>CM073434.1:0-10000000 GCA_037114965.1 Monochamus alternatus
AACCTAACCTAACCTAACACTAACCACCTAACTAACCTAACCTAACCTAAACCTACCTACCTAACCTACCAACCACCTAACCTAACCTAACCAACCAACCTAACCAACCTAACCTAACCAAACCTAACCTAACCTAACCTTTCAACCTAAACCTAACCTAACATAACCTAACCTAACCTAACTCTAACCTAACATAACCAAACTAACCTACCTAACCTAACCTAACCTAACCTAACCTAACCTAACCTAACCTAACCTAACCTAACCTAACCTAACCTAACCTAACCTAACCTAACCTAACCTAACCTAACCTAACCTAACCTAACCTAACCTAACCTAACCTAACCTAACCTAACCTAACCTAACCTAACCTAACCTAACCTAACCTAACCTAACCTAACCTAACCTAACCTAACCTAACCTAACCTAACCTAACCTAACCTAACCTAACCTAACCTAACCTAACCTAACCTAACCTAACCTAACCTAACCTAACCTAACCTAACCTAACCTAACCTAACCTAACCTAACCTAACCTAACCTAACCTAACCTAACCTAACCTAACCTAACCTAACCTAACCTAACCTAACCTAACCTAACCTAACCTAACCTACTAACTAACCTAACCTAACCTAACCTAACCTAACCTAACCTAACCTAACCTAACCTAACCTAACCTAACCTAACCTAACCTAACCTAACCTAACCTAACCTAACCTAACCTAACCTAACCTAACCTAACCTAACCTAACCTAACCTAACCTAACCTAACCTAACCTAACCTAACCTAACCTAACCTAACCTAACCTAACCTAACCTAACCTAACCTAACCTAACCTAACCTAACCTAACCTAACCTAACCTAACCTAACCTAACCTAACCTAACCTAACCTAACCTAACCTAACCTAACCTAACCTAACCTAACCTAACCTAACCTAACCTAACCTAACCTAACCTAACCTAACCTAACCTAACCTAACCTAACCTAACCTAACCTAACCTAACCTAACCTAACCTAACCTAACCTAACCTAACCTAACCTAACCTAACCTAACCTAACCTAACCTAACCTAACCTAACCTAACCTAACCTAACCTAACCTAACCTAACCTAACCTAACCTAACCTAACCTAACCTAACCTAACCTTTTTTTTTTTTTTTTTTTTTTTTTTTTTTTATTCGATGGTCAGAATATATGTTTTCTAAGTGGGGAAAGTTAGTAGTTGAGTTTAGAGGAGGGGAAACCTTCAATAAGGGTCCCCGCACGAAGCTCCTTTCCATTGTACGGGGGACTGTGGGATTCTTACCACACTAAAACCCCTCCCCTTTCATAATCTCCTGTGTCGGAATCGCCATTTCTGGCTTGCGTCGACACAATGGATTATTTCCTAATCTAAGTTCTCGCTCTATCCGCCTCTTCTTTATATTTCATTATTTCGATCACCATTCCATATATATTCTCCCACTTTTCCTTGGACTCCAACATTATATCAATGATGTTATCTGCATTTAGCTCCTCCACTCCGACTTTCCTACGAGTATCTTCTCTTAGCGCTCCGTATGCTGGGCAATAAAAAATAGCATGCTCTGCATTATCTTCTTCTTCCTCAAGACACTCCATACACCCCCCATCGTTTCTTAATTTAAACCTTTTTAGGTAGGCACTAAAAGCTCCGTGATTACTAAGGAATTGAGTGAAGTAGTAATCTGTTCTTCTATGCTGTGACTCCACCCAGGCCCTTATATTCTTAATCAATCTCCTCGTCCAACTTGCCTTTTCTTCCTCCTCATTCCATCTACTTTGCCATCTCCCCATCGTTTCCCTTCTCTCCATCTTATTCCGTAGTTCTATTTGTATTTCCTGGGATGTATATATTCTTCTTCTTTCCTCAGCCAACAGATCGATTGGTGGAATACCGGCGATTACCTGTACCGCCAATGTCGAAACCGTTCGGTAGGCACTAGTCACTCTCAACAATATTTTTCTTTGAGTACTTAAAAGTGTTTTCCTATATGTATCTATCCTCAGACACTTAGACCAAATCGGCGCGGCATATAGTACAGTAGATTGCACTACCCCTGCTAGTACCCGTCTCTTATTACAATTTGGGCCCTTTATATTTGGAAGCAATTTCGCCAGAGCTGTTGTTCTTATGTCAGCTTTCTTACATACATATCTTATATGCTCACCAAAGATCACTTGCCAATCTATCATCATACCTAGGTATTTTATCGCTTTTTTTGGTTCTATTTGTGTGCCTCTAAGGTAGAAGTTTGTCTGCATCTTCACATTTTTTGGGCATCTCAAAAAGACAGCCTCCGTCTTCTCTGGAGCAAGTTCTAGTTGGTGCTGGACTAGCCATTCATCTATTCGCGTTAGACAGTCGTTTACCCTCATATTCAAGCTTCCAATGTCATTACCACCTACTAGCAGAGCCAAATCATCTGCGAAACCTATTAGTTTTGCTTCTTTCGGGAGCCTTAGTTTAAGTACTCCATCATAAAGAATATTCCAAAGTACCGGCCCGAGTACTGAGCCCTGTGGAACACCTGCTGCCATTTTTTTTGAAATTTTACCCAGTTTCACAGTTCTATTCTTGAAGTAATCTCCTATTATATTAATTAAATATCCCGATATGCCCTTAGTTCTCAATTCTGCAATTATCAACTCCCATGACGCTGTATTGAATGCGTTTCTAACGTCCAACGTTATCATCAAACACAGCTTAGTCCTCTGTTCCTGGGGAAATTCCAACACCTTTTCTATTGCTTGGACTGTAGATCTACCTCTCCTGAACCCATATTGGTTTTCCGAAAGATTCCCCTTTTCTTCTATTTCTTTTGTAAGCCTGTCTTTCACAAGAGTCTCGTATACTTTGGCTATTACATTTATTAGACATATTGGTCTATATGCTCCTGGGTTCTCCATGTTTTTTCCTGCCTTCCACAATAACACCACTCTCGCTTCTTTCCATTCTTTGGGAAACTTTTGTTTCTTCAGTAATCCATTCATCGTTTCCCTGATAAAGTTAGGTGCCACCTTAATCGCTTCTTTAACCACTTCAGGAGGAATTCCATCTAAACCCGATGCCTTGCCTGTTTTTACATCCTCTCCTACCTTTTGGATTTCTTCCAGACTGAATGGTGTTCCGTCCGCTGTCTCATTTGTTTCCCACACATCCTGTCTTGCAGGGAACAAGTGTTCCAACACTTGTCTTTTAAAAGTCTCGGACAGTTCAAATGGGAGCGTCGGTCCATCTAGTTGCCTCTTAACAATTCTGTATCCATCGCCCCAAATATCTTCATTCAATTTATCGCATAGCTCTTTCCACGCTTCTTTTTTCGCACTTCTAATCATAGCTCTAAGGTCCTTTTTCTTTCCTTTATACGCTTCCTCCAATTGTTCTTCTAATTCATTTCTAGCCCTTGTTCTCGTTATTAGTCTCCTTAATCTAGTACAGGCCCTCCTGCATTCCTCTATTTCCTCTTTCCACCAGTACGGTTTCATGTTTATTCTCCCCTCCCTATCCTCTCTAGCATCCATATAAGCCCTCTTCAGCTCCTTCCCACAAAGGTCCGGTGAGATTTCCGATCTGTCGTATACTTTCAACCTTTCCAGATTCCTCTTAAGCTTACCCATATTAATGTCCTGTTTCTCTTTCCACCGTATTCGCTTATTTGATTTCCCCACATTGATATCAAATTTAATATGTAGGTGATCTGTTAACCCTTCCTCCTCTATAACCTCCCAGCCACTTATTTTCCTCGCTATATTCTGCGAGGAGAATGTGATGTCTATGTGGGAGCGTATCGCTCCTCTTGCAAACGTAGGCGATCCATCATTATGTACTATTAGGTTTAAAGTAGCTATCCATTCCAGAATAATTTCTCCCCTTCTGTCCTGAATCGGAGCACCCCATTCAGGAGCTTTCGCATTGAAGTCTCCTAATACCACAATCACCTTTTCCTTGCTAACCTTACGCATTAGCGTATCTATATCCCTCTCATACTGCAAGATATCTATATTCGGTGAGGAATATATACCATAGATGTTAACCGTCTGCACTTTTATATGTATAAAGCCATCAAAACCTTTGACTTCGTCGACCTCTATCTTCCTATTTCTAAAATAAACCGCCACATTTTTCCTATTGTCCGCCACCCATCCTCCTTTGGAGATTATTCTGGCGTTTGGCTCCGATGCTATAATTATGTCAGCGTCGATCCTCTCTGCTGTTAAGAAGGCCATATCGTGCGCCTCATATGATCTATTTACGTTTACTTGCAAAATTCTCATTTCTAATATACCCGTCAATATCCTAACTGGCAAATGACTAGATTGACAAAATATCAAAAGAAAATACAAACAGTAAAAGCAAAATATCACAGACAGTAGACAAATATATCACAGATGTTATATCACAGACTTCCCTTAACTATAGAGTAAGTAAATAGACTAAATAAATACAAGTCAGACAACGCACGGAATTAAATTACGGACTATTACAGACTATCACCACTTGGGCTTCTTCCTAAGTTTCCTCAACATGTCCCTCATCTTGGGACACGCCCCGCTACCCGCTCTATGCCCTTCCCTTTGGCACAAGGGACAGTAGCTACCATCTTTACAATCCTCGGCCCTATGTCCGTCTTTTCCGCACTTTAGACAGGCGCGGCTCCTATCTGGACCTCTACATTCTTTTGCCACATGGTCGAAACCCCAACATTTATGGCACTTTGGTACGTTTATGTAATTCTTCATTTTGCATTTTACTAACCCTATTTTGACACCACCTTCGTTAACGAGTCTATCCCCCCAGGACTTATCCATCCTGAGGATAGCAGTTTGATTATCCCCGTGCGACTGCATCAGGGATATCACTTCCACGTCGTCCCTCACTTCCTCCTGTGTGGCCGTGCCCTTTACATTCTCCAACACCTCCTCTTTGTTACATAATGCATCAATATCCCGTATGATGAACTTTTCCTTGCCTCTATTTTTCCCCAATTCCCTGGTCCTTACATCTTTAATTTTTGTGTCAATAAAACCCTTAATCTTCTTCCCCATCTCTTTATCTTTTACTTCTAGTAGAAGTTCTCCCTTCTGTGTCTTCCTGACACACGTAAATTCCGCTTCTAAATTAGCATCCCTAACTTCTTTCTTCACCCTCTGTAACATTTGCTTATAGGAATAACCTTCTTGGCTCACTACAATTGCAGTATTTCTATACTCCCTCCTGTTTCCTACCAGCATCGAGCTCCCTGTCCTATAAACATCCACTTTAATCTTCCCGCCCCTTAAAATGCATTCTAGCATCTTGGCATCTTTATCTTCATTCCCCTTGTCGCTCCTTCCGTACATCGCCACGTATGTCCTGCCCAGCATATTCAGGTGGTCCACCAGTTTTTGGAAAGCTTGAAACATCGTGATATCATCTCCTCCTGTCCCTATATGTACAAAATCCTCCTTTTCCATACATATACCTTCACCATTTATTTTTTTAACAGAGTTGGCATAAGTCTCCCAACCCTCTTTTCCCATGCTGGCTATGTCCGGGTATCTCTCCTTCACCCTCCTTCGTAAACCCTTATCCAGATTTGGATCCTCCAAATCCCTTATAATCACCAAATCCGCCTCCGGATCTTTTCCCATGGGATCTCCTTTTACTATTTTAACATTGTGATAACAGCTGGAGGGCCACTTCAGGTCAGCTATTTCTTTGAAACTTCCATAATTTACCACCCCTTTAATTCTATTTTCCAACTCTTCGGCGTCGATATCACCCGAATCCTCGGTCTGAGTTGCCACTTCTCTGAGCCGATTTTCCCCGTATATACTTCCTCCAGATCCTATCAGTTGCTGCTCCTTCAGCATCTGGTTTTCTTTTTGCAAGAACTCCAATTCTTGGTGCAAGTCTCGCACCACGTCCTTTCCTCTTTGGTCCGACTCAGCTTGGCACCCTTTATCCTCTACTCGAGGTTCTGCTATCGACACATCCACTTCTGTCTTCTTTCCCATTGTGCACAATATTGCTTGCATCTCATCGGACACAAGTCTACTTGTCATTGATCTAAGTGAGCTCGTTATATCCTTGATCTCTCTCTTAGTATTCGCGTTTTCTCTTACTACCTTTCCAAGAGCTCGGACCTCTTTTTCTAGGTTCCTTATCAGTTTCATAATCGATCCAGCCATGTTCTTATCCTCGTGTGGGCTTCGCCTTTGCTCCTGTGCCGCCCCTTCCTTGCATTTTCTCTTGACGGACCTCCCCTTCTCCTCATCCCATGTTAGATCGACAATCCCCAGATTTGGGGATGTCGGCGCCGACTGAGACTTCATGGCTTGTTTTAATTCCACAAATAAATCCTTCCTCCTCCTGTGGCTCCATGTGTCCTTCTCTTCCCCTTCGCTCAACAATCTCGTAGTCCTTTTCCTTTTACCACTTTCGTCTCCTGCGTCGATGTCTATCTCGACACCACCTTCCTCCCTAGTAAACCTAACCTAACCTAACCTAACCTAACCTAACCTAACCTAACCTAACCTAACCTAACCTAACCTAACCTAACCTAACCTAACCTAACCTAACCTAACCTAACCTAACCTAACCTAACCTAACCTAACCTAACCTAACCTAACCTAACCTAACCTAACCTAACCTAACCTAACCTAACCTAACCTAACCTAACCTAACCTAACCTAACCTAACCTAACCTAACCTAACCTAACCTAACCTAACCTAACCTAACCTAACCTAACCTAACCTAACCTAACCTAACCTAACCTAACCTAACCTAACCTAACCTAACCTAACCTAACCTAACCTAACCTAACCTAACCTAACCTAACCTAACCTAACCTAACCTAACCTAACCTAACCTAACCTAACCTAACCTAACCTAACCTAACCTAACCTAACCTAACCTAACCTAACCTAACCTAACCTAACCTAACCTAACCTAACCTAACCTAACCTAACCTAACCTAACCTAACCTAACCTAACCTAACCTAACCTAACCTAACCTAACCTAACCTAAACCACTCAAAACAACCTAACCAAAACTGCCCCGCGCCATCTGAATACCGTCGAGCGAGTCGGTCGGGATACCGCGGATTCGAGCGCGAACGTCCGAAGACGGATGCCCGGGCTCCACCGCGTACCTTAGACCGACGCCCAACGGATCGCGACGTCTTGCTAGGGGTAAAGTGCACGGGTTCGACGCCGAAACGTAAAACGAAAGGCGATAACGACGCGTCCGTCGTCTGTCGCTCCATCGCTCCACTCCGGCGGTCGAGACGCGGATCAATTTCCCCCTTCGACTTTTCGGGATTCTCAGGTAACACCGTCGAGCGAGTCGGTCGAGATACCGCGGATTCGGTCGCAAACGTCCGAAGACGCACGCCCGGGCTCCACCGCGGACCTTTGACCCACGCCCAACGGATCGCGACGTCTTGCTAGGGGTAAAGTGCACGCGTTCGACGCCGAAACGTAAAACGAAAGGCGATAACGACGCGTCCGTCGTCTGTCGCTCCATCGCTCCACTCCGGCGGTCGAGACGCGAATCAATTTCCCCTTTCGACTTTTCGGGATTCTCAGGTAACACCGTCGAGCGAGTCGGTCGGGATACCGCGGATTCGAGCGCGAACGTCCGAAGACGGATGCCCGGGCTCCACCGCGGACCTTAGACCGACGCCCAACGGATCGCGACGTCTTGCTAGGGGTAAAGTGCACGCGTTCGACGCCGAAACGTAAAACGAAAGGCGATAACGACGCGTCCGTCGTCTGTCGCTCCATCGCTCCACTCCGGCGGTCGAGACGCGAATCAATTTCCCCCTTCGACTTTTCGGGATTCTCAGGTAACACCGTCGAGCGAGTCGGTCGAGATACCGCGGATTCGGTCGCAAACGTCCGAAGACGCACGCCCGGGCTCCACCGCGGACCTTTGACCCACGCCCAACGGATCGCGACGTCTTGCTAGGGGTAAAGTGCACGCGTTCGACGCCGAAACGTAAAACGAAAGGCGATAACGACGCGTCCGTCGTCTGTCGCTCCATCGCTCCACTCCGGCGGTCGAGACGCGAATCAATTTCCCCCTTCGACTTTTCGGGATTCTCAGGTAACACCGTCGAGCGAGTCGATCGAGTTACCGCGGATTCGGTCGCAAACGTCCGAAGACGCACGCCCGGGCTCCACCGCGGACCTTTGACCCACGCCCAACGGATCGCGACGTCTTGCTAGGGGTAAAGTACACGCGTTCGACGCCGAAACGTAAAACGAAAGGCGATAACGACGCGTCCGTCGTCTGTCGCTCCATCGCTCCACTCCGGCGGTCGAGACGCGAATCAATTTCCCCCTTCGACTTTTCGGGATTCTCAGGTAACACCGTCGAGCGAGTCGGTCGAGATACCGCGGATTCGGTCGCAAACGTCCGAAGACGCACGCCCGGGCTCCACCGCGGACCTTTGACCTACGCCCAACGGATCGCGACTTCTTGCTAGGGGTAAAGTGCACGCGTTCGACGCCGAAACGTAAAACGAAAGGCGCTAACGACGCGTCCGTCGTCCGTCGCTCCATCGCTCCACTCTGGCGGTCGAGACGCGAATCAATTTCCCCTTTCGACTTTTCGGGATTCTCAGGTAACACCGTCGAGCGAGTCGGTCGGGATACCGCGGATTCGAGCGCGAACGTCCGAAGACGGATGCCCGGGCTCCACCGCAGACCTTAGACCGACGCCCAACGGATCGCGACGTCTTGCTAGGGGTAAAGTGCACGCGTTCGACGCCGAAACGTAAAACGAAAGGCGATAACGACGCGTCCGTCGTCTGTCGCTCCATCGCTCCACTCCGGCGGTCGAGACGCGAATCAATTTCCCCTTTCGACTTTTCGGGATTCTCAGGTAACACCGTCGAGCGAGTCGGTCGAGTTACCGCGGATTCGGTCGCAAACGTCCGAAGACGCACGCCCGGGCTCCACCGCGGACCTTTGACCCACGCCCAACGGATCGCGACGTCTTGCTAGGGGTAAAGTACACGCGTTCGACGCCGAAACGTAAAACGAAAGGCGATAACGACGCGTCCGTCGTCTGTCGCTCCATCGCTCCACTCCGGCGGTCGAGACGCGAATCAATTTCCCCCTTCGACTTTTCGGGATTCTCAGGTAACACCGTCGAGCGAGTCGGTCGAGATACCGCGGATTCGGTCGCAAACGTCCGAAGACGCACGCCCGGGCTCCACCGCGGACCTTTGACCCACGCCCAACGGATCGCGACGTCTTGCTAGGGGTAAAGTGCACGCGTTCGACGCCGAAACGTAAAACGAAAGGCGATAACGACGCGTCCGTCGTCTGTCGCTCCATCGCTCCACTCCGGCGGTCGAGACGCGAATCAATTTCCCCCTTCGACTTTTCGGGATTCTCAGGTAACACCGTCGAGCGAGTCGGTGGAGTTACCGCGGATTCGGTCGCAAACGTCCGAAGACGCACGCCCGGGCTCCACCGCGGACCTTTGACCTACGCCCAACGGATCGCGACGTCTTGCTAGGGGTAAAGTGCACGCGTTCGACGCCGAAACGTAAAACGAAAGGCGCTAACGACGCGTCCGTCGTCCGTCGCTCCATCGCTCCAATCTGGCGGTCGAGACGCGAATCAATTTCCCCTTTCGACTTTTCAGGATTCTCAGGTAACACCGTCGAGCGAGTCGGTCGGGATACCGCGGATTCGAGCGCGAACGTCCGAAGACGGACGCCCGGCCTCCACCGCGGTATGTAGACCTACGCTCCACGGATCGCGACGTCTTACTAGGGGTAAAGTGCACGCGTTCGACGCCGAAACGTAAAACGAAAGGCGCTAACGACGCGTCCGTCGTCCGTCGCTCCATCGCTCCACTCCGGCGGTCGAGATGCGAATCAATTTCCCCTTTCGACTTTTCAGGATTCTCAGGTAACACCGTCGAGCGAGTCGGTCGGGATACCGCGGATTCGAGCGCGAACGTCCGAAGACGGACGCCCGGCCTCCACCGCGGTATGTAGACCTACGCTCCACGGATCGCGACGGCTTACTAAGGGTAAAGTGCATGCGTTCGACGCCGAAACGTAAAACGAAAGGCGCTAACGACGCGTCCGTCGTCCGTCGCTCCATCGCTCCACTCCGGCGGTCGAGACGCGAATCAATTTCCCCTTTCGACTTTTCGGGATTCTCAGGTAACACCGTCGAGCGAGTCGGTCGGGATACCGCGGATTCAAGCGCGAACGTCCGAAGCCGGACGCCCGGGCTCCACCGCGGTATGTAGACCTACGCTCCACGGATCGCGACGTCTTACTAGGGGTAAAGTGCACGCGTTCGACGCCGAAACGTAAAACGAAAGGCGCTAACGACGCGTCCGTCGTCCGTCGCTCCATCACTCCACTCCGGCGGTCGAGACGCGAATCAATTTCCCCTTTCGACTTTTCGGGATTCTCAGGCAACACCGTCGAGCGAGTCGGTCGGGATACCGCGGATTCGAGCGCGAACGTCCGAAGCCGGACGCCCCAGCTCCACCGCGGTTTGTAGACCGACGCTCAACGGATCGCGACGTCTTACTAGGGGTAAAGTGCACGCGTTCGACGCCGAAACGTAAAACGAAAGGCGCTAACGACGCGTCCGTCGTCCGTCGCTCCATCGCTCCACTCCGGCCGTCGAGACGTGAATCAATTTCCCCTTTCGACTTTTCGGGATTCTCAGGTAACACCGTCGAGCGAATCGGCCTGGATACCGCGGATCCGAGCGTGCACGTCCGAAGACGCACGCCCCGGCTCCACCGCGGTTTGTAGACCGACGCTCAACGAATCGCGCATGGATTAGCTCTACAATTACCACAATTATCCAAGTAAATGTGGATACGATCTAAAGAACCATAACTGATTTAATGGCGGTTTCACCTTAATTTGGCTTCTACTAAAACAAGTATGGCTTAATCTTTGAGACAAGCATTTGACTACTGGCAGGATCAACCGGGGCCTCGGATGAGTGCGGTATCTTTATTATCTTTCATCACTACCGTCCCGTACCGGGAGTGGGTAATTTACGCTCCTGTTGCCTTCCTTGGATGTGGTAGCCGTTTCTCAGGCTCCTTTCCGGAATCGAACCCTGATTCCCCGTTACAACCATGGTAGTAGGCGCAGAACCTACCGCCGACGGTTGATATGGCAGACATCTGAAAGATGCGTCGCCGGTGCGAGACCGTGAGATCAGCTGTTTGCATGTATTAGCTCTAGAATTACCACAGTTATCCAAGTAAATGTGGGTACGATCTAAAGAACCATAACTGATTTAATGAGCCTTTCGCGGTTTCACGTAATTCGGCTTGTACTGAAACATGCATGGCTTAATCTTTGAGACAAACATATGACTACTTCCAGTATTAACCAGGGAGCTGTTTCTAGTAAATATATACGCGCGAGACGTATACATATATATAACTAGAGATCACTCTCCTCCGATTTATATATGTGTAAATTTATATATATTGTACTACGGAGAGACAGACGCGTCTCTGTGGACCTCAGAGAGGTAGTTCGTATACGTCTATATGTGGCGATACGTGGTCGACCGACGAAAATCTTTGACTATTCTCTCGACCCTTCGCTAGATTGAAAGCGACACGGTGTCTACGAAAGAATCGTTCCGAATCGTCGTGATATTCTCGCTCGGACAGAGGAGAGTCGTCGCTTATTTGGCGTCGAACATAAAACGCGCGACACCTATCGCGGCGACACTAGGCGAATCGTAACGTGTGCGTCACATCGATTAGAATGTGGACGACGAAGATGTCGATCGCCCGGCGCCGCGGAGTCGGCGGTTTACTGACTCCGACGATCGCTCGTGGACCTGCTAAGACGCTAAGCGCCTGCCGAATCCGCGATCTCGCTGGGTAGAGCGTGCGTTCTCCTCGTATCGCTAAAACGCGATGTCGGTATAGTCGAGTCGTCGTCGTCGTGGATGTGTAATGGTAAAAGTTTCCTTTCACGCTTTACACCACGACGAAGTGAAGGCTACGACGGCATCGGCGTTGTTAGCTACATAGCGAGGAGAGAACGTGTCGCTATCTCGAAAGATAGTGCGTGGTGCCCGAAGTCTACGCGTGTGTTTCGGCCATAGGAAGTGTTCATCGTCTCCGCGACATCGGCGTTGTCACTTATTTAAATTCGAAAAAACGAATTAAATGAAAAGTGAACCGAATTGAAGAGACGGCGGCCGCGTCACACAACGACTAGGCTAATGAAACGGCGTTTGCCGCCGGCGCAAGCTGACTCCGTTACTGCGAGAGAAGACTGCTACTCTACAGTTAAAAAGAACATCCAAGTAAATGTGGGTACGATCTAAGGAACCGTGACTGATTTAATATGCCTTTCGCGGTTTCACTTTAATTCGTCTTGTACTGAGACATGTATGAATTAATCTTTGAGACAAGCATATGACTACTGGCAGGATCAACCAGGGCCTCGGATGAGACCCGTATCTTTATTTTTCGTCACTACCTCCCCGTGTCGGGAGTGGGTAATTTGCGCTCTTGCTGCCTTCCTTGGATGTGGTAGCCGTTTCTCAGGCCCCTTCTCCGGAATCGAACCCTGATTCCCCGTTACTGCGAGAGAAGGCTGCTACTCTACAGTTAAAAAGTACAGCGATAGCGCTGCTGCTGCTGCTATACCGCCGTTTCTATTACCACGGGAGAGCGCCCGATGTCGGCTGTCTGCCGCACCGGTCGCTTCCTCAATGAAGCGCATTTGTCAGCGGGCCGTGGTCGAGCTCGTCGTTCGTACGGCCGCACGCGGCGCTTTCTTACCGTATCGCCTGGGATCCATAAGACAGGTGGTTAACCGACGATCGACGCGCATCGTCGACTGTTTGGTATATAAGTAGAGGAATTTAAAAAATTTTTAGTTCCTGGAATATTAGGGAATAAGGTTGTGCGAAGTGAAAGTCGGATGGCGCCGCGACGCCGGGCGTCGAAGTTGAGATTTAGTGTTTTTTGAACTCAGGAGGACCGGAAACGGATAAAACCGATGTTTTTGGAATTTCGACGTCGATGTCGCCGTCTGGACGCTGGACGTCGGTTGGGAGTCTTATGCGGATTAGGGGTTTATACCCCCAGACAAATCTAGTGGTGGTGATGGTTTGGTCGAGTGACCTTCGGTTCTCAAGTTATAGAGGATAATTTGGATATTAGTGGCTCGACTCGAGAACCGAAGGTCACTCGACCAAACCACCACCACCACTAGATTTGTCTGGGGTATTAACCCCTAATCTGCATAAAACTCCCAACCGACGCCCAGCGTCCAGACGGCGATGTCGACGTCGAAAATCCAAAAACATCGGTTTTATCCGTTTCCGGTCCTCCTGAGTTCAAAAAACACTAAATCTCAACTTCGACGCCCGGCGTCGCGGCGCCATCCCACTTTCACTTCGTACAACCTTATTCCCTAATATTCCAGGAACTAAAAATTTTTTAAATTCCCCTCATACACCAAACAGTCGACGATGCGCGTCGATCGTCGGTTAACCACCTCTCTTATGGATGGATCCCAGGCGATACGGTAAGAAAGCGCTGCGTGCAGCCGTACGAACGACGAGCTCGACCACGGCCCGCTGACAAATGCGCTTTATTAAGGAGGCGACCGGTGCGGCAGACAGCCGACATCGGGCGCTCTCCCGTGGTAATAGAAACGGCGGTATAGCAGCAGCAGCGCTATCGCTGTACTTTTTAACTGTAGAGTAGCAGCCTTCTCTCGCAGTAACGTGGAATCAGGGTTCGATTCCGGAGAAGGGGCCTGAGAAACGGCTACCACATCCAAGGAAGGCAGCAAGAGCGCAAATTACCCACTCCCGACACGGGGAGGTAGTGACGAAAAATAAAGATACGGGTCTCATTCGAGGCCCTGGTTGATCCTGCCAGTAGTCATATGCTTGTCTCAAAGATTAAGTCGTACATGTCTCAGTACAAGACGAATTAAAGTGAAACCGCGAAAGGCATATTAAATCAGTCACGGTTCCTTAGATCGTACCCACATTTACTTGGATGTTCTTTTTAACTGTAGAGTAGCAGTCTTCTCTCGCAGTAACGGAGTCAGCTTGCGCCGGCGGCAAACGCCGTTCCATTAGCCTAGTCGTTGTGTGACGCGGCCGCCGTCTCTTCAATTCGGTTCACTTTTCATTTAATTCGTTCTTTCGAATTTAAATAAGTGACAACGCCGATGTCGCGGAGACGATGAACACTTCCTATGGCCGAAACACACGCGTAGACTTCGGGCACCACGCACTATCTTTCGAGATAGCGACACGCTCTCTCCTCGCTATGTAGCTAACAACGCCGATGCCGTCGTAGCCTTCGCTTCGTCGTGGTGTAAAGCGTGAAAGGAAACTTTTACCATTACACATACACGACGACGACGACACGACTATACCGACATCGTGTTTTAGCGATACGAGGAGAACGCACGCTCTACCCAGCGAGATCGCGGATTCGGCAGGCGCTTAGCGTCTTAGCAGGTCCACGAGCGATCGTCGGAGTCAGTAAAACCGCCGACTCCGCGGCGCCGGGCGATCGACGTCTTCGTCGTCCACATTCTAATCGATGTGACGCACACGTTACGATTCGCCTAGTGTCGCCGCGATAGGTGTCGCGTGTTTTATATTCGACGCCAAATAAGCGACGACTCTCCTCTGTCCGAGCGAGAATATCACGACGATTCGGAACGATTCTCTCGTAGACACCGTGTCGCTTTCAATGTAGCGAAGGGTCGAGAGAATAGTCAAAGATTTTCGTCGGTCGACCACGTATCGCGTCGCGAAGTAGTAATATTTCGACGACGACGACGCGAGATGTCGTACCAGACCTCACGTCCGCGCGTCTCTTCTCGTAGAGAAGAAGCTGCCGCGACGTGGCGTATACACGTACATATAGACGTATACGAACTACCTCTCTGAGGTCCACAGAGACGCGTCTGTCTCTCCGTAGTACAATATATATAAATTTACACATATATAAATCGGAGGAGAGTGATTTCTAGTTATATATATGTATACGTCTCGCGCGTATATATTTACTAGAAACAGCTCCCTGGTTAATACTGCAAGTAGTCATATGGTTGTCTCAAAGATTAAGCCATGCATGTTTCAGTACAAGCCGAATTACGTGAAACCGCGAAAGGCTCATTAAATCAGTTATGGTTCCTTAGATCGTACCCACATTTACTTGGATAACTGTGGTAATTCTAGAGCAAATACATGCAAACAGCTGATCGCACGGTCTCGCACCGGCGACGCATCATTCAGATGTCTGCCATATCAACCGTCGATGGTAGGTTCTGCGCCTACTACCATGGTGGTAACGGGGAATCAGGGTTCGATTCCGGAAAGGAGCCTGAGAAACGGCTACCACATCCAAGGAAGGCAGCAGGAGCGCAAATTACCCACTCCCGACACGAGGAGGTAGTGACAAAAGATAAAGATACGGGACTCATCCGAGGCCCTGGTTGATCCTGCCAGTAGTCATATGCTTGTCTCAAAGATTAAGTCATACATGTCTCAGTACAAGACGAATTAAAGTGAAACCGCGAAAGGTTTATTAAATCAGTCACGGTTCCTTATACTACCTTTACATGCAGCGACTGCCACTGCTACTCGCGCTGCCCACTGTCCTGCCTTTTTTAATTCCACGGCAACCTTTGAAGCAAGTGACTGTTTACATACAGTTACCGCGCCAACCACATTATTTGGCATTATTCTTCGGCATAAAATGGAGGCTACAGAAATTGGTGAGGCGACAGCGCTCTCTCTTTTGAGTTTGCAAAATTATATTAATGTTTTAAAAAGAAATGTGAAAAGAAAATTAAAAATCTCTCAGTTTCATATCACTCTAAAAACTTTAGCACTTGGTCATTGCTCCACTCTCATTCATGGTTAAAATGTTTTTAACGCGAATAATTTAACAAACATCAAACAAATAAGTTACGTCTTACGTCTTACGTCTAACGTCTTACATCTAACGTCTTACGTCATACGTCTTACGTCTTACATCTTACGTCTTGCGTCTTACATCTTACGTCTACGTCATACGTCTACCGTCTTACGTTTTACGTCTAACGTCTTCCGTCTAAGGGCTTACGTCTAACGTCTAACGTCTTACGTTTAACGTCTAACGTCTTACGTCTAACGCCTTACGTCTAACTTCTTACGTCCAACGTCTAACGTGTTATGTCTAACATATTACGTCCAACGTGTTTCGTCTAACGTCTTACGTCTTACGTTTTACGTCTCTCGTCTTACGTCTAACGTCTAACGTCTTACGTCTAACGTCTTACGTCTTACGTCCAACGTCTTAAGTCCAACGTCTAACGTGTTACGTCTAACATATTACGTCCAACGTGTTTCGCCTAACGTCTAACGTCTTACGTTTTACGTCTCTCGTCTTACGTCTAACGTCTAACGTGTTACGTCTAACATATTACGTCCAACGTGTTTCGCCTAACGTCTAACGTCTTACGTTTTACGTCTCTCATCTTACGTCTAACGTCTAATATCTTACGTTTAACGTCTAACTTCTTACGTCTAACGTCTTACGTCTAACGTCTAACGTCTAACGTCTAACGTCTAACGTCTAACGTCTTACGTCTAACGTGTTACGTCTTACGTCCAACGACTTACGTCCAACGTCTAACGTGTTACGTCTAACATATTACGTCCAACGTGTTTCGTCTAACGTCTTACGTCTCTCGTCTTACGTCTTCCGTTTTACGTCTCTCGTCTTACGTCTAACGTCTTACATCTTACGTCTTACGTCTTACGTCTAACGTCTAACGTCTAACGTCTAACGTCTAACGTCTTACGTCTAACGTCTTACGTCTAACGTCTTACGTCTAACGTCTTACGTCTAACGTCTTACGTCAAACTTCTTACGTCTAACGTCTTACGTGTTATGTCTTACGTTTTACGTCTTACGTCTCTCGTCTTACGTCTAACGTCTTACATCTTACGTCTAACGTCTTACGTCTAACGTCTAACGTCTAACGTCTTACGTCTAACGTCTTACGTCTTACGTCCAACGTCTAACGTGTTACGTCTAACATATTACGTCCAACGTGTTTCGTCTAACGTCTTACGTCTAACGTCTTACGTCTTACGTCTAACGTCTTACGTATTTTATATTACGTATTTCGTATTACGTCTAACGTCTTACATGTTACGTATTACGTCCTACGTCTTACGTCTAACGTGTTACGTCATAAGTCTATCGTCTTACGTCTTACGTCTTACGTCTGACATCTTACGTCATACGTCTTACGTCTTACGTATTTTGTATTACGTCATACGTCTTACATGTTACGTATTACGTCTTACGTCTAACATGTTACGTCCAACGTGTTTCGTCTAACGTGTTACGTCTTACGTCAAACGTCTTACGTCAAACGTATTACGTCTAACGTCTTACGTCTTACGTCTAACGTCTTACGTGTTACGTCTTACTTTATACGTCTAACGTCTAACGTCTTACGTCTAATGGCTTACGTCTAACGTCTAACGTCTAACGTCTTACGTCTAACGTCTCACGTCTTACGTCTAACGTCTTACGTCCAACGTCTAACGTCTTACGTCTCACATGTTACGTCCAACGTGCTTCGTCTAACGTCTTACGTCTAACGTCTTACATCTAACGTCTTACGTCTTACGTCTAACGCGTTACGTTTTACGTCTTACGCCTTACGTCTAACGTCTTACTTCCTACGTCCAACGTCTAACGTTTAACGTCTTACGTCCAACGTCTTACGTCTAACGTCTTACATCTTACGTCTAACGTCTTACGACTAACGTCGAACGTCTTACGTCTAACGTCTTACGTCTTACGTCCAACGTCTTACGCCCAACGTCTAACGTGTTACGTCTAACATATTACGTCCAACGTGTTTAGTCTAACGTGTTACGTCTTACGTCTAACGTCTTACGACAAACGTCTAACGTCTAACGTCTTACATCTTGCGTTTTATGTCTTACGTCTTACGTCTAACTTCTTACGTCTAACGTATCACGTCTAACGTCTTACATCTAACGTCTTACGTCTAACGTCTTATGTCAAACGTTTTACGTCTTACGTCTTACATATTTTGTATTACGTCATACGTCTTACATGTTACGTCTTACGTATAATATGATACGTTCAACGTGTTTCGTCTAACGTGTTACGTCTTACGTCAAATGTCTTACGTCAAACGTCTTACGTCAAACGTATTACGTCTAACGTCTTACGTCTAACGTCTTACGTCTTACGTCTTACGTCTTACGTCTAACGTCTTACGTCTAACGTCTTACGTCTTACGTCTAACGTCTTACGTCTAACGTCTTACGTCTAACGTCTTACGTCTAACGTCTTACGTCTAACATATTACGTCCAACGTGTTTCGTCTAACGTCTTACGTCTCTCGTCTTACGTCTTACGTCTTACGTTTTACGTCTCTCGTCTTACGTCTAACGTCTTACATCTTACGTCTAACGTCATACGTCTATCGTCTTACGTCTAACGTCTTACGTCTAACGCGTTACGTTTTACGTCTTACGTCTAACGTCTTACTTCTTACGTCTAACGTCTAACGTTTAACGTTTTACGTCCAACGTCTTACGTCCGACGTCTATCGTCTTACGTTTAGCAAGTTACGTCTTACGTCTAATGGCTTACGTCTAACGTCTAACGTCTAACGTCTTACGTCTAACGTTCTAACGTCTTACGTCTTACGTCTAACGTCTTACGTTTAACGTCTTACGTCTAACGTTTAACGTCTAACGTCTAACGTCTTACGTCTTACGTCCAACGTCTTCCGTCCAACGTCTAACGTCTTACGTCTCACATGTTACGTCCAACGTGCTTCGTCTAACGTCTTACGTCTAACGTCTTACATCTAACGTCTTACGTCTAACGTCTTACGTCTAACGCGTTACGTTTTACGTCTTACGCCTTACGTCTAACATCTTACTTCCTACGTCTAACGTCTAACGTTTAACGTCAAACGTCCAACGTCTTACGTCCAACGTCTATCGTCTTACGTCTAACATGTTACGTCCAACGTGTTTCGTCTAACGTGTTACGTCTTACGTCTAACGTCTTACGACAAACGTCTAACGTCTTACGTCTTGCGTTTTATGTCTTACGTCTTACGTCTAACTTCTTACGTCTAACGTATCACGTCTAACGTCTTACATCTAACGTCTTACGTCTAACGTCTTATGTCAAACGTTTTACGTCTTACGTCTTACATATTTTGTATTACGTCATACGTCTTACATGTTACGTATTACGTCTTACGTATAATATGTTACGTTCAACGTGTTTCGTCTAACGTGTTACGTCTTACGTCTAACGTCTTACGTCAAACTTCTTACGTCTAACGTATTACATCTACCGTCTTACGTCTAACGTCTTACGTCTAACGTCTTACGTCTTACGTCTTACGTCTACCGTCTTACGTCTAACGCCTTGCGTCAAACTTCTTACGTCTAACGTATTACGTCTAACGTCTTACGTGTTATGTCTTACGTTTTACGTCTTTCGTCTAACGTCTTACGTTTTACGTCTTACGTCTAACGTCTTACGTCTAATGTCTTACGTCTAACGTCTTACGTTTAACGTCTAACGTCTAACGTCTTACGTCTAACGCCTAACGTCTAACTTCTTACGTCTAACGTCTCACGTCTAACGTCTAACGTCTTACGTCTAACGTCTTACGGCTTACGTCCAACGTCTTACGTCCAACGTCTAACGTGTTACGTCTAACATATTACGTCCAACGTGTTTCGTCTAACGTCTTACGTCTTACGTTTTACGTCTCTCGTCTTACGTCTAACGTCTTACATCTTACGTTTAACGTCTAACGTCTTACGTCTAACGTCTTACGTCTAACGTCTTACGTCTAACGTCTTACGTCTTACGTCTTACGTCTAACGTCTTACGTCTAACGTCTTACGTCTAACGTCTAACGTCTTACGTCTAACATCTTACGTCCAACGTCTTACATCAAACGTCTAACGTCTTACGTCTAACATATTACGTCCAACGTGTTTCGTCTAACGTGTTACGTCTTACGTCTAACGTCTTACGTCAAACGTCTTACGTCTAACGTCTTACGTCTAACGTCTAACGTCTTACGTGTTATGTCTTACGTTTTACGTCTAACGTCTTACGTCTCACGTCTAACGTCTTACGTCTAACGTCTTACGTCTTACGTCTTACGTCCAACGTCTTACGTCCAACGTCCAACGTGTTACGTCTAACATATTACGTCCAACGTGTTTCGTCTAACGTCTTACGTCTCTCGTCTTACGTCTTACGTCTTACGTTTTACGTCTCTCGTCTTACGTCTAACGTCTTACATCTTAGGTCTAACGTCATACGTCTAACGTCTAACATCTAACGTCGTACGTCTAACGTCTTCCGTCTAACGTCTTACGTCTAACGTCTTACGTATTTTGTATTACGTATTTCGTATTTCGTCTAACGTCTTACGTCTAACGTCATATGTCTAACATCTTACATCTAACGTCTTACGTCTAACGTCTTACATTTAACGTCTTACGTCTAACGTCAAACGTTTAACGTCTTACGTCCAACGTCGTAAGTCCAACGTCTTACGTCCGACGTCTATCGTCTTACGTCTAACATGTTAAGTCCAACGGGTTTCGTCCAACGTGTTACGTCTTACGTCTAACGTCTTACGTCAAACGTCTTACATCTAACGTCTTACGTCTAACGTCTTACGTCTTTCGTCTTCCGTCTAACGTCTGACGTCTAACGTCTTACGTCTAACGTCTTACGTCTAACGTCTTACGTCTAACGTCTAACGTTTAACGTCTTACGTCCAACGTCTTACGTCCAACGTCTTACGTCCGACGTCTATCGTCTTACGTCTAACATGTTACGTCGAACGTGTTTCGTCTAACGTGTTACGTCTTACGTCTAACGTCTTACGTCAAACGTCTTACATCTAACGTTTTACGTCTAACGTCTTACGTCTTTCGTCTAACGTCTTACGTCTTACGTCTAACGTCTTACGTCAAACGTCTTACGTCTTACGTCTTGTGTTTTATGTCTTACGTCTTACGTCTAACGTATTACGTATAACGTCTTACGTGTTATGTCTTACGTTTTACGTCTTACGTCTGATATCTTACATCATACGTCTTACGTCTAACGTCTAACGTCTTACGTCTTACGCTAACTTCTTACGCCTAACGTCTAACGTTTAACGTCTTACGTCCAACGTCTTACGTCTAACGTCTTACGTCTAATGTCTAACGTCTTACGTCTAACGTCTTACGTCTAACGTCTGACGTCTAACGTCTTACGTCTAACGTCTTACGTCAAACGTCTTACGTATTTTGTATTACGTATTTCGCATTTCGTATTACGTCTTACATCTTACATGTTACGTATTACGTCCTACGTCTTACGTCTAACGTCTAAGAATTTGAACGCGAAGAGAAAAAGCGTGTTAGACGCTTCTGGGCTGAGAAACGAAAGTGTGTGGAAACGAGAGATAGACTTTATAAACAGAAATTCGGAAGTGAAGGAAAATAGGATGAGACATTATCGATTTGGTAATCGGAAGTGTAGAGAAAGGAGAAACGGTCGTTTTTAATAAGAATTCGATGGTGAGAAGAAAAAGCGTGATAGCCGTTATAAACAGGAATTCGGAAGTGAAAGGAAAAAGGTTGATAGACGTTAGTTTTAATAATCGAAAGTGTGCAGAAATAGTCATTTCCAAACAGGATTTCGAAGGTGAGGAGTAAAAGCGTGATAGACGATACAAACAGGAATTCGAATGTGGAGGGAAACGAAGAATTTTAAGTGACTTTTTCGCTTGACTACTGAATATGGACCAGAAGTGAAACTGGGAAAAAAGACGTTGTAGGCGATAAGTGGCAGAGTGATTACGGAGAGGAGAAAGAAATGGATGCAGTAGCAAGCAAGATAGGTAGAAAATTCTGGGACGATATAGCAGAAGATGGAGAAAGTGTAAATGAAAATGAGAGATGGAAGAAAAGGAGCAAATTGCAGAAATAATAGAATAGGAGAACGAAAAAAGTAAAACGGTGAGAAGCAGGAGCGCAGTAAAGTCTACAAATAACAGATTTGAAGAAAAAAGAAGAAAAAGAATTGATTAAAGAGATAAGAAGATGAAAGAACCGAAGAGGAAGGAATAGAGAAAAAAAAGAAAAAGAAAAAAGGGAAGAGGAAGAAAGAGGCAGCTAGATATTAGTAATGATGGTAACGACAAGAGTCACCAGGGAAAATAACATTTTCCAGGCCGTCAAGGTTGGCGATAAAGGGTGGATTTGATAAAATACGAAATATTTCAAATATAAAAAAACTGTTTCTTGACCGGACCATATTCATAGAGAATGTTAAAAATTAGCATATTAAGAGGTCCCATCCACCCCTTTCATTTTCCAGACCGTCAGGGTTGGGGATAAAGGGTGGATTTGATAAAATACGAAATATTTCAAATAAAAAAAACTATTTCTTGACCGGCCACCAAATTCATAGAGAATGTTAAAAATTAGCATATTAAGAGATCCCACCCACCCATTTCATTTTCCAGACCGTCTGCGTCCAGGGGGGCACTAGCGAAGGAAACGCACCACGCCGGCGTGTTCGGCGCCCCCGAATGCGCACAGGGCTTCCCCCAAACACGTACACTGAAACTAACGATCCCTGGGTATACGCCAGACCGTCCTCGGACTTATTTTCGCTTAATTTCGAATGAAAATAAGCGAAAATTCACGTCCATTCTGTCAATGTCAGTACCTTCAAATTTCCTCTAGGCCGCGCCATCTATCGCGTCGAGCTGCTGTCAAGCATCCGTTCGGCATGTAGATAACTGTAAATAATACTATAGCGTATAAGTTATGAAATTCTGGATGATTATTAAAGCTTCCGCATGGATTTCCGTCTGCGGATTGTATCGCGATCGTATATAAGTCCCAAATGGGAATATACTGGAGAGAACTGCTGCTGAACTGATCGGTTCACCATAGTGAACGGAACAGAGCGCGAGTGACGTCACACTGAAAGTGGGGTTATGTGACCCGACTTGGCGTCACTTAAATATATTTTTAAATTTTAAATAAATAAAGGAAATAAGACGGTAAGCAGGCCAGCAAGCGTAAATAAGAATGTCCAATGAGCCGAACAGGAAATTGGTACGTGCAACTAACTTGTCTCGTTTCGTTTTAGGTGGTCAAGAAGTATCGCTACCTGCTGCCCAGGTTAATGGTTGGTGTGCGCTGTACCAGGTCCAACTACCGAATAAAACGAATAGTATATGATATGGGAAAAATGGTGTATGGGCCACAGGCAGACATGGCATTAGGAGGCCAGTGATATCTTATCGGTTTGCCAGTGCTGTGGGACGAGAGTCTACTGGAAAGGAAATGGCTAATTAATAATAGCCAGAGCGGCAATCCGCATTAAACTTGGCGTTTGAAAGGCAGGTATGTACGTACTTAATAATAGTAATTGTTAGCGTAAGACAGTTGGGTAGAAGGTTGTTATTGTTGTTGTTCTTGTATGCTTCAGATTTAAATTATCGTTGGCGACTTAAAAACCATAGAAAATGGAGTACCTAGGTCACAATTTTGGATTACGTGGAAGGTAGGTCGATGGATATGCGACCAAAAGATGGGAAATTTATAGTGAAAATCCTGTAGGGCTTGACTAAATCCAGGAAACTGGTAAAGAAACTGAATCTTTGTCGACATGACAGTCTCATAAATTATTGGAAAAAACGGAGAGGAGAAGAATGGACAGAGCGCAAAAATAGGCAGTCTAAAAGGTAAGAATTTATTAATTTTAATCGACGCGATGGATGAGTGAAATTTAGTGTTCACTTTCAGATCTAACTAAAGAGGGATTGCGTTGCTAAAAGTAGTTGCTCCTAAGATAGAACACGTAACCTTAAACGAGTGAGTCTGCGGCCAGTTCACGCGACGACAAGAATGCAGAGTTCCAGTCGAATATCTACGAGATGTAGCGGCGTTAGAAGGTAGCCGAACTGAAGGAATGAGGAAATGTTTATTTTTACGGCCAACATATACGTCTGGGAGATTCTAGCTAGCTAGTTCAGAAAGGGGTACTCGGACCGATCGCCGGCACGTTCTGCTCTTACCGATACATAAAATAATAACATAAGTACGTATTTACTGTAAAATTTCAATAAAACAATAAAAATTGCGATCGTAACGACTGGGATTTATTTTAAGATTTGAAAATGAAATTTTTTTGTGAAAAATTTTTCGGGCAACTATAGGTGCTAGCAGGTAGGGAATGAATCCCCCTATACTTTCTTCCCGGTATTTCCGAGAGGTACCCGGAGCCCTTTCGCTCTAAAACCAACGGTTTTCTAGATATTTGGTTTTTTACAAAATTATAGCCTATCTTCGGGATGTCAAAACTTCCTTATTATGCGACGCAGGGGGATGCGTTTCGTCTCAGGTGAAAGCTCCCTCCGAACGCTAATTTGAAGATAACTGTAAATAATACTATAGGGTATAAATTATGAAATTCTGGATGATTATTAGGGTTTTCGCAAGGATTACCGTCTGCGGATTGTATCGCGATCGTATATAAGTCCCAAATGGGAATATCCTGGAGAGAATCTGCTGCTGAACTGATCGGTTCACCATAGTGACCGGATCAGAGTCGGGCGACTGTTTCGTCCGTGATTCGCGCGCGAATGACGTCCAGTGAAAATGGGGTTATGTGACCCGACTTGGCGTCACTTATATTTTTGAATTTTAAATAAATAAAGGAAATAAGACGGTAAGCAGGCCAGCAAGCGTAAATAAGAATGTCCAATGAGCCGAACAGGCAATTGGTACGTGCAACTAACTTGTCTCGTTTCGTTTTAGGTGGTCAAGAAGTCGAGAAGTATCGCTACCTGCTGCCCAGGTTAACGGTTGGTGTGCGGTGTACCAGGTTCAACTACCGAATAAAACGAATAGTATATGATATGGAAAAATTGGTGTATGGGCCACAGGGAGACAGAGCATTAGGAGGCCAGCGATATCTTATCGGTTTGCTGGTGCTGTGGGACGAGAGTCTACTGGAAAGGAAACGGCTAATTAATAATAACGAGAGCTAGAGGGTTTCGAGCGGCAAACCGCATCAAACTTGGCGGTTGAAAGGCAGGTATGTACGTACTTAATAATAGTAATTGTTAGCGTAAGATAGTTGGGTAGAAGGTCGTTATTGTTGTTGTTCTTGTATGTTTCAGATTTAAATTATCGTTGGCGACCTCAAAACCATAGAAAATGGAGTACCTAGGTCACAATTTTGGATTACGTGGAAGGTAGGTCGAAGGATATGCGGCCAGAAGGTGGGAAATTTGTAGTGAAAATCCTGTAGGGCTGGACTAAATCCAGTAAACCAGTAAAGCAAACTGAAAATAGGCAGTCTAAAAGGTAAGAATTTATTAATTTTAATCGACGCGATGGATGAGTGAAATTTAGTGTGCAATTTTCAGATCTAACTAAAGAGGGATTGCGTTGCTAAAAGTACTTGCTCCTAAGATAGAACACGTAACCTTAAACGTGTGAGTCTGCGGCTAGTTCACGCGACGACAAGAATGCAGAGTTCCAGTCGAATATCTACGAGATGTAGCGGCGTTAGAAGCCAGCCAGTCTACTGGAAAGGAAATGGCTAGTTCGGCTGGTCGAGCCATAGCTAGAGCGGCTAGACTGCTAGAGGGACCACCGAGGACCGAGGGTACTGTGACGTATAGGGTTTCGAGCGGCAACCCGCATCAAAGTTGGCGGTTGAAAGGCAGGTACGTACGTACTTAATAATAGTAATTGTTAGCGTAAGATAGTTGGGTAGAAGGTCGTTATTGTTGTTGTTCTTGTATGTTTCAGATTTATATTATCGTTGGCGACCTCAAAACCATTGAAAATGGAGTACCTAGGTCACAATTTTGGATTACGTGGAAGGTAGGTCGACGGATATGCGGCCAGAAGGTGGGAAATTTGTAGTGAAAATCCTGTAGGGCTGGACTAAATCCAGTAAACCATGCAGAGAATGCAGAGTTCCAGTCGAATATCTACGAGATGTAGCGGCGTTAGAAGGTAGCCGAACTGAAGGAAGAAGGAAATGTTTGTTTTTACGGCCAACAGAGAGGGGTACTCGGACCGATCGCCGGCACGTTCTGCTCTTACCGATACATAAAATAATAACATAAGTACGTATTTACTGTAAAATTTCAATAAAACAATAAAAATTGCGATCGTAACGACTAGGATTTATTTTAAGATTTGAAAGAGGAATTTTTTTGTGAAAAATTTTTCGGGCAACTATAGGTGCCAGCAGGTAGGGAATGAATCCCTCTATACTTTCTTCCCGGTATTTCTAAGAGGTACCCGGAGCCGTTTCGCTCTAAAACCAACGGTTTTCGAGATATTTGGGTTTTTTCAAAATTATAGCCTATCTTCGGGACGTCATAACTTCCTTATTATGCGACGCAGGGGGACGCGGTTCGTCTCAGGTGAAAGCTCCCTCCGAACGCTAATTCGGCCCGTCTTTTAGTTTTTCCGTATCTGCGACCGTTCCAGAGTTACGGTAGATCGAAGTTTTAGAATTTTCCCCCGGTCGTTTCAGCAGAGGGGCCCTGAACATTCCGAAATATTACCCCTAGACTATATCGCGCATGGCGAATCCAAAACTGAACTCCGTTCCTATCTAGCCCTCGCGGTTTCCGAGTTATAAATTTTTTCTGGGCAACGGGGCCGCTCACGAAAAAAACCACCACGCCAGCGTGTTCGGCGCCCCCGAATGCGTACAGAGCCGCCCTTAAATCGTAAATCTATTTTTTTCGAAAATTTCAAAGGCTATAGTCCATCGATATTTTCGGAGGAAAAAGTCAGTGCTCGGAAAATTCTGAAATAATTCACCTAGACTATACCGACGACGGCGAATCCAAAACTGAGCTCCGTTCCTCTGTGGCCCCCGCGGTTCTGGAGATATTAATATTTCTGCGTCCAAGGGGGCACTAGCGATGGAAACGCACCACGCCGGCGCGTTCGGCGCCCCCGAATGCGCACAGGGCTTCCCCCAAACACGTACACTGAAACTAACGATCCCTGGGTATATGCCAGACCGTCCTCGGACTTATTTTCCCTTGATTTCGAATGAAAATAAGCGAAAATTCACGTCCATTTTGTCAATGTCAGTACCTTCAAACTTCAAATTTACTCTAGGCCGCGCCATCTATCGCGTCGAGCTGCTGTCAAGCATCCGTTTGGCATGTAGATAACTGTAAATAATACTATAGCGTATAAATTATGAAATTCTGGATGATTATTAGAGCTTTCGCATGGATTACCGTCTGCGGATTGTATCGCGATCGTATATAAGTCCCAAATGGGAATATACTGTCCTGGAGAGAATCTGCTGCTGAACTGATCGGTTCACCATAGTGACCGGATCAGAGTCGGGCGACTGTTTCGTGTTTCGTCCGTGATTCGCGCGCGAATGACGTCACAGTGAAAATGGGGTTATGTGACACGGCTTGGCGTCACTTAATTATATTTTTAAATTTTAAATATAATAAAGGAAATAAGACGGTAAGCAGGCCAGCAAGCGTGAATAAGAATGTCCAATGAGCCTAACAGGGAATTGGTACGTGCAACTAACTTGTCTCGTTTCGTTTTAGGTGGTCAAGAAGTGGAGAAGTATCGCTACCTGCTGCCCAGGTTAAAGGTTGATGTGCGCTGTACCAGGTTCAACTACCGAATAAAACGAATAGTATATGATATGGGAAAAATGGTGTATGGGCCACAGGGAGACAGAGCATTAGGAGGCCAGAGATATCTTATCGGTCTGCTGGTGCTGTGAGACGAGAGTCTACTGGGAAGGAAACGGCTAATTAATAATAGCCAGAGCTAGAGGGTTTCGAGCGACACGCCGCATCAAACTTGGCGGTTGAAAGGCAGGTATGTACGTACTTAATAATAGTAATTGTTAGCGTAAGATAGTTGGGTAGAAGGTCGTTATTGTTGTTGTTCTTGTATGTTTCAGATTTATATTATCGTTGGCGACCTCAAAACCATTGAAAATGGAGTACCTAGGTCACAATTTTGGATTACGTGGAAGGTAGGTCGACGGATATGCGGCCAGAAGGTGGGAAATTTGTAGTGAAAATCCTGTAGGGCTGGACTAAATCCAGTAAACCAGTAAAGCAAACTGAAAATAGGCAGTCTAAAAGGTAAGAATTTATTAATTTTAATCGACGCGATGGATGAGTGAAATTTAGTGTCCAATTTTCAGATCTAACTAAAGAGGGATTGCGTTGCTAAAAGTACTTGCTCCTAAGATAGAACACGTAACCTTAAACGTGTGAGTCTGCATCTAGTTCACGCGACGACAAGAATGCAGAGTTCCAGTCGAATATCTACGAGATGTAGCGGCGTTAGAAGGTAGCCGAACTGAAGGAAGGAGGAAATGTTTGTTTTTACGGCCAACAGAGAGGGGTACTCGGACCGATCGCCGGCACGTTCTGCTCTTACCGATACATAAAATAATAACATAAGTACGTATTTACTGTAAAATTTCAATAAAACAATAAAAATTGCGATCGTAACGACTAGGATTTATTTTAAGATTTGAAAGAGGAATTTTTTTGTGAAAAATTTTTCGGGCAACTATAGGTGCCAGCAGGTAGGGAATGAATCCCCCTATACTTTCTTCCCGGTATATCTAAGAGGTACCCGGAGCCGTTTCGCTCTAAAACCAACGGTTTTCGAGATATTTGGGTTTTTTCAAAATTATAGCCTATCTTCGGGACGTCATAACTTCCTTATTATGCGACGCAGGGGGACGCGGTTCGTCTCAGGTGAAAGCTCCCTCCGAACGCTAATTCGGCCCGTCTTTTAGTTTTTCCGTATCTGCGACCGTTCCAGAGTTACGGTCGATCGAAGTTTTAGAATTTTCCCCCGGTCGTTTCAGCAGAGGGGCCCTGAACATTCCGAAATATTACCCCTAGACTATATCGCGCATGGCGAATCCAAAACTGAACTCCGTTCCTATCTAGCCCTCGCGGTTTCCGAGTTATAAATTTTTTCTGGGCAACGGGGCCGCTCACGAAAAAAACCACCACGCCAGCGTGTTCGGCGCCCCCGAATGCGTACAGAGCCGCCCTTAAATCGTAAATCTATTTTTTTCGAAAATTTCAAAGGCTATAGTCCATCGATATTTTCGGAGGAAAAAGTCAAAGTGCTCGGAAAATTCTGAAATAATTCACCTAGACTATACCGACGACGGCGAATCCAAAACTGAGCTCCGTTCCTCTGTGGCCCCCGCGGTTCTGGAGATATTAACATTTCTGCGTCCAAGGGGGCACTAGCGAAGGAAACGCACCACGCCGGCGCGTTCGGCGCCCCCAAATGCGCACAGGGCTTCCCCCAAACACGTACACTGAAACTAACGATCCCTGGGTATACGCCAGACCGTCCTCGGACTTATTTTCCCTTAATTTCGAATGAAAATAAGCGAAAATTCACGTCCATTTTGTCAATGTCAGTACCTTCAAACTTCAAATTTACTCTAGGCCGCGCCATCTATCGCGTCGAGCTGCTGTCAAGCATCCGTTTGGCATGTAGATAACTGTAAATAATACTATAGCGTATAAATTATGAAATTCTGGATGATTATTAGAGCTTTCGCATGGATTACCGTCTGCGGATTGTATCGCGATCGTATATAAGTCCCAAATGGGAATATACTGTCCTGGAGAGAATCTGCTGCTGAACTGATCGGTTCACCATAGTGACCGGATCAGAGTCGGGCGACTGTTTCGTGTTTCGTCCGTGATTCGCGCGCGAATGACGTCACAGTGAAAATGGGGTTATGTGACACGGCTTGGCGTCACTTAATTATATTTTTAAATTTTAAATATAATAAAGGAAATAAGACGGTAAGCAGGCCAGCAAGCGTGAATAAGAATGTCCAATGAGCCTAACAGGGAATTGGTACGTGCAACTAACTTGTCTCGTTTCGTTTTAGGTGGTCAAGAAGTGGAGAAGTATCGCTACCTGCTGCCCAGGTTAAAGGTTGATGTGCGCTGTACCAGTTTCAACTACCGAATAAAACGAATAGTATATGATATGGGAAAAATGGTGTATGGGCCACAGGCAGACAGAGCATTAGGAGGCCAGAGATATCTTATCGGTCTGCTGGTGCTGTGAGACGAGAGTCTACTGGGAAGGAAACGGCTAATTAATAATAGCCAGAGCTAGAGGGTTTCGAGCGACACGCCGCATCAAACTTGGCGGTTGAAAGGCAGGTATGTACGTACTTAATAATAGTAATTGTTAGCGTAAGATAGTTGGGTAGAAGGTCGTTATTGTTGTTGTTCTTGTATGTTTCAGATTTAAATTATCGTTGGCGACCTCAAAACCATAGAAAATGGAGTACCTAGGTCACAATTTTGGATTACGTGGAAGGTAGGTCGATGGATATGCGGCCAGAAGGTGGGAAATTTGTAGTGAAAATCCTGTAGGGCTGGACTAAATCCAGTAAACCAGTAAAGCAAACTGAAAATAGGCAGTCTAAAAGGTAAGAATTTATTAATTTTAATCGACGCGATGGATGAGTGAAATTTAGTGTCCAATTTTCAGATCTAACTAAAGAGGGATTGCGTTGCTAAAAGTACTTGCTCCTAAGATAGAACACGTAACCTTAAACGTGTGAGTCTGCATCTAGTTCACGCGACGACAAGAATGCAGAGTTCCAGTCGAATATCTACGAGATGTAGCGGCGTTAGAAGCCAGCCAGTCTACTGGAAAGGAAACGGCTAGTTCGGCTGGTCGAGCCATAGCCAGAGCGGCTAGACTGCTAGAGGGACCACCGAGGACCGAGGGTACTGTGACGTAGAGGGTTTCGAGCGGCAAACCGCATCAAAGTTGGCGGTTGAAAGGCAGGTACGTACGTACTTAATAATAGTAATTGTTAGCGTAAGATAGTTGGGTAGAAGGTCGTTATTGTTGTTGTTCTTGTATGTTTCAGATTTATATTATCGTTGGCGACCTCAAAACCATTGAAAATGGAGTACCTAGGTCACAATTTTGGATTACGTGGAAGGTAGGTCGACGGATATGCGGCCAGAAGGTGGGAAATTTGTAGTGAAAATCCTGTAGGGCTGGACTAAATCCAGTAAACCATGCAGAGAATGCAGAGTTCCAGTCGAATATCTACGAGATGTAGCGGCGTTAGAAGGTAGCCGAACTGAAGGAAGGAGGAAATGTTTGTTTTTACGGCCAACAGAGAGGGGTACTCGGACCGATCGCCGGCACGTTCTGCTCTTACCGATACATAAAATAATAACATAAGTACGTATTTACTGTAAAATTTCAATAAAACAATAAAAATTGCGATCGTAACGACTAGGATTTATTTTAAGATTTGAAAGAGGAATTTTTTTGTGAAAAGTTTTTCGGGCAACTCTAGGTGCCAGCAGGTAGGGAATGAATCCCCCTATACTTTCTTCCCGGTATTTCTAAGAGGTACCCGGAGCCGTTTCGCTCTAAAACCAACGGTTTTCGAGATATTTGGGTTTTTTCAATATTATAGCCTATCTTCGGGACGTCATAACTTCCTTATTATGCGACGCAGGGGGACGCGGTTCGTCTCAGGTGAAAGCTCCCTCCGAACGCTAATTTGACCCGTCTTTTAGTTTTTCCGTATCTGCGACCGTTCCAGAGTTACGGTCGATCGAAGTTTTAGAATTTTCCCCCGGTCGTTTCAGCAGAGGGGCCCTGAACATTCCGAAATATTACCCCTAGACTATATCGCGCATGGCGAATCCAAAACTGAACTCCGTTCCTATCTAGCCCTCGCGGTTTCCGAGTTATAAATTTTTTCTGGGCAACGGGGCCGCTCACGAAAAAAACCACCACGCCAGCGTGTTCGGGGCCCCCGAATGCGTACAGAGCCGCCCTTAAATCGTAAATCTATTTTTTTCGAAAATTTCAAAGGCTATAGTCCATCGATATTTTCGGAGGAAAAAGTCAAAGTGCTCGGAAAATTCTGATATAATTCACCTAGACTATACCGACGACGGCGAATCCAAAACAGCTCCGTTCCTCTGTGGCCCCCGCGGTTCTGGAGATATTAATATTTCTGCGTCCAAGGGGGCACTAGCGATGGAAACGCACCACGCCGGCGTGTTCGGCGCCCCCGAATGCGCACAGGGCTTCCCCCAAACACGTACACTGAAACTAACGATCCCTGGGTATACGCCAGACCGTCCTCGGACTTATTTTCCCTTGATTTCGAATGAAAATAAGCGAAAATTCACGTCCATTTTGTCAATGTCAGTACCTTCAAACTTCAAATTTACTCTAGGCCGCGCCATCTATCGCGTCGAGCTGCTGTCAAGCATCCGTTTGGCATGTAGATAACTGTAAATAATACTATAGCGTATAAATTATGAAATTCTGGATGATTATTAGGGCTTTCGCATGGATTACCGTCTGCGGATTGTATCGCGATCGTATATAAGTCCCAAATGGGAATATACTGTACCGGAGAGAATCTGCTGCTGAACTGATCGGTTCACCATAGTGAACGGATCAGAGTCGGGCGACTGTTTCGTGTTTCGTCCGTGATCAGCGCGCGAGTGACGTCACACCGAAAGTGGGGTTATGTGACCCGACTTGGCGTCCGTCACTTAAATATATTTTTAAATTTTAAACAAAATAAAGGAAATAAGACGGTAGGCAGGCCAGCAAGCGTAAATAAGAATCTCCAATGAGCCGAACAGGGAATCGGTACGTGCAACTAACTTGTCTCGTTTCGTTTTAGGTGGTCAAGAAGTCTCGAGAAGTATCGCTACCTGCTGCCCATGTTAACGGTTGGTGTGCGCTGTACCAGGTTCAACTACCGAATAAAACGAATAGTATATGATATGGGAAAAATGGTGTATGGGCCACAGGGACACAGAGCATTAGGAGGCCAGCGATATCTTATCGGTTTGCTGGTGCTGTGGGACGAGAGTCTACTGGAAAGGAAACGGCTAATTAATAATAACGAGAGCTAGAGGGTTTCGAGCGGCAAACCGCATCAACCTTGGCGGTTGAAAGGCAGGTACGTACGTACTTAATAATAGTAATTGTTAGCGTAAGATAGTTGGGTAGAAGGTCGTTATTGTTGTTGTTCTTGTATGTTTCAGATTTAAATTATCGTTGGCGACCTCAAAACCATAGAAAATGGAGTACCTAGGTCACAATTTTGGATTACGTGGAAGGTAGTAGGTCGATGGATATGCGGCCAGAAGGTGGGAAATTTATAGTGAAAATCCTGTAGGGCTCGACTAAATCCAGTAAACCAGTAAAGAAACTGAATCTTTGTCGACACACACGACAGTCTCATAAATTATGGAAGAAACGGAGAGGAGAAGAATGGACAGAGCGCAAAAATAGGCAGTCTAAAAGGTAAGAATTTATTAATTTTAATCGACGCGATGGATGAATGAAATTTAGTGTTCACTTTCAGATCTAACTAAAGAGGGATTGCGTAGCTAAAAGTACTTTCCTAAGATAGAACACGTAACCTTAAACGAGTGAGTCTGCGGCTAGTTCACGCGACGACAAGAATGCAGAGTTCCAGTCGAATATCTACGAGATGTAGCGGCGTTAGAAGCCAGCCAGCCAGTCTACTGGAAAGGAAACGGCTAGTTCGGCTGGTCGAGCCATAGCCAGAGCGGCTAGACTGCTAAAGGGACCACCGAGGGTACTGTGACGTAGAGGGTTTCGAGCGGCAAACCGCATCAAACTTGGCGGTTGAAAGGCAGGTACGTTCGTACTTAATAATAGTAATTGTTAGCGTAAGATAGTTGGGTAGAAGGTCGTTATTGTTGTCGTTCTTGTATGTTTCAGATTTATATTATCGTTGGCGACCTCAAAACCATTGAAAATGGAGTACCTAGGTCACAATTTTGGATTACGTGGAAGGTAGGTCGATGGATATGCGGCCAGAAGGTGGGAAATTTGTAGTGAAAATCCTGTAGGGCTGGAACTAAATCCAGTAAACCAGTAAAGCAAACTGAAAATAGGCAGTCTAAAAGGTAAGAATTTATTAATTTTAATCGACGCGATGGATGAGTGAAATTTAGTGTTCAATTTTCAGATCTAACTAAAGAGGGATTGCGTTGCTAAAAGTACTTGCTCCTAAGATAGAACACGTAACCTTAAACGAGTGGGTCTGCGGCCAGTTCACGCGACGACAAGAATGCAGAGTTCCAGTCGAATATCTACGAGATGTAGCGGCGTTAGAAGGTAGCCGAACTGAAGGAAGGAGGAAATGTTTGTTTTTACGGCCAACAGAGAGGGGTACTCGGACCGATCGCCGGCACGTTCTGCTCTTACCGATACATAAAATAATAACATAAGTACGTATTTACTGTAAAATTTCAATAAAACAATAAAAATTGCGATCGTAACGACTAGGATTTATTTTAAGATTTGAAAGAGGAATTTTTTTGTGAAAAATTTTTCGGGCAACTATAGGTGCCAGCAGGTAGGGAACGAATCCCCCTATACTTTCTTCCCGGTATATCCGAGAGGTACCCGGAGCCGTTTCGCTCTAAAACCAACGGTTTTCGAGATATTTGGGTTTTTTCAAAATTATAGCCTATCTTCGGGACGTCATAACTTCCTTATTATGCGACGCAGGGGGACGCGGTTCGTCTCAGGTGAAAGCTCCCTCCGAACGCTAATTCGGCCCGTCTTTTAGTTTTTCCGTATCTGCGACCGTTCCAGAGTTACGGTCGATCGAAGTTTTAGAATTTTCCCCCGGTCATTTCAGCAGAGGGGCCCTGAACATTCCGAAATATTACCCCTAGACTATATCGCGCATGGCGAATCCAAAACTGAACTCCGTTCCTATCTAGCCCTCGCGGTTTCCGAGTTATAAATTTTTTCTGGGCAACGGGGCCGCTCACGAAAAAAACCACCACGCCAGCGTGTTCGGCGCCCCCGAATGCGTACAGAGCCGCCCTTAAATCGTAAATCTATTTTTTTCGAAAATTTCAAAGGCTATAGTCCATCGATATTTTCGGAGGAAAAAGTCAAAGTGCTCGGAAAATTCTGAAATAATTCACCTAGACTATACCGACGACGGCGAATCCAAAACTGAGCTCCGTTCCTCTGTGGCCCCCGCGGTTCTGGAGATATTAACATTTCTGCGTCCAAGGGGGCACTAGCGAAGGAAACGCACCACGCCGGCGCGTTCGGCGCCCCCGAATGCGCACAGGGCTTCCCCCAAACACGTACACTGAAACTAACGATCCCTGGGTATACGCCAGACCGTCCTCGGACTTATTTTCCCTTAATTTCGAATGAAAATAAGCGAAAATTCACGTCCATTTTGTCAATGTCAGTACCTTCAAATTTACTGTAGGCCGCGCCATCTATCGCGTCGAGCTGCTGTCAAGCATCCGTTTGGCATGTAGATAACTGTAAATAATACTATAGCGTATAAATTATGAAATTCTGGATGATTATTAGAGCTTTCGCATGGATTACCGTCTGCGGATTGTATCGCGATCGTATATAAGTCCCAAATGGGAATATACTGTCCTGGAGAGAATCTGCTGCTGAACTGATCGGTTCACCATAGTGACCGGATCAGAGTCGGGCGACTGTTTCGTGTTTCGTCCGTGATTCGCGCGCGAATGACGTCACAGTGAAAATGGGGTTATGTGATACGGCTTGGCGTCACTTAATTATATTTTTAAATTTTAAATATAATAAAGGAAATAAGACGGTAAGCAGGCCAGCAAGCGTGAATAAGAATGTCCAATGAGCCTAACAGGGAATTGGTACGTGCAACTAACTTGTCTCGTTTCGTTTTAGGTGGTCAAGAAGTGGAGAAGTATCGCTACCTGCTGCCCAGGTTAAAGGTTGATGTGCGCTGTACCAGGTTCAACTACCGAATAAAACGAATAGTATATGATATGGGAAAAATGGTGTATGGGCCACAGGGACACAGAGCATTAGGAGGCCAGCGATATCTTATCGGTTTGCCGGTGCTGTGGGACGAGAGTCTACTGGAAAGGAACCGGCTAATTAATAATAACGAGAGCTAGAGGGTTTCGAGCGGCAAACCGCATCAAACATGGCGGTTGAAAGGCAGGTACGTACGTACTTAATAATAGTAATTGTTAGTGTAAGATAGTTGGGTAGAAGGTCGTTATTGTTGTTGTTCTTGGATGTTTCAGATTTAAATTATCGTTGGCGACCTCAAAACCATAGAAAATGGAGTACCTAGGTCACAATTTTGGATTACGTGGAAGGTAGTAGGTCGATGGATATGCGGCCAGAAGGTGGGAAATTTATAGTGAAAATCCTGTAGGGCTCGACTAAATCCAGTAAACCAGTAAAGAAACTGAATCTTTGTCGACACACACGACAGTCTCATAAATTATGGAAGAAACGGAGAGGAGAAGAATGGACAAAGCGCAAAAATAGGCAGTCTAAAAGGTAAGAATTTATTAATTTTAATCGACGCGATGGATGGGTGAAATTTAGTGTTCACTTTCAGATCTAACTAAAGAGGGATTGCGTTGCTAAAAGTACTTGCTCCTAAGATAGAACACGTAACCTTAAACGAGTGAGTCTGCGGCTAGTTCACGCGACGACAAGAATGCAGAGTTCCAGTCGAATATCTACGAGATGTAGCGGCGTTAGAAGCCAGCCAGCCAGCCAGTCTACTGGAAAGGAAACGGCTAGTTCGGCTGGTCGAGCCATAGCCAGAGCGGCTAGACTGCTAGAGGGACCACCGAGGACCGAAGGTACTGTAACGTAGAATGGACAGAGCGCAAAAATAGGCAGTCTAAAAGGTAAGAATTTATTAATTTTAATCGACGCGATGGATGAGTGAAATTTAGTGTTCAATTTTCAGATCTAACTAAAGAGGGATTGCGTTGCTAAAAGTACTTGCTCCTAAGATAGAACACGTAACCTTAAACGAGTGGGTCTGCGGCCAGTTCACGCGACGACAAGAATGCAGAGTTCCAGTCGAATATCTACGAGATGTAACGGCGTTAGAAGGTAGCCGAACTGAAGGAAGGAGGAAATGTTTGTTTTTACGGCCAACAGAGAGGGGTACTCGGACCGATCGCCAGCACGTTCTGCTCTTACCGATACATAAAATAATAACATAAGTACGTATTTACTGTAAAATTTCAATAAAACAATAAAAATTGCGATCTTAACGACTAGGATTTATTTTAAGATTTGAAAAAGGAATTTATTTGTGAAAAAATTTTCGGGCAGCTATAGGTGCCAGCAGGTAGGGATTGAATCCCCCTATACTTTCTTCCCGGTATATCCGAGAGGTACCCGGAGCCGTTTCGCTCTAAAACCAACGGTTTTCGAGATATTTGGGTTTTTTCAAAATTATAGCCTATCTTCGGGACGTCATAACTTCCTTATTATGCGACGCGGTTCGTCTCAGGTGAAAGCTCCCTCCGAACGCTAATTGGACCCGTCTTTTAGTTTTTCCGTATCTGCGACCGTTCCAGAGTTACGGTCGATCGAAGTTTTAGAATTTTCCCCCGGTCGTTTCAGCAGAGGGGCTCTGAACATTCCGAAATATTACCCCTAGACTATATCGCGCATGGCGAATCCAAAACTGAACTCCGTTCCTATCTAGTCCTCGCGGTTTCCGAGTTATAAATTTTTTCTCGGCAACGGGGCCGCTCACAAAAAAAACCACCACGCCAGCGTGTTCGGCGCCCCCGAATACGTACAGAGCCGCCCTTAAATCGTAAATCTATTTTTTTCGAAAATTTCAGAGGCACTCCATCGATTTTTTCGGAGGAAAAAGTCAAAGTGCTCGGAATATTCTGGAATAATTCACCTAGACCATACCGACGACGGCGAATCCAAAACTGAGTTCCGTTCCTCTGTGGCCCCCGCGGTTCTGCAGATATTAATATTTCTGCGTCCAACGGGGCACTAGCGAAGGAAACGCACCACGCTGGCGTGTTCGGCGCCCCCGAATGCGCACAGGACTTCCCCCAAACACGTACACTGAAACTAACGATCCCTGGGTATACGCCAGACTGTCCTCGGACTTATTTTCGCTTAATTTCGAATGAAAATAAGCGAAAATTCACGTCCATTTTGTCAATGTCAGTACCTTCAAACTTCAAATTTACTCTAGGCCGCGCCATCTATCGCGTCGAGCTGCTGTCAAGCATCCGTTTGGCATGTAGATAACTGTAAATAATACTATAGCGTATAAATTATGAAATTCTGGATGATTATTAGAGCTTTCGCATGGATTACCGTCTGCGGATTGTATCGCGATCGTATATAAGTCCCAAATGGGAATATACTGTCCTGGAGAGAATCTGCTGCTGAACTGATCGGTTCACCATAGTGACCGGATCAGAGTCGGGCGACTGTTTCGTGTTTCGTCCGTGATTCGCGCGCGAATGACGTCACAGTGAAAATGGGGTTATGTGACACGGCTTGGCGTCACTTAATTATATTTTTAAATTTTAAATAAATAAAGGAAATAAGACGGTAAGCAGGCCAGCAACGGTATGCGCCATTTTCTTGTGTAAAATTCGACTTCATTTTCTGACCACGACTTTATCGATTATAGTCCTACCTAAATCTGTGGCTGTGGATGATTTCACACCGGTAAGTTTTTTAAATAATTTATATGGGGCTGATCACAGAATATTAAAAACCTGAAAAATAAAAAAAATCCACCCACCCTTCCTATTTCTCAGGCAGTCAGGGTTGTGCAAAGGGGCTGCAATTATTAAAACAGAAAATATTCAAATAAATAAAAATATAACTTGGTCGCTCACCATAGTCACAGAAAACATAAAAAATAAACATATTAAAAAATTTCACCCACTCGTATATTTTTCCAGGCCGCTACGGTTGGTGAAAGGGGTAGATTTGATAACATTTTTATTTGGAAATATTCCAAATAAAAAAAACTATTTCTTGACCGGACACCATATTCACAGAGAATGTTAAAAATTAGCATATTAAGAGATCCCACCTACCCGTTTCATTTTCCAGATCGTCAGGGTTGATGATAAGGGGTGGATTTGATAAAATACGAAATATTCCAAATAAAAACAACTATTTCTTGACCGGACACCATATTCATAGAGAATGTTAAAAACTAAGCATATTAAGAAATCCCACCCACCCGTTTCATTTTCCAGGCCGTCAGGGTTGGCGATAAGGGGCGGATTTGATAAAATAAGAAATATTTCCAATAAAAAAAAAACTATTTCTTGACCGGATACCATGTTCATAGAGAATGTTAAAAAGTAGCATATTAAGATATCCCACCCACCCGTTTCATTTTCCAGAAGGTCAGGGTTGGTGATAAGGGATGGATTTGATAAAATACGAAATATTTCAAATAAAAAAAAAAACTAATTCTTGACCGGCCACCATATTCATAGAGATTGTTAAAAATTACCATATTAAGAGATCCCATCGACCCGTTTCATTTTCCAGGCCGTCAGGGTTGGCGATAAGGGGTGGATTTGATAAAATACGAAATATTTCAAATAAAAAAAAACTGTTTCTTGACCGGCCACCAAATTCATAGAGAATGTTAAAAATAAGCATATTAAGAGATCCCACCCACCCGTTTCATTTTCCAGGCCGTCAGGGTTGGTGATATGGGGTGGATTTGATAAAATACGAAATATTTCAAATAAAAAAAACTATATCTTGACCGGCCTCCAAATTCATAGAGAATGTTAAAAATAAGCATATTAAGAGATCCCACCCACCCGTTTCATTTTCCAGGCCGTCGGGGTTGGTGATAAGGGGTGGATTTGATAAAATACGAAATATTTCAAATAAAAAAAAAAACTAATTCTTGACCGGCCACCATATTCATAGAGATTGTTAAAAATTACCATATTAAGAGATCCCATCGACCCGTTTCATTTTCCAGGCCGTCAGGGTTGGCGATAAGGGGTGGATTTGATAAAATACGAAATATTTCAAATAAAAAAAAACTGTTTCTTGACCGGCCACCAAATTCATAGAGAATGTTAAAAATAAGCATATTAAGAGATCCCACCCACCCGTTTCATTTTCCAGGCCGTCAGGGTTGGTGATAAGGGGTGGATTTGATAAAATACGAAATATTTCAAATAAAAAAAACTATATCTTGACCGGCCTCCAAATTCATAGAGAATGTTAAAAATAAGCATATTAAGAGATCCCACCCACCCGTTTCATTTTCCAGGCCGTCGGGGTTGGTGATAAGGGGTGGATTTGATAAAATACGAAATATTTCAAATAAAAAAAAAAACTAATTCTTGACCGGCCACCATATTCATAGAGATTGTTAAAAATTACCATATTAAGAGATCCCATCGACCCGTTTCATTTTCCAGGCCGTCAGGGTTGGCGATAAGGGGTGGATTTGATAAAATACGAAATATTTCAAATAAAAAAAAACTGTTTCTTGACCGGCCACCAAATTCATAGAGAATGTTAAAAATAAGCATATTAAGAGGCTCCATCCACCCGTTTCATTTTCCAGACCGTCAGGGTTGGCGATAAAGGGTTGATTTGATAAAATATACGAAATATTTCAAACAAAAAAAACTATTTCTCCGGGGTCGGATCTCTTAATATGCTAATTTTTAACATTCTCTATGAATATGATGGTGGCCGGTCAAGAATTAGTTTATTTTTATTTGAAATATTTCGTACTTTATCAAATCCACCCCTTATCACCAACCCTGACGGCCTGGAAAATGAAACGGGTAGGTGGGATCTCTGAATATGCTATTTTTTAACATTCTCCGTGAATATGGTGTCCGGTTAAGAAATAGTTTTTTTTATTTGAAATATTTCGTATTTTATCAAATCCGCCCCTTATCACCAACCCTGACGGCCTGGAAAATGAAACAGGTAGGTGGGATCTCTTAATATGCTAATTTTTAACATTCTCTGTGAATATGGTGTCCGGTCAAGAAATAGTTTTTTTTATTTGGAATATTTCAAAATAAAAATGTTTTCAAATCTACCCCTTTCACCAACCGTAGCGGCATGGAAAATGAAACGGGTGGATGAGAGCCCCTTTGCACAACCCTTACTGCCTGAGAAATAGGAAGGGTGGGTGATTTTTTTTTTATTTTTCAGGTTTTTAATATTCTGTGATCAGCCCCATATGAATTATTTAAAAAACTTGTGTAAAATTCGACGGAAAATTTCGTTTTATAATAAATATTTGTTACCTATTGTATAAATAAAACAGTTTATTCCCTTTCTCATTTAACTAAATATCATTAACATAAATTTACAATTAATAAAATATTTACAATCTTTAATAGAACAATTCTTTAATGCGCATGGCGTACAAATTCAATAGTCCACACAATAACCGTTTTTAATTCTACGTTCAAATCCTGCTTGATCGGTTATTTTCGAACGCTACGAATCGCACTCGGCGTACAGCAAATGGCCCAAATCACCTTTCCAATCTTAGTATGTACTTTAAATGACCCATTTCTCATTTTCATTTTTAAAATTAACCCTACACTCGTTTTTTTTTTTTATTTCATCGATAATTTACAGTAGATGTAACAATATATTAAGAAAATACAATCAACTCACCTATATCATTCTCATCAACTCCTTAGGTTCAGTTCTAGCAAAAGCAAAAACCGATTTCCATCACCCATCACATTACGCGAAACGAACAACACACACACACACCCACAAACACATATTTTAAACAGTAGCTTAAGTTTCAATTGTTTCAAAATTAAAACTTTATTTAATTAACACGAAAATTGCATGTAATCAATACCGAAACTGCGAGAAACTAAAGCAACTGCAAAGAAATTCGAAGAGACGCCGATTGAATGACAAAAAACAACCGCAAAACCTACTAGATAAGAACGCATTCTCACACACGTAAACGATACGTTTTAATGTAAAAAACTCTTAATTTAATTGAAATATTTAAATTCATAATCAACTGTAGATTTTAGTTCAGAAATTTAAATTTTCAATTTCAAAAACACTCAATAATATTTTAGAATACTTTAAACAGATATATTTCATTCTCATAACTATTTAATATGTTCCACAAAATTTTTCATTAACACTACAATTTTTGTACTTATGTAAATTATTAATACAGGGTGTTCCAATAAAATCGACGTGGCCACATGAAACCCACTTTATCGCATTCAGAAAATATAGTACTATATTTTCTATGATCGCACTAAACATATGCATATAGGTCCTATTAATGTTAATTATGACTGGTCATGACCAAATTCAACAAAAATTTACAAGAATTCAACATACATTTTAAATCTGTTAAATTAACCGAATATTGATACGCCCAATAACTGATTGCACTTTCAGCCAAATATTAAACCATTAGTCCGAGTATCTCAAAATAGAGACAATCAAATTGAAACCAACAAATGTAATAGAAATATCACCTACCTTTCCTTTTCCCGTTCTATCACTCCAATCTCATGTCCTACACGTTAGGCATGAAAATAAACATTTCTTCCTTCAGTTTGGCTTCTAATAACAAATATCGTCGATATTTCACTGCATTTCTATCATATAAACTCGCATAGTTGTTTAAGGTTATGTATCTTCCGAGTAATATTTTTAACAGAAACTCACTCTACGTCTACCTTTTTTGCTTCCTGTCCATGAGCTTCGTCAGAAGTGCACTCATGGTGCACTCGCTCCACATCATAAAATAATTTGAACTTTGAATAATTTGAGCAGGTTATGATATCTTCCGCGAAATATTTTTAACAAAATCGAAAATTAAATCTAAAATTATCCTCTATATATCACTTGTTCATCGATTAGACTTAATAAATTCTTACCTTACATTGCGTATTTTTCAATTTAATTCTTAGCCTGCCGTCAATTTCACATATTCAACGTTAAATGAAAAATTTTCCAAAATATTGTTGCTTTATCTTTTCTCGGCAGTTTGCGCCCTCTCAGGTCAAATTCTAAGTCTACCTTTTGCTTCCTGTCCATCTGCTTGGTCAGAAGTGCACTTTCTATCCATTTCAAAAAATAATTTGAATTTGGAGGTTATGCTTCTTCTTAACAGAATCCAAGTTTAAATATAAAAATAACCTCTAAGTATTACTATTCATATTTTATTATTAATAATTTCTTACCTTAGATTACGTATTTTTCAATTTAATTCTTAGCCTGCCGTCAATTACCCATCTTCATCGTTAAATAAAACATTTTCCAAAATATTGTTCTTTCCTCTTTTCGCGGCATTTTCCGCTTCTCAGGTCAAATTGTAACGCTATCCTGTCCATGAGCTTTGTCAGAAGTACACTCTACTTCAAACAATAATGTGAATTTGCAGGTTATATATCATTTTCCGAGATATGTTTTAAACGGAATTCAAATTTAAATATAACCTCTAAATATCACTTATTCCTGGCTTAAAATAAATAAATCTTTACCTTAGATTGCGTATTTTTCAATTCAATTCTTAACCTGCTGCTACCGTCAATTACACATCTTCATTGTTAAATAAAACATTTTCCAAATTATGTAATTTTAAAAAAGCCCAAATATCTCAAAAACCGTCGGTTTTAGAGCGAAACGGCTCTCTCTTCGAAACATCAGGAGGAAAGTATAGGGAGATTCAATCCCGACCTGCTGGCACCTATAGTTGCCCGAAAAATTTTTCAAAAAAAAATTCCATTTTCAAATCTTAAAATAAATCCCAGTCATTACAATCGCAAGTTTTATTGTTTTATTGAAATTTTACAGTAAATACGTATTACTTATGTTATTATTTTATGTATCGGTAAAAGCAGAACAAGCCGGCAATCTGTACGAGTGCCCCTTTCTGAATTAGCTAGCTAGAATATCCCAGACGTATATGTTGGCTGTAAAAATAAACATTTCCTCCTTCCTTAAGTTCCGCTGGCTTCTAACGCCGCTACATCTCGTAGATATTCGACTGGAACGCTGCACTCTTGTCGTAACGTGAACTGGTCGCAGACTCACTTGTTTAAGGTTACGTGTTCTATATTAGGAAAGTACTTTTAGCAACGCAATCCATCTTAAGTTAGATCTGAAAGTTACCACTAAATTTCACTCATCCATGACGTCGATTAAAATTAATAAATTATTACCTTATAGACTGCCTATTTTTGCGCTGTCAATTCTTCTCCTCTCCGTTTTTTCCATAATTTATGAAACTGTCGTGTCGACAAAGATTCAGTTTCTTTACTGGTTTACTGGATCAAGTCCTACAGGATGGATTTTCACTACAAATTTCCCACCTTCTGGCCGCATATCCATCGACCTACCTTCCACGTAATCCAAAATTGTGACCTAGGTACTCCATTTTCTATGGTTTTGAGGTCGCCAACGATAATTTAAATCTGAAACATACAAGAACAACAACAATAACGACCTTCTACCCAACTATCTTACGCTAACAATTACTATTATTAAGTACGTACATACCTGCCTTTCAACCGCCAAGTTTGATGCGGCGTGTCGCTCGAAACCCTCTAGCTCTGGCTATTATTAATTAGCCGTTTCCTTCCCAGTAGACTCTCGTCTCACAGCACCAGCAGACCGATAAGATATCTCTGGCCTCCTAATGCTCTGTCTCCCTGTGGCCCATACACCATTTTTCCCATATCATATACTATTCGTTTTATTCGGTAGTTGAAACTGGTACAGCGCACATCAACCTTTAACCTGGGCAGCAGGTAGCGATACTTCTCCACTTCTTGACCACCTAAAACGAAACGAGACAAGTTAGTTGCACGTACCAATTCCCTGTTAGGCTCATTGGACATTCTTATTCACGCTTGCTGGCCTGCTTACCGTCTTATTTCCTTTATTATATTTAAAATTTAAAAATATAATTAAGTGACGCCAAGCCGTGTCACATAACCCCATTTTCACTGTGACGTCATTCGCGCGCGAATCACGGACGAAACACGAAACAGTCGCCCGACTCTGATCCGGTCACTATGGTGAACCGATCAGTTCAGCAGCAGATTCTCTCCAGGACAGTATATTCCCATTTGGGACTTATATACGATCGCGATACAATCCGCAGACGGTAATCCATGCGAAAGCTCTAATAATCATCCAGAATTTCATAATTTATACGCTATAGTATTATTTACAGTTATCTACATGCCAAACGGATGCTTGACAGCAGCTCGACGCGATAGATGGCGCGGCCTACAGTAAATTTGAAGGTACTGACATTGACAAAATGGACGTGAATTTTCGCTTATTTTCATTCGAAATTAAGGGAAAATAAGTCCGAGGACGGTCTGGCGTATACCCAGGGATCGTTAGCTTCAGTGTACGTGTTTGGGGGAAGCCCTGTGCGCATTCGGGGGCGCCGAACGCGCCGGCGTGGTGCGTTTCCTTCGCTAGTGCCCCCTTGGACGCAGAAATGTTAATATCTCCAGAACCGCGGGGGCCACAGAGGAACGGAGCTCAGTTTTGGATTCGCCGTCGTCGGTATAGTCTAGGTGAATTATTTCAGAATTTTCCGAGCACTTTGACTTTTTCCTCCGAAAATATCGATGGACTATAGCCTTTGAAATTTTCGAAAAAAATAGATTTACGATTTAAGGGCGGCTCTGTACGCATTCGGGGGCGCCGAACACGCTGGCGTGGTGGTTTTTTTCGTGAGCGGCCCCGTTGCCCAGAAAAAATTTATAACTCGGAAACCGCGAGGGCTAGATAGGAACGGAGTTCAGTTTTGGATTCGCCATGCGCGATATAGTCTAGGGGTAATATTTCGGAATGTTCAGGGCCCCTCTGCTGAAACGACCGGGGGAAAATTCTAAAACTTCGATCGACCGTAACTCTGGAACGGTCGCAGATACGGAAAAACTAATAGACGGGCCGAATTAGCGTTCGGAGGGAGCTTTCACCTGAGACGAACCGCGTCCCCCTGCGTCGCATAATAAGGAAGTTATGACGTCCCGAAGATAGGCTATAATTTTGAAAAAAACCCAAATATCTCGAAAACCGTTGGTTTTAGAGCGAAACGGCTCCGGGTACCTCTTGGAACAACCGGGAAGAAAGTATAGGGGGATTCATTCCCTACCTGCTGGCACCTATAGTTGCCCGAAAAATTTTTCACAAAAAAATTCCTCTTTCAAATCTTAAAATAAATCCTAGTCGTTACGATCGCAATTTTTATTGTTTTATTGAAATTTTACAGTAAATACGTACTTATGTTATTATTTTATGTATCGGTAAGAGCAGAACGTGCCGGCGATCGGTCCGAGTACCCCTCTCTGTTGGCCGTAAAAACAAACATTTCCTCCTTCCTTCAGTTCGGCTACCTTCTAACGCCGCTACATCTCGTAGATATTCGACTGGAACTCTGCATTCTCTGCATGGTTTACTGGATTTAGTCCAGCCCTACAGGATTTTCACTACAAATTTCCCACCTTCTGGCCGCATATCCGTCGACCTACCTTCCACGTAATCCAAAATTGTGACCTAGGTACTCCATTTTCAATAGTTTTGAGGTCGCCAACGATAATATAAATCTGAAACATACAAGAACAACAACAATAACGACCTTCTACCCAACTATCTTACGCTAACAATTACTATTATTAAGTACGTACGTACCTGCCTTTCAACTGCCAACTTTGATGCGGTTTGCCGCTCGAAACCCTCTACGTCACAGTACCCTCGGTCCTCGGTGGTCCCTCTAGCAGTCTAGCCGCTCTGGCTATGGCTCGACCAGCCGAACTAGCCGTTTCCTTTCCAGTAGACTGGCTGGCTTCTAACGCAGCTACATCTCGTAGATATTCGACTGGAATTCTGCATTCTTGTCGTCGCGTGAACTAGCCGCAGACTCACACGTTTAAGGTTACGTGTTCTATCTTAGGAGCAAGTACTTTTAGCAACGCAATCCCTCTTTAGTTAGATCTGAAAATTGGACACTAAATTTCACTCATCCATCGCGTCGATTAAAATTAATAAATTCTTACCTTTTAGACTGCCTATTTTCAGTTTGCTTTACTGGTTTACTGGATTTAGTCCAGCCCTACAGGATTTTCACTACAAATTTCCCACCTTCTGGCCGCATATCCATCGACCTACCTTCCACGTAATCCAAAATTGTGACCTAGGTACTCCATTTTCTATGGTTTTGAGGTCGCCAACGATAATTTAAATCTGAAACATACAAGAACAACAACAATAACGACCTTCTACCCAACTATCTTACGCTAACAATTACTATTATTAAGTACGTACATACCTGCCTTTCAACCGCCAAGTTTGATGTGGCGTGTCGCTCGAAACCCTCTAGCTCTGGCTATTATTAATTAGCCGTTTCCTTCCCAGTAGACTCTCGTCTCACAGCACCAGCAGACCGATAAGATATCTCTGGTCTCCTAATGCTCTGTCTCCCTGTGGCCCATACACCATTTTTCCCATATCATATACTATTCGTTTTATTCGGTAGTTGAACCTGGTACAGCGCACATCAACCTTTAACCTGGGCAGCAGGTAGCGATACTTCTCCACTTCTTGACCACCTAAAACGAAACGAGACAAGTTAGTTGCACGTACCAATTCCCTGTTAGGCTCATTGGACATTCTTATTCACGCTTGCTGGCCTGCTTACCGTCTTATTTCCTTTATTATATTTAAAATTTAAAAATATAATTAAGTGACGCCAAGCCGTGTCACATAACCCCATTTTCACTGTGACGTCATTCGCGCGCGAATCACGGACGAAACACGAAACAGTCGCCCGACTCTGATCCGGTCACTATGGTGAACCGATCAGTTCAGCAGCAGATTCTCTCCAGGACAGTATATTCCCATTTGGGACTTATATACGATCGCGATACAATCCGCAGACGGTAATCCATGCGAAAGCTCTAATAATCATCCAGAATTTCATAATTTATACGCTATAGTATTATTTACAGTTATCTACATGCCAAACGGATGCTTGACAGCAGCTCGACGCGATAGATGGCGCGGCCTACAGTAAATTTGAAGGTACTGACATTGACAAAATGGACGTGAATTTTCGCTTATTTTCATTCGAAATTAAGGGAAAATAAGTCCGAGGACGGTCTGGCGTATACCCAGGGATCGTTAGTTTCAGTGTACGTGTTTGGGGGAAGCCCTGTGCGCATTCGGGGGCGCCGAACGCGCCGGCGTGATGCGTTTCCTTCGCTAGTGCCCCCTTGGACGCAGAAATGTTAATATCTCCAGAACCGCGGGGGCCACAGAGGAACGGAGCTCAGTTTTGGAGTCGCCGTCGTCGGTATAGTCTAGGTGAATTATTTCAGAATTTTCCGAGCACTTTGACTTTTTCCTCCGAAAATATCGATGGACTATAGCCTTTGAAATTTTCGAAAAAAATAGATTTACGATTTAAGGGCGGCTCTGTACGCATTCGGGGGCGCCGAACACGCTGGCGTGGTGGTTTTTTTCGTGAGCGGCCCCGTTGCCCAGAAAAAATTTATAACTCGGAAACCGCGAGGGCTAGATAGGAACGGAGTTCAGTTTTGGATTCGCCATGCGCGATATAGTCTAGGGGTAATATTTCGGAATGTTCAGGGCCCCTCTGCTGAAACGACCGGGGGAAAATTCTAAAACTTCGATCGACCGTAACTCTGGAACGGTCGCAGATACGGAAAAACTAAAAGACGGGTCAAATTAGCGTTCGGAGGGAGCTTTCACCTGAGACGAACCGCGTCGCATAATAAGGAAGTTATGACGTCCCGAAGATAGGCTATAATTTTGAAAAAACCCAAATATCTCGAAAACCGTTGGTTTTAGAGCGAAACGGCTCCGGGTACCTCTTAGAAATACCGGGAAGAAAGTATAGGGGGATTCATTCCCTACCTGCTGGCACCTATAGTTGCCCGAAAAATTTTTCACAAAAAAATTCCTCTTTCAAATCTTAAAATAAATCCTAGTCGTTACGATCGCAATTTTTATTGTTTTATTGAAATTTTACAGTAAATACGTACTTATGTTATTATTTTATGTATCGGTAAGAGCAGAACGTGCCGGCGATCGGTCCGAGTACCCCTCTCTGTTGGCCGTAAAAACAAACATTTCCTCCTTCCTTCAGTTCGGCTACCTTCTAACGCCGCTACATCTCGTAGATATTCGACTGGAACTCTGCATTCTCTGCATTCGTCGCGTGAACTGGCCGCAGACTCACTCGTTTAAGGTTACGTGTTCTATCTTAGGAGCAAGTACTTTTAGCAACGCAATCCCTCTTTAGTTAGATCTGAAAATTGGACACTAAATTTCACTCATCCATCGCGTCGATTAAAATTAATAAATTCTTACCTTTTAGACTGCCTATTTTCAGTTTGCTTTACTGGTTTACTGGATTTAGTCCAGCCCTACAGGATTTTCACTACAAATTTCCCACCTTCTGGCCGCATATCCTTCGACCTACCTTCCACGTAATCCAAAATTGTGACCTAGGTACTCCATTTTCTATGGTTTTGAGGTCGCCAACGATAATTTAAATCTGAAACATACAAGAACAACAACAATAACGACCTTCTACCCAACTATCTTACGCTAACAATTACTATTATTAAGTACGTACATACCTGCCTTTCAACCGCCAAGTTTGATGCGGTTTGCCGCTCGAAACCCTCTAGCTCTCGTTATTATTAATTAGCCGTTTCCTTTCCAGTAGACTCTCGTCCCATACACCATTTTTCCCATATCATATACTATTCCACTATTCGTTTTATTCGGTAGTTGAACCTGGTACAGCGCACACCAACCGTTAACCTGGGCAGCAGGTAGCGATACTTCTTGACTTCTTGACCACCTAAAACGAAACGAGACAAGTTAGTTGCACGTACCGATTCCCTGTTCGGCTCATTGGACATTCTTATTTACGCTTGCTGGCCTGCTTACCGTCTTATTTCCTTTATTTATTTAAAATTTAAAAATATATTTAAGTGACGGACGCCAAGTCGGGTCACATAACCCCACTTTCAGTGTGACGTCACTCGCGCGCTGATCACGGACGAAACACGAAACAGTCGCCCGACTCTGATCCGTTCACTAAGGTGAACCGATCAGTGCAGCAGCAGATTCTCTCCAGGACAGTATATTCCCATTTGGGACTTATATACGATCGCGATACAATCCGCAGACGGTAATCCATGCGAAAGCTCTAATAATCATCCAGAATTTCATAATTTATACGCTATAGTATTATTTACAGTTATCTACATGCCAAACGGATGCTTGACAGCAGCTCGACGCGATAGATGGCGCGGCCTACAGTAAATTTGAAGGTACTGACATTGACAAAATGGACGTGAATTTTCGCTTATTTTCATTCGAAATTAAGGGAAAATAAGTCCGAGGACGGTCTGGCGTATACCCAGGGATCGTTAGTTTCAGTGTACGTGTTTGGGGGAAGCCCTGTGCGCATTCGGGGGCGCCGGCGTGGTGCGTTTCCTTCGCTAGTGCCCCCTTGGACGCAGAAATGTTAATATCTCCAGAACCGCGGGGGCCACAGAGGAACGGAGCTCAGTTTTGGATTCGCCGTCGTCGGTATAGTCTAGGTGAATTATTTCAGAATTTTCCGAGCACTTTGACTTTTTCCTCCGAAAATATCGATGGACTATAGCCTTTGAAATTTTCGAAAAAAATAGATTTACGATTTAAGGGCGGCTCTGTACGCATTCGGGGGCGCCGAACACGCTGGCGTGGTGGTTTTTTTCGTGAGCGGCCCCGTTGCCCAGAAAAAATTTATAACTCGGAAACCGCGAGGGCTAGATAGGAACGGAGTTCAGTTTTGGATTCGCCATGCGCGATATAGTCTAGGGGTAATATTTCGGAATGTTCAGGGCCCCTCTGCTGAAACGACCGGGGGAAAATTCTAAAACTTCGATCGACCGTAACTCTGGAACGGTCGCAGATACGGAAAAACTAAAAGACGGGCCGAATTAGCGTTCGGAGGGAGCTTTCACCTGAGACGAACCGCGTCCCCCTGCGTCGCATAATAAGGAAGTTATGACGTCCCGAAGATAGGCTATAATTTTGAAAAAACCCAAATATCTCGAAAACCGTTGGTTTTAGAGCGAAAAGGCTCCGGGTACCTCTTACAAATACCGGGAAGAAAGTATAGGGGGATTCATTCCCTACCTGCTGGCACCTATAGTTGCCCGAAAAATTTTTCACAAAAAAATTCCTCTTTCAAATCTTAAAATAAATCCTAGTCGTTACGATCGCAATTTTTATTGTTTCATTGAAATTTTACAGTAAATACGTACTTATGTTATTATTTTATGTATCGGTAAGAGCAGAACGTGCCGGAGATCGGTCCGAGTACCCCTCTCTGTTGGCCGTAAAAACAAACATTTCCTCCTTCCTTCAGTTCGGCTACCTTCTAACGCCGCTACATCTCGTAGATATTCGACTGGAACTCTGCATTCTCTGCATGGTTTACTGGATTTAGTCCAGCCCTACAGGATTTTCACTACAAATTTCCCACCTTCTGGCCGCATATCCGTCGACCTACCTTCCACGTAATCCAAAATTGTGACCTAGGTACTCCATTTTCAATGGTTTTGAGGTCGCCAACGATAATATAAATCTGAAACATACAAGAACAACAACAATAACGACCTTCTACCCAACTATCTTACGCTAACAATTACTATTATTAAGTACGTACGTACCTGCCTTTCAACCGCCAACTTTGATGCGGTTTGCCGCTCGAAACCCTCTACGTCACAGTACCCTCGGTCCTCGGTGGTCCCTCTAGCAGTCTAGCCGCTCTGGCTATGACTCGACCAGCCGAACTAGCCGTTTCCTTTCCAGTAGACTGGCTGACTTCTAACGCCGCTACATCTCGTAGATATTCGACTGGAACTCTGCATTCTTGTCGTCGCGTGAACTAGCCGCAGACTCACACGTTTAAGGTTACGTGTTCTATCTTAGGAGCAAGTACTTTTAGCAACGCAATCCCTCTTTAGTTAGATCTGAAAATTGGACACTAAATTTCACTCATCCATCGCGTCGATTAAAATTAATAAATTCTTACCTTTTAGACTGCCTATTTTCAGTTTGCTTTACTGGTTTACTGGATTTAGTCCAGCCCTACAGGATTTTCACTACAAATTTCCCACCTTCTGGCCGCATATCCGTCGACCTACCTTCCACGTAATCCAAAATTGTGACCTAGGTACTCCATTTTCAATGGTTTTGAGGTCGCCAACGATAATATAAATCTGAAACATACAAGAACAACAACAATAACGACCTTCTACCCAACTATCTTACGCTAACAATTACTATTATTAAGTACGTACGTACGTACCTGCCTTTCAACCGCCAACTTTGATGCGGTTTGCCGCTCGAAACCCTCTACGTCACAGTACCCTCGGTCCTCGGTGGTCCCTCTAGCAGTCTAGCCGCTCTGGCTATGGCTCGACCAGCCGAACTAGCCGTTTCCTTTCCAGTAGACTGGCTGGCTTCTAACGCCGCTACATCTCGTAGATATTCGACTGGAACTCTGCATTCTTGTCGTCGCGTGAACTAGCCGCAGACTCACACGTTTAAGGTTACGTGTTCTATCTTAGGAGCAAGTACTTTTAGCAACGCAATCCCTCTTTAGTTAGATCTGAAAATTGGACACTAAATTTCACTCATCCATCGCGTCGATTAAAATTAATAAATTCTTACCTTTTAGACTGCCTATTTTCAGTTTGCTTTACTGGTTTACTGGATTTAGTCCAGCCCTACAGGATTTTCACTACAAATTTCCCACCTTCTGGCCGCATATCCGTCGACCTACCTTCCACGTAATCCAAAATTGTGACCTAGGTACTCCATTTTCAATGGTTTTGAGGTCGCCAACGATAATATAAATCTGAAACATACAAGAACAACAACAATAACGACCTTCTACCCAACTATCTTACGCTAACAATTACTATTATTAAGTACGTACGTACGTACCTGCCTTTCAACCGCCAACTTTGATGCGGTTTGCCGCTCGAAACCCTCTACGTCACAGTACCCTCGGTCCTCGGTGGTCCCTCTAGCAGTCTAGCCGCTCTGGCTATGGCTCGACCAGCCGAACTAGCCGTTTCCTTTCCAGTAGACTGGCTGGCTTCTAACGCCGCTACATCTCGTAGATATTCGACTGGAACTCTGCATTCTTGTCGTCGCGTGAACTAGCCGCAGACTCACACGTTTAAGGTTACGTGTTCTATCTTAGGAGCAAGTACTTTTAGCAACGCAATCCCTCTTTAGTTAGATCTGAAAATTGGACGCTAAATTTCACTCATCCATCGCGTCGATTAAAATTAATAAATTCTTACCTTTTAGACTGCCTATTTTCAGTTTGCTTTACTGGTTTACTGGATTTAGTCCAGCCCTACAGGATTTTCACTACAAATTTCCCACCTTCTGGCCGCATATCCATCGACCTACCTTCCACGTAATCCAAAATTGTGACCTAGGTACTCCATTTTCTATGGTTTTGAGGTCGCCAACGATAATTTAAATCTGAAACATACAAGAACAACAACAATAACGACCTTCTACCCAACTATCTTACGCTAACAATTACTATTATTAAGTACGTACATACCTGCCTTTCAACCGCCAAGTTTGATGCGGCGTGTCGCTCGAAACCCTCTAGCTCTGGCTATTATTAATTAGCCGTTTCCTTCCCAGTAGACTCTCGTCTCACAGCACCAGCAGACCGATAAGATATCTCTGGCCTCCTAATGCTCTGTCTCCCTGTGGCCCATACACCATTTTTCCCATATCATATACTATTCGTTTTATTCGGTAGTTGAACCTGGTACAGCGCACATCAACCTTTAACCTGGGCAGCAGGTAGCGATACTTCTCCACTTCTTGACCACCTAAAACGAAACGAGACAAGTTAGTTGCACGTACCAATTCCCTGTTAGGCTCATTGGACATTCTTATTCACGCTTGCTGGCCTGCTTACCGTCTTATTTCCTTTATTATATTTAAAATTTAAAAATATAATTAAGTGACGCCAAGCCGTGTCACATAACCCCATTTTCACTGTGACGTCATTCGCGCGCGAATCACGGACGAAACACGAAACAGTCGCCCGACTCTGATCCGGTCACTATGGTGAACCGATCAGTTCAGCAGCAGATTCTCTCCAGGACAGTATATTCCCATTTGGGACTTATATACGATCGCGATACAATCCGCAGACGGTAATCCATGCGAAAGCTCTAATAATCATCCAGAATTTCATAATTTATACGCTATAGTATTATTTACAGTTATCTACATGCCAAACGGATGCTTGACAGCAGCTCGACGCGATAGATGGCGCGGCCTACAGTAAATTTGAAGGTACTGACATTGACAAAATGGACGTGAATTTTCGCTTATTTTCATTCGAAATTAAGGGAAAATAAGTCCGAGGACGGTCTGGCGTATACCCAGGGATCGTTAGTTTCAGTGTACGTGTTTGGGGGAAGCCCTGTGCGCATTCGGGGGCGCCGAACGCGCCGGCGTGGTGCGTTTCCTTCGCTAGTGCCCCCTTGGACGCAGAAATGTTAATATCTCCAGAACCGCGGGGGCCACAGAGGAACGGAGCTCAGTTTTGGATTCGCCGTCGTCGGTATAGTCTAGGTGAATTATTTCAGAATTTTCCGAGCACTTTGACTTTTTCCTCCGAAAATATCGATGGACTATAGCCTTTGAAATTTTCGAAAAAAATAGATTTACGATTTAAGGGCGGCTCTGTACGCATTCGGGGGCGCCGAACACGCTGGCGTGGTGGTTTTTTTCGTGAGCGGCCCCGTTGCCCAGAAAAAATTTATAACTCGGAAACCGCGAGGGCTAGATAGGAACGGAGTTCAGTTTTGGATTCGCCATGCGCGATATAGTCTAGGGGTAATATTTCGAAATGTTCAGGGCCCCTCTGCTGAAACGACCGGGGGAAAATTCTAAAACTTCGATCGACCGTAACTCTGGAACGGTCGCAGATACGGAAAAACTAATAGACGGGCCGAATTAGCGTTCGGAGGGAGCTTTCACCTGAGACGAACCGCGTCCCCCTGCGTCGCATAATAAGGAAGTTATGACGTCCCGAAGATAGGCTATAATTTTGAAAAAAACCCAAATATCTCGAAAACCGTTGGTTTTAGAGCGAAACGGCTCCGGGTACCTCTTGGAAAAACCGGGAAGAAAGTATAGGGGGATTCATTCCCTACCTGCTGGCACCTATAGTTGCCCGAAAAATTTTTCACAAAAAAATTCCTCTTTCAAATCTTAAAATAAATCCTAGTCGTTACGATCGCAATTTTTATTGTTTTATTGAAATTTTACAGTAAATACGTACTTATGTTATTATTTTATGTATCGGTAAGAGCAGAACGTGCCGGCGATCGGTCCGAGTACCCCTCTCTGTTGGCCGTAAAAACAAACATTTCCTCCTTCCTTCAGTTCGGCTACCTTCTAACGCCGCTACATCTCGTAGATATTCGACTGGAACTCTGCATTCTCTGCATGGTTTACTGGATTTAGTCCAGCCCTACAGGATTTTCACTACAAATTTCCCACCTTCTGGCCGCATATCCGTCGACCTACCTTCCACGTAATCCAAAATTGTGACCTAGGTACTCCATTTTCAATAGTTTTGAGGTCGCCAACGATAATATAAATCTGAAACATACAAGAACAACAACAATAACGACCTTCTACCCAACTATCTTACGCTAACAATTACTATTATTAAGTACGTACGTACCTGCCTTTCAACTGCCAACTTTGATGCGGTTTGCCGCTCGAAACCCTCTACGTCACAGTACCCTCGGTCCTCGGTGGTCCCTCTAGCAGTCTAGCCGCTCTGGCTATGGCTCGACCAGCCGAACTAGCCGTTTCCTTTCCAGTAGACTGGCTGGCTTCTAACGCAGCTACATCTCGTAGATATTCGACTGGAACTCTGCATTCTTGTCGTCGCGTGAACTAGCCGCAGACTCACACGTTTAAGGTTACGTGTTCTATCTTAGGAGCAAGTACTTTTAGCAACGCAATCCCTCTTTAGTTAGATCTGAAAATTGGACACTAAATTTCACTCATCCATCGCGTCGATTAAAATTAATAAATTCTTACCTTTTAGACTGCCTATTTTCAGTTTGCTTTACTGGTTTACTGGATTTAGTCCAGCCCTACAGGATTTTCACTACAAATTTCCCACCTTCTGGCCGCATATCCATCGACCTACCTTCCACGTAATCCAAAATTGTGACCTAGGTACTCCATTTTCTATGGTTTTGAGGTCGCCAACGATAATTTAAATCTGAAACATACAAGAACAACAACAATAACGACCTTCTACCCAACTATCTTACGCTAACAATTACTATTATTAAGTACGTACATACCTGCCTTTCAACCGCCAAGTTTGATGCGGCGTGTCGCTCGAAACCCTCTAGCTCTGGCTATTATTAATTAGCCGTTTCCTTCCCAGTAGACTCTCGTCTCACAGCACCAGCAGACCGATAAGATATCTCTGGCCTCCTAATGCTCTGTCTCCCTGTGGCCCATACACCATTTTTCCCATATCATATACTATTCGTTTTATTCGGTAGTTGAACCTGGTACAGCGCACATCAACCTTTAACCTGGGCAGCAGGTAGCGATACTTCTCCACTTCTTGACCACCTAAAACGAAACGAGACAAGTTAGTTGCACGTACCAATTCCCTGTTAGGCTCATTGGACATTCTTATTCACGCTTGCTGGCCTGCTTACCGTCTTATTTCCTTTATTATATTTAAAATTTAAAAATATAATTAAATGACGCCAAGCCGTGTCACATAACCCCATTTTCACTGTGACGTCATTCGCGCGCGAATCACGGACGAAACACGAAACAGTCGCCCGACTCTGATCCGGTCACTATGGTGAACCGATCAGTTCAGCAGCAGATTCTCTCCAGGACAGTATATTCCCATTTGGGACTTATATACGATCGCGATACAATCCGCAGACGGTAATCCATGCGAAAGCTCTAATAATCATCCAGAATTTCATAATTTATACGCTATAGTATTATTTACAGTTATCTACATGCCAAACGGATGCTTGACAGCAGCTCGACGCGATAGATGGCGCGGCCAACAGTAAATTTGAAGGTACTGACATTGACAAAATGGACGTGAATTTTCGCTTATTTTCATTCGAAATTAAGGGAAAATAAGTCCGAGGACGGTCTGGCGTATACCCAGGGATCGTTAGTTTCAGTGTACGTGTTTGGGGGAAGCCCTGTGCGCATTCGGGGGCGCCGAACGCGCCGGCGTGGTGCGTTTCCTTCGCTAGTGCCCCCTTGGACGCAGAAATGTTAATATCTCCAGAACCGCGGGGGCCACAGAGGAACTGAGCTCAGTTTTGGATTCGCCGTCGTCGGTATAGTCTAGGTGAATTATTTCAGAATTTTCCGAGCACTTTGACTTTTTCCTCCGAAAATATCGATGGACTATAGCCTTTGAAATTTTCGAAAAAAATAGATTTACGATTTAAGGGCGGCTCTGTACGCATTCGGGGGCGCCGAACACGCTGGCGTGGTGGTTTTTTTCGTGAGCGGCCCCGTTGCCCAGAAAAAATTTATAACTCGGAAACCGCGAGGGCTAGATAGGAACGGAGTTCAGTTTTGGATTCGCCATGCGCGATATAGTCTAGGGGTAATATTTCGGAATGTTCAGGGCCCCTCTGCTGAAACGACCGCGGGAAAATTCTAAAACTTCGATCGACCGTAACTCTGGAACGGTCGCAGATACGGAAAAACTAAAAGACGGGCCGAATTAGCGTTCGGAGGGAGCTTTCACCTGAGACGAACCGCGTCCCCCTGCGTCGCATAATAAGGAAGTTATGACGTCCCGAAGATAGGCTATAATTTTGAAAAAACCCAAATATCTCGAAAACCGTTGGTTTTAGAGCGAAACGGCTCCGGGTACCTCTTACAAATACCGGGAAGAAAGTATAGGGGGATTCATTCCCTACCTGCTGGCACCTATAGTTGCCCGAAAAATTTTTCACAAAAAAATTCCTCTTTCAAATCTTAAAATAAATCCTAGTCGTTACGATCGCAATTTTTATTGTTTTATTGAAATTTTACAGTAAATACGTACTTATGTTATTATTTTATGTATCGGTAAGAGCAGAACGTGCCGGCGATCGGTCCGAGTACCCCTCTCTGTTGGCCGTAAAAACAAACATTTCCTCCTTCCTTCAGTTCGGCTACCTTCTAACGCCGCTACATCTCGTAGATATTCGACTGGAACTCTGCATTCTCTGCATGGTTTACTGGATTTAGTCCAGCCCTACAGGATTTTCACTACAAATTTCCCACCTTCTGGCCGCATATCCGTCGACCTACCTTCCACGTAATCCAAAATTGTGACCTAGGTACTCCATTTTCAATGGTTTTGAGGTCGCCAACGATAATATAAATCTGAAACATACAAGAACAACAACAATAACGACCTTCTACCCAACTATCTTACGCTAACAATTACTATTATTAAGTACGTACGTACGTACCTGCCTTTCAATCGCCAACTTTGATGCGGCTATGGCTCGACCAGCCGAACTAGCCGTTTCCTTTCCAGTAGACTGGCTGGCTTCTAACGCCGCTACATCTCGTAGATATTCGACTGGAACTCTGCATTCTTGTCGTCGCGTGAACTAGCCGCAGACTCACACGTTTAAGGTTACGTGTTCTATCTTAGGAGCAAGTACTTTTAGCAACGCAATCCCTCTTTAGTTAGATCTGAAAATTGGACACTAAATTTCACTCATCCATCGCGTCGATTAAAATTAATAAATTCTTACCTTTTAGACTGCCTATTTTCAGTTTGCTTTACTGGTTTACTGGATTTAGTCCAGCCCTACAGGATTTTCACTACAAATTTCCCACCTTCTGGCCGCATATCCTTCGACCTACCTTCCACGTAATCCAAAATTGTGACCTAGGTACTCCATTTTCTATGGTTTTGAGGTCGCCAACGATAATTTAAATCTGAAACATACAAGAACAACAACAATAACGACCTTCTACCCAACTATCTTACGCTAACAATTACTATTATTAAGTACGTACATACCTGCCTTTCAACCGCCAAGTTTGATGCGGCGTGTCGCTCGAAACCCTCTAGCTCTGGCTATTATTAATTAGCCGTTTCCTTCCCAGTAGACTCTCGTCTCACAGCACCAGCAGACCGATAAGATATCTCTGGCCTCCTAATGCTCTGTCTCCCTGTGGCCCATACACCATTTTTCCCATATCATATACTATTCGTTTTATTCGGTAGTTGAACCTGGTACAGCGCACATCAACCTTTAACCTGGGCAGCAGGTAGCGATACTTCTCCACTTCTTGACCACCTAAAACGAAACGAGACAAGTTAGTTGCACGTACCAATTCCCTGTTAGGCTCATTGGACATTCTTATTCACGCTTGCTGGCCTGCTTACCGTCTTATTTCCTTTATTATATTTAAAATTTAAAAATATAATTAAATGACGCCAAGCCGTGTCACATAACCCCATTTTCACTGTGACGTCATTCGCGCGCGAATCACGGACCAAACACGAAACAGTCGCCCGACTCTGATCCGGTCACTATGGTGAACCGATCAGTTCAGCAGCAGATTCTCTCCAGGACAGTATATTCCCATTTGGGACTTATATACGATCGCGATACAATCCGCAGACGGTAATCCATGCGAAAGCTCTAATAATCATCCAGAATTTCATAATTTATACGCTATAGTATTATTTACAGTTATCTACATGCCAAACGGATGCTTGACAGCAGCTCGACGCGATAGATGGCGCGGCCTACAGTAAATTTGAAGGTACTGACATTGACAAAATGGACGTGAATTTTCGCTTATTTTCATTCGAAATTAAGGGAAAATAAGTCCGAGGACGGTCTGGCGTATACCCAGGGATCGTTAGTTTCAGTGTACGTGTTTGGGGGAAGCCCTGTGCGCATTCGGGGGCGCCGAACGCGCCGGCGTGGTGCGTTTCCTTCGCTAGTGCCCCCTTGGACGCAGAAATATTAATATCTCCAGAACCGCGGGGGCCACAGAGGAACGGAGCTCAGTTTTGGATTCGCCGTCGTCGGTATAGTCTAGGTGAATTATTTCAGAATTTTCCGAGCACTTTGACTTTTTCCTCCGAAAATATCGATGGACTATAGCCTTTGAAATTTTCGAAAAAAATAGATTTACGATTTAAGGGCGGCTCTGTACGCATTCGGGGGCGCCGAACACGCTGGCGTGGTGGTTTTTTTCGTGAGCGGCCCCGTTGCCCAGAAAAAATTTATAACTCGGAAACCGCGAGGGCTAGATAGGAACGGAGTTCAGTTTTGGATTCGCCATGCGCGATATAGTCTAGGGGTAATATTTCGGAATGTTCAGGGCCCCTCTGCTGAAACGACCGGGGGAAAATTCTAAAACTTCGATCGACCGTAACTCTGGAACGGTCGCAGATACGGAAAAACTAAAAGACGGGCCGAATTAGCGTTCGGAGGAAGCTTTCACCTGAGACGAACCGCGTCCCCCTGCGTGCATAATAAGGAAGTTATGACGTCCCGAAGATAGGCTATAATTTTGAAAAAACCCAAATATCTCGAAAACCGTTGGTTTTAGAGCGAAACGGCTCCGGGTACCTCTTGGATATACCGGGAAGAAAGTACAGGGGGATTCATTCCCTACCTGCTGGCACCTATAGTTGCCCGAAAAATTTTTCACAAAAAAATTCCTCTTTCAAATCTTAAAATAAATCCTAGTCGTTACGATCGCAATTTTTATTGTTTTATTGAAATTTTACAGTAAATACGTACTTATGTTATTATTTTATGTATCGGTAAGAGCAGAACGTGCCGGCGATCGGTCCGAGTACCCCTCTCTGTTGGCCGTAAAAACAAACATTTCCTCCTTCCTTCAGTTCGGCTACCTTCTAACGCCGCTACATCTCGTAGATATTCGACTGGAACTCTGCATTCTCTGCATGGTTTACTGGATTTAGTCCAGCCCTACAGGATTTTCACTACAAATTTCCCACCTTCTGGCCGCATATCCGTCGACCTACCTTCCACGTAATCCAAAATTGTGACCTAGGTACTCCATTTTCAATGGTTTTGAGGTCGCCAACGATAATATAAATCTGAAACATACAAGAACAACAACAATAACGACCTTCTACCCAACTATCTTACGCTAACAATTACTATTATTAAGTACGTACGTACGTACCTGCCTTTCAACCGCCAACTTTGATGCGGTTTGCCGCTCGAAACCCTCTACCTCACAGTACCCTCGGTCCTCGGTGGTCCCTCTAGCAGTCTAGCCGCTCTGGCTATGGCTCGACCAGCCGAACTAGCCGTTTCCTTTCCAGTAGACTGGCTGGCTTCTAACGCCGCTACATCTCGTAGATATTCGACTGGAACTCTGCATTCTTGTCGTCGCGTGAACTAGCCGCAGACTCACACGTTTAAGGTTACGTGTTCTATCTTAGGAGCAAGTACTTTTAGCAACGCAATCCCTCTTTAGTTAGATCTGAAAATTGGACACTAAATTTCACTCATCCATCGCGTCGATTAAAATTAATAAATTCTTACCTTTTAGACTGCCTATTTTCAGTTTGCTTTACTGGTTTACTGGATTTAGTCCAGCCCTACAGGATTTTCACTACAAATTTCCCACCTTCTGGCCGCATATCCTTCGACCTACCTTCCACGTAATCCAAAATTGTGACCTAGGTACTCCATTTTCTATGGTTTTGAGGTCGCCAACGATAATTTAAATCTGAAACATACAAGAACAACAACAATAACGACCTTCTACCCAACTATCTTACGCTAACAATTACTATTATTAAGTACGTACATACCTGCCTTTCAACCGCCAAGTTTGATGCGGCGTGTCGCTCGAAACCCTCTAGCTCTGGCTATTATTAATTAGCCGTTTCCTTCCCAGTAGACTCTCGTCTCACAGCACCAGCAGACCGATAAGATATCTCTGGCCTCCTAATGCTCTGTCTCCCTGTGGCCCATACACCATTTTTCCCATATCATATACTATTCGTTTTATTCGGTAGTTGAACCTGGTACAGCGCACATCAACCTTTAACCTGGGCAGCAGGTAGCGATACTTCTCCACTTCTTGACCACCTAAAACGAAACGAGACAAGTTAGTTGCACGTACCAATTCCCTGTTAGGCTCATTGGACATTCTTATTCACGCTTGCTGGCCTGCTTACCGTCTTATTTCCTTTATTATATTTAAAATTTAAAAATATAATTAAATGACGCCAAGCCGTGTCACATAACCCCATTTTCACTGTGACGTCATTCGCGCGCGAATCACGGACCAAACACGAAACAGTCGCCCGACTCTGATCCGGTCACTATGGTGAACCGATCAGTTCAGCAGCAGATTCTCTCCAGGACAGTATATTCCCATTTGGGACTTATATACGATCGCGATACAATCCGCAGACGGTAATCCATGCGAAAGCTCTAATAATCATCCAGAATTTCATAATTTATACGCTATAGTATTATTTACAGTTATCTACATGCCAAACGGATGCTTGACAGCAGCTCGACGCGATAGATGGCGCGGCCTACAGTAAATTTGAAGGTACTGACATTGACAAAATGGACGTGAATTTTCGCTTATTTTCATTCGAAATTAAGGGAAAATAAGTCCGAGGACGGTCTGGCGTATACCCAGGGATCGTTAGTTTCAGTGTACGTGTTTGGGGGAAGCCCTGTGCGCATTCGGGGGCGCCGAACGCGCCGGCGTGGTGCGTTTCCTTCGCTAGTGCCCCCTTGGACGCAGAAATGTTAATATCTCCAGAACCGCGGGGGCCACAGAGGAACGGAGCTCAGTTTTGGATTCGCCGTCGTCGGTATAGTCTAGGTGAATTATTTCAGAATTTTCCGAGCACTTTGACTTTTTCCTCCGAAAATATCGATGGACTATAGCCTTTGAAATTTTCGAAAAAAATAGATTTACGATTTAAGGGCGGCTCTGTACGCATTCGGGGGCGCCGAACACGCTGGCGTGGTGGTTTTTTTCGTGAGCGGCCCCGTTGCCCAGAAAAAATTTATAACTCGGAAACCGCGAGGGCTAGATAGGAACGGAGTTCAGTTTTGGATTCGCCATGCGCGATATAGTCTAGGGGTAATATTTCGGAATGTTCAGGGCCCCTCTGCTGAAACGACCGGGGGAAAATTCTAAAACTTCGATCGACCGTAACTCTGGAACGGTCGCAGATACGGAAAAACTAAAAGACGGGCCGAATTAGCGTTCGGAGGAAGCTTTCACCTGAGACGAACCGCGTCCCCCTGCGTGCATAATAAGGAAGTTATGACGTCCCGAAGATAGGCTATAATTTTGAAAAAACCCAAATATCTCGAAAACCGTTGGTTTTAGAGCGAAACGGCTCCGGGTACCTCTTGGATATACCGGGAAGAAAGTACAGGGGGATTCATTCCCTACCTGCTGGCACCTATAGTTGCCCGAAAAATTTTTCACAAAAAAATTCCTCTTTCAAATCTTAAAATAAATCCTAGTCGTTACGATCGCAATTTTTATTGTTTTATTGAAATTTTACAGTAAATACGTACTTATGTTATTATTTTATGTATCGGTAAGAGCAGAACGTGCCGGCGATCGGTCCAAGTACCCCTCTCTGTTGGCCGTAAAAACAAACATTTCCTCCTTCCTTCAGTTCGGCTACCTTCTAACGCCGCTACATCTCGTAGATATTCGACTGGAACTCTGCATTCTCTGCATGGTTTACTGGATTTAGTCCAGCCCTACAGGATTTTCACTACAAATTTCCCACCTTCTGGCTGCATATCCGTCGACCTACCTTCCACGTAATCCAAAATTGTGACCTAGGTACTCCATTTTCAATGGTTTTGAGGTCGCCAACGATAATATAAATCTGAAACATACAAGAACAACAATAACGACCTTCTACCCAACTATCTTACGCTAACAATTACTATTATTAAGTACGTACGTACGTACCTGCCTTTCAACCGCCAACTTTGATGCGGTTTGCCGCTCGAAACCCTCTACGTCACAGTACCCTCGGTCCTCGGTGGTCCCTCTAGCAGTCTAGCCGCTCTGGCTATGGCTCGACCAGCCGAACTAGCCGTTTCCTTTCCAGTAGACTGGCTGGCTTCTAACGCCGCTACATCTCGTAGATATTCGACTGGAACTCTGCATTCTTGTCGTCGCGTGAACTAGCCGCAGACTCACACGTTTAAGGTTACGTGTTCTATCTTAGGAGCAAGTACTTTTAGCAACGCAATCCCTCTTTAGTTAGATCTGAAAATTGGACACTAAATTTCACTCATCCATCGCGTCGATTAAAATTAATAAATTCTTACCTTTTAGACTGCCTATTTTCAGTTTGCTTTACTGGTTTACTGGATTTAGTCCAGCCCTACAGGATTTTCACTACAAATTTCCCACCTTCTGGCCGCATATCCTTCGACCTACCTTCCACGTAATCCAAAATTGTGACCTAGGTACTCCATTTTCTATGGTTTTGAGGTCGCCAACGATAATTTAAATCTGAAACATACAAGAACAACAACAATAACGACCTTCTACCCAACTATCTTACGCTAACAATTACTATTATTAAGTACGTACATACCTGCCTTTCAACCGCCAAGTTTGATGCGGCGTGTCGCTCGAAACCCTCTAGCTCTGGCTATTATTAATTAGCCGTTTCCTTCCCAGTAGACTCTCGTCTCACAGCACCAGCAGACCGATAAGATATCTCTGGCCTCCTAATGCTCTGTCTCCCTGTGGCCCATACACCATTTTTCCCATATCATATACTATTCGTTTTATTCGGTAGTTGAACCTGGTACAGCGCACATCAACCTTTAACCTGGGCAGCAGGTAGCGATACTTCTCCACTTCTTGACCACCTAAAACGAAACGAGACAAGTTAGTTGCACGTACCAATTCCCTGTTAGGCTCATTGGACATTCTTATTCACGCTTGCTGGCCTGCTTACCGTCTTATTTCCTTTATTATATTTAAAATTTAAAAATATAATTAAATGACGCCAAGCCGTGTCACATAACCCCATTTTCACTGTGACGTCATTCGCGCGCGAATCACGGACGAAACACGAAACAGTCGCCCGACTCTGATCCGGTCACTATGGTGAACCGATCAGTTCAGCAGCAGATTCTCTCCAGGATATTCCCATTTGGGACTTATATACGATCGCGATACAATCCGCAGACGGTAATCCATGCGAAAGCTCTAATAATCATCCAGAATTTCATAATTTATACGCTATAGTATTATTTACAGTTATCTACATGCCAAACGGATGCTTGACAGCAGCTCGACGCGATAGATGGCGCGGCCTACAGTAAATTTGAAGGTACTGACATTGACAAAATGGACGTGAATTTTCGCTTATTTTCATTCGAAATTAAGGGAAAATAAGTCCGAGGACGGTCTGGCGTATACCCAGGGATCGTTAGTTTCAGTGTACGTGTTTGGGGGAAGCCCTGTGCGCATTCGGGGGCGCCGAACGCGCCGGCGTGGTGCGTTTCCTTCGCTAGTGCCCCCTTGGACGCAGAAATGTTAATATCTCCAGAACCGCGGGGGCCACAGAGGAACGGAGCTCAGTTTTGGATTCGCCGTCGTCGGTATAGTCTAGGTGAATTATTTCAGAATTTTCCGAGCACTTTGACTTTTTCCTCCGAAAATATCGATGGACTATAGCCTTTGAAATTTTCGAAAAAAATAGATTTACGATTTAAGGGCGGCTCTGTACGCATTCGGGGGCGCCGAACACGCTGGCGTGGTGGTTTTTTTCGTGAGCGGCCCCGTTGCCCAGAAAAAATTTATAACTCGGAAACCGCGAGGGCTAGATAGGAACGGAGTTCAGTTTTGGATTCGCCATGCGCGATATAGTCTAGGGGTAATATTTCGGAATGTTCAGGGCCCCTCTGCTGAAACGACCGGGGGAAAATTCTAAAACTTCGATCGACCGTAACTCTGGAACGGTCGCAGATACGGAAAAACTAAAAGACGGGCCGAATTAGCGTTCGGAGGGAGCTTTCACCTGAGACGAACCGCGTCCCCCTGCGTCGCATAATAAGGAAGTTATGACGTCCCGAAGATAGGCTATAATTTTGAAAAAACCCAAATATCTCGAAAACCGTTGGTTTTAGAGCGAAACGGCTCCGGGTACCTCTTAGAAATACCGGGAAGAAAGTATAGGGGGATTCATTCCCTACCTGCTGGCACCTATAGTTGCCCGAAAAATTTTTCACAAAAAAATTCCTCTTTCAAATCTTAAAATAAATCCTAGTCGTTACGATCGCAATTTTTATTGTTTTATTGAAATTTTACAGTAAATACGTACTTATGTTATTATTTTATGTATCGTTAAGAGCAGAACGTGCCGGCGATCGGTCCGAGTACCCCTCTCTGTTGGCCGTAAAAACAAACATTTCCTCCTTCCTTCAGTTCGGCTACCTTCTAACGCCGCTACATCTCGTAGATATTCGACTGGAACTCTGCATTCTCTGCATGGTTTACTGGATTTAGTCCAGCCCTACAGGATTTTCACTACAAATTTCCCACCTTCTGGCCGCATATCCGTCGACCTACCTTCCACGTAATCCAAAATTGTGACCTAGGTACTCCATTTTCAATGGTTTTGAGGTCGCCAACGATAATATAAATCTGAAACATACAAGAACAACAACAATAACGACCTTCTACCCAACTATCTTACGCTAACAATTACTATTATTAAGTACGTACGTACGTACCTGCCTTTCAACCGCCAACTTTGATGCGGTTTGCCGCTCGAAACCCTCTACGTCACAGTACCCTCGGTCCTCGGTGGTCCCTCTAGCAGTCTAGCCGCTCTGGCTATGGCTCGACCAGCCGAACTAGCCGTTTCCTTTCCAGTAGACTGGCTGGCTTCTAACGCCGCTACATCTCGTAGATATTCGACTGGAACTCTGCATTCTTGTCGTCGCGTGAACTAGCCGCAGACTCACACGTTTAAGGTTACGTGTTCTATCTTAGGAGCAAGTACTTTTAGCAACGCAATCCCTCTTTAGTTAGATCTGAAAATTGGACACTAAATTTCACTCATCCATCGCGTCGATTAAAATTAATAAATTCTTACCTTTTAGACTGCCTATTTTCAGTTTGCTTTACTGGTTTACTGGATTTAGTCCAGCCCTACAGGATTTTCACTACAAATTTCCCACCTTCTGGCCGCATATCCTTCGACCTACCTTCCACGTAATCCAAAATTGTGACCTAGGTACTCCATTTTCTATGGTTTTGAGGTCGCCAACGATAATTTAAATCTGAAACATACAAGAACAACAACAATAACGACCTTCTACCCAACTATCTTACGCTAACAATTACTATTATTAAGTACGTACATACCTGCCTTTCAACCGCCAAGTTTGATGCGGCGTGTCGCTCGAAACCCTCTAGCTCTGGCTATTATTAATTAGCCGTTTCCTTCCCAGTAGACTCTCGTCTCACAGCACCAGCAGACCGATAAGATATCTCTGGCCTCCTAATGCTCTGTCTCCCTGTGGCCCATACACCATTTTTCCCATATCATATACTATTCGTTTTATTCGGTAGTTGAACCTGGTACAGCGCACATCAACCTTTAACCTGGGCAGCAGGTAGCGATACTTCTCCACTTCTTGACCACCTAAAACGAAACGAGACAAGTTAGTTGCACGTACCAATTCCCTGTTAGGCTCATTGGACATTCTTATTCACGCTTGCTGGCCTGCTTACCGTCTTATTTCCTTTATTATATTTAAAATTTAAAAATATAATTAAATGACGCCAAGCCGTGTCACATAACCCCATTTTCACTGTGACGTCATTCGCGCGCGAATCACGGACGAAACACGAAACAGTCGCCCGACTCTGATCCGGTCACTATGGTGAACCGATCAGTTCAGCAGTAGATTCTCTCCAGGATATTCCCATTTGGGACTTATATACGATCGCGATACAATCCGCAGACGGTAATCCATGCGAAAGCTCTAATAATCATCCAGAATTTCATAATTTATACGCTATAGTATTATTTACAGTTATCTACATGCCAAACGGATGCTTGACAGCAGCTCGACGCGATAGATGGCGCGGCCTACAGTAAATTTGAAGGTACTGACATTGACAAAATGGACGTGAATTTTCGCTTATTTTCATTCGAAATTAAGGGAAAATAAGTCCGAGGACGGTCTGGCGTATACCCAGGGATCGTTAGTTTCAGTGTACGTGTTTGGGGGAAGCCCTGTGCGCATTCGGGGGCGCCGAACGCGCCGGCGTGGTGCGTTTCCTTCGCTAGTGCCCCCTTGGACGCAGAAATGTTAATATCTCCAGAACCGCGGGGGCCACAGAGGAACGGAGCTCAGTTTTGGATTCGCCGTCGTCGGTATAGTCTAGGTGAATTATTTCAGAATTTTCCGAGCACTTTGACTTTTTCCTCCGAAAATATCGATGGACTATAGCCTTTGAAATTTTCGAAAAAAATAGATTTACGATTTAAGGGCGGCTCTGTACGCATTCGGGGGCGCCGAACACGCTGGCGTGGTGGTTTTTTTCGTGAGCGGCCCCGTTGCCCAGAAAAAATTTATAACTCGGAAACCGCGAGAGCTAGATAGGAACGGAGTTCAGTTTTGGATTCGCCATGCGCGATATAGTCTAGGGGTAATATTTCGGAATGTTCAGGGCCCCTCTGCTGAAACGACCGGGGGAAAATTCTAAAACTTCGATCGACCGTAACTCTGGAACGGTCGCAGATACGGAAAAACTAAAAGACGGGCCGAATTAGCGTTCGGAGGGAGCTTTCACCTGAGACGAACCGCGTCCCCCTGCGTCGCATAATAAGGAAGTTATGACGTCCCGAAGATAGGCTATAATTTTGAAAAAACCCAAATATCTCGAAAACCGTTGGTTTTAGAGCGAAACGGCTCCGGGTACCTCTTAGAAATACCGGGAAGAAAGTATAGGGGGATTCATTCCCTACCTGCTGGCACCTATAGTTGCCCGAAAAATTTTTCACAAAAAAATTCCTCTTTCAAATCTTAAAATAAATCCTAGTCGTTACGATCGCAATTTTTATTGTTTTATTGAAATTTTACAGTAAATACGTACTTATGTTATTATTTTATGTATCGGTAAGAGCAGAACGTGCCGGCGATCGGTCCGAGTACCCCTCTCTGTTGGCCGTAAAAACAAACATTTCCTCCTTCCTTCAGTTCGGCTACCTTCTAACGCCGCTACATCTCGTAGATATTCGACTGGAACTCTGCATTCTCTGCATGGTTTACTGGATTTAGTCCAGCCCTACAGGATTTTCACTACAAATTTCCCACCTTCTGGCCGCATATCCGTCGACCTACCTTCCACGTAATCCAAAATTGTGACCTAGGTACTCCATTTTCAATGGTTTTGAGGTCGCCAACGATAATATAAATCTGAAACATACAAGAACAACAACAATAACGACCTTCTACCCAACTATCTTACGCTAACAATTACTATTATTAAGTACGTACGTACCTGCCTTTCAACCGCCAACTTTGATGCGGTTTGCCGCTCGAAACCCTCTACGTCACAGTACCCTCGGTCCTCGGTGGTCCCTCTAGCAGTCTAGCCGCTCTGGCTATGGCTCGACCAGCCGAACTAGCCGTTTCCTTTCCAGTAGACTGGCTGGCTTCTAACGCCGCTACATCTCGTAGATATTCGACTGGAACTCTGCATTCTTGCCGTCGCGTGAACTAGCCGCAGACTCACACGTTTAAGGTTACGTGTTCTATCTTAGGAGCAAGTACTTTTAGCAACGCAATCCCTCTTTAGTTAGATCTGAATATTGGACACTAAATTTCACTCATCCATCGCGTCGATTAAAATTAATAAATTCTTACCTTTTAGACTGCCTATTTTCAGTTTGCTTTACTGGTTTACTGGATTTAGTCCAGCCCTACAGGATTTTCACTACAAATTTCCCACCTTCTGGCCGCATATCCTTCGACCTACCTTCCACGTAATCCAAAATTGTGACCTAGGTACTCCATTTTCTATGGTTTTGAGGTCGCCAACGATAATTTAAATCTGAAACATACAAGAACAACAACAATAACGACCTTCTACCCAACTATCTTACGCTAACAATTACTATTATTAAGTACGTACATACCTGCCTTTCAACCGCCAAGTTTGATGCGGTTTGCCGCTCGAAACCCTCTACGTCACAGTACCCTCGGTCCTCGGTGGTCCCTCTAGCAGTCTAGCCGCTCTGGCTATGGCTCGACCAGCCGAACTAGCCGTTTCCTTTCCAGTAGACTGGCTGGCTTCTAACGCCGCTACATCTCGTAGATATTCGACTGGAACTCTGCATTCTTGTCGTCGCGTGAACTAGCCGCAGACTCACACGTTTAAGGTTACGTGTTCTATCTTAGGAGCAAGTACTTTTAGCAACGCAATCCCTCTTTAGTTAGATCTGAAAATTGGACACTAAATTTCACTCATCCATCGCGTCGATTAAAATTAATAAATTCTTACCTTTTAGACTGCCTATTTTCAGTTTGCTTTACTGGTTTACTGGATTTAGTCCAGCCCTACAGGATTTTCACTACAAATTTCCCACCTTCTGGCCGCATATCCTTCGACCTACCTTCCACGTAATCCAAAATTGTGACCTAGGTACTCCATTTTCTATGGTTTTGAGGTCGCCAACGATAATTTAAATCTGAAACATACAAGAACAACAACAATAACGACCTTCTACCCAACTATCTTACGCTAACAATTACTATTATTAAGTACGTACATACCTGCCTTTCAACCGCCAAGTTTGATGCGGCGTGTCGCTCGAAACCCTCTAGCTCTGGCTATTATTAATTAGCCGTTTCCTTCCCAGTAGACTCTCGTCTCACAGCACCAGCAGACCGATAAGATATCTCTGGCCTCCTAATGCTCTGTCTCCCTGTGGCCCATACACCATTTTTCCCATATCATATACTATTCGTTTTATTCGGTAGTTGAACCTGGTACAGCGCACATCAACCTTTAACCTGGGCAGCAGGTAGCGATACTTCTCCACTTCTTGACCACCTAAAACGAAACGAGACAAGTTAGTTGCACGTACCAATTCCCTGTTAGGCTCATTGGACATTCTTATTCACGCTTGCTGGCCTGCTTACCGTCTTATTTCCTTTATTATATTTAAAATTTAAAAATATAATTAAATGACGCCAAGCCGTGTCACATAACCCCATTTTCACTGTGACGTCATTCGCGCGCGAATCACGGACCAAACACGAAACAGTCGCCCGACTCTGATCCGGTCACTATGGTGAACCGATCAGTTCAGCAGTAGATTCTCTCCAGGATATTCCCATTTGGGACTTATATACGATCGCGATACAATCCGCAGACGGTAATCCATGCGAAAGCTCTAATAATCATCCAGAATTTCATAATTTATACGCTATAGTATTATTTACAGTTATCTACATGCCAAACGGATGCTTGACAGCAGCTCGACGCGATAGATGGCGCGGCCTACAGTAAATTTTAAGATACTGACATTGACAAAATGGACGTGAATTTTCGCTTATTTTCATTCGAAATTAAGGGAAAATAAGTCCGAGGACGGTCTGGCGTATACCCAGGGATCGTTAGTTTCAGTGTACGTGTTTGGGGGAAGCCCTGTGCGCATTCGGGGGCGCCGAACGCGCCGGCGTGGTGCGTTTCCTTCGCTAGTGCCCCCTTGGACGCAGAAATGTTAATATCTCCAGAACCGCGGGGGCCACAGAGGAACGGAGCTCAGTTTTGGATTCGCCGTCGTCGGTATAGTCTAGGTGAATTATTTCAGAATTTTCCGAGCACTTTGACTTTTTCCTCCGAAAATATCGATGGACTATAGCCTTTGAAATTTTCGAAAAAAATAGATTTACGATTTAAGGGCGGCTCTGTACGCATTCGGGGGCGCCGAACACGCTGGCGTGGTGGTTTTTTTCGTGAGCGGCCCCGTTGCCCAGAAAAAATGTATAACTCGGAAACCGCGAGGGCTAGATAGGAACGGAGTTCAGTTTTGGATTCGCCATGCGCGATATAGTCTAGGGGTAATATTTCGGAATGTTCAGGGCCCCTCTGCTGAAACGACCGGGGGAAAATTCTAAAACTTCGATCGACCGTAACTCTGGAACGGTCGCAGATACGGAAAAACTAAAAGACGGGCCGAATTAGCGTTCGGAGGGAGCTTTCACCTGAGACGAACCGCGTCCCCCTGCGTCGCATAATAAGGAAGTTATGACGTCCCGAAGATAGGCTATAATTTTGAAAAAACCCAAATATCTCGAAAACCGTTGGTTTTAGAGCGAAACGGCTCCGGGTACCTCTTGGATATACCGGGAAGAAAGTACAGGGGGATTCATTCCCTACCTGCTGGCACCTATAGTTGCCCGAAAAATTTTTCACAAAAAAATTCCTCTTTCAAATCTTAAAATAAATCCTAGTCGTTACGATCGCAATTTTTATTGTTTTATTGAAATTTTACAGTAAATACGTACTTATGTTATTATTTTATGTATCGGTAAGAGCAGAACGTGCCGGCGATCGGTCCGAGTACCCCTCTCTGTTGGCCGTAAAAACAAACATTTCCTCCTTCCTTCAGTTCGGCTACCTTCTAACGCCGCTACATCTCGTAGATATTCGACTGGAACTCTGCATTCTCTGCATGGTTTACTGGATTTAGTCCAGCCCTACAGGATTTTCACTACAAATTTCCCACCTTCTGGCCGCATATCCGTCGACCTACCTTCCACGTAATCCAAAATTGTGACCTAGGTACTCCATTTTCAATGGTTTTGAGGTCGCCAACGATAATATAAATCTGAAACATACAAGAACAACAACAATAACGACCTTCTACCCAACTATCTTACGCTAACAATTACTATTATTAAGTACGTACGTACGTACCTGCCTTTCAACCGCCAACTTTGATGCGGTTTGCCGCTCGAAACCCTCTACGTCACAGTACCCTCGGTCCTCGGTGGTCCCTCTAGCAGTCTAGCCGCTCTGGCTATGGCTCGACCAGCCGAACTAGCCGTTTCCTTTCCAGTAGACTGGCTGGCTTCTAACGCCGCTACATCTCGTAGATATTCGACTGGAACTCTGCATTCTTGTCGTCGCGTGAACTAGCCGCAGACTCACACGTTTAAGGTTACGTGTTCTATCTTAGGAGCAAGTACTTTTAGCAACGCAATCCCTCTTTAGTTAGATCTGAAAATTGGACACTAAATTTCACTCATCCATCGCGTCGATTAAAATTAATAAATTCTTACCTTTTAGACTGCCTATTTTCAGTTTGCTTTACTGGTTTACTGGATTTAGTCCAGCCCTACAGGATTTTCACTACAAATTTCCCACCTTCTGGCCGCATATCCTTCGACCTACCTTCCACGTAATCCAAAATTGTGACCTAGGTACTCCATTTTCTATGGTTTTGAGGTCGCCAACGATAATTTAAATCTGAAACATACAAGAACAACAACAATAACGACCTTCTACCCAACTATCTTACGCTAACAATTACTATTATTAAGTACGTACATACCTGCCTTTCAACCGCCAAGTTTGATGCGGCGTGTCGCTCGAAACCCTCTAGCTCTGGCTATTATTAATTAGCCGTTTCCTTCCCAGTAGACTCTCGTCTCACAGCACCAGCAGACCGATAAGATATCTCTGGCCTCCTAATGCTCTGTCTCCCTGTGGCCCATACACCATTTTTCCCATATCATATACTATTCGTTTTATTCGGTAGTTGAACCTGGTACAGCGCACATCAACCTTTAACCTGGGCAGCAGGTAGCGATACTTCTCCACTTCTTGACCACCTAAAACGAAACGAGACAAGTTAGTTGCACGTACCAATTCCCTGTTAGGCTCATTGGACATTCTTATTCACGCTTGCTGGCCTGCTTACCGTCTTATTTCCTTTATTATATTTAAAATTTAAAAATATAATTAAATGACGCCAAGCCGTGTCACATAACCCCATTTTCACTGTGACGTCATTCGCGCGCGAATCACGGACGAAACACGAAACAGTCGCCCGACTCTGATCCGGTCACTATGGTGAACCGATCAGTTCAGCAGCAGATTCTCTCCAGGACAGTATATTCCCATTTGGGACTTATATACGATCGCGATACAATCAGCAGACGGTAATCCATGCGAAAGCTCTAATAATCATCCAGAATTTCATAATTTATACGCTATAGTATTATTTACAGTTATCTACATGCCAAACGGATGCTTGACAGCAGCTCGACGCGATAGATGGCGCGGCCTACAGTAAATTTGAAGGTACTGACATTGACAAAATGGACGTGAATTTTCGCTTATTTTCATTCGAAATTAAGGGAAAATAAGTCCGAGGACGGTCTGGCGTATACCCAGGGATCGTTAGTTTCAGTGTACGTGTTTGGGGGAAGCCCTGTGCGCATTCGGGGGCGCCGAACGCGCCGGCGTGGTGCGTTTCCTTCGCTAGTGCCCCCTTGGACGCAGAAATGTTAATATCTCCAGAACCGCGGGGGCCACAGAGGAACGGAGCTCAGTTTTGGATTCGCCGTCGTCGGTATAGTCTAGGTGAATTATTTCAGAATTTTCCGAGCACTTTGACTTTTTCCTCCGAAAATATCGATGGACTATAGCCTTTGAAATTTTCGAAAAAAATAGATTTACGATTTAAGGGCGGCTCTGTACGCATTCGGGGGCGCCGAACACGCTGGCGTGGTGGTTTTTTTCGTGAGCGGCCCCGTTGCCCAGAAAAAATTTATAACTCGGAAACCGCGAGGGCTAGATAGGAACGGAGTTCAGTTTTGGATTCGCCATGCGCGATATAGTCTAGGGGTAATATTTCGGAATGTTCAGGGCCCCTCTGCTGAAACGACCGGGGGAAAATTCTAAAACTTCGATCGACTGTAACTCTGGAACGGTCGCAGATACGGAAAAACTAAAAGACGGGCCGAATTAGCGTTCGGAGGGAGCTTTCACCTGAGACGAACCGCGTCCCCCTGCGTCGCATAATAAGGAAGTTATGACGTCCCGAAGATAGGCTATAATTTTGAAAAAACCCAAATATCTCGAAAACCGTTGGTTTTAGAGCGAAACGGCTCCGGGTACCTCTTAGAAATACCGGGAAGAAAGTATAGGGGGATTCATTCCCTACCTGCTGGCACCTATAGTTGCCCGAAAAATTTTTCACAAAAAAATTCCTCTTTCAAATCTTAAAATAAATCCTAGTCGTTACGATCGCAATTTTTATTGTTTTATTGAAATTTTACAGTAAATACGTACTTATGTTATTATTTTATGTATCGGTAAGAGCAGAACGTGCCGGCGATCGGTCCGAGTACCCCTCTCTGTTGGCCGTAAAAACAAACATTTCCTCCTTCCTTCAGTTCGGCTACCTTCTAACGCCGCTACATCTCGTAGATATTCGACTGGAACTCTGCATTCTCTGCATGGTTTACTGGATTTAGTCCAGCCCTACAGGATTTTCACTACAAATTTCCCACCTTCTGGCCGCATATCCGTCGACCTACCTTCCACGTAATCCAAAATTGTGACCTAGGTACTCCATTTTCAATGGTTTTGAGGTCGCCAACGATAATATAAATCTGGAACAACAACAATAACGACCTTCTACCCAACTATCTTACGCTAACAATTACTATTATTAAGTACGTACGTACGTACCTGCCTTTCAACCGCCAACTTTGATGCGGTTTGCCGCTCGAAACCCTCTACGTCACAGTACCCTCGGTCCTCGGTGGTCCCTCTAGCAGTCTAGCCGCTCTGGCTATGGCTCGACCAGCCGAACTAGCCGTTTCCTTTCCAGTAGACTGGCTGGCTTCTAACGCCGCTACATCTCGTAGATATTCGACTGGAACTCTGCATTCTTGTCGTCGCGTGAACTAGCCGCAGACTCACACGTTTAAGGTTACGTGTTCTATCTTAGGAGCAAGTACTTTTAGCAACGCAATCCCTCTTTAGTTAGATCTGAAAATTGGACACTAAATTTCACTCATCCATCGCGTCGATTAAAATTAATAAATTCTTACCTTTTAGACTGCCTATTTTCAGTTTGCTTTACTGGTTTACTGGATTTAGTCCAGCCCTACAGGATTTTCACTACAAATTTCCCACCTTCTGGCCGCATATCCTTCGACCTACCTTCCACGTAATCCAAAATTGTGACCTAGGTACTCCATTTTCTATGGTTTTGAGGTCGCCAACGATAATTTAAATCTGAAACATACAAGAACAACAACAATAACGACCTTCTACCCAACTATCTTACGCTAACAATTACTATTATTAAGTACGTACATACCTGCCTTTCAACCGCCAAGTTTGATGCGGCGTGTCGCTCGAAACCCTCTAGCTCTGGCTATTATTAATTAGCCGTTTCCTTCCCAGTAGACTCTCGTCTCACAGCACCAGCAGACCGATAAGATATCTCTGGCCTCCTAATGCTCTGTCTCCCTGTGGCCCATACACCATTTTTCCCATATCATATACTATTCGTTTTATTCGGTAGTTGAACCTGGTACAGCGCACATCAACCTTTAACCTGGGCAGCAGGTAGCGATACTTCTCCACTTCTTGACCACCTAAAACGAAACGAGACAAGTTAGTTGCACGTACCAATTCCCTGTTAGGCTCATTGGACATTCTTATTCACGCTTGCTGGCCTGCTTACCGTCTTATTTCCTTTATTATATTTAAAATTTAAAAATATAATTAAATGACGCCAAGCCGTGTCACATAACCCCATTTTCACTGTGACGTCATTCGCGCGCGAATCACGGACGAAACACGAAACAGTCGCCCGACTCTGATCCGGTCACTATGGTGAACCGATCAGTTCAGCAGTAGATTCTCTCCAGGATATTCCCATTTGGGACTTATATACGATCGCGATACAATCCGCAGACGGTAATCCATGCGAAAGCTCTAATAATCATCCAGAATTTCATAATTTATACGCTATAGTATTATTTACAGTTATCTACATGCCAAACGGATGCTTGACAGCAGCTCGACGCGATAGATGGCGCGGCCTACAGTAAATTTTAAGATACTGACATTGACAAAATGGACGTGAATTTTCGCTTATTTTCATTCGAAATTAAGGGAAAATAAGTCCGAGGACGGTCTGGCGTATACCCAGGGATCGTTAGTTTCAGTGTACGTGTTTGGGGGAAGCCCTGTGCGCATTCGGGGGCGCCGAACGCGCCGGCGTGGTGCGTTTCCTTCGCTAGTGCCCCCTTGGACGCAGAAATGTTAATATCTCCAGAACCGCGGGGGCCACAGAGGAACGGAGCTCAGTTTTGGATTCGCCGTCGTCGGTATAGTCTAGGTGAATTATTTCAGAATTTTCCGAGCACTTTGACTTTTTCCTCCGAAAATATCGATGGACTATAGCCTTTGAAATTTTCGAAAAAAATAGATTTACGATTTAAGGGCGGCTCTGTACGCATTCGGGGGCGCCGAACACGCTGGCGTGGTGGTTTTTTTCGTGAGCGGCCCCGTTGCCCAGAAAAAATGTATAACTCGGAAACCGCGAGGGCTAGATAGGAACGGAGTTCAGTTTTGGATTCGCCATGCGCGATATAGTCTAGGGGTAATATTTCGGAATGTTCAGGGCCCCTCTGCTGAAACGACCGGGGGAAAATTCTAAAACTTCGATCGACCGTAACTCTGGAACGGTCGCAGATACGGAAAAACTAAAAGACGGGCCGAATTAGCGTTCGGAGGGAGCTTTCACCTGAGACGAACCGCGTCCCCCTGCGTCGCATAATAAGGAAGTTATGACGTCCCGAAGATAGGCTATAATTTTGAAAAAACCCAAATATCTCGAAAACCGTTGGTTTTAGAGCGAAACGGCTCCGGGTACCTCTTGGATATACCGGGAAGAAAGTACAGGGGGATTCATTCCCTACCTGCTGGCACCTATAGTTGCCCGAAAAATTTTTCACAAAAAAATTCCTCTTTCAAATCTTAAAATAAATCCTAGTCGTTACGATCGCAATTTTTATTGTTTTATTGAAATTTTACAGTAAATACGTACTTATGTTATTATTTTATGTATCGGTAAGAGCAGAACGTGCCGGCGATCGGTCCGAGTACCCCTCTCTGTTGGCCGTAAAAACAAACATTTCCTCCTTCCTTCAGTTCGGCTACCTTCTAACGCCGCTACATCTCGTAGATATTCGACTGGAACTCTGCATTCTCTGCATGGTTTACTGGATTTAGTCCAGCCCTACAGGATTTTCACTACAAATTTCCCACCTTCTGGCCGCATATCCGTCGACCTACCTTCCACGTAATCCAAAATTGTGACCTAGGTACTCCATTTTCAATGGTTTTGAGGTCGCCAACGATAATATAAATCTGAAACATACAAGAACAACAACAATAACGACCTTCTACCCAACTATCTTACGCTAACAATTACTATTATTAAGTACGTACGTACGTACCTGCCTTTCAACCGCCAACTTTGATGCGGTTTGCCGCTCGAAACCCTCTACGTCACAGTACCCTCGGTCCTCGGTGGTCCCTCTAGCAGTCTAGCCGCTCTGGCTATGGCTCGACCAGCCGAACTAGCCGTTTCCTTTCCAGTAGACTGGCTGGCTTCTAACGCCGCTACATCTCGTAGATATTCGACTGGAACTCTGCATTCTTGTCGTCGCGTGAACTAGCCGCAGACTCACACGTTTAAGGTTACGTGTTCTATCTTAGGAGCAAGTACTTTTAGCAACGCAATCCCTCTTTAGTTAGATCTGAAAATTGGACACTAAATTTCACTCATCCATCGCGTCGATTAAAATTAATAAATTCTTACCTTTTAGACTGCCTATTTTCAGTTTGCTTTACTGGTTTACTGGATTTAGTCCAGCCCTACAGGATTTTCACTACAAATTTCCCACCTTCTGGCCGCATATCCTTCGACCTACCTTCCACGTAATCCAAAATTGTGACCTAGGTACTCCATTTTCTATGGTTTTGAGGTCGCCAACGATAATTTAAATCTGAAACATACAAGAACAACAACAATAACGACCTTCTACCCAACTATCTTACGCTAACAATTACTATTATTAAGTACGTACATACCTGCCTTTCAACCGCCAAGTTTGATGCGGCGTGTCGCTCGAAACCCTCTAGCTCTGGCTATTATTAATTAGCCGTTTCCTTCCCAGTAGACTCTCGTCTCACAGCACCAGCAGACCGATAAGATATCTCTGGCCTCCTAATGCTCTGTCTCCCTGTGGCCCATACACCATTTTTCCCATATCATATACTATTCGTTTTATTCGGTAGTTGAACCTGGTACAGCGCACATCAACCTTTAACCTGGGCAGCAGGTAGCGATACTTCTCCACTTCTTGACCACCTAAAACGAAACGAGACAAGTTAGTTGCACGTACCAATTCCCTGTTAGGCTCATTGGACATTCTTATTCACGCTTGCTGGCCTGCTTACCGTCTTATTTCCTTTATTATATTTAAAATTTAAAAATATAATTAAATGACGCCAAGCCGTGTCACATAACCCCATTTTCACTGTGACGTCATTCGCGCGCGAATCACGGACGAAACACGAAACAGTCGCCCGACTCTGATCCGGTCACTATGGTGAACCGATCAGTTCAGCAGCAGATTCTCTCCAGGACAGTATATTCCCATTTGGGACTTATATACGATCGCGATACAATCAGCAGACGGTAATCCATGCGAAAGCTCTAATAATCATCCAGAATTTCATAATTTATACGCTATAGTATTATTTACAGTTATCTACATGCCAAACGGATGCTTGACAGCAGCTCGACGCGATAGATGGCGCGGCCTACAGTAAATTTGAAGGTACTGACATTGACAAAATGGACGTGAATTTTCGCTTATTTTCATTCGAAATTAAGGGAAAATAAGTCCGAGGACGGTCTGGCGTATACCCAGGGATCGTTAGTTTCAGTGTACGTGTTTGGGGGAAGCCCTGTGCGCATTCGGGGGCGCCGAACGCGCCGGCGTGGTGCGTTTCCTTCGCTAGTGCCCCCTTGGACGCAGAAATGTTAATATCTCCAGAACCGCGGGGGCCACAGAGGAACGGAGCTCAGTTTTGGATTCGCCGTCGTCGGTATAGTCTAGGTGAATTATTTCAGAATTTTCCGAGCACTTTGACTTTTTCCTCCGAAAATATCGATGGACTATAGCCTTTGAAATTTTCGAAAAAAATAGATTTACGATTTAAGGGCGGCTCTGTACGCATTCGGGGGCGCCGAACACGCTGGCGTGGTGGTTTTTTTCGTGAGCGGCCCCGTTGCCCAGAAAAAATTTATAACTCGGAAACCGCGAGGGCTAGATAGGAACGGAGTTCAGTTTTGGATTCGCCATGCGCGATATAGTCTAGGGGTAATATTTCGGAATGTTCAGGGCCCCTCTGCTGAAACGACCGGGGGAAAATTCTAAAACTTCGATCGACCGTAACTCTGGAACGGTCGCAGATACGGAAAAACTAAAAGACGGGCCGAATTAGCGTTCGGAGGGAGCTTTCACCTGAGACGAACCGCGTCCCCCTGCGTCGCATAATAAGGAAGTTATGACGTCCCGAAGATAGGCTATAATTTTGAAAAAACCCAAATATCTCGAAAACCGTTGGTTTTAGAGCGAAACGGCTCCGGGTACCTCTTAGAAATACCGGGAAGAAAGTATAGGGGGATTCATTCCCTACCTGCTGGCACCTATAGTTGCCCGAAAAATTTTTCACAAAAAAATTCCTCTTTCAAATCTTAAAATAAATCCTAGTCGTTACGATCGCAATTTTTATTGTTTTATTGAAATTTTACAGTAAATACGTACTTATGTTATTATTTTATGTATCGGTAAGAGCAGAACGTGCCGGCGATCGGTCCGAGTACCCCTCTCTGTTGGCCGTAAAAACAAACATTTCCTCCTTCCTTCAGTTCGGCTACCTTCTAACGCCGCTACATCTCGTAGATATTCGACTGGAACTCTGCATTCTCTGCATGGTTTACTGGATTTAGTCCAGCCCTACAGGATTTTCACTACAAATTTCCCACCTTCTGGCCGCATATCCGTCGACCTACCTTCCACGTAATCCAAAATTGTGACCTAGGTACTCCATTTTCAATGGTTTTGAGGTCGCCAACGATAATATAAATCTGAAACATACAAGAACAACAACAATAACGACCTTCTACCCAACTATCTTACGCTAACAATTACTATTATTAAGTACGTACGTACGTACCTGCCTTTCAACCGCCAACTTTGATGCGGTTTGCCGCTCGAAACCCTCTACGTCACAGTACCCTCGGTCCTCGGTGGTCCCTCTAGCAGTCTAGCCGCTCTGGCTATGGCTCGACCAGCCGAACTAGCCGTTTCCTTTCCAGTAGACTGGCTGGCTTCTAACGCCGCTACATCTCGTAGATATTCGACTGGAACTCTGCATTCTTGTCGTCGCGTGAACTAGCCGCAGACTCACACGTTTAAGGTTACGTGTTCTATCTTAGGAGCAAGTACTTTTAGCAACGCAATCCCTCTTTAGTTAGATCTGAAAATTGGACACTAAATTTCACTCATCCATCGCGTCGATTAAAATTAATAAATTCTTACCTTTTAGACTGCCTATTTTCAGTTTGCTTTACTGGTTTACTGGATTTAGTCCAGCCCTACAGGATTTTCACTACAAATTTCCCACCTTCTGGCCGCATATCCTTCGACCTACCTTCCACGTAATCCAAAATTGTGACCTAGGTACTCCATTTTCTATGGTTTTGAGGTCGCCAACGATAATTTAAATCTGAAACATACAAGAACAACAACAATAACGACCTTCTACCCAACTATCTTACGCTAACAATTACTATTATTAAGTACGTACATACCTGCCTTTCAACCGCCAAGTTTGATGCGGCGTGTCGCTCGAAACCCTCTAGCTCTGGCTATTATTAATTAGCCGTTTCCTTCCCAGTAGACTCTCGTCTCACAGCACCAGCAGACCGATAAGATATCTCTGGCCTCCTAATGCTCTGTCTCCCTGTGGCCCATACACCATTTTTCCCATATCATATACTATTCGTTTTATTCGGTAGTTGAACCTGGTACAGCGCACATCAACCTTTAACCTGGGCAGCAGGTAGCGATACTTCTCCACTTCTTGACCACCTAAAACGAAACGAGACAAGTTAGTTGCACGTACCAATTCCCTGTTAGGCTCATTGGACATTCTTATTCACGCTTGCTGGCCTGCTTACCGTCTTATTTCCTTTATTATATTTAAAATTTAAAAATATAATTAAATGACGCCAAGCCGTGTCACATAACCCCATTTTCACTGTGACGTCATTCGCGCGCGAATCACGGACGAAACACGAAACAGTCGCCCGACTCTGATCCGGTCACTATGGTGAACCGATCAGTTCAGCAGTAGATTCTCTCCAGGATATTCCCATTTGGGACTTATATACGATCGCGATACAATCCGCAGACGGTAATCCATGCGAAAGCTCTAATAATCATCCAGAATTTCATAATTTATACGCTATAGTATTATTTACAGTTATCTACATGCCAAACGGATGCTTGACAGCAGCTCGACGCGATAGATGGCGCGGCCTACAGTAAATTTTAAGATACTGACATTGACAAAATGGACGTGAATTTTCGCTTATTTTCATTCGAAATTAAGGGAAAATAAGTCCGAGGACGGTCTGGCGTATACCCAGGGATCGTTAGTTTCAGTGTACGTGTTTGGGGGAAGCCCTGTGCGCATTCGGGGGCGCCGAACGCGCCGGCGTGGTGCGTTTCCTTCGCTAGTGCCCCCTTGGACGCAGAAATGTTAATATCTCCAGAACCGCGGGGGCCACAGAGGAACGGAGCTCAGTTTTGGATTCGCCGTCGTCGGTATAGTCTAGGTGAATTATTTCAGAATTTTCCGAGCACTTTGACTTTTTCCTCCGAAAATATCGATGGACTATAGCCTTTGAAATTTTCGAAAAAAATAGATTTACGATTTAAGGGCGGCTCTGTACGCATTCGGGGGCGCCGAACACGCTGGCGTGGTGGTTTTTTTCGTGAGCGGCCCCGTTGCCCAGAAAAAATGTATAACTCGGAAACCGCGAGGGCTAGATAGGAACGGAGTTCAGTTTTGGATTCGCCATGCGCGATATAGTCTAGGGGTAATATTTCGGAATGTTCAGGGCCCCTCTGCTGAAACGACCGGGGGAAAATTCTAAAACTTCGATCGACCGTAACTCTGGAACGGTCGCAGATACGGAAAAACTAAAAGACGGGCCGAATTAGCGTTCGGAGGGAGCTTTCACCTGAGACGAACCGCGTCCCCCTGCGTCGCATAATAAGGAAGTTATGACGTCCCGAAGATAGGCTATAATTTTGAAAAAACCCAAATATCTCGAAAACCGTTGGTTTTAGAGCGAAACGGCTCCGGGTACCTCTTGGATATACCGGGAAGAAAGTACAGGGGGATTCATTCCCTACCTGCTGGCACCTATAGTTGCCCGAAAAATTTTTCACAAAAAAATTCCTCTTTCAAATCTTAAAATAAATCCTAGTCGTTACGATCGCAATTTTTATTGTTTTATTGAAATTTTACAGTAAATACGTACTTATGTTATTATTTTATGTATCGGTAAGAGCAGAACGTGCCGGCGATCGGTCCGAGTACCCCTCTCTGTTGGCCGTAAAAACAAACATTTCCTCCTTCCTTCAGTTCGGCTACCTTCTAACGCCGCTACATCTCGTAGATATTCGACTGGAACTCTGCATTCTCTGCATGGTTTACTGGATTTAGTCCAGCCCTACAGGATTTTCACTACAAATTTCCCACCTTCTGGCCGCATATCCGTCGACCTACCTTCCACGTAATCCAAAATTGTGACCTAGGTACTCCATTTTCAATGGTTTTGAGGTCGCCAACGATAATATAAATCTGAAACATACAAGAACAACAACAATAACGACCTTCTACCCAACTATCTTACGCTAACAATTACTATTATTAAGTACGTACGTACCTGCCTTTCAACCGCCAACTTTGATGCGGTTTGCCGCTCGAAACCCTCTACGTCACAGTACCCTCGGTCCTCGGTGGTCCCTCTAGCAGTCTAGCCGCTCTGGCTATGGCTCGACCAGCCGAACTAGCCGTTTCCTTTCCAGTAGACTGGCTGGCTTCTAACGCCGCTACATCTCGTAGATATTCGACTGGAACTCTGCATTCTTGTCGTCGCGTGAACTAGCCGCAGACTCACACGTTTAAGGTTACGTGTTCTATCTTAGGAGCAAGTACTTTTAGCAACGCAATCCCTCTTTAGTTAGATCTGAAAATTGGACACTAAATTTCACTCATCCATCGCGTCGATTAAAATTAATAAATTCTTACCTTTTAGACTGCCTATTTTCAGTTTGCTTTACTGGTTTACTGGATTTAGTCCAGCCCTACAGGATTTTCACTACAAATTTCCCACCTTCTGGCCGCATATCCTTCGACCTACCTTCCACGTAATCCAAAATTGTGACCTAGGTACTCCATTTTCTATGGTTTTGAGGTCGCCAACGATAATTTAAATCTGAAACATACAAGAACAACAACAATAACGACCTTCTACCCAACTATCTTACGCTAACAATTACTATTATTAAGTACGTACATACCTGCCTTTCAACCGCCAAGTTTGATGCGGCGTGTCGCTCGAAACCCTCTAGCTCTGGCTATTATTAATTAGCCGTTTCCTTCCCAGTAGACTCTCGTCTCACAGCACCAGCAGACCGATAAGATATCTCTGGCCTCCTAATGCTCTGTCTCCCTGTGGCCCATACACCATTTTTCCCATATCATATACTATTCGTTTTATTCGGTAGTTGAACCTGGTACAGCGCACATCAACCTTTAACCTGGGCAGCAGGTAGCGATACTTCTCCACTTCTTGACCACCTAAAACGAAACGAGACAAGTTAGTTGCACGTACCAATTCCCTGTTAGGCTCATTGGACATTCTTATTCACGCTTGCTGGCCTGCTTACCGTCTTATTTCCTTTATTATATTTAAAATTTAAAAATATAATTAAATGACGCCAAGCCGTGTCACATAACCCCATTTTCACTGTGACGTCATTCGCGCGCGAATCACGGACGAAACACGAAACAGTCGCCCGACTCTGATCCGGTCACTATGGTGAACCGATCAGTTCAGCAGTAGATTCTCTCCAGGATATTCCCATTTGGGACTTATATACGATCGCGATACAATCCGCAGACGGTAATCCATGCGAAAGCTCTAATAATCATCCAGAATTTCATAATTTATACGCTATAGTATTATTTACAGTTATCTACATGCCAAACGGATGCTTGACAGCAGCTCGACGCGATAGATGGCGCGGCCTACAGTAAATTTTAAGGTACTGACATTGACAAAATGGACGTGAATTTTCGCTTATTTTCATTCGAAATTAAGGGAAAATAAGTCCGAGGACGGTCTGGCGTATACCCAGGGATCGTTAGTTTCAGTGTACGTGTTTGGGGGAAGCCCTGTGCGCATTCGGGGGCGCCGAACGCGCCGGCGTGGTGCGTTTCCTTCGCTAGTGCCCCCTTGGACGCAGAAATGTTAATATCTCCAGAACCGCGGGGGCCACAGAGGAACGGAGCTCAGTTTTGGATTCGCCGTCGTCGGTATAGTCTAGGTGAATTATTTCAGAATTTTCCGAGCACTTTGACTTTTTCCTCCGAAAATATCGATGGACTATAGCCTTTGAAATTTTCGAAAAAAATAGATTTACGATTTAAGGGCGGCTCTGTACGCATTCGGGGGCGCCGAACACGCTGGCGTGGTGGTTTTTTTCGTGAGCGGCCCCGTTGCCCAGAAAAAATGTATAACTCGGAAACCGCGAGGGCTAGATAGGAACGGAGTTCAGTTTTGGATTCGCCATGCGCGATATAGTCTAGGGGTAATATTTCGGAATGTTCAGGGCCCCTCTGCTGAAACGACCGGGGGAAAATTCTAAAACTTCGATCGACCGTAACTCTGGAACGGTCGCAGATACGGAAAAACTAAAAGACGGGCCGAATTAGCGTTCAGAGGGAGCTTTCACCTGAGACGAACCGCGTCCCCCTGCGTCGCATAATAAGGAAGTTATGACGTCCCGAAGATAGGCTATAATTTTGAAAAAACCCAAATATCTCGAAAACCGTTGGTTTTAGAGCGAAACGGCTCCGGGTACCTCTCAGAAATACCGGGAAGAAAGTATAGGGGGATTCATTCCCTACCTGTTGGCACCCATAGTTGCCCGAAAAATTTTCACAAAAAAATTCCTCTTTCAAATCTTAAAATAAATCCTTCGTTACGATCACAATTTTTATTGTTTTATTGAAATTTTACAGTAAATACGTACTTATGTTGTTATTTTATGTATCGGTAAGAGCAGAACGTGCCGGCGATCGGTCCGAGTACCCCTTTCTGAACTAGCTAGCTAGAATCTCCCAGACGTACGTATATGTTGGCCGTAAAAATAAACATTTCCTCCTTCCTTCAGTTCGGCTACCTTCTAACGCCGCTACGTCTCGTAGATATTCGACTGGAACTCTGCATTCTCTGCATTCGTCGCGTGAACTGGCCGCAGACCCACTCGTTTAAGGTTACGTGTTCTATCTTAGGAGCAAGTACTTTTAGCAACGCAATCCCTCTTTAGTTAGATCTGAAAATTGAACACTAAATTTCACTCATCCATCGCGTCGATTAAAATTAATAAATTCTTACCTCTTAGACTGACTATTTTTGCGCTCTGTCCATTCTTCTCCTCTCCGTTTTTTCCATAATTTATGAGACGTGTGTCGACAAAGATTCAGTTTCTTTACTGGTTAACTGGATTTAGTCAAGCCCTACAGGATTTTCACTACAAATTTCCCACCTTCTGGCCGCATATCCATCGACCTACCTTCCACGTAATCCAAAATTGTGACCTAGGTGCTCCATTTTCAATGGTTTTGAGGTCGCCAACGATAATATAAATCTGAAACATACAAGAACAGCAACAATAACGACCTTCTACCCAACTATCTTACGCTAACAATTTATGTAGTAGATAAATTTAACTTCATACATGAATTTTGGGAGTGCATAGTGTATTGAAGTTCACAAAGATTCTGGAGAATACGTAGGTACGCGTGCAAAGTCGTTTTGAGGAGATGGGAATGTTGTTGAAAAGGGGTTCACATTTTGACAATATACGTAAACTAAATATATTATTTCCAGGCATCTCAGGACACAAGAGTTTGCATACATATGTTTATTCAAACTCGTTTCCTGTTTTGTACTGTAAAACTACCTTCAAATGTGGACGTTATACTATCCTATATATTAGCTTACAAACGAAAACTACGTTCTAAGTTAACACATAATCGAAAATTTAATATAAGTTTATCATAAAATAAAAATTAAACAGTTAATTTCATTCATAATCTTCGACTTGGCCATCGCCATTTTGGTTCCTTCAAAACACCCGCCATTGTGGTTCTTTCAAAATATTCGCCATTTTGGTTAATTAAAATTTTCCGCCATTTTGGTTCCCATAACATATCCGCCATTTTGGTTCATTGATTCAGTGTCTTTACTGGATTCAGACAAGCCTTACAGGATTTTCACTATAAATTTCCCACCTTCTGACCGCATATCCATCGACCTAACTTCCACGTAATCCAAAGTTGTGACCTAGGTACTCCATTTTCTATGGTTTTGAGGTCGCCAACGATAATTTAAATCTGAAACATACAAGAACAACAACAATAACGACCTTCTACCCAACTATCTTACGCTAACAATTACTATTATTAAGTACGTACATACCTGCCCTTCAACCGCCAAGTTTGATGCGGTTTGCCGCTCGAAACCCTCTACGTTACAGTACCCTCGGTTCTCGGTGGTCCCTCTAGCAGCCTAGCCGCTCTGGCTATGGCTCGACCAGCCGAACTAGCCGTTTCCTTTCCAGTAGACTGGCTGGCTTCTAACGCCGCTACCTCGTAGATATTCGACTGGAACTCTGTATTCTTGTCGTCGCGTGAACTGGCCGCAGACTCACTCGTTTAAGGTTACGTGTTCTATCTTAGGAGCAAGTACATTTAGCAACGCAATCCCTCTTTAGTTAGATCTGAAAATGAACACTAAATTTCACTCATCCATCGCGTCGATTAAAATTAATAAATTCTTACCTTTTAGACTGCTTATTTTTGCGCTCTGTCCATTCTTCTCCTCTCCGTTTTTTCCATAATTTATGAGACTGTCGTGTCGACAAAGATTCAGTTTCTTTACTGGTTTACTGGATTTAGTCAATCCTTACAGGATTTTCACTACAAATTTCCCACCTTCTGGCCGCATATATCCATCTACCCTCTACGTTACAGTACCCTCGGTGGTCCCTCTAGCAGTCTAGCAGTTTAGCCGCTCTGGCTATGGCTCGACCAGCCGAATAGTCGATCTTTCCAGTGGACTGGCTGGCCTCTAACGCCGCTAGATGTCGGGAATATTCGACTGGAATGCTGCACTCTTGTCGTCCCGTGAACTGATCACTTTGGATCGGATCAGATCAGATCAGATCAGATCAGTTCAGTTCAGTTCAGTTCAGTTCAGTTCAGTTCAGTTCAATTCAGTTCAGTTCAGGTCAGGTCAGTTCAGTTCAGTTCAGTTCAGTTCAGGTCAGGTCAGTTCAGTTCAGATCAGATCGGTTCGGTTCAGTTCGGTTCAGTTCAGTTCAGTTCAGTTCACTTCAGATCAGATCAGATCAGTTCAGATCAGTTCAGTTCGGATGAGATCAGATCAGTTCAGGTCAGTTCAGTTCAGTTCGGATGAGATCAGATCAGTTCAGATCAGTTCAGGTCAGATCAGATCAGATCAGATCAGATCAGATCAGATCAGATCAGATCAGATCAGATCAGATCAGATCAGATCAGATCAGATCAGATCAGATCAGATCAGATCAGATCAGATCAGATCAGATCAGATCAGATCAGATCAGATCAGATCAGATCAGATCAGATCAGATCAGATCAGATCAGATCAGATCAGATCAGATCAGATCAGATCAGATCAGATCAGATCAGATCAGATCAGATCAGATCAGATCAGATCAGATCAGATCAGATCAGATCAGATCAGATCAGATCAGATCAGATCAGATCAGATCAGATCAGATCAGATCAGATCAGATCAGATCAGATCAGATCAGATCAGATCAGATCAGATCAGATCAGATCAGATCAGATCAGATCAGATCAGATCAGATCAGATCAGATCAGATCAGATCAGATCAGATCAGATCAGACCAGAGCAGAGCAGGTCAGATCAGACCAGATCAGATCAGATCAGATCAGATCAGATCAGATCAGATCAGATCAGATCAGATCAGATCAGATCAGATCAGATCAGATCAGATCAGATCAGATCAGTTCAGTACGGATGAGATCAGATCAGTTCAGGTCAGATCAGTTCAGTTCAGCTCAGCTCAGATCAGATCAGACCAGATCAGACCAGATCAGATCAGATCAGATCAGATCAGAACAGATCAGATCAGATCAGATCAGATCAGATCAGATCAGATCAGATCAGATCAGATCAGATCAGATCAGATCAGATCAGATCAGATCAGATCAGATCAGATCAGATCAGATCAGATCAGATCAGATCAGATCAGATCAGATCAGATCAGATCAGATCAGATCAGATCAGATCAGATCAGATCAGATCAGATCAGATCAGATCAGATCAGATCAGATCAGATCAGATCAGATCAGATCAGATCAGATCAGATCAGATCAGATCAGATCAGATCAGATCAGATCAGATCAGATCAGATCAGATCAGATCAGATCAGATCAGATCAGATCAGATCAGATCAGATCAGATCAGATCTGATCAGATCAGAACAGGTCAGTTCAGTTCAGGTCAGTTCAGTTCAGTTCAGGTCAGGTCAGGTCAGGTCAGGTCAGGTCAGGTCATTTCAGGTCAGGTCAGCTCAGCTCAGCTCAGCTCAGCTCAGATCAGATCAGGTCAGGTCAGGTCAGGTCAGATCAATTCAGATCAGAAGATGTTCAGTTCAATGAAAATGATCCCGATCGCCCTTACACTTTTGCGAAATTCTATTGGATAAATCCAATAGAATTTGACATAAGTCAAGGAAATAGAAATTTACACCGGCATATACTTTATTCAGATGAGGCCACATTTTGTCTGAATGGTACAGTAAACCGTCAAACTTGCAGATATTGGAGTCAGGAAAATCCTCATTGGATGGCAGAGGCACATACCCAACACCTTCAGAAATTAAATGTGTGGGCTGGAATAGTTGACGACAGAATAGTAGGGCCTTTCTTCTTTGAAGGAACCCTTACAGGACAAAGATATTTAGAGTTTCTAGAAAATGACCTTGTTCCAGCCCTTACAGTAATTTTTCCTAACGATAATGACCCTGACATTTCTGACGATACCATATGGTTTCAGCAAGACGATGCACCTCCGCACTATGCGCGCCCTGTACGAGATTTTTTGGACAACCACGTAATTTAGAGGAACTTCAAAATCGCATTCGGGACGAAATACGCAGAGTTACCCCAGAAATCATTCATAATGTGCAAGAAGAATTGCTTCACATACTTGCGCATTGTCAAGAAGTTGTTGTTATTTTATTTTACATACCTCAGAATTGTTACTTTTTTATGGATAAAATTTACGTTTTCTAACATTAGATTAACAGGACAAAATTTTAGTACTGTCTGATAGAGAATTAAACGATCTTTCAGAATCAAGGAAAAAAATATGGTTGCCATTTAAAAAAAAATCGATGACGTCATTACTCGAAAACAAATAACATTTGAAAATCGCATTTTACGCTAAAATATGTATTTTTTATATTAAAAATCGACCTGTTCGAAGATTTTCCCCAAAAAATAATTGTTTCGTTTTTATTGAATTTATTCCATACTTTTGGCGCATACTGTATTTATCTGTATAATATATGCATAGCATAATTATTATGTAAAGTACAAATTGGCTCGCAAAAAATATTTTTTTACAAACATATCATATCAATGGTAAATGTGACGCAAGAAATCAACAAAAAAAGCACTGCACCGGAATTCGGATTGGTTTTTTGTTATGATTTATGATAGAGCGCTGTTTCTGTATGAGCCGATGCCGATTGCCGAAGACCGAATGCGAAAGCACGCTCTATGTTTTGAATCTTGAAATAGTGTTTTCTACAAATTAATATAAATAGTTTTAGACATTCAAGGAATGAAAAATATAGAGTTTTGCAAATAACAGGAATGTTGCCACCTGCGAATATTTAAAGGTACCGAAGTAAAACGAATATATAACAAATATTTAGGTACATACATAAATCTTTCAAAATATTTACGTATTTTTTTTTTATTTAACTGTAGATGTAAATATTGTTATAACATAAACTTACATAGTTCTGCATATTAGATCGTTCAATTTTGTCTATATGTATGTGAGAATAATTGTAAAAATGTAGGGTTAAAATCGCAAAATAATATGTGTCTTACAAACGCTATTTAAAAGTTATTTTGTTTGAAGATAATTTAAATAATAAAAGTGGATAAATAAAAGATCCAGGATTTTATTTTTGATATTACTTTTGTTCTACGTGGTAAATATTTTGAGATTTCTATATCTAAATGCCCCACAAATTTGACAATTTTCCAGCGTGAAATACGGCGACCTAACATTTTGTGCAACACAAATTGAAACCAGTTTATCTATTTTTTTATATTCCACCAATTGCTGTTTTAATTAGTTAGGATTTATTAATACATTAGTTTAAACTTTCGCAACCACTGGCTATAGTAAACGTTGTTTAAATTTTATTGGAAAAAAATGTACCTAAAGATATAGATTTTATAATTTTGTAATTGTCTACCTATATCCACTATTCATTGTTTTGAAGTTTCGGCAGTTCATGTATTCGCAATAGCGAGACATTTTTATTTAAATGCATTAAAAAGCAGGCACGGTCTATTATGCTACAAACGAGCTGAAATGTTCAGCGCAACGTGACAACGTCGGAGGCTTCGAAGATTTACTACTAGAGCGCCACCTCATTTTAACTGGCATATACTAATGTTTCACTGAGTTTGACTGGTTTAGGTTGTTAATAAAAGTAAGCATAAGATGGAGCAGTCTATACATTTAGTCTATGCCCTAATGTAAATAATTACTTTCATATTTTAATTTCATAGCAAAATATATAATATATATCATTTATCAAACAGTGAAAATGACATTGTTTATAAATATAGACAGACAACAAATCAAGAAGTCACGAAGTAAAATAGCTCGATGTCAATTTGGTGGAATAACAGCACATACTTTTAAGTAGAAGAGACTGTGGTAGAAGTATGTGAACACAGTATACTAAGCTATACTGTGTATGTAAACAACAGCAAGTTGATAAATGTAGTGGTAATACATATATGTATGTACGTGTTAGAAGAAGAAGCCGAATACTTCGTTAGTCATTTCATCTGTCAAAACCCAAAAAGGAGGTGTGGTTATTTTGATAAGATAGCGAAGTGTTAGAAAATTTAAGAAAAATGTCGGCAACTCTAAAGCCCTACCTAACAGCAGTGCGTCATACTTTGACCGCTGCTATGTGCCTGGACAACTTCTCCTCACAAGTAGTAGAAAGGCACAACAAGCCGGAAGTTGAGGTTAGGAGTTCGAGAGAGTTGTTACTTACGCCTGTGGTCATATCCAGGAATGAAAAAGAAAAAGTGTTTATAGAGACCTCCGTAAACTCGGTGAGGATCAGTATAGCCGTGAAGCAAGCCGACGAAATCGAGAAGATTCTGTGTAAGAAGTTTATGCGATTCATGATGATGAGAGCGGAGAACTTTATAGTGCTACGGAGGAAGCCCGTTGACGGGTACGACATAAGCTTTCTCATTACAAATTTCCACACAGAACAAATGTACAAACACAAACTCGTAGATTTCGTTATACATTTCATGGAAGAAATCGACAAGGAGATATCCGAGATGAAATTGGCCGTGAATGCAAGGGCAAGAATCGTTTCGGAGGAGTTTTTAAAGCGTTTCTAATAAAAAGTCTTGGAAGGTATCGCTTAGGTGCTAATTTGAAGAACTGTTTTGGTAACCTGAGGTTTTTTCAAAGTGATCATTCTTTACCTAGGTTAATGTAAATAGTTTAAGGCTATTTTTTGTACTAAGATTTATCGTATCGTATTATAATTATTTAAATTATTCAACTGAATTGTACTCCCATATATTTTTTATATTACGTTGCATCCTATCAGTTGTATTAGCTCCAGCAAAATTTGTAGTTTTGTAAAGTGCCAATTGTTAAAAATTTTATGTGTGGATTTTGTTTTCACTCCCGTTATCCAATGGTTATTTTCTACTTTTTTTAGTAAAGAAATATATTACAATTATTTATTTTACTATTATTAATTTTAACGAAGAATGAAACAAGATGTATAAAATATTTTTATTTTAACAATATACATATAAACTATATTAACAATGTAAATATTTACAAATAGTGAAAGTAAGGGTTAAAAAGGCATAAAAAATTGTAAACGATAATACTAACTGGGAATCCGTTGCTATGAGTATGTAAAAAATAATTTTGGTCTCAAATTATTGTTAACGAAGATGGGACTTTTTTAAAATAAATACTTAACCTACCCCACAATTTAATATACACCAAACACTGGGATACTTTAATTAAAATGGAATATACAATATGTATTAATCAGAAAGAAAATTTTCAAAACTGCAATAAGAATAAAATTCAGATCTTTTTAATAATTTCTGTGTAACCGACAAGTCAATTAAAAAAAATACTGACACATAACTGTTCCTTGAAAATTTCCGGAATGCAAAACTAATACAGCTCTTCAAGAGTAGCAATTAAAAATTTACACAAACGTTGATGCTAATGACAAGAAAATTGAAAAGTCTATTTGCATACTACCTTAAGTGCTCCATATTTAGCATGATTTGTAAATACGTTAATATTTTGATGAATAGTGAACTTGTATATTACCGTTACTATTATTATAAACTTATCAAAATAGTTTAAGAGGACATTAAGTCTGACATGTCAGCTTTTAAGTGTAAAAAATTCCACGAAACTGACCAAACGTGTTGAAGACTGATCCCTTCTTATTTATGGCAACATATCCCAAACACTTCCCTCGAAAGCCTGTTTTGGGTGTGTACAAATAGTTAATATCCTACGATGTACTTAACTTTCCACATCAGATGCTTGATCTGGGTCCTCTAACTGTTAAATCAGTCCTAGCTGCCCCAGCTGCAAAAAACAATGTAAAAACATTCGGCTTATAGAGATATAGGCCTGCGTACAATCTCACGAAATTTAAAAGTCGTATTTTTTCCTTAAAATGTTTGTACAGTAGGTCTTGTTTAATAATCACAGGATTTAAATGCCTAATATAATTTCTCAAAAACAAAATTTTGTAACGTTACAACCACTGATATCGGCAATAACACATGTAAAAGTTATAGTAATCGTGTCTAACGTTAGTATCAAAACCCGCAAAATTGTAAGTAAATCTTAATAAACACATCATATACATATTTTGTTATAAAACAAATTTTAATCTAAAAACACCGTTTAATGTGATAATATTCTTTGATTTTTAGATATTGGCATCAAAGTAACTAAAAGTTTTTATTCTTGTTGAATTGAAATATGCAGAATACCGAATTGAATTTGCAATGTTGTCGTCACAGAACATATTTCATTTTTAGGTTATAAACCACCTGTTTAAATTTCGTACGAAAGCTCACTATAAAATAATTGTGTTATTATTTCCGTACATTATTGATTATCTCATATAAAAGTTACCGGGAAAACTTACCAGAGTCTGCTTCTGCTGTTCTCTCTGTAAGACGTTCTCAGTCTGCTGCGGATCGAATTTGCACACCGCAGCGATAACCCTGGCTAGCACGAGGCTCTCCTTCCCCAACATGTAATTGTAGAGGACGTTCTTCAAGTACTCGACTTCCGTGGAACTGGACAATTCGGCACAATGATTTAAAGTTACCAAAGTTTCGTCCAGCTTCCGATTCAGTTTCTCGTTTTGGCTCTTTATCTTCTGCAGTTCATTCTCGTAGAAGTCTATGGAACTCTTGTTGGTCAGATCCAGAGATTTGTATTGTACGAGTTTATCTTGGAGAATGGCGATTTGCTTTTCCAGGTTTTCCTTGTCGGAGGAGCTGCCAATAGTGCCCCTTTCAGTAGCATACGCCCTTTCCTGCTTTAGTATTTCTAGTTCGTCCAGTTTCGAGGCGGCTTCGGTTTTTAAGTTGACGGGGGATATCTTCAACTCTTGGATCTCGTCTTGCAACAACTGCTTCTCGTGTAATATTTCCATGTACTGGTTTTCTAGTTCGTTTATTTGAGTCTCTAAAACCTTCTTCACTTTGTCGAAATCATTGCATTTCTCTTCCAACTTGGCATATTCTGACTTTAGGTTTTTATTTTCGATGAAAAGGCTGTCGCATTTCTCTTTTATCTCGTAAAAGTCCTGCTGGATCTTACTTACATCGACATCTTTAGAATTTGTTCGATTTTTATCGCTAACAAGCTGAACATGTTGTTTTTGCATCTCCTTCAGTTCCTGTCGGACTTCTTCGAGAGTTTTAGCTACCTTCAGTTTTTCTTCTGACAAGTTGTTCTTAATTTCATCAAATTCGTTCTTCTCCTTCTCCAAGAACTCTAATTTGATCTTCAACTCTTCGTTACTGTGCATCAAACCTTGATTCTCTTCAACTATGACATTATTGTCGCTTGAAATTTGGCCTAACCTCACCTGAAGTTCGGATATTTCTTCGCTTAGGTTGTCACGTTCGGTTTGTAGTGCTTCTTTCTGGTGTTTGAGCTGCTGTAAGGCATTCTCTGTGTCCGCTGCCCTCGTACAAGTTACTTTGAGATTAGAATTTTCCAAACTCAGATCCTCGATCTTACCCCTTAAATTGTTCAATTCGACTAAGAGGTTATCCTTTTCTTCTTTTAACATATTGTACTGTTGCTCCGTTACCTTAAATTTCTGTACTACGTCGTTATATTTAACTTTAAAATCGCTTTCAGCTTGCTTTAATTTATCCTCTATGGAAATTTTTTCGTTTTCAATGTCTTTATATTTAGTTTCGATTACTTTTAGACGTACTAGCTCGTTATCTACTACTTGTTTCTCTTCGCCGATCATTTTGTAGCTTTCTTCTAAAGCCTCAAGTTCTGTTACCTTTCCCTTCAATATCTGTATTTCCTCTATTCTATTTTTGTACTCGTTTTTCTCTTCCGCGTATAACTTTTCGAATTCTTCGAGTTTTCGACTCAAATCGACAAATTCTGTCGTCTTTCTAGTCAGTTCCTGTTGCAGATCTTCTATTTTTAAAGTGAGCTCATTCTGCCTTTCCTTTTCTTTCTTAACGGCATCGGCGCTATCGATCTGCATTTTTTCTAAAATAGAATCTAACTGTTTGGTACGTTCTAATAAATTGTTAAATTGTGTTGTCTGCTTCTGAGTCACGTCCCTCAAATTCTCTATGTTTTTGGACAACTCGGATACTTGCTTGTCCTTATCTTCGATTTCCTTCTTCAAACGGTCGTTTTCGGCATTTAAACTTTGTAATTTTTTAGAGAGGGACTCGTTATCTATTTTAAGCCCTTCGCTTTCTTTTAACGTAGCCTCTTGATTTTGTATTTTAGTTTGCAGCTCTTCAATAGTTTTTAATGATCGTGTGTTGTCTTCGCGTACGACCTTATACTCTTCCGCTTTAGTTTTCAGTAAGTTGTTCAATTCCTCGATTTTTTGTTTTCCCGATTTGATAACCTCCTTGATCTGTAGATTTTCCTGGAGAAGTTCTTTCAGCTGCGTCTCTGTTCTAGCATGCTCGTGGTAGGTTTTGTTGAAAATCTTGCGTTCCTGTTCGAACGTCTCTAGTAGATTCTTGTTTTCGGTTTCCATTTTCTGCAACTTCATCTCCAACAAGTTACATTCGTTCTTGTCCAAGCTTATTGATTCGTCCTTCTCTTCGAGTATCCTGACTTTCTCAATGGTCTTGCGCAGTTCTTCTTCTAAACGCAGTTTTTTCTCTTGCAAATCAATGTTCCTGTGCTTTTCAGTTTCCAATCGTTCCTTTACGTTTATTATTTCTTTTCGTTGTTTATCAAGAACTTCTTCTAGTTCTTCGATGATTTCTTCTTTCTCTTTCACTGTGTGGTGATTTTCTAGTAAGTTATTAAACATTTTTCGTTCCATTTCGAACTCGTCTAACAAGCCTTTATTCTCCTCCTCTAATTTCTGAACTTTCAGTTCTAATAATTTGCACTCCGTACCTTCCATCTCCATGCTCTCGAGTTTTTCTTCGACCAGTCGCAGCTTTTCCAACAGTTTAGTCTTTTCTTGCTCCAGATTTAAGTTTTCTTGTGACAAGAACACATTATCTTTTTCTTTAGCCTCGGAAAGCCGCCTGATTTGGTGCAATTTTTCTCTCAATACGTCTTCGGTTGCTTCGTCTATGCTTTGGTCTACTAAACTTTGTTCTTGTACGTTACTGAGGTCTTGTTTCAGGTCTTCCAATTCATTTGCAAATGTTACTCTTTCTAGTTCGAAAGATTCCAGCAGGTTTTTATTCTCCTCTTCAAGTTTTTGCAGTTTTAACTCTAATAAGCGACACTCCGACTTGCCAAGTTCTACGGCTTCGCTTTTCTCTTCGAAAATCCTCACTTTCTCTTGCAACTTCGTGACCTGCAATTCCAAGTTGTGTTTTTTATCATAAAGCATTACGTTCTTTTCACGTTCTTTTTCCAAAAGCTCGCTCAACTGTCTGACCTCATGGCGAGTTTTTTCTAATATATTTTGCAATTCTTCGATGACTGCTTCTTTCTCTTTTAGATCCTTGTGATTTTCCAGCATATCGTTGAACATTTTCCGTTCCAATTCGAACTCGTCTAGCAAAGATTTTTTTTCTTCTTCCAGTTTTTGCACCTTCAATTCTAGCAATTTGCTTTCGGAGCTGTTTAGTTGAATCGCTTCGTCTTTCTCTTCTAGAATTCTCAGTTTTTGCGAAGTCTGGGTGAGTTCTTGCTGCAAATTCAAATTTTCCTTGCTCAAGAACACGTTTTCTTTCTCCTTTTTCTCACCAATGTCTTTGAGATGTTTTACTTCATCTTGTAAGGTAGCTATATGCGCTTCTAACCTTGAAATCTTCTCTTCGGAGTTTTCCAGAGTTGACCTCTCTTTTTCCATGTTTGAAATCGTGTTGCGCAGTTTGCTAGTTTCTTCGATTAATTCCAAGTGATTTTTTTCCAAATTGTAATACTCTGTGACGTTACCATCCAAATCACTTCTAAGAGTTTCTACTTCTGCCGTTAACTTCTTGATGATATCGTTTTTCTGTAACACCTGTATCTGCACCTCTTTTAAACTATGGTTATTTGAGGACAGTTCTTCGATTTTGTTAACGAATTCTTGTTTCAACTGTTCCTCCCTTTTCAAGTGTTCCTGTTGCAGTTTTTCTCTGATTTTCGGTTCTAGCGACAGTAAACCCTTTTTAGCGTCTTCTCGGATGGCTGAAATCTGTTTCTCAAAGTCTTCCTTCTCTTTAGTTAAAGTCTCTTTGAGTTTTAAGTTTTCTTCGGATAATTCTTTAACTTGTTCTTCAAAAGACGTAGACGATTGTTTCATGTCTACAATAAGTTTTTGTAATTCTTCTTTCTCCTTTTTCGCAGCCTCTTCTTTTTGTTGTAATTCCCTGATGTCCATCTTATACTTCTCCACCATCAGCAACTCGCTTTCCAAGTTGTTGCACTTTTGCGATAAGTTTTCGACCTTATCGATGAGTTTCTTGTTTTGGCTTTGCAAATTGTCCAATTTCACGTTATTGCTAGTTCTACTGTCCGCATTGGCAGCATCCAATTTCTGTCGCAAGGCTTCGTTGTCCTTTTTTAGGGCGTTTATCTCTGTGTCCTTGCCGAGGATTTCGTTGTGCAACTCCATCTTGTTCTGGGCTAACTTCAGGTTATTTTCTCGCTCTCGTTCGGAGAAAGTACTGATTTCTTTTTCCAAGCTTGTTATTTTATTCTTGTATTCCTGTTCTTTGCTTTGAAATACTATGGAATTTGCTTTCATTTCTTGTATTCTCTCATTTAGCACTTCGATTTCTTTTCTTGCATCGTTTAAGTACTTGGTCAAATTCTCCAGATCCGCCTGACTGTTGTTTGGTGTGCTATCGATGTCTACCAACAATGCAGAACCATTACCTTGCAAAAGGTCTATTTTTGTCTGAAGGGTTTGTATTTTGATATTCTTTTCGTCCAACTCATCTCTTAAAGCGCTTTCTAAGTGTGCTTTTGCTTTCTGTTCTAAGTTACATTGTTCCTTCAATTCTGTAACTCTTCTTATGGCTTTATCTTGAGTTTCCACCAAAACAGACTGACAAAATATTCCAAATTACTCACACAGCTAATTCCGGACGAGGAAGAACTACTTACCTTCATTTTAGAAACTTCTCGCTCCAAATCCTTATAGTGTCTGGCTAAATCTGTGTATCTTCCTCTGTATTTGTGATATCTCATCTGAGATTTCTGAAAGGCAGAGTAGATTTGCTCCTTGCTTAGATGCCCTAGCTGTGATGAAGCTGTCGAAGCACTATCTTCAAATTCGCTAACAGAATCATCTAAATCGGACTAAAACAAAAATTTTATAATGGTAGGTACCATCTATGTCTGTTATGTACAATGTTACCTGTAGATGGTACATGCTTCCTGACTCGTATCTAGGAAGAAACGACACATCGCTCGCCATAGATGAATTAGAATTTCGTCTAACTCTCTCCTGCGACGGACTGACCAAATTAACGCTCGAAAAGCCATGGTCCGTGCTGTTAATAGATGTATTTGCATCTATAAATGAAACAATTAGCCTTGTTTTGGTAATTCGCTAAGTAAAAACTGGTACCGTCTTCTCCGATTGAAAAAACATTGTCGTCCGCTGTGGAACTGTTTTGTATATATTTATCGCTGACGGATTGAGTAAACTCTGCGAATCGCTGAGGAGAGCTCTTCACCTCCTCCGTGATTTTATCTTTCAGTTTTTTAAACATTTTTGCTTCTGATATTAATTATTCACCCGAATTTTCCTATTTTCTTAAAATAAACATTACACTCCTTAATATAACCTAAAAATGACGTGTCATATGTCAAAACCTGTACTCTATTTTCGACATTCGTCAGTAGTTCCGATATTGATTTTTGAGGTTTCAATTACCGAGTGATCTAGTAGTTCTAACGTTGCACGTATGTTTGTAATAGATTCACACTCATATTTTTGACCTCGTTTACATTCATCCTTTTAACTTTCTAAAAATGTTACAATTATTCGTATATGAAATAAACCTGTTGCAGTCACTGGTAATTTTTTAAATACAATTATACACACATTGTACATTAAATGTGTAAGTAGTTTTCGTAGAAAAATAACTAAATCTAAAGCGCCATCTATTAACAATGTCATGAAGTACAACGTTTAGAAGAATCTGGCTAGATGGTATTAGTAGTTATTTGTTATAAATTAATCAAATTTTATAATTTTATTGTTTCTTCACTCAGAAATTTGTTCTGAAAGTCAATTTATAATGATTCAATAACTTACGGATACGTTACTATCACAAATAGGGCCGATTTGTGCCTGTGCAGCGTGTCCACACATCAGCATAATTTAATCAAGAAAATATTTTGCTACATATGTAACTTTTTATTTCACTTTATACTCAATTCGTTTTCCTTCAATATAATCATTTTCTGAAAATATTTTTGTATTCGTGTATATTCTAGCTATTGCATAAATAGTAGTTCCAATAATAGTTGTTGGACATATGTCTGAGATTAATTCTTAATTCGTATACAATAACCTCACTTTTCGTTTAAAGAAAGTTTTGTTGAAGAAAATATCCTAGATATTTCAGACATATTTTATTCATTTTCTTTTAAGTGTTTGTCATTATTTACGTTCTTTACACATTAGAGTAGCAATGCATATGTTATTTGTCGTTTTATTGTGTGTTGCATTTTAAGGAGTACGTTGTCGTTATTTATTTTCATTAATATAGTTAATTTTACCTCTTTTGAAGGTTTTTAAAATCTTGCCGCCATGAGTAATGAAACTGAACCCGAAGAACGCAAGAGACCTCACGAAAGCGAAGATGAAGCAGAACCAGAAGACCTAGTGGGACCATCACTGTCGGAGGCTGCACAGCCCAAAAAACGTAAAGTGCTACCTCACGAGCAACTGTACTTGGACCTCTTACCCAGTGCGGAATCCTATGAGAAGAGCTACATGCACAGAGACGTGATCTCTCACTGTGTAGTATCATCCACTGATTTCGTTATTACTGCCAGCTGCGATGGCCACATTAAGTTCTGGAAGAAAATGGAGACCGGAATTGAGTTTGTTAAACATTTCCGTAGCCATTTAGGTCTGTTCTTAAGGAGTCATTTTGTTAAAATAATACCCTCGCGTCTTTTTAGGTCCTGTAGTGAGAATAGCGTGTAATACCGAAGGAACGTTATTGTGTTCAGCTTCGTTGGATAAAAGCTTAAAAATATTCGATATTATAAACTTCGATATGATAAATATGATGAGATTAGACTACATTCCTGGTACAGTGGAATGGATTCATGGACCAGGAGATGCTATTCATACTTTAGCAGTGTCCGACAAAGAATCTAGTAACATTTGTGTGTATGACGGTAGAGCTACGGCTACTCCGTTGAAAGTGTTGGAAAAAATTCACACGAAACCGGTTTATTTGATAAGGTATAATCCAAAATACGACGTGGTTATATCCGTTGATAGAGCGGGCATGCTAGGTATTCCTCACATAACGCAACGTGTTAAAGATTTTTATTAAAATTTAACTAATTCTAGAGTACTGGACAGGAATTAAGCAAGATTGTGTGTTTCCTAGAAACGTTGCCTTCCATTCGAAACTAGACACCGATTTGTACGAGTTTGCAAAGAACAAAACTATACCGACAGGACTTGCATTTTCCCCTGATGGGAAAAAGTTCGCAACGATTTGCACTGACCGAAGGATCAGAGTTTTCAATTTCGCCACCGGAAAATTGGTAGGTATTTTAATGAAACGACCGTAATTTTCATTAATAATTCCAACTGTAGATGAGAGTTTTGGACGAAACACTTCCGAGATTCACGGAATTTCAACAGAACAAGCAACAGCTGCCCAACATGGAGTTTGGTCGCAGGATGGCCATCGAACGAGATCTGGAAAAATCAGAAAGCTACGAGCTAGCGAATATAATTTTCGATAGCAGCGGGCATTTCATAATGTATGCGACACTACTAGGCATCAAGTTAATCAACCTTTACTCCAATAAGTGTGTTAGAATTATCGGGAAGAACGAGAATTTGAGGGTGTTAAACATCGCTCTCTATCAAGGTATTTATAAAAAAATACTTGATCTATATTCATTTGCCAAAAATCTCAAGAGTGACTTATAGATAATATAAAAGCAGTATTACTATAAAGCGGAAAAATATATAATGATTTTTATAAGAGCTTGAACATTATTTATCTCATTATTTCTGGATTGTTCTCTGTGTATTCACAGCAATATGACTGTGGATACGATAAAGGCTCAATCAAACTGAAGTCTGATGTATTCTGTCTATCTGTATTGCATTAGCAAAAAAAAAATGCTTTTTTAGTATGTGTAAACCAAACGTGTTGTCGACGTGAGAAACATCAATAGAATAGGCGTACGCTGGGGTGCAACTTGTAATTTCTATATCTATATTAAATTAAGAAATAAATTAATACAATCCTAATGCTTTGATACACTATAACAGTTAAAAATAGATCAAAATGCCGGTTCTAGTAAATAGTCTGTTGGGAAACGACGTAACCTAAGCAATGGACAACAGATAATAATAAAAATATATATGTAAAAGAATTCAACTCTAATATAAGTGTAAGTAAAACTGTTGAAAGAAAATTGATTGAATTCAAATTGGGCACAAAATGTAATTGTTTAAGTGTTACTTAAAAATAATAAATAATAAAAATGTTTTGTTATATACTTTCTACAAAATAGAAAATACATGTGTGTAAAAAATAGAAATTATAACGCAAAAATAATATTGCGTGAAAAGTGTACAAATATATAACTTAATCTGAGATTTTAAATTTAAAAAAAAGCAATTCGAGCCAAATTTTGGTCGTAGCAAAACGTTCAATGTTTGTGTTCAAATTTACAAAATATATCACAAATATATAAATTTTGTTTATAAAGCTTTTTTGGGAGTCGATTGGGTAATTAATGTCCAAGAGGGCATCGTTTTATTGCAAACACTTTTATATTTCAAATTTTTTTTAATAAAATTTCTAAATTGACATACCCATACAAGATAAAAGCTTTAAATTTGTGAAGAACTCCTTCTCATTTTTATTATCTAATGTCTCAAAATTGGCAAAAACTGTATTACAATTGTTTTTTTTTTTTGTATGTTTTATACCTAGGCCTCTTCTATGCCAATAGAACGTTGCTATCCACACGCTTCGCCTGTCATACTAGTCCAAAACCTAGTCACTCTCTAGATTTTCCGAGATTGAATATAGTTTTAAAATATTTTACTTAGGTTCGGCTAAAAAGTCGAAAGCGGCCGTCACCTTAGAAATAGAAGCCTCAAGCAACCCGACGTTAGAAGCGATAATTCCCGATCCCACTCTGGTCTGTACGGCTTACAAAAAGTCGAGGTTTTACCTGTTCAGTCGCAGAGAGCCCGAAGATTTACCCGGAGATCAAGATCGTGACGTCTTCAACGAGAAACCTTCCAAGGAAGACACGTTTGCCACAACGGAAAACCCCGCTGTGCAGCGTTTGTACGAAAATGCCATAATCCACACAGTTTTCGGGGATATCCATATAAAACTGTTCATGAAGGACACGCCGAAGACTGTAGAAAACTTCTGCGTGCACTGCAAAAACGGGTATTACAACGGACATATTTTTCACAGAGTTATCAAAGGATTCATGATCCAAACAGGTAAGTCGATTATTTACCTTATAAGCTTCAAATTTTCAAAACGTGTAAATTTCAGGTGATCCTACTGGTAACGGCACCGGGGGCGAGAGTATATGGGGCGGGGACTTTGAGGATGAAATTCGGCCGAATTTGAAACACGACAGGCCCTACACTGTGTCCATGGCGAATGCTGGTCCGAATACCAACGGAAGTCAGTTTTTTATAACTTTAACGCCCACACCTTGGCTCGATAATAAACACACAATATTTGGAAGGGTTGTGAAGGGAATGGAAGTTGTACAGAATATCAGCAACGTGAAAACCAATGCAAAAACAGATAAACCTTATGATGATATAAGAATCATTTCTGTTAGCGTAAAATAAGATGTAAATAAATGTATTTTAATTTTTTCTGCCATTTTACTAATTGCATATTAATTCTATTATGATTTTCCTTTCACTTTATTTCAATAATTTTAGTTTAGTGTAACTAAATTAGAAAAATATAATTTTTTAATACGAGCATAACCTTAAAAATGATGTGTCGTGTCATGTATCTGTCAATCAAAAGTTCTAGGCTAGTTTACAACAAACGATAGTAGTTCTGATAATTTACGTTTGACGTATTGTCTTAGAACGATACAGATATATTTGACCATGTTTATACGTGAAATGATTTCTGTTGTCAGCAAAATAAAAACAATATTAATTTTATTTAAACAATTAGTTATTGCTACCTTGCACTGAAAACAAAACAAATTTTGAACTACTCAATAGTGTATTTGTATTATTTTGTGAATCGATGTTGGCAGTGCTGGTGACAGGTTTGACAGACATGCGCATTCGCTTCCCCTTTTACTAAAATCTTCGCTCGAGGTGAGTTTATCGTTTATATTTTCGGAAAATTCCTTAATTTTCTTAGCCATCCTTTCAAATAATAAATATATCTGCTTAACAATAGTTTAATGTAAGTGTATTCTGTTAAGTGCAAGTGATATATTTAAGTTAATTTTGCAAATATTAGAAAAAATCATACTGTTTTTGCCAGTGTGTTACGAGATATCAGTACGTAATGCTGTGTCAATCTTGGAGAAATTAATCTTAGATGAAGAAAAGTGTCTTATGCTTTAAGTGCACAATAAATTTTGTTGAATAATATTGTTTAAAGTTCGTTTATTTTTGTTTATATCACAGTGTGAAACATAACCTAAATCTAGGTTATTGTACTTGTTATTTACCTGAATTTTTTACTTAATAGATGGCTCCGCCGGCGGAAGCGAATAAGAAGAAGCCCGAAGAGGCATCAAAGAGGGTTCACAAACCCGGCAAACCCAGAAATTATGACTTGGGAAATGGTGTGCTCAGGTTCTCCAGAACTAGAATGTACCACAAAAAAGCCTTGTATAAATTCGTAGGCAAGAAAGTTAAGGCTACAAAAAGGCCGCAGAAACCTCGTGTAGTCGAGAAACCAATCGGTGGTGAGAAGAACGGAGGAAAGCGATTTGTTTTAGTGAAGAAACGCAGAGCGTCATATCCCACCCAAGACAGGTAAGTTTTTCAAAGTAACCGGTAGTGTCGTAATTAATTGATGATGATGATTTTTTACTTAGGACACCTCTGAAAAATCAGTGTCGACTCAATTTTATCTGATTCAAGTTACACAAACCACACTTATTTCTTTGTTTCTGTTTTACTTTATAAATTTACTTTGTAGGATTAAGCCTAGGCCAGCAAAGAAAACCTTTAAGCAGCACACACGCACTCTGAGGGATTCTATAACGCCCGGTACAGTCCTTATACTTCTGGCCAGCTCCCACAAAGGGAAGAGAGTCGTTTTTCTTAAACAACTCCACTCTGGCCTACTTCTAGTAACCGGTAAGTGCTTCTCTCGCTATTGTGCTGAAATTTATTTAATCCGTTCACATTTTAGGACCTTTCGGCATCAATGCCTGTCCCTTGAGACGCATCAGTCAACGTTACGTCATCGGCACGCAGACCAAAATCGATATCAGTGATTTGAAGATTCCCGATAATATCGATGACAAATATTTTGCCAGGAAGAGGGAAAAGCGTGCCAAAAAGGAAGAGGGGGATATTTTCCAGACGAAAAAAGAGGTAAGTTTTGGATATTTTTTACATGAAAAAAATTTCTTTTAAATTTGTAAGTCAAAATTTATTTGACACAATATTCAAAACAAATTTCTCTTTGGAAATTCTGAAAATACAAAATTCATAAATTTGGGCAATATCCACTTTAAAAGTTCTTTGAAAAGATTCTATGATTTTTTTTTTAATTGTTGAGTTGCAGCGAAAGTGCTATCGTTTTTGGAATTTTTGTAGTGTTATTATATTTCTTAAATCTACTAAATCATTTCTTTGGGATGTAAAATAATTTTTATCTATCAAAATTCGCATAAAATTATATTCAGTGTCATTTTACTTTAAAATTCTTTTATATTTTCTTGTGATTTTTGCAGTATTTTTTTTTTAATTTAATAGAAATATTACATTTTTTAAAGTATTTTTTGCTTTGTGAAATAAATTTTAATTTTAAGTCAAAATTTGCATAAAACGATATTGAATTTGATTTTGCTTTAAAATTCTTTGATAATTTACTTGTATTCCTCAGGGCCAGTATTTTTAGAGAAATTTTTGCTTTTTCACAAATTTTTTGTCAATTCCTTTTAATAATGTTATATTTTTTAAATCTGCCAAATATTTACTGCATGTAGTAAAATAATTTTTAATTTTAAACCAAAGTTTGCACAAAATTATATTTGATTTCAAATTTACTTCAAAAATTTTTAATGTATAAATATAAAACTTAAATTTTTAGTGACTGATTTATAAAATTTTCTTGCTTTCTTGATTTTTATTTTATTTTTTTTTAATTTGGTGTGTCCCAATCACTAATTTGTTTATATTTCTCTCTTTTTAGAGAAAATACTTTTCCGAAATTTTTTCTCTATTGTTTCTACTAGCGTTGCAGTTTTTAAATCCGCCAGATATTTGCTGTGTGAAATAATAGTCATTTTTATATTAAGTGTGCAAAATCAGTGTTTTTTTAATGGCAAGTGAGAATATGAAGTTATGATTGAGACCTTAGCTCGAGACAAAAATTCATTCAAAAGTGCCATAAAACAGACTAGCGCACTAGCTATAAACAATATTTTTTTTGTCCAACTGTCCAAAGTATTTGCCACTGTAGGTTTATTTTTTTCAATACGTTTTTTATCTGAAGTTAGCGTCAATGTCAAAAGTGACGTGATCGTGAAAAAAATACCTTAATTGTGTTAAAAAAAAATGTTTGTCATGTTCGCTTGTTTTTGTTTCCATTTTTTCCTGATAGCGTGCTTTTGTTCATCGCCGTTAAAAAATAGCTAACAAAAAATAATTTTTTGTCCAACTGCCAAAAGAAAACACGACTTTGTTAATCGCTATAGATATGCAAAATTAGCCATTTTTTAATGGCGATGAAAAAAATATTCTATTGAGAAAAAATGAAAATAAAACGTGATTGAAAAAAAGTGTTTTTTTTTTTACAGTTCGGGTACTTTTCTCCACGATCATGTTACTTTTGACATTGACACTAACTTCAGATAAAAAAGTATTGAAAAATAATAAACCTTCAGTGGATAATAGTTTGAACAGTTGGACAAAAAATATTGTTTATATTTTGTGCGCAAAATTAGTATTTTGTGGCGTTTTTGTATGATTTTTTTGTCTCGACTTACGGTCTCCACCAAGAATTCAAATTCTCATGTGTCATTAAAAAATCACTAAAGTATTTTTAGTAAAATGCCTATAATTTTTTTTTTAATTCTGTGTTACTCATAATTTTTTATGTATTATCGCCACTCTGTATTTTGTTAATAACATAAAATTAGTGATAAAAATACAATTTTGAGTGATGCTTAACGCAAATTAAAGAAAATTTCAGCATTCTAGCGGGTTTCCCGGGAGATATTAAAATATTGTCGTTTTTTAGGGATACAAAGTCAGCGAACAGAGGAAGACAGACCAGAAACAGGTAGACCAGCAGGTCTTGGCTGCGATAAAGAAACATCCCGACAGGAAACTGCTCCTGGCCTACCTGTCAGCAATGTGGGGCCTCCGATCTTCTCAGTTTCCCCATAGGTTGAAATTCTAGACGCGTTAAGTTGAAAAATAGCCACGATTTATTGATTTGACTTGTTGTACATGTATAGACACAATAAATTGTGGGTTTATATATTTTTCCTTCGTTTTTTAATCGTTTTCTTTATTAACGTACAAAATAATATGTGCTTTGTTTTCTTTTCCCTTATTTTGATAGTTGTATGTTTTCAAAAGCAGAAGGTAAGTTATAAATTTGAAGTAAAATATTCAAAAAAAATCATAAACATATCTGATATAATTCTAGTTAATCTTTTGCTAAAGAAAATATAATTTTAAAATTTTATCTTCGAACCGTTATCGTTTTTGCTGTTAGATAAAGATAGAAGAAGTGTAATAAAAGATAAGAGCGCAATTCAGTTGCTAAACAAGTTGAAACTTGATTGGACAGGTACATTTTTAAAAGTTCATCATAGATGGCGCCTCCAAATGAAATGAAGTTAAGCGCAAACAAAGAGAATGTGTTGAATGTCGCACTATACCGTGTATATAAATTTACCTTTTTTTAGAGATTTAGTTGTATATTATTTTTTTTATGGCATGTTATAAACATAATTAGTAAATTTTATCTTGCGTTTTATTGCACAACTATGGTGCAATCTCACATTTTTCTAGGATTGTTATTACATAAAGTAATCAAAATATAAATTAAAAGATTCAGTGATCAAAAATGAATAGAAATCAACAAGTAATTTGTTGTTTTCACACCAAAAATTAAGTTTTGTATAGAAATACTGGTTTATAGACACTTCCATATCTAGAGTATTTAGAGTATGTAAGTTGGTGCCCCTACATTTTCTGTTGGTTATTCTGCTCACCTATTGTCAACTTCCTTTACATGGTTGATAGCCGAAAGTACCACGTGCGTCTCAAAAGAAATTTCCAAGTTAGACGTGCAAAAAAAGTGTTATAAAAGTAGGTAACGCCAAAAATATATTGTAGTGTTTATCCCCAGTGTATCCAGTGAAAAAATTGGTAGTTAAAAGCGTATTTTTTCTTGTTTACAGATGCCTCTAGCAGTTGACTTATTGCACCCCTCTGCGGAAAAACAGAGGAGATCGCACAAGAAGAAAAGGTGAGTCTTTCGCTTTAAATGATTAGCTTACGGTGCAAGTAGCGCTGTAACCGAAGAAATAATAAAAAAATATAGTTTTAACGTGTGGAATATGTTATCAATTTTGAATTTTCCTGTGGTTCAGGTTGGTGCAGCATCCCAACAGTTACTTCATGGATGTTAAATGCCCGGGTTGCTATGCCATCTCCACGATTTTCTCACATGCACAGTCTGCGGTGCCCTGCAAGGGCTGTTCCACCATCCTGTGCACATCAACCGGTGGCAAAGCGCGACTGACCGAAGGATGCAGTTTCAGGCGTAAACAACATTAAATATTTTAATATATGTAATAATTTAAATTTGTTTTCTAATAAATGACTGTATTGGAAGGCTAAATTTTATTTGATGTATTATTTGTTGTCGTCACGTCAAGTGTTATGATTTTTAAGGTAAGTTGTATTGTATTCTAACATTTTAGTGACTAAATTTAAACTGTTTAAATTTGACACATACTTTAGAACATTTTAAAATGTTGCACAATATTGATTCAGTCTAATTGTTTATATTATGTGGTCGCAATTTCAGGAAGTTTTGAGAAATGACACATTTGGTTGATTTTTTTGGAAGAGATGTTTTTGTATATAAAACTATTAATTTACTTAAATTGATTAATGGTTACCTTCATAATAATATCTAAGCAGTAAGAAGTCAAATTTGAAAGTATTTGTAGTAAAAAAACATTTTTTTTTCTGTTTTTCCAGGTAATGTAGAATTAAAAAAAAATACTATGGAGTTCAAAACTGAATCTCCTCTAAACCTGCAATCTACCTATAGTTTTTTTCTTTAACGCAACCAGTTACGCAAAAACGTTCCACACCAGCGTGTTCATCACTCCCTAATGCATACAGAGCCGCCGTTAAATCGCGATTTTATTTTTTGAAAATATCGTGAAATTTTCAAGTCTCGATTTTGTCGAAAATTTGAAGGGCTCGGAATATTCTGAAATAATTCCTATAGACTATATCGACCACGAGGAAAAGTAAACTCGGTTTCTCTCTAACACTCGTGGTTTTAGAGAAATTCGCATTTTTTTGTCAACGGAGCTCTTTACACAAAAACGGGCCACACCAGCATGTTCAGCATCCCCTAATACATACAGAACCGCTCTTAAATCGCAAATTTATTTTTTGAAAATATCGTTCAGTTTCGATTTTGTCGAAATTTGAAGGGCTCAGAATATTTTGAAATATTGTCGATATATTAGCCATGGTAAATTAAAAAACTGAACTCGGTTTTTTTATAGCCCTGGTGGTTTTCGAAATATTATTTTTTTTTCGGTAATGGAACCATTTCTCAAAAACTGACTACTGGTTGTAAATGTTAGATATGCTAATGTATGCAACTAGGTATATGAGTCTGTATTATTGGTTGTCATTCTTTAATTTCTACTTTCTAAGTATATATGCAACACAATATACATCTTTTAATTTTACTGGTTGCCTGCCAAAATTTGTTTTTTACTAATACAATCATTGAAAATCTGAAATTTTCCACAATTGATTCAATAAAAATCCAATATTCAGTCTTTATTTAAAATAAAATATAAAAAATACATTTTTAATCATAAAAATAAACAGTTTCGCATCGTAAAAAAGTAACGGCACTTTTTAGTTGAGCCCCAACTCTTTGATTAAGTTCCCCGCGATGACCAGCCTCTGTATCTCTGATGTACCTTCGTATATTTCCGTAATTCTGGCATCTCTATAGTGGCGCTCGGCTGGCATGTCCGAAACATACCTAAAAAAGAGAAATCACATCCAAAGTCAAATTTAAAAAGTAAAAGTCTTACCCCATTCCCCCTAAAATCTGAATGCACTGGTGACTGAGAAACGTGGCGGCCTCGCTGGCGGCCAGCTTCGCCATGGCAGCCTCTTTCGTGTACGGCTTCTTGTTGTCTTTCAACCAAGCCGCCCGCCAGGTTAGCAGACGTGCCGACTCCAACTGCAAAGCCATATCGGCAAGCTTGTTCTGTATTGTTTGAAGCTTCGTAAGGGGCTTGCCGAATGCTAGACGCTTAGAGGCATACTCGGCAGCAACTTCGAGGGATGCCTGCGCGATGCCCAAGGCTTGGCTTGCAATTCCGATGCGACCAGCATCCAAAGTCTTCATAGCAATCTGTAAAGGTTACAGGGTTAACTATCATAAGTACAAAAATTTTAATCACGTGCTCAGGGAGGCCTAAAAGACAACAAATTTATTTTGGAATATTTGAATTGAAAAGCGAGGAAAGCTGACATTTTCATTAATAATAATATATGATAATCCAAATCATTGCAGAATATTGTATTCGTTCTTTCATCATTGCAAATTACCAAAAAAACACTTTTACTCATTACAGGCCCGTTACGATTACCCACTAACAACAGAACACAATCGCGCAATCTCAATTCAAGCAGCTATTTGAAATTTTGCTACTACAATTAATTTTATCGAAGTAAAACTGTATTAAATAGTCAATTTTGTATCTAGAACGTAAAATGGTACCTTTGCCTTCAAGAATGGAAGATATTTTGCCGAGTTTAGCGAGGCAAAATATCCATTTGAGCAAAAGTATTTTGCATTCAAGATACAAACAATATTTTTTCGAAAACTGCAATAAAATAAGGCAATTGTGCTATGTACAACAATTTAATTTATATTTGAAATCGTTTGAACCGTATTTGAATCAAGATGGTTTAGGCGCGATGACTATCATAAAGATAGCAACATAATGAATAAAAAAAACTAGTTGTTTGAAAAAGTAGCGTCAGAATTATATATTGTAATTCATATTCTAACAGTGGTATTCATAGTCCATCTCCGGTCGCCAGAGAGTGGTCTCCGTACCGTAATTATGCGAATTTCATAATGAAATTCACATAATTTCGAGAAGAAGATATAGGATACCACTGTAACAGTACACTGTATTAATTGTCCGTCTTGAATTAATTGAATTTCATTATAAAATTCGCATAATTTCGGGACGAAGACCGCTCTCCGGCGACCGGAGATACACTATGAATAGCACCGTAAGAGTATTTAATTCAAAATGAGCTTGGAAAGTGAAGACGATCATTTACCAGAGGAGGTATTGGAAGAGACACAAAGTGCTGTTTCACAATGAATCTTCCAAAAATCTTCGAGACAGTGCCAGATTGCCCACAACGAATTCAAAAGGGTGGTGTAGTTCGAAGAAAATTTAAAAAGTGTGAAGCGGTATTACTGGCATATTTCGAACATAAAATTAAAGCTTCAACGTTATGGTCGGTACATGTTAAAAAATACACTGAATGCCAAAGAAAATAATTTAACTCACTGCAATAACGGAACTTTCAATTTACATGTAGTTTACTGCTTTATAAATAATTTTTGAAATTTTTTGATGGACGATTCCGTTAATTCTTATTTTTCCCTATTTCCTCTTAAAATATTTGCGTTTAGTCATAGCTAATCCTGCAGAAATTTGTCAAAGAAAACGATTAACTCACCTTGAAACCAAAGCCCAGTTCTCCTAACAAGTTCTCCTTCGGCACCTTGCAGTTTTCAAACATAAGAGCGCAAGTAGAAGAACCTCTTATACCTAGTTTGTCTTCCTTTTTCCCCAGTTCTAAACCCTCTATCGGTTTGGGAACAATAAAAGCTGATATACCTGAAATGAAAAACAATAAAAAACATTACAAATTATATTGAAAAACATCAAGTCATATACCTTTGTGTTTTAAACTTTTGTCGGTGGTGGCCAGAAGGATCCCAGCCTCGCTTTCATAGCCGTTTGTAATCCACGTCTTAGTTCCATTGATGACGAAATTAGAACCGTCTGCTTTAGCGGTGGTCGAGGCCGCACCAGCATCAGAACCATTTCCAGGCTCGGACAAAGCAAAACAACCGACCTGCAAATCATAATAAAAACGGTAAGTAAAGAAAATGTATTAATTGAAAGTACTTACTTTTAGTCCAGTCGTGAAAGGCCTGGCAAATTTCTCTTTTTGTTCAGCAGTGCCCCACTCAAGTAAAGGCCCCAGGTAGAGGGAATTATTCACAGACATAATCACACCCGCTGTCGCACATCTAAAAGCACCAGTACCAAATAATCCAGATTTAGTGGACTAATATAGTTACCCTCTTGAAATTTCTTCCATGGCAATCGCGTACGCTAAGTAATCCAATCCAGTACCTCCTAGATCCTCCGGACAAGCAACGGCCATGAGTCCTAGCTCACCCATTTTCTTGATTTGTTCTTTTGGGTACAAATGTTCTCGGTCTACCTTTGCAGCTACAGGTTTCAGCTCACCTTCTGCGAAGTCTCTACATGTTTTCTGTAGCATTTGGTGGGTCTCTGATAAGGCTGCCAAAGACGCTATACCGCGGCTCTTAACACAACATGCTAAAAGATACACTAATGACAAAGCAACAGGTGGTTAATAAACTGTGAGGGAAGAGATTAACTTACTTAATTTCGGTAACGAATTAAAAAATAGAGACATGGTAAACTTTGTGAACTTTGATCACTTAAGACTTAATGTTAATGAACTATTTTATTGGTTCCACAGTTGCTCTTGGTTCATAGTACAGGTTATTTTTAATTTTTATAAGGTTGAAAACACTTCATCTGCGACATCTATTACCATGAGGTTGAATTTAGACCTTGATATACTCAAGGATTTAGAAAACTGAAACCCTTCAGTCTTATTTTTGTTACTGCGCGATAGATGACAGAACTAACTTCATCTACAGAAGAGCTCTATAACTTATTAATTTTCCGTTTTCCATTTATTTACTAGATGGCACCATTAAACACCAACTTAACCTATAAATTTTCGTTAAAGAAAATTATGTTTAATTTACGAAATAGTTCAAAAATCCTACCTAAATTAGTACAGTACCAACAGGCGAGTACATCTCCACCTCAAAATGTTATCAGTTCTGTATTTACTAACAGAAATCCAAGAAATTTGGAGAAAATTAGAATAGGTTATAAACCCGATGGTTACCATGTAGACAGACCAGGAAAGTGCTACTGGCACAAGTAAGAGACTTGTAACTTTTCATCACCTCTCTGTACATTTACTTTCTATTTTAGATTGAACCTTACAGCCTCAGGAAGATATGTAACTGCTACAGTAAACCATTTCGAAAACGGAGAGGTTATTAAAGCCAGCACGTCAGAATGGGCTATAAAAAAGCAACTTTATAGAACATTAGATACATCTGCATATATAAATTTAGGAAGAGTGAGTTGAGAAATATTTATTAGAAAAAATGCAATGTGTTCTTGTATACTTTTATAGGTTTTAGCAGACAGATGTCTTCAAAGCGGGATACTAGAGCTTAGTTGTAACATTGAACCTCCAGTTCCAAATGGAAAAGTTGCTCTTTTTTTGAAAGCCATTGAAAATGGAGGAGTAACACTAAAAGAACCTCCTCAGTACAAACCTAGTAGACCGTGGGACCAGTTGCGACCAGAGAAACCGTGGGAAGTTACCGAATAATTTACTTGTTCCATCAATAAACATATAGCGCTTTTTAATTTTTTTATTTACAATAAATACAAATTAACACTAGTCTTTGAACACATTTTTATTCATATTTGTCCTTGATGTGTTTCCACAGTTTCTGAAAAAGAAAGAACATTTAATGAGAAACTACTTAACACTAGCATTTCAATAATATAAATGTATTCTGAAAATATAAAAGCATTATGTAATTCGTGTACGTACCCCTTCATTAAGCTTTTCAAAAACCAATTCGCTGCCTACATCAAAGGTCCTCTCGAAGAAAAACGCCGACACAACACAGGCCAGCGCCATAGTGGAAGTTCTCTTGAAAATAGTGTTGTAAATCGTTTGTTGCAAGCCCATTTTTTTATAGAAAATGTGCAAAATTTCGTTTCTACAACTCGATAAATCTGTCAAATTAAATGTTAATTGCTATACTTCTTCTTCCTCTAAAAATCTGACGTGAAGGCACGTAGACCCCACTCACTCTTTTCTATTGGTTAAAACGTTACTACTTGACCACGGTTATCCCATAATAACCACGAGATGGCGCTATTTAAATGGGGGGAAAAGTAAATCATTGAAAGAATAAACAACCCTACTTTAATCATTGGTCATTCTGTAGACATTAAGAATTTTATTGAAAAATATATTGTATTTCTATCTCTTGATGACAGTGTAACTAACGTACATTGCAGCTGTATGTTCTGGTACGTAAAAAATACTAAAATTATACCATTCCAGGAATTTAGTAGATCACCCCTTTTGTTGTATTGGCAAAGTAATACGCAGGAATAAACAACGTACAAGCTTTATTTATTATGTAATGGCACCATATAACTGTATAACATATTGCATATACATAAATGGAATAACTTGCATCAATCATAACATGTTAAAATATCTTAAAAATAATGGAATCATTAAAATATCAGACTAGGAAAGAATGTACAACTTAAAAGTAATTCGACAAGATCACACAATCTCACCAACAAAATCGCTTGCAATGACAGATTTTTAAAATATCTTTGGTTCACCTATTTTATAGTTAAAGGAATAACCTGTTCCTATGTAAGCTCAACGAAATAACAGTATTTTCTCAATTAGGCATCAGCGATAACGAATCACAATAATATTTCCTTATAGCATAAATATAAGGTTATAAATAAAATAGATCTTTCAAACGTTAACATAAATAATGCTAAATCTAACTAATCAATGACAACTGTGAAAGGCTTTGAATTCTTCTCGTGGCACGTAGAAAAACGCTCGTTTCCCGACAAACGTGGAAAACGGACGTTCAAATTTTGAAGGAATACATATCGAGTTGGGTGAAATTTTTAGAAAAACGTTTCTCTAGAACCATCAAACGATTAACTTACGTCTCTGACCTCAAATAAACAGTTGAAAATCGTCAGTCTCGTATCACTCGTACAAAAGCCTTCCAATCGCCAACAAAAACGACAACAGTACGTTAAAATCATTAAAGTACAAAACTGTTAATGACTATACACAAAAATACGTTAACGAAAATATTACCCTGTCACTTACCTGTTTTTACTCGATTTTCAAAGTGCTACAATTTTCAAAGATGGCACGACAATTTTAACAAGTCGAAAGCATGAAATCCTCCATTTCCACACACACCGTCTCGGACGGTAACCAACAAAATCAACATTCTTAGAGAAACTATAAAAACTTTGCCAACGAAACATAAAAAACAATTAAAAACTCAATGAAACCCAATATCTGAATAAATTCGCCTACTTAAGACCTAACCTTACTGTATCGAACACAGCTGTTTTTCCGATTCGTTATCTTCCAAATCTTCCACAGGCACTTGTTTCCCTACGCCGTTTGGCACGACCCTCGGGAGGTAAGGCTTGTAGTCCAGCCCTGAACGCTCGTAGAAGAGGATGTACGCCGTGCTGGTATCGATCTTCGGCACCTTCACGTCCCCGTAAGGGCACTTGAAGCTGTTCAATGACTTTCGACTGGCGTACGGCGAATCCTTCAGCATCTTCTCGCTGCTCTCCCTGGAGGTTCCGCATTTATCGACGGACGAGACCGATCCGGAACGGGACCCGGCCAGAGTATCGGACGATGCCAGGGAAGTATCGATGGAGGCGAGCGGTGCTGCTCTCTCTCGTTTCTCCGAATCGTCCGAGTTATTGCTGCTGGTGCTGAGCTTCCTCGGCATGTTCTTCCTGCGGCTGAGGGGGGTGCACCCCGTGGAGCCTTTCGAGCTCAACGAGATGGTGGATTTATTGCTGGTGGTGTCGCAGTCCGTCACGACTTCGCGGCAAGAACTGTCGTTGTAGCAGTACCAGTGGCCGTTGGGGTTGCACGCGTACGAGATGTAGTGGCCCCCGTTCAGTTGCCCCGAGTGGCTCTGAAACGAGACGAAACTTTGTGTTTTTTACCCAACTAGTGATGTAAACCGCAAATATTTCCAAACAAATAATGCAAAATTCTCCTTAAATTTTAAAATTTCATTAACGACATTTAGTTTGTACATGTTCATTAATTTGCAAAAAATTTTTATAAAAATGAAAAATAAAACAAATATTCGTAAACATCCGCTAAAAATTCAAAAAAATTTACATCACCACTTACCACCACTGCGTAAAGCTGGTACTTCAGATCGAAAGGGTCCTGCCCCGGCAGCAGCTGGTGCTGATGGTAATCCTTCAGGTGCTCGTCAATAATAGGCGTCTTCGCCAAACTGGTGGATTCCAACCTAGTCCGGATATTTCCTGTCCTTTCGCTAATCTTACTCTTTGCCGGCTTATTGTTCTCCACCGCGGACACTTTGTCACTCCCTTTCAGCGGTTTAGTCAGTTCGGTGACGTTTTGAACGTACGGACCGCCGTTATTGCGTTTGTCGGCCTCGACAGAGGAAGTTCCGTTTGTTTGCGGTTCGAACTCTTCCGCTATCCTCTCGGGTTGGCTCTCAGTGGACAGTTCCAGCTCTTCTTGGTGCAACTTCTCCTGCAGCAACTGCTTGTGTCTGAGGATGGTCTCCTGAGGTACCGAGGCCAGATAGGCGGTCGGATCAAAGTCCTTGAACTGGAAATTCACCACTTTCTGCGTCTTTACCCACTTGCCGTTGACGTTGTCGAAACGTTTTAAATGTATGATCTGAAAACGAGAAATTTGAAATGTATTTCTCAAGTTTTTTCGGTTGAACCGTGATGATTACCAGTATAGGAGGCAGCCGCCAAATCTGTAACTTCTTGGTAGCAGCCCGGAGTTCTCGGCAACTGCTGCAGTGGTACTTTTCTTCCAGACGTTCCTCGGATGTAAATGCTTTCAGGCAGTAATCCAAATCGATGGGTTCGGTATGCATTTTTCTACAATTAGCCACCGATTCATGTTCCTGCCATAACTACAAAAAATATTTAAAAAATGTGAAGGAAGAATACGTTAAAAGTCACAATTTTTTAAGTATGTCAATGGCTTTGCAAAAGACAAAAGTATAAAAATTAAAGAAAAGGTTAGGATCATAATTTGTGTTGCAATATTGCCTGAACGAATTTAGGTGAATGCCATTTGGTTTATCTAACGCTGTACGTATATTACTACTATTACTAGTTTCTTACCTTTTCCCTATTACTCTGGTATCGCAAATGCAGCGCGGTTGGGTCCCAATCGATCGCTATGTACATGATCCCTTGATTCCCCCTGCACTTCTCCACAACCAATTCATCAGAACACGGCAGCACGCACCCCCTGCAGAACTTCGTCCAGTGGCAGACGGCACAGATCTGTCCGCCCCGCAGGACCGCCTTCAACGTGAACGGAAAGGCGTACCCCAAAGAATCGTCGCTGGAAAACACGACACTACAACTTTACCAAATTAATTCTGCCACTGAAAATGTACTTTCTCTTACCAATCGGTTGCGTGATTGGGTTGATCGCTCTGTGGCATGGGGCTTAACAGCCTCGTCACCTGTCCCCAGACGCTCTCGTACAGGCTCTGGCAAGTACTGTTCTGATCGAAGCCCAAGAGCAAAGGCAGTCCGAAGAGGCTCGGTTTGCTCTTTTGCTGCGACAAGAAGTAGGTCTCTTGTCTGACGCACTTCCGGTGCACGGCGATCAGGTAGCGCGGCCACTTCTGGCTTGATTCCGAGGAAGCTACAATGAGAATCAACGTTTTGAGACCCTGATACTTGGAAAGAAGAAGAATAACTTACTCGAGGTGGCGGATGAGGCAGAATGTATGGAAATGCTGGATTTTTTCAATGGGATGGTTTTGCTGAGGCGCGACTCCTTTCTGCTTCTGTCATGCTGCAAAATGACCGCTAATGTATTGTATTTTTGCAATAAATTGTTTGTTTTGTATGATTTTTAATATGTACACTGTAAATTGGAGTTTTTTAGTCTATTAGTTGTGACACCAAATTTGACAAACGTATCAAAGCCGTTGTGTTAATCAAGTTAGTTAAGTTATAGGAGGGCATATATCGGATAGAATGTTTATAAAATATTATGTTGCACTGATTTTTTAATAAGTGTTTTTTCACAATTGCCTTTTTGAAATTTGTTCAAAACGTGCATTCTTACAATAAACCCATGACGTCACATCAAAATTGATTCAAACCAATTCAAAACAAAATCGCATTGTGGAAACGACCTTTGATCTTGCTGAAAATTGTGGTTTTTAATATCCAATGTAACATTTCTTACTTTTATTTGACATCTTTTGATGATAAAATTTAGTCTTATTTTTGTTACACTAAGATTTCAAATTAAAACGGCCAAAGCAAGGAGTTTGAACAAATATATACAGGTTTCAGAAAATAAAGCAGTAAAAAAATAAAAAAAAACAAATATTTACAAAAAATAAAAAAAAAACAGGTAAGCCACAAATTATCAATAAAGTAAATAAAATATGTTTCCTTTTTAATTATCTAAATTTGATATATTCCAAAATTAAAATAAAATAATTTGGCAGAAAAAAGAAAATAAATTAAATAAATAATTAAAAAGAAAACACAGTATGAACTGATCTTGGTTTTTTATCTTAAAATATCAATAAATGAATATCCACATTTGGAGATCAGTCCATAACGTTAAAAAAAAAAAATAAATAAAACAAAACGGTACCCAAAAAATAAACATCTACAAACTCAACACTCACTATTGCTACACCGTAAGGTTTCATGGTCGCAAGAAATCTAAAATGACAACTACATTACTTAAGAATTTTGAATTTAACTAAACAAAAATTTGCTCTTTACAACTTCTAAGGTCATCAAACGACATTTAACAGAGTCTAACTACGGTTACAACAATCATTCGCCAGCCACACACAAGAAGAGCTCTATTTGGGTACGTGCATACCTTGAAGCATAGAATGTTGGGCATGCAAAGTGCCGAACCAGCGCTTACCTCTGGGCTTCGGGCCAACGGACTTTCGGGTATTTCCGATTCCGCCTCTGTGGACAAACGAAAGTTACACAACAAAAAAATCACTGTAAGAAAAAAAGCGAACGAAATCCCAAAACGGCTACCGGAAAATTACAAACCTGTCTGATTCTCACCCTCATCGGTTTCTTGGACGTCGCTGACGTCGGGCAGCTCGTACGCGTACAGTTCCGTAGCCGTACCGGAGTTGACGCGAATCTCGTCCGGCAGGGGGTCTCGGATCTGACAGTACGCCACCTCGGCGAGCAGAAGTCTGTCTGGTCTTATGCCGCAAAGCTCGGACAGCTGCTCTTTCAGTTCCAGGTATCTCGCCTCGGAATTGAGGCGTACGCCGTACTTCACCGGACAGTCGCCGTTCAAACGGACCACTAGACATAACAGACGGGGTTAAGCGGTTTTAATTTTATTTACGACGACATAAGTCACCTAATACTTCGCACATTATGTAGCTCTCCATGGGCAACGGCAAGCTGAGCAGGTTGAAGGGATCGAAGCGTACGGATTCATGCCCGCAATCCTGGCACGTTACCTGCGAAGGAAACGGGAACCCCTTAATTTTCAATATACAAAACTTAGCGACAGGAGTTTTATGAAAACAGTCGTCGAAAATAAATCCGCAAATGTTTTTTCCATAGTGTTCTAAATTAACAAACAGGTATCGTTTATTATAGAAGCTAATAAAAATGCTTCTAAATGGCAATGAAAATAAATTTTCACACCATAGATTGCTGCAAAAATACGTATTTGAAAATTGGAGGCGTCAATAATGGGCATCGTTCATATACACTGCTAATTCTTAACTTCGATATGGCATTCTTTAATAAATAAATGACCACAATTAAAAAATTATGAAGATTGAACTTACTTTGCTCTTTAACTGTCCGTAAAACAGATCCGTGATGATGGAATGGTTCTTCGCCAAATGCTGCTGCCAAGCTTCTTCCGCCACCACCTCATCGGGCCGTCCACCACTGTCGTCTAACTCCGTATATTTTCCTTTGGTCATCCTATTGAGGTCCTCGTGCAAAGAATCCAAAAGCCACGCCAAAAGTTCCTAAAAATGAACGATTATTAAAAATTATCACGATATTATTTGGTAATTCTGAACGTACCTGCGAATCGTGCTGTCCGCCACCCCCCAATAACGGAGCATGCTTACTGACGCAGTACCTCAGTTTCAATGGAGCCACGCTCCTCGTAGACCCCGCCCAGAGCTCCCTGCACAAGTGGGCGTACTGTTTGGCCACGACCCCCTTCGTCCCCAATGGATTCGTGCAGTTCAACTCGGACAACTGCGAATCCCTCTGAAAATACATCGTCAAGGGTCTCGTATTAGAAACGGCCTGCAGAGCGGCATTCATAAAGCAGGTATTGCCCAGATTGTGAAGTCCGGTGGCGCCTGAAACAAACCGTGAATTAACCGTCCTCTGGGGTAAATTTTCTGTGGCGGTACCTGGCGGGAGGCATATCGTGGGCCTCCTCTCGATGCTCAAGCCGGTATTGTGACCGCCGTTGGCCTCCAGCTGGCACAGCTCCTCCGGCCAGGTCAAATCTTTATTCCGGACCTCTAAAAGTATTTGGTCACCATCGACGATGCTCAGATCTTGCAGGGGCACATTTTCCTCGTCCAAGAGACTGGACGAGTGCTCGCGTAGCAGCCACAGCCGGGCTTCCTCCGATTTGAGAGACAGACGGTGACAGAGGAAGTCAGCGACCTGCTGCACGGTCGACAGGCGAGAGAAAGCCGCAGTGTGGACGAGGCAGCGTCTAATGGGCGGGTTAATGGTAGAAGGCAACCCGGCAGTACTCAAAGCCGCCGGTCCATACCTAAATATTAAGGAAATCTTCACGCTCACGTAGGAATGTATTCGATAACCCGCTTACCCTCCCACGCAATTGTTCCAAGACGATGTACCCACTGTCGGCTGCGACTGGTGTCTTAGTATTCTTAGATTCAACGGGTAAAGCTCTAGTTCCACTTCGGTGCGACCGGGAGGCCTTATAACTTGCCTCGGTAGCGGCAAAGGGCCCCCATACCACATAGACAGAGCTTTCCATAAGGAATCGGGCACCAGCTCAAATTCGCTGCCCTGAACCAGCGTTATACCCTTTCTTAAACGTCCACCTAAAACGAATTGAGTTAAGGGATATCTTAACTCATAAAAATAACATTTTACCTTCGCCAGTAAGCGTGGTAACTTTTAACATGGGCTCCTCTACGAGACTAGAGTTGTCGATAGGACCCGGCCGCCCCAAACTCTTCTTAGAGCCGGTGCCGGAGCTGCTCGACACTCCCGAGCTAGACGCGATGCTGCAACTGCAAAATTTTCAAATAAAACGAGACCAAACACTTCCATTACCAATAACAACAAATTTAAAGCAGTAAATCTCGGATATTTCTTCCGGAACAAACACTAACCTATCACCGCGGCTGAGGAGATCCCCCATGGACTCCATACTGTTGGAATTAAAGTCGTTGGAGGTGGACGTGTAGTCGGTGGTGTTACTGATAAGGCTCTCGTCGCACACTATGCCCTCTTCTATGGGTATCCTCGCCTCCTGGCGACAATTGCAATAGTCGAGGTTTGAACGCGGTGCGGTGGTATAATTGAGCCACTGCTGCCACCAATCGGAAGAGATCAGATACCAGAACTGACCGACGTAGTAGCCGCGACGTTGTTCCCTCTCCAACCAACCCGTAACTGAAAATTAAAGCGTTTACACGAGCGGCATAAAAAGACCAAGAATAGTCAATGACTCCAATTTTTTCACAAAGGTAACAAAATGTAAAAATAGTATATTATGCAACGATCATGTAATGATGGTTATTAATACACGAGCATTAACCGGGATACGAAACGAGCCGAAGGCGAGTTTCGTATGGTTCATGCGAGTGTATTAATAACCATTACATGAGAGTTGCATACGCTATTTTTTCTACACCCGATAAATAATCAAAAACCATAAATTTTATATTTTTAATGAACACAATAGGTAACAGTAATTATTCGTATGAACTGCATTTTCTGCTTTCTCCGATATGTGTGGAGGAGTTGATAGTAATTCTTCTATATCGCTGATATCAGACATTTTGATAAATTATTGAAGTTTAGCTACGAAAATTTAATACGTACTGATTTTGACATGTAAAATAAAATTAATTAATTAATTAAATAAATTATGGGTTTCTATTGATTAAAAATCTGTATCGTAATAAAAAATCTGTATCGTAATGGGTATCATTATGAAACGGATTATAAAATCTGTATCGTAATGGGTATCATTATGAAACGGATTATGGGCATATAAGTGCATTGTTATAATGCAGGTGTAGAAAAACAAATTTATGTGACCGTTGTAATTATTAATTTATCAATAGACAATGCCAAGAAATCATTTTAATCTTTTCTAACATATTTAAAGTAGGCAAGAAAAAATGTATTATTATCCGCGGTCTTGAGAACGCATCTGGAATCAATTCGAATATAGCCTGGAATGTTAATGTCAAAATAAAGGTATATTTTCACATTTCTCCCATTTCTGTTACTTATATTACATACCTATTTCATACTCGTCGTGGCGACACTGCGGCTTTAGCCCCAGAGAGACGTGGCACACCTGGAACAGCAGCTCTAGAAGCGGCGTTACGAGACTGTTATCCTCCACACTCCACACCAGGAAGTCCTCTTGCGTCAGCCCTCCCTTCCCGTCCAATCTATTATTGAGAGACTCCAGGGCTTTGTTGTGCCTCTTTATCAGTTCCGTTTCGAAATTGTTCTTCTGCGAATCCTTCCGTACGTTTCCGACGGCGTCCTGCTTGTGGTGGGAGTAGTTCTCGTGGAACAATTGAGGAGCGTACGTCAGTTTATTCTCCTTCGCTATGAAGAGCAAAGTTTGAGTCATATATTGCACCTCCTCGGTGTTCAGGTAGCAGTCGCGATCCATGTCGAATATCTTGAAGCAAACTGAAAGGACAGTTAACGATTATTGAGAGAAATGCGAGACTGTGCAACGTTTAACTCACATTTCATCCGCTCGACCATCGGACCCCTACAGGCAGCCGATATGCCACAACAAAGCTCCTTGAAGTCCACATGATCATCGCTGTTAACGTCTAACGCCAAAAACAAGCTGCCAAGTAAAAATTTGATTATTAAGTGTTACAACGAGATTTGCGACAAAGTTGAATTACCCTTGGCACGCCTTGAGCGGTACGGGCGGGCAAACCAAAGACTTCAGACAGTTGAAATCCAAGTGTCCCGTAGGAGACGCGCTTTGCAGGGCCCAGAAGCATTTCTCCAATTCGCAGATGTCCTGTTCTTCCAGGTGCGTAACGCCGGCCAAGGTCTGATAGAAAGTAGGTGTTTCCAAATCGGAGCTCAAGGAAACGCAAGGGTTAGAGAGCAACCTATAAAAAATCCGAGTTCAGTTCGTGAAACACCTCAAAGTCGTAACAGATTTACCATCTAGAGAGAACGGTCGCCTCTTTATTGTAAATTACCCAAGTCCTAAATTCCTCGAAGGTAACCTTGTCCTGACCAACGCCGAAGAGAGATATAGACGTTCGATCCCAGGACAAATTCAGCTTGTTGGACCCATCGGACGGCGGAAGGGTCCCCTCGATCTGAAGGGCACTTTGGAACTCTGAACGGATGATGTGTGTGCCCGAATCGTTACAATATAACGTCCATAAAAACCTACGAGTTATTTTTTACAGTAAATATAAAGATATTTGCCTGTTCAGTCACAAATTGACGCAATTGTGCCCATAATAGAAGTCAATATAATTTTTATTTCACATTGGAAAATATAATTTATATATTTATTTCAAGTTGTACACATCATATATCACACGTATCAAAGAATATTACGAAATAACATCAATATGGATTAAGTTAATATACACACACAAAATAAATGTATACACAAGAATCACCTGTGATTTACACATCACCTGTGTGTCAATTATTAAACATAGAATTAAATCAAATTAATTTTCTTTGTCAAATTTGAGGTTTTTTAAAGATTATTAAATATGTCTGATATCCAAGGGTAAAAGGTTATATGCTTTTGGCAATGTATAGACCAACGTTCTGTGACAAATGTTTTTTCTACATTTTGGGATAGTCAAAATATTATTAGAAGCACTTGTAGAGTATATAGAAGATATATAATTTAGAATCGATTTATTTCTATATTCATATATACAGAAGCTGTGAAGAAAATATAGTGATTTGATGTTGCAAATGCCTTCTGTATAAAGCAAAGTAATATCTAGGTTTCCTAAATATCACTTTTAATATATAATTCTGTATTGTAGTTTCTGTAAGGAATTCATATATGTTCCACCCCATATTAAGGGTCCATAACAAAAAAGTGATTCAGCAAGAGATTTATAAGTCATAAGTAAAAGTTTTTTTTTTTGATAAAATAATAATTATTTGTATTTTTTTATTATTAACATATTATTTAGGAATAGATAAAAAGAATCAGAAAAACCGAGCTGTGTAGAGATTTGTTAGATTTTTCTGCAATATGGCATTGTTTATACAAAATCCTGATTAAGTAATATGAAAGATTGATATTTGTTATCAATGTTCGAACAGCAGTAATTATTGTTATTTTTATATCGTCAAATTGCTTATCATCGGTAAGAAGATATTTTTGTATAATCTCCTGTTTTATAATTTTCTCGTGTCGACTCTGTTTACCGATGCAATAGGAAACTTTAAACAGTCGCATTCTGCAAATAAACAATCTTGGATTTCACGATTTCAGCTGCATATGGTTATCAGGGAGAATTTTTTTCTTTCGATATTAAATTACATGTTCTTTCAGAACAGGAACAAGCATTTTGCCAACTACAATACAACAGTATTTAACTACGTCCTATGCTATTATTTAATTTAGTTCTGTAATTGTTTAAAATTACAACAATTATTTACTTTAGGTGTCATTACACTTCACAAGTAATGATGTATTTGCAGAATCGTTAAGTCTGCTACGAAACAATAAGAATTATAAAATTCTCCAAATACAGGGTGACACCGACATAAACAAGCAGTTAAATACTTATACATATAGCAAATACAGGGTCTAATGATAAACTTCTTGTTTGCAATATAAAATGTATTAATTTTGTATATTTTTCAAGGTACCTTTAAAAATTGTTGCATGTTAAGGTATTCATTAAACATTTTGTCCAGTTCTTACGTAAAATTCATTCATCACGCCCTCGAAATGCAAGTTCAAAAGCTCCGCAAAATTTTATACAGTAAATAATTTTGGACAAAACATTAAAACATACCTATTTTTTGTCATCCTTTCGTTATGTTCTGAAAGCAGAATCAAGTTGAGCTCACAGGTTGATATTCCTAAATAATGCAAACCGCAATTGATTATGAATATGATCAGAAAAAATATCCATTACTCATGATCAAATCCATTACCCATCAGACCAACTTGAATTGCATTTTCATTTAGGCAAATAGCAAATTTTATTAATAATTATAAACAACACTGGCGACACAAACACACAAAATTCACCAACCTCTACCACGCGAAAATAATGAGTGATGGATGTAGAAGTCGGGCCGCGTGTATCTGCCAACTTTTTAGCTGTGCCAAGTGTACTGATTACAGTCTATTTGATGTCGGCACTGATTACTGCAGTTGACATTTATTATAAAATTCTCATGATTTCCAATTGATTACACCGGGTGTTTATAAAAATGCTAATTTAATTATTGTTAGTTTGTGCTATTATTTAGCGGTTCCGCAGCTTTACAGTGTTTATCATTGAGTATACATTAAAAACAAGGTTATTGATCTAAAAGCGGTAGGTCTAGACTCGAATTACCGAATTGTTGATCACTGAATAATATGTATGTTGGTAAGTCTTGGACTGTTTTTTGTTGACAACACAAGGATTTTTTTATTCACTGTATTTAAATACAAAAAGCGTTTCAGCCTCTCTTAACAATTTAACCTAGTTAGTATTAGATTTTAGTTCATTATTTATGTAATAAAATGTGAATGGTTTATTTTGATCTGTTGTTTTATGTTGAAACTTAATATGTTAATTGCATACTTTTATAAAATAATTTATAATATTAATTACATATTACAATAAGTAGGTACTATAGGAAAATATTTAAATTTGGCAACGTCGCGTCAGGCCGACACCGAGTTGAATTGCCGCCAGAGGTCAGCGACAGTTTGAAAAGGGGGTTTAAATAATAGTTTGAAAATATTTTTTTCCCATAAATATGCATTTAAAATCGCGTATTCGTATTATACTAATTTTTCCCTATCTTGTCTTAAAATGAATGACATTATGCCTGAATCACCCTGTATGACGACTCTATTGGGATCAAGAAAAAGACAGTACTCACTTAATTTTCTCCTCTTGCGTACCCTTGGTGAGCAAAACCAGCCCGCATATCAAATCCCGCAAAGCTATACCCTTCGAATTACCCCCACAAGCTGCGTACAGCCAATCCGCTATAGTCGACGGAACGCCATCTCCCAAGACGTTCTGGGTGAAGGCGGGGCGGCTCAGCAACTGAGCGCCGTTGGTCAGTCTCTTAAACGCTTCACATACCCTCTTGAGTTCGGCATCGGTCACTAAAAAGACAGAAAAAATCCGATAACATATTTTTGCGCAAAATAATACAAAACTATTTACTACTGTACGCAAAAAAAAAAAACTTTCGAGTAGTCAAAATTCGTTCACCCCTGTATATTGATACGTATTATTTTAATCCGCCTGCATTATCATACAATTTAAAAATAACTATGTTATCAGACGTTCATAACAATGAACAAAGATCTGTAACTCTATCACCGAATTTTCTGTCCCGACACCTTTTGTTGCTGCCATTAGGATCCGTTATGTGGGACACACAGCAATTATAGATGTTTAAGTTGACAAGTTATGAAATAAAAATCTTTTATTTTCTTTGATGTTCCTTGACATTCCTTGATGTAAAACTGTTACACAATAAAAACAAATTCAAAGAATCTTTATCATTGAATTGTTTGTTCATATTACCTAGAGAATAGAACAAAAGTGTGTTATCTACTAGATCCTTCCGATAAATAATGTACATCGATGTTAATTGTTCAATTATCATGGTGTAAAAATACATATAAGCACTTCAAGTTGTACTGAGCAACATTTAAAATAAAAAAATAAGGCAACCCAACTCGTATTCGATAATTTCCAAAAAATCTGTTTGTTTGAATATTTACCTATGATTAGATTATATGCAGGCATATTTTAACAAAAGGATATGAGACTCTAACAGGATTTTTCTAATATAATCGAATAACTAACGAGTAAAATCAATATTTGAATCCGGTATTATTTATTGAAATCTTTTGTAGATAAACTTGTTTATGGTAAATACATTTGATAAGTTAAATTAGATACTTTCGAAAATTGTTATTTATTCAATAATAAAATTAATTCTGCATAGACTAGCTGATTTTATTTTAAATGCAACACTTTATGTGGTCATCTATCAAAATTGTGTGTCATAAATGTAAATCAAACATTATTTTATCATCAAAAAAAAAAAAAAAAAAAAAAGGACAATAAGTGAATATATAAATATCTGTGAATCATGGCAATTAAATCGATTTTCATACAATAAAAATAGTTAAAGTAGATTAGTGCTATCAGATAAGATGCGGTAGAATAATTATATCGTGATTTTTATCATTTTCTAGAAAGGCTTAACCATAGATAGATGTCTTTCAAAGTAATACCCCTGAATATTACCCAATATATCAATATAGAAATTATCATATTACACAAATTACTATTACCCATTAATATTCAATTAGCAGAAACATCTATCTAGTTCGACCTGTGGAATCTTTGCCTTTGTCACCTTTTGGGCATCGTGTTTAACAAATCATCCAACGCATTTATTATTAGGCAAACCATTGGAAAAACCGATGCAAATCAACTTTATAACCACAGAAAGTATTAATGTGCGAACAAGGAACACCCACACGGTCTTTAACAAACCTGGAAAATGCCAGCAGATTCATAAAATAAAGATACAGCTTCTTGAACCCGTCAGAATGCTTGCTTTATTTACTTACATAATTTGAATAACAAGTTTAATTGCTTTTATTGATATGTAAATAAGTGAAATATGTCTGCAGAGCAATCAGTGAAGAATTTACATTTTATGCAATAATAATGAGGGACAATTCATCATCAAATGAGGGCATGTCCATAAAGTAGTGCTGCTTCCTCATTTGTCTGAACAAATTAATGGAATTACTGTGGAAATTGCCGTTTAAACGATAATCAACAGAAACGCATTCGCCGCAGGCAAATTAAAGCGATTAATCAAATCATTTAGTTAGAATGGCAAAACGTTCGTCGAGAAATGAACCAGAAGCCGCCCCTAAAAAAAGGATATCAAAGCGATAAAACCAATTTACGATCGAATGTTGTCGTTTCCTTGAACGTACATGAGTTAATTACACGTATTTTTTAACGATACTATTCAGCTATTTACGTTTTAACATATCACATGATATAAGCGATGGAAAGTCAGCATAATAATATTGCACTTACTTCGCTTCACTGCATCCTCGTAGCTCAGGCAACTCCTTTTCGAATCTTTTGCGCCCATTTTTTACATTTTCTTCATGGTTAATAACATTTTATCAACGGAATACCACAGATATTACACAATTTACAAATTCACCAAAATGACAACTATTTATTTACAACGACGCGAAGTTGTAGTTTTTGTTTTACCAATCGTGTTCCTAATATCAGGCCGCTTTTTCTGCCAAGGTGACTAGTGTTCCATAGGTTGAATCATAAACGTCATTCTTACGTCATTATAAGAATCGAGTTATAAAACGTTTTATTGTGACGCCATACAAGTGAAACACCAATAAGACACTTCATATTCAAAGCAAATATAACTTTGTTTAAATTCCTATAATATATAGATGATGTCAATTCGTTTTAATATATTTTGTTTAAATTTAAATAATTTCAGCCGGAGAAAGCATGATTGTAATAAGAGAGAATTTTGTGACGTATAAACATACACAGAATATCAATATTTTTATCATTTATTTTAATTTTAGCATACTTTAATGGCTTTATGCATTCAAGAAAGATCGTGTATACTCGCGACAAGAATTCAGACGACTTACGTCATACGAACAATAATTCATTGTATTTTCATCAAAATATTTAAGAAACTGCAACTGATAGTAATAAAACTATATATTACACTAAAAGTTTGCATTATATATTGCACTAAACGCGATAAAATATCGAAAATTACGTTGACAATAAAAACAAATGTGTAACGTCAGCCGTGACGTAAAACGTCTGAATTCTTGACGCGAGTTTACTACTTAAATATTCGGAAAACATATAAGAAATCATTATAATATTTTGTTTTGTTTTTTATAGCAAGATTTTTGTATTCTGTGGTTGTTGTCAGATGGCAGCACTGTAATCAAGGTGACGTCTTCCTGTCAAAACAGTGGGGCGTTTTTGTCAAGTTAAAAATTGAACATTTGCCGAATATTTCATATAATTAGAGGTAATTACCTAAAATTAAGTAAATAAATCTGATAATTCATCATTTTTGCCTAATCTCTCGCAAGAGTTTTTCTTTACATTGAGAATTATCTACATTTCTTCTGATATTGATTCCAGTTTTCTAAACATGACCGACTCAAAGTACTTTACCACCACGAAAAAGGGCGAAATATTCGAATTAAAGTCAGAATTGAACAATGACAAGAAAGAAAAGAAGAAGGAAGCAGTGAAGAAGGTATTGTTTAGGCCATTTTTATACCCAAACTGCATTTTATCTGTAACTTTTCAGGTTATTGCTTCGATGACTGTAGGGAAAGACGTGTCAGCCTTGTTTCCCGATGTTGTCAACTGTATGCAAACTGACAACTTGGAACTGAAAAAGCTGGTTTACTTGTATTTGATGAACTACGCAAAGTCTCAGCCCGATATGGCCATAATGGCAGTAAACACTTTCGTTAAGGTAAGTTTGGTAATCTTCTAAAAAATGAGTAAGCTTGAAATGCACCGCTCTTATATTATGATTTTTATGCAAGGATTTGCCAACTTCACAGCTCCTTAAGGTAATTTTTAGTATCCCTTTTTGTAGACTACCTTAAAGTACCTTCTGTACTAACGACTTATTTTCGTAGGACTGCGAGGACCCCAATCCGTTGATTCGAGCCTTGGCGGTAAGGACTATGGGATGCATCCGCGTGGACAAAATCACAGAGTATCTGTGCGAACCACTCAGGAAGTGCCTGAAAGACGAAGATCCATACGTTAGGAAAACCGCTGCAGTCTGCGTAGCGAAGTTATACGACATATCATCAGGTATATCTTTGTTATAATAAATAGAGGTCCTGAATAGCGTTCTTGTAGGTTTAGTGGAAGACCAGGGTTTCCTAGAGCAACTGAAGGAGTTGTTGAGTGATTCAAATCCCATGGTAGTGGCAAACGCTGTCGCGGCCTTGTCCGAAATTAACGAAAGCAGTCCTACTGGTCAACCTCTTGTTGGTAAATAATGCCTACTTGTGTATTTTTTTCCAGGATATATTTCTAATTTTTTTGTTCTTAGAACTAAGTACCAGCACCATTAATAAGCTTCTAACAGCTCTCAACGAATGTACTGAATGGGGCCAAGTGTTCATACTAGATTCGCTCTCGAATTACACTCCTAGAGATGAACGTGAGGCGCAGAGCATATGCGAACGTATAACACCGCGATTAGCGCACGCAAATGCCGCCGTCGTTCTTTCTGCCGTTAAAGTCCTAATAAAAATGATGGAGATCCTGGCCGGGGATACTGAATTTTGCAGCACCCTCAGCAAGAAATTGGCTCCTCCTCTGGTGACTTTACTCAGTTCGGAACCAGAAGTTCAATATGTCGCTCTGAGAAACATCAATTTGATCGTGCAGAAGAAACCCGACATACTCAAACATGAAATGAAGGTAAGTTCTGACAGCCACGATAATTTCGAGACATTCGGAATGTTGTTTTCAGGTGTTCTTTGTTAAATACAACGATCCAATCTACGTTAAGCTGGAGAAGTTGGATATCATGATCCGTTTGGCATCTCAGGCTAACATCGCGCAAGTTCTCAGCGAGTTGAAAGAGTACGCCACCGAGGTGGATGTGGATTTTGTAAGAAAAGCCGTCAGGGCTATTGGAAGGTGTGCTATCAAGGTAGAACCGTCTGCAGAGCGTTGTGTGTCTACGCTACTGGATTTGATTCAAACTAAAGTGAACTACGTCGTTCAAGAGGCCATAGTGGTGATAAAGGATATTTTCAGGTAAGTTGGATCTTTACAATTGTGTTTTATCAATTTGAGTCAATTCAGATTAATCAGCCAGTCTAATGGCCATTCTTGTTTCGTCTAATCAATATTAGCAGTTTGTTTTTTGCTTGTCTACCCCTTTGTTGACATACCGTAGAAAAATCAAAGAAAACCATTTTTTTTATTAAAATATTATTTATGGCGGTTTATCACTTGATAAATATGTTCATTTTAACGAAACATTTATAAATATACATTTTATGCCCAGAATATTACTTAAATGGATTTGTTTTTTACTTTTTGTCGCTTATTACAACCATTTTTTTATCATGTTCATCGGCGTTTCCGTAAAAGGGTTTTCATAATTTCTTATTGTGAAGCCGTAAGAATTCTTTAAAAGTTCTTGAACCCATTTTGTACATACATAAATGCTAAGTTTAAATTGGTGACAAAAATGTCAATTTCTATAAAAAAGTCACGTCATTCTATACATGTAAGGTTACAAAATAAGCAAATTATTCCTGCAAAATTATTTTCCAATATAGTTATCCTCTCTGCAGTTTCATACAGTTGGTTTAAAAAGGTAACAACAAACAACACTGCTTACAACTGGATGCGTATGTCGTTAAATAATGACCACTACTTTAAATTAGACCCTGCACAATCATACAGCCAATTGTATTTGCGGTTTGCATCACATTTACCATGAAATAAAAACATTTCCAAAAGAAAATAATTTATTAACAACAAAGTCTATAATAATGTATACATTTCGTAAAGTCGTTACAATAAACTAATACTAATAAATGGAATCTGTATAAAATAACATTGTACTATAAGAAATACATAAATAGTGTGCAACTAACTAAATTTACAAGCTTGCAGCTCTTTTCAATACATCGTAAACCTTCTCCAATCTCGGTTTATCGTTGTACAATGCTACATTCAAATTTATAACCAACCCGGCATCATTCTTCAAGAAATGGACTCCGTTATCCTTACAGAACTCCCATATCTCCTCTGTTTCTTTTTTGTGGTCCTTGTCGGCGACAGCGAACACCTTGAATGCTGACTGCGGATCGCTTATGACGTTAAACTTGCAGGTTTCCTTTAAGAAATCATGGAATTCTACAGCCAAGGCTCTTAGTTGTTTCGGTTTCTCTCCCATTATCTTTATAGATTCCAAGCAAGCTTGTACGAGATAGGTGGGTAACGATGCAGAGAAAATATAGCCGGAACCGGATAGCCTTTGGTGTTCAATTATCGTTTGGGAACCTGCGCAGAATCCTCCGATAGAGCCTATCGCCGACTCTAAAGTGGCGATGATCATATCTATACGAGCAGGATCGATATTGAAATGTTCTGTAAGGCCCCTTCCGTGGTCTCCGAAAATGCCGATAGAGTACGTTTCTTCCAGAAAAACTCTCATCTTAAAATCCTCAGCTACCCTTAAAAATTCTTCCAAGGGTAGGACTTTGCCAGTTTTCCACGAAACTCCTTCGACGATCAAGAATTTCCTGGCGGGTTTCTTGTTCTTTTCTTTTTCCACGATCTTTTGCGCTTCTCTTCTGAAACTGTCGGGATCGTTGTGATCGAAGTACACCACATTAGATCGAGCTGCCGTCAGACCTTGGAGTATTGGGAAATTCGCCTCTTTATCCACGAAAATTAAGTCTTTTCGCTTGCAGTACGCTGCGATGGAGCTTGATATGGCTACAAATCCGTACGAGTATACTATCGCTTCTTCCATACACATGAATTCTGCGATGCGCTCTTCTAGTTCCAAGTGAACGTCGGTCGTACCTAAATATAGCAGTTAAATATATTTATCATGTCAAAAAATTGCTGTAGCTTACCATAAAAGGCTCGTGGACCGCAAGTCCCGACACCATACTTCCTTATAATATTCTCGCAAGATTTCTTGATTTCTTCACTGTTTATAACGTCTAGGAAATTTGTTTTGGCCAAGTCGATGTTGTCTTCGTCATCCTTATTCACGTAACTTTCGATGTTCTCTTTAGTCTTCGTTTCATCAATTTCAACCAGTGGTTCTGGGTTGAATTGTGCCAATCTTTCTTGTAAAAGTTTCTCGTCCAACATTTTAATCTGCAATGCGCCAAAAGTTATGCTATCTGGAATTTTTTATGAGTAATAAAATGCCACTCCCTAAATGTAAACAATTTTGAGGTTAGAGGGCGGATGTGTACTGTGTAGTTTGAAATGCCATTTTATGTCGTTGAGTATCGGTTATTACATTACCTGTTTGTTTAAAATTCCTTAGCAGATGACGTTGGGTTATAAAAATAGGCCGATATTGAATAATTTTTTTTCGTAAATTAGTTGAAATTTCGTTATCAAAATAGTTTGACATTTGACGCATATTGTACAAAGTTATGGAGAAAATGTTGCCACTAAAAAAAGCCAAACACCCTAAATTATTAAATTTCTTTACAGTGTATATACTATTCACGATCCTTTAGACTTGTAAAATATTTTCGAAATTTAAACAATTTTTAGGAAGTACCCCAACAAATACGAAAGCATTATTAGCACTCTTTGTGAAAACTTAGACACGCTAGATGAACCGGAAGCCAGAGCTAGCATGGTCTGGATAATTGGAGAATATGCCGAGAGAATTGACAATGCTGATGAACTACTGGATAGTTTCCTTGAAGGTTACTTATTTCCTTGTAGAAACAATTCCGTATTAAAAAAATGTATTCCTAGGTTTTGCCGATGAAAACGCGCAGGTACAACTACAGCTTCTAACGGCGGTCGTGAAATTGTTCTTGAAAAGACCTCAACACACCCAGGGGCTTGTTCAGCATGTTTTGAGTCTCGCAACTCAAGATTCTGACAATCCAGATTTAAGAGATCGTGGTTTCATCTACTGGAGGTAAAAAAAATCGATTTGTTTTTCTTGAAAGTAATATTTCCCTTTTAGATTGTTAAGTACAGACCCCGCAGCTGCAAAGGAAGTCGTTTTGGCTGATAAGCCATTGATTTCCGAGGAAACCGACCTTCTTGAGCCAACACTGTTAGACGAATTGATCTGTCACATATCGTCCTTGGCTAGCGTTTATCACAAGCCGCCGACGGCTTTCGTTGAAGGCAGAAGTGCCGGTAAGTCTAAAGTTTTTAGAAAGTTTTGTGAAATTTTCATTAATCGTGATTTTTAGGCATTAGAAAAACACTACCTGCTCGGCAAGGCTCAGCAGAGGACACCACCGCGACCGCCGAAGCAACCGTTATACCCAGCCAGGACAGTCTTATCGGAGATCTCTTGTCCATGGACCTTGGGACTACTGTTCCAGCGGCTCCAGCACCGATCGCTGCCCCTACAAGCAATGTGGATCTACTGGGAGGCGGTCTAGACGTTTTGGTAAGTAAATCGATTCTCTCGGAACACGTCTAAATGACTTCCTTTTCAGCTGGGGGGCACTTCTGATATAAGTGGAGGCGTCGCCCCGTCCACGACAGGACTACTAGGTGACATTTTCGGTCTGACGACAACTCCGACCATGTACACTCCACCGAAAACCTGCTGGTTGCCCGCGGAAAAGGGCAAGGGCTTGGAAATTTACGGCACGTTCTCCAGACGAGCCGGCCAGATGTCCATGGATATGACATTAACGAACAAAGCAATGCAGGTACGAAAACTATAACCCAGCAATTTTAATACGTTTGTAACGTTTTCATTTCGTAGGCAATGTCTAGTTTCGCTATTCAGTTCAACAAGAACAGTTTCGGCATCGCTCCGGCCTCTCCTTTGACCGTCCCGCAGTTGCAGCCTGGCCAGAGCTTGGAATACAGCCTGTCCCTCAACACTTCGGGTCCCGTTCAGAGGATGGATCCGCTCATGACGCTCCAAGTAGCGATTAAAAACAACGTGGACGTGTTCTACTACGCCTGCCAGATCCCCATACAGATCCTGTTCACGGAGGACGGGACCCTGGACAAACGAGTGTTTCTGACCACATGGAGAGACATTCCGTCGGCGAACGAGGTAGTGCGTATTTAAAAACGTTTGGGAACGTATTTCATCTTTGATGTTGCAGGTTCAGTACACGATTAACGACGTTAAGGGTACGACCGACTCAGTTTCCAACAAGATGACGTTGAACAACATTTTTACAATCGCCAAGAGGAACGTGGAGGGCCAAGACATGTTGTATCAGTCGTTGAAGTTGACGAACAACATTTGGGTGCTGCTGGAGCTGAAACTTCAGCCGGGCGTGACGACTGCAACGTTGAGTTTGAAATCGAGGTCCGTCGAGGTGGCACCCTACGTTTTTCAAGCTTACGACTCCATCATAAAAAATTAAGGTGTAAAATTAGGTTCGAATTGATAATCCTTCGATATAATCCAATATATTTTGTGATTTAGGTATATTATGTTTTAATAAAATGTATCCGTCATTCCAGGTACTTTAGAATGATCTGTAATTGTATGATTTTGTCATTATTATAACATTGGTATCTCTAATAAATGTTTAAAAACAATGTAAATGTTGGACGTTAAAAAAAAGGTGGAAACGTGTGCAAGAAACGAGGACGTAAAACTTTTATATAATATTTATTTTAGAATCAAATAGTACAATGCAAAAGATATGGTTAGGTCCAATAAATTTCACTATACATTAATGCAATCTCAAAGAAAAAAAAAAGGACTTTGCAAAACGATACAAAGAACGTGTCTTAAAATAAATTATAAACTTAACAACACCATAATTTTTAAATATCGACCAAAGTGTAAATAAAAAAAGGAGTAAAAATGCAAGTTTATACAGTTTCTAGGATGGCTGTGCTGTCCTTAGTCGGCTGGTCTTTTCTCACTGTGTTTCTTTGTGTATTCCTCTGCGTTTTTCGTAAACTTCTTTTTGTCTTTCAAATATTCTTCGGCTAGGTCCGCCCTTAAGGGATGTTCAGGTTCTGGCTCGTTTACGAGTGCAACCAGTGCCTGAATAACTGAAACGTAAAGTTACAATGAGAGACGATACTTGCAAAGTTACTTCTTAAATTTTTCCATCACAATTCTATGAATGTTCACAATACGACAAAAAAAATACTGTTGTATTATATGAGCATATAATTATTGCCTGAGTATCCAAATAAACGGAAAATTTTATCAAAAGCCTTGAAACAGCCAGTTTTGGATCATTCGATAAATAATAAGGAAATGCTCAAGGATCTATACTAACCTTGATCCGTTTTGGTAGCAGGTTTCCAATTTTCTGCACTTATAATAGGTAAACAGACTTGTCCTTTCTCATCTATGTTTGGATGGTAAATTTTCGTTTTAAAATTTATTTTTGGTGGCTTAAAAGGGTATTCAGCAGGGAAATTGATTTCTATCTTAAAGGCTCCCTTATTGTATGGCGGATTGTCCTAGAGAAAAACATTTTGATATCAATATATCATTTTCTTGATAATTAAAATGACTGATAAAAATGTGGTAATGGAGTGATTACATTTGTTGGCTTATCAATTCAAAGAACTTACTGGAACTATGAGACCTTGCCAAGTCAAAATATTTGTTTCATCCACTTGAATATCACGGAATGACTTTAAACCTGAATTCCTAATATCTCCTAGCTCCTAAAAACATAAGCATTAGCGGCTGGAAGTGTAAAGTTATTATTTGGTGACAATAACCTTCAGATGAGTCACAAGGTATTTCTCATCATTGAACTCTAACAGTGAACTTCACTAAGTCTATTTTAAAAATATTAGAGTATATATCATTAAGGGGGCTTATTTTTATGGAAAAATTTGAAAATTTGCCGTAAATCGAGAGAAATACTCACTTTTTGTAACCTTCTTGTGGCTGCCATTTTGTAATAATTTGGCAACTCACACTACCAGTAATTATTATATACAAAGTGCTGAAAATTAAAATATTCTATTTCGTAGGTAACCACAAATTTCAACAAAAAAAAATCACCGCAATTCTTCTAAGAATGGTTATTTTCATCACTTTCCAATTTTTTCACAACCTACCATTAGGAATTTGACACACCATGACAATTCTATCACTTCTACCAATATATCAAAAACAAAATTCCCACAAGTACTGCCAATCAAAACATCACTAAATTAAATCACTACATTTACATTTTCACTACCAACATAATAAAACATACAAAGGAGTAAAAAATTTATGAAAAAAAAAGAAATATAAATATAAACATAACCTATTCTAATACAGTTTGGTTTAAACAAATGGGGGATGTCGATACTGTTGAAAATTTTTACGGAGTCTACCTATTATACTGTTTGAATCCAAAATACAAAGGAAGAACTTATATAGGTTTTACAGTAGATCCCAATCGAAGGATTAAACAACACAACAAAGGAAAACAGTATGGAGGTGCTTGGAAAACTAGCAATAAAGGCCCCTGGTAAACTTGTAATGTGACTGAGTGTATCATTTTCATAAAATACAATTTTCCAGGTCCATGGTAATGATTATACATGGATTTCCCAACGACATCGCAGCATTAAGGGTAAATTTAGTTTAAACGGGTTTTGCAGATGTCCGGTATCAGTTTATTTTTTAGTTTGAATGGGCTTGGCAACACCCTCATGTTTCACGAAGGTTACAGCACGTTCAAAAGAAAAAGGCGAAAGAAAAGACGTATGATTTCTGTATTCGAATCCTAAGCGAAATGTTAACCGTTGGGCCATGGTGTCGTCTTCCTCTGACGATAAGATGGTTGAATTCAGAATTTATTAGAGATTTTTCGGTGAGGCAATTAAAATGTGCGTACGTTACGTTATATGTCGTTTATTTTAGTCATTTAAAGTGCCTCCGTTGCATATGCCTATTTGCCAGGGACCAGTCATCAGTAAGAAAATACAAAAGAATGCTGAAGGCTCTAAAGATGATTCCAGTCAAGGCGTTGGTTCCTATTGCAACATATGTTTTAAACCAATCGAAGGAAAAACGTTGAAATGTTTAAAGAGTATTTGTAATTTAAATAGCCATGTGATATGTTTATCGAAGTACTTTGTAGATAATGGCGATTATGTTCCCATAGAAGGAAAATGTCCGAAATGTGCAGGTACATTTTTGTGGGGTGATATTATTAAGAAATTTAAAGGGTGCTATGATAGCTTAGATTTAAAAATTAATGTCGATTCTGCCAATGCGTTTTACTCTTCCGATTCCGAATAATTGAATTTTCTCGATCATATTGTAATTTTTCTCGTAGATATTTTTCAATATAATTTTAATGTATTAAGTTTTTTTAAAATAAATTTTATACTAGAACTTTATTTTTTTTTTTTGTTTTAATTGTCAGAAAGAATGTGCATTATTTATTTGTTTCCTACAGGATTTAATGGATTTAACACAGAGTGCATAAAATGTGTGATTATCTAATTAAAACACAATGATTTCAAAATAAAGACATCTATTTTTGATGTGTAATGTTACTACCATCTTCATCCATATATTTTAAACAATATAAAAATTAAAATCATAAATCAGCTTGTATAAACGATTAATTGCTATTAATAATTACTCTTGTAAAAGAAATCTCTTCGTTCACTTCCATAGTAACATTATAATTAAATTTCAAAGCAAATTTTTTAATATAATGGTAAATAAACGAAGAATGGGTACAATTTATTGCTATGATAGTGATACTCGTTGTAACCAATTTTGCGATTTGTTTTAAATTCTTGACATATTCATTTATAGTGAGATTTACTTTCAACTTTTAGCATTACATCTAGTTGTTTCCACTCATCGATAGAGATCTAATGGATCTAATAAAATTTCTATTAAGAACTTCCAGTAGGTCAAAAACTGTTTCGGGGAAGTGCCATTGTTATTACCATAGATTGTACACATAGTGTATGTACAATCTATTACAATAATAATCGTACTATTTGCAAAAAAAAAATTGGCTACTTGTTTTGAACTGGTGAAATATTCATAATGAAAGCTACTTTCAGTCATCGTCTGCTAAATCGCGTCGCCCTTGTGATAAAGCACGGCCGCTGCGATTTAACAGACGATGTTTCAACAATAGGTTAAAAATGTACAACATAATAATTGTTTGTCTTTATATGGGCAATTAGTAATACAATTGTTAAATTTAAAAGTTGCCTAATCAATAAAAATTTAAATAACCCCGAATGCAAAATATTGAACAAGTAATATACATTTCTGTTAAACACCATACGTACAATGTAACTCAATTATGAAATTCCTAGGAAATATTGAGTACCATACACCTTTGACCATTCGTCTTATTAATCTTGTTCCAGATAATATTCGAATTAACATTTTTTTACACAGATTCGTTTAAAAAAGTAGTATTGCGCGCACAACAATTAAAGTACTGTTAGGTGGAGAGATGACTTCGCGCTTCTCAGATAAGAAGCGACACGCGAGCCTCTATCACTATTAACCTACTTTGAACCGGCTAACTGTAAATCTCATTTGAATTCTGCAAATGCAGCCGGTTGAAATATTTCAGACCCAGCTCCAAAAACGAAGAAGATATGGCGAGGAAAAGTGGTCCAACGCGTCGGCAATAGCAATCGAAGCACACGCGATTTCTATTTTAAAGTTTTCCTTTGGGCCTTCTTCAAACTACAGACGCGTTTCAGCATAAACACCACCAAGTAGCCAGTTGTTTGAAGACCAGCGGTAAGATGAGACTCTTGTGTAGGATCACGATTGTATGTATAGTGTTTATTTTGGTTGTGAGCCTGAGCGACGCTAGGAGAAGAAAAAAGCACAGCAAAGCCATGGTTTTGAGGCAGAAGGAGACAAATGCTGTGAATTTCATAAGGTTGGTGTAGCATTCAATTTATTTTAACGGTCTTGACAGTATATTAGTTATGATGCATAATACAAAATATGTTACCGTTATTTTCTAGATTGTCTGTAATGAGACTTATTTACGGCGTTGCGACTAGACTAGGACTAGGGGAACAAATCACAGAGGCGTTAAATGGTGTGTTTGTACCGCCTGGCGTAGAAGATTACGATTATGACAGGGAAGGATTTGGCTTACTGGGTGACGACGATGATTATGATTATTAACGACAATTAGTCTTCTATAATTTATTTATTGTACAAAAATATTTAGAAATTTGTAAATAGTTATTTATTTGTATTTATTTATTTATTACGTTGAATATATTCACATATATCAGCTCGTATGTTTTAAACAACATCACTTTATTAAGATTTTGCCACACTTGATGGTTCCTTAAAAAACAAGACATATACTACAACGAACTTTATTAGAAAACAAAAATGAAACACTAATAACTTAATAACATCACGTCTTACAGCTAAGAGATCTTTGCATTCAAGTGCCCATTTGCTTGATGGCTACTGCCTTGGTTATTGATACTGGAGTCTATGTTACCGTTAACAGTTGGCGTTGCTAATAGTCTACTTCTTCGTCTAGTATAATGTTGCCACAGTAAAATCTGTTGATCGTCTATGAATTTGGAGCATTGAGCATTCACCAATTCACGTCTAAAGTGTTCATATTGAAGAAGGTCCAGAAAGTACAGACACATGGGGTACTTCAGGTATTTCGCATAGTCTGGTTCCTTCCAATACAATAAGTACTTCAGGTAGTTGATAAAAGCGTTGTCTTTGAAATACCCTCTTTGGGCCAAGACTGGAGAAGAAAACAATGTCAAGTAAACATAAAATTGAGGTTAGTTTACTTACAATTTAGATAATTGGGGTTGCCAAGGCATTGTACGAATTCCAATTCTATCTGGAAGCGCAGCTTCTGTTGTTCTTCAGTTTCTGGTACCCCTGCAACATAGTTCCAACCTTTTAAAGCGATTAAATGTGTTCTCTTTCACAATTTCGACTCACCCTTACCGGCCATAGCAGCCATGTTTTTCTAATTTTGTGATTTGACATTTTCTGTTTCTATTCTAATCTCGCCAATAAAACAGTTTAGAAATGTATTGCCAACACTGTAAATATTTCATATGACAAATATTTTAACATAGACAACCATTAAATCACCTCATAGTAAGACGTATTGCAGAACAGTGACTGAGTTAGGTACTTCCCCAAGAAAGAAAGAAAGGTTTCCTGCATCAGTTTGAACAGTCGTGTATTTCTTTGACGTGTAAATTATATTGCAGATTTAATAAGCACGTTTAGCAACAACGAATAAATACAGATAAATAATAAATGGCACTAGTTACGTGTTCTAAAAGATTTGTTCCACATTTCCTTGTGAAAGTTTGCTTCATACCGATTATAAAATACGTGATTGTAATTTATTATTGTCCGTGTGGACCTCTATATAAAGAACTATATGCAACACCCATACATTATTTACGTATGTTTACATATAAATCATAGTTCAACTCAACTGGGACAGAACAATCAATTAAAATTATGTGAACAAATTAAATATAATTATTCTTAGAAAATTGGGGTACCCTAATAGGTCACAACATAGGTATTTCTGATAACGATACTTTAATGTGCAGTAGGAAAATTCTCTTATTACAAAAGAAAAAAATAGAAAACGTTGATATATAGATAATATTTAAGTAACGCTAAGTACTATATAAATAATCACTTGGGAAGTTGTCTTTTTTTGTTTCAAGATTTTAAAATAAAATTCTGCCAAAAAAGAAATAAGGCAACGATACATGTGAATACCTACCGTATTATACAAAATAAAACAGAAAAAATAGTTTAAATAACGAACTGATTTGACATTGAAATGGAATAGTTTGAAATACCTACTCAATATTTTTATTTCTTTCTATTTGCAGGTGTTTGTACTGACCACCTCCACTACAATAGATAAATCCTTAGCATGTTTGCATAATAAGCCATTAATATAAGTGTAAGAATATAGAATCTCGAGAATAACTTTCACAATTAAAGACTTTAAGTACGCTTTACCTTGACCTGTCTTATTCAGTAATAGGATATTCGATATTTTGCTATTCAGCTACATAATTTTCAATATACAGGGATTATGTAAAAAAAATCAATTTTGGCAATATTTTGCAAACCATCTCATGAATAAATCTGCAAATTTTGGAATATATTTCATTTAGGCTGAAAATTTAAAAATATATTGCGGAATTTGCCTTTACCGGTAGAAGGATGAATTGCTATACATGCATGTTGCTTGACTAGTTTTTAAGACTCATTTTTAGGAAAAAGGTATAGTAGATGATACAGCAAATCGAAGAAATCCCAAAATAGATATAGATTAATAATGCGTTAACAAATTACATTATTAAAAAGATGCGAGTCATGACCAGATCAACAACAAGCGCTTCAGGGCAGCAGACAATATTGTAATTTCATCACCTCTCCCTCCTAGCGCAAAGCCTGAAGTTTATAAATGTGCCTATAACATTGCCGTTTCGTCAAAATGGGACTACTTTCGGCATCTCTATAGTTCAGTGCATACGCTTTTACTTTCACTTGTTATTGTTTTTTGCATTTCCACGAACATGCAGCATCCCAATAGCTCAGACGGTCAATCTGGCGGTAAGATATTCGATCTTTTTAAAAATTCAACTGTATCATATAGGTATATACATACATTTTTCAATTACTTAAAGTTTTGAAGTGCTAATTAGTTTACATACTTGACTGAGTGTTAGTGCCTTGACAATATTCTTTATTTTTTCTTGTTTTTTGTTTTTTTATTTTATTTTATTTATTACGTTAAAATGTTCACATATTTTTTTCTATTATTTGACTTTGCAGTGTTTTTCGTCTATACAAAAATGTTTTCTTGTTTATATTAGATTTTCTTCAATTTCAGTTTGCTAGCTTGTTGAATTATTTGACATTATGTATATAATTTTGGATATAAAACAAATGATTATTATTACCACCTCACGAACTCTTTCGTTTGATACAGGATGTTCATTTGCAGGTGTATAGGGCGGAAACTAAAAAAATATACGAAAACGCTTAATTGATGTAGTTTAGTTACTTAGTAAAATGTTGGCGTTTAAAAATAGCAGAAATTCAGAATATTTCCGGAGATAGATACATATATGGAAAAATATGAAATCTTGAAAATTAATTTTTATATTTTACTGATTTTATTTGACAACATTTTTTGAAAATAATTCACTGTCACATTGCCACAATTTTTTTTTCTAAAAATTTACATTAATTTTTTAGTTAGACGTTTCGATCTTCCGCTCCGATCTTCAAATTTATTCAGAGATATCTCCGGAAATGGTAATAGGGATTTTTTCAATTTTTTAACGGAATTGGATTTAGCATCAAATTGTGCAATTTTGCCACAATTTAAGTTTTTTTGTGTTCAGTGGATGAGTCATACTTTAACGCTCTAGCTTTCTTGGAGAAAATTAATTTGAATTAGATCAACTTACATTGTTGCGATTAAAAAGTTATAGACATAAGATAATACTTTTTTTATTTAATTTTTTACGATAATTTTCATATTAGTTGGACAATTGTACTTAAATTTTGGAAAATAAGGTAAAAACCTGGAACGAATAATATTGTGGAACATGCACTCAGATCGCCCTGTACATTTAACTTAAAAGCTAATTAGATATTCGTGTTTATCTCATAGAAACATTTTTTTTTCCAAAATTTGATAATTATTTCATTATGATACAGATATGTAATTGTATTCATATTTATATTTTGTGTAGCACACAAGAGAGACGATCAAAATTACATTGTTATGAGCAGATATTAATTTTACATTTTATATTATACTAATAATATGTTAGCATGTTAATTTTGAGTGTTAGTGACCAAATTGATAAAAATTGTAAGCATAAACCATCAACTCGAAAATTGAACTTGCATATGTCAGTAAATGATGCTGTGGAAAGGTGCAATTTCACAACAAATGGTTCACAAATGTGTATGTTAGAAATGTTTACCGCATGTTAAAAAGTAATAAAAGTGGGGAAAATGCAAAATAAGCGAACCGTAAGAAAACACACGGATTTTTTTTATTGTCAACATTTTAAAGACAATTTTAACAGCAATTTAGGTGACAGTTATTGGTACAAGTCATTTTACAAGAGTTTTCGCAGGGGTTGATTGAAATTTAAAAAAATAATAAATAAGTACAACTAAATAAAAACTAATTTTCATTCCATTTGTAATTCAATCAACTCTACTGTCTTTTCTGGTTTGGAATGTTTAGATAATGTTTAGTGTGTATCTAAAAACGATACGTATAAAAGCGCAATGACTTTTAAGTTGGCTGTAATATTGTACTGTAGGATTTCCTTCTTGGGTAATAAAAACAGAAGAATGCAAACCGCGCTGTTTTGTTTGGGATTGCAAGGCAAACCAGTATTATATTAAGGGCACGTGCAACATTTTTAGTAAATAAAGCATTTGTACGTACAAAAGTGAAAAAAAAAACAGATTCTAAAATCACACTCTTATAGGTATTTTCCCCAAGGATAAAGTTCAATTTCGTAGATGGAAAACATGTTCCAGTAAAAAATACTGGGTGTAACAAAAAATCATGCCATCCCATTAACTGCATATTTTTAGTGGCAAAATATAACTCTACCTACCTATACACAAAAATGCCTTTCTTAAAAGATGCAGGGTGTTGAATTGAACTTATAAAATTGTTTTTTCACAATAACTTTGTCAATTATTCTGATATCGGTTTGAAATTTAATAGACATTTTTCTTGTGGTTAACCAAATCCCCAAGGGCATTGTTATAAACGATGCCTAAAAACAAACGTGAAAAGTGGTGGAAAAATAATGAGTTTAGAAAAAAATATCAAGAGTAATAAAATTTTACAATTGACAAAGTTATTGCGGAAAAACAATTTTAGAAGTTCAACTTTTTCTTTAGTTTCATTGGGTTTTTGCCACTGAGAAATAAAGATTAATTAAATAAGTCCTTGCGCCAAACGGATCAGTCAAGGGTTATTTTTGAAACTAAGTTTGTCTAATCAAAAAATCTCACACTGCAAAAATAGATAAGTAAAAAATAACAAAAACGAAACAAAGTTTGACAGTTTAAAATTGGCTTATCTGTTTCCATAGAGATGTTAAATGATTTTTATTTTATTCTTACTTACTCTTTCTTGATACAACTGCATCCAACAATCATCAATGTTTACTGAACAGTTTGACACACATTTATCTCCGTTCAACAAAATAATCGCGGTCTGTTTTAATTTTCATTTTGTTGCGTTATCTTCTTTCTCTTAAAATGTTTGCCGAAGCGTGTTCGAAAATTTTTAATTTTTCAAATTCCCGTCTTTTAATATAATTTTTATGTTCCTCAATTCTAACATTCATAGACCGAGACGTTTCGCCAATATAATGTTTATTGCATTCACAAGATATGCTGTAGATGCAATTTTTTAAATTTTGTAAATCATTTTTTGGACGTGTTTTTGACAAAAAGATCGTAAAGTATTAGTTGTCTGAAAAACTGTTCGAATGTCAAATTTATTACCGATTCTTTTTAATGTTTCTGCTAATATAAAAGTGTATGGAATTTTTATTGTATGATTAGTTTCTTTTATTTTTATTAAAGGTGTTCGTTTTATTTGTAATGTTTTTAATGTTCTATCAACAAAATTCATCCAGGAGAGTATTCATTATTTATTAAAACATTTTTAATAAATTTTAATTGTTTAATGAAATTAATTTTGCTCTATCATGTAAATTGATACAATAAGAAACGTGTTGTTAAATATAGATAGAGCATAATTAATTTTATCAAACAACGAAATTTTTAACAACAAACTAAAATTTATGAAAAAGGTTTTAATAAATAAGGAATACTCACAACAATTGATAATCGAACAGTTTTTCAGACAACTAATACTTTTCAATTCTTTTTGTCAAAAACACGTCCAAAAATTAATATACAAAATTCAAAAAATTGCATCTACAGCATGCCTTGTGAATGCAATAATCGTTGGAGAAACGTCCCGGCCTATGAATGTTAGAGGAACATAAAAATTATATTATTATAAAAAGACGCAAATTAGAAAAATTAAAAATTTCGGTCATTTGATTCCATAGAGTTCGGCAAACATTATAGAGAGGGAGGATAATGCAACAAAAAGAAAATTAAAAGAGATCCCGATTATTTTGTTGAACGGAGAAAAGTGTCTGTCAAACTGTTCAGTAAACATTGATTATTGTTGGCAACAGTTGTATCAAGACGAAGTAACAATAAAATAAATATCTTTTAACATCTCTATGAAAGCAAATATACAAATTTGAAACTGTCAAACTTGACATACTTTTAATACATTTGCTATTTTGATAACGAAAACAGTTTTTCGAAAGGTCAGAAAATACGGAAGTACGCGGTATTGATGTGATTTTTGTTGTTTTTTACTAAACTAAAGAAAAACTAGAATTATGCCACAAATAAATAGCTACAGAGAACTTTAACACCCTGTATCTTCTAAGGGAGGCATTTTTGTATACAGGTAAATAGAATTAAATCGTCATATTCTATAACCAAAAATACGCACGTGCTCTGATTAATGTGAACAAAATTTGTATGACTAGGATTTTTGGTGAATAACAACGTCTGCGCTAAATAGAAAATAATTATGTAGCAATTAAGCAAATGTATCGACTGCTGACAAGACAATACCTTTCAAATCGTTTATTAATATTACAATGCAAACGTGCACTGATATTCTTTTACAATTATTCTCGAAATGTAGGACAAATAGTTTTAAAAATATTATCTGCGCATTTTCCCCTACTCAGAAGAAGAAGAGGGGGAGGTGGGGTCTGTTATAGCCGAATGGTACGCAAACCAGCACGTTCTTGTAACAGGAGCCACAGGTTTCATGGGCAAAATCCTCGTAGAAAAAATACTGTGGTCCTGCCCGAAAGTGAACACCTTGTACATACTAGTACGACCAAAGAAAGGCAAAGACCCGAAGCAGAGGCTGGAAGACTTATTAGCCAGTCCTGTAAGTACTCCGCGTTACCCGTTTTGTCGACCATCATCAGGACGATTCTTAATTTTATCCTAGGTGTTCGACAGAATAAAGAAACTACCCGACAGCACGGAAATCTTGAAAAAACTTCGGTGCGTGAGCGGTGACGTCACCCAGAAGAACTGCGGCTTGTCTTTGGAAGACCAGAGCCTCTTAAGAGCCAACGTTTCGGTCATTTTCCACATGGCGGCCAACGTACGTTTCGACCTAACACTGAAGAACGCGACCCTCTTCAATGTAGGCGGGACTCTGAACGTTCTAGAGATGGCGTGCGATTTTCAAAAGCTGAGAGCTTTCCTGTACATTTCCACAACCTACTGTCATTGTGACGAAACTGAATTGAAGGAAAAATTGTACACGGCACCTCACAATCCTAGGTAAGTAATCAATTGGGCAGAGGCCGGCTAGCAATTTGATTTTTTTGAGAAAGTGAAGGAATGTTTACAAAATATTTTTTCATTCTCCTCACGAAAATATCATTTTTATTTGAAAGAGGCAAGCGAAAGTAAAACATGCTAGTTTATCGATTGCTAAGTATGAAAAACTTTTTTATTAATATTCAGCTAAACGTTTAAATGGATTTTATAAACCGCAAATAGCAAATCGACGATTACAATAAAACAAAACAGCTTCTGTAAAATAGCAATGCAGTAGTACAAATCAAAATTGTACGATGTTTTCAAAATTAGACGGCAACTTTGTTAGTTGGGAGGTACATTGTTCCAAATTTCAGACACATTTTGGAATTAGCCAAGTGGATGGACGAACACCTACTGGAAAATTTCGCTCCAAAACTCCTGAAAAACTCCCCCAACACTTACGCGTACACCAAATGCTTGGCGGAGCAGCTGGTGTCGGAATACTGCGACAGATTTCCCATAGCCATCGCCAGACCGTCTATAGGTAGGTACAACCTCTTTTCCCGCCAGATCTGAACCTTATGGAATTGTGTAAATGTTGCTTCAGTGACGGCTTCCTACAAGGAACCCATTCCTGGGTGGGTGGACAACCTCAACGGTCCAACTGGGATAATCATTGGCGCTGGCAAAGGGGTGATAAGGACTATGCTGTGTAATACAGAGCTGAAAGCCGACATAATTCCCGTGGATACGTGTATCAATGCCTTGCTGGTCATCGCATGGAAAATCGGGACTCAGCCTAGAAAGGACGAGGTCGACGTATACAATGTCACCCCCAGTAAGGTACCGTACATTACTTTCTATTACTCTTATATTCTTGAAATTTTAAATAAAATTTTTAATGTTTTGATTATTCATTGTTACTACTCAAATTTTAGTTCAATGAAATAATATTTTTTATCTACAACTGCTTTATAAGAGCCTCAATACAGCATTTATTTCAGTTGAATAATGAGGTTATTACACCACTAGAGGAATAATGTGACATAATACCCCACTAGTAAAATATTAAAAAAAAAGTGATCACTGCCTAATGATTATTTTTATTAAGAACCAACAAGTTTATCACTTTAGCAATTAATACATAATTCAACTTAAATTAAATTGAATTACTTGTTATAAATACACACTTAGTGATTTTTTTTAATGTGGTAAAAAAGTACATGTACTTAGGGAACAAAAAAGATAATGAAACATTGCAGACCATGAACCTTTACTTTATTACTAATGTTTTTACAAATCTGGTCAGTTTGGCAGTGTATTCAGCCAAGTGTTTCTTTGAATTTTTGTTCATTATAATGCCAGGACGTGAAATTTCTGCGTTTACCCGAGCAATAATCACTGCTTTACATGATGCAGGACATTCTAGATCATCTGTTGTACGAATAGTACACATATGTATGTGATGAATTTGATACAGTGGAAAACAGATCACGTAGTGGACGTCCTCGAGTATCTAATGAAAGGGAGCATCGGTATTTGGTGCAATATGCTCGTAGATACCGCACATTTCAACTTCAGCTCTCAGGGCCCACTTTCAAGATATATTTCGCCGTGTTATGTCGACACCTACTATTCAAAGACGACTCCATAACGCAAATTTATGTGCTAGAAGACCATTAGGGGTTCCCACTCTACTTCCAAGGCATCGTGCTGCTTGTCTCCAGTGGGCGCGAGAGCATAGTGGTTGGTTTTTACGCCAGTGGCGGTAGGTCTTACTTACAGACGAAACCAGAATTGGGCTGGTTACTAATGACAATCGACAAAGAGTCTGGAGAGAACCACTTAATTTTCCCCGTGAAGTTGCTCCTTATGAAGGGGGTACCGTAATGTTTTGAGGTGGAATAATGTTCAACCGCCGTACCCCATTAATTCGCATACCACAGAATATGACCAATCAAATTTACATCGAACAAGTTATTAGGCCCATTATCTACCCCCTACGTAATGAATTAGGTGAAAATTTTGTGTTTATGGACGACAACGATAGACCACATCGCGCAAGAAAGCAGGACATATCAATAGATTGGATTGGCCAGCCAACTCTCCTGACATGAATCCTATTGAAACCATGTGGGATTTCGTTGCTAGAGTCATTCATAATCATATTCATCCACCTCAGACTGCAGATGAGTTAATCGTGGCGGCAGAAGAGGAATGGAATAATATTCTGCAAGAGATCGTTAACCGCTTGATTATCTCAATGCACAGACGTGTCAATATGTTATTGGAACGTGGTGGAGGTCATACTGACTATTAGTCAAGTAGAGAAGCTTTGTTACTTCTTTTTCATTTAATACATTTTGTCAAAAATGTCACACATTTGCTGGTTTTTAATTTTCTAAGTACTCAGTTTATCAAACATATTCTTTTCACAAAAAAAAAAAGATTCAGAAAACAATATACTTTTATAAATGTATTTGGTTTTTTTGACAAAAAGATTCCTTTAACAAGAATGAGGGGGGGTCCAAGACTTTTGGCCTTGTGTGTATTATTGATAACTTTTAGCCAAATCTTACTTAATAACTTGTAAACTTAAATATGACAAACGACCTTGAGCCATTATAGATCTTGTAATAAATAATAATTCGCACACTTTCATTTCAAAATAATATAATTTACATATGTAATGCTAGAAAGTAAATTTTTACCAAGTGTGGTAGGTATTATATTCTGCATAAATTTTGCATGATTTATGAAATAATCAGATAATTTAAAAATTATAATAATGTTAAAAAAATTGTGTGCAAAACTATACTTGATCGAGAGCATGGGCCTTTAAAGGAGACGTAGGTCTAGAAACTAACTACCCTGTAGACTAAAGCCCCGATCAGCGTTGAATTACACCCACAATATCTACCCATATATTCTTTATTATTAGCTTTTGTAACATTTTTTACTGTATTAGAGTGTTTTCATTGATCAGGTTAGTAAATTTAGCTAGAATTTTTTTAGATAATTATTGAATAGAGCTTTGTCTGTGGAATTGTTCATTAGCATACCTAGATGTTTGGCATCAGAGACCATACATATGACTTCATTGATAGGAATCGTAGGAGATTTGATTTATATTAGCTTAAAATACCTTTATAATACAGTAAAAAATGTCACAAAAGCTAATAATAAAGAATATATGGGTATATATTGTGGGTGTAATTCAATGCTGATCGGGGCTTTAGTCCGCAGAATAATTAGTTTCACACAATATTGTTAATACCTAAAAATATATAAAAAACATATTTGTAATAAAACATCTGTTCATAGACAACAAATTTGATATGCAAAACAATTTCGATAAACTATATTATTTAAAAATATTAACATATCTAAAATGTTATTAATTTGATGACTCATCCTACGGAAAGGTTTTGTTTAAAACGTAAAGGTATCATAGGAATAAAAATGAGCTGCTACATTTTTCACATTTACATGTATGTGCCAATTTGTGATGCAACTAACTACTTGTTGCATAAAAGAATTACAGTTTAAATTCAATAAACAATGTAACTTGTATTGAATATTTATGAAACCCGACCTGCAAGAATACGTATCTAATTTTGATTTTCATTTTCTTTAGTAAAAACTAATGCTATATATATCTACCTACCGCATTACATCTTTCCTTGGATAGCATTTCGACAAATTAACGTTAGCCGTCATACCACAGCAGGTGTTCATCTACGCTATCTCAATATCAAGGGTTATTGGCACTAAAACTTTAAAATAACATCGTAAAGTTATAGAAAAGCAAATAGATTTGATAAGATTATTTTCTATTTACTGATTAATTTCATACAATGGATTTAAAAATGTGGCAGCCAGAGTTCCGGCAGCAAAAATTGTTGTTAAAAATGTTGTTACGGCGATGATTTTTCCAGATTTTGCACAAATATTTACTGTTCTTATAAATTTCCAGGACATTTTCAGTTGGGGCGAGGCACTGGAACTCGGACGCAAGCACCTATTCCAGTACCCCTTCAGCATATGCCTGTGGTATCCTGGGGGAAGTCCCAAGACCAACTACTTGGCTCACGTTATATCCGTCTTTCTGTTTCACTTGATACCCGCGTATTTCATAGATTTCATCGTAACGTTGACCAGGAACAAGCCGTTGTAAGTATCCGTCGATATGATTCATATCTGGACAGCTAGTCGGACAAAAACACTGTTTCAGTATGGTGCGTACCCAAAAACGTATACAGAATGGCCTAGAGGTGTTGCAGTACTACACTACGAGGCCTTGGATGTTTCACAACAACAAACTGAAGGAGATGTGTGAAGAACTTAACGAGACAGACAAGAGGTTGTTTTATATCGACTGGGAGAAGTTCAATGCCGATGAATATATGTTGAATTACGTGCTTGGTGCGAGAAAGTACTGCGCACACGAGGAATTGGACACGGTGCCGAAAGCTAGGAAGATCCTCAAAAGGTTTGTATTGCGTGGTTACACTTTATTGGCATTCAGTGTGCTTTTTAACATGGAATATACTGATCATAACGTCGAGGGTTTAATTTTATGTTCGAAATATGCCAGTAATAGCTTAAGATACTTTTTGAATTTTCTTCGAACTACACTACAATTTGAATTCGTTGTAGATAATCTCGTACTGTCTCGACGATTTTTTGGGGATTAATTGTGAAATAGCACTTTGTGGTAAATGCTCGTCTTCACTTTTCGAGCTCATTTTGCATTAAATACTCTTAGAATATGAATTGCAATATATAATTCTGATACTACTTTTTCAAACAACTAATTTTTGTTTATTAGGTTGCGTTATGATAGTCAACGCGCCTAAACCTTCTTGATTCAAATACATTTCAAACGATTTCAAATATAAATTAAATTGTTGTACATAACACAATTGTCTTATATATATTTTTAGGTATTAACAATATTGTATGAAACTAACTACTCTGTGGACTAAAGCTCCAACCAGCGTTGAATTACACCCACAATATCTACCCATATATTATTTATCATCAGCTTTTGTAACATTTTTTACTGTATTAGAAAGGTATTTTAACCTAATATAAATCAAATCTCCTACAATTCCTATCAATGAAGTCATATGTATGCTCTCTGATACCAAACATCTAGGTATGCTAATGAACAATTCCACAGACAAAGCTCTATTCAATAATTACCTAAGAAAATTAATCGATCTAAATTTACTAACCTGGTTTAATGAAAACACTATATAAATATCTAAGTTCACTCTTGAAAGTGTGGGAACTCGAAAATTCAACCACAATAGATGATATCTGACCTATTTCTGCATATTTAGGATTGCTTCTTCATTGATAGGAATTGTAGGAGATTTGTTATATATTAGCTTAAAATACCTTTCTAATACAGTAAAAAACAATTGTCTTAATTTATTGCAGTTTTCGAATAAATATTGTTTGTATTTCGACCGCAAAAATACCATTTCGCGCTCTAGATGCAAAAATAACTGTACCGAGCCAGCTCACAACTTTTTCTATTTTAGGCTTTACTATATGGACCTGTTGATGAATATACTATTGGTATGTTTATCCCTATGGCTATTATTTCATTTTGCTGCGAAATTCCTGAACATCTTCGAACGTCCTCTACAGTTATTAGAAGAAACTTATTTCCGATCATATCAAAGTATTTCCAAGAAGATATAGAATACAATCTATTATTTATTTACAATGTAATATATTTCAGTTTTATTAAACGCTCTTGTAGTTTTTGTTTACTATTTATTTCAATGTCTCCAAATTCCGTTCAGTAGTAGGTTAAGTAAACTCTCATTTTTTTCAGGTACCTAATCTTTATTTTTTTCAGAAGTGTGGCAAAAACCCAATCAAACTAAAGAAAAACCAAAATTATGCCACGAATAAATAGCTTCAGACAATAACACAAAGATTGTATCAAAGCAGGACGATCTTTTTGAAATTTTGCACGTCTCCATAATCTACCGTTCTGAACAACTTTTTGTTGTATTTTCAGTAGAAAAGGCACTTTATCCGAAACGATAACAATTTTCAATCGGTGTACTGAATATTTCAAATAAGTTACTCCTAACGACTTCAACAAGGTATACCTTTTTCAGATACAACAGGTAGGAGAATCGATCGTTTCGATAGTCAGGTGGATACACTAAGCAGCAAAAAAGTTCTGCCATTTCAATTGTAAGAAGTTGTCTACAAATATCGAAAATAAAATGTTAACTTTGACACCCTGTATGTTAGGTTAAATCGATTTATTTTCACCTAAGATTAACTAGGCTACTTCATTTAAAAACATCATATATACCTATTAGAAAAAATTAAACTATTTCTATATTAATTTCTTTTATGAAGTAACTAAATAAAATCAATATTCGCGTACCTGTTTATTCTCATACCTTACCCTTAGCTTAGAAACATCAGCAGTCTTTTCTCCACAGTAATAGTTCTACGAAAATGTCAACGCTCCGTTTTTTTTTATATAAAATTCATTTGATCTATAGATAAGTCAATTGATATTTACTAATTAAGTTAAGAATGTTTGTTGTTGTTGTATGTTTCTTTAAAAAAACATATAACTTTGTTTTAGATGAATTTTTAAATAGATGTCCTCAGAATGAATGAAATAATGACGCTAGATGTCATTTTCTAAAATTGTAATTTTCATCAGTTATTTCACAATATTTCAGCAACGCAAAAAGATATTTTGGATTTGTTTGGGTCATGAAAAGACGCAACATTTTTCTAATTTGAGCCAGCTTATATATTTATTGTTTCCTTGATGCCAAGTGCAGACAATGAAACACGGACCACCCTGTATCTGTGCCCTGCAGTTTTGAAATATAAATTTTAACACAATGTTCTATGTGTAACATAGAATTTTGTTTTCTTTCAGTTAAATGTTTAATAGTTTACCACGTTAATACTAACTTCTGTCAAAATTGTAACATATTTTAGAACCTTATAATTTTAAGACAAGAATTCGGCTACTATATTAGATTTGATTCAATTTGTTGTGACGCAATTAAAACTTTTCGTAAAATGGAAGCATGCACGTGTCGATCGATACTTTTGTTGGTAATATGATCGGATTTTAAATTAATTTAATAAGGATATCATCTCTAAGGCTTCCCCGGAAGCTTTAGAAGAGAGGTAGGGTTGATACTCCTATACTTAGTTTAGCTGCATAGTTGCATTGATAAGTCTAGACGTACACATGTTCCTCAACATGCACATGATGGCCATCACCGATATCATGTGTTTCAAGTACCTCCTTTTAATTATAATCCTGGTTTTCCTCCACTAACGGGAGCATGTGAGAAAATCCGTTTGTTTGGTACCCAATCGTCTACTTCTGTAAGCTTTAGAAGGTAAGTTTTAGATACAAATCTGTATGAGATTTTTTAAGGTACACCTGACAATTACGACAATTTATAATTGAGCAAGAGGTTTGTATTTTTTGTTGTTTGTATTCAACGTAAAAACGCTCCTCCTTCGGTGTCGCGTTTTTAATAGTTTTTCTCTTCTAATTGCTGAAGGAGACAGTTTAGAATTTAAAGAACACAAATTTACCCGGTATCAATACAAACATCGAGTGTAGTTCAGCAGGTCAATTTAATGAATAATAAATTTAGAAACATCAAGGAAAACTTTATTTACGAAACACACAGTTATTGAAATTCATATGAGGAATACTAATGTCGCTACGGGTGCCACAGATGATCGTTTCTGTAGTAGATGTTGAAGTTTGTTCTTTTTCCAAACGAATCGATTTGATAATGCTCGAATAATACTCTTTGTCAACTTGTAAATATGGTTTTATTGATAATGAATTGTTGTGTCCTGTTACTTTTATTAGAGCTTGTTCTTCAATTCCGCTTTTACTTAATTCGCTGCCACTCGATTTCAGTGATTTGTAATTTTGACACGTTTGACATCTATACCGATGCGTTGTGCTGAGCATTTAGTCCATTTGGAAATTTCATTAATTCCAATCGACACATTTTTATAATAATCTTTAGAATTTTCTTATTCCAAAAGGGATTTGATGTAAGAAATACTCTGCCCAATGTTATAGAAGTGCCTCGTTTTTCCATCAACTTTTTAAATAAGCGAACTGGGCAAATAAATATCTTCTTCTAAAATATTAGGCGTAATCCATTTGCTGTCACATAAACGTCCAATTTCTTTTCCATTATTTTCAATAGAAAATAGAAATTTGATATCTGCCTCCGTTCTCCGGAAAATTCAGGAAAAGCGGAATTTTCTAGCCCCCCATTTTATCACAATCCGATTTTCGATATGCTGAATTGTACTAGATGTTCTGAACATTGTGCCGTTTTAAAAAATTTGATATCTGTCTTCGTTTTCCAAAAAATCGAAAATTTTGGTATGATTTTACTGTGCCCCCGACTTTGCGAAAATCGCTTATTTCTTACATGTGCTTATTTGTGCTAGTTGTTCCGAACATTTTGCCGTTTAAAAAATGTATATCTGCCTCCGTTCTCCGGAAAAACCGGAATTTCCTAACCCCCCATTTTACCACAATCTGATTTTTTTTCGATGTGCTGTATTGTGCCAGATGTTCTGAACATTATGCCGTTTAAAAAATTTTGATATCTGTGTCCGTTTTGCGGAAAATGCAAAAAATCGAAAATTTTTTTAAACGGCACAATGTTCGGAACAACTGGTACAATACAGCACATAAAAGAAAAATACGATTTTCGCGAAGTGGGGGGCTACGTGGAAAACATGATTTTTTTATTTTCTAGGATAACGGCTATTATTATTTTTCTTAAAATTTTTACGGCACAATGTAGCACAAATCCGGAACAATCTTTATTTTTCATTTTATTCAAAAATGAGGGGCTATGTTCACGCACATCTTTTTTATATATAAATTGTCGCGTTAAATTCGATTGTATGTCCAGCCACGCTTTCCCGAAACGTGCTGTAGCATCCATCCATCTGGAAAGAGCAGTCTCATCCCTCTCCTGGTCCTGCAGGGAAGCTGAGGGTGGAAAATCAATAAGTACCCGGATAAATAGCTGTCCCGGTGAAGTGCGAGCACGAAGACCATGTAGTCGGCTGTGCGAGAACATGTGAGCGTTAGTTTCGATTGTTTTTTCGATTGTTTCCGAATTTCATATGTTGATTTGAGCCATGGCCGCCGGGATAGGGTGGCTGTATTGTTTTCTGTGGTTTTCCAGCATCCTGGCAGGTGAGATTTGCGAAAACGCACTGTTTTCTTACTTTACATAGTTTTGAGAATGCTCTCTTATGTTCTATTTTTCAGGATATGCGTCTTTGTTTTGTCCTCTGTTGCCTGTCTTGTTCATTTCCAACAAACTTTATCGATATATCACTGATGTTCTTTTCACATACTGGCAGTACTATCCCACGGTGAGTCCATTTTTAAACCTACTGTATACCGGGTGTTAAAGTTGTTACGTCGAAGATTGGATATCAAAATTTGTACAGGAGTTAATATTAACTATGTCTTGAAAAAAACATGGCAACAGATTAATTCTCAAAAACAGTGGCGTGGGTGCGGGTAGTTTGAGGGGTATAGCTAAAGGAAAAAAAGTGTTAACAGTCAAAATTTCTTAATATGCTTGTAAATTCCAAGGAATAATACAAAAAAAGTGTAATACTAGATAAAAATCGATATGGTGCACATTTTTCTATTTTAAATTAGGAATATTATAATTGAATTATAAAATTAACCAGAACGGGCAAGTAATCACTCATACTTACAAGACAGCGCTGATACAGCGCGTTTGTTGTTTCTCAGCAGCTATAAATGCATCCTGAAAAATTCAAAAACTCCTATAGAATGGAAAGATAAACATTCAACAGCTTATTGAATTTATGAAATTTGCAGGATGCGATTTTTCGTAAAGCTATTACTATGGAGTAAAGATTCCTGATTTTAAGCTAAGGGTAAGGTATGAAAATGAAAAAGAAAATAGACAGGTACGCGAATATTGATTTATTTAGGTACTTCATAGAAAAAATTAAAATAGTTATAATATATAAATTTGATTGCCTGTAAAAAATACACGAACACGTTCTATCAGACAGATAAAATTAAAAAGCATCAAAGAAATTATGACAAATACTTTGGTATTTGTAAATAATTGGGTATTGTTGTCCACCCTGTAAGAATTGGGATCAACTGGTGATATATTTTTGGAGACAGCTCAGCTAGGGTAATATTTGAAAAAAAAAGTAAATTAAAATAAGAAATCAACCTGTTTCGGGAATTTGTGCGTGACTTTAGGGACGCACTGTATAGGTTTTAAAGTAAGTAGAATGCTTTGAGGTAGCAAATCGCACGTAGCATCGATCTTTGGTCTGAAAGCCCAATTACTGTGACCGTCTGGTTGACTTTATCACAGAAAACGAAGCATACAAATTTATCAAGAGCACCTTTTTTGTGTAAAATAAAGTTTATAATATCACGTAAAATAAAATATTAGCGGAGGTGCTAGCAACTAGCGCCCTCTACTTTGTACAGAAAAATTAATAACACCATCGTGTTCAGCACTATCAAAAATCTACCTGTGTTAAATTTTAATCGAAATTATTCCGCTTTAAAAAAATTACATCCAAAATTTGTTTTTTAAAATTATCTTACACGCTCTGTATTTTAGAAATGATTGACTATAGGATTTATGTTTATTAGCCAAACCCCACTTATTTTGAAATGTTTTTAGCTCTAACATTTCTATGTATTTTAAAACACCCTATATATTAAAATACCAGGGAACCACTTCTTCACTGCTCACTCTAGCCGAATTTCCAGGCCTTACTCGAAATACTTTGCGGCTGTGACATCCAAGTATCCGGCGACCCAATCCTAACGGGGGAGACCTCCATCTTGATCATGAACCATAGAACAAGGACAGACTGGAATTTCCTCTGGCCCACTCTGTACCACAGCGTCGTCGGGAGAGGCAAGCTTTCTCATTCCACCAAATTCGTTCTTAAGGACGTCATCAGACACATCCCTGGACCAGGTTCGGACAAACATAAAACAGAGGGGCCTCGGAACGGACCCTTGAGGTGCTCCAATAATATTTTGTGGTTCTTTCTAGGTTGGGTAATGCAGCTTGCGTGCTTCGTTTACTTGAAGAGGTGTTGGTTGATAGATAAAGAGATCCTTCAAAGGTACATCGACTACGTGGCTGACATATCTTACAAGCACAGCTTGTTGGTCTTTCCTGAAGGTACCGATTTCACGGAGAACACCAAGAAGGGTAGTGACGACTTTGCTATGAGAAACAACCTCCAGGTAAGTCTAATCTGCTGGTTGGAATTCCTCAAGGTACTATACCGGGACCGCTTTAGTGAAATCTTAATTTTTAGAAGTACGACTACGTGCTTCATCCTAGAACTACAGGGTTTACTTTCTTGGCTCACCAGTTACTGCTAAAAAACAACCTGGACGCAGTCTATGACGTTACTTTGGTGTATCCAGATAACGTGCCTCAAAGTGAGAAGGTCCTGCTCAGAGGATATTTCCCACGTGTGGTCAAAGTTCATTTTGCCAGGTAAATAACGTTTAAGTCTAAGCAAACGGTGAAAATTGGACGTGGCGGGGCTAGCCACATGCGTGGCCACGATGGGGTCTTAATTTATTCTTTATTCAAAGCAAATAATAACTATCCGTGCTATTCATAGCTGCGTACGAAGGCTGGACCGATGCGATGCAAGTCAGAGGTGACATCACGTTTTACAGCACAACTGCTAACAGATAACAATTTCAGGCTCAGGGCCCACTTTTGGCTTGGAAATAATTAGAAGTAGTTATATGTATAGATGTGTACAGATTAATAGAGGGTATAATGCGTCAGTAGATAAAATACGGGCATATGCAGGCATACACAAACCATCTCTGATGCATGAAAAATGATATGAGTAATATCCTGCAAAATAGACTCGTAAAATGGGCACAGAAAGTGCATCTCACCGGGCAAATGAAAGAAGTATTATGTACGAATACAGTATACAACGCCTAATAAAAAATATTTCACCAAAAAATGTAAAGAAAAATGTGGTGTAGAGTGATGAAGCGCGACGAATGGAGGCATTGCAACTTTGTTTGTTTGTGAAGACTATTGTTTAAGGAGAAATTAAATCAGTTTTATTTAAATTCAATGGCAATTTATTGGCATTGTTAATATCTTAATTATTATATGATTATTGCCGTCAAACAGATGTTCTGATCTTTTAGTATGTTTGGAACAATACCCTGCAATACATTTCAAACCAATATAAAATTCATGCAACCCCATTATTCGTGATCGTATGCAGCTATAAACAGCGCGGAAGTTATTATTTGCCTCGCATCGATCGTGAATCTCGGCTCCACCTCGCCGACGCCAATGGCTTGCCTCACAACGGTCCGACACTAGACATAAAATTAATATCGTGCGGACAGATACCCAAAGACCGTTCTGCCCAAGTCCGAACTGGGCCTGAAAGAGTTCTTAGAAAAGCGGTGGTTGGACAAGGAGAGGACCATAAAGGAGTTTTACGCCACGGGGAACTTTCTACACGGCAAGATCCTGAGGACGGACAGACGCTGGGAGCTGTACATCGCGCTCTTGTTTTGGTCCTTGCTGCCGTACGTCACCCTGTATATATTTTTCGTTTCCGAAACGTTCAGGAGCATGGTCATAGCCAACATGATATTTCTGGTGGCGGTGAATATTTTTTCCGGGGGGTTTCAGAACTTCGAGATCGCGTTGCATAATTTGAGAAGGTGGATGAAATGAGTGGTTTTGTCGCCAAAGTTCCGATTATTTTTGTCTTGTTATACTCTAGTCCCATACTGCTGATAACGTTAATTCTGTATGTTTATGTAAACGCCACTACAAATATCGGAAATATATTGCGTGTATATATACAGGCGGTCTTAAATATAAGGGTGGTGTTTGTGATCTCGGAAACTATAAGAGATATGGGACTTTCAAACGGCAACTGTGCTACGATCCAAGTGTTTTCAGATCTCTTACAGTTTTCTAGATAAGAATAATGTGTGTTAACTGTGTATAATATATTTTTGTCGTTTTTATACAGGGTGTAACAAAAAAGCGAGTCAGCCTTCTTTAAAGATACAAAGTATTGCAGTTGAATTTTTAAAATGTTACAAAAAACTGTATTTTTGTTTCTCTTTATGTATTTTTGCATTGATAAACAATTTTTTCTTTTTACCTGAAGATGGGATTGATCCTGAAACGTACGTAGTAATAAATAATGGATTTTATATAATCTGTTTTTATATCCTGGTCTACAATCAAATTTGACCTAAACGTAAACCTTTTTTCTGATCTGTTAATACTGTTTTAAGTTTTCTTAGCAAACGAAATTGCATAATTAAAAAACATTTGTTTACGTAAAAATGGTAATGCTAGTCCTATATCTGTATAAAATCAGTCAAATATTTAAAACTGCGGTAAATTATCTACAAATTATTCCTTGGGTGTTTCTTTAGAATTTGTTTTACTCAAAATTATCAAGAGTAATAGAATAATCTAAATAAACTGACAGAATTTGTCCAGTGGTGTATGTCAAAAAAAATGGGAGGAGGGAGGTACTATTATTGCGATTTTTTTTTAAATTAACACAGAACACCTGTATCTATACATTAAGGGAGGTTTTTTATACAGGTAAGTAAAGTTACATCTTGATATCCTGTTGTCAACAATGTGTAATATTATGACCCGCGTTGTTACGCCCTGTATAATAGGCTTAGGGAAAATTTCACACCCTGTAAGGATGAATAAGTGCCAAATACGATTCTTGTCAAGATTTTGATTTTACTGAAATTTAGCGTTTTTTAATTTGATTTATGTCATAAATATTCATTTATTCACCTTGGTTTTAATTTCCGATTACATACTTCATTTAAAACTCTTAAAATAAATCTAGTGTAGGGTAGGTACCTATGTAAAAATACGGATTCATAGCTTAAGTTGATGTCAAAGAAAACCAATAGAGTTGTATAGATTATAGACATCGCTCACACCAAAATTCTTTGCTAGAATTGTTGGATGTTGATGTTCAATATGCAAACAAATATGGATGGAATTAATTTACACAGAATTAATTTTTCTCATCCTAATATTTGAGCGTTCACCGTACTCGTTGTGCAGTGGAGAATATGGTGTACTATAATTAAAATAAAAGTTATGATTACGTATAATGCTAGTCAAAATAAGTTTATGATAATAATTGTATGTTGCTAAAAACGAGTAAGCTAGCATAATCTTGCCACATCTAAATTTTAACGGTAAGTGTTACAGAAGATACGCACAATGTAAGTACTTAATAAGTGAGAAGTACTTTTGGTTTTCTGTATTTCTACTGTAACTAACTTAACACAAAATTCACGCTTTGCGATTAATTTATCAGCGAGTTATATCAGTAGGAAATACAGAAGACGTCAGCAAAAATCAAAAATTAACGTTTAAGATAGAATAGAGGATATTGCATAAAAAAATAGTCGTATCGTATTTTCAGTTTGCATTTACTAGTTTAACGAAAAATCTCCTTTATCTACCCAGTATATTTAAAAAGGTAAAACAAGTTCAAAACTAACCTTTTCTTGCTTCAAAAAATCTCAGAGTCCGGCCCTGTCGCATTTACAGTAGACGTTCTAAGCTGTTAGGATTTTTTGATCAAATGAATTCCAGAAAACCAAACCGATTTCTGAAAATATTTACCTGAACACACCACGTCGTTCAGAGAAACCTAACCTGTTGAGAAGTAACAGTTTTTTGATTCATCGAGTTAGTTGTGCAATATGAAAAAGTACAGGACCGGCCTCGAAAATTATAATATATCCAAATAGACTACCCAGGACGATTTTTTGTAAAACGCGAGGTTCTATGTATTGTGAATTAGGTGTAGGTAATATTAAATTTATTTTTTACGGTTTTCCAAGGGTCTTGCGATGTTTTTTTGGCTCCTGTGCCAAAGAGACTAACATGACGATAAAAGAAAGAGTTACCAAAGAAGTAGGATTAGGAAAAATGCGCCGGTGGTTGTATATAAAGTTTAATGAAAAATCGGCGCAGTAGGGTAGAATTATATATAAAGAGACTACATATATTTAGAGTATAAGATCAGACTTTATGTTTAAGAATGATTTATTCATATTACAGATGAACTTATTTGTCCTTACAAATAACTTTATAGTATTTTAGGCTAATTGGACTGAATAGAATAAGTAATATTAACATATTTCCAATTTCTAATAAACAGTAGTTAATTGTATTATAACATAACTAAACTTTATCTGCCTTTATATAGGGTATTATCAAATAGCTGTACAAAACAAGTTCAAAATCATTGATAAGATTGAAACAAAAATCTTTTCAAATTATGTACGTATGTGATCTATACTTTTATGTCAGTATTACTAGTTTACATATTATTTAAGGTTAAGGAGTTAAATTATCAAATAAATATGTACTTACCTATACAAAAACTTTGATAAACGATATTAAAAACGTTGAAAACGAAATATTAATATGTATACCAATCATAAACCAGAAATTTAGTAACTAGTTCCCAATATTGTAAATGTGTGTTCATTATCGTTTCTAGAAGATAATTCTGACAAAATCACGTGTGTTAGAGTATATAGATATATATTAAGGATATTTGCTAAATGTGTAAACGTAATTGTACCCCTTTTAAAAATTATGTAACTAAGGATAGGGTATTTTTTGAAAAAGTACACTAGCTCTAACTATACCAAAGTTATCCTAATATTAACATAAAGTACTATATGATTTAGTTATAAATTTAGTCTATTATATTGATGTGAAAAACTAGCCAAAAACACCATAACACATATTAAGGACGTTTTCACTCTATGTAAACTACAATTTTAGAGAGGCAACCAACATTACATTTCCTTGTTTGATGGATGGTCAACTAGATGCTATTAAAAATAGATTTTTGAATATTTATACAGAGTGGAAACAAACATACTTTTATAGAAATTTCTTCGTGTTAATCTAATCCAATAGATAGTAAATGTGTCTTCTAGAATAATCGGTATATGCAATGTCATCCTGTGATTGTAAATATTACTTACTTGGCGTCGTTTCATTCCCAAGGAAACTGTGAATTGAGGTGCCAAATTATACATTACTCAATATAGATGTAAATTTAGGTTTTGAATGTATTAACGAATAAATTTTATTTTAGAAATAATGCTGTATTTATTTGTTTCCATTCTAATGCTTCTAAGCTTCTTTTGTCAACACTGGCAACCAATGTTCTTAAAAAATCACCAGTATATACTATCGAGCCGCTTAGACCGAGCAGGAAGTAAACAGACCACTTTTATCTCACCTGCACTCAGTTTATATGTGAACATACATATGAAGGAAAAGCCAGTTCAATTGTCGGTCATCTCACCTATGGCATACTGATGAGGGTTAACAAGCCCGAAACCGGTCTATATCTGGTGGTGTGTCCGACAAGGGTTCTTGACTGTTCATACAGATACTGCAGGAGTAATTCAATGCCGGTCGGGGCATTAGTCCGCGGAGCAGTTGTTTCTTGCAGTATTATTTACAGTATATACTATGTCACTTAATTTTAATGTGATATCTAGCAACTGTGACATTAACCAGAGTGGCATTTATTTATTAAAATCAATTGTATCTATATAACAGCTTTCAATTGTAATTTATTTTTCTAATTTTGACATAGAAAGTAACATCCTTTGTTATCGAAACAAGTGTCAAACGTTGCATAATGGTTTTCATTATGTAACTTGTTACATAAAGTTAGTGTGTATCGTCAGAATCTGAATCTAAATCACACATTTTTCCTAATAAATGGTAATAATAACGATCAGCGTCCCAGAACAGATTAGGGTCTATTAAATGTCAAGCCAAATGACAAGACAATTTAAACTGACACTGACTTACTAGATAATTGTGATTTAAATTATACTTGTAAATGATCAAAATTAAAAACTTGTATTTCCCATTTTTTGCATTATCTCTTTATTGGAGTTTTGCTTTGTAATAGCCATTGCCTTTTGTTTTTTATAATAAAGTCTTATTCAAGTACCTATTTGCTTATATGTAACATTTTAAAATATGTTGTTTTGTTGCTACTACCTACCGATTTTTTTTTTCATTTGGCACACCATTTTTCTAACTTTTGTGTTTAAATGAATTATTATTAGTATTTTCCAGGATCACCCTGTATTGTAATGTAATTTATTATTAAAGAAAATAAAATACAGACGCATCAGATATCTAAATGGTCCTATTCATCAATCAGAAACGATAATTTCATTTCTAATCTCGGAGTAGAATCGAGCTAGTTCAAATACATTAAAATCGCATTTATTTCAGAGGCTAGTATAAACCGTATATACAATGGGCATGTCTTGCTTCGTTTGTATAATAAGACCGTTGGTATATTACACTTATTTCAGCTATGGGTTCGCGAAACTAAAATGCCCACACTCGGGCAATACAGCTGATAAGGCCGTCATACTTCGGGATCCAAGTAGGTGGTGCATCACTTTAACGATTCAATTGTTTCTAACATTTATGATGGCTCTGACTCTGTACCTAACCGTAACACAGGAAAAGTTCGACTATTTCGGAATATTTACTACCTCGGAATTGGTTTCCGCCCAACTAGGGCTGATACGCCTCATTTTGGAAAACGTCGGATGGAAACAACGGTTGCAACAGCTGCAGCTGATGCTTTGCATCTGGAATTACGTAGGAACGTTCAGAGCGAAGAGATACCACTATCTTTTAAGCTACAAGTTTTCTGTAAGCGTCATTTTCATCCTGCCAATTTTGAACGCCCTGGCGACCGTATATTTTTTCTACGGGGAGATCAACTGCTTGACGTTTGTTAACACATTCACGAGATTTAGCGTTAGTGAGTAAACAAAAACTAACTATTATAGTGGCAAGTGCAATTATTTTATTGTCAGTAACTGAAATATGTTATAAATTTATCACAAGAACGTTTTGGTAGCTAATAAAAAAATAATAAAACAGGCAAATATATAAATTTTATAAACATTTCCGTGGCAAGCTTTATACTTTAGTCAATAAAACTAAAGCGTTTTATAATAATTTTTAAGTCTCGTAATATTTCTAATCGCGCTCTAATAAAAACTGTAATTGTTTCTTACGTTATATTATAAGATCCTTGGAGAAAATTTAATTTTTAAGAGCAAATAGCTGTATTATACACTACTATAGTTATTGTGCAGCTGTAAAATATCTAGTAATATAATAATTACAACAGAAAAACGTTTTTTATGCAAAATTTCATTCTCAAATCATTATACATATAAAATAAATTTCAAGCAGCATAATAGCGGGACCTTATTTTGTTTATGTCATAGTATACGGTAGAGGTCTAGTTTTACCTCTTCCTTTACTTTTCATAATATTCAATGTATAGGAATAAACAAAAAAAATCAAAAGAAGTCGCGAATTTAAAGAAATATAAAAAAAATATTAAAACAAAAAAAACTATAACTATTATCTCTAAACTGAGAGCATTTCTACTTTTATCTCACTCGTTTCATTGAAATGTTTTGCAAATTTGAAAAATCCACGATTTTAAATGCCTATATCATTTACCATTACGATACGGTCTTGTTATGATAAATTCTTTCCAGAATCATAATTTCCAGTGTTTTATACAAAGTAGTACGCGGCTTAACGAGTGTCTATCCAGTGTTGCCAGATAATATATTTTAACGGAAATTTAATTGTATGTATTCTACATTAAAGACACTATATAGAAATCACCACTTTTCTGCAACATTTTCTGTTTTTATGAGCCATGTTTGACGGAGGTATAATTTTACCGACTTTTTTTAAATAAAACTCTCTGTATTTTATAGTAACGACATAAGGTTAATTCTACTATTTTTCCACAGTTGTTAAAAAAATTGTGATGTATGTCGCATTAATTATTTTATGGTCCATATTACTTTTTGAACTATTAGCAGTTCTGAGTAGAAATTTCATTAGATTTCTATTGGTGAGTGGAAACAAGTGATAAGTAATGTTGAAAGTTGAATGTAGATTTCATTACAAATACGCCAGCAATAAATCGCCGTTTTAAGGAGTGACATTATTATTGCATTAGATTGTACCTACTCACTCTGCACCTATTTTTTCGTACTGCACTCGCTTTAGAATTTTTTCCAAAAAAGAAATAATAGTTAATTTTTATTTTCTAGGTATATTAATAACCGGTACTTATATATACACTCTTTACGAATTCTTCTATTACTACCTCCTTTTCAAATGGATCTTTGAACAGATAGAAAGGGAGATTAGTTCTAGGCTAGCTATGCCGTACAAACTGACTATAACCAATGAAAACTTGAGGTTCCCCAGGGAAAGTCGCTTCGTCGCCAAATTGAGAAAGCTTAGGAAGCTCTACACCGTCATCCTGTATAGTTTCTACAGACATAAGAAGATAAGAAGCCTTTATACCATAGCCGTCATCTTGATTTACCATTTCTTGCTGATTTTGATCGTCTTCCTTGCTTTTATAGTGATGAGGGGGCTTCTAGAGTTTAACATAAGTCATTTCTTCTATCTGTTCAAATACATAGCGTATTTTTTCTATTTAGGCCCTATTTTTATGATGTGCGACAACATGCAAGAACTCGTAAGCATAACTGAACAAAATCCAGGCAAATATAAATTGTAACTGTTCTTTTAGCTACAGAACACTTTGACGGTAATGTTCAAGGTCCCATTGAACGTTTTGAGTCCAGAAGAGGCCAGAGAGGTAAGACTACTAAAATTTAATCACAGCAAATTGACATGCTAATGATAAATATTTCTTGTAAGATGTTTTCGCTCTGTTACTTCAAAGCTATACTAAGCTTTTATATACGCAAATATATGAAACCAGAATTATATTGAGCGGGTGGTTAACACTGCATGTACTGTCTATTGCAGTTACAATGATATTCCCCCAAAACAGTTTTTTAATGACTCTATTGATGAGTGGAAAACAACTAAGAATTAATGTTAAAAGTTGAAAGTAGACGTCAACAGTTGTAATTTTTTTTTAAGTGCCATTATTATTGCATCAGTTTGTAGATTAGATTGATACACAGAGTGAAAACAAGAGTATTCCTGAACTATCCATCAAGGTTTTAGGTTGAACTATTCACGAAATTTCTGATATGGGAACAGCCCAGTAACAGTTCAAGGGATGTACCTGTATACAGGATGAATTTGCTGATGAATGTAAGTAAATTCACTAGGTAAGTTTTAAAATATTGCTTTACCATTTTTAGATCGTCGTGGATATCATCACCAATGCCATGGTTGTGATCCAGTTATATATTTGGTTCACCCAGAAGGTTTGAGCAAATGTACACTACGTAATAAAAAAATCTTTATTACCAGAGAAACGTTTAACCTTTACAAAAAATTGAGCAAACAAATTATTTACTATTAGAGTAATAATTTCGTAGACTAGTGTTACACATGTATTGTTCAGGGGAATTTAACAGATTAATGTCGATTTAAGTTCAGAACTGGAGCTAAAATTAAACTGTAGAAGTAGTAGGCTATTGCAACGAGAAAAATGACCAGTACTGTCTTATCCAAAACGTACATTCTGAAAATAACAAAATAAATTAAGTTTTTAGATAATGCATAGTGAATGGATTATATAATATTAAAGTTTTGTGAATGGACTATACGTAGAATTATCGTTTCAACTTACATTTTCATGTTTCTATGTGCAGCTGGCAGCATGTCGTCAGTTTCTTTCAAAATGTTCCTCCTTACACACAGAATGCACTTGGTTAGATAATCCCTAACATCTATTACATCTTTCTCTACCTGGTGGATCTTTTTCTCTCTTTCATTCAACTTTCTCCTCATCATTTCTATGTTTTTTGTCTCGAAGCTCCACGCTTTTGTTGTGTAGAACTCGAACATTTCTGCACCTTTTTTGATTCTCATTTGGATGTTATACAATCTAAAAATAATTTTTTTGGAAATTATCCTTCCTTAATAATGGAAATCTGAAGCTGTAATTAAGATTTAAAACATATAATTTGAACTTAGAGGCGCTAGAGTGGTACCTCGAGGTACCTGACTCACATTGGCTTGTAGGAGAATAAAACCAAGAAAAAGTCGACGAAGATGGCTGGTATTAGCTGGAACAGCACGAAATTGAAGTTGTTGTAGAGTCTACTCTTCGTCATGGTACCACCAGGGTACCACAAGATGTTGTTAAAAGGAACCTTAAAGTTGATGACGTCATATCCGCACAATATAATCTCCTCCCAGTTGATTTTGATGTCAGACTCTGGAACACAAAGGTTGATAATGTACGGTGCTTTCCTAAAAAGAATCATTATTATTTTGTTTGTAATTCTAAAGGCGATGAAGAAGAATGTACTTATTTTCGAGAAAGTTCCAAGCTGCGACCATCATTCCGCTTACAGCGCAATCTGCTGGTACGAAATTCGCGTAGGATTTGCTGTCCATGTACACAGACCTGATGACACCTTTTCCCCCACCCACAAATAGTCCCATGGGTCCTTGAAGGTTGTTACACCAACCTGGTAAAGGTTCTTCCAACGTCGGTATCACTGCAAAAGCTATCAATTAGTAAAAGTTAAAAGAATATTATTGCAATTACAACAACACACCTATAGCTGGCCTGGTGATTATAAGAGGTATTTTTCCAATCTTTTCGTTGACTAGGGCCTCTGCCAAAGCCTTGGATAAAGTATAAGAGTTTGGCATATCCCCCAGAATACTGAAAAGACGGAATAGTGATACAATATAGACTACAGAACAAATGGATTTTACTTATTCCTTCTCACTTTTTGCTAAAACTATTCATAGTATCCTCCTTGATCCATTCGATGCTGCTCAGAACGGCGTGAGGGTCAGCTGGAGGGTCATAGTACTTCTCTTTGGTGACGTCTTCCTTGGGAAACGCGTAGGCCGTGGAGACGTGAACGAACAACTGCATAGAAACATTAATTTGTTTTTCGTCGTTTGTTTCAGTACCAAAATGACAGTCGTTTAGGCACATGTGCATTTCAAAATGTTTTAAAATGTTTGTAAACAGCAACTGCTCCATAGCAACAATCTTAGACAACTTAGTTTAAATAAAATAGTCTAGCGATTATATTAGTAAATGCAATCGAATATTATGTCGAAACAATTTTTATTTGACGATTTTATGAAAAATCTTGTTGGATGCATGTTGCGAAATAGGTGTTTTAGGCACTTCACGCCGCATGCCTAGAACACCATTATTTGGCAACTGCTATCGAAAATAGCTATTAAGGGCGCAACAATTTGGAACATCTACGAACCTTCAGGTGTTTGCACTCCTCCGCAAGATCCAGGACGAGTTTGGTACCTCTGGTGTTCATGATTATGGCACTCCTGATGGTATCATCGAACCTGGTCGAAGCAGCGGAGTGGAAAATGAAGTCGACTTCGTTTCTCAGCGTCTCCCTGTCTTCACCGGTGATACCCAGGTCTATTTCGGAAACATCGCCGCAGATGGCGGCGCATTTTTTTATTGCGTCAGGTCGCTGCTCTTTCAGCAAGCTGAAAAGCTGGAAAGAATCTTACGTGACCCCTTCTTTGCTACAGTTGGAAGATACTTACGACGTTATTGAAGATGTCGTGTAATCTCTCGTTTGGACTTTTGCCTTTCTTTCTCCTGATCAAGAAGTACATCTTTTTTACATCAGTCACCCTGAGTAGCTTCTCTATGAGGACTTTGCCGATGAATCCGGTGGCACCAGTGATAAAGATCGTCTTGTCCCGGAAAATTTCTGATATCCTGTCCGGTAAATTCGTCATTTTCAAATAGGGACTGAAATTACGTCATATATTTTTACAAAAATTATTATTTTTATTTTTTTTGTATTGAATTTTGCAAAGCTGGAACTCATCGGTATCAATATAGGTATAAGTAAGAATTCACATTATTTATTGGATTCTTATATCTGACTATACCCAACCGCCAAATATTTAAAGAGAGAGTCGTGTTATAAACCCGCTCACAATTTATAGCAGTCGTATATTTTTCCTATAAAATCAATTATACAGCTTATACTGCAGCAAATAAGCATGCGCTAGATCAAAAAAGTTAGTCTTCTATTGATTGTGATGAATTGACGGATCCACCTGTTCCATTTCCAGCGCTATCATGGCCGGGTAAAATTTCGGGTATATCTTCCGCTATTTAATTATGAATGTAATTAATTTATTAGTGATTTTCTGTCCTTAACAATGGACAACAATTCAAGCTCTTCAGAAAACTATTCATACTATTTAAAATAAATATTAAAGGGTCGGATTCTTTATAGAAAAATATATTAAATTTTGATATAAAGAACTTGTTGAGGGCCGCTGACCAGACGATGTTTATGAGTCACAAGTGCTGCAGATTGAACGCGTGGTTTACAGCGTTGCCAGTGTTACACTAATGTCTTGGCTTCGAGAAAGTTGTAACCTCTATGTATACATTACATTAGTAAAGTTGCAACACCTATAACTATCTGTCATCTTCATTTCATGACGTCACATTCGTCAAAATAAATATAAATAGCGCTATATTGCAACTTCAACCTAATGCAATGTAGGAATACATACTTAGAGGTTAGAATAAAAAACATAATAAATAATTGAGGTGGAAATTTCACTTTAATTTGTTGTATGAAAACCATAGTTTTTCACTCACTAGACCTATATGACGAACTACACCCGCATTTAAAATATTTGTACTTATTTAAGGTTCACCCTGTATATACTGCAATGTATTCTAAAGCCTTTTGTCCTTATGGATGCGAAATTCGCGAATATTTGCGCGATATATTTAATGGTGGGAAAATCTCTACATGTAACGAATTTTGTCAACTATAACATTTTATATCAATTCATCATGAAACTGTCATGGTAGATTGTCAGAAGCTCAAAACAAACTTATTAACACCACATAATAATAAAAGTAGCAATAATATGTGTAATGTTTTACTGTTTTGCAAAATTTGTCAAAAGTTGAGATTTTCCCGCCATAAATAATTAAAACAAAAGTTGCAACATTCGCGCAAAAATCCGTGAATTTCGCGTCCATGAGGACAAGGCTTAAGTGTGTTATCCGCGGAGTGCGCATCAGGTAGGTGTACGTGGGTGGCGGTGGGCCATCGCCGTCCAAAAGAACGGCATTCTAATTTGTTTTGAGGATGGCACAGGGGGGACATTTAATGTGATAGGTTCACTCGACAGCTTATTTTTGATAATTTTGTGTGCTTTGAACCCGTCTCAAGTGGCAATCATGCAACCCCCACCTTCCGTACTCATCTCGTGCTGTGAATTAGTCAGTCTCTATTGTTTTCGAACTTGGGCATGGCGTTTGGGTATAATCCCTGAAAATTTCATTATGTTTTCTTACTCCAACACACAGTCAGGTCATAAAAACTATTTTTGTAGTTGCACCTCTTAAGATCTATAACTGCAAAAGGCTTCGTCTGAAAGGTTATGCATGCATAATTGTAACATGCTTTACGAGACATCCTTTATAGACACCCTGTATATAAATTACAAATCTCAAACTATCTTGTATACTGGTATGAAATTCATCTGTTTTTATTGTATTTGATATGACGGCAACTATACCATAAATACCTAAAAGTTGCAAAAGAACAAGTAGTTGAATCTGCATTTTGAGCAAAATTCCGCTCTCTATTTAATTATATTGTAAACCTGATGGCCTTGCAAAACAATTCATATTTCCCAACAAGTGAAATAGGAGAAATGTTTATCTATAAAGAATTGCAACAAAAAAATATATTGGCGAAAATAATTAAATCAGGAGTCTCTAAGCAATGTGGATTATAACGCCATTGTAATCGAGTCTAATCGAGTTTTATCAGTACCAGTTAATTTTTTACAGTAAATAAGTTACCTAATTTAAATTGTACCTATACTTTCAACTCTTTTCATTCATTGGCGTAAAATTGAAAATAGCCGATTACAAAGATAACGTCGTTCTGCTCATGTGGATTTATATTTATGATAATTTTGATACGTGACTTTTTGTTAACGTACTAAATTTTAGCAAAATTGCAAAACGAATTTTAATTTGTGAAAAAAATCGTTTAAAGATTGACACATCTAGTTTGCGTGTGTCGCATAAGAAAACAGTACTTAAATAAATTCAATTGTGTCACTGTTTATTCAAACGTTGCTTTAAGGGCGCCGTATTGTTGAAATAGTGTTTTCTACAAATACAATAAATTTTAGACATTTAAGAACTGCATAATATAAAGATTAGCAAATAACAGGAATATTATCTCATGCCACCTGCGAATATTCAAAGGTACCGAAGTAAAACGAATATATAATGACTGAAAGTGGTCTAACCAACAAATTTCTAGGTACAGAAATCTTTCAAAATACTTATGTTTTTAAATTCAACTGTAGATATAAATATTGTTATAAGATAAACTTACATAGTTCTGCATATAAGATTGTTTACTTTTGTTTATAAGTATGTGAAAATAATTGTTAAAATGTAGGGTTAGAGTAGTAAAATAATATGTGTCATACAAATGCATTTTAAAAGCTATTATATTATTTTAGGAGAATTTAAACAGTAAAAGTAGATAAAACATCAGTCATTTTATTTTTGATATTACTTTTGCCCTACGTGTTTTATTTTTCGAGATTTCTGTACTTAAATAACACCACAAATTTGATCATTTTATGGCGACCTTAAACAATGTTCAATATTATAATAAAAAATAAAGAAAATATTCAAATATTTATAGCATTTTTTAATGAACACCTGTATTTTCGACGACTTCGAGACAGCCCACACCCTGTATATAATACCTACAACCCTTCACCAGTTATCAAAAGCTCGCAGAGTTAAAAATAACCGGTACTTACTCGATTTAAAGAACACTAAATCGAAAGAGAACTGACCACGCACACAATACAGTAGGCTGTGGAGCGCTTTCCGCAGTTTTCTTGTTTTTATAACAACAGAACAACGGAGGCGGGGTTGATATGGGATCAAGGAGCTCTTTCCGTAGAAGGCTGCGAATTTTTTATTACGAGGGATCAGAATCAAATAGTATTTCCCACAGATATTTACAAACAGGGTACTTTCAGTACATTTTCGGGAAATTCACAAAATATTCTGTTCTGTTCTTTTAAATCGCTTACTTGATCCTCGCTTGTAATCTTGTTCATGGGACACCATATATTTTCTAATTAGAAACAATAGGTGATTCAGTCATAATGTCAATAATTTTAAGGGAAGATAGGAAAAAATGAGTATAATACCAATACGCAATCTTGGTGTCATAAATAAACCGTTGTATTGACTATTTAAGAAACTTTTTGTTTTTTCTTACTCACTTCAGCCAATAATAATTTTAAATGTTAACATATGTAATGCTTATCAAAATACATTTAAAACAGCCTCTATCACGTTGAAGTTATTTTCACGATGCCCTGGGCTGGGAGTTCTTAGCACGGTATCACAGACCAGATGTCGCAAATTCGTATAATTAGCAATAACGACCAACACACGAAATAAACTAACGGTTTATAAATGTGAAATAAATCCAGAAGATGCTATTGGCGGTGGTAGATTTGAATAACGTGCTGAAGTGTTAGACAATACTATTATGTGGTCCAGATATGGCAACGTGGTTTCGCTTCAACGCTCAAACGCTATATGGCTTCGTTGTCAGAAAATTTGTGGCGTACCACGAGCGTCATTGTACCGGGACTTATGTGTTGATTTGCTTCTCTTAAAAGATCGACTAAAAATGAATCACCCTGTATACATTTTTCGAACAAGAAAAATATTATATACTCTTTATGAACTTATTGATATAATTGATGATGATATAATTGTGTAATGGTCTTGTAACCTCAATTTTAATAAGTTGAACTTCTTGTTCTGTAACAAGTAGCCATAACAATTATCGTCTCTACGTTTTGAAGTTGCAAATATCCATTACTCCTAGCTGTTTACTCAATTAAATTAATAATTAAAATGATTATAAATTGCCATAATTATTTAATAACTTCGTAATTTATCAACTTTATTAAAACAGAATAATATAAATGCGCAGTTTTAACCGTAGTAGTTTGATAACTTATGTACATGTATAATTACACCTTCATTAGTACTGACTTGGTGTTACAGAAAATTTCTTATTGAATGAATTGAATGAATCAAAATACGTTTACGAGGTGTGGCAATTAAGTTCTGGGAATTTAGTTTTAACTCGGCAACTGGCAACACTGCATCGTTCGTCAATGTTTTTCTAGAGATAGGGGACCTTCCTTTTAGTTTCAGTCCAAGGTTGAAGTCGATAGCACGTTGTGTTTTATGTGTATTTTTCGGAAGTAACTTTTTTTATGGCGTCGTGAAAATGAGTGAATCAAATTACAAGGCGAAAAACCCTCGGAATCCTTCGAAAATTGCAGGTGATGTATGGAGACGAGTGCATATTGATAATATGCGTGCGTGAATGGGCAAAACGGTTCAAGGAGGGGCGTGAATCGGTAGAAGACGATCCACGTGAAATAGCTCCCGTCACCTCTCATGATCACGTCTGACCGGCGCCTAAGCATTCGTGCGTTGTCTGACAAGTTAAACATCACCAAAGAAACCGTTCGTAAGATGTTATACGAAAATTTAAATATGCCAAAAATTTGCGCAAAGATGGTGCCAAAAGTTTTCACCCGTGAACAGAAAGACATGCGAAAATCGATCTGCGAGGATTTGTTGTCCCGCATTCGGAGAGACGGTAGAGACTGGATGAGTCGGGTAGTAACTGGAGATGAGACCTGAATATTTGAATATGACCCCGAGACCGGTAAACAAAATCAGCAGTGGGTGGAAGACGGTGGAGAGCGGCCAACGAAAGCGAGGATGTCCAAGTCACGACTGAAGGCAATGTTGATAGTTTTTTTCGATATTCATGCCATCATTCATCGTGAATATGTTCCTGCCAGTCAGACAGTGACTGGACAGTTCTATGTTGGCGCCCTGGAACGGTTTTCCGGGCCGAGAACGGCTGGATCTTGCACCACGACAACGCGCCAGACCGTTCCTCGTTCATTGTGCAAGAGTTTTTGGCAAAAAAGGCATTCCAACGTTGCCGCACCCACTTTATAGCCCCGATATTGCCCCCTGCGATTTTTTTTATTCCCCAAGATGAAATCGCACCTCAAGGGAACTCATCATGGCGGCGTACAGAAGGTCAAAGAAGCTGTTACCCTGGTGCTGAACGGGTTAACTGCTGAGGATTACCAAGGATGCTTCCAATCGTGGGAGCAACGTTGGAATCGTTGTGTGGAGTTAGAGGGAGACTATTGTGAAGGTCGATAATAAAATTTTGGCGAAATTTAATTTGCTTGTTTTGTCGTTGACAAATTCCCTGAACTTAATTGCCACACCTCGTATATTCTTATAAAACATCGTGTCACCAAGGCATGTAAAATTATTTAGTAACAAATCCAACGTTTTTAGTATAAAAAAACTGTAAAATTGTAAAACTTAATAAACACGTAGCCTATTCTCTCTAGTTGACATGTTATTATTTTGTAATAAAACAAATATTAATTAAAAAACAGTTTATTGTGTTAGTACTTATGAAAGGTACATAATACTACTTTTTAAAAATCAAAAATATTTTGCAATTTGAATTTGCGACGTTGCCCTTTTGCAAAGTAATGGGTGTGACGCCACAGAAGATTTGTTTCATTTTTAGCGTTACACATTTTTAGTCCGTCTATTTACATCAACAAAATTTTTACATCTATTTAAAAAAAACACGCAAGTACAAATGTATTAATTTATAAATTAGAATTGCTTATACTTGCTGGTTTAGGCTTAACTAGAGGCAAACATTAAAAATACAATCATATTGTGGTTTATTTTATTTAATAACAAATTTCGATTAACTTATTGCACAAACCATATACCTACAACTAGAAAAAGTGAAAAAAGACTAAAATAAAACTAAAAATACTATATAAGACTTAACAACGGTTTGAAGAGCTTCGCCCACAACAAATAGAGGAATCCCAAGGTAAAGAGTATTTTTGTAACCCAGTCCACCATCCACATCCTAAAAAAAAATCAAAAGTTAATTATATACTTTATACACGTCGTAAAATTAAAGAATATGTGTTTACAGGACACAAATTTTTCGAGCTGTAAAATTCATATTTTTTCTAATTATTATTGAAACAGAGCTACAATATTACCAACATTTATTTTTAATGGGAGACTATATTTCATAGTATAAATTGACATACACTTTTAAGGACCAGTTATTTTTATATCTAGAAAGGAAAATGGTACTTTTGCGTTCAAGAATGGAAGTTATTTAAAAAAAATATCAATTCGAGAACGCAAAAGCATTTAGCGTTTGAGATGCAATCAATATTTTTTCAAAAACTGCAATAAAATAAGAGAATTAATTGTGTTATGTACAAAAATTTAATTTATATTTAAAATCGTTTGAACCGTGTTTGAATGAAGACCTCTCGCCCTGGGCGACGAGCCATTAAATCTGTAAATGATACTACAGGAAACAACTACTCCGTGGACTAATGCCCCGACCGGCATTGAATTACTCCTACAGCCAAGAACCCTTGTCGGACACAGCACCAGACACAGTCCGGTTTCGGGCTTGTTAGCCCTCATCAGTATACCATAGGTGAGATGACCGACAATTGAACTGAGTGTTCCTTCATATGTATGTCCACATATAAGGTGAGTGCAGGTAAGATATAAGTATAACATAAAAGTATTTCGCAGCTACGTGTCAAAAAACACTCACTTTGTGAATTGAAAATTTAACGAAAATGTCGACTTTTGATGACAGTTTTCGAAAAACAATGTTTTTATTTAATTGTAATCTTTAAAGACTATGACAACAAATATTAAGTAACCTTAATTGCAGAAATCGTCTTTAGAAGAAATTGATGGTATCAAATAAAGTAGTAAATATATCCTATTTAAAACAAATTGTTTTTAACGTTATAGCTCCGTCAAACCTGGCACAACAAAAAGAAAATATTACAGAGACGTGTTTAAACAATGCATTTTCGGTATGCTCACACTCTCATATGCCTCCGGGCAGCTGGTATAGTCTCATCTGGTTCGTTGAGGATGTACAGCCTAGCACAGTGTATGCTGTTGGTGAAATACTCAAAATAGTCCATCCCATCCCCGTCCACTTTGTACACGGCCCTTTCCTTGGGGTTCATGAGGTTCCTAGCATCCAGGGAATCATCGTTGACAAAGTCCCACTGATTGTTCGCGTAGTACTCGAACACCTCGAACCCTTTGGCTATCCTCTTCTGTACGCGGAGCAGTCTGAAACACTTTTCCCTCAACTTCCTTCATATTTGAAGCAGGCAAACACTTACACAGGTTTATATCCCAGTAAAAGCAGCAAGGTGTCGACTATTATGGCAGGGAGTATGTGGAAGAGGTAGAAGCAGATGTTGTGGACCAGACGGGACCTCTTCATCGAGCCTCCAGGGTACCAGGCCACTCCGTTGAGGGGCATCTTTGTGTTGATGACCTCCCTGCCGATTTCAATGATCTCTGACCACGAGAGTTTGTATTGCGACGAGCTTGTCAGGTTGTAGATCCTCCTTTGCCTGTAAAAGAATGCATCAGACGAATCTGTATAGGCTGTCTTACGGTTACGGCCTATTAGGATATTTCAGAGTCTACACTGATAAAAATGGCTGGAGATTTCCATGTTTTGTTATGCTCTTCTTACATACTATTTAATGGAAAATTTTAATTTACATTATATACATACAACGTCAAAAGTCTTGGACCCCCTGTATATGAAATGACTCGACTAAACCTAGTGTTTTTTCTTAAAGTGGTAAAAAAGCCCATGAATAAAAAAGACAATAAAAAATTGCAGACCATGAACCTTTACTTAATTACCAATGTTTTTACAAATCTGGCCAGTTTGGCAGTGTATTCAGCCAAGTGTTCCTTTGAATTTTTGTACATTATAATACCAGGACGTAAAATTTCTGCATTTACCCGAGCAAGAATAACTGCTTTATATTACATGATGCAGGACATTCTAATCAACAGATATCGGACATGTTGAGCATTCCTAGATCATCTATTGTACGAATAGTACACAGATATGAAGAATTTGATACAGTGGAAAAAGGACCACGCAGCAAACGTCCTCGAGGACACATCATCAGCTTCAGCTCTCAGGGCCCACTTTCAAGGTACGTTTCGCCGTGTTATATCGACACCTACTATTCGAAAACGACTCCCCAACGCAAATTTACGTGTTAGAAGACCATTACAGGTCTCCACTCTACTTCCAAGGCATCGTGCTGCCCGTCTCCAGTGGGCGCGAGAGCATAGGGGTTGGCTTTTACGTCAGTGGCAATGGGTCTTATTTACAGACAAAACCAGAATTGGGCTGGTTACTGATGACAATTGACAAAGTGTCAAAAATGTCACACATTTGCTGGTTTTTATTTTTCTAAGTACTTAGTTTATCGAATATATTCTTTTCACAAAAAAAAAGACTCAGGAAACAATGTACTTTTAGAAATGTATTTGGTTTTTCTGGCAAAAAGGTTTCCTTAACAAAAATGAGCCACCCTCACCTTCCGTACTCATCTCTGTTGTGAATTAGTCACTCTCTATTATTTTTGACCTTGGGTAATAGATAATACAAGATGAAAACTATAAATTTTGAAATAATTCTTATTATTTTTATTACTTAAGGTCTCGAAATTGGCAAAAACTGATATCACTGTTTCTACTAAAAATTATGTTATGTAATGCAATTAGTTTTGTCATTTTGGTATATTTTTTATCAGTAGTACGCCTAGGAAATGTTGCTCCTGGCACGTTTCGACCGTCACGCTTGTCTGCAAACTAGCGATTAGTTACTCTCTACATTTTCGGTCGCTGACTAAGCAAGTTGTTATTTCTACCTTACCCATTTGTCATATAATCCCAGGTACTGACAATCATTGCATTGACTCCAATATCGACGGGCAAATAGTCAGCGTATCGGTCTGAGTTGCAGTGCATGGTCCTGATGACACCTTTTCCTGCACCTATCAAGAGTCCTGCTGGACCGTTGATGTTGTCGGTCCATCCAGGAATGGGTTCCTTCCAAATAGGTATAACTAGGAAAAGGATTCGCAAAAATAAAAAAAATCGCAAAAATTTATTCATTATACCAACCTATGGAAGGTCTGAGTATGACAACTGGCAATTTGTCCATTTCATCGGCGACGAGAGATTCACCTAGGGCCTTCGTGAAGGCGTAGGTGTTGGGAAAGTCGCCCAATATCCTGGTAGTAACATGAATTGTGTCAGAATATCCCAAGCAGAACAAAGTTTAATGTAGTTTTTAAAACTACTATGCTAAGCGTTTGCACGACTTTTGCTAGCCGGAATGTTAAAACAAAAACATTAACGATGATTGTGCATCTAACTAAAGTTTTGTAACTTAGTTCTAAATGTAGTTTATTGAAATTTTGGTAAGCATTTTGAGGGTCAATGTAACATAACAAGTATTATAAATTAATTTTATCCAAATACAAAACAGTCTTAGACAATCTTTTACAACCATATTAAAACTATACAAGTGGGACTGTTTTCTTTATTATCTGCTCTACAACTATGTCCTATGTTTACAAATTACTAGCTTTAGAATAGTCTCGATTCAATTCTAAGAACGCTTATAAAACTGTTACATAACTTTACAAATGTTAGTTATACTAGAGTTTTATTACAGTACCACTGTAACTATTTTAAAACTCTAGTACAACTTTACGTGTACTTGTTAACTTAGAAGTTTAAATACAGTTTGAAAAATTGTCCTAAAACTAAATATTAAATTTTAGTAGATACTAAAACTTAAAAAGCTATGTTTATTATGGAACGTCTCGTTCATTTTATATATGTAAAACATGAACGTCCGAAATTTTGGACTTGGACTAACCATATCCAAATTAAAAAATATCCAGGATGTTCCGTAAAGAATGGTCCAAATTTCAGGGCTGTATTCTTTGGGTCAAAATATAGCGATTTAACCCAACTTACTTCAGTCTAGTTCAAATTTACCGACTTACAGGATGTTAAAGTTAAAAAGAGAAAATTTAATACCATGTATAAAAATTTTGCAATTATATATACAACCGTATTTTTCTCATCTTTCTCATCACTTTATTTTTTTATCGAAGTGGAACAATTATATTCACTAACAATATTCGGCTCCACCTAATTTTTAACACAACAACCATTATTTATAATTAAATTTATAAACCGTAAAATATTAAAAATTTTATTAAAATCACCATTTCAGCGTTCACTGTACAACCATAATTTATGAATAAAGAAAAAATATACTAGAAAGTTTTAAGTTTGTTAAATAGTGAAATGATTTCTCTTTTGTAAATGATCAAGACTAATGAATAATTAGTTTGCATATCTATCTTTGTTTTTATTATTTATAAATACATGAATTAGCCTCTTTATACAGAGTGATTTTACTTAAAATGCTGAAGGAATTGATTTCTCATTGAAACTAAATGCACGACTTTCTATCACGTTTTGCTCTAAGAGGCTTTGTTTTTTGAGATACAGGGCATTAACAATCCTTAAAGGAGTTTCAATAAAATTAGGACCATCATATACATAAATATTTTAGATGAAATATTAAATGTAACAGTAGAACTAAAATATATTAGTTTTTGCAGCTTCTTATACAAAAATCTAAAGAAATTACTAATAACGAATACAAAATATGAACCAATTGCATGAAGTTATATTTTAATTAGGAATTTATTAGTATTTACATTGAAAACACCCTGTATATTATATAGTTATATTTCGAAAACGTTTTTGTAGCTGTTATAAAATAACAAATTGCTTGTTGGGTACTGATGACAACGTATAAGCTCGAAACCGGTACACGTCTGATGGCACCGCTGACGACTAACTGTGACTGTTACTATAAGTTTTACAGGTGTAATTAAATACTGGTCGGACATTAGCCAAAGATATACCTTAAATTATATACCGATTTGTAGTGTTTGGATTTTTTGCGTTCTATGGTGGGGACGGGAATGAAAATTCGATACCTTTGACTTACTTTGGCGTGATGGAGTTGATGACGTCTTCGCTCATCCATTCCACGGTCTGTATGACGCGATGCGGATCTGCAGGTGGTGGGTATATCTTTTCGTACAGCACCCTTTCATGCAGGTGGCAATAAGCTGTGGAGAGGTGGCTGAACATCTGCAAACGACACGGAATGTGAAAGAACAAAATTCACAATTCAAATTCATTTATTTTTCAAAAATAAACATACATTATATAGGAATAGTCATATGTTAAGGTAACACAAAGATAAATACACACACATGAAACAATAAAAAGAACATATATAAAATATGAAAATATAAACAGACAAATTTAGAAAGTACAGAACAGTTATTTGTGAGTGCTGGCATTTATGGCAAAAAGAATTCATCTAAACTGTACAGGGTGATTGGGGGTAACCCCCAATATTCGAAAGGGATGTTCAGGGGATAATAATGAACAAAAAATCCTAATAAATATATGGCCGAATATGAACAGTTGTTATTTTGCCAACTGTGGAATCTAATAGCCCTTGTTTTGGAATTGTTTAAGACAATGTTTTTCGAACCAAGCCAACAAATCGTTCATAGAACACCGACATATATTCCTCAAATCTTCACAACATGGAAATGAAAACAAAAACAGCCGTATCATTAGCATAACGAACCATAGAAGCAACAGACGGAACCGAGTCAATGTCGTTAATATAAAAGAGAAGTTGGATAGGCCCCAGCACAGATCCTTGTGGAAGTCCCATATTGGTAATCAGAATATCAGTGTCAATTTTGTCCGTGTTACTGTTGTAAATATGATTAAGACTAACATATTGAGATGCCAGATTCAACACAATCAATTATAGTTTCCAAAAGTGATATAACAGCAGTATTTGTAGATTTACCATAAAGAAAACCATGGCGACTAGGGGAAATTATTGGCAAAGGGCAATAATCTACGTAAAAACGCATATACTTATTCAAAGGATTTAGAGAAACATGACGTTACTGTTATTGGCCTATAATAGGCATGACTTTGTATAATTTTAATATTTCTATAAATACGCCAGTGCTACGCGATAAATTAAACATATGGTAGAACAGTAAGATTTGACCCACCTTCAGCTTCTTGCACTCTTTGGCGAGATCCAGCATCATCTTGGTGCCCCTGACGTTGAGCAGTACGGCCTTCTTCAGGGGTTCGTCGAACCTGATGGTGGCGGCACAGTGGAAGATGATGTCAGTCTCCTTGGCGATGAGGGCTCTGTCCTCTTTGGATAGCCCCAGGTCTGGCAGCATGGCGTCACCTGCCACGGCTACCACTTTCTTAATGACATCTTCACCTCTCTGCTTCTTTAGCATGTCGAAAAGCTGAAATGGTATTTTGTGTACGTTAAAAAAAGTTTCGATGATTAGTGAAGTATAACCAAAATACAATTTTTTTAATTATTTTAAGTTTAGCAGTTATTTTAAGTTTTTACAGGTGTCTAGATTATATAAAAAAAATCTAACGTGGGTAATTTTTCTATTACTTAATAGATAAATTCTCTAGATATTAATTCCATAGACTACATTTTGTGGATATATGTTAAGACAAGTCAAAACTAATGATACTCCAAAAATGTGTAAGCAAATGTGCAAGACTCTACGAACACTTTACAAGAATACTTTTTTGTCGCAAATTGATATGTAGTTTTAAAATTATCGTCACATTTTAGAATAATCTATAGCATACCTTTTTTTCTTCAAAAATGTACACTGCTTGTCCAGTTACTACGCCACTGTAGTAGGGTTTAAATTATTTTTTCTACAAAAGTGTTAAAAATGCAATTTTCAACACCACCTTGTAGCATTAAAAATATTGGTTTAAGGTACCAGTGCCTTAAAATGATCACTTTAAAGCACTAGTGCCTTAAAGTAAATGTCAAATTATGGCAGTAAATGTCTAATACATTTAATTTGTATTTTCTAATAATTCACATAATTTGAAAAATTAAATCCTTCCACAATTCTACCACTATTAACTGAAACGACCGCATTCCTAGTTGACGTTTGAGCAGAATCCCCTGATATTGATGGCACTGAAAGCAGTTTTCGAGCAATCGAATTTTTACTTTCCAACGAATCTTCGATGTTTCTGTCGGCGACTATTGAAGATTTCCTTCCCTATGCCGCTTAATTGTCGTTAAATTTGCTCCACTATCCGCTAGTAAGCTTGCCGACGAACGCCAAAAACAATGTCCAGAATAGAGGTTGGAATTTGGAAGTTGCAGAAATTTAGCGATAGCAGCAGAAAATTTTCCAAACGTATTTATTCCCACAGGGATTTTCGTCACTTGCCTTTCACATACTTTAGGAAAAGCTTCCGATGTCCCACATTTGCTGGACGAAGAGCCATGTATCTCCGGTAAAAATCCAAATAAAATTCTTCAACGATAGTGTAATTTCGTGGAATATTGGTTTTGGTATCTAATATCTTAACCAATATTGAACTGGAAGTGCCCACAATTTCCAAGTTGTCGAGAGTCAACTGGCAAAGCTCCTCTCTACGACAGGCACCAAATATGCCCAAAATTGTAGCTACTTTCATCATAAGATACTCGTCATCCGGTGGTACGCACTTCAAAAACTGTTCAATTTGGTCTCTGGTTAAGATCTTTGATTTTTTTATGTTGATAAACTTCTCCTTGACGCTTCAGAAACGTAATGACCTTAAAATGCTTGCTGATATCTACGTCGCTATTTACCATACCATAGCTTTAATCCTAGAATAATTAGACCATAGAGATGAAGATTTCCAAACCTTAGATTTCTCCTCAAAATAGACCAAAAATACATTTTCAATATATTTTCCTGGAACGCCTTTTTTTCACACCACTTGACAAACTTATTATATGCAATTTCATATTGAATCCGGGATTTTCTTGGTAATAAGTCTAAAGTAGCTCGGTTGGCCGCTTCATCGATTTCTTTAAATGGATTATTCTTTTCCATATTTTCTTTATACTTTTTAAGAGCAAAAGGACACAACGTTTAAAAGTGACAAACCAAATCTTCCAAACTTTTTGTAAATGAATGTAACCATGGTTGCCACAATGGTTACTATATATCATTGGCAAGTACCCACTTGCTTGATATAGTATCTACGATGATATTTAAAACTTAACTTATTTCTACCCGGATTCATTTTTTTTAATGCTGTTTGTAGAAAAAATATTGTATGATATTTGTGTTAAAAGTGTTGTTAAGGCACTGATGTAAATAATAGTGTCATTGTATTAGAAAACGCTCTATACCATGCGAGAAAGAATTCCAAATACTGGCACAAAGAAAGGAAATTCAAGATTTGCTTAAAATCCATAATATTGCATACGAGGCTAGTTTGGAGAAAGAATTTTGCAAAGAAATACGTTATTAATGAAATGGCTGCGGCTCAGTGACATTCTGTTCTACGATTACCTCCATAATAGGCATTATGTCTTTAATCTTACTTTGGAAGAAATGTGAAGGTTTGGAAAACTTATACATGCGTGCCTTAAAAATGCACTTTTAACACACATCATAAATAACTATTATGCATAGAAGGACAGTTTATGTTTTTTCTCCAACCGTCCCAAAGCTATGACAATGTTTGACTGTCAGGAGTCTCTAAGGTTGACATTTTTCTTACTGAGAAAAAAAATGGTTTCTTAGCAACAAAAGTATTCACTTTTAATCCTAGGAACTAAAGTTGACACCTTTAATCCTTAGAACTGAAACTGCCACTATCCTCATTCTTGAAGCAATTCTCAAAGCAGTCCAACACGTTTTCATTAATAGTTATATTATTTTCAGATGTTGTGAAATCAGAAATGACAACGGCTCTTGGCTTATCATTACCACTATCAATTTTTACTATTCTCTTCGCAATATTTTCTTTATTCAAAAGTGAGTCTTCTATGTAGCCTTCCGCCACAGTGCTTGATCTCCATCCTCCGTGCCTTTTAAGACAAGTGATCTCATCACCGCTGTCAACTAAATGGATAGCAGACATTTGTTGTCATGCGTTTTCACTGTACTCTTTGCCACTGTGCCATTTTTTGCGAAACGGCACTGATTTTATAAGTACCGACCACCATTAGATGACACTTTCCACTAACATATCTGAGAAATAATCCAGGTGGACGTAAAGCAACTTATTTTCGATGAAAACTTAAATAATTGTCTCACAGCACAGTAAAACGACGTGGTCTCTTGGTTTTGGTATTGGGAATTTTTATAATTAAGGCGAATTTCATATCTTCAATATTATCAATTATTAAATTCACTAATTCATCAGATCGGCAAGCGCTTGCAACCCCCAATAAAAGGACGACCTATAAAGAAGCTTTTTAAACATTCTCTTCTTTTATTTTTAATGCAGCGTTTACCTTCATCAAATATAAATTATCAGGTGCACTATTCAAAAAGCAACAACGATTTTTTTGGAACATATCCCTCATTTGGCCTCTTGAGAAAAGCAAGTAACTAACTGCTAATATCAGTTCCCTTCTTTATATCCAACGTTAATTGCAACATTGTGATTGTGACCAAAGCCGGCTTCATTTTATTTGCATAGTTTGAGAAATACACCATCAATACAACTTAATGTTTTTGCATCAATTCATACAACGTTGGTAGGTACATTCATAACTTTCTCGAGATTTCTTTGGGAGAAAATTCAAAGAAACCTCTTGCACACACTCCAGTGTATCTTCAGGTACACCTAAATCTTCATTAGATTCCATTTTTACAGATTTTTCAGCAAACTGAACAACAAACAATCTCAAATAATCTCAATTAGCAATATGGCGATTAATGTTTGATAAAGTATCCATTTGTTTTATTGTCCAAATTTGGTTTGAATAATTTCAAAGCACAAATTAATAATTAAATAGGTCTAGTTGTTCATTGTTATAGTATCTATCTAAATAGTACACGATCTTTACAAATTCAACTATGACAATATGTTGCGGGTTGCCTAGATATATGACGTCACACTGAACGAGTATATTATTGTTAGCTCTGTATTTTTCGTTTCGAATTGGAACAAGCATGCATTAGTAACCCTCTAATGGGTCTTCGCTTCTGCAATTTGCTTACAATCTATTATTTGTATTTACTTAACATTTATCACTAATTAAGATTGTTTATTTCAGGATTGCAACACTATAGGGACGTATCATTTCACCAGTTTCCAAGAAGAAAATGGTCAGCAGTTTCGCCACCACATGCTTGTTTCTGTGCATACATTAAAGTTTTAGTTTCCTAGCCTAACCATTTCGTCACAGATCGCTTGTGTGCTCACGCCATTACGTAACCAAGATAAACAGAGTCACTGGAACTGTAAAAGTTGTTAAAAATGTTTCACAGGAACTGTCGAAGGCTCCATGCGTGTCTTGTGAAACAACTATTTATTCATAGTTAATTAATAATCAGACTCATATATGTATACTTTCTCATTTTTTTATAACGACCGAAAAATGTGTAATGGGTACGATTGAGTGCAAATTTCAAAACGCGGGCTTTACAATTGTGCAATCGTTAGATCTTTCTCTCATTGCCTCATCTTTCCTACTCCGTCAAACATTTAAAGATAAAATTACGTTAATTTGACCTCTAAATTGGTTACAAAAAATTATGACCTATTTCTTTTAGGGAAACCTATATTTTTTGGCCTGTTTCCTTATATGGGGAAAAAACTAGAGTAATATGGAGGTTAATAAAATTGGTAGGCAAGTATTTTATTTCAATAAGATAATTGGACTTAAAAGAAGAATATTATTACCAAAATATACCCTAATTATGTTTTTAATATATCACTTACTTCTGCCCGAAAGAGAGACTACATTAAACAGGGTGTCTTGCAAGTCGTTACAATAATTTTAGGAGGTGGTACAATACTTAGTTTTGAGTTGATTGAAACAAAAATTTAAATTCACATGCACTAATGAATTCATCTTAGACGATAACAGTGTTAATACTTAGCGTTAATACGATGTTTATCGTTATTATCATTAACATAACCTGCAGTGTTGGCTTCGACTTTGATAGGAAAATTAATAAACATAATAATTATTTTTTAATTTGTTTTTTACAACTCTTAGGTACGCATTATTGAAATTCTAGCATTTGAAAACATAGAAAAGGTATTTGTAATTTCGAACTACAGGATGTTTATTAATTGAATGCCGATACTTAAGGGTGTGAATCCTTTGGTTAATTTAAGAAGAAAACTTAATATCAGCATATGTCCTAAAGCTCTTAATTTTTTAGTTACAGGGTGTTACAGTTTTAAGAAAAAAATTACTTTTTTATTATAATTTTCTTATCACTCCAGATATTTTTATGAAATTTTGTACGCACCTATTAATCATTAAGGAGCATTGTTTGATGTAAAAAATGTTTTAAAATCTTTGCCAATGACGTCCGTACGAGGTTTGAACTAAACATTTTTGAAGAAAAAAATGGTACGCCACTGCTTTTTCTAAACACCCTGTATATAAATTGACATATATTTCGTTTTACTTGGAAGTCATTATATTACTCTTGGTTAATTTAGGTTTTTTTTGTGTAGTAGTCTATTATGCTTAAATATTAGCTGGGACGTGTTTGGTCCTTCGGACCGGATTGAACTTGAACAATTTTTTTAAACAAATGAATAACGGTTTTTACTCACAGGCGTGTTCATGATCTCCTTTATCCTCTCCTGAGGTTTCTTGTCCTTCTTGGTGCGGACCAGCAGCAGGATCTTCTTCAGGCCGGCGCAGGACCTCAGCAGCTTTTCCACCAGGACCTTGCCCACGAAACCTGTCCCTCCGCTTATGAACAGTGTTTTGTCCGTGTATAATTCAGACACCCTATCGGGGTACTGGTCCAGATCGACGTCTGTCATTTTGACAAGTTCTGTAAAGGAGTGAGATTGTTATTGAAACCGCTAGGTGGCGCATCTTATACTGTGTTTTCAATGTAAAATGTATATAGGATATTTTTAAATGAAGTAGCAAAAATTAGACCACAGATTCCTTAGGTGAAAATAAATCGGTTTAACCTAACATATCTATATCCCAAGCCGCACAATAAAAAAGATACAGAGTGTCAAAGTTAACATTTTATTTGTGATATTTGTAGATAACTTCTTAAAAAAACTCCAAATATTTACATAAAATTTGTAAATCGGGGGTTTTTGCGGGTGAGAAATTCAAATTTGTTTCTAATTTTGACGTCACTAGTAGCCTAGACAGTTCTATGTTGGCGTCCTGGAACGGCTGCGGGCCCGCGTTTTCCGTGTGCGACCAGAACTCGTTGAGAACGGCCGGATCTTGCACCACGACAACGCGCCAGCCCATTCCTCGTTCATTGTGCAAGAGGCAAAAAAAGACATTCCAACGTTGACGCACCCACCCGATACTTCCCAAGATGAAGTCGCACCTTAAGGGAACTCATCATGGCGGCGTACAGGAGGTCGAAGAAGCTGTAACCGTGGTGCTGAACGGGTTAACTGCGGAGGATTACCAAGAGTGCTTCCAATCGTGGGAACAACGTTGGAATCATTGTGTAGAGTTAGAGGGAGACTATTGTGAAGGTCGATAATAAAATTTTGGCGAAATTTAATTTGCTTGTTTCTTTATTGACAAATTCGCTGAACTTAATTGCCACAACTCGTATAGTTTCTGTATAATCATTTTTACAATGTTTTTGTGACTTATGATGTTTTATATGATGTGTTTCGAAAATGTTTTCGTAGCTATTATACAATAACAAATTGCTAGTTGGGCAGTAGAATGTTAATGTATTTTTTTCGGTGAATCATCAAGTGAGGAGGATATATCCATTGACGTTGTCAACCAGGTCATTATTTTTTAATAATTGCTATAAAAATAATATACGTAATTAAATAATGTCGACCTATTAAGTGCAATATAGTTGTATGCTAAACTAATTTCGTAAACTGACAAACGTATCTATGATTAATCTAAAAATGTATAAACATATACCACGCAGGTAATAATTGATTTGTTCTTACAATATTAAATTACTGCTTGTGCTAATGTTTATAGAGAGTATTTACCTTTGAGACGTCAGGAAATTAAACTGATAAGAATATATTAAATATTACTGATATAATCGTTATTGTTAATGTTATCTACAAGGGTATTTGCACTTCAACAGTCAAGTTGAACGAGATAATTAATTTCCAGCAAAAAAAAGTTTACCTTCGATAATTCCATTTTGCACAATATATTATTCTTTAATATCTGCATATAAATGAATTCAAATGTTCTCTTAACTTACAAATTGGTTTGGCCCAATGTCAGCTCTTACAATTGGGCTTATATTTGGGAAAATCAATGGTTGGTGTCATCCACATTGATTTTTTTGTACTTAAATAAACTTTATTTGTTTACTTTAAAAAATTTCCATTCACAGTCACATCTTGATAACCTTGAAAGCATTTTTTTATTAAAACTGGAACGTCACCGAAAACAATTTTGTGAATTTACATAGATTTGTATATTAATGTCAAAATAGTTGAGTGGTTCCTTACAATATATAGATATATGTATTAAATATTCTATCTATAAAAGAGATTATATATAGAGGACTTAAAAATATACAGTTTTCTTCTCAACTTTAGCCTTCTTCGGTTTGGAATTTTAGTAAAAACTATATTCTTCAAAATAACGCAACACTGTTTTCTTTTAAATATCGTCGAAAACCGCTTCTTCTGATTCTACCATAGCTTTTAAAATGGCGATCCAAGGCCTGCTATGATTTTCTTATACCTCCGAATTTCAACAAAAACGTTTAGCGATTTTTTTATTTAAAATTTAATGCCTTGGTAGGAGCAAGAACCCTCCAAAACTCTATGTGTGAAATTTGAGGAAAAACTATACAGAGTGTTTTGTTTCACACGATCTCAAAGTTTTACTTGTGTACAAATCCGAAAAGCTTTATTCTTCAAGATAGGTAATCCAACAAATATTTTTATCTTTTAAATGGCATCTAAAACCACTTCTGATCCTTCATCGGCTTCTAAGATGCCATTTGAAGGCCTGCTATGATTTTTTATACCTCCGAATTTCAATAAAAATGTTTAACATTTTTTTTTATTTAAAATCTGATGAAGTTTGTGTGAATCAGTGAGTATACACAGTGTTTTCTTTTATTTTACACGATCTCTTTTATCTCTCTGACATTTCTTGGAATATATGTTTATATATCCTGTTCTTGATACTGACGTCATGAATTTAATTTTTTTCGTATAATTAATTTTCGAAATAAAAAATTGGACTAAGTATAATTATGTTTTGAAAGGCTCTGATGGCATTCCAATGTATCTAATCAACTTATATGTATATAGTTATGTATCCAATATGTCAAAGAAATATAGATATGCTTCTAACATTATAAGGAAGCAAAATTGTATACCTACTAAGGTGAGTTGCCCAACTAGCAAAATTTTATAAAGATTGTATAAATTGTTATAAAATAAATTTTATAGGAGTTTCAAATTTATATAACGTGGTTAAATACCTTTATATAATACTTATATAAAACACAATAATATACACTTTTATAAAACACTTTGGTAATGTAACAGTTCTTAAAAAAATGTATACAACACTTTTAAAACAATTTTATACAGCATCTATAAAAACGTTTTGTAGTCTATATTGCGGCATTATTTAAAGAAAAATTATATTTTTTAGTGAAGAATATTAAAACTAAATAATTTTAAGATTGGTGTATAATGCAGATCCATAATGCAGATCCAAAAAAATATGCGCTTTAGTTTAGTCCACATTTCCTTTAAAATTATAAAATATAAATATAAAAAATATTAGAATTATGCTTTCTTTATGTTATCATTGTATAATTATATTTAATAATCTTGTTATAAAATAATCTTTCAAAAATAGTAACATCATGTTTTAGATATAATTTTAATACTTTCAACTAATTTTACATAATGACGACAGTGATTGTATATTGTATTCTCAAGCCACAATTTTGTTACAACATATTTATAAATCAGGGAATATTTTTATAGGTTAAATATAACTATAAAACTTTTTTATAAATATGCACATTCCGAGGCTAAAAATTAATTTTATTAATTTCCTCATATATCCTTAATAAAACACTGGTAATATAACTATTTTACAAGGTTATAACAGTCATTTGCCCAAGTATACAACTCTTACACAATATATTTACAATCCTTATATATATATATATATATATATATATATATATATATATATATATATATATATATATTTAAATGTTGTACCTATAACGCATTATAATACTTTTATAAAAATTTTAAAGAACTCAAACTTATTAAACAACGCTATTCTATAGTTATAAAATAATTCGCTTCTTTTAAAGTTCCATTTTACTAGTTGGGTGATTTAAATTACCTACATTATTTTTGTCCAAGGAAACACCCTGTGTATATGAAACCAAAAAAAGTTATGCTATAAATAATATTCTTCTCCCTGATGTATCTCAAAAAGTAAATGCTTTAAGAGAAAATTTTTTAGGTCAAAAAATTATCCACTTTCGAAATTTTTTATATTTAAAACTGGTAGGTACATCCTGGACATTATTTTAGTAAAACGTTGACGAAAGTCACTAACCTAATAAAACTATTTTGTTGGTTGATTTCCCTCACTGTAACAAACAAATTTATAGTTTGGTAGAAGTTGTGCGCCTGGAGCTTTAGATATTAAAGTAAAAATAGAGAATAATTCGTCTTTTCCTTAACTAATTATGCAAATGGCTTTTCACAGCCACCTAGAACTTGAACTAGGCGCATAGTAAGCCTCAAAACTGTCGCTGTCAACCATCGAAGTGGGCCAACGAAACAGAAAGCGATCTCGGTTGGCCAATCATTCATTACCGGCGTCATTTGTTACGTTACGAGTGTGGTATACTGCCACAGTCGTCGAAGTAGGCCGCTCTTATATAATTCAAATGTTAGGCCAGCCAAGATGTGGATGTCTAGTTACCTCACGAGCTCCAAACCCGCAATGAAGTGATTTAATTTTTTATAATGCTTTTAATCAGCACCATTGCGTTGCCATCGACCTGAAGGAGAAACCTGAATCGAATTTAAATTAATTCCCTGCAAGAATTTTCGCTGTATTCGTTGTTGAATAAAGTCGGCATTCTTTCGAACCGACGAGGATCATGAGGAACAACTTTTTCTATCATTAAAAGAAAAAAATACTTAAAATGAAACAATAAGTACCTATAAATAATAATCTAAATTTAAATGCGAAATTCTTATCACAACTTGCTTTATAATACCACGCACTTTTTAACATTCTGTACCTAAATATATCTAAGTATAAATAATTAGATACGTAAGATACACATCATGAAAACAATAAGGTTAGACGCATACCTAAAATTTTTGCAAAAAATGCCTAGATGTCTACTCACTAATTTATATCGCCCTTGTATACCGCACACTAGATTTCACACTTCACTGCAGGGAAAGTTACCAACAGAAGGGACTCACGCGTACATGTGGATAGAAAAACAAATAACACGTCACAGCTCGCCCGCCGATCGTCAATTGTTGAGCAGTCTGTGGCCGCGAGATTGGTCTAGAGTTTTAATTAAACGGGTGGAGGGGGCTTGCGTGCTCGCGAGAGCATTTACTCAGGGTTGTTACCACAACATCGAACTAGATGTCGTATTGGGGAAAAATACTGCAAAAATTAATACTTCATGAAACCCTCGAGGAGACTTCAACGATACGTACAGAAGGCAACCGTCTTGGTTTGACCCAGAATTGAAATCACCAGTTGGCTAATCGGATTTCCCAATATTTTTCCATTTACAAATTTAAATGTGTTTTTATTGAAAACAGTTGATTTTAGAGATATTAGCCAGGTATACCTTTTTTAAGACGACAAGTTGGGGGAAAATATGTTTCCAGCCCAAAGTGAAATACACCGCGTCACAAAAAAGTATTGGCAGTTGAAATGCACCTTAATGGTCTCTTATGGCACCCTCTAGAGGATACAACGAAATCGTCGATAAATTTTAAATCATAAAAAAGCTCCTGCAAAGATAAAATTAAATATAAATCTTAATATCCATGGTATCCTCGAGGAGACTTCAACGATAAATGAAGAAAGCAACCGTCTCTAACTAGCTAATCGGATTTCCCAATATTTTTTCATTTACAATTTTAAATGCCTTTTTATTGAAAAAAATCGACTTTAGGAGATAGGTATAAGCAAGGTATACCTTTTCTAAACAGAAAAGTTGAGGGAAAATATTTTTACAGCCCAAACTAAAATACACCGTGGCACAAAAAAGGATTAGCAGTTTAAATGCGTCCTAATAGTCTGTTGTGGCGTCCTCTAGAGGATACAATGAATTCGTCGATAAATTTGAAGTCATAAGATCACCAGCTAGTCAGCCGGAATTCCCAACATTTAAATACCTTTTTTCTACGTTCATGCAAAAAACAAAACTTTATTGAACTATATTTAGTGGAAAAAGTGATTTTTGATTGCACTAGTGCAATACAATGTTTATTGCGTTCATCTGTCATTCTACTACAGCGTTTTGTCATCATGATAAACTTACAAATCAACGTCATATTTTCCTAGACTTAGTGTCATCTAAATAAAACAATTTTTGGTTTTTGCATGAACGTAGGAAAAATATTGTATACAACTCGTACAAAAAGTGTTTATTGCACTTGACATGTTGTCAAGTGACCTTTTGTACTTGTTGCATAAATAACTATTTATTGAAAGCGATTAACTTTAGAGATATTAGCAAGATAGGTACCTATAGGTACCTTTTTAAAAAGAAAAATTGAGGGCAAAATATTTTTCCAGCCCAACGTGAAAAACACCGCGTCTTAAAAAAGTTTCGGCAGTTTAAATGCTCTAGAAGATACAACGACATCGTCGATAAATTTGAAATCCCAAAAAAACCTCAGTTACAAAATTTAGCGACAGCTTGTATATTTTTTATTTTAAATAAATATCTTCTTGCAGATAAGGAATTATACTCGTAAGAATCTGGTTAGGTTATACAATTCTAAGATTTTTTCTTGTGTGAATACTTACAGAACACACAAAATTCAACACGCTGTGGAGGTCTATACGTTTGTATAGATATGCATAAATAGACTATATTTGGATGTTGTGTTGGCAAAATAATCAAATTATAAAGCAATATCTATATAATAGAGGGGCATCAAATAACAAATTTTATTGACGTGCGAACATTCTGAGAATGATGACCTAGTTGTTTATGGCAGTAAAAAGTGAAAAATTACGTACCAGGCGTTAATTATTTTGCGGTCAAATGTCACCTTATGATCACAACCGCACTATTTAAAATTACTAGGTACCTACTTAAATATTTAAGTAGGTATCTAATTAGGTAGGTATACCTATATAAAACTATATAACATTTTTACTGTATTGCAATTGTTATTAATGTTAGTCATCAACAACGGCAATATTATAAATTTCATTTTTAGGTATAGATATCGTTGAATAGAGCAGTAGCTGGCTTGAAATTGTTTTAAATTTTTGGGAGGCTTCTTCTATGTTAATAAGAGAGAAAAATGAAATATTTCAACAATTATAATACCCACATTGTAAAAAATTGCATATTTTAAAATAAAAGTGTGTTTTAAAAGTTATATTAATATACAAAATTTTATGTCCAACTTGAAAAAAATTGTATGTGAATACTTTTAGGTAGATATTGTAATTTTGCCAAAAAAAATCGCACGTAAACGGTTTGGCTGCCATTATTTTAACAGCTAATTGGATTCAAATAAGTAAAAAAAAGTATTAAGTATATACGGCAGGTCCTATTTTTTAATATACCTAGCTACTTATACCATCATCATCATCATTTAAATGAATAGGTAGAACTTAGATAATCTTCACAATATGGTTGCAGTGCATTGTAGTTTCCTGTGTCAGGTTGGTAAAGGCAATATCATGGAAATTATAATTTACATTCCGTATCTTATTATTTGTGAATGTTTCTGTTGATTCCAAAAATAAAAAAACCTATAATTTCCTTCATTGTTTATTTTAATAAATCATCCCATGCTTAATGGTCAATAGGGGGCCTCCGGATCAGGTTGCGCCTGAGGCTCAGTAAATCATGATCCCCCACCACCCAGACGCAGCAAGACTCACACCGTCTACGAAATTTCATATACAAACTAGACTTAAAAAAAAAGAAGAGAGATGAGACATGAAAGCAAGATGAAAAGGAGGAAATTGAAAAAGGCACAATCAGAAACATTTATTCCTGCTATTGTGTTATGGTACAAGTGTTCAAACATCGTGGGCTAAATCGCAGCAGCCGTGTTTTTTAGATAAAAGTAAGGTAGCACTGTAATACAAAATTTGCATGCATCATCATCTTTAGATGAGTTTTTAACGTGTATATGGAAAAATGTATGAATTTATCGGCATGTGTCACGTTTACTTCTTTCTGTTACTGTTTTATCATACAAGTGTTCAAGAGAAGAAGCACAGGAAAAAATGACGGCCTGTGAGGCAATTTAGTTATAATAAAGAAAATGAAAGATTCATTAAGTGTGATAAATGACTACGATTGCTAAAAGGCTCTCAAGTTCGATTTACATAGGAATAGGTAGCAAGACGCGAATTACTACTACGTTTTTGCATTTTTTGCAAGCCCGATTGCAAAACGTCGAAAGACACAGAGCGTAACGAGTCACCGTCAAACGCAAATTCTAAATTACCAAATTGCCCAACAGTGTCTCGTCGGTGGAATGGAGAAAGTTATTTTCTATTGGAGTCATTTAGTCTTCATCGTGGTTGCTACACGTGTTTTCAAAGGTCGATTATGCCCACTATTTGTGTATAGTCCTTGCCTGTCATTTCTGCCAGCACTCAGCACCCCTTTGTAGTCTGTGCTCAGCACCATAAGACATGAGCGCCATCTTACGGTCATTTGGAAAAACACTGCAACTTAAGAAAAATTAGCATACAGAAAACTGTGTAACTTACATGAAATAACACATTCATAAATGATTGACAACATAACTTTGTATAAAATCTAGTCAACTTTTATTTAAACTTAAAATTTTTACGAAACTTTCATTATTTTCTCATCAACGATGTTTCTTGGAGAAAAACAGACTACGCCAGCGTATTCAGCGGACACTTTTCAAATTATCTTTTATTTTTTTGGTGACGTCCCTCTAAGTTTTAGGGACGTTCCAAATAATGTTTGCATCTGGATTTTAAAAGTTGGTATTAGGATAACAGAAAATTGAGGAGATATGCGTTTGTACTTCTTGAAGTTTAACATTGAGTTTTTATAGATAGTAAAGCGTGGTACAGCTTATATAACCTATTGAAGCATACTTACATACGTACGTACATATAATTTTACATGCAAGTAGGTACTGTATTTTGAAATTTTAGGGGAAATATAACTATCTGATTGTATTCTATAAATTATTACAAACGAATAATGTTCAATTTTAGATTTAAACATAAAACGTCAAATAAAAACCTGATACAAACAACGTTACAAACACACAGGAAATTAAACTGAAAATTTGTATACAATTATTGTTCGTTTTGCTATGCTACCCCGCGGCACGTGTCCGACCCCTCGCCAATAAACATGGTCTCTGTAATGTGGCGCCATCCTCGGCACTAAGCGAGACTAATGCATTTCTTCTGGAAATGTTTATTGCTGAGCTAAATAAAATATCGTTACCACAATGGGCGTACCTCAAAATTTTCATACATTTGAAAATATACATATACACAAAAACGTACAAAAAAATTGTTCATACACATTTACAAACCATTTCTCACATAATGTTGAGAAATGGTTTGTAAATTTGTGAAAAAATATCAGGCAAAATATACTAAACTGGAAGTTATTGATTTTGTCATTGAAAATGGTATAGTACGAGTATAATACTGGTATTAATTCCTATCATACTGTTAAAAATTCTTTTACAAATTGAATTTCTATGTCGCTTACAATACTTATTAGAAAGTCGGTGTGACAATGACACTTTGCAAAGATTTTCACCTACGCGATCCATAAAAGAACTATGGAATTCGAAAAACTAAACTGAACTAAACGTTTTTGCTTTATTTTAATTGATTTACGTTTTCTAACATTCAATCGTCATTTACTCGAAAACTTTCCTATGTAAGAGGGCAAAATTTTAGTACTGTCTGATAGAGAATTAAACGATCTTTCAGAATCAAGGAAAAAAATATGGTGTTGCCATTTAAAAAAATATCGATGACGTCATTACTCGAAAACAAATGACATTTGAAAATCGCATTTTAAGCTAAAATATGTATTTTTTAAATTAAAAATCGACCTGTTCGAGGATTTTTCCCAAAAAATAATTGTTTCGTTTTTATTAAATTTATTCCATACTTTTGGCGCATACTGTATATTATCGATACTGACAGAGGGTATCGACGTTATAATTAGTAATAAAAGTCTTGTAATGATAATTCAAGGTGAAACTGTATCATTAAAAAAACTAAAACTTGTTAATAGTTCTAATAACCGTTGCACAATCATTTGAAGATATTACTATTAATCTCATGGACACTAATATTGTTACAGTAATTTCCAACAAAAATGAAAATCCATTATTTATATTGCCTCTAAAATCTATCATTTTAACAATAAACATTGCCACATATTGTTTTCTATTTTATATAACAATACAGATCCTCTTTGTGTTACTAATTTAAGTTCAAAACTTTTAAAATTGTAAAAAAGTAAAATTTTAGTTAGAGCAATATAATTAAATATTCCAAACAATATTTATAACAGCAATAAATGTACCCCTGAAAATATAAAAGATGTTCGTGCTTGAAGTATTGAGGAAATTAAAGTAAATAAAAAGGCTATAATCCATTATCCGAGTACAAAGACCGTTTTGCTAATCATACTTCCGAATTAGGGGTAACAAGTGTAACCAAATTAAAAAAAAAATTGGAAAAATCAGAACCAATATTTTATAGGCCGTATAATAGGTATTCAGAAAATGGCAAGGGTATACGGGATAAAATCAGGGACTTATTTCAAAATGAGATTATCAGGGAATCGAATTCTCAGCATATGTTATGATTTGGTTCCTCTGTATCCAAATGCAAGATGACAAAATTACATCAATTTCACCAAAACTAACAGAGAACTACTGTTCTAAAGATATTAAAAGTACCTACGTACTTCCAAAAGAATGGACGACTATATAGAAAAACCCTAGACGGAAAATTAAAATTAGTTATTCCAAAATCATCCTGGTTTAATATTATTTGAAAGTATCTCGTAATATATGTTATTATTTTTATATAACAGCATTTGTCAATATTTAATTGAAATGAAACCTGAGCAGACTGTAATGTATGTCGCACTATATACATTCAAATCAGACATGCTAAAATAAGGAGTTTCTGCAAATTTGGCCAAATAGTTATATTTTTCAGGCTATTATATATCGACACAGTAGTTAAAAAATTCTTAGTTTATAAAAAATTATTATTTGTTAATTTACGTTGCTATAAAATACAAAACAAGGACAATATTTTTTCCAATGGCTTGTATACATTTTGTAGAATATGGTTTTTAAACTAATTTTTCTCTTTTAAACACAACCTAACGAGACGCCACTGTAAATCAGCAAACCTAGCCAATTTGCAAACCAAAATATGTAGAGCGTCGCGACCCAACTTTCTTGACTTCACTACAGGTGGCCGACGCTAGCACATCTAGCGTTAAGTCAATCGTCCCTATACGTTTCTGTCCGTACAGTGAGGTCTTATTACAATATTTCAGTCAACGAAAGATTAATATTACAGAAAACTGTAATAATTATTTTTATTACAGTTTCTTATTTGTTTTATAATTTTACAGTAACTTGTAATAGTTATTTTCATTACAGTTTCCTGTCAAATTAATGTAGTTGCCTTTAGTACTTGAATCTTTCACAGATCCACAAGTTCAAAACTTTGACGATAGATGGCACTGCCGTTTGTTGAAAAACTAACAAATTTACAAAAACATGACAAAAACCTTTGTTCAATCACTGGCCAGCGCTAAAACTAAATCGCAGCATCCGTGTTTTTTTTCGGCGACGCGATTTAGCAGACAATGTATAGCTTAAAATTATTGAACAGTATATAGACAACCAGTAATACAACTTTTTGTATATTTGGTTGTATTACTAAGTAACAGAAACCATCGGACATCTCTTCGTCTTTCTGCTATCCTGATACCGACTTTTAATTTTCAAATGCGAACGTTATTGTAAAAACCAACGAAACAAATGTGGTGAATGCTCTGAACAAGCTGGTATGCTTCATTTTCATGTACTGGGTAAGTTAACAAAATAAATTAATTTGTCATACACGAAGTTAGAAAATAACCAAGTTAATAAAATAATGTTATGTTAAGAATTATGTTAGATTTTCAAAAACTCTGGCGAAATCTAAGTAAAAAGGTATCTAACAGGTGGAAAAAAAAATAAAAATGCCTTTGTACTTTAAAATTATATTTCATAAATTGTAAACAATAACCTAAAATCAGTCAACAAAGAGGGGAATAAGCGAACGATATACTACATTACATTTTCTGTTTGCCTTAAAATTTTTAATACATGATTTACACAACTTTAAAAAATATCTCCAAACCAAAGTCGAAATCTATCAATTCTATTATCTACAATAAATATCTTCTACAGACTACTTTTTGGTAACACGAAACGAACATCCACAGCTGTAACACCAAAATCCTCCCCTAAAAACAATACGTTCTGTAAGTCACAAAAAAATTAAGAAAAACAAATAATTACCTGTAAACCGTCAGAATACTATCACTTTTTTGCTTCCACAGCCTTTTCCTTATCCTTATTCCCGTCTCCCTTCACCACGTGCACCATCCGCAAGGTGAGCACCGCCAGGATGGCATCCAGGGGGTCCATGAACCCCCTCTGCATCCACTTGGGGATCGTTGTCCTGGCATGCGAGAAACCGAGCTTCTGCAGGATGTAGTCTATTCCGTACGGTTCTATGTACTTCCCGGCCACGCTCAGGAGACGCACCGTCGGTTCCAAGTGCCACGTCTTGCAATTGTAGTTGCGCCAGTCCTTGGCGAAGATGTCCACGTCGATGGAGCCCTTCTTGGAAGGCGTTTCGCTCAACATGGGCTTGGGTCTGTCCGTGTCCGAGTTGGAACGCTTATCTAGCCCACCCAGCTAAAAACAGATAAAAATTGAAGGTAAATTGTACAATGAGCGATTTAGTCTTACCACTCTTTCTTTTTCCTTAACGTAGGAAGTGATTAAATCGTGTAAGAAGAAGAAAGCTTCCGCGTCGACTGTGACGAAAATGTGGTCTTCAAATTCGGTGATGAAACTGCATTCCACGCACGGTTTCTCGTCAGAGAGGTCCGGGACGTCCGCCGCTTGTAAATGTTCCGTTTTTAGGTGAAGCTGCAAGCTGGGCAGGGCGAAGATGACTTCTCTGTTGTGGTTGGGGTCGCCCAATTTCGGAGACGAAGTGCTGCTTCTGGTTCTCTCTATAGAGTTGTTCCCATCTTGTCTTTCTCTCTCCAGGGATGGGAATCTGTCGACTTCTGCGGTAAAAAAACGATTATTATTTAAAAAAACGAAACATTTTGAACTCACCGTCAATTTGACTATTGGCGAAGGCGTAATGGAACCATTCCTGCAACGTTTTGAATTGGGGAGGGAAAATAACGCTCCTCGACACCTTGCAGACCGTCGCCATGGATAGGTGGGTTTTATAAGTGCTCAAGCCTAGGCTGCACGTCAGGGTTTGTACTATATGAACGTCTTGCTTGGGAGAGTCTTCTAAAAAAAAAAGGACAAATGTTATGATCACGTATACTGCGAAAAGAGCGATATCCACCTGTAGCTGAAGTGGAAGGTATCTCCTGGCTTTCTGTGTTGAAATTGATGCAAGGCTCCTTCAAACTGAACAACGCCCAAGATTTGCTCTTAAAGTTGATGCCGTGGAAGCACGCCAATGATATGTTATTCCCGCGTAGCTCCATCGTGCCACCCAGAACGGTACCGAAAGGAGGTAAGGGCACATGCATAGTGCTCAGCTGCAAGCCCGCTACGTAAGCGAGAACCTTCTGCCAGTGGCGATGATGCCTAGCATCGCTGGTGTTGGTCGTTTGGACGATGACAGGGGCCACTTCGCGAGCGACTGAAAAAATTAACGTAACATTGTGGAAGTTTGTGTAAAAAAGACTTACTTTTTTGAGAAGCCACCCGTGGAGGCCTGGTGGAGCCCGCGAACCCACTGAATGCTCTCTTGCTGCTGTTGAATTGTTGAGAGAAGAACTCTTCCAGTTTGTTGAACATTTTTAATAAATCCGCCGTCGTTGATTTAGAAATCATCATTTGTAGCTGATCCCAGCTTAGGACGCCGTGCATGAAGATACTCGCGGGCCTGAAAGTTGTTGCAATTTAAAAATTAACTACCATAAAAACCTTTATTACCTTCGAGTCGGAATGAAAGTATCTCTACCCGTCGCACGATCCAACCTCCACTCATCCCTTAAATTTACGTTTAAATCGCTGACACGGCACATCAGAACTGATGTCGCCATGTAATCTAACCTTAGTTCGAGAGCGTGCAACCTTAAACCAACAGTGTGATCTGGTTCCACGTCCGGTTCCTCACGGATATGTACTACGACAAAATTTATCATTTTCTGAAAAATTAAATACTTTTTCTCACTTACTGTAAGTGTCGATTTGAGCAATTTCTATGTTTCCACCAACGATACCTCCCTTGGCGTCTAAACCAGATCCGCCAAGTCCTAAACCGATGTACAGATTCTTGTGACCGGTCGAGCCGATACTTAACCTGCCGTCACTTCGGAAATCCTTAGTCAACCACCTTAAACAGAAACAAAAATATAAAATTCCAAATTGCGACATTTAACAACAAAAACACTTACGATACGTTACCCATAACGTTGCCCATGTTCATGTGTACGTTCAACTTTTTGAAGTTGACTGCGAACAAAACCAAAGTCTCCCAAGCGGTCATGTTTTTATACTCCGAAGGACTGGGTGTTTCCCCTTGGGTAGAATCGGAACTCAACGTCTTACCTATATCTTTCAGCTTACCGTGACGGGTATATTCTGGGTCTAAGTTGAGCTTGAGACGATCTTTGTTGTTCAAGAGTGGTGATTTGTCAGATTTACCGGACCTGAAATTGATAGAATTGAAACTTATTGTCAGTACGTTTGAACTACTATGTATGACTCCTACCTTTCGTGGCTTCTGGACAGTCCAGGTGAGGCGTTCTGCGACGAACTCATTTCCTCTTCTTCGTTAAAGGGCGCAGACATGCTAAGGTCACCTAAGAACATCCTCCTGACGATAGAACGTCTGTACCACGCTTTGGGGAAAGCTAAAATTTCTGTCAACCTCCTCATGTCGTATTTGAACGAGGCTGAACCAATATCAATAATAGCTGAAAAAAAAATAATTATATTCAGTATAGTATTGTAAATTAAAAAAAAAACGCTTACTGGAAAACCTGATCACAGCTCTGCTCTGATCCGTCGCTTTGCCCTTTGTGGATTCCTGTTTGAAATTTAACATCCTAGATCTCGACAAGTGGAACTTGACAAACTCGACGTTGATTGAGAGCGAATCTTTACGTTCGCTATCAGAAAGTGGCGACCATTGTGCCTCCTTCAAAGCGGACTTTTTACCACCATACGGGTGGAATATATAAACGGAGAAATCGGATAGACATCCCGTAACACTCAGTCCTCCTACCGCTGTAGCCGCACTGTTTGGAGTACCGTCACCGAATTCGCTAGAAAAAAATCGTTAGCTAAGAGTTGCCAGTGACAGCATTTTTCGTATTACCTGCAAAACAGTTCATCTTCCGCCCGTTTCGAGCTAAAAACGATGTCTAAGGAAGGAAGTTGTAAAAGACATTCTACTCGGGATACCGGGAGGCAGCTAAACCTAAAGGTGCTGGGCTGCATATGGAAATAAACGATAACGTCAACGGGAAAACTGGCATACACATAGTTCCCGTAGTTCGTAAGCTCTTGGTCTGTTGATAAAAGTGATGTATCTGAGAAAATGCACATACATTTAAAGATTACAGAAACAATGTTTTCCTATATGCCTTACCGGTTTCGCTCAAAGCCTTCACAGGAATCGGCTCTAGCGTTTGTTCGAGAAACTCCAAAATATGTGGGCTGATAATGGTTTCTTCTGGTACGCTCTGTAACGTCATCCACGCAAACAACGAAGCCTTTTTAATACCCGTCTTCTTGTTAAACGGAACTCCGATGAACGTCTTTTGACTATCTTGAGGAGGTGTTACATTTCCAAACTGCAAATCGTCCAAACTGGTCTTACTGGACGTAGGACTGTGACCGTAGTTCGGATTCGTGATACCGTGCAAGGACGAGGAGCTCTTCAATTCGTAATCATTGAAATATTTAGATTTGGCATCGATCGGGTGCGTTTCTTGTCTTTTAAACGCCTTGTCGATTCTGATCTGTTCCGAGTCGCTGTGGGGTATTTTTAGATGGGCAGAGTCTGATTTAGTCTGAAAAGCTTTTTCGAAATCGGGTGATGGCTCGGGACGGTCCGCTAATGGCGCTGTCTCGTCCGTTATAACCTGTAAATGTAAATTTTAGAAATACATTTTAAAACAAACTTATCATTGTACTTTTGATTGATATTGCAGCTTTACGTCCATTCCCGGTATGTGGAAAATGGTTAGGTCTATCAAGTTCCCGTGTGGCGTACTCCTCAATTTCGAAGAACTACTCTGCGATGTTAACTTCTCTTTATTTTTTCTTATAGCGTCAGGACTTGACGAAGAAGGGAATTCCAGTAGACCTGCAGAACAACTACGATCCTTCCGCATGCGATTCCTAAACATAAAAATTATTTACACGTATACGTTACTCCTCACTTTCCATCTTACAGTTTATTTTCTTCTTCCCTCACTGGATCTTTCGTGTGCAAAACGCATTTACCGCTATTGATAAACACCTTGACGTCCAACTCCAAGTCGATGTTGGGTTCTTGCGGTTTTTGACTTATAGTTGACTGAGACATCGAAGAATTTGTTGTAGTTTGGTAAGGACTGGACGTGTGGGGCTGTTCATTAGCAAACGAATCCAGCAAAAGCGACCTAACAGATAACAATGCTTTCTTTATACAGTGGCCGGTCAAACTACCAGGTCCGACACTACTTGATGTTTTGCGTCATTACTCACCCTTCTACAGATTCGTAAGAAGCTGGAAGTTTTTTTCTTAAAGTAACTTTGTCTCCGTCTATGTCCAGTTGATCGACCCAATCCAATTGAGTTTCTGGCAAACTCAAGTCCGAACTGGCGCTGGGTAAGGATTTTTGCCTAAGACAGACGCAATTATATAAAGAAATAGGACGTCGGAGGGAGGCGTTTTACCTGCCCATCGTTTGGGTATCGCTGAAAGTTACTCTAGGACCGGACTCTCCCGTTTTCACTCTTAAAGACGCGGAACGTGAAGGGCCCGACCTTGGAGAACTCTCGTAGCTGCTTGCTGTGTTCGTGCCAAGCTTTGTACAATCGGGGCTAGAAAGTTATATGATCAAAGTGGGCGAATATAAAAACGTGGATCTCTCAAATTAAAAAATTTACAGCAATTTACGCAACGCTAAAAAAGAATTTGTGTAGTTACGCAAGCGAAAGCCTTAGATATTATTTAAAAAAAAAAAGAGGAAACATGCATAGAAAAATTAAAAACTACTAATACGAACCTTCCACCAGTTTCATGAATAGTACTAGGCACTACTACTAAAGACTTTGACCTAAAGGAATATCAGTCGAAGTAAATAAAAGTTAGAAATTAAAAGTAAAGCATGAAATGAGTTAAGATTATGACGCGGTAGGTTTCATCTAACGTTACAATGAAAAAGAAATTAAATCAAAATAAAATATACTGTGTCAGCTACATAACTTTGAACATTTCAGACACTCACCTATCACGACCCTCGGGCATGGGATTCGGTACCACAAATGATTTAGATCTGAATGTGTTAGTTTTCGAACCCAAACCAAACTTCCCTTTAATAGAAGAAGCCCTCATGCTTTGTCTGCGTAATTTCTGGATCATATCCCTAAAAAAAAAAATATCAATCAGGCTCATATCTGGTTCGCCAACCGGTCATACCTTCTAAAATCTTTGTAAACCATCGTTTCCAATTCGTGTAAACGTTTCATTTCCATTTCTATGGTCCCGTGAGAAGCGCCAAGAGATCTCAGATCGTTGATGATCTTGGCCTGTTCATTCATCTCTTTTTCAATGAGTTTAGAGCGGCTCCTATTGTCCAAGTTGGGATCGTACATGAATGAAGGTAAAATGCTCTCTTGTGACGCCCTCGTGCCGTCAGTTTGGTCGTTTTCATCGCTGTCGTACTCGACAGGTATCGCATTGTCTTCCACACCTGTCAGCATGGTTAAAGTATAGCCCAGAGCCGATAGCTGTTTGCCGACGTTCGTATCTAGATGTATATCGACACCTTCCATTTGCCACTGAACGTTGAGGAACCATTTTGCGTTTTCTGTAAAATTAAGTTGTATAAATGAAGCAAAGGTGGAAAGCATTACCGTTTGGCTGTTTAGCAGCGATAGTCCTGCTGCAAACTTCGTAAGTACCGTCGCTGACAACGCAGAGGTTCATTATGGAGGAATCCGTCATGTCAGGCTTCCAATCGTCCAAAGAATTTTCAAAGTCCTCCGCAAAACGTAAGCAAAGGTTGGAAAACTTGCCTTTGCTCACCAACGAACCAGAACTGCAAGCTGTAAAAACCTTTGTGAGAAATATCAAAAAGTAGTTTGTCTTAAAATTACCTGATATGCTCGTGTTTTCCAAAGTTACAACGACGGCTCCACGGCTCTCTTCGTAAACGTTCCTCTGGCTCCAACTGGCAAGCGGCAACGGATTCAAAGGTAGGCAAATTCCCATATCTTCTACGGTGAGCTGCAAGAACAAAGTTCCGAGATGCGGCGCGCTTAGTTGGCTCGTTAACTGACCGAATTGGAATTTCTCATAAACTTGTTGTGTGGCGCTTAACACTTCTTTGTTTAAATTGGCTCGTTTCTCATTCCAGTAGTCGTAGGCGTTTTTGTAGTTCAACCAGACAAGAATAGCTTTATCGATGGCTACTGGTTGTATGTAGATCAACGGTCTCTTTAAGGTGATTAGAACTACTTCTTTGTCCTCGCCTTCGATTATTTCATCCTAGAATTATTTGTATTAAAGAAAAATGATGTAAGAGAAGGTGTTAAGCATACTTGAAAAGCGTTTCTGAGGCCTATTCTGGTGTTGAAGAAGGCCACGGGTTGGTATTCTATATCCGCCTCTTCGAAAACCGCGTTTCTTATGATCTGACCTAGAGATAAGTTCAAATCTACTTGAGCCTTTCCAAATAGTCTAGCTGTGGTGTTACTTTGCGTAGAACCGGAGACGTTCTGCACTCTATTTGACAATTCCAATACTACGGCACCTAAAAAACACCATACAAAAGGGAAGTAATACCAAAATATCGTTTAAAAGCAAATAGTACCGGTTTCTAGACGTACGGCAGAACTACCCGCAGTCGTAGCGGTCAATTGTATCCTTTGGATTTTGATAACCAAAGAAAAAAGTAGTCTGTTCAACGTGGATGGTTCTTCGGTATCTTCCAACCATATGGGTACGGGGCGTTCCCCTCCGTACACTTTTTGTACGACTTCATTGACTTCCTGCGAAAAAAAAGAAATAAGTGAGGAGTTTTGAAGATAAATTATTCCATATAAATGTTATACAAGAACAAAATACACCAGCATAACCTTATTTTTTTTTTTTTTAAATATGCCAAATAAGTCAAATAGGATGATATCAACACTAAAATATTTAAAATAGCAATTGAAATACTAGGCAACAGGTTCTTTTTCTAGAGTTGAGGGCAAATTCAATGGAGCTACGGCAATTGTACAAGATTTTATAATTAAAGACTTCCAGGGGTACATTAAGATTAGCAATGAAGGAACGAAGAACGAATCTAAAGTACTGCAGCTATCTGGATTAACTGTTGTCTATCAGATACAAGTATTATTATAATTAATAAAAATTTTTATTTTCGTTGTGTCTATATTTGACAACACTGTAAAAACTGCATATAAAAAAAAAGAAAATTACAAAATATCGTTAAGATGAGATCTTACCTTCATAAACACTTTTTGTACGAAAACCAAGTGGTTCAATAAATCGGTAGTAAGACTGTGTTCGAAGACGCCGATTTCAGCGTTAGCATTCAAATATCCTCCTTGTCTGAAAACTACGCCTTCCGGACCATGGACACCTTCTCGCAACCCACTTGCAGCGTTCTCAGGAATATATTCCGCAGCTACGTGGACTGCAGGAAGAGCGATACTCGCCTCAGAAGGGAGGTTGGCTTCGGCCTTCTCGTTCTGGTTGTAACCTTGCGGTAATTTTGTGGTGAAACTGAGGGAATGGTGGGGTAAGTCAATAGTAAACTTTGCCTTGCTTCCCGTGAAACCGGTGCTGTTCACCTGGTCCATCTTGTACTGGGCTTGGAGCGACGGAAGCAGCGCTGCGGTTATGCTCAAACTCTACAACGATATGTTATAATTTTTTGCAGAATTAATAGAAAAGGGAAATACCTGTAGTATGACGGAAAACTGCATTACCAATGGTTGGAAAAAACCTCTTTCTGGAGTAGTACCTTTGTTGACTGTGGCAGCAGGTGCCGGGATATCCCTCCTTTGGTGATTCGGAGAGCTTTGTTGTTCTTCTTCCGGCGGTACCCCTCTGGATAATCGACTTGAGGTCCTCGTAACCCTCAATTCTTGCAGGGTAGAGCTCAGTTGTTTGCTCCCTCTAGTGACCATTCCGTGAAGAGCAACGGGGTGCTGGGGAATGTCAATATTCACAGCGCCTACCGTCAACAAGCCAGAGTTTTTATCTTTCTGGCGTTTCGTGACGCTTGAGTATAACGCTTGAGATTTACCTGAAATATATTTAATTTTACACAATTGCTCAGAAATGTTTACGTATATATTTACCGATTGTGACCTTTACGACCGTTTGTTGATTCGGTGCGACACCTTCTAGCAAAACGATCATAGTACGACCTACTTGACCAGTCATGGAGCACTCCAGCACTTGCGGCACAGATTTTTTACGACAAGTCAGACTAGAATGTAAGCTCGTTATTTCCGCTTCCAGTTTTAAACCTGATAAAGTTGCGAGAAGTCTGGTACGATGGATTTTCGCCAAGCCAAAAACAACCAACTTGGTGTGCTCATTGGACGTACTTCTAGTTTCACTAGCTTCTCTGATAGGCGGCATAGGTGGCACACTTTCTCTTTTATCCACATCTTCGGAAGACTTCATTTCTTCTGTGAGGATGTCGTACTTTCTGTTGCCCTTGTAATGTTCGGAAATATCATTGGCACCAATAGAGAATCTGAAAAGCGATTATCATCACCAAAAATTTAACTTTCCTATTGTAATGTCGTACCTGTGTTTAATAGTTTTTGTATCGGGCATATTGGCGTACAATTCCAACAAATAATATATCGTTTTCCAACACCTTCCTGTACTTTTATCCGAAGACACTGTTATATGCTCCAGAGCTGAACCTGACGGACTAGACATGGTCAAGGGCGTTCCAGCGCCCTCGCTCAAGTTAACGTATCCCTTAACGCTTTTACCGGTCGAACGCAATTTCTGGGCAAAGCTCTGGGGTCTGGATCTGATACTGGGTGAAGGCGAAATGATCGGTTTGTTTTGAGAGGAATAAGACCCAGGATCGGAGATTTTCAAAGTCAGTTGCTTGGACATGTCTGCCATGGGGTATTGGATATCAGAAGCTAAAAAAATTTTATATATCACAGAATTCGAATACTTGATGAGACTTACTTGAAGAGTGATGTTTGATATCAACGTGGTCGCTGGCGCTCGTTTTAGGCCTCCTAACTTCGACAGGTTGCTGTTCCCTCAACTCGTTTTGAGTGTCTTTGACGTTTTGGTACATGTTGCTTATTTGATGTAAAAGTCGTAGTAGTGGCATGTTGACTCTTTGGTGGATGTATCTTATGCCTTCAAGACAAATGTCAAACATCAAATGTTAAATGTCGATTGTCAAAATTAATACTTACCTATAGTAAAATTTATGACAGTACTCGTATGGCTTTTGAGCTGGCCTCTAGAAATATACAGTACGTTCTTGGTTTTCATGATTTCGTTGACTGCCATATCCGTCATTCGATCGATTTCTAGCTCGACAGCAATTTTTTCGCAGACAAACGCTGGAGATTCATCTAAAAAACACACATTAATAACTTGCAGCTTTCAAAAATCGCAATAACTATTATTACCTGTGTTAACATCTATATATAGCCTTTTTGCTTTATTTTTTCCTTTCTTCTTTTCGATTTTCCCATGTTCCGACACTACTATATCGATCCTCATGGTTTCCATGTTCCCGACCAGGCAAAAGTTTGATCCTAAGGCATCTAAAGTCGTCGCATCGTTACCTGTGTCTGAAATACAACTATTAAGACAAATTTATAAAGGAATAGTTATTCGTACTTGAATCGGACATTGTTGTGAACCGTAGCTGTTGCGGCATAACTCCTAACCCTGATAACAATGGCTGGAAAATTTGGTTAGCGTCTAAGAGTCTAACCGAGTCTTGTATGGGATACAACGGAAGTTCTGTAGGGGGTTCACTTTCTTTGGGCAGAGTGCCGGGTTCACCCGACGATTCTGTATGTAAAGTGTCTATTTTGGATTCTAAACAACCTACGATAAATGTAATTATGAAATTTTGTCTTTTCAGCTAATTAAAAGGGCACTACCTTCTAAATTAGACGTTACGGCATCTTGTTTAGCCATCCAGCTGTACAGGTCTTCGGAGGAGTGCGTATGGCCTACAGTACGATGCGTAGGGCTGGAAGGGAGCTCGGCACTCGAATGGCTGTAGACGTCGCTCGGATCCGAGCCTAAATTTACGACCGTTCTATCTTCACGCAAAGCCCCGTAACCTAATAATAAGCGAGGCATTTAGATGTCGTATTCCTTTTTGCTTTCAAGTAAAAGCACAAAAATCACATAAGAACACAAATTACTCACATATATTGTCATCGTTCGCACGCTTAGCATTAAATATGTTAGCGTTAGTTAAAAGCGGAAGGACGACACTGGCACGACTACTGTTAGGGGGCTGGGAAGGCAGGAGGCTCTTTTTGCGTTTTCTATGTGGTACTGAAAACGCAAGGACTTGAAAAACATATACATACCACCGTGCGGGCAACTTTTACCTGGCGGACTAGGCGATGTTAGCACGCTCTCTACGCCTCCCGATACCACGGCCACCTGAGGTGTGTGAACGGATGATTCAGCGAAGCTCGTCATACGAGGAGAATGGGTCATCGATACGATGTTTTCTTTTACAGGCGCTGCGAATACGTACATAACTTTGATTGGGGGTCATTTGACTCAAGATAAACTAACACTCAGTACGTATCAAACGTTTTACATCACCATTTTACTAAACTGTGCATTAGCTTACCTTTATCGATACTATAAAAAAAAGATGTGATGTAAGCTCTAACTATCGTGATCTAAGTGTAAAAAGCAATGCCAAGAAATCGTTTCGAGTGAACAAAAATATTACTTAGGGTTAGTTCACAAAGATGCCAAAGCATGCTGTGGTTATACACTCAAAAATGATAAAAAAAATCATCTCTTTAGTGACAAGAAAAAATTTATGTACAAATCTCGTGGGGTCAAAAATGCCCTCAAATAGAACGAAAACATCCAAAGAATTACCTAACCTACCCATGTTTCTATGAGCGTTTGGCTTAAGAATGATACCAGCGTGTAGCAACCGCGCATGTTCGTCGGTAATGTCGGGCTCCTCGTTACCGCTCGCCTCACCGTCCGTCATGCACGCTTCCTGTGAAACGGTGAACAAGCACAAAAAAAGGGTGACTTTCTGAACAAGGTAAGCACAGCAAATTATACGAAATATTAGTACTATGCGGCAGTGGAAGTGGCCGGCGATTCCACTTGTTTGTGAGGCTCGCCGGCGACTTGCATCGCCCACTATGACAATATGAGTTAGTGCCGCAGAATAGGAAGCTACCTAAACAAGAATTAGACACTTTTTCGATGCGTTTCTTACTGTTCTTTACGACTCTTATGTCAAACTCATGCTTAGGCTTCACCTGGAGAAAAAATAAAGAATTATAAAATATATTCCTGACACAAGACTCATTTTTTAAGCAGAATATTCAATGTGGTGTTCTATTAAAATATATTGTCAAAAATCGTTAGACTCGACCGAATTTCGAGTTTTACATGCTCCACTAAAACTTCAAAATCACGAATTTATCAAATTTTAATATACTATATAGAGTGTGACTTTGAATAGAGGTCATTTTATTTGATCTTCTCATAAAATTAATAATGACTAATAACATCACAGATTGTTTAAAAAAAATAATAATAATTTCCATTGAAGTTATGCTCTCTGCCACTTAGTTTTATACAATTAATTTAAAAGGGTAACATTTATTTGATTTAGAGCAATTGAAATACACAAATATTACCCTGTATGGAAATTATTTTGCAAACCACTGACTGAAAAAACGATAAAATCTTCTAATAATCAGTATTCAAATCAAATTTAAGACTATTATCTAGAGAAATTTACCTCTTGGATATCTGGTACCGTGATTGTGACATTCACCGGTTTTATCCTGGATTTGCCGGTGTGTTGCGGCATCAGCGGTGTGTATAACGTGTTTTTCCATTGCCTACTCAAAACTATGACCCCCTAGTTATAAAAACAAACGATAAGTACCAAAAAATTTAAACTGATTCAGCAAAATAAATTTGATGTACACCAAGACACCAATCTTGGGCTTATCCATTGTTAAAAGTAAATGTACCTGTCTCAGGGTAAATAGCTGTGGGATTTCAGACTCACGGAGGTTCATTTCGACGTAGATCGGATCGCAATCCAAATAATACTTCTGCAAAATGGAGCACAACTGCAAACTGGGGTCTTCTTGCAACGTTTGGGCCAATGGTGTAAGTTTCCCATAACGACTCTAGTAGAAGACGTAAGTGTCATGTAAATACCAAAAAAATGGCAAAAACTCACCTTCGTAAGCGTGATTCTTTGTCCTTCCAACGCCTCGGCCATAAGACAAGCTACCGTGGCCGTAGACCGTCTGTACATGGTACGCACCATGTGAACCACTCTTATAGCCAAACGGTTGCTGGGATTCATCCAGGCGTTGATAGCCGGCGACGCCGTACTCAACAAGTTCCAATCCAATCTAAAAATGTGTCAGTTCATTACAACTACTTTGAAAATCGATTTTTATTACCTTGTATAATCGATTTTGCGGGTGATGGGAGCACGAGGTGGTGCGGCAAAATTAAACCACACCACTTTGAACTCTATGATGCAGGAGGAAACGTTGCCGCTATCCTTCGCAAGGACGGCGTGCTCCCTGGACGTATTCTCGGGGTCTTGTTTGGTGCTCTCTTCGTCCACGTTTGATTTCTTATCCCTTTCGCTTAATTTCGGTGTCTGATTTGAACCCGCCTTGGTCTGAGGTCGGTTGTCAGCCATTTTGGGTGTAGCATGAACGGACTGTGCCGTTTCGGAATTCTCTAGGTTCTCGTGGGATTTTATAATGTCAGTTAGGGTGCTATCGGTGGTCACCTCGCATTCCACATGCTCGAACTGGGATTTCTTCACCACCTTCAACGTTATACCTTCAAGTCCGCACTCAAACATTATAAAGCCTAGTTTATCTTCGCTGCTTATCTCGTCGCTTTGCGAAACCTAAAAAAAAATTATTACGAAGCAATAAAATGGGTATGAAAGTAGTTCTTACATTATTTTCACTAGACGAAGGCTGCAAGTAGTACTCCACGCCCCTATGCATTGTTTTAACCTTCGTCGGGGTGAACAAAACCTTGGATTTATATGTGGGAATGGCGGTTATGATGGCGTCGTCCAAGAGAGAACTCTCATTCCTTAACCGTCTCAGCTGGGCATGTGCTTTGCCTATATTCAAGCAAATGACGAGTTGCTGTTGCTGTTTCTCGCAGTTTTCTATAAAAACGGGCTCTCCCTGGATCACATCGGAGTTGGTGTTTGTCTGAAAACCGAGCAGCATCTTAGCTTTGTTGGCACCTTTCTTACTACCACTGCGGACCACGGCTGGCCGTAAGAACTTTTGCAGGACTTCTTTCGCTTGTTTGTCGCAGTGCAACTTCGCCGTAACATTATCGAAACAAACGGAGAACAGCGACACACACGTTAGATCCTTGATGTTGTCCAACGCCGAGAACGAAATGATTTCTTCCACGATGGAGACTTGGAGCAGAGTAACGTTAACCTGAAAACATTATTTGTGAATTTCAGAGAGAGTATTATCGGATTTTCTTACTTTCGGTAGGAATATGGCGGCCTGTAGCTGAGTCTTCACCGTTTCTTCGTAGATCCCAACATCTTTGACTTTGCTGCTTTCAGTGGGCTCCTGGCATAGCTTTGCGACATTTTCTGTGGTTTTCAGTATATTTGCCGATTCAATTTGTCCTATACAGGAAGCGTGGATGTGGTTTATGACGGTTAACGGGTGGAGATTGGCAACGGTCGGAGTCAAGGCATCCACAAATCTGAAATAGACATTTTATTTCGGGTTTTTAAAACAATTAATAATTTTTTTTACCTTTGAAGAGTTTCTAGGAGTAAAGGACTAATCATAATGTCCAAATCGCCCTTCAGTTTCACGATAACGATAGTCCTAGACCCAGCCTCGCTCTGACCACTCAAAAGTTCCTCTTCTTGAAACGATCCTGATTCATTTTCCACTTCGTCCTGATCCCAAACGTACACGTACGGAGAAGTAGGTGTTTTATTATTACCCATCGTATCGGATTTTGATACCATTTTCAATGAAGTTATCCCGTCAACAAGCGTCTCGGTATTCGGTACAAACCTGCCACCTGTCGTTAAAATAAGCTTGTACAGTATTATCAATATATTTAGGCCATTATTACATCACTGTGTCGGCAAAATTATTTAACAAAATGATACAATTCACACAGTACAAAACACCAAAATTTCAACCATAGCTCGATGCTTTTCTAACACGTTATAAAACGTTGGTTCGGTTGAAATAGAAGTTTAAGGTTAGTAAGGTTACCCATTGGAATGAGACATTCAACAATAACTGCGCAGCATCGTTCACATGTCCTTATCAATCAATCAAAAACGATATAAAAAACTACACGTAATGCACCTATTAGCAAAAAATCTGAAAAGAAAACACCGATTTGCCACTTACCGACGTAAACAAGCTTGTCATCTTGGTTCTTCTCGAACAGAGGCTGTGAGAACTGGTCCCCCTGCCCCATGCTGCCCCAATTGTTGCATCTCACCTGACTGAGATGTGTAACGTAACTAGACATCAACATCGGGGAATCGACAATCAGCCTATTCACTTGCATATGCAAGTCGACTAACGTGAAGTCTTCCTGACTGCCCATCGCCGAAACGTAACTCGTGTTGCTGTAAGTGTCGGACGAATCGTCCAAAGTATCGTTCAGAACACCACTTCCCTGGTTAAGCTCGGCAGCTGTAGGAGTGCTCGGTATTATTTTCGGACTGACAGAACGTCCTGGGGGGTAACGATGTGGCGTCACAAGGCCTTGAACGGTGCGCTGCGCATCCTCCGACTGAAAAAAATATATAAACAATCCTGTACGGAGAAAACGTTGCAATACTCACAGATTTACCCACGGAAAAACTTCTATGTTCGGGTGTATGTATCTCGTGGTCACTTCTGTGCGACGATAGCCGCGTTATATGACTTTCAGGTGCGGAACTGGGCGCGGGTGTAGGCCCGAGGCTCTTATAAGGATGCACGCCGTTCCTGTCAGTCACGATGCTCAGTTCGCTGGAAAATTTCTTCCTATAAGGCAAATATTTAACGATTTTTTATTGCATTTGACAACTGACGTACCTTTGAGGTGGAACACTGCTGCTATCGTGTTTCATGAGGGTGTCTCCTGAGCTCAGAATGGAGTTTCTAAGACTGGAGCTCCTGGAGTTCAAGTTAATGTCTTCGTCAGCAGAGTAGAAAGCTTCGGAATGGTTTTCGCTGGACATGGAAGTGGTACGTTGCACCTCTTTCTGTAACTTCTCGTCGGAACTGATCCTGCCGCCTAGAGAATGATGCGACTCAGAAGAGTTGAAGCCTTTGAGGGTCGGCTGGGGAGAGACCGACATGTCGCTACTGGGACCCTACCGAAACATTTACGTTAAACTTTACGTTACAAGGTTACGCGATGTGAAGTATGACGAGATAATGTGGCAAAGGCAACTTACACTCTGCGTTAAAGCATATGGCTCCTTGATGTCTACGATGGGTGCGTTAAAATAATCTACAGCTAATTTTGAATCTGAAACGCTATTTTTAGGCAGAGGCTCTGAATCGTTACCACTTACTGCTAGTTTGCTCTTCTCGCATTGCAGTTTCGAATCGCTGTCTAACTTTGTCGGGAGGTTTGCCGGGCTCATTTCAATCAGCCTCGAATAAGGCACTTCCTTCATCAGAGAACTTCTACGCCACAGGAAAAACAATGCAATTAAATATTTTTTTTGGAGTTCCACTTCTACTTACTTGATCGACGTCGAGGAGAATCTCCTGCTGACTTTTCTGTCTCCGAGCCCGTTGGGGCTCGTATAAACGTGGGACTCCTTCTCTAAAGACCTATCTCGTTCCAATGGAACTATTTTAGGGCTTTCGCAAACCTTTCTGCCCGGCTTAGACCTCGTTAGAGTGTCTTGGAGAGTTATTTCGTTGACGATGTACGGAGGAGTACGGAAAATTAACATGCCTTCATGTAGAATGCTCTGTCCGAAGCCTGGGTCCTTTCCCAATTCGTTTATTCTAAAAAAAATCAACACTGTAAACACATACATATTATTAAAAGCAAATCTTGATAAAAAGCTTTGCTAGTTAGTCAAACTTAGGAGTGAAAATGATAGATGGCGCCACTCTTTTAAAATCCATGTCATACTTATTATAGACAAGAGATTTTAAAAGGGTATCACCATCTATTATTTTCACTAGTAAGTTTGTCTGGTTGACTAACTATTGACCTTATTTATATATAATATAGTTATTATATATATATATATATATATATATATATATATATATATATATATATACAAACAAGGACACTAATCACAACGTTTATATTTTAATAGTTGTTGAAGAACTTTGTATGATGATCTTTTGGGTTATTCAATGGTACCTATATTATTATTATTATTATTCACCTAAACGCAGCGATGTTCACGCCCTCTTCCAAGTCCTTCTTGCTGGGCTTGAAGAACCTGGTGCCGTTCTTGTTGCTACCGAAAAAGACGCACCCGCCGGTACATCCGCACTTTCCCGTAGTCTTGTTCATTTCGGGCCAAAGAAACCACAGTTTCCTCAGTTTATCGTCATGCATTTTCAGGAATTTCTGCTGGAGAGTGTGCAGGTTCTGGTCCTTTGCGTCCGATGATATGGCCGACTCTATAATGAGGGGACCGAAGTTGACGGCTCCCACTTCTAGCCAAAAGTCCGTGTTGTCCATATTAGCCCTGAAAGAGTACGATTTAGAAATTAATTTGCCGAAGATCGTGACTTACTTGGAATGGTTGTACTTGTGGGGATGCCAGAGCAGCTGTCTCAACGACATGCTGTAGATGATGCAACTGAGACCGGAGCTGACCTGCTTGCCGTGTAAGTTGCAACTTGCCAAACGTATGGGTGAAACCTGAAAATAATTAAGTTACAAAGAACTACTTTGTATGCTTCCCACGTCTTACCCAAAACTGCAAAGCGGCGCCTGATTCGACAAGCCAGAAGTCGATGGCGTCTATAGCTAGGCGACACAGTTTGTACTTCAATTTATGTTCGTTATACAACTCGTGGTTCTCCTCTGGAGGCACAGTGCTTCTAATTGACCCTTTCTTGTCCTCTTCCCTCTTTTTCTCCAAGTTATTCTTCGTATTTTGCTTTTGGTTGCTGGAAATGCCACCAAACTGTCCAGACTTATTCGACACCCCGGTATTGTTCTTCGGCTGCAACAACTGCTGTATGGCTTGCTGCACATGCTGGACATGCACGTTTTGGGTAGATTGAGTGCTTTTTTTCTTCGTGACGGGCTGGCTTAAGAGAATATCGTCTTTCGGTGAGTTCAACTCGTTTTCCTGATCACCTAGGAGAAGGATTAAAGTTTCTAGACAGGCCAGAATAGAATATAATTGAGGAGTGGTTAGTTTTCCGCTCAGTTTGCCCAACTGGATTTCTACGAGCCAGGCGTACTCGATGGTGTCTTGATCTAAGGGTTGGCCGACATCGGAGAACATGGCGTGACCTCGGATCTATAAAATGTTTAATTATATCATAAATAACAAAAATTGTTAATAAAATTACCTGAAGTGCTGACAGAGACAGTTTTCCTTGGTTTAAATGCTTGTCGCGAGACGAACGGTTCACTTTGTCGGACACTAGAAGCACGGCAGGGCTCAATAACAGTTGAAGTTCGGTTTGATCGTACCTTTTCTTCATTTCAAAGCCGACTCGTTCTACGAGAATCACCGGGCAAGGCGGATCTTTTTCTGTACAATTCTGTAAAAGAAATACTTTAAGCAACGCCGATACTAAAGTTTTATTCTAACCTTGAGCAAATGGGCTTGAACATCATGCATGATAATGGAAACGTCCACTTCCAACGGTCTGTAATACCGATGGTCAAAATCGTCTCTTAATTCTAAAGGAATGTTTGCGGAACTATCATCGGATTTAATTTCGGAACTCGCGGTGCTGTCTGAAGTCGTGGTGTGCTGCAAGTCTGTGAAGACTTGATCTTCACCGAATATATTTTCCTATAATAAAAAATATAGTCACTAAAATCATTACAGATGAATACAAATGATGTTACCTTGAAATTCATAAAGTTTTTCAGGGCCGTACCATATAGCAGGATTACGGAGGGTCCTATTTCCAGTTCGACACTCACGGAGTCTGATTTAAGACTGGTTGGATCAAATTTCTGGGTGCCGTCGGGTGAACGTTTTCGGTTCTTCCTCTGATGCGGGAAACGCATAGGAGAGAGGAGTATCTCTTCTTTGACGGGCGTAGAAATGTCTGCTTGTGGTTTAGGACCCAACGGAGGACAAGGATGGTAGGTGTAAACGATGTTGATGGCGCCTATCGGCACCCACCAGAAATCTACCCATCCAGCACTGCAATGTACAGACTTTAGTAACTGTACAATTCACGAAACCTGACAAATATTGTTGGTAACACGGTACAAAATGAGTTGGTCAAGTTATGTCAAGGTATGTATTATTGCAGGAATTTTTAAATTTGAAATAGAACAACAAACAAACCTTCAATTTCTTTGACAAGAATGGAAGTGAAATTAGAGACAATTAGTCCAAATTTATGGGAAGGTCAATAACAAGTGGATCTAATAGACTACTAAAATAAATGTGTCTAATTGTGCACAATTAGAACAGAGCTAACAAAAATATTGAAAAAATTAGACTAATTGTACAGTTAAATTTTTTACTTTGGTCAGTTCTGCTAGTTATTGGCCGTTCTACCTTCTCTTCATCGTTTAATTATATACAATTTAACCGAACTGACAAAAATTTAACAAAATTCATGAAATTGCATAATTAGTCAAAATAATTCAATATTTTTGTTAGTTCTGCTCTAATAGTGTGCAATTTAATAATGAAGAGAGAGCAGTGCAGCCAATAACGAGCAGCAAAAAAATAAAAAAAAGTTTGTCTAACTGTACACAATTAGTCAAAATTTTTCAATATTTTTGTTAATTCTACTTTAATAGTGCACAATTAAACAATGAAGAAAGAGCAGGGTGGCCAGTAACGAGCATGACCACCAATAACAAACAGAACTGTCAATAACGAGTAGGGCGGTCAATAACAAGTAGGGTGGTCAAAAATGAGTAGGGCGGTCAATAACGAGCAGGGCTGTCAATAACGAGCAAGAGTAACAAAAATATAAAAAACTATTTATCTAACTGTACACAATAAGTAAAATTTTTTTCAGTTCTGCCCAAATTTATTTCAATATTTTTGACAATTTTCAGCTGAATGTGTACACTTACACAACAAAGAACAGAAATGGCCAATAACGAGTAGGCGTCATGAAAATATTGAAAACATTTTGTCTAATTGTGCACAATTACAGCAGAACAGACAAAAAATATTGAAAAAATGCATGTACCTTAACTGTTACACCTAATACAAAACTGTTTACCTGTTCTGACAGACGTTGCGCCATTTCGGTATGATCTCAGTCTTCTTTGTAGTGGAACCGTCTTTCGACAATACTTTAGCGTACTTTTCCAAAGCCAAGACTATGTTTCGGCTTGTGTGGAACTCAGGTATGAACAAACTCAAGTCTATGCTTTCACCCTTTGAAGCAAAAGATCAACATCACTTTAAGAAGTTGTTATAACTTAGGAAAATCGAAATTGAAAATAATTTATTAAAAATCGTGTACCTGTATGGACAAATTCACAGGAACGGTTTCAGGAAGGAACTCGTCAAACGGGAGGTCGAAAGAGAGATGTAAAAAGTGAGCACATAAAGCCAGTTGGGTGTTTTCTAGCCTGTTACGCTGGCCAACGCTGCTGCAATCGATCCAGTTGTACTGGTTGACTAGAGTGAGGAGTTCGCAGTGTTTCAACGTTAGTCCAAATCGCCAGGTGTATGGCACAAAATGCATCAAGTCGGGCCGTTGTTTTGACGCCCAATCGTTTATTAGATCTGCAGAAACAAAAAAAATATGTTATAACTCCGTAGTTACCATTCCACTAAATTTTGTTTTCAAAACATTCAAATTCTTACCGGTAAAGAACCATTTGTGGAAAAATATCAAATTCACAGTCGCTTTGCAACCCGTTAGATTAATTTCCCAAAGCTGGTGATCGTTCCAGACCAACGGATAGTGACACAGCACACAAAATTCTAGCGTCTCGCTCTCGACAAAGTGCCTGAACTGTAAACTAGTCGTCGCTTCCAGATGCAATAACTGCCCGTTGATTTTGGTGGTGTATCCATCTTGTAACGTGGTCCACGGTATGGTAATTTCCAAGTAACTCCCGGCGCCAACGTTGATGTGGACGGCGTTGGTTTCTTTGTCTTTCGTAAAGAGAATGTCTATGGTAGCGTCGTTTTGCATGAGGAGGCGCACGTCGAACGATTGCATTTGCCTTTTCTCGCCCGGTTTGGGCGCCTTTGTTAGTTCCATAGTAACGTAATCTTGAGGATAGAAGAATTTGAATAGATGTTCTCTTTGCCGGTCCGCCCAAGGTCCATAACTGAAATCTGTACCTAAGAAGAACAAAGAAGTCAATATATAAAATCAATTTTGACAATTTTAGATTACCTTTGCCGCATTTTATGTCGACGCCCCACTGTGGTGCGCTAGATTCCACAATATCTCCGTTAGCTAGAGTAATTAGAACCGGTTCTTCTGGTACCACCCCTATTATTAAAAATGTTACACCGTTAACTCATAGTTTGCTGCAATTTTCATTATATACTACCTGGTTCGTCCATATAAAAGTATAGTTCCAAGTCGTTTGAAGACATCAACACAAAACCTTCACCCATATACCTAGGGGGGTCGTCAAGCATACCTAACATAAAATAATATAAACATGTTACAAAACGAAGCCTTCCATAAAGTTTTACCTGTATATTTGGGACTAGGCGCAAGCATAACCTTAACGTTCTCTGCTTTACACTTCACGAAATGCATAAATCTATCCAGGGTGCAAACGGCAGGTTTCGTGGAATAAACAAAGTGCGATTCCTCAAAAGTAATACTCAAGGTTGTTGGTACAAGTCGGTTTCCAAAGACGAGACGACTCTAAAACACGTTTGAAATAAATGCAAAATTTTTTTTAACAAATTGACTTACAGAAGAAATATCACATTTGATGACTGGAATCAGGTCTCTCCATGTTTTAGCCATAGCTGCTTCCGGTTTTTGCTTCTTCGTAGACTTTTTCTGTACTACTTGAGTCTCATTTTCGGCCCTAAAAAAGAATTAAAAACCCTCCTACAAAATAATAATATAATACCAACCTTTCGATATCTTCCGCCACCTTGTTATCGTAATTATTATTAGGAAATATATTAGGGCCCAGACCGAAAACCTTCTCCAACCGTGCATACATCTCGGAACGGTTGTACACGTGTAGCTCAAAACCGTTTAGCATTAAAGACAGTCTTGTATCAGAATGGGACAGATCTGAAAGTCACGAGATAAAACCAAATTTAAAAAACGATATGTCTACTTTACCTTCACTAACGTCTTTTGGAACATACGATCTCCACCATCGAAAAATCAGATAGCCATCTTGAACTCTCGCAGTATAATCGTGTGTTATGTATATCACGTCCCGAAACATTATTTTACCAGAAAGAGCATTCATAGTTAGAGAACCTAGGAATATAACAGTAAGTTCAATGATAAAAAGATTTGAATGAAGCGTACCTATTTTAAAGAAACCTTCGCTGATAAAAAATTTGTTAACTATTTTCGTTATGATGTATCCCACCACTCTGGAGTTGTAAAATGTTATGTATATGACCCAAGAAACCGCAAAAACAAGGCTGCAAAGAAGCATTGCAAAGTTGGAGTCCATCTTCAAGTTTTCCAAGTTTACATGGTTTACATGTGGGTTTGACGACACATTGGTCATCGGGACTTCTTCTTCGAAGTAGCTTCCAGGGGTTGTATCCATGGTGGATTTTCAAATCTTACCTTGCCAGGTATTTTATGGTAAAATTAGTACTAGCATAAATCTTACTACATTTCACTGAAACGATGTTTCACTTCCATTTATATTAAATTTAAACAATGACACGCAGAATTAAAAGGTGTGAAACGAATTAACTTCATTTTAATAGATAATTATTGAGGAAAACGCATTTTTATCTTTTATTTACCTTTGACACCTTTGTGACGTTTTGTTTGGTGCGAAATGTCATTTGGTGATCACGTTTATAGCTAACTGTGATCTCATTGAAAGATCATAAAATATTTATAATAGAAATTTGCTATTTTGGAAAAACAAAGGGAACAGTTTTTTTGTACCACTATCTGTTAAGTTTTCTTCATATTTTTTTTTATAATTCAAAATTCAAATTAATTTATGTAGACGAGTAAACGTGGTAACACAGATGAAGGTTTCTAGTTTACCGATAAAGTAAATGAAAGGCGGCGAATTTGAAACATAATCAATACACCAGGAGAACGAAATAAAATATTATATTTAAAAACATTCCCTAATAAATGAAATAACTTTTAGGTGAATTATTCACTTAAGTGTAATTATGAGATAATTGTGCATTAGTTTCGACTTTATCCCAAAATATCTGATAATGAAGGACCTTGAAATTTGACCACGTGCCGACGTAATGCACCCAATTGCGCAAGGGACTGCGTGGAAGATTAGTTAACAATTCTGTCGCGATTTACGGCGGTCTAGCGGCTTGACGGCCATTTTTAAGACGGTAAGTGAACAATTTTGCTACTTTTTTGTAATATATTATAAAATATAGAACATTTTTCATCTTTCACCACCTTTTGATACATTACTAAATAAATTTAAATAGTAATTTTGTCATGAATTATTGTATGTACTTTGATAAACGTTGCTTATGTAATAAATTTAACTTTATTAATGTAACTTTGGCAAAGCTGCACTTTCAAGATAAATTTAAGTATATCAGTAATTTATCTACATATTTTTTACCTCCAGTTTCTTACTTTATACTTGGCTTTATTTTTACTTGATTAAATTTTATGACTGGAAAAATCATCAATAATCTATTATATAACATGTTAAAGAATGATAAAAGTTCATTGTATTTAAAATTTGTGGGTGATGTCGATAAATCAATATTTCACAATTTTTTCTAATGCAAAATCGATAAAAATTTAGATTATGCTTCACGTACGTCAAACTGTCACATGCTTTCCTAGGTCATGTTTTAGGTTATGTCATATGTCACTGTCACATTATCGACCTTCACGCGGGATATATGGCCTGCTTTTACTGCCAATAAATCAGTTAAGAAGCGAATTTAAATTGATACATTTATGAATTTGTTTTGCAGACGGCAATAGCGCTGACACCACCATGTTCTCATCCTTCTTCTCCAAGACCTTCTGCCAAGCCCCAGAAAACAAAGCTGTGGAAGCACAGCCAAATTGTGAGGTACCACAAAGGGGGTTAGTACAATCTTTAGTTGCTGGACGACAAATCGCTGCCGCTGCTGTCGCCGAAGGTGACAGTTGTGAATTTGCTTCTCTACACTACTTTGCACTTTGTGGACTGGGAGGTAAGTGATTAAATTTATAATAAGTCCTTGCTAAAACTTGCCCCATTTTGATGACGTCCCTTCCTAGCCTTCCTACCCAAGAACGTAATTGTGAAAGTTGTGTCTGAATCGTAATGGTATAAACAAATCAGAAGTACTAACTGTATGTTACATAATTTTATTTTTTTAAGGCATCTTGTCCTGCGGTATCACCCACACAGCCGTTGTACCTCTTGATCTGGTCAAGTGCCGTATCCAGGTTGACCCAGTTAAATATAAGAGTGTTTTCAATGGATTCGTAGTGACGTTACGTGAAGATGGGGCTAGAGGTCTTGCGAAAGGATGGGCCCCCACATTCTTCGGTTATTCGGCCCAAGGGCTCTGCAAATTCGGACTTTATGAAGTCTTCAAAGTAAGTCCAAATTCCATGTCTTTTCAAGAACCCACTAATTCATTTCTTATATTCAGGTACTCTACACTGATATTATTGGTGATGAAAACGCGTACCTTTACCGTACGTGGTTGTATTTATCTGCTTCCGCTACTGCTGAGTTCTTCGCTGATATCGCGCTCTCGCCCATGGAAGCGGCAAAGGTCAAAATCCAGACCACTCCCGGATTCGCCAATACTTTAAGAGAAGCCTGGCCCAAGATATACGCTGAAGAAGGTAAGTTAATTCTGTTTTCTTTAAAACTTGAATTAAACGTTGCGTTTACTAGGCCTCAACGGTTTCTACAAATCTCTGGTGCCCCTCTGGATGAGGCAGATCCCTTACACTATGATGAAGTTCGCATGCTTTGAGCGTACCGTAGAACTGCTCTACAAATATGTCGTTCCTAAACCTAGGGCCAATTGTACCAAAGGAGAACAGCTCGTCGTCACCTTTGCCGCAGGTTACATCGCTGGTGTGTTCTGTGCTATTGTTTCTCACCCTGCCGATACCGTCGTCAGCAAGTTGAACCAGGAGAAGGGTTCGACTGCTTTGGAGGCGGCCAAGAAGTTGGGAATGGCGGGATTGTGGAAGGGTCTCACGCCTAGGATCGTTATGATTGGTACCCTCACAGCGTTGCAGTGGTTCATCTACGATGCATTCAAGGTGCGTAGGATTCCTTAAGCAATTCATTTTTGAATTTTGGTGGAAATTTTAAGTAACGTTTATTTTTTTCCAGGTGGCTATGCGCATGCCACGTCCACCATCAGGTGAAATGCCTGAATCATTGAGATTGAAGTTGGAGGCTCAAGCAGCACAGCAAAACCAATAAATGAATTAAGTTTTAATTTATAAAGGACTTTCCAACATGAGAAAATCGTTAAATTCAGTATTTAAGAATAGTCGGTCAAATTTACACGGTCTGCGTCATGTCCTGTTAATATTTTTAAGTTATATACCTCCTGTACTCTAGATTATTGTATATAGAAACAATTAAAACAGTTTGAACTGTTTCAGTTTCGTTTTATTTCTCTGGGTTCCCCTGAAAATTGAATGTAGTTTTTCTAGTAGGTCAAACGAACCATAGACAAAAAAGTACAAAACTGAAAAACAAAAGTCAATTTTTGTAAACTAATCCAGTAGACGCAACCATCATGAGTTGTCTATTTCAAGTCGTTTGATTAAATTGAAAATGTGGTACATTTCGAAACCAAACCAATATCGACAAAGTGATAACGATGACTCTACTACAAGTAGAAAATTATGTAAGGAAGAGCTTTGCATCTTGTATATACTCACCAATGATAATTTTTAGATCGTTCCGTTTTATTTTCTCAAGTCACATGTCAATCTGAAAATCGAAAACCTCTTGTATCTGGCCGACAAATCGCAGCTGCTTCCATAGCGCAAGGAGATAGTTGTGAATTCGGATCGCTACAGTATTTCCTCCTTTGTGGTCTAGGAGGTAGATAAACGTTTTTAACCTTCTCAAAATTACCTAGTGGTTTATTTAAGGTATAATTTCATGCGGCACAACACACACGTTTATAGTCCCCCTGGATCTTGTGAAATGTCGCATGCAGGTAGACCCCGCCAAATACAAAAATATAATGAACGGATTTAAAGTGACTCTGAATGAAGATGGAACTAAGGGCCTAGTGAAGGGCTGGGCCCCAACGCTGCTTGGGTACTCGGCCCAAGGTCTTTGCAAATTTGGCTTGTACGAAGTGTTCAAGGTAAGAAATTCATTGATACGAATTAGGAATTAGAAAAATTGTGTGGTTACTTTTAGGTTTGGTACGCCAATATAATAGGGGAAGAAAGTGCGTACTTATACCGCACTTGGTTGTATCTAGCATCGTCGGCCAGCGCTGAATTTTTCGCTGACATCGCCCTCTCGCCTATGGAGTCGGCAAAAGTCAAGATCCAGACCACTCCCGGTTTCGCCAGTACTTTACGGGAAGCAGTGCCTAAAATGTATGCTGAAGAAGGTAAGTACGATGTTATTTCACTATACAAATCAAATAAAAATCGTGCTGATTTATTTTAAAACCACTACCACTGTACTCGTATAGGTATACTGTGCAGGTATGAACGCCTTCTACAAAGCCCTGGTGCCTCTGTGGATGAGGCAGATCCCTTACACTATGGCCAAGTTCGCTTGCTTTGAGCGTACCGTGGAAATACTTTACAAGTACGTGGTGCCCAAACCCAGAGCCGAGTGCTCCAAAGGGGAACAACTATTGGTCACCTTTGCAGCGGGGTACATCGCCGGTGTCTTCTGTGCGGTGATTTCACACCCCGCAGATACAGTAGTGAGCAAGTTGAACCAAGAAAAAGGCTCTACGGCCATGGAGGCGGCGAGGAAGCTTGGCATGTCGGGGTTGTGGAAGGGTTTGACGCCAAGAATCATCATGATCGGTACTCTAACAGGCTTACAGTGGTTTATCTATGACGCGTTCAAGGTGAGAGAACGACAAACTGAGGGTGGCTTACATTCCACGTCGAAACGTAACTTGTGTGAGAGACTTGATGTGTATTGATTTTCAGGTCATAATGCGAATGCCGCGACCACCGTCTGGCCAGATGCCGGAGTCTTTAAAGAAGAAGTTGGAGAAACATAACACGTGAATAGGACAAAATTTAAATGTCTACAGAATATACCTTCAAATGAATGTGTTATTAATAAAATAAGTTAAGTACTTACTTATACACTGTTCTTCAATAAAATGAATCATATTAACAGAAACGTTTATGAAAATTTAGCGTGAACAGATTATTATATTATAGTAATTCCTTCATCCGCATACTTTCAAATTCAAATCGTCAGGACCGCAGAACTCTGAATAAATATTATAAGAACGTGGAAAACTGGCCAAATACAATTATGTATAAGTTCCAAATTTCAGAGCTCGACAAGTTTCTGGAATCGAGTTTACATTTGCAAATACAATATTATTTTACGTCCAAGGTTTTTTTTAGCAGTAGGCATCAAGTTGAAATATAACCTATAAATTAATGTACCAGTAGGCATGAAATTGAAATATATCCTTGAAATGGTTTTGATGCTAAAATCAATAAACAGGTCTGAAGTTAAAGTATAAACCTTGATAGAAATAAATTTACAAAATTAGAAAATTTTAGCTCAGTGTCACCAGAAATAATATCGGTTCGTAGAACAGTTGGAAACAGTTTCCAACCGTCAGACGCACGCGCAATGTGTTTATAAAATGCTCAGGAACAGGAAAATGATTTTTTAGATTAGATGTAGTGTGCGTGCTTCTGACGGTTGGAAACTGATTCTGGTGCACTACGAGCAAAGCTATGACTTAAAAATATATATTTTTATTAAATTTGTAGAGCAATCCAACGTGCTGTCATCTTGCTATCAAATCATTTTAAAATGGCGGCTGTAAGACAAACAACTTGAAACTTGACATGATAAAATAAGTAGAAATTTGTGCTTTTCTGTAGAACTGTCAGCTGGTGTGTTTGCTCTTTGTATTTTATGCCAATTTCGTAATACCATGGGTAATTTAGACTATTATAGTGGTTTTGTTTTGTTGCGTTACACAAATCCGCACTGTTTGTCCTACAGACGCCATTTTGTGAAGTGATTTGACAGCAAGGTGACAGCACGTTGGATTGCTCTGTTGAAGAAAAAGAAGCTGTTGACATGTCAATCACAGACCACTAAAACTTCTGTTCATATAAGCCTATTGTACTTTTATCTCTATGGTATGTTTTGTACTATGCTTCATTCTTCATTCATCTTTATTATTTCTATTTGATTGATTGTCAAATTAGGGTCATATTGTATAAGTGCTTCGTTTACGAGAAAGTATTCCAAGGTTTTTCGGTTTTGTGTTTTTTCTGTTTCTTATTTCCTATAATAATTTAAAATTTCCTTAAAAATAAGTGTAAAAATACAATTTTATAGTGCCACATTATCACATATGAAGAGGTGTTGAATTTATAAAAATGTAAGTAGCCACATTAATGGTACCTATATAATAGGTGTTAATTGCGTGTAATATATTTCAACTATTTACAGAATATTACATTTGTAATGACAATAGACAGGTATTTTATTAATATATATATATATTAAATGATAGTAATTTTTGAAATAAATAGATAGTGAAACTTAAATTATTGTCTTCTGATGTCATGGAAAAATAAAAAAATATTCAAAGTTCAAGTACAACAGGAATTATTTTATTTATTTAACAAGGATACCCGAGTGCTTAAAAATAATTATATGTTTTATCTTGTGCGTATATTAACAGTCTTCAAAATTGGAAAGCCGGTTTTTAGAATGAAGTATGCAGTTAATTTATGAACATATTAACTTTAATGTGATTATTTCTTGTGCTTTTTAAAAATAATTAAGAATAAAATAATTTTATTATGTAGGTAAATACTTTAATGTTGGTGTCAAAGTGTAATTAATTTAATAAATAAAATTCTTGGGATTTTACCACAACTGTTTTTTGAAAAAGCAGTATCGGTAGTGAAAAAATGTTCTTTAAATTTCAAATATGTACAAATGGTTCCTAGTCTTATAGTACTATATGTAATGTAGGTACAATATTTCAATTATTAAATCAGGTACTAATAGAGGTGAACGCACTTTTATGTAAATGATTATAAATTATGCACAGGAAGCTTACCACAGCACTTGACGCAATGCTAACATAATCATATATTGCATTTAAGTATTTGTGTGCTAACATTTTTTCAACTAATAATAGATTCTCTAGAGAGTAACAACTCTAGAGGAATATTATGAACACTAACAAATTAATTAATAATTAATTTTTATTTGTTTATTATAGAAAAATGTCTTCTGTTGGAGTACAAGGCTTTTATTCGGGAAAAAACCTGTTTATAACAGGGGCAAGTGGTTTCTTGGGAATCTGCCTTTTAGAGAAAATACTAAGAACCATCCCGGACCATGGGGACATCTATTTGCTTTTAAGGCCTAAACGGGGCAAAGAAATCGAGGAACGACTTGAAGAAATCAAGAAGAATCAGATCTTTGAGCTTGTACTGAAGGAAAAGACTGTTGAAAAAGTAAATTGAGACCGGCCAAATATTTTTAAAACTATACCATCGTTTTATTTCACAGGTATTTGCTAGGGTCAAGGCAGTGGCTGGTGATGTCGGTCAGGACGACTTGGGCCTATCGCCTAGCGACAGGAAAGTACTAGCGGAAAATGTTAACGTTATCTTTCACCTGGCCGCAACTTTGGATTTCGGCGACACGCTGAAGACTACTGTGGATATTAACCTATTGGGGACAAGAAGGGTCGTAGAACTAGCCAAGCAGTGCACCAACTTGAACGCTTTGGTACATGTCAGCAGCGCATACGTGAATTCTTGGAGGAACCAAGCAGATGAAGTATGAAACACTATATTTAATAAAGGTTTTTTTTAAAAAAATGGTTGTTTTTAGGAGATTTATCCGCTGAAAAAGGATCCTGAGGAAGTTATTGCTATGGTGAACAAACTGAGTCCGGAAGAGCTCGAAGAAGAAACACCCAAGATATTGGGGGATCATCCCAATACGTACACAATCACGAAGCATATGGCCGAGGTGGAGGTGCAGAAAGTAGAAAAATTGTTTCCATGCGTCATTGTACGACCCAGCATGAGTAAGTTGAAAAAAATCCATAGAATTGGAACTTAGTGGACAAATAAAAAATTTTTTTAGTTGTTGGCGCATGGAAGGAACCTGTGCCAGGTTGGACCATAAGCAAGAACGGTCCCCAAGGGTTTTTCATGGGAGCGTCTAAAGGGGTTATCCGCAGACTTCCCGTTGGGAAAGATTTGGTATATGATTACATTCCCGTCGACATCGTCGTGAATAATATACTAACTGCCGGATTTTACGTGGGTATGTCCCCAAACCTTCTCGTATTATATAAAAAAATAACTTATTTCGCTTTATAGGCATAACGAAACCGAAAACTGTGGCCGTGTTCCACAGCACATCCAGTACGAGAAATCCGTTCCGTTGGGCTGTAATTGAAGACCACATCAACGAATATCTGCACAAGTTCCCCCTTAAATCGGCCGTTTGGTATCCTTATCTCAAATTGCTTCCTTCCGTGACTTGGTATAAAATTTCGGCATTCTTCGTGCACTTCCTTCCCGCTATTCTATTGGACAACGTTACGAGACTGGCGGGAGGACGACCAATGTAAGTTTTATACGTCACACATTGTTCGATTTACTATGTTTCTGTTACAGATTGATGAAGTTGCACCGAAACGTGAACAGCTCCTTGGACAGATTGGAAAAGTTCATTTTCACGGAATGGAGGTATTCCGCGATGCAGACCATGAATTTGCAGGTGAGACGATAAGGAACGCAAGTATAGGAACTGTTTTTATTTTCGTCGTCCTTTGTAGGAATGGCTGAGTGAGAGCGATAGGGTCGATTACAACTTGGACATTGGAACATTGATCTGGAAAGATTATTTCAAGGACTTAACTCTGGGTTCTAGGGTTTACTTGAGTAAGGATCCCGAGAAAACTCTACCGGCTGCAAAATCGAGGGAAAAAATGTAAGTAGTTTTATATTTTCTAGCGGTACATTTGAACTACCGAGTCTATTTCAGTCTTTTGGCCGTGCATCTGGCTTGGCAAGGGTTGCTCTTCTCCCTCATCTGGTACATTTTTGCTTGTGTGACGGGCATGACAATGTCATCCTCAGTGTACATTTTACCGATTTTGTTTGTATTATACAATTTATTGTAGTCTGTACTATCGGTATTATGTTGTGGTCACATCCGCGATTATTTTTGTTCCAATATTTCAGTATTTAACATTTAAAGGTTCAAATGGTCCATGGATATGGGTACGAATATATTGTAAGATCTGGTTTTTTGTGTTGTATTTTCTTAAATAAATTTATACTTATTATAATTTGCGTTTTACTAATACTCGATTGAAGGAAGTGGAAGAAACTGGGATAAAAATGGAAGTTGTGGCTTTGATAACTGTATTACTAAAAAAATGTAAAAAAAATGCTAAATATTACATAGAGAAATATCTAAACCGTGCTAATAGCCATTCGGATATCAATGGATAAACAAAGAGAATAGTTCGGCGGCAGCGTTAAGTAGAGGATTGGAGGATTCCTTTTCTTTATTTGAGTTTGTGCTTGTTCCATTGGGAATAGTTCCAGTGCGATTAACAATAGCCAGGGTCTTTTCCGGGCAGTTATACATGGCGTTTATCTTTGTAATGTCTCCTCTACTGAAACCGTCCCTTTGTCCAATCTTTTCCATGTACCTTTTGTCCTAAATTTGAATGAATACAAATTGTAATTGAATTAAAAAAAAAATCAAAATTGTAGCAAATAAGTAGAAAAACTTATTAAGAGTATCTGCACCACTAGTTCTTCGATTAGGTTTATACTTGCCCATTTTTTGGCAGTCTATTCCACTAATACCAAACCAAATAAGACTTTAGTTTCAGATATATGAAAATATATATACTTTTTAAACATTATGACTTCCTTATAAATTCCCAAATTATATAGTTTATATGACAAAGTGGAATTTTTCAAAGATCTATCATTTCCTAAAGTCAATTTAAAACTGAAACACCCTGTATAAGGGTCAATATGTGTAAATCTGATTTACGATGTACCATCTACAAACTTACCTTAGGAACTAAGGTGGGTTGTCCATTCGCTGAAAAGGCCTTACTGGAATAATGCATAACGGAGCGGTAATCGTAATTAACGCCAAACCCATTCGTCTTGTCTTTCTCAGCTTTATCGAAGTTATTTTCATGACCTGAATAAATTTTTTTGATTAAAACATCATTTAAAACCCTCGTTTCTTTAGATATACCTCTCTGAATGTTTTGCCAAAGCACTGCAATGTAATTGTCCCGTTCATATCGACTCTGCTCGTGTAAAAATCCAATAGCATGCATAAGTTCGTGTAAGGGCGTTCCTAGCTTAGTCGTGCACGAAGGACTTTGAAGATTTACCTCTTGTTTGCCCCCTATCCGACCTACGCTGGACCAGCACCCCGACCTACCACTCACGATAGAAATGTAGTCTTCGTCACTAGGAATTCTGGGACGGAAACTAGAAATAATGGCCCAGGCACATTTGTTAAATTTATTACTTTGATTACAAAAAAACTTACGTTATGCACGTATACTTCTTGTAGACGCTAAAAGCTCTGTTGATTACCTCTAAATCGTTCCTGGAGTAATACCCACCAATCTCGTAAGGAACCACACCGCTTGGCCACCGAAAACTGGTGGCCACCATACCGTTTTTGGACTTATGAGGAAAAACGATGTCACCTTCCGCATACTCTCCAAGTTCCTCCGGGTTTTTCTGTGACGTCACATTCCAGTTTTGTAGTCTTTTACCCGTTTCAGGATCAGGTTTCAAAAATACCCTGTCACCCAAATACGAGAGGTCTACCACGGGTTCTTCCAATGTATTCGCATCGTCGTTTAGCGGAAAACCGAGGACAATGTTTGAAGTCAGTAAAAATAAGGATATCATATCGAACATGCTGGTTTAAAAAAAATGAACGTATCAAAACGATTTTCCGTTTAAGTACCGAATTATGCATTTGGAACAACCTTAGTATCACTTTGTTATCGAATTTATCACGTAGTTTCGAATTCAAATACACCTAATGCTGTGATAACGCCTAAATTTAACGACTGTAGACAGCAATCATTTGAATAATGGAAATTTCGATCGACGCTGATAGTAAGATAAAAACGTATTTGAATGCATAATTAATTTCAGTCGTACAGGGTGACGAAAACAATATGTCCGGCACTTTCAAGTAGTTCTCTTCACATTTGCTATAAAACACCGTTTCGATTTGGGGGAACGTGAGAAAACAGTAACAAAATTTGTTTTCGGTGCCCCTCGTTCTTTGTAAACATATTAAAATATACAAATACCTCAACATTTTTTTCTTTCAAGTATTTTTTATACTTAACACTTAAGTATTCAATATTTTTTAGTATTCTTTTTACAGCAATGTTTTTTTTTAGGGGCACCCGTTTATTTCTTACTATCGCTTAGTCATCTTAAATGTTTCATATTAACATCCTTAGAATATACAAACAGAAAAAAAAACACCGAAAATCTCTGTCGCGGCTCGCTCGAGAGATTTCCGGCTCACAGGCCTAGTGCATAAACTATAGTACAAAATATTCACCAAGTGATTCAAAAAAAAAAAAAATACATCATTCTATAAGATGATATCGAGAAAGAAAATAATCATATAACAATGTTTTGTACATTATATGTGATAAAAAACAGTCACTCCTCGCTTTATCACCTTTGACAGTTCCCTACAACCTATAATATGGCCTCATAATAAAAAAAACGCATGCAAACTGTCAAATATGTAAAAAAGGTGAAGATAAAAGACTATCGCCTCCAGGAGCGGTCCTCGTCCTCCTCTTCCTCGTCGTCCTGAAGCAAGGCTTCTTCCGATATTTCAGGACCCAGCTAGAAAGGGGAAAAAAATTTACAAAAATAGAATAAATCGCTGATCCCAACTTTATTAACAAAGTGCTATGGATGGATGAATGTTATCTTACCATGCTGGCATTTTAAATAGGTAGGTGCCAATCTACTTTTTGAAAAGTAACAAACTGTATAATTAATTAACATAATATTAAAAATTCATGTCAATGTAGTGGAGACGTTAACATTAAAAATAATAAATTGTAATAAAGTAACATTCAAAAACAATTATCCCTATATCTACATTTGTATTTATTAATAAATAAATATTTAAGGTCACTATTTATGTAATGAAATGTAAATGATTTCTTTTCGGCATAAATATTGCATTTAAAAATTTGTTTAAACGCGAATTTGTCATTTTTCCCTGTCTTCCCTTAAAATTAATGATATTATGACTGAATCACTCTGTATAATTATGATTGACGCATCTCCTTACCTCTTCGTCTCCTTCGAGCAAACTCTGGTCGATCAATTGGTCTTCCTCGGTCTCCGACATCAAAACCGTCCTTACAGAGGATCCACCGCTCCTCTGTCTGTTCAACTGCTTGTTGTTGTTCCACGTTATTGACAAAGTACGATCCTGCGGAAAAATCACACAGCGAATTAAACGCAACTAAAAACCTAAAAAATTTACTACCTGGAAGTTCTTTCCTTTCAACAGAGCCATTTCGGCCTCTTTGCGCGTCTTATAGTTCAACGTTATGCTGGGCAACGAGGAGTCTACGACGTAGTCCACGATTTCACCATATTGCTGTAAGAAATCCGCATTATATATTTGTTTACGAAAAAAAATTAGTAATGTCTCACTTGGAAGTGGCTCAAGACGCTGTCCTGCTCATCGGTTTCATAACCCGATACCAAAAGGCGCGTGGGGCGGTGGTCGACCGTGTGCTTTTGGAAAGACGCCGTTGTTGACAGAGATGTCACTGACGGAGTTCTGTTCAAGGGTTTAGTTACACCCTTCAATTCTGCAGGAAAAAAAAAATATCTGATTTTAGTATGATGAAATGCTGTCATCATAACAGGATTTAATATAAATAAATATACCACCAGTGTATTGAAAGCCGTGTCATATTAAACAAACGAAAATGAAACAAAGACAACACAGAAATATGACAACATGAAAAAAAGACAGCATTTGAAAATAATAAAATTAAAAATAAACACGTAAAAAAATGGTAAAAACAAAATCTTTATTTTAAATTTGTCTTTGAAATATCGGCCGGACTGCTAGTTACTGGACATTACTAACTATAATATCCAGGCTTTATAAAAACGTTAAACAAAATTTTCTCTAAAATGGTGCATTCTAGCAACATGCAAAAAGTATAGCTTTCTTAAAACTCATCGAAGACCGTTTCAAAATAACTAATTATTTTCTAAAAATCTTTATCCCTAAAAATCTTAAACGAATAATATAGTGGCACAGGCACTGAGAACGCCCTGTATATTTAATGCAAGAATCATTGAAATATTCGGATTTACCTTACAAAAAAAAAAAATCTTGGTCATTACTATTGGCCGTTATTAGCACTGCTATTTAAAGTGCAGAGTAAGAGAGTACGGAATTGACTATTTCAAATAAAAAGTAGTTACGCTTTTCACGGACTACATATTATGTATAATATTTAGAATAGAATATCATCTAAGAAAATAAACTCTTTGACTTAAATTAAGCACTTAATTTTGTAAATAAACGAAAAATTGATACTTTCAATCTGGTGTATTATCAAAATCACTTACTTGTATTATCGACGAGGTTATTCTTGGTCAACAGATGCCTGCCAGGCGTGTACCTGCGAGCTCCCCTGCCCCTGCCCCTTGCAGTGCTGGCCACCTTGGCTCTCAACTCCAGCAGCTTCTTCTGTATCTCGGAGGTGTCGGCGCCTTCCTGTTGTTTCGTAATCAGATCTAACTCCGTGTCCAACAGTTCCCGCTGCGCCTCCTCCTTCGTCTTCTTCTGCGGCACGGATTTGGCCAACAACGTGGCGGCCTCTATGTCTTTCTTGATGTCCTCTATCGCCTCTTGGGTCTTCTTGATCGTGTCCTTGATGATGTCGCGCTGCGGGCCAGGTGGCACTGAAACGATTGCGTTATTTTAACGACTTATTAATAATTATTGTTTTCACTTACGTTTCTCCATTTTCTCGATGAGCACCTTCTGCTGAGACAGTTGTTTTTCGAGGAGCTCCTGTTTCCTTTTTCTCAGATCGTTTTGGATTTTCAGGACCTCCTTGCGTTGCACGTCTTTGTTCTTATTGACTTTAGCCTGCGCAGCAAGCAACTCCTGGTTTTTCTTGATGGCCGCCGTCGCTTGGGCCTTAGTCTCTTCTTTATTTTCCTTTGCAGCGGCCTTCGCCGTTTCCGGATCCGACTCTTGGGCTTCCGCGGTCGAGGTGCCGTTGCTCGCGTCCGCCCTGGGTTGGACTAAATTCAGAACTTTGTTAGTATTGGGCGCCACAATGTTCTGCGTGCCGAGACGGTCCTTTATGGATCTTGGAGGCGGCGGCACGTTTTCCTGTTTACCTTCCGCTCCGGCATTGGGACTGTGCCAGAAGACTTTGATAAAGCGGTTGTTGAGCACCGCCTCGGTACTCCTGTAGGCAGCGTTGGCCTCGGCGTGAGTCGAGAACGTTATAATGGCCGCCTCCGGGTCTCCCTCGAACTGCACTTGGATATTTACGATTTTCCCGAACTTCGAGAAGTGATTGTTGAGGTGCGTTATGCTGTTCATGCCTTGGGGCACCTTTTTCAGTTCTAGCGAGCAGTTCTGCGGGTTCTTGGAACGCGGGCCGAGACGGTTGAAGTCAAACGCCTTTTTCTTGTACACGTTCTCGTGGTCCATGTTGCTTATAAAGTTGGGGGGCTGGTTGTAGATGGGCGTGTAGCCTTCTGGTTGTTTCTGGTCCATCACGGGTACGGGGATTAATTCACGGTTCATGTTGGGTTGTTGCGGAAAAGAGCCGAGCGGGGGCACCTGGATTGTTCCGAGTTTATATTACGTTAAATATAAGCAAAAGAGAATACAGGCTGTTTTCAACATCATATCCCAAATTTTAGTTGAAGAGATTTTCTGAACAGTGAAATATATTTTTTAATACATTTTATAATTAAAACAAAAAAGAAAGTGAAAGTATTTGTATTTAAACATTTTTATTACTAGCCAAGCCAGTTTTGTTGAACATTACATTTTAACTAAGGCGAAATTAAGTTAGTTAAGATTTTTCATTACAATGTGACATTCCGAATTCTGTGCATTATAATGGCTAATATTACTGATGCAGAGGGTAGAAATATGCTGTCAATTTCTAAACACACCAAATTCAACCTTAGTAGTTCATATGTATGCACAGTGTTTCATCCTCATAATCTTTCACTCGTGTAACACACAGACTAGGTCAGGGGACTATTAAAACGTGGTGTAGATTGTTAACGATTGTATCATATTTTACGCAAGTCAAAGAACACATCATGCACGCCATAAAGGAAAATCCTTGTGTGGGTACCTCTCAACAGCAGACTAAAAACTTCAGTAAGATGTCCCACAAATGGTACAACTTGCAGGTTGATGAAAACCTTATCTACCTTAATTTTGTGACAGATGAACCTATCGTAGTGTTGGAATACTGAAGATCTATATGCTTTTAAACATGCTCACTTTTTTTCAATAAGACTTTTCAGTTTCAATTCTTTAACATTTAGGGAACCATAACATAATTTACAAAATAATTTGTTTGCTTTACTAGAAGTATTATTATATCTTATTGAGCTAATCTATAGTCTCCTAAAAGTCCAGATTTAAGTCTGCTGGATTTTGATTTTCTCATATACCAGTGAAGTGAACACAATAGGAAATCTTTTATAGCAAAGTCACAATGTTAGTGTAGTTGGAAAGGATGCCTTATTAACTTGTACTACCTCATAAAGCTGGACTTTGAATTAAAACAGGTGAGATAATTTTTGAACACATATAAACATAATCACAAAGTCATTAAATTTCACTATTTAAAATTAGGCGATGATAAAAACACCCTGTATCATATATCAATGAATGGATAAAAATATATTAAAAATATTATAATGAAAAAATTACCGTCCTAGTTCAATTAAAATTTTTAAAAACTCACCCTTGGAATGCCCAGCGGTCTTGGTCCGCGGAATCTTGCATCTCTCCAGATCTGTGGGGCCTGTGGATTGTACGGGTTGTCCTGGGGCACGGGATGCCTTTGGCCCAGCATAGGATGACCTGGAGCATTAAGCACTGGTGTAGGTATAACCCCAGATGGTACGACTACCGGTGTACCATTGGGGTTATACGACAACACCCTGGTTAGCGTGGCGTCCTCTAAAACCACCGGATCGATGCCGTGATCGAAAGGACACATCTCGCCCCGCATACAATAACCTGAAATGTAAAATTTGTTTAAAACAACACTAGGTTTTATTTTCTTCGCCCTACCTTTCTCGTCAAAGTCCCTGCACCGTTTCTTGTTCCCTTGCTGCACCACGACGCTCTGTATACTCTGCGTGCTGTTGGTAAGGCGTAAATCCAAGTCTCCATGATTCGAGTCTTGCGTGGGAGTCCCAGGTCTCGACGGTTCCTTCTCTTTCTCCTTCAGAGAGTCTCGTCTGTCTCTCTTCTCCAAAGATCTGGATCTACTACGGCTTGCTGTAGCTCTGGCTCTGTAGCGACCGCGATGAGAATGTCTGGGACTCCTAGATCGAGATCTGGGCCTAATCGGGGATGGCGTCCGAGAAGCTCTGGACCTCCTACGTTCGTATCTTCTCAGAGGTGATTTATTCCTCCAGGTTCTGTTACGTTCCCTTTTTTCACGATCCAAGCGGTGCTGCTCTCGTTCCCTGGACTTTTCCCTGGAACGAGAACGTTTCGATCTATCCCAGGACCTTGAACGAGACTTGGAACGGTTTCTAGACAGCGAACGGTGTCGAGGGGATCTCCTACGAAGGGGCCTGTCTTCTCTCTCCTTGCAAAAAAAATTATTAGCCGTAAAGAAATACAAGTGTCATGGCAAGTTACTTACTGCATCTGAATTTTTCCTTAATTCTCTGTCTCTTCTGACCTCGGCTTCTTTTTTTGAAGCTCCGTTAATGGTCTCATTTAAATTTGGCAGTTCGCTGGGCTGTACAATTATTTTTGCTTCTTTCATTGGGTCTTTGGTTGGCTTTACCACATTAGGATTTGGGGGATTTGTGTTTGGTATTACTGGTGTATTGATATAATCTTTTGTGTTCAACGTTTGGAAAACTAAATCCACAAACGATTCGGTTTCTGGAAAACGCATCATCAACGTAATTAATAGCATAAAGTTGATAACTAACAGAACATATAACTGTGACTGACCAAAACACACCATTTCTTGGCAGTTTTAATGAAATTATATAAAGAAAATTGTAGCACCATGCTTTTATATAACTTACCTCCTTCCAGAAACACATCCAGTTGTCCTACCATACTTTTCCTCAATTCTTCCTCTGATTTATCCTTCTTAATTAATGCTAGCACATATTTTGCTAACGCAGCTGGGTCGGCCTCGCACCTGCAAGATATTGCCGATAATTTGACGCGAAAAAAGTGGGGTTATGTTCATGCGGAGCAAATTGCATTTAAAAACATTTCATAAGCTAGCTTTATTACACATTACATCACAATGATCTTTTAGGATTCGTTTACGGATTCAAGTTATTCGATTCGATAAGTCGAAAGGACACTAATATAGAAATTATTAAAAAAAATGTTAAATATGGGGGGTCAACTTACATCGGCCTCAGAACAGCTGTTAGCCAACTCTTAAAAGCGTCCACTTGTTCAATAATCATCTTGCTAAACTTATATACACATGACTAACAAAAATGTATGGTTTATATCACAATCGATTGGAAATCACGTTGGTGTTTTTACACAAAAATATTCACTCCAATTTGTGACCGCTCACGACCGCCATGAAATAATCTCTAGAACAACTGGTTGCCAACGCTGCGCATAGAAAATTACTAAAAATACCAGGCCTCCAACACAGTACAAAAAAATCACTATAAATAGAAAGTGAAAAATAGAACTTTTAAAAATAAAGAATAAACTTGTTTATTTACGTTTTTTAAACGGTCGTGGCAAATTGCAGAGTATTTCTCTGCCAGGGAGAATTATTTTAAACAGTAGAGCAAAATACTGCGGGGAAATAATAAAAATCAACACTTTAATATTCAGTGTTAATTGCAAAACTAAACATTTAAGGTTTTTGCGAATTAATAGATACTTAAATCTTTATTTTATTTACTTAAAAATTATCAGTTACCATGATGAATTGGTTGAGCTACACGAAGCGGAAACTTTATACGTTTCCGTTTTCTGTTTACTCGTCAAATTTTTCTCTTCTTCTTGGTAAAACGAACAGGTGATGTAATAATTATTCGCACGTATAGAGCTGCACAGATAAGTTACGAATGCCATTAATTTATAAATAATACGAAAACTTATTTGGCTCGCTGTATACATGTTTTTTATTTCTTACAACAGTTATAATACGTTTAAATTAATATTTATCAATGAAGGTCATATCAATAGTGAATTCTTTATTTTGGATTAGTTTTTTGTGTGGTTTTGCCAATTGTAAAAGATGCACCTAAATTTCCTGGTAAGACTTACCTATTGCAATTTTTCATATATTTTATCTGGGGATCGTAATTACCTGATTAATTTATTTAATGGCTAATTAAATATATTTATAGAAAAAATGTGTAATTAACAAAGTTCAGTAAAATTATCGCCTTTTGACCTGCATAATTTGCATACTTGCACGCCCCATATTTACGTTTTTCTAGCGATTCTTGGCACGTCCTAATTCTTATTTATACTTACAAATTAACATCCGGGCTTTATTAATATTTATTTGTCTTTATTTAAATGACTTTTTAATCCCAAAATTGTTATCTTCTGATCTATGATATGATCTATATCTGGATGAGCTGATTAGATTCGATGAAAGGAAAACATTCGATATTGGATTGTTGGATTCCGATTTTGGATTTTGGGTTGGCATTTGCTTGACAATTTTGACATGTAGGTAATCCAAATGTCATAGAAAAGTGTGTTATCTATTAAATGTGTTTATATCTTTTGTATAAAGACAACATAATTTATCTTATCAGCTTATGAGTATTGAAATCCTTATCAGTGAATAGCCGTACTCTCAGTTAACCTTAAAACTTCTTCGATTTGCTTTATCAGCAATTTAGTAACATCTAATAATAAATATTTATCGTTCTGTTATCCTCCTACAGAATGAGTGAACACGTGGACACCGAAAAGAAACCTCTTACACTGGACGAAGAAATAGAAAACTTGTCTCACGAGGACCTATTGGAAATATCCCAGAGTAGCTTACGACGATTGATAGCTGCAGATCCACTGCTTTCTGATTTACCTGTGGACGTGACCACTGAGGAAGTCTTGGCCCAGATCGCTGTAGCCCAAGGCCAGTCTATAACGGTCACTGTCACCAGATATTCGGAAAGTCCTCTGAACGTCGTTGTAAGTATCAAAATGTGATATGATATATTAGCTACAAGACTCAAGTTTCAGATACCTCAAAAAGGAACTACGGTCCTGGATCTCAAGAAAGCCATAAAGAGAACGTTTACGTTGAAGCAGCAACGTCAAAGGAGCAAAACGAAGATAAGTTGGGGGTACATTTGGAGGACTTACAATCTGCAGAATGTGGAAACTGGGAGGGTTATGAAAGACGATAAAAAAGAGGTGTCGGAATATGGTAAGTGTCTGCCTAAATATTTACTAGATAAAAGTACAGGAAATGGTCAACTTTATCAATGAGTTTTCCTGTTTTTTTAATGTAAAATGCAACGAGTCTATCTGGGTCATATATTTTTAGTAGCTTAGATGTTCTAAGAATAATATTTGAATTGCAATAAAATTGTTATTGTACCGGGGATATTTTTTCGTGCCAAAAATACGAGAAATTTTGGTCATGGACCACTTCACTTTCATTTGAAGTTTGATTCTTATTACTGATGATAGCTAATAATTATCACAGGTCCTTATCAGTTACAGATTAGAGCATTCTGATTTGTTTACCTTAGATAAACATATTTGTTCTATGAGTGATTTTTTTTTAGGGATTGTGAATAAGTCTGAGTTAAGATTTGTGAAGAAATTGAGGAAAGTCTCTGATCGTTCCGAGACATGCTGATGAGAAATGAGCCCTGCCGACTTAGGAATAAAATGGACGTTGGCGATCGTTCTAATTACAGTGCCTTTAATAGGTGAGTAAAATACTCTCTAAGAGACTGATATAACCTATTTATGTTCTTTTGTTTACTTTTAAGAGTTACAAACGCAACGTTACCCATGGTTGGAGCAGATCACGCGACAGGAGCACTTAACGATGGGCTGCGACAATTTAGGGGTAAAATCTAGAAGCAAATTGAACATTACCAACTTGGACCACATCCTGGTGGACCACAGGCATAAGTTATTGTATTGCTATGTCCCCAAAGTGGCCTGTACTAACTGGAAACGGGTAAGAAAATACGAGTGACCTGAAAAATTATCCGATTTTAATATTTTTCTTTTGTTTCAGGTCATGATGGTGCTGACGGGCGAATCAAACGCCTCCAATCTAGTCGAAATCCCCGCATCGCTAGCGCACTCTGAAAACTCGACGTTGCGCTTGTCGCAATTGAATCCGCAAGACGCGAAGGCTTGTCTCAGCGAATACACAATGTTTCTCATCGCTAGACATCCTTTCGAGAGGTTACTATCTGCATTTAGGAACAAATTTGTGGATAGTCTGCCAAGCTCCAAATATTTTCAGGTAAATAGTCGACGAAATCAAGTTGCAGTGGAAAGTTATACTTTTTAACAAACTGTCAATTGTTTTTCCTTGCACTTTGATTTTACATAAAGTAACTTAACAATGTTTTTATTTCCAGGCGAGGTATGGCAGGCACATCCTACGAAAGTACCGCGTCAACGCTTCCAGATCCGAGATACAGTCCGGCACCAACGTCACCTTCCAGGAGTTCATCCACTACCTCCTCTCGGAAGGTATCAAAACCAACGAACACTGGACCCCGATTTACGACTTGTGCATGCCGTGCAAGCTCAATTACACTTTCATCGGACACTACGAGACGATCTCGGAAGATGCCAAAACCGTCCTGGATATGGTAGGGGCACCCCCGATTGTCTTTCCCGTGACGCGGAACGGCCACACCAAGGACTATTTGCGGTGGTACTTTCAGCAGTTGTCCATATACGAGATCCAGGCACTTTATAAGATGTACGAGAAGGATTTCAAATTGTTCGGGTATGGCTTGGAGGAGATGTTGGGGTACGATTTGGCATAGATAAGTAGAAATTTTTGATAAAAATTGGTATTTAAATGTTTCTTTTGTTGACGTTAGATGGCAGTTTATGTTAGAAATGAGGCTACTTTCCGATGCGCTCTTTCTCCATCTATTTTAAAATGTTCTCTTGTACTTTTCAAGATGTTTTCAGGGATTTTGCGACGTTTAGCTGTAAGAACCAGTTTGAAAGACCATTTTTTTTACCATTCCATTGCCTACCTCAATTTGTGAATACTGCCAAAAACGTGTATTTTCTTCAAACTGACTCTATATTTTATTCAGGGTACTAACAAAGGTAATTGGGACGGCAAGGGTTTTATTATTATTAATACATATTTTTTTTTGTTTATAATGGTAAGGGTTACAGGAAGGTTTTATTTTAACGTTAGAATACAACAAATTCTGTGAAAAACTAGTCATAGATTATTTATAGTGTTAAGTAAACATGACAATTTTTTTATACAGGGCGATCGTAAATGGTGGTACAACACTTAACTGTGAATGGTACGAATCAAATTATTCTTTCAAATCTCTAAAGATGTGTGTAAATAGAGCAGAAAAAAAAACTAGTTATTATCCAAGTATTAATATTTTGACTTAATACCACACAATTAAATGTTGTGCCATTAGTTACTACTTATATTACTTGTACAGGTAATAGGAAATTAAATGCATTAAAAAAGTTTACATTTGCAAAAAATACCATTGATACGTGCATGCACTGGAGCGAGTGTAGTTTTACCAGCTCCAGTAAGTTGTATATCAGTAGTAAACTAATAAACACAAACAGAAAAAAAAGTAGTAAAATTGTAGTTATAGCACCGATATGTTCGAACTGAAAGTTTAAACAGTCGTAATTCTGCGGAGTTCCCCATAACTTTATGGAATTATTTATGTGGTTTGTGTTCCTTCTGATATCAGCTTGTAAGGAGACTGAAAATGAATATTGCCAGTACGTCTGCATTAACAGCAACACGAGATGACAAAAACTTGTGGCTTCAGATTAGGAAAATATACACTGTTATTTTTGATATGAAACTTTATTTTGCTGTTTTATAGAATAATTTTCAAGTGTGTGAAATATATGTACATATTTTTTTACTTTTCTAATTAAATACGTTTGTGTTTTGTGATGTTTTATTTCTTAATCCCATACGATGATATAACAGTAAGAGATAAAAACTTGCAGTAGGCTATGATTTTAATAAGTAAGGTGTTAAACAGTTAGTTGAGGTTTCTATTTGTAATAAATTATTAAATTTTCAATCAAAATAAAGCATGACGTATAGGCAACCAGTAAAACGGTTTATCTAACATTGAATTGCATACCTAATCAAATGTAAAAACCACAATTTGGAATAGGCAACCAGTAATACGAGTTTGTATATATTTGGTTGCAGAGCTATTAGTACGGGTTAACAGCGTGTATCTCCTTGGCTTTCTGGTATCCTAATGTCAAGTTTTAATTTTCAGATGCGAACTTAATTCTGGAAGAAAAAAAATCAGGAATCTGAAGGCACGCATGTACGTACACCATACACATATTTAGTTAGGGCTGCTGAACACATTATTTGATGTTCTGTAGATATATATATATAAAATAAGCTTTATAAAATAAAGTATGGTCTGAGGAAATATTTTAATCTATGCTTTTTGAAATATAAAAAAAATTGAGGTCTTGGCGGTGTGTTTTTGTGTGTCTAGCTCCACTGACAAAAAAATTAATTTCTTGAAAATTACAAAAGAGAGAAGGAATCAAATTTAATTTTGGATTTGATAACAATGTTGTCTACGGGAATTACTTATTTTTTATAAACGGCTTTGACAAAAATAAATAAATAGAAATATAATAGTTCAATAACTAGCTTGGACTTGCAGTGTTCTCAACGTTTAGAATGCACAATTGAAGATTATTAATAATCTTCCCAATTCAAGAGACATATTTAGTGTCAAAATAAAAAAAGAAAGTTGAAACTAAGGCAACAATTTTTATTTTCTTCAGTAACATCACTCATAGACTATGCAGTACACGTCAAATTTGTGTTAAATGCTCGAAACGGGGAAACATGTCCTTGAAATCAAGACGTCTTCTTACAGAAATTGCACTCCGATACCGAACTGGACCCCAGGATGCGTCTGGTCCCCTTTATCAAAGATGTACGGGAAGCAGTAGTTCACCTCCAGCCTGGCCATGTTACCGAGCCGCAAAGCAACGCCCAAACCGTACGACAACCTCATGTTGGCTCTCAATGTGTCCACGATATTTGAATCTTTAGCTACAACAGGAATTTGCATTTCTAAAACCTGTTATAACAGTTTTAAGGTTACGTACCCACTCGGAAGTTTCCGACATTCCCACCATTAACGAAGAAATGGGTACGGAATAATTCACCGAATCCTCCTCTGCCGGGACGGAAAGGCAGCGGCGTGAACAGGTGGAGTCCCGCCGACCAATAACCAGTACAACCGAGCGCGTCCCCATCCGAATGGGGCCCCACGCCTCGCATCTGGAAGCCACGGATAGACAGCGGGCCGCCTAGGTAGTACATGTCAGACATGCTGATCTTCATGTCGTTGCTAATACTGGACATGTAACCGCCCGCAAGGCAGCCTTGTATCACCTATTTATAAATAAATTTACTATTTACGTGATAGAGAATGCCACATCTTGTAAAAACTAAAAAACTGGGTTTCCGTTCCAATTTAAATAGGGATAGTGCCAACTGTGTGAGATTTAGATACAATTTTGTACATGTAGATTATAGTTCCGTATTTGTAAATATATACTCTGTACTTGTAAATGCAGAGCTCTGCACCTGTAAATATACATCACACTGCATACAAATATATACTCGCGTCAAAAATTCAGACGTCTTACGTCACGGCTGACGTTACACATTTGTTTTTATTGTCAACGTAATTTTCGATATTTGGTCGCTTTAAAAACAATCATTTTTTGCAATTTAGTGCAATATATAAAGCAAACTTTTAGTGTAGTATATAGTTTTATTACTATCAGTTGCAGTTTCTTAAATATTTTTTTATGAAAATATAATGAATTATTCATTTGTTCGTATGACGTAAGTCGTCTGAATTCTTGTCGCGAGTATAGTTCTATAGCTGTAAGTATACAGAACTGTATGTCTACAGCTCTACGCATGTAAATATACAATTTAAAACCTGTATGCAGCACTGTACTTGTATGTCTACAGCTCTATGCATGTAAATATACAACTTTCAACCTGTAACTGCTGCTATACCTGTGTCTACAGCTCTATACCTGTAGATATACTCTACACCTGTCAATATAGTTTTAATCTATTAATATACAGCACCATACATAATATACAGTTCTATAGTTGTAAGTATACAGCACCGTATGTCGACAGCTATATTCATGTAAATTTACAATTTGAAACCATATACATATAGCTCTGTAGCTGTAAATATACAGTTTTAAATCTGTAAATATATAACACTGTATGCAAAAATATACAGTTCTATAGCTGTAAGTATGCAGCACTGTACTTTTATATCTACAGCTCTATGCATGTAAATATACAACTTTCAACCTGTAACTGCTGCTATACCTGTGTCTACAGCTCTATACCTGTAGATATACTCTACACCTGTCAATATAGTTTTAATCTATTAATATACAGCACTGTACATAATATACAGTTCTAAGCTGTGCTGTAAGTATACAGCACTATATGTTGACAGCTATGTTCATGTAAATTTACAATTTGAAACATATATAGCTCTCTAGCTGTAAACCGACAGTTTTAAACCCTCCTGAAAAGATAGCTGTTTAGTTTAGCTGAGCTGGTGCTATACCTATTTTATACTTAAGAAATAAAAAAGTTGGACGTTACATTCATAAAATGTTATGCAGAATAATTTTTATTTTAAATAAGTCAAAAAATAAAACACTTACAATGTCCTCTAGGAGCGAGTAGTTTCCTTGCAAAAAGAAGTCGTTTTTGAGGAAACCGACATCGCCCCCTACGCCGGCTATCTCCGAAGTCAACTGGATGAGTGATCCCGTGGACGGAAAGATCAAATCGTCTCTCAAATCGCACGACAGAATGTGCCTGAGTGCGGATTTCAAACTGAGACCCGACTGCTCACGTACTTCAAATGACGAAGTTCTGCTCAGGACGCTAAGGTCTCTGATGTTCGCTTCCCATTGGAAATTATGTTTGAGCTAAAAAAAATAAAGTTGATAAAACGTATTTAGGAATTGGGGTGGTACCGTTAACTTACGAAAGGCGCTGAATAGAAGCCAAGGTCTAGAAGTAAACCCCTTTCAAGCTGTTTGTAGCCTGAACTCGGCCATTCCGACTGAGACTGGAACACTGACGTGGTAAATCTAAAAAGAAGAATTGTTTAAACAAATAAAAGTCGTCATTGTTATTACTTACGTGGGTCTATGCCGACCCCTGAAGGGTTTGATGAAGGCTACGTTGAAGTTACTGGTCCTCTTGGAACCATGGCTGTACTCCACCTGTACCCTTTCGCCCCTCCCGAATAAATTAGGGGCTCGTAAACCAACGAGTAGAGCACCTTCATTGTTACCCACCTGTGTACTTACGCCGCCGGTTAACCTTTTGTGCTCTTTGACATTAAAAGTGACCTTAAAAAGTAACGATTTCAGATAAAGGTACTAGAAAATATATTTTTATACCTCCAAACCGTCTGGAGTTGCTTTAGCACCCTTACTGGTGTCTATAAACACGGATATATTCTTAAAACAGCCCAGTTCATCTAGTTTAACTCTGGCCTAAAAGAAAATGTTTATTTTCTGCGCAAAATATCAAATTTACGACTTACTCTATGTGCCTTTAGCAGAACGTCTTGGAAATCTTTTGCTTTGAATAATTCTCTTATACAATCTTCTACAATGTCATTCTTTGTTCTCGCTAATCCATCCACATTTATTTTATCAACTCGTGCCTAAAAATACAGATGGAAATGAACTGCTGTCAAGTGTAGGCGTAGTTTCAGCATTTAAAAAAAATCTATCAGAGCAATTATTTTTAGGAAAACTCACCCTTACGGCTTCCAAATCAATTTCCTTGAACGTGTATGCATCTGCGTTGTCAGGAGGGACGTTTTTATTGGCAAAATCGGGTGCTTCAGTTAAATTTTCTTCTGCCTGAAAGATATAGGTTAGGGTACAAGTTTAGAAGTGCTTCGTTTCGTGTATTTTCTTGCTTACCTTCGCATGTACTGTCCCCATTCTCTACACCGCAGTTAGTATTTTGAACATACAATTTAATTTAGCACACCATTATAAAAAAATAGTTTGATTTTCCACTATAAAATTCTTTTGAGAAAATCTGACTGAAGCAACCAACCTGTTTGACGTTAAGCGACAACCTGCGAAAGGAAAAATTACCAAATTTTGAAAAAAACACGTAAGGCTGCTAAAAATAGGGATTATTTACAATATTTATTACATAACCACCCTCGTACACAAATAGATAATTTTAAATATACACTCACATTCGCATATTTCAAAATTAACCTAAAAATGTAGAAAACACCTTAAAATATTTAGTTACCATTTAAAATTATAGATGCCACTTTACTGAATCACTGCAACCAATTATGCGTTGGTTTTGTATTGACAGCGGAGGCGTAATCAATATTTGATATTTTGATTAATTTTTGAAATTTACTGCCACACTATACATTGAAATATGGAAAGTGAAACAAATAATTACAATTACTTTTTAAATGATTTTATTAAGATAAATATATAACAAATATAAACACTTTTCAAAATTATTAGTTTGTAGAACAATTAAGTATAAATATATTTGAGCCTACAAATAAAATAGAAGAATTCCTACATATCACATAGATTACAAACGTTAAAATTAGAAATCCCATTGCAATTGCTTAACTAAAAGTATAAATCAACATCAAAATCGTGCAGAGAGACACCACTAATCCTATTATGATCGAATCGCGTCTCTTCCTCAAATTAATTCTTTGAATAAGGCTGTTTATGACTGGATATCGATTCGATATGTCGTTAAATCTAGTCTGCAACCGTTTCAACGTCTGTCTCTGACTCGTCAAGTGCTCCCGGGTCTCCATAGCTATCGATATTTGTTCATTAACCAAACGATCGGAACTGAAACACAATAAAAGTTACAGTCTTGAATTCACACTGCTTTCTGCTACGTACTTATGTATGTGTTGATTCTCTTTCAAATATACGTCACGTCTGTTGTTCACACCGTCAGTTCTAAAGGTTTCGGAGCCTCGCAATAGGTCCTCCCTCTCACGGCGACTTTCACGTTGCGAGTTGGTTTTGCGGAAGTCTCTCGACAGGTCAGCGAGAATATCCTTGTGTCTCTGAAGGGTGTGCAGCATAGCTGCCCCCGAAACCGGTTGTTCTGATAATCGTTCATTCAATTGAGTTAGCTGTAAATGAAGAATCAAGAATTATTCATTTATACACAGTTTTTGTAGTTATGAACTTACTTTGTTGAGAAGTTGCTCTATTTCCAAGGACATAGCCTCAAAAGTGTCTTCTCCCGATAGTAACGGTACTGTATCGGCATGGTTACTATGAGGGGTCTTGATACCAGCACCAAGTTTACTAAACGCGACCAATTTGAGGTCTATTTCATTCTCCAATTGTCTGGCCTGCTTCCGCAGGTCTATAAGCGAAGAGAAATTGTAAAACAAGACTTTGCACATAACCTACATCTTTTGTTTAAAAAAAGTTAACAAAAAATAATAATATTTACCTTCGTATGACAACGCAGCAGCCATTTTTTGGTTCCTGAAGTGATGTGAAATGAAATCATGCAATTAAAATTCGGCAATGGGATTTTATTTAAACATTGTTAACCCAATTACTTATAATTCATCTAATTTGCAATATGTTTATAAATTTTTAAAAACTTGAAAATATAGACTTCAAAAATATAAAATTCTGCACGCTTTAAAAGTGTCAGTGGCGTACTACCAACAGTACCACCATTACCACAATAAACATTTAAAAAATTCTTTTATAAAAAGAACGTTTTCATATAATCAATTTTGAATACACCTAATTTCTCGATTAAATTTCTAATTATAATTTTTCTTAATAATGGTGATATCGACCGCATTAGTGTGACGTCACGAAGCATACAACCCGCGACACTTTGATTGAAAGAGATATTGAAATTTGGTTGTTTTTCTCTGTTAATCGACATATTTAAGAAATTTTTTCACTTGAATTTGATATAAGAATATTATTTGCTAGTTTTGGACCACATATATTAAATTAAATTTTTCTTTATATGTTTTAAATCAAATTTTTAAAATGTCTTCTTACTCCACCAAAAGCAAAACGGAATTGAGCTTAAATCGACAAATTTTAATTGTTTCATTTGACAAACACTTTAAAGTTTTGCCTTTTACATCGCTTTTTTATAAGGTTGAATTTTACAAGGAGTAAATTTTACCCTCTTGTAACGTTGGTTGCACTATCGGTGATGTCATTACTAAAGCCTTGTCCTCATGGACGCAAAATTTGTAGAGATACGCGCACATTATTCAATGGCGAGAAAATTATCATTAACTGCTATGGTAGATTGTCAGAAGCTCAATGCAAACTCACTAACCCAACATAATGATGAAAATAACGATAACATTTTAAGTGCTTTAGATGCTGTTCTACAAGTTGAGACTTTCCCTCTATTAATAATCTTGATCAATAACTGCAAAATTTGCTCTAATATCTCTTCCATGAAAACAAGGCTTAATGTCGTTCGATTTGAGGCAAGCCCCCTTAAAATATATTCAGTGCGCCTCTGAATTTCATTGACAGCTAACTTCACATTATTTTGACCTTGAGTTTTCTACTACGGGTCCCTATAACGGTTAAAAACGGTCATATAACTCTATTTAAATACCCGCTATCCAAAACGTAACGTGGTTACCTTTATATCTCGAAAGAAGACAATGCTGCCTTGCAAGAACGATGCTTACACATTTCACCGCAACAATTCCACAAATTCCTCGAGTTCTTCCACGAGGAGTTCCGGAATGCAACATTGCAGAAGGAAATTACAGGATACCTTCGACGAAACAGACAAAAAGGCAGAATTCAAGACCCCAGCTGGAGACAGGAGCGTGTTGAGTGTTCTATCGATCAACGACAACACGAGAAGGGCATTGAGGAATGGAGCCGAAAGGATCTCGAAGACTTTTAACACCGTCAGGACCACCTTTGGAACCATATCGCAGGTATGTTGCTGTCAGTCTTCCTTATTTTAAAAACCTGAGGTGCAATTTTTCGTTCTTATCTAGCGGTTCAAGATATCGACGAAAAGAAGACAGATCTTACAGGAGGGCCCCATGACTCCGAACTGTGCGACGCCTCATACTTTCGCTAAGCAGGTTCTGGGAAGAACTCCAACTAAATTATACAGTCCTTTCGGGATAGAAAGCCCTTACAACCGAAGCACAACAATAGACAAAGAAAATGTACCGCCCAACAAACAAATTAAAAAAATTACACGGTGAATGGTTCTCGTCGTCAGATAGACTGGTTGCCTATCGACTTTTTTTCTGCAGTATTTTTATTTATTACGCATCGATGTTACACTTGCTTCGTTTTTGTTTTTTTTTTTAAGTTGTTTGTTGAGCTAGTATAGGTTTTGAATACTAATCTTAGGTATGTAATTGATAGTCTATGAGAATCTCTGATTCCTTCTTCAAGTGGTAGATATAATGCATAGGCCAAATATTTTGGTTAAAATGGCAGTTCATGACAAATAACTTGAGACTGAATTTTTTATACTTTTATATTTTAAAACTTCCTTTTTTTGACATTGTATGTATTGCAGTGCCTTTCAACACTTTTATATACTTTTACAAGAAATTGGCACATTTTTAAAGACTGAGAAATAGTATTTAAATTTGTTGACTGATCACTCAAACAATCTTCGTTTCATCACATATTGTAATCATTTTATCACAAATATATACGTTTTATGTACAGAGCGATCTGTAATTCTTTTATATACTTGATCACTTGGTATAAAGTGCGGAAATGTTGCAGTGATCTTTTAAAACCACAATAATTACGATTTTCCGGCGGAAAATTATGGGTTTTTAAAGTTTTATCGTCATAAAATATTTTGTGTGCTGTTAAATGTTTGTATGAATAAATATTGGCACAGAATCTGTGTTTTAATTAACCTACCGTTGAATTTGATGAAAAATAGTTAAACTTAAGTGATATATATTGGGCAATCTATAAAATATGAAACGGTTCAACATTTATTCAAAACTAAAGAAAAGAATCAACAATATATGATGAAAATTGTAAATAAAGATTTAATATTGGGATATGTTACTTGTGAGGAGCAAACTTCTGTATATATTTATCAAAAACGTGTTCACTTTGTAGGATGCCATAGGTAAAGATAATTAACAGTATAAATAGGAGAAAGTAACTGGTCCACAGAACGTGTACGTAGATAAGGCTTTTTTCCTTCTAAAATACAAAAATTATATATAGCACTTACGCTGACCGTTTTACAGAAAACTTACGTCGCTTAAAAAATTTGCAAAGTTTCCTTTATTCTGTGAATGAAATTTCAGTTCGGTAGAAAATCCATTTTTGCAAAACTCGCTACCTTTTGCTTTTACATTTGATGATAAAGTCACCTCCGGTGTCTAAAATTGGCAAAAATATTATCATAAGAGATTGCTCTGCAATAACTTACATCCTTTCCCCCTTCTCTAGTAGACACTTTACAGTTCGGTTTAAAAAATTTTGGCAGATACTCGTCTGGTCCTTTAATTGTTACACAAGTATCAAATTCTGAAACGTTCGACTTTGCCACTTCTGGTATATCGAAATATATATGCAAGTAACTTGGTTTAGTGTCGTAGCTTTTCGGACAGTTTGAATGCCAACCTATAAGCGGATTTATAAAGAAATTTTACACTCTTGTATTATTACCTACCTTCGAGTGATAGAGATCCACTTACAGAGGCAATTTTTTTAATAAAATCTGTGTTATTAATACTAACTAAGGTTTGCACTGTGCTCATTTCTATAAAAACAAAATCGTTTTGCTTGATTTCCTTAGGAATGTTTCTGCTCGGTTCCAGACAAATGTCTAAGGAGTTAAAATGCTTCAGTAGCGTCAACCAGTCCTGAAAATTCATTAGTAAGGTAAAATATATAAGTACAGTTGAATATTTACGTGATTTCTATCACTGTCTGGAACAAGCTCTGTGTTTTTGATGTAGAAGGCAAAGCAAAATAGCGTTACAGCTGAGGTAAGTATACACAGGAAGAAAACTACAAGCGGTGGGCGATTTTTTATAAAAGAAATCATATTTAGTGGTTCCGTTTAACTCATATCACAGATTGTTGATATAAAAGTGTAGGTCGCATTTGTAATGAATTTATCACATTATTTATATTTATTTTATTGAAAAAGTGGGGTTATGTGTACTTTTTCTGTCATCGTCGAGTAGCGTTGGCAATATGGTGTGTTCCTAATTAATAATCATTAGTGTGTTCCGATATTCTGCGCAATAGTTACGCTAGGTATTCTTAGTGTGTTTGTTATTGCAATCCAATTGAATTTTAAACACGCATAACTCATTAATATATGGACAAGCAATGGTAATATTGCTTGATATATATTAGTTATTTACTAATATATTGATTGTATAAATTGTAATTATGTAGATTTAAATATTTGCTAGTATTAAAAAAATAATACTTTTTATCATTAATTTAAAGGTCAGTTGGTTATTGTTACTGAAACAACTCCTCAACTTATAAAATAGCGAGATGGATTGATATTGAATTATAATATAAGGTGTTTATTATGAATATTACAAATTGGTTGGATAATATCGCGGATTTATTTAAATTTGTACGTTTAGGCAAAATGCGTGCATAAAATATTTTAAGTTTAAGACAAGATGAATGAACTCCTAAACGAATACCCTGCAATTTTCAGCGTTCGATGCCGACTGGGAACCAGTACGCTGATGTAATTGGTTTCTAAGAAAGTTTTAATCTCATTTAGGGCAATTTAAAGCTTGACCCCTTCTCGCCAAGTCGATAAGATAATACAGTCCAGTTTAAGAAGTAAATACCTACTAAATAAAAACAATATATTGAATTATTATTGACCAGATTCAAAACATGTTACAATTATACTAAAGAAATGACACGGTGTTGTGGTCTTTTCGCATTTTTTGTATATTGGTGGCTGTTTTTGGAAGCATGCAGTGGCGTAAGTACGAGTTATTTTATAGGGGGATGTGTCTATAGTTGGCGAATTTTGAGGAGTTTGTGCTCCATGCACTTATTATTGCTATAATAAATTTTGTATAATTTCAAGTGTTAAAGTAAAAAGTCGCCCCCAAAAAAAAACTACATATTTAAATGATGACTGATAACTTTTTATATACCTTCATATCTAGATGTTTGTCCTTTTATTTATACAATATTACAAGACCTTGGATAAATTTGAATTTGGGGCCATACTATTTTGACACTTTATTTACAAAATCTGAATTCGTTAAGCCATAGGGGCAGATTTGAAACTTTTTCAGAATTTCGTGCACGTAACATAAAAATTATTTGTTGTGACACCAAATTCAAATTCGATTCCGACTTATTAATATTTGCGTCATCAAAAAATAATGATATTTAGTCACACAATATTGTATATTATAATATAATAACGCTATTTTGACTTCTACTTATTTTTAATTGTTCTGTTTTACCAATTCATTTCTTTGTACCATTTACGGTATATTACAGGTGTTACTTTTAATTGTTAAATTAAAAAAAGCCCATTATTGAGTAACAGCCTTATCAGTTATGAACGCCATCTAGTTTCAATATGTTGAACATTGTATTACGCAAGATCGTTAGTAGATGAAAAAATTAATATTATAAAGCCTTTTATTAAATTAAAAATGCAAAAGTGTACATGAAAATGTCTGCGTTCTCCTTAAAGGAGAAAATGCGCTAAGCGAACTTGTCTAGTAAAGACTTAAATATACAGGATGGGCAAATTTCGATGTTTTTGAAGGCTCTCTTTAACTACAGGAGATATAAAAAAATTAATATCGAGCTCTTTTTTTAAGAGAAAATGTGTTTTTTTAACCACAAACCATAGGTGGCCATGGGCCAGTTGAAATTGTTATTTTCTTATGGATTTTTTTGGAAAGAGAAAAAAAGAAGTATTTCACCTGGCCCATGGTCACCTATGGGTTGTATTTAAAATAATATAACTTTAGGTTATAACTCAAAAATTAATAAAGTGCAAAAAAATATGCACGCCACTGGATTCTACTCAAAAAAGTGTCTGAAGAACGCATTAATAATGTTTTTCTAACTTTACAAACAACCAAGTTATAGACATGTATTAGAAAAGTGAAAAATTTGAAATTTTGTTTATTACTCGAAAACAAAAGATGATAGGGGTACGAGTATTTTGGTATTGACCATTAATTTTCTCTTAAAAAAAGAGATCCATCTTCTATAACGAGACAGCTATAAAAAATTTGCCGACCCTGTACACGTTTGCACAGCAAAAACTTTTTGGAAAATTTCGGCAAATACATCTTACACAGAATATATTTTGCCATCTTGATTTTGTAAAAATTCGTGATCAGCTCGACACAGAGTTGTCCGTGATGCATCTAGACTGTGACCTCATAGCGTGTTCTCTCCTTAATTTTCACTGTACAATTACCTAAGAAATACTCCTTGTTTAAGATAATTTTAACAAATCAAGACCAGCCCAAACCGGCTTATAGTTCCGGAATAAAAACGTCTGGTTGGAGAAATCCTAGCATCATTCAAACCCATCAGAATTACAGTAGAGTGTTTGTACATAACAACCCAAACAGTTCGTCTCAATATGTCATCACCAAAGCGGAGAAATCAGACAGGGTATATCCAGTTTATAACGCACATTCCTACGGCCAACATCCTGAACAAACTCAAAAAATAATAGAGGCTAGTTCTAAAACAGTAAGAAACTCTTCGGATCGAGGTGAGTTGATTTGATTGATCGATTTTTAACCAATAACGTGCTCGAGTTCCCCTCTACTTGTTGTTTTCTCCAATAGGTGTGCCAAAATTGAGTGGAAATGTGGCGGGAGCTCAAAAGAATAGAACTATCTACAAGAGAAAAATAGAGTTCAAGACCATCGAGGTGTACGAGAAATGCCCTGAAGGTGTTACTGGGTCCTTGGTATACTATTTAAATTGCAATCAGTTCCTCAACTGTTGGAAGGGAAGGGGCGAAGTCCAAAACTGCGCCCCCGGTACTCTATTCAACCCGAAGACTTTAGAATGCGATTTTCCCGAAAAGGTGGAGTGTGTTACAGGTATATTTTTGTTTTAGCAGCTGGAGGATGGCAAATAACTAGGTTCACTTTTAGGTAGACAAAATTCCTTGACATTACAAACAGGTCGTTACCAAAAATCAATTACACAAGCTGGATGTCCCAAAGAATTCAGTGGTCTGATACCTAACTACACCGACTGTTCGAAATTCATTAACTGTAACAATGGCCAGCAGGTTTCCATGGATTGTCCTCCTGGTACCTTGTTTGATACGACTCAAAACGTATGCAACTTCCCTTATTTGACCACTTGTTTTAATGGTCAGTCTGGTACTTCCCAAAATAGTTTGGGGTATGAAAGTCAGTCACAGTTTCAAGGTCAGTATTGGGGTCAACCACCCAGTTCTTACCAAGGTCATAGTATCTATGGAGTGAATCAACAAGGTGTTCAAGGACAAGGAGGTAATTCATCCGTTCTCTATTATATCTCTATGAATCATTTCGCGAAATTTTTATGTAGGTGGCCAGTATTACCAAACATCTTATAGCCAGGCTTCCCAAAATCAGCAGAATTATGGAACTCAACATTCAGCAATCAACCAACACACACAACCAGGCTATCAATACGATAGCGAAGGTCAATATCACCAATTTGACTCTAGCGGTCTCACAGGGCAACAAACCACACTCCAAGGCATTAATTCAAAATTAGACTTCGGTGAAGGTAGTGGAACGGGAGCTTCTGGTAGTCAAGGTCATAGAATTTATATTCAAACTGCTCAGGGAACACCAAGGTGCAATCCTCAGACTCAAAATTGTGGACCCAGCACTGCTGCATCGTCAAACAATTATGGAGGAAGTTATTCCAACAGTTATGGACAGTCGACCTGCGATCCTAGAACTCAAAACTGCGGTCAAGGTTACGGAAATAATCCAAGTCAAGTTCAAGGCCAGTTTTCAGTGCCAGGATGTGACCCGAGCACTCAAAACTGCGGCCACAGTTTTGGAAGCACTCAGCAAACATTTTACGGGCACAGCCAAACTCAAGAAGGCTCTGGGCAGCAAAATTACCATAAAGTTTGTAATATAAACGACTCTAGTTGTCAGAGGAACAGGACTACCATCGTCACCGTTAAAATTAAGGAAGCCAAATGTCCAAAGAATTTTCAAGGCATCACCAAACATCCTACCGACTGTAAGAAGTTTTTGAATTGCGCTAATGGACGAACTTTCGTTCAGGATTGTGCTCCTGGGACTCTGTTCAATCCGGCTATTGGAAACTGCGACTTTCCGTACAACGTCGAATGTTCCGATAATGAAAGTGATGGTGCGGTAACTGAAAACTACGTGGTAAGCACGACAAGCGAATGGGAGAGGACTTACCAAGAGCACGTTGTCAAATACGGTCAAAATGCTGGTCATGGTAAATATAACAATTATTTTTGAAATGGCCTTGATATTTGATTTTGACACAAACATATTAAACTGTTGTATAAATTACAGGCAATATTAGAACTGCATCCTCTCCGACTCCTCAGTATCAACCTTCTTATACTACTAGTAGAGAGTTTTACAACCAAGGTCTTACACAAGGACAACGTCAAGGACAAGGTTATTATCAAGGTCAATTCTACACAAACTACGCCCAAGGTCAGTCGAATCAAAACCAAGGATCTTACGGTACGGGTGGTGTCCAAATAAGTCAAAAGCCGGGTCAGGAGTTAATAATTTGTTACATATCATCACGTCTAATAGTTTCTTTATAGGTGATGGTATTACTGTAACACAACCTTTGACACCCAGACCAGCATACGTAGCGAATGTACCACGCGAAACCGTGGTCAATATAGGCCAAACTGGGGTGGTGAGCAGGCCCGCCCACGTCCAAGTAGATATCTCCAACAAGAGAAACCACGCGCTGGATTATTCGGATATACCCGATCCAAGCAGTGAAAGGACGAATTACTTGATTCACTCTACCACCACAAGGAGTGTAGCAAAGTGGCCGCCCCCTTTCCCTTCCACCGACATCAACGCCGACTACGTTTTTGAGTACGAGGACGGAGAACCGGTGACTTTGGAACCGGAAAATGTTTTCCACGCCGACAAGAACAAGAAGAAAATTGCAGATTGTGGGAAAGGGGACTTTTACTGTTCATCTGAGATGTGCATTTCGAAATCGGCGGTTTGCGACGGTCACAGGGTAGGTGTTGGTGTGAGTTTACCTGCAGGTTGATAATTTCTTTTCAAATTAGGATTGCCAAAACGGAAAAGATGAATTAGAATGTCAAGAATACTTGAAAAGGTTCGCTTTGACGAAGAATTCGCAACTGAACGTTCTGGAGGACCAGCGCTGGATCAACGTTAGCCAGGCCACTTGCGCTCTACTCTGTGTTCGCAGTACGGGTTTCGAGTGCAAGTCTTTCAATTACAGGTACGTATTTTGTAACAGCCGCCTGTGAACACACCTGATCTGAGTCCTATTTATGACAATACGTTTTCATATATATCGGCAACTTGTTTATCAAATCACATGACTATTTGTACCTCTAAAGCCTCTGCATATACCCGATAAAAGAACTATTTTGCGGTTGCTTAATTACGTTCAACAACACTTCACAATTTCGCAATAGTAATCATGTTTCTCCATTCTGTCCATATTACTTGTGGAAGTTCCTGAATACATTGCGAAATATTCGGTTAAGCTATCGTCTGCAGCTGTGGATAGCACAGAAAGGTATTGCTTGTTTTTTATCGATCGTGCCACGCCGTATCTACGCCAATGACTGGCTCCGCAAGGTCTAGCCTTAAATTAATACCTTACCTTGTTTCTCCTTTCAGAAAAATAGACAAAAGTTGCTTCCTCTCCAGCTTGAATGTGGGGTTGACTGGAGCCTTAAGGCAGTACTACCCTTACGACTATTACGAACTAAAGACCGCTTCCATCGACTGTACCATCATGTTTAAATGTAACAATAAGAAGTGCATCACGAGTCACCAACTTTGCGACGGTTTCGCGGACTGTTCGGAAAGGGAAGATGAAAAAAATTGCAAGGCGGAAGACTTTGGTTACAGCATAAAGCTGGCGGGAACTAGTAAGACCAGTGAAGGTCGTGTGGAGGTGACTGGTAAGTGCAAAAGGATGTATACGCCTTATACTTTTGTTACAGACATATTTTTTAGCTTTCGGGAAGACTGGGTACATTTGTGACGACCAATTCGGTATTAAAGACGCTAACGTGGTCTGCAGGGAACTAGGCTTCCAGCTGGGTGCAGCCGAAGTGAGGGGCCACTCGTACTACGCTACCGACCTCAAAGAGAAGAACACCTTGTACATGATAGACGACCTAGATTGCCTCGGCAATGAAACCACTCTGATAGACTGCAGTTTCCCGGGATGGGGGGTCCACAATTGCAGAAACCAAGAGGTAATCCAAAATATTAAAATTTCTCCTAAATCATTCACGTATTTGTAAAGATTGCAGGATTGGTGTGCAAAACACCCCAGGAGAAATGCGGAAAGGGGTCTTGGAAGTGCGACGGTGGAAACGAATGCATTCCTTATCATTTCGTGTGCGACGGCCTCTACGACTGCACAGATGACTCTGATGAAGCAGCGCACCATTGCGACGTAAGTCCAAATCAAAAATGCTGAATTAAAATGTCACTGAATTTCATTGTTGCAGGCCCCTACAGAACTCCGATTGGTCAACGGCACAAACAACATGGAAGGAAGAGTTGAAATCAAACACCACGGCATCTGGGGAACGATTTGTGACGACGATTTCAACGAAGACGCAGCGAAAGTAGTTTGTAAACGCTTAGGCTTCAAAGGCACTGTCACTGTGAAGAAGGAAGGCTATTTCGGATCGGGTAAGTCGAAATTTTCATTCAGCGACCGCCTAGAGTACCCGATTTCCTTCCAATTCATCAGGTGACGGTCCCATTTGGCTAGACCAGGTTTCTTGTTATGGAAATGAAACAGAACTACGTCACTGTACTCAGTGGAACTGGGGGGAGCACAACTGCGATCACAGTGAAGACGTGGGGGTAATCTGCAGCAACCAACTGGAAGTGGAGCAGCTCCAAAGGCATTCAAAACTGAGTGACAGGTACAAACCTATCGTCACATTACCTGATAACACCTGTGGGTTCAGGAAAGACAATCAATTCTTGCTGAACGATTTGATCCATGCCAGAGTAGTTTCTGGGTCTGTGGCTAGAAAAGGGGACTATCCTTGGCAGGTAAGCTACGAACAACTTGGAGGAGCCCTTTTACATTATTGTTTCTTATGAAGGCTGCCTTGAGGATAAAGGGCAAGGCCCAGCAGTCCCACCACTGGTGTGGAGCAGTCATACTGTCCAGCCAATGGGTTCTAACAGCTGCCCATTGCCTCATGGGGTATGCTAAAGGAGCGTACATGATCGTGGCCGGAGAGTACAACACAGACGAAGACGAAGGTACCGAACAAACGAAATACATTGAAGAGTACTTCATCCACGAGAACTTCACCGAAGGGGAACGCGTGATGCGGAACGACATCGCCTTAGTTAAGGTGAAGGGCGTAGGGTTCTCCTTGAACGAAGATATCCAGCCCATCTGCCTCCCCGACTCAGACGTCGACTACGAAAAGGATTTGAACTGCACCATCTCTGGTTTCGGCTCGGTCAAAACTGGAAACTCCGGTAAAAATATTTATTATTTTATTAAACACCCTGTATAGTTTTGTTGTGTGTACATATATTTCAGCATATTCACATAACCTAATGGCGGCGTGGGTGCCAATCATAAAGACGGATATCTGTAAAATGCCACACGTGTACGACACTGTCCTGTCCGAGGGGATGATTTGCGCCGGATTTTTGAATGGAGGCGTGGACAGTTGCCACGGGGATAGTGGCGGGCCCTTAGCTTGTCTGGATAACGGTAACAATATTTAATTTGTAAAAAAGTGGTTTTTTTTATTTGTGATTTTAAAATTACTTACTATGTGCAGTTGGGAAGCTCCTATATCAATTTCAAGGAGCGTTTATTTGGAGCGTATAATACATTCATGATTGTTTATACCGAAGATATGAAAATGGTTCAATCTACAAAGCCCTGGAAGAGCCATGTCTATAATTTTTTTTAAGTTTAGACTTTAATCTCTGAATTCATACTTTAATCTCTGAATTTAGACTTTAATTTCTGAATTCAGACTTTAATCTCTGAACTTGCCCTGCTAACGAAATTATGGGAGAAGTCGTAGCACTCATGGCTTTCTAGATAGGGAATTGTGATTTAGAGGACATAATATACAGGGAAAAATTAAACTTTACGATATTTGTTATCAACTATGAAATTTTACAGTCACAAGCAGAAAGTAATTCACTCCATTCAGACATTAAAGTCTGAATTCAGAGTTTAAAGTCTGAATTCAGAGATAACAGTCTGAATTCAGAGATTAAACTTTGAATTCAGAGTTTAAACTCTGAATCTAAAAAAAAAATTGTAGACGTGGCCCTTCTACGGCTTCGTATCAATCAAATAATAACCTTATAGAAATAGTTTTGTAATAGAGAATGGACTATACACTACCTCCTGGGAAGCGTATCAACTGCACAGAGTTTTCGAATACAGATTTTAGAATGAATGATTTTTTCAGGTTTATTTACTCTGTATGGAATTACGTCATGGGGACACCGTTGTGGGTTTGCGAATAAGCCCGGAGTGTACGTTAAAGTTGCTCACTACAGAGGATGGATTGACGATACGATAACAAACAACTCTTAAAAGATTACATTGTACATTTATCTTGTAATAAATAATTGTAGAATTAAAACCGTATAGTTTTTATAAATTGTGGCATTATTTCGTTTCGTTTAATTATATTTGAAGCTATACACAATGACGTTACGCATATATAATAACACTACGTATAAGACTGTCACAATTGTGTTGCTGTTCATGTAAAGAAAAATCAAAATAATTCAATTTATATTTAAATTTTTGAATACAATTTTACATATTTTTTTTTATAAAACTGATTAATGTTTAAAGTAGAATAATAAGAACAGCAGGATGATCGACAAAACATTCTTGGCGTAATTTCAGAATGATTGAAGAAACATCTATCTGTACATACATACAGATTTATAAAAATTAGATAAAAATGAAATAAAAAATCAATTATAAATGCATATGTATCTGATTCTAAGTAAAACTTAAAGCACAAGACGCAACCGTGTTCATCTCAACTCATTGACTTTATTTTTATTGACTGTAAATTCCTACAGCCAACTGCAATGTACTGTGCTTATTGATGTATATTTTGCATGATGTTCAAAAAACATCAGGACATTTTTTATTAGTTAAATCCAACCACAAAGTATAAACTATATACTGCCAACATTCTCGGAAGTCAAGGAAGTTGCACTTCCATTAATGACACTCCCAATGTTTGAAACATTCCTTTTATTGCTAATATTCTCTTCAACGTAACCACTCGCTGAAGCTGTCGATTTCCGATGTCCATCCTACTTGTTCGATTTGACGTACGTCGAAACGCATGTCCAATGAATTTCTCAGGATCGTTCAATTTAAGATAACGTGCAATTTGCGAGGGACATGGTCCAAATGTATTAATAATAACCACTTGATTGGTGTCCTTTCCCTTATCATACCGTAAGAAAACTCGGTCTGTACTTACATTGGAGACGCAATGATAAATACTGATTCACCAAACGCACATAACTAATTCCATCACTGTCGGTAACAGTAAAAACGTCAAGCCCTCACTGTCTTAGATGGTCGGATAGATAAGCTATACGCTTCCATCTTCCTTGATGTCATGTAAGCGCTTCTACAAGAGCCAAAGATATTGCAAATCATCTTCCTTGAATACATATGCCTTCTTGGCTACATCATTCTTGCTAATTGTCTTCATCACTTATACTATTTTTGCATTATGTTAAAAAATAACCTACTTTTGATATTTAAAACTCATCAAAATTGACACATTTTTAATATAAGTGTTGAAAAAAACTTATTGCAAACTTTCACAATAATTTTAAATAAAATAAAGAGAATAAATAACTTGTTAAACAACAAATAAATAAATAAAGTGTACAATTTAGGTGCACAACAATGCAAATATTTTTAAAAGCGTATCGTTTTAAATTAGTACACAATTATAAGTGTTTTCATGCACAAATATATCTTCTGTCATAATTTACGTATGTAGAAATTCTGCCAAACGGAGAAAGTTTAAAATGTGACATTTGACCCCGCATATAAAACTATATTTCATACTGTCAATCAACAAATAATTTTGTAATATTCCATCCCAAATATGTGTACCTCAGGTATGACAAAAGAAAATTTCTTGAGATAGCCATCAGTCTGCTGTCACTTACAAACGTATCTACACTAAAGCTATTTGAAAATGACAATAATTTATAGAAAAAAGATAGAGATCTTTCGGAATATGTTACAAAATACCAAATACAGAGCGTTTTTAAATGAAGTGGCAAAAATGAGACCACACATTCCTTAGGTGAAATTAAATCGGTTTAACCTAACATACCTATGTCCCAAGGCGCATATTAATTATCATTTATAGTTTCTTGCTGTAACATATAGTTACCAAGTTAGTCATTTTATCTTCTGCTTAGATTTGCATTTATTTCCTTATATACAGGGTGGTCGCGATGTAATGGACCAAAATTTATGACTAGGTTCCTGACGTGAAAATATTGCGATTTGGACAAACTCACCTTAGTCCAAAAGTTGATACTTACAGAGATACAGGGGTTTAATGCAAAATATTATTTTAGTTTTTTCTTATTGTCATGGAATTTGCCCCACTCACACCCAAACCGACGACTGTGATATCGCGAAATGCTAAGATTGCCCCGATCGCCCCTACACGATTCTGTTAAAGAAACAAAAAGCCGAGGATCGAGACGGGACTGAAGCAATGGGGAATCGACGGGAAGGATTCGAGTCGTTCGGAAGATGAATCTAGAGATACTAGAATATACCTGGAATATTCGTTGGGTCTATAAAAGAAAAATAAACGGCCGATTTAGTTAGTCTTATATAAGTCTTGTATTACAGTATTGAAGTGTTTAGTTGGAGATATCAAAGTGATTTAGATAGCGATTAATTAAATAAGTGTTTAGTTGAGTTCTAATTAGTGATCAGTAATGTACTGAGTATAGTTAATAAAGAAGTAATTAATTAACAGATTGTTTTTCTGGCAGTAAGTAAAAGTCGGATTGGGAAATCCGTGACATTATTTATTTCATAATAAATGCTCATATCGAAATGAAATTTTGGTGTTAGGGGCTTTTCGGGGGCGAGAGATTGAAATATATCCGTGGTTTGCTTGTAGCTCATAGAGAGCGCCACCTGCGCTAGGTCGAATGCGTTGAAAACGACAGAACTTTTTTATCTTTCAAAATTCTAATTCTCAGGTAGCAAATTCTGATTTATTTTACGACTTCTTTTACACAAAAAAGCTATACTTTTTGATAGTCGCTATCTTGCACCGTTCTGGTAAAATTTGTAATTGAAAATTCCAATGTATTTGCATTCAATTACAAAACGGCAAAAATTTTCAAGTAGGCTAATGTAAAAATCCAATGTTGAAATTTTCCACTTATCTTAGTGCTCTCAGTAATATTACAGTATTATTCGTGCCTTATTAAAAGTATTCTTTACTTTATGATCTAAATCGTAGTGCGAGATAACATGCCACGCCATAATTTATTTTCAAATGGAGAAAGGCGCGATATAGTTTGGAAGGCAACCAAATCGGAAACTATTTCAAGAACTTTTTAATAGACTTGGAGAAACTGGTAGTTTTCGTCCTAAAAGAGACAACGCAGGGCGTACTGTTACAGTTCACCAAGAAGAAGAAATTTTAATAAGAGTGGCAGGAAATCCAGAAGTTAGCAGCAGGCTGGTAGCTAGATAAACCGGTATTAGTAAAACAACAGTTCTCAAAATCTTTCACAAGGAAAATTTATATCCCTATCATTTTACACCCGTGTAAAATCTTTTAGCAGCAGACTTACCAGCTAGATTACAATTCGCTCATTTTATACGCAATCAGCAAAACCTTGACCAGGAATTTTTGGATAATGTACTATTCACTGATGAAGCTACCTTTACTCGTCGAGGAATTTTCAATTTTAGAAACAAGCACATATGGGATAATGAAAATCCTCACGTAGTCAGTGAGCGTCACTTCCAACATGAATTTAAGATAAATGTTTGGTGCGGAATCATAGGAAATCACCTTTTGGGTCCACATGAGCTTCCTCCAAATCTAAATGGTGACTTGTATTTAGATTTCCTGCAGCACCATTTAGTTGACTGCCTCGACGATTTACCACTGAATACACGGCAAAATCTATTTTTCATGCAAGATGGAGCTCCCCCTCATTATTCTGTCAGAGTACGGAACTATCTTGACCACATTTTTCCTGATCGTTGGATCGGTCGTGGGAGTCGAATATTATGGCCTCCTCGTAGTCCTGACTTTAATCCTATGGATTTTTGTTTCTGGAGCTACATGAAATAAGTTGTCTATAGAGAAACTATAAACACCCGCGAAGAGCTATGGCAGAAAATTGTAAATGCCGCTGAATCATTTCGTAACAAGAATCTCTATTTTAAAATACGGCAGTCTTTGAGCAAACATGTTAATAAATGTATTGAAGTTGGAGGCGGACATGTTGAACATTTATTGTAATATTAGATATTCAATTGTTCATCGCAATTTATAATTTGAAATAAACTCTTGTTCTTTTTGACATTCGTACCTTATTTTGATTACTCGAATTAAAAAAGCTAAATATCTTGAGAACGGTGCAAGATAGCGACTATCAAAAAGTATAGCTTTTTTGTGTAAAAGAAGTTGTAAAATCAGAATTTGCTATCTGAGAACTAGATTTTTGAAAGATAAAAAAGTTCTGTCGTTTTCAACGCATTCGACCTAGCGCAGGTGGCGCTCTCTATGAGCTACAAGCAAACCATGGATATATTTCAATCTCTCGCCCCAGAAAACCCCTAACACCAAAATTTCATCTCGATATGAGCATTTATTATGAAATAAATAAGAAAAAACTAAAATAATATTTTGCATTAAACACCCTGTGTCTCTGTAAGTATCAACTTTTGGACTAAGGTGAGTTTGTCTAAATCGCAATATTTTCACGTCAGGATTCTAGTCATGAATTTTGGCCCATTACATCGTGACCATCCTGTATAGAATTCCGGATCCAACTTAACTTCAGTGTGAACTATATATTTCTACCGTTTACTTTGAATAATCGTGGTTCGTTCTTATAAATGTATGTAACGTTCTCGTTCGGCACATACTTAATTCAGAAGCGTGCCGTCATCAAGTAAAAATTTCAACAATGACAGTTAACTTTAAGGCCACCAGCAACGCTATGACAGCTGCTTCTGTCATTGTGTCACTTCAACTCAACATCATTCCCCTTTCCTGATACAATTTGACCTAAACAATTCTCTTGTAACAGTGACAAACCAAGAAAGGACAACGTTTCTAACTAAGCCATGGCGAAAATAGGCATCAACGGATTCGGTCGGATAGGCAGAGTGTTCCTACGCGCATGCCTAGAAAAGAAGGCAGAAGTGGTAGTTATAAACCAGCCCCATCACGAACCCAAGTACCTGGCGTACCTCTTCAAACACGATTCCGTTCATGGAAGATACGACGGAGAAGTCTGCGCTGACGACAAGCACCTTATAGTGAACAACCAGAAGATCCAGGTGTTCAAGGAACAGGATGGGAAGAAGGTCCCCTGGAAGAACGCGGGCGCCGAGTACGTGGTGGACTGTTCCGGGAAGTTCACCACGTTGGAAAAGGCTTCCGCTTTCATTCAAGGAGGTGCTAAGAAGGCTATAATCTCCGCTCCGTCCAAAGACGCACCTATGTACGTGCCTGGAGTCAACATGTGCTGCTACAAACCATCAGACACTGTAGGAAACCTTTATTCACAGGTATAAGAACAGTTTGACGTAGTTTTTTCTTTTTTAAGATCGTATCGATGGCGTCTTGTACCACAAACTGCTTAGCACCCTTAGCCAAAGTGATCCATGACAAGTTCGTTATAAAGGAGGCCCTGATGACTACAGTGCATGCAGCGACATTGTCCCAGAAGATCATAGACGGCACCAAGGACAAGAACTGGAGGCTGGGGAGGAGCGCCATGATAAATATCATCCCCTCCACAACGGGAGCTGCGGCTGCTGTGGGCAAGGTTATTCCGGAACTTCAAGGCAAACTTACTGGTTAGTTGGACATTTTGCAATACCACTCTTGCCAGTGATGCCTAGAGCTGGATATTACTCGAATACTTTGTATTCAATACAATATTTGTGTAATTAGTATTTAAGTACCGAATACTTTTATCTGGTATTCGTATTCATCACGTTTAGATGTGTATTTTATAATTACTGGAGTATTCATGAACCCCGAGAATTCTGGTTGCTCTTGCACTATACAGCATGCCAAAATTTAACTGTGGATTCTACGATCAAAAAAGAAGAAAAAAAGTTCTATAAACATAGCTTGGCAAACGCCCCTGACGGAGCTATAGCCCATTAAAATTTAATTTTCTTCAAATATTTTCAAAACGGATCGAGATAAAGTAATCAAATTTAAAACTGAGAATCGCAATAAGATTGCGAATCTAATGTTCTAAAAACAGTACCATAATTAGTCATAGACGTGCCAAACTGGGGGGGGGGGCTTATTGGATAAATGTCGTTCTAACTTTTTCATGTCTCGAGGATTTTGTCGTCAGATCAAAAAATTTAAAATGTTGAACAATTTCACAAAAAAGATACTCTCTTTTATTTCGATAAATTATTCCGTTTGCGAGTAATATTAATTTAAAAATTTTGTGACATACCACAAAAATATTAGATATGATATGCACGCAGTCAGTTTATTTGACACATGTTACATATGTTTTTAAAAATTTTTGAAGTATTAATAGGCAATATTAAAATTAAAAAATTTACAAATAATTACATTACTCATATGCATTTTAAAAGTATTTTAATATGTTAAAACGCTTGAATAACACCTTTAATATGTGTTAAATAAGTTGACAGTATTTTCTTAGAGCCTACTAGGGATTATTTTGTCTATTTATAGTTTTAATCTTAAACTTTTGTGGTATGTCACAAAATTTTTAATTAAGATTACTCGAAAACAGAGTAATTTATTGGATTGATTGAGTACCTTTTTCACGTAAAATAGACCAAAATTTAAAATTTTTTGATCTGAGGACGAAAATTTCGAGATAAAAGAAAGTTAGAGCAATATTTACCCACTGACCCTCAGTTTGGCACGCCTATGACCAATTATGAGGAATTATTTTCAGATTATTAGATTCGCAATCTAATTGTGATTCTCAATTTCAAATTTGATTACTTTATCTTGATCCCTTTTGGAAATATTTGGGAAAAATCAAATGTCTACGGACTTATGATTATATAACTTTGTCATATAACTTTTTTTCTTATTTTTGATCGTAGAATCCTACACCTTGTATACACAAATTAATAAGACACAAAAAACGTAACGAGAAACGAATACACCGACTCTACACTAAGCGTCGACGGCGGGGTGGCGTGAACAATAGGAATATGCGACGTCACATCACGCGATGTACTGATTGAGAGCAGGACCAACTTTGGACATTAATATCTCCCTTGTTTTTGGGTCAATAAGTCTCATTTTTTCAACATATGCTTAAACTGATAAGATCTGTAATAATATTGACTATTGAAAATCTTGTTTCCCCAGGTATGGCGTTCAGAGTACCCATCGCCAACGCCTCCGTAGTAGACCTAACAGTAAGATTCTGCAAAGAGACAGACTACGACACCATCAAGTGCGAGATCAGGCAAGCCGCAGAGAACGAACTGCGCGGCATCCTGTGCTACACCGAGGAGGACATAGTCTCCACGGACATTATCGGTAGCGGCTGCTCCTCGATCTTCGACGCCAACGCGGGCGTCGCCTTGAACGCGAACTTCGTGAAACTAATCAGCTGGTACGACAACGAGTTCGGGTACTCGAACAGGCTGGTGGACTTGGTGAACTACATGTACAAGAAGGACTCGGAGTCCCAGGATTGTCCGGAGAAGAAGAAAGAGGACGCATGCGCTAGCGGAGACAAAGCGACTCCTCCGAGTAACCCCCCAAAGCCCCCGGCGATGCCTGCTAAAAACCCTAGCGGTCCTGCGAAAACTTCAGGGGGAAGTGCAGCAAAGACTGGCAGCGCCCCGGCTAAGAGTCCGGTGAAAGATCAGGGAAAGAGCCCTGGCAAAGGCCAGGGGAAGGCTCCCGGCAAGGGAAAGAAGTGACACTATATATTTAGCGTCTTATAGAAAATGTAAACAAAAGTAAAAGCAAAAATATACACTATACAAATTTTATTGAAATATAAGCCGCTCTATGAAATCCTGCGTCATTAGTATTTTATTTATTTCTTTATTGTTAATCAATAACCTCCGTGACTTCGACGACGTGCCTGTTGAAATTAGTTACTGACATGAATTTGGCCTTTTACGTAACACACCAAACCGCTGTGAAATCGTCAATGAAACTGGTGGCAAATATTTGGGTGCAAACCGTAATATGCACTTGAATTTATTAATTTCAACAACTGGATACTACGGCGAAATGCCACGAATAATTTATCATTGTAGAAACACTATTTTTATGTATATTTTACGTATATTTTTAAATCTTGCCATTTAACCATATTTACACAGGGTGGTCCGTAAATAACGGCCCTACAAAATATTGCGATTTAAGCATGTTGATAATAAAAAAGAGAAGTTAAAAAGTAATATTCCAGACCGGAGAAGGGAATCCACTTCTACGAGGCGTCCAGGCCTACAGCGATGAAGTGGGTAAAGAGAGATAGTCCCTCTCGACCCCGCTCATCCGAGGTCATTTATCCTGCCAAGGATATTGGCGCGGACAATAGTCTCCTTCTAACTCTACTCTAACGTTGCTCCACGATTGGAAGCACCCTTGGTCATCCTCCGCAGTTAACCCATTCAGCACCACAGCTTCTTTGATCTCCTGTACGCCGCCATGATGAGTTCCCTTGAGGTGCGACTTCATCTTGGGGAATAAAAAAAGATCGCAGGGGGCAATATGTTGGAATGCCAGTGACTACCCGACTCATCCAGTCTCTACCGTCGCTCCGAATGCGAGACAACAAATCCTCGCAGATCGATGTTGGCATGTCTTTCTGTTCACGGGTGAGAGCTTTTGGCGCCATCTTTGCGCAAATCTTACACATATTCAAATTTTCGTGTAACATCTTGCGAACGGTTTCTTTGTTGACGTTTAACTCGTCAGACAACGCACGAATGCTTAGGCGCCGGTCAGACGTAATCAGTGCACGCAAACTACCGCTATTGATAAACACCTTGACGTCCAACTCCAAGTCGATGTTGGGTTCTTGCGGTTTTTGACTTATAGTTGACTAAGACATCGAAGAATTCGTTGTAGTTTGGTAAGGACTGGATGTGTGGGGCTGTTCATTAGCAAACGAATCCAGCAAAAGTGACCTAACAGATAACAATGCTTTCTTTATACAGTGGTCAAACTACCAGATCCGACAATACTTGGTGTTTTGCACCTTCCTTCCTTAGACATCGTTTTTAGCTCGAAACTGGCGGAAGACGAACTGTTTTGCAGATAATACGAGAAATGATGTCACTGGCAACCATTAACTAACGATTAACAGAAGGCGTTGGAAAAATAATTGTTCAAGCGTATCCTAAAGAAACTCTTTTCTTCGTTAGCATTCCATATCGTCTTAGTAAAACCTCTTCGGTTAGGTGAAATTCTATTAGGATAATATGGTTCTTGTTAGTGTTTTCTTTGATATTTTTTTTATTTAATTTATGCCATAAATCCATTTTTCTTCAAAATACATTAGATTACTCTTCAGATAGTATTTCATATTCTCAACACATCAAGAAAAATCCCCACTGATATTTCTTCTTTTCATCCTGCTACGTTCGCTACTTGCATATTAAGTCATCTGCGGTCGGATGAATTTCAAATCCCAAATAAATCAAGTTTCTGAATCACCAATATATTCTCCTTTATTGCATATTCGTAATATCATTCAAAAAATGAAAATCCGACGAATTCAGGATACCATAAATACCCCTCGGTATAATTAGTGCATTATTGTGCAAGGTGAGTGACTTTAAATTAAAAAAAAATAAAAAAAATAATATAAAAATTAAATAATTGTTCAATACAATGAATTTGAATTGAATGCAGAATGACCTTTGTTGAGCTCACAATGGAAGGCGTAAAAATTAAATTTTCAAATACAATAGAGCCATCATAGATGTTGAAAACAAAAATTGCAATAAGTATTCATATATCACTGAGGAAAAGGTTTATTTGAGAGCATCAATTTATTTTTTTAAATATTTTTGACACGACATTTAGAAGATACGACAGAATGAGTTACTAAACAAATAATAGTGTTGTTAAAATGATATATTCGTAGCAACAATCGTTCTGAGAATGTATCCACGACGTAATTAAATTAATGTACGGAAAAAGTTAAATAACATTGTTGATATATAACAATCGAAACGAAAATGTCAGAGATTGGTAACAGGCAATTCATTCAAATGACACATGCCTACTTCAAGCAAATCATAGAAACAAAATGCTATATGTTATATAATTGCTATAATAAATTATTGTCTCAAATAATTATATTTAACCTTACACATTATATTTTAACGGAAAGAGAAAAAATGACAATTTCAAATGGCCCATGGTCACCTATGTTTATGTTTAAAAAAATACAACTGTAGGTTATATCTCAAAAATTAATAGTTAGGTCAGGCGCGCACTAGAAGTTTTTCGCTGTGCGGCAAAAAAGCGCTGCGGCATAACGCCGCGCCGCAGTTTTATAGCATATTGTTTTCAATTGTATTGCGTGCACTTAACGGCAAATCGCTGCAGCGGCGAAATGTCTGTAAGTGCTACTATGGTCTAAAAATTAATAAAGGTGCATATTTTGCAATATAAACATAATTTCTGTCTTTAACAGTGGCGTGCGCACGAGCACATTCCAACGGTTTTTATTTATTTTCTCAAAAACGACGCATTGCAGTCCAAAAACTCAAGAAGGCTCTTATATTTCCAATTGAATGGGGAATTTAAAAATAATTTTTATCTGGATGAAAACCATTGGCGTATACCATTTTTTTCTTTAAAAATATTTAAGTTACAGTTTTAAAAAGTTTCTCGGAAAATTCAATTCTTTACTTCATTAATACTGATCCAAAAATCAAATTATGAACAAATTATACTACAGGCGCTTTTACTTAACCTTAATTGTAGGTACCTTAGTTTGTAATTTCGTAACATAGTTTTGCATATTATTGCAGTATTTGTAGAGAAACCATTCGTTTTAGACATTTTTTTCATAAGAGTTTTTTTATTGCTTTTGGTTATAGATATATAAGCCTCATATTCCCTGTATACATTCATACTTATTACACATTGTGGTGAAACCGTGTTCCCATTGTTCTCGATTTATATCGATACTCGATGTGTGTAATTAAATTAAAAAAACAAGAAGAAATTCGCGACGATACAAGTAACCAGTATCATTTGCTGACCCAAAAAATAAAGTTAATGCACTTGGAGAAAGCCGTTGCAAAGAATGGTGCCGTTATTGCATCGGGGTTTCCTTTATTGAGAGCATCTAATTTTAGAATATGCATTTTTTAAGCGCACCTCCCTGAAGGAGCTACCTACTACAGTGGTATATACAGGGTGTTCCTTAATGATATGCGAATATTTATAGGGGTGACTCTACATCGACAATTAATGATACTTTGCTTGAAACTATGGTCCAAAAATGTTACGTTAAAAAATATGGTATGTTAAAGTTATAGGAAAAAAAAGAAAAATAATTAATATTTTCGAACCGCTTTAGAGGTGCATATTTTGCAATTTAAACATAATTTTTATCTTTAACAGTGGCGTGCGCACGAGCACTGACTTTAATATTCTTAGAGAAAAAAATGGTACGCCAATGGTTTTATCTCAGATAAAAATTATTTTTTAATTCCCCGTTCAATTTGAAAAATAACAGCCCTCTTAAGTTTTTGGATTGCAATGCGCCGTTTTTGAGAAACATTTTTGGACCATAGTTTATAAAGCCAACTGTCATTAATTTTCGATATAGAATCATCCCTGTAAATATTCGCATATTATTTAGGAACACCCTGTATAGTCATTCTTTTCTATAAGTGTAAAAAATATTCCACTTGCTTTCTGCACGTGCCTTTAACATGTGTTAATTAGTTTGTCCAGTCTAATGCTTTAGCAGAAGCAGTTTCTACATAGAAAAATAATAATAATTTTCCGTGTCCCATGCGACAATTAAACAAATCAAGGAATGCATGAACAGATCTTTACTGCTCAACGTATTTAACATTAAATACATATTTTATAAATATTCTATTTGAGTATGCACTGTTCATATTGTTTTTTCACGAGATACGAACTTTTATGGCTGGATTCTTTCTTCCAAGCGAAACGTGTTACACATATTTACGGCTTTAGTACGTTTTTTTGAATACATTCATAGAGTTCTGCATCAGTTTTGCATATGTGTCTGACCGCTGAAACTTGCAATTACAATTCTTTAGTACAATAACCGTGTGACTGTTGCAAAAGTAAATCTTAAATTAAGGTTTAACTATATAAAAACAGAATATTAATTCAGTGTTAAGGTGGTCACACGTGACCTGGGAATATGACGAGTGACATATATAAAAGACCAAAGATAAAGGGCAAACGTTCTGAATGGGTAGAATTTTCGTTAAAACATCTATTTTCATCTCCATTAATTTTTCCACCAACATATTGTAGTCAATTAACTTCAACAAAAATTTGAAAATACCACGTTCTTATGCATCGAGTATGCTCACCATTAGTCGTTCAACTTTCTATTTATATTTTTATGTAAGCCGGTTGGTAATAACAATAAATAAATAATTCATTTAAAATAGAATAAACCGTTATATGAATACGTTGACAGTTGAGAATTTTATAGATAAAATTGATACGAATTGCTATTTTATACATAATACATCATTTTTTGTTACGGGCAGACTAAACAGAGCTCAATATCTTCGAGTAAATTTGCAGGTTAAATTGACAACACATTACAAACTGAAGATTTATTTTATACAGGGTGTTTCAGGAGGAGATGTACATGCTTCAGTATGTTCTACGTTCAATTTTAAGCAAAAAATTTCCTATGAACTTAGGTCGGGAAATGCTTCGTTTAGAATATCTATACAGGATGTCAAATTTAAAAAAAAATTACTTACATTTTTTTTAATAACTTTCGACTACTTTGAGTAAAATTCATGGAATTTTATATGCAGTAATTTTTTTTAATTTTTAAAAATAAAACTAGACTTAATATTTTTGTATATTTTTTTAGTTATTACCACTAAAAATTTCGATTTATTGTGTTTTCTTAAAAATTCATTTTTCTTCAAATGTAAAGAAGGTGAGCCCTATTGATTTTTTAATAAAACATTTTTTTCTGAATTTTGTGGTTAAAATCAGTCAAAAAAGAAAACAATTTCTGCCAGTCGCGGCCTTTTAGTTTTATTTTTAAAAATTAAAAAGAATTACTTACATCCAGAAAATGTGTCAGAAAATGGGTCCTACCATACGTAAAATGACCCGCTGATTCCAAAAATTTCAAAAAATACAAGGTGTCCCATTTAAAAATATAAATTTATAGTCATTTCCGGTCAAATCGGAAATGTCATGAAATCCGAAATGACCTCAAAAAATTCATGGCACCATCTAGTATAATATATAATTTCAAAATTTTATCAGCAGTTATAAAAAAGTTACAGCGTGTTCCCACTTTTCGTTGTTACCCGGTATATATATATATATATATTTGTACCAATTTTAAAATTTGTGTCTTCAATTAAGTTAATTAATTTTTGTATCTATATCTATATTGTTTTGAGAATAAATTATTCCAAAAACAAAAAAGAACCTGACGACGATTCTCGTCGATTCTAAATTTTCCAGTCGCGCCTCGATACACGGCATTCTTTTGTTTATTTACCAGAATCGCGTAAGGGTGATAGGGGCAATCTAGCGTTTTGCGATACCCAAGTCGTCGAATTGGGTGCGAGCGGGGCAAATTCTGTGACATTATTTTCTTATTTTAAAAATTTCTATAACCTGGTAAAGTTCGGTTCTTGCAATTCGGGACACTGTGCAATATTCAAATTATTGTAAACGATATTGAATATGCAAATTTAGATATGTTATTAAATCTTAAAATGTTCGTCTATATTGTTTTGGGCATAAATTATTCCAAAAACAAAAAAGAACCTGAAATGTAAAATGAATAATTTTAATTTATTTTTAAAAATATTAACAAGGTTCGGTTGGGTTTAAAATGGGATATTCCCCGTCAGGTGATTTTTAATCACGCCGCCTTCTCAATTATTTAACATAACAAACGAATACATTAGCAGGTCGAAAAATAGCAGATTTTGTTTTAGAGAAGACATAAAAAGTGAACAATTCCGAGAGATCTTCACGGTGGTCTACCAAAATAAAAATATTATTTCTAAAGGTAAGGTGTGGCATTCATGATTTTAATGTAAATGATGCGCTGATATACGAAAAAGGCGTGTATTGAAGAACAAGGAAAACTATACAGCGTGTCTCATCAGGAACTGCGTTGATCTTTATTTGAAAAAATAATAACTAAAATATCTAGAAATCTCTGGCACCAACTTCGTTATTCTAAATGAGATATCCTGTACATTGTTGTATTATTGAATTTTATGGAAAATTTCAGGGTTCCTTTGTACAACATTCCATATAATCAGGAGTTATAATTATAATCTTAAGTATTTTTCGTGGGATGCCCTGTATAATGAAAATGAAAAAAACCGAAGGAATTGGTAACATCTCAAAATGTACCTAATAATCACATTATCATAGAATACAGTTAATTATTGTTTATTGTAACTATAACAACGTCAATAGTTTGTTGATGGAAAAAAACCTAAAAACAGGAAACTGTTTAAAAACTTTTCCAACCTTCGAGAAAATTTGTGTGTGTGTGAAATATTTCCTATGCATAAGTGCGCAACGATAAGAACAACGTAATGGTTTCTTATTTTGTCACAGACCCATTATAACATTTAGTCATGAAATGCACCGAAAACTATTATCGGGGAGAATAATTTATTTCCTAATGGTACAGGACCGGCCTAGGTACTTCGTAGGGTATTTTAAACAGGTCAGATTCGGTATCTTTAATTTAATTATTGTTTATCTATCTATTTAATTTTCATTTGATGGTATACAAATCAATTACTAACAAGATCTGTGATCTAGAGACCCGATGGTATATTTTACTCTAAATTATATGCCAATAAAATCATTATTAACGAAATAAACTATATATTTTGAAAAAACTCATGTAGGACTATATAAACGTTAGTAACCAACGTTCGTACAATTTGTAGGGCAAATTGTATGCTTAAATGATCACGAAGTGACTCTAACCTTGTTACTGCTGTTGAAATTTTGAATAGCTGAATAATCAGCAAAAGTAAATGGATAGGGTACGCAGAACTGACGGTTCGTTGTCTGTCACACAGAGAGAAAAAAAAACAATATCTTGTTGTCAATTAGATATTCGTATTTATGTCACAAGACACCCTCATTTCCACAATTTTAATTTTTAATATTAGCCCACTAATATGTACATTATCGTAAAAAAAATAAATAAAAAAGTACGTTCTCAAGCCTAAGCAAAATTATGCTAAGGTAAGTTGTTCAGTGTTTTTGTCGAAGGAAACTAGCCTAAAAGTATGTCCATTTTTTTACTGAACACCCTGTATAGAGAACCAAGCAAAATATAGATTCAAAATATCTATACCGAGTATTTCAAATACGGATGTTTAAAAAATATATTTTTAACATTCGACTACTTTTAGAAATAGCAGAAGTATGTACCAACATTCTTATTGCATGAGTCACCCTGTATATTAATGCATTTTTGGAAAGGGCATGGAATTTTGAGTCAAAAACATGTGGCATACTCTTGCTTATTCCGTTTCGAAGTTATTTGACATTTTTAGAAAATGACAGTCGATAAAATTTGTGTGAACCTCTATAATTTTAATTGTCTTACATTTAGGGAAGTAATTTTTGGTATACCATGAAATCTCAAGGTGTTGCACTTTTTGTATTTAATAGCAGTTCTAAAATATTACACCATCTGTTCCAATCAATATCAATATCAATAGGCAACAAGAGTCTCAAAAGAAACACCACCTAAAAATTGCATTAGCGGTGGAAGGAGTCGTTGTTTAAGTGTATAAGTATCACAAAATACTTGTCATTACTCAATACAAACGTCAAACATATAAATTTTGTATTTTGTCATTCAGAAAAAGTTGATATGTTGCTACTTTACGGCGAGTCACAATGAATTTCAAGAAGAACCGTAAAATTATATCGAAAAAGGTATCCAGAGCGCCTCATTCCTGATCATCGAACCTTTATAAGATTGCAGGCGACCTTGTGACGAAATGAAGATGCATTTTCTGTTCAGAAGAATCAAATAATTGACCGAAGTAATAAACAATGTTAATACAGCTAGACTGTTACAGTATTTCTAACAAAATCTACGAAAGGCTAGCCGGGAATTGAATTTGGATAAATCAACCGTTCAACGTAAAAAAAATAAATAAAAAGAGTACCTACGTTGTCCCAAGCAAAATTATACTAAGTTGTTTCATTTCACAGTGTTTTTGTCGAAGGATTTTTAAAAATATTGTGAGGGACTGTGCCTTGTTTGTGAAAATATGGCGAATAATAGTAGTAAGAGAACTGTCATTTTTCTATATTGCTTTGTTCAAGTATGGTCCATTCTTTACTGAACATCCTGTATATCTTTAGTCTAAGGTTGTCATAAATTACCCTGTATAGGGAAACCCACTGTAGATAATTCTATACTCACCTTGTCAACATATTTATTTATTGCTAATATGTCATTTTTATTTGAGACTAAATTTATTTAATGCTACCTTATCTACATGCATATCTTTTGTCTCTGTTTCCCTATTTGTTAGTTTTTCAGATGGCAATCTATTTGACACAGACGTGTGTAGGCACTTTTTTTAATAATAAAATATGACAGCTTGAGTCAAAGAGGTCATTCATGTGTCCCTTCACAGCATTATCTGTGAAAATTGGAAATTTTGTAAATCTTAATTTTCCTAGCGCACGTGGCGATATTTCCCTGTCGTAAAATATTCCTAAAAATCGTCCAAATTACCCGACGACTAACGTGTGACTCGTTCGATAATGAAAATCGGTAAATGTTCGTATATGTAATTATGTATATAAGATATACATGCACATTTGTTATGGGTCCGTCTTGCAACACACAATAAAATCACCTGTAAGCAAATTCTGTGTTTACTCGACACACGGCGATCAAGAAGGCTGGGTAGCGGTGTTCACGGCTTACCCAGATTTTCGGGCGAGTTGAAAAATCAAAATTATTCGCAGCTTGTGCAGTGACTAGACTTAAAAACATTGTGAGAGACTGTGCTTTATTTGTGAAAATATGACGAATAGTGGTAAGAGATTCGTCATTTTTTTATACTGCATTATTTTTATTTTACACCTTTAGGTAATACGTTGTTTTGTTCCTTATGATTTAATTACTAATTTTGATATGATAAAACATTAATACCTTTATACAAATTGAGTAATTTTCTCTATAAACTCTTTAAAGTAGGATGTCCTTATATTTTATCGCGATTTTATTATATTTATTTTTATTTTCAAAGTCATATAATCAAAACATAAGATGATACACAACAGTAACATGAGTAAATCTCTATATACGTATTACTGGCATCCTTTGAAGGACTAAAATAAATCCAAGATGCAAGGTGTCAAAGATTTCGAAATTTGTATTATATTTTTTATTTACTTGGAAATTCCTCGTGATAAAATAATAATTGCAGGTTATAATGGAAAATCCTGAGTTTAATTATTCAGTATGTTTAAGTATTCTCATCAATTATATTTTTTCCAGAAACATTCCCAATTTTTTTCTTGTTAAAAAGCTCTCTTTTTTCTAATAAACTTTTATTAGAGAAATTTTTCTATATTACTTCCCTTTTAAAACTTAGCGATATTGTCCTAAAGTGTCTCAAAAGAAACACCTCCTAAATATCACATTAGGGTGGAAGGATCAAGTATCCGTTGGAAAATTATTAAATGCTTGTTGTTGGCAAAGTGCATAAATGCTCTTAAGAATACATAAAAGCATAACAATAATTAAATTTAAAAAATGAGACAAACGTCCTCATACTAAATACATATTACAATCTTTTCTCATCACCTGACTTGTTTGTGGGCTGCATTTATTAACATTTCGGCATTTAACTTATTTTTTTTTAAAGGCAGGTCAACATCGACCAATTTATTCTGCTTAACGGAGTTTATTGCTAATGCATTTGACCAGAAATCCCAGGTAGACGTTACATATACCGATTTCAACAAAGCTTTTGACAGGTTAAATCATTCAGTGTTATTATCTAAACTGAATAATATTGGTTTTTCCCATAATGTGCTAGTCTTTTTTAAATCTTACCTTGAAAATCGTAAACAACATGTGGAATTTTCTGGTCAACAGTCGCTTCAGTTCATTCCACCATCTGGGGTGCCACAGGGTTCGGTCCTTGGGCCATGGCTTTTTAACATTTTTATAAATGATATAGTTATAAATGTTAAGTGTCTTTTGTATGCAGGTGGCATGAAAATATATAATAGAATCGACTGCTTTAATGATTGTATTGATCTGCAAAGTTCTCTTAATAGTTTGAATACGTGGTGTTCTGCAAACAAGTTAGGTCTGAATGTAAAAAAATGTAATGTTCTCACTTTTACACTTAAAAATGGCGCCATGGAATATCATTATAAATTGGATGATGTTGTTTCCAGATCACTTACATTTTCTGACCTTGGGGTAACATTTGATAGCAAATTATCCTTTACATCTCATATTCAAAATATTACTTGAGATGGATTTAGAAAGTTGGGTTTTGTAATTCGTAATATTAATAATTTTTCTTCCACTCATGTTAAAAAACTATTATTTCAGTCTATGGTCAGATCAAAACTGGAATATTGTTTTTTAATTTGGTGTCCTTATTATAACATTCATATAGATCTCATAGAACGCATTCCTGAAGTTCTTTACAAGGAGGACGGGGTTTATCCAGTTTATCCAGATTTGGTATTAGTAGTCTGGCGGCCCGCCGTGTAATGGCTCAGCAAATATTTTTGTATAAACTATTGCATAACTTAGTTGGCTGTACTCATATAGTTAACTTGATTAACTTCAGGATACCGAGACATGGTTCTAGGCTTAATATGTTGTTTTACACATCAACGCCGAGAATTAATACAACAAAATATTCACCCATTCATCGGATTTGTGAAAATTATAATAAATTGCAAGGTGGCTTTGATATTTTCAACTGTATTATGGCCTCAAGTAAATCTCAAAATTTTGATACTTTTATTAATTTACTGTAACATATTTACGTTGGTACATTTAAGTGTTAATTTAATTTTTACTGCTTTTTTCAGTGTAACTGATAATGTATGTATTTTGTGTACTGTCTCTGTTTTCTGTTTTTATTAAATTGTAATTTTCCTACCCTGTAATTGGTTGTGTACTGTAGGGTAGTGTATTTGTTAAATAAACTACAAGAGTTTGTGATTTTTTCTTTCAAATGATTAATATCTCGCGAAGATGTTTTATAAATCTTAATTTTTAAAACCTCTCATAAAAAATGGCCTTGCTTTTGGACTGGATTTACAATGTGGAGATTTCTAATGAACCAGTCGTGTTCGTTGCGCCTGTTTGGTAAATCATTACTGACAAACCGACTTTCGTCCGTCCAAAGAATGTGGTTAACATTGTTCTTACCGGTCAATTATTTGATTTTTCCGAATAGAAAATGCATCTTCATTTCGTCCCAAGGTCGCCTCCAATCTTGTAAAGGTTCTATGATCAGGAATGAGTCGTTTTGGATACATTTCTCGATAACACTCTACAGTTCTTCTTGAATTTTTTTGTGACTAGCAACATATCAACTTTTCTCTGAATGAGAACTAAATTTTATTTAATTTTTTTGAGAATCTGAGACAATTTCAAGGACATACGTACCTGCATGTATTATATTTCGCTTACTAATTTCTACAAATATACAAAGCGACAAACAATTTCCATTATTTAGCCATTATTCAAACAAGAAATCCTCTCAGACGTCAGTTTTTTCGGACAATTATTCTTCGACGCTTACAAACTACTCTCGCAAGAAATGTCGCAAGTTCTTGCCGGTTCTGAATTTTTCGCTCGTCCCGTATACATCGACTCGATCAAATCCAATTCGTGAAATCACGTCGTTACACAAACCCTCTTAATATTCCAACACGATGAGCTACACGTAACTGTTGCTTTCGACATGCTCTTCGGCAAACTTGACCTCTTTCCTTCCAGATTTCGCAAGAGAATCGAAAAGATGCTTTGGCCAGAAGGCCGTACCTGCACCTCCGCCAGTTGTGGGATTCCCCCAGCCCTCAGAGTGCCGTTCGTTTCCTCTTTTTTGAACATCGATGTTAGTAGTCGTCAGAACTGACTTATTATGGCGTCACGTAACGTCTCAAACGTTACTTTAGTGTGAGATTAGTTGAAAAATTGACGTGTATACAGAGTAACCGTATAGAAACGTGTCCAATGTTTTATCATGTGTATACACATGATAACACACACTTAGCTATAACTAAGTAATGAGCAATTAGCTACAGCTAGCAATTCCACGGCTTCCTTAAAAAGCCTGGTAAACAGCAATTTTTATGATATACACACGCTGTGGGTACTACTTATCGCCAATTTTAAACTACATATAAGCGAATTGAAGGCCGCAATATTTAAAAATTGTACAGGGTGTCTTAAAGTCTTCAATCGAAAGTATTATCTTTGGGATTGGACAGAAACGACTAATGACGTCATCAATTATATTTTTCCAAAAACATACCCAAATTATTTCCTGTTAAAAAGTTATCTTTTTTCTTATAAACATTTATTAAAATTTTTTTCCTGTATTACTTTCCGTTTAAAAGTTACAGGCAATAACCTCCTAAAGAGTCTCAAAAGAAATACCACCTAAAATCACATTAGCGGTGGAAGTATCAAGTAGTCGTTGGAAAATAATTGAATGTTCATTGTTTATGCATGTCACAAAATACTTGTCATTACTCAATACGAACGTCAAACATTTAGAAATAATCGAAGTTTTGATAGACATTTTGTATGGATATCCTGTTGCAGAGGCCAAAGTCATGGACCCTACGCAAATCCGGCACTCCCTGGACAACTCGAACTGCCAGCAGACCGACCTGACCCCAATCCAGAAGTTTTACAGCGAGACCAACGTCTTCATTACCGGCAGTACGGGATTTTTAGGCAAAATCCTGCTGGAGAAACTGCTGAGGAGCTGCCCTGGTCTCTCCACAGTCTATCTCTTGGTTAGGAGCAAGAAGGGCAAAGACATGCACACCAGAGTGGACGAGATCTTCGACGACGTCATCTTCGACAAGCTGAGAAACGAATGCCCCAAGTTCAGACACAAAATCGTCGGAGTTGGGGGTGACTGTTCGTTGCCCAACTTGGGTCTCAGCGATCAGGATCTCAAAATACTCGTCAAAGAAGTAAGTTTTGTCGAATTTGCTCTAAGGACGTCATATTTTGAAATAGTGTATTCTACAAATACAATTAATTTTAGACATTTAAGAATTGAATAATATAGATACAGTTTAGCAAATAACAAGAATGTTATCTCATGCTACCTGCGAATATTCAAAGGTACCGAAGTAAAATCAATATACAGGGTGTTCCAGAATGATGGTCAAATATTTTACCAGTGTATTCCATTTCAGGGTGGGATCTTCATACGAAATTTTTCAATTTGGATCCTCCCTGTTGAGATATTCGAGTCTCAAAATGGCGGAAAAAAATAGTTTTTTTATTTTTCTTTAAAAACGGTTACACTTAGAAATTTCAATTTTGGTACACATTATCAGCTAATCAAAAGCTATTTTGTGGTGGTGTCTATTCCTTGGATCATGTTGCTGGAGGGCGGGAATAAGCAACCCCTAGATTTATTTCTTTTAGAACTTTTTCCTGCAGTGGCCGATTTCAACAAAACTTTTTTTTAAATATTACATCTAATTTTACTACTTTTTCCCCTCTTGTAATTTTTTCATATAACCATCAGTTTGTTAACTATTAGATCAGGTAACCTATGACAAGTTCAAGAGTGATTGTAGTTGTTTTTAAGGAATATTAAATACAGTACGCAGGCCCTTTTTTCGAATTGTTGTAATAAATTTATTTAATTATATGCCTGAATCCGGTTCTGAAATTATAGTCTAAAATATTCCAAAACTGGTTGAAGTGATTAACAAATGATTAATATTTATAATAGAAACGATTTACCTTGTAAATTAGAAGCATATTACATACGTGGATGGACTTCTATATGTAAAAAAATTACAAAACCGCTAATTGGTATGCCAGTCGCATAATGAATAGTGAAATTTTGGTCCGACTATAAATAGATCATGATTTGTTGCACTTTTACCTTTTTGATGCAAAAATTGTTGCTATTAACCTTGATCATTCTATTAATTATTATGATCTTCTACAGGGTGTTTTTAAATGAAGTAGCAAAAATGAGACCACAGATTCCTTAGGTGAAAATAAATCTATTTAACCTAACATACTTATATCTCAAGTCGCATAATAAAAAAGATACAGGGTGTCAAAGTTAAAATTTTATTTTCGATACTTAAAGAATCTGTGCTCTCATTTTTGCTACTTCATTAAAACACCCTGTATACTAGCGTGTGTCTTATTTTAGGTCAACGTGATTTTCCATGTTGCAGCGACGGTACGTTTCGATGAAAAACTGAAGATGGCGGTGGCGATCAACATTCGAGCGCCTCAAGACATCCTCAGACTTGCCCGACAGATGCCCAACTTGAAATCTATGATGCACGTCTCCACAGCCTTTTCCAACTGCATCAACCACGTGATCGAAGAGAAGGTCTATCCCTCCCCCATTGGATACAAGGAGTTGATCCTAATGACGGAAAAGTTACCCGATAAGATCCTAGAAGGCATAACACCCAGGTAAACGCAGAAGAAATTGGTTACTTTTTTTTTAATAAATTATAGCAACATATTCTCTGAAGCTATTTATTTGTGGTATAATTTTAGTTTTTCTTTAGTTTGATTGAGTTTTTTCCACACTTCTGAAAAAAATAAAGAAGCTTAAATAAGCTCTTGCGCCAAATGGATCAGTCAAGAATTATTTTTTAAACTAAGTTTGCTTAACCAAAAAATCTCACACTGAAAAAAGTAGATAAGTAAAAAATAACAAAAATCACATCATTATCGCTCACTTCCGTATTTTTGACGTTTCGAAAAACTGCCTGTTTTCGTTCTCAAAATAGCAAATGTATTTCAAGTTTGACAGTTTAAAATTTGTTTATCTACTTCCATAGCTTCCATGTTAAATAATTTTTATTTTATTGTTACTTACCGCCGTCTCTTTTAATTTTCTTTTTGTCGATTATCTTCCTTCTATAAAATTTTTGCCGAACGTGTTCGCTGTTTCAAATTTGTTTTATAAAATCGTGAATATAAACGTTTTTCTGTCGTAATTGTTATATTACTATTTTTGATTTACATTTGTTAATATCATTACATAATAACTATTTTACAGAGTACCATACAGCTATTTACTTTTAGAAGTAAAATTGCCTCTAATTATCTTTTAATATAGGTAATAGTTTTATTGACAACACACATCTAAGAAATAATTACATTTTTTTATAGCGCGGTTAGAAATTCTACGGAACATTACTAAAAAGTTATTATAAAACATTTTAGTTTTATTATCTAATATGTTTAATAAGCTTGTCACAGAAATATTTATAAATTAGTTATAGAGGGTTTCTCAACGAAAATTTGACCCCCCTATAATTATTAAACCGGAAAATATGTAAAAATTCTCCGACCCGTCGATTTTTGTTCTTGAGAGGAACTTTTTTGACAGTCAAGCCAACTCTGTAGTTCATCCCCCTAATCCCTAGCAACCCCAACTTTAAAATTTCAAATGGAACTACCACACTTGTGGCACATGATTTTAAGGCTCATTTAATTGCGAATACAGTGATGCATCGTTTTTAGAAATCGGTTGAATAAAAACTTCGTGGTCACAAGCAAAAAACAGCGCCTTTTTTTGTAACAGTGACTCTTTGTTATTTTAAAAATAAATTAGGTTGGAATTCGTATAAACTTTTTTTTCTTGTGATAAATTTATAAAATATATCAGTTACTGACAACAAAATAATGGTACTTGCCTTAATAAAACAAATTTGTATTTTATAAGCAATGATTTTATGTGTGTGTAATGCCAAAGAAGATTGCGATCATCTACTTCACTTCTAGCCAACACAGGAGCAGACCTTCTAACTATGAAACGGCATGGTGGTTGGAAGTCCAACACAGTGTGTTAAGTCTATATTGATACGTATCTTGAAAACAAGAAAAAAATCGCCACAAAAGTCCTTGGGAGAGAGATTGCCGTCATTGAAGCTACTTCAAGTGCTTACAAAGAAAATTTAAGCATTGCTAATACAAATACAGACGTGCCGCATTCATCTGACATTGATTTTACGAATTACCAAAGTTGTGTTGTTAATATTTAATTCAATTTAATTTAAGTTAAGTTATCTATTAATTGTCAAATTGATATACCTGTTGGTTATTAATCAAAATAACCATTGAGTGTAATGTAATGAAATGACCTTCATTATTCAGCTATAAAACAGTGCCAAATAAATGCTGTAATGAGGCTCTTATAAAGCAGTTGTAGACAAAACAAACTTGTTGTCGTATAATCTGAAAATTATAAAATGGTTATGCTAGTTGGGCTGTGTTTAAAATAGCTAATTAATTTTATGATTTACAAGTACTCAATTTACTCAATTCTTGTAGACTCTTGGACAATTATCCGAACACCTACGCATACACAAAACAAATAGCAGAGGACGCAGTGAGGCAAGAAGGCCATGGATTACCCGTCGGTATCTTGAGACCTTCAATAGGTAACACAATTCTGCAAACAAGGCTGCTGTCAATCTACCTGATTTTTTTTTTAGTTGTAAGTACTTATAAAGACCCCATACCAGCATGGATCAACAACATGTACGGCGCCACTGGCGTGGCCGCGGGGGCGGGTGTAGGGCTTTTAAGGGCACTACACTGCGACCCATCCTGCAACGCTAATATAGTACCGGTGGATATGTGCGTAAATTCTTTGATAGCCGCTGCTTGGGAGGTGTCTACAACTTACGAAAAATCGAAGAAAGAGCGGGTCGACTTCTCTGTACCCGTCTATCATTATGAAAGCAGTAACGAAAAGGTAAGAGGAACAGAGAAAAAATCATCTAAATTGCCAAATATTTGTGACGTTGAATTTTGCAACTTTTGTTTTAATTATTTATGGCGAAAAAATCTCAACAGTACACATATTATTGCTACTTTCATTATTATGTGATGTTATTAAGTTTATTATGAGCTTCTGACAATCTATCATGACAGTTTCATGATGAAAATTTTATAGTTGATAAAATTCGTTACAAGTAGATATTTTTCCACCATTAAGTAAATAACGCAAATAATCGAGAATTTTGCAGCCATATGGACAAAAAGGCTTTAGCATTGCACTATACATATACAGTGCGTTCGAAAAGTAACGAATAAATTCATTATTTTTGACATTGAGAAGTTTTCGAAAAAATCCCTTGGCACGTCGATTTCGTTTTTTAAAAAGGCACTTTTTGACATCGACCCATATTTGTGACGTCATCGTTGTTCGGGATATGACGTCATCGGTAATTTTTTTAAATAGCAACCCCCAATTTTGACCATGCCATTTGAAAGAGCGTGTCATTCTACATACATACATCATGAAAAATTATGGTGTTACATAACAAAAATTTCAAGAAAATAATGTTTGAAGATTTTAAAATTTAATTTTCACAATACTGTGCACCTCCCCATTATGTAACACCTGCCCGTGCTTATTTAGATGAGAAGGTGGCCGATTGAGTGGCCAGCTAGATCGCCTGATTTTACACCCCTAGATTATTTCTTGTGGGAATACTTAAAAAGCAAAGTATACGTTACTAGACCGGTTAATTTAGAAGATTTAAAAACAAGAATTCGTTACGAGATACACCGTATACCTCCTGAAGTTATTGATAATGTCCAAAAAGAATTTATTAATCGTCTTGGCTACTGTCAGGCAGCCAACGGTGCACAATTTGAACATTTAATTTAGTCGATTTTACATAATCATTATGATTTTCAGTATTGTGAAAATTAAATCTTAAAATCTTCAAACATTATTTTCTTGAAATTTTTGTTATGTAACACCATAATTGTTCATGCTGTATATATGTACAATTACACACTCTTTCAAATGGCATGGTCAAAATTGGGGGATGCTATTTAAAAAAATTATCGATGACGTCAGATCTCGAACAACGATGACGTCACAAATATGGGTTGTATGTCAAAGAGTGCCTTTTTTAAAAACAAAATCGACGTGCAAGGGGATTTTTTTGAAAACTCCGCCCGCTCGGAAGATAGCGTTGGAAACAGGTGGATCCGTCAATTCACCACAGCCAATAGAGGGCTAAGATTTCGATCCGGCGCATGCGTATTTGCTGCTGGAGAAGCTGTGTAATCGGATGTGCTGTCAAGGATATGCGGCACACCATTTTATAGGAAAAATGTACGGGCCGCTTGTTTGTTTCTGTGTGACGACTGCTATAAATTGTGAGCGGGTTTATAACATGAGCCATTCTCTAGATTTTCGGTAGTTGGAATTTTATTCTGAATATCATAAAAGAGTTTCAAACTTTTGAGTTTAGTAATGGAAAAATAATCCTACAAAATATGCTGGTATCATTAAAGGAGTTTTTAAATGAATAGAAAAGTGTTTTACTGTGAAATTTTTTAATATCCATTCCATTATCTATTGAAAGTAAAAAAGAGAATTAGCTGGAGTTTTAATTAATAATGGCCAGTACCAAACCTTAAAATAGATTTGAATGAAGAGTAAAGAAACATCGTACTTTTTAATATATCTATTAGCAACATTTTTCTTAATTTCCAGTTTAGCGAAACGAATTTAAGCCTTTAAGGCCACAGTATTTCTCGCCATAAAACGATTAATTTTGTGGTGTTTTTAGGTACAAAAATCTCGAAAAATAAAACGCATTGAACTAAAGTAATATCAAATATCAAATTCTTGATGTTTTGTTTATACAGTTTTACTATTTAAACACATTTTAACAATTATTTTCACATACTTATAACCAGAACTGAATAATCTTATATGCAGAACTAGGTAAGTTTGTGTTATAACAATATATACATCTATGGTCAAATTTTAAAAAATACATATTTTGAAAGATTTCTGTATCTAAAAATTTGTTGATTAGACCGCTTTCTGCCGTTATATATTCGTTTCACTTCGGTACCTTTGAATATTCGCAGGTGGCATGAGATAGCATTCCTGTTATTTGCCAAGCTCTATTCGTAAAAAACACTATTCCAAGGATACTGTAAAACCCTATTTACCCCTACTTATGAACTCGCGGAGTAAAATGTTCTAATAGTTGGTTTATTTTTTTCAACATAATTCCTTTAAATTATGTACACAGTCAAAATGTTCGAGCATTTAATTAACATTAAAAATATGTGCTAATTTTATAGTTTATTCCTGTTCATTGAAGTAATGCAATAATACACAATAAAAATTTCATATTTAAATTGTTTTTATTTAGGTTTGTTGTTTTATTGAATAGTACATATACAAAAAACATATTTTTACAGTAATTAAAATACTCTGTATACTCTTATTTTACAAATCAATCTATATTAGATTTATTTATTAATAAAATATATTGTCACGGATTTCATAACCCGTATTTATTACACACTCACAACTCAACTAAACACTAGTTCTGAATTCTAATTGATCCCTCCGAAATATCCAAATAACAACTCTCTAATTCAAGACTGTAATTCAAGACTGACTGACTCGGTCGTTCATTCTTCTTTTATAGACCAAACAAATATTACAGGTATTTTCTAGCATCTCTAGATCCATTTCTCGAACCATTCTCGTCGATTCTCAATATTCCAGTCGCGCCTCGATAAACGGCATTATTTTGTTTGTCTACCAGCATCGCGTAGGGGCGATCGGGGCGATCTAGCGTTTTGCAATACCACATTCGGCGAATTGGGTGCGAGCGGGGCAAATCTGTGACAATATTATAGTTAGTCAGCCAGTTAAGAGTAAAAATAATAGATGGCGACAGTCTTTTAAAATTCGAGTCACCCTTATCTATAGTGTAAAGGATACAAATTTATATGCACTACGCTAGTACAGGTGGATATTTGACAGTTATGGAGATGTTAAGAGATAGAATTTTGTCTAGGGAGGTGTATTACAATTTTAAAGTGCCATTTAGCTTCCAAGATTTCGTTGATTTATTTAATTTTTACCACTTTCATTCTTCATTGACACGTCTAAACTAACATAGCTTGGTATAAGGCTACACTGGCGTCGGTGTAGGTTATTTGCAGCAGTTTTTTCTTAATCACAAACGTTCAGATTAACCCTACAGCAAAAATTTTAACGTCACGAGAAAAACAACTTCCACCAAAAGTGCTTGTGATGACATATTCTAATATTCCAATAATCCAATAATTTATTTTGTTAAATTGTCCAGCCCATCAATTGGAAGGACTTCATGGAGACCTCGAGTAAATACGGGATACTCACTCCTAGTTCTAGAGCCGTATGGTATTACTGCTTCTCCCTGTACAAGTCGTACCTATCATATCTCATCGCAGTGTTCTTCCTACATGTGATACCTGCCCTTGTTGTAGATGGCGCCTTACTGTGCATGGGAAAATCACCGAGGTAAGAAATTCTAAGGATAAAATGAGTAATCAGGAAATAATAAAGTATACAAAATGTTAGTACGTCACTGGAAGCACTGGAAATTCAATTGTTTACTGATTTTTTGCAGAATTACGAAGATGTATACAAAGATCCACAAGTTTTCCACAGTGATTTCGTATTTTTCCACAAGACAATGGATATTCAAGTCAGGGAATGTCCAGAGACTCATAAGGAAGATGTCGGAGAAGGACAGGAAGGTTTTCTTCTGCGACTTGAACGACCTGGACTGGGACCTCTTCTTCCAGACGTACCTGCGAGGTGTCAGAGTGTACCTTATCCAGGATTCCATGGATTCACTGCCAGAAGCCAGGAAGAAATGGAACAGGTACGTGTCGTTTCATTAAGAATGCACAGGGTGGAATTTCCACTTCAAAGCCTTAATAAAATGTTGATAAATAAAAAAGATACAGGGTGTCAAAGTTGGAATTTAAAAAGTGATTTGTTGTAATAATTACACTGTCTATGAATGTATCAACTTAAAAATTTGGTAATAGATGTTTTTGGATATGAGAAATCATAATCTATTGTCTATTTCGACGTGTTTCCTAGACGTACATGTGAGTGTAACTTTTTTGACCCGGGCTTTTTATTAAAAAATCTTAAATCTACATTTATAATAACAATCAGCCGCATAGTTCATTGGACAATATTTGAACGTAGTAGGCTCCAAAATTCCCTTGCAGATTGGATATGTTGGATATAGATCGATAAGCAATAAAATTTGCATAGGTATAAAATGGTACGAATAATATTTTTCAATATGCAACGTGTTTAAAATGGAAGGCATACTGATTCTTGCAGCTCCAGATGACCGTCCTGAATTAGTTTGTGGATAATCCGCAATGTAAATAAATGTTTCGCCTTTGTTTCTCTAAATTCCAAAACAAATTTTTTAAATTGTTAATTATCGGGTTTAATAAAAAACGTTATAACGTTAGAGCCAAAAAAGTTCACATTTACGTCACAAACATGGCGGATGTGGCGCCCTCTAGGAAATACATCGAAATAGACAACATATTATGATTTCTCATATCCTAAAACAACTATTTCTAAATTTTTAAGTTGATACAGTGAAACAGTTTAATTATTACAAAAAATTCACTTTTTAAATTCTAGCTTTAACACCCTGTATATTTTTTATTATCAACATATTATTAAGCATGCTGGCTTAGATCGTAATATTTGTATACCCCAGTATAATTTTTGAGTCGAACAAAAAGTTGCTTCTCTTCGGTTAAGAAGAGAAGTTTTGGACATATTTCAAAACACACCAAAACGGGTATGCTTTGTCCTAATGGATTAAGTACTTTTTGATGGAGAAGGAGCAATTTTTTGTTAAATAAGGTCTGGTTGGATTTTTTAAGCTCAGGAACCTTCCACTTTCAATAAAACACCCTGTATTTTTTTTTACCCAGCGTCTATCATTTCTTTTTTTGTTTACAGGCTCTATTGGGCTCACCAGACCACCAAAGCCGTAGCAGGATTTCTGCTGCTCCGGATATTATGGTCGTTGCTGTCCTTCATGTATCATATAATTTTTTAATTGTTACCATTACGTTATTCTTGTAAATATTTCTGATAATCATTATTTCTATGCTCTTAATTTTAGTGATTATGTTACTTAATTTATCGATTTTTATGTTATTTAAATGAAATGTAATAAATTATTTGTTTTGCAGTTATATACAGGATGTTTTTTGTAACACTCAAATGCATTGCCGCAGCTGTTATGATTTACAAATTAAGACTTTACAATAAATATTCATATAGGCGGAATATTCTGTGGTCGCATATTTTTTTCTACTTTTATAACTGTAGAGATGAAAATCAATTTGTAGTTTTAATAAGAGATAAAAGAAACATTTTTATTTTAGTAGCTCATCTGTGCTTTATACCAACGTTTATTCAAAAATTACTATTAGATCATGAGTCTGAACACAAATAAGGAAATGCACCACAATATCCATATAGAAAAGAGGGCTATTGCAGTTTTAGACAGCTGATGAATCCAATACAGTCTAAAAATGAGAGTTACGTGTAGAACATCTTTAGGCCATGCTTTTCGCTTCGCAATATTACCTTCTGAGATGCTTTCGACCTTCCGGAAGCGTCTCCAAAGGATCCTTTAAAATGAACACTCTGAGTCCCAAGAAGTAATTCTCCAGATATTCCTCCCAGTTCATATCCTTCATGTCAGAGTAGAAAATTTTCCTGTCCTCCTCGGACATCCTATCTAGAAGTCCGCTCACGTTCTTGAAATCAAAAGTCCATTCGGTCATTTTGAAATATAGTACCATCTTTTCCGCCTCATCAAGTTTTCGATATATTTTCAACATCCTTCAACAAAAAAAAATAGTGTTTTTTGTTAGCAACTTCCGAATTACTTACATGGGGGTTTTTCTCATACAGACCCGGACAGCATCCACAATAGCACCGGGAATTGTGTGTACGAAGAAGGCCCAAAATATATAAGCGAAATATGACTTTAGAAGTAAGCCGTCTGCGTACCACAGGGACTTGACGCTATTGTATTTGTGCGCATACTTCTTGCATGTAAGCAAATAAAATCCCCAGGTAAGATCCTAAGAAAACAACAAAAATAAAAAAACAGTCGCTACTGAAAACCTAATTTTTAATGAAAATTCTCACCGGACCCGGCGATGCCTCGAAATTGTAGACAGGTATGTTACCATGCGAGCCTTTCTGTTCGGTAAATTGTTTCGCGACGTCCCAAGCAGATGCTATAATGGAATTTACCACCATGTCTGCTGGTACCATATTAGCTTTGAGTTCTACATTGTACGGGGAAGTTCTATTTATGCCCAAGGCACCTGCTGCCACTAAACCAACGGGACCGTATATGTTGTTGGTCCAACCCTTGAGGGGTTCTCTAGAAGTCGATATTACTGAAAAAGGAAACAGTACTCCAAACACCGTCTTCTTCCTCAAGTTTAGCTTACCTATAGAGGGTCTGTGTATTCCAACGGGTAATCCTTCACCTTCTTGTCTTAGCACGTCTTCTCCGATCTGTTTAGTGTACGAGTAAGTGTTGGGGTATTCTTCCAAAAGCCTAGAAACTATTCGTGAGCAGAGTTTTAACAACTAATAAGCTTTGGAGCTTACAAATGGGTTATCCTAGTGAGAACATCATCGGGAAGAGCTTCTGTTACCTTGAGAAGCTTCTTGTAGTCCATAGCAGGTGGGTAGATCTCTTCCTTGATATATTTGTGAGTACAGTTTGAAAAGGCGGTGGAGATGTGGACCAAAGACTTAAGGTTTGGCATCTGCCGGGCCAACACCAATATATCTCTCACTGCCCTCACGTTGATCATAGACGCTTTCTTCAAGGCTTCGTCGAACCTCACGGTAGCCGCGCCGTGGATGATCACTTCCACCTAGGGGCAATTTTCCAATAAACTGAAAATATTGGTTAGATAAAATGTATACTTCTCTGATTAACAATTCTTTATCATATTTGCTGATTCCAAGCTGTGGTAATTCGCAGTCCCCTTCCACGACCACTATCTTCTCCCTGAAATTGGGACACTGGGTCCTAAGTCTGGAAAATATGTCATCTTCGAAGAACTTTTCCATTCTAGCCTCTATGTCCTTTCCTTTCTTGTTTCTGACCAGCATAAAAATCTTAGAGATGTCGGGACAAGAAGTCAGCAACTTTTCTATAAGGAGAATGCCAAGGAATCCAGTACCGCCCGTTATGAAGATTTTGGCGCCATCGAAGAATCTTTGGATGGGGGTTAAGCTTCCTCCAACGGTTTTATAAGTTTTTGTCTCTCCTGTATTGTTGAAAAAATCGCTGTCTAAAAATCAATAAAATTTATTTATAATTTGGAACATTTCATTAGCATACAATATAGAATATTACCCAATGTTCTAATCATTCAAATTTTTGGACGACTCATTCATATACAGTTATAAAATAGGACAAAAATTTCTTTTTATATAAAAAACAATACAGAAAAAAATTAACAATTATTTTACAACAAAATCTATTCTTCAAGGGATAAATTTGTAGATCTATTGAATGCCTTCTAAGCCATTTATTAAAAAAAATAAATAAATTCTTTTTTACAAAATACCTGCCTTCAAGAATTTCTTTTTCGCGGTTGATTTTTTTCTTAAACGCATTGCGTAAAAAATATTATATTAAATACATTGTTATCTGGTAACTCAGTTTTATTTTCAAAATGAATATACTTGACAGCATGATACAGAAGCTATATATTTTTTAATAGTACAGACATGTAGGAATTCTAATTTTTAGTCAGTTTTATAACAATCTCGGTAAAAAGTGACGATATACAAAAATAATTTTTAAATGTAATGAGGAAATATTGGAAAATTATGCCACAACAATTCAAAACACTACCCCCTCCTCTCCCTCCAATATTAAGAAGGTCCTTACTTGACAATATGAAATGGTGGTAATATAGGTATAGGGAGTTAAATTTTCAAACAATGACTACAACTTTGAAAACCAGAGACAACAGATAATGTGTTGCCTATGATGAAAAGTAGTTCTAATAAGCAAAAAATTGTGCGTTGCGCCTATCTTAAGCAGTAATTTCAAATCTGTATCTTGAAATCGACGAGAGAGATATTTTTAAAACACTTACCTAAATCGGCCATCTTGAAACTGTAAGTGCTTACAATCTGTGGCACATATTATGTGCTCAACTAACCTGAGTTCGTTGTACCTATTAGTGTATTATAATGAGTCTAACGTTTTGCAATTTAAATTGGATTTATTAGTTATAGCTGCGGCAAAAATTCAGACGACTCACGCAGTTGTTTTTATTAACATCATTTGTCACGTTAAAAACAATCATTTATCACGTTAAAAACAATCATTTGTTTTAATTCAGTGCAAACATTTAGTGTAGTATATAGTTTTATTATTCTCAGTTGCAGTTTATCTAATATTTTCATGGAAATATAATGAATAATATGGTAATATCGTAGTGATAGCTGGCTACTTATTATTTCCGCGCCTACTAGGTACTTTGGAAAAAATAAGTTTCTAATTTAATTCCCGCCGAATCTCAAAAACTTAAATCGTCTGTTTCTCGAAATTAGTTGAGTTTACCGATTTATAACAGGTATACCTTTTCTATTTAGAATTGAAGCAATAGTTGCATATTAAAAAAATCAGAAGTGTAAAATACAAAAAGTTAGACATATTTTTACATCGAAAACATTTTTTCAACTTTAACACCATGTAGAATGGAAACCAGCAACAATTGAGTAAGGCATGTTGGGCTCAATAATTGCTTTATTTTGACGTTAACAATCTGCCCTTAAGCTATGTACCATTATTAATGACTCACCCTGTATATTATAGCTCGCCGTCCGTAACTAGGTTGAAATTAGTTTATAATGCATGGATTTATGAAATATTAGCCATAATCTGTTGCATTATAAACTAATTTCATAATATAGTATTATGAGAAATCAGAGGGAATAATAAATAATATTTGCTACATTATGTGATGTTATTTTCTAATAACAGCAGAGCGTTTTATTCGTTTATTTAAAAAAGAATCTTAATTAAAACATTGCTCGGAATACGATGGAGTAAATACACCACAATATCCACATGGAAACGAGAGCTAATGCGGTTTTAGTCAGTTGATGAATCCAGTACAGTCTAAAAATAAAAGTTGCGTGTGCATTTTTGTAGGCTACATTAGAAGTTAGCAAATAGGTACTACCTTCTGAGGTGCTTCTGCCCTGCCGGAAGCGTCTCCAGAGGATCCTTCACCAAGTGTATTCTGAGGCCCAGGGCGTAATTCTCCAGATATTCCTCCCAGTTCATTTCCTTCATGTCAGAGTAGAAGATTTTCCTATCCTCCGAGGACATCCTGTTTAGAAGTCCGCTCACCTTCTCCGAGTCAAAAGTCCATTCGGTCATCTTGAAATATACTACCATTTTTTCTACCTCCTGGAGCTTTCGATATATTTTTACCATCCTGCAGAAGAGTTTGAGTGTTATCGTAAAATGCCTCTTTTTTGTTAACAAAAGGTTTTCCTTTGAAAGAAATGAATCTAGAACGACTATACAATTACTTACATAGGAGGTTTTCTCATGCAGACTCGAACAGCATCCACGATGGCGCCGGGGATGGTGTGCAGGAAGAAGGCGGCAACAGTATAAACGAAAAATGACTTAAAAAGTAAGCAGTCTACGTACCACACCGCTTTGACGCTAAAATATTTGTACGCATATTTCTTGCCCGTCAGTAAATAGCACCCCCAAGTAAGAGCCTAAGAAAATAACAAAAATAATATACTGTGGTTACTGATAATTCTATTTTTATAGCTAATTATGTATCAAGAGAGTTATGAGGATGTTAATTATCGAGCGCAACATATAACTTGCTGAGATTATTAACATCCAATAACTCACGCGATAGATAATAGTTATTTATGCAACAAAAGGTACAAAAAGTAAGTTTCACGAAGCGTGCATCAAACACTTTTTGTACGAGTCGCATACAATATTTTTTCTACGTTCATGCAAAAACCAAAAAATGTTTTATTTAGATGACACTAATTAGTCTAGGAAAATATGATGTCAATTTGAACGTTTGTTTGTCATGATGACAAAACGCTGTAGTAGAATGACAGTTGAATGCAATAAACTTTTTCCACTAAATACAGTTCAATAAAGTTTTGTTTTTGCATGAACGTAGATTTTTAGATTTTTATTTCATTCTAATGAAATATGGAAACCAAATCTACATGGTTTATTTTTGTAAATACATTAGAGGGAGTTAAGGATTTATAACTGCTGAGTATAACTCCCAAGGGAGTTATGAACATGTTTATAGTATCACGGAATTTGCCCCACTCACACCCAAATCGACGACTGTGGTACCGCGAATTACGAGAGATGCTAGAAAATAGATCTAGAGATGCTAGAATATATCTGGAATATTCGTTGGGTCTATAAAAGAAAAATAAACGGCCGATTAAGTTAGTCTTGTATAAGTCTTGTATTACAGTGTTGAATTGAAGTGTTTAGTTGGAGATATCAAAGTGATTTAGATAGCGATTAATTAAATAAATGTTTAGTTGAGTTCTAATTAGTGTTCAGTAGTGTACTGAGTATAGTTAATAAAGAAGTAATTAATTAACGGATTGTTTTTCTGGCAATAGTAAAATTCGGATTGGGAAATCCGTGACAATAGTTACGGTAAATAAGGGTTTATCTGTTTATAATGTATTAATATGAAATAAATGACATTTCTCACCGGACCCCGTGATATTTCGAAATTGTAGACTGGTATGTCATCATTGGAGGCTTTCTGTTTGGTAAAGTGTTCCGCGACGTCCCAAGCACAGGCTATGATGGAATTCACCACCATGTCTGCTGGTACCACGTTAGCTTTGATATTTACATTGTACGGTGAAGTTCTTGTTAAACCTAAACCGCCTGCTGCCATTAAACCCGTAGGACCATAGATATTGTTGATCCAACCCTTAAGTGGTTCTCTAGAAGTCGACAGAACTGAAAAAATACAATACTTCTAATGAAAAATGAGCGCGATATAATATTCTACATAATAGCCTCGTTTAGCGTGACGTCACATATTTAGGCAACCCACACCGAATTGTCACAGTTGAAATTGTACAGACCAAATTGACTTTCTAAAGCGCTTGAGATAGTTGTGCATATTTATATGACAGTAATATGTATCACCCTATATAATATTACAAATAACATAGACATCATATGCGCCATGGTATTATCTTCAGTTTTTGTTTGTTTCCAAACCGATTAACAGCAAAACTGATTCATTTGATCAAGTGCATTTTTACGATACCCATTACATTATTTTTTTATATATTTTTAGATATTAATAATATTGTATGAAACTAACTACCCTGCGGATCTACCCATATATTCTTTATTATTAGCTTTTGTAACATTTTTGACTGTATTAAAAAGATGTTTTAAGCTAATGTATATCAAATCTCCTACAATTCCTATCAATGAAGTCATATGTATGCTCTCTGATACCAAACATATAGGTATGCTAATGAACAATTCCACAGACAAAGCTCTATTCAATAATTATCTAAAAAAAAAAATAATCTAGCTAAATTTACTAACCTGATTTAATGAAAACACTCTATAAATATCTAAGTTCACTTTTGAAACTGTGGGAACTCGAAAATTCAACCACAATAGATGAGATCTGACCTATTTCTGCATTTTTAGGATTGCTTCTTCAGGTGGCTTCCTTTAAGTTGAGTCAAATATCTAACAATAAAAATTATTATACCAATAAATTAAAATTATTTGAAATTAAATATCGACAATGTCAAAAGTGACTTTAACCTGTCTATGAATTTTAAATTAAACAAATTAAACATGGCAAATACCTACTCAAATAATGTTTATCCTTTATGTAATCGTTTTTTTTACATTACTTACAATAATAATAAAATAACTGTTGATGCTTCATAACGGACCAAACTAATTTATAATTCACATTAAAATCTTCCTAGTACTAGATAGTATTTAGGTCTTTTTAAATTTTGTGTAGAATAGCTTATTCCTATGCAGGTGTTCTAGCAATCAAAGGTCTTCCAGGAACTGAACCTTTCTGAAATGAGCCTGACTCCGAAAGATGTTGAAAAACATTTATGAACATTTAGAGGAGTTGGATGATTTGGATATAATTCTTTTAGTTTGTCACATTCGGGGTTTGAAACTTCTTAAATGTTTCTAAGTGCCAGAATATCTCACTATTCACAAAGAAGACATTTTTGGCACTTAAGTCCAATGTACATAAAGCGAATTTCGCAATTTTGATGGCGGGAATGCGTCAAATTTTCGTGAATTTTGCAAAACAGGAATATTATCACTATTTTCATCATTATGTAGGAATAGTAAGGCTAAAAGATGAGACTTTTCCCGCCATTAAATAATTCCCGCGAATTTTCATGAATTTCGCGTCCATGAGGACAAGGCTTTAGAGGGAAAATCGATTTATAGTAAAAAAATGAGAAAATCTTCATGACAGTGTGTACTATGGTTTGCTTATTACTTGGCGTATGTGACGTCACTACTAAGCGGGTTCATTATAGCTTACCGATAGAGGGCCTGTGTATGCCAACTGGTAATCCTTCGCCTTCTTGCCTTACTACGTCTTCTCCGATTTGTTTGGTGTACGAGTAAGTATTGGGGTATTCTCCCAAGAGCCTAGAAACTAATCGTAAGTAGAGCTTAAAAACTAATAACCATTACATAGAGCTTACAAAGGGGTTATTCTAGTGAGAAGATCATCGGAAAGAGCTTCCGTTACGCTGATAAGCTTCTTGTAGTCCATAGCAGGTGGGTAGATCTCTTCCTTGATGTATTTGTGGATACAGTTTGAAAAGGCGGTGGAGATGTGGACGAAAGACTTAAGGTTTGGCATTTGTCGGGCCAACACCAATATATCTCTCACAGCCCTCACGTTGATCATAGACGCTTTCTTCAAAGCTTCGTCGAACCTCACGGTAGCAGCGCAGTGGATGATCACGTCCACCTAGAAGGATTTCCCGATAAATAACTAAAAATGTTTGCGATCCAAATTATACTTCTCTGATTAACAATTCCCTGTCATGGTCGCTGATTCCAAGCTGTGGTAGCTCGCAGTCCCCTTCCACGACCACTATCTTCTCTCTGAAATTAGGACATTGGGTTCTAAGTCTGCAAAATACGACGTCTTCGAAGAACTTCTCCATTCTAGTCTCTACATTCTTTCCTTTCTTGTTTCTGACCAGCATAAAAATTTTAGAGATGTCGGGGCAAGAAGTCAGCAACTTTTCTATAAGGAGAATGCCAAGGAAGCCAGTACCTCCAGTTAGGAAGATTTTAGCGTCGACGAAAAATTTTTGAATGGGAGTTAAGCTACCCTCACTGCTTTTATAAGTTTTTTTCCATCCTGTATTGCTTGATAAGTAGTCATTCGCTGATAATAAGAAACATTTAGTTAGACTTTGTAACATTTAATTAACTAACATACAAGGTGTTTCTTAAGTGCCAGTCAAAAAGGAGCGTATTCTGTGGCCAAAAAAAAGATTTTTTGTTATGTGGAGTCTTGGGACAGCCATTGTCTAGCTACAGCGTGTAAAAAATTAAACAAGAATCAGTTTTTAATTTCTAAATTGCTTGAGATAATTTTACCAAATTCAGTGTGTATATTTAGTAAGACAGTAGGTAAAATTAAAAATTAAAAACTTTTTTTTAATGTTGCCACGCTGTATCTGAACAATGGCTGTCCTAAGGCACCGCATTTATCTAAAGAAACCTTATTTTTGGCCACAGAATATGCCTGGATATTTAATCTTTAAGCATGACCATGTATGCACTCAACTTTGATATGTTTCTATAAAACTTCACCAAATCACAATAATATCTGAAAGGAACGCCTCTGTATATAATATAATAATTTTTTTAGGCTTAAAACACACAAAAACAATGTTCATGTTTTACTTATATAAACTGCATCGTTGCACGATAGCAATAGAATGTCTTATGGAATTGTTTTTTTTAATTATGCTGATATATCGATTATAATAATAACGTTGCATTGGTTATAAAATATATTTTTTGTAAGGAACATTACAACTTACCTAAATTTTCCATCTTGAAATTGTAGCTGCATACATACGATTTGTTGCACGTTGCCCTTAGGTGCTATTTTTTTATATAAACAGATACAAGTAAGCAAAATCAGATTTTTGCGTTAAAATCTCAATATTCATAATCTTACATATTTGCAATTTAAACAGTTTTGTTAGAAAATAATTAAATTACGTAATGATTATTAATTTTCCAGAAGTTGCGATAATAAAAGGGTGCAATGTCACTATAATTTAGAACAAAGCATCGACAAATTGATAAAAAAACCATCAACCTCTTTTTATTTAAGTCCTTAGGGTCTAAAATTGATAAATAAAACCGTTTAATAAAATTTTTCTTCTCAAGCTCGCGTTATATTCTTCTTTGAGACATCCTGTATAGAAATTAGTATTTCCAAATGAATTGAAACGTTTCTATGCAGATGTATACATTAATAATATCATAAAAACAATTTGCTTACTCGTGGCTGTTATGTTAATTTGGTTATAGGTCACAATAGAAGCAATTCATTGTTCGGTAAATGCATGATATAAATTCATGTTTATATCATGAGTAAATGTAAAAACACATGAGCTGTTATTTTTTCGTGTTGATTTCTTAAACGGTTGCGTACGTACATTTTCTTGCAAGGTTAGTTAGGTGAAAACTATTTTGAATTCAATAACAAAACGAATCGGCTCGTGTACAATGTCACTTTAATAATAATATAAGTAGGTTTTTTTTTTTTAATTTCAGGATTATATTATTTCGTTTATCGCTAATTGAAAAGAAAAAGACGAATTCATACGTTTATAATTTTCAGATTACTTATAACATCGTCATCTAAATCGCAAAGCTGTGCACAAAGGCGACGCGATTTAGCAGACGATGCTTATAACATGAAAATTAAAAAAAAATCTATTTATATTTTCTCTTTACCAAACATTTCTCATCTTTCTTCTAAATGCTGTTTCTTGCCATTTAATCAATTCACTGGAAAGTTAAAATATAAGTGAAAGTGAGATAAATAGTGTATTGTATCTCCGTCTTTGGATATTGTGAGGAATTTGTCACAGTCTAAGGTGGTCTAAGCATCCCCCCCCCCCCTGGGTTTATAAAAAAATGAGACATTTTTGCTTTTTAGCATTAGCAACACTGTTTGTAATACACTCAAAAGGTCTTATAAGGCAATAATATATAAAACTGAATAGGATATATACCTAAATTCCTATTATTTAAGTTCTTGTTTTGTTTGTTGGAGTCAATTGTGATTTTTTTTCATGTTTTTTATTTTTTGCTTAAGAAAATCAACAAATATTTAATAAAATATTTATTTTATGTTAATATATCTCTTTTTTCTTAATGAGAGGTAGCTAAATTATGTAAAAATAATCATTTTAGCGGATTTATTCGGATTTTAGTCTCTACTTGAGAGATACTATTTTTAACGATTGGCAACACTGGCTATTTCAATGCCCATAGACTTCTACACTAGGTCTATGATGGTCAATGTCAAAGCGCAGGCGACGTGATTTATGTAACAAACGAACGATGCTCATTGCTCAACTAACGCGCAATTGCGCAGTAATTTCGCTCTGCGTAGTAGTTTAAGCGCGATTGCCTGGCGAACTGTTAAATTGTGTTGAAGTGAACCGCGTCGCGATGTTTAAAGCCCGTCACATCTGCAGTTTGCCGGCGAGAGACACCTCGGGCTTGCCCAAGCTGCCCCCCAACGCGAGCTGGACGAAAAGGTGCGGCAGGAACTTCAGAAAACTCTTCCTCATGAACCCCAACCACTTCAAGTGCAACAAGCTGTTCCGCAACAAATCCTCTGTGTTAGGGGAAAGGAAGAGGCACGCCAACAGCCCCTATTCTTTTGTGATCCACCCTCTGAGCACGCTCAACGCCGTCATAGAGGCCTTATTTGTCATCATCTGGTTCTACTCGCTGATTTACGACCCGCTAACAGTTTTTTCTTCCGACTTCAACAAATATTTGAAGAAAATATATAAGGTGGTAATAGCTCCTGCTCGAATGATTATAATTTTACTCATCTTTGACGTCGGGTACATCGATGAGAAAACCAAAAAGGTCGTTATCGAGTCCAAGAAGGTCATTTATAGGTATTTAACGACGTTCTTTTTATTTGATGTCTTAACCAGCATGTATCCACTGATGTTAATGCGATATTTAACGAAGAATGGGGTGATTAGATGTACCGAAGAAATTGCTAATGAATGGCAGTGCTATGATATCCTTTATACTTTGCGTATAACGTGTGGCTGGGTCAGAATTAACACCCTGTTAACGTTTTTGAACGACACCCTATCCAACATGAAAGTGAACAAGTCGTTCAGACTATTGGTCAAGTATATAGTCAGGACCTTCATTTGCTTGCATCTGTGCGCTTTCTTGCTGTACTTTGTGCCTTACATCCGCCACAAAGGCAACTGGCCCAATGAGTCGTGGCTAGCTCAGGTAAATACAGGGTGTCCCTAAAATTAATGCAGTATAGCGCAAGAGTAGATTCCAAATACGATGTAGCCAAACTTGCCTTAGTCAAAAGCTCATGGTTAAAAAAATACTTAAAATTTTATTTTCAGTATTTGTAAATAACTTTTTAAAAAATTCAAATAATATGTTTTAAAACTTTTTAAGTTCCAAATTTTTCTTATCACAAGCACGAATTTGTATATTTTTTGGCCTAAATAGTTGTGGTACCATAAACAAATTTCCCTTTCTTCTTGTACTATCAGAAGTCAAATTGTTCCTTTCGGCATGAGTTTTTATTATATTATATTTTACAAAACATCTGAATAATAAGTTTTTTTCATTTTCAGAATTCTTCTCTGTAAGACATAAATATTATTTATATAGATCTTATCAACTGCTTCAACCATGATTGAAACAATCGATTCTCCTCCATTTTTTATCTGAAAAAGGTATTGAAGTCGTTAGGGGTAAACCATTTTCGAAATAATCCTATCTGAAATACCTATTCAATGCACTGGTTTTGAGTAAAGTGCCATTTCCGCAGAAAATACAACAAAATGTTACTTGAGAATGTTACTAATGCTAATTCATGGCGATGTGCATAATTTCAAGAAGATCGGCCTGTTTTGATGAAATCTAAACATAACGGTTTCAACAAACCTTGCCACTATTCTCACTTCTTCTCGCACTTCGCCATAATTTACCATCCTAAATCACTTTTTCAAGTAACATTTTGCTGTATTTTCAGTGGAAAAGGTATTTTTACCTGAAACCAAAATAGTTTTTTACTCGGTGCATTGAATATTTCAAACAGGATTTTTTCGAAAACGATTACTCCTAACGACTTCAAGAGGAGAGAGGAGTAGAATCGATTGTTTCAATAGTCAGATGGATACATGACCATCCAAGATGGATGGTCAAAATTAGAAACAAATTTGAATTTCTCGCATCCAAAAACCACCGATCTCTAAAATGTATTCAAATATGTGTGTGTGTATGTCTCAAATTTCATACTCGTTAATATACTATAATAATTGTGATTTTAACGATAATGTTAATTGTTCGTCTGCTAATTGTCGCCTTAACATATTACAAATCGCTCAATGATTTTATACTTTAAGCGATTTTTTTTTATTTACTTGTTGTTTTGAGTTGATAAATGTTTTTGAATTTTAGCATGTACGTTTTGATAATTTCTATACGAAAAATTGTACTGTCTAGGGGGAAAATAAGTTATTATCATTGTTGTTAGGCCAAAGTGCAGCACAAGGAGATAATAACCTCCCAGTACTTCCAGTCCCTGGTGATGGCGATGTGCCACTTCTTCGGGATATCGTACATGTTCCAGATTGACCTGATCGACGAGCAGATGTGCATCATATTCACGACGCTGTTCGGGAGAATATACACGCTATACCTGCTTGCCGACATCCTCAACGTATTTGGCATCGCAGGCATATCCGAGAGCATGTACGAGAAGCAGTTTTCTCTACTGCAGCAGTATATGGCGGCCAAGCACCTACCGCAGAATCTGCGTCAAAGGATGCTCAAGTATTACGAATTCAAGTTCCAAAAGCGCTACTTCGACGAGACGGAGATCATCAACTCCCTTTCTCCACATCTGCGAACGGAGTTGTTTGTCTTCACCGCTAGGTAAGTAGGGTTGTGTCAGGAGGGTGATTTCTAATTCTAGATTCCTTTTGCAAGTACTATTTTAATTATTCGGTTTGTTCCTCGGTAGTTTCTCCTTTTTTACACAATACACAAAGATAGAAAGGGAAATATAGTATCATAACGCAATCTACAATAAATAAAATATAAATATTTACAAGCAGAGAATACAAAATTATTCTTTTTTATTAGTCTAGATGTCATCTTTTTAATTATTGATCTGATGGAAGTATCTTGTAGATAAAATATTTAATTTTTTAATTTAATTAGTCATTGTCTAAATCGCTCTGAATTCTCATTGACCTCTTCGAAATATCCAAATAACAACTCTCTAATTCAAGACTCTCATTGAAGACTGACTGACTCGGCCGTTTATTCTTCTTTTATAGACCAAACGAATATTCCAGGTATTTTCTAGCATCTCTAGATCCATTTCTCGAACCATTCTCGTCGATTTTCAATATTTCAGTCGCGCTTCGATAGACGGCATTATTTTGTTTGTTTACCAGCATCGCGTAGAGGCGATCGGGGCAATCTAGCGTTTCGCGATACCACAGTCGGCGAATTGGGTGCGGGCGGGGCAAATTCTGTGACAATACTTTACAATTTCGAATGGATAGCCCACACAGTGGACGCATTGTGCTGCTCCGACATTTTCTGAAGGTAAACAAGGACAACTCGTTCATCTGTATCTGTTACCTTTTGCTCTTCGATTCATTTTATGAACTTGTCGTATTCCTTTTTATAAGCGTTTTTCGATTTTTACGGTAGTAATCGCGATTCTGCTTTACTATTTAAGTAATCAATGTTGGAACTCATTTTTAAACAATATATAACCAGTAAGAACTGTCCTGACAAGAATTAATTTTATGTAACAGATTACAAATTAATTTTTGTTTTTTTCATTTTGATGACAAAGCTATACTGATGTCACGTCATGAATTTAATTATTTTACATTATTAGTTCTTAGTTTACAGCGTAAAGCACCTTAATATACTATTTTTGGGAAACTGTCATATGAAATTTATTAAGTTTCTTTTGTCTACATAACGTAAAAGTCTTTCAGTTTACCAGTTTATTTATCATCAAAAACATCGCTCGCTGCAATAGTTTCTTAACTAAAGCACTGGGTAATTATTAAAGAAGCACCAGATTTAGGAGCACATAAGATACTATTGAAAATTGAAAATTTTTTCTCAAATGATTCCTCAATATATTCCTCTGCAATTGTCAAAGATCGCCAGCCCCATGTCTTCTAAGACTGGCAAAATGAGCTCTAGAATCAGCTAACAGTGTAGCAGATGATTTCCGGAAGCATTGACCAGTGTATCTCTATACTTTCCGTGAATTTAAATACATTGCAATTAAGTGTTTCCTCTTGTAAGAATTTGTCAATCTCTGTTTTTGTTAAAAGTGTTGACTTTTTTTGACTACATCATACACATTTATTATGTTTTCACATTTTCAGATACATTTTTTAATTTTTTAGAATCATACCATTCCATAAAGTCTTTATAAGCATATTCATATTGATCGATCGACCCAAGCCCAGAAATTGCACTTCTACCTTTTCCAGACACATCTTCTCTATCACTTAATAGCATATTTATCTTTTTATTCAATTCTAATGCTAAAATTGTTGATCAACTGAATTGAATTGTTGAATGTTTACTAAAGCTTGAGTGTCGCGTTGCTGACGCACCAAAGAATATTTAATGTTCAAATATGTGCCGTAAATTGCAAATAACTTGAATTGAACTGTAAGAAAGTTTTTCAAAAATTGATACTGGATTGCGAAATTCTTTTGCTTTGTCGAAGGCTTTTCAAAACAAAGTTTCATTCCTACTACCAGGAAACTGGTGCAGAAAGTGGAGGTCTTCAAGAGGTTGCCGGCGACGGCTATCGGGATGCTGATAGCTGCCATGAAGGCCGAGACTTATTCGCCAAGGGACGTCATCCTCAAGCGGGGATCCGAGGTCAACGAGATTTTCTTCATATCCAGCGGGACCGTGGCCGTACTGAACAAGGACGACGTCGAGTTGTGCCACCTGGAGGACGGAGATGGGTTCGGGACGGCCTGTCTCATCTTGAAGGGGCAAATTTACACGGCCGTGGCCGTGGAGACGACGGAAGTGTTCTCGATATCAAAGAAGAAATTTCTGGAATTCTTGGCACCCTATCCGGAAGTTTCCAACTTATTTTTTAACACGGTTAAAGCCCAAATCGCCACGTTGAAGGACCTGGAAGGGAAGATTAGCACGGGGGTCGACCTGCTCTCCGACCTCCGTAGTGGGCTTGTCCTTGAGAACCGTACCAGAAGGCTGGTCGCTAAATAAAGTCGTTTCATGCAGAATTTGAGTTCCAAAGTTGAATTAGCGGTAAGGTTAACGAGTTATACGAGTTAAATAGTTTTCTGTTCTTTAATTTAAGTAATTTGTAAGCAAAATTGTTAAAATAAAGCAATTAGAGCTGATTAAGTACATGCGTTTTTTGACGGAGAAAGTGAACATACTTTTTTTATTATTTTGCTTATTGTTAACATGGTAAAATCAACTACCTGAGAAACGTGAAGTCTAAATGCCACCTTTTTTATTTATTGATCTGATAAGAGGAAATAGCGTTAAATGAAATATTACTAACAAATGTTTCAAAAGCTTTATTCAAATATTCAACAATCTGATTTTTTTAAATGAAAGTGAAAAGTACAGTTGGTATTGTTTGAAATATTAAATACTTCTGTTTTTTAAATCATAAGAAATGTGTTGTTCAAATTAATACTGCTAACATTCTCGGAAGTCGATCAGGCTGCACTTCCATTAATGGCATTCCCAATAATGTTTGAAACATTCTTATATATTACTGCTAATACTCCCTTCAACGTAACCAGTCGCCACAGCTGCCGATTTCCATCCTACTTTTGTTGGATTTGATCTATTCGCCATAATGGTAGCGGATGTATGTCGAAATGCATGTCCAGTGTGTTTCTCAGGATCGTCCAATTTAATATAACGTGCAATTTACAAGGGACATGATTCAAATGAATTAATACCAACCACTTGATTGATGCACTTCTCCTTACCATACCGTAAGAAAACTCGGTCTGTACTTACATTTTGGGGACGCAATGATAAATACATCTTCACCAAACGCACACAACTAATTCCATCACTGTCGACAACAGTAAAACGTCAAACCTGTACTGTCTTAGGCCCGCTATAAACTATGCGTGTATTTGCAGTTCGTTATGCGCGATTTGTGATATGCGATGAATTCGCCAATATTGTGGTCTTATTCGTTAAAAATCTATTCATAACGTGATGCACGAATTCCTTACAAACCACGCATCGCGAATTCACGCATAGTCTGTAGCGGGCCTTAGTTGGTGCGATAGTAATAAGCAATACGCTTTCTTCTTCCTTGGTGTTATGTAAGCTTGTTAGCTTGTGTATGTTGATACTCTTTTAAAATCCAAGTCACCCTTGTTTATAGTGTAAATAACTATGACATGGATTTCAAAAGAATATCGCCATCTATTGTTTTGACTGGTTGACAATCGTCGGCTAAATCGCGTCGCCTTTTTAACCGACGATGAGTTGACTGCAATATTATATAAACAAAGATCATATATACTACCAGGACCGTACTAAAGATAATTTTACGTTGCACAATTGAAATTTAATTTACATGAAAATACGTAAAGAACGATTTTTTTATATAATTTTCTTTTATTCGACAATATTATCAAGAAACTGCCAAAATTTTTATACATTTTATACCGCATGCTCTACTTTAAGAGCTTAGTGTCCTAAGCACATCCTTTGAGCAAAGGATTTTAATTTTTAGTGAAGAGAGGCGAATTCTAACTTTTTGAAATTATTTATTTTCAGTCATTCAAGTTCTTAAGTTCATGCTGTAAAATATTAAAGTGAAAATCACTGCCTATATAAAAATATGCGGTTTAGTCTTCTATAACCGCCAGTGTACACATATTTCTGTCTTATCAAACGAATAATTTCTTTAAACAACACAATAAATATTGAAATTACAATTTTACGGCGAAGTATCAGGACCAGGCAATGTTTATAATAATAGCCGCCCCCATCAAGACTATATAGAGGATGACAGCGACCCACCAAATATAATTCTCGGTCTTAGTCCATCGTAGGTTCTTCAGAATGTATATTCCGACAAGGAAACCCGCCACGGCTCCCCCCACGTGGGAGGCTATGCCCACGGAACTCGGTTGGTTTAGGAAATACCTGTCGTAGATGGACTTGCCTAGGTCACACACCACGATCACCATGTAGATAATGATTTGCACTTGGGGCAACATCAACTCGCTCCAGTTCTGCAAAACGTAAATTACGGGCCATTTTACATGTGATTTTTACATAATTATATGTTTTACCATAATGGTGCATGCTATTTGTGCCGTCAGTAGGGCGTACACGCCGCCACTGGCTCCCGCCAAGCGACATCTTGGGTCGGTTATGGAATTCGTCAGAGATCCAGCGAGTACACCTAAGAAGTAGACTACCAGGACCCTCCACCACTTGTGGACCGCCTCCAGGGGAAACCCTATTATCAGTTGCACGCCTAAATTCACCAAAAGATGGGTGTTTCTGTGGAAAATGTCCGATATGTACTTCAAGGTCCTCACTTGGGGCCTTTCTATCTCACACAACGTATATATGATAAATGTAATATTAGTTGCATGCCCTTTCTTTATATTTAAACCTCCACTTACCCGATGTGGACAAACATGTAGGTAAGATACCTCCACACTTCCTGCCGCCTCTGAGGATCATATATGAAGACCTTAGCAGTAACGCCTGTACCGCTCAGGGTGGAATTCTTCTCAGTGATTTCGTCGGTCAGGTGGAACGCTACCTCCAAGACGGAGATTAGAAACATGAAGACAGGAGGAGGGCAACACTTGCAATCGTCCATAACTTGTACACGTTGTTCCTGTGTTGGAACTATGAAGTTTACGTACCTACACATAGGGTGCTCTCAATAAAATATAATGCCGTTAAGACATCACCAAGGCCTACCTTTTTACACACTGACGGAAGAAGTGTTGTAGCTTCGGGTCTTCGAGCATATTTACGAATTCCCTGTAGTCCAACTGTTTGTCTCCGTTTTCGTCCGCCACCTTGTAAATCTTCTGAACTACGTGGCTAGGTACCATGCGGGCCATCTCGTGGGATGATTTGATGAAGTTCTCAAGCTCTCCCATACAGATGTAGCCGTCATTGTTGATATCTATCTAAGAGACAAAGCTTTTATTTTGAATTTGCTGAAAAAAGTAAGGAAGTCAAATTGGTCAAAAATTAAATTATTTGTTTTTTTTAAATATCTATGACATGTTCAGTTCACACAAAATTAACGTTTTGGTTAGGCAAACTTAGTTTCAAAAATAACCCTTGACTGATCCGTTTGGCGCAAGGGCTTATTTAATTAATCTTTATTTTTTCAGAAGTGTGGCAGAAACCCAATAAAACTAAAGAAAAACTAAAATTATGCCACAAATAAATAGCTTCGGACAATAAATTAAATGTTACTTATAAATAATAAATAAAAATGTTTATTATGCATTTAGCATTGCGGCTATTTCAGTTGACTACATGTATCGCATACTTATTCCCAGACGCGATCGATGCGCGATGCAGTCGCCTGCCGCTGGCCATAGTAAAGATAAATCCGGGAATATTTACCCAGCTATTGCTTAGCGTCGCGTCACTCTTCTCTGTCTTTAATATATACTTAATTTATCCAAATCATTTTTTATCAGCCAGTCAGGTAATTAATTCGCCCCCATGCCGTCTTTTGGCTGCTAATACAATTGAAAAATAAAACATAATATTTTGGGTAGACAATGTCTACCCAAAATGCTTCGCCACTGTGAAATCTTGTTATTGACTGTAAAATATTTTAATTAATATAATAAAATTTATAATATACAGGGTGCGAAATATTTTAGGGGGTGGTTGCCGAAGTCATTTTGTGTAACAAATTTTATAATAATGCTTCGAAACAGGCTTTAGAGGGATAAATGTGTATTTTTTTGGGTGATCCGAATATTTCTACTTGCACCAGTAACGTTCGTGCGAGAATGCTACAACCTTTTTTAATAAAATAAAATGGTACGCCAATTACTTTTTTCGTTTTGATATTTTTTTAGAAATCTGCCATCAATTCTGAATGAAATTGGTCTCTTCAATTTTTTCCGTAGAATGCACAATTTTTGAGGAAAAAATAAAACATATTTTGTTGTAGGTTTTGTTAATCATTTATTTAAAGATCTCTTAAAGTGTTATTATGGTCAAAATAAAAATGCACATTGAAAATAAAAAGTAATGGGAGGAAATATGGACCAATTAAAGCCACACGTTTACTGAAAATTGATGTTGAAAATGACCTTGAAAAAATCCATGTGGATTTTCATCAGCCCATAAGTGATTGTTATGAAAAATTCGTATAGTCTCTTGAAAAACTTGCTTCGTCAGTAAACAAAACGCCATTTAAAAAATTTGAATTTTAAGCGGTTATATGAAGATTTTATTGGCAAAAAACTAGAGGGATACAATAATTGCTGCTCTTTTATAATTTTAAATACGGTGAACTTGCTTACATTCAATATGTTGTGCTAATTTCAAGTGACTCCGATATGTTTTTTTTTTTCAAAAAAACGGTGCATCCTACGAAAAAATTTGAAGAGACCAATTTCATTCAGAAATGATGGCGAATTTCTAAAAAAATATCAAACGGGAAAAAGTCAGTGGCGTACCATTTTTTTTATTAAAAAAGTGGCGTTCTCGCACGAACGTCACTGGTGCAAGTATAAATATTCCGATCACCCCAAAAAATGCACATTTATCCCTCCAAAGCGTGTTTCATATTTTGAGTCAATATCTTTAAACCTGTTTGAAATATTTAATAAAAATAAATAAAAAAATTAAAATTTAAACACATCTCACAAAATAACTTCGGCAACCACCCCTCAAAATATTTCTGGCTTATTTACTAACACCCTGTGTATATAAATTAAACAATTTGTTTTAGTACCGTAAAATTCGCGAATTTCAAATCCATGAGGCTAGTCCTCATGGATTTGAAAGGAATAATAGATAATCTAACAATTCGCCAGGTAGGAATGATATAAACCTGTTATTATTGCCACCTCTATTATTTTTAGCGGTACTTTAACTATTCAGTGAGGAAAAAACAAAACAAAGTTTGTTAGCGTGAGCAAATATTTATCTGTTGGCTTCATTATTTGGATTAAAATGTTTCGGTGTACTTACGGTGTCAAAAATATGCCTGTATTGCGAGTTGAGAGGAACTATTTCACAATTTTCTTGTGACATTTTGGACCGTCACTAGTGGTAGGCAACTCTTTGAAATTGATGTATGTTTATTTTGCCATCCGAATTTTTGCCAACCTGCCCCGACTGAAACTTGTTCAGTAGAAAATTCATATAATTAATTCCATCCAATCGTTAGTGTTACTTCCAAATAAAATATTGTAATATTATTTAGTGTTAGTGCCTACCTTCCCAAGGCACAAAAATCCGGTTAGAAATTGTAATTTCCAAATCTTACTTCGGACGTCAATGCAAAGCAGATAAACATATTCAGTAATCAAAACCTGTTTCATTCGAATTCATTATTGTGTGAACGACTGTTTTAAGATAGCTTTTAATAAATGCAGGATTTATAAGCACTAACTGATTTGTTGTGATAATAGAATGGTATTGCGAGGTGCCTTTTAAAAGTAAGTGTGGAAAAATCCAAACAAATGAGAACATCGAAAGTGTATTTGTATGTATTCCAGTTACAAAACGGAAAAACGTTGAATGATTAAAATAAAATTCGGTACCTATATGAAAATATATTGGTAAAAGGATTTGAGTCTTTCAAACTTTGATGACATACTGTTTAGTCTTTTTTGTGAAAGCGAAAGTGGCACTTTTAAGCATTAGTGTCTAAACGTAAAAATAAAACATTAAAAACAATGAAAATAGTTATTTATTATTATTATTATTATTATTATTATTATTATTATATGTTGGTAAAGTGAATACTAGGCATCCAGCTTCTCTTCTCTAAGAGCAATGCAAGGACTAGTAGTGGCAATACTGCTAGCTTAATATTTAATTTCTTATTTGGTGTATCTTTCTGGCCTACAATTCTTGATCGCCAACCTCCATGTCGCTTTAAAAGTGTCATGTCCGCCAACATTGTTGCAGAGCTGCACCGGAAGCAATGGCCAGTGTATTCATTGGCGTTGGAGATTGCAAGGAATTCCGCTATATTTTTTGGCGTACCTCCAATTGTATTGATTCTGACTAGCAGGGTTTATTTATTACTTCGATATGACAAGAAAAATCGCTGATGTGACGTATTGAGTGGACGAAGTTTTGCGTACTTACGAAATATATCTAAAAAATTGATACCATCTATCGATCCCTCAGTAATCGTAAACATTCTTGGAACATGAGTTTTTATGTTCGGAATTTTGACACTAATAAATGACTGACAATCTTGGTATCTACTGTCAAAAATGTGATTTCTTCCCTCTTGCATGCTCCAAATTCTCCAACGATTAAAACAACTTTGGCTAACAGGCATTCTTTATCCTCGGCTTGTTTCATAAAGCGTTATATTTCCAGCTTCGTAAATACTTTTGCTTCTTTTTTTAAAATGCAATTAGGTTTGAAAATTTCTAAACAGAAACTAAATTATGATGCGGAGCATCGAATATTTACTGCGCAAAGTTGACGGCCTTAACGTACTGGATAGTTTCAGGAAATAGGCTACCCTTTCTGTAAAATTCTTAATGTTTTGCTTTGGTCTAGGTTTCAACTGTTTCAAGGTTTGTATAAGTTTTCTTATCATTTTTTCGATTTTTCGGCAAGCAGATTGCCTACCCACTTTTCAACATGTTTAAAAATACAAATAAAAGCATAAAAATATCATCAATTGTCCGCTTTCACAAACAATCTTGTATGAAATTCGTTGCGAAGCCGATGTGTTTTAAGCACTCGATGCATTGTCAAACGAGTTGAACAATAAGTCCAAAGTCATAATATGGTGTATGAAGGCGGTTTTGGAAATGACTGATTCTTCCAGCTGAATTTGGTGGCAATATGTAAACTTGTGAACAATTTACAGTAGTTTATTTTTTCTAGAAAATCTCTGCAATAGGACCGATAAACAACAGTCTCAGTAAATAAAAGTGAAAATAAAGCACAAAGTTGATTTAATTTTTTGTTAAAAATTCTTTATTAAAAATACAAAAATATTGTATTCAAACTAATAAATACGGATTTCTTGAAATTGTTCCCATCAACTCTTACAATTTTAAGGTGAATTTAGAAAGTTTCAATTTGATATCAAAATGGCATAAAATTATCTAATGTGATCATATACAGGGTGTTCCAGAATGATGGTCAAATATTTTACTAGTGTGTTCCACAAGCCATTTCAGGGGGGGATCTTCATATAAAATTTTTCAGTTTGGGTCCTCCCTGTTGAGATATTCGAGTCTCAAAATGGCGGAAAAAAATAGTTTTATTTTTTTTTCCTTAAAAACGGTTGCACTTAGATATTTAAATTTTGGTACACATTATCAGATAGTCAAAAGCTATTTTGTGGTGGTGTCTATTCCTTAGCTTATGTTTCTGGAGGGCGGGAATAAGCAACCCCTAGATTTATTTCTTTCAGAACTTTTTCCTACAATGGCCGATTTCAACAAAACTTCACCCTGTATAATACATACTTATACGACTATGTTTGTCATGTTATTGGAACAGGTGTTAAAAAATACAATAAATACTAAAATTAAAATGTTCCTTCGAAATATCCGGGCCAGGCGATGTTTATGATAATAGCCGCTCCCATCAGGACTATGTAGAGGACGAGAGCCACCCACCAAATGTATTTCTCGGTCTTGGTTACTTGCAGATTCCTCAGGATGTATATTCCTACTAGTAAACCCGCTATGGCTCCTCCCAGGTGGGCGGATATTCCCACGGGAGTCTGCACGTTCAGGAAATACCTATCATAGATAGACTGGCCTAGATCGCACACCACGATCACAATGTAGACGGTAATTTGTACGTAGGGGAACATCATCTCACTCCAGTTCTGCAAAACATAAGTCACGAACGATTTTATGCGAGATTTTTCATAATTTTATTATTTACCATAATGGCACAAGCTATGTGTGCCGTTAAGAGGGCGTACACGCCGCCACTAGCTCCCGCCAAGCGAGATCTAGGGTCTGTTATAGAATTGGCCAGAGATCCTGCGAGTACACCTGCGAAGTAGACCATCAGGACCCTCCACCACTTGTGGACCATCTCCAAGGGAACACCTAGTACCAGTTGCACGGCCAAATTCACCAGAAGATGAGTATATCTGTGGAAAATGTACGAAGTGTACCGCAAGGTTCTCACTTTGGGGCCTTCCTATCTCGCAAAAGATTATGCAGGTGTTCCTTAATGATATGCGAATATTTAAGGGGGTGATTTTACATCGAAAATTAATGATAGTTTGCTTTATAATAAACTATAATCCAAAAAAAGGAAAAAAATTAATATTTTCGAAACCGCTTTAGATGTTTCCATGAAATTTAGTATGTAGCGACTGTTAATAAAGGAGTATATTTTGCAATATGAAAATAATTTCTACCTTGAACAGTGGCGTGCGCACGAGCACTAACTTCAATATTTTCAAAGAAAAAAATGGTACGCCAATGGTTTTCTCCCAGAAAAAAAAATTAAAAACCGTTGGATTGTCCGGGAGAATTGCTGTAATTATTAAAGGATACAATAACATAGCACATTAACATAATATTACAACTACCTAAATTAAAACTAATAATTTCTGTAATAATGGTACCAAATCTGTATTACAGAAATTGTTGAAAATGGCCCCCATTACTTAATATGCATGCTTCCGCTCGCCTTTGCATGGAATTGCGCACTCGTTCAAATATTCCCGGAGTATGTCGCATTCTATCACATGCTGCAACTATTCTTTCTCTTAATTCCTTTTCAGTGTTAATGGGACTTGTGTACACATCACAAGCTTCTTGAGGTGGCATCACAAAAAAGATCTAACCATCTGCATGTACCACATTTGATTTCTTAATCCTAAAGGAACATCCTCAAGCAACAAAGGCAACTACTGAAGGAAATTCAGGTAAGATTGTCCGTCAAATCGTCCCGGCAGGAAGAATGGTCAAATAAAGTAATCACCAATGACCCCCATACGTTAACCGAAAGCTGTTGTTGGGAATGGGTTTCAGTTATTGCGTGAGGATTTTCATCCGCCCAAATATGATTGTGATTAGCTTCGTAAGTCAATATTGCGATCTAAATTGGGCAACATTATGAAGATACCACTGACAAAATGTTACATGCTTTGGAAAATCTGTGGAAAGTAACGCCTGCGCTCTTAAAATATGATAAGGATAATAACAAAAAATCCACTAAAATTCTCCAAACAATTTGGTGGCAAAATTCAAGTTTCTAGCGATCTTCCTCGTACTCGTTTGAATATTAGAAAAAGTGCGACTGGCAGAGCACCATTGGGATATCTCTATTACTATGAAATTGACCAAAGTGGGATTAATTCAAGAGCGATTTTCTCAGAAACCGTTGAAGATAACAATTTGAAACAAGAGTACATTTTTAACGTAAAACAGTTCGGGAAAACGGAAATTGCTATCCAATTTGTTAATAAGTCAAAGATGAAAAAGTTACACACGCAAAATACCAAGGGCGTACCCACCCCAATGGACCTTGTGGAAATAAATGGATTAGTCCATCAAATTGCTCATCAAAATTTAGCTGTGTATACCAAATTTCATTCATTTATCACAACGCGATTGAGAGATATTGCAAAAAAATGACTTCCATTCCTCCCTCTTCAATGGGTCCCTGTGCCCTTAGGAAGCGTTTCCGGACCCATGTTAAGATGAACTTTTTTACTTAGTTTTGATCATAGAATCGGCCTGTTCAGGGTTGGCAGCTAATTATGAGACACCCTGTATATGCACCTTTATTAATAGTCACCACATAAATATCAAATTTCATGAAAATATCTAGAGGGGTTTCGAAAAACTTAATTATTTTCCTTTTTGTTCCTAAAACTTTAACACCCCGTATTCTTATAACGGAACATTTTTGGACCATAGTTGATAAAGCAAAGTATCATTAATTTTCGATGTAGAATCACCCCCTTAAATATTCGCATATCATTTAGGAACACCCTGTATACGATACATGTAATATTGGTTGCATGCTCTTTTTTATATTTAAACTTCCACTTACCCGATGTGGACAAACATGTAGGTCAGATACCTCCACACTTCCTGCCGCTTTTGAGGGTCGTAGATGAAGACCTTAGCGGTAACGCCTGTACCGCTCAGGGTGGAATTCTTCTCGGTGATTTCATCGGTCAAGTGAAACGCCACCTCTAGAATAGATATTAGAAACATGAACACAGGAGGAGGGCAACACGTGTATTCGTCGATGAGTTGGGGTTCAGCGGCTCCGTAGACTGCAACCTGCTTCTGGCGTGGGACTATGAAGTTTACGTACCTACAAGAACATACAAGGAGTTCTTAATTAAATGTAACACGCTTTTAAGAGATCGTCGAGGCCCACCTCGTTACATATTGGCCGAAGAGATGTTGTAGGTCTGGGTGTTCCAACATATTAACGAATTCCCTGTAGTCTAATTTTCTATCGCCGTTGTCGTCAGCCATCTTGTGAATTTTCCGAACCACGTGCCTGGGCACAATATCGGCCTCTGCGTTGGACGAATTGATGAAGTCCTCCAGCTCCCACACGCATATGTAGCCGTCATTGTTGGTGTCTACCTGAGAGTCAAAAAAAAAAAAAGTTGTTACTTCAGTTCTTAAACCATGTTCAGTGGCCGCAAAATAAAAGTTTCCAACCTAACACTACTGCAAACTACTTTTAAAGAGGTAAACCAGTGATGAATTTTGGTCAAAAGTCTTGGGCCTCCCTCATTCTTGTTAATGAAATTTTCTTGTCAGAAAAACCAAATACATTTATAAAAGTGTATTGTATCTTTTTTTTTTGCAAAAAGAATATGTTCGATAAACTGAGCACTTAGAAAATTAAAAACCAGCAAATGTGTGACATTTTTGACAAAATTTATTAAATCAAAAAGAAGAAACAAAGCAATTTCTGTACTTGACTAATAGTCGGTATGACCTCCACCACGTTCCAATAGCATATTGACACGTCTGTGCATTGAGATAATCAAGCGGTTAACGATCTCTTGCGGAATATTGTTCCATTCCTCTTCTGCCGCCACGACTAACTCATCTGCAATCTGAGGTGGAGGAATATGATTATGAATGACTAGCAACAAAATCCCACATATTTTCAATAGGATTCATGTCAGGTGAGTTGGCTGGCCAATCTAATCTATTGATATGTCTTGCTTCAAGTGTCTCTTGAACCCTTCTTGCGCGATGTGGCGAGCGTTGTCGTCCATAAACACAAAATTTTCACCTAATTCATTGCATAGGGGATAGATAATGGGCGTAATAACTTGTTCGATGTAAATTTGACTGGTCATATTCTATGGTATGCAAATTAATGGGGTGCGGCGGTTGAACATTACGGTACCCCCTTCATACGGAGCAACTTCACGGGGAAAATGAAGTCGCTGTTGACGACCTGGTTCTCTCCAGACTCTTTGCCGATTGTCATCAGTAACCAGCCCAATTCTGGTTTCGTCTGTAAATAAGACCCACCACCACTGGAGTAAAAGCTAACCCCTATGCTCTCGCGCTCACTGGGGACGGGAGCACGATGCCTTGCAAGTAAAATGAGGACCCGTAATGGTCTTCTAACACGTAAATTTGCGTTGTGGAGTCGTCTTCGAATACTAGGGTGTCGATATAACAAGGCGAAATCCACCGAAAGTGGGCCCAGAGAGCTGAAGATGTGCTGTGTCTACGGGTCTACGTTTTTTAGATAAAAGTAAGGTAGCACTCTAATACATAATTTGCATGAATCACCATCTTTAGATGAGTTTTTAACAGAAACGGCTGCTTCTAGATACTTCAATCAGGTGTACATTTCTTAAGTAGAAAAGATAGGGGAAACTGTTTTCTATTCCAAAACGACATACACCGTGGCACAAAAAAGTTGAAGCGATTTGAAAGGATGCTAATGGTCGCTTGTGGTGCCGTTTTAAAGATACAGCCAATTGTGTAGAAAATTTGAATTTTCCGTCCCAATAAACCTCCCCATACAAAATTTCAAGAATTTAACTTAAAGTAGTCGAGAGTTATTAAAGAAAATGTAATTAATTCTTTTAAATTTGAGATCCTGTATATCCTAAACGAAGCGTTTCCGTTTATAGGAATTTTGTTGCTTGAAATTGAACGTAGAATAACATACTGAAGTATGTACATCTCCTCCTGAAACACTCTGTATGCATAATAGAAATCTTAATATATTCTTTCTGGAATTTATGAATAAAGAATGAATAATGGGGATCAGTAAAGAAGTACTTATTTGTTTTGGTTCGAATTTTACCAATTAAACTTTAAATGTATGTAATGTACCCTAGCATAGCGTACACAGAAGCCTAGCTAAATTTGTCTGGAGCCAGCCCTGGTACGAAGTATTCACAGTGCGTATAGTTTAGTATATTTTATCTAGGTTTAGTAGTTATTGGAAATCGCCTATAACTGGCACATACTGCAGTAAAATATTTAACGGGATTAAGATAAGATTAGTATAATGGTAGAAATGACATCATCTGTAACTTTTTCTAATTCTCCTGGACCACTAAGAAAATATAAAGCAAATACTAATACATTTTTCAGTAAATCGAAGTTGAGATGTGATTTTTTCTTGTAGGGAATACTTTACAGCGTAAAAAGCAATTGTAATGTATGTACAATCGTTTGCAATATTAATGACACTCATTAAAATAAATTTTTCGATTTCTTTTAAACTTCTGACGTATTCGTAATGAAATCTACCTTAAATTTTTAACATTAGTTATTAGTTGTTTCACTCACCAACAGAGATTTAATGAAATTTCTACTCAGAACTTCCAAAAGTTCAAAAACTGTTTTAAGAGAGTGTCATTATTATTGTAAACGATTGTACAGTAACTAAAAATATTACTTGGCATCAAAAGCGTTTCTATTTTGGTCTGCAAATAGCCCTATTTCAAAGTGTATAGCGAAACGCGCGTGTTGGGAATAATAAATCCAACAATTCGCCAAGTCGAAATGATAATAATACGTAATTATTGTTAATACCATTATTTTTCGTTTCGTGCTAAACAGAAGCGAAATTGTCGCGTACTTTAGCCAATTATTTAGTTATGAAATTGTTAAACAAAAGGTGTGTGTAGGTGCGAATCATAAAGTTTTGTTAACGCGAACAAATATTTATCTACCGCATTCATTATTTGGAGTAAAATGTTGCGGTGTACTTACTGAGTCAAAAATATGCCTGTAGCGTGAGTTGACATCGTTTAGGGGGATTGCTTCGAAATTTTCTCCTGGCATTTTGGACCGTCACTGGATCGTGGTAACTGAAATTGATACAGTACGTGCAGTACGTAAATATTAAGGAACTCAAATGAAAGCGCTTTTAATAAAGATAAGATAAGCTTTTACCAACTCCCCAATTTCGAATTTCCCTGGATTTTTGCTACCTTGTCCCGAATGAATTATCTTTAGAAGAAAAATCTTATGCCACCTAATAGAATATCATATGTAGGGCCTAATATCTGGCCAAAACTTCGGCTACCACGCAATTGAAGCTAGTTCGTACGATATTTAAAATTGCAATTACGCTCCGATTGAAGATCACGTACAACCATGGTGGCAGTAACCTTATTTAATTGGGTAATTACCTATGTTTCCTAAGTTACTTATAGATCTGTTGCAAATTTTAAATTCAAAATCTCATTTCAACCAAATTCATTAACATATTCAATAATAAATAAATGTGTTGTAATATAACTATTTAAATCTTAAACTTTTATTCGCCTGAATCGAACCGTATTAAGTACAATGTGTTACATTTTTAACGAATATACTCTTTAAAAATTGTAATTTAAACATTTATAATTTCAAATTTTGTTTAGCTATGCAACACAAAGTACAGTAGAATATTTGGTTGTCTACCCTTGGATGATAAATCAGTGTATACAAAATGAGGAACAAAAAAGTTAAACGTCATTCATTTAGACAATTTTGGGTTATGTTGTTTTATTTATTTTTTTCATGTACTGTTAAATGAATCATTTATTTCCGTTACTAATCTGATTGGACAAATACCACAAATAACTAACTTGTGGCTATGAAAAAACTAAAACAAATCTTAACCACGAATATTGATAGATATTAAGCCCCCAGCTGGAAAAAAAATACTAAAGTGCAATAACAATGAGCGAAAACACACAAATTCCACTGAAATCTAGATCTGATACATTTTATAGAAACATTTTTAACAAAGTAAGTATTTGTAGTTGCATCTTATTAGTAATATTTTATTTGAAATGCATTCCAATTTTTTTTTAGCATGACAGGAATCATGATGGCTTTATTACTGTTAATGAGTTGAACGATCTTATTGAAAGTAGAGAATATGAGCAAGACATCCCGCCTCATGTGGTTAAAAAAATTCATGAGATGCACGACCAGAATGGAGATGAAAAACTGGATTTTGAAGAGTTTTACGACATGATAAACAATCCGGGCTTGGACTATGTATTTGGACATTATGTGACAAGGTAAAAATAACTTAGGTATATGTGTATGCATATATCACCATTAAATTTAATAGTAAAATTGAAGAGATCAATTGAAAAATCTGCAGATACATCAACTGGATAATTCCGAAAGTGCAGCACCCAACCAGAACCGTCACAGATGGGCAATACGAAGAGGAATACTCATGCTACCCTCCTGCCGTGGGTATGATCATATTCTCGCTAATTGAAATCATATTTTTTTGCATAGACGAAGCTACTGAAACGAACTCCACCAAGTACGGTACCGGTCCTATTGCTACAATCTTCATGTACGAACCCAATAGAAGGCGTGAGGCGTGGAGATACGTCACATACATGTTTGTCCACATCGGGTGAGTTTTGCAAATAACATTTTAGGAAATTATAAACCTAAAGTGAACTGATCGATTTTTTTAGAGTTTTCCATCTGTTAGTGAACTTGCTGGTTCAAGTATTGTTGGGCATTCCTTTGGAAATGGTGCACAAGTGGTGGCGCGTACTTATCGTGTACTTTGCCGGTGTCTTAGCCGGTTCTTTGGGTACTTCCATAGTGGATCCTACAGTAAAACTCGCCGGGGCTAGCGGAGGCGTCTACTCTTTGGTCACAGCTCACGTAGCTTCCATTATAATGGTAAATAATTCATAAACAATATTTTCGTACTGAATGTGTTGATACATTTAAAAATTAACTGTATTGCAGAACTGGAAAGAAATGTCTTTCCCTGCCGTCCAACTTTTCGTTTTCCTCATAGTGGCCGGATCGGATATTTCGACAGCTATATATAACCGTTACGTGCTGAACATAGACGAACACATAGGATATGCTGCACATTTTGCAGGTGCCCTGGCGGGACTTTTGGTGGGTATTAACGTTCTGAGAAATCTCAGCGTTACTCGTACGGAAAGGATAATTTGGTGGATCTCCATCATTACGTACAGCGTTTTAATGGTGACTTGTATAATATGGAACATTGCATGGAGGAGTTATTTCCTTAAGGAAGTATATTCCACGTAATCCGAGAATTTCTGGGAGCAGGATAGATGTAACAGGATGTCTTCATTTTTTACTCGTAACTTTGGTGAAAAATAAAGTTTGAATGAGTGTTTTGTACAATATTTGTCTCTAAAACTTCTGTTAGTAGTTTTAAAGAAAAATGTTTTAGGGAGCAACCCTATTATTTTTTGATCCTCAATTACCAAAGTTATGAACGAAGAAATGGGGACATCTTGTACACTTTGTTGGGATTAGGTTGATAAAAGACATGGGGCACCACGCACTATACAGAGCACTAATCGTACTTGGTATTTTAAACCATTTACAAGAGATTAGAACGAATTAAAATGTTACACTTAACAACCACGAGATCTTTCAAACCGATTTTTTATGTGTAGTTTTATAGGTATATATTTTTAAATTAATATTCGACTGATATGTCTTACAGTCCAGACACATCTAGACAATCTGACTGAGTATTCTGGAACATTTGTTAAAGACTATTTTTTTATTTAAAAATGTACTTAACGATTAGAAAAATTTATTTTTGTAAAGTAGTTCATTTGTCCCGCAGTATTTGTATTATAAAGTATCAGTTTTAACGGACTTAGAAGTTGATTAGATTGAATTATTTAAATACGTTGGAAAAGAATCTCAAAGCAATATATGAGTGAAAGTACAAAAGGATATATGATATTTTTCTCGCAGTTTAATTAATGTGAATACTTTAAAAAGTTTTCTGTATGTATACTCAAATTATTATATAATATATATTTTTTAGTTTTTTAAGCTATATGTTAAAAATAAACTGTTTATATTCAATTTTATCGAATTTAAAACAGACCTCTAATGTTTTGCACATGCACACATGCTTTAAAAAGAATGTGCCCCAAATATTAAGTATATATGTTTGATATTTATTTACTATTCAACTGATAAAGTTTACAGATACATTCAGACAATCTTTCAGGGTATTCCGAAATATTTAGTTTATTTCAAAAAATCTACTTAAGTTAAAAAAAAATACTTTTATAAAGTAGTTCATTTGTCTCGAAGTATTTTTGCAGTGTCTTACGTTTTAATGTAGTTGGACATTATTGTTAGCGGTAGTTGATAAAAAAATTTAACTAACTAGAGCAAGACATGTTTTCTAAAATATATTTTGCCATGTAAAGTCAGAAATATAATGATGAAACATAGGAGGTAAAAATATGCTATATGTGAAAGTACGAGAAGAGGGAAAACAAACATTTTTTTCTTGTTATTTAATTAAAGCAAATATATGATTCTTTTCTACAGCTATAGTCAAAATATATAAAATATAATTTTTAGTTATATTAAAACTAAACTATTTATGTACGTTATCTTCTTTAGATCTGTTACCTTTTGTACATGTAAATAAGCTTTTAAAATGATGTTTCTTTAACTTGAAGTATTTATTTAATATTTCACTGATGCACTTTACGGTCTAAGAACATCTTTTTGAATATTCGTGCATATTTAACAACTTTATTTGAATAGTTTATGAAAAATTTATTTTTATAAAGTAGTTCATTTCTCCCGCAGTATTTCTGCGCATTACATTCAAATTTTAATGTAGTCAGACATTAAGGGTAAAGTAGGCTTAAAAAATTCGAATAAGCAATACTTTCTAAAATATATTAAATAAAATTGAATTAAATTGTTTAAATAAATTAGAAAAGCGAAATTTCCATGAAAGCACAAAGCAAACAAAACAAAATACAGCTAATGCTGTCAGATCTGCTTTTTTCTATACTTCTACTCAAATAAATGTGATATATAGGGTGTTCAGCAAAGAATGGGCCATACTACGCTAGCTTGGTAATTGTACTAAAATTTAGGAAAACGAGGTTTCTAGTGAGATAAACGCAAACATCTAATTGATTTAAATATACAGGGCATTCTGAGCACTTGTGCCACTATATTATTCCTTTCAGATTTTTTTAGAATAGAGATTTTTGGGTTGATTAGTTCTTTGAAATAAGCTTCGAATAGCAAAGATACTTGTTGCATGGCGTAAAAAGGAACCATTTTAGGGAAAATAATACATAATATCTAACAAATTATTAATTCAAAAAGTTATTACAGATAGTAACGTCTAGTAAGTAGTAACTGTATGGCATATATTTGAAAAGTAAATTTGAAATAATGGATTTGTCATCAGATATTCATGTTTATCTCATAAAAAAAAACCTCATTTTCTAAAATTTGAGTACAACTACCAACAAATAAGGAAATTATCGTAAAAAAATGAATTAAAAAAGTACTTTCTTACGCCTAAAACTTACCAAGTTAAGTTGATTTAAATCACGTTATTTTTGTCAAAGAAAGCTAGCCTTAAAGTATGTCCCATTCTTTACTGAACACCCTGTATATTTTTTAGCTCTTGGATTATACATATGTTAAAAATAAAGTATTTATATGCAATTTTATTTTATTTTACATCCTATCACATCTATCACTACGATCGATATTATGAGCACTGTCCCCAGAAGGCAAAGGAGTCCTAAGCAAGTGTACCATATTATGTTTTCCATGTCAGTAATCTTAATATTTCTCAGTACGATCACACCCATTGGTAGTCCCACAACTACTCCACCTATATGGGAAAAATAACTAACATTCATGCTGGGTGATAGAACACAATTTCGGATTGCGTCGAAGCCAACAAGTATTCCAAAGATAACGAGATGTACAACTGGGTGGCTCATCTCTCTCCAGTTCTAAAAATAATGCAATATACAACAAAGGAAAAGAAGACAAAAAAATATCAATCACCATTATTACAGTGGCAACATGGGCCGAGTAAAAGGAGTAGAGCCCCGGGCTACCACCTACCAGTGTAAAATTACAGTCGCAAATGCCATGCATCAGGCAACCGCCTATCGCCCCGGCCAAGTATATCAGTGGCACTCTCCATGAATGCACCATCTCCAGGGGCACTCCGAGGAGCAGCTGTATGATTACGTTTCCATATATGTGGTAATTGCTGAAACATTACCGTTCCACATTAATGTCAAGACATGTAAAGAAGAAACTGTTGGGCATTAACAACTCCACTTACTCAGAGTGATCCAGTATGAAAGTGGCAAAACGCCATATCTCGTATTTCTTCTTGGGATCGTATTTGGTGCTGTTCGTGATGCAGTGGTTACAATCATACTTGTCAATGTAGTAGCACATTATCTGAAGGACGGAGAGCGCTATGATACTAATCGTCCCCAAATTGAATGCAAATTGTTCCTCGTAGAGTCCCGTATCTGTGACTGTCCGTCTCAACTTCAAGGATTTTTTTCTAATAGATGATTCTGCTACAAATTTTAAATACCTGAAATGAATTTTATTTCTTACTCATTTTGCAGACGTCAATTTATCAGAGCACCGCATTAACCGAGAAAGCTATTTAAAAGCTACAAGTTTCTTAGAGAGTAACGCTTGACGCGCTTCTTCTAAGTCATCGATTAAAGGCCTATGATTTGTTAAATTGGTATCATTGGCAAACTAATACTTGCTTACTGATAGAGGTAAATCATTAAAATATAATAGACACAGGGTGAGACCAAGAACTGACCCTTGAGGTACGCTTCCACTATGAGCAGTTAAACCATACAGCTAAACTTACCTCAGTTCAAAGTTGCCCCGTTTAGTGTCAAAATTGCTGCCAATAATTAAAATTATAAATTTCGAATAAACCATGACAGTAATGAGTCTTATCAAGAGTACCTTTTTTGTAGTAAATAATTTACTTAATCTAAATTTTATACTGAAAAATATTTTCTTCCATTAGCGTAGAATTATGGAAGGTGTAATTCTAAAAGAAAACAAATTCCGCGCCAATGGAATGATATTACTGATATTTTTGATATGGGGTTTATTGTCCTATAGAGCAGGGTCAACCAAGTTTTAGTAAAATCACATAAGGCGTTTTAAATTTATACAAAAAAATGATTTAAAAATTGCAACTGCAGGGTCATATACCGCCTAAACGGAGCAACTTTGAACTAAGAAGTTTAGCTAAATCGACTTATTTTGAGCCGCACGATATCCGGTGAAGCGTTGTAAAGACAGGGACATCCTGTATAATGACAATTTATCTACCAGAATTGAGTGGCACAGTCAAATGCTTTAATGAGATCTAGGAACTGACAACATGCAAAATGTTTTTTTGCTCAAAACCAGTATTGATTTGTGATACTAGTCTGTCTATAGCTAAAGTTTTCGAAAGTTTATTTCTAACACCATATTGACTTGTATTGATCAGATTTTCATTTTTTATATGCATAATTTGTGTGTTTACAATGTTTTAAAGAAAATGTTGGTATAATCGAAATAGGTCTATAACTTGAGGGATCGTTGGTATTACCTTCTTTTATGGATACAACTTTAGAGATCTTTAGACAATCTGAAACATTTTTTAATTAAAATTTTACCGCTATTCGTTTTTATGATTTTTACTGAAATTGATTTCAGTGAAAATATGGATTTTTAGAGTACAAAACAGAAAAAAGTCGAAGAATTTTGAAAAATTATTCCTGTAACGACCGTGAAAGCGCACTTATAATGCAATTCTGACAGTTACATAGTGACTACTGACCTGCTGCCGATCCTCTTAAAGGTCTCCGTAACTGTAGGGTGATTGAAGAATTCCAGGAACTCTTCGAAGTTGAACTGGGAATCGTGATCTGTATCAAACTTATTGTACAGACATCTGACCACTTCATCCGGGATATCCCCCTCATTAGTAGCTAAAAAATCTTTCAATTCCAATGTGCTTATTTTCCCATCTCCATTACTGTCACACTGGAATACATATTTATGTAAATAGTGCAAAAAATTTATAGCATTTTATTTATTATAATGTGTGCAAAACTATATTTATTTTTTGTAGTTAGTATTATTTAAACGCCCTGTATACAGAGTGTCTCCGTTTTTCGTTTATAACTCTAGTAAAGGCTAGATAATGAAAAAATAATGTAAATTTTGTAATTTTTTTATATAAATACATGATTTATGTTTATTGCGTATTGTGTTCAAAAGGTATTTACAAAAAATAAAATTTTGGGTCTATTGAAACTGATGGGTCCTAGAAAAAATAAATTAAAATCGGTTAAAATAGTTTATTGAGGAATAACAGGGTGTTTTAAATGAAGTAGCAAAAATGAGATCTCAGATTCCTTAGGTGAAAATAAATTCTCATTTTTGCTACATCATTTAAAAACGACCTGTATATGTACCGACCCTGTGTTACAAAATAGTATCTAGTAGTTTTAGAGAAAAATGCCCTTTTTGTATGCATGAAAAACGGGGACAATCTATTTTTTATTAAAATGCTTTGCTTTTAAAAAAACTTGTCATATTATTTTGAAACTTTCGGCGGAAGTAGATAATCGCAAACAAAACCTTTATTTGTCGGCTGTACACCACAAATTATGCACCACGGATTTAGTTTAAAATTTTTACGTCAATTACATAAATTATTTCAATTCAACTATTTAAATTCAAAGAAATAAAAAGACACGAGTCGTCGATCCTATAAAAATACGGTCGCATTCCTGCAGGTATATACAGCGTGTAACGAAAATGACAACCAGCGTTCCGTATTCTATTCACTAAAATAATTAATGAAATACGTAAATAATGGAGAGGAGACGAAAAAATGTATGTCTTACTTTAGTAATGAGGTTCATCGTCACTCATATGTTTAAGCTTCAAGAAAAAAAAAACGAATCTTATAAATTTCTTATAAACTATATAGATCGATTCAAAGAATATAGAGATTTTTCTGTTAAGCCAGATCGATCTAGATTTATATTTTTTATTACTAAATAAGTAGGTAATATATATGTATGTTAATTTGCTAAATTTTTTAAACATCTTTGATTTCTTTTACAAACTCAACAATATACTGAAACAAAACATTTATATATTCTAGTAAAGGTTTTGCTTACTTGGTTGAAGATATATCTGTAATAGTCTGTAAGATCTTTATGTCTCAAAATCGCCGATTTTCTTATAATTCTCACACTATCCGTATTGTCACAAGTTACGACGTCAAAACTCATTTTGAGCCGCAGAATATGTGTTAGCGGGAAACGATTTGCTGGCAACTGAACCTTTTTTACTGTACATTATTCTAATTGCTAAGCGGACAGAAAGCTGATAAGTGTAGATGACGTATTCTCTTGTTATCTTGACCACCGTTTATATATTTTATATTCTGACTTTGAAAACAGAAATTATGTTGTGGTTATACGTCAGGCTATTACAAAATCAAAAATAGAGACTCATATTGCTGCAGATTCACCTGATAATTTTGCAACTTAAACCATTATTTAGAAATTACTAAATATAAAAAGTATTTGTGGGTGGGCCAAAACTGTGTAACTATACTGAATTTACTTGTATGATAATATGAATAATTACATATTCATGTTTTGAAAATTCCGGAAAAAAAGAAGTGTCGTTGGTTACATAAGTTACGCCATGCTCTATCTAATAAATTACGGTCAAATTTAAGGACCGCGCCATCTATGAGCATGTGTTAATATTACTAAAAGAAAAGTATCAATGATCAGTTCTCGAACATAACCATAGCTGCTAAGCTAATCGCATCGCCTGGATCATCATCTGTTAAAATCACGATTTAGCAGAACATATAGTGCAGAAGATACCTTGATCACTGGTTATAGAAGCGTTAGTTATAAAATTTGATGACCCGGATAAAGCACATATGCTGCGATTTAACAGACGGTGATCGAACGCTTATGGCGAAGCTTGATCCACAGACCACAGTATCTTTGGTATCTTATTCAATATTCAATGATACGAATATTCCACAGACTACAGTCAGTAAGAAGCTTGATCATCATCTGCTAAATCGCGTCGTTTTAAAGTACAGCTGCAGCAGCCGTAAGGCGACGCGATTTAAGTTTTATTGTCTAATATTTACATACATCATTAATCTGCACTACTAGTTATTACTCAATGTCTATACTTTGTTGAGTTCTATGGCTTCACATGACGCCGACGCATAGACCTTCCGACGCAACTTTTTTTGTCGGCCAATGATCTGTGGACGCCACCGGCCACAGTCACAAAAGCCGATTCATTCGGATTGCCTGTGACTTATTTTGCCCGAGGGCATAGAATCACGGACCTCAATCCGATTTGCGTTGCGTCGGCGAACGCTGCTTCTCTCTCTGTTCATTTTCTGTTCTCGAAAGTCAAAATGACGGCTTCGAGGGGATTTCCCCGTTTACATATTATTTGTACTTCACCGTTGTGGAATTTACCAAGAAAAGTGTAACGCATTTTAGTGGGTAGAACGACGTAAGTATAACAAATTTGTAATTATTTCAACATGTGCGAGGTAACCTATTTTGCAGGCCACATAGAAATATGGACTTGAAACAAATAATTTATGGAAAATACGAGTCTTTCTTTTATTCTACGGGCGGAGAAGTAGTAAATCAAAAAACCTGCGAACTGTTGGGCTACCAAGAAGGTAAACCAGTGTTGAGAAACAAAACTGCATCGGAAGCCAGCAAACCACCCACGAACCTTTCTATAAATAAAGTAAGCTCCAAACAGACTTTAAAAGTAGAAACAGATTCTAAAACTGGCGAGAAATACATCAACCTAAATGGCAAAAAACTGAGGATGGTGGCAGAACCTCAATTATCCTCCCACTTCAAACAAAACCCTCGTATGATAAAAGCATCACCTGGGAGTAGTTGCGGCGACAAGAAACCAGTGAAGATCAAGATAATTGGCAGCTTGCCCTCCATTCTGCACGGATTGGTGAAAAAGGACACAAGCCAATATACTGTTATTGCGGACAGTCTAAATCCCAGTGTAAACAAAACTGATAACGTTCAGATAACTCAAACAGTGATAAACACTCAACTAAAAATCCCCAGTGCTGGCAAAGCTATTACTAGGAACACTGCTGGTGGCAGCACAGTTGATGATCTGGTGAAAAACAGTGCATGTCGAGCAGGTGTCGACCTCAATCAGGATAATGATAGGTGCTTGAAACACAAACCTAACATAATCATTTATGGTGATGGTTTCCTGAAATCCCCCAATGGTGTGTTGAAAATGAATCCCCTGGATCTATCCAAAGTCAACAGACCTGACTGTGTCAAGGCTGAGGTGAAAAAAGTTGATCACAGTTCACAGACAAGTGTGGAAACAGTCGATAAAACTGTGCAGACTGACGAAGACGATTTGTTAGAAGTTTTGAACATCGCATTTTTAGACTTCTTGAGTTCAAATAAGCCGACGCCAATAGAAACTATGACTCCTAGGGTGCCTCCAGCGGTTTTTGCTCCGGTGCAGCCCCCCCCGGCGCATAGTGAAAAGTTTAAGATGTTCTTCCAGGACTTAAGGTCTGCCATGGTTCCGAATGCGAACGGAAATAGGTGAGACTTTTTTTCATTTAAGTTTTTTACATAGTTTTTCTGTACTTTAAAGGTTTTTAGCAATAAAATTATACATATTTAAAAAATTCTTTTATGAAACTCACTTGCTTTTATAATTTTAAATCAATAATTTTTTGCATTTTGAACATTCTTTTTTTTTACTATTTTTTTTTAAAGCAGTTTTTTTAAGTACATACTTGGACATACTCTATAAGTCCTATTTGTTTTTTAAAGTAACTGATATACAGATTTCTGCCTCTTCTTTGAAGTTGTATGTCATCTGTGTGATTCATTTACATTTATAACCCAAATGAAAACTCATTTCATTACCTAATATTTTAATTTTAGAATTGTAACTAAAATTGACCAGTTGAAATAATAAATGCTTTCCAAGGTCAAATTAAAGAAAATTAAATGGTTATTAAAAACAAAAAATATTTTTTAACATTTTAGAGGTCATATGTTAATTCAGTAAGCATACAATATAAATCTAATTAATTTTAAATTCAGCAATATTCATGCAGCTTTAAAAAAAAATTGCCAATAAAGGAATATTTTTAAGTTTGAATAATTTCCTTCGGTCAATTTTCCTATGCCATGTGTGATAATAAATTTATAATTTAGATAATTTTATGTAGTCCTCATTATTCTTATCGGTTGTTTGTTCATTTTTATGCATCTAAACATGTATATAATACTGTATTTTTTAAATTATCTATAAACTTGTACAATGGGACTTTGACCTTTTAAACATCGTATATTTTAAATTAGAGATTGAGATTATTAGTGTGCGTAACATATTGTATAGAACTGGGGGAACCACAGAACTACACGGTTTGCTGTGAAAGCCTGAGTTATTTATAGACAGAACGTGTTCATGGTCATACAGATTCTGGTCGATAGCGTTAAGTAACAAGCGCGCCATTAGAAAAGGACAGGATATTTTATCCAATTCTTGTAAAGTGCTCTACTACTTACGTATTTTTTTTTTTTAATATAATTTTAAATGCTACTCAATAAGGGTCTAATATAGAATTATAAATAACTATCAAAACTAGCGATTTTTGATTATTTATGACGTTATTGTTACAGGAAGTAGTATGAGTGTTTGAATTTTTCACATGTTTCTTAACTTAGTCATGTAATAAATAAATATATGCTTTAGTAATTCATTATTTCTTAGTAGTTTGTTGGTACAACTGTTTCCAGTGAAAGACGAATTTGTATAATTTATACATATAGTAAACCCCCGTTGTATAGGATGAGTCAGGAATATATTTCTTGGTAGCTATTTCCAAATGTGGTGTAATACCATTTATTTTTTTTAGAAGCATCTAGTCCTTGAAAATGATATTCATCTACGATAGGACTGCTTATCAAATAATCTCTTCAAATCTCTCTTGTTCAAAGGGTAGTACTTTGTATGTTTTCTGTAAATAGCTCCCATACTGAGCTTTGTTACTTTTTTTATCTGTTGGTTTTGAAAGTAGGTATTTATTTATGCCTGTTTCAAAGGTTAGAGTGACTGTGATATTTGTAATATGAATTATTAGAGAAAAAAAAAACAATTAAATGAAAAAGTGAAATTTATTTTAAAAATATTCGTTATATTTTTATAATGTAGTTATTTGTTGTTTTTTCTTTTTACGAATAATATAGTAATATCTTAAAAAAAAATTATTAGTCAATGTTGGAAGTGATATTCTCACCCTAAAAAGACTGATTGTATTTCTAAAAAATGTGAGGTAGCCACTCAAATAATTACGGGAGAAAGTACTACTTCAAGTACCAAAAAACGTTGTCTTATTTTTGAAAATTTTGTTTCTACCACAAGTACTTCATCGACCACGAATTTGGAAAATAACAAACAGGAACTCATCTCCACTAGCAGAACCAATATTTCTTCAGGGAGAATTTCCATTAACAATTTAACTAATTCTACCATAAATTTTAACAATATTTAGTTATTGATGTTAATTTAAACCTCAGTTTAAACTGTTTTCAATTTTTATAAATAAAAATAAGTAATAAAAAATTTGTTTGAAAGAGAAGCGTTATTATACATTTTTAGGAAGTTTGTGTGTCAATAAAAGAAGATTCTATAGACTACTTTTACAACTATTTGATGTTTCTGCTTGTTTGCCTCCCGAGGGAGCCAAAGAATTTTCCTCCCGAGGGAGGAAAAGTACTACTTTCCTTCCTGAAATGAGGGAGTAAAATAATATTTTCCATGTGGGGAGTATAAAAAATTGATTTATTTGATCAAGTGCATCTCTACAGTTACTTAAACATATCTTAAAGAAGCTATACAAAACAATAATAATTAGAAGCCTTGATCTTATTTAATATTGTGTATTGTCAAATTAGGCTTATTTTTTAGAATAAATAAATAAATGACTGTTGTGCTGCTACTCATGTAGGAAAGGATATGTAAAGGTATTACAAATCTACAGTGTTTTAATGAAGAGGTAGTTAAAAGTGTAAAACGAAAACATGAATTGTTTTTCCAACAATTTAAATATTTTACTTGCTCTTTTCTTCTAGAACAGGTGCAACATTCAATATTTATACAGTATTAGAAGCTTCATTTTATGATGAGTAATAAAAGCAAAACTTGTGTGTAAATAAAGAATTTGAAAATGTTTAGTTAATCGGGATAATTTATGTTGTCAACGTAGAGAGTAACTCAAAATTGGCTAAACTTCAATGTTTTTTACAGACCGATTCACGAAGGAGTTTTGAATAATGACATCAGTTTTGTTAAAAGAAGTTGCAGTATCCTCAAGGCTTTACAAACATCAGTAGATGTCTTTAATCATGGAGACCTTGTAAGTATTTAATTAATGTTAGTTATAAAAGAATATTTGCCATAAAACTAAATTATGTAGCGCGAAGGTAAATACTATATTTATACGGTTGGTAATCTGATTGTTAAAAAGTAGTTATTGAGTCCTGTATTACCTAATCGAAGACACGGTACTTCCCAGCAAATGTTTAATGGACAAAATTGTTTACTTGCACAATCATAAACAAATAAATGCTATTTGATCTTTGAACCAAGGTATTAGGAAATGTGTTTGTCGAAAGGTATCAGTTTTATAAAATATTTCATCATTAAAATGAATTAATTTCAAATTAGTTTGCTAATATTTTCTAAATGAGGATAACTGTAAGATTTGTCCACTTCCAAAGCCTCTTTCCTGTAGTAAACTACATACAAGTTTCCAAGGATGTCTTGATGGTACTTTCAGAACAATTGCAGCGACAGATGCACAACTGTTTTCATCGCCTACTTTGCAATAGTATTAAAGTTTCTTGCTATTGTTTTTTCTTACGTGTGTTTTGTTCCCTAAAAATGTATATGCATATCATACAGGATGTGGTTGCGCTCTTTGATAAAATGATTTCTGTGTGGATTTGTTTGCTTTTTTGTAACTGTCCACTTATTTTTTTGAAGTAACGATATCCGGTGTTCCCCAGAAAGCTCCTTAAGTATTTCCAAATACTAATCGATAAAAAAATTCTATTTTCGTTTATCAAAATACAAATATCTGTTGACTAATTGATTTTTTCCAAATATGTTTCCTTATAAATTGTCAATGTAAATATTCTGTGAAATACTTTCCTCAAACAATTTACGGTTAAGGGTTTAAGGTGAAATTGGGATTCCCAATAATCTATTTCTTCTAAGAATAGATTGTGGTAGTGTATTTGTGGAAAACAATGTTTACCGCTAGGTGTTATCAAAATTAGGTTTATGTATATTTGTTTTTAAGGAGAGGGGAAATATAACGGGAAAATTCGTTTTTTCCCAGAATATTAATCCTATCAAACGGTAAATATGGATAGAAATAGTTTATATTAATTTTTTTCTATCTAGTTGACAAGATCGAAGGCTGCATTGTGTAGGTTGTCTTCTAGAAATATGGGATTCCCGCAAAGTTATGAAGTTTTTTCTGTGAAAAAACAATCAAGTTCTGCGAAGTATACTAACAGATTGTTTACTACTATTTGTGTTATCTTTCATTATTTTTAAATTTTTACAGCATTGTGTTAATATCTGTAGCTTTTATCTATCATATAAAAATCAAATTGCAAAAGCACTGATTGCTGTTAATTTGACTTGAAAGTATCATCTGAATATTAATTATGTAACACAGGGTGATCAAATTAAACTACACAATGCCCTATGTTTTTAGAAAACGAAATATGATGAATCTATAAATTTTTTACTGCTAATAATACAATTGTGTGGTTTGCATGACATATAAAAGTATTTGTATTTTTTTTGTTTTTACTTTTTATGTGTTGGGGAAAGCTGATTGATCTTAATAAATTTAATGAGGTGATAAATTGATTAACGACATTGCATTAATTATGATACATAAAATTTTTTTCAAACCTCTCATAAATGTTTCTATCTGTATAATTCTTTTCTTCTTCTTATCTGGGAAATACCTTTGTGATATACATTTATGTTTTTTGTTTGTCGTCACTTATCCTTGAAATTATACACAGTATTTTATCAGTTATCATGAAAAATTGATATCACGTGTACAAACATTGTAATTTTTTATTTTGAAGATCTTTAATCTATTACAAAAATAAAAATATGGAATTTAGAAATACTACGAAAAATGTAAATATTAATTTTGTCAACTCACTACGTGATGCTAAGTTAAATATATTATTTATTTGTGTTTAAAGATTAGTAGGTCAATATGAAAATTTGTCAAAAACTTGATTGAATATTTTTGTTAATAACAAAAGTGGTTGGCGACTTAAGCCATATTTGGTATGGTTTAAAATATGTTGAAAGTCTGTTGTTCTCAATATTTTTCCATAATTGTTATTATTTATGAAAAATAAAGAAAAGGCAAAATCGATAGGTTTTACTATCCTTACGTTATTTCTAGACTGCACTACAGTTAGCGGTTTTACATGATTCCCATCCACTCATAGTAAAAACTCTATTGGAGCACGGAGCCAGATTAGAGGTTGTTGATTCAGAGGGCAACAACATAATCCACCTCGCTATTGAATCGAAAAGGACCGACATATTGGACATAATTCTAAGATTTGCCGACGAACGAAAGTTTAACTTGGACGACTTCAACGCTGAAGGTAATCCGCGTAGCTCTCAAAACTAACAAAATTCTATACAAATTTTATTTCCTAGGTTTGACGCCTCTCATGATGTGCTGCTGCAATGATCTGGTTGAGTGCGCCGATCTTTTACTGAAGTACGACGCGGACGTAAACGTCAGGGACCGAAAATCCGGGAGGACCGCCCTGTTTCACGCAGCCGAAAACTACAACTGTGAGTAAAAAAAAAATGTTTTTGCTTCTAGCGTTGACGTTAACACATTTCCAGTCAAAATGGTGCAACTGTTGCTGAACTACAACGCCGATACGAAAATAAAGAATTTTTTCGGTACGAGCCCCCACGACGCCATGTACGAGGTGGACGAGATCCCCGAGAATATAAAGAGCGCGATATTAGGAAAAACCTCCAAGAGGAAGGCCGCAGAGGAGCCGAAAGTCCTTAAGATTCGCAAGGTGGAGGAGAACGCCAACAAACTTAAGACGTACGCGAGATTTAAGAAGATCGGTAACTATGAGGTTCCGTACGGTTTCCCCGCAAAGACAAAGTAAATTACGCTTTACGTCTGAAATGGTAGTTTTACCGCTAAATCTGTAAAGTAAGTGGATTAACGGGGAAAATATGGAAATGAACAGTAATCTGGTTTGTTCAGGGTACTGTTTTTTTTCCAGGTCGAAAAATGAGAATTAAATATCATTCTAGTCTTCACTTTTTCAGAAAAGACATCGGATTGTTTTCAGTGATATCATTTAGTAAATTTTTGTACATAGATGCAGTATAATTTATTCAATTTTAGTGTATATCAGTTTTTTTAGTTTTTCAAAGTTCACCGTCTATTTTAGTTCAAACGTTCCATTTAGTGTGAGTATGACATAAACGTTTCCTGATGGTAGAGAAACTTTTTTTATTTCAAATTTGATTGTAATAGAAAATTTTTATTGATTTTTCAGGAAAGTAATTTCGATATATTTTACATTCTCTTGAATTAGCCTCAAAACGACGTACATATAAAATTGATGCGACAGTGATACTTTTTGTCGGTTCTACCGAAATAGGGTGTATTTTAAGCGTACCACTGTCTGTCGCTAGAGATTCCTTAACTCCCAAACGCTTTGCGTATTTTCTTTAAAGTTCGTCTCCGGAAAAAGAGCTTTTTAATTTTGCATTTCATATTTAATGCAGATGTAAAAATGTGAATGACATTTTTTGCGTCTGCGGGAATGAAATGTGAGGATAAAATGTCTTCGTTTCAGGATTATGCGCTTAAGTTTATCGAGACATCACGATCCACAGTACGCTTAAAATATATCCCAAGCAGTTGTCGCTTGGAATCCGATGCGTTGCAGGAACATTTTTTTTTTTTTCATGAAAATTGCCACAGAAGTTACTATTTTTAAGTCTAGTGGATAATGGGTAGTTGTAAGTTAACCTAGAATTTAATTTCAGAAAAGATAAAACGCGTTTAGGTGAAAAATTGTGGACATAGGGCAGCTGGGGGGGGGGAGAGGGGAAGAGGGTGGTGGTAATAAGAACTTCCAAATTAATACTTATTAAACATGAAATTGTTGGTTTAATAAAACTATTATACAAATTTAAATCTGCCACCTGAAATTTTTTGATAAATGATTCAAACTTAAGAGGGAACTTATTTCGGATTTTTTTTTTTTTTTGAGAATAATATGCAGGGCATATTTAAATAAAGTAGCAAAAATGAGACCATAGATTCTTTAGATAAAAATAAATCGATTTAATCTATCATACCTATATCCCAAGTCGCATAATAAAAAATATACAGGGTGTCAAAATTAAAATTTTATTTTCGATATTTGTAAATAACTTCTTAAGAAATCCAAATATTTACATAAAATTTGTCAGTCGGAGATTTTTGTGGGTGAGAAACTCAAATTTGTTTCTAATTTTGACGTCACCAGTAGAGGGCGCCACTTGTGGCACACCATGTTTCTTTTAAATGGCAGAACTGTTTTGCAGCTTAGTGTATCTATCTGACTATAGAGACAATCGATTCTACTACCTGTTTTATTTGAAAAAGGTATACCTTGCTGAAGTAGGAGTAAGCATTTTTTAAATAATTCTATTTGAAATGCTCAGTGCATCGAGTAAAAACTGTTTTGGTTTCGGGTAAAGTAGCCTTTTCTGCTGAAAGTACAGCAAAATGTTACTTGAAAAAGTTGTTCAGAATGGTAAGTTATGGAGACGTGCAACATTTCAAGAAGATCGGCGAGGTTTGATGAAACCAATTTTCAACAAAGCACAAATATTTTATCAAAGCAGGCCGATCTTTTTGAAATTTTGCACGTTCCATAATTTACCGTTCTGAACAACTTTTTCAAGTAACATTTTACTGTATTTTCAGTAGAAAAAGCATTGTACCTGAAACGATAGCAGTGTTCAATCGGTGGACTTAATATTTCAAATAGGATTATTTTGAAAGCTGTTACTCCTAACGGCTTCAAAGTATACTTTTTCAGATATAGCAGGTAGGAGAATCGATTGTTACAATAGTCAGATACACTAAGCGGCAAAAATGTTTTGCCATTTAGAAGAAACATGGTGTGCCACAAGTGGCGCCCTTTACTAGTGACGTTAAAATTAGAAACAAATTTGAATTTCTCGCCCGCAAAAACCCCTGATTTACCAATTTTATGTAAATATTTGGATTTTTTGAGAAGTTATCTACAAATATCGAAAATAAAATTTTAACTGACTGTTTTTTTTTTATTATGCGACTTGAAATATAGGTATGTTAGGTTAAATCGATTTACTTTCACCTAAGGAATATGTGGTCTCATTTTTGTTACTTCATTTAAAAACACCCTGTATTGTTTTTATAAAAAAAAAATATATAGATATAATCGCTTTTCTTTAAATAAATGTGAAGTAATAGACGAATATTTGTGAATGTATTTGGAAACAAAAAAAAAAAATTACGCTCTTGGCATATTTGAACTTCATCTCCCCTAAAAATTAGATACTAGTTGCACCTATACATGTGGGCACATACTTTTAGACATATTTAAGTTATGTTATTACTTTTGTTTTACTATTATGTTACTTGAGTAATCCCAGATTTCTACTAATGAGCTAAAACATTAGCTTTATTGCTCTAAGAAGTTATTAGATAAGAGTTTATGTCTTAAAGTCTTACTTGTAGTTTGCCGCCTAAAAGCATAACTTTAAAGGAACATACACAGTAGGCCAAACAAGATTTACTAGTGCCGTTAAATTTATGTTTTCAGACGACGCCATCTTGGGAGTAATTAGCGTTCTTCGAACATCCCGTAAAGTTAGCTTTTCTAGAAATTTTCGAGTATAGGATGTTCCACCGGGAACTGCGACGATCATTATTTGGCGAAATGGCAAGGTCTCTGGTGTGAACACAACTAAAATCTCTAGTACTCTCTGGCATTTCCGGTTATATGGAAGCCGACTCCAATTTTGTGTGTGTTTTATTCTTGCCGTTATATTTTGACAACTTCAAACAGCTATAACTTTTTTTATCTCGAATGGAACACTCTGTATATTTTCACTCTGCCTTGTGCATAAGCATTGTTAGAGTTGTGATTGGTACTTTTTGGAGATATTTGGAAATTCTACTATTTTTGCAGTTTTCATTATATCTGGAATGTTATCAAATTTGCCATGGATATAAACAAAAGACAACTAATATTTGACATATTTGGTTGGTGTAATATTTTTAAATTTGTGGATATGCCATAATTCAGTGCTGTTTAAGTTCTTTGCATATATGAAAAATCAATCAATCTATTACCAGGAAAAAATTTCAGACACCTCCATGCAGCCTAATATACGTCAATTTATTTGTTAATAAAAACAAAATCTATAACTATAAGGAAAGTTACAAAAAGTGACCCTAAAATTTTCCGTAGAATTCAAAAATGCAATAATACACAGGATGTTTCGTTTAAAATAACGAAGTTTTGCCATGTTGCCAAATTTCCAAATTATTGGAATCAATTTTTTACAAATACTGTTCGACGCAGTACCTGGTGGAACACCCTGTATATTTACAGTCCAATCATAACAAAAACTAAAGTGTGTTCTGTGAAAGAAATATTGACGAAATTACAAAAAATTAGATATTTACGGGACGTTCTAGGTGTCGCAGTTGTTCTTACGATTAAATGCTACCCCTAACATACTGTACATATTTATTATGTAATTGTTTTATTAATTTATTACTTTTGTTAAGATTTCTGTCTCTCAGACCGACACAGTACATGTTTACGGGCAAATTTAAACGTAGTTTGCTACTTATATGCAGAATTTGAAATGTTCGCAGAGAGAAATGTGAACATTTTGGAAAACCAATCAGTATTATTAAACCTCACGATTCAATGTACAGTTTAGTTAAATAATTTTTGGTATATTATTGTTATTGTATATTTTCAACAAACATATTTTTGAGGTACTTATCTATACACTCTTTTTAATATGTATTTATGTTAGGCGTAATGTTTTTGTTTAGGTTTAATATTTAAAATCTCGAATGTAAAATTTGGTTTTTTCTTTTTTTTTTGTCATAACTACATATACTGCCACTTATTTAATTGTTATGATTTTTAAATTTCACTCTTTAATTGTAATATTAAATCAACATAAATAAATCATTATTAAAACAAAGGACTTTTATTTACACAAAGAGTCATTTTTTATTTCATAGTTCCGCTATAAAAAATACGAATTTCAAATGTATCCAATTAAAAAATTACTATATATTTTTTTTATTGTAATTATTTGCCAAAACTATAGTAATTTTGTGGTGTGTGTATAGTGTATTTTTAACAACTTTAGTATTAAATACAATTGGTACAGCTAATACTCTGTCTATAAAATGTAGGTACAATTTATTGCAATAATAATGGCACTCTTGGAAACGAATTTAGCGATTTGTTCCAAGCAGGCGATGTTTCAACTTTTAATTTAGTTGTTTCTAGTCACCAATAGAAGTCTAATGAAATTTCTACTCGGGACTACTAGTAGTTCAAAAACTATTTTGAGGGAATGCCTTTAGCAAGAACGTGTTTATGTATATTATATAGGTACATTATTACTGCTAATGTGCTTATTGAGTGCTAAAATGACTGAATGTTATCCCCTTATTGCATTTTTTATTTATACCTATTTATTTTACATTTGCCAAATAATTTTCTTTCCTTTTATTAGACGTCGTTTTAAATTATAACTAATAAATTAATCTCAGGGCATCATAATTAAACAATCTGTTAAAAACTGCTTATTATAACTTCAAATTTCAAGTATTTTCATTCGAAAATTCAAACATTTTACAAAAGATTACTGTTTGATCAGATCTAATCGGTCGAATTTAAATTTCGCTTATTGCCACCAGATAGCGCTAGTGGGCTTAATGGCGACGACGCGATGAGTGCTATTTAAACTTTTGTAAATAAATTCGACTTATTTGCGAAAAACTGCAGCAATTTTTGCTATTCGTGTTTACCCAAGTGCGTATTGTGTGTGCTTATGCGTTTTAAGTTGCTTTATTGTTATATCTCGGAGTGGTGTGTGAACTGATGGAAACTAGAAATTTGCTAATACCCCGAAGTTAAAAAATACAGCTTCTTCTGAGTAGGCATATTTATTTATTTTATTTCTATTATGTGCGGTTATAATAAATGTGCTTATTAACTGCCAAGTGATTTACAAGACAATTATGCTTGATCCTGATGATTGGTTTCTTTTCTCTCCCAGCAGCTGCTAGGTAAGTGATTTTTTTATTCAGGATGCTTGTATACCTTAATGTATACACAAAATGTATATTATATATGTATATTCAAACTGCTAATGTGCTTATTGAGTGCTCAAATGGCGCTGAATGTTATCCCCTTATTGCATTTGTTGTATATTTTACATTTGCCAAATAATTTTCTTTCCTTTTATTAAACGTCGTTTTAAATTATAACTAATAAATTAATCTCAGGGCGTCTGTTGAAAACTGCTTATTATAACTTCAAATTTCAAGTATTTTCTTTAGATACTTCAAAAATTTTACGAAAGAATACTGTTTGATCAGATCTAATCGGTCGAATTTAAATTTCGTTTATTGCCACCAGATAGCGCTAGTGGGCTTAATGGCGACGACGCGATGAGTGCTATTTAAACTTTTGTAAGTAAATTCGACTTATTTGCGAAAAACTGCAGCAATTTTTGCAATTTGTGTTTACACAAGTGCGTATTATGTGTGCTTATGCGTTTTAAGTTGCTTTATTGTTATATCTCGGAGTGGTGTGTAAACTGATGGAAACTAGAAATTTGCTAATACCACGAAGTTAAAAAATACAGCTTCTTCTGAGTAGGCATATTTATTTATTTTATTTCTATTATGTGCGGTTATAATAAATGTGCTTATTAACTGCCAAGTGATTTACAAGACAATTATGCTTGGTCCTGATGATTTGTTTCTTTTATCTCCCAGCAGCTGCTAGGTAAGTGATTTTTTTATTCAAGATGCTTGTATACCTTAATGTATACACAAAATGTATATTATATATGTATATTCAAACTGCTAATGTGCTTATTGAGTGCTCAAATGGCGCTGAATGTTATCCCCTTATTGCACTTGTTGTATATTTTACATTTGCCAAATAATTTTCTTTCCTTTTATTAAACGTCGTTTTAAATTATAACTAATAAATTAATCTCAGGGCGTCTGTTGAAAACTGCTTATTATAACTTCAAATTTCAAGTATTTTCTTTAGATACTTCAAAAATTTTACGAAAGAATACTGTTTGATCAGATCTAATCGGTCGAATTTAAATTTCGCTTAGTGCCACCAGATAGCGCTAGTGGGCTTAATGGCGACGACGCGATAAGTGCTATTTAAACTTTTGTAAGTAAATTCGACTTATTTGCGAAAAACTGCAGCAATTTTTGCTATTTGTGTTTACACAAGTGCGTATTGTGTGTGCTTATGCGTTTTAAGTTGCTTTATTGTTATATCTCGGAGTGGTGTGTAAACTGATGGAAACTAGAAATTTGCTAATACCACGAAGTTAAAAAATACAGCTTCTTCTGAGTAGGCATATTTATTTATTTTATTTCTATTATGTGCGGTTATAATAAATGTGCTTATTAACTGCCAAGTGATTTACAAGACAATTATGCTTGGTCCTGATGATTTGTTTCTTTTCTCTCCCAGCAGCTGCTAGGTAAGTGATTTTTTTATTCAGGATGCTTGTATACCTTAATGTATACACAAAATGTATATTATATATGTATATTCAAACTGCTAATGTGCTTATTGAGTGCTCAAATGGCGCTGAATGTTATCCCCTTATTGCATTTGTTGTATATTTTACATTTGCCAAATAATTTTCTTTCCTTTTATTAAACGTCGTTTTAAATTATAACTAATAAATTAATCTCAGGGCGTCTGTTGAAAACTGCTTATTATAACTTCAAATTTCAAGTATTTTCTTTAGATACTTCAAAAATTTTACGAAAGAATACTGTTTGATCAGATCTAATCGGTAGAATTTAAATTTCGCTTATTACCACCAGATAGCGCTAGTGGGCTTAATGGCGACGGCGCGATGAGTGCTATTTAAACTTTTGTAAATAAATTCGACTTATTTGCGAAAAACTGCAGCAATTTTTGCTATTCGTGTTTACCCAAGTGCGTATTATGTGTGCTTATGCGTTTTAAGTTGCTTTATTATATCTCGGAGTTGTGTGTGAACTGATGGAAACTAGAAATTTGCTAATACCCCGAAGTTAAAAAATACAGCTTCTTCTGAGTAGGCATATTTATTTATTTTATTTCTATTATGTGCGGTTATAAATGTGCTTATTAACTGCCAAGTGATTTACAAGACAATTATGTTTGGTCCTGATGATTTGTTTCTTTTCTCTCCCAGCAGCTGCTAGGTAAGTGATTTTTTTTTATTTCAGGATGCTAAAATTTATTACATAGGTATATTATAACTGCAACTGTGGTTATTGAATGCTGAAATGGGTGAATGTTATCCCCTTATTGCATTTGTTATTTATACCCTATTTATTTTACTTTTGCCAAAGAATTTTATTCCCTGTTTTAAACGCCGGTTTAATTTATAACTAATAAATTAATCTCAGTACGTCATAATTAAACAATTTCTGTTAAAAACTGTTTATCATAACTTGAAATTTCAAGTATTTTCTAACGATAATTCAAACATTTCACGAAAGAATTTTTTTTGTTTAATCAAATCTACTCGGATTTAAGTTTCGCTTATTGCCACTAGATAGTGCCAGTGGGTTTAATGGCGACGACGTGATGAGTGGATTCAAATTTTGTAAGTAAATTCGACTTATTTGCGAAAAACTGCAGCAATTTTTGCTATTTGTGTTTACACAAGTGCGTATTGTGTCTGTTTATGCGTTTTGAGTCGCTTTATTGTTATATCTCGGAGTGGTGTGTGAACTGATGGAAACTAGAAATTTGCTAATACCTCAAAGTTGAAAAATACAGCTTCTTATAAGTAGGCATATTATTATATAAATGTGTTATTGATTACCAAATGATTTACAAGACAATAATTATGCTTAGTCCTGATGATTTGTTCCTTTTCCAGCACCTGCTAGGTAAGTGAATATTTTTATTTGGTTTATGTTCAAATGTTTTTTGTTTATTTTTACAAAACACTGAAATACAAACTCAGTACAAGAATATATATTTATTTTACACAATAATTATACAAATAAAAATACCCCAAAGTAAATCTATATCAACATTAAATCTATATGCAATAAATAAAAAAGGTAAATTGTAGTTTGTCATAATAATAGCAAGAAATTTCTCGAAATCTCGAAAGACATGTTAATGCAAAAGTTTTAATTTCTAAACATTCATTTGTGTCACAAATAATAAACCCTTTGTAAATCCGTGAAACTTACTATACTATAAACATACTGTACATATAAATGAAAGTATATAAATAAGGTTACGTGAAAGAATTGTCCGATTTCAAATTGGTTTGTCTCAGGAATGGTGAAGAGTTATTTTACATAATATTTTACTGTAACAACCACTTTGGAATCTGCTAAAGCATTAAGATAAAAAATTCGTCGACACTTTCAGTATTGTATACACCGAAATTATTTGGAATATCTTTTGGAACCAGTATAACCTGAAACAGTAATAATGTTACATAATTCTCTTAGCTTTTTTGACAGTTTTAAACAAGTTAAAAGTACTGTGACTGTAATGTTGTTTATTCACCTATTGAGTTTTATTTTCGCCTTCGAAAGACTGCTAATATCATCCTTCAGCACGAATTTCCTCACTCCTAGCATGAAATCCTTCACGTAGCAGTCCCAGCTGAAGCCGTTGGACTCTCTGAGGTCCACGTTGAATTTGTCCCCGTCCTGAGCATGCTTCACAGCCTCCACCAGCTCTTCCATGGTGGAGGTTTTGAAGTCCCACTCGTGAGTCGAGAAAAAGCTGCCTGTGTCTAAGGCATTGTAAATTTTCCTGCTGAATTTCAGCATCCTGAAACAAAACGACTCGTGTAGCTATCGGCATTGTAGAGGGATTTTCCTGAGAATTAATTAAAAAAGCTTACATGGGTTGCTGCCCGCTGCAGTAAAGGTACACGTCCAGAAGGGCCGAAGGTACTGTATGGAATATCGTGGCGTAGAGTGCGTGTACCATCTTGTTGGTGCGGTACGTGAACCCGGGGTACCACGTCACGTACTTGCTGGGGTACTCCAGCGCGTACTTTTGCGTGAGTTCGCCGAACTTCTTCCAGGTGATGGGGTTGGCGAAGCCGCTGGTGCAGTTGTACACCCTCATAGAGTTCGATCTGCAACGTGATTGAGTTGAGTCGTGTCCAAACGCGCTTTTTCACTATTTACCTGTTGGCCACCGTGTGCCAGGCTGCTGTGATGAGGGTGTCGACCACCACGTCCACGGGGATGACGTCGATGTGGCACTTTTCGTCGCAGATGATGGTCTTGATGGTTCCACGGCCGCATTCCATGAAGATGCCCGTGATGCCGCTGATGTTGTCCACCCAGCCAGGGTATGGTTCTTTCCAGGCAGCAGTAACTGGAATGACAATTATTATTGCTGTCTGTGTCATTTTTGTAATGTGGTTGGATAGTGGATACGTCACTGTTTCTGGTAGCAAGCCGTAAATTATGTCGACAGACGAGTTACGGCTTGTCGGGTTTCAAAATAGAATGACTCATTTTATAAAACCCGCTTAAGAATTTATCGCAGTAATGGAAAAATACGAACCGTTCATAAATCCTTCATATAAAATTATGTGTTCCGCATATCTTGTAAAGCATACCCGATTACAATTACACTCTTCATCTTGAATTGCTTTAAAAAAAAAATAAATCTCTCATTCTGTTATATACTTGTGTATTTTTTAATGTTTTGTTTGATGCAGTATTTTCTATTTTTCAGTTTTTCGTATTTTGTAGAAAGTGTAAACATTTTTATTATTTATTTTCTTTAAGTAACACTTAATTTTGTGAACTGCACATGCTATAGATACTTTTACAAAAAATTATATATTATTTTTTGTCCAATTTAAATTTTTTATTCTCAATGTCTAACCATGAAAAAGTTTCACACTTCACCACTAGAAAATAGAGATTGATGACGATACAAAATACGCGATTCGTAGAACAATTCATGGAATCATTCAAAAATGAGCTTCCAAGAATATTTTAAGTATAAACAATCATAGAAAACGTAAAATCAAAAGGAAAACCTACCGAGCAACCAAATTCGCGCAATTTTCTATAACCGAGCATACTTACTTATCGATGGTCTCACAACAGCAGACGGTATTAGTTCAGAATTCTCTAAAACGATGTGTTCTGCCATCGCCTTAGTCAACGTGTATGTGTTGGGGTGTTTACCCTAAAACAAAAAGCGACTTAAATCTTCAATATCGCTTGAAGCGATCCGTGCCCAATTTACCAACATATTCTGCGTCAAAACGTCCACAGTTTCCTGCGGAAGGACGTCTATGCAGTTTATGATGGCTTCCGGGTCATAAGGCGGTTTATACACGGTCTCCTCCACCGAATCCTTATCCGAGTTGCAGTAAGCCGTGGACACGTGTACAAAACTCTGAAGAAACGATAGCAAAGATTAATAAACCGCACCTTCCTTCATAAGTGACGGTGTTATCTAGTGATTGGGTTACTCACTTTCAGCTGTTTCATTTCCTTGCAAATTTGAAGCACCCTCTTCGTACCGAGGGTGTTGAGGATAACAGCGTTCTTGAGGGCTTCATTGAATCTGCAAAGAGATAGGATTTGAAAAATTATCCCCTAGAGGGCGTTCGTTTATTCGCATACTTACTTGACGGTGGCGGCCGAATGGAATACTATGTTGATGTTGTCCACCATAAACGCCTTATCACCGTCGCTAATTCCGAGGTTGGGGAGTGAGACGTCTCCTGAGATTGCTTTAACTTTCTCAAAAGCATCAGGATTCTTCTCCCTTATCCTGTTGAACACCTGGAATCGAAAGTGAACGTCAAGATCGAGAAACTGTTGGAATGGAGTGAAGGCTAGTTTAGAATTAAGTCTTTACCGGGTTTCTGAAAAGCTCCTTTAGCCTCTGTTCGACTGCCATGCCCCGTTTGGGTCTAATGAGGATGTAGATGGAGTCGAGGCCGTCGCAAGACCTCAGCAGCTTCTCGACCAGCGCCTTGCCCAGGAAGCCGGTCGCTCCCGTGATGAAGATCTTGGAGTTTTCGTAGAATTCCGAAACGTTGGCCATGGTCGCGTTGCCGTTGAACAGGCAGTTGTTGTTGCAGAATTCAATTTCGTGTGGGAATTTCGTCGCCTTGCTCGTAGTGAACAGCGAGTTCTGTGGAACTCCCATTTTGTGCTGGACATGGAAATTAAAGGACATTTTGTATATCCAGAGAAACGTTTATATGTATATATAACAGGGTAACATTCAAAAATAAGATGACAAGTTCCTATAAAATTGTTAGACCCTCCCTACGGAGATATGTGTCCCCGAAGGACGCTGCTGAAAATCGGTTTTTCTTAAATAACTTTTAAAGTAAAGTCCATTTCGGATGCCCAAATTGTCTCGCTACAAGATGGTAAAGGTTTGATTTAGTTATATCTTTATTTTAAAAAAACGGCATAATTGAGAGCCGATTTTACAACACTAATAGAGTTACGATTCCTTTATTTCAGTGTATCTTCGTTTTGTCTCCATCCCAAATGAATTAGCCCGGTAGCGACCGTTGAGCAGCACATATTTCAGCGTTTTGTTACAACACGTCAACATAGTCTTACTCTGCGCAGAAATATATCTGGTTTTAATAAAACTTGATCACGTGTTTTACCGTTAGCCTTAATGTCTAAACGCAAATGTTAGTTTATTAGATGTTATCCGAGATGCTGGTGGCAATTTTCTTGAAAAAAAAACCGTAGTTTTATTTAATGTTTATAGGATTCAGATCGCGTAGGTTTAGAGGCTGACAGGAAAAAAAAAACAATTTTGCTCTTATTATAATAGGATTAACGGGTTGGGGGTAATATTGGATTAAACATTATATTTCATGCCTCAAAAGTAGTTGTAAACATGGTGTACTGATGATAAGTCATGAAAAATTAGGATACATGTATTTGTACAAGGTGTTTTATAATTGAATGCCAATATTGGGGGTAAATCTACGCATGATTTTAAGACAAAAAGTTTATATACTTAAACATAGATTTTTGCTTTGTTTTCGATATACAGGGTGTTACAGATTTTTCTGAAAAATTTTTTAATAACTTCAAGACATTAAATATTTTTTTACAATTTGATGTCAACTAGGTATAGAGATATCTTTCAAGGAAAAAACAAATTTCCCATTACTTTTTTTTAAAGCAAATAGTATGTCTTTACTGATGCTTCATTTTGTAGTAAAAAAAGATCTTGATTTTTATTAGTATCTTGAACTGTTTTTGAATAAAAAAAAGAACAATTATCTATATTTCTCTTCTCCCAGCTACTATGGAAATAAAGTAAGTAATTGTTTCAGTTTATATTGAAATAAGATAACAATTTTAACAAAGATAACTAATAACAAATTAAAGATTAAAGAACTGTTATTATTAATTTTAACAAATAAACTAACAAATTAATAACCGTGTGTATAAAAAAAACGTTAAAATTACCAAATTAATTCTCTTAAATAATGCCATTCAATTATAAAACATCCTGTAAAAATTTGAGCTAGTGTTCGATTTCCAGCACACCAATTTTTACTTAAAAATTATATATATATATATTTTCTCACCGTATCTTCCGAATTTTCACTCAAGGTTCCTTAGCAGGATCACAAACCACGACATATTGACTAGCACTAGCACAACTTTCCATTCTTTAAGTATTTTCACTTTTCTGAAAGTAGACGAATCGCGATTTTACCGTCACGAAGGATGTAAACAAAATGTGATTCATTGTAGTAAATTTGTGATGGCTTTTGCAGAGGTGTAGAGGAAGATCCCCAGGTATATTCTATTAGAAAGTAGTGCCGGCTAATGCAAGGTTCGCTAGCTCTCGACGTTTCTTGTGAAGAAAGTCGAGCTGAAATTTGTGTATGGCAGTAATATGTGGAAATAACATCCTTGCTGTCATCAAAATGTTTATCATAACAGTACGGTAGATATACTAATTAAGTACTCCATGTGGCAACTGGTTCGGGAGGCAAAGGTGTATATTACCTTTTGACGTTTCTTCTTGAAGCCGCTTTTAATAAAAATGTTTTTGACATTTGAAATTACTGTGTTTACTAAAAGGAAACTATCCCTTATTTTTTGGGCTACTCTATTGAGAGCGTGAACTGCACACGTAAAGTAATATTGAATTTTTCGTCTCCTACTTTTATTTAATATTTACGTGATAGTACCAGTTTGAGGCAAAATGTTTCGATTCTCGTGTTAAAATTTGAACATTTAGGTCTAGTTTATATATAACATTTTTTATATCTAAAATCAATGGTTTTATTGTTATCTGAGTTTTTAAAATATGTTGTAAATATCCCTTTTGTACAAAAATTGTATATGCTTTGATTCGTCAAGTAAGGCTACGTGAACATGGCACCTGACTAAAAAATTACATGACCTTGAAAAAATCATCCCCCGACTTTCACAACATTAGAATCTGAGGGTTGTTTCTTATAGAGAATCGTTTGTAGTGAACACATTTTCGGTTGTAGTAGCAAGGGAAAAAAAGTTATAGCTGTTTTTGATATTTTCAATATACGTATTCTCGTGTGTAAAGTATACCTCAACCGACTGCAAAATCGTTTGTAGTAACTTTCATTTCGTTTGCAGTTCTTCGAAATCTAGTCATTATACTTCAAGCATCGTCTGCTAAATCGCGTCATCTTTGTAATACTTGTCTGTCGAATCACCTGAATTTCAATCTAGATTTCTGTAACGTGCCGTAGTGTGACGACATCAAAGGTAATATTTGGAAACATCTACATCAGGCCATAAATGTCAGAATTTGACATTTGATATTGAGACTGTAATAACTTATGTTTTAATAAAACTTACTTATTTAATTTGGTTTGCAAAAATGTACATATTTTTTATCTACTATTTTAAAATATTAAAATATGCGGCACAGATATCATTCCAATACTTCGCACAAAGCTTTTGTGCCTTAATATTTTACATTTTTCATAAAACTGAGTACATACATATTAATAATTTACTGCTACTCCTGCATTTTCACCATAAGAACACAATACTTGTTTTTTTTAGGTAGTATCAATTTACAAATTTAAAAATGACACGTAAATAGACACGTACATCTTAACAGATATTTGACATTTGTCATAATTTCTATTAAACAATTGACGACTATGTCCGACTACGTTATTTATGCTGTAGTGTGCTGCCACGCGCGGTGAGTCACTGCAAACGGGCAAAGGAACAGACTAGAAAAAGCACGGCTGCTGCGATTTAGCCGACGATGCTTCAAGTGATGGCTAAAAAAACGTTTGTAGTAACTTTAATGTCGCTTGTAGTACCTCAAAATCCAAAGTAAGAGTCACTATACTTCTAGCGGGGACTTAAATTATCGTTTGTAGTAACTTTCATTTACTGAAACTACAATTTTTAGCCCCCGCTTGAAGTACGAGTACATTTTCTCTACGTTTTTAGTCAAAGGTCGGCAAAATTATATTTTCTTTTTTAAAATTGTCACCTGGAAAAAGTTACTGGTTAATTTACTTATTTAATATAGGAATAGTTTCATATACAATATATACGAGAATATATTGCAAATATTAAAAATATTACTTTTTCCCTTGCTACTACAGACGAAAATTTTTTACTACAAGCACAGAGGATTCTCTATTAGAAACAATCCTCAGATTTTAGTGTAAAAGTCGGGGGTTGTGTTTTTTCAAGGTCATATACCTTTTTTTTTGAAGTTACTGCAAATGAAAATAAAGTTGTTGCAAATGATAATCTACAGGGTGTTCCAGAATGATGGTCAAATATTTTACCAGTGTATTCCACAAGCCATTTTAGGGGGGATCTTCATATAAAATTTTTCAATTTGGGCCTTCCCTGTTCAGATATTCGAGTCTCAAAATGGCGGAAAAAAATAGTTTTTTTATTTTTCTTTAAAAACTGTTACACTTAGAAATTTAAATTTTGGTACCTACTGATAACCGCAGTAGGCGGTTGCTATGTTAATGTTTCTCTGTTGTCTTGTCAAACAAATCAGTCTTGACAGTTTTTGCAAATATTTGTAAACAACTGACTCTTCCGTACAAATATTAGCGAATAAATTGACGAAATATGCATACGGCAGGATTGGCAACAATTATAGGAATTCCTTGATTAGAAATATTTGCAAAAACTGTCAATTATAGACCTAATGGCGATTTCTTTTACAAGTCAACAGAGAAACGTCAACATAGCAACCGCCTACTGCGGCTCTCAGTAACCAGTGAGGAAAAGATGTTTAGAGTAAGGAAAACAATTTTTATTTTTTCCGCGCAAACTGTTAGTTATATGAAAAAATTACAAGACAAGACCAAGACCACCACAAAATAGCTTTTGATTAGCTGATAATGTGTACCAAAATTGAAATTTCTTAGTGTAACCGTTTTTAGGGAAAAATAAAAAAACTGTTTTTTCCCGCCATTTTGAGACTCGAATATCTCAACAGGGAGGATCCATATTGAAAAATTTCATATGAAGATCCCACCCTGACATGGCTTGTGGAATACACTGGTAAAATATTTGACCATCATTCTGGAACACCCTGTATAAGAATCACAAAGAAAAAGTTGAATTTTTAAAAGTCAGGTGCCAGGTGCTATGTGCACCTGGCACCTGACGTCAAAAGTAAGACATTTTGTTGTTATTGTCGTCGATTATTGTCAAGTTACCTGCAGCAATAATTATTTAAAATTACTTATTTAGGAAAGACTAACGAAGATTTTTTTAAATTGTTATTTTTTTAAGAAAAAGCATGGTATTCCAAAGAAACACATACGGAGTCATATAAAATCGAAACGTTTCTATGAAATCGAATATAATATTCATAACATAACAAAGACAACACTGCTGGCCTCGTAAAAACTTATTCCAGTTGTATAAATAAACGAAGCAGCTCTCGACCTCCGTAATAGTCCTAATTGTGGTCAGCTATACGCGTCCCCGTTGTCATAGAAACCGCCTTAAATAAGGCTTATGAAGTGCGGATTTTGACTGATTGATTTACGCATTGTACGAAATTGGTAACCGCGATGAGTGAAGGCAATGTTTTTTGTTTATGTTTATTATGTTTATTTTTGATTTTGCATCAAAATGTAGAAAATTTCAATGACAAGTCGGGCAGTTCACACTGTATACCGAATACCTTTATCATCGATGCGCTCGTCCATTGTACTTTGTACTCTATAACTGAAAAGATATGGTCCGTATGGGCTACTTTCTTGGTCTACTGCACTCTTCGCCGATATTAACCCAGAAAACCGGTACCAGAAGTTTCTGTAGCCGCAACTAGGTCAGCTTCTCCGTGGTTGCTCGTCCTACTTGCCGATGGTTCACGGTCAAGTATAACCTGCGCGACTTTCACGGTGCGGACCTTCTTTAAATTGTCCCAAACATATAAAAAGGACATCTTCAATCGCCCACGTATCGACCTAATATATAAAATGTCCGCGTTAAACTTAAGTAACCTCAGATGACTGATATAGTATCCGGTTTACATTGCATCAGCGGAAACAGGTCATAAATTAAGAACTGGTCATTTCCAGTTTTTTTCTCCTTCTAAAATTGAAGGATCAGTCAAGGGTTATTTTTGATACTAAGTTTGCCTCACCAAAAAATCACACTGAAAAAGCAGACAAATAAAAAATATCAAAAATCACATCACTATCGTGCATTTCCGTATTTTTTGACGTTTCGAAAAGCTCTCTGTTTTCGTTCAGAAAAATTGCCTTCGTATTAAAAGTAAGTCAAGTTTGACAGTTTAAAATTTGTTTATTTGCTTCCATAGAGATGTTAAATGATTTTTATTTTATTGTTACTTACTTTTTCTTGTTAAAACTGTAGTCAACAATGATCAATGTTTACTGAACAGTTTGACACACACTTATCTCCGTTCAACAAAATAATCGCGGTCTCTTAATTTTCTTTTTGTCGCATTATCCTCCTTCCCTAAAATTTTTGCTGAACCCCATTGAATGACCGTGTTCCCAAGCGAGTTCGCAAAATGATTTTTCAAATTCCCATCTTTTTATATAATTCGTATGTTTCTCCAACATTATGTTTATTGCATTGAGGGTGTGCTGTAGATGCAATTTCTTGAATGTATCATTTTTTGGACGTGTATTAAACAAAAAAGGATCGCAAAGTGCGAAAAACTGTTCTAATATGAAATTTGTTACCGATTCTTCTTAATCTTTCTGATAATATAGGAATGTATGAAACTTTTATTGTGCGGTTAGTTTGACCCAGTGTTTATCTGTAATATTTTTTAATGTTCTATCAATATAATTTGGAGCGTATCCATTAAAACATTTTCAATAAATTTTAGGTCGTTGCCAAAAATTTCGTTGTTTGATGAAATTAACATTGCTTCACACTTTTTTTAATAAAGCAATACTAGAATTCTGCCACAAATAAATAACTTCGAAGATTATAGTTTAATCCAGTTGTCTGAAACGTATTTTTTTTAAACTGGCGGAAAATCAAATCAAAATATTTTTCCACACGCTCAAACAACCTAAATAGGTACGCATAATAATAAATCATCCTACTTTCCGAGAAATATATTTTATAGTAAATAATATTTTGCGATGTTGATAAGCTTGCATGTGAGGTAAATATCTGCTATATCAAAAATAGTCTGATGGTTAAAATAATTTGTTACCTAATATTAAAATTTGCATGTTCTTGAACTTGAACGTCACAATTTGTACGTATTCGAAATTCCAGTAGAAAGCCGAGATCTCTCTACTTTCCAGCTGTTAATTAATGATATTATACGCGAATAGAATGATATTATCGTTTCTCACAACCTACTTTGTCTTAACGGATCTATATTTAAAAATTTCTCTGCCCTTGCGTTTAAAAATAAAATAAGAATAGATATACATTAAAGAAAGCAGAAAAAAATTATGACAATGTCATTTTTTTAAGTTTTCCGAGAAATTTTAAACAATTTTACTTATAAGGCGTTTAATTTTTTTAGCACACACATATAAATGTGTAATATGTATTTCACTGCCACCAAACTACACGATGCAACAATGTAATTAAGAGCTTGATTTTTCTTTCGTAACTTGTGGAAGTTATCGTAATTATCACACATGTTTCATCGAAAGTGGTAAATTACTAAAATAAAACTTTCTTTCCTAGAAACAACAATTATATAATAACACAGGATTATATAAAATATCGTTATCATTACATATAATTTTTATTATTTTATTTACTACCGAGAAGTTCCTTATAATTCCAGATCTACCTGTACTGAATGCACAGTTTCTAGATACTTAACAGCCAATTTTTTAAAACTCATAGATTCAATAAAGTCGCAAAAGGGTTACTTACCCGTTGCGTGAAAAAATTCCAAATCAATTCAGTTACACATTCACAAGAAGACCAAAATTCCGCTATCGACACCTTAATACGAAGAACTGAATTTGTATGCGAGACGCATCTCAGAAAATTGTGCTTCTCGATGTGCGGCGCGCTGTTCACTGGCTTCTTCGAGCATAATTGGGGTCATACACAAGGAACTGTAACGCCTGGTATAAGAGAAAGGCAAGAAAGTTTACCTGTTACATAACGATGGACCTACATGTACTCGGCAAGACGTAGGTTCGCGTTGGACGGCTCTTCTTCGACATAGAGCTGAAGAGGACCAATAACCCCGAAACGGAATTCCCCAGGGATCACTTTTGAAACGCCTCCTCGAAGCTGTTTGTTTCAATATAAAGTCATAGAATTTTTGTTTGTACAACGTGTCTCGATAGTGGGATGAGATAAGCTCCATTTTCAATCGAAAGTATTATCTTCGGGATGTGACAGAAGCGACTAATGACATCATAAATTATATTTTTTCTGTATTATTTCCCGTTCAAAAGTTATAAGCAGTATCGTCCTAAAGAGTGGCAAAAGAAATACGACCTAAAAATCACATTAGAGGTGGAAGGATCAAGTAGTCGTTGGAAAATAATTGAATGTTCGTTGTTTAAAGTGCATACATGTCATTAAGAATAAATAAAAAGATTAAACTCGATAATTCTTTCATACAGTTAAAACAAAAGGTGATGATAACGATAACTAAACTTAAAAAATGAGGTAAAATCCCTCATACTACATACATATTACAATCTATTCTCTATATGACTTCCTCTCATATCCAATCTTCGTCTGATCCTTTGTGGGCTGCTTTTATTAACATTTCGCCGTTTAACTCATTACAAGCGTTTGTGATTTTTATTGTTTCAAATGATTAATATTTCGCGAAGGTGTTTTGTAAACCTTATTTTTTAAAACTCCCCATAAAAAAATTGAGGGGTGGAGAATAGGTCCATTAATCCCAATACATTTTTCTGGGAAAGTGTTATCTAAATATTGCTGCACAGTCCTGGCCTTGCAGGGTGGATGCACCCTGTGCAAATCGTGAAAAATGTGGATTTTGGAATTCGAGGCATCGATTCCAGATTGAATACAAGCCGTCCACAATGGCAGTTCCGTGTCAGAACGTGCCTTCAATTTTGTTTAAAAAAATCCAATAACCTAGTTATTGTGTATTAGACTAGTGACAGGTCCGATGGGTACGATATGAAACTGTTCGATCGATTTTGCCGTATAATTATTTTCAGATACCAGTTCCTTCCTTTTGTAATGTTCCAGTACGTAGTTCCACCTAATAAGAAACTAAAATGCCATTGTCGTAGCTATTAGGCGTTTAATTTGAGAGAAGGCTCAGATCTTTGTATCGTAGTTATGAATTTTTTGTCCCTGTTACTTTAAAAATCAATTTTTCCTAACGGCAAGTGATAAGATTTAGAAACGTAATTATTTATCATGATATTTTCCTTAGGATTAAATTTTGACGTATAATGTATACAGGATGGTTCCTAACGGAAGCGCCATACACTTACTGTAGGTTCTAGATATTAAAATATACCGTGTGAGACATATTGTCTTAGTCGGAATGTCAATATTAAAAAAGATACAGGGTGTAGAAGCGAAAATTTTCAAATTGATTTTTCTCAATATTTCAAAAAATTTTAGAAACTTTTATTTGAAATCACTTTCAATATACCGCATATAAGACGCTGTTTACAGTGTGTTTTGTCGTTATAATCGGATTAAACTTGTTATACTCTATCATGTATAATATATTGTATGTATATTTATTATATGATATTGATATATAATTAATAGCAGCTTGGTTTTTCAGATAATGTAGATAAGTACTTTTAAATAAAAAAAATTACAAAATTGATAATAAAAGGGAATGTTTTACAACAAAACAGAACAATGTTGTGTTATAAACATTGTTATTTGTGACAATTTAAGCAGTAGATGTGATAGATGTCAAAGTGACCAATTCTTGCGATTTGAATAGTGATTATTTACCAGATCTTTAATTTGGATGTGAGATGTGGGGACCTCACTGACTCTAGCTAAAAACAATAAAAAAATATTGTAAATGGAATTCAGTAAGATTTGAATTTGTCGCTTATATTTTTAAATCTTGTAGTATAAGCTAGTGTAAACATCATTGAAGTTTCTCTTTGTTATATAATATGCATGGCCATTCATGAGAACTTTATACTAAAGATATTTGGAGAACCATGTGCGATAGAGATTTGAAAATTACTATACAGCTTATTTCAGAAACGGATGTTTTAAAGAAACGACAAAGTCGACGACTGTTTCTTCATTAGCAAATGTATGGAGGGACCAAATAAAGTTCAGTAATAGCATTTTTAGTAGAATCTTTCTATTGCTGCTGTTTAAATCATTGTACTTTTTGATTAACAATGGATGCACAGAAAGTAAAACGCTGCTTGCATATCAATTTTATTCATATAGGTACAAATATATAAATAAATACATGGATAAAAATATACAAAACTACACGATAATAAAATATAGCTTACAAAGCTTAAATATATTTAATAATACCTTCATCGGAATTATTAGGACTTGCAAGTCTATAAAAGAAATTTAAGAGTAACAAATGTACTCTCAATACCAACGTTCAAGAGCCAATAGCGGATTTGGGAGACGATTTACAAAAAAAATAATTAAATTTGACGATCAGTTACAAGCGCATTGGGTCGTCCGAGAAAAATGTGTCACGATACTTTAAAAAAATTGTAACGCGACTTCTCATCATTCTCAGGCAACCCAATACGCTGGGATGATTCTTCTGACCACAAATTGAGCGGTTAGAAACAGTTAGCACAAAAAAAAACAAATCCGTTAACTTCAGCAATGTTACTACGTTAGCGATTATACAAAACACACTGTATATCATTGTTAATAGTATTAGGTACTCACTATTAGAGATTACGGATACTTATTATGAATACATATTTAACATTATATGAATTAGTTAAAATAATATGAAGTAAATTTATGTTAAGATTGCGTTATGTTAGATTTAAAAAAATAACAGATAAATAAAACGTATTGAAATGAAATCCAAGCTTTGTTCTTAAGGAAAACTATAGGTATCTGTTACTAGTAGTATTAATATGTTAAATGTTAAATTTCTGCAGCAATTTGAACTTAAAAAGGATTTATTTTAGTATACGTGTTACATGGTTTAGTGGGGACAGGGAAAAAGTTAAGTGGATTGTATATATATGTAAGCTGTTAGTAAAAATATATATTTCATCAAACTGGGTATTAGTGGTTAGTATTTTTCTCTCCAAATACAATTTCCAAATGTTAATATAATTAAGTGCACACTCTGTATACAATTGTGGCCAGAAAACCATTTGTTTCTTGTACACAACCAAACATGCGCAGAAGTAGCGCCCCCACCAAACTAGAGACAACTTCCGGCTCGTTCCGAGTCGGAATATCACCAATGAAATCACATGGAGTTACGCCGTCTGCATCGACTTCAACTGTAATCCAAGAGGAGGTACTTGGCCAAGCATTTGGGCAGCTCGAAGTCCGACACGGCGTACATGAGCCTGGCCCCCAATAACTTCCTCAAATAGAGCCTAACCTGCCTCTTCAGAGACAAGGGGTACTTCGCCAGCTCTAGCAAAGCTGTCTTCTGCTCGGGAGACATTACGTTGTTCCTCCGGATCATGCACGGGTCGAACGACTCGCACGATTCCAGCAGTAGAAAGAATATCGAGTCGCAGTTGTCGGATATGACGTTGTGGAGCGAGTTCAACATACCGTCGGGGTCTCTGAACTGAGTCTTCATCACCACCTGGAAGAGCGTCACGTTAAGAAGTAGAAGAAGAATTTATGCGGTCGAACTCACCCTCGCTCCGTACTGCAACAGCAGATGAACGACGGCTAGACTGGGATGCTCGTTACTGGCTAAATACTCCACTAAAACAGGTCTCAACTGAGAGTTTCGATCCAGGTCGTCGCTGAACACCTTCAGATTCGGGTCCGCCCCCGCCTTCAGGAGCATCTGGAATCGAAAAGGCGATTAAGTGGGGGCAAAGTGCCTCTCGTACCTCGACAAGTGCCTTAGAAAGCCATCAGCGAAGTATTTTCATTAATCGTTGCTATAAAGAGCAAACGTCAGTTCTTTTGCGATTGTTATGAAAAAAATCAAAGGATAAAGTGTTTCTGAAAGTAACTCCAACTGCTCGTAGCTATGGAAAACGACCCACGAATCATCCTAGTCGCTGCATCAATGGGAAAGTACTTTAACGGTTGCTGCTGGAAAAACAAACGGTAATGTGTCTCCGTTCGTTGGTATGGAAAACTTACAACAGAGTGCATCTAATCACTCGCTCCTATGGAAAATAAACGGCAACGCATTTATATCCGCTTATTATTGTGGGAAAATAAACGGTATCTCCAATAGCTCTCTGTTATGGAAACAAGCAGAAAGGTACATCTAATCTCTCACTCCTATGGAAAATAAATGGAAACATGTCTTAAACCGCTTGATGCTATGGAAAACAAGCAGCAAAGTGCTCTAATCGCTAATTGCTATCAAAAAAAAGAAAAAAGTACACATTTAATTGATCGTCGCTATGGAAAACAAGCGACAAGTACATTCATCGCTTGTTGATATAAAAACAAAGCAGTAAAAATCGCTCATTCCTATGGAAAATAAACGGTAAAGTGTCCCAAATCGCTTAATGATGTTCAAAAGAAGCAGCAAAGTTGCTCGTCGCTATGAAGAACAAATGGTAAAATACATATAATCGCTCATTCCTATGGAAAAAAAATAAATGGCGAAATGTCTCAAATCGTTTAATGTTATGGAAAACAAACAACAAAGTAACTAGTCGCTCGTCACTATGAAAACAAACGGTAAAGTGATTCTAATCATTCATTGAAAAACAAGCTTCATTGCTCCTTGCTATGGAAAAAACATAACGGCACAGTATGTTGCACGCTATAGTAAACGAGCGATAAATAATAATTGAATGGAAATGCAAATAAAGTGGCTATGAGTATCATCATACCTGTAATATGTCGAATCTGTTTGGTATGTTGTCTGCGCACGCTACGTGTAGTGGAGATCCTATTATTGGTGAACTGCAATTGACGTCAGATCCTAAAATAAGCAAATATAATATTATTAAAGACTATTTTGAAAAGTCGAAGTAACAGGCTCACCTGATCCGATCAGCAGTTCTACAATCTTCGGGTCGCCTTTGAGAATGGCCAGATCCAGGGGGCTGGGTTTGCCCAAGTCGTACTCCTCATCGTAGTTCAGTTTGGCGCCCTGTTTTATGATCAAGTTGATTATTTCGTAATTTCCGGACAACACTGCATAATGTAACACCTGAAAAGTGGATAATGTTGAATATTCGATATATTTGTATAGAATGTTGATTTTTAAATAGAATGGCAATCTAAAAGGATGGGAATTGGCAACATGTTGAAAAAAATTGGTAATTTTATTTAATAATCGACAGTGTCTTTAATCGCTCGTGCTATGGAAAATTACCGGCAAAGTACTCTTGCCGTCTGTATTCATAGCAACCAAGCGACCTTAGCAACTGCTGCTATGGAAAAAAACCGGTAAATTGTCTTTATTGTCTGGTTGCTATGGAACATAAACAGTGAAGTGCCTCAATCGCTGATTGCCATGAAAACAAACGCAAACGTTAACTTAGCGTTCTAAGTGCGCCCCTGATAATGACGTCATCAGCGAATGAAGTGTTGGTTTTAAGCAGTGGCGGCTCGTCAGGTGAAGCAAGTGACGCACCGCTGCACCTATAACAATCGGTTGTGCATACCACTTAACATTATTTTTCTTCTAATATAAATTTAATTTATGTCTTTAGATTATAATAGTCCACGAGCCGCCACTGGATTTAACTATTGTCAACAATTCGTTAACATTCAGCATACTTACAGTTCTGTAGTCGTGTCTCTCGTCCGCGATAGCATTTACATCTGCGCCGTATTTTAACAGTAGTAACACTGCCTCCATCCCCTAGAAAAATTCATTTTTAGGGCTTTTTCAGTTTTCGACCAATAAAATCACAAATCTGTTTCGTATTTCGAAAATTTGCCTCACCTGCGGTTGTCGGACGGCCTTCATCAGAGGGGTCAGTCCGGACCTGTCCCTGCTGTCGGGGTTCGCTCCAAACGTGAGTAACAGCTCAAGAAATTCCAGGTCCATAACAAGATTAATCTCGGCACCGAAAAAGTAACGCTTATTCGGGTCTGCCCCGTGCTCGAGCAACAGCCTGGCGATTTCCATGTGCTTGTTCCTGATGGCCAGCCTGAGGGGTTCGTCGCACTGCGTGGTGCGGGGGAAGTCCTCGTCCGTGTTGGGTCTGTAGTCCACCTTAGCTCCGGATTTCAGTAGCAAACGGACCACTTCTGTATATCTGCATCAAAGCTCGTAGATTATCGGGTGGTTTTGAGACTCATTCACCGACAAGTGACAAAAAAAATATTTTGAATTCATTATTTAAACCCCCTTTTCAGACTGCCAGTGACTCAGCACCCAGTTCATCTCGGTCTTGGCTTGACGCGACGTTGCCAAATTGAAATATTTGCCTAATACCTACTTATTGTAATGTTAAAATATGTAATGATAATGAATGCTATTTTGTCGTTTTATTTTTTAAAAGTATGCAGTAGTATTAACATATTAAGTAAGAAAATCATGAGCGCCCGTGGAAAAATTTCCCAGTGGGGACCAAAATCGAAAACGTGCATGTGCCATAAACAATATGATAGGTAAATTCTTTGGTTTATAATGTGAATATTTTAATACCTATGTATACATGGAAATTTTTGTAAGTGCAAGTGCCCCTACTGCCCCCCTCTCCCAGCGGGAGTCCCTGTAGAAAATTATCCCTTCAAAACGAATTAATCAGTGATTTGTATAATAATTTGAAACCAGTTCCACAACAAAAAATAAAAGTTTCAGGTCCATCAGCTGTTTCTATTAATAAACGACTTTGAGAGTTTGTGTTCGTAGCTGGAAAACCAATAAACCTCATCGCCAGATTGACGCGGATACACAGAAATCATGAGTTGCCTAATAACACAGCCATAATACCATGTGGTGCTCCTAAAAATAGGAACTGCATGTATATATATATATATATATATATATATATATATATATATATATATATATATATATATATACGTGGTTTATATTTGATACGGACGTGGGACGATCAGTCTGCGTTTTGTCAAAACAAAAAAGCTGTTTCTTACGTTGAATAGATACATACTACTACTGCAATCATAATGGCACTCTTTAAAATGAATTTAGTGACTTGTTTTGACTTCCGGTATATTAGCAATGACGTTTATTTTCAATTGTTAGTACCTACTAGTTCTTAGTTGTTCTCACCAATAGTTTTAAATTACGAAAACGTTAGCAGTTCAAAATAATTAGCTAAATATGTTTTAAAGAGTTCCATTATTATTGCAATAGATAGTACTAAAATTTGCAAGTACTTGTTATTAAAACCTGTTGCTTTAACAAAAATATAACAATTATAATATTCTGAAGTCAGAAACACTCCAAAAGTTATCAAATACATTACATACAATCATTAAAATGGAAGCTTCTCAACAAGTTGTAACTTCTAAATGAATAGAGGTCCTTTTGTAAAGTTTATCCTGCTTGACGTACATAAAACCCTTAAATATTACGTTTTTCAAAGTACTCAAATGAGCCAGGTCTGTCCTGTCGGTAGGACGCTATTCTATCAGGAACATATACACAAGGCCTGTACATATATCAGTATCAAATAAAAGTAATAATAACCAGCAAGATCTTGTGGTCTGTATACTTTAGTTATCAACGTTCACATCATCTCATAGTCATTCTTTTCTTGAAACAATCACCAAATGGAAATTATATTCTTTCATCTGTCACTTCTCTCAGCTAGCAAAAGTTAGTAAGGGGCAAACTGATTGAGTATTTTTGCGATCTGTTTTTACACGAGACAACCAAAGGAAAGTTTGTTGGTTCTTTTTCCGAGAATAGGTAATAGAAAAGAACAATTTTTTCAACGCCATACTCATTTCGAATATTTGCGGAAATACCGTTTAAAGCAAGAGAAAAAATAGACTCTGGCTTCTGTCCAAAACCAACATTTGTGGTTTAATTATACTTAACTTATTTTAAATTAGTCTTGAACTTTTTTACCAAATTTCACATTTTTGTATAGGGTGTTTTAAAACTTAAAGGAGTCTATATTGAAACAATTTTTGTCTAAAATTCCTTAAATATGTGTTATTACGTTATCGACAATTAATTGCTTCGTACATTTGACTATGCTAAATGTTCTCAGAAATTCTGTAAAAAATAAATAACGAAAAAAAAATTGTTGTATGTTTAATACTAACCATAGGTAGCCCTGGGCCAGTTGAAGTCGTTATTTTTTTCTCTTTTCATTAATATATAATATGTGGGGTTATAGTCTAGTCTATAAAAACATCGAAATTTGCCCACCCTGTACGTTAAAATATCGCCGTTACATTTTTGAAAAACAATAAAAAATACATAAAATTATCACAATTTCATGACCAACAAAGAAATGTTTTGATAAATACTAATGCTTTATTGGAAATTTAAATAAACTAAATACTTATTTGATAACTTTATTTATGAATCAAGCATAGAATTATCTCATTTTTGGAAAAAATTAAAAATCGTTCAACAATTTTGTCCAATATATAATAATGCGGCACCTAAGTTGACGTATCATAATTTTTCTCTGTTATCATATATCCACTTTTGATTAATTTTAATTCATTTTTTGATTGTTTCAAAAACAAATTTCCTGAAATCGGATTACCTGCGGATAAAGCACGGCTGTTGCGATTTAGCAGACGATGAACTAAGCCCAATTTGAACACGTGTGAGTATGCTCGTGGTCGTGGGAAAACAGTTGTCGATGACGTCATAACTCATATTTAATGAATTAAATAGATTTTTTTTAGCTTAAAATGAACGTTACTAAGTCCCATTCTAGACCACAAGTTCATTTTTTGTTTCCGTTTTCCTAATTTTAAGTAACGGAAGGGGCGGCCAGCTACAATCACAATAGTATTTCTTTTCTTACATAGACGTATCCTTACCCGTGTTCTGCTGATAAGTGTAAAGGGCTGTAACCGCATTCGTCGGTAGCGTTTACGTCACCACCTCTTGTTAATAAGAGCTGTGCAGCCTCGTAGTATCGCTGCCAAACTGCGTAGTGTAGGGGCATCAAACCCTGCGTGACCGGCTCGTTGACCTGAAATGAAAGACACAGAATTAGTTAAAAAAAATACGGAAAATGTATAGGAATGAATAAAACTTTATCTTAGTGTAACATTTTTTTTTCAGATACGTTTCCATATGTTGATCGTGGATCGTGATCGAGATTTTATATATATATATATATATATCTCGTTAACTATAGGAGATAGAAAAAAATAACCCCCCTCCCACTCTTGATCTCTTTTTTAAGAGAAAATTAATGGTCAAAACTAAAATGACCTATCGTCTTTTGTTTTCGAGTAATAAACAAAATTTAAAATTTTCCACTTTTCGGTACATGTCTGTAACTTGGTTGTTTGTAAAATTAGAAATAAATAATTAATACCTGTAGTTAACAAGATAGTCTATAAAAACATCGAAATTTGTGAATATATCTGTGTGTGATTGTCACTGTAATTTACATACATATAAGGGGAAAATGGTACACTTCATCGTTTTTTTTATAACAATTCTGATGTTTTAATATCCACGTAGAGCGTCGGCACTGTTGACCATTTGATCCCAACTCCTTCGCCAGAACTTTAAAAATAAGCGTTCAGCATACGCATACATTTATTTTGATAAGGCGATTTTGGTGATACGTATATATCACGATAACCGACAAAAATAAAAGTGAAATACACGATTGCTCGTATTTTTAGAGTTCGAACGGTCTTGGCATCTTTTCTCCTTTATATTCCTTAATCTTACCACCTACACCGGCACGTGGTCAGGCTAAATGTCCATTAAAAAAGTATTGGCGTATGTTTTTCATCGTTTTGTAAGTTTTTAGACAGCGGCGTGAAGCTTACTGTTTTTAAACGAGTTTCGAAGGAAAAGCAAGAAAAAATTCTAACAACAACGATCATTTAGCTGTTTCGTGAACATTTCTGGAATAACTTTAAAATGCGCTGTTTCTATTTTCAAAACTTATGGCGAAATAATCTTCGCGCTTTGGCAAGTAGAATGGCTAGGTTATCCATCTCTTGACAAACAATGTCACTCAACGATGTATTTTAAATTTGCATCATCTAAAACATCATGAATGGAGACTACTCGCATATACTCCATTCACTATATTTTTGACTACTCGTTTATACTCTCTCCATTTTCATTTTTATCGAGACAAGGGAGGTTAAAAATGTGTTACAGAAACTATAGCCAGGTTTCAAAATACTAAATAATGACTCATTTTATATACCCTCTCATAATTGTTCGTATAAAATGAGTAGTTTATTAAGAAGAGTATCAGTGAGTAGTGTAAATCATGTAATAAAAAGTGGCAAAGAAGAACATACAACCGCGAAACGGAAAATAATGGAAATTTGCTGAAGAAAGATGTTAGATGTTGATGACGACACAAAATACGCGAAAATAAAATATAATATTGATATGGCGAAGAAACTATTTAAAACAAATATTAGAAAGTCGAAATTTGAATCGAACAATATACAGGGTGTCCGGGAAAATGTGGAAAATCTCTCGGGAGCAGATATAACATGGAAAAATAAGATGAACAGTTTCTATAATTTTTTTTCCTAGTTTTTCCTCCTAAGGGTTCATTTTATCGACAATAAACAAGAGTACTTTAGAAGTTATTCAAGAAAAACCGATTTTCAGCGGCGTCTTTCAGGGACACATATCTTCGTAGGGAAGGCCTGTAGCAAAATTATAGGGACTCATTTTATTTTTTCATGTTCTACCTGCACCCGAGAGATTTCCAACATTTTCCCGGACATCTTGTATATTACACTGACAGGAGAAATACGGATAAATGAAGGCCATATGGAAGACAGTACAATGTATAACAATTGTAGTATAGAGCAGTGTACAAGTGTGATATCGGCGGAGTGCGCATCAGATAGGTGTAAATGAGTGGTGGTGGGCCATCGCCGTCTAAAAGAACAGCATTTTACAATTATCGGCGAGTTTACAAACTTTATTTGTGGTAATTTTGTGTCCTTTGGGCCCTTCTGAATTGATACGCCTATCTTATCTATTGCAATCCTCACCTCCTGTACTCATTCTAAGTGCTGTAAAATAGTCACTCTACTATTTTGAAGTTCGGGTATAATTACCTTGGCACCACAAGCCAGCAAGATCCTTATTTCGTCTAAAGGAACCATCCTTATGATGGAATCCGCTAGTTCCCTCTGCAGAGGGTTGGTTATACATTCCGTAGGCATATTCTGGAACAAAGAGAATTCGATTTTAATATTAATTTAACAAATATGATCCTTAACAATGAGAGCTAGAGTTGAATATCGTTAATGCACTCAAAACATCAGGTATTTTATGCGTTTTACATTTTTATACCAACGTACATTGAATATGTTATTTAAATATGCGTCGGCATAACTAAATACATGCAATTCCTTTTTCCCGAAGTCGCTATATATCCGTCCTGACCTTGACGCCGCCACAGCCAACTTCGTGTTGTGCTATTTCCAGAAAATCATTAATACGCACAGCTGTGGATACTGTTTGGCAACAAGTCGTTTTCTGATCGAGACAAAGGTATACACACTGCGAACTCCGTTCACCTCTGTATCAGGTGCTCGCGATTCTACAGGGTGTTTATAAGTGAAGTAGCAAAAATGAGACCACAGATTCCTTAGATTAAGAATTTCAAATATTTGCATAAAATTTGTAAATCAGGGGTTTTTGCGGGCGAGAAATTCAGATTTGTTTCTAATTTTGACGTCATTAGTAGAGGGCGCCACTTGTGGCACATCATGTTCCTTTAAATGACAGAACTTTTTTGCTGCTTTGTGTATCCATCTGACTATCGAAAAAATCGATTCTCCTACCTGTGTTATTTGAAAAAGGTATACCTTGCTGAAGTCTGTAGGAGTAACCATTTTTGAAAAAATCTTATTTGATAAAGTTGTTCAGAATTGTAAATTATGGAGACGTGCAAAGTTTCAAGAAGATCGGCGAGGTTTGATGAAACCATTTCTCAACAGAGCACAAATATTTTATCAAAGCAGGCCGATCTTTTTGAAATTTTGCACGTCTGCATAATATACCGTTTTCAACAACTTTTTCAAGTAACATTTTGCTGTATTTTTTACTATTTCAAATAGGATTATTTCGAAAACTGTTACTCCTAACCACTTCAACAAGGTATACCTTTTTCAGATATAACATGCAGGTGAATCGATTGTTTCAATAGTCAGATGGATACACAAAGCAGCAAAAAAGTTCTACCATTTAAAAGAAACATGATGTGCCAAAAGTGGCGCCCTTTACTAGTGACATCAAAATTAGAAACAAATTTCTCGCCCGCAAAAACCCCTGATTTACAAATTTTATGTAAATATTTGGATTTTTCAAGAAGTTATCTACAAATATCGTAAATAAAACTTTAACGTTGACACCCTGTATCTTGAAAAATTATTAAATCGATTTACTTTCACCTAAGGAATCTGTAATCTCATTTTTGCTACTTCATTTAAAAACACCCTTATACTAATTACCGTCGATTTTCTAAATCAGAAGTGGCGTCCGGACCTAACCGCAAAATCATCGATAACATAATTTTGCATCGTAGCAAATTAAGAGACTTTTTTGTGTTAGTAGATGTGACTAGTCTTAGAAAAGGAATAAAATAAAATTTATATTAGACGGAATTCTCTTCTTGTAGCGTATGTGCAAAATTTTAATGTACTAAGCCTATTTTGAAAAATATCTAAAATCAAGCAAACAGTCAAAACAGGCCTAGGAGATTTAAACTTTGCGTGCTAATAAATATTTTGTTGTCATATACCGCTACTGACAAGAAAAATCCAAAAAAGCAAAGAATCAAAGTAAGCCTACGACACGGAAATTTTGCATACTTACCCAATATTTCAGTCTGACAAACTTATCAACTTTTCTTAACATTTTGTTGTATCAAAAAAACAGTAGCCTAAATTTATTTTAATTTCCTTAGGCTTATTTGATTCTACGGGTATGAAATCATTGCGTCTTGTTCCACACATAAGCAGAGCTGAATCCAGAAGGCCATTTTCTACTTTTTAACTTTGTCTTTTACAAGTATTGTGGCACCTATCAGGGAAGATCCTGTATATTATTTTCAGTATTATGCAAAAAAAAAATTGCAGCTGCTACGCATTGCAAAAGTAAAATTAAAAATTTGTTAGCAGCTTTGAAATATTTTAGAGATGGCTAGAATCTTGACGATTTTTTTTCCGATATATACAGAGTGTCCCCGTTATTTCGTTCATAACTTTGGTGAAAGATGGAACATGAAATTATTTTATTATCTATCTTTCCTGTAACATTTTTCTCTAAAACTACTTTTTGGTAATATAGTGTGTTCAAATTTTGCTGAATAATTTAAATATTTTTTTAAGTTAGGTAAATAAAAATTCTATGAATGATGAATATTATCAGATGTGTTGTTTTTTCAAAAAACATATTAAAATTCGATGTTCTGCACAGTAAAACTACTTTTCATCATTGACGTAGAAGTTTAGAGGGTTTATGTGTATACAAAACCGCATAATTTGTATTTGACGTCAAAATATTGGCTTTGTACCAAACAGCAAAAAATATTTCTCCGTTTAGTGGATAATAAAGAAAATAACTATTTTTTGAAGGTTGAACACTCTGTATGATGAAAACGAAGTGTCGCAGAGAAAAATATCATAGGAAAACCCATTTTTAGCAAAGTCATGAAAGAAAAAATGTATTAAATTGCTACACTTTTAAGAGCAAATAGACTTTACAGTTCATCTAGAAATTATAAAAAATGACCTCTGAAAGTCGGAGATTCTTCCGTAGGCATAAGCGTTATTTTTTTTGGAAAAGGGTACAAACAATCTAAAATGTTAAATAAATAGAAACTATTTGTTTTAATTATATTAGCAGCAACAAGATAAACCCTTGTTTTATATAAATTAATGCAGTACTGAAGGTCTGTGATTAAGGAAAAGTTCCCGTAAATAACCTACATCGACGCCAGTGTACCGAAATGTGAGATTTCCAATGTCAAACAGAACAGCATGCGGGAAAGACAGACATATATATATATATATATATATATATATATATATATATATTATTTTATTATATACTGTTCAGTAAAGTATCAAAGTTCAATAAAAATAAACTAAACATGAAGTGAGTGAAATTATTAATATAATATTAAGTTATGAGAGAACAGTTGGTGGAGTTTATCGACCCACCTCGAAAAGTGACGAGTCGTCAATAAAGCTTTGCATTCATCTTCTTTAATTTTACAAAAATATTCATAAAATAGAACAAACGAATATTTTTATTTAATGTTTGAAAACAAATTATTGTGATTTGACAGATAGGCAGAAGTGTTAAAATCAGCTCATACAATCCTAGACAGGATTGTCTTGTCACACGAATAATAGTTATTAATTATATAAAGGAATTAACAAGCCTTTAATGGACGCAACCGACATTTTCGATGCAAAAAATGAGTGAGAATGCTGAGATTTTCTTTATTCCGGCAAGCAATCCAGCAAGAAGCCCAAGAAGCTGCATTACGTCTGAAATCAGCGAAAGGCAAAAGTGTGTATGAAAAGGAATTGGTGGAATTCGATAAATGGCGAAAGAAAGGGGCATAGGAGTAGGAGCAATTACAGAAGAGGTGTTACTATTGTCACGGAATTTGTCCCACTCACACCCAATTCGACGAGTGTGGTACCGCGAAATGCTAAGATTGCCCCGATCGCCCTTACACAATTCTGTTAAACAAACAAAATGCCGTGGATCGAGACGGGACTGGAAAAATGGGGAATCGACGAGAAGCATTCGAGTCGTTCGGGAAAATAGATCTATAGGTACTAGAAAATACCTGGAATATTCGTTTGGTCTATAAAAGAAAAATAAACGGCCGAGTTAGTTTGTCTTGTATTACAGTCTTGAATTGAAGTGTTTAGTTGGAGAGATCAAAGTGATTTAGATAGCGATTAATTAAATAAGTGTTTAGTTGAGTTGTAATTAGTATTCAGTAGTTAATAAAGATAAGTGATTAATTAACGGATTGTTTTTCTGGCAGTAAGAAAAAGACGGGTTAGGAAATACGTGACACTATCCTAATTTTTCAATGTGGAAAAACGGTTTGCTGCCTCTTCGATGTGGACAAAGTATTCCATGTTAAAATCAATGTTGAAAGTGCACAAAGGTATTTATATTTGGAAGTAGGGTAAACTTACTTAATATTTGAAAGTAGAATCAAGATATTATAAACCAAAGACAAAGATAGGTACTGGAGAGAAACCAAATCGAAGAATTTTTTAAAAGGGCACCAGATGAGGAATATTTTCTACGTTAAGGTAGAAAATACGCGATGTTAATATTTCAATTTATACATTGAGCGTTTTATTTTGAACTCTTAACAGATTGCAACGATCATGGGAGTCGCAGGTGTTTGTCGATGCAATGAATTAACCTTTTTGGATATCACCCATGTTCAAGACAACATTCCGGATACGATAACAAATATTTCAAGAAGTTTCACGATCATGGAAGAAGCTTTTTCAGTGCTTGCTGTATAAATAATTTGTCGAAAATACATCAATCTGTGACCTAAAAATGCCCGTGGGAGATATTTCTTGACATATGTGGCTGGAAAATGTACTACACAACATATAGGTATCAACACGATTTCCAAAACGTTTTTAAAAGTGGCTGCATTTCTTGGTCTCCCTGATCCAGAAAGATTTACCAAACGGAATGAGGTGTTCTTCGGCAACATTACTGGCCAATGCTGGGGATGATATACCACTGTGAAGCATCATGGTGGTTGGAAACCGACTACGGTAGCGGAAAGTTGTATTGAAGATTCACTGTCCAGCAAGATGGCTGATTGCTGAAGAAATCCAGGTCCTACCTACCTGGCGAAGTTGTGTGTCCCTCCAGTCCTTCAGAAACTCCTTATCAAGTGAATTTAAATAATCCCGGTCAAAATGACAAGATCGTTCTTGAGATAAATGTTAATGTTAATAATAACTCTAAATAAAATGCTACAAAATCGAAGCGTGGTATTATGAATTCTAATCCACTCGTTTGTTAAAAGGTCTTTAATCCACGGAAAACGGACGTGTTAAAACTTCCGTGGATAAATAATCTAGTACTAGATGAGCCATCAATATCGCACTAAGACTACTGGGCGTTTAGTAAAATTCGGCACTGTATAACGAAACGAACGAAATTAGCGGTTTGACGTTTGGATCGGCTGGAGATGCGGCCAACGCGACATCACGTTTATTTTTAATTCACAGGGTGTCGAGTTAGCGCTTAGCCGGATACGAATGGATGTTAATGTCGAGGTGAGGGTCACCATACGGTTAGTCAATTTCCTTCAGAAGCACACACGCCAGCACGCCACTACCTTGTAGGAATATTTGCGGGACATCTCACTGCAGGTAACTCAGACTTTATGGGCCAAATAGTTTGGGTGTTGTGTTAGCAATACGAAATTTCTACATATTAATAGAATAGTTTATTTTCGAGTGCGCGAAAACACGGACGGATGCTTTTAAAAAAATATTTTTAGCGTCTTTCGGAAAAATTGAGCTCTGGCAAAGCACGAGGACGTTGCATCATTGAATAGGCGGTGTAGTGACAGTAGGCAGTTTATACCGTGTGAACGAAAGTGCTCGGATCCATACCACTACCTCGACCTACCTCCATGCAGCAGTAGAGACATTGCTCAAAATGTTTTCTAACACCATGAAACATTAAGCATTCACTGCCTTTCGGATGGATTTTGAATGGAAACGTTGTAGCATTTGTAGCGTTACTGCTACCTCATTTAAAGATTTTAAATTTAACATAAAATAAAGGCAAAGCACTTATTTCTGCCGTAAATTTGACGCTATAAGGTTTTTATTTAATCTGTTATTCTTCATGGGAACGCGGCAATCTGAGAAATATTTGGCAATTTAGGTGCCTCACAGGGATTTAATCTCGGGCCACTTTTATTGCTAATATTCATCATTCATCCTGATTTGTCTCTACTCTCAAATTCGCGACACTTACTATTTGCTGATGATTAAAAATATAAATATATATGGAAATAAATACCTTAAATTACTACATTAGCTTACACAATGTTTTAAACACCATAAATCAATGGCTGGCGCAATCTTAATACATATATCTAAATGTAAACTGTTCTTATTTTATAGGAAACAAAATTCTTTAAATCTTAACCCCATATAAACAGGCAAAACCCGCGATACCCGCTAATTCTGATCAGCTACACGCGTCCCCGTTGTCATAACAACTGCTATAAATAAAGCTGATGAATTGCAGCGGATTTGAAAACATGTCTCGAGAACTGGTCATCCAAAATTTAAAAAAATTACATGACAATGAAGAAATAGTTGAAAGCGCTTTAAAATCCATAAAATATTTTTTCTACAAAACAAAAATTGACATATCTAACCATTTTTTTTTATTTTTGTATCTAAATCAAAAAGATGCTCAGAATCCACTGTTACGTGCCTGCCAAAACAATAAACAAAACAGTACCTTATAATTGTAGTTTTTATTTGATTTATGTGTGTTATTTTGAATAGCCAAGGTTAGAACTTCATTCTCTTTGTATTAATAGATAGACATATAGCGTTCTAAGTAAATAATATCAGCATTCAAACTATTCAGAGGTTGCATATGTTCATCAATGGAAACATTTTGATCGACTCTATTATTGATTAGTATCCCAAAATTAAAATTAGCACACAAATGAAATATTTTTCGATTTTAGAAAAATAACAGTGGAAAACATATATTATAATATTTCTATCTATAAACTAATGGACACAAAACAGTAATACATATACTTAATAATGTAAAAAGATATACAAACAAAAAAAATCAACTATACTGGGTGATTTACAAATGGTGAGTAAAAGTGAAACCTCGACATTTAAGACAGGGTCTTTCATAAGGTTTTTATCCAAGGCGCTTGGACAAAAAGATACAGGGTGTTAAACAAAAATATTTTAAAACTTGTGGGTGAAGTAATTTGAAACTGGGCATATGGGTTTATGAACATTGTCTAAAATCTGAAACTTTTTTCTAAAATTTAAATACTCCAGTGACTAAGGCAGATGATATTGGTGGTATATTTTTCTAAATAAAATAGTACTCACATAATATTTAGTTAAGTAGTATATTTTGTTATATAGCACCAAGTTGAACATATTTTTAATCTTATTTATTAGATTTTATTGGTTCCGCACTAGTTGATCGGTTGTTGGATTCAATCTGACGCGCTCGCCTCAGTTACATATAAATAAAACAATTGACGCGTGCATTTTATTTTTAATTGTTTAAATTATGTGACCGAGATGCGGGTCCAAGTAAACTGTGCCTCATCAACTGTTTTTTGCAGAGCAATCGTTAAGTTTACGGAAACATATGATATCGCGACGTATTGTTGATCAGTAGGTCTTGGATTTGACTCCTGACTGTTTTGTAACGACACAAGAAAAGCTTCTGCCGCGTGTTTTGGCGCAGTGTTTCTGATTTGACAACGTAAACCATTTTTGATGGATAGAATACGTTTATTATTCGATTTTGAATTAAATCTCGTACCGAATTCCTCATATATTTAAAGCACCGAACTAGATATTTCTCGAAAAACCGTGGCACGCGTGATTTAAAAATATCAAGCTGTACGCTTACATCTATATGTACATTGTTTATTTCTTCCGCAACTACGTCTTTAAATTTCTGGTTTTCTTTCTAATTGGAAACGTGTCTGCTAAATTTAGAACTTTCTTTGTCGAGAAAACTGTAGGTATGACACAAAAACAAAAACAAACAGTCGAAGATCGTATTTGTGAATCCCACGCAGTTCATTTTATGTCAATCGCTCTGTATATAATAAAACCATGCCTATAACAGTTTTCTTTTTTTAAATTTTGTTATTTGGGTTTGTATTTTCCATAGAATTGCGATTTTTTGCACTTGTTTGTTCGCAATAACAGACATGTATTTATTCGAAAAGTTTTTCGTTTAACATTAAAATATTTCTGAAGAATATCTTGCAAGTCGTTACAATAATTTTAGGAGGTGATAGAATACTTGATTTTGAGTCAATTGACATACCTATATACCAAGTGTTACAATATTATTGAAGTGTAGAAGAAAAACAAACCTTTTTATAACAAATATTTCTATACCTTTTTTATTAGAAATGAATGAATTATTTAAATGAACTTCATAAACATGGTTTTTCTACATTATAAAAGTGAAGAGTCAAATTTAAACGTGGATTTTATTTAAACATTTGTGTGTAGGTTTATTCAGATATTATTAAAAACTTATCTAAGCAATGCTCTTACAGTTCTTAGGAAAAGTTTCTTGATAAACATTCTAAAAATTAGGGAAATTAATCTTAAGAGTTGTTAATATGTTAAGAACATTTATTTGGAAGATAAAAATAGCCAAAATAAGGACAGCAGTTGACTTACGTCAGCAAAAAAGTCGTTTGTGCAACAAAATCATAATTTATATTTATTCGAAATTATCTTGTTATGTTCTTGCAGTGAGATTTATGGATCAATTTGGGTTTGAATCATATACCAATAAATATCAATCGTTGATTGTTTTCACACTTGTAAAGCGTTTGCAGAGCTTTGACCTACAAACTAGCAGAAAGCGTGACATGATTGCAAGTCACTCCTTAGTGCAATCATATGATATGCATATGATTCTCTAGTCACGAGGTAAAGCTTTGATAGCGGTGTTTTTAAAACTAATGCTTTAGAAAGACACTACCCAGCCTAAAATCAGCAGTGTTATCTAACCAGGAAGCAGTTCCTACCTTAGCAACTTAAGCGATGCACGATGGGGAGCACTCTTACTGCTACTTTCTATTATTTTTTTTTTTTTTTTTTCAACGCCCAACTAGTTATACCACCGCGTCCGTACGCTACCCTGTGAAAAACCCACTGATGCTCACGAGATTTTGCGTCAAACTACACGGCACAATTACAAATTTTCTATTTATACCAGCATGTCTGCACGTTAGTGCGTCTAACGGACAAGTGGACAACGTCAAAACAAATCTTTGCACCCAGTTTGTGGGAAGAGGACAATGCGAGCGCTTCGGGGAAGCTCACTGCGAAAGGGGATGAAGTAGAGGGGGTCCCCCAGGGTGTGGGATAAAGGCATTGTGCGTTGGTCCGAGGAAACCTGGTATTTCCGATCGCCAGTCTTGGTCGGTGTCCAAGTTGGCTGTGGGCCAAGTACGGAGTTTCTCTGTAGGGTGCATATGGTCGCTATGCGAAATACGGGTGCGATTTTTCGCATTATTTTTCTTAATATCGAGGGCAAAGGCCGTCTATTTCTGTCGTCTTTCGATAAAGCGTCTAGTAACGTACAGGGTGTTTCAAACTCGGTAGTATGGGCCTACCGCGAGGATATAAAAAAATTAAATAGAATTTGGGACATTTTCAATGGAAGGTATTATCTTTGGGAGTTGACAGAAACGACTAATGACGTTATCAATTGTATTTTTTTCAGAAACATACCCAATTCTTTTTCCTGCTAAAAAGCTCTCTTTTTTCTAATAAACTTTTATTAGAGAATTTTTTATGTATTACTTCCCGTTTAAAAGTTATAAGCAATATCGTCCTAAAGAGTCTCAAAAAAATACAACCTAAAAATCACATTAGCGATGGAAGGATCAAGTAGTCGTTGGAAAATAACTGAATGTTCGTTGTTTAAAGTGTATAAATGTCACAAAATACTTGTCATTACTCCATACAAACGTCAAACGTATAAAACTAAAAACCCACTAGAGGAACCAACTCTGCAAATTTTACGGAAGATCACTATGTTACACTCGTTATCTAAATATATTACTGCACACTCCTGGCCTTGAGTGGAGCTCCGTTGCTGAAACCATAGGTTTCTCCTTATCTGCAAAGGCACATTCTCTTGAAGTGCAATAAGTTATTCTCGTAGGAAATTTGTCATACATTTACTTCTTCAAAATGGTCTTGGTTTTGAACTGGTTTTATAATGTGAGGTAATTTGAGAGAGTGTCATTAATATTTCAATAGATTTTACGTATTGTCAGATAAATTTGCGTAGATAATTTGACTGTGGTATTATATTTCGATCATACACTGGTGTGCCTCGAGGTAGAGTGGGTACTCTCCCTCCAATGGATATATCAAAGACCAATATATCAAATTTTAATACTATTTATCAGTACCTCTTATTTATTGACATTCATTTATTAGTTTGTATACACATATTGTTACAAATTAATGAAACGAGAAAAATACAAAGATGAAAATAAATTTATAGGATATGCATTTTGCTTTTGAACTAAAACGTTGTCGCTTCGCCAAAATGTACTCAGGAGTTGGCAATAACCTTTAGCCCATGGATTTATTTTGACAAACACCTGCTCTTAAACAATCTTCTTTGATGATAGTGTTGCGGTTTAGAGCGTCTCATAAACTACACTTAATTGTGAAATTTGTCTTAAAAAGCATTTTTGTCAGTGTTATCGTTTTGTCAATTTTGACTATTTGATTTTTACTTGACGTTCAGTAACATATTGTTAATGAAATAACGGCGAGGGCATGTTTAATAGAACAATATACATTTGCGCATACAATACGTGAAATTGCGTTGTATTTCCTCTAAAATTCATCCTTGCTAAGGTCGACGTCGCTTTCCAGGCCAAAAATAAACGCGCATTTGAACATATCCAAGCGTTTATTGACATTCCAAGTGGTCCACGCTTCCCAAGACGCTGGAGCGTCTGTTTTTGAATTTTGTAGGGTTATTTATATTTATATCATATTGTCAGTAGAACTAGAACGCGCATAATTCATGATAACTGTGAATGCAGACTGGATAAAAATATCAACGCCGTTTTAAAAATAGTTCTGTTGAACTCCCACAAATTAGAAAACATAGATTGTTTATTTATGTATACATATGTATATTATAGGTATGCAAACTGTAGGCATTTATATTTTTGAAAATGTGACTTGATACCATAGAATATTTAACTTAGAACTTAATAAGAGAATAGATATAATAAATATATAAAAAACTTTTAAATTTAAAAATTAATACAAATGAATCAGTTAGTTCTTATGCAACCAGTATTACAATAGAGGGATTTATAGATCGCATAACTTTCATATAAAAAATAAATTTCTAGCGCTTTTTTATGATAACTTTGCTAAATTAATGTAAGCGTTGTCCTAGAGATGGCGCCACTCTTCAACTCAAATCCAATTTTCAGTTTTTCCATTACTCAGTTCCTATTTCCTGTTTCTTCTATTCTATATTGTATTATGTAATTGGCTCTTTATTTATGATTTCATAATAAGCCAGTTACATTTCGCTTTACTTTACTATGTACTGCATTTAAAATTATTATTTTGAAGAACCGATTAAAAGTTGCGTCAGAAAAATAGCTGTATGAATGATGAAATAGGTTATTATGTATTTGTACCATCCAATTAATATTTTTCATTGTTTTCATTATGCTGACGGAAATACTTATGTCAAAATTTAAATTGTGGCGCCTGGAGAGAACCACTGAGAGCGTTTTTTTTACTACAGTTTAAAAATAAATTCAAAGCGAATTAAAAATAACATCTACAGATTATCGCAATCCTTTGGACTGCCGTAATATTTTTAACTTTCAAAAGTTGGTAGCCCCGTTAAAGTAATATGGCCGCCAAATTTATCAGTTGTGCTATATCATCTATGCGAAATATTTAGCCAAAAATAACGAAAAGTGCGTAAAATAAACATAGAAGAAAGTGTTATTTACTTGTTTTGAGACTGTTTTATTAATTTTAAAGAACCAAAATGAAGATCACTCTTAAGAATCTACAACAACAAACTTTTATAATTGATATAGAACCGACAAAAACGGTAAGTAGTTTTTATAAAACACTGAATTATCTTTAGCGATGATTCTTGCAGGTCCGGGAACTAAAACATAAAATAGAGAGCGAGAAGGGTAAAGACTACCCCTCAGATAACCAGAGACTGATATATGCAGGTTAATTTTTTTTTGCCTACTTTTTGTGTGTTGTCATGATGAATCACTGTTTCTGTTGTAGGTAAAATACTTACAGATGAGACGGCTCTTTCAGAGTACAATATCGATGAGAAAAAATTCATCGTCGTTATGGTCACAAAACCCAAACAGGCCGAGAAAACAGATAGTGGCGACGGCAACGCAGCTGTGACAACTACAACGACAACAAGGTTAGAAACTTTACCTAACATATCGACCACCACTTCACTCTGTTCATTTTGCAGCACAACTGCCACACCGGCAACACCCCAACCAGCCTCTACTCCTGCTGCTCCTACAGAGGAGTCCACGCCGCCTGTGCAGCCCGCGCTTGCGGACGTACCGTCAACAATCAGCAGCGCTGCCGAATCGGCCCTGTTAATGGGCGAGGATTATGAGAACATGGTGAGGAACATAATGGACATGGGTTACGCAAGAGCGCAGGTAGAATTGGCCTTAAGGGCAAGTTTTAACAATCCCGATAGGGCCGTGGAATATCTTATCAACGGAATACCGATAGTGGACGTACAGGATGCAGTGAGTATTGCCAGCTAACATGTCTGAATCAGATTTAAAATGTCTAATTTGTAGGTGAATGAGTCGGCAGACATGTCAGGGGTCGATGAGAGACAATCGGACGCAGACGATCCGTTGGCCTTTTTGAGAAACCAGCCGCAGTTCCAGCAGATGCGTCAGGTTATCCAGCAGAACCCCCAGCTCTTGAACGCTGTCTTGCAGCAGATCGGCCAGACAAATCCCGCCCTTTTACAGTTAATTTCGCAGAACCAGGAGTCGTTTGTGAGGATGCTCAACGAACCTTCATCCGGTGGAAATCCCAATCCTGCAGCCAGCACCGTTCCGTCAGGTAGGTTTTAAGATTACACTATTATCCATTGTTCTAATAAGTTGGGCTGTTTCTTTGATGTGATCGGATATGCCTGTATTTGTTGCATTGTCATAAATCATATCAACATCGAGATCAGATATTTGTACTAGTAAAATTGTTGTCGTAGGCACATCTATTAAAAAGGGATTAGGACATAAAAAAAATAAATATAAGCCAATATTCGAAAATTTTGTGTCCATGAGGGCAAGGTTTAATTCAAGAAAAAAAAAAAACCACGTAAAATAGAATTCATCCAGAAAGAAACTAACATCTAGTTTTCAGTTTTTAGGATAAGCAATAAAAAGTTGTTGTCTTCATGGAATTTGTCAATGTTTTCTTTATTATTATTATTTACTGTTGAATCTAGCGATTTCAGTTCAGAGGAATTTTCTTATTATCTAGTATATCCCACTATTGTTTTCAATTAAAGAATTTGTGTTGAAAAAAATACATTAATTTTTTATAAACCAAATTTGATAAGTACCTAGGTACTATTAAAAGGTAAGCTATTACAGTGTGAATATCAAATGATGTCAAATTTCTGACATTTACGGTCTGATATTTATGTTTCCAAATACTAGCGTTGGACTCGCCACTGTAGAGGGTGGGCAAATTTCGATGGTTTTTATAGGCTTCTTAACTATAAGAGATTGAAAAAAATAAACGATCCATTCCATTTTAACAGAAAATTAATGGTCAATACCAAAATGACCTATTGTCTTTTTTTTTTCAAGTAATAAACAAAATTTCAAATTTTCCACTTTTCGATACATGTCTGTTGTTTATAAAGTTAGAACAAAATATTTAATACGTTCTTCAGACACTTTTCTGAGTAGAATCCAGTGGCATGCCTAATTAATTTTTGAGTTATAACCTCTACCTACTCAAGAAAGTGTCTGAAGAACGTATTAATTATTTTTGTCTAAGTTTACAAACAGCCAAGTTACAGACATGTATTGAAAAGTGGAAATTTTGTTTATTACTTAAAAACAAAAGACGATAAGTCATTCTGGTTTTGACCGTTACTTTTATCGTAAAAAAAGAGATTGAGAGTGGCTGGTTCATTATTTTCTATCTCCTACGGTTAACGAGCCTTTAAAAACATCGAAATTTGCCCATCCTGTACAATACATTACAGAAATCTGTATTGACAGTAGCTGATTCGACAGACAAGTATGACACGGGCGAGGCAATTTAGCAGACGATCATTATATATTAAAAATTTTGCAGCTTTTAATACTAAGTATTAAATGGATGCAGTTGGTAAATAAACTTTACACACGCTGTTGCCAATATTAGTAATTGTAACACTACAAAATTTTAAAACTGTTTTAGAAAAAGTATGCTTGCAGTTTGAATCCTGCAATTACTAAAAAAGAATTAATTGTTTCCAAACATTTTAATTCAAAAATATTTTTAAATTTTGTGAGATGTACACAGGACAGGCTCATTCTGATATTACATCAAACAAAATGTCAAAGATTTTGCACAACACTTAACTGAACATTACATTTCATGAACCGTTGTTAGCCAGTGTTTGATATGGGGTTAGTAGGCAAGGGAAATAATTAGACCTAAATGAAGAATGGACCAACGCATTAAATATCTAGAGTGTTGCAATGACTGTTTTGTTTCAGGTGGGGCTTCGCTCGGGTCTCAGGCGGCCTCCGGAGGGGCGCCACAAGGCATGATTCAAGTCACTCCCCAGGACAAAGACGCCATCGAAAGACTTAAAGCATTGGGTTTCCCCGAGCACCTGGTCGTGCAGGCGTACTTTGCCTGCGAGAAGAACGAGAACCTGGCGGCAAATTTCCTACTTTCTCAAAATTTCGACGAATAATTACGCTTAAAATTTTTATAATTTGATTTTTTAAAGCTTTCCACTCATCCCTCTAAATCCGTTTTGTCGAACCCGTTTCGGCAGTGGGTGGTTAGCCTCTTTAATCCACTTGTTTCTTTTTCTATTGAAATATTTAATTATAGCCCTGAGTTTTGAGGTTGTATTGTACTGTAACTTGCTGTATATAGGCTCCAAATAAAATTGAATAGAAAATTCTGCTTGAAACTTATTCATGTAATATAACATAGCGACTTTTATAATGCAACTAATGCAGTTATTTATTAATTTTAAACGTTCTTCTGTTCCCTTCCTGGCTACTATGATGTTATGGTAAATTCTAGGAAATATATTTAAACAGTGCAATGTTTTTCATTTGTTTTTGTCACCTGTACTTTGATATTTGATTTATGATTGAACGGGTCGCAGTAGGCTTGGAAACTTGGTGTTTTCAAAATAATAAATCTGACTTGCTGGTACTGTCCCTTACTTATTTCAATTGCAGAAACGAAAAGATAAATGGTATTTACACTTTTGAATGTGAACTTCGTTTTCTTCTCTGTATTGCAAAATTATGCATACATTTTGTGACATAATGATTTTTAGTGGTGTAATAAGGGTTTATCGCAATGTTTGTTGTGAAAATGTAGATTATTTACTCTGTGGAACAAGCCGGGTGTAAATATTTACTTTAGAACTGGTAACGTGTGTGGCTTGCTTAAGCTTAGGAATTTTGACCCTTCGCCGTGTCGCACAGTATTGCCAGATCTACAGATTAATCCGTATATTTACGGATTTCTGTTACAATGTACAATTTGTACGATCTATTATAATAATAATTAAATCTCTATTGCTGAGTGAAATACTACTATACCTATAAGAAGTAATGTTAAACGTTGAAAGTAGATTTCATTACGTCAGCAATTTAAAACAAATCGCCGAATTGTGTAGATACAGATAGCTGTTACAATTTCCCTTTGGATATCAATTTGTCTTTTATTTTTTATTCGTAACTACATTTGACAAATGTATTTTTATTAAAATTATATATTTTATTTAACAATATTCTAATTTAAGCCTAAACGGAATTTGTTATTTTACTACAGAAATATAATTTCTAATGTGGCAACACTGATCTCGCATCTTGCATTTGACAAAGCGTTTCGAAGCTAAGAGCGCATGCGCTTACTAGCGTTGGTAAATGCAACGGGAAGTGTGAACGGGTTGTTTATAATTTTTCGCCAAAACTATGCTAAAATCCAGTGAAAATTGTCAACCACGTGCGCGTCCCTGTATAGTGAAGTGAACGGTGAGTTTTCAAAGGATATCCGAAGAATAAAATCAGTGATATTTAACGGCAATGTTTATTTTGCATACGTGAGGTTTAGTGTGTCAATCATGGCCGCCTGAAAATTTGACGATCAACAAAATTAATAAAGAAATAATTTAAATAAACATGTAAAAACTGAATAGAAAGTAGTCCGGTTCGTGTATCTTTGTAAAATATTTGTGATTTAGGACGATTTTGACCAGTCTTCTGTAAAAATGGCGGAGGCAAACGTTCCCAGGATTCCAAAGTAAGTTATTTACCATTATGAAACGTGTTGAAATTTACAATGTTTTGCTCCAGAATTATGGTTTTCCGACCGACTTGGGAGGAGTTCAAGGATTTTTCGAATTATATAAAACACATGGAGTCCAAAGGGGCACACAAAGCTGGTTTAGCAAAGGTAGAGTACATAAATTCAAAACAAACAAGCGACTGTTACTAAATTTGCTTTTCCATATATTCTTTTATACATAAAAATTGCATTGAACAGGTTATACCGCCTCCAGAGTGGGTGCCTCGAAAGTCCGGCTACGATGTTCAAGACCTCGACATCTCCATCCCTGCCCCGATCTGTCAAGTCGTTACCGGCAAACAGGGTTTGTACCAACAGATCAACATTCAAAAGAAATCGATGACCGTGCAACAGTACCGCGATCTAGCCAATTCGGAAAGGTATGCCACGCCTAGACATTTCGATTACGAGGACCTGGAGAGGAAGTATTGGAAAAATATCACTTATGTCGCGCCCATTTATGGGGCTGACGTCTCGGGAAGTTTGACCGACAGTGACGTTAATGTGAGTAATGTTAAAGTAAATTAAGCCTTATTGTTAAACACATGTAATTTTTAGGAGTGGAACATCAACCGGCTGGGCACCATCTTGGATTTCGTGAACGAGGATTATGGGATATCCATTGAAGGAGTCAACACGGCTTATTTGTATTTTGGCATGTGGAAAACTACTTTTGCGTGGCATACCGAGGACATGGACCTCTATTCGATAAACTACTTACATTTTGGGGCACCGAAGACTTGGTATGTACAAATTTTTTACAAATGATTTGTGTTTACGTCGTTTTATTTCCAGGTATTCGATTCCTCCCGAACACGGAAGGAGATTAGAAAGACTAGCAAACGGTTTCTTTCCGGGTTCTTATAAAACTTGCCAGGCGTTCCTGAGGCACAAGATGACTCTCATATCGCCCCAGATTTTGAAACAGTATTCCATTCCGTACAACAAGGTAAATGTTTGCTTTTCTTGAAATTACGATCGTGGAACAAACGTCCATTAATTTTTATTATCCCGACTTTTAATGTCATTTGCCATAATTTACAGTATTTATAAACACCGTAAATCACATGATAAGACTTAATTATAATCAATCAATAATAGTCAACAAACAATACCAATTTCATAAATATTCTTTCCTGATAGAAAATTGATTTATAAATGTAAATATATTTGACTCGATAGTCTTAAAAAAATGCATTTCTTCCATGTAATATACAGTAACAGTACTGTTATGATACCTATTTTATTCCCCGTTTTATGCAATTATATGTTACACGAAAAACCACTTTTGGATTGTCTTGAAGAAGGCTTAAATACAGCAGAAACGTCTTACCAATAAATTGTTTCTATTTAACTTTGACCCCATTTAGTACCACATTTTTTGCAGATTTTATTTTCTAATCTTCCGATTTTATATTTGAATTTGTTTGACTACATTTAAAATAGAAAAATAATTAATTTAGCAAATAATAACATATGGAAATTTTTATCTTTATAAAAAATGTAAACGTAAGAACATTTATCAGTCGAATTACCACTTGTGTTGTCAGTTAGATGTGTTAGTCTTTATAATTGCGAAATCACAGATTTTTATTTGAATTTTCCAGTTTCACAAAAAATGTAAATATCTGTCTTCTGATGCGAATTTGGATTTATTTTTCTTAGGTGTTCTCTAGTTTATTTTTTTACTTGTACACAATCATTCATACAGCCTTAATTTTTTTGCGACGTTTTGCATTTTGTGAAAAGTTTAAATTTAAGAAAAAGAATATTAATCTGCCTAATTACTAACTAAATTATAATAATTATTTTGACCGAAGAATACAGTGTAATAAATTTAGTTCATATTTGAAAAAAGTCAAATCAAAATTTAAAAAAAAGCAAGTATGAATGAGATATTATTTTAGGGAAAAAGAATAGGGAAATTAGTCAATTAAATTGATTATTTAAGTGTAAGTTCCGTTATCATTGTAAAACTGCCATTGAAAGTTATCTTACATATCCGCTACATAATGATAAAAATAGTGATATAATTTTACAGAATGAAAGTGGATTTTTCTGTTATTAAATAATTTAAACAAAACACTAAAATTCTTAACAAAAATTTTAAAATTTTACTTTCATAAGAACTAGTCTTTAATCCGCACTGACAATTAACAGTTAAGTTAAAAATAACCAAGTTAAAAATATACTAATACATTTTATATTATTTTATAAACGGTATCGTATAAAAAGAACAATTGTAGAATATATTATATCCTTTGCTTATTATGCTCGCATTTTTCATCACAAAACTTTCAAATTTCTAAAAACCTTTAAAAGCACTATTATAAGTTCCTAAATGCAATGTTAGAATTAATAGTTGACATTTTAGACATTTTAAGATGTTTAAAAAAAATGTTTGACAATAATCAAACACTTGTGGTTATTATTTAGAAGAAAAATAAATATATTATCAATTATATGTGCTCATTGTGCATTATATTGAGTAATTTTTACTACCAATCTGCAAATACTGAGAAAATCAAACGAATGTCTATAATTTTGTTCTATTTTGCATTTATTTGAAGTCGGAAAACAAAAATAAAATTCTTGATGTTTTATTTATTCATTGTTACTATTTAAATTTTTCTGAAATACATTAATAATTTTTAAAAAGTGTTTGCAATGCACTGTGTGCTATTCTAACGCCATATAATTGTTTTCACATACTTATAAATAAAAGTGAACAATCTTATACGTAATTCTAAGTTTATGTTACTTACATCTCCAGTTAAATTTAAAAGAAATATCTTTTTAATTCTGTAATTAAAAATTAGTTTATTAGACTTTTTCTCTTTATTTAATTGTTTTACTTCGTATATTTGGAAATTTGCAAGTGGCATAACATTTTTGTTATTACATGTGTAAAATTATTTGTAATTGTAGAAAACACTATTTTGAGAATACGACATGCAACAATTGTACAATCTTAACCATCTAAATTTTCAAAAATAGTTTTTCATTTTTTGTAAACTTTGTAGTAACTAAACTTTGATAAATATTTGCAGGAGATTTTAATAAAAAGAAATTGGCAAATGATTAGTTGAAAAATGAAAACTCGATTAGACCTCACATTTTTGCAACTTGGAAAAATGTTTCCAATGTAACTGCAAATATCGTGAAACTGCACTATTAATAATCATAAGTCGTCAAATTTTAATAAAATTTGTGATCTCACTTGGGGTTTTATTTTTTTTAGATAACACAAGAAGCAGGCGAGATAATGATAACGTTCCCTTACGGTTACCACGCAGGTAAATACATTTAAAATAATTTTTTCTTCGTTTCCACATTTTCTTACCTTCAGGATTCAATCACGGCTTCAACTGCGCCGAATCGACCAACTTTGCGCAGGAACGCTGGATAGAATACGGGAAAAGGGCATCTCAGTGCACTTGCAGTAAAGATATGGTGAAGATCTCCATGGATACTTTCGTAAAACGGTTCCAACCGGACAGGTAGTTTTTATCGAAACAAGCGTTAAACCTTTTTATACGTGTTTTTATCGTTAGGTATGAAATGTGGTTGAAAGGTGAAGATATTGGGCCCCATCCGGAGGAGCCCGACCGCAAGGTGGCGGCGCCTCTACCGCTACCGCAGGATATTCTCTGCAACAAAAATAATCCGACGCTACCGCAGAGTTTCTTGGAAGCACCAAAGAAGGCTTCGAGGAGGGGCCGTATGGCCGCTTACAACCAGTAAGTCTCCCAAACTTCGATTTGTTGTGTTTTTTAAATTTATCGTTGCGTATTTTTGTTAGAAGCTTTTCCATGTCCGAGTTTCCCGCTGCCCTGCAGCTGGAGCTCATGGAGGAGGACAACATGGCTTACGAGGCCGACGACCTGCCTCCCGACGAGCAACAGCTGGAAGTCCTCGAAGACATCTGGTTGAAGGCCGGCGAAATAGGTAAAACCCGATTAATTAACTTTGAAACCGTTTTAAGTCCCGAAATTTTAGAAGCCGAGGATGCGATGATCTGCGACGCGGGTTACAATGTGAAGAAGAGCCGCAAGTACTTCCAGAAGAAAAAGAGGGCTCGCGACCCCAATAAGCCGAGAAAAGATAAGAAGAAACGAGATGAGGACCCGAACAAGCCAAGGAAGGAAGATAGCGGCACGGATGATCTCACAGGACTATACACGGCCTGCGACAGCAAGAGCAAGAAGGTGTGCGGGAAGATCGTGGCGCCGATCGAGCTCCACAAGCAGAACCTGGACACGGCGGAGCTCGTCAAGTCGCTGGTGGCGCAGGAGACCAGCATGCTGCTGAGCCATAAAAAGAAGCATAAACATAAGGATAAGGACCACGAGCACAAGAAGCATAAGAAACGTAAGTTGAAACATTAGAAGTTGAAGTGAAGTTGAAGATTGCGATTTTTTGCTTTGTTTGTGGTTTCTTCTAATTATTTAATGCTTGTCATTGATACACTACAAATTTACTAATATTGGTACATCCCTGAAATTTTCTGGAATTTAAAAAAAAAATTGTGTTTGAACTTAAAATTTTATGTTTGAAATCAAAATTTTAAGTTTGATCTTAGAATTTGGGTTGTAATAAGATGTTTTGCTATAATGTAAAGATATTTAATCTAATATAAACCAATGTTTGTATAATTAGTATTAATGAAGTCATGATTTTAGACACCAAACATAGCTCAAATCCGTAGATAACGATTCAAAATTATCTGAAATAAAAATTAAACTAGCTAAATTTACTAACAAAAAAAGACATACCTGGCTTTAGTCCGCAGTGTAGTTAGTTTCAAACAATATTATTAATTTTTACACACAATATTATTAATTATTACGTATTTCTGCCTTAAAACACAAAATTTTATGTTCGAACTTAAATTTCATGTTTCAATTGGAGATTTTGCATTGGAACTTAAAATTTTGTTTGATATTAAAATTTTGTGTTCTGATGTGAAATTTTATGTTTCATTTTAAAATTTCGTGTTTCAGTTAAGAATTTACTGTTTTAATTTGAAATTTTGTATTTGAATTCAAAATTTCAACTTAAAATTTTCAGTTACTAAATGAATTTTTACTAGAACACAAAATTTCATGTCCCCACTTAAATTTCATGTTTCCATACGAGATTATGTGTTTAAACTTAAAAATTTGGTGTTCACAATCAAAATTCCTAGTTTGTGATGCAATGCGAATTAGGAAAGAAATTTCATGCTTGAACTCAAAAGTTTGCATTTGAACTCGGAATTTTGTGTCCCAATTCGATTTTTATGTTTCTGTTTGAACTTGAACTTTTGTTTGAAATCAAATTTTCAGTTGCAACACAAATGCGTTAGACCTCGAAATTTCATAATTAATCTTTTTCCCTTATATTAAAGTCCTTAAAAGAAAAAAGTTACGTCGAATTTCTTTTCCTATTTACACAAAAAAAAAAATTTTCTTAAAATTAAATTAAAACGTTTCTCTTTGATGTAAATTTTATAGTGGATACTGTATAATTTTACAATGTATATGTATAATTTTACAATGTGCTTTTTCAAAAATGACTGACAAAAAATTCTGGACAATAATCAGTGGAAAATGATCGAGTTGGAATCCTGATAACACTTTTCTTCTAGATTTACAATACTGTGCTTAATTAGCTCTTTTCAATAAAAATCTTTATGTTCCTCACTCAAACTAAAGTCCACTAACATTTTTCCTATTTGGCATTATTTGAGAAAGTAATTTTTGCGAAAATTGGATAAAAATAAAGATTTTTACAACCTTTTGCGAAAATTATTAACACTACAGCGTACCGCCACTTAGTAGCTAATAACCTGCCTGTATACACTAGCCGAAGCTTGAAAATGCAACAAGATTACTAACACTATATTATATAGTAATATACACTGTGTAATATGATAACTTGAACTATCAGGCAAGCACCACAGCTCGACTGCCTCTTCGGTTTCCGACTCGGATTCGGTCAAAACGGAGAAATCCAATCCCGAAGTCAAAGAGGAGATCGACAGCATCATCAGGGCGGCAGCAGAGGAGCACGAGCAGTCCCTACTCGAGTCTTCCCCTGCCAATGAGTCGCCCAACTTTGACTCCCTGTCTAACCAACCCGCCTCCTCTCCCGTTCCGAAACCTGCCACGTCCGACCTGAAATTGTTCAGGAGGCCTAAAGAGGCCAAGAAAATACTGAAAAGTAAAGTACAAACTATAAAAACCTCCAAGGGCATCATAACGGTGCTGGAGCCCAACACTATGATAAGCAAGCCCAAAGAGCCGCCGTCCGCCCCGAAAAAGGGGCCCAGCTTGTATGAGAACGCTTTTCTGAGTTTCTTGTCCAGTCAATGTAAGGAACCGTCGACAAAAGAAGGAAAGTCTGGTCGGAAAGTGCAACCGGTAAAACAAATTTCTAAGGTGGAGATTATTTCCGTTCCACCTAAAATTGCTGTGGGTCAAATGAATTTAACTAAACCCATTTCGACTTACTCTGCTGATATTAAAAATGAACCTACGACTTCAAATGATGCTACCTCGATCAATACTACGACATCACCGTACGCCACAGGAAACACAATTTCAGCGAGTTTGTCCAGAAATGTTAAAATAAATTCGACTAACCCGCAACAGGCGGTGAATATCATCAAGGATATTAAAATCTCTCCCCAAGTATCCACCAGAGACGTAAAGGAGGTGCAGAATAACTCAACCGCCCCTAAGAACTTTAAAATGCAGCACTCGATTCTGCGAGAAGCCAGATTCTCTCCGAACTTCCCCCATACACCTCTGAATGACCTCAAAGTCTACCCTAGCAAGCAACCGCAATTCAGCGCTCCGTTCGCTGCCGCTTTCGATAGCATGCACACCATCACAAACGTCGAGAAGAGTCCGGAAACGGAGGTTGCGAGTGTCACGAAACAGATGCCACAACTGAGCGTTCCGGAACCCAAAGATCCGCACATAGAACACGAACAAATGCCTCTGTTGGACCCCCATTCGCCCCTGACATATTCCGGCATGAAACAAGCGGTGGCCCCGCATGTTTCATCTACAAACACGGTTGGGCAGCCTTCAACGACCACAGCTACGGTTTCCATAGCAAATCCGGCGCCGGTTGTGGCGAATCAGGGACTGATGAAGGTGTACAGCATTAAGACCGTTCCACCCGTCAACGGATTAGAGAAAATCGAACAACCACCCCTGTGTATTTCCGAAACGCAGGACGTTACCCCTGCCCCCGTTCAACAGCATAAACCCAATTTAATTTGGAACAATCACAAGTTCTACACTGTGAATCAGTGTCCGGAAACAACTTACATCAATAACGATAGATTTTATCCTATGACTCAGGCACCGATAAAACTCGATAAGGCGGAAAAGAAAGTTGTGGTGGAGGCTATTCCGACGGACGTAGTAGACGAAGGCATTACAGCCTTAAGGAACCAAGAGTTTGGCTGCGTGGACAAAAGCAAATATAATGAAAATGAAATTAAAAAGGAAGACGGAGAATGTAAAAGAGAAAGTTCTTCTTCGTCTTCGTCCAGTTCGAGCGATAGCGAGTCCGATTCCGATACGGAAGACTGCAAACTGCAGTTGAGTTCCGATGAAACATCCTGCTATTCTCCAGGTGCTTCCGATCTCTCGGACAGTTCTTCAGACGATGAGGATTCAAAGTCTTACGGCAGTGTGGCAGAACCTGAGATAAAATTCGAGAAGCGTTTCCAAGAGATCCAAAAAAGTACTGTTGAAACTAAAGAGGAAACAATCTCCTCTGAAAATTTTAATCGATGTGTTGCAGATGGAAAAGAGAACGTCGACAGCAACCAGAAGAAGGGAGACGTCGATTTGCCTGCTAGGAGAGGACGCAAACCGAAGTACCTCAAGAAACCAGATTTCAGATACAAAGACCCGGACTCGTATCAGAAAGGTAAAAGAGGTAAAAAACCAGCCAAGAAACCGTCAGGTCGCACACGAATGCGACCGTACCTGTCCGAAATAATCCTGGGAGTCAGAAAAAAGGGTCGTCCCAGCAAAAATATTCAGCACAAATTCAACGCCATTAAGAGCATCATCAACAATTTCAAGGATCGCTTCAGTTTCAAGCCCAAAAAGGGTCCTCAGCCCTCCGATCCCAACGCACCCCTCAGCAAATACCTGGCCTACAAGAAGGCTAGCCTGACTCCCTTGGATTGTTGCGTAGAGGTACCGGACGTATTGGGTCGTTTCAGTCGGGACTTCCAGGAATACCTTAAATCCGGCCTTACCCTTTTCAATGTCAGTTCTATTCCTATAGCTCAGACAAATCCCGCTTCTGATTCCTCGAAGGAAGGCGAGACCAGGGGCAATTCCAAAGATCAGAAGAAAACTCCAAATAAAACGGTAATTAACATTAATGAGGCTGTTTTTAAAGGTTTGAATTTATTTTCTTGTTATTGTCGTAGAAGGTCTATCCCATCGTAAAAGGCGACAAGGTGTGGGCGAAACACAAGAACAGCAGATATTACAAGGCTACCGTGGTGGACATAAAAATTGAATCCCAGATGTGCGTCTTCTTCCCCGAAGACCAGAGCTTTTCAAAGGACATAATCCTCAGCGATATCGTGGATTGGGAGAAGATCAAGACACCTACCATAGGCCAGAGGCTTCAGATCAGGTGGATTGATGGCAGGGTGTACGACGCAGACTACATTGGCAAAGTGGATTATTCCGTCTTTACCGTAAGTACCACGTGCAAGTTGGATAGGTTTTTCGATTTTTTTATCTTTGTTTCATTTTAAGGTATTGTTTGAGGACGAGTCCACGAGTCACTTACACAGAGAGTACATATACGCTCTAAACGAGTACATACCAAAGCGTATAGTTTCAAAATTGGTATGTTTTTCTTTATTTTTATATTTTGTTGTTATTGTTTCAATTATTCAGGTTTTTCTCACGCAATGGTAGGTATATTGTCCTGATTTAAGTTCACGTTGAAATATTTTGTTTTGTTTCAATTTTATAAAAATGCTCGTCGCTATTCTGAAGCCTTCTGTTTTATTTTTCAGTCTTATGCTAGTGATATGAAAAATCGGGATCACTTGTACGATCTGGAGAACCCATTGCCGGAGAAGCGGCCGGTGAAACGGAAAGTGTACGAGGAGGACGAATAGTTCAGGCTGAATAGTTTAATTAAATTTCTTTTTGAAGACTGAATTCCAAAATAGTTTTTTACGGCATTGGTTTTGTATGAAATTGACTGGATTCCGGGAAAAATCGGCCGACGGGCCCTCCCGTTGATTATACTTTTTCTGTAGATTTTTCAATTTATTTTTGATGAAGAAAAATTTTACTTGTGATTGATTAGTATTCCCACATCATTTTTTCGATACTCTGGTATCGATTGGTAATTTCGATCACCGTATTTCTATCGTTAGCAGTAGTTTTTTAAGTGTGTGTGATAAAAAAGTTGTATTTATTTTTATTTTAATGTAAATACCACAATTATAATTTTTCCTTAGGTTTCTGTATAAAAAAGATGTAAAATAGCGCAATTATGTCTAAAGTATTGATAAAATACAAATCATTAAATAATGTTCACAGTAAATGAGTTTTAATTGTTGTCTTTGGAAACACTCTTTCAATTATTTTAAAAATATCGACATTTAACTGACAATTTAGTTCGTACAAAAAAAAAGTACGTAGAACATAGTACACTTTGCAGATAAACGCTTTCAATTGTTTTAAAAAAAATGTACTACTTTTAACTGATTTGGTTTGTCCAAAAAATAATAGTACACTTTGGAAGTAGACACTTTTAATTATTTTAAAAATCGGCTCATACTTTTAACTGATAATTTGGGGTACAAAAATGTATAATACATTTTATAGTAAGTGCAAATAAACCCAATTGTTTTCAAAATACTCACTTTGGAAAGACACTTCCAATTATTTTAAAGATATCGCCAAGTGCTTTTAACTGACAATTTGGTTTGTACAAAAAAGTATTAACATTATAGCACATTTTGAAAATAAATACTCATTTGTTTTCAAAATATCTACTACTTTTAATTGATTTACTTTATGTAAAACAACTGTAATATTATTATATTACACTGAATACAGACGCTCAATTTTTTTAAAATGCCATCTTGTAATTGACAGTTTGGTTTGTGTCGAATGGAATAACACTTTGGAAATAAACACTTTTTCAATTGTTTTAATAATCTCGATGCCTACTTTTAACCAGCAATTTGATTTGTGTAATAAACTACACTTTGTTTTAAAAGTATTGACATGAAATTTGGTTTGCACAAGTATAACATAGTACCTACACTTTCTAAATAAACACTTTTTCAATTGTTATAAAAATATCGACGCCTACTCCTAACTGACGGTTTGGTTTGTGCCAAATGGAATAACATTTTGGAAATAAACACTTTCAATTGTTATAAAAATCTCGATGCCTACTTTTAACCAGCAATTTGATTTGTGTAATAAACTATAAAATAAAGACTTTGTTTTTATAATATTGACACATACTTTTACCGGAAAATTTGGTTTGTACAAGTATAACATAGTACACTTCCGATACAGATACTTTCAATTGTTTTGAAAATATCTAATTAACAGCTTGGTTTGTACCAAAGGAAATAACCGAACACTGGAAATAAACACTTTTTCAATTGTTTTAAAAATCTCGATGCCTACTTTTAACCGGCAATTTGATTTGTGTAATAAACTATAAAGTAAACACTGTTTTAAAAATATTGATTGACACGTACTTTTACCTGAAAATTTGGTTTGTACAAGTATAACATATTATAACAGTACACTTTGGATACAGATACTTTCAATTATTTTGAAAATATCTAATTTACAGTTTGGTTTGTATCAAATTGAATAACATAGTACACTTTCGAAATAAACATTTTTTCAATTTTTTTTAAACATCGACACCTACTTCTAATTGACAGTTTGGTTTGTGCCAAATGGAATAACCCTTTGGAAATAAATACTTTTCAATTGTTATAAAAATCTCGATGCCTACTGCAATAAACTATAAACATTTTATTTTAAAAATATTGATTGATACGTACTTTTACCTGAAAATTTGGTTTGTACAAGTATAACATATTATAACAGTACACTTCGGATACAGATACTTTCAATTGTTTTGAAAATATCTAATTTACAGTTTGGTTTGTATCAAATTGAATAACATAGTACACTTTCGAAATAACCACTTTTTCAGTTGTTTTAAACCTATCGACACCTACTTCTAATCGACAGTTTGATTTCTATCAAATGGAATAACAGATAACATTTTAGAAATACACTTTCAATTGTTTTAAAAATGTTGATGACCAGTTCTAACCAGCAATTTCATTTGTGCAATAAATTATAACATAAAACTATGGATATGTACTTTTACCTGACGATTTCGTTTGTGCAAGTATAACATAGTACACATTGGAAATCCAAAAAAATATCGCCGCGTACTCCTGACAGACAATTCAGTGTATGTCAAACAGCAGAACACAAAGTCAAATTAAAACGAATCAAGTTTAAAGTTTTTATTTGATATTTCTTATGCAATAATACAAAACCTCGATGGCAGAACAGATAAACATCAAGACTAAAAAAAATTCATGTCACACAAACGTCACTCTTACAACAATCTTCCCTTGCATTCCAAAGAGGCGCAGTGACAGTACAACACCCGCCCAGGCACGCTGCCGATGTCGTAGTTATAGTTCCAGGTGAGTTCCGTACCAGCACGGATGAACTGAGAGGAGAAGAACGACACCCAAGGGAACCTCGGATCGTGGGTGTCCACAAACACATTTTGGACAAAGACATTCGGAGAACAAGAGTGCTGCAAAATATAAAATTATCGGGGAAAAAAGTGAATAACAAGAGTGCTGTAAAATATGATAAAATTATTGGAGAAAAAAAAATTACGATGGCTTACATTTAAGAATCGTCCAATATTCCCTGCGTTCTTGGCGTCCATAACGTACACACACTCGTCCTCGCCGAACAGTTCCCTAACGGAAGTATAAGTGGGGCCTTTGTCGTCCAGCCCAGTGCTCGCTTTTGGATTGAAACTCAACACTTCCCTCCCCTCTGAAAAATGATTTTAATAAAGTAAACGACACGTCTTTTTGTTTGGAACGTACCGTCCTCTTCATCGCTGATCGTAACAGTTTCGATTTCATCCGTAAGACCTTCAATCGACTTGATATCCAACTCCTTTTTTATTTTTATGTCCACTTCCATTTTGTTCTCCGTAGGGGTGGCAGGAGATTTTACTTCCTCTTCATTGCGCTTTCGGAGCCTCATCCTGAAATTTTGTCAAAACAATATTTTCAAAAAAATCTTCTATATCACGAAATTCGATCTTTAAAAACCATTTCTTATAAACTGTCTTACCTCATGTTCCGATCTCCGGATTTGTTCACCAACGGAACGGGCTGACTCGGCATGAAATCGTTGTCTTCAGCGTAGCTGTATCTCTTTTTTGTATTGCTGACGGGTCTCTGGGGCTGTTCCTCCTCGTCTTCTTCTTCCGGAGGAGGACTTTTCTCCCTGTATTCCTCATCTTCTAAAGCTTCGGCCTCGTAATCCTCCTTGAATTTCTCTACGGTCTCTATATAGTCCAGTTCGGCGAAATATTCGTCACCATAAGCCATGCCATCCTAACGTTCCGAATAAATATAAAGCATAATTTCTATTATTTTCGTCTTTGTCAGGCCAAATTCAATTACAAATGCACTATTTGTAAATTTTTCATGTTAATTTTGAAGAAAAAAGGTGTGAACAGTAAATTCTAATAAAAAACATTTGATTTCTTGTTAGTTACAATTAGATCAACAAAAAAATTGTTTTATGTTCGTTTCACTAGTCATCTTCTGTTTTTTTGGAAACGGTTTCAAAAATTAATATACATTATAAGCTCAACGAAATCCTTGTCATATGAAAGGTCATGCAATTTTAAAAGGCTTCAAAGTTTTGATTAATGATATAATTTTAAAAAATTACTCAAAATTAAGGAAATACATATAGTGAATATTATCCGTCCACTGCAACACATGCTTCACGACGCACAAAAGAGTTATCGTTATTTGTAATTTGAGCAGTGTGTATTCTTTGTGTGTCAACTGTTCTTTTGTATTAATTTCTTCCTGATATACAATTTGTTTCATATTCCCTCATAAAAAAAAGATCTAACAGAAATAAGTGTTGAAAATGACTGCCGTTGTTAAACATTTCCAGTACAAACGTCTTGTAACCAGAGAATTTTCTCCAGTTTTGCCGTAAATTAACATGTCATGCAGCTTTTGATTATTAAAATGTTCTATTTTTTTTTGTTTATAAACCTAAGTACAAATAAACTAAACGCGCTAGTCACAATAATATGTCATATTTCACAGTTTGAAGGATTTTTATGAAATTTTGATTGTGTCATTAACACTGATACAAAGAACATATTATAAACAAATTACGTTAAAACGGCTAAAATACATTTTATCTTACAATGCAGAATAAAGTATCAAATAATTGTAACAAGTGTTCAAAATTACTGCCTTTGCTTGTGAGAAATATTTTCTGTACAAATATCTTGTAGTCAAAGAATTCTGTAGAGAAACCTTTCGTTTTAGATATTTTATTCAAGTTTTTTGTTTTTGGCCCTTCCATCTTGTATATTTATTTCACTCTGTCCAAGGTAGTGGCATAATTATAGTTTTAATTTAAAAAATATTAAAATTATTCCTGACCTTGTATCAAGAAAAAAATGTTATAAGAAACACCTCTATAATTTTTTGATTTTAAATGAAAGAAATTTTATATTACAAGAAAGGAGAGTAATAAATATTTAGCCTCATTTTTCCAACAGTTTCTCCTCTTTAAAAAGGTCTGGACATGCCACTGGATAAAACGCAACGCTTTTATATGTAGACCTACTTACCTCGTTGGCCATCTGCTCTGTGTGAATAGTGCCCGCGTATATGCAAATAAAACTGCCCTGGGGAACGTCGTTCAGACACCTTATACCCCAGCCGCGATTGTGCGTCTTGAAAACCTGCAATTTTAGACTCATCGGATTTTGCACGACCCTGTTCAAACACGTGGAATTGCACTTGCATCTGAAAACGACAAAAAGTTATGAAAAAATTTTGTTTTTCTAGTAAAATAGATTTTTTCACCTGGAATTGCACTCGTAGATGCCCGTTATGACCTGTTCCGGCAACCTCCTGTATATATAGCCCACCGAGTTCGGATCCACGTCTCTACCTACGTATTTAGCGCCCTCTAACGTGAGTTTCCAGCATGCGCACTTCGTTTTGTCCTGAAACGAATAACAAGCCATAGATTCGCTCATTTCCAAATAATTATAAAACGTACTATGCAATCGTCATCGCAGTCGCACCCGCAGACAAACTCCGTATCGAGATTCATGTGGACGCCCTCCATGGGCACCCTCTTGATGGAATAGTTGCAGAAATCCAACATCTCGTTGTTAATGCCGTTTATGACAGGAATAGGGACTTGTTCGAGACCTGAAAAACGTTTTCCTACAACACTCGGATCCGGTAAGAGTCATGGCGTTACCTCTCGACAGATCCTTGGGATCAGGGTTACACTCGACGCTGAACTCCGCCAGGCACCTCACCATGTGGTTGAAGTCGAACAAGTCGACGGTCATCTCGCTGTTGGTCAACCGTAGGTAGTAATGCACCTCGGCAATGTTGCGCAGCAGCCTGCCACAAGGCGCTTTGTAGATTATCTCCTTCCTGCCCTTCGCCTTCAAGGTCATCCTGGCCCAACCACACAGCAGCGGTTTCGAGAGGGGGTTGTGGCCGCGCAACTTGCTGAAGTTGTGCGTGAGATAGTCCTTGCACTTGGGGGAGCAGTTGTGAGGCCTGTAGACGCGTTTGGTAATGACCTGGTCGCGTGGCGTGAAGTACTGAAAGGTACGAAAATGTCGTGCTTTTACCAATGTCAAACTAACCTTAAACTTTAATCTAAAGTATTGTATGTTACAGAAAATCAATCAATCAATGCACTGTACAGGGCGTAACAAAAAACCCAATCCAATTAATTGCATATTTTTGACGACAAAATATGTCATAATGTTATTCATTTTAATCACGTACTTGATTTGGAAGTACTAATAAAGATAGAAAATCGAAAAAAAAAATTACTGGTACGCTACAAATTTTCTGGTGACGCGTACGAGAAGTCCAGCAGCGTTGCCACTCAGGATCATATAAATATAGTAACAGTATGTTCGGTACTGAAGTGTTAGATTTTTTTCTAATGACAAACGTCTTGTTAGCAATGTAAAAATTGTTGCATTTTTAAGATATTCATTAAGCGTTTTGTCAAGTCCTGACGTAAAATTCAATTTCAAAAACTCTGCAAAATTTTATACAGTAAATAATTTTGGATAAAACATTAAAAATATACCTCTTTTTGTCACCCTTTCGTTATGTTCTTGAAAACAGAATCAAATTGAGCTAGTACATTGATATTCCCAAATAATGCAAAATTGCTTTTGATTATGAATATGAATCAAATCCATTACTCATGATCAATATGTACCGAATAACACAATTGTCCATTAAAATGTCTTATAAATTTTCCCATAGCTCTGTTCAGAAGACAACCGCGGTCTTTCACTACTTTAACTTGAATTGCATTTTTGCTTAGGCAAATAGCAAATTTTATTAATAATTATAAACTACACTGGCGATACAAACACACAGAATTTACCAACCTCTACCACGCGAAAATAATGATGGATGAAGAAGGGAGAGAAGTCGAGAATTATATTCGACTTATTCCTCTGGCAACACATTAAACGGGAATTTAAAGTGCCAACTTTTTAGCTTTGCCGATTACAGCCTATCTGATGTCAACGCTGATGACTGCGGTTGACATTAATTATAAAATCTTCTCTTGATTTTCTATACATTACACCAGATGTTTATAGAAATGCAAATTTAATTAACGTTTCTGCAGCGCTGTTGATCACTGAATAGCTATGTCTCGGACTGTTTTTTGTTGACAATACGAGAGTTTCTTTATTACTGTCTGTATTTAAATACAAAAAATGTTTACGCTCTTGTATATAAAAGTGCCTCCTTTAAAAGACAGGGTGTTGAAGTCAAACTTTTAAAATTGTTTTTCCGCAATAATTTTGTCAATTTTATGTCGTTTTACTTCAAAATTCCCTATTCAAATCAAGAATTAACACTTATCACAACAATATGTCGTAATGTTTAGTTTAATCATTAGGTTATGTATGATACTGAAAGAAATGATAAACTAGTAAAGGAGAAACTAATTACTATATAAAAATGTATAAACTAATAGCTTATATGTTTTTTCACTCACCATGATCTTGCTTGTGGGTCCTGTCGTATTCGTCGGGGTATTGTTGACCGGCGGCAAGAACGGCACGATATTGGCCGCGGCGGGAACGTTACTCTGAGGCTTAGTCGTGCTCTTTCTAGCTACCGCCCTAACGTTGGAAGAGTTTTCTTGGGCACCCTGGACGAAATCGTTGTTGCGCGTGTACTGCACGACGGTCGCCGATTCGTTCTGGAAAAATTGTACGCTTGATATGTAAAACATCTTATTGTTAAAAGATTGCACTTACCGGTCCTACTTTCCGAGACGTTCTGACACCCGTATGTCTGTTCGTCGCAGCTTGCTCTTCCCTAAACATGGGACTCAACCGGGTGGATCCTCTGTATATCCACTCGGTTCGGTTGAAGCTGTCGAACAGGACCTGTACCAGCGAACAGTCCACGTTCAATACCGTACACAGCCACCATTTTCCTAAAAAAAAAAATAAGTAGTTCACAGTCGGCAATTTTTTTGCTCGAATAGTTCTTTTGTTTAAAGAATGTTTCTGTTATCTTGAAAAGAAAAACATGTCTTCATCTATGTGGAATCACAGCAAATTGTTATAAATAATTTTATTTCTGTACAAAAAAAATATATATGTAAGATTTATAGAATTTTTTGAGCGATTTTACCGATATAAAATGTAAGATGCAATTGATTAGCTGTATTAATTACACAAGTATTTAATGACTTTAATTTTAATGATGCCGTTAAATTGCTACTTTTTTTTTAATATAATGATAACATTAACAGCTTTTTGTAACAAATTATATTAATTTCATTACATATCTTTTCCTTTAAGAAGCCTCCAATCTAGTGGATTGAGTTTAGGTAACCGAGGAGGCCAAGCAACCGGACCACCTCAATCAATCCACCTTTTCCCGTGGATTGTATCTAAACAATCTCAATCGTCTCGTTCATAATGCGCAAGGCAACCACCGAATTATATCCACAAACATAATTAAAATAATTTACAAATTGTTTACAAACTATTATTATTTGCTTAAAAATGTATTGAAAATATCTGAACACGAAAACTTATTAATGATTTTCACCAAGATCACCTTTTTTCAGAAAATATATTAAAATTTGAATATTTGTACTGAAAAAATATTTTTAGTTTTAAGAGGTCCACGAAAAAACCCTATTGAGTTTTGAAAAAATTATTCACGTCAAAAATACAAACGATATTTATTTGCAAATGTGTTCATTATTATTTTCTTTATTATACTTCTCACAGAAAAAAAGTATAATTTTTTTACTTTTAATGAAAACAAAGTGTCGGACAAAAATATTATAGAAAATACCACCTCTATTTTTTTTAATGTTCTTTTGTTATCAGTTAAAAACAAAAAAAAATTATAGCATATAATTTTGAACCAAGTGAAATTACTTCACATAAAACCCTTCCTAAAGAAAAAATTAATCCTATTATACATTTTCTACATTAAATTAGATTTTAAAAATATGTCCACATCCTACCGTTATACTCGACCCGTAACGTCTGATCCTTGTACATCTTTACCATAGGCCGATCTTGGCACTCAAGATACTTTTTGATAAAACTCCTAGAATCTACCAGAACGTCCTCCCAAACGTTCTTGCTCACCTCCAACACTAAATGAACGCTACTGAAACTGACGTACTGAGAATATCCAATGTCGAAAAATATTAAATACCTACAAAAAATTATATCAAAACACGTTCCTTCGAGTGATATTTACAACTTACCGGTATTTGTTGCCCTCGACGGGCTGCTCAGCGACAATTCCCGGATAGAACGGATCATGCCTGGGTCTTTTCACGTCGCCTGCGTTGCTCAATTCTTTAAAAACGGAAAGGACTCTCGTGCCTACCGGCAACCGGACCTTACTGAACGTCATATAAGCCATATTTTTGCCCGTGAGTATCCGTTCTCTTTGCTGTTTGAGTTCAATCAGTCTGTAGTGGGTCGTTTCGTAGGTCTGGCCATTGTAGGTGGATCCGGCGAGGATGACGGATTGAAGACGCGCTCGTATCCAGGAGCCTTGTGAGTTCTCGCGTACAATGTAGTAGATTTCACCTGGAACAGCAAATATCGCATTTATTTTTCGTACAAGATGCGATAGAGCGTGTAAAAAATGCATTAAAAAGCAAATTTTCCCTACACTCATGAAGTACAACTATTTACTCTTCACTGAATGACACTTATTTGAAACATCAATAAAATGAACGTTGGCCGTTTGTTTTCTTGTCAGTATTTTGCACTATTTAATTGATTAAAAAAAAAAAACAGATTAGTGTTCTAGGTAACATGTAGAAATACTAGTAAAAAAACTCTACAAATTGAACGTTAATATTAATCCACTCACCGACTTTAGCCGGCAGCCTTTCAATCGGGGATACCGGCGGCAGGTCCTTGGGTGGTTCCGTTTCGGGAGATTTGTCGTTAGGCGTTGGAACTTTGGGGCTGTTTGAATTACCGGGATCGTCTAGCTCAACGTAGGACACGGGTTTGTGGATGCGGGCACTCTTTCTTGGACTTTCCGGTGTTGCATCTAAAAGAAACGTGTTTTGTAAAGCTATTTTTTACCTCTGGTAGCTGTTTTTTGTCCTTACCAACTTTGATTATAGTATTTGGAGACTGCGTGTGATCGTCCGTTATTGAAAGGCCTTTCAACGACCGAAAATCGGGCCGAAATTGATTGTACAAATTCAGCTGAATTCCATCCAAAACTTGTCTTATATCTTTAACTTTCTTTGTCAAGTCAGTGTAATCCTCTGGAAAAAAAAGGTAATAACCATCTAATTGATAAAAACTTACATACAAACCTTCTACTTTAGAGCACTCCTTTTTTAAATATTCTGCTTCCTTTTCAAAATGACTTTCCACCTTCAATTGCTCCATCGTTTCCTGCAGAACATCATCGATATTCTGACAGATAAAATCGTAATTTTCTTTACTAATATAATCTGTTAGATCGTCTCCGGTATCTTCCTCTTCATCGCTATCTTCTATTTGTAACGTCTCATTAATAATGGGGTAATCCACACTTAGAATAAGTTCTCCTTCTTTGAGAGTGGTGCTGAGTTTATCGAAATCTTGGACAGATTTGGAATAACAATCTTCGCAGATCTCTTCTCTGTGGTTCTTGGACCGTTTTACACGATAGTACGACAAGCAAAAGTCTGGGGCACGGAAGAAATCAGTACTCGTGCCGTTACATGCGGAATTTAAACATCGACTGCTGTGCGGTTTATCCACGAGATCTATTATTTCCTTGACTGGAGGTTCTCCTGTGCCATTAGATGGTGAATCATCTAAAATCATAACAGTCTAATACTTATTTGAAATTGGAGTCAACCTACCTTTCATTGGTTCATCATCGTCATCGTCTAATATAACAACATCAGGGTCTTTGTTCTGCTTCAATCTGTCTTCTTCTTTCTGCTTGTCTTCATTATCAACAATTTTAATGGTCTCATTTGTAGTCTCGATAGGAGTTTGGCTGGTGTTTATTGCCTCATTTTCTACAGCAGAAGTATTTATCGTAAAAGAAAAATCGTCTGATTTACGTTCTATTATAGGTGCGGCAGGTAAATTGTCTTCAATTTCCATAGCATCGTCTTCCTCCATATCCATGGTTTTTATTTAGTAATAACTTTTTTGTCAAATAATTATTTAAAAGTTTTGTTGTATAAACATAACCTTGAAATTGACCGCAAGCTAAGGTCTAATAATTTCATAAACTTTATATTCCGTACTTGTACGTAGGCTGTGACATGAAATTTATTGAAAACAAATTATTAAATAATAAATTTCACACCTGTATAATTTACTTTTAATTCAGCAAAATAATTTCAGAAGAAATAAAAATTTGTTTTTTAGTAGAGAAATATACCGCTGCGGAGTGTGGAGGGGGAGATACAGGGAGATATGAGAAATAAATTGTATTTGTATAAATAATACTAATTTCCATTAGAGATAATATTCGTTGTGTTTTAAACATTTTGCGCTATCATTAGATATTTGCTTAATTTATAATAATCAATAATCATTTAATTTGATCGTAAATGATAGTCGAGTTAAGAACCAGTTTTGACTAGCGCTCCCCCTACCTATGACATTTACAAATAAACAACAATAAACCAAAACTGAACATTTCAACAAAACTACTTTTAAGTGTCAGAATTCCACGCCTTTTAAATACTTCCGTCCTTAATTTGGTATTAAATTCTTGTAATTTATCAATGGCCGTATAAAAATGACTTGAATCTCGTTGAATAAACGGAAATTGCAGTGATATAAGGCCCTTAACCTGAAGAAAATGTCATCCCAATTTTCCTTGACAGGCGGTGGTCGACAACAGAAAAGATTCTCGATAGACGATGCTTTCGAAGAAGAAACTGATGAAGCTATAAAGGTGTATGGGTCCACGGGTCCCCGATCTCCAGTTTCTAATACAAGTAGAAACATGCTAGGAGAGGGTGATCATGCTAGTGTTAATATTGAAAATGGAAGGTAAAAAAAATCCGCTTTTGCTACGTTCTCACGTCACTTACAGTGTTTCTTTCACTTTAGAACCTACAAACTGGCTAACGACGCGTCGAGAGATAGCGACTCGTTGATACAAGATTACTACGATTGCTCTAGTCAAGAAAACCTGCACCGATCATGTTTCAAACACCCGAAGGTGAGGGAGAACTGGCGGATGGTACTGGCCGCAACCACATTGCTAATAATAGGCATTGGCCTATTAGCGACTGGTACTGTGACGTTATCGGAACCTAATTCGGGGTTACAAGGGTCGGTGTTTCTGTTGGCGGGGTTCATATGCTTCGTACCGGGGGCGTATCACGTCGTGTATATTTATTTGGCTGCTAAGGGCAAGAGGGGGTACCACTTTCACAATCTGCCACTGTTCACGTAAAAATGTTTCGCCGAGGCAGGTAAACTGGGTTATTAAAGCATTTTTATAAGTGTATCTTACTTGTTTTTATGTGGTAAGTTTTAAGATTATCTTTAACGGACGTTGATTGTACCATAACAGAGATTGTAATATTTTCTTAACCGATTTAAAGAGGCCAACGTTCTGTTCGCAGAAAGGCCAATTTCTTGTAAAACCCTGTCGTGTATTTATCATCTCGTGACTGTGAAAGTAATTGTTGATGTAATCTGTTTGTTTGAAGTTGGATAACGTGTATTTTGAGGTGTCTAAACGCAACTCGGTCTATTTTTGGCGGTAGCAGATGTTGACAATCATTTATGGCAAATGGAAAAGGTATTTAAATATAAAGACACCTTAAAATATAAAGATACCGAAAATCTGTACTCTAGCAGCTTGTGAGTTGTGAAAACGTTGTGGATTGTGTCATTTCTGTCTCTAAATTAAAAAACTGGAGTAATGCTGTCGATCATAAGTGGGCCACCACTATTATAAATGAAATTTGTCGTGCTAAATACTCTTTATCGAGTAACTACTTTAATTTTTGTAACCCATTTGTAACAATTTTGCTTTAAATTCGTTAAATGTCGAATCTACTGGTTCTTTTACTTGCCACAAATAATTAAACTTCCGTTGGTTTATCTCACGAAAACTCTAGTGGCAGTAAACTTTTATGTATTTCGCATATCTGTAGGTAGTTTTTACAATCTGTCACCAGTTACGTTTATTTTCTGCTCGAAATGTTTTCGTTTTGGTCAGCCAGAATGTGAAACATTTCAAACTAGAAGCGAGTACTTTTATGCCAAAGGTGAATATATTTAGCACGCCCAGCTTAAGAATAACTCATGCTTAAATGCCTGTCAGTGACATTTCGTTGCAATATCTTTTATTGGAACCACTATTTTTTATCTCGGCACCGATTAGGACGAATTTTTCAAATTCGTTTTAGAAGAGCAAAACTGAACGAAGGAAAATACGGCTTCAGTGAAAAATAAGATGTATTCTTAGTATTAAAATGATTCCAAATTAAATTGTATAATGCAATGCGGGAGAAGCAACTATCGACTGTATGAAATCAAAGGAAATTATTTTTTGACTGCATTTTGTTGTGAATATTTTTTTTATTTAATTTTAGGTAAATTATTTTCATAATTCAACTTTTAAGGCTATGTAGCGTAGGATAAATTGTAACACTTACTATAAGTTTGAACTTTGAGCTTTAAAATACATTACATGTAAGCCAATCTTTTTTACTTATGTGTCGGTGTAGAAATATGTAAAATGTTTGAATAAATTTACTTTTTCTTATCTCTCGAGCGTATCTTCTTTCATCTTCTTTATAATATACATTTTTTTTGTGAATCGCTTGTCGAATTAAAAAGAAGACGTTGATCTGAAACATGTTTTAATTATTTCGGCTTAAAATACAAGCATGATATATAGTAACAAAATTTTAATTGAACTAATATCTTTTCGTCATATTTTACACAATTTTGTACTTACAAAAGTTATCAAAGTTTATCGAATCATTTAAACACCTATACAATTTGTTACATGGTCTGGAAAATGCCAAACGAATCGAGAAATGAACGTCAAATTTACAAACGCACCGTTCGGACTGCAAAGCGAGACCGATGATGCCAATTTAATGAAAACAATTACAGACATGAAATTATACCGTGGGATATGATGCAAAATATATATTTTTTATAACATTTCGCGCAACAAATACAATATATTAAATAGGAGAATGACGAGAGAAAACAAACAGAAGAGTTCATCAATTGAGAGATGGGGTTACGTTATCGCACCAATTTACTTCTATGTTTGGCCACTTTGTTTGGAGGACCGTCAGCATGGGATTTGATTCGCACACGGACTTTAAATCGGATTCAAGTAGAATGGCGGAACCGATGTGATACTGCACCTAAAGAAAAACCATTTTAACGAAAAGAGAGGAAGGCTTCCAAACCCTCACCTGTCCCTTCACATTGCTCTGGGCAAGACCGTTGTAATGTGTCAGGGTGAACATGTCGGGAGTGGAAGATTCCTCTTTGGGAAAGAATTCATCCATGAACGCGTGCAACAGAATTATCCCCAAATTTTCACCGTCCAGCTTCTTCTTCATTATGTTAACGCTGAAACGGAACGGCGGTTTATATAAAATACATGTTATAACATCTCTGCTTACTACTCCAATTCGCTGACAAGATCGAGCGCTTGCAAGACATCTTGAAGCTTATCGGAACTAATGAAATTATTGCCGTCGGGATCGAAACTCTTGAATACTCTCCTCGCTTGCTCGCTCTTGGTCTCCGGGCTGACGAGCTTCCGTTCGTCGCTGAAAAGGACTAAAAAAGCATCGTTAGAGTAGAGATAAAGTTTGAGATTTAAAATTCATATTCTCCTGGGAAAACATCCCTTACCTGTTAAATGTGTATCTGATGCGAGAACCCATACGGGATGAATGGGATTTTTGTAGAACGATCCGACTGTGCAAAACCTGTGATATTCCATTATCGTTATGAATCCTATTTGGCTCTGCTTCTCGATACCCCGCAGCTCTACAAGATTATATTTCACACAAACGTAAATGGGGGCGAATTTCACTGAAATCGTGAAAGAAACTGCTACTTACTTAGTCCACCGACATCCTGATCGTGGTCCCATACGTATGTAGTCGCCCTGCCCGTAATCATAAGATTGATCAGAGACTGACTACCGTAACCATAAGTCTCGTCTATTAGAGCGTCTTGAGTGTCCGATTCCGATTTCACTTGATCCAGACCCTGAAATTATAAACGATATCGGATTTATACATTTTTTGCATGGATACCGTTCGCCTGACTCACCTTGGAAGCTATCACAGAATACAAGAACAGCAGAACACCATACTGCGCTTTGAGTTTCTCGATATTTTCAAAATAATACTTTACAACGTCGTCCATGCAATGGAAACAGTGCACCCTCAATTCGTCGTGGAACCTAAGGGGGTCTATAACTAGAGAGGAATACAGGTTCTTGGGGGAACCCAGCATGGAATTGTCATTTTTGTCTCCATTAATTTCAGACGCACTGACGGAATCACTAAATGTACTATCTAAATAAACTATATAATACTTTTGACTGGTACATTGTCCCAAGATTGCACTAAGAGCATTGATCAATGAACGGTTCTGTATTTCGAGGTTGACCTAGAAAGGTTAGAGGTTAGGTCCTCATTAATGTAACATCTACCGTAAATGTCGACTCACTTTTTCCCTAAAGGATAAATCTTTATATTCTAAGAGCAGGTTTTTTATGATGAAGGCTTGGACGGGAGCTATTATCGCACAAGGCCCTCCCTCCGACTGTTCCAACGCACTTTTTTCATTGCTGCTGAAATAGAAACCTAAAAATTGGGACAAGTTTCGTGAATTTGTGTATCGCAAATTTAAAAATCAAATAACGCGCAAATGCGGCGCAATTACAAAAATTTACCTTGTGACCACCTTTTGAAAATGTCTGTCTTTATCTCGTTTCCCCATAATAAATTTTTGATGCCTAATAACTCCTGCTCAATGGCAGAAGGTAAAGTTTCCGCCATTGCAAAATAAATACACACAAACGGCTTAAATTTATAATTTATAACAATATTTTATGAATATTTAAGGTTATAATAAATTGACATCTCCAATATTTTCTACGTACTACCAACTGGAAAAAAGAAACAAAAAATAGGCGTCACGATAGGAACAACTACAAACAGAAATACACCAAATTAATTATCCCTCACTTATAAATAATAGTTACACAATTTAAAAATAAAAAAACCGAAAATATATATTTTTTTAATGACGTTACAAATCCTCTCCTCTGTTATTAAAGCAATCTAAAAATAAAGCTAGTAGATCTAGTCTCATAAGTTGCCATTATTTTAGTAAATTTTTAAAATTATTCCGGGAATACATCTATTTCACGTCCTATTTAAATTTGGGAATTGTTTATCACAGTTTTAAGTAAGTCCATTAATAATTTAAGCTAAAAAATAACATTTGTTGTCTTCTTTGGTCTTAATTTTAGGAAAACGGTAACCCGTATTGATTGAATAAATCTATTTTTAGGTCCTCAACAGCAGCAGTTCTAAAAATTGCTATCCTTACAGATTTCTGTCAATCTTTTTTTTATTTAAACCGGAAATTATGGATCAAGTCGAATACATAAAGTCTAATAAAGGAGGAATTAAAATTATATACAAAGGCTACATGTACACCGTACATAAAAATAAAAAATGCGGCGGCATTCGCTGGAGATGCGCCCAAAGAAGTTTAAATTGCAAAGTATAGTATTATTTTAATTCCTTGGTAGGAAATATTTCCCTCTTTTTTTTAGGGAAGTATATCAACGAATTTGTCTGGATCTCCCTGTATAAACATGCCTCACAATCACTTACCAGATCATCAGTCTATAGCCATAGCAAGGCATAAATTTGAAAATAATTCAGAGGGGCTTTTGATCGCCGATTTAATAGCCTTGGCGTCTCAGGCTGGTAAGAGATTTTGCTGTTTTAACATTGCACTTTCACCAATAAGATTTATTTAAAAACATTCGATCATAAATTTTCGATACATATAAAATTTCGCAAGAAGATTCAAAGATAAAACAGTTTTGGAACTGCAGTCTCGAGTGTTTGATGCTTGTTCGCATTTTGCAAGCGTTGTTGTGACAGTTTATTGTTGTCGTGGGGTTGTTTAGAACAATGATATTAAAAATAAACAACAATTCCGACTATCAACATCACGAATAACGTTTAACAAAGTGAACCCTTAAACAATTAATTGATAAATTTCATGTTATACGTATGGTAAGGTTATGTCCGTATATAACAAAAGAATGCATTTATTTGCCTGTAGGCACGCTCTTCGAAGTAGTATGATTAACTGACGATTGGCAAATGTCTTTAATTTTGTTATATTTATATTGATTTATTAAAATGATCGTATTTATCTGATTCTGGTATTTCGCATAAACATTTTTGGGACTGCAGTCCCTAAGTGTTTTAACTTTTGCTCCACTATTATTTGTGTAGGCTATCAAATTTAGAAAACTTTTACGCTTGCGATGTATCGTTTGCTTCGTTTGTGTATAGTGACATTCGATTGTACGGTCCTCTGAGTTTTACGATTATTAATTTTTTATTTGATAACGCTGTACACGGAAAAGAATAGAAGAAACTCGGTCTAGTGCGGGACCAGTGCTAATCAACATGGCCGATATGGGTAGCAAATACGATTTTTGTGGGACGAAAAAAGCTAGGAAAAGCAATTTTTCCCCAGAAGAAGTAGAAGCATTGGTTTCGACAGTGGGTAGAAACTACAACGTTTTGTACGGAGAGTTCGCTAAACGTGCGGTGAACAAACAGGCGAGACACAGAGTTTGGTTGGACGTGACAAAGCAGGTCAATAGGGTTAGCCTCGAGAGGCGAACTTTACAAGAAGTCAAAAACAAGTGGAAAAAGTGCCAACATTTGTATAAAGAACAAGAATCATTAGAAGACGTCGGTACGTTATTTATGACAAAAATTTGGTACAAATTTTCCCTTAATTCCAAGTTTTCTTTTTTTCATTTAGTTTTACCAACCGTTTGGGAACCGCTGACTTCATTAAAAGGTTTGTTCATAAGTAGGTATTGACATTTGTCGCGGCGCGAAATTCAAATTTGTAAACAAGGCAAATGAATGCATTTACGCATTTACCGCGGATGCAGTCTTACCGTAACGTAACCCCTTCCTTAGATTCACTATGAAAAGCAAAACTAAGCAGCGTGGTAACAAAACCAACAAAAGGATAAAGATAAGGCAGTGCACGAGTTACGAACCGGACTTTAAAAAGGCTGTCGTTCTGTATGCTGAACAAAAAAGCACGAGTGAGGCCAAAAGGCGATATGGGATCAGCGAGTCAAACATCAGACGATGGAGGAGGTTAAAAAATGATATTTTAGAGAAGGCCTCCCAGACAAAGTCTACCAGAAAGTCTGCTCGTACGCTAAACACCTACGACGGCTCTCTAGAGGAATGCGATTCTCTCGACTTTTCCAGCAGTTTAGGTACTCTAGTTTAGTCATTGGCCTTGTTTCCTCTTCATTTTGAAAGGTAGAAATGTGCCAGTCACTTTTTGTATCCCGTGAAATGCCTCGAGATTGTTGGTGATTGAACAGAAACATATTTCAGATTCCATGCCGTTGGAGCAACGGTTGAAGGCCCCGTCTGAACAAGAACCCATCCTTCAGAGCCAACCCTTGTCGCCAACCAAACTAAAAGTAACACGACAGTCCACAAAACCATCTCAACCCTCTCCAAAACCCGCCACACCGGAACCTCCGAACGAAGAAGTATGTCTAAGATGGAACAGTCACCATTCAAACATGCAAAGCTCCTTCCCCAGCTTGTTGATGCGAGAGCAGTACGTGGACGCGACTTTAGTCGCGGAAGGACAAAGTTTGAAATGCCACAGAGTACGATTTTCACATTTTAGATGAGGAAATTAGAAACGATTAATGCCTGTTCTTTTTAGCTCATTCTGTCGTCTTGCAGCCCTTATTTCGAGGAGGTTCTGAGCGGCATCAGTCCCTTTCAACACCCTGTATTGTTCATGAAGGACATTCCGTTCTGGGTGTTAAAATCTTTGTGTGATTTTATGTATGCCGGGGAAGTTCACATCTTCCAGAATAAACTGGAAGAGTTACTAGCGGTCGCAGAAACTTTGAAGGTACATTTTAATAGAAATATATTTTTGTTTACCGATACGTTGTTTTTTTTTTAGATTAAGGGCTTAGCTGGTAAAACAGACGGTTCGAACGAGGAAGTGAAGACCGGGGAAATGTCCAAGCCCACGAAAGAAGAGAAAAAAGAAGAAAAAGAAGTAAAAGAAAAAAAACGGAACTCGCAGCATGTCGAACCGACACCCAGAACTGGTTCAAAACCCGTGAGATCTACGTACCCATCAAAAAGATCGGAAAAGGTCATCAAGGAACCTCTAAATAAGGAAGGCATACTGGACCCGTTGGATTTGCTGGAACCCGTCTACGAAGAAGTAACGAAGGAAAGCGCGCCACCCAAAGTGAAAGAAGTGAAGAACATTCCCCTGAAGAAAGGAAAATTGAAGAAACGGAAATTTTCAGAAGAAAGAGAAGAAGTAAGTTGAAACTTGTATATTACATAAATTCTCCGTAACACATAATCTCTTTCGACAGTCTCCCCCTCCGCTTTTCCTCTCCAGGAAAGGTACCAGGTCACGTCCCAACGTGAAGATCCCGAAATACTACCACACTCACTACGAACGCGTCTCGGAATCCACGATAGTGAGGGAGCCGCACACCCAACAGCCCGATCCTTTATTCCAAGTAGAAGAGATCAAATCGGAGCCGTTGGATGTGGAGGACGACGTTATCGAAATAGAAGACAATGTTATAGGATTCTCAGAGGTACCCGGAATGCCGTCACATGAGGAAGAAATTATAGGGAATTACGACAGTCCTCTGGTAAACCTGAACGGCAAGGCCAACAAGGAAGACGAGCCTTCCCCGTTTAAGAAAATCAACCTGGTTGCGCAGCCCATTATAATGAACATACACAGCATTACCGAGAAGGCCCCTAGTACGTTACAAATCGTTGATGTGACGCAATTAAAGGAAACGGTGGTCGAAATATTAGATAAAAGCGACGACCCGTTAGAGGTGGTGTCCGATTTACAAGACGGGAAACCAGCGGAGGATCCTTTAAATTTCGTTAACGAAGAATCACAGAAGGGGGCCGATAGTATAACAATAACCAACGTGCAAAGTATGGCTGACGTGGAGGAAACGGAGGAAAAACTACAAGATAAAATTGTAGACGATGCGGAAAAAGAACAGAATATAGAAAACAATGAAGAGAAAGCTCTAAATGAAACAAACTGCGAATTTCACATTGAAAGTGTCGAGAATGAAGTGGAAATTGTAAAAATTACAGAAAAATCAGACGAAACCCGCAACGCTCCAGAAAAAGATGCGACAGAAGCGACAAAGCCCGAATTTCCTGCCAGTAATGAGACGGAAATAGAAAACGTGCCAAGTTTGGAAATTCTGCAAGACAAAGTAGCCACAGAAGAGCTAGGACCTGAAGAAACCTGTAATGAAGACATCACAAATGAAGTTACGCCTGTGGAACCTGAAATTGAAAAAGTCGTCAACAACGGTGAAACGGATTTAGAAGAAAACGTTGTGGTAGAACCTGGTTTCCACATAGCGAAAGTCGCCAGCGAGCAATTTTCCAGCATCGAAGGAGGTACGAAAGCCGTGGTGAGCGAAGACTGTGCTAGTGAGTTGGGTTTCCAAATAACGAACGTTGTGAGTGGCCATATTGAAGACTCGGATCAGGTAACGTCGCAGGACAATGCTCCCGACGATGTGACTGTGAGTGATTTGGGGACGTTTTCGAACCATTTGGAGGAAATCGCTGCCGATGCTCACGAACAAAGGAACGATTCCACGGATATTAAATCCGCGTTGTCCATCGCAGGCGATTCTTTGAGCGAAGAAACTCAGTTTCTCGCGGAATCGTTGGAGAAGCTCCTGGACAAGTAACTGTCTTTTTGCACATAGCTTAGGTGGCGATGTCATTGTTGTAAATAGGTTTATTTAAGCAGTAGCGATAATTTTTATTATTTCATCATTGTTAAAAGTGTAGTTAGCGTCATCGACTGGCCAGCACAAAGAGAATGAATTTTTTTTTCCTATTTACCGTTGAAACTCAGGTACACTCTGTTTTGAGAACAATAAACGATTTTAATAAGCAAAAATTATACGGTAAAGGCATTAACTCGTTTTCTGTCTAAAATTAAGCAGAAAAAAACTTTTTATCAAGGGATTTCTTCTTAAAAATAGTTTAAATTTAATATTGAACTGTTTTACTTTAATTTCGTTATAATAACTGTAAGGTAAGTATTTTTAAATACTCTGTACCAGGTGGTGGTAAAGTTCCGCATAATAATAATTTTCTTAATAATTATTTGTATATTGTGCGCAAAATCATTCATGGCATTCGAAAATGCCATAAAACACTGATTTCAAGCACAAAATATAAACACTATTTTTTGTACAATATGAAAAAAAAAAATACTTTTTTTACGATTGTGTGTCTTTGTTTATATTATTTCACGACAGCGCTGTTAAAAATTGGCTAGTTTTGCTTATCTAGAGATTAAAAAAAGTCTTTTTTTGACAGTTGGACAAAAAAATTGTAGAAAATGTTTTTTTTCCAGGTTTTATGTTTAATCTGTGACATCACTACAGATTTTGTTAGGAATTTTCTGTTTTTATTACAGAAATTTAAAGGTGTTTAAAATATCCTTCATTAACTTTCTGATACACGTCGGCATATATAGTTTTCTTCATATTTATAATAGACAAAATATGTCAAAGCCTGTGAACAAGTGTGATACAGAGAGAGAAGGGCAACACAATTTTTAAATGTTTATAGCAAATAAATCTTAGTTAATTCATTCCACATTTGCTGAAGGACCTCTGTCGATGGTCGTTTGCTTTATCCAATAAAATACGTCTATTATTTATTCCACAAATCATAATGCTTTTATCAAGTACACTCATCCAGGTAAATTGAATACAAAATTAATGAAAAATAGAGTGGTATTAAACAATAATTACATATCTCGCTAGGTATTCAATTTAAAGGTTGCTCTGCTTTACCTTAAGTGGGCGGTGTCTTCATTAGTTGGATGTAGCCTTTGATAATTGCTAAATTAAATAATACTAGTTTATTCAGGTACTCACATTAAAAATATTGCATTATATACAATATGCTGAATTTGCATAAATTTACTTAAACAATAATTGCACTATTCTCTTTTTGTTTTTGAAATTTATGATGTCCATTTTTAGTACAATATTAACTCCCTGAAACATTGTCAGTAATATAAATGAGTTTTTTATTTTTACAACGTACTAGAAAATCTTAAGCAACAATTTATAATATACAATTCCCCATGTTTGCATGTCGACATGTCTGTGGTGTTTTAATTTTTTTTTGTATTTTCGTTTTATCATTCCTGACAATCAAACATAGTTCCAGATAAATATAATAAAACTATATACGACACTAAATGTTTGCACTAAATTACAAAAAAATTTTGTTTTTAACACGACAAACTATTGATAATTATGTTGACAATAAAAACAATTGCTTATGGCAGCTGTGGTGTAAGTCGTTTGAATTCTTGCCATAATTATAGTAAAAGTTTAAAATCTGTCTACATGTACTTATTTCTAAACTTTAAAGATCAATAACTGTGGATAATTGATCATCTCCTTGTGTTACTCAAAATGACCTCAACTTGTTCCTTAAGTTTGTCCAGTACGTCATGCAACATCCTGTATTGAGTGCAGTTAAAAAAATCTGTGATGTCACAGACCAAACATAAAACCTGGAAACAACACATTTTTACATCAAACAATGTGTTTTTTAAATAAGTGATGTATTTCAAGTTTTTAAAAAAAATAAATAAATAAGGAAATTATGAATATTGTAAGCAACTATATCACCACCCTGTATATGTAAAATATGCCTGAATGAAGTAGATATTTTTATTTCAGGTTAAAAAAAACTTGATTTACATGCCAGTTTTTCAGTTATTGCTATAAACGGTACGCTATTACACAATTTTTTACGTTCGACACGATTGTGCGACTTGGAAAATAAATGTATATCAATTAGTAGTATTAGAAGTGTGATTGTTGTAATAACACAAAACTATCAAAACTTTTCTTATGTACATACATTTCTAAAGTTCCTGTGCCAATCTGTTCCACTCTTGTTTTTGTATTGGTCAGTATATAGAGTGAATATGGAAATAAATTTTCATTTCGAAAAAGTCTCCAACCGACTCTATTTACCCTTCCCTTATACTACGGTTAAATACTTTACACCCTGAAATAAAAGAGCGGACAACACTTCCAGTATTTATTTGGTTTTAATAGTCACATATTAAAAATTGTATTTAGACAATTTTAACACCTATATTGTCTATTTCAGACTATCCATATACTTGTATATAGCAATGGCTGTGCACTATACACAACTCGACGGTACGTTTTGCTCATCAACGGAAATCGACAAACAAATAGTAACACTCTGTATATTATTGGTTATTTTTTCTAGGGAAACAAAAACATGGTATATTGTGCGGTTTGTGCAAAAGTAATACAAGAAAAGGCTATACAAAGTGGTCCGTGGCAGTTTTTTTCACAATATTTCAGGAAAAGCAACATATATCTTGAATTTGTTTGGGTTATCTAAGAGACCATGAAAAGATGCAACTTTTTTCTAATTTGAACCACCATGGTAAACCATGAAAAACAGACTTGTATATACTCACGTCAAGAATTCAGACGTCTTATGTCACGGCTGACGTTACACATTTGTTTTTATTGTCAACGTAATTTTCGATATTTGGTCGCGTTAAAAAACAATAATTTTTTGCAATTTAGTGCAGTATATAATGCAAACTTTTAGTGTAGTATATAGTTTCATTATTATCAGTTGCAGTTTCTTAAATATTTTGATGAAAATATAATGAATTATTCATTTGTTCATATGACTTAAGTCGTCTGAATTCTTGTCGCGAGAGTATATCTGAAAATGATTAATTTCGATGATCGTCGGTACAAATATCCACACACATTTTTACCGTAATATATCTTGGGCCAATATAGTGCGCCCGGAATATACACAAATACACAACTCCATCCGGTTAAAAATATTTCTTAAACTTCAACAGTGAAAAATCTTTGGCAATCCTCTTATCATAACGCCAGGAGTACAAGATAGCTTCGAGCCGAAGCTCACAAAATTACTTAAAAAATAAACACAGGTTTACTTATCGCCTACAATAATTTAAAATAAATAAATTATAACACGTTAAAAAGAAACTTTGGTACGTAACACCTTAGATTGCTACTGTACGTACTTGTAATTATCACAATCAGATCACGGGACACAGATGAATAAAAAAATGTATTTTTGTAAGGTCACGGCGTTTAATACATGATAAAACCATAAATCCTTGCTAAAATTTTGTTAGCAAAAATAAGACTAGTTACGAGTTTATCTTGTATAAGACGGCAACGTTACATAAATACGTTTGAATTTATAACACTAACGATACGTAACGTTTCAAATTCTATCAAACCGTTTCTTGTTAATACCTTTGATGAAAATATTTTGAATACTTTGCTTACTTCTATAAAATTTGAAACGCTCCGAGAATACTCGTCACCTCCTTGAGAAATAATCTATATAAAAATACTTTTACCAACTTACTACCATTCCAACAAAAATTAATCCTAAACATAATATAACTGAAAAACAATACTTTGGACTTAAAATACGTGTCGTTGATACTATTACACAAAAGTGTATAGCAGGTTTCTATCGTAAAAGTGATAAACACCGTTGATGTGCTTCACAACTTTTCCTTCTATGAGATGCCGAGCGTAGTGAACTGCTTCCACTCTGTCCCTAGCTAAACCTACCTCGACTAACCAGTCGACAAACGTATGACCCGGAAATACATTCTTGTACACTTTCAGCCTCCACCTGAAACGAAACGAGTATTTTCTTGTCTGTTTATTTGAAAAAACTCAACTAACAACCTTTTATCTGTGGCAATGGCGTTGCGGCAGTTCACCAGGTGGTGCGTGACGAACTGATCGCAGATGTGCTTCGTTTTAGGACTGAGCTCGTGCCACGCTGGTAAAGTTAAAGTGTTTGCGCCGTACCACAACTTCCGCCAATATTTGAGGACCGGTAGTACGATCTCTTTGGTATCTAGCCCGAAGATGGCAAATACGATGATGCTCTGCCCGAAGTTCAACGTGGCATCTAAGAACGAGAGCTCTACATATATCCCGGACATCTGTTCGATGACCAGCGTCCAAATCGATAGTGCCATACCCTAAGAAGTTTATCGAGAATTCAAAGTGGATCCGTACAATCGTTTTAGGACTTACCACAAACATGGAGCACAGCAGCAGAATCAACAGGACGGTGTGTCTGAGAATCTGAGGTTCGTGAGATTCTGGTTCCTCTTCGATCAACTCCAGATCGTCATCGATTTGCTGTTGGTATTGTTGCACGATGCCTTGGCACGTCTCTCTCTTAGGACCCCCGCATCCAAAGCGTGACGGGCAGAAACCGTCTCTTGACGGACTGAGACTAGAAATTATTTATAAGTACTAATAAGTAACCAGAAAAAGTATTACGTGAAACAACTGTTCATTATTTATTTACCTATCATCGGGAGAGACTGGTATAAAATTCTTGAAATCTTCGTCTCGTTCCTTAACGCTCTTATCTGCTAGAAGATCCTCGATATCCATCACGGGACTCTCCTTATCTTCGCAACAACCTTCCGTAATGGTAGGCAGACTGTGGCACTTTTGAGCCTTGATGGAACCAACTCCACTATCTGAGCTAGTGCTGGGATTCGGACTGATGACGACCGTATCAGTGGTCGTTTCGGCCTCGGGAGTTGACTGTGAGGGTTCCTGGTCCGACGCTACGTCGTTCGCTAGGTCTAGGTAGCGGGAGAAACGACGTCTGTACCTCTGGTGGAGAATTAGACATCCTACGGTCACTACGGAAAAAAATTATTATTTAAAGAGCGCCGTACTGTCTGACACTAACGGAAACTCACCTATGAAGCACAAAACTAACAAGGAGACTGACACGATTGCTTGGGTGGCACCGTATATGAAGTTGGGATTCCTATCGTCACGTGCAGTTGCCTTCTTGTCAAACATTAAAAGTAAAGCTACTAGGGAGATAGGCAATCTGAAAAAATATGGATAAACATAAAAAATACGAGAAAAGTGAACTTTCTCTTACCCCCAGCCTATCAAGACAAAGATGGGCTGCAGCTTTAAAATGTAGCAAAGGCTTCGGCACTGTAGGAACAATAAAGTAACTGCTAAAATGGTCGTCCACAGCCTAGAACTATACACGCCTATGGCAAAGAGCGAAAACTGGATATAACCCGTCCATCCCTCTTTCTGGCTCAAGGTATTCCACAGAATAGCACCTAAGCAGCTTATCAACTGTAAAAAAACAGATTTCATTACTCGCCAGCATAGCAAGTTATTACTATTAAAAAAGCATTGAAAGTTATTATTATTAGAGTTGCAAGGAGTAATTTTTCCAAATTCTACGTTTTTTCAGTCTAAATATTCATATAATGGTTTTTCAGAATAGAATAGTTATTTATTTTACAAAGCAATTCTCCTACCACTTTGATGGCAAGATAAACTAGTGGTGAAATCGAACATACCGAATGGCGTACTGGTGAATTCAAAATCATGAAAAGGTTTTCGTGACTTGTTTGACCATTATAAAAGAATCTCAGTATCCACGGTTTTCTATACCTATAGCAACCCTGTATATAGTTTGAAAAAATTACCTAGTAAACATCTTTAAAACAGGTACCTGAGATATAACTAAACAAGCTGTGATTTTGTGAGGAATTCTGAAGATTTTTTTGGTTAAAATGAACACTACAATAACCCAAAGACAGGCGATCAGACCAATGATGCTCACGTCCAAGGTAAAAGCATCCAATTGTTTTATGTATTCCGAGGGATTGCAATTTGTTATCGTTATCATTTTGGCCGAGACGAACATCAAAGGCGCACTTACAAATGTGCATACAACCATAGCACTAGCAATCTAGAAAATAATAGTAAAATAAATATTTCAATGATAGTGGAGCACAAAAACGTACAAGATCTACGTCGATGACGTATTGCGTAGCAAATACAAATACTGTAGGAGCGGATGGGAAGGTACCGTATAAAAATCCATATGTGCTGAGGTCTACCGTTTCAGATTTGTTGAAGCCAGCGTGGACAATACTTATTACTTCTCTTGTTACAAGTGGTAAAGCAAGTCTGAAAATATTGTAATTATATTTTAGTAGTAACTAATTGAAATTTACTTACAGCTTAACCATTATGAGAATTCCGGGAACTACCAATGTTGCGCCTCTCAGTTTGTGCACTTTTCCCACCATTCTCAACCCTAACAAGAATAAAGCGCTCGCAGAAAAAGCAGAGCCTAAAACCTACGAGAAAACTACTATATTTAGATAAATAAAAAAAGATACTCTCACAAGTTCTTACCTCTAAAGTTCCTTTCAAATAAAGGGGCACTTTGTGCTTAAAAATAAAATTGCCGAGCACCCCTAAAATAGTCATCAGAATAATGGGGTTTAAGATAATGTTTTTTGCCACAGACGCAATCATTTTAAACCGTTCGTTGTGAATGGAACTGGAATTAGGCAGCTCCCCGTCGTTTATAAGCAGCTGTTCAGAATTGTGAGCGGCACGTCTCTTGCCGATTTCCATTAAAACAAATGCAATGGGATTGAGTATCGCAAGACTTATCGGCGCCATAAGGTAGAGATAATTTGCATATTCCGGATGTGTTGTTTTATATAAAGCGGCAACTAAAAAAATGTACGAAATACATACATACATTATGATTTGTGAGGGCTTTAATACTTACCGATAGGGTACCCAATAGCGAAATCATTACTCTGTGTGCAGAAAATGGCAAAGATACCGGCTCTTCCAAATTTCAGAGGTCTGCCGACTAGCAGAGTTATTAATATCACAGAAAAGAATATAATACTCTTCGATACTAGTATCGATAACAGGAACAGCCAATTGACTTGGCTTAATTCGAGTTCGGCTAGAGACATGAATATAAGCGAGGGCAAGGAGAACGTGCCCACGAAAGTATTGATACCTTTCGCTTCTGTTTCGGAAATCAGGTTCATTCGACCAGCTGAATAACTGGAATGGAATTTTATCAACGCGCATTCATTTCAGTCGTTCAAACGATATACTTACCCACATATTATTATAACAAAACATTGTGCTAGGGCTGGGTACAAATTGTCCATCGAAGCACCTGTGGTGTCTTGTTCTATCGTTATGTTGTACATACTTCTTGACGTTATGTAAATATTGTTTACATATCTGAATTAAATGTCATAGTTCCTGTGTCTTTATGTGATAATTTAATCAAAAATGACTCAATTTTATTCAAGGGAATCATTTTTTCTACTACAAAAAATTAAAAAGAAATGCTGTTGTGTAATTTGCAGCAAAAAATCGATATCACAATTGCGATACAAATATTTTTAAAACATCATTATTTTATCAAATGCTTTATCTTTCTAATTAAGACCAACAGATGTTAAATTAATATGATTTTTGTTGAGATTTTCCTTATTTAATTTATCTTTTTTTTTCTCTTTTATTTTCCCTTTCTCTCACACACTCACAAACATTACATGACAAATGTCACGTAGCCTGACGTCACCTACTTGACTTAGGATATACGATCTACTCGTGTAGGAACTACTACCATCTGAACTAAAATTGGTGTAAAACAATTACCTGTTTTGAAATGCAACACGTAACCTAAAAATATTATGTAAAAAAATATTTTGTTATACATTGTGTGTTTTAATCCAAGTTAAAATGTTACCTACAAAATTACGAAGTGGCATTGGTATATTAAAATATGCATCAAATGCTTGTCTTAAGAGTCAGTTGAGACATGTATCCAATACGTTAGAGCCTGTACCACTGTCCTACGCCACTTACGAAAGTACTGTGGGTCTCCCAGAAGGCCAAGCCCCACCTTTAGTAATAATGCACGGCTTATTTGGCTCCAAGGGAAACTGGAATAGCCTTTGTAAGGTCTACCAGCAAAAAACTAACCCTATAAGGAAAATAATCGCCATAGATGCAAGAAATCACGGCGATAGTCCTCATAATGATAATCATACATATGCCCATATGGCAGCCGATATAAAAGCTTTGTTGGAAAACCTCCATTTGGATAAAGTGGCCTTGATGGGACACTCCATGGGTGGCAGAGCTGTTATGCTCTTTGCTTTAAAATATGTAAGTAAATGTGAATATTGGGAAGAATACTTTATTAGATAGCATTGAGTTTGTAGCGTATATAACCAATGCTAGATAGTGTCAGGTGGTTTTTGTGCATCATTTGTTCATAAGGAACATTGGTGTTTTAGCCAGAGCTTGTTGATAGGTTAATAATAGCGGATATATCACCGGTAAGGACTAGCCCCCAGTTGAACAGCATGCCAACATTATTTCAAGCTATGGAAAATATTAACTTACCTAGTGATCTACCTCTTTCAAAGGCAAGGACACTGGTGGACTCGCAACTGTCCAAAACCATATTCGATAAGTCCATTAGAGCTTTCCTGTTGACAAACCTAGTTCAGAGGGAAAATGGAAGGTGGGAGTTTACAAATTAACAGTTTTACTTCTAAACCGTTAAATTTCAGTTACGATTGGCGGATTAACATCCCAGTCCTCGTATCGTGTTTTAACAACGTCGCCAGGTTCCCTTTGGTGAACGACGTGCAGTACACCGAACCTGTTCTTTTCTTGGGCGGCGGCAACTCTGATTTCATACAGTAAGTGTTTCAGATCAAGCTCAGAATTCCACCATTCGAATCCATTTCCCTTTTACGGTTGGTAACACTTACATGTTACTCTGCAGCTGTCACTAGTTGACATTTCATCAAATTCCCGTCATTCCCTTCATAACTAAAATGTTTTCACAACTCCATCTTCAAAACGTCATAAAAAAACTCCCGTACATTCCGATGGTGCGACCGAAATCCATGCAACAACGCTATTTGTTGCAAGCGGAAGATAATTTCGATTTAGCGTACGCCTCTTATGAACTGACCCAGAGTTACTCGAAAAATAACTCCGGACCTGTCCCCCTGGTGATATTGCACGGGCTGATGGGTTCAAAAAACAACTGGAATAGCTTCTGCAAAAGGTATCACGACCGAAGCACCCACAAAGTCTTTGCGTTGGACGCTAGGAACCATGGAGACTCGCCCCACTCTAAGGATCACTCGTACGATGATTTAGTCGTAGACATTAGGCGGTTCATGTACAAACAGAACATAAGTAAGGTCAATTTGCTAGGGCATTCCGAGGGCGGTAAAGCTGCGATGTTGTTTGCTTTGAAATACGTAAGGATCAGGATCTCTTGCTAGAAGTATTCATTGCGGGAGTATTATTATTTATATTTTTTACAGCCGGAGCTTGTAGATCGGCTCATAGTGGTCGACGTGTCTCCAATTACGACTAGTACGGACATGAACCGAGTGATGAAAATATTGGTCATGCTGAGAAACACAAAACTCCCCAAAAATATAGCTTTAACTAAGGCTAAGAAATCGGTGGGCGAAAGTCTGATGGCGTTAGTGAAAAGTAGAGACATCACGAATTTTTTGCTGACAAATTTGGTGCAAAAATCCGACGGAAGGTATATTTAAAATAAAACCGTCGTATATTGTTAAAAGTAATTTTTCCACCAGCTACGGTTGGAGATGCAACATTAAGGCCTTATTAGAGAATTTCGAGAATATCTCCACTTTCCCTGCCATCCACCACATCGCTTTCGACGGTCCCGTCTTGTTCCTCGGAGGCGCTAAATCGGATTATATTCAGTGAGTTCGGGAGCGTTTTTGGTGGAATTCTGGACACTTAATGTGCAGGAGAAAATTAAACGACATCTAATGTTTTTTTTTTTTCAGAAAAAGCGATTTCCCGAAAATTTTAAAGTTCTTCCCAAACGCTGAACTCAAGTTTATCGAAGGGGCCGGTCATTGGCTGCACAGCGAAAAGCCTGCCGAGTTCCTGCAATTAACTTTGGAGTTCTTAAACAGAAAGGTCTCCTCTGACTTGTGATTTTTCTAATTCTAGGGCAATTTATACGAAATAAAAGATAGTTTAATATTTACTGAAGTTTATTTAAAAAATTATATTTTAATATTTAATATTATGCCATTTCGAAGAAAAATATACAATCAATTTACAAAAAATAACCTTAACTTATTATTTACAGGACATTAACTTACATATTTGTACATTCAACGATCGAAAACACAAAAGACACACAACCGAATCTCAGTAGCGAACCGTGGTTCAATATGGCAGATCCCTCCCAACCCTTTCTCAATTCCTCGGGATTGTTTGAGCAGTAACACTCCATCCTGTAAAAGAAATAGGCTGCTAGTCAGTAAAATTTTTTTTTCATCCTAATACCACACCAGCGTTTATAAAATTAGGGTTAGGCAACTTTGAACCCTTACAACAAATATTCAGGAAGCAGTACCGGAGCTGCCATCTCTTGTCAATTCCTGAAAGTTTACGTTAACTAACCCTACTTTTATAAACCCTGATCGCACTTACTTGTCTATGCAGTCCACAGCCGACATTTTGCTCTCGAACGAACTCTTCCTAGCCCTGTTCACCTTCCTCTTCTTATCGATGATGTCCCTCACTTGCAACTCCACATTGGCGCTCTTCTCGTCCGTCAAAACGTTCATATCGGACCGTTTCGCAGAAACGTTGTTGGAATACAGCACATTGTTGACGTACGTCCCGTACGGAGAGTAGTTTATCAACTCGTAGTGTTTCGTGTACTGAAATATTTACGTTTCAAGGCAAATGTCACCATTTCGAAATGATACTAACCTCGTCGTAGAAAATAACGGCGTGCTTTGGCACGATGAAGTTGCAGTAGCCAAACTTCTCCAGATCAACATCGTTGGCAGAGCCCTTGCCCACGTTCAGTACCCTGTACCGCATGGCCACCGCCTCAGGGAACCTTGCCGACACGGTGGGGCGGAAGCCCATGAAGCTAGCGTCGTGCCTCACTTCTGTCGGGTCTACCTCCGTCGTCCTGACGTTGTAAAAGTGCTTAGAGACGACGGGGCACAGCATGGCTCGAGCCCTGATGGTGGACTTGGGTTTGGTTTTCTTCTTGGGGCTGGAGAAGACCCTCGATATCCTGTCGATGTCGGCGGGGGTTAGTAGTTCGCTGGGCAGCGGCATTTGCCGGAATTTCTCCTTCAGGCTAGCAGAGAACAGATTGTTGGGGGACGAGGGGGTGTTGACTAGCTGCTGGATCCTCTGGTAGGCCAGGAGCTTGAGCAGTCTGTCGTCCAATTGCTTTAATTCCAACTCCACTGGAAAAAAAGTTCGAAACGGTGCAATTTCAGTCTGCACAAACCTTTTTTGGTTGATAGAATATTTAAGAATATCATTTACAAATTAAAATCTGGTAAGAAACCAACCAGTACTGTAATTATTGAGAATGATGTCAAATGCACCAGAAATGTCAAATAATTCAACTGTTTTTCATGGCCTCCTTTGCAAATACTACATTTTTATTTAATATTGTAGTTTTCTTAAAAAATATATATAATTTTTAAACGTGATCTGACTTAAAAAAAGAAAATTTTGAGTTTACGTTTTTACTATAAATTATAGTATGTACAGGGTGTCTCAAAATTAGCCTATAATATTTTACCAGAACATTTTATGACTAGAAGAAAAGAACAAGGTTTTATGAAGATAGATGTGCAAATACCACCTAACAGGTCACAAATCCCTCAAAATAAGCCCCTGAAAAAGGCTACTACCCCTTACAACAAGCACCTGAAAGTGTTTTTTTTTCTGTTCTATTTCCATAACCATTTGCAATAAAATAAAACTTGAAACCAGACATTACTGCTTTTTTAGGGGCAACTGGATTTATTATATGAAACAAAAATGGCACAATCGTGAGAAAAAATTGACAGTTACAAACAAGTAAATATTAAATTTTATATATATAATCAAGTACACTATACTCTGCTCTACATAAAGAACAAATGCAAAGCACGATTGTACAGATCTAACCATAGATATCTCGCAGGTTGTATATATGCTAACCATAATTGACAATTGCATAGATTCACACTAAAAACTCACTGGAACTGGCAAAAATCAGAAAACGCATGTAAAATATTTTCAAATAGTTCCGAATTGTTGTCAAAGCATACTATTGTGTACCCCAAAAACAGAGCAGTCCATCAAAGTAAAACTACCAATTTTTTTAATTCTTTTGCTCAAACACTTGAAAGATTTGTATTTGCAAAAAAAAAACTAAAACAAAAATCATTTTGCTATATTCATATAAACTCTTTTGTCTTATTTATAGTTCTCAAGTGCGTAGAATTTTCAAACACCTTGTATAAAATGAGTTTTAAATAAAAAAATGTAGCAAATCACAAATGTGTATACAGAGTGTTTCAGTAATTATGTCATCAATTTTAAGACATGAGAAAAATTAGAACGATAATTAAAATTTTTTTTTCCAATTTTCTATCTTTATTAGGTCTTCCAAATATGTGGGTAAAATTAATGACATAATGACTGAATACCCTGTATGCAGGATTAACTATGAATAAGTACAAATATTGTAAGAGACGATAGAGAAAAATAAGAATTAACGGATTCGTTCTTCAAAAAATTTCCAAAATTATTTACAAACCAGAAACATTTTTTCCTAGACTACATTAAAACTATTTTTCAACACTCATGGCCGCTCACCAGACAGCAATTTAAATTTCGCTATCTCAGCTATGCAACCATCAACACAACAATGTCAAACCATCGGCAGAAATATGTTTATGTTCCGTTACAAGCACATTTTTATGTTATTCTAATATTTTAGATATTATTTTTAACGATGTTATAGTATTTATGTTCCAAGTAGATATTTTCTGTGATATGTACCCAAATTTATTGTAGTTGCAAGAATTTGAAATTTAAAAATATACTGCTTGAATTCAACAGCAGAACACCCGTGACGGTGCTCCGCTGTTAGTGGGTAATCTTGAAGGACCTGAAATGAGTAAAAATGTTCGTTTGTCAGTACGCTAAAAATTTTTTTTGTCTTTTAGGCCTTCATGAGCCTGTAGTTAAAATTGTTGTACTCAGTCATAGTTAACCCTGTATTGAACCTTACTCTTTACTTTATTCACTGTTAACTGTTGGTGAACAACTAACAAGACTGGTATCTGAAAAGACAGATAAAAATTCTTCAGACTCGGCAATAAAATGTTATTGTTAGCCAGGGTTGGAGATAAAGAGGAAAAACAATAAACTAATAGACAAACACATGACTTATCTAAAAGGCACTTACTCTCCATGGTCATGCCCGATATCATGTCTGATATGAAACTGTGCTCCTTCTTAATCAGCTCCTTCTCGAAGTAGCCGCCGTTCAAGTGTTCGTTTTTCACGTAACCGTTAACAGGCGTCCACTCGAAACCGTCTGATAAACTGTTACTGCTTCCTTCCGAATGCAAATGTTCGTGTCTCCTACCAGTCTTTTGATTACTCTTAACTATATCACAAATAGAATCACTCTCCGCGTTGCCCCTGTCCCGTTCTTGCTCCCATTTGACGCCGTCTTCTACACAGTCTTCGACATCCTCCAGTTTCACTTCTTCCACGACCTCGCACTCGTCGTTCCTCTTCCTGTTCACGCACTCTAACCTCAACACGTCCCTCAGTCTTGGCAGTAGGTCAACTGGTTTCTTGTAGTGGTATTTCACCATCTCCGGCACAATTACCGTGTTCTTGGGCGGCAGCGGTACTTTTATCCTGAACGGGGGGTTCTTCCGGTGGATCTTCCGGAAAAACTCCAGTTTGACGGCGTCCTGGTCCAACGGTCCCGTGAATTTGTCCCATATCTTCACTCTCTCGGTGGCGGAGATCGACGTGAGTAGTTTTGTGTCCTGAAATCGTAAAAAAATAAGGATTCTGCCGTCAGAATTGTCTGGATTCGCTTACCAGGCAATGCTCTACGTGTTTGGGGCACATCCACCTGCCAGAAGGGGGGGATGTTAGAGGAGGGTCCAGACAGTCCAGGTGATAGAACAGTTCGCAGAAGTCACAAGAAATCAATGGCGCTATCCTGCACGATTTCCGGCACTCAGTGCATTTTTTTGCAGGTAAGGGTATAATACCGCTGGGTCCCTTTACGTGGTCTTTCTTAATTTTTCCGTTTTTTCTACCTATCTTTGAATATGGGATCTCCACTAAAAAAAATGCTGTAAGTGTTAGTAACTAATCGTTTACGTATCAAATAACAATCACGAAGAGTTTGTAAATTAGTGTAAATGATGAACTGAAAAAATTCTTCGACAAAAATGTATGATATTTTTTAGAAAAGGTTACAAATAATCAGTATATATTAAATATATGAATAAAACCTTATTTTACTTAAATTAATATACTTCCGAAAATCTGTGCTCCCATGAACAACTTATATTGGTGCTAGTGAACCTAAATGTCAAACATACCGGGCTAACAATGTTTCTTTGAAATTCTATCTACCGTGCCACTTTTCTTTCCATATTAAAAATATTTTAATAAATAAAATAAATGATAAAACATATTTCTTAATTAACAATCAATTTTGAATCTAAATGTGACAACTAAGGTCGTTTGACCTTTAACCATTTTAAAGACTGACAGAGCGATTCAAATTGGTATGTTTTTGAGGGGGTTACGGGTGGTTCTATTATTGAGCAAATTTGATGAACCAGTTCTGGGTTCTTTTTTTCTTCAAGAAAATAATAGTGACAAAAACCGCACCTCTATTTCTTATCATTTTCAAGCTACATGGCATTATTCCATATCGCTTGGTTTTGCAAACACCCTGTAGTTCAAAAACAATAAGAAATAGAGATGCAGTTTGTGTCATTGTTATTTTCTCAACAAAGAACCTAGGACTCGTCCATCAGACTTGCTCTATCTATGATACCCAGAACCCCCATGAAAAACATACAAATTTGAACCAGCCTATACAAAACAATAATTTTAAACAATACCTTTGTCGGTCCCCGGAAATATACAGGGGAAGCTCATACTCCTAGGCAGCTCGAACTGTCTGGGGTTCATAGAATTAGCTGCTTCGATTAACATATCAATAGCACTGAGCTTTGGCTTTTTGGCCGGCTTTAACCCGGAGGTACTGGCTGGACTGCTGTTAGATCTTTTACTCCTCAACTGTGGTACAGCGATTTGATTCTTTGCGTATTTGCAAGAATGGCAAAGCCAATCACCACGTGGTATGTCTTGTTGATCCAACGGTGGATCACTAAAACGTAAAACATTGCAGTTAAAATTTTTTCAAGTGCTGTCGAGTTTACACGTACTGGCAACCCAGGTGGAAGCTAGACGGGCATTTGTCGCAACATATCAATGCTCCCCCTTCGCCACAAGCGTCACAACTGTCGTGGTTGTGACCTTTGCCGGGTCTCTTATAGTACGGGTGTTCGGCTGTGGGCTTTTTGCACTTCTCCTTGGGCTCGTCGCTTTGCGGAGGAGCTATCAGCATTTGAATTTGCTAAAATAATAACTACTTTGTAGTGGAAACGTTTTATGACAGAGAAATGTAGTGGTTTGTAAGTTTTATGTGTAATGTGAATCGACGCCATGCAGAACAAAAGCTGACAATGACCTTCGCTACGCATACATAAAAATAAATGGAAATTAAGCACCGATGTCATACATTTATGTTTATTAAGTAGAAGCGTTTGAAATGCTCTCCAATCACCATTTCCGCCATTTTCTAGCCTTAATTTTTCATGCAAATACAAAAGACAGTCTACTCACGTCCATAAGACCCCCAGAGGTGTCTAGATCGTACTCAACGGTAGTCATTATTGAGTTGAAATTATTTGTACTGTCTTTCCTCTAGTTTTGTAGAGATTGCAATGGCAAATGCTATAGCAATTTTTGATTTTTTTATTGGTTAGTCGACGATTGGCTCCATATTTCTTTTTTAAATTACTATTACACATTAAAATAAGTTAATTAAACACCAGTCAGTTTTGCTAGGTTAAGTTCCTCGAGTATTTTCTCTTTATTTTCAACGGTTTTTCTCCATTTATTTACAAAAAAATACTACTTTGACATTTCACATCGTTGGCGCCGTTGTTGACGCTGCCATTTTGATTTCTCTGAGCGGCGCATGCGCCTGGCGAATAAAGACGGGGACTGTTTTATCGACGGAAAACCGCGAAATGCAATTTGAACTACTTTGAAATTCTATAAAAATGGTTATTTTTTCTTAGGAGACCGTCATGTAGGAAATGTGCAAATAAAATTTTCTGGTAAGTTTTACTTCTCAGACAGAGATATCTTAGAACAAAATAAACTTTGTTAATTAAAAATCAAAGATAAGCCGATTGTGTAATGAAAACCAACATTTTCACAACAAATATTCATTTTATTTAATAATAAACAAATTACACATTAACACTTGCAGTAAATAAAATAGTAAATGCACCATTTAATAAATATATTTTTAAATATTGTCATTAATTATACTATCTATAAAAATTATGATATGCATTATAAAATGTATGGAAAAATATCATTTATTGAATATCTCTTGTACAATTGAAACGAACATAATGAAATAGACAAAAATTTGAGTCTAAGTTTGATTTAGGACGAAGACCGCACGGATCTATTTACAGCTTGAAGCAGACCTGCTTCTGCGGAATGAAAACAAGCGACATGGATGAACGTTTACTGAAAAAATGTAAAATTTTGGCTAACATCGAATTACTTTCCCTTTTTTTATTTATATTTTGTACAAAACACATTTATACCGACTATCCCCCGAATCGCGCTATAAAAGGACCACGAATGAACTAGGAAATGAAAAATCACTAAAACTGGTCTTCGGGACAGTTTCCCGTAAATGGAAATTACATTTTACTAACTAGTCTCCTTGTTGCACTCTCTAATAATAAATTTACAAGTTAACGTTTCGGGTAACCATTCTCTAGATGAAAAAATTGGCAGAAGGTGAAAGAAATCTTCATTTAATCTAAACTAAAAATATCATATTTACATATCTCGGTTATATACAAGCACTTAAACATTTCCAAATAAAAATTACAAGTCTCCGACTGGAGAGACGCGTTTCGCAATACGGGTAAAAACAAATATAATTGAGACGAATGGTACGCTACACCTAAATTAAAAACATCTGAACACTCGCGTCCACAGACACTCGAATCGACATTTTCATTTTTTACTAGGGGCTAACAGCATTTGCTCTTTTTCCCGGACTTATTCGATTTCCTTAGGTTAACCGTTTCGTTCTGCGTCACGTTTTGTCTCTTCAGTTCTAGTTTGGAATCCAGGACAAGCCGCGTGATGGCCATGAACATTTCTTCTACGTTTATATTGTCTTTGGCAGACGTCTCGAACAGCTGGATGTTCATAGTGGAGGCAAAGCGTTGCGCGTCCTCCGTCAGCACCACTTTCCGTTCTGGGGTGTCGTTTTTGTTGCCAACTGTAAAAATATCAACACTAAAACTTGTAAAAACAAGTTTAAATCCTACTTACCTAGTACTTTATTTACTAGATCGCAATTCTGCTCAATTTCGTGAAGCCATCTTTTAACATTGGCAAAGCTCTCCCCATTTGTCACGTCGTACACAACGATAACTCCGTGCGTCCCCCTATAGTATCTGTAACCGATAATTCACTAGACAATTTGTTCAAATATGAGATAATGATCTTACGTGCTGGTAATGGTCCTGAATCTTTCCTGTCCTGCAGTGTCCCATATCTGTAACTTAACCTTTTGCCCGTTCAATGTGACAGTTTTTATCTTAAAGTCCACCCCTATGGTGGTGATATAGCTTCCGGAAAAAGTGTTATCGGCAAACCTCAACAACAAAGAGCTCTTGCCGACTCCTGCGGAAGCGAAAATGTTAATAAAAAAATTAAAGTAACACACTATTTAAACCCCGCCCACAACCGTGCTTACCACTGTCACCAATTATGAGCAGTTTAAATAAATGGTCATAGTCCCTGGCCATTTTCTTTCGTTGGTTCGTTTTCTAAGTTCTCTGACAACTTTTCGGCAGCATTAATGGGTTTTCCTACTGTAAAACGTCAACTACTTTTTTAAAAACAAGACTTCCAACAGTTCGCCTTGTCAAACTTCACTCTCGATTAATAACAATGACGTAAACATTCCACTTTGACCACCACAATCATTAAAAAAATAAATGGCTAAGTTCACGTTAGTATCGTTGTCATCAAACTATTCTAGATGTCACTAGTTCTTTTTTTAGGTTACGTACGTGGCGATTCTGTCAGTTTGGTGGTTTCACTATAATTAATTTTAAAAAAGCATAGAGATGTGGGATAAATTAATTTCCTTATTTGTGATATTCACACTATCCGTTCATCAAAGTTTGGCGTACTTTATTACAGTGGATGCACATGCCGAAGAATGTTTTTTCGATAAAGTAGAGGCAGGGACTAAGATGGGTAAACAGCATGACAATACTTACAATATTAACTTTCCTATATATAAAAGACCCATACTAAATACTTTACCACTTCTCAGGTCTCACGTTTGAAATAGCAGAGGGTGGTTTTTTGGATATTGACGTACGTATAATAGGACCTGACAGTAAAACCATTTACCAAGGTGAGAGGGAGACTTCAGGCAAGTACACCTTCGCAGCACATGCACAAGGGGTGTACACGTACTGCTTTTCGAACAAAATGTCTACGATGACGCCTAAGGTGGTGATGTTCAATATGGCGATTGGAGAATCGCCCAAGGCTGAACAAAAAGAAGGAGAAACGACTAATAAGTTGGAGGATATGATCAGGGAACTAGGTGGTTAGTGGTTATAATTTTTACGAAATATAGATATATTTCATGAATAATGATTTTCTAGCTTCACTTACGGGTGTAAAACAGGAACAAGAATATATGCAAGTCCGAGACAGGATCCACCGTAGCATAAACGAAAGTACAAATTCAAGGGTTGTGATGTGGTCCTTCTTTGAAGCTCTAATTTTGGTAGCTATGACCATGGGGCAGGTGTACTACCTTAAAAGGTTCTTTGAAGTCAGAAGAGTTGTGTAAAATATTTAATACTAATATTTTATTTCCATTAAAATTCAAAATGTTTAGGCCAAGGAGTTGTATTCAAGAAGTTGTACATATTGTGTTCCATATGTAAAGTATACAAAAAGTTTAAGTGGGGTTTTAAATGTCTTGAAATATTTATTTTTTTTTGTAAAATCTCTTAAAAGTGATATTTAATAAAGGTTTTTTTATATAAATATTTGTTTTTTTTTCGAAGGCTTGCAAAAGAAATAAGGAAAGCATTAAATTAACAACATTTTAATTTAAAATACTTGTACATCTCTAGACAATTTGCTACTACGCCACTCATTTTAACGATACAAGTGATCGGCATGGATATTAGCAGCAATTTCGCTCTCCCACTTGTCTCCGTTATTCAACAACTTCTCCTTATTGTACAGTAACTCTTCGTGAGTTTCTGTAGAGAATTCAAAGTTGGGGCCCTCAACGATTGCATCTACGGGGCATGCTTCCTGGCAAAATCCGCAGTAGATGCATTTCGTCATGTCGATGTCGTACCTCGTGGTCCGCCTGGATCCATCTTCACGTTCTTCAGCTTCAATTGTGATGGCCTAAAACAGTTTTTTATGGTTGTGACCTTTAACTGCTGGTTACATATACTTACTTGAGCAGGACAGATGGCTTCGCAAAGTTTGCAAGCAATGCACCTCTCCTCACCCGAAGGGTACCTCCTTAAGGCGTGTTCGCCTCTAAACCTGGGACTCAAGGGACCTTTTTCGAAAGGGTAGTTTATGGTGGCTGGCTCCTTGAAGATATGGGCCAACGTAACGCCAAACCCTCTCACTAATTCAGTGAAGAAAATTGTCTGGGCAGCACGGTCTAAAATTTGAAGTTTTGGAAAAAATGCCGAATGCATCGATATAATATTTACCTGTAATGGAGCTCATATCCATGCTCGGTTCTTTATCATTTACATATATGTATCCATCTTTTGGAGGGCTGCCGAGATATCTCTGGTTTACTAATTGAACGCATGGTCTAGCATATCTGGATCCTACAAAATTGTGTTTTGAAATATGATTATGAAACAGTTTTTGAGGTTAACCCCAAAATAGAACGACAGTATTAGCGTTATGTGAAATACACCTCTCGTTTAATACCTAGGTTTTCTTTTTACCTGTTTTAGTTAAGGAAAATATTTTGCAGACTGCTGAAGACATTTTCTTTAAATAAAAATTATCTCTATTAATTATCGAAAACTGCAACCATCAGGCGTTTACGATGGTAGTTCAGAACATAGATTAAACAAGAACAGGTTCAGAACAGTTCAGTTTATTCAAATTTTAAGCTTTTTTCATTAGTGTTTCTGATAAAAGCAAATATTTGATTACATTTTCATAACATACAGGTTGTTTAGTATTTTAAAACTTAACTTTATTATGAGATATATAACACTTTCCTAAATACTCAAAATTGCAGTAGATAGTTTGACTCATTGGTAGCAGTAGCTAATATGTGCTCGTGCTGGTAGTTCGAAGCAAATTAGTACAAATGTCAACTGTCAGTTAGTTCTCCATTTTATTTTTGGGGCTTTTGTTTATAAAAGAAAAATGTCTATAGAAATATTACAGGCAGATTCCAAACGGGCTGTTGCCCAATTGGCATCGCTAACTAATGACGAATTAGATGAAATCATGAATAACGATGAAAAAATCGAGGAAATCTTGGCTCAACTTGATCAGGTTAGTTCTATTTTCAAACTGTGACTCAGACTGATACTCCTAATTGCTCCTGTTGATTCCAGTCTTATCTGAAGGAGATCGAACAGGAGAAAGAAACTTTAATGGCCAGTAACAATTCCATGGCCGAATTTAATTTATCGAAAGAGCCAGAATTAGTCGAAGGCAGAGAGAAACTGCAGCAGTTGTCTGAGGAAGGCGAACAGCTAACAAAAAGTATAGAGGAGAAAACGAAAGAATTAAGTGAGTGTCTGTAACTTTAGCTCTTGTATTTAAATGATGTGCCTTCCATTTGTAGGAGAAAAAGGGGGAGATATGTCTTTAGAAACGGCCCTGGCTTTGCTTCAAACTGCTGCCAGCGAAATAGAAGAAGAGTCTGACAATATCGCTAAAAAATTCTTAGATAGTGAAATGGAATTGGACGATTTCTTAGTACAGTTCTTAACAAAACGAGAATTGATGCATATGAGGCTCATAAAAGCAGAAAAACTGTCGAAAATACTGCAGAGAGATCCATCGCTCAGCAACATTCCCAACTACATAAACGCTCCTCCTCTTAATATCAATTCTAGTTATTTCCCGGGAGTGCCCAGTAACATCCCAAGCTCCGTGCCTTATCCCGTTGGACCTCCCGCTGTGCCCTATCCTACCGGTCCTCTGGCTATGCCCATGCCCCCCACGATGAACTATTTCCAAAATCATTATTAGAATTGAAACAGTCCTCGGTTACGTTCAGTTACAAGTTGCACGATGCCATATATTTTCATAAAATTTTGACTGTTGCATTTTTGAAGTCTATGATTTTACGAAGACTTTAGATTGCATCAACTCGTCTTTAATCGCAGAAATTTATGATAATGTTCAAGCCGTCGGACAGCTGGTAAACAATTCCACAATTTTTTTACGGTAATTTGTTAGTTCTTTTGTATATATATTTTCATATTATGTATAGTTATAGAATATCTTTCTTCTAGCTTTGCATTATCTTGTGATATGAGTGAGTAGATAAATTATAAAACAAGAGTAAAATATAGTTTAAAATCTATTATACACGTAATAACACTTGTTGATATAAAGAGATTAAAATTAAGATAAAATATGTTGTTTTTTTACATTGTTACAACTAATATATAAGGTGTCCCTGAACCCTAGATTCTTAAGATCAAAATATGACGATTTATGCTAATTTACTACCAAAATCTAGGGCGTTTTAAAACTATTACAATGACCAAAATGATAAAATTGATCAAATAACACCTCAAATTGCATTTGTAAATTTTTATTTGACTTGATGTGAATGTAAACTACAACGTACAAACTAAGCTAAATCATTGTTGATAAATCTTCTACTTTTTCTTGTCAAGATTTTCAAAAGCAGATTTTATTAAGTATATAGCAACAAGATCATAACCTGTAAATTTCAATAAGAGTTACTATGAAGTTTAAAAATATTTGATACGTTAAACACATATACGTCTTTATTTACAAAAATAAATAATCTAATGTACAAATAAAAGTAAACAAAACAAAACGGTAAATAATCTTCAATATAAATTGTCTAATTGAAATTTTCTAAATTCACCTAATAAACACAAAACGTCCCGTTAATCTTTTGGATTCGGTTTTGATGGTCGCAAAGAAAAATCATAAGAAACCCGATCGTAATCGGTGGTTTCGCGGAAAAAATACATACATAGTGCAACTACGAGCCCAAACACGAGCAAAAATTTTTCCATCTTTATATTGTTTAGTTCCTGTTCTCGATTCAATTTGTGCATTTTCATCTTCATGTTGTACTCCTTCTGGCGTCGAAAGGTAGCACCGTAGTGATTTTTGGACCACTCGTCGAAGTCGTATATAGGAGTCCGTCCTGTAGGCGGCGGCGGTCGTGACCGAATCTCCCTAGACTTATGAAACTTGTTGAGGGAGTCATCCGTGGTAGCGGTAGTAGTCCCGCTAAAGTACAAGCCTTAAAAATTAAACAAATCAACTACACAGCAAAGAATCGCCTCACTTTATTACCCTTATCGTAAAGCCTTCTGGTTTTCGCGTTTCCTAAGACCTCGTAAGCTTCCGTTATATCTCTGAATTTCTGTGAGGATTCGTGGCTTTGACTCTTGTCCGGATGATGCTGCATTGACAGCCTGTAGTAAGCCGACTTTACTTCGCTCTGTGTCGAGCTGGAGGGTATACCCAGAGAGTCGTAGTGGTTCTTCGGCTTGCCGCTAGACATAAATCGAATCTGTTTTTGGGTGAATCTGAAATATGACATCTTGAAATTCATTTTGAGCTCGAGTTGCTGCTTTGACCAAGGACGATATGTAATACGATGAAGCGATGGATGACATCGTACGCGCGAAGTATTTAAGACTGGAACATTTTGGAAAATGTAATATTTACTTCGATGATTACATCACAACACCGTCATATGTTTGAAATTCTGTTTTGAAGTTTACAAGAGTTCAAAAATTGAGGTTAAGGTGGGGTAAGTAGATCCGTTTGTCATTGCAGGAGTAGATTATATCCTCATACTGATGCCATGTAGTTCTTCTTCTTCTCCTTGAGATTTGAAATTGTTTTTATTGTACAGGGTGTGACACGCTTACATTCTAAGTCAACAATCTTGATTTTCACGCAAAGCATCACAAAACTTTTGTAAAAGTTAGAGTTTCTACTAAATTTACTAGTTTTCTTTTAATCTGGTTATTTCCTTGCATATGTAACACTCTTTTTTTAAATATCATGTAGGTACATAACAAAAAGACGTAAGCGGCGTGTTTGCAAAAATTGATATTTTTCTGTTCTATTAATATACAATTTAGATTTAAAGAAGCATAAAACTACTTTGCTGCGTACGCATTAAACAAGAATCTAACGTTTCTAGACTGAAACACCTATTCAGTTACAGTTGTTTCATCGAATCTATTTGTAAATTTATTATACTTTACTTTTGTACATTATCAACCCACCAAATCAATTAAAAATACCTTAAAGAAATGTTGGTTATGACTAAATGATATGAATTTTTTCAGTTATAAGCAACATTGAAAGTTTGTATATTAGTTATCTTATTTTTTCTTAAAAGCGATTTCCGATTTCGTAGATGGAGGACTTTGTAATTAATTATATTTCATAATTATTAAACAAAAATGAAAAATAAGCCACAAATAGTCGAAAATAAACGCATTTAATATTCAAATAAAAAAAGAAAAAGCATGAAAAGTATATTTATTTTTTCGTTAATATGAAAATATTTGTCTCCGATTGCGCAACATTTTTATCAATGACGCTTATGTCGTTTGCCTTGTAAACGTCGATATAATGAAAACCGTTTAAAAAGTATTAAAATTTAATAGGAAAAAATATATTCAATCGTACAAACATCAATTTCACGTTTTACACAGTAAAAAATATATTTACAAGGAAACAATAAATAATTAGAAACCATAATTATATACAAACGGATCCGCAACTATTTGTACCACAATTCTAGATATTAACTCAATAAGGCAGTAAGAGCATCGAAAAATCTTGTCCTGTCCTTTACGTGTATCTCAAAACCTAAAAAAAAATTACGTGAGTCGCAGAAAATGTAAGTTGCTTTGTACTTACAAGATGTATCAATAAAATCACAACTGGCATCACAGTTTATCCTTTCGGCTGCCTGTTCAAATGCCTTTCCGAAAAAACTGCAACAAATTAAACGTTTTACGATACAGTAAAAATTTAAATTTCTGTTTCTCACTTCTTGGGAGAATTCTCGCAGAGAGGCGGTATTCCCAGCAATATACAAGTGCCTGCCTCGATATTCTTCGGAGCGGAAACGATGAGCGGCAACGTTGACGCTTTCGTTTTCCTAGACATCGCCACGTACGCTCTCAGCACAAAATGTGCGAGAAGAGACAGAACGTGTTGGTGAGAAAACATGTACCAATCCAGACATCCCTGTAAAAAAAATAACATAACTAATCCATAATTGGGCAAAGTAAATCAAATGACGCACCTCTTGAATGATATAATAAATAAAAGGCCCCGCTATGATAATCTGTTTCATGTCCAAGGCACTCTGGACCGTTTTAAACAATGTCTTCATTATCAGTTTGGCTCTTTCGATGGCGTTGTCGATGACTTCTTTCTTGGTCCTCGACAAACAGTCCAGCGCCAAGTTGAAAAGTTCGTCTGGTTTTTTACCCCTAGGCTAAAAAGATTTGCAAAAACGTACGAGAAAGGTTCGACATATACTTACTGATGCTTCAAGAATGGCCAACAGAGCGAAAACTATGTCCGACGCACAGTATTTGTTTCTGTAGCCGTACTGCAGGGTAAACGACGCGTACGAGATGTCCTGCAGTCCGTATTTCTCGGATAGCCTCTCTAGAGTACTGTGAAACTCTTTCCTGAGTTGCAAATCCATCGTTCGGAATGCCTGGCGACTTTGAACTAGCGGAAATCTGAAATAAACGGTTACATTATATTGATTTTGTAACTGTTTCAACTAAAACTTGCCCCATATCGGCCAATAACTCGTGTAGTCTCTTATCGCCTTTCAGAGACCACAGTTTAAGCTTGACGGCTGTAAACATGGAGTACTTGAGACTGGATTCCACTGTCCAATGTCTGTAGAGGCACAGTCTCAAGTCTTTTTCGAAACTGATTTTTAGTGATGTCAAAACGTCGGTGTCGCTCGTTTTATTGTGTAACCGAGTTGCGTGGGTTTGCAACGTGCCCATTTCTAAGGTGTACTGGGTGTTTTCGATTTTGCCCAGAAGCATCTGTTCCGTTAAAGCTACGATAGCCAGCCAAAGTAACTCTTTATCGTCTTTATTCAATTTCCACGCCAAATCAAACATATATATTGCACTCTAAAATATATTTATATTAAAATAAGGTTTACCTTGACAAGTTACAGCTTACGGCTTTGGTGTAGTATGTGAACTGAGAATATTCAAACAGTAACTTATTCCGGTTGTCCTCCCACAGTCTTTTTTCTCTTCTTTTGATTATTGCGGCTTCGTCGAGTCTTCGGCGTTTAGCAGCCTGGTTTTCGCCGTCTCCTTCATCTCCTTCTTCTTCTTCACTGTCTTCGTCAGACTGAAAACTCAGCTTTCATTATACATTTCAAAGAGCGAATTTAAATTACCTCTTCTCTAAAAACATCGTGGAAATCGGGTACCAGAGAGTCATCTTCTGAAGACGACAGCAGCCGGACCTGTTCGTTGCTGTATATATTACACAAGTCTGTGGGTCTGTGACTGTCCAGAATAAAAAATGTCACATCGTCTTCAGCTTCTAGTTCTTCAACAATGTCGATGGTCCCGCCACAGTTTATTAAAACAAAGTATTTTACGTCGCTGCAGTTTTCTCGGTACGCTGTTTTCAGGTCTTCGATACCTCTGATAATGGCTAATGTGTATAATATGTGTTTGTATTTCAGCAGTGACTGTAATATTTTACACGTACAGATGCTGTCTATGTCATAGTGAATCATAAGAAACACCCGCTGAAAACACAATTTAGTACAGTTTTTAAATGTTCATAAAGTACAAAGTGTAAGAACATATTTCAGTTCTTTTAAGACACCCCCTACTGACAGGAATAAATTGTTATGGGACTGTTATGTAACAAACATTTGGAGGATAACTTTCTACTTACCTTCCCCGTTAAAAACTCATAGAAATCAGTTTTTAAATCGTCTATGTACATGTTAAAAACAAATAAAACACTAAAACAACATTCTAACCTCCTTTTTATAACCGCCAAAACCTCAAAACTCAAAACAGCAAACAGCTGAAATATGAAACGAACGGAACTGAAAAACAGTTATTTGAAAGAATGTCGTACCAATAGCTTAGGAGTTACGACTAAAAATTCCTAACCTGCGTATTATAATCATGCAGTGTTCGTCCTTTGAATTTTTATAAATAACAAACGATAACAACATAAATACATGGGTACTATAAGGGTACTATTAATATAATTTCTTTAACAAAAAGATTTTATAGTAGAACATATGTACATTTTTCCCATTAAATTGAATAAAAATTAAAAAGTATTTCCAACTGATACAATAAGGAATACGGTGATAAAATCCAAATCGTAAAGAAAAGCATTCAATTCTACATCTATGTTAAATATTAATTAGTTATTATAATTGTATTTGAATTTAATTAATTCGAATTTTTAGTGTAGTCAGTGTTTAGTGATAAAATGAAAATCCCTAAATGCACGTGTTTGTTTTGTATTTATTATTTTGAGGTTACGATCAGTCACTAAGAGACAGATTTTTGTTGTTATTTTAAGACCAAGACAAGTATTTATTAATAAATAAATGCAATAAATTGGTCAGCTGAACATGTCGCGACCTGAATATTTAGCTCCACCTGAGATAGTAAGTAACAGAATAGGGTTTGGCAGTAAGTTTTAAAAGTGTGTTACCTTTCAGTTCTACAATGAAAGTGAAGCAAGGAAATACACTCAAAAGTAAGTCTAGATCATAATTTTACTTGGAATATTATTAAATTTGTGAACCTAGTTCTAGAATCATTGACATTCAAGTGCAGATGTCGGAACGTGCTATAGAATTGCTCGTTTTACCAGAGGATACTCCTTGCTATCTGTTGGATGTAGGATGCGGTTCAGGGTTAAGCGGTAGTGTGCTGGAAGATCAGGGTCATTTTTGGGTTGGCATGGACATATCCACTGCCATGTTAGGTAACGAGTCCAATAACTTAAATTTTGTTGCTTAACTGTAGGCATTTTGTAGACATAGCCGTTGAACGGGAGGTAGAAGGAGATCTTTTGGTGTCAGACATGGGTCAAGGCTGCCCATTCAGAGCAGGTTTGTGTTTGTCGTACAAGTACGTGGTGTAATTCTCACTGTATTTTACGTTTAGGAACTTTTGACGGAGCAATCAGTATATCCGCATTACAGTGGCTGTGTAACGCCGATAAATCTTCTCACAAACCTGTACAGAGGTTGTACAAGTTCTTCAGTATGTTGTACGCTTGTCTGGTAAGGTCAGGTGTCTTGTGTAGTTCATTTAGTCTACTTGGCAGTAAACTGTTGAATAGATTGACAATTCTCGTTTTAGAGTCGTTCAGCCAGAGCTGTTTTGCAGTTTTATCCGGAAAATAGCGATCAAATGGAATTGTTGACCACTCAAGCCATGAAGGCCGGTTTTTACGGTGGTATTGTAGTTGATTATCCCAATAGTACAAAAGCTAAAAAATTCTTCCTTGTGCTTATGACAGGCGGAAATGTACCGTTGCCTAAAGCCCTCGGAACTGATGAGGATTCGCGTGGTAGGTTGCAGTTTAGTCCACGAAAATATTGTACTCTCAATTATTACCTGAAACTGTTTTGTGACATTTCCTTTTTTTTAATTAGCTTTGTGGTAAAATCCTTAAAAAAAAATATAATTACACACTTTAATATTTTTTTTTACATCTAATTTTTGGTATACTATGAAATCTTAAGGTGTAGCATCTTTGTATTTAATTGCAGTTTTAAAATGCTACACCAAGTGTTCAATTTTTCCAGTTACATTTTACTGAAAACTTTCTTATTTCATACAGAACAACCTGTATTTTTTTGCTGCGAAGTTTGCAAAATTAAATGGTTTTTCCTGTTACAGACTTTGTAGGGATAAATTTATAATTTGTTGAGATTTTTGCGTTTTTATGAGTTTTTTGTTAGTCATATCATCATATTAACCATGAAGGTAAATAACGAACATAAACAACAGAATTTAAGTTAATCAAACTGTTATAATTTAGTATATGTGACGTGTTCTAGAATTTTTTTTAGTTGACTAATATTTTTATATTCATGGCTAATTATGATTTAATAAGAAACTATTTATATATGTATATTGCTGTATATTTTTATATATTTTTCAATAGGTATCAATATTTCTTTGATTATACTATTGCGTTTTTGATTTTGAATGGTACTGGCATTTACCGCCAATATTTTAGTTATTAGTATTATTTAATAGATGGCGGTTCTGTACTCTGTATTTACAAACACGATCGATTGCGTGTCTAATAGTATTTTAATTTGGTAGTTAGTTGTTATTTAAAATTGACATTTACCTTTAAAATTATAAAATTATTTGTTAAATCATATTTTATTATTGCAAAAATTAATGCAATATGAACTGTTAAAGTATTAGTCTTGGCAATTTGTTCCTATAAGTCAGGTTGGCCGAGCGGTCTAAGGCGCCAGATTTAAGCTCTGGTTCCCGAAAGGGAGCGTGGGTTCGAACCCCACACCTGACAAACTTTTTTTTTTTTTGTGATGCAATCACTTGGCTCGTTATTATCAGGTGTGACGTATACTGCAAAAAGGGAACAGTTGAAACAACAAAGGGGGAAATCTTTGAAGAAAGGCAAGAGCTGGATTTTAGAGAAGAAAGAAAGGAGACGAAGGCAAGGAAAAGACGTTAGGGCGGATTCGAAATATACCGGGAGGAAAAGAAGCGGCAAATTTTAAAATGTTACATTTCTTTAAAAAATATATTTATATGTTAAAAAAAAATAAAATTTAATATTTTAAGGGACACCTTTACATTGAGCTTACTATATTTATATAACCAATTGTCTTTATATTGTCAGGAAATTGGAAAAAGCTGCAGAAAAGTGACAAAAAAATTCTTTTTTTAATTTTAGTTGCCTTTTAAACTAGGAAAAATATAAAAAATATATATGATAAAAAAAATGATTTATATAATTCGAAATATTATATATATAAAAAAACGTTTAATTTATTTGTTTTGTCGAAAATATTGAAAAAAAAATTGGGTTGGGCCTGTCCGGGATTTGAACCCGGGACCTCTCGCACCCGAAGCGAGAATCATACCCCTAGACCAACAGGCCAACTGTCTGATGACTATCAAAGACGTCCTAAAAAGTGAGACTATTTATTTATTAGTTATAATTTACGAAAAATTCGTTTTATTTTGCGTTATATCACGTTATTAATGCTTTCTCTTTTCAAGATGTCGTTCAGACACAAACAGAAATGGAGAATATATGAACCTTACTTCATTTATTGCCGTTCCCGACAGTTTGAGGTTAACGTTCAACGATAGGTTGCGATTTGCTATGGGTGGGAAAGAATTGGACTTGTACAGGCAAACACCAGTCAGATATTTGGGTAAGTCTACATTTAAAAGTAATTACCAGCGTAAAAAGATGCAAAAACACTTAAATTTGCTCGCAGGGTACGCGAATGAAGTTGGTGAAGCATTTAGATCAATAATAGGGTGCAGATGGGTCAATTTTACGTACGCAGTAGCCACTGCTTACGTTCTGGCTGATACCGCAGATAAAAGTATGAAATCTTACAAGGTAGTATTGCAGTTTTTATATTATTTTCTATACTAAATATTTAAAATGAGTGTGATGTAAATAAATTTATATATTTTTAAAGTATGCGACTAGTTTAACGTTATCGTGTAATAATGGTTGCCTATATCGAGGTGTTTTTGTAGGCAAATTTGAGAAAAAAAAATCGCTGGAAAAAAGTTATTTACACCACCACAGACACCCTCGTGTGGCAAATGCTCGCTTCGGTGATCATACCCGGATTTACCATAAACAGAGTGTGTGCTTTCTCGGATTTCGTACTCAGCAAGCAGTTGCCTATGAATACGAGAAGGTGGGTTGTTACCGGTATAGGACTCGCTACCATTCCTTTTATTATCAAACCTATAGACAATTTAGTCGATTATGTGTTAGATGGAACTATTAGAAAGCTACAGCCCGAGTAGAAAGTAGTTACCGTCATCCGTTTTTGCAAATAAGGTAGGTTTAGAACGAAAATTTGAATGTGCTAAATTTGTTATGTAAATTAAATTATTATGACGGTTATATATTTAACATATATTAAAAAGTGCAATGCAAAAGTAACAGTTACTGCCAATTATTGCCATCATGTATTTTCAGCCCGAGTATAGTGATGGAGTACAAATTAGTTTTAGCACAGATAAATAATTTGTCTGTGGTTTTAGTGACTTTATTGTAATGTTTGGGGCTTAGCCTTGTTAGATTAGTGTCATGTTATTCTTGTTTACAGATATTTAAATTTACCTGTTGCTACTAGTGTTTTCTTTATTCTTCCTCCGTAATATAAGATTTGTATGCGGCAATTATTGATTGAACTTGTTTTACACGCTTAATTACAGCATATTTGCCGCAAATAATTTCTGTTGATGTCAGTAGATTAATCTTTCCTATGTAGATAATTAAGGTAAAAATGCTCAAATTTTTTTCACATTTGACACTGACGTGACATTTTCTTAACAATTCGAGTAAGTTTTATTAAAAACCCCCGAGAAACCACAATGAGAATAACAGCAACTCTGTGCAGCGAAACTTACTATGTGTAGTTGCGGGACTGGATATCAATGAATATGCATGTAGAATAATAAACATTGCCTTTACATTTTGTTACAAATTGAAATATTTTCCTAGTATAAAAGTTCGCGAACTTTGAAAATTTTGTCCGAGAGAGATGCCTCCAATATTCTGCTGCTGCAGCATTCAAATTTTATAAATATTCTTCACATACTCAAAATTCGTAAAATTAGCCATTACGACAAACGCCCCAATATGAAATAAACTAATGGTTGTGGATGGGCTCTATATGTTTGATGTGATCTCCAAATTTCCGGAACAAAAACGCAGGAGATGCGATTGACGATGATAGATTTGAATGAATATCATGAAGATTTAAACAGTTATATTATGTATGTGGTCTTGAGTGGCAACGCTGTTTTACTTCAACGCTCGAATGCTATATGGCTTTGTTATCAGAAAATTTGTTGCGTAGCATTACTAGGAGTTATATATTCATTTACTTTTCTTTTAAAAAGTTGAGTAAATTATTTTCTCCAATTTTCCGTCTCTTTCAACGTGGTTATAATTAATGACATTTATGACTGAATCACCCTGTATTAGTTGTTTCATTAGATTTTTTAATTTACCTTCACTTTTATACACATATTAACCGTTTTACATACACGCAAGCTCAATCAGACAATAAAAACTCAGATTTAAAAAAAATCTAATTTATGTATATTCTCGTACAATTTAACAGTGTGTTTCAAATAAAGTGAATATTAAAGAAATTCGATGTCCTCAATACACGCCCAAGGATATTTACAATAATAATTTAAGCATAAGTCGTACTTTTACGAATGGCAAGATATATTAAATGGGGAAACGAACGTCGCCTTCATTTTACCGTCATGGTAGAGCTTTCTCTGAATCATGAAGAAAAGTACGAATGATACTTAAATTGTACAAAAATATGGCTATTTTTATACAACAACTTAATAAAATTGGATATTTCCAACGGTTTCCATTATTATTGCAAATAAAACGAGTATTTTTCGGTATATCAAAACTTGGCCTCTAGGAATTTTTACTACTGCCTCCTTAGCTCCTCCAACTGCAACGTATTACTATTAAAAAATGATCAGCGTCCGTTACGGAAGTCTTACCTCTCCTTCATCGTCCACCGAGTCGCTCTCATCGTCAGACCCATGAACGGAAGCTGCCGGGGTGGTGACTCTGCTCGAACTGGGGGAAGGGGGCTCGGATAAAGGCCTGGGGTACCTCAGGGTGCCTATACCGTTCTCCATCTCTTCCTTGTAATCGGGATAGACTTTATGCAAGGCCTTCATGCGAGCTTGTCGGTAATACTGGAAAATAAAAGCGGATTCGGATCCCACGCTTCTATCACGTCTCTTTTTACTTACCACTCCTAAGTTTCTCCAGTCCAGCATATCGCTCAGTCTCTCGGTCCTGTTTCTCTGGATGATTCGTTGTCTTCGGTTAAGCCGGGCAAAGTCGTACATGTAATGTGCAAGTTGTTGTATGCTGTCCTCTAGGGATATGTATCTACGGTCGACGATGTAAATGCCGTAGGACATGGGATCGGCAATATGTTCCTGCATGAAGCAGCCAAAACCTGGAAGAGTAGAAGTCCGAGACTAAAACCACATTTCCGTTTTTTTGATAATTTAGCGCTCACATTTGGACAGTTATGAGTAAGGTTTGTGAATTAGCGGACGTTCTGGAGTCGTACTTTGCTTTCATTGAAGCAAGTGTTGTATAAAAGCATTTTTAGTCAATAGTGTCTTTTATAGTGTGGACGAATTTTTGAATTTTTATTTATAGGTTTTTCTGTTGCTTTTTTTTATATATAGTAAATACGATATTATCAACTTTATAATGTTTAGTTTTATCTGTTATATGTAATTTTTGACAAGTGGATTATTTATTACTTTTTGTATTTGGAAAATAATTACACAGCCAAAATTGTTTTCTGACCTGGGGGTCTCACTATGGTTACTATATGTTTTTGGGGTCGCTGAATCCGAAGTCTATTTAATCCCATCACATCAGGAGTTTGCTACAACCTAAAGAACCCATTAAGTCAAGTAATAAAGATTATATTACTAATACGTCCATAATTGTTGATTTTATTTTTATCTCCGGCTTTATGAGAATAGAATTAGCGTCATAAATAATCAGGACAAAAAATAAATATTTAGCCCATTTATCTACGTTAACTTTTTAAAATGTGATTTCCCAACATTTTTAATTTGTCAAAAGATACCAAATATTTCCATGTATTTTGCGAAACAAACAATAAATCTAGTTAAAAACTCATCACTCCAAACTCTTCGACCCACGCAGTTTCTATTTCTGCTTCTGCATAACTGCTTTTTCTGACTCAGATACTCACGTGGTGAAGCAAGCCAACATCTTTTTATGTAATTACCAAAAATAAATGTGCCGCGATTGTTCCCATGCACACTTGTCAAAATAAACAAGTGTTTTGTACGGATGACTCTGCATACCTTAATATTTTAGCACCATTTTTTTTTTACCTAACATTTAAAAAAATTTGCATATTAGCACATCAAAAAGTGGGTCGTATAACGTTTGCAGGTCACTGCATCGTGTTTTGATGTGAAAGTCGCCTTAAACCTCATAAATTTGCATAACTGAAATACCGACACATATCTATTTTATACAGGGTGTTTCTTTTTTTCATTCTCAACAAAAACAAATGCAGGGTGTTTCAGTTTTAAGTTGACTTTAGAAAACGATAGATCTGAAAAATATGGCAAGTAGCTTATTTTTCAAGATGTATAATTTCCTAAAGTTTGTTAGTTTAAAACTGGAACACCCTGTATTAATTTGTTCAATAGATAGACACAGGGTATATCTCAATAAGAGCAAAAAAATTTAAAGGATTATTCTTTGGTGTTTTTTATATTACATTTTCGAAAAAACCCTCCCCTCCAAATTTACGCTATGTGAAAATCGTGAAATCTATTTCATCTTTGTTCTCCCCCGTATATTAAACTAGCCATATTAGTACATAGAGTTCATAAGTTTGCTTCTCTAGCTTAATATACATTCCAGACACAAATGTTATTAGGAAAACCATTATTATTTTGTTATGGTATATACTTTATCAAATAACGGAAAAATGAGACACCCTGTATATTTAAAAAGCGACGCTGAGCACAGAATTTGTAATAGAAATATTACCTGAAAGGTTAGTGGTGACACTAGGGATACCCATGACCGTGCACTCGGCGGGCGTGTAGCCCCACGGTTCGTAGTAGCTGGGGAAAACGCCCAAATGGCAGCCCCGTACGAATTCCTCGTAGTCCAAAGCGAATAGCGGATTTGTGGTACTCAAAAACTCTGGGTGAAACACGACCTAAAAATGTCCCGTTTTTACAAATTTTGGAATTTTGAAAGACCGAAAAAAGTACCTTGACCCTATCGTGGGTGGTATTAAACAAGTTGCACCTTCTTATTGAATTTAATACTGGATCGCTCCAATCGTCGACGATGTTATGAGTCGTTACGGGCGGCAAACCTTCCCTCTGTAGCGAGTAAATACATCTTTTGAGGCGCATCAGTTCTTCCTTCTGTAGCAGCTCGTTTCCATCGGGTAGACGACCGCTAATAAAGAAAAAGTCTTGTTTTGTTAGTAAATTTAGCTAGAATAATTTTTATTTTAAATATTTATCGAATCCTTTAAAATACGGTTTCAAAAAATGTTAAAGCTTAAACTTAGACTTTTTTGCAGATGTTACCTTAAACAAATCTCGTACATCCTTTTTCCGATCTTGTTTTGGATATCCCCGATGTTATCCCTAAGCGATTTAGTAACAGCATGGCCCCTTAGCGACTCCACGTTGAAATTATTCGTCTTGGTGGGGAAAATCATGAACGCTACTACCGTTACCTCGGGATGGGTGGACTGAAAGAAATTTCGGTAAAACGTGTATGTGTAACTTTATTCTCGTACCTTCAAGTAGTGGTTAAGTCTAGCTAGAGCTTCGATGAATACGTCGGCCCCCTTGTTTCCGAACTCGTACCGTCCTGCTATGAAAAAGTACAATGTTTTGTCCAAGTCGAAGTCGTAATGACTGGAATTTAAACCGTTTATAGTCGTCGTGGTAAGGTGTTATGTTTACTTACCCGTAAAAATGTCCTCGTACGAACTCATGGATTTTGTCCTTGGAAATAGCGTGGAGGTTCTGGAATTCGTGCAAGGCGGAGAATTTTTTAACGTTCAAGCCGTTGGGTGTGATCACGTCCGGTTTCCGCTTCAGTAAATGTTCGGCTTCGAAACCTGGAAAAGTTTATGACTTACGATATAAAATAAAATGACTGCTTTGAATCGCTTACCAGTAATATCAGAGACCGTGGTAAAACAGTGGCATAAATGTGCTGCTGCCCTCTCCATGCAATATCGGTGGTAAATCTGTCGTTTTCCTGCCTCTTCGTCTACGTTAAACTAACAAAAAGAAATACGTCTTTGCATAGTAAATGAAATAAATTTTTCCGTACCTTATCGAGATTGTTGTAGAAGTCTGTGCTGCCGGCGCACAGATATCTCCCCAGCAAAGTGGCGTGCGTTGTGAACACTGTTGCGACGTTGATGTGTCGAATGCGCAGCACGATCAATCCCACGCCTGCCTGCCACTCGTGAAATTGTGCGAGAACCCTGGCCGGCACCCCATCCCCTAGTTCTTCCGCAATGTTCCTAAACTGAAAACATATTTTTGAGCCTGTTGATTCTTGGGCATTCATCGTACCTCTGCTAGGAAATCAGCGACCATATATCCTAAGATGATTGCGTCGTTTGCTTCGATGTCCAAGTGGGGCACGCCGATGTTCGTTTTGCTCCACAACTCGGATTTGTACTCGTCGAGTTTCCAAGCGGCGGAGCCGATGTCCATGAGAATTATCTGGGGACTACCGTCAACCAACCACCTGCCGGTGTGTACCTTGAAACCTTTCTGCCGTAGGCAGTCCACGGCTTTGTTTAAACTATCGGAGGCTAACGGACATTCTTCTACTTCGGTCCTTGCGCTGTGCTCCTTGTACGGTCCGATCAAGCAGTACTGGTCCCCGAGTTCTTCTACCGAGACAAAGGTTTTCGATCGCACCACCGTGTAGATTCCTCCCACTAAAACCGATTTTTTAATAACGTGGTGAAGGAATATTTTATCGTACCTTTGTTGGCGGCTTCCCACGCCACTTCGAATGTCCAGCGGTTCTCCTCCTCTGCCGCCATGCCACGGTCCATGCATGCCTGCAGGTTACTGTAGGATTCCCCCCGGTAGAATCTTCTAGAAGCCCTGTCTCTTGACATACCTCGGCTTTACTGCTACTGCCTTCGTAGAAACCACTGCAAAACGAGATGCGTTTAAGGGACACACTACTATCTTAAGTTTTCTCGCCAGGCATCCACACCAATATCTAAATCTATGTCGTAAACACTGAAGATAAGCCTCTATAAATTATAAACAAATTCTTGATAGAAACCTTGTCGGGGTCACGAAAATCTTATTACGTTAGTGGGATTATTTTTAGTGGTTGCAGTGAATAGAAAAGGCAACGAAAATAGAAACATGTTCGTGAATGAAGTTAATTCAGAAAAAATCGAATCGGCAAGATGCCAGTCAGCCGCTGATAAGTCGAGCATACACAAGGCAGATAAGCGATCGTAAGAGAAATCGACAGGTAAGTCGGTAGATTTGATATTAAATGAAAGAATGAGTACGAAAATGCTGCGCTTACCGTATATTTTCAGTCAAGTTTTTAAAAAATAAAATACCACTTCGCCACTTGAACCTGAACACTAGTCGACAAGTGTATTCAAAATAATGTAAAAACGATAGAGAAAGAGAGATAATACAGTCTGTATCCCTAGCACTGTCAGAAATGAGACGAATATATATCTCGTGTACGAAAAGCTGTGGAATCACCTTTTAAAGGTCACCTTCAGTAGATCAGTGGCTTCAAACATTTTAATGTCAACTCAATCTAAATATTGCAAATATACATTCTTCTTTACTGTACAATAATATGATACAAATTAAAAAAAGAATTATCTGGCGTTAATTAATTTAGGCATTAGATATTATTGTTGAAATCAGTGAGAAATTAATAATTTTTAGGGTCACAGGAATGGCCACATCAACAGCTTTAACTGGTTGAGAGTTAATGTGTATTTCTGTCGTCTAAGCTTGGCCTAAAATGTTTTAAATTTGAAGACATATTTTCTGTATTTAATCCACTTTGATACGTATAAATAAACGTATAGCAAAGTTCATGAATTTTGCGTATAGATATTCATAACAATTTTTAAAATGTATGAATTTGGCGCCATATTTCATTTAGGGCGCGTTCGCATGACACGGAAGACGGAACGGAATTACTGCAATGAATTTCCGTCTTATTCTTATCATTGCATCGCATAGAACAGAACTTGCCAAGATTAAACTTGTAAACGTTTTCATCTGTCACAATTTTATTTACATTTTCATCGAAATCCGAAAAGCAAGTGATCTAAATAGTTATTACAAATATTAACAAAAACCCAGCCACAAAAGCCACATTTATTTGATTAATGTAAGAAATATAGCTCTGAAATGCTTCACATACATTAATGTAGTTCAATCAACTCAAAACGGAATCCTCGTTAAACACGGAATTGTCTCGCAACCAATCAGGATGCGAGAAGGTATTCTGTTCCGTCCTCAATCTGTGATAATTCCGTGTCAGGCGAACAGGCTCTTAATTGCAGTTAGTAATGATAATAGCAGTTGATAGATAGCACTATTAAAATGCAAATTAACTTGAGTTATTCAATAGTTTAGACTTTAGAGTAATAATAAAAAAGAATGGAGTCTGGTATTTAAACATTAATTGTCTCATATTGGGTTCGTAGGTCAGCTTATGTTAATCGTCTAAGTATAAGCATAGACTAATTGTATGTCTATGGTATAAGCTTTATAACAAACGATATTTTTAATTTTCAGATGGTTATTTTGCTGGTTTCACTACAGACTTATTTTTTATTCAAAGTTGTTATACATTTTTTTTTTGCACACCTTTATCTGTGATGTGTTATTGAAAGAGATTGAAGTCCGAGGGTTGGTTAGTTTTAATATCATGTAGAATTAAGATAAATAAAAAATGTATAGAAATAAATACTTTTAAACCAGAATTTATTTATATTTAGCGTTGAGAGTTACACAACCTAATATACACGAATCTGTATTACTGGTTGCCTAAATTGTTAAAAGACAATTACTCAAGGTTTATAATAAACAGTTTCGAAAGTATGCAACACAATATACAACAAACCGATTTACTGGTTGCAGGCAACGTGTAGGGAGTACAGTCTTTAATTTTATTTTCGTTAAATTTTCATAATTTTCTTTAGACTATATCGACCCTGGCAAATCTAAAACTAAACTCGGTTCCTCTCTAGGCATCGTGGCTTTCGAGAAATTCATACTTTTCCATCAACGGAGCACGTTACACAGAAACGGACCACACCAGCGCAGTCAGCGCCCTCTAATGCATACAGAGCCGCCCTTAAATCGCAAATTTATTTTTTGAAAATATCGTGAAATTTTCAAAGGGGTTAGCCTTTCGATTTTGCCAAAAATTTCAAGGGCTCAGAATATTCTGAAATAATTCCTGTAGACTATATCGACCACGAGGAATCCAAAAATAAACTCGGTTCCTCTCTATCCCTCGTGGTTTTCGAGAAATTCGTATTTTTTCGTCAACGGAGCTCTTTGTACAAAAACAGACCACACCACAGTGTTCAGTATCCCCTAATGCATATAGAGTCGACCTTAAATCGCAAATTCATTTGTTAGAGATATTCTAAAAGTTTTAAGTTTTTAGTGCCAGGCAACCAAATATTTCAGAGGGTGTATTACTGGTTGCCTAACGTTAACAGATTTGATATTGCAAGCTATGTTTTTTTTCTTTAACGAAACCACTTACGCAAAAACGAGCCACACCAGCGTGTTTAGCACTCCCTAATGCATACAGAGCCGCCCTTAATTCGCGATTTTATTATTTGAAAATATCGTGAAATTTCGATTTTGCCAAAAATTTCAAGGGCTCAGAATATTCTGAAATAATTCCTGTAGACTATATCGACAACGAGGAATTCAAAAATAAACTCGGTTTCTCTCTAACCCTCGTAGTTTTCGAGAAATTCACAATTATTCGTAAACAGAGCTACTTACACAAAAACGGACAACGCCACCGTGTTCAGCGCCCTCTAATGCATACAGAGCCGCCCTTAAATCGCGATTTTATTTTTTGAAAATATCGTGAAATTTTCAAAGGGGTTAGCCTTTAGATTTTGCCAAAAATTTCAAGGGCTCAGAATATTCTGAAATAATTCCTGTAGACTATATCGACAACGAGGAATTCAAAAATAAACTCGGTTCCTCTCTAACCCTCGTGGTTTTCGAGAAATTAATGTTTTTTTCGACAACGGAGCCTCTTACACAAAAACGGACAACGCCAGCGTGTTCAGCGCCCTCTAATGCATACAGAGCCGCCCTTAAATCGCGATTTTATTTTTTGAAAATATCGTGAAATTTTCAAAGGGGTTAGCCTTTAGATTTTGCCAAAAATTTCAAGGGCTCAGAATATTCTGAAATAATTTCTGTAGACTATATCGACAACGAGAAATCCAAAAATAAACTCGGTTCCTTTCTAACTCTCGTGGTTCTCGAGAAATTGACATTTTTTCGTCAACGGAGCCACTTACACAAAAACGGACAACGCCAGCGTGTTCAGCGCCCTCTAATGCATACAGAGCAGCCCTTAAATCGCGATTTTATTTTTTGAAAATATCGTGAAATTTTTAAAGGGGTTAGCCTTTCGATTTTGCCAAAAATTTCAAGGGCTCAGAATATTCTGAAATAATTCCTGTAGACTATATCGACAACGAGGAATCCAAAAATAAACTCGGTTCCTTTCTAACCCTCGTGGTTTTCGAGAAATTGACATTTTTTCGTCAACGGAGCCACTTACACAAAAACGGACAACGCCAGCGTGTTCAGCGCCCTCTAATGCATACAGAGCAGCCCTTAAATCGCGATTTTATTTTTTGAAAATATCGTGAAATTTTCAAAGGGGTTAGCCTTTCGATTTTGCCAAAAATTTCAAGGGCTCAGAATATTCTGAAATAATTCCTGTAGACTATATCGACAACGAGGAATTCAAAAATAAACTCGGTTCCTCTCTAACCCTCGTGGTTTTCGAGAAATTCACAATTATTCGTAAACGGAGCTACTTACACAAAAACGGACAACGCCACCGTGTTCAGCGCCCTCTAATGCATACAGAGCCGCCCTTAAATCGCGATTTTATTTTTTGAAAATATCGTGAAATTTTCAAAGGGGTTAGCCTTTCGATTTTGCCAAAAATTTCAAGGGCTCAGAATATTCTGAAATAATTCCCTTAGACTATATCGCACATGGCGAATCCAAAACTAAACTCTGTTCCTCTCTAACCCTCGTGGTTTTCGAGAAATTCGTATTTTTTCGTCAACGGAGCTCTTTGTACAAAAACAGACCACACCAGAGTGTTCAGCATCCCCTAATGCATATAGAGTCGACCTTAAATCGCAAATTCATTTGTTAGAGATATTCTAAAAGTTTTAAGTTTTTAGTGCCAGGCAACCAAATATTTCAGAGGGTGTATTACTGGTTGCCTAACGTTAACAGGTTTGATATTGCTAGCTATCTATTTTTTTTCTTTAACGAAACCACTAACGCAAAAACGAGCCACACCAGCGTGTTTAGCACTCCCTAATGCATACAGAGCCGCCCTTAATTCGCGATTTTATTTTTTGAAAATATCGTGAAATTTTCAAAGGGGTTAGCCTTTAGATTTTGCCAAAAATTTCAAGGGCTCAGAATATTCTGAAATAATTCCTGTAGACTATATCGACAACGAGGAATCCAAAAATAAACTCGGTTCCTTTCTAACCCTCGTGGTTTTCGAGAAATTGACATTTTTTCGTCAACGGAGCCACTTACACAAAAACGGACAACGCCAGCGTGTTCAGCGCCCTCTAATGCATACAGAGCAGCCCTTAAATCGCGATTTTATTTTTTGAAAATATCGTGAAATTTTCAAAGGCCTTTCGATTTTGCCAAAAATTTCAAGGGCTCAGAATATTCTGAAATAATTCCTGTAGACTATATCGACAACGAGGAATTCAAAAATAAACTCGGTTCCTCTCTAACCCTCGTGGTTTTCGAGAAATTCACAATTATTCGTAAACGGAGCTACTTACACAAAAACGGACAACGCCACCGTGTTCAGCGCCCTCTAATGCATACAGAGCAGCCCTTAAATCGCGATTTTATTTTTTGAAAATATCGTGAAATTTTCAAAGGCCTTTCGATTTTGCCAAAAATTTCAAGGGCTCAGAATATTCTGAAATAATTCCTGTAGACTATATCGACAACGAGGAATCCAAAAATAAACTCGGTTCCTTTCTAACCCTCGTGGTTTTCGAGAAATTGACATTTTTTCGTCAACGGAGCCACTTACACAAAAACGGACAACGCCAGCGTGTTCAGCGCCCTCTAATGCATACAGAGCAGCCCTTAAATCGCGATTTTATTTTTTGAAAATATCGTGAAATTTTTAAAGGGGTTAGCCTTTAGATTTTGCCAAAAATTTCAAGGGCTCAGAATATTCTGAAATAATTCCTGTAGACTATATCGACACCGAGGAATCCAAAAATAAACTCGGTTCCTTTCTAACCCTCGTGGTTTTCGAGAAATTGACATTTTTTCGTCAACGGAGCCACTTACACAAAAACGGACAACTCCAGCGTGTTCAGCGCCCTCTAATGCATACAGAGCCGCCCTTAAATCGCGATTTTATTTTTTGAAAATATCGTGAAATTTTCAAAGGGGTTAGCCTTTCGATTTTGCCAAAAATTTCAAGGGCTCAGAATATTCTGAAATAATTCCTGTAGACTATATCGACAACGAGGAATCCAAAAATAAACTCGGTTCCTTTCTAACCCTCGTGGTTTTCGAGAAATTGACATTTTTTCGTCAACGGAGCCACTCACACAAAAACGGACAACGCCAGCGTGTTCAGCGCCCTCTAATGCATACAGAGCAGCCCTTAAATCGCGATTTTATTTTTTGAAAATATCGTGAAATTTTCAAAGGGGTTAGCCTTTCGATTTTGCCAAAAATTTCAAGGGCTCAGAATATTCTGAAATAATTCCCCTAGACTATATCGCACATGGCGAATCCAAAACTAAACTCTGTTCCTCTCTAACCCTCGTGGTTTTCGAGAAATTCGTATTTCTTCGTCAACGGAGCTCTTTGTACAAAAACAGACCACACCAGAGTGTTCAGCATCCCCTAATGCATATAGAGTCGACCTTAAATCGCAAATTCATTTGTTAGAGATATTCTAAAAGTTTTAAGTTTTTAGTGCCAGGCAACCAAATATTTCAGAGGGTGTATTACTGGTTGCCTAACGTTAACAGGTTTGATATTGCTAGCTGTTTTTTTTCTTTAACGAAACCACTTACGCAAAAACGAGCCGCACCAGCGTGTTTAGCACTCCCTAATGCATACAGAGCCGCCCTTAATTCGCAATTTTATTTTTTGAAAATATCGTGAAATTTTCAAAGGGGTTAGCCTTTCGATTTTGCCAAAAATTTCAAGGGCTCAGAATATTCTGAAATAATTCCTGTAGACTATATCGACAACGAGGAATCCAAAAATAAACTCGGTTCCTTTCTAACCCTCGTGGTTTTCGAGAAATTGACATTTTTTCGTCAACGGAGCCACTTACACAAAAACGGACAACGCCAGCGTGTTCAGCGCCCTCTAATGCATACAGAGCCGCCCTTAAATCGCGATTTTATTTTTTGAAAATATCGTGAAATTTTCAAAGGGGTTAGCCTTTCGATTTTGCCAAAAATTTCAAGGGCTCAGAATATTCTGAAATAATTCCTGTAGACTATATCGACAACGAGGAATCCAAAAATAAACTCGGTTCCTTTCTAACCCTCGTGGTTTTCGAGAAATTGACATTTTTTCGTCAACGGAGCCACTTACACAAAAACGGACAACGCCAGCGTGTTCAGCGCCCTCTAATGCATACAGAGCCGCCCTTAAATCGCGATTTTATTTTTTGAAAATATCGTGAAATTTTCAAAGGGGTTAGCCTTTCGATTTTGCCAAAAATTTCAAGGGCTCAGAATATTCTGAAATAATTCCTGTAGACTATATCGACAACGAGGAATCCAAAAATAAACTCGGTTCCTTTCTAACCCTCGTGGTTTTCGAGAAATTGACATTTTTTCGTCAACGGAGCCACTTACACAAAAACGGACAACGCCAGCGTGTTCAGCGCCCTCTAATGCATACAGAGCCGCCCTTAAATCGCGATTTTATTTTTTGAAAATATCGTGAAATTTTCAAAGGGGTTAGCCTTTCGATTTTGCCAAAAATTTCAAGGGCTCAGAATATTCTGAAATAATTCCTGTAGACTATATCGACAACGAGGAATCCAAAAATAAACTCGGTTCCTTTCTAACCCTCGTGGTTTTCGAGAAATTGACATTTTTTCGTCAACGGAGCCACTTACACAAAAACGGACAACGCCACCGTGTTCAGCGCCCTCTAATGCATACAGAGCAGCCCTTAAATCGCGATTTTATTTTTTGAAAATATCGTGAAATTTTCAGAGGTTAGCCTTTAGATTTTGCCAAAAATTTCAAGGGCTCAGAATATTCTGAAATAATTTCTGTAGACTATATCGACAACGAGAAATCCAAAAATAAACTCGGTTCCTTTCTAACTCTCGTGGTTCTCGAGAAATTGACATTTTTTCGTCAACGGAGCCACTTACACAAAAACGGACAACGCCAGCGTGTTCAGCGCCCTCTAATGCATACAGAGCCGCCCTTAAATCGCGATTTTATTTTTTGAAAATATCGTGAAATTTTCAAAGGGGTTAGCCTTTCGATTTTGCCAAAAATTTCAAGGGCTCAGAATATTCTGAAATAATTCTTGTAGACTATATCGACAACGAGGAATCCAAAAATAAACTCGGTTCCTTTCTAACCCTCGTGGTTTTCGAGAAATTGACATTTTTTCGTCAACGGAGCCACTTACACAAAAACGGACAACGCCAGCGTGTTCAGCGCCCTCTAATGCATACAGAGCCGCCCTTAAATCGCGATTTTATTTTTTGAAAATATCTTGAAATTTTCAAAGGGGTTAGCCTTTCGATTTTGCCAAAAATTTCAAGGGCTCAGAATATTCTGAAATAATTCCTGTAGACTATATCGACAACGAGGAATCCAAAAATAAACTCGGTTCCTTTCTAACCCTCGTGGTTTTCGAGAAATTGACATTTTTTCGTCAACGGAGCCACTTACACAAAAACGGACAACGCCAGCGTGTTCAGCGCCCTCTAATGCATACAGAGCCGCCCTTAAATCGCGATTTTATTTTTTGAAAATATCGTGAAATTTTCAAAGGGGTTAGCCTTTCGATTTTGCCAAAAATTTCAAGGGCTCAGAATATTCTGAAATAATTCCCCTAGACTATATCGCACATGGCGAATCCAAAACTAAACTCTGTTCCTCTCTAACCCTCGTGGTTTTCGAGAAATTCGTATATTTTCGTCAACGGAGCTCTTTGTACAAAAACAGACCACACCAGAGTGTTCAGCATCCCCTAATGCATATAGAGTCGACCTTAAATCGCAAATTCATTTGTTAGAGATATTCTAAAAGTTTTAAGTTTTTAGTGCCAGGCAACCAAATATTTCAGAGGGTGTATTACTGGTTGCCTAACGTTAACAGGTTTGATATTGCTAGCTATCTGTTTTTTTTCTTTAACGAAACCACTTACGCAAAAACGAGCCACACCAGCGTGTTTAGCACTCCCTAATGCATACAGAGCCGCCCTTAATTCGCGATTTTATTTTTTGAAAATATCGTGAAATTTTCAAAGGGGTTAGCCTTTCGATTTTGCCAAAAATTTCAAGGGCTCAGAATATTCTGAAATAATTCCTGTAGACTATATCGACAACGAGGAATCCAAAAATAAACTCGGTTCCTTTCTAACCCTCGTGGTTTTCGAGAAATTGACATTTTTTCGTCAACGGAGCCACTTACACAAAAACGGACAACGCCAGCGTGTTCAGCGCCCTCTAATGCATACAGAGCAGCCCTTAAATCGCGATTTTATTTTTTGAAAATATCGTGAAATTTTCAAAGGGGTTAGCCTTTCGATTTTGCCAAAAATTTCAAGGGCTCAGAATATTCTGAAATAATTCCTGTAGACTATATCGACAACGAGGAATTCAAAAATAAACTCGGTTCCTCTCTAACCCTCGTGGTTTTCGAGAAATTCACAATTATTCGTAAACGGAGCTACTTACACAAAAACGGACAACGCCACCGTGTTCAGCGCCCTCTAATGCATACAGAGCCGCCCTTAAATCGCGATTTTATTTTTTGAAAATATCGTGAAATTTTCAAAGGGGTTAGCCTTTCGATTTTGCCAAAAATTTCAAGGGCTCAGAATATTCTGAAATAATTCTTGTAGACTATATCGACAACGAGGAATCCAAAAATAAACTCGGTTCCTTTCTAACCCTCGTGGTTTTCGAGAAATTGACATTTTTTCGTCAACGGAGCCACTTACACAAAAACGGACAACGCCACCGTGTTCAGCGCCCTCTAATGTATACAGAGCCGCCCTTAAATCGCGATTTTATTTTTTGAAAATATCGTGAAATTTTCAAAGGGGTTAGCCTTTCGATTTTGCCAAAAATTTCAAGGGCTCAGAATATTCTGAAATAATTCCTGTAGACTATATCGACAACGAGAAATCCAAAAATAAACTCGGTTCCTTTCTAACTCTCGTGGTTCTCGAGAAATTGACATTTTTTCGTCAACGGAGCCACTTACACAAAAACGGACAACGCCAGCGTGTTCAGCGCCCTCTAATGCATACAGAGCCGCCCTTAAATCGCGATTTTATTTTTTGAAAATATCGTGAAATTTTCAAAGGGGTTAGCCTTTCGATTTTGCCAAAAATTTCAAGGGCTCAGAATATTCTGAAATAATTCTTGTAGACTATATCGACAACGAGGAATCCAAAAATAAACTCGGTTCCTTTCTAACCCTCGTGGTTTTCGAGAAATTGGCATTTTTTCGTCAACGGAGCCACTTACACAAAAACGGACAACGCCACCGTGTTCAGCGCCCTCTAATGCATACAGAGCAGCCCTTAAATCGCGATTTTATTTTTTGAAAATATCGTGAAATTTTCAGAGGTTAGCCTTTAGATTTTGCCAAAAATTTCAAGGGCTCAGAATATTCTGAAATAATTTCTGTAGACTATATCGACAACGAGAAATCCAAAAATAAACTCGGTTCCTTTCTAACTCTCGTGGTTCTCGAGAAATTGACATTTTTTCGTCAACGGAGCCACTTACACAAAAACGGACAACGCCAGCGTGTTCAGCGCCCTCTAATGCATACAGAGCCGCCCTTAAATCGCGATTTTATTTTTTGAAAATATCGTGAAATTTTCAAAGGGGTTAGCCTTTCGATTTTGCCAAAAATTTCAAGGGCTCAGAATATTCTGAAATAATTCTTGTAGACTATATCGACAACGAGGAATCCAAAAATAAACTCGGTTCCTTTCTAACCCTCGTGGTTTTCGAGAAATTGACATTTTTTCGTCAACGGAGCCACTTACACAAAAACGGACAACGCCAGCGTGTTCAGCGCCCTCTAATGCATACAGAGCCGCCCTTAAATCGCGATTTTATTTTTTGAAAATATCTTGAAATTTTCAAAGGGGTTAGCCTTTCGATTTTGCCAAAAATTTCAAGGGCTCAGAATATTCTGAAATAATTCCTGTAGACTATATCGACAACGAGGAATCCAAAAATAAACTCGGTTCCTTTCTAACCCTCGTGGTTTTCGAGAAATTGACATTTTTTCGTCAACGGAGCCACTTACACAAAAACGGACAACGCCAGCGTGTTCAGCGCCCTCTAATGCATACAGAGCCGCCCTTAAATCGCGATTTTATTTTTTGAAAATATCGTGAAATTTTCAAAGGGGTTAGCCTTTCGATTTTGAAAAAAATTTCAAGGGCTCAGAATATTCTGAAATAATTCCTGTAGACTATATCGACAACGAGGAATCCAAAAATAAACTCGGTTCCTTTCTAACCCTCGTGGTTTTCGAGAAATTGACATTTTTTCGTCAACGGAGCCACTTACACAAAAACGGACAACGCCAGCGTGTTCAGCGCCCTCTAATGCATACAGAGCCGCCCTTAAATCGCGATTTTATTTTTTGAAAATATCGTGAAATTTTCAAAGGGGTTAGCCTTTCGATTTTGCCAAAAATTTCAAGGGCTCAGAATATTCTGAAATAATTCCTGTAGACTATATCGACAACGAGGAATCCAAAAATAAACTCGGTTCCTTTCTAACCCTCGTGGTTTTCGAGAAATTGACATTTTTTCGTCAACGGAGCCACTTACACAAAAACGGACAACGCCAGCGTGTTCAGCGCCCTCTAATGCATACAGAGCCGCCCTTAAATCGCGATTTTATTTTTTGAAAATATCGTGAAATTTTCAAAGGGGTTAGCCTTTCGATTTTGCCAAAAATTTCAAGGGCTCAGAATATTCTGAAATAATTCCTGTAGACTATATCGACAACGAGGAATCCAAAAATAAACTCGGTTCCTTTCTAACCCTCGTGGTTTTCGAGAAATTGACATTTTTTCGTCAACGGAGCCACTTACACAAAAACGGACAACGCCAGCGTGTTCAGCGCCCTCTAATGCATACAGAGCCGCCCTTAAATCGCGATTTTATTTTTTGAAAATATCGTGAAATTTTCAAAGGGGTTAGCCTTTCGATTTTGCCAAAAATTTCAAGGGCTCAGAATATTCTGAAATAATTCCTGTAGACTATATCGACAACGAGGAATCCAAAAATAAACTCGGTTCCTTTCTAACCCTCGTGGTTTTCGAGAAATTGACATTTTTTCGTCAACGGAGCCACTTACACAAAAACGGACAACGCCAGCGTGTTCAGCGCCCTCTAATGCATACAGAGCCGCCCTTAAATCGCGATTTTATTTTTTGAAAATATCGTGAAATTTTCAAAGGGGTTAGCCTTTCGATTTTGCCAAAAATTTCAAGGGCTCAGAATATTCTGAAATAATTCCTGTAGACTATATCGACAACGAGGAATCCAAAAATAAACTCGGTTCCTTTCTAACCCTCGTGGTTTTCGAGAAATTGACATTTTTTCGTCAACGGAGCCACTTACACAAAAACGGACAACGCCAGCGTGTTCAGCGCCCTCTAATGCATACAGAGCCGCCCTTAAATCGCGATTTTATTTTTTGAAAATATCGTGAAATTTTCAAAGGGGTTAGCCTTTCGATTTTGCCAAAAATTTCAAGGGCTCAGAATATTCTGAAATAATTCCTGTAGACTATATCGACAACGAGGAATCCAAAAATAAACTCGGTTCCTTTCTAACCCTCGTGGTTTTCGAGAAATTGACATTTTTTCGTCAACGGAGCCACTTACACAAAAACGGACAACGCCAGCGTGTTCAGCGCCCTCTAATGCATACAGAGCCGCCCTTAAATCGCGATTTTATTTTTTGAAAATATCGTGAAATTTTCAAAGGGGTTAGCCTTTCGATTTTGCCAAAAATTTCAAGGGCTCAGAATATTCTGAAATAATTCCTGTAGACTATATCGACAACGAGGAATCCAAAAATAAACTCGGTTCCTTTCTAACCCTCGTGGTTTTCGAGAAATTGACATTTTTTCGTCAACGGAGCCACTTACACAAAAACGGACAACGCCAGCGTGTTCAGCGCCCTCTAATGCATACAGAGCCGCCCTTAAATCGCGATTTTATTTTTTGAAAATATCGTGAAATTTTCAAAGGGGTTAGCCTTTCGATTTTGCCAAAAATTTCAAGGGCTCAGAATATTCTGAAATAATTCCTGTAGACTATATCGACAACGAGGAATCCAAAAATAAACTCGGTTCCTTTCTAACCCTCGTGGTTTTCGAGAAATTGACATTTTTTCGTCAACGGAGCCACTTACACAAAAACGGACAACGCCAGCGTGTTCAGCGCCCTCTAATGCATACAGAGCCGCCCTTAAATCGCGATTTTATTTTTTGAAAATATCGTGAAATTTTCAAAGGGGTTAGCCTTTCGATTTTGCCAAAAATTTCAAGGGCTCAGAATATTCTGAAATAATTCCTGTAGACTATATCGACAACGAGGAATCCAAAAATAAACTCGGTTCCTTTCTAACCCTCGTGGTTTTCGAGAAATTGACATTTTTTCGTCAACGGAGCCACTTACACAAAAACGGACAACGCCAGCGTGTTCAGCGCCCTCTAATGCATACAGAGCCGCCCTTAAATCGCGATTTTATTTTTTGAAAATATCGTGAAATTTTCAAAGGGGTTAGCCTTTCGATTTTGCCAAAAATTTCAAGGGCTCAGAATATTCTGAAATAATTCCTGTAGACTATATCGACAACGAGGAATCCAAAAATAAACTCGGTTCCTTTCTAACCCTCGTGGTTTTCGAGAAATTGACATTTTTTCGTCAACGGAGCCACTGACACAAAAACGGACAACGCCAGCGTGTTCAGCGCCCTCTAATGCATACAGAGCCGCCCTTAAATCGCGATTTTATTTTTTGAAAATATCGTGAAATTTTCAAAGGGGTTAGCCTTTCGATTTTGCCAAAAATTTCAAGGGCTCAGAATATTCTGAAATAATTCCTGTAGACTATATCGACAACGAGGAATCCAAAAATAAACTCGGTTCCTTTCTAACCCTCGTGGTTTTCGAGAAATTGACATTTTTTCGTCAACGGAGCCACTTACACAAAAACGGACAACGCCAGCGTGTTCAGCGCCCTCTAATGCATACAGAGCCGCCCTTAAATCGCGATTTTATTTTTTGAAAATATCGTGAAATTTTCAAAGGGGTTAGCCTTTCGATTTTGCCAAAAATTTCAAGGGCTCAGAATATTCTGAAATAATTCCTGTAGACTATATCGACAACGAGGAATCCAAAAATAAACTCCGTTCCTCTCTAGCCCTCGTGGTTTTCGAGAAATTCGTATTTTTTGATCAACGGAGCACGTTATACAAAAACGGACCACACCAACGCTAATTTATTTTTGATTCCTCTTTAGTCCATTAGGTGATAATTGTATTATAATCACAGAAAAAGAATATCTATTGTCAGTTTTATTTTTATCAATGGTAAAAATTTTACTAGTGCCGCCATCTACTGTCACCAAATCTAATAAACTTCATACAAACTATTTTATTGAGTAGATAACTGCAATTGCTCTGGTACAATAAGTTGATCTTTTATCTACTAGATGGCACTAATTCCTGGATGTAGGAACAATCGTGGCGCTATCTATTGATAAAAAATTTAATGAACCTCAATTGGATTTTTATATTATAGGTAACTGCAATAACTCCGGTAACTCAAAGGGAGTTGAATTTTAACCGGATAAATGGCACCAATTCCAAAATTTTAGTTTGTTGAACGATTTTGAATAGGAATAGATCGAGGTTTTGAAAAAAAAACACATTTTATCGTCTAATCAAATATATGGAAAACAATTTATTTTATGCCTTTCAGAGTCAACAAAAATATGATTAAAAAAAAAACAACTATTTGGGACTTAAATTACATATATGAAGTGTATATAAAATGCTGCTACACGGAAATGGAGAAACCACGATATCATTACAACAACGGCAAGTTTATTTTAAAAGAACGATATTAAAATCACATAACGTTACACCCCCTTATCGCTTATCCTACATTTACTAAAAAAAAATGGTAAAAATAATTACCATACCAATTTTGTCTTCAATTTTAAAGAAACGCTTAGAAAAAAAAAAAACAATTGAATTACGCGTTTCGGAATACATATTCACACATTTAGGTGGAAAAATCAGCAATAAAAGGTTTGATGGATGTATCTGTAAAAATAAACGAGATATGGCCAAAGGAGCGTGCTAGACGCTCAATTTAGTTTTACCTCCCTCGTTATTAGACATAAACCGCCAAATATTCATCTTCCTAATACAAGAACAGTGCACTAACATAATACGTTAAAATATACAAGGTGTTTAAAGTAAAAAACACGTTTTGGTTTGTATCGTCGAAATATAATGTTCAAATGTTGAAAAACTCCTAAAACTTTGAGACATAACTTTTTGCCTAAAATAAAGGGTGAAAAGTTGGGAAGGTAAATTATTTTTTTCGACAACTCTGTATACAGAGTAGATCATTAATACCTAATGAGTTGTAGATCAATTTCTCTTATTTTTTATTGAAGAAACTTTTGTAACGATCTTATTCGGGCATAATTTCCTTGATTTAATAACTAAAATTGAGTGGTACTCGAGTTATCAAAAAACACAAAAAAAGAAAACAAACATCAACTTTTACACCCTGTATCTTTTCCACAGTAACATTTTACAAAGATATATTTAGCTATATCTTCATATTACGTCCCAAAGCTGTAAGGAGCATTATTAATGATCCACCCTGTAGAATGGACCAACCGCAACACCTTTGGTTTTCTTTTTGTATATTTCAGACAAATTAGCGAAAAACAATAAAAAAGTCGAAGGTGTAGCAAATTATGTGTAACAGAATGAGAAGTACGACTGCAGTAGCTCAGTTGGCAGAGCATTTTTGCCCGGAAAACAAAAGATCCCAGGTTTCAATGCCCGCTGCGGCAAGCACTTTTTCAGTCAACAAATCTGACCCCGTTACACATAATTTACTACAGAGATAGAGCATTTTTATTTTTGGAGGTTGTTGCAATATTTGAAAATTTATTTATTTCTGAATTTTCTGCAGAGTTTTCGTACCCATTATAATGCATAGTCCACACTTTTCTATAAATTTACAATTACAAGTTTTTATTTGAAACACTGTGTATCTTTCAATTCTTCTGTCTTGAGACATTTTGATTTCAAACAATATGCCACGTGATTCACACAAAAATATATAAAACTGCATTCAACGATAAAAAGTCCATAAAAATAAAAAAAACTCACAAATACAATAAACGTAACAACAAACAACCAAAAATAAAAAAGCCCTTTACCTCTTAAACGAATCAAGATATGGAGATGCACTTTTATTCTTGAAGAACACTTTTAAGGATTTTTAACTTACATTCATCTACTTCCTCGGGAAATACGACAGTGCAAAAATTAATTACAAATGAGGCAACGCCGAAACGAATTAAAATCGACCTCATATCGATAATATGCATTTCCAGCGTCACCACTCCCTCTCCTAATCCGACAACTCGTTGCCCCACTTCCCAGCGACGTACACGCGAAATGGAAGACTACACGTAATATCATAGTTTACATCCGTCCGACGCCGATATCGTGGTTACTCCCGTCCAAAGCAGGTAAGAAAAAGAAAAAAATAGCACAAAACCAATCCGCTCACTGTCCTTTAGAAAGTCACCGAGATATCGTCAGAGACACACTAGCACCGGAAATGAAGGTTTTCGTAAGATTCACAATACGAAACGATAAGAACCGGTTCTCCGTTAAGAAAAATATAACAATGTGGATTTTTCTGCTTAAGTCTAGGGCTTGGGGGGTTACCATGGATGATGTACACTGTGATTTACAGGGTAGTTTGCGAGGTGATCTCCTCGTTCCTCTTCAGGAAGTTCTCGACGTACTCTCGGATCTCGTTCTCGTCTGGAAAATACAAATATTGGATTAATTTTCAAATAATTCATGTAACGAAACAGACTTTATTGTACTACTTGATTATATACGATAAATGTACTTCAAATAAATTCACTACTATCAAATATATATCTATTTTGAATTTTATGTTCTCGACGTGACCTGACCGTGGAGCTAATCTGTTTACATATATTTTTTCGGTTCTCAAAGTGTCCCTGGTCTTCCAGAACGCATCTAGAACTAGATCAAATATAGTCTGGAATGTTACACAAAACGTCAAAATAAAATTATAAATTTGAAAACAATCAAGAACATAATTAACAAACTAAAAAAGTAGGTGAGCTTACAAGTGACATATACAGCAAATGTTACTTGTAAGCTTACGTAAGGTATAGGTTTCCTTTTTTCTCATGTAAAATTAACCTTTCCAGTCAGTCCTTTTTTTTTTTTGGTTAAAATAGTTTAGTAAAAATTCTGTATATCTAATAAGTACTTTAAATAAAGCTGTAGCAATTTCATTCGATTACAATGTAAATAAGATACGATCGGAGGGTTGAGAAAATAGAAAATCAATAAAACTGAAAATGTAGCACAAACTGTTTCCCATTTGTTTCAAAATATTTAATACAACCTTTATACATTTTTGGCTTTCAATTGTTTTGTGCTAAAACAACAATAAACATATATATTTAATTTATTATGTTGCATAATATTCTTTGAAGTTGGAGCATTTGAACTACAGTAGAACCTCAATTATCCGTGCGGCAGATTATTCGTGGCGGGCTGAAAAAAGCGCTGGGAAACAAAAACAAAGACGAGTCTGCTTGTTTGTCGCATACGCATTATTTACTTAAAGCCGTATGACACCGCATGTCCATAAAAATGTTCAAAATTACCAAAAAAATGTTATACGTAATTTTGCTGAAAATTATTTGCAGTGTCATACGGCTTTTACGCAGTCTATCATTTGGTCCGTTCAGGTGTAGACAAAATGAATCGGCACGGAGTCAATGAAAAGCGCAAACGTAAAAATGTTAATTTTCTTTTTACATTATTTAATAGGTATGTGTAATAAAGTTCATATTTTTTTAAAAATTGGTGAGTTTGAGCGTTATTTCGATTATCAACGGTTCGGTCCCGGTCGGTCCGGATAATCGAGATTCTACTGTACTTTTCTGGCAATTGTAAAGGTAAGTACGGTATTTATTCGATTTTTTACGTAATCATTATTCCTTTCAGTATTGTGAAAATTAAATTTTAAAATCTTCAAACATTATTTTCTTGAAATTTTTGTTATGTAACACCATAATTTTTCATGATGTATGTATGTAGAATGACACGCTCTTTCAAATGGCATGGTCAAAATTGGGGGTTGCTATTTTAAAAAATTGTCGATGATGTCATATCTCGAACAAAGATGACGTCACAAATATGGGTCGTACATCAAAAAGTGCTTTTGTTAAAAACAAAATCGACGTGCCAGGGAATTTTTTCTAAAACTTCTCAATTTCAAAAATACTGAATTTATTCGTTACTTTTCGAAAGCACTGTATAGATGTCAAACGTGTCAAAATTACAAATCACTCAAATCGAGTGGCAGCAGCGAATTAAGTAAAAGCGGAATTGAAGAATAAGCTCTAATAAAAATAACAGGACACAGCAATTCATCACCAATAAAACCATATTTACAAGGTGACAGAGTATTAATCGAGCATTATTCAATCGATTTGTTTGGAAAAAGAACAAACGTCGACATCTACTACAGAAACGATTAACTGTGGCACCCGTAGCGGCATTAGTATTCCTCGTATGAATTTCAATAATTTTGTGTTTAATAATTATATGCTCAAATAAAAATATCATTATTTTTATTGTTTCATAAATAAAGTTTGCATTGATATGTTTCTAAATTTATTATTCATTAAATTGTCCTGCCGAACTATGCTCAATGCTTGTATTGATATCGAGTAAATTTGTGTTATATAAATTCTAAACTCTTTCCTTTAGCAGTTTGACTCGACCTTTGGTGTCGCGTTTTTAATAGTTGAGTTTTTCTCACAAACCTAGAAAAAATATAGACTGTGCCAGTGTCATATTGCCGGCCACCGCTAATTCATGGCTGCCCTAAAAGGTCCAGAATCGCTAAAACTGGGTTTTCATGCCAATTTACGTTGGTTGTATTGTAGCGTGAATCTCATTGGTCACATTGATGTCACATTCTTTAATGATATTTAAAATGACAGCAAGTTAATTAATTTCATATTGCAATGCAGCCATCATATTTGCACAACCACCAACATAAAGCTAATAAAATATCAATTTTCTGGACCTTAGGCCCCTAGAAAACGCGGTACCTGTCATGTAACCTATATCATGAACCGACGCAGTCTATATTTTTTTCTAGGTTTGTGGTTTTTCTCGTCTAATTGCTAGGCAACGGTTTCTCATTAAACAACCCAAATTATCCGGAAAAATACAAACCTCTTGTGCAATTATAGGTTACAACATAAAGTGTACCTACTAGAGATGGGCTTAACAGTTCATTTTAATGATTCAGTTCTCGAGAACTGAATCACTACAAAGAACTGATTCTTAAAACCAGCTCTTTAAGAACTGGTTTTACGTCAAACACTGCACAGATATACGCTTCTCTCCGAATCCCGCATCTCCGTCAATCGCAACAGTCGGTTTCTTCCGCGTTTTACGATTGCGACCCGTTTAGCGTTTAGACTTTAGAATAAGAATTCTTAATCAAAATATTTGAAGCCTCTTTTTTCCAAAATATCTCGAATCATTTAGATACTGATTTTTATTTATTTTTTATTACAGAATTTAATTTATATTTTTGTAAAGTTGTTGTATTTCACTTGTTAATAAAATTCAGTTCTTAATTCTTATACATCATATAATTATAATTAATGGCACATACCTATATCGTTTTTATTAATGTAACAATTTGATACGGACGCCTATGTGTGCTGGTATACAGATCTTGGATATTATATTTAACTAAAAATGATATTAACGCTCCGCAATCGGATCACCAATCAGTTATTCAGAATTCAGATCGCCCGTATGATTTTGAAGCTGACATAGGCTGTGCACACTCGTTCAATATTCACTGAACAGTTCTTTCTGACGTCTAAACTTGAAAATATCTCTGGCACTCTACATCAATCGATACAAATCAGTTCGCAAAGAACTGATTTGTCAACTTCTCGAGAACTGATTCTCGCAGTTCAGTGTCGAAACCCGTTCTTTTAAACCAGTTCACTCGGGAACTGCCCATCTCTAGTACCTACCACTTTACATGCCTTTTCAAGTTACTAATATAGAAAAATTTGTATTGCTGTAGTAATTCGTGTACGATTTTGATGAATTTCAAAAACAATGTTTCTTCAATCTTACCTTTGTCGACCAAGGCGTGAGATATATTCCTCGCCAGCGTCTTAAAGATGTCCCTGGACTCGAACCGCCTCTCGACGTACGCCGGCGTCAGCAACTTCACAACCAGACCGCCCACCTCAGTCTTCTTCAGCCGTTGCCGCCTGCTGCCCTCCCCGTTCTGCCTGTCCACCCTGACCGCCTCGATCCTCTGCGCCATCTCCCTTACTTCCTGCCTCGCGGGCTGCCGTTCGCCCTCCTGCCCCTCGTTTGCGTTATTATTGTCTCTGTGGCCGTGGGGCACTTCAATTTGAGTCCGATCTTCGCCCGTCGAGTCACTGTTCCTGTCGTTTTCGCTAGGGCAGCGGTCGACGCTCTCCCTGTGTCTGTCGTCGTCCTTCCTGCGCTTCCTGTCTTCGTCACGGTCGCTGCTTTTCCGTCTCTTCTTGTCCTCTTCGTGCCTGTGTCGGTGTCTGTCTTTGTGGCTGTGCGGCAATTCGTTTGGAGTTCCCTCTCCCGTCCCGCTTTGTTCTGTTAGTGAGTCGCTGTTTTTGTTGTTGTTCTCGCTCGGGCTTGGGTCGGAGAAGGCTTCGCGGGATTTGTCTTCCTCTTTCTTTCTTTCTCGGTCGCGGCTTTTCCGCTCCTCGTGCTTGTCTCTGTGTCGGTGCCTGCCGTGCTCCTTTTCCCTATGTTTCTCCCTGGAGCTGTCCCTTTCCGTGTGTTTCCTGGAGGAGTCCGCCTTATTTGGCGATTCTAGCTCAAACTGATCGCTCGTTGCTTCGTCTCCGGACTCGTCGTCCCCGAAAAGACTCTTAAGGTCCTTGCGAGGAGTTGATTTGTCACTCATGGTTTCGTTTAGTTCACAGTCAAACACTGTATCGCGAGAAATCTGAGATTTAACCTCACTTTCCCCTACGGCACTTTTCTTGAAGAAATTCCCGATCACTGACTGTCTCCCGGCCGACTTGGCCCAGTTCTGCTCATCAAAGGCCTGTCTGGCGGTCTTGAACTCCGTTTTTGGGGCCGCCTCCTCTCGTTTGCTATCGCTGCTGTCGCTCCGTTTGAGGAGCTGCTCCTTGTTGATGTTCCGGAACAGGTCACTCAAAGTTTGATGCCTGGCGGGCTTCGGTTCGAACGTGAGCAGCTTTTCGTGCACTATCTTGTCATCGGTGAGCTGCTTGGTGTTAGATACCTGGAAGGAAGACAAATGTGTCAGAGGGACGTGTTCCAAAAATAACTAGGTTAGTGGCGGCGGTGGTATCGTCAAATTCAGCCATTTGACGATCTCTTCTCGGCTATACTGCTGGGTGCAGGCACAGATTTCGAGTTAAGACGCGTCCTGGCGCAGCACGACTCGAATTTGCGACAAACACTTGCATTTATGAATCGAACTGACAGATGACAGGACGACGATCGGCGACTGACAGCCGCGTTGCCAACGAAAACGCCGAATGGCACTAGACGGTCAAATTTACAAAACAACTGTCTAAATGGTAACAATAATAAAACAAATTGAATATGATTTTGAAGAAGTGTCTCAAATTTTAGTCTATCAGTTCATATGAGGCAGTAGTACGGTTGTTTTTCGACAATTAATGACGTTTTTCAATAAAAGTAGGGTATTTTGAATTGAACAAATGATAACAGGTAACGATTGGTATCTGTTCTAGTGCTGCCAATATACAAACGAAAAACCTTGGAAAATTACAAATTGGCGCGAATTTCAAATGAAATCGGTAAACTCAACGTAATTTGAGCTTTGAGCCATCACAAATCAATGGATATTTCTCGAAAAGGAAATGCTATATTTTGAACCAGTGAATCGAAGTACAAATTTAAAAGCCCTAGACATAGAAATTGGTAAAAATTTCAAAAAATTTAGTAAAATGAATTATCAATCAGTCAATATTTTAAAAATTTCTTCTTTCACCATTCCAATTATTCTTTATGCAATTTCTTTAAAAATTACTATACAGGGTGAATCGCCAAAAATTTGGGAAGAGAAACATATTATTTCTAGGGCTGCCAACATGCAATCTTTTAAAAATTCAAGAAAATTAAAAACCAGCAGAAATTAAAAAAAAACTAACTAAACAGTACTCGAATTTTCAGCACCATAATTGATTAGTATTTAAAGAATTATATGTTTTTCTGGAAGATAAATCTCTTAATTTATATCAGTCTCGCCAACATTCAAACTTAAAAACCCTACAAACTTAGATAATATGGAGGAATTAAACTAAAATAGTAAAATAAATGAAATCCGAGTTATGACCAGCCATTATTATTAAAAACACTTCAAAAATTAGATTATTCTGATAAAGAAAAACGTATTATTTTGTATCAGAGTTCCCAACAAACAAACTTAAAAACCCTAGACACTTACAGATAAGCAGGAATTAAACAAAAATAGTAAAATAAATGTAATCTGAGTTATAACCAACCATTATCAATAAACACTTCAAAAATTAGATTATTTTGATAGAAAAAATGTATTTGTTTGCATCAGAGTTGCCAACATACAAACTTAAAAAACCTAGAAATTTACAGATCAGCAGAAATGAATAAAAAAACTAAAATAAATGTTATTTGCTCTTTAAGCAACCGCTATCAATAGATATTTAAAAAATTTGATTTTCTGAAAGATAAATATTATTTTGTACCAGAATTGCCAACATGCAAACTTAAAAACCATCGAAATTTATAAATAAGCCCTAATTAAAAAAAAATAACAATGTAAATGTTATTTAAGTTTTAAGCTACCTTAATCGAACTATATTTCAAAAATTACAATTTTTCTGGAAGGAAAAGCTATTATTTTGACCCAGTGTTGCCAACAACAAACTTGAAAACCCAAAAAATGTAAAAATGGACCAGATAAAAAAAATGCAAAATATTAACACAAAAAAATAAAAAATTCTCACCAATTTGGCCATGGCGTTCCTGTACATGGTCATGTTGGTGTTGGTGGAGAAGATGGAGTACTCCATGTCAACGGCGCAGTCTTCTACGTCCTTCTTGTCCAGAGTGGGCTCTTCCTGACATTCCGTGTAGTTCTTGTACAGGACGTCCACGATCCTCGTGAGGTACAGCTCCCTGTTGGCCAGAGTGAGCCCCTTCACCTTACTGGAAGTGGAAGAGGCCGCTTTCACCCGAGAGTGCTTGGAAAAGAGTTTTTCTACCGTATCCTGAGACACTTCCTAAAAAAGAGAGAGATATACCCTGGAAATTTATATAATCGTAAAAAAGAGGGAAATACAAAATGAGAATCTAAATAATAGTGGAAATGAGAGAAATATGAAGTGGAAACTTAAATAATACCTAAAAAGAGAGATGTGAGAGCTTAAATAATAATAAAAAAAGAGATACAATGTGGAACTTAAATAATCTCTAAAAATGAGAGAAATCAATGTAGAGACTTAAATAATAGTAAAAAGAAGAAGTTGAAACTTAATTAATCATAAAAAGGAGGAAAATACAATGTAGGAATTTAGGAAAAAAAGAGGGAAAACACTGTGCAAACTTAAAAAATCTTAAAAAAAAGAGAAAGATATGATGTGGAATCTTTAATAATTTCTAAAAATGAGAAAAAATCAATGTGGAGACTTAAATAATCGTAAAATGAAAGATATATGATGTTAAAACTTAAATAATAGTAAAAAAAGGAAAGTATGAAGAAACTTAAATAATCCCTAAAAAAGAAGAAACAATGATGTAAGAACTTAAGAAAAAAGAGAAAAAATTTCTCAATACTTGTGAAAAAAGAGAAAGATGGAAATTTAAATAATCTCAAAAGAGAGAAATATGATGCGGAAAAAGAAACAATATATGTTGTAAAAACTTAAATAATAATAGTAAAGAGAGAAACATGAAATGGAAACTTAAAGAACCATAAAAAAGGAGATAAAATGACGATCGTAAAATAGAGAAATATGTGGAAAATTCAATAAAAGCTGAAAAGAAAAACATGAAGTGGAAGCTTAAATAATCTCTATAAAAGAGAAAAATATATTATGGAAACTTAAATAATAGTAAAAAAGAAAGAAAAATGATGTGGAAAATTAGATAATTGTAAAAAAGAGAAAATAACCTGAAAACGCTTACCTGAGTGTTCCTCCTCAAGGCAAATTGCTTCTGAATGAAATCGTTTGTCGCTTTCTTCGCTTCCTGCTCCCTTTTGAACGCCTCGTGGCTGCTCTCGTCGTCGCTGTCGTTTTCATCTTTCCCGCGCTCCCTAACAAAAATTACAAGTGAAAACTTTATATTTATCATAACAGGTACTTACTCAAAAGCACCTTTTCTGCCACCCCCGTACAAATCCCCATAATCCATGTCATTCGAACTCATTTTGGTGTTGTACTGTATACTTTTGGTTAAGAATAGCTCCACCATTTCTTCCACCTTCTTCCTGTCCTTGCAAAAATCGCACTTGTCCACACATTTGGGGGGCGGTTCTCCGAAATAGTTCGAAAACAACATGTGACGACATTGCCTACAAACATTTATTAGTAAAAGTGTATTGTGGCTCAGGTCGTAAAGATTTTTTACTAACGCGTGGCAATTTTTACTTACGTGGGATTCTCGCAGAACTCAATAACTTTTCTGAACCCTTTTATGGCTATTTCCGCGGTTTTGCGTCTGTCCTCGCGGCTCCCCGCCTTTGCCAAGTCTTGCGTGAGGTGGAACTCGACAGCTTTGCTGTCGGAACGGTTGTAGTAGACCCGGCAATTGGAAGGTTTGCCGTCTCGTCCTGCCCTTCCCGATTCTTGATAGAACGACGCGGGATCCTTAGGTACTCCCCAATGCACGACAAATCTAAAAATTGTGTTGGAACAATACTTTTAGGAAAATAGAATTAATTATATTTTTAGCGGCTGTAAAATATACTGTATACATTTTTTAATAATATGAACTGTTATTCCGTCAACACCAGCTGGAGATACCACACGTACCTGACCGTCGATTTGTCCACTCCCATTCCGAAGCTGATAGTGGCGCATATTACAGGCACGTCTCCATCTTGCCACTTGTTTTGAAAGTCTAACCGCTCGTGAGTCTTCAAACCGGCGTGGTAGCACAACGTTTTCACTCCGAGCTTGTTGAGACGTTCCATTAGGACTTCGGTTTGGTCTCTCGTTCGGCAGTAGATGATCCCACAGGATTTCTTAGATTTCGGCAAGTCCTCTTCCTCTTTAACTTTGAGACAATCATCTATGAAGTTTTTCAGATGCTTAAACGCGTCTTCGAGAATATTAGGGAAAAAAACGTCGTAATAGAGATTCTCACGAAAACAAGAAGTTTTGAACGTTTTATGGTCACTCGCCAATCTCAAACTGGATATTATATCTTTGGTCACCTAAACAATTATATTATATAAAATATTGTTCAATTAATATTAAAACAAACACCATACCTCAGCGCTAGCAGTTGCCGTTAAAGCTATACAAGGAATCTTACAGTGCTCTCTCAACTCACCCAATTTGGAATACTGCGGTCTAAAATCGTGGCCCCATTCGCTAACACAATGCGCCTCGTCGACCACTAAATAAGCGAGCTTGTTGAAATTATTCAAGTTGTTATAAAGACTCTACAACCGATAAAAAATTTACAAACATATATACCATCATCTCTTGTCTTACCTTAAATGTTGCTGTTGCGGCCTGCTCAGGAGTCACATACAATAATCGAGTATTTGGAGATGTGGATTTTAAATCTGCAATAATCGCTTCTCGCTCCAGTTTCGTTATTTTGGAGTTTAGAGAAGCAGCACGGATTTTTAAACGAAGCATGTGATCTATCTGGTCCTAAAAATTGAGTAAATTTAATTGCAAAGCTGTAAGCTGTTGCTACGTACCTTAATCAAAGCTAAAAGTGGAGAAAAAACAATGGTGATCTTGTCGCTGTACAACATTGCGGGTAATTGGTAACACAGAGACTTCCCTGAGCCTGTAGGCATAGATACCAGCACATCGTGCTTTCCTGAAAATAAAACCGTGTAGAAATGTTGTTGCACAACAGTGAGACACAGTACTTTGACAGATTTCTACAACGGCTTCCCTCTGAAGTTGGGATTTGAACTCGTCGAACTTAAAATACTTTTTTAATACTTCTAGAATAATACTCTCGTCCATATTTCAATATTAAATCAATTTTAAAGGACAAATATTCTATGGAGTTTGGTAACTGACAGTTAAATAGCACAACATAACCTCATACGTTGTTTATCTTCAGCCATAGCAAAATGAACAATACGCCTACCGCCAAAATCCAAAATATTGATCGAGGCCGAAGGACCAATCAAAATGATGGTGTTTTAAGCCCGAATGTTTATTACCCCGAAAATGCATCAACTATAAAGTGGTTCGTACCTACTGAAAATTGAAAAAGAAATATTGCAATAGCCTATTTATTACAACTAAAAAAGTAAAATACTTACTTGGGCCTGGGGACTTATAAACAACGATTGTATATTATTTATTTAAATAAAAACTACTAAACTTATAAAATCAATGAAAAACTGTAGGTTTTTAGCGCCATCTCCTAACAATTTTGCAAAATAGAATATTCAGGAAATTACCGTCAGATGACGCTAATTATAAAAGAAGGAATTAATTCAAAAATAAGGCGCAAACTGAATTAAATTGAAGAAAATAAAAAATATTACAAATCACAAAATAGTATCAATTTTTGTGGAGGATGCACACATCTGCCGTTTCTTGTTTAAATTCAAAGTTTATATTATTTTAGCCCCATTGCCGTTTATTTATTTGTAGAAGATTTAGGGATTTCGATATTTTGCTACACTCCGCTTCCCTTAAACCATTCACAAATAGCAGGAAATCACAAATAAACAAACGCCTTAGACCCTCATCGACCCAACCCTCATCGGAATTCCTAAAATTGCTAATTCACCACTTCCTATACGGGTCAACGTCGAGGATTTTTTTAACTGCTGTGGTCAGATATTTCGTTTCCTGTTTGCTTAATTGTTACATATATTCTTATAGAAGATGTATGAAATTCTGTGGGAATTGTAATAATATTTTTTGAGTACATAATCCTCTGGCAGATGTTACCTATTTATAACAATGCACGTTCGAGAAATACAAAAAAGCAGCTGGATGGCATAATACAGACGATGGCACCTGTGGTCAGTCAGGTATTGAAAAAACACAATGTAAAGCAAATCCGGCGACGGCAGAAGTGTGCTTGTCAAGATAAAGGCGAAAAAGGTATTGGTCTTGAGGATAAAATTTACAGAATATATCAATAGAGAATTGGCCATCTATATACTTTAAGACGAAAGTATAAGGCGATTTAAATCAACTTGCTTGCAATTTTGCTTCCTTGAAGTTATAGATCTGAGACAATATACTTTTTACTTAATAAAGGAAGGTTTTTATTTGTGATAAATACGAATATATAATATATTTTTTTTGTAAACGGAATAATAATATGAATGCATTGTCCTTCATCTTTAACATTTTGTCAGATTTGTCCATTCAGTACGCCTGCAGGCACCTGCAAGCCCCATTATCAGTAATGCAAGTTCATCATAAAATGAGTTCTATCAGCAAAAATTGAATTTTACCATGATATCGTCAAATAAGAGCACCTAATAATTTTGAATTTCAAATTATAAAAACGTTTCTGATATTTTAAGATAAATCGAATCTACATATAAAATCTATTTAGACCGTCGTAGATTAAATTTTGGATGAATTTTGTTAATGAAACTTGTGTAAGTAAATCATTTATAGTGTTCATATCTAGCTAGTATCATTAATAACTATTAATTTTATCCAGGAATATATTTTTCTATTGTATGTATAATTTTCTGCTAAACTGCTTCCGCTTCTTTGACTGACAAATCGAGCGAACTAAGCAATCCTGATGTGTGCGATTCTTGGTTATCTTGGTGTTGGGTTTTCAGACTTCCAAATTTAACAAAAATTTCAAATGAGAAAGGATTATTAAATGAACAATTTTATGACGACATCGTAAATTTGCCCATAAAAATCCATAAATTATGTCCTTAAAATAAAATTTGGGTGGCAAGTTTTCGACAACTCGCACAGTATGCTCTATAGCTATAGAAAATTCGTCTCGGTCACGTCCTGCACTTTTCCCAATCCCAAGCGAATGTTTTGGGGGCGTATTACTGCAATTGGGACCGTGCTAAGATGTTGTATGACACTGTTTACTCGCTTGCGTTTCCTGTCCGGAATATACAATCGACTTCCGCTCAATTTCTTTTAATTCTAATGTCCGAACAAGAATAAGGAAGACCTCCCTTTAAGCCCATGCCGGGATTTCCGGTTTTAGGCTAATAGACGTATTGTAGTAAGCCGATGGGACGTAATTTATGTCTTGATTCCCTGCCATACACATAAAAAAGTTGTCAGATGTTTAATACTATTTCCAACAAAGCTCTTGTCAACTTTGATGTTAATGATGATGAAAAAAAAAACGAATTTTAGATAAAAATTGTAATATTAAATCTTTAACTTATTTCACTGTATATAGCTTTATTTATCGTTACCATATATACGTACTTGCATCCATCAAAAAAATATTTAAAATTTGTACGTCGCGTTGGTTGACAGGGACTAAAGAGAATGGTTGTAAAAAATTTACTGTCAACGAAATCTGATGCAGTATGGAAATCCGGATGCGATTGCTGAAGGATACTTTCTGTAGAAAGGAAGACCAAGGCAAACAACGTTAAGAGAATTCTTCAATCTAACTGTGCTGTGAGTTTGCATCCATAAGAAGTGGAGGATTCTTAAATGATGCAAATCTTCACAATTGTATGTACTTTTACTGTAAATATTAATAACAAATAATACTTTAAAAAAAATAAAAGTTCGTTATTAAAATTGAATTCATAGTACTATACGCTTAGGGATATAAGTGTTTGTACTCCTAGCCATATAATTAACACATATGACGTTCAAAGAAAAAAAATATTTGTTTGATTCGCTGGGTATATTTGTACCAGCGCAGGATCTCAAAGTGATCTAGGTGATGAGATGAGCTAAATTGAACGCTACTATCGTTTTTAACCTCAATATTCTAACATTAAACCCAAGAATTTTATAACACATAAAATTATTGCGATAAACTGCACCTACATTAAATTTGAACTAAAATTCAAAACAAATCAAGTATAAAGGGTTCCGCATAGGAACAAATGTATTATTTTCAGCTTCCACTCTAACAATGTTGCAGTTTTTTCTTATACAATTTCTAGTAAACAGTAAACACCAAAACAAACACCTTATTGTAGAAATATCGCCGGTGGTGTGAGAAATAAATCGTGAACAATTTAAATTTCCTTTAAAGGACAATAGACGTGACTTCGTCCTCGGTTAGTTCCTTTAGCAGAAGGTTGTGATGAACCGGAAGCATCTGTCTAACAGCTAACAGTCAATAACTGTAAGAGAGGCCGGGAGTTCTTCCACCGATGGCTGGAAACAGGCGTTTTGGAGTCGGCAGAAAAAAGTAATACATTAATTAATAAGGATATTGCTGTACGAGAAATATGCGGTGAAAGAGCAACACTATACGGGGTGTTTTTGAATGACTGTATCTCAACACATGTTCACGTTATGTGAAAAATGGAATATTACATGTGTTTTACATATATTTTATTATATTTTCTTGTGCATGACAATCAAATAACCAAATATGTCATAATAGGTATTTAGATAAGTAAATATTGTTGAAAATCAAAGTACAAGGAACGTTGTTAAGGTTGCTTTTTGTTTACAAAATAAACAAACTACCCAAAAGTTTATAATAATGTATCCCGAATGTGAAGATGAAGTTCCTCAAGATATTCTGGAGGAAGCAAACGTCGTTTCGTTAAATCTATTACCGTTAAAACCTCGTGAAAAATATGAAAAAGAGTACCAAGTATTTAAATGTTGGATGGATACTAGGCAAATAAAAAAAAATATGTGAAGAAGTGGTCCTATTTTACTTTTCCAAAAAATGCGCCGATTTGAAGCCTTCAACATTATGGAGCAAATACAGCATGTTGCGATCTACACTGCAAATTAAAGACAAAATCGACAAGTTTCCTAAATTAGTAGCTTTTTTAAAAAGTAAATCTGCTGGATATAAAGCCAAGAAAGCCAATACTTTTTCAAGGGATGATATCAACAAGTTTATTGCAGAAGCTCCAGATGAAACTTACTTACATATGAAGGTAAGATTGATCGTTATTGTTGAATAATAAATAAAAGCGTAACGCAGTGACGTTTTAGGCTGTTGTCATAAGTGCATTTTTCCTTTTTCAGGTCGTGCTTATATTTGAATTGCTGGGGCATGCCGTAGAGATAAATTAGTTAATATAGTACTTGAGGATAACAGTGATAAAGGCGATATTTTGGTGGGGCAAATACGTGACTCAAAAACTAATATCAAAAGGACATTTACAATAACAAATGAGATTGTAAGCGGAGTATCTGTCCCTTAAAACATTTCGATATTTTGTACCTTATGCTAAAGGGAAATGTACAAAACAAGTAATTGGCAAAAACACAATTGCCAAAATTCCATACAGAATAGCAATATTTTTAAATTTGGATGATTTGAAAGGCTATACTGGACACAGTTCCCGCCGTACTTCAGCTACGTTATTAGTCAATGCTGAAAGTGATATTCTCACTCTAAAAAGACATGGGGAATGGCGAACAAACCCAGTAGCAGAAGGGTACTTAGATGATTGTATTTCTAAAAAATGTGAGATAGCCACTCAAATAATTACGGGAGAAAGTACTACTTCAAGTACCAATGTTAATTTGAACCTTAATTAAGCTGTTTTCAATTTTTCTAAATAAAAATAAGTAATAAAAAAATTGTTTGAAATAAAAGCGTTATTATACATTTTTATACAAGTTTGTGTATCAATAAAAGAAGTCTATACACTCACTACTCTTACAGCTATTTGAAGTTTCTACCTCCCGAGGGAGCCAAAACATTTTCCTCCCGAGGGATATAAAATTTAACCTTGAAATAACGTAAATGTTATGACCAAAATGGGATACATGCTTGAACTGATAATTTCGGTTTTAAGTACATACCTACTTATCTATATTTCGACCGTTGGTGGAACAGCGTCGTATCCGGGGCTTCACCCGTTCCCAATTTAATCACGATTTACGTGCCTTTGGGGCAGGTGCCCAGCACGAAATGCTGCCTGTCGGGGAAACAGTTTTATTGGAGCTGGTCGTAAAAAAATTAGTCGCACCGACAGATTTTTACCGGGTTTATGCCGGAAGCAGTATTCGTGTCGATACAAAAGGCGGTTTTAGAGGACCCATCGCCTTGTTTACCGATGATTATTATCCCATCACACCCCTGGACGTCAGGTAAATCCGGACAGATAGAAAATGTTGCAGTAATTACACAGTTTGAGGCTAAAAGATGCACGTAACATTTTTTATTAATTATACAGGGTGTAATAAAAAGCAGATCATACCGTTAACTACGTATTTTTGCCGGCAAAATATGATTATCTAACCCTACTTACCTATATACAAAAATGCCTCCCTTAAAAGATACAGGGTGTTGAAGTTGAACTTTTAAAATTATTCCCAAATAGCACACTAGTCTTACAATTCAAAATTATGAGACCAGAAATTTATGTAAAACATATACAATAGCGGCTACATGACAGCAATTTCATCGTATTATTGTTCCATTTGAGACTTTTTTGTTAACAGCCGCTATTATGATGTTTAAAGTACCTGTGATAATACTGTAATAGAGACATATTTGAGAAGATTCTTACAGCAAAACTAAAAGTATTTTATAGAAGTTATTTAAATTACTTTAAGAAAGTTCTTAGCGCCATTTATGCAGCACTTTACTTTCAGAAAGCTGATAAGCTGCATAATTACAGCATATGTTTTATAAATGCTGTATTAAGACGTTTTTGCGCGACAATAAAGCAATACTGCTTCCTAAGGGTAGTTAACACGAGCAAACGATTTTCTAAAAACAACTTTTACGTACAATTTTTCATGAAAATAACTTCCGCTGCTCATTAAAGCAGAATAGCTAATGGTATAACATTTTTATAAGACATTATCATGACATGCTTTATTCGTATAGTTTGTTGTATCAATGCTGTAAGCTCATTGCTAAAACATAACTTGTTTTTATATAGAACTCTCAAAACACAATTACATAATTTTTATCCATGTATTATAAAAATTGAGAAATTTCAGAATAAAATTTAAACCTTGAATACTCTGTATTTTTTAAACCAGCGACATTCGTATACGGCATGATGAACACAAAAATAATATTTGTAGTGTTTAGTATCTCCAGCTTAGTGTTGACCCATTCTTTCTGACACCCTGTATATACAAAAAAAAAACTTATTTTCGACACAGAATAAGCCCCTGGATTTTGTACTTCTACTTAAGAAACACCCTGTATAATTTTTTAGAGGCCGGTATAACTAGAAATGTTGAATAATTTATGTAACACACCATTAATTGTCATTTTTGCTTATACGTATCTAAATTTGAAGCTTAGCAAACGCCCAGGGCTGACCTTAAGGGGTTGCTAACCACCCTCCTCCCTTATATAACCACCTAACCGACCTCCAACAGGGTCATTCAGTCGCGTGTGCTAGTCAGAGCGCCTTGGCATCGAAGTGTGCGCGCCAGTCCTCACTCGACTGTCACTTGTCACGTGTCGGCGATCACAGCACGCTCTAATCGGTCGTTTCGGTTTGTTTTCGGTTGTTTTTTTTTTAGTCGAACGTCGCGCCCAATTCAGTCGAGGAATTGGAAGTTAATAGTGGCAAGGGATCTGTTTTTTTCTGTGGGATCTACACGGCTGATTCTGGTGAGTAAGACGTCTCGATTTGTTAATTAGAGCGGTCCAAGATGGAAAGTTTGTAGTCTGAAACTTAAAATTGAAGTGGTAGTTTTGGAGTAATTTGTTAAGAAAATTAGAGAACTCATATATACCAAGGGATCCTGTTTAATAGTGTAAAACGTTATAAAGAAAATCTGTAAATATAAAATTATGTTGTGTATTTAATCTAAAAATATTATCGGGAACTAATTTTGTAAAAAAATATAACAAACAGAGCTTTAAGAATTAAAACATGCTTTATTTGGTTGCAAACACACCTAGTTTCAGTTTGCAAATCTTTCCGCATATAAATACTACCTTTTTTGACATTTCTTTACTTTGTGCACATATACTTGTTATTTAACCCCCAAAATTATTATTTTTCGTTGAAAATAATTTATTTAACCTTTTTTTAATGTTTTCGTGCGTGTTAATTTTGGAGGGCCCCTCCAGCGGGGCCCTAAAATTCCCGGGGCCGGTCCTGACGTGTCGATCAATAGTCGATACGGAACAATTGAACGTCGGCGCGTAGCCGTTGTCGGCCGAGACGAAACAGGATTTTTGCATTTAGTTAGAACGGAAAACGGAAAAAATGATAATGGCAATTGAAAATCGGTGATAATATATTTCCTTTTCCTGTCCATGGTCAATAAGGCTTTTATACCGGCAAGGATACGGATTTCCTGTTTGCCGACGTCCTTTATGCAGGCTTTTATTACGAATGTATGTAAATATTGCCCCGATCGTAACACGCTGGCTACGCGTTTTTTATAGCGTGTAGTAGCGTTATACCCTACGTAGGTTGTTTCTTCCAATTGGTGAGTTTTTCGTTGTTTTTATTTTTTCATAAGTTTTACCACCAAGTACCTATTTTATACAGGGTGTCCCTGTTTTATTCATAACTTGGTAACTGGTACAGTATCAAAAAATAATAATGATTTTTCCTATAATATACAGGGTGATTAATAAATACGAAGTATAATTTAACAAACAGTAAAAAATTAGATTTCTTCGAAACCGTTTGAGATATTATAAGGAAATTTTATGCGTGACAATAGCTATGGGAGACGCATACTTTGCAATGCAAAACGATATTTTAGTCTTACCAGTGGCGCGCGTATTGGTAGGTCACTGATCATTTTTAAAGGGAAAATAGGACGCCGCTACTTTTTCTGATAATAAAAATTAGTTTTAAATTCCTTTTTTAATTATAAAGAAAAAAACTGTCTTCAGATTTTATCGTACGACGCACCGTTTTTGAGTAAAAAAATAAAAACCATTTTAGTGCATGTCCATTTGTCATACCAAAATATTCCACCTTCAGCGCGGATACAAGAATCCAGTCTTCTCTTCATTGACTCGAACTCTCTCAAAAATACCAGGGTCGGTTCTAATTGAGTTACACCCAGCAATGATTTCAACCGTCTAGCTTCTAATGCATTCAAATGATATCTACGTTCTTGATTTTTAAACACATGTAAGTGAATGAAACAAGTATTTTTAGTTGAATTGTCCTGAAATATTTACGACAAAAATACAATAGACAAAGAAATTGTATTTTTAGCTGCTTTATCTAAAAAAAATATCAAAATTTAATTAAAGGCAGTGGCTTACATTCTTCTGGACACGGAAAAAAAATGTTTCACTAGAATTAAACAAGCCAATCTGAAAATTTCTAGAGTGGGTACACAATTTTTTCAACTTTTTTTTTACAAATTGCTAAAATATTCTCCTTCCACAAAAATTGTCTTTATAACCACAGTATTTATATACTAAAGTTTGATTTGGGTCCTATGTCTCCAAAATTAAAAACATTATATAGATATTTCTAACATTTTCTTTTAACGTATATATTCATTAGAAACATAATTTTCTGGTAGAACCTGCAGCATATATTTTATGAGGTATCACTGGTCTCAAGATGAAGGCGATTTATTTAATGATACTTTTCCTGTACATATGAGAAAATATAACAAAAGAATTGTATGTAATCTTCCTTGCCGGTTTTTAATTTGGGTTATACTCTCGTGAGGTCTACAGCAGCTTAGAAGCCGAAATAAGAAAACACAGTACACAAATAAAAATTATTTAACATTTCCATGGAAGCAGATAAACAAATTTTAAACTGTCAAACTTGACATACTTTTAATACATTTGCTATTTTGAGAACGAAAACAGAGTTATTCGAAACGAAAAATACGGAAGTGCGCGATAGTGATGTGATTTTTTTTCTTAGGTATCTGCTTCTTCAGTGTGCGATTTTTTGATTGGGCAAACCTAATTTCAAAAATAACCCTTGACTGACCGTTTGGCGCAAGGGTTGATTTAATTAATCTTAATTTTTTTCTGAAGTGTGGCAAAAACCCAATCAAACTAAAGAAAAATCAGAAAAATTGTTTAAACTTTTGAATTTGTCAAGTTTTCAACCTAAAGAAATAACAATTGGAGGTATGAAGCCACGGCGTTTTTTTTTTTTTGAGGAAAACATTAAATTTTGTTCAGATGACAGTTTAAATATTTAGACTCCTTCTAACAAGTTTATACCATCACTGGTTTTGAAAAACCATCAAAAACTATGTTCGACGATATCCTCAAAGGATCGTAGAGTCCTAGAAACCGTTTTTCTGTTTTGACCGGTGGTTCCAAACCAAAATAGTCACGGTTTGATTTCCTAATCGATTTCCTTTGATTTGTTAGTTGCACTGAGTTTATCGTCGCTTTTTGCCCATTCACAGTAACGTTCCATCGGAGCTTCAGGCTTATTTCCCTAGTTATTATTCCGTCGGTGCGGAAAATGTTGAGAACCGCTGGCTTATCCAATCGTACTGCAGTGCAGATCGCTGTCCGTCCAATAACTTCCTACACGCGCATAATAGGCCGTTTGTCAATGTAACACGAAACCGACACGATCTATCCCTCTGATTTGGGGAAACGAGTTCCTTTGCGGATACGCTACGTCGGAAACGGCACTGTCAGAGGAAAACACCCCTTCCTGTGACCTAAACTACCCCCGGGATCCGTCGCCCTTCGAACGGTGCTGGGCGGTACCGGGTTTTTGATGCTTCGGTTCAATTTTCGAAAGTACAGATCCGTTTAGGTTAATAAGGTCTAAAGACAGTCGGGTGATTTCTTTGATGTGATTTTTTTGCAGCACCAGGCGGGTTACGGGGGTTATCAGTTAGTTGTATGCCAAGTTTTACTGAGCAGCGCTTATACGAGGGATATTTGTAATGTTGCTGTGCTATACTCAATCTTCAAAGATCGCTAGCTTCTGGACTAGCGCGGCGGGCGAGGCGTGCGGAGAGCAACAATCCATAGGCGTACTAGTTGAAATATAAAAAATGTTCAAAAAGAAACACAATGAAAATGACACTTACTATTTTCGGTAGGTACAATGATATAACAGTTTTTAGAAATTTTTGAAAAATACTCGATCAAATATTCCCAGAGTATATCGTGTTCTATCACATGCTGTAACTATTTTTTCTCTTAATTCCTCTTCAGTGTTAATGGGACTTGTGTACACGAGCGTCTTAAGGTGGCCGCACAAAAAAAATCTAAGCTATTGCGGTCATTTCCACCATTTCTACATTTGAATAGTTCACCATTATTGGCGAGTTTATAAAAATAAGATATTCACAGCAAACAAATTTTAACGACAAAAAGTTGATTGAAATGTCAAATCACAAAGCAAGTGACATATTCAAGGCCAACTAGATTTATTGCAAAATTGTATCCTTAAATAATTATACTCGCGTCAAGAATTCAGACGTCTTACGTCACGGCTGACGTTACACATTTGTTTTTATTGTCAATGTAATTTTCGATATTTGGTTGCGTTAAAAACAATCATTTTTTACAATTTAGTGCAATATATTATGCAAACTTTTAGTGTAGTATATATTTTTATTACTATCAGTTGCAGTTTCTTAAATATTTTAATGAAAATATAATGAATTATTCATTTGTTCGTATGACGTAAGTCGTCTGAATTCTTGTCGCGAGTATACATGCATTCTCTCGGACAATCTGACGGTTTCTATTTTTTTTTCTCAAAAACGGCGCATAGCAGTCCAAAAACTCAAGAGGGCTGTTATTTTTCAAATTGAAAGTTCAAAAATAATTTTTATTTGGGAGAAAACCCTTGGCGTCCAATTTTTTTCTTTAACAATATTAAAAGTCAGTGCTCGTGCGCACGCCACTGTTAAAGATATAAATTATGTTTATATTGCAAAGTATGGACCTTTATTAATAGTCACCACATACCAAATTTCATGAAAATATCTAAAGCGGTTTCGAAAATATTAATTATTTTCATTTTTTTCTCTTAAAACTTTAACACCCCGTATTTTTGTTACGGATCATTTTCGGACCATAGTTTATAAAGCAAACTATCATTAATTTTCGATGTAGAATCATCCCCTTAAATATTCCCATATCATTAATGTTTTTATGTTTTCGCTCAAGTATATCGTGGCTGGGCCCCTCGAAGGTTATTCGAGCTCACCTGAGAAACAGACGACTCGAACCTTATTCTACGATGCAAATTTTCACATCCTCCGATTGTATGTATTGCGGAAGTCAGTAATATCACACGCTGGTGTAACTATAAATATGGATTAGGCTGTTGGTATGGAATTCAAGCAGTTGGAAGACGACCTACTTCCAGAAAACTTTCTTTCCACTCGACCGTAAGGATAACAATTGAAGTGAATGTACAGGGTGAGACCTCCCAGCCAGTTACCACCTTTCCAAACAAAAAATCGATATCAAATATCACACATTTTTCGGAGAAATATTAGAAAAAATGGGAATCAAAATTATTTTTTTGAAAGATATGACCAGCGATCTCCCTTTGTACTATATACAGCGGAAAGAATTTTTGCATATTCTCACACTTTTTGCCAGAGTTACCTAAGGAGCACTCCTGAGTAATTTCTACACCATAAAACCCGGAAATCTACATTACCAACGGAAGTTTGGTAATGAATTGGTTTTGGCATTTTTGCCGTAAATTAATTAAAAATATATTTTATATTTTTATATTTTTAGTTTATTTTTCAAATATCTTCTAAAATTCCTAAGCAGAGGTATGTGTCATGTCACATTCCATAGACGTATTTAGCTGAGATATCAAATTAATATACTGTGCTTTCGAAAAGTTACGATAAATTAATTATTTTTGAAATTTTCGAAAAAATCCCCTGAAACTTCGATTTTGTTTTTAAAAAAGCACTTTTTGACACAACCCACATTTGTGACATCATCGTTGTTCGAGATATGACGTCATCAACAATTTTTTTAAATAGCAACCCCCAATTTTGACCATGCCATTTGAAACATTCTACATACATACATCATGAAAAATTGTGTTGTTACATAACAAAAATTTCAAGAAAATAATGTTTGAAGATTTTAAAATTTAATGTTCACAATACTGTGCACCTCCTCATTATGGGATTATATTTGAGATTTTGGCTGTATCTAGTAGACAGGGAGACAGTTGGTTCTAACCGTCGTTCGAGAGTTAAATGCGAATATATCTGTAAATGATGCCATGGAAAGGTACATTTTTTTGACAAGTATGCCTGTTGTAAATATCGTAGTAACTGACATTGGAATGGTTGAATGGAATACATTGAATATACTGTAAATTGGAAAGTAACAACTTTCTCACAGCAGCTTACAATAAATTGAGAAGGAACATATCGAAAACATGTTTTGACAATTCTTTTTGGTTCACAGTGCAACTGTGACGCTGGCAGTCGGACAGGACGTTGGCAATCTCCCCTTTAGACACTCTTAAAAGCATCCTTATCGATACTGACGATTTTAGCACGCTCTAAAACTATTTTAAGTCGGCGACTACCCCCGTCTAGCAGACCGCAGGCTTTAGAGAACGGATTTACAGCTGGCTATTAGACAGATGGTCCCTCCTTTCTATTAATTTTAGAACGTTATCTTCCCTACCTGATACGAAACGGACGTGACTGTGGAAACAACGGAAATCGGCGGTACAGTGCGTTTCGAAACATCCTGGAAATTTTCGCGGACGTCATAGAAACAAAATTGACGAAATCGGAATTTACACTTTTATATTTGCCTTTATCTGACAACTGTCTGGTTAGCTTTTAAAATATATATGCGTTGTTTTTGGTGTATGACAGTTATTTTTTTTTACAGTATACCGCGCACTTTTCCAAAATAGGCCATTACAATAGGACGGTCCTTATGGCTCTGCAAGCAGCTGAAGCGCCTGTAAGATACGGCCTGTCGGAATGGGAACGGCTATCTACCTACAGGACTTCCCAGAGCTTCGATGATGATAACTTACCAAAAGGTGAGCTATTTATAGTTTATTTTTCTTATAAAATTTCTTTTTAGAGAAACTCGGGCAAGTTTTTGCCGTTTCTCCAAAAAATTGCATGCATAAAATACACTAATATATGCCATTCATGGACTAACTTATGTCAATATATTGCGCAAGTTTTTGTCCAAGCATTTACCCAATCGATTGCCCAATAAATAATTGTCCAAGTCGTCACCATCGAAAATTAAATTTTTCTTCTGAAATTCTAAATACAGTGTTCCGAAATGCAACATAAAGCGAGATCCCTTACTACAAAATAATGCGATGTTGTCAAACTTAATTTAGTCAAAAGTTGATGGATGGAAGATAAAGGATGTCAAAGTTAAAATTTCATTTTGGATATTTGTAAATAACTTTTTAAAAAATCCAAATATTTGCATACATTTTGGAGATCGGGGGTTTACGGAGGCAAGAAATTCAAATTACATCTTGCTCTATGTTGCATTTATTTAGGAAAACGGAAAACCGTCCAGAGGAAACCAGTTATCGTGATGATTTTTAAAATAGCCGTATATTTACCTGTTTAGATAAGCGAATCCTGCGCTATTAAAAAAGTATGCGTACTTACCCGTTTTTCCATTTCAGATCCTCGTCAATGGACCCGCGAAGACGTCGCCCAATGGCTGAGTCACGTCACCTCCATGCACAAGTTACCGGAAGTGCCCCCCTCCAGGTTCCTGATGAACGGGAAAGCGTTGTGCCTGATGTCCCCAGGCATGTTCCTTAGCAGGGTGCCCCTTGGAGGCAAACTTCTCTACAAAGATTTCCAACTAAGACTATGCGCAGCTATGTACTCTAGAACATGAAAAATTTAACTCTGTATTGTTAGCTATCGCGTCAAAAAAGTCATAACTTTTGGAGAGCAGTGTATTCAGCGCAGCGCGTATAAGCTGCGCGACAATATTTAGAACACTTGCTAGAGTTACCAAATTTAAGTATTATGTTTCTACCAAGTTCGTTTATGTTACTTCCCGGTTCCTATATTTTAGAAATAAGAAAAATAATACAATTTCACCTTATTTCTATCTACCTCACTTCTGTTAGTAGTCTGTATGGCAGAGCTGGTTCTGGGATTTTTTAAAGTAGTATTAGAAATACCAAATGAGTAGAAATAATGGACTGAGTGTTATGTTATGTAAAATATGTTTTGATTTTGTATATTGTCTTGCTAGTCATGTAAATATTTAATTATGCAATTAAAAGTGTTATTATAAAGTTGTTGTTTTCTTTCAAATCGCCTTTGATGAGTTGATTTGTGAAGTAGAAAAGGATATTCACGCTTGTTTGTAAATTGTAATAAATATTAATAATACCACAAAAATTAAAGTAGAAAAATAAAAGAAATGAAATTAATTATTAGTTTCTATATCGAAAAGTACACAAGGTAGAGCTAAATAAGGTTATTTTTAAGTTCTCTTGCTCAGTTCACTGTTATGTAATTCAAATATTACAGAAAAATTAAAAATATTTATTTATCCTCTTAAATTAATAAAACAAATCTTAAACCAATTTGTGAGTGTCATTTGAATGTCTCGTTTATACAGTCAGGCAACTTGTTAAACAAAATTTAAGTTTGATTGGTTGCCTAACGTCTAACTACATACAGGGTGGTTCGTATGTAATGGCCCATTGAGACATACTAGATTTTTCACATTACGATTTAAGCCAACTTGCCTTAATAAAATGTTGATAATAAAAAATATACGGGGTGGCAAAGTTGGAATTTAAAAAGTGTTTTTTTTGTAATAATTACACATTTTTGAATGTATCAACTGACAAATTTGAGAAATGTGCTGTTTTTATGTTATGAGAAATCAGAATCTGTTTTCTATTCTGATGTATTTCCTAGAGGCGTCACATCCGCTATATTTGTGACGTAAATTTTAACGTAAATTTTTGGTTATCACGTTTTTTATTAAAAAATCTTAAACCATTGTTTTCGAGGAAATAAGGTATACGTGTCATTAGTCTCAGAAATTGGTCATTTTCGAGAAACTAACTTTTCAACAATCAGAAGATGAATATATTTTATTAGCAACAATTACTAGTTTTCTTGACACTTGTAATGATGGCTGCATAAATAAATAAATAATTTATTTTGTGATGAAAATACTGTGGTCAGTGAAATCACAGATAAATTAATATAGCTATTTATTTGTGGTCATCTATAGTTTCAATTATGCTCCTGCCCTCTTTTAACGATACGTTCAAACTGCTCGCATAACTTACAGGTGTCTTTCCCACATTGGTTTGAAACTAAACTATACATACGTCATTACTAACTAGATGGCGCTGTTCAGTTTTATTTGGAGCTCCGCTGCAGGTGATTCGCAGCACGCTGCATAGATGGCGGCACTAGCGCAGAATTCTCCGACGCCAATTTTCACACAGAAATGAGATGCTAACATATTCAAATTTATTCCGGTTTGATGATCGAGTATTTTGTAGCGCTCGATCGCGGGAACTACACGGGTAGTTTTGTACTTTTCTGTCAACTTAATAGTATTCCTTAACGGAGGAGTCATTCATTTGTTTTTTTTATACGGCTATATGTTACAAGTTTTACAAGATCAGTTATATATCAGGCACAAAAAAATGTGTTGTGTAAATGTAACAAAATGTCACTGAGTGGTCTTAATAGTTAGCGACTGATGACTCTGTGGGATTGGCTGTGATTATACAGGGCGATCACGCTTAAAGTGCACCATATGTTAATTCTAACGCATAAATTATTTATTATTGAAATTAGTGCATGGAATTTCTTACGTGTATCATAAATGCAAATTATCTGTTATTTATTTCGAAGTAAATTGTTTCATTTGTTTTTCAAATCTTATCGAATAAAAAACTATGAAATTATGTTTTTTTATCCAATAAAATGAACTAAAAAATTATTTGACTTATCTAAGGCCCGCTACAGACTACCTATAGCAAACAGCTAGAGTCACTCGTCAGTAGCCAACCAGACATATAACGGTTTCGAGCTTATTAGCTCTCATCAGTATGCCATTGGTGAGGTATCTGGAAACGTAGATATTCGATTCATGATTGTTAAATGACATTTGACATTATTTTGAACAATAAGCCCTATGTAAGCTATGCTATCTACTTAATATAAGAGCGTTTATATCAAAATTGGTTTTTAACAACCATTCGAATTGTTTTTGCTTCTTTATTAAGGTTTTTGTTATGTGAAGAAATATTCAAATAGTCAAGTCAAGTACTGTGGAAAAGATCGGTGCATTACGTTATTGTGTTTATGGATCTGTCTTGTGTTTGTTTTGCTGCTTTGATGTGAGTAACAGAAGAGTATTATAATAGTGTTATTGTAACCTACATTAAGGAAAAGATAGGAATCGTCAGGTGCTGCCAGCTCTACCTACGAGCTAATGAATATCATTTTCAACATTTTCTATAAAAGCAGTAAGATTGCACCTAGTTCTGTTTGTAAAAATCCAACCTATAACGCTACACCACTGACTGCAAAATGACCCAAGACGTTTCTTGAACAGAATAGATGCTCGTATTGTCGAGGCTCTCTCGACGTATCAGCCAACGTGTTCTCATTCGACTCAGCCACCGCTGAAGCCTATTGCGAATTGCTCGCGAACAGGCGATGACAGGCGGCTGTGACGTGCCCTTACAAAAGAACCAATTTTCTCGTACGCGACAGCTCGCAAACGAGAAACAAATGAAGGTCGAAGAGAAATTCCCGCGAAAACGGAGAAAGACTGGCGTTGATAATTTATAATAATTGTGCCAGTTTCATGTCAATATTTAGAATAAAAAATGTCTCATGTGAAATAAATCGATCTTTATACGTTTTTTTGACGTAAATTGGATTTCAATTGTTGCAGCGAAACATTGTTCTATACCTAATCTTCGACAATCTAGAGAGTGAGTCATCGTCCATAGCAGTACCAATTTAGAAAACGCTCAGATATAAAAATTATACAAAAAAAAACACAACATTAAGAAGTATAGGGTGTCTCAAACTGAAATAAAAATAAATAAAATTTGGGACACCTGGTGTAAATGGGATAAAGTAAGTTCCATTTTCAATCGAAAGTATTAGGGATTTGACAGAAACGATTAATTACGTCAATTGAATGTTCGTTGGTTAAAGTGCACATATGTCAATAAGAATAAAAATTCGATAATTCTTTAATACAGTAAAAACAAAAGGTGATGAAATAACTAAACTGGGCAAACGCCCTCATACTACATACATATTACAATCTATTCTCTATATGACCTCTTCTCATTTTAAGAAACATATCCAATCTTCGCCCAACATAATATTTTTAAACATAAAAATGTTTAGTATAAACCGATGCCTTCTTAGGCATCGATGTCTCGATCGATCTTGTCAAAGGCGACGCGATTTGTCACATACTTGAGATAAACGGAAAATCTAGATCTAGTCCCCCTCGGAGTATCTTCGCGCACGCCACTGTTCCGCTCAGCGAGGTCTATTAACAACTAAATGCAATGTCGTGTTTGGGACAAAAGCCTATTCATGTTTGTATCTGTGACATTTTATTGTTGTTGAAATGCCATTATAGCAGCGAATGGCTTTACAAGCGTCCACCACACTGGCGTGTCAGCCAGGGGACAACCTAAACAAAATTTAGGAGAACTTAAATAGCAAAAATGTCAAGGAGAAGTCCTTTTTCTCTACACAGAAACGCTTTATTTATCAAAGAGCTTCGTCAAGATTTACAAAAAGCGAATTTCGCTCTCCATTTTTAATCCAGGAACGTACTACTTTTTTCGCACACGAAATTCGCATTTTTCAAAATATACTCTGTATCTGCAAATTTCACCGTCGATGTCAAGACAAAAAACAAATACGATCTACGAGAAAATAGTCAAATGAACATTTTTTTAGTTTTTGAGTAATAGGTATTTAAAATTGTGAAAAATAAAACTATGTAGTTTAATTAATAAATACATATTTATATCTATTTTGTCCACTCTGGCTTTGGATTTATTTATAAAGCAATTCAAATTACCCATGTTTAATAAATAACACATTCATGTTTAGCAAACAATACAAATTATCAAAATTTTGGAAGAGACAAAGTTTACTTAAAAAAGTGTTAGCCTATACCAGAAAATTGTGACAACATACAAGTCTGTAATTAACATTAATTGCATCAAGAGTAGCCTTTATCAATAAATGTGTCAGTGGGTCCCGTTTTTCAAGTACACACACATACACACACACACCCACACACACACCTCTGGAAATGTAAGGAGGCTGTGGAATTTCGGCAAGCCAATTTTTTTATAATTAGTACCCTGAATGAAGGTTATATTCTATTAATCATATTCTTGATGCGACAAAAGCCTGGCCTACTAAGATTTTAAAAGCTTTCCAGAAAGTGGTATTAGGCATTTTTTTATCCAAAATATAATATTACCAGGTTGTTCAGCACCCATCAAAATACCCATATATCAAATTTGATCGACAGATGTATATTGAGTGTTTCATTATGAAGTAACAAATTTCGAAAAATCAGACAACTAAAAATTATAATAACTAGATCAAATATTGCCAAGAAAGTGAAAATAAATACCAATCGGATAAAGAACACATACGAGGTGTGGCAATTAAGTCCAACGAATTTGTCAATGAAAAAACAAGCAAATTAATTTTCGCCAAACTTTTATTATCGACCTTCATAATAGTCTCCCTCTAACTCTACACAACGATTCCAACGTTGCTCCCACGATTGGAAGCACCCTTGGTAATCCTCCACAATTAACCCGTTCAGCACCAGGGTTACAGTTTCTTTGACCTCATGTACGTCACCATGATGAGTTGCCTTGAGGTGCGACTTCATCTTGAGGAATAAAAAATCGCAGGGGGCAATATCGGGGCTAAGGGTGGGTGCGGCAACGTTAGAATGCCTTTTTTTTGCCAAAAACTCTTGCACAATGAACGAGGAATGGGCTGGCGCGTTGTCGTGGTGCAAGATTCAGCCGTTCTCGGAGAGTTCGGGTCGCACAACAAAATCGCGGGCCCGCAGTCATTTCAGAAAGCCAACATAGAACTGTCCAGTCACTGTCTGGCCGGTAGGAACATATTCACGATGAATGATGCCGTGGATATCGAAAAAAACAATCAACATTGCCTTCAGTCGTGACTTGGACATCCTCGCTTTCGTTGGCCGCTCTCCATCCTTTTTCACCCACTGCTGACTTTGTTTATGGGTCTCGGGGTCATACTCAAATATCCAGTTCTCATCTTCAGTGACTACCCGACTCATCCAGTCTCTACCGTCGCTCTGAATGCGGGACAACAAATCCTGGCAGATCGATTTTCGCATGTCTTTCTGTTCACGGGTGAGAACTTTTGGCACCATCTTTGCGCAAATCATTCGCATATTCAAATTTTCGTGTAACATCTTGCGAACGATTTCTTTGTTGACGTTTAACTCGTCAGACAACGCACGAATGCTTAGGCGACGGTCAGACGTGATCAGTGCACCCAAACGGTCAACATTCGCGTCAGTACGAGAGGTGATGGGAGCTCCTTCGCATGGACCATCTTCTACCGATTCAAGCCCCTCTTTGAACCGTTTTGCCCATTCAAACACGCGTGTTTTCGACATGCACTCGTCTCCATACACCACCTGCAATTTTCGAAGGATTTCGAGGGTTTTTCGCCAGATTTCATTGAAAATTGAATCACAACACGTTGCTTGTAATTTGAGTCACTCATTTTCACAACGCCACTAAAAAAGTTACTTCCAAAAAATACACATAAAGCACAAAACAAACGTGCTATCGACTTCAACCTTGGGTTGAAACCAAAAGGAAGGTCCCCCCTCTCTAGAAAAACGTTGACGAACGATGCAGTGTTGCCAGTTTCCGAGTTATAACTAAATTCCCGAAACTTAATTGCTACACCTCGTATAACAAATTTTATTTTAATCGTTCAACACTTTAGCATAAATTGCAAACGCTGCAAACTCTGTATGAAGTTTTCCACTAACTCTAAGCATGACAAACCTTATAATCGTGACGTCACTAAACATCAACTCGTCGGATGTCGAGCCTTGAGTTTAGAACTTATCAAGACGGCTTCTCGACCTACGCCTATGCATTCTAGGAACAGAAAATAGCGACTCGGAGGCCTCGCCTTATGAAACCGTCAGTCTCGATACCATTTCCCAGCCCGAGAAGTGCATTTAATATTACAATAAACGATTTGTAACGAAATGAACGGTGTCAGAATCACAGTTAAGGCGCTTGGTGATGTGGCTGGAGATGGAAGTTGTGCCCAGGAACGATTTGCATAGCTGGGATCGCATCGCCGACACTTCCTGTTTCGGAGGCGTGCGATCTGGCCCTCATATTAAGCGTTTCGAGACGTTGGGGCGCATCCCCAGCGCCAAAAACGAAGGCAACTCGGTTTGAAAAGAATATATAATATTTGCGGTAAGATTCAGACGACTTACATCATACGAACAAATGAATAATTCATTATATTTTCATCGAAATATTTACGAAACTGGCACTGAGAATAATAAAACTATATGCTACATTGAAAGTTTCATTTTAACAAGGTGATTGGGGGGAACCCCCAATATTCGAAAGGGGTGTTCAGGGGGCAAAAGTGAACAAAAAAACATATGGTCGTATATCAACGGTTACTGAAATAGCAATGAAAATATTTTTACCAGAGTTAATTATTGTAATGCCTCAGTAGAGAAAAGTGTTTATTCTGTTGGTATTATAAATTATAACATTGATTAAAGATCTAATAAACCGCAATTAATGAATTCAGTTTTCAAATATACCACCGTCCGCCTCGATGCATCAGCTCGTTTGTAGATTGCAAGGGTAGCTCATTGAAGTGTACGGTCATATTTTCTCTTACTGTGCTGCACAATTGACAATCCGATCGAGTAGCGCCTCTCTTGTGTTCACTTTTGTTGCATGTACTAATGATTTAAACCATCCCCAAAGCAGTAATCAAGGGAATTCAAATCTGGTGGCCTTGGTGGCCAATTCTGGAAACCACCTTGGCCAATCCAGAGTTGTGGAAAGCGATTGTCAAGATGATTGATCACAACACGACTAAATGGGCAGGGGCACCATCAAGATGAAAGTACATGTTTTGCCTAATATTCAATGGAACATCGTCTAGTAGATCTGTCAAATTATTTTCTAAATATTTTACATATCTAGCTCCAGTAAGACCACCATGTAGCAGAACTGGGCCAAGTAATTGATTATTAATTACACCACACCGCACGTTAATGCCGAACCGATGCTGAAAGTTACTTTCCACCATGGCGTGGTCTTTTTATAAAGACAGTTATTTTATGAAATTTGCCAATATACAAATCTTGTTTTACATTCATAATACAATATTTTTAATTTATTCTTTATTTAAAACAAAGCTAATTTGCTTTGGATAATATCAAACAAATTTTCTAACTTTATGAATAAACAACCTGAAGCTTTCATACTTTACCACCTACCAAAATTGTCTTTCAAAATTATACTCCAATATGCTCAAAGCAGCACCCTGTGCATGCTTCCTTGAACTACACACGCAATTATTATTATCTCTATATCAATATGTACTTTTATTATCATTTCGTTATTATTATTATCATTGTTGGATGTAGATAAAAATGGAGATAGTATTACATTCCAAATAGCAATTCGTTCCAACAAGCCTCAGGTCTATAACTTGTCGAAAGCCTGTAATAATTTAATCTACTTTTTTAATCCTCTCTCTTCATATTGATGGGGTTTTTATGTAGCCTGTCATTTAGCTATTCTCGTGACACATCCAAGCTCACCACTGAGCGATGATACATTCGATAATCTCTCAAATCTGATGATCACATTCGTGTACGAGCGTATACGAGGGGAAGACAATGTTCTTTACTTGCCGAGGAGAGATAATAACGACGAAACGTTTACCTTAGATTTTGTACGGTCTATCTCGTTGTCATCGATAGAAGGGAATAAAAAAACAGCATAAGAAACCATAAAAACATCAAAGGCTTCCGCGTGTAGACGGCGAGCCGTAGACAATAATACTTTAAAATAAAATTACGTATATAATAATGAATGTAAATCCCAATTAGCAAAATGGAACTTTAAAAGAAGCGAATTATTTTATAACTAACGAATAGCGTTGTTTAAACAACAATTTTATTTTATAGAGCAAATAATTATGATAATTTTGTACCTGAAGAAGGTAATTGTGCAAAATTTACAAAGTGTTTTATAGAACAAATAAATTTCAGTTTTTTTTAAATTTTTATAAAAGTATTATATATAAAAATTGAATAACGGTAACATATTGTGTAAGAGTCGTATAATCTATAAATGAATATTTGTTGGATCAGCTACTGTTGTCATTATGTGAAATTAGTTAAAAGTGTCAAAATTATATTTAAAACATGAATTTCCTATTTTTGAAAGATTATTTTATAATAAGACCATTAAATATAATTATACAATGATAATATAAATTAAAGAAAGAATAATTTTAATATTTTTAACATGAATTTTAAAGAAAATAGCGCATATTTTTTTTGTCACAAACTGCAGTTTATCAATAAATTTTGCAGCGCAATAAAATTGAAACACGAGATTGTTGAAATGATAATATTGTACGTATTATACCCATCTACAATTTACACAAATGATCGCCATTGAGTTTAGGTTACCCCATTTTTAAATATAAGCATAAATAATTATGAATCTGTATTATACAGCAATCTTAAAATGATTTGGTTTTAATATTCTTCACTAAAATATATATTGTTTCTTCAAATAATATCAAAATACAGACTATAAAACGTTTTTATAGTTGCTGTAGAAAATTTTGAATTTTTTATATTCCCTTTTACGATGAGATGAAATATGCAGGATAGACTATCCTCCACTTCTAATAAAGCGGCAGTTCTGCTTTGAATGTCGCCGATTTTATCGGGAGGCAAAAATAAATGCGGTACAAGAACGAAAGTGTTCTAAATAGATACTTGTGACAATATTAATGATCCCAAAAGCAGATTTGATAACGATAAAACGCGGTTAATAATTCAAACGGTCCCTATCGAAAGGGAAAGTGACATAAACAATATTATTTCGGACAATACGGTTACGCAAGTTCCTGTTAGCCAGACGACTAATCAACTCTGGTGACATATGGTAATGTTTTGGTCATATTATACCTAGCTACTGATCGTTATTTACTACTGTTTCATTACGTCATTGTTTTTCATCGCGGATGCTTCCCGTACTCTAAAGGTGGGCTTACGCCAGAGCGATTTGTCGCGCAACACATCGTTACGTTATACGTATATGTAAAAAAAATTATAAAAAGGTAGTACTGCGAATAACATCCAAGAAATTTTATAATAACTTACTGAGGTTTCAAATATCTAATAACTGATTTTATACAGAGTATTTCTGAACATAGAGCTAGCCAGCTTTCCATTTTTAAGCAAACAGATGTTTTTTTAACTGTGTAGTTTCGTTTCCTAAGAAAAGTTAAAACAGTATTTAAGAAAAAAAATAGTTAAATATATTTATAGTAAATGCTACTCATATCTGTCTGTCTTAGCAATGTTTAAACGGCTATATGTGTAATAATATTGTCCTATTATTGGATAAATTTGATGGGCAATAAATGTGTTTATTATTATTATTGTTTACAATTAGAGACAATCTAATGTTTATGTCTAAATTTTTATTTCTATACTTCCACTCAAAGAATTACATGACTGTTTTACATTATTTCAAATACTTTTTAACTAAAAAATATTTTTTCCAAATTGTTAGATCGAACAGAGTGAAGAGACACGGCTAATGGCCACCATATTCAACTAATTTTATTTATTTCATTGAATTTCAAGTTCAGTTTATGGATTTATGTGAGACGATGTTTATGCTGAATCGATGGAGAATATTAAATTGAAATTGAAATGGCGTTTGTCCTAGACAATTTCGTGGAAAAATAAGCTTAAATGCGGTGTTCAAAATTTAGTCTGGCCACGCCTCCACAAAACGGTCGCCGCCACCGGCGTAGACCTGTGACGTCAGGCGCCGTTCGCACGTGTACACCTAAATAGAGCAGTGTGCTTTAGTTCATGACCGTATACGATTTCCATGCTTTAAATTATAATTTTATTCTGAAAACATAATAAACAAAAGTAATAAATAAGGATTTTTTTTAATGTTTAAGGAGACATGAAATTAATAGTAAATAGCAATAAAAATTGGTTAAATTAATTTAAAAAAATTAATAAATGTTAGATATCATTATTTATTACTTTTTCGCACAATCGCTCTGAAATATGCACTTACTGTCATTGTTGACACATTCTGTAAGTTGAATATACAACACTGTGCCTTGTTTCCATAGAAATCAAAAAAATAATAGTGTTGTTTGAGTTCATAACAGCATTAATGCGGTAGTAATCAGTAATTCTTTTCACTAACAAATGCTGGGTTCATTTATTGTAAAAATTAAAGGTACATTTTGTACAATTCTTAAACATAATAGTTTTTCCCTCGTTTTTATCTATTGCTTTTACAGTAATTGAATTTTCTGTATTACTTATTGAGTTCGATATGTTAGGATTAGAATAAACTTCAGTAGTTCTGTCTTCAAACACTGGAATGGAGTCAAATTCATTGTCACTGCCGCTGTTGGTATGTAAAATCTTATAGGCAAACTCTATTTTCTTTGTTCTCTGACTCTGCAACATATCCTTCAGCGACACCAGAAGACCTAAAATTACATTTTCTGTTAGTCAAATAATACATTAATGTTATCACTTAAACCGCCAGCCCCCCATGACATGACAGTGCCATAACATCAACTCCAGTATTTGCTAACAAAGTCGTCGACGTCCTTCTAAAAGCATGTCTAGTATAGGATATGGATCTTGCAGTTTTAAATATTCGGTAATTTTTTGTGGTATTTGTCCCAATGTATTTATACCCACAAGTTTATTTACACATTTTCCCTGAGGTCTCCTTAAGTCTTAAGCTTGTATATTTTCATAAAATCGTCAAAAAAGGGACTTTTGTCAGTGATTGTAAAAAATTTCGACCGTAATATCATCAACTGTCATCTTCATAAGTCCATCACGTCCAAGAGCCCCAGCGACTCCCATTATCATCATATAATAGGTTTCATCGGGGGCTTCCAGCAGGAATTTGTTCATCTCTTCTCTGGTAAAAACTTTTGATTTTTTCGCATGATGTCCAATATTTTTCTTTTTTAGAACGTTTGTACTTTTAAGCATAGAGTACTCTGCCCATAAGCTTCCCGGAGACTTAAATTTTTCTGAACAAAATAAGCCAGCAAAGTTTTTTCAGATATCTCCACTTTCATCTCATTCAACCATTTCCTGAAGACATCATAGACTTTTTCATACCTCACCTTTGATTTTGTGGGAATTAATGACCCACAACCTATTTGATACGATTCTTCAATGTCCGGATCTACCTCTGGATCGTCTTTATCAGCCATTATAAGCACAACTTTGACAACAAAACACAAAATTGTTCAAACTTCAAATTGTTTTTTTTGGTTTCCAACAAAATAAATTCAAAACACGCTAGATAAGCCACGCTATTTCAGCAATCAAAATAATTTGTTTTATTATTTTATTTGATAAATGCGATTGTGTGAAAAACGTTATACAATATACGGTTGTTAAGTGGCTAACAGAATGTTATACCCCACTTACCAATCTAACAGTGAAATATACTATTACTTATTATTTTTCAAATTAAAAAAAGTAGTTTAATGTCACGCACGAGCGGATCTATATTGTAAACAAAGGAATAAGCTAAGTTTAACAATACTGTACGTTCCCGCATTACCACTAATAATTATGGCATTACCTACACAGTATTTACACTATGTATCTATCACCCACAAATGCCACAAAAACGCAAAAATACAAGAAACAAACGCCTGTTTACATTATCAACACCCTAACCTGCACCTGTATCCACGGAAACAAACCGTGTTGAACGGCGTGTAATGTCACACCAACGATATCGCGTTTTGGCCACGCGGTTTTGTTTACATTCTGTGGCAATTTATTAATGTTAATATTAATTGATTATTGCCGATAAAATTCATACAATCTTCCCATTGACACAAATATTACAAATAATCAAAATAAAATCTAATTTTTTCATCGCTTCACGTATCGCATCAGAAGTGGGATTCGTCGAAAACGAAGCTTGCATATTTGCACATACCACAACAACCCTAAACACAAAACTTAACAACCTCCTTTAAAAGAAACCGTAACAATGTAAGCCAACGATTACTGCTACCAGAAAAAACCTCGTTGCCGACTACTTCGAGCTCCCTGCTATTCCTCGGGTTTTTTTGGCGCGTACCCGATCGAATGCGGTTTTTGACAGTCGGTATGCAAGCTAACGTGGCCATTTTGATTAATGCCAGGCTCGGAATTCATTTGTTTCTGATTATCATGCTTAATTAGCCCGTTTCGACTGTTCTGGCGTGGCCGCCTATCAAATTTTATGTGGCTATTTGACCGGACAAGTGAGCAACGCCGCAGCGCTGTTGCCGCCTCTTCCCAGCCCAACTAGCGACATGGAACTTTAAAAGAAGCGAATTGTTTCATAACTATCGAATAGCGTTGTTCAATGAACAGTTTCATTTTATAGAGCGAATAATTGTGACAATTTTGTTCTTGAAGAAAATAATTGGTATTTACATTACAAGCTGCGGAAGCTTACTTTTAGCATAACCGAGGTTAATTGAATACCTCCGACCACCTGAAAGGGATTTTGCAGCGCGTAATGTAATGAACTTTTTATTCTCCCCTCGATTTTATATAACACAAAATTTAAAGATGCTGAAAATCTTCTGTAGACTGTAATAAAATGGATACAAGGCGGTTTATTGCCCTAAAAATAGTAGTATCACAGTGTGCTGTTAACCAGCCAACAAGAAATATTATTTTGACAGTTATCAAATAGTTATTCTTCAATATAAAGTTGATAAGTATAAACGTCTTTTAAGTTTAATATTTGGCTAGAATTTGATTAAAAATGAATTCCATTGAAAAACCAGCAATTATTGCGTGCAGAACTGTGTTACAAATCTAAAGACCGTTACAATCAAGTCTATGGACATTTAATTAAATGGTGTACAACGAAAGATGTGTCCACTATAACAGAATATGTATTATTGGTATTTTTCTTAGAAAAATCAAAGACATTGTCTCCTGCTACATTATGGTCAGATTACTCAATGTTGAAATTGACTATTTCATTAAATAAGAACCAGGATATTTCGAAATTTGACCGCTTCAAGACATTCATAAACATTTGTTTCCTCTACAACGTCCTCTACATTATAACAAATGCCCCAGGTGTGGACATTTTAGGTATGAAAAGGCATGGGGGGTGGAAGTCGTCAGAGGTAGCAGAAGGATATCTAGTAGATTCAGTGACCCATAAAATAGAAGTTGCTAATAAAATCATGAACGAAAAATCGTATCTATTCAGCAAAGCAAACATTCAAAATTTAATGGTCATGTTGCGCAAATCGACAAACAAGTGAACATTTCCAGTGATGTTGTTTTATAACAAGATTTCAATCAACATTTGTCGATAAATCTTTCAGGGACAAACAACAATTGTAATTTTACATTTAATAAATAAACATTTGACATTAATAATTCGACGTTTTTATTTTTTTGTTGCCCAGGGCACCAAATTTTTTCATACTTAGCAACCGATAACCAAGCATGTTATACTTTCGTAGCGGGGACAAATGTTGTTGGTTTTCAAAATTAAACAGACGTTTAATAATTCAGTAAGCATGATTACCATATATAGATATATCAACTGACAAGTTTGTAAATATTAGTTTATCAAATTTATTAATTTGTGAAAATGAATGAAAACCTGGAGAGAAGTGAGATTCCAGGCGATTTGTTACAGAAGGCTGAGAAAGCTCGTGCCGCACTACTACCAACAAAGTCGGAACCAAGGTATAAAAAAGAATATGACAAATTCCTGCAGTGGCTGAAAGTGAAACTATAATGTTGGCTTACTTTCAAGACATGGTATGTATTACAGTCTGAATCGTCCAGTCCTAGTTCCCAGTGGACTAAGTGGTCGATGTTAAAATCAATGATGACAATAATTTATAATAATACAGATGGGAGAAAGTTTCAGGAACTATAGTCTGTTTAGAAATGAAAGAGAGTAATAAAAGCTTATTATGTATGCAAATCGTAAATAAATGTAGTACCGGTGCTTATATTCAATATTTTTATATTACGTATTATCGGTATAGATGAGGTGTACTTTTAAAAAACTTTGTGTGATGGGACCGGACTAAATTGTAGCATGTAGCTAAAATTTAATCCCCGACAATCCGTCTTTGTCTATGCCGCTTCAATTTTTCGGTCCATTTCTCTTATAAGTAAACAATATAAAAACAGCATTTCAAAATATGAGCATCATAACCAGGTTAAGAGGGTTTTTAGTAATTCAAATAAAATTATTCAATATTATTATCAAAATATTTATTTAAATTTAATGAATAGACTTTTATTCCACACCAAAATATATGTATTTTGAAAATTCAAATTATGGTGAGTAAATGTACTATTGTATAAATATACAATAAAGAAAATAAAAAAGTAGGTATATTAAAATTCATCCTTTAAATATTCTGATGTATTATCTTTGTCTCCTAGATTGATAACGATAGGTTCCACAGTAACGTCAATTAAATTATCGAGTTCCCACATTTTCTCCTCTTCTTTTTGTACATGATGTATACATCTTTGCCAGTTATCTGCAGTTACTCGTTCCAAGAAATTTTTTTTCAAAATTTTCACGTCACTTAATTTAAACGTCGTATTATTTTGCGTTATATCTCCTTTTACCTGCGTCCAGACTAATTCGATTGAGTTAAGTTCACAGTGATAAGGTGGTAACCGTAGTACCGTTATTTGGCGATTTGTTGCCATTTCATAACATATAACATATTTTTTCTGATCTTTGTTAAGATTGACAAGTGTCGAAAGTTCCTTTTTCACCATACTTGTTTCAAAAGAAAGGTTTTTTCCGGATAGCCATTGAATTATATCGGCTTTCCTCCAAGCAGGCGTAGGCGTCTGCTCGGTCTGCCGTGAATGGTAACTGGCATTATCCATGACAATTACAGACTCCAAAGAAATAAGATCCAACATCTGTGTAAAATACTCTTCGAAAACATCTGCGTTCATGTCTTCATGATAGTCACCTGTATTTTTAAATTCAAATAAAAGTAAACCGCCATCTACAAAACCACTGGCACTACCTATATGTGTCACTATTAATCTTCGGCCTTTACTTGAAGGTGCCTTGAACCCTGTTGAAAGTCCATCCAAAAATGCTTGTCGAAAACTTTTTACATTTTTATCTTGCCATACTTTTGTTACAGTATATCCCTCGTTGACCCAAGTTTCGTCTAGATAATAAATATTCCTCCCTTCGTCACGTAATTTTCTAATTGATCTTAAGTAGGATCTTCGCACAACAAATATTTTCATCTTTATCGATAAGAACTGACTTCCTGTTCTGCTTTTCCCAGCAAAATTCAACTCTCATAAGACGGCTCATAACTTGCTTCTACTGATTTTTGGCAAATCATTGTCCTCTGAAAGTTCACTTAAAATTTTGTTTAGCGTTGGTATTTCTTTTTTAAAATAAAATGAGTGTACTTTTCTGCAAATGATATTTTTGAAGAAATCATCTATAACGACTTTTGACCTCCCTGTAGATGATTTTGGGGGATTTACAGTATCTTGTTCATTTTTTGTTTCCTTTGAAAGTCTGTAGATAGTCGATTTTCCAATTCCTGTCATTTTGGAACACTTTTCCAGGATGTCGTCAACACTGTTGGTAAGATTTTGGTGTTTCAATGCATTAAATACATTTAATATAATAATATTCTCATTCTGAGACAGCGCACATCTTTTCACGCGTTTAGCAGGTACGTAATCTGATAAGCTCGACATTTTACCCAAACAATATTATATCCACTGGCACAATAGTCACTAAACACAAGTCGAATTTTACTCTACTGCACTAACACGTCTTCGTATATTCAGCTCTAAGACTGGATTGATCTGTCACAATAAACTGGCTCCTGCCCTATGATGTACCTAGTAAAATATATTAATGTACACCCATTACCTGTTACCATTAGTGTTACCCGATAATTACCTGTAACGAAATATTACCACGCTCTTTCATTTCCAAACAGACTATAGTATGAAATAAAGAAATATAATGTTTCTTTAAATAATACCAAAATACAGACTACAAATTGTTTTTATGCTTGCTGTATAAAAATGTTTTATATATTTTTTATAGAACTGTCACATTACGAAAGTGTTTTATAAAAATGGGCCCTTTTCGATTCTATAAGTATATTTATTTTACAGCAATTTATACAATCTTTATAAAATTTATTTTACTAGTTGGGAGGCTGCCAGATGTCGCGAAAAAGTACCTAGACACGGGAAAATTGGTAACGCAGCACCTTCGAAGACATTTATTAGCGGACAAGCTATGCAGAACAATTTTCAACAACTGCAATTAGTAGATTATATTTTCGATTTTAAATATCCACCAGACAGCTACAACCCTTTTCAGGGTTTTAGAACACGCGTGGTGGGATTCCTATAGGTAAAATCGGATTAAGACGTCTACGAACACTCCGCATCTTAGTGATAGGATTGACACAGTTTCCACCGGTGATGGAGGCGCATGTACGTTTCTTTCTGTCCCCTCTGCCATCGTGACAGACAACTCGGCAGACTTGTACGGCAAAAACTAGAACGGCGTTGTAAGCATACCACCACATCAGGGACGTAACACGGTACTTTGAAAGGGGATTTTATTCTTTATAATTCAAGCGAACTTAGGTATGGAACGTCCGGTGAACATTTACAAATTTTACTGCCAGTTTCGCTTGATTTAGAGCGCGTTTGGAGAAGAGAAGGTCGACGAGCTAATACCAAGCACACTTCTCGGTCCAACACAATCTTATGTGGCACGGGGGCGGCGCATTAATACCGATCGCGTCGCGTATCGGTGTGAAACGGCTCCTATTACGGATTCTGGTGCAAATAAACATGCTCTTATCTGACAAGGCCGCCTAGACGACTACCATTTGCATGGCTATCTTTGCTCCCTTTCCAAACGCCTTTGGGACATTGTAAAACGCGTACGTAACCCACTGGGACCGCGTGATTCATTTAGCAATAATCTGGTATTTATTGTGTCGGTTCGCTTATTATCTATTTGCTGTACCCAATGAACCAGTTCGGGTTATCTAAAGGGAAATTAGAACGTGACTGTCAGGCCGACTTTGATTTATTAATCGCGCGTACGGGGGTAGTGCAAAAATTTACATCTCTCGGTCTAAAAGACAAATAGTACGTCAAGAAAACACGGTTCTTCATTTCTTTTCGGGATGTATTTGAGGAGGATCGATAGAATGTACAGGTCGCTGTTCTGTTCGAAGCCTTAAGTCCTGCTAGAGGAAAGCGATGCAGGCATAAATTTCACGTAATATTACTTAAATAATAAATTAATAGTTATTATAATGTCAATAGTTGCTTCATTCGTGAATATCGCAAATCCAAAAGCATATACTGGCCATTGTATGATGCGCACTTGAACAATTTTATTGGCCAATAAAGGTGCTGATCTTACAACCATTAAACGGCACGGTATATGGAAGAGCTCTTCTGTAGCAGAAAGTTATATTATCTTGATACTGCAAGAAATATCCAAGAAAAATATAGCTGTTCCTTACAAGAAGAGACGAATTCGTAAATTCCATCATTAAAAAATAAGTAGCATTACTTTAAATTTTCTTTTTTTTTATCCCAAAATAGGTGCAGTTTACCTTAAACTTGATCTAAAATGAAAATTTTATAATCACTTTTCTATAAAAACAAATAAGCACAAAAAATTGTTTTGATACAGAACATTCATACATAACACGTACCAGTTTCAATGTGAATTTTATGTCTACGCTTTCAACACATATCGTTCATTTACGATGATAAAAAATAAGTGCAGTGCCCCTTTTCGAACCTTACATAGCATAAACCCGCACAATTCTTGATAGCGTTTGAGAACTCGACTCACACCTTCCGTTACCTATTGAGTGACCCTCGTAGATGTAAAATATTTGATTGCGTATTGTTGGCCGCCCACACCATCGAATTATTGTGTAATTTATGCCTTACCTAGCCTAGACTAGCTTTCTTTATTATATACAGGAGATTTGTCGTAATGCTGTCTATATTTTTAAGATGGTGGCTTGATCAACAGTTTTAAAACTTTTATCCTGTCAGGCTGCTATCAGGAAATAATTGGGTTTAAAAATTGACGTCACAGTTTTATACACAACGTAGCAACCAGTACAATGTGTTAAATTTGTACACTGAGAACATGTGCTGGAGAAAAACTTTGATTTTGGTTTATTTTATCATTTATATTTGTACAAACATTTTTTTTTTCTGTACATATAAAAGTTTATGTTTTGCGTTAACCCGACTTTAAGCAAAAAATGGGGAATCGTGTATCATTTTTGCTTATACCAATTCAATTGTTGAAAAAGATGCTAGAAAGTTCATTGCACAATTTTGTGTGGATATCAACTAAGAGGTTTCTTTAAGTGGCAAATTATTATATGTTTAAAGAACCATTCAGTAAGTCGCATACATAATTTGCATGCATCACTATCTTTAGATGAATTTTTAACGGAAACGGCTGTTCCTAGAGACTTCAATAGGGTGTACATTTCTTAAATAGAAAAGGCAGGGAAAAATGTTTCCTATTCCGAAATGACATACACCGTAGCTCAAAAAAGTTGAAGCGATTTAAAAGGATCCTAATGGCCGCTTGTGGCGCCCTCTTGGAGGTACAGCTAATTGTGTATAAAATTTGAATTTCCCGTTCCAAAATACCTCCGCATACAAAATTTCTTGAATTTAAATCAAAGTAGTCGAGAATTATTAAAGAAAATGTAATTAATTTTTTTAAATTTGACATCCTGTATATCTTAAAGTTGAACGCAGAATGACTGAAGTATGTACATCTCCTCCCGAAACAACCTGTATAAGTGTTTACCTCTCTTGGTCACGTAGTATATTACCTGTGACCACCGTGTATATACAACTAATTTTTTTCTTCTTATCGTTACACGCGAAAAAAAAAACGACAAGTCGATCGCGATGGCCGCTTATCTTGTAATAGCCGAATTTCATTGTTTTAAAAACCGCAGCCGATTGGCCGTGGACGTAATCGATCAGTGTCCGTTTTACAATATATATGAGACATTTAAATATACGAGATAAGCTAGGTATGTGATCTAATGTTCCCAGATACGATGTATGTTAACAAATGGGTCTTCGTTGGGGTATGGGAAAGCTGAAGAATGCGACAAAAAAAAATGGTCCAAAAAATCGATACATTGTTTTAGATTGATGTATTGTACGCGTCGGATTTTTGACGATCCGATTCTTCGACGGCGAAGACAGTATACGTTCTCGTGCGTTTGATGGGAGATAAATAGGGAGATAAAGCTGGCCGGTGGAAATAATGTTACACAATTACATTACGACACTTTACTTCGCGACATACGGTACTCTAGCATTGTCAAAATGTCAACTATCTATACTCAAATTAAAGCAAATGGAACGAGCGTAACCTTCTAATCAAAAGTTAGTGTGTACGGACCTTTAGTTACGCTTAAGTTCGTATTAGTTACTTGAGTGTCACAGGAACGAAAGTTCTACTTTTTTGTTTGCTGCGCGGTGTGGACGTTCCTTTAACTTTGCTTTTTTAGGTACAGAAATCTCGAAAAATAAATCACGTAGAGCAAAAGTAATATCAAAAATAAAATTACTGATGTTTTGTTTATTCACTCTTACTATTTAAATTCTCCTCAAATAATATTATAATTTAAAATGTATTTGTAAGACACACATTATTTTGCTATTCTAACCCCACATTTTAACAATTATTTTCACATACTTATAAACAAAAGTGAATAATCTTATATGCAGAACCATGCAAGTTTATCTTATAACAATATTTACATCTACAGTTGATTTAAAAAAAATACGTATTTTGATTTCTGTACCTAAAAATTTGCTGGTTAGGCCGCTTTCTGGCGTTATATATTCGTTTTGCTTAGGTACCTTTGAATATTCGCAGGTGGCACGAGATAACATTCCTATTATTTGCTAAACTCTAAATTATTTAGTTCTCAAATGTTTAAATATACTTGTATTTGTAGAAAACACTATTTCAAGAACACGGTGCCCTTAAATAAACGATTTTATATCTAAACGAAGAGGATTGGAACAAGCGCATCTTTTTAAGCAATACCTAGTGCGCACGGACCTTTAGTAGAGCATACAATTTGTATTTCTATTTTGAAAATCCCATAAACATTAAGTTTTATCATTTGTACGAGAGAGAAACTGAAACAAGGGTGCCTTTATATTTGACAGTGTGTATGAACCTACAGTTATGCTAAAAACTGATATTTTGTATTTAGAACTCGCATATACTAAGATTCTGTTTGTTAAGTGGCATAAACCTGCCTTTAATCATGTTGAAATGAAAGATTTTAGACCGAAATTACAGAGGACGAAATAAGGGCAATTTTATATTCAACGTCTAGTGTGTGCAAACCTTTAGTTCAGCTTAAAAAGTCGATATTTATTTACTTAAAAGTCAGGAACGTAAATGATTTTTTTTTTCGATTGACGGTGAGAACACCTTTACTCTTGTGAAATAAGCATTTAAGCTAAATAAAAAAATATACATAAGGACCTTCAGTTATAAAATATTTCAAATCTATATTTTTTATCTAAAAGTCAGATATACTACGCTTTTGTTCGTTGAGTGGTGTGGACGTCCCTTTAACCTTATCAGAATCAACGATATTGGACCTTTAACCGATAATAATAGTAACAACATCTGTACCCCTCATTCTAATCACGAGGATTAGCCCAGAAGTCGAAGGCTTGTGCGGGAGAGGGGGCGGCATATTATTATTAAGCAGGCTGCATTACGTTGGTAGGCTCTAACCATCATTCAGTGCAGGAATGAGGAAAACCTAAAAAACCTCATTAATTAGGGAGGTAGTCAAATGTCGACCGGTATCAATCTCTCACATTGACCCAAGCTAACATTCATTAACACACCGGTCTAGCCACATCGATTCAAGTACGGACGCCTTAAACCGCACGACCAGTGACCAATCTAAAATCTCATACAATACCTTTTTTGTTCGCTAAATGTTGTGGATATACTTTTAATACTGTCAAAATCAATAGTTTTATTCCTAACTAAGCATTAACTATTTTGTATTATTAGTTATGTATAAAAATCAATATTTTCTGGTCGCCTGGCAGTGTGGACTGGCCTTTAACCTTCCCAAAACAATCGTTATTGGCCTACGTCGAAGCAAAATCCAATGCGAACGTTTAGTTAAGCTTAGAAATACAAATTTTTACTTAAAAGTCGCGAAAATGTCTTTTTCGTCGCTTAAACGGTGCGGACGGGCCTTCAGCCGCGTTCGGACGCCAACATTGTTTACTCCCGGAACGTAAAAAAGAGGGGACACCCCGCCGCCTGCCATAAATTACTCCGGGACTAAATCAGTGGTAATATTTTTGATTAAGTGAGCGTCCTATGCAAACAGCCCAACTCGGGACTGTTAACGTCGAAACGGTGCGAGGCGCTCGTATTTTAAAGGCTACAGACGTCCGCGGCCGTAAAGGCCTCACCTAGGTGGGCAAAAGTGACATCAGAGACAATCCGGAGGTCCGATGAAGATTCGGTTTAAATTATTTCAATTGGAGATAAATATGGATAGATTTGAGGACTGTAATGTTACAGAAATTGTATGTTTATCAAATTCATTTATCAGATTTATTGAAATCCGATTCGAAAATAATTGTTTTCTTATTGTAAAGCTATTGAAATTCAATTGTAATCTCATTCCATCCATACGTTTTCTTATTGTAATCTAGAATTAAACGAGAGTTTTAATTTTAATACCCCCTAGTCAGTCATTTGAGTTGTAGAGTGTACAGTGAGCTGTAATGCAATTAGAATTTCAGTTGCAATTTTATTTAACTTCACGTCAATTGTAATTTTAATGTAATTTTATTCAACTGATTGTGTCTTATTACAATCTAAATGAAATCCAATGTAAATGTAAACAAACTTCAACTTTATGAAAGTCAATCTAGTGGGAATGTACTTTTAATGTAATCTAATTGCATCGAATTTTTACCTATTCTGCCCCAATGTAATTCCATTAAAATGTAACTCAAATCTCACTGTAAATTCAACTCAGTTTTGTTACAATTAGGGTCAGCTCAGTTATTAATGTATTTTACTGTAATCTAATTTAATTTCATTTCATCCATACATTATCTTATAATCTAGAATTTAATGACAGTTTTAATTTTAATACCCCTAAAGTTCGTCTATTCGAGTTGAATTGTAATTTTATTCAATTGATTATGTTTAAACTGCCACAATGCAATCTTATTAAACTTCTATTCAAGTTTAACTGTGATATTATTAAACTCAATTTGATTGAAAATGCGACTCAATTAAATATATCTATAAATTGTTCTACCGTAATCTTATCGAAATTCTATTGAAACTAAATAACTGCAATTTTATTCAGTTTGATGTGTCTTATTGTAATCTAATTAAAATCTAATGTAAATGCAAACACACTTCAACTTTATGGAAGTCAATCTAGTGGGAATATAATTTTAATGTAATCTAATTGAATGAAAATTTTACTTATTAAATCTCCGTAAATTTATTCAACTCAGTTTGGTTTCAACTAAGGTCAGCTCAGCTGCTAATTTATTTTACTGTAATATTATTCCAGTGCAACACCTAAATAGCAATGGTAATCTTATTCAGTCTTGTTTATTTTATTATCTAATTTGATAATCTTTTTCGATATTGTATCTTATTGTTATCTAATTCGAATACCATTGAAATTTCAATAATCCAAAATTTTCGGTTCAGTTGAATTGTAATTTGAATGTATTCTTATTCAATCATTTTTTTCCCTAAAGTGTTTCAATGTAGTCTTATTGAAATACAGTTCAAATCTATCTTAATTCGACTGTTGTGTTATTAAAATTAATTTGGTTGATAGTGAGTTCAACTCAATCGAATTTGTGTCCAAATTGTTTTACCAAAAGTGAAATTGAAACCTTGATTGCAACTGTAATCTTATTGAGAAATGACTTGTTTGTAATTTTAAAATTCAATTGAATATAACTGAAAATCATCTGGGACAGCATTGAAAATTAATTAATATATTATTGTAATCATATTAAGCTTAATTTACTTATTACAGTTTTAGTGTAATCTTATTGTAGTTTTACTAGTATTTTAATGTAGGAATGTAATTTTCAGTGAATCAGTTTCTTTGCTGAAATGAACACAAATAATCGTAGACTACTACAAACTGACATCAAGTTTTTGATTTGTTTTTGGAAACAGGAGAGAAAAATATTACCTGAAGAAGGTTATATAAAATCGAAATGATAACTTGCGTTTTTCATAACACAAGCCGATGCTTTTGGTGGATGCGATGGTTTTTCGCCAACAGAAAAATGCGGGGGCACGTCACTGCGCTCCCAGTTTCTATTTTAAAACTCCCATCCTACATATCGGCCCAAGAAGTGTCACCCGGCGGTACTAAATCACTATTCCCGGCTATAAAGTTTCTATTCTAAGCAATATCCAATATAACATTACACCACTATGGCGCTGCATGGACGAGGACCGATGCCTTGTAAATCTCGGCTTATTTGTTATAGATTTCGACTGGCATAGGGGTTAACAATCGCCATATTTATGTGCGACTTCGAAAAAATCACCGCCGAGCGTCGAGAGAAGGCGTAGGTGACGGTAGGAGGTGCAGGTCAATTTTTTTTACATTCGTAGGCCAATGCTTCTTATACAGGGTATCCCAACGAAAACTTGACCCCTTCTAGGATAACTAGAAAACCGAAAAATATTTCGAAATTCACCGACCAGTCGATTGTTGTTATTGGGGGGAGCTTTTTTGACAGTTAAGCCAACTCGATATGTTCATCCTCTTAATTCCTAGCAACCCCAACTTTAAAATTACAAATGGACTTGTTATTTTAAAAAGAAATAAGGTCGAATAAACTTTTATTTTCGAGGTCATGAATATTCTGAGATGTTTAAAAAAAAATAAACATTGAACATCGCGTAAATCATTCCTATAAGAATATTTCTCCATCATATTCCATTTAAAAATTGCAAGTTGTAACCTTCCGACAAGGTTGTTTCGAAAAAAATCGACAGGTTTAGTATTCAATAACATCCTCTTGAGAATCCAATATCGTGATATATGTGATATATGCTGTTTTCTATGGGCATTTAAGTTCGTCTTTATGAATATGTTACTCTTAGACTGGTCCCATAGAATCAATGGATTTAAAACTAGGAATTCCAACAGTTTTTAAAGAAAAAAAAAATCATTATTAGAATGTCATAGTTACTGATCCGCTTAACGATATTATTTATATGAATATTATTCGAAACTTCAGGAAATTTTGACAGTATAATCTTTTACTATAAATTATTTAGGTATATGAGTTTTTTGCGACGGTTTTCGGAATATTGTTCCGGATGACAGAAACAAATGTTAAATCTTTAGAGGACAAAGGCTGTTTATTGAGATTTTATCGGACCAAAGATCTGTCTCTAGATTTCAAGACAAGTTCAGATGAGTTATTAAACAAGATACGTAGGCATTTAAAAAAAAATCGTTCACTTTACACGTCTCCTTTTAGACAAATTTCGACGTTCATAAACACTCTCCAGTTATATTTTAGCGAATATTTACCAGCGTTAGTTTTTTTAGCGGAGCAGGCCGTGATGTCACTGCCGTCTTTGTTTAGTTAAATTAGAAACAAAAGAGCAGCTTCAAACGGCGCGACGTCTGAAAAAATCGTTAACATAACTCACGCGGAGAGTCGCGGCCTACTTGCTTTTCACGACGTAGGTCGCGAAAGTGGAACCGCCCATACAGGGTGAGAAAATATTGCGTTTCCCAAATCGAGTTCCTTTACAAGTCGAATTGTCTTTAAAGTGTTTCAAAAAATAAAAAGTGATTAAAAAACTACGACAAAAAAAGGAAAAGAAGAACTTGAAGAAGAAGACGAAGAAGATATTGTTCTGAAAATAAAGCAAGGACAATGTTAATATTACTCCTCTATGCTGTGAATGGGGTAATATATGTTTAGTTCTGCTCATTTAGAGCAAGAATAGAATGAAACGAGTAGAAGAAGAATAGGAACAAAGAAGAAAAAATTGGGATTGGAAGCAGAACAATGGAATAAAAAAGCATTATAAGTATGTATAATGATTATGTGCCTTTATTTCTGTATTAAGGTAAATAAATTACTATATATGATGTTTTATGGATATAAGGATAACAGCGGAAGATAGGAGAAGAAGCAGAAGTACTGGAAATGGACCACAGAACCGTCATCTAGGCATTTGAATACGACATGTTTGTAAATACACATGAAACACGCGAAAAATTAAATTTGCGAAGTACTGAAAAATTATTTCAAACTAATCAGAGTACCGTAACCGTAAATTTACGTTATTTGACATCTACAGACGACATCTGACGACATCTGTCACTAATACAAGGTGCACTCACGCCGATAAATTTTTAAACTTCATGTGTTGTTGTGTAATTAAATTCTGTTAATACTAATAATAGCAGCAATATTAACAGTAATCGACGAAATAATTAGTAATATTTTAAACTATAACATCCCAAGATGTTTACAGTGTTCTGTAAAAATGACCCTTAGATTATAACTAACTTCGCGCTCTGGATGGTTTGGAGCATGGAGGGTATGCAATTAGCAATGCAGTATGGCATAACCTAGAACTTGCTGTTACTTTAAATCAGCTAAGTGACTAATTTTAAACGTGTTATAGTAATTAAATAAAGTATTTTATGTCGGATATGTTAGTGGATAATTATGATCAATCTGCAAGGAGGGAAAATGTAGTTTGGCAGTGTGCAACGAAAGAACGAATAGTAAATACTGCAGCTAACCGGATTAGCTGTTATCCAGGTACTTAGACATTATTATTATTAATACAAATGTTTCGTTTCGCCGTTTCTACACTTGACAATGTTGAAAAAACGACTAGTAGTTGACATATCTAGCCATGACGGATGATGATAGATTGTCATAGGCGCCGACTTTCCGTGAGAATGTTTAAAAAATGGGGCAAAACCCTCTTTTGCCCCATTTTTTAAACATCGAGCTGGAATTCCGAAATAAATTTTTTATTGTCTTTTAGACCTTCCTGAGCACCTGGTTAAAATTTTTGTACTTAGTCATAGTTAACCCTGCATTTACAACTATAAAAAATAGAAAAAGAAAATGTTAAATTTCAGAGGCAAAAATTACGAACGTATTATAATCTTCTTTAACGCAGTTTGGATGGAATCATTATTTTAACACACCCTGTAAGTTAATACCGAATATGCAATCGTATGTCGCTGTCGCGTTTCCTAAAAATGCTGCTATTATATTTACCGACGATTTATTAGATGCCGTACGGCAAGAAGTTGTAAATGGGTGGCGTGACGGGAAAAAAGGGCACTCCGATGGGCGGACAAAGAAACCTTCCGCCATAACACTCTAACAATGGTTCAGAAGATACAGGAGTCAGCAAGAGAATGCAATTAACACTAATTCTCGCGTTTCCTGGTGGCACACTTCAGAGACTTCTTAACATTAGCACGTTCAGGAGGCGTAAGCCTCCTAAGCCTCCCCGAGAAGAAGAAGAGGCCGCGGCCCTCTCGACAATGGGAGAGTGTCTGTCCGTAGCGAATATTTACGACCCCGCTTAATGCCCGCCTTGTGGCCGATGACAATTACTAGAATATTCATAAAATTGTGGGGACAGCCGATCGAATATCGCATCTGCTAGGCGTAAATCATTCGCACACCTACCGCTCGAGACGGACTGTATTAAGTCGCTTAATTGCTCTTGGGTCACGCGAAATTGCTCCGCACACAGGGCGACACGCGATAACCTGCACCAGGGACCGCCGCTGTAGCTCGGACGGGAGATTTTGAGGTTAGGATATCAAAAATTTGAAGACGTATGGCGATTATCGCGTACGATTCATAAAATGAAAGAGGAAAGTTACTAAACACGAAATTTAAAAAAAAAAACGTAATTTTTATTTATTTCGAAAGTAAATTATTTAAATTCTAAATAACGTAGTCTCCGTAGTAGTTTCTTATTAGAGAAATTTTTCTGTATTACTTCCCCTTTAAAAGTTATAAGCAATATCGTCCTGAAGAGTCTCAAAAGAAATACCACCTAAATATCACATTAAAATCAAATCAAAATATACAGTATGCGCCAAAAGTATGGAATAAATTCAATAATAACGAAACAATTATTTTTTGGGAAAAATCCTCGAACAGGTCGATTTTTAATTTAAAAAATACATATTTTAGCGTAAAATGCGATTTTCAAATGTCATTTGTGCACTGTGCTCTGACTAGTGTCATTGTTTAATGCAACCAATCGTGAAGAATTATCCACCATACTTATCAAAATGTTCTGTTTCTGATTTTCATTAATGCTTGGACGTCCAGGTTTTGGAATATTTACAACATTGCCAGTTTCTCTAAATTTAGACTCTACCTTACTGACTGTTGATTGGCTGATAGGGCGATCTGGATATTTTTCATTAAATAAATCGCAACTTCCTGCTGAGTTCTAGTCATATTCCCGCATCCGATAAGAATTAAAATTTCTCTTCTTTGAGTAACAGTTAATGTGCCATAATACTTTAAATTGAATAATAATTTCTATGTCGCTTACAATACTTATTAGAAAGTCGGTGTGGCAATGACACTTTGCAAAAATTTTCACCTACGTGATCCATAAAAGAACTATGGAATTCGAAAAACTAAACTTGATAACGTTTTTGCTTTATTTTAATTGATTTACGTTTTCTAACATTCAATCGTCAGTTTACTAAAATTTTAGTACTGTCTGATCGAGAATTAAACGATCTTTCAGAATCAAGGAAAAAAATATGGTGTTGCCATTTAAAAAAAATCGATGACGTCATTACTCGAAAACAAATGACATTTGAAAATCGCATTTTACGCTAAAATATGTATTTTTTAAATTAAAAATCGACCTGGTCGAGGATTTTTTCCAAAAAATAATTGTTTCGTTTTTATTGAATTTATTCCATACTTTTGGCGCATACTGTGTTTATTGTGTGTAACTACAATGGCTAATACATCAACCTATACACAAAAACACTAGACACAGTTAACTGATAATTCAGTTTACCCCTCAAAAATAAAAACATAACCTATATACAGGGTGATTCATTAAGAATGGGCAATCCTCTGAACTGGAGATACTACATACCAAAATATGGCGATTGAGCCAAATATGCCTTATCCGAATGTCGCTGGTTTAAAAAATACAGGGTGTTCAATGCTAGAATTTTATTTTGAAATATATCTTTAAAACCTGTCGGAGTATTAAAAAAAAAGTTGGCACAATTGCAGTATCTGCTGCAATAAATGCGTTAGTGAGAAGATGTCGAAAATGTATTGAGGTGGGTGGACTACATTTCGAGCAATTTTTGTGATTTTACCCTTAATTTTCTTTCTTTTTGCTATTGTTGTTGAAAGCCACTAATTAAAAATCTCATTTTCGTTTTTGTTTACTTAATTCTTTTTCAGAAATCATTAGGCAATTTAATTTGGTACTGGCAAACGGTGTGTCAAACAAAAAAAAGTAAGGAGCTTTTTTTGTTGTAAATTGAACAAAGATTCTAGAAATAGTTTTTGTTTCTAAAAAAACATTGGCGTACCATTTTTTTCATTAAAATTTCCCGAAGATCTGTCCGTACGCACGCCACTGGCGGAAGAAAAATAATATTTTTTACGTAAAAATATGTATCTAGATTATCTATTCAAAGGTTCCAAATTTCATTTAAATATCTAAAGTAGTTTTAAAAATATTAATAAATTTGGAACTTTTGATAAAAATGTTGACACCCTGTATCTTTGTAACAAAGCATTTTTAGAATATAGTTCATAATACAACCTGATATTATTTTGTGGTTCTCTATCTGTCTCTAAAGTTTCCGCTTTCGAAAGTGGACCACCCTGTATTATCAACCGTTCAACGAATTTTAAAGACCAATGGATAACTCTCCCAGGAAAATTGATTGATATTAATGGACTTCCCAGTCACCAGATCTAACACCCCTCGCTTTGTTTTTGTAGGGGGTTTTAAAAAATATGGTTTACAAAACACCTTCGTGAGATATTAATCAATTGAAAGAAAAAATCACAAACGCTTGTAATGTTAACCGAACCGAAATCTTGATCATATTTTATAGTAGCATCAAAAATACTTTACATACCTAACTACTTAATTATAGGTTACGGAATAAACTGCATGTTTGAGATTCTTTGTTAGATGTTCTAAGTTGTTAATAATATTGTAATAGTACTGTTTAGCAACGTATATCCACACAGAAATTAGTAAAACGACTGAAAATTTAAATACCATCGACGTGATCCTGTCTCAAAAATTGTGAAATACTATTGAACGAAAGTTTGTAGGCAACCGGCTCTATTTAGTCGGGTCGGTCAGTGGTCGCGCGGTTTAAGGCGTCAGTACTTGAATCGAGGTGACTAGATCGGAGTTGGTTCGAGCCCAGCTGCCGGTAGACCGTATATAAGCTATATGCGTGGAGAGGATTGGCACCCTCTCTGCGGGTATGGTAGGGTGGAATAATGTTAGCTTGGGCCAATGTGAGAGATTGATACCGGTTGATATTTGACTACCCCCCTAATTAATGAGGTTTTCCAGGTTTCCCTCATTCCTGCACTGAATAGTGGTTAGGGCCTACCAACGTAAGTCGTTCCTGGGCGCCAATGCGGCCTGCTTAATAATAATATGCCGCCCCCTCTCCCGCACAAGTCTCCGACTTCTGGGCTAATCCCTGTGATTAGAATGAGGGGTAGAGATATTATTATTATTATTATTATTTAGGGACGTTGGTATGTGATAGGGTAGGAAAGAAAAAATCAGTGGCAATCAACATAGTGATTCTTGAAATAACGCAGTCTTAAAATTGTTATTTTATTATTAGAGATTCTTTTTGTTTGCGTAGGCAGCAGTTAGGGAGTTTGAAACTTATACAGAATACAATGTATTTGAGTAATATTCAACTCTAATCTTATAGAAGGTAATATAACATGAAAGAAAGATCGAATATTTCTGTCAGTTTAAAACCAATCTTCGATTATTTATGTATTTAAATTAAGCAATACTTATTTTTACAAATATAACTATTAAATTACAGTAATGTTCAGCTTTAATATTCCAAATTGTTTGTAAAAACTGAAGAGAAGTTAAAACAGAACAGAAGGATGTCGTTTAGTTTGGCTAAATTTAGTGACTACTACAAATATTTTGAGGTTAAAACCGTCAGCAGCTTCCCTTTCAGCTGATCTCAAGTGATCCCGAGTACGCATATCATATAAAACGAAAGCTGCCCTAGTTGTACGAATCTGGGTTTGGAGATACTCGCAATGGCACGTTTGACACGATCACCCGGTATAACAGTCTCAAGTGATATCGCGACAAGCTCGCCTTGGCCGTTTCGAATCGATTGCGGCATCCGTAACGTGGCATAGTGAAGATCACACATGTAATATCGTTTACCGAGGGCAATAGTAGATGGTAGGATAAAAAAAGCAATTTGAGCGGCCGCGCAAGTCCTAGTTACGAGTCCGATGGGGCCCAGCATGCGGCAATACTGGACCTAGTGTTCCGATTCATCTTTGTCCGGTCGTCATGTTCGTCTGTCCGTGCTGTCGGCCGAGGGCAGGACGCGGTGCTCGTTTTATTTCTACCAGCGATCGAAGACGGCTACGAGGGCAGGACCATAATTTAAAAATGTTCTGGCTCACTTCTTTGATTAATTATAAAAATTAGTGTTTATGACAGATTAACTATATACGTCCTCAATGGACCACTTTCTAATGGCTTTTGCAGTGGTCTAAGCTTGAAATTAAATAGACCTCTTTAATTGTTGAACAATTTTTGGACTGGTTGCTTTGTTATCGATTTAGGTATCTTAACATTTAGAGAGACATATTGCCATTGTCTCACCTTCCAAGTAACTATGTTATTTCTGAAATGATAGATCTCTCTCAAAATATCAAGAAGCCTAAACTAACAATATGGCAACCAACCCGAAAATTATTCCACTTGACCACTGAAGACTACAAACCGAAAAGACATCTTCTGTTAACATCTTAACACTGTTACAAGTTGCCCCATGTTGCCCCCAGTTAATAATATAATCACTCAGTATGTACCTACAAATTTTACATAAATTAAAGAAATTTATAAATCGAATATTTTTAGCATATAAGTATGAAGTACAAATACTTTAACCAAGGGTAGTAGGTAATATTGACTACTACTATACTAATTCTGAAATAAAACAGTACTTACTACTGTATATAAAATGGCGCCTATATTACATATAATTTTAGACCAGGATGGAAAATAGACGAAATATACGGAAATACAACGTCTATTAGATTATGTTGTGTTGCCTGGGACATGATCGGTGACAGTTGATAGTAGTATTAGTATTATATCTTATGTTGGATGTGGAAAAGTTAGGAGGCGCATGTGGAATGGAGTCGTCAGATAGATGCTCCTTCTGCAGGCAGACACTGACAGTATTTCTCCCAAGTTTGTGTTTGACAGACCCCACACGCCAACGAAGATGTAATCAACATCTACACAGACGGATCAATAATGAAGGAAGGTGCAGGATGTGGGATTTATTCCAGATCCTTACGTATATCAGTGGGCAATGGATAGGCATGCTACCGTGGTACAAACGGAATTAGTAGGTACAACCATAGCCGCCAAAGAAATAGACATACAACGGGCAAAACCATCCTGATCTGGCGTAATCAAAATATAACAACTATATCAGCATGGCAATGCCATCAGACACTGGTAGTGGCCTCAGCTAACAAAAGCGTATCTCTATGCTGGGTAAAGAGACACGACCGGTGCAATGGCAATAAAGTAGCTGACAAGTTGGCTAGGAGTGCATCGGGTCTCAATATTTTTGGACCTGGTCCCTCCAATATACTTCCGTAGTCAGCATTTGTTGAAATTATCAAAGAGGACACCCACAAAGAGTTTATGAAACGTTGGTATGAAACAAATGGCTGCCAATTTGCCAAGGGAGTTCCTAGAGTACCCTTGCCTTTCCTTGTTCAGCCAAAAATTACCTGGCTATGTCTAGGGCAAATCGTCTGGTGACAGGTATTCAAACTGGAAATTGTTGGCTAAGGAAGCACCTCTATTACATGAGCAGGCGCGAAACACCTCTTTGTAAGGGTTGCGAACAGGAATACGAAACAATATTTCAGGCACTCTGTGCACATTAGACATCCCCCTGAGCAACATCACCACCTTTCTCTCCTTATTAGGTTGGTTGGCGGCTCAGGTGGATTGATCTTCTAATGGGAGGAGGTACAAGGGGCTCAATGGGGCCTAAGTGCTGTAGACTTTCTGCTACCCTCTCCCACAATTTTAGAATTCCCGAACGGTTGATTCAGTTAATTGCAGTATTTTGCATTCGTTTTAAGTTCTTTCGTTAAGTAGGCGTTTAAAACCCACAGCGTGAAGATAATAGCCCGAGACCTTAAGCCAAGGGTAATTACACGAGATTTATACAAAACTATATACACGACTGGTATTTATAATACTTATAAATTTGCTGTACATCACATTATATATTTGTAGAAATAAGCGTAAAGTAATTTTTGTTGAGACCGAATTCATAGTTGTGACGGATGGCTAGCAATAATATCAGCAAAAGCGGTTTTCATGTACATCATATTTAGTGCGTGAAAAACCTCTAGCAAAGTGACAGATTTTTTCATATATAATTAGTAAAATATGGATTTCAATAGTGATGGTAGTACACTATACAATACCAGTACACCTCTTAACATTTTTATAGCAGCGGAGGAAGCCTATTGCGGAAAAAATAAAAAAGACCTTGCAATGGTGTTCTTTTAAAAACTACATTGAAAATGCGCGTATTATTTGGAAAAATGTGTAAACTGTAATTCGTCCTTTCTGTGATCGTATTATTCCATGTTGAAGGCAGCAGCACTTGTATATCATAACATCGACATTAGCAAACATTTCGTCAAAAAGAAAACATGATGGTTATAAACTGAAATCAACAGTACAGGCTACAGAGAAATTTAACACTATTCTGAGATATGTCATCTTCAAATGTAAAATAAAATGTATCTATATTATTTTTTTAATTAAGCAGAACTGATTTTTGGCATATGTGGAGCTTGTCGTAGAGAAAAGTTATGTGCTGGACTCTAGTCCAAACACTGTCTGAAGAACGTATTCATTATTTTTTTCTAAATTTACAAACAACCAAATTACACATATATCGAAAAGTGGAAAATTTGAAATAATAATTTATTACTCGTAAACAAAAGACGAGCGGTCATTTTGGTATTGACCATTAATTTTCTCTTAAAAAAAGAGAGATCGAGAGTGGGGGGGTCATTTTTTTCTATCTACTACTGTTAACAAAGCCTATAAAAACATTGCCTATCCTGTACATCCATAGCCTTAGCGGGAACTCCCTGACTCTCCCTTGCTGTTCTCGGGCTAGGCTCTGTGGGACAAACGTGCAAACGTTTATTATAACTCTACAAACATTCCTAAAACCTTTCCTCAACCCAGCTCCGACTTCAAGACACGCACTGACTTACAAAGACAGATCGCCTGTCCTACTTACCGCCTGTCCCTCGTATACCAGGCAGGCCGTCCGTCATCGAGCGCCGGTCTATCATCGCATCAAATTACAACAATCAAATCGAGTTAGAACTCACTAATTACCGCCTAGCAGGTTAATATATACACGGCCAGTCGGTAGGAGGGGGAGGAGCGGGGCGAGGCGGAAAGCGGCAGCAATTTGGCGAGAGCTCGCGGCGGCAGCGCCGCTCGAAAGCGGGCGGATGGGCGGATCCCCGCCAGTCATTATCCGCTAATGAATTACGGGTGACAATTGCGAATCGGCGCGCTCATTTGTTTCGCGGCCTGCCAGTTTTTGCGGGCGCGCCATGTTTTTCGGAGGTTTTAATTGCGGGCCCGCGGCGAGGGGAGGGGGGCGAGCGGCGGCCCCTCGGATTCGACGGCCGGGGGAGACCTGGCGGCGACGTCGGAGGGTCAACGCGTCCCTTCGCCGGTGAGAAGAAGAAGAATTGGGCGTTTGTACGGATTAGGGTTAATAATAAAATATGAAAATTACACAGATAACGTTACACAGTGGAAATAAGGCACTAGAATGTAATGTTAACTGTAATGCAAAATTTCTGTTACCAGTTCTGCACTGATAAAAATTTGTCTGTAAATTCACGTTGGCATTTTGTGACAAGCGTAATGTTATGTAAAATTACATAATAATTTTGTAAATGAAATAAGTACACTGTAATATTCCAGAAATAAACATGCATAAAATTCCATATTATGTTGTGAACAATTACTATTTTTACTGCCATAAAGATAAATATGGCGTAATTTTGATGCAAACATCTAAACAACGTACCGTTTCAGTTTCTGTGATATTTATGAATTGTATAATATTGAAATTGGCATAAGCTGCAAGTAACACACACGTGACAAAGTATAATCTTATACTTGCTGTGTAGCAGTCTGAACACACCTTCAGCTTAATTCCAAGCCGGCATTTTCTCGAGAAACATTCTTAGATTTATTACTTCGGAATCTAAGGCAATATTTTTACTTCAGTCGCCGCATGAGGTCCCAAGTTGGTACAGGAAGCTAGTAAGTTCATAACCCACCGTCTAATTTGGTATACGATCGCTCATATCTTTCCCAATGAACGGAGCAATGGTAGAAGGGAACCGGGAGAGGTAACGGCTTGAAGAATGGATCTTGAGACACGACCAAGCTTGTAAAATGGTTTCGATTGCGCTCCGATGGGCATGACAGCAATTATTCCAAATTCTGTCCCAAGTTTTAGTTATTACGGCAGTCAGTTTTACAACACAACGTTTTTTATCAATTACTCAAGATAAATTTTGTATAAGATGCTTTGTAAACATAAAATACTTAGAGAGCTCATAAATAACGTAATTATATGTGTACAGAGAGAAAAATGTATGTAATATTTTACGCAGATTGTGTATAACAGTACTCCAAATTGGTCTGAAAATCGTGACAGGAACAATAAGTATCACATATCTGAAGTGATAGATATCATTGCGTATTTGTAACTTAATATTGTGTGATTATTTCTTACTAATTAAAATTGCTAAGTTGAATTATGAACAAAACTGTGTTATTATTGAATAAAAATATATATTTTTCGAGTTATGTTTCTATATTCTATAAGTAATTTGCACAATTAGACAGTATAAAACTTGGCAATGAAATATTTTTAATTTTTCTAATAGGGAAAGTTGCTTGAATTGTATATTGGTTTGAAATGTATTACAAAATAATCTTTCAAACATATAAAGGTCATATGTATTTGGCGGCAATAATCACATAATAATTAAAATATTATCATTAATAATCGCCATAGAATATAAACAAAACCACGTGGCCAAAAACGTGATATCACTGGTGTGACGCTACACGCCGTTCAGCGTGGTTTGTTTCGGTGGATACAGGTGCAGGTTGCGGTGTTGGTGATGTAAACAGCCGTTTGTTTCTTGTATTTTTTGTGTTTTTATAGCACTTCTGGGTCATAGATGCAAAGTGTAAATACTGTGTAGGTAATGTCATAATTATTAGTGGTGATGTGGTGAACTTACGGTATTGTTATTTCTTTAATCAAAAACATAATGTGAAATTATGGTCCTGAATCCCAGTATATCTATATTTTTATTTATTTTCCAACTAGTTTCGGCTTCTTAAGTTATCCTCAGGGATGCCATCTAATTTCACATTAAACTAGTTGTTTTAATTAATGAATAATAATATTTAACATTTATTATTTTTTTAAATTAATTTAATAAATTCTTATTTATTACATTTGTATTTGTATGTTTTCATAATAAAACAGGTAACTTAATGCAGTGAAGTTAGATAGCAAAATTTTATAAATGCCTCAAATAACATTTTAATACAGCGAATACAAAACATGTTATTTGGAATCGAAATGAAGCGCCGAATATTGTATTCTGCTGAGACAAATTGTCAGTTTGCTTTACCATTGATTTTCTAAACCCCCTGTATACATTCTGGTAGCTTAATAGAAAATGTTAATTGATTTTTTACATGACAATGGCCCGGATCAATAAAAGGTAATAACAGTTCCTAAGCCCGAAGTTTTAAACAAGAATTAGCTTTTTATTGCGTTTTCTTTAGAACTTTGGACAGTTCGCCACGCGAAAATAATACTATTTCGGTAAACACGTGTGAACGGCGTCTGACGTCACAGGTCTCAGGTTTATATATCGTTTTTAGGCTTATTTTTCCACGAATTTGTCTAGAACAAACGCGATTTCGATTAAAATAATACAAACTTTCTTCGGAAATCTACAGAACTGCGAGTGCCTCGCTTTTTTACCCAGAGCCGTGCGAAAACGAAACCACTACCCACTATCTAACGTCTGACCGGCACCCAACATATATCACGCGTACGTACGAAGGTAAATAAAGGTGACCATGTCTGTACATACTCCATATATCACTTATTTATTATTTGAGACACGCCACACAAAGCGAACCCTGCCATTTTTACTCCCTCCTAAATAAATTTAATATCAAACAAAATGTACGCGAGCTGTTGCTACACCGGGGATACTATTTTAAAATATTATGCATTGTAATTTACGACCCATAAAAAGCCTTAACAAATTATGTTCTACGCATTGTTAGTCTGGTAGGTCCTACGGACAACTCAGGAGGGCGGATGCTGCGAAAATCGCAACGGCACCACAGAATCTAACACGGAGGTTACATAAAATAAAAAAAAATAGCAAGAGTAACTAAAATAGAGATAGGAGGATGCCTTTATCAGAACTTTCATAGACCTCTTCGCTTTTGAGATATAGAGCAAATTTAAAAAAAAAATACTTTTAAAGGACTGTGTCCCATTCATTTTTTTTATATGGAACGCCCTGTATATTTTTATGCCATTCAATTGCATTATTTTTTGCCTTTATAATGATATATAATAGTTGCTACTTTATAATTGCTAAAGAAACGTCATGTGAGACGACGAAGTGCTTGTCAATGCAATGAATGAATCTTTTTGGATATCACTCATGACCAAGACAAAGGCAGTTACCTATACGTACACACTCCGGATACGAAAACAAATATTTCAAGAAGTTTCAGTCTATGCTGTAGAAATGTGTCAAAAATACATCAATCTGCGACATAAAAATGCCGGTGGGATATTTTTCTTGCGATGTGTGGCTGGAAAATGTACTACACATGTAGGCGTCAACACAGTTTCGATAACCTTTTCAAAAGTGGCGTTTTTCGGATTATATCTATGAAACCGTGTACCTGATTCTGTTATTGTTGCACAATCCACCAATTAATTCAAAAATGGTTATGACCGTCATCTTACCTACTAGTACGAGTGCCTGAGTTTGTTGTTCTGTGTGCCTGTACGGCCTATTTCGATTAGTTTTTTATTAATTAGCTGTATTTGACTCATGTGTTTTAATTATTTATTTGAATTTTCTGTTTATACGAGTACATACTTTTTTGTATGATTTTATTTGTTTGTTTTGTTTTCGCATTAGCAATTAAGCTATTTTTTATTTACCTATTGGACCTAATCGACTTTGTCTCTGCCCTTATTGTATGTTGAAATGTATTAGACACAAAAGTATAATAGATGAAAGATTGTCAAATTGACATTTGACATGTTAATCAAGTACTTTATTATCATTTTCAAGCAATGAGAGAACGATTACGTGATAATTTTACTTAATATAATATAATTTGATTGACATATTTGAACTTTCTTAATAGTCACTTGCATAATGGCCTGCAGGACCACCAAACCTCACTTCTATAGACTTCTTTACGCAATCATCTCAAAATTACGGCAACCTGGGTTTGTTTCGATGTCGGTATCGAGCATTATCAACTAACGTTTAAGAACTGAAGCGAACGATGTAGAAAAAGTTATCTTTTTCACTGTCACCTCCCGTACTAAGATCGACTAGCCTATTCGAAAGTCGACGGAAGATTTAATGCCCGGTGTCATAAACTATTATTACATCGAAGCCGTACACCCCATATGATTTTGCATTATGATAATGCTTATGATAATGTCGCAATATTATCCGTGCCCGGATGGATGTTTCTGCGAAGCTCAGCGTTGATCTGAGAAAATTAGCTAGTGATAAAGTGTTGGGACGGTCCTTCGCGGAGTCTATTAATCCCATAATATCCATGCCGGCAGCGCCCCGGGGAAGGGGGGTGGCGTATAGGGTGTTCGGCGACGGTGAACCGAGAGTTCCATGCTTCTTAAGATTGGAATTGTAGACTTATAAGGTCTGTTCAAACAGGAAATCCGGAATGGTTGAAATTTGCACGACGAGGACGTAAATGGTCTTCACAAACAAACCATGTTGTAATGCTTCCTTTCGTCGCGATTCATCACCCTACACCACATTCTTATTTTCAATTTTTGGCACGGTAAAATATTTTTTATAAGACGCTGTATGCTTTATTCGTACATATTGGCATAATGCAATACTTCTTCCATTTGCCCGGTGAGATGCACTTTTCTGTGTTCATTTTACGAGTCGATTATCAACTTTATCAGTACCAATAACATCTAATATCACAAATGACAAATGAACTCTTCAAAACGTATGGATTACGTTGTTCGAAAGCATGGAAATCATATACAGATATGAACTAAAGCACATTGCTGTAGTTAGGTAAAGGTCGAACGGCGTTTGACGTCACAGGTCTATACTGTGACGGCGACGTTTTGTGGAGACGTGCCCAAACTAAATTTTTAAATACCGTTTTGTGTAATGTTTCGATGAAAATGTCTAGGACTAACGCCAGAAAATCAATGGTAAATCAGGTCCGTATTTGAAAGTGTACACCTGAAAGCGTCGAAACGTCGTAACCGAGTTTTCTTTCTGATGTAAATCTACGAATGTTTTATAGCTTCGCGCGGTATTACTTTAGCGTGGCGAACTGTCCAAAGTTCTAAAGAAAACGCAATAAAAAGCTAATTCTTGTTTAAAACTTCGGGCTTAGGAACTGTTGTTTTATTGATCCGGGCCATTGTCATGTAAATCCTTTCGAGCCGACATGATTTTACGGTGCTGGTTTAGAAGGATTAATATTTTTACGGCACCGCGTAGGCTTTTGTTTCCATTGCGGATTTCGAGCAGGCCGAAACGAGGGAAGGATTTTTCAAGGCTTAGAACTGATTCTGACGTTTTATGGCTGTTCCTGGAAAGTGACGGTAAAAACGCGACTAGCAATTATTATACATATTTTGGTCAGCGAAAAGCATTTATTGAGACAGGGAGCTGGATTGAGCCCTTGATTCAATTCATAACTAAAACTATGCCTAAGAAACAAACGTAGAAACAGGGAGGAAGAGGCTATTTTATCCCTTCACTATCTTTTGGCGTACGCCTATGGACGAATGTAGACAGTTAATTTTATCAAAAATATTTCGGGACGGCAATGGGCTCATCAATATCACCAATTTTAAGTAATATTTTTATATTATTTATTTATATTCAAAATATGAATAAAAAACCTACCATCTGGTGGAGATAAATAGATGACATTTTTGCGATTTGGTCTTTTACTGTTACAGAATTAAATAAATTTTTAAATGATATCATCAATAAAGAGTCAACAATAAAATTCACTTTGGAAATAGAAAATAATAATATGCTACCATTTTTAGATGTTTTAATTAAAAAAAATGGAAATTCTGTAGAAACAAGTGTTTATAGAAAACAAACTTATACCAATAGATATTTAAACTTTAGATCTAACCATCACATTGATATTAAGAAAAGTGTTATTAAATGTTTATATGAAAGAGCAAAATTAATTTCATCAAACAACGAAATTTTTTATAACAAACTAAAATTTATTAAAAATGTTTGAATAAATAATGAACACCCTCTAAACTTTGTTGATAGAACAATAAAAAATATTACATATAAAACGAAGACTCAAGACAAATCGTACAACAGAAATTCCATACATTCCTATATTATCAGAAAAATTAAGAAGAATACAACTAATACTTTACGATCATTTTTGTCTAAAACACGTCCAAAAAATGATATACAAAATTAAAAAAATTGCATCTAGAGCATACCGTGTGAATGCAATAAACATTATGTTGGAAAAACATCTCAGCCTATGAATGTTAGAGGTGAGAAATAAAAATTGTATAAAAAGGCGGGAATTTGAAAAATAAAAAATTTGTGAACACGCTTGGAAAAACGGTGATTTAATTCAATGGGGTTCGGCAAAAATTTTAGAGAAGAAAGATAATGCAACAAAAAGAAAATTAAAAGAGACGGTGATTATTTTGTTGAACGAAGATAAGTGTGTGTCAAATAATAATTATTGTTGGCTACAGTTGTATCAAGAAGAAGTAAGTAACAATAAAATAAAAATCATTTAACATCTCTATGGAAGCAGACAAAGTCAAACTTGACATACTTTTAATACATTTGCTATTTTGAAAAACGTCAAAAATACGGAAGTGCGCGACAGTGATGTGATTTTTGTTAGTTTTTATTTATTTTTTTTGGTTAGGTAAACTTAGTTTCAAAAATAACCCTTGACTTAATGTTGTTACACCCTGTATAATTATCTTCTCTTTGAGGGTCCCTAAAATCAATCTGTATATTTTAAACATATTTTTGTAATGCCACTAGAACCATGTTTTAAATTAAAAAAATATTTCTCGTATTAAAAACTATTTTTTTTATTATATACAAAAAACGTCAAAAATACGGAAGTGCGCGACAGTGATGTGATTTTTGTTAGTTTTTATTTATTTTTTTTGGTTAGGTAAACTTAGTTTCAAAAATAACCCTTGACTTAATGTTGTTACACCCTGTATAATTATCTTCTCTTTGAGGGTCCCTAAAATCAATCTGTATATTTTAAACATATTTTTGTAATGCCACTAGAACCATGTTTTAAATAAAAAAATATTTCTCGTAATAAAAACTATTTTTTTTATTATATACAAAACAAGCTTTTTATCAATACTATACTAGTATTTTGTTTTATTTTACACAAAACACAGGCATTTTATCAATACTGAACACTGACATTATCCTACTAAATCTTCAAACACAATTTATCACAGAACACACAACAGGCGTAAAGTCTTGAGACCTTTAGCAGCTCAGGAGGACTTCGTGAATGGGTTATACGTGGTATGCCTAGAGCCCGTGATTTATATACGTTATTTATTTCACTTTGACAGCTGGCTAAATTAAATCAATAACGCAGCCAACTACTTACATTAATTTAAAAAGTACAAGCTTCAGGTATTTTGTACAAAGTCAGGGTTTCTGTTAGAAAAAACAAGGATTGATGGCAGCGATTAAATTTTTTAGGCACGGCAGGAGTTGATTTATGCCTGATATCACCGGCGGTTTCCGTATTTTGGTCCCGAATCGCATGAAATATTGTTAAGGGGGACCCGTGTTTTTACTCGACGACAAAAAAAAAACTCGTTTCGCTAAATCCGGCGCGATGAATCAGATCGATTTTTCATTTTTCATGCGGGGTGTGAGTAAAGCAGCTTCTACGAAAATTTGAACACGCGGAAAGATAGACCAGAGCAGGCCTTAGGTTGATTTGACTCCTAGAGAAATAATATAGTTGATATTCTTCCTTATACAGAGAGTGTACTGACAGTTTTAGTAATTTTTCTCTTTGTCCTGCACTGATAAAAATGATTGACTTTGTTCGCACCATGTATCACAGTAAACATATCATATACAGAGTGTTCCTTAAATAGAGTTCAAAAATCCAAGGGCGTATTCTGTGGCTAAAAATAAGGGTTTTTTTAACCCTGAAAATGTGTGGTCTTAGAACAGCCATTGTTCAGTTACAGCGTGTAAATAATTAAAAAAATAGTTTTTACTTTTTAATTTTAGTTATTTAGTATGACAGTAGGTAGGAAACAAAAAATTATTAGCTTTAGAAACTTACCAGTGGCATCGATCATTATTTGCCAAAAATATATATCACCCTGTATAATATTACAAATAAAATAGGTCATCATATGTGCCATGGTATTATCTTCACTTTTTGTTTCCTTACATTTTTTTCTAATCCAAACCGGTTAACAACAAAATTGATTTATTTGATCAAGGGCATTTTTACACCGTTACTTAAATTACTTAAATATATCTTAGGAAGCCCATGCAAAATAATAATAATAAGAAGCCGTCATCTTATTTAATATTGTGTATTGTCAAATTAAGCTACTTTTAAAAAATTTAGTTTGAATATGCATATCCAAATGCTGAAATGGCCAATATGGCCACACTACTAGGAAGATCGTTGCTAATCTTGATGTGAATCATAAATTAGTTATACCCATATCACATACAAAGGGTTCAAGCCTTACTGCAGCAAGACTATCAAGCTCGTCTACAATTTAGTCACTGGATTTTAGCGCTGGCATATTATTTACCGACGAAGCTAATTTTTCCAGAGATGCTATAATGAACATGTTTGGTCTGATGAAAACCCTAATGCCATAATGGATTCTCGATTTCAACATCAGTTTTCTTGAAAACGTTTTACCTGAACTACTTGATGATGTTCCCTATGCGCCAAGACAAAGAATGCAGTTTATGCACGATGGGGCTCTTCTATATTTTAGATCACGCGATATGAACCCTACTTTTTGTTTGGGGACATCTCAAGACATTACTTTACAAGATTCACATTGAATCTGTGGAGCATTTAGGTCAGCAAATTACAACGTCCTGGGATTTTTGCACGTGTTTGAGCTGCAATTTCAAGAAGATCTGAAGCATGTATTTTGGCTGAAGCTGGCCATTTCCAACATTTGTTGTAATAAATCATAGTAAAGTAATTCCATGGTTAATTAATTATTTTGTTATTATTTTAAGCAGTGCAATTAGTATCGTAAAAATGCACTTGATCAATTTTGTTGTTAATCAGTTTGGAATACAAAAAGTCTAAAGAAATAAAAAGTGGAGATAATACAATGGCGCATACGATGACCTATTTTATTTGTTGCTGTTCGGGAGCCGACTACAGTATTCGGACTGTTTATCTAAGTTCTGGCATGCTTTTTTATAATACTACAATTGTGTATGTATAGTTTGGTGTTGTTGTATAATCTAAATATTCTTATTTTAAGTAATAAATCAATGAATCAATGTGACAGATTGATACCGGTTGACGTTTGACTACTCCCTAATTAATGAGGTTTTCCTGGTTTCCCTCATTCTTGCACTGAATGGTGGTTAGGTCCTATCAACGTAAGTTCCTGTGCACAAATGCGGCCTGTTTAATAATAATATGCCGCGCTCTCTACCGCACAAATCTTCGACTTCTGGGCTAATCCTCGTGATTATAACGAGGAGTAGAGATATTATTATTGTTATTATTCCATAAGTAGTTTCCATACTGTGTACCATAGATAAAGTGTTTTGTTTTGTTCCATGACAACTACGTTAAATTTTTATTTAAAAAAACCCGCAAAATTGAACATTTCTCGTCGATGACGACTTCCATGGGAGCCCGAGTCGTCGGAACGGCATTAGAACCGCGCTGCCGCTTCCCCCCCGCACCCGCCGAATTCCGCAAGTGACAATTAAGGATCCCGCGTGTCCAAAGAGCCCGCTAAACGTCTATCTGACGAATTTCTGTCGACATTCATGCAGCCTATTAGTATTCCGACGTCTCGGCCGCCACAAAAACCCACCAGCCGGCCGGGCACATCCAGCAGTCACCACTCGGATGCCTGTCTGGGTTACGACGGCTCTTTCCGCGAATCACGTGGCCTATGGGCCGCGGTGGTTTTTTGCCGAGCATTTTTTGGATGCTGCCCCGTACGCAGGGACCACCGGGTCCATGGGCGGAGGCCGGTTTAACGGTCGAGCCCGACGAGGGGGCCCGCAAGTTTGTAATACGCCGCCCCTTCCTCACACATACGATTTACGTAAATTATGACAGCCCTAAATGCAAGCTTGTGAGCTAATATATTTAAAATAAAATATACAGCAAATGATTAATATTTATATACAGGGTGTCCCGTAATTCCACGTAAATATTGAAGGGGCGTATTCTATGGCCTAATTTATAGGCTTCTATATTTTTTTTCGATTTGAGCCCTCCCTGCAGATATTCGCGTTGGTGGGGTGAACCTAAAATTCGGTTTTAATTTTTTTCTTTAAAAACGGCTTAACTTAAAATGTTGAAATTTGGTTGGCATGTTCTACTGATGGAACTACGTTTTAGCAATAAATTTTTATTTTTCAATTCTTATCAATTACCACCCTTCCAAACTGGAAATCATAATAAAAACACATAGAAGGCGTGTGTCATTTTAATGTTTAATTGTTCTGGAGTCTTATTGACAGTTCCATAGTTTTCAACTGCTTCACAGATCTTGTTAAAGGAATTGTGCCTCATCTAATAATTATCGTTGTTAACAAGAGGCAGAATGTTTTTAGCAATCAGGAATATGTAGACAAAATTCTAATTATAAAACGGCATGGTGGTTGGACGTCCAACACCGTGTGTGAAGGCTATGATACGTTTGTTGCAAACAAGAAAAAATCGCCACAAAAATTCTTGGAGGAGAGATTGCCGTCATTGAAGCTACTTCAAGTGCTTACAAATAAAATTTAAGCATTGTTAGTACAAATACAGACCAGCTGCATTCATCTGGTACTAATCTTACGAATTGCCAAAGTTGTGTTGTTAATATTTATAACAAGTAATTCAATTTAATTTAAGTTAAATTATCTATTAATTGTCAAATTGATTAACCTGGTGGTTCTTAATAAAAATAACCATTAAGCAGTGATCTCTTTTTTTTAATATTTCACTTCATTATTCAACTTAAACAGTGCCAAATAAATGCTGTAATGAGGCTCTTATAAAGCAGTTGTAGATAAATAATATTATTGTGTCTCATTTTCACCGTCGTATTTATAATAGTTTTTTCTCCGGTTTTCGGCTAACTACCATTTTAGCGTACTAAAAATCCTACGATAGGAGCAAAAATAGCAGCAAACGCGCCTCGGGGGCAGGTCGCATTAACAGAAAGAACACATTTATCTTTTTTCCGGCAGCAGCAGACCTTAGCGCTGCCGTCCGACTTTAAAAGTCCGGTCGGTTGCCGAGGCCTCGGGCCACGAATTAATTACGGCTTCCACGGCGTTTTGCGTTAAAATGTCTAATTAATATTTCGGAAATAATTACTATTAATCAAGCTATACGGCATAATTTGGCGATGCTCGCCTACCGGCCGTCCTACACTGGCCGGCATGGTTTAGTGCACGTTTATGTTGGAGCGGCACGCCAGGCCACGACAAAAGCTACGCGCCTAGCCATGACTATTCAATGCATACATTCCTATGGGGGCTGTTTAAAGCGGAGTACTAAAGCCGAGCCAGGCGTTAAAACAGATAATCTAGCAAGGTATAACTTGCGCGCGGCGCGATGGTCCAAAATAATACAGAGTGATTCATTAACAGCATTTAGATGCGTACGCGAGGTGAGGGAAAATTTATCCATTTTTGTAGATTTCAGTGGCGTATGCAGTTTTTTAAAACACTTTTTATATTTTGAGTTATAATGCAAAGTGCCGTTTTTTAAATGTAACTCCCTGTATTTTATCTCACGGTTGGATAGTATTTTTCATTGGCATTTTTGTTGCAGATAGAAAATGCAATCTTTTACCAATACATGCTTAACAAAAATAAAATAATAGTAATGGCTTATTCTTTAATTGTATATCAGTAAGCTAAACGGTAATGATATAAGTCCATTACTAAGATTACTCAATCATGATTTTAATTGCATTTTTTACCGTAGATATTACTATAGAAATAAAATATAAACTGGTAAAGTTGACTATAAAATTGGGAAAACTGTGGTTTCACACAGATTGCTATAAAGAAATATGAATTATTTAAAAAAAACTGCGTACTACGCCACTGAAATCTACGTAAAAACTGAATAAATAATGTTTTTACAAAAATCTAAAATATTAGAAAACAAGGAAGTTGTAAAGCGTCATAGGAGAAGCAAAAAAATAAGAAACGTCCTGTACTGTTTAAACGAATCGAGATATCGAAGAAGAACTTCCTGCAGTTCTGGAAAATGTGTCTTTGCAGTTAAGGAGAAATTTATGTCTTCACCACGACACCCCACAAGGCCAGGATAACGCAGCAATATTTAGACAACACTTTACCAGAGAGGGAAGGTGGATTGGGACTACTGGACCTATTCAGTGGACTGGAAAGTCACTAAATCCAACACCCCTCATTCTTAATGACATGTATGCACTCTAAACGAAAATTCAATTATTTTTTCAAAGACTACTTGATTCTTCCACCGCTAATGTAATTTTTAGATGGTATTTCTATTGAGACTCTTTAGGATTATATTGCTTATAACTTATAAACGGAAAGTAATACAGAAAAATGTCTCCAATAAAAATTTATTACAAAAAAGAGCTCTTTAACAGGTAAAGAAAATGGGTATGTTGCTGGAAAAAATATAATTGATGAGGTCAAATCCCAAAGATAATACTTTTGATTGAAAATGGAACTTACCTCATCCCATCTAACACCACGCGTCCCATTTTTTATTTAAATTTTGCGACATCCTGTACAAAAAAATTACAGAGGAATATTCATAAAGCACCTAAACCACGTCGTGCAGTGTATACATCCGCCTCGTTAATTTATGGAAGGGTAATTATTTAAATAAATCCAATTGAATAAAATAATTTCCCATCATCCATCATTTCGGCGATTCCGCGTCTGTCTAAATACTGCCCATTGTTGGACCAACAATACCTCCATTCATTTGCTAACTATGATATTCATTAAAATTAATTAATACATAGTCTACGCAGTACTGCGCTCTCGTCGGGTCTGCGGAGAACGGTTTTTAGATTCCTCCTCATTGTGGATACGGTTTGGTAACGAAAGGCCTTCGTTCTACGATTGGGAATTGTTTGTTTTACCCGGGGCTGTTGATTTTACTGTGAATAGATCGAAAAACTGACAGCCACTTCAGGAATATAAAAAAATATCGATGGATTCCAGCCGCAATATAATCAAATGGTCGTGCTACGTTCAGATTTTAGCCTGGGGTGCTTGTATATTGCGTTATATTTCTTTAATGGCACATCAACCCTGTATATATTCAGGGTGATTCACTTAAAAGTCCCCCGGGCAAAAGTAACTAAAAAAGATAGTAATGGTCTGTAAAAGCCAGCAAATAGGGACTGTTTATGACTTCATATTTAATATAATTTCTTTTTAGGAAACATCTAGAAGCAGTGCAACACGTTCATAATTATTGCTTTGAATGCAATTCGTTAGAATACGCCTGACAGTAGCTAAGACGATTAATAAATTCTTTTTGGACATTATCAATACCTTCAGGAGGTATACGATGTATCTCGTGACGAATTCTTGCTTTTAAATCTTCTAAATTAACCGGTCTAGTAACGTATACTTTGCTTTTTAAGTATCCCCACAAGAAATAATCTAGGGGTGTCAAATCAGGCGATCTGGCTGGCCACTCAATCGATCCCCTTCTCCCTATCCAACGATTCGGGAACAGCTCATCTAAATAAGCACGGACAGGTGTTGCATAATGGGGAGGTGCACAGTATTGTGAAAATTAAATTTTAAAATCTTCAAACATTATTTTCTTGAAATTTTGTTATGTAACACCATAATTTTTCATGATGTATGTAGAATGACACGCTCTTTCAAATGGCATGGTCAAAATTGGGGGTTGCTATTCAAAAAAATTGTCGATTACGTCATATTTCGAACAACGATGACGTCACAAATGTGGGTCGTATGTCAAAAAGTGCCTTTTTCCACAAAAAAGATTTAGAAGCCTTTCTATACACGGTGAGTCAGAAAGAATGGGCCAACACTAAGAGACTACACTGGAAATACTAGACATCAAAATATTGTGTTTGAGCTCATCATGCCTAATACGAATGTCGCTGGTTTAAGAAGTACAGGGTGTTCAAAGTTTAAATTTTATTTTGAAATTTCTCAATAATTGAGAAAGTTTTGATAGCAGGACTCTGAATATTGGTAGTGTTGAGTTTGTTGGTGTGAGAATGACGAATTTGAAGCTTATTTTGACGTTGCTCCTAGAGGGCGCTAAATTCACCGTATTATTTAGGTAAATCAAAACATATATTTTTTATCTGTTGTGCTATGCTTTAAAAATCTTAAAGAAAGTTCATTTATACATAAACAATATACTCTTGCCTAGGTTGCCTTTATCGGTTTCTGAGTGCATTTAAAGGTTGTGGTGCCTTACTTCAAGCGCTGATACTGCTACTTCTTTTCTTAGTAGGCTATGTCAAATTTTCACTTATATCACAATGACTTCCAGGAATAATTTAGGTATTTTTAAAGAAAATTTCACACCCCAGACATAAACCAAACCTGACATTTCAAGTTAATTTGACTTTGTCGAGGTATTGTTGTTATTGACATATGCTGATTTCTCATTCTTATTTAAACGGTTCTGTCACAGTAGATGTCAATTACTAGTTCGAAGCGTATGTACGTTGAGTTTAATAAGTGTATACTGAAATGTCGCGATTTGATAATGAAAATCAACAAGTTATTAGACAAGAAATTTAAAACTTAACACCAGATAACACTAGAAAATCAAAAGCAAGTGTATGGAAACAGTTTGTTGAATTTTGCAGTTATATCCACCATATTTCGTTAAATAAAAAAATTACCAATTTTAGTTACATCAAATGCTAAGATTCAGATGGGTAGTAGTTCAATCTAAAGGTGGTAGAAATATATATTTTACAAGTAACAGGACGCAATTTCGAAGAAATTCATATGGTATATCCATCATATTTCGTATATAGATAAGATGTGCCGATGTGTAGATCATATAAGTTTACCTTCTCAACAAAATTTTTCTGGTTGCCATGGTAACGATTCAAAATAAAGGCATCTTATTGGTTTTAAAGTAGAGGTGTCAAATTTTCATGTCAATAAATATTAGTGTATTTTGCGTGCGTATGATTTATTATGCGTGCAATTATTGAAAAATTTCAGAATAAAATTTAAGATTAAAAAAAAGTCTGGGTGATGTCTAGTATCCAAACGCCAGGCATATTGTAATAATATCAAATACTAAGGTTTATATATTTTTTAAAGTAATTATTTACAACTATAAACACATAACAGGGGACGATTTCGGACATTCGAGGGGGTCCCTAGGCTGGCCGGCAGCCCCGCCGCTGCGTCCGTCGTCGAGGCCGGCCGACTCCGAGGAAGGCATCCAGCGAATTCTGTTTTTGGACGCTAATTAACAAACATAAAGGCATTGTTTCGGCAGGTTCACATCCGTTTAACAACTCGCGCATTTGTCCGCCTCGGTTTCCACCGAAAAATGCCGCGCAAATTGTACGAGATGATGCCACCTATGGAGACGGGGACGACGAGACATCCCAACTATTCGGCAATATCATCATTTACGTCGGTAAGTGCACCTCGTGGCTTATGGCCCATGAAGCCGGCGAAGAGATCGTGATTCACAGAATTCGTCCGCCGTTTGACAGTCCATCGCAAAAAACTCGATCCTTCTATAAACAGGGTGTTTAAAAATGAAGGTTGCAAATTTTGGGACATAGTAGAGGAGGTTAAGACATGAAAATATATTGAGGTGGCAAAAATTGTAGGAAATTGGATCGGAAAACTATTCAGTTTTTTTATTGGGGAAATAGTTTTTTAAGATATCGTTGCGTAAGGGTGTATACCTCGCTGCCATTAGAACTAGAGAATGCATACAGCTATTTTCGATACAAGTTGCAAACCAATGGTGTCTTACGACGTGAAGTTGCCTAAAGCATGTACATTGATTCCTCAGATATTATACCAAAAAACTTATGCAAAATTTGACATTTGGGGTGCCGAAAAAAAGGTACGTAATATTTCAGAGAAAGTTACTCTAGCGTTTTCTACAAATACAAGGAATTTTAGACATTTAAGAATTGAATAATACAGAGCTTAGCAAATAACAAGAATGTTGTCTCATGTCACCTGCGAATATTCAAAGGTACCGTAAAATCAATATATACCGTCAGAATGCGATATATCCAACAAATTTTTAGGTACTGAAATCTTTCAAAATATGTGTTTTTTTAAATTCAACTATAGATGCAAACATTGTTATAACATAAACTTAAATAGTTCTGCATATAAGATTGTTCACTTTTGTTTATAAGTATGTGAAAATAATTGTTAAAATGTGGGGTTAGAATAGCGAAATAATGTGTGCCATGCAAATGCATTTTAAAAGTTATTATATTATTTGAGGAGAATTTAAATAGTAAAAGTATATAAACAAAACATCAATAATTTTATTTTTAATACAAGTTTTGCTCTACGTATTTTATTTTTCGAGATTTCAATACCAAAAAAAAACAACATAAATTTGATAATTTTACGGCGAATATGCAAGCCTACGTCCATCCACCATAGTCACAATCGTTTTTTTATCACGTACATGAATTCAAAATGTACTACACAAGCAGTGAGTATAAATAACATAGGTTCAAATGCTAAAATGATTGCCGAATATCTTAAATTACCAAATGTTACAGAGTATACTCTGTATACAGAGTATTGCAATACAGGGTATTGTTTTAGACGATGTTCTGCAACTTTCCATGCAGAAGCAGGAGCCAACATATCGATGCTCAACGTTTTAAGCACATGTGCCTAAAAGACTGTAGGTACCACACTACTGCAATACGTCATGGACCTCCATCTCTCCACGATTCGGTTGTAAATTTCCCGTGTTACGTCTGTGTTGCACCACATTTACGCTCACACTGCGGTAAAAGTAGCTGCATTTGGCATATTTACCAAGAAGTCGTTCTGCTAAAGCATTTTCTCTCCACCATAAATTAAAACGAAACTTAAAATAACTATAAACCACTATAAGGGTTTTACAAAAATATTTTTTATGATATTAACTTCATTTTTCGTGATGCATCGATTCCCAATTTTTTTTTAGATAAGTGGTGAATCACCCTATGGGCTGCATGCATTTATCTTTATGACTGTTCTAAATGATGGGCGGGTTTATAACATGAATTACTCTATGTTATTTTAGGCGTCGGCTATAGCTTTGCTGGAGAATGTTTAGCAAAGGCATCCGCTCTTGCACCGTTTGAAATCGTTGTTCGATCGGCTCCTCTGCCGGGGCATCGCCCTGTAGGTCTAAAAAGCAAAAATCAGCGGGTTTTCGGCCCGGTGAGATAACGTTTAATACCAGTTTTAAGGACAGAAACACTCGAGCGGTTTTTTTCTCGCTTTTCTCCCATCCACCGGTCAGTTCCCATAGCTCGTGGCAATATCAAAATAAGATCAATGATTATAATAATGTATGTAAATCAACGGGCTTCTATGCAACGGCCCATCTTGGTATCACAATTAGTCAGTCAATGAGAGATCCGACTAAAAGCAGAAATTTTTAACCGTCCGGGCTATAAAACTCGACGAAAAATCGTTTTGTAATTCGAAATTGATCGACACGAGGTACACCCCGATCGCAGTACAGGCTGTTCATAAATCAGCCTACCAAACTTCAACCTAACAAGTATACGACTAACGATATTTTAATAAATCGGTTCACTCTCCGCTTCACCTAACCTATCAAGTCTACGACTAACGATATTTTAATAAATCGGTTCATTCTCCGTTTCGCTCCTGTCGACGCACTTCCTCTTGCCTACCAAACCAATGTTCATCGCCATTTATTTACACTTGTTTAGAATACTGTCAGTCACCTAATTCAAATAAGTCTACAGTATTTTCTGGGCTAAAAGCTTACGGAGGCAGGAATGGATCAGTTATTTAATACCTTTAGAATATTTTTTCCAACACTTAGAATGTACCATTTTTGAGTTTTAAATGTCAAAACTAGACTATCCGTTAACAGAATGCAAACCATATATGTACAAAGTCATAAGTTGTTTGAATAATACACAACCCCAGTATATACACGTCGTTCAGCGCGGTTTGTTTCCGTGGATACAGGTGAAGGTTAGGGTGTTGATGATGTAAACAGGGGGTAGTTTCTTGTATTTTGCATTGTTTTTGTGGCGTTTGTGGGTCACAGATACATAGTGTAAATACTGTATAGGTAATGCCATAATTAATAGTGGTGATGTGGTCAACTTACGGTATTATTAACCGTAACTTATTCCTTTGCTTACAATATAGATAGGTTCGTGGCAATTGGTTCCTTATTTATTAATTTTGTTTATTATGTTTTCAGAATAAAATAATTAATTTAATGTAGTGAAAGCAGATAACAAAATTTTATAAATGTCTCAAATAACATTCTAGGAACAAATAAAGACCCGTTATTTGGAATTGGATGATCCTCAATTGAATAAATGAGAAAAAATGGAAGTTTGCTTTACCATTGATTTTCTAAACGCTCTGTATACAGGGTTAACTATGACTAAGTACAAATATTTCAAGAGGGGATAGAGAAAATTAAGAATTAACGGAATCACCCTTCAAAAAAATTCCAAATTTATTTATAAAGCGATACAACATTTTTTTTGAAATTATTAAATCCTTATTTAACGCCGCCTATGCGACTGTCCGTCATACGTTTATAGAATCAGAGTAGCTAACGTAGGCAACTAGCAACACGACTGTAAAATTTCATGTCATAATTTAATTCCTGTGTTTACCATGTTTTTACGTTGTAGTTTTGTGTTCTTCTTCAGTTTTCAGTGCCTCTTTTAATTTTTAAACGTTTCATAGTTATTAAATAAAGATATTTGTGTTGGGTGCAGATACTTTCCCACAATATAGTTGGCCGGTTTGGTTTTCTAGGTTATGGGACAAGACTGCCGCGGGTACATTAAAAGTGTTCTATTATCTATCCCTTTCGTTCGATTTTGTTATAATAAATAGGCATTTTATCTAGCTGTACCTACGGAAAGTGTGTTTTATCGGTAGAGAGTCGTTATAATGAATGAAAATGTTGTAGTTTTGCCAGTTTGTAATGAAATAATGAAACACGAATGCAAAATAGTGAAGCTAATTAGATTAACTGTTACCTACCTATCTATCAGGTATTATTACTAACAAGAATGTTAATTTTTGTCGTTTCTGCATTTAGAAATGCTGCAAAAACGACCGCATGGTAGTAGATATTGTTGACAGATGTAGGCTTATCTATGGATCTAAGCTATATCAGTCGATATTTATCATAGACGCCGACTTTCCGTAGGTAAAGAGGGCTTTGCCCCATTTTTTAAATATCGAGCTAAACTTCTTGTCTTTTAGGCCTTCCTGAGCACGTGGTTAAATTGTTTGTACTTAGTCACAGTTAATCCTGTATATTCTGGTTGCACAATCAAAAAGTTTAACTGATTTTTTCGATGAACTTAAACCTACTTGTATTTATATTACATTAAAATGGTCTTCGCAAACAAACAATGTTGCAATGCTTCCTTTCGTCACGCTTCATTGCCCTACACAATATTTTTCTTTTTACTTTTCGGTACGGTGAAATGTATGATTTAAGGCGATGTGTGCTGAGAGAAGTGGGAAATTGACAGGATGCGCTATAGTATTTGCCTTATCTACCTCTTCCAAAATCTATGTTTATTTGATACTGTCTTTGCACAACATTCTTTCAGCTCTTGGCACTCGTTCTAGAACGTACGGGGTGTTTTCTGACATAGTTGCCTTCGGACCATTCGTATACTCTTAAATTGACATTCAAGTGTTTTTTTTCGACAGGACGTGCTGATCCTGCAACAGTTTCAGCCGTTTTGCATCACTCAACTCTATCGAAAACGAGCAGACTTCAACAAAACGGTGATAAAATTATTCGTATTTCTGGCAGCGGCGCTTCGTCCTTGGACTTGCCGCTTCTGGTCCACGGAGGAAGTTACGTAAAAAGGAGCAACGCCGTGGCGAAGGCAGACATATCGCAAAGGTGAACCGCATATCTGTATGCGCATATTGGCGTCTACGCCAATTACATATTTGCATAGAAAAGATATTTGTATACATTGTTGTTTGTCTTGGTGAGACCATAATTGTTTTTCTGGTCTAATTGAATGGCAACGCAAGGCTAAGTGGCGCTATTATGCGACAACGTAAATATACAAGGTGGCCAAAATATATTGAACATGTACATACAGCGTGAGCACGAAATGAGGAGCAATACCAAAGTTTACTGAATAAATATAAGTTACACCACTCTCTGTCGGTACTTTGATGTTTTGAGAATTAAGCCGTACCGCCGCACGTAAATACTGTCGCAAAAAATGTCCAAGTACGAGGGACTTAAAAAAGTAGTAGTCTTTCCAATTGGGAAATATTTATATACGAGGGATATTCCAAAAGCGTGATGTAAGGCTGCTTATTGTAATAATAAAATATTTGTAATGTAATAAATATAAATATTATAAAACGATTATAGGTAAATGTATACAGTTTTGTTAGTTAATGTTGGAAGTCGTATATATTTTTATTTTAAAATAAAATATATACGTACTCTACTATATAAAAAATAATGTAGTCATGAGGAAAATTTGCAATAAAATGTTTATTTGAATATTTAAAAAAACAATATACATTATTTTTAAACTAAAATAGGAAATAATATAATCTATATCTTAGACTCCTACACGAAAGTGTTTGTGACGTTTTTTATATTCTTGTTTTGTAATTTAATAAACTATGTATTCTTTTCATTAAAAAAAAAACTTCAAATGAAAACCCAATGTATAAGTATGTCCAGATCATTTTTTAGTACTTATTATATTATTTTAGTGATTTGGGTATTTTTATACGTATATTAAATAATGTGAGACAAATTATTTTAATTTATTTAAAGATGTTACTGTACAAACCATTTTTATTTTATACTGTTTGAACTTCAGAATTTTGAAATTTTGGCGCCAAAATAGTTTTGGTATTATCAGAAACTCTACTTGAATAAAAAATGCTTGAGTGTAAAATTTACATGACACAATTAAGTACCTACTTACATAATTATTACATACTACACTTTTTTTTAAATAAATACCAGTACAAATAACTTACGTGTTGGTTCATACAAAAACAATGTTTGACATCTGAAAATCTTTCAAATAAAGATGCTAATTTTTGTCGGCGTACCGCGTAAAATTTTATATCGTGACCTATTTCTTTATATTAGTTGATGAAATATAAAACACATACCTCGAACAATGGAAAAAGGAAAAACCACGTCTTGAAGGACAATTATTCACAGTACAATATATCACGGGCATTTTTAGAAGAAAAATAAAATAACAGATATTCAAGGTTTTTTGTCTCACACTATATCGATCGCACTCAACATGTTACAGTTCTAGCGTCGGCCACCGTGTAGAATCCTGGGTCCCGAACGGTCCCCGAGACGGGTGAGGGGAGCGGAATTGGTAAGGCGGGGTGTGTTCAAGAGTGAAACAATATATATTTATTCTGTAAACTTTGGCAATACGTTGTAAAAAAAATAACTACATATTTGAATAAAAAACATTCAATCGAATACTATAATTTAAAAAAATATATACCAAATTAACATATAAAATTGCTATTGTTGCTCAGCAAGAGTTTTGAGAAGGTTGGAGCGTGCCTTTACACAATTAGCCATAACAACGGTTGCGGGTTGCATTGCATTGTGCTTCCCACATATCCCCCCTCCATATTTATGGTGCGATCTCCTATTTACAAAAAATAAATGCAGGAGATACAACTGACGGTGATAGATTCGAATGAATACAATGAAAACAATATTATTATGTATGTGGTCTTGACAAGGCAACGCTGTTTCACTTCAACGCTCCAACGCTATATGGTTTAGTCATAAAATTTAACAAAATTAGTAGGTAACAGCAGTAGTATTATTCTAATAAATAATTTAAAAACAAATAATGTTCTAGTAAGTGATAAACAACGAAACAAGTCTACGAAAATTAACTGATGGTGATTTGAACATACAGTGTCTGGAATAAAAACGTTGATACTAAAGGGGCCTATATATCCGACCAACAGCAACAAAATCTTATGAAAAAAAAATGTTCTAAAAATTCTATAAATTAATTTCAAAAATAAAAATACAACTACAATAAAATGTAAATTTGTGTTAAAAAATTACAAATTAAGATACAATTAAGGTTAAGTAGACCCTCTTGTGACGTAATTTGTTTTTTGAATCAGTATTTCATGAAGTAAGCAATTGAAGTTTCCCAGAAAATCCTTAAAATTGTAACAACCGACAACAGTGCAATCTATCAACTGCTGCCGTTAATCTAAATGTATTATTAGTCACAGCAGCGGCTAGAGCGTTTCACTTTTATTTAGTAGTTGCTTGAGATTTGTTAACTAGTTCACATATTATTCCGTGTTGTAAAAATAGCTTTAATAAAACTTTTCACAGTAAGTATGTCTAGGTGTATTTGTAACTGTGTACAAACACTTGACAATCTTGACATGGTATGTGAGCGACGCTGTCACATGTTCAGGACCTGTTTACTGTCATAATTCTGTCAGCGTTTACCAGAGAAAAAAATTGTTAAGTAAAATATAATTTGTTTTGTACAATTTATCATACAGTGGAATAAAGGCACTCATATTGCAGACACCCATACTTAGCTTAAAAAAAAAACTAAATACAGAAGTAATAATTCATTCAAGTGGAGTGAATTTTCGTAAATCCTCTAATATTTTAGCTGTATGTAATATGAACCACTGAAATCTAGTTGCTATACGGACCCATACCGTTGGAAGAGCTTTCCATCACACGTGGCCATGGAATCTCGATTTTGGGCAGACAGACACTAGGTAAAGGCGTTTCCTGTCACTTTCGATGTCCAAATATCGTCAGCGTCCGATTTAATGACTGTAAATTTGACTTTATATAAAAAATTCTATGATTTCTTCGATTTTATGCTTTTATTATTGCCTACTTATTTATTTAGATGTATGTATATTCGAGTCTTAATAACATTCCAGGGGGACAATGTAATAAATTAAATTTTGGCTGTATCCGATGCTTTTTTTATTACGTGAACAATTAAATGCCACATTTTATTTGGGAATTATTCAAATGCTAACCGCGAGATAGATATTCAAATAAATACGTGAGATATTTATTGGCTTGTTTCAAAAGTTATTTAGGATCATTTAAAAAGAATTATTTAAAATAGTTTCGGAGTCGATCTGAAGTCACTGAATGTACAGAGTGTCTCAAATACGATAGTATGAGCCTACTGTGAGGTCTCTCACCTCTTTATTCTAATAAACTTTTATTAAAGAATTTTTTCCTATATTACTTTCCGTTTAAAAGTTATATCGTCCTAAAGAGTCTTAAAAGAAATACCACCTAAAAACACATTAGTGGTGGAAGGATCAAGTAGTCGTTGGAAAAATAATTGAATGTTCATTGTTTAAAGTGCATAAATGTCAAAATACTTGTCATTCCTCAATACGAACTTCAAACGTATAACTTTTGTGGTTATAAAATGTTTTTTCATTCAGAAAAAGTTATGCTAATTTACGGCGAGTCACAAAAAATTTCAAGAAAAGCTGTTATATCGAGAAAGGTGGCAACCTTGCGAATAAATGAAGATGGATTTTCTGTTCGGAAGAATTAAATAATTGAATGAAGACTAAGAGACAATATTAATACAGCTAGACTTTTACAGCATTTCGCGCAAAATCCACAAAATTCTATACGGTAGGCTAGCCAGGAATTGAATTTGGATAAATCAGTCGTTCAACGAATTTTAAAGACCAATAGGTATCATGACTACAAAAGGATAGTGTTAAAAATAGCCGATTTTTGGCTTATCCGGGGGAACGCATAAATCATAAAAAAATCAATTGATTATTGTTAATTAACATTAGAAATGGCCCAGAAATACGTCAGACAGCTGGGGAAATGTCGTTACTACCCCTAAACCTATATAAACTGCCCTTAAATAGCTTTAAATGGATAATAATCATTAATTATTGTTATAAAATTCGTGTAAAATGAAAAAAATGCTTGAAAATGATTTGAACAGACAGTATGTCAATATAAAAAGTGATAAATGACTGTAAAAGTGCCTATTCAATGGCGAAATAGCGCCAATTGTTCTCACTTTGCGAGCGCGTACTGAAAAAATGGCAATTTATCCTTGCGCCCATTTTTCAGGTCGCAATAGTATAAATGAACCTTAAAAGTGATTTAAGCATTTTTTTCATTCTAAACGAATTTTACAACAATAAATAATGATTATCTATTTTAAGCTATTTAAAGGCAGTTTATATAGATTTAGGGGTGCAACTAATATTTTCCCACTTACTAAATGTACTCTAGTATCAGTTTTTGCATTTTTTGACAGTAATCTATAATTTTTTTCTAGCAATAGGCGTTCCCTTGAACATTTAAGCAATATCTATTTTTTATGTCGAAGTAAGCTCACCATTAGCTTTTGAAAGTCGTTTTTTAATTTTTAGGGGTGGAATGGACATTTTTACAGTTATTTATCGCTTTTTATATTGACATACTGTCTGTTCAAATCATTTTCAAACATTTTTTTCATTTTACACGAATTTTATAACAATAATTAATGATTATCCATTTAAAGCTATTTAAGGGTAGTTTATATAGGTTTAGAGGTAGTACCGACATTTCCCCAGCTATCTGACGTATTTCTGGGCCATTTCTAATGTTAATTAATAATAATCAATTGATTTTTTCATGATTTATGCGTTCCCCCGGATAAGCCAAAAATATTTTTAACATTGTCCTTTACAATTTGGAATATTTGCCTGAGCACTCACACCAATAAAAAAATAGACTTAATTTTATAGCTCAAATTGTGGTAAATGTAGAAACTGGATCAGAACCTTTCTCGACACATTCTTTGGACGGACGAAAGTCGGTAATGGTATGCCAACTAACGTTCAATTATTTTCTAACGATTACTTGATCCTTCCACCATAAATGTGATTTTTAGGTGGTATTTCTTTTGAGGCTCTTTAGAACGATATTGCTTATAACTTTTAAACGGGAGGTAATATAGACAAGTTTTTCTAATAATATTTTATTAGAAAAAAGACAGCTTTTTAACAGGAAAATAATTGGGTATGTTTCTGGAAAAAATATAATTGATGAGGTCATTAGTCGTTTCTGCCAAATCCCAAAGATAATTTTATCGATTGAAAATGAGACTTACCTCATCCCACGTGTACCAAATTTTATTTAACTTTGAGGCATCATGTACTAACGAGGTTTGAACCACCCTGTTTTATTTATATGTAATTCAAAATAATGTAAAGCAAGATATAACGTTTTATATATATGAAATACAAACAATTTTGTTAAAAGTCTTTTTTCTAAAATAAGGTGGTAGCCCTCAACGCTCGTTAACAGTCCAAGGCGATGCAACGCGACCTCTGATCTCTCCCAATGAGCAAAACTGCATCCTTTAAATCAAGTTTAACAACCGAAATCGAGTTCGTACAAATACGCTTCTAATTACGCCGATTTACGAGTACAGCGATAAAAATCCATATTGTTTTAAGTATTAATCTTATTTATTAAAGGACGCGGTCATAATGATGTCCATCCGTCGGCTGAATATTCCCCTGCTTTAAAACATGTTAAATGTTGTCTTTCCATTCAGATCTGGACGCCGGTCAACTGGACTGGGTCGCGCTCGAACTCGGTACGGTCGGTTGTCAATTTCCCATTTTTCCGATAAGATCAGCAACTATTAAAATCGATGCAATAGGTCTGTTCACAAAATTTTGCTATTAGTTGAAAAAGGTTGGCTTGTAGGTGATATCGTAGTTATTCGTAGTGGAAATATCCTTATAAGAGCGAGGCTAGAAAACGTTCCCTCAGTTAGAGGCTAGCCGTGTGACGTCACATGCTTGCTGAGGTGGCTGCGGACGCCACCTTTTTGTTTACAAAATTTCCCCACCCGTTTCCGTAATGTACAGAAAGCGGTTACCTTGTTTTGAGAGATGTTACAACGTTGCATTTAAATAACGTCTTGTAGTTCCGATATAAATTTATATATTCGAGAAGTAAGTTCCATTGGGGTAAAATAATACTGATTTGACGACGAGATATAAAATATTTTCTTAATAACCACCCAGCTTTGAGTAATATCGAGTTAGATGACTAAAATAGACATCATCTATAGAATTATGATAATACATTATGCATATCCACATATTCTAATGGTTTTTATGTCACTTGCTTGAAATTATATTGCATCACTCTAATCCATGACTTAGTTTCGGCGTCTTTTGAAATTTTTTATATTCCTTTATATCGATGACATTATTTTAAGTATATCTGAATCTATGTATTTAAGCGTTGTGTCATTAAAATTCGATAATACATAATGCAATTTACATTCTTATCGCTATAATAAAATACGGAAAATTATTTGGAATATAAATACGTCAACAACTGTAGAAATTCTAAATGTATATTTTTAAAATGTTGCCTGTTGCCTTAAACTATTACCAGGTGGTCTGTAACCCATTACTTATGAAACACGCTGTATAGGTCAAACGAAAAAGAAAAAGTTTTAAGACGACGTACAAATTTATTCAGTCGCGCAATGTGACAGTCGTCGATCGATGTTGATGATCGAATCGGGCTTGAACTGGCGATGATTTTATTGTGGCTGTTCGGTTTATGTGGGGGGAATTTACCGGCGGCCGCGGGCGCTACGTCCGAAACACGGATGACTAGATTGGGCAGCGTAGAACAAGTTTGGGTGAGTATTTATGATTTTGTCCGATCTCTCGGGATTGCTCCTAAATCACCGCACAAAGCTCTGGGCTTTGCAGTAGATTATCTCCAAATTGAGCCGAGATTATCATCTTTTACGGCGATATTTCCACTTGTAGAATGCTCGAAATGCACGCCCCGCCGATTTTATACTATTTAAACAAATAAGGCGGCCATATCTCATCAGTGGGGCCGGTGGAAACGCTATTATAATATATTTTTATGCCTGTGTTTTTTACACGGGCCCATTAAAAGATGCGGACCTCAAAAGATTATTTTTTTTTAAAGGCGAATTCATTAAAATTATGTCACTGTTTCATTATGCCACACGCTTTTTTAATGAGAGAAGAAGACTACGGAGCCATGGCCTACTTTTCTATAAAATAGTGTGCCGCATGTCCCTGACAGCATACCCGATTACACAGCTTCTGCTGCAGCAAATGCCCATGCGACAGATCGAAACGTTAACCTTCTATTGGTTGTGACGAATTGACGGATCCACCTGTTCAGAAGCTTAAAACAAACTCATTAACACCTCATTTAAAGTAAACTGTTCAATGTGTTAGATTCACTCGACATCAACTTATTTTTGATAATTTTATGTGCCTTCTCAAATGGCACGCCAAGGTAATTATACAACTTTGACTTCCCGAATTCATTTCTGTGTCGTGAATTAGTCACTCTCTATTATTTTCGACTTGAAATAATTAGTAATTTATAATATAAAATACATTTTTAAATAACTCTTATCATTTTTATTATCTAAAGCCTCAAAATTGGCAAAAACTGTTATATCACTGTTTCTACTAAGAATAATAGATGTTATGGTATGCAATTATTTTTGTGTATTTTTTATATTTGATAGCCTTCAAATTTAGTACGCCTATGAAATGCTGTTCCTCGCAGGCTTCGCCCGTCGCGCTTGTCTACAAGTTAGCAATGAGTCTTTAGATTATCGGCGGTTGGGCATAGTTCATTCCTCTTGTCAGTTTGGCAGAAGGGCACTTATGCCATTTTAAATACCAAAGCGACTATTCCAAGCAACAAAATTCAGTCTGATTATATTCAGAGTAATTTGTGCAAAATTTTATTTTTGCGTGCCCCAGTGGTCTATTACAGGGCCGTTTATTATAGCGATTTATGCGCGAAATTAAACAAATATTATAAAACATACACGTATACGTTTATTAATTTCAAATAGGTGGCAAGTTGTTACCTGGAACCCACACACTTTACAGGAAGCAATTACAACCAATGTAACGATTATTAAGTTATACTTAATCGCGGTTGCTGTGAAAACAATCGAGCGCCACGGCCGCGTACGATCACTCCGCATTGTTATTATATACGTGCTCCTCATTTGGGATGCACGGGTGTTTCTTTTTTTTTTTGACGCCCGATTGTGAGTATAGTACGTTTCTATTGTTTGAATGTAATTTATTTACGGATAGGACTGTCTCTGGATGAAATTTACGACTTTTAAATTATGTTCCATTAAGCTAGACGCCTTACCGATGAGTGCGTGCGTTGGTTCTGATAGAAGTGAGACGCCAACAAAATGAATATATTTAAATTCTGAACCTCATGCAACCTCAGAGACGACGTAAGTCGGGTGATCGTGGTGACCAAGGAGTAAGCCGGCCACGACCAATCAACTTAAATAGTCTCTTATATCGCGACTAAATGAACAGGTGCGTAAACCATAAACTACAGCGAACGGGAGGGACAGCTTCTAGAAGGAAAGGTAGATTTTCCTGTAAAAAATCCAGGTATGTTCGTCCATCTAATCTTCTGGGCAAAATAAAAAGTCCAATCAAACAATTTTCAATAATTCTTGCCCACGCATTGACTGAAAACTGCTGCTTTTCATACGTCCAAAAATGTTCATTGTGACAATTGAAAACACCGTTTCTGGTAATGGAACCTTCATCCGTGAACAAAATGAAAGAAATAAATTGCTGATTTTCAGCAGTTTTTTGGCTTAGTCATTGACAATACGTGGAGTCTGACTGGAAAATCAGCTTCAGAGAGGGCTTGAACTGCAGGGATATGCAGGGATAAGGATAAGGCTATAGCAGCTGCTCTTGGAGAATTCATATTACATTAACATGGTTCATATTCCCTAATTCATTTGCCAGACGCGTTGTACTTATTGCAGGATTTTGTTCAACTACTTGTAAAACATTTTCCTGATTTTCCAATGTTCGTGTTCTCTGCGCCCCACAATCTACAAAATTCCTTGTTACTTTTCCTGTTTCCCTCAAACGTCTATGAACAATCGAAATAGTGTGACAAGGTAATTGACGGTCAGGGAATGTCTTTTCATAGAGATGCCTTGCTTCATTAGAATTTCCGTTTGCTTTTCCATAGGTAAAATGTATGTTAGCCAATCAAAGAAATAATTCACCACATTTGCTTATTTTGTAAAAAAATATATTAAAAATTAACTTAACACTTCAAAAACCAGTCTTTCGACACTTTGCGTTATCTCTTTTTTTAATCTGACATGGGATTTATGACAAACTGACACATGTCACCTAAATTATTATTTTATAATTAGCATTCAAAAGTTATACAAGTATATTACAACGCATTTCCAGACCCTTCTTTACATACAAATTTTCTTATTTTTTAACATAGAACCTCCCTTAGATTTCTTAACATCATTCTGTAACATCCTGTATACGTACGGGAGAGGGGACGGTATATTAATTTTTTGTCAGGCAGTTTTTTCGAGTTTGTGTGGGAGAATGGACGGCTTGTTATTATTCTGAAGGTGCATGACGACTCTGGGCGAGGAGACTTGCGGTGTCGAATCCGGTCCTGGTCCGGAACGTCGGCGAGGAATTTGCATGGGCCACTTTGCCGTCCATAACCCGCACGAAGGCCGTAATATGTCGTTATTCTCGTAGTTATTCGCAATTTATGTTTAATTAGCGGGGCAACACGTGTTTGCCGAACTGTTTATATGTGATTGTGACCATTCTCATTGTGAACGGTCACGGAGTCGTGTTTTATTGCCTGTTATTCGGATATCGGCGACTTTTCTTTCGTTTTTTATCACCGGCCATACGATATTTTTATGGGATTGGTCGGAAAAGAGCAGGCTGAATTCAGTCAAAGGATGGGGTATTAGGAGTTTTCAGTGCACTGTTTTTAAAATAGAGGTTTTTTAAAAAGAAATACATATTATAGCAAAGTGCGACAAAGGCCGTCACAAGTGTAAACAATTTGCATTGAACATTTAATAATTTTTGAGGTGATATTATGTATCTCTGTCCTGATTTGGAGCTGTAGATCCTCAAAACTATTTGGTTTATTATAACCCGTGATTTTAAGTAACCCCGCAGAAAAAATCCAAGACAGTAAATCAGGTAAGGAACGTGGTGACCATTCAGTTGGTCCTCGTTGATCCTCGTCGTTTTATCCACCTGCCTAGAATATACAGTATGCGCCAAAAGTATGGAATAAATTCAATAAAAACGAAACAATTATTTTTTAGGAAAAATCCTCGAACAGGCCGATTTTTAATTTAAAAAATATATATTTTAGGGTAAAATGCGATTCACAAATGTCATTTGTTTTCGAGTAATGAGTTTCTCTAAATTTAGACTCTACCTTACTGACTGTTGATTGGCTGATAGGGCCATCTGGATATTTTTCATTAAATAAATCGCAAACTTCCTGCTGAGTTCTAGTCATATTCCCGCATCCGATAAGAATTGAAATTTCAATTCTTTGAGTAACAGTTAAATGTGCCATAATACTTTAAATTGAATAATAATTTCTATGTCGCTTACAATACTTTTTAGAAAGTCGGTGTGACAATGACACTTTGCAAAGATTTTCACCTACGTGATCCATAAAAGAGCTATGGAATTCGAAAAACTAAACTTGATAACGTTTTTGCTTTATTTTAATTGATTTACGTTTTCTAACAATCAATTGTGATTTACTCGAAAACTTTCCTATGTAAGAGGGCAAAATTTTAGTACTGTCTGATAGAGAATTAAACGATCTTTCAGAATCAAGGAAAAAAATATGGTGTTGCCATTTAAAAAAAAATCGATGACGTCATTACCCGAAAACAAATGACATTTTAAAATCGCATTTTATGCTAAAATATGTATTTTTTAAATTAAAAATCAACCTGTTCGAGGATTTTTCCCAAAAAATAATTGTTTCGTTGTTATTGAATTTATTCCATACTTTTGGTGCATACTGTATAGCAGGGTGCTTTTGCGAATTATGTGTGACATATGTGAATTTCCGGATAAATGATTTTTTTTTATTTGCACTTTTCCTTATCAGATTTACAATTTTTCATAACTGCCTGATTATGCTCCTCCTCATTTTACAATAAATGAGACTTTTTTGAATCTAGAGTGACTCGCTGGTAGGTACATGAAACAGACAGCATCTTCTGACTCTACCATGCATAACATATCGCAGTGACCAAAGCGAAAGTCTGCCTCGACTGTCGCGCCAGTGTCATCCGCACTCTCGGCTTTGATTTATTGAATGTTTGGCCTTTTTAATTTCGGAAATTTATTGTTTTAACCTAAAACTGTAAGCGCTGGTCGCGGGACCACCCAAGCGGGCGTGTCACGTCGATTATCATTAATAAATAATTTTTTACGTGGACCTTCGACCGAAATGTGATACCTTCGACTTCATTTGTACCTTGTTTAATTAGAATCTCGGTTACAGGAATAGTAACGGTATCCGGTCTTAGAAAGCGGACTGGGAGTCATGAGGATAATTCTACGTGTAGGGTTACTCGAAATACCTTCGAAATCGTTGAAATATGGGAAAAACGTGTCTTGTGAGCATATTTCTCGAAAATTCGAAAGCATATTTAAAGGCCAAATAATAGGACGTAGCAATATAAATTTTTGAAAAATTACTAAATAAAAGATTAAGAAGCAGAAGAGAACTCTCTAGATGAATCGCGATCGAATCGATATGGTACCTAGAAATATACTGAAAAATCGTTGATAGCAAACTAATAGAAGTTATAAAAAATATTTACATAAATAATAACAATATGGTAATAAGCAACAACAAAATATCAGAGTAGTTCTTAACAAAGGATGGCACTCGTCAAGAAGGAGGCCTAGGCCTAACAGTATTTATTATATTCATGGACGAAATAATAAAGAAATATTCTGGTCAAACCAAGAAAACACGTATAGGATACAGAAAGATGCAAGGTAGGAATTTTAGAAGGAGCATTTGCAGATGACGTAATGATAGTAATATAGGGCAAAGAAGATCTACAGAAAAAAATGGATACATGGAATAAAGTACTGAAGGATTATAGAATGAGGATAAATAAAAGGCAATCCAACGAACTGTCAAATCACTTTAAAAATGGCCGCTGTAGGACAAACAACTCAACATATGACAAGCAGAAATTTGTGATTTTGTGTAGAACTGTGTGTTTGGCTCATTATATTTTATACCAAGGATAATTCAGACTATAATGGTTTTGTTTTGTTGTGCGAGTCTGCCATGTATAAATAATTGTTAAAATCAAATTACGTACCTCTGTAATAGTTTACTAATTAATTATATATAACTGCCAATATTGTTATCAATATATTTTTTTATTAATATTATATATAGTATCCTCCAGAATTGCTAGGACTGGCGGGGGTGTAATTATACTACTAGTTGGAGAGAAAAAAGAACTTCGGTACCTATTTATAAATAATATATTTAAAACTTGTACACTGTATTTAATTTTTTCTTGAGTTAGGTCTTGCTGTTTTATTGCACTAAGCCACTTTTGCCGTCTTATATGAGAGTTCATTGAGATCAGTTCTGTCTGTATAATTCAATTCAGCAGGAATCCTAAAAAATCTAACTTGATCTTCTCGCTGTCCTCTACTCCAACAATTCATAACACAACAAAACAAAACCATTATGATAATTATACTTGGTATTCCGAAATAGGTATAAAATATAATGAGCAAAACACACAGTTCTTCACACAGACCAATAACTAAAAGTTCTACACAAAAGCACAAATTTCTGCTTGTCATATGTCGAGCTGTTTGTCCTACAGCCGCCATTTTTAAAATGATTTGACAGTTCGTTGGATTGCCCTATAGGAGAAAGGAAGGATAGAGGCAAAAAATAGAAAGAAATTTTATAAATACCCTACATAATCTAATAGTAAAAGGGGGTATCTGTCCCAAATTGTTATTTACTTATTGGAGTATCAATTTCCACCGGTCTTACAAAAATCGCATTGAGAGGGATGTTCTAAAAAAATGGCAAATTAATAATTTGTGTAAGATATACATCACTATATATTGGAAACTATTTTCGCTATTGATCTGAATTTTTGCATCAATATACAAACTACTACCGGCGGTGGATCCTAAGTTTTAAAATTTTAGCAAAATCGTGTAAACTAAGCACATTTGTACTAAGGCAAGTATTTTGTTCCAATAAGCATGTGACAGAACTTTGTAAACATTTTTAAAAACACCAGATGTAATAATTTTTCGATTTGAAGTATTTCACAACTCAAATAGCTGCACTATATCATGAGAATAACGATCTATTTAGATAGATAGAAAGGATCAAATACCTCTATTATATATTTCACGTCAAACGTGAACATGTAATACAAAGGAAATCTTATTGTTGTATTATTTCTTACAAAACCTTGCTAAATGTCGACAATATATAAGGAGGCATATCTAGCTACAATGAATTGAATCAATAGGGGTTATTTTTAATAAGTAATACATAGTAGTGTACTGCTCCCTCCGCCACACAAAAGCTTGTTTTCTGAACTATACCCGAAGTCCAAATAATAGAGAGTGATTCATTCACTTAGATGAGTACAGGAGGTGAGGGTTGCAGGGAACAAGATTCCATAGGCGTGCCACTTGAGAAGGGTTCAAATTACCAAAAATAGGTTGATGTTGCGTGAACCTAACACTTATCATACGTTAACACTTATCGTCGGCTACCCGGAACTTTTGAATTTTTAAATAAGAATCTATTGAACTACCTTCAATTCTAAATAGAAAAGGTATACCTGTTACAAATCGATAAACTCAACCGTTTTCGAGAAACAGGTGATACATTTTTGGTAGTAGGCGTGGAAATAATAAGTAGATAGCTGTCACTATAGTACCATATTGTTTCTGTCAATGGTACTCAGTTCATAGATTAGGCAGTAGTGTTTTTTATTTTTTTTATATTTAAAATGCAGCTTCTGGCATCAGTCAGCCTTCCGTTAGCAGAATACTCAACAAAGAAAAATTGTATCCTTATCATTTCACTCCAGTTCAACATTTAACGCCATAAGACTCTCTATCTAGGGTACGGTTTGCACAGTTTCTGCGCCAATAACAACATGATGACCCAACATTTTATAATGAAATATTATTTACAGACGAAGCCACATTTACCCATTCATTCTTGGAAACCAGAAAATCCTCATCTGTCAAAAGAAGTATACTTTTAGCAAATTTTATGATTAATTACTTACCACTGTTTCTTTAACACCCTGTAGAATGAAAACCCGCTACAATTGAATAAGGCATGTTGGGCTCAATCGCTTTATTTTGACGTTAACAATCTGCCCTTAAGCTATATACCATTATTAATGACTCGCCCTGTATAGTTCGACTATAGTTTTCTACCTTCTTCTTGAGAATAGGCAACTTTTAAGGGTTGCACTGACAGAAAAGAACCTTTTTATTAAGTTTCATAACGCCAACAAATATCGCATTATCCGAATCCCGGCGACCCTTTAGCATTGTCGATACGCTCCCATTCTCCTCTGACCTCTCGCTGACATTCCGATAGCGATCATGTGAACCTCGGGCTGCGATAACAGATTTCAGATAGTTCTTTGCCCCAATTTCGATGGCTGGCATTCGAGATATTCGTCGAGATAAGGCCGTCGCGGAATATGACGACAGTCGTGTGTTGCGCTCGCGAACCAGGGTATATTTAAGAGCTTGAGAATATTGCTGGAGATCCGGTAGATAAGCTGCGGGCTCGAGAAAACTCAGAGAACGGGACACAGTCGGGAAAGGGGTCCTTGAAGCGGTTCCGTGTTTGAGCGTTTTTTCTTTGTCCGATATATCAAGAAACAGTTTGAAGTTACAATGTCAAAAAATGACTCAAATCAGGTTATAAATCTACTATAAATAGTAGAATATAAGGCAAAACGTTGGAAGTATGTAGAAACCCAGTTTTTCTTTTCATTGCTATCATCAGATGAATTACAAAATTTAATAAATCAAAGGTCACAATACAAAGTCATTTAATAAAAAATAATTATTGAAGTCAGGAGTTATTTGAAAAAGATTTCAAAATTTCTTAAAACGAGTCAAAGAGTATCTGATATAAGGTTTGTTCCTACACAGTATCAAACTAGCAGCAAACTGGCACGAGTTTGCGCAGTACGAATTTAATCGTTCCAACACAATCAATACGGGAACTAGTTGTAAGATTTTTTGTTCCAACACAAAAGTGGATGGTTTGAAAACTGTTTGCTGACAGTCAAATCGGGTTGAGGATTATTAGGAAACCACTAGTCAGACGCATGCGCAGATAGAATCTAACCGCTAACGGAAGTCAACTTTTGGTAGGCTAGGTAATGAACGTAACTAAAGTTTTATGTAATAATGCTATTTGAGAAAGTTATTATAGTTGCACAAGTAATTTGCAGATTTTTAAGTACGCAATTCTGTAGTTTTTCAAAATGAGTGACTCTAGTGAAGAGGAGCAAGTTAGCAATTACAGCAGTACCTCATGTTCTTGTGATGATGAGATTTAACACCTCCTATGAGTGACCGAAAAATAAAAATTACTTCAAACAAACTGTACCCCTAATGGTTACTGCTTGAATTAAACGTGTGGTTCCAACAAAGAAATTAGGAACTGATTTCAAACTAGTACATGAATTGCACTTGGTAAGTGAAAACACACACAAGTAACGAGAGAATACGTTGGTGTAACAATGATATACACTTTCGGCGGCGTTTTCACCCAGTATACGTGATTCATACCGGCTTAATTTGTCTAGGTGCCCTACCCGTCACACCCACAACTGCCTCCTTTAATTAAAATCACAACCGAGCCGTTGTAATTGCATATTTCACATCGCGACTTTCACCGGACACCAAAGAATATGTGCACTGTTTGGACCGAATGTCCCAACAGCGTTGTAGAACGGTCGCGTTCCTATCGATACCATTTAAATGGAGTCACGATTTGACAATAAGATTGGTAGAAAGCGGATGAGGATCGATTGCGAAGGGAAGATGGCGTAAAAATTGGAATTTGTGAAATGAGATGGTACACTGATAAAAATGAAAAATGAAACCATGTATTACTGTAAAATGATCAAATACATACTATACCAACTTTAACCAAACATACCTACATACAAAGCTGCACTAGGCGGAGCTACAGGTCTTCACATTGGGCCCAAATATTTAGATAACATACCCTTCAATATAGGGGTACATCATTACTAGATATAGGGTATAAAATCATGACAACGTTAATAAAACAGAGAATAGAACCTATAGCAGAACTACAGATAGGGGAGTATCAAGCAGGTTTAAGAAAGGGGAGGTCAACAACGGACCAAATCTTCATGGTGAAGGAAATCCTGACTACATGCTATGAATATGGGATTAAAACAATGGTCTCATTTGTGGACCATACGATTCTGTCAAAAGGAGGAAACTAAGTAAAATATTGAAACAATTTAGGATACCAATCAAACTGATTAGGCTATTGAAAATGACATTAGAAAATACTAAAAGCAAGGTACGAATAAAAGGTGAATGAATGTTCGGAAGGTTTTTCTATTAACACAGAACTGAGACAAGGAGACCCACTCTCAACGCTTCTTTTTAATTTAGTACTAGAAAAGGTCATAAGAGATAGTCAGTTGAACAGAGAAGGACACATATTGTTTAAAAGTCACCAAATTGTAAGTTATGCAGATGACGTGGCCATTATTGCCAGAGATAGTAGGGAATTAGAAGAAGTAACGAGAAAACTTGTGGAGCTTCCACCCTTAATCTACTAAATAGACACTTATTTAAAAATATCAAGAAAGAATTATATTAAAAAAATATATAAAAGGCCCAGGAATGGTACCTTGTGGCATTTAATCTACTAGATATTTACTAAGAAATATTAAGAGACAAGGTTTGTTCGTAATTGAATTTCTTTTACAGCAAAATGTTGGTACGAAGCCATATCGGCGACTTTTGCCATCCGGACCCCGATAAACCTGACAACCTCCATTCTAACCGTCAAGGCCGAGCGCCCGAGCTCTCTAGCGCGCATAAAGCGAATAATAATTGTTATTAAACGTATAATAGCGCACCTAATAGATATTTCATACCGGTACTCCATATAACTGCGAGATGCTCGCCCTTTTTGGTTTTGTTCTCCCGGCCAGACCGCTTATGGCAGTCCCTGGAGACCGCGAGTGTCTTCGCCAGCCGTAAAGCGACCACTAAGGAGTCCATATTGAAAATTTATTTACTGGAGAAACGGCGGACTTTGAATAGAATTCCATGCTCTCCGACAATGAAGCCGTATAGAGCGCTTTAAAAAATTAACGGGAATAATACCGGCTCGTTGTCATATTAGCCTAGAAAACGGAAAATTGGATAATTGTGACACACTATAGAATGTCCAGAAACTAGTGAGAGGGCATATAAAGGAAGAGCAATATCGTCAGTCCTTTATATACACACAGTAAAAAATTTTTTAGTAGGTAGAAGGGGGAAAACAAAGTTGGATGCGAACATGTACCGATGCGCAATTGTATTTTTGCTATGTATGATACAAGTCACTACAGTCTGTGGGCGATAATCATAAGTGTATTGTTCTAACCCGTTCATGGACCATGGACCACAATTGTAAATACATTTTGCATAAAAAAGTATGGTGCAAACTAGAAAGTGAGAATTTGTGTCATGAAGTTGTGATAGAAATAGGTAAGTAACAGTGTATCATCCGATACAAAAAAATTGTTATTTTGCTCCCTATTTCAGAAAACCTATCTTGTGTGTGTCATTACAAGATTACCATTTCATTTGATCCTCAACTACTTAGCTACAACATTTTGGAAAATAGATCAAACTGGAAATTATTGATTTAAACAGTTCATTCAATAAAGAGCCGTTTGAACTTCATCAGTCATACAACATCACTGAGTATTTTGTGACACCAAATTACATATTTTGTTAAATTTAGAAAGAATATATTGTTTAATAATAAAATAAAACATCTTTACATACTGCGTCTTGTTCTTGTCTATAAATATAATCTGTACCTTTATCTTATTCAACTTGTTATAGGAAACTTTTGTTTCAAATAGTGTGTAGTTAGTAGTAGTAATAAATATTATAATAATAACAATTATTGGTATTTTTATTGTTATTATTATTATGGTTGCTTCCACAATTCCATTAAACATATATTATGTACCAACTAAACAGGTTTTCTTTTTGTAGACTGTATTTTTTTACATAATTATTTATTATAATTAGTTTAATTATAATTGTTTGTAATAGTCATAATGTTATTAATAGTAGTAATGATAATAACTATTTATAAAGTAATAATTTACAATCCGTAAAATATTAAACACGTATACTAGGTACACAATAGTCTAATTTTCATAAAAACTGTGTAAGAACAAACACAGTATAATGAAAATCATCACTATTTTGAGTTTGTTACAACACTAAAATTATATAAAGTAACTCATTACTAATTCAAATTGTATACATATTGTGAAAAAATAACGAAATAGATCGATAATATAACTCAATTTTGTGTTTGGAATAACAATGAATTATGTTATTATTAGTTTTGACAATTATTTGTGTTGATTTTGAGTGAAATTTTACTCAACATTTTTTACGGTGCATTTTTGTCTTCGGTAAGGAAGCCACAGAGAATACTATATACGAAGTACTGACATTATTCTGACTTCTCGAGTATTTTTGACCACTAGTTTCTGAACACCTTGTACATTTTTCTTAATTGCATTTGAATAATTTGTGTATTGGACAGTATATAGTTGAACATTTAGCGGTAACGTAAAACTTAACCACATCAATAAAAATCGTTGTTGGTTAAAACCACTGGTCACACAACTAAGTGATAAACGATGCTCTTTCATCTACGAAATTAAAAGAATAGCCACACATTAGAAAAGGGAAAATACATACCAACACACAACAAGTAAAATAGTCGTTGTGGTTTGTCTTCTTGATTAGTTCGCTTAGTGCTAATATTTTTCTTGTTTAAGCGTGACATTCCTTGGAATACGTTTGAAGCGGATTAAATGCCTCAAGGTACCATTCTAGGGTCTATCATATATTTTTTTGAAGATATAGGAGTAATATAGGAAACTAGGTTATGACTAAAAATAGAATATATTCTACAGGGTGTCCGGATGCAGATAGAACATGAAATTCACCAGCCCTATTGATCATGTTAAGACTTGTTTTAATTCCAGAGCTCGAAAATTGTATCACATATAGGTAATTTCCTTCAAATACCGAATATTTGTAGCCTTTGTGGAAACAGACTATATATACAACTAGGCGCAAGCAAGTTATAAGTGATCAGGGTAGGTTGTGACGCAAAAAACCGTCTCTCCAGCGACAGTCTTCCCACAAATAATACGCGGGTTACAAATGGACTTCGACTGGAATCTGAACAAGTCGAACGTCAAGAGAAATGAATAGAAGGCCTTGTTCCGGCATGTCATCGGCGTGTAAGTGATATATTCGCAATTAGCCATGCAAATGGATGCCTGTAATCCAATCGCGTCGACTGGTTGCTAGCAATTGGTTTACAACGTCAGTACAGAAAGTCTGAAAAGTCTGGATACATCTGTAAAGAGGCTACAGATATAGCAACAAATCAACTACACAACAATTTTATAAGAGCTCTATTCTTTAGTATACTCGCGTCAAGAATTCAGACGTCTTACGTCACAGCTGACGTTACACATTTCTTTTTAATGTCAACGTAACTTTTGATATTTGGTCGTGTTAAAAACAATCATTTTTTGCAATTTAGTGCAATATATAATGCAAACTTTTAGTGTAGTTTATAATTTTATTACTATCAGTTGCAGTTTCTTAAATATTTTGATGAAAATATAATGAATTATTTATTTGTTCGTATGACGTAAGTCGTCTGAATTCTTGTCGAGAGTATAGCCATAATACGACATTTTTGTAGCATAAAATCCATCAATGAAACTAAATTATTTATTAGCTGTATCGTAAAGATATCAGAAGGTATAAATTAAGGAGCATCTCTAATCACAATGTCTGCAAATGGAATGTTATGTGATACATTACTCAATATTATTTTACGTGTTTTAGTGCACTTTATGAAAGCAATTTTTAATGCGGAGAAAATTTTAATGCGATTTGTATGACCCACATCTAGCGAATTTTACATGCACACATATTATGTGATTATTTACAATATTATCACAATTAAAATTAGTTTTGTTGAAGTTTCATGGTTTTTGGCGTTAAAAATAGCGCCAAATGCATTAAAATCAGCATAATTGTCTTCGTTTTGACTATTCAATATTAGGGAACTGGCTAAATTTGTGATATTTTTTATAATTATACGCCACAATAATTTTCAGTATTGTGTCAAAATGAATGTCGCTTATAAAAAAAATTGTTTGTAAAAACCAACATTAAATGACAAGTAAACTATAAAACACTGAAGATATTTAAAATCATAGTTTTTTCACATTTCCAAATATTTTAGTGAAACGGGTGAGTCAAAAATAGATTTTTTTTTAATTTCTATACCTCACAGTTTTTTTGTTTTGATAACATTTCTTCTATATGCGACATTTGTTTTAATTTTTTTCCACTTACTTAAAGTTGACATGTTTATTATTCTTATATAATCCCTATGAAAGATAAAGCAAGAGATAAAACTAGACATCTTCCGTTTGCTATGACACAAGCAAAACAAGGTCGCGCCATTTTACTGTGTTAAATTTGTTTTCTAGTATGGTTTGTCAATATAATTTTGAGTGAAAATAAACGTTTTTCTGTTGTAATTGTTATATTTCTATTTTTGCATTACAACTGATAATATCAGTACAAAATAACTATATCGCAGTGTATCATACAGTACAGTTGTTCTAGATTGATAACCCACATTTACAATTGTACATTTTATTATAGCGCTGTTAGAAATACTAAAAAATTATTACAAAATTCTTTAGTTTTATTAACTAAAATGCTCTATAAGCTTGTGGCAGAAATGTTTATAAAATAGTGATATTTTTGTCGTACAAGCTATTTTGTAATTTACCTGCCAAAACGTCCTTGTGATAAATTTATAGTTTTGCAGTTACTGACAACAAAATTAAGGTACTTGCCGCTATAATAAAACAAATATATATTTCGAAAGCAATAATAACACAGAAATAAAACCTGAAAATTAGAAAACTGTATTGCTAGTTGGATACCAAAGACAAAAGAACAAATAGCAACAGAAAGAGGTTTAATCAACAATATTTTAAGTAGGTACTGAAATCTTTAAAAATATTTTTTTCATACCTTCATTTGTTTAATGATAGAAATTTTGATGACATTTTCAAAATGTTTTATAGAAAATATACTTGCTATTAAAGAGATTATCAAACACTTTAAGGAAAAATTATTATTGTGAGATTGTACGATGGTCCATTGTTTCTATCATGGCTAAGTAGACCCTACGCTTCTTCATTTACATCTGTTAACAAAACGACACTTTTCTCAGTGTACCATAGTTCCACAACAATTTCAAATCAGGAAAGCGTGGATATAAAATTATTCGAACAATAACTAATTTCCAAACACATATTTCATCCCGTATATACGTGCCCACAACAATAAATATATAAAATAACGCGCGTAAGACAATTAAAGTTTTAATTCAAAACAGGGGGAAATCTGATATCACAATCGTAACCCACTGTTATGGCTTATTTTACCCAAAGAACCCTGGGAAGCCAGAGGTGTGCTATTCACAATAAAAATATTGTTATAATAAAAATTTTTATGGCCGACAGGCCTGTAAAATCTCCTACTGCACCAAAATAAACGCGCGTGGGTTACAGGGTGTTCTGCTTTACCTGTGTCAAGGAGATATTCGATGATTCGGAACACTCTATCTTGGTATATAATTTGCAATGAAACAAAATCCTGTGAAAATAATCGCTATATATATATTTCCAACATACACTGATAAAAATGGGGGGAAAATTACCATGTTTTGTTATGCTCTTTTTACATAATATTTATTGGAAAATTTTAATTTACATTATATGTTAAGGAATAATCAAGTGTAAGTGTATTTGCCTAATAAAGTTAGGAAATTTTAGAAATAGTGTGGCATTACAATGTACTATAGTGGAACTATTTACTTTTACTGTATTTATTATGAAATTTTACAGACAAACATATATGGTTCGTTAACAAGGACCTTTTGTGAGATGTTCGCAAAACAGCAAGTATAAGATTATATTTTGTTACATGTGGACTTGCAGCTTGTGCCAATTTAAATATACAATTGATAAATAGAATTGAAACTGAAACGGTACGTTGTTTAGATATTTGCATCAAAATTACACCATTATATATGTCTCTAAATCATACAACATTCATTTCAAACAACATACTTATCTTTGTGACAGTAAAAATAGTTTTCCTTACAACAGACACTAACATTATGACACATAGTGTATTTATTATTGATTGTAAAATCACATAACATAATATGGAATTTTATTCATGTTTATTTCTGTAATATTACAATGTATTTATTTGATTTACAAAACTATTATGTAATTTTACAAATTGCCAAAGTAAAGTTATATGAAATTACAGAGAAATTTTAATCAGTGTACGTTATTCAGTGGTTAATCGAATAATTATATAATATTATGTAACATGACTATTATTATCTGTAGTGAATTGTATATACACCACACTTATTCACTTTTATTGAAAACTTACTATTCATTTTAGATATCTGTCGGTATACAAATTTGAGTGATTTTTCTACACAAGAGAATGCGAGGAAGAAAACAACTTGCCAACTTGGTTTCAACCATTTTCGGGAAAAAGTATGTTTAGAAAAAAAAAAAAGAAAAAAACAATTGTGTACTTATTCTGTGCAGTTTTAAAAGTCAGTTCTTTGAAATTCTCTAAACAATGTTAATTTTTTTCCAATATATTCGAATTTTTTTCGTTTTTTGTTAGTTTCGACAAAAAATCGTACTTTTTCGAATGCTGAAGACGACCCTGTAAAAGAGCCGTGTCAGGCGAGAATTTTATTGCCCGTGGTCGAGTTTACGTTATTGTTCACTTTTATGCATATATTATACTGCATTCTTTTACGTAACCGAGTAAATTATATTTTTTATATGCAGGAGAGAATCTCGCCGGTCCCAGGGCAGCCGATTAGTCACTTGGGCGCGATGGGCGGACCAAAACGGCCATACCTAATGATCGAAAATACGGAGAAACACTCGCAAGAGATGAGAAAAACGTTAACACTTCTCGTACACCATACAAGAGATTGAAAATTAATTAGTACCATAGCACGGTAATAGTTTTCTTCATTCGTTTAACTTATACTGTCCTGATGATGATTCAGTACAATCCGAAACGTCGAGCAGTTTTAAATATGTGGACTCGACACAAAAACGTTAACACTTCTCACACACCATAGAAGAAATTAAAAATTAGTAAGTATTTTAGTTCGGTAATAGCTTACTTCCTTCGTTTAACTTATACTGTCCTGATGATGGTTCAGTATAATTCGAAACGTCGACGAGCTTTAAATATGTGGACTGGACACTGAGAAAGAAATTACACTCATTATAGATGCATGCGCCCTTAATTAAGGATTGGAATTGTATTATACTTTAAATATACTATATACTACAGTACCTATATTATATACTAGTTTAGCAATTAGTTTATGCAACAGGGGCACAGTGAAACTTCTTTCCATTTTTGTGTTATTTACTGTGCACTAATAAAAGTCATGTCAAATTACATAATAATTTTGTAAATGAAATAAGTACACTATACAATTACAGGAATAAGCGTGGATAAAATTCTATATTGTGTTATGTGATTTTAAAACTATTATGCTAAAATCCATGGTAAATTTCCACCACTATAATTTTTATTGATTTATACATTGTAATATTTATGTTGGAATTGTAAAATATAGATATGTAATTTTATTGAGTAGATAATTTAAATTTTCTTATATTTTCTATATACTTACCTTTATAACTAACATTGAAAATACAATAACTAATATTATTTCACGTATATGCCTGAATATCAATGTGTAAAAAAATTGTTTAAAAAATGTCAATATTTTCATTTTGTTTAAGATAAATAATGTAAGAGTAGCCGATTTAAAAATGTGTTATATTATTTTTGTAGCCATATGGAGAGTGTGTTATAAATTTCTTAGACGATTTTGTTATAGGTTTAATGTAATTTCCATGTAATTTTATACTGAAGGCTGTCAGAATACACTGATGAGTTAAAATTATGTTATTTACAATGGATGACAAAAGTAATGTGAAATTTACCCATAAGCTTAATAGCAAAAACGTAATTTTACTTAAATACCTACAAAATTACATTGTAATTACAACAGACATTAAAAAAAGAATTACGATTTCAGGAGTTAATACTTTTGCAATAAAATTCAATTACAGTTGTAATTTTTATGTTACAAATGAAAACGTGGTTACAAATAAATCATATTAAAATAAAAATTAACGTTTGTAATGTAATTTTCACGTAATTTTATCTACACAATCACAACCCAAGTATTGTAACTTTTGTGTTGTCTTCAAATAAGGAAAATTATTAAAATATTGTAATTTTATCTCTACTAATATACAGTATTTGTAATTTTACAATAAAATTACATGTCTTTGGGTAACAGTAGCTAATTTACAAAAGTGTTCCATCCCACTAATATAACTAAGAAATGGAAATAGCAAAGAATAACAGATATAATTATAGCAGAAGAAACACGACGATATGAATTGAGGTATATAAAAAGTTTATACATATCAAGTTGAAAAGAGGGAAAAGTTTTTACTTTTAATATAACGAGAAAAATTCTGCTTGTTAAAATGTACAGATTTAAGCTAGTCAATATAGTATGCAGAATACCATTTACTAACTAATTATTAGAATTCAATAATAAATAGGCTATGTGAGTCATATTTTTATTTCTAAATACCTAAAAAAGTTCTTGTCAGGAGCATAAATAACTTATGTGTAGGAAGATTTTTTAGTGGAATCCATCCATCCTCTAATAATTGTTAATTAACCATTTTTCTCGGTAAAAGTGTATTGTTCACCCATCATCTAAATATGTATTGCAATGTAGGTATTTCATTTTCATAAGGAAATATGTTAAATATATTTTCGCTACAAATACTACATCATTCTTGAAACATCAGTATATGTTCTATGGCTTTTGCAAATAAATAAATATATTCTACTTCTTCACTTCTAATATTAGTTACAGTATATTTATAATGAACGTAACTATAACTAATGTTAATCTTTGTAAGCAATATGTTGTAAATTACCACCGATTTTTATCAATGCATTTGCATTGATACTAAAGAAAGATTTAGGTATATTTAACTGGGGTTTATTGTAGTACAGTATGTGGTATTTCTACAGTAATAAATGATATGAACAACGTGTAAATTTACTATAAGTTGTGTTAGAGCAGGCATTGAAAATTTTCTCTCATCTCATTCGACGGCCTTTTGGCGCTGTCCGGGTTGCGCGCCTGTCCTAACGTTGAAGTCTCCGGTCGAAAAAATCGAAATAGCTAGCAGCCGCCCGTCAGGGGTCGTCGAACTCTCGAAATCATTGCATACTTATTATAGGAATGATAAATAAAATGTTTTACGGTCGTATTGCAGCGTTATTGATGATGAATTGGATAGGACCCGTGCACGGACAACCGGCGATGGGCACCTAAACGAAAACCAATTTCGGTTGCTCCTGGGAGGAGTCCGCCGATCTGATCTGCAGGTGTTTGTCTACTATATGGCGGAATTGTCCGAATTGTTCGTGATTTCGCGTCACTACTAGCCCTGGTCGCGTATTCTATCATCGTATTCGTAAAAGAATAAGTAGGTAAGAAAGAATAAGTACATTATTGTTGATTGCTTCTACACAAAATGTGTCTGAAAAGGATACCTACAAATCCAACTTGTATTTTTTCATATTCCACAGACAAAAAGTTCAAATAAACATATGTCCGTTTTTACTTTGATAAACTGTGTTTTTTAATTATACAAAACTACATTTATTTCTGTAATATTACAGTGTACTTCATTCATTTACAAAATTATTATGTAATTGTACATAACTTTATGCTGGTCACACATTGCCAACGTAAAGTTATGTGAAATTACAGACAAATTTTCAAGAGATAAGAAAGAATGAATACTTGTACTTACACAATTGTCTTGTCTTTATTAAGTAAACCCCACTTATTTTTCGATGTACTATCAGCCCAAGTAATACTGCCATACCGTTTTGAAACACCCTGCATATGACGTACATAGTTTACTGAGGAATTTTATATTAGATTCCGTAATTTTTTTATAATCGGATTTTAAACACGGAAGCCTATATATTTTAGGATCATATGGTACATGGCGTTTCGGAAACGATCCAACTATGTTTATGTTGATTTTTTACATAAAAACGACACTTTGGGACGTCGAAGTGACATACAACAAATATAAAATTAACATTTTATGTATGTTAATTAATTAATTTGCATTTATCAGTAACAATTCATTTACATTTAAAAGATTTTAATGTCACCTCACTTTTGAATACTGCATTTAACTAAGACTACAGCTGCAAAGGCGCGAAATATTTTTTTTGAAGAAATAATACTGATGTTTGGAAAATTAAAACTGTTGCGGTGTTCGCCGCAAATAAAACGATTTTCAACGAACTGTCGTGACACTATCAATGGAGGTATTAATTGGAACAGTTATATTTGAGTATATTTAACATCATTTTACTAATTTAAACGATTAACACCTTGTTTTGTTACAAATATCGGTATAATTTTAAAAGCAAAGGCTAGATTTTATGCCATGCGGCTACACACTCATAAAAATGGGTGAAAATTCCATGTTTTATTATGTTCATTTTACTTAAAATTTACTGCTAATGTACACTGAAAAAAAGGCCGGTAACTTTACAAATATACTTTCTAAGAATATCCTTATAATTGTCTTAAAATAATTCTAAAAATAATGATGATATTACACTGACACTTGTAATTTTACAAGAAAAATGCCAATGTACAATAAAACCGTAAACTTCCTATGTAATTATAATATAATGTGTACATTTATAGAATATATTATAATACATTTACAATTAGCAATGTGATATCCATTTTTACATTGTAAAAATAACTGAAAATACCAAATTTACTATATAATTGACTTTAAAATATGCCTAATGTGTATGTGAAGGTACTACTAATTTTAAAACGCACTACCACTAACCGTTGAAAGCGTTGGGTGGAGATATCTTCATTATTTCTTGCTTCATTTCGATGAATGCAGCGTGTACCTAGGACCTAGGCACTTACTTTTCAGATTTTTTTAAGGTATCAATGTCAAAACACTGTTAGTGAATTCGAGTGTTGTAAACAAGATGTCTTTAAAGTAAGTTTTTCTAAAATTGACTATACGGGTTAGGTCAGTTTCGACACTTTTAGGAGGTTTCTTTTATTCTCCGGAAAGATAGTCCAAATGTCACGAGAATATTTTTTGAGAAAAATTGAATCACGAAAATTTCATTTCGATATCTTGATTCGTTTTGATATAGATTTTGTTTTAATTTTAGGCCTTTTCTATGATGCCCTAATTTTTTTATTTCTGGAAATATTTGAACTAGAGTATAGTATACAATGTATAAATATTAAATAATAAGCTGAAAAGTTACCACAGAAAACGACCAAAATTTAAAAACATTATGTAGGTATCTCTTAAACAAATCAAAATATCAAAATGTGATTCTCGCTATTCAACTTTTCTCAATATGAGCTCCAAGTATCTTGGCTACCTTTTTCTGTCTTTTTAGAAAAACCTAAGTGCCCAAATTGGACCATCCTGTACAATAAATAAGAAAAATTACATTGTAGTCATAGTATAAAATGTATTATTACAATGTAATTATACAACTGCCTGCAAAGTTACTTTATAATTTTACAAGTAATTGTGCGTTGTAAAATACTTTTTGTATTGTAAAATCACAAAGTAATATTACAATTGGAAAACGTAAAATTACACCGCAAAATAAATTTACTACGTAATTTTGCATTTTATATGTAAAGTCACAATCGATAAGAGAATTACAGCAATAATAAGTGGTAAATTAATTGCCATCTATTTTTACTGTAATTATTTTTTACAGTGTATATTAAGGAAAAATCAAGTATGTATTTTTCCGTAAGTAATAAAATTAGTATATTTCGGAAACTATATGATAATGCAATGTACTACAACTATTTATTTTTACTTAATTTATTATGATATTTTACAGAATTTTCCATGTAGTTTCTGTTTCACATGCGCAGAGGCATATCAATCTAACAATGCGTTTTAGTTGTGTTAAGGTGTGGTAAACAAACATAAACATTTCATTAATAAGGACTTATTGTGGGATATTCGGAAAAGCATATGCCAATTTAATTGTTAGAATTCATAAATATAATAGAAACTGAAACGTTGTTTAGATGCTTGTATCAAAACTGTACCATTATCTCTGTATCTAAATCATACATCAACATTCATTTCAACCAACATATTTATCGATGTGATAGTAAAAATAGTAATAGCTTGCACAGATATTAACATTTTAGTTGTAAAGACGCGAATTGTCAATTTACTTGACATAAATCGTATATCCTCAAATATTTGCAAAAATCAAGGAATATATAATTATACTAATGTTTCAGGAATAAGATGTCATTTCCGCGAAAACAATACAACATATTTTCTAATGCAAATAAAATACCTACATTGCAATACATTTAGATGATGGATGAACAATACACTTTTAGAGGAAGACATGGATAATACACATTTTGAGAATAGATGGATAAATTCAACTACAACTGCATTTTTTTTTCATAGCATTAAAAGTAAAAAGTTTCTCTCTTTTCAGCTATATCTGTCAATACACTCTCCATATAGCTACAAAAATAATTTTAAACGCTTTTAAATTGATTTCTGTTACACTGCTCAGGTTAAACAACATGAAAATATTTGAATTGATTGGTGAATTCTTTGGTATAGAATTTTTTTTAACATGTGTATATGTTCATTATTTATATTTTTTTACACATAAAAAATGTTATCTATGCACATTTCAGTTCTAGTTATAAAGGTATGTATACATAAAGATATATAAAAAAATTAAAATTATTCAGTAAAACTACCTATTATATTTTATAATTCCAATTTAAAAATTATACTGTAAGAATAAGTTGATATAGTGCATTTTACGATTTTACGTATTTAACATTACAGTTTGTAAACTTATCATAATATAATGTGGAATTTTACTTCCAATGTATTCTCTTTGAAAAATTGGCAATGCGAATTCCATATCGCACCATACAATATGAATTTCGGCGATAGTTGACTCTTCTAACGGTTGAAGATCCGTTTAGAAATTACCATAATTTTGACAAATGCGATCGCCCAGACGACGCGATCAATTATTTTCTTATAAAACACTTTGCGATATCCATTCTGGGACGAAAACAATTGACAAGCAATTTGTATCGTCTACGCCTTTGCTGATGTCCATTTGACTTTTCAATCAGTCATGTAGACTTGACTCACACCGAATATTGTCAATTAAGGTATACAGGGTGTATCTAAAAGTCTTTACAGACGCATACATTCAAATTACAAAAACAACTATGAAAGTAATCGAATCTCATCAATAGCACCTTTTTAGAGTAGCAAATAAATTACCTAATCTAAATTTTATATTTAGATTAATAAAAATACCCCAAGCATAAGTAGTTTTAAATTTATAACAAAATTAATTTGAAAATTGACACTTCAAGACACCTAGCACCTAAACTAACCATATCTGTGCTAAGGCGAGTTTATATAAATTGACTTATTTTAATTAAAAGATCATTAGAAATTGTAAAGACCTTTCCGAGACATTCTGTATACAAAAATGATGTACCTATTGAGAATTTATTAGTATTTTTTACTACAACTTTTTTTCTACTAGGTTTACTACCACTGCAATCTTTGGCTTTGGCATTAACACTTATTAAGCTATTACGATCTTTTTTGGGCCATCTACTACATATTTCTTACCTGTAGTATTTTGCATATTTTCCCATGGCATTAGAAACACGCAATATAGTTTCGTCGATCTCTATTTTGTCTAAAATATTAAGAATTTTGCATACTACACGTAAATTCACATTCCCAAACACAATAGTAGGCTAGACATAAAAATTTGAGGGTCTTGTTTTCTACATGTTTAAATAAAACAAATAAGTCAAGATATTCTTAATGAAGTTTTTTATGCTTCTAGGTGGAGTCACGTTATTGTTTGTCAGGTGAAGAAAATGACTAATAAAGAGACAATTAGTATTTAACTATGAAGTTTGAATTAGTAAAATACGACATTAATATAAAGTTCTGCTTGATAAATACCTACCAAAGGACACATTTCAATTTTGGTAATCAGCAAATAAAATTTCTGAGCCTAGGTCTAACCATAAAAAAAATTAACATCACTAAATAAATAAAATTGATACCAAATGTAATATCCCTATAAATAACGTACTGAGTTCCGTATTTGATTTTCTAAGTGGTACTAATAATTTGTTTGACTTTCAAAATACATTTATGACATGCAAAAAATGATATCGTATTTATCATCTAACATTATTAGTTTATTGGTTAATATTTTATTATATTTAGTTATTGCCAATCTTTATTTGCACATAAAACATATTTTTTCAAATTCAAAGAGATTTTTTCGGATTCCAATCATTTATTTAATTATATTATTATTTTAGCAAGTGAATTAATTTTTTTGGAAATATTTTAAGTATCAATTTGGTATTTAGTTAAATAGGAGCCATAAAAAGTTTTGCTGTGGTTAGGTGTAGGTCAAGATAAAGTTACCGACGGAAACTGATATTTGTATTACATAAAGAAGAGATACATTTACTAAATAAAATTCATTTAGAAAATATAGAAAACATATTCCTTATATACTTCATATTTCTTAAATTCTCTATTTCATTTTCTCTTGGAAGTTGCTGTTTTAGTACACTTTTAAAAAAATACTTATAAAAGACAAAATAAAACAATAAATGCATTTATAATTTATTTTCTACTACATTATTTTGTATTTACAAAAATATACATCCAGTAAATTTACAACAATATTTACAGTATTTGGTCTAGAGACTAACATCACAAAATGTACAGTAATATGGTACAACGCACATGTACAAACATTCATATAAATCCTACAAGACATATCACATTTTCGTCCAGATGGACAGTCACGCCCTGACTGACATTTTCCAAAATTCTACCGGCAAATTTCGAAAAATGGACAATGTTCGTCAGACGCTGACAGTTCCATAAATAATTTCAGTATGGCAATAGAACAAATAAATAAATAAATTACCTAGCACACGGTCCGAGTGGACAGAGAAGGACGCGCCGGATACACAGGGCGTTCACAATTTGCTAATCAACCCTTCGCTATCCAACAATACCCTGCAAGAATTTAAAAAAAGAATCTATCGCAGACACATCGAACTAGGTATTCGAGAACACTGACTCGCACTTGAGTATCTGGTTGTACACTCTGTCTATCCTGTCGTTGAGGATCTTCACACTCTTGTCGGGGATGGTAGGGAGGATATCCTTCACACTGTCACTGTTCTGTCTGTCGAACATGTCCCTCAGTAAAACCCCCACGTCTCCTTGGGTTTTTAGTCTCTTTATAACGTCCACAGTTTGCTTTCTGAACATACACAAATTGTCTAGGAGGATGGAATGATAGATCTCGTACTTCTTCAGCAGTCTGTAACCGTGCAACAACCCAGACTCGTTGTCTAGAAACACCAACAGGTCACTATTCGCTTTCTTAGCAAGATTGTGAGCTGGTGCGTCCATGATGTTGGTATTCCACTGATAGTTGTATAGGTTGTTCACTATCCTGTCCAGATTTGCGGTTAGATAGTCGAAGACTATCAGATCCGACCACTGGGCCAGCTCCACGAAGTTACCGATCTGATCCGCATCGTTCCTGGTCATGTTAAGCACGTCCAACTTGTTCAGGTGTCTCTCCACGGGTTTGAACACGGCGGGGATGTTGGCGGAGTTGAGATCGGAGATGAACTGGGTGAGGACTATGGGCCTGTTGGAGTTCCACTGGGCGGAAGCGATCTCGTTCCTCAAGTTCCTCCACAGGGGTTGCCCCAGGTCTACTATACTCACTGCGCTAGGTGCCAGATTGGGCAGGTTCAAAATCTTAGCCAAGTAGAAGCTGAAGAGTTCTCCTTGGATCTGGTCGGTGTTCTGTCTGTAGCGCACGCAACCTTTCAGGCCGTCTTGGAAGGTCACCAAACGGTTCTGCATCCTCCCGCAGCCGTTTTCCATCTTCACAGCCACTGCCTTCTTTATGTAGTCCTGCCAGATGTCGTGCTTCTGCTCCTTGTACCCTTCCGGGAGGGACTTTTCGATTTTCCTGCCCCAGAAGATGCCGTCCTCCACCAGATCCCCGTCGGATTCCTCCAGAGGTATGAAACTCTTCACGAAAGACACCGTAGGGTACTTGTCGCTCTCTGAAATGTTCTTGTAACCGTAGCTGTTGTTGAGGAAGATGGTCCTTATCACGGCGGAGGCGTTACCGGCGTCCACAGCGACCGTGTCGTTCCTGGCGGGGGTCCTGAGGTACACCAGGGGTATGAGGATGCCTATGGTGAGCCCCACGCTGAATGCGAACACGGCGCTTAACAGACACAAGTTCTTGTACACCGCACTGGACAGCTGCTTGGGCTGAGTCGACTTCAAGTCGCCCTCCCAGGGGATGAGGCCAGGCTTGGCACCGAAATTCGCGTAAGCTCCCATCGTGTCGACCCGTTGCTCTGACTCCTGTGCACTGTGCTCGATTCTAACCGGTCATACCGCCGTCGATCTGCGCGGGCCGGATAGCTTATATAGACTGATCTTTCTCGGACGTATGACTTCGGTTAACAATACTACTCTGGTAGAAGGTAGTGGGAAGCATATCTGACATATTTGGGTAGACAGAGAGAGTCCGGGGTCGCGGAGGACCTGCTGTCCGACGGAGACGGACGCAGGGACGAGATGGATGAGAGAGAGGCCCGCTTGCAATAGAGATACTGGTTCGACTCTGGACGTAGAGAGTGACATTAGAGTTGAATGGCGAACCAGGTTCATCTAGGTCGAGATATGTTGCTTTTTCGGATCTTACAGCATATATACAGGGTGATTTATTAATAATGGGACAGAGTTTAATGAATCCTTTTCGATTGACACGCTGTCAAAGTTAAAATACTCGATATTTGTGAATAAGTTTTTAAAAATCTAAATATTTCCGTACATTTTGGAGATCAGAAGTTTTTGGAAGCGAAAAATTCAAATTTGTTTCTAATGTTGACATCACTATATAGCAAAAAATCAACTCTACACGCTATTTTTTTTTGAGGTAGTAAAATAATATGGAATAAAATTTTACAAGATTTATTTGTAGAAATGTTGAAAGTGTAAACATATTACAAGAATCTTAAAGGGTAAGGTACACCAACGTAAGTAATTTACTAAATTTATTTATTTATTTATACTGCATACAGTCACAGTCCAATTACATTAGGAGTAACCGTTTTCGAAATAATCCTATTTCAAATATTCAGTATACAGAGTAAAAACTGTTTTAGTTTAAGGTAAAGTGTCATTTTCCGCTGAAAATATAGTAAAACATTACTGGATAAAGTTGTTCAGAATGGTAAATTATGGCGATGTGCAAAATTTCAAGATCGACCTGCTTTGATACAACTATCGTTGAAAATCTAAAGACAAGATTTCATCAAACCTTGCCGATAGGCAACGACAAGAAAAACTGTTACCTCTTTTTCCATTTTTTCACACACTGTATAAACCTCTGCTTTGGAAACCTACATAAAAGCGATTTTGCCTAAGATTTGTCAAACACCTCTTCTCTAATTTCTAATTCACACCGTACCTCCATTATTATGTCAATTTCGGACTGGTCGGAGGGTCAATACCTCTTCTTCTAGCAATAACAATATTTTGCGGAAAAAATGGCCCCATCAGAAAAGTCTCTAGCTCGAACAGTAAATAATATATGTCGAAGACGTAGGTATTTGGCAGTCTGAACACCGAAATCGACGAATATAAAATTAAAATTAGTTTCCAGGTAATGCGTCTTTTTTTTTCTCAGATTGTGAATAAATCGACTCGATCAGGTGTCACAGTTTATCGTTAGAATTGCGATAGTTGGTGACGGCATCTAAGAAATTGGGTGTATATTTGCACATATATTAACATAAAATTCGACGGGGAGTTTGATTTCGGCGCGAAGTTACTTTAAGACTAAAAAAACGACAATAAAACCTATTTTCTAGTTTTTCAGACGTAAAGTAGTAAAAAACTTTTTTGTTATACCTAGAATAGAAAAGGATTAATAAAAAAATCACTTGTAGACGAAACAAACGTATATAATAATTAAGCTGGTAATTTTTTTCAGTTATCTGAGACGTTGAGAAATAGCCAAAAAAGGTATTATTCTTAACATTAGTGGACACACACACACACAAGTTTCAACAAGTTTTATTGTAACTATGAAAGTTTTTTTTATAATGCTGATAATACAATTTTATATCATTTACTACATTTATTAATATCATATCAATATGTAATCAAACACACAAGTCAAAAAAATTAAATTTAATAACACGAAAAAAATATATATTTCTTAAAAAGTGTCAAATGACGCTACAAGAAGTTGATGTATTTGATGTTACTGTCAAAACTTTGTCAAACAAACCCATAAATAAAACGAACTTTTCAAATTGAGTGAAACACTTTTAGCTTATTTTTCCAGAAAGCAACGCCTCTAAAAAACATCTACACTACAAATTCACTATTCAATGTTGGGAACAATGATTTCAGTTAAGAAAAATCAAGATAGAAGCAGATTTCCTCAGGTAATCGTATTTTTGAAAAAGTTCAGAGGGTTACAAGGCCAAAAAAGTCCAGAATTTTTACAAAAGAAGAAGTATATAAGTTTCTAAGTACTGCACATAATGCAATGTATTTACTCATGAAGGTTGCTATGATAATCGGCATTTTTGGGCCCTGGCGTCGCGAAGAATTAACTAGCTAATGTTGGATCATATTCAATATAATGACCTCTATATAAAAATTGTGATTTGATGCATGCAAACAAAAACAGAAAAAATGTAGCAGGTATCAATTGTTTAAATATTTTTCGAGAATATGCTTCACCCTCCTAATGTAACTCACAGGCGGTTTTTTGTATTTTACAGAAAAGGAAAATGTACCTCGCAGTATGTAGGAGTTAATACTTTTGGAAGCATTCCAAAAATAATTGCAACAAAACTTGGATTAAAGAATCGAGAAGAATATACTAGACATTGTTTTAGAAGGCGATGGGGGTTGGAAATACGTGCAGAAGAAGGAATTACTTTAATCGAAATGGCGTTTGTCCTAGACTGGACTAGTCTGGCCACGCCGCCGCAGCGCAAACCTGTGACGTCAGACGCCGTTTGTACTAAATACAGCAGTGTACTTTATTTCATATCTGCATACGATTTCCATTCTTTCGGACTACGTAGTATCATATACGTTTAAAAGAGTTAATCTGTTATTTGCAATATTATTAGGTACATGACATTGATATTAATTAAAGTTGCAAAATAGACTCGTAAAATGGGCACAGAAAGTGCATCTCACCGGGCAAATGGAAGAAGTATTGCGTTATGCTATTATGTACGATTACAACATACAGCGCCTAATAAAAAATATTTTACCGTGCCAAAAAAATGAAAATATGTGGTGTAGGGCGATGAAGCGCGACGAAAGGAAGCATTGCAACATTGTTTATTTGTGAACACCATTTTAATGTAAGTTTAATTGAAAATACAGGTAGGTGTAAGTTCTTCGAAAAAATAATATGTAAAGTTGTAAATAATCAATTAAACTTTTCTATGAAGCTACCAGAATGTATACAGGGCGCTTAGAAAATCAATTGTAAAGCAAACTTACATTTCTGTCATTTATTGTATTCAGCGCTTCATTCCGATTACAAATAACATGTTCTGTATTTGCTCCTACCATTTAGGTGATGTAGAATGTTATCTGAGGCATTTATAAAATTTTGCTATGTGACTTCACTACATCAAATTACCTTTTTTATTCTGAAAACATAATAAACAAAAGTAATAAATAAGTATTTTTAAAAATGTTTAAGGAGGAATGAAATCAGAAGTAAATCGCAATAAAAAAGTATTAAATTAATTTAAAAAAATTAATAAATGTTTAATATCATTATTCATTACTTTTCCTTATTATTTTTCAAACTGAAACAAGTAGTTTATTGTGAAATCAAATGGCATAATTTTGTAAATACGTCAAGTAGAACCATCTACCTGACACTTATCCAACAGCATTGTCGCCGTAATTGTCACAAATGCCTGCGCTGAACGGCGTGTAACGTCACACCAATGATATCACGTTTTCGGCCACGTGGTCTTGTTTACATTCTATGGCAATTTATTATCGTCAATATTTTAATTTTATATGATTATTGCCGCCAGACCTTTCAGCATGATTGAAAGATTACCCTGTACTACATTTCACACTGATATAAAATTCATTCAGCTTCCCCATTGTTTAAGAAGCTACAAATTTCGTCGCGAGGATATCGACTAAGGGATTCCTCCGAGCGGCGGATCCCGTCGAACACCCTGTACGTGCACGTCACTAATTAGATTACGATATTAATTCGAGCCGGGCCCGAAACTGACAGTCGAACAAATATCTCGACCATCGCTCCGTATTGGAAACACATCCTTGGCCGCGGAAAAAAATCATCTACAGTTATTCCACCAATCTAGATGGACGACGCTCTCCAAACAAACGGCCGGTGCTCGTAGTTGGATGTAATTACTGAATTTGGTGTCTTCCATGCAGCAGCGGCTTTTTCTGTTTACCTCCCGCGGTGCGGAATGCTCGGCCCCGACTAGTCGAAGGAGGAAAACATGCGTCTATGCAGTGCCAGCTATTAATTTAGTCAGGGAATTCGGATTTCGCCTCTCGATTCGACGGTCGGGGATTTTTTGTGAGCGCCAGTGGCGTAGCGGACCGCCCGAGGGGGTTCCGAAAGAAGAAAAATGCCCCGCAGGGACTCCAACAACTCTGAACGGAATAAGTATGCATTTTTTGCTGTATTGTACTAATTATTTACATTACAAGTTGCGAAAGCTTACTTTTAGGTGCGAGAATACCTCCGAGCACCTGAAAGGGCTCTTGTAGCGTGTAATGTATCACACTTTTCATTCTCCCCTCGATTTTATACAAAACACAAAGTTAATGATGCTGAAACTCCTCTGTAGACTGTAATGAAATGGGTATAAGGTTTAATGCCCTAAAAATTGGAGTATTACAGTGTCTTGTTAACATTAATTTGGTAACATTCATGTCAACAAACAATATTATTGTGACGGTTATCAAATAATTTTTCTTCAATATAAAGTTGATACATATAAATGTCTTTTAAGTTCAATATTTGGCTAGAATTTAGTTAAAAATGAATTCCATTGAAGATTCAGCAATTATTGCGTGCAGAAGTTTCTTACCGGACAAATCTAAAGACCGTTACAATCAAAAATGAAAATTTCATCAAATGGTGTACAACGAAAGATGTGTTATGGGTATTTTTCTTAGAAAAATCAAAGACATTGCCCCTTGCTTATGGTCAGAATACTCAATATATTTTTAGGTATTAATAATATTGTGTGAAACTAACTACTCTGCGGACTAAAGCCCCGACCAGCGTTGAATTACACCCACAATATCTACCCTTATATTCTTTATTATTAGCTTTTGTAACAATATAAATCAAATCGCCTACAATTCCTATCAATGAAGTCATATGTATGCTCTCTGATACCAAACATCTAGGTATGCCAATGAACAATTATATTAACTTAAAAAACCTTTCTAATACAGTAAAAAATGTTACAAAAGCTAATACTAAAGAATATATGGGTAGATATTGTGGGTGTAATTCAACGCTTTAGTCCGCAGAGTAATTAGTCTCACACAATATTATTAATACCTAAAAATATAGAAAAAAACGATTACATAGAGGGTAAAAATTTTGTTGATTAAATAGGTAATAGTCATGTTTATTTTAGAATTGAATGGCAGGTTAAAGTCACTTTTGACCTTGTCAATATTTAATTTCAAATAATTTAAATTTATTGGTATAATAATTTTTATAGTTAGATATTTTACTCAACTTAAAGGAGACCACCTGAAGAAGCAATCCTAAAAATGCAGAAATAGGTCAGATCTCATTTATTGTGGTTGAATTTTCGAATTCCCACAGTTTCAAAAATGAACTTAGATATTTATATAGAATGTTTTCAATGAACCAGGTTAGTAAATTTAGATAGATTAATTTTTATTTTAGATAATTATTGAACAGAGCTTTGTCTGCGGAATTGTCCATTAGCATACCTAGATGTTTGGTATCAGAGAGCATACATATGACTTCATAGGTAGGAATTGTAGGAGATTGGATTTATATTACCTTTCTAATACAGTAAAAATTGCAGTTAATAGTATACAAAGTATAATAATAAATTACTAATCTCATTTTAGTGCCGAAAAACGATTGCCTACACTCCAGATGTCAACAACAATTTTTTTAATCTCAATTAGTCGAGGTAAAGCGAGCTCGAGCAACGCACGCCGAAAATCGAAACTCATTCAGAGCGAAGCCTCTATAAAAACCATCCTATAATCAAGCAACTCCACGCCATTACCTTCTAATGTTGTACCACTAAATACGATAATGCCATATTATTAATAAATATATAGTTAGCGGCTCAGCTAATTTAAAAATTGATACCGATTACTCCGCTGGGCGGGGTAATTCGTAGGTAGGCCAAATTGTGTAATTTGGAAGGTGATTTCGGAGGTACGCCCAACAGATGACATAATACTGAGGGGGACGGGCCCCAGAGATGATATAAGGGCGCCCGTTCGGGTTCTTTTGACACTATCGGCTGCCAATTTGAAAAGATTCTGATTAGATTGTGTTACGATGTTTACGAACTTATAGCATATTTGAACAGCAGTGTTGGTGGCCATTCCTGAGGCCCACCGCGCCTAATCCAATGAATTGGATAAATTGTTTGTAAATTATTGCGTACTGTTATACTGGAATGTGCTGGTACATGTACCATATTTGATTTCTTATTCCTAAAGGAACATCCTCAAGCAACAAAGACAACTGTTAATGAAGGAAATTCAGGTAAGGTTGTCCATCAAGTCGTCCCAGTAGGAAGAATGATCCAATAAAGTAATGACCAATGATATCTGCCCATAAGTTAACTGAAAATTGTTGTTGGAAATGGGTGTCAGTTAGCATGAGGATTTTCATCCGCCCAAATATGATTGTTATGGAAATTTTGAATTGAATATTGAATTAATATGTAGCCAATTAAAAAGAGACCTTCAAAGAAATAATACCATTACTAAATTTGACAAAACAGTTAAAAATGATATAAGAAATGAGGTGAATAAAATTATTTCAGATAATTGGAAAAAATGCATCAAACATGTCAAAAAAATTGGGAGAGTATATTTAAGTTGCATCAGTTGATTGGGATAAAAGTGGTTTCATCATAACTGTTGATAAAGATGCATTACCAGTACCAGAAATTTCTGGAACTATGTCGTTTTGTGTTTTCTTACAAAATGAAGGCTTGTACGGGAGTAGGAACGGTATATTATAATTTTGGAGGTGGCATTGGGCCACCTTTCCACCTGCCAAACGTAGAACGGCAGCAGTCATTAGTAAATATTTTTATTATATTTGTGGTAGTTGTCGTTGTTGGTCGATAACGAGGTAAGTTTCCAGAAGAACCGCTGCGCGTCGTGAAGGTCGCTCAGGTGGGGGGCGGGGAGGGGTGGCTCCCAGCCGGCGATTGCGCAAAATATTATTTACAATTATTGTTTCCACCGGTCGTAAAAATATATTAAGGACAATATTTGTCTTTGCAGCACATTACTTTATAATTTTATGCGGTCTCGATGTAACTTATTGCAACGACTGTGTTTATATAAGGAGTACTTTTCTAATAGGACCTTAATGTAAACGATGAACTCGAGAGGTCGGCCGGACGGAACAGGGACGGACTGACCCCCTCACACGGAGCACAAGAAACGATGGAATATCGTAAATGTGGCCCAATTTTGACGGATGTGTTACAGATATCGCAAAATTGAAAGATTTTTATAAATTGTTTAAAACACTACGGACGGGCTAGTGTTGGCAACCTTGCCTTGTTTTTTCTTGGTCTTACAAAACAAATCAAGACAAGATTAAAAAAAATGGAACAAAAAATATTGCTACGGCAAGAAGTCTTACATATACAGGGTAAACTATGCCTAAGTAGAAATATTTTAAGAGGAAATTGAGGAAATTTGGTTTAGATTAACAAAATCACTTTTCAAAAGAATTCCAAACTTATAAAGCAAAATTTTTTTTATATTAAATCAGAGTCAGAGTAGACAACCAGCAACACAACAGTAACATTCGCTGTCTTGTCATAATTCAATGTTTACATTGTAGTTTTGTGTTTTTCTTCAGTTTTTAGTGTCTTTTTTAATTTAAAACATTATATACTTATTAAATAAAAGAATTTGTGTCGGGTGCAGATATTTTCCCACAATATACCTAGTTCGCCGGTTTGTTTTTCTAGGTTATGGGACAAGACTGCCTATTCCTTTCGTTCGATTTTCTTATAATAAATAGGCATTTTATCTAATTGTACCCACGGGAAGTGTGTTTAATCAGTAGTGAGTGGTTGTAATGAGTGAAAATGTAATTATACCAGTTTGTAATGAAATAATGAAAAACGAATGCAAAATACTGCAGCTAGCTGGATTAACTGTTACTATCTATCAGGTATTATTACTAATAAGAATGATAATTTTTATTGTTTCTGCTTTTAGAAACGCTGCAAAAAAAACGACCGCATGGTAGTTGACATTGTTGACAGATGTAAGCTTTATCTATGGATCTAAGCCATCTCAATCGATGCTTATCATAGGCGCCGACTTTCCGCAGGAAAAGAGGGTTTTGCCCCATTTTTTAAATATCGAGCTAAAATTTTTTTATTGTCTTTTAGGCTTTACTGAAGAAAATTTCCAATAATTATTTGGTAATTTTATGAAAAAAAGAAAGATGTAAAAACCTTCTCATGTCATTTGTTTGATGCATAAAAAATGCCAAGACTGACTTCTAAAATCTCATGGCAGGAACAATGATTTGTCCTTCTCTAGACCGATGTCACCATAGAAATCGTAAATTTGTAAAAAAAAGTTGAGATCTCAAGTTAAATAGTTCTGATTCTAGGTCATTTTCAAATACATAATTCAGTTAGATTGATAATTTTTATCATTTAAATTGATCAATTGTATCACTTCTACCAACCAAATGATATTACTTAGCCACCTTGTGCAACATTGATTACCTTTGACAAATTTATGAAAATTGAAAATAAAATGTGTGGCGAATTTTAACAATTTTACAGGAAAATTTAAGCGCCTGACTATCTAAATAACGATAATTGAACCTTTCCAAGGCCTTCTCGGCTGCTCGGGTCGTCGCGAATACACTATACCCTGCCCGATCACTCCGGCCTTGGAATTATGCCTTTATTATAATCAGCCCCACATCACATCGCGACCGAGTGCGATCGGACGATCACGTCGATCGGGTTCGAGAGGATCTTAACCTAACCTAACCTGACAGGCCACCTGATAAATCTCCTCCACGGCCTCCTATGATGAATGACTTATAAATAAGACCATTGTTAGTGCGGGGTAACTCCATTTGTCCCGCTAGCTGGATTTTAGAGCCGGTCAGGTAGAAACGAAAGAGCATCGGCGGCAGGGCGCTCTAGATCCAAGTGGGATTCACGACGAACATCGGTTTTTGGCCAAGAGAGGATCAATGCGAAATATTCTGAGGATTTACTTTCGAAGTTTTACATAAATATATACTAAATTATATTTTATCTATGTTTATACTATTATAAAAAAATACATTTTTTTGTATATACAGGGTGTTCAGTAAAGAATGGGCTAGATTCTTTGAATAAAAATAATGGGATTCAAATAATCTTGTCTTAGTACAATTTTGCTTATTTAAAAAGTTAGAGGTCTGAGAAAGTACATTTTTTTCTTTCATTTTTATACGATAATTTCCTTATTTGCTGGGTAATTGTACTATTTTGGAAAACTAGTTTTCTTGCGAGATAAATACAAATATCTGATTGATTTTTGCGTTAATTATACAGGGCGTTTTGAGCACTTGTGCCATTATATTAGTCCTTTCAGATTTTTCTGAAGGATAGATTTTTGGAAAAAATACTACTAAAAATAGGCTCTTAATATTAATTAAGATTATTAATAATTAATTTATTAATTTCAATATGGCGGCCTAGCTATAGGTTCTTAAGCTTGGAAATCAATAAATAAATTCTAACAAATTATTAATTCAAAAAGTTACTACTACAAAAAGTTATTGGAAATTTGCAGACCATTTTTCTCAGTTATTTTTGTATATATTGAAATGGAACAAACGCGGAAAATGATTTAAAAAATATATCTATAACTTGCTTGTGGCCGAAATTCCACTTATAAGGAAAACAAAAGGCGAGCTATTTTCGAAACTACTTTTTAAATTTGTATCTGAAATTGTTATAAAAATTCTAGCGCGAGCAAGTCACAGATAACGATTAAATAGACCTACAGTTAAACAATTATGTTATTCCCTCGAAAAATAAAGAAGAACAATGATTTACAGCTTATTCACGTACCAGCCTTAACCGATCGTACGACGTTTCCGTGTTCTAGGAGAACTGGTCGGGCACTTTGTTTACAATATTCCATAAAAAATTTAATGAACTATAAAAGTACAGCGTATTTCATATCATTACGACTCGAACGCTCGTACTGTGGTTAAGTTATAAGGCAGTGTCGTCTAACTTCTATGCTATCACGCTGAGTGTTTACATAATAATAATAAAATGTGTGGATACTTTGTAGAGAATCTTCGGATGATATCGCGTCCCGCCTACCATGAAATAGAAAATTCCCATTTCTGACAGACAGATTGTGACCCAACTAGTCCCATGGTAATACACATCTTTTTAAAATATGGCTTTCTATATACAGGGTGTAACGGCTATTACTAATGCCGAATTCAGAATCACTTTTTGTTTCTTTACACTTTTTTTGATCAAGTACATTTTTACGATACTCATTACATTACTGAAAATAAAAACAAAATAATTAATTAACAATGGAATTGCTTTACTATGAATTATTATACCAAATGTTTGAAGTGACCACTTTCAGTCAAAATGCATGCTTGAGATCTTGAAGCTCGAATACGTGCAAAAATTCCAGTAGTATCCTAATTCCTGTTATCATATCACAACCAGCTATATTTTGCTGATGTAAATGCTCCTCAGATTCAATATGAACCTTGTAAACTAATGTCTTGAAATGTTCCCAAACAAAAAAATCAATAGGGTTCATATAGGGCCATCTGGGTGGCCAAGGTTGACCTGGTTCTTAAGTGCCTCATCTAATCACGTTATTAACGAATATTTCATTTAAAAATTCACGGTATAACTTCAAAACGGACCAACCTAGTACTAGATACCATTTGGGTCTTTTTAAATTTCGTGTAGAATAGCTTATTCCTATGCAGGTGTTCTAGCACTCAAAGGTCTTCCAGGAACTGAACCTTTCTGAAATGAGCCTGACTCTGAAAGATGTTTCTGACATTCTTGAATTTGGAGTTGGATGATTTGGAAATCTTTGCATATAAATTCGCCTAGCCTTAGTACCATTTCCATCTGCAAAGTCATAAATGCAAACCGTATTCGTCGTTTTAGCATTTGAATATGCATAAGCCATTATTAAAATTTAATATATTTACAAAAATAAGTGTTTAGTTTTCAGTAAAATTTAGTGTTGGGCCAAACTAATAGTTAGCGCCCCCTCTCTATAGAGTCTAACTTGAGAGAGACAGTGCGAGTTAAACCATCAAACTATATGCACAAGGCAAGTTTATCTAGCAATCAAACCACATTATTATTTCAAAATCAACGTTAGAGAAGAACCATACAGTCCATTACAAAAAAAAAAAATAATAATACAAACAATAAGCTTAATTCGACAATACACAATATTAAATAAGATGACGGCTTCTTATTTCTATATGCATGCATGCCTCCCAAAGATGGACTTACGTAATTTAAGTAACAGTGTAAAAATGCACTTGATCAAATAAATCAATTTTGTTGTTAATCGGTTTTGAATACAAAAAAATTTAAAAAGTGGCGCATATGATGACCTATTTTATTTGTAATATCATACAGGGTGATATATATTTTTTTGGCAAATAATGATCGACACATCTCCGCCACTAGTAAGTTTTTAAAACTGGTAATTTTTTGTTTCAATGCCTACTGTGACATTAAACATGTACACCGAATTTGGTTAAATTATCTCCAGCGGTTTAAAAATTAAAAACTGATTTTTTTTTAATTTTCACGCTGTAGATGGACAATGGCTATCCTAAGATCCCGCAATTATATAACAAAAAACCCTTATTTTTGATCACAGAACACGCTCCAGTTATTTACCTCTACTTAAGAAACACTTTGCTTTTGAACGAATTGCTGCTCGTAGCAAATATCAAGTGAGCCGATATAGTGGAACAACTGAACGGCGACGCGAGACCACACCGTTCCTACGGCTCTTAATTTCGTCCAATAAGCAACCATGACAACACGATTTCGACCGTGAAAATGGATTTGGTTAAATCCTAACTGCGTTTTTTCCCCGGCCGTTTTATTTACCTAACAGACCGCCGAAAAAAGTTATACAAACATTCCCCGCATTCCCCGATGCCTCGTTCCGAATCTGACGGTTAATTTACGATTTATTTGGCCGTTTAAGATAGATCTCGTCGATGGTTCCGCACCAAGTGACCCGTCCACCCAAAAATATAAAAAAATACACGTATAGTGCGGTGTAAACAGTATCAAGAAAAATACCACCTAAAAATCACTTCAGCGGTGGAAGATCAAGTAGTGGTTGGAAAATAAATGAATGTTTGTTTTTTAAAGTGGATAAATGTCACAAAATACTTGTCATTACTCATTTTGGAGTAGATGTATGGTGCAGCATCATCGGTAGACATTTAATTGGGCCTTATTTTTATGAACTTACATTGAACAGCGTGAGCTACCTAAATTTCCTACAAGAAGAACTTCCTGCACTTCAAGAGAATGTGCCTTTGCAGCTAAGGAAAAACCTATGCTTTCAGCACAACGGAGCTTCACTCCGCAAGACCAATAGTGTGCAGCATTGGCTAACACTTTCCCAGAAAAACGGTTTGGGATTAATGGACCCATTCAGTGGCCTGGAAAGTCACCAGATCTAACACCCCTCGACTTTTTGAGGAAAATGAGGTTTACAAAACACCTTCGCGAGATACTAATCGTTTGAAAGAAAAAAATCACAAACGCTTGTAATGAGTTAAACACCGAAATTATTACTATTATTTGGCGTATATGACGTCACTGTTAAAAAGGTCCATCGTCTCTTTCTGTGCGACGCAGGAATCAAGCAGGCAGCGTAGTGTTTTGTCTCTCGCCCCTCGTCCCGATCTAGTGTGTCATGCTCGACGGTGGTCCGCGTCGCATTCCTGGCATAGCCAACTGTGAATTGCTCCCACAGCCATTGTGGCTTACCCCGAAGAGGGTACATTCTCCGTAGTCTACGATCCCCCGACGCTTCTTATCGGGTTTTCGACTCGGTTAGGAATCCGGAAACAGGTATAAGTTGTGTAATAAAGCAAAGACATTGGTACCGAGGTACGCCGCAAATATAGTTATCAGTTCTCTGTAGAGATAGGCGCAATTCTAAGTGGTTTTCGGAAAGTAACGAGAGGTTTTTTGTATCAATATAGTATTCACTGTCTCGCCTGTGACGTAAAAATGCTATACAGGGGCGTCTTACGTGGCGTCCACTGAACAAAAAATGTCATGATTGAACGTTACGTTACTATAATGAATATCTTTATTCACATTTAGAGGATGACGCCTTTACAATGTACATCTGTACACAGTGATGGATTTAGGAACCACTTAAAGGGGGCGGCGGCTTAAAACTCTAGATAAATCTTATTCTATTTCCTATAAAATCGTGTGCCGCATATCTCTGGGAACATACCGGATTACACAGCTTCTGCTGTAGCAAAAGACGAAATAGTGATATGGCGAAGAAATTATGTGTAAAATTTTTGTGATAACAGTTTTACATACTATGGCGTTTTTATACGTTTAACACAAAATATGTTAAAATACTAGTATTACAGTAAGATACACTGAATTTGTGTAATATTTAGCAATAATGTATTAAAAGTACACTATTTTGTGTAAACTTAACACACCTCTGTGTTGTATATCCCAACTCCTGGCTGGTTGAGCACAACTGCAGTCCATCAGCTGTTCCAACACACATCATTACGCTGTTTGTCGTGTCGCGTTGTTGTGCTCAGATAACTCTCATTCGAGGTGTTCAAATGGAGAATATGTAAATTTAACTCGAGGTTTGATCAAAGAAAATGCTGATAATTGTGACAACACTTAAAAATATTAGGGGTTTAGGACTTATTATTATCGCTGTATTTTATTTTTCTTTTTATGCTAGAGAAATAGAATGATATGTTCAGATCAGACAATCAATAAGAAAGTTAAAATAAAAATGAAAGGTAAATAAATGATCATCTGTTCCTACTGCATTTATTTTTTCAAGGTAGCCCAACGGCTGTAGCTCAACCATTGTTATCTTATCAAGTTACCCTGCAAAAGAACAAATTTGTGGAAACATTCCAGGTCAACATTGCTCGTAATTGAAAGCCCGATCGTCCCTTTCATTCACCAATGCACCGGAAATATAGTCAATGCCTCACTGCAACTTACAATGGACATTGTGATTTGATCCTTTTAGTGAATGTGCCAAAATCCAGCTTAGGGACCACTGGTCGAACAAAAGAACAACTACGTCGACGCCTCCGCCGATTTATCTGAGTTTTACTCTCTCTTTACCTGGAACGCAGTGTCGGGGAAAGGATTTATTTGAACAGGGGTAGATATTTATTACAAAAAATATTTTCCCATGGGTGTCATGCCAACAATTAAATCAAGTTTTTGTCATAACAACCAATTGATTTTTGGTAGATCCAGCTGTCATAGGGGTAATTCATGTCCTAAAGAATAAGAAGAAAGAACATAACTAAATTCTTAGCGCCCCTTCAACTTCATCATCTTCTATAAAATTTTCAAATCAAACCACTTTGCAGAAGTATCAGTTCAACTATAAATTTGCAAAATGCTTTGCAAAATTTGTTTTAACGTCTTTATCACACGTATTTTAGTTCGGAAAGTGTCATTTTCCCGAAGACAACTTGGGTATAATTTTGATGAAAAATTTAGGTAGGTAGTTTGATATTATCTATTAATACGCATTTTTTTAATAACAAAAATTAAAATTAGAAATATTTTATTATAAAGAATCCTCGTATACATTAATAATTGTTGCTATAGCAATTAAAAATAACACTTGGTTCTGATTGTTTATCTGACAGACGCTGCTTGACATCAATCTACAGTAAATTTCGATCTGTTTTCAATTTTATGAAATCGACAATGAACTCACGAGATGAAGAACTTCTTGAAGAAATTTTAGCAGTAGCTTATCAAGCAAGTTTGAATTTGTTATCCGTGAAGTCAAAAGAAAGATATGAGAAGCAATTCTCTTATTTTATTCATTGGTGTAATACTAAAAAGGTAAAATCAACAAAAGACGAAGTATTTTTAGCATATTTTTTGGAAATGTCCAAATCCAGGCAAACATATTATGGTCCAGATATTCAATGACAAAAAGTATTTGTAAAGTTGAACAAGAATTGGATATTGACAAATTTCATAATCCATAATTTCAGAAAGTCTTTATAAAAAGACAATGTTGGATTTCGTCCGAAAAAGGCAAAACATTTTAGTCAAGAAAACGTAAAAAAAATACTAATAAGTAAGAAGATAATACTTTCTTATTCCAATGTATTTGTATTCACTCTTGTTGTGTTACTTTTGTTTCCGTTTGTATTAATACAGATTGAAGAACATTAAACTTTTTTTATTTTCACGAGCTTGAAAATTTTATTCCTAACTCACTCGACTGCTTGCTGGCATCATCGGCTGCCGGCGTTCGGAAAAGTACCATTTTCCGCACTAGTTAGGTAAATGACTAAACCGGGCTGTTCAATTCCATTTCCGTTTTTTTAAATTCTGGCAATTTTTCCTGATGAGTACCACTTAACACGAAACAGTTACATCCGCATACAAATCGTCCATTCTCGCCTATGTATTTGTGTGGTAGCGTAGGCGGCATAAATTATTTAAAAAAGCGCGATTGTGGCTAATAATACAAATTTATGTGAAACATCAACTGTCTCTGCTTGTATATGATTACACGGTTCACGGTTCTCCAGTACAAACCGTTTTGTAACTCTAGACAAATACATCGAAAAGCCGTATATTATTCGACTGGGGCATAATTTATTACGAATGTCTGTGGAGAGTTTATTGGCATTTTGCAACATGTAAATTGGTTAATTTTTAGTAAGAAATATTTTATTTCACACAAGTCATTCTTGTCGAGATACGTTGAGGAAATCTTACACACATAAGGTTAACTAGATAAAAAAAATTAGTAATAGATGCGTCATGAAAAAATGGAGTCAATATCGTAATTGTTTTTTTGTAAAATCCTTATACACACAACGTCAAAAGTATTGGACCCCTTGTATATAAAATGATTTGATTAAACCTAGTGGTTTTTTTTGATCTGGTAAAAAAGTACATGTACTTAAAGAACAAAAAAGACAATAAAAAATTGCAGACCATGAATCTTTACTTTATTACCAACGTTTTTACAAATCTGGTCAGTTTGGCAGTGTATTCAGCCAAGCGTTCCTTTCAATTTTTGTACATTATACTGCCAGGACGCGAAATTTCTGTGTTTACCCGAGAAAAAATGTCTGCTTTACATGATGCATTACATTCTAATCATCAGATATCGAACATGTTGGGCATTCCTAGATCATCTGTAGTACGAATAGTACACACAGCTATGAAGAATTTGATACAGTGGAAAACAGACCACGTAGTTGACGTCCTCGAGTATCTAATAAAAGGGAGGATCGGTATTTGGTGCAATATGCCCGTAGACACCGCACATCTTCAGCTTCACCTCTCAGGGCCCACTTTCAAGGTACGTTTCGCCGTGTTATGTCGGCACCTGCTATTTGAAAACGACTCCACAACGCAAATTTACGTACTAGAAGACCATTACGGGTCCCCACTCTACTTCCAAGGCATCGTGCTGCCCGTCCTCAGTGGGCGCGAGAGCATAGAGGTTGGCTTTTACGCCAGTGGCGGTGGTTCTTATGTACAAACAAAACCAGAATTGGGCTGATTACTGATGACAATCGACAAAAAGTCTGGAAAGAACCAGGTCGTCAACAGTGACTTCATTTTCCCCGCGAAGTTGCTAAGTATAAAGGGGGTACCGTAATGTTTTGGGGTGAAATAATGCTCAACCGCCGCACCCCATTAATTCGCATACCACAGAATATGACCAGTCAAATTTACATCGAACAAGTTATTACGCCCATTATCTACCTCCTACGTGATGCATTAGGTGAAAATTTTCTGTTTATATACGACAACGCTCGACCACATCCCACAAGAAGAGTTCAAGGGACCCTCGAAGCAGGGCATATCAATAGATTAGATTGGCCAGCCAACTCTCCTGACATAAATCCTATTGAAAACATGTGGGATTTCGTTGCTAGAGACATTCATAATCATATTCCTCCACCTCAGACTGCAGATAAGTTAGTCGTGGCGGCAGAAGTGAAGTGGAACAATATTCTGCAAGAGATCGTTAACCGCTTGATTATCTCAATGCAGAGACGTGTCAATATGCTATTGGAACGTGGTGGAGGCCATATCGACTATTAGTAGAGAACTTGCTTTATACTTTTTTTTTTATTTAACAAATTTTGTCAAAAATATCACACATTTGCTGGTTTTTAATTTTCTAAGTACTCAGTTTATTGAACATATTTTTTCACAAAAAAAAAAAAATTCAGGGAGCAATATACTACTTTTATAAATGTATTTGGCTTTTCTGTCAAAAAGATTTCTTTAACAAGAATGAGGGGGGTCCAAGACTTATGACGTTGTATGTAGTTTCCGAGAAAAAAATTATTGTTCTAGTAGTTTCAACTTTTCATCGCTGGGCTATTGCCTGTGGCCAGGCGATTTTAAATAGTCAATTATTATCGTATTAACTTTTTTGTGATGCAAGTATTTACATTAGTTTTTCAAATATCAAAAATGGCTTACGTATAGCAACTCACAGTTGTACCGTTTTAATTTATGGTGAAGTGAAAATGCTTTAGCAGCACGATTTTCCGGTAAACATGTGCCAAATGCAGCTACTTTTACAACGGTGTGCAGTGAGTGCAAGTGTAGTGCCAACGCAGACGTGACGCGGGAAATTTGCAATCGCGTACACGGCATATTGCAGCAGTGTGGTGTATCATACATGAGGCTCAATTATATCCGTACCATGTACAGCGTGTCCAAGCTTTAATGTCATGTGCTTGGACGAGGAGGACCGATACCATGGCCGTCACGATCTCCTGACTTTAAATCATTTGGACTTATTTTTGTGGGGATATTTAAAAAATGAAGTATATTTCACCGAAGTGGACATTATTGATGACAACGCAAACGTATCATAGCTGTTGCCAATAACTTAGAAAACGGACAAGAAGCAGAAACATTTGTGTTAGTTTGTAGAAACTGGGTTAAGCGGGTTCTAAATTTTGTTGTAACATCACGCATGTTAAACTATTTTACTAATTAAAACGATCTATTACTTCTATTAATAACAATTACGGCAAAAACAGTTGAATTTGCTGTATAAAAATACGTGTTGTAAAATGTAATTTATTTCTTTCGTTGGGAATTTCTTTCAATTTTACCCCTTATTAGGTTTTACAGTGAACCAGTTTTCAGAGTATTTTGAAATCATTTTTGAACTACTCTTTTTGATTTTATTTTTTCGAAATTGTAGGTATTTGTAAAAGTCCCCTGTACATTTAAAAATTTTATTTTAGATAAGTAGCAGAATATAAATATTTATAAACAGAATATTCGAAATTATTTTAAGATAATAATTTCGCGATAGTCTATCGAATTCATCACATCATTCCACGAAATTAACTATAAAGGAACGTGCAGGACATCGCAAATGGCTATTTCTCTATGCCCGATTCACGACCATCTCAAAAGGTTTTGTAAACACGCCGGTCGTAAAACGGCCGTAGCGTCCGCGTAAAGCTCTCGCTAAGCCGGATTAGTGTCAATTTGGTTTTCTAGAGGATAATGGAAGATGCCTTATCCATTTAAACGTTCTCCGCGAGATCTTTGTCTCAAAATAATTCGATTTTAACAAGTCCGCAGTTATTCGAATGCCTCTTAAAGAGCTCATGAATGACGACGAGTACTCACTACCCCGAAACAGTCCAACCGTAAATACACGGCAGTGAGAATATGAACGGATCAAAGATTTAATATTAATAGACTGCCATTTGTTATAGGTTTACAAAGGATAAGAATTTGAAAATAGCTTCAAGTTTTCATGAATTCGATTTGCTAAGAGTTACAAAACCACTTTGCGATTGAGTTACAAACACAAACGTTACTTTAGAAACTACACATATCTCATATTTATTAAGTTGTATTTATAGATGTACATATATAAAGGACAAGAACTTGTGAAGACTCGAAACTTTAATGTGCTTGATTTGCTTAGGAGTTACAAAAGGCTTTGCGATTGAGTTACACATAAAAACAAAACAAAATCTGTATGTTTCAAACATTTGATATTAATAGAGTGCCACTTCTTATCGTACAAAGATCGAGAATGTGCAAATAGCCTCACAATTTCGTAGTTTTCGATGTGCTAAGAGCTACAAAACCAGTTTTCGATTGAGTTACAAACACAAAAATTAGTTAGTAGTACCTAATACTAGTACAAGATCTGTAAATATAAAGGACAAGAACTTGTCAAGAGCTCGAGACTTGTATGTGCTTGATTTGCTAGGAGTTACAAAAAACTTTGCGATTGAGCTACACATAAAAAATAAATCTGTATGTTTCAAACCTCTAATATTAATATAGTGCCATTTATTATCGTACAAATAACGAGGATGTGCAAATAGCTTCACAATTTCATGGTTTCGATTTGCTAAGAGCTACAAAACCACTTTTCGATTGAGTTAAATAGACATTCATTAGTAGTACTTAATATACTTGTGCAAGATCTATAAATATAAAGGACAAGAACTTGTCAAGAGCTCGAGACTTGTATGTGCTTGATTGGCTAGATGTTACAAAAGGCTTTGCGATTGAGTTACACATAAAAACAAAACAAAAATCTGTATGTTTCAAACATTTGATAATAGAGTGCCACTTATTATCGTACAAAGATCGAGAATGTGCAAATAGCCTCACAATTTCATGGTTTTCGATGTGCTAAGAGCTACAAAACCACTTTTCGATTGAGTTACAAACACAAAAATTACTTAGTAGTACTTAACACTAGTACAATATCTATAAATGTAAAGGACAAGAACTTGTCAAAAGCTCCAGACTTTTATGTGTTTGATTTGCTAGGAGTTACAAAAGGCTTTGCGATTCAGCTACACATTAAAGATAGATCTATTACACAAAAAATAATTTAATGTTATAAATATCAGATATTAATTGTGTGATTCTTTATATAGATTTGCAAAGGATGAAAAATTGTAAAGCAATATAAACCGATTAAGCTTGCAAAGGGCCAATATTCGTGAAGGGATACAAACCCTCGCTTTGATAAGAGTGACGAATGCATTACATAGAGCTACAAGATCCTGGAGCCGAATTACATGAACAAAAGGCGACCCTGTACGAGGACAATGGAAAAAAATGCCCCGAAAAAAAATCGTGTCGCTAAATATTCCAAATCAACCGAGTTAAGACTCGCTGGCAGCTATAAAGTTTATTAATAGCCTACAATTAGGCATCTTATTTACAAGTTTACTGCCTCGATTACCTGCTCACTAGTCGAGTTATGATCATTAAATTCTGAGCTGGCTAGCGTTTTTGTCTGACCAGCACAAAAACCTAATTGAAATGTTAATACAGCAGCATCACGATACCTTGTATACGACACGCACTAAATGTAAGCGACGAAACGACTTTCAAGTAAAGTCCAATACTTAAAGCATGACATTTCAATGAGCAGAACTGTTAATAAGGTGTTGGGGTACCTCGGGGTTATGTATCGAGCCCTGTTGCCATCTCCCTTAATTACTAATGATCATGTGCCTAGACACAGTTAGAAATGTATGTAAAATTTTACTACAATTGTGCATAACAGCGCCCCAAATTGATCCTAAATTGCGTTGATCCAGAGATGAGGATGAAATAATAATAAAAAAAATATTTTTTAACAAACAACAAACATATCAAAAGAAAATATATCATTTTCATAGTTATTTATATTTTAAGGGCGTTAAGTAGACGTTTAAGACCAATAGCGTGAAGAAAATAGATCGAGCGTTAAACCGAAAGCTATTATATTATTTATCCACGAGATTCATATAAAACTTTATACACGGTCGGTATTTAGAACACTTATAAGTTTGTCAAAAAACTACAATCAAGTAGACCACTTATATCTCACCTAAAATCAAGTAATTTTTGTTGCAGCCAAATTGATTGATAGTTGTGATGAATGCCTAGCAATAATATCAACAAACACGGTGTCCATGTACGCTATATACAGTGTGCGAAAAACCTCTAGCAAAGTGGCAGTCATATATAATTGGTAAGTTATGGATTTTAAAAGTTTTAAAAGGGTGGAGGATGCGAAAGGAAAGGAAAATAAGACAACTTTACAACAAAACTTATTATGATTTTGTTAAGTGTTGTTCCTTTAAAGACATGAAACACTACACTGAAATTGTGCTCCTAGCATATTTTTTGGAAAAATGTGAGAATTGTTTGTAAGCCATCCTCTTTGTGGTCGTATTATTCCATGTTAAAGGTATTTTTACATCATAACATTGATATTAGCAAATATTCGAAATTGATAACATTTTTAAACAGAAAAAATAATGATTGCAAATCGAAAGAGTCAAGAACATTGCAATCTCTAAATTGGGTTTAACGTGGAAATACGTCACGTAGACAAACAAATTTTATTGTCACCTTTAATTACACAAGAAATATCCTTCAACAAATTCATAACTGTCAAATGCTTTACTTTGACGTTTGTCACTCGCATTCAGCTTCTCAATAAAAACTGACTGTGTCAGCGAAACCGATCCGCTTATATAGGTTTTTAGGATTCTCGTAGTTTCCGCGGCATCGAGAACGTGTCGAGAATAAAATAGAATATAGCCTGCACTATTCTAGATAGCGTCAAAATGAAGGTATTACAAATATAATTTGTAACTATAAATAATAAACTAAAAAGTAGGAGAGCTTCCGCTACAATATTGACTAGAGAGGAAATTTTTCTGAGAAATGCTTCCGATGAAATATTTTTAATAATCAAGGTAAATTTTCATCTTCAAATGTAAAACAAAATGTACCTACATTATTTTTTTAGTTGTGGAGCTCGTAGTAGAGATGAGTTATGTAACATAACACTAGATGATATTCAAGATTTACATAAAACTTTGCTAGTAACTATAAAATAATCAAAAACTAAAATACAGCTCATATTTAGAATAATTGATAATGAAAACAAGTCACCAAGATATTCGGATATGTACAGGAGGTCGGATACTGAGCATCGACGCTTTTATTATAACAATAATAAATGCTCAAAGCAAGTGGTTGGGAAAAATACGTTGGGTCAGATTCCGTACAAAATAGCACACTATCTTAAATTACCAAATCCTAAGAAATATACCGGGCATTGTTTTCGGCGCTCTTTGGCTACTTTACTAACCGAGGTTGGAAGAGGTATAACTAATATTAAGCGCCATGGTGGTTGGAAATTGCTGTCCTAATACTAAGTAATTCTGTTAATTGTATTGTAAACATATAAATGTAATTAATAATTATATTAGTATGATTAAATCGCAATTTATTGTTTGTAAGTTTAAATTTTTTCATAACATGTGGTACACAAAATAATATTTTCCTTCAATAAAAAAGAGGACACACCATTAGTTAAAGGGTGAATATTTAGTGCTAAAGTGACACTTATCCCCCGAAAAATTTGATTATAAAATGCAATCTGAATAAAATGATTTGAAAGTGCTTAAATGATAGTATTTTTATAAATTATATGAAAAATGAATAAAACAACTGGAGCGCATAAAAAAGAAAAAAAAACTAAGTTTTATAAAATAATGAATGAGGACTTGGAGTACTGATGCTCCAGCGTCATACATAAGCATCCCTATAGCGAATATAGTGCTATGTTAATGGCGATTTTCGAGACAAGCTCACAGCCTATCCTGTGCTATTAAGTTCAGCCCAACTTCACAAAGCCTCTATTCAATGCCTCTACCGAGAAGGTAAACACTTGTGGCAGCATTGTTCTAAACTTCATTCACCTCTCAGTGTGACAAATCCGTAGCATTACAGGTTCACTTTGTCGCCTCGAAGGAGAAACAAAAGACGCGTTTCAATGCGGCGTTTACTGCAAGCGTCCCTCCTTTTATCGGCGAGAAAAGCCACCTGGTAGAAATAACGCGCCCCTAAGGTCAAAATTCATATTACCATTGGCAAAACGCAAGATCCCTAAACATAGGAGGTTGCCTACAAACTTACGTCCAATAGCATTACAGTATTTTTGAGATACAATGACGTCGGTGGTATTTAATTTGATTTTCTCCATCCGACTAAGTACTATATTTCAATTTTCAGTAGTTTCACTAATTTCTGTGTGGATATATGTTGCTAAACAGTACTATTACAATATTATTAACAGTTTATACATAAAAAAATAATTTTAAACAGACAGTATATTCTGTAACCTATAATTAAGTATATTAATGATACTGCAGGATACTGTGGGCGGGCGGAGCAAAGGGAATCAGCAGTTTGCAGGCAACCTCCTCTGTTTAGGGATTTTGGGCAAAACAAAGTGCTACCCGCGGAGTTAAATCCTAGCGGCAGATTCTCCGTGAAAGAACGACAACAAGTCGTAAAACTCGCCTGTCTATGACCTAATCGAATGTGACGTTTGTGGGATACAGACACGATCTCAAATTAGTGGGGAACCTAATTGAATTAATTTGTGGGCCAGATGAGTTTATTTTTAGAAAGCAAACCGCCAGAGGCCCTTGTTCGGATCAAGAAAGCGGAGAACGGGGCCGCGTATTAGAAAAAAAATAGAAATTCTCTCATAACGAGTGTGTTCGCAAGAAAATCCGGCTTCTGAAATCGAAATTGGTAAAGTGTATTCCGCAAGGACCCATTTAGAGGCTACTGTAACGCTGAATGATATACTAATTAAAAGTTTAGTATAACAACGCATCAAATTGCGCTATAAATGAAAAATATGTCGTATAAGGGGTTTAGCGATATACAGGGTGTTTTTTATCACGGGAAATGCATTGTTCTTGAAAACGAAGCAAAGTGAGCGTTGCCGAAAATCACCCTGTACATGTTTAACACCTTAATGCAGGTCAACCACTTTTTCGAAATATGTGTCATAATAGTTTTTTTATTTCAAATATTGTAGAAAAGTTGTGTCGTAATTTGTATACATCGTAAACGCCACACTGTATATTGACGGTGCAAATATTTGATCGAGGCGGCTCTAGACCGTTGTTAAGTCTCGTAAAACAAAAGAAGAACACGGCGTCAAACAAATGACGGGGTTACGCTCCGGCTGTGTGCTCTGTGTTCGAACGGTGACAAATAGGGACAAGCAGGCCGCGATATGCGTTCTCGGAAACGCACGTGAGGGCGAAACCAGCAGGAAACGGGCATTTCTCATGGTTCACTTCGATGCGATTGAGGACCGGGAGACCGGAGGGCTTTTGTTTTGAAATAGCGATACTAAATGAAAGTAAAAATATATTTTTTCATATTTCTTCACAATTGAGAGTAGAAATCGATTTCTCTCTTGTAAAAATTTTGACAGAAATAAAGGATTTTCTCTCTAGGGAGATTAAATGATAAAATATTCCCTGGGAAGTTTTGATTATATTTTATACAGGGCCAGGTGTTAAGTTGCTTTTAAAATTTCAGGAGGCGTACTCTGAATGTTTTTTGTACTACTATCACTATTGAACTCCATATTTTACCAATTATACAGTGCGTCCAATTAAGTCGGCACCATATGGGGAACTTTTTAATTATTGATTTTATGAAAAAAAGTTATTCTTGATAAAAATAATAAAATCTGTTTTTTAATGGTACCGTAGTTTTCAATTAGGATCAACTTTTCTTAATAACGATTGTCGATATTATAAAAAATAAGGGTACTTTATTCTTGAGCAAAATTAACATTTTTCGACATACCTCGTATACGACTGCAAAAAATTGAAATCTGATTACCTCATTTCGGGTTTTAGACCATGCAGAACTTTTTATCAAGAATAAAAAAGTTCTCCATATGATGCCGACTTAATTGGACACACTGTATATAAGAAATCTGTCACTTTGCTAGATGTTTTTCGCGCACTATATATGGCGTGAAAATCGCGTTTGTTGATATTATTGCTAGGCATCCGTTACAACTGTCAAGTCGCCTCCACCAAAAATTACTTGATTTTAGTTAGAGGGACTTTTTTCCACAAATACATAATATGATGTATAGCAAATTTATAAGTGTTTTAAACCGGCTGTGTATAAAGTTTTGTATAACTCTAGTGCGTCATAATGCGTGTAATAGCCCTCGGATTAAGCCTCAGGCTATTATCTACACGCTACTGCTCTTAAACGCATACTTAACGTCCTTGATATTTAAATAACTATTAGCAGCTTATAATACAAAAGAAAAGGTATCTATTAAACTCAATATTTATTTTCATTTACAGTAAGTGACAGATTAACAATTGTTAAAATTAAATGTAGCATCTAAGTCCCACAAATCCTTCTGATCTGAAGTGAAATTTACAGGTTTTTTAGCTTGTATTACATTACATTTTCATGGCCAACTCACACCTCAGTTTTTTGAGGTATTCTCGAGACACCATGTATAACACTTTAGGAATTAAAATCATAGCAAGATTTTTATTATTTTGTCTGTTGGTTGAAGAGAGCTGCAAACTTGCATCATATTCTCTAATACCATCTTCGTGGATATCTTACGTGTGGCGAAAACTAATAATCAGACAAAATTTTATTCACTTAAGTATAAATTATTACAATTAATGACCTTTAGGCCCTCCCAATTCGTCCAAGTGGTGATAAGGATCTGTTCGATAACTCCTGAATATCTTAATCAGCGGGGTGAAAACCATTTATATTAATCAAAGTTAGATCTGATAAAAATTCGGAGAGGACACATATTCCCCGTTGTCCTTCGACTTGTTTATGGCTGGGGTAGGCTTATGATGGATGTGAGCGGGCGCTTCAGATGTTTTCCACCGACGCAGTGGCGTACGAAGCGCCTGAGAACCACTACAACTCTAACAAAGTACCTTACAAGTTACTCCCGACACACATTTAAAGGTAAAATTACATTAATTTGACCTCTGAATTGGCCAAAAAATTTTCATTACCTATTCCGTGTGGGGAAAGTTTACCTATATTCGTTGGCATTTTTCCTTATGTGGAGAAAAAACCGAAGTAATATGGAAGTTAATAATTGGTCGGCAAGAATTTTATTCCAATAAGATAATTGGACATAAAAGAAATACAGACTAATTTTATGTTAAAATATCAAAATATAAAAGACATTATTGCCAAAATATACCCTAATTATGCCTTTTCCATGACTTTCTTGTGCCCAAGTGAGATATGTTTAATTAAATACATTCTAATAGCGAACAGGGATAGGAAGAGAAAGAGAGACTATAAGTCGGACTACAAAGCTACAAGTAGAGTAGGAGTAAGTTAATATAATATAAAGTCTGTATTTCTGGTTTCCATTCAACAGATTGTACAACCCAGGAAACTTTTTCGTATAATGTGGTGATCAAACTTTTATAAAAATAACGCGCCTGAAAAGTAACTTAAAATGAAAACTCAATTTTCATGATAAAATGTGTTTAATAATCTTTCGTCCTAAATATATTAACTAACATTATCTGTAATTTTAATGAATAATCAATTAGAAATAACAAATAAAACATCTAGTATTTGTTACATCGACGCTCAAAGTTTTAACCTATAGAGCAGATTGCCTATGCGAATTTGACGTCACTGCAAAATATTAACTTTGTGGTTGAAATTTCCTCCAAATGAAGAAATTTATGGTGATTTACTACCAACTAAATTATTACTAGGTAATTGGATGGATTTATTTGTGATTGAAAATTCAAATTGAAATAAATATTTCCGAGTAGAACTTAATTTAAATTTCAATTCACATGCACTACTGAATTCATCTGAGACGATAACAGTGTTATGGAATACTTATAATGTGTTTATCGATATATTATCATTAGCTTCATTCACAAAACCTCCAGTACCAGTCCAAAACAATAATTATTTTTTAATTCATTTTTTACAACTCTGTAATATTGTGTGGTATGGCGTCTGTAGGGCTTTTTCTTTTAATTTATCCATATGCGACATGTAGATTTTCACTGCAGATCGCCAAAACACAAACAACTTCAATGCAACAAATTTTTGACTAAAATTTTGTTATTATGAGATTTTGTAACGTCGTTGAAGGCTAAAAGGCGAAAAGTGGTAAATCTCGATCAATTTTGGTTTATTTTTCTTGTGTAGTAGTCCATTATACTTAAATGTTATATTTTACAATTCTGCCTCTCTCCTCTGGAGAAAACCCGGGCGGACGCCCCTGTCGCCGGACACTTCGGATGCTTTTCTCAGGCCGCTAGACGATCACCGCGTGGTACCGACGCTTTTTCTTTATTATTATTGGAATTTGTCGAAGCGAACACGGCACACTGGGACCTAAATTGCGCTTCCACTTGTTTATTTTTATTATCATTTTATTTGAGGCCCTGGAACCGTGGGACGGCCGCTCGAGGTGTTGGCTCTAATAAAATTAATGTGTACCCTCTAGAATTCGCCCCCCGATGCTCGCGGGGGGTAAAAAGGACAAACAGGTAGTGAGAGAGAGCTTGAGAATACATACGAGTTACAATCTTTATAAGTATTCGCATTTTTCGATATCAGAAGTGGGACGGAAATAAATCCCACTTCTGATTTACGATCAGAAGTGGGATATAGTAGTCCTTTTGAGCTGTGTAAAGCTGTTCAAACCGATCCTGTGCTGTGAGGAGTTAATAATTTCCTATTCTCAGTGGCCTGTCATAATCTGCCAGCAGTTAAACAAATAGTAAATAAACTAACCGTTAATTTATGCCGGAGATGAGGTTCTAGTAATTACAATATAATAATAAGTTTTAAGAGTAAAGGGCAAGCTATTATGGTTCGGATACGGTGCATTTTAGCGCAGTAATAGTTGATGTAGTAGTCGTTTGGTCGGGCATTTTATCAGCAAGAGGTGAGAAATGCATGACCAGGTTTTATAAGAATTTGTAAAGTTTTACAATACAAATCTACAGATGTGTCGTTAAACTAGGATTATATTTTGTCTAAAGATATGCAAAGGCTTTATTAATTCGCTGTTTTAAATTTGTATATATTTTCTGTGATTAAGATCTCTTAAATGTAGATCCCTGTAGATCGGAAAGGAGCAACATTCGGATAAGGCATATTTGGCTTAATCGCTCTATTTTGAGGTCAACACAATGCCCTTAAGCTCTGTCCCATTATTAATTAATCACCCTGTATGTTTAAAAGCAATGTTCACATATATTATTTTTGGCATCAGATATTATTTTATTGAGTAGCTAGTGACCACTAGATGTACACTTAACATTTCGCGGATTCTTGTCCATCCGTGGTGAACATCACCTAACATCACCTGTGCCTGTTTGCTATAGGTTTTTCAGGATGTAGGGAACAGCCCAGTATTTGCATAGTGTATAAATTACGTTTAGTTTTAGTGAGATATCCAATTTCACTAATTGGAAAAATGTAATGTATGATAATGCTAAACAACAATATTTTGAAATTTTGTTTTCTTATATATCATATTAATTTGTTCAATATATCCGGGGTTGTCAAAATTATTGAATTGTCATCTCCTGGTTTAGTAATTTCAAAAATGATAACTTTAGAAAGAAAATGTGGTAAAATTCGAAGAGTAGCAAACACGAGGAGCAATACTCGTCTCAGTTGTGATTTGAAATTTAAATAATACAAAGCTTTACGCATTTGCATAAAAGTACAAGTTTAAATTATCATAATTATATTAATGCAACAACTGCGATTGTAGTAAATGAGAAAGAGCTATCCATGCATTTACATCTAAAGACTCATTGTAACCAAATTTCGGAAGTCAATGGGACACAGGGCGGTGTTATGACCCAGATTCAGGACCGGGCTAGGGAAGATTCTAGCTCGGGCACGCTTAAAAGAAAAATAATAGGCTCATTTAGTCGAATTATACCATATGCCTAATTTTTACGATGTATGGCCAAACCAGAAAATTTTAAGTCGATCTGATAAGGAATTATCGAAATATGCGAGGTCAAATTGGAAGAAAACTCTCACGAGGTGTGACGTCATTGCCTCCTACAGCTCTCGAAATCGTTAATAGCAGCTAGGTTTTATGTATTTATTATGTTACAACTAATTTTACGTTTATTTGTTTAGGGTCCAAGAAATAGGTCGCGTTTCATTGCTTTTTGCTACAAGTTTCGTGTGTTGAGATTCCAAGGTAAAGCAATAAATAATTTATAGGGATATGATGTCGCTGTATTGGAACATTTGTAAAGAGTAGAACAAAAATAAATATGAAAAAGAGTACCGATTATTTGAAGATTGGAATCATCAAAACGCAGTAACGGTTATCACTGAGGTAGTTCTACAAGCCTATTTTGAACAAAAATCCAAAGTATACCATTCTACGCTGTGGAATCTTTACTTAATAATAAGAACAACATCGTGAGTGAAAAAGAATATTGACTTAAAGAATTTTTTGCTTTCCTTAAACTTAAATCGATCATATTTTGCAATTTAGTGCAATATATAATACTAACTTTTAGTGTAGTATATAGTTTTATTACTATCAGTTGCAGTTTCTTAAATATTTTGATGAAAATATAATGAATTATTCATTTGTTCGTATGACGTAAGTCGTCTGAATTCTTGTCGCGAGTATATACAAGTTTTTAATTTTGATCACAAGTATAATTTAAATAACAATTATCTAGTCAATGTCAATTTAAATTTTCTTGTCATTTGGCTTGACATTTAATAGACGCTGATCTATTCTGTGCCGCTGCACAGAACTATTACTATTACCATTTATTAGGAAAAATGTTTGACTTACATTCAGAATACCGAGGAATATCGAAGAAGCGGCAAGAAATGCCGTATGTTCACTTATTCCTGAAAAATCCAAAGCGGTATATGACTTGGCTTACGTAAAATTTGAGAAATGGCGTGAACAGAAGAAAGTAAAACACGTCAATGAGAAAGTACTATTGGCATATTTTGAAGGTAAGAAGAATTTGAAGGCTTCTAGACATAGACATTAAAACATACAACAGCTTGATTGCATTTTTGAAAAGGCAGTCCGATGAATACCACACCAAGAAATCAAACGTTTTTTCAAAAGCAAATATTGCAAACGTTTTGACGGAGGTGAAGGACAATAATTTTTTAATGGCTAAGGTAACTAATAATTGCTTCATTTAGTTGTCAGTTTACTAATTCTCATTTTTTGCTTTAGGTTGTATTGGTTGTGGGAATAGCCGGTGCATGTCGGAAATCAGAATTAACATTTTAGGTATTGAAGATGTTACAAATGAGGAGACGTATGTTCGAGTAAATATTCCAAATACAAAAACTAGAGTAATTCGTGAATTTGTAATCACCCCGGGAGATATAGAAGGACTAAACTTACTTATAGAAACCTACGCTCGGAAAATATTAAACACAATACATTCTTTGGTTTGCCGAATTGTACATTATTCACGGGGCACTGTTTCACAAGATCTTCGGCCACTTTACTTGCAGATTCTGGGGCCAATATTTTAAAAAGAAAACAACAGCTGGAAGTCAAATTCTGTTGCAGAAGGATATGTTGAAAATTCTATAGAAAATATATAATTTCCTTTGATATTCTTGGAGAACCGAGTAATACCAATAACATATCACAGAATATTACTGCAAGTTCAATAAATAAGTTTCACTACAACTGCGTTGTGAATATTTATAATTAAATAATATTAATTAATAAATAATTAATAAAGTGTTTATAAAATTACTGACTTAAATAAAAGTTACTTTATTATTTTCCTGTTGTGTTTTGTTTAATTCTTTTTTGCAATTAGTGACACAACGAACTTTTCGTAACCAGTTGCATAGGGTTGAACAGTGGTCGCGCGGTTTAAGGCGTCAGTACTTGAATCGAGGTGACTAGATCGGTGTTGGTTCGAGCCCAGCTGCCGGTAGACCATATATAAGCTATATTCGTGGAGAGGTTTGGCGCCCTCTCTGCGGGTATGGTAGGGTGGAAGAATGTTGGCTTGGGTCAATGTGAGAGATTGATACCGGTTGATATTTGACTACCCCCCTAATTAATGAGGTTTTCCAGGTTTCCCTCATTCCTGCACTGAATAGTGGTTAGGGCCTACCACCGTAAGTTGTCCCCGGGCGCAAATGCGGCCTGCTTAATAATAATATGCCGCCCCCTCTCCCGCACAAGTCTCCGACTTCTGGGCTAATCCCTGTGATTAGAATGAGGGGTAGAGATATTATTATTATTATTATAATGATTTTCATTACGTAGAACGTTTTGACACTTGTTTCGATAACAAAAAATGTTACTTTATATGTCAGAATTAGAAAAATTATTTTAAAGGCTTTAAAAGTGTCAGATTGCACTAAAATTATAAAATTATTCAGAAAATGTAATAAAAAAAAATGTATTGTATGTACCTTCTTGAATTTTACAATCTTTTGCAAACGGACTTACGATATAAATATTTTTCTTACATTTCCAAATAAAAATAATATGCAGGTTTTCTAGGTTACAGGTAATATTTATTACCAAGTAACTGGGGGCGTTTCAGAAATATTTCCTCATGTTTTTCAATTACCGTAAGCGGCAACTAAACACCTTGAACTTTGTGAAAAATATATTATTACAGCGCTGCGAAATGCCAGCAAGTCCATAACAATTATACTTATAGTAATTATAACATAAATACAGTCAGAATTATTGCCATTATGTTAATGAGATATTATTAAAATATCTAAGTGAGTTATTGTTTATTGAAAACGACAAGGCCGCACTCGACACGAACTATTTTGTAATTTTTCACGATTTTTTTACAAAGAACGATTGTTCGCTTTGAAGCATACGGGATGTTATCAAAATGCTAACAATAAACATCAACAGTCTATGTTTTTGCGACTGACATTTAATAAAAACAGCCATTTTCGAGCTTATTTTACCTAATTTACTATTGCTAACGTTCGGAAAGCAGCGGCGTCTCGTGGAAAAATTTACATTTAAAAAAAGATAATAAAATTTAATAGCTTATATTTTTACCTATATAATTCCAATTTGACTACATATGAAGCCTCAATTCCCAAAACACGCTTTTTATATTATAATTTTATATTTTTATAAATTAATATAATATTATATACAGGATGTGACGTTTATTATGTAATAAAAATATAAAACAGCTTCTTAACAATATTTGGAATAAAGTAAACAATATAAAAACAGCATTTCAAAACTAGAGGCTACTTCAAGCATCATAACCGGGTTAAGAGGGTTTTTAGTAATTCAATTAAATTATCGAGTTCCCACATTTTCTCTTCTTCTTTTTGTACATGATTTATACATCTTTGCCAGTTATCTGCAGTTACTCGTTCCCAGGAATTTTTTAACAAAATTTCGACGTCACTGAATTTAAACGTCGTATTATTTCGCGCTACATCTCCTTTTACCTGCGCCCAGTCTAATTCGATTGGGTTAAGTTCACAGTGATAAGGTGGTAACCGTAGTACCGTTATTTGGCGATTTGTTGCCATTTCATCGATAACATATTTTTTCTGATCTTTATTAAGATTGACAAGTGTCAAAAGTGCCTTTTTCACCATATTTGTTTCAAAAGAAATGTTTTTTCCAGATAACCATTGAATTATATCCGGGGTCTGTAATTGGCATTATCAATGACAATTACAGACCCCGGAGGAATAAGATCCAACATCTGTGTAAAATACTCTTCGAACACATCTGCGTTCATGTCTTATATTTTTAGATTCAAATAAAAGTAAACCGCCATCTACAAAACCACTGGCACTACCTATATGTGTCACTATTAATATTCGCCCTTTACCTAAAGGTGCCTTGAACGATGTTGACAGTATATCCCTCGTTGACCCAAGTTTCGTCTAGATAATAAATATTCCTCCCTTTGTCACGGAATTTTCTAATTGATCTTAAGTAGGATCTTCGCCAACATATAATTTCATCTTTATGGATAAAAACTGACTTCCTGTTCTGCTTTTCCCAGCAAAAATTCAACTCTCGTAAGACGGCCCATAATTTGCTTCTACTGATTTTTGGCAAATCGTTGTCCTCTGAAAATTCACTTAAAATTTTGTTTAGCGTTGGTATTTCTTTTTTAAAATAAAATTAGTGTACTTTTCTGCGAATGACATTTTTGAAGAAATCATCTATAACGACTTTTGACCTCCCTGCAGATGATTTTGGGGGATTTACAGTATCTTCTTCATTTTTTGTTTCCTTTAAAAGTCTGTAGATAGCTGATTTTCCAATACCTGTCATTTTGGAACACTTTTCCACGATATCGTCAACACTGTTGGTATTAAATACATTTAATATAATAATCTTCTCATTCTGAGACAGCGCACATCTTTTCACGCGTTTATCAGGTACGTAATCTGATAAGCTCGACATTTTACCCAAACAATATTATATCCACTGGCACAATAATCACTAAACACAAGAATTTTACTCTACTGCACTAGCACGTAAAAGTATCCAGTAAAATATACTAATGTACACCCATTACCTGCTAGCATTAGCGTTACCTGATAATTACCACGCCCATGGCCGGTTCTTATCTCGGGGTTTTATTACTCTCTTTCATTTCCAAACAGACTATAACAAAGCATAATAGAAACGTATACCTATCAATAATACGTTCGAGGGGGTACAAGGCTATACGACCAGACAGGACATCAACTAATACCCGTCCTGTTTCGTGGAGGATGACAAATCACTGGGGCACTCAAGATGGCATTAGAGGCCTCCAGACTGATTCATACACTTAAATATTTGGATATGCCGCGAGATAGTCTGGCCGATGAGCAGAACGGCATCGGCTAACACGGTTTCTTCATTTGGTTCATCTTAATCCCATTACCGGCTAATGTTATATAAAATGGGGCTCAAGGGCGTTGCACTAGGTGGCCAGAGAAGCTAGATATATGTGTCGTGGGCTAATTGTATGCTTGTAGCGCCTAGTTTGGGGGGTCCTCGACTGATCACGTTCGATACAGACACACCACGACGTGGTACAATACACAGGGTGTTCCGCATAAGAATCGATAGAGAGCAGGTAAATGTAGAGGGTCCTAAAATATTGCAATTTAGCCAAACATATCTATATATAAAATTGCACACAGGCGGAGGGAGTTATAGGCTTTCAAAATGGGCCAAATATCCCTGAATTGCTTTAACCGGGAATAACTAAATTTGGAACATGATTTAGGTTCATTATTGGTTTTCTTCGACTATGAGTTAAAGTGAATTGAAACACTACAAGGTGTTCGTTGAGGATGAGTCACCCCTAAAATTACACTAAACATTTTTTCCATTGATCGAATTTAAAAACAATGATAATATCCCGCGCAGAATTTAGTTTATGATACTTTTCTACTCCTGTTAAATTTTAAAAAACTTTAAGGGTTTCTAGACAAAATGCGTTATTTAAAACAATATTTTAATAGTGTTTCTTAAGAAAAATGAAAAGTCAGTAGTAAGCTCTGTCTTTAAAATTTCACATTTTTGTATATATATATATATATATATTTGGTTACATTGTATTATTTTGGGACCCCCTACATGTACCTGCTATATGTGTGTTCTTATGTGGCACACCCAGTATATCGTCAATATTTGACACAAGTACATTTTTGATGATAATGAATACGTTAGCGGTATATACAAGGTGTCTGTAAAAGGTTGAAAAAAAATACTACATATTCCAGGGGCCACAATATGATCTAAATTAAGTTACCTTAGTTCAAAATTTTATAGTTTTCAGTATACAACAACTTTACATTACATTATTAATTGTAGTAAATAACGGTGATAAATCTCAGTTAATTAGATTTCACAACAGACAAAAACATTGTGCAAAAGTGAATATGAAAATAAATAGTAGCAGTTATTTAAAATTCAGTGAAAATGTAAATTTTTTGGGAATTGCCTTAGACGAGTGTTTGATTTGGCACAAACACTGCGTCCAATTAGTGTCAAAGCTAAAATCGCTCTGCTATACATTTAGAAACTTGAAAACTATTTTGACATTAAATCAATTAATTTTAATATATCACGCTAAGATTTCTTCCACACACGGTATATGTTTTTGGAGCAACTCCACTCGATCGGCTACACTCATGGCAGACAGAGGGAACAGTTTTTTATTCCATATTTTAAATATAAAGCGACAAGTAATTCACCAAATATCTTAGGTTTAAATATATTTAATACATTTCCATTAAATATTAATCAAAATAAAAATGCTATCTCTTTTAAAAAGCAACTGAAATTATTTCTTTTAGATAAATGTTTTGATAATCTGGAAGAATTTCATAAATTTTATCATTCCTCGTAATTTGTGGAAAGGTTTATGTACGCAATAGTGTTAAATTAAACAAATATATTTTTTTATTATAGATGCTCCTTTACTGAGCAACAAAAAAATAATTTAACATAGTTGTTCCTGCCGAGGACTATCCAGCTTAGTCCTGTCCTGTAAAAATAAATAACGATGTCGGAAAATAATTGACATTTTAGCATAATAAGATTTTATCTTTGAGGTAACGGATGGCGCGAGAGGAAGTTTTGTAGAAGAAAAATATAAATTTTATGCGGTATGCTAATTTTCTGCTAAAGACAGCGTGGGCTAAAACTTCACACAGATCTTGTCAGGTAAAAGAATCGCAATTTTTTTCATTTCTCGACAAAGAAGTTCCTTATTCGCCAACGAAATCGTATTAAATACGTTAAGGCGCGCGCACGCTACGGCGAACACCCACGAACGTTAACGACACGTCCACACTACAACGAACATTACGTTTTTTCCCCGTAAATTTGTACACTGAGTAATTGCTTCTCAAGCGGTTTGTTTTATAATTAAGTTATTAGCAATTTTAATTAAAATTAGTCGAGCATTTGCCGGTTTTTTTTCGGGCATGGTGGCTGGGAGCGTGTTGGAAACTTTTTGCTTGGATTTTTTGTCGCCTCGTATTGGTTACAGTTATGGTAAAAGTAGAAATAATCAGAGCGGGCACGTTTAATAACCGCACTCCGTTAACGTCGGTGACTGTACAGTCTAGCAGGCCGATCTGCTTAAGGAATAATTAATTGCATCAGAGCCAACTAGATGACTGGCCGAATTGGCCAGTCGATCGCGGACGTGCCAGTTCCTAAACGGATCGAGACGTGTGGACCTCCTGCGAAACAGACTGCCCTGTTAAGCGTAGAAGTGGTAACAGACGAAATCTTCATTCTGAGATACTTGGGTAACTTGCTGAGCCATCAAATTTTAAATTTTTAATAACAATATTATTTGACATATGTTTCACATAAATGTGGAAATTAGATTTTTGATTGATATGACCTTTTGCACTAATTCCGTGTTGAAAAAATAAAATTCAGATTTAAATAACATCATAAAAAAAGATAATACGACTTTCAGTTTTAACATGTGCATACATATACTAATTACCAAGTTGTGGGTGTCATAAACCGGAAATGAAAAAATGTGGATACGACTTCTATTCGTAACAGGGCAAAGCTGGCTACAGACTACGCGTGAATTCACACACTATTCGCGAATTGCTCGCATATCACGAATCGCGCATAACGAATCGCAAATTCACGCATAGTCCTTTAGTCTAGCCAAATCCAAACATGTAAAATTTCGGTATTAAAATTTTTACAAGGTACATGGATTATAATGGAGAATCTTTCCAAATACGTGCAGAAAAAAGAACGTATTATTTTAATCGAAATGACATTTGTTTTAGACAATTTCATGAAAAAATAAGCTTAAAAACGGCATTTTGTCTGGCCATGCCCCCACAAAACGGTCGCCGTTACAGTGTAGACCAGTGACGTCAGATGCCGTTCGCACGTATGTATTACGTGCTTTAGGACAACGCAGTACATTCATTTAGAAGAGTTAATTTATCATTTGTGATATTATTAGGTGTTATTATCTCAAATAGACATTGGTATTGAATAAAGTTGCAAAATAGACTCGTAAAATGGGCACAGAAAATGCATCTCACTGGGCGAATGGAAGAAGTATTGCATTATATCATGTATAAATACAGTATACAGCGCCTAATAAAAAATATTTCACCGTGCCAAAAATTGAATTGTTGTCGTAATTGTCACGAAGCTGATTTATATTGTAAACAAAGGAATAAGTTACGTTTAACAATACCGAAAGTTTGCCACATCACCACCAGTAACCATGGCATTACCTACACAGTATCTATAACTCAGAATTGCCACAAAAACGCAAAAATACAAGAAACGAATACCTGTTTGCATTACCAACACCGTAACCTGCACCTGTATTCACTGAAACAAACCGGGCTGAACGGCGTGTAGCGTCACACCAATGATATCGCGTTCTCGACCACGTGATTTAGTTTACATTCTATGACAATTTATTAGTGTTAATAATTTAATTATTATATCATTGCCAGATACATGTTCTGACCTTTCAATATGTATATGTATTTCAAACCAATATAATGCTATCATGCTACTTCCTCATTAAGAAAAACTGAATAAGATGCAATGTTTCTCAATAAATTTATAAAACATCAGTCCTGGAAATGTTTGGTAAAAAATCATAAAATCTATAATCTACATTTACTAAAATTATCTAAAATATCTCTAAAGTCCGACTCTGGACAGTACAAAATTCTCTGGGATATTTCTTAATACAGGTAGTATTTACGGTCGAATTTATTTATAAATCGTTTAAAACTTGGGCCATCGTCTGCTAAATCGCCTCGCCTTTGTAATACATGCCTATCGATTTACCTGAATTTCAATATAGAATTCTGTAATGTGCTGTAGTGTGGCGACACCAACATTAGTATTTGGAAACATGACATTTGATATTGACACTATAATAGCTTATCTTTTAATAGATCCTACTCATTTAATTTGGTTTGCAAAAATGTATGTAATTTAATCTACTATTTTAAAACATTAATATATACGGCACTGGTACCGTTCCAATACTTCACAAAAAGCTTCCTTGTCTAAATATTTTACATTTTTCAATAAAACTGGGTACATACGCATTAATAATGTACTGCTACTCATGCATTTTTACCATAAAAACACAATACTTATTATTTTAAGTTGTATCAATTTTAAATTTAAAACTGAGACGTCAACACAATTTCTATGAAACAATTGACGACTATGTCCGACTACGTCATTTGTGCTGTAAAGTGCTGCCACGCGCGGAACAGGCTAGAAAAAGCACGACTGCTGCGATTTAGCCGACGATGCTAAACTTGAAATTTTCCTAGTCCGGCTCTGAGGTGGGCGTCACCCAGGGCCGTAATTAATTCCCCGTTAGCACCTGCTCGACGTGCTTCTGTCTAATGTGGCCTGACGAGCGGTTTTGAAGGAATAGCTACGTCAAATGGTTCCGTTGACGTCCTTATTCTAACTTATTAATTAAAATAAACATCTCTTGTCAGAGGAGGACGGTGGCCGGCGGAAGCCCCGGTCTATTATGGCTTCTTTTGGTCTTTTTACGGTCGCGGCTTGGTAAATGGGAGGCGAGGAAGCACAGACTGTGCCGCTGAACACATGTAGAGGTACTTTACTTGCAATTAGAACCTATGGAGCGATGTTTGCTGCTACGAGATGCTTATTTAACACAGCAGAAGTGGTGATTTGTGTAGAAGGGGATGCCGTATATTATATTTTTATATTTAGACAAAAAATTTATGGATACAGGTTGTAGAGGTAAAAAATCCAGAGGCGTATTCTGTGGCCAAGAATAAGGGATTTTTGTTATATAAACGGGGTCTTAGGACAGCCATTGTCTAGCTAGAGCGTGTTAAAAATTAAGGAAAACATTAGCCTTTAATTTTTAATCCACTTGAGATAATTTAACCAAATTCGGTGTACATATTTAGCATGACAGTAGGTAGGTATGAAATAAAAATTATCAGCTTTAGAAACTTACCAGTAGCGGAGGTGTGGGTTTCATCAATCATTATTTGCCAAAAAATATATATCACCCTGTATAATATTACAAATAAAATCATATGCGTCATCGTATTATCATTACTTTTTGTTTCTTTACACTTTTTTGTATTCCAAACCGATTAAGAACAAAATTTACAGTTCCTTAAATTTCTTAAACATACGTTAGGGAGGCAAAAAAAACAAAACAATATAGCCGTCGTCTTATTTAATACTGTGTATTGTCAAATTAAGCTTATTTTTAGAAAAGTTAAACTTTTAATAATGGATTATGCATATTCAAATGCTGAAATGGTCAATATGTTTGCACGTATAGTCTTGCATATGGAAATGGTACTGAGGCTAGGGGAATTTATATGGAAAGATTTCCAAATCGTCCAACTCCAAATCGGATCTTTCGGAGTCAAGCTCAGAAAGGTCCAATTCCTGGAAAACCTTAGAGTGTTAGAACGCCTGAGTTGGAAGAAGTTATTCTACACGAAATTGAAGAATACCCAAATACTAGTACTAGGAAAATCAATGCAAATCTTAATGTGTATCATAAATTAGTTTGGTCAGTTCTGAAGTATCAACAGTTATACCCGTACCACATACAAAGGGGTCAAAGCTATTTTTTTCAGAGATGAACTTCCACAATAAAGACGTTTGGTCTGATAAAAACAACACAACATCAGTTTTCTTTGAGTGTACTTGAGAACTTTAACCGGTCCTTCTTACAGACATTTTCTTGAAAACGTTTTACCTGAACTATTTGACGATGCTCCCTGTGTCCTAAGACAAACAATGTGGTTTATGCAAGACGGGGCTTCCCCACATTTTATTTTGACTGCTCGTGAATTTTTAAATGAAACATTCAGTATTAATGTGATTGGATGATGCTCTAGAACCCAGGTCAACTTTGACCACCCAGATCACCCGATATGAACCCTATAGACTTTGTAGTTTGGGGGCATCTCAACACATTAGTTTAAAGGGTTCACATTGAAGCTGAGAAGCACTTACGTCAACAAATTATAGCTGGTTGTGATGAGAGCTAGTCCTAGAATTTTTGCACGTGTTCGAACTGCAATTTCAAGAAGATCTGAAGCATGTATTTTTACTGCAGGTGACCAAAAATGCACTTGATCAAATAAATTAATTTTGTTGTTAATCGGTTTGGAATACAAAAGAGTGTAAAGAAATAAAAAGTGAAGATAATACAATGGCGCATATGAAACCTATTTTATTTGTAATATTATACAGGATGATATATTTTGTTCGGCAAATAATAATCGATGATACCCACACCTCTGCCCCTGGTAAGTTTCTAGAGCTGGTAATTTTTTATTCATACCTACTGGCATGCACACTGAATTTGGTTAAATTATCTCAAACGAAATTAAAAATTGTTTTTTTTTAATTTTTGATCCCCCCACATTTGATGACCAAACTTCGCCCATGGGCGGGTCCCTGTTTATAAATATTTCTCGGAATTCCCCAGCATGTCCCTGTCCTTTACAATTCAATTCAAATTATTACTATTTACAGGAGTCGTTACGGTCTACCGGAAAATAAACAAAGAAAAATATGTTACGTTGAAACGGAATATCTTCTGGGCTCCGTCAATTTTGAACGGAAAAGCAGTGGTGTCCAGATTGAATCTGGGGTTACTTAGGATATAATAACAAGACTTTATTTGTACAACAGTAAATTAATCAATTGCAGGGCAATCCAAAACAAGTAAAACAATGAAGAAAGATTAAGCAAACTCATGCCCATTATACAAATCATAGCTTATGCAATGTAAAAAATAATAATACAAATATCATTCTACTAGCTACCTTCACAGATAACAAAATTAAGTAAACCTATTCATATTATGATTTTCTGGATAGTTGGTTTTATTCTGTAAGAAAGAATCCAGAAATTTAAGAGAATAAGCATCTTCTAAAATATAACGAATTAAGACTGGATCGACTAAGTAGTTATGGTCATAATCACGTTCAGGATATCTACCTTGAACAAGATATTTTAGAAATTTTCTCTACGCTACCTCAATTGATCTAACATGATTCTCATAAAAAATGCTTTGTTTTTTCTGCTTTACCTACAAATAATGATTGACAAAGAAGTTTCCAAAAAATGTTAATTCTGTAGTTCGTATTCCAGCCTGTTCACCTCACTAATTTAAAAAACCACGAGCTGTTACTGGTTCTAACCCTACGAAATAATAATTAAAATTTACCAAAAATAGTCTATTAGTGATGAACTGAGTCCGTAAACTAAGGACTAAAGCAGAAACAAAATTGAATTTAAGAGAACTCTAGTCAGTTATACGCGTCCCCGTTATCATAGCAAGCGTCGTAAGGCTGATGAACTGCAGTGGATTTTACCTGATGTAAATTCCTGGACTTTATAATTTCTTTTTTTGTATTTGCTGATTTTGATAAATTATTAGAACAAACAAAAGACATTAATAATATTTATTTAAAATAAATAATTTATATTGGATTAAAAATAGTGTTAAGTGCCACCACTGATTAGTAAGCAGTGTATTTATATTATTTTGCTCCCATCAGTCCCATGAATATTTTAGCTTTTTCCAACCTCAAAAGTCAATATACCGGCTTAATTAAAAATGAGAAATATAAAATTCCCCACGAAAAAGTTACCGTTAGGTACTTTAGAGTGTATAGTAAAAAAATGGTACGCTCCTGGTCTAAGGTACCTACACCTCGGACCGTCGGCTTGAATAATGTGACTTTCACGTCCCCAAACAAATGCCCCGACCCCCCACTGCTACCCCCTGTGAAAAAGACCCATGAAAGTGTATTGAATAAATAAGGAGGCAAAATACTAGCGTCATTCAGCCTGAATATAGTTGTTTTTGTGTTCATTGACGGAAAGTTATGTCAATGAGTCTGGGGTGATTCATGTCTGATGCACACAGGGTGTTTTCCATGAAATGACTGGTTTGACGGTGACAGACAGTGGCGTCTGGTACGATGAGGTAAATGAGGTAATGCCTCCAGTATAAGTAAGGATAAATATACAAAGTTTTACAGAATTATGTTAACAAAATCTAGGGACAGGTCCTATGTTTAAAAATATTTTTTTTCTTTATATATAAACATGGGTCCAGAAATGCCTCGTTCTCGAGATACAGGTTGTTTAAAATTTTCTGTCCTAAACACTATAAACTTAATTTCTCGAAAACCGATCGAGATATTGAGACGACATTTGGCACACAACAGTATATACTGAAGGGCTACTTTTACGTGTATCAATTTCTATTGTAATATACTAGTATCATGGCGTTTGTGTCGATAAATACTCATTTTTAGAAAAAAAAATGCACGCCACTGATTTTTGGTATCGCTCTCTTAAAGCCAAGTTATTTCTACTTAAAAAATGTATTTTTAAATTCGACCAATGGATAAAAAAGTTTGTTATAAATTTAGGGGTGACTCACTCTCAATGAACACCTTGTAGTGTTTCAATTTACTTGAACTCATAGTGAAAGAAGACCAATAATGAATTAAATCATAAAGTATCATGTACAAAATTTGGTGATTTGGTTTGGTTAAAATAATTAAGACCTGCTTTGATAAAATCTTTGTGCTTTGTTGAAAAATGGTTTCAAAATCAAACCTCGCCGATCTTCTTGAAATTTTGCACGTCCCCATAATTTACCTTTCTGAACAACTTTATTAAGTAAAATTTTGCTGTATTTTCAGTAGAAAAGGCACTTTACCTGAAACGATAACAGTTTTCAATCGGTGCACTGAATATTTCAAATAAGTTACTCCTAACGACTTCAACAAGGTATATCTTTTTTAGATACAATAGGTAGGAGAATCGATTGTTTCAATAGACAGATGGATAAATGGAAAAAAGTTCTGCCATAAGTGGCGCCCTCTACTAGTGACGTCAAAATTCTTATTTGTCGTGCCAAAAAACGTAATTGTGCCAATTTTTTTTTAATACTCCGACAGGTTATTGAGATATTTCAAAATAAAATTCTAGCATTGAACACCCTGTATTTTTTAAACCAGCAACATTCGGATAAGGCATATTTCGGTGTGTAGTATCTCCAGTTCAGAGATTGCCCATTCTTAATGAATCACCCTGTATAATCGACAATCAGGAAGGCATTAACTCCAAAGTCTCCTTCAAGGATCTGTCCTGGGGCCGTCTAAAATTCCACACCGAATTAATGACTAGTATGATTAATGGTTTAAAATATTCACCCTCATCCTGTGACAGTATTAATTAACTATCAAGTTTGGACCGTTATTTTGCCACAGATAGCCCAGTGTTTTCATATATTAAAAAACTGTTAAACGGCTGTACCGGTGTCACCCTGTAGATCGAAAGTAGAATTAGTCAGTACTCAGAAACCATTGATAGCGTTTATTGCTGATGAAAGTACCTATAAAGCAATTAGTGTCGTTACGTCGGTTCGAATCAGGTCTGGATCTGTCAAATTAGTCTGAGCCATTTAGAGGTTCATAAAATGTAAACCTTTGTAACGGTAAAGTCTTTCCAAAGTCAAATGAGAGACTGTTCTGGGTGTACAGGGTGTCTCTAAATGGTATTTTAAAAACTATATATCGATGAACTAAAATAGCTGTATTCTATTCCAGTTGCAACATGTATCGAACAAGATTTTCCGTAAAATCGTCAAATAAATATTTAAAATAGTTTGGACATAATCTTCGATTGCATTTGCTAATATGATCGATAGACAATTTTATTTAAACAACTTTAACTAAGTTGCCTATAAGGTTCTTGCTATGGAGCAGTTGCTATGGTACGATGTTTACAAACTATACAAACATTTTAAATAATTCTGAAATCTGTGAACGTTTGTGAACATTCAACCCCAATAATTAGACTCGGTATTAATTCTTCATAAAACTTCAGTATGTGTGACGCAGATTCTAATAATATTAAAAATTCTGTAATAGAAAATGAGACCGAAGCTGCCTCATGTACATTGATTCCTCAGAAATCGAAGAAACTGTACCAAAAAACTTATACAAAATTTGATATTTGGTGTGCATAAAATAGTACTTTATACTATAAGGGAGAGAAATGCGTTATTTTGGCAGAGGTGCAATTTGAAGCCCGAGGGCTACCAATGCACCGAGGACAAAATAGCATCTCTCCCGAATGGTATATACTATTTTTCCCACGGTCTCATTAACTTAAAAACTTATTGTGTCATTATGAAGTAAGTAGGACCAGAATTATTGTATTCGGACTTGAGCATTTATTTAATAGTCGTTGAGTTATTGTCATAACTTCAAAATAAACAAATAAAAAGAATTGTCAAATTAAGGTGTTAGTTTGGTTTAGTTTAAAGTTTGTTTAGTGCACAATGAATAATTGTGAGTCGGAAGAGATTGTGGAGGCTGCAAATATTGCAATAAGCAATTTGCTGCCTACGAAGTCAAGATCTTTATACGATATAGCCTACAATCGGTTCAAAAAGTGGTGCGCCGAGAAAAATGTTCAAGTATACAACGAGAATGTTTTGTTCAGTGAAAATGCAAAGAATTACAAGTCTTCCACATTATGGGCGCAATATTCTATGGTTATGGTCATGCTTGATAATTTACGACAACATAGATATAAGCAAATTCCCCAAGCTGATCGCATTTTTGAAAAGAACCGGTGACGGATATCAAGCGAAAAAATCGAAAATATTGGCAAAGGGTGAAATCGACCGTTTTCTATCAAGTGCAGATGACAAAGAATTCTTAATGATTAAGGTAAGATTACTTTTGTTGTTAGGTATTTCAATTATTAAGTATTTCGATTTTTTATAGGTTGGATTAATTCTGGGGATTGCCGGAGCTTGTCGAACTGATGATCTAGTCAATTTAACTGTAGATGATATTGAGGATGTAGGCTCTTCCTTGATTGTAAAAATTCCAAACACTAAGACAAAGATTCCACGAACCTTTCTGGTTACCGATGTGGGAAATATGCTTGAATTGTTTCGAAAAACCTGTCCTTTCGTCCTCCCCACGTCAAGCATAAGCGCCTTTTTTTGTACTACAAAGTAGGAAAATGTAGTTCGCAATCAGTTGGCAATAATACCATGGGAAAAATTCCGAGTGTAGTAGCTTCGTATTTAAAATTACCTGATGCTGCATGTTATACTGGTCACTGCTTACGAAGATTTTCAGCGACATTACTGGCAGATGCTGGTGTGGATATCACGACAATAAAGCGTCATGCTGGTTGGAAATCAACCACAGTCGCTGAGGGTTATGTCGAGAACTCCATTGAAAATAAGACCAAAATTGCTAATCAGGTTTTAGTAGGTACCACTACTAGCGCAATCACAAAAACTGTAAATGTAAGCGAAAATAATATTCCTTCTAATATTAATTTTGAAAATTGTACAAATGTAACATTTAATTTAAATGTCAATAAATAATTTCAATGTTATCTTTTTTCTTGCATGAAAAACGTTCTCCATATTGTAAACTCCCTTGGGAGCACTATACTCCCTTGGGAATAATCGACTACTTCTGTTTTAATTTTGATGTCATAGAAACTCGATCGTTTTAAGCACATGTGCCTAAAAGACTGTCATTTCAATACTGAAATGATAATCGAAATGTCATTATTATGAAACAATTTTACGAAGAATGATTTTTTAATTTCTTGGTGGTTTCTTTTATTTTTTTACCAACTGATTTCGGAATGACTTTACCACATTTTACCCTAATTGCGGATAGTAAAATCGGCAGTAAAACCGAAAATCATCGATTCTCAACCGGAAAACCCGTGAGACGGAACAAGCCGTTTTTTTATAAGCAGGTCGTAGCGTACCTCTTAAAATCTACCGTAGAGATAAGGTCCCGTCTTAGATCATTGGCAGATAAACCGCTATGACAAACCCAAAACTTAACAAGGATAGTTTACCTGCTTTATTATAGCGGCTTCTGTCTCTGTCTGTCGCCTTACAGACTGTCGTCCTCGAGAGAGACGAGATGAGTCCAGAGAAATATTCGACTTCGAAATAGTTTTCGGAACATGGAATTCGTCGTGTGACAGTCGTGGCATCCTATTGATATATTATCATATTTGTTAACTATTTCATATCGGTATCGTGACTGGGGTCCGTTTGTTAGTTTTAAAATATCAGGACTGCAGTGGCGGATAACAAGTAAGAAAGTGCCCGAGTAAAATTTTGAAAGTAATAAAAATAATAGTTACATTTTTTTGAGAGAATTAAAGGTTGGTTAATTTCCCGAATGTGATTCAACGTTTTATCCACGACCCCGGCCAAAACCGGTCAATTAGGAGAGTGAAAGCAGGTGAAAAATTATGGTTTTGAAAAACGTCATTTTTGACAAATTTAGTTTAATCAATAATATTGAATGTGTTAATACTGAAAAGTCTTGGAATCGTTTCTGTAACATTCGTGTGTTTATTTGTGAAAAAATTTGCAAAATCGATACAAAAATGAGTGAGAATGCTGAGAATTTCATCATTCCGGCTGAAACCTAGCAAGAAGCCCAATAAGCAATATTACGTCTATTACCAGCGAAAAAAGAGACATAGGAGAAGAAGCAACTATAGGAGAACTACTATCCTACTTTTTCAATGTGGAGAAACGGTTTGTTGAAAGTGCACCAAAGATATTTCGAAGTATGATAAACTTACTTCATATTTGAAAGCAGAATTAAGAAGTTATAAAATAAAAAAGGTAAAGATACTGCAGAGAAACCAAATCGAAGAATTTTTGAAAAAAGCACCGGATGAGGAATGTTTACATGTTAAGGTAGAAAATACACGATTTTAATATTTCAATTTATACATTGAGCGTTTTGTTTTGAACTCTTTAGGTTCATGGGAGTCGCAAGTGTTTGTCGATGCAATGAATTAACCTTTTTGTTTTGGATATCACCCATGTCCAAGACAAAGGCAGAACGTACTCATTTCGGATACGAAAACAAATATTTAGAAGCTTTTTCAGTCAATGCTATAGAACGTTTTCATAAGTGGCTGCATTTCTTGGACTCCCTGACCAGAAAGTTTTGCCGGACATGGAATGAGGCGTTCTTCGACAACATTACTGGTCAATGCTAGGGGTGATATTACCACTGTGAAGCGTCATGGTGGTTGAAAATCGACTGCGGTAGCGGAAAGTTGTATTGGAGACTCACTGTCCAGCAACTGCTGAATAAATCCAGGTCCTGCCGAAGTTCTGGGCCCCTCCAGTCCTTCAGAAACTCTTTATCGTGCGAATTCAAATAATCCCGGTCAAAATGACAAGTTCCATCTTGAGATAAATGTTAATATTAATAATAGCTTACTTTAATCAGCTACCATTTAGTAATATCAGAATATGTTGGTTGCAAGATACCTATGTTTAAGTATAAATTATTACAAATGTTGTTACTGGATTGGTATAAGCAGAAACGGCATGCCCCTTTTTACTTAAAATCGGGTTATTGCAGAATGTCAGTCCACATAGATCATCGCATCATGCTATAAACAAACAGTACTTTGAAGGCCTGTAACTCAGCCTATGTACAACTTTGTATACAAGTATGTTTAGTTAAATTGCAATATTTTGGGACCTCATACATGCAGCTCCTCTGTGTCGGTCCTTATGCAGAACACCCTGTGTTTTCTTTTAGACGGCAATATTCATTGATCCAGGCAGGCCGTATATTGTTCTCTACACTGTATGTTCCGTCTCAGCGTCTATTATCTCAACGCAAAGCGTTTCTAATAATTAAATATGTGTACTTCCATTATTACCAACCGACTTGGAAAACGTTTCGTCGCCAGAACGTGAGAAACGAGAAGGGACGCATTTTAAGCGGATTCGCATGATTCTGAGAAGAAATTGCCAAGAAACGGGTGAAATTACTGTACAGGGTGTCTCCTTCTAATCGTCAATTGAACAGTTCGTAGTAAGTCTCTTTTACCTCCAAAGCCTATTTAATGTAATGTCCCCTTGCACATGATGTCTGTTTAATTAGTGAAACGTGCGGCGAGTACACTGTAGTGTAGTATTATACATGACAACTAAAGCCCGCATTTCGTTCGCAGATCTAAGGTCCGGACTTATAAAAACAAATTTAATCTTATGTCAGTTAATCGACAGCAACATTCCACTTATTTACCTGCAAGAGCCCGATTATCAAGTTTAGTGGAACACATTCCTTCAGAAAGTGACGTAAATCTCTGAGGAAATTCAAATCTGTATTCTTATTGACGATGACTATAGGTAGGACATAGGACATATATATATATATATATATATATATATATATATATATATATATATATATATATATATATATATATATAACTCATCAGTAATACCTGTAATAATAAAGATATTAACACAGCGAATTATGATAAACATTTAATACGCTGTTACCAGTGGCGGCTCGTTGTAGCTGCAAGAGGTGAGGCCCAAATAATACCTAAATAAGAATAAATTTACACGTCTCTTCTGAGGTAATATTCCTTGATATAGCCCCACTATAACCATAAATTAAAAAACTAAATAACATCAGAACTCCGATTTTAATTTGCAATATAAATAATAGAAAAAAATATATGTTTCAGCATCTAATAATTTAAAAAATTGTTCCTATGTGCTTAAAACACTAAAATATATAAAAAAAAAATATAAAAACCAATTTTCAACTACTTATCTATTTACATAAAATTGGGAATCGGAAGACTTTGCAACAGTTCTTTTTCTATAGCCATCGTCGATAAGTTGTTTAAGCGCTCTTGTGTCATCGTATTTCTTAAGTAAGTCTTAATGCGCTTAAGGCACGAAAAGTTTCGTTCTACTGAAACACTTATTGCAGGAATTGTTAAAACTAAGCAAAATAATTTATGTATGTTATGTTTCCGAAAATATCATTTTAAATCCCTTGTATAATATTTCTACCGTTTTCTGAACAAAACATAAAGTTCGTTTTTCAACTTATCTATGTCAAATATGTTTCGATACATTTGTAGTAAACAATCAAACGATATTTCCGGAAATTTGTTTGCATATTCGGGATATTTTAAAGCGTTGGCCGATTACTCAAAATTTGCCGTTTCTCTACTTCATTACGTATTGAAAAAGGCGTTTCAAACACAGATAAAACAATATCGTGAGAGGGATTCATTATTATAAATAACTATCGACGAGCCTATCGATAATATATATTTAAATTAGGTTCCTATTCTATGTTAAATTTAGTCTTACCTTGTAAGGAAGTTGTTTTTTATTTCTTTAAATTAATCCTACCTGCCTTGTCCCTAAAACTTTACCACCGCGCTTACCACCTAATCTTCAGAATATTTAAGAAGTTACATTCAACTAATCAACCACTAACACTAACCACTGGAAATCCAAAACACATAAATAAAAGTATTAACACTTGAACAATCGATTAATCGCGTCACACACGTAAATAATCTACAGTTCATAAGTTACCTACGGTCACTAGCCACTATCACATCGTCCATTTATCGTTGAACTAAAAACTTGAGGCGTCAGAAATCGGGCCTCAATCCCGAGCGGACATGGAGCGAAAAACATCGATTTTAACCATTTCGCGTGGTGGGGAAAACCATAACGTATAGACATGTGCGACGCAATTTGAGGCTCGGAAAATTTGGCTTCACTGTGGTAGGATTGCTGGGTGACCCGGACTCCCCACGCGGGTAGAAACAGAAACGGCGGGATATTGAAATGTAAACCAGAGGTACGTTATAACATACGAGGGCTAAGATTGAATCAATTATTTTATTTCGTTACATTGATTTTTGAAAAATGTAGTAGGCAATCGGATTGGACATTATGGGGTATTAAAATATATAGTACAAGCCAAATTTTACAGTGAGGTCCGGCCTCAGTTGCTGTTACAAACAGAAAAACGTGAAAAATTATATATAAATAATCCCATGTGGACCTCGGTATCTGCGTTTTTTGCAGTGTGCAATACGGAATGTTCCTTTTTAACCAATAACTATTTTATATTGTATTTTATAGATGGCCTGTCTCTTCTCGAAGAGAAAAAGTTCGACTTTTAAAGTATCTTATTTCCTATACAATATGCCTCTAAATCATATTCCAACAATAAGTGTCTAGAGTCAACAGTCAAGCATTAGAACGATTTATGGTCGACGAATTTAGATGGACAATATAAAACATTTTGACTAGGATGACAATGAAAACACCCATTACAAGGAATGTACGAAGTAACGAGGTATGAGGAAATCGATAAGCCACAAATATTCACTGAGGCAAAAGAAAATGGCGAACATTTGAAGAAAATGTAACTATTTTCAATATTTTTTATATAAAAAAAAAATGAAAACAAAATTGAAAATATTTGAAAATTATATAGGGTGTAGTAACGTTTTATTACTACTGCGTATCAATTTAATTTAATAAAGAAAGTAAAATTTAAAGTTAAGCAACTTCAGGAAACGGAGTGTCATAAGAAAAAATGTTATAGGAAATATCCCTATTATATTTTCATACTCTATCGTTTCCTAAAGTTAATAATGAAATAAAACGGACACCCTGTATGAAGAAAAAGTAACTTCTTTTGGCATAGAACATCCTAGAGAAATATTGCCTTCTAATGTACGGATTTTTATAACCTAAGAGACGCGGTTTCGGCGTAGTCGGCACTCATCAGTTTCTTCTGCCGCCCTGTATACGTCGCGAGTGCGCTCCTCCACGAAGGTCGGTCGAGTACAACATAATAAATTTAGCGAGTGAATAGGATTCTTTGTGTATCAGTGTCGCTCGTATTATAAAACAGCCTGGCGGCATTGTCCGCCATAATAATATCTAAGGATTAAGTCGGACAGCATTAGAAGTACTTCACACGGTTCATTCAGCCGCATTTTTTTACGTCGCGCCGCTCAATGCGGCGTTAATAGTGTGTGAATTATTCCTGAGCGCAAACACGGGACTTGATTTGAGTTACCTGTAATTATTGTTTATTATTTGACGTACAAGGTGGACGATGAAAAGTAGGGTACTGTTCGTACATGTTGCCCGGTTCTCTAATAAAAATGTTGTAAATTAGGTCCATTACAGATAGAACATGAAAAAATAAGATGACAAGTTCCTATAAATTTTTTTCCTACAAGCCCTCCCTACGGAGATATGTGTCCCTGAAGGGCGCCACTACAAATCGGTTTTTCTTGAATAATTTTTAAAGTACTTAATATAACTTAATAAAAATTTAATGAGATGGACACTAGTAAGGACCTCTTAAAATAGTGTTCTTGAAACGTATTTAGCTTTTTCAGTTTACCAAGGCCTAAGCTTTACAACTCAATGCCTAAATTTTTAACACCCTGTACGATAAAGACTGTATATCATCAGCAGCTCCGGTATATTAAATCAAATTATGAATTTTAGGTTAGCCGAAGAGGACCCTCTTGAATTAATAAAGCAAATCGTATCACCCTGTACCGCACGAAGTAAGCGACAATGCCCAGGCGATTTGATAATCCCAGATTTAGACCGTCGTATATCTCTATCTGTGGGACACCTTTTATGCAAGCATTAGCTAAATTTATATGTCAGTGGGAGCGGCGCTATTCCGATACAATTATTCGAAAGGGAAAAAATGAGACGGCAATAACGTGCGTTCGGTTCAATGGGCTCTAAATCTGGTACACTTATGGGCAAGTATGACTTTCGATGCCATTGTATTAGCCCGTATACTTCCTGTCGGACATATTTAGTGGCTGCATAATGGACAGCTCGTTGCGCTCAATAGGCTTTAAATCTGGCAAGTCAGTAGTAGTGACAGATAAGATTAAGGATGGATGGAGTCGAAGTCTGTTATAAATTTGTGACGAATAAACTCAGATGTATATAGAACCTACAATGTACGAAATGGATTGTGGATTTCATGTTTCAACGGTTTATACAGTCCATATTAAAAATAGTAAAAGAACCGTGGTGTCTACAGGGCGTCCGGAATACAAGTGGCGACACTAAAGAGGCTTGTATATTTGACCAAAAACGATTAGTTTTTTAATTATAGATTTCAAAAAGACAAGTATAACTGGAATAAGACGCAAAATTTTGACAAACTACACGGAAAAACGCTATACTATTATTAATATTAATACACATATTCCAACGCTGGCTTAGTACTGTTCCTCAAGTAATTTTTTATTAAAATATTAACTTATTCTTGTATAATAAGATTATATATTTTTCATTAAAAGATTAAGTAGAAGCTCCTGTAACGCAATTTGTTTGTAGCTTATTTTTTGTATTAGTATTAATGAAGTTTCGCTGAAAATCTTTAAAACTGTAACATACCATCATGTACGACAACACTGTAAACTATTACCTGCTGCTGTTAACCTAAAAATATTATTAGTCGTAGTAGTATAGTAGTTAGTGCGCTTGGTTTTTCTGTACCTAGTGCTTGCTTGATATTTGAGAGTGTACAGGGTGTCTGAAATTCAATATGACGCTCAGGCAAATACTCCAAATTGTGAATTTTGTAGTCATGATACCCATTGGTCTTTAAAATTCTTTGAAGGGTTGATTTATCCAAATTCAATTCACGGCTAGCCTGTCGTATAGAATTTCGAATATTTGGTTCGAAATACTGTAACAGTCTACCTGTATTAGCATTATTTCTTACCCTTCGAGCAATTATTTGATCCTTCCGAACAGAAAATGTATCAACTTTGGGACTAAGCTAAGTTTAGCAACATCGCATTATTTTGTCGTCAGCTATCTACTCTTGTTCTGTGTCCCATTACTTAAGGTTCACCCTGTATTAATATCTCCACGCGTGCATATTTTGATTGTTTTTGAGATTTCTGAACAATTTTGCTTGAATAATTTGTGGGCATATTTCGGTCGTTTTTGAGATTCCTCAAAAATATTGTTTGAAGACCATTTATCAGTCGGTCCGTAGTTGCGCGGTTTAAGGCGTCGGTACTTGAATCGATGTGACTAGATCGGTGTGGGTTCGATCCCCGCGGCCGGTAGACCGCATATCAACTATATTCGTGGAGAGGATTGGCACCATCTCTGCGGATATTGTAGGGTGGAAGAATGTTATAATGGGTCAATGCGAGAGATTGATATCGATCGACGTTTGACCACCCTCTAATTAATGAGATTTCCCTCATTCCTGCAATGAATGGTGGTTAGGGCCTGCCAACTAAGTCGTCTAAGTCTCCGACTTCTGGGCTAATCCTTGTGATTAGACTGAGGGGTAGAGATATTATTATATTATAAGAATTTGAGGAAATTAAAATTGAGTCCGATCCTGGCCCGCAATTTCGAGTTACGTCGGGAGGCGGTCGCATCGTTACGTAACCATTAAAGAGGCCGTTCTTAGTAACTACCACGTTACCGTCGAGGAGCTCTCCAACATCTGGCAGCCCCGCCACATACCTATTTGTATGCCTAAGCGATCCCGTGTTCAATCGTAAGTATCATTAAGTCTCGACGATCTAGATAAAGGTAGCAAGCCGTGATTTCCTCAGTCCCAAGTGCGCTGACAGAGTCACATCCAAAGGCACTCCTCGAGCTCTTGACAATCTGAAGACAGTCGGGAAGCGATCGTTCATAGCGCCATCTGTTGTCTAAAGTGTCTAAGACGTTTGTTTTGTAAGAAGGTGCTGTACCACGATTTAAGTAACAATGCTTATCCACAATACCTATAATGGGATAATTTTTGACTTTCACTAACAAAAAGTTCTTTATCAGAAAAGCTTATGTGCAATAAATTATACTTTATTTCATGCTAATACATTATAAACAAATAAACCCTTAGTTACCGTAACTATAAACATATTCATAACTCCCTTGGAAGTTATACTGAGTAGTTATAACTTCCTCTGATGTATTTACAAAAATAAACCGACAATTGTCAAATCGTCTACTGTAATTATTTCCCGCATTGTAAGAATTTTCCGATGAACTGTTGCCTATGACTGTAGTCAGACATGAAGTTGATGTTCTTTTATCTGACATGTCAGTCAACATTCTTGCAGTTTTCGAAGCATCCTTCAAAAATTTAACAATGTCGTCCCGACTAAACACTTTTTTGGCTCATAGCCTTTACTTTTTTATTTGAGAAACTTTCTCCCATCTGTATTATTATAAATTGTCATCACTGATTTTAACATTGACCACTTAGTCCACAGGAAATTAGGATTGTTTCTAATAAATAACAAAAAAACCTAACGAGAAACAAATACATCGACTTCACAAAAAGAATCAACGGCGGCTGTGTAACAGTCGCTGGTGGGATGGCGCGAACGATAGGTATATGTGACGTCACATCGCCCGCTGCACTGATTGAGGGCGGGGCGAACTTTGGGCCTTAACATCTCCTTTGTTTTTGGATCAATTCATCCTATTTTTTCAACATATGCCTAAATTGATTAGATCTGCAATAATATTGAAAATTCATTTAAAATTTGATTGCACTAAATGACATTAACGTTCCATTCACTTTATAGAGTTGCAAAACCTACATTCTATCACTGGAGAAATCAAATTGGCTTTCTTTCACTAGTGAAATAAATAAGTCTTATTTCATATAATAAGAATAAGAGAAAACACACAACATTTTCCATTTTCACCAGCTTTTCGCACCAAATTATCAATCCATCATGGCAACCAATGTGTCTCGTCATGACATTTCCATTCTTACTAGAGTTTTTGAAGGAATACTCTCGTTTTCTTTTAACTAAACTCGACTAACTTGTGATTGTGGATAAAACGTTGTATTGTATTCGTGTTTAAGTAGTGGTTTATCCGCCAAAGAAAACGAAACGCTATTTAAAATAGTGCTACAATAAATAACTATTAATTTTGAAAGACGGAATAACTCCATGTATGTTATCGGTAGAACAGTTGTCGCGCGATTGTTTCTGGTGCGTTTACCTTACGTTTCACGCGGAATAGATGTCTTCTAATCGTTAAATTCCACTCGAGGTGTTGTAGTGGCGTATTTTTTTAATCATCCTCGTGTTTTTTTAAACTTCCAGCAAACGGTAAATCCGCGCCGACCCACCAGAATTCCCATGGCGTACGAACACAAAAACATCGCTAGACGTCTTCAGTAACAATGTATTTAATTGTGGAGGGCCTCTCGACTCGCTCCGACCGAGTCTCGAGAGGAGAACAAATATTATCTTAAAGCGCTGGGCCACTCGAACAGCCACGAAAAAAATGTGGACACGATAAATAAACAACGATTTTCGAAAGGTGCCAGTCATCGGTGTGGGTTGGGACCGTGTGGAATACTGCGTTCGGATGGGCGACCGTTCGAAATGATATGTAGGCTACAGGGCAAACGAGGGAAAGTCGGGAAAGGGTGGAAATCTGTTTCAATGGTACAAGTCAAGCCTGGAATTGTGCGAAATATTCAGATTGCGTGAAAATATTCAGGGTTAACTATGACCAAATTAAAAAAATTATTTCGGAATTCTGGCTCGATGTTTCCTGTTTTCCGGAAAATCGACGCCTATGACAATCATCGTCCGAGATGGCCTAGATATGTCAACTACAATGCGGTCGTTTTCTACAGCGTTGTCAAATGTAGAAACGACAAAAATAAACAGTTAACCTCGTTAGCTGCATTCGGTGTTCGTTCCTTCATTGCACACTGCCAAAACTATATTTTCACTCATTATAAGTCCGTCAGAATTATCCACTAACAAAGTCGTTGAGATGACCGACAATTGAACTGGCTGTTCCTTCATGTGTAGGTTCACATATAAGTCGAGTGCAGGTGAGATATAAGTAGTCTGCTACTTCCTGCTCGAGCTAAGCGGCACGACTTGCAGGAAGCGACCTACATTGCAGTAAAGAATACCTACTAATAGAAAATTCGGAATGCACCCGAGCAGTCCTTAATTATAAAATCTTGTACGATTGCCGTTGGATTTGCCCTTGATTATAGAAAAATATACAGCATATAGCATGTTTTATGAAAATATCTGTACCCGACATAACAACCCAACTAACAACAAGATAGAAAACAGAAAATGATTCACCATTTTTTAAATCTCTCCAAATATTAATCCTGGAAATAAACATCAGTAACACCTTTGACTTGTAGAATATACCTAACCTCACGGATCACAAGGTCAGAGTCGGCGAAAAATAGGAGTTTAATATAATTTCAAATTTTTTTGCTTTATAAAGTTTGTAAATATTATCACTGTTCATCTTTGACTATGAGTTAAAATTATTTGAAGCGCGACAAGCCGTTCAGTGGGGGTGTTTCATCCCTAAAATTATACCGAACTTTTTTTCTATTGGCCGAATTTAAAAATAATGATTTTATCCTTCTTCCCTTACATCATCGATGGCAACAGGAAATGTTAAGTAAAACGTAACAAGTGACATCTTCGACGTTCATATTTGAAAATTCTCAGCTTTCACTGTTAACGCACGAACAAAGGAGGACAAACACACCTACCAGGGCCCTAATCACCAGCTCAAATAGAAGTGTTTTGATACCCAAGCTTACAAATTCGTCACATGGGCGCTAAATATAGGCAAACAAGGCCTTAACTGAATCAAAACGAGACAGTTTAAGTATCACAAGCCTTCAGTATATACCAACGCGTTATTTACAATTTTTTAAAAATATCAGAGACTTGTGTAGAAGGCGATTGTAGAAAATGCCATCTAGCGTTATTATTTTCCAACAAAAAGAGCTGAAATTTGTTACGGAGAGATAAAAATACTATCGTCTTGGATAATGCCAAATAGTGAATGGAGGTCAATGGAGGACATTTTCAACATTTGCGGCATTGAGTTTATTTCTGTAAATTATTTAGTTGTTTCAATTTCTAAATGAAAAAGAACTTGTTATTGAAAACATAAAACTTGTTTATTTGGTATGGCTAGATTCGGTTTTCTATATTATTTTCAACGAGTCCCCTTATGCCTTATGTTTCCATTTGAAAAAAAAGTATGGGTTACTGGAGGTTAGGGGGTTGAAGAAAAATTAATTATTATATAACCGAAAGATGGGAAAAAATCAATATCAGTTAACAGGATCTGTCCGTCTGTCCTTTTGTTTTAGATGTAATTGTTTCCATATGTTGCTACTATAGTTATGTAACAATTTTTTAAGAAATGTTTTAAACTTTGAAAATGGTTGTAATCCCGAACCGTAGTTTAAACTGATGTTTTTTGTGTAATAAATGACCAATTGCCCAGGAAATTTGTTGGTGTTTTTTTTTATGTGTATAAAACGTATTTTTAGTGTGGCGAGGGCCGCGGCTTACTACTACTTGATGTATTACAAGATATATACAAAACGAATTCAGATTTTCGATCCCGATACGGTTTCTAAAGAACGTTTGATTTGTGACGAGGCAGACCGCGTCGAACCTGATACGGACAAAGCAAAGGAAGCGTATGGCCACCATAACAGCGATCTGTCTTTGTTAGAGAGCCATTGTTAGCTGTGACGGTGCGTTTTGGAGCGGAGATCACGACGATCGCATTATTTCGAGAAAAAATATTTATTTTATCCGTTTACTACTGACAGCGAGGCTTGGGGGCACGCGGGGCGGGAAGGAGGGAGGGGGGAAGCTTTCTTCCTGCTGTGGGAACGACGTTCAAAGGAAAAACTAATGGATCAGTGGGCTAAATACGACATCTGGTCAAAAAGTTCTAGGACTAGTTTTTTAATTTATTGAGAAATATTACTACTTTCTGCAGGGAAATAAATTTAGTATTACACACTAGTAACTAACTAAATTGTGCGAATTTTATACAGGGTGTTTCAGGAGGAGATGCACATATTTCAGTATGTTACTCTACGTTCAATTTTAAGCAAAAAATGTCCTATGAATTTAGGTCTGGAAACGCTTCGTTTAGGATATACAGGATGTCAAATTAAAATAAAATAATTACATTTTCTTTACTAACTCTCGACTACTTTGAGTTAAATTCATGAAATTTTGTATGCGGAGGTTTCTTGGGACGGGAAATTCAAATTTTTTGCACAATTGGCTGTATCTCCAAGAGGGCGCCACAAGCGGCCATTACGATCCTTTTAAATCGATTCAACTTTTTTGTACCAACGGTGTATGTAATTTAAGAATATTCCCCTGCCTTTTCTGCTTAACAGATGTACACCTTATTGAAGTCTCTAGAAGCAGCCGTTTCTATTATTCCGGAACTGGCCATTGTCGAAGTGTTAAAACAACTGAAATATTAATTTTTTTTTATTCCTCAAAGTTCTATTGTGGGACCGGTTTTTCTTGAGAGGGTAACAGATGACAAATAAAACAAAAATTTGACATAGATCTTACACATGTTGATGACCGACTCTATTCTTAGTATCAAACAAAACGCTAGGTTCTACTTTATATGAAGCTGGTGCAGAGGATGGCCTAATATAGTTATTTTAACACATCAATTAGCATATAGAAATGATTCCCAAATATTTTACATAACGAAGCGTTCATAAATGTCCTGTGTCGGCCCATTAGTTTCCTCTTTACTACGATAATGTTGTAAATAAATAATTTTACGGGCCATTATTGATCTTTTAATCACGTTAAGAAATAATTAAACAAATAAATAATCAACAGTTAAATCCGTTATAGGAATAATTTATGAGCGGTTTGGAAATTAATAGAAATAGTTTTAAAACGTTAGATAACAAGTATAAGACATTTTATTAGTCCAGATATTTGAGCAATTTTACCAAAATAGCGGTATTAACGATATCAATTGTATGCGGATTGTTGCTTTGACTATCAAAATGTCAGATATTACAACTGTTTTACTAATGTTAGGTGTTTAAAGCTGTATAGGAAAATATGTCTATGTAACAAGGTTTTTATATGATTCACAATGACTATGATTTGACACTGTTCCGAATGTCATAATAATTTAGATTATCCCACATGTGCTTTTACGAATGTAATAAAAGAATTATTGCAAAAAAATCGATTTTCTAACGATTCCGGGAGAAGAGTTATTAATTTGTTAATTAGCGAGGTTGCAACAATTGAACAATAAACAATTATATTTGCAAAAATCTTGTGCCGATGGATTGCCTTAATAAGCCAGAAATTCTGGAAAAATTCCGGTTCTCTAGTGATTTCGGGGGAGGAGTTTAATTTGTTTATTAGCCCAGTTACAACAATTTAGCAATAAATAATAAAGCTAACACCAAAGTGATAAAGAGGGACCTCGAAAACCCCTGAGAGAACATTTTTCAGACATTTTCGTTGAATCGTGTGTGACATTTGCCATATGTTCAACAAAAATGGGTCATTTGTTAAATAAACAATTAAAAATTTGCGAGCGTACAGAGGTTAGATGTACCTTTTGTTATCAAAAATTCCCTGAACATTTTGCAGAAAACCGCATCTCAATCGGACTTCTCCGCAAAAAATTGTCTATGTTCACATTTTTCATGCTAATTTGACGCGACTAATCAATAAATTCAACAATTTAATTGCTTTAAGGTGTAATGACCTTCCGTATTTAACTGAAACAGTGCCAAATAAATGCTGTAACGAGGCTCTTATAATTTATAAAGCAGTTGTAGATAAATAAATAAATATTACGTGATCGGGTAAAATTCAGACGTAATCTGCATTACTGGTAGGAATTTTTGGTTAGCGAATGGTCCCTCGCATCTTTTTTGACGGGAGCGACAGAGTATACGAGTCGTCCGGACGAGGCGTTCCCCAATTAATTACTAAAATTAAATATGGCCACTACGGAGCCATCTGTCATCTGGCTACGCCCCTCATTACGCTACCAAACAATTGCCGATCGATGTAATTATTGCCGAGGTGCATCGCAGTACGCGGGGCACACGTCGTCCGGCGACCGTCTCGATAAGGACAAGTTGGCTGTGGAAACACCAGAAGGTCGACGTCATAAAAAATTTGCGGAAATCCAGCTTTGCTTTTTAATTAGACAAAGTAAAATAGTATTTTGAGAGATACCGGGAATGATCACCAAATCTCTTTCTATTTCTTCTACGTTAAGCCCTGATTCGACGGATTCTTCATTCAAAATATAGTTATTTGTGTTTTACACGGGGTGTTTCTGGAATATTGTCATAATTATAGGACGCTAAGTTAATGTTTGAAGAAGCCGAGATGCAAATATATACCTACAAAAAGTTAAAATCAATATCTTGTACTGGTGATGTACAAAGCCTTCAAAAATGATTACAAGCCACGTGACCTAGGCGCATATGCAACCAACATTGCTCTGTTGGCAGTACTTTCTAAAAAATCCCTAAACATCAGTGGTGTGGTTGAAGGATTGCTGTATATTATCAACGACATCTTCTGTCAGTGCATTTGGTCTGCCAGTAGATTTTCCTTTGCAAGTGCATTTATTTTCAAATCGTTTGACGGTAGTACACTTTCGGTTTGAGAATGTGTCATAGTTAATGTTTGCGATTGGGAACTCGGTCATACATTGCTCAATGCAAGATTGTAAGGAGTATGTCCAAAACCCGTCTTCATTTCTTGTCCCACTCCGAAAATGAGCCATTAAAATAAAGGAATCTTGCTCAACAGTAAAAGGCATATATAAAGCTGTTTACAGGCCTTTTAGGCCCAGAGCTGTGTTATTCTTCTCCATTCCATTCTGTCCTTCGCCTTTCTTTTCCAATCCGTTACATTTTTCTCCCTTAGATCTATTGCCACCGCCTCTCTCCATCGCTTGCTCGGTCTACCTCTTTTTTTCTTATAGTTAGGTTTACTCCCTACTATTTTCTTAACTGCCCTTTCATCTTCCATACGTTCTAGATGCCCTAGCCACTGCACTCTTCTGGCTCTTACAAATTCGTCTATTGTTGGTGCCTGGTACATTGCATATATTTCCTCATTGTTTCTCCTTACATAGCCTTCCTCCGTCTTCTTACCCCCTAGAATTCTCCTTAAGATTTTCCTTTCCCACCTTAAAAGGTTTTCTCTTGACTTCTTATTGAGAAGCCAGGTTTCACTACCATACAGCGCTGTCGGTCTCAAAATTGTTTTATACATTCTAAATTTTACTCCTCTGGACAAATTTTTTGATTTCAATAAGTGGTTGACTGCTGCCGAACTTCTGTTTGCCTTTATTATTCTCTTTCTTGTTCTTCATCACAGTTAGCTGTTATTAGCGCCCCCAAATACACATATTCTTGAACTTCCTCAAACTCCATCTCTCCATGCTCTGTTCTCAATTTAAAATTGGTATCCTTTTTTTCTTCTCCTATTCTCAAAAGCTTACTTTTCTCTTGATTTGTCTGCAATCTCACTTTACGTGCTTCCTCCACAAGTTTTCTCGTTACTTCTTCTTATTCCCTACTATCTCTAGCAATAATAGCCACGTCATCTGCATAACTTACAATTTGATAACTTTTAAACAATATATGTCCTTCTCTGTTCAACTGACTATCTCTTATGACCTTTCCTAGTACTAAATTAAAAAGAAGCGTTGAGAGTGGGTCTCCTTGTCTCAGTCTTGTATCAATAGTAAAGCGTTCCGAACATTCACCTTTTATTCGTACTTTGGATTTAGTATTTTCTAAGGTCATTTTCAATAGCCTAATTAGTTTGGTTGGTATCCCAAATTGTTTCAAAATTTTACTTAGTTTATTTCTTTTGATCGAATCATATGCTTTCTTGAAGTCCACAAATAATTTTTGTTAGAACTTACCAGTACCAAAAGTTTATCTATGAAAACAATTGATGATTTGTTTGAAATATCTAATTGATTAATAAGGCAAAGGAAAACAATAAGACACTAGAAAATCGGAAGGATAAAATAAATCAACAACGGGATATAACGGAAAGACGAATTTTGCGTCACACGTCGTTTGCAATGAACAATGCGAAACGGTTGTGCCACGCGCGAGATGGTGCGACCGCCGATTGGTTGAATAAAATGTCAAGAATAAATTATACCAATCACAGCCGCGTAATATTGTGTTTTAATGTAACCTTGCTCTTATTCTTTCAGTAACTTATAAAGTTAATTTAATTGCCAACACCAAGGAAACAAAAAATATAGAAATGAGAGTATAATTCAATTTAAATGAACAAGAACCAAGGTGTCGGACAAAGTGTAACTGCTAAAAAACATGAAAAACAGTTATGTAAATCCCTAGTATTTTGATTACTGATATTTCATACTGCCTTTATACATAAACTGTTATACCTATTCCCATTGTCTCACCTCGGAAACTACGGTCTTTTTCACGTGTTCTTTTCGAGACACGTGCCACACTGAGAACCACCTGGCTCGAGTTAAAACTAAGTTAAAATTAATAACTACCAGAGGGAGGTGCCTTTAGTCAAACCAGCAATCAAGAGCCCATTTAGCTCTAATCCGCAGCCAAATTTTTCGCCAGAGCCCAACAAATTAAGCTGTATTACAGCTTTGTTGCCAGATGAACAACTTAAGATGCCTAGGTTCCCAAAACGGACACTAAGATTTACAAAAATTAATACAGTCATCGGTATAACATCCCAGTATGGTCAAATTATACTAAAAATGTGTTAATAAAGACAGTGCAGAGATATACATTCTAGACAGCGTGTTTCTAACAGACACAGCAATATTAATAGGACTCCCTTTGGTCGCTTTGGTGGCGAAAACAATGCCCTGTGTATAAATGTCACTCTGGTAGGTTATGATAATTAGCAACATTGTTTGGTATTTTAGCAATAACATTTATTCCTACCACTTGATTAAAACACTGTATTAAATTTTAAGAATAATCGTGCTGGTGTGTTTACGTTTCTAGGTCTTAAGGCTACATACTTCCTATAGAATGACAGAATTATCTTGAATGTTATTTGTGACAGTAAAAGTTCGACTTCCTCTCGTCTTTGAATCTGGAATAGTATCTATAAAAATGGATTCTTTGTCCTCAACATCTTTAATATTAATTTTTACTATAACCAGACTTCCAAAGTCTGGTATAATTCACGTCACGTCTGCAGGCGCCCGAAATTCCGATAATTAGAACTGTATATCATAAGATATTTCTATTAAGTTGCCTTTGTCTTTGCTTTCTCACAAAAATAGGTAAGAAGTACGTTTCCTGAATATTTATAAATTTCCTTCGACTTACACCATGTCACAAATAGATTATGTTGTTTTTCGTATAATTATTCTGGCAATAAACCTAAAGTCACAGTTTCTGCAGCATTTCTCATAAAATAATTTTTTTATGACATAGGGCTCTATGGCATTATTTTTTCGTGTAGAATCACCCTGAGACAGAAATTGAAATCTCTTCGGTCTGGCTTCCTCACGTAGGCATGTTAAGTGTTCTGAATCATCCGATCGCGTGGCCCATCGTAAACGACCGAGACTTTTATTAGGATACGGTAAAAAATCCTGGTTAAATGAGTGTTATTACTGGTGAACCATACAGGGTAACGTAATAGTAGTGTAGGGGTTTCATATAATAAAATAAACAAACAGCTACCGCCAAAATACACAAAATTTGAGAGCCACGTGCGCCTATGCCTATATTTGTTCTAAATTTATCTACACTTGCTTGTATTGTTTCCTGTTTTATTTCTATGGAGAGACCTGGACGTTTGAGGAGTCAAAGCAAAAATTCGCACAACAAATCAATATAGTTAATACAGTTAGACAAGGTGTTTTTTAAAATCGTATACCGGTTTTGGGTTTGTTCAGACAAGGTGGTTTCAAAATGAGTAGTCAAATTTTCAGTGGATGTAGAACAGCCAAAGTCATTCGTATACCGGTTTTCAGTTTGTTGGTTCTCAGTATGCCATAGGTAAGGTATAGGGGATATGTCTGGTGGCGCTTGTTTGTTATAAGCCTTTCAGGTGTAGTTCAATACTGGTCGGGGCACTGTTTCCTGAAAGTCCGCTTTTACAAATATCGTAATCACCTACAGCGATAGCGGTCGGGTGTCGCAGTGACCACTAGATGTAGACAAATGCTACGTACTACATATTGCGTAGTCTTTATGATCACGATCACAATGGCACTGCAGTTGCACAGTTCTAATGAACGATGTACACCATAGAAACGTAGTTCTCGTCTTCAGGTTTCTCTAGGGGTATTCATCGCCAACTACAGTCCGCGTCGACGTATGCACATGAGTTATGGGAATTTCGAATTTGCATTCGTCGATCGCGCAGTGCCGTGGGAATTTCAATGGCCTCCTAATAAAAGATTCATGGCCCATACGATTTTCACAGGGACGGACGTGATCGGAGAAGAATTATAGGAAATATCCTAGTTGATATTCAGCGTCGGACGCAGAAGGCCATTCGGCGTTGGCTGTGAAACAATGCGCTTCTAGGTAGGATCTGAAATATGTGAGGCGGATTTTCGGGGAAACGGGTGCGGGGGTCCAGTCATCGGTTCCGCGGGAAAAGTCGTTAGAAGTTTGGATTTCTCGCTTCTATGGCTCGAAATCGCGAGAGTAGAAAAAGTTCAGGATGTGCGAAATTTTCGTGTTAATAGTTTTACATACTCTTCTATACGTTTTACAAAAGATGTGTCAAAATTACTAGTAATATAATAAAATACAATGAAATAAATCTGTGTAAGGCAACTTCAGTTTCTCGAAAAAATACGTTGACTTAGCTTTATAATAATTCACGTCGAAACATTAACTACCTGATTAGACACAATACATTAACTTCAAGTAATGCACAACTGTCAAATATCTCTACTTTGACGTTTCTGTCACTTCTCAACATAAGCTAACTATAGAGTCGGAATCGAACAGTTGATATATATTTTTGGGTTCTCAGTCTGGTATGTTCTAGAAAACGTCAAAATATCCACATTTTGAGAATCGCTGACCAAGTAGAGAATCGGGATTATGTTTTCGATTTCATGTACTTAGATACATGGACAAGTTATATAAGAAGTCGATAGAAAACCTATTAAGGTGGGAAAGGAAGACCTTAAGAAGAATTTTAAAGAAGACGAAGGAAGTCTATGCAAGGAGAAATAATGAGGAAAATATATACCTACAATGTACCAGGCACCAAAAATAGACGAAGTTGTAAAAGCCAGATGCAAGGACATCCAGAACGTATAGAAGATAAAAGGTTAATTAAGAAAATTGTAGGGAATACACCTAACTACAAGAAAAAAAGAGGGAGATCGAGGAAGCGATGGAGAGAAGCAGTAGCAATAGATCTAAGGTAGAAAAATGTAACGGATTGAAAAAGAAAGACGAATAACAGAATGAAGTGGAGGAGAATAACACAGCTCTTGACCTAAAAGGCCTGTAAACAGCTTTAGATAGATACATGGACATTCTTTATTGGTGACGTATAGGAATGGCAAAGGGGAGAAGGTGGTCATTAATACTTTTATAAATAAAAATATTTAAATTATTTTTTGACATGTCTAAAAATTCTAGTTATACCTTTCCTGAAGGTTTTGTTCCAAGACATTAGTGTAACACTGGCAACGTCGTGGAATATGACTCTTCATCAGTGATCCTCAATAAGTTTTCTATTGAAAAATCACTAAATTTGACTTTTTGTGCCCGATTTTTTTGTAAAAAAAAAATATTAATTTTGTGTTCTACATAGTGAACTGTACTGCTGGTTAAAATATTTGTACTTACGGTTCACCGTGTATATTATAGTAATATTTAGTGCTTTTATATTGCTGTGAGTAACTCCCTAGACTTTCGAAGATTGAACATAACATTCTACGGGTCGCATGGTCGTCTGGTCCTGGGAGCTTATTTATTATTTTTTTTTTTCGAACGGTCCCGTGTCTAAACAAACGCAGACTTTCAAAGACACTCGACGACGCGTCGTTTCTTCTTCTGCGGACCCCATCGACAACGACCCACGAACAATACACCATTAGACGCGATTGGAAAAACCAGATAAGTCGTCTAGGAATAATCGATGACCGTTCGAACGTAAACACCGTTTACATAACAGATGCGGAGAAAAAAACGCGGCCGGGTACTCTTTCTTTTCATTACGGCCGAACATGTACCCGGAGATCGCTATCGGAGGCGCGGTTTCAAGGTTTCGGCTCGGTATCTTCATTAGGGATCTGGGATGGTGAACTTTGACAGGTCGATCCGTCGAAGGAAAAAATTGTAGCCGTCTTTTATTTATTTATTTAATTTTTATTCTAACAGATGCGCTACCCTGCAGTACACAACCAAGTACAGGGTACGATTAACAGAAAGCAGAACATATATATTGTCTGAAGTTATTTATTTGTGGCACAATTTTAGTTTTTCTTTAGTTTTATTAGGTTTTTGCCACACTTCTGAAGTTCGGCTCTGTTCAAGAGTCTGTTTTTGACAAGAAGTGGTATTAATAGAAGATGTACTGAATTACATCTCACAGTTTTACTTGTAAGTAGACGACTATCCTTTCTCATTTGAATGCCTAATGACAATCCGAAGCAAGGTGCGTATAATACTAATACCAGATAAATCTAGCGGACGGATTTGGCCACGCTAGTCCCATTGTTGTCGGACGCATGTCAGGGAAAGTGACGTGGAGAAAATTTTGGCCTTCTAATCCGCTTAGCCGACAACGGTAGTTTCTAAGGGGACCGTGAAAATATTTTGTTTCGTCGGTTTTATCGCGTCCCATCTTCCAGAGCGTTAAGAATTGATTAGGAAGAGTTTAGATAGATGTCAGTACGATTTTCAAAGCGTCCGGGATACAATTTTAACAAAAATCGAGATATTTCCACTTGCATCATGCTACACTGTAAATAAATAATTACTTACACATTTTATAAACACATATCATTCATTTACAATCTTTAAAATGGTGTCATATTTCATGAATTCTTCAAATGGTTTTAAAACTACTTTATAAAATACTTCTGTGTACTTCCGGTATGCTCTTTAAAAACCTTCTTCTCTTAAGAAAGTATACCCTTCTCAAAGAATGCCATAAAACAATAAATTCTTTGTTAAATATACTATAAATCTTATCAGCTTTTAATATACCTCAATAAAATTGAAATATCTTAAGAGAATTAGGCTGATGGCATGCCATAACCTAAGATTTCATAAATTCATTTGCAACATGTACAGAAATGTCTAAGTATTAGAAATAAACAATCACCAATAATTTTTCCACAAATTATTACTAATATTGAAGAATGGCAATACTGGCATCAGGGTTTTAGAATATGAATTGAAAATAATTTTGCTCATATTTATGAACCATTATAGTATGTTTGGAAATGAAAGAGAGTAATAAAACCCCGAGATAAGAACCGGCCATGGGCGTAGTAATATTTCGTTTCAGGTAATTATCGGGTAACACTAATACTAACAGGTAATTGGTGTACATTAGTATATTTTACTGGATACATCATAGGGCAGGAGCCAGTGTATTGTGATAGATCAATCCAGTCTTAGAGCGGAATATACGAAGACGTGCTAGTGCAGTAGAGTAAAATTCGACTTGTGTTTAGTGACTATTGTGCCAGTGGATATAATATTGTTTGGGTAAAATGTCGAGCTTATCAGATTACGTACCTGCTAAACGCGTGAAAAGATGTGCGCTGTCTCAGAATGAGAAGCTTATTATATTAAATGTATTTAATGCATTGAAACACCAAAATCCTACCAACAGTGTTGACGACATCGTGGAAAAGTAATCCAAAATGACAGGGACTGGAAATAGTCGATTTTCCAGCAGAACAGGAAGTCAGTTCTTATCGAAAAGATGAAATTATTTGTTGGCGAAGATCCTACTTAAGATCAATTAGAAAATTCCGTGACGAAGGGAGGAATATTTATTATCTAGACGAAACTTGGGTCAACGAGGGTTACACTGTAACAAAAGTATGGCAAGATAAAATTATAAAAAAGTTTTCGACAAGCATTTTTGGATTGACTTTCAACAGGGTTCAACGCACCTTCAGCTAAAGGGCGAAGATTAATAATGACACATATAGGTAGTGCCAGTGGTTTTGTAGATGGCGGTTTACTTTTATTTGAATCTAAAAATACAGGTGACTATCACGAAGACATGAACGCACATGTTTTCGAAGAGTATTTTACACAGATGTTGGATCTTATTAATCCGGGGCCTGTAATTGTCATGGATAATGCCAGTTACCTTTCACGGCAGACCGAGCGGACGCCTACGACTGCTTGGAGGAAAGCCGATATAATTCAATGGTTATCCGGAAAAAAACATTTCTTTTGAAACAAATATGGGGAAAAAGGAACTTTTGACACTTGTCAATCTTAATAAAGATCAGAAAAAATATGTTATCGATGAAATGGCAACAAATCGCCAAATAACGGTACTACGGTTACCACCTTATCACTGTGAACTTAATCCAATCGAATTGGTTTGGGCGCAGGTAAAAGGAGATGTAGCGCGAAATAATACGACGTTTAAATTAAGTGACGTGAAAATTTTGTTAAAAAATTCATTGCAACGAGTAACTGCAGATAACTGGCAAAGATGTATACATCATGTACAAAAAGAAGAAGAGAAAATGTGGGAACTCGATAATTTAATTGACGTTACTGTGGAACCTATCGTTAATATTCAGAGGATGAATTTTAATATACCTACTTTTTTATTTTCTTTATTGCACATTTATACAACACTACATTTACTCAGCATAATTTGAATTTTCATATATTTTTGTGTGGAATAAAAATCTATTCATTAAATTTAAATAAATATTATAATAATAATATTGAATAATTTTATTTGAATTACAAAAAACCCTCTTAACCCGGTTATGATGCTTAAAGTAGCCTCTAGTTTTGAAATGCTGTTTTTATATTGTTTACTTATAAGAGAAATGGACCGAGAAATTGAAGCGGCATAGACAAAGACGGATTGTCGGGGATTAAATTTTAGCTACCTGCTACAATTTAGTACGGTTCGATCACACAAAGTTTTTTTAAAAGTACACTTGACTCATCATCACTCATCTATACCGATAATACATAATATAAAAATATTGAATATAAGCACCAGTACTACATTTATTTACGATTTGCATACATAATAAGCTTTTATTACTCTCTTTCATTTCTAAACAGACTATAGTCAATATAATATGCAGCATCTCTCTTACTTACAAATTATTAGAAATACAGTAGATTTTACTATTAGAATTCAATAATAAATACACTATGCGGCTTACATTTTTCTTTTTTTTCAAAATAGTTAAGAATGCCTTGTCAGGAGCAGAAATAACGTCTGTGTAGGAAGATTTTTTTAGCGGAATTTATCCTGTATGTCAAAAACGAATGTTACAAAAACCGTTTCTTAACATCATTCTGTAACACCATGTCATTGAACTGTCTATAATTTTTAAACGGAGTATAATAATTGTTTAAAAAGATGATACAAATTTCATTGGACGTTATGGGGATATCAACTACTTGTAACAACTAAGTAATTTCTTCGAGTATGCTGTAATCGCTGAAAATCGGGGCCTTTATGAGACGACTTGTTGCAACACAACTATTAATATCCTTCTGCTAACATCCCATTGTCCGGGCAGGTAACCGATGTAAATAGCTCGGTAATTATCTATGGTAATCGACATTTTGAAGGAGTTGAGGTCAGATGTATCAAGATAGCGCGGTTTGAGAGGGCGCCGCGTTACTCGAATGCTTTTGCTATGAAAAGCGAAGACGGAGGTACTCCGCCGCCTGATTTGCGCCCGATAACGCCTACAGGGCGTTCTAAGAAGCCGGCCGTGGGCAGATATTGTCCGTGCGCAATTATCGAATTCAATGTACAGGGTTAACTGGGAGTAAGCACAAATATGTTATAAACGTATAGCAATTTTAATTTTAATTGTTTAGAAAAAAGTGTATTAAACTTTAAATTAAATGCTGGAAATGGCTGTCCTGTGCATCAAGACATGCTAAATCGCCTTCGCATCTGTTGCACTAATGCAGCTTCATTCGCTATGTGGATAGAATACACCAGTTGTTTTAGATGGCCCCAAAGGTAGAAATCGCACAGATTTAAGTCGGGTGATCGGGATGGCCAAGGAGACCAATCCAATTTTTTTGGAATGTAAGATTTAAATAGTCTTTTCTAGTCTGCATAAATCATTAACAAAATGAAAGAAATAAATTGCCGATCTTCTGCATCTTTTTTTGGCTTAACCATTGGCAATACTGCAGTCTGACTGAAAAATCAGCTTCAGAGAGGGTTTGATGATGATAAGGATACAGCTGCTCTTGGAGGATTCTTCATACATTAACATGGTTCATATTCCCTAATTCATTTACCAGACGGATTGCAGGATTTCGGTCAAAACATTTTCCCGATTTTCCCCTGTTTGTGCAATTCTTTGCATCCCACAATCTACAAAACTCCCGTTTCTCTCAAACGTCTATGAACATTCGAAAAAGTGTTTGCACAAGTTAATTGGCGGCCAGGGAATGCATCTATAGAGAGACGCCTTGCTTCATTCGAATGCATATTATGTATAAGTCTATCTCTCTCGTACATCCTGACATTTCACAAAGCCTATATATATTCCAATATATTAACGATAAAACTCAACCCCCAAGGAATTTGCCCAATGGGAGGACTAACCCTTCGACTACAACTAGATACAAGTTGAGACACCAGAAACATACCTAAAACAATAAAGCTATTTGTTTTTTGTATTTTCTGGATTTTCTCACTCGTCTGACAAATTCGGCGCGTCTCGATTGTTTGTCTCCAGTGTTTGCTGCGATCATTACATAGTTAACGTTCTAATCCAATATTGACACTAGATCGTAGTTTGTCTAGGACCCGAGAAGAATGCGCAGGGACGGCGACTAAGGGGGGTTAATATCAGCAATAAAAAAAATCTGTTTTCTGTCGCACAAGATTCGACCGAAAACGGTAAAATTATAGATAATATATCTTGTATACAGGGTGTTTTAAAAAGACATGGCAATATTGCTAGAGCTGGTAAAAAATTGAAAAATATGTGAGTTTGCTTAATAAATGTATTCATCATTCACTCATTTTGGATATAACTTTTTTAAAACATAATACAAATAGAAGGTGCTACTTATTGGCATTTAGACCAATATATTTTTTTAGTCACGTGATATTATGTAAAACTTAATTTTGCACAAAAAAGATGTTCTTAATATAGAGTGATTTAAAATGGCAATATTACTAGTGCTGATAGAACATTGAAAAATAAATGTTAGATAATTTTAAAATCAAGTTTTGAATGTAATTTTCTTAATGAAAAAATTTTTCCTGACATTGTGTGATTTCTCGTATGTAATAAAAAAATGTCGTTATCCTTACTACCTTAAATTGAGAAAAATTCAAAACGGATCCAATTTGTAAGTTTTGATTGAAAATCAAGAAGCAAAGGTAAGTTATGTAAGCTGTCAAACTTGTTCAAGTTAAGTTAAATTTTCTATCAATTGTCAAATTCATAAACCTGTTGGTTCTTAATAAAAAGAACCATTAAGCAGTGATCTCTTTTTTAAATATTTTACTAGTGAGGTAATATGTCACATTACTGCACTAGTGGTGTAATGACCTTCATTATTCAACTGAAACAGTGCCAAATAATGATTTTCTTATAAAACAGTTGTAGATAAAATATAAAACACTTTTCCAAGATTATTAAATTATAAATTCAATGAAAAAGGTAGTACGAACTTAAGCATGAACGCAATAATAAACGTACTGAAATTAAAAAATTGACCCTTTTTGTCTGTTACGCCCATGCCAAAGATACGATACTACACAAGCATTCAATATTTACACAATTGTCAACCCTGCTCGTCAAACAACTAGCTCCGGATTTATTGCCTACCATAAACGTTTTAAATTCGGATTGGTCCCAGGCTGAGGAAATATGCCACGGCTTATCACAATAAGAGAATTCCCTTCGGCGAATATTAAAAGATTATGTTATCTTTATGTCTGTTTTGTTTTAAAGACCCGATCTTTTTCCTAGAACCTCCAGAGACGTATACAGGGTGTTAAAAAAAGAGTGTAAAATATTTAAAGAGGTAATAAGTATGAACCAAAATAAGCAGAAAAATCTCAATAAACATGGGTCCGCAAAGTAAGTAATTCTCAAATATTAAAGCTTCCGAAACCTGAAAATTTTGATTACATTTATCATTTTCTTTATAAAACGTAGGTTGTTATATTGCAATACAAAAACACATTACAATACTCATTTAAATGTGTTTTTTAAACATATTTTGTATTATAATGTACAAAATGTCCCAATTCCAATACCTTACCCAACGACAACAAAAGGTCAATATGTGGGCTGATATCCTGAGAAATACAATTGTTGGTCCACATTTTTTTTTTATGAAAATTTGACAGGAGCATTATATCTGAATTTTGTAACGTATAACTTTCTATTAAATTTTTATAAACACCTTTGGTATTGTTGTCCACCCTGTACCAATTTGAAGAAACTTGCGATACATTTTTGGAATCAACTCAGCAAGGGAAATCCAGAAATGAGAAAAAAATGGGGTGTTCCATTTAAAAAAACGGTGATGACATCATTACTCGAAGGTAGGTCCCCTGTATATTAAATTATCATTCGAAAAAACACTAAATTAATATAAAAAATCGACTTGTTTCGGAAATTGACTAATAATGTTCAATTAGGTTATAATGAATTTATGTGTTGGTTTATAGAGGCACTGTATAGCAATTTTTTTTGCAAAACATTTATTGGGGTGCATAGTACCTATTTAATTAATACAGGGTATTTGACATATTTGTACCATCCATGATTTTTTAGACATGTAATATTTTTACCAATACTACAGTACAATAAAATAAAAAAATAATAGCTTATTCTTTAATATATCATTAAGCTAAACGGGTAACGATATAAGTCCATTAGTAGGATTACTCAATCACGATTTTAATAACATTTTTATCGTAGAGAAATAAAATATAAACTGGGTAACAGTAGAAGTCGACCATAAAAATAGAAAAATTGAGTTTTCACACAGATTGCTAAAGAGAAATGTAAAGTATACCTATTACATTATTGGAAAACCAATGAAAGATGCTATCCAACGGTGTTGTAAAATACAGTGTATTCTATTTAACAAAACATAACTTTGCGTTTTAACTCAAAAAATAAAGAAAATTTTAAAAAGCTGCGTAAGCCACTAAAATTTACTACTACTAAATAAATAATGTACGTATAAAAATCTAAATTATTAACAAACAAGGAACTTATAAAGCGTCATAGAAAATACAAAAAAAAAATAGAAACGCCCTGTATCTTTCAAACGAATCGAAATATCGGGATGCGGTTTTCCTCATTCAATTTTTCTTAAAAATCGAGCTCATCAAACTTTAGATATTTTTTTCTTTATTTTCGGGAAATAGGAGAAACCCCCCGCAAAGTGTCGAAATTGTGTTCATAAATATAAGAAATGTTTATTTCAATTAGTAAAGGAAGTACTTACAACTGAATAAGCTGCATTACCGCACCCCGCAAATATTTGTCAATGAAAAAATGTCTGAACCATGTCGATTACCGGTCAAGGATAACTTCCGCCTTGCTAGATATGTCTCCGTTAAAAAAATATGTTCACTAACAGAAATATTTGAGGAAGTGGGTTGACTTTGTACTCCATATTCAATTAAGGAGACATGTCAATTGTTGATCGTGAAATTGTTACTCAAATTCTGCAATTACGGCCTTTCACTCCTCCATAAGGTGTTTTCAGGAAACTGAAAATATTTTTTTATGCTGAATGTCTTTTAAATAAAATGCATATATACCTACTTTCCATGTGGCTACAAAAATAATATAATACACTTTTAAATTGGCTTCTGTTGCGCTATTCAGGTTAAACAAAATGTAAGTGTTTGAACTGAATTTTTTACACATTGATATTCAGTCATATATGTGAAACAATATTAGTTATTGAAAAAGCTTTCTCTATGCAAATTTTTCAGTGTTAGTTATAAAGGTAAGTACATATAAAATATAAGAAAATTTAAATAATCTACTCAGTAAAATTACATATCCTATATTTCATTTCTATAATATTATAGAATCATTCATTTACAAAATTATTATGTAATTTTACATAACTCTACGCTGGTCACCAATTGCCAACGTAAAGTTACCTTTGTGAAATTACAAACAACTTTTTATCAGTGGACGTCTGTAAAAAACGAATCACAAAATGCTTCTAGAAAAAGAAATGGGGTCAACAATAGGGGTAAAAAATGTACTACAAGCCATCCTTACCTATTCACATTTCTAATACACCCAACCCCTTTCCCCGCTCCTCTTTGTGTACGTTACAAACCATTCTTGTTGTGAGGAATTCAGAAAGAGATTCCAACGTGCGATGAAGATAGTAACCCGAGATAGAACTAAACAAATGTCGCGCGGGCCCTAATCTTTTCCTTCCACGATGACACACGTCAAATTTGATGTATTAGGGAGGAGGGTGGTGGCCCAGGAGGGCCACCTGATACCATTTAATACCCTGTTCATTTCCAGACGTGAGAAAAATGTCCCTACGGCTGCGGTGGGTGGTTTTTGGTAGGCATGGGGTCTATATATCACCCGAATTGTCCTCTATCTGGTCACGTTCCTCCTTATAGCTTTATTTACTTCTAAATAGGAATATATTAAACGCGCATTCTCGTACAGGGTTACCAGAAAATCAGTGTATTAAATTTATCCGACATTGGTACACAGTAAATAATAACATTGAGTAAGTTCATACTCAATATTTTGAAGTTGAATTTTGAATACTCAACTCAATTTTGTGTTTGGAATAACACATAGTTTAGAAAACTAACTCAAAAATTGTTCAACGTTACCCTTAAAAGATTTATTTTACAATCATTTGTGGTGATTTTGAGTGAAGTTTAACTCAAAATTGTTGTACGTAAATTTATTGTTCGTCAAAGAAAACTACAGTTAAATTGAAGAATATACTGTTTTTAATGTAATATATTTCTTTGAAGTGGTAAAAGCATTCAAATGAACCGATTTGCTTTTGTCTCATGTCACGGCCCACTTTGCGATTCCGAGATGTGCGAGTCTAGTTTATTTCTGGTATCTAACACTTGTGCGGTAACGTCAAAGTTAAGTCATTTCTGGCTGCCACCCAATAAATGCGTTTCACACGTGCATTTCGCGTCGTACGGAATATTCGCTATGGGCTGCAAACGCATTGCGAATACCTTCACAGCCTTATCAAGAAGCGTTTCTACGCGGAATACTAAACAATGATACACATACGCATGGGTGGGGTCGACGATGTGCGAGTCATTTGAATTCGAACACGTTTTTGTGGCCTTTCAATTTCAAAGTCGTTTTCTCATCTTTAAATTATATCGTAAATGAAAGAAGAAACAAAAAAAAATGTTGGTCTTGAAAAACGGGATTCTATACTGCTTGAGAGTAAAGCTTATTATGTATGCAAATCGTAAATAAATGTAGTACTGCTGCTTATACTCAATATTTTTATATTATGTATTATGGGTATAGATGAGGTGTACTTTTAAAAAAACTTTATGTGATCGAACCGTACTAAATTGTAGCAGGTAGCTAAAATTTAATCTCCGACAATACGTCTTTGTCTATGCCGCTTCAATTTTTTGATCCATTTCTCTTATAAGTAAACAATATAAAAACAGCATTTCAAAACTAGAGGTTACTTTAAGCATCATAACCGGGTTAAGAGGGTTTTTAGTAATTCAAATAAAACTATTCAATATTATTATCAAAATATTTATTTAAATTTAATGAATAGACTTTTATTCGACACAAAAATATATGTATTTTGAACATTCAAATTATGGTGAGTAAATGTAGTGTTGTATAAATGTACAATAAAGAAAATAAAAAAGTATGTATATTAAAATTCATCCTCTGAATATTCTGATGAATTATCTTCGTCTCCTAGATTGATAACGATAGGTTCCACAGTAACGTCAATTAAATTATCGAGTTCCCACATTTTCTCCTCTTCTTTTTGTACATGATGTATACATCTTTGCCAGTTATCTGCAGTTATTCGTTCCAAGGAATTTTTTAACAAAATTTTCAAGTCACTTAATTTAAACGTCGTATTATTTCGCGCTACATCTCCTTTTGCGCACAGACTAATTCGATTGGGTTCACAGTGATAAGGTGGTATCCGTAGTACCGTTATTTGGCGATTTGTTGCCATTTCATCGATAACATATTTTTTCTGATCTTTATTAAGATTGACAAGTGTCAAAAGTTCCTTTTTCACCATATTTGTTTCAAAAGAAATGTTTTTTCCGGATAACCATTGAATTATATCGGCTTTCCTCCTAGCAATCGTAGGCGTCCGCTCAGTCTGCCGTGAATGGTAACTGGATTATCCATGACAATTACAGACCCCGGAGGAATAAGATCCACCATCTGTGTAAAATACTCTTCGAAAACATCTGCGTTCATGTCTTCGTGATAGTCACCTGTATTTTTAGATTCAAATTTCTATCGTGTTACCCGATAATTACCTGAAACGAAATATTACCACGCCCATGGCCGGTTCTTATCTCGAGGTTTTATTACTCTCTTTCCTTTCCAAACAGACTATAGTCAAAGCACGGCTGTGCGATTTAGCAAACGATGATTAAAGTAAGCAGTTATAAATTTATATCTGTTATTTATTACTTCTAAAATTATATGCCTCATCGTACCAGCATTAGAAGTGACAGTGCGAGTCCCAATTTGAAGATGTTCGAAATTCGCAGGTCACCCTCGTTAAGCCAGAAGGCACCTCTGGGTCCCACCCAGCCCATAACCGACCAGAAGGGGGTCGGCGATGGCAGGTAGCCGATCAGACCCATGTAGAACCACGCAAGATCGGTGTAAATGACAGTACCCGACACTGTCACATATGTAACCTAATGAGACCGATAAAAACCAGTATCTAATCAAATCTAGCCACGAGAAACAAGAGACGGTAGGCGGCGCGGTGAGCAGGGGCGCCGTGGAAGGCCGGCCTTGGGGGCGTTTTTATTAGAACACTGTGTTGTAAGATTTTAATTCTATTTCTTCGTCCTAATCGTTTATTCGGAAACTTAAAATTCAAAAAGTTTCTAACAGTAGCACTAAAATGAGGCGATGCTCCAAATAACGATCAATAATACTGGCCCAAACATTTATCTTGAACTCGCATTGAAAATGTCTAGTTCCATATAGATTTACTTCGGAATATTCATGAAAGTTGTTAACATTTGTAATTCCTCTACGTGTGAAACAAGCCTCATCAGTGAAAAGAATTTTCTTATGAAAATTAATATCCAGGATAAACTCGCAGAAGGTAACTCGTTGATTCAAATCTTGAGGCAATAGCTCTTGCACGTTTGAATGTGATATGGAAGTAGTAGATTACGTTTAAGAATTCGATGTGCAGAAGTTCTTGATAATCCAGTTTCTCCAGATAAACGTTTAGTACTTATTTATGGTTCATTTTGTTTTGTTTGTAAAATATATTCACCTTATATCCTTGTTACAAAATGTTTCTTTATGGAAATCAGCAATTTGGAAATCTTCTACGATATTCTTGCACACTTCTACTACTAGTTTCCTGCACAGAAACATAGCACAAGTAACATGTCAACTTGTTCGCTGAATGTAAATTTTCCTTCCATTGTTAACAATAAGAAGTAGAAGAAATAAAATAGATTCATCCACAATCACCTTATAATCGGACTTGTATCTACACATATGAACACTAGTGGAATGAAGTAACTTTATTTCACTGGTAGATTAATGAAAACAGTTATTTATGTAACAAGTAGAAAAAGTAAGTATTTATTGCACGCGACGTGAAATTGTCCAACGAGGCCGAATAGTACAACACTTCGAGTGCAATAAACAATATTTGTACGAGCTGCATAAAATATATTTTCTACCTTCATGCAAAAACCAAAATAGCTATTTATGATATACGTGTTAAAAGTAAGACTTTATTTTGTGAGTGAAGATGATTAAAACACGAGCGTAGCGAGTTTTTTAACTTCACGAACAAAATAAAATCACTTTTAACACGTATATAATACACTAATTTTTCTACAAAACAATCGGAAGAACTTTAAACTCCATACAAATAAGAAATCAAAAAATACCACACAGATCGCAATGTTTATAAACCAAAATTTTCGTAGCAACCAGTGCTGTTGTTAGTTACGGAAAAAACGCAAAAATATTGACAGCATTTTCTAGTAATATTATAAGTATAATGAATAATCTCGATAATGAGCGTAACGAATCCATCTCTGCTGAAATCGAAGAAGCCGCCAGTCGAGCAACATTGGAATTATTGCTGGCGAAATCAAAGGAACAGTACGAAATCGCTTATAGACGCTTTTCGCAATGGTGCAACATTAAAAAGGTCCCTGGGAAATGTAACGAAAGTGTTTTACTGGCATATTCTATACTTCGACTACATAGATGAAATTGCATATGGGGGTGAAGGATATCAAGCAGATATAAGCAAACATTATAAACTTATTGCTTTTTTAAAACGGAAGGGTGAAGGATATCAAGTAAAAAAGTCAAAAGTTTTGACAAATTTCTCACAGAAGCAGAAGAGGAAAAGTATCTGATGATGAAAGTCGCAGCAATAGTGGGTGTCCTCGGGGTGTGTCGCCGGGAGGAATTGTGTCAGATGACCATCGACAATATCGAATATTTGGGCACTTCGGTTGTTGTGACCATACCAGATACTAAAACGAAAGTGCCTCGGACTTTCAGTGTTGTTGGAGAATTCTATTTAAAGTTTTTTAGAAAGTATATGGCACTCCGGCCACCCAACGCTGACCATAGACGACTATTTCTTAAATATATGAAGAATAAATGTGTGAAGAATCCAGTCGGAATTAACATGTTTGGTAAAATGCCTGCCGACATTGCAGAGTTCTTGAATCTACCAAATCCTCAACTCTACACCGGACACTGTTTTCGTCGTTCATCGGCGACATTGTTAACAGATTCTGGTGCAAATCTTACTACCATCAAGAGACATGGAGGATGGAAATCTTCGACGGTAGCTGAAGGCTACATTGAAAATTCACTGGAACAGAAGAAGGAAATTGCGTGCCAAATACTTCCTACTGCTGCAACTACTAGCAAGACCACCAGTATTACCAGTAGTATTTCTACAGAAAACAGATGTGTCACACATGTTGACAGTAAAACCAACTTAAGTATGATGACTCCGCAGGGAATTACAATTTCAAATTGTTCTAATTTTACTCGAAAACTTTCCTATGTAAGAGGGCAAAATTTTAGTACTGTCTGATAGAGAATTAAACGATCTTTCAGAATCAAGGAAAAAAATTTGGTGTTGCCATTTAAAAAAAATCGATGACGTCATTACTCGAAAACAAATGACATTTGAAAATCGCATTTTACGCTAAAATATGTATTTTTTAAATTAAAAATCGACCTGTTCGAGGATTTTTCCCAAAAAATAATTGTTTCGTTTTTATTGAATTTATTCCATACTTTTGGCGCATACTGTATACCTAACAACATGTAAAAGGCAAAGAGATATTACCTTAATCATTAAATATTCTTTATCGGAAGCCGTAGTCAAAAATTCTTCAATATCTGCTCTTACCAATACCGCAGCTTTTTTGCTTTGTATGATCTCGATTCACTCTTCAAATTAGCAGTAAGCTTGTTATATTTTTCAATGTTTAAATTCTTATAGACCTTTAGAGTAGCCTTCAACATCGAATACTTCGACTACATAGATGAAATTGCATATTTCTTCGAATTTAAAAAATGCGATAGCATGACTTCTTCATTTATTGTCATTGCTCTCCGTTTTTTCCTCCATTTGTTAAATTCAGCAAACAATTTTTCGCAATGTTTCCTGAATGTCACTGGCAATAAGGGGAAAATTGCTCTTGAGCTTCTTTGAAAACAGCCATTAGAACCAAATTACTTTCTTGCATTTTTACCAAATTCAGATAGAACTGTATATTAAATAATTGATAAAACAGCATACTATAGCAACCACTAAGTATAACAAAACCTACCACGTTTCATTGAGCACTAAGAAATTTTTTTATTAAATTTCAATAATTCTGACTCTACAAACATGATTGTGATGTGATTATGGATAAAACGTTGTATTGCATTCGTGTTTTAACTGTCTTTTATCCATTTAAGAATATTAAACGCTCGAACTACGTTAAAATCTTGTTTTAATTCATACGTTTTTTTCTTGAAAACCTTAAAGTTTTTCAAGATTTAACAAGAGTAAAAAAAGGGTTTTAAATTAAATTCTGCGCGGGATATTATCATTCTTTTACCCACACCCTGTATATAGTGCAGTGTATTATAATCGTTAAAATGTGATATCTGCAGAGTGCGCATCAGGTAGATGTAAGTAGATAAAAACACGCTGTATATAACTCAGTAATGTTATTTTATTTCACAACATAACATGTCTTTTTCCGAGTCCACTCCTGTCGTGGCGTCCAAAATGCCCTCGTCCGACCTTCACTTGGCGTCCGCACGATGGGCATCAGGTCTGGCGCAAAAAACGGTTCAGTTCCCGGTAGCGCCATAACGGCAGGCTGTTCCTACGTGTCCGAGGCGAGGGCCTCCAGAAAAACCCGCGTACCGTCGTCTGCACAATGAGTATGTTTGTTTTTTTAATTACTCCCGCCAGGGATGGTTCAGATGCTCGTCCTCCAGGTTCCCAGAAAGCGGTGTCTCCGTAGCGCGACCGGTTCTAGCAACCATCGAGAGCCCTCCGGGCAGCGTAAATCGGATCCCGGGGAGTCAGGTCAGGACCGGCTCTGGCGAGTGAGTGCACGTTCATGTTGGAGCGGCACGCCAAGCCACGACAAAAGCTACGCGCCTAGCCACGACTATTCAATGCATACATTCTTATGGAGGTGTTTAAAGTGGAGTACTAAAGCCGAGCCAGGCGCTAAAGCAGAGAATTTGGCAAGATATTATTTGCGTGCGGCGCGATGGTTGATATAATACAGGGTGTTAAAAAAGAATGTAAAATATTTAAGGAGGTAATAGTATGAACCAAAATAAGTAGAAAAGTCTCAATAAACATGGGTCCGCAAAGTAACGGTTGCGGAGATATGGAATGTTTTATGTTTTTTAGCCCCTTTTTTATTTTGCAAAAACGTTGTGTATTTTCTTATAATAGTTGGTTGATGTTTAGTGAAATAAACAGTACGTATTTGACAATTGTTCTCAGTGCACAAGTTTTCTTTCGCTATAACTGATTGCTCTAACGCAGAATTAACAGATATGCATGTCATGTATGGACGTGCTGATGGGAACGCCACCGAAGCGCGACGTCTTTATGTTGACGCTTATCCAAATTGCCAGATTCCTTCACAACGCATGTTTGGAAGAATTCACCAAAGATTACGTGATATCGATTCCTTGAGCAAACAGTGCCATTTATCCTGAAGACCAAGGTCGGTATCCACTTGTAGAGCAGAAGAAGAAATTCTAGCACTGGTAGAGCAGAATCCAGGTACGAGTGTGCGGAGAATATCAGCAGAGGTAGGAATTAGTGGTCCCCTTGTTTGAAGAATCCTTCACGAGCAACTGCTTACCATGTGCAACGAGTACAGGCCTGAAATCCAATAAATGACCATCAAGCACATTTGGTTTTTTGCCGCTGGTTTCTACGTCATGATGCTGAAGACCCTCGTTTTCTAGCAAACATTCTTTTTACTGATGAAGCCGGGTTCACAAGAAATGGAGTGTTTAATTTTCACAATAAGCATATTTGGGCCGACAAAAGTCCTCATGCTCTAATAGAATCTGGACATCAGGCACGTTTTTCATTAAACGTTTGGATGGGTATTGTAGGTGAGAGGTTTCTAGGTCCTGTTGTTTTACCAAACCCATTAACAGGCGCTGCTTACCTCAACTTTCTGCAGAACACACTGTATGAGTTTTTGGAAGACATTCTTTTGAATCAGAGGCAACAAATGTGGTTTCAGCATGATGGTGCTCCAGCTAATTTTTCCATGGCCGTTAGAGAGCATTTACACCAAACTTTTCCACATAGATGGGTAGGAAGAGCCGGACCTGTTTTATGGCCCCCAAGATCGCCTGATCGGAACCCGCTAGATGTCTTTGTTTGGGGATATTTGAAGACATCAGATGTCGTTCCTGCTTGGAAATTGACGGAGGGCACTTTGAACATCTTCTGTAACTTTGTTTTTTGTTTGTTAAAAGCTTCCTTTGTCGGTTTATTCCTAATCATACTATTACCTCCTGAAATATTTTACACTCTTTTTTAACACCATGTAAATCTGAAGACCAAAATAATAGAGAATAGTGATTCATTCACAGCATTTAGATGAGTACGCGAGGTAAAATTAAATGGCGAAAACCGCATTCCGATATAACGATTTGTTTAAAAGATACAGGGTGTTCCTAATTCTTTGCATTTTCTATGAAGCTTTATAACTTCCTTGTTTGTTAATATATTAAATTTTTGTGAAAACATTATTTATTCATTTGTTTACGTAGATTTCAGTGGCGTCTGCAGTTTTTTTTAAAATACTCTTATTTTTGAGTTATAATGCATAGTTACGTTTTTTAAATAGAACTCCCGGTATTTTATCTCACGGTTGGATAGCATTTTTCATTGGCTTTCCAACGACATAATATACTTTATATTTCTTATAGTAATATGTAGGGATATTTTCCTTTTTTATGGTCGACTTCTACTGTTAACTAGTTTATATTTTATTTCTTTACGGTAAAAAAATATAATTAAAATCATTGTTAAGTAAGCTATTATTAATATTTTATTTTTATCTGTATGTATTGGTAAAAATTTAAATCCAGCATCTAACAGCTGTCACAAAATAAAAAATACAATTTAATTGTTTTTCAAAGCTAACTAGAAATTCATCGTAAATAATCGTGTTAGGGTTGGTATTGACTACACTTAGATTTACACATTAATATTTATTGCAAATAGAAAATGCAACTGGAAACATTTATTTAGATACATAGTACTTATTTAATTAATACAAGGTATTTTATATTTTTGTATTGTAGATGACTTTTCACATATGCAAATCTTTTACCAATACATGCTTAACAAAAATAAAATAATAGTAGCTGCTTATTCTTTAATATATCATTCACCTAACCAGGTAATGATATAAGCCCATTACTAAGATTACTCAGTCATGGTTTTAATTACATTTTTTATCGTAGATATTACTTACTATAGAAATAAAATATAAACTGGTTAAGTTGACCATAAAATTGGGAAAACTGTGATGTCACACAGATTGCTGTAAATAAATATAAAGTATTTTAAAAAAACTGCGTATGCCACTGAAATTATTTCTGTTCTATTCTGTTGTGTGTTCTATTTTTAACTGCTTATTTATTTAAATGCATGAAGGAGATACTAACAAAGCAGCAATTACTGAATATGTATTATGCACAGGTGGAGTCAAGATTACGCTATGGAATATGTTTCTGGGGCGACTCCACCATGTCTGAGTCAGTCTTCATTACACAAAAACGTATTTTAAGAATAATATCTGGTGCAAAAAGTCATGAAACTTGCAGACATATTTTTGTAGAACTTAAAATTCTTACGTTGACTTCTTTATTTATATTTGAAATGAGTCTCTATGTATTCAGGAATAAAAAATCATTTACTATGAATAGTGACATTCATTCAAAAGATACCAGACAGAAGAATAATATTCGAATCCCTTTCAGAAAATATTGTGTAACAGCTAAGTCGCCAGATAGTCTAGGTATAAAAATATATAATCACTTACCCGAGGGACTTCGAATGAATGTGAAACATATAACTCATTTCCAACGAAAATTAAGACGCTTTTTGGTGGAGAGATGCTTCTATTCATTGTCAGAGTTTTTTAGTTGTTAGTTGTAATTATTTAATTAAGTTTTTATGACAATTGTTATACAATGTAAATTGTCCAAAACAAAATAAAGAAATTGAAATCTACGTAAAAACTGAATAAATAATGTTTTTACAAAAATCTAAAATATTAGAGAACAAGGACATTATAAAGCGTCATAGAAGAAGCAAAAAAAAAATAATAAGAAACGCCCTGTATCATTTAAACGAATCAATATATCGAAATGCGGTTATAGTCATTAAATTTTTCTTAAAAATCGAACTCGTGCGACTTTAAAAACTTTTATTCTAAACTATACAGGCTGATTTTTTTTGACAAATAATGATCGATGATCCGCCACTGGTAAGTTTCTAAAACTGATAATTTTTTGTTTCATACCTAGTGTCATACGACATACACGCACACCAAATTTAGTTAAATTATCTCAAGTGGTTTAGAAATTAAAAATTATTATTATTTTTTTAATTGGCTATCCTAAAAATGGCTCCACATTTATATAACAAAACACCCTTATTCTTCGCCACAGAATAAGCCCCTGGATTATTTACCCCTATTTAAGAAACACCCTGTATAGTAATGACACTACAGAAAATTGTTAATTTAAATATTGGAAATTTGAATAGTTAACACCACTTAATTTACTCAATGGTAAGTGTAACTGGATGTATCTGAGAGTTTTAAGTATTCTGCAACTCTTTGGGGAATTTTTGCAAAACTGTTGATACCAACTGGTTGTATTGTGCACTTACCGTGTTTATAGTAAATGAAAAATCTATGTGTTTTACTTGTTTGGGTGTCGATCGTAAATACTGATAAATTTAATATCCGTTGCACTCTAATCCTACGGTAAATACTCTTTTTGGTATCATGTAAAGTTATAATCAAAAATTAAAAAGGCAAATAGCTTTTTATATTGTGATATATCCATATTTTCGTGTTTATTTGTGTAGTACTTTTCAACATGGAACTGGATGCTTTAAGAGATTTTGCCGAAAGTAACGAAAGACACTAAAATATGTATAAAAAATAGCTTCACTTAACACGTTCATCAGCTCTTAGAACGTTTTTTATCCTCCACTTACAAAATATTTCTAATACCCTCATCAAATACCTGCTCAGGGCCCATAACCAACTGTAAAAAAAATTACAGCTGAAATTTATAATAATAAGAAATTATTTATGTTGACAATAAATTAATATGTAGTTAGTTCAAGAATTATTATGTATTTTCTGCGTGAGGAAAACTTTTCCTAATTCAAATTAGTTACTAAATGTATAATTTTTCAAAACATTATAAAAAAAATACTTTTCCGAACTCTATTGACATATACGAACAACTTGCAATGATTGAAATGAAATGTCACAAGTCACAGTCAATTATAATTATGTAATACATGAAATATGAAGAAAGAAATAAACTAACATCGGAATCAATAAACTTGCAGCCGTTTGCTACGCCTTTCCAAAATATGCCCTCTCTGAAGCTCAGACAGTACGTCCACGGTCTCGCTACCGATGGCGGCTTCCAGATCCTTGTAATAAGCCAGCTTTTGCTTCGCTGTACGGATAAATTTACTGAGCATATCGGGATAAGGATGCAAAAACCCCATCAGCTCGTTCTTGCTTATGATGAACACCTCTGTCGTCTCCACGGCCATCACCGAGTGGGTCTGCTCTCTAGCCACGAGGCAGTTAATGCCGAAATTCTCCCCGTCCTCCAGATGGCACAGCTCCAAGCCTTGCTTGTCCATGACGGCCACCGTACCGGTTGATATGAAGTAGATATCGTTGATCTCCCAGCCTAGTTTGATGATGATGTCCCTGGGAGAGTAAGTTTCGGCCCTCATGGACGCTATAATGGCCCCTACCGTAGCGTTGGGTAGCCTCTTCAACATATCCACTTTCTGTATCAGCTTCCTGGCCGAGAACAGAAACAGTTCGGTGCGCAACGTGTCTGAAAGGGTGTTGATGATGTCCGTGTCTTTAAAGTAACGCCTTTGGAATTTAAACTCGAAGAACTTGAGCATTCTGGTTTGGAGGACAGATGGTAGATCCTTGTCGGTCATATATTGTTGCAGTACGTACATGTTCCTCTCGTACATGCTCTCGGAAACGCCCGCTATGCCGAATACTCTGAGGACGTCTGCCAAGAGGTACAGTGTGTACAACCTTCCGCTGAAGGACGCACAAGCAAGAATCGCCTGTTCTACGAGCAGCAGGATCTCATACTTGTAGGATACCCCGAAGAAGTAGCAGGTACTTAGAAGCAAGGACTCCAGATATATATTACCATGGTCTTCGTGGATATTCGTTATGTTAGCCTGATATAGCCACGAGGATTCCGGCAACTTCTTTGAAAAAACTAGATACGGCGTCAGAAACAAAATCACGGAAATGATGTGAATGTAGATGTAAGTGCGTACGACGTAACACAGGAGGATTCTAACAGTCTGGTTGAACTTGAAGGTCGTAAGAGTGTTGTCGAGGAAGCTCATTAGGGTATTAATTCTTACACAACAAGCCGTGGTCCGTATAACAAGGATAACTTCAAACCAAACGCCTGCGACGGATTCTGGAATGTTTAAGTCCGACTTCAGTATGAGATCGCCTATTTCATCTAACCAATAACAAGACAACAGGTCGAATACGAAGTAAGTCTTCAAATATTTAACAACTATCTTGCGCGATTCGATTATGATCAGTTTGGCTTTGGTGTCAATGTAGCCCACGTTGAAGAGGAGTGCGATTACGACCAGTCGAATGGGCAAGATCACCTTCTCCTGCATCAGATCAAATTTCTCCAACCAGATGGTGAGCGGCCCGCAGAGAAGCGAGTAGGTCCAGGTAAGGAAGAACAGTGCCTCTAGTAACATGTTGAACGTGCTTAGCGGGTGGATCACGTAGAAGTAGCGGCTGGTGGCATGTCTTTTCCTTTCTTCCATTATGGCCGACCTGTTGCGAAACATGGTTTTGCACTTGAAGTGGTTCGGGTTGAGGATGAAGAGCCTCCGTATCTTCCTGAAAAACTTTTCGTACAACGCGGCGTTGGGCGGCAATTTGGGGAGTCCCGAGGTATCTTTGACGGGTAACATGCATTCGTGGTAGCTTTTTTGTATTTTCACGGCCATGTCACTTGGACGTCGTTTGACAGACTCACGAACGCTAATACTATAGCAGCTATCTTAAGTGCACAGACCTGGGAATCTGTCCTACACACAACGGCCGAAAATCTAGACAGTTACTAATGGCTAGCTTGTAGGCAAGAGCGACGGGCGAAGCGTGCGAGGAGCAACATTTCATAGACGAACTAAATTTGAAAGCGATCAGATATAAAAATATGCAAAAATGACAAAAATAATTGCATTACATAACACCCATTATTTTAATAGAAACAGTGATATAGCAATTTTTGCAAATTTTGAGGCGTTAGATAATACAAATGATGGAGTTATTTCCAAATTTAAAGTTTTTATCACTTACAGTACGTACATGTTCCTCTCGTACACTCTGAAGACGTCAGCCAAGAGGTACAGGGTGTACAGCCTTCCGCTGAAGGACGCACAAGCAAGAATCACCTGTTCTACGAACAGTACGATCTCGTACTTGTAGGATACTCCGAAGAAGTAGCAGGTATTTAGAACCAAGGACGCCAGATATATATTACCATGGCCTTCGTGGATATTCGTTATGTTAGCCTGATATAGCCACGAGGATTCCGGCAACTTCTTTGAAAAAACTAGATGCGGCGTCAGATAAATTTCATATCCGTTGCACTCGGTAAATATTCTATTTGGTATGATGTAAAGTTATAACCAAAGTTTTATCCGTGTCTTTTACAGTTAAACTGCACAATTCTGCACGTCGACATGCTCCATTTAAACCAAATACTAGTACTAGTTCCATTAATAAGAACTTATCGTCTGGAGACCTTTTTAAAAACATAGTAACATTTTCCATCAATCAAACCTTTTGATTTCTTTGCTTCGTATGTATCAGTTTGACATTTTAAAAAGGATAGTAGCTTGTAATATTATGATATATCCATATTTTTCTTTATTTGTGTAGTACTTTTCAACATGGAATATGTAGGCCATAAACTTGATGCTTTAAGAGATTTTGTCTAAAGTAACGAAAGACATTGTATGAAAAACACTAAAATATGTATAAAAATAGCCTCACTTACACTTTCATCAGTTCTTAGAGCGTTTTTATCCTCCACTTACCAAATATTTCATATACCTTCCTCAAATACCTGCTCAGGGCTTTCCATAACTAATTGTAAAAAAGTTACAGCTGAAATTTATAATAATAAGAAATTATTTAAGTTGACAATAAATGAATAATTAGTTCAAGAATTATTATGTATTTTCTGCGTGAGGAAAACTTTTCCTAATTCAAGTTAGTTAGTAAATGTACAACTTTTCAAAACATTATTAAAAAATAATACTATTCCAAACTTTATTGACATATACAAACAACTTGCAATGACTTGAAATGAAACGTCACAAGTCACAGTCAATTATAATTATGTAATAAATGGAACCATGACAAAAAAATTATAAACTAACATCGGAATCAATAAACTTGCAGCCGTTTGCTACGCCTTTCCAAAATATGCCCTCTCTGAAGCTCAGACAGTACGTTCACGGTCTCGCTAGCGATGGCGGCTTCCAGATCCTTGTAATAAGCCAGCTTTTGCTTCGCTGTACGGATAAATTTACTGAGCATATCGGGATAAGGCTGCAAAAACTCCATCAGCTCGTTCTTGCTTATGATGAACACCTCTGTCGTCTCCACGGCCATCACCGAGTGGGTCTGCTCTCTAGCCACGAGGCAGTTAATGCCGAAATTCTCCCCGTCCTCCAGATGACACAGCTCAAAGCCTTGCTTGTCCATGACGGCCACCGTACCGGTTGATATGAAGTAGATATCGTTGATCTCCCAGCCTACTTTGATGATGATGTCCCTCGGAGAGTAAGTTTCGGCCCTCATGGACGCTATAATGGCCCCTACCGTAGCGTTGGGTAGCCTCTTCAACATATCCACCTTCTGTATCAGCTTCCTGGCCGAGAACAGAAACAGTTCGGTGCGCAACGTGTCTGAAAGGGTGTTGATGATGTCCGTGTCTTTAAAGTAACGCCTTTGGAATTTAAACTCGAAGAACTTGAGCATTCTGGTTTGGAGGACAGATGGTAGATCCTTGTCGGTCATATATTGTTGCAGTACGTACATGTTCCTCTCGTACATGCTCTCGGAAACGCCCGCTATGCCGAATACTCTGAGGACGTCTGCCAAGAGGTACAGTGTGTACAACCTTCCGCTGAAGGACGCACAAGCAAGAATCGCCTGTTCTACGAGCAACACGATCTCATACTTGTAGGATACCCCGAAGAAGTAGCAGGTACTTAGAAGCAAGGACTCCAGATATATATTACCATGGTCTTCGTGGATATTCGTTATGTTAGCCTGATATAGCCACGAGGATTCCGGCAACTTCTTTGAAAAAACTACATACGGCGTCAGAAACAAAATCAGGGAAATGATGTGAATATAGATGTAAGTGCGTACGACGTAACACAGGAGGATTCTAACAGTCTGGTTGAACTTGAAGGTCGCAAGAGTGTTGTCGAAGAAGCTCATTAGGGTATTAATCCTTACACAACAAGCCGTAGTCCGTATAACAAGGATAATTTCAGACCAAATTCCTGCGTTGGAGTCGGAGATAGTAAGATTTGATCCTACTATGGCGTGGCCTAATGTGTGTAACCAATAACAAGACAATATGTCGAATATGAAGTAAGTCTTCAAATATTTAATAACTATCTTGCGCGATTCGATTACGATCAGCTTGGTTTTGGTGTCGATATAGCCCACGTTGAAGAGGAGCGCGATTACGACCAGTCGGATGGGCATGATCACCTTCTCCTGCAGCTCGAAATTGTCCAACCAGATGGTGAGCGGCCCGCATAGAAGCGAGTAAGACCAGGTAAGAAAGAACAATGCCTCTAGTATCGCGTTGAACGTGCTTAAGGGGTGGATCACGTAGAAGTAGCGGCTGGTAGCGTGCCTTTTCCTTTCTTCCATTATGGCCGACCTGTTGCGAAACAGGGTTTTGCACTTGAAGTGGTTCGGGTTGAGGATGAAGAGCCTCCGTATCTGCCTGAAGAATCTTTCGTATGACGAGGCGTTGGGAGGAAGTTTGGGCAGTCCAGAGGTATCTTTGACGGGTAGCATGCATTCGTGGTAGCTCTTCTGTATTTTCACAGCCATGTCATTTGGACGTCGTTTGACAGACTGACGAACGTTGATGCCGGTAGTATAGTGTATACTATAGCAGCTATCTGGGAATCTTTCCTAGAGCATTCCGATCTGAAATTCCGCAACAAATGCGTGTTTCAGACTTCAGTATTTAAAGATGCGACGCAACTAGGGCTATCAATCCCGGGATTCCAGGATTCTGTTAATTTTCAGTCCCAAATACCCGGGGACGCAGCCAGCATGGTTCCCGGGATTTTCGGGTTTCACTTGTCAATTTTATAGATACGGTCTAATGCGAAATGCAGAATAATAAATTAATACACAGATATTATATATAATTTAGTGACCAAGTCTAAAAAATTTAACATCGATCACATTTTTACAAAATAATAACTGCTTGTAGATATTTTTAATACATACATATAACAGGAAACTTGCTCCCTAAAAGACCTTTTAAGCCACATTTACGTCGACGTTATCAACAAATTTGAAAATAGGTTTATATTGTAATAAAAATAGAAGCAAATTGAAGGATTTAATAGGGCAAAATATCTAGTTACCTTATTTTTATTAGTTGAAGACAAAATAAGTTTTACAATTTCGTAATAAATTTGTAAATATTTTTACCTTGTAATAATTTAAAAAGTCCTTGGATATTGAAGACAGATTTCAAGGTGAAATTAAGTAAATTTTAACTTCGTCTTACGCGTTATTGGAATGTCAGCATTTGAAAACACAGAAAAGGTAAACAATTTATAATTTCGAATTATATAAATTAACATATATTTCGTTTTACTTGGAAGTCATTATATTACTCTTAGTTAACAAATTTTTGACTAAAATTTTGGTATTTTAAAATTTTGTAACATTGAAGACTATTTTTATGGCGGAAAGTAGTAAATCTCGATCAATTTAGGTTTATTTTTCTTGTGTAGTAGTCTATTATGCTTAAATGTTATTTTCAATCTCTCCCCTACGAAAGTATATTTTTTATTTTAAAGAGGCAAGTGAAAGCGAAAGTAAAACATGCTAGATTTAAAAATAAAAACGTTAAATTGTTAATGTCAAATGTTTATTTTAAGTACAATTACAAGTTTGGGTCGGTCAGTGGTCGCGCGGTTTAAGGCGTCAGTACTTGAATCGAGGTGACTGATCGGTGTTGGTTCGAGCCCAGCTGCCGGTAGACCGTATATAAGCTATATTCGTGGAGAGGGTTGGCGCCCTCTCTGCGGGTATGGTAGGGTGGAAGAATGTTGGCTTGGGTCAATGTGAGAGATTGATACCGGTTGATATTTGACTACCCCCCTAATTAATGAGGTTTTCCAGGTTCCCCTCATTCCTGCACTGAATAGTGGTTAGGGCCTACCAACGTAAGTCGTTCCTGGGCGCAAATGCGGCCTGCTTAATAATAATATGCCGTCCCCTCTCCGCACAAGTCTCCGACTTCTGGGCTAATCCCTGTGATTAGAATGAGGGGTAGAGATATTATTATTATTATTAAGTTACAATTGTATGTTCCTGAAAAATTTAACGGCAAATGTTGATTGAAATCCTGTTCTAAAACAACGTCACTGGAAATGTTGTCGGTTTGCGCAACATGATCTTTAAATTTTGGTTCTGAATGTTAGCTTTTCTGAATAGATATCGATTTTTCGGGCATGATTTTATTAGCAATTTCTATTTAATGGGTCACTGAATCTGCTATATATCCTTCCGCTACCTCTGACGGCCCCCCGTGCCTTTTAATATCTAAAATGTTCACATCTGAGGCATTTGCTAGTAATGTAGAGGACATTCTTCAAAACGAGTGGCCGGTATACTGATTTGCCTTTGAAATTTTAAGAAATGCAATGTCGTACGGAAGTTTTGAAATTGTATGCTTTCCAACCACCTGATTTCCACATCTGTCTGATAAAAGAAGCATTCATCTTGAGCCTGTTTTGGTCGAAGTTGCATATAACGATTAACAAATGTTAGCCAGTCGTTATTATTTATTTTATTATTATTTTGTAGCAAGAATCTGCATTAACATGTCACCATTTTACGTCCATCACTTTCAGATTATATAGCTCGTCAGTTCGGCATGCCCCAGCTACTCAAAAGATCGCTACCACTTTTTTCATTAAATATATTTAATCTGGAGCTTCCAACAAAAACTTTGATATATTATCCTTGTTACCCATTTCATTACCGTCTATAGAGGATTTTCAGCATGTTTAAATTTTGTGTTTTGTATAAAATCGAGGGCAGAATGAAAAGTTTAATACATTACCCGCTGCAAAAGCCAGGTACTCGAAGGTATTCAAATATTTAAATACATCTCGCTCCTAAAAATAAGCTTTCGCAGCTTGTAATGTAAATAACTATTGGAAAATCTCTTCACTGGTCCCATTTCCAACCAAAATAGAGCAATCGCAGAAATCAACACGCCGTGGCGATCTTCTGTCACACGAAGCATGTCGAAAATGTCAGAACATATATGTTCGTTGTCCCGTACCAATTCTTCCGGCTTGCCCAAGCTCCCTCCCAACGCCTCCATCCGGATACGGTTACAACACAAGCTCCGCCAACTGATGCTCCTTGATCCGAACAGTCTCAGAAGCAAAGCTTTCTACTACCACAAGTCCGCCATCCAAACCGAACACAAGAGACACGTCAGCAGTCCCTACAAATACATGATTCACCCGTTCGGTAGCCTCAATACGATCGTGCAGGTGATCTTCTTCGTGGTCTGGTTGACCAAGATGACCATCAACCCAGTGGTGCACAATATGGTGAGAGACATGTGGATCATTCAGGTCGTCAACTGGGTTCTAAGCGGCGTTCAAGGTTTCATAATAATTAGCATCTTTTTCATCGGGTACATAGACAAGGAGGGTAAGGTGATCCTAAAGCAAGGCGACGTCGCAAAGAGGTATCTGAAGTCGTACTTCTTTTTCGATCTGCTGAGCACTAAAGTATTCAATCCAGCGATCCAGACCGTCGTGACTAGGACTGTCTCGCAGCCCATCTTACAGTTACAGATGAAGTTTATCTTGCGATTCCTTGATGTGCCTTGCCTGTACGTCCGACTGCACAGCATCCTGAATGACGTCGCCATCACCGGAGAACTGTTAGGGATACCGTTGAGGATTCGGAAAATTACGAGTTACTTGCTCAAGACTTACTTGTACTTGCACCTCTTCTCCTGCTTAATGTACTTTGTGCCTCAGCTGTTCTACCACGGGAAATGGCCCGTCGATTCCTGGTTAAGCCAGGCCAAGATCACCCCCCCTCATAAACCAAGCCTGTCTAGGATATACGGAGAGTGCATGCTCTTCACGGTATGTTACTTCTTCGGCGCCTCGGCTGGTAAATACAGCGTATCCGAGACCAGCGAGCAGATCTGCCTGAGCTTTATCACCCTCTTCGGCAGATTATACACCCTATTCGTGCTGGCCGACGTCCTGAGGTTTTTCGGCATCGTAGGGCTATCGGAGGCCAGCTATGAGAAGCAAATCATCCAGCTTAACGAGTACATGATGGCACACGAATTCCCTCCAGGTCTGAAGTCGAGGATGATGCGTTACTACGAAAACAAACTGCAGAGGCGCCACTTCAACGAGAAGGAGCTGCTCAAAGCCTGTTTCTCGGACAGATTGAGGGCGGAGCTGTTCATGCACTCGGCGAGGAAGCTTATGCAGAAATCGGACTTCTTCAATTACCTTCCATCATCGGAGATTGCCACGCTGATATCCATGATGCGGGTGGAGACCTTCGCTCCCAGAGACGTCATCTTCAAAGCCGGTCAAGAAGTCCACACCGTCTACTTCATATCCTTCGGCTCTGTGGCTATCCTGACTAAGGTCGGACGAGAGCTTTGTCATCTGGAGGACGGGGAGGTGTTCGGATTGTGCTCGTGGGTGCTTCAGAAGAAGATGTTCGCCACCATGGCCATCGAGACCACCGAGCTTTTCATAATCTCATCGGAAGAGCTGGAGAACTTTCTGAAGAACTTTCCCAAGGCGTCAGTCTATTTGAAGCAGTTGGCCGTGGAGAGATTCTCCGTTTATATGGAGGCAGAGGAGAATATCATCTACCAAACAGACAACTGCCTGCAGGAATTGAGGAAGGGCAGTTTGTTGGAGAAGAAGAGAAAGAGGAAGATCGTTGGGGTATAGTTATTAGCGTTTTGTCATTGTTGTCGTTAACTTTTGAAATGGTTGTGCAGAATTAATAAAAATGTATTAATGTTAACCTGTTTCTATTTTATAAATAAAGATATAGAAAAAAAAAACAAAATTACCTTGTATTGTAACAATCTAGTTATTATCGTACTTTGGCAATGAAAATCAGAAACTCACTATTTTCGAGGAATACTTGCTCTGATCACATTATAATCATACATAAGTACTTAAAATAAGAAATTTGTATGTGTTTTTTTGGGAGCATTAACAATAGTATATAGTTACCTGCTCTCTGACAGTGTCTTCAAAATAATTTAATTTTTTTTCTTGCTTTTCTCAATCAAAGATTTCATATTCAGTGTCTCTTTGAACAAAATGAATGTCTGCAATGATATGCGGCGAAATCCGCATGAAGTATCTGCTGCAATAAATGCGTTAAGTAACGTTCAGATAAACGTTAGTGCAATGGCACTGCAGTTGTACTGTTGTATTGTAATTGTATGGTGTTAAATATTATTTACTCTGTTCACATAAAATTACTGTAGACTGTAGTTGGGGAATTTTTCCGCTGTAAGTTGGCGACATGCAAAAAGATTCTTGACCTTCAGAGAGGTTATGTTTATGTTTTGTCAACTACGTCCCTATCTACGGAAATTGTTGGTTTTTATCATTTGCCGAATAGTAATTAAAAGCCTACCCTAGATAAAATATAAGCCTACAATCTGCAGGAATAGATGGTCTATTTAAATGTTTAGTTAAATCACAGTATACTAGTATACTGTGGGTTAAATGAGGCCCCACTAATTTCAGCAAGTCATCAAACACTGCCACTGACATTCGAGTGAAATGAAAAAATAATCGGCATTCTCATTTCGCATTTCTTTATATAAATTATAGAAATCACCTTGCACGTGCTATCTGTGGTTAATAGGTCGCACCCACCATCTCCGAGTTCTTCTTTTCATTTTTTTTTGCATGTATAGTTTTTATACATATGCACGTCGCTGCGAATAAGAACAGCAAAAGTAACTGTTTCCAAACCAAACAGTCCTCTTCATCCATTTTTTTAGAAACAAATCAATTCCAAACTAAATATCTAAATTAGAATCTAATTTAAAAACTTAACCTGCAAAAATGTGAATCTTCTGTTTACTGTCAAAAAAGCAGTTTTCTGATTGGTCCTTGTATGTTTGCTGGAAAAGGATTGGTAAAAGCTAAAATGCTTTTAGCTTCTGCCATACAACTGCAGTACAAAGGCGTTACTGTTAAGTTTATCTGAACGTTACAAAAGTCACCCGTATTTCTCGCCGTTTTACTTCAGTATCTTTGAAAATTTGCAGGTGGGATGAGTTAACATTCCTATTATTTGCTAAACCCTAAATTATTCAGTTATTAAATGTCTAAAATTATTTGTATTTTGTAGAAAACACTATTTCAAGAATACGGCGCCCTTTTTAATAACTTTTCTGCAGTACCAATGCAACTGCACTAATCTTATGTGAATGAAGCTTTAGGTTCGTATTATTCAGTCTGAACACAAACGTCAATATGACAAGCTTATTGGAACACCCTTTATTTTACTGTGGAGTGTCCAGAGAGAGCGTGTCTTTGTGTGAAAGAGAGGCGGCGTATTATTACTCATATAAAATTCCCACGTCTGGCAACAGTATCGAGCTGTGTGATAATTTTCCTAGATTCGACTGTCGTCTTTGTTACTCCATTTTTTATTCCGCGCTTGGACGACGGCAAAAAAGGCAACAGTCCACAGAAAGGTCAGCGCCGAATCCGCACAATCGCGCCCCCTGGGGCGGCTACACAAACAAATAACGAAAAATAAACTCATAGACATAAATAACAGATATGCCGCGCGAATAATTCTCGTCGGGCTGGTCAAGGTCAGTACGTAGTCTTTATTGTCGGTGCTGCACAGAAATCGCTTCGCGATTGTTAACTTTTATATTTTCGTTTAATAAAAATGATATAAACATTTCGACAAATGGGGAAGTTGCGTGAATTTTATGTTGGTTTGAAATTTATCACAGGGTAATCTTTCAAACATATTGAAAGGTCAGAACATGTGTCTGACGGCAATAATAATTAAAATATTAAGATTAATAAATTGCCATAGAATGTAAACAAAACCACGTGGCCGAAAACGCGGTATCATGGGTGTGACGTTACACGCCGTTCAGCACGGTTTGTTTCCGTGGATACGCGTGCAGGTTACGGTGTTGATGATGTAAACAGGCGTTTCTTTCTTGTATTTTTGCGTTTTTATGGTATTTGTGAGTGATAGATACATAGCGTAAGTACTGTGTAGGTAATGCCATAATTATTAGTGGTGATGTGGTGACTGTGGGAATGACAGAAGCAAATACAGAACATGTTAATTGGAATCGCAATGTTCCTCGTTTGCTGAGTTTGTAGAAACATTATATATATCTCTGACAAATGTCTTGGAGTTAGTTTTTAGTGGCCCTTTTTTTTGCCGGTGGGTGAATTTTTATTTAATTTTTCATCACTCAAATCAAATGAATTACTTAAATCATTTATCCTTCTTCGTTGGATTTAAATATTATAACTTAACTTTCGATGTGAATAAGCCGTCCATTTTCACAATTCAAATAACACAAACGTTAAACTATAGCAACCTAATTCCTTGTCTTTAAGAAATTCTGTTAAAATTCTACATAACGTGTTAGAAATAACATCGCCGTTATTAACAGTTAACCTTGAAGTAACGTAAATGTTATTATGACCAAAATGGGATACGTACTTGGGCTGAATGTCTGCCTTGTCTCTACCCCTACGCTTCGCCACTGACCCAGCGCAGGAATAGGTAGAAGACAAGCTTCGGTGGAACCTGATACTTCGGTACGAGCTCTCAAAAAAACCGATAGAATTTGTTATTCCTGAACGAACATGACGTTCGATTTGGCCCTAATAGACTGGTGTTCTTATAGCGCCTCTACGGCTGTCACTTCGTGGTCCTCTCACCACGATGGACACAGAAGTGGGTATCCGTGAAAAAAATTACAAAAAACTCGTTAGATGTCGTTCAGCAGAAAAATGAATCAGTCGCCTTGTTGGAAAACTTTGAAAATGAGTATTTTGAAGGGAACTCATAAAAATAAAATGGTTACATGTGGAAATTTATAAATTCTTTCTTTAAAAGGCTAGGACCTGCCTGCAAGCGCCATCGTCAGTAAGTTAGCAACAGAACTGTCTAAACTTTTCCCCAACCATTTTCCTATATCTTATAGTCTCCAATATAGATGCATCACCAAAGTGGGACAGTTATCAAGTAATTATTCTTCAATATAAAGTTAATAAGTATAAACGCCTTTTAAGTTTAATATTTCGCTAGAAATATGTAAGTATTATTGGTATTTTTCGTAGAAAAATCAATATGGTCAGAATACTCAATGTTAAAATTGTCTATTTCATTAAATAAGAACCAGGATATTTGGAAATTTGGCTGCTTGAAGGCATTCATAAAAAGGAGAAAAGGCAGATATCAACCTCGAAAATCTCAGATATTTACAAAGGATGACGTATCAATGTTTTTGTTAGAAGCTCCAGATGAAATATATTTAATTGAAAAAGTGATAGCGATCATTACAGCCCAGGCTTTGTGCTAAAGCCGTGACCACAAAATATCCACCTTAGCCAGTATGCCAAATTGCGAGCATTTTTGAAAAGGCAGAATGCTGGATATAAACCTAAAAAATCCAATGTTCTTTCAGAAGAAAACATCAGTACCTTCTTAAATAAGGCTCCTTAGGAATATCTTGTTCAAAAGGTAATATTTCTACTATTTAATTCATATCAATTATGTGTTTAATGGTATATTTTACTTTAAGGTTGCTTTAATTATTGGCATATCTGGCGCCTGCAGATGCGATAACTCCTAAATATGAAAATGGTGATCTGAAAATTTTAGAAAAAAGCATAATGATAGCTATTCCTGTAACAAAAACCTACACTTCCCGAACATTTGCAATTATAAAATCGGAATGGATAAAAATAATAAAGCAATACTATGATCTTCACAAGACTATTGGTTCCGATCGTTTTTTTTACAAATAAGGATTGGGAAGATTACCAATCAGCCTTGTGGCCACAATGCTATTGGAGGTTTTCCCAAAAAACATAGCGGCTTTCTTAAAATTAGAAAATGCTTACGGGTTTAGACGTACTTCAGCTACATTGCTAGCAAATACAGGTTAAGACATCGTACAGTTAAAAAAATTAGGAGGATGGAAATCAAGCGCCGTAGCCGAAGGATACGCGGAGAACTCGTTACATGGTCAAGTAAAAATTGCAAACATGTTATGCCATACAGAAAATCTGGGAACGTCGGCCCCTTTGTCAACTTCCGAAACCCAATACAATGTTAAGCAACAACATGGGCTTACATTAACGGTTCACGCTAATGAGAATTCAAATATTACAGTTAATATTTACAATAATTCAAATTAGTTTTGGTTCTTAATATTTTTCTTTATGTTATAATTTAATAAAATAAATACCAGTTGCTTGTATTAACTTATTTTTTTTTAAAAACCAGCTTAACATGATATTGCCATACTTCGGAAAAGTGACACATGCTTCTAACCGGAACTAGTTATTTACATTACAAGGTCGGGAAATGGTATATTAAAGTACAAGTCTAGATGTTTACGGACGAGGCGACGAAGGAGCCGTGTCAGGAATTTCTAGACGAGTACTTTAATGACATTTCACGGCCATGTATCGTACAACGTTTTATTTCATACTGTGTTGTATTAAAAATTAAATTTTAATGTTTTATTTTACATAACCTGTCTGTATGTAGGTGTTAGCGTGGTTTCGATTCTTGCTTTATCGCATAGCTTTTGATTTAGCTTAGTGATGTAAAAACAAAAATAACAAATTTGACAGTTTGTCATCCCGTGCGTATTTTGTAATAATGTTCGTAAAAAATGGAAGAAATCGAGGTAAAATGTGCTCAAGCAACCAGTAAATTGGTGCCTACGAAGTCTTCTGCTCGTTATGAGAAGGAATACCAGCTCTTCAACGTGTGGAAAAAAACCTATAAGGTTGAAAACGGCCTGAATGAAAATATCCTTTTGGCGTACTTCTTGGATATCTCCAAAAACATGAATCCTGTGACAATGTGAGCAAAATATTCGATGCTCAAGTCTATGCTGATGGTAAAAGAAGGAGGTGATATTTCAAAATATCCAAAACTGGTGGTTTTCTTAAAAAGGCAAGCAGTTGGTCATCAGGCAAACAAATCAAAAGTTCTAACAAGAGAAGAAGTTAATAGATTCATGGAGGAAGCCCCATCAGAAGAGTATCTTTTGATGAAGGTAAACAAGTTTAACCTTTTCAATAGTTTTGAATTAAACAATGTGCATCTTCTTGGTTTCGTTAGTCGAAATTTCATCAATTTGACAATCAGTTTTAAATCATTCTCTCTATTGTTACAGGTAATCGCAATGATAGGCATTGCTGGTAGTTGTCGGCGAGAAGAGTTATACCATATAACCCTAAAAGGCATTGAAGATTGTGGCACGAAACTAATTATAACCATTCCTATTTCTAAGACGAATATAAAACGGGTATTCACTGTATTGAGTGACGACAATGAAGGAATAAACTTTCTGGAAATATTCAGAGAATACGTTAAGCTCCGACCTAAAAATATGAAGAAAGATTTTCTTTTTTTTGGGTTATAGAAGAGGAACATGTATTTCCCAAAAAGCGGGCATACATACCATTGGGGGGCACCAAAAATAATTGCGAGATATTTGAAGTTAGAACACCCAAAAAAATATACGGGGCATTGTTTCCGCAGAACATTTGCCACATTTTTGGCGAATGCGGCAGCTAATTTATCAACACTAAAGCGTCATGGTGCATAGAAAAGCTCATCTGTTGCGGAACAATACATTGAAGATCCCTTAGAAAACAAAACAAAAGCAGCAATTCATGATTCAAAATGGAGAAAACTTTATACAGGTTCTTCAGACCAAGCAACAAACTATATCCACCACCAGGTAGTAAAGTAAAAAGTAAGTAGGAAGTAAAGGTAAGTAATCAGTCATTTCCCTACCATTTTAAAGGTAAGAAATGTCTATATTACTAACCGATTGTGAATAATAGTATATTATTTAACGAGCGGTAATGCAGGACATAACTCACGCAGATAAAGTTTGCAGCACGAGCCGCAAGCGAGTGCTGTAATTCATCAAGTGAGTTATGACCATTACCACAAGTTGAATACTATACTTTATCTACGACTATAACAATAAATACTAAGATACAAGTATCGAGAAAGAAAATTGATTTGAAAACGTCCAAATTATTTTGTTAAAATATCAAATCAGATTAGTTCCCTCAATGATAATAATTGACAGTTCTGCCTACTGAGAGGTGTTGGCAATTTAATAATTTTAAAATCTTTTAATTATTCAATCCTTTCCACTTGTTAAAAATTCTTTCCATTTTACACCAATGGATTGTATTTATCGGCTTAAAAATTTCCAAGAATTTACTGCTACACTATTTACATACTGAATTATCATTGTAGAAGCCCAACGTGAGTTATAATAACTCACTATAAAACACACGCTATTTGTTTATTGATACTATTAATTGCTCAAAAGCAGCTGAATAATTAATATATAAATTAATAGGAGTAGATAAAAAATTATAGTTCTGTAGGAGGGAGAATGAAAAATAATTATTCCTTATGTACTGTAGAAATAAATTAGAGTCGCCCGTTGACGTCGCAAGTCGGACACGTACCCCGTTCGCGTACCGACGTGACGTCATCGCGTTCCTATTGCGACGTCACTTTTCAGAATCCCATCCGTTATCGTTCGGATCACCCGGAGCCGGTCCAAGCGGGCCGGTGCGCAAATAAAACAATCGCGCGGCGGCCCATTTGTCGAGGACGGCGTCCGAACCCATCTAGCGAGCCGGGGCCTTGTAGATGGCCGACGTGAGCCAGCAGATAAAGCCGCTGGGAGTCGCAGGAGCGCCCATGTATCTTAATTCCGATGTTATTTAAATGAGATGTCCCTAAAGTGTGCCGCGGAGCTTCGCGGCCTTTACGGATACCGCGACAAGTTGCATGTGTCTTCGAATCGCATGTCGCATCGCCGGAGACGCAATTACTTCGGCGGCGCCCCATAAGATGGGTCGGCACTCGATCGTGGACTTCTTGACGGCGTAGTGGCAAATCTTGTGACGAAATTTCGTCAAATACTGTTTTAGAATAGCAAAGAAATCATAATCAAAGAGTCCTGCGTCCGATGCTTTCTCTAGATAGAGAAAACATAAAACAATACAATACCAAAGTTTACAGAATGGGCCACATTAGTGCGACGTCACAATAGTATGCAACCCGCGGTACATTGCGTAATAAGAAATTTAATTTCAATCAAGTATTATTACTTTTTTTACTGTAGTAGAAAGGTATTTTAAGCTAATACAGTATGCGCCAAAAGTATGGAATAAATTCAATAAAAACGAAACAATTATTTTTTGGGAAAAATCCTCGATTTTTAATTTAAAAAATACATATTTTAGCGTAAAATGCGATTTTCAAATGTCATTTGTTTTCGAGTAATGACGTCATCGATTTTTTTTTAAATGGCAACACCATATTTTTTTTCTTGATTTTGAAAGATCGTTTAATTCTCTATCAGACAGTACTAAAATTGCCCTCTTACATAGGGAAGTTTTCGAGTAAATGACGATTGAATGTTAGAAAACGTAAATCAATTAAAATAAAGCAAAACCGTTAGCAAGTTTACTTTTTCGAATTCCATAGTTCTTTTATGGATAACGTAGGTGAAAATCTTTGCAAAGTGTCATTGTCACACCGACTTTCTAATAAGTATTGTAAGCGACATAGAAATTATTATTCAATTTAAAGTATTATGGCACATTTAATTATTATTCAAAGAATTGAAATTTTAATTCTTATCGGATGCGGGAATATGACTAGAACTCAGCAGGAAGTTTACGATTTATTTAATGAAAAATATCCAGATTGCCCTATCAGCCAATCAACAGTTAGTAAGGTAGAGTCTAAATTTAGAGAAACTGGCAATGTTGTAAATATTCCAAAACCTGGACGTCCAAGCATTAATGAAAATCAGAAATAGAACATTTTGATAAGTATGGTGGGTAATGCTCATAATTCTTCACAATTGGTTGCATTAAACAATGACACTAATCAGTATCTTGAGGAAGAAAAAATATTATCCCTACAAAATTCAACTTGTGCAGGAACTCAATGAAGATGATCCCGATCGCCGCTTACACTTTTGCGAAATTCTAATGGATTTATGTCAAGGAAATAGAAATTTATACCGGCAAATATTTTTTTCAGATGAGGCCACATTTTGTCTGAATGGTACAGTAAACCGTCAAGTTGCAGATATTGGAGTCGGGAAAATCCTCATTGGATGGCAGAGGCACATACCCAACACCCTCAGAAATTAAATGTGTGGGCTGGAATAGTTGACGACAGAATAGTAGGGCCTTTCTTCTTTGAAGGAACCCTTACAGGACAAAGATATTTAGAGTTTCTAGAAAATGACCTTGTTCCAGCCCTTGCAGTAATTTTTCCTAACGACAGTCCTGACGATACCATATGGTTTCAGCAAGACGGTGCACCCCCGCACGCATTATGCGCGCCCTGTACGAGGTTTTTTGGACAACTGTTTTCCTGGAAGATGGATCGGCAGACGCGGACCGATAGAATGGCCTGCAAGATCGCCAGATCTTACATCTCATGACTATTTTTTATGGGGATACTTGAAGTCAAAAGTGTACATTAATAAACCAAGTAATTTAGAAGAACTTCAAAATCGCATTCGGGACGAAATACGCAGAGTTACCCCAGAAATCATTCATAATGTGCAAGAAGAATTTCTTCACAGACTTGCGCATTGTCAAGAAGTTAGTGGATGGCAATTCGAACATTTAATTTAAGTATAAAATTTAATCAATTGTATTTTATTTTACATACCTCAGAATTGTTACTCTTTTATGGATAAAATTTACGTTTTCTAACATTCAATCGTCATTTAAACGATCTTTCAGAATCAAGGAAAAAAATATGGTGTTGCCATTTAAAAAAAATCGATGACGTCATTACTCGAAAACAAATGACATTTGAAAATCGCATTTTACGCTAAAATATGTATTTTTTAAATTAAAAATCGACCTGTTCGAGGATTTTTCCCAAAAAATAATTGTTTCGTTTTTTTTGAATTTATTCCATACTTTTGGCGCATACTGTATATATCAAATCCTACAATTCCTATCAATGAAGTCATATGTGTGCTATAATTTCAAATTATTTTAATTTATTGGTATAATAATTTTTATAGTTAGATATTTGACTCAACTTAAAGGAGGCCACCTGAAGAAGCAATCCTAAAAATGCAGAAATAGGTCAGATCTCATCTATTGTGGTTGAATTTTCGAGTTCCCACTGTTTCAAAAGTGAAGTTAGATATTTATCGTGTTTTCATTAAACTAGGTTAGTAAATTTAGATAGATTAATTTCTTTAGGTAATTATTGAATATAGACAGCTTTGTCTGTGGAATTGTTCGTTAGCATATCTAGATGTTTGGTATCAGAGAACATAAAATACCTTTCTAATACAGTCAAAAATGTTACAAAAGCTAATAATAAAGAATATATGGGTAGATATTGTGGGTGTAATTCAACGCTGGTCCACAGAGTAGTTAGTTTCACACAATATTGTTAATACATAAAAATATTTAAAAAAGTATTATTACAATGACTACTATGAAACCTGTATTTAAGGGTCAAATTAACTGACTGAAAACGAGACATTGGAATTTGATTTATTTCTCAGTTAATGACGCTTATTCTCATACACATTAGTTATTACACAATATATATGAAAAAAGGAAATTGGCGATTCTATTACTTTCCATAGTGTCCCAAAAGAACCTTAATTAAGAAAAGAGCGGAATGGAAGGTGTTAAGATGCAATCGAAAAGACTGTTTATTTAAATAAGGAAAGAATTTGTAGTAAACATTTTCATACAAAAGAATTTAAAAATATATGTTGTAGAAGAAAAGTGAACGCAGCTACAAAGAAATTATAAGTTACAGGTATAAATTATTGTCATGTGCTGTATAACCACATTAGATCATTTTACCAATGTAATTTTAAATTATTCAATCAAATAAAATAAATGTATAAACTGAACTGTAACTGAGATTGCATTACCACTTTTAGTTACCTACTATTTGTTTGTGATAATTAATCAGTATATACTCGCGACAAGAATTCAGACGACTTACGTCATACGAACAAATGAATAATTCATTGTATTTTCCTCAAAATATTTAAGAAACTGCAACTGATAGTAATAAAACTATATACTACACTATAAGTTTGCATTATATATTGCACTAAATTGCAAAAAATGATTGTTTTTAACGCGACCAAATATCGAAAATTACGTTGACAATAAAAACAAATGTGTAACGTCAGCCGTGACGTAAGACGTCTGAATTCTGGACACGAGTATACTTATTTTCATACTGCATTCCTTTTATATATTGCTTAAGAAAATAAATAATGATTGTCATGAAAACTATATTTTTATATTGCCTCAACTTCCTTTTTTTTTGATCTGATATAAGTACAGATTTGGTCTAAGAAAGTTCTAATTATGAGGTAAATTTTTATTTATTTAAATACATTTCCAAATGTCCTCAACATTTAATTTTCAAATTCGAGCATAATGCAGATGTATAAGTTTGTTATAAGGGACTTTTTTAAAATATTTTTTACGTCTTCAAAATTTCGATGTAGATAATTAAATTGGCAGAAGCGTGCTATAAACAATTTTAAGGTTAAGAATTTTTATTTGTTTTATGGTGTTTTATCACTTAAAGGGTATTAATTGTACATACTTGTATGTATAGATAATGCTAATTGTGCTGCTATATGTATATGCACTCGATGAACTTGTAATTTTTTAGAGTCATAAAATATATTGCTTCTTGTACCTACATGGTGAAGTAAGTCATATTTTATAGCAGCATCGAAAACACTATTTGTTATATTGTTATTGTTAACAATATTTTAATAGTAATATTTAACATACATCCACAGAGAAATTATGAAAACGACTGAAAATTCAAATATAACTAACACCGAGTTGGATAGTAAAAATCAAAACAAATACCAGCGACGTTACTTATCCCAAAAATACTGAAAAGTTTGTAGGCAACCTTCTCTGTTTGGGGATCTTGGATCTTGGTATTATTTACAAAAAGTTACTCACAGCAACACTTTATCATTGGTCGCATTTATTGTTACCAATCGGAAACGCGCACCATGTAAGATGCAAGCAGCTTTCTTTTAGCGTCTGTCGGATGGTTACGCTGGATTTCAAGTTTACAAGCACTTGAAATCCAGCATAACCCAATCTTAAAATATTTTCGATGGCTAGCTGGCGCTTTATCCAAGCAGATGGATGTTCTGTGCCTACGCTGGAAAATTAGTACATTCAATGAAGATTGAATTGAGACAATAAAGTTACAAAAAGAAATAAAAACTCATAATCTGTTTTTGGTTAGTCGTTTTCAGACGTCAAAAAACTAGTCGTCTAGTCTAGCGATGTCCGGACGCAAAGAAAATAAGCGAAATTCTTGGCGACACTAGACGCAACACCCAACCGATTACTATTTGTTTAAATTTATGAGTCAATCATCTCCATGACTGCGATGCGATTTCGATTTTTTAACAATGATCAAGGCAACCTTCGCAGACATATTTAAAAAAAATATGTCAAATTTTCTGAAAAAGTTCTCTAAGAATATAGCCTTCCTATCTAATAATGGGTTATAAATATACAAGATCAAAACTAATCTCATTATACAAAGGCGAATAGAGCCAATAATTAGGTAATTTACACATTAAAAAAACAGACAAACTTGATAACATACCTGCGTGTCCAAAAAAAAGTGATGTCAGTTCAGCTCCATCTCACTGCTTTCGAACGGATTCACTAAATTATTTCAATTATATTGAAAATTATAATTAAGTTGAAAGTATTTCACGTACTTAATTCAAATAACGTTATTATTATTATTAAAACATTAAAACACACACACACACACGCACAAGCCACCATTTCGATTATAACACTCCGCGCCACCTACGGGCAATTTCTTGAACTATTATACCTAAGCAGCCAATAGCGACAGACACCTAGAAATGAAACAAATCATGGGCGTTCATGGATTTGTCTAATAATTTTTATTTAAATAAATACAAGTATCTATAACAATTTTACATCTTAATGATTTTTATTGTCACAGTACGTATCTACTACGTTGTTTTAAAGAGGATAGTTATTCAACTAGTAAAAGTTTCATATAAATGTTTTCACGTTTTTACTATAGATGTCAGGCATGGTATTAATTAATTTAAAAGGTAAATCATAATTATTTTACCTACAAATTTCGTAACTTATAAAGTAATATAATGAAAGAGCTTGCCTAAGTTTTTTTATAACTGATATCAAAAGGAAAAAAACAATTAAAAATTAAATTGTGGCGCTATCTGATCAAAAATGAATTAGGTATACTACTGATTTTCTCACTTTATATTAGGTGAGTCTCCTAACTAGTTTTTTACTGTAATCATTTTTGCAGTAAATTAACAACATAAATACATAATTAGCTGTCAATTGGTCTTCAAAATTAACTGAAATCGTAAATAATGCCTGAACTGTTAATATAAATGTAAGAATTGTGTATATACTCGCGTCAAGAATTCAGACGTCTTACGTCATGGTTGACATTAGGCAATTGTCTTTATTGTCAACGTAATTTTCGATATTTGGTCGCGTTAAATTCAACAATTGTTTGCAATTTAGTGCAATATATAATGTAAACATTTAGTGTAGTATATAGTTTTATTGCTCTCAGTTGCAGTTTCTTAAATATTTTAATAAAAATATAATGAATTATTCATTTGTTCGTATGACGTACGTCGTCTGAATTCTTGACGCGAGTATAGTTTGTATTTGGTTAATCCTGCCATCTAGCGAGAAAATTCAGAACGTTCTTTCGCGGAAACTAACTTCAGAGAAAAAACGCAGAAGTTCAGAAGTTGGGAAATAAATTTTAAAACAACTTTTATTAAATTAATAAGAATTTGTAAACACTGTAATATTTTATTTGAATAAAACTACACTTATAACACATGCTCTCCTATTTAAAACACATCGCGACATAAAAAACTTAATTCCTACTCCTCAAGCTAAATCCCGTTCCACTGAAAGCTTTGAATTCGTTACCCTCCTCCTCGTCGGTACTTTTCGGCTTCATGGGCCTCCTGATGAACCTCAATGTACCGATTTGATAATCGTAGTCCGGAATCCCCTTTACGTACACAGGTTTCGGGGAAGAGACGTCGGTAGACGTGGATTCTTTCCGTTTCTTGCCGTCTAGACGGTTCCCGGTACCGCGGAACGCTACGAAGCCAGACGGTTCAGGCATGAGATCGGCCGGATCCACTGCCATCTCTTCTTCCTCCCTCCTCTGCTTTTCCGGTTCCTTGTAGCCCACGGGAGCGGCAAATTCCACCTAAAAGGGGGTAAAAGGCGTTAACTAGAATTACACGGATTTTTCAGTCACTTACGTTCATGTCGCACTCTATAATGCTGATAGCGTCGCCCGGTTTCGTTTCTAACACGCATAGTTCGTAACTTTTTTGGTTGTATCTGACGGCGATCACATCGCCTGTGGTTAAACAGGCGAAAGAACGGAGACAATTCTCCAGAACGGCCTTCGGGTTGGTTATGTCGAGAAAATCGGGATTGAGCGGTTGGAACTTTGAAAACGTCCCAACTGGTAAAGAAACACTCTCCATCTGCACCAAATCACCCTCTTCCAAGACCATATTGTGCATCATCTACAACATCAGTTCGAATAAAAACGAACTTCTAACGATACCACCACCTAGAGATATAATAATCGCGCTGACGCTAAAATTGAATACCCAGCAATTGCTGTAAATGTTCAGGCGTTAAGCTGTGGCGTTTGTCGATAATCGATTTTGGTTTCAAAAACATATGTTCAACGTCCACAGAGGTCATTGGGCATATTTAAAGGATACATAATTTTTCATGGATGGGACATTTAGGGTGGGTTCAGAAAACTCTACTTCTTTGCCATCAAAAAGATCTACTGTACGGCATAAAGTCAAGAAATCCCGGATTGTTCTGTAAAACGGTATCAAATTTTTTTTGCTGTGGTAAGTCTAAATATGTCTAAATAAAATCAACACTCCTGAGCCTCGATTCTCAAATGCAGTGAAATAGAGTGGGAATTCATTCCACTTAAAAAATTTCTGAGTATATTATTATCTATGTGCATATTTACAATTCTTGAAGCTTTATACTCCTTTACCAAAAACCATGTGAAATAATTCCTCAATTTTTTATAAGAAATTACTACAGTGAGAAGATCAAGAACACAGATATGCATTTTCTCATGAGAATTTACGTCACTTTCTGAGTCCACTAAACTCGAGAATCGAGCCCCTGCAGGTAAATAAATAGGATGTTTCTGTCGATTAACTGGCATAAATAAGATTAAATTTGTTTTAATATAAATAAAGTATATTTAAATATTAAGGTCATCCGAACTGAGATCTACGAAGGAAGTGCAGGCTTAACAGATCAGAATATCTCTAGACGGTGCGATACTTAAAATATCACCTACCCAGAGCGGCAGATACACTTTCCCCTCATCGGCAACAAATTCGAGCACTCCGCAGTGCGTCACTCGGTGCGTCTTTTTGTTGGTAAGTTTGAATAACATCGGGTAGTTAATATTGAGCCTCGTGAGGTGTTCCAGCGCCGAAGGGGGCATAATAACTGAAATAAACAGACTTTATACACCATACGACACTCGGATAAGGGCGCTATTACTTTTGCCTCCCCGTTCCACGTCCTGCCGTTCGTTGCCCGGCAGCATGGCCACCGAATAGCAATGGTACGTGGTGTTGAAAGGCCGAGGTATCTCGGGAAACATGTTGAAGCTGAACTGGAATTAGAAAGGTACGAATAAGCTATTTAAGTATACTTGCATTGACAAATATGCTTCGATAACTTTAAATAATTAAAAAAAATTTACGAATTGAACCACTCACCATTTTTGCTGTTAATTAATTACTCAATTGTCAATAATAATTTATAATTTTGCTTTATAGTTCATTTGGAGATATGTGGAATAGTGGAATGTGTATATAAAAGTGACAGGTCATTTAATCTGACATATCTGTCACAAACTAAGGCGTATTCTACCGGTTCATTCTTCCAGTTCAAAAGAATGTAAAAGATATTATAAATTATACCTACAGAAACGTAAATACTGATAACATCACGTCATAAGACATTAAATAATGAATTTAATTCTGAAATTTGTGAACATTCAAACATTGAACCTTTTTAAAATATGATTTACTACATCCAACATGGTTCTGAACAGTTCAGAATAACTAATCGAAAGCGTCTCGCTTGCTACCTCGTCTACCACTTCTAGAACCAAAAACAAAGTTTATTTTCGTTGCCAAATCTAAATTTAAGCTTTCCATTAAAAATAGACGATCCAGATAATCGGGAATGTGCGAGAACCTCAATCTTTCACTATAAAAAAGGGGAACACGTTGTCGCATCCAGATATAAAGTAATTGCGAAGTGACATAACCTATAAATTAACGATAAACTAAGAAAATTGTGTTGAAAATGGGCACCAACGAAGTAGAGGAAGCTCTGAAATACAAAGAAGAAGGAAACGAGGCATTCAAAGGCAACGACTGGGACCTAGCCATAAAATTGTACACCAAAGCGATAAATCTAACACCAAGCGAAACCCGAGAACTGTCAGTATACCACAAGAACAGAGCAGCGGCGTACCTGAAGCAAGAGAACTTCGAAGCTGCACTAGAAGACTGCGACAAGAGCTTACAGATTGTCCCCACTGACCCCAAAGCCTTGTTCAGGAGGTGTCAGGCATTGGAGGCTCTCAAAAGGTATGAGGAGGCCTACAGAGATGCCACCCAGATATTCAAAGACGACCCCACCAACAAAGTGGTACAGCCCGTGCTGGAAAGGCTACACAAGGTTGTGCAGGAACGTGCAAGGCAGAATGCGCAGACTAGCAGCAAATTGGAGAGCATGGTGAAGATAGCGTTCGATTTAACAGAAACCAAGGATAAACGAGAGACAGCCATGAACAATTTACTTGTTTTGGCAAGAGAAACGACCGGTGCGGAACTCATGATCAAATCTACCGTAGTCCAACAGATCAAGAAACTGCTCAAGGTAGAAAAGAACAGGGAAATTTTCATAACCGGCATCAGGATCATCGGGGAACTATGCAAACATAGCGACGAGAAAACAAAGATCATACTAAAGGACGTCGGGATACCTTGGTTCTTGGAAATACTGGACTCTACTGATGAAAAACAGGTTAACGCAGCAGAACATTGCATACAAACCGTTCTGAATTCGTTCTCGGGCATGGAGAACAAAACCGAGACGAAGCCCAAGCAAGAACTCGTCGATAAGAACAAAAAACACATCGACACCATCTTGACCTGCTTGGTATATTCCATGAACAATCGTGCTATAAGCGGACTAGCTAGAGACGCTTTGATCGAGGTGATTATGAGGAACATTCACTACAATCAACTGAATTGGGCCGAACAACTGGTCGAAATAGGCGGCGTAGAACGACTGATGGAATGTGCTAGCGAACTAGAAGAATTCAAGTACGAGAGCGCGATGAACATCACCTCCTCTACGAGGACCATAGCAGCAGTTTGTTTAGCACGGATATACGAAAATATGTACTACGATGTCCTCAGGGAGAAATTCATGAACAGAGTGCAAGATTTCATCAAAGATAAACTCTTAACGCCTGACATTGAATCGAAAGTTCGCGTCGCTGTTGCTATAACATCCCTTTTACGCGGACCCCTAGACATCGGCAATACCATCATAGGAAAAGAAGGCATCATGGAGATGATCCTCGTAATGGCCAACACAGAAGACGAGTTGCAGCAAAAAGTAGCATGCGAATGCATTATCGCTGCCGCTAGCAAAGCAGATAAGGCCAAAGCGATAATAAACCAAGGGGTGAATATCCTCAAACAACTGTACAAGTCCAAAAATGAGCATCTACGCATAAGAGCTCTGGTAGGACTGTGCAAACTGGGGGCTTCTGGAGGTAACGACGCTTCCTTGCAACCATTTGCCGAGGGCTCTACCCTAAAACTAGCAGAAGCTTGTCGTAGATTTTTACTACATCCCGGCAATGACCAAGATATAAGAAAGTGGGCGGCAGAGGGTCTATCATATTTGACGCTAGACGCAGAAGTTAAAGAAAAACTGGTCGAAGATAAAGCAGCTTTGCAAGCATTAGTCGAACTGGCGAAAACCGGAGACCAATCGGTGCTTTTCGGAGTGGTAACCACTTTGGTAAACCTCTGCAATGCCTATGAGAAGCAGGAAGTCATCCCGGAGATGATCGAATTGGCAAAGTTCGCAAAGCAACACATTCCCCAAGAACATGAGCTAGACGATCCTGATTTTGTCACCAAAAGAATCCTGGCCTTAGGAAAAGCGAATTTTACGACAGCTCTAGTAGCTTTGGCAAAAACCGAAAGCAACAATTCAAGAGAACTAATTTCGAGGGTATTCAACGCATTGTGCAGCGAACCCGAACTAAGGGGCGTCGTAGTTGCACAGGGTGGAGTGAAAGTATTGATGTCTCTTGCGTTGAAGGGAACCGACAAAGGAAAACGCCAAGCGGCCCAAGCACTAGCCAGGATAGGTATCACTATCAACCCAGAGGTGGCATTCCCAGGCCAAAGAGCCTTGGAAGTGATCCGACCGCTCATCTCGCTCCTGCATCCCGACTGCAGCGGTTTAGAGAACTTTGAATCCCTCATGGCGCTGTGTAACATCGCCCAGATGAACGAAGTCGCCCGTCAAAGGATTTTAAAGGAAGGGGGCTTTTCCAAAATCGAACACTACATGTTCGAGGACCATGAGTACATATGCCGAGCTGCCACGCAATGTATGTGCAACATGACGCAGTCGGAAGAGGTTATACAGATGTTTGAAGGCGAAAACGACAGAGTTAAGTACGTCGTGTCTCTCTGCTTGGATCAGGATATAGACACAGCTATGGCAGCGGCCGGTATGCTTGCTATAATCACAGGCGTGAGCAAGAAATGCTGCGAGAAGGTGTTTGACTCGAAAAATTGGTTGGATTCTCTACATTGCCTGCTGGCGAATCCTTCGGCGAGCATGCAGTACCGAGGAGTTTGCGTTGTTTACAACATTATCAGCAATTCTAAAGAATTATCGGAGAAACTTATCGAGACGGATATTATGGAGATACTTATGGCACTGTCAAAGTTACCACCTGACGAGCAACACAAGCAAATCGTAGAAGTTGCTTCGAAAGCATTAGAGGAGGCAGAGAAGTGGGGTGTTATCAAGAAGCCTGGCGAAGATGATGATGAAGACGATTAATATTAAATTTTTAAAGCTTTTTGTTATGTACTTATTTTATTCCTAGTTTTATAGGTGCCTTAATATTATTATTTTTTATTTATACAGATGTTTAATAAAATAAATTATGCAAAATGTTTGAATATTTGAATTATACTATTATTAATGGTTGGAAAGTTACAAACAGCAGCAAAAAAATTATTTCTATAAAACTAGCTTGAGTGAATTAAATTCACTTACCTCTTGGGAAACGGCAATATTTAACCTTCTATTTCGTCCTCTTCTAGACATTTTATTTAATTTTATTGCTTTTAGCGATCGTTATCAAAGTGTTAAAAGATGGATTAAAAACTTTTCTCCACATCCAATTTCAACTTTCTATTTGAAATTTGACAGCTGTTCAAATCAGAGGCCGATAAGAAAGATGGATTTCAAATGAAACCTGTTTTATCGATAAGACGTTCAATATTTAAAAGTGAAAACATAAATTTTATAATGATTTAATATTTTATATCATTTTAATATTTATTTTATCTAATAATAATTTATAGTAATAATAATTAATTAATTCAATACCTAGATTATTTTTTGACGCCTTTGATACGCCTCTGACACATAAGATCTGCTCTCGATTTCGAAATAGAATTTGTAATCAGAATAACTGATTGGTTAAATTTAAATTTCCACAAATCCTTAAATTTGACCAACCAGCTGCTTCGATTTGATAGGTATACTATAAATTTTAAAATCATGTACGAAAGAACCAACTCTTGTAATAATTTATTTTTGTTTTTAATTATTTTAATTAAATTAGATCTCTGACCAGAACAAATAAATGTCAAATTACTTTGTCATGATGCAAAACAAATCGCTTTTTATTTTATACTTTTATTAATTATATTTCAGACTTTATCTTATCTCATCTGACTAAATTATTAATGGCGGAAAAGCCTTAACTTTCAGAAAAAGGGGGATATTTTATGATAAAATTGATAAAGAGCAGTTGGCGAAATTCGCTAAAAGTTGAGACTTTTACGCGAATAACCGCGTATTTCGCGTTCATAAAGATCTGAGAACAATAGCTTACCTCTCTAAGTTGTGGCTTCAGTGCCATACCATATCACTGCCATCTTTTAGCATTAATTGAAGGTATTGAAAACTATAATAGTAAATATTTTATCGCATAACCGCGTATTGTATGACTATTTTTTTCTGCATACATTGTTGTTTTAAAGTTGAAAATTCAATTTGCATATAGAAATATATGTTTTATCTGGTGCAGATGCTTATAAATTTTCTTATTTATCTTGATAAACACTTTTTCGAATTTTTAGGCAACCTTGAAAGCCATACGTAACTCCCGCCACCATTGGACGCATTGGACGACTGGACGGTGACTGGACGTTTCAAATTCCCTCCATTTAATTGTTGCGAAGCGTAGAAAGCAGTGTCAATTTTTTTTTATAAAAAAAGTTTGTGCTGGTGAAAGAAAATAAATGTTCGGTTTCGTGATTCGGGATGCCAAGTACGTGCTGAGTCATCAGATGTTTGTAAGTACACGTATTTTTCTGTTCATCTAATTGATGCCGTTTCTATTTTGACGTTTCCGCAGTTATGTAGGTTAGAAACTGAGCATGTTTTCGCTATTTTAAAGTGTGCCAGAGCACGCACTTCCTGTAAAGTTCAGCGTAGGAATAAATTCATTAGTTCCTCATACCTGATGCATTGTCTTTGTCGAGCTAGTTTTTTTTGTAGTTACATTTACCAGTGCCAAAAACGTTTTCCGTCCTTGCTGCTCTCGCTAAACAGGCGACAATCTGTCCCTCGTATTTTGCAATTGACCCGACCTAGGACCAGTCATTTTAGTAAATGCGAGGTAGCAGGGACCAAGTTCTCACATCGCGCACGAATTTCCGTCCAAAAATGTACATAAATGAATGCCTACATTACAATGTTTATTTTTGAACCACTTTAACATGTCAGTTTGATAGTGTTTTTGATGAGTTGGATGTTGGAGTGTTTATACTGAGAGGTAAACATTCTGCCACATAAATTCTTGTGCAAGTGAAGTGCATAAAAATTTCTACAATTATATGGGACAGTGACAGCTTTTCCTTTTTTGTCGGCTTGAATAGCTGTTATGGAGCTGTGACAGTAGGTGATATGCATAAAAAATTCTTTGATTGATTTTCAAGTTCACTTTTGAAAGGTGGTTCACTTTTTGCGAGGCATTCACAAGGTTTTAGCTTGGTTCTTCTTTAGTTCCCAATATTTTTTTGGTTGGACTACAATTTGTGTAAGTTTTTTGTGTATAATATTAAGATAAGTGTTCTTTACTTATCCCATAAGTAAAAACTTCATATCCGAGATTGCATCTGGTGGTGTAAGTTATTTGCGAATAGTAATACTTGGGGATAAAATTAGCTCAATTATGTAAAGATAATGCTATCTATGACATCACTTGTGAAAAATTTTTATTGGCCCGCTTTCCCCATTTCATATTTTTTAACACCAAATTGTTAATAGCTAAAAATATTAATTTGTAGGTATGGCCATACGTCATAATATAGTTTCAAATATATTTATAAAGAAAACCTATACAAAACTCTTGAGATAATTTTTTTGATGTTTTCTTTGGTAGGTGATGGTTTTTAGATAAAGTGTACATTATTAGTATTGGAGAAGAGATTTTTAACATTCCATTTTCAAGTACAATATGGGAGAGTCGAAAAATGAGGCCTCATGGGGTGAAAACCTAAGAAATGACGTTATATCTGGTGTTAGGGCTTGCCTTATTTCCACCAAAGGGAAGGTTGAGCTGAGGCAACTTGATAGTAAGTCACATATCGAAAGACTTTTTTATTTAAAATTTTTTAAAATAATGTAATATTTTGCCTATTTTATCAAATGATATGTTTCCTTGCGTATACTAATCACATAAAAACATCCTGTCCACTGATTACAAGTTATAAATAGCATAAAAACATGTCAAGGTCATTTAATAGGGGAATACTACAAAGTTCCATGGGAATACCCTGACTTTGATTTTTCAGATGACTATCGCACTCTGGTAGGCCAAAGAATTCCCTATTTTAAATTAGGTTTTAAACATTTAGAGGATTTCATACAGTCTGAACCAACATTGGTTGTAACTAAAGGTAGTAATGGCGAAACGTTTGTTGACGCTAAAATTTCTCAGAAATCCGTACACATAACCGAAATGGTACATAAGCAGAAACAGGACAAAAAGAAAGTGTGAGTTACAGGCTCGTACAAGATAACTTTTGTTTATAAATTTCTTCCTGTTTGTTTCTGCAGCTTAAGGAAAGTGGAGAGGTTTACGCCAGGCCCCGTTCCCGCTAAAACGACCAACTGGCGGCCAAAAGAGATGGGCTACAGGCCCAAGCACTTCCACCACACTCCACCGCGGCTTGCCAAGGTGTCGCACAACCAGTTTGTTGACCGGCGCTCCTACCACAAGCCTTCAGTGGCTTCTAAAGTCGTCGTGCCGGAATCTTCCGCCCTGCACGCGAAACACAATCCGTTGCTGCAGAGGCAAAATTCTGAAACGAAAAAGGCGAGCATCAGCAACAGGCTGCACCTGGCCCCTCAGACAGTACAGGAAACCGTGCAGAGGAACGGAAAGCAGGAGCAGTGCTCTTCATTGAGCAGTACGAAGAAGAGGCTCACCCAGAAAATGTCGGAGATGAGTATCGATAGGCTCGTCGGAAATGGTAGAGGCAGCTCTGGTAGTGAGAATTCCTCGGTGGCAAGTGCGGCGAGTAGTCCCACCTTTGATATGCCCATGCAGGAAGTTGCATCTCCAAAGGTAAGTGAATTTGTTAGGATATGTTGTATAATTAACATTTTTCCAGTTTTCACCGGATTGCATTAAAATTCCAGTCTTATTTATCAAATTTTGAAATGATTATTTACATTGTATTTAACTAGTTCTACCCAAGGAAATGTACATGTGTTATGGTTGTTTTACTTTTCCTGAAAAACTACGCACCTATTGTTCATTAGAACTACTGTAGTTTCTGCTACAAATTAGCACTAGTATGTTTCCTCGGTTTCAAAAATCTGATCACGAGAAAACACTTTAGTTCTATTTTGTTTTTATCTGTCTCCTCACTAGGTTGAAGAGTTTGTTCAGACAGGAGACCCGGTGGCGGACCTGAAAGCATTCGTGGAATTGAACAAAATTGGCGAGTTAGAAGTATCCTCCAAGCTGGTGAAAATGAAACAGCAACGTCTGTTTACCTGCAAGATAAAAGTATTGTTTTTTTTACGCACAATGTTCAAAATTTAAGATACGTGCATCTTTCAGGTAGGCAAACACATTTATAGCAGCTACCCTGTAGATTTCAAGAGCCCGATAGATGCAGAACGATTCTGTTCAGAAGAAGCGTTGAAGGATCTCATCCCCAAATATAGCAAGAAATCGCTCTTACTTGCTAGCAATACGGATATCCTGGAAAGGATACCGCCGATGCTAGAAAAACATCATCACGGTAAGTGACGACGTTAACCCCGTTTTATTAGTTTTGCTAATTTCTCGCTATCAGGGATTTGGGTGTCGCAATTGCAGTTGGACTATGCTGACAAATACAATGAACAGCTGCCTTCCGATTGGCTGAAGGTTATAGACAGCAGCCCGTGCGTTCAAGTATTGAAGTGTTTGGATAGTTACGTGTTGAGTCACTGCAAACCCGGAGACGTAAGTATAGAGCAAATAATGCATATATGTGTTCTAAGGTCCCGAGCTTTCTATTAAAAATTTGCAGTGGTTTTATTTTTATAAATATTTGTGAGTGCATGCCTACGTATACCTAAAAGATAATTGTGTGAGTTCGTTAGAACTACTACATATATCAGCCTGTAATGGTAACATTACAGCAGATTTGGGTTGGGTTGGTAAACATATCATACACTGTTCGTATTCGTAAGAGCTACAAACATATCATTTTATATACCTCATTGTCGTTTTATCTCTTCATTAATTGCTTTCACCTTCAAATGGTAACATTCATCCCCTCCATTTTACAACTCATGCCTACTGTTTGTAAGAACTACTCTATGTTTGATATCAGGTTTGAAGGAGGTACCGTTTCATTGTAAATAAACTGTCGTTTTCATTGTTTGTGTTGTGTATGAAATTGCCATGGAATTATCCGACGTTGTTATCTAACATGCATTGCTTGCTGGGACTAACCTAGATTAACAAAACGCCTTTCTAACATCTCAGGCATTACAGAAAGGCCAAAAGTTGAACACTTTCATGACTTTGTCGGACGTGTCGGTCCCTTCGAACACCGTGCAGTTTGGCGAGGACGGCAAACTCTACGCCGAGGTGACGTGTGTCATGTCCGCCAACGAGATCTGGTGCCGGCAGCTCTCCACCGAGGAAAGCGTATGTCTGAGAAGCCGTGAGATGGCGACGGTTTGACAGTTTTTGCGTTTTTAGGATGTTTACAGCGAGATGAGCGCCAGGATGGACATTTTCTACAATCTGCACTCGGAGGAACTGAAGGCTCAAACCATTACCAAAGACGGTTATTACGTCACAAGCTATGAAACCATGTGGGTGAGAGTGAGGGCCGTTGCCGTGTCCGAGACGGACGTGCATTGTTTTTTTATCGACTATGGAGATGAAATGGCAGTCCCTATAGACAATATGTACCAGTTGAAGAGGGAGTTTGCTTTATCTCAAGCACAGGCATTTGTTTGTCGATTGGCCGGTCTCGAGGAACTCTACGAAGTCTCGACTAATTCCGAGAAGATACAGAGTCTGCTCTACAAACGTGTCACATTGGAAATGGCAAACGACAGCGTCGGTAAGTAATGTTATCTCTCGGCCTCGGTACAACTGTTCGTTTATTACTATTTCCTTAATTTCATGTGCAGCGGATGAATCTCTGCAGGACTCAAGCATTCCGATGTTCATGTACGACTATGAGACTGGTTCGTCCGTCAACCAAGAGATGATCTCGCTTTTAACGATCGAATCTGCTTTGCCTGTTATACAAAAGGTAACATCATTGGTTTCGAATGTAAACGTGTGGTTTTAACATGAATTTTCCAGGATACGATCGCGGAAGTGCACGTTAGCAACATCGAGAGCACCGGCGACGTATACGTTCAGCTACACTCGCCCGGTTACACAAGTTTGGAGAACCTGTTGACGAATCTGGAGAATCAGATCCTTTCCAACCTTCCGACGGACATGATCTCGCCCGTCACCAAGCAGAACAGCGAGGGGAAGGTGTACTTCGCCAAAGAAAAGAAGGACGGGCGGTGGCGCCGGGCCCAACTGATCGACTGGTCGCCTAAAGGCGAGCTGGCTCAGATCTATTTTGTCGACTATGGCAATACAGATGTCGTTAAGGTAGAGCAGGAAGTTTTGTATCCCTTAGATAAACTTAGCGATGTCTTGAACCAGTATCCGTTTCAGGCCGTAAGGGTAAGTCGCGGAGAACGAGAAAGTACGTGTCTCTGAAAATAATTTATTTCAGGTTAAGATGGCGATCGATAAGGTACCCAGCGATTTTGTCGAATTGGCAGCCAAGGCGATGCCGAAGGATCAACCCCTGCTGTTGAAAATCGTCGGATACGACAACCACAACATACCTTGGGTGGAGTTCTTCAAGAGGAATACTGATGGGGGTTTGTTCTGTATCAATAAGTCCGTCACGATGGAGGCGGAGTTGAAGTAAGTAGGAAAACAGTGAAAGGACGCTTAGTCTCAAACGGTATGTTTCAGAGAGGGCGAAGCCTGCAATCAGAAGGGGGCAAAGAAGAAGTTGATGCAGTTCGATGGCAACAGTGAGTACTCTTTTACTTTAATCGGCGTTCCTTTCGTCTTCCATTTAGCACAGCTACCAAAAAATTAAAAATACATACTGCACACTTTCGCTAATTCTTGATTATAATAAGACATTTTTAAACATAATAATGTAATAACATTTCTTTAGTATAACTGTTTATTTTCATTCTACAACTCTTTTGAAGAACATAACTTTTTTTACAAACATCCTGTATATAAATCAGAATTGATTGATACGTTATTAGTACATGCTTTTCATTTCCTTTTTCCATTGCTTTCTCGTTCACATTCAGTGCAAAATATTGTGTATGGCTTAATTTATTTTTGCGTGTACCTTAGTCATAACTTTGTTTTGGCTTTACAATGTCTAAATGTTCATTATGGGATTCATAGCTGTAAATACTTCCATATTTATTAATTCATTAATTAATTGCACCTTTAATTTATCCCCTCCATTTTATAACTCATGCCTACTGTTCATAAGAACTACTGTGTGGTTTCACATCAGGATTGAAGGAGGAAAAATTTACTAGTCGTTTTCATTGTTTCCGTTGAGTATTGAATGTATTGTAATATGTTATAAGAAGTGTTGACAAATTTCCCTCGGTCATGGCAGAAAACGTACCTTCAGGAGGCAGCCTTCCCAAGCCACCCATCCCCAGCAAGGGGGAATTCTTCAAGGTTCGCATACCGTTCGCCGTCAACCCCTACAACTTCTTCGTGCAACCCTTGGACTCACACAGCAAGCTTTTCGAGATGATGAACGCTCTGCAGGAACGCTACAAAGATGTGCTGTACAGCCCCCTCCAGATCGACCAGATCATACCTGGGAACATATACGCATCCAAGCACGAGGACGGGTACTGGTACAGGTAAGATTCTCGTCGATGGAACTACCGAGATCTCTTCGTCTTGTGACATTGTATGACGGCGACAATTCGTTTCAGGACCAGCGTCCTGAAGGTGATACATTCGGGTTCCATATCGGTATTTTACTGCGACTTCGGCTATTACTCCAACCTGACCCTGCAGCAACTCATACCTCTCGACGTAGAGTTTATGGAGCTGCCCTATCAAGCTTTAAAAGCCAAATTATCGGGTGAGTAAAGATGTTATATCGATATTGAGTGGAGTGTTGTCGAAAGTGGGGTTTTTCTCATTTGCGTTTATTTATTGGGAAATGAGACACCGAAAAAAAAGTTTATTTTTCCTGAAATTTAAACATTGTAGAGTCTAGCGAGGGCACAGTTTCAATATGAACAGTTGCTTTTATATAATCAGAACCGACACGGTTTTTGCCTGAAGTCATAAATCAACTTGATAGGTACGTTACAAAGGATATCAAAAGGGTAGGATATCTTACTATTCAAATGCTGAAAAAGTGAATGATTCGTAATTGAAATGCACAGCGCTTACTCATATACGCCTATCGGCCTGTGCAGGTGATAGTTTGGCAAATGTATGCTCTCCAATAAAGCCTAAACCATCTCATTGCCGACGCCTTCAAAATATACACGAATTGTTGAACTTATAAGGCATTATAAACATTTTAACTAACAATACTTTTATCATTAAATAAAAAATTACAGACATAGAGAGAACGAGTGGTGGGGGGTGGGGAGAGGTCCAACTGATAGCATATTTAAACTGTGTCGGTTACGATTACTTTGCACTATTTTGTTGGTGTTCACTGTAGATTAACACAATAAGTTTATTGTTGTCTACAAAAACAGATGATTTAACGATTCTCTATTCAAAGTTGATTCATAAATTATCACTGTAATAGAATAATATTAAATTAAAGCTGAAATTGTTTAACAAATAGATTTATTGTTGACAACGGTAATCTTAGGTTTTTTTTTTTTTCAAAAAAATGTTTGTTTTATTGTATAAACACAAAGCTTTGCCCATGCAACGGTAAGTTTAATGACCCTTTCTCTCAGATATCAAGCCGAAACAATCCAAATGGACGATGGCTGACTGTGATTACTTTAAAGAGCTCGTCGTGAAGAAAAACTTCTATTCCGTCATACAGGAAATTGAAAAGGATGAGCTATACGATTCGGACATCGTCCTAAAACTGACACTGATCGATACGTCCACTGATGAAGACGTATTTATCGGTAAGGAACTGATCAAAAAAGGCATAGCCGTAGAGGCGTAGGTGTCTACACGTTGCTTTTATAAACGTTACCTAAACTATTGATATTTATATAGATATAAATATGTTTATAAAACAAGTGATATTTAAGTTATAGATTTTATTCTATATATTTTTGTTATGACGGGATATCAATATTTGATGAGAAATTGACTGCCCGAGCAGTTTTTGTTGTCGGGACGGAAATTTGAGAAATGTCGTATTTTTTCCACATCGGGCAGATGTGGCAACTTTTGTAAGCTTAAAATAAATTTCATTCGTTCATTCCCAGAATTGAAGTTATTTTTGTTAGAAGTAAGTGTTTTGATACCGTTTTATTTATAAAAAGTATTTATTATTTGCGTTGTGAACGGCGCTTGTGTTGCCGCTACTTTCAAGTTTCGATTGTTTTGATCTTTTTTATTAAATAAAATGCGAAAATCACACCGGCTTTTATTGTTCCCCACACCATATACAGGATGTTTGGAAACTGCACAGAAAATTTAGCATTAAAAAAATGTACACCCTGTATAATCCAGTAATGATTTGTTCTTTAACACTTTGGTGTATGCTTATAAGTGTTGCTTGTTGTTACCTTTTTAAATTAAAGGAAGGTCAGCAAATGTAACTGTAATGGAAATGGATTTTGTAAATTTTTGTTTATTTTTCTACATGCTATTTTAAAGTCTCAATGTGACCTCTGATACTGACTTAGTTGAACACCTGTTATGATATGACGGAGAGAACACAGGCAAGAAAACAAACAGTCAACGTTAAAAGTTATTTTCCATGTTAATTAAAAAAAAAGTTCAAATAGTTTAAATTAATTTATTTAGTACTACCTAAACAATTAGAAATAAAACATTTATTTCATTTAGGTCTTATTTACATAATTATCCATAATTTTAAAAGGGGGATTCTCGATCACTGTATTCTTAAATAATATTACCTAAATCGTACGACATGCTTATCTATCGATCTCGCCAAACACCACGTCTAACGTGCCAATAATCGCTACGATATCGGCCAGCATGTGGTTCTTCCCGATCTTGTCCAGAGCTGCCAAATGGGCAAAGCCGGGAGCCTTGATCTTACACCTGTAAGGCTTAGAACTGCCGTCGGACACTAGATACACTCCGAATTCCCCTTTGGGAGCTTCGATAGCAGTGTATGTCTCGCCAGGGGGCACCTGGTAGCCTTGCGTGAAGAGCTTGAAGTGGTGAATCAGGGCTTCCATGGATGTCTGGAAAACATTCATTCAGTTAGTGATCAAAATCGACGACCATAAATGACAATGAAATATTACAAATTACCAATTTTTGCCATCGTTTTGATAAATGTGAGGGTTTGGATGTTGAATCATCTTATTGTGAAGGTAGAGGATAGTGACTGGCAACTAGAATTCATCACAAATCCAACAATAAGTTTCATTATATTTTTCAAACTTGTTTTACAGTTAGGACGTTACATCGCCCCACCCCATTCTTTGACCTTAACCTCAATATTTGTTTGGTAGAATTTGTAACAAATCCAATAATGTTCATAATTTATATAAACATTACCTTCTATAGACGCCATATTGAGTAATTTTGAGGTTAGAGCGTTAGAAGCCCCACCCCATTCTCAGAACTTATCCTCGATATTTGTATTCGTTAATAATTTACTTTCATATTAATGTATTTTATTTCCTCAAATACTGGCAACAATTTAGAATGTCGACACTTTCATTTGAACATATTACAGTAATATTTGTATTTGCAACGTTAAACTATGGTACCAAAAATCACTTACCTTCATTTCGTGCCGACTGGGCGGGGTCAACTTGGCATCATCCGTCTTAACCTCACCAGGGGGCATCTGATTGAGACACTGGTCGATTATCCTCAGCGACTGCCTCATTTCCTCCAAACGACACAAGTATCTGTCGTAGCAGTCACCTTTCGTCCCGATAGGGATGTCGAAGTCTACGAGATGGTAGGCATCGTACGGCTGGGTCTTACGAAGGTCCCATTTGATGCCCGAGCCACGCAACATAACACCGCTGGGGAAAAATAATGAAATACAGCCTTTAAATGAAAAAATGGTTGGGATTTCTTACCTGAAACCGTAGTTCAACGCATCCTCTGCGGAAACTATACCTATATCAGCCGTTCTCTGTACCCAAATCCTGTTGTGAGTTAAAACGTCTTCCACCTCGTCGATTCGCTCGTTAAACTTACTGGCAAACTCGTAGATATCATCCAGGAGACCCAATGGTATGTCCTAAAGTTGTAACGGTTACCAAAAACTTGAAAATTTATTTATTCGGTACTTACTAAGGAAACACCTCCCGGTCTAATGTAAGCAGCATGCATACGGGCGCCTGACACCCTTTCGTAGAATTCCATCATTTTTTCACGTTCCTCGAACAGCCAAAAGAAAGGAGTGAGAGCGCCTACGTCAAGAGCATGCGTTCCGATGGCCATTATATGGTTCAGAAGCCTTGTGAGCTCTGCGAATAATACTAAAAGAAAGCAATGACTATAATAAAGCAAAAAAAAGTACAACTGTGCACTTACCTCTGATATACTTAGCTCTAAGGGGTACATCAATATTGAGCAGCTTCTCAATCGCTAAACTGAAACACTGTTCGTTACACATCATGGAAACGTAATCTAAGCGGTCAAAATATGGCAAAGCTTGTGTGTATGTTTTGTATTCGATCAGTTTCTCAGTACCGCGGTGCAACAGGCCAATATGTGGGTCGGATCTTTTTACTACCTGAAACGTGACGCTATACAAACGGTTTCATTTAAATTTGTTTTCGTACTTCTCCATCTAATTCCAAAACGAGACGTAACACGCCGTGAGCAGCTGGATGTTGAGGACCGAAGTTTAGAGTTAAATTCTTAACGCCTTTCTCAACCGGAGCCTTTTTGGCGTTCCAAGGCTGCATGGCCCAGGACTTGGTGGTCTCGTCTGGGTACATAACGGGGCCCTGAAACTGAGCCAGCCATTCTTCATCGGGGTACCATTTAGCGGTCAAGTTTTTGCTGCAAAGCGAAGAAAAATAATTTCTATCGATGACAACATAACCTAACAAATTACATAACAATACGATAGGAAAGGACAGTGGAAGAATGTTTACGAAATTTGTTGTGGGGTACCTTGTGTGGATAAGAGCAGCTCCATTCTTTATGAATAGTTTTGATGGCAACAACTCTAAGGATTTCTTTAAAACGGTGTTCATCATCGCATTTGCCATTTCGACATTTATTTGATTTGACTCTTAAGTATATTTTATCTAGGGATTTGACACCACTTGATGACACTTCACCAGGGCAAACTTCACTCTTCACTTGAGTTCTATTTAGTGTTCTATGTTCAAATAAAACTATATATTAAAATATGTGAATAAATACAAATTTAAAAGTGTTTATTTTTATATAAATTAAAATACGGTTTATTTAACATGTAACACATCTGAACATTTCAACTTGATTTAACACCCAAGTAGGTTAAGCGAACACAATTGAGGTAGGTTGAAAGTCCAGTAGTTAATTTGTAGCTGTCAAAAGTTAAATATATTTAACCTTGAAAAGTACAAAATGAGAAATCAGAATTTATTGAATTTGTTTAATTACAAGCAATTTTCTACCCAATTGCTAAATTTTGTTCCCAAACATAGTCCGGTTCTAGACAGCGATGTGCGAGTCTTACGAGATTTTATAAATAAATCGGACAAAATTGCTCTCCTCACAGGAGCAGGCATATCGACAGAGTCTGGTAAGTATATATTACTTCATCCAGGTCCTCTTTCATGTACAAAAAGGTTACTGTAGGAATTCCTGACTATCGCTCCGAGGAGGTTGGCCTATATGCCAGGACTAACCACAAACCGATCCAGCATCAGGAATTTATAAAGTCAGCTTCGGTTAGACAGAGGTACTGGGCAAGGAACTATTTGGGATGGATTAGATTTTCAAATTGCCAGCCCAACGTGGTACATTTCTCTATTAAAAATTTGGAAACTCTACATAATAAGGTGTCAAGTGTGATAACACAAAACGTGGATAGTCTCCATTTTAAGGCTGGTAGCAAGAACGTTATCGAACTACATGGAACGGCCTTTAGAGTGATTTGTTTACATTGTGGAAAAGCTTTCGGCAGGCATGTCATTCAAGACAAATTGACAGAAATGAACCCGGACATGAAAGAAACCTCCACGATGGTTCGACCAGATGGCGATGTGGAGATATCCCAAGTAAGTGAATATTTTGATGAATTTCTTTGATTGTAGCAATATGTCATTTAGGAAAGCATCCAGGGGTTTAAACCACCATTCTGCAATTCTTGCGGAGGTCCTCTAAAGCCTGATATAACATTTTTCGGAGACAATGTTCCTAAAACTAGGGTAGACACAGTCCGAGACGTGGTTTCAGGAAGCGATTCTTTGTTAGTCTTAGGATCAAGCCTGTCGGTATTTTCAGGTTATAGGATTATTCTGCAGGCCTTAGACGAGAAGAAAAATGTGTGTATTGTCAATATAGGACCTACCAGGGCAGACAAATTGGTGAAATTGAGGATATCTGCTAAATGCGGGGATATTTTACCAAAAATTTGTTAACGTATTATGATTTGTAAATATGTACAAAGTTCAATATAATTTTAAGGTAATGTAGTGCTGTTTTTATTAGCCATCAATTTTTCCTTATGGCAGTTTACTAAATGGTTAAATGGACGGTATTAAAAGAAAGAGGTTTAATTTAAAAAAATATTTATTAAAAAATTATTTACCTATCTATCCGTAACATTTCTGACTTATTGAGCAAAATGTCAATTAGAAGTCTTATTTCCTTAATATCAATAATAAAATATTATTTCAACATAGCCTTAAGCAGTATACACTTTAAAAAAAATACCATAATATTTAAATTATCTTAAGCGACTATTTTATTTCCAATTTTGAATCGACATTTTTCAAAACTGTTACTTGACTAGGTAATAAGCAATTTTGAACATAACCTGGTAATGCTTAGCTTTAAAATGATTAAAAATTGTATTGCTCCGTAATTTTTTACAATAAATAGTTAAAAAGAATTGTTTTCATATCCTTTTTATTTATCTAATTATTTGTTTTTAAGATTACACTATCGAAATTATCATAAAATTCAAAACTATTGCACGTTTATCACATATAGTGTCTAACATTGAGCAAAAAATTGTATTCCTTTTTACTATAATCGACAAGTATAGATTAGAAAACGGAATTAACAGTTACATATTGTTCAAAGAAGCAATTAACTATTGTAATATATTTTCACAAATAACGTAACCCACAAAGATTTGTAACATACGAGTAAAATAAAACACCTAGAGTATAAAAATTGTAAAATATTCCTTAAGTTTACTTTCAAGTACATTCTACCACTTTTTGGTTTTAATTTAGAAATATTGCTGCAGTGCATTCGTTGTTTTCTATAGGTTTTAATTTGTTCATAGTCTTTAAAATTTTGTTTAGGCCGTTTAAACAGCAAGTTCGTTCCCTTCTTCGCTTATATCCAGCAAAGTGTACGTGTCCCTCCTAGATATGAACCTATTGGAACCGTAAATGTAAGCACTGCTTCGCCTTCGCAAGTTTTTCATTCCTGAAAACAAACATTAAATGATTATAAACATAACCTAAAAGAATGACATTTAGTTGAGTACGTTCCGAATGTGATCAACATGTGTAATAACAGAGAGCGTGTTCCCAAATCTGTTGAAAGAATAGGCCAGGAGTAAGTGTTATAGAGAGTAGATTTCGATATTTGTTGTGTAAGTACATACCTATCTCTATAGTTTCCTTGGTGAAGACCAGGGACTTGTAGGCGTTGACGAAGACCCCGAGGATAACACAAGTCCCTAGGAATATGAAGCCGTAAGTCATCAGGGGGCAAGCTACGTCGGCGAAGGTTGTGGCGAGATAGATCCATCTACGAATCGGAGGTGTTAGATCATCGACTCCCTGTAAATTCATAGAATTTGTGTTTTATTTTGTTTCTGACGTCCCTGTCTAAAAAATATTCGAATAAGTCGACTGCTCTTTGATATGGTTAAATGTGCCGGCGTTTTTTGAAGACAGCCTTAAATCTTATTGACAGACGGGTAAAAAGGGTTATTAACTGATTGTACACCAAGTTAAACATTGCAAAGCTTGTATTAAGAACTTGAAAAAATATTTTCAGTTTTTTTGCTATATTTTAAGTATGTATGTACCAATTATTTTAAAATTTTGAAATCCTATCGATCGTCGGTAAGAAGACGATTAATATTGGGTTGGTAGGCAAGGGGAAATGCGTCGACAGAAGAGAAACTTCCAGTTAACTACCTGGCTTAGATTATGGGAAGTTAGCCTAAATGCGATTTCAAGTTACGTAGCCACAGGATTGACTGCAGCCTTCCCGGTATTTCACCTTGTAATTACGATCTAAAAGAAACAAGCAAAAATTTTTTTAAAGTGGCTTCAGACGTAAGATTTCTTGCTCTTTTCGAATCCAGTTTCAAAAATATGGGTTTCTATTTAAAAATTTGAGTTTGACCTTCAAATGACCTTTAAAATCAATGTCAAAGTCGGATCTGAATGCACAGCTAGTTGGCCCCCAGTTTTTTGAGCAACCTTTGTCTGAATCATTTTTTCGTAACACTCACGAAACTCGAGATATTCGACTGTACTGATTAAAATGGCCCACCTTGTATATGTATCATGGTTTGTCGTTCTTACCTCTTCAACCCACATTATGGGGAATATGATGCTGGGGAAGTTTTTCACGACAGTGACGTAGGGGGCTTGGTCCACCTTGAGGTTCAACTGAGCCCTGATTTTTCCCTCTATTGGCACACCTAATTTCTAAAATAAAGAAGAGACATATACTTCTCGAAGTAAAAGAAATATTTCGTCAACTTACCGGTTGGATTTTGAAGTAAGATTCGTGCTTTTCCCGGTCAGCGTTGAGCCCTTCAAAGTGTTTTACAAGGCTAGGATCCGCATCCAAAAAGTGTGGGAAGGACAGGTAGACGGGCGCATCTAAGACAAACATACGTATTAAATGCGTGCAACAATGTACTGTAAAACATGTATCGTATGGTTATTAAGCACTGTGTCAATTAAATTAAATATACAGGGTGTTCCTAAAAGTTTTGTACAAATTCTTAACGTAAGTCATCTGAATTCTTGCCGCAACTGTATCTACTTGGCGTTTTACTTACCAAACTGGCAGGGGCTTATATTCTGCAGCCCCTTAGGAGGGCAAAATTCGTTTCCTGGACAATAACACTTGTTCTCCGGATCGACGTCTACAGACTCGAAAATATTGTCGGTAGGTGTGAAAAGATCAGCGGCGATACCTAAAGAACAGTTCAACTTAGTGTCGGTCCAATGGATTGAGATCGGGTCTAACAAGTGTCCACTTCGACACCACGTGAACCGTGACTACATTCACTCACCATGTTTCGACACAGACCTTCTGTACTGCATGGGCAGGATCCTGCAAAGGTCCTTGTCGTACACGTGGACGACGTCGGCCTTGGTGAAGTACCTGGGAGGGAAGAAAGACCCCTCGCTGGCCCTAAGAGAGTTGCAGGGAGCATCCTTCCAGTAGGGCAGCTTGTCCTTGCCGTTCAGATTGGCCAATAGACCGAATTCTTGCATACCAGTCATTCCCGTGTAAATGTTGTGGACTTCAGGCAATGTACCGTTTCTCTAGAAACCAAAACCAAGGGTTAAAAGAAGAAGAAGAAGAACAATATATGTAAGTATGGCGTGTCTGGACCGTTTGAAAGAGGAAAACTGTTCCAAAAACGGAGCTAAAGTCAACATTTTTGGTTTATATTAGCGATTTTCATACTGTGGTACGTAAGGAAAATCTTAGTTTTAATTATATTATAATAAAGAAAATATACAATTTTGTAAAAAAAATCAAAAAGGCAGTTGGAAAATGATTTAAAAATACACTTCTGCACGACACGGAAATTGGTCCATTGACCTGATAATAAAATAATTTGCGAATCGAATTACTCCTGCAGTATTTGTGTGAACAGTCAAGAACCCTTGTCGGACACACCACCAGACATAGACCGGTTTCGGGCTTGTATGCATTAGGTGAGATGACCGACATCGGTATGCCATAGGTGAGATGACCGACAATTGAACTGGCTGTTCCTTCATATGTATGTTCACATATAAACTGAGTGCAGGTCAGATATAAGTGGTCTGCTTACTTCCTGCTCGACCTAAGCAGCAGGACAGGAAGCGACCTACATTGCAGCAGGTACTTAACGCAGACCTCTCACCCTGGGCGACGAGCCATTAAATTGGTAAATGATACTGCAGGAAACAACTGCTCCGCGGACTAATGCCCCGACCGGTATTGAATTACTCCTGCAGTATCTGTGTGAACAGCCTCACTGTATAACAATAAGTTGAACGTTCTGTATAATAAATGTTTATTTACATCACTATCATAGTAATTACATCGAAATATGGCCAATAAATGTCACAATAACACGATATTTCCTGATTTTTGTTTTATATCAAGACATACCTAGTACAATGGTAATTACATTATTCCATTCATGTTATGCTGTCAAGTTGTAAATTGCTTCCTGTAGCATACGACGGTATATTTAGGTTATTTTTGTCACTACTAAACACTATACTTGCTGTTAGTGCAAAGGATTTTCCTTTTAAAATTCAATTTACAACCTAATTATAAGAAGCAAATGAACTTATGATTAAAATCGATATTAATTTTTAATTATTACGGAGGGAGTTGTGTTTCTTTGGCGTACAATCTATTGCAATAATAACGGCACTCTTTAAAAAGGATTTAGCGATTTATTTTGCGCTGTTGACGTTTTCGTAATAAGATCTACTTTCATCTTTTAACATTAGTTCCTAGTTGTTTCCACTAAAGAATAGAAATCTAATGAAATTTCTACTCAGAACATCCAGTAGTTCAAAGCCTGGTCTGAGAGAGTGTCATTGTTGTTGCAATAGATTGTACATGTTAAACGCGCTACTGATAAATCGCAGGTATAGAATTATTACTAAGGTTCTGTGTTACAATCAGTACAAGTATGTATCCCATTTTGGCCACAATAACATTTACATACAAACTATAAAAATGTAAGGTGATGACATTTGTCTCGAAATTGTTACTCACATTGATGAGCAGTCCCATTTTTTCTGCTGGCCTTTTCCTTTTCGGGTAAAACTGATGCGCCAAAGCTACTAGTTTGTCTTCGTAACCGAAAACCAGTTCGTCTGCTGTTATGGACACGAAGGGTTTATAACTGCTCATGCTGAGAAGCAGCGAAATGGTCTTTTGCACCCAGTAGCCCATGTTGTTGGACTGCGTGGCTAGAGTCTGAAAAACGAAGAAAAGTCGTAAGACAAGTTGCTAGGGAATCAGAAAACGCTTATTTGGAGCTTGTTTCGGTTCTGCACTTGAATGGTTCTAGAACGGTTCTAGATAGTTACCCTGTTCCATATCCAACGTATTCGTAGCTTGATAAATCTAGTTAATGTAGTGTTCAGTTATTTTGAACAGCTCTAGAACTGTTCGTCATCGGAACCAAAACAATACAAAGCTTTGGTTGGTACTGCCAATGTGTTTATTTTGATCACTCTGTGTATGAAATGTGGCTTCGAATTTGTTGTCAGTTGTAGAGGGCGCCAGATACAGTACTTCACATGTATTTAAATTGTCATGACTTTATTGTGCCTTGTTGTATTCATTTTTTAATTCTTATTCTTTGATGTTTTTGTTCTTAAAAAAGGTATACTTGGTAAATGTCGGTTTGAACAATAGTTTTTTAGATATATTTTGGCCTTCGGGATATGCGACAGCATTGTTTCCCAATCTTTTACAGACACCCTATAGGTACGTAAAAAAAAAATTGAAAAATCGCAAAAATTCCAAAAATATTAAATTTTACCCCTACAGTTTTTATACCTACTACACCCTGATTTTCACGTTTTATTACTACCTAACCCTAATTTGTACTTACAAGAAGGGGTATATTGGGCACCACGATCCTCTGGTATTTGCTGACTGACAGTTCAGGTACAAATTGTAGTATTTTTTTGTGTTGGTAGGACACGGTGCCGTTTTCGTGGAATTTGATGTTCACCTTCTCCATGTCTTCTCTGAAAACAAAATTGTCAACTATTTATGGAACCTCTAACATATTTTTCGTGTGGTTCAAAAACACCTGACGGGGAATACCCTTCGCGAAAGCGAACGTCCTAGCTTAACAATTTTGGAAATTAATTAAAACTAATTAGCATTTTAAAGTTATCTAGCCTGTTTTGAGTCATTTATTCGGTATAATAATATAGATAAACATATTCGTTCAAAATTTAATAGCATATCTTGACCTTAAACTCTGCATAATAAATGTTTCTCTGCTATTAAAATGTCTAGTTTTTGATAGTTTAATTAATATATAAAATTGCCGATGTTTTAATACTTTTTTTGCATGCTACGTAGCAATTTTGTCGAATGTAGCAATTAGTTCTTTCACTTTCATTATTTATTTGTCAATTTGGTGCGACACAAGTTGAAGAAAACTTAAATATGTGAACTAACATCCTATTTGCATGCTATTACTCCAGATATTTACCAGTACACACAATATTGGCTAACTGTTGCGTTGAATAAGGCATTTTTTGCACCAAATACCGATTCTCCCTTTCATTAGATACTCGAGGACGTCCACTACTTGGTTTGTTTTCCACTGTATCAAATTCTTCATATCTGTGTACTATTCGTCCAACAGATGATCTAGAATGCCCAATGTGCTCGATATCTGCTTAGAATGTCCTGCATCATGTAGAGCAGTCATTCTTGTTCGGGTGAACGCAGAAATTTCACGTCCTGGCATTATAATGTACAAAAATTCAAAGGAATACTGAATACACTGCCAAACTGACCAGATTTGTTTTTTTACCACATCAAGAAAAACCATTAGGATTAATCGAATCATTTTATATACAGGGGGTCCAAGACTTTTGACGTTGTGTGTATTTTGTGAAGAATGTCAGGGAAAAATGTACTAACCAAGTGGTTGGCGTCAACAGAATGTGCCAAAAGAAATAGCAACTTATCTCAATTGGCTTCATCCGTTGTTTTTAATGCAACTATCTACCCTTTTGTGATCCTTGGGCCTTACCAAATATTAAATCTATTATGAGACACTTTGGTCTCACCCCATTCCTTCCGTTTAGTGCATTTAAACCAACCTCCATCGTTGCCAGACTGGATAAGACAGTCTTAAGTTTAAAGAGAAAAATACTGTTCAATTAGAAACTAATTAATTTTATACACTATAAATTTTGTTCCATATGGGACTGATGTGTAATAATACGCATGGTTACTAGACCGTATAACACTACAAGCTTAGATATGATCTAAAATCAACATACACGCTAGAATTTTTGTTATATAATTATTGCGATATGTATTATTATTAAGCAAACCGTAATTTCGTATTTTTCAATTTGATTAGCGTTTAAGATAGCACTTTCTTGTTATATTTTTGCTCCATTGTTGTCGATTTACCGGATTGCACATAGAAATATTTGGTTTTTGCAACAACTGCTGGGCTTGATATTGTTTTTTTCGTAATGTAGTAGCAATTAAAAACGTTTTAATTAGTACTACTTTAAGTATATCCGCTATGAAGGTCGTTCAAATAATAATTAGGTAATTGTGTCATATCATGACATATACATATACTCGTATCTACACATTTCCTGTAATTGAGTAAAAAAAAAATAATAATACGCATCATATTACTACTTCGTATGTACAAGCGGTCTGAGAACTGCTCCTTGTGGAAACCCTGCACTGTTAAGGCGTATTGAATAACCCACTTTATATTTTCAATTGATTGATTGATTGATTTTATTGATTTAAAGCATCAGTGCCTTAAAATGATCACTTTAAAGCACTAGTGCCTTAAAGTAAATGTCAAATTGTGACAGTAAATTTGCTATACATTTAATTTGTATTTTCTTTATTAACATAAATACTTATTACAATTCACACAATTTGAAAATTTAAATCCTTCCACAATTCTACCATTATCAACTGAAACGACTGCATTCCTAGTTGACGTTTGAGCAGAATTCGCTGATATTCGCAGTTTCCGGCAATCGAATTTTTACTTTCCAACGAATCCTCGATGTATCTCTCGGCGACTGTTAAAGATTTCCATCCCCCATGCTGCTTAATTGTCGTTAGATTTGTTCCACTATCCGCTAGTAAGTTGCAGAAAATTAGCAATAGCAACAGGAAATTTTCCAAACGTATTTATTCCTACGGGGTTTTTCGTACACTTGCCTTTCACATACTTTAGGAAAAGTCTCCGATGTCCCACATTTGCTGGACGAAGGGCCATGTATCTCCGGTAAAAATCCAAATAAAATTCTTCAACGATAGTGAAATTTCGTGGAATCTTGGTTTTGGTATCTGATATCTTAACCAATATTGAACTGGAAGTGCCCACAATTTCCAAGCTGTCGAGAGTCAACTGGCAAAGCTCATTTTTACGGCAGGTACCAAATATTCCCAAAATAGTAGCTACTTTCATCATAAGATACTCGCTATCCGGTGTGCACTTCAAAAACTGTTCAGTTTTGTCTCTGGTTCAAGATCTTTGATTTTTTGGGTTGGCAACCTTCTCCTTGATGATTCAGAAACGCAATGAGCTTTAAACGCTTGCTGATATCTACGTCGCTACTTATTCGTAACATAGCTTTATCCATAGAATAATTAGACCATAGAGATGAAGATTTCCAAACCTTCGATTTCTTCTCAACATAGGCCAAGAATACATTTTCAGTATATTTTCCAGGAACGCTTTTTTCTTCACACCACTTCACAAACTTATTGTTTGCAATTTCATATTGAATCCGCGATTTTCTTGGTAATAAGTCCAAAGTAGCCAAAGTTGGCCGCCCCATCGATTTATTTAAATGGATTGTTCTTTTCCATATTTTCTTTATAATTTTTAAGGGCAAAAAGACAAACGTTTAAAAGTGACAAATCCAAAGCAATCAAATTTCTTATATATTTTTAGGTATTAATAATATTGTGTGAAACTAACTACTCAGTGGACAAAAGCCCCAACCTGCGTTGAATTACACCCACAATATCTACCCATATATTCCTTATTATTAGCTTTTATAACATTTTTTTACTGTTTTAGAAAGGTATTTTAAGCTAATATAAATCAAATCTCCTACAATTCCTATCAATGAAGATGTTTGATATCAGAGAACATACATATGACTTCATTGATAGGAATTGTAGGAGATTTGATTTATATTAGCTTAAAATACCTTTCTAAAACAGTAAAAAAAAAGCAATCAAATTTTTCGTAAATGATGAATACAACAACTTCGAAAATTTGATACAGTGCCTACGATGCTATTTAAAACTTAACTTATTTCTACCCGGGTTAATTCTTTTTAATGCTGTTTGTAGAAAAAATATTGTATGATATTTGTGTTAAAAGTGTTTTTAAGGCACTGATGTAAATTGCAGAATGAGCGTAGCGACTTTTACATGCGTGCCTTAAAAATACACTTTTAATGGCCATTTCCATCGCATTGCCTTTTAAGTGTAGTTAACTAGGGGCGGTTAAAATTTTAGGCCTAGTTTAAAATAATAATGTTTCCACCGCACAAGTTTCATTTGTAAAGTCTACCTAAAAAGCCAATATTCATAAATTTTCGGTTTTTTGCACAAGTTGTTAGCTTCATGACTATTTCTTAACCTCAAAAGTGTGACACTTCACTCTCACTGTTCTGACTTTATGTTGTTCTGCTAAGTTCTGTTTTCGAATTGGTAGGATTTATAATGGAAATAATTCCCAAAAAAAAACACGATTGGCAAATTTTAGCAATGAAGAAAAAGTATTACTAATTAACATAAAAGGAAATTATAAAATTACGGCGGAGAATAAAAAACCGATAATGTCTGTACAAGAAAAATGATAGCAGGTGAATTTAACTCACTGTCGCCAAATAATATTCACAGAAAAGCAGAATCATTAGAACAGTTTTTTGAAAACAAAAAAAAAGTTCGTTTTATTGGCGATACAGAATTATTACTAAAGATTAAAAATAAATGTAGTTTTTTTTTTGTAATTATCAGTGATTCTTTTTAAGAGCTTACATATTAATTCAAGATCTTCTTCGATTAAGGTCAAAATGTGCAGCTGTATCTTCTAAAAAAAGTTATCCATCGTATGGAAGTGATCACTTCTCTCGTACACCTTTCGAGGAAACCCATACTCTATTATTTTTAATATATCTAAATCATTATTAAATATATAATTTTCATCATAGTTCATTACGGTGGAAGACAAATTATTGTATTTTTAGGGTTCCTTAAAGCGTAAGCGTAGCTTAAAACAAACAGTGGAAATGGCCATAACAATCACATCATAAATAACTACTGTTTTAATTAAAAATGGATAACGCCTCGTCAAAAATCGCAATATTAAAATGGCATATTTTGGAATAAAGCGTTAATAGGTAAATCATTAAGTATTTTCATAAATATAATCAGGTTCTTATACGAGACACCTTGTATACTATATTTCCGCAATTTTTTTAATCGTACCTTGTTTCGGCAAACTAGCTAATTAAAAAAATAATACAAACCGACAAGTACGTGTCGCAGGTGTGATAAATCCACCCGTGAGTCATTTACTTATAGACGGGGTGAGGCGCATTTTTTTTCAACAAAAGCGGAATTCTCAAGCACCGCATTTTTTACAACACGAAACGTGAAAGTTATGACATAACAACTCGTTGAAATCCAAAATCGGAAGCTTACACTCGGCTAGCTATCCGTGTTTTCAGGTTACGAGAAATTATGGGGAATTCCAGCTGTTACGTCACGCCACGTACGGGGGTCATTCGGAAAGTATTAATACCAGGGTTGGCCGAAAAGATTGGTTTGCGCATTATACGATATAAGTGTCCCCGTTCATACTATATCTTTTGAGAAAGTTAATAACAAATTTTATATTAGTTTGAAAGAATATGTGTCTGGCAGCAATAATTACATAATAATTAAAACACCAACATTAATAAACTACTGCCATAGAATGTAAACAAAACCACGTGGCCGAATATGCGATGTTATTGGTGTGACGCCGTTCAGCGCGGTTTGTTTCCGTGGATACAATACAAAAGCATATAAATAGTATACAGGTATGAACTAAATAGTATAGGATCCCACTATAAAACGACCTTCACCGAGCTGGTTAATGGACGAAAAGTATTTTATATCCAATTAAATGTGTCAATAAATATCTTGCAAATGGGTTGTCTAAAAAATGTCTAAAGGTCGTTTTAGAGTGGGATCTTAGACTAAAAGCACACTTTCATGAAATTTTTATCTAAAACTATATTCTTCCTTATTGTAACGAACTTAATCTAAACTATCTTAATTTTATGCCATAGTAATTACCAAATTACCAAAATTTTCTCAAAATTTAGTAGTACTTATTTAAGACAAAACTACCCAATTATATTTGTCAACTTATTCAATACTTTGCAAGGTTTTTCCCCCTTCCTTGGTATATAAGTTACGATAAGTAACATAACTAAACTGATTGAGTCTGGTCCCTAATGCGATTACATAGTAACAATCAAAATATTGGAAATGTCTCGAATTTTCTATTCAGTTCCAGTCCGAAGAAGCGATTCATCCCTTTACATCTCCTGGTTAACTGGCACCATAGTAGAATGGTTTGTGTCCTTAAAAATTAATTCTGATCATTACGGATAAAACCCATTTCATGTTGTGCTACATTTTCAACTATAAAACCGCGCATAACATAAGCGGTGGTCTCAATATGTAATAATAATAATAATAAAATTACAAAACTACCTAACAAGCGGTGACTAAGTTCTTCCTACTTCAGGCAATACGGTGATTCTGTGACACAATTTATGTACCTTCTAAATTTTCGTAATAATTCAATGTTGTTTAGATCTAGGTGTGTTTTGTTTGTCTGCTAGATCGGCAGGTGTTCAAATTATAACAATAAAAACGCAATAAAACTGCTATAGGCTGGAGCCCATTAACTGCTTATTATTATCTTGGTATAGAGGTACAGAGTATTGTTCTAAAGAGTCTCTAAAAGAAATACCACCTAAAAATCACATTAGCGGTGGAAGGATCAAGTAGTCGTTGGATTCAGAAAAAGTTGATATGTTGCTAATTTACGGCGAATCACAAACAAATTCAAGAAGAGCTGTAGAATTATATCGAGAATGGTATCTAGAGCGCCTCATTCCTGACCATAGAACCTTTACAAGCTTAGAGGCGACCTTGCGACAAAATGAAGATGCATTTTCTGTTCGGAAGCATCAAATAATTTACCAAAGGGTAAGAAACAATGTTAATACAGCTAGACTGTTACAGTATTTCCAACAAAATCTACGAAATTCTATACGGCAGGCTAGTCGGGAATTGAATTTGGATAAATCAACCGTTCAACGAATTTTAAAGACCAATTGGTATCACGACTACAAAATTCACAATTTGTGGTATTTACCTGAGCGTCACATTGAAAACAGACTTAATTTTATAGCCCAAATTGTAGTAAATTTAGAAACTGTTGATCAAAACCTTTTTCGGCACGTTATTTGGACGGACGAAAGTCGGTGTGTCAGTAATGGTTTGCCAAACGCAACGAACACTACTGGTCCATTGAAAAACCCCACATTGTAAATCCAGGCCAAAACCAAGACCAATTTGGAGTGAATGAAAAAATTCTCTAGTAAAAGTTTATTAGAAAAAAGAGAGTTTTTTAACAGGAAAAAAATTTGGGTATATTTCTGAAAAAATATAATTGATGACGTTTCTGTCAGATTCTTTCGACTGAAAATGAAGCTTTAACATCACGTGTCCCAAATGTTATTTCATTTTTGTTGTATTCTCACAATAGACCTAAACTATCGAGTTTGATACCCAGTACAGTCCTCCGACCAAAAGTAGCCAAAAAATAAACGCTACCATCTATTTTCTTCACTTGAATAACACTCAAGACCTCGCCATTGATCGATAACGTAGATTCCGATTCGTTCAGCGTCCTGATTTCCGATCACAATCGCTTGTTTCGTTGCAAGGCCGCCTTGACCGCCGTGCGGTATAGCAAGTGTTCACCTTGGCATAGAGACCACACGATTTACTCTCGTTTCTGCGTACCTCGTTTCTATTCTCTCCATTATCAATCACGGCAATGAGTTCGTTCAACTCGATGGTCGTTGAGACAGAAATAGTGTTGGATGTTTCAGGTAATCAAATAAGAACGACATCGTCCTGTAAGACTTGTGTTTACTATTGCACAGGACGAAACAAAACGTAAATACTACGACCACGCCCCCTACGAAAACCAAACAATCCCGAATTCCGACCACGTAACTCGTTCTTCCATTGTCATTCATAAACAATCGAATGGGCGGCAATGACTTGCGGAATCTAGGAAGCTATGCCCTCTAAACGAGACTGCGTCTGGTTGGGTGTCTAGTCGTTAGTTATAGCTGGTGAATGGTAAAGCAGGTGCCTTTGTTTGGCCTGGAGCTCGTCGATTCGTCGACCTTGGCCTAGGAATTTTCAATGAATTGTTCTCGAGCATAATGACCCCGGATGAACGGGAATAAAAATATAACATATTAGTATTATTAGCAAGATATCATAATAAGTTGGCTCACTCCCTACTTTACAGGTGAAATTTCAATACTTCCAATGCTCTTTTCCTTGCCTACCAACAAGGCTAACGGTGAAATACGTTTTATTAAAACCAGATATATCGCGCAGAGTAAGACTATGTTGACGTGTTGAGACAAAACGCTGAAATACGTTCGCCACCGGGCTAATTCCACCTTCTCTCTAGAGTTATTTCGATCTGTCACTTTGACGCTTACCTGTAGACGAACGGCCCGATCTCCTGCAGCTTCGGCTTCTCCCCTTGCGTTAGGAAACCATCCGGATTGGTGACGTTGAAGATGTACACCTTGGTCAACCGAATTACACCTGGTTTCTGCCAATACTGGAAGCTCAGAGAACCGTCTCTTAATTTTAAATTCTGAAACAGAGAACACCCAGTATAGTACTAATTTAGGTGCGGACTTGCGGTAATGTAGCAAAACCAACGATCCGACGGATTCAGATCTGGCCGTCGTATAGCCTATTGCGGTCATATTGAAGTGAAGTGAGCAAGTTGGTACATACCTTTAAAATAATATAATCTAACCATGGTATCGAGGACAGAATTATTCCTACTGCTAAGGTGAATAGTCCTATCATGATGACAGCCAGTCGACCTAAAAAAAAAACAAGACAGATTTAGGACAATTTGAGAATCTTTGTGGAAGTCTAAACTTTTAGCGTATCCACTCTGTAAAAAGCAATTAATAGAATCGGGAAAAAACAAAGAGGTTATGTTAGCGTTTGCCTATTTACAAATAGAAGTGAATACCTGTGTACTGAAACAGATAATGATTGAAGGTATAGTGCAGCAATTGTTTCAACATTAGATTTTTATGGATTTCTTGTAGCACGCGCACAGTTTTTTGGTTCATGGTTGCACGACGGCACTTTAATTGTACTAACACTGAAAACACTTTTTTTGTTACTACAAATACGTACAGAGTGTGACCTACAAAGTAGGGCACAGTTTTTCAATTAGCAACGGAAAATGCAAGGGAAGCCATGATCAGTTTGAAACGTTTTGTTTCAGCACAGTTTGATCAAACATTTTCTTGCCTTTAATTTATTATATTAATCTATAGGTAGACACTTTGACATTGTAATTTTAAAATTGAATGTTTTTCATTTGATTCAATTTAAAATGAAGGTATTAGAAGTAATCTCAGAAATCAAGAAATAGGTTAGATCTCAACTGTTTTGAGTTTCAAATAGAGCGAAGTATTCCTGAAATATAATTTTAGACATTTAAGAACCGAATAATTTAGAAATTAGCAAATAATATAGGAATATTATCTCACGCCACCTGCAAGTATTCAAAGGTACTGAAGGCTTACGGTGAGCGCTTGATCCAAAGGGATATAGTTTTCGCTCAGTAACTCCTCAACGGAAAATGATAAAAATATGTGTTTTTTTTTAATAGACTACAAATATTATTTTACGTCGACGCTGTGTTTTGAAATTTTGAAAATATGCAAAATTCATTAAAAAAAAGTAATTTTACACTTTTTCAAAATTTCAAAACACAGCGTCGACGTAAAATAATATTTATAGTCTATTAAAAAAACCCGCATATTTTTATCATTATCCGTTAAGGAGTTACTGAGCGAAAACTATATATATCGTTTGATAGAGCACTCACCGTAAGCCTGAAGTGAAACGAATATATAACGACAGAAAGCGGTCTAACCAACAAATTTGTAGGTGCAGAACTTTTTGATGAGAATTTTGGGAAGCCCTAGAAGGACCATGTCTACAATTTTTTTTAAGTTTAGACTTTATCTCTGAATTCATACTTTAATTTCTGAACTTGCATTGCTAATGAAATTATGGGAGCACTCAGAACTTTCTAGATAGAAAATTGAGATTTAGAGGACATAATATACAGGGGAAAATGAAACTTTACGATATTTCAACTATGAAATTTTACAACACCCTGTATAATTTTACTGTTTTTGGTTCTAGAGACGATTTAAGACGCAACTGTACTCGCTTGAGAAATGATTTAGACCACTTAATTTCCTTAGACCTATTTTTATTTCTGGATTTAGATTGCCGTGACGTGCTAACACCAATTTCCTGATTAAATTTGATTGTACCATTGTCATGAATAGTACTATTTAAGTACTGGGTGTCTAAATAACGTTGCGCCTTTGAATTACACCTGAAATGCCTATAGCAAACAGCCGCAGTTAGTCGTCAGCGGTGCCACTTGCGATGTACTGGTTTCGAACTGGTTAGTTTTCATCAGTATATCACAAATGAGACCAATAACTCGCAACCTTAACTGTTCACAATCTGCCATAATAGTTGACAGAATATGAGTACGCAAGACGTAGCACATGTGTACAGAGATCTAGTAGTCATTGGCTACTCAAAGCTGGGCCTGAATACAGTCACAATCAGAAAGCAATCCACTCCATTCAGATATTAAAGTCTGAATTTAGAGTTAAAAGCCTGAATTCAGAGATAAAACTTTTACGACGAGAAATACGGCGACCTTAATGATTTCATTATTTCGGGTGTGACTTTTTCTGTAAATTTAGCTAGATTATTTTTTATTTTAGACATTTATTGGATCGAGTTAAAGGTATTTAAGCTTTACAATACAGTAAAAAGTTTGATCAACTTATTGCAATTGTAAACATACAGGGCGTGTTTTTAAAATTACATTTTAAATTCGCTTTTAATACCTAATTGATTTTATTATACATTGCGATTATGTGCCACATAATTCTTGCCTTTTCGGTATTTTTAAATCCATTCTATTAGAAAAACCCGATGTAGAATCAGTTTATTCAAATACATATTAAGTATAAATAATGCGGACATTAATACACTAAGGCTAATTTTATGTGGCTATAATAATAGATACACTTTTAACGAGCATAATAAACTAAAAAATGTATAAACCGCTAATTATAATTTATTTGCTTAAATTTTGCCGGGTCTACATCTTAGGATTTTCCAAGGTAATGTCTTGGAGCCTTGAAAGGTTGTTTTAATGAATTTTTTCAACAAATTGTTAAAATATTTCAGTACGTGCGATATTCTAGGCGAACTCGTTTCCGAGTTTTCGTACTCGTCGGTACGTCGCTGTTTCGGAGTTCCCCGTAATCATCAGTGCCTCGTGTTACAACACACGCGCTAGCAAAATTCCGTAAAAATTACGAAAACAATAACTCATACATTAGTTGCTCAACCAAGTAGAGAGCATTCAGTTATGTGCATTCTTTTTCATCCTACACGCTCAACACTTTAGAGATTTACCAAGAATTTATGGCATTGTGCAAACCGCTAGTTAATTTTAATGTATTTTCAGTTACAGTTAGCCAGGCATTGAGAAATTACGTTTTACTTAAATTAACGAGTATTTTCTTGGTTTCTGGACCGAGAATTTCGAACTTGAAGGGTGATTTTGAAATTAGCGCCGATTTTCTGAAGCGCCCTCCGGCGACAAAGTGGCAAATGCTTCCCTGTTTAAGCTGGCCTACCCTAGACAAAAGTTTTATAGATTGTTCGATGTTAAAATAATAACTACCTATGTTATTTACTTATACAGAGCGATTAAGAACTTATCATAAAAATTTGAATGCACAGGGGTCTCTTATAAATACAATTTTGTAAAAAAATCGAACCCATTTTATATGATACGTTTTGCGTAAATCATCAATAGTGTCCACTTTGGTGCGATACGCTTCATTTTTTAAATATCCCTACAAAAAAAGTCCAAAGGATTTATGTCAGGAGATCGTGGTGGCCATTGTACTGGTCCTGCTCATCCAATACCATTTGAACTTCATTAAGGTACTTCAAAACATTTTGTGGAAAATGAGGGGGACCACCATCGTGGAAGAACTACATTTGGAGTCGGACAGCTAAAGACACATCTTCTAGAAGTCCAGATAGATCATTTCGAAGGAATTGGAGATGCTGAACCCTATCCATTCGATCTGGTAATATGACTGGTCCAATCAAGCGATCATTGACAATACTTGCCCAAACAATTAAGGAAAAGCGTGAAGATTTTCAAAATCCCAAACATGAGTATTATGAATGCTATACATCCCATTCCGGGTAAAAATAACTAAATCTGTAACTAACACGTCAGTTGTCTACGATTTTGCAGCAACCATTCACAACATCTAATTCGTGAAGGATAATCCCTTGGTATTAAGGCTTGGACACGTTGCACATGGTACGGATATAATTAAGCCTCATGTATGATACGCCACACTGTTTACTGGAATATTCCTGGAGCTTGTTAAGCGATTTGCTCGGTACTTATTCGGGGATTCTCTTCAACAATCTATAAAATATGTTCCTCAACTACAACAATACGTCGAGGTCGCCCTGGACCCCCACCTCTTTCACGATTCAGATTCAAATTTTCCGTGTCACGCCCGCGTTGCACTATCGCAGTAAAAATAGCTACATTTGACGCATGTCTACCGAGAAATGGAATGGAATGCGTATAAATGAAAAGGTGCTAAAGTATTTTATCTTACTTGCACCATAAATTAAAACGATATCAACTCCGAATTGCTATACACGCCATTTTTGACACTTGAAGAATTAATGTAAACACTATCGCAAAAGAGTTAATACCCCAAGTAGCACACTAGTCTTATAATTCAAAAGTATAAGACCAGAAATTTATATAAAAGATATGTAGCGGTTACATAACAGCAATTTCATCGTATTATTGTTCCATTGAGACTTTTTTGTTAGCAGCCGCTATTTTGCTGTATAAAGTATCTGTGAGAATATTGTAACTAGTGTTAAAAGTAAATCAAAGTTTATTTAAATTTTGTTTTGAAAATTAATAAAACGTTTTAACAAACACATGAACAACTTTTTATTTTAAATAAGTACAAACCAACATTTTAACTAGTTATTACTATTAACATTTATAGTAAAATTAGAACAATTTGAAATTGTAATTCCCTGCGGAGTCATCATACTTAAGTTGGTTTTACTGTCAACATGTGTGACACATCTATTTTCTGTAGAAATACTACTGGTAGTACTGGTGGTCTTGCTAGTAGGTGCAGCAGTAGGAAGTATTTGGCACGCAATTTCCTTCTTCTGTTCCAGTGAATTTTCAATGTAGCCTTCAGCTACCGTCGAAGATTTCCATCCTCCATGTCTCTTGATGGTAGTAAGATTTGCACCAGAATCTGCTAACAATGTCGCCGATGAACGATGAAAACAGTGTCCGGTGTAGAGTTGAGGATTTGGTAGATTCAAGAATTCTGCAATGTCGGCAGGCATTTTACCAAACATGTTAATTCCGACTGGATTCTTCACACATTTATTCTTCATATATTTAAGAAAAAGTCGTCTATGGTCAGCGTTGGGTGGCCGGAGTGCCATATACTTTCTAAAAAAGTTTAAATAGAATTCACCAACAACACTGAAAGTCCGAAGCACTTTCGTTTTAGTATCTGGTATGGTCACAACAGCCGAAGTGCCCAAATATTCGATTCGACTTTTTTGCTTGATATCCTTCACCCTTCCGTTTTAAAAAAAACAATAAGTTTATAATGTTTGCTTATATCTTGATCTTGATTTATTTTTAACATAGTTTTGATCATGGAATAATTTGACCAGCGTTGACGATTTTCATATCTTGACTTTTTCCTCAAAATATGCCAATAAAACACTTTCGTTACATTTCCCAGGGACCTTTTTAATGTTGCACCATTCCGAAAAGCGTCTATAAGCGATTTCGTACTGTGTTCCTTTGATTTCGCCGGCAATAATTCCAATGTTGCTCGACTGGCGGCTTCTTCGATTTCAGCCGGGATGGATTCGTTACGCTCATTATCGAGATTATTCATTATACTTATAATATTACTAGAAAATGCTGTCAATATTTTTGCGTTTTTTCCGTAATTAACAACAGCACTGATTGCGATCTGTGTGGTATTTTTTGATTTCTTATTTTTATTGAGTTTAAAGTTCTTCCGATTGTGTTGTAGAAAAAATAGTGTTTGATATACGTGTTAAAAGTAAGATTTTATTTTGTGAGTGAAGATGATAACTTTTCTCAGAAAGGATTTTATAAAAATATTTGTTACTACGATATTGACTTAATTTTTTATGACGCTATTATTCCCTATTTTTTTTTGACAACATCGGAATCACCTTGTATATGTAAGGTCATTCTTTTTTGCTGAAACAATGTAAGTAAGCCTATTACAATATTAAATTATCATACAAATGTATGGAAAATACGGCCGGTTCCCGTCGGTAGTGCTTAGAATTGGAAAGTGGACATTTTTCTTTTCATTGCGATACTCCATGTTGACTCAAAAGTGTGTTAAATTCCTCGGTTTGACATTATTGCTGTTATATAACCGACTATGTCTCAAAGTCACTTCGTTCTGGGCCTTATCGACTTCGAATGGCATTAGAAACTTTCCAAGCGCGCAACTAGACCAGTGGCGGTCCCAAAGGGGATTAAAGGGGGCGCGATTTTCAGTAGGTGTGTTCAACGACAAAAAAATGTCGTATAGAAAGCTAGCAGCGTCCTTGACCAAAATTTCTTAACTGCGGAGAATTTATATCAGTAAAGATCTCTTCTACGTGACATATCTACGGATTTACAGAGATATTTTCTCTTGATTATCTAATGCCGAGTCATTTTTAAGAGGTACAGTTCTCATCGATGCAAAGGACTGTAAAAAATCTCTGCCGACAACAAAATCGTAGAACAGAGTGATGCAACATAATTTCAAGCAAGTAACATAAAAATCGTTAGAATATGTGGATATGTGCATAGTATATTATCAAAATTCTATAACTGACGCTTATTTAATTCATCTAACCCGATATTATTCAAAGCGGGGTGGGACTACTTTATACCTAGTCGTCAAATCAGTATTATTTTACCCCAATCGAACCCCCGCTCGAATTTTAAAATATTATATTGGCACGGTGGCTACGTGCTGCTATTTGAATGCAACGTTGTAACATCTCACAAAAACAAGGTAACAGCTTTCTGGACACATCAGGAAAATGGATCTTTGTCTTTATAAAATTTAGTTCTTTAACAGGTATCAAATATGTATATATGACATTTGAAATTATTAGCACTTTGCGATAACGTTTTGGCTTGGCAACTATGCAACTATGTCTACCATCGATCTACTCGTCGACATACGTCATTCTTGAACACCGTAAGGAAGACAAAAAAGGCACACGATGCAACTTAAATTATTACTTATTTACTTTGACGGTAGCGTCGGACAATATTTTCCAGTGCCATGTGATTTCGCAGGCTTGCTATAATTTGTACTTCAGTTGTATACTAGGTCTTTTTTTATTATTGTTATCGTTGGCTCATTATAAATTAGTACTGTGAATGCACAATTGTTTAAACAGTGTAGTGAATACTGCATTACTGTTATGAGTACTCAGTGTTGTATTGTTGAGTGTGAATTAACTAGAGTTTGTTTTAATCAATCTATGTCCTTATAGTATCAATTTTTCCGATTTAAAAATATTGTGGTATGGAGAGGATATTCAGACCTTGGGAGGATTTCTCGGAAGAACCTCAACCTGGTCCAAATAGACATCAAACGAATAGTGACCGAGAATATGCGGAGATTAGGACGAACGATATAAAAAACAGAAAATCTCGACATCTTGTGAACAAGCTCAGTTAATTAGATATAATCTATAGAAAAATACCCCTCCAGGATCCCAGATACTAGCACAAAAAGAGGGATAATCAAGAATTCCTTTAAATACATAATATTGCATACTATGCTAGTTTTAAGAAATATGAGTTGCTGCATATCGTCAAGAGCAATAATTTTGCAAAGAAATACGTCATTGGTGAGACGGCTGAAGCTCAGACACCTACGATTGCCTCCATACTACAATGGTTTTAATTCCATTGAATTAATATGGAGGCAACTAGAAAGAAGCATTCAAAGAAATAAGATACCTTTCCAAAATTTGGCAAAACAGTTATTATCGATGTTATAAGAAGCGAGGTGGATAAAATTACATCAGCTACTCGGAAAAATGCACCGAACATGTCATGAAAATTGAGGTAGACATGTAGATATATAAAGCTGCACCGATTGATTGGGCCAAATAAAAGTCGCCTCATCATAACTGTCGATGAAGAATTGTATACAAGTGATGTTACGTTAATAGTGTGTAGTGTGTCTGATGAATGTTAGTGCTATGTTTTTTTAATATAACCTTTTTCTTTGAACTGACTTGATCTGGTAGCTAATCATTATACTGAAAAGCGCTTAAAATGGTCGTAAGTGATCGAAACGTTTACTTACTGTGGCTGAAGTGCTGGGAGACCAGCATCTGGAAAGGTATTCCATCGTTCTGAGCGATGCCCCTATCGACTCCAAGGATCTGGTTTTTGGCATATTGGGTTAGTCTGAAGTACTGCTTGTACAGTCCCATCGTTTCTCACCCAGAGCAGGTAGCCTAAAAAAAACTGAATTAGTGTATCTACAGAAGTAGTGATCATGGTAATGGGGAAGTTGCGTGAATGTTATATTGGTTTGAAATGTATTGCAGGGTAATCTTTCAAACATATTAGAAGACACAGAATATGTGTCTGGCGGCAATAATCACATAACAATTAAAATATTAACATTCATAAATTGCCATAGAATGTAAACAAAACCACGTGGCCGAAAACGCGATATCATTGGTGTAACGCTACACGCCGTTCAGCGTGGTTTGTTTCCATGGATACACGTGTAGGTTACGATGTTGGTGATGTAAATAAGTGTTTGTTTCTTGTATTTTTGGGTTTTTTGTGACATTTGTGGGTTATAGATAGTGTTGATACTGTGTAGGTAATGCGATAATTATTAGTGGTGATGTAGTGAACTTACGGTATTGTTAAACGTAACTTATTCATTTGTTTACAATAGAGATCCACTCGTGACAATTACGGCGACAGTGCTGTTGGGTAAGTACTAGATAGATGGTTTTACTTGAGGTATTTATAAAATTATGTCATCTGGCTATATATTAAACTACTTGTTTTAATTTAAAAAATAATGAGTAAAAGCAATGAATATTTAACAATTATTATTATTATTATTTAACTAATTTAATACATTTGCATTTCTCCTTAAACATTTTTTTTTAAATCCTTATTTATTACTTTTGTTTATTATTATGTTTTCAGAATAAAACAGGCAATTTAATGCAATGATAGCAAAATTTTATAAATGCCTCACATAACATAGCAAATACAGAACATGTTATTTGGAATCTGAATAAAGCGCTGAATACAATAAATGAAAAAAAAATGTAAATTTGCTTTACCATTGATTTTATAAAGGCCGTGTATACATTCTGGTAGCTTAATAGAAAAATTTAATTGATTCTTTACAACTTTACATTTAATTTTTTTCGATGAATTTAATTCCAGTGTGTATTTCCAGTTAAGATGGTCGTCACAAACAGTGTTGCAATGCTTCCTTTCGTCGCGCTTCATCGCCCTACACCGCATTTTTTTTAATTTTTAGTACGGTGAAATATTTTTTAATTTTTAAATACTGTTTTTAGGCTTATTTTTCCACGAAGTTTGTCTAGGACATACGCCATTTCGATTAAAATAATAACATTCTTTCTCCTACACGTATTTGGAAAAATCACACAATTTCCCCATTATTATTTGACTATAAACGTACTTTCTAATTTCGTTTCGACCTGCTCATTTAGTGAAATCAAGGTTAATAAATATCAGTAATTGTTTCACTGACGAGGACATAATGATGTTTGCCTTGTTTACCAGATTTTCCGTTTCTTGGAATTGCGCGTGTAATTTTTTCCGCTTGTATAATAAGTAGATATTTAGCGTGTCATCGTATCGCGTTTATCAAGTCTTTGACGATTTGGAGTAAGTACCCACTTCCTTTAATTTGCCAGTTATGTTCCCATATTGCCTAGAAAGTAGACGCTATCCTTTAGAAAGCCATGGGACTGAATTGAGAAAAATGCACACTAATTTTATTTGTTACTCATTTGTAAAGCTCAGTTTATCAAAACACCGTATTAATCAAGAAAATTTATTCTTACAAGCTGCTAACTTATAAATTTTTTTACAGGTTGTCAATTTTACAGGTTAATAGTGAATTCTGTTTTATATCATATTCTCGTATGTTAAAAATCATGGTACAACTGTTATTTCCGGTAAAACAATTACGTATTTGCCCATATCATTCATGATTCATCACTTTAACAACAATCATAAATCCCGAATATTGTTACAATTTTCGCAAGCAACCAATGGTCTTCAGCAGCGATCAACTTGTTCTTTAGCTAAACCTTGTCTTTTTTTGGAATATAACGCTTTACTATGTCTAATAAATGATGATCGTTTCTAATATGTTATTCGTAAAATGATTGCACAAATCTTCAATTGTCGAGGAATAAACAAAATCCTTCAATGTCTTCTACAGTTTTGTTCACAGAGACCTAGCACCAGTAACTTGTCAACTTGTTCGATGAATGTAAATTTTCCAGCCATTTCCAACAACAAACAGAAGTAGAAACAAAATAGTTGGTTTCTTCTAATAAACACTATTAAAATCTTGTTTTAATTAATGCATGGTTTTTATTGAAACATTAAAGTTTTTTAAAATCTAAAAAGAGTAAGAAATAGATTCAAATTAAATTCTGCTCGGGATATTATCATTCTTTCCAATAAACATAAATCATGTACCAAATTTGGTTATTTCAAGTTAAAGTGATTCCGAGATAATTTTTTAGAAATATTTGTCCCCCTGTATAATTAAGAAAACCATGCAGTGATTAGTCGCGACGGCTTTGTATTGCGTGCAGATTGTTTTGTTTTGACTGTTACAGTGGCGTGACGACAATTTTCATTCGTCTTCACTATTTACTCCCAATTTGAATATTTCTCTATTATAAACACAAAAATATGTGACAGATTATAATGCGCAGCAAATACCCTGAATAATTACATACATCTTTCCCACGACTGTAACATATGAAAGGTGTCTTGTGAGTTATGAATTCAAATTATTAAAATCCTCACGTTTTCAACTTTACGCGAAATAGAAAACTTGCATTGAAGGTTGAACTTATGCAACTGTGAAATATCCAAGTATTTTGTTATGCACAATTACTTACAACTCGATTTAATGCTTAAAAAACCGGGCTGTGTCACAATCGCGTGAAACGGCTAATCTGTCATTCAACTTGTTAAAGATGTACCACAAGATCCTACCCGAGGGCTACTAACCGAGTATTTATAGCCAACAGGAAATAATCCGATCGTAGACAACACCTGTATATGGTAATTAACAACAATAAAATAGTGTTAAAGAGCATCAAGAAATATTTATTTTTTACGCTAAAATCTTCATATCAATATTTAATAATAAAAACTGGAGGTATAAAGTGAGAAAGAGCACCTAAAAGATCTAAGAATATGCTTTGGGGCATTCTTAACTACTATTTTTATGCCAATAATTGAATCGATGATAAACACATCTCCACAAAAATACATTATAAGAAAATGTTAAATAGTACATTATACTATAAGAGAGAGAAATGCGTTATTTTGGCAGAAGTGCAATGCACAATGCTCCGAGGACAAAATAGCCCCTCTCCCGAATGGTATATACTATTTTTTCCACGGTCTCATTAACTTAAAAACACATATTTTGTTATTTTGAAGTAAGTAGCACCAGAATTATTGTATTCGGATTTGAGCATTTATTTAGTAGTCGTTGAGTTATTGTCATAACTACAAAATAAACAAACAAAAAGAATTGTCAAATTAAGGTGCTAGTTTGGTTTAGTTTAAAGTTTGTTTAGTGCACAATGAATAATTGTGAGTCGGAAGAGATTGTGGAGGCTGCAAATATTGCAATAAGCAATTTGCTGCCTACGAAGTCAAGATCTTTATACGATATAGCCTACAATCGGTTCAAAAAGTGGTGCGCCGAGAAAAATGTTCAAGTATACAGCGAGAATGTTTTGTTGGCATACTTCAGTGAAAATGCAAAGAATTCCAAGTCTTCCACATTATGGGCGCAATATTCTATGGTTAAGTCATGCTTGATAATTTACGACAACATAGATATAAGCAAATTCCCCAAGCTGATCGCATTTTTGAAAAGAAACGGTGACGGATATCAAGCGAAAAAATCGAAACTATTGACAAAAGGTGAAATCGACCGTTTTCTATCAAGTGCAGATGACAAAGAATTCCTAATGATTAAGGTAAGATTACTTTTGTTGTTAGGTATTTGAGTTATTAAGTATTTTGATTTTTTATAGGTTGGATTAATTCTGGGGATTGCCCGAGCTTGTCGAACTGATGAACTAGTCAATTTAACTGTATATGATATTGAGGATGTAGGATGTAAAAATTCCAAACACTAAGACAAAGATTCCACGAACCTTTCTGGTTACGGATGTGGGAAATATGCTTGAATTGTTTCGAAAATACCTGTGCCTTCGTCCTCCCCACGTCAAGCATAAGCGCCTTTTTTTGTACTACAAAGCAGGAAAATGTAGTTCGCAGCCAGTTGGCAAGAATACCATGGGAAAAATTCCGAGTGTAGTAGCTTCGTATTTAAAATTACCTGATGCTGCATGTTATACTGGTCATTGCTTACGAAGATCTTCAGCGACATTACTGGCAGATGCTGGTGTGGATATCACGACAATAAAGCGTCATGCTGGTTGGAAATCAACGACAGTCGCTGAGGGTTATGTCGAGAACTCCATTGAAAATAAGACCAAAATTGCTAATCAGGTTTTAGCGAAAGTAATATTCCTTCTAATATTAATTTTGAAAATTGTACAAAGGTAACATTTAATTTAAATGTCAATAAATAATTTCAATGTTATCTTTTTTTTGCATGAAAAACGTTCTCCATAATGTAAACTCCCTTGGGAGCATTATACTCCCTTGGAAATAATCGACTACTTCTGTTTTAATTTTGATAGAAACTGATTTCTACTCCCGACCATGGAAAAAATATTTGACTACTAGGTATTTAGAATACATTTTGCTTCAATTTAATCATTAAAAATAATAGTATGAGCCATGAGGCATTTCTAATATAAAGAAACATTGATTTTATTTTAAAATTAAAAACTATATTTTCTACGATGTTAAACAATGGACATGTGACTTTCTATATGGTTTTAAGGTGACAGTGCAATATATTTTTTTTCGAAGCAATTCATCACATCGATACGCCTTAGATATGGCAAAAATCACTGCCACCTAAAATAATAATAGTCAGTTTTCTTCGTTTACAAAAATAATTTGTTTATAATTATTTTTGTACCTAAATATGTATCATCAGGAGCCTCCATTAGATTTTTTTTAATTTGCTCATTTTCTAAAAGGTGTGCTTTTTTAACACCATATCCATCCGATTGCCATTTCAAAAATGCTTTTAATTTTAGATACTTTATAATATCGATTGTTATAAACATTCAAAGTGCACACAACGTCAAAAGTCTTTGACCCTCTGTATATAAAATGATTCGATTAAAGCTAGTGTGGTAAAAAAGTATATGTACCTAGGGAACAAAAATGACAATAAAAAATTTCAGACCACGAACCTTTCGTTTATTACCAATGTTTTTACAAATATGGTCAGTTTGGCAGTGTATTCAGCCAAGTGTTCCTTTGAATTTTTGTGCATTATAACGCCAGGACGTGAAATTTCTGCGTTTACCCGAGCAAGAATGACTGCTTTACATGATGCAGGACATTCTAATCATCAGATATCGAACATGTTGGGCATTCCTAGATCATCTGTTGTACGAATGTGTTTTTTTTCTTTTGACGTAGTAACAGTATGGCGATTACTATATGATCGTCTCTTAGCAACCACACGACTTGCTGAAATTGTTATTATTCATGGAAAAAGTATAATACAATTTTAATAACATATTTTGTTTTGTTTCCTATCACGATAAAATTCATATTGATTGTTATGTGGGAAATGGACATGCCATTTCTGTTTACACCAATTCAATTGCAGTTCGGTGAATTTACATTATTGGAGTTCTTTGAATGAAATTTATGATTGATTACTAATAATTAAGCATATTTTTTACGATCGTTATCGTAAAAACAACATTTTTTTCATGTTATTTTGTTTAATAGGGTATATTTAAGACAAGGTAAATAAACTTAAACATAATTATGCCTGACTGGTCAAGAATATGTTATTAGTAAACATAATTGTTTAAAATTTGCAATTACGGTAAATTGTACGAGTTTTTCTATAATAATATTAATGAGGTTAACGAAGAAATGGTGTCTAATAATCTCTTGAAATCGCAAATAGTACATGGCAAGGTAACTTTTGCTACTACTCGAATAAGGCGGCTAAGATCTGGCGGTCTGATTGGCTGTAGCATTTATCAGTCTGGCAGGAATGCCGTAGCTTTTCTATGGATCTTGTTGGAAGAAGCGGATTGATGTTTGGTGATTTAAATGACACTTTCATGATGTTAATTTTATAGTGGACCAATGTCTGGCGATCTAATTGGCCGAAGCATTTGTTAAAGCTCTGGATCTTGCTGGAATAAGTGAACTGAGGTCTTGTGGCGTAAATAGTCTTTTAACAGTGTCAATTTTGTCATGGACTTGGAGCAGATTAATAATACAAGTGCATTCGGCGATTGTTATTGAATATATACAGGGTGTTCCGTAATTAACGACCCATGGAGACATACTAGATTTTTCGCTTGTTGGAATTTAAACAGTGATATTTTGTTATAATTATACACTTTGACAAATATGGCGGATGTGGCGCCCTCTAGAGGATACGTCGAAATAGACAACAGGTTATGATTTTTCATATTCAAAAACATCTATTCCCAAGTTTTTAAGTTGATACAGTCAATCACAGTGTAATTATTAAATTTTTTTCTTTTAAATATCAAATTTGATACCCTGTATCTTTTTTATTATCAACATTTCATTAAGGCACATTTGCCTAAATCATAATATTTTAAAGTGAAAAAGCTAGTGTGTCTCCATGGGTCAATACATACGCACCACCCTGTATGTTGCAGTAAGAAGAAAGAGTGCAGCTTTCGTCGATTGCAACAAAAATATCGAACCGGTCTGGTTGTTAAGGAATACTTTAAACATACATTAAAAATATTTATTCCTCATCATATTAGACACGCCAAGGTAAGTAAAGTAATACATAACAATATTCGAAATTTGGTCCGTGATTTTGCATGTTCGCGTGTTGCACTTTTATAATTACCTGTAATTTTTACTTTTTTTTTATATACGTAACACTTTCAAGATTACCACATAGTTGTCGAAACATGTGAAATGTTGCTACTATAAGGATTCCTTCGTTTTGGATTCTTTGTACTGACATAATTATGTATCAATATTCGTTAAATCTGTGCCATGTGTCAAATAAAATGGTTCCATGGTCACAACGACAATTACAATTAAGTCAAGATGGCAGTTTATTAATAAAATTGCACATTTTCACACAGATTGCCGTGACATTACTGGAAACTTTCAACTGTCCAGTACGTAAAAAGGAAAACCGATTGTTTGTCGTAGGCAATTAAGTCAAAACCATGACCGTGAAAAGAAAATGTAACGTCACATGAATGATTTGTTAAACACTATATTTTTTACTGCAGTTTGAGGTCAGCGAGCAATTTGCCAAAGGTACTACATTTACAATTTGTTTATTTATTTGTTTATACAGGGTGTTTTTAAGTAAATGTCAAAAATCCAGGGGCATAATCTTCAATTTTTGTTTGTTTACACTTTTTTGTATTTCAATCTGATTAGCAACAAAATTGATTTATTTGATCAAGTGCATTTTTACGCAGTTACTTAAATTATTTAAACTTAGGGAGACCATACAAAACAATAATAATAAGAAGCCGTCGTTTTATTTAATATTGTGTATTCATAAATTTACATTATTTTTAAAAAAGATTAAGTTTTAATAATGGCTTATGCATATTCAAATGATGAAATGGCCAATATGGTTTACGTTTATGGCCTTGCAGATGAAAATGGTCCTGAGACAAGACCAATTTCCAAATCATCCAAATCCAAGAATATTCAGAATTCCTGGAAGACCTTTGACTGTTAGAACGCTTGAGTTGGAAGAAGTTATTCTACACAAAATTGAACAATACCCAAATACTAGTACTAATAAATTGGTTTCGTCCGTTCTGAAGCATCAACAGTTTTGCCTATATAACATACAAAGGGTTTAAGCCTTACTGCCGCAAGACTATCCTGCTCGTCTACAATTTTATCACTGGATTTTGCAACAAATAGAACAAAATATTGATTTTACCGCTGGTATATTGTTTACCGACGAAGCTAATTTTTCAATAGATGCAATAATGAACTTCCACAATAAACACGTTTGGTCTAATCAAAACCCTAATGAATGTACGCGTGAGTATTATTGGAAATGTTCTTGTTGGATATTATTTTTCACCAAGAACTTCATCCAGTCCTCCTACACACATTTTTTTACCTAAACTACTTGGCGATGTTCCCTGTGCGCAAATACAAAAAATGTGGTTATCCACGACAAGGCTCCTCCACATTATAATTTGACATTTGACATTGACCTCTATATAATGCTGAAATTAAATAATTTCCTTTAGTTTTTGGAAGAAAACTTTGCTCTGTAAAGCAGGAAAATTTGCTGTTCTGAAATTAAAGCCATTTAGTTGATTTAAGAAATTATTTATTAACGATACAAACAATTGGCTGTAATTCATCACAGAACCTACTTTGGTCTCGACTGATTTTTTATGTAAATGGGTGTGTCAAAGTTAAACAAAATGGAAGATTATATATTTTTTTATTACACAGGAGGTGTCAATATCTGTCAGTTTTATCAAAAATAGTTGCAGCGACCATCTGACCTTCGAGGTATCCCCGAAAACGAATTTTATCGCTTTGTTGGCATATTATCCAATGAATGCTAATAATACCGCTGCGTTACATAATATGAAATACTTTCTTCAGCAGTCTGGTACCGGTTTGATCATTGTATACTTAATTGAAAGTGGATTTTGGACGGCTCGCCTTAGGCGAAAATTGTGCGATATAATATGGATTATATCATCGAATATCCTCGGGTTATTAGACTTGTTGTTATGAGTCACACATTGCCGGATATTGATAATATGAAAGTCTAAATTTCATAAGAGACGATGAATATGGACGAATTTGAAAAATGTAATAAATTACAGGAGTATTTCTGGAATTTCTAAAGATCTCACCGTTGGTGGCATCGTGTCTATATGACACAATCTATTTGTGACAAGATTGTATAAGCGAGATTTGAAACTCTTGAAAATGATGAGAAATTAACGGGAACAACATTCAAGTTTATATAAATGCGTTGCACTCATTTCTAATACTATTTATGCATGTATTCAGATATTTATTTATATTTACGAAACCAAAGTAGAATACTTTCAAAAACGATATTTTAAATGGTTTTGCCACGACCTAGTCACGAAGAAACGCGTTGAGCCCACGTTGGTTATTCAAGCAGAAGCAGTGGCGTAGCTGTTGGTACTTAAGGAATGTCCAGAAGTAGTTTTAAAATACTTATTGACTTATGTTATCGTCGTATTAATATTTTCGGAGAGATTAGGTATAATAATATCTCTACCCCTCATTCCAATCACGAGGATTAGCCCAGAAGTCGGAGGCTTGTGCGAGGGAGGGGGCGGCGTATTATTATATATTGCGTCCAGGAACGACTTACGTTGGTAGGCCCTAACCACCATTCACTGCAGGAATGAGGGAAATCTGGAAAATCTCATTAATTAGGGGGCTGGTCAAATGTCGGCCGGTATCAATCTCTCACACACTGGTGGTATCAAGATAAACACACTTACTCCATCATTAGCTTAGTTTCACTATTTCTCAAGTATAATATCACTTTACTGTCAGACTGACTTGTTCTTGTATAATAAGAAAATATATTCTTCTTTTAATGAAGTTCCGTTTATATAAAGGATTATTTTTTTTATTTAAACAATAAGAATTACTAAAGGCACCAATTGTTATTCTCAAAAATGTTTTCTTAATTACAGCAAATATTTGAAATATCATTAAATAATTTTGAATAAAGTAAATAATAACACAAATAAAGCTAGAGTATATAATTAGTCTTTTTGCTTTAAACATATATTGTATTGATTTCTAGAGTAGTATTTAATTATTTATATAAGATGGGTCAAAAAAAATAGATGTTTATAAACTAAATATGTGTAAACACCTGAAAGACTTACAGCAAACTGTTAAAGTCATTTATTAACGGCACATCAGATATATACCGCTCTCGAGCTTGTTAGCTCTCCTCAGTATGCCATAGGTGAAGCAACCGACGACTTATCCGACAATAGCGAATCTGAGTAGATGTGATGCAACACATAGCTACATCTTGTGGTCACATACTGAACCTGATGAATGCTACAATTTTGTTTATAGTTTTGGTAATGATCACAAGTGTTGTATAAAAATTATTATTTTGCACTATAGACGCATTTTAAATATTACGCTATGACCTTTATTACATTTACAATTTCGTGAAGAGTAACCTATTCTACATTTAATAATATTTTATTCACAGTCTTAAATATAGAAACGACTGCAGGCAAAAATTTATTGAATTAAAGATACTCACACTGCCTTGTGTAAGTATATATTCTGCATTGCTTACATCACATAAAAAACAATATTGGAAGTTATACTATGAGGAATGAGATTCATGCACACCATACAAGAAATAATACTTACATATCTATCTTCTATCTAATATATATCTTACAAGTGGGTTGTTCTAGATGGTATAAGTTAAAGAATTATCTGTTACTCAATAGTCCTCAGGAATTTTTAAACAGCAATTTGCTAGCAATGATGTCTTAGAATTTTCTTTTTCTTGTCTTAGTTTTTTTTTTTTTTTTAACTGAATATGTTGTCTATTATTTTATTCTCTTTTTGACTTGTGCAAGTACGTTGGCTGTTTAGGGACGATGCGAATGTAATTCCATTTTTTTGTCCGGCTGAATGGCAATTCGTCCTTTATCGTTGTCCTTGGGACGTGTTAATGGAATGGATCAATATAGGAAGCGTAAAAAAATTATCACACACCAACACATTCGCTAAAATTGAACTAGTTGCAAATCTCATTCATTGCGATCGCGTTGTTGGTTGAAGGTCCTTGTCAATCAGTAATTATAACCTTCTGAGTAATGATGTTTGTAAATACAAATTATTAGGTATTAGCAGTGACGTGAGCAATTTTAACTTTTGCGGAAATACCCTCATGAAAAATATCGCGAAGCTTATGTAAAGTATAAAGTCTCGTTATTTACATCTATTCTAGACGAAATTGAATGGGGCAGAATAATTTGAAACGATTGTGTTCTGAAAAATCTGGATGTTTATTAGATCTTTTGATGGTGTTACGTGTAAAACGCGTTGGACTGCTTTGAGAATTGCTCCAACAATGAGGGTAGTGGCAGTTTCGGTGGTTTATTTAATTTTAATACATGTTCAAACTGTGTATGTAATATTAATGTGGATAAACAAAAATTATTGCAAATATTGTTGAATAGACTTTTATGGTCCTAGAATTAAAAGTGAACACTTTGGTTGCTAAGATATCTTTTTTTTCTCAGTAAGAAAATATCTAACCTTAGACTTATTTTTATTTAATTCCAGTAAAAGCAGAATCGTTGACGATTAAAACAGTTTTTACAAGTACCTGTCTGAGAAGCTACGATTAATGTATAAAAGTGCCGTCCAATTCATGGCCATCTAGTGACATATTTATTGGGAACACGAGATATTTGTCTGAGATATAAATGAACAATCGGTACTTCTGTCCACCACACCTGTAAACATATTTTTATTTAACATTTAAACACATGTTTTTAATTATTTGGGGTTCAGTTCTGACCTTAAAACATTTCGTTACTTTACAATTCTAAATTTCTATTAAGTTTTAGCGTAAAAAATATATCACAATGTTTTATGTTTTAATATAGAACTTCGTGTACAATAATCAGTTCTAAAATTCAGTTGGAATGAGTACAACATAATTCTGTGTGCAAATAAAATGATGCTTTCAAGGAAAGTTCTATGTGTTTTGATGTTATGTGATTGGCACCCTCTCTGCGGGTATGGTAGGGTGGAAGGGCCAATGTGAGATATTGATACCGGTTGACATTTGACTACCCCCATAATTAATGAAGTTTTCCAGGTTTCCCTCATTCCTGCACTGAATGGTGGTTAGGGCCTACCAACGTAAGTGGTTCCTGGGCGCAAATGCGACCTGCTTAATAATAATATTCCACCCCCTCTCCCGCACAAGTCTTCGATTTATGGGTATTCGATTTATTATTATTATCATTTATTAATTTTTTTAAATTAATTTAATAAATTATTATTGCGATTTTCATTTTATTCAATGGTCATAAAAATGGCACAACTTTTTTCTAATTTAAGCCACTCAGTATACGGTTTTTCAGAGCCAATAGTGAGCCATAAAAAATGGACCACACTGTATGCTATGAATCATATAGAAAAAATAGTAGTTAGCCAATTTCAACTTCGAACACATCGCATATGATTATATAACAGCTTTGTTATGCTGTTTGTCCGATTAGATGGCATATTGGCCAATTCCACATCTGATTATTCGATGGGATGGATGCTCTCTCGGGCAAATATTTGATGTTGAGAAACAATCGAATGGCGAAAACGTAAGCCGGTGGATTTTTCACGTGTAATCGATGAAAGTCGTAGATTTCTACAAATTTCAACACGCCTGTTTGCATCTTTGCGTTCTAAAATCGGAGTGGAATGTTACTGGTCGCTGAAATCAGCACTTTGCGTTGTCTTTAACACAAACGTTATCACCTACGTACAAAAATCAATCAGAATGTATCACTGACGTGATACTGACTGTATCTGTAGAAAAAAATCGGATCGAATCACTTTGTGTGCATTGAGCATCTTGTCTTAGGTTTAGTAGGCTTTGGAATAAAACAAAAGAACTGTAGTAATTCAACACTGCTGAATTGAATAATATAGAACTGAATCAGGTCTTCTGTGGGCGTTAAATCCAGTGTATCCTTCAGAATTCTTCAATCTAAATTTTGTTGCAATCATGAGAGGTACATTTTCTTTGTCTGTAGAATACAAAAAAACTGGCTATGAGTTGCAAATCTGCTTATATCTATATAAAGTCATAGTTCTCAACAATGAGTACTGAGTCCATAGTGTAGATGGTTTCTGGGAGCTTTACTTACCGGAAAAGTAACCCAAAAGGATTCTCCCACACACTTCCTTTATCTTGTTAGCTTTGTACCAATTTTCAAATTTTTGGTACTCATACCACGCCTTGGGTTGTGTCGGAGCTAGACTTGATATCGCTCCGTTTGCCGCAGCTTCTGTATCAAAGGGTAAACTTCTATCACAATCATTCGTTTTGAATAGCGTTTTTTATATTTATGGGTTTGTCTGACAAAGTTTTGACAGTAACCATGCTAAAGGAAACATAAGAAAACTTGATCTGTAAACTTAATAGTAGGTACTTTTTTTGTTTATAGAAAATACACCAGCCTTTTGTCGCGTAATTTGATATTTTCGCCAAATACATTTTTTTTCTTGTTATTAAATGTAAGTAGATCAAATTTTGTACAATATTATTGTTGTAAATTCATATTACTATATTGTAGTATGAATCTTCACAACACTGTTAGACTGTGACGTTTGTCGCTAATAAGCCATTTCGGTATCGAAATCGTGTGTTCAACATCCACAGAGGTCACTGGGAGCATATTTAAAGTATATATAGTTTTTCATGGATGACACGTTTTGGGTGGGTTCAGAAAAATTTACTTCTTTACCATCAACAAGGTCTGCTATACGGAATAAAGTCAAGATCCCGTATTCTTCTGCAAAACAGTATCAATTTTTTTCTTCACACGTTCAGCACTAGGGTTTTATAACTGGGAAATAAACTGTCGCAAATGAAAAATATTATTTAATGCGTTATTTATTGAATATCCCGATGCTGTCACAGTTGATTCAAGACGGCGAATAACTGAAGGTGTCCATGAACAATTAAAATGTGTGTATGTTAAATTTTAGCGAATTATAGGATCGTTAAATATGCGCTGAGTATATCAAATAGAAGTAGCATCACTTGAGTGTAGTTGCTGTAGAATACTTCTTATGCCGTCAAAATGTAATGCTTCTAACTACGTACTGTGAGGGATGGCTGCCTTGGAAGCGAACGTCGCGATTTCTTTCGTGAGTCACATATTGAAGGTGAACAGAATCTCGACGCAAATTTCAGAATATGTTTGTTTTAATTTTGGATTTCCCCCGATCTAACTCTACGAAAACCTTCAGATTGTTTAGCATCCTTGCATACTTCTTTAATATTTTTATTACAAATTAACATGTAATATAATAGCACATATTTGTCACACCTAGAACCTTCTATTGTCTTGATTTGCATATACATCTAAGTTGTTGTTGTAGCAAAGATAAGTCGTTTTTTTTTTTGAAAAAATTACCAGTGATTTGGGAATGATGTTCGCCTCACATTGTACTAGAGTGGGCGATAGAAAATGTATTTGTATGTTTATACATGGCAAGGCGTTAAATTGCATTTTATAGTTGAATTTTTCGCACGGTAAGTGTCACTTTAACGCCCTCTGGCGTCAATTACTGTAGTTACTATTCACTCTTCTTTAACTAATAGTATGTACACTATTTTTATTGCAGGACAATATCATTTTGTGTACCAAATTTTATGAAAAAAGATCAACAACTATAATAAATTACAATTTGATCATACTAATATAATTATGAATAACATTTTAATACTATCAATGGAATTACTTATAAAAATATTAGGATAGAATTTGTCCTACCCATTTTTCTAATTGTTCTGCAGGACTACTTTTTGTAACTGCAGTAACAATAGTATTTTTGGAAAATTCTGTGGAAGATCTAGAGCACCTACTACTTGAAGACATATTAGCTCCAATAATTTTGTTTGCTATTTCTACTGTATTGGACACTGAATTTTCAATATAGCCTCCAGCAGCAGTGGTTGATTTCCAACCATCATGGCGCTTAATATTAGTTATCCTGCTCCAGTATCGACTAATAAAGCAGCTGAAGAACGCCGAAAATAATAAGTCAAGATATTTTGCTATTTTCTGCGGAATCTCACCCAACGTATTTTTCCCAACCACTTGCTTGGGGCATTTATTATTGTTATAATATACAAAAAAGGTCGATGCTCAGTATCCGGTTGACGAAGAGATGCATGTCTTCTGTACACATCCAAATATCTTGGTGATTTGTTTTCTTTATCAATTATACTAAATATACGTTGCATTTTAATCTTGAATTCTGTTCTAGTTACTAGCAAAGTTTTATCTATATCGTTATGTTACATAACTCTTCTCTATGACAAGTCCACATATGTCAAAATCAGTTGCATTTTAGTTTACATTTGAAGAGACAACTTGCCTTAATCATTAAAAATATGTCATGGGGAGCATCTCTCAGAAAAGTGTAATTTTTAGTAGTAGTAGTAAAGTATAATAGCTAGTTGACAAAATTTGTTACAAATAGAGATTTTTCCACCATTAAATAAATCGCGCAAATATTTGCTAATTCCGCATTCAAAAGGACAAAAGGCTTTAGAATACATACACACTATTTACTATTGGTTGCTAGCCCTGTCACTATATCGGTCACAAATTAACACTTATTATATCATATCGTACCTACTGCTTTCCGTATGACCTTCATACGTCCATGTTTCATCAAAATTTAATATATTCTTCGATCCAGATTCTTATTTTTTAATATTTATTTTAAATAGTTTGTTCGCCATATCACTATTTCATCCTTTCTATATACTCTCTCTCTCTCTATCTGTATCTGTATACTATTTTCGATTTCATTTATACGGACTAAGTTACATCTTGTAAGATATAGCAATAAAAGTTTTTTTTGTCGAAAACTCATTTTAAAAATACCATCTTCCTTCCACTTTCCGTTTCGCAGTTGTACTTCTTTACCATTTTTTTTATTTTCATACATATGCTATTCACGTACAATGTTGTTAATAAAATACATATTTCAACATCACTTACACTCATATTTTGACCTCGCGCTCTACATGTCATCATCCGATATTCCTCACTTCTTAAATTAGGACGATTTTGAGAATACGTTGTAGAGGTTGAATTATTCTCCATTCTTAAAAACACAAAATCATTAATAAAATTAATTACATTCATAATTAAATTAGCGAAAAGATATACCCGCCCATGATAGCGCTGGATATGGAACAGCTGGATCGACAATTCGTCGCAACTAATCGAAAGCTGCAGTGAATGCGTACTTAGTGCAGCAGAAGCTGTGTAGCCGAGTATGCTCTCAGAGATATGCGGCACACGATTTTATGGGAAAAATATACGGGCCACATGTAAATTTCTTTGTGTTATAAATTGTGAGCAGGTTCACTCTCTAAATTTTTGGCCGTCAACTATAGTATATCTAACTTCGATATGTGCTGTTCTTAATGAATCACCCTATATGTCTTATTTGTTGAATTATAATTAATGTCTTTTAACTTTAATACAGTAATACAGTCTTTTGTATAGCCTACACTGGCTCTATACGGTTTAGTAACCCACAATTCCACTGTTATATAACGACAACTTGTAAGGAAGACTCGCTTGGCATATGTCTCAGTGTTTAATGACATCCAGCGTTGCATTTCAAAATACGTGTTACAATTTCCATTCAGGAATTGAATTGTGCTTAATTTCTTCTTAACATGATATCGGTGTAGGCATTTTACAAGCGTTAACATAAAAAATGTTCGTTGATTGTCGTTATGAGTTTGGAAACCTGTCGGTTTATATGGAAAACGCCGGCCATGTTATATAACAAGAATTAAGAGAACAAATAACATCTCGAGAAAGTGCGGTCACACGAAACCCACTTAAAAAATACATATTTCTGTGTTGTATTCTGCTGCGACACTGTGACATAAATTCGCTTATAAGTTCGTGTTTACAGACATAGCCGACCTTTGACACGAGTTTCAAAAACGATTTGTACTGCAAAATGCAGGTGCGGCGTAGCCAAACTTATCTTACTTCTTACCTTAGAAACATGCAAGTGTATTGCTTTGAAAATTTGAATGTGGATGTCTTGTGAGACGAGAAAAACAAATTCTTACTCTTTGTGTATGCTAGAGGGCGTAGCAAAATGTAGGTGCTCATAATGGATACAAATTGATCAGACCTTTTTTTTTACTGTTTGTATGAAAGTTTTTATAAAAACATTATTGTCTCAGTTTCTTTTCACAAGTAACGTATACTAATTTTATATCGCGAAATGTATTCGTTTTTGGTTTATTTACTGCCCTGTAAGGTAAATGCTAAGGTAAGTTTGACTACATCCCATTATTTTGCGGAGGTAGTATTTATTCATGTTCTCTCTCCTGTTAATTATAAGTTATTATGTATATTTTACAGCAATGCACAATTTTTACTATACTACACTATAAGTGCCTCAGGGGTCTATTATAGGGCCTTTTTCTTTTTGGATACACATTAATAACAATATACGATGAGTTTCTGTTGAAACCATAGACCTTATAAATCATGGACCGGCCCTAGAAAGAGAGGTCCGCTGTCCTGATGTGTGCAAGAGGGATGAAGCTAGTCCGGGCAAAAACAGAAAAATATATAAACATAACCTGACAAAACCTTTCCTAAATAATTAAAACCTTCCTTACAATTGTTATTATCAAAATGTAATTATAAATTAAATTTCTGAATAAATGAGTAACATTCAATATAATTCGATCTGTCACACGTCTGTCATACGTTACGGTTTTTGTTTTTTTCGGCCAATGATCTGTGGGTTTTTGCCCGGACTAGCTCTATCTCTGTCGCACACATCTGAGCATCAACGACTTGTATAGGCAGAAATCTCGAAAAATAAAACGTAGAGCAAAAGTAATAGTAATTATCGATGTTTTGTTTATCCATTTTTACTACTTAAATTCTCCTCAAATAATACAATTAAATGCATCTGTATGACACACATTATTTTGATATTCTAACCCTACATTTTAACAATTACTTTCACATACTCATAAAGTGAACTTATATGCAGAACTATGTAAGTTTATGTTATAACAATTACATCTACAGTTAAATGTTAAAAAAATACGTATTTTGAAAGTATCTAAAAATTTGTTGGTTAGGCTATCTGTCGTTATATATTGATTTTATTTTGGTACCTTTGAATATTCACAGGTGGCATGAGATAACATTCCTATCATTTGCTAAACTCTATATTATTCAGGTTTTAAATGTCCCTTAAGAAATCTAGTTAAAGAAGTAAGAACATAGGAGATATTGTTAGTATGTGTCAAAATTAGTACTGCCTCTAAACATAATTTCCGTTCTGACACGTGATGACGTAATAGAAATCTAAGATGATAGATATGTGACGTCTAATAAAATTGGAAGTCAACTAGATATAACCATATTGCATTGTTTTTTCTCACCTGGTATATGTTACCAAATATCATTTAGGTGTATATCTAAACTTTTTTAAAGCTATTTTTTACATATGTTTGTGAATACATTGAATTTGCAGTGTTGCCAAAGTACGTAATACCTAAAACTAGGTACAGGAAAACAATTTTAAAATAGAGACAATTTTAATATTCCAGATGAAAACGACAACTATCTAAGTAGTTTTGGACAATATTTTGTCTAAATTTGTTAATAGACAGCGCAATTATATAATATACTCGCGAAATGCCAGCCAACACTATTAAAACGTTTAACGGGTTGTAATAATAATAATATATGGCAAGTTTATTAATAGAAGAAGACAGATATCCTTGAGAGATCCTAGACAACTTTTTATTTGTTCTACTAATTAGAAATACACGATTCCTGCCGTGATTTACTGTCGCTTTAGAATAATTACTGGCATGATTTATGCAACAGTATTAAAAAATTGACACTCATGTAACATGCGCCTATACAAACAAGTAAATATATTTAATTTTTTTTGTTAGCGCCTGGGTTGCAAGTACCTGTACGAGGGGTTGGTGTATTATAGCCACGAGTTTTGTAAGTACGCTAATCATTTCGCATCTGTAGTTAGTTCGACAAAATAATAATAATGATATAATATCTCTATATAATCACGAGGATTAGCCCAGAAGTCGAATACTTGTGCGGGAGAGGGGGTGGCATAGTATTAAGAAGGCTGCATTTGCTTCCAGGAACGACTTGGGAGGCCCTAACCACCATTCGGTGTAGGAATGAAGGAAACCTGGAAAACCTCGTTTATTAAGGAGGTAGTCAAATTTCGACCGGTATCAATCTTTCACATTGACCCAAGCTAAAATTCTTTCACCCTACCATACCCGCAGAGAGGGTGTCATTCCTCTCCACGAATATAGCTGATATACGGTCTACCAGCTGCGAGGATCGAACCCACACCAGTCTAACCACATCGATTCAAGTATTGAGACCTTAAATCGCGCGACCACTGACCGACAACATAATCAGTAACTTTATCGAATAGTATTTATTCCTTGCTTCACAAACTAATATGATTCTATTCTTCGGTTACGAGCAACTAATTCTGCTGACGATGGTAATACCTGTTAAATATTACCATGCGTTAGTTCTATAGAAGTTCAATAAACTTTCGAATGAAACACGCCGGTTAAACGATTTGTTGTTTACACAATTTGCTTAGTTTTATGTAAAAAAAATCGCGGAAAGGATTACATAATTATTGATGTTTATTTTTCAAGATTTCTTTGAGATGTGTAAATATTGAATTATTGTGGAAAATCCTTTATAACAGAGTGTTAAACTAAAGTAGCAAAAATGAGACTACAGATTCCAGAAAAATTTGTTTTCGATATTTGTAGATAACTTCTTAAAAAATTCAAATATTTACATAAAATTTGTAAATCATCGTCACTAGTAGAGGGCGCCACTTATGGCACATCATGTTACTTTTAAATGGAACTTTTTTACTGCTTACTGTATCCATCTGACTATCGAAACAATCGATTTCCTACCTGTTATATCTGAAAAGGGTATACCTTGTTGAAGTCTTTAGGAGTAACAATTTTCGAAATAATCCTATTTGAAATATTCAGTGCGCCGATTGAAAACTGTTATCATTTCAGGTAAAGTGCCTTTTCTACTGAAAATATGGAAAAATGTTACTTGAAAAAGTTATTCAGAAAGGTAAATTATAGACACGTACAAAATTTCAAAAAGATCTCGAAATTTGGACACCCTGTACACTGAGAAAATTGTATACGGCATTGATCACACCTCGCATAATTCTTTAAAAAAACTAGTAAGGTTTGAAGTTGATGTACTGCGTATTCACCATACGATACTTATGAGCGTATTACTTATTTTTGATGATTTATTGCTAAAAACCAAGGATTTCCTTAAAATATAATGTAATGCCTCATAAAATTCACGTATGTAGTATCTCCAAGGACTCAGGATGTCCAACTACAAGTATTTGCATGTACAAACACAATTCAGATCGGTAGATAAAAAAATTAAGATGGTATCCTAGAGATCTGTCAGTTTAGGAGTCACGCACAAAAGGAATTTGAGTGTCGAGATGAACAGATTTGGGTAGTGTGGCAAGTCATATCAGCAACAACTTGCTTATTATTCCTTTTTACAGTGAGTTCATTATCATTTATGTTTTTGCCAAGGTAATCATAGTAATAATAAATATAATTTTTATATAAGTGGTAAATATTATGTCCTTACTTCTTTTAACTGGATGTTTTGCTATACATATGATGAACTATCATTATATTGTATCATTAATGTGTATCTAATAATGAAGAGGCCCTGTAATAGACCCGCGAGGTACTAGTTTTACAGCATAATAAAAAATTTCACGGTTTTACCCTGTACATTCAACTGAAAATAGTTGATAAGAAAGTTTTGTTTTATAAATACTACAACTATTTAAAACGTAGTTGAAATGTGAGTTACCTTTATTGATCATTTTTCTTTAAACTTCCGAAATATTACTTCCATTTGAAAAAACTTAGTAAAGCACGCAATAATTTTAAATTATGACCTTTCCAAAACTTTCCAAATCCTCCATATCTTTATTTGGATCTACGATATACGAAGATATTTCCATGTATTTCAGAAATGTTGAAAAAAGGAGGAAAGTTGACCAAACCCAACCAATAATTTTATACATATATGAATGAATTTACAACACAGCAATGTTAGGTAATAATCACGGTAGCACCTGCCAAGTTTGATACCTGTAGCAGCCGTACACAGGGCGATTCAGTGATGGTACTACTGAGATTTGGTTTTATACAGGGTATTGCTTGATTCTATTGCAGATGCTCAGAATACCCTGCATATTTAATGCAAAAATCAATCAGATATTCGTGTTTATCTCTCAAAAAAGCCACAAATAAGAATATGAAAAAAAGAGAAATAAAAAAGGACTTTCTCAGACCTATAGCTTTTTAAGGAAGCAAAATTGTACTAACGTAAGTTGATTTAAATCTCATTTTTATTTTTGTCCAAGGGAGCTAGCCTGAACTAGCCTATTCTTTACTGAACATCGTGTTTATTTATGGCTATTGATCTATATATTAAACAATATGTCATTGTTGTAGCAATATAACAATTTTAAATATAACACATCAAGGAATACAGCGATATTTGCTTTCAAATAAAAAACAAATGTTTCTAACCGCTAGATATTTACTGCACATTGATTAGGTATTAGTGTATGTTTATCACTTCATCGGTATGTATTCCTTGTGAAATGACATAACAATGCAATAAATATTCCGTCTTTCTATAGTTCTTTTTCTATTTCTTTATTATGTGAGTATGTACAACTCATTGAAAGTCTTAAAGAGTCATTTTGATGGGTTATTCTCGGTAGTAATTGTTACATGATGATGTATTATTTAATTCTTCCCAACAACAACAACACTTTCAAGATTAAAACTCAACAAAGTATATTCCCGCCCATGATAGCGCTGAATATGGAACAGCTGGATCTGTCAATTCGTCACAACCAATAGAAGTCTAACATTTCGATCTGGCGCATGCGTATTCGGTGCAGCAGAAGCTGTGTAATCGGATATGCTCTCAGAGATATGCGGCACACGATTTTATATGAAAAATATACGGACTGCATGTATGTTTCTTTATGTCGACTGCTATAAATTGTGAGAGGGTTTATAGCATGAGTCACTCTTGGGTATAATTATGTAACATATTTCAGGTATACATACCTGTATAGTATATGTTTAGGTAATGCTAATTGTGCTGCTGCACATGCACTCAATGAACTTGTAATTTTTTTAAAGGTACAAAAATATGTTGCCTCTCGTACCTACATGGTGTTTTCCTAGCAAGAATAACTTGCTGATGCTGGAAGTAATCGAACTGTTGATTTGAGATTCTTTTTTATATGTTCTAAAATGATAATACTATTGTAACAGTGCTGTTTAGCCACATATATCCACAAAGAAATTATTATAGCGACTGAAAATTCAAATAATTATAGTTGGATGGTGGCCATTAAATTACAATATCATTGATGGCATCCCAGAATGTTGTAATACTCAAATTAAAGCTTTCAAGCAACCTCTTCAGGTTAGGGACTTTGAACTTTACATGCAAAAGTGTTTGTTCGATAAAACTGTGAAATTTCTATAATAGCAGTTTTACTTTTAAAAAATGTAATTTAACTGAAACAAATTCAAGGTTACCAAAGAATAAAATATTTAAAAAACTTTCGTCTGAGCAAACAAAAATAATTAAAGAGATATACTAAAATCCCCAAGTTGGCCCAACTTGTGCATGCGGTGACAAATAACTACCGACAATTTTTGTAACCGTCTTTAAGCGAGAACAAACATCGTACGTAACTAGACCTTAACTAGCAATTATCGAGCATTATCCAATAAACAGCGACCGAATTATCTAATACTTTCACCTCAAGAAAACCGCGACTACTCTGAGCAGTAAATAAACTTGGGTATGACCGTGCAATTTCTTCATCTCTGTCGGTATGGTGCGAGGCGTTCGATTTTTTCAAGTTACGTAACTCCTGCTCGAGATATTTCCTTAACATTTCTCCTGCCACTGACACAGGTTAGATGGGAAGATAACACCCTGTGGATAATTTACTTAGATTAATACAACATAGAAAGATCATCATAAAATATGCTAAATTCATTTTAAAAACAAATTTGTTTCCAATTTTTACGTCACTGGTAGAGGGCGCCACTTATGGCACATCATGTTTCTTTTAAATGGCAGAACTTTTTTGCTGCTTAGTGTATCAGTCTGACTACTGATACAATTGATTCTCCTACCTGTTATATCTGAAAAAGATATACCTTGTTGAAGTCGTTAGGAGTAACAGTTTTCGAAATAATCCTATTTGAAATATTCAGTGCACCGATTGAAAACTGTTATCGTTTCAGGTAAAGTGTCTTTTCTACTGAAAATGCAGACAAATGTTACTTGAGAAAGTTATTCAGAACGGTAAATTATGAAGACGTGCAAAAAGATCGGCCTGCTTGATTATAAAATCTGTGTTTTGTTGAAAAATGGTTTCATCAAACCTCGCCGATCTTCTTTGCACGTCACCATAATTTAGCATTCTACTATTTCAAGTAACATTTTGCTGTATTTTCAGCAGAAAAGGCACTTTACGTGAAACCAAAACAGGTTTTACTCGGTGCACTCAGCATTTTAAATACGATTATTTCAAAATTGCTTACTCCTACCGGCTTCAGCAAGCGTTTTCAAATACAACAGGTAGGTGAATCGATTGTTTCGATAGTCAGATGGATACACTAAGCTGCAAAAAAGTTCTGCCATTTAAAAGAAACATGGTGTGCCACAACTGGCGCCCTCTACTAGTGACGTCAAAATTAGAAACAAATCTGATTTCTCGCCCGCAAAAACCCCCGATTTACAAATTTTATGCACATATTTAGATACTTACAAATATCGAAAATAAAATTTTAACTTTGACACCCTGTATATTTTATTATTGGGATATAGGTATGTCAGGTTAAATCGATTTATTTTGAGCTAAGGAATCTGTGGTTTCATTTTTGCTATTGCATTTAAAAACACCCTGTATAGTCAATATTTTCTGTTACTGGACATTGATTAGATAATTAAAGTAAGCAGTTAATGATTCTTATTAGTTATTAATTTCTTTCAAATGTTTTCTGAGTGCACTTGACGTTCTTGATTGACTTTAAAATGTATATTTTTGCTGCAATCCATAGCACTCTTTGATTACTTTTAAATGATGCAGAATCACGAATACCTAATATGCACATAATTAAACAAGTCTTAAGAAGTTGAACAATCTTTTGGATTAAAAACATGCGTAGGCCACGGTCGTACTCGTAATTTGTATAGGTTCAAGTTCAAGTGCCTAATATTTCAGGAAAATTCGCCTGTATAATTAATATACTTCTAATAATCTGTTCGATAATAAATATTCATTAAAAAGTGTATAATAGTCACGGAATTTGTTAATCCATCAGGATGGGAGACGGTGATGACTTGAATTAAAATTATTAACAGCCCATATTTCCAATTTTTTCCGTAGGATTCAGGTATGGCGTTTTTGGGGGCCTGTATCGTACTTGTCGATAATAATTAATTGGCATGTTATTTGACAACAAAATATTTTAAAATAATGTTCTTCGGGAAGAAAACTACTTTTAAACTAAAATATAGGTATGTCGTCGTAAAGGTATTCCTCACCTTGTCGCATAACCTGATTCTTGGACTTCCCCTTAGCTAACCAGTTTATGTACTTAAGCGTGTTTTGAAATTTTTTGAACGGCGTAAGTAGACAGGCTAGCAATAATAATTATAGGCATGATTTAAGTCTTTTTTTATTTATTTTATGGCGAATAATAAAATTATTTTCCAAGATCTCAGTTCATAGAGCTTCAGTAAGTAGTATTCCATTATTTTTTAATATAATTTAATTTAAAAAATTTCCAAATGCTTAAAGATAACAATATATGAGTTGTCTAGTCTATGTTGGCAATAATATACATGAAGCAAGTAAGTATTTTTCTATTTATTTCATGTAAAATAATGAAATTGCTCAGCTAAGTCTTAGTTAACTGTAGTTTATTATTATTTCTTTTTTCAAATACTTGCTTATAACAATATGCGAGTTGTCTACAGTGGACAATTATAAGAATTACTTAAGTCTTTTCTTAGTCCTTTCATATAGAATAATAAAATTGCTCAGCTGGATCTCAGTTAACTGTCCTTTAGTGAATATTTTTGTCTATGATTTTATTTTTTTCCAAAAACTTGATTATAACAACAGTATGTGAGTTGTATATGCTCTATGTTGACAATTATAAGATAAGAATGACTAAGTCTTTTCCTAGTTATCTCATGTAACATTATTTAGTTAGATCTCAATTAACCGTGCTTTAGTGGCACTTCATTATTATTTTATATAATTTCATTAAAAGATTTCCAAATACTTCCATAGAACAGTACGCGAGCTGCTGTGTAAGTGTTTATCTATGCTGGTAATTCCATGAACGATTTCAGTCCTTTTTTATTTTTTATGTATAGTAATAAATCACTCTACATGATCTCAGTTCACAGTGTCTTAGTGGTATTTATTTTTAATATATATATGTATCTACTATAATTAAATTTTTTTGAAATACTTGCATACTATTAGTATGTGAGTCGATATATCTGACATATTTTTTAGAAAATGTTACTAAAACAAATAAATAAATATTGCTTCAAATTAAAAATAAAAATTGCTGCTTGCAAAATACAAAACTGCCATAACCTCCTGCAAAATTGACATATTTACTGCGTCTACAGATAATATCGTATGATTTTCAGTTTGAATGTACGACAGATTAGTTTAGGTAAATCGGATGCTACATTTTTTTTAGTGACGGCGATTTTCGATTATGTTCCTAATTATCCAATATACTTCTGCAGGGCAGTTGGTTTTTTTGTTGTTTAAAGAAACAAATCGAATTAACTAATAAGATATTATTAACATCACTTGGTTGGTATTAAATTTCTACAAAGGTTTCATACCTATTCCTAGTGCTTATGATCCATTTTTGAAAAAAAAAGTCAAAACTGTTCACAAAATGACGCAATCTACACTCAAAGTATCACAATAAAAATTTAAAATTGTCAAAGAGTCCTAAACCACTTTCCCCACGGCATTTATTTTCGTTTACAAACGTGGTGTATGTTTGGCTATAACGCACGAAAAAAATAGTCACAACTGGCGAGTGGTACTGTTCAACGACTTATTCAGAGTGAAGCGTACCGGAGAAGAATCGCGACGACAAAAAAGTACCATCGTCCTTGCACAGGACGATTCCAGGAGACTAGTCACTGCGAGGAACCCGAGTAAGGACTGGGCAGTACCGAAAGTGGATTGGTACTATCACAAGCGTGGTACTATCCAGGTGGGGACCGATAGTACTCGCGTAGTACGATGGATGTGACATACATGTGAAACTATTCAAATTAACTTACTTTATCTACTTGTGAGGGGAAAAAAGCTACTTTTCCCACTAAAATTAAAGAAGAAACGGTTTATTTTTGGCACTAAAGGTGAATTAAATGGGACAAGAAATGTAATGAAAAATCCTGTGTTATAAATTTCGTTATATTAATTAAAATTTTTTGTAGGAGCTTGTCTGAAGGGTTTTCTTCCCACATGCATTCTGTTTTAGAAAGCACTGCGGAAAAATTTTTTGGAAAACTCGTTATTTATAATATACAGGGTGATCCGCAACTTAATGACAATAGCAGCAAAGGCAGTTGAATTTGCTGATATAAAATAAGTGTTGTAATATAATTTTTATTTCATTCCTTGGGAAATTCTTCCAATTTTCTATCACTTCACTTTCTACAGGTCGCCGACTGATTGTTTTGCCTTGCGCAAGGTCACGTTTTGAAGTGGACCAGTTTCTAGTGCCGCGCAGAAGTGTATTTTTAAACCACTTTCAAACTGCCCTTTTTGATTTTTTTTTACAAAATTGTATTTGCAAGTGTACAATAGAAAACATTTTTTTTTAATCACATCATGTCTATAAAATGGCTATTTAGGTAGGTATAACTGCATATTTTTCTGTTCTAAGCAATTATTATGCATATTTTTATTCAGTCTCTTCTTCTTATTCATGTCAAAACTTTGTCGTAATGAAAAGACAATTTGCAACATTGAATATTGCTTCAAAGAAAAGCCTTTTGAACCTTTGCTTTATCTGGAAATTAAGCTGATAATACGTTTTTAATTGTTATACTGGGTGTTTCTTTTTTTGTTGGTGCCAATTTTCGTATACATGGTGGGGTACTTCGCTCGTTTATATTGCTTCAATTGCATCTCCGATATCCGAAGGCAAGCTCTCGGTTCCTCTCCTACTTCGATTATGTTTTAGTACACTTTACGTATTTTTCATTAGTAAAATCGCAACTCAAAATTGATGGCAAAATAATTTTTGTAAAAATAGCATAAATAAGTATTATACCAAGGTCCTCATGGATAAGGCAATACGATTTGATTTTGGATACATCTTGTTATCTTTTGACTAAAAGTAACCTGTAAAAGGCGGTTCAGTTTTTTTTAAAATATGAACATATGGATGTCCCACTTTCGTAAACCTCGAACTATTATTTGTTAAACTATCAAGGATATTATGAGTTACTTTGGTTGATTATTAATTATAATTTTAATTTGTGCACGTAAAAAATACTAGATTAAATCAATTATAAAAATATGCAATAGTTCCTCTGAAAATATGTTTACTGTTTTGAACTGCACAAGACAATTATGATTTTCTTTTAAAAATATCAAGTAGCGCGTTATTTCCTTTCTTAGTAGGTCATGCTTTATTTTTTTATAAAGTTCTAGATCTATTCAAATAGTTGAACTGTTTTCCACAGAGATCTTAATCTTGTGACGTAACAATGTACCATCATTTGAAGTTCTATTTTAAGAGAGAAGGAAATTACAAGAATTTATTAAATTGTTTGATCACCTTTCACACAATAAAAAGTAGTGAATATCGACGAAAATACTTACAAATTTGTTAGTTTCTTCTAAGAAATCGGTGAAAGGACAACTACTTCTAGTCTATAATAAAAACTTACCCAACAATGTTAAATAAACAACTAAAATTATACCAGCAACTTATTTAACAGTTATATTAAACAATTTAGAATTTTTTGGAGCTGTTGTAGAAAGCGAGATTTACTCTCTTTATACAGTGTGTTTCGCTTTCACGTTCGAATCATTTATAGTTACAAAAATCCATATACATTTCAATGTATTTCCAGTGGCAGCCCGTGGTCGGTCTTAATAATAGGTCTGAATTTGTTATATTATGTTAAAAAAGTGTCTAACAAACTCATATAGTTTTTAAATATAAGGTCAATTCTTTGATATTTTGAACTGTAAACTTACGACGCTGTCGTCGTAAAATAGTTATAATGTTCAATAACTCGAATGGTTAAAGATCATATGTTACGTTTTTGACATCAGAAGAAAGAATAGTTCAACAATACATAGGGCATTACAAAATATAATATTGCTTCTTGTACCCCTCAACTTCTGCACGACACTGTGCTTCCATTAACCTATTAAGGGGGTTCAGTTATAGCCCAACAAATTTTATTCTAAACTTTGTTTTGTATCTCTAATAATAACGATAATAAAGAAGGCCCTAAATATAATGAATAACCCTGAAAAACTGAGTCTGTGTAAAGAGTTAAACACACTCAAAATAGAGTTTGGTACCCAAAATTTTAATTGTAGGACGCACTTATGAGTTTGTTAATACCATAAAACGTTTAAAAATGAAAATTTAGTCACTAGAAACCGAAGGGAACGCATAAAATCACGATGAAAACACATATTTTCAATGATGACAACGCTGAGAAATATGTATTTTTATCTAAAAAATAAACAGAAGACATTTTTAATATTGATATATAAACTACCAAATAAGTATTAGATTAAAAAAATACGTGGTACGTACAACTAGTGATTTTAGGTATAATTTCTGCTATGATCATGTTTTTTTCCAAGACCCTGTAGGTCCATCTATAACTAAAACCTATGCAATTACTTTCAGGTATTTTACCGTAAAATTTATTGTTCTTTTTCTGTGAAACAATGAAATACAATATTTGCGGCTGTTTTCATTTAACATCTCCGAACTCGACAATATTTGTTTCCATCAAGTTTATTGTGATAACGTAATACCCATTACTGCACTTAAATATTTAAAGGAATGGAACAAACAAGATTGAAGGTGTTTTACGAGGTATATTAATTTTAAAATTCCCTCTTGTAGTTGCAACGCTCCCGCTTACAGTTCTAGAGCTAATTTCACCCTATGCCAAAACATAAGACAATCTTCTGGTAGTAATTTGGTTATTTAAAGTGATGCGCTGCTTTTTTATTTCGCAGTGCCAACTAGAGTGCAGTCTCTGACGTCAACGCATAAAAAAATAATCAGATATAAACAAATAATCTTTGGATGTTATTGAAGAAATCTCCATTCTTATTTGTCGTATATACATTTGTTTACTGCAAAAACTACAAAATTTCCGAGTGTCAACTGAAGACCACTTAAAGATCTATAAATAAGTTGTTGACTTCTGGGTATTTTACTTATCGTCAGGAAAAAAACATTCTTAGAAGCAATTTCGTTTGTCGTCGCGTGGTTTTCATTTTAGAATTACTGAACCACGTAGAGCTTATCAAGTTGAGGTTTTTTAGAAGTTATGCTGTCAAATAATCTAAAACGTCAACATTGAATGTCGCGCTGTCGATCGGCGTGAGCCGGCCTTAAGACTTTCTTCTGTTAATCGTGTGAGGAATATTTCGTAATAGCCGCAGAGATACTTCCGTGCTTGTACTAACCTATAATAATTCTAAATATTGAGGTAATAGAACTAATCAAAATTCAGTTCATTACTAACATTAGCTAATAAGCTTTAGCGCAGGGATATATGTAATTAGCAAAAGAGTTATAAATTTCTGATACGAAGTAATTGGAAAAGAGATGGCGCCTACCTCGCTTTTTTAGTTCAGTGGGTGATTTAAGTTGCTAGATGAATGAGAATAGGTCTATGCTGTGATGATGAATGAAATTATACGCAGCGGCGTCATTTGAACATGTGAACTCGCAATTCCATAAGCATATCATTTTAGAGGGTTTAAGTTCCAGCGACAATTTGTGTGAACTAAACCAATGGCGACAATTTTGACAAAAAAGAAACAATGATTGGTCCATGTCCCTCGACGCTAAGAAACCTTTATGTAAAAGTTTTTTTAGATTTTTAGATTTCTTTAGATAATTATTGAATAGATCTTTGTCTGTGGAATTGTTCATTAGCATACCTAGATGTTTGGTATTAAAGAACATACATATGACTTCATTGATAGGAATTGTAGGATATTTGATTTATATTAGCTTAAAATACCTTTCTAATACAGTAAAAAATGTTACAAAAGCTAAGAAACCTATTGACGATATATATTTGTACTTCGCCAAGGCGTTTGACGGGGTGCCTCACAAGCGACTCCTTCACAAACTGAACCGCTGTGGCATTCGTGGTGATCTTCAGTGTCTTGAGGCTTTCCTCAGTGACAAAATCTTTAGTGTGAGCGTTGGTGTCTACCAATCATCAGCACGTCCTGTTCTTAGTGGTGCACCCCAAGGATCTGTGTTGGGTCCTCTGCTCTTCTTGGTATATACTTCCGACTTTCCGTATCACATACATTCCAAATATGCATAGTCGCTTGAGAGGACGTCGTTTGAAACTAAGAAAGGAAAGCTTCAAGACATCTGTTCGCCAATCGTTTGTACCAAACCGCGTGTTCTCAGTATGGAAGTCTCTTCCTCCTTCCGTAGTTACTACACTCTCCATCAATGCTTTCAAGAATCGTCTGGATGCTTGGCGGAGCACCTGATACGATCGATGAACATTCTATTATTTATCATTGTCTTTTTGCTGTTTTTTTAATTTTTCATCTTTTTTATCTTTTTTCTTCACTTTAATTAATTGTATTATTGTCAGGGCTGTACAGTCTTGTATGGCAAAGCTAGATTTGTCAAAAATGTAGATGGCAAGTTGGATGACTTTCTGCGATCTCAAATCGAACTGCCCCATGTACGTGATAAAACGTTATAAACACCTAGTAATTACCTCAACAAGTAATAAAATACATACAATTAGAATAATGTGTAAATAATAATGTAATGGTTTCTGCGGATGCTGACGTACGTACGTATTTTTTTACGACGTCTATATTATTTTTTTACTGTTTTCCTTGCATAATTTATTTTAGAGTAACCTCCAAACAGAAATGAACCGCATCGGCGAAGTTTATTCACCTATGACATCTTATGATTTTCAATGCTGCTTATGCGGGGCAGGCGCTGCCTATTATTAATTTATCCAGTCCGGTTTGAACAGAAAATTAGATCAGTTTCCGATGGTAATACGTTTCTTGGAAGTAATCATTGTTGGGTAATTGGCAAGTGCGAATAATGAAGCCTCATCAAATAGAATAATTAATACATAACAATTTTCTGTAATTTAGATACGTTGTTTTTAATGATGATGAGCGTTATTATGCGACATTAAATATAATTTGTTTTTTTTCACAAGCTTAGAAGAGATCTGTTACAATATCTCGTGTTATATACAGAGTATTTCCAAAAGGTCTTTACACAATTTATGAAATATTAAAACATATGCAAATTGTGCTCCTTTAGCTTTTTTGTGAATCTAATAATGTCAGAATCCAATATGTAATGTATAAAGGTCATACATCTGAAAAAATAGTAGCTACTTCGGGAGTTCCTCAAGGGTCTATGCTTTGTTTCCTATTATTTAGTCTATTTATGAATGATATAGTTTCTAAATTAATGGTGAATGCCAAGACAATATTTAATTTTAATTTTTCCAAATCGATGAATTGGATGTGGAAGAGACGCAACTATTCAGTGGCCACCACTTTTCCCCGGTTTAGGTCCATTGGATTTCGGTGTTTGGGGATTTATGAAGGACGACGTTTATTCCGAATCAATTAAGAATATTGATCAACTGAAAAGGCGTATTACAAATGCGGCTAAAAAAATTGACAATAACCATAGGTAATATTAAATATTATTTATTGCTCGTTCATGCATTTCGAAGGCAGAGCTGACGAAAAAAATTGTACTCCAATCCTGTTCATCCTAAATACGTCGCCGAAGTTCTTTGTCCAGGGCCGACATGACCTCAATGTGACGGATCACCATCGTCCTACATATTGCTCCGAATTTTTGAAGGTAAATCTATAATAAATCTGTCACATTTTGTATATTATGTTACAAATTTATTTCTTCGATTAAAAACCTTTTATGTACAATCCGTCGAACGCAATATTCATTTTTAACTAAAAGGGATGTTTTACGTACTTCTACATAAGTTATAGTTATTTAAAAAAGAAATATATCTGGCCCTGTAGTAAAGTAAAAAGGAAACGGGAATAAATAATGTTCTGCATGTATCATTAAATAAAAAACCTGTTTTTGACTTGATATTAATAATATTATAAGTAATTTATTATGTTGAGTTTTAAGAGAATAACATTAATTGTATTTTTCCTGCCAATGTAAATATAATGGTTTGAATACACAAGCTTAAGGTCGAAGTATTTCTCGCCGTAAAATGATGAAATTTGTGGTGTTCTTTAGGCACTGGGATCTTGAAAATAAAACACGTAGAGCAAAAGTAATATCAAAAATAAAAGTACTGATGTTTTGTTTATCCACTTTTACTATTTAAACTGTCCTCAAATAATATAATATCTTCCAATAACAATGTTTACAACTATAGCTGAATTTAAAAAAATACGTATTTTGAAAGATTTCAGTACCTAAAAATTTGCTTGATAGATCCCTTTCTGACGTTATATATTGATTTTACTTCGGTACCTTGGAATATTCGCAGGTGGCATGAGAACATACTTGTTATTTGCTAAACTAGATATTATTCTGTTCATAAATGTCTAAAATTACTTCTAAACACTATTTCAAGAATACGGCGTCCTTAACTATTCCTAATGTTACAATAAATCTACGTCAATTTCAAGAAATTTTTAAATAATGTCTTTTCTGGGTTTGTTGGCATAAATTGATGTTTTAATAATCTCAGGATTTAAGTGGCAATCATATTTTTCCTAAAACAGTTTTAAAATTCTATAACGTCAGAACCTATTCTATCTCGTTAATATATTTTGTTATATAACAAATCATTTTTAATAAAAAACACAATTTAATATGTTTTTATCTTTAGATATTAATAGCGCTGACGTCAAATTTACAAAATTATACAGAATACAGAAAAAATGAAATATTTCATATGAATTACACTTCTAACATCTTACACATACACAATTTATTTATTTTTTAGTATTATAATAGCTGAAACATATAAATAAACAAATTTTTAAACTATAAATAATTTATATCTCATTTCCATTCCCATTTATATCTCACAAATGTTTAAACTATTTATCTTGTTAATATATATTGTACTTGGACCCATCTTCAGGTCCATGAGGCTTGTCGGCCAGTTTCTTGCAAAAGACGTAGGTGAAGAAGTACAACAGTTCCACCATACTCACGAAGCTAATACCCATTACAAGGCTACACAGACCACCAAACAAACCTGCGAAGAAAAGTATTGTCGATGATGATTTATTTCGTACTTTGAGACGGGATCAAATTTTTTACCTATCATGTCATACCAGTAGAAAAAGACGTCCTGCTTGTTGAAGGAAACAGATGGAGGGTCGAAGACCACATGGACTATGCTGAAGTTGTCCACTGTGGCCCTAAAAGGCAGTCAAGTTTATGGGTATGAACGTTACCTAGACTAGACTACCAAGACCATTAAGCTTATGATTTCAGTTATGACGGAAAATTATAATTAATTGTGTACCATTGGCGTGGACACAGCTTGGCCCTGATTCAGGATAATAACTTTCAGTGCAATTCAGAGCTAACTGGATCATTGCGGCGTACGCCAGATGTAACATGACCCACTGTAATTATGAATGCAAACGTAGTTTTTGAAATATAATGTAACTTTAAGCGGTCTTTGTCAGCCGATACAATCGGAAGTTTATTATTTAAGGTTGTATACTCAAAGATACACAAACTGTCATCAACGGCTAAGAAATAACATGGATAAGTTTGTATATAATTACATATGTACAATCATATGTAACTGTGAATTGTACAGAAAGCTATTATTTGTATTGTACAAATCGTGGATTGCGGCCACGCCTTATCCACACCAATGGCTTGTTCGCAACTGACCAGCTTTAGTCATGACAATATAAATTCAACGCAATGTATTTGCTGTATAGTAACATTTGTTAACAACGCTATTTCGACAAATTAAAAATAAACATGTTATAGACATAATGCATCATCATCTTGTATATAAAATTAATTAGAATGGCGTTTTACAGTATCGTGAAAATAGACAAAATTATTAAATTAAGCTAATAACAAATACCTGCTAGTCAGCTAATTGTTGTAGTTTAATTTGATAATTTCGCCTACTACAATTAGTTGTGACGTTATTAAACAACAACAGCAATCAGACGTTAGACCTTGCATCTATGCAAATAAATATTTTCAGGAACATAATACTTCAATGATACTACTGGCATATTTTCTGTTTTCCTAGTTTGCTGTAAAGGGGTGTAACAAACCACCCCATCCTTGTTAATAATGTTGTTTTTAATTTATTTTGAATTTCTTAGTCAAAATGAAAGTTTAAGATAGCTTTGTTTAATGATAAACTATTATCGTTTAATTCTCTATCAGACAGTACTAAAATTTTGCCCTCTTACATAGGAAAGTTTTCGAGTAAATGACGATGGAATGTTAGAAAACGTAAATTTTATCCATAAAAAAGTATCCCCATAAAAAATAGTCAAGAGGTGTAAGATCTGGCGATCTTGCAGGCCATTCTATCGGTCCGCGTCTGCCTCCCAGGAAAACAGTTGTCCAAAAAATCTCGTACAGGGCGCGCATATTGCGGAGGTGCACCTTCTTGCTGAATGGTATCGTCAGGAATGTCAGGGTAATTATCGTTAGGAAAAATTATTGCAAGGGCTGGAACAAGGTCATTTTCTAGAAAATCTAAATATCTTTGTCCTGTAAGGGTTCCTTCAAAGAAGAAAGGCCCTACTATTCTGTCGTCAACTATTCCAGCCCACGCATTTAATTTCTGAGGGTGTTGGGTATGTGCCTCTGCCATCCAATGAGGATTTTACCGACTCCAATATCTGCAAGTTTGACGGTTTACTGTACCATTCAGACAAAATGTGGCCTAATCTGAAAAAAGTATTTGCCGGTGTAAATTTCTATTTCCTTGACATAAATCCATTAGAATTTCGCAAAAGTGTAAGCGGCGATCGGGATCATCTTCATTGAGTTCCTGCACAAGTTGCTCTGACTAGTGTCATTGTTTAATGCAACCAATCGTGAAGAATTATGAGGATTATCCACCATACTTAGCAAAATGTTCTGTTTCTGATTTTCATTAATGCTTGGACGTCCAGGTTTTGGAATATTTACAACATTGCCAGTTTCTCTAAATTTAGACTCTACCTTACTGACTGTTGATTGGCTGATAGGGCGATCTGGATATTTTTCATTAAATAAATCGCAAATTTCCTGCTGCTTCTAGTCATATTCCCGCATCCGATAAGAATTAAAATTTCAATTCTTTGAGTAACAGTTAAATGTGCCATAATACTTTAAATTCAATAATAATTTCTATGTCGCTTACAATACTTATTAGAAAGTCGGTGTGACAATGACACTTTGCAAAGATTTTCACCTACGTGATCCATAAAAGAACTATGGAATTCGAAAAATTAAACTTGATAACGTTTATGCTTTATTTTAATTGATTTACGTTTTCCAACATTCAATCGTCATTTACTCGAAAACTTTCCTATGTAAGAGGGCAAAATTTTAGTACTGTCTGATAGAGAATTAAACGATCTTTCAGAATCAAGGAAAAAAAAATATGGTGTTGCCATTTAAAAAAAAATCGATGACGTCATTACTCGAAAACAAATGACATTTGAAAATCGCATTTTACGCTAAAATATGTATTTTTTAAATTAAAAATCGACCTGTTCGAGGATTATTCCCAGAAAATAATTGTTTCGTTTTTATTGAATTTATTCCATACTTTTGGCGCATACTGTATATAAAATATAAGACAGTCACTTATGCAACACCTTGGTGAACTACTTTAAACCGTTCTAGAACTGTTTCCTGCTGGAATCTAAATGTCCATAGCTACCCGTTTTGGAATAACTCCAGTACGTCGGTCTTGACAGAATACAGGGTGTCCGAACACGCCGGTATGCAGTTCGAGCACCTCATGGCGTCCTGCCTCTCTTTGGTCAGCCTGGATTGGTCATGGAATCCCTTGGGGTTCATGGTTCTCCATTTCGCTTTAAACAAACAGTCGTTAACTTAAAAAGCATCGTCCTCCGTACATTTTTCTTACTGGTGTAAGAACTGAGGCACTTCAAGTCGGCCAGAGTGCACTGTGGCAAATTCTTGCTCCTGAAGACGTTGATGTAGTTGAAAGGGGTGCATCCGCAAAGCGCGCCAATGCTCTTGATCTTGCAGTCCATTATGCAGTCGCTGTAACTGTAGCCGCCGAAGATGGTGTCCACCTCGTCGGGGAAGATGCAACCCCTCTGAAAAATAACGTCGTCCCCCTCGTTAACCCGATTTGTATCCTATCGGACCAAAGGTTATAAGTCTTTACATAGCCTGTCAATTGGTTTTGCCATAAAACACGGTATCATCAAGTTCCTGCCCTTCCTTTGCTTTTTCAAAGATCAACAAGAATCCTGGAAACGGTAATATACAAGGTGATTCTAAAAGTAGTACCACAAATTTTACAGTGGCGAAGCGGGTAGACATTGAGGGTAAAAAAATTGTTGTTGGGCAAAATATAACATTATTCTTTGTAAAGGTATCTGTTGATAAAATTTGATGAATAAATAATAAAATGTTTCTTTCAACAATATATGTAATGCTGATATGTAAAACTTACAGTAAGTTTGAAAGAAACGTATTTATATCTTACTGTACATTGAAACAAATGTCAACAAATTTTATTCACATTAAGTAACATTCGATTGGTTATAAGCGGCAACAGAAATTGTTAATCCATGCTGAATATCCTGCGTAGAAATGGTAGCGTTTTTAGTACTGGAGTTTTGACAAAAATATGTGGCAATTTTAGCTGGATAATGTCACCACCGATATCTACCAATAGTGTGGCTGCCGTTCTTCGGAAGTAGTGTCCCGTGTATATTTCAGAATGCAGAAGTTTTAGAAACACTGCTATTTTTTTGGCAAATTGACTTATCTAATTTTGACCAAATGGCTGGCGAGTGATTTTCCCGAACTTTAATTGTAAAAAGAACTTTTCATTTAGAACGTCTAAACAAAATGCAACATATGTTTCAATTGACGTTACCCATTCTCCATTACTCACTATAAATACTCCCAACTGGTAAGTTTTTGATATTGGAATTTCGATGTCAACCTTATTTTCCACGATAGTTAACATCAGTCAATTTCATTTTATATAGTTCGTCACTTCGACATGCACCTAATACACCAATTGTGTAACCTTTATAAGTAGCATATGATCAAATGAATTCTTCAAAGACGCCGCAATGTTCTCACTGAAGAAATTGCTTGACTTTTTGGATACATATCCCAGATTTTGTTGTTTCAAAAATCAACTTCGAAAATGTCGACATATCCACTTTATCTTTCATTCGTCTTACTTTGGGGTTTAGAAAACCCAGTTAAATTTATGATACTATTTTTAAAACGCCTTGTATATAGGGCAGCTTAAATTCAGAAAAACTGAAAAAAGTGCGTTTTCTTTTCATAACTTTTGTATTTTTGAAGTAAACCGGAATATTGTTCAGCATAAGGAAACAATTAACTAGTACTTTATTTTACCAACAACTGACTTTGCAAAAACTAAACTCAACGTTGAACGGAAATTACCTCCCTTGGGGAATATTTCCTGACTTCAGCTGTGGTGAAGGTAACAGTGCTAGAAATACAGACGAAAGCTTCCACCCCAACACCTACTAAGACCTCCAGTAGGCTACCGGAAGTGGTATCTGGAAAGTCTTTGGGCAAGGAAACGAGTATCTGAAAGATCAGACTGTTTTATTTCGGACACCCTGTAAATTAAGTTAAGGTGGCTCAAAAAATAAACGACTTTTTGTCACGATAATTTTTGAAACTGTGATAGACGAGAAGGTGGCCAAACAGTGCTGGTTTTTTTTTGTAAACCTTCAAAAAATTATGTAATTGTTACTGCGTTTAACAAAACCAAAATAATTGACAACAATAGTGAGACATTTATACAGGGTGGCCGATAATTATTGCGACAGATCATCGGGCCATATTTGCTCCCACCACATTGGAATGGACACGTTTATGCTCATTTCCTGCAGAATGTGCTTCCAGAACTATTAGAGGATGCGCCACTGGACACAAGAGCTAACATGTAGTTTCAACACGATGGCGCCCCATCCCACTTTGCACTATTTGAACGAAATATTTCCTAACAGGTGGATAGACCGAGGTGACCCTGTGCATTGGCCTGCGCGGTCACCGAGACTTAACCCCCTTGGATTATTTTCTTTGGGGCCATCTAAAAGCTTTAGTCTATGAAACTCCTGTCCCCAACCAACAAGAGCTACTGGGAAGAGTAATGGCCGCGTCCGCACAGGTTCAGGACATGCCGGAGATATGCCATAGAGTCCGCCAATCAATGAAGAATCGTGCCCAGCAACGTGGAGGATACTTTGAGCAATTACTCTTTCAATAAGCTGGTACTTTTTCAAATTTTTATTTTTTTTTTGCTGTAGCGGCCAAACGGCATATTTCCAGATAGGGGTTTATAAGGCAAAATTGATTATTTTCCTGCCCTCTACAACCTCTATTATTTTGTCGCAATAATTATGAGACACCCTGTATATTCCACATTACCATCTCCAAATAAATAATACCTTGACCCCAGTTGTTGCAAGGGAAGTGGCCATGTAGTCAGATATGTTGTAGTTTAGCCTGAATTTCAGCCCGCCTTCGTCTACACTTCCTGCTGCAATTGGTCTCTTATTATTCTCTAACCTGAAAACTCACAGGAAAAATGGGAAACTTATTCTTTATTACACGTCCTCAAGTTGCTAAACCTACTGCTAGGTGACGTGCTTCTGAGTGTTGGCTGAGACAAGAAACCTTGTAAAATTTGAAAAGGTATAGTTTTGTATTTCCTGCAACAGTGGATGTAAAATGAATAAGTGCATTTTCTTTTTCCTTTCATAACTTTTTAAATTTTTTAAGTAAATTTTATGAAATTTGGTACCGTTATATTGTTCGAATAAAATCTACCCTTGTTAGATGTCCAAATTTTTGTAGTCAACTTTTGTTTTTCTTATACTTACACAAGAAAACAACTTATTCCTTATTACATCTAATCGAGAATCTACTACTAGATGACGTGCAAAAAGCAAGTGCTGTTAGTGCTGGAGACAAGAAATTTCGCAAAGTTGTGTATTATCTTGAAAAATAAGGCAAGAGTTTCTTTAAAATCTGATAGTTCTGTTTTTAACATGGAATAATAACTTGAACATAATGACTTCTGCGAGACAAGACCTAAAATTGCTTCGACTGCACTTTCTTTTATATTTGCAGGCAAATCTTCGTTGGAAAAACGCATTGTTATAGAATTTATTTTGATTTTTTTCATAATAACTAATTGTAAATTTCATTAGTTTTTTTAATTTAAGGGAAAATATTTCTTGGAAGTCTAATGCAATATTTATTTTTTTAGCTAATGTTCCCACAAAAGTTAATCAAGTTCACAAATTTTGAGTTTCTGTTAAAGGTTGACAACTTCTGTTCAAAAATATTTTTGATATGCTATCTTGAAGTCCACTCTTTTATTCCAGTGGATTTTTTGTTCTTCCTTCGAAAGCGTTTTCAGTTTTTGGCAAAGTTATATTTTTGGTAATTAATACAAAATTCAAATACAAACGAAAGTTTAATACAAGGTATTTCTTCCTCACACTTCAATGACTGCCTGGCAACGCCTTTTCCTACTGTCTATCAGGTTGTTGAAGTAGTTTTGATCAATTTATCGCCACAGGCGTGGTAAAAGCCCCCTGAGTTTCTGAAGTGTATGTGCGGATGATTCATGCGAATTTAAAGCTCTTCGTAGTCGGTCCCATGCTTGCTCAATTGGATTGAGATCTGGTGAGAGAGGCGGCAGTGCCAAGTGCGGAATACCATGAAATTCAAAGGCATCGATAACAATTCTCGCACGATGAGGTCGCGCATTGTCGCAGAGAAATGAACAATTTGGCCCAATTGCAGCATGAAAAAAAGGGGATGACATTGTTGATGACTTGTTAGATGTGTGTCATGTTTCCATCAAGCATCACTAAAACAAATGCCTCAACGTCAACTTTTAAAAGAAATCTCGATATTTGTGAATTTCCTTAACTTTTGTAGAGCAGTTTATTACCCTTCTTATATTCTTCTTACTTCTTGCCGTAGAAAGATATTTTGTCTTGTCTTGGTCTTATCTTATCTTGCGGGACCAAGAGCAGAACAGGATTGCCAACACTAGTGCTGATGGTGATTTCTCAGTTCTAAGTGCAACGGTACATGCGTACAAATTGAAAAAGAACGTACAAAACTTGCGATATATTCTTAACACTTTGCGATAAATAGTTGAAGATGCAGCAGTGACCTTCCATGGTCAGGTCGTCGACGAAGAGGTCATCGCAATCCCTTTGTTTCTGGTGTAAGACACAGTCTTCCAGCATTTCCGAACACGGCACTTGCAGCTAAAAATGCGGAAGCATTAAAAATGTAATTTTTTAAGTAGTTATTCCTCATTTATGAACTTTGAATAGGATTTACCATTCGCAACTTGTCATGGGTGTTGTAATAACCCTCGGCATCGGCGTCGTATCTGTCCAGGAAGTCCTGGAACTGGAAGGAGTTGTCGTATCCTGAGGGCAAATTGTAGTTGTCCATGCTAGCTAGTAGTTCGATGCCTTTCAGGATTTCCTCGGCGGATTTTCCGGATTTTTTCGATCTAAAAATGTTTAGGAACGACCAGTTTACATCTATTCTATAGATTTTGCTAGGATACGGCCCAAAATTGTTTTACAGTTTTCTATAACGAACCAAACGCGAAGTTGGCTTTGTTCTTTTACGACGTACTATTTACTTTTGTTTTTCGTTCAAGGTGTCCTATCTTTTTGATTGGTTTGTTGAATTTATTTTTGAACACTGTTGGAATGTAATACTATAACTTAAAAAAATTACTTTTCATTCGCGGTTAAAATGTCCCTACATTTATCCAGTTTTGGTTAAAATTAATTCTGAGACAATAATTTTTTATAATCAGATATGAGAGATGACTTATGATATTTGATCGTAATTAAATTTTAATTGACGTGCTGGGCAATGAGAATATTTGGGAGGATTTCGAAATAGATTAGAACCTGATAATCAACAATTTAAAAATCTGTTTTTAGGAATTTAGAGAAGAAAAGACGAAAAATCCCTTCACATTGCGGATTATCCACAAACTAATTCAGGACGACTAGCTACAAGAATCGGTATTACCATTTTAAAAACGTTGCAGGTTGAAAAGTACCATACCATTTTACAGCAGTGCACATTTTATTACTTGTCATCTACCTTCAAAATATCTAATTTGCAAGGAAATTTTGGCGCCTACTGCGTTTAAAATATTGTACAATGAACTATGCAGCTGATTGTTGAAAAGCTATTTTCTTGAAAATGGCCAGTTTCTCAGAATAATGACAAGTATACATTTCTCTGTATACATCGCTAATACAACGGTGTCAAACTTGTATTGCTGTAGTTCTATAATAATACTTATATTTATTTTCTGTATGTTTATTAATTTTAAGGTCATTTAAGAACTAATATTTATTTGATTGATAAATTTGATTTGGCATAAAAAAATTCCGTTGAGCATCTGGTCACTACTGTAATAAGTTGATTTACTTCAAACTACACCCACTTCTAAATCATCCTGTATATAAAATATGATGCTAGAAAGCGGTCAATATGAACTTTATATTGTTTAAATAATTGTTTCTAATTTAATTTCAGTAGCAAAATCCTAGGCGTCGCAATATTGTTTATATAAATGAATTTTAATTTTACCATAACTTCACAATTAAATTTGAAATTCTAATTGTTTATTTTCCCATGTGTTAGGAATGAATATATCTCAAGTGTCAGTGGTTAGGCATTGAGGAAGAATAATGGTTCTTGAAGACAGTGTGCATGTTAATAATATTCTAAGCAGTTAGATTTCTTTAAAGTCATTTCAGTAGAAGTAACTTTTACAAATATTCAGTTTGTACCCTGTCAATTTCAGAATTTTGCAGTGTCGCATTTTCAAGGCCTAAAATGCAACTTTCGTGTTCTTTTTATTTACACGTTTGACACAACTAAAAAATTAGGTAAGATTGTTGTAAAAACACATAAAATCTTACATTACGGAACGCACATATATGTTGTAAACTATGTCGTTATGAATATTCTTTCACAACGACTGAGGTTATTGCAGGCAGAAGCAGGTATAGGAATGTGAAGATCGAGAAAATAATGGTGTTAAGAGTAGTAGTAAGACATTTAAAATGACAGCTGATGAAGTTAGTTAATTTCATGCAGACATCATATTTGCACAACCGCCAACACAAAGCAAATAAAATATCCATTTTCTGGACCTTAGGTCCCTAGAAAACGCGGCACCTGTCACGTGACCTATATCATGAACCGACGCTGTCTATATTTTTTCTAGGTCTGTGATGCCCATAGACACCGCACATCTTCAGCTTTAGCTTTCAAGGCCCACTTTCAAGGTCCGTTTCGCCGTGTTATATCTACGATTCGAAGACGACTCCGCAACGCAAATTTATGTAGTAGAAAACCATTACGGGTCCCCACTATACTTCCAAGGCATCGTGCTGGCCGTCTCCAGTGGGTGTGAGAGCATAGGGGTTGGTTGTTACGCCAGTGGTGATGGGTCTTATTTACAGACGAAACCAGAATTATGCTGGTTACTGATGACAATCGACAAAGAGTCTGGAGAGAACCAGGTCGTCAACAGCAACTTTATTTTTAGTGAAACAACATAAGTTTTGTTCTAATTTTTGTTGGTTTGTATTGCGATTGACTGAAATAATTTTGCTATTAACACCATTAAAAATTTAATATATATTTTTGGACTGATATCAGGAAACAGAATTTTAATTTTTATATTAAAAACTGAAGTATTGGAAAAATCGTCCATGTATACGTCTACGACTCGTTATTAAAAATTCTCACATGTGCAAATCGCTTTATGTTCTTCTTGTATAAATAACTATTCTAAGCATATGCTATGATTTTATTAAATTCCACTGCAACAGGTTTTTATACGGAAATGCCGCTACGTATTTGCGCTGACACATCAATTAATAAAAGTATGTGCAATTTTTAAGTAGATTTGACTTATAAGGATTTCCAGTACCTCACGCGACCTTTACAAAAGTCGTGGTTGTTCTTAATTCATCTGAACTTTCCGCTAAAAAATAACCTCCACGCCTGTTGGCCATGTCTTGAAATTTATTGCCCAAATAAAAATTCTACTGAGATATTTTTCGGAACCTGCATGTCTATGTACAGGGTGATTACACGAATATTGGCCCCTCCCCTTTTTCCGTTATTATTCAAGGTACGGAAAAAGTGTAGGAATGAAGGTTGTAGGAACTTTTAAATATTTTTTAAAACATACATCACAAAAAAAATGAATATCGTATTTCCCAGATGAATGCCATGCTTTTCTTTTCTTCTTTAATGGAACACCCTGTATATTGTGGAAAGACCATCAATGTAAATACTTATATACAGGGTGTTTCAGGAGGAGATGTATATACTTCAGTATGTAATTCTATGTTCAATTTTAAGCTAATACTTTCCTATGAACTTAGGTCTGGAAACGCTCCGTTTAGGATATACAGGATGTCAAATTAAAAAAAAATTATCACATTTTCTTTAATAACTCTCGACTACTTTGAGTTAAATTCATGAAATTGTATGCGGAGGTTTCTTGAGATGAGATATTCAAATTTTATGCACAATTGGCTGTATCTCCAAGAGGTCGCCACAAGCGACCCTTAGGATCCTTTTATATCGCTTCAACTTTTTTGTGCCACGGTATATGTCATTTCGGAGTAGAGAAACGTTTTCCTCTACCTTTTCTACTAAAGAAATGTACACTTTATTGAAGTCTCTAGGAGCAGCCGTTTCCGTTAAAATCTCATCTAAAGATGGCGGTGAAGCATGCAAATTATGTATTAAAGTGAATTATTGTCAGGTTTTGAACATTTTGTTTAGAGATTTTATTTTTGCGATTCTCACAACAAACTCAGGCTGTTTTGATTAAAAACTAATAGCTTTTAGTCTTTAAAGTGTTATGCCTTGTTTTTATATAAAAGTAAGGTAGCACTCGAATACATAATTTGCATGCATCACCATCTTTAGATTAGTTTTCAACGGAAACCGCTGCCCTAGGGACTCATATATTAAGCAACCTACAAGGCGAGATATCTATTTATAACCCTTCTGAAACAGCAATACTCTACAAATGAAAAATCGAACAAAACTAAAAAATGCGGTTCTGCATTTGCGTCATTGGCAGCGGATAATCCCGGGCAGCAACATTTCGTGCAGATTTAAGGTCTTATAGGACTTCGACCTTCTTGTTGTTGAACCGACGCGTCAGACAATTTCGAATCGAAATATTCTATAAGAATGATTTGTAAATATCAGTAAATAGGCGATAATTATTATAAAAAATATACAATTTTTGTTAAATATGGTCTAAAAGTTATATACGTTTTAATACTGCCGCAACAAGGACCACCAGACCTTGGCCTTAGATAAATAATTTTAGTAAACGTATTTTTTAATATCACCGGCTCCTTCGCCAATTTCTCCAATGACGAAGAAAATAACTAATTTTTGTCTCAAGTAACCTAGCTTTCCGTTTTAGCAAGTCTTAGAGATATACTTCTTGAGGTATTTGAGAAAGGTATGCAAGTCGAAATGTATTTGGTAAAAGACATCACCATGTATTATATATTTTTTTGTACGACCATTCTATTTCCGATTGTTTGCCGTACTTAGTTTTAGAACAGTACGAGGTGTGGAAATTAAGTTGGGAATATGTCAATGAAAAAATAAGCAAATTAAATTTCGCCAAAATTATATTATCGATCTTCACAATAATCTCCCTCTAACTCTATACAACGATTCCAACGTTGATCCCACGATTGGAAGCATTCTTGGTAATCCTCCGCAGTTAATCCATTCAGCACCACGGTTACAGCTTCTTTGACCTCCTCTACGCCGCCATGATGAGTTTCCTCATGAACGAGAAATGAGCTGGCGCATTGTCGTGGTGCAAGATCCAGCCTCTCATCTCCAGTGACTACCCGACTCATCCAGTCTCTACCGTCGCTTCGAATGGAGAACAACAAATCCTCGCAGATCGAATTTCGCATGTCTTTCTGTTTACGGGTGAGAGCTTTTGGCACCATTTTTGCTCAAATCTTTCGAATATTCGTGTAACATCTTGCGAACGGTTTCTTTGTTGACGGTTAACTCGTCAGACAACGCACGAATGCTTAGACGTCGATCAGACGTGATCAGTACACGCAAACGATCAACATTCGCGTCAGTACGAGAGGTGGCGGGAGCTCCTACACGTGGATCGTCTGCTACCGATTCACGCCCCTCCTTGAACCGTTTTACCCATTCAAAAGCGCGTGTTTTCGGCATGCACTCGTCTCCATACAGTAGCTACAATTTTCGAAGGATTTCCGAGGGTTTTTCGCCAGATTTTACTAAAAATTTAATCACAGCAAGTTGCTTGTAATTTTAGTTACTCATTTTTACGACGCCTCTAAAGAAGTTACTTCCAAAAAATACACATAAAATACTAACCAAACGTGCTATAGACTTCAACCTTAGACTGAAACTAAAAGGAAGTTCCCTCCTCTCTAGAAAAACGTTGACGAACGATGTAGTGTTGCCAGTTTCCGAGTTATAACTAAATTCCCAGAACTTAATTACCACACCTCGTATGCTATATTTACTAGTTGCCAAGCAAAAACGCGTCGGTAAGTAATTACTTACTGTTCTGGTTTTGACAAGACTGAACGGTAAGTAAATTATATTATTTGTTGTGAAAAAATATCCAATAAACAATAACAACCATGCTATCTACTTATTTATATTAAAATAAAACGTACAATTATTACAATTATTAATACTAATAGCAAAAACAGACTTATTGACAGTATCGTTTGTATTAATCGTATTGATAGAAAATGCAGAATGCGAGACAGCAAAACTTGAAGCAATGCTGGCCGATGGCTTAGATATCATTATGTAAAAAATTTTCAGAAAAATCTAATTTATTTCGAATAGAATCCTCGACATAGCTTTCAGCCGAAGATTTCCAACCACCATGTCTTTTTATCCCTAAAATATCTACACCTTTATTGGCTAAAAGTGTAGCCGAAGTGCGGCGAAAAGGATGACTGGTATAACAGGTCACATCTTTTTTTATATATTTTTAAGTATTAACAATACTGTGTGAAACTAACTACGCTGCGGACAAAAGCCCCGACCAGCGTTGAATTACACCCACAACATCTACCCATATATTATTTATTATTAGCTTTTTAACATTTTCTTACTGTATTGGAAAAGTATTTTAAGCTAATATAAATCAAGTCTCCTAGAATTACTATCAATGAAGTCATATGTATGCTCTCTGATACCAAACATCTGGATATGCTAATGAACGATTCCACAGACAAAGCTCTATTCAATAATTATCTAAAATAAAAATTAATCTAACTAAATTTACTAACCTGGTTTAATGATAACATTATATAAATATTTAAATTCACTTTTGAAACTGTGGGAACTCGAAAATATGTTTATGTTATGTTTAGTTCGTTGAAATATACTAATAATCCATTTTTGTTAGTAAAGTAAAATATCTTTTTTCCTCTACACCATTTTTCATAGCGACCAACTGCTTGTTCCCATTTCTTCCGTGATTTCTTTGGCACGATATTGGAAACAACAGTGGAAGCTTTATTCTCAAAATCACATGGCAAATAATCGCTTGAACTCATAATTACAACTTTCACAAATACTACCATCTAATTATACCTGCATTAAGCAAAGGAAACATATAACTAATTTCGAAATGTGCGGCGTTGCCAAGCGTACGTTATTTTATGTGCATATAGGGAATTGTTGTCTTATAATATTCCTTCGTATTGAACAATAAGTTTTTTAAAAATTTCCTGTTAGATACGTACAGTTCTTCGGCGTAGATTTCGGCTTTCATCTTGCTGATTTTGTTGATATTGCACACAGATATTCCCGGCATAGATACGTCTTTCACAGGATAGAATTGCAAAGAATTCACTGTGGTTATGATGGGGTTCATCATGAAATTGTCCCACGTGTATCGCACCATAAAATACGTGGTCAATAGGGTACAGGTGTGGATGAAATACCAGGCGTACCTAAAAAAGATGGCGGCTGGTGACGGTTCTCATTTTAGTCCTTCGACAGCCGGCTTGATTTAAACATAAGGCAGTTATTTAGATGATAAACGCGTTATGATTTTACCAGCAACGATATACGGGGTGTTACACTAATAGTTGCCCTGACAATAATAAATAAATAAATAAATTTTTTTTACGAATTTTATGTTAACGGATTTGAATAACAAACATTTTTACATTAAAAAAAGAATATAATAAGAATATAAACCCATGTATGGGAGTATCTATGTTCCAAAATATTTCAATTTAACCAAACATACAAAGTTGAACACAGGCGGAGTTACAAGCCTTCAAAGAGGAGCCAAATATTTCGAAAAAAATTAATATCTCTGAATCGCTTTAACTTGGAATAGCCAAATTTCGTACATGATTTACGTTTATTATTGTTGTTGGTCTTCTTTGACTAATATATCAGTGCAACATACTTTTAAACAATTTCTTAGGTAGGAAAGGGTTAAAACCAAAGAGGTTGGAAGAGATAGAGATAACAAAGACCAAATTTTACTTGCGCAAATACTGCCTGTTTTCGGGAAACTGGGTGGCTTAGGTGGGGGAAACATCAGGGTTGTATTTAAAAATTTTAGATGACCGATAATTACCCATTTTCATAAATAATTAATCATATAAAACAGGCATGTGTACGTATTTAATAATAAAAAAATTTTTCGCTCAATAACAAATGCTTTTTGTATCTGTTATGCTATCTATACAAAACTCGACAGTTTTTATTCAACAACGGTTTTAAATATGTATTTTTTTATAAAGTTATTCTGAATAACAAAAAAAATTGAACATTACAATACGAGCCTTAATTTTTTATAAATTAATGAAACAATTCAAAATCTCAAAGATTTTGATTACTGATTTGTGTTAATTTTTATAAAATTATTTGTTGAATATACACACAACGCCAAAAGTCTTGGACTTCCTGTATATAAAATAATTCAATTAAATCTAGTGGTTTCACGTAATGTGGTAAAAAGTACTTAGGCAACAAAAAAGAAAATAAAAAATTGCAGACCATGAACCTTTACTTTATTACCAATGTTTTTACAAATCTGGAAAGTTTGGCTTTATATTCAGCCAAGTGTTCCTTTGAATTTTTGTACATTATAACGCCAGGACGTAAAATTTCTGCGTTTACCCGAGCAAGAATGACTGCTTTACATGATGCAGGACATTCTAATCATCCGATATCGGTCATGTTGGGCATTCCTAGATCATCTGTTGTACGAATAGAGTACACAGATATGAAGAATTTGATACAGTGGAAAACGACCATGTAGTGAACGTCCTCGAGTATCTAATGAAAGGGAGGATCGGTATTTGGTGCAATATGCCCGTAGACACCGCACATCTTCAGCTTCAGCTCTCAGGGCCCACTTTCAAGGTACATTTCGCCGTGTTATATCGACATCTACTATTCTAAGACGAACCCCATAACGCAAATTTACGTGCTAGAAGACCATTACGGGTCCCCACACTACTTACAAGGCATCGTGCTGCCTGTCCCCAGTGGATGTGAGAACATAGGGGTTGGCTTTTATGCCAGTGGCGGTGGGTCTTATTTACAGACGAAACCAGAATTGGGCTGGTTACTGATGACAATCGACAAAGAGTCTGGAGAGAGTCTAGGTCGTCAACAGCGACGTGGTGGAGGTCATACCGACTATTAGTCAAGTAGAGAACTTGCTTTGTTACTTCTTTTTGATTTAATAAATTTTATCAAAAATGTCACACATTTAATTTTCTAAGTACTTAGTTTATCGAACATATTTTTTCCACAAAAAAAAAATATTCTGAAAACAATATACTTTTATAAATGTATTTGGTTTTTCTGACATAAAGATTTCTTTAACAGGAATGAGGGAAACTCCATGACGCTTTTGACTTTGTCTGTAATTTATTTTTTATCATCATGAAAAATGTGAAGTATATACATATTTAATGATTTGTAGCGTATTTTAAGTGTATATAACTTATATTTATTCAGTAAACTTTGTTTTCAGATGACAAAGTGATAGTAATAACAACTGCCTAATAGCCCTATCATTTTTAAGTTGATAACGATGTGCCAACATTGTACTATTACGGAAGTTCACAGAACACGATGCGTTGAAAAAAATGTCCATTATTTCATTAAACAATTCAAATGTAGGTGCTAATAGTCGGACAAGGACATTCGTATTCGCATTATAATATGACAAATATCACATAATTGCGATCTTACATTTTTTATCTCTTTTGTTGGTTGCCATTTAAAAAATGACGTATAGGCGCATGTTATTGTCGTGTAATACAACTTGACAAAGAAAAGAAACACGATTTTTTACTTTCTGAACCGGATCTACATTAATTTTTACTTAGTTTGTTGATAGCACAATTTGTAACAAATTTAAACAATAGTTTAATCCGTATCCATCCTTATCGAAAATAGATGGTTAAAAGATACACAGAGAATACGTTTTACCACCTAATTGAAAACATAAATATATAAATATGTTGTAATAAAAATTCTGATAATTATAGCAGAAATAGATAAGGCTACTTAAAGTGGAAAATTTATATTTACAAAAATAAATGTATGTGCATAACAGTACTCTATATTGGCTCTAAAACCATTGTAACAATGGGGACATTGCATAATTTTACCAAATACGTGCAGAAGGAAGAATGTATTATTATAATAGAACTGGCGTTTGTCTTAGACAATTGGAAAAATAAGCCTAAAAATGATATTTAAAATTTCTGTCTGGCCACGCCCCCAAAAAACGGTGGCCGCCGCAACGTAGACCTGTGACGTCAGATGACGTTCGCACTTGTATACCTAATACAACCATTTTCTGCTAGAGTGATAACAACGGTAGTAAAAACAAATTTACAAAAAAAAACACTTCTTTTTTAATGAGAAAACTCATAGGATACAGGACGATCTGTTAGGGGAGTACCAAGTAATTTAGTAGAATGCAGAAAAATCATTAACGAATATACTTAAAATAAGTTGTGGTATATGTTACTTACATTTCCAATATCACTATGAAAATTAATGGAGTTGCTATGCTACTGCTGCTGCATTTCTTTAAATAATTCCATTATGAAAATCAAAGAAATGGTTTTCTTCAATACTTGAATATACAATAGTTGTATGTTTATTTAGACTAGTTTAATTTTGTAAATGATTATTACGTATATCTACTTCAAATATTTGCTTAGTTTAATATGTACAGAGTGTTCTACAGGCTCCATGACAGACTTTGATGGTAGCTGGGTTAATGACAAACATTTTTTCTTATACGAACATAGACCCGATTCGTATTTCAATCAAAGTAGACTGATAAATGACAATTGTGGTTGCTATAACAATAATTATTATTTGTATTTAAACTTTAAACATTAGTTAACCTTTATTAACCAAATTAACAAATCTTAAGGCTATAGAAATTGTTCAAAATGTTCATCATTGCAAGCCTCACATCAGTGAATTAAAGATTTTGTCAATTGACGGATGAGATTTGAATCATTTCTTATCAGGTTAGCTGCATTTTGAAGCAACTGCTGATGAGTAGTGATTTGAATATGGTAGAAAAACTGCTCAATATGGCCTCATAAGTAGATGTCCAAATGCCCCGATGTGACGAAACGGATGTAACATTAGAATTCGGTTATAAATGAAGATTGCTTACTATAATAATAATAATAATAATAATAATAATAATAATAATAATAATAATAATAATAATAATGCTTCATTGTCCAACAGTAGAAGACCAATAATAGGACAATTACATAACGAACACAATAATGACTAATAAATGAAATAATAGTAATAACTTATATGTATTATTACCTAATAGAAATCTTCATTTTACAGTACCTGAAATGGCTAACAAAATAGATTTTAAGCTGGTATGATTTATATCACAGAGATTTGTCTCAGGACAATCAATTTGACCATGCAATAACTTATAAAGGCTGATCTGAACCCTCTAGATTTCTTTGTTTGGGGATATTTGAAGACATTCGTGTATGGTACTCCTGTAAATAGCCTGGAAGAGCTGCAGCTACGGATTAATCAAAAGTGTCAAGAAATCCAAACCAAGGAGGGCGTTTTCGAAAGAGTTCGAATATCGTTGAGACGAAGGTGTCGTGCCTGTTTGGAAATGAACGGAGGGCACTTTGAACATCTTCTGTAACTTTGTTTTTTGTTTGTTAAAAGCTTCCTTTGTCGGTTTATTCCTAATAAAATAAAATGTCTGAAAAACGAATAGTGGTCCATATCTCCACAACCGTTACTACTATTACCTCTACCTGAAATATTTTACACTCTTTTTTTAACACCTTGTATAATCATTATAAGCCAATCCAGAACAATGCTTAATATATGCTCTCAGCTCTTTATATTCACGCAAAATCTCCTGCCGGCCAGTATTCTTAAACTGTTTAAAGTACCGTGCTTTCTTCTTAATTAAGAGTATTAAGAAGAGTACCAAGGGAAGTCGTTTAAAGACTTCAAATTTTGGAACAAAACTATTGAAGATGGTATAAATTTTATCATAAAATAAATCTAGCGCACCATTAACATCTATTATATTCTCTAAAAGTGACCAATCAATATCCATCAATGTACCATATAATCCCACAAAATCAGCTCTCCTAAAGTTGTCGATGACATCTTCAATATCTTCTTCATTTTGTGCATTCACTTCAGTAGAACGAATGGCCTTTTTGGAGCGGCGTTACCTTCTTCTCGAAGTCTACTAAAGTCTGTGTGGCAGGTTGATGTCTATTTGGGTATATTCGTCGGTATACTCTTCAGTTGTAAAGGAATTTTGTATTTACCACTTTAACGCTAAGTGTCAAATGAATAAACAAAATGCCACAAAAAATAATTATTGTTATAGCAACCACCATTTTCATTTATCAGGCTATTTTGATTGAAATATGAAATTATAATTTATAACAAAAACGATTCGGCTACCATCTTCCAGAATATGACAAACAGCTTGTAGATTGTAAAACACCCTGTATAACAAACATTACAAATCGATGCTGTCTATTTTATATACCGCATCAGTTTGATCTGGTTTCGGCAAGAGAAGTTTTAATTTTGTAAAAAACATGAGATAAATTATTATGTTTTGCAGCAATATTAATATCGTATAATATATTCACCTTTCAAAAGCTACTTTTTCGATAAGATATCTGTACCCAGGGATACTCGTAGCTCTCAAATACTCCTCTCCCGTTTCTTTCAATTTTTTCCATACCAAATTTTCCATTTTCAGCCCTACGACGTACGTTTAACCTTCTACATGGTTCACGTGCTGACTGACAACTCATGAATATTTAAATAGGAAAATTATATTGATTGGAGAAAAATAATGCACACAAATCGGACCGGACGCTGATATATATCTTTCCATGGAAGTAATTTTTGTCGAAAATATTAATATTTGAGAAATATTCAATACAGGAAGTAATAACGACGATGAAACTACCCTAAAGCCTCAATTTAACCTCTAAAATTAGCAAAACATAACGATGTGTAGTCTAAAATCTCCAAAATCAAAGGTATCATTTCTAAAAGATTTCTCAAGACACTAAAGTCCGCTAAATGCAACAAAACAAGTTGTTTCATGAAGAACTGCACATACTATAACACCAAATACAGAGGAATATACATATGAGTCTCTGAGTTTTAGAGAGCTTACATACGACTTCATTGATAGGAATTGTAGGAGATTTGATTTATATTAGCTTAAAATACCTTTCCAATATCTCCATTATATGTTCTTATGTATGATTTATGTGAAATAATTGTGTAATTATGAGATAAATAATAAATGTATTATTATTATTATTATTAATATAGTAAAAAATGTTACAAAAGCTAATAATAAAGAATATTTGGGTATATATTGCAGGTGTAATTCAACGCTAGTCGGGACTTTAGTCCACAGAGTAGTTAGTTTCACACAACATTGTTAATACCTAAAAATATATATAAAAAAACGACTACAGGAAGGGTACACACTTTTTTCATTAAATAAATAGGTAATTGTCATGTTTAATTTAAAATTGATTGACAGATTAAAGTCACATTTGGCTTTGTCGATATTTAATTTCAAATAATTTTAATTTATTGGTATAACAATTTTTTCTACAAACATGTTAGAAATGTAATTTTTAACACTATTTTGTAACATTAAAAATATTACTTTAAGGCACCAGTGCCTTAAAATTATCACTTCAAAGCACTAGTGCCTTAAAGTAAATGTGTACAAACTTATTGTATGCAATTTCATATTGAATCCGGAAATTTCTTAGTAAAAAGTCCGAAGTAGCTCGGTTGGCCGCTTCATCGATTTCTTTAAATGGATTGTTCTTTTCCATATTTTCTTTATAATTTTAATATAATACAACAATGGTTGCCACCATGGTTACTATATATCATTGGCAAGTGCTCACTTCGAAAATTTGATACAGTACTATTTAAAACTTAACCTATTTCTACCCGGGTTAATTATTTTTAATACTGTTTGTGCAGAAAATATTGTACGATATTTGTGTTAAAAGTGTTTTTAAGGCACTGATGTGCGAGAGCATAGGGGTTGGCTTTTACGCCTGTGGCGGTGGGTCTTATTTACAGACGAAACCAGAATTGGGCTGGTTACTGATGACAATCGACAAAGAATCAGGAGAGAACCAAGTCGTCAACAGCGACTTCATTTTCCCCTTGAAGTTGCTCCGTATGAAGGGGGTACCGTAATGTTTTGGGGTGGAATAATGTTCAACCGCCGCACCCCATTAATTCGGATACCACAGAATATGACCAGTCAAAGGACAATGTTAAAAATAGCCGATTTTTGGCTTATCCGGGGGAACGCATAAATCATAAAAAAATCAATTGATTATTGTTAATTAACATTAGAAATGTCCCAGAAATACGTCAGATAGCTGGGGAAATGTCGCTACTACCTCTAAACCTATATAAACTATCCTTAAATAGCTTTAAATGGATAATTATTGTTATAAAATTCGTGTAAAATGAAAAAAATGCTTGAAAATGATTTGAACAGACAGTATGTCAATATAAAAAGTGATAAATGCCTGTAAAAGTGCCCATTCAATGGCGAAATAGCGCCAATTGAGCGTACTGAAAAAATGGCAATTTATCCTTGCGCCCATTTTTCAAGTCGCAATAGTATAAATGAACCTTAAAAATGATTTAAGCATTTTTTTCATTCTAAACGAATTTTACAACAATAAATAATGATTATCTATTTTAAGCTATTTAAAGGCAGTTTATATAGATTTAGGGGTGCAATTAATATTTCCCCACTTACTTAATGTACTCTAGTATCAGTTTTTATATTTTTTGACAGTAATCTATAACTTTTTTCTAGCAATAGGCGTTCCCTTGAACATTTAAGCATTATCTATTTTTGATGTCGAAGTAAGCTCACCATTAGCTTTTGAAAGTCGTTTTTTTAATTTTTAGGGGTGGAATGGACATTTTTACAGTTATTTATCACTTTTTATATTGACATGCTGTCTGTTCAAATCATTTTCAAGCATGTTATTCATTTTACACGAATTTTATAACAATATTTAATGATGAACCAAGAATCGGCTATTTTTAACATTGTCCTTTACATCAAACAAGTTATTACGCCCAGTGTCTACCCCCTACGTAATGAATTTTGTGTTTATGGACGACAACGCTCTACCACATCGCGCAAGAGACATATCAATAGAATAGATTGGCCAGCCAACTCTTCTGACATGAATCCTATTGAATGAATCCTCTAAAACATGTGGGATTTCGTTGCTAGAGCCATTCATAATCATATTCCTCCACCTCAGACTGCAGATGAGTTGATCGTCGCGGCAAAAGAGAAATGGAACAATATTCCGCAAGAGATCGTTTACCGCTTGATTATCTCAATGCACAGACGTGTCAATATGCTATTGGAACGTGGTGGAGGTCATACCGACTATTAGTCAAGTATAGAACTTGCTTTGTTACTCCTTTTTGATTTAATAAATGTTGTGAAAAATGTTACACATTTGCTAGTTTCTAACTTTCTAAGTACCTACTTAGTTTATAGAACATATTCTTTTCACAAAAAAAAAAAATCAGAAAATATAATTTTATAAATGTATTTGGTTTTTCTGGCCAAAAAGATTTCCTTAACAAGAATGAGGGGGGTCCAAGATTTTTGACGTTGTGTGCAATTGCAAACGATTTCACCTATGTGTTTATTAAGTTGTGTGGAAAGAAGTACGGTTTATTAGTGTCACGTTCAAACATACTCGCGTGGTGCCATGCCAAATATCGAGACGATAACAAAGTATAGCCCAAATAGGATCAAAGTACCACTTCGAAAAAAATGCTTGGGAGGACGTCAATGCCTGTCGCCAACGAATCAATTAAGGTAATCGAGTAGAGTTATAAATTCAAATACGTAAACAAATAAAAAAACGAACTTTTCCGCGATCTGCCAACGAGACATTTTTTTATGCGTTGTCTTAATGACGAGATTCCATTACTGGAAAATTTTGAATAGATTCGACTGCGCTTTGGAAAGCCCGGAAGGCTGATAGTCGTCGAAATGCGAGTCATGACCTCAGAAATCGAAGAATAATGATCGAAGTAATTTTCTTGTAATTGTGCGTTATCATATAACGACAAAATAAACACACATTTTCAATCAGTCTTGGAAATCATATTTAACATTCCTTCTGATAATACATGGATAAAAAGATTATGTAAAAAACAACATTGGGGAAAATCTGCATCTTTGCTGCAATGTTTCTTGTGAGTGTTACAATATCATTCTCCATTATGTGTTTTTTCATTTTTCTTTGCATTATTTAATTTATACTACTAATTTATTTATAATAATGTATGTACCCTATAATTATTTGCCTATAATATTTATTACATGCATCCTAGTTATAGACTATATCTGTTTTAATAAACAGTATTATTATTATTAAACATTACAATAGGACACACATTATACTGATAATGGCTTATAATGTTTCAGTAAAAGTTAAAAATAAAAAGTGGGGGATGGTTGATTCTGTTTAAATTGTAGATATCTCTGCAAAATTAGGGTTGACATAGAACGATACATTACTATAGAACTGATCATTCTAGAATGGAATCCTAGCAGCTCCAATAAACATTTTGCTGGAGTGAAAAAGTACAAAACCTGCTGTAAATGGGACTACAGCAATAAATCAAAAGTTATAAACAAAACTTTTGAATTAGTAATAGATTCTTTTAGCAAAATTGTTTTATTATGACAGCAACATAACCTCTCTTTTAATAATGCAGATATTTTGCTTAAAATTATCAATATCTTGTAATGGCTACGTCTCTCAATGTATATCGAAAAAGAGAATTTGGAGTATTAGCATAACTAGGTAATACTAGCTTGTGTTTTTTGTAGTCACATGTTTGATCACTAGGAAGCTATTATGGAATGTCCTCCCAGTTTTTATTTTTATGTACTGGTTTTGTGGAAAGTTTTTAACAAATATCAAAACAAAATCGCCTCAGTTAAAATTGCACTGGATTCATAAATAAAATATAAAATATGTGTGCAGTTCAATATTCGAATAGGGATGGCCAGAAGTACGGAATAAAATTCATATCTTTTGAATGAGTGAATTTTTTTTAAAACGCCGAAACACGTTAACTGATCTTGTTTTTTTTCCAACTTTCGGTTATATAATAATTAATTTTTCTCCAACCTCCTAATCCCCAGCTACCCCTACCTTTTTGTCAAATGGAAACATAAGTCATGAGGGGGCTCGTTGAAAAGCTTATAGAAATTCGAATCCAGCCATACCAAACGAACAAGTTTTATGTTTTCAATAGCAAGAACACAGTGAAAAAAATAATTTGAAACTGTACCTATCACGGCTAACGCAGAAAAATATATCTTTTTTATGTTGCGTTATTTGGGTACCACTTACATTACTATTGTGTCAAAATCAAGTTACTTATTGAATCGCAATGGTATTGTCGGAAAGACAACGCATCGAAATCTTGATATTGCTTGGATGTGGGGACAAAATAAGAAGTCAGGCTGAAGTGCGCGATTTATTTAATGAGAATATCGTAAAACCAAATCTCGCAAGGGACAGTTAGTAAAATATTTCACAAATTTGAGGAACACGGTACAGTACAGACTTTTCCCAAAACTGGACGGACACGTGCTTTGAATGAAGAAAAGAGATTAGACATTGCATTAGAACTTGTTGAAAATCCTCATACTTCAACTGTTTAATTGGCCAGGAATCACGATCCTTCTCGAACTGCAATTTGAATGTTTTTGAAACAAGAGAAATACCATCCCTAAAAGGTATGTCCTGTCCAAGAGCTTTTGGAAGACGATTACGATAGGCGATTACAATTTTGTGAGGAAATGATGAGACGTACTTTTTTCGGATGAAGCTACGTTTTATTTACTACGGAGTGGTTAACAGGAACTGGGCTTTTGGTCCCAGGAAAATCCACACTAGACATGTGAATCGCATATGCAGCATCCGCAGAAAGTTAATGTATGGGCAGGTATCATCAACAACAGAATCTTGGGTCCATTCTTTTTTGAAAAGAATCTTACTGCCGCACGCTACCTGGCTACTGCTCTAGCTGTGATTTTTCCTCATGAAATTCATTCAGATATACCGAATGAAAGAATTTGGTTCCAACAAGATGGCGATATCCCACATTTTGGTATTGATGTTCGAAGGTACTTAGATGAAATGTTTCCAAATCGTTGGATTGGTAGACTGGTTACAGTTGAATGGCCGCCATGATCCCCCGATTTAACGCCCCTGGATTATTTTCTTTGGGGATATTTGAAAGAAAGAGTCTACCAGGACAAACCGGATAATATTGAGAATTTAAAGAACAAGATTAGGGCGGATAATTTACCAGTTGAAGTCATTCGGAATGTTGTGGACAGCTTTTACTATCGTCTTGGAGAATGCTAAATAGTGAATGGAGGACATTTTCAACATTTGCAGCATTGAGTTTAGTTTTGTAAATTATCTAGTCGTTTCACTTTCTAACTGAAAAAAAAACTAGTTATTGAAAACATAAAACTTGTTTATTTGGTATGGCAGGATTCGGTTTTCTATAAGCTTTTCAACGGGCCCCTCATGCCTTATGTTTCTATTTAAGAAAAAGTAGAGGTAGCTGGAGGTTAGGGGGTTGAAGAAAAATTAATTATTATATAACCGAAACAAAATTCGACAAAATTCACTCATTTAAAAGATATGAATTTTATTCCGTACTTCTGGCCATCTCTGTATGTTGTTTTGTCTGGTCAATATAACAAGCTGTAATTTGTATTACAGTATAAAATATGTTCGAAATTTGAGGCATATACAAGGTGTAAATAAAAAAGCGCCAAAAAATTTAGGGGGTGGTGAATGTGGAAAAATAAGGTGAATCTTTCATATAAAATAATCTCTCTTTTGCTCAGAAATCATTAATTTATCGAAATCGAGACCTTTTTATTTAGATCAACAATTAGGCCTTCGTCAATCACACAATCTCTCACTATTAGGAATACTAAAGCAACTCATAAAAATTAATTCAATTGGTTGCTACATCATTTTTCTTGCAAAATAATTTAAAGGAATGAGAAACGACAGTTACAATGTTTTATTGAAGGGTGCTGTATTCTTGAAATAGTGTTTTCTGCAAATACAAGTAATTTTAGACATTTAAGAACTGAATAATATAGAATTTAGCAAATAACAGCAATGTTATCTCATGTCGCCTGCGAATATTCAAAGGCACCGAAGTAAAACACATATATAACAATAGGAAATGGTCTAACCAACAAATTTTTAAATACAGAAATCTTTTAAAATTAAACAGTAGATGTAAATATAATTATAAAATAGTTCTGCATATAAGATTGATCACTTTTATGTATAAGTATGTGAAAATAGTTACAATGTGGAGTTAGAATAACAAAATAATGTGTGTCATATCGCCGTATGTTAATGCCTCAATTCAGAGACAATCACAGCAGCAGTTTTCATGAAAAAATCTGCGGTTAGGATTGAACCTTGTGGTACCTTAAACCAATCCGAACCGAATCCACGGGCAAATTTACAGATGGAACTCGATTTTAACCATCTTTACACCTTTTACAATCGTTTCTTATTTTATTAATATCTTATAACTAAACGTCAAAGTGACACTAGACCCAAAAACAATAAAACTGACTTACCTAAATTTTCCAAAAATCTTCGATGGACAAAACCGCTAGTTTCGGAACTTTCGATTGTCGAAGGATCGAAAACAACACTGGAAATATTTTCCCCGGCGCGTATTTTTTTTGCAAAATTCGCGCGTTGGAAGAGTGCACTATCGATCGATCTTCCACTTCCTTCCAAAGCGTTTTCGTACAAACTATTTGAAAACAATTGACGAGCCACGATTGTTGTGCAGGGGGTTCTACGTGTGTGCTAAGGTACAAGGTTGCTTTGCCTTTTCAGAAATTGTGGCGGTATTCCGATCTACAAATTTTGAAAAATCGGTGGCAACCATTGATGACCAGATCACTACCTTGAATTTATACATGATGTCACTAAAATTGAAGATGATTCTGTTTTAAACAAAAAGTTGTCTATGAACATTGGGTTCGAAAAACATAACATACAAGATGAATCATATACAGCATCACTGTATTCGTAATAAAAAGGGCTTCATAGTAATGCGCCACAAGTAGGGTAGTTCCATTTGAAATTTTAAAGTTGAGGTTGCTAGGGATTAAGGGGATGTACATATCGAGTCGGCTTAACTGTCAAAAAAGAAGAAAAATGTCAAAATTTCGTTGGGATACCCTGTACTGTACATATATTTAAGGAATCTTTGTTCTAGTGTTAGGCAAAAAAGTTAAGTATAGTATATCAAAAATAATATGTAAATTTAAGCACCCCAAAAATCTATAATCACCAAATTTGAAAGTAATAATAAATACAACTGTCAACTTTTTGAAAAAAAAAAAAATGTTATACTTTAATACCGTACATCTGGGTGGTCCCACACTCATTACTTATTAACCCTATACAGGGTGTCTGTGAAAGGTTGGGAAATATTGGAGCTGGAGATACTGGTGATCAAAAAAAGTCGATTGAACTAAATTTGCCTTATCCGAATGTTGCTGGAAATCTCGGAGCTGGAGATACTGGTGATCAAAGAAAGTCGATAGAGCCAAATATGCCGTATCCGAATGTTGCTGGTTTCAAAAATACAAGGCGTTCAATACCAGAATTTTACGTCACTAGTAGAGGGCGCCACTTATGGCACAGCATGTTTCTTTTAAGTGGCTGCTTAGTGTATCCATCTGACTATTGAAACAATCGATTCTCCTACCTGTTCTATCTTGTTGAAGTCGTTAGGAGTAACCATTTTTGATATAATCATATTTGAAATATTCAGTGCAGCGATTGAAAACTGTTATCGTTTCAGGTAAAGTGCCTTTTCTACTGAAAATACAGCAAAATGTTACTTGAAGAAGTTGTTTGGAACGGTAAATTATGGAGACGTGCGTTTCAAAAAGATCGGCCTGCTTTGATAAAATCTTTGTGCTTGTTGAAAAATGGTTTCAAAATCAAACCTCGCCTACTACTAGTAGGCTAGTTTTCTTGTTCCAATTTTTTCATTGATGTTATTATCTATGTATCCGTCTGCAACAGTAGAACTTTTCCATCCCCCGTGTCGCTTTAATTGTATAATATCACCTCCACCAAGGACCAATAAAATAGCTGATGTTAGGTGAAAGCAGTGCCCTGTGTATAAATGACAGTAGACAATAATCGATATCTACAGAATTTACCTTTTTTTAATAAATATGTTTCATCATCGACGGCGCGTACAAATCTGTACCTATATTTTCGCTTGCAAAACAGTTTTTGATTTCTTAGGCTTATATCCAAATTCATGCTGCTTTAAAAATATCGTCAACTTTTTGAACTTGCTTAAGTCGATCTAGTGCTTGTCAACTTAAGAAGCATCTTGTGTACAACAAATATACAGTTTTTCGTCACTAAATTTACAAGAATTGTTTGTTTGATACTGAAAAATGCATAATTACATATATAGTTACATTTTGTAAACAACAAACTATACTTATTCGTTAATTATAGTATATCGTCGTGTTTGGAAGATTTTTTCTGAGTTTTGAACGTCAATTGGCTTATAATTAAATTGAAGTACATCGCAAAGCACTTAACACTTTTGCACGATCTTCGCACGCGATACGCGATAATATTTGTAAAAATAATGGTTGGCTCTGAAGCGACTGTCTTGTTAGTCAATGGTGAAACAAAAGCATCTAGAAACGCCGTCTTCATTGATTGCTTTAATACAATTTTCCAAAATTTTGATTATTTTTGAGATAACCACAGAACAACCGACTAAAAATTTGTTGATTTAATCTTTTTTCAATTTTTCGGCCATTTACAACTCTAGAAAAAAAATAATATATTATATTGTATAAAGAATGCTTTTAATTTTAGATACGTTCCAATATCGATGTTGTTGTAGACATTCAAAGCAGCTCAGAGCATCGCATATATCAACTGGTGTGAAGACAGCAGCCAAAGATAGTAGCCAGGCGCTGCGGAAACACCCGAATCATCATAGGCGTTCGGCGAGATAGAATTATAGATTATTTAGCATATATTTCAAATATCCTAAATAAAACATTTATTTTTGTAATTTTCTCAATTTGAACGTAATATGATAATAAATATCAATTGTGAACAAAGCTAAATAAAGAAAAAATAAGGCATAAGAAATTTGTGTATTAAATTTGGTTACAGCTGGAACTTAAACAATACATAGCAGAAACACTTTCACAAAAATTTTTAAACGCAGTGGCATTCACTCGCAGGTCGTCAAAGGGGTGGAAAATGATAACGACGATGATGGTCATGATCAATGTCATCAAAAAATATAGACAACATAATATTTATAAAAAAACACGATATTTTATTGAGTATTAAGAAGTAGAAAGGAATAGTAAATTCCAACTTATATTCATATTGTGATTGTAATTAATATAGTCGACAAATATCACACATGTTTATTTATATTGAAAGGATGATTATTATTTACTGTTAAACAATCCAAATGTACGAAGCGCTTGCAAAATTAGCACTGAGCAGGATCATTCACTTTCTTATTACAAAGTAGACATCTTTCGGTTATATTTGAAGAATTTGAAGAACTTTAATTTTGTCCGGTACTTGCCTAAATCACAGTCTTCTTTTAGTGATTTGTTTAATGAAATATTTTCAAAGAAATATATTATAAGAGGTCCACAGTTGTAGCCGTCATTTTGAAGAATGTGGGCTATGCATAAAGGATTTAGAGATGAAGACTCAGAACTGCTGGTATTGTAATATTTATTATATTGTTCAATAAAATTATTGTATTTATTAAAATATAACTGAGACTTCGCCTGGCTACTCCCCATTGGATCTATAAAGGGGAAAGTACTTATGTTAAAATCTACTAAAACGAGGCAGAAGTGATTTTAATTTTTTATTACTTTCATCACCAACGTACTTCCTAAAATGTTTATCTTTTTTAGAAAGTAGTTACTGAAAACCGATTTAGAGAAAATGTTAATAGATCATTGGAATCAAGATAGTCTGGCTTTCTTTTGTATGGGCATTTTACTTCCAAAATGCCTTCCCCATTTATAAAAAAAGTCTTATGTACGCTTAAGCCAGACTCCTGAAAATTGCATTTTTTTTTTATATGAGCATCTATGGCAACGCTTTCATTATCGATTCCGTGCTTGGCAGGTAGAAGTCCAGATATATTCTTTTGTTGAATAATATCTTTTTCCATGTTTAATTTACTGCTGTTTTTTGACTTATCCCAATTTAGAGGCAGTAATTCTTTTTCTTCTATCCATATTCCATTTTTTGCAATTTCTTTGCAATACAGTTTCTATTTCAATTCATTTTCTTTCGGTTACGGCTGTCTTGTTCAACTCATTCACAATTCGCAGGCACAATGTGTAAATGAATATTCCACTGTAGGAAATTATTCAAGCAGCGGGTGTGAATTCTGATGTTTTTAAACCTCATTCGGTTAGACACGCCTCCACGTCCGCCGCCGTAAGAAGAGGTCTTTCAATGGATGTAGTAAGAAAATCAGCAGGTTGGAGCTCGAAATGGGGAAAGCATTTTGGAAGTAAAATGCCCATACAAAAGAAAGCCAGACTATCTTGATTCCAATGGTCTATTAACGTTTTCTCCAAATCGGTTTTCAGTAACTACTTTCTGAAAAAGATAAACATTTTAGGAAGTACGTTGGTGATGAAAGTAATAAAAAATGAAAATCACTTCTGCCTAATTTTAGTAGACTTTAACATAAGTACTTTCACCTTTATAGATCCAATGGGGAGGAGCCAGGCGAAGTCTCAGTTATATTTTAATAAATACAATAATTTCATTGAACGATATAGTAAATATTACAATACCAGCAGTTCTGTCTTCATCTCTAAAATTAAAGAGAGAGATAGACGAAACAATTATGTGTTTAACATGGCAGTAAAGTAGATTTAATGCCTTGGTTGCTTTAATAGACGATGCGCAGCCAAATACCACGTCGTTGAGGATATCCAAAATAAGTTATAAATAATGAACCAAACAGGCGAAACAGAATCGTAGCTTTTTAAGTCAAGTAGTAGTAAATTTATAATTAATTCTATTTTGAATCTAGACTCAGTAAACTTTCAAAATAATTGTATATGCTGGATTCCCTTTAAATACAGCATATACCAGAAATGCAATATTTAAATATTACCCCTTGTCTTGCAAGACTTTTTTTTAAATCTTGTCCTGCAATTAAAATTGTCAAATCTTGTCTTGTCCGAAATAAGACCAATAAAAAGCAAGGCAAGGTAACCAATTCTATTCACATGATAGACGTAAATGCAGTTTTTTAAATTTTCTATTTTATTGTTTGGTCTAGTTTTTGATAAAATCGTTCATAATCTATTAGTAGTTTGAAATAGTGTTCTAATTTAAACCTATTATATATTGTATTTTACTTATATATATATATATATATATATATATATATATATATATATATATATATATATATATATATATATATATATATATATATATATATATATATTGTTTTACTTTATGTATAAAATTTTGTTGTTGATGTTCAAAAATTATATCAATAATTTTTTTTGGATACTGATATTTTATTTAATAATACGCTTTTGACGAAATTTATTTCACCTTTGAAGATCTGATCTTTAGAAGAAATGTATTTTGCTCTATCATATAAAACATTTTATTACATCCTTCATTATATTTATGAAGATTTTAATTGAAATTTAAATATCTATCGTATCATCAAATGTTATTTGTTGGTTTTCTTTAAATACTGGTTTCATATCCATAATTATTCTTTTTAATTAAAATTCTATTATTTGAAAAAAAGGAAATTAAAATCAAAAATTGACCTATTTCGGGAATTTTTAATAATGTCTTTTATTTACCTAATAATGAATTTGTGCGTGACTTTAGGGACGCACTGTATTTCAATGTGAATATCCAAGTAAGCAATAAAAATATTAGCAGTTTTCTTCTCAGCTAGAATCGTAGTTTGTAGTTAATTTGTGAGATTTTTTACAATTTTTAAAATCAGCTGAAGACATATTAAACTACACAAAAATAAACATATTAAGTGAATATGTCAGAAAATAAACAAAAAAACTTGAATTTCAAAAAGAAAAGCAAGATTGTCGCATATGGTAAGGTCAACCGTAATAGTTTTACAACGTATGTACGTAACAGGTAAATAATGTTTAATATTACACTTTAATAGCGACTTTGTAACACTATAAAAAAGTATAGATAACAAAGTAAAGGTGTGAAATACGTCTAAATCATTTAACTAGTGTTGTTTAATTACCTATATCGAGTGCTTTACTAATAATAACACATCAACGCAGGAGGATGGGTAAGCAACGTATACAGAATGTTGAAAAAACACTAACTAGGCCAAATTCAGTCTCAGTGCGGTTATCGGCGCAGTCACGGACGTGTCTCCTCTACGGTAGATGGATCTACACTGATAAAAATGACATTGTTCACCCCATGAAAGTACTACAAGAAACTTTAGGTAAATACAGTAGAATTACATCTTTTTTGCTGAATGACATAATTTATAATTTCATGCGCACCAAAATGCGGTTATACTCCGAAAAAATACATATGCACAAAAGCATGATGTGTGCCTATTAAAATAAATGCATATTTTAGAGCAGAGAGTATGTACAAATAATCTTATTGACCTAGTCAATAAATAACCAACAATCCGTGGGATATTACAAATAATTGTTATCAATATACGCTGTTTTTTAAAAGATACCTTATCCAAATGAAGAATTAGCAGAAATTGCCGCCGCCGATCTTCAACAGCGTATTTTTACGGTAGTCGACGAGATCAAGCAGAAGCCTGGAATATTAATTATAATTTATTTTTTATTAATATGTTTTATAAATATTTTCAGTGCGTATGCATGTTAATACCTAGAGAGAAATAAATGATTTCTTATTAATTGTAGAAATTTAAATAATATTTAAAAATATATTCAGATTTCTATGTTTCTATGAAAAAGAAACACTACTCGTGCTTTAAAACTCTCTACAAACATTTTAGACATTTTGTATTTACATTCTGGAAATACTCAGATATATGCATATATTTTTGGTTAAGTGTACCTATCAGCTCATAAAACAACGGTTTGCCAATATATGCAATAAGTCATGTTATATAGCGAAAGATAACTTGAACTATTACAAATGCCTAGGCGATAATTTGCCATTATCAGACGCATTAAAATGCATGTGGTCACACATTGCATGTTACTTTTAACGTCAGGTAAGTCTCAATTTGTGTATCACGCCAGAAAACATTTCCTTTTTAATGAAATATACCTAACCCACAGAAAAAACGGTTTTCTTACTTAACTGCAGCAAAATATTTTTAGTTCTACTATATGACGACGGTCACTGTGCTCTAGAAAGGATAGTTGGCGGTAGGCAAGCCTCGGAACAAGAATTTCCATATCAATTGAGCTTAATGTAAGTAAAAATAGCTTTTTACATAAAATTAATTCTCATGCATGGTGTGACACTGCCTTAATACGAGTATGTACATGTGGCCTCATCTTTAACTTATTACTGATGTTTTCAGGTACAACGGCCACCTTATTTGTGGAGCAACGCTGATAAGTCAGGACACTGCCTTAACGGCTGCGCACTGCCTTCCGAAACATGGTGTCTACTCTGTCCGTGCGGGCAGCATCTACATGGACAAGGACGGGGTGGTTTTAGACGTACGGGAAGCGATTATACACCCCGCTTACGATTCCAACACCGAAGACTTCGACTTGGCCATACTGAAGCTTTCTGAACCTTTACCGTAAGTACTGGGGTTAGTTTGAAGCCAAACGGCCATCAGACGGTCCAGATTTGTGTCCATTTGAATTTATCTGAAAGTATAATAATTCAGGTGCCTCATCCTTGTAGGTTATCGGAGAAAATAAAACCAGTAAGGCTTCCGGATCAGGACGAGTTCCCACCGAAAGACGTGAAAGGTCACGTGACAGGATGGGGAAGCGTGTCTTCTTTCGAAAACTTCTTCCCGGAACAGTTGAAAGTTCTGGAACTGCCCATTTTGGAGAAAGGAACTTGCGAGGCCATTTACAACTCTATTAACAAGATAACCAAAAGGATGTTCTGCGCTGGGTATCGTCAAGGAGGTCGGGATTCCTGTCAGGTAAAAGTCAATTTTTTCGTCTTGGTACCGTCCAGATTTGATTCCAATATACTTTTATATTTGTGGTTTATCATATTTAAGTAATTTTGCTATTGGCCACGAAATAATACCGATCTCAGTCTAGTGGATTTTTTTTATTTGTTTATAGAAGCTATTACGTGTGTTTGTGTTTTAGGGTGACTCTGGAGGACCCTTCGTGTTCAATGGAACATTATACGGGCTGGTATCTTGGGGTTTCAACTGCGGAGAGCCTGGATATCCTGGTGTTTATACGAACGTATCATCGCTTCGATCATATATTAAATTAAACGCTCATGTGTAAAACAGGACGGAATTATAATTGGTGACAATAGTGGCCACTGGTCGTCCAGACCTAATTCATATTACTTTTTTTAAAATTGTTAGAATGTAAATAAAAATTCATAAAGTTTATTCTAACTCGTGTATTTAAGACAAGTATTTGAGATTAAAACAAAATAATAATAAACTAATTTAAAATATGTATTGTATCAATGCCAGCTAAGTACAACGTGGCATATGATTAGGTAGATAGTGACTACTGTTAAGCTGGATAACATCACAGGAAGACCAACCCTAAAAGTAAAAAGTTTGTAAATAAAATATGCAATTTTACAAACAAGTTATTTTTCTTATCAAAAATTTGGTACAAGGCGTTCTAAGGACGGATCTTAATTTTTTTTAACTTAAGGAATTTGTTTACCAGAACAGTTATTTAACATTTTATCCACGATCACTATATTAACAAGGATTAATACGTCTGTTTTCCGTGGGATAAAGACCTTTTAACACATTAGTGGATTAGAATTCATAATACCACGCTTCGATTTGATAGCATTTTATTTAGAATTATTATTATTAACATTTATCTCAAGAACGATCTTGTCATTTTGACCGGAATTATTTATATTCACTCAATAAGGAATTTCTGAAGGACTGGAGGGACTCACAACTTCGCCAGGTAGAATCTGGATTTTTTCAACAATTGCCATCTTGCTAGGCAGTGAATCTTCAATAGAATATATATTTCCGCTGCCGTAGTCGATTTCCAACCACCATGACGCTTCACAGTGGTAATATCACCCCCATCATTGGTCAGTAATATCGAGGAACGTCTCGTTCCGTGTCCGGTAAAACTTTCTGGATCAGGGAGCCCAAGAAACGCAACCACTTTTGAAAACGTTGTGAAATTGTATTGATGCCTACATGTTGTGTAGTACATTTTCCAACCACATATTGCAAGAAAAATCTCTCCCCGGCATTTTTAGGTCGCTGATTGATGTATTTTTCGACACATTTCTACAGCATTGACTGAAAAAGCTCCTTTCATGATCGTGAAACTTCTTGAAATATTTGTTTTCGTATCTGGAATGAGTACGTATAGGTAACTGCCTTTGTCTTGGACATGGGTAATATCCATTCATTGCATCGACAAGCATCTCTGCGACTCCCATGATCGTTGCAACCTGTAAAGATCGTGTATTTTCTACTTTCACTTGTAAATATTCCTCATCCGGTGCTTTTTTCAAAAATTCTTCGATTTGGTTTCTCTCCAGTATCTTTGCCTTCTTTGGTTTAAAATTTCTTGATTCTACTTTCTTCTAGTATTCAGCTGACAATATTCTTGATCAAAATAAATATGTTAAATATGACATTTTTCAAAACCATTATTTTTCACTTGCTCTACAAGACTTTCACTCTCCTAAATGACCGGTTTTGGCTGTGGTCGTGGATAAAACGTTGAATTACATTCGGGAAATTAACCAGCCTTTAATCTTTTCGAAAAAAAGTAACTCTTGGCTGCGTCTCGAGTGTCCTTTTTTCTCGCTGATTAAAGGCTTATTAATTTCCTTATATAATTAATAACTGTTATCGCCAATTAACATTAAATCTTCTGCAATTCGACCAACCTTACATACCATCGTAATTTGTCCAAAAGCGAACTGAGTTACTTTAATTGACACTGTGTGTTTACTTACTTCAGAAACTGCATAAAGCTAAATCTGTAGCCGTGTTGTTCTGCTACGCCCGCACATACTATATTGGAAGAGGAACCAAACAGTGACCCATTACCTATAAATAAAAATATAAGTACCATACTTATCCGAAAGATCATAATATTCTAAGTTTAATAACAACTTTTTTTTGTTGAGAATTTTGTACTGTATCTTCATTATAAAGCCTCATAATAATAAAATTACATACATATAACAAATTCTGCTGATCCTCGAAGTTTCTGTGCATTTAAAACTGAATGACCCTGTATGAAGAATATTAGTATTTCAACAGGAATATGTCTCAGTTGCCTCAGATACATTATTTCACTCTGTAAGCACCTTAAGTGGAATCCTATGGCTGTAACGTAGCATACACCTATAATTTTGACTTTTTTTCTTCTCTCATGGCTAAATGTCAAGGACTGCAAAATGTATAAATTGAAGACGCAAGCATTTATGCACATGGACGTCTCAAGGAATGTAAGAAACCAAGTAATATTTTCAAAACAACCTCTAAAAGATGGAAATTGAAATCAGCAAAAAATGTTTTGATTTTTAAAATTTTTGATAAATACTTCTTTAATATAAATTTTCTACAAAGAAAATGCCACGATTAAAATTTCTGGTCCCTGTAAATTGCTTTCTGGCGGTGCCCATGCTTACTATACAAGGAGAGCACATATTGCAGTTGACCAAAGCTTAATCAGACAATCCAGTTCTGGTAAATTTTCAATTGCAGGTAATCATGGGATGTTGCAGCCTTGATCAATGCATATTTAACCTTCCGATTTTAAAATATTAATATATTTGACCATTATGACTTCGCAAGGCTACTGCTATATACAGAGTGTTCCAACTGATTTACCTGCGGAGGAGTGTTGCCAAGCAAGCCACAACAACGCAAATAATAACTTTCCGTGTTGTTCATAGCTGTAATGTGGTAACAAATATATTAGAAACTCACCACCAAGACAAGCGCCAAAAGACAGAGACCAAATCAAGGGTTGCAGGGGCAGGTGCAGGTCGCTGTTTTTGGACAAATCCACTGCTATTCTGACCATCATGGTGGTGAGCGGCAAATTGTCCACAAAGGCTGAGGCTATTGCCGATATCCAGAGAATGAGCACTATGGCTGCTGCCAGCCTGGATTCAGGCCCAACGGACATGATCACGTACTCGGTCTGCTTTCCTATCCAGTCTATCAGACCCAATCGCGACAGAGCCTGAAATAAGTTAAAAAAAATTTCACTTCGTCCAAATTTATAAGTACGTTACCTCCATGAGAATGAAGAGCGAAGCAAAGAACAAAAGAGTGGACCATTCGACCCTAGCGAATATGCCTTCTATATCTTGGTTGTCATAAAGAAGAAGAAGAAGCAGAACTCCCAACAAGGCCGTCCAACCAAGCCCCAGCCTACCTGGGATGTAAAAATATATTACTAGCAGTGTCAGTAAAAGTAAATACAAATTTACTCACTCATAATCGGGATAGAATGTAGAAAAAATGCACATATGACCAAGGCTAGGGTGATTCCAGACTTTATTAGCAAACCCTTGTCTTTGATTGGATACTGTTTCTCTAAATCCACCACATTAGCTTTGTAATCTTCTTCAATGGCTGTAATGTTCCTGTTCACCGTGTGTTTGAGTTTGTCCTGGAGTCTGGTCATCTTTTTGATCAAAGATTCCTTCACCACGTCCTCATCCTTACTATAACTTCCAACCGAGGCTGCTGTCCGCTCCCAAACGGCTATTTCTCTCTTCAGACCTGCAATCCTTGCTGATGAGTCTTGAAGAGAGCGAAACGTACCTTTACGTACCTTGTACTACCTGAGGCTCGTCGAATTTATAATACACCATGTCTCTGTAGGTAATCCTTAACTGTATATAAGCCACTGTTAGTGCTATAAGAACTCCTAAACCCATGTGTAAGGTAAATATCCCAAAGTTTATGCCCTAAATAGAGAAAATATGTATTAACTTCGAAAAATATTAGTTATCAGTTACCGATTTTATGACATCTGGATTGTTAGCTATGATCACGTTCGGAGGATCTCCTATAGGGGTGATAGCGCCTCCTATATTAGCAAATATTAGGGTGTACATCAAGATTTGTCTTGGGTTTAACTTCATAACCTCACATAACCTACAAAATATGTGTGTAAAAGCTAACAGTGTTGTTTCCATCGCTTACTTTATTGTCACTGGTGTAATCAACAAAGCCGTGGTGACATTGTCCAAGAAACAAGAGAACACAGCGGTTAGGACGCACAGTATGTTTGTAAGAGGCCACATTTTCCCACCGGTTAACTAAAAATGTTGATTTAAGTCACAAGTTTTCATAAAAACAGTTTTAATACCTTGTATGCGTAGACAGCTGTGTGATCAAAGATGCCAGTCTGGCTAAAAATGGTCACCAGAGTCATCATGGAGAAAAGCAGCAAAAGCGTCTCTATGTCTATCCAAGAAACTATTTCTTCCATTGTCGGTCTTTCGTTAAGAGCTGCCAAAATTGCCACCGACATGGTACTAGCCAGCATAGCCGCCAAAGTTCGGTGAGTAAGCTGTGGCAAAGAGATCAGTGATCGATTCTGCTTTGTGCCCTTCAGTTTGCTTTAAAAGTGACTCTAGATTGTTAAAATATGATTTGGAGTGCCTCAGGGTTCAAATTTGGGCCCCTTACAGTTTATCAGCGACATTAATGATTTCATAATCGGTTTTAGGATCTTGTATGTATTACAAAATGAAAACAAGGTTTTCTGTTACCTACTTCGAAAATGATCAGAATGTAGAGCCCCAGCAGCACCAGAGCAGCGTAGATGATGCCGTCGTCTGGGTTGATGGGCTGGAGGTTGTACCCCATCGACAGAGGGAAGTTAGTCTTCAAGTTTGTTCTGAACTGTATTCTGAACCAGTTGAAGGACACGTTGTCCACCTTGTACGACGTAAGGTGGAAGATGTTCACGTGCTGTACCTCGGGGACGTGTCCTATGAGCTTCTCGCTGACGATGGGCACATCCCAAGTTTCAGAAACGTTCTAAAAAAATAACAAGTCTAACTTTACAAAAAGATCTAACTTTAGACATAACTGTGTACCTGTAGTAACATGACGTCTGATGGTTTGATGCTGGATGGGTTCACAGGTTTCTGCTTGATGACCATAAGCTGTACCCATACGCTTAGCCAATCCGCGGACAAGTTACTATAGTAAGGGGGTAGCAATGCGCCCTCCAAAACTACCTTTAGTTTATTGTTTGTGGGTTTTTTGTAAATGACGTAACCTGGAAATGAGAGATGATAAAGTTTTACGCTTTTGACAATTTGTTTTCCTGTGCGTGCAAAATACTAACAATTGAAACAATTATTACATTTGTAATTATGCAAATTCGTCTGCATGTTAAATCAGTTCTGACGTCACATTCGATTTCAGTCATGACCTTGACACTTACGTTATTATCAATAAAACACACTTCACATTAACAGTTAAATTTCAAGCTCCCCATCAATTTCCTCGTATTAATTTGTTATGTTCTAGAATAAATTACCATACATTATCAATGTAGCTAAATTAACACGCCATTAAGGAATCTAATGGTAGTGCGCAAAAACTAATCGATTATTAATGCTATGTTGATATATATATATATATATATATATATATATATATATATATATATATATATATATATATATATCAACATAGCATTAGCGTTAATGTCGATAAAGTATATAGTTGCCACAAATAGATGATGATAGAAAAAAAATAAGCACAGTAATTATCATATTAACACCCTGTATAATAACACTCACTGGATATGGAATCCTTCGGTATGCTTATCTGGTGCATGTCCTGTACAGTTTCGTTATTGGCCATCAAGGCAAAACTGCACACGATCCATATTAAGACCAGCGAAAAAATTTTGAACACCTTGGCCAACAGCTTCACATCCTTTCTTTTGTCGTCCTTTGGGGCGTTCCTAAAACAATTGAACGTCATCGTCAAGTCGTCAGAGAAACGAAATTTCGGTTGTAAATCAATTTTCGCAACAATTTTTTTTTGTGGTATGCACCGAGGTTCTGTTTTGGGCCTGTTAATAACACGTTTTATTTATCTCCGAACAAAATTGAGTTATGGTGCATTTTAAATGAAAAGGCACTTACGTTTGAAGGTCACAAAAGACGGATACGTTGTCTAAGTCTACGCTGCTGAGAGCTCTGGTCCTTCCTTTTGGAGTTGGAGGTTCGACGCATATTTTGATGTGGGATGTAGTTGCTACTTCGCTGGTTTTTAAAATAGTTTTTCTAGAAAAAATTGCATTGGGTTTTAGAAAATTATATAGAAATGTTTTTAGACTGAAATCAGGTCATCTATGTGGCCATCCCAATTCAAAGTTATGTTTGCGTTATATAGTTTTACTGTTACTCATTTCTAGTACCTTTAAGACCCATATAAAATTAGAAATAACATAGCTAATGCCTTGAAGACATACAAAATTAGATATAATAATAAAGAAATCATTACGGTCAACATTACCTTAGTGATATCTCTTTTTCCATTCTCGTATCACTCAAAAAGGTATTAGAATTGAATTAAAATGCAATTGGAAACCTAAAAACACTGATCAACAGCCATATTTAACATCGACTTCTACAGATATCTCTGTCATTTCTTATACCTAGTAATTTTTTGCAGTAAAAAGGTTTACAAGGTGTGCCAGTTTCGTTGTAAGTACAAAGTATGTGGGAAACTATAAGAGAGCGGTTTACACACATCATTTTTATAAAATTATATACATGGTCAACTAAGCAATACGTAACATCAGTTTTATTAATTTAACGTTTTTTGATCATTTCCATGATATAAAGCAGCAACTGGTTGTATATCTCTATGAAGGAAAAAATAATGCAAATACAGGGTGTTCGAGTTAAAACATTGTATGTCTTATTTTGAAAGAGACACCCTGTAGATAAGTGACAAGTACGCCACTGGACTTTTTTACTATTCTGGCATCCCAACTATTCTCTGAGATACGAAATTTTGCCTCTATCTAAAAAACGAGGAAGTCTATGTAAACTGGGACACCCTGTAGGTACTCTGATTTGGGACCGTGGATGTGATTTCTATTGGTCACTGAAGTTGAATTTGAGTAGAACTTGAATATTTCAGAGCACAGGTTCACATAGTTCTGACTTTAGACAGGTCTGTACTTCGAAATTTGAGATACAAAAATGTAGTTTCAGTTTTTGAAGGTTTTTGAAATACTTTACGTATGCTTTAACAATTTTAATCACAAAATAAACAACACAGTGAAGTAAGGAATATTAATTCTTGATACAATCGGACAGAGCCTCCATATCAGTGCATTTAGTAATCTTGGGGACATCTTTCAAACAGTCTACGTCCGTAGTAAACATTGACTTGTACAAATCGAGGTCCAGGTCTCCATTCCCGTCGATGAGGCCTACCCCGGTGAAGATGCATTGAAGGTAACAGTAAAAATCTTCCGTGGGTTCTTTTTCGGGGTCCTCCATATAGCTGTCAACGACCTCCTGGGTGACTTGGGTCTCTTGCATGCAGTGGACAGCCACAGTGATGTTCTTCTCCGCAACGCCATACTACAAAATAAAAAAGTATAGTTGCAATGCTATAGCAAAAAAATAACGTAACACTTGTGTTTCACTAAAAATAAGCATGGTACGAGTGTATATACCCAAATTTTTCTGAAAACCTTACCATAAGTGGTACTTTTGATTTTATTTTTTTACTTACATTTCCCTCTAGGATTGCAGAGGCGAAAAATAAGGAAAACAACACGTATGTGATCATGGCTGGTGTTTGTTGCTAACGTGCAGTTATAGTTCTGATGAGAGATTTTATATTATATTGAAAATTGAATCAGTCCAGTGGCGTACGTAAACACGGAAGGGTACATTTGCAGTGGTAAAATAAATTATTGTATACGAAAGCATATTCTATACTATATGCATTGTGTTTATAAAGGGTGATTTGCAACAAACTAGACCAAAGGTACTTGGAGAATCAAGTGAGATGCATATTTGAAAATTGCTATACTGAATATTTCATATATGATAAAAGAAAATAAAGTAATTTGCTATTACTTCTGGAAATACCTGAAATTGTCCTCAACTTTCTTATTTCAAATGTATCATTCTATATTATTACATTTTTCTAAAGGGTATGAAATTTTGAGACAAAAACATGTACATATCAAATACCTTAAGGACGTCGTATTTTTGAAATAATGTTTTCTACAAATACAAATAATTTTAGACATTTGAGAACTGAATTATGTAGAGTTTAGCAAATTACAAGAATATTATCTGATGCCACATGCAAATATTTAAAGATACCGAAGTAAGACGAATATATAACGACAGATAACAGTCTAACCAACACATTTTTGTTGGAACTGGATAAACAAAACATCAATAATTTTATTTTTGATATCGCTTTTGCTTTAAGGTGAGAAATGGCAGTAGAACAGATTTCTAAGAATCTATATAACTTCATGTTACATTTTAATTTAGGCATCTAATTCTTGGTACATCATGAAATCAGATATGGCAACTATTGTATTTAATATTAGTTCTAAGTAGCATCTAATCTGCGTAGAACCTCGAAGTCCTAAAAGAAGGTCAAGAACTTTTAGCAACCTAACCTTAGACAACGTATCCGTATTTGTGACTATAATGCATTAGCATATTTTTGCTTAACTAATAATTATAACTTAATTTTGTAAATATAAGCTTTACTAATAGCCCAAAACAGAACCTTGGGGCACACCACCAGAAACAATTGTGAAAATGACTAACTGTGGTTTCACCGACGACTTACTGCCCTTCAATTGTTTTAAGAACACCCCCAAAGACGGCAAAATAAAGAATGTGAGACTGTTAACCAAGGCGTTTAAATCATTTTTACTAAATAAGCATACTAAAGGAATCTCCATTAGGTATTATACGGGGTGTTAATATGATAATTACTGAAATATGTGTTTGTATTAATTATTGTGCTTATTTTTTGTACCAAATTTGTAATAGCACTTGTCATCTGTAGTATTTTAGAACTGCTATAAATACAAAAAGTATAACATCTCAAGACTGATCACTATTTAAGGTATTACCCGAAAGTAAAAAAAAATCAAATCAGTGTTGTGGTCGTTGGAAATGAGCCTGTATGTAGATATATTTTGAAATTATTGGCTGTAGTTCTATCAGTAAATACATGACATTTTTTAAAGTTATTTAGAATAGAAAACAGATAACATTATACAATCTCTTTGAAGAAGCGGTCTTATGTTAAAAACACCCTGTTTATTTTTTAAATTGGATTTCGAGGTCAGCATTATCGGTCTAAATGTATTTAGCGTTAGTACGCCACTTCAGGATGCTGTTGTTGTCCATTCTTAAAAAAATGTGTTATAAATCTGGCTGTAGCTTAGTTGAAATAAGTGGAACCGGAAACGTATACAATCAGTCCAAAGCCGTCAATTTGTCATTTCCAATAGTTCTTTCTCCACGTTTGGAGCAATTTGCCTGGAATTACTACAATAATTGCCTCTTGATTATGGCGGCTGATAAATAAAAAGTACAAAAAAAATATATATAGAACTGTTTGTGAATATATTTGTAATATGCAACCTTGAGTTGTGCGGATATACTTTTTGATTTACACTGTACGCCTGTAGTTTTACATCCTAGGGATTCCAGAGAACTGACTTTTTTATATATATATATATATTGAAAATCAATTAATTCTTGTATTTCCTTTTTGACTATTTATTTTTCTTTTTTATTTATTCTTCTACCATTCGTTTCATTATTACTATTTTTGCTGCATTTTTAAATACTAAAGAGACATTTTGCAAAAAAGCTCTTGAAATATACCTACTACATATAAGGTATGCCGAAATTTTGACTTTTGACATATTTTACATTTACATTTTTATATTTTTTCCCCTTCAATTATATCCCTACAAAAACTACTCCAATCCACGCCACTGATATTAGGGTTAAAATGCTGTACTTGTTTTTTAAGGCAGTTGATATTTATTTGTGTATGAATTTTGGCTTCATTTACCGTCTGTTCTTCTACTACGAATCTTTTCTACATTTTTATTTTTTTTTAAGTTGTGAAGGTTAAGTCTGACTATTAAAAAGACATTGCAAAAAAGCCCTTTCAGTGTACCTACCATACACAAGGTGTCCCGAATTGTTGACTTTTGATATATTTTTACTTCAGTTATATCCCTACAAAAAATACTTGAATCCACGCCACTGCTATTGAGGTTAAAATAATGTACTCGTCTTTCTTAAGATAGTTGATATTTATTTGTGTATGAATTTTGACTTCTTTTTCTTTAGCTGTCCTACTCTTCTACTATTTATTTTTCTTTTAGCATTTATTTTTTGACTGCTATTTTTTGTGTGAAGGTTCAACTGACCATGAAATAGACATATTGCACTACACACACGTTGCTCAGAAATTTTGACTTTTTACATATTTTCCTTTAAATTGTATCCCTGCAAAAACTATAGTCGCGGCAAAAATTCAGGCGTCTTACGTCACGGCTGACGTTACACAATTGTTTTTATGTCAACAATAATTTTTTGCCACTTAGTGCAATATATAATGCAAACATTTAGTGCAGTATATAGGTTTACTACTCCCGTTGCCGTTTCTTAAATATTTTGATGGAAATATAATGAATTATTCATTTGTTCGTATGACGTAAGTCGTCTGAATTCTTGCCGCAACTATACACAAATCATGTCATATTTCTTTATTATTTTTCCTAATTTAAGCCACCCTATATATATATATATATATATATACATTTTTTTATAAAATTGTATTTGTAAGAATCCCCTGTATATTCAAAAAAATATTTTGGGTACGTTCTGAATCACACCCTGTATTTTCTATTTTCGAAATATTTTTGTGATACATCACAAATAAAAATATTGCCTCTAGAATGTATTTATTATTATAAACAGTTAACAGAATTTTCAAATAGGAGCTCTACATAGGTATGCAAGCGAACAGCTTCACCATATCATCGCACGATTCGACCTTTCCAGCCTTCACCATGCATTGCTTAATATCTTCTTTTTTGTCATCTGGAATAGGGATAACTGCATTGTCGACTGCGTTTGGGCTTACTTCCCCATTACTGGTTAACAATCCTTTTTCTTCCATGATACATTTGAAGAAACAGAGCTTTTCGGGGCTTAATTCTTCTGACGGTGGTCCTGGCGTAAATCCCGTAGATTTAATACATTTTTGTACCTCTGGTAGATCCATTTGCGGTTGTAATTGGTCCTTCATATCAGCATCTACCTGCAAAGGTACTCAATTTTATATATTCAATGTTTCTGGATTCAATGTATAATAGGCAACTTTTAATACACTGCTGGCGTACATATGGTCGCCTACCAAATTTGTAAGTTTGAAATAAAATGATTTTTGCGCAAATACAAAGAATGGTAATTAACATTAAGAAACACAAAAAAATATAGTTAAACAACTTACCTGTATTGCCAGGATGGTGGCCACTAAAATAACAATATGCGCTGGTACAATCATGATGTCTATTAGAACGGTAACTGTATGTGAATTTTTCAGTTCAATTTTTTAGATATAAATACCCTGGGGGCAGGAAAAAGCGGCATGTCAATTTTTTTATAATATTTGTTCTTCCTGTTGTAATGTGCGAGAGATATAATTAAGTTGTGGACATTAATTGGTGTTATATATGATACGTCGTCGCAGTCAATTAAACTAATTTCATAATCAAAACGGACGACACCTAAATCCTAATCGTACGGTAGAGTGAAGGACATGTACAGGATGATGGATACATTAAATAATATAAAAGAAAAAAGTTTCGTTGCAAATAAAAGACCTTCATCCTTGTTTACAAGGTCTTCATTCAATAGATTTTTCAAAAACGTATTTTTTATAGGGTTGCATGCACTTGTGGCTCCTTATCACGATTGTGTCCGATGCTACGCGATTATATGGCCCGATGCACGAGTCGGGTCGGGGACTCCATCTATACAAAAACAACTTCGGTTATGTTATTGATTGGGCCCAGAATTAAATATATAATATTTATTTCTCTGTAAAAACCCCAAAAATCGTATTAAATACCCGCAACAATCAAGTACTAGGTAAGTTTAATTTATTACCACAGTATTGTCCGCTCCAAACATTTTCAATCGAATCTAGTATGCGTAGACTACTCGGTAGCCAGTAATTTCTTATTTAAAATTCAATAATATAAATATTACATGCTAGTGTTGCATTATTGAAAGGGTCAAGAGGTAGCTGAATCGTTGAGATAGTATTGTTTTAACAGTATTTGTATTGCAGGGCTTTAAGATGTCGAAGAAGAACATTGCAGAACAAGAGACCAAAATTAAAGACTCCCTATTCGAATTCGTAAAAACTCACATCCCTGACGCTGATCTGAGCCTAATCGACGAAATCGTGCTGTCCTACGTCATAGCTGTTTTGGAAGACGTAGGATCTGATCCGGTTTTTGACGTAGAGGGTTTGTCCAAGGTTTCAACCCCTTACAACTTCTATTAATATTATCGTATGGCTTTCAGGTTTCTGTGAGATGATGGCAGCATATTTCCCTGAATTTGAATCTATTAACCACGCCACGGTGTGCCAGTGGATGTTCGAGTTAGAGGCGAAGCTGCAGGAAGGCGACCAACCTGAAGAGAAAAGCGTTACCTTGGATATTTCTCTACCTGAAATCCTTCCCAAAGTCAAACCGAGGTAATTTCTCATACTGTTTACAATAACAAAGTAGTCTGTGATTTATTTGACAGTTTGCACTTTCATTTGTTTTTGTTTACTTTTTGACAGTATGTTATTCTCTGCTGTTACCAAGTGATTATTTTTTAGTGAAACTGATACAAAAGTTGTAGTTACTGTTTAAGTGAGTGATTTAAAATTTTTATTTAATAGATCTCATAGTAATTCTGAATGTGATCCACCGAAACGGTCGCACAAACTGTCCGAAATGAGCGATGGAGGATCCACTGATAGTTCTTGCTGTGATTTTCCTGACGAAATGGATGTTTTGCAGGAGATGTTTCCCAGCGTCTGCACTATCGAGGTTTGTGGTACATTTTATTTTATATGTCGCTTTGTTATTTTTTGCTAGTTGTGCGTTTTGGGTATCTACCTTACGGGGGTTAGTGAAGTAGACTCCAAAAGAATAAACCACTTTTAGGTAAAGCACTGCCTTGCCATTGCGGCGGGGGATATTGAACGTGCCACCCAAATCCTGATCGACCGTCAGGAGAACGGCCAGTGTCTGAGCCAAAACAACTCTCTGACCATCCAGGTCACCAAAAAAACCATCGATGATATGGAACTGAAACACCGCATCATCGAACGGTACTCCTACATCGACAAGGACGCGTTCAACAAAGAGCACCGCCCTGTAGCCCCCAAAGTCGAGCCCAAAAAGATGGTGCGCTACCGCGACAACAAAATCGTTTCGCTAAAGGGGGAACGGTTCACCGAGGTGAAAAAGGGGGAGGACGTTGACGACATCTCCTTAAAGAAGAACAGGAAAGGGCATACCCCGTAACCAATAGGTTGTCCGCGAAACGACACGGGCAGGAGGGCTGGTTCCGACTCTACGCTTCGGTTAGTTTATAGGTTATTCTCTTTAAGTTGGTTGGGTCTCTTCCTTGGTAATTTTCGTCGATCGGTTATGTTCCCCCCAACGTTCAAATACTCTTGTTGCGTCGGAACAGTATTAGATGTTCGTTTATTAGCGTGTAGACGTAAAGTAGTTTATCTCCGCCAGGGGTTTCATGTATTAGGTAGTGTTTCAATGTCACGGGGCAGGTCCGCGTCGGGTGTATGTATAACTGTCGCCGTTTTCAACTAGCTATAGGGAGCAAGTGTTGGGTCAGGCCGCCGGCTTCGGACAAACAAAAAAATGCCGTTGAGTTCGATTTACCTTTGTTTGGGGGAGTGAGAATTATTTCCGAAGATACTTTGACTGTTGTTTTTCTCGTGATGTTGTACGTTGGATTCTAATGTAACATTTGTGATATAAAAGTGATTTAACGTGACGTAATCAGTACGTCGCTATTTTGGTTGTGCGACAAGTGGTTTTTCCACAATTTCAAATCTCGAATATTATATAGTAACTTCAACAATGTCTAAAATTCACTTGTTTACGAATGCTAGGCAACCAAAGCCACACGAGTGGCCACACTGATACCACATACAGTGCAGACTTTATAATCCGGACTAATTAAAACCAGAAATAGAGGTGTTGGACCCTTAATTTTACAAATTTTAATGTGCAAATTGTGTTTTTTGGTAAACACTTCCAAATCGTTCAAATATTAGACATAAATAAACAACAAAATTACAAAGATTTTTCTTTGGTAAATTTTTAATAATCTACTTAAAAAAATTAAATTTATTTTGCATCAAAAATAATTTGATCACGTGGATTTTGGACATTGTGGTGAAGTCATACAGGGTACGTAATATATATGGAACAGTATTTATAATTTTTTATAAATACCCTGTATAAAATAATTGTTCAAACAAAAGTTGTTTTTTGCACTTCTTAGTGATTATTGTTTTTATTCAGGTTATTTTTAAAAAAATAATAAACTTTATTCCTTACATATTGGACACCTATTATAACTATTAAATTTGTACTGTAAAAATAAAATATCCCACGTCTTCTAGAACTGCGCCGTTTTCTACAGATCTGATGTATTTATTTAAACGTTATCCGGTTATTGACGGTTTCCGGAGCTCCCATTTGTGATATCTTCCCGAAAAAATGTGATAAAACGTCCGAGGCCGGTCCAAGTCTCCTCGACGACTTGCTCCATTTTAATGTACACCTCTATTAGTATTACTATGTGTAAGAATCTAAGCTAGTCAAACATAGTAGGAGATTGTGTCGGGACGGCAGCCTTTCGTCTCGAAATCCAGGGGTGGCGTTGCAAAATAACCAGAAACCAAGAGATTTTAGGAAAGCACGTATATACGAGGTGTTAAAATGTTTGTCGTTGACTGAGGGAACCGTTAAACATAACTTCGATTTGTTCTTAAAGAATTATTTATTGTTTTGAAGTTATGAACATGTTTAACATGATGGGACTAGGAGATTTTTGCATTTCTGGTTATTTTGCACTGCCCTCCGTATATATAGAATAATCATTTTAAGAATACCTGTGATTTTTCTCGTAATCTATACCCTATTTTTAAAATTGCTTCTTTGGAATTGACAATTTCATTTGTGCCAGTGTTTTTTTACTTAAGTGCGAGACTTTTTTAGGTTTTAAATTTAAAAAAAACCTATAAACCTAATTTATTGCATTTGAATATGTTTACGATGTTTCCGATTTGTTTAGAAGGGCAACTGAAGCATCTGCGAGCTTTTTTATGTTTGTTGAAGGTATTTTAGCGAGTGTATCGTTGATGCTACGTTTTTTTAAAGTATTTTTTTAAGTTTAAATGTCCGGAGGTCTGAATTGTTTTATTATTTATTAATGTAAGTTTTTTACATTGTCGATTTTTAATTTAATAAAATCATTGTACCATTCAAGATTATTTCGATATACCTGCTGCAATAACTATTTAAAGATCCAAACCAGCTCATTGTCCTATCTCGATCCCATTGAAAAATAAAACTGAGTGCTTTTGTGCCAAAATTCGGTCTAGATGTAGGTATAAAATAAATAAAACTAAACAATTTTTTCTAGAAATCGCTATATTTAACTAAAAAAAAAAATGGACGTATAATACAGACTTTTAGACTGAAACAAACAAACAATTTTTTCCTTGACAATTTATAACATTGCAGTCTTCTTTAGGAATGCAATTCTATTTGTGTGGTAAGTTGTCCGATATTTACAAATATGTTATCTTAGTTAAAAAATCATTTGGATTGAGATCATGCCTTGAAATCGGATGTGAACTGGGGTAGATGTCGGCCTGATCTGATTCCAATAATTTTCTTCAATCAGGTTACTTTATAGAATAATTCGAGCTTTTCTAAAAACTAATATAACTAAGGAAAATGGACGTATAACACAAATTATAAGTGAAACAAGACTAAAATTTTGTCTCTGTACCATTGCAGTCTTTCTAAGGAATGCAATTTTTGTTCGAATATAAAATTACATACAAAATTGTTTAGTAAAGAAAAATTAATTGTAAAAAAAAACCAATACCTTGGATATAAAAAAAGTGTATAAAAAAGTTCCTCTAAATGACAAAAATTAGGCCAATTTCGTTGAGTCTTAAATTAGGAAATTAAATATACAAAAAACATATATTACATATAAATTTAAAAACGTCTACGTCAGTGCAGGAAACTTTCATCGCCCCTAGAAAGGCGAGACATTTCAATACGGGATTACTTTATCCCAAAGGTACTGCACCACATAGAATAATAAATAGTAGGCTGCACAGTATAAAACAATTGCTGCCGTGACAAGTGAAGGTGCAGAGGGTGCTTGCTTGTTAACATAACCTTACTTTCAGAATCCTGTCGGTAAAAAACTATAAAAATACAAAAGTATACACAGTAAAATCTACTTCTTTGAAGGTTTGGGTCCTAGATATGCGTCGTTAGTTTTCCTATAAAACACTTGGAGAGCGTACAATAAATAACATGCTGTTCTACCACTAAAGTTTGCCTTAAATTGATGAGTTACTCTCTCAAAGGCAGTATCGAATTATTAACAGCATTACCCCGTATTTATGTGTAGACGTTGAGGTGTAGTACGGCAGGGCTCCATTCAGCAACCACTGCAGCCCCGGGTAGTTAACGTTGGGGTTGGAAATTTCTGGAAATTGCGATAAAAAATTAATTTTATAAAATAATTTTTTTTTAAACGGTAACAAAACACGGTAATTTTTTACTGTATTCCCACAAGTATAACAATATCGTTAATCATTACACTATATATAATTCTTCTACAGCTACTAAGATCTTTACTTTTGCATAAAACAACAAAGATTTAGCAACAAATCGCAAAAACAAAAAAATTGCAACAAGTTTCTTTTATAGATAAAAAATAAACATGGAAACGATAGAGTACTTACCTAACAATACAGATAAGCAGGGTTATGAGTAAGGCTGCGGTACTCGTCGATAAAGTAGCAGCTTCCGCGTATCTGGCCGAGCCGCAGGCAGGGGGACATACGGGTATGACGGACTCTACAGGCACAAACAACAACTAGCTATAGCTATGCTACATGGGCAAGATGCATCAAGAGATACACAATAATAGCCTGAAATTAGTCGTACGAGGACTGACAAACTATGTTTGTGAACTTGGAATGGTACGCATACAGAGAGGTTGTAATGGCCCATGGATTTTTCACTTCAAAATATTACGACTTAAGCTAAATTGCCTTAATGAATGTTGATAATAAAAAAAGATACAGGGTGTCAAAGTTGGAATTTAAAAAGTGATTTTTTGTAATAATTGCACTGTCTTTGAATGTATCAACTTAAAAATTTGGAAATAGATGTTTTTAGATATGAGAAATCATAATCTGTTGTTTATTTCGACCGATTTCCTAGAGTGCGCCATATTTGTGACGTAAATGTGACCGTAATTTCTTTTACCCTAACATTATCACGTTTTTTATTAAAAAATCTTAAACCTACATTGTTTTTGAGGAAAAAAGATATACTTGTCATTAGTCTCAGAAATTTGAAAAAAATAGTTTTTCAACAATCAGCCGCATAGTTTATTGTATAATATTTTAACATAGTAGGCATCAAAATTCCCTTGCAAATTGGATATGTTGAAAGTAGATCGACAATCAATGAAATTTGTACTGGTGTAAAATGCTATGGATAGTATTTTTCAACATTATTACACATTACACATTATTATCAGGTTGTAATCTATTTCGAAATTCTCCCAAATATCTCATTGCCCAACACGTTCATTGAAATTGAATTGCCGACAAAGAAGACACATCTCATATTTGAATTATGAATAATTATTGTATCAACATTTTTCGATCTTGTAAAGTAATCGATTTTAACCAAAACTGGATAAATACCCTACATTTAAAAATATTTATCAACTTTAATCGTAATATTTTGAGGAAAAAAATCTAGTATGTCTCCATAGCTCATTACTTACCACCCTGTATATTGGTGTATATATGGGGTCATCGATTTAACTAAAGAAATTAGCTTTTTTCTTGTAAATGGTTGAAGCAAAGTGAGAGTTGGTTTGGTTTTATTATCTACCTTAATTTCAAGTCTCAATTAGACCAAACAAGCTTTGTTTGGTAATGCTCAATTTGCTGTTTACAAGAAAAGCATGCTTGCAAACTTAACTGTCAAACCTTATACGGTTAAAAAAATCAACCAACGGTTTCTTTTACGGCAAGAAGAAACGATATAGGTAGACTAGCAAACATTAACAACTGAACAAAGAAAAGTAGGCAAAACGTACCAAATAATTCGACTATGCCTTCCGCGGTTCCCAATTTGTTGGCGGCCTTGCAAACGTAATGCCCGTACTGCCTCTTCTCGATGGTGATAACTCTCAACGTCGTATCCGTGATTTCATCCGCTACGGCAAAGTGAGAGATCTTATAGTGCTGGTTGTTGGATAGGGTGACATCCTCTTTTTCCCACGTGATAGCGGGAGGGGGGTACGCCTCTACGTGGCATTCCAAGTCCATATCAAACTGCAGTGCTTGACCTAAACGAGGTCGGGGAACTGACACCACGGGCGCAAATTCTACTTCCACGGCAATGTTACCTAGAAAAATGGGAAAACATTAGTTAAGTGCTGTTGAAATATAGATTGACTTACGTTTTGTTCCTCTTCCTACTCCATTTTCAGCCACACAGTAGTAAGTGCCGCGGTCCTCCTTCCTGATCTGTTTTATTTTGAGAACATTACCCCTGTAAATTGACCCCCCGGTGGGTAAGATGGCGTTGTTCTCACGTCGCCATTGTATCTTTGGTTGGGGGTATCCTCCAGCATAGCATTCCATCTGCACAGCTGTAAAAACGATTAGATTAAAACATGGGCCACCTCTTCTTCCAAACCTGAGACCCTTTGACATATTTCAATAAAGTCATTGATATCTGTAGAATTACCTTCTCCTTCCGATACGACTACGGACCTGGTGGAGTTGTCGGAGATGAACGGAGGCCTTCTAACTTGCAATTCCACCTCCCCGGTAACCTTACTGGTCGGGGATATCAAAATTTGACACTGGTAATACCCAGCGTCCGTTTCTTGGATATCCTTTATTTGCAGCAGATACGTCGAACTCGTCTGAAAAGTAACGGATGAGTATCATTGGAAAAAACACGCATGATGCCACTTACAGCGTCGTATCTGAGTGAAAACCTGGAATCGTGTAGTATGAGTGAGCTGCCCGTGGAGATGGGCAAGCTGTTTGAATTCTGTAGTCTGTCCACTTTCATCCATATCACCGAATAGCCTTCGGTGTACTGCACGGAACACGCCAGTTCCACCGTGCCCCCAATGTCTTTGATTTGTGTCTGGGTTATGTAGGAGATGGTGGGCGACCTCTGGGCAAAAGCTGGAAAGGACATTTAAAAATTAGCGCAGCAAAAAAATCGAGAATGGATTATATCCTGTGAAAATTTATTGGTCATTGCACATTTGCAAAGGAGAATGGCATGAATTTTGTATTGGTTTCAAATATTCAAATGTACTACAGGGTAATCTTGTAAACATATTGAAAGATCAGAACATGTGTCTGACGGCAATAATAATTAAAATATTAACATTAATAAATTGCCATAGAATGTAAACAAACCCACGTGGCCGAAAACGCGATATCATTGGTGTAACGCTACACGCCGTTCAGCGCGGTTTGTTTCCGTGGATGCAGGTGCAGGTTACGATGTTAGTGATGTAAACAGGCCTTTGTTTCTTGTGTTTTGCGTTTTTGTGGCATTTGTGGTTCATAGATACATAGTGTAAATAGTGTGTAGGTAATGCCGTAATTATTAATGGTGATGTGGTGAACTTACGGTATTGTTAAAAGTAACTTATTCTTTTGTTTACAATATAGATCCACTCGAGACAATTATTTTCTAAAATTAATTTAATAAATTGTTATTGCTATTTACTACTAATTTAATTTCTCCGTAAATATTTTTTAAAAAATCCGTATTTATTAATTAATTATTTGTTTATGTTTTCGGAATAAAACTGATAATTTAATGTAGTGAAATGTGAAATCAGATGCCTCAAATAACATTCTACATCACGTAAATAGTAGGAGTAATTATAGAACATGTTATGTTTAAGTGATTCTTTACAACTTAACATTTTATTTTTTTCGATAAATTTACCTGAATTTTCAATTAAACTTACATTAAAATGGTTTTCACAAACAATGTTGCAATGCTTCCTTTCGTCGCGCTTCATCGCCCTACACCATATTTTTCTTTTCAATTTCTGGCACGGTGAAATAGTTTTTATTAGGCGCTGTATACTGTATTCGTACATAAGGGCATAATGCAATACTTTTTCCATTTGCCCGGTGAGATGCATTTTCGGTGCCCAGTTTTTTTTGCAACTTTATGTCTTTAATACAATAACGCCTAATACTATCACAAATGACAAATTAACTCCTCTAAACGCATGTTCTGCGTTCGAAAGCATGGAAATCGTATACAGATATAAACTGAAGCACACTGCTGTATTTAGGTGTACACGTGCGAACGGCGTTTGACGTCACAGGTCTACGCTGTGGCGGCCACCGTTTTATGGGAGCCTGACCAGATAAAAAATTTTAATACCGTTTTAAGGCTTATTTTTCCACGAAACTGTCTAGGACAAACGCCATTTCGATTAAAATAATACGTTATTTCTTCTGCGCGTATTTAGGAAAAACATGCAATAGGTATCCTCATTAGTTTGTAATAATAATTATTTAAATTGACAAGGCGCAATCGCGTCCTAGTTACAGTGTAAATAATAAACAAGTAACAGTAAAAAAAAACTACTTCCTGTGTGTTGTACAACACTTAATATGAGCTGGGATTAACATTAATGGTAGCGCTGTGTGGAACGGAGGAAGTGGTAAAAGAAATTCTTTCTCAAAGTAGATTCTATTTTTAAATTCCTGAAATGGGAACGACTTCTACGGAACCGGCGTCCTCCGTGTAAAATGATGAATGATGCCGACAATTTACTGGATTTGGTTTGTCCATAAATTTATTTCTGACCCATTTCACAAGTGCAAACGGAAATTAAACTGGAAATGGGATATCGCTTCCTTTCTCAAGTTTTTTATTTAAAAAGTCCTTGTTATTTCAAACTACAATGAAACATGTTTCACGGGTGGGTATATGACGACAAAGTAACGTGAATGGTTTATATACAGGGTGTCCGGGAAACTGTGGGAAATCTCGGGTGCAGATAGAACATGAAAAAATAAGATGACAAGTTTCTATAAAATATTTTTCCTACAGGCCCTCCCTACGGAGATGTTCACCTGAAAGACGTCGCTGGATATTGGTATTTAATAAAAATTTAATGTAATGGACACTATTAAGAACTTCTCGAAACATATTTAGCTTTTTTAGTTTACCAGGGGCGGGCTGAGCTTTACAACTTAATGGCCTAAATTTTTAACACTCTGTACCATAAAGACTACTAAAATAATAAATTTGGGTAGCTTCAACCTTAGTCTAAATAAGTTACTCTTGTTTATTGTCGATAAAATGAACCGTTTACGAAAAAAAGAATATTAAATGAATTCACGCTTTATTTTTAATAAAAAGGGTCATGATTTCTATTTTTTTTTTTGATGGACAACAAAGTGCGATACGAAAGTCATTCAAACAACAGAAAAGTTTCATTTTCAAAAGATTTATTACTTTAAAGTCTTTATGATACAGGGTGCTAAAAATGTAGGCATTAAGTTGCAAAGCTTAGCCCGCCCCTGGTAAATTAAAAAAGCTCAATATGTTTCAAGGACACTATTTTAAGAAGTCCTTTCTAGTGTCTGTCACATTAAATTTTTATAAAATTATACTGAGTAGGTACTTTAAAAGTTATTCAAGAAAAACCCAATTCCAGCGGTGTCCTTCAGGAATACACATCTCTGTAGGGAAGGCCTATAGGAAAAAAATTTATAGGAACTTTTTATCTTATTTTTTGCATTTTCTATCTGCACCCGAGAATAATCGTAGAATAATTTCTTAGTGGGGGCCAAAATGGAAAACGTGCATATGTGTTACGATGCGAAGAATATTTTGATAAAATATTTAGCAGCAACATAAACTCGCATTTTACAATGTGAATGTTTTAATACCTATGTATACATATATAGTACACATATAAAAATGGCAAAGATGTAAAATATGAAGAGGATGAGGCACCTCCCCTACTGGAACCCCCCCGGCGGGCGTCCATGTTTGCCACTTTTCTACACATTTATTTAAACAAAAGTGACGCACGGGTCAAATGTCACTTGATTATTAATCCACATCATTAACGCTAAGAGTGCCATGCAAGGCGTATTTTTTCCTACGGGCTTTAAATTTTCAAGGGGAGTTGACGGCAAACCACATTCTCCGCATTTGAAAACAACCTGTAATCAACGTGCATTTGTAATCGTAATAATTTATAAGTTAGTCAGGCATCGGATGAATCATAATTTATGAACGTGACACAATTTTCTCGTTTTTCCGCCCAACGAAACTTTACCGGACAAAAGAAAAGATTAAAAAATGGATTTTCTTCGAAATATCGCCATGGCAATGTCAACAACAATTAAAAGTAGGTGTAACCGTCATCCGAAACGTACGGTAAACAGAAACACAACCAGAGGGTCGCCACAAGCGTCCTTAAAACTCTGCTTCCGAATCCTTGCGGTTCCCTTATCGATGATAAGCTCATAACGTCGGTCGCGTAAAAATTTAGGTAAAAACGATAAGGAGAGATAAAATTGTTTACTTACAGGTGCCACAACACAGAATCACAACAAGCGCACAGGAGTACATCACAGCCTTCGCCGCCATCTTTGAGGCTCGGCAGTCAGTGTCGTACGTGGTAACCGGGCGTAATGTGGAACGTAACACGCGCGAGCTCCTTCTGTTTCCGCTGTGCTCTGGCAGGGCCAACTGACTGACACCGACACGAGGATTTAAACGTTTTAAACTCGAGGCACCTGCGACGGCCATTGGCGTCGGTCGGCTGTTATGCTAGGGGAAGATTAGGAAGATTTCTAATTGGTCTATGTCGGGGTTTTGGTACAAGGGAAGACGTCAAAGTCCAGCCACCTCGAAATTGTGGCTGTATATTTAAAGCCCTGTCGTTGTTTCTATATAACTTACCCATATAACACAGAGTCTAGTAATGGGCATTTGGACGTTCAGTGGATGTCCATTTGGGGTCGTTAGAGGTTACAAGGCAAGGGGTGAAAGTCTGTCCACTTCGAAATTGTGGATGTATATTTCAAGTCTTGTCGTTGTTTGTATAGATACACACGAAGACATCCCAAGGATGTTCTTAGGACGTCCAGTAATGGACATTGGGACTTTCAGTGGATATCCATGTAGGAACGTTATTTGACACACTGTTGGAAGTCCTGTGAACGTCTATATTTTGACAAGGAACGTACATAATATTACAGACGTCGCTGGATAACATCACATCCTATTGACGTCTATAATTGGTCCTGGGACGTACCGACCTAAATAGGACTTAAAATGGACGTTCCAAGCATACCGGATGCTTACTGGTAATAGTTCATATAGAAGTCTTCTAGATGGTTAAGAGATTAGATGAGAAAGGAGAATAGTACAGATATCGCTGTATTTTAATTTTTATCGTCAACCGTCAATAGAGCTTTACATTGCCATAGCGATTTCCAGAAGTAAACAAACACTTTATTTTGCTGTAAAGCTCAAGGATTATATCTGACGCAAATAATTATCCACACAGCCATTACTGTATGACATTAAACAGAAATTGTTTGTCGCAGACACAGCCGCAACAGTAAAAGTTTTGTCGCGAATTATTTAGAGAAAATTATGGAAGATGATATTCAGTGTATGCCGCCTGAAATTCGGGAAAAGTCGTTAGAATCGTGTTTCGAAATTCTACCACAAAAATCAGTCGAAAAATACAATCGCCAATATGACATATTCATGGAATAGTGCAAGAAACACGGAATTAAAAAATATAGTAAGAAATTATATTCCAAAATTGTTCCAAAATTCTTTCACAAGAAGAAATACTTAAATTTTTCAAAAATAATTTGATATGAATCTAGTAAAAGGCGATTTTAGGAAAAGGTCAAACTGAGAACATAGTTATTAACAATGATAATTCTACTAAAGATTTACAAATTGTTAACATAGATAATAATCCCCAAACATTTTCAGTAAAGTGTTTTTGTTTGGATTAATTTGATATTTTAAAAATGCTACTGCGCCGGCCATGTTTTTATTATTTTATATTTTTGTTTAGTCTTACACGAAATCTGAGGAATGTCTGAAAAACTTTTGTTAGATGCTTGAAAATTTATGAAATTTTTTCCGTGTACTTTTATTTGATGTTTTTATTTCTTCCGAAAACCGTACCTAACTTGATTCCGTTACGCCTCTGGCGTGACCCTGCGGAATGAACGTTTCCAAACCCACCTCGCCCTATCCTAGGCCCTAATAGAACCAACCGTGGTCGATTTCCGTAATTATCATACTTTCTTCGACACCTGTACATATAAACAATTAAGTTGTAATTGCAACCGTCTGCGACCAAGCAATCAGACTTTGCATTGGTCCCCGAAGGGTCATAAAGTGCAGGTAATATCGCATACTGCTACATTCACCGAAGAGACAGAGTTTCAAGGCACCCTTAAAAGAGACAAAGGGATGGATGGCTCTGACACGGTTGCCACGTTCAAATGTTGTATGTAAAATTTCTCCATAACGAGAAATACGAAGATTTTGCGCATTTATTAAGAAACAATTAATTAATGCGGTTTATTGGGGCCTCTAAGAAGTGAAATATTTAATTTATTGGATCTTATAAGAATTAGTGTCACTCTTTTTGATGAAATTTAAAAGTAGCAGATTTAGGGAAAATCGTGGCGAATCGGCAACGTCGTGCACAGGTGAATCATAAAATCTAGACGCCTATTTCAATCTAGATAATGTGGTATTGACCCTACGACATAGCCTACCAGTGGAAGAATAGCGGGAACATTTCTTTTTAATAGTTCGAATGCGTCGAGACTTAATTATTCGAAATGCAAAGTCGAAGCCGAATATAAAGTGCATTCAAATTAGCTTTAAATGAGACAACGTAATCTATTACCTCACCTCTTTGTTTGTTTTTGAGAACGGACGCTGGAAAAGTTACAAAACTAGCAAAAGTTATTAAATATTTTAACAGAGTTAGTAGTCAAAGTGGCTCTGGGGCAGGTCCCTGTGGAACTTATAATTATATTTCAATAAATTGAAATCTAGATTTTTTAGACGCAACGTAATTGTTGCTGCAATTTATTATTTATTATTATTATTATTCTAGATAATAATGCAAAACAATTGGACTCTATAAAAATATAAATGATATGGATGTTTGGTTTTTAAGTTGTTAAAGGGATTATTATTTACTATCTTGTTTTTGTTTCTGATTTATAATAAACAAATATTTATATGATGTCACAGTATATTCCATTAACCAAAACCTATATTGTTTATTCATTTATTAACTTATAACGATCTTTTTCAGATCTTATTTGCATTTTTTATGATAATTTAAGATAATGATATTATTATTATTATCACATTAATCTTTGACAAGACAAAATTATTAATGAAAATAAAAATCATTTATTTTAAACAGTACAACAAATACAAATCAGAACAACTTAATTTTCAAAGTGAAAACATAATTCAGTTTAAATCTTAAAAATAGCTTTGGCTATGGATCCTTTCTTCAACAATTCCAAAGCCTCTTTGTATTCTTTTAACGGGAAAGTCTTGACGCCCAAGTTGTTGTAGTTCAGGTATCTGAAAATAAACAAAGAGTTAAGTTAATACATAACATATTTTTTGGAACCTGAATGAAGCCCTGAATACAATAAATGAAAAAAAAATGTAAGTGCTTTAATTTTCTAAACGCCCTGTATACATTCTTGTAGCTCTATAGAAAAGTTTAATAGGTTCTTTATAACTGTATATTTCAATTTTTTCTATGAACTTAAAACCAACCGACTTATGTATTTCCAAATAAACATACATGAAAATGGTCTTCACAAACAAACAATGTTGCAATGTTAAGCTTCATTCACATAAGATTAGTGCGATTGCATTGGTACTGCAGAAAAGTTATTAAAATAGTGTTTTCTACAAAATACAAATAATTTTAGACATTTAATAACTGAATAATCTAGGGTTTAGCAAATAATAGGAATGTTAACTCATCGCACCTGCAAATATTCAAAGATGTTGAAGTAAACGGCGAGAAATACGGGTGACTTTTGTAACGTTCAGATAAACTTAACAGTAACCCCTTTGTACTGCAGTTGTATGGCAGAAGCTAAAAGCATTTTAGCTTTTACCAATCCTTTTCCAACAATCATACAAGGACCAATCAGAAAATTACTTTTTTGACAGTAAACAGAAAATTCACATTTTTGCAGGTTAAGTTTTTAAATTAGATTCTAATTTAGATATTTAGTTTAGAATTGATTTGTTTCTAAAAAAATGGATGAAGAGGACTGTTTGGTTTAGAAACAGTTACTTTTGCTGCTCTTATTCGCAGCGACGTCAATATGTATAAAAACTATACATGCAAAAATAAAATGAAAAGAAGAACTCGGAGATGGTGGGTGCGACCTATTAACCGCAGATAGCAGATGCAATGTGATTTCTATAATTTATATAAAGAAATGCAAAATGAGAATGCCGATTATTTTTTCATTTCACCCGAATGACAGTGGCAGTGTTTGATGACTTGCTGGAATTAGTGGGGCCTCATTTAACCCACAGTATACTAGTATACTATGATTTAACCAAACATTCAAATAGACCATCTATTCCTGCAGATTGTAGGCTTATATTTTATCTAGGGTAGGATTTTAATTACTATTCGGCAAATGATAAAAACCAACAATTTCCGTAGATAGGGACATAGTTGACAAAACATAAACATAACCTCTCTGAAGATCAAGACTCTTGAGTTTTTGCATGCCGCCAACTTACAGCGGAAAAATTCCGCAACTTCTTAAGTCTACAGTAATTTTATGTAAACAGAGTAAATCATATTTAACACCATACAATTACAATACAACAGTACAATTGCAGTGCCATTGCACTAACGTTTATCTGAACGTTACTTTAGAGAGCTTAACGTTTTCCTTTCGTCACGCTTCATCGCCTTACACCCCCTTTTTTTTAATTTTTAACACGGTGAAATATGTTTTATTAGGCGTTGTGTTCTGTATTCATATATAATGGCATAGTACTTCTTCCATTTGCCCGGTGAGATGCACTTTCTGTGCTCATTTTACAAGTATGTTTTGCAACTTTATTCAACACCAATATTTATTTAATATATGACACTTAATGCGTTGTCCGAAAGCTTGGAAATCGTATACAGATATGAACTAAAGCACACTGCTGTATTTAGGTATACACGTGTGAACGGCGTCTGACGTCACAGGTCTACAATGTGGCGACGTGGCGTGATTAAATTTAAAATACCATTTTTAGGCTTTTTCCACGAAATTGTCTAAGACAAACGCCATTTAGATTAAAATAATACATTCCTTCTTCTGCACATGTTTGGAAACATCATGCAATTACCCTATTAACGATTTTCAAGCATCAGCATCATATTTGGATCAAAAATCATGTACGTTAAGTATCCAATTATAGTTATAAGTTTTCCTTTACCTGTCACCCATAGCCTCTAATAAACCAATGGATTTTGGAAAGGAAAACGGGTTGATGTTGACCCCGAAGATTTTCATCTCCTTCATGTAGATCTCAAACGGCCTGATCCTGAAACAAGAAACAAATGATGAAACGGTACAACATCGTCCTTCATCTATGTATTGTTTTTGGCGAATCACAGGTAATTCAAAACTACATGTTCTCGCGCTTAACCTAACCTAACCTTACTTTATCTCTCCGTGTGGCGGCGCGACACCGAAGCAGCAGAGTTTTCCACCCCTCTGGAGGAGGGTTACTGCGTATTCTATAGCTGGGGGAAACCCACTGCAGTCTATTATGAGATCGAACAGGTAGTCTGGGTCATCTTGTTGATTTTTCTTCAGTTGGTCGGGAGTAATGAGCTTGTAGCCCGTATCTGGAATCAGAAAGTGATGATATAGCGGTTTTTGTTTTTATTTTTATTCACAAAAAAGGAGTTCTTACTTAGATTCCTCAACATGTTCAACCTGATGGTGTTAGGTTCTGACACGGTGACATTCCTATGGCCCTGGAGGTGGAGAGCACATACCCAGAGGTTTCCTATGATTCCTGCGCCGGTCACTAGGATCTTTGACCCCACCGCCACAGGGCTGATAATATCCCATCCGTGGGAGAGACAGGACAGAGGTTCCGTCAACGCAGCTAAAGTACGATACAGCTGTTATTTACACGTATAATTTTGTTGTTCGATCCTACCTTGTTCCAGAGTTATATGTTCGGGAATCTTGTGCACCTGACAGGCGGGTGCAACGGCGTATTCTGCCCATCCTCCATTCCTGTAGATGCCTATGGTGTTGTTGATACCTCCCACCAAACAATAGTGGGGGTTCCCGTTGCGACAGAAGTTGCAGCAGCGGCATCCACTAAAAAGAATAAAGGAAATCGTTGATAAATCATGTAGAGAAACTTGCCCCCAAAACTGAACCTTGAGGCACTCCAAAAAATAAAAGTTTGAACGAAATACTTACTCATTCGGATCCACAGCCACCTTATCTCCTGTTTTCACTATAGTAACATTAGAGCCCACATCTACCACAGTACCGGAAAATTCGTGTCCAAGAGTAAAAGTTTTGCTTGGATGGCAGGGGAACTCTCCCTATACAAACAGAACGATGAATGAAGATTAACGCCGGCGTTTCCAAAACCGGGAACAACGTACAGAGTGATTGGGGGAACCCCCAATATTCGAAAGGGATGTTCAGGGGGCAAAAGTGAACAAAAAAAACCTAGTAAACATATGGTCTTATATCAACGGTTACTGAGGTAGCTATGGAAATATTTTAATTAGTTAATTATTGTAATGCATCAGTAGAGAAAAGTGTTTATTCTGTAGGTATTATAAACATTGATCTAATAAATAGATATGAATGAATTTTAAAATATATCATCGTCTGCCTCGATGCATGCATCAGCTCGTTTGTGGATTGCACGGGTACCTCGTTGAAGTGCACGGCGATTTTCTCTTATGAGTGCTGCACACACTTTCGAATATTGGGGGTTCCCTTCAATCACCCTAATATACTACCACAGCATAGGTAGATCAGCAGTTTCACTCCATTGTCGGCACTTTGAACTGCTTTCAGTTTCTGCGGTGACCTCGAAATGTGAGTGCGATAGCACATCCGATAGAATTGACAGAATCGGTGATCAGGACCGGAATAAGAAATTTTTATTTGCGCGTGAAAGTGTAGTTATTCCACATGAAAGCTTACGTTATATCTATCCACATTATGTAATAATTCATTATACAGTTATAAATGGGTAATTCAAATGTACTATACGTCATTTACTGCTACTAACATACAGTGTGAAAATTTGATTTACTTCTTTGGACTCTTTAAAAAAAAAGAGTTTAAAATATATATTATTGCACTAGAAAACATTTTTATTTATTTACTTGTTATTAGTGATAATTACATTTTTTTGGGATTTTTTTAAATTTAAAATTTGACGTTTGAAGTTTAGTGGACAAATAATTTATTATGATTTTTTTTCGTCTTAAAGGATCTACGTAAACCAGAAGACAAGTATTTTTCAGAACAGAGAAATTATGTTTACTTAACTTTGAAAATTGTTAAATTGGAGATAAAAAAGTGCAGTAAAATGTAAATTTGGAAAAAAATTATTTTTTATTATTTTATTTTGAGACTTACTCTCATTATAGTGACTACAAGAAATATGATCATCTACATAATTTGAAGATGAGCCGTCTTGTGCAGGAAACGTTGGAACGGCCTCTGCGTAATCTATTGCGCGAATCGTTAGAAAACATATTATTTTAAAAATGTATTTGACATAGTTTGTATGAACTATTACTAATCCTGAGCAGCTTTTCTAATAAATCTTCTCTATTAGAAGCCTCTGCACAGAACTTTGCTCTAAAATAAAAATTTGTATTTGTGAATAATATAAATATGTATATTTTAAACCTCACTTTCATGAGAAGTATTTATATTCCAATGTTATACTTAAGAAATAAGTTAATAAGTAAGGCAATAGCAGTAAAATATCATTTATGGTTTGTACAGTATATTATAGATTACTTATTACTTATTTATGTCTTTAGCAAATTTAATGAAACTTAAATTATTATTTATAGATGATATATTTAAACATCTAACTGCTGCGCAGTGACTCGTTCCTTGATCAGACTCAAAATATTGCTTTAATACGGCTCTGTATAACCGATGTTCGCACTCCCAGAGCTGGATGTAAACTGAGGTCTCTGCTGCAGCTTGAAATGGATGCGCGAGCTGCTATGCGCGACTTATTTCGGCCCGAGTGTTTTTACTGGTCTCCTTATACTGTGATACTACTGAGGAAACGTTTCGCGAATGGATTATACACGCTGCTCGAACGTCTTTTGACGTTGCCAGGAAGTTTTTGTTGCATAATTTCTGTTTATATTTCAATAATTTAATTAGACCTCAAACGATTAAATTGCGGTTGTAGTTCTCAGATTGTTATTGGTTTTTTTATGATGTACGACATATGTAATTGTTTAATTGTCCGAGGTTATCTAAAGTTAAGTAATAATTTGGGAATTATTTACATTCGTTGCCGATAATGATTGAACTTTGTTATATTTAGGCGCCCTCAGAGTGATAGTTAACATATATTTTTGTTCCGTAAAAAAATTATAACGACATGAAATATTTTATTTTTGATGCTTCCCCATTTTATTTCTCATTTTTTTTAACTTAAAGCATAAGATAAGTTCAAACCCGAGCAGTATTAAATTACACCTAACAAAAACAAACAAACAAAACATACTAAAAATAAATACGCAATATCAAGAAAACCGTAAAAGATAAGTGTCACGTATAATATATTTTTGAAAAGCCTACTTGACGATCTTTATAATGGCAATATACATTAAAAATAAAAAACAAATTTTTTCCCTGTTAAAAAGCTCTCTTTTTTAACTTTTATTACAGATTTTTTTCTGTATTACTTCCCTTTTAAAAGTTATAAGCAATATCGTCCTAAAGAGTCTCAAAAGAAATACCACCTAAAAATCACCGGAAGGATCAAGTAGCCGATGGAAAATAATTGAATGTTTGTTGTCAGCAGTTCAAAAGAAATCACATTCATTTTAATGAGTGCCATTATTATTGCAAACGATCGTACCTACCTGAATTATGTGAAGATCGGTTCCACAGATCCCAGAGTAAGCCACCTTGATCAAAACTTGGTCGGGCTGGGTGATTTTGGGCACCGGCACCGTAGTGAGCTCCAGCTTCTGCGTCTTGGCGGTGAAGTTGATGGCTTCCATCTCGCCGTTAAAATAAAAAAAACGCGAAATCGTACCGTCAAAAGCTTACAATTGAGTGATCTGGCGCACAGTGATCCAATGTTTTATATCCCAAATTCAGGATTAAAAAAATACTTTATCTGCGAGATTCGCCAGATAACTAGTTGACCTTACAGTTCAGTTTATTTATCGGGCTTGGACATATGTAAAAAATTATATTCGTACTGGTACACAGTATTTTGTTGTCGTTATGTAATGCTATGTTAGTTATTACATCCGTGCTGTCGATGATAAAACTGCCTGCGTTTTAACTGTAGTGGTGCAGAGCGCACAATTTTCTATGTACAGGGTGTAAAAGTATAATCTCATTTCCCGAAACAGAGTGGGAGATCGTTTTGATGAAGTATGTCATGAAATTTCTATTAGAAACACTTCAGTTCAAATATTGTTGCTATGGTTCAAGGATATCCTGAATGTAACGATACTTTAATTGCTACAAATAAAAGTTAATCCCACTTTGAAATAACTACATCTAATAGTGTATGATTAAGATAAATTCTTAATTTGTTTATGATTGCCTTGTTTTTAACACAATCAAAATATATACTTGCATTTGCGTTATCTTAATGTGATAAAGGATCAATTTTTGTTCATGTAAATAAGGCCCAGATAATTATTGTTGTATTAACGTGATATTATCTGTAGCCATTTATTTGTGGCTTTTTTATTACTCTTTTTTAATTAACACAGGTGTTCCTGCGACAAATCACACTTCTCGTAAAATAAACACAATTCAAAAATTGAAACAGTTCCCTATATCATTATTCAAGCAGCACATAGTTAATTTTTTTGGGTCAAAGGTGGGGCATATTTTGTTGTGTTTTTAAAAGTTTAAAAATGTTGTATTTCCAACTTAGATCCGTACTAGATACAAGAAAATTGAACAAGGAAAAGGATGCTTAGGTACTTTGTGATAACAGTTTCAAATATTGAAGTCGCCATTACTTTAAAATCGAGTAATTTTTGTAAATTTATGGGCGAAGAAAGTAATTTAAGAAACGAATTTATTTCAGAAAAACCTTGTATAATATACTACCATTAGGTATACAGAAAAAAATATATGAGGAATGAAACTACCTTCACTTTAATATTTTGAACCACACTTTTAATCTAGTTGCCTTGCTTCTACTACTATTAATACATCTGACGTGTATTGTTGGTTGCATATTCCCTATATTTAGATCTTTATACATGAAAGTATGTATGGGATTATATTACTTACTACTTTTATTTAGTTATTTATTTATACAGTTAGGTTAACATCACTAATTCCAACATTTTGGAATTTTGGCTCGATTTTAAAAAATAGCCATGAAACATACGTTTCTGCCATTGGTTTGCCAATTGTGACAGCACAAAAACACAAAAATAGTTCTTTAGTATATCTAACAAGATATATATGATATTATTGTGTTGATGGTTGCATAGCTGAGGTACAGGATCATGTCTGACATTTTGATGTGGCAACACTCAATTTATCAACACCAGAATTGCGTGTTGTTGAAGTAAATTTCTTATAGAACAAAGAAATTAAAAATATTACGCCAATGTGAACAGTATACATTTTTTTGCGTAAGGGTTACATAAGCCATATTCAGTAATTTTCTTATCAAATAATAGACAATAATCTTACATTTTGTAAATAATGGCCATGGGCGTCAATAAGTAAGGGTTTAATATAATTTCGAACAAAATGTTTCTGCTTTATAATTTTGAATTTTTTTTTAAGTCATAATTAACCCTATGTATCCATAGCTTTCAATAAATTTTTAATAACAGGTTATTTTCGGAAAAGGGACATGGAATAGAAAAAGCAACATTAATTATATTTGTCATTTATTTCTGTCAATAGATCTGTTAATTGTTACAGAACTGTTATAATACTAGCGAATAAATTACATGATAATAATTTACATACATTCCAATATACAATAGTATCAACAGAGAAAACAGAGAAGGATACAAAGAGAAACAGAGAGAGGTAACTTCGACAGTAATCAATGTGATTTCGCTTAGGACTTTTAATATAAAATACTCAACTTGGCTACATCACTTTTCTATAAAAAATAATACGCTTTCAGTCTAACAGAAGCAAAAATAATGCTGCCAAATAAAACTGATCCGTTGAATGAATACACAATTATATAAAAATACATAAAAACTTAACTTTAATATTTCCTAGAATCAGTGCTTTAATACAATCGAAATGGCTGTCAGTATTTCACTAACCTACAAAATAATCAGTCGTTATGGTTTGGTAAAATTTCAAAATGCCCAAGAGAACGCCAACGCAGAAATCGCTACGGCCGCCACTAGACCCAGATTCAGTCCAATTTACAAGAGATATGCATTATTTACTAAAATATTACATTACACTTCTGGTTGTTGCCAACTAGTACATCCTCGATCTATATAATACATAAATTACTATTACTAAATGCATTAAATACTCTTGGCAACAGCTCAGACTGCGCAGGATCCTACCAGTTGGCCATATCTGGGTCTACTCGACATTTTAAGCGATATACCTCATTTAGTCGGTACTGGAGCTCACTAATCGGCCGCATCTCAGTCCAATTGATGTCGAGCGTTCCCCGGGGCGAAACAACTTAAAAAGAATCTACTCCTCCGTGGAGATCTGCGTGCTGGCACTGGAAAACGATCCCCTGGCCTCGCCGCTGATGCAGCTGTCGGGTACCGTGATGAAATTACACTTCTTGTAGCTGGACCAACCCGAGGAATTGCACACCCTCTTGAGGATGCTCTTCCTCTCGTTCTCCGGCTTGCACGTGACTATCACCTCGGGTACCACGCAGTCCCTCTGGATGAACGGCTCGTCGGCCTCCTGGGGCTCCCCCACGGCACCGCTCTCCGCCACCCTCTTCGGCCTCTCCCCGAACGGTATCCTCTGCTTCGGCAGCAGACCGAACATCTTGCAGATCTCCCTCTTTACTCTCTTGTTCCGATATCCGAACAGGAAAGGGGATAGTATGTTGGAGAATACTAGAAGGATCAACGAGAGGTAGTTGAATATCTGGCTAGAGTTCAATTTCACGCACTCAGAGCTTAGGATTAGCGTTAAGCCGTAGGGGATGTAACACACTAGTACCATGAGAATCACCAGTACGCTTATTTTGGCAGCTCTGGTCTCTTCTCTGTACCTGAACACGGACGCGTTGGAAATTTTATGTCTCAAATTGTTTATAAAACTATTCGTTATGCGATCACTGCAAGTCCTCACTACTTTAGTCCTAGGTTTTTGGCTTTCCGCGTCTGTATTGTCTATTTTGAAACTTTCTTCGCGGTCTATGTTGAAGAAATTTGGCGCAGAATGCACCTTGGGCAAGGAATTCTGCGATTTCACCTTGGGAAGCGGCACCTGCATGTAATCTATGTAAGAATTAAGGGGTGCAGAAGTGGACCTGCGCATCCTTTCACTATTCTGGTGCGCTGCCGTATATATACAAACGTAAATCACGCAAATAGCCACGAAGGGGGCCAAGATCACCAGGAAGAAGTACCCGAACGCGTAGGTGGTGTTCAACACCTTCACCGTCCGGCTAGGTTGATTCCTCTCCTCGCAGAAGTGCCACAGACTGCTATCGCTGTACGTCAAGGAGCTGAGGATGGCGCAGGAGAAGGCGACGAACCAGCTGATGCCTATGAAGACGCTGGACCGGCACTTGTTGATGTAGAAGTGGTACCTCAGGGAGTGGATCACGCCGAAGTACTGATTGACGCCGATCAGGAGGATGCTGAAGATGGAGGCGGTGCACACGAAACTGGTGGTGCTCTGGGCGAAGTAGCACAGCAGGTGACGGTTCGTGGTGGCGTTACCGGCTAGTCCGAAGCCGTTGGTGAGGATGGTCCGGTCCGTTTGGATGATTTCAATGTTTGCGGACTTGTCTTCGATGATGACGTCCGTTTCGTTCTGCTGGACGGTCAGTCGGGGAGGAGCGCGGGCGTCCTGGTCCACCAGGAGTAGTGGAATGAGTAGAATACTGGATAGTAGGTTGGTAATGAGTAGGTTGATAACGAATCTGCAAAGATAGAAGATATTAAGATATCTGGTATTTCTACAGTGTCATTGATAATAACACCGACACAGACGAAGAAAGTGGACTGTACTTTTGACCAGACCCAACTATCTTCATGTATTTTGACGCACGGAATCCGCATATGAAGTCCGTTTAGGTCAAACATCATCAAAATTTTGAGTAAATCGTAAAAAATAGAAGAAAATTGCAAAAAATCACGTGAGCGCAAAAAATTCGGAAATTTTGCAACATCTTAGGGTGTTGCAGGCTAAATACACTCCAAATTCGAATTCAGCGCATCGAAATAATTCTGTTTTGGGTACGCCACAAAACACTTGTTCGCAATATGTATCCGACAAGATACAAGATATTTTGCGATATCTCGCTATTTTTGCGATTTACTCAAAATTTTGAGCGTGTTTGGACTAAACGGACTTCAGATTGGGATTCATTGCGTCAAAGTATATAAAGATAGGTGGGTCTGGTCAGAAGTACAAGTCACTTTTTACAGTATTACATTTTACGTATGCGATCGGAAAAATAGCAATTACAATCAGAAAACCAATTAGCATTGTATCGCCTAGCGTAGATAACGCTATTTTAAGCGCGAGCAATGATATGTAATTATTACCGTTCCCAGAACTATAAAAAATATGTAATGTTTACGTTTGTTTACGTAGTCTGGCCAAAGACTTCCAGGACTATGTTTTTTAATAAGTTTATTGAGAAACACTATGAATTATTCAACCTTATACCCTTCAAAATACTCCCCCTATTAATCGTGTGTTATTGTTTTTTCCCCTAAATTGTGTCAAATATTCGTCCTTTCAAGGGAGACTTGAGCTCGGGGATAGAAAAGTCCGTAGGAACCAAATCAGGCGAGTATCAGGACTGAAGAAGAATTATCATACCATTTTTTTAATTATATTTTTAATCAGATCTCGTATAACTAATTTTGTAAGAGATTACTCAATATATTATAGTTGATCGCACTAAATAACTTTAGGGCATACAGAACATAAACAGAAATAGCTTGCTTGAAACACAGGGTTTTTTTAAATAGATGTGACAATACTACTATGACTGATAGAACAGCAAAAAATAAGTGAGTTTTATTTTAATAAACGTGTGTTCTAGAGACATTTTTGAGATACAATACAATACAAAGTACGACATATTTCATCAAAAATGGACACAGATGCGTTTTTAGTATTCTCTAACTTTGTTAGGCTGGATTTTGCCAAGTTTTATCAATCCTAGCAATAGTGCCATGTCTTTTTGAAATACCCTGTATAAGTGGACATTTATATAGCATAGCATACACTATAGATTCTTATAAATTAGAAAATATACTTGGAAATTGATGATATCACGTTATAACACAAAAAACACACTTTCATGCCATTTAAGTTAATTTAAAATACATCGAAGAAACTGAATTTTGGATTTTTACACCAACTATGTAAAAAATGTCCGAAATTAGACCATGAACATTATTGCAGTGCAATATCGATCAACATGTTACTGCATTATAACTATTTAACAAGTTTTATAAAGAAATATATAAATGTTGGACACTTTTGTTTAGACTAAAATATAAATTATTTTGATTTTCTTACAATAAAGCTTACAGTTTGCAAGACGTTTCTAGAATATACACATAAGTATGTATTTATAAAATAGTTACCTGTGTTTTGTACTTACATAAAACAACACATATTTCGTTTGATAACGTTACACAAAAATGTGTATTAAACACGCACATAACTTTACATAAAAGTAGTAAAAATCGTAATTAAACTGAAAACAATAGAATATCAAAAAAAAAGAAGTACCTACAAATTTGATTGGACCATTGACGCAATCTGTAGAAATAAATCAACAATTGCTTACATATTCTGTACAGTTTGAAGACCGCGGTTTTATCAAGGATATTTCTCAACATCTTAAATGGCGTGAAAGTAGCAAAATATTTTTATACCCCAACTATTCTGTGTTCGCTCTTCGTGATTGTTTTGAGGACAGAAAAGGGATAACATAGCGCCTTTCCTTCGTTTTCCTTTCATATTTACCTGTTTGGTACAGTGCGCAGTCCTCTTCGTCTGCAGAAGACGACCAGCAAAAAAAAATTGGCGGTGACTGCAATGACCGATGACGTCACAAGCCCGATAGTGATGAGCCAATGGTAGTCGGACTCCATTTATTACTGCCTGAAACAACGAAAATACGTCGAAAATTAACAAAAGTTGGACAAACGTAAATTCGTTTAATAAGATAAGAAACCAACGAATCGTTATTTTATACACAATACAATCCAGTTTTTGGTTGCGGGCGAACTAAACAGAGCCCAAACAATATGTAATAATAGGGGTTTTTTGAAAAAACCCTTTACTGGAAAGTTACGCGTTTCTAAAAATTAAAAAAAAAAATGTTTTTCTTTTTTATTTTCCATATATATCAAGGTAAAGAAACTAAACTTGGTGACAGATAACGTATCTGTCAATAAAACTACACTATTTAAATTTTTTTCAACCTTGAAGTATTTTTATAAGGGGTTGAAATAATCAACCTTTATGATATTTTTTCTTATAATTTTCTTTTTCGATAAAATGTTTTCCTTTTAAAAAAATATTTCTAAAAAGCCCCTTCATTTATTAACTTTTCCATCTCTTTAAGTTTTTTTTCGAAAAGTTAAGGATTTCTGAGAAAAATAATAAATGCAATGCATTTTTAAAAAGATGGGCTTTTTAGTGCGAGTGTATTTTGCCGAAAGATCTAGTGGCCTTTTCTAACTAATTATCAACTAATATTTTCTACACAAAATTATAAAAATCTTTTCAAAAATGCATTGCAATAACATAAAGTAAATGAATGGGCCGTTTTATCGAAAAAAAAAAAATAAAAAATGTCATAGGGATTGATTATTTCAATCCCTTACAAAAATACTTTAGGGTGGAAAAAATTTCAAAAAGTGTAGTTTTATTGACAGATAACGTTCACCATGTGTGATTTTTTTGGCACATGGAAGATAAAAAAGAAAAACACTTTTTTATGGAATTTTTGAAAAGGTGTAATTTTTCAGGTTTTTTCTATTAATTTTCATCAGAGAATCGCCCCTTACATTTTTTCGGTGTTATTTAGATACACCCTGTATAAACTAAACATTAAGTTTTAAATAATTGTTTTCACTGTGAAAATTTTCAGGGAGGGATTTAAGATATCCTTTGCTTTGTTGGAGGGACAAGATCATTGGAAGTCAGAAAAACTACTAAACTAAAAAACTAATTTTCTGTTTCAGTAAAAAAATATTACCTTCACAGCGTTTTCCAACGTTCCAACGAGAACTGAATTAAAACTTGCATTATATTTTTTTCTCCACCCGATTGCAACACATCCAAACAACTCTAAATTTAAGATGCACCACAATAACAGAACAAACGCGTCAGTCTAGGGTGGCTTCACCCACAAAACAAAACACTTTTCAAAGCCTGCTAGTCGAAATGTTAGTAAAACAAAACCGTGCGCGTCTAAACCGACTGCGATTGAACGAAGCAGTGGCTAAATCGGCTAGGTCTCTGCCTGAACTGACGCTGTCGACATCGGGATCTTCTTTAAATGTTAATGGCACCGCATATCTCGTTGGCGGGTCATCCAGTGCGTATAACGCCGCGTTCTTGCAATAGCGGGACGGGTTCTTTGGGGAAATTCTGCATCAGACATGTGCCCACAGGTTTGGTGTAACTCCTTAGGGGAAGTCCTTTGCGCAACAATGGTTAATACTGCCAGTTGCGTTATGCTAATTCGGCTTTTACATCGACATGGTCGATTGAAAACTATTGTTCGTCGTACAGGGTGTCTCAAACTCGATAGAATGGACCTACTGTGATATGAAAAATTTAAATACAATTTGGGACACGTGGTGTTAAATGAGATGAGGTGCGCTCCATTGTCAATTGAAAGTGTTATCTTTAGGATTTGACAGAAACGTATTTCTGTATTTCCTGTTAGAAACTCTCTTCTCCTTAGCTGCAAAGACACATTCTTCAGAAGTCAAGGAAGTTTTTCTAATAAGAATTTTGGGTAACTCACGATGTTTAATATATGTTCATAAAAATAAGACCCCATTAAATGCCTACCGATGATGCCACACCATACATTTACGATTTAGCTAGTATACTACTCAGATTTTGTGGTTTATGCTATTTAGTCACAATATTATGAATTCAGTTCGTAATAAAACCTTTTTACATATATATATATATATATATATATATATATATATATATATATATATATATATATATATATATATATATATATATGTTAACATAACATGCATAGTACATAATTTTAATAAGAAGCCACAAGTTTCGAATTTCGATCAGCATTAGATGTAACAAAATAAACAAATATATAGCTACATTATTAACCTTTTATATTTAGAATATTCACAGTATGCTAATATCCTACATTCACTAATTTATCTGTCGTTACTTTATTGTACTTCAAAATATTTTTACTCGGTGTCCATCACAAACTACTATAATTATATATAATTGATGACGTCATTAGCCGTTTCTGTAAAATCCCAAAGAAAATGCTTTCGATTGAAAACAGAGCTTACCTGATCCCAAATTTTATTTACATTTTATGCATCCCCACAGTAACTATCGAGTCTGAGCCATCCCGATTTCCAATACTTTCGTCCCTAGACCTTGAGAGGCCTATATGATCGGTAAAATGACTGGCCAATTAAAGGGATGTAAATTTTTTATCGCTCTATATGTTCCACGACAAAAGTTCTCGGTAGTAAACAAACAAATCTGAACAGAACAACAACAGTAGATCACTGCGTAAATCTAAAATTTCCATAACAAGCCTTATGAGAATGTGGAAATTATATGTAAATTGCGGAAAATATTCCGTTACATTTTCAATTTCAAGTAGCCAATTGATACCAAGTATGTAATACGCTTCAACGCTGCCACAGAAATGGAAGCATTGCGTGATTTTTTTATTTATGACCTTTTTTGGCTGGCATCAGACTTTTAAAAATCATTTTTTTTTGTGACTTATAGATTATGGTATGTACATGTTACTCCAAACGTTTCTTCAGCCTCCACTTGGAATATAGTGACTCTACTTTAGAATTTCGAGGAACTATAAAGAAATTAAAGTTACTACAAACAAAGTACAGTGAAAAAAAATGTTAATGTAGATACCATTATCTATAAAAATTACCAAATAAAAAATGAATTTCTGAAAGACGGGTGCCGGGTTCTCATAGCCGGAACTTATATCTATCCGTAGGGAATAATTTGGCAACGTCGCCATTTTCCGGTTTAAAAAGGCCTACTGAGATCAAAGGAACGCACCCTAGCGTTACCTCTTTGTACTTTCTTACTGTTCGACGAGGGACTATAAATTACCGACCACAAAGGAGCGATGTAGAGAGATATTATCGCTTTGTAAGTTCCGAACTAAATCCAATGACGAAGTTCATAGCAAATCGCGTCTCTAGAGAAATTCCTTCGCGCGGCGGTTAAATCTGAGAAATTGGGACGATATTTTCTCTTTATGGAGCACTAGCCGCCATTTTGGCCACGTGTCCGGTCGTTCTGGCTCCATTCCACGCAATTGCCACAATTGAAGGCCGATTCAATCGACGGGCTGTTTTCCAGAAACCTCCTCCCGCTTCCCGAATATCTGACCCCGTTCCAAATCCGTCGAAGATCGCTAGAAGCGTAGGTACTTGCTTACAGAATCCGAAATAAAACGATACATACTCCTATAATTTTACCTTTACACAAACATTGCCGTCAATGTTGCTCTTTGGAATACCTCGCAAGATACAATTTTGGCATAATGGGCCATATGACGTCGCACATTCGACTTAAACTTAGATTATTAATTAGTAGTTTGAAGCTTATTTAATAGATCCTACAAGTATTTCAAGCCACTGCCCAAATATAAGTGCGATGTTACACTTAAGGAAGAAATTAAACATGTGACAATAGTAGTGAAATGTACTAATTACGTATCTATATTTTATTGCAGTATACCTGTACATTAGGTAACTATTTCTGTCTTCTAAATCTAAAAAAATGTTTGAAGCATCTACGGCACAAATTCCTCCATGGATGAATGTGTAGCTGGTGTAAGCTATCGCAAAAAATTCGTCTGCAAACATTATTTCACCCAAGAAACGCACATACCCTTTCGTTTCTTTGCTTTACCGTTCCACCATACCTGTCACCACTCCAATGACGTCACTCCAGAAGCGGAGAGGCTTTATGATTTCGAAGATCACGCCGAGAAGTCCTGTCATATTTAACAATAGTCAAGGGCGAAGTCCCTGCACCGAAATTGATATGAATTGACTGTTTACTTGTGTGAAACAGCGGAAAGTTTCGGTGTCTTGGAAATCCGCTATTGATTCTGTCTGTCTGTTTTTTCGAACGCCGCACCGAGAGCAAAGTCCTGCCGCGTGGAATTACTCTGAATGCGCTATAGTCTAGTCCCTTACGAGGCAGGTCAGTTGTTCGACCAGACGCAGTTGTCATTAGTACACGTGTGTTTGAATTTAAACGTTCCAAATGATATTTGAGACGTACATTTTAAGTAGAAAATATGTCAACGAAATATTGCTGCGGAAGAAAGCTTGTGACCTTCGTTTTGCGAAGACGAAGTAGGCAATAAAACATTGGTGAAACCCGACATATACCATATACCAATTGTTTGTAATATACCAAAGTCATGCTTAGGTACGCCCCTTAATAAGATACAACTAACGTTACGGAGATCTGCACTAGAGAAATATGGCCAATAAGATGTAATTGTCAAAAACAGACGGTTTAACAGAGCCGAATTTGGAATAGTTGGAATGTGTTGATCATTCTATTGTGATGTGTTTGTGATACAGTTTCAACGAAATTTGAAAATGGTTCATCGTGAAATTTTGAACGAGCATACTTTGCATACTTATATTAAATGTTTTGGAGCTTTTACCATCATTGATTATGGGAAAATTTCCCAGTCGACCCTGGCAATTTATATCTAGAGATAATTAAGTACCAACATATCTGCACTACTCTAATCTTTCCACAACACATGCGTTCCTAAAGACGTCCTTCCTGGCATAATTTGGGCTGGCTCGCCAACCACCCAGTGATACCAGTCTTAAGCAGCAGTTAGAAATGAAATAAATGTATACATCGTCTCACCTCATCGTTTTATTGCCCTCTTCGCCTTCCGAAAACGATTGTACTATAGCAGTAAAATACTAAGATGCCATGCTTTTGTTTCCACAAGAATTAAGGAATAGTTACAAACTGTTAGAAATATTCGATCTGTTAAATTGCAGTTGTGGATGTGTGTTCAGCGCATGTAACTCTAGAAGTAGTTGAAGGAACACATCTGCCAGTTTCAAACTAGTCCCTGACTCTTGTTGGAAGCGCAGACGACCGCTCGACTTAAAGGGACCAGACTAGTAGCTGTACAACCCGACCTTGATGCATACTTCTCTCTGTCCATTATTACCGCCGATTAATAAAAATAAAATGGCTTAGTCATTCCGGTTCGATAGGATGAAATGGTGATTGCCTAGCCCACAATATCAGTTACTCGGAACTAGGGTTAATTTTTAAGTGTCGTACCACATTGATTTGTTTATTAGACAGTATGTCTTTATATCCTCACATGTACTAGCTCTAGACCTTACATCTTTATAAATGTCAAATTGACAGCATCGATACTACTTCCGTCCTTTACTAAGGCATCCTGTATACGATGTTTACCATCGAAGATGATCTTCTGATGCTAAATAAATGTTATATGAACTGAAAATATATAAACCTTTCCTTGAAAGCATCATTTCATTAACTCAAAGGGTTATGTCATATGCTTTCCAACAGAATTTTAAAATTTATTATGGTATACGAAGTTACGATGTTAAACATAGCACCAAGCGTTCTGAAGCATCAACAGTTATACCCGTATGACATACAAAGGGTTCAAGCCTTACTGCCGCAAGACTATCCTGCTCGCCTACAATTGCCACTGGGTTTTGCAAAAAATTTAACAACATGTTGACTTTACCGCTGGCATATTGTTTACCGACGAAGCTAATTTTATCAGAGATATTACAATGAACTCTCACAATAAACACTTTTGGTCTGATGAAAACAGTAATGCCATAATGTAATTTAATGTTAATCGATTTAAAATACAAAAAAAAATGTAAAAAAGAAAAAACAAAAAGTGAAGATAATACAATGACGCATATTATGACCTATTTTATTTGTAATATTATATAGGGTATAGAGATATTTTTTTTTGGCAAATACAATTATTTTTGGCCATAGAATACCATCCTGGATTTTTTATCTTTACTGAAGGCTTAAAATTACGGGACTCATATTCCGTACACCCTGTATAAAACCGTGATCGAATAGTTTGAAATAGAAATACCAATGCGAGTTCTTGACGGATCAGGAGTAGGTTTAAACATATACAATTACTTGTTTGTAATAAATAAATTAGTAATTAGTTATGTTAAACAAAACAGATGTTCCTAGAAGGCTGTGCGATGCTTTTCGGAACACCTGGCCAACTTCTTTATCTTCGTTTTACCGCTATTTTTATGACATCTCTCGACAAGTCGCTGTGTTAGTTCCTCGCAGTGAATGTGTTCCAAAATTTGTCTCTGGAAAAACCGTAAAAAAAGAGAAGCACGCGGCTCGGAAAGTTGCGCGTCAAAATTTGTTTTCTGTCTGCGATTTTTGTACAATTTTTCTATTATGAATGGAAGTGGTTGTAAATGCGGAGTAACCACGTAAGTATCGATCATTCACGAGCTTCCTACTGCAGGCGTGCAGTGGCGGAGAAGTTTTATCAGTAACTGTAACTTACTTCACTCGAATTCTAGGCAGTTTGACTTTTGATTGATTGTTATTTTTTTTGTTTCATACTCGCATTATTTTTTTGTAAATCTTTAATTAATAATAGTAATATCTCTTCCCCTCATTCGTCGAAGATTTGTGCGGGAGGGGGGGCGGCATATTATTATTAAGCAGGTCGCATTTGCGCCCAGGAACGACTTACGTCTGTAGGCCCTAACCACCATTGAGTGCATGAATGGGGAAAACCTCATTAATTGGGGGGGGGGTAGTCAAACGTCTCCCGGTATCAATATATCACATTGACCCAAGTGAACATTCTTCCATTCTACCAAATCCGCAGGGCCTGCCAATCCTCTTCACGAATATAGCTGATACAGCGGTCTAGCCACATCGATTCAAGTACTGACGCCTTAAACCTTGCGACCACTGACCCACAAATAAATCTAAAATGTAATTATATGTATTGTACTTCAAACTTAAGGGCATTGTATTCTTGAAGGAATGTTATCTGATGCCACCTGCGAGTATTTAAAGGTTTAAATGAAAAAAAAATAAAGAGTATTTTTATGTAGAAACGCTGCAATGCAAAAATAATGGAAAGAAAAGTTATTGAAAAAAAACTGAGTGGTATTACGCAAAACTAGCGCCCCTATGGTACTTGACGAAACTACTTTCTTAATAATGCTCAGATAGACTATTTACAACCCCATACTAAATTCCATTATAATCGGCTTAGGATTTCTGAAGAAATTTTTTTTGGGGAAACAAAAAAATTCAAGTCAAACAATTTCTCACGTAGATTCTGTATTTATTTGTTTCCTAGTAGTTCTCAATCAGCCTGTATTTTGCAAAAATCATAAGATTTATTTGAAGTTTTAAGCCCTCCCCCTCTTAAGTAAATCCTAGATCCGCCACTGCGGGCGTGCAGATGTTAATTGTTAAATCGATACATTATGCATCGGTTTCGCATATGAAATCAGCCGGTGATGTAAACATGACATTTTCAACGAAATTTTCGCAACATCCGTTCTCTGTGGCATGGTAGGTTCGAAAATATCCAGTGGCCCAAATAAACGATGAACGCTGTATGAGCGAAACGCGTGTCCAGCATTAGGCGATATTTCGTACATTCCCAAGGGGTCGATGACCACTCGTAAAACTGTTTACGCCCCTTTTGAAAAATGGCAAAGAGCTTGTTGATATTGTGCGGGTCTGCAATTTCAGTCCTAATACTTTTCTGCAGTTATAAATAGATTGGGACTGCTCCTTAACGTTGAAGAAGGGTAAAGAAATGTAAGTACGAGAGGTATGATACACAGGAAACGGTGTTCCGTACCCTAAATATAACCCTCGATGAGATATTTACCGTTCTACAAGTAGGTGGTTTGCTATTCTATTCTCGTCGGATGTTCACGTAGTATTTTTAAAAGATTAGCGCGTTTTTTTCATTTGCATGCTCAAAATAAGTGTGGTTGAAACTTTAAACACATTTATACTATAGGGTTAACTATGACTGCATCCAGCCGCCAAAAATCTAGAGAGTGACTCATCGCTAGGTTGTACGAGGAGCAACATTTCATAGACGTACTAAATTTGAAGGGGAGCAAAGTTATTTCAAAATTTAAGGTGCTTATCTTGTATTATCAATAACCGAAGGTCGAAAATAATAGAGTGACTAATTCACAGCAAAAAGATGAGTACGGAAGGCGAGGGTTGCATGATTACCTAGGCGTATCACTTGAGAAGGGTTCAGAGCACACAAAATTATCGAAAATAAGTTGCCGTCGACTGAACCTAGCACATTAACAATTTAAATGTGCCACCTCGTGCCATCCTTTCCACAAATTAGAATGCCGTCCTTTTGGACGGTGATGACGCACTGTCACCCACTTACACCTACCTGATGCGCATTCCGCGGATATCACACTTAAGCCTTGTTCTCATGGACGCGAAATTCACAAACTTTTGCACGTATTTCACAACTTTTGTTTTAATTATTTATGGCGGTAAATTTTTGACAAATTTTCAAAACAGTACAAATATTGTTGCTACTTTTATTATTATGTGGTTTTAATAAGTTTGTTTCGCGCTTCTGACAATCTACCATGACAGTTTCATAATGAAAATTATTAGTTGACAAAATTTGTTACAAGTAGAGATTTTCCCACGATTAAATAAATCGCGCAAATATTCGAGAATTTCACATCCATAAGGACAAAAGGCTTTAGAATACATTACACTATATATACACACACTATTCACTATTGGTTACTAGCACTGTCACTATAACGGTCACACATTAACACTTATTATATCATATCGTTCCGCCTTCCGTATGACCTACATGTATCCATGTTTCGTCAAAATTTAATATATTCGATCCAGATTCCGACCGTTTAATATAGTAGTTTTAGTAGTAGTCGTATAAATAGTTTGTTCGCCATATCACTATTTTGTCTTTTTCTGTCAGTATACTCTTTTCTATTTCATTCGGAAATTTACATACCTTGTATATCTAGGCAAAGTTTCATCTTTTAAGATATAGCAACCCAATTTTTTTTTTGTCAAAAACTCATTTTTAAAATACCATCCCTATTCTGCGACACTTACGCTCATATTTTGACCTCGCTCCCTAAACCCTTCATACATGTCATCTCAATGCTATGCGGCACTCAATTTTATAGGAAAAATGTATAGGCTACATGTATGTTTCTTTGTGTCAACTGCTATAAATTGTGAACGGATTTATAATATGAGTCCCGCTCTAAATTTTGGGCGGTTAGGTATGTTCATAGTTCATCCTGTAAAAAGTTTGAGAACCACTAACTTACCGTCCTATTTTTTTAATGCTAAAACATGATTTGGTAATAAACCTTCAGCAGCTGTTTCATAATTTTAAAATTTAAAGCCAAAATACCGGAAGGATTACATATGTAGGGATATAAATAGCAGTCAAATTCAATAACAAAAGTTATTGTTACAGTGGTTCCCAAACAGTTCGAAATACGGACTGTTTCGTTTGAACCAAGGACAGTGTCATAGGTGAGCGGTTTTACTTTCAAATTTAAGGTTTAAAATACGTAACAAATACTTTTTTATCCACAATATTTTTTCATAGACCTAATTATAAGTCAACCATCCGTATTTTTAGTTATTATTAGTTATAAATTGCTTTATCCATTTCAATACGATACACATCATAATATTTATATGAGCTATACTAAAGTATCATTTTTTTTTGGCACTGCTAAATACAACAACCTGTGGCCTTGTGAACCTATTGATTAACAAAATACCCATTCATTGTTCACTGGCCTGGTATAATTAGAAACGCATAATAGAACAGGAAATTGGACTTATTTATGACTGTCCCATCTAATATCGTTTCTGTAAATAACATGGCCTCTACAGATACAAAAATGTATACTCTGATGTAATTAGGACTTTTTTTCCCATAAAACTAATTTGGAAACGGCTATAATCGCAATTTAAATTACTTGGTATAATGTATTGAAATGTTTTGAACGTTTTAAATATGTGAATTAAATGGTAAATAAATTTACGGTTACGTATATAACAAATTTTCCGAGTAGGAAGGTTCATATCTTATCATATTTCATTCCTGTTAAGTTGTTTTCAATATTTACAGAATTTTGAGAATTTCCAATGACTTCGACGAACTGTCGTGCACAAGGATCAACAGATAGTTAAAGATATTTCAGGTTCGTCTTTGCTGACCTGATCTATATCTGCTTGACTTTCACCAACGAACGCATGTTAAGGTGCACTGGGAAAGTGTGTTAAAACCGTTACACATATGATTGAGGATGATAAATAATATATTTATTATTTTTACCCTCGTAAAAATATTGACGTTTTAATTATGTTAAATATGCAGGCAATTATAAATGGTATTTCTCCAGAAAGCATTAGAAAAATATGGAAATTGTAGGTTGTAACTAGCAAAGTTGCAAATTTCGTTCCTTGTAGACGCCAAATCAATATTGTTAGCTTTTCATCCGAAATTTGTGGTTCACAGAACGGCCGTAAATTTTACCAGACTTCAGCCTCATTGACTTTGCACAAAATTCAAGGGTTTTTGCCTAACTTGTACGTCGATCCTGTGCATTGTCAATTCTCACGAGGCTAGTACCGTTTGATTACTAAAGTTGTAAATTGCGTCAAGATGGACGTAAATATGTTGATTGTTAACGCGCTTTTGAGTATTTACTAATCGAGACTACGAAATAATTCATTCGCCGCGATGTTGTATCACCGGATGACGTCAGAAATAACGTACGTTTAACGAAAATTCTCACATTCATAATGAGGCGGTTCTTTACCGTACCGAGCGTTTTTTCAAATGCAGGAATTTCATGATAACGATGCGGATAATATTATTGTGTGGGGCGGTGTCTGTTTATAAGTACCAAAATATTGTTTCCATGGATTTATGTACCTTTCTTAATCTTTCAAACATATTGAAAAGTCAGACCATGTGTCTGCCGGCAGTAATCACATCATAATTAAAATATTAACATTGATAAATTGACATAGAATGTAAACAAAACCACATAGGAAAAACGCGTTTGTTCATTGCGTTTTCATGGCATTTTTGGTTCATAGATAGTGTAAATACTGGCAGGTAATACCATAATTATTAGTGGTGATGTGGTTAACTTATGGTATTGTTCAACGTAACTTATTTCTTTGTTTGCAATATAGATCCGCTCGTGTCGATTGTACTAGATGTATTTATAAAATTATGCCATCTGGTATCACATAACTACTTGTTTTAATTTGAAAATTAATAAATAATAGTAATGGCTAATGATATTTAACATTTATTCATTTTTTAAACCTTAAACGTTTTTAAAAAATCCTTATTTGTTACTTTTGTGTATCATGTTTTCAGAATAAAACAGGTAATTTAATGTAGTGGAGACTGATAGCAAAATTTTATAAATGCCTCAAATAACCTTCCAAATCACGTAAATGATATGAGCAAATACAGAACATGTTATTTGGAATCAGAATGAAGCGTTGATTACAATAAATGAAAAAAAAAAATAAGTTTGTTTTACCATTGCTTTTCTAAACGCTCTGTATGCATTCTGGTAGCTTAGCAGAAAAGTTTAATTGATTCTTTACATTTTAATTTCTTCAATGAACTTAAACCTACCTACTTACGTATTTCCAATTAAACTTAAGTACATTAAAATAGTCTTCACAAACAAACATTGTTACAATGTTTCCTTTCGTCGCGCTTCATTGCCCTATACCACATTTTTCTTTTGATTTTCTGGCACGATGAAATATATTTTATTAGACGCTGTATGCTGACATTACAAACATTTTTTTCATTTTTGGTATTTATACAGGATGATTTTTTACTGTGTATGATTATTTCCGTAACGTTTATTATGGACACTAGTATGAAACTTATATTGCTCTTTAAAATAGCAGGATTTTCAACGGTTCTAATTAGATATCTGAGAAGCTGTCTGTTCTGGCTAGGAGATTTTCTTAGATTAGGCCTAAAAGTAATGGGTACGTTGCTCTGCAATTTTCGCGGTATATTTATACATACGAAGTCCACATAAGCTACGTACGATGGTATGTGGGTTAGAAAAGCAAACTGTGGCAGAAACTAGGACGGATCACGTGAATAAGTACTCTTGTTTTTTCTCCTTACGATATCACAAGTGGAAAATTCATACGAATATTTGTTTGTAAATAAGCCGATTTCGCTTGTTTATAATTAGAATGCTATTCATTCGTTTGCAAGAGCCTGCTGCGTTTTCTGGAAATGCGGGTCGTTTTGTTTTTCCAATTATGAAGAAAAAATAGCACGTGTAACGTTTGATCGTCCTAGAAGAAGAAGAAGAAGAAAATTCAAGTATATGAAAATAATTGTTAAAATGTGGAGTTAGAATAGCAAAATGTGTGTCATTCAAATGCATTTTAAAAGTTATTACATTATTTGAGGAGAATTTAAATAGTGCAAGTGGATAAACAAAAAAATAATTTTATTTTTGATATTATTTTTACCACATTTTACCGCGAGAAGTACGGCGACCTTAAGCAAACCCAACTTGTTTTTCAATGTTCTATCAGCCCTAGGAGTATGTATTTTTGAAACACCCTGTATAGAACTGGTAACAGTACTTTACATTGCAAATAGTAATTTACATTACATTCTGCCGTATTATTTCACATTATTAACCTAGACGATAAATAAGCAAAAATCCACCGTGTAAATAATTGTTATCAGTACAAGAAGACGGTGATTTGTGTGGAGGTAGGGGTTGTGTATTATGGATTGTTGAGTTTTCGTCGTGTTTACTAAATTTGGAAAGAATTTCACACAAATTTACAGACAATTATCACCTTTAAGAAATATGATACGTCTCCGTGCAGTCTCTACAGAACCAAAATGACTGAATAGTAGTTTTGATTCTGATGAAAAGTTTCGATTTTTACGTCGAGTCTAGCCAACACTAATAATCATCAGGTGTCGCTTAAAAAAAATGCAAATTAGATACGATATATAAATAAATTCGTAATAAATGTCTACGTTTCATAAAGTTCAAAGCGTCTGGTTGGATACCGGTTTCATTATTAGAATATAATCAAGTTTGTTATTTATATGTAGGATATTATAACCTTATTTTTGATTGAGGTTGTCTAGTTACATCATTTTAGCTTCCATATACAGGGTGGTCCGTTTTTCACTGCTCACCACTGACTTCTAGGAAACCGGAAAATACAGGGTGGCTCAAATTTAAACATATTTCTGCTACCTTTGGTACAAAAATCCAATTTATATATACAGGGTGGTCACTTTTACGACGCCCGAACAGCAATGTGTACAGAACGAAAATCAGTTTGCTACCACTATCTCAGGAAGTACGCAAAATATATTACTTTTAAGAAAATTGAAGGGCATAAAAATACACAATTTTTTCTTAATTTAAGCCACGCTATATTACCGTTTCCGAGGACCCTATACTGGACGTCGTATACACTCAGTATATACAACTACATTTTTTATTAAAATTATTGAATTTCTTTAATTTTATACGTTATCTGTTAATGTCAAGATGGTCTCTATAAGAAAAAAAAAAACAATTGAATGGACGAAAATCGATTTCTAGTATATTCTTATTTTTTTGTACCAAATTTCAGCATTTCTGTTGCGATATAATGACGCTAGATGGCAGTTTTTAACATTGCTATTTTCAGTTTTTTCACAATGTTTCAGCAACGGCAGCAGATATCTTGGATCTGCTTTCTTTAACTTAATGGTCCTGAACAGGCGCACATTTTTCCGAATTTGAACCATCCTGTATATTTTACGGTTTCCTAGATTTGGTATCTGGTGAGCCATAGAAAACGGACGACCACCCTGTATTGGTTTGACAGACCGTGTAAAGGTACGGAGCTAAGTTCAAGGTTTCGTGACATTACTTGAATGAAACTTTCAGCCAATTTAAAATGCTTATTTATCTCTTAGGAGAGGAGGGACCGACATAGATTTTGAGCAATTTGGATTAATAATTTCACTAAGTTATACATATTTTTGGAAGGTTCAGACACTGCACATCGTTTTAAGCCTAGGAATCTATATGGAGAAGCTCTAAATATATTTTATTTCTACAAAAAATTCACAGATACGTTGTTTTATTTAAAATGCCATATTAAAAGCAAGAATTTGCAGATATGGCGCGAGTGTGTGTACCAATCATGCCGATGCCGAATATTTTTTTCGGGCGATGAAATTAAACATTTCACACGTTTAAAAAATTATTATGTCAAATTTTGATTAATAGTTTTATTAAGTTATATATATTTTTTAAAGATGCACAGCGTTTTGGGTCTAGAAAGTTATATTGAGAAGCTCTAAAAATAGTCTATTTTTACAAAAAATCCGCAGATACGTTGTTTTATTTAAAATGCCATATTATGATCAAGAATTAGCAGATATGATGCGAATGTGTGTCTGTATCAAATGTGTCGATGCTACATACATATTTTTTTTTCAGACGATGAAATAAAACATTTTTTCTTTAACGCACTGTATAAACAATTATATCATCGAATAGGTTATGAAAATAGCTTTAATTTGTTATAAGGGACGATAGCTTTTGCAGTTTTGTTAAGAATGACCAAATCATGTCTGGCTTTCAAAGTAGAATGGCGTGAAGCAAAATACTATCGACACATAGTTCTGAGTCTTATATTTAAAGTTAAAAACTACATTATTACATGGAAACTATGAACTTTATTTTAAAAATAAATCTAAACAGCATAAAACAGAACCCATTTTTTTATATGAAAAGTTATCTTCTCGCCACGCTGAGCAAGCAAGAGGTTTTTTTTAATTCGTTGTTTTGATTTTTTTTATATATACTTAATTTATTTTATGTAGTCAAGTATTTTTCACAAAAAATGTGATTGCAGTACATTTGTTTAAAATATATGTACGAATGTTAACTTCGAAATTCGTTGTGAAATAATATAGGTGCTCAGAAATAAATATATTACGTTATAGGTACCTAATTTAAATATATTTTTAACATTTTAAACAAAAGCACATTAATATGTCTATATTTGTCAAAAAATAAACTCATATATAGCAAACAAATTATCACTCGCGCATTCGCCAAAACTTTCGAATTTTCTTAAAATAAAAAAATAAAGTTAATTAAAAAAAAATTAACAATTACCTTTTTTTTTCTACGTCGATAATCCAAATAGTGCCGCTCCCATTCGATACGGCACTTAAAAAAAGTCAAAATTCACTCAATCACACAAAAAGTTAGGTTACGGACGTCGACGTTTTCCCATGACGAACTGACTACAAGCGTCGAGGCTTGCCATTCGAACGTCCATTCAAAACTGAACAAGCGAACCGCTAGAGGCGAACAAACGATCCGCGATGCTTCGACGCGACGCCTTCTTGATCCTGACCTGACGGTGCGCTCCGCGTCCGCTTCTAGTCTCGTCTTTTATTCTTCGCCCGATTCGAAGCGGGCCGCGATAAGACGAAACAATGGAACGATGGTGCGAGATAAGCCTCCTTCGAGTTGTTTGTCGGACTTATCGAAATTTGTGTCTAATCGGGCGAAAGCTTTGTATTTATTTATATTCCTGTTGCTTCTAGTTGGCGTGGAAGTAGCGTTTTTGTTTTGTTATCGTCGAACGTTGCCCAACTATCGGTGGTGTGAGCTAGCTTACCTCTTAACCTTTTTACGATAACTAGCAGATAACCAGCGGAGTGGTATCAATCGAAGAAATAACACGTTAATGAGTCATGAATCAATTATACAAAATATACAAGGTGGTTTATTAATAATGGTTCAGAGCTTAGCGACAGGTTCTACTAATATGAAGATTCTTATTCCAACTTATTCTTGTATAATAAGACTGTACGAAATTAGAGCGCAATATTTTTACCATATATTATACATGTGAAAATAAGTCAAAAAGATCATATAAACATGACCCGAAAAATGCTTCATAAGGGGACTAGAACCGCCCAAAAGGAGAATCTTGAAGATGGTTTTTCCAGAATATCTTTCGAACTATTCAAAATAAAATCACGAAATTTGGTGGGTAGCATACATTTCGCATTTATTTTTGGGTATTTTCTCTTGTTGAGATCAGATTATAAAATTTCATAGTTATCTACACAAAAAAGGTACTCTTGTTCGATCTCGACAGGATGCGCCGTTTTCGAGCACAATCGATTTAAAAAAACATTAATCTCATCATAAAATAAAAATTGGAATACGCAACGAACATTAAATAAGACATTTTTACAGGACACTTTTTTATGGGAATTAGGAAATTTGTTTGTTAGTTGAGCAAATGCTCGAATAAGTTTCCATTTTGTTCAATACAATATTCTAGCCTGGCGTAGAATATTCTTCGAGGCACGAAGAATTTGAAAATTATTCTCTTTTATTTGATTACCAGTTAAAACAATTTTTTGAAGTAATTCTTCACGAGTATCAACCTCAACTGCATAAACCAGATTACTCATATGATCCCAGAGATAATAATTAAGCATATTCAAATCCGGTGATCGCGCTGGCCAGGCTATCGGACCACCTCTCCCTATCCACTTCTCAGGATACTTTTCATTCAGCCAAATACGAACCGCCTGCCCAAAATCATGTTGAAAATACATCCCCACTCTTGTCTCTAAGGGAATGTCCTCTAATAATTCAGGTAGGCGGTTTTGTAGAAAGTCCAAATAATAAATTGGGAATTCAAATTATTTTTATTCAATTGGACCAATAACTGATTCCCAATGATTCCCACCCATAGATTAATGGAAAATCTATTTGGAAAATTAGTTCGCCGAACTCCTCTTGGGTTTTCGTCGGCCAACAAATGGGTATTGTGGCTGTTAAAAACTTTATATCTGCTGAAATTTGCTTTATCAGACCACAATATCTTTGATAATTTATTTCTATGCCCCAAAATCTATCGGCAGAACTGCATCCGAGCTGGAAAATCTTGAAGCACTAAATCTTGCACCCTTTGAAAATGGAATGGATGGAGACCCTGAAGACATACTACTGTGTTTCTTGAAATTTTGCATGATATGTCATAAGTGGCGTCCTCTACTAGTAACGTCTAAATGATAAATAAATTTGAATTCGTCATCCTCAAAACCCCCAAACATTAGGACTTTTTAAAAAGTTATTTACAAATATCGAAAATAAAATATGAAATATTACAACTTGTATCTTTTTACATCGCATTATGTTGCCGTCAATAATTTACTCTGGCTCAGTATCCCATTAATTTCAGGACACCCTGTATAAGCAAGTGCAGCTTCAAATGTTTCAAGCACTGCTTCTTCTTAGGAACGATAATACTGAGTCTCACGAGCTTATTTCTAGATTTAATAAACGATTCTATCCAAACCAAACTTCAGTTAAAAAAAAATGTAAATTCCCATTAATTTCATTTATCGGAGTTCTCTTGCGTCAAAGGAAGCTTTGTGTAAGCTATCCGTTACTTAGAAATTACCTTGCATAACGTAAACATTGTTTTATTTCAATTCTTCTTTCCTTAAATGGGTTCTTTCGGTCATAGTCACTAGAAAATCCGGGTATTCTTGAAAAAAAAAACAATTTACGTAAGGAAAAATGTGTCCCACAATAGGTTACCCGCGGTTATAGACGAGTAAAAAAGTTAGTCATATCAGTGACTTAACGAAATATTGGAAAAATATCGTGAAATATTGACATCTACGGATATTTGATAAGAAAAGTATCACTTGTATCAGTAAATAGCTTCTTGGTAATAAATCAAATATATAAACTAATAAATGAAATATATGAATGGGGTACGGATATATTATTCACTAGTGTTTATTATTTCTTGCCAACAATCTGACAGTTTGTTCAATATAAAGCTGAAACGATGAAAATATAATACAGCAAAAGAGGATATGGTGGATATGGCATATATTCAACAATTACTATCTGAGTATTCTTTAAAACCATACTGTTTCTTTAAAGTCTCTTTCATGTTCGATTTTGCAAGATCGTGTCTTGTATTATCTTGCAAGAGTCTGGCAAATTTCGACTCTTGCATGATTCTTGTGAAACTGTCGCATACAGATGAGAAACATGTAACTTTATTATGAGTGGTGGTTACTCTCGGTCGGCTACGGTCCCGCTCGAAGCTCACGCGTAACTATCGATATGGTCGATCGTCGACACTGGTCGATCGTCAACACTGGTCAATTGGTAGACGTTATGAAGTATAGAAACGGTCAGTTTCATATAATAAGTAATAAGTAGTGGACGAAATAGGCAAAACAGAATCGAAGCTCATTAGTCAAGTGTAGGGATGATAATATTATCGATAATTTATCGATAATATCGGTTTATTTTATCGTTTCCAAACCGTTATCGTCCCTACTCACCACTGAACATGCAGAACAGTTAATTTCTCTATCACTAAATAAACACCTTATTTCTATAAAAAAATATGCCGTTTTAGTATTAGAGGAAAATAAAGAGTAAGAGTGAGATGCGATTGCATTTTGGTAATTCAGAGGTTTATTTAAAAAAAAATTAAATGTATTTTTTTTAATGTTATTGAGTTTATTTGTGATCTTTGAGAATTTTGAGATTATTGAGATCTGTTTATGCATTTTCGGTTTGCCAAGAAATACATTATTTTTCTTTTCTCATGTTGTTTAATTAATTTTCATTTTCAATGGAATATGCCTAACTTGAACGTACAGACAAATATAATACAAATGAAAAATGATATTATTAAATCGGTAACATCGATGATATTAATATTATCGAGATTATCGTTTATTTTATTTATCGATAATCGATAGTTCCAAACCGTTATCGCCCACCCCTAGTCTTGTCATGCAATTCGAGCTATGAAGTCGTGCGAGACCTAGACAAGATCAAGAAAAATCAAGTCAAGATATCAACACTAATTTAAACGTTCTTGTCTTCATATTCTTCAGACTGTGATGATTTGACTCGAGATTCCTCAGGGTTCAATCTTTAGCCCTGCTTTGTTCAGTATTCATGTCAATTTTTTTTTAAAGCATCGACATTTCACCCAGAAACATCGCAATATTTGCCTCGTCTACTGAAATATTTCGCAATATTTCGTTATATAAGTTTGCGGTCATTAAGATATTAAAATAGTCCACTTCTTTCCGCGTTCAAGCTCTTATCTATTATCATGCCAGCACTTTTGATTATTCCCAGAAGACCAGCAGCCAATATCTAATCACCTGAATGGAAACCTCGTGTATATCGGTATGGATGTAGGAAATAGCCGCAAACCTCATCATTTGCGTAGGTATTTGGAAAATCCATTCATTCGAGGCGCTGAAAAAAGAGGAAATGGTAAGGAATTCCTATAAGAAACTTTGGAATAGATAAAAGGATTGAATATGTCGTGTGCGGTTATAATAGTAGGCCTTCCCTTCTCGGGCATATCTTCTAGACTGTCTTTAAACAAGTGCAATGGTTTCCCTTTATCTCTAATTTTGTTTTTGTCTCAATTAAGTTTAGTTCTAACAAACAAGTAGCACCAGATCTGTTTTTAATCCGCAAAAAATTACGATCATTTCCTAAGTTGTGAAAAACAAGATATATTGATTATGTCTACAATAAGTTTATAATGATAAATCGTTTTATTGGTAACAAAACAATGTTACCAAAGGTGACAAGATTGTATATACATCTATAAACATTTTTATACCAATTTCTTTTCCTTGTCATTCAACATAACGTACGCACTGTCCAAATAATTCAATTCATTATCATGTGTGACTAGACTGAGTCATCAAGTTCCTTTTTAAATGTAAATGTCGTTATGTAACACGCCAACTGATCGTGTTTCTGTCTATGCTATGCAAATCGGGGTATGTCGAAAACCTCACAGTTCATAATTAAATGAGATTTATTGACAATCTGCCTGATTTTGATCATCGAAGTACAGGGTGACTCAAATTAAACAAAATTTGGGACACATGGTGTTAAATGGCATGAACTAAGCTACATTTTAAACGAAAATATTATCTTTGACAGTTGACAGTACCGAATTTCTTGTAGCAATATACCCTTTTTCTGCAAATTTTATTTAATTTTTTTGTATCCTGTACATCCTGTACAATTTCTGCATACCCAATTTCTTCCTGTTTACCAAATGGCGTCATAATGAACGAAATATATAGCTGTGGACAATAAAAACTTACCAACGGAACCTTTTTTTGCCCACAGCTGTACTATTACTACTTACTATGTGAAATGTACCGTATTTTTCCGCTACAGGTTTTATTTGTTTATGTAAATGTAGTTTAACCGCAGTAAAAATGTAAAAAAAACAGTTTGTAAGCGTTTATTTGCAATTCGTCCGTTCATTCAAGCGAGGATGTTACATGAAAAAGCAGTAAAGTTCCAGTTAGTACCGATGAATAAAAATATTAACCTGATCGCTTTCACGATGCATCGTAAAAGCATCTCAATGAAATCGACGTTTAAACAAATATTTTTCCCATTTGTGCAAATAAACATTTGTAATTTATTCACTGGAGCTACCAATTCGTTCCCAAATATATTTGTTCCCATTGTCCGCTGCTCGGCGTAGGCCTTGGACCAGAAAGATAAGTCAACAATCAAAGCAAACTTTCCCTAAAACGATTATTATTTTTACTCGACGTGCCAGTTCACTATTAGAAGCAGTTTTTATCTAGTTTGAAATTAAAAAAATTACCCGTAAAACCGATTGTTAAAAAAAAGGTATTTGTTATCTCATACAAAAGGAATTTCGACACCGCAAAAAGGCGACCTTGCGAAAGTGTATCAATTTGTATGAAATACGTCGTTTCGCGAAATTGGGAAATCTAATCCAGCGACTTCCTCAATTTGGCAACCGCAAGACGTTTTCTGATGCAGAAAAAATTCGTAGCGGGCTGAGATGAGTTTATCGAGGGGATCTTTGATGTAAACGTCCAGTATCTGGTCATTTAGGTTTCTACTGTGGGTTCTGCGGCTGTTCGCAGTCGTTTGACTTTTATGAGACACTTGTTTAAGACCTTATTCAGTACAGTACCATTTTCAATCGAAAGTATTTGAGATATGACAGAAACAACTATTTATATTTGTTCCAGAAACATACCCATTTTTTTTCCTTTCCTTAAAAAAGATGTCCTTTTTGTAATAAACTTTTATTAGAGACATTTTTCTGTATCACTTCCCGTTTAAAATCGCCCTAAAGAGTCTCAAAAGAAATACCATCTAGCGATGGAAGGATCAAGTAGTCGTTGGAAAATAATTGAATTGTCGTTGTTTAAAGATTCACAATAATAATAATAATATTTAAGTCAAAATTTACAACTTGCCGTAACCGCTTCCAAACGTTTCGTCAATCTTCACTTTCTGCATCTTCAGTGTAGAGCCGCCACTGCAGAAAAAAATGTACGAGTTGGATCAGAAACCCTGAAGATGTCGAACTGGGTTGACTGATCGATGATATCTTTCTAATTTGATGTATTAAAACACGCTTAAGTGTTCAGCTCCAGCTGTCATGATCGTTTTGACTATTAAGTTATCGGTCACCTTTGGCTCACGTATCCTGATAATTTTAATTAATCGTAATTATTTTTTAAGTTAACGCCATTAGGGTTTATCGGAAGAATGTTCGAGGTATATCGCAAAGTTATAGCTGAGGTCAAGGAAATGACTGTTATGGAACGTATTACACTAACTTCAGCACAAAATTGGGGAAAGTCCTTTTTGTTGCTCGAGAAATTTTCATAGGGATAATTTTCGCTAATAGAAATCGTATTACACTGATAACAATGGTATAGTAAATTTACACTTTGTTTACAACATGTATTACTGTAAAAGATGCCAAATACATAGGTACTGTACTACAAGAAACTTTAGGTAAATACAGTAGAATTACATCTTTAATGCCAAATGACATAATTTTTATTAAAAATATGTAACGATATTGTAAAGTTGCATTTCATGCGCAGTAAAATGCGGTTATACTCCGAAAAAAAATCATATCACAAGTGTATTTACATAATAAGTCCGTTTCCACTAGAGTTAGGGACTAGTTTCAACTGTCAGAAGTGTTCGTACAACTACTTCTTGAGTTGCATCCGCTGAAGAGCTCAAAACTGATCCCTGACTCCTGTGGAATTTCCAAAGAGGTAGCAGTAACGCTGGAAATGCTACAACGCTTCTATTCAAAACCCATCCGGAAATTATTGTATTAGTAATGTAATGGGGAAGTTGCATTAATTTTATATTGGTTTAAAATATATTCCAGGGTAATCTTTCAAGCATATTGAGAGGTCAAAACATGTGTCTGGCAGCAATAATTACATAATAATTAAAATATTAGCATTAATAAATTGCCATAGAATGTAAACAAAACCACGTGGCTCAAAACACCATATTGGTGTGACGTTAAGCGCCGTTCAGCGCGGTTTGTTTCCGTGGATACAGGTGCAGGTTACGGTATTGGTGATGTATACAGGCGATTGTTTATTGTATTTTTGCGTTTTTGTGGCATTTATGTCATAGTTACATCATGTAAATACTGTGTAGGTAATGCCATAATTAACGTAACTTATTCCTTTGTTTACAATATAGATCCGCTCGTGACAATTACGGCAACAATGCTGTTGGGCATCTGATTTCATATTAAACTACTTGTTTTAATTTGGAAAATAATATTGATATTCAATATTTATTATTATTTTTTAATTCATTTAATAAATATGTATAGGTATTTACTACTGATTTCATTTCTCTATAAGGATTTAAAAAAAAATCCTTATTTATAACTTTTGTTTATTATGTGCACTGAATACAATAAATGAGAAAAATGTAGGTTTCCTTTACCATTGAATTTCTAAAGCCTTGTATACATTCTGGTAACTTAATAGAGAAGTTTAATTGATTGTTTACAACTTTACATTTTATTTTTTTTCGATGAACTAAACCTACCTGTATTTTCAATTTATCTTATATTAAAATGGTCTTCAAAACAATGTTGCAGTGCTTCCTTTCGTCGCGCTTCATCGCTCTACATCACACTTTTATTTTTTGGCACGGTGACATATTTTTTATTAGGCGCTATATGCTGTATTCGTAGATAATGGCATAATGCAATATTTCTTCCATTTGCCAGGTGAAATGCACTTTCTGTGACCATTTTATGAGTCTATTTTAGCATGGAAATCGTATATAGATATGAACTAAAACACACTGCTGTATTTAGGTATACACATGCGAACGGCGTCTGACGTCGCAGGTCTACGCCGTGGCGGCGATTGTTTCGTCGGGGCGTGGCCAGACTAAATTTTGAAATACCATTTTTAGGTTTCTTTTTCCATGAAATTTTCTAGGTCAAAAGCCATGTCGGTTAAAATAATACATTTTTTTTCTGTATTTATTTGAAAAAATTATGCACTTTCCCCATTGGTAACAGTACTTCACACTTCAAATAGTAAATTTTCCATTAGAATTGTAACATTACATTCTAGTGTGTTACGTTACACTATTGACCTAGGGCCTAGACAATAAATGACCAACAATCGTGTAATATTACAAATAATTTTTATCAGTGTAACATTGAAAGATATTTCGCAGAGCATCCACAGTGAAGTTACATACTGGCTGTGCCCAAACCGTATCGAATTTCTTACGGTACCCTGCCCGTGCGTAGGAAGAAAACCAACGGAAAAATTAAAATTCCAACTCCTTGTTGCCACACGCGCTGACTCCGCAAAATCCGCACGAAAAAAAGGCCAACATACGGTTCAACGCAGACGCCTACGTGAAGATAAGCATTGCAGAGTTTTTCATGGACCTCACGAAATTTAAAAATAATATCCTTTCCTAAAAATGTTTTACATAAACAGTTCTTTTTTAATAATCGCAGGATTCGAATGGCAAGCATACTTTTTCTAAAACAGTTTTAACGTTTTGTTGCATCACAGCCAGTGATTTTGGTAACAGCGCATTTAAAGTTATACAGCAACTGCATTTCATATTCTTGGTCTCAAAAACAGAAAAATTTAATAAATGCGGAACCTTTTTCGTTAACATATTTTGTTACCCAAGAAACAATTTTTAATAACAAGCGCAGTTTAATGTATCAGTACTTCTTTTTGTTTACATATTGGCACATTAAAATTTATATAATGGTTTTAGAATGGGAAGGTACTATAAAAGTTAAAAAACAAACACAAATCGAAGTATCGAATCGATAGTACCTAGACCTGAAAATCGTTGTATCGATTAGAATTCATTTATCGACAAATCTAATCGAAATATCAATTCGATTTGAATCTCTTTAACTTTAAATTGAATTACTTTAATGGTACATCTTGGTCAAATTTTTCTGATTCTGTGATGTTTCGGTTTATTAAACATAAAGTCGTCTTCAAATATTACAAGATACATTTTTCATAACATTCATTAATTACGACACATGTAGAAAGTAACAAGTGGCATATGGCTGCATTTGCAATGTCATTCTTAATAAAAAAAAAAATGAAAAATACTTATTTAGTATGTTCCATTTAGGATTAAAATTCACTTTTGTGGCGAACAAATTTTGCATGCAAAATTGCGAGACAAAAAAAGACATTTTTAATCCGCATAAAACATTTTTTCGCCAACCGTACCTTCATTTTATTATTAATTTGTGCTTTGAAATTATTGAGACCAAATTTGGATAATAAAGCAAAGTAGGATACTTTGTCAAACATTAGTCGCCATATTGCTAATTGAGTTCATTTGTGATTGTTTATGGTTCAATTTGCTGAAAAATTTGTAAAAATTGAATCTAATGAAGATTTAGGTGTACCTGAGAAGATACTGAAGTGTGCGAAAGAGGTTCCTTTGAATCTTCTCTCGAAGAAATCTCGAGGTGTCTACCAATGTTTTATGGATTGGTGCAAAGAAAAAAACATTAAGTTGTATTCAGCATGATGATGTTTTCCTTAAACTTAGCAAATAAAATGAAGCCATCCATGGTTTGGTCAAAAGAAAAGGGTTGATATAAGTAAATATTCAAAGTTACGGAGTAAAGGAGCAACTCAATTGATTTTTGAATAGTGCATAATTTATATTTGATGATGATGGTAAACACCTTAAAAATAAAAGAACAAATTTTTTTAAAAAGCTTTATAGGTCGTCACAATATTGAGAGTTGCAGGCATATGCCGTTCTGATGAATTAGTCAATTTAACAATTGATAATGCTGAAAATGTGAAATCAACCTTAATTATAAAAATTACCAATACCAAAACCTTTTTTTTTCTTTTACTGTGGTGCGAGACAATTATTTAAATCTTTATCGGAAATATGTTGCTTTACGTCCACTCGGATTGGCAGAACGTCGATTCTTTATTAGATATGTTAGTGGAAAGTGTCATAGAATGATGGTCATTCATAAAATCAATGCCGTCTCGCAAGAAGCGCCAAAATTTTCGAAACAGGAAAGAGTACAGTGGACATGCATTACGACGAATGTCAGCTACCCTTTTAGTTGACGGCGGTGGTGACCAGCACTGTGGTGGAAGGCTACATTGAAGACTCACTTTTGAATAAAGAAAATATTGCGAAAAGAATACTGAAAGTTGATACTGGCAATGATAAACCAAGCACCGTTGTCATTTCCGATTTCACAACATCTGAAAATAATATGAAAATGAAAACGTTTCGATTACTTTGATAATTGCTCCATGAATGAAGGTAGAGGCAGATTCACTGATTTATTTTTAATACTTCTTCAAACTGTGTATTTAATATCAATGTGGATTTTTGTAAATATTGTTGAATAAACTTTTATAAATAAAAACTTAATTGAACATTAAAAGTGCCAACTCTTAGATGCCTTTTTTGTGATAGTTATTTGCTATTCAAATAATTTTTGCTCTGTATTTGCCTCTAGGTATCTCCCCTTGTAACCCAGTTTAAACGAAACGCCTTACATAGCGACGATAGTAGAATATATTCCATATTTAGGCACCGCTAACAATGCTAGCTTATAGAGAACGATCCAACACAAAATCCATTACAACTCTGTACATAGGGTTTGTATATTATAGCGCCGCTATAGTTCCTTTCACAAAGAGCCATCTGTCAAGCTATTTGCGGATCTTTTGTGAAACTATACCTTGTTCGTATACTAACTTTAGGTAACATCCAGATATTAAATAAACGGACATTATATACAGGCTTGGATATCTCATTATTGTCAAGTTAGGAACGAGTTGTGGGAGGACGCGAAGATGACAATAAGGGCCTGATAACGATGCCAGAAATAGCTCGGTTGTTTGAAGGATGATTTAAGGCAGCGTACACACACATCCATATGCAGATACTAGAATGCCTCTAGGCAGTGGTTTGAGCCATAGTTTATATAATAAAATATGAAGTGTCCCGCAGTTTGTACTTAAAAACAACAGAGAGGTAAATTCCTCTTGGAAAAATAGTAAATATTTAAAAATTATATAAAAATATATAATATCTAAAAAAATATTATATATAAAATCTCCTCATTACCTTACCTTATGTTTAAATTAAAATAGTAACTAAAATAAAACTCCAATTTCACACAATAACTATAATAAATTTTAACAAGTAGGTAGATGTTTAATTTATACATTCTCAAAATTTCATTTTATATTCGATATTACTTTTGCTTTATGTGTTTAATTTTTCGATATTTCTGTACCTAAAGAACACCACAAATTTAATCATATTACGGCGACCATAAAACAAAACACTATTGGGAAATATTTATGGCTTCTGAGTCTTCTAATTTAAAGTTCAAAAATATACTGTCATCTGGAATCTATTAGTTTTATTTAAAAAAATCGATGTAAACAACGCGAAGCAGAGCCTATTTTTCCCTTTTTCTTTTCCCATCTAAACTTATATTCTAATTGATTTTGGAAAGATTATACCTATTTGCTATGACCCAAGCGGGTAGCTAAGGGTAGCTGCACACGCAATTACCATTTTTTAAATCGTCTGCACGATGTACGTTTAGCTGCCTATGAGTGAACGTGTGACATAAAACAAACGAATCCAGTCATGCATATTCTAGACGGGAACGTTTTGTAAGCATTACATAACCGTTTATGTTTTGCTGATCTTTGTAAAAATAGGTACGCGGGGATTCCGATCGTTTTCTCCGCTTCAGTTTTGGAGGACGAAGACGCCATTAAGCGGCAGATAAACTAAAAAATGCGACTAGCAATGCCAACTTCCAGATATTTTGAAACGACGCGTAACAATGATATAAAATCGAGCGAAGGTCTTCGTTTAACAATGCTCGGATCAGCTGTTCGTAATACTATTGCAGTTCCGCATTTTTTTCGACGATTAATTATGGCAAAAAGCGTATTGATTATCCAACAAACGATAGTCGCAATATACAGGGTGTAGATAATTGAATAGGAACAAACTTTTTAGTAGTACTCCAAAGAATATGAAACACCCTGTATAGAATAAGGCGCGCTCAGTAGCGTTAAATTATTAAGTAGTTTTCGATTATTATTTCTTTTACATACATATATGCCGTTTTGGCGCGAACGGCACCCAAATTACGCGTCTGTAGAGTCCATTAGGGAACGGCAAATTATAAAATATACTTTTTAAAAGCTACTTACCATTAAATCTTGTTCTCCAAGGCTGTACTCGTCTGTAAGTTCCACATTGTGAACCCCAACCACCTGGAATAAATTTAAATGAGCTATTATAAGAAAAAAGCGGAGGTCGTACTAAGATTTAATTGTATTCTCTTTGTTTAAATTAAGTTTATTGGTATAATTATTATTAATAGATACTGTTAATAATCACAATTTACACAAAAACCTGACCTATATCATAATGAATAACTGTGTATACGCTTATAATAGCTGTAATTTGTGGTTACACACAAGATTGCGGATTGTGTATTTTTAGAAAAGAGCATGGGTTTAAAAATGTAATAAAGTTTGAAGAAATAGCTATGAACAATTTAGAATTTCTTGGAATACTGTCTATCACACAAGGTATTTCTAAAACAAGTTACACATCAGTTGAAAAGTTGTTGCAAATAAAAGTTTATACCGCTACTTTAATTGTTATTGTAGTTCATTTAGGTATTAGTGATTTTGTCTTTTTAAGAACATATAACAAGAATATTTAAGATCTACAGCGTAATCGTAAATGCTCTAATCTAAAAAGTAAGGAACGTCGGACCAAAAATGAGTGTAGATAATGCGGTTGTAATGTGTAGTTCATTAACAAAAGTACTGTATATCGTGTAATAAAGAGTGACAAAGAAGAACATACAACTGCAAATTAGAAAATTATGGAAACTCGCTGAAGGAACAACATAGACGTTGATGACGGCACAAAGTACGCCATTCATAGAATACTTCATGGATGGTATTTTAAAACTAAACTTTCAACAATAAAAAAAATCAGTTGCAATCCCCAACTGTTATATCCTATCATAACCCGTGATAAATGTTAGTTAATGTGTGATCCTTATAGTGGCAGTGTTAGTAACCAATAGTGTATAGCGTATATATCGTGGTGGTGGTGGGCGGTCCTTAAATATTAAAGTGCTCACTCAATGTCAACTTATTTTTCTGTTTTTTAAACCCTTCTCAAATGGTACGCCTATGGAATCCTCTACTCGTCTAAATGTTGTACATTAACCACTTTCACTATTTTGACACTCGGGTACAGTTGCATTCGAGTATTACCATTGATATTGGTCAGTTGTTAGCAAAGCCTTGCAATATTTAGTTTTCAGTTTGGATCTGACGAGCCTGATAATCTTCGATTCATGCAACCTTTGCTCTGTCAACATAATATGTTTAAAAAATGAAAGTAAATTAGTAGTACCTATCTTTATTGTTGTTATTTTTTAAACAATCACAGTAACGTTCCAATTACGGTCACGTGGCAATGTTTTCAAAACTCGACTTAATAATAGTCAAGCCGATTGTGTTAATCATAATAATTTTATCAGCAGCAGAAGTGATTATTCACCTAGATTTATTTGAAATACTTGTACTCTGATAAGCATTGTCGTGGAAACGCGATGATTTGTACCATGAATCATGCGACGGTAATAACGTTATAGGCAAACGGATTATATTTTAACGAAGATATATTGTAACCATTGGAAATGTAAGGACTTAGGTGAAGAATACCTAACTTTGTCCACTTTTGTTGAAATATGTATAAAATTCCTTTGGGAGATGTTTTGATTATAATTCAGGGAGATATTTCTTTAATTATACAAGTAGAAGATATCTGTGCTATGCAGGGTGTTCTACAAGCCCTATGACAAATCTTGTTATATGAACAAAGGTCTGATTCGTTTTTGTTTAGAAGTTACAAGCATTTTAAAAATTATAATTTCATATTTCAATCCAAGCAGTCTGATAATCATAATATTTGTGTCATTTTGTTTATTCATTTGACACTTAGCGTTAAGGTGCTAAATAAAAAATGTATTTATTTACAAACCAGATAAGAAATGATCCAAATCTCATCCGTCGAGTGACAGAATCTGTGAGGATTGCATTCGAGACAAGGGTGGACATATTGAACAATTTGTATAGTCTTAAAACTTGTTAGTTTGCTTAATAAAGGTTAACTAATGTCTAAACATAAACAATAATTATTGTTATAGTAACCATCATTTTTAGTTATCAGGCTTCTTCGAAACATGAAATTATGTATTTTTAAAATGCTTGAAACAAAAAGTTAATCCAGCTACCAAACCAAGTTTGTCACAGAACTTGTAGAACACCTTGTCTATCGAAAAGGAACTAGGGCTAAGTACGTTTCCTTGAGGAACACCTTTTTTCAAACCTACAACATATCTATAGAAAGTGAAACGTTTAACTTTTTCGCAATAGAATCGAAGTTTGGCGGGTCTATCGGCTAATCCGCGGATCTGGGACCTTGGTCAGTTTAAATAATAAATGATATGGAAACAATTATTGAAACCAGTACTTGTAGGTATTAAATTACTCGACTATTTCTTTGAAAACTAGGAAACGGTTAGTAGTGCCGGTATCAGAAAGGACTAGTTTCATGTAAACAACGCAGTAAATAGCAATTAAGCGTAATTGATAGATTACCCGGGCAGCAGGCATGTCATTAGAAAGATTGGTTTTCAATTATGACAGCTAATGTATGTAATTATTGGTTGTAAAAAAAAAACTGGGACAAGTTCACGTGTTGTACATATTGAAACCGTCTCATTTTTCACCTTAAAAGTTAATTATTGGTGATTCGGAGACGTCGGCGAGTTATTACCCCAGCGTTGTTTTTAATTTGCGGTTCAATCAACTTGTTTTCAGCGCATACAGCTGCGGACGATAAAAAGTTTCCAACATAAGTTGATTATGGTCCTTCACAAAATGGAGTTAATTTCGTACTTTTCAAAACTATTCTTGTCCACAGCTGTACGTTTGTAGAAAATACACAAGCGTTTGTGATTTTTTCTTTCAAATGATTAATATCTGGCGAAGGTGTTTTGTAAACCTTATTTTTTAAAACCGCCCCATAAAAAAAATGAGGGGTGTTAGATCTGGTGACTTTCCTGGCCACTGAATAGATCCATTAATCCCAATCCATCTTTCTGGGAAAGTGTTATCTAATATTGCTGCACAACCCTGGTCTTGTAGGGTGGAGCTCGGTCGTGCTGAAACCATATGTTTCTCCTTAGCTGCAAAGGCACATTCTTCAGAAGTGCAAGAAGTTCTTGTAGGAAATTAGTTAACTCACGCAATGTATGTTCATAAAAATAAGGCCTAATTAAATGTCTACGGATGATGCCTCACCATACATTTGCTCCAAAATGGCCTTGGTTTTGGACAGGATTTACAATGCGGGGGTTTTCAATAGACCAGAAGTGTTCGTTGCGCCTATTTGGCAAACCGTCACTAACAAACCAACTTTCGTCCGTTCAAAGAACGTGCCGAAAAAGGTTCTGATCAATAGTACATAAAATTAAGTCTGTTTTCAATGTGATGCTCAGGCAAATACTCTAAATTGTGAACTTTGTAGTCATTATACCTATTGGTCTTTAAAATTCGTTCCCGTTCCCGGTAAGCCTGCCGTATATAATTTCATGGATTTGGTATGGTATTAACATTGTTTCTTACCCTTCAATTATTTGATTCTTCCGAACAGAAAATGCATCTTCATTTCGTCGCAAGGGCGCTTCCAATCTTGTAAAAGTTCTATGATCAGGAATGAAGCGCTCTATATACCTTTCTCGATATAACTCTTCGATATTGCTTATAACTTTTAAACGGGCAGTGATACAGAAAAATGTTTCTAATAAAAATTTATTAGAAAAAGCAGAGCTTTTTGACAGGAAATGTGGGTATGTTTCTAGAAAAAATATAATTGATGACGTCATTAATCGTTTCTGTTAAATCCCAAAGATTTGACTCTCCATTGAGAATGGAGGTAACGTATTTTAATCAACTTATAGCAGCAGGTTTTAGCCATATGCTGGATTTATTAGCAAAACCGTCGCCAATAATCGTGACAGCTCCCGATTTAGCAATATCCCGTTTCTATTTCCACTCTTCTGGACTAATCCAATCCGATTTACAATGTTTAGCGGTCCGGTATTTTTAGCCGCGTTACACAATGCCCTAAATATACCGAATATTTGCGGCCAGAACGCTTACACGCCAACGAAGAAAGGAATTCCGCCCGCGAAAGCAATCGAACGATTAATGGGCAATTTCTCACGCTAATTTTTTCGCGAACAATCAAAGACACTCGAAATCGCGCTAGCTAGGGGCCGCGACCGTGGAAAATAGAAAAAAACGGCTCCGTTCCTCCGCTAGAAATTTTTTGACGGCGTTGCCAAATTTCCAGAAATTTCCTTGCTTCTAGGGAAAGAAGTCATCGTTTGGTTTTTGTAAATTCCGCACGTTTCTGTATTTAGGAAGTGTTCCAAATGTTTACCCATTCCTTTACGCTAATTTTAGTACACGTGTATCGGTGAATTTATTGTGTGGAATGTCTAAAGGTCAACAGGGACTTCGACAGGTTGAGTACGCCGGAACACGGAGGAAGTAATTCATAAATCTAGAAAAAGCGGTCTAATAGCCGCATGTCACCGTTAATTTTAACTTAAAACCCGTTAAAAAAATTAAATAATGAAGTAGGAAACCGCGACCCAACCAAGATTATAAATAGAACAATAAATTTATTAATAGATTGGACTTGGACGTAACAGAGATAAATACAGACCTCTGTGGCCTTTGGCGAAGCTAAAACTTCCATAACGGTAGAGGAAGTGGTCTGACAGAGACAAAAATATCGCCGCAATTACATTCTTGTCTTTTTCGTGGCGTTTGGCATTGGATTGATATACAGGGTGTACGGAATATAAATGCAGATACTTGTCAGGGGCTTGTATATCTTATAAAAATATAAGTGCAATAAAATGCGAAACTGTGTTACATTATAAACTAAGGCGCAGTTCAGGTTAAGTAAAAGCTAACGTAATTTGTTTTTCCTAAATGCTTAATTTTACCTTACCTGCTGCTCTTAACCTCAAATTATTGTTATTATTAGTAGTAGTGCATTTTGTACTTTTGTACCTAGTGTCTGCCTGATATTTGTGAGAGTACATTAACAGAAATGGAACAATGCATGAATTTTATATTGGTTTGAAATTTATCACAGGGTAATCTGTCAAACCTATTGAAAGGTCACAACATGTGTCTGGCGGCAATAATCACATAGGTAATATTAACGTTAATAAATTGCCTTAGAATGTAAACAAAACCACGTGGCCGGAAACGCGATGTCATTGGTGTCGCCGGTACACGCCCTTCGGGGCGGTTTATATCCATGGATGCAGGTGCAGGTGTTGGTGATGTAAACAGGCGTTTGTTTCTTGTATTTTTGAGTTTTTGTGGTATTTGTGGATCATAAATACATAGTGTAAATAGTGTGTAGGTAATGCGATAATTATTAGTGGTGATGTGTTGAACTTACGGTATTGTTAAACGTAACTTATTCCTTTATTTACAATATCGATCAGCTCGTGACAATTACGGCGACAATGCTGTTGGACAAGTACCAGATAGATGGTTTTACTAGAGGTATTTATAAAATTATGCCATCTGATTTCACATTAAAGTACTTGTTTTAATTTGTAGGTTTATTTTTCCACGAAATTGTTTAGGACAAACGCCATTTCAATTAAAATAATGCAATCTTTTTTCTGCACGTATTTCATTCATAGAATCTATGACCAGCTGCATGACATTAATTCATGATAAATCTGGCCAATATTCTTTGACTACGAGGCGTTTGTACGGTAAACACTTTTCGCAAGCAACGCATTTTGAACACTTATAACTGTTTTACATTTTATGCTATGTAGTGAAAAGAGCTCTAAGAAAACTATTCACAGTAAGAATGTTAGATGTATTTGTATTTATTATGTACAAACACCTGACATGGTATGTGTGAGAAGTTGTCGCGTATTCAAGACCTGTTTGCTATCATAATTTTATTACCGTTAGAGAAAAGGAAATTATTAAGTAATTGCTTTGTTTGATACAATTTATCATATAGCAAATCGTATTAAACGCTGAAAAGTAACGAAGGAAAAGGTCTTTAAATGAACGAAAGTGGAGTTCACACAACTCTTTTAACTGTCAATTAGAATTTTTACGTAAGAGACAAATGATATAGATGAGACAGATTATTGAAAGTTATATTTAACACTTATTAAATCAAATTATGAGTAATCTTTCAAAATATTCGATAATTTCAACTATTTCTTTAACCGTAACATATAGATATAGCAGCCCACTGAGGCTATTTTACAGGTAAACGGCCGAATATCGTCCCAAACATATGAAATACGTTAGAAACCACATCGGTCCTGGTACAAATTCGATATAAATAAGCTTCTTATAATAAGCAAAAAATCTTTACTCGGAACATACATCAGCGTGTGGCCTTGGTGACGTCATTCGCTTAGCAAAATGACCAAAATAAGAAAACGACCCATAGGATTTGGCAACGATACTGCCGGTAGATTGACAGTTTGGATGTGTTTCCAAAAACTTTTTCGTCAACACGATAGATATGTTGAAATTCGGGATAATCCACTGCGATCGGCGTGGGCGTTGGTTTGCAAACAGAATATTAAAAACGTTCAACTATCGGCCACATGTAACGATTTTTTCTTGTACCTGGACTTTAACCGAACTAGAATGTAGCCGCGAATCACGATAAAAATAGACTGTTGAGACTTCCGCGAGCTTTCCAAGTCCTTTCTCGTGAAAACTGAGGACGCACTGATTATTATTTTTAAATAAACACAACGTCAGAAGTCTTCAACCCCCTGTATATAAAATGACTCGATTGTTTTTCTTAATGTGATGATGATGTACTTAGGGAACAAAAAAGACAATAATAAATTGCAGAGCATGTTACTTTATTACCAATGTTTTTACAAATCTGGTTGGTTTGGCAGTGTATTCAGTCAAGTGTTCCTTTGAATTTTTGGACGTGAAATTTCTGCGTTTGCCCGAGTAAGAATTACTGGTTTACATTATGCAATACATTCTAATCATCAGATATCGAACATGTTGGTCATTCTTAGATCATCCGTTGTACGAATAGTACACAGATATGAAGAATTTGATACAGTGGAAAAGAGACCACGTAGTGGACGTCCTCGAATATCTAATGTCAGTATTTGGCGCAATATTCGAAGATGACTCCACAACGCAAATTTACGCGCTAGAAGACCATTCCGAGTCCACACTCTACTTCCAAGCAGTGTTGCCATCCTGAAAAATATTTCGGTAATAGATCTTCATAAAAATTGTAATAGATTTGGCACTAATAGTAACAGATCTAGTAACAGACGATAAAACACAATAACAAAAATTAAAATTATTATGTGAACTACCGTTTCGTTTTTACAGTCAAATTTGAAAATGGTTAGCATGTATCTGTAGATTACTTTAAAGAAGGCACATTAAGGTTCGTTAAAAAAATATTTAGGGACTTTTTTTACAGAAAAAATATGAAAAGTGCAAAATAAAATATGTAATCACAGATATTGTTTTGGAAATTTATCAACATTTTTCAAAACAATTTGTGTTTGTGTCGACTGCTACAGTAACAGTACAGCAGTAACAGTAGTTTTGTTTTGACCACAAAATATAAAGGTTTTGACAGACAATCCAAATTAGAATCGTACCAACGTAGCGTACCACTGCACTCAAAACACGAAAGAGAAGAACATACAACACATAAATAAAAAATGGTCGACCACACAACATATAATACAGTGTCGTGTCAACCAAGACCATAGAACAGACAGATCATAGATAATTTATTTGTCAGCGGAGAACAACAGAATACAAATCCGTAATTGTCGGCATTGTGGCGGTAAAATTTGATTTCAATAATTACGATGACATTTAAATTGTAAAATTGTAATAGATATTATGGCCTGGGTAATAGAGTAATAAAAATTATCAAATTGTAATAGATTTAGTACAATTGTAATAGGGGTGGCAACACTGCTTCCAAGGCATCGTGCTGCCCGTCTCCAGTGGACGCGAGAGCATAGGGGTTGGTTTTTATGCCAGTGGCGGTGAGTCTTATTTACAGACGAAACCAGAATTGGGCTGGTTACTGATGACAATCGACGAAGAATCTGGAGAAAGGTTCAAAAGACACTGGAAGCAGGACATATCAATAGATTAGATTGGCAAGCCAACTCTCCTGACATGAATCCTATTGAAACCATGTGGGATTTCGTTGCTAGAGCCATTCATGATCATATTCCTCCACCTCAGAGTGCAAATGAGTTAGTCGTGGCGGCAGAAGAGGAATGAAACAATATTCCGCAAGAGATCGTTAGCCGCTTGATTATCTCAATGCACAGACGTGTCAATAAGCTATTGGAACGTGGTGGAAGTCATACCGACTATTAGTCAAGTAGTATTTGCTTCGTTACTTCTTTTTGGTTTAATAAATTTTGTCAAAAATATCACACATTTGCTGGTTTTTAATTCTTTTCACAAAAAAAAGATTCAGAAAATAATATATGTCCTCCAGACTCGTAAATATGTATTTTAAGCGCATTTTAGTAAGCATCAAATAATTTTAACATAACATCGTTAGATACGTATTTTTAATAAAAATGATGTCATTTGTCATAAAATATGTAATTCTGCTGTATTTTCCTTAAAGTGTCTCATAGTACAGTATATATTGGTTATTTTTTATTTTTATTAAAAACAATTTATAAAGTGCGGTGCAGCCAAGCACATTCTAATGGTATATCTATTGACAACTTTATTTCTGTTTTCTATTTTAAATACACCGAAGGTCGACTGTTGCACTATTACTGTAATTATTTGCAATGAATTGAAGCTAAACTAGTAGATATAGCGGTTATTTACTAGACAACATGTCTGCAGAACAACGGTGGCAAAAGGAAACTAAATTACATTTCTGTAAATAAAAATAGACTAAAACTAAGGCATTAGTCATTGTGATAATTTACAACTAGTGATTTTCCTAATTTTCGAAAACAGGACAAAACCTACATACTTTGGATACATCCAGAAATACAAGTACACCTGACGCAAATCTTTTGATAAATCGCTTTGCCAATGGTCGACAGTCGACAGTAATCTCGGACAGGTTTTATTGATCATAAAAAATTATATAATTACCGGCGGGTTTATATATTTAGATACTGAGACAGATATTGTATATAGAACGGTGTTTTGGCTTTGTTTTCACTTCGTTGCGATTGTTTTCGTCCCATCCACTTTTTTTAATGCACAGTAAAAAATATGAACTCGAAAATTTGTCAAACCAAATTTCAAATAAACATATATGCGACATTGTTTTTTTCCTACATATTTCTCAAAACTGTTGTTTTTGTTGTTGTGCAGAAAAAACTAATAACATCAGCGGGTTCGCACCACCAAATTGCATCCAAAATTTTATATTTTAAAATTATCTTACACGCCCTGTATATCAAAAATGGGTGGATCAAGGACATTATATTTATTAAGCAAACCCCACTTATTTTTCAATAATCTATCGGTTCTAGCAATATTGCCATGTCTTTTTAAAACACCCTTACATACAATTTTGTAAAAATAAAATCAAAAATAGCAGTTTCAATAACGATTTAAAAATACACTATAATCGACGACCAGACAAAAAATTTAAAAAAATTCCCAAGGAAAGAAATAAATTACATTTTACAACACCTATTTTTACGTATACAGCAAATTCAACGGCTTTTGCGCTATTGTTATTAATAACTTGTAAATTATTGGCAGCAGCTATGATACGTTTGCGTAAATCATCAACAGTGTCCACGTCGGTGCCCTATGCTTCATTTTTTAAATATCCCCACAAAAATAACTCCAAATGATCTAAAGTCAGGAGATCATGGATCGTGGCTCCTCGTCCAATCCCCTGGTATTAATACTTTGACTCGCAATACGCCGTGGACGTCCTGGACCTCCATCTCTTCCACGATTCGGTTGCAAATTTCCCGTGACACGCCAGCGTTTGCACTACACTTGCACTCATTTGGAACATGTTTACCGGGAAATCGTTCTGTTAAAGCATTACATCACAAAAATGTTAATACGATAAGTAATCGAATATTTAAAATCGCCTGGCCCAGTGATGTAAAGGTTGAAACTGCTAATATTTTTTTTCTAGAAAACTATGAAGATTTTACAAAAATATTTACTCCATTTTTCATGACGCATCTATTCCCAAATTTTTTTAGAAAAATGTTGAACCACCCTGTATACGATGTTCCATTTGAAATACGGAAGTTGACAACTACATCCGTACCTAAAATACTCTGTATAGCAATTTTCAAACCTATATCTTACTTGGTTGTCTATATACGAGTACCTTTAGTCGTCTTGAATGATCCTGTAGTCTAGACGGGCGTAGTGAAAAAATTGGCATCTATACAACCTGTCCTTGAACAGCATATCGTGCTGTTTTTTTTATTCATTGATAATCCCGGAGCACCAAAATATCTAACACGTGCAGTATGGTCACCTACCTCAACCTTAGCGAATTTAGCTGAATCGTGGAAAATTTTAAATGATGATTGTACTTTTATTCGTTCTTTGTTAGACCAGAGAGTGCAAACATTTTGTTTATTTGGCAGAAAGTACTCGGGCGCGTGTCGGGTTTCTGTGAACTTTGAAGAATGTTAACGCCCTTCGACATGCACATGTGATGTTCTAGATGTTGCAGTAGTCTAACAGTTTTACCGATGATGCCGCACCATACATTTAACCCAAAGTGGCCTTGGTTTTGGACTGGATTTACAATGTGGGGATTTTCAATGGACCAGTAGTGTTCGTTGCGTCTGTTTGGCAAACCATTACTGACAAACCGACTTTCGTCCGTCCAAAAAACGTGTCGAAAAAGGTTCTGACTAACAGTTTGTTGAACGGTTTATGTATTCAAATTCAATTCACAGCTAGCCTGCTGTATACAACATCGTGGATGTTGTTGGAAATACTGTAATAGTCTATCTGTATTTACATTGTTTCTTACCTTTCGATCAATTATTTCATTCTTCCGAGTAGAAAATGCATCTTCATTTCGTCGCAAGGTGGCCTCCAATCTTGTAGAGTTTCTATGATCAGGAATGAAGCGCTATGGATACCTTTCTCAATATAACTGTACGACTCTTCTTGAACGACTACTTGATTCCACCGCCAATGTGATTTTTAGGTGGTATTTCTCTTGAGACTCTTTAGGACGATATATTTTTTAAACGGGAAGTAATAAAGAAAAACTTCTCTAATAAAAGTTTATTAGAAAAAAGAAAGCTTTTTAACAGGAAAAAAAATTGGGTAGGTTTTTGGAAAAAATATAATGACTTCATCAGTCGTTTCTGTAAAATCCCAAATATAATACTTTCGATTGAAAATAGAGCTTATCTCATCCCGTTTAACATCACGTGTCTCAAGTTTTATTGAATTTTTTTATATCCTCACGGTAGGCCCATACTATCGAATTTGAGACAATCTGCATATATTGGAACATCTTATAGTGTAAAAATATAATTCGAATAAGTATCAATTAATGAATTCATTGATTTAGCTAAGATATCACCCAAAATCAAGAGGTTCAAGGTCTGGGGAGCTTAAAGGGCGCTGTATATAATCTGACGATTGAATCAAAACGTGTTTTAATACTTCCCAAAGGTGAAATGCTGAACTAATACCTACAATTCGATAAAAATCAAGTTCAATAGCATACAAACATCATGAGCGTACGGTTGCAAAACCAAGGCCACCCCCCTTGTCACCGCGATCATTATCTAAAGAATGCGTGTAGTTCTAAAGGATTAAGAAGCAAAACAAAAGTTTTCTGAAGTGTTTTCCTTCAATGCCAACTCGATTTCCGAAGTTCCTGAACCAGATTTCGTCGGTTTTTCGAAATGCTGTCGAATCTCGGCCTTGCGTTGATTTCGTCCGCGTATTACGAAACATCTTATCGCTATCGAGATAGTTTCATTGTTTCGAAAGCCTCGTGGGTGTTTATTTTGAAACAGTTGAATGGGTTTCGTCGGCAAGGGGAATATAACTATCAATAAGTATTTTTTTTTCGCAATCAGAAGTGACAAAGTTCAAAATTCCCTTAACAGAGGTGAAATAACACTCAAACAGTTTCAAAATTAAAAATGGTCAATAGGGGTTAGATCGGGCCTGTCGAGAGGGTAGTGTATAATTCGTCAAAGAAGGATGAAACTATATATTTTGCTTCTTAATAATTATTTCTTTTATTATTACGGATTGGTTGTACCCTGTTGTACTAATTACAAATGGTATGTAAACAGGTCACCATTTAAATATTGTAACAATCCATTGTCTGTAATTACATGATGCCACGATGTATATTGGTTTTTAACAACTATTGAAAGCTGTACGTACCACGAATAATTTTAGATTCATTTTCGTAAACGTGGTTGCTTGATTTTTATTTAAATCAGTGGCATACGCAAGTTATACAGCGGTTTTGTGACACCTAGATTCCTAAATTTTTTTCTACGATGTATAAATAACTGAGGAATGTAACTCTAAACTCTAAAAAAAGAATGTGTCAATGTAGGCAAAACGATAAACACATGTAAAATATACACCACATTTTGCTGTTAAATTACGAAATATTATAGAGAACTTTAACCTAGTTTAGTGGAAGAGATGAAAAATGGCTTACCATTAGCATCTCTTAAAACGTAAAATATACAGGGTAGCTCAAATTAGAAAAAAAATGCGCCGTTAAGGCAAACCAAACAAATCCAGAAATTTTATGAAAAATTTGAAAAACAGCCGATTTTAGAAAATGCCACCTAGCCACATTATTTCTTAGTATAAAAAGCTAAAATTTAGTACAGGGGGATAAGAATATGCGAAGATACGATTTTTTCGCCATATTGAATCTTAACAGTAACATATATAGAATATAATTACGAACATTTTGTTTGAGAATAACTAAAATTTAAAGAAATAGATTTTCTTTAGACGAAAATAGATCTCTCGTATATTGTTTCTTGATAGATAAAAATTAATACGCAATTGTAATAAAACTCAATAATTATTTCTGATCTATGAAATTCAACTTTTTGATTTCCCTCTGTATTATATTTTTTGTGTACGTTACGTAAGTGGCTTCTTCCTACAATATCGAGGTTCTTTGTCGGGCCAAAGGCATACGTAACCGGCTAGAAGTGACCGTTTCCTGCAAAATTTTATGAAAGTACAAAGTTGCATGGGGGATTATGTAAAAATTTCAAGAAAAAAAGCAACACTCGGTGATATACTGACATAATTCTTAATGCACAGAATAGTGAAATCTCATTAAACGAGCTAATTAAAATGTATTAACCAACTTCTAGCGTATTCGTTGCGAAAGGTACACGTATAGCAATTTTTTGACCTCTACGCTCGACATCATTCAAAGAGAAGAATTCATGTCGCTTTTGGGATTCAGTGAAGACCAGTTTTAATTTATTTTACCGCCAATTGTATCGGGTGACTAAAGTCTGGTTCACACTATGCGACATTTGTCGCTGTATTAAAGACCAATCACAATTTTACTTATGGTACTGCCAACTCTACCACTAATATGTTATATTTTGTATAACAGAAATGACGGTAAATAGTTTATTTTCTGATTTGAATAGTAATTTGTTTTTTTAGTGAAAACTTAATCACAATTACTAACAATTTTTGATATATTATCATGTCTAAAAGGCAATAGTATGAAATGCCAAGATTAAACGAAAACATAAAACATATTAATGGTGGTATTGATGATACATGAATAAGATCTGACCTGCGTGTGAGGTTATTCTTTCCGAACATGCGCATTATGAACATGACTGATGTTATAAACAAATGTTGGTTGTTCTTAAATACTTCTACATCCTTGTAAAAAAAAACTAATTTGAAATTATTAATTTTTATAGTATCTATATAAATAGTACACTAGGGTCAGATTTGGACTGTACAATTTGAACTATGACAACTTGTTGCTAGTTGCCTAAATACACGCACTACCAAAAGTCTTAGCCCCCTGTATATAAAATGATTCCATTAAACCTAATGGTTTTTTTTAATGTGGTAAAAAAGTACATGTACTTAGGGAACAAAAAAGACAATAAAAAATTGCAGACAAATTTGGTCAGTTTAACAGTGTTCCTTTAAATTTCTGTACATTATATTGCCAGGACGTGAAATTTCTGCGTTTACCCGAGCAAGAATGACTGCTTTACATGAGGCAGGACATTCTAATCATCAGATATTGAATATGTTGGACATTCCTATATGATCTGTTGTACGAATAGTACACAGATATGAAGAATTTGATATGGTGGAAAACAGACCACACAGTGGACGCCCTCGAGTATCTAAGGATCGGTATTTGGTGCAATATGCTCGTAGACACCACATCATCAGCTTCACCTCTCAGGGCCCACTTTCAAGGTACGTTTCACCGTGTTTTATCGACACCTATTATTCGAAGACGACTTTACAACGCAAATTTACGTGCCAGAAGACCATTACGGGTCACTATTCTACTTCCAAGGCATCGTGCTGACCAAACCAGAATTTGACTGGTCACTGATGACAATCGACAGAGTCTGGAGAGAACCAGGTCGTCAACAGCGACTTCATTCTCCTCGTGAAGTTGCTCCGTATGAAGAGGTAATATTTTGGGGTGGAATAATGTTCAACCGCCGCACTCCATTCCACAGAATATGACCGGTCAAGTTTACATCGAACAAGTTATTACGCCCATTACCTATCCCCTATTTAATGAATTAGGTGAAAATTTTGTGTTTATGGACGACAAAAAGTTTCAGAAAAATCAAAGATTCACAAAAAAAAATTCAGAAAACAATGTACTTTTAAATGTATTTGGTTTTTCTGACAAAAAGATTTCTTTAACAAGAATGAAGAGGAGTCCAAGACTTTTGACGTTGTATATGTAAAGTCATACTAAATAAGTCTATTGCACCGTAGTCGTATTGATGACTAAAGCCAAGTTCACACAAAGCGACATTTATCACTGTCAACAGCTTATTGTCTACGTCGTTGTTTCTAAACTAGCCTTAAACGAATGTATTAAATTTACTTAACAAATCGGGCTTTATCAACAAATAAGTGGGCCAGTTTCCCAATCTGCTAACATTGACATTTGAAGGGCATTTTACTACATTCTTACGTAACATCCAACTCTACGCATCAAACGTCCATTAAAGAAGCCATTATGTAACCGTTGACAGCGCATCCACTAAAATAAATTAACTCGATTTCAAAGGTCAGGGCGCCACCTCACCCGGATTTAATGCTAATTATAAAACGTAACGTGCTTAATAGCGTGTTTAGAACATGCATTAATTGCTTCTGAGATGGTTCAGATCAAGGTCTGTCGTTTATCTCGAGTTTTGATTTAAATCTTCGACGTTTAGAATCGACGGGTTTCAGATCGGGTGTATTTTTAGGTAGGGGATTCAAATTTCTGGAAGACACGAATTCTGCGTTTCTTATTTTTTGGAAAAAAAAACATGTAAAACAAGGTTCGGTGGGCGTTTGTTTGTTTTCAAGAACTGTTGTTGTCAGGAGACGATAAGTTTCGACATTGAGAGCAATGTCGGTGGGTTGCGGTCTTTCTGGTAAATGCATATGTATGTGTTCGGTACTTGGAAGTGGCATTTAGTGTTCGACTTTTTTTTATCTCATTGAGTAACTCAGGTAAGGTCGTTGTTTATGTGTAACACGTGGGCTGGAAATGAACACAAACGCCAAATAGGGAAAATTCCATGTGTGGCAGGCTAAGCGATCGGTGGAAAAATATAAAAAAGCAAAATACGTATTTATTTTTTTTAATGACAACTAAAAATGCAGTGGGGAAATTGCATGATTTTTCTCAAATACGTGCAGAAGAAAGAATAATATAATAATAATAATATCTCTACCCCTCATTCTAATCGCGAGGATTAGCCCAGAAATCGAAGACTTGTGCGGGAGAGGGGGCGGCATATTAATGAGAGAAACCTGGGAAACCTCATTAGTTAGGGGGATAGTCAAACGTCAACCGGTATCAATCTCTCACATTGACCCAAGTCAACATTCTTCCACCCATACCCGCAGAGAGGGTGTGAGTCCTTTCCACGAATATAGCTTATATTATACGGTCTACCGGCTGCGGGGGTCGATCCCACAGCGATCTAGTCACCTAGATTCAAGTACTGACGCCTTAAACCACGCGACCACTGACCGAGAATGTATTATTTTAATGGAAATGGCGTTTGTCCTAGACAATTTCGTGGAAAAATAAGCCTAAAAACGTCATTTAAAAATTTACGACTACGTTTCCCAAAAAACTGTGACCGTCATATACCTAAATACGTGCTTTTGTTTTTATCTGTTAGGGCTACCAATCCCGGGATCCCGGGATTCTGCTAATTTTCAATCCCAAAAATCCCGAGGGGCCACCAGCTTGGTTCCCAGGATTTTTGGGTTTGACCTTGTCGATTTTATAGATACGTTGTGGTATTGATATTAATTTTTCATAATATATCGACATTGTCGACAGCAGTCAATCTCGGGATGCAGGATTATAAATTTTTAATCCCGGGATTGAAATTTTTTTCCAGGATTGACAGCCCTAATATCTGTATACGATTTCCATTTTCGGACAACGCAGTATATACGTTTAGAAAAATTAATTTGTCAACAATATAAAATTAATAAATTAATTTAAAAAAATTAATAAGTGTTAAATATCATTAGTCATTACTTACTATGTATTATTTTTGAAATTAAAACAAGTAGAGTAATGTGCAAGCAGATGGCATTCACCATATCACCACTAATAATTCTGGCATTACCTATACAGTATTTACATTATCTGTGACCCAAAAGTGCAGCAAAAACACAAGAAACAACAACCTGTTTACAACACCAACACCGTAATCAGCACCTGTGCCTACGGAAACAAACCGCGCTGAACGGCGTGTGATGTCACGCCAATGATATCACGTTTTCAACCACGTGGATTCGTTTTCATTCAATGGCAATTTATTAATGTTAATATTTTAATTATAATGTGATTATTACCGTCAGACACATGTTCTGATCTTTCAACATGTTTGAAAGATTACCATGTAATACATTGCAAAGCAATATAAAATTCATGCAACTTGCCCATTAGATACAGAAGCTATGCTGGCGAGCACCACATGTTAGCAGCGGCAAAATAGGATATCGCACTATGGCGTGACTTGTAATTGAAACTGAAACTTTTAAGTGGCACTGAGTTATCAGCTGTAATTACTATTCTCTTAATAACAGGACGCTGTAAAATTGGTTGTAAAAAAACGTTTTCGGTTGAATTATACCCGTGCAAAGTCCAAATCGGTACAGTTATGAAGGTCGGGTCCAAATTATAATTGTAGACCATTTCAATAAAGGTTCTCTCGTTTATTTTGTCTTTGTAATTAAGATAAGTGGACAAATTATTTTTTTTCGGGATATGTTGAAGAAAAACAACATTTTCGGAACCGCTGATTCTATGTATGTCATAGTCAGCGGTCCCCAAAAAATGTGTACCCAAAAAATGCACTGAATATCTCGTATTAAATATTTAAACTGTGTCCACTCACTATGCATGTTACATGGATGTTGTTGTTGTGATATATTAAGAATGAAAAATAATTGAAAATAATAGAATCTAACTAGCTTGACAAACTAATAGTCACTCTGGCTTGATTCAGTGAAAAAAGAGGCCTTGTTCACGGTACATTACCCCTGTAATTTTTTTCTTGAATCGAAGAACTTTAACGCCACATCGTTACCTTACGGACAGTTAAGATCGTTTCCTTATTTTTTCGGTCTGACCAAGGATTCAGGCTAAATAATGGTTTAATTTGAGGTTGAAAGAGTAGTTTTTGTAGCTCAATTCAATGTCAATAGACCGTAAGAAAGGTATTTTGTGTAATTTGATTTTGTTTTTACATTTTTTGCGATCTAGAAACCTAGTTCCAATATGGTGTTGGCTGCTTCCACACTGCATAAAAATCTATCAATGAAATAATGTGACAGGCACTGCTATTGTATTGGTTGTATAGGTATAACAGTTTATGAATATTAGACATTTTTGGAGATTCGCATTGTTGGACCAAATATCAAAAATTATGTTGTCAATAAAAACAATTGCGTAGCGTCATATGACAATGCATATTACCAACAAACATATAATATCTGATAGCCGTAAAAGATAATTATGCTATATAATATATTTTTGAAAAACTCATTTGACGTAAAAATATACAGGGTGCTCCATAAAAAAAACTAAAGTTATGCCTACATCTTGAAAATGCGATATTCAATTTTGTTTTTGTGATATATGCTTTAAAAACTATTTAACTATTAACAAAATACCTGGTTGGCAAGTTCTCAGTAGTATACACTGCAGAAACTGTTCCGTGTCTCCATAATAATTATAGTTATCGTTTATCGCGATGTCAAAAAAATAGCTATGCAAATCGTCGGATTAGCAGCAATCGTTAATTAACGTTAAGAATGTTGCGCACTGTAAAACAACAGATAATATCTTGCCCAACGCTTAAAGCATGGCATTGTTAAATTAAACGTTTCGACATTTGAACAAAACGGTCGGCGTTGTGTTATATATGTTCCTTTCTTTCCCGAAGAAAAAAAAGCGAATACGAGAAATGTTCGACTGTTTTTTAAACGTCATTAAAAAAATTTTTCAACTTTTGTATGTACAATTTTTTTTCTTAAAGGAGTAATGCTCGGAATTTTAATTTTTAATTTTAAAAATCTATACAGGGTGAGTCAAGCTTAATTGTCAAACGTCAGGAATAGATTCCTCAAATGATTGCAAGTAGAAAATGTAAATACAACATACTTTTTATCTTGTTGTCTAACAGAGATATACAAGGTAACCAAGTTAAGGAAAAAATTAAAATCAGCTACCGCATACAATATGTTTGACATTTAACAATAATTCCACTTTGACGTTAGGTAGTACAGTACAGTACAGTTGATTTAAAGCCAGTCCGCCTGCCCCCTCAAATCTACACCACTGGTTATAATTTGATTCCGGTTTTTAGTTCATGAGATGATCCATCCTAAGTAATAAGTATAAAATTTTGAGAATGTGGCTCTTGTGATTTTTGAGTAACCGGGTAAATTTGATTTTTTCCCCCTGAATTTAACAATCTCATCTCTGTTGTGTGTACATTTTTTTTCGTAAAATTTCGCATTTTGCTTGCTGGAATATGAAAAATTAAGTCAATTTTGGTGAGGGAATGAAATTGCTTACACATATTTGATGAATTTTGAAAACAAAACACAGGAAAAATCTCTAGCAACCAAAAATTAGGACAAGTTCCATTTCTAAACACAGTTTATTTTCCAAAGCAACTATTTTACACACCAATTTATTGATAGATGGGTTGTAAAAGTTGACCCTGATTCTCTCGCCAGTACATGTTCGAATTGTTGTCCTTCAATTCATACGAAAAATTAGGGCTTGATCCCATTTCTTTGTTAATTTTGTGGGAATTACTCTATGCTTCTATGAAGGAAGGAAAAGTTTTAACAGTTTGTAACGTTGATGCCTTAACCTAAGTTTCATCAGCTTTTGCGCCTGAATGATGAAAGTGTTTGAAACGACCAATGAGAAATGACATCAGTAACGCTGAAAATTTGGCAAATCGTTGGAAAAGATCCCGTGCACAATCGCAGATGTGAAGGTCAATTCGTATATTGTTAAAAAATTGGGTATACAAGAGGTGAATAGTAAACTGAGTTGATTGTTTTTAATTCGTGATTCTGTCTCAGTTTCACAGTTTGTTTGTCTTTCTCTAAGATGTAGACTGCCACAAGGAACTAGTTGCTTGAGACACTGTGGATCCGTGAACTATATAGGTTAATGTATAACCAGTTATAGTTATAAAGTACGATTCTAATCTCGCGATCACCTACCTTTCTACTGTTTACCTCATCGGCCTACAACGGAAACGTTTTCACAACAACAGAGACACATTGGAACTTTCACAAGGCAGCTGTGAGTCAACAAAAAACCGCGCTGATGCTCATTTAACCTAAAACGAGGACCAGAACGGTTAGGATCTAGAGCGGGCCTCGCTGCTTCTCCGTCTGTGTAGTCGGAGTTAGGGTTTTCCGATTTTCACTGTTTCCTCGACAACTACTGCTCTTTCCTTTGTCTTATCTCGGGCGATTGTTTATTTTTCGTCGACGCGGGACGTGCTTCTCTAACTGGGTTAAAAGAAATCAAGTCGGCGTTGCGCGACAAGCGACGAACGACCACCGTTGCACTCTCGTAGGCCGTTGGGCACTCCGGATTCTTCAGTGGTTCGTTGGGTCGTGGCAGTCTGCTTGAAATGCTCCCCGGAGCATTCCAACACTACTTTTGCCGTTGCGGAGGTTCGCCGAGAACTGAATTCGGCCTGTGGTCGGTGGCCGCCCTGCCCGTATGGGTTCCTCCACCTCTCGAAGGAGGCAGGAGGTTGTCTACAGGGTGGTCCGGGCAGGGCAGAGGTGGTCCTTGCATTTCTGTGAGCTGGCATCGCGGTCGGTTGTTTCGATGAGGTGGAGGAATGTTAGGAATTTACCTCTCTCGATATTCTGCAATAACGGGAGAAGCGTACGGGGAATATGTCGACAAAGTCATCATTTCCATATTTATGTACTAAACACGGTTTATAGCAGAGCCCGGTGGTCAGTTTGCTGTTCGTTGATGTTCATAGCGGTCGGTCGTCTGTTCCATGCTCTTGTCCGCTGTAAGGTGTGTAATCTTCTTAAAAATATCTTTCAAGGAAGCTACAAGTTCTATGACAGACTTTGTTAGATGGCAGCTGGGTTAATGTCAAACATTTTTTTTATATGAACATAGATACGATTCGCTTTTGTTTAGAATTTACAAGCATTTTCAAAAAACATAATTTCATATTTCAATCAAAGTGGTAAATCTGGTAAAAAAAAATGATGGTTGCCATAACAATTATTATTATTTGTGTCATTTCGTTTATTCATTTGACACTTAACGTTAAAATGCTAAATGCATTTATTTACAATGAAGAGCATGCAGATAGTGTATTTGTATATGGGTATTTCAATGGGAACGCCAGACAAGCAGCCCGAGAATACTGACGAAGACACCCAAATAGACATCAACCTGCTCACACGCTCTTTAGTGCATCATTTTGAACACATCGAGAAGAAGGTAACTTTACTCTGAAAAAGGTCATTCGTTCTACTGAAGTGAATGTAGAAAATGGAGAAGTGTTCTACTGAAGTGAATGTAGAATATGCAAGTTATCACCGAAGTTTGTAGTGTGTGTATTGAATAGAAAAATGTTGCATCCGTTTCTTCGTCAAAATGTATAAGCGTTACATGCTGGAGATGCCTCTCAGCGATTAGAATTTTGTCGCCGGTTATTTTAACAACATCAACAAAATGATGCATTAATTTTGCTTGTTATGTGGTCTGATGACGCGTTTTTACTAGACATGGCATAAATAATAATCATAATGAACATATTTGGTTATTACAAAAACCGAATGCATTCAGATCAAGACGATGTCAGCAACGTTGCAGTGTCAACTTTGGGGTAGCATTTTCAACAATAATTTACTGATTAATGTTTTAAATGACCGTGCATATTAATATAGAACTTTCTGGGAAACAACCTTTTGGATTTCATTGATGACGTATGGCTTAATATTGTTCAAAATACCAGCACGATGGTGCTCCACTACATAGATGAAGAAAACTAATTGTTTGGTTAAATGACCATTCCCCCGAATTAATGGATAGGCCAACAAGGTTCAATAGCATGGCCATCGCGTTCCCCAGATCTAAATGCTTTGGACATATGAAGCAGGTTGTCGACCATGTTGAAATCACTACCCGTCAGCAGTTACTTCAGAATGCAGCTAACCAGATAAGAAATGATCCAAACCTCATCCGTCGGGTGACAGAATATTAGGTCGCTGATGTGAGGCTTGCATTCGAGCGGACGATGGACACAATTTTTTATGGCCTTAAGATTTTTTTAATAAAGGTTAACTAATATTTCAGCTTTAAACACTACTAGGCTACTTTGATTGAAATATAGAATTATATGCTTGTAACTTTTAAACGAATCAGACCTATGTGTGTATAAGAAAATGTTTGAAATTGACTCGGCTACCATCTAACAATGTTTGCCTTAAACACTTTTAAAACAGTATGTATATTATTAATACAGTAATTCCCGATTTTGAATGGCAACGTTGTATCATTCCAGCGTTACTGCTACCTCATTCGAAAATTTTAAAGTAACACGTAAATTTACAATAATTTTTAATAGTGTACATCAAAAATCGGTTTTCCAATTCGAAAGTGCCCCAATGTTTTTTCTTAGTGTGCCTTTAACCCTAAGTCGGAGTTACAAACGCGTTCCCATTCCGACCTCTGCAAGAGAATGAATCCCAATGTTTTGTGTAGCTTTTAAAGCCCTTTAAGCTGTATGAACGCTATTTATAGACCAAAGCTATAAATTTACTTCACACGGTACAGTCTGCGCGACCCAGGTAGTGCCATAAATGCAGGCCCAGGCAGAGAGCAAGGCCTCCTGCAGTGCTCGATCGATATAGGTATCGGAACTCTAGGGAGACATTCTGCATCCCTTGCAAACTAGCCAACAATTTGAGTTTAAATCGCATGGTCACAAATTGGTTAAGACTTAAATAAATTTATCTACAACTGCTTTATATGAGCCTCATTACAGCATTTATTTGGAACTGTTGAATAATGAACGTCATTACATTTCTAGTGGAGTAATGTCACATATTACCCCACTAGTGAAATATTAAAAAAAGAGATCACTGCTTAATGGTTATTTTTATTAAGAAAAAAACAGGTCAATTTCACAATTAATAGATAATTTAAATTGAACTACTTGTTATAAATATTAACAACCCAACTTTGGCAATTCGTAAGATTAATACCAGATGAATACAGCTGGTCTGTATTTGTATTAACAATGCTTAAATTTTATTTGTAAGCATTTAAAACAGCTCCAATGACGGCAAGAACTTTTGTGGCGATTTTTTTTTTGTTTTCAAGAGATGTATCAATATAGCCTTCACACAAGGTATTGGATTTCCAACCACCATGCCGTGTAATACTTAGAAGATCTGCTCCTGTGTTGGCTAGAAGTGAAGTAGATGATCGTCGAAAACAGCACCCTGTATATTGCTGAGGCTGTGATAAATTGAGAAAAAAGCCATCCAATAATCCTTGGACTTTCTCGGCGGCAGGCCTCCTTTTGCTTCCTCCTTCGTTTTAAAAATTTTAGGAGGCGGATTCAGAACGTCTTCTGTACTCCTATCACTACTAAAATCCATATTTCACCAATTATATGGGAAAAAATCACTTTACTAGAGGTTTTTCGCGTACTAAATGTGGCGTACATGAAAACCGCGTTTGTTGATATTATTGCTAGGCATCTGTCACAACTGTCAATTCAGCTCCAACAAAAATTACTTAATTTTAGTTAACGCGACACTAATTTCTACAAATACGTAACATTATGTATAGCAATTTATAAGTGTTGAAAATACCGTGCGTCATAATGCGTTTAATATCCTAAGCGTGTATTATGTTATCTTCGCGCTACTACAGGTGCTGTACCTGTGTCTGCACAAATGAAGGTCAATTTCAATATTTTCTGTAAGAATGGTAAGTTTTGTGTGTCACTATTTTAGTGGTTATGGGGATGCGTCTATATTAGAGTTAAGTTAACTCACTACTGAAATAAATAAAAATTATTATTAGTTGGTTTGTGCTTTTTTCTTGAAAAATCTCCAAACAGGTAAAAACTTCTTGCCATCTAGCAACTCTCAATCTGTCTCTAAATACGACACAGAAGATTTCAAATGTAAACTAACGTTTTATTACGGTTCCAATTACTTTTCGAAATTTTTCATGAAAAATCGACCAATGTTCCCGAATCTCCTGGAATTACGTCATGTTCTTAAAACATCCTATATCTAATATTTAAACTTTTATTGCTTTGTTGTTTGCAGTTTTCGATAATAAAATATTAAAAAGGAATCCCATATCATTCTTTACGACATACCTCAGTTATCTCCACATTATTTCACTAATCTTTATCGCTTTCGATTATGTCATATTCTCGTTTCTGTACGGACAAGTCAACAAAACAAACCCTAGATTCTACCCAGTTCCAGTTGTTTTTCCTTCCGACACGTACGTTTTGTAACAATAACAAGAGGCCATCTTCACGTACGTGCCTTGAATTGTTCGAATTATAAGTGAAAAGACATGCACACTGACACAATGAGTTGGTTAGATAAAGAATTAATCAGCAAGCAATATAGACATCAATAAATAAATGATATAGTGCTGGTGATAAGTTCAAACAGATCAAAATAGCACTTGTTTAAGAGTATATGCCGATAATTTTTGTAAAGGAAAGACAAGGTCAAGACTAGTTGTTAATACAGTTATGTTTGAATCTAGACCGATTTTTTTTGTAGATCGTATCGGGACAAGTTGTAGCGAACAGGATTTATCAAACATAATTGCAGCAAAGCACTTTGTTATCCGATTTGTTAAAGCAGAGCAAGACGTTATGTCATGTTGGAGCAATTTTGCTTGTAGCGTTTTTGGTTTGGAGAAAATACAGGAAAAAATGTTCATTTATATAATTTTGTCATATGTTCCAGCCTTTTTCAATTGTCCAACTGTTACATCGCAGTATTTCAATTCATAAACAAGTAAAATATCGAGTCATATCGAGAAAATCAACCAGGTAAATTCTGTTCAAAGCGGAAATAGAGACTGTTTTTCCATCAGTAACTTAAACCAAACATATCTACAATATACAAAGGGCTAAATGATTTAGGTTTACTATTGGTCTTCTTTGACTATGAGTTCAAGTAAATTTAAACACTACAAAGTGTTCATTGAGAGGGACTCACCTCTAAAATTATACCAAATTTTGTTTCCATTGATCGAATTTAAAAAGAATGATAACATCCCAAGTAGACAGGTTACCATAGTATGCAATGATGACTTGTGCTAGGTTTATGGTTTATGTGAAGGAAACTGTAGAAGTGTAGAAGAATATGGTATGGCAAATCGAGTGATTACCCATAGAGAAACATTTTATAATACCTCAATAACTGTAGTTATTTTCTTTAAGAAACATTGAAGGATTTTGTCTATTCCTCGCCAATAAATTTAGGTTTCAAAGAAAATGGTGCCCATTTTGAACAATGTCTTTAGTTTTAATTTTATTTTTTTTTGTTTTATTACTGTCAAATTTAAAAGACAAAGCATACTACTGACTATTTGATTTCTTCTAGTAAGCACTATTCAATTCGTGTTTTAATTAACACATTTTTTTCTTGAAAATCTTTTAGTTTTTTAAAATTTAACAAGACTAGTGGTATTTCAATTTACTTGAACTCAGAGTCCAAGAAGACCAATAATAAACCTAAATCATGTATCCAATTTGATTATTCCAAGGTAAAGTAATTCAAGGATATTAATTTTTATAGAAATATTTGGCTGTGTGCAACATTGTATATCTCCCCTGCATGCACTTGCTCTGTGTCGGTTCTTATGCGGAACACACTGTATATTCATAAAAACACAATGAAATTAAAAATACAGTCGTACGTACGTTTTTTGGCAAATTTACGCGTATTTCGGATCGATAATTTAACAAAGACCGACTTTTTATGATTTTGTATCATTAGATACGCTTTCACACACACCGTATGTGTAGATAATGATAAGAAAAGACTGACCAAAAGTCGCACGGTAGTCTTGGCTCAGTTACACAACGTTTTTCGTTACATAACGAGCTGTTACATCCTCTGTTTTTGTCAGCATTAATGAAAATAGTGGGCGTCGATCGCATGCCTTTGTCTCAACGTACCGAATCGTCGTTGCGTAATCGCAGTGGCCTTTGGAATCGAACATACCTGGCGATCGAGGTTGGCCATGTACAAAGAGAATTGGGGCGGAGCATAATCTGTCAGTCTATTTTTAGATATGGACTGTGCAGTTAGCGAGGTGACATGTACAGAACTCTCTTTGTACAGAATATCTTGCTAACAGCCACGAAAATGTCTAGATCTAAGTCTGCTTGAGTTTTATTGCGCAATCAGCTGCTAGTAATATATTTGTACTATGGTAGTTTGTACTTATTTTTTGACCTGTAATATGGCGAAAACTAAGGCAATAAACTGTGAATTATTAACTTGAGGATATTGCTTATCTCATAGATCCGTAAAAAAATACAATTTTGGGCAATAGGGGGCGTATACGGCTTCCCACATGCAACAACATCATCCGATGTAAAAATCCAGTTTGAGTGATATATTACAACTTGTCTATTTCTATTGTATTCGCCGACGGTTACTATGACTCACAGCAAAGTTAAAAAATCAAGGTCAAAAACACGGCTTTTGGTCGTTGAAAAAAATTGAAACGCAGCACGACGTGACGTAACTGGGATTTTCTATTGTTTCGGTAACTAGATTTTTCCGCTACGGAACCATACATCCTAGAAACGCTCTGTATAGCACAACCTGACGACGGGTTCACATGAAACAAGTGAAATGTCATATTCTTTTGTTCTTTTTCACTTACACCTTATGGATCTTGCAGGAGGCATTCTTAATTTTGAAGCAGGAACATGTCCAAAGTAAACATCCCTCAATGCTAAGTGGGAACCATCTGGAGATATACTGTGACCTTCCCCGAATTTCGCGTTGTTTATTTTGAACGATTCCACGCTGAGCATTTTCATCAATATTCAGGCGGTTCAATCAACTTAGCCGTGGAAACAGCAGCGGCGTATCACTGGCCCAATGAGTCTGTATTCACTGGAAATTTAAAAATAATATCTTTTCTTAACGTGAGATATAGTCAAAAAACTCGAAAAAAAAAATTAGTAAAATTAGTTAATTCTTTAAAATAACATCGATTCTATTGGAAATTCGAGAAACAATCCGAATGGCAATTTGGGGATTGAATCGAACTGATCCTAGGTTAGTAAAGGATTCAGGATTTAGAGTACCTTTGATTGTTATTAGTAAAGCTCGCAGATGACGTTATTATCAGGGGCGCATTTAGCACGCTTAGTTAATATTTGTAGAAACCAAGGTGCAAATATATACCTAGAAAAAGTTAAAATCAACATCTTACCTTGTACTGATAATTTATAATATTCAACATTATTCATATCAAGTTTATTAATTTACAAAACACTCTAGTATATATAAGTATACAGAAGAGAAAATATTTAACCGATCATATGAAATGCTAAGAATAATCCCTTCCACTGCTCGCCGTCCAAGCTTGACGCGTCCTCCCCTATTTCGGCGGACTAAACCAGTATTCGTATAGCACACTATTCGTTTGGCGTTCGGCCGTAGGCGTAGGAGAGTAGGGGAGTATTGACTAAGCCCGCCCTGCCGTGCATCATCTTCCCACCAATACCCCATGCATTTGAAATGTATGTAATAGAATCTCCCCATGATCGGTTAAATATGTTCTCTATCTGTATATAATTTTTCATGGATGGCACATTTAGGATGGATTCATAAAAATTTGTTTTGCCATCAAAAAGATCTACTGTACGGCATGACGGCAAGAAATTCCGGTGTCAATTTTTTTCCTCACGCGTTCAGCATTAGGTCACAGTTGCTTCAAGACGGCGAATAACTGAAGCTATCCGTGAATAATTAAAATGTATGTATGTTAAATCGTCGCGCATTCTAGGTTCGTTAAATATCAGTTGAGCATATAAAATAGAAGTAGGATCACTTGAGTGTATCACTGTAGAATACCTCTATGCTGTCAAAATAAACGTATAGTAATATGACGTTGCTTCTTACTACGCATCCCAACGTACGGTTCCATTGCAACTGCTTTGTTTTACAAGTAACCTGCTGCAAGTCTAAACATGTCAAATTTACAGTTCTTGAAGCTGAATTTTAAAAGCTGATGAGGCTTACATGAATTTATCAGTAGTTTTGCTTCGGTGTGATGTAGCACTTTTTACCAAGAATGCCACTGGCAAAGGTCATTTGAAATTATATGAAAATAAAACTGGTGTGTTAGAAATCAGCTCTCTGTCGATACACGTGTATAATCAGGATTCAGTATTGAAGATTATAAACAGACACAAGATTTATGGCCAGAAAATATTTAGACTCCCGTTGATATTGTTTTGAGTAATGTTGGAAAAAAAGAACTCAATTTATTTGTGAAATAGTTATAATATACTTAATATAACAGTTGTGTTCGAATGCATATTTATTTAATAAAACTCATAAATTCCCTGACAACGAATCCGATGATATGAGGTAAATCCTTATTAAAAAACTATTTTAAATTTGTTTTTATTTACCGTATAGAAAAACTGATCAAATGCAGTTATTTTTAGTTTATTATTTTTATTAGATCATGTTTTTCGTTAGACACACAAAACAAGTCTATATTATATATGAAATATTTACTTTGCACTTAGAAGGATTCATAGAAAATAATAGGCATGTTATTACAAGGCTTTATCTCATCTGGAATTTCTGTAATTGTTGCGGCAAATATTTATTTTATTAATGCATAGTTATTTCTAGGTTATTTACTTCCCAAAATAAATTTGGTGAACTTCGTAAACCTTTGAATCAATACCAAATGCGAATGTGGACAAAACATTATTAATTTTTGTCACCGATAAGACCTAAAGAAACCGAAATTTGTGAAATTAGCTTGATTTCAGCTGAAAAGTAGTTCCCGATAATGTCTAAAGGAAAAAGATTGTTGGCGTGATTTTGCTTCATTTTTAGTTTCATTCTCTTGAACTATTGCGAAATGCTTCGCTTGTGTCTATAAAACTTAAAAGCTTCGATAATTATCTGTCACCCTGCCATGCCAAACCCACTGAATCCCCCGAAGGTGAAAGGAAATGAAACGGCGCGAAAATAAACACAGCCTGCTTGGATTTCAAACAATTGGCGTGTTCGAACTGAAAACCCCTTCCTTAAATTCGGTTTTCTCGACAAAAACCGCAACGAATTGATTGAGTTTTCCGAGAATAAGTTGATTTCGTGAGTATAAGATAAAATTATATAGTCTGGGGTGCGCTGCCATCATCCCGTTGTCATTTCTATATTTAGCAGTCCATTTATAATCCAACTTCGTCTGCTTTTATCCGTTCGTACCCTTATATATCAGGATGGGTTTGTCCGAATGAATGATAATTCGTTAAAGGGCCTAAAATAGTTTAGAAGACGTATCGATCGATACAAACGTTTATGCTTGGTTTAATAAATTGTAGTTGATGTACCTCAAGGATCAATTCCTGGACCTTTCTTAAAAGAAAAACGTGTTAATGTTAGAGAAATTATTGAAGAAGTAGCGTCTCATCACTTTTCAAGAAAGAAACACTTAAAAAAATTGAAAATAAAATGTCGAGGTCTTCGGACATAATATGGAAGTTAACTAGACCACCCGATATCTCATTTTATTTATTTCATTGTTTTACTTTACTAACTGGTGCATTTCGAAGCCGATATCTGGGTCAGCGTAATAATTATATTTGTGCAATCGACCCACTTTACCGAACCTATTAATGTTATCCGCAAAGATCGCTGGACTGTAGAGATCTATACGGCCTACTTTATCGTATCAATGTATCTTTTAGTTCACACTTTCAGGAACAGGATCCATACTTTTAATGTCTACCAATATCTTCTTCCAACGACCAGAAGTATGAAGCAAATGGAACAATTCTGTAATACCGACATATTTACCCGATCTGGCTGCTACAGACCCTCTCAAAATTGTGCTACAGTTTCTCAATTTACGTATCAGTGTATTCTTTTATCTATTTTCCAATGTCAAAAAACAACAATGTTTTTGTTACTATAAACAGAGAATATACTGCATGTTAAACGTTTCTTAGAATCCATAAGCACTTCCAGTAAGAGAATAATATTTTTTCTACTTGCTTACAAACACTAGAGAACGGAAAGTTGGGCGTAACTGTCAATACAAACTTTTCCGTTCAATTTCATTTGATGGCGTCTGTTTCTGTTTTTATGACTCTCGAAGATTAACGACTTGACCTTGTCAGGCTGTTCGTCGGTTCTACAGAACTTCGAATCTGATGGATCCCCGGCGTGATCTCACCTAGCGATCATTCTTTCAGGTAGGTAGGGCTAGAGAACCGTCTGGGGTTCATTCAACTAAACTTTGACGAACTGGTCTGAAAATAAGGTAATACAGAAACAAGGTGGGACAGTTTTAGTGTAAAATTTGGCATGGATGCACTAAACTAAGGGAAAATAAGGGCCCCAAGCATGATCCCTGATGGACACTACAAATTTTTGGACAATATTTTAATTTTCTCCTTCCATTTTAATGGCAATCCAAATATAAAAAGTTCTAGTTTGCAAACGAACTGCGGGCTTTATTTGTTATATAATATGCTGTGTTGTCTAAGATATTTTTCAAAATATATATAGGATGTGATTAAGAAGCAGGATGACTTTTACATCAGTTTTCTAAAAATACTGCAGCAGAGCTATAAAAAATCAAATTTATTATCCTGTTCACAAATATCCCTTCACGCCTTTTATGTCTTGGTGTCAACAATGCTTAGTCTAACGCGTCTTGAGACACCGCATGGAAATTTTCTTGTGTTATCAAAAGATGTAATAACAAGGTGAAACTTAAGATAGTTATTTACATCAACAAGAAATTACTCATAAAAAAATGTAAATAATCCTTGACACAAACTTACGTGGTTTTTACAAGTAGAAAATGTGTCCGATGTTGCCAAACTTCGGAAAAATTGACCAGAAAGGCCACTTAGTTGAGACTTCATTTGGAATATACAATCAACCCTTTGTATTGTGTAAACGTCATACGTGCGGCAGATGGACTACATAGTCGGCGTCAAATAATAATGTAAAAATTGTTTTTTTTTAATAAGTTTGGAATTTTTTTGAAGAGTATTCCGTTAATTCTTAATTTTCTCTATCAGCTCTTAAAATATTTGTACTTATCATAGTTAACCCTGTATACACTTATGTAAATAAACTCAATTTTTAAAATATTGATGCTTTTCTGAGGTGTATTGTGTATTAGATATATCATGGAAACGTGTGATTAGGTGCGGTTTTTAATGGGAAAATTTCGATATTCAATCGAATGTGCCCTCTGACACCGTGACACTAGTGATAGCCGATATATTTATAGCCAACTACGACAAGTGCAGCCGTATCTTAGTGTGTACGTCTCAGTTCTAATGAACTGTAGATAAGCGATGCCGAACCACCTTTCAATGATAAATACGTGGTAGACCAAACAAGATGCACATATAGTAATCAATTGATTCGTACTTGTCTTTAAAATAAAGGAATTTGTGAAAATTGGCAACAGGCAAAGTATGAACTTTTCACGTTTTACAAAAAACAAATGACATATATTAAAAAATTCCTGACGCGGGACATTTTGATCCTAGTATCCAGTAGCTTCTGTACGTGCTCGAAATTACAGTAAGGATTTTTCATGCTTTTTTTTTAACTTTATGCACAATTTAAATAATTTCTAGGGAACATCAGCCATACTCCAACAATTTGTAAATATTTGTTGAATTGTCATTGGTAATAATTATGTTCTCAGTTTCACCTTCACCTAAAATCGTCTTTGCTATTTTTGATTCCTCACCATAGGATTCTCCAATCATTTGGTGGTTTTTTTCACACTCTGTGATGTTTTAAGTTTTTCTTACTGCCGCCTGTGTTGTCAAAGAGAGTGGCGGACGTACGACGAAAACAATGTACCTACTGTATAAAGTTATGATTCTGGTAAGTGCAGAGGGTTGGTGCACTTCAAAAAGCATAGATTCCAATTGGCTGGACTGTGCATTTACCATGTCAAGTTAGGAAAAATCGGTCGTGGGGCGTGTGTTCAGGACGTAGAAGTAAATATTTCTTAAATAATTCTTTAGATTTTACTTTTCTTTCCAACTCTGAAGTGATCACAAATATTCGAGGCCTGTTGGCCTTTGTTTTAGTTATATGAACAACCATAATTGTTTCTTTACGCTTTATGTCACTTGCTTTTAAATTCAATAGTTCTTCATTACGTAAAACCTCGGCAATGCCAAACACAACACAAATCTAAAATAATTACTACATTTATATCAAATTATTTTTGAGAAGTTAACATCAATTAATTATCTTCATCATTCATGATCTCTTCCTTTTTGTCAACGTAGTTTTTTGCTGAAATGATTGGTTTCACCATGGAATAATACGACCACATTGAAGAATTAGAATACTCTTTCGAAAAATATGGCAGTAAAATATGTTTACTACATTTTTAATTCCGTGTTTCTTGCACCATTCCATGAATATGTCAAACTGCCGATTGTATTTTTCGACTGACTTTTGTGGTAGAATTTCGAAACACGTTTCTAATGATTTTTCCCGAATTTCAGGCCATCATTTTCTATAAATAATTCGTGATAAAACTTTTACTGTTGGGGTTATGACAGCGACAAACGATTTTTGTTTAATGTCATACAGTAATGGCTATGTTGATGAATATTTGTGTCAGAAAAATGCTTGATTTTTACAGTAAATTAAAGTGTTTGTTTTGTAGTAGAATGTACATTTCCATTTTTTTGTCTCACCTTGTATACAAATCACGTCTTTTGCAAGGTCGATGAAATTTTCCTACCAGACGATTTGATAATTACTATTTTTTGGAACAGGATATCGTCTGTCACTAATACACATTACGTCTTCCTTTTTTTGACTCGATTTGATATCCTCTGTCCTTTTCTCGCGACAGTTCTGTGTTAGACCTTGTCCAAACAACGCTTCGATCAAAAGTGTACCTTTTGTTTCATTCATTGTTTGTACATAACTAGCAATTGTTTGAATTGTTATTCATGTTTGATGTTTTTCTTTGTGGTGAAACTTTCCTGGTATTCTAAAAGCTAATCACGTCCAAATATTGAAAATATTGGAATCATGTATAATATACAACTAATGATATTTTGCTAGTAATTGTCTATGACAGCACTGTTGATAACGATAGTGTATATAACATAGAAAACAGAACAATGAATGTCAATGATCTGAGAACATGAGTATTAGGACAATTCAATGCAAATTAGGTGATATTTCCCTGTCCAATTATTGTAGACTGCATTTCGTGAAAATGGAAGAGTAAGAGAAACTAATTTCAGGTGACCTTGAACTTGCCACATACAATTAATAATTCACAGTACTTATTTAGCACTATTAAATGTGTTAATTATCCTCATATTCGCATGCTTATTATATCATGTAGTGGGTACGTGAGTAGACAGTTTCTAATTTAAATTTTCAGTGTAAGAAATGCATCAAATTTTTCTTCAACGATAAAACTGTTTCATATTTAAGTCCCAAGATGTATCTGACTGTGAGACATAATTTAGTTGCTTAATTCAAGGGTGCGCAAACATTAATTCGCTGTAGAGTGGCCGTCAAAATCGCCTGATTGATCTCCTCTTGATTTTTTGGCAAATTCAGACGTTGGAAGTAAATTGATGTGTCTCTGGTATCCGTATGTCTCCTCATTGCTGAGTCATGGTGTTAAGTGCCCTTTTAAAGTCGGTGGTCGATGAAATCACGCATCCGCAGGTCATTTGTTGTTTACCCGATGTTAAGAATGTCGCGACGTCTAGAATTATTATGCAAGTACTGTCTCCAAGAACCACTGAAGTCATTCGACAAATACTATTAAAATCTGATTACGTCTTCAGAATCTAACAGATTTATTTCGTAATTTTTATGCATCAAATACAAATTTTCTGTCTTTGATAAAATTAAACAAATTATTTTCCAATACAGGGTGTTTCTTAAGTAGAGGTAAAAAATCCAGGAGCGTATTCTGTGGCCAAAAATAAGGGTTTTTTGTTCTATAAATGTGGGGCCATTGTCCAGCTACAGTGTGTCAAATATTAAAAAAAACAATTTTTAATTCCTAAACCGCTTGAGATAATTTAACCAAATTTGCGTACATATTTAGTATGACAGTTGGTATGAACCAAATAAATACCAGCTTTAGAAATTTACCAGTGGCGGAGGTGTAGGTATTGTCGATCATTATTTGCCAAAAAAATGCGCCATTGTATTATCTTCACTTTTTGTTTCCTTACACTTTTTTGTATTCCAAATCGATTAACAAAATTGATTTATTTGATCAAGTGTATTTTTACACAGTTACTTAAATTATATATAAAGCTGTTTACAGGCCTTTTAGGCCCAGAGCTGTGTTATTCTCCTCCATTCCATTCTGTTCTTCGCCTTCCTTTTCCAATCCGTTACATTTTTCTCCCTTAGATCTATTGTCACCGCCTCTCTCCATCGTTTCCTCGGTCTACCTCTTTTTTTCTTGTAGTTAGGCTTACTCCCTACTATTTTCTTAACTGCCCTTTCGTCTCCCATACGTTCTAGATGCCCTAGCCACTGCACTCTTCTGGCTTTTACAAATTCGTCTATTGTTGGTGCCTGGTACATTGCGTATTTCCTTATTATTTCTCCTTACATAGCCTTCATCCGTCTTCTTACCCCCTAGAATTCTCCTTAAGATCTTCCTTTCTCACCTTAAAAGGTGTTCTCTTGATTTCTTATTGAGAACCCAGGTTTCACTACCATACAACGCTGGCGGTCTCAAAATTGTTTTATACATTCTAAATTTTACTCCTCTGGACAAATTTTTTGATTTCAATAAGCGGTTGTCTGCTGCCGAACTTCTGTTTGCTTTTATTATTCTCCTATTTATTTCTTGTTCCTCATCACAGTTAGCTGTTATTAGCGCCACCAAATACACATATTCTTGACCTTCCTCAAACTCCATCTCTCCATGCTCTGTTCTCAATTTAATATTGGTATCCTTTTTCTGTTCTCCTATTCTCAAAAGCTTACTTTTCTCTTTATTTATCTGCAATCCCACTTTACGTGCTTCCTCCACAAGTTTTCTCATTACTTCTTTATGTATTTACATGTAATGTAATGAATATCATAAAAATGTACTTGCTCAAATACTGTCATACTAAATACACCGAATTTGGTTAAATTATCTCAAGCGGTTTGGAAATTTAAATCTGATATTTTTTTAATTTTTGACACGCTGGAGCTAGACAATGGTTGTTCGAATACTCCACATTTATATAATAAAAAAAACTTATTTTTGGCCATATAATACGCCAGTGAATTTTGATCTGTACTTAATTAACACCCTGTATAAGAATGTAGTGGGGGTATCTTAAATCCCTACTTGATCAAATCAAATGTTCCACATATTCTGCGCTATACTATCAAACTGACGTAAGGACTTAGTTGCGATCGACGTTAGTGGGAAAGGGAAATGCGTTAGCAAAAGGGAAATGTAAGCAAACTGCCGCGAAATTAAAACAGTTTTGGCACTTTTGTATCCTCCTGTTTCCTTCACAAACCTAAGGCCTCTAACAAAGAACCTTATAAATCTCTGAAACGTTTTAAGAAAGCAGATACATTGATCTTCCAGTGAGTACAAATCAACGTGCGCGTATATTTCTGGAAAGTGGCAGTAAGAAGCGAAGCCCTGGCAATTTTCCAGGGCACTTTCACATCTCATAAGAGTTTGCGGTTCAAAGTTTGCACTTAGGTCTCTATTTAGATCCAAAAGGAGTGCGACGAAGGCTTAAGCTTATCGACCCGCTACTACACCACCACTGTTCCGGTTTAATATTACAAAATGTATTTAAAGAACGCAAAGTTCATCTGCTGTTCGATTTATTTGTGTATAAATCGCCAGACCAAGAAAATATACCTTTACTCGTGGGCTGTCATCCATTTAATTGTATCACGAGTTATTTTTAACGCTGGAAAATTTTTATTAGTACAAACTGGAATACCTACACTATATCTGGTAGGTAAATATAAATTATCGCCTGTCAATTTCGCTTTAAAACTAGTCCATGACTTAATCTCTGATTTACACAAAAGGCGTGGATGAAATTCATTTTTTTATGCATGAAGAAATCTTTATTTTCGGTATATATATTTGCATTTAAAAATACAGCTCTAAAAATTTCCATGTCTCAAATACCCACACTTAAATATTAATACTTAAAACGCTGTCACATATGCCTCTGTGTCACTGAGTGTGCATATAATGGGTTTATGCAGCATTTTTTATAACATTTTCTGAATGATTTTGTAATTTTAGCGCGATATGAAAAAAAAATTAAAATTTTCTGACAACGTAAAAGCCCATAGAATAATTTGAGGTGTAGGAGGCAATGACGTCATGCCTCGCGAGAGTTTAATACTTTAAAAACTATTAATTGGGCAACTAGTTTAACTTGGGGTTTGACCAGACGACCCCATTTTGCCACGACGTTTGGTCCTTCAAGCCGAATGAGTTTGGCGTTCTCTTCTGTCAATAAAATACCCCTAAATGAAGAGCTCCCCTCAATATGTACTCATTGTGATGTAAATGCGTCAATTCAATTTCCTTTGTATTCGTAGTGCTAGAAAAACGTAGTTTCTAAACGATTGTTCTATTTCTAACAATACATTTTATAAGAAAAATTAAAAATCGAAGATCATGTGAATGCAAAGGTCATGGCGGACAATTATACACAGGACGTACGGAGTTTGTTATGTAAATGTTTTGATTGCGGTTTAAATATTGCTAGGAAACTATAATTCGAGTTATATTGGCAGCACTCCTTAATAAATTCAACAGTTTGTGAAATTTCGCAGACGCATTGTGGTTAAATATTTATGAAGGTGTTTTTTTTACAATCATAACACCATGTTTCCACAAGAAAAATATATAAAAATAGCCGGGCAATTAATTATATTTTCTGGTACTTCGCAAGACGTAATTAAAAATGTAGCAAAAACGCGATTTAAACGATTTTTTCAAGTTAGTCGACAGAGAAATTAAGAAAAATTGTAACTTTACAGTGCTTTTGTAGCACCGGTGAGTGAACAATTGAGCTATACACCCATAAATACTGACGATATCAAGTAGTCATGAAAACTGTGGATTGTGGTTGTTCTTGCACTATTTTTAACATAAATTGCTAAATATCTGGTTTTTCATTTCACTCCTGTCATAGTTCTAACTTAAAATTTTACAGTGTTAAAACACACAAGAAACTATACGTAAGTTACACTACAAGTAAACATATATGTTAAGTAAGATAAAAAAAAAGCTAGAAGCTGAGATCTCTTGTCTTTGATTACTGGTACGGGCAGACTAAACAGAGCTCAAACAGCGTAGTAAATATGCGTTAATACGCTGCACCTTTCGCTAATGTTCGACTGTAATCATGATTCGGCATTTCTCACATGAGATTTGTAATTTACAAATTTAACATTTCCTGTTTAAGATATTTCGTAGTGCTAATCTATGTAGTTAATGGTATTGTGACCTATGTTCTCTATTCCTATATTTTTACTTTTAAATGAATTTAATTAGATTTAAATCTACACATTGTAAATATTCAGCATTATTTTCATACGATATCAACACTTGAATACAAGTATTCACGATTCAAGTACGCTTTGAATGTTGTATTCAGGAATCAAGTAATCATGAATCCTTTTTTTAGTACTCAGTATTCATGCATTGAATACTTTTCCTGTATTCTTACCTAGCTCTGTGGCTACAGAATCACATGAGTTATAATTCTATTTTAGTACTCCAAAAAGATGTGTCTTACACCTCTCTAGGTCTAGTTTTGAGCTAGTAGGGCAATACATTACAATTGTTTTGCATATGAAAATTATAGATATTTATTATGTATTATAATTTTGTCGTTTACGCCAATAGCACATCTCTTAAAAATAGGGAAACTGTAGATCGCCTTTAGGGAAGTAATCACAAATTTCTAGAACAAAAGCGAGGTTCTTAATGAGAAAAGTCAATCAAGAAGCCGGTCTTTGACCTTTCTGTTTTAGGTGTGATACAGATTACGCTATATATAGCGTAATTTTTGGGGCGGTTTTCCCCAAATAAAGAAGTGAATTTTATATTGATTTGAAATGTATTACAAGGTAATCTTTCAAACATTTTTATAGGTCTTCACAAACAAGCAATATTGCAATGCTTTCTTTCGTTGTATATTTGTTAATATTATCAAATTTAAATATCACTATCTAAAATTGGTACCTGTTACAAATATATGTAGGTCGTATCTATCCTTTCATTCGCTATGCTATCAAAATTGGAACTAGCCCTCTTGCTTGCGTTGCACTTGCATATGCACTTTATTTATTGCAAAACGATGCGCAAAGCAAATTTTCGGCAGCTTGACGTACGTGTCTCGCAATTTTTTTAGCCTCACTTTGCCCTACTCTACGTACTTTAGCTTCTACATAATCTCACACAAAATATATTCAATTAATTACAAATTTCTATGGTTCACTTTTCCAATTGAAAAGATTTTACTATATTCTTGCACACTGAATGTATGGCATGATCGCGCTAACAAAATTTCAGAGAACGCGTAAATCCGAGCAAAATAAACTTGTTTTACTGAAGAATCTTTATGCGATCTCAAAACGATTCTTGTACGTCTGCCAAATCGCGGTTGCCTAGGGTTTCATCGTTAGGCAATTGTTTTGTCTTGTTTCTAAAATATTGGGGAATAGTTTCCACCTCCTGATATCTTTCTAAACATTCTTTTCCCCCACAGAAAGGAAATTACTAGATGATACCGGTGTAAAAGTATATTTATGTTAAGTTTATATTCTGCTGCCAGATTCTTTGGCATTAGTTTGACAATGGAATATATTAATTCAATTACGGAAAATATAGAAACATCTTCGGACTGTACGTATATACAGTGTGATACTTTTTTGAAGTATCACTAAACATGGAGAATAGTTATTTTCCGAACAAGTGCGGAAAGTACCCCTTCGGACCAAATGTTATTTTTATTTGCTACCTCAACAATTATTACAAATTCATTCATAATAATTTTTTTTTGTTTAAAAAAAAGTGCAAATTAGTGGATAATATCAAACAAATTTTCTAACTTTATGAAGAGACAACCTCATATTTTGCTACCAACTACCTAAATTTTTCTTCAAAATTATACTCAACTGACAGAAATCTCAGCATGGAGCGTGATGGGCATCGCCTTGCCGGCACGACGACGGTGCACGCTCACCGAACCAAATCGAAGCGATTGCAACTTGCAACCCAAATTTACCGTCTAAATTTATCAATCGTGCCGTGCCCCAGCCGCTGCCTGTTTGGAGTAGGTCATGATGTATGCGTTTTGTGTCGAGAGATGCGCCCTATCGACTTTCGGAAGGTCCCGTGCAGTTTGGGAGCGGCTGGAGGGGCCCAGGGCCGCTGTCGGATCGATACGGACGCTGAACAGCAGTATCAAAACTATACCCAACGGCCAAAAATCTAGAGAGTCTCATGTTATAAATCCTCTCACAATTTATAGCAGTCGGCACAAAGAAACATACATACATACATGCTCTGAAAGCATACCCGATTATACAGCTTTTGCTGCAGCAAATACGCATGCGCCAGATCGAAAAAGTTAGCCATGTTCGATTTCGAGTGCTATCATGGGCTGGTATATCTTTCGGGTGGGCAAAATTTCGTGTATATCTTTCCTCTAATTTAATTTTGAATGTAATTAATTTATTAGTGATTTAGTGTTCTTCAAGCTCTACAGAGTATTATCAAAATCGTTAACGCCCTAACTTAACAAGTGAGGAATATCGGATGAAATAAACTGTTGATGTGCTAGGTTCACTCGACGTCAACTTAATTTTGATAATTTTGTGTGCTTTGTACCCTTCTCAAGTAGCACGCTTAGGTAATCATGCCACCCTCACCTTCCGTACTCATCTCTGTGCTGTGCACTCTCTATTATTTTCGACCTTGGGTAATTGATAATACAAGATACAAAGTTTAAATTTGGAAATAACTATCATTTTTATTATCTAACGCCTCGAAATTTACAAAAACTATTATATCACTGTTTCTTACTAAAAATAATTGATGTTATGTAATGCAATTATTTTTGTCATTTTTGTATATTTTTTACATCTCCTCGCTCCTCGCACGCTTCGCCCATCGCGCTTGTTTACAAGCTAGCGATTAGTCACTCTAGATTTTCGTGTAAGACGGCTAGGGATGACGTCATAATAGTCCTTACGCACAGTGTGCTGCTTATATTTTGGAAGTGTAGTGACCTTTACAGCACGTTTGGTCAAATACGGCTTCGTATTTTATATGGGTTAGGAGAGAAAACATATAGGCTACACTCGACTGGGTAACCAGTGCAAAACTCTTTGTTTGGTATAACGAGGAAGTAGCCTCGTCTGTTTATAAATATTAAAGACCGAGTGAAGCAGCCGCTGCACGTCTGTTGGGAAATAGTAAACATTATATAAATTCAAATTCTGTAACACATTCTTTGTCGCTTATTGCGCAATTGAGGCATATATCCGACAGGCCTGGTTTTTTTTATTGTCGATTTTTTTCGTGGTCAGAACGTTAATGGAGAAACAGTCAAGCGAGTCACGTCTAAGTATAGGAAGAAAATGGTCGGATTTTTACTGTGTGTGCGTACTGCTAGAGTTGGTACCAATCATCAAAAGTCAGGGCTGTATTTTTAATCATATAAACAAAAGGAAATGGGACTGAATTTTATAAGAACTTTCTCAGAATCATTTTTTAGTGTATTTAGTAACTGTTCCCTTCATATATATACAGGGTGTTTCTTAATTAAAGGTCAAAAATCCAGGAGCGTATTCTGTGTTCAAAAATAAATGTTTCTATGCACTTTTTTGTATTTTATACAATAAAACTGATTTATTTGATCAAGTGCATATAATAATAAGAAGCCGTCATCTTATTTAATATTGCATATTGTCAAATTAAGCTTATCTTTTAAAATATTAAGTTTTAATGGCTTATGCATATTCAAATGCTAAAATGGCCAATATGGTTTATATTTATAGCTTTATAGCGATTTTATATGGAAAGATTTCCAAATCATCCAACTCCAAGAATGTTCAGAAATGTTTTTTAACGTTTTTCGAAGTCAGGCTCGTTTCAGAAAGGTCCAATTTCTGGAAGACCTTTGAGCGTTAGAACGCCTGAGTTGGAAAAAACTATTCCACACGAAATTGAAGAAGATCCAAATACTAGGTACTAGGAAGATGGCTGCAGATCTTAGTGCGAATCATAAATTAGTTTCCCGTACCTAGTTGAAAGACAAAAAAATATAAGCCGCCTTCTCACATAATTTACCCATACAGCGTTGTTTCTTTTCTGTATTCCGAACGTAAATAACAGGGGATTCCCTGGTCAAATTCCAAGGGTTATGCGTTCGAAGTAACATCTTTATTTACGGAATTAAAACAGTGACTCGTATATATAAGCAATATACAAGCAGGCCTGACCAAAATACAACACGTTTGGCCTTGAATAATTCTCAACTCGTTGAAACTGCTTTGAATTTAACAGATAGCTGTAGTAAAAGAATTAAGTAAGAAAGTTTTCAGGGAATTGTTTGTTTTCCACTTAGAAATATTTTCGATGTGTTCAATAATGAAATATTTACTCGCAATTTTATTTAAACAAAAATAGTTTTTTATTAACAGTAAAGAATTTCACAAATGTGGCGTAATAGCGATAACAAACATTGTAAATATTGTAAATATTTTGAATGTTTTACTTTGCCGATGTGTCACATCTTGGAGTTCCTCAAGGATACAATCTACAATCCAACCGCGAGCAGATATAAAAAATATACAAAAATTACAAAAATAATTGCATGACATCCTTTATTTTTAGTAGAAACAGTGATATAACAGTTTTTGCCAATTTCTAGGCGATAAATAATAAAAATGATAGAGTTATTTCCAAATTTAAAGTTTTTATCATTTATTATCAATTAGCCAAAGTCGAAAATAATAGAGAGTGACTAAATCGCAGCACAGAGATGAGCACGGAAGGTGAGGGTGGCATGGTTACCTAAGCATGCCACTTGAGAAGAGTTCAAAGCACATAAACTTATCAAAAATAAGTTGACGTCGACTGAACCTAGCACATTAACCGTTTACTTTAAATATACTCCCTGTGCCATCCTCTCTATAAATTAGAATGTCGACGGCGATGGCCCACCACCACTCACTTACACCTACCTGATGCACACTCCGTGGGTATCACACTTAAGCCTTGTCCTCATGGATGCGAAATTCACGGATTTTTTCACGAATTTTGCAACTTCTGTTTTAATTACACAACGTCAAAAGTCTTGAACCCCCTGTATATAAAATGATTTGATTATACCTAGTCGTTTTTCTTTATGTGGTAAAAAAGTACATGTACTCTGGGAACAAAAAAGACAATAATAATAGACAGTGGATTCAGCCAAGTGTTCCTTTGAATTTTTGTACATTATAATGCCAGGACGTGAAATTTCTGCCTTTACCCGAGCAAGAATGACTGCTTTACATGATGCAGAACATTATAATCATCAGATATCGAACATGTTGGGCATTCGTTGATCATCTGTTGTACGAATAGTACACGTATATGCATAATTACAGTGGAAAACAGACCACGTAGTTGACGTCCTCGAGTATCTAATGAAAGGGAGGATCGGTATTTGATGCAATATGCCCGTAGACACCGTACATCTTCAGCTTCAGCTCTCAGCAATTGAGTTAGTCGTGGCGGCAGAAGAGGAATGGAATATTCCGCAAGAGATCGTTAACCGCTTGATTATCTCAATGCACTGGAACTGGCATTACGAATTATATATACAAAAATAGTTTGTTTACTTTTTTGTAAATAGACAGAATATATATCTTTTTTTTCCATAAAGTAAGTGCCATGTTCCTTTCAAATTGCAGTTTCACTGCAAGTGCAAAACCAGCCTGTATTCATCGTAACTACCATTTGTCTCAATTTAATGCAAACGGAAAATCTGCATTGGACAAATTATATAACTGAAAGTTTATTGTCAAGTTTCTATATTTCACTTACTCTTTTCGCCTTGCCGACCTCCTTTTTTCCTCATTCAATTCCTTGAGTTCTTTGGCAGCAGCCTCTTTTACCTTCGCCTCCAAGCTAGGGTCTGAATTTCTATCGATCGATAGCTCTCTCATTCTCACTTTCTTCTTCCTGGATACCAAGAGTTTCCTCCAGTTGTTGTCTATACTGTTCCATACGATAACGAAAGTCCTTGTATCTATTATCCACTGCTGCAACTCACTACTTGATAGAACAGGCGTGAGCGTGGCCTTTCTCAACTAAACTCTACCAATTGGATGAGCAACTTGACTCTTTCCCTGGTTTCTTTGGCTGTGGCTTTGAATTCGTTGTGTTGGCGCAACAGGCTTTCCGTTTCTTCTATGTTGTTGCCTAGGTTCATTGCATGTGTGGTCAGGTAACATTTACCTAGGAGAAGAGGTAAACTATTAACATTGACAGAGAAAAGCAAAACAATTCATTAAAGCAATATGTCAATATGCTATTGGAACGTGGTGGAGGTCATACCGATTATTAGTCAAGTAGAGAACTTCCTTTGTTACTTATTTTTGATTTAATAAATGTTGTCAAAAATGTCACACATTTGCTGGTTTTTAATTTTCTAAGTACTCAGTATATCGAACATATTATTTTCAGATTCAGAAAACAATATACTTTTATAAATGAGTCCAAGACTTTGGCGTGTGTATATAAAATTTCCCGTACTGTACTATAAAACTTTCTTAACCTGTCTCTGTTCTATTTTTTCATTAACACGTTCTAAAAATGTATTAAGACCATCAGCGCAATAACATGGTGGTTACCATTTCTGGCTAAAAATAAACTTGTATCGTTACTTAGCATTTAATGATATTATCCGTCATAGTAAAAGTGTTTAGTACGAATTACCGGTATGGCTGTTCAGTTATGTATCATTTTATTCGACCTCTGCTTTAGCTATTACTTCCTGATAGTTTTATATTTAGATTACCTACAGCGGTCGTTCGTATCTAGATTAGATGAAAGGCTGCAAACTTCAGCAACAGCAAAAAGCGGCACGTGGAATAGAAAACCTTATCTAATTTTTCCTGCAATATAAACATATTGCAATGGAATAATTAAAATTATTATTCATTGCCTGTGTTCTATTGTCAGAGACCGATATTGCGTGGCTTTAAACAGAACCGTATTTAGTTTACTAATGTAAAGATGTTTACAGGAAATATGTTGATGCTGCACGATGAAATCGGTAGCATCTTTTCCTTCATATAATTTGAAATCACATTATCGCCAAGTTTTATATATTTGAATTGAGTACAGGCATGTAGGAGATTAAGTATCAAATAAAACTTTACTCAATAAATAATATATCACTGCACTAACATATATACAAAGCAATTTGCAATTAAATTTTAAATTAATTTATAACTTCCGGCCACCTGCTGAGTTATTGCGTGTGTTCCCCGAGTATAATATGACGTCACATTATTTGTTGTAGTACTTGTCACCTTGAAGGTTAGCCTAGAATAACGCGCGCATTTTTGTTTTCTCTGTGTTCCAATCTATGTTTAAGTGTTATTTATAAATTATAAGACAATTTAATTAGTTGTTAAGCAATTATTACGTGTGCGAGAATGGGAGACAGCAGTTTTGTAAAGGCATCCTGCGATAATTTGCCAAATTTGGCTGCAGGCGTTATAATAGACGAAAATTTACACTGTGGCACTAAATTATATTTAGAATTATGAAACCGGAGGCAAAAATTACACAAACATTCTGAAATAAACGCCAATATACATCTCACTTTACGATCCACATAGAACACTTTATTAGTATATATTTATATAGGAATATTTTCTGTTGGGCAATAAATGCATTATTATTATTATTATTATTATTATTATTATTATTATTATTATTATTATTATTATTATTATTATTATTTATAAACAAATAATATGACGTCACAGTATTATCAATATGGCTGCCTTGACGTCAAAGGTGTTTTATGTTATGGTAACTTTAAAATGGTTTTTTTAATAAAAGTAACACGTTAAAAAATAAACTATTAATGGATCAAATAATTATTAGGCCAAGTGGATATTAGCATTTATTAAGAAATAAATGAAAACAATAATATTTTACATTTAACACCCTGTATCAGCTTTTGGACTAAACTAAGTTCGGCTAAATCGAATTTACTCATGAATTTTAGCCCACCATTACCTCGAGACAACTCTATACAGGGTGTATCTAAATAACATCGAAAAAATGTAAGAGGCAATTCTCTGATGGAAATTAATTCAACAAAAAAATTGTTTTTCCATATATGTCAAGCTAAAGAAACCAAACTTCGTGAAAATAGAACTACTCTTTTTGAAATTCTTTAACCCTTCAAGTAATTTTGTAAGGGGTAGAAATAATTAACCTCTATGACATTTTTTTCTTATAATTTTTTTTTTGCAATACATTTATTTTTTTTCTCATAAATCCTTAACTTTTCGAAAAAAACCTGAAGAGATCAAAAAGTTAGTAAATGAATGGGATTTCCTGGTAAGTCGCTTTTACTACTCACTCATTCTTATTGAAAAATTGCGAGCAGTGCGCTATTCTGTTGCTGATATTGATATTTTTTTTAAGGCAAACAAAACAGTAATGTTTAAACTTATAGGAAATAACCCATTAAATTACAAAATACACAATGATACTACTCCAAATGTATGATACTTATCCTATCATAATTTAATGACTAATTTGGAGTGCTACTGTGTACAATTGGAGTAAACCTTTGTATACATTTTTCTCTGTGCACGTAAAAATATTGTAGAATGCAGATATTTATTTGATAATACTTCTGCACAATTGCATCTTCAATCCACATGCCACTTGTTTCATAAACAGCTAAAATGCCAAAGGCGAGATGATAATCTAGAAAAGGACTGAGTACGACTCTGTGAGAAGCTCGATCTCTGACCTTTATTTATTATGCAATTTCTGTAAACAGTAACATTTTTCACGTTATTTTCCTTCTGTTCAAGCTTTCCATCCCATTGTGGCACAAATACCCATAATTGCTTACCTTCATACTGCTGTTTCATGAATGGAAAGGTTGAACAGCCATTAACTTACCTGACGGAAATATTTACATGAAACGCAGCCAAATTTCGGTCGTTTGGATGCCGTCCAGCTTGGAAAGTGGTGGCACATTTTCGAAAATGCATGGGCGTCGCCTGACGTCAAGGGTGAGCCGTTCCATTCGAAAACAACTTTGTAATTTTTTTAATCGTTTCTCTTATCTCGTCCGCGAAGAAAGGGTGGAACGAAATTAGCATTAACGATTATTATTAAGCGGCAGGTGTTTGCGTGCGGCAAAAATTATTTCCTCATCCCGCATCCAGCAGGCCGTGAACCTAAGGCACGGTCCGGGGTCGCTGGCGATGTTCAAGTGTTTCCCATGCTGTTTCCACGAACAGTCGAGTACTTGGGAAGGGTAAAGTTCGATATACTGCGTTTCCTTTAAGTGGGCTTCACAGCTATTTATTTTAAAACCTATGTTACCAAATGGATGCTTCCACATCAAGGTCTTGTGGCAACGTGCGACGTGCTACTCAGAAGATGTCGTTTATTTTGCTAGTTTGCCACGTCTGTTGGTGCGTGCACCTTATTAAGCAAACTTATCATCTCACAATATTGACAATCTGGTTCACCATTAAATTGGCAAAAACTGAGATAAATAAACAAAAGGATAAGGGAATCGCATCCGACAAATTATTAACCAATAACTATATTTTTGTGTACGAAAGTACTTGTAATTCATTATTTGCCTAATATATACCTATTAAACTATTTCTCTTTCAATTTTTTTTATAAAGTACCTACATTAATCAATATTCGACTATCTGTTCATTTTCTTTTTTATTTTCATACCTTACCTTAAAAATATCAGCAATCTTTTTTCCACAGTAATGGCTCTACGAAAATTCGCATCCTGTAGGTTTCATAAATTCAATAAGCTTGTTGAATGTTTCTCTTTCCATTCTACAGAAGTTTTGGAATTTTTTAGGATGCATTTATAGCTGTAAGTATGGATAAATCTATAACCCCCTTATTTCCTTTTTCCTCCTTGTAATCACCGCAGCAATTAACACAATATCGTCTTCTTCCAACGACGTTATTAAGAATACAATTGTTTAACTGAGCTCGAACTATTGCTATGTCTGAGAGGATTTGGATGTAGCACAGATAAATTAATTTATCTGTGGATGTAGTAGCATGCTATGCGACTTTGGGGTGAAAATACCAAAGGAAGACGCATGATGCGATGTGCTTCCTACTTCCAAGCCTCTTGCAGCATGCACGTTTGGTCTGAAAACCCACAAACATACACATGAATCAGCGTAGCAGTGTTCAAGGTAAAAAAAAAATAAACTTAAACAGGAATTGAAATGAGCCAGGAGGATAGGTTATGAAAGGTTCTGTTTTGGATATATTTTGATCCAGGAGACTTAAACAAGGCTAGAACTGTTTTAAAGATCTCTAGGCAGCTTCCTTTCCTTATGTAACCAGATATACGTTTGGGGGGTTTCCCTAAAATAGTCAATAAGATACATGTTAGGGCCCTCTATGTGTAAATAATGAAAATTTCTAAAAGATTTCTGTAAATGATTCTTTAACGCTCATCGCAATAAATCTATTTGTCGAGAGATGGCGCTGTAGGATACTTATAATATTCAATGTGCGAACTAACGTTTTCTCTATATACATTTAAATTCTTCGGACAATCATAAAACAATAATCATTAATTATATTATCAGATACCGCTATCAGATAAGTCAAAGTAAAGACTTCGATAGTGACAAATTTTGTCGTTTGTATCATTATTATTTATTTTACTATTCTATTAAGTTCTTATTTCGAAAGGACACTACTTACTACAGCGTCTGTGTCTTTCCGTCCTTATTTTTACTACAAATATCCTTGTCAAATTCATATTAAAATTAAATTATCAGGGCATAAAGACGCGAAATAGGTAAAAAAAAATTCCAACCTCCTTCTCCAACACTCTGTGGGACAAATTATCAACAAAATATCCACCCTCTTACTACTTACTATAAAGAAATAGATTCCAAAAATCAAAAATATATAAAGAGTGCCTACTAGAAAAATAATAAAGAACAAATCCATAAGGTCAACGAACTACTAATATAAAATAAAGGTATTTTGCGGTTTATTTATCTTGATTTTTGAAGGACTCATCGCGCATAACTGCGTAGGTAACAATTACTTCACGTAATATGCAATGTTGTAATAATTAATATATCTATTATAGTACAAAGGGTAATGGTTGTTTTGATTTCTTTTAAATGTAAAATTATTAGTGTACACAGTCATTCTAACCTTCTGCACATCTGCACTATATACCTGAGCAGTTACAGAAAAGCAGTAAAAAAAGGGGAGAAGGCTAAACTTAAAATTATCTATGTCGATATACCTTAGTAAGATCACGTAATCTACAGTACTCAAATAACAGAATGTTAAAAAAAAATTTGTGTTTTTAGTTAATTATTTTTTTTACTGGAAAACCAGGCTTTCTCCGAAAATCATATAAAAGTAATAATTGAAATACAAATTCGAAATGATCATGATTGTTCAACAAAGCAGAAGTGTATTACTTTATTTATGAAAATATTCCACCAAAACATTGTATCTACGCCACTGGAGCATAAAACTTTAAAAAAAGTCTTCAGATTTTAGATAATGTTTACATAAATCCACATGCCCGATTTCAAATTATTTCACTCACTCTCACATAATTTTGCTTGTGTTTGACATCTTTTTAGCGAAGCGTTCTATATAAAAACTTTACACGAAAGATCCCCCTTAAAATTCACCAAAGATACGAAATTCTTAGCCACCGTTTGTGGATATATCTATTTACGTGACCCATTTTCTCTGTTTCAAAAATACATCTTTTATCAACATAATATCAGATTGATGATTTGCTGTTTTGTTTGTGTTATCTCTTAACTCGAAAAACTGTCGAATTTTTTTTGTGTCATATTGTGCAATATAGGTATTATTTGATAAATGCGTAGATAACCCCATAGCCGCCGAATATAGGTGCTAAATCAAGAAAATGATGTTGGACTAGATACAGAGATCAAGTTAACTGACGTGCCATAAGGATTCTGTAATTTGTACGCCTATGGTCAAACGCAGATTAGATATAAAGCGGTATTATTTGAGGGTCGCTTTTTTAGTATCATTCAATCATGTGCCTGTTTAGCGCCGAATGCACTTCTACTGCCAGGTTAGATGGCAAAACGGCCGTTATTACAGGTGCCAACACGGGTATTGGAAAATGCACGGCGCAGGATTTTTATACGAGGGGTGAGTGAAATTATACCCACTTTAAAGTCGCACCCTATTCATAAAGGACAGTTTCAAGTAAAAATCTGTAATATCTGTTAAAATATAAGTTAGTTGTATGTAGTTTATTTATAATTAATTATTTTAAAAAGGTAGCATCAAATCTGATCTTCCACTTGGTCAAATTTTGTAGCAAACCTTTTCAGATAAAAATATTTGTGTTGTGGGTACGTCGATTATAACTAATTTCCACCTAGTCTTGACATCAGAAGTGGAATTTTATTCTTTTCTTCCACAAATCGATGCTCTTTTTAGGTGCGCGCGTTATAGTGGCTTGCAGAAACCTAGAAAAGACCAACCAGGCCGTAGATGACATCAAAGAGGCATGTAAGAGCCTGGACAATCTGGGAACCATCCTAGTAGTGGAGCTAGACCTCTCTAGCTTCAAATCGATCAGGAACTGCGCGAAACGGTTACTAGAAAGCGAAAAGAGGATAGATTTGTTGATCAACAATGCAGGAGTGATGGCGTGCCCTGAAAGTAGAACTGAAGATGGGTTCGAGATGCAGATGGGTACCAATCATTTAGGTCATTTTTTGTTTACCTTGCTTCTGTTGCCTAGGATATGCCAGAGCACTCCTGCTAGGATAGTTAACGTTTCTTCCATGGCGCACGATAGTAAGTAGTACTGCATAAGAAAACGTTATGTCTAAACCCAGTTTGTTGATTTTAGGTAGCAGAATTGACTTAAATGACCTCAACTGGCAAAAGAAAAAATACAACGCTTTTGTAGCCTATAAACAGACCAAATTAGCTAATATTTTGTTCACTAAAGAACTGGCTCGACGACTTAAAGGTAACGAAAACTAAAACTGAACGGTGCAGAGCATCCTACACTGCTGTATTTTCTTTTAGAGAGAGGTATAAGTGGTGTAAACACCTACGCCTTGCATCCAGGAGCAATCAAGACAGAATTGGCGAGGCATTTACCAGATTCGTCCTGGATGTTGTATTGGTTCCACTGGTGCATATCCTGGGTTTTTAAAACACCCGAGCAAGGCTCTCAAACTACCATCTACTGTAGTGTTGATGAAAAATGTGCGAATGAAACCGGATTATATTATGCGGAATGTGCGGAAAAGAAACCATATAAGTCGGCCTTGAACGATGAAGACGCCAGAGGGCTTTGGGACCTTAGCTGGAAGTTGGTAGGGTTGGAAGAAAATTATAACCCCTTCCTTTAATCGTAGTTTTAAAACATGTGTTATAATGTAATAATAAATAGTACTTATTTACATTATTGAATAATAGAAAGTTCAACCCTCAACTTAGTGGGTGTTAGTATTTATATTGCCAAAATGTAGCGATTTTATACCTAAAATATTTATTGAATATGACTCTTTTTATAGCATTTTTACATAAACTTCAACAATAAATTTTTCTCAATTAAAAGTAAGAAAAGGTAAACTTAAAATTATCTATGTCGATATGCACGTTGTTTTGATTATCGCCGTATTTAACCATAGGAAGACGTTATATACAATTATGAGTATTTTTTTTAACCATAAATAGTTTAGCTATTATTAGATAGCAGTATCTGTCAGGGGTTTAAAATCTTACTGTCTTGAAGACTACTCTGCTAATATACGGTGACGGCTCCCTTAAATAACAGAATGTTAAAGAAAATATTTGTAATTTAATTTAATTATTTTTTTTACTCGAAAACCAGGTTTTTTCCGAAAATCATAAAAGAGCAATAATTGAAAGACGAATTCGAAATTATCATGATTGTTACAACAAAGCAGTGGCGTTTCATTTTATTTATAAAAATATTCCATCAAAACATTGTATCTACGCCACTGGAGCATAAAACTTTTAAAAAAGTCTTCAGATTTTACACAATGTTTACATAAATCCACATGCCCGATTTCAAATTATTTCATTCACTAGTTTTTAAAATACTTAAAAAAAAAATCAAAAATTATTTTGCAAGTTTGACACCCTGTATCTTTTTAACGAAGCGTTCTATATAAAAACTTTACACGAAGGATCCCCTTTAAAATTCACCAAAGATACGATATTCTTAGTCACCGTCTGTGGATATATTTACGTGATACATGTTTTCTGTTACAAAAATACATCTGTCACATTGTACAATATAGGTATACTCGCGTCAAGAATTCAGACGTCTTACGTCACAGCTGACGTTACACATTTGTTTTTATTGTCAACGTAATTTTCGATATTTGGTCGCGTTAAAAACAATAATTTTTTGGAATTTAGTGCAATATATAATGCAAACTTTTAGTGTAGTATATAGTTTTATTACTATCAGTTGCAGTTTCTTAAATATATTGATAAAAATTTAGTAAATTATTCATTTGTTCGTATGACGTAAGTCGTCTGAATTCTTGTCGCGAGTATATTATTTGATAAACACGTAGATAACCTCATACCCGCCGAATCTAGGTTCTAAATCAAGAAAACTAACTTGGATCAGATATACAGATGCAGGTAACTGACTTCCCATAACGATTCTGTAATTTCTACGCCTATGGTCAACCGCAGATTAAATATAAAACGCCATTATGTGAGGGTCACTTGTTTAGTATCATTCAATCATGTGCCTGTTTAGCGTCGAATGCACTTCTACTGCCAGGTTAGACGGCAAAACGGCCGTAATTACAGGCGCCAACACGGGTATTGGAAAATCCACGGCGCAGGATTTTTATACGAGGGGTGAGTGAAATTATACCCACTTTAAAGTCGCACCCTATTCATAAGGCGTAGTTTCAAGCAAAAATCTGTTATATCTGTTAAAATACGAGTTGGTTGTGTGTGGTTTATTTATAATTCCTTATTTTAAAAAGGTAGTACCAAATCTAATCATTCACTTGTAGAAATCCTTTTCAGATGAAAATGTTTGTGTTGCTGTAAAATAAAATGAATAGGAGTATTTAAATCTAAAGTGAATATGCCGATTATAACTAATTTTAACCTAGTCTTGGCATCAGAAGTGGGATTTTGCTATTTTCTCCAATAAATCGACGCTCTTTTTAGGTGCGCGAGTTATAGTGGCTTGCAGAAACCTAGAAAAGACCAACCAGGCCGTAGTTGACATCAGAGAGGCATGTAAGAGCCTGGACAATCTGGGAACCATCCTAGTAGTGGAGCTAGACCTCTCTAGCCTCAAATCGATCAGGAACTGCGCAAAGCGGTTACTAGAAAGCGAAAAGAGGATAGATTTGTTGATCAACAATGCAGGAGTGATGGCGTGCCCTGAAAGTAGGACTGAAGATGGGTTAGATATGCAAATGGGTACTAATCATTTAGGCCATTTTATGTTTACCTTGCTTCTGTTGCCTAGGATCAGCCAGAGCACCCCTGCTAGGATAGTTAACGTTTCTTCCATGGCGCACGATAGTAAGTAGTACTGCATAAAAAAACGTTCTGTCTAAACCCAGATTTTTGATTTTAGGTAGCAGAATTGACTTGAATGACCTCAACTGGGAAAGGAAAAAATACAGCGCACTTACAGCTTATAGACAGTCCAAATTAGCTAATATTTTGTTCACTAAAGAACTGGCTCGACGACTTAAAGGTAAAGAAAACTAAAACTGAACGGTGCAAAGCGCCCTACAATGTTGTATTTTCTTTTAGAGAGGGGTATAAGCGGTGTAAACACCTACGCCTTGCATCCAGGAGCAACCAAGACAGAATTGGCGAGGCATTTGGCAGATTTGTCCTGGATGTTGTATTGGGCTCGCTGGTGTGTATCCTGGTGTGTTTTTAAAACACCCGAGCAAGGCTCTCAAACCACCATCTATTGTGCTGTTGACGAAAAATGTGCAAATGAAACAGGATTGTACTACGCGGAATGTGCGGAAAAGAAACCATATAATTCGGCCTTGAACGATGAAGACGCCAGAGGGCTTTGGGACCTTAGCTGGAAGTTGGTAGGGTTGGAAGAAAATTATGACCCGTTTCTTTAATCGTAGTTTTTAAAAATGTGTTAGAATTTAATAATAAATAGTACTTATTTACATTTCTTTAAATGACGAATGAAATAGTTGCACCACTTATTTTCCAACCTTACATGGAACAGATGTTATCATTTTCTTTTTCTAGAAATGGTACCATGTTTAATTAAAATTTGGCCAGTGTCTGACATGTTAATATCCCTTTATAATCACAATTGAAGAAAACTATGACCCGGATTGGTTGTTTGGATTCTACGATGTTACAATGTGAGGTAAGTGACGCCACTAAAGGCCGAGACAAGAAATAGGAACAATCAATAACTTGCCAGTTACCATTTCGCTATACAATTTTTCCGTGACATAGGACAAGCTTAAGGAAAATTCAAAATCAATATTCTAAGTTGGACTTACTAACAATGTAATTTATTGTAGTGTTTTCACAACATTGATGTCTTTTTGTAACTTTTTACTGGCCAATGACGAATACCTACTTTTTGAACGTCAAATAATCGATACACCGTGTATAAAATAATGATCCACACTTGACTATTGATTATTCCATACGTCACATATATCAGATAAACTCGTATTTAGATTGAAATGAGATATTAAACGCTCGAAGTTTATCTCTATCATCCCAATCATGGGCCTGTGTAATGCTGAGTGCACCTCCAAGGCGAGATTAGATGGCAAAACGGCCGTAGTCACGGGCGCCAATACGGGCATTGGAAAATGCACGGCGCAGGATTTTTATAAGAGAGGTGAGTGAAATTATTCCCACTTTAAAGTCGCACCTTACTCATAAGGGATAGTTTCAAGTAAAAATATGTTATATATATATTAGAAGATAAGTTGGTTGTACGTGGTTTATTTATGACTCATTATTTTAAAACAGTAGCACCAAATCTGATCATTCAATTGGTAACATTTTGTAGCAATCCTTTTCAAACAAAAATGTTTACGTTGCCGTAAAGTAATACGAATAGCAGTATTTAAATCTGAAGTGGCTATGCCGATTAGAACTAATTTCAACCTAGTCTTGATATCAGAAGTGGGATTTTATCATTTTCTCCAACAAATCGACGCTCTTTTTAGGTGCGCGCGTTATAGTGGCTTGCAGAAACCTAGAAAAGACCAACCAGGCCGTAGCTGACATCATAGAGGCATGTAAGAGCCTAGACAATCTGGGAACCATCCTAGTAGTGGAGCTAGACCTCTCTAGCCTCAAATCGATCAGGAACTGCGCAAAGCGGTTACTAGAAAGCGAAAAGAGGATAGATTTGTTGATCAACAATGCAGGAGTGATGGCGTGCCCTGAAAGTAGAACTGAAGATGGGTTCGAGATGCAGATGGGTACCAATCATTTAGGTCATTTTTTGTTTACCTTGCTTCTGTTGCCTAGGATATGCCAGAGCACCCCTGCTAGGATAGTTAACGTTTCTTCCATGGTGCACGATAGTAAGTAGTACTGCATAAAAAAACGTTCTGTGTAAACCCAGTTTGTTGATTTTAGATAGTAGAATTGACTTGAACGACCTCAACTGGGAAAGAAAAAAATACAGCGCACTTGCAGCCTATAGACAGTCCAAATTAGCTAATATTTTGTTCACTAAAGAACTGGCTCGACGACTTAAAGGTAAAGAAAACTAAAACTGAACCATGCAGCGCATCCTACTGTGTTGTATTTTCTTTTAGAGAGAGGTATAAGTGGTGTAAACACCTACTCCTTACATCCAGGAGTAATAAAGACAGAATTGGCGAGGCATCTAACAGATTCGTCCTGGATGTTGTATTGGCTACACTGGTGCATATCCTGGGTTTTGAAAACACCCGAGCAGGGCTCCCAAACCACCATCTATTGTGCTGTTGACGAAAAATGTGCAAATGAAACAGGATTGTACTACGCGGAATGTGCGGAAAAGAAACCATATAAGTCGGCCTTGAACGATGAAGACGCCAGAGGGCTTTGGGGCCTTAGCTGGAAGTTGGTAGGGTTGGAAGCAAAATTATGACCCGTTTCTTTAATTGTAGTTTTCATAAACGTATTATAATTTAATAATAAATAATACTTGTTTACATTTCTTTAAATGACGAATTAAATAGTTACACCACAAAATTTCACGAGGAATTCGAATATATAAAAATATACATAGTGTTCCATTTAAAAAATTACAACTTTGGCCTACAACTTATTTCTGAATCGCCCTGTATTAATGAACATATTTTTAAAATGTGCTATTTTAATTTTATGATGGTACTCATTAGGATTAATTCATAGCAAATTGTGAGATACCAAAATGTGCCTTCTGTGATACCACAGTCGGGGGACATTGAAGAAAACAATTTTGAACCACAGTTCTTAATGTCACTCGTGGTGCAAAGGGAAAAATGGACACCAAAAGAAGAAGTGAGTCTGACATTATGAAATTTTCAGCAAAGTCTAAGTCGACAAGTTGCCAGAATATTGAAAGACTTATTCAAAATATCTCTTAAGTGCTTTGAAAAGAAGAAAAAATAAAAAAATATTGTTCTAAATTATTTGCTGCTAATTGTTAATTTGCATAAGGCATTTTTAATAAATTTAATTTTAAAAAACCCTGTATACGCTACTGGATCTGCTGCCTGGCTGTGTTATTTAATTTAAATTAATGAAATATTTTTGAAATCTTCAAACTTGTATATATTTATTCTTCAAACGGCTTCACAACTCGTTTTGTTTCTTTTTTCAATTTTCTTTTGGAGTAAGTCAGAAAATTTATTAAATCCGTAATCGATAGTTATGTCAGTCGAGGAAACTGTAAATGAACATTACCCGTATATAATTATAGACAACTAACAGGTGCAAAAGTGACTCGCTATGGAACCCTCTAGAATCTCTCAACGATCTTGCGTGTTTGTTTGTTTGAGAAAATATAAAAAAACGATCCATACCTACTTGACCATTGATTATTTCATTCAACGCGTAGATAGACACCGCAGTCAGACACAAAACTGTTTTTTGAATTGCTAATTCGACTGTTCCTACCATGGGTTTGTGTAACGCTGAGTGTAAGTCAAAAGCCAGATTAGATGGCAAAACGGCTGTAATCACGGGCGCCAACACAGGCATTGGAAAATACACGGCGCAGGATTTTTATACGAGGGGTGAGTGAAAATATGTTCATTTAAAAAATACCTAAATGTATTTAAAGTGTCTAATGGGTGTTTCGTAACTACCGACACAGAGCAGGCACGTGTAGAGCATCTTACAATATGTCGCTTTATTATGTAACATTTTTTCCAGGATATACCGTTGTAGAGATATGTGTTAAATTTAAAAAAAAACAATATTATTTCAGCAATGCCTTAACATAGAGCAAACAAATTTGGTACATGGTTTGCGGTTATTATTATCTTTAATTGGTAAAATATGAAAATTTGTTGGAAGTCCAAATAAGGGCCGGACAAGGGGTAGGGCACTTTAAAAATGATATCGATTTTTTATTATTATTTTTAATCAGTATGCTAATTATTAAATAGTTTTATCAGTATTACAGGAAATTTATTTTTAAAATTCTTTTATTACAAATTTCTCGAAAAAATAACGGTTTTTGAGAAAAAAGATATCGTTACAAATTTTAGGTGCACGCGTTATAGTGGCTTGCAGGAACACAGAAAAGGCCAATCAGGCCATAGCTGACATTAAGGAAACCTGCAAGGACCTGGAGAACCTTGGCACCATCCTAGTAGTGCCCCTAGACCTCTCCAGCCTCAAATCGATCAGAAATTGCGCCTCTCAGTTGGTAGAGAGTGAAGAAAGGATCGATTTGTTGATCAACAATGCAGGTGTGATGATGTGCCCTGAAAGTAGAACGGAAGATGGGTTCGAGATGCAGATGGGTACTAATCACTTGGGCCACTTCTTGTTTACCATGCTTCTGTTGCCTAAGATCTGCCAGAGTATCCCTGCTAGGATTGTTAACGTTTCTTCTTTGGCTCACGATAGTAAGTAATACTGCATAAAAAAACGTTCTGTGTAAACCCAGTTTGTTGATTTTAGGTAGCAGAATTGACTTGAATGACCTCAACTGGGAAAAGAAAAGTTATAGTAGCCTGGCTAGTTACCAACAAAGCAAGCTGGCTAATATTTTGTTCACCAAAGAACTGGCTCGAAGGCTGAAAGGTAAAAAATATATTTTATTTATTAATATAATCATTTAGGTTGTGTTTTGCACAGCTACAACTCCATCTGTCACTAATTCACTGAAATTAACATCGTTTAACCATTGAAACATGACATGAAAGTTATTAAAACTTGACTGAATTTACTTTTGAAAAGCATGGCATAAAACAATGTTTAAGTTTTAATATATTTTTCAATGCAATTTAATGTAATTAATATTTTGGTCTGACGACGAAAATTTTAAGACCCCGCCCCCCAATTTTCCACGCCTAAAAATTGCAGTTGATTACGGTAATTTATCAATCTAAAGTTCACGTAGAGGTAACGCCATCTGTCGAGTTACTAAAACTGAATACATTTATTGAAATAATAAAATTAAAACGTTTCATATTGCTACAAATCCCCTACTATTCTCTTCTAGAAAATAATATAACTGGCGTGACCACCTACGCCTTACATCCTGGAGCAATCAAAACTGACCTAGGCAGGCACCTGTCAGATTCGTCCATGATGATGGACTTGTTGTTTCGAAGCATATCTTGGTCCTTCAAAACGCCACAGCAAGGGGCCCAAACCACCATCTACTGCGCAGTAGATGAGAAATGCGCCAACGAAAGTGGCTTGTACTACGCAGAATGTGCAGTAAAGAAACCGTCCAAGTCGGCTTTGAAAGAAGAAGACGCCAGGGGGCTCTGGGATCTGAGCTGGAAGATGGTGGGGCTGGACGAAAGTTACGACCCCTTCGTGAACAACACTAAACTCTAGAGTGGTTAATTAGTTCCTCTTTTAGAGTCTAAAGCACATTTCACTTCATAAACAAGTCTATCCTCGACACTTTACTAATATTATTCTGTTATTCACCAGCTGTTTTATGTGTTCCATGATGTGAATAAATGTTAGTTATAGACATTTTGAAAATTTGACACAAACCCACCACCTTCAACCCAATCACCACTATTGACCATGTTATAGGATTTCTCGATCAGAGATGGCAGCACCGATAATACTGAGATTATCCCTAACAGGTAAGCAGCGCCTCTGGTGATCAAGACGGGCAGTGACAATATTCAATAACTCGCCAGTGACAAATTTTCTCTGTGAAAATTATTCTCTTGACCTTCGACGATCTTTAAGTAAGATAATTATCGCAAATCCAAAATCAATACTCTTGGCGAAGCTGGCATTCAGCTTTTGTCGCCGGTCTAGGTGACTGCTGCTTCAAACATGTGTCTGTTTAGCGCTAAATGTACTTCCAAAGCAAGATTGGATCGTAAAACGACCGTTGTGACAGGGGCGAATACAGGCATAGGGAAATATACTGTCCAGGACTTTTATACGAGAGGTGAGTGAATTCTCGATAATTTTTTGGGGAATTGTGAAACACTACTTTGTGCAGCTTCCAATACTTCTCCTGGTAAATGCTCGTCTTTACTTTCCGAGCTCATTTGAACTGAACACTTAGAGTATGAATTACAATATATAGTTATTGGTTATTAGGTTGCTATCGTTATGATAGTCACCGCGCCTAAATCGTCTTCATTCAAACACGCTTCAAACGATTTCAAACATAAGTTAAATTGTTGTACATAACACAATGTCTTATTTTGTTGCAGTCTTCGAAAAAATTTGTTTACATCTTGAACGTGAAATGCTTTTGCCTTCTCGAATGAATATTTTGCCTCGCAAAGCTCGCAAAAGTACCATTTTGCATTCTAGATACAAAAACAACTATTTTTAGGGTCTCGTGTTATAATGGCGTGTAGAGACCTTGGAAAGGCCAAGCGAGCCCTTACCGAGATCAAGGAAGCGTGCAAGCACTTGGAAAACCTGGGAACAATCCTAGTAATATATCTGGATCTCTCCAGTCTCAAATCCGTTAGAAATTGTGCCGAACAGTTGTTAAAAAGCGAAGAAAGGATCGATATTCTAGTCAATAACGCTGGCGTGATGATGTGTCCTGAGGGTAGGACTGAAGATGGGTTCGAAACGCAGATAGGCACCAATCACTTGGGTCATTTCTTGTTCACCATGCTTCTGTTGCCTAGGATGTGCCACAGCACTCCTGCTAAAATTGTTAACGTTTCGTCTATGGCCCATGACAGTAATTCTTCCTAAAACCAAAACTTAAACCCAGATTTACGTTATATTTTTTAGGCGACAGAATCGACCTTGACGATTTGAACTGGAAGAAGAAGATGTATAACCCTCTTAGCAGCTACCGACAAAGCAAACTGGCGAATATTTTGTTTACCAAGGAGCTTGCGCGTAGGATTAGAGGTATAAAATTTTTGTACACGTGTCAAAGTGTTTTAACTTGGAAGATATCTAAGTTGTCCCGCAACCTGCTTTATTGGTTTTTCTTTCAGATAGAGGCGTATCCGGTGTAACAACATACGCCTTACACCCCGGGGTCATCCAGACAGATCTCTGGAGACACCTGAAACATTCCTATTGGTTGATAACTTTGCTGCTTCGTATCTTCTCCTGGACCATAAAAACACCTCTACAGGGAGCCCAAACCACCATCTACTGCGCTGTGGACGAAGAATGCGCCAGTCAAAGCGGACTGTATTACGCAGAGTGCGCTGAGAAAGAACCGTCGAAGTCCGCGTTGAACGAGCAGGACGCCAGAGGGCTCTGGGATCTCAGCTGGAGGTTGGTAGGTTTGGTCGACAATTACGACCCCTTCTGCTAACACCAATTTATTCTACATACTATATGCTAATAAATCTTATCTGTTTACTTATTTCTTCCACCACTTCGTTTCCCTCCCTTATGCGTCAATAGTTTACATTGGCGAGAATCAGGAAGTGGCTGACATCTGTTGATAGGTTTCGGAACTGCTATAAGGGAGAATGACATCTCCTCCTGAAACAACCTGTATAAGTGGTCTGTTATTTCCTGCTCGGCCTGAACGGCTCGACTTGCAGGAAGCGATCTACAGCAGGCACTTAATCGCAGACCTCTCGCCCTGGACGACGAGCCATTAAATCTATAAATGATACTGCAAGAATTCTCACCTATGGCATACTGATAAGGGCTAATAAGCCCGAAACCGGTCTATGTCTGGTGGTGTGGCCGACAAGGGTTCTTGGCTGTTCACACAGATACTGCAGGTGTATTTCAATGCCGGTCGGGTCATTAGTAGTTGTTTGCTGCAATATCATTTATAAATTGTTTGTTTACTTCTTTATAAATAGATAATATAGGTTCACGAAACTGCGAAACCAGCGTTAAACCACTGATGTGTTCAACATTATACTAATTTTTTATGGTGGTATAAATATTGACTGCCTACCTAACAGCATCCGGAAATAAAAACGCTGAATTTTATTAACTTATGATCTCACTATTTAAAATACTGAGGCCACTAGGGTTTTTACGAATTCACTTTACATCATTACGATGATGGACGAAGCGGCGTGTGATCTGAATTTGAGAGGTCATTATGGTCTAATATTGGATAACAAAACAAAGTGATCCAATCAGATGCAAAGGAAACGTGAATGAAATTAAAAAAGCGTGTAATTAATTTTTGTCGTTACAGTGCAAATATCCTTTCCCTTACTCTGTAAAACAACCTTCGAACATTGTTTTGCCTGTTGTGTAAATCTCCTACGAATGCCCGAATATTTTGTGGCTACACTGTACATTGACTGAAATAATTACAGTATTTCAGTCAACGCACTGTATTTATATTTGATATAAAAACCATCTGGTGAGCGGACGGCGGACGTCGATCAGACATCAGATCTAGAAGCCTTGAAACTTGAAACAAAACACGCGCAGACTAACGTCAGGTGGCAGCACAAGAGTAAGTTGTGTTAAAATGAAAGCTTCGTTTACGTATGGTTACGTTCAAATTGTAATTTCAGGCGTTTTTATGTTTCTCTTTTATTGTGGTTTATATAGAATTAATGAAAAAACGCGTGAAGTGTAAATCGTGTGTATTTTGCTATTCTCACCGTTAGAAATAAACTGATTGCTGTCTAGATATGAAACTTCATTGTTGTGATAGCTCAGCCTATAAAAGTAGGTAAGTACTTTTCAAATCTCTACTTTTCGACTTTTTGTCATATTTGCAAATACCAGTTTTAAGAGTATTTGTTTAAATACAATTTTGGAAGAGAACCTTAAAATTACTCCTACTTTTCCATAACAAAGAGAGGTTATAAAAACTTTTGCAATGTTTGTACTTAATTTGTAATAGTTTCTACATTTATCTTGCGCTCGTTTGGAAAAATTTCAAAGATTTTGGTTACTATCAACTTTTAAACGTTTTTTACGTACCGATTCCAATTGTTGATGCTAACAAATTGGCCAAGTTATACTGGTGTAATACCTATTTGTAGTACCAATGAGAAAAATTGTAGCAAATTTACTAGTTTCAGTAAATTATCCAATAAATAGTAAATTGGAGGCAATACCTACTAATTTATGGAGTAAATTTTGTGATGTGTAGCGAATGAGTTTAAATTTGATCGATAAATTGGCCAACTTATAATGCGACATGAAAAATAATACCACAAATATTGTAAAAAGTTCTTGTAGAAAGGTGCCACAAAATAACAAGTTCTTGAGCAATGTATTGAATAAAAAATTGTAAATTTTACTCTAGCAATCGTAAATTCAGGAAAATAATTTAATTAGAAAGTGACAAGGGTACTGCTTGGTAATAAATTGATAAAAGTAATAATATTGGTAGATAACTTTATTTTGTTATAGTTTGTGTAAATCATTGTTATTATTATTTCATTAGAAAAAAAAACAATCCCTCAAATCGTCGATCTATTCTTCATAATTGGTAAAACAATAAATATCTGATATAAGTACAAGCGTATATAATATTTTATGTTGTACATTTAAAACTTCGTTCAATTCCTTAAATAAAAAAGAAGTTGTAATAAACTTTTTATTGTACTTTTTCATAGATTTCTGATTAACAGATTTTTGTTGATTTGCTCTTATCCAAGTTATATTGTTGCTAATCTCCTCCTTCCAATTGATCAGGAAATAGGAGAAAATTCTAATTTAACGATTTTTAATCACCTGACTAAATTTGACAAAGAACTTAGTAAAATTGTGACGTATAGAAAAGTGTTGGTATATCAAGCCTTTACATTATAATTTCCTTAGAAGAAGAAAAACGACTCTTCAAATTGCCCATTCTTTATTTTTTGTAAAATAATAAATATATGTATATACGTATATACATCTCACTTAAAACGTTATATATACATTAAAAGACATGTAAAAAACATAAAAAAGCAATTAAAATCCAGACTTCTGACTTTCGGTCTAGAATGATAAGTACATTTCGAACAAATAAGAGAACTGACACAAATAAATCGTATATACAAGTGCTGTACATTAAAAAAAATATATATAAAAAAGATCAACCTCTCATCTCCATCCTCCATATCCTACGTGATATACTTCGGCCGGCGTACCTATTAGAACGTCCGTAGGCCCTTTTTGAGACGGTATTCCGCAGGGTTATGTGAGGAACCCGGTTCTAAGTGTGCAAGAATTATTAAAGAGTGATATTGACAAGATTCCGTAATACTAAAAGGTTACATTTAGGTATCCACAGGGTTATCACAAAGCGTGTTCCTTTCCTCGCTCGTTCACAGTCATATGGTCAAAACCCTGCGGGTTCTCTACCCAGAGGGCGTTGGTTTGCACAGGAGATTGGGCGAGGCTTCATATCGTACAGTCGTCCATCTTTCTCTTCAGCTGGCCGCTGCCCCCGAACTTGTGCTTGAGCTGCTGGTAGCAGGTCAGTCGAGAACAGGCATATTCCTTCACAAAAAAAAAAATGGATTACTTCAAATATCAATCCAAGCCTCTTAGAAGGCCTGACTTATGATTTATAATTCAGTGCCAAGATCATAACTCATGCTTTACACCTACAAAGCATCATGGGCAATGTTTTCCTCATTGGGAAAAGAGGCTGAAGACCTTCATATGTCTACTTACCCAATATCCGAAGGGAATCTTTGAGGTCTCGGCGTTGATGAGGCCCCAGAGCGCCCAGAAGAAGTGAGATGCTAAGGTGAAGACCTCCACCTCCCTCATGACCTTGTTGGGGTTCTCTCGCGAGCCCGTCTCGTCCAGGTAGGCCCTGATGAATGCCCGTCTCTGCTTGTCGGTGGGGTAATTGGACCAGTCCTCCTTGTAGAAGGGGTAGTTGGGTTCGGTGTAGTCGTATGTCCACTCAACGAAGTGATTGGCGATGTCGAAGGAACGGTAGTTGTATGAGCAGTATTCAAAATCTGAAACCCATGAAATTGTTAACGGTTCTCAAACACTTATGTTTTAAATAAATTTTAGTGGAATTATCAAGTGAGAAATATTAAAGTGAGATGCCCGCAGAGTGCGCATCAGGTAGGTTTAACAATGACTCACCAATAATCACAATCTTGGGTTCTGAGTTGTTGTTGCCATTTTCCTGCTCTCGGTCCAACTTCATGAGGATGTTACCCTCCTGGAGGTCATTGTGGCAAAACACCACAGGACTGCCCTCAGACTCTAACCTCTTCTTGAGCCATTTGGTCTCGGCCCTGAGATCCATCCTGTCCAAAATTGATTTGGCAAATTCGGGAACGGAGGTCAACAGTTTGGTATCACACGTCTGTAACCATCTATCTATGGTGTTCCATAGCCAAGTGGGTTCTTTATGTAGGGGCACCTGAAAACGTCGTAGGTCACATTGAAATTTCTTCTCTCAAGATTGAAGGATTCTTTGTTACTTATACTATTGAGTAATTTCAACAACTTGTTTTTTGCAAGACTTGTCTGAGTTTGGGGGGTAAATTTTGACGTGTTTGCTTAGATTAGAATGAATATGGGACTTTGGGATTTATATACAATGGTCTTGAATCCTTGAACGCATACTTTTTTTTGTAAAGTGTGATATCCATAGGTTTCCATAACAATCATCCCATCAAGAAAAGTTTGTAATACAACTGCAATTTTTTGACGTAGTCGGTTTTTATGAAAATCTATCATATCACACCTACAATTATTATTTAACTTATAAACTCGTGTTTTGTTTTCATTTCTGCTGTATGATCTAGAATAGGTTCTTTTTTTATCTAATCGTCTCTATTACAGCAGTAAAGTATATTGAAATGAAACACTCCAGAACTATAGTAGATCTCAAAGCAGAATTTCTTACATCTAGTCGACTTTTCCAGTTATTTAAAATTGTTTCAAATATGTTTGTTGTATTTTTTATTTTAATGTTATGTTCAATCAGTTAACTTACCTTAGGCACTAAAAACGTATAAAATTTTTTATTATTTAGTTTATTTTATAAAAAAAATTAAACCTATAGTGCTAACTCAAATTTACCAGAAATATACTTGTTGGATCAATTTTCTACTAAAAACTGTTGAGTTAAGAGGTTTATTTTCTATCTACCTTTATTTTCTGAAAAGTATTATTACAGTTCCTAAAAAATTGATCCAACATAGATGTATCGATTCACACGTTACACACTACACTTGCCACACAATTCTAGTTGATCTAATAATATGTATATTTAATTTAAAAAGATATTTGCTACTTCGTATTTACTCACTAGTAAGTATCTATAAATTCTTATTAGATCAACCATAATGGCGCAGTTACTACGAATATACTTAGTGTTCCACACCCAAGAATGCGCAAAAAACATATTCATTCCGTTTTTTCTGTCAACTTTAATTACATAAAAAAAAATCGGCCACAGAAGAACAAACGAGGACACAAAGGGATTAGGGTGTACCTTTTCTTCTCTGCCGAGCGAGTACACAGAGACAAAACTACAGCAAAAAACAGGTTGTTTAAATTCGGTTATGAATGATTTTTTCCCTACGGTTGAACAAAGAGTCCGGGAGTTCAGCCGACAGAGACAGCCGGCAAGGGCCGGAAATAGCCCAGATAGGCACGTCAGTGGCACGCACTGTTGATTTCCGCTAGAACATAACAATAACATACCCCATATGTGTGATAGAATGGAAAAAACCGATGCCGGTCCATGGTATCATGTGTCGTGAATTTTTCTTCTAAGGGGGGAGGTGTTAAAGGGCCCGAAACTCGAAAAAAGGTACTGATCACACTAATAATGACACTCAAATAACAACACCTTTTTTCTAGTCTCTGTATCAATAAATGATTGTGAATAGATGGAGAACTGTTGCTAAGCAGGTGTTTATACTCGCGACAAGAATTCAGACGACTTACGTCATACGAACAAATGAATAATTCACAATATTTTCATCAAAATATTTAAGAAACTGCAAATGATAGTAATAAAACTATATACTACACTAAAAGTTTGCATTATATATTGCACTAAATTGCAAAAAATAATTGCTTTTAACGCGACCAAATATCGAAAATTACGTTGACAATAAAAACAAATGTGTAACGTCAGCCGTGACGTAAGACGTCTGAATTCTTGACGCGAGTATATATGAATCGCATTTCTCGATAACTGCGTTATTAAAATTACACGCTCTGTATGAACTTAAAGTGAAAAAAGTTGTTTACGTTGCTGCTTGTTTTAATTTTCCAGATAAGCCGTTATCATTGTTTACGGAGTTGAATTGTTTATTAAAAGTGCTGAACGCAGCTCTATGTAGTGATCTACAAATATTTATTAATAAACATAAACGATAGCAACGTACCATTGACATTTATTGACCAACGGATAGTTCAAAGAATTCGCTAGGGGGCATCGGCAAGTGATTGTAATTTTCCAAGTTATCGTCAAAACCTTGCACGTGTGGTATTTCCTGATTAGACTGTATAGGGTGGGCAAATTTCGATGTTTTTATAGGCAATAGGAGATAGAAAAAATGACCCCTCCACTCTCGATCTCTTTTTTTAAGAGAAAATTAATGGGCAATACCAAAGTGACCATTTCTTCTTTTGTTTTCGAATAATAAACAAAATTTAAAATTTTCGACTCTGATACATGTCTGGAACTTGGTTGTTTGTAAGGTTAGAAAAAAATTATTAATACGTCCTTCGGGCACTTTTTTGAGCAGAGTCCAGGGGCGTGCCTAATTTTTTTGTAACTTTATTAATTTTTGAGATAACCCAAAGTTGTGCTTTTTAAAATACAAACCATAGGTGGTCATGGACCAGTTAAAATCGTTATTTTTTTCTCTTTCCATTAATCTGAAAAACGTATTAATTATTTTTTTCAAGCTTTACAAACAACCAATGTATCGAAAAGTGAAAAATTTGAAATTTCGTTATTGCTCGAAAATAAATGACGATAGGTCATTTTGGTTTTGACCATTCATTTCCTCTTAAAAAAGAGATCGAGAGTGGGGGTGTCATTTTTTTCTGTCTCCTATAGTTAGCGAGACATAACGCCTGTAAAAACATCGAAATTTACCCACCCTGTACTGTAATTAAAACGTTTATCTGAAATTGCTTCTGATAATTTATGCCAGCAGTTAGTTGTTGGCACTAAATGCGTAATAATTTAGAAAATGTAGGTACAAGAATTGTTTTAAAAATTTAGGCAACCACTGATTTTTAATCTATCCAAAATCAGCGGTTCCAAACATTTTGTTCTACGAGAACAAAAAAATAACCTTCAAGTTTTTTTAAAATATTATTCTTTCATTATTTACTAGTAATGCAATGCGTGTGGCAATTTTTGACGTTGTATGCATACGTCGCGACAATTGCATAAAACATTGTTTAAGTTGAAACAGCATTGTTTAAAAATTATATAGGACAGTCCTGATAAAGCACAATAAACAATCCGACGATGTATTAATAGCTCCCCATTATCTAAAACAAAAATAATGTCCTCATCAAATATAGACAAATCGAAAATAAAGTATTATCTTGTGGAATAATCGACGCATAAGTCCGTGGAAATTTTCCAACGTCCTACTTTCACATGCCGATGTCCGTTCTCTTTCCGTGGAAGGTTTCTTGAAGTACGATTCACATAAACACTGATAAGGGGTCGACTGGAAAAATCACATCGAGATCGAATCTCCGTTTCTGTTTTTATCGAAATATTTAGAAGCTTACTTGAAATCGTTTAATACGAGGGCGAAAATAGATGGATTTCGAATCTTAAGGCAGTTAGAAATAATCAATTCGTGCTTACACAATTGTTTTCTAAATTAATCTCATGTAATGAATAAATGTATTAGTGGGTAACGACCAGAATTGTTGCATAACTTAAAGTCAGACCATGAAAACTGGACACGTGGCTTCCATTACATATGTTTTAAGTGAAATTGTCAAATCTCGATGTAATTTTTTTACACACATTCTACAATAATGCTACGAAATCAGAGTAAGGGTTTGATCGCGTTTAGAAAATTTCGAAAAGCTTCCCAGAATACTTTTTTTTGAGTTATAGAATACCCAGAACCTCTATATCCAAAGTTCAAACTGCAATGTAAAATTGTTAACAATCGCGTCATCTGAGGATGGGAATTACTCATTATTTACATTAAAAATATATAAATAGCAATTATATTTATGTTAAGACCACCGAAGATAAATGCTTCAAAGTAAATAAAGTGCAATAAAAGTATTCATCCGTAAGATTTACATTTATTAGACAAAAATCTTAAAATAATTCAACGCATTTAAACATGTCATCGATTCTATTTCTACATTGCGTTCAGCAATCAAATAAATCTTTCATTTTTCCTGACCAACCTAAGCTGTCTAGTTTGTAGCACCTGGTTGTTGACCCCAAAGTCTTCTTTGAGACTATTTTTAGCCTTTAAATAAGAAGCGGTTGCATTTTGGAACGTTTCTTATTGTGAAACGTGTGCAGGTTTCACATTTCATCGAGACATTGCGATATTTTTTCGTCTAATGCATGTTCTACTTTTTATTTATCAAATGATTACATTGCACTTTGATAAACTGGCATTAAAATTTCAAATATGTATTTAAAGAAACTAGACCAGTGGTTTTCTATTAGTTTCAATTTCTGCAAAATATAGTTTCGCCAGATCAGAAGTGATAACATTTATATTTGTCAGAAAGATTGCGGTGTAGTTAGTTAAAATTTCAAATATTTAAAAAAAAGTTTATATTAACTTCAGATATTTTCCATCAGCTACAATTTCTGCAAAATATCGTTTGTAGGCCAAATCAGAAGTGGGGCTATCATTCAGATCGTCAAAAGTAGGATGACACTATAGAAATCAAAATATATAGAAGCCTTTACATCAGGCACCCAAAAATAGTGTCATCGTTGATAGTCGTCAATTATTTTCAGAGAAATTATGACAAATGTCAAAATCTCTTTTGGCGTTCTATATATTTCATGATTTCTATGGATGAAACCAGATTCGTCGAAGCTTTTCGAAACATTACGGTTCCAGGAAAAGAATCTGGAACGGTTCCGTTCTTTGACATTTCCCGACCATGGACACTGGCATCGACCGAAAAATAATAAAAAAAAGATAAAGAAAATCGTTACCTGCGATGAGCAAAACGTATCGATCGAGATACGAGTAACCTTACCTGCATGGAGTGGATGGTGGCCATCTTCTGCGCGATCTGCGCGGACAGCTTTTCGTCGGCTAGTTCCTCCGTCAGGAGCGGCCTGGCGTTGATGTACTGCTCGATCCTGCCCCCGGGGAAGATGCCGTGCAATTTGGGCCCCAGATTGCGTTCAGAGAGTAAGGTGAAGACGACGGATTCGGTGATGAGGGCTTCCAGGGCGCCCTCCCCGTGGGTTTGACCGTAGACGCGGATGAGGACCTCGCGGGGTTCGTCCTGGAAGCGGCTCTCCTTCCAGAGATCTTCGGGCAGGGACACGTGGTAGAGCAGATTGGACAGACCACCGCTGATGATGATGATGAAAAAAATAATAAGTTGTTTGATCGAATAAAAATATAAAACACATCGAACAAAAGTAATGTCAAAAATAAAGTTATTGATGTTTTGTTTATTCACTGTTACTACTTAAAATCTCAAATAATATAATGACTTTTAAAATGCATTTGTCAGACACACATTATTTTGCTATTCTAACACCACCTCTTTTATCAAAAATGTAACAATCATATACCTAATTCTTAAAAATATATATTTTTAACTATCGTATCCAGTAAAAGGCATTTGTGCAAGTCGGTAATTAACATTAATTGCATCAAAAAAAGTTATAGTGTTGATATCCCACCTTCAAAAACAAAAGTTATACGGCAGTTTGCAATTACCACTGGAGACAATGAAAATACGAATCTTGTTGAAATATTAAGAAAATATATTAAGTTGCGTCCCCAGGTTCTTAAACACAACAGATTTTTTGTAAAATATGCGTATGGAAAATGTACCAGTAATCCTGTGGGAATTAACACATTTAACAGTCTGCCAAAAGTTATTGCACAATTTCTTGGTCTTTCAAATCCTGTTCTATATACTGGCCACTGCTTCAGAAGAAGCTCTGCCACTTTCCTAGCAGACAGTGGCGCTGATATTTTAAAATTAAAGAGGCACGGAGGTTGGAAATCTAGCTCTGTTGCGGAGGGATATGTTGAAAATTCCATGAATAATAAAAAACTTATAGCGCAAGAAATATTTGGTGAAACATCTAATGCAATGTGCGCCGCTTCCCAAATAACAGCAAGTTCGAGCAATGAAAAAAATATGTCGTCGGGAATTAATTTGAATAATTGCAATAATTGTGTTATCAATATTTATAATAATTAATTAATTTATAATTTATGTTTTTAACTTGTATTATAACAGTTTAATAAATAGAATAATTCTTTTTGTCACTAATTTTGAAATACATTTTTGTCACCAATTGCATAAAATTTTACTTTATGCAACTAGTTACAAAAAGTAAGACGTTTCATAATGTCAATCAGTTTTAAAAAGTGTCACTTTATATGTCAAAATTAGAAAAAAACATTTATTTGTATTTCACTAGTTACACAAAAACTAGTCGAAATCCATGCGTCCAACCCAGGGGTCGAAACGTTTGAAATAGAGCAAATAGAGAGCCAAATCAGGACTATTTGGCGCTCAATTCCAAGTAGACAAACATAAATACACTGGAGTATATTTGTATTTAAACACATTTTGAAGATATTTATCTCTATATAAAAGTATTTTATTGTATTTAAATATATTTGATTCTATTTAAACGTATTTATTTGTATTTAAATGTATTTCTTTGTATTTAAAATGTGTTATAAAGTAAATACTTGTATTTAAAAGTATTATTCACTGTATTTACATATTTATTTATATTTTCTAAATAGGTTTGTTAGATTTGTACACCTATTTATGGAGTGACCTTCCCCTCGGGGAATTCATTCCTGATTATATTATTATCTATGCGTATATATACAATTCTTGAAGCTTTATATTCCTTTAGCGAAAACCATGTAATATAATACAATGAGAATGGTCGAAAATACAAATTTGCATTTTCTCACGAGAATTTACATCACTTTTTGAGAGAATTTGTTCCACTAAACTCAATCTAGTCGCTGTAGGTAAATTAATGGAATGTTTCTGTCGATTGGCGGCATGAATGATAAATTTGTTGTAATATAAAAATAAAGTACATTTAAATATTAAGGCCGTCGCCAAGTCCAGACCTGAGATCCTGGAACGAAGTGCGAGCTTTATTTATCAATAATATCCGGTATTAATATGACTCGTTTCATTTGGCACGATGTTTAAAACCCTGTATAATTACTAAATAAATTATAAAGACGGTAATCACAGTGCGTCAAATCTCGCGATGTCGCGGTTTATGGTTACATATAAATTAGTAACTTGGTTATATAATTTCAAGGTGATGTTTCAGACTTACAGGATTTTAAATAATAATTGATGTTAATCCGTTGATCAACGAATGATTTAAATAATTTTCCATAAACACGATTACGTCTGTACCAGTCTATGTATTTGTTTTTCCTCAAATTTTAAACGCAAACTGAATATATTACTGAGCCTGGTACTACCACGCACAATTTTAACAAAATTATCAGATGACACGTCCTGTCATCGAGGTACAATGTAATAAAGTGGGCAATAATTTTTGACATTCGTAATCCTTTTCTATTGAAGTTTGCCTTATCTGTCACCTATGCTAAACCCTCGTATACATATCGATAAAGGTATATGAGTCGAGATCATCATCATACCATGGAAAATTTTCAAAACAATGGCAATAAAACTGTTCATATCTTTTAAAATGGCCATAAAACAATATAACTCACGGTACAGCGCTTTTTCTAAGAAATGGCATCAGCTAATTTATATAATTACATAAATTTGGCTAATTAGACCATTACTAAAAATATACCGTGTAGAAGAAAAGTATGGAATAAATTCATTAATTCTAAAACAACGAAGTTTCATGAAATTTCCTCGGATACGTCGATTTTGCTTTTTAAAAAGACTCTTTTTTCTATACCAACGCATTTCCAACGTTCATTTGTTTTCGCGTGATGACGTCATCGGATATAATAGAACCCCTATATTTTTTCGCCGGATTCTTGTAGAGCTTAACTTGCTGAATTCAAAAATGTATAATTTCAACACTTTATTCCTTCAACTTTCCGAGAAAAAAAATAATAACCCATCCAATAAAATCGGCTTGAAAAAAATGTGAACAGTTTTTGAATTTCTGGAAGTTCTGAGCAGAAATTTCATTAAATCTCTATCGGTGAGTGAAACAACTAACAAGTAATATTAAAAATGTGAAGTAGATTTCATTACAAATACATCAGAAGTTCAAAAGAAATTGCAAAATTAATTTTAATGAGTGTCATTATTATTGCAAACGATTGTACATACTTCAGTGTGTTATTCTACGATCAGTTTTAAGCAAAAAATTTCCTATGAACACTTAGGTTTGGAAACGCTTCGTTTAGGATATACAGGGTGTTAAATTTAAATTAATTACATTTTCTTTAATAACTCTCGACTACTTTGAGTTAAATTCATGAAATTTTGTATGCGGAGGTTTCTTGGGACGGGAAATTCAATCAATTAAAAAAAAATACGATTTTTTATTAAGAATACTACTTCATACAATGTATCAGTGAAGTACCCTTGATCCGATAAACAAATTAAAGTGTGATATAAATCAAATCAGTTGCTTTTAAAATTATGGCAAACAACAACAAAAGCTGAGTAGTATACGCCCTCTTTGATCCGGCGAAAGATTACTTTCACTCCGATTGAACGAATAAAACAATAAAAACTTTTTATCAGTTTTATTGTTCGAGTTATTACGAAAAAATATTATCGATCTAGTCGTATTTTAACTGTCACTGATTGTCTGATGCGCGATATACAGGATGTTTATGCAGTAAGTGCGTTCTTTGAAGGGGATTATTTAGGGGAAGCGTTAAACAGCGTATTCCTGCCGCGAGATACTTTTCACTAATTAGCTCGTCAACATAATTTCGAATATATTTTTTGTAGAATTACCTATTACCCATTTATGGTTCATTTCTATATTATTTAGAACCGTTAAGGTATGTACACACTATCTATAAAGTAAGTGGAACGCCCACAAACAAATATTAAAGCGGTATTTAGACGCTGACGGTATGCAAACATTTTTATTACAATTTGTTAAAAGGAACGAGAAAACAAAAACGTTCTAAATATAAGCCATATGAATGGTGGAAAATTATTCGTGTCATGTAATTTCAATGAGGTGTAACGTTGAAAACAAAAATGTAAATAAAGTTGACTTCCAAATAGGTCGACAATCCTTGAAATTTGAAACAATGAAAGTCTAGTAAATATGTACATATTTTGCTTGTTTACAAATAAGAACGTCGAGATTGTTGCTCTTTTACAAATACGGTACTTTGTTCGCTTAATATGCAATAAACGTACGTAACAAGGCACGTGGGGACACCTTTACAATCTTAATGAAACATGGTCTAAATAATTAATATACCTGTAATTTGTTAGTTTATGTTAATTATGAAACAGCAGTAATATCTAGATTCACTTTAAAAATAAACTATCACGGCAGAAATGAAAAACTTTACGACTTGATCATCAATGTCATGGATTTACCAACATTAAAATGTAATTAAATACGATTATTAAATTGTACTAAAGTTTATTAGTATAACACCAACATAAACAGTTTTAAATTAGCAAACAGTGAAATGCTGTTTCTGGTATCTTTTAGGAAATGATTTGATAGGACTAAACAATTTATAAACCGACCAGATACAAGGTCGGAATTTTAAATAAGTCACATTTTCAAAATAAAAATTCTCGCTGGGGAAAAATGAACATCTAAAATAACAAATTTCGACATCCGAAGCTGGAAAATGTAAAAATAAAACTTGTCTATATATACATCAAGGCTATCGAGTCGAAGTGGAGGCCTCTTTTCTGCAACAGTGACTCATATTTTTTTCATCGGAAGGATACGTGTCGATTCGCTCGAATCCAAATTGGAAACGAAAATAAAATTAAAAACAAAACAACAACTTAATTTTTTGACAAACAAGTAAATACCATCAAATTTTTGTAAATATTATGACTAGGCATTGCACGAAATGAGATATGTTTACAATTTCGTAACGATTTCAAAACAATTGAACTTTCTGACGGGTAAAGTCTAGGCCTTCTTATAACACTGGCTATGATTATGCGTGTGTTTCATCAAAACATATTTACCATTTTCAATAAGTAAATACGCAATAATGCCTGGTTTTACATGTTAGCTAATAAAAAACAACAATGTATTTGTGATATGTGATAAACCAGACGACAGAGACAAAAAACCCCATTTCCTAATAATACCTACTTGATGCAATAATAAACAGATAAAAATCAAGATAAGGCTAAGCACTTGAAGGTTCCTCAACCACTTTGCTTTCTAGTAAACTACTTTGTAATTTTCCATAATGATAAAGCGGATATCGTTCGTTATTTCTATTCATGCGTTTTCTCAAGTACAGAAAGTTTAACGTTAAAGTGTAGTGAAATTTTGATATATTTGTACAGAGCCGTAGCCCACCAATTTTTCCAGAGGGTTTCTAAATTAAATCTTATACACAGTGATTTAGAAATACTAGGAGAATGGGTGCACACAGTCAACTTGAGAAATTGTTTGACCCGTATTTTTTTTCATGAATTCTTAATTTTCGGGACTCTAGAGGACAAAGGACAAGTTCGTTTTTATTGAATTCTTTTTTATTTTTCGATTCATTTTATCGACAATAAACAGGAATACCCTTTTTTAGGCTAAGGTTGAAGCTACCCAGATTTATTTTTTTTAAATCTTTATAATACAAGATGTTAAAAATTTACGCATTAAGTTGTAAAATTTTAGCCTACTCCTGGTAAGCTAAAAAAGCTAAATATGTTTCAAGGACACTGTAGTGTCCATCACATTAAATTTTTATTAAATCATATTGAGTACTTTAAAAGTTATTCAAGGAAAACCGATTTCCAGTGGCGTCCTTCAGGGACACATATCTCCGTAGGGAGGGCCTGTAGGAAAAAAAATTATAGGAACTTATTTTTCATTTTCATTTTCTCGGACACCCTGTGTAACAACACAAAGCGGTCTAACCAACAAATTTTTAGGTACTGAAATCTTTCAAAATACGTATTTTTCTACATTTAACTGTAGATGTAAATATTGTTATAACATAAACTTACATAGGTAGTTCTGCATATAAGATTGTTCACTTTTGTTTATAAGTATGTGAAAATAATTGTTAAAAGGTAGGGTTAGAATAGCAAAATAGTGTGTGTCTTACAAATGTATTTTAAAAGTTGTTGTATTATTTGAGGAGAATTTAAATAGTGGATAAACAAAACATCAATAATTTAATTTTTGTTATTACTTTTGCTCTACGTGTTTTATTTTTCGAGATTTTTATACCTAAAAAACACCACCAATTTTATGATTTAACGGCGAGAAATACGGCGACCTTAACATAATATGACAAAATTAGAATTTACGTTTTTCTTCATTTATTAGCATAGTGAATATTTTTTACTTAACAATAATTTTAGTAATTATCATTTTTCAAACGTAAGTTGATCCGATTTTTCTATATTTCAAATGTTTCTTTTGCGCACCAATGAGCGAACCTATATAGTTTGTTTGCTTGGCCCCGGCTTTTTTCAAATAGAAAGTTTTTTCTTTCGCGGAATTAATAATTTTTATGATTGAAATTGTTGTTGGAACAAAGACATAATAAGAGGCGTTGTAGATAAGCATCAATTTTGCGTAAAAAACATCATTATCGCAGTCTAAAATCTACAAGTGTACTAAATCTTTGTACTATCACACCATGTCCCTAGCGACATGTGAGATCGCATCTGACTCAGATCGGGCTGCCGCAAATAGAACTTTTGATAAAAATAAATTTATGCTTTTACTTGTCGCGAATGCAACCACTTTGCGGTATATTAACAGTGGAGGTCTGGAATCTGAACATTTTTTAATATGCATGCGGATTTTTGGAGTTTGCGCTTCACGTGGAAGTGTAGGCTCAATTATTACATACATCTTAGCTTTCAGACAAAGGATATTCTGAAAGAAAGTAGAGATAGGTTATCAAAAATACTTAAGAGAATCTGTACGTATAATATTGTTGATTCTATATGGTCTAAAGTCGTTTCAAATTGCTGATTTCACGTTAATTCGCCACACTGGACAACGATACGTATTTATTACAAAGTAGGCTACGATATTTGCGCTTCTTTTGTTAACGAGTAAGTCGCCAAGGCCTCCTTAGTCCTCTTAAAATTAAAAGTCGATAGTGTTCTGTTCTCGCCGTTCCGACCTACTAGATGCGGACGCAGTTTACCGTAAACGACAGTTTTATTGTAAATTTCTTACCTGATGTGCTTGAAACCGATGTTGTGGGCCGTCACCTTCTTCCAGCCTCCGTGGAGGTAATCCCTGCAGATCCTGGCGGCCAGATCTCTCATCTCAGCACTGTCCCCGGTAACCTGTTTCAAAAACATACCCCACCAGGTGGAATTAGTGATCATGGGTGGTCGCATCGGCGATGCACTACCCCAGACCAGGGGGGTCCTGATTTGTTTGGAGAACTTCGGAAACAAGATTCTGATCCGGCTAGGTTTTGTCTAGACCGCGAGATAGATGCGAATATCCAAATCAATATTTCGACGCAGCCGTTAAAGCACCCTTCAGTTTTAAAATCAGGCAGTCCTCAGTCCTCCAAACAAACCAGGTTGGGAGTTGGGGGGTCGCGCTCTGTCTTACCTTTTTAATAGACGAAATGTTCAACATCTTGACGGATAGCCGTTACACAACGATTTTTTTTTAAGTAGCACTCGTTGTTACTTCACTGTAATAAGTAGTACGCGAGTTTGGTACTGAAACCGTACAATCGAACAAAAAAATTGGAAGACAACGTTTAACAAGTAAACAATCGCACTATTGCTTCAAGTTTGACCTCGAATGAATAACTGGCGAATGACTAAAACCCAGACACGACCAAACTTTTACGTACCTGCATGCTGTGACGTGTACGGGCGATACGAAAGGGACGTCATCGGGGTGTTGGGAGAAGGGGGAGCGAGCATTACCAACCTTAATATCTAAAATATGAAGTGCATGCAGTCGTATGCCTTGGCCGTGCCTCAAATCGCTATCGTATGTCTCGTGGTCTGCTCTAGACGAGGTGTTTTTGGTACAAAAAAAAAAACGAGGAAGGGTACAGATTGTATCCTTCGTCTTTGACATTGTCAGTGACGACATAAGAGTACGTGCACACTACGTAGAAGTCATTATTTCGGCGCTGGAGTGCAAAATGCATTTTAAATTCATTTTTAGTACACGCTCCCCAAAATTGATGTTTTGGGAACAAATTTTTCTTTATTCAGAGAATGTTCCTTCAAGTACTTCTCCAGTATCTGATTTTATTCGCTTTAATGAATTAGTAATTTGTATTTTAACGATTTGTGAAACGTTTTTGTATGTAATGTATGATTATTTCACTAATTATACTTACTAATACGAAGGATAAAAGAGTTCTAAAACTGATATTTTTCCCCAACCGTCACAAAACTGACTTTCAGGAGCTTTTTAGGATGACATTTTCCTTACTGAGAAAAAAATGGTATCTTCATCAATATTTACACACACTTTGAACAAATGTTAAAATTAAATAAACCAGTGAAACTGCCACTACCCTCATTCTTGGAGCAATTCTCAAAGCAGTCCAACACGTTTTCATTAATAGTTATGTTATTTTCAGTTGTTCAACTTTCAGTATTCTTTTCGCAATATTTTCTTCATTCAAAAGTGAGTCTTCAATGTAGCCTTCCGCCACAGTGCTCGATCTCTATCCTTCGTGTCTTTTAAGACAAGCGAGGTCACCACCGCTGTCAACTAAAAGGGTGACAGACGTTTGTCGTAATGCGTGTCCACTGTACTCTTTCCAGTTGTCCAGCTTAAAAAATTTTGCCACTTGCCAGACGGCACTAATTCGATGCGCGCGATGCGCTTTCCCCTTAAATATCTAAGAAATAATCGACGTTCTACCAATTCGGGTGGACGTAAAGCAACATATTTTCGATAAAAACTTAAATAATTGTCTCCCAGCACATTAAAAGAACGTGATCTTTTGGTTTTGGTATTGTAAATTTGTATAATTAAGGATCAAGGTCATCAATATTATCAATTCTTAAATTGACTAATTCACCAGAACGGCATGCGCCTCCAACCCCCAATATTAAGACGACCTATAAAGAAGCTTTTTAAAAATTTTGTTTTTTTATTTTTAAAGCGTTTGCCTTCATACCCGCGATATTTTCGGTACATATCCCTCATTTCATCTCGAGAAAAGCACATGAATATTTGCTTTTATCAATCCCCTTTATATCCAACGTTGACCGCAATATTGAATATTGTGACCAAAGCGTTGACGGCTTCATTTTATTTGCTAAGTTTAAGAAATACACCATCAATACGTTTTCTGAATACAACTTATTTCCTTTGTACCAATCCATAAAACGTTGGTAGACACATTCATAAATTTCTCGAGATTTCTTTGGGAGAAGAATCTGAGAAACCACTCGCACACTCCAATATTTTCTCAGGTACACCTAAATCTTCATTAGAATTTCATTTTTACACTTTCAGCAAATTGAACCACAAACAATGATGACAATTGAACACAATTAGCAGTATGACGACTAATGTTTAACAAATTATCCATGACTATATCGATATATTCTACTTATGTAGTTTGCTTTATTATAGCATTTGGTTTGAATAATTTCAAAGCACAAATTAATAATTAAATAGAAGATTTTGGTTGGAGGAAAAATAGCATGTTTTATTTGGATTAAAAGTGTCTTTTTTTGACTGGTAAAAACAAAATTGCTCGCCACAAATGTGATGAGTAACATATGAAACAACAGTCAACATGACCTTGATCTTTCTTGCGCTTCGAAAACCTTCAAGACAATTCATTCTAGGTTTTTGTATAGGATCTTTCGAAAGCTACACAAAATGTTGTGCTCTCCGGCTATTTCTCGGTTAGTTGATCGACGATTTGACCGCAAAGTACAGTCATTCCCGCAATATGACACTCGTCGGTCGATGTTGACGGTCGTCCAGAACGATTGTCGTCTCCGATTGATGCCAAGAATCCTTGAACCTTTTAACCATTCATGGTAGGTACCTTGAGTGACTCTAAACAGTTTGCATCACTTGAAAAGTCTCTATGAACGAATTTCCTCAACTTGATGTTCTAGCTCGTTACTCTTTAAATGAAATTGATCGAAAAATCAGCGAATACACCGAAGTGACAAGTAAAAAACAACTGATTGCTGCCGAATCTTCTCAACTTTGGCTGCTGGTTGCTGGAAATGTCTGCAGATATTTTAAACGCTTAAAGATATACATAAGTGTATTCCCATTGTTCCATTATTGCCCAGGCACACTCGATCCGTCTTGAATAACGCTAGGATTTTGTTTGGCGCCATGGGCGTGTCAGGGTACAGTCCAAGGCTAGGCTAGGCTTATGAAAAATACGATTGTAAAGTAAATAACATTGATATATTTTACTAATCAGGTGCGTCGCTCAAGTAGTTAAAAATTGATAGCGGCAAGGTTATCTGTTTATGATGCTGGTGCGCTTAATTTTTTTTTTAGTAGGGAAATATTTTGATACAGGGAAATAAGATAAATAAAGAACAAGTAGACTCATATAGGGGGATTCCGTCGGCCATTGAGATGAAGAACAAGACGCCTCGTTTTGAATTTAGTTTAATAACTATAATAATTTATAAATACAGCACTAGATAATAATAAAACAAAAATGTACATTAAAACAAAAATAAAAACAATATCTTAGCAGTCTAGGAATTAATAAATAACAGTACAATTTTATAGCTATCTTTTGCATAATATCGTTATTTATTTATACAGAGTATTCTTTTATATTACTTTTTTTTCTATGACTAGAACTCCATCATATGGCAAGTACCACTTTGAAAAAAAAATAATCGGTACTTGTGACTAGAATTTTGAATATCTCTCTACGCCCTCACACACGCACAAGGAGCGGGGCGACCGGTGCGAATCGCGAACATCCAGAAGCGCCGAGAACTAACGAGTACTTAAATTTTTTTTTAACTATATGCCCGTCCCGTCGCCCTGCCCTCAAGCCAACAATAGAAAAGAAACGAACACGTAAAAAAAACAGAAATCCTCACCCATCCCCTAACTAAAAAGTCAATTCATCTAAAAAATATATTAAAAACGTTACAACTTTAAGGGAAAATCACATGTGTGTCTTGTCACTTGCTACGCCGACCGCAACGCCGTCTCCAGCCCGACGGGAGAACTTACTGGCTTATCTACAACCCCCGTAGCACGCGCTACGGAAACGGAAACGTCCCTCCCGTCGGACCGGGCACGTGAAAACGAGTTTGAGTTTTAAACCAAGCTAAAAAGGCATTTTTTTTATACTTTATACTCCAAAATACTCCAAAACGTCCGTCCCTCCGTCGCCGGCTACTTCCGCCTATTCTTCCTCCTCCTCCTTCTGCTATGTGACCGGCCGGAAACGGCGACATCGCACTTGGGACTCTGGGGGCGGATCACCACTCGGAGGTGGCGGGGGGCCCTCTGAGGACTCAGGGGAGCTCTCTGGCGCGTCGATGAGGCAACTCGATATGCCCCTGACCCGAATACCTGAAATTACACAAAACCCATAGAGAAACCGCTTGCGCAGCCACGTCAGGAGGTGCCAAGCGGACGTCATCAGACCTGGAAAAGGAACGGCACTGGTTAGGATGGGGTGGTAAGGGAGCTGGAGAAGGATCTAAGGGCGTTATACGTCGTAACGGAAGGTCTGTCGACGTCTATCATAGATTTGATACGTCACAGAAGATTGAAGCTTCCAATATGATTTTACTAGTAATGCGGGAAATGTATACGATATCGCAATACAGTGGGCGGCAAAAGTATGGAATAAATTTATTTAAAATCGTCGTATTTCTCGCCGTAAATAGATCAAATTTGTAGTGTTTTTTATGTACAGAAATCTAGAAAAATAAAACACGTAGAGCAAAAGTAATATCAGAAATAAAATTATTTATGTTTTGTTTATCCAGTTTTACTATTTAAATTATCCTCAAACAATATAATAACTTTTAAAAAATATTTGTAAGACATATTATTTTGCAATTCTAACCCCACATTTTAACAATTATTTTCACATACTTATAAACAAAAGTGAACAATCTTATATGCAGAACTATATAAGTTTACGTTATAACAATATTTACATCTACAGTTGAATTTTAAAAAATACGTATTTTTAAAGATTTCTGTACCAAAAAATTTGTTGGTTAGACTGTTTCTGTCGTTACATATTCGTGTTCTTCGGTATCTTTGCATATTTGCAGGTGGCATCAAATAACATTTCTGTTATTTGCTATTATTCAGTTCTTAAATATCTAAAATTACTTATATTTGTAGAAAACACTGTTTCAAGAGTACGGCGCCCTTAAAAATTAGGTGTCCTTATTTTGACATCGTTCTATCCGCCAATTTTTAAGTGCTCATTTTTTAAACCAGGGTTCATGTATACAAGGCGAAGGAAATGTCATGGTCCCTTTTTATATAACATACGCTATACCTATTTTTAACCGTTTACCGTACATGGATTACTTTTTATGAGGTTATTTAAAATCCAAGGTTTATGCAAACAGAGGCCTCAAAACACCGAACACTTGAAAAACCGAATAGAGTATGAGATGACGGAAATTGAGGGAAACGTATTAAATGATGAAGATGATTTTGTACATAGGCTTGCGTATTATCAAGAAACTCTTTTCGTTTTAAGTGGTTTATAATATCGAAATTTCTTGGCAAATTTGCTTGCAGTATTGTGATTGATTGGACGATCTGATTTGTTATTATTTTTTCGAAAACGGTTATAGATAGGTAGAATTTCATGGCAAATTGAATAAAAATACATTTTCATTTGAAAAGGTCGACCATGACATCATATTTTTTTTGCTTCGCCGTGTATATATGAAAACTGGTTTAAAAAATGCGCAACTAAAAATAAAAGCTGATGGATCCGAGTCATTTTCCAAAAAACGACCAGATTTTTTTTATAAATGTATTCCATACTTTTGACGCCCACTAATGTTATTGTGAAAAATTGCTATAAACAAACAGTTCTTGTTTAAATAATAATTCAAGGATTTTGTACATTCGCGGCAATCTAACTACAGAAATAAAAATAGGTCTAAACAGTCAAGCACCTTAAATCTTCTCTAGAATAAAAAAAAAATGTAAAAATATACAGGGCGTTTTCACTTAAAATGGTTGCAGTCATTTAAAAATGTGACAAATATCGAAAAATTTGCATTTTCCCCTGCATATTATAACCTCCAAATCTCAATTCTATATCTAGAAAATTTTGGGTGCTATGATTATCTAATTTAATAACCATAGTGTGCTAAATGGCAGTAGCCATGAGGCGACGCGATTTAGCAGACGATGGTTATATAGAAGTAATCTAGAACCATCCAGTATGTTCAATATATTTATTTAAGACATTCACAAAACACATAAACAGCGCATGCAACTTGCAAGGCCTTAACAAAAAACACTGGCGATAAAAAGTAAATTCGCTCAGGTTATTTTTAAATTTTTGAAGTTATTTCAAAAAGTAGAGTTCAAAATACGTAGGTAGAAGTCTATGTCCTTATCTTAATTGTTGTGAATGTTGTGAGCGAGATATCTCGCCCCTTTCAAGGTAACATAGTCATAAAATCATGATTGTTATCGAATCGTTTTTGTAATTTTGTTGGCGACATAAAAAATGAAATTTCATGAAATTTTCTACATCGACTGTGTGTTACGTATATCACAAAATTACGCCAATTAGAAAAAAATTACCTACCTTACACGTTTTATTAATTTTGATTAACAAAGTCATTGGTAATGTTAAACAAACAATGATAAAAATCAGATTGTTTTCAACACTGAATTGTTTTAATATAGTACAGGGTGGTCATACGAGATATCGATGATTAAGTAATTTCCGTAATTAAAATTTATTTTTTTCTTATAAAGAATACAAAACCATATTCGAATCTAATTTAATGCAGCAATTTAAAGAAAAAAGTTTCATTTTCTTACTTTTATATACTAAACCTATATTGATTTTCAAATTATTTAAACAATTATGCATCATATTTGGGTGTCGGTTTATGTAATCTATAGCTTCTTGTATTATATCTTGATAGTGGTTGGTGTATTTTTATAAACAATATTCTTTAAATAGTCCCACAAAAATATAGCAGGTGGTGTCAAGTCTGGACCATTCGCCGGCCATCGTATGGTGCCATATTTTCCTAACCATTCTATATAACTATTATTCAAATATTCCATAATTTATCTGACATTATGTGGTGGAGCTCCATCTTGCTGTCATATCATTCCCTCGACTTATAAAATTGGGTAATAAAATCATTTATTTCGTGACCCAAACGATCTAAATAACATTGGTCGCTTAAATTTTCCTGACGGAAATACGATGGTCGGCAAATAAATAACACCACTTGACACATTTTTGTGGGGCTACTTAAAGAACATTTTCAATTTTCTGATATCTCTTAAAATAATAAAGTTACAGTCGAATTTGACGTTTATGTGTGATCACCTTGTACACATTTATACAGGGTGGTCAATTTTTCATAGTTCACCATTGGTATTCAGGAAATTATTGAATACAGGGTGACTTAAATTAAAAAAAATTGCACGGCCATTGGGATAACCTAAACAGATCCTAGAACTCTGCTGCCATTGTCAAAAACTGAAAGTAGCGATTTCAGAAAGCACTATCAACAGAAGGAGCCGAAATTTAATACAGAAGAATACACAAGAAATTGTGAAAATCGATTTTTTGTATATTTTTATTCTTCGGCACCAAATTTCAGCTCTCCGTAATTGTGAAATAATGACGCTAGGGATGGCAATATTTCAAAAAAGGCAGCTTTTATATATATTTGGTTGGGGTATCTGAATGGACATCAAAAGACGCAACTTTGTCTAATTTCTTTGATACCAATGGGGAACCATGAAAAAAGGTCCACCCTGTATACGGTGTCTCAAAAGAAATATATGCAAGACTCATACATACAGGGGTCTCAAAAACATTCCAAAATTCCAAAAAGGTAGCACTTATATAAAGGTGTTCCCAAAAAACATATTTGGCCTTTATACAGAGAGATCTAGAAAAGCCGTTCTCTAAAAATGCTGTAAGTGCCGCGTATTTAACCATTTTTATTATAATTGACGACACCGACGTTGATTCGTTGATATCATTGGCTGGGAGGGTCTGACAAAATAATAATGAATGATATAGGTGCGGAAATTCGTTTCAATAATCTTTATAACCTTTATGTGCGACGTCAGCCATTCTAGATCCCTCTGTATAAAATCCCCTAAAAAAAAATTATATTCACTATCGCTGGTGGGCAGCTTGCAAGCCAAAAGAAAGCGAGTTAACAGAGGAGAAAAACTATGCAAAAATTAGTATGCGGATGATGTGTGAAAGATTCCAGTTACGTCACAATGACAGTTCTCTTATTCAAGTGATATATATTCAGTTCGTGTAGTATTCGTATAAATGGTACAAAAAAATTGATGAGATTATTCCTTTAAAAGTTGCTTGTAATTAAAAAACTAAAAAAAATACAGAAAAAATTGAAGTTAATTTACTTTTTTCTATGCCAATTTAATTTTTTTAAATTACTTCCTTTTTCTTAAAAAAAATAGTGTCGTATACTAGACATACATATAATTAATGATATCTGAAACATCATCAAATGTGGCGTTTTCATAACCTCACTTTTTTACTTAGACACAAAATTTCACAGTGACATTTAAAATGAACCTATCGATTTACGTTTTATCTTCAATATTTTCGAAAACTATACATATTTTTTTAAGATATTCTCTGAAGCTATTTATTTGTGGCATAATTCTAGTTTCTCTTTAGTTAGATTGGGTTTTGCCACCCTTCTGAAAAAAAGATTAATTAAATAAACCCTTGCGCCAAACGGATCAGTTTAGGGTTATTTTTGAAACTAAGTTTGCCTAACCAAAAAATCGCACACTGAAAAAGCAGATATGTAAGTAAAAAATAACAAAAATCACATCACTATCGCGCACTTCCGTATTTTTTGACGTTTCGAAACACTCTGTTTTCGTTCTCAAAACAGCAAATGTGTTAAGTACGTCAAATTTGACAGTTTAAGATTTGTTTATCTTCTTCCATAGAAATGTTAAATAATTTTTATTTTATTACTTACGTTTTCTTGATACAACTGTAGCCAAAAATGATCAATGTTTACTGAACAGTTTGACACTCTCCGTTCAACAAAATAATAGCGGTTTCATTTAATTTTCTTTTTATTGTATTATCCTTCACTAAAAGTTTTGCCGAACCCCATTGAATCAAACGACCGTTTTCCCAAGCGTGTTCGCAAATTTTTTATTTTTCAAATTCCCGTCTTTTTATATAATTTTTATGTTCCCCGACTCTTAACATTCATGTTTATTGCATTCACAAGGTATGCTGTAGATGTAATTTTTTTCATTTTGTATATCATGTTTTGGACGACAAAAAGGATCGTAAAGTATTACTTGTCTGTCTGAAAAAGAGTTTTTCGAAACATCATTAAATACGGAAGTGCGCGATAGTGACGTGATTTTTGTTATTTTTTACTTATCCGCTTTTTCAGTACGAGCTTTTTTGGTTAGGCAAACTTAATTTCGAAACCCTTGACCAATCCGTTTGGCGCAAGGACTTATTTAATAAATCTTCATTTTTTCAGAAGTGTGGCGAAAACCCGATTAAACTAAAGAAAAAATATGTTTTTTAAATAAATACCTGGGGGGCGCCGGCCGGACATCCGGCCCCCTCGCCTCCCCGACTTACCGCTGCTCGAGTGCCTTTTGAAGCGCAGCTTGAGCTGGCTGGGATCCGTCACGTACTTCTCGCCCTGCCTGCGCCTGCGCAGCCCGGGCGTCAGCTCGCCCCCCGACCAGGACATGCACTTGGCCAGCCGCTGGCCTCCCGCGCCCCCTCCTGCGCCCACCGCCACCGGGATCTTTGAGATGCGGCCGACCACGCCGCCCCCGTCCAACCCGGGCGACGTCTGGAAAAGCAACGGCCCGGAGGCCCCGCTCTAGCGATGAATGGCTCACAGGGGGATTATTTACAAGATGGTGGTTTTAGTTCAGATGGGGGGTTAGCGGGGAAGTATAGCGCCGGTCGCATAACCTCAAAAAATATCCACCGTTCCAAAGATTCCCCCCGGAATATTCGATTAAGTATGCTCGGAAGGAGACGTCGAATAAAACTGAACGAAATAAGTGATTTCGAGAAGAATGTGATGTGAAAGATGCACTTTAAGTGAAATTATTACGAAGCAAGGGCAGAAATTGATGTGAAACAGAAGTAGGTAGGATTAGGTAGGAAGTCCAAATAACTTTGTTTGTTTGTTTGTTTGAAGGCAAAATAATGAAGATAGAAACAGAGGGAGAAATTGATGTGAAATAGAAAGGAGTAGATTGAGTTTTGGATAAAAAATCGATGTGGATGAAAAGAGGAAGACAAAAGTGATATTGGACGTAAATGAGGAAAGTGGAATGTGATTAAAATGGATGTGAAACATAAACGGTGTTGCAAAGAAACCAATGTAATAAACATGAGGAAATAATGTATCATAAAAACGAAGGTAAAATGATGTGAAATATGAAGGCAAAATAATGGCAAAAGTGAAATATAGGTTAATCAAAGAGAAATTGATGTGAAACAGGAAAGAGGGGGGAGGGATAAAGTTGAACATCAACTTCTGCTGTGTAATTCATAAAAGAAGATGTGGAAGCAAGTGGCAATATGAAATGTGACACAAGTGTGACCAGAGAACTTGTGGAAGAGAAGGAACGAATGGAAAAAATAAGGAAATGGGTATTATAAAGATGTAAAAAATGAAGTTAAACGTTAGTGAACAATAAATTTTTGAACTGGAAGAGAAAATTGATATTAAGCGTAAGTTTTGTGAAAGTGGGACAAAAAAGGATGAAAATAATGTGAAATAGGATGCAACGAGCATGTGAAAGAAAAATTGCGAAATAAACTAATACGGAAATAAAATAGTGAAATGATGATACCAAGTAAAAGATGAAAATGAGGTAAGGTTACTAAATCTAAAGAAAAAATAATGCAATAAATTTGGAACAGAAATAAGAGAAGGAAAATTGATGTAAAAGTGTGAAAAATGGAACCTTGTCAAATAATTCGTGAAGAAATAAAAAATGGAGAACTTTTAGAAAGTGAAATAGAGGTGAAACGGTGAATAGAAAGAGATATTGATGTGCAGGTTTGGAGAAAATGAAGAAATAAAAAGTCAAATGTGAAACAATGGACGTGAAAGAAAAATTGTGAAACAAATAACAGAAATAGAAGATTGAAAGTTGAAGAACAATGTGTGCCAGTGGAAGACTGGAGAAATAATAAATGTGACAGGAAAATTTAGAAAAGTCCATATGAATTATATCCAGCTTAGTTTTAAAAGGACCTCGTATTTTTTTTGAGGTTATGTACGACTCCTAAAGCAGCTATTTTTAATTCAGGAATAAATTGGATAGAGCTGAATTTGCTGTTTTTTTAACAGTTAAAAATAAACATATATTTTTAGCTTCCTACTTCCTCTCAAAAATTCAATAATTTACTTTGAACTAATTCGCTTGCTTTTCCGACCATACAATAATTTTGGCAATTCAAAATGATGGGTAATTTTTTATTTTGAAAAAAAAAAACATCGAGCTCTGTCCAAATTACTCCCAAATTTCCCAACTCCACCTCCGATTAGCTATTACGATTTAGTACGTGATTCCTCCTATCCTATATGCCACTTACCGAAGATTCTCTCAGGATTTGGCTGGCGTTGTCGACGCCGCTGTCCTCGTCGTCCTGCTCCTGGCGCTGTTTGTCTTTTATCGTCGGATTCTCGGTAGCGTCGAAGTATTCTGACTGTTCGTCGATGCCTGGACTCAAACCGTTGGCTATTGAACGTTTTTCTCTGCGAACAAAAAAAAAATACAAGAAACTGGAATCTGGCGATTTCGGAGGACGATTGGAGTTACTTACTTAATTTCTGGAATGCTAGTAGTGGAGACAAAGGTGACGTTGGGATTCGAGCCGAGGTCTACGGACGGCGAACACCTCACCCTCTGCTTGCTCTCTGCCTCCAGGTGGTCCCTGTCAGGCGTCACCTTCTCTTCCTCCTCCTCGTTCTTTTCTTTCTGCTTCTTGCACTGGGTACTCGAGCTGGACTCCGATTTGGAATCAGCCAAGTTGTTCTTGATGATCTCCAAAGGTTTGGAGATGGCCTTCTGCGAGTTGCTGCGGCTGAGCGACTCAACAGGCTCGAAGTTCAGGCTGGACTTGCGGCGGAAGCGCTTCCGGTTCTTCTCCAGGCTGTTATCTCTGGATTTGCTGCGCGAGACCTTCTGGTCCGTCTCCGTGCTGCTCGATTCCGTCTCCGGTTTCTTCTTTATCCTTATCGCTGTGTCCGAACCTGATTTTGAACACGACAGGATAAAAGTGGAACTACACAATCTTTTGCATCGGAAATGTTTAAAAAAATCGGTAGTGTAGCGCCAGAATAACATACTGTCGGTGTTTAAGCGTACTTAAGTGAATTTAGAATGAAAATTAAGTTTTCCAGGGCACAGAGGGTAGGGAATCGATTTGTGTGTAGAAGCGATAAATCAGTATATGATTTTTAAATGCAAAAATTCCTAGCAAGGACTTAATAGTATTAGAACTATGTAAATTAAGGTGTGAAGTTAGGATGGTTGTAACGATTTTGGCGGTTTTCAATGTTATTTGGTGATTTTGGAGATAGATTGTATACAGAATTTCGGCAATACTGACTTTTTACAGTAGATATCTTAAAATGGTTTAAATACAGTGAAGTAGCAGCAATTGATCCAACAAATTTGTACACGATAAGGCTCTTTTCAAGTGTTTGGTTTCAAAATTATCCGCATTGATACGTCTCACAATATGACGGTGGAATCGATGACATTTTAATCGATATAATTATAAGTCTGCAACAGCGATGTAAACTGTTCAAAATGTCAAAGGATTCGTCTTCTTCAAATGATGACAATCCTTCGTCATCGTAACAGCCAGGCCGTAAAGATGCTTGATAACGATATTGAGGTTATTGAGAATATTTTTAAAATATCATTTTACCTGTCTGCTTGTCGCTGGTGTGTATGGTCTCTGCATCCACCGTATCGACGACCGTAGAGTTCCCTACACCTTCCTCGACGTGTTTCATATCGCATTGCGTCTCCTGGTCGGCCTCTCCATCGTTCCACACCACGTTCACCACCTTCTCCATCTCCTTGTCGGCTTTCTCCAAAGCCTCGGGCGCGAAGGTGATCTGTTCCCTCTTGGGGCTCGCCAGCGGTTCTCCCTGTTCGTTCCTCTCCTTACTGGTCTGCTTCAAGATGCTCTTGGTCCGCTCGATCTTCTTCTTGGGCGGCGATTCTTTGATTTGTGCTTCGTCGTCTTCCGGTTTGACTTCGTTTTCTCGGTCGGCTCCGGGCGGCAGACCGTTCCTGGGGGACTGGGGGGTCGCCCTATCAGGCGGCGACAGGCTCTGGGGCCTGGGGACGCTTTCTTTGGTCGGGGGCGATGCGGGGGGTGGTTCTTTTGGCACTACTCTGATCTCCAGCTTACCGGCTACCTATAAGGGGTACATTTTGACGAATTTAGTTTAGTTTTCCTGTATTTGTAAATGTAGAACTGGATGAGACAGAAATCTGAGCCAAAAACTATAAAACAAGTGGCGGTAACTAATGAGGTAGATGAGGATGTCAGAGTAAATGTTTAAAATTAATTTTGAAAATTCGGAAAAATCTTCAAATAGTTAAAAACTAGTTAACAAAAATATTTATTTGCCTAACGAAGCAGAGCAATTTCAAATACCCCTGAATTTGTATTGGCTGATTTGCCAATTAATAATGATTTAAAAAGTCACAAAAAAAATATGTATATACTCGCGTCAAGAATTCAGACGTCTTACGTCACGGCTGACGTTACACATTTGTTTTTATTGGCAACGTAATTTTCGATATTTGGTCACTTTAAAAGCAGTCATCTTTTGCAATTTAGTGCAATATACATATAATGCTAACTTTTAGTGTAGTATATAGTTTTATTACTATCAGTTGCAGTTTCTTAAATATTTTGATGAAAATATAATGAATTATTCATTTGTTCGTATGACGTAAGTCGTCTGAATTCTTGTCGTGAGTATATGAAACATTAGATATGTTTATATTTGAAGCAGTAGATCGATATTTCAGCCTTCCTGCCTCATCAGTTTAAAAAGAGACGAGCCGCCACTGTCAAAAACTGGTAAAGGTTCAGTTTTTCAGCTCTTGATAAAATTGTTCATAACTAAACTAAATCTCGAACACTTCCAGGACAAAAATAGGATTTTTAATACTCTAATTGTATAATACAGTCATTTTATTATAGGCAATATCATCAAGTAGACCTTCTTGCTCCTATATCTAATTATTACAAGTAAAACCAATGTTTAAAATAAAAACAATCCATAAAAAATTTAATTAATAGTCTCATTTGTGACAATCAGGATCAAATTGCAAAACTATTAAATGTCACTGGCCAGAAACGCCAAATTTTAAGTTAAAGTTATGAAATGGCAGTTTTTGCTAAACGACAGATGAAATTTATCGGCATCTTTAACGAGCGCTGAAAATGCCTGCCCAAAATTAAATTTAGATAACCTTGGCCTTGACCTTGAACATGGCTAAACGCACCTCTCTCTCGTATCGGCCTTGACCTTGAATATGTCTAAACGTCCCGCTCTCCCGCAATGGCCTTGACCTTGAAATCGGTCAAGGCCGCGCTATTTCTTACCTCCTGGAGACCCTCGTCTCCGTTCTGTTCACCCTCCTCGTTGCTTTTGGCCTCCTCCTGATTGTCCACCAGGTTGAGGGCGGGCAGGCTGCCCCACCTATTCGACTGGTCGGCGGGCGTCTTGGCGGTTTCCGCGGCCTCCTCGTTCTGCAAGTGCTTGGAGGCCACGTTACGCATCACGTCGACCTTGAAGATGAGATCGTCAAAAGCGGCCTGTTGCAGCAAGGGCGGCTTCAGGCTGGAACGTACGCAAGGGCCCAGGCAAGGTGTTGACCAGGCCCTGGGCAAGCCGCCTGCAAGAAGAGGAAGAGGTAATATCGGAAAGATCTCAACACAGTCATACAATCGTTTTGTGTGGGGGGGGGGTCGAGGTGCGAATGCAATGTGAATGGAGTATATACAGTGGCGTTAGTGCTTTTAAACGTTTCTTTTGTATTTTTTTTACGTAGAGAATCCTAATGCAAACACATTAGGATTTAGAATTAATACACTTTGTATTTGATTTTGTGACATTCGCAAAAATCATTCGTATCTCCATTTTGTTTTGCTTTATACACTTTACAACCACTTTTCAATCACTGGGTGTATGGTTAGGTTTCATTTGAGATTTCTAGAAGATGGAGAAACCATCGCGAATGGAGTATATATTCCAAAACGCTCACAATCATTCGGCGAGGCACTGTAAACGCTCTAAATCACTATAAATTGCATTTATGATGTTTTTCAGAAGCGAATCTGGCATTAAAGTGTAAAGCAGAGCAGAACCTGATGATATATCTTTTATTTATGATAGCTCAGACACATAAAATTGAAATAAAAAACAGAACAAGTCTACAGACAGTTTAATGTTACTTCACTGTATAAAATGTGGAGTAAAATCAACACAAGAACATACCCAGTACATTTAATAATAGTAAAATAAATTAAAATTAATAACTAATGTAAACAATGAAAATCATAAAATCAAATAAGGTTGATGAGTACAGTGATACAATGATAAAAAATGATCCAAAATACACAATTTGTAAAATTAAATAACAGTACTTAAATTTAAAATAAATTTGAAATACATTGGGTGTCTAGGAAAATGTGGGAAATCTCTCGGAACGTGAAAAAATAAGATGACAAGTTCCTATCAAATATTTCCCTACAGGCTCTTCATACGGAGATATGTGTCCCTGACGAACGCCACTGGAAATCGGTTTTTCTTGAATAACTTTTAAAGTACTCAATACAATTTAATACAAATTTAATGTGATGGACACTAGTAAAGACCTCTTAAAATAGCGCCCTTGAAACATATTTAGCTTTTTTAGCTAAGCTTTACAACTTAATGCCTAAATTTTTAATACCCTGTATGATAAAGATTTTAAATTAATAAATCTGGGTAGTTTCAACCTTACACTAAAAAAAGGTACTCTTGTTTATTGTCGATAAAATGAGTCGTTTTCGAGAACAAGAATAATACACGAATTCATGTTTTATTTTTAATAGCGAGCCATTTTTTTAAATTATATTAAATACTTTAAAAGTAAGGGGGAGGCTGTAGGAAATTTTTTTATAGAAACTTGTCATCTTATTTTATCTTAGCACGAGATATTTCCCACATTTTCCCGGGCACCCTGGATAATATACACACACATGCACATAAAAATAATCAAAATTAAATAAAGATTTATGAAATATTTGACAAAGATCTGGACGCACCTTATCGTTAGAAAATTCTAGTACTTAAAATGTAAAAGATCCCGTTTGCGGTTGAAACGATTTTTGGCCACAATTTTTTTAATGCTGCCATAGGTACTTACAAATAGGCTGCGAGAACAAAAAAATCGGGACTATTGATTTTATTCTTACGCGATAAAAACCAGAACGCACCTGTTACTGTCAGAAAATCCCAGAAAAGTGTTAGGTAGTTCTCAAGTCGATTCGTTTGCGGTTGGAACGATTTTCGACAGGTCCGAGTTTTCTCAATGTAGTACTTACAAATTAGGGGATGAGATGAGGAGAAAAAAAAAATTGGAACAATCGACTTTGCTCTTACGCGAATTCCTCTCGGACTTCACTAGGCACCACAACACTAAAAAAAACCTCGCACTCCGATATCACATATTAATAAAGCGTTGTATTAGCCCGAAATAAAAGCAATAAATCAGGCCCGTTCAGTAGGCAGGGGCATCAAAACATTCTAAGCGGACACGCTGTTGAGAATAACGCCAACGGATTTTTCTGCCGGCGACCAAAATAATGTCGTTTCTAATCGATCGTAAATAATCTCATTGCCAGCCGTACCTAATTATTTTCAGTTTGCAGAAACAATTGCGGCCGGGACAGGTGAGCGATGCGAGTCCTGCATTCTACAATCGCGACAATCGCTTCGAGAAATCCGGTTAATAGTGGAGCAAGGCTATGCCGGAGATTCCTGCCGTAAAATTAGAAATGCAGAATCAAACGCGGTTTTGAAAAACATCGTTTCGTTATTTCGGGAATCTTTGCGTAACTGGCTGACATTTATTGCGACAGTTTACGCTATTATTCTCTTTCGGAACCATCTGTTTCGACGTTTGAATTATCGCACGCGTTTTTTTGTTGATTCTCAACAGGAGCCGCTCTTAGTAAATGTCCGTGAATGGACTATACACGGCTTTCTATTTTCACCTTCGCGTGATCGGACAAACATTTAAACTAACTATTAGTTACTTAGCGATAATCAGTTGTAAAAATATTGGAAACAAAATACAAATGTTGATATTGAAGTGTTCAAGACGCAGTAGAGGTCAATCGACACATTTTTCTACAGAGTGTTTGATAAAGAATGGACTATGTTTGAAGAGTGGAATGAGAATAGGCAAATTTAGTCTGATTGCCTCAAATGCCCTAATCCAATTCAAGAATTAGCAGATATGGTGTATCGAATATCCATTGTCGACGCCGTCGATCTTTAATATCGTATTTTTGCCGCTTAAAAGCATAGTTAGAACAATTTTTGTAGTTAGTAGTTTTCTATACAAGTCCCAGTGTTTTAGCATTTCTGAGAGACCGAAAAGAATGATTTTTTTTAGCAATCTTAAGTTTTAGGTGAAAATTAAGCATCTGTTCATATTTGGCTACCGCAAAAACTCACATATACCAAGTGTCTGAAATATCTTAAAATGTGACAGTAAAAACATTAAGCTCGCCGTATTCTCACAGTAAAATGATCCAATTTGTGGTATTCTTTAGGTACAGAAAAATAAAACACGTAGAGCAAAATTAATATCAAAAATAGAATTATTGATGTTTTGTTTATCCACTTTTACTATTTAAACTCTCTTCAAATAATATAATAACTTTTAAAATGCATTTGTATGACACACATTATTTTGTTATTTTAACCCCACATTTTAACACTTATTTTCACATACTTTATTTTGAAAGATTTTTGTACCTGAAAATTTGTTGGTTAGACCGCTTTCAGTCGTTCTGTATTCGCTTTACTTCGGTACCTCGTATTTGCAGGTAGCATGACATAATATTCCTGTTATTTGTTAAACTATATATTATTCAGTTCTTAAATGTCTTAAAATTATTTATATTTCTAAAAAACACTATTTCAAGAATCCGGCGCCCTTAAAATAAAAATGGCTGACTACAAAATTTTACTAAGCTAATGATCTAAATCCAAAATAAATGATTCATCCAAGACTATCTTTGCAGTATGATCCATTTTTTACCAGACACCCTGTATATTTACACATTTGATTTAGCGTTTATTATTAGCGTTGTTATTTGCTGCCCACTTAGATATGTTTAAGAAAACGTAAAACAAATTTTACAATTTATACAAATCATTAGAATTGTCGCAAATTCATATTTGTATTCTTTGTACAGGGTGTTTCTAAATAAGTGCGAAAAAATGTAAGGGGGTTATTATTTGGTGAAAATTAAGGGGTCTTTTATGTAACATTTAAAAAAAAACTTTCCCTTCAAAAAAGGGAGAATAATTCGATTTTAGTTTTTTCTTCCCTGTATATTAAGGTCGCCGTATCTCTCGCCGTAAAATGATCAAGTTTGTGGTATTTTTTGAAGTACAGAAATCTCGAAAAATTAAACACAGAGCAAAAGTAATATCGAAAATAAAATTATTGTTGTTTTAAAATACATTTGTATGACATTATTTTGCTATTCTAACCCCACATTTTAACAATTATTTTCACATACTTATAAACAATATAGAACAATCTTATATGCCATGTAAGTTTATGTTATAACAATATTTACATCTACAGTTAAATTTAATAGAATACATATTTTGTAAGATTTCTGTACCTCAAAATTTGTTGGTTAGACCGCTTTCAGATGCTTTGCTAAACTCTATATTATTCAATTCTTAAATGTCTAAAATTACTTGTATTTGTAAAAAATACTATATCAAGAATACGGCGCCCTTAAGCTAGAGAAACGAAACTTGAGTGAAACATTATCTGTCATTATAAGCTTTTCAATTTTTTTTGTAGTTGATATTGTCGACATTTGATAGGATTTGTTTTTTTTTTTAATAAAAATTGTTCAACATTAGTTTGTTCTCTTTTATTCCTAGTGTTATTTTCATTGTTGTTTGTTTGTCGTCATTTATTTTTTCATTTCCTTATTCTTTATTTTTCGAAGAAAGAAGAAAAGTCCTAAAACTTAGTGAATTATTCATGCTTTTTAGACATTTTTTACATCAGTCCATAAAAAAGTTCTGGGAGAATAAAAATTCTAAGGGTTCATTATTTCCACCCCTTACAAAATTACTCCGCCATATTAACAGATAACATAAGTTTCGTTTCTCGAACTTAATGTACAGGGAAGAAAAAAATAAAATCGAAATTTTTCCCCTTTTTTGAAGGGAATGTTTTTTTTTAAATGTTACATAAAATACCTCTCTTAATTTTCACCCAATAATAATTGTAAGATTTGTTTAACGTTTTCTTAAAGCATATTTAAGTGTTCAGCAAATAACAAGTGACTATAAACACTAAATCAAATGTGTAAATATACAGGGTGTCTGGTAAAAAATGGATCATACTGGATGAAAACATTTATTTTGGATTTAGATCAAGTTAGCTTAGTAAAATTTTGCAGTCAGACAATTTTAGTTTAATGTTTTTACTGTAACTACTCCGTCGTATTAACAGATAACGTTCACAAGTTCCGTTTCCCTAGCTTAATATACAGGGAAGAAAAAAATAAAATCGAATTTTTTCCCCTTTTTTGGAGGAACGTAAATTTTGGGGCGACGGATTTTTTAAAACTATTACATAATAAACTTAATTTTCACCCTTTAAATTTTTTCTCACTTATTTAGGAACATCTTGTATGCTGTCAAGTAATGCGAAAAAATGAGTTAGTTTTTTTAAGCAGGTCGGTTAGTTGCTGTTCGGCCCTTTTCTTCAAAGCAGAACGTCAAAATCATCTCGAATACACTATAATATAGTAATTTTTCAAATTAAGATTCTTTAAATTAACTTCCTTACTCGTATGTATCGTATTCATTTGAGATTTTTCACGCAGATCGATCATTTTTATCATATATTGAGGAAGAACTACCACCAGCATCGAAAAAGGGGTTAATACGTGTGTTAGTACGGAATACAGAGTGGTTAAAATAAAAGAAACTCGGCAGCGTATAAAGGTGTTTATAGAAGCAAAGAAAAAATAGTATACAAGCTGTACACAAATCATTAACTATTATGTATCACAAGAGATAACATGGGCGTTCGTTATTAGGGGGCGTGCGAATATCGGGGAGATCAGATACGACATCTAGAAACAAAACATCGTTTAAATAGTGCTCAAAAAAAAAAGGGAAAAAACGGACGGCACTGAGAAAAAAACGTGTTAATTCCAAATACAATACAAACTCTAACTCTTAACTACATAGTACTTTTCAAATCGTTTCCCCTTGCTATAGTAGTCGCAGGGGAATTTGAAATTGTCACCCCATCTAGCGGTAACATTACATTGAGACACAGTTAATAATAAGAACTGTTCTTTTTCCTTCGAACAAACAACTAGAACATACTAAAAAAAATTACAAAAGCATCCTAACCTCAAAAATACTTAACATATCACAGTTCTCTATCACCATATTCCATGTATATCGAGCATCATACGGAGGCGTTTGCCATTTTTTTAAAATTACATACCTACTTCTACCTAACTAACACAAACCACAAATCTAAAAATCCCAGCTGGGTAAAAATAACCTCAAAACAAAACGTGTATGTCTAAAACGGTACGAGTTTTAAAATATGTACACTTTTCAATTCCTATGGCAAAATATACCCGCCGAACAGCTGTATATTTTTTTGTTAGAGATAAAACAGACCGAACTTCGCGTAAATTATTATGCGGTTGGTTTACAAAACTTTTAAACTGTTTATTTTGTCACACAACACATTTTCGCTCCTCTATCGGCTTCACAGTACAGACAAAATTTCCGCAAAATATATTGTTTCTTCGTCTTCAAACCATGAAAACAAAGGGTTAGTAAAAATCATCTAAAATTAACTTAACAGAAAACTTGTACCGTAATATACGGAAGGAAAAATTCAAGTATCTCCCCGTTATTCACACACCTAACAAAAAAAAAATGGTCGAGTAGGCCAGAACGGTTTCAATTGTTTACTGCTTATGTAAATAATCGGCCATCATCATGCGAATGTCTTATGTAATGGCAGTTTTCATTTTGATTTTACGTTGAACTGAAGTGGTTATTAGAATCATGGTAGCCTTGTTAAAGCAAGATCAAACAAAATACTGTCAATTCTTTTATTGCAAACAACTGACTACTTGATTGTCACGTAGGAAGACAGTTTGCTTTTACATTTGACAGTGGAACAATCAAGTTATAATAGCCTTGTATAAAACAAAATGCTATCGATATTTCACCTACAAGTGACAACTATCCACAGCAACTTCAATTGTTTTCTTTTTGTAAACAATTGAAACTACTTGATCGTCATACAATTACAGTTTCTTTTTTCTTTGACATTTGAGCAAAGTTAGAATCATAGTAGTCTCTTGAGTAATAGGATCAGGTAAACAAAATATTATGAAATATTTCAGTTAAAAACAACAAACAATATCCATAGTATGTGATGGCGGTTTCCTTTTTCATTTGACAGTAAACTGACTGATAGTGACTTCAATTGTTTTGCGACTGCCAACTGCTTTGATTGTCATACAATAATAGTTTCTTTTGTTTGACACTAAAATTAATAAGGTTAGAATCACAGAAGTTTTCTGTAAAATATGATTAAACAAAATACTATGAAATATTTCACTTAAAAACAACAAATATCCAAAGTATGTGATGACGGTTTCCTTTTTCATTTGACAGTGAACTGACTAATAGTGACTTCAATTGTTTTGCAACTGCCAACTGCTTTGATTGTCATACAATAATAGTTTCTTTTGTTTGACATTAAAATTAATAAGGTTAGAATCACAGTAGCTTTGTGTAAAATAGGATTAACGTCACATACAGTGATAGTTTCCTTTTTGTTTTGTCATTTTCATTAATACAGTTAGAATCACAGTAGCACTGAATAAAACAAAACACCATCAAATTTTTTTGTCGGAAAGGACAAATAATAATTAAAAATCGTTCTGACCTCCCGATCCGCCACGTATCTACAAATTCTTACCGACTAGCTCGGGGTATTCCTCGATGCCGGCGATGTTGATGTACTTCCTATGGCTTGTGCGTGAATCCTCGCTTATCCTGCTGAGGATGGGTGGCAGGGCGGCTGCCGCTTCCGAGGGGGCGCCCAAGGTGGCCCTGTGTTCGGGGCTCTCCGGTTTCCACTCGTTATCGGTGGTCTCCTCGCTGTCGTCAAACTGAGACTTCCACTGGCTGGCCAGCGTGAGGGCCCCGCCGCGGGTCACCTGGAAAGAGAAACGGCACGATTTGTAGACACGTTGGGAGAAACCTTTGATTAGTGCCGTTAGTTCTACTGGCCGGCTAATTTTCTGGATCCGACACCAACGGAATTTTTATAAAAATGTGCAATGTTATTAATTTGGAACTATAAAGTGGCGAAATTGATAAACTGACAAAATCTGCTCGTTTTATTACTTAACTTTTTTTTCCAGTTTTTAAACAAAAATAAAAAAACGTGCTTTAAGACAGTTTCAAACTTATATTTTTATATTATATTTCTACAAATTGTACATCTCTTCCCTTTGCCATTAACTGTAAAATACAAAGATCTAAAACCCTCGTGATGTCGACAGGACGAGCCGGCAAAACCTCCAGGCCTAACACCGATTGAACAGCGTCGCTACCAACCCAAAGCGTACTTACTTGCTGACTTACATTCTCATCGTCGATGACGGCGAACTGTGTGAGACTCTGATCCCTCAGCCCCGACCTCGAACTCCTGGCGGCAGACGGTTGCCTCCTGCGGGGTCTCTCTTGCTCCGGTGTGGCGGGAGAGTCTACAAGGCTGCCCGACTGGGCCTGCGTCACAGGGGTCACCACCCGCAACCTTCCCAGAGTGGCCACGCCCGACTGGCTCTTACGCAGAGGGGTGGGTTTGACGTTGGCGTCGGACGTGGACTTGGCGGACGCCACGGCTTCGTTGTCCAGCCTGTCCGGCGGCTGGTCCAGATGGGAAGTCGCCCTTCGCTTGCGAGCTGGAAAAGAACGACAGAGGTAAGTTTTTTCCTCAATGAAATCGAAATTTTTTTTTTCATCAATTGGACTATAATTTGGCAAAATTTTTGTTTTTGTTTAAATAACGCAAAATACCTACAAAATACTTTACTCAAATAAATCGACACTGCTAAAAAAAAATAATTCAGTTATACAGGGTGATTCATTAAAGGTGATAACCTTACTTTCTATTTATTTGTCACTTGATTACTTTGTTTTACTTTTTAATTTGAACGTAAAATTTGAGGCCAAAAATATTCGAGTTACATCCCATGCTTAAACTTTGATGGATGCAAGAGCTTAATGAACTCTCTTTTGTTTCTCAAGGTCATTTGAACCTCAATATTTTATAAATGTTTGCTAAATTTTAAGGTTGTTATCTGAATTTTTAATAATTATTTATTGTAAGGGTCTAACGAAGCTTCGAGCCTTTAGTTTGCTTAAGTGGATAAAATATGACTAACACACGAATGCAATGCAACTTTTTATCCACAATCACAAGCCCAAGTTAATCGATGTTTAATAAAAGGGATATAAAAGAAAACTACATTTCTAAATGTCATTAAGAATGTTCCTTCACAAAGTCGGTAAGAATTGCAGTGTCATAACGAGATGAGGTGGTTGCTACGGTCTGTTTAGTTTTGTTCGAAAAGCTGGTGAAATGCAGGATATTGAGAGTATTTCTCTTATTCCTCAAGAAATATCTGTAGAAGCTGAAGGTGCAATTCCTGTGTTTTATTATCACGCAAGTCACAAGATCCTTATGAAAAAAAAAATTGTAGAAATTAAGAGTTGGAGAGAAAAACGGCTAGTAAGGACAGTCAATGAGGAAGTCATGCTTGCATATTTTTCGAATATTTACAAAAAGTATGTGTTTCATCAATGTGGACAAAGTATTCGCTACTAAAGACGACTTTGAAACATGACATGAAGATATATAAATCCTACTCCTACCACCTACCTTGTACTTGATCAACGGCCGTGGCGTTACAATTCTTGTCTACTGCAGGTTTCGGGGCATTGGTCTGCGTATCCGTGACCAGGGGGGCGGTGTTTTCTGTTTCTATACGACGCCTTATATCCAGTTGCGCCTGAAACCAAAAACAACAAATTTGTACACCCCGTCGAAGAGAAACGTGTCGGAATAAAAAAACCAAAAGAACCAAAAAGGTTATTACAGCGGGAAAGCCTGACCTCTTTGTTGTCAGTGGGCTCGATGTTCTCCTGGTTGTTGTCCGTGGTGGGCGTGTGTTTGGTGTGTCTCGGTAGGGTGGTGGGCGCGGTGGGTTGTTGGATCTGCACCGTCTGGGACACGGGCTGGTTGTCGGTCTGCGTCGGTTTCTCCCAGTCGTACGGGTCTGTCTCTTTCACGCCCCGTCGCTTCATGCACCTCTCGAACAGCGATATCAGCATCTGGAAGTCATAGAAATGTTTGAGCGTAACGATAAGGGTATCGAAAAGAACCGCGTTCTACCTGGTAATCCGGTTTGTCGGCGTATTCGAGGCTCTGTATGTGGTCGAGGAATTGCTTGAGGTCGGACGGCAAGTGTTTCAACAGCAGTCTGTGGTCGTACTTCTCCTTCATCAGTCCCACTTGTTCTTTGTCTTTCACCTTCCGCCACGGCAATTGTCCGTTCACGAACTCCACTAACATGTAGAAGAGGCTCCAGAGATCATCGTGTCTTCCCATTTCTATAAATCGACGACGAACAATAACTCGGCATGAAATAAATTTACACACATATACAGGGTGTTGATAAACCACAGGTTGTCCAAAAGTTTGGAATTTTATAGAGAAAACCTTAATTTTCATATAAAAAGTTCATATAAACATCGTGAAATTCTTCTATTTCAAGGTAGAGGACGTTGAAGTTCTCTAAAAGGAAATATTTTTATTTCTACTCAAAAATATCCAATCCAAATTGGGTATATAAAATATAAGAGTAAAGGGTCATATGAGCAACTTAACCAGAAAAGTAATACAAGTCTGGATGTAATAGGAACAGTAATGTTTTGATTTTAAAAACAAATAATGTTACCTAATAAAATTTAGTATAAATCACCTTCCTTTTCAAGTGTTTTATATTATTTTTTTACAAATATTTTGGTCAAAATTTATGTTGGCTGTGAAAAATATTTCAGTTCAATATCAAGTTGAGTAGAATATAATGGTAGCATTATTTTGGCTAGAATATACACTGACATCAGTGCATCCTCACCTTTACTTTGTCTTTGCTGTCAAAATTAAAAACGTAAACATGCTGGTTTTATTTTATAAGCAGGCAGTTTATAATTATATATTAATGTTGTGTTTAGTCTAACACCAAATATGATTATTATTCACTTTGCAATTTCTCATTAAATCTTTTGAAACATTGGTCTAAGCTTTGAGAACAAATAATCACAATAAATAAAATAGACAACAGGGTATGCAATGATGTCACGATCACAATATCTCCTATTGGCTGATTATTGTTATCACTGTTTATATTCAGTTCACCATGGTTCAATATTTCCAAATATAGTTCACAAAATAATATATTTTTTTAAAACTTTAACGTCCATCCACGTTAGTTTATTTTTTGAACTATCAAAGATGTTCAGAGATATTGAACTTTTGTAATTTCTCACAGCCAACCTAGATTTCGTTCAAAATGTATGCAAAAACAGTATAAAATATTTAAATTAGAAAAATCAAGTTTGTCACGAAAGACAATATATTAAAAATAGTAAAAAAACATCGTTCATAATTGAATGCTCTGAAAAGAGATTGATTCTCTTTATATCCTGGGCTGTATTACTTTTTGTATTGATATAGTGGTACTGAGATCTGTTCATATAATCCTTTACTCATGGATCTTCTGTACAAATTTGGTTTGGATATGTCAGATAGCTCAAAAAATAAAAAAAACTTTAATGGTGTTTTTTTCAAAATTGAGGAACTTTAGTCCTATGTGTTTTCGCAATGGTTCTTACTACCAGAAAATTGATCTTAAAACTCTATCTTATTTTGATTTTTAAACAAATTAAGCACATTACTATTCAAAAAATGTTAGGAACAGATTAATTAAAAAAAAACATAAATTTGGGGTTATGTAACATCATATCTCCATAAATACTTTTATCAGTACAATCATACTCAAATTTGTCACTTGTAATTTACGAACACCCTGTATAAATTAATTTAATTACGTTTTCGTAGAAAGTACTAAATATTACTCGAAGTAAGTTGATATTTATTAAAAACAGAAGACACTCGACTAACCTCTATTTTTATGTGCATTAATACTGGCGTATCGGACGGTACCGCGGAATCCAGCCGCCGCCCTGGGCGCCCTGACCTCCCCGGTGGCGGTGGTGTATTGCCTGGCGAGCCCGAAGTCTAACATGTACACTTTCCTACAGTTGTACGGCAGTCTACCCATTGAAAAATTACTCTGCAACAAAACTAGAGGTCACCACGTAGGAGAACAAGCGCCACACGCATCTACTACTCCTTGAACCAATCGTTAAACGTTCTACAAGCCATCTAGTACTTACAGGTTTAATATCACGATGTAAGAAACCAACAGAGTGTATACTCTCGATCGCCTTAAGTATCTGTAAGCCGAGCCGCAGCGTGGTGGACAGGCTGAAGGCGGCTCTGGGCTGCGCCCTCCTCAGTTCGGCCAGATTGCGGCCCTGCAATTGCATGACTACATAGTTGAATCTGTCGTTTCTGCCACAGCCGATGAATCTGTCGGAAATAACATGGACGTTAGTTACAACACGGCATATTCTCGAGCTCTCACCGTACCTGCATATGTGTTCCTTGCCTTGTAGTTTCTTGAGAACGGCCACTTCCATCTTCAGCACCTGTTTCGGTTGTCTGGCGGATTCCACCTTCAGGGCCACCTGTTCCCTGGTTATGAGGTCTAAGCCTTCGTAGATCTCTCCGAAACCTCCCCCTCCTATCTTCTTCACTACCTATCGAAAATCAGAGACACAGTTTTAACGCGACCTCGAGCAAAAACAAAGGGAGAAACGTTCGATTTTCGATAAGAAAATTCGTGCTCACCTTCCATCGCTCCTTCACGACGTGCCCCGGCTGAAGGAGATCCTCGGACGTCATGGTAATATTGTTATTTTGATCTGTGGAATCCAAATGACCTTCCCAGCTTAACTTTTTTGGCCTGCAAGCACACAAACAGAGTCAGTCGTCGTCTGCCGCATACCTGGACCCCTGCAGTTGTCAAATCGTCGTGATCGAAATGTTTTGTGTTTAAAGATCGGTTCCGAGGGGATCGGCGACCAGCGGCGCGTCTTTGTATTTGGTATTGCCTAAAAACGGGCAAAACCATACGGAAAACCAGCTGATTCGACGAGGCGCGTGCGCGGTCCGCCGAGAAACTGGCAAGGCCTTCTACGTGCTCGTGAACGCCCGAAGTTTATTGATTTTTTAAAATAATATTTCGCCAAAACGGCACGGTAAATACTACTTAATTAATTACCGGCAAGGATGACGCAGGGGCATGCGAAATCGTCGTAATACAATTTTCATAAACTAATTCGGCGGACAGGCACGAATATCAGAGATTTAAAGCCAGGGGATTGTCCTGGTGGAACCACGCGAATTTTTATTGTTTGGGACTATTTTAAGATTAGTTTTGAGGATTCCGTATATTATTACGCCAGAAATAAAGCAGATAAATTTAGAATTTTTAAAAATGTCTAAGCTGACATCAGGTAAAAATACCTCGGAGAAAAACTCGCGAGATCGCCCCCAAGTATTAAAAATTAATTAAACAAAACGACGCCTAGGATCGATAGTTCGCGTTTTAATAAAAGGGATATTAGGTAATTTTGAAATTTTGCGGAAACCACTGCGGACATGCAACAAATCCCACTGTAAAAACTCGCCTGGCACTCCGTTCTCTGTGCGCAAAACTACGGAAGCTACGGGAAACCCTACAGTATCATTATAAATAAAAACGTAACACTCAAGCATGCATACTTGTTAAACACAGCGTTTCAAACCATTAAAAGTGCTCAAGAAGCGTATTATTTGACATTTCTTACGGTTTGTGGGTGCGATAATCAATATACACGCCATTTTTCTTACAGACACGAAGTTAGCACTGGTTCCTTGGCGCACTTATTTGAAATCCGTTGCGGCCGGGCGCTGTTCAGTGGGAACGCCTCATGCTCTCTCTCGGCGGTCTTCTGGGGGTCGGGCTGTTTGACAAGGGGTCACTGGAATTTTTTCGAACGGCCTGACAGTGACATGTCGGGGTGCCGAATCGCGCCCACGCTAGTCACGTGACCGATACCTGGATTTTATTCCGCGGGGTTAGTTCTCGTCTACGCGGTGGCGCAGAAGCGCCGTTACGCAACGTCGCGGCGGCCGCAGCGACAGAAAAATCGCGTCGCTCGCACGGGGAATAACGCGAGATTTACTAAAACCATGCCGAAAAAATAACTGTAACAGGGTGTATATTATTTTTGTTATTTGACTGAAACGACTAAGGACGTCGTCAATTATATTTTTTCCAGAAACATACCCACATTTTTTCCTGTTAAAAAGCTCTCTTTTTTCAAATAAACTTTTATTAGAGACAATAGTTATTTATGCAATAGGTACAAAAAGTAAGTGTTTATTGCACGCGACGTGAAATTGTCCAATGAGGCCTGAGGCCGTCAGGTCGAGTAGGACGGCACAGATAGGTTTCGAATTTTATTTAATTTTTTTGGCCAATTTTTATTAGAACTTCAATAAAAGTAGTCAAGAAACCGATGAAGGCAATCTAAAAGCTGCTTACGTTTCCCAATGTTTTTCCTATTTAATTGTACAAGAAATTGGTCAAGTTTAATTGTAGCTTAAATAAAATTTGCCAAGAAATCGATGACGACAATATAATTGGGTTCTAATTCAACGAAAAATGTTGAAAATTTTTCTAGAACCTGCTCTACATTTCCAAATTCGGCGCCTATTAAATTGACCAATTTTATTGTACCTTTAATAAAATTGGCTACGAGACTGATGGAGGCAATAGAGCTGGTCTAATTCATTGATCAGTTTTGTAAATTTTTCTAAAACATTCTTTACACTTTTCAAATTTTCGCCCAAAACCTAAATTGTACAAGAAATTGGCCTGGCTTTATTGCAGCTTAAATAAAATTGGCTAAGAAATCGATGACGGCAATATAATTCATCGAACAATTTTGATTTTTTTTTTTTAAACCTGATTTAATTTCCAATTTTTTCGCTCTATAAAAAGACCAATTTTATTGTACCTTTAATAAAATTGGCTAAGAAATTGTGGGAAGCAATAGAACTGGTTTAATTCATTGATCAATTTTGAAAATTTTTCTAAATCCTTGTTTACCCAAGAAATTCACCAGGTTTTATTGCAGCTTTAGTAAAATTGGGCACGAAATTAATAAAGGGTATAAAACTTATTCTAATTCATTCTTTGTTCAATAAATCGTACACAAACATTGGTCAGGTGTTATTGGAATTTCAACAAAAATTTACCAAGAAATTAATGCAGGCAAGAACTGGTTCTAATTCATTGAACAATTTTGGAAAATTTTCTAAAATCTGCTTTGCATTTCTCAATTTTTCATCCAATAAATTATACAAGAAATACTGACAATTTCTTGGACAATTAAAAATTAAAACACTTTATTGTAGCGACAATTACTTTATTGCTTGTTCATACAGGGCATCAACATTATTTAGTTCCTATTTTGCCCCAACGCCTTATACAACAACTGAAACTATTTTTTTTTGTACTGAAAATTAAATTGTGTATGCAATGCTAGTTTGTATGTAGGTATTTGTTATATTTAGAGTGGTCGATCGGTTTCAGATCTTGCACGTGTGGGGAACCACTCAGAAGAGATCCAGCGCTCCTTAGCTTCGTAAATCGCCCTGTAGAGTATCCAGAGACCAAAAAGTAAGTGAATTTATTGACTTTCTAACACCTATTTTTCTCTAATTTCGTGACATTCCAACGTTAGTCGAACACGAATCCAATTCGACATAAATTTTGTGAACATCGCGTCCATTATCGCGGAATTATCACACCAATGTTCGCATTTGTCGTATATCAAGCTCTTAATTAAGTCAACTACGCAAATTAGTGTTTATTACAATTAAACACGGGCAAAATATGTTGCCTACAGCTCAATTTGCTGCCAAAATACGCGTCTACCCCGCCTCCGTGACTCAACGCGTACGTCAGGTCGAATATTGTAATTGCCGTAATTATTAATAGAAGGAATTCGCGTACAGGACTGTCAAGTAGGCACGCGGCAACCCACCGCTAGTATTTTGTCGAAAAAATTTAAAATTCCATGACGTACTCGGTTAATTCGCGAAACAATCGAATAAGTGCACGTTTATATTGGAGCGGCACGCCAGGCCACGACAAAAGCTACGCGCCTAACCACGGCTATTCAATGCATACATTTTTATGGAGGTGTTTATAGTGGAGTACTGAAAAGTATCGAAATTGGCCTACTCTATACAAAATATTTTCTTTTTCGTATTTTATTAAGAAAATACTATTAATTGGCCGTCGATTCTAATAAAATATCATCTGATGAAGACGACGATTCGGTATACATATTGCTACGATTTTAAGCTTAAAACTGTGGCCAAACTGTTAGAACATTGAAATTAATAAACTGGAAGAGTCCCTGGCGCTTCGCTCTAACATAAACAATGTCGCACTCCTCCTAGCTCTTGTCTTGGAGCTTGGCGTGCAGCCCGACGTGTGGCTTTTGTCGTGGCGTGGCCTGGTGTGCCGCTCTAACATAAACGTGCAGCCGCCGTCCGAATTCCGTGTGGGTATCAAGTTTCGGGCCCGCGGATTTTCAGGCCGCTGTCGAAAACCAGATGGTAGGGTTTCAGCCGCTTATTTTGGAATGGACAGATGAAACTCGCGGGTCATCGAACCGGTGCGTTTTTAGAGGTTTTCCGTGTTCTCTCCAGTGGTATAGATAAAAGAACTGGTTAAGTAATTGGAAATTAATTATTTTGACTGAAATCTAGGACGGTATTGTTTACCTATCTAGGTATTTGTTTTTAATATTGATCGCTAGAAACACCGTACAAAAGTCTATATTTCGTGATCAATTTGCATTTACCTATGCTTGAAGTCCAAATTAATAGAAAGTGATTTATTCACAGCACTTTGGTAAATACGGGAGGTTGCAGCGGAGAAGATTCCATAGCCGTCCAGTAGAAAAGGGTTGAAATTACTAAAAATATATAAAAATTCGTTTTAGATGCAGCGCGCTGCTTCTGACGATTGCAAACTAATTCTGGTGTACTACGAACAAATTTATTATAGGGCGCATTACGTATACAATCACGATAGCACCAGGTTCCATATATAACAAAATAGGGCCAACTTTTGTCATGGCATGGCCATGTAACGGCAATATTTATATAATCTATAAGTATGTAAAATATATTCTTCGATTCAGACTTGGACCTTCTAATATTTCTCTAAAATACAGTAAATATAGAAATAGTTCTTTCAGCATATCACTATCTCGTGTCTTTCTATCAGCACACTCTTTCTATTTCGTTTTTTAACACGAAAATTCATGTGACGCCCCTTCTAGATATTCGGCAAAGTTTCATTCTGTGAGATAGCAACCTGAATTTTTTTATTGCCGGAAGCTCATAACATCCATGAAATGTTCGCGTATTTTGTATCATTAGCCTCTATCTCTTCATTGGCGAGTTCCCACTATTTTCCGTTTTCCAATTGCATGTTTTTCTTTGCCACTCTACACTACTCACAGACATTCTTAATAAGGAACCACATATTTCAACCGCATCACTTACACTCATATTTTGGCCTCGCGTCCTAATCCCTTCATACACGTCATCATCCGATATTGCTTACATGTTAGATTAAGGCCGTTTACGATTTTGAGGATACTCTGTAGAGCTTGAATTATTATCCGTTCTTAAGAATACAAACCCAAAATCACTAATAAATTAATTACATTCACAACTATATTTTATAATTAGCGAACAGATTTGCATACATTTATCTTTGTGTTGATTGCTTTATAACATGCATCACTCTTATTTTGGACCTTACTATAAAAGGATCTCTTATAGAACTCCCACTAGACACACAGGATTTGTATCTAATCTACAAGCATAATTCATGCAGTATCTAATTCCTACTGGAAAGATATACAATATAAGTGTTACAAAATAGATTCTGACGAGTAATGCTATCTCGTTTTTTCATATTTTAGCACTATCCCAAATCCTACATTTTAGTTATGCTTTCATAGTCTTTCAATGTTCAGATTTCTCTGTGGGATTTACCGAATTTCCTACAGTGTTTATATTTCGTTGAAAATAACCCCTTTTTCCGTTCTCCGCGCGCGCTACTGACCGCTGATACCTGCCGCTTCCTTTAGCGGTCTAATAATAAACGAAACTTCTCTCAGAGTCGGAAAAATCCGAAAATCAGGTCAAATTACGAAACGTTTGTTTGCTTAATTCTCCCGTAAAGTTAATATACATGTTAGTTGATTATTATTTTTGCCGGATCGATCCAGGCTGTGTCGAAAGTTCCATAAAAATACCCGAAAAAATATATAAAGGCGTCCTCGATATGTCGCGAAATAATACTTGAAAAATAAAATGGTACGTACAGGGTGTCTGAAAAACATTTGGAGGGTGATAATACCTACTCGAAAAAATAAGTTCATGTAACATTTTCTCGAAAAACCAATATTAACAGAGCTAACCTCAAAGTTATTTTTTTTATTTGTTTTTTTTTTTTGCTATAACAGTTATAATGCCGGAACGATTGTTTTCAAATTTGGCACACTTGTTAGTTTTATAGAGAAGCAGTTTCAGGTAAAATATTTCTAAAATTGCTGAGCCCTAAAGGACAGATAGAACTCTTAGGTGAAGAAATAATCATAACTTTTTTTGTCTTTAATATTTTGACGTTATTCCTATAAATAATGGAAGTTTATCTAAAAACCTGTACTCTCGTTTGAAATAAAAAAAACAACCGTTTGCGAGAAAATTGACATTTATTTCTGTCAAAACTACCTTGGTGTTTTTGACACTTTTATGCTATACGATTTATGAGACTAAAAAGCAACAATAATATATTTCTGTAAGTACTATCTGTTTTATGATGTATTTTTATTATTAATGCTCATTTTATAAAACGGAAATTGTAGCGTCCTGATGAAGGTTTTATATAAACCGAAACGTCGATGTAAGTAACTAGATAAGTCTTTTTTGGAGTTGACCTCTTTCCTACCATTTTCCTGTTAGAGAAATTTTAGGTCACTATCCTAAAACCACATATTATAAGGTTAAGTTAAGCTTTCAAAGTTACTTGGAGGTAGAGAGCGATATGTCAAACGTCAAGGAAACTAAACCGACGACGTGGCAACCAGTCCTGGAATAGCTCTACCAAGGTTAGAACAAATTAGTTCCATGTCCATTTTCTCATAATCTGCTTTCATCTTGTTTACAAAGCATATAAGGTTTGAAATTACCGTTAAAGCAATATGACAGCTATCATTCAATTGTTTTCAAGGTATACTTTGCTTTTAGTTTTTTTAGTGCTATTTCACAAAACGTTTCGACTTTATTTACCACCAAAGTGGCACCCTGTACCTAGTTTAAAGATATTCTAACTTCTAAGTCTTTGGACGATGACCTGGCGCAGTAAACTTGATGGTGTATCTATCCCCTTAAAACTGGCCACCTTGTATACCAAACCAAACTCCCGTGGACCATACTGTTTGCATTTTAAATTACGAGCAGGTGTTTCGTGGCGTTCGCGAAAATTTCGTACTTCTCATCAGCGGCCAAAGACAACTCATAACTGTCTCCATCGACGTATTTTTAACTCCGTTTTGTAAAAAAAATTGAAACGAGTTTGGCAAAACAACCCGGTATGTCGATGCGGGACGTTAACATAAGACAAAATGACGAAATGACAAAAAAAACGAACTGGGAAGGTACGAGCTTCTCAGCGAGATGATTTTTCGGGACTAAATAGCCGATTTTTAATTTTTCGGGAATCTCAGGTGTGCAGTGTGCATTTCGTCCCAACGCGTCCATCGATCAATATGTCGCGCGTTTTGGCAGAATCTCGTAAACACAGGGGGATATCGGGCGAAAATAAACCGGGAGTAAGTAAGCTTTGTTTATGTGGGGAATCTCTAAAAAAAATCGACCGTCGAAATATTAATATAATCATAAACCCTTGGCGTTACGACTTTATTTGAACAATTCTTGATGAAAACACGGATCTGTAACTGATTTTTCATAAAATGTATCGGTTTTCTTTAAAAAATGGCATACTTTAACTTTTAAAATTATTAAAATGAATTTCAACATATGACAAGTTAGGCAACTAAGAATACAGAATAGTGTATAACTGGTTGCCTACTTATGAAGTCATCTAATATTGGAAAAAGTGATTTAAATTCTACTTTTGACCAGACCCACCTGTCTTATTTATGTATTTTGGTGTACTGAATCTGAAGTCTATTTAGTTAAATACTCTCAAAATTTTGAATAATTTGCAAGAAATAGCGAGAGAACGCAGGAATCGCGTTAGTGAGCGCAAAGAATTCGAAAAAATATCTTGATCAAGTGCGCTTCTTATGTATGTCGATGATGTGCTAAATCCGAAGCCTATTGAGCTGCATCACCCACAGAATTTACAAAAAAGTCAGGAAAAATAGTTGGAAACTAACTAAAACTAATGCGATTTTTTGAGATTTTTCACAATTTTTAGTGATTTACTGGCAATTTTAAGGGTGTTTGAGCTAAATGGATTTCAGATTCGGATTCAGTGGGTCGAAATACATAAAGATAGGTGAATCTAGTCAATCAATTTTTTATTGGCAATTTTTAACGATTTTTTGAATTTTTCAGCTTTTTTCGCGATTTTTACAAAGTTTGTGGGTGACGCTGATCGATACGATCGAATTTGTTTGCGTTCTAACGTGATTTTTGCGATTTTCTCAAAATTTTAATTGTATTTGAGCTAGGTGGGTCTGGTTAAAAGTGCAGAGCACTTTTTTGTGTGTGTAAATTTTATATACAAGGTGTCCGGAAATAAATGCAACATAGAGCAAGAGTAGATCCCTGACGACAAAATAACGCGATGTTGCCAAACTTACCTTAGTCACAAGATACAGGGTGACAAAGTTAACATTTTATTTTCGATATTTGTAAATATTTAAAAAATCCAAATATTTGCATACATTTTGTAGATCGTTTTTTGGGGCGGGAAATTCAAATTTGTTTCTAATTTTGACGTCACTAGTAGAGGGCGCCCCTTATGGCACATCATGCTTCTTTTAAATGATAACTTTTTTGAGGCTTAGTGTCTCCACCTGACTATCGAAACAGTCGAATCTCATTTTCATTTTGCAAAGATATAATCTATGGGAGAAGCACCGATAGCTGTGGCAGGAAAAGTGCCGGCGTTTCACGTGTCATGTTGGTTGCCTGACTTGACAATGTCGCTTTTTTTTCATATAAACTCGCGTATAAAATGCTACTGGATTGCGTCAATCAGAACCTCGTATAAACAATGTACACGAAACGCACGCACGTGAGTGTCGAACACTTTTATAAAGCGCTATTCAACAGTTGGCGCCTCGAAGCATTTGGCGAGCCAAGACAAATGGGAAAAAACAATGGAATCTCGACCGCGCGGCTTATGCGATTTTTTCTCGAATTGATGATCGGGAAGGTTGCGGTGCATCACTCGCGATGTCTTGAAGTGTTTTGCTTATTAAAAAATACGGGGGAAAGCTAAAAATATTGAAATCGGTAGATCGTGTGCAAAAATTTGGGAAACAATTATAGACAGAGAGAGCCATCGAGTGGTGCTGCTCGTGTAGCTTTTTTCTAGATGTTTTCGTTGGAAAATAATTGTTCTGTTTAAAATGCATAAATGTCACAAAATACTTGTCATTACTCAATACGAACGGCAAACGTATAACTTTTGTGCTACAAAATGTTTTCTTATTCTGAAAACGTTGGTATGTTGCTAATTTACGGCGAGTCACAAAAAAAATGCAAGAAGAGCTGTAGGTATCCAGAGCGCCTCATTCCTGATCATAGAACCTTTATAAGATTGCAGGCGACCTTGCGACGAAATGAAGATGCATTTTCTGTTCGGAAGAATCAAATAATTGACCGAAGAACAAGAACAAGAACAATGTTAATACAGCTAGACTGTTACAGTACTTCGAACAAAATCCAGGAAATTCTATACGGCAAGCTATCCGGGAATTGAATTCGGATAAATCAACCGTTCAACGACTTTTTAAAGGCAAATGAGTGTCAAAATTCACAAGTTGGAGTATTTACCTAAGCTTCACATTGAAAACAGACTTAATTTTATAACTTTTTAGGTATTAACAATATTGTGTGAAAGTAACTACTCTGCGGACTAAAGCCCCGACCAGCGTTAAATTACTCCCACAATGTCTACCCATATATTTTTTATTATTAGCTTTTGTAACATTTTTTACTGTACTAGAAAGGTATTTTAAGCTAATGTGTATCAAATCTGTTACAATTCCTATCAATGAAGTCATATGTATGCTCTCTGATACCAAACATCTAGGCATGCTAATGAACAAGTCCACAGACAAAGCTCTATTCAATAATTAACTAAAAAAATATTAATCTAGCTAAATTTACTAACCTGGTTTAATGAAAACATTCTATATATATCTAAGTTCACTTTTGAAACTGTGGGAACTCGAAAATTCAACCACAATACATGAGATCTGACCTATTTCTGCATTTTTAGGATTGTTTCTTCAGACGGCCTCCTTTGAGTTAGTAAATTTAGCTATAATCGATTAATGTTTTGCCTCATCCCATTTAACACCACGTGTCCCAAATTTTTTGTATCCTGACAGTAGGCCCATACTATCGAGTTTGAAACACAGTACAGGGCGTTTGCGAGAAGTGTGGCTTAAAAAATAATGGGAGATTCGGAGGTTTTTCGTTTATTTTGGTTTCTCAGCGCGTAAATAATATATCGCAACATATTATTACTTGTTGAAACTTGCACCTGATGATATAAAACCACTACATCACACTGAGAGGATGAAATCTTTCACGAAAACCGTACACAAACTTGATGTTAATTTCACACATTTTAACTTAATTACGTTTCTGTTAAATATTAACAACAAGCAGAGACGAAAGAGCGTAAACTCGCCGACACGTTCGTAATGGATTTACGAGCTTTCCCACGATTTTTTTACTCGCTTTCCGCTGAAATCAAGGTAGCGTACACTTGGAAAATCCGAGGAGATAGCAAACATATTTAATGGACTTGGTTCTCAAAAAAAAAAAAACGTTATTAATGTGGTCAGTCGGAATGTTATTTGTTTGGTCTGGCAATATTTATGAACTGACGAACATTTTTATGATGAGTTTTGGGGAAACCCCGATGATTTCAACGTGTTTTCGATATACACGGTGTTGTGGAAAATGATGTAACAGAGTTTGGATTATTCTCTCATCCGTTTCATATGTTTGTAACTGTGAAAAAACCCCTTAGCGGAGAAAATAGAATATATATCAAATGAAAAACAAAAATGATATTACACGAAATAAAACATTAAAAAATATACAGGGTGTTCCGCATAAGAACCGACATAGAGCAGATGCATGTAGGTCCAAAAATATTGCAATTGAATAAAAAATATCTAAATACTAAGTTGCACACAGGCAGAGTTACAATTTAAAGATAATATCCCTTGCAAAATTTCATTTAAAACATTTTTTACTATTGTTCAATTTTAAAAATCTTTAAGGTTTTCTATAAAAAATGCATTAATTAAGACATTTAACAGTAAGACTCCTCTAAAAATTTTCCAAGGACTGCCTCTGAATTTTTGGTCTACATTTATGCAACGCCCTGTATAATTGCATGTGTTTTTGATTTCTACTGGAATCGTATAAACAAGCTCTTCATGTGAAGTCAGACTCTAACTTTTACGTTTTACAATTCGACGCGACTGTAAATCACGCAAAGTTTTGTCATTGTTTCAAACACTGCTCTTACCGTTTTTTTTTCTGGTTTAAAAACGATCGTTACTACACCCACGCCTTTGACATTCGTCTTAAAAATAAAATACGCGAAGTTTTGTAACAACCTGGCAAACCATTCCAACTATTTTTACGACTTTTACATTCTCCCATCGTCTTCCACTACTTTATATTTTTCATTAATATAAATTTTATGGGTCAATTGTCGCTTCCTGCCGTTCGTCGAATGATAAGGTCAACGAAAAAATTTTATTAATATTTTTGTTTGTGTTTAAAATGCAGCGGCCTCAGGACAGGTCCGTTATTTCTCGTCGATCGTCGAGTAGGCAATAATAACACGATTCTGGTTCCAAATTTTATTTATAAAGCATTGTTCTTTGATACAATTGACCACATTTTTCAAGATAAAAATAAGACAAAACGCTTAGAAGTGATAGTGGAAAATATTGCGTCCGCGGCATCTTGATTAATAAGCAGTTTATATACAGGGTGATATTGCGGAACCCCCAATATTCGAAAGGGGTGTGAACAAAAGTGAACAAAAAAACCTAATTAATATATGATCGTATATCAACGGTTACTGAGATAGCAATAAAAATAGTTTTATTGCTATTTTTGCGAAAGCTGTTATTATTTGATATTTTATTTTGAGTAGGTCATGCATTCTATACCAGACTCAAATTAGTGATTACTACTTGTCACATTTATTTGACGTTTGTGATTTAAACGCTGATTTTATAACTGTCGCATTTATTTTTACATGTGCGTTCGTTTAGTCGGTATTGTACACACGTAATTTCCAGACAGTCTGTAAGCTCGTCCTGGTCTAGTATTGGGGAAAAGAAAATCTAAATATGGTAGAACATAACCTGGGTACAAGGGGCATTGCAACCCGTCTCTAAATTCATCAAACTATGGCATGGGAAGTGATTCACAAAAATGGTTTAAAATCTTTCCATATTCAGCGCGTGCAGAATCTTCAGGACGGTGATAATGATTTGCGGTTGTATTTTTGCACAAACCATACACATTACAAATACACTGATGAAGCTCAATTCACTCGTGATGGAGTAAATAACTGTCACAACGAACATCGTTGGTCAGATGAAAATCCGCACGTCACGGTGGAAAGTAACTTTCAGCATCGGTTCAGAATTAACGTATGGTGTGATGATTAATAATCAATTACTTGGCCCAGTTGTATTAGATAGTCGTCTTACTGGAGCTAGATATGTAGAATTTTTAGAAAATAATTTGACAGATCTACTGGACGATGCTCCATTAGATATTAGGCAAAACCATATACTATTGTGGTCGTATTGTGATCAAACATCTTAACAATTGCTTTCCACAACGCTGGAATGGCCGAGGTGGTTTCCAAGATTGACCACCAAGATCACCAGATTTGAATCCCCTTGATTACTGCCTTTGGGGATGGTTTAAATCATTATTATATGCCACAAAAGTGAATACAAGAGAGGCGCTACTCGATCGTATTGTCAATTATTCAGCACTCAAGAGAAAATTACCGTGCACGAGATACCCGTGCAATCCACGAAGGAGCTGATGCATGCATCGAGGCGGACAGTGGTATATTTGAAAGTTTAATTCATTAATTTCGGTTTATTAGATCTTTAATCAATGTTATAATTTATAATACCTAAAGCATAAACACTTTTCTCTACTGATGCATTACAATAATTAACTCTGGTAAAAATATTTTCATTGCTATCTCAGTAACCGTTGATATTCGAATTCGAATAATGGGGGTTCCCCCCTCTCAATCACCCTGTATATGTACGTTGCAATAATTTTGGTCGACGGCGTCTTGATTTATAAGCAGTTTATAAATAAAGTGCATTGCAATAATTTTGTCTCTGGTTTCATTGAACGTAACCTCGATTATGCACGCCGTTTGTATGTTAATCATTTGTCTATGCCTCAACAAACGCTGTTGTGACGGAAGTGTACATATTTTTCGCGTTATAACGTCACTTTGTACCTTGTAGTACTGAAAAAGATATAGAAATGCAGTACGGAGATGTGTTTTGGTGTTTCGGCTTTGTATTCAGTCATTGTGATTGATGGTGTGAGTCAATCTCGCGCAAATACACGGAATTTTCGATTTCTTAGACTTGACAAGCGTGCGTAAGTTACGAAGGTCGTTTAGACAAAATAAACCTAAAGAAAAGTAACAGTTTCTCTTGCCAAGTGAAAACTGACAATCGAAATGATGGAAATACGTCGTAGACGTGACGGATCTCAGACACGGTGATTTTGAACCGATTGCCAACTCAAAATACGTTTGGAGAAAAACGACTTTACAATCGAACTATTTTTCTCGGTGTAGTAACGAAATTTCAATTAAATCCCCTCAAAATATAGTTCCTAGGAAATTTGAAGCGAATGCCATACTTTGTTGCACCTTTTTCGGTTTAGAATTGTGATGTTTGAGGAAAGATTTCGCGAATTTCTTGGCAAGCTAGATAAAGAAGTTTTTTACGTGGTTCGAGATGTCTATTTCGTTTATCTACCGCCAAATTAATGAAGAGGCAATTCAAAATAAACGCTTACATAAGAATTTGATGTATATCACTTGAGTCTGTTGGCTGCGAGTTACGGTTTAAATCTAATAATTTCGGTGGGGGCGATCGGGACAACTCGAAGTAAAAGATGGAGTAAATTCTTTAAATATATTGAACACCCTAGTTATTTATTTATTTTTGTGCCCTAAGTATATGCTATTGCATATACAGGTGATTCGTTAATAATGGGACGGAGCTTAAGGGCATGTTGCTGACCTCAAAATAGAGCGATTAAGCCAAATATGCCTTATCCGAATGTTGCTCCTTTTCGATCTACAGGCTGTCAAAGTTGAAAAAATAAATCACATTATTACTTTTCGATCGCATCGACCGTTCTAGAAATTCGAATATGTCGACGATTTTGGTGTATCTACTAGAGGGCGCCACCAACGATGGTTTGAACCCCTTTAAATCGCTACGACTTTTTTGTGCTACACTGTATCTCGTTTTGGACTGGAAAAATTGTCTTCCCTATCTTTTCTAGTTAAAAAAGGTACACCTTGTTGATGTCGCTAGTAGCAACGGTTTCTGAGAAAAACGCATCTAAATCTCATGATGCATGCAATTTATCTAAAAGTAAAGTCAAATTGTTGCGTAAGTAATGGGCCATACTGTAACAGCATAATACTGTGATCAAAATAAGCGAAATTTCGTGAAATTTGCTTCAAGCGATCGAAAGATAAGAAAGAAAATGTGATTTATTTCTTGAATTTTGACACCCTGTAACTTTGTTATTGATTTTGGTGGATTTTTTTAGGATAAGCTAAAGTAAATCAACTTATTTTTCAACTTCAACACTCTGTAGATCGAAAAGGAGCAACATTCGGATAAGGCATATTTGGCTTAATCGCTCTATTTTGAGGTCAGCAAGCTATGTCCCATTATTAATTAATCACCCTGTATATTTCGAAAGAGCATGAAATGTTTAGTCAAAATCATGTCTATATCTAAACCTAGTCGTTTCAAAGTTATTTGACAGTTGACGAAGTTTATAAAAATCTGTATAACTTCTTTCTTGTTATACAGGGTAGTCTGTAAGTAATGGCCCATGCAGACATGGTAGATTTTTAACTTCACAATATTATGATTTAAGCCTACTTGTCTTAATAAAATGTTGATATTAAAAACATACAGGGTGTCACAGTTGGAATTTAAAAAGTGATTTTTTGTAAGGACTTAAGTGCCCGAATTCGTCTTTCACCCACTCTCCCCTATCGCATTTTCACACATTCAGAAATAAATAGCTGTTTTGCTGTAATTTATTTTAGAATCAACCTAACAATCGCATAGAACACAACAGACGACACTTAATTTTCAACCCCGACCTCGCCTCCTGCCCCGGTCGCCCCCAAACACTCTTCTAAAAAAGTTTGTTTGTCCAGCATGATGCATGACTTCCATTTAACATCACCCCGACCGTGATTTGCGATGTTTATAGAGAAGCAAATGAAAAATTTCTACTGTTATACGCCACCAGAGTGAAAATTCACGAGGAATTTTGTTTATTACAATTGTCTGGCAACGGTCGAGCTTTTTTCGATTTCAAACAAAAAGTCCCAAGGACGAACGAATGACCTAGGCAGAAATTGTCTCTCCCGACGCATTTGCTTTCACAAAACGTTGAAAATTCTACAATAGCTACTTTGAAATGAGTCAAGAAGGTGTAAATCGGGGTTGTACAGCTTCTCTGCCCCTATCGAGGTAACAGTGTATTTCACACGGATTAGGGTCTGGGTGTTGTGGTGGCTAATCAGTACGTTAGTTAAGTCGATTTGAGGACCATTTTGTTCCTCATAGCAGAGTATCTCACACGGATTTAGGTCTGGGTGTTGCGGTGGCCAAACTAAACGTCTGTAAGCCGATTTTGTGTTGTTCGAATAGTAGTGAACGTATCACACGATCAATAAATTTAATTGGTGATTCAAGTATCTCGTGAGAAGTCATAGAACTAATTCAACTCGGGCCAGATTGTTAGGGAGTTATTTTAAACGTAATGTAGCGTGCAATTTTACCTTGACTTTGTTTATTACCGACGATAATAATAAAAAATGACGTAACGGCCAAGCTTAGGTTTAATTGTTTAGCGTCGGTGACAGATCGGTTCATTGTGGGGACGCAATGAACCGGATAGACCGGAAATAAAAAAAGGCTTCGCGTTTTGAAGGATTTTTTTCTTGGAAATATTATTTCATAACCGAGTGATAGTCGGTATGGTAGTAGATAGAGGTAGAATTTGGAAAGTGTTCGGAAGAAAACAGTGCCTTTATTGGGTTCTGAGGGATTGAGATCTGGCGATCGTGCTGGCTGAAATATTTAAGCGTTTCAACGGATTTGAAATATTTAGTCATTTTTAAATAAAAAAAAAGTATTTTTGTGAAAAGACGGCATTAGAATCGTGTTAAAAATTATCCAGTTGATTTTGCTTTCGTTTTGATCTTTTTCGCTAAAATATACAAAGAATTTCGATAATAATTACTAAAAATTCATCTTCGTGGTATGCAAAGTTCAAATGGTTCCCCTTTGGGTTCGATAAGGCTCAGTTCGGGCGCGACCACCGGCTGTAATCCGACAACTTGTTGATCGCCAATCCGCCAGAGACGGTTTTTCATATTTAAAAAAAACTCACCACTTCATCTTGGAATGGACGATTAGTTTTACCACAGTCTCTTCCTGAAATTAATCCACTCACGTCCGGAGGAGCATCATTTGACGGTAAAAATATATATAAATCACTCGGTCACAGGTTGCACTTCAAGATCGGGAGGATATTGGCGGCCCGCTTATATCGTAATCATGCCCGGTGCGTGTCTGGCCGGTCGCGAGCGAAAATACCGAACCTCTTCGTCCGTTCTCCCACTAGAGTTGCTTATTTTTAGAGGGTTCTAATTCGTTTTTACTATTTCCACGGAAAAGCGGCCATCAATCGTAGCGGGCCGGTGTTTTTGTTTGTGGCGCTCGAAAAAGTGGCACCTGGCGTACTGCGTTTCGGTCTTTGAAGGACTCATCGGCAGCGCGGGGCGTAAAGATAAAGCAGACTATATACTGTTTGCCACTTAAAACTTCCCAAGCCTGTATCTCCGTTGTTCTTTAAGGTATCTTAGCGGGGTCTTAGGACAGCCATTGACAGCGTGTTAAAAATTAAAAAAAATATATTTTTTAATTTCTAAATAGCATGAGATAATTTAACCAAATTCGGTGTGCATATTTAGTATGCCAGTAGATATAAAACAAAAAAAAGAAGTTGCCAATAAAACGACTTAGGAATTACGACTGATATTCAATATTTAACTTCTTACTTGGAAGCCCTGTATATCCGTAAGGAATAAAACAAAAATGGGCCCATATAAAGTACGGACTTCATTTTGACGTGTTAAATAAAAGCAAAATAAAACACTTTTGGTACATGCTTTTGCAATAATAATGACACTCTCCCAAAACAGTTTTTGAACTTCTGGAAGTCGAAATTTCATTAAATCTCTATTGGTGAGTGGAGCAACTAAGAACTAATGTTAAAAGTTTAAAGCAGATTTCATTATGAATGCGTCAGAAAACATCGCAAAATTCATTTCTATGAGTCATTATTATTGCAAACGATTGTACCTATGCAAAATATCTTATAAAGGCCATTAACTTCTCGGTAATATATTGGGGGCGGTTCCTCATAACAGCAAACGAGAAAAAACACATTTTTAGGGCAACGAACTTCCACTAGTTCAAAAAAAGTAGTCCATAGCAGTGCTTGAACTATGAAAGTAGATCAGGAGGAAGTGGGATCGCGATCTTCCGTAGAAATTCCAAGTTGAAAGATTTCACAAATCGAATTATATTTTTAAATTTGTATACCACATGATTCACTAAACCGACAAACATTGTTAGCGAAAGATTTTACGATTTCCTATAATAATTACTGTTCGGGTTAACAACAATCAAGTTGGCTGCGCCAGGGCATCGCTGGTCTGTTTCATCCAGAGTGCCGTGACAGCAGAAAAACGAAACCAACGCCGTCTCGATGTGTTTTCGAAGAAAAAAATTTAAACCGAAGCCTCCTTTGTTTGCTGTGCTAACAAATCAACCCAAGGCCGCCTAGGTACAGATAAAAAAATACGTTTATTTCGAAAACTGGACTCGGTCTCGGGTCCGCGTCCGTTGGGAAGCCGGGCAAGATGCCTAAAAACAAAAGAGATCCAAGGCGAGATGTAAACGGCCTGCCGCGACCCCGTTATTTAATTATTTCGTTGGCTGGCGTCCGCACGGATACACACATCCAGCGGGTTCGGTTTTCTCCTAAAATAACGCTTTTTAATAGACCGAACGCCTCGGGGTAACCTTGCCTACCTGCAAAACAGTAACGTGATGCCGACAGTCCGAGTAAACATAAAAATTTATCGGCGTAAACACGACCGGTCAAAATATTTAGACTTCAGGTGATCAAAACAAGTAATTAACTTGTAGAGATGGAAATAAGATTTATATGCGAAAAATTGTTGTATATCATTTGTTACAATAAAATCACGAGTGATTAACGATAGATGGCGCGACGTACTTTACGTAGTAGGCCATAGATGGCGCGCTTGTTTCATTTATCAAACGATAGATGGCGCAGACTCGTAAAGTTTTTAATTTGAGGACTTCCCTCCCGAAAATAAAGCATGTTCAATTTTCGAATTAAAAATGTTTAGATATTCAGGCCAAGTATGTATCCCATTTTAGTCATAATACCATTTACGTTATTTCAAGGTTAAATGTCATATTTCATCACCTTAAATTTTTGTAGTATGTATCACCCTGTAACTGTTAAGAAATTACGGAGATGTTATTTTAATAAGTTGGGCTGATTGTGTTTTAAACACAAATATATGAACTTTTCTGTTCTATCCAAGGCCTAAGTTGAAACATATTTTAAGAACTCCTAAATCGAATTAATAAAACCTGCGCCAGATACCATGAGTTTCTATAAAGGCAATAATAAAATATACCCTATATTTTATTATTCAGCTAATGCAGCGAACATAATTCAATAGCATTAAACTTTCTATTTATATGTATAAATGAAAGGGAATCAAATATACAGAGAAGTGATGGTACTATTATTACTTACATAACTGTCTTCGTCACGAAGATTTAATTTTACGAGTGGTTGTAATATCCAGTCAATATATCTCATTGTTGAGGATGGGGTGTATAAAATATAGTGAAATTTAGTGGAATGGTTTATTTACGGTGAAACTTTTAAAATAGAACAGAAGTTATGTTTTTGTTTTTAAGAAGTTTGTTTGAGAAATGCTAAAGGACAAAACAACAATATTTTCTAGTTAATAGCTTAAAAAAATGAAGTATATTACCTGTTTGTTTTGTCATTTGATTTATAAATAAATAAATTTATAATTTACGTGTTTTATTAATATTTTTCTAGTTTTTAGACAAATTTAATAGTTTAATCTATTACAATAATAATGACACTTTTTAAAATGAATTTAACGACTTGTTTCGAACTGCTGACGTATTCGTAAGTTTCTTATTTGTTCCATTAACAGATCCAATGAAATTTCTTCTCAGAACTTTCAAAAAATTATTAAAGAGAATGTCATCCATATCGCTATAGATTGTACATACATATTATTTTATCTTGGTCGTTATCTGACATTTTAATTTGTCATTACTTTAATGACCATTTTTATGATAATTTTGACTTACTTTGATAGCCGCAAATCAACGTATCCATTTGAAAAAAGTAAGCTATATTGTATAAGTTCCAAATATTGGACGCGTTTTTACATAATTCTCCGACTGACCTGTGTAACACCTTACGTCTCGCAAATAGGCAGAAAGAATAAAAATTATTATTTCAGTACATCCTCGATTTAAAAAGTAGTCCAACTCCCAAAATAGAGGTGCATTAAAGAACCTATTTCAACGAAAATACAAACAAAAGTTTTTGTTCGAGGTCGCGCAAAGTATCGGGCAAGTACAACAGGCGTTCCCACTTCTCAGAGGACGCAGCGGCGTAGCCAAAAATATTCTCGAAGGGGCCACGACTATCGAATGCAACAGGTGCGATTCTGAAAATAGAAAAATCGACTTATCTTGTAATATCTGTTAGTTTCTGTTTAATGTGGAGATTTTATTTGCAAAACAAATTGTTTATCAAAGGCACTCGATAAATTTTACAGGCGTAAAAAATACTATCTACGTTTAAAAGAAGCTAAAATAGTTTTGGGACATTTGAACTACTACTGTTTTCGAAGGAACTCTGTATACAGCAGTCGGCATTTTATTTTTTTTTTACCAGAGGAAGTGTTACAGGGTTCGAGCTCTCCCCCTGGAACCCCGCCTATGCTTTTCTCAATTCTAGGAATATGATAAAGAAAATGACCGATAATTACCTGGTCGAAATGGGTCACCAGGTGGATTGGTACGGGGCCAAAAGCGTCCTTCCAGACGTTCAATTTGTGAAAAATTACCGTCATAAAAAAAGTTGAACTCGACATTGTTTTTATGTGGGTTACCTACATTCTGAAGATAGTTTGCTATTTGGCCAAAAAAACAAATTATTTTATTTATGCCGTAGGTGTACTTTTATGATGCTATCCTTGCGTATTTAGCTTGATTTTAACATAACCTTGTTATTTGTCTCAATATATTTTCTAAAAACATATAATTAATAGCTATACAGCGGGTTTCAAGAAATTTACATGAAATTATATGTCCACTATCTGCAGATAATAAAGTTTGAAATAGTTATAAGTGTTCAATAATTATCTTGTTGAAATTATTAATGCGTTAATTAATTCATGAACCAATTTAAAATGCACGGCTAACTATGTATAGTGCGTTTCAATAACTTTGATAACATTTTGACCAGCTGTAACTTTTCTGTTTTTAAAGATATGGGAATGAAGCAAAAACCATATTGCATAGTGGACTAGCAACTTTTTTTCTTATTTGAAAAAAAAACGAAGACCAATGATCCTGAAAGATATATTAACCTAACTCATATTTTTTTAATGGAACGCCCTGTATATTATTGGATATTTGGATTCTACTCAGAATTCCAAGCATATTTTAAAAGGCATATCCTATACCTTTCTTCAACTGTTTCTGAGAAAATGGCGTCTGTATAAGTTAAAATGTAAACAAATTGTTTTGTTCATGGCACACTTTGCGCTGAGCTAAAGCTGAAGTTCAGCATTGCTTGAACCGTGCTGGTAACAATCGAGCCTTAGTGTTTTGTTGTGTTGAGGAAAATGGCAGACAAGTAGAGCAATTTTTATGATAATTTGACATGTTTTTAAAACTATTTCTCAGTAACAGCTGAAGATAGGTACAGGATATGCCTTTTAAAATATGCTTGGAATTTTGAGTAGAATCGAAATATCCAATAATATACAGGGCGTTTCATTAAAAAAATATAAGTTAGGTTAAGATCTCTCAAAATCATTGATCTTGTTTTTTTTTTTTTCATATAAGAAAAAAGTTGCTAGTCCACTGTGCAATATGGTTTTTGCCTCATTCCAATATCTTTAAAAACAGAAAAGTTACAGCTGATCAAAATGTTATCAGAGTTGAAGGAAAAAATTATTGTAAATACTTTGCATGGAAATAGACAGGGTGTTCCACTACACAAATTGTATGTTTCGGTCATGTTTCAAAATAGACTTCTGGTGGAGAATTTTCAAGTACGCCATTAAACTCTACATAAAAAAGTATATTGGATGAAGATTTCATTTGATTTCAGTTTTGTGAAAACTGCATCCATCTATTCCTTGTAGTTTCCGAGAAACCTTGCAATTTCAGCAAAATGGGACACTCTGTATATTAGCTTGCACATTCGTAACATAGTTTTGCATTATTTTTGCAGTTGAATTTTTCTTTTTGAGATATATTTGTAGAGAAATTATTAATTTTAGACATTTTTTTTCATAAGTTTTTTTTGTTATTTTTGTTCCATATGGACGTATTGGCACTGTTATTCTGGACACTCAGTGTTAATGGAGTTTGGGTGGTGTGAGAAATAAAACTCGGCGGGCACGTTTTTTTAATAAAATTTACTTAAATTACGATACCTACAGTGTTACAATTCAATTTACATATCTAAGAGTTACAATTATTTCCGACAAATGAATGTCTTAAGATTATTACAACTTCCGTTGCTGACTGGTTGTTTACTCTGAAAAATACATTTCATACTCATTCATGGTTCTCGGACTTAAACGGTATGGTACAACTTAAACAAGACGATTCTGAGGGCATTATTTTTCCACATATATATCGACACGGTTACCGGGAGACTACCTTTCCGCGGACACAGGTCGGACGGTCGTTCATTCAAGTAACGGTTAGAGGAAAATGGAAGAAATCGTAAACGACCCAAAGTACACCATCTGTACCGTTTCTGAAGAACTGCAAAATTTCAAAGTTGCTCGTATAAACGGTCTTTAACGTAATATTATGCGAACGAATTTAACAGTTTAAAAATATTACCCAAAATTGCTAGCATTTTTTTGTATGCATACAGGGGTCTGTAAAACCTATAGCCGGTATTAGGCCTTGATTTGTCGTCACGGAATTTTAGGAGACAAACTTTGATTGACAAATATTATGGAGACTTAATTTATACATTTTTGCAAACATAAAAAGAAAAAACTTAAAATATATACGAGTTACAATTAATATTACAAACGACTACAATCCTTCGTTAGGCCTGGGCCGTTTACGTTTTCTTAGTTTATTCTAGATTTATCGTGCAAAACATTTCAACACGTGTAACGAAGCGATTTCTATGCGAAAAGTGGACGTTTAAGCGTTCCCCGAGCTGTGTCTGTAAAAAAGGCGAGGCCCCCATCTAGGAACCCATCTCGGATGCACAATGTTACACACACGACCGCATATCGTAACAGAAAATGCAAAAGCAATAGTAAACAAGGTTTTTATTAAATAAAAAACGAAAATTTCTCAGATATAACCTAACTTCTCAGTTGCCGTGAGATCTTAAATAAAAAAAAAAAAAATGTAGAGGAGAAAGCGGTTGTCATTTGATGATCGGGCAGCATCGATTCTGGAAGTGTTAAAATTTCTCTTTGAGACGCGATATATATATATAAACACATTTTGTTTGTATAAAAAACTACAGAGAACGACATACAAAAAATCGGCAAATTTTAACAGCTCTAGAATCAAACCATTGGTGTAATTGTTTTAAGGTTTTATTGTAATACGGTCATTATACTAACATTCCTCTTGTTCTTGTGACTTCCGGACGCATCTTGCCACTTTTCTTTTAAACTCTGAATACGATTCCCTCCATTCTTTCTGCAACAGAGAACACATGCCTGTCAGTCGCGCCACAACGATAATTTTCCCACCAATACACTCACATAACCTCAAACTAACTTAAAACTGACATATAGAAACAAGTGAAGTAGGCACCTCACTTTTCCATAGCTAACTTCGTCATTTCATAGCAAAACATTATACAGTAATTTTTGATATTAAATTATACTACTACTATTTTAGGAAAATTGGTCTTATTTCTAAAAAAAAAATAGACGTTCGAGAACAAACGCGTCAAACACATCACACTTTACAAAAATCAAAATATACAACTTACAGCGGCATCCACGTTGGCAGGTGACTCGTCGTTGGGATCGGCTAACATTGAGATAACTGAAATTAAAATAGTCTCTACTGTGTGCACGGGTAACCACCGTTCCGAAGCTTTTTCGTACCCAAACTTGTCGTCGCCTGGCTCGTGTAGGATCGATATACATACATCGCCGTTTTTATCAACTGTGAAACAAACGAGAAGCTTCAATTAGGAGAATAGAAACAACGCAAAAAAAATGTGTACCTATCAATGTCACTTTACACAATAAGTTACTTGAATTTCTGTTTAGTTGTTCGTTAAATTGCATTTTAATTACACACAAACTTTACTTACTGTTAGGATGCCATATTTCTGTGACAAACTTCATTTTCGGTGGCCTAAGGGGGTATTCTTTAGGAAAATAAAGGTGGCATTTGAAAAAGCCTCCTTCACTGAAAGAAGAGCATACGTTATGGTTAATGCATTTACCAAGGCAAGAATTAAGGTCTACGCTACTGTTCGTTATATAAATTATGCAAAAAAAGGATGAGATGTCAGCAACTTGAAATAAGTTATAATTTCAAACGCGTACTGTTAAATTTTACACTCTATACATCATTGAAGATATTTTATCACCAAATTCGTTATCTTTACCGTAATTTTGGACCATCTTGTGGTTAGATAAGAATAAATGCAAGGTCAGTGCCTTCGACAGCACTGCTGGTGTAACATAACCTCAACTTTTTAAAACAGCCACTAAATGAGGCAATATTTCACATTCACCATGAATCTGAACTTGAATTTGTTGCAAAACATTCAATAAAAGTATATATAAAATAGGGAAATGGCAGTTTTTCTTTGTACTTACTAAAGTGTGTCGGGAGGACCAATTATAAGTACTTCCCATCGGTAAATGTCATTATCATCTATAAGGCCTGCAGAAAAACCCTCAACGGGGTTCTTGTTCAATTCTGGAAGAAGAAAATCACGGATGAGTGCATTAATCCTAACGTTATTCAAGGTCAGAGAAAATACTTGTATCCCTGACAAAGATAAATGTCTAACCTTGTGTATAAATAAAAAAATTGTGCAGGAAGTGTATTGTAAGGACTTTCGCAACGAAAGGTTGGGTATGCTAATGAATTTTAATATTTATGCGTGCCGGAAGAGCCCCGGAGTAACCGATATGGGCTTTGTTTTTTTTTTGCAAAAAAAAATTCTGTGCACACCATTTTCATTAAATTTGGTCATTATTTTCGTCCAGATCGGCGATTTTCCAGTAAAAACGCGTCGAAGGATTAACAAACAAACGGGGATGATTCAAAATAAAGGTGTGGTTTTCGCGAAACGAGGAGGTATTTATTAAATTTAAGAGGTTTGCATAAATTTGACAAGCATGATGAGAAAAATTTAGATATTGATTTTCGTGGCGAACCGATCCTATTTACGACTGGTCCAGAAGAAAGCCGGCACGGTTACGCGAAAATAGCGAGTTGCGACTATTTTTGGAAAAGCCAGACGGGCATATTAAAAAAATCGAAGCTGGACGAGGACGTTTTCAGATGCAAAATAACCCACCTAGTCCACATCGATATTTAAGCTGTCAAATAAAAGGCACAAATAAATCGTGTTTACTAACCTGCTAGCTGTTTTCTCAATAGAAGAGCTGACTGTGGTTCTGACATTAATTACAAATTTAATTTTGATATTAAAATTATCAAACCAAACACTGTTCTCTAAAATGGCCGGTGTCGTTCCTAAATGTTGCGGACCGCATTGAATCAAACATATGTTATTTCCGGAATGGTTTGCTGCTCCACTGTTTTAAACGTCAAAGTTCGTGTCGCCATCTAACGCGCGGGGCCCCAACCGTCTCGCCCTGCCCCAAGATCGTCACTGCAGAGGTTAGCTCGTCGTAATGTCAAGTCGGGTAATTTATAATATGCGTTTTAACCAAAGTTTACAAGATTAATTTATTCAAAATTACTTGAAATAAATGAAAATTCCATTACTTTATGCGTAAATAATTGTAAAAACTTGATTTATGTAACTTTATAGAAATCTATTTCTACATACATCTTACGGCCAAAAGTCAAACTGCTTTTGATTGAATACATAATTGTAGAAATCTGTCATTTAAATAATAAAGAAATCTGCTGTCTTAGACATCTTGTGGTTAGATGTCCAACTATTTCTGTTTGACTGTAAAATGTTACAGAAATCTAATATAGTTAATTAAATTGTCATATAAGTTTATGAAATAGTGGAAAGATGGCAGCATTAGTTAAAAAAATTAAAAAAATGTCTGAATTTTGATATTTTTGTTATCATAAGTATTTAAAAAAGAAATAATTTAATAATAAAATTGAATAATGTGAGTAATTTTTATATTTAATCTAATTTGGAAGTTAATATTTGAACAGATAATTAAATATGTGAAATTGTTACAATTTTCTTTGGGATTCTTGTTGATCCCTCTTTAATAACCCTTCTGGAGGGGTGGTGCTGCCTAAGCCGGTAATAAAATATTCACCACATCCTTTAATACAATTTGGGGTAAGCACTCAATATTCAGTAAGCTTGACGTTCTTGCCAACGTTTTAATAAATAATTCGCCAGTAATCATAAAAGTTTGGCCACGAGATTGCATTCGGCTGAATATTTTTACTTATTTACGAAACCCACCTTCTCTTTACCTTTTTCCTTTACGTATTTATGAACTTCAGAGACACCTCAAATACATACAATTTTCTCGACTTGATCATAAAAAGTTTTAACGTGGGACTTAAATCTTCAACTCCCAAGGCGATTCTTCGGCGTTTGTAGTGCCACTCATGTTGATATTTTGTTTCTTTTAATCGGGATACGGTTATAAATGAAACTCCATTCGTTCAGATTTCCGTTTATTTGATACAAATGTTCATAACACTCACTCACCGGAGCAGTCTCTCGCCATCGTTTGACATTTAACAATAATTTAATATAAACACACCCTAAATGTGGCTCTCGTCCAGTCGGGAGCATAAAAACTAATACGCTCGTACAAAGAGTTTCGAAATTTACAGGAAATTTTATTTACAGGTAACAGTCACGTTGAAGGACCGACATTTACATTTAGTATATTTCTTGTTTCTAGAGTCCTTTATGTTAACGGAGCCTATGTACATCATTTAGGTAATTAGTCTATACAGACAGTGTAACGGAGAGGAAGCGAGTAGGATTTAAAAAAAAATGTGCCAAGTTTGAGGTTCGACGTCGTCTCGTAAAAGAAAAGGAAGAGATAAAATTTGAGCTGTTTGGTTTAGGTGTCGAGAGTATTAGAGAAGTAATGACGATTTTTTTGTGAGTTGTAATTTGAAATTATAATTCAGATATACAGGGTGGATTTTTTAAGAATGGGAAATATCGTTGCTATAGATATTAGAAACAATTCTCTGAAGCTATTTATTTGTAGCTTAATTCTAGGTTTTCTTTAGTTTAATTGAGTATTTTGCCACAAAAATAAGGATTAATTGAATAAGCCCTTGCGCCAAAAGGATCAGTCACGGGTTATTTTGAAACTAAGTTTGAATAACCAAAAACTCACACATTGAAAAAGTGGATAAGTAAAAAATCACAAAAATTACATCACTATCGCACACTTCTGTGCTTTTTTGACGTTTTGAAAAACTCTGTTTTCGTTCTCAAAAATTGCAATTGTATTAAAAATCAGTCAAGTTTGACAGTTTAAAATTTGTTTATCTGCTTATATATAGATGTTAAATGATTTTTATTTCATTGTTACTTACTTCTTCTTGATACAAAATAATCGCGGTCTCTTTTAATTTTCTTTTTGTTACATTATCTTCATTCTCTAAATTTGCTTACGAACCCCATAGAATCAAAAAACCGTTTTTCCAAGCGTGTTCGCAAATTTTTGATTTTTCAAATTTCTGTCTATAATTTTTCTGTTACTCAACTCTAACGATGATAACAAGAGCGAGACATTTCTCCAACATAATCTTTACTGGATTCACAAGGTATGATGTACATGCAATTTTTTAAATTTTTTAATCATTTTTTGGACGTGTTTTTGAATAAAAGAATCGTAAGGTATTGTCTGAAAAATTGTTCTAATATCAAATTTGTTACCGATGTTTTCTTAATCATTCTGGTAATGTAGGGATATTTGTTTTTTTTTAAAACTGTAGGGCATATTTAACACTCATGCCCAAAATTGTTTAGAAATTTTTGTCATGCCAAAGAACTTCAAATTGCCAATATTCAAAATATTTATCAAGAAATCTTCAAAATTCTCGACAAATTCCAAAATAAAACTATAACTTTCAACACCCTGTATATTTTCAACTTCAATTGTCTAATTTTTGTCTCTAGTATCTGTAACTTTGAGATATTCAACATTCGGCCTTCTTTCAACATATTTAGCATTTTTTCATCTTGTCAGTAAGGCACTTTTAAATTAGATTTTTTTTTTTTTTGTGAATGAGCAATTAGTTTTTATACGCTTTAAGTAAATAATTTGTTGAACTTGTCGAACTTTGGCCTCAAACGTGGCACACTACTATATACAGGGTGATTTACTTCTGTGCCATTTAGTTTACTCTAACGGTAATATAAGGGAATCGAGATGTGTGTTGAGTCGTGATTTGTCCTCGAGAGTTGTATTCAAGCAAAACACCCTGCAGAGGACCGTCTTAGACAGAAATATGGGAACATCCAAGATGATTCGCAATATGTACATTTCGTTTCTGTGACTTCAATACGACACTGTACGATAACTTCGGAAGGGTCGGCTATAGGGTTCTATGTTGTGTTGGAAAGTGTGTTTTATCACAGTTTAAAATAAAATAACAACACACAGATTGAGAAGTGGACTTACGGATAATGTTAGAAGGTCGACATTTGTCGCTGACGAACAAAAAAAAATATAGTAAGCTTTCTCTGTACACTATTTACAAACATTTTTTTCCCCTAATTTTTCGACAAATAATGGTTCCAATCAAATCTTATTGATATGTATAAAAATAGATAAAAGTTCGGTTAGGTACGAGTCCAGTGTAAGTTAAAAAAAAATTGTCGACAGAAGGGCAGTGAAAATTAAAGGGGTCATGTTTTGATAACTATTTTGAGCTTTAAGAAAAATTTAAATTTTGTAAAAAACAAAAAAAAAACGTATCAAAATATGACCTCTTTATATTTGCTAGCCATAGCTGGTCGAGGTTATAAAATTTATTATGCCTATAATTATATTCAAATAATTTTGCTACGTACAAATTTGTCAAATTACTTTAAAAAGTCATTATTAGATGGCGTTACGTCAAATTTCAAAATTAAACTATAATTTCGACTACAAAAATTTTAAAGTAACACACGAAACCGTAAAAAAAATTATTCGTTACACTTCCCATTTCGTGAAGTAAGTAAACACCACCGTACTGGAAAAATTCATCAACTTTTCACGTTTCTCAGCCTCAGAGCGCGAATCCGCACCCTTCACATCTCTGTGTTGTCCTCGGATGTCTCCTCGTTCTCTGGTTCCTCCGGTAGGGTGTACACGCCCGTCATGACTGGCCCTTCCAGCACTTCCGGTATCTTGGCAGGCACCGGTACCAGTTCGTGGGCCATGCCTACGTCCACCACGGAAGTGGGAGTCCCGGTGCTCAACAGAGTCTCCTCCGTCAGGTTCCTGTGGTAGAAGCTGCTGTTCTTCTGCGGGTTGAACTGTCATGACGTCATATTGTAGGGGTCGTTGACGTTGAGGTCGTCGGGGAAGCTGGTGGAGTTGAGCTTGGGGATGGCCTTCTCCTGGTGCTTTAATCTGAAAGAATAACATGGGTGTTTACTACCGTCTGAAGATTTCCATCAGGCTACTTCATAGTTGTAGTATCTGATATTAGTAGACACTCACCTATGGACGATTTCATCATGGACCACATTGAAACACATGGCGGTGAGAGCCATGCCAGACATGATGTAGATCGAGCAGAACCATATGGTGGTGTTGGACTCATAGTGCAGGAAGGGGTCCGATCCAGGAACCATGTCGCCGAACCCTATGGTGGTGAGGCTCATGAAGCAGAAGTAGAAGCCGTCGAGCAGAGCCCAGTCCTCCAGTTTGTAGAGGGCGAAGGTTCCCAGGCAGATGTACACGAACATGATGCAGAGACAGAGCAGAATGGGCGCCAGGATGGACCAGCCGTGCATGGAGCTCTTGGATTCGTTGTCGGTGCCGCTGAGGCTGTCCAGCTCTTTGGCGGAAGCCCCGTCTCTGCACGGCGAGTGTAGGTTGTTGCTGTAGTTCGAGTTGGAACGCACGTAGAATGGTTCTTGGAGACCTGTAGGCAATAAGGGGGATCGTACATTGTGATTCTCCGAATTAATAGGCACGGGACATTATTACTCTCAATATCATTTGCTACTTCAAAAACATGCATAATTTAAAATTGTAAGTCAACAGGCGTCCGCGACAGAAAAAAGTTATTTTAGAAAATTTTAACTTCATAGTAAATAAGTAGAACCAAAATGGCTACTACTCTGGATACTCATTTCACGATTCACTTCTATTTCAAAACTCACCTAGTTGTTGCTGTAGTTCCATCTGCTGCCTCTTCTTCTTCATCCTTTTTTCCTTCTCGGCCATCCTCTTCTCGTCGTAGCAGCAGTAACCGCAGTTGGAACACAGGCAGCAACACAGAGCCCTGGAGAACACCCCCCTGGCTACCCTGCTGAGGATGCTGCCCACGCTGGACAGGTAGAGGAGGGTGAGGGGGATGCCCAGCATGGCGTAGCCCATGGTCACGGCTTTACCCAGTGCCGTCCTAGGTGCTATGCTGCCGTAACCTGCAAAGCAAGGTTATCAGTGACTACCTTATCTGCTCAAGCCGTCAAATATTTTAAAAGTCGGTGGTGTATTATTTTATTCCTAAGGCTACCCATATCTACGCTCATAGTTGAAAGAAAAGCAGTTCCATATATAAAAATATATAGGGCGTGACAAGTTTTAAAATTATGTAGATCTTATAATTCATAAGTAAAGCCCATATTTGTTCGCAGATCTCAGATCCGGACTTGTCGACGTGAATTTCAATCTAGAATTCTGTAGTGTGGCGACACCAACGTTAGTATTTGGAAACATACACATCACGCCAAATGTCAAAATTTGACATTTGATATTGACACTATAATTGCTTATCTTGTATTAGAACCTACATATTTAATATGGTTTGCAAAAATCTACGTATTTTTTATTTATTATTTTAAATTCGTGTCTAAATATTTTACATTTTTCATAAAACTGAGTACAGACGTATTAATAATGAACTGCTACTCCCACATTTCCACCATAAATACACAATAGTTATTATTTTAGGTTGTATCAATTTATAAATTTAACAATTAGATGTAAACAGAAACGTACACCTTAACAATTGCCGACTATATCCGATTACGTCATTTGTGCTGTTGAGTGCTGCCACACGCGGTGAGTCACTGCAAACGGGCAAAGGAACAGACTAGAAAAAGCACGCCTGCTGCGATTTAGCCGACGATGATTCAAGTAGTCGCGAGTGCTGTGCTATCGAGCGACGATGCGATGCATGCCACGCAAACCCAAACGCAACATAATATCCACGCGCCAAAGTGACGTTCCGTAATTATAATGTAACAGAAAACCGCGCAACGGACGTCTATGACACGTCGATAACACGCTCCTGCGGTCGCTTAAATAATAGTAGGCCTCACCGATTGTTTAATTCCCGTCGAATTACCCGGAGCAGGGGTCGCGGCGTACGTAATTAATCGATTTTAGATGAGATTATCGACAGTTTTGCCGCCCATGTCCCGGTTGGGTCCGGAGGGAAGGGAGGGGGGGCGGTTATTGTTCGGCGGCGACATCAATCGATCGCTCGATGGATTTTAATTATTCACTCGGTACCCGGCTTTAGCTGGGTCCCAAAGTGTTATTCGATTAGGGCTGTAAAGTTTTGCAATGGGCGGAAAGCGTCGAATTTCGACAAGGGGCCCGCCTATGGAATGATTTCGTCCTTGTAGGGGGGTCTGAAAAAGCCAATGGGTGCGTTTTTAAGATTTTTTGTATGGCACTTCTTAACCGTATCGCCTCTAAGAGCTTTAAACTGCACCAATATTGATAATACTAAGAAGTAATGTTGACGGTTGTGAGGCAAGTCATTGGCGTCGAAAAGGTGTGGCTAAAGAAAACGACAATATTTCGTGCTAATCATAGCTGCATATGATAAATCATAACATTCATAGTATTTCTTATTCATCAGTTATAGTTTCTGTATCTCTGTATAATACGAGTGGGAAATAAGTGTTCCTGTGAATTGTATATTATTATAGTTTTTCTACGACATACACGCACCGAATTTCGACAAAGGTCCCACCTATGGACTGATTTCGTCTTTGTAGGGAGCTTCAAAAGGCGAATGGTTACGTTTTTTAGATTTTTTTGTATGCCTCTTCTTAACCGTATCACCTGTAAGAGCTTTAAACTGCACCAATATTGATATAAGTAATAATGAAAAATAATCAATATTTGTGCCAGAAACATACCCAAATTTTTCTCCTGTTAAAATGCTCTATTTTTCTAATAAACTTTTATTAGGGAAATTATAAGCAATATCATCTTAAAGAATTTCAAAAGAAATAGCACCTGAAAATCACATTAAATGTCATTAAGTAATAATAAATAAAAGGATTAAACTCGATAATTCTTTAATACAGTTAAAACAAAAAATGGAGACTAATTTTATTCCGAGTTCTAAAAGATTAACAATTTTGCTTATAGTCGTAGAATAAGACTATGCCTGTGCTTGTTTTTAAGTTGTCCACATCTGGACAGCCATTTCTACTTGATATTTGTACTTTTTTTTTCAGAATTAAAGTACGGTCAAAATATAAAAAAGTAATTAAAACACCACCTATCATTTTGAAATAAACACCAATGTTATGTATTTTAGTATCTTCAATCAAAAATACTTATTAGACAGTTGTATCAAAAATAATGCGTTCCGTAAGTTTATTAAATTTCTGATAGCATTGCGACTAATTTCCCGTAACTTCGGAGCATAGTTGGGGCCCGAATCGTCAATCAAGATGAGCGTCTGTCACGTCGTTTGATTAATTGCGATTAATTTAAACCTAATATTTCACTCCGACACCGGTTTAATATTAAAAGATAATGGATTACGATTAGACGGAATTTTCCATTGGAGACGTTTAACGGGGTTACTTGCGGATTGTGAAATCCACCGTGAATTGATTTATGACGGCCGAATTCGAAAAAAGCGACGGTCTCTGACGTTAACAGAGTATTTTGGGGCAAGTCAGTAATATGATTCAATCGCACTCTTAGAACTGTACTATATTAAAGGTAGTAAAGCAAGGGTAAAGTTTGAGATTTGCTTTCATTAGTCAATAATAATTTACCTATATTAAATATCTTTTCTCTCCATTTTTGATAGCGATGCTTGTTCGTATTTCTTTTGGTATAAAACAACACTGGAAGATTCATTCACAATATCTGATGGTAAATCATCACTTGAACTCATATACTTGCACAATCATTAAGAGAAATAAATCCGTGACAGCCATATAAGCCCGTTGTTACGATAACTTCTTCGATACGATACATTCGTCTGTATCCCACTTATTAAGCAAGTAACTATTACTCTTAGCATTGACCCTTAAACATGCCCTATTTTGTTATTGCCCTGTCCTGTGGGCGACAGTGTCGTCTACAGTTGTCCAAAATTTATATACGACTGTATATTAACTTTCAAGTTTCTGTTTTACCTGAGTTATTTTAACAGTATAATCGACGAAAAGGCAATCGCTCGTAAGCTTATGACGCGTGCAGGTGTAAAGCTAAAGATGTCCATATTTCGAACCTTAGTCATCTCTCCTTTTTTACACGATGTACAAGGATAGAAGGAGAAATATTTTATCACAGTGCATTGAAAAAATTATTTTAGAAACATTAACAACTTGTAAAAATGTGGTTTGATTTATTTGTGACGTCACTCTCTATTGTTTCCGCTCTGGAGTATAGGTATTCTTCCCTCATTTTATTGCATCTTAAATGCCTCAGAACAGAGGTCCAGCATCGGTCGATCAAATCCAATTCCGCTTTATTTTTATCTCTTGCGAAGTTCAAATATGCTTTTAACGTTTGCGGTACGTTTAATCTAAATTTATCCTGCCCTGCCTGCCCATTCCAAGGCAAAAGTCACCGCCTTTGAATACAGTGTTGCCAGATAATAAAAAAGAGCCGCACATCAGAACCTCAAATGCTCGTCTTGAAACTTATATTCTCAATTTGACAGATAATATCTCACCGTGCCTTTATTGTTTATTAGTTGCAGAAGACATTCAAGTAATAAAAGTATAGTATTCGCAAAATTTTCGAGCCACTTTTAATTTTAAGAACAGGTAATAATCACTGGGGTTAAATAGGGAATATAGGGTGAACGGTTAAGTTCTTCAAAACCACAGTCACTTATTTTCGTGTAAGAGACGTAATCACAGCGCAGTGCTCGATTTTCTTCAACATTGTAACGTCAGTCATTATGGTCATCCTTTACTAAGGGTTACTAGAAAACAAGTGACCATAATTAGTTGAAATTTTGTATACATACTTTCAGATAGTGGCATTAGTTAATGCAATAAAATAAATAAAATTACCCACATCGGTAGCATATCATACTGAGAATACTGTGAACGACCCTCGTAGGTGTCTATTGTTGTATCATTTCCGCTTAAATTCCACTTTTGTATATTTTAAGAACGATTACCCCGCATCATACGTAAAAATCTCGCTTATCTTACCGATGACTAAAAATCTCACGAAACAGGATTTTCCCACACACCTGGCAACTCCGCTAGCGCATCGGCAACTTCTTGGCAATCGCTTCGCCGAACAAATCCCGTCGTTTCCGGCCGGCGGCGGCCGGTTCGCCCAGGAAAATTAAAAGTAATTGATGTATCCCTGACTACGGGGAACACATGGTAACGGTCGCTGCCGTTCTTTTTTATTCCGTCGAGGCGTGAGGGGCGGAAAAGGGAGTTTTTCGATTACTTTCGGCGGCGCTTTCGCGGAGGAGCGACCGGGGGGCTTCCCGAATATTTTTCTTAATTTAATTGCGAGCCGGGCGTAGTTAAGGAGATGAGATGGATGCCCGAACAGGACCGGCACGAAAAATGTTTATCTTGTGCGAAGTCAGAACTTTGTAAATAGTGCACTCTGTGTATTTGAAATAGAGTTATAAAGAAATGTTTTTCGGCTAAATATTTTCTATTACAAAAATCTTTAAAAAATGTATATGAAACGCTCAAAATGCTGGTATGCCAGTTTTCCTCAATAAGTCTTATGTTTGCAGAAACATGCAAAAAAATATGAATATCAATCATACACCACTGTAACTTATAATCACGTGGTAGCAACATAAACTTAAGCTTAAAAATTCATATAAGTTCTGTTTCGACAAGACTCAGGGACTGGCTTTAAACTGTTAGAAACATTCGGCGAGTTATGTTGTGAATGTGTTTTCACTGAATGTAATTCAAGAAGTAGTTAGACAAACATTTCTGACAGTTTCAAACTACGAATAGTCCCTGACTCTTGTTAGATCAAACCTATAGTATGTAAAACATGACTAATACTCCTTATTTTGTTATAGGAAACATCGTTGTTGTAGTATAGGGGTGCTACGTTGAGATGGAGCGACAGAATACCCTTGGAGGAAGAAGAGAAGGATTTATTGAAGGAACTCCATACAAAGGATATTTAGATTATGAAATTATATAGTGTTAGGAAATGCAGGGTCTTAAATTAAATACGCACCATTCATAACTTCGCTATTATTAGAGATACAGGACCGGCCAAATATTGACAAAAGCAGCAATTTTTCTTCTGATCAGTATACAATCGCCTCTACAAGATATTTGCCAACATAATTCGATTTAAGATATGACACCCTGTATATTATGCAATTTTGACTATATTCCTTGAGAATTACAGCGGTTCGGCGAGTCTACGCCTACGGTAAGAGATATATGACCATTAGAACACGTGGTTTAACTACCATGTCTCTCTTACCATTAGAGACAAGCATCGACTTTGTATCGTTGTATCCAGGATATATTTCTATTCAAATGCCATATAGGGTGTTCCATTTAAATTAGTGTGGTATTGACAATTAACTTGTAAGTACGATTTTCAGTCTTTGTCTCGGTAAGCACATGCTAATCAGCAGAGAAATTGCTACTCCTTTTAGCTTTAACGGGTTGTGTCTCCAATAAAAACGTAGTTGACGATGTCGTCGAATTGTTTGATATGGTTCTTTTATTGTGATTTATATATAATTTTGTTCGTGACCTTGTAAATAATATATTTAATGTTTATTATAGTAGTGAATATTGGAACCCAAAACCGCATAAAACGAATAAATATTAACTAATTTATCAGTGTTTTACTTCCCGTTAAATATGGTGCTTAGGAATAATTCCATTTGATTACTAGTAGATGGTGTCGTAAGAACGTCCGAACTCATAACATTTACTTTCAATGTTGCTGAATATTAATTAAAAATGACTAGAAAAGTCCATATTTGCTTTAACTTTGGCAAATTTTTCTCTGAAAAATCGACCTTTCATTCACCGCCGATAGATGGCGCTGTGTAATTTTTTGGCATCTCACCACTACTAGGTCGACGAGAATTCATGACCCCGAGTGAAAATTTTGACAACCTTCAGTAAACCTCGATTTGTAAGGGGGGGTATATTTCTTCTTCGAAGAAAAAAAAACACATATTATAACAGTCGAACTAAAGACCAATATAAGACTCTCACACCAAAAACAATCATAAAGTCAGTCAAACCAAAAACATAGAAAACCATCTTAAATCTTGTCGACTATTTGAGACGCCTCGCATAAGATCGTTGGGTAGGCGAGTCGCGTGCCGATCCCCAACCCTTCCCCACCCTTGTCGATAACTTAGTATAAGTCATATTCCGATAACCTTGTGTCGGTGACATGACTGATTTTTTGAGTGTCGCCATCTACCGAATTTTTCCCGAACTAGAATTTTTGCAAATTTTACTCGTGAAATTTTACCGTTTGGTCGAATTTTTGACTCGGAAACATACATTTTTGTAGACTGTCAAATCATATCAAATAACAAAAGTGCTACTACTCGGTAAGACGTTCACAGCTCCATTATTGTTTCAAAAATTTTACTCGTGAAATTTTACGGTTTTTTCTGAACTGTCATATTATCAGGTAACAAAAGTTGTGCTACAGTCACATTACAGCTACAATCTCGATCAGGCAATATCTATATTATTTGAAGGTCTAAGCAAAAAAAAGAGAATTATGAATGAAGCATTTTATTTACCAAATTAAAAGACAATGTATATAATACATTTTATAAGTATCTCAAAATATTTTTTCTATTTTTTCTTCGTTCATTTTCTTCTGAATCGTCTTCTTCTGGGCTCTTTCCTCCGTCTTAGTAGTTTTCTTTGTTCTACTTGTAGTTGTAATCTTCCTCTTCATATAAACCTTCTGATTCTTCGTTTTCTGCTTAGGTAGTCAACCATTTCTTCTTCTTCCTCCTCTTCCTCTTCTTCTTCTCCTTCTAGTTCCTAACTTCACCTTTGACGCGCAACGACATGTTCTCTGCGTGTACCTGCAACATAAACCGCAAAACCCAATTACTTTTCTGTTTTCTTACTAGATAAAATAAATTGCCCTCAGTTTAGGTTATCCAATACCTTCCCTTCATCCCATTTACCGTCTCTGTCCTCATTACGTTGCTTTGCGAAGCTCTAATATATATTCAGTTCTGTTTGACATGCTTTCAGATGAATGCCACGTCAAAACAACTAACTGGATTCAATTCGCCCGTAATTGGCACGCGAATCGAAGGCGCCCGAGCCTTCAGCGGCGCGCGGATGCCATTTCCGAGGGGATACGCAATGAATTAACCAGTTGCCGTCTTTTTTTACTTTCTGACTTTCTTTCCGAAGTCTAAAAGACTTTCGCGCAAGGACAAGCCAGCCAACCCGTTTTTCCGACACGCATTCTGGACAACGTCTACAAAAAAACCTTCCCCGATAACTTGATGGATTCGCGAGTGAATTTCTTGGACTCCAGGGGCCCTTCTATCGATCACGACGTCACCGAAAGAACCGAACAAAAAGCTTGTCCCCCCGAATGAATTATGTCGGAAATAATCTTATTGTAGCCAAATGGGAGGGTGTTATCGCGCCTTTCCGGGAAAAACGCGTTGGCCCTGATCAGGAGTGGGATTGTTTCTGTTTGAGAGGGTCAAATATGAAAAATATTTCACAAAGGTAATAAAAATCGTTATCTGAATAAACTTTCGTATCTCGTTGACGTTTCGCTGTAATAAGCTTTTTATTGCGATTTAAAATTTGAAAAGTGCAACCTAGGCGAGCCCGGAGTATAATGAGATCCTGGCAAATTCATAAAGCGAGCGCACCGCTTCAAATTTTCTGCTATTTAAAAGTTGAATTTAAAATTAGTCTCGCGTAGGATATCTTGTATGTTGAAATTCATTCGTACAATGGCGTCCTTTTACATATATATAACCCGATTGCTCCCATGTTATCAAATAGACGAAATCGAGTAATTGACATTTTTTAAATGGTTTTTGCACAAACCGAGAAACATTCAACAAAGCAGGCCAAGCAAACATCTACAAGAACAAATATATGACTCAACACAACAACAACAACAACAACAACAACTACGTACCTGTTAGGTTAAGACTAATAGGAATATCGATTTAATTGATCCACTCTGCTCTACTCTAAATGATAAATACAATACGCCAATATGTTTGACAATTTTCAAGCACGAGAAGCAAGAAACGAGTGAACAGTAACGATAAAATTCAAATTGGCCCCGATGCTAATTAAATTTCGATTTGTTCTACTACATGAAAGTAACTATATCCCAAATAATCCCTCTCGACGCAAGGCTGCGGAGGCAACCGGCCAAACACCGGATCCAGTATAAAATACACTCCCACTCGGTTTGCAGCAGATTTAAGAGATTATCTTGGAAGTTGCACCGAGTTCGACTAATGCCCTTGTAAGTTCGCGAGAGGTGGCGGTGGAAGGTGGCCGTGATTACGGAATTTGTCAGATTAAAAGAAAATTTACGTGGAATCGATTAGATACAATAGTTAGTTGTTTTTTCTCAGACCAATATTTTATTATTTGATAGAAGTGTTGCTTTAGTACTGAAACATTTGACGAACCGTATTTTTCGTCTAACCACCCCCATTTTTCGGTTCTAAATCCCACGTTGAGGTGTGAAACGTTGTCACGGCCCGACGACTGACCCGTACAGGCGGCCGAAGTCCAGCTATTTTCAATTAGAGAGACGGGGTAAAGGGGAACACGGGCGGTTCTCCATTTAAAAATCCCCGTCCGGAACGTGGCAAGTTTTCGCGTCGCAAGCGAGACCTGAATATCCGAGCGGCCTCTGCGGGGATGCGACGCGCGTTTGTTTTACATTTAGATTCGGGGGCGACCGACTTGCGTGTAATATTGGGTCTTATTAGGTTTGACGAGGGAACGGGGACAGTTTTTTATTTGGGGAAACGGGAAGTGTTTGCTGTTGTCGTGCATTCCTCTTTGGTTTGGGTGAGAAATCTTTAGTAATTTCTGGTTTTATAGGGACAATACTCTAATGAAATTGGTTTCGAATTACTGCGATTTGCTATTTTTGAAAACATTTTATGCCTCCATAGAAACAATAATGACTTGTAGACTAGAGATGTAAGCAGACGTAAAAAAGAAACGTATGGAGGCGACACCGACTATTACAACGTTCCACAAATAACTAAAACTAAAAGATCAGCTCGAATTGCGAGTCAGCTATGTAGCTGACTAGCTGTGTGTGTAATGTCTCCAATAGGTATTCTTTAAATATTTTTAAAAACAAAATAAACGTATAAGGTAAAACATTGTGGAATCTTCACCGGTACTCTTAAATCAATGGTTCTATGAATCACGTATTCATTTCAGAATAAAATTAAATTTTAGTTAGTAAAATTATATAATGACAATTTTTGGTGTGGCAAAGGGGACTCAATTATAACAACTGTTATATAAGAAATAAACACTACCTTTCCACCAATCCTGATATTCTCCACGATGAAATTTATAGAGAAAGACCTAAAGTCTGCTTTGTTCAAAATGAAATAATTTTTACGAGTTTTACAAAAAAATATATTAAATAAAGTTGAAGGAAACATCAGAAAAAAGTTAATCTTTGCGATTGATACCATTGTACTTTTTTTTTAAAGAAAATCTTACGTAAATTCGTTAGAAACGCTGGCGAAGCTAAAACCGGCAACCGAATTCTATTTCTTCCGATGATGCTAGTTCTTTCGTTCCCTTGCCTCCTTAGTTTTTATCCTTACTACCAGTCCTCATAAACAAAAAAAAGTGTGATTGTTTTTCTCGATCACAATAGCCAATTTCGGTAAGCAGATCGTCTTATTGTTTTTCATCTTCCCCCCTTCGAGTCGATCCGTATAAAAATGTATAGAAAATATCAGATACATGCACATAGGGTATAAAATATGTATTACAAATTAAAATAGTACGATATATTACCGTATACCATGTTGTACCAGTCGGTCAGAAAAAAGACTAAAGGAATTTAGGAAAAGTCTCGTTTCTCAGATTTACACTGTGGTGAAGGAGCAAAAGCCACACCGATGTGATCATTTTACTGAGGCACACAAAATACAGCAAAATTATTGGACACTGTTTTAGTTATTTTCCTAACAAATGCGGTATAAGACACTTTCCCACACCTGACAGCTTCCCGTCGTTCGGAAAAGCAGTCAAGGGCGGGAAAGATATTTTCCGCATGAGTTAGCAACAAATTTGTGTCTACAAGCTAATGAAAATAAATGGAAAGTTCAATGTTCTTAAATCTGTATTAATACAAACATTCTTCACAATATCTACATCTTGTTTAACTTTACAAACTTTACCTTTTATGCGAATTAGTGGATAATATCAAACAAATTTTGTATCTTTACGAAGAAACAACTTGAGACTCATATTTTATCAGCATCTACCTAAATTTTTCTCAATAATTATACTCATGTATGCTTTCGGAAAAATGACTCTTTCCGAACTAAAATGTGTCTGATAAAGACGTTAAAAACGCACGCTTGTAGAAAAAACCGATTTTAGCTGCCAAAAATGGAAACAAAAGTTACTTACACCAAACACACGTTTTTTGCTGTTTGACCTAGCCTAGCTTATAGCCTAGAACTGTTCGAATTTCGTTAACAGAAAGCATTCCTTCCAGCTTTTATTAAGTTTAGTGTTTTAGGGCTAATGTTCGGCAATCTGTTCTGGCCCGCAGTTTCACCAGCCCGGACTGCGAGAGCGAACGCCAGCGTTGATAATGGGTAGAGCGGAAATTGATTATTCTTCTGGTGTTCTTACTGGCCGGCATCGGAAATATGCAACAGACCGGAAATATATGAGAGGCGGGATCGTTACTCTTTTTCGGCGGACATTACGTTTCTCCAGGACTGGACTCGCCGCAGTGTGGGAGGCCCTTTAGTGAAGGGAGTGACCGCACTGGGTACTAGAAGGCACTGTTTTAAACGAACGTTACTTTACATTTTCAAAACCGTTTTAAACACATAATACTTTAACTGGAAGAACTGTTACTGATATATATAAATTTGTGCTTAAAATTTTGCCGTAAATAAACTATAAATGTAGTAAACCATATAATTTCCATGTATTAGTGACTGCAAACATATTTTAGTAATTGGGTTGTTGTACATTTTTATTATAATTATAAAACTTTTAACTATATTAAGTAATTAATGTTAAATTAACTCAGCAACACACGGAAACATGTTTGTCACTATTAACTTTTGTTCCTGGTAGGAAAATTCGTTAAATTTAGTTTCACCCAATTTGTATTAAATTTTTATTTAGCTAATAGAATATTTATTGGCGACACAAAAAACAACACTATGACTGAATCACCCTGAATATTGAGTATTATGACGAAATATAAATGATATTAGCGAAAAAATCAAAAACCTAAAAATTGAAATAAAGAAATCTTAATACAAATATTTATATTGCATAACTTAATTTTTTTATAAAAACAAACGAAAAACATGTATTTCTCAATTTGTGACCTATAGAACTATCAAAATTCTCACCGTTTCCAATTCACCATGCCTGTTAACGAAGCGAAGTCTCCGGAGTAGAACGAGAATAATACCCGAGACTCCCCCGAAATTATTTGTTTAATGATCTGTAGCATCCCCTGGGAACCCCCCGACCGTCATATTGGGGCTCGGGCGGCCTCTCCTTGTCCGGATTAGGTATAGGCCTCGGACCAGTCTATTTGTTAGGTTACCTACAACGTTCATCGGTCCTAGGAAGGGTGGCAGGGTAGTTCGACGTCCCCGGCATCTGCCCTTGACGCCTACGATCAGATCGCTGCGTCTAGAACTAAATACCGGATAATTGTCGGGAGAGGTCCCGCGCGCTTCCTTCCGGGTGATCAGCCTGCGGTCTTCCGGGTGCTTCAGAGGCTCCTCGGTTTTTGTTGAGTTTTTCAATGTATGTTCTTACAAGCTGCCACGAAATATTTTTCCTTGACATCAGGGAAAGGTTGTAAGTATTTAAAGAAAGGGAAACGGTTGGATCGATCACTGGCGTTCAAAACTCTCATTTTTGTTCCGCGCCCTCTTCTCTTGACAAAAAGTAACCATATCAACTTCTTCCTATACATGTTTTCTTTTTCATAATAACCCTTGGCAGTAAAAACACACATTTTTTAAAATGTGATATAGGGTGTTAAAAAAAGAGTGTAAAATATTTCAGGAGGTAATATTATGAACCAAAATAAGCAGAAAAGTCTTAATAAACATGGGTCCGCAAAGTAACGGTTGCGGAGATATGAACCACTATTCGTTTTTCAAACATTTTATTTTATTAGGAATAAACCGACGAAGGAAGCTTTTAACAAACAAAAAACAAAGTTACAGAAGATGTTCAAAGTACCCTCCGTCCATTTCTAAGCAGACACGACATCTTCGTCTCAACGACATTCGAACTCTTTCGAAAACACTCTCCTTGGTTTGGATTTCTTGACACTTTTGATTAATCCGTAGCTGCAGCTCTTCCAGGCTATTTACAGGAGTACCATACACTAATGTCTTCAAATATTCCCAAACAAAGAAATCTAGAGGGTTCAGATCAGGCAATCTTAGAGGCCATAAAACAGGTCCGGCCCTTCCTTCCCATCTATGTGGAAAAGTTTGGTGTAAATGCTCTCTAACGGCCATGGAAAAATGAGCTGGAGCACCATCATGCTGGAACCACATTTGTTGCCTCTGATTCAAAGGAATGTCTTCCAAAAACTCATACAGTGTGTTCTGCAGAAAGTTGAGGTAAGCAGCGCCTGTTAATCGGTTTGGTAAAATAACAGGACCTAGAAACCTGTCACCTACAATACCCATCCAAATGTTTAATGAAAAACGTGCCTGATGTACAGATTCTATTAGAGCATGAGGATTTTCGTGGACCCAAATATGCGCAGTGTGAAAATTAAACACTCCATTTCTTGTGAACCGGGCCTCATCAGTAAAAAAATGTTTGCAAGAAAACGAGGATTTTCAGTATCATGACGTAGAAACCAGCGGCAAAAAACCAAACGTGCTTGATGATCATTTATTGGGTTTAAGGCCTGTAATTGTTGCACATGGTATGGATAAAGCAGTTGCTCGTTAAGGATTCTCCAAACAAGAGGACCACTAATTCCTACCTCGGCTGATATTCTCCGTACACTCGTACCTGGATTCTGCTCTACCAGTGCTAGAATTTCTTCTTCTGCTCTAGGAGTGGATACCGATCTCGGTCTTCCGGATAAATGGCACTGTTTGCTCAAGGAACCGGTATCACGCAATCTTTGGTGAATTCTTCCAAACATGCGTTGTGAAGAAATCTAGCGATTTGGATAAGCCTCAGCATAAAGACGTCGCACTTCGGTAGCGTTCCCATTAGCACAACCATACATGAAATGCATATCTGTTAATTCTGCGTTAGAGTAACCAGCCATAGCGAAAGAAAACTTGTGCACTGAGAACAACTGTCAAATACGTACTGTTTATTTCACTAAACACCAACCAACTATTATAAGAAAATACACAACGTTTTTGCAAAATAAAAAAAGGGACTAAAAAACATAAAACATTCCATATCTCCGCAACCGTTACTTTGCGAACCCATGTTTATTGAGACTTTTCTACTTATTTTGATTCATACTATTACCTCCTTAAATATTTTACACTTTTTTTAACACCCTGTATAATTATTGCACTGCGCAAGGCACTTCACAAAATACCACTTTAAATTACTACGAAATTAAGCTTGTAAAACACCACACTGTCTAATAAATGATAACGCTACATTCATTCATAATATCATTCCACAAATCTTCTCGGGATTCAATTGGCGAAGAATAAACAAAATCGTTTGTCTCCCAAAGAAAATAATCCTATTTGTTGGCATCTTGGAGGCCAATTTTGAGGCCAATTGAGGATTTTGCAGAAATTCCAAATAACTCAATAATACCGATCCAAATATGTATCTTAAACACGCGTTGAAAGTTAATGCATAGCGGCATTTGTAATTCCTCTACGAATGATAAAAGTCTCATGAGTGAGGCAAACAGCTCTTGCACTTTTTGAATATGATATAGATGTAGTAAATTACGTTTAACAATTCGATGTACAGAAGGTCTTGATAAGCGGTTCATCTTCAACTGTCTGCAAAATATTTTCTTGATCTTGCACCCTTATTACACTAGGACGTTCTTGGATATCTTTCAACATTAGAAAATGTTTCTCTATGGAAAATAACTAGATTTGGAAATCTACGATATTCATCCACACTTTTTCTACAATTTCCTTCGCAGAAACCTAGCACAAGTAACTTGTCAACTTGTTCGCTGAATGTAAATTTTCCAGCCATTTTCAACAACAAGCAGCAGCAGAAGTAAAATAGTTTTATTATTAACTGCCAAATTTTAAAGACAAAGCCTACTACTGATTTTTTGATTTCTTCGCATAAACACTATTAAAATCTTGTTTGAATTAATGCATTTTTTCTCGAAAACCCTAAAGTTTCTTCAAACTTAACAAGAGCAAAAAAAAAGTTTTAAATTAAATTCTGCATGGGATATTATCATTCTTTTTAATTCGATCAATAGAAAAAAAAGTTTTAGTATAGTTTGAGGGGTAATTTACCGTTAATGAACATCTTGTAGTGTTTCAATTTACCTGAACTCATAGCCAGACTAATAATAAATCATGTATCAAATTTGTTTATTCGAAGTTAAAGTAATTCAGAGATATTAAGTTTTTCCAAAATATTTGACCCCACTTTGGAGACTTGTACCTCCGCCTGTGTGCTTTGTATGTAGGTGTGTTTTGTTAAATTACAATATTTCAGGACCTGTATTATAATTTTTTTTAACTTTTCCTAAATGCGCGACTGTTGAAGCCGACATTTCTCCCAGAATTAAAAAAGAAAAACGAAGAGTACGGAAAATTGGGAATCGTCGGCAACGAGAATCGACGTCGAAGGGGAGCCCCTGCTTCCGAGGAGCATTTCATGTACGATTCCAGACATTTATTTAAGAAACAGGGCACGCCATTCATCATGTCACGATTGACAACCCGGCACAATGAAACTCGCGAAGATCGCCAATAAATATGCGATCGAAAGCAGCGAACTACGACGATATTTGGGTTTCGGGATGGCACATGTTCGAATAAATAAAAGCGGCAGTTATTTACTTCGGCGTTATTCGGCACGAGCCAAAGGCGAGTGCGTATTCAGTACCGTCTATGTACGTCTCATGGAATTTAATCCGATTGATACGATGTGTGTTAATGGGTGTAGATTATTATATTTTACTGGATACTGCTAGTGCAGTAGAGTAAAATTTGACTTGTGTTTAGTGCTTATTGTGCCAGTGGATATAATATTGTCTGGGTAAAATGTCGAGCTTATCAGATTACCTACCTGCTAAACGCGTGAAAAGATGTGCGCTGTCTCAGAATGAGATTATTATATTAAATGTATTTAATGCATTGAAACACCAAAATCCTACCAACAGTGTTGACGACATCGTGGAAAAGTGTTCCAAAATGACAGAGAATGGAAAATCGACTATCAACAGACTTTTAAAGGAAACAAAAAATGAACAAGATATTGTAAATCCCCCAAAATTATCTGCAGGAAGGTCAAAAGTCGTTATAGATGATTTCTTCAAAAATGTCATTCGCAGAAAAGTACACTCATTTTATTTAAAAAAAGAAATACCAACGCTAAGCATAATTTTAAGTGAACTTTCAAAGGACAACGATTTGCTAAAAATCAGTAGAAGCCGTCTTACGATAGTTGAATTTTTGCTGGGAAAAGTAGAACAGGAAGTCAGTTCTTATCGATAAAGATGAAATTATTTGTTGGCGAAGATCCTACTTAAGATCAATTAGAAAATTCCATGGCGAAGGGAGGAATATTTATTATCTAGACGAATCTTGGGTTAACGAGGGATATACTGTAACAAAAGTATGGTAAGATAAAAATGTAAGTTTTTGACAAGCATTTTGGATGGACTTTCAACAGGGTTCAAGGCACCTTCAGGTAAAGGGCGAAGATTAATAGTGACACATATAGGTAGTGCCAGTGGTTTTGTAGATGGCGGTTTACTTTTATTTGAATCTAAAAATACAGGCGACTATCACGAAGACATGAACGCACATGTTTTCGAAGAGTATTTTACACAGATGTTGAATCATATTCCTCCGGGGCCTGTAATTGTCATGGAAAATGTCAGTTACCATTCACGGCAGACCGAGCGGACGCCTACGACTGCTTGGAGGATAGCCGATATAATTCAATGGTTATCCGGAAAAAACATTACTTTTGAAACAAATATGGTGAAAAAGGAACTTTTGACACTTGTCAATCTTAATAAAGATCAGAAAAATATGTTATCGATAAAATGGCAACAAATCGCCAAATAGCGGTACTACGGTTACCACTGTGAACTTAACCCAATCGAATTAGTCTGGGCGCAGGTAAAAGGAGATGTAGCGCGAAATAATACGACGTTTAAATTAAGTGACGTGAACATTTTGTTAAAAAATTCCTTGGAACGAGTTACTGCAGATAACTGGCAAAGATATATACATCATGCACAAAAAGAAGAGGACAAAATGTGGGAACTCGATAATTTAATTGACGTTACTGTGGAACCTATCGTTATCAATCTAGGAGACGAAGATAATTAATCAGAATATTCAGAGGACGTTTTTATTTTCTTTATTGTACATTTATACAACACTACATTTACTCACCATAATTTGAATTTTCAAAATACATATATTTTGTGTGGAATAAAAGTCTATTTATTAAATTTAAATAAATATTTTCATAATAATATTGAATAATTTTATTTGAATTATTAAAAACCCTCTTAACCCGGTTATGATGCTTAAAGTAGCCTCATGTACGGTTCGATCACACAAAGTTTTTTTAAAAGTACACCTCATCTATACCGATAATACATAATATAAAAATATTGAATATAAGCACCAGTACTACATTTATTTACGATTTGCATACATAATAAGCTTTTATTACTCTCTTTCATTTCTAAACAGATTATGAACAATAATAGTAATAATAATATTTCTACCAGTGGCGGCTCGTCATATGAAGCAACTGAAGCCGGGCCTCACTGTATATTTTAATATACATAATTTCCAATTACCTATAACTTTTATCAAAAATCAATATAGCGGAATAAAATAATTATTGCTTCAATCGTAGATCTCCTAAGTTATAAATAACGGACCTAGGTTAAGATTCAATATCTCTTTTCACTATACTTTTTAATTCCATGATTATTGCACCATTCTATGAATATGTCATACTGGCGATTTTTTTCAACTGATTTTTGTGGTAGAATTTCGAAACACGACTTTTCCCAAATTTCAGGCGGCATGCGCTGAATATCTTTTTCCATCATTTTCTATAAATATTTCCGGATAAAACTTTTACTATTGGGGCTGTTACAGCGACAAACGATATCTGTTTAATGTCATACAGTAACGGCTGTGTTGATAAATATTTCCATCAGGTAAAATGCTTGATTTTTACAGTAAAATAAAGTGTTTGAAAATCGCTATGGCAATGCAAGGTTCTAGTGATAACTTCACTGACATGTGTTCTTCACTTTTTCAATGTTATACAATTTTGTAAAACATGAAAAAGTATTACTATGAATTGACCATAATTTGATAACACTTAAAATAAATGGACATAGACACCTATTTATTATATACCCATGTACATTATCCAATTTGGTGCTAAATTTCATTGGTATCTAAACTAGTTCAGTCTAGATAAATAAAATTATAAATGCTTTTAAATCTCAATTTATTAGAACCGATGAATTGTGGTACATTTTCCCTTTCGGTAATAACTTCCGCAATTTATTGGCCAATAAATTGGCAGTGTTGCGTAAAACAAGCGTAAATTTCACATATATTAACTTTATGGATGCAAAATGCCGGTAAAACAGAAAACTGTCAACGAGCCACTATATTATTTATTAGGACATAATAAGAAGCACGCTTCGATACAAATGACGTCGACTGTTGTTCCCATGTTGATGTTTAAATAATAACGCCGAAATTTTAGTACTGCCGGTGAGAAAAACGTTTCAGGTGTCATCCCGGGCGCGAGCTCGACAGATAACGTAATATATGAATGGGCGAGTCACATTTGCATCAGGTACAAATTGAGTTGACATACGGAAGTGAAGAATAACGAAATTCTATACAAGGAAAATGTTATATAAACATCAAGTTCGCATAAATAAAGTCAATAAACAGCGAATTACTTTCTTTAGCTTACTCGCGTTACATGGAAATTTCTCAAAATAATACTATTACACTTACAGTGGAGGAGGATGGCATTCTTAATGGAAACTTCAGAATTACATTCGTTATGCACGGTGTTAAGAAACACAACAAGGGTGTATTCCGTGGCCGTGGCCAAAAATAAAACTTTTTATCTTCACTTTTTGTTTCTTTAGATTTTTTGTATTCCAAACGGATTAACAACAAAATTGATTTATTTGATCAATTGCATTTTTACACAGTTACTTTAATTACTTAAACATATCTTAAAGAGGCCATGAAAAACAATAAAAAGAAGCCGCCATCTTATTTAATATTGTGTATTGTCAAATTAGACTTATTTTTAAGAAAAGATAGTTTTAATAATGATTTAATATGCATATTCAAATGCTAAAATGACCAATATGGTTCCATCAATCATCCAACTCCAAATCCAATAATGTTCAGAAAGGTCCAATTCTTTGAGTGTTAGAACGCCTGAGTTGGAAGAAGCTATATATTCTAGACGAAATTGAAGAAGACCCAAATACTAATATTTGAAAGAATTGAGAATCACAATTAGATTGCGATCTGATGTTCTAATAACAATTATTGCGTAATTAATCAACGACGTGCCTGGGAGGGACACTGGGTAAATATTGCCCAAACATTTTCATATTTCGATATTTTTGCCGACACATCAACAAATAAAAAATGTTGAAAAATTTTACAAAAAAAAAGATTTCTAAAAATTGTTCCATTTTCGAGTAATATTATAATTTAAAAATTCTGTGACAGGATGCTTTCAGAAGGTATTTGTCAGCTTATTTGATACATATTACAGATGTTTTATTATTATTTTTTTTGAAGTACCTATTAATAGGCTATATTAAAATTCAAAAATTTACAAATAATTAGATACATTAATGATATTCATTTTAATAATTCAAAACGTTTGAAGAACACCTTTATTAAGCTGACAATATTTTCTCTCAGTTTACTGGTGATATTTTGACTTTTTAAAGTTTTATTTTGAAACTTTTTTGGTATGTCACAATATTTTTAAATTAATACTACTCGAGAACGAAGCAGCTTATCGAATTAAAATAGAGGCACCTTTTTATATAAAATTCATCAAATTTTTAAATTTTCTGGTCTGACGTCAAAAATATCGAGATATAAAGAAGTTAGGGCAATATTTACCCAAGACTCCCCATTTTGCCACGCCTATGACTAATCAAAATTATTTTTAGACTTTGTTGACTAATAATGCTATATATTCAAATCCAAATTTTATTGTTTTCATCTTCATCTTCTATCCTATTGTTTTTGCAATATTAAGAAAAGAACAAATTCTGGGCTCTCATTTTTTGGGTCATGTTTTTTTTTCTATTATTTTTGGTCGCCAAATCTACAGTTAAATTTTGGTAGAAGGATTTTGGGACACCCTGTATAACTTTATTCTTATATATCTAATGCTATGTGTTAAACAAGCTGACAAACATCATATAAATATAATGAACGTCAATAATATTAGATAACGCTTCATCTAACGATATTGTAACCTTAAAAAACAACTGAGAGGAATTTATAAAATTAACGTTTTTAATTCCAAATCAATTATTTTTGTAGACATCGATTTTTAATTAATTTTTCCTTCCCTTCAGAACCCCTTAGCCACGCTCATGTCCAACCGCCGTCGCTCAATCGCAATAGTCGGGTTTCGTTCTCCACGTCTCTATGGTAATAACGACAAAAGATGTTTTCCAATCGCCTGTATAGTCAACCTTGATTTCTAGCCTCGTTTTTCGCGCATCGGTTGAGCCTTTGAGTCGCGCCGAGGATAATATTTTCAACCCTAGAAGGGATAGGGTTGAGCTTTTTGCGTTGCCAACGATAGCACGGTGATTTATGAGATTTTTTCCAGTACTACCCGGACCCCATTGGCTAATTATATCCAAACATGAAAAATATTTTCGATAGACGGCGAAGGTCGCAGCAGTGGCGCCCTATAATCGGCGAAAATGATATTACTGGCTTTATTTGTGAAAAACGTCGAATTAAAATTCAAATTTAGCGCGAATTACTTAAGCACCCTCTATAAATGGCCAAGGGAAGTACATTTTCAGCAAGAGTTCTCTATCAATATTTGGTGTGGAATTCTCTCCGATAATATTGTGTGGCCGTTCGTACAACCACGTCCACTTAAAGGAGAAAATTATTTAAATTTTCTAATTAATGATTTACCACTGCTTCTTGAAGATATTCCTTTAAATTTAAGGCAGAACTTATGGTTATTGCATGATGAAATAGAAATTTTCCGCACAAAATTCAAATAAGAGACTAAGGAAGTGCATTGAAGTCGCTGGTGGTCACTTTTATTTAATTTTAATATCTTAAGGTTCCCTAATTTTATGATGACTTTTTGTCAATATAATGAGAAAAATCTCAATTTCTTGGCTTTTTTCTCATTATAATGAGATAAATTTCATAATCTTGACTTTTTTCTCAATATAATGAGAAAAATCTCAATAGCTTGACTTTTTTCTCATTATAATGAGAAAAATCTCAATATCTTGACTTTTTTTTCAATATAATGAGAAAAATCCCAATATCTTGATTTTTCTCTTAGTGCTGTGATAATTACATTCCACTAGCGATTTATGTTTAGTAATAGGCGTTGCACGTAGAATCGAAAAAGGGAACCAGGTTTTCGAGAAAAACATTTGCGATTTCTTTAGGAAATTATTTTGGTCGTATTCTTATTCACTTTCATTTGAAACCCTTCTGTCTAAATCCAGCAACCCAGGTACATACCTTCAGCGCTTCTTTACTTTTCAATAAATATATCAAACATTTATGTCGTCGGCTTCAGACCCCTACCTCATGTGATGCATGTTATTTAGAAAGTTTCATGATAAGATAAATAAGAACAAATAGTTATGTAATAATATCGTTATAGAAAAAAAATATGTAACACACTAATAAATGTAAAAATTGTTATGACAGATGGAATCCCATTTTAAAAAAATGTTTAGTGAAAGAAAAATTTATCGAGAATGTGATATTAAGCTTAACGAAAAACGAGTAGTAACACTAAACTGTTTGTCTAACTAATAATTTTAAAATTAACAGATAAGCGAACGTAAAAAAAAATTATTTTGTGTGATGCACATATCTTGAATACTTTTAAAGATATTTCATTGAAATTTAGCACAAAGAGGTTTCCTTTTGAATCTCATATCGGACGCCTATGATTGAAATTCGATATTATTAGGGGTCTGAAAGTGACGACATAAATGCTTAAGGTGTTTATTGAAAAGTAAATAATCGTTAACTGTAGGTTGCCTAAATTTGGTACAGAGAAGTTTCTAATGAAGCCATAAAAATAATTATTTAAAAAAATCTCAAATGTTATTTCTTCAAAAATTGATCCCTCTTTTAATACCTCGAGGAACACCTATGACTAAATGAACATACTTTTACTACCTAAATAGCTAGTGAAATGTAAACAAATACATAAAAATCAAAGTCAAGATTATATTATTATATTGAGAAAAAAGTCAAGATATTGAGAATAATCAATATATTGAGTTTTCTAAAAATAAAAGTATGTTTGACACCAGGGTGCTTCCGTACAATCGCTTTATTTCGACGTTAACAATCTACCCTCAAGCTATGTACCATTATTAATGACTCACCTTGTACTTGTGTAAATCGAGACAACCAAAATACATCCGAAAGCGGGGCGAAACATTTTTTCTTCTCCGACTACTTCCGGCGTCCCCCCACTTAAGCGGCTTACGAATTTTTTCATTTTAATAACCCCCTCCCCCTCAAAGCAAAGCACCGTCCTCTCAATTATTAATACCCTCAGACTCCCTCAAATATAATTCGTTTCATTTTTACGACGTCGGTCCCAGCCAGTGAGGAAGCAATCTCTCCACTGTTAAGAATATCTCGGATTTTTCCGGACGATATTAGTTTGTTAGGGACGCCTCCCGGTCCGGGTATCGATTCCGAGGGCCCGGAGCAGCCGGAGGAATTCAATATACATCCGAAAGTTGGAGCGTAGCGAATAGTAGCTCAACGGCTGTTAATTATGATTATTAATTATTTGCCAATGCTCTTTTGAGCGGATCATTATTTACAGTGGGGGTTTCAGGTGATACAAATTGGTTCTGATGTTAATTAAGGATAACGCCGGAGACCTAGATGGGGGCAGATAGCGGGGGACGACGTCGGGAGGAATTTTCATATTGGATGTAGACAGGGACGGGTCTATACCCGGTGCCGACATTATAGAGTCACAATTAAAACAAACTATACAGGGCGTCCCTAAAAGGTTGGTACAGCGTTTCGCCACATAAGGTATAGCTGAAAATAAGCCGATTTAACTAAACTTGCCTTAGTCTATAAGTTGATAATCACGGAGCTACAGGGTGTCAAAGGTTAAAAAATAAATCGGGTTTTCTTTAATAACATTCGACTGTTTCACGTCAATTTCACGAAATTTTGTATCCATGAGGTCATTGTAAATGTGTATTAGAGTTTTATATAAGTGGTTAAAACGCAACTAAATAAGAATGCAGACAATGTTTTATCCACAATCACAAGCTAAAGTTAGTAGTAATTATGTTTCAGGAAAATTTTGAAGAATCGCCAGCAGACCACAAGATCCAGGTGGAAAATGGCACCGCCAAAACCACGTGTGTCAGCTGGTTCAAGTATCACCAATCTTCATTGATCAGGCTGACGATCCTATCTGTTTTGACGGGGTACTTCGCTTGGGCTACACACTACTAATTCAGATTCACAGGTATTACTCATCTCTCAAAAATACAGGGTGTTTTTAAATGAAGTAGCAAAGATGAGACCCCAAGTCGCATAATAAAAAAGATACAGGATGTCAAATTTAAAATTTTATTGTCGATATTTCCAAATAACTTCTTAAGAAATCCAAATATTTACATAAAATTTGTAAATCGGGGGTAATTTTTCATTTCGATATAACTTCAATAAAAATGTTCCTTCAAAAACTCGGTGAGAATAAGAATGTCATGACTAGAAGTTAGTACGGGACGCAGTAATAGTCGGTGTCGCATAGATACGTTTCCATGTTACGTCTACTGCAAGTTGTATTCGCCGTGTGTATTTAAATAACATTAACAACTATTGGTTGAGCGAGAAGTGAATAAAATGAGGTAACATGCTAAAGGAGAGGCGATAAAACGGCACGGTGGATGGTGGTCTTCAACAATAACAGACAGTGACACTGAAGCACAGTATACTAAGCAATCAGTAGGGAAACTCAGCTTTCCCGCGTCTTCCAAAAATCCGCCATCTTGTTGGCGACTGACAGTTATTATTACTATAATTTCTGTGTGTCAGTTAGGTTTTTTGAATATTTGACATCATTACATGGTTATCCACTCGTTATCGTTATTGTACTTATATTCCTGCTTTGTATGTCGTGTTGAGTGTTTAGTTATTTGTGTTTTTATATTAGTGATTATTTATTAGTGGAGCTATACCCAGTAAATAATAAATAAACTATGGGAGGAAATAAATGTGTTGTAAAAAACTAACGCATAACGCAGCTCTGGGCGTAAAAGGCCTGCAAACAGTTATATATATGGGAGACCAAGTTAGACGTGATAACTTAATTGAGAAAATCTCAAGGAAGAATTAAAACATGAAAGGGGGCAAAGGATTTAACTCCAAATAGGAAAGAGACTGCTTTCATACATGAATGAAAGAAACCACTCCATACATCTAATAGAGCAACGGGGGTTTTTAATTATGTTACCAATATATATATTTTGTAAACCTCAAAGTAAATTGTACCTAATATTCACGTTTTAATTTCATTTCGTACTTTCCTAAAAAAAATGAGTAAAAATATAAAAATTACACTGGGCTTAAATTTGATAATCTGCTAACAAAATAAGGTATAAACGTATCTTGACATAAAGGCAAAAGTACTACAAAATATAAAATAAAACTACACTACTAGTGGACCTAGTTTCCATGTTTTCGCAAATTTTTTAAATAAATTTAAATTTATACTGGTTTTATAATCAAATTCAAATTATATCTGCTAGAAACCTAAATTAAGACAAAATGTGACCAAAACCTCAATTTACATTTAACTACACTGGATTACAGCAGTTAATTAAGAATTAATGCAAAATTATTAAAACTACGAACAACTTTGGTTATGTTTACGCCAAATTATTAGCTATTTTTTCGTATGTTCTCTGAGATCCGCCATATTCTTGGCGACTTTTTCTAGAGTGGGGGTATTTAAAAACTGCCAGACGTATTTCATTCATAAATTGTCTAAGATTCCGTACTGATTGCTTAGTATACTGTGCACTGAAGACTGTGTCAAAGAAGTCACTGACAGGTTATATCAACGTTTAGTATAATAAGTTCTTTCATCGGCCTGTAAATCCTCCAGATCTGACGCCTACGGACGGTTGTCTTCGGAGTTATCGAACACAGCGAATTTTTTATGAAAATAACTTTAAATCCTCGCAATTGAACACTTTGTCGCTTAATATCGTAACAAGGCCATCGGAGAACCAGTATAAGGTAAAAGCGTACTTATTTCTGGAACAGGGCAAGAGTTTCTTAAGCCTGTCGGTCGTTTTCGCTCTAAGGACGTCGCAAATGGTATGAGAACGTACTTTCGTCGAGCGTTACACACCCGTGCCGTACGGCCATAAAATTTTGGTAATTCCGGAAACGGATATCCGTAAATATTTTTATTGTTGCGATGGATGGGGCGCCGTCGACTGGTACGCGAGGCACGGGGTCGCAAAATGTCTCCGTGGAGGAGGCTAGCGAGTTAATAATTCGTTTCGTAAAAAAATTATGGCCTGGAAATTGGCAACGTCCGTGTAACACAAAAATACGATCGTCTACACGCGTATCTGAACACACATTTATAAATTTCACGCCTTTGTGATGTCATATGACAGTGGGACTATCATATGACGTGGTATGACATATCCTTTGTTGTTGGAAAAGTAGTGCATTTAGCCAGAACACTGAGGTGTTGTGATGTATTGTACATGTCGCCATCGTATGTTACAGGTATTTTTAATGCAAAGTTCGCTTATATCAAATGGTATATGACTTAAGTACAACTGTTATGGTTGGAAAATAGTGTAGCATATGTTTATAGTTGGCAATGCTGTTACGCAAATTAATAAATATACCTCTTCAGCGAATATAAAAAATTCAAAGTACGGCAATTTATTATTGTCTTTTATTAGAAAACACTTCAGGTATTGCAGCAGCTGCCATTTTGGTTCTTGTCTGTCGGAAATAAGAAGTCAAGGATAAATGTGCATCGCAACATTACATGAATAAAAAATAATTGGACAAATAATAATTAGCTTTCAACGAAATGTTTCGTAAAGAATTGGAAATTTTACATTGTACGAGTATTATAGGACGTAGGATATACACTACGAGAAAAATAATATCAAAAAAGATACATTATAAATATCATTTGGAGAAATAGCGCCCAGTGAGCTTTGGAATATGGTCAAAACTAATAATAGTGATATATTTAACGGTTTCAAAATCTTAACTGTACCAAATTTCAATGCAACACATCGTTTTTGGAAAAAGACTTAGCTAAAATTTAAAAAAACTTTAACATCCTCTATCTCAAAAAGTAAAGACAATAAAACCATAGTCCACAAGAAGAAATAGTCTTATTTTTTAATGTTCCATCTCCTCATAAATTGTTTACATCCATTTTTAGAGAACCCTGTCTTCAAAATTTAAATTTGACGGTTAAGCGCGAAGAACCAAAATGGCTGGCGGTATGTGCGCATTAAGTACATTCATTAGGCGTTACTATTGGCCACGGTTGGCACTGCCAACTTCAAAACATAATATGACATGAATTGCTAATAAAAACGTAATTAAAGAAAATATGCAGCAAAGAACCTCCCGTATGTGAAATGACGTCACAACTAAGGACAGTACTATCGGTTTAGCGCCTTTGAGTGCACGTTTCTTTGACGGAAAAGGTCCGATACCAATAAACTCTCACGGATCCCTTGAAGGGGCGGTTCGGGGGACCGTACTCCGTGACAGCGGGTTCGACGGCCCACAGAGGGCGCTGTCGAGCCGAAAGAAAAGGTTTCCGTCCAATTTTTATTTAAATCGTCGTCTCCGGGGACATTAGCGTAGCGGGATGCGAAGGAAATGCCTAAGCAGTGCGGAAAAAGAGTTAAAGTGCACTCTGGCCCTGCCGAAACGGCAGATCTCAGCTAAAACGAAGTCGGAATTCCGTGTGTGTCGATACAAAATATGTAAATTTTCGTCGGATGAGCGAAAAAAGACGACGTCGAGGGGCGGAATACATTTTTGTTTCTATTTAGGAGTCGTTCGCTCTCGGCTTCGGAAATTATCGAGTGGGGGCGACCGGGGCAAGTAAAATATATCGAGAAATCTTCCATTCGTAGGATTTTGCAAAAGAAATAATTACCACGGCGTTATACATGTGGAAAAATGGGATCAGGAAGTTCGAAACTTAAATGAAGTTTCGATTTTCAGTTGCTTAAGTGAGAATCGTCCTCAAACTAAATTCTGAAGAGTGCAAAATTAATTCAAACATACTAATTAATATTTAATATTACTAATATATCAGATAGATATTCAAATTCCGCAAAAAATCATCGATATTTTGTCGTAAGCATTGGAAGCGCTACTGTGACTACGCATCTTAAAGTTTGCTGGTTTGTTTTTCATTTAAAATTATATGAGGTTTGTTCCAACAGCAGCAACTACATCTGTCAAATGTCAAATATAAATATTGTTCAAGGATCTCAGGCACGCTTACCGATAGTAGTGAGCACCGTCAGGGAATACAAAAAAGCTTTAGCAAAACTCCACTCGTAGTTCTCAGTGGCGTGCTTGGTCCCCACTTTGGTGACTTGGAGGGGCTGCTGGAGAGCCATCTCCTCCGCCATCGACTTGACCAATTCATCCTGGAACCTTGTGATCTCCTGAGCAGCCAGTCTGGTCCAATTATCCCTAGAAAGAAACACAAAAGGGATTTGCGACGATATCCTTTTTTCTTCTTGACAATCTCTTACCTGTACAGGATGTTGAGGCTGACGGTGATCTCCCAGATATTTTCCACTGTCTTCACTCGAGCTTCGTCTGCTTTGGCCTTCAATTCCGCAGTACGGTTCAGATGTTTTTTACTGTTGCTATTCAAATTGGTCGATAGGGACGTGGTGGCTAAGATCTGATGCTGGTAAGTGTTGCCTCCTTCTATGGCTAAGAAAATTACGGAGCCTATGAGAGTGTAGCCAAAGAGGAGCACGCAGATACCTGTTGAAGAGAAAAAGGGATGGTTGAGGTAAAGTTTTTCCAAAGATTCTACTTCTATATCGATGTAGTGAGTGTCTGGAGCAAATAAAAATGCTTCCACAAGCTACAGTTGGTAAACATCTTTAAAATGGAAATTGCAATGGACATAAACTGCACCACAAAACTTAAGGAAGTATCCAAAGAGTTGCCAGACAGTCATTGAACTGACTGACTGACTGTAAGAAATGTTTCAGGTGCGTTCATAATAGCAATACATGGATATGGTCCGAATGAAAATTACAATAGCCACTATTTTCTCCAGATTTGAACCCTACTGTTGTAAAAGTAGAACTTACCTAGATTTGTAGCCAGACCAGCCAGGAAGGCCCTGCTCCTTTTCCTGGCCTTCTTCCCGAAACAGCAACACGACGACTCGTCCTTCTTCCCCTTCTCCGCATCTCTCTTCAAGCTATTGGTGTTCTGCTTGGACACCGTGGGATAGGGGTCGTAACAGAAGTGTCCGGAGTCCTTCTCCATGGTCCCACTTCACGAAAACACGTTCATCGTCGATGCGGGGACTTTTTAAATTGGCTGGGGTCCCTCGAGGTTTCGACTAATTCATCTTCAGGTCGAGGTCCGTCTGGAACAAGGACGGAAACGGTTATCTCTCGATGGCGGTATATGAGATTCGAAAGTGATGTGAATTATAATCCGCGGGATGGGATGTTAAACGGAATACGAAGTTGAAAGTACTTTTCTCGGGACGTAATTTGTAATTCCGTTCATTACTATGTGCAGGCGTCGGTGTCGAGAACTGGGGAAAAAAGTTTAATAAGTTACAGAGGTGGAAAATGAAGTCTTGGAGCAATCGAGCAGGATTTAACTGATATTTAAGTCATGGTATGCAACGTGTTTTCGGGGTTATTTAGAGAGAATTTTGATTCGACTTCATCTTTCGACTTTAAAAATGTTTTAATAAGAATACACGATTATCTGTTAAATGTACTCCTTACTTCTTTTAATGTAATAAACGTTTCAAATGAAGGTTACAGTAGCCACCGTTCTTTAGTGATTTAAATCCAACAAAGCTCAAATAGAATATGTTAAATACAGGGTAAATCTCTAGTGGTGCTTTTTTTTAACAAGATATGTACCTCAATAAACAAAAAAAACAAAAAACGAAAAAGAACACATGTCTCATTTCGAAAATACTCTGTTTTAAAATAGTTTTAACCAATTTTGATGTAACGTCATGAGTTTATCGCAAGAATTTACTGTTTTGAATCTGATTTAAACCAGTTTTCAAAAAGTGACAGCAAAGAAACATGTTAGGTACTGCAGCAGCCGCTATTTTGGTCCTTATACCCCTGTTGTTTCTTTAATAAACGAATTTACATTGATAAAAAAATATTTATTTGTGTAAATATGGCACATCTGGTTAGCCCTATATTCAAAGACACTCTGTATAAAATAAGTTTACAGCAAGTTAGAACATTATAAACTGTTTCTTTGTAATTTAAAATTTAAAAATTTCTAACGTTGCATACTCAAAAATCGAATTTATCTAAAATATTAGGAGTTTTACGAAAAATTATCAAATGTAATAAAATATTCTAAACAAAATTCTACATTATGTTAATAAAAAATCGTCCATAGACGTACGTCAGAAAAAGTGAGGGCATAAAATAATTTTAAAAGTTACATTTTTAACACCCTGTATATTTTAAGGGAGGCATTTTTGTATATAGGTAACTAGGGTTAAATAGTCAGTTAACAGAATGATCTGCTTTTTTGTTACATCTTGTATACAGTGCGTCCATAAAATCCAATTAGCTAAATAAATAATATTATTAAAAATTCCCGAAATAGGTCGATTTTTGATTTTAATTTACTGTTTTTTGTCCAATTCTCAAAAATTGTGATCCTTCTTCTTGCTAGCTTGAACTTTGACATTAACATGTTCTCTTTTTTCAATAGCAAATTCGCCAGAGAATCATACACCCACATTTTCAGTATCAATGAACGTCATTATTTAAATTGCGTTTCGTTCAGCGATGCAATGGTAAACTCGAAATCATTTTTCTAATTTCATCCCTGATGAGGTATCCGATAATAACAAACCATAAATTTAACGCCGGTTTTTGTTTTGTAACTTGCGGGAATGTTAAATTCCGCCAACCGAATAATTCACAGATCAATTACGTTTACATCATTTATCTGGCGCTCCCATTTGCGGCATCGATTCTTTCCGTTTATGAGGGAATTAAATAAATATAAAATTCAAGAATTAGTCCCGTAACGTTGATGGCAGTAATAAATGTTATATGCGATATACAGGGTGTGGTCATTAGTACGAGAAAGTTCAGTAACTCCATTGTTATTCATAATACAGGTAATAAGTTTATACAAGCTCTATGACAAAGTTTGGCAGATGTTAATCATTTTTTCTTATATACCGATTCGAAAGTGGCCTGATAAATAAAGAATGATGGTTGCTACAACAATAATTATTATTTGTGTCATTTTGTTTATTCCTTTCACATTTAGCGTTAAAGTGCTAAATAAAAAATGCATTTATTTACAACTGGACAGCATGCAGATGAGAACGCCAGACAAGCAACAATACCGACGAAGATACCCAAATAGACATCAACCTGCCCATACCGTCTTTAGTACATCATCATATGCTTAAAGAAGAAGGTAATCCCGCTCCCAAATGAGCGTCAACGTTTTTCTAGAGACGAGGATCTTTCTTTCAGTTTCAGTCCAAGGTTGAAGTCGATAGCACGTTTGGCAAGTTACTTTTTTAGTGGCGTCGTGGAAATGAGTGACTCAAATTACAAGCAACGTGTTGTGATTCAATTGTTACTGAAATCTGGCGAAAAACCCTTGGAAATTCTTTGAAAATTGCAGGTGGTGTATGGAGATGAGTGCATGTAGAAAACAAAGCGTGTTTGAATGGGCAAAACGGTTCAAGAAGGGGCGTGAATCGGTAGAAGACACATGCTCCTATATTAGCTAATATCGATTATTTTATACAAAGCTTTTTTATAGATACAAGCATTCCAGAAAGTTCAAATTTCATTTTATTAAGTTTTTCAAATGGAACATCCTGTACTTGATTGTTCTATACCTAAAATTGTTAGTTTCTGAAAAAGCTTAATTTCTAATATACGAAAAGTAATGATAAAGATTTTATGCACCATACTTTCAAATCTTTTACTTTTCCGGACACCTCGTATATGAAATGTTAACTCCATATCTCCATAACACTCTAGTTCTAAATACAAGCAAAACTTTTTGTCGATTGTGCTTTTTCCGTAAAATATAAAATTATAAAAAAAATTAGACATACAGTACATTCTGTTCGTTCCAACCGTCATTGGACTCAACCAAAGAAGTAATCCGTCTCATAATTGGACACCCACTCCCTTGGAATTGGACGGAGGTGTGATTTGCTTTCTCACGGCTTTTAAAATCAAGATATGTCCCCTGAACTCCGACCCCGGCCGTATTTCTTTAACGGAAAGAACGCGTGCCGAATCCGAATTAGAATATAATTTTTTTGCGTTGGTAGTGAGGTAGGGTGAGCGTTGGAATGAAAGGTAAATCGGAGAAATTTTGCATTAACGTTTTTTTCTTGTTTTGAAAGAGGTCTAGAGGTACAGCCGCCTGTGTAGGGTCGGTTTTTGTTGATTACAGTCACATGGGAGAATCGTGGATATCTTTAATAAATTTATTAACAAAGGAATAGGTAATTTTAGTTCCAATTCTTTCGTTGTCAAGATGTTTCTAAAAATTGAGGCCCGTCTAAGCCTTAGGTGAGGGACTTCAATCTGCCCTTGTCGTTCTCGGGTTAGGCTACGTGGGAGCGGGTGCCTTATCAGTACCTCTGAGTCCATCATTATATCTATTTTTTTTAGACACAGTGGCAAAAATCGTAAATAATTTTCTCTACTTTCATTTACTAATATAGATTTTAGAGTTCTACAAATAATTTCGTAAGGGCATCTGTTGCAGCACTCTTCAAATAAAGAGTGACAAATGTACAACGGCGAATCGAAAGATAGTGGGAACTCGTGGAAGGAAGAGCATAGAGGTTGATGACGACAGAAAATATGCGATTCGTAGAACACTGAAAGGATGGAATTTTAAAAATAACCTTTCGACAAAAAAAAATCAGATTGCTATTTAGCAGGGTGAAACTTTACCTAGAATATATAGAAGAGTGCGTTTGCCAATTATGTGTGACATGAATTTCCGTTTTATTTATTTAAGACAAATATTAGAAGGTTGAAATCTGAATCGAACAATATATTAAACAGACGAAACATACCTAGAATATCTAGAAGAGTACGTTTGCCAATTATGTGTGACATTAATTTCTATTTTATAAAACGTAATCGAAAGAGTAGGCTGATAGAAAAAGATGGCGATATGGAGAAGAAAATTATTTAAGACACATCTTAGAAGGTCGAAATATGAATCGAATAATATATTACACAGACGAAACATGAATAATGGGTGACTTACATTTTTAATGCCAACTATTAAAGTGCTAAGTTCACTCAAATCTTATTTTAGATAATTTTATGACATCTGAACCCTTCTCAAGTGGTACGCTTATGGAGTCTCCTGCAGCCCTAACCCCCATACACAACTGCTGTAAATTAGTCACTCTCTGCCAGTACAGTTCGAGTACAGAAAAAATATGAATTTTTTTCTGTCATTTTGTACAGTCTGTACACTAAGTATGAGACGTTCTACTTTATTCATGATAACTACGTCAAGTCTGTTCGGCGGCGAATTGTGGACATTTTTATTAAAAAAATACGAAGCACGTGTTACAAAATCTCACATCCTCTGCCGAGAATTACAAAAATACTACATAGAATCCAACTGTTCATCTTACTCGAGCCTCATCTGACGACTGACTTGTAATTGAACCTGCTAAGATGATAAACGTCCTTGGCGGAATTGCGGAGGCACTATCTTAGAGTATACAGTCAGACCCAAGTTTCTCAGGTCTCGGGGGTGATACAAAGGCAAACATACTCGACATCATGAAATTGGTTGAGGTCCTGAATCGTCGGCGGTGTTGTTAGCAACAACTGCGCCGGGCTTGGATGGCTGTGATAGAGTCCTAGTCAGTCCTAGTGACCTGGTAGCGTAATTCGTTTGTTTAATCTTGTGTAGGAGGGGGGTGGTGGGTGCGTCGTATAGAGGGTGGTATCTCAGAAAAATAAAATGGACACTTGAGGCGCAATCGAGTTACATTGTTTCGACAGAATTAAAGGCTGACCACGGTCAAAACCAGTCAATTATGAGAATGAAAGCTGTATGGGAGCAGGTGAAAAATTTTGGTTTTGATATTTGACTAATCTATTTGAATCAAGAATATTGATTGTCAGATTGTCAGTCATACTAGAATGCCTTGGAATTGTTTCTATGACATGCCTTTGTCTATTTGTCAACAAGAGTGAAAAAAATTGCAAAATCTACACAAAAAATGAGTGAGAATGCGGAGAATTTCTTGATTTCGGCTCAAATCCAGCAAGAAGCCCAATAAGCAACTTTACGTCTGTCACCGAAAAGCAAAAGTGTGGACGAGAAGGAATTAGATAACTGGCGAAAAAAGAGGCATAGGGGAAGGAGCAATTACAGAAAAAGTGCTACTATCCTAGTTTTTCAATGGGGATAAACGATTTGCTGCCTCTTCGATGTGGACATAATAGTCCATGCTAAAATCAATGTTGAAAGTGCACAAAGGTATTGATATTATAAAAAGAAAGCAAAGATACTGGAGAGAAACCAAATCAAAGAATTTTTGAAAAAAGCACCAGCTGAGGAATATTTACAAGTTAATGTAGAAAACACAAGATATTAATATTTCAATTGACATTGAGCCTTTCATTTTGAAATGTGCAGAAAATATATATCTCTGCATCCAATTCGCTTAACAGAAGACAGATTATTTTTAAGATCAATCAAAAATGTACTTCTCAGCCTGTTGGAATCAACATATTGGCGAGGGTACCCTGAATAGTTGCTTCATTCCTGAATATAGTAAATCCAGAAGCATATACTGGCCATTGTATGAGGCGCGCAATAACTTCATTGGTCAATAAAGGTGCTCTTCTCACAACCATTAAACGGCATGGTGGATGGAAGAGCTCATCTGTAGTAGAAAGTTAGATTGAGGAGGCCATATCTAACAAACTTTATATTACAAGGAAAATTCAAGGAAAATATAGTCGGTTTTTTACAAGAAGAAACTTCCGTAACTTGTGCAAACTCTTCACAAACTTCAGCAGATGTTATGCTACAAGGGTTGTTATTAACGGAAAGGAAGTTAAATGTGATAAAACAAAAAACGAAATGTGTATTACCATAAATGTCAATAAGTAAATAAATTACTTTTTTCTACAAAACTGTTAACAGTGGGCTCTTTAATTGTCATTTTTGATGTTAAAAATGTCATTTTTTGACACGCCTGTTAAAAGTAAGTTACTTTTAACACTAGTGTTAAAAGTAAATCAAAGTTTATTTAAATTTTGTTTTGAAAATTAATAAAACGTTTTAACAAACACATGAACAACTTTTTATTTTAAATAAGTACAAACCAACATTTTAACTAGTTATTACTATTAACATTTATAGTAAAATTAGAACAATTTGAAATTGTAATTCCCTGCGGAGTCATCATACTTAAGTTGGTTTTACTGTCAACATGTGTGACACATCTATTTTCTGTAGAAATACTACTGGTAGTACTGGTGGTCTTGCTAGTAGTTGCAGCAGTAGGAAGTACTTGGCACGCAATTTCCTTCTTCTGTTCCAGTGAATTTTCAATGCAGCCTTCAGCTACCGTCGAAGATTTCCATCTTCCATGTCTCTTGATGGTAGTAAAATTTGCACCAGAATCTGCTAACAATGTCGCCGATGAACGACAAAAACAGTGTCTGGTGTAGAGTTGAGGATTTGGTAGATTCTAGAACTCTGCAATGTCGGCAGGCATTTTACCAAACATGTTAATTCCGACTGGATTCTTCACACATTTATGCTTCATATATTTAAGAAAAAGTCGTCTATGGTCAGCGTTGGGTGGCCGGAGTGCCATATACTTTCTAAAAAAGTTTAAATAGAATTCACCAACAACACTGAAAGTCCGAGGCACTTTCGTTTTAGTATCTGGTATGGTCACAACAACCGAAGCGCCCAAATATTCGATATTGTCGATGGTCATCTGACACAAATCCTCCCGGCGACACGCCCCGAAGACACCCACTATTGCTGTGACTTTCATCATCAGATACTTTTCGTCTTCTGCTTCTGTGAAAAATTTGTCGATATGCGTCTTCGACAAAACTTTTGACTTTTTTGCTTGAAATCCTTCACCCTTCAGTTTTATAAAGCAATAAGTTTATAATGTTTGCTTATATCTTGATCTTGCTTTATTTTTAACATAGTTTTGATCGTGGAATAATTTGACCAGAGCGTTGACGATTTCCATATCTTGGCCTTTTCCTCAAAATATGCCAGTAAAATACTTTCTTTAAATTTCCCAGGGACCTTTTTAAGGTTGCACCATTCCGAAAAGCGTCTATAAGCGATTTCGTACTGTTCCTTGATTTCGCCGGCAATAATTCCAATGTTGCTCGACTGGCGGCTTCTTCGATTTCAGCAGGGATGGATTCGTTACGCTCATTATCGAGATTATTCATTATACTTATAATGTTACTAGAAAATGCTGTCAATATTTTTGCGTTTTTTCCGTAACTAACAACAGCATTGGTTGCTACGAAAATTTTGATTCATAAACATTGCGATCTGTGTGGTAATTTTTGATTTCTTATTTTTATTGAGTTTAAAGTTCTTCCGATTGTTTTGTATAAAAAATAGTGTATGATATACGTGTTAAAAGTGATTTTATTTTGTTCGTGAAGTTAAAGTCATCTTCACTCACAAAATAAAATCTTACTTTTAACACGTATATCATAAATAGCTATTTATGACTCTACTAGTGAACTAATGTTACTTTATTCCACTAGTGGATAAAGTATCACTTGGGACGGTTCAAATGTGTGGATAAAAGTCAGATTATAAGGTGACTGGATAAAAATATACACATCATACTCGTATTTGCAGTCATAGCAGATAGATATTTCAACCTACCTGTTCTATGGTCTAATGCTAACGAGAACTTCGCAAAAAAATGTGCTCGTCGAAATATGTTAGTTTTATTAGATTTTTCGTTTCTTTTCGTATCTCTAAAGCCCTGATTGAACCCTACACCCAATTTGTTGCCGATCCAGCCTGAATCGGGTATCAACTCCTCGGATCAAAGGCGGCGGTGGCGTCAACGACGTGCGAGACATCTGCCGGCGGTGCAGCGTGCCTGCTTGATTATCCGCATCGATGAGCACACGCCGCAAGCCCTAATTTGACCGGTATAGTCTTTTAGGGGTTAAAAAGACAACAACTAGAAGATGCTTTATGGTCTCATGGCGTGTACAAGGTGTAAAGGGTTTGACTGTCATTATTTTCATAGGTCACAAATTTGGTTACGTTGCATTATCTGTCAAACATCATTTTCAGTGACATAAACTAAACCTTTAAGTGAAACATATAATCCACAGGATTCAATCTGTATACCGAAAAGATGGAGCGATAGTTACAGAGAAATGTTCTTCTATTTAGTAATCGCGTTTGAGAAAAATGCATAAATACGACCTCTTGCGAATTACGACAGGCTTCTGCGTAAATTACCGTATCAAGAAACAAACAACAAACGAAAAAATAGGAATTAAATGAGAAAATCAGAAACCTAAAACGCATTCGACATACTTTCTCAACTACAACCGTCAAATACTTTACTATGTTTTCTATTATTTAAATACAGGGGTTCCACAAGTACTCCTCTGTTAATAGTTAAAGCCAAATTATTATACTGAAATCTGCTATAAATTTACCAATTTATAAGCGAACGGAGACGCAATTTTTCACTATTTTAAGTAAATTGAAACACCAAATTTCCTATGTTTTCATCATATAGATCTGTTCTGTCCTTCACAGTAAAATTTGTATTCACCATATAACACGCAGTTGTATAGAAAGTATTATTCTACTGTAAACTATGCTATGCGAATTAACTCGATCCCACATCCACGTAGAACTCCTTTTTTTAGTGCAACTGCTGTAAAACTTTTTTTAAATAGTAATTAAAGTGTTACGTAGAGAATACGCTTAGGAGCTCGCCGCCTTCATAAAAAATTAATCCCTCACTAATTTGTTGTGTTTGTAGTTGTAAGAGGCTTAGGACAGACGTTTACAAGACTACAGGGCGCTTATTAATTAATTTTATCAATACTCGGGTGGTAAACCTTGCGTCGCTTGGGAAGCTTTTTCTGTCTCATAAAAAATGTTTCAGAAATCTTTTTTTAGCCAATGCTGCCAACTGGTTTCAACAAATCCCACTTCTGATACTCTTCTTTATAATAATTATTTTCTTTCTTAACTCTTATTATTCGACGATTCTGGCCTTTTGTCAGGCTCGAGGTTAGGTATATGCCAGAAGTCAAATGTGTCAAAAGTAGTGACAGGGCACCGCGTGGTCACGTGCATCAATTTATGCAGCTCTGAAAGAAAAAAAACTATTTGTAGAATGTAGATAATTATTAGCACAGAGAGGTAGCATCTACCTTACTGATATTTATTTCCAAGATTGATAGGTATTTGGAGAGATTCCTCAGAAATCAAAGGAATTATACCAAAAACCTTACGCAAAATTTGATATTTGGTGGCGTACTTGTCCCAGTTATCTTTAAAATGTGCACCCTCTACATTATGGAGGATTAAAAAGATTGTTTTAAGCACATGTGCCTAAAAGAGACAATCGAAATATCATTATTATGCATCGAAAAAGACTTTTACGTTCTGACAAAAATCTGTTGTTTTATAAATATCACTTTTAATGATAGTTTTCGAAAAAGACACTTCTCGTCGAACCGATTAAAATGGAGATCACTTGAGTCAGAAAAGTCGCTGAGAGTGGCAACAACTTACATTTGCATCACAATCGGGTACAGATTGAGTTTAGACCTTTGCCGGCCGTGCTATGCACCGTTATCCGGGCGACTTATTGTTCTTGGCTAAACGGCAGAACGCTCACTCAATTAGCGAGTTCGTTGACTCGCCTAACTGCCGTGCTGTGGAGAATTTAAACTTAAATTCGCTTCTCTGCAGTCCCGGTCGCTTCCTACTTCAATTTATCAAAATATCGTTAAAACGAGCAAATTTTTTCTCCTGACGATGCTCGCGCGGATGGCGAGAGTATGTTGTGTATGTATAGAGAAATCCTACTCGAGCCGTCCAATTCAAAAACCCATTATACATGTGCGATGTGTGTAAAATTTGCACTGTTAGGTTTTATGGTATCGGATGGATGAAACCGTAAAATTTTGCGTCGATATCGGGTTTTATTATTTTCATTTTATGGCCTGCCGGGACATAAAAATTATATCATGCAAAACGCCGGCTGGGCTTTGGATTTTAATATAGAAATACTATTCCTGATGTGGAGAAATACATAAAACTTGGTTTAATACAATTATTCTGGCGGAAATAACGCAATTCCTTCTTTTATAGTACGATATTGTCCATTATTAAAATTATTAGCGCATAATTCATCCGTTATTCGCTTCGATAGCGCTTAGTTTATTTAATTGTTACATAATCACAATATTGGCTGATTATACAGAGTGATTGGGGGGAGGAAACCCCCAATATTCGAAAGGAGCGTTTACGGGACAAAAGTGAACAAAACAGCCTAATAAACATATGGTCGAATATCAACGGTTACTGAGATAGCAATGAAAATATTGTTATTGCTATTTTTGCGTAAACTGTTATTATTTGATATTTTATTTTAAGTAGGTCATGCATTCTAAACCAAACTCACATTAGTGATTACTAATTGTCACATTTATTTTGACGTTTGTGATTTAATAAGTAAGTCGTTCCTGGGCGCAGATGCAGGCCGCATCTGCGCCCAGGAACGACTTAATAATAATATGCCGCCCCCTCTCCCGCACAAGTCTTCGACTTCTGGGCTAATCCTCGTGATTAGAATGAGGGGTAGAGATATTATTATTATTAATAGTACATTATACTATAAGGAAGAGAAATGTGTTATTTTGGCAGAGGTGCAATTTGAAGCCCGAGGGTTACAATGCACCGAGGACAAAATAGCATCTCTCCCGAATCGTATATACTATTTTTTCCACGGTCTCATTAACTTAAAAACATATATTTTGTCATTATGAAGTAAGTAGCACCAGAATTATTGTATTCGGATTTGAGCATTTATTTAGTAGTCGTTGAGTTATTGTCATAACTACAAAATAAACAAACAAAAAGAATTGTCAAATTAAGGTGCTAGTTTGGTTTAGTTTAAAGTTTGTTTAGTGCACAATGAATAATTGTGAGTCGGAAGAGATTGTGGAGGCTGCAAATATTGCAATAAGCAATTTGCTGCCTACGAAGTCAAGTTCTTTATACGATATAGCCTACAATCGGTTCAAAAAGTGATGCGCCGAGAAAAATGTATACAGCGAGAATGTTTTGTTGGCATACTTCAGTAAAAACGCAAAGAATTACAAGTCTTCCACATTCTGTGCGCAATATTCTATGGTTAAGTCATGCTTGATAATTTACGACAACATAGATATAAGCAAATTCCCCAAGCTGATCGCATTTTTGAAAAGAACCGGTGACGGATATCAAGCGAAAAAATCGAAAATATTGACAAAGGGTGAAATCGACCGTTTTCTATCAAGTGCAGATGACAAAGAATTCTTAATGATTAAGGTAAGATTACTTTTGTTGTTAGGTATTTCAATTATTAAGTATTTTGATTTTTTATAGGCTGGATTAATTCTGGGGATTGCCGGAGCTTATCGAACTGATGAACTAGTCAATTTAACTGTAGATTATATTGAGGCTCTTCCTTGATTGTAAAAATTCTAAACACTAAAACAAAGATTCCACGAACCTTTCTGGTTACCGATGTGGGAAATATGCTTGAATTGTTTCGAAAATACCTGTCCCTTCGTCCTCCCCACGTCAAGCATAAACGCCTTTTTTTGTACTACAAAACAGGAAAATGTAGTTCGCAGCCAGTTGGCAAGAATACCATGGGAAAAATTCCGAGTGTAGTAGCTTCGTATTTAAAATTACCTGATGCTGCATGTTATACTGGTCACTGCTTACGAAGATCTTCAGCGACATTACTGGCAGATGCTGGTGTGGATATCACGACAATAAAGCGTCATGCTGGTTGGAAATCAACGACAGTCGCTGAGGGTTATGTCGAGAACTTCATTGAAAATAAGACCAAAATTGCTAATCAGGTTTTAGTAGGTACCACTACTAGCGCAATCACAAAAACTGTAAATGAAAGCGAAAGTAATATTCCTTCTAATATTAATTTTGAAAATTGTACAAATGTAACATTTAATTTAAATGTCAATAAATAATTTCAATGTTATCTTTATTTTGCATGAAAAACGTTCTCCATAATGTAAACTCCCTTGGGAGCATTATACTCCCTTGGGAATAATCGACTACTTCTGTTTCAATTTTGATGTCATGGAAACTGATTTCTACTCCCAACCGTGGAAAAACGCTTATTTTATAACTGTCGCATTTATTTTTATGCAGTTGCCGAATATTCGCTTCCCGAACAGAAGAGTGCCAGATAGAAATGTATTCCAGACAGTCTTCAAAAATGCACATGAAACTAGAATGTTTCCCAGTGTGAGAATTACATCTGAGAGGCAAGCTGGTCCTGGTCTACCAGTAGAAGAAGAAATTCTAAATATGGTAGAACGTAGCCGGCCTGTAAGTACAAGGCGCATTTCAACCCGTCTCCAAATTAATGACACTACGGCATGGGAAGTCATTCACAAAAGTTGTTTAAAACCTTTCCATATTCAGCGCGTCCAGAATCTTCAGGACGTTGAAAATAATTTGCGGTTACTTTTTGCAATTGGACAAACGCAAACCATACAGTTCAGAAATACATTTTGTTCACTGATGAACCGTTGATATTCGACTATATGTTTATTAGACTTTCTTGTTCACTTTTCCCTTTCACCCCTTTCGAATATTGGGGGTTTCCCCCCAATCATCCTGTATTAATGTTCAATAAATCGTTTGTCAAGAAACGCATCTTTTTCTGGCATTAAACTTTTACATCGCCTTTTTCATAATGTTGAAACGCTTATCAAAACCGGAGGGCTTATTCGCAAGCTCCGGTCTTTTATCTTACGTACACCCTCCTCCATCCCCGACGCCTGTCAATCGATTTCCATTTTCGCCCCGTCAGAAAATAATTATTCTTTTCAGAGAGGCGGCCCTGGGGTTCCGCCAACTGCGTCGTTCGGCTGTTAGTGGACCGCCAACTAAGTTTAGTAAGCCACAAAGGCTACAGGCGGCGGTTGGAACGCGTAAAACCACCACCACCCCTAATGTTACGCAAATAGTAATTAACAGCCTCTTCCTACATCCAAATCGCACGAGGTTATCGTAAACGTCAATAAAAATCCCACTTCTGACTTGTGCCAGTTGTGAGATAAAACGGTTTAAGATTAATATAATTTAATAAGATGTCGCCCTCTAAGAAAATATTTGTACGCCAATGGTAGCTAGCTAAAACACGAAAACAATCCCCGAGGCAAGAAGTAGGTCATCCGCTAGTCATTAAGAGGGTGAGGAGAAGCCTAGCGGAAATTTGTTTTATAATTCGAGATTTTATTAGTTTTTGTGATTAATACCGTTTTAATTGGACGATTAATTCGAACGTTGATCTGCGTAGGCGACGGATATTGAGGTAATTTTCATGTTCAGGTGCGGGAAATACTAATCGCTTAGTCTAGATAATTTCTAATGATGCTGCCTTAATCGATGAAATCTGTGTTAGGTAAAATGAAGATGAGCAGTAAAACAATTGAAATGCTATTCATTTGTAATAAAATTATGTTCTAGGCACTTTTGAAACATCCATTATCACAACGACTGTCATTGGAGCGACTTGTTCATTGAATATAACTATAAAATATATAAATTGTGTACATGCTCCTGACATATTTTAATACTGTATGAAATACAACAAAATACTCATATTGATTAAATAATAATAATTCTGGACACGTTCAGTGATGTAAACCAACCAAATGTGGTTTTGATTTGTCACATAGTTTTTATAATCGTATAACCCACTTAACATTAAAACTGCAATTTAACTACACATGGTGGAAGGGATCGGAAACTATTACTAGAGACCTTACCAAAATAGCTCAATATAAATACGTTTATTAATAAAGCTTTTCCTATTTGTTGTACATGTGGACTGTTCCATTTAAAAGACAAAGAAGGCTAATGAAGAATTACGACCAATGGGTGAAACCAGGCTAATAAAAAACGCATTACGCCTCGGCTTACTTTGATTAACATAAAGCACAACAGCCCTGGGAGCACTCTTATGTCTTTCATAAACAAAATTAGCCAGGGCCTAATGCGATTCCGTCTTTTGGTGTTGTAAACGAGTTGAAATCTTTTGGTGTTATCTCGTTTGGCACTGGACGTGGGGCTAGGTTCGATACTGTATCAGATTCAGCAATAAATTTGAGTTTGCGCTAAGCCCTACACACGCCATGACGTCTTAGAAGTCCGGTTTGTTTCAAATAACGATTTATTCTCTCACGGCTGACTGTACACCCGATTCATCAATAAAGTTGGCATCGTTATCGATTTTTTATATGCATGAGGCGCTTCTACGTGCTAGACCTCTCGATATTTTACTTGGCGGACCATCTTGGGATGGATTTGCCATAATGTGTTATCATAAGCGCGATATAGCCGCTCCACAGTGTTTGTGAATCATCTTTGATGCGCGGAATTTGCATAGGATGTGACGTTCCTTGCTTGTGGATAAACATTGGGGTACGCGCCAGATTTGCCTTTATGTAGGTCATTTTTGTAGCCCTAGGCGACACATGTACTCGGTGAAGGGCTAAATTCCAGGTTAGTTTATAAATACGGAGATCTGACATAGAGCAAATGCATATAAGGATATCCAAATTATGTAATTCTTCCCACTACCTTTGCAGAAAAGAAACATGACAAGACGTCGATAGACATTTGTGTGATAGAAAATGAAGGTTATACTGGCAAAGCTAGTACAGTCCACATTACATCTGGTGTTCCTCAGGGTTGCCATCTTGGACCCCTCTTATTTCTTATTTATATCAACGACTTAGACGAATATATCAAATACTCTAAGTTTCTCCTCTATGCGGACGATCTGAAAGTTGTTCGCGCAGTTTCATCTGTGAGTGATTGCCAGGGTATACAGCAGGACATCAATCGGATTGAACAATATTGTAATAGGTTTAAATTATTTTTAAACATTAATAAGTGCCATTCACTTACATTCACTAAAAACATTAGTCCCTACATCTTTAATTACCAGATTAATAATGAGGAACTTCGGCGTGTCTCAGAAATAAAAGATTTAGGCGTTATATTTGACAGTAGGTTGAGTTTTTGTCACCATATTGATTATGTTTGTCGAAAATGTAATGGAATGTCGGGTTTCATTTTCAGGACGTGCAGGGAATTTAGAGACCAAAAGTCTCGTAAACCTTTGTACTATGCCTACGTTTATAGTAGACTTAATTTTCTCTGTGTGATTTGGAGTCCTAATTATAATATACACAAATTAAAGCTGGAAAGAGAATAGTTTTGTTCGTTACCTTAATCTCAGCGTCAACGGTATTTATAATGTTGATGACATATCAGCTACTAAGCAACAGTTTAATATCGTCCCTCTGGAACAAAAAAGGATTTACATTGATTTTATTATTTTATTTAAATTTTTGAATAATTTATTGGACCGTCCCTATTTATTTTCTTTACTAAATTTTCATGTTCCTACTAGAAATACGAGGACGACTAATTTATTTTGCACATCAACCCAACATACCAATCTCGGACTACATAGTCCATTACAGAATGACTGTTAATTATAATAGCTACATCGTCGACTCTAATATTGATATTTTTAGTACTACTCTTAGCAGTTTCAAAAGATTTATTAGGAATATTCAGTTCCTTTAAATAACATTTTACTTATTTTTGTACATTTTTTTACTGATGTATCCATTTCCTGTTAGTTTTTTTTTTGTTTACACTATGTTCACGATTGTATCAGTGGATGCACTTTTGGGCGGCAAGCCTGTTTGCATTTCAAACGTGATAAATAAATAAAGCTTTACCATACAAATGAGTATTTTTGGAATACTCAAACTTTCTTATAGAATCGTCGGCAAGCCTGCCATTGATATTGAGTAAATACGGATTGGTTGAATATTTTAGAATCACACTATATGTTGTTCCTTACTTGTATCAGAAGTGGGATTAATTTATGCCGGTAGTAAGATTAATTTTTTTAATAAATCCCACTTCTGATTTATATCACACGTGGTTTTTCAATGCTAATTCATTCACGAGGACTGTACATCCGGGCTGTGTGACCCAGATCCTGAAATATCCGTTTAAGTCCGATGGAATCTCATCACCAGAAATCGCCGAGTGTGCTGACAGAAATTCCTCGACGGCGATGAATTGCCGCGCTGCAGAAATGCATAATCACTGCGGGTGCAAGCCTGAACTCGTGCGGAAACGATTAACGTTCTTCAGCGCCTCGCAAACGTGTTTTCCAGCATCAGGAGTGGGATATTTAAACCCGAAGAGCACGTAGACTTGTCGCCTGAACCACGCGGATGTCGAAATTGATTGAAATAATTCAATTCGCTTTTAAGTCTGCGGCTGACGGTTTTATAATTTTAACTGAAACATATTTCTATTTAAAAATTCAACTTTAAAAAGTTAATTCAAGAAAAGATTTATAGATATATATATATTTTAATAAACGTATTTATAGAAGAGTTGTCATGTGCTGCGTAAGAGCGGTCTCTCTCTCTCTCAACGGAGGGCTAAGTACGGTTCTGCCCGTGGTAATTCGAGCGTCAAACTTCGTAGAATTATTACGAGGCGCGTACACAGCAAAAGCAGTGATTAATCTCTTTCATTCTGACACTAATAGCTTGTTAGTTTGGCAGATTGAGGATTTATATCTGATCTTTTATTTTTAGATAAAGAATTAGCATAATCCGCCTTCCAGGGGCTGATTTTATGAAAGCTCGTCGTACATGGTCGGATTGAAAAGGTCTTCGTATTCCACGAAATATAGGAGGGGTAATTCGAAAGATCTAGTTACTGATTATTGTCAAATTAAATCACCTAATTGTAGAATTATAGTTGTTCCTATAGAAGCATTTTTGTATATTCGGCGCTTTTGTTAAGAGATATATTGAGTCAAATTGGCGACCAAACGCTTCAAATGATGCAAACCGCCTACCGTCAACATCGACCGACAAGTGTTACAAGGCGCGAGTGAATTAACTTTTGTGGCTATATCGTCGATCCAAGAAACAGCTAGAGTGCGAACATTTCGTTGGTTATCAAGAGACAATAATAACAAAAAACTAAGGCATTTTGTAGACTCACGAGAGACCAAACAGTATCGGGTTGATGATCTTTTTAAAAGAACAAACAATTTTAAGAGTATCATAATAACTGACATGAGTTTAAGGTGACGAGATGTAGTCTAAAGTCCAATCATCAGATGCAGAAAGTCGATAAAAGTACATCAGTCATGACCGAATGTCACGTTGATTGTTCTTTTTGATTACAGATGTTTTAATTTGTCCAATCGCTTTTACTTTCCTGAAGTTTTCAGATGATTGTTGGAATGTGTGACAGGAATACTCAGTTAAACTAGAAAAAGTAAAGCAATCGGTAATTTAACTGTTTGATCACGTTTCACACAAGGAAGCAACAATGGCTGTCTACACCACAACATACCAACTGTTAAAGTGTGTATAAATCTCTTCTGTGTACAAGTCTATGGTATACCCGAGTTAAAAATGCGCTACATTAGTAAGAAAACGTTAACCCAAGATAGCAAACTGCCTTATAACAGGCAAGACGAGTTGCCGTTCTAGGTGCCGCCTTGTATAGCGTCTACATCATTATTAAATTATAACGAGGCTCATATCACGTCACTCAAAAGTGATTAATACCCTGGAACAGTAAATTAACCCAACCCACGTGTCCCCGTAACGTTTGCATACAGCGGGACCTTACCGGGCGCGCCCACGACCTCCTGACCCAACTTTTAATGACCCATGAAAGTTATAACGCCTTCTGGACAGTTACCAAAGATTAACACATGCTACACGATAAATTAAATTTGCGAAAAGTACTGAAAATTTATTTCAAACTAGTCAGAATCAGAGTACGTAATCGTATGCAATATTTTGTGACATCTGCAGACGCCATCTGTAGGACACTAGTGCAAGGTGCACTTCACGGAGATAAATTTTTAAACTTGTGTTATTGGGGAATTAAATTCTGTTGTAATTGACGATGTTTTGCATAAAATAATTAGTAATATTTTAAACTATAACATCCCAAGATGTATACAGTGTTCTGTAAAATGTTTCATAGCCCATTAAAATCTAACTAAGCTTCGCATGTTTTTTGAGGTTTAGAGAGTATGCAACTAGCAATGCAGTATTCTAGGTTATTTTATTTTAGAACGATTAATGAGTACGTTTTATAGTAATTATATAAAGTATTTTATATCAGATACGTTAGTAGACAATTATGACGAATCTACATGAAGTGAAAATATGATTTTGGCAGTGCGCAATGAAAGAATGAAGAACGGATACAAAATACTGCAGCTAACCGGATTAAATGTTATCTATCCGGTACTTAGGCATTATTATTATTAATAAAAATGTTTATTTCCGTCATTTCTATACTTGACACCGCTGATAAAATCCACCGCATGGTAGTTGACATATCTAGCCATCTCAAACGATGACTGATTGTCATAGAAGCCGACTTCCCTTAGGAAAAGAGGGTATTGCTCATTTTTTAAACATTGAGCTAGAATTCCGAAATAAATTTTTTTTTATTGTCTTTTAGACCTCCCTGAGCATGTGTTTAAAATTTTTGTACTTAGTCATAGTTAATACTGTATATAGTAATACGTCAACGCTCCTACATCAGTGTCGTGATGGTAACACAAAACAAAGAAATGCACACTCAAATTAGTGGAGAATATGGAGGTTTTCTGTGTAGATGCTCACCGTCCAATCTTATCAGTAAGAGTCTGTTACTCTCCACTTCTTTCTCCGGAATGGGTGTGTAAGATTTGATTTTATGGAGTAATGATTTGAGATCCTCCCACTACAACAGACGGTACTATTTAGATTTTGAAGAATTGTCATTATAACTACCATTTTCTATCACACAACAGTTAGTACAATGTCAAGTAATTGCTAGGGTACAGTTCGTCATTGGCTGTTATGCGTTTGTGGAAAATTTTAAGCATGAGTAAACTGTGTCATAAAGAAGGATTAAGGAGCTCTAAGGCTGTAATAAATCCCGTGAAAAGCCCGAGAACGATATTAACTGTATGTAATCCGAGGTACATGAACCGAATGGAACAATAAGAGCTCGTTACCGTCAAAGGTTATCATAATAGTCCCTCGCAATAAAGAAGAATGAACGGTCATACATCTTCGTTTCTTACTGGTTCTTTTCGCGTGTGTTTTTCATTTACTTTTTAATAGTGAGACAACATAAAATAGTTACGTCTACGTACCGTTTCAAAGTAATTGGTACTCAGCAGTAGTCGTGAAAGCACCCAGCACAAACTTAGGTAACTTGAATTTCAGTCAAATTGTATGAAACTGTGAATTGGCTGTCCTGAATAGCCTGAACAAAAGTTATCATGGGCAGCAAACTCAAAAACTTATCTACGTTGGTCAACAGTGATGTCATACATTACGTTAACAAAATATCAATCATTCTTTTCAACACTTCCTCTTATATCATATCTGCCAGGTACTGAGAAAATGACCTATAGAAGTTGTAGGGGGCAGAAAAAGTTGACGAATGGTGATTTTAGATTTGACCTTAAACTCTTCTAAAGTCGTTTTAAAGTCAACGCGTTTTCTATTAACAGAAAAAAATAGTTTTTTATTTAAGAATAAGATTCAGCTTTAATATATATCTAATTCCTCATCAGAATCGAGATATATTGAAAAATTGATACCCACGAAAATGATTCGTATAGAATTTCGTAGATTTTGTTCTAAATACTGTAACAGTCTAGAAGATACGCTGAACCATTTCCCCTTCTACTTTGGCGGTCAAATTTGATCGATGGCCGCCAGTATCCCCCCAAATAAAAACCCCACCGCCAACTCTAATTTTGCCAGCGCCCGACGAGTCGATTTTATTAAAAGCGGCACTCGCTTTGTGTTGTTTGTTATTTTAAGTTTTTCGGCGAAGCGGACTCTAATTTGCGGCCAACCAACGTATATCTCTCCCCGGAAGTTTATTCTTTATTAAAAAACTTTAACCATTACGGGCATCAAAGTACGCGACGACTGAGTGTGTGGCTAGATCCAAGGAGCCCGGTTAATTGCTTTTGGAAACGGATTTTTTTATTCGGAAAGTTCAAAGGAGGTAGTCCGGAACAGTTCCGTACTTGCTTGTGTCTAAAAATAGTCCTCAATGCATCTCATTCATTGACATTGATCTCGGAATTGGGTATTACTCGAATACATGAGTGATAGTGATACGACCTAGGTCGTACAACGGGCATAGTCAAAGATGGTCTAAATAACAAAATAACAATATTTATGAATCTAATTAAATTTCACAAAAATATAAGGAATTACCGGATTCTAACTTTCCTGTTACAAGGCACTTGTCGCACTACTAAACATGAAAACTTATCCGATCTCGATTGATTCCGTCCACGGTTTTTTTATATCTATATGCTACCGTGCAAACAAAAATAATATCATATTGAACTCGTCAGATGTCTTTAATGAATACGTCTTTTTTTAGTGAATGGATATTTTTATAATGAATAGAACTTTGTTTAATGTGACACCTGCTCGTCAGACTACAATTCTATTGCAATTCTATTTAGTCCAGAATATTGTTCAATTATGAAACATGTATTAGAAAGGTATTTTAAGCTAATATAAATCAAATATCCTACAATTCCTATCAATGAAGTCATATGTATGTTCTCTGATACCAAACATCTAGGTATGCTAAAGAACAATTCCACAGACAAAGCTCTATTCAATAATTATCTAAAGAAATTAATCTAATTTACTAACCTGCTTTAATGAAACACTCTATAAATATCTAACTTCACTTTTTGGCAGTGGGAACACGACAATTCAACCACAATAGATGAGATCTGAACTATTTCTGCATTTTTAGGATTGCTTCTTCAGGTGGCCTCCTTTAAATTGAATCAAATATCTAACTATAAAAATTATTATAAAAATTAAAATTATTTGAAGTTAAATATCGACAATGACAAAAAGTTAGATATTGAATAACCAAGTAGTCAGACATAGGTGCGCATAGAGTATATAAATTCCTAGGCGCCATTCTACCTTCTGTTCCAAGACCATGGCGCCACTACTAAATTTAATCACTGAAGGAAATATCTGTAAATGTTTTGGCTTTGACTGCAGCAGATATAATAAAATGTAATATTATATAGCCTAGCTCGTTATTGAAAGCAGTAACTTACATTCCGCAATCTTCCGACCCCAACTCCAACCATCCATACTTACTTATTCCACGATATTTACGGTTTAATTTCGATTCGCCGGCATCCGCAGTTTTATGCGGCTCACTTTGTATCACTCCGTCGACTACAAAGTCAGATTTTAAAACTGCTCGGCCGTAAACTCGATTTTATGAACCGTCATATAATTAGGTGAGCGGACGGTAGATGGCGCTCGGGGGACAATTAAAACCGATTCGGAACGGACCCCTGTTATAAGTCCAGATCCCCTCCACGATATTTATTCATTTGTTGCGGCACGGTCGCAGGTTACCGCGGCGTAATTGTTTTGCAGGGCCCTCTTGATAATGTTAGGCGGCGTTTCCTCTCGAAGAAATTAAATGGCGGCAATAATAAAGTGTTTTATTGCCCTGACGCGTTCGAATGGGGCGGTTTCTTGTGTGTTCTGGAGCGGAGAATGTTTTGAATTACTAATTCGGTTATAATAATGCGTCCGGGTTGCCTCGTGTGTGTGAGAGAGAGATAAAGACGAAGATATACATATCGAATGGTTCGAATGTCTTCATTGTTTAGTTCATAGTACTATATTTGTTTTATAAAAATAAATTTCATTTCCAGGAAGACACACAGGATAGAGGACGATGATAGTATAATATTCCATTAAAAAAAATGAAATGCATATTTAGGCTAACTTAATTTATATATAAAAACGCCCACATGCTACAGCAACCTTTACAACGACAAATGCACTAGTGCACTTATTCATTTTTTAATCAATTACCGCGGTGCAATTTTTGTCAACAACTTATTGAATGTAATGAATGAATTGAATGTAATATTGCAAGATATTTTCCTAGTACGCTCATTTAAAATGTTGATGGGAAAACGAGGCACTTCTATAACATTGGACAGAGTATTTCTTACACCAAATCCCTTTTGGAAGGAGAAAAATTACTAAAGGTAGGTATAAAAATGTGCCGAATGGACAATTGTTTCGTGTAAATATCTACTGACACATTAAATGATAAACAATTCGGCACGCCTGTGATCCGACGCCCATAAAATCTCAAAATCATATAAGATGTTAGACCTACACATGCCGCCACAGGTGACTGAATCGAGAAACAAATAACGTCTGTGATTTTGCTCTATACCGTCTTCATTGCGAATATCACTTCGTTATGTAAATATTTGAACAAGGACAACGTAATAAATTCTCATATCCATTATTAGCGAAAAATGCTAAGCAAATTCAAATATAAAATGTCTCTACATGTCGGAGACGCCTAATGAATATTTTTTAATAAAAATCATAAGATATCCCGTAATTATTTTCGCCTTTGTTTTTGTGAAATTTTATTTACTTTACAGGGAAGCGAATGCTGCCTAAAAAAAAGTTATTAACTTAAAAAAAATCGTACCTAGCTTTGCGGAAGCGCGACGCTGATGTCGCGAAGGAGTGGCTTCGCATTCAATTTCCTGTTATACTGAAAATTCTTCGAGAAAGAGACATTTCATTAAAATCCGAGCTCCGCCCATCCGTATCTTGTTATATCTTTTTATATCTATTCCCCTGTGCACATCAAAATCTGTCGATGGATGGAAAGTTGATTTCATCATATAGCATATAGACATAAAAAATAACATTACATCGAATGGGAAGCAGGAGAAATCACAGCACGTGCAGTGTCTTCAACAATGTTGTCACGGGACACTCCGTGTGCGTGTTTTTAATGTATTTACCTTTTGGATACATTTTATGACTAATAAGTATCATGTACTTAAAATAAAATAAAAAGGTTATTCCATTCTGTATCATAGAACGTAAGTAAAATCCCTAAATTTGGTAGAGTTGGGGTAAAAAATTCAATTTTTCTCGCACACCTTCCTTTCACTTCCAGCGCCTTGAAGAGGGACCCCTTCGGAGGTGTTTGGGGCAAAATTTACCACTACACTACCCCCTTTAGCATTCAAAAGGCGTCCCCGAAGAATGCACGTGTCGCGCGAGCACAAAGCTCCATACAAGAGCATGTTTTATACAAATTTATGGCTTCTTCATGTCCGATCCTATCGGGGACGTCTATTTGGTGTGGAAGGTATATAAAGCTAATAGAAATCCCCGGGACTCGAATCAATATTCGAGTGAAAAATTTCCGTAACGTTTGTCCCACTTCTGATATGAAAGGAAATGGAGTTGTGTGTTAAAAATCGCGGCCGCTACGTGTGCGAGAACCGACGGATAACACGCGAATATGTTCCTTGGAAGTGATTTGAATCACTTCATGAGAGGTCTGGTGGCGTAAATCAGGGCTGAGGAATGGGGTTTCCATATGTGTTCAATATCCCATTTTTGATGTGAGGCGGTTCGACGGAATTTATGGCCCGGGAATAAAGCGGTTTTATTTATATTTTATTGCAAGTGTCCAGACACGGAAATATATCCAAAGGATATGAATAAATATAATGGCAGCGGTGAATTATGTTGCGGTGAATATTTCTATAGCGAGGAATATTTTATTTTCATTTCGAAATGAATGTTTCCAACAAAGGTTTCCGTTATTTACATTAACGTATGCTGCTATAGGTATATGACGTGGAATTTGACAACCTCGATTGTGATGTCATATACGCATAGCTTTAGTCAGAACTTAGTCCCACACTCTTTCATAAAAAAGAATACAGTCTAGCTAGCACAATTAATTGAACACAACAATGGTTTGTAATTTTCGGGGAAATGAGCGGCCACGTAAGGTTATGCTAAAATGTTCTGTTTTTTTCACATTTTCTAGAGAATTCAGGTAGATATCACATTTTTTAAACGGCTCAATGTTCGGAACACTGGGGAAGTTACATGAATTTTATATTGATTTCTGACCTTTCAAAAGGTCAGAACATGTGTCTGGCGGCAATAATCACATAATAATTAAAATATTGACATTAGTAAATTGTAAAGTGCAAATAAAACCACGTGGCCAAAACGTGATATCGCACGGCGTTCAGCGCGGTTTGTTTCGGTGGATACAGGTGCAGGTTGCGGTATTGGTGATGTAAACAGGGATTTGTTGCTTGTATTTTTTGTTTTTATAGCACTTCTGGGTCATAGATACATAGTGTAAATACTGTGTTGGTAATGTCATAATTATTAATGGTGATGTGGTGACCTTACGGTATTGTTAAACGCAACTTATTCCTTTGTTTACAATATAGATCCGCTCGTGACAATAACGGCAACAATGCTGTTGTACCAGATAGACGGTATTACTTGAGGTATTTATAAAATTATGCCTTCTAATTTCACATTAAACTACTTGTTTTAATTTGAAAAATAATAAGTAAAAGTAAGGAATTATGATATTTAACATTTATTAATTTTTTTAAATTATTTTATTAAATTCTTATTACTATTTACTAATTTCATTTCTTCTTTTAAAAAAATCCTTATACATATATTACTTTTGTTTATTGTTTTCAGAATAAAACAGGTAATTTAATATAGTGAAGTCAGATATAAAATTTTATAAATGCCCCAAATAACTTTCTACATCACATATATGATAGGAGAGCAAATATAGAACATGTTATTTGGAATCGGAATGAGGCGTTAAATACAATAAATGAAAAAAATGTAAGTTTGATTTACCATTGATTTTCTAAAGATCGTATATGTCGTAATCATTGAGCGTAATTCGTCTTTTCACGTAAGGCCTAGTAATTGGCTGTATTGCCGGCAAAGGCTGTAATCAAATGAATATTCCTTTGATTGACTGAAGTTTGACATCATTTCAGGGATTGCCTGTTTTGTTGTCGTCAAACAGAGTAAAAGATGAAACGATTACACGTTACAGCGTTTGACGGGCGTTTGTTTAGTCATTTGCTGAATTGTGTTGTGTAGAATTTCGGGTCGTAATAACTAATAATTTTACTTTTTTTATTGTAAATTAATAACCATATGTACAGAGTGATCACGTGAAAATTGCCCTCCCTCTCCTTGTTGTCCGTTATTGCCTGAATATGTTTTTTAAATGAAACACTTTTTATATTTTTACACCATTGAAAAGACCGTCAATTTAACTTTTCAGAAATATATTATACATGATACTTATATTTTACGGTTTTCTATATATTACATGTTCATTGTTAGTATGCAACATCATAGAATTGATATATTTTTAAAGATTTTAAATGTATAAGAAAAATAAGAGAAATAAATTTATAAGAATGGTCAATATGACTTCCTTATTTTTGAATGCAAAGCCGATAACTATACTAAATTTTACATAAGTATCTTTATTTTACATTAAAATCTAATTCCCTATTAAAATGCTTAACTATATCATTCATTTAAAAATGATATCATGAGTTATATAATGTTGCATATTAATAATAAACATGTAATACCTCGAAAACATTAAAAGATTAGTATCATGTATAATATATTTTTGAAAAGTTAAGTTGATGATGTACAAGGTGTTTCCTTATATAAAACAAAAGTTAAACCTGTATACAACTGGGAAATGCGATATTTATTTTTTCTGCTTTAAAAAATATTTAAAAGTTGCTTTAACTTTTATTTTTACACATTTTTTCGTATTTCAACTAATGACGGAGAAAAATAGGAGGGGGGGGGGATTATCGCGTATACACCCTGTATATAATAATATGTTTATACATATGTACCTACAACTATTCGAGTCTGACTGTAGAGAGCCATTTTCATTTACGTTAAGTCTTTAGAATATTTTTTTTATTTTCATCTAAAAGCGATTTTGATCTATTATTCAATTTAAGTCCTACTCACCATTTGGTATATGATTTATAATATATGTTTGTATTGTTCCAAATGAACGGAACTAATATTTTGGTTACTTTCTATATTACATTTTTCTACAGGTAATATAATACGTATAATCGATTAACTATTTACTTTGACGAAAATTAAACAGGCAATCCGTGAAATGACGTAAAATTTCAGTCAATCAAAGTAATATTCATTTCATTACAGCCTTTGCCAGGAATACAGCCAATGACAAGGCCCTACCCCCCATTTTTCTTTTATATTTTTTGGCACGGTGAAATATTTTTTATTAGGCGCTGTATGCTGTATTCCTATATAATGGCATAATGCAATATTTGTTTCATTTGCCCGGTGAGATCTATTTTGCAATTTTATTCAATATCAATGTCTATTTAACACAATAACACCTATACGGCGTTGCTCGGTAGCATGAAAATCTTATACAGATATGAATTAATGAACACTGCTGTATTTAGGTATACACGTGGGAACGGCGTCTGACGTCACAGGTCTACGTTGTGTCGGCGACTGTTTTGTGGAGGTGTGGTCTGTCTAAATTTTTAAATATCGTTTTTAGACTTATTTTTCTACGAAATTGTCTAGGACAAACGCCATTTCGATTAAAATAATACATTCGTCCTTGTGCATGTATTTGGAAAAATCGTACAATTTCTTCATTCAGAGCACGGTTGCGGTTTATTAAAGAACCACGTTTAATTACTTAATTCCTTCTTGTAAATGGACGCAGGGAAATATGGCGGACTTGCAGCCGTACACATTTGCATTCCCATTTGCCTGGTGTCTGACAAAAACCGTTTCTGCTTCCGTGCGTCTACGTAACGATTCAATTTACCTTCTAAAACAACAATCTAAATTCCAGCGTAGGGGATTCACTCGATATAATTAAAGACAATGTTTCCTGTGTATATTTCAGCGAGGCAATAGTTCCAAGCTTTCTCGCAGGTAAATTAAGGGGAAGTTTTAATGAACGATGATTTTATCATAGCTGCGAACTATACCGAAGTGCCGTTGAAAGATTTTGATGAGTTTAGTTAGTATTTGAATAGCGGATGAAGCGTGTTGCACACGAAGTTAAATCCTTTTACAGTGATTGCTAAGGGGTGCATATACCCAGGTACCACACTAGTCTTATAATTCAAAATTATAAGACCTGAAATGTATATAAACAATATGTTACATGACAGCAATTTCATCGCATTATTGTTCCATTTGAGACTTTTTTCTTAACAGCCGCTATTTTGCTGTTTAAAGTACCTGTGAGGATATTGTAACAAGGAAAACGTTTTATAGAAATTATTTAAACTATTTTCAGAACGTTCTTGTGTCTGCACTTATATAGTATTTTACTTTATAATGTCTATAGTAGCAATCTGCACGACTGTCTATAAAACGTTATAAATCAATTTTGTAGTCGCCGCTATTGAAATATTTGAGAATATTCTTACAGCAAAAATAAAACTATTTTATAGAAGTTATTTAAATTGCTTTAAGAAAGTTCTTGTGCTATTATATGCAGCACTTTAATGCTTCAGAAAACTGTTTAGCTGTATAATTACAGCATTTGTTTTATAAATTAATTATAAATGCTGTATTAAAATATGTTTGCGCGACAATAAAGCAAAACTGCTTCTTAGAGGTAGTTAACACGAGCAAACGATTTTCTACAAAACATAATGCTCTTATGTTTCGCTTTTACATACCATTAAAGTATTTTAAATGCTTCTGAAGTGACAAAACTGTTTTATTATTTTAGTGCCATGTTTCTTAACTTAACTCCAATTGCTTTTTAACGTCCATCTTGAAAAAAATTCAAAAAACAACTTTTACGTGAAATTTTTCATGAAAATAACTTCCGTTGCTCATTAAAAATAAGAGTTTTTATTATATGGAATTGAGAATTCGAACTGAGGGCAATTTTTAGCAGCAAATGTGCATGTATTTAAATTTTCGGTTTGTTTGTGAACGAAAATAGTATCTTTATTTTTTAGTATTGTGGAGGCGCGAACTACTTTATTCGTATTTTATTTGTACCTGAAATTCAACTTAGAATTAGATATTTCTGAGTTTATAAGTATAACATCGTATACCTAATATAAAGATATTTATAATAGACATATGTCGTAAAATTTAAAGAAAGTCGATTATTAGCTTTTTAATGACATGCTTTATTGAAATTGTATAGTTTATTGTATCAATGTTGTAAGCTCATTGCTAAAACATAACTTGTTTTTATATAGAACTCTTAAAACACAATTATATAATTTTTATACAGCAACTATGTTTTATAAAAATGTGCCTATTTCACGCTATTAACTGCTGTGTTGATGCCGATAAGATGTTTATGCGACTAAACCTTGCAACATTAACTCTCCAGAATTAGTTATAGGAACATTCTTAACCACAGCTTGTGTTACTTGGATAGCATGGTGTATTTTTGACTTGATACCTGACTTCCACAGAAATCTAAGCTATCGTATGTGGCTTATTGTGTATCCGATCAGTAAAATATTAAAGAATGATGTTATTAGGACTACAGCCGTGAAATAATGAAAACAACGAAATAAAGTAATTGCCTGTAAAATAACACAACTGATACTATTTATCTTGTTATTTATTCTATACTTTTAATTATATCTCATACTTTTTAGAATGTGTTAATTTTAACATATCATCGAACAACAACAAGCATTTTTACAAGCACATTTTAACAAGCATCCTAAGTCAACTTATTCGATATTTACTTCCTTGAATAGGACTTGAACAAGTAAGTCTCTATTCGCAGGCACCACATCAAACAATTTTCAAACCACACCCTCGCACCGTCGAAAACACAAATAAAAATTCAGATTTCATCAACTTAACGACTTCTTCTTTTGCCTACTCCGACCTATCTACCCCCCTCATAAATTATTAATGTCTATTTTATCAATACCAATGATTATCTTAACGCGGTTCTTGAGAGGCCAAACGGCCTCTCTAAGAGTTGTTACACGCCGGAAAGAGGCGGTTTCCACCCCCATAAGTCCATCCCCTGAATATAAAACTGTTACTTAAGCAGCCGTAAAGCAGCTCGGATTGTAAAACATTGGCCCTGAAGCGCCAAGGAACCCTATTTACGACTAGGGTGTTAATAAAATTGTGCCAGGGTGACATTCGGGGTGTTAGTAGAGGAAATCGGGGTGCGAGGCGTCCAAACAGGGTGAAAATCGAAAGTTAAATAAGAATAAAGTAAGAAAACTTACATTTCATGGCAGCTTGAATGTATCTGTCAAGTCAGTAGGTTTTAAATCAGGTCATTTCACTGGCTACTGAATTTTATTATATCTGTTCCCGTGCCATATGATTTCAATATCTTAAATACACAGATTTTATTATTATATTTTATGAAAAATTATGTTTCCTACAAGAATTCTGCAGTAAACTTTTAACAGGACGATATAAGAGGTAGAAATTCCTCCCTTTCAGTCTGAAGATTCGCTAAATTGTGATATGTTGTTCAAAACGTTTGATAAACAAGACATAACTAAAGTATCAGTCTGTCTTCTTCGTTGCTAGAATTTTTCCCTAAACCGGATTAAAGTTAGGTTTACTCATTGGAAATCAGTAGTAGATGACAAAATAAACTGTAAAAAGGTGTAATCTGAATTATAAAGTTGTCTTTAGAGATGGGACTTTTAGTTCATTTTGGTGAATTCATTCTATCAGTCTCATTCACCTAAGAGAATCATTCACTTGAGTAATTCATTTGATTCAGTACGGTCGAGAATTGTATTTTTGTAATTCGACCACCGATCGTTCAGTCTCGACGTTCAATATCGGAGTTTGCTTACAACGGCACTGTTTCATGACTCGCGTGGTATCGTCATTTAGAGGTATAGGTATAACATACAATGCTTTCGAGATTACAGACAAATCTAGATTTTAGATTAAAATATTTATAGGTAAGCATTTAAATATAGGTAATAAAATATAATTATAGGTGTGAAAATATTGTATTAAATTAACAAAAGAAGTAATATTTAAAATAAAAAAAAAAACTAATTTCATAAATAAATTCTAAACATTAAAAAATTCGCGTTTAAAAACAAAATTTTAGAAATTTTGTTTAATTTTAAAGGAGCTCGTTTTTCTGTTACTCTGCTTTAGAAAATATTCTGTCGCAAGACACCGAACTAGCCATTCTATATAGGTGATCCGACTGAAACCGGTCATTGAGTCACATCTCCGATACCGTCTACGTCTAATCGTCAGCTGCAATTTTTCATTTAATTCAGTGAACTCCTGAATAAGTATAGAAGGACTGAATTTGACTCGCCTGAATTACATTGTTAAATTTTTAAGAATCAACGTTGCTTTTAGTTCACAGAGAATGATTCAGTCCGACAAGAAGGAATGATTCATTTCATTCAGTGAAGTGAATAGTTCGTTTGTACTAGTTCGTTCGCGAACTACCCATCTCTAGTTGTCTTATAAAAGAAACATCGCAAGTTAATAGTTTTAGAAAGCCATTAATATGAAGTGAATGTAGTACAGGACCAAGATTGGAGCCCTCAGGAACTTACATAATGAATATATTTTAAAAAGAACCCAACTACATTACAACTAAAAGAAAGTATCATGAGCACGAAACTGCACGAGTTTTATACTCGACTAAAATATTTGTTTTTCAAAGATTATATAATATAATTCTTAGAAAGTTGAGGTGCTCTTTTTTTGCCAAAATTTCCTCCACTTCCTTGCCTTTAAAAACAACTAAGTAATTAAGTGAAGTGAAGTGAAAGAAGTAAATAAATTTAATAAAAAAACAGGAACCGTAGGTTGTTTACGTTTGAATTTATTTTTTATCAATTAATATCTTAGGTAGAGGGCAAACTTTTTCATAAAGTTCCGCAAACATATTTCGGCACATCAAAACATTTCACAAAAAAGTTCAATCGACCCCACAGTAACCATCCTAAAGCCCGTTAGAAGTTTCTCCAACCCTTGCCAGTTACCATTTTTTTTTAAATTTCTCCCTGTTAAATTTTAAAGCTGTGAAACGGCGGTGTTTATTTTAAAAGGAATTTTTTTAGGCTTATCTTTAGAAGAATAACAGTGTCTAAGGTGGAGTTACTTTCAATTAATTTCAAACTCCCATTTAAATTGTAATTTCGGGACGACGTCCCGAAGTGTTTTTTACCCCGAAATATTTTCGCAACTTTCTTTGCCAGTTATCAGAATTAAGTAAGCAAAATATGAAGGAAAATAAACAACATCGTATAGTAAACAACGTGCATCAGGAAATTTGTAAATTAAACGCGCATATGTCGGCAAATGATGCCGTAGAAAGATGCAGTGTTTTTACAAAAGTAACTAATACAATGTCTCAAAGTAAAAAAACTATATTAAGTATAAATAAATAATATATAATAAACCTACTTGTGGAAAATTTAGACATACCAAGACCAAGTTTTTACTAAAATCGATAAATTTGTTGTTCTATATTTAATACTAGAAACCTTATCCATAACGCGAGTTTACATGTTGAAAAATGAAGCCACTATTTATAATTTCGACACGGAATATAATATTGCTACTCTGCTTAGTGTACTCCGCCCTATATTGTGCTATAAAAAATATTCCCTACAAATCCAACGCTGTAAATTTTACTGTCATATCTATCGTAAATTTTAATTCAGTTTTCGCTACAAAAATAATATCGATGGCGCCATCAAAACGCTATCGGATTCAATTATAAACACGCAATAATGATATGCGCGATCGTAAAATATTTTACTAGGTTAGCTACTGTATCGCATAGTTTTAAAATTAACATTTAATTCGAGAATTAATTGATATGGAGCATTTAGCTTAATACTCTAAATTGAAAACGGATAAAATGTAGAGGTGGATGTGTTCATTGTAACTGACAGAACAAGCCGAGTACCGGCAGAGTCATTTTTAGGAAGATAAAGACTGAGACAGCTATTTTCGTGTTAAAATAAGAAGAACAAGTTAAGTGCCTAAAACACCTGTATCACAACATCTATCGAACAAGATTTTTCGTAAAATCGTCAAATAAATATTCAAAATAGTTTGTTTAGACATTAATCTAAGCGATCGCAGACATTATACCTATGACCTGCAATTTCTATGGCCACGCTAGTCCTACTTTATATGCCAACTGGTACCTGCATATGGTGTTGTTCACGCAGTTTCGCTAGACTTTCGAGCAATCTCGCTTACCAATCTCTATTGCAAGTCTTCCGTCAGATAATACCGCTCTGCAAAATCTTGTGTTCCGGCGCTGCAAATGAGAATGATGCATAGAGCTCATAAAATTTATTTTGCGGTTTTAGAAAATACTCACAGAATTTTCGATGGTCTTTTTGCAGTCCAGGAAATAAATAAGGAAATTCATCATATTTCTTCCTCTTTTCGTTGATAGGGTGAATTCAAAATCTTCTCTTTTTTCTTGCTTCGCTCTTCCTCTTTTGTTGCACATTTCAAAATCTTTGCAACACCTAATGCGGATAACAATGCGCAGCCATGAACTTACATTAAACTTTTTTTCTTCCAGAAAAGAAGTTCGAAACCAGTATATGCCTGATAGCGTTACTGCCGACTAACCGTATCCGTTTGCTATAAGGTTTTTCAGGAGTAATACCCCCCTGTTTGGAGCATTAGCCTGCATAGTTGTTTCTTAGAGTTTCGCTCTTGTTCCATCATGTTAGGTACCGAACTAGAGAAAGAGAGCTGCGGGGGAGGAAGGGAGATCTACAGTCAAACACATTGCATTATGACTCACGGTTATTGCCTCTCTAAAACAATAAAGTGACGGTTGTTTATTTTTTATGCCGCCATAAAGCCGACGCGGATGATTCTCTAAATCGTGCCCCAGCTTTTCACGCTCTATTCCGGGCCCCCATTTGAATTTAACACGGCACGGCGACCGACAAGAAAAACCCATCAGAACGTCGGCCATCATTAACCGAGCCGTTTCGAAACACCGCCATCCGTTACGTGGCATATTATCAGTATAAACCGAACATAAAAATCAATCACCGGGACGTCCTTTATGGTGGAGCGGGATCCGGCTCCCCAGACTCGATTTACATGGAGCTGATATCGTCAGCCGGTCGGAAATGTTTGATATACATTGTCTGCGAAACGGGAAAGGTTCGTACGGGCAACGGACATTGGAAACTACGCGTTTATTAATGAAAAAACATATTTGGCGTCGCTGGTAGAAATGATGAAAAAGTTTGGTGGTCCCTGGTACTGTCTAAGTCAGGGACCCCAAACATGTTTCTTAACACCTTAAATTTGATCGAGAATACGGCGACCTTAATAATACCATAAGTTCACCACATCACTATTAATAATTATGACATTACCTACACAGTATTTACACTATCTATGACCCAAATGAAACAAAAAAGCAAATACACAAGAAACAAATGCCTGTTTACATCACCAACACTGTAACCTACACTTCTATCCATGGAAACAACCCGCGCTGAAAGGCGTGTATCGTCATATCAATGATATCGCGCTTTCCGACACGTGGTTTTGTTTACAATGTATGGTAATTTATTAATGTTAATATTTTTATTATGATATGATTATTGCCGCCAGACACATGTTCTGACCTTTCAATATCTTTGAACGATACATTCGTAATACATTTTAAACCAATAACGATCAGCCAAGGTACTAGATTTGAATCCAGTCGAGTTTTCTTTATTTCCATTTGTAAATTTAATACAAAAACCTCTCTAATCAACTAATAGGACAAAGGTGGGTCACAGGCATTGTTTCAGCCTAGCCTATTGGCTTTGTAAGTAATTACACGGAATGGGAAAGGTCAAAGTGTGCGTTGACACCTCCTGTTCTGTGTCTACCGGTGTTCCCGATGCTGTACAAGAACGCCGTCATGTCCTTTGTGTCTCTGACAAAACTGGTGTTTCCACGGCACCTTTACACCTAAACCCCTTTGATAACAATACGACCCGACCTAAATCATGTCCAAATCAGCATCTAGTACACAAGAATTTATCGGTAAACGTCGTAGCAGAAAAGCGATAAAAAAACAGTTTGACGGTCGCTCGTAAAGTGTTATGCCAGTGTCGCCAAAACTTTTCGCATTATCATCTCATCGATCTTAGTGTTTACAGTGTATAGAATTCTTTAAGTAATTTTCTCGAGTTTCTAATTTCTTCAACAATAAATACGAGTCCGAAGTTTTAAGTTGCTATAAATTTAAACAGCTTTTCGCGAGAGGCGAATCGAATTCCGATAAAACAAACTGACGCAACTCAAGGGAACCGGAGCTTCGACGTTCCCGGAGTCGCACACACGGTAAACATATTTTACAAATCCCCTTGCAGATATTGCCGTGTCGGTAGAGGAAAATTTACATGGCATTTTCCACGGCTCACGCGATATTTTTACGGTAAAGGTGATGTACATAACACACGCCAATGAGAAACTAAACCTGCAGATGTATTTCCTTACGTTCAAAGTCTAGAACTTGTTAAGATCCGACGCTTCTTTCTAACAAAACGCGTTTGTATAATTTGGGGCGCAGTCTCTCTCTTTTTCCATTAGAGAAGGCCGTGGAAATAAGAAAAACAACAGCCAACCGCATCAGGCTCCGCGTCGTTATCATTCGGGTAGATGATATCGTAAATCGAGTAAGCTATGACACGGAGAACAAGATAACGCGCCGTCTTAGGTGGCTAGATGAGATGCGAGGTTGTTTCAGCAATGCAGGGTTTGCTAGATGGATTTTCCGCCCTGGGAAAAATGGAATATGGCAGACGTTTAAGCGATGCTGACGTTGATGGTCGTCGCAAGGCTTTGTGGGATCTAATAAAAGTCGCAAAATGCAGATTTACAAATATACAGAGTGATTCGTAACCTATTTATTTAAATTAAATTTAAATAAAAGAACGTCTATTTTAAATGACCCTTACTATAGAGGGACAAGTAGGCTGGAACTGTTCCAAATAGGAACTACAAAATTAAAATTTTTTTGAAAACTTTTTTCTTAATCATTATTTATAGGTAAATCAGAAAATACAAACACAGGATTATTCGATATTTTGTGAGGCGAATAAATTCATTTAAGTAATAATTTTTTAATTATTTGACGACCTTCCAAATTAATACATTTTTTATTTATATTTTAAGCGCATCGTCCAAGGCCCTTGTAATATTTTATTTACTTGAACTTATAAATGTTAATTCGCAGTGAAATTATTTTAATTTTTTTTAATTTATCAATATCGTCAGCATATTCCTCACGTTTTGCTGTTCTTCGGTGATACTTGAGGCCCTGGGCATTGCCTTTTCACATTACACCAACAAGCCTTTAGAATCAAAAAATGCATTACGTCTCATGGTTATCGTCTCTCTAAACGAATAGATGGTGTTAACTAATTATTGAACACCCTGTGTTGTGGCGTCCATCTTTCCCAGGCCTCCAATATTAATAATAGAGCTGAAAATGAGTAGCCGTCCAATGACGGAAGCGTAATAAACAATTCAAAGCGTACTCTTACGACCGTCGAGCAAAATAGGCCGCCGCTCCCCATTTTAATTCCTACCCCTTACAAGTCGAGCGATGAATTCATTATCCCGGTTATGCGCGAGGCTTAATGGACTATCTGATGGCGTTGCGCCCCGTAAAGTATCAGTGTTACACACTCGAGGTTTTATAGGCCGACCGTTAAATATTTATTAAAACGCTGAGAGATCAGAAGTGGGATATGTGTTCGCAAGAGAGTATCCCACTTCTGATCTAATGTTAATCCATTCTACAGGACCGGACTGACAAATTTAAGGATCCTTTAGACCAATGCGGCAAAGGCTCGCATTTCGAACTGTTCTTTTAATTTTAGTTATTTACGGAGCGCTGTAATAGTCGGTGTCGCGTCGATAAGTAACATGTCAAAGGAAACAAGAAATAAACGGGAATTATTTAAAATCTGGTTTGACTGTGGTCCCAGTGGTAATAGATACAATGGTTTCTTAGTTAGTGCAATAAAGAAATTAGAATCACATGGACTATTCCTAAATGAACAATTTCACATAATGGATGATGTACAAAAAATTATTGAACGGAAATTGTCATTTTTACGTGTTATCTTAATTTATATGCGTATTTTATTCTCGACTTAACCTTATGATTTGGTAATAGTACCACGTTGCGAATTATTTTCTGTGAACATATTATTATGTTCATTCGAAACTGATTACGGTCCTGTTAAACTTCACACTGCTCTCTGATTATGATCATACGTAAAATCGTTGATTTACAAATGCGATGTATGTTACGAAAACCATATTTGTCAAATAAAGTAAAGGTTTAATTTAGTAGTACCTTCTTTAAAAAAATAAATATAGTAAGAATAGTGCGTAAAAAACACATTCAATTCACATTTAAATATCACTACTAAATCTCAGACCAACAACTGCAACCATCTGATTGAGGGCGCTAAAATTAATATCACATAAATCTGATACTATATTAAAATTGTGACACATAATATGCACTAGAAACATCTTAAGACAATTTGACCTTACCCTGGCACAAACAAATGTACGATTTTGACGAGTATTAACACGAGGAACATGGAAATAAAACTGGCACAACAGAGTCGCACATTCTGATTTGCTATGAAATAAGTTGAATAAAATCTTGACACTGGCTAGAACTCTACGAAACTCCAGAGAAGCGAAATTGAATCTATTAAGTAAAATAGTGTGGTTATAACCTCTCTGGATAAAAGCCATCTACTTTAAGTGACATAAATTTTAAAAATCTTCTTTGGACATTTTCTAAAGAAAGCTTTAAATAATCATATGAAAACTATTCGAGTTTAGATCTAATGTAAGAGTTATAGAGTCTTTAAAGCAGTTCATTAGAAAATGACAGATATTTGCGTATAATACAGCCCAGCATCCTTAACGCAGATGAAGTGATCTCATTAATGTGCTTGGTGAATAGGAACTGTGAGTCAAACAAAACACCTAAGTATTTTATAGAGTTTAATCTGTGAAGCATTCCCGAATTCAATGTGTAATCATATGTTATTGGCTGCAACTTGAGAGTGTAAGTTACAATCTTGCATTTCATTATATTCAGTTGCAGACAATTATTAGTGTACCAGCTGCCTAAGAGTTGTAATTGATTTTGTAACCTCTCACAGTCTTCAGTAACTGATACTTTACTAAATAGCATCAGTAAATAGAGCTTCTTCCAAATCAACTCAGAATAATAATATGAATAATGTTGGATATTATAAATTACCAATACAAGAAAAGATGTTGATTTTAACTTTCTGTAGGTATATGTTTCTACCTCGGTTTCTACAAACATTAACTTAGCGTCCATATACTTACGCGTGAATACCGCTGTCGCGCGCTTGACGCGTCGTTGTCGCCTTTGTCGCGTTAGTTTAAGTCATCCTTTATTCGTCTTACATATGCATCAGTCGGGAAACAATCACGGCCAGAAGTTGAGGCCTGCGTCAATTCTACACGCACAGATTGCTTCCAGGGGTTATCCCTAATGGTCCCGGAATTCCCGATCGTCAGGCGATAGTTAATCTCCCCTGCCAATAAACTACTTCGGGTTGGATTCTTTTCCCGGAGCAAGGCGACCCCTCAATAAGAGTTTTCGATGGTTCGAACGGTCGTGGAATCTCGGCCATCAATTAACCCAGAGGTCCGATTTGATAGCTCCTTGATTTAACAGATGTCGGTCGCGTGTCGAACAATCGAAAGTTTCGGGAGGGGAGAACAATCCCCGACGCAATCGAAGCGAAATCGAATAGACGCGGGTTCGATGTAAGAGATGCGTCGGTCAGCAATTGCCATTAACTTTAAGATTATACGTTGCTAGAAAGCTAAATATTTTACATAAAAAATACAAGAGACAAACATTTTTTTTATTCAGTAGACTAGAATTCTTCTTTTTAGCAGAAAATAGTATACTACTCAAATAATCATTATATATCTTTTCATTTTGATGTTTTGCTCTCGGTGAAAGTAAAAAAGTAAAGTTTCATGTTTATCTGTTCATTAGTTTATTAGTTTACAGAACACTACATAACTATCCACTTAGTACTGGAATAAAATTGAATAACCAGCAGCTGTTGTAAAAGGCTCTGGCTTTTATCACTAATAACCCATTCCGGTTTCGAAAATATGTGTTCAATGTCCACATAGATCAGTGGGTGGGTTCAGAAAAATCTACTTGTTTGCCATCAAAAAGAGACGAACAATAGCTTTCATAGATCAACACCAGATTGACCGTTTACCCTGACCACCAGAACTCCAGATCTGTCATTGATCATGGCTGGGACATGACTGGCCGCACATTGCTGCATTTACAACACCCCCCCACAGACTTTAGCAGCTCTTACTGATGAAGTTCAGATAGCTTGGAATGATATACCCCAAGAACTTATAGACAACATTATTAGATCCAAGCCCATGCGTATCAATGAGTTTATTAAGAATTGTGAATTCTCAACACACTATTCAATCAATTTTTGTCCTAGGTTCTGTGATCTTGCTGAAAATGAAGCCATAAGTAAGTGGCCCTGAACCTGTATGCCAAAAAGAAAAGAGTTACGTCATAAAAACTATTTTCGTAATTGCACCTTTTAATATCTATAACAAGAACCGCCAGGAGGTGAATTTTGTTTGTACCTAATCATCTTATTAAATGCGTCATTCTTCGTCCTTTAAAACATCAGCCTTAAGAGTGTAGGTTTCAAATTTGAATTCCTAATACCGACATTCTATCGGCAGCATCGCAGGGGGCCGAACAGTTGAACGTCACCGTTCCAGCGCCCACTTCGTTGACCTGTGAGGCGAGAGTCATCCGCAACTCGATTTAGAAATAAAATTTCCAGGGATGCATAAAACAACACCATTATTATGAACGAGAAGTAAAAGCTTTTCCATTTTCCGCAGAATAATGCCTCTCATTTCAGCCTGTCCCTGGAGTCCCCGTGCGTTCGAGTAGAAAAAAAGGCGGACGAAGTGCGTTATTTTTATGAAGAAATATCGTGTAAAGTTGTTGTCCCTTTTCCGCGCGCTGAAAGACGCCTAAGCCTCGGGCGACGAGATTAAAATCAAGCACAGGGTCGGCTGGAATATACGGGGTGGGGCGAATAAAACTCCACAATCTGATCTGAAGTTGACACTGGAACGATTTCTGGTGGTTTTGTTGATGTCAGTTGATAGAGCTCCTCGATAAAACATTCGAAACAAATTGAATTTAATATCTTCAGTGAATTGTTGGTTAGGACAGAAACATGTGTAACTTTGGTTGCCTACGTTAGTGATCGTGTAGATTTCAAACAATATTGAAGGCAAGTAAAAAATGTTCAAAGTTCTACACGAAGCTCAGTTATACCCATATCATATCCAGCATGTTCAAGCACTGTTACCAGCGGATTATCCATTACGAGTTAAACTTTGTTACAGATGAAGCCTTATTTACTCGCAATGGATTACAGAACATTCATAATACACACGTTTGGAAACTAGAAAATTACCACACAATTGAACGGACCACTTCCAACACCAATGTTTGGGCAGGAATTGATGATGAGAGCCTAATTGGACCGTTCATATTGCCCAATACTGTGGATGGATTAAATTATATCGAATTTCTGCGCAATGTTTTGCTCGCCTTTCTTGAAAATGTAGTCTGCATACATATGGTTTATATATGCAGGGGCATCTCCTCACTTTCAGCTATATGTTCGAGATTATCTTCATCAAGTACTCCGTGTATGGTGGATTTGATGAGGTGAACCGGTAGCATGGCCCCTGCGGTCGCCCGATTTAAACAATCTTGACTTCTTTTTGTGGGGCCATTCAAAAAATGAGGTATACCGTCCCGAGGTGGAAACCGTCGAAAAGTATGTACAAATTTTTTATAAATTTCATATTTCTAATAGTGATCAAGTACTGCACTTCTTCAAAATTAGTGTAACAAAATTTTATTCATTCTAAAGACACGTCACTCTGGTCAGATCTATCTTTAAATTTATTTTAAAGTAAAAACGCCTAGGAGGTTATTTTTCGTGCGATATGTGACATCGCCAGTTTGCATTGTCACTCCATTACAGTAGATCATATCCCAGAAGAATCGCAGAATGCATATATTATTTGTTTTTATATTACCATATTTGTACATGCATGTTGAACATTCCTAAAAATGTTTCCGGATAAGTTCTGAATCATCCTGTATTTTTTTCACTTCGACCATGCAACCAAAAAAAATACGGGGGCTCTTCAACGTCTACGACGATCGATATCCAGCGGCATGCCGCCTTCTCCCGCTTAACTGTGCGCCTCCAAAATTAATCGCCATATCTCTTTGAGTCGGTCCGAAAACTAAACTCTTAGAGATTAATTAGGAGGGCTCCCGGACTTATCCGGGCCCGGATCGCTTTGTGGCGGATATCCAGAAGTATTATTCAAAGTACTGCTCCAGACATTCGGCAGGATTTGATAACAAAGGTGCGTATCTCTGGAGAACTCATTTGCCAGATGTCACGCTCAGCTGCCGCGGCCGCACAAAGGTGAAAAACTACACAAAGCATTGTTAGTTGACGTTGCCTACGACAGAAAAAACGGAGAATAGTAGACGTCTTTGGAAGTTTTTAATATGTACGTGTGCATATACAGGCACCTCCGCAGAAGACGTGTGGATAACAAATAAAAACACTCGTTACAAAAGCTAAAAAAGATATGGGACTGTCTGTGAGGTTCATCCTTGGTATTCTTCACTGATAAGGGTTAATAATTTCAAAGTAGTAGACGTATATCTTATATCAAATATGTTTTGAAGCTATAAACTTGCTTTTTGTAATAAATAAATGGTTAAGTAGTATTCAACAATAAATTAGTTACTTTTTTACACTACGGATAGCTTAAAGAGTATCTCAGATTATAACTGTATTCAATAATACTAGATACAGCTGCAAAAGAGCTAGTAACTACAACTTCTCGTTTTGTTGTAAAAACTATATTATTAATGGGTAAAAAAGACGATTAATTAGTTATTCATTCGTTTATAGGCAGCTTAGAGGCCATAATAAGAGTGTCCAGAAAGTTAACATAATTTTGACAGTTGTAATTTACTCGTGTTAAATTCACTGTATATTAAATCAAATAATATATAAACGTATTTATATGTGTTAGATGGTATTCGATGGTAATAGAAAACATGTACCAAATAACGCCAAACAACAATGTATATTAAGGATAAGTAATTTTTTAGTAAGGTAACCCTGTTTTTGTTTGTTATTAATAAACCATTAATTTGTTTTAACAAAATGGTCAAGCAAGTTACTTGATAACTGTAATTTAACAGTGCTTTGTGCATTAAACAAAACAACAATTATATTTCAGTGAATTTACATATGACAAATGCTTTGTATGGATTTTATACTTGTATTGATTACCCAGTTATGATTTCTTGGCAACACTGCCAAACAAATGCTACCGCAAACAATATACTTTAAAGGTAAGTAATTAATTAGTAACTGCAATCTAGCTTTCGCTTGTAACTACTAAATAATTTAGTTGTTTTGACAAAATCGAAAGGAGGACATTTGATAGCTGCAATTTAACATCTCGTTGCTTGAGTTAGGTGCATGGTATATTGAATGAAACCAAATTGGGTTCCAGTGTATTTTACATGTAATAAACGCCCTATATGCGTTTTTCCTCGTTCATATTCGGTCGGGATTACCCAATTACGGTCCCATAATCAGCGGCTAACGAAGGCTCTGCTGGAACGCGCAAACACCGGCAAACAAAAGCGAAAAATCCGCGATAGCGATCGCAAAATTTTCGGTCCGTCTAGTTAGCCCTGGAATATTATTCCCATGCAAATTACGCGAATTTAGAGCGGGCGCCTGCGTGCGTTACGACGTTTACGGCCGGGGCACGAACCATTGTACATTTTTTCCCTGTTATTTAAAATTCCATTATGATAATGGCATGTAAACCAATTTGTGCCCCTCTCGGTGACTCGACTGGCGAGAATCAAAACTCCTATTCATTCCCAGGACGAGATAAGCGATTTTATGGGCCGCAGGGAAGTTTAGTAGACGGGGATGTCTTTAAATTTACCCAAAAGGGGATGGAGAATTTGAACAGTTCGCCGTTTTATTGAGTCTGAGGTTATATACGACTGCAGGAGGATGCAGGGGCGAACCGTTGATCGAGTCGAAGGATATTTAACGTCTGATGACGATGGATGCTATCCTGAATCCTCCAAATTGTATACAGGATGCAATATGACTTAATGAGTTCCCAATTTCATTAAATTATTAAACATTTTGCAACTCTAATGCTATGTACACTCCATTAAGCTTTCTAGTAGACTTCACAGGCAACTTGTAGTAGTCTGCACAGTACTTTAGTGTTTTTGCTTAGTGGACTGCACAGTTAAAAATACAAGGTATAATTTTAAAAGTTTTTACGGATAATAGTATGTATTTCTCAGAATAATAATTTAAATAAAATCATAACCTTTTGACTTTAAACTGTCTAAAACTTTAAAACTCAAGCCCCAATGTTAGCTTGATGCTTTAGTGAATGGATATGCATAAAATTTCACATTTTTCTATTTTGCTTGTACTTACTTACTTCCAAGGGCAATCCAGGGCTCATCCAGCATTAAGCAGATTGGTAAAACTTATAATTAAGTTAATTTATTCCGGAATTTAATTCAGCGAACTAATAGAAACATGAGAAAGTCGAGGTAACTCGTCAAAGTTATAACTGAATCAACCAATTTTGGCATAACCCACTGGAATGGATAGCGGAGGCGTAGGAAAAGGTCTCGCCTCATTTATTTCACTTTTTCGGAATGTTGTAAAAGGTGTTTCATATTATTGAATTACTTCGTATCTCTGAGAAAATAGTAAGTGAAACACATCTCAATTATCTCAATACAAGATGGTGTTTGTAGTGAAGAGCAATTTTAATATGAACTACTTAAACATTCTTTGAAGAAAATTTAACTCTTTTTAACATTTTTATTACCTTGCTATTAAAATAAATTTCAAATAACTAAAAATAACATGGTCTAGGTTTTTACTCCTTTTAAATAGTGTGTTTTTCTCTGTTTCTCCTCTATTTAAGCTTATTGTACTAAGAAGCACTGCTATTTGTGGCATTAATAATGCACTTAAGACAGCAGGATGTGATATAAAAAATGAAAGGAATTATTGAATTTATTGTTGCCCTTTGGCTTGTAAAATTCTGTAGCAAAATTAATGTATAATTTTTACTTTCGAGACTTCTTGTAAAACTAAAAGAAACGAACACACGCAAAAGTGCGCTCTTCTTCCTCCTCTCGTTCAACCGATCCGCCTGACCCGTCAGAGGGGTTAACAGATTGCGGACTTTGCACCCCGACCTGTCGTTAGCCGTATGTCACGGGCGGTCGTCCGTCTTCCACACGGGCCATACATTATGACGTACATCCGCAAACATCCATCCGCATCGTACAAAATACAATTCCGGGCACAATGACGGGAGACATCAGTTATTATTTACCTTTTTTGCGGCGTATTTGTGGGGGGGGTGCTCGATGTATAAATACAAATGACAAGCCATTCGTCGCTTGTAAAGTCCAGGTTTTATGGCGGTGGATATTTTATATTGCTTTCTGCAGCCCTTGGGCACGGTATTTTCTCGTATTGTACGACACGACAACCGGAAATATCATCGGGGCGTAATAGATCAATTGTCAGACGTCTTATATGGTCAATATAAAGCTTATCGTCGCTGGAAAAGTGACCGTTCCAATCTGTACACTTCCTTAATTCTTTTATTAAGGTGTCGGTCAGTGGTTACGAGGTTTAAGACGTCAGTACTTGAATCGATGTGGCTAGACCGGTGTGGGTTCGAGCCCCGCAGCCGGTAGACCGTATATCAGCTATATTCGTGGAGAGGACATTTTCTCTGCGGGTATGATAGCGTGGAAGAATGTTAGTTTGGGTCAATGTGAGAGATTAGTACCGGTCGATATTTAACTACCCCCCTAATTAATGAGGTTTTCCAGGTTTTCCTTTTTCTGCACAGAATGGTAGTTCAGGTAGTTAAAGCCTACCAACGTTAGTTGTTCCTGGGCACAAATGCTATAACTTCACGATATGTCTTAGTGTCAATCTTTGATACTGACCACCTGCTATGATATACCGATAAGGCGGTAATAAATATAAAATATAGCACCATCTTAAAATTAACTACAGCTTCTCTTTGAAACTCTGTACTAGTTCATCATCACAGCAGCCCCTTCTACTTCCTAAGAAACCTCACGTCTTCATTGTTGGTAAATACCCTAATCCAAACACGCTTAAATAATACGAAACAATGATCACGGACCTATGAAACAGGCAATCCGGAGCTTTGCAACGACCCTACGGCAAAGTCAACAGTCAGAAGGTCCGTCCGTTTAACATCCCGTAGGAAAATAAGGACAGGCCTAACGGCTGGCAAGGTAAACACTCAACGTTCCGAACGAGGCTTGTATTACGTAATGGAATCAATTGCGAATCCAATAGGTTAATTGGAGTAGGGGGCTTTGGTTGGATCGGTCTCTGGTTTGGGGTCGTTACCTCGAACCAACGCGTACTTGTGTAAGGTGAGATCATACAAATATACAACGCTGTAGGCGCCTCAGATGATCGAGTTGACAATTAAAAGCAAAGCGTTCATATTAGTACACAATAATTCAACTTTGACGTCAAAAACTTATGCTGATAACGATATTTTTGTATGGATTCTCTATTTGTAAATATTTGTTCCACTCGTTGTAGAGAACATTATGGCACTATATTAATATTTCTATTTTTGTTTATCGTATACAAAAGGAGAAATAATCGAAGTTGCATTAGAATATGAACATTTTAGCTTTACACCTGCAATGTGTCAGAGGTTTGTGAAGAACTTGTACCAGAGTTCGTGAAATTAAACGCGCATATATCGGTAAATGATGCCGTGGAAAGGTGTAGTTTTTTAACAAAAGTTTCTGTCTCAACGGTTAAAAAGTGATGAAACTAAAAGGAAGCAATAAGGTGAAAGTTATTATCTCGACGAGATGGATAAATAAAGAACATACTGTCTTTAACCTTTGGCAAACCCACTTCGTCCGAGACAATTAATACATTAACCTACTCAAAACTACGATACTGTATCGTATTGTCTATCTAGGGCAGCCGCAGAGTCCTGCTGGCACGTGTGTGGTGGGCTAAGTAAGAGATTACCTGCCATTTACATTTAGGTTCGATTAGAGGATGAGGACCTGCAATTAGGAGTGGTCGGGAATGTTGTTGGCAGCAAACAGTGCGGACCACCTGTAATCCCACAGCCCACTAGAGCGCTCTGCGACACGTCTTGCTGAACAAACACGTCAACTAACGAAACAGTCACGCGATGTATAGTCGAACTATCAAATACAATTCCTACATTTCATTCTCTTCCTACATTCACTATTAATTAATTTGGTTTCTTAACGCTGCCGATGATGCCTAAAACACCGAAACGCGCATTAATTTAATCTTATCTGAGGACGTAAAAGCGTTCGAAACGTCGGAGAGTCGAATTTTTCATCATTCCGAATGATAAATAAGCCAGTAAACAAGCTCTAATCTCGGTTTGGGCTCATTTGCATGATTCCCGAGCTCAAATCCGCGACAAAAAGCGATAGCGACGAAATATGGCGCTGAAATTAAACAAACGAAAGTGTTAAAACGACGAGATGGGCTAATTAACAGAAAAAAGTAATTAGGGGGCCATGCAGAACGGTGGACGGTGTTTTGTTGTTGAAATTGGATTGAGGTTCAATTGGTGTTCAGTAGAGGGCGCTTTAACTACTGTGCGTGTTTGTTTGTGTGTACTTCACGTTGTGGAAAGTGTAGGGATTTTTATCTGAGAAAATTTAAGGTGTGAATGATGTGTATAAAAAACAATATACAGATGAATAATAAAATAACTACATGTATAGTCAGTACAGGGTAATACAAAAAAATAGGAGTAAACAAACAAAGGAAAAATAACTAATTCATATGATACACGTATAATCAACCCAGACACAAATGATTCAATCCGCGTCGAGAATGCATCGCTTAATATTCCGTACATTAGAACAAAAAATGTCGAAGGACTTCTGATATTGATGATAATTTGAACACTTACATTAATCGGTGCAAATCGAAAAACATTTGTTCTGGGTGTTTTTAGATAAAATAAATAATTATATCGAGTTCTTCTCTCCAAAGTATTGAACTTTAAATAGCGCAATAACTCTTCACAAACTATTATGCCATTAACAAGTGTAAACAGAAATAAAACAGAAAAATATAGCCTCCTCTGAGCTAACGAGTTGATAGATAAACGTTGTCAGATTTAAACGAAAGATATTTAAGTAATTGCTTTTGGATTCTTTCAATGCTATTTATATAAACATCGTATCCTGGATTCCACACTGTACTAGCATATTCTAGTTTAGAGCGAACGAGAGAGAAATAAAGCAATTTGATAGCATGAACCGAAAACTGCCTTGAATTACGAATAATGAAACCCAGAGATTTGTAAGCACTTTTAGTAATAGTGTTAATATTGTTAATAAAAGTTAATTTGGAATCAAATAATACCCCAAGGTCTCTGAAATTGTCACATTTTGCCAGAGATACAGCATCAATTTGGTATAGATAATTTATGGAGTTATGATCAGTCCTTTTAGTATATGACATTGTAATACATTTATCGATATTCAGTGGTAAAAGATTAAGCTTACACCATTGGTTAATTGTAGTTAGATCACATTGTAATTCCAGGCAATCCTCAATACCGTCAATACATCTGAACAATTTTAAGTCATCAGCATACAGCAACGCATCACAAGAGATGTTCAGAGTTATGTCATTTATAAATATATTGAAAAGAAGTGGCCCCAATACTGAACCCTGGGGAACGCCCGACGTTGCATGGACCATGATAGACCTGAAGCCATACATTTCAACTTGCAATGTTCTGTTCGAAAGGTAGGTAAGATTCAAAAAATGTAACAAAGTTCAAAGTTAGCCCATAACTGTCAAATGCCTTTGATAAATCCGTATATATGACATTTACCTGACCGGCTCTGTTTAGTACTTCTGAGGTATACTGATTAATAAATACCAGATTAGTATCTGTTGATCTACCCGACATGAAACCATGCTATACAATACAATTATTTTTTAAACATATCTCTTGTAATATCTGTTTTCCAAACAAATCATAATCAAGCTGTACTTGAAACGAACTCCCAACAACGATTTTTAATAACTGAACAGGACGGAACGTGCTGATACAAAATATCGGTTTGTATATGTGAAAAAGCAATGACTATTTTTCAATAAATTCGTATTTCCACGTACGCACTTGTTATTCGCTATTTTACATGTTGTGCTGAAATGATATATTGTTCGACGACTGCTATTGATTCGATGTGGTCGGGCGCTTTACCTGGGCAGACATATATATTTACCATGTCGGTAGATTGTTGTCGTTACATGTAATCGACCGTGTAGAACTAGACATATCTATCAGCGTTACATCTAAACATTGTGTATGGCTTAATAAACAGTTCAAAGCGATGAAATAAACTAAGTCGAAAACTGATTGCATTGGTAGACACATGGTTGAGCTGGAAGATGCACGTACAGGAAATTAGTCATTACGTCATTAAGTTAAGTGTTAAACAATGTTATTATGTGGTCCTAATATGACGACGCCGCTTCGCTTTAACGCTCAAACGCTCTGACGAAAATTTGTTGGAAACCAGGAGTGGCACGTTACTGAGAGTTATGGGTTGACTTCCTTCTCCTTAAATTCGACTCATTTTTTATTTTCTGCCTTCATTAGACCGAATACGTGGTTGAAATTAATGGCATAATGACTAAATCGCCCTGCTATATGCAAGGTATGGTTATAATGTAATGTAATGTCAAATAATTTCAAAACGGCACACTAGATATATAACAAATAATGGTTTTGAGTGAAATTTGATTATGGGATTATATAGGAACGCTTTTGCACCTGTTTGTCATTGTACGGCAACAAAGCTCGAAATAGGGTCGACGTCGTCCTAGCAAGGATCAGGATAACAAATAAATGACCCGGTGATTAATTCTCACTAGGCCTACCTTTTGTGATGGCTAAGGGTCGGTTTTTTATTACCAGAGAGGGAAAAGTTAAACTGTTAGTTACCACTGTTTTTATTAGCTTTGTATTTAGTTTTTAGTAGTGTAGATTTTATTAAGAATTAGGCCAGATTAATTAATTAGTGTTATCATACGAATATCACAAGAGTTCTTGTATACCTTACGTTAAAGCAAGACTCTGTTACTTTAAAAGCCCCTTCTGCACCTCCCACACCTCACCTTCGCCTTAACATCCTTTCTCATCCCTTGCATTATATTATTTCTCTATTATCCACTCCGATTAGTGCTAGCTGGCTTTATGGAACCCCGAGCCGTTATCGAAAACGAGACCGTCCTCTTACGTAGCTAAGTAACGATGAAACTTCGAAGTAACGACCCAGATGGAATTGACCATCTGGAATAGTTTCAGGGGTAGCTTACCGTTGGGAAACTCTTGTCTAAGAGGGAGTTTTATGGCGTCGTTCGGTAGTCGAGTCTCCCTACGCCCTACAGGTGATGGGAGGGTAAATTAACACTAGGGAGATGGACCTGATGATGGCTTAGTGCAGGTGTCGAATTGGGAGGCTTTTTTTCATTCGTTTTTAATGTTAAACTGAATGAAGCCCGCTACGACTTACTTAAAATACAGGGTTAACTATGACTAAGTACAAAAATTTTAACCACGTGCTCAGGGAGATCTAAAAGACAATAAAAAAATTATTTCGGAATTCTAGCTCGATGTTTAGAAAATGGGACAAAACCCTCTTTTTGTATGGACAGTCGGCGCCTATGACAATCAATCATCGTCCGAGGTGGCTAGATATGTCAATGCCTTGAAAACCTTAAAGTTTTTTAAAATATGAGAAGAGTAAAACAATATGTTAAATTAAATTCCGCGCGGGATATTATCATTCTTTTTAAATTCGATCAAGGGAAAAGACAGTTTGGTATAATTTTAGGCGTGACTCACCCTCAATGAACACTTTGTAGAGTGTCAATTTGCTTGAACTCATAGTCAAAGAAGAATAGATCTAAATCATGTACCAAATTTGGATATTCCAAGTTAAAGTAATTTAGAGATATTATTTTTTTTTTAAATACTTTACCCCACTTGGAAGACCTGTAACTCCGCCTGTGTGCAGCTTTGTATGTTTGGTTAAATTGCAATATTTTGAGACCCCTTACATATACCTGCTCTGTATATTTTAGAGTACTGATCTGAATACATATCAAAACGTGACGAATACTAATACTGAATGCCATCAGATAAAAACATTTATTACTTTAATACTGATTACACAAATGTTATATTGAATACTGCTCATGAATACAACAACTCGCATTTTATAAAATACGAACAAGAATAGGTAGCCTCTGCAACAGCTAGCATAAAACTCGTACATACAAAACCAACGCCAAACTGATGGTTGAAAAAAAAAACTTAAAATGTTTACGTTTCCGCGAGCCAGAACGAATTCATTTGCCCGTCAAAAAAGGCGGTCTAACTATATTTTAAACGCGCCGAAGATAACCGGGGAACCGTTTAAAACAAATGTTTTATTTCCAGGGGTTTCCACATAAATTATTTCGTTTGGAATAGAATTTGGTCCGGCGAGCACACAGCGCATCGGAGCCGCAACGGATTTTTATTTATATTTCAGTTTACCTCCAAAAGAGGATTAGTTTTTTAGCGGAAAAAAGAACGCGGTGATACGCTCCCAGCTCTGTTTATATTTTACAATCGCTTTTCGGAGCGGTAACAAGCGCAAAAACGCCGTGAAGTTGAAAATGGTACGTACACTGAGAGAAATTTCACTTACTGTAAAATTATCATTAAAGCCAGTGGCGCCCTCAAAATTAGAAACAAATTTGAATTTCTCGCCCGCAAGAACCCCTGATCTACAAATTTTATGTAAATATTTAGATTTTTAAAGAAGTTATCTACAAATATAGAAAATAAAATTTTAACTTTGTCACCCTGCATCTTTGGTTAAATGGATTTATTTTTACCTAAGGAATCTGTGGTATCATATTTGCTACTTCATTTAAAAACACTATATATAATTTTTCATAGATGGCACATTTAGGATGGGTTCAGAAAAATATACTTCTCTGCCATGAAAAAAAGTCTACTATTCGGCATAAAGTCAAGAAATCCCGGATTATTCTGCAAAACGGTATCAATTTTTTTCTTCGCACGTTCTGCAGTAAGTCCTTATAACTGGGAAATAATCTGTCGCAAGTAAAAAACATTATTTACTACGTTATTTATTGAATATCCTGATACTGTCATAGTTACTTCAAGACAGAGAATAACAGAGGTATCCGTGAATAATTAAATAGTATGTATGCTAAATTTTCGCGAATTCTAGGATTGTCAAAAATCCGTTCAGCATATAAAATAGAAGTAGCATCATTTGAGTGTAGAATATTTTTTAAGCCGTCAAAATGAACGTAGTAATATGACGTTACTTCTAACTACGTATCCCAACGTATGGTTCCATTGCAACTGATTTGTTTTACGAGTAGTAACCTGCTGTAAGCATGTCTAAATAAAAACAATACTCCTGGGCCTCGATTTCCGAATGAAGTGAAATGAATTCAAGTGGGAATTCATTCCACTTAAAAAGTATATTATTATCTGTGCATATATTTACAATTCTTGAAGCTTTATATTTCTTTAACAAAAACCATGTGGAATGATTCTCCAATTTTTTATGACAACTACAATGAGAAAGGTCAATAATACAGATTTGCATTTTCTCATGGGCATGTCGATTAGCGGGCACGGATAAGATTAAATTGGTGTTAATATAAATAAATCATATTTAAACATAAAGATCGTCGCCAAGTCCGAACCTGAGATCTGCGAACGAAATGCGGGCTTTAATTATGATGTGTTTCTCAATATACAGGGTGATTCACACACAAATGACCAAAAATGAAACCCTGCATTCATTAGCGAATTTTAAGGTTTTGTCTCGGTATATTAACTTTCTAGTTACAAATTCTTCCTCTTTGGCATCTATTATCCAAAAAAGGTTGTATTTCGGAAACTATCAACTTTTGAACTAAGAGCCTTTTCACACGGGCCACCGTGCAGCGCTTCTCGGAAGTGCCGTTGAGTGGTCCGTTTTGACGAAACATTGTTTTATATAGACTTAACGAAACGTCAACCATAATTTAGTGGCTCCACTCAGCAGCGCTGCATAGTGGCCCGTGTGAAAAGACTCTAAGATAACTTGGACTAGATCTTTATATTTTAGCCTCAGGAATTTGTGCTAGTCTTTTGCGCAGACCTGATTAGGACAAACATGCCTCAGTGGTATAATAAAGAGGATTGTAAAACATCCTGAATAAATTCGAAACACTGCGTATAGTGCACTTACGATATATACTAATTATAAATTGCATTTACCATAAAATATATAGTTGATTGCGAATTGTAATGAATAAATGAATGTTAATTTATGAATATACGTAGTTTTTATGTGACCTACGTAATTTCAAATTAATCTGCAATCATGATTATAATATAATACGAATTAACGGTAATTGTGTATTGTATATATATTATTTATTGTAAATGTTGACTTGTACCGCATATCATCCGGTTCCAACTGAATCGATGTACAGGGTGTTGCAGGAGAAGATGTACATACTTCAGTATGTTATTCTACGTTCAATTTTAAGCAAAATATTTCCTATAAACTTAGGTCTGGAAACGCTTCGAGTAGGATATATAGGATGTCAAATTTAAAAAAATTAGTTACATTTTCTTTAATAACTCTCGACTACTTTGAGTTAAATTCATGAGATTTTGTATGCGGAGGTTTTTTGGGATGGGAAATTAAAATGTTATGTTCAATTGGCCGTATCTCCAAGAGGGCGTCACAAGTGACCATTAGGATCCTTTTAAATTGCTTCAACTTTTTTGTGTCACGGTGTATGTCATTTCGGAATAGAAAAACATTTTCCCCTACCTTTTCTACTTAAAAAATGTACTCCTTATTGAAGTCTCTAGGAGCAGCCGTTTCCGTTAAAAACTCATCTAAATATGGTGGTGCAAATAACGTATTGAAGTATGTACATTTCCTCCTGAAACACCTTGTATAGGGTGGATCATTAAAAATGAATAAGAGTAGACATTTTTGAGACAAAATATAAAGATACAGCTATAGCTGCGGCAAGAATTCAGATAATAAATCAATAATTCACTATATTTTTATCAAAATATTTAAGAAACTGCAACTGAGAATAACATAACTATATACAATAAATTGCACTATACTATATTACACTAAATTACAAAAAATGATTTAACGCGACAAACTATCGAAAATTTGCGATTCAACGGGATGAATTCCAACAACGCTTTTCCTTAAATGTTTGGTAAGGGATTGTTGATGATGGCTCGATAGACCATTCATATTACCAAATGGATGAGATTCAGTATCTCGAGTTCCTTCGAAATGATCTGCCTAGACTTCTAAAAGTTGTGCGCTTAGCTGCGCGACTGTGGTTCTTGCACGATGGTGCTTCCCGTCATTTTCAACAAAATGTTGGAGAATACCTTAATGTATTTTTTTACTGTTTTAGAAAGCTATTTTAAGCTAATATAAATCAAACCTCCTACAATTTCTATCAATGAAGTCATATGTATGTTCTCTGATACCAAACATCAAGGTATGCTAATGAACAATTCCACAGACAAAGCTCTAATCAATAATTATCTAAAAAAATAATTTAATTTACTGACCTGCTAATGAAACACTCTATAAATATCTAACTTCACTTTTTGGCAGTGGGAACACGACAAATTCAACCACAATAGATGAGATCTGACCTATTTCTGCATTTTTAGGATTGCTTCTTCAGGTGGTCTCCTTTAAGTTGAATCAAATATCTAACTATAAAAATTATTATAAAAATTAAAATTATTTGAAGTTAAATATCGTCAATGACAAAAAGTGACATCCTGTCAATGAATTAAATATGACAATACCTACTTGAAAAATGTTCACCTTTTATGTAAAAGTTTTTATATATTTTTAGGTTTTAATAATATTGTGTGAAACTAACTACTCAGTGGACAAAAGCCTCAACCTGCGTTGAATTACACCCACAATATCTACCCATATATTCCTTATTATTAGCTTTTGTAACATTTTTTTACTGTTTTAGAAAGGTATTTTAAGCTAATATGGTATGGTCTAGGTATGCTAGATGTTTGGTATCAGAGAACATGCATATGACTTCATTGATAGGAATTGTAGGAGATTTGATTTATATTAGCTTAAAATACCTTTCTAAAACAGTAAAAAAATGTTACAAAAGCTAATAATAAGGAATATATGGGTAGATATTGTGGGTGTAATTCAACGCAGGTTGGGGCTTTTGTCCACTGAGTAGTTAGTTTCACATAATATTATTAATACCTAAAAATATATAAATACCTTAATGAAGTTGAAATGACCGTCACCAATTCATGACTTAAATTCTTTGGACTTCTTTTTGCATGGATATTTAAAAAATGAATTGCATTGCGCCCAAGGGACACTAGTGAAAGTTTAGGCGAACGTATTATAGTTGCAGCCAATACATTACTAGTTCAAAACGGACGAGAACCAGAAACATTTGCGTGACAGTGTATGTAGGCGATGACCTTGAAGGGATTTCACGTTGCGCCACTGAATTAACAATGCAAAAACTTAAACGTTTTACACAAGACTCTAATATACACGCGCCATATTCTTCTACAACCCTTTGCTCCACTTTACATTCACTTAAAGAAACGGCGACTCAACTTTGCTCGTGGCTTTAGCTAAACGCCTCGAAGTTTTCTCTCCTCCTTTGTATATATACTTTCCAGAGTTTCCAGAGTAAAATGCTTAAATAATATTGCGCCACGTTCTTCCCACTGCCTAGAGTATAACTATATTCAAATAGAGCGGCCAAGGAAAGTTGTTCCTGGACAACCGCCAACTGGAACGAAAAAATTGAACAAAAAAAAAATGAAAAACATTCATAACTGAATTAGGTCAGTATTAGGACGTGGTAAATTTGGGATTTTCCAAATTGTGAGTGAAACGACCACACGTACTAGCGGCGAGCGCATACATACTTGGGAGCTGCGGCGTGCAGTGTTGTCAAATTTTAAAATTTAAGAGAAAGATGTGGAATTTTAGTATTATAAAGCAAACAACCCTATACAGAATTATTATAAAGAAAACTTTGGAAATGGTAGCTCTGACACCTTGAACAAAGGTTACCATGGGTATCAAGCTTAAACACCCCTTTAAGCAGGTCAAACATAAAGTTATACAGGGTGAAGCATATTAGAAGATTTTTTTTAACACGACATTGACCTCAAAAAAATAAGCAAATTATTCAACAATTTTTTCACCGAAATATGGGCTCATAAAATTATTAATTAAACAGGCAAATTATATAACTGTAAAAAAATCAATGTATGAGGAAATAATAGTCGCTCGACATCCGAAATGACCTCAAAGAATTCATGGCACCATCTAGTATAAACCCACCTAATTTCAAATTTTTATCAGCAGTCATAAAGTTACAGCGTGTTCCCACTTTCCGTTGTCTCCCGGTATATGATTTTTACACCACGGTGTTCCACCTCATTTTAGACACGAAGTGAAGGCTTTTTTAAATAACCAATTTCACAACAGGCCGATAGATCGCAATAAATCATTAGGATAAACCTGCGAGATCATCAGACCTAAACCCATGTGATTTTTATTTGTAAGGTTTTATGAAAAGTTTGAATTAAATAATTATAATTCGAAAGCTTCTATTACCCCTAATCTGAGCCCTCTCTAAATTTATACCCTGTGTACTGCCGGAGATGGAATTCGTCCCTTTCAAAACTTATCTGAAACAAAGATAAAGTAAAATTGTAACTGATTGATGAAATAGTGATCCTGAAGTTTGTGTTCACTTTAAAATAAACGCGACTTGAATGAACTACTATTTCGAAACAGCCAATCCGCCCGCTCCAATTCATTTATCTTATATCTTTTCGCAGGCGACAAAATTTCGTGTTTCAATTTGGGCTCTATCGCCCAGACTTCTCGCCTGATCGCACTGATTATGGTTTTATGGGTTTAATCCTTAGAAAGAGGGCAATAACAGTCGCCGGATTATTATTTTTGATGATAGATACCGGCCTTGATGAGGTAGACGAAATAACGGGACCCTTTTCGTGAAGAATGGGAGGGATCTGCGTTGCGGGTTGCGGTTCGGTAAATGGGACCGAAAATTTTGTCGACAGGCTTTAATATATTTGTTGGTCAGTGGAATAAGGTCGTCTCTCATTTTTCTTTGCGATTTATTTAGAAAGATTGAATATTTTGTCTATATTGTTTACTGTATTGTAAAGATATTTAATAGCATACTGTTCAACGAGCATATACGGTAAGTCACCTGAGTGAATTACAACCATTATATACAAGTCGAATACTATACTTTGCCCATGACTATTAACAATATTTTAGCAAACTTTATTGAAAACATTATACAATATTTTGACTCATAATATGGACATGGCAGCATACAATTCAAAACGGTCCAAACATCTTACTTTCAAGTTTGACGTGATAAATTTAAAAAAGCAAATAATCATTTGGAGAAATGTTAATATTGCCGTATCTGGAATAGAGGGTAACGTTTGGCTTCACACAGGAGGTTCAATTTCAATTGTTGACATCGGAGAATTGTTGTTTTATTAGCTCATTCCCGATTCTTTGATTAGTGAATGGTTTCATTATTCACTAGTTAATAATGGATATTATTGTATTATTATTCAGGAAACACAGGTATAATTAACATGTTATAGGGTTTTCCTACAATTCCTATTAATGAAGTCATACGTATGCCCTTTGGCTCAATAAATATCTAAAATAAGAATCAGCTAAATTTACTAACAAAAGAACATTGATTGATTTTATGGGAGGAATCTTATTTTTCAATTTGGATTTCACCATCTAGCGGTAAAGAAAGGTATGACTTTTGTCGTAATATTTTTTTCTGAGAAACAGCCGCTAGCCGACCGTAGCTAAACGCACGTTTCACTAATAAAGCCGGAATAATCTGGCGACGAGTCGCAAGGTAGGTAATTTAAAATAAATTTATCACGCTTATTTTTAATTCGCCCCTTCGCAATTCCTTATTTAATGAATGATTCTGGCCACGTACGAGGTCCACCCCCGATTTTCTGACGTAAACGAGGTCGCCCCAACGAAACCTAATGGTATTTATTCATTGCAGAATAAATTTAATAAAATTGTTTTGCATTTCTTTGGCCGTTCTTCCTGCGGACTTGAAAAAGGTGGCCCTGGTAACGCGTTTATCCCGGCTTTGATGTTGTTTGTACCGCTGCCCCTCTCGAATCAGGACGAGGGTCGTGAAAGGGATGAGGCAGGTGACGTTTAATGGAAAATATCGGATTCTGTAAACCGCTGCGGCGTAGGAAATGCTCGTATCTTATTTTTAAATAGTTCGAAAAGTTTCAGTGAAATGTTGCCTAAACAAACCGTAATTTATACAAGATGCTTACTGATATAGTTATTTCGTAATCGAGTATCAAACAACATTTATTTGAAAACTGTATCTCACAAAAAAGCAATTTTAATTAATGTATTTTTAAACTCGTATCATCTACGAATCATCTTCAGTAAGCCCTGCAAGTCCAAGTTACGGAAAAGAAGAAAACTGATAGGCTAATTATCATAGTTTTTCGTAACAGATTATTAAGATAGCTCGCGGTAGAAAAACCATCACCATTTCCCACACCGTCATCGTAGACTCGAACTTTCTCGAGACTTTTAATTAATACTATCTTTTCTAAAGGCGGTTCCTGGTTCTCAAAGAACTGTGCTAAAAAGGCGGCTTATAAAGTTTTTAAAATATATATAAAGCAGTTTCTGGTTGCGGATCAAAGCGTCGGCGATGGGAAATTTATATATAGGAGTTTGTTGCGGATGTTCTATTTGCCTTCTGCAAAATTAATTAAAAAAATAACCTTGACGGTCTCGGTTTGCAGCGGGAAAACGAGGGAAAATAATGAAGGAACTGAGAGTTGAAATTATAAAACAAAATGTCTCGCGCAATTTTACTCTTAAAAAACTATTTTCAAGTTTTTTTGCGGAATAGAAAAATGTTAATAAAATATCTTACGAATTGTAGAAAACTAACAGCTTCAATCATAGCGTCGAGAATATTTTCTTTTTCTAGACTTGGCTCATAAGCTTCGTAAAAAGATAAGCCAATTTTCTTACAATTCTTATTAAGTTATATGTATGCTCTTTGGTGTCGAATATGTAGGTACGCTAGGGAACAGCTTCCAGTCAGCTCAGAAGCTGTTCAGTAATTTTTCTTCTTCTTCTTACTATGTCTTACAATTCTCATTTGTGACTCATGCATAATAAAAAGTTTTCAAGAACAAAAAGAGGAAGATAAAACTCCATACACATTGCTAATTGCTACTTTGGAGAATTGTTTTGAACCAATTTACCGGCCGTTATTTAATGAAATAGTCGAGATTCTAGCTGAGAACGCCCAATCCTGTAAGGGAATAACAGTCCAAAGCCGGCTAGATCTGAAGCGGGGCACGTACTCCCTCCTAAACCCTAGCATTAGCAGAAAGTCCGAACGGACCCGCACGCCCAAATTAATTTACCTACCCGGGGAAACCCCTGTGTAAAAAATGGGCCGTAGAGATACGTAGTACCTGCGATATAACAAATGACGTCTATTTCTCACGGCCCGCTTTGTGTTTCCGTTTCTATGCCGCGCGGCCATGCGAGTACGCGGCGTATTAAAAAATGTTTTGCTATTCGCGGCAACGGACGGGTTGATGAATGGGACGCCGCGGCCATTGTGCCCCCGTGATTTATGCGACCACTTTGAGCCACAATACAGGAAAGAATAAGGAGTTTTACTCGGAATATTTCACTGTGAGAGGCGACGGGAGCACGCGGGAGACCTGATGATTAATAAAGCGTGTGCGTTTCCGAAGGTGTCGCCTAAATGTGTTTAGTGCGACAATGGGGCTGATTTCAACACCGGCCTACTTGAAAATGTGGAAACTACCCTCAGTTCTGAGAAAACTCAAGAGAGAGCAACATTTCTTCGTTTACACTTACACAAAAAGTCTTATCGGTGGTCCAGGAGTTAGATTCACTGACTTACAATTAAGAAGGACAATATTGTTCTAGGTTTAATGAACGATGAAAATAATTTATTAGACCTTGCTAATGAAAAATTGGTAAAGTAAATAGTAAAAACTATAATACTTGGGTTGCAAAACATTCTCATAATGGCCATTTCCACCGCATTCCCTTTTAAGTGTAGTTAACTAAGGGCGGTTAAAATTTTAGGCCTAGTTTAAAATAGTAATGTTTCCACCGCACAATTATTAAGTTTCATTTGTAAAGTCTACCTAAAAAGCCAATATTCATAATTTTTCGGTTTTTTGCACAAGTTGTTAGCTTCATGACTATTTCTTAACCTCAAAAGTGTGACACTTCACTTTCACTGTTCTGTTTTCGAATTGGTAGGATTTATAATAGAAATAATTCCCAAAAAAAACCACGAAGTGTATTGAAATATTATACATCCTCAAAAGATAGGTAGTATATAGGCTTAGTTTAAAAAATAAGAATATTTGATCTATTTTTCTGACAAAAAGTGATTAGAAACTTCGAACTTATCGAGTTTAGACTGAGATAAAAATTAACAATATTTTTGGGCCTGCAAAGAAGGTAGAATCTGAAGTGGGATATGTTTTGAACCCAGCTGTTCTGACAACACTCAAACTCTAAAAAGTGTATAACTCAATGAAAAGTTCAAAAGTTTTCAAATACAGGGTGTTCGGAACAAACCACTGGCGGTCCTTAAAACTTCTCGAAGGCATCCCCTTACCAGCAGATCCCCCAGAGGGTAATCGCATCATCCAAATAAACACCGTAGAAGTTCTAAACGGCCCATCGGCCAATAAAAGAAGTTAAATCGCCAAATCCGAGATACGCACGAGTTAAGTTGGGCCATAAACCAAGCGAACGAGGAGGTGGTTCGCGGGAGATGTCCATTCTTATTTATATGGGTGAGTTAGTGGGAAAGTTTGGCGCGAGGTGTTCTTCTAAGCACGTAGAAGTGAGCGAGAACTTTCCATCTGAATAAATTCGTTCAGCTAATAAAAACTTTCGTACACGTACGAGGCGAGCCGGCGAGTTTCAGGTGAAAAGACGCCAAGAAAGAGCTTATGAATAGAAAAAAGATGTTGGAAAACTACATATAATAAATCCGTAGACATTCAATTGGCTGTATTTAAGAAATCCCACTTCTGATCCTACTCCCACTTATGATTTTGAAGGAAATCCTAAACAGCCCTGTACAAAGAAGTTGCCGCTGGCCTAGTTCGCCCCCAATAAAAAATCCCACTCCTGATTTACGCTCGACTTCCCCCCAGCTTTCTTCCAGGCCTCCTGATTTATGCCATGGCACAGCCCCTGCGGGGCAATGTGAGCTTAATACAGGGAGGTCGGCCCAGAAATAATAACAAATGGCTTCGATAATTGGCATATCGTGTACGTAATTAAAGATTTAATTAACGGAGAAGTTTACGAATTAATTAAAAAATAATTGGCAGCCCTGGCTGTATTGACGGTCGCTTAAGGAGCCGATCGATAACTATAATTGGATAGGGGGGCAATAATATGCGAACAAGGTTTTATCGATGATTTTTAACCAACGAGAATGATATGTTCATATACTGGTCAAGCGAGATAAATATAAGTAAGTATTTTGTTGAAAATCAGAAGTGGGATGTGCTTAATTACAGTTATTCGAGTAATAGTCTAGCAATAAACCTCCAACATATATGTATCTTTTAATTAGCACTATACAATAGTTTGAACTACTTTTAAATGTGTCTAGAGGACTGTTATATGTGGGGAACAATTCATTTTGCAATATTTTCCCGTAGATAGAGTCTATTACACTAAAAATATCAGTTATTTACTAAAAATAAAGTGCTAGATTTATCATCCGGGTGTTATGTGTACATGTTAGCCCGAGAAAAGTGTGTATAAAGCATTGCCTCCATTTTTCACTGGAGTTCTTCCAAGATATAAACAAGGGTTCTTGTGCGTCTGATTCCCCCGTCCAGATGGGAAGGGTTATGACCGCGGTTTCCGGTTTTCCTGAGGGTAATCATATAGAGGATCGCGTTACAGGAGTTTCGTAAGCGAGGGATTTTTATTTTTATGGAGTTGTTAATATGTATAAGGGCAAGACATCTAGAGTGAAGTTGTTTATCAACCGAATCAAACTTGTACGACGTTATTAAACGTCGTAAAGGATTTATTAAGAACTTACCTATAAGCAAGCTGCTGCGATGGTGGGCATCTGAAAAAGAAAATACTATTTGAAATATGTGTCGAAAGTTAAAACAAATTGATAACATAGTGATTTTCCGGGTTGTTATGTCGTGACCTCGGTAACTGATCACTGCCAGAAACAGAATTAAAGTGCACATTCTTAGCATGGTTGACCTCGGGCTAGGCTCTGTGAAAACAGACCCGCTATCAGTATCTCTGGGCCCGCCCATATATCGACATGCATTATTCGCTATGAATGACATACCCTGTATGTATGCATTTGAGATTGACACTATCTATTTTTTAATTCTGTCTGTTGATCGATGCGTCCGTATGCGTGTTAAACTCGCTGGGAAAGGAGCCTAATTGCCCAGATCCATCATATTTACGACTACCAGACTAAGCAAGAGGAGCTACTTTTTTCCCCGACAGAAATATTTCCCGCCGGTAAAAAATAAATCCGCCCTTATAAATCTTGTCACTGACAACCCTCGAAAGATTGACCCGATGCGGACCAATTCTTACGCGGCCAATAAAAAAGGAGTAGGCCGTTGTTTACTCAATAACGGGGCGAAATCTCATCACACAAAAACTCTCCTCAGTTTTTGTAACAACTTTATCTGGAAGGCGTGGACCGTCCCCTCACACCCCTATTACGTAACAGTCAAGTTTATTTCTTTCTGCGTCCAGGCGGTGGTTAATTTTCCCGTTATTTCTCCGGTAACGAGTACCCTAGCGGCTAAGTAGGCAACTACTCCGTTTATTAAATGTTTTATGAGGCCCTGTATACGAGCAGCCTTGACATTTTAAAATATGACGCAATAAGGCAGGGAGCCCGCGATAATAGGCGCTAAACACGCGTTATCCTGGGGAAGGATAAATAAATTTAGAGACCGGAGGGGAGGCATCTTGGAAGGGCTGAAGGCTGTATTAAAAGCGAAAGTGAACAGAACACCTGTAATAACCACCTGAAAGAATATTGAACACGCTCAAGTAACAGCCAGTGGCGTACCTGCGGTATTTTGCACTCCTTCTTGGTTCTTTCATCCAAAACTGTCAAAACTACATTTACTGCTCTTTACAGAGTACTGTTAGGATCACTAACAACAAAACGCACACTTCTCGTACAGCTAAATAAAATGCTCATTTATTCTAAGAAAATCGAACGAAAGGAATATTAATAGAGAACAGAAAACTTGGGATTCACCCTTTCATTATTATTAAAAAAACACATGGGGGATAATGTAATGTAAGTATGATAGTAATTCTTGCGTCTTATAACGTAGGACATGTGAGAATTTTTTTGTTCTGAAATTAGTAAAAATTGACATTAGAGTCAGTAACAGCAGTTCTACTGCAATATATTAAAATCGCTTGAAATAACAGTATCGACAGGACGTGCCTAGGATATTCAGGACCTTCCTGGAGGACTATAGACGTCCTGGAACAATAACCCAGCTAGGTTAGTCTCTGTCGTTATGATGTTCATTAGAAGGGAACCGTGTTAATGATATCCCCATTTCAATAGCTGGGGAACAGACCCTTAATACGCACTATCATCCCCTTCCTGTCTAATAACCTGCATGACTATGAATTTACCTGGGATCATGGGCGTGAGTTGGGCAAAGAAATCGGGGGTTTCGGGGTGAGATGCTTGAATGCCAATCTTCTTACGTTTGTTGATGATAGAAGAACTGTCGTGTGATTGTTCCCAGTGTTTTACGTTACAGTCTTTTTGGCTTCCATTGTGAATAAAATGTAATATATAAAATAACCCGCGAAGACTTACTTAGACCAAAGAGAGCAAGACAGGGGACAAATAGCTGCGCTGGTATAATATTTAACTTCTGACGCGACGTTCTATTAGAAGTTCCTACGGCACGGGGCCAGTGTTTCTGTGGAAGCCACGAAGTTATATAATGCAACTTTTATAGGAATTGCGCCGAGCTCGTGCGGCGAATTCTTATTATCTTTGCGGAGAGCGTGTATGGTCCATAAAAGTGGCTTCCCGGAATAAGAATTTATCCCTATAGGTTTCCCGCAGCAATTAGAGTGTTGCAGCTGGTTGCTATTTCCCCGGTTTGGCGTGTTTTTCATTTGTTAGGCGTTAAAACTACAGGTTGTTCCTTTTAACGCCCGATGATTGTCGATTGCGGAGTGAAATTTGTGTTGCTTGTTGGCTAATTGCATCTGTACTCTATCTGATTTTTAAATGTTGGCTTGAAAATTTACTTTATTTTTATTTGTGGAAAAAAAATTTCTTCCATGTTTATGTAGTTTCATGTTAATTATTTCAATTTTTGCCGAAAAATTGAGTAATACGGTCCTGGATGCAGCAATTATAACCACTTTTATACCATAAAGTACAAATATTTTAAGAGGTAATAGAGAAATATAAGAATTAACGGAACCACTCTTCGAAACAATTCTACACTTATAAAGCGAAACAAATTTTTTTACTAAAAAACATAATTGTGATACAGTTACCAAAAATATATTGATATAATAGTACTGCTGTGGCATCTCTCACTCTTAGATCGATATATTCTGCACACCCCTACATCTGCATTTAACTTTACCATTTCAGCAAAACAAATCCATCGCATCCTATCTCGACGATAACGAGGAAACAACGAATCCAAGCGACGAACGCCAAGAAATGCTCGTTATTCAAATCCTGCGGCCCCAACAGAAGTAAATGCGTATCTCTCTCTCCTTCATTAAAGTCGTCGCTGACTTATGACGGATAAGGTCCTGTCACATAGTACAGAACCTCGCAGATTGCCGTCCCTCCCAGCCAGGCAAAGTCGTAAACGTGAGTCCCGTCGTTAATTGTAGTCACTTTTGTGTCGAATCCGGGCCCCCAAAGGACGATAGTTTGTAACCGGTGAATGGCGCATTGTATACCTATAATTTGTGGTTAAAAAGCATATCTCTCTCAAATGGAGGACGTGAAATATACTGCCCGACGACGAGGGCGTCAGTTACTGGCATAAAAATCGGTGCGTATACGACTTACCATCCCTACGTAATGGTATATTAGTGCACTAGTGTACTAGCAACTGCTCTAGTGTACTATCAAATGCACTGATGTACTAGCAATAGCATGAGTGTACTAGTAGTATCATTATACTAGAGACTATACTAGCGACTGTACTAGTGTACTAATCAGTGCATTAGTGTGTTAGCAATTGCACTAGTATACTAACAACGCAACTAGGGCATTAATGAGTGCATTAGTGTACTAACAATTGCACTAGTGTAATACCCTCTGAACAAGTACTAGTACTAACAATAGTACTGGTGTACTAGCAACTGCACTAGTGTACTAGTAATAGTGCCACTATACTAGCAACTGCACTAATGTACTATCAAATACTGCAACTGCATTAATATACTAGCAATAGTACCGTGGTACTAGCGATTGTACTAGTGTACTAACAACAGTACTGGTGTACTAGCTATAGTACTAGTGTACTAGCAATAGTACCATTGTACTAGCGACTGTATTAGTGTACTAATCAGTGCACTTGTGTGTTAGCAATTGTACTAGTATACTAGCATCTCAACTAGCATATTAACAATAGTACTGGTGTACCAACAACTGCACTAGCGTACTAGTAATAGTAGTAGTGTACTAGCAACTGCACTAGCGTACTATCAATTGCATTGATATACTAGCAACTACATTAATGACCTAGCAATAGTACCGTTGTACTAGCGACTGTACTAGTGTATTAATGAGTTAACTAGTGTACTAGCAACTGAACTAGTGTACTAACAATAGTACTGGTGTACTAGCTATAATACAAGTGTACTAGCAACTGCACTAGTGTATTATCAAATGCACTGATGTACTAGCAACTGCATTAGTGATTTAGTAATTGTACCACTGTACTAATGAGTGCTGTAGTGCGTGCAGTAACATTTAAATCGTTTCGTATACAGAAAACAAGCGACAAATCAGCGACTGAGTCGTCGCAGCGGCCGGAAGAGCCGCTACATCGTGCGAACATGATTAATTTAGGTCTCGGAAGAGAGGAGGACCGCTCATAATTCAGCGGAGAGTCGTTAAAGCGCCCTCTTTGTTTTTTTCCGCGCCATTTTCATGGATTTACGGGCGACGGCGTAAATAACGCGCGAAACTATTTTTTCATAAAAAAAACGTGCGCGCTTTATGGAAATTGGGGTCTCGAACGCGGCCGCGTGCATAATAGATTGGTCGTTCCGTAAATAAGTTAGTGGGTCGAGGAGGTGGCCGTGCTCGAGGGGGGTAGGGTAGGGTTTTGGGCAGGTAAAGGCGAAAGTGGAAGTATTAAATGTGTTATCTCGCTTCGTGTACCGTTGTTTCAGTATTTAATATACGAAATAATTAAGGAAATAACTCGATGGAGTTCTGGTGGTAAAGGTGCAGTCACACGGCGCGATTCTTGTCGCTCAGTTCTGCAGAGCTTTCATTAAAAAAGGAACGATAGATTTAAGGAAGAATGAAGCAAATGTAAATTTTAAAGTAATAATTTCGTTGTTCCATTAGGATTACGACTGTATACTATTTCGATTTTACGATTTAACAACTCGCAAATAGCGGCATTCGATATTTTCGCTAATAAAGTGACACAGACAAGTATATATCCGCATTATACAGAACAAGTAAATACAGATATAATACAAACATCACTGCACAATTGTAGATTGTAAACATAAGCATAGTGTAAATAAATGGGATAGACGCGGAACACTACTATGCTAATTCACAGCTTGTAACTGATATTTTATGTTGACAGTGGTGTACAGGGTCACTTAATAATTGGAACAGTTATAGATGTGGAATATGTGAATATCTAGTAGCAGTTTTATTGGGATATCTTAATATACAGAATTAAAATAATTGGGGTTTATTATATAACACTTTTTTTATTCAAACCTTAATAAAGGACTTACAGGATGATATAATTTTTCTCATCCATAACTTAAATACAGGAAAAAATAATTTGACAATATTTGGGCGGCGATATTTCTTCAACATGAACTGTGCGTTCATGAATTTAAAATATACAGTGGCGTAGTTAAGGAACAGGCAGTGTATATTTTTTTAAGAAAATAAATACGATGTCAAATGTTCCGTAGTCAAAGCAAAACCACAGCTGTGATATTAATACCCACAAAAATTTGTTTTGTAAATATGTCGCGAGCCGATCGGAGTTCTCATCCCCCTCGAAATCCACCCCGAGGTTTACAATTTCGCGGATTCGACTTCGTGTATAAATAATTCAAAATCTCTTTGCGGGAAATCACTCTCGCGAGGCCGATCCCGAATTTTTCGACGGATCAGTGCCTTGTTTGCAAACCTCGACGCGTTCGCTGCATTTTCGTGAATTTATGATACACCTCGACGCAGGAGATAATATTAAATGCGGCATCTGGCGGCTAAAATAACATACTTCGAGCGCACACTTATTTTTTTGTTTTTGTTTTTTCTACTGGTAATCATGAAGCTGTTTAATAATAATAATAATATCTCTACCCCTCATTCTAATCACAGGGGTTAGCCCAGAAGTCGGAGACTTGTGCGGGAGAGGGGCGGCATATTATTATTAAGCAGGCCGCATTTGCGTCCAGGAACGACTTACGTTGGTAGGCCCTAACCACTATTCAGTGCAGGAATGAGGGAAACCTGGAAAACCTCATTAATTAGGGGGGTAGTCAAATATCAACCGGTATCTCTCACATTGACCAAAGCCAACATTCTTCCACCCTACCATACCCGCAGAGAGGGCGCCAAACCGCTCCACGAATATAGCTTATATACGGTCTACCGGCAGCTGGGCTCGAACCAACACCGATCTAGTCACCTCGATTCAAGTACTGACGCCTTAAACCGCGCGACCACTGACTGACCGAATTGATTACCATTCTGTTTACTACCTAGGAGTTTAATAGACGATACGTATATATTTTTTTTATTAAAATACAAGTTTGCTATTTTCTAATTACACATACTAAACAATTTTATATAAAAAAAATATATGAAAATTGCACACACAGACTAAAATACTCGATTTTTCATTTCAAAATATTAGCCAATACGCCCTAATATAATGTTGACAATAAAAAATATACAGGGTGTCAAAATTGGAATATAAATGTGTTTTTTTTGTAATATTTACACTGCGCCACTTTTTTAGCCCCAACGTTATTACTTGTCATTATTGGCATAGAAATTGGTCATTTTCGAGATAACAGCTTTTCAACAATTATCTGTATAGTTCCTTGTACAATATTTTAACGTACTAGGCACAAATAGTAAGTTAAATTTGAACAATTATTAGACAAAATGTATGAATAAATTTTTCTAAATGTATTGTATTTATCCAGTTTTGGTTAAAATCAATTACTTTACAAAATTGAAAAATCCCAAGACAATAATTTTTCATATGTAGGTACGAGAGATGTGACTGAATAGTTGGTATCAAATTTCAATGGACGTGCTAGGCAATGAGAATAATATTTGGGAGGATTTCGAAATAGATTATAACCTTATAATCAACCATTTAAAAAATCTGTTTAGAAATTTAGGACGACTATCTGCCGCTGCAAGAATCAGAATGACTTCTATTTCAAAAAACGATGCATGTTGAAAATACTGTCCGTACCAATAGAGCATTTACATGTAGGCGGCGCCGCGATCAATGTTAGGTATTAAATCTAACCTCACAAATATTTGTCATTTAATTTTTGTTGTTTCAATTTGTGTAAAAAAAAACATGCCATATAACTGTTGTGTATCGCAGTAAGATTTCAAATTTCGCAAGTTCCCTAATAATGCTGAAAAAAGGTTAATAGCAATTGAGTCCAGCAAGAAACCAACCCAGAAACCAAAGATCTGCTGAAAACATTTTACAGAATATTGTTATACTATTACTAGTATGGGTAAGTACAAGCATACATGATCTATTTTCAGTGTATATTTTCATTATTTAATAAGGTTTCATTCTTATTTTTAGGACAATGGAAGATTCTCAAAAAACAGCTGTTTCAACCTTATATTTACCCATACCCGAAAATATGATACCAATACTGTAAAAATAATAAACGCATGAAAAGGTACATGACAAGGCGAAAACAGGATGAAAACGTAGGCAAACTTGCAGATGGAAAAACAGTAGAAATGTTAAATGTAATCATACAAAAATTACTTGAATGATAATAACGCCAGTAATCCTGAGAGTATAGCAAGTGCATATAGCAAGTTATTTTACGATATGGTAATTCAAAATGTTATTAGTTACAAAAGAGCACAACTAATATCACTCAAATTTTTAAATAAAAACCATTTAAAACACCTAACAGGATTTTCAACTTTTTCTGTATTGTACTTGTACTGTAATAAAAACACCAAATAAAAACTGAATATGTTTATTATTTATATATGTCACATGTACATTATTTTAAACACTGATTTTTTTATATATTATTCGTATTTTTTCTGAAAATGGGCATTTAATGTACTCTTTTATTTATTAGGCATATTACAGCAACATTTTTGCAATTTGAGCGACAACTAACCATTTTTCTATCGATTCGTGATTTATAAAATTTCAATTCTTTAAAACACAAAGAGGTTTAAATTAAGAATTACTAGGAAATTCTTTAGGCACTCCCACGTTAACAATTTCTGTGTTAAATAACGTTTTATTACTCTTTCCAAATTACTAATGTAAAATGCAAATAAACAAGGTTATGTGAGGTTAACATAAATAAGATTTTAATATTTTTTGTACTTGTACAAGTTTAATTTTGATAATAGGTATGAAAATTAGATTTACAAACACTATGTCTTTGTCTCATTTTGTTGTGAGACTTTGTCTCACACGAATTCAAATCAAAAATTATCGAACCAGACTCGTAAACTAGACCATAGAACATTAATATTAATAGCTAACTTTGACGCTAGCGCCCCTATCGGAATTTAATGACACTGAGTAAATGTAAATGCTCTATTTACACCAGTGCAAATTTTATTTTTTATTTTGTCGATCTTTAATATATCCAATTTTTAAAGAAATTTTGGCGCTTACCACGTTAAAATATTGTATTTTAACAAATTTAGAAAGTAGTGCTTATTTATTCAGTACAACGACTTACATTTAATAGCTATAATAATTTGCGTTTAAATTTTGATCAATGGAGTTTGGTAGTACATGATGATGATGACAATTGATGACCATTGCTGATGATAATGATTAATGATGACGATAACGATAAGGATGACCATGAGGATGGCGATGATGATGATAAGGGTGATGAATGATGATGAGAAGGATGAGTTTGAAGATAAAGATGAGGATGCTGATGCTGATGGTGACGATGATGATGATCATAATAATAATAACCACTGGACAACAATATCAAAACCAAAAAATTGGAAAAACTAATTAAATATCAAGATGTAGCAGAGGAGGAAAACGTCTTTTATGAGTTGAGAAATACGTGCATTATCCCAGTCATCATTTCATCCAATGGGTTAATACAAAAAACATTGTACCAGTGGTTAAAAAAGATAGGAATAGAGAACCCAAATTATCTACCCCTCATTCTAATTGCGAGGATTAGCCCAGAAGTCGGAAATTTGAGCGGGAGAGGGGGCGGTGTATTATTATCAAACATGCCGTATTTGAATGAAGGTACATCCTGTACAATGACACATATGACTCTCGTCGCCGTCAAATTTCCAAGTAGCTATCCAACTTTAAACAAATCTCTATTCTATAATAGATAGGAGTGCCCGAATCGGTGCTTTCGGTGCTGATCAGATTACAGACGGAAACGTGGCATCGCAGAACTTTAGGAGGAATGGCTTCTTCGTGAAAATCAAGGTATTTTCGATAAGACTTCTCCCTTATCGGTACAAGATAAAACGACTGAACGGGGCATCAGGATCGAACGATATACTAGAGAAATTGATCAACGTGGAAAAAACGAAGTGGAGAAGTCGATAAACTTAAATTGTGCCCAAGCTCGTCCAAATAAATCTGAAAATGTCGCATTTAAATCTTTGGAACGGCGTACAGGATGTAGAGGACTTTTACATTCACCCACAAAAACAATGAAATTATAGATGGTAGAATCAGTTTACCAGTTCCTTTATTATTATCAGCAAAGACATGAATTTTAACAATCAATCATAAATAATCAATTTAATTAACAACAACAACAATCAATTTAGCAGTTTAGTTACTTTTGTGTATAGAACACGAAATGGTACTCGCGTTTAAGAATGGCAGTTAAATATCCATTCGACAACGCAAAAGCATTTCGCGTTGGAGATACAAACACTATTTTTCCAATAAATTGTCGAGATAGTACGAGATCAAAAAGTGGTGCAGTTCGAAGAAAATTCATAAAGTGTGCAAAGCAGTATTGCTGGAAGATAAAGTTAATAAAATTAAACCTTCGAGGTTATGGTCAGTATATTCCATGTTTGAAAGACAAAGAAAATGTAAATATCAGAAAATTTTCAAAATTAATACCATATTTTTCAGGTCATTTTAATAATTGGTGTATGTGGAGTTTTGGAAAAAGATGAGCTACTAAAGACAACGGTCGATGATATAGAAGACAAAGATTTAGTTATTGTTATAAGAATTCCCCATTCCAAAACTCGTACTTTTGAGATGTTTTGTGACTTCAAGTCCAGACCAAATGAAGATATACCACAAATATTGTGCTTTATGTCCGGCCCTTACTACAAGACAAAAATTTGTTGTGAAGTATGTCAGGGAAAAATGTGTTAACCGAGTGGTTGACTCAATAAAATAAGGAATGTGCCAAAAGAAATAGCAATTTATCTCAAATTGCCTCATCCGGAAACTTATAACACTGCTTTAGACGTTCTTCTGTCACTCTGTTAGCCGACGCAGGGGCCGATATTATCACCATTAAAAGACATGGGGGGTAGCGTTCTAGTACGTTAGTGGAGACATATACATAAGATTCAATACAAAATTAAATTTCAATCGCAAACAAATTGTTACCATCTTCAGCAGAGCCTACGGCAAAAATTTGCCTCACTGCAATATCGGTACTTTCAATTTACATGTAGTGCAAAATAAATTATAATCCTCCTGTTTATAATAGTCACTGTTTTGTATTGAAATGCTATATTACGTAAAATATATATTGTTTAATTAATAAAATCATATATAACATTCGAAAAAATTACAAATTATTTTTAGTTTTATGTTCGACAACGAAAAATACTTTGGCATTTTAGAACATAAGAGTATTTCGCAGCTAGGCGACAAAAAAGACTCACCTTGTCAGCTGAAAGTTTGACGAAAACGTCGACTGTTGATGACAGTTCTCTAAATATATCATTTTGCAATCTAGAATCAAAAATAACTACCACCGCAGAAGCTCTAATGACCGCCCTAGATACTCCCTGTACACTAATAAGCAGCTTAGGGCGCAAATTTTAATTCCCTTACGAGAAATTTATTCATCGCTCGGCTTCGAGCGTCCGATCCCCATTTGTTCCGGGCATATGGCGCGTCCGGGCAGCGCAAAAAAAACTTAATGAATTTCCATGCGAAGGGCTTAAGGTCGGCGTAATAAAAATTTCAACCCCGGCGCCGTCCGCAAACTCCATAATCCCTTCAGCGGAGGGCGGCACACCACTGATCTCTATTTAATATATAAAACCGACCGGGGAAAAACCCCGATGACCCGGGGCGCGACGGATAAAGAAAGGGCCGGGTCTAGAGGAGTTGCGAAATATCAAAGTGACCGATTTAAGAGTGATTATGAGGCAGATGGGCCCCCTTTGGACGTTTAACTTGTTTACAGGTCGGGGAAAGGTTGGAAGGGGTTCAAAGAAGGGTTGTTGCATTGAAAATTAATCACCTAGCGTAAACCGGACGATAATCAAATTAAAATTTCGGGCTGTGGGGGAGATAGGAGTAGCTGGGTAGTTCTGGACGTTCAAGGGTGTCCCGTAGGCGTGCTATTAGGTAGCCACACACGAAGACACGAAGGGCAGGTTTGATGCGTGCCATACCAAGATCACACGCAAATGTGTTGGTTAGTGGAGCGTAACATAAAAACTTTAGAGTCACGTTTGATGTGTGGCGTTCAAAGAGAGAATGCTAGAGAAGTTTTCAGATTTTAACCAGCCACACACGAAAACTTCGAAGGGCAGGTTTGATGCGTGCCATTCCAAGATCACACGCAAATGCGTTGGTTAGTGAAGCGTAACATAAAACCTTTAGAGTCATGTTTGATGTGTGGCATTCAAAGAGCAAACGCTAGAGAAGTTTTCAGATTTTAACCAGTCACACACAAAAACTTCGACGTGCAGGTTTGATGCGTGCCATGTCAAGATCACACGCAAATGTGTTGGTTAGTGGAACGTAACATAAAAACTTTGGAGTCACGTTTGATGTGTGGCGTTCAAAGAGAAAATGCTAGAAAAGTTTTCAGATTTTAACCAGCCACACACGAAAACTTCGAAGGGCAGGTTTGATGCGTGCCATTCCAAGATCACACGCAAATGCGTTGGTTACTGGAGCGTAACATAAAACCTTTAGAGTCATGTTTGATGTGTGGCGTTCAAAGACCAAACGCTATAGAAGTTTTCAGATTTTAACCATCCACACACGAAGACTTCTAAGTGCGCGTAAAGTACTAGACGTTTTGAAGCGAGGTGTTGGAGCCGTCCGCGTCAGAAGCAGAGGATGGTCAAGATATCCATGTTAGTTTAGCCGGCAGTGGCGCGTGGCATTTTAAAACAGAGAAAAACTTCTACGTTGTGATAGTGGGTCGTGACACTCCATTAACCAACACTTTTAGCGTATGTTCCTTGAACGACACATACCAAACCTGCACTCCAAAGTTTTAAATGTCACGCTCCACTGACTTCGGGCAAAAACTATTAAAATCGACCAATAAATTAAAAAAATACAAGGGTGGCGACTCCTTAACACGAACCCACTGTATAAGATTCGTACCTTATTTATCTTAGTATTTACCTCAATTTTGTTACACTATTTATTATCGTCGTAATACCGAAATTAAATATAATAAATATAATTAAATATTCCTTGACAGTAATATCGTCGATTTCTAACGAAAACAACCCCCATTCACGCGCCCCCTTCTCGCCTGCCTCGTCCGAAAACAGCCCTGTTTGTCCAGAAGGCGAGCAAACACGCCATTGTTTCGCCGGCAGCCAATTAGGATCAGTGATTACTTGACAAATCCATTTGATTAACGATGAATAGTGCACCGCCAGATGTCGACGAAATCGCGAGATCCAAATGCCGGAATTACAGGACCTGTCCACGCTGGCGAGCCGCATACATGTTTTATTCGGGCACAGCCATATTATCGAAGTGCCGATCAAAGGTAAATATCACGTGTAAAAGCTTATAAACAGAGTAATGAAATTGGTTACAACCTTTCAAGTGCTTTTCCTGATTAAGTTTTCCTACAGGATTGATTTAATTTGCCTAAAATGCATTTTAGTCCGTTATTATTAGTTGCCATCGAAAAATATCTATATATTACATAACTAAAGTACACACTTTAGTTTTGTGAATAAAAAAGATTTACTTTATTAAGTCTCTTACTTACTTTATTGTTGTATGCTATACTCGAGATTTCAGTTGATCCAAGTAAAAAGTGCTGAAAGCAGCTTGTGCAGTACACAAGTAATTCTATAGGATTTGAAAATTCACTTTAGTTTGTCGCTATATATTATACTACCAATTTAGCTTATTTCAAGCACGACATGTAAACAGATTCATTTGCAGCTTAGTTCTAAAGTCCTTTTTTCATGATTCTCGTAATTTCTGCATGATATATCATTCTGGATCTCGATATATAGTACTTTAGTAGATTTAGAACATAATATACTATTCATTTTAGCTATTTTAATGATTCTGGTATTGTTGTAAAGGATTTCATAATGGAATTTGAAATATGCATTTTAGTTCACTTGAAATATAATCCACTATTAATTTTAGCTACTTCAAATCACACTTATTTATACTTTAACTGCATTTTAAGAACCATGGTTTTAGTATACACTTTAGCTCTCCGGAATATGTTACATTATTTATTTTAGTTATTTGAGATCAGGAAACTTTTGTACAAATTCGCACTTAGTTCTAAAGTGTAATTTTAATGAATCTTGTAATTTTTGAAGGCAATCTCATCCTTGCTACACTTTAGTTCATCCGGAATAAAACCTACTGTTAATTTTAGCTGTTTCATGCCACCAAGCGCTAAAAATAGAATATACGTTACAGAATTTAGCTGCATTTGAAATTCTGGTGTTTAAATGAGCTATGGTTTTAGCTCCGCGCTATTAATTTTAGTTATTTTGAATTGCGATTTGAGTATATATCATAAAATACTTATAAATTGAGTTGTTCCATACCACAGTGTGTTAGATGAAGCTTATGCTGTTCAGAACTAAGCTTGATTTTAATTCCAGGGGATTAAAAAACGCACTTTAGTCCATTTAGAATATAATCACTATTAATTTAGTTACCTCAGGCCATAAAGCGCTAAAGGTAGGGTATATGTTACAGAGTTTAGCAGCACTTGAAGTTATGGTGTTTAAATATTGCATTTTAGCTCTACGCTATTAATTTTAGTTATTTTGAATCACGATTTGAGTATAATTCTCTCAAGCGTGTGCAGTACAGAACTAAGTTGGGGATTAAAAATGCACTTTAGTCCATTTGGAATATAATCCACTATTAACTTTAGTTATCTCAGATCACAAAACGTTAAAGTAGTGCATATGTTACAGAGTTTAGCTGCATTTGAAGTTCTGGTGTTTAAATTATGCATTTCAGCTCTACGCTATTAATTATAGTTATTTTGAATTGCGATTTGAGTATATATCGTGTTATGAACCGTGTGCAGTAAAAAACTAAATTAGATTTTAATCCTAGGGAACTAAAAACCCATTTGAGTCCATCCATTATTAATTTTAGTTATCTGAGACCACAAGGTGCTAAAGGTAGGTATATGTTACAGACTTTAGCTGCATTTGAAATTATGGTGTTTAAATTATATATTTTAGGTAGGTATTAATAATATTGTGTGAAACTAACTACTCAGTGGACAAAAGCCCCAACCTGCGTTGAATTACACCCACAATATCTACCCATATATTCCTTATTATTAGCTTTTGTAATTGTAATACAGTAAAAAATGTGTTATGGTGTTTAAATTATGCATTTTAGCTCTATGCTATTAATTTTAGTTATTTCGAATTGTGATTTGAGTATATATCATAACACACCAATAAGTGTAGTTGCTTCATGGCACGGCATGGCATGGCATGGCGCATATTAAACTCAATTTTAATCCCAGGGGATTAAAAAACGCACTCTAGTGCCTAAATTGGTATAACACACTATTCAACGGTGTGTATCAATGAACGAAGGCAAACAGAACGGCGGAGGCGTAATAAAATAATTATCAAAATTTCCCCACCCAGTAAGCCGATTGGAATAATTTCGCATGGCCGGGCATCTCCCCATTACGCCCGAGAAATAATAAATTTGTACTGCGACGGCAAACAAACGGAGGACGTCCCTAGGTCGCGGAGAATTGAATCCATCTTGAAAAGTGCCTCATTCCGGCAGTTACAATGGGGGCCCTCTTTGTTGCACCAGTCGCCAAACATAATTTACATTTAGCGACTGAATGGAATTCCATTAGCCGTCGCGGACAATGTCGCGTCTTGCTAAAAGGCATTTGCCCTCACAATTAATGGGCTTTTTTAACGTAACAGGTAGGAGCTGCGACAGAGATTTCAGGAGAAGGAACTGAATCGGACAGAATTAAGGCTCCAAATGTAAGATTGATTGTCTTCCGATAATGACTTTATAATTGGCGGGACGCTGATCAAGTCGAAAACTGTTACATTCTAATAAAAAAATACGTTTTATGCAAATATCAGTTGAAATTTATGGTACCATTCTAGCCAGAAACTAAAGTGAATACATAAGATAACATATTTTTGATACTCATTGAGCTAAAATGCTATTTTAGTTTCTATATTCGAAAACTAAAGTGTCTTGTTACACTCTAATAAAAAAATACGTTTTATATTAATATCAGTTCAAATTTATGGTACCATTCTAGCCAGAAACTAAAGTGAATACATAACATAACATATTTTTGATACTCATCGAGCTAACATGCTATTAGTTCAGTCATCATATGTGTAAGTTCACATATAAATCGAGTGCAGGTGAGATGTAACTGGTCTGCTACTTCCTGCTGCTGAGCAGGAGCATCTCACCTGCACTCGATTTATATGTGAACCTACATATGAAGGAACAGCCAGTTCAATTGTCGGTCACCTCACCTATGGCATACTGATGAGGGCTAACAAGCCCGAAACTGGTCTATGTCTGGTGGAGTGGCCGACAAGAGTTGTCCACACAGATACTGCAGGTGTAATTCAATGCCGGTCGGGGCATTAGCCCGCGGAGTAGTTGTTTCCGGCAGTATCATTTATAGATAAAATTCATGCAAGTTCCCCATTTGGAAGGTTTCAAGAAGATGTAATAATTATTAAATTACTTTTTTATGAAACATTTTAATATTGTTACGGAATAATGAACCCATTTGAAGATTTGAGTGTAAACACATTTACACCCACTAATTTCGTCGCCCGTGTCTTTTTTGCGATAATTAAAAGGTGATGTCTCGCAGAGGCTACAAATCCGTCGGCAAAAACCCCGACAATCCCGGCTGTGTATACATTTTAGATTAGGATCTATTTATCCGACACTCCCGACCGTGTTGGTGCATAACAAGTAAAACTCTCTTGCAAATATTTGGCGGGACGCTAGGAATATTATTTACATAAACTATATAAATTATTTCCGCTCGAGGAGCGCGTGGCGCTGACGAGTCCTAAATATCCCGAAATTTGACGTTCCGGTTTTAATATCGCGTCGGTGAGATACGTGAGGGCCAGTCGTTACCGGGCGGAATTAGAGTGGGATATGGAGCGGCGAGGAATTATTTAGGACGATATCCCGAGATTAAGGAACTGTGAAATGCTGCCCGAGACCTTATTACAACGGCCCGGGATGTGATATTTTATTAAACGCGTTATTTCTGGGGATTGTTGCAATAAAATGGGACTCTTAGTGTCGTCATTTCGCTGAAAAATTGGTTCGGTGGTCCTCCTGCCCCCCACCCACGTCAAGAAGGGCCCGGAACGGAGAACTTAAGTGCAGAAGATTTAAATAAATGACGAGGTCGTTTGGCACCAAGCTCCGTCCAAGCAGTTACAATTAAAAGTAGGTATAATCGTTAAATTACAAATCGCAACTTAATCCTTATTAATATGTTAATCGGTCTTTTGATGGATGGTGCTAATTTTGTTATTTGTAGAGGGGTTTTGACGACAATCAGGCATTAGAATATTAAAGGACACTGTGTATAATACAGATTGTATATAATATTTTTTATCACAATAATTCAACTATTATGTTATATAAGAATCCAAATTGACACGTTGGTCTACGAAAATATAGACTAAAATAGCACTTTAGTTCATCTAGTTTCAAATATAATGTTTCCTATATATTTTTAGGTATTAACAATATTGTGTGAAACTAACTACTCAGTGGACAAAAGCCCCAACCTGCGTTGAATTACGCCCACAATATCTACCCATATATTCCTTATTATTAGCTTCTGTAAATTTTTTTTACTGTTTTAGAAAGGTATTTTAAGCTAATATAAATCAAATCTCCTACAATTCCTGTCAATGAAGTCATATGTATGTTCTCTGATACCAAACATCTAGGTATGCTAATGAACAATTCCACAGACAAAGCTCTAATCAATAATTATCTAAAGATTGAGTAGTTAGTTTCACACAATATTATTAATACCTAAAAATATATAAAAACTTTTACATAAAAAGTGAACATTATTCAAGTAGGTATTGTCATATTTAATTCATTGACAGGCTGTCACTTTTTGTCATTGTCGATATTTAACTTAAAATAATTTTAATTTTTATAATAATTTTTATAGTTAGATATTTGATTCAATTTAAAGGAGGCCACCTGAAGAAGCAATCTTAAAAATGCAGAAATAGGTCAGATCTCATCTATTGTGGTTGAATTTGTCGTGTTCCCACTGTCAAAATGTGAAGTTAGATATTTATAGAGTGTTTCATTAGAAGGTTAGTAAATTTGATTATTTTCTTTAGATAATTATTGATTAGAGGTTTGTCTGTGGAATTGTTCACTAGCATACCTAGATGTTTGGTAGAACATACATATGACTTCATTGATAGGAATTGTAGGAGATTTGATTTATATTAGCTTAAAATACCTTTCTAAAACAGTAAAATAATGTTTCCTCTTTAAATAAAAGAAATGTCAATTTTGGTTCCTAGGGATAAAATTTACTGTTTATTAAATTTAACGGTAATTTGAACATCTTATTGTTCAAATTTACCATCATATTTATTTAATAGACAATGTTATTCCTATAGATCAAAAGTTATAGTATAGTCTAGAAAATAGAAGCAGAAATATAATTTTATGCCGGTATTGCAGCGAGTAAAATGTATGCCAAATTCAGTGCAGTGAAAATATCGTAGCTTTTAGTTCTGGGTGCTCAATGAGACTGCTGCTGTAATTGTTTTAGTTTACTATGCACGTTGTATTATTGCCAAGTTCCGTAGGCTCTGCTGAAGATGGTAACAATTTATTTGTCATTAAAATTTTATTTTGTATAGAATCTATATATGTCTACATCGAAGGTTTAATTTTATGTTCGAAGTATGCCAATAATACCAGTTCAGACACCTTGGAATTTTCTGTACTAGAAAACTAAAGTGGACTTTAGTCTTTAGGGATTTAAAGACGCATTTTAGTTTGATCTTAAAACCAAGCTAAAATGCTCTTGTTTTGTAAATTCTAAACATAACTGTATTTATTTTATTTTACAGGGTAACTATATGACTAAAGTGTCTTTCAGTCTCTTGGGATTTAAAGTAAAACATGCACTTTTTAGCTCATATGTATAACTAACTACATTAAATGTACAAATAAATGAATACCACTTAGAAAATGATTTAATTCGTTGTCTTAGCAACTTGTTAGTATTGCGACTACATAGTGTTATTGTACTAGAAAACTAAAGTGGTTTTAGTCTTTAGGAATTTATAGATGCATTTTAGTTTGTTATTAAAACCAAGTCGATAATAAATGCTCTTGTTTAATGAATTCTGAATATACGACACGTTCCAAGATCGAACCGAAGGCGGTGCACGACCTTGAAGACGACTCCAAAGAGCCCTAGGAAAAAATACATCAGCGAAATTACACCCCGGGTTTTCTGACGTTTTGTTTCTTTTGTCAACATCGGGAGATCGATGTGGGTAAATAAAGAAAAAGCGGCTACCCGGTCGATCCGGCAAATAATTTCCGCGTATTAAAAACGAAATATAAGGCCTTAATAGCCCCGATCTCCGCCCGGCTCTCGGTCACATTATTAACTTTTCCCATTAATACCGAGGGAAAACGGGCGGCTTATCGTATTTCTCGGTCCATTTGAGGCCGGCGGAACAGCAACACAGCTCTAAGAAATACATAACCTTTATCGCTTCATCTTGTAAATTTTGGATCCGGCACGAAGATTAGGCGGTAAGAAGTCCCGGAGGAATTATAATTTTAAGAAGTTGGCAACAATGCTTAATCCGATCTACGGAAAGAAATACGGGCTGAGATCAGAGCCCGCTCTGATAATGAATGTCTACAATGTTCTCAGGGACGTGGTGTGAAAAGTTGTAATAAACATATGGTAAAACTGGATATATTCGTATAGTGATTTTCCTGATCAGTACTTTTGCGTTTTAAACTTAGCCAGCTGTCAATTTGAAGATTTAAACCACTAATATTACTAGAAATTTACTGAAACAGTTCAATAACTACAACCACCGAAGCTAAGAGCTCATAAGAGGCTCTCTTTGTCTGTCTTCCATTAAATATAGTCATTATAGAAAACTGCACAATAGAGACCATATAATTTTAGGACTAACCAACGGGTGTTACTGAGCAACAAATGCGGTAAATTTAAATATAATATAACAACTTACACAACACAAACACTTTGACATAAAATAATGCATTTTTCAATTAAGTTATTAATTATTGAATGTTTCTAAAAATTTTGCGGAACCCTTGGGAGGAAATGGCGGACCACAATTAATGGCGACTGCTCTAGAGCACAGAAAGGCTCTGCCATGATCAAATTACATTTTCTCTTGACACGACCCTGTTATTTATGTTTTTATTTCGTTCCAAATTCCAGCATAACCTTTAGAAATATGCATACTGTACCTTTCCCGACGCCATTACGTGGCTTAATGTAATTCATCATCCTTTGAATTCTTAATTCCTTGTGTTGCTATATTCAAGGAGTATGTTTTGCTACGGTATCGATTGCAACGAAGTGCTGAGAGATCTAAGTGCAAACTGAAGTATTTTGAAATTAAATTTCTTGAGTAGAATGGAATAGGATACAAGACATAACTCCAATCGCGGGGTCACCACATTGCCCAGATTTTAATCTATTGGATTTTTTTGAAAATTACTTGAAAGACTATATCATAGTCAGACCTGGTTATTACTTGAATACATTGCATTCATGAGTAGTAAAAGGATTTTATGAATTTAAAGTATCTATGAATACTCAACTACTCATGAATACTGAAAATCATGACTAGATACTGGAGTGTTCATGTATCTTGAGGATTGCGATTGTTCTTGCTCTATATTAGCTCAAATTGCACAGTTTTTTTACACTCCCTCTCATAGCTATCTAACTTAAACTATTACAATCTTAACACATACAAAAAACAAGTTACAAAATATTACGCAACAAATAAAGAAATACGTTGAATAAGATTAAAAATCGGTGGGATTTATTTTATATACATACAATCTACTTTTTGATTACGGGCACGAGCGGACTAAACAGACCTCAAACAGTCTAGTAAACATGCATTACACCGCTGCTACTTAAATTAACCTCATTTTACAAATATAACATTTCATTTTTAGTATATTTCATGGCCTAATCAATGTATTTATATAGATAACGTAAATTAAATTTTAAATTAATTTTATTATCAAAATTTACCCATGCAAATTGCATCAGAACCCCCGTGCACTGGCCGCCACGGTCCAATGGATATTTTACAAACTTTCTTGAGATCGTATGAAAACGCAAAACATTGCTCCTCTTAACTGTATTTTTGATGTTTTTAATCGTTAATATATAATAATTATTAAACTGTAATAACATTCGAAAACATTTATTTATTATCTACATTTGTTTTTATTAACAAATAAATCAATATTAAAGGAAAATTCATTCATGTATCTAGATAAAAAAAAGTTGGTTTTACTCCTTGTCGGTAAATAACAGTACAAAAACTAGGTTATTGGCCTAATAATACGGTAGGTCAAGATTCACTCTCGATAACTTTTATGAGCATCAGATCAGAGGCGTGCCGTTTCGGGCTTGGACAGTTTTGAAACACTTTTCAGTTGCCCTTAATAATTTACCCATTGGGTATAGGTTTTTTATATAATGTACCTAAATGGTTTATTACTCGGTTTATTATTAGATACGTTAGAGTTGTAATTTCAATGTTAAATATTTTTTAAACTGTAACCAAGCTAATTTCTTTGCACTGATAACAGCCACATTTGGTCGGACGAAAATTCACACGCTACTCGTCGGTTTAGCATTCAGAGGCGATTTGTTGTATGGGCAGGAGTGTAAGGGGATTGTTTGATTGGACCGTATTTTCTACCGGAAAACCTGAATGAATCGCGTTACTTGCAATTTTTAACAGAATTATTTGATTATTGATTGGATATTAACATATTATTGGCTGAACTGAGCAAGAAAAAATATGAGACTTCAAAATAGTCAGTACAACCGTTTATTTATGATGTCTATTAACTAGGTAGGTACTATGAAAATATTTTAATTTGGCAACGTCGCATCAGGTCGACATTGACTTGAACTGTGTGCGGTAAACAACCAAGGCTGTCAGCGGTCAGTGACAGACTGAAAAGGGGATTTGAAAATATTTATTTTCGGCGTAAATATGCATTTAGATTTTTTTTAATCGCGTATTCGTGTTATACTCATTATTCCCTATCTCCTATTAAATGACACTTAGACTGATTCACCCTGTATATGAATTCACTATATATATGCGCTTTTTTGACTTACATTAAAGTTAAAATAATTCTTTTGATAAGTTCTTAACATAGAGTTTCACCTTAAAAATTACACCATGAAACACAACATTAGAAATTAAATGCTTTATAATCTTTAGCGGCAATTTGAAACAAATTGTTGATCATTTCTATTCCCAACATCTTCCCAGGTCGAATTAAATATTTTAATAGTAACGGGCAACTAAATCTTCCAAAGGCTACTTCAAATCAACCCGTACGTACAAGAAAAACAAACCAGCCATTTCGTCAAAAAAAAAAGAACTGCGATTTCTCACCGTTTTTCGCCCTTTAACATCCCGTCTGCTGTCGGAGTAGAAAAACTCAACCGCCACCCGTCACGCCGCAACTGCAACTCAAATTAAGCGTTGCAAATTGCATATTGCAACTTCCAACTACGCGTCGGTCGAACGGCGATATTAATAGCGGCTCCATCAATCATACCAGAACAATTCCTTGTCGGCGAACAGGCGAGCATTCGTCAGAAGCAAATCGTTCTTCTCGCCAAATTTGAGGATGTAAACGTGAGTTTGCCGGATATAAATGATGCCGTGCAGTCTGTCGGACAAATAGCGAAGCTCCTGCACCGCTGGGAGATAATTTCATAGCTACCGAGACGCAAACTTCAAATTGAGTAATGACTGTCGCCGCATATTGCTCGAAATGATTCGAAAACGTGTTTTGGAAGTGAATATTTAACTTTAATAATACCAGCCTCTGTTGTACTCACTCACACATCATAGATAGAATACGTGGCTCCCCCAGTAGGTATCCTCAATAGTTGTTTCATTCCTGAATATCGCAAATCCATAAGCATATACTGGCCATTGTATGAGCCGGACATCAACAACTTTATTAGCCAATAAAGGTTCTGATCTTACAACCATTGAACATGGTAGATGGAATAGTTCCTCTGTAGCTGAAAGTTATGTTGAGGAGTTCATATCTAACAAACTTGATATTGTAAGGAAAATCCAAGAAAAATATAAATGTACCTTACAAGAAGAGAAATTAGTAAATAGTGCAAATTTTTCACAATCTTCGGCAGATGTTATGCGCTCCGAAAATCATGGTAACAATGTTAGGGTTCTTATTAATGGAAAAGAAAGTTAATAAGTAATGAAATTAAATTTGATTTATTACTTTTTTCATTATTTCACAAGTGGATAAGTATCACTTTAGACGGTTCATATGTGTGGATAAAAGTTCGATTATAAGGTGATTGTGGATAAAATATTTTTAAATGAGTGAGGATTTAATTTATCAGACAAACAAAAATAAAATGAAGAGGAGCCCGCTATCAGTGACCCGTATTCCCCCTTTTTACACATTCTCTCCTCTTCTGAGACAAATAGAGGAATGAAAAGCATTCATGACTTCCAAAACGCATTGAAAAGAATGGGAATCGATAGAGTGCCCCCAGTCTATACCAGAGCCCTGGATCATGCCATTGTACTAAACCAACGCCAGCGCATCCCAATTACCGCAGCTACATATAAAATGATTACTACTTCCCTTAATTGAAATTATGTTAGAATTCCTGTATGGCCCCAGGCAAGTGTGCAGTTGCGGATAACGAGAAATTTGATAGCTCATGTGTGTCTGATTACGACGTAAATGTAAAGGTATTGCTGGGAGGTGGGTCTGAGTTTACTGATTATGTGACAAAATACAAATTGCTTAGCGTTCTAGTGTAAGCACCACTACTTTTTTCATCTTAAACGTTTAATCGAGTAGCGACGTGCTATGCAACGAGAAGAGTCAATAAAAACGTAGTAAACTCGATTCAAACATTTCATCAACTCCGTTGGAATGACTGCGATGGAATTTATTCAAAACGAATTGTTCCGCAACAAAATTGGTTGGCGTAGTAAATTTATTAATTAAACTCACAGTTAACACATTTCAATACTCTTGTCTGCATCAGCATTTCTACGAATTACGGGCAGCGTTCAAAATCGCACATCAGAAGTGGGATCTCTTTCCCTCTATAAAATAAATGCGCATACTTTAATTTTTTCCAGAACAGAATCCCAAATTCGGAGCTGGCTCATCAACGGTCCGTAGTAAAACTCGGCCGACCCTTCCACTTCGCTTCTTTTTGGATTGCCCCCAATAATACCGAACCCGCCAATAGCCTCGAATATAATGGATGGATCTGCGAACGGCTGTCAGCGACAGGCCCTCGTGGGCCTTGTTTCCGGAGCCTCGCGACTATTACCACTCGAAGGAATTCGATGAGGCTGGGTTTGACTAGAAAAATGAGGACCGGCATCAAATGTACGGACATAGGACTGCCAGGCATAAAAATCTATATAATAATATTTATTTGCAGTATAAATAAAAGTAACTACACAAAAAATTTAAATCAAATTTGGGACACGTTGACAGAAACGACTAATCAGAAACATACCCAAATTTCCCTTTTAAAAATTATAAGTAATATCGATCTAAAGAGTCTCAAAAGAAATACCACCTAAAATCATATTAGCGATGGAAAGATAAAGTAGTCGTTTGAATTTAATGTTTGTTGTTTCCATAAATGTCACAAAATACTTGTCACAACGTCAAACGTATGACTTTCGTGCCTACAAAATGTTTTTTTCATTCAGAAAATGTTGATATGTTGCTAATTTACGGCGAGTCATAAAAAATTCAAGAAGAGTTTTATCGAGAAAGGTATCCAGAGAGCCTCATTCCTGATCATAGAACCTTTACAAGATTGGAGGCGACCTTACGACGAAATGCAGATGCATTTTCTGTTCAGAAGAATCAAATAATTGACTGAAGGGTAAGAAACAATCTTAATACAGGTGAGCTGTTACAGTATTTCGAACAAAAATCCACGAAATTCTATTCGGCAGGCTAGCCGGGAACTGAATTTGGATAAATCAACTGTTCAACAAATTTTAAAAGCCAATGGGTGTCATGACTACAAAATTCACAATTTGGAGTATTTGCCTGAGCGTCAGATTGAAAACAGACTTAATTTTTATAGAGCAAGTTGTAGTAAATACAGAAACTGTTGATCACAACCTTTTTCGGCAAGTTCTTTGGATGGGCGAATGTCGGTTTGTCAGTAATGGTTTGCTAAACAGGCGCAACGAACACTACTGATCCATTGAAAATCCCCACACTGTAAATCCAATGGTGCGGCATTATTGGTAGGCATTTGGGCCTTCTTTTTATGAACATACATTGAACAGCGTGAGTTACCTAAATTTCCTACAAGAAGAATTTCCGGCACTTCTGAAGAATGTGCCTCTGCAGCTAAGGAGAAACCTATCGGTTCAGCACGACGGAGCTTCACCCAACAAGGCCAGGATTGTGCAGCAATAATTAGATAACATTTTCTCAGAAAAATGGATTGGAATTAGTTGACCTATTCAGTCATCATACGAATATTACTCGAGATATGATCCCGATTCAACCTCCAATTTGACGAATACAACTGAAGATTTAGAAGATGAACGTCTACATACTTTTGCGAGTTAACAATTTCAATCCGCTCTCAAAGTAAGACCTCGCAGTTTTGAAACGTATAACATTGTTTTCGATAAACACTTCTCTCATTCCTACATATTTATCAATCTTGTTCCCACGCCCGACAAGTTATATCCCCTTTTTTAGATTGAAAACCGTTTTTTTAAATCGTCCCCTTACCCGCAAAACGCTTCCTTTTTATATCCATCCAAATATTACCCCATAAATATCAGCATTACGGCAATAACTCACTTTCTTTGTCGTGTCGTGCGCTCCTATTCATCTTGTATTTAAAAATCCCTAATCGATGGAGAAATACGACAAAGGGATTTATTCGTTTCCGGACTTTTCCATTTGAGGTGGCATAATGAACCGGAATATTTTTATTATTTCCCCGGACCACGATTTATGGCTAGGGAAGAATTAATTTGAGGTTATGGTTGGGGCTCAGCTTGTCACCAAATGGGACGATATTATTTCTGAATCCAATACGTTCCATACTACATCTGACAGTTAAATATCTTATTTTTGATACGGCCAAACGGATAAAAACTAGTGGCGTAAGATCAGGAGTGCGTTTGGATAACAATTGTATAGGCAATCAATATACATAATCATATATACTATTATTTATATTGAATGAAACAAGACTCCATTTACTTACAAGCTAAAATTAACAATTACATGCAATAACAACCTCTTATTTTATATGTTCTCTATACCAATAGAGGAAATGACACTTTTATAATGCTTCCCCTCTTTGCCGCCTTATGTTTCTCTCACAATTCCCTGCGAAATAAATCTAAACATATTCAAGAATGAAATTTCTGACAAGTCAGTTATTAAATTTCAAACAAGAAAAGTTGGCGTGCTACTGAACGACAGAACATTTGATTGGCGTTTATAGAACATTAAATCCAGCCATCCGTGTAAGACGTGAGCTTATCGTAACAACTGCTTGTTGAATCGTTACCTCGAGAAATGGGAATCGCGACCTGTTATTCTTCCAAAGCATGACATTGACCGAACATGTAGTTGTTCTTATTTCTATGTAAAATCTGTACAGCTGGCAGCGTTGCACTGTAATTTTTTATAGTACATTATTTTTGTAATCTGAGCTACAGTTACAGGTAGATTGCGAAATCGATAACACTATAAATGAGAAGTTTTAAGGCAGGAGCATATTACTCTGATTTGACATCATGCCATGCTATGCCACGCCACGTCATCTCAAGTAACGTCACAGAACACATGACGGCATCCGATATGTAACGAATCTCTATTTGATTGATTTTCATCACGTCGTATGGTGTCGTGTCCCAGTATAGTAAAGTATATTGTAAATGTAAAGAGCATAAATGCTTTCATAATGCTAAAGGTAAGCACTATAAACCAAAATAGGAGAGGAGAAATTTGGGAAGAATTGTAACGTGGTATCAATGGGGCTGAGGAACAGTGTTCACAACATACTACTTCAAATGATGTGGCATCGTCTAGTATCAGAACTATGTCTGTTTATTCACAACAACGCCCTTTTTGACATCCGATACCACGGTAAACAGGTACCCGATGTACTCAGAGAACGTTTAACACTGTATTTCATAAACTCCTTGATCAGAGCACCAACGATCTCTCGCTTGTGAAATAAATTGACCAATTTAAGAAAATTTTTGCTAAGCGATGTAAAAGAAGCGGTTTCCAGCTGCATCGAGTACACTGAGAAGTTCCGTAATACCGGAAGGATATTGATGGTTGCTCGGAATCGTTGAAGGACCCTCTCTTTCCGCAGGAAGTGGATTAATTCCAACTTCCTTCTAGGTTAATACGCTCTTTGACTGAACGTACACACACTACGCTAAAATCTCGCTTTGTAAGTTTCTAATTAGATTGGTTCTCGGTTGCGCGTAATGAAATTGTCGAGGTCTCGCAAAACGGAAAGTTTACCGCTCTGAAGAGATACAGTCCCGTTAAAAACTGCGTTGTAACACGATAGCGTGTCCGCCTCAAATTTATCGTCAATAACGCAATGGTAATAGTGCCAACTGATAATTCCTAATGTTTCTGAAGTCAAATCTAGTGTACTGTGTATGCAAATTTCCTCATTTGTTTTACTGGAGCCACCCTTGACGTATATAAATTAGCAAGCCACTTTTAACACACTGCGCAATAAACTATTAGAGATTTCGTTATTATATATGCACAGGGCGATGACAGATGACAGTCCTCAGATAGATGATAGTCCTCAGATAGATGAAACAACACTTGTGAGATAAAAACAGTTACAAATATGAATCTTGTTGCACCATTCTGGTACACACTGCATACCATGTAACAAAATCTTGATTTTAAAAACGTTATACTTCCTGGCGGCTGCCAAATTCGAACGCTGTACGCTTAGCACGTCCGTCCAATAAAAATGCCGAAGCGCATCTAAAAACTATCACTGTATGATTTATTTTTAATATTTGAAACGGCATTAGGCGACGGGGTCCGGGAAACACCAAAGGCCGAATTGTTTCATATCGCCGGTATTTGGAATTTAAGAGGATCCCTACGCGTGGAGCTGATATCAGGAACATATGGACTCGGAGAGGAGCAGCAATACATCATTTTTTATTAAACGATACCCTTCTCGGTCGTATCACTTTTTCCCCAACGCCAGTCCGATGTATCAAGTTCATCTGTGCTATTTTTTACCGGTTTATATCTTCCGACATGGCCGGCAACCGGAAGAGAAATACGATTGGGTGTGGGCGCGATGATGCGCCGTCGTGTATGGACAAGACCGTGATGTATAGGTCTGTTTATAGGGTTCGAAATCGAAGTATTAACTCAGGATACGGGATCCCGAGGATAACATCTTGTTACACGCGTAAGCCTTTTAGAAGCAGGCACAAGATGTTTACGAGAAGTGTTAAATACTATAATTTTATACAGTTTATCAGTATATGTATGTATGTTGATTTATTATACTTACATTAATAATTTTCGATTTTGAACAGATCGTCATTGATTTCAACGGTAAACTTTGTGTATGTGACTCCCAATACAGTTATTTATAAACAGTGTATGTATATAATAAAAAACTCCATGCCGCTAATGATGCCGGCTTAAAAAGGTGCAGTAGGATTTGTTCAATGAATTTCACAGAGAATTGACCGCCCCTTTCATCATCCACCCTATTAACTTTAATGTTGTGCGTTTATACTCCAGACAAAGCCTATCAGGTTAAAATCAGCCCGCATACGAACTATATCAAAATTTAATGTAATATCTGAACCCTTTGATGTACCTATTGCAGTATGATGGCGTTACGTAGTGCTGACGGTATATTAACATATGCCTACTGAACCGTACTGTGGCGCATATTTTGATTATGACGGTCATTATAAAATAAATGTATAGATAGGAAAAGCAATCTAAAAAATCGTTCCCAAAATCTGGATAAAAGCAGACTGTACACTTAAATTATAGATCTTTTAACTATTGTCACTTAAATACATATGTTTTATTATGTATTATGACGGACCTTAAAATGTGCATATCCTTTAAATTGTACACATTTAGAAAAAGTGACCATTTTAAAAAATGCGCACATTTAAAGAATGTGTACATTTTAAAGAAGGTGCAACATTGTGTGCACATTATAAAAAGTGCGCAATTTAAAGAATGTGCATATTTTACAGAATGGGACGTTTTTAACAATGTACACATTTTAATAAATGTGTCTACTTGGCCCCTAAACTACTGAAGAATATAAATGTAGAAAATGTGCACATTTTAAAAATTGTGCACATATATTTTTTAAGAATTTTGGACCTTAAAAGACCCTAGGAATCACCCCTATAATGTAAGACACATTTAAAATACACCTTGTATACGAACAGTCGCGATATTAAAAATACCGAGTCTTACTCTTCACGCTAGACGTCGAAATCCCTTCTTCGAGCCCAGAAATCGATTAAATCAAACAAACCCTCTTCGAGGGCTAATCCTAAAATTCAATTTTCCATATCTAAACCACCCCCGCGCCCCTCGCCACTTACTAGATCCAGATTAGGCCGCTAAATCATCCCTATCGAATAAGGATTAGTGCGCTCAGCAGAGTCCTTATTCGATCCTTAATTGATCCTGGCGAGAAGCGCACTTTCGCGGGGTATCCTTAAGGCTATACGCCGTGCAAGTCGAGATAAATGGTGCATAGAAACTGAATTGATGGCTGGCGGGATACATGCCAGAGTTTTATCTGCAGGGAAGTAATTGGTTGATGGTTTTGTTTTGACGGTTTTTATTTTTAAAAGTAGCTGACTCTGGAGTAAACAAGAAGTTGATCAGAGATGTAAGATAAGATTATGGCGGAGCGTAGCAGTCTTCGAACCAACAATAGGAACCGAAGCAGTGTCTAGCCCGGGGATTAGTCACGTATACGTTGAATTTTATATTAAAACCTAGCCCCAGCCTCTCTACGTACCTATACATATATACATCTCTACTATGTAGCATTTTTCTAAATCCAAGACAAGTATTCCCAAGGATACGTTTGGAGACCTTTGGAGGATCATTTCTTCGTACAATACGCCATAAAATTTGCTTATCCTTTCGCTAGAGCCGCTCTTAACGATGACAGATCGAAGACTCCTACGGAGAACAAATCCGGAATTGATATCCCACTTCTGCTAGTTACGTATGTACATTTCAATTGGCGACGGTAGAGCAGCGCGCTCCAAAATAATAATAAAATCAAATCGGAGCTCTTCTCCGGATATATACGGTAAATGCTATTTAAATTTAACCCCTTTATTGGCTCGAGTCTTCTATTATGACTGCGCATCTCTCTCTGTAATGCTAGATTATTAAACGAATTAAACCGAGGTGCATTTGGAAGGCAGCGCTAATAATGCAGCTTTGCCGGTGAAGTGCACGAGCTGCACAGTGGCGTACCGTAAATTCAATCGAAGAAAATAAAATTTCAATCAAATACGGTACCCTAGCGGTGTGAGGGGAAGGTGAGGTTTATTACTACAACGTGTTGTGTTCTCCACGTTGAAAATCTTTGAAAAAGACCCCGTGCAGGTTTTTTCAGCGCGACGCTGTCGCGTGCGTTCTGTTTATGAAGGGGTATGGGTATCGACCGGCCATCCTGCTGTTCGAAACATAGCCTAATCCAGAATTATATTCATCCCCATTGTAATTATGAATTAAATCCGTGGTATTATAAATTGTATTTGGCTTCGATGCTGATTATGTTAATACGATCAGAACCCACTTCCAAATAAGTTACAAACGGCAACTAAACGGCGAATTCGAACTTTGTAGAATTCGTTTCAATTTGCTGCCAAAGCGGAAACAAACATGTTCATTTTATATGCCTAAGGAAAGAAACATTTCCTAAAGCTCTACTATTTAACGAATAACATAGTAAATTGAAAAATTATTTGGCGCTACAGGGAATCGAATCCGGTACGTCTCGCACACCAGCCGAGCGATCTAACCACTAAATTAACTCGCCATATATGTCTCTTAACTCTGCTATTCGTATACCCTTCTACATTATGAATACTGTGTATCACAGTACGATACAATTATTACCTACTTTTGATATGCGTAAATTGATGAATACTTTTATTTTCACGTTTTCTAATGCATTTCATACTGTATTCGATTGATTCGACATGCGTTCTCGAGGGCTATGGAAACGAGAATCCAAAAAATACATATAGGCGGATCGGTTTCTCGTCTACAGATAGTTAAGTTTGGGAAATCGAATGCGAAAGATCTAAACGTCAAAGTAAAGATTCATTTGGCAGTTACGAATTTATATGATGTCTGTTGTGTATACTTAAGTAATGACAATATAAAGGCGGAATCGAACTGTTATGTAAACGACCCAGAAACGTACGAAAGAAAAGTAGTAAATCAACAAGATCGAAACGACAAAAATACATTTCCCAGTGTATCCCAATCGATGTTTTTCTGTTTCCGAAAACCGACATACGCTTTCTCTTCTAAATTCCGTTTTTATGGCTTTCGTTTTTAACTCACACACGGAACTCTTAACTTGGCAAGCCCCCAACACGCCCTCCTCCATACTAATATTGATATTTGCTTTTTTCCCCGTTTCCGCTCGCTCCCCGAATATATCTGTTAAAATAAAATAAAAGCCCTCTTAAAAAATAAGGAAAGGCTTCCGGCAGCGCTCCTTCCATCGACTTTTTTCAATACGTACGGCTTATATCCGACATTTTAATGCGCTTTTTGTCGAATCCGACGACAATTCTTTCCGGTGACGTGACTTTTGATGGAAATTGTGATCAATTGGCTTATTTTCATCGGCTACAGAGCCCCAGATTGTAAACTTTCGCTCTATATTTTTACGCGACGATCCGGTCAGGTTTAGATAACGGTTTTTGTCGGAATTCGTCGAATGAAATGCCATACGGAGCAAGCAATGACGTTCGCAATGACAAGAGAATGACCAGAGAAATTTTTAAAGTGTTCAAATTCTTTTTCTTCATTGTAGCGCAAAGTCTGAGTAAAGATGATGGAATATACGACGTTTACATTTTTTAGTACAAAAGAAGTAGGAAGAGCGCTTATACAAAAGAAGAAGGAATGCGAAAGGTCGAGTGTCATTAATGTTCTTCCATAATACCGTAATCAATTCGAGTGCAAATTTTCATTATATATTTCTCTTTTCAACCCCTAATACGTTCACTAGTGGAGTACCAACGCAAAATAACCCTACAGAACGCAGTTAGACCAATCGGTGTTTTATTTTAAATTGCGTATTAATAAAATACATTTTTTACTGTATTAGAAAAGTTTTTTAAGCTAATATAATTCAAATCTCCTACAATTACTATCAATGAAGTCATATGTATACTCTCTGATAACAAACATCTAGGTATGTCAAAGAACAATTTCACAGACAAAGCTCTATTCAATAATTATCTAAAATAAAAATTAATCTATCTAAATTTACTAACCTGGTTTAATAAAAACATTCTATAAATATCTAAGTTCACTTTTGAAACTGTGGGAACTCGAACAATTCAACCACAATAGATGTGATCTGACCTATTTCTGCATATTTAGGATTGCATTAGATATTGTGGCTGTAATTCAACGCTGGTAGGGGCATATGTAACTAGTATATCAGCAATAAATTGGGGATTTTCAGCATTTTGTAACAACCACAGAACCTAACTAGTAATGGATAATAATCCGCTGGTAAGAGTGGCTAACTTCACCGTAAATAAGTCCTTTAACTCAGCATTGCTATACACATGAGCCATTTCGAAAATTTTAAAGACTGACACTCCCACAATAAATAAAACAACACTACTGACCTCGTTTGTTTACGACCTAGAGAGCATATCCCCGCTCCAACCCTATTCGCCAATAAAGCGTGTTGACACGCGCATCAGGCGTGAAAACTGTTTTACTTTTTTTTGTGTATCAGATGCCATTCAAGTCAGTTTAATATAATAATTCATAACTAAACATTTTTTATGCGATATCTATTAAACTTTTATTATAATTTTTTGATAAAATCGACTTCTTATTCAAGAATGCACATATCCTCAAAGTTTGTCGTATAATTTCTGAACCACCCTGTATTTATACGCCTCTTAACCTCAATCGTCTTTCTTCCTCTTCTTCTCACAAAAGACTAACAACCTGTTTTCTTCACGTTTAAACACATGTTGGCGCTTATCGATAATTCACATCGTCTACACCATAAGAAAACCAGGAAAGCTCGGAAATGTCCCGAAGATAAATATCGGAACGCCCAGATATGCCACGGTGAGGGGCAAAAACGTACCTGGCTGCTCGAAGATGGATCGTTGGCAAATCCTACGGCGCTGCATTGGTATGTATAAAGCGAACAGGCGTCCGCCAATATTCTATCAACATGACAATCCGATTCCCCACTCTATTCTCGCTGTACCCAGGCCGGGAGCTCCATATTTTACCTCCTGGGGCATATCGGAGATGCAGCGCGGGTCTTCGACGGAGAAGGAAAAACGAAAATAATGCAGGTGTCTGGAAGTGGCGAAAGTTGAATTTTAAGCGAGTAATATTTGGGGTTTTCGGACTGGAAAAGTTAGGTCGTTGATGGTAAGAGCAGTGTAGGACTCAGGAAAAATTTTAATTTCAATTTTCTTAAGATTGCCGTATTTTCGCCGTAAAATGATCGTTGTGGTGTTTTTTAGGTACAGAAATCTCGAAAAATAAAACACCTAGAGCAAAAGTAATATCAAAAATAAAACTATGGATGTTTTATTTATCCACTTCTAATATTTAAATTCTCCTCAACTTTTAAAATGCATTTGTATGACACATTATTTTGCTATTCTAAACCTACATTTTAAAAATCATTTTCACATACTTATAAACAAAAATGAATCTTATATGCAAAAGTGTAAGTTTGTGTTATAACAATATTTACATCTACAATTAAATTTAAAAAATAATACGTATTTTGAAAGATTTCTGTACCTAAAAATTTGTAGGTTAGACCGCTTTCTGTCGTTATATATTCGTTTTACTTCGGTACCTTTGAATATTCGCAGGTGGCATGAGATAACATTCCTGTTATTTGGTAAACTCTATATTATTCAGTTCTTAAATGTCTAAAATTACTTATAGAAAACACTATTTCAAGAATACGGCGTCAAGAAAATCATTCTTCACAAAACATTTTTCTTGTCAGTCTGATTGCATTAATACCTACAGGTAAATTTAGATTTTGATATACAGAGTGGACAAAAATTAGGAATATGAAATAGCTGAAGCGCGAAGTAGTTTCATATGTGATTTTCCAAAAAACTATGTACTATACAAAATGTTCGGGATATGATTGTCTTTATTTTGCTGGATGATAAATTGCACCAAACAGAACATATTTTATATATTTTTAGGTATTAATAATATTGTGTGAAACTAACTACTCAGTGGACAAAAGCCCCAACCTGCGTTGAATTACACTCACAACAGTAGTAACTGCCAAAAAGTGAAGTTAGATATTTATAGAGCCTTTCATTAAAGCAGGTTAGTAAATTAGATTAATTTCTTTAGATAATTATTGAATAGAGCTTTGTCTGTGGAATTGTTCATTAGCATACCTAGACGTTTGGTATCAGAGAACATACATATGACTTCATTGATAGGAACTGTAGGATATTTAATTTATATTAGCTTAAAATACCTTTCTAATACAGTATAGAACATATTTTACTTAACAATTTTTTTTCTCAGACCAACGGTAATAGAACTATGACAGCAAACAGGTCTTATGTATGTGCTAAAATGTGACAACGTCGCTCACATACTAGGTCAGGATTGTCAGGTGTTTGTACATAATAATTACAAATATACCTAAACATACTGTGAATGGTGTTCTTACAGTTATTTTCGCAACACAGAATAAAATTTGAAATAGTGACTTGTTTTGTTTGCGAAAAGCGTTTACCGTACAAACGACTCACAGCCAAAGAGTTTTGCCCAAATTCGCTATAAATTAACATGTCATGCAGCTGGTGATGGTTGCTACAAATTGTTCCATTTTTCTTTGTGTCCACTCACAAATATCAAGCAAACACAGAAAAATGAAACGCATTAGCCACAATATTATGAATAATAATACTTTTAGGTTAACAGTGATTGATTACAATGTTGTCGTACGTGACAGTTTTAAGAGTTGGATAAGGATACGACAAAATGTTACTTACAAGAGTTTTTCAGAATGAAAGACTGAGCATATGTGAATTTCAATGTCTTAGGTCTATTTTGAATTTTTGCTTGATTTCAGATTCTCCTTAAGATAGGCATGTGTACACCCATTTTCGGACGACACAGTACATACGTTTAAAAGAGTCACTTATGATATGGCTATTTCTGTTAAATAGACATTAAATAAAGTTGCAAAATAGAGTTGTAGAATGAGCACAGAAAGTGAATCTCACCGGGCAAATGGATGAAGTATTGCATTATGCTATTATACGAATACAGCATATAGCACCTAATAAAAAATATTTCACCTTGCAAAAAAATGAAAAGAAAAATGTGATGTAGGGAGATGAAGCGCGACGAAATGAACTCGTTAAGCTCTCCAGTATTGCAATATTATTCATCGAAAGTTAAACTTTTTCTATATTGTATATAAAGAAATAAGTTACGTTTAACAATACTGTAACTTCACCACTAACAATTATGGTAATGTTAAAAACGGAAAGTAATAGACATCTGCTTGCTTTGACTCCAATAAATATCAAACCCGTGACAAATTAATAATATATTTTTTTATATTTCTCCGTGTACTATCGCCTACAGATCCTTTCAGATATCCTAGAATTTTTTATTTTAATGCCACATCTGACCCACCGAACTTTCGCAACGCCGTTTCGTCGTTCGCTCTGCAACTTTCCTCCCGATCTCGGATATCCCACATTCACCGCCAGATCCCTGTTTACATTTTTACGTGAGAAGCGAAGATGCGAGAGTCCGCGGTCGCTTTGTTGGCTGAGGTGATATTGTAAGTTTACGACTTTTGCCACGTAATATTATAAAAGAAGTAAGTCGTGAAACTTCCACCGCCGCACCGAGTGAATAAAACTTTCCGACGCCGCCGGTTTATGAAACCCCCTTTTATCTAAAATATGGAGCGAAAACAGTAACTTAACAGCAATTTTCCGGACCCTGGTTCGCTTCTAAATAATTATATAACCTCGTAAAACCCTTAAGATACGGGAAATTTCAGTGGCAAAACTCTCAGGTGCGTTTTAAAAGGAAAAAATCGCGACTAATGAAGTGGCAGAGAGCGCAACTGCAATGGAAGATACTGAGATAGTTTTATGAAAACAGTATTATATTTTATAAACAGGATAAACCTTAAATAAGTACAAATATTTTAACTACAGGTGTAGTTCGTCATATAGATGAGTCTAGTGAGTCATTTTTAAAAATTTAAAATATTTACGGATATTAATTAAAAAAAAAATACCCACATTTTGAGGACCGCTGATCAGATAGAGTCGGAAGAGATTGTGGAGGCTGCAAATATTGCAATAAGCAATTTGCTGCCGACGAAGTCAAGATCTTTATACGATATAGCCTACAATCGGTTCAAAAAATGGTGCGCCGAGAAAAATGTTCAAGTATACAGCGAGAATGTTTTGTTGGCATACTTCAGTGAAAATGCAAAGAATTACAAGTCTTCCACATTATGTGCGCAATATTCTATGGTTAAGTCATGCTTGATAATTTACGACAACATAGATATAAGTAAATTCCCCAAGCTGACCGCATTTTTGAAAAGAACCGGTAACGGATATCAAGCGAAAAAATCGAAAATATTGACAAAGGGTGAAATCGACCCTTTTCTATCAAGTGCAGATGACAAAGAATTCTTAATGATTAAGGTAAGATTACTTTTGTTGTTAGGTATTTCAATTATTATGTATTTTGATTTTTTATAGGATTAATTCTGGGGATTGCCGGAGCTTGTTGAACTGATGAACTAGTCAATTTAACTGTAGGTGATATTGAGGATGTAGGCTCTTCCTTTATTGTAAAAATTCCAAACACTAAGACAAAGATTCCACGAACCTTTCTGGTTACCGATATGGGAAATATGCTTGAATTGTTTCGAAAATACCTGTCCCTTCGTCCTCCCCACGTCAAGCATAAGCGCCTTTTTTGTACTACAAAGCAGGAAAATGTAGTTCGCCGCCAGTTGGTAAGAATACCATGGGAAACATTCCGAGTGTAGTAGCTTCGTATTTAAAATTACCTGATGCGGCATGTTATACTGGTCACTGCTTACGAAGGTCTTCAGCGACATTACTGGCAGATGCTGGTGTGGATATCACGACAATAAAGCGTCATGCTAGTTGGAAATCAACGACAGTCGCTGAGGGTTATGTCGAGAACTCCATTGAAAATAAGACCAAAATTGCTAATCAGGTTTTAGTAGGTACCACTACTAGCGCAATCACAAAAACTGTAAATGTAAGCGAAAGTAATATTCCTTCTAATATTAATTTTGAAAATTGTACAAATGTAACATTTAATTTAAATGTCAATAAATAATTTCAATGTTAACATTTTTTTGCATGAAAAACGTTCTCCATAATGTAAACTCCCTTGGGAGCATTATACCCCCTTGGGAATAATCGACTACTTCTGTTTTAATTTTGATGTCATAGAAACTGATTTCTACTCCCGATCGTGGAAAAAAAAAACAATTATTCTCTTTAGCCTCTCCCCTTTCTTATTAAATATCTGTAGATAACCACCCACTTTTCTCCGACGACACGAATGTCTATGCTCTCAAAATCCACCCACCGACGAATCGGGCCGATATGAAGCCCGAACCGACTTGGTTTTGCGGTCCCTGGGCTTAAACAGTGTTAGGACGGACTGGCCACCTCGAAACTTACTCGACTGCGGGTTTTCGAAACACGGAAGGCACGGCCAATTCGATGGAAAACGTGCCGGATGATATTGTTTTTATTGATTGGGGGGTGCGAAGGCGGCTAGCTAAGAGGTACGATGATTTCCCGCTGCCTTATGGCCGAGGCTTCGATGGTATTTCAAAATTAATAAGGGAGAACGAGGTCGGTCGGGTTATTCAATTGTTTTTTCCGTCTTTTCTTCTATCGGGCGGTCGTAGGGGCTTCATATTCTATCTTTATATTACATATGAACACAACGGGGGCAGCAAAGAGTCTTATACAGGGTGTTCAGTAAATAATGGGCCATACTTCAAGCCTAGATTCTTTGGATGAAAGTAAGGTGTTTTAAATCAACTTAGCTTAATACAATTTTGATTTCCTTGAGAAGTTATATAGGGTGTTAAAAAAGAGTGTAAAATATTTAAGGAGGTAATAGTATGAACCAAAATAAGCAGAAAAGTCTCAATAAACATGGGTCCGCAAAGTAATGGTTTCATTACGAATATGTCAGCAGTTCGAAATAAATAGCCAAATTCAAGTAAACAGTGCCATTATTATTGCAATAGATTGTACAGTACAGTACCATATAAATAAGTATCATATGAATGTTTTTGTTATGAAACTTCTCCGACATATTCTATTGATGAAAAATATTTAATAAAAAGTGCATGAGTCTATAATAAAAATAAAAATATTGCTATATTAGGTTTCCCTATCATATTCATTTCTATTTAATAAAAAAGATTTTTTATGTAAAAGAACTGCCAATTATCTAATTCTAATCATACATGACGGAAAGCAAACTGGGGCTAAAATTGAATTCTCCCTCGATACCCATGTATTTACACTTGTTAATGAAAGATTTTGGTTGTACTGGAGACACCTATTGGCACCCTTCTTGGGTGCACCAATGAGTTTATGATACATTTTATTTAATCCAAAATGTTCTTTCCAGATGCATTCAGATCGAGTCAAAGGAGCCCTTAAAAAAATCTATGTTATTTACGAAGATCTGTAACTGGAATAATTTCTAAGGAAATGAAAGACAGTTTTGGAAAATTAAACGTATATTAAGTAAAATCGTGGGTCATTTAATATATTACTTAAAAAGCAAAGTGTACGTTACTAGACCGGTTAATTTAGAAGATTTAAAAGCAAGAATTCGTCACGAGATATATCGTACACCTCCTGAAGTTATTGATGATGTCCAAAAAGAATTTATTAATCGTCGTGACTACTGTCAGGCAGCCAACGGTGCACAATTTGAACATTTAATTAAATAAATCAAATTCGGACCCTTAAATCTAATATCTATAAGGGTCATTATGACAACATTTGATTGAACGTAATTTTTTATGGCACAAAACATTGCGGGTTGCATACTTTGTGACGTCACATCAACGGAAGGTCAGAAATAAAGTCACACACGTCTCGTATCTCATTTTCCACGTAAGAATGTTTAATCGCTCTCTAGAAGATCACCATGTACATCTCCTCGGCATGCGAACGCCTCCGCTCCCTCCGGATTCCCGCGATTGTTTGCATTGTTTCCATCGGGCCGCTATCGATCCTTAATAAGGTTTCTGACACTTGTAGGGGTCGTCCGACGAGCAGAATCCAAATCAAAATTGGATTGTAAATGAAGTGGGTGATGTTCTGACGAGTTCTTGGCTCCCTCCGACGAGATCGTAAATTTTCATTTAGGATTCGGGGAATTTGCCTCACGATCGCGATTATTTTCATTTTGTCAGGCGTTCGTTTGTTACGTCAATATTTTCGATTCGTGACTCTCTTGAGACTGCAATTGACGGTTACGGTGCAGTGGCTATACTCTTAAAAATTTAATTTCTTTGTGATTCTTATAGGTTATCATTTGTAGTTGTTGGTAGTACCTTTCATTTCGTTTGTAGTTTTTCGAAATCTAATGTAGAGTCACTATAGTCCAATATAGTCCAAGCAGAGACTCCATTAACCATTATACTTCCAGTGGCTAGAGAATCATTTGTAGTAATTTTCATTTCGTTTGTAGTAGTAGAGTCATTAGACTTCAAAAGAAGACAAAAAAATCGTTTGTAGTTGTTTGTAATAACTTTTATTTTATTTGTAGTTCCTCGCAATCTAAGTAAAGTCACTATACATCAAACGAAATGTTTTCACCACAAACGATTCTCCATAAGAAACAACCCTTACTTAAACAATTCAGTGTGTCCAGTCTTGAGCAACGTAGAAATATGCATTCTGTGATGTTTCTTTATAAGATCTTACATGGTATGAGCCACTGCTCTAAATTGTCAAACTTAATACTACTGCAGGTACCCAATCAATGCATAGTTCTCGTACTTTTTGCTTGAATAGACCTAAAATGAATTTATTAAAATTTTCACCGTTACATTTATCATTTCCTGCATTTATATTTTGTTTTTATCTTATGTTGCTTATATTTCTCATATCCTCCATGTTAAAATACGTAAATTCATTCAACGACATATTGCAAGGGTCCAGTTAAAAATCTACTAAAATGACTGATTCATCGGCAACCGAAGACAAGCGACATAATTTGCTGCCATTAATATCGGCTTCTAAGACAAACCCTACTTAGGTCAGTGCCACAATAATATTAACAGTGCTGTAATAGGAAAGCACGGGTTGACATTGGATGATTCAAATGGGAATATCTCGAGACCAGAACATTTTATCGATCAATCATACAAACGGTTTCACTAGGCCTGCTATGTCGGTTGTAACTGAATCGAATATCATGGCCATTTTTAAATATACTTCTCTTTCGACTTTCTGGTACACGTGTCCGATAATTACAGCACACGTATATCCAATTAAATACGTCCGGATGCTTTGAAATTGACCCATAACGATAAACTAGATGAGGTGGATTACGATATTAATTAATTGGGTATTGAATGGGGTTGCCATGTGATTATTGGGTATTGACAGGGGGATTGTTGTCAAGCGAAATTTCTGAAATTAGAAATGTATATATATGTTTGAGGACGTTCGATGGCAATGTACTGGTATGAAATTTTTCCTTAAATATTCCCTAAGGACCTTAAATTCATCGGATATACAGTGTGGCCCATTGAAGATGGAAACACCTCTGTAAAATTGCATTTATTATCTGATCCAATTTATTTGTTTATTATCATTTACATTTATAGTAATAGACATTTTGTTTTATCACTTTTAACTTGCGTTCCGTTAATAACAACCCTTCTTGTAGCGTTGCTGCTATCAGCCTCGGAACGCAAAGATCATGCAATATCAAATTTGTTAGACATGGACTCCTCAACAAAACTTCTGCTAATAGTTCTTCCATCCATCATGCCGTTTAATGGTTGTAAGATCAGTACCTCTATTGGCCAATAAAATTGTTAAACTGCGCCTCATATAATGGCCAGTATATGCTTCTGGATTTGCGATATCCAGGAATTAAGCAACCTTCGCCAATATGTTTATTTCAACAGGCTGAAAAATACATTTTCTTGAAATGTCTTGGTATCAGGTATTGAAACAAGTAGGTTATTTGTCAATTTGCAGCATCGACATGCACCAGAAACACCCATTATTAACTATACAGGGTGTCCCTAAAAGGTTGGGACAACGTTCCGCCCCATAAAGTACAGCTGAAAAGTCGATTTAACTAAACTTGCCTTAGTCCAAGTTGATAATCACGGAACTACAGGGTGTTAAAAGTTAAGAAATAAATCACGTTTTCTTTAATAACTTTCGACTGTTTCACGTTAATTTCACGAAATTTTGTATCTGAGGGATGCTAAATTCAACTTTATTGTCCATTTTCTGTGTATCTTCTAGAGGACGCAACCGGCGACGATTTCGAACCCTTTAAACTTTTTTGTTGCAGCACGTTTCCTTGAGTGCTAAGAAATACCAAGTAGTGCGAATATTTTCTTATTAAATTATCTGAAAAATAAAAAATCAACTGAAGCATATGAAAAGAAAACAAAACTACACGTTTACGGAGTTAAATTATCTGACGTATTATTATAAATTTACAGCGCGGGACACGCCATCCTCAATACTCTTAAGGTCGGTTGAGTTAGGAGGCCAATCCTAGAGAAGCGTCGCATCAACATATGCAATACGATTTAAATATACGCCTCTTAGTGACATTTTAACGTGATTTAGCACTTCTCGCTTCACGTAGACTTACGTAGCAGTGAATATAATATTCCGAGCGTTGAAAACGTGATTAATGGTAGCAACTTAACGGGGAAAAGTCGTGTGCGGATTAGGGACGTGTTTTCCCGCTCTCGGCGAAACAGGAACCGGAAATGCAGGCCTCACCGCCGGGATAATTAGCGACGAAATAATTTAATATCAACCGTCAGCCGACGACGTCTCCTCGCATTACCGTCTAACCTAGGAGATGGGCTTCTTAGTAGCGGGTCTGCGGCCATGGCTGTCTTTTCTGATTCACGGGGAAGCGCTCAACAGGCGCGACATTGTTATTACCGTTGATGAGATAAGCAACGCGTGAGTTGAGTTTCAAAATACATAGAATGGTTCTTATTACATACTTCTACTATACAGTGCTTTCGAAAAGTAACGGATACATTCATTACTTTTGAAATTGAAAAGTTTTCGAAAAAATCCCCTTTCTTTCAACAAGATAGTGCACCTCCCCATTATGCAACACCTGTCCGTGCTTATTTAGATGAACTGTTCCCGAATCGTTGGATAGGGAGAAGGGGGCCGATTGAGTGGCCAGTCAGATCGCCTGATTTGACACCCATAGATTATTTCTTGTGGGGATACTTAAAAAGCAAAATATACGTTATTAGACCGGTTAATTTAGAAGATTTAAAAGCAAGAATTCGTCACGAGATACATCGTATACCTCTGAAGTTATTGATAATGTCCAAAAAGAATTTATTAATCGTCTTGGCTACTGTCAGGCAGTCAACGGTGCACAATTTGAACATTTAATTTAGTCGATCTTTTACATAATCATTATAATTTAAACATTATTTTCTTGAAATTTTTGTTATGTAACACCATAATTTTTCATGTTGTGTATTTACACGCTCTTTCAAATGGCATGGTCAAAATTGGGGGTTGCTATTTAAAAAAATTGTCGATGACAATTTTTTTGACAATACAGTAAAAAATGCTACTAATATTAGTTCTAAGGAAGTCTTATTTACAGATTCAACATCCTGGGATAGTAGGTCATTTGAGAAAAAAACACAACGAAAACTTTACGTACGTTTCGGGTTTATTTCATAATACCCATCTTCAGAAAAAATATATATATTCTTATGCTAACTTCGTATAAGAAATTTAAATTTTCATAATAATTTTTCCAAAAAAATTATTTTAGATTTAATCAAACATATAAATTTTTGTTATAGTTTGTCTTGCGGTACAAATTGAAATCTCAAGACCAAGGTAAGTTTGGCTTTTGATGTGAGGAATCTACCCTTGCTCTGTGTCCCATTAATTTCGGGACACACTGTATAAAGCCGCAATTAATGAAAACGTCAAAACTGCTGCGGCGACGTCTCGAAGTACGAAATCTACTTTTGGATTTCCTGGGATTCTTCTAAGGATGTTATTCGGGAGGTAGGCTTTAGTAAAACTGATTTGCTTGTATCCATCCTTGGAGGATTTCCGTGAAACAAGTCCTTATTTGAATATATATGGCAAAAAATAAATATGTTTCCGTATATTTCTGTTTTCTCTCGCGGTATAAGCCAGATGGCAGCGTAACTACGTAAGAGAAATTCAATGTCGAGACTGTTACAACGCCAACTAAAAGGTAACAGTGGACGCTGCTGTAAGACGCATTACGCAACACTGAAAAGTAGACATAAACGTAAGAAGTACCCGGAAGTCTAGATATAGAATAAAACACTCAATAAAAAAAATGATAGATAAAAAATTTAGATGAGAACAAACGTTGTATATTAACAAAAAACATTAGTAATCAAGGAGATTAAGATCAGGAGATCGTTGTGGCTATCCTATAGGATCTAAGCGTTCAATCTATTATCATTATTATTAGAATGTCTACGACACGAATCGTAAAGTATGTGGTGCAATCTTCGCATCGTGCTGAAAATGAAGAGTCCTACAGGGTGGCCATACCGAACTCTTGATTCCTCTTAATTGTTATTTGCGGAGATATACGAACCAAAAAATATATTCACATATTTATAGCTTAATATAGATATTTTAAATGAAAAAATAGGGAAGAATATACCACATAAACCAAAATACAGTTTATTTAGGAAAAATCTAACGTTACTTCTACCGACTTCAACAAGATAAACAAGATAGGAGAATCGACTGTTTCAATAGTCAGATGGACACACTAAGCAGCAAAAAAGTTCTGTCATTTAAGAAGAGTAATGCGCCATAAGTAGTGCCCTCTACTAGTGGTGCAATAAAATTTTATGTTTGACACCCTGCATCTTTTTAACTATCAACTTTTGACTAAGGTAAGTTTGGCAACATCGCATTATTTTGTCGCCAGGGATCTACATCCTGCATTAGCAAAGGAAATCGAATTATTATTGACATTTATTATAATTATTTATTAAAATGTCAAACGGGGAGGTTTATCCAACAAGTGTGAGATAAATTGAAGTATGTTATAATTTCAGATTTTTAATGCTGGGCATATATTTGTCATATATGGTTCGAATTGGACTTTGGATCTAAGTTGACGAACAACTCTGATGAACCAATAAGACTGGTCTGATAGTGGAGGTTCCTCCGAAGGCTACGGAAGGAAGTTATGGTTGCCTAAGAAGAAGCCTGATAACATTCAAGGAGTAGGGACAAGGTGGCTTCTGTCTTGGTGAGATCGACACAGTTTGTCATTTAAAAGAAACATTCAAATTTTCCTTGAGATTTATTAATTTTATTCATCAGACAGATCTTCATTTAGATAAGGATTTATTTGTTTTTGCGGCTTTGAGCCATATTGTAAATTTGCAACCATTTTTACATTTTTGGTTATCACGATTAAGATATTATTGTTTTTAGGCTTGGAGCCATATGTAAAGCCACTATTAATATTTAATTTTATTCTTTAAATAGTGGAAAGGACAAAATAGTTATTGTTTTCTCTAAATATTAGATGCTTTTGTTTAAAATTAAGTCTGAATGGTAGTTATTTTTTTGGCCAACCACAATTTAATAACTCTGACATTGTTTAACGACCTAGCTACCATTATATAACATTTCAGACCGGGCCAGCCACATCTCGAAAATATGTAACACGTTATCGAAACGTAGAGAAGGACGCAATCGCAAACGTAACGTAGCGTAACCGGTAGACGTAAGACGTAACGGGTATGCGGCTAGGCGCGGGACGTGCGTGGGGGGAGGGCATCAGATGTCGAGGCCTAATGTGCCGTTTGGGGTCCAGATTTGCCGCCGATGCGAGGGATGTGTTAGCGCCCGGAGGCCCGGAGTTAATCCGGGAGTAATCCGGGGCCACTCGGTGTCCGTAACTTGCCGTTGTGTGTCGGCTTGTCGTAATCTTCGATTAATATCGGGCGGCAACATAGGGAACCGTTCGAGGAATCGGTTTAATGCTGGGTTATGGGGGTGAGATATTGGTCCGCGCGGCTCCATAAATATATCGGTGGAGCGGCCATAAAGTTTTTTTGCGGTCCGTCGGCCAACGGCGGGAATTGGAAATGATTTAGTCGCGGCTGCTGCTGCTGCGGGAGAGATATTTTTAATTTGGGTTTATGGGCCGGGAATTTTATAAAAAAGATCATATATCCGGCACCGGCCGGATATATGGCCGATTTAAATGCCGATTCTCTTATTTTTTGCGCGCGGTTTCGATTGTATGCGGGAACGGGCTTTGATTTTCCGCGTCTCGCCTCTAATGGACTTTTGATGCGGTGTTAAAACGGCGCCAAAGTCATTAGGAATATCAGGCTATTATAATATTTAAAAGTCAGTTGGTGCATTACATAAACAATTGGCATTGATAATTTCTCTGGATTTATAGGTACAGTGCTTTCGAAAAGTAACGAATAAATTCATTGTTTTTGACATTGAGAAGTTTTCGAAAAAATCAAAGCAAAAAAAGCACTTTTTGCCATACGACCCGTATTAGTGACGTCATCGTTTTTTCGAGATATGACGTCATCGACATTTTTTTTAAATAGCAACCCCGCATTTTGACCACGCCATTTGAAAGAGCGTGTCATTCTACATATACACATCATGAAAATTATGATATTACATAACAAAATTTTCAAGAAAATAATGTTTGACGATTTTAATATTTAATTTTCACAATACTGAAAATGATAATGATTATATAAAAAATCGACTAAATTAAATGTTCAAATTGTGCACCGTTGGCTGCCTGACAGTAGCCAAGGCGATTAATAAATTCTTCTTGGACATTATCAATACTTAACCGGTCTAGTAATGTATACTTTGCTTTTTAAGTATCCCCACAAGAAATAATCTATTTGTGTCAAATCAGGCGATCTGGCTGGCCACTTAATCGGCCCCCTTCTCCCTATCCAACGATTCGGGAACAGCTAATCTAAATAAGCACGGACAGGTGTTGCATAATGGGGAGGTGCACAGTATTGTGAAAATTAAATTTTAAAATCTTCAAACATTATTTTCTTAAAATTTTTGTTATGTAACACCATAAAATTGGGGGTTGATATTTAAAAAAAATTGTCGATTACGTCATATATCGAACAACGATGACGTCACAAATATGGGTCGATGTCAAAAAGTGCCTTTTTTTAAAACAAAATCTACGTGCCAGGGGATTTTTTCGAAAACTTCTCAATTTCAAAAATAATGATTCGTTACTTTTCGATAGCACTGTATATTAACATTTTTTGTATTATTTCGCAATACACAAGGATACTTTAAATACATTCATAGCTATATAGTTTTTTTTACACACTTTTTTTGTCAAGTTTAATTTTCCTATGAACGTAAATAGTTTTTTTTCAAAAACAGCCATCAAAAGTCGACATTTTCGTTACGTTTTCAGTTCAATAAGTGAGTTTCTTTTGTCAATCAGCTACGAAATACTTGTATGCACTAGACCGCCAGTCTTCTTCGTTGTTGAACACAAAGCAAATGTCAAAATAATTTGTAATTTTTGTCTAGACTTGATGATTTTATTAATTAAACAATTTACATTTTAAGTAATAGATTTCAATACAAAACAGTATCTATTATAAGCAGTATAGCTATTTTCTTTCGAACATGATTTTGTGATCATGATTCTACAGGGTGTCCGGAAAGTAATGGGACAAAGCTTTCTGTGATCAAATAGCACCGATTTAGGCAAACTTAGCTTAGTCCAAAAGTGCCTCGTTTAGTAGTTACAGGCCTTCAAAGAAGAAACGAAACATCCAATCATGTTGAAATTTGGTACAATTATGTGTTAGGTAAGTACAAGCAATGCGAAGGAGTAAGTAGTGCCGCATATGGTAGAGGGTGCTCTTGGCAGTTTTTTTGTAACTCATTTTTATTGCATCTTTTTAATTGGTCATATTCTGATACGCTTGCGTAAATTCATTTTTAATCGTTTATAGTAAGATCAGATAAGCAGTTAAAATTTATGTTAATAATACTGCGTATCATACTGCATACCCAACTTTACTGTACTTATGCTTCAAACAAGTATTTTTAAAATAGAATTTAACCGTATTACCTTACTATTACGTTAAAAGAAACTTAATATTTATATTAAAGGAGATATGGCAACCTCGCAACAAATCATATGGTTTATTAGGTTCTTTATGAGAAATCTGCCAGCGGTCCTCAAAATATGGGTATTTTTAAAAAAAATTAATATCTCTGTAAATATTAGAAATTTTTAAAAATGGCTTTCACTAGACTGATTTAAATGACGAACTACACCAGCAGTTAAAATATTTGTACTTATTTAAGGTTCACCCTGTATACTATAATTTTATGATGTGAACTTGACGTTTTTAAGTAAATTTTTTCTACTGGAGTTGGGATTTTTACTTTTTTTGTAATGAAATGGATAAATTTAAAATCTCCTCTGATTTTTAAATATTTCACGAGTAATGGCCATTATAGTACCCGTGTAGCAGTAATTCAGTCGTCACATACAATGCAAAATTAAAGGCCATGGTAGCGCGGCAGAGTTAAAAAAAAGGGAGCGTCGCCTCAGTCCGTATAATTTTCAAATGTGTGTGCCTGGCGCGGCATCTTTTGAAGCTTTTTACGGCCTGTATGGGGCCACGGGGACAGGATGCAGTAATTGTATCGTAGCAGGGAGGATTGCGGTGTCTGCTTGATTTTTAAAAGGTTTTTTTATGTTGTACTTTGGCGGCGGTTGCCGTTTTTGAAATACAAGGTGATTCAACTTGTCTAAAGCAGTATTATTTTCAACTTTTACATTGCTGGACTACTACTGTAGTCTTTAGACAGGCTATTCCGAATATTTGAATCCGATTACTCTTCGTAAATATTAAGTTGTAAGTACTTGTGATGCCAGTCATTAGATTTTCAAGTGCCAAAATGGCTTACGTATACAGTAATTCATAGTTGATGGATATCGTTTTAATTTATTGCGATGTGAAAATGCTTTAGCAGAATGACTTCCCGGTAAACATGTCCCAAATGCAGCTACTTTTACCACGGTGTGCAGTGAGTGCAAGTGAGAGATTGATACCAGTTGGCGTTTGACCATCCCCCTAACTTATGAGGCTTTCTCTCATTCCTGCATTGAATGGTGGTTGAAGTTAGGGCCTACTAGCTAAGTCGTTCCTGAGTGCAAACACAAAACGCTCGCTCAGCTGCAACTGTCAACTTTCTGTTGTAAAATCTATGTCCCCGAAAAATCAATTTTCCTACAATTCCTATTAGTTTAATAGTTATTTGTTTAACTAGGCAGCAAGTACAAGATTTAATGACGAGGCAGGTATTTATAAAGGAAGCGCAGCCGAGTCTATTAAAGCAGCCAAGGCATTAAATCTACTTTACTGTCAAGTTAAACATATCAGTTTTTCGCCGATCAATTCTAATTTTATCATAATAGCAAACAAAACTATTTATTTTATATTATTAAAATTGTATGACACTTCCTCTTCCTCGAACAGGTCGATTTTTAATTTAAAAAATACATATTTTAGCGTAAAATGCGATTTTCAAATGTCATTTGTTTTCGAGTAATGGCGTCATCGATTTTTTTTTAAATGGCAACACCATATTTTGTTCCTTGATTCTGAAAGATCGTTTAATTCTCTATCAGACAGTACTCAAATTTTGCCCTCTTACATAGGAAAGTTTTCGAGTAAATGACGATTGAATGTTAGAAAACGTAAATCAATTAAAATAAAGCAAAAACGTTATCAAGTTTAGCTTTTCGAATTCCATAGTTATTTTATGGATCACGTAGGTGAAAATCTTTGCAAAGTGTCATTGTCACACCGACTTTTTAATAAGTATTGTAAGCGACGACATAGAAATTATTATTCAATTTAAAGTATTATGGCACATTTAACTGTTACTCAAAGAATTGAAATTTTAATTCTTATAGGATGCGGGAATATGACTAGAACTCTGCAGGAAGTTTGCGATTTATTTAATGAAAAATATCCAGATCGTCCTATCAGCCAATCAACAGTCAGTAAGGTAGAGTCTAAATTTAGAGAAACTGGCAATGTTGTAAATATTCCAAAACCTGGACGTCTAAGCATTAATGAAAATCAGAAACAGAACATTTTGATAAGTATGGTGGATAATCCTCATAATTCTTCACGATTGGTTGCATTAAACAATGACACTAGTCAGAGCACAGTGCTACGTATCTTGAGGAAGGAAAAATATCATCCCTACAAAATTCAACTTGTGCAGGAACTCAATGAAGATGATCCCGATCGCCGCTTACACTTTTGCGAAATTCTAATGGATTTATGTCAAGGAAATAGAAATTTACACCGGCAAATACTTTTTTCAGATGAGGCCACATTATGTCTGAATGATACAGTAAACCGTCAAACTTGCAGATATTGGAGTCGGGAAAATCCTCATTGGATGGCAGAGGCACATACCCAACACCCTCAGAAATTAAATGTGTGGACTGGAATAGTTGACGACAGAATAGTAGGGCCTTTCTTCTTTGAAGGAACCCTTACAGGACAAAGATATTTAGAGTTTCTAGAAAATGACCTTGTTCCAGCCCTTGCAGTAATTTTTCCTAACGGTAATGACCCTGACATTCCTGACGATACCATATGGTTTCAGCAAGACGGTGCACCTCCGCACTATACGCGCCCTGTACGAGATTATTTGGACAACTGTTTTCCTGGGAGGTGGATCGGCAGACGCGGACCGATAGAATGGCCTGCAAGATCGCCAGATCTTACACCTCTTGACTATTTTTTATGGGGATACTTGAAGTCAAAAGTGTACATTAATAAACCACGTAAGTTAGAAGAACTTCAAAATCGCATTCGGGACGAAATACGCAGAGTTACCCCAGAAATCATTCATAATGTGCAAGAAGAATTTCTTCACAGATTTGCGCATTGTCAAGAAGTTGGTGGATGGCAATTCGAACATTTAATTTAAGTATAAAATTTAATCAATTGTATTTTATTTTACATACCTCAGAATTGTTACTTTTTTATGGATAAAATTTACGTTTTCTAACATTCAATCGTCATTTACTCGAAAACTTTCCTATGTAAGAGGGCAAAATTTTAGTACTGTCTGATAGAGAATTAAACGATCTTTCAGAATGAAGGAAAAAAAATATGGTGTTGCCATTTAAAAAAAAATCGATAAAGTCATTACTCGAAAACAAATGACATTTGAAAATCGTATTTTACGCTAAAATATGTATTTTTTAAATTAAAAATCGACCTGTTCGAGGATTTTTCCCAAAAAATAATTGTTTCGATTTATTGAATTTATTCCATACTTTTGGCGCATACTGTATATGAGTAAATATTGCGAGTGTAATTCAACGCTGATCGGGGCATTAGTCAGCAGAGTAGTTAGTTTCACACAATATTATTAATACCTAATAAAAAATGTATAAATAACTCGCTGACGAGGCTCAGCAAAAGCGAAACGCCAAAGACGCACCTCGTCAAGTGTTTAATGCCGACCTGGAGCCGAGATACGTTGATTATCTCCTTTACGAGTTAGTATCGCGGGCTCAAAGCACGTATTTCCATCAACGTTTCGACGTAATGGGAAGATCAGCGTACGCGTTTTCCCCGAATAATCGAATCCAGCGTCTCCCTCTCATTAGAGTTAGCGTACCCGGGTGTGTACACGGGAAATATTTGATTAAGGTGTTGACCTTGAGCCGCGCTCTTCGGGATATTCCGGATGAGCGGGGCCAAAGCCTCCTAATTATTCCGGAAGAAGCTAGATCAAGTTAGCGCTGACGCTGACTGACAGATGCGGAGACAATCGAAAGCGCGCGGGTGAAGTAGGCGTACCCGACGCTCGCCATTGTAGAGTGGTTGACAATCCAAAGTCACTCGACGTGGTGCCGAGCGGTACTTGCCGAAATATACAGGGTGTTTCTTAAGTAGAGGTCTAAAATCCGAGGACATATTCTGTGGTCGAGAATAAGAAAGACCCAAAATACTAATACTAGGAAGATCGATGCAAATCTTAATCTGAATCATACCTTAGTTTCGTCCGTTCCGACGCATCAACAGTTATACCACATACAAAGGGTTCAGTGCTGCAAGATTATATGTATGCTCGCACATAATTTTGCCACTGGATTTTGCGAACAAAAATTGAACAAAATGTTAACTTTATCGCTGGCATATTATTTACCGATAAAGCTTTTCAGAGATGCTATCATATATTTCCACGATAAACACGTTTGGTCTGATGAACACCCAAAATAACGTTACTATAACGATAATATCGATAATATTGAAAATTATCGATAATATCGATATTATCGGTAACATCGATAAATTATCGATAATTCGATAATTTTTTATCTGTATTATTATCGATAATTATCGATATATCGATAAATATTCCCAACCCTACTTTTTACCAAGAACTTTAACCGGTGCCTCATGCAGACATTTTCTTGAAAATGTTTTACCTGAACAAAAATTTTATCTTTGGCCACAGAATACGGCCGTGGTATTTTACCTCTATAGTCTGTTTAGAAATGAAAGAGAGTAATAAAAGCTTATTATGTATGCAAATCGTAAATAAATGTAGTACTGGTGCTTATATTCAATATTTTTATATTATGTATTATCGATATAGATGAGGTGTACTTTTAAAAAAACTTTGTGTGACCGGGTTGTATTAAATTGTAGCAGGTAGCTAAAATTTAATCCCCGACAATCCGTCTTTGTCTATGCCGCTTCAATTTCTTGGTCCATTTCTCTTATAAGTAAACAATATAAAAACAGCATTTCAAAACATGAGGCTACTTTAAGCATCATAACCGGGTTAAGAGGGTTTTTAGTAATTCAAATAAAATTATTCAATATTATTATCGAAATATTTATTTGAATTTAATGAATAAACTTTTAGTCCACGCAAAATATATGTATTTTGAAAATTCAAATTATGGTGAGTAAATGTAGTGTTGTATAAATGTACAATAAAGAAAATAAAAAAGTAGGTATATTAAAATTCATCCTCTGAATATTCTGATGAATTATCTTCGTCTAGATTGATAACGATAGGTTTCACAGTAACGTCAATTAAATTATCGAGTTCCCACATTTTCTCCTCTTCTTTTTATACGTGATGTATACATCTTTGACAGTTATCTACAGTTACTCGTTCCAAGGAATTTTTTAACAAAATTTTCACGCCACTTAATTTAAACGTTGTATTATTTCGCGCTACATCTCCTTTTACCTGCACCCAGACTAATTCGATTGGGTTAAGTTCACAGTGATAAGGTGGTAACCTTAGTACCGTTATTTGGCAATTCGTTGCCATTTCATCGATAACATAATTTTTCTGATCTTTATTAAGATTGACAAGTGTCAAAAGTGCCTTTTTCACCATATTTGTTTCAAAAGAAATGTTTTTTCCAGATAACCATTGAATTATATCGGCTTTCCTCTAAGCAGTCGTAGGCGTCCGCTCGGTCTGCCGTGAATGGTAACTGGCATTATCCATGACAATTACAGGCCCCGGAGGAATAAGATCCAACATCTTTGTAAAATACTCTTCGAAAACATGTGCGTTCATGTCTTCGTGATAGTCACCTGTATTTTTAGATTCAAATAAAAGTAAACCGCCATCTACAAAACCACTGGCACTACCTATATGTGTCATTATTAATCTTCGCCCTTTACCTGAAGGTGCCTTGAACCCTGTTGAAAGTCCATCCAAAAATGCTTGTCGAAAACTTTTTACATTTTTATCTTGCCATACTTTTGTTACAGTATATCCCTCGTTGACCCAAGTTTCGTCTAGATAATAAATATTCCTCCCTTCGTCACGGAATTTTCTAATTGATTTTAAGTAGGATCTTCGCCAACAAATAATTTCATCTTTATCGATAAGAACTGACTTCCTGTTCTGCTTTTCCCAGTAAAAAATCAACTCTCGTAAGACGGCCCATAATTTGCTTCTACTAATTTTTGGCAAATCGTTGTCCTCTGAAAGTTCACTTAAAATTTTGTTTAGCGTTGGTATTTCTTTCTTAAAATAAAATGAGTGCACTTTTCTGCGAATGACATTTTTGAAGAAATCTTCAATCTTCTATAACGACTTTTGACCTCCCTGTAGATGAAATTGGGGGATTTACAGTATCTTGTTCATTTCTTGTTTCCTTTAAAAGTCTGTAGATAGTCGATCCTTGTCATTTTGGAACACTTTTCCACGATGTCGTCAACACTGTTGGTAGAATTTTGGTGTTTCAAGGCATTAAATACATTTAATATAATAATCTTCTCATTCTGAGACAGCGCACATCTTTTCACGCGTTTAACAGGTACGTAATCTGATTCGACATTTTACCCAAACAATATTATATCCTCTGACACAATAATCACTAAACACAAGTCGAATTTTACTCTACTGCACTAGCACGTCTTCGTATATTCAGCTCTAAGACTGGATTGATCTGTCACAATACACTGGCTCCTGCCCTATGATGTATCCAGTAAAATATACTAATGTACACCCATTACCTGTTAGCATTAGTGTTACCTGATAATTACCTGAAACGAAATATTACCACGCCCATGGCCGATTCTTATCTCGGGGTTTTATTACTCTCTTTCATTTCCAAACAGACTATACTAAGAAACATCCTGTAATTCGTAAACTTCAGATAACAATGGGTTTTGGGATTTTGGCCTGTATCTAATAGATACGGAGATCGTTGTGTAAAAGTATCGAACTATTCACTAAACACTGCCATCTACCGTGAAAAAACATGTAAAACAGCAGTTTTATTTTGAACCAACCTATTCCGTAAACTTGGCAATTTATGCGACGCAATTAGAATGCTCCCGATTCCTGTAATGTTACGGGGAATCCCACAAATCCTCGCGTCATAATTTGTTACGATTGCTAATCCCGGATATAATGCCAGGGCCACTTTTATGTTTTGCTAAATACGCTAAGCGGTTCTAATGGCCGCATAAATTATTTACAGTTATTTTATTCGAGGGAAGGTTTGGGACCTTACGCTCTCACCCCCCTTCCAAACGGTTTTTGTCGTTTTTCCCAGCAACGCTCCTTTTCAAGTCTGTTTCGGTCTTGGGATTAGGAGCCGCGACTTTACCTTTCCACACAGCAGTTTTAATTGCCTCAAAATACTTTGCTTTTATAAAGGGTGTCCGGGAAAATGTGGGAAATCTCTCTGATGCAGATAGAACATGAAAAAATAAGATGGCAAGTTCCTATAACATTTTTCCCTACAGGCCCTTCCTCATGTGTTCCTGAAGAACGTCGCTGGAAATCGATTTTTCTTGAATAACTTTTAAAGTACTCAATATAATTTAATAAAAATTTAATGTAATGGGCACTGGTAAGGACCTCTTAAAACAGTGTCCTTGAAACTAATTTAACTTTTTTAGTTTACCAGGGGCTAAGCTTCACAACTTATTGTCTAAAATTTTAACACCCTGTATGATAAAAATCTTAAAATAATAAATTTGGGTAGTTTCAACCTTAACTAAAAGAGGTGCTCTTGTTTATTGTCAATATAATGAACCGTTTACAAGAAAAATTTTGACATATGTTCGTATGTTGAACCCTCTTATGAAAGTTTTTTTAATAATTTTGTATTTTTTCGGATTAAACATCTTAAAATGAAACAATCCTGTTGTTTGAATGACTCGTATGAAACTTTGTTGTCGAGAGAAAAAAAAAATAGAAATCCTGGTCCTTTTTATTAAAAATAAAACATTAATTTTATTATTCTTTTTGTCGCAAACGGTTCATTTTATCAACAATAAACAAAAGTGTAAATGATACTGCAGGAAACAACTACTCCGCGGACTAATTCCCCGACCGGTATTGAATTACTCCTGCAGTATCTGCGTGAACAGCCAAGAATTCTTGTCGGACACACCACCAGACATAGAGCGGTTTCGGGCTTGTTAGCCCTCATCAGTATGCCACAGGTGAGATGACCGACAATTGAACTGGCTGTTCCTTCATATGTATGTTCACATATAAACTGAGTGCAGGTGAGATATAAGTACCTTTTTTAGTCTAAGGTTGAAGCTACCCAGATTTATTATTTTAAAGTCTTTATCGTACAGGGTGTTAAAAATTTCGGCATTAAGTTATAAAGCTTAGCCCACTCCTGTAAACTAAAAAAGCTAAATATGTTTCAAGGACACTAGTTTAAAAGGTCCTGGCTAGTATCCATCACATTAAATTTTTATAAAATTATACTGAATACTTTTAAAGTTATTCAAGAAAAACCGATTTCCAGCGGCGTTTTTCAGGGACACATATTTCCGTAGGAAGAACCTGTAGGGAAAAAAATTATAGAAACTTTTTTCATGTTCTGTCTGCATCCGAGTTATTTCACGCATTTTCCCGGACACCTTGTATAAAAAGCTGTAGTATTTATTCTTGACGAAAAAACATGCAGACAGATAACTCAGCCCGTTGAAGTTCGAGTTCATGAAACATGCTCTTCTTTCAGCTCTTACAACTCCAACTAATTCATAATGAAATTATGCTAAGCAGTTCCATCCGAAGAAAAAAAAACTTTTGTTCGACGAAACTTTGTTACCTGCTAGTAATTTTATTCTTCCCAACTTTCTCTGAGATAAGGGACTGGAATCGCGGCTTCCTCTCCGGTTATCCCAGTCTATCTCTATCCGCATTTTTCTTTTTTGCCCGTCAATTTTTCTTCTATGTTTTGTAAACTAATAAACTTGATATGAATAATGTTGGATATTATAAATTACCAGTACAAGGTAAGATGTTGATTTTAACTATTTGTAGGTAGATATATGTTTGCACCTTGGTTTCAACAAACATTAACTTAGCGTCCTAAGTGCTCCCCTGATAATGACGTCATCTGCAAACGAAGTGCAGGATTTTGCTATTAATTCACTATGGAACGTAGATAAGCAAAATTATTAAAACTATTTTTTCAGTGTGGGGTTATTTGCTAATATTTCTATATTTCAGTGGTAGGAATACCAAATTAAACAGATTTAATACAGCATATTCACAATTACATAAACATCTACAGCACTGGATCTTGAATGTATTGAATTTTGAGTCAGTATTGCCAATATGTGTTGCATACAACATTTATTTTTCAGTGTAAGAACATTCTTGTAACAAACTTCGACATTTTCTCCAGTAACCCGTGTTTTTTCTTGTCCCACGATTTATAGGTGCTATTATCTACAATAACTTGTGTCTCCACCATCCATTACCCGAGGAAAAAATTCCGACAGCGCCCGTTTCATTCCGGAATCAATCAAACGCGCGACGGACCTTTTGCCGAGGTCCTATCACGCGTTGATACGCCCGGGCAGCGCGGCGTATCCCACTTCTGATAACCGAATCCCCGGCGATGAGCCGAATCCCGCTTCTGATATCTGGGAGCAGCGCAAAGGACGATCTCTGGCTGTCCGACCGCTGGATATTGAAGAGGGTCCCTTTTTTAAGTCGCCGCTGATTGAACCTCGACCAGAAAAAGCGACCGAGGTTAAAAATCCGATAAGGTCGAGCCGTGATTAAATTCCCGCTTCGTTTTTTGATTCGGCGCGGCCTTAAATTGAATATTATTCTAAGTAGGCTATAAATTTCCGGGATTTTTGTACGTCTACAGGTCTATTAATGCGTCCGGGGTTTTAAGAGACCGAGGAAAGTAACTTAAATCTATAAATATTTCCCTTTTGACAACCCTCTTCTGCTGAGCTGGAGGAAAACGCGCGACAGGTTTTTTGCCCCGTCTTGAAATATATCTTTCGAACGTTGCTCAAATTATAATGGCGTGATTCCTTTCTCGACGGGATTCGGGAATTTTCCGTGATGTATGGCGGCTAAGATTTTTTTAAATGCGCTCCTACTTCTGGGCCCCTCACATATGACCCAGATCATTTAACGCATTTGAAAATACGCTGTCGACGAGGTAATTCAGTCATTATTTTTAACCAAATAGTCGGAAAGACAGAAAATATAAAACAATTTTTTTTTACTTGGCGTTTACGCAACAAATTTTCTGATGCCGAAGACATATAGCGTTCGAGCGTTAAAGTGAAACGACGTTACCACGTCATAGTTGAAGACACTAATTTATTATACACTCAAAAACATTGATTTGAAGCAATAAATAAATCAGACCGACGCAATTTTCAGAAGTGGGATTTGAAAACTGCCTTCAGAATTCGAAACGTAATTCCATTATAATTTCAAATAAGACTACTGCGCACACATGGCCGTTCATCTGGCCCTTCTATTAAGAATTTGCCTGCCTCAAAATCCAATCCGTGGCAGACTGTGTCCCCCGACCTATCGATCGCGGAAAGTTCCGTGATTCCAGCTACTTTTTACGCCACCCCCCCCCCCCCCATCGACAGGCGGGCACGCACATACACTCCAAATTACTGGAACTTTACAAGAGCGACACCAGATTGATGATTATTTGAAGTATCTCACGGCTAAAGACAGTTTAACGACAGTTGTGCCCTGTTTCGTCGTCGCCCCCTTTGTCTTGTCCACTCCCATTGCAAAAACTGCTCCCAGGAAGCAGATGGCATCGATACGGAAAACTTCCATTCAACAAGCTGTTAAGGGACCAACTTTTATTGAGGATTTCTTGTGATATCTTTGTGGAATGCCTGTAGTCTCGAATTAATCTTTCCCAACTTTGCCAGACACTTTTTGCGTTATTAAACTTATCGGCTGACGTCGGGGATTGAATATAAATATAACGGGAAGGACAGGTGTAGTGTGATAAGCGGAAACTTTCGACTGTGATGTATTTTTTTGGTCCTTCGGAAGTCGCAATCGCGACGAGATCAGGAGTGGGATAAATCGACTTTTGAGAAACCTTCAGAAAACGGATGCAGTGACAAATCATAATGCGGTTCAACATTTAAAACCCCGCTGTTCATATACCTTTGGAGTGGAAGTGGAATATTTTTTATGACTTGTCATTTTGTGAGATTCTTATAAATTATAAAAGGTTTATCATAAGTTGCAAAAATTTTAATCACGTGCTTAGAGAAGCCTAAAAGGCGATAAAAAATATTATTTCAGAATTTTAGTTCGATATTTAAAATATATGGCCATTTTGCTTTATTAAACTTATAGGCTGACGTTGAGGGAAAATTTAATTATGTAACCAGTTGCATAATGGTTTTCATTATGTAACTAGTTACATACAGGGTGAATCTTAAATAAGTACAAATATTTTAACTGCTGGTGTAGTTCGTCATTTAAATCAGTCTAGTGAAAGCCATTTTTAAAAATTTCTAATATTTACGGAGATATTAATTTTTTTTAAAAATACCCACATTTTGAGGACCGCTGGCTGATTTTTCATCCAACAACGTAATGAAACTTATGATTTGTTGCGAGGTTGCCATATCTCCTCCAATATAAATATTACGTTTCCTTTAACGTAATAGTTCTATTTTAAAAATACTTGTTTTAAGCATAAGTACAGTAAAATTGGGTATGTAGTATGATACGCAGCAATATTAACATAAATTTTAACATCTGAACTAACCTTACTATACTTCAACGATTAAAAATGAATTTCCGCAAGTTCAATACTACCGTAAAATATTTAGGAAGATATTACGTGATATTACTATGTCCAATGTTCAAAAATTATACATAAACGTGCACACAAGCTTACCTGTTAAAAAATTAACTATTTAATCAGTAATCCACATTTCACAAGTTAAATGTCATTGTACACTGTTAGACACAAAACACAATTTCCTTAAGTTATTTTATGAAGAATAACGAAAAACTATGCACGCGTTTTTTATTTAAAATGGAAAAAATGTCAACTTTTAGCAAATTTTATTGCTATTTTCATGCATTATGTGGGGTTAACAAGTTTGACTTGGGCTTCCGATAATCTGTCATGACAGTCAATGACAGTTTGATAATAAAAAATAATATAAAATGTTACACTTGACAAAATTCGCTAAAAGTTGAGATTTTTTCTTCCTTGAAGCAAAGACATTTGTGTAATACTGGCAATACTGTGAACCACACGTTCAGTCTGCAGCACTATGACTCATAAAAGTATGAAGGGTCGGTCTAGGCCAGCGGTCCTCAACAAGTTTTCTACTGAAAAATTACGAAATTTATTTAAAATTTCACTTTTTTATTTCTGATTTTTTTTGTAAAAAAACTATTAATTATGTGTTCTACACACAAAACTATACTGCTGGTTAAAATATTTGTACTTATTTAAGATTCACCCTGTATAGTAGAACGTTTTGACATTTGTTTCGATAACAAAGGATGTTACTTTATATGCCAAATTAGAAAAAAAAAATTGTTTTTTAAAAGTCGCGTTTTGGGTTCACGCCATCAAAACTAACGTTATAAAGCACAACAAACGGCTTTCTCCCTGCACCGACCACAGTCGATAGAAAACTTTTAACCGACCGAATTAAGAGCACTTCGACGCCGACATTTATTTTTATGATTGTTACTTTGAAAAGTTAACCGGGGAAAATTTTAAGAGGAAATTAATTCGGTGGGGCTTTGTTAACACCGCCGTTCGCAACCTCTTGTGAAGTGCGTTATTGACTTTCAACTGGTTGGCCTTTTCAATAGAAAACTTTTGCAATCGATGGCAGACAAGGCCGAAAGAAGTATCGGAGAAATTATTTTATTTTGTATAAATTATCCTGAGACAAAGTAAATTTTAGAAGTTACCGCCGAATATTGATTAGAGAGCTTAGAGAGACAGAGAGAGAGACGAACGCAGGACTATACGGACAAAACGGAAGCTACAGAGCTTGTATGTAAAATTTTACTCCAATTATACACAACACTTCAAACTGATCCTAAAATCATGACAGGAATAATTTGTGTAAATAATGATTATACAGGGTGTTTTTAAATGAAGGAGACCACAGATTCCTTAGGTGAAAATAAATCGATTTAACCTATAGTCTGTTTGGAAATGAAAGAGAGTAATAAAACCCCGAGATAAGAACTGGCCATGGGCGTGGTAATATTTCGTTTCAGGTAATTATCGGGTAAAACTAATGCTAACAGGTAATGGATGTACATTAGTATATTTTACTGGATACATCATAGGGCAGGAGTCAGTGCATTGTGACAGATCAATCCAGTCTTAGAGCTGAATATACAAAGACGTGCTAGTGCAGTAGAGTAAAATTCGACTTGTGTTTAGTGACTATTGTGCCAGTGGATATAATATGGTTTGGGTAAAATGTCGAGCTTATCAGATTACGTACCTGCTTATTATATTAAATGTATTTAATGCATTGAAACACCATAATCCTACCAACAGTGTTGACGACATCGTGGAAAAGTGTTCCAAAATGACAGGGATTGCAAAATCGACTATCTACAGACTTTTAAAGGAAACAAAAAATGATATAATTCAATGGTTATCCGGAAAAAACATTTCTATTGAAACAAATATGGTGAAAAAGGAATTTTTAACACTTGTCAATCTTAAAGATCAGAAAAATATGTTATCGTTAAAATGGCAACAAATCGCCAAATAACAGTACTACGGTTACCACCTTATCACAGTGAACTTAACCCAATCGAATTAGTCTGGGCGCAGCTGAATGGAGATGTAGCGCGAAATAATAAGACGTTGTTTAAATTAAGTGACGTGAAAATTTTGTTAAAAAATTCCTTGGGACGAGTAACTCCAGATAACTGGCAAAGATGTATACATCATGTACAAAAAGAAGAGGAAAAAATGTGGGATCTCGATAATTTAATTGACGTTACTGTGGAACCTATCGTTATCAATCTAGGAGACGAAGATAATTCATCAGAATATTCAGAGGATGAATTTTAATATGCCTACTTTTTTATTTTCTTTATTGTACATTTATACAACACTACATTTACTCACCATAATTTGAATTTTCAAAATACATATATTTTTGTGTGGAATAATAGTTTATTCATTAAATTTAAATAAATATTTTGATAATAATATTGAATAATTTTATTTGAATTACTAAAAACCCTCTTAACCCGGTTATGATGCTTAAAGTAGCCTCTAGCTTTGAAATGCTGTTTTTATATTGTTTACTTATAAGAGAAATAGACCGAGAAGTTGAAGCGGCATAGACAAAGACGGATTGTCGGGGATTAAATTTTAGCTACCTGCTACAATTTAGTACGGTTCGATCACACAAAGTACATAATATAAAAATATTGAATCTAAGCACCAGTACTACATTTATTTACGATTTGCATACATAATAAACTTTTATTACTCTCTTTCATTTCTAAACAGACTATAGCATACCTATATCTCAAGTTGAATAATAAAAAAGATACAGGGTGCCAAAGTTAAAATTTTATTTTCGATATTTGTAGATAACTTCTTAAGGAATCCAAATATTTACATCCAAATATTTTTCAAACCAATATAAAATTTGTAAACCGGGGGTTTTGGGGACGAGAAATTCAAATTTGTTTCTAATTTTGACGTCACTAATAGAGGGCGCCACTAGTGGCACAGCATGTTTCTTCATTAATGTTAATATTTTAATTGTTATGTGGTTATTGCCACCAGATACATGTTCCGACCTTTCAATATATTTGAAAGCAAACCAATATGAAATTCATGCAACTTGCAACGTTGTGTATATGTATATATCAAATACCGCATTTCTCTGAGTGTAGATTTTAGCGTATTTTGTCACCAATTATGAATATGAGCAGACATTAAATGATCACCCTCCGTTACGAAGCGCTAGAATCAAATTAAAAAAATGCTACATATCGCTTTTTTTCGTACAATTCGTTTCCATAAAAGTAGGTGACGTATTTTATTCAATAAATTGGCAAAGTAAACCGAATACGGCCCGCTGATTGTTTATTCTGGCTGTATAAAACAAACGATGGATTTAGGGATTTGAATATAAAAAAACAGCCCTATTTTAAATTATATAGACCCCTCTGTGCTCTGTTTTTTTCAATATGTAGATTTAATACATCAACACAGGGCACCGAGTATATTGTGTTTTTTAAATAAATGAAATTCCAATTTATTAAACCAACGCATATTTCATATTAAATTCCGAAATTAATTTATGTTTGTATTAGTATTTATTTATATATTTTATTGCAGCGGATTTTCATAGAAATAAACAAAATTCTGCATAAATGTATATTTTACGTTGTGATGAAGTGTTATCGTTTGTTTACAGTAGCGATGACTAAAAAAATAGGGTTATAAACACGTTGTACAGGGTGTCCCAAATTTGACGCCTATTGACGTCATCGAAAAATTTATACGAAAACTTCTACAACAACTTTGAAACATGGACCAAAGAAAGATATTGAGAATTTTACAGAAAAGGTATTACTCTAAAGCTATTCAGTACGTTAACTTTGTGGAGTAAATATTCGATGCAACGCACCATGATTTACCTGAACAAAAACGTAGATATTAGCAAATTTACAAACCTAATTGCATTCTTAAAAAGGAAAGCTTTCGGATATTAGTCAAACAGCCAGTTGGTATCGATACAATTGCAGATATGTCAAAAAAGATAGCGGAATTCTTTGAACTCCCCAACGCCAATGAATACACCGGCCATTGCTTCCGGCGCAGCTCTGCTACATTGTCGGCAGATTCTGGAGCGGCATGACACTTTTAAAGCGTCATGGAGGTTGGCGATCAAGTTCAGTTACCCAGGGTTATATCGAAAATTCCATTGAACAGAAAACGAAAAAGCAAAACCAGACTGTTAGAAAAGAGATAATTATTCCTTTAAAATTTATAATAAATAAATATTTTCATTGTTTCTAATGTTTTTTTTTTACTTTTAGGCACTAGTGCATAAAAAGTGTCATTTCGAAATTCTAATCAATATCACAATTTGTCGCTGTCGAAACGCTTTCACAAAAAAATGTTTCAGAATTAAAGTTTAGATTATTTAAGTGTTAAGCGAGGTTTCTCTTAAATGGTTGTAAAACATTGATTATTGTTTTAAAATACAAAACTTCCACAGATCTATTTACCATCTGCAGATCATTTGCCGCCCATCTTGGGGGTGTCGATGTAGCGCCTTTCTCTGATGGGAATGGGAAAGATTTGCTCAGCCCGAGGGTCCAAACGAACGCGTTGATACAAACTGTGTATTTTCTGGGAAGTTTGGACTGTGTCTGTTCTCGACGCTGTCGAGGTTGCGTCGGAGTGCGGTTAGTTGTATAAGGATGGGAGTGTGCGGTTCCAAAAAAGAATATTTCAGTGTTGTACGGAAACTTGAGAGGGAGTTGTAGATGTGGAAGAAATGTACAGCAAGTTCTATAACGTTAAAGTATATCTAAGAACATGGGGCATAACTTTGGACGAACTTTAAAGAAACTCGACCAGACAGCTACTTGAACATGTGACAGTATACAAGGAGATTCCGAGAGACTCATATACAGGATGTTTTTAAATGAAGTTAAATGAAATAAAGTAGTATTTATTTTCACTTAAGGAATATGTGGTCTCATTTTTGCTACTTCATTTAAAAATACCTTGTACAGTAGAAAAAAGTTGGATGCATAATCAACTTGACAAAATATTTATCCCTCCTTTTTCTATTTCACCGAATTTTAATTCTTGGGCGCTTTATAGTAAATATCTCCTGAACCCCTAAGCTAATCTTAATAGAATTTGGCCTATGGTTGTAAATATTCTATGGTTAATATCTTATACATCAAGTGAGTTAAAAGAATATTTATTCACGAGAAGAACGAGCTGATTTCTTCCAGTAAATAAATTAATTTACCTCACGTGGCGTATACAATATTTTATTCAGTTGTAACAAATTACTATTTAACATAATTCTATACTTCTAACTAATTTAGAGGAAATGAGCTATCTGAGTGATTTCTGAGATTGCATTAGATGTTGCTTGGTCACACCATAACAACTAATTGTTTATTAGTTGTTCAGGTGTGATTCGTGTCAACATTTAGTATTTTTGAGTTGTTTGAAAGTAAAAGCGCCTGAAAGTAATGGAACAAGATTCAATATTATCAGATTGTGTACCGGACCTTTCTTTAGTCTAAGGTTGAAGCTACTCAGATTTATTATTTTAAAGTCTTTATCATGCCGGGTGTTAAAAATTTAGGCATTAAGTTGTAAAGCTTAGTATGTACATATTCCATGTATAAATAAAAATATTAGTGGTCTATTTAAAAATTAAGATGCCGTAATAATTGATTACAAAATATGTTTAAAATATCGCGACATCGGAAATTATATACAAATTTATTTCGTTTAGGAGAACGAAATATTTAACATTGAAATAAACAAATTTTTAAAATGCTGAAAAATTTACTCACTGAAAATCCCTGCGCTCTGCTTTCAAATTTTGCTCACCTGCAACAAATATATATTTCATTTAATTACATTTACCACAGCTAAATAAATTATATGAATAAATCGCAAGAAATCATGTGAAATCTTGTGAAATTATCAAATTCTGTCAAATCAGCAACTAGCAACATCAACAGCAACATCTGTCAGAAAACTTATAATTTTTTTAATATTATGTTGATTTTGCGTTTTTTTTCTTCATTTAAATCTTGTTGAAGTTTGTATTTGCTGTTATGTCCTTTATGGTATTAAAATATACTTAGTTACTATGTATAGTAACTATCATTGTTATATTTTTAGTGCAAATAAGTAGAACTAATGTTCAAGCTTGGCTTGATTTAATTACCTATATTAAAATCGAAAATGGACAAAATTGTATTTAATCTCCTATACTTAAGTTTTATCTTATTGATTTTTTTTACTAAGTCACCTTTCCATAAGGTCGAATATTACAATTTTAGCCTTAATTTTATTATAACACTTGTAATGCTGGTTGCTTACAGCTAGTGCAAATTTAAACTTCCATCTAAAATTCCACCGTTGTTTAAAAAATGCCATATTTTGAAACATTCACAAAAAAATATCCAAGTTTTAGAAATTTGTTTTGAACTTTTCTTAAAACACTAGAAAATGTCATTCTAAGAACACAATTAATTAATCAAACTCAACATAATATGAAATTTTCCAGTTAGTTGCAAAGTTCAATAGTACTTTAAAATCATCAAATTCGAATTATATTTAAGGAAATCAAGTGGAATCAATAAAATCAACGAAATCATGCGAAATCAGTGGAATTATATATCTGATGTATAGCTACTCTAAATGTTTGCACTATATATATTGACAATAGAAACAATTGCGTAACGTCAGCCGTGACGTAAGTCGTCTGAATTCTTGCCGCGACTATATATATATTTTACTCACAATATATCGAAAATTAAAAGTTCAATGCCTTGATTTTTAAAACTTTTTAACCGAGAAATAGTTTCTCTTTAGTTTAATTGGGTTTTTGCTACACTTCTGAAAACAATAAAGATTAATTAAATAAGCCCTTGCGCCAAACGGATCAGTCATGATTTATTTTTGAAACTAAGTTTGCCTAACCACAAAAATCTGACACTGAAAAGTAAATAAGTAAAAAGTATCAAAAATAACATCACTATCGTGCACTTCCGTATTTTTTGACGTTTCGAAAAACTCTCTGTTTTCGTACTCAGAATAGCAAATGTATTAAAAGTATGTCAAGTTTGACAGTTTAGAGTTTGTTTATCGTCTCTAAATTTCTTGCCAAACCCCATTGAATCGAATGACCGTTTTCCCAAGCATGTTCGCAAAGTTTTGATTTCTCAGATTCTCGTATTTTTATATAATTTGTATTTTCCTCAACTCAACATTCATAGGCCGAGACGTTTCTCCAACATAATGTTTACTGCATTCACAAGGTATGCTGTAGATGCAATTTTTTTAATTTTGTATATCATTATTGGACGTGTTTTTGATAATAAGGATCGTAAAATATTAGTTGTCTGAAAAACTGTTCGAGAAATAGTCTCTTCAAGGTACGCCACGAATCTTACAACCACCCTGTATACAAGGACATCAAATGTATATTCGTGTACGACGAACAAAATCGAGATAACCAGATCCCCCCATCCCTTCGTTATCCGACTAGTGAGTATCAAGCCATGTATCGCGGTTTCGATGTATCTAAAAGGGGAACCGGAAGAGCTGCCCCCTCCATCGCGACGCGACAATCCATCCCTGGTAACTCCTGAACGGTTCGACTCCGGAGTTTCCGGGTCATCTTAATTCGGAATTTTCGTTCCGAGCGGTTTGTTGGATTGTAATCTAACAATGTCAGGCAGTGTACCACTTTGTGTAAGTAATATGGAAGTCGGTGGCTTCCGCCCCCGCCGCCTCCACCCCCCCGGGGACGGCGCAGTACTGCGGAGGCGGACGAGGTGTCACGCAGATATGACTATAGGCCGGAATTAATGCTAATAAATTAATCACTTCAAGGTTACGCTGGGAAAAGCAGTATTACTGTGCACCTTGTTTTCGGTATAGAGAATATTTTTGGTGTCGTGTTTTTAGTGCGGTTTTTGTTTTCTTGTATTCCAGTAGACGATCGTTGTTCTGGTTCTGTGGCAGCAAAAGACACTGAAGACTCTATCTTTTTCGAAACTTCCATTTTATTTCTTAAACAGTAGTCGCGTCAAATTAGCATGAAAAATGTGAAAATAGACAACTTTTTGCGGAGAAGTCCGACTGAGATGCGGTTTTCTGCAAAATATTCAGGGAATTTTTTATAACAAAAGGTACATCTAACAACCTGGCTAATTAACAAATTAATAACTCTACTCCCGGAATTACTAGAGATCCGAAATTTTTTCCGAGATTTCTGTCTTTTTAAGGCGAACCATCGGCACAAGATTTTTGCAAATATAATTGTTTATTGTTCAATTGATCCCAGAATTATTGCAAAAAAATCCGATTTACAACAATCTAGCAATCCCAGTTACAACAATTTAGCAATAAATAATAAAGCTAACACCAAAGTGATAAAGAGGGACCTCGAAAACCCCCGAGAGGACATTTTCCAGACATTTTCGTTGAATCGTGTGTGACATTTGCCACATGTTCAACAAAAATGGGTCATTTGTTAAATAAAAAATTAAAAATTTGCGAGCGTACAGAGGTTAGATGTACCTTTTGTTATAAAAAATTCGCTGAACATTTTGCAGAAAACCGGATCTCAATCGGACCTCTCCGCAAAAAGTTACAAGTGAAATGCTAATTTGACGCGACTACAGTCATCAACGTAGCCTTCGGCAACTGTACTGGATTTCCACCCTCCATGGCGTTTGAGGGCAAGCAGATTTGAGTCAGAATTGACTAGAATTGTGGCCGGCATAATTTGGGTGACAACATCAAACAAAAATCACAATCTGGAGAGGCGTGTGCAAAGATGACATAACCGTGTGCAAAATGTTTAGCACACGGCGTGTGCAAAATACCGTTTTCAGAGCGTGTTTCCGTGTGCAAAACCCCCTTTTGCAAGGCAGTCGTATAAAAAGGTATTTTATGCATTTTCCGAGGTATTTGTGCGATATTTTTGGATACTTTGTTTATTTTTGGGTACTATAAACGTAATAATGGGTATTATGGAGATAATTAATGGGTATTTTCGGAGAAAATTAGTATTTCCCGACAATTCTTAAACAGAATGGCGATTGTGCATACGTTATGACGATAGCACAATTTAAATGTAAGGAAACCACAGACCACTTTTATGTGATCAAAGCTGACACGGTTTTTTTTTTGTCTAAAGTTGTAAATCAACTCTGCAGGTGCGTTACAAGGGATATCAAAAGTTATACATGACATTAGCTATGACATAGCTTATACAAGGGTTGTTTATAATATTGCTGTGCTAGATATTAAAATTTCTATGAATTCAAATTTTAACGCTGATAATAAATACTATCATAATAATAGAATTGCTTAATGCCGAGCTTAATACATATATTAATTTATAAAGTTTTGCATATTTTAAATATTATTATTGTTAGGTATAACTTTATAAAATCACAAATGTATTATAATTGAAATATAACATTAGGCCAATTGGGATTTTGTACATAAGTAAGTAATTAAATTTTGTTAACTTTTTTCAATTATAAATTCTGTACAATTTTTTTATTTAAGAGTTTCTTTTTGTTTGTGTTTGAGTTAATTAATTATTCTTAGATCTTATTTCCTTATTTCCCAAACTTAAGTATAAAGTTATTTTAGAAAATATTCTTTCCAGCTGTATTCAAATCGAGTCGAGAATCGATCGAGGTAATTCGCAGTTTTTGGGTATTTTTGAGGTATTTGCTTATTTGATGATGTATTCTATTTGGGACAATATAAGGTACCTATTTACAACTTATAAATTTCAAGCAGTGGTTTACCCCTCGGATGAAGTAGTCGTTGGAAAATAATTTTAATAGACTTCCCGTGGTCACTTTTGTTATCATTATGTTTTTCTAGAAGCTGTAGACCAAGTAATTTCCGAGAAACTAGAAAAATTACAGATCTCAAAACATAAAAACTAAGTGATAACTATTGTATACTTTTACTCAAATTATTAATAAATAACCAGTAATTAAAGCATTTTAATTACTTTGACGGTTAGACTTTAAAGTAATTATGTACATTCCATACATGTGCATTCAAAATCTAATTGCCAATAAATTACCTGGAGCGTACAGAGCCAACAACAGTATGTAAAACGCAAAAAAGCTGTTTTGTTTACAATAAGTTCGTTTACAACAATATTTGGGCTGGTGAGAGGTCCCAATACACACAAAATTACTTTCGGTACACCAGTGAGAACATTTCTTGTACATATTTACATTATATTCTTATTTAAATTCAGCTGGAAACTGTTGTACTAATTCTAATTATCATACGCTTATTTACTTACATGTTTTGAGAAGTAACAAGCTCCTTTTCCTCGTTTTTGGTGGAAATTCACTCGAAAATATGTAAAACCGACGCAAAGAAGAAACACGGCACGGGCATTTGTCACGTTTAGTCACAGTTGCTTTGATCGAGGCAATATTGTTGTATTTTGCCAGAAATGTGCAAATTTAAGCAGAAGTTGCAAGTACATTAAGAAATAACCTCAATTTTGTCTTAAAATTTACCTGTAACTAGCGGAACCGCACTCTTTTATCAACTCTGCACTTTACCGACACGAATAATAACACATATCACATATTCACTATTTATCACGATAATTGATAAAAAAAACTCTTCATACGAGCATCAAAACGGATAAAACGTACGCAAGAATATCGACGGTGGCGTCAACAATCAACACTGATTTTCTTCTCGACCAATCAAAAACGGGTCAATGCTCCTTCTGTTGAGCTTCATAAGCGTGCGAAATTTTTTTGCTACCAGTTTATTATTGTTTTATTGTACTCGGTATTTTTATTTAAAAAATGCTTGTACGGTGTTCAAGACAGATGGTGTTATTAAATACGTGTTAAGGTTATTGTGAGGGAAATTCATCTAAGAATTCATTGTTTTTTTCAGCTGTTTCTTTAATATTCAAATAAACGAAGTAGGTTTCTGTGATCAGTGATACATCTTACATTTTACAAGTAAAGAGTTTTTATGAAATTCTATAAGTGAAGTCTGGCCAATTAAAACAAATGAATTAATATATGCAGAAACGTCATAGGTCCACAAATTGAAAAAACGTTTTATTAACATTTAGAACATTTCTTTATTTGAACCAATAAAAAATAATAGTATAACAAAACATTTTGTTTTAAAAATAAAATTTATACAATGTTTTTTAAACAATGGACATGTGACTTTTCTGGATTGTTTAAGGTAAAAAAATAATTTTTGTTTAAATAAGTTTGTATTTCAAAAAATTGGCCTACAGTTGGCCAAAGAAACAGTGGATTGTAATATTCTTGATAAGCTTCTACAAATTTTGGGCATTTTGGTATATGTTCCATTTTTGTCGGTTTAATGGGAGCCTTCCTTAGCGGATAGGCGTTGATAGTATGGTATTTTTTCATGTCTATAGTTCTTGGGAACTGTATTTCTGCTTTGTAGGCAAATATTAGTTCCATTTTGCATCTATTCACCATATTTCGCAACAAACAGTACATGTGCAGGACTTGTTTCATTTTTACTGAACAGCTAAAGTGAATAGAGAACATATGCTGTTTGTGCATAGTATGATCCGATGATCTATGTGCCCTTGTTTTCTACAATAAGCCGATTTTAACCAAAAATGGACATGCAGTTTTTCTCAATTTATCAAAATTTGTATAAAATGTTATATCATCATCTGAGAGTTTGAAAAGACTACAGGATTGACTTTACAAGAGTAGCAGCAGTTGAAAATTAAAACAATGCATATTTTCTTGTAATTGATGAAACTTAAGGTTCATTCACATAAGATTAGTGCGGTTGCATTGGTACTGCAGAAAAGTTATTAAAAAGGGCGCCGTATTCTTGAAATAGTGTTTTCTACAAAATACAAATAATTTTAGACATTTAATAACTGAATAATCTAAGGTATAGCAAATAATAGGAATGTTAACTCATCCCATCTGCAAATATTCAAAGATACTGAAGTAAAACGGCGAGAAATACGGGTGACTTTTGTAACGTTAAGATAAACTTAACAGTAACGCCTTTGTACTGCAGTTGTATGGCAGAAGCTAAAAGCATTTAAGCTTTTACCAATCCTTTTCCAACAATCATACAAGGACCAATCAGAAAACTGCTTTTTTGACAGTAAACAGAAGAATCACATTTTTGCAGGTTAAGTTTTTAAATTAGATTCTAATTTAGATATTTAGTTTAGAATTGATTTGTTTCTGAAAAAATGGATGAAGAGGACTGTTTGGTTTAGAAACAGTTACTTTTGCTGCTCTTATTCGCAGCTACGTCAATATGTATAAAAATTATACATGCAAAAAAAAAATGAAAAGAACTCGGAGATGGTGGGTGCGACCTATTAACCGCAGATAGCACATGCAAGGTGATTTCTATAATTTATATAAAGAAATGCGAAATGAGAATACCGATTATTTTTTCATTTCACCCGAATGACAGTGGCAGTGTTTGATGACTTGCTGAAATTAGTGGGGCCTCATTTAACCCACAGCATACTGTGATTTAATCAAACATTCAAATAGACCATCTATTCCTGCAGATTGTAGGCTTATATTTTATCTAAGGTAGGCTTTTAATTACTATTCGGCAAATGATAAAAACCATCAATTTCCGTAGATAGGGACGTAGTTAACAAAACATAAACATAACCTCTCTGAAGGTCAAGAATCTTGAGTTTTTGCATGTCGCCAACTTACAGCGGATAAATTGCCCAACTTCTTAAGTCTACAGTAATTTTATGTAAACAGAGTAAATAATATTTAATACAATACAATTATCATACAATAGTACAACTGCAGTGCCATTGCACTAACGTTTATCTGAACGTTACTTAAATCAAAGTAATTTTTTTTTATATTGACACTTATTTAAATGAATGCTTTGTATATTCAAAAATTATTATGTATGTAGCAACAATATAGCTATCTCAAATTAAAATGTCTAATTACGTCATAATCAGTAAATTCAAAAACTTTTAATTATACCTATTACAATAATTATTAATTTAGTTAGTTAAATGTCTCCATTAATTTCAGTAACTTGAAATTGCTTATTCCAAAATAAATATGATAATTTATTTAGAATGTGCTTAGAAGTCTAATTCGTACGCCTATGACAGGTGTGTATGTCTGCATTCGAAGAATCAAGGGTGCAATTTTTTGCTCCCCATTGTTGGTGTCCGTGGTCCGCTTCCATTTTGAATCTAGAGCGGGCCCGCGCCTAGCTGTAACAGTTAAGTTTTTTTAATGCATAATTTTAAAAAATTGCAATCATTTAATTATTTATTTCCTCTTTTAATCTTTGTAAGTGCCAAGTGTTAGTGTTTGTGTACAGTTATAGTTTGCAGTGCAGTGGAACTTTACGCGTCAGAGGATGGAGCTTTGATGAGATGAGGCTTTGGTAGCTAAAATCGTTGTTAAATGTAAGTGTATTTATTTTTAAAATCATTATTAGTTTTAGTACAAATTTTGAGCGTACTTGCTGCACGGGCTTTATTTATAAAGGAGCATTGTTTGTACCGTTTCAATTTTGAGGTTATAAATACAATTTTTTAAAATTTACAAAGGAGATAAATGTATTAAAATACACGATAATTTAAGTTACCTTTGAATCTTTGTGAGCACCAAGTGTAGGGTCTGTGTATACTCGGTGGGTAAAAGCGATGAGTGAATAAGTTTTATTCACTCAACGGTAAAAGAGAGAATAGTAGGAAATAAAATGTAGGAAAAAATGTTTAAGTACATTCTATAGCGAAAGTTCCTCATAGTAGAATTATATTTAAGTGTTCTAAATTATCAAGTTTTATCACAAATTTTGAGTGCAGCTGGTACAGTAGCCTTACAAAGAAAGGGTGTGTCTAACTTCCCAAAAAATTTGAATTTTGAAGTTATAACAATAATAATACAGCTATTTTTATTTAGGTACAGTTTATAAAAAAAAACATACAGCTTTGTTACCTAGGTATTAGCCAGGGTATTAGTTTGTCAAACGTAGGAACCATAGTTAATAAATAATTTTCTTTTATGAAAAACTACTAAAACTAGGTATATTCCTATTCAATCACCCATTTTTTCACAACAAAACTAACTTTTAACGCTCTATGTGCGCTGCTGTTTTGATGCACAATTTATTGCAATAATAATGGCACTCCCTCAAAATAGTTTCTGAAGTACTGAAGGCTCTGAGTAGAAATTTCGTTAGACCTCTATTGGTGAATGTAACAACTAAGAACTGCTAAGAACGTTACTTAAGTAAAACATGAAATGGCATATCGTACCTTGGCATCCAATTTTTTAATGTATGCAGTACCTTTTATGATTTTTAAGCAAAAATTCCTAATCCAGAAATGACGAAAAATTTGTATAGATAGCTACAGTGCATTACTATTTCCCATTTCGTGCCAAATTATCACTGCGTTTAATACAATTCGTGGTGAAATCGCCTTATACTGTCACTAGTTAAGCACAAAGTTGTATTAATTGCCTATAAATTGATACAGTAGACGCTGTGGAAGCAAATAATTATCGTCGGGGACTTAATAAGATTATATAAGTTTAGATGCGATCTCTGTAGGAATTCCTCTCGGCTTCGAAGACCGATTCATCTGTAATATCGAGGAACGTTTGGATTTTGCCGCGGACTAAGTTTGAGAAAGCGTAGTTGTCATCGCCTAGGCAATTGTGACGGATTTAATTGCCGATGAGAGGCTTATAAACTCGATATAATTCATCCGATAGTCGATAAGGAGCTTGGAGAAGTTTGAATTGATTTTTGGGGGGTGTAGAATGCGTGGCAAATTTCAATATAAGCGATTAAAGGAAAAACGTTCGTGAGACAATAGTTTACAGGCAGGGCAAACCACAAGTGTTCAAATTAGCGTTTGAAACCTTCGTTGTGCAAGGACAAATCACCTGCATATTGATATAACCACAGAACATATAACTAGAAGATGGGCGTGTTCTTTATTCCAACATCGAAACAGCAGACAAATAAAGCGACTATGGTACCCTCATTGTGTCGGGACACCAGAAAAATTGAACTAAAAATGTTCCCTTAGTCGATAATACCGGCTTTGTCGGTAAAACAGATATTGGATATTGTCAACTTCAGGGTCAACTTAATATTATTTTATTTCACCCTTATTTTACAATAATATTTAAAAGAATAGATATACACAATATTGGCATTTATTTACTATGGTAACATTATAGTATACTCATTTAAATATTACTGCAAATTCATAAAAAACTGTAACTGTTGCCAATCCTGCCGTATGCATATTCCGTCAATTTATTCGCTAATATTTGTACGCAAGAGTCAGTTGTTTACAAATATTTGCAAAAACTGTCAAGACTGATTTGTTTGACAAAACAACAGAGAAACATTAACATAGCAACCGCCTACTGCGGTTATCAGTAACCGCTGACGAAAAGATGTTTAGAGTAAGGGAAACAATTTTTATTTTTTTCCGCGCAAACTGTTGGTTGTATGAAAAAATTGCAAGATGGAAAAAGTAGTAAAATTATATGTAGTATTTAAAGAAACCTCCAGAAACATGAGCCAAGGAATAGACACCACCATAAAATAGCTTTTGACTAGCTGATAATGTGTACCAAAATTGAAATTTCTAAGTGTAACCGTTTTTAAAGAAAAATAAAAAACCTCTTTTTTTCCGCCATTTTGAGACTCGAAAATCTCAACAGGGAGGACCCACATTGAAAAAATTTATAGGAAGATCCCTCCCTAAAATGACTTGTGGAATACACTGGTAAAATATTTGACCATCATTCTGGAACACCCTGTACATATAAATAAAATTAGCATAAAATATTAAAAACAATAAGCCAAACGGGGCCTTTTTCTTGCAAGATTATCAACTAGTAAAGTATCTATAGCTTTACATAAAAAAAAATGCTTAAGTACTTAGGTTTAGATCTATTCTAAATTGTATATTATCCACAATACGCATTAATACGGGCCAAACTTATCAGGTGAATCAATGAACGATGGTGATGTAATTTGTGTTGTGGTGTTATTTGGTACTGGGTACTTATCTGTTACGCCCTGTATAGCGGTAGAAGTCGTATTGGCTGGTACTGGCCTGCGGATGACCGTGCTGGAGGAGTGAATTGTCCCTAAATTTCTACTGCTGTCATGTAGATGGTAAAACTCGGGCATACAGGACTTGCACAACCATCGTTCTCCCAAAAAGAAAAAAAATTGAGAAGGAACAGCCAATTTGCCTCCCAGGTACACGCAAGAAAAAAAACGTCTAAAAATACAAGTTACGCATGAGTATCTTGCATAGTGCGGTTACGTAATGAGTTTAACACTTCAATTGATATAAATTTATTTATTAAGTTAAAGTACGCTTACCTCCAATGCCGAAGTCCCTAACAAAGGAGGCGTTGCAGAAAGATTATGGCCTTAATTAACACAACTATAAGACGACGCCTATCTTCACAAATTTATCCATAAAAAGCGACGTTCTTTCTTGCTACTCGTGCCGTTTCAATCCGTATAAATAACGACAAATTTCACAAAATCATTTACTTGCTCACGTCCACGTTAGCTGGCCATTTTTATCGAATCGAAAAAGAAGGAAGAACTCAAAAAGAAACGTTCGTTTTATCCATCACGACTGAGACCTGTGGTCACGGCCTTTAAACATGAATATTTACGCTCATAGATGTCCCGCCAAATGTGCCTAATAAAGAAAAAAATCGTAACAATGCGTTTGTCGCTAATAATCCATTTCGGTTTCGAAAACCTGCGTTCAACGTCCACAGAGGTCACTGGAGCATATCTAAAGCCCATAATTTTTCATGGATGATACATTTAGGGTGGGTTCAGAAATGTCAACTTCTTTACCATCAAAAAGATCTACTTACGACATAAAGTCAAGAAATCTCGGATTGTTAAGCAAAACGGTATCATTTTTTTTTCTTCACACGTTCAGCACTAAATTCTTATAAGTGGGAAATAACTAATGCAAAAAACATTTATTGTGTTATTTATTGATTATCTTGATGCTGTCACAGTGGCCTCAAGACGGCGAATAACTGAGAGTATCCGTGAATAATTAAAATGTATGTATGCTAATAATATTCGTTGAGAATATAAAATAGAAATGGCATCACTTGAGTGTAGTTGCTGCAGAATACATTTTATGCCGTCAAAATGAACATATTAATATGATGTTGCTTCTAAACGCGTACGACGTTAAGCGCCCTGTATACATTCTGATAGCTTAATAAAAAAGTTTAATTGACAACAATGTTGAAATGCTTACTTTCGTCGCGCTTCATCGCCCTACAGCACATTTTTCTTTTCATTTTTTTTGCACAGTAAAACATTTTGTATTAGGTGCTGTTTGCTGTATTCGTACATCATGACATAATACAATATTTCTTTCATTTACCCGGTGAGATGCATTTTCTGTGCCCATTTTACGAGTCTATTTTGTAACTTTATTCTATACCAATATCTGTTTAAGACAATAACACATAATAACATATGACAAATTAATTCTTCTAAACGTATGTACTGCATTGTCCAAAAGTATACAGATATGACTTAAAACACGCCAAAATTGCGACACCCTGTACAAAAAAAAAAAGTTGGAGGGAAATCATTGTTTTACAGACAATCGGCTGCCAGATGAACGAGAACATCCCGGGAAAACGTCCCGGCGCTTCACAAAAGCCGTGGGACGATCCATCTCGGCAAAATACCGTTGCAAACATCGTTTATAAGGCCAACTTCCACAGCCAGTGACATTAACAGCATCGCGAACGTTAATTTAAATAATCGCGCTTTAACTTCTCACATTATTTTAAGAGAGGAATAAATCATCGGGCCTTAAATATGCGAGAATAAGAAGTTATTTCTCGAACTCCGCCGGAGTTTTACAGTTTCTGTTCCGATGGATCCACAAAGGCCTTTGTGGACCGCGCCGGGCTCAACTTTCCGAACAAAAATGTGAGGGGGGGACGGCGGGAGGGTCGCAACAGGGGCAGACTCTATTACTACGTCGGGAATAGGGTTGTTACTACTCTTAGAAATGAAATTATGTTTTAATTCTGCTGTGTAACAAAGACTGTTTGAGCTGGAACGTTCTTTAGATAAAAAAGATGCTCCAAAAGATGTTTTAATGGCTAAACTGTGTAGTTTGTAGCTGTATACACGGTTAACTATGACTAACTATAAAAATTTTAACCATGTGCTCAGGGAAGACTAAAAGAAAATAATAAAACCAGAATTTTAGCTCGATATTTAAAAAATTGAGCAAAACTCTCTATTTCTGCGGAAAGTCAACGCCTGTGATAAATAAGCATCGACTGAGGTGGCTTAGATCCATACATAAAGCTCTGTCAACAATGTCAACTAACATTTATCGTTTTATTTGCAGCGTTTCTAACTGCAGAAACGACAAAAATTAACATTCTTATTAGTAATAATACCTGATAGGTAGGTAACAGTTAATCCAATTAGCGCAGTATTTTGCATTCGTTTTTCATTATTTCATTACAAACTGACTAAACTACATTTATATTATAACCACTCACTACCGATAAAATACACTTCCCGTAGGTACAGCTATATAAAATGCCTATTTATTATAAGAAAATCGAACGAAAGGAATAGGTAGGTACTAATAGATAATAGAAAACTTTTAATGCATCCGCGGCAGTCTTGTTTCATAACCTAGAAAAACAAACCTGCGAACTATATTGTGGGAAAATACCCCACGCAAATTCCTTTATTTAATAACCATAAAATGTTTAAAATTAAAATAAGACACTGAAAACTGAAGAACAAAAACTGCAATTTAAACACAAAAATTGAATTATAACATCACAGAGAATTTTATCGATGTCTTGCTGGTTGTATACTCTGACTGTGTAAACGTAAAACGTGCGGCACCGCATAGGCGACGTTAAATAAAGATTTACCTAATATAATATCGAAAAAAATGTTTTTTTCGTTTTAGAAATAAGTTTGGAATTTTTTTGAAGGGTGATTTTGTTAATCCTTAATTCTCTGCCCCCTCTTAAAATATTTGTACTTAGTGCAAGACATGGAGTCTTGGCGTACCACTTGAGAAGGGTTCAAAGAACATGAAATTACCAAAAATAAGTTGACGTTGAGTGAACCCAGCACTTTAGTTTACTTTAAACGTAAAAACAATCACCCGTGTTATCCTCCCCAAAATTTTAGAATGCCTTTCTATTGGACACAGACATGGGCGACAGTATTCGATTATGACAATTAGACATTTCCATTGTTAGTTGCATATTCTCGAAATATCAATGAACACTGACCGCCACTGGCGTAAAAGCTAACCCCTATGCTCTCGCGCCCCCTGGAGACGAGCAGACGGCACCTTGGAAGTAGAGTGGGGACCCGTAATGGTCTTCTAGCACGTAAATTTGCATTGTTGAGTCGTCTTCGAATAGTAGGTGTCGATATAACACGGCGAAACGTATCTTGAAAGTGGGCTCTTAGAACTGAAGCTGAAGATGTGCGGTGTCTACGGGCATATTGCACCAAATACCGATCCTCCCTTTCATTAGATATTCGAGGACATCTACTACGTGGTCTGTTTTCCACTGTATCAAATTCTTTATCTGTGGACTATTCGTACAACAGATGATCTAGGAATGCCCAATATATTCGATATCTGATGATTAGAATGTCTTGCATCATGTAAAGCGGTCATTATTACTCGGGTATACGCAGAAATTTCACGTCCTGGCATTATAATGTACAAAAATTCAAAGGAACACTTGGCTGAATACACTGCCAAACTGACCAGATTTCTTATTTCAGCTAACAGGAACGGTATACTCTATTTTTAAGACTAAAAATTTTTATAATTTTTGTGTCAAGAGTGCCGTGGTCTGTTCACTTTTTGAACGATCCGACCCTGACCCAACAATATTTAAATTGAAATCTTCTCGTTACAGTTAAAAAACGGGCCTAAAGCATAATTCCAAGCTAATAAAAACGTAATTTCTGCACACATCCGGCTAAGCTTAATGAAAAACCCGCATTTCTTTATTTATTTTTCTCTCTCCCCTTGCTCGATCCACCATAAATATCTCGTTGGGATTCGCATTAACTGTCAATAAATTGGCGTGTGTATTAATTCGGCCGCTCGTATAATTATTTCGCGATGAAAACTCGCCACAAAACATTAAATGCGTAATTTATGATGCGATGCCATTATATCTAGACATCGTTTTGTTTCAATTGTTTTAAACCGGGCGATTAACATTTGTTTATTATTTGGGGACAATTGGTAATTAATGTGTAGGGTTTTTCGCATAAAAATGAAATGTTGAGGGGCGGATAATGCGCGCGGTTAAGGGGGTAGGGGTTGGGGGGTGTAAGACAAAGAGGGACGAAACCTCCAACTGCCGTTAGTGACGTACGCGTTTCGGCGATGACGTAATCTCTAAATTTTTACCTAATGAGGCCTACTTTAAGGGCGCCGTATTCTTGAATTAGAGTTTTCTACAAGTAAATTTAGAGAACTGACTTCAAGGGAGAGACACATATTAATAGTTTGTTCCTTCTCACGCAACCCGCTCTTCTTTAAGTTTTTCCACCCTCCCAACGATCGATGCATTTATGCCACTCACGTTTGCGTGATCTACGATGCATATCTGAACGAGAAATATTGCCGATCGCGTCAAAGGCGCTATCTTATTAATTATGAACTTGTAATTAATTTAATTAATTAGCGATAATTGAGATAAAGCTGCAACGGGTAATTGACGGCCTTATCCCCCGTGATAAACGCAACGATTAGCCTGGATGTCATTCGTTCCTAGATGAATTACGGAACGATTCTTTCCACGGGTTATCGAAGTTGTTATTACAGGATTTTTTTTTGCCAAAGTTGTATTAATTGCGGAGTTGGTATACATACAGGGTGTTTCTTAAGTATAGGTAAAAACTCCAGGAGCGTTTTCTATGGCCAAAAGTAAAAGTTTTTTGTTATACAGGGTGTTAATTAAGTGCACAAACTTTAAGAGGTTAATCTGTGATTGATTTTAAGACAAAAAATTCATATAAATATGGGTCTGCAACGGCTTTCTTTCACAGATACAGGGTGTTAAAGTTTGAAAAAAAAACAAATTTTTGGATCTATTTTCTGAGTAGAAAGAGCTGCTTAGTTGAAACTTTTTAAAATTTTTTTCCCAAATTATGTGATCGCTTGTTAACGGTAGGTCTTCCACTCCAGAGGTGCGTATAGTGACGTCACAAGCGGGCGCATCTTTTTTGAGACTAGCACCACTTTCATACTGTTGTATTTAAGTTAATCGTATGAAATTTTACAGACATAATTAGAATATCTACACAGAATACTATACAAAAACGCATGAAAACCATATAAAAGAAATTTCACGGAACAGGCCTATTGGAGGCGCACCTGTTAGTTTCCCCGGATTCCAGGAAAAGAGCGTCCTCATTATGTGAATTTTATTTAAAACGTTGCTAGCGCACCCCGAGGAAGACCTAAAAAAGACAAATCCCGACGATTGCTCTCTAAAACGTCCTTTTTCATCGACGGCAATCGCGCTCTCCCGATGGCGCTTTCACAGATGCCGTTATTGTTCGCAGATTGAAAATAGGTTACTGCCAGGACGAGATTCTTTCCGGGAGCGCTCTTTCACCGCCCGCCGGCTTAATGACGCGTCCGGAGCCCTTAAATGAGGGCTTATTTTTTAAATAAACGGCTCCGCTCGGGAACAGAAGTCCTCCGATTGAACCGGCGGTATTCCGTTTAAAACACGCGGCTTAATCGACCGAAAGCACCGATTTGCTGCGAAAAACTAAGAGAGAGAGAGGGCAATATTTCGTAAAGGTACAATTTTTTTATTTTAATAGGTTATGTCATTGTTGCTCAGATGTTTTGACGTCCTGCTAAAACTGCAGACATCAGTGAAATTAAGAGAGAAAGGACGAAAGTACGTAAAGTTACCATTTTATTATTGTAAGAAGTTATATCATTTAGAAAATTGGACTGTTCAGATGTTTTGATGTTGATCTTATTTTGCCAACTCTATGAACATCAGTGAAATAAAGAGGGAAAGGACTATATTACCTAAAGTCGCCATTTTATTATTTGCAGCGGTTATGTCGTTCAGGAAACATAGTTGTTCGGATGTTTTGATGTTGATTTTATTCTATAAACACTCTACACATCAGTGAAATGAAGAGAGAAAAATAGAGAAAGAACTAATATTTAATGTCACTTGTTGTAAGAGGTTATGTCGTGTAGAAAACCGAGCTCTTCAGATGTTTTGATATTGATGTCATGCTGCCAACCCTGTAGACTCCAGTGAAATGAAGAGAGACAATACAATAGTACATAATGTCGCTATTTTATTAGTATGTCGTCAGAAGACCGATCTGTTCAGATGTTTTAACGTTGATCTAACCCAGCTAACACTCTAAAAATCAGTGGAATGAAAAGAGAAATGAGGAAAGTACGTAGTTGTCATTTCATTATTGTAAGAAGTTATATCATTTAGAAAACTGGACTGTTCAGATGTTTTGATATTTATTTCATTTTTCCAACACTCTGAACATCAGAAATAGAGAGAAAAAGGACGATATTACCTAAATTCGCCATTTTAGAGCTGTTCAGATGTTTCGACGTTGATCTAATCCTCCTCACACTGTATACATCAGTAGAATGAAAACAGAAAGAGAGAATGACAATGTAAATATGATAAAACCATATTATTATTATAAGAGGTTATGCCATTCAGAAACCCGAGCTTTTCAGATGTTTTGTCTCTTCCTACTAATACTAATTGGGCGCATCCTGCTAACGCTGTTAGTGAAATGAAGAACTAAAGAGAGAGACGTTCGAAAAGTCGACATTTTATTATTGTAACAGGTTATGTAGTTCAAAATGCCGAGATATTCAGCTGTTTTGATGCTGGCTCATCCTGTTAACGCTCTAGACATCAGTGAAATCGAGGTGGCCACTTTGCTGACAGGTTCGAATCCTGCGGCAGGTAGGGATTAGCAATGTGGGTATGGTAGGGTGCAAGCATGTTGGCTTGGGCCATTGCTAAAGATTGATATCGGTCGACATTGGACCACCCCCAGGTTTCCCTTTTTTCTGTACTGAATGGTGGTTAGGGCATACCAATGTAAGTCGTTCCTGGACACGACCTACACGACCTGCTAAATTTGTCTCCCAAAAAGGGAGACAAATTTAGCAAACCAGTGGAGATGCTCTAGGGTCCTGCAGTGGCGTAAATCAGTTTCCTCACTCGCCGGGCGTTTCGTCCACTTGATAAGAACCAACGCGCGCCCAATCAACCTAATGCCGCCTCATCCGTGCGTGTGACAGCCAGAAATGTTGGTTTATCGCCACACACCGAGCCGTATCTCGCTCGGAGAGCGAACATTTCTATAAAATATTAAACTGAGCATTATTAACAGCGATGATTTATCGTCGGGCTCGACACTGTGACAAATGTTCTTGTTGATTCCCTCTGCCGGCGGTGGAAGGAGAGCGAGTATGTAATAATTCGGTGTAGAGGAAGATTTACGCTGGCATAATATCGAAAAATAACGTCGCGGAATGAGGACTAATGATTTCCACTTGGATCTCAATGGGAGCGGGATCGGTTTTAATTTGGTGATTGTTTAGGGGCTTGGTCTCGTGTTGTGAGGGTTTTGAAGGGAGGAATACGACTTTTTGTCGGGACAGTATCCGATTTCCGATAATTGAATGAACACAATTAGATGAAAGTGAATTTTGGTACCTCCAGCCGAGCATAAACTTACTCGGATCTGTTCTGTCAAGAATGTTTTATACCTAGAGTCAATGCGGGTGATTCTTTTCATCAAATCATACAATAAAGGAGCTTTATACACGAGAAACCATCATCAACGCGGAAACGCTTTCAAGACAATAAGTCTGGGTACTTTTCCCAAGATTTATTTGTTCACAAAGCGTGTCAGTGCTAACCATTTCGTACTTCGTAGTGGGTGAAACAGATTTAAAAAATAAACACAAAACATGTAATAACAAAATAACCAGCTTGTTGCATGCGTTCAATATCAAGAGAAGGAAATGTAAAATATATAACAGTGTCAATCGCATGCAAAAAAGAATCTGGTGTCGTGGCACAGGTAGCAGGTAGGTGTCACGGGCAGTAGACGAAATGTACTGCACCAGCCCTAACCTCTGGGATTGATAGTCACAGTCAGTGAGGTAGACGGAGAGGTTATGTAGATACCTGTGCACTTGTCCAGGACAAAGGAATAAGCTGTGGTAAAGGCAAGGTACAAGTGGGAACAAGACATGTAATATTTGTAGAAAAGGATTTGATAATTTCAATACACGTAAATTGAAAATTAATATGAGATACGTTTGCATCTTTTGAAACCGAACTAAGGTAATGTTTCTTTTTTAAAATAATGCACTGCTTGACGCATCTGTTTTAAGAGTTGTCCAGTAAGCTATAAAACTTATTTACATCGTTTTATTTTTTTCACGGGTTTTCTCTCATGTCTTGGATTTAATTAATATTTTTGTTGGAATACAGTGTGATTAAATAAAATATGGCGCATTATTCAAACAGTTAAAAGGTTGACATGTTAAAAGCATATTTGTTGAGTAGTGATAATCAGTGAAAATCACGAAATTTATTTAAAATTCTCGAAAACTTTCCTATGTAAGAGGGCAAAATTTTAGTACTGTCTGATAGAGAATTAAACGATCTTTCAGAATCAAGGAAAAAAATATGGTGTTGCCATTTAAAAGAAATCGATGACGTCATTACTCGAAAACAAATGACATTTGAAAATCGCATTTTACGCTAAAATATGTATTTTTTAAATTAAAAATCGACCTGTTCGAGGATTTTTCCCAAAAAATAATTGTTTCGTTTTTATTAAATTTATTCCATACTTTTGGCGCATACTGTATATTAAATAAATAACCAGTGACTGTCAAGGAAACTATTTGATAAGTAATTACCGTACCGTAAACCGTTTCAGTTCCATTATTAATATCTTCTGAAATGATTTTTCGCTGTCTGGGTTAAAGTGGTAACCCTGTAAAGCCCCATTACCTCCTACACACTGCCTCCGTCTCGAAATACGTGTACCAACTATCGTAATAGGACGGAACAAAAAGCGTACGTCCACAGCCGAACTTTAATTGGAATTTTACGTGTTTTGAACCCGGCGTATTAAAAGTTCAGCAATTTATTAAAAGACGTCAGAAAATTATTTACAGCGGCGGTTTCGGCCGTACTAGCTGTCACAACTTAATTCAGAATTGCTAATGTACACATTTCGCTGCACATATACTGTCAGAATGCATAAAATATGCGACCGATGCATATATCTATCATTTACAGCGACAAAAATAACGTCGTATGCATTTATGCTGCCACAGATATCTATTTTGGGACAGTTTTTAACTTTTTATAGTTTTTAATGGTGTAAATTAACTTTTGCAAACTTGCAACTTAGTTGCTCAAGTAGCAATTTATGGCAAAACTCGGGCACAATTTTCTTGTGCCTGAATCGTGTCGACTCTTTTTGGAGCACTTCTGCCGCCGTTCAAACTGTGTCTAAAATTTTCAAGTTTGTGTCGACACATTTCGAACTTATTGTGTCAAAAGGATATGCGTGTCTAAATAGCAACATTTTAAACACATGTATTTAAAATGTATCTATTTTGTGTCAGTTTGGACTCTTCAAATATATTTAGACACAGATGGGTATACACTAAGTTTGTCTGATTTGTTTCTTAACAAGATGTTTCTATTTTGTTACTGAAATGAGTTGAGTAGACACAATAATTTCCATTTGGGTACATTTTAAACGTAAAGTTTCTTTATTGTTTCTACCATGTGTCGTACAGGCACACATGTATCTATGTAAAAACATTTCCAATTTGTTTCTATAACGTGTTTAGTTCATCCGGCTAAAGTTTATGTACTTGACATGGCGCATATTATTATGATAAACGTTGATCTGTGATAGTGTTAGTTTTATAGTTACAATATGATTAAAATGAAAAAGGTGCTACTCCAAAGGTGCACACTAGCACTTACTATCGACGTGTGAAAAAATAAATAGACATTACTCAGAGGAAATTGAGTGAATTTATTAAAGCAAGAGCAAGTGCACCATTTCTATTAAACAACAAAAAAAAAACATTGTAGTTGGCGATATTTCAGTGAATTTTTGGTCTATATGTAGAAACATTGCTCTAAATTGTTTCTTCTATTTTCAAATGTGTTGCGATGGACAATTTGGGGGCAAATTTTATTCACATTACGGATACATGGTCCTATTTGGACACCACCTATAAGTACGCCATATTTCAACAAGTACTTCAACGTGAATGCACTTGGCAAAAATGGCGGCCTATAAAATACTATTTTATATTAAAGCTTTTAAGAACTATTTAAGCCACAACTGTACTAAATAGCATATAATATATATAATAAAATATCATTGGTTGAGAATTACAAAAATATATTTTTTATCGAAAAAAGAATAAAACATTGACTAATTATAATTACTTGGTATTTTTAAGGCCTGTTTAATTTTGAGAAGTACCATGTCAACTATTATCGGTAAACTTTAGTTCGCAAGTGTACCTATGCGAGAAATAGAAAAATGCTCAAGATAAATTAAAATCCCATTGTTTTCTAGGAGATGAATGCCTTCAAGTCTGTGTTCATGATTATCCATAATGTATCGGGAAGAAATATGATTTGTGTCTATCAGGATTTATTTTGGTACACAATGAATAGAAAATAATAATTTCGGTAAAATTGAGAACACCATGTGTCAAATTTGTGGCTCTCATTAGAGTACAATAACGAACACATTTTGGAAACAACATGACCACATACGAGGCACATGTAAAATAACTTTTGGACACATTATCGACACATATTTTGGCCAAGTTAGGAACAAAATAGACATATTGTGGCGACTTTAAGGTTCAATTTTAGATACATATTGGAAACGAAAGGCACAATCTAGACACATTTTTGAAAAATTTTAGGTATATTTCAGAGTCGCTATTGGACAAATTTTAGACCATATTTAGTACACATTTTAATCACCATTTTGGTTACATTTTCCGCTTATAATGGTCTAATAGTCGACAATCTGCCTTAAAAATGTGTCGTGTCCAAATTACAGTGTCGACACAGCGTCGACACTTTTCCCAAAATCGGAAATTGTTACTTGGTGGTTGCAAAAATACTCATGGTGCATGGAGGCTTTTAAAAATGTGCAGTGACTGGCAGAAATTGTTTCCTTTTTTGTTTGTAATTCTAAATTTGAATATTTTTGTACATTTTTTTAGTTATTACCACTAAAAGTTTCGATTTGTTGTATTTCCTTAAAAACTATTTTTTTTTCAAATGTAGAAGGTGGGCCCTATTGATTTTTTAATAAAGGATTTTTTTCTGAATTTTGTGGTACAACAATTTTTAAAATCCGTCTAAAAAGGAAACAATTTCTGCCAGTCGCGGCCTTCTAGTTTTATTTTTAAAAATTAAAAAAATTACTTACATCCAGAAAATGTGTCAGAAAATCGAATCATTTTACCATACATAAAATAATTCGCTGATCCCAAAAATGTCAAAACTTGGGGGTGCATTTTACCCTTGAGCCCCTCTACCTGAAACGTCGCTAAACAGTTTTTATGTAGCTTGTTAGAACAATTGACGAGTGTTCTGCATACCAAAATTCATAATTATGCGTTAACTCGTTTCGGAAATATTTTGAAAAACAACTCCCTTAGGAAGCATTTTTCGACCCCTCTAGAAAAAATGTCTTATGTCTAACCAAACTGTATAAATATCATGACATTTGAATTTCAGTAAACTATTAGTAAGTACTTCATTTAATGTGATTTTATAATTGTTTTTATTATTATTTGTAACTAATTAGTTCTAAAGTATATTATACTGTTTATTTTAGTTGATTTGAATTTGGAACTAACGTAATTGCGATGATTATACGCAGTGACGTTTCAGTAATTACCGTGCACGATAATTTGAGGCCTAGCTAACGTTTTGATTCGACCTCGTTATTATTTTAATACGGTGCCCTAATTAACAGCTAAAATAAATAATTATAGGACAGTGGCGTGCAGATATTGGAGTCCGACGGTTCGTTCCAAATTTATTGCGGCTATAAAAAATTATTGGAAATGATTATCCAGCAAATGTGTCCAGAATAGCTTCTCGTTGCAATAAAAAAGCCGAATGGCATGCGAGATATCCTGGGAGATCGATATTCAAACTAGGTCGAACCGCTAAATCCTTTGAGAACATAGGCAGGAGTCAGTTTCTTGCCAAAATAACTCGAGAATAACGTTATGGCGTTGATTTCATTATGGAAACCGACGTCGAATACTTAGGTGTCAAGTAAGTTTGTATTATAATGCTGCAAAGACACATTCTCCAGAAGTGCAGGAAGTTCTTGTAGGAAATTTAGGTAATTCGCGCTGTTCAATGTATGTATATAAAAATAAGGCCCAATTAAATGCCTACCGATGATGCCGCACCATACATTTACTCCAAAATGGTCTTGGATTTGAACTGGATTTGCAATGTGGGCTATAAAATTAATTGTTTTAATGTGACGCTCAGGAAAGTACTCCAAATTGTGAATTTTGTAGTCACTGGTCTTTAAAATTCGTTGAACAGTTGATTTATCCAAATTCAATTCCCGGCTAGCCTGCCGTATAGATCGTGGATTTTGTTTCTTACCCTTCAATTATTTGATTCTTCCGAACAGAAAATTGATCTTCATTTCTTCGCAAGTTCGCCTCTAGTCTTTTAAGTTTATGATTAGGAATGAGGCGCTCTGGATACCTTTCTCGATATAACTCTACAGCTCATCTTGAATATTTTTGAGACTCACCGTAAATTAGCAACATATCAACTTTATGAATGGAAAACATTTTATAAGCACAGAAGTTATACGTTTGACGTTCATATTGAGTAACGACAAGTATTTTGCGACATTTATGCAATTTAAACAAAGAACATTATTTTCTAAGACTACTTGATCCTTCCTTTCTGGGTGGCATTTCTTTCGAAACTCTTAAGGACGATATTGCTTATAACTTTTAAACGAAAAGTAATACAAACAAAATTCTTTCAGTTTGTTAGTTGAAACAGAACTTTTTATTTGGGTAAGTTTACGGAAAAAATAATTGATGACGTCATTAGTCGTTTCTGTCATATCCCAAAGATAACCTAATCCCATTTAACACGTGTCTCAACACCCTCCCAACATGGATTGTAAAGGAGGCAATGGCAACCTACCTGAGAACAAGGGATGCAGGCTGTTGGAAGGCAGAAGGTCGTGTGGAGGGTCACCCTGCTATAGCCTTAAAGGCGGAGAATGAGATTCCAGTATCCGCTCTGAGGGTTATTGAAGCAAAGGATAAACTAAGGTTGGGAAGGAGGTATACCACTGTTTTCCCTTCGAGAGAGCAGTGGGAGAGGGCAGAGAACATGTTTCCCCCGGGATCTCTGATATGCTATACAGATGGATTTCGGGTAGGGGATGAGTTTTCTGGGCAGGAATATATCTGGAAAACCTGGACATCCGGCAGAGCTTTTCGCTGGGCACACACTCCACGGTTTTCCAGGCGGAGGTTTTTGCTGTTTTGATGGTAGCAGGCAAGGAAGAAGTAAGGAATTGTGTGGAGGAGAAAATCTTCATCTGCTCTGATAGCCAGGCTGCGCTCAGGGCTCTTAGCTCTCCGGTGACGAGATCTAGTCTTGTTCAAGAGTGTGGAGATGCCCTGGAGTCCCTGGCCAGACAAAGGGAGGTGGAGTTGGTCTGGGTTCCGGGCCATAAGGGAATCCCCGGTAATGAGACGGCTGACTTGCTAGCTCGTCTCGGATCTGGGGCACCTTGCCAGGGACCCGAACCCTTTTTGGGAATTGCGCGATGTAGTATGAATAGTGCCCTTAATAAATGGGCCTATCAAACACTAGAAGGGAATTGGAGAAGGAACGGGGGATGTAGACAGGCCCACGACTTCTTCAATGAACCTAATAAATCTAGGACGAAGTGGCTGCTGAGCCTTAGTCGAAGATCCCTGAACCAAATGGTGGGAGTCCTGACAGGCCACTGTAGACTCAGAAGGCATTTGAATTTGATAGGCATAGAGGATAGTCCCTTATGTCCGGAATGTGGAGAGGGGGAGGAGACCCCTATCCATTGCCTAGGATATTGTGCGGCTCTTGGAAGACTAAGATATAGGATCTTTGGCACCGAGGAGCTGCAAAGGGAAGAGATGAGGGGCCTACCATTGACCAGGATCCTGGCGTTCATTAGGGCCTCGGGTAGGTTCGAGGAAGGCCGAGGGCGAATAGTGGAGGGGTGATGGGATGTCAGGGTAGACAAAAAGGGACACTTACTACTAACACGTGTCTCAAATTTTATTTATATTTTCCTCACATCACATCCTCACAGTAGACCCATTCTATCGAATTTGAGACCCATGTAGCGTAAATGTAGCAGTTATAAGTAAAAAATAAAGATCTGTATCCTTGGTGGTACAGTAACATTTTATCTACCTTGAGGGCTAAAGTACTACTTTGTCTGCTATTTTTAGTAGATGAATGGCAAGTTTAACATTAGCTATAGGAAAAAAACGTTGCTTAATGAGTACAAATGTTGCAGTTAAATCTTAAAATTAAAGCATCGTTTAGTCATAAAACGTTTATCGTTTCTCCTATAATTTTCCTTTGTGGTAATTTCGTTTAACAACTATTACACGGGTTCTAAGCCCGTCGATTTGAGCAGTTCAATCTCGGCGCTGGTTATAAATTCTTCTTTTAGTGTAATATGCCTTTGTAGGAATTACGGATCCGACTTCAATAGTTTTCAGGGCCCTCTCGTCTAGTAAGTTGGATTTATTTCAAGAAATCCAATCATTCTCTTCGAGGATGTAGAGGAGTCGTACGACAGAATTTTAATAGAAGGATATTTGGCATCTTGAGTGGTGACGAATTGTCGCCAAATTAAAAGGAATTGATGTCTAAACAAGTTGAATGCAGTGTTGAAATATTGCGAATATTACAACGTCAAATCAGCTGATTGTGCGTGTGTTTACTAGTACATAAAGATCAGATTTTATGACGCAAAATCATATTTGAATGCATATACGAGTATTTACAGCATATTTAGGTATTATTTGCACATCTTGCATACTTTTCCCTTTTGCATTGGGGATGTTCACAAACAAATGAAATTATGTCTAAACGTTATATAATGTTTAAAAATAACCTGCAAATTTTTATAAAAATCAAAAAATAAGTTGTATGGGAAAACCAAACAGAAAGGCTAGAGCGTGACAACTGTCCAAGAAAATAATATTTGAAGATTTTAAAATTTAATTTTCACAATACTGAAAATGATAATGATTATGTAAAAAATCGACTAAATTAAATGTTCAAATTGTGCACCATCGGCTGCCTGGCAGTAGCCAAGACGATTAATAAATTCTTTTTGAACATTATTAATACGATGTATCTCGTGACGAATTCTTGCTTTTAAATCTTCTAAATTAACCGGTCTAGTAACGTGTACTTTGCTTTTTAAGTATCCCCACAAGAAATAATCGAGGGGTGTCAAATCAGGCGATCTGGCTGGCCACTCAATCGGCCCCCTTCTCCCTATCCAACGATTCGGGAACAGCTAATCTAAATAAGCACGGACAGGTGTTGCATAATGGGGAGGTGCACAGTATTGTGAAAATTAAATTTTAAAATCTTCAAACATTATTTTCTTGAAATTTTTGTTATGTGACACCATAATTTTTCATGATGTATGTATGTAGAATGACACGCTCTTTCAAATGGCATGGTCAAAATTGGGAGTTGCTATTTAAAAAAATTGTCGATGATCATATTTCGAACAACGATGACGTCACAAATATTGGTCGTATGTCAAAAAGTGCCTCTTTTAAAAACAAAATCGACGTGCCAGAGGATTTTCTCGAAAACTTCTCAATTTCAAAAGTAATGAATTTATTCGTTACTTTTCGAAAGCACTGTAATATTGATAACAAATTTTTTTCGCTTTATAAATAAGTAATTTTCTCTATTTACATTAAAATAGTGTAAAGCAGATTCAAAGAAAACGTTTAAATGACCACTGACTAGTGGTATATTTTGATTTTTCATTTACAAATTAATTTGGAATTCATTCTTGTAATTTTATTTTGTTTATTGATTTTTAATAAAAGCTATACAGAGTATTTCGCTCTAGACGTTCTCAAAGTTATATGTGTGTACTAATTCCTAATAACTTACTTCTTCAAGATAGTCCAACTTTTTTTTTGTTTTAAATGGCATCGAAAACAGCTTGTTCTGATCCTACTATAACGATCCAAGGCCTTTTTATAATTTCTTAAACCCCCGAAATATAATATAAATTTTTTATTTACAATCTACTAAGGTGGGGTTAATCACAACCCCCCTCAAAACAAAATACTGAATTTTAAAGGCACTAGACGAATCAAGTGTTGAGCCATGGAATTACGTCAAAAGGTTTTCGATGTCATTTAAAACACAAAAATATTTATTGCGTTATTTTGAAAAATAAAGTTTTTACAAATTTTTATAAAAATAAAACTTTGAAGGAGGTGTAGAAGAAAACACTGTATTGTTTTTGTTCAAATTTCACACATACGGGTTCTGAGATGACTTGAATAACCATCTCGTCAGATTTTAAATAAAATATCGCTAAACGTTTTTATTGAATTCGAGTGGTATCAAAATAATCATAGCAGGCCTTGGATCGCCATCTTAAACACTATGGTCAGGGTCAGAGGTAGCGGTTTTCGATTTAAAATAAAAAAATTGCTTATCTTGGTGAAGAATACAATTTTTACGGATTTCTACACAAATAAAAGTAGACACCCTGTATACAAGCAAATTTATCAAGCAACACATTCTCGAAATCACAAGAACAACCAAAATACGTATAGAATTTAATTTATTTTCTATAAATGAAATGATACGTGTATAAAAGACCTTTATTTCCAACACCAGACGTTAAGGGAACAATTCAATCTTGGTCTGTGGTGGCGATTGATTAAAATTGACCGAATTTGCTTCCTGGTACCAGGAGGCGAGATGTATCCAATAGATTTTCCCCGATATTTACATTAAAACAGACCGGCGATTGGCCTCGGGAGGACGCAGATACTCATATGTTCAAATTAACGGAAAAAGTACGGGAAATGATAACGAATTCAATTTTTCGCTCTCCCCTACCTACACCGGATCCAGTGGAGCTTCGGTATCGATGTCGCGTTGTAATATATGGGATTTTTAATGGCTAGGTAGTTGTTGTTGCCTTAAAGTCAAAAAGCGTGTTGGTAACTGAGATTCGTTGGTAAATTTTTTAAAATATCTCGGAAAGTTACAGTTTAAAATAGTACTCCCGCACAATGGGCTAATCCTCGTGATTAGAATGAGGGGTAGAGATATTATTATTATTAATTCCCGTCAACGAAAAATGTCGTCGACTTTTTATAGAATAAAAACATCTCCGGAGTATACAGATCATTTTTACGGTTTGTTCAAGCGTGTTTTTGATGTTGTCTCATTTACTCTTTGTTTATACGATCACAATAGTTATTTGATACCCTTGCGAAACGCGATGCTGTACTTCAAATCGCAACCTTTAAATTTATACCTCGCAATTATAGCAAAGAAAGGTAGACCAAAAGAGATAAAGCACGTTTAAGACGTTTTTATATCGTCGGAGATTCGTTACCCTTCCGATGCCGCCTTTGATTCTATCCAAATAACCCAGTTGTAGGCAAAGCGGATCAAGCGGGCGGAATCCCTTTCCTTAACCTCTCTAATGGCGTAAACCGGAAGGGGAAAAAGAGAAATAACCCCCCGGAAGCCGCTAAGGGACGTAATGACTGCAAATCCCTGCAAGGAGGAGAAAAATCGCGTCCAGAGATTTGCCAAGTGCTAGAACGGTCACATACAGTACCTCTCATCGATACAGGAGAATATAACAGTTATTTATAGAACAAGTACAAAAAGTGTTTATTACACGCGATCTGAACAACACGTCAAGTGCAATAAACACTTTTTGTCCGAATCACATACAATATTTTTTCTACGTTCATACAAAAACCAAAAAATCTTTTGTAATTTAGTTGATATTCAAATGAAACTAATTTTATTGTTAATAAATTGTATTTTTTCTACGTTCATGCAAGAAACAAAACTTTATGGAACTATATTTAGTGGAAAAAGTAGTTCTTTATTGCACTAGTGCAATAAAATGTTTATTTCATTCATCTGTCATTCTACTACAGCGTTTTGTCATCATGACAAACATAAACGTTCAAATCGACGTCATATTTTCCTAGAGTTAGTGTCATTTAAATAAAAACATTTTTTGGTTTTTGCATGAACGTAGCAATAAGCTTTCACACACAGATTACTGAATTACTTTTAAACAACAACAACGTTGCTAGGCAACGTTGACTATACCATAGAAGATGTACAACTTCAAACAAACTATTCTGGATTTTCAGTGTGGCCATGATGATTTTAAACATATGGCTAACTTTACACTGCTGTTAACGCCGCTCGTGGCACTAGTCAACATTACAAGCGCACCCTGGTAGAATGACAGATGAGTGCAATAAAATTAGTTTCTCTCTCTCTCTGTTATGTACCCTCCTAACCCCACTCTCCTAGGGATTCTAGAGAACATTCCTGCCTTCTCATTGTCCTTGCTGGGAAGTAATAATTTAAAATTAGATAATAACATCCAACATTTAATCAAAATATGTATTTAGCATTTGTTTTTTTTTCTCAAAAAGTTATATTTACATTTATTATTATACACTTAATTTTATTTTAAATTATTATTGGCGAAATTGAGCGAATAGTGGCATCTAACGTAAATACGGTGCTGTCTATGACTTACCGGCTACCTTTGATATTTTTAAGGTAGTTTCTTATTTCATATTTTTATTCAGTTATATCGATGAGATAAACTGTATATACGAGTTCGATCAGGAGTGCTCTGGCCGCCAAATACTCGTTGCTTAACCTTCTTTTACAATTATTTTTACAAAAACGAGGAAATATCCCAACAAATTGAACGGAACCTCGACAATTAAAAAAGGACGCTGTACTCAATCTCCACGTCGATTAGCTGCACTTCGTTCGTTAAAGTTTAAACGGCCTGAAACAAAACAACGACGCCTTCATTGTGTGCATCGCGGAATAAAAATTGAAAATCCGTCGCTCTTTGACGTTATTTATTTAATAACGGAGTTGGCTGTGCCATGCAGCGAGGTAATTACCGTATTTTACGGTAAATATTTGAGAGACTGTTTTTGCATAGCGTTAACGGGCTTCATCTCTAATTCAGTTCCATCCACAGAACCGGAAAATACAATTTTATATATAAAACGTCCCGTTAAAATAAGAAATATTTATGTTATTTCTTTTTGCAAAGTATTTGTTCAATTTAATACGAAATACTTTATGGTATTGTAACGGTACTGTACCCTTTTAATTATTGGTTGATGTAGAAATGTTTACTTGGGTTAGGTTAATTCACAAAATAATTGAGGTTATGTTAAAGTATGTATTTTGCTTGTATTTGAAATCAACTCTTTTTTTTGCGTCGGAACCATAGAACTCATAAAATATATGAGAGCTAGAAGACTTTACATTGGACACTCAAAAATAGCCAGACTATGAAAGAGCTTAGAAAGCAGCCATATAGGGAAAAATTAACGTAAACTGTTGGTTATACTGCATTTTAATCCCAGTCCAGCATACAATTGAAACCGAAACGGAATGTTTGTATTTGGATCATAACACCATACGTTTCTATGAATTGGACGTAACATTTTCATATTTTGAAATTCCCGCCCATTAGTGTGAAGCTATCCGGATAGTGCAACCAACTCATTAAAGCTAAGTTACAGCAATATTCCTAGATCCGTGTTTTATCCATAGGTTGACTATTTTCGGTTCCTCTTTTGGCGTTCTATGTATTTTCTGATTTCTGTGGTCGGAACGTGCAAAATGTGTTTGAGGTTGTATTACAAAATTTTTGCAAAAAATCAAAAACGATAATATCCGAATCAAGAGCGATGCCTAGTACAAATGGTGACACTTTTGCATGTAAAGTCAACCTGTCAACATGACATAAATCATGTCGTAACAGATAAAAAGCAATAACTCAAGAATGCCATCCTAACCTAATTCGCCAATATCGGGCAACGGTTGTTGAAAAGTGTAAATTTCCTGTTTTATTTTAAACTCATTGTCACGCATAATCTTGGAATAAAAAATTATCCGCCATTGCCGGTACATCATAGAAGATAAAACCTACGACTAACGCCGTCGGCTACTAAATTCAGGGTATATAAAAGTCAAATGTCTTGTTGCTATAGTTTTTCTAGAGAAATTTATAATTTTTTCACAAATACTGCAAAGCATAGTTTTTGGAAGCACTATCAACATTTGACATAATTTTTCTTTATTTATTTTCTCTTCTGGCATTTTAATTCAGTTGCCAATTTTTGGTTTTATTATATTTGTAAACAGTATTTTGAAATAAATGTGTCGTATATCACCCTTGAAAATGTACACATGGCAACACCGCATTATTTCATATTATGACGTCATATCGTACATCTTACAGAAAAACCAAAAAATGTCTTATTGCAGATTTAGAACCACCTAGTCTGCTTCCGAACCGCTTAAAATTCTGCTTTGTCCCGGTATTCAAATTTTCCTGCAGAAAATATCGGGACAGCTGACCTGCTCCGGTTTTATTTATTTTGTTCTCTGGCATTTTAATTCACTTGGTATACATCCATATTTTGTAACAATTGTAGACTTTTTAATTTTTGATTTTATTGTATTTATAAACAGTATTTTGAATTAAATTTGTCGGATATCTCCCTTGAAACGTGGCAACGCTGTAGTATTTTATATAATGACGTCATATCGTACCCCTTGCACAAAAACTAAAAATTGTTTTACTGCAGATTTATAGCCACCTAGTAGCGTTCTGAACCCCTTGAAATTCTCCTTTGTACCGATATTCAGATTTTCCTGCAGAAAATATCGAGACAGCTGACCGGCTCCGGGTCAAAGGCGAACCGGAACCTCCGGCGAGCCTTCCTCCACATATCCGACGATATCCAAGTCCCACTCGACTCCAATTTCCAGCACTCCCATCATGCGAAATTTAATTTTTCCGGGAAACGAGGCGATAAATCAGGACGATATTGCGGGGAAGAAAATTTAACGGATGAGCATAATTTACGATTAAATGTTGTGCCGTCTACAGTTAATGTTAATTCAGGCAACATTTCTCTTATAAAGCGCACCTGCTGCCTCCCCTCGAATGACAAATAGTGTATCGGGACAGGCGCAATGTCGCGCCATACAAACGACACCGGATTTGTAGGGAAAAAAGTGCGTGCTAGGAACGCAGTTTTCATCAATAGTTAAAACTGCGTCGTTGATATGTCCAAATGTCCCCTCAGCATCCAGCTATCTCATCGATATAAGGGAATAAAAACGGCAAAAGAAACTGCCCTAAAAACATCAAAGGCAGCCGGTGAGTTGTAGACAGGACCGTGCTTACGCTAGATACCAGTATTCCCTCAATTTCGCCAATAATAATTTAAAATAAATTTAAGTATACAATAAGAAATGTAAATGTGACTGGAAAGAAAAAGAAGTACTAAATACATATTCTGATTTAAATGTTGGATGATTACCTAATTTTAAATTATTATTTGCCAGCAAGGACCTCGAGAAGGTAGGAGTGTTCTCTTTCAGGAGAGTGGGGGAGCCTGCGAAACCACTTAGCACTGAAAAGTACTGTCCTGCACAGCCTGCAAAGTAAACAAATAATAATCCTAAGTTGCATCGTTAAGTGTCCTCTTACCTTGTTTTGTGAAATCTTGCAACGTTGCATTCAAATAGCAGCTTGTAGCCGCCGTTTCTACATTCGAGCAGTGGGTTCGATCGGAGTAAAATAATACTGATTTGACGATGAGATATAAAATATTTTCTTAATAACCACCCCGTTTTCAATAATATCGAGTTAGATGACTAATAAAATGCTGATAATATATTATACATATATTCTAATGATTTTTATGTCACCTGCTTGAAATTATAGTGCAACACTATCCCACGATTTAGTTGCGGTGTCTTTTGAAATTTTTTATATTCCCTTATATCGATAATATGTACTGTACTTAAAATGCCAAATTCGATATAATATTGTACTACATGTACTAGTGCATTCTCTTCATCTGTAATATTACAATAATAGTTACAGTTTGAAAGTTAAAAAATGCATATTTGTTTAGAGTTTTATCAACATACCAACTAATAGAAAAAGCAAATGTTACAGATTCCGTTACAAAAAAGGAGTAGCGTATTTCACCGGAACGTATTTTTAAGCAAATGACATCGGGAATCTAGTCCGAACTAAATTTTATTCCTGCTGTACATTCCAGTCATCCATTTTTATCAAAAATGCTACTGTAACGTTAGATAACGCTGGTGCGAGGTCGCTTCCTCGAACCGAACCGTCCGACTACATTTGTAAAGCTCATCTATCGATTTATCAGCGCTCCCTGATAAGACAGCAGATTAATGGGACGCCGTCCAGGGACGTGGGGCGTTTGACCGAGCTTTAGACCACTGCCAAAGGTAGAGAACGGGCGTTTGTTTCAGAGATATTGCCATCCACCAACGCAGCATTCAATCAATATAGTGAAACGGTAAAGCAACCGCTGTTTGCTCATTCAATTTAACGAGAAATTAAAAAAAAATCAATTGGTTTCAAATCTAGACGTCCAGGTGGCCATTCCAGCGCTTAAGATGCGTAGTAAACGTAAATTTTGTGTTTTTTCGTATGATTTTATACTGTTCTGCAACGTGGAGCATTTTCTTATTAAAATCGTTTGTACGCTCATGTCTGTCAACTTATATCTAGGTAACAGAGCTCGTTTCGCATTAAAGAAACCCAGTAGTTCAATTTAACGAAAAATTAAAAAAAAATCTATTGATGTCAGATATGGTCGTCTAGGTGGTCATTTCAACGCTTAAGATGCGTAGTGTTCAGGAGCGTGGAGGCGGTTTGGATTAATTTTTTTCTCGGATAAGGATATTTTCTTATTAAAATCGTTTGTATGCTCATTTTTGTCCATTTATATCTCGGTAACGTAGCTCGTTTCGCAGTAAAATAAATCACTGTTTGCTCAAGAAATTTTAAAAAATCAATTGATGTCAGATATGGTCGTCTAGGTGGTCATTTCAACGCTTAAGATGCATGGTAAACGTAAATTTTGTGTTTTTTCGTATAATTTTATACTGTTCCGGAATTTGGAGACTGGATTTATTTTGTTCCCGAATAAGAGTATTTTCTTATTAAAATCGTTTGTATGCTCATTTCTGTCAACTTATATCTCGCTAACGCAGCTCGTTAGAAGGTATAAGGGAAAATTACGAATTAACGTTCCCTTTTTAGTAAACAAAGAATAGTAATAGAGAAAGAAGATGGCGATCATTTGGAGAACCGCTATAATTTATTGTGCTACGTCAGACGATCTATTCTTCCAGACAATGGGCACGTCATAGGGTGTTTTTTCGAGCTCAGACCTGGGAGCACCAGTGCGTTCAAGAGATACAGCGCGACCTCACGTCACCGTGAAGAGAATTGTTTTTTATACTTTATTGGACATTATTTACGAAAACCAAATTCGCTTTCGCATTGAGATCATGTTAAATGACCTGTCTGTTCTTGTTTTCCCCCTCGTTAGGCGCATGTCTTATCTGCCTCGCTCCTTTTGCACGATTCGACTGGACCTATTGACGTACTTTTTCATAAATGTCAAATACAGTGTGTAACCAAAATAAGTCGATTTACTTTAGCTTATCCTAAAAAAATCTAAAAATCCAATCAATAATATCAAACATACAGGGTGTCAAAATTGAAGAAATAAATCATATTTTCTTTCTTATCTTTCGATCGCTTGAAGCAAATTTCACGAAATTTCGCTTATTTTGATCACAGTATTATACTGTTACAGTATGGCCCATTACTTACGCAACAGTTTGGCTACTTTTAGATAAAAATCATGAGATTTAGATACGTTTTTCTCAGAAACCATTGCTTCTAGCGACAGCAACAAGGTGTCCCTTTTTTAATTAGAAAAGATAGGGAAGAAAATTTTTCGTGTCTAAAATGAGATACAGTGTAGCACAAAAAAGTCGTAGCGATTTAAAGGGGTCCAAACCATCGTTGGAGGCGCCCTCTAGCAGATACACCAAAATCGTCGACATATTCGAATTACCAAATTTCATAAAATACGGTCGATGCGATCGAAAAATAATAAAGAAAATGTGATTTATTTTTCCAACCTTGACGCCCTGTTGATCGAAAAGGAGCAACATTCGGATAAGGCATATTTGGCTTAATCGCTCTATTTTGAGGTCAGCAACATGCTCTTAAGCTCTGTCCCATTATTAATGAATCACCCTGTATATGTATATATTTACAATTCATGAAGTTTTATATTCCTTTAGCGTGTCAAATAATTCCCCAATTTCTTATAGGAAATAACTACAATGAGAATAAGAATAGAAATGCACTCTATCAGTTATATACAGTTGGTTTAAAAGGGTAACAGACAACACCGATAAACGCGCTGATGAAGTGATTATCTTTTAAATGGTATGATAATTCTATTTAAAATTTCTTGATGAACGGGTCTGCTATGCAAAAAGTACTGTGAGAACTATTAAAAGCAGAGTTTCTATCGCAAACATTTAGCGTTTAAACTCCTTTGAAATTGTTTTCTCCAATACCAACAAATTCGAGTAAGAGCGCCGTCTCTCTCGCTCCCGTGTACCTGTTGAGATCGTTATTCTTCCGCTAAATACTTCCCTCTGTTCCTCCCTTCCTTTCCCAGATGGAATTATCTGTAAAGTAACAGCAGAACATAATAGAGTAGACAATACAGCTTCTAAAGAACGGCCCTGTAAATCATCCCTTTAATACTTCTCGAGGAGTTGGGACACAGTTTGGATTTGTAAGGGATTCTACGATGAAAATGTTTTGTTTGGGGGTTTGGGATTATGAAAAACGGTTTTAAGATAAAATTTAGTTGCGTACGAGAAGACGGAAGAAATATTGGAGTGTTTGTTGGCTGAATCTCTGCGTATACCTATTGGGACAGGTAATGTTCTTCGAACAATCGCAAATTTTTGTGTGTGTATATATTTCTGTAATGCTTGGAATCACTTTGCATATGAGTTGGATTATTTTTTATAAATTTGCTTCTGGAAGTAACACGATTTCGGTGTGTAGAACTGTTTTTAAATAGAAGTAGTGTGGCTGATGGCAACAGTGATTTCCTGGTGAATCGTTGAAAATTATACCGTATGGCGGTTTTCGGGAATTATAATCTTGATCATCGGAAGAAATATTGCAGTATTTATTGGCTGAATCTCTGCGTATGTCTATTGGGACAGGTAATGTTCTTAGAAAAATCGCAATTTCTTTTGTATGCATGTTTCTGTAATGATTGGAATCGCTTTGCATCTGAGTTGGATTTTTTAATAAATTTGCTTCTGGAAGTAACATGGTTTCGGTGTGTAGAATTATTTTTAAATAAAAATATCGTGGCTAATAATAGTAGTAATATCCTGGTGAATCGATTAATATTATACCATATGACGGTTTTCGGGAATTATAATCTTGATCTACTTTGTTATGTTTCTTATTCTCTGAAGAATTCTCAACCATAGAAGAAGATTTCCAGCCCCCATGACACTTTAACATCTGCATATTTCCACCGCCATCAAACAGAATGGTGACTGAGAGCCGTCTATATCAATATTCAGTGTATTCTTCATGATTCTTCAATCCAAGCTTGCAATTTTTGGAATGCTTCCAAAAGTATTAATTCCGACAAACTGGTAGGTACATTTTCCTTGTCTGTACAAAAAACCGTATGAGTTGCATTAGGAGGACGAACGAAAAATATTTAATACCTGCCACATTTCCTGATATTATAATAAATTCTCGGACAATTTTTTTCGTGCATGGAATGACAATTTTTATATAGGTGTCATTGTACTGAATATGATCCAACATTAGCTTAGTTAATTCTTCGCGACGACAGGTCCCCAAAAATACCGATTATCATAGCAGCTTCAATGAGTAAATATGTTTCATCATCTGCAGGTCTTAGAAATTATATACTTCTTCCTTCGTACAAATTCTGAACTTTTTGACCTTGCAACCATCTGAACTTTTTTCTAGTAGTTGAGAAAATCTACTTATATCTTGATTTTTCTTAACTCAATTCATAGTTTTCAACATTGACTAGTGAATCCATAGTGTGGATGGTTTCTGGCAGCGTTGCTTTCCGGAAAAATAAGCCAGAAGATTTGCTCAGACACCTCCTTTACCATGTTAGCTTTGCACCCACCTTCAAGCTTTTGGTACTACAACTCATACCACGCCTTGGAGTTTGTCAGAAGTAGACTTGAGGTCGCTCCATTTGCCGCTGCTTCTATATCAGAGGGTAAACTCGATGTTTCATCAAACTCGACGAATGGCTTTGATAACTTTAACATCTCGTTTTGTAATATGAATCTTTACAATACTTATATTCTAATAACTATACGTCCTGTTGACAAGAAACTGTTGTTTTGACAATAAATATCATGTAAAGTCAACTTTTAATGACAGTTTTCGGAAAACGAAATTTGCCTGCTCACCTGGCAGCATTGATAGTCCCGCTGCGATAGTGCAGCTTATATAACCAATACCGCTAAAAATTTATAACCGAAACATTCGAACGACGTAGGTTCCGAAAATCGTCATAAATGCCTTTTTTACAAATAAATATTTCGACGATATCGCCGACTACAGCTTTTATGTTCGAGTATGCAAATCCGTTTTTACTGCCACATTAACCGGAATTTATTTTATAAATACGGGCCGGCAGCGTATGAATTCAATGGCCGCATGGCACGACTATTTTCCGTGTTTAGTTTTTAATGCCTTCCCCAAAACGTAGGATTTATATCGGCCATGAAACCGTCGCTTTCGTATAAAAGCCGTGATTTACGTCCGCCATATTAATGTCATGCAGTTGATGAAATATATAGTTAATACTTTTATCCACGACAGCTGTATTAAGAAGGTTTAATACGTCTGTTTTCCGTGGATTAAAGGCCTTTTAACACACTAGTGGATTAGAATTCATAATACCGCGCTTGGGTTTTATAGCATTTTATTTAGAATTATTATTAACATTAACATTTATCTCAAGAACGATCTTGTCATTTTAACCGGGATTATTTAAAATCACAACTTCACCAGGTAGGATCTGGATTTTTTCAGCAATTGCCGTCTTGCTGGACGGTTAATCTACAATATAACTTTCGACTACCGTAGTCGATTTCCAGCCACCATGACGCTTCACAGTGGTAATATCACCTCCAGCATTGGCCAGTAATATTGCCGAAGGACGCCTCATTCCATGTTCGGTAAAACTTTCTGGATCAGGGAGCCCAAGGAATGCAGCCACTTTTGAAAACGTTTTAGTATATTTTCCAGCCAGATATCCCAAGAAAAATCTCCCACCGGCATTGCCGCGGATTAAAAAATAGTTACCAGGAAATCGAGATACTTAATTTTTTTTCTAGATATGACGAGAGTAAAGGAAAATCTAAGTTACCCTGTATTACAATATAAATACATTATACTATCAAAAGTTATTCGAGTTATAATTTTTTTTTGTTATTGCAAACCCAGTCGAATTTACTCTTCCCACACCAATAACCAACAAATTCCAATATAACTTTATAAATTAACTTCTCGAACATCGACCAGATTATTTAACAAGCTACAGATACCATCTCTGCTAAAATTGGATGCATCTGGAACTGTAATCGAACAAAATAGTATCTGCATCGCATACATCACTTTATTTTTATACAAATCTTCGAAAGCCTAGAGATAAATAATATCAAAGCACTATTACTAGAAAACAGATGAAATGAGTTTTTTCCACGGTCGGGAGTAGAAATCAGTTTCTATGACATCAAAATTAAAACAGAAGTAGTCGATTATTCCCAAGGGAGTATAATGCTCCCAAGGGAGTTTACATTATGGAGAACGTTTTTCATGCAAAAATAAAATAACATTGAAATTATTTATTGATATTTAAATTAAATGTTACATTTGTACAATTTTCAAAATTAATATTAGAAGGAATATTACTTTCGCTTAAACTTACAGTTTCTGTGATTGCGCTAGTAGTGGTATCTACTAAAACCTGATTAGCAATTTTGGTCTTATTTTCAATGGAGTTCTCGACATAACCCTCAGCGTTGATTTCCAACCAGCATGACGCTTTAGTGTCGTGATATCCACACCAGCATCTGCCAGTAATGTCGCTGGAAATCTTCGTAAGCAGTGACCAGTATAACATCATCAGGTAATTTTAAATACGAAGCTACTACACTCGGAATTTTTCCCATGGTATTCTTGCCAACTGGCTGCAAACTACATTTTCCTGCTTTGCAGTACAAAAAAGGCGCTTATGCTTGACGTGGAGAGGATGAAGGGACAGGTATTTTCGAAACAATTCAAGCATATTTCCCACATCGCTAACCAGAAAGGTTCGTGGAATCTTTGTCTTAGTGTTTGGAATTTTTACAATCAAGGAAGAGCCTACATCCTCAATATCATCTACAGTTAAATTGACTAATTCATCAGTTCGACAAGCAATCCCGGCAATCCCCAGAATTAATCCAACCTATAAAAAATCAAAATACTTAATAATTTAAATACCTAACAACAAAAGTAATCTTACCTTAATCATTAAGAATTCTTTGTCATCTGCACTTGATAGAAAATGGTCGATTTCACCCTTTGTCAATATTTTCGATTTTTTCGCTTGATATCCGTCACCGGTTCTTTTCAAAAATGCGATCAGCTTGGGGAATTTGCTTATATCTATGTTGTCGTAAATTATCAAGCATGACCTAACCATAGAATATTGCGCCCATAATGTGGAAGACTTGTAATTCTTTGCATTTTCACTGAAGTATGCCAACAAAACATTCTCGCTGTATACTTAAACATTTTTCTCGGCGCGCCACTTTTTGAACCGATTGTAGGCTATATCGTATAAAGATCTTGACTTCGTAGGCAGCAAATTGCTTATTGCAATATTTGCAGCCTCCACAGCCTCTTCCGACTCACAATTATTCATTGTGTACTAAACAAACTTTAAACTAAACCAAACTAGCACCTTAATTTGCCAATTCTTTTTGTTTGTTTATTTTGTAGTTATGACAATAACTCAACGACTACTAAATAAATGCTCAAATCCGGATACAATAATTCTGGTGCTACTTACTTCATAATGACAAAATATGTGTTTTTAAGTTAATGAGACCGTGGAAAAAATAGTATATACCATTCGGGAGAGATGATATTTTGTCCTCGGTGCATTGTCAGAGGTGCATCAAATTGCACCTCTGCCAAAATAACGCATTTCTCTCCCTTATAGTATAATGTACTATTATGAGAGCTTGATCATTATTTATCTCTAGCTGCTGATCTGTGCCTTCCGTTGACACAAGTGTCAGTTTCTAATGTATATCGTGCTATAAAAAAGTATAGAAGTAAATCCAAAGAGGAGAAAAGTGAGAAACGTGAGGAAGGAAGAAATATAAGTTGGTGAAAACGTAACATACGTAATTCGTAGGAAAATTCATGGATCTTCTTCAGAAATGAAATACCGACCGTAAAAAAGCTGCAGTAGTTGAAGGTGAGGACATTTTGTTACCCAAAAATTGGCAGGATGCGCAATAGTCTTTGTTTATCTTCTTCCTCAATCTATGGGATTAGTGGATAGTGACACTTTTTCCTACTAGAACTTCGCTGGTAACAGACGTAATGTTACTACAAATGTTTTGACTTTTATTGACAAATTGACAAGACTTTCTAGTATTCAACTGACAATCAATATTCTTGATTGAGATAAATTTGTCAAATATGACGTTTTTAAAAACCGTAATTTTTCACCTGCTCTCACGCGGCTTTCACTCTCCCAGCTGACCGGTTTTAGCCGAGATTGTAGATAGTCCTATGTTGTATTCTTATGGTATTTTTTATATGTGTTGAACATTTCTTCTACCTGTTAATTTCTGTTACAAAAATAATTAATAACGACATAGTAAATTCATTAAAAACATATTGTCTGTTTTGTATTATGCTTTTAAATAAGAAATACAATGTTCCACACAAAACCATTATCACATTCTCGAAAATAATTTAATTCATAAGCAATTTAAAATTGCAACGCTGGAGACAAAGACCTGGAAAAATCAAGTAGTCTTTGACAGTAAATAACAACCGGTTGCTTCCAAAGAGCTTTTGATTTAATGTAATTATTTTCTAATTTTCTCCGATGTGACGGTTTTCTCTTCTCGCCCGGTACGTCATTTGCGCGTGTCCTCTGAAATAGAACACGGTTGGACCGAGGCTACATTTGAATAAAAAGCCCTTCGCGGTCGTTCTACATGAGCCCGAACCAGATCCTCACAAGCTGCCAGCAAAAAGAAACGGGCAAAAACCGAGGGAGCAAAAAAATTGATGAATGTTTCACGAACGAAGACACAGACGGTGGATCGAAAGTCTTTTTGGGCGGTGGCGTGTCGTACGATGTAAATTTATAATAATACGTCAGAGAATTTCACTGTCGTCTCACGAGGTCAAATTTTGTAACCGAAAAAATGTATTGAGTAATATCCGTGGGTTAATCGTACATTCCTGGGGCGTACGTAATTATTTTATTTTTAATATTGGACAAAAAAAAACAAATAAAATTGTAGAAGTTCTCATAGTAGAAAACATATTTATATGCACTGTGTTTCACTTTTCCTGGAGCCACCTTTGTAACTCGCTTACTTTATTTTCTCACCATGTCAAAATAATTACTTTATAAGTATGTATAAGCTGTCAAAAATTCAGAACAACGATATAAAAGTAAGCGAGGTACAACCCGGAGTTGGTCGTCGATTGGTTCATCTATGGCGTACTGATGAGAGCTAACGAGCTCGAAACCGGTATATGACTGGGGGCGCCGCTGACTGACTATTTGCTATGGGTTTTCCAGGTATAATTCAATGCCGGTTGAGGCTATAAAGCAGTTGTTTCTTGAATTTCTGTTTATATTCTCATTTATTGCAAGCAGATGGAATCCGTTGACGTCATATATGGATGAATACGATTTCCCATGGATGTAAGTGATGACTCTGCAACTACTATTTTTTTAATCACTTTCTTTAAGAAGTGAGATAATAATACAAACATCGTCTAACGAGCTTTTTTTGCTTTCCTTGTACGTACGCAGGAGTAACAGAACAATGAAATCAGCTTTGATAATCGAGTTCGTGCCCAAATTACACGAACCCAAACGAACCCCCCTACCAATTATGCGAGACTTCCTCCTCAGCTTTTTAACCTCCAAATATATAATTACCCATATCCCGGAATCTTCGAAGGGCGAAATTCGTCAGGCAGAATCAATTTATACCCACTAATTGGAACAAATTATATGCTTAACTACTCCGAGTAGTTCATGGCATTGCCGATTCCTCGCGAAATATATTAGACCCCAACCGAATTATCCAATTATATTTTCATTATAAATAGGCCCGTCAAATTCCGTAATTAAGGTGGCTGTTACCGAGTGGATGAGCCTGGTTTTAATTTCTCGATATCTGGATTCGTTCCTCGACTAACCTGATCTCATTTCCGTACGCATGCTGGAATTTGAAGAGGCACGTGTTTATTAGGGGTTGCAGAAAGGTATTTTTCAATTATCCCACTTCTGATTAACTACCCTCTCTGCTGATTTTGAATAATCAATGCAAACGGTTAGCTAATTAATGTTAGGACTTGTCTGCCGAAACTAATTTCTTTTAGGGATGACTTCATTTTCATTTTTGATCTGTTGAGCTTAATTCTACCAGGAAATGCCTTTTCGGGTTATATTCTTATTTATTACGTTATTTCGTAACTACTCAAAAATTATGACTATTAAAGCTGTTAGGGAAGCATTAAGAGAAGCTGGATATTTTCAATCAGATTTGGGATATTGCAAGTCGGATTTGGATATTTTAAATTAGACTGGGGGTAAATCAGAAATGGGATATTTTAAACTGACATCTGCAATGCAACATTATTTTACAACGCAACTCAATATAAAGTTTCTATATTCTATATAGTGGATTTCAAGACGGGAAGCGTTAAATCAGAAGTGGGATATTTAAAATCAGATTTAAGATAAATCAGATTGGGATATTTTAAATTAGATGTGGCAGTTTCCGTGTGGATGAGCCTGGTTTTAATTTCTCGATATCTGAATTCGTTCCTTGATTAACCTAATCTTTCGTACGCATGCTGGAATGTGAAGAAGCACGTGTTTGTTAAGGGTTCCAGAAGGGTATTTTTCAGTTATCCCACTTCTGATTAACTACCCCCTTTGCTGATTTGGAATAATCAATGCAAACGGTTAGCTAATTAATGATAGGAATTGACTGCCGAAAGTAATTCCTTTTAGGGATGAAATTTCTTTTCATTTTTGATCTGTTGAGCTTAATTCTACCAGGAAATGCCTTCTCGGGTTATGTTCTCAATTATTTCGAGAAAATTCAAGCGATTTGCTCATATAATAGAATTTATTTTCGGAGCAAAGTTACCGGAATAATACTATCTAAATAAATTTAATTCCAGCTTATTACCAATCTTCCTTTTAATAAATAACTTCTAATGCGATTTTCCATCTTCCCCAGTCAGATTCGAGGTCTCCGCGCTAGCTTTTAAGCCATAATTGAAACCAATTTGAATTTCACGGTATCGGTAAATCAGATTTAACTATACAGTACGTTTCCCGACAGATGTGGGGAGGTTGGAATGAGTTTTCGGCCTCACAATAGATCGGAGGTCGACTGCGAGCTCCAAATGCAATCTTGGTCTCATGAATTTTGATATGCCGACGCGGGAAATTTACATTTTTTAACAAAAAAAACTCGTCAATCACACCTTGGAAGTAATTATCCCACTCCTGATATAACAAATCCCCCTTCTGATTCAGTTGTCCCACTTCTGATCCGAGAGTTTCCAGAAACGAGCTCCGCAATACTGAAAACTGAATAGAATCCAACTTGTTCTTATTTGTGTCCTACCTCTTAAACTTTTTCTTCGCTGCGTTGGCTGACTGCATGATGCAGATTCAGCGTATTTGCTCGCTGAGATAGATACAACTGTATCAGCCTGTTTACTTTTAGCGGTGCACAATCGAGTTCATTTTATATCTTTTAAATAAGAAGATCGCGAACTTTCACAATACACAACTCCCGAGTTTCGATTCGACAAAAGATCGGATGTCACCAAGGCGCACTTTGATAGGCGATTCTTTATTTACTCGCAAACTTACGGCTACCGTTGTACCTAGCGAACAAGATTTATTTGAAATACAGACTTCTTTTGATGAAACGAGAAGGATATATTTCTAGTTTTGTTGCATCTGCGTGGGATATTGTTAACAATGGGCTAGATCCACGTGATTACCAACGTAAGCAACCAAAATTACACGCGTGTTGGCGGAAATGCTGTGATTTATTTTGGTAATTTCTTAAAACACCCTTAAACCAAATTAAATTTACTTGGCACCAAAAGCAATCCCATCTCGTTGGTTTGGGATATTGTGGATGCTACAACGTATAACTTATTTTCGGTAATGACAAACGAGAGGGCGGTGGAAACTCGATAACAAAAGCAGTCTAATTAATCTCCGGATACGACCAATCGAAGGTGTTTACGGTGTTTAGAACAACTTGGACAACGGCGTCCCTCACACGTATTTTTGCCCAATCACCCTGTCCTAATAAACAAAAGGATATTAATAGTGATGGATGGGCGAGTTACAGAAGCTGTGGGGAGTTTAATTGGACAGGATTAATGATTTGAGATGATTGATAGCGTTCGCGCATTTATTTGTTCTTTTCTGGTGCAACAGAACGCGCAGCGATCGCTGTTTTTGTGTTTCTTTAATTGAAGACAAGTTCTCTGTTATGAATCAAATAGAACGCGATGTATACGCGAACACTCAATATATAGAAAACGTGAAAGAAGCGAGACGTATGAAAGGAGGAAATCAGAAGTGGGATAATTGCAATGAGAAGGGGATTTCATTGAATCAGAAGTGGGATTTAATTGAAACGTATAATTTAAAGAGTTCCTATGGATAAAGCATATAATTATACACTCATAATGACAAGCGACGTTAACTTATGAATTGACGTATTATATGTATAAATAAGGATTTTATTCATAGTTAATTACGGCCTCTCCTGAAAGACAAATGGAAATAAAAGAGGGGTATCATTAAACCCGAAGTGGGGTAATTATAAATCAAAAGGGGACAATTTTAAGATTAACTGTCGGTTTATTTTGAAATTCATGAAAGCAAGAAACCACAAATATTATATACTGTTTTAATAGATCATTTTTATGTTTTATTGCGTAATGTGTTTCATTAAAAATAAAAATTCGCGGCTACCAACAAAGGATTACATTTGATAACGTGATATTATAAATTAAAACCCATTCCGCAATCCAAAAATTTACACCCCACGAATTTCATTATGTAGTACATTTCGGAACACATCGCATTTGTTTTATAATTTTATTATATTGTACACCAAATGTAATTCCAGATAATAAAATAAAATTTGTGTTAGCGCATATATTAACTTCATAAATTTCGCTGCATTAATATTTGATCGAATTAAATCATTGCGTTATTTCGCAGTTAAAAAATGGTGACTATTAAAGTTACTATTAGGAAAGCTTTAAATCATTTTAAATGAGATTTGGGATTTTTCAAATCAGATTGGGATATTTTAAATCGGATGTGGGATTTTGTAAATCAGAAATGGGATGTTTTAAACTAGGGGAATGTTTTTTCTGCCATCTGCAAGCGACATTACTTTACCGCGGAACTCAATATAAAGTTTCTCTTAGCCGGGAAGCGTTAAATCAGAAGTGGGATATTTTAAATTAGATTTGGGATATTTCAAATCAGATTGGGATATCTTAAATTAAATGTGGGATGTTGCAAATCAACAATGAGATATTTTAATTTTTTTTCTGATGTCTGCAATGCGACACTATTTTACAACACAAATCAAATGGATCAGTGGATTTAAAGAAGGGAAGCATTAAATCAGAAGTGCCAGAATTTCTGTGCCATCTGCAATATGACACGGTTAAAGTTTCTATTCGTGAATTTTCAGCGTTAAACCAGAAGAGGATAATTTAAATTAGATATGGGATACTTTAAATCAGAAATGGGATATTTTAAATTAGTGGGAAGTAATATTTATTTTTCTTTGACATCTGCAATGCGACGCTATTCTAAATTATTGCGGTGGAAAAGCAGTAAACGTTAAAATCATGCAGCTAGGAGTAATGTATAAATATGGAGTCAGAACTGAAGTCTGAGAAGTGGAAAGTTTAGTTCCTTAAGCCCGACGGAGCGGTATATAAATTGTGATTAATCCCGCTCCTTCTTATTGCGAATTAAGAGTAAATGAGAGGTTTATAAAAAGGCTATAAAGAACGGATAGCGGTTTAAGCCAAAATGAACTAGTCATAAATCCTGAAACTTGAGTTACAGTACTTTGTTAAAAAATTAATAAGGGGAACTTACGGCTTATTAAACGTGGGCGTTTTTTCCAATAGGGGGTGTTTCGGCGTAATCGGTTCTCATCAGGGGAGGTGCGTTTTAAATCTTCGAATAAATTTCAAATAACGACGGTATATCCGGGAGCATCCTGCCTTAAACGAGCCATTTTTCTCCTGGATAATACAGCGGAGACACCGTTGGAATTATTCGCTTGTAAACCACGAAAACTGGGTTAAATTCGCGGCCGCAACACGAGTCCCGTTATTAAGGGAAATGTATGCGCCCGCTTAAAAATTCACTCCCGTTCCTCTCTGGGAACTGGATGCCGAAAAAAAAGGTAACTAAAAGCTGGATATATCGTCAACATTTCTCAGGGCAGGGATGATGAAGTGGCCGTATTATTCTCGGGCCCGGAGGTAGAGGCGAATTAAATTTGAAAGGAATTTTATTCGGCGTGCACGAGGCTAATTTGTAGCACTGAACGACGTACCTGTTACAAATTTAAAAAAATTCGCACGCGCGCAGGTCGGGCGGTACTTCATCAACTATGAAAATTGAAAGACTGTGTTCAAATATTTAGTACAATAACGTCATTGTATTGCGTATCAGGTCAGTGTACCTAATAAGCAACATGCATCTCATTCTTTTATATTGTACACTAAATTTATGTGTGCACGTATTAACCTCATAAATCTCGCCGCCTTCGTTTTTGATCGATATTATGTTATTTCGCATGTGCTCAAAACTTATGGCTATTAAAGTTGCCATTAAAGAAGTGGGATATTTTATATCAAATTTGGGATATTTCAAGTCACATTAGGATATTTTAAATTAAATGTGGGAGTTTCTGACATTTGCAATGCGATAATATTGTACAATGTAACTTAATATACAGTTTATATTACTGGATTTCAAGACGCGAAGCGTTAAATCGAATGTGGGATATTTTAAATCAGATTTGGGATATTTCAAATTAGATTGAAGTATTTTAAATTGAACATGAGATATTATAAATCAGAAATGAGATATTTTAAACTAGGAGAAACCATTTTTATTTTCTTCTGAGATATGCAGTGCAATATAATTTTACAATGTGACTCAATATAAAGTTTCTATTAGTGAATTTCAAGAGGGGAACCGTTAAATTAGAAGTGGGATAATTTAAATCAGATATGGGATATTTTTAAACTAAAACGTAACTAGAATCTGAATATATCGTCAATATTTATCAGTTCTCGGTTATTATTGTGAAATTAGCTGATGGAGCGAAACAATCAATAATTCTATGATAAAAACACAAATTAACAAATGTAAATAAAATGAAAAAAATCCCATTTAATGCACCTAAAAATACTAGGTAATTGATATTTCCACGATCCAAGTGATTAATATTTATACAATTACTTACCAAGTACGTTTGAAATTGTTCAAAAATACACAATTTTCAGTGTATTTCCTTCGCTAATATAACTTGTCCTTTGACCTTTGAGGGCATTAATTTTTTGCTTACTGAAATCTTAAAAATACTCTACTGCTTTAAAAATGAGAACTAAATTAGGGAAATTTTAATTTGTTCCAGCAAAGAATCCTCAAAAAATAGAATATTAATAAATTAATGTATTTTTAAATTGCTTAGAACCTACATCCTACATGTAATTTAATTGTAGGCAGTGCCATAATTTGTTGGGCCTTTATTAGAATAAAATCTGCAATCAGACTGATACAAGTAAATATCAGAAGTTTAAACCGAGTTGGGATATGTTAAATTCAGATTGGGATCTATTAAATTCTAAATGGGATTTGTTAATTTCGAACTGGGATATGTTAAACTCGAATTGGGAAATACTAAATTACAAATTGAAAATAATGACTGCATTTATGGTTGCGCTAAAAATCTAGACTATGAATAAACTTATTTATTTACTTTCAGGTTACATGACGTGTTTTCTACGTAAAGTTAGATGACAGAGCAGAGGACGCCGTTATTTACCTGGGACCTTGCCATTATATATTGGGATTTTATCAGAACCTCAAGCAACCTAATATATGAAGTTAAAATCAAATTAGGATGTGTTAAATTCTGTTTGGGATATTTTAAATTATTACTTTTGTTCGCATTTTGCAGTAACTGCATTTATCAATGTTTTTAAAACTAGCAGACTATGAACAAACTTATTTATCTAGTTACTTTCAAATTATATCATGTGCTGTCTATGTGAAATGAAGTACACACAGTACACCCAACCACAGCCAACCTAATATAAACAAATATTATAAGCTACAATTAGGATATATTAAATTCGGATTGGGATATGTTAAATTCGATTTGGGATATTTTAAATTACACATGCAAAATTACGTACTTACTTTTGTGTTCACACTGACTGTGGTGCTAAAAACTAGTAGACTCTAAGGAGACTTATTTACTCCGAAATTGCGTGCGCTGCCTACGTGAAATGAAACGGCGGGGAAGGCGAGAGCATTTTTTGAAATTCCACTGCGACTAAAGTGTCTGCGACCTCCATATTTCAACGTACCTTTCCCTGGCGTAGCGCAAAAGTAATTTTAATATTCCTCTCGACGATTACGTCGACGCTATAAAGCGCGTTATAATTTGTTATTTGTTCATTAGAAAAGAGCGAATTACTCATGCTGATGCAATTAAACCTTCTAATGTAGGCAAATGACTACCTATAAAGCACGTCCTCTCTCTCTCCGCTGTATCGCGCGAGTCTCTCTTTGTGCTATTATTTACCGTCGAGGGGGTAGCCACTCGAAAAGAGGGCGAGGAGAGCTTTTTATTAAACAAAGAGTCATTAAGACAACGTTTGGAGTTTGATGAATATCCCCGAGTGCTGGAAAATATTAAATTTCTGCAGAATGTTCCGTTGTCAATAACAATATCGAACAGGCGGCGGATAAATGTTTTTTAATTACGCTCAAAACTAATTTTGTGCGTTGAACTTCTTGATATTGAATCTGGCCGGGGTTTAGTAAAGTCTTAGATTCGGTTTGAAGTGAATTTTATTTACTATTGAAATAAATGAAACCGATATTTACAAAAACGTAGGGGGCCAACAAAGTTCCTAATATTTCCGAGTTTGATCAATAAAAATGAAAATAAAACAAGTCAAAAAATGATTCTACTAATAAAATATTCGAACCGCTATTGCTTGTTACAACAATGATCGACCTCGCCGAACGTCTTCCACATGCCGCGCATCTCCTCTCTTATAATATAATAAATGCAAGGTATAAAAAACAGTGAAGTCTTTATAAATAAAACGAGATATTCCTAATTAAATGGAGTTTTTATTTATATAAAAAGCCTATAGGTAAGCGCGGTGCAATGTGATTAATAACCTGTGCTGCATTCTTCTACCAGTAAGTAAATCTAAATTTACACATCCAACATTAAATTGAGTCAGTCATAATGTCATTAATTTTAAGAGGAGTTAGGGGATAATGAGTATAATGCGAATACGCGATTAAAAAAAATGTAAACGCATATTTACGCCGAAAAAAATATTTTCAAATAATTATTTAAACGCCCTTTTCAGACTGTCACTGACCGCTGACAGCCTTGGTCGTTTACAGCTCACAGTTCAACTCGATGTCGACCTGATGCAATGTTGTCAAGTTGTAATATTTTTCTATAGAGTACCTATCTACCTAGATTTTAGACATCACAAATTAACGGTTGTACTGACTATTTTAGAATATCATTTTTTCTTGCTAAGTTCAACTTAAGCCAATAATAATTTAAAATGTTAATATCCAATAAGATCAAATAATAATAATCAAATAACTCTATTAAAAATTGCAAGTAACGCAGTCCACTCAGGTTTTCCGGTAGAAAATACGGCCCAATCAAACGATACCCGTACACTCGCGTGTCGATTTTTCTCTGAGCAAATATAGCTGTTATGACTGCAACAAAACTCCAACGTGTCTAATAATAAACCGAGTAATAAACCATTTACGTACATTACATAAAAAACCTATACCCAATGAGTAAATTATTAAGAGAAGCTGAAAAGTGTTTCGTGTTTAAATACTAAGTAATAAAAACCCATCGTGTTGTCGACAGAAAACTGTCCAAGACGGAAATGGCACGCCGCTAATCTAAGTTATCTTGACCTACCGTATTATTAGGTCAATAACCTAGTTACGTAGTTTTTGTACTGTTATTTAACGACAAGGAGTAAACCTATTTTTTAAAATCTAGATATATGAATGAATTTTCCTTAAATATTGATTTATTTGTTAATAAAAACAAATGTAAATAATAAATAAATGTTTTCGAATGTTAGGTTATTACAGTTTAATAATTTTGATATTACGTTTTCACTACATTTTACAAATAAATATGAATAGTAAGTGCAATTAATTATTCAGTGCGACCAATTTGTGCTTGAGTTTCTATAATAAATACGAAATTTGTTTCTGGTTAGCCATTTTTCAAAAAGTTGTGATATTTATTTAATATAGGGATGACAGATGACAGATTTTTACGTTTCTCGCATATGACATCTAAAGTCGAGTGGCTGAAACCACTCTTTGCAAATTAAAAAATTTAGAATGCGACGTTCGAGAATATCAATATGAAAATTTTAATAGAGATTCTCAGAAAGTCGTATACGACATGCACCGATAGAGATTCGAGAATCGGTCCCAGAACTAAAAGAGTTCTGATGTTGTAACCCCATTTGCTGCTGATAAAATAGATTGACATTGGCCGCTCAAGTTTTTTTCCGCGTTTTTTTTTATCTCGCGTTTTTTCGGGGCCTAAAAACCGACGGAGAGATTTTGCAGACTCGTGCGAGCTTGCCGAAATTAATATCGTCATTAATTTTCCTCGAAACCCTTTTTGCTCCGATCTGTGAAAAATGCCACTGCCGAAAAAATATGGAAACTTTTTCAGTAGCGTCAAAAACTAAAAAGCGACGGCTTCAGCGAAACGTTCTCCTTCGGAAAAAACTCTGCGGGTTGTTCGATAAAGACGAGCGGTTCGAAAATCGAACTTTTCAGCATTTCACGACCTGGTGGCTGCCTTCTCTGTATCTTTACGGGCCTTTACAGGCTTGTACTCTCTATCCGTTTATTATCTGGCACAATGCCGGCCCCACGTCGACTCGGAAAGAAATTTTATTGGAGATGAAATTGAATTGGTTTTCATTGGGTATTATTTGACATTTCTATATATGATTTCGCATGCGAACTTTTCGGGTTTTCCGCGTGATTGAACGTCTATACCGAATTAGCGGCAAAGGAGGATAATAATAAAAATCTCCAACGGGCGAAAAACGCATTGTTAGCGAGGAGTGTCGTCGCTGTCGCTTTCTATGGGATAAATATGAATGTAATATGAATATTAGTAGAAATCAATAGTGGATTCTGAACGTACGAATTGTTTGTATGGCAACCGCCATCGCAGCGCCGTGTGATTGGCAGCGTTGTTTTGAACGTAATCTCACAAGTAACATATAACCGCCAAAAATCTAGAGAGTGACTCGTGTTATAAACCTGCTCACAATTTGTAGCAGTCGACACAAACATACGACCAGTATATTTTTCCTACAAAATCGTGTGCCGCATATCTTTGAGAGCATAACCGATTACACAGCTTCTGCTGCAGCAAATACGCATGCGCCGCAGCTTTCTACTGGCTATAACAAATTGACAGATTTGCCTGTTCCATTTCCAGCGCTATCATGGGCGGGTATATCGTTCGGGCGGGCAAAATTTCGGGTATATCTTTGCGGTAACTGAATTATGAATGTAATTTAATTGATTTATTAGTGATTTTGTGTTGTCTTAGGAATGGAGAATAATTCAAGTTCTACAGAGTATTCTCGAAATTGTAAACGTCTTAATTTTACAAGTGAGGAATATCGGATGATGACATGTATGAAAGGTTTAGGGCGCGAGGTCAAAATATGAGTGAAAATATGTAGTTCATTAACAAGAATGTACAAGTACGTGAGTAGAATATATGTATAGTGCAAACAAGAGTGGTAAAGAAGTACAACTGCAAAAGGGATAATAGTAGAAACTCGCGGAAGAAAGATGGTATTTTTAAAATGAGTTTTCGACAAACATAAATTTTATTTTATGAAATGTTACTCCTCGCACGCTTCGCCCGTCGTGCTTGTCTACTTTCTAGATTTTTGGCGGTTATACTTAGTTTTTGTATAATTATTTTAGTGCGTTGAGTAATTTTATAACGATTTCTATTGAAGAGCAAAATGTTAGAATTAATATTTGTGTGGAGGTGGGGAAATCGTTCATAGATATTTATCAAATGGTGCAGACTGCTTATGGTATATGGAGTCAGTGACTCTGTCACAAATTGTTTAAAAGGATTCAAGCAAAATCCTCAATCAGTCGGAGATGACAATCGTTCTGGACGACAACATTAACCAGCGGGTGTCATATTGCGCGAGTGAATGAAAGCCTACCAATAATGCTGAGTTGTGTTGTTGCAAAGTTTGTTTCTCTGCTCATGAATGAGGTTCAACAACAACATAGGGTTGACATTCTACTAAGAACGAAAAAATAGAACAAGCTCTGTTTTAAAAAAAATGTTTTGAAACCATAAGCGTACTTAAAAAAATTGGAAAGGGGAGTGGGTAGTGTAACCTCCCTTTCCTCCGTTCGTGCTTTGATATTTTAGAAAGAAAGTGTACCGACTTTAGATAGAAATGTGTGCCAAATTTCAAAGAAATATTTCTAAAATCGCGGATCTATCAAATAAATCATTTTCAAAATTTTTATTTTGACACCCTGTATTTTGAAAATGGAATTCTGAAATGAAAAGGGGCACGAGAAAAGTACCATTATTTTGGTCCAAAGATTATGGGGTTGAAGGCTTGACCTACTAATTTGTAACACCCTGTATATAAAAATTTGTTCCCAGAACCGTTCGATCGTACCACGTATGTAAAAATTGTTTGCGTTTAAAAATCCGCCCTTCAATTTTTATCGCGGGATTAAAACTAGACCGTTCCAGATAGCGCCGCAAACCGTGGAAACTTTTTTCCCCGACAAACAAAAACTAATCTGGCTTGTCCAGTTTTTACCTTTAAAATTAAAGCCGATAAAACACTCGATTAAAATTCAGCGATTAGCCGGAGCGGGTAGAATAGACTGGATCGAATCCACTCATTCACCTCCGGCTCGAACAGCCGTCCGGGCTAAGCTGGTCGCACAATCGCGCGATCGCCTGCTGAAAGCGTTTACCGTTCCAGAATGCAGGGATTAATGATGGCCTCAGGTTATTGTCGGCGCGTTTCGATTCAATCATGCACTTCTGGCCAGGACCGGCCTCTGAGTGAATGAAATGATGGTAGTCGTGCTATAATCGTACCTCTGATATCAGAATTGGGATAATCCAACGTTCGAAGTGGGATAATTCAGTATAAGAAATGGTATATCGCGAAATCAGAAGTGGGATATCGCAATGTCAGAAGTGGGATAATCCCGTATTTGTTTTTGGTTGGTAGAATGAGATAATTGATATGACTGAGTACAAAAATTTTAACCACGTAGTCAAGGAGACTCAAAAGATAACGAAAAAATTATTTCGGAATTCTAGTTCAAAGTTTAAAAAATATGGCAAAACCCCCTTTTAAGATGATTTGAAGATGTTTTCTGTGACTAAAGATATTCTATTCCTTTCGATAGACTTGATCACGATATTTTATTGAGCAAACTAGATACATTTGAAACTTTTTCATATTTAAGTAACAGATCAGTTTGTAATATTGGTTTTATGTTTCATTAACTATTTGGAGTACCTCACGGTTTCGTACTAGAACCTTTACTTTTTGTATCATCCATAAATGACATTGTTGAAGTCTTACAGGTGCACTATCTTGTATGCGAGATGACCTCAAACTTTTATGCGAATTTAGCATATTATCACGGAAAGTGTGTGACTCTATAAAATGGAAGTCTGGTGCTCCCCCAAATGTCACTAAAAGTCCTCCACCAACCTTTAAACATAAAAATAATACCTCTCTTATATTTTTGGGGTACTCTGCGAGAGGTATAGAAACTCAACCTTTTAATAAAAATACAGATTTATTCAAACAAACAACATACCTTTGCGCTGGGGAGTATCTCTTCTAGAGATCAGAGCCAGCCAACAGCTGACCGCCGCCCTTTGGCCATGGACTGGCTGACATTAGCCAGAAACAATGGAAACAGTCAGCAAGTCTATCGCTTGGTTCTTAGAGAGAGCAAAAAAAATGGACATAGTTTGGTTTGATAGTAACCTTTGCAACTGGACACTTTTAATTGTTTTGAATTTCACTTGTGTAACATTGACATACAATCGATTGTAAATTTGTTTATAAATTTGGTTCAATAAAATAATTTCATATGTAAAGGTTTTCAATTTAAAATAATTTGTTGAAATATGTGTGCAGATGTAACCATCTCTCTAAGATCCTTTTTGTTGACCATATTTGGGGATTGTAATAGGAATAGGTTGTAGAGCGCACCAAATATTGTTTGCAATTGGTGTCTATACAGGGTGTTAAAAAAAGAGTGTAGAATATTTAAGGAAGTAATAGTATGAACTAAAATAAGCAGAAAAGTCTCAATAAACATGGGTCCGACAAGTAACGGTTGCGGAGATATGGAATGTTTTGTTTTTTAGCCCCTTTTTTATTTTGCAAAAACGTTGTGTTTTTTCTTATAATAGTTGGTTGATGTTTAGTGAAATAAACAGTACGTATTTGACAGTTGTTCTCAGTGCACAAGTTTTCTTTCGCTATGGCTGGTTACTCCATATCATGCGCAACGAGTACAGGCCTTAAATCCAATAAATGATCATCAAGCACGTTTGGTTTTTTGCCGCTGGTTTCTACGTCATGATGCTGAAGACCCTCGGTTTCTTGCAAACATTCTTTTTACTGATGAGGCCGGGTTCTCAAGAAATGGAGTGTTTAATTTTCATAATACGCATATTTGGGCCGACGAAAATCCTCATGCTCTAATAGAATTTGGACATCAGGCACGTTTTTCATTAAACATTTGGATGGGTATTTTAGGTGACAGGTTTCTAGGTCCTGTTGTTTTAACAAACCGATTAACAGACGCTGCTTACCTCAACTTTCTGTAGAACACACTGTATGAGTTTTTGGAAGACATTCCTTTGAATCAGAGGCAACAAGCGTGGTTCCAGCATGATGGTGCTCCAGCCCATTTTTCCATGGCCGTTATAGAGCATTTACACTAAACTTTTCCACATAGATGGGTAGAAAGGGCCGGACCTGTTTTATGGCCTCCAAGATCGCCTGATCTGAACCCTCTAGATTTCTTTGTTTGGGGATATTTGAAGACATTAGTGTATGGTACTCCTGTAAATAGCCTGGAAGAGCTGCAGCTATGGATTAATCAAAAGTGTAAAGAAATCCAAACCAAGGAGGGTGTTTTCGAAAGAGTTCGAATATCGTTGAGACGAAGATGTCGTGCCTGCTTGGAAATGGACGGAGGGTACTTTGAACATATTCTGTAACATTGTTTTTTGTTTGTTAAAAGCTAAAGTTTCCTTTGTCGGTTTATTCCTAATAAAATAAAATGTTTGAAAAACGAATAGTGGCCCATATCTCCGCAACCGTTACTTTGCGGACCCATGTTTATTAAGACTTTTCTGCTTATTTTGGTTCATACTATTACCTCCTGAAATATTTTACACTCTTTTTTAACACCCTGTATAATGATTTATCTTTGAACGTATCCAAATGCAATATCGTCACGTTCACTAAAAAGAAGAAATCTATTAAATTTAATTACAAACTGAATATAATACTTTATAGAACTAATTGCATTACAAATCTTGGATTAACATTTGAGGTCAACTTTATCTTTCACGAAACATACTACATTATGGCGTCATCCACATACATACACTATAATTGTTGTACATTATGCTTACGATTCAAAATTACAATAGTTTCAATTTATGCCAGTCATATCGACACTTTGGAAAGACTTCAGCTTAAATTTATGAAATCACCCTTGAAATTATTGAAAGTGGGATATTCCAATATTATACCGCTCCCTTGATTCCATCATTTTTTTAACACACAATAAACTTGAACAACCGAAGCCCTCGATACACAAGTAGTTCAGCGAAGTTTCAAAGTTATTTTCTTGTCTATATACAAAACTTTATTATTTCAGATTGCAGCACAACTTCGCTTGTTTTCGTAAAAACCTAATTCTCCAATCCGTTAGGTTGCGGTAGAAATAGACTGTTGCATTCGAAGATGAAAATTGTTTCAAGTTTATTTAGCAGATCTCCAGAGACGAGGCGTTTCCAATAGAGTTTACCGTGGTGTTTACATTAAAAACAGGCCGATCATCGGTCCCGCGAGACAGAGATGGCTATATTTTCCAATTAACTCGGAAAATATGTCGCGAAACGAATGACAATGGATTAATTTTTATTTCTCTCCACACGTATCGGATTCAATTGAGCCAGTCGATCGGCTACAAGGTTAACTCAAAACATCGGCATTTTCGAAATAGTTGTGGGTTCCTATTATATTTTCATGTCTTAACCTGTAAATTTTGTAGTATTGTGATATGCTATTCTTGACATGATTGTCTTCCTAAAACAGCTAGCTTTCCAATAGGTCATTGTGTTAGAATCAACAATTCCTTCAGATGATGTCAACATTACATCAGGAGTACCGCAGGGATCACTTCTGGCCCCTCTGCTATTTTCTTTATTCATTAATGATATTAGTACATCTTTTCCACATTTTATTTTGTATGCAGATGATCTAAAAATGTTGAAGTCTTTGTCATATCTTGATGATTTTTAACATTTTCAAACTGATATTAATGTATTTTCTGAATATTGCAATATTTATAGATTGTTTTCAGATATTGATAAATGTGGTTTCATTAAATTTACTCGTTTAAGAACTAGTGCTGATTTAACTTATTCAATTAGTGATGTTTTACTAAAGAAAGTTCAATATATAAAAGATTTGGGAACTTAGAGGTCAAATTGCACTTTCAAATCCATATAATTAATATTGTATAGGGAAAGCTTTGCGTAATATGGTTTTTATTTCGTGCGTTTCCTAACCCTTTTATAGATTCCAAGAATTAATTATTTTATCTTTAATCCTCAACATTTCAAATATATCGATCGCATTGAAAATGTTAAAAAAAATTAACGCAATTTTCGAGCTACAATCTGATAGTACACGCCTCCTTTTGATTTCTTTCTGTGTTATTTATTTGATCATCCACCTAAATAATGAGGTTTTCCAGGTTGTTCCTGGGCGGCCTACTTAATGATAATATGTCGCCCCCTCTCGCACAAGTCTCCGACATATGGGCTAATCTTCGCTATTAGAATGAAGGGTAGAGGGTATTATTATTTTGCATAAAGTTAAGACCAAACCAGAGTTGCATCTTGACCAGGGGTCAATTCTCGAATGTCCGCAGAGCAATACTTTTATCCTTCTTCTTACAACAGTAATAAGGAAAGACAGAACCACGTAATTCGCATACGGATTACTCTTCGAAAGTCAAGAATAGACTGCCAATGTTTTTGTTCTTGTGGTAGAGCAGGTATACGTGACGGCCGATCGATGCTGCTTCACAAATATCGGTTTACACAGTAAGCCACAATTACCTGACAATCGGCTTTTCATTGGCTGTGTCACGGAAATTCAAGTCACCGTTGGGCATCGCGAACCGTACTGAAAACCTCATTATGTCCGATATCATGTTGCAGATGTAGTTTCATAGGATCGAACGCAGTCCCTGTGGGGAGCCGTACACAAAATGGCACTCGATATTTAACTCCGGTGATTCAGTGTCGGGTAACCGAGTGAATTTGATCGGTAGCGCACTCGTTAACCAAAAAAATCGAGCGTATTGGCTCAAACCGTAATGATGTAGACATTACGGGGTATTATATCTTATTTTTTTGCTTTGTTGTAAAAGGTATTAAAGATTATTCAAATTAATTTCGCGAGTTTTTCAAGGATATTTTAGAAAAATTGGTGCTTTTATTTATGCGTAGATTTAAGGTCATTTGGTCATTTGTTTTGTTTTATACCATTAGCCTGCGTTTTTAAATTTTAGATAATTTAAAGTTTAGCCCAGAAATGCGAAGACTTGAACAGGAGAGGGAGGCGGCTTTTTATTAAACAGACCGCATGCGCCCAGGAATGACTTACGTTGGTAGGCCCTAACCACCATTCAATGTAGGAATAAGGGAAACTTGGAAAACATGATTAATTAGAGAGATGGTCAAACACCAACCGGTATCAGTCTGTCACATTCATCCAAGCCTATGTTCTTCCTCCCTACCATACCCGCAGAGAGGGTGTCAATCCTCTCTATAAATATAATTGATCTACGATCTACCGGTCGCAGGATTCAAAACTGCGGCGTGTCACGATTCAACTGACGCCCTAAACCGCTCGACCACCGACCGATCCAGAAAATGCAATAAAAAATGCTAAATGACGCCATTATATTTAGTACATTTAAAAACTGCGAATTGTAACTTGTTGAATTTAGTGCACACAGGAGTAAGTTTGGACCAGAACGATAATCTAGACAAGATTTCTCGATTCCTAGGCATCGACGTTTGTCAGTGCATGCGCAACTTTGAGGTTACAACGTGTCCTCAGTTGAAGTTTACATTTACGGTGGTATTCATTTTCGTGAATTTAGTGTTTGTGTCGTGCTCCTTCGAAATAAAGCTGCTTATTTCCGCTCCCCATTCCATTCGTGCTTATTAGATTAGATTATGAAAGATATTCCTTAACTCTGTATAATTAAATTTATATCTGAAGGCACCCCTCCTTCTTTTCTAATATTCAATTCATTAGAGAAATTTGGAATCCAACGATGCCCTTTTTATTTACTTGAAAGCATTTTTAATACAAGAAAGAAAATGCAGGTACTGACACTGTATCTTACAACACAGCTCAGTGGACTTTCCCCCCTGTCAAAAAGTTAATTAAAAGCAGGGAAAGAAAACAAATTGTTGCTGTAGTAATTTTAACCATAACCTGCCTTTCTTATGTCTTTAAATGTAGTTGTTATAAATACACCGTTCAAGTCCTTCCAAGCAAACTGATATAAGTTTTTAGATCATATTTCCTCGTTATGGTAACAAAGACGAAGCCTTTCATACGCAACTTCGCGTCTGGCTTCTTCCGTCAATGGAATCTTTCCGAGGAGTTGGCTTATAAAGAAGCTCCTGCACCGGAAGATCAATATCGCTTGTTTAGCCTCATCTCAGCTTGGTAAATAAGTTATTTGATACAAAAATAACGTAAACTCGTTAGAAACTTCAACACATAGAGGTGTTTTCGTATAAAATTACCGCTGGGATATGTTAATCCCATTTCTGATATAGGAAGTGGGATTATACTTTTTAAAAATTATATAAAAATTTCGTCCATATTTCACCGGCCGATTTTCATGCTTTCAGTTAAACACTAACTTGCCTGTATTATTAACGGCGTTTCCATGTTCTTGATTACGAAATCTGAAGTGCACAGAGATGCCTCGTGCATAAAACATAAACTGTGCACACACCCCATTCCCGATACCAATTCTGTTTCGATTTTTCGCCCAGTCAGGTGAGCATGGCAATTCACCGTATCCTGGCCTAAATAATGCAGGTTTTAATTTACATTTTATTTAAATTTTGCACTGGATTGCATTGCAATTGAATTTTACAGCAAAAACCAAACATTTCCGTATGCGGAAATACATCAGAAGTGGGACGTCAACGAAATATTTATCCCACTTCTGATGGTGAGAGCTTCTTTCGTTCGTCGCGAGGAATTGACGTCAGTGCACGGATTGTTTATAATTAAAATGATAATCAATGCGGCACGAAAAAATCCAGTTAATTAAAATGAAGTAAGAAGCGAACAAGGACGGGACGAGGCAGCATGGGCAATGTTAATCTTTCTAGTTGCTCGGAGTTAATACAGAACTTGATAACTCTCGAAGAGGGAACTGTGTTCGTGATGGATTTTCCGGAGGAGATATACTGAGAGAACGAATTATTGAAGTATGAATTAGTTTGTTATAACTCAAGATTTCATAAATTATATGATCTATCAATTTTTTTAATTCTGATACTAAATGAACTAATTCTAAGAGTACGCTTTACCTCGTATTAAATATCAAATTCAATTTTTACTTAAAAAGGGGTAGCCGAGGAGGAATCACTCAATGTACACAATTTAAAAAGTTAAAAAATGTAGTTTTGAGGTACACATTTTGTTATGGAAATATTGTCATTATTTTCCTCAAATACTAACGACTTTTGCTATTGGAATTATGAATTTTTCGAGTAACTCAGAGAATTTGTAAAATATATACCTCTAGCAACCTTATAAGAAGTAACACATTGTCCATTTTCCACAACGCTTACTAAATACGGTTGCCACCTTTTTAGATTCTTAAGTAAGGACGTCATCAAAGTTACATCAATGTAATTATGGTTATGCCATACTTTCCTCATTGTATTTAAACGCATTTTTTACACATTTCGTGTCTTGATAACTTCCAAGGAAGGACATTTCTAGTGAAAGTAAGGACGGAAGGACACCGAGCGTGTAGTAACAACTGTGCTTCCCAAATAAGGACAGGTGGCAACCCTAGTTCTAACTGAACAGAATTCGCTTTGTCGTTTGTAGCGTCCAACAAGTTTCCAGCCGTAAAAATACGAGCAGTTCCGGTCGATGGAACAGTTCTGTGAGTGTAACCGCCTCTTCGTGGCTTCTCCACCGTTCACTTCCACTTATTGGCGACACTGATTTAATTAACAACTTGAAAAACAATCTGGAGGAGAGCGGCGTACGGAAATAACCCGAAATTGGATTTTGTTTTCGCGAGTTGTGTCCTCGGCGGCATTAAAATTTCATTTCGGTAGGTATCGGAGCATGAATGCGAATGACTCGGGGGCGGCATATTTTGCGGAAAATCTGGGCCCAGTTGGGGCAACGGAGGATTTTTTTTTTGAAAAGGGGGGATAAGTAAAGCCAATAAAGGTTATAGAAAGATTGGTGTACCTATTCGCTCTATTGGGGTAGATCTTTTTCCAGTCTATTTGTCTGGGCCATAAAATAATACTTCATTTCCATAATGTGGCGGTTCAAAGAAAGATTCTTTTGAAATATTGGATCTGTGAGGCCTAAAAAGCGGTTTAAGAAATTAGAAGTAACAAAAAATCGATATGTTGATTTATATTTTGGTTTTGTTCACAATGTTAGGGTAGTTTAAATATCGTGGTCATATCACATGAAACTGGTAATAATTTTTAAGTTTCTATCAAAAAATCATTGGACTTAGATTTGTTCTATCATATAGACTATGATATTATAGAGCAGAAAAAGTTGGCAATTACTGATTAAATTACCTAATAAATCATTATTAAACGGTTAAATTCGAACCTTGTGGCATACCTGAGATGGTGATGAATTTATTAATTGTCTTATTTTTATACTTTACGCTAGACTGACGCTTGCAAAGATACAAAACAAAAAACTGTAAAATGTAAAACTGTAATGTATTTCTAATGAAACCAAAACGATGCAGCTTACTCAATGAAATATCATGATCAATTTTATCAAATGTTTTTCTGAAATCTATATAAATTGTGTCGACTGGAGTACCCTTCTGCAATGCTAAATTTATGTCAGTATTGAATTCCAGTAAGTTTGTAATAATATACCTGTTTGGTATAAAACGATGCTGTTTTTAAGTGAACTCAAGTTAAAAATATGTAATAATGGTTTTTGTAGCCATTCTGCATATTCTTTGCTTAAAAACGGTGGAATACCATCAACACCCGTTGCATGCTCATCAGTTTCGATAAATTCTTCCATTTTATTGCAAGTTTAATTTGCGACGTTGCCATTTTACGTATTAATGGTTGTGACATCCAAAACGACTCCATAAAACTTCGTATACGTGCTTATTCGATACTTTTAACTATTGGGTTTGCAACACAGCAAGAATCGATTCCAAATCGTCCAGAACTAGTTAGTCAGTTCAGTTGTTAATGTACTCTCGGCGAATGCGATGTAAGACGGTGTTGGTCAAATATTTTTCACGGTTCTGAACTAGTTCTCGACGGCTGTTGGAACAGACCTATTTTAATTAATACCACAGCACCGATTATGAAGATACAGCGCTGTCACTACCGTTTCCGCTCCCGCAGTCCCGTGTTCGCCTGGGGGATCCTTATTCTGCAGGCCTTTTGCCGGCGCGGCGATATGCAGGTTAGTTTTTTGCCTGGCTGCGCCGGCCAACTAATATTCGTAATGGGGAATTCATAACTCGATGCCGGAATGATTAGCAACGGCCCGTGTTCGCTCTTCAAGTTTGCGGCCCGACGGAGCACGCTAATCGCGGAGCCTGTGGTGAAAATAAAAGACTATCGGGCGCAGCGCTGGTGGCCGGGGTATACGTTTAGTTTTTTGCAGGTGGCTGTGCAAAGCCGGCCAAGGCGGGAGGTTTGATTTAAATAAAGAATGGAACAATATGCATATGTTCAAAAAAATGTATATACCAACGAGTTCATAATCAGTTCAAATATTTACATTTCATTTAACCTAAATAGTTTAACAGAAGCCAATTTAAAAATGTATTATATTATTTTTGTGACCATATTATGGAGAGTGTGTTGATAGGTGAAGTTGAAATTTTTTTAGTGGAAATTTGTCCATTCATCCTTTAAATGTAAATTATCAATCATTCTCTGTAAAAGTGTATTGTTCATCCATCGTCTAAAAATGTATTGCAATGTAGGTATTTCATTTGCATTTGTTGAATATTTTTACTGAAAATACTACATGATTATTCTTGAAACATCAGTAGGTATATATTCCTTGATTTCTGCAAATATTTGTAGATATACGCATATCTGTGTAAAAATTAATATTTTTAGCTCGAATTTTAGTTAACAATAAATTTATAATTAAATAGCTACAACTGATGTTAACACCTAGTGTAAGCAGTTACTATTTTTACTGTCATAAAGATAAATTTGTTGTTTAACATGAATGTTGTATAGTTTAGAGGTACATGCAATGGCGTAGTTTTGATGTAAACATCTAAACAACGTACCGTTTCAGGCTCTATTATATTTATGAATTGTATAATATTGACACAAGCTGTAAGTGCACACGTAACAAAACATAATCTTATACTTACCGTTTTAAGAATATCCCACGAAAAGTTCTTATTAAACGTATAAGTTTAGGTTGATGTGCCTCTGGGCATGTGCAACAAAAGTCACATGAAAAATTCTGTAAAATTTCATAATAAATTGAGTAAAAGTAAACAGTTCGATTGTAGTACATTATTTTACCACATTTTTTCTGAAATTTCCTAATTTTATTACTTACAAACACATACATTTAATAATTATTCCTTAATATATAATGTAAATGTAAAATTTTTCGTTAAATATTATGTAATCAATGCTTCTTTTATTGCATTTCCTGAATGATTTTGTAATTTTAGTGCGATCAGAAAACAATGACGTCTCTAAAGCCTTTCAAATGTATTTGAGAACATGCAGACTCGCATAAATCGCTTTATGACGTCATTGTCTCCTATAGATGCCGAATTGCGCACACTACCGTTGACGTGCTTTTAGAATATGAAGCGTAGGGAAGCCTGTATCTTTGCTGGTACAAAATATATTGTCGTATGATATAGAAATTAAAGGTCGAGTAATTTTTTTTTCGATTTTCTGCCTTTAGTAGGCTTTCCGAATGCGTGATTAAAATTAATGACATTTTATAGATCACATATTCTTTATGATTAGCTTCTGTCGATTTTGTCACTGTATTGCAAATGTATTTTAGTTAATACGAATCAATTTCCTTTCGATTGCAATTGGAGTGTATTACATCCACAACTCGATCCGCTGGTTTCGAAAAAATCGACTGCGAAGGAGGCAATAAAACTCGCATAAAAGTTGTCAGATCTGACGGCAGAAACTAAAATTCCCGCTCATTATAATTTCATACGCCATAAAGTCGTAATTGAAAAAGTTGAACGTGGACATTCTTCACGGGGCCCGCTGCGTCGATATCATACGTGTGCGGCACCGGAGGCGAATCCTGGAAACTAATTTATCAAAACCCGCCACCGGGTGACAGGATAATGTACCTGAAAAGTTTGTACACCCCTGAGTTTTCAGGGGGCGTTTTATCAAGTTCGGGCTTCGGTGCGGCGGTCACGTTTCCTTAGTGGGGTCGGTATCTCGATTGGGAAGCTTCAGTCACGGAGCCGATGTGTTCAATAAAAATTTTCAATGTTGTTTATGGAAGGATACCATTCTATCGGCTTTCTGTAAGCGTTTACTAAAAAAAAAGTTTTTTTTTAAAAAATGGTCGCTTTTGAAAATTTATTTTCCAAGACGGATTTTTTCTTTAACGTACTAAATAGACCATTTTTTTATGTCATCAGATGTCTCGATTTTTTTTTCTGAAGTTGTAAATCAACGTTACAGGTGCGTTACGAGAGATATCAACAAGTTCTACATCACATTATCTACGGAAGAGTGTATATGGGGGTCATTGACAATATTGTTGTGCTACATATTAAAATTTCTCTTAATATAAATTTTAAGATTGTGATAAATACATTAGAATAGGTAGCTTGATACGTATATTAATTTATTAAGTTTTGCTTATTTTAAATATTTTTATTGTTAGGTATACAGTGTTATATAGATTTACAAGTTTCTTATAGTTGAAATATAACATAACAAATTATCCAACTCCAAATTCAAGATTATTCGGTCGATCATCGGTCAGTGGTCGCGCGGTTTAAGGCGTCAGTACTTAAATCGAGGTGACTATCTCGCTGTGAGTTTGACTCCCGCAGCGGGTAGACCTTATATAAGCTATATTCGTGGAAAGGATTGTCACCCTCTCTGTGGGTATGGTAGGGTGGAAGAATGTTGGCTTGGGTTGGCCACCCAGATCACCTGATATGAACCCTATTGATGTTTTTGTTTGGGGACATCTCAAGACATTAGTTTACAAGATTGAGTCTGAGGAGCACTTACGTCAACAAATTTTAGCTGGTTGTGATGTGATAAGAGCTACTCCTGGAATTTTTGCACGTGTTGGAGCTGCCATTTCAAGAAGATATGAAGCTTGTATTTTGGCTGAAGGTCGCCATTTTCATCATTTGTTAAAGTAAATCATAGTATAGTAATTCCATTGTTGTTGGTGTGGCCGTACTGGAAATTCTACGTATCGTCACTGTGTCCGCTCCAGAAATTTTCCCATGTCGCTAAATTTAAAAAAAAATTGCGTCAGTATTTTTCCAGATAACACCCTGTATAATACAGTTGTGATGTAATTTTTAGGCTGCAATTAGGACACGTTTTCGATTTCTTTCCGTGAATTGTAAATTGGATCAATAAACCGCCTCAACAAAAAATATCCAGCTGAAGAATTTGAGACAACGGGAGTAGGTAGAAAACAATTGTTCCACTCGATGGTTTCTATTCGAAAGCCATGCCTTGTCTGTTAGAGTGTAAAAACTGAGGGAAAATACGAAAAATATTTCTTTCGAATAAACTCTCCAAGCAACATGGCTTCATATCCGTACGTTTTCTGAATACTTTGAGTTACTTCAAACAGAATTTTAACGGAAACCATATATCAAAATCTTAGTAATAAAGATAAATCGTCTTTGCAGCTCCCAGAAAGAGGAAGTCTTGGTTAAAATGAGACACTTTAATGCCTGTTGGCAAAATAACCAGCTATGAATTATAAAAAGCGTAATGTTGGCAGCTTAAATGTTAGATATATTTTTCTTCTTCTTCTTCTGCCTGTATTAATGAAGTCATACGAATGCCCTTTGGTACCAAATATGTTCCAAGGTTGGATTCAAAAATAGTCTAAAATAAAAATCTAGCTAAATTTACTAACGAAATAAACACCTGGCTTAATATACATAATAAAAAGTGCTGTTAAATTCTTGTTCTGGTTTTTTTTTTCTATCCGAAAGTAAGCGAAGAGAGGTATTATACATTTTATTTTTTTTCTTACCATATTTAGTGGCTTGTTGGTTCTAGATTCCCTAGGCCAACGCAGGTCTACGAGCTCACCTAAAAAACTCCCTAATAAGCTTAAAAACTGCACCCCTTTATCACAGCGGGGATCAGAAACTTCTGACCGAGGCGTACATCCAATTAAAAATGTAAATACTCGTAAGCTGCAGACTGTTCCAAAACAGCGTCGGTAATAGCAGTTTTATTTGACTTAATAACGAAGCACAGTTAGAAAATATCAGAATATTACCAGTAAGGTTTTTATGCCTCGAGGCTCTTAACTACTTTTTTCAGCGTCGTCATCCGTAGCGTTGTTTCATTAAAAGCAGAACGCTGTACGTGCCGACATCTGTTTTGTTTTTCAGGGGATATTATTTATATTTAGCCTTGCTACATTAGCAAATAGGGTTGCGCTTAGTTGAGCCTGAAAAAAGTCGCGACATTGTGATCTCGATGATGTAGAAAGAATATAAAAAGGATTCTTTAAAGTCTTATACGTCAATGTACTCCATTTTATTAAAGGATAAGATCAAGTAGAATAGCTGTCTAATAAATTAAAATGTATACATATATAGAAAAAACTGTTTTGTACACATCGGAGCACCGCAAGGTTCCGTCTCGGACCCCTTTCAAGTCGTCATCTATGTTAATGATCTTGAGAAGTCTAATATCGTCTTCCATACGTTTTCCTATTAATAATACTATGACATCATGGACATTCACAAGCATATATCCTCTGTCAAAGCTTCTGTGCTTTGTTTCGTTCCTTTATGTTAAGATGGCATCTAGATGATCCTGAAAAAAGTCGCGCCATTGTGGTTTCTATTATGCGAAGTAAAAGAGTTCTTAAAAGTCGTACGTACATGCTTTTTCAATAATAATGACACGCCCTCAAAACACTGGAAGTTCTGAGTAGAAATTTTATTAAATCTCTATAGGTAGGTGAAACAATTAAGAACTGTCGTTAAAAGTTGAAAATAGATTTCATTAAGAATACGTTAGTAGTTCAAAAGAAATTGCAAAATTCATTTTAAAGAGTGTCATTATTATTGCAAACGATTGTACGTCCATATGCTTAAGTTATTGAAGGAAAAATAGTTGTCTAACAACTTAAAATGTATGCGTTTATAGGAAATTATAGAAAAATGGTTTCTTGTACATCGAAGAACCTCAAGGTTCTATCCTAGGCCCATTTCAAATCGTCGTCTATATTAATGACCTTGAAAATTTTAATGCCGCCTCCGATACGTTCTTTTGTTAACAACGTTCTTCTGTTACTATGATCCTACCTTAGCAAGCATAATATTCTCTCAAATTTTCTATGCACGATATTCCGTCCTAGTCTCACTGTTATTCTTCTTTATGTTAGGGTTCCGCCTGAAAAATTCTAATCTCACTTTTTATTCTCCTTCATTTGTCTAGCAAAAGTAGCTAGCGTAAAATGATATTAATGGTAAAAAATTAGTAAAATTCTCACTATTTAACAAACAAATATTTTTTTCGCAATAATGAGCTTTAAAAAACTATCAACTGGGGTTGAGATTATAATTGAAGGGCTTACTTTGCCCTTTAACTGTCTCTGCGGATACAAACGTCCAGCCTCACTCCCTAATTACTTATAAATCCCTCACCCCTTTGGTGCCAAACACAAGAAAACTTTCACCGAGACAACCACGGTCATTTGTTCCTATTTGGAGCGTTGTCTTGGCAACGCCTGCTGACTAGTGAGGAAAAATGAATTCTTCTTGTCGTTCTAATATTGTTTGCTTAGAGGGTGGCGCTGCTGTAGATCCCGAGGGATCGAAACCGAGTTTGTGCCGCACACGTACCGACCGTGAGGAAATTAGAAACACTGCAGTAGTGTGAACTCATTGTTGGATTACTTTGTACATTTCGTCAGATGGAAGAGGACTTGACTTTGGCGATCTTATCGACATTATTTTGTTTTTATTCATTGTGTATATTTTATGTCAATGATAAGCTATTATTTGGTCAGTCACGAAATACATTTAAATTAATTTATATTTATATTGTTTGTTTGCTGAAAAAATAGTAGACAAATTTGTGATGATTTGTGATGATACTATTAACGAGTTCAAAAGCTATTTTAAGTACGCCTGTTTTACTTCAATTAATGTGAACCGATTTCAAAATATAAGTACTTTTTTTTTCACCTCAACGAACATCACTCGATAATAAAAACTTACCTGATGCTGCAAAGTTAATACATGGCTTTCCCAGTTTGTGATCACTGACGACCAGCCTAGTCCATCGAGATAAACAGCAGGGTGAGTTTTGAATACATTGTTATACATTATACTAATTTATTGCTCATTTTCTACGTAATTTTATTACGTTTAACATGATGCGGACGCCTATGTCCTGCGGCTGTCTGGAACAGCCTTAAGCATAAATCAGAAAAGCCTGCAGTTGTCTCCTTGTCTATTGGTTTGTTGTCTCTGTCTTGGCATTAGGAATTTGGGAACAACGTACTATCGTTGGCAATAATAATGACACGATTGTACGTCTAAGATACGTAGGATACAATACTGGACAATAATTACATTTTTGACGGTCAGTTCACAGTTCACAAAAAATTCAGCAGGACACGTGCGCTCCCACACCGTTATCCGATTCAAGCAATCATGGTAGTCTGAGGCGGAGCGTGGATAACATAGTTGATAGGGGAGATGTGTGTAACTTTGATATTTTTATTGGAAATAACTAGTTGGCCAGAGGTGTATATAAATTGCTTTCTAAATTTTTGAAGATTTGGTATAGTTTACCTGCATCATCGTTTTCCTGCAGCATACTGTAATAAAAGGCATAGGTCTCAAATCTGAACTCTGCGGCACCCCTATTTCAACTCTAGGTAAGAGTTAGGATTGATCACATTCACAGAATCAGAAGCTATGTGTTGTATAGAGACATATTGTTTTGTAAATTTTATAAAACTGGTTAACCTATTGAACGTAACGTCGACGGGTGTTGGCTTGTAGTCAAGTTTGTTCAAATATTTAGCTGCAACGCAATAATATCCGCCTACTATAAAATCGTTCGCGAATATGCCGAAACTTTCTACGGCCGTATGCAGAATTAAAATAATTAAAAGTTGGGAACTTGTTTCGTATACGAGTATTTCGAATTAAGCGATGTGTATGCTGAAGAATTAAGGACCGAGTTTGAGTTTGACTGATTTGTTTGAGAATGTTATGATGAATAGAGTAGTGCCAACGCAGAATCTAACAGGGTTAAACGCGCGGGTCGTTGGCCTTCACAGCTGATTCGAATTTCGAACTGCGCTTTTATTTTTAGTTATTTACGGAACGCTGTAATAGTCGGTGTTACGTTTATTTTGTACGTCTGCTGTAAGTTGTTTCGCCGTGTGTATTTAAATAACTATAAATAATAACATAATTTACATTAACAATTAGTTAGGGATAAGTGAATGTGGTGAAATAACTTGCCAAATGAGAGAAGAAATAAACGGGAATTATTTCAAATGTGGTTTCAGTGATCCCGAAGGTTATAGGGACATACATATTAAAGGATATAACCTGTTTTGTACTGTGTGTGAACAAAATGATGGTACGTGCTACATTTCGCTTACTTCGGTATTTTGTCTCTTATTTATATGAACTCTTTTAGTATATTTACCTTATAAGACCACAAGTTGCTTAATTTTTGTACCCAACAGAACAAGGAAATCCCCTAAGCGGGCGCAGATCTCGTCAAACGTCAGTTCCCATCCAATCCCAAATCGAATTTACTTGCTTTTCTCCGCTCCGTCTACAGAAGAGTGACAAATTCCGTACGAAAGCCCGAATCCTTGAAGATGCAACCCGACATCCGTCTGTGGCCTCTGACTGATAGGGCCGATATCGATATTCCGCTTCCCTACTAAGATTGTGTGTGTTTCGTGGCTTACTTGAATTCTGTTTGCGTGGCCTTATTTTTCTTCGGCGACGCTCTGAAGTATGCGTGACCCACGTCAGTCTATTTTTCGAGTTTCAATTTATTCATTTGTTTTAGTGTATCACTGGTACCACTAAAGAACGCGTGGAAACGCTCGTCAAATGTTGCAGGGAATGTTCTGTTTCACCGAAAATTAGTGATACCACCTAAAAATAATAACAATAACACGATTCGTTTACGTACGTGTTACGTTATTATCTAATGGAATTTTAAGGTTAAGGTATAAAGGAAACGTAATATTCAACAAAGGCCGCGGTGCATAGGGTGCTGCATTTTTTAAAAATAATATACAGTTATAATATTTTCACTGAGTTTGTTGCTAGCATAAGTTGACTAATGTCATCATAGTCTGTTAACCACAGACGACCTGATGAAATTATTATTGTTCATACAATGCTAATAATATAAAATGAATAGCTTTATTTGTTATTATGATAAAATTAAAATTGACGAGTGAAAGAATCATGTGTTTAACTTGGCAGTAGAGTAGATTTAATGTCTTAGCTGCTTTAATAGCCTCGGTTGCACTTCGTCTCTTAAATACCAGGCGCAGCATTAAATCTTGTACTTTACTGCCTAGTTAAACAAATAATTATTATTTTTCATTGTCAATTTAACACAAATGACAGTAGAAAATTGAAAATAAAATAATTTTCATAAGCGGAAATCAGTTTTGATAGCAACTGAGAGAGGGTGCGTCCAGAAACCATCTTCAATCACACATAGCATTAAAGTATGGCCAATTATTTACTTAACACCCTGTATAAACATTTTTTTTACTACATCCTGTACGTTCATTAAGGTTCAAAACCTAAAACTACCAAACAGCTCTCAATGCATATGTAGTAAATTGGTTGTTAAAGTGAAATGTATGATAAAACTGCAACTCCAGAAAATTCCATCGTCTCCGTACAGTTTTCTGTAAAATTTAGGATTCCTTGGCGCTGTTTCGCAGTGCCAACTCCGTCAATTAGTGACCATATTTCACCCGGACGGCAAAAGGGCGCAAACCATCCGGATTACGTTAAAATTGGGTCGAAAGTTTCGAGGAACTAGCCAGGCCGAGGCGTCGAAAACTTTGCTTTTACATTTAGAGTCCAGATTTACCGCCCACCATCCCACCGAAACTACTTTACACACAACAATGGGAAGTGTTATAATTTTTCGTCGGGAATTTTACAGTTGTGTGCCAGTAAGTCATCTCGCTTATTGTTCTACGGTACAATGCGGACGTATGTCATCCGTCTAAATGCTTTTAGTTGTGTGAAACTCCAAGGAAATATGTTTCTGTGTGTTGCTCGCGCCGATACGTCTGCTGACGAGGGCCAGAAACGACGAAACACGTTTAAAATTAATTATTCACGCGTATTATATATTCGAGATTTAACACACTTTTTCTGTTATATCTCACTCACGCTTAAACCATGTCGGTAAATATATATATATAAAAATAGCTGGATGTTTCTTTGGTCGTCCCACTTATAGTGTACTGATGAGGAATAACAGCTCTGTTCAAGCAACGAATCCGGAATGGTTTCAAGCTGCCAGATATATTCGACCAGTAAAGTTATGTTTTCAGTAAAAAACGTGCAAGAAGTAGTTGAATGAACGTTTTTGGAAGCAGCCTGAATTCCTTGCTCTAGTTCTAAACCGGTATATGTCTGGTGGTACTAATTAGTTGAAAATATGTACCAAGCGCTATATGAGGTTTTCTGTGTGCCCTGAAATGGGTATTGTGACCATCATTTACATAAAAAAAACTGTCATTTTTAATGTATTTTAAATGTCAAAAAAGACATACATTATAAAGTAATACATCATATTATTTATCTACAATTACTAAAGTAGGGTTTTCTACTTGGCAGTGACAACGAAAAGTTGATGTTTATGTGTAATATAAATCATTGTTAGGAATTGTAGGAGATTTGATTTATATTAGCTTAAAATACCTTTCTAATACAGTAAAAAACTATCATGTTTTCAAAATGTAATTATAATTTGCTCTAAAATACAAATAGAGGATAGATAGATGCTAAAGTAGCACCCCGTATATACAGGGTGAATCTTAAATAAGTACAAATATTTTAACCAGCAGTATAGTTTTGTGTGTAGAACACATAATTAATAGTTTTTTTACAAAAAAATCAGAAATAAAAAAGTGAAATTTTAAATAAATTTCGTAATTTTTCAGCAGAAAACTTGTTGAGGACCGCTGGCCTAGACAGACCCTTCATACTTTTATGAGTCATAGTGCTGTAGACTGAACGTGTGGTTCACAGTGTTGCCAGTATTACACAAATGTCTTTGCTTCAAGGAAGAAAAAATCTCAACTTTTAGCGAATTTTGTCAAGTGCAACATTTTATATTATTTTTTATTATCAAACTGTCATTGACTGTCATGACAGATTATCGGAAGCCCAAATTAAACTTGTTAACCCCACATAATGCATGAAAATAGCAATAAAATTTGCTAAAAGTTGACATTTTTTCCATTTTAAATAAAAAACGCGTGCATAGTTTTTCGTTATTCTTCATAAAATAACTTAAGGAAATTGTGTTTTGTGTCCCTTTCTAACAGTGTACAATGACATTTAACTTGTGAAATGTGGATTACTGATTAAATAGTTAATTTTTTAACAAACAGGTAAGCTTGTGTGCACGTTTATGTATAATTTTTGAATATTGGACATAGTAATATCACGTAATATCTTCCTAAATATTTTACGGTAGTATTGAACTTGCGGAAATTCATTTTTAATCGTTGAAGTATAGTAAGGTTAGTTCAGATGTTAAAATTTATGTTAATATTGCTGCGTATCATACTACATACCCAATTTTACTGTACTTATGCTTAAAACAAGTATTTTAAAATAGAACTATTACGTTAAAGGAAACGTAATATTTATATTGGAGGAGATATGGCAACCTCGCAACAAATCATATGTTTCATTACGTTGTTGGATGAAAAATCAGCCAGCGGTCCTCAAAATGTGGGTATTTTTAAAAAAAAGTAATATCTCCGTAAATATTAGAAATTTTTAAAAATGGCTTTCACTAGACTGATTTAAATGACGAACTACACCAGCAGTTAAAATATTTGTACTTATTTAAGATTCACCCTGTATATCTAAGCTCTCTACAAGTCCGAAGCCGCAAATTCGACTATTTCAATGCTAATTCCGTGGACTCGAATCGCATTTCACTAATTAGTACGTCATCGTCGGAAAACAGGTTGAGGTACGTTATGTCGGTTTTTATACCTTCATCTTCTAATCCTGGGTCGTTTACGGGGTCCGGAAAGATTGGGGCAAATCCCCTGTAGGACGTTAATAATAAATCCAGGTTTTCTGGATCGTTTAGCTAAAGGGACCGGTCGCTTAGAGTAATTAGTTCATTTCTTTATCTTCTACGTCCACATAAGAAAAAGGAGAATCGGTTTGAACGCAGGTGAGGCGGAAAAGCGATTGACTGGGTTCTTTTCCAAAGGTCATCTGTTGCTCCGCAGAGAACATTGGGACTGGAGCTCTGATATTTTGGTACTTTAAAGTCTCTCAGATTTCGGATCCGGGCTTGGCGACGACGTTAACATTTAAATGTACTTTATTTATATTAAAACAAATTTAATCTTTTTCATGTCAGCCAATCGACAAAAACTTACTTACCTGCAGGGACTCGATTCCCTCAGAAAGTGACGTAAATTCTTGTATTATTGTTCTTGTAGAATTGTAAATATACACATAGATAATAATATACTCCATGTTTTAAGTGGAATGAGTTCTCACTCGAATTTATTTCACTGCATTCGAGAATTGAGGCCCAGGTGTGTTGTTTTTATTTAAACATGTTTAGACATGCAGCAGGTTACTACTCGTAAAACAAAATAGTTGCACTGGAACTATACATTGGGATATGTAGTTAGAAGTAACGTTATATTACTACGTTCTACGTTCTTGATGGCATAAAAAGAATTTTACACCGATTACACTCAAGTGTTACTACTTCTATTTTATATGTTCAACGAATATTTAACGATCTTAGAATTCGCGAAGATTTAGCATTCATACACATACGACCAGCGAGATCAGAAGTGGGTTTCTTATTACTGCCTTTGTATATATTGGTAATGTACGGTTTCTTAATGTTAGTGTATCTGCATGTGTGTGTCTTAGATTAGGTTTATAATAATAATAATAATATCTCTTTATAATAACGAAGATTAGCCCAGAAGTCGAATACTTGTGCGGGAGAGGGGGCGGCATATTATTAAACAGGCCGCATTTGTTTATTTCTTTACTTTTAGTAAATGGTACAACGATGTATGTATGTACTATTCGGCAACATTTGGATTGTAGTGAAAAAGTGTTTACAATTGTTACTACAAAATTGTAAGCATAGTATGTAAAATAATACTACAAATTGTGTTTGGAGTTATAATCATGTCAAATTGTAGTACATAGATCTACAATTGTTATATAAGCGATTGCTATTGGTTTCTTTTTCAGTGCAAGGGGATCAAATCAGATGCTTGAAGTAGTCAATAGAAGTCCTTGAATTGTTTCATGCAAAAATTTGCCTCTTTTGAAATTATCTATTACCTTCACCTGCTTCTCTGTCTCTAAATATCCCGCACAATTCAGAACAGCCATTTCGTTATAACTTGGATACCGACAAATCTACGACTAAATTTAACCTCGTTTGTATCTTTTTGTGTTAATTAGCGGAAAACGGTCTGTTAATTATAATAAAATATGCTTTCATCTTTTTGGGGTGCCGAAGGTGATGGCAAACTTCCATAAAAGCAAAATCCTAAGCAATTTTCAAATTGGTTCTGTATATTCGGATGTAGATATGAATTATATATGTTCAAGCTCAGGCAGGATTATAGAAAAAGTTTTGACGACTTGTTCGTCGGCTCTATTCATATCGGCGCATATATTATTCATCTTAAAGGGACAGAGAAAGAAAAGTTTGGCTTGGAAGCGGCAATGAAAAATTTAGGGTGTATTTTTTCCTGTAATATAATGAAATTGAAACCAACTGCTTTCTCTCCAACCAAAAATTGATCCGTAAACGTAATACATACTAAGTTAAATATGAAAAAGAAAATATATTATTTCAGTACACAGAGAAATTATATAAGGGACAGTTTTACTGTTATAGGTAGTGCACATTATGAACGTCTTGATATTATTTTAAAATATTGCTACAAAAACTATATACATTGATATTATGTCATGTTTAATCAATAAAATTATTATTATAAGTCATGTACCATGGACTATTGACCAAATTGGATAACAATAGTGACTGTATTTTTCTTTACCTTATTTTCTCGATCTGTATCCGCTCAGCAGACCACAAAATCAGTCTCAGGGCCAACCCACGATCAATTCCCTATCGGTCTAAAGGCTAGTCCACAGAAAATCCACTAAGTACACGGAAAAAATCCAGTCTACAACATTCACAACAACTATACCCACACCAAAATGCGTCTATACACCCTTAATTTCTAAAAGACGTCGCGATCGCGAAGAGGCTGGGACGAAAGCTTTTTCGAAGCGGCAGAGCACGTGACGCGGCCGTCTCGATGTCCCGAACCCTACTCGGGGGGATGCCAGCGCGAACTCGGAGTGGAGGGGGTGAGAGTGGGGCGGCAGGCAGGGGTGGGGTTGAGGATCGATAGGAAACCCTCCGTGATGTTTTCCTAGGCTTCTTCGAATGTTCTTACCCTAGGCGCTGGATTTTGTATGCATATCGCCGGTTTTTTCCCTTCGGCAAATATTTGGGGTGGATTTTGCCCTACTGCGAGGTGTCCGACTGGATCAGACACGGGTAGTTTGGGGTTTGTTAAGGGTAGTTGCTTATTCGCTCGTCTAAAAGTCATTTTTTACTTTCAAAGTGTTGCAAACACTTTTTTCTTTTATTGGAGCAATCCACACTTTAGTTTTTTTATACAGAATATTAGTAACTGTTTCTAAAATATTACGTAAATGTCTTTATATCCCTTTAATGATACTACATATTTAGTTTCAAAGAACTAAATTTAGTTTTACTTAGTTTTCATTCTCAAATTATATTATATACAGTATCTATATTTGATCCAAAGATAACAAGAATCCCATCTAAGGCAAATAGTTATATATGTCACGATATAGCAACCTGGAAAATCAAAATGGATCAAATAGGTCTAAGTACTTTTAGTTATTTTTAATTAAATAATGCAGTAAGGTATACTTTAATGTAGAAAGCATCAGGTTACGTTATACAAGCAAAATGTACATGACATAGGTCTAAAATACTCTTTAGTTTGTGATTAAATGATACACTTTAATTCTAGGTATAATATAAGGTAGAAAGCGTCAGATTACATGATACAATCGGACATGACATGATATAGGTCTAAAGTGTATTTTAATTCGTCGTGATTAAATGAAGCAAGCATATTAGCCCTTAGGTACACTATAATGTACAAAGCAGTACCTAGGTATACTATAATGTACAGAAAGTCAGGTCACGTGGTGCAAACAAAAATGTATATCATATCGGACTAAAGAGTATTTTAGTTCAGGATTAAACGATGTACGTCGGTCCTAGATGTACTATAATGTAGAAAGCGTCAGGTTACGTAATACAAACAAAATGTACATGACATAGGTCTAAAGTGCCTTTTAGTTCGTGTAATGTACAAAGTGTCAGATTACGTGATTTGTATCAGACATGACATAGATCTAAGGTGATTTTTAGTTCGGCGCTAGGTACACTATAATGTAGAAAATATTAGGTTATATATTTGATACAAATAAAATATACATAACACAAGTCTAAAAGGCCTTTTAGTTCGTCCCGATTGCAAAATGTAAATCGTAGGTAAGTTATTAAAGTTCTATTTTAAAATTTTGTGGTTAATAATGCAGTGTTAGTAAATAAATATGGTTGTACTTCAAGTATAAACGGACTTTTTACTAAAATTGAGTTTCCAGCGAGCATTTCGAGCCGCTGCAATCTACTTTAAAGAGAAAAAATGTACAGGGCACAACAAATATCGACTGCAGTTCGAATCAGAGGATTTACAACAGACTCGTACATCCTCCAGATAGTTTCCCAGTGCTTCTCAGTACGTGTAGTGCTAACAGTTGAACAAACGCTCGAAAAGCTAATTATCCGGAGTTAATAAAGTTTACTGAAGCCAAAACACATTTATTTTCTATCATTCTCTCGCTTACACAACGGCGACACGGATTTTAAAAGCTTGGTGTTAAATCAGTTTTATTCTTAAACTTGTACGGACACAGGTCCGATATATTAGTATTCTCAATTACTAGATAATTTGTTTATTTAAATATACCATACGATCAAACGTAATAGCAATGGCTTATGAATAGTTTGGAAACCAAGATTTCGCTAAGTACATTGTGTACTGTTAATGTGTACAAAATTTAGTCTCGTATCAAAATCCACTCTAAAATCTGTAAAAATGCTACATTTGTATATGTGGAGAAGACTTTGCCATTCAGGGTCCAGATAGTGTCGTTTATAAAAATGAGAAATAATAGTGATCCAAGAACCGATCCTTGAGGCATCTCAAAAGTGGGATTCTTTCTAAAGATGAAAACTGCGACACTCCACTGTCAATAAGTAACAATAACAAACAATAAACATAGTGATACTTTGACAGTAGAATACCATGAGCAGTCGAATAAAATTTTTAGAGAAATTTTTATAAATGACCGTACCGATCTAAATTATGAATTCTTCATATACAATGTGTATTTATCGAAACTAGGTTGAGGGAAACCTGGAAAACCTCATTAATTAGGGGGATGGTCAAATGCCGGCCGGTATCAATTTCTCACATTGACCCAAGTCAACATTCTTCCACCCCAACATACCTGAAAATATGGTGCCGATCCTCTCCGCAAGTATAGATAATCTACGGTCAACCGGTCGCGGGATTCGAACCCCCGGCGGACTGGCCACATCGATTCAAGTACTGACGCCTTAAACAGCTCGACCACTGACCATTGACAAGATTTTATAGTAACATGTAAAGTCATAGAAAAGCAAATTGTTGTTATAAAATTAATCTCCTTTGCAATTACGCTCTCAGCCACTTTGCGCTTGAGTACTTCCCAGTGGCGGCGTAAGCAAGAGGTAAGTGGAAATTGAGTATTTATTTGAGCAAAGAAGATATTCGGATTAGTATTTTGAGGGACAAGTACTGTTACCCTTAAAAACTGACACTCCACTTACTCTCGCGTACAAAATTTAACGAATGACGTTGATATCGAGCAGGATAAATGCCGTGCTGTTTGGTTTGGTAAATGATTTTACAGGAAAAAATAGATATGTACATAACAGAATTTGGAAAACATTGTGGAGAGCATTGCATATAATTGTCAATTAGTACATTTGGATGGATTTTATATCTGGAAAAAAGTATACATCGTTCAATTCGGACTATTTTTGTATACGGTATGAGGAATTCAATTCGGGTGGGTAAAATACGCGGTAGCGGAATTAGTTATTTGGACTTGTTTATACATAAAGCTCTAAAGGCTGTGTGGCAGCGCAGTATGTAATTTTAAACTGAACTATGATTTCCATTAATCTACATAAACAACTTTGTTTAATTTAACAGTCGACTAACTGGGGATCTGGTTAAATCGGAGTTGTGGTGGCACAATAAACATTTGTTTTGGCGTTTTGAATAGAGATTTTTTTCCGGAAGGGAGGCAAACTAGGATTAAGTTGATTCGAACAATATTTTGATTGGGGTATTATACAGCATTCTATTTAGCGATTGTGATTGTGGAAAATAATGAAGGTGCGTGTGACAGGCCTCGTTTGTTCGACAAAGTGATTAACATAGACTAAAGAGCTTTTCGATTAATAGTATTGAATATACTGGATTGGTAGTGCGGCAACTGGTTATGGAAGATCTCCAACACGGTCACTGAGTAAAATTAAAAAATTTAATGTAAAACGGATTAACTTCTTAAAGGGACGTTTACGAGTCAATTTTATTTATAAATATTCGAGATACATAAACAAACTGGGATTGGCGTCCACTTAGTTTTCAAAGAGAACTATCCGCTCGTTCAAACTGCATTCTTCTAACTGAACTAAGGTCAATGACTCCTTAAGCTTAGGCTACTGATACTTGTCCCGTTGTAATTCCGAAACCGTTCAAGAAAATCTGAGGAGTTCACTTAGCTTTCGAAAAGAGCTAAGCACTCGTTCAAACCGTATCCCTCTAGGGAGTCTAATAATGAGGTTGTAGGGTGTTCAGTGAAAGGTCAATGAGACCTAACTTTAAGTCAATGACCTCTGAACTTAGCTCATTGATATTTGTGCCGTTATAACTCAGCTTCGAAAAGAACTATACACTCGTCCAAACCGCATTCCTCTGTGTCCCTTGAAAGGTCAATGACTCCTGACCTTAGGTCAATAACCCCTGACCTTAGGTCAATAACCCCCGAACTTAGGACATTGGCCTCTAACCTTGGATCAATGACCCCTGATTTTAGGTCAATGTCCCTTACCTTACATCAATGACCCCTGAGCTTAGACCACTGATATTTGTGCCGTTATGACTCCGAAACCGCTGAAAATATTGAAAATCTGAGGTAGTGTTCCACTTAGCTTCGAAAAGAGCTATCCGCTCGTCCAAACTCCATCCCTCGAAGTGTTCGTAGGAAGGTCCCCCTCGACCTTAGGTCATAACCCCTGACCTTAGGTTAATTGTCTCTGAGCTTAGGTCACTGACATTTGTGTCATTATAAATCCGAAATCGTTCGAGATATTGAAAATCTGAGACAAGGTTCCACTTGACTTAGAAATGAGCTGTCCGCTTATCAACCAGCTTCCTCTAAATGTTCGTTGATAGGTCATTAACCTTAGGTCAATGACCCCTGATCTTAGATCAATGGCATCTACTGAAAATCTGAGACAGAGGTCCACTATCGCAAAGAGTATTTGTAGGGTATACGCCTGAGTTTAGGTCAGTGACATTTGTGCCGTTAAATAACTCGTATTAAGTTATTTAACAATAACAATGTATCTGTGTCTAAAAGTTCAACTTTTTAATTTTTAGTTTTGAATAATATTCCTCGTGTAGCGGAAATAATTTTAAGAATATTTTCTATCTTTCCCATTGGCATACGTGTTTTCCATAGCATAGCGTCTTCCAATGCTCAGGCAGGCCCTCACGCGATCAGCTCCTTTTCACCCTTTATGTCTAACCCTAAACCTGCCGCATAATAGCTACCCACTACTACGGACGGTTATAATTTCCTTCATCTACCATATAAAACATTAAATTGTTCTGTAACCCCAGTAGTTGTTATCAACTATCGCTGATGGATGTACAATATGTTCTACAATTTCCATTGGCGTGTACACGGTGGGGCTCGTGTGTGGACACGTAGTCATTATATGACGCTGTGAATAGCACGGAAAGATCGAGAGAATAATTTGGTTTGTATCGTTCGCTAATCACGACTCCTCCGTGCCCACGTCAATGGTTTGCCTCGCAACAGTCCAGCAATTTTCATTAGTTATTACAGTGCAAACATGAGAGCTTAAAATAAGTATTTCGGCTTATCCGTCGCGTATATTGTTGTCTATCCAATTACCAATTATACCCAATCTCAATAAATTTCCATTATCAACGTCTCCCCCTCATATATGCCTTCCTTACGTCCGCGATTCCATTTCCTGATTAATATTTCGACCGAGAAGGCTACGTTTTCCCAAATTTCAGATAAAAGGGTTTATGTCGGATTAATTTGGGTCGCGCCTCCACGGCATATTTGTCACTTTGCCCGGATAAAGAAGTAACGTAAAACATAATTGGGGGTGTTTTTGCGAAGGGAGTACCCCGTACGAGGTCTGCGACCATGTAATGCTAGCACGTGGCGGTCAAATAATTTTTAATGCGACATGGCGTCTGTTTTCAGCGGATTAGATCTAGGTGTGGTGTCGAGAACGCCTCAGGGTGGACAAATATTTACGTAATTTTAACAGCCAATCATAAAATTTGACTCTGTCGTGTAAAGTATGTTGGTTTCGACATACTAGGGGGTATCTATGTATTCAAATATTTTCGTTCGAGAATGTTGTCTGGTTGCCCAAGGCCTCCGTTTCATCTACAAGGTGATTCAGTCATAATGTCATTAATTATAAGGGAAAATAGGGAGATATGAGTATAATATGAACACGAGATAAAACAAATTTTAAATGCATGTTACGTTAAAAATCCGCTGGCAATATCGATTCATTTACAACTCCTAAATCAACTCGGTATCGGCCTAATGCGACGTTGCCAAATTTAAATATTTTCTTAGTATTGAACTTCACAAATAAACTGTTGTGGACACTTATGTTTTTTTTGTTGCTCACTTAAGCCAATAATAATTTAAAATATCGAATGACAAATACAGAAGATGCGATTGACGATGGTAAATTCGAATAAACATCCTGTAGTTTTATTACTGTTATCTTTGTGATCCTGACATGGCAACGCTGTTTTGCTTCAACGCTCGAACGCTAAACATTTTTTATTTTCTGGTTCACAATATAATATGCAGAATTTAGTAAAAAGGTATCAACTTTGCATTGAAAAAGAAGACGTTCGTATTGAAACTTTCTTATAAAATTATTTATTCTGTTTTTAATATAATTAATTTAAAATCCCGTGACCAGGGTGGTCACAGGATTTTATGTATACCGCGCGCAGAAAAAATTACGTTACGGATATAAGATTTTATTAGTAAACGGGGTAGGAATTCTTCCGAACCTCACCCCTAGCAATATCTCAGCTATATTTCCGCATTATACCATTCCCAGGGCCATAACTTAGAGACACATTGTGTCTGTTTCTTTTTTTTACGGCCATATCCCTGGTTTACCCGAACTTTCGCCATTCCCCGCGGAAAGAACATCATAATTCCGCCCCCGCGCAACACTTTATTTGTTGTTCTGTTTATTCTCCCCCATAAAAACCAATCAATCGCCATAATAAAGCATTAAAAACTTCCCGGATACTTTTCTAGAGTGTGCTCTGGAAATATTAACCCGCAGAGTTTGATATACGGCGATCTGGCGGTCACATCCCGCAAAGCACGTAGCGAAAAGCTTTCAGGGTGATGTGAATGGCGAAAATCTGGGGATTAAGTTACTCCGCCTTCATCGCGAAGAGAAGTACTCTAATTTTTATTTGGAGTTGGCCGGGAAGGAACGTCCGTTTTTGCCGGCGCGGCCGTCTACTTTTGAAGCGTCGTAAATGCAACTGAACGTCGGACTTTAGATTTAAAAGTATATGAAATAATCTAGAGGTTTATTGAGTTGGTGACGTTGCACTAAGAGTAAAATAAATTGCGAAAAATTTTACGTAAGTTTACTACTTACCGTTGCAATTTGTTTTCCTGTAATTGTTTGTTTGTTATATTTTATTTCGGATCGGTCCTATGTAGTAGAACAAAAGCACTTTTTAATTTCGCGTAACTAAAAGATGCATTTTAGTTCCTTTGAACATCTTTTACTGATTTTAGTGACACTAACCAACGAATTGCCAAATCACTGTTCAATGTAGGCTAAAGTCTCATGTATTTTAGTTTGAGAAACTAAAATGCATAGAACTAAATACTAACCAAGGAATTGCCAAAATAATGTTTAATGTAGGCTAAAGTTTTACACTTAGTAGTCTTATATTTCACTTCGAGGAACTAAAATGCATGGAACTAAACACATACATTTTGGTTCAAGAAATTAAGATTCATGGAACTAAACAGTAACCACCGAATTGCCAAAAGAATGTTTAAAGTAGGTTAAAGTCTCATGCATGTTATTTCGAGAAACTAAAATGCATGGAACTAAACACTAACCAACGAATTTCATGATAGGCTAAGGCGTCTTTATTTTGCGAATATTAAAGAGAATGGTTGCATTTAAAAGAAACAATCTTATCCCTCTCCCGCTGCCACTGGTTACGTTACATTTTTGAGAATTGAACTTTACCAAAGTGCATGCCCCATAAAAAAACTAATCATTGAAAATTAAAAGACGCACTATAGTCTCCCCTATACTACCATCATTTCTTCTGTTGAGAGTCATCAAACATCGTCACCTCCTGAGATATAGTAAGCGAATTTCAGTTTCATACAACTTGCATAGAATTTTAGCCAACCGCAATTTCCACATCACGCGTGACATGGTTTAATATTTTATCTGACCCGGTAATTCCCGAAATGCGCCCGAACACCCCCGGCGCCACCCAAAAAAGTTAAAATTACATAATGACCCTCCAGTTAGAGTATAAAATATGAGGAAGATTAATATGAGGTCGGGTTCGACCCGCCCCGATCAAATCCGCGCGGGATACGCAGTCGACTGGGCGAATTTTCCGCCTGTCACAGTGATATTTATTTAGTTAGAGAATAGTTTACGCAAGAGCGGATGTTTATTTTTGACTCGGGAATTTTGTATCAATCAGGAAGATTTAGGTCAAATGGAAGATAAAACGAAACAAATATTAACGAACAGCACTGTCGTACTAACTACGAGTATGCGTTTAATTTTAATAAATATTTTATTAATTTAGTTAAATAATACATATTTCAATTGAAATTTTGTTGCGTGAATTGAATAAAATTTTATTAAATTCCTATGTTTATATTTTTAGAACAAATTTAAATTAACCTGAAAGTTAAAGGTATATTTAAAGTTGTTAGGTTTTATATATCTCTAGGATAACGTTTATTATTATCTACAACTATCCGTTCAGTTATAATAAATATTTTATGTTTCATTCAACATAATACATATTTGATAATAATAAATGGACGTTTTGTTGCGTGTATTTAAGTACGCTGTTTATTAAAATTTGAATTAATATGCAAATTGAAGTTATTAGATTCTCTATATCTCTTGGATTTAATGCTGCCCCGTTAGCCACAACTATATGTTTAGTTAAATATATTACCAGTTTACTTTAATATAACTGATACTTGGTAAAAATAAAAGGACTTTCCATTGCATGTATTCAAGTATACTGTATATTTAATGCATCAATATCTATATTTGTGAGGTCACATTAAATTATATTTAATTGAAGTTACATTTTTTTACTTTATATTTAATCAAGAACTGCAATAGCAGTACCTTATTACCTACAACTATACGTTTCGTTATAACAACTATATTATCAGTTTGTTTCAACAAAGCAATAAATGAATATTTCATTGCCTATATTCAAGTAAACTGTTTGATAAATGTAACTAACTCTCTATGGTCTACTGCAATAGTACTAATTTATTGCCTACAACTATATATTTAGTTATAATAAATATATTATCAGTTTGCTTCATCATAACCGATATTTGGTAATAATAAATGAGCATTTCATATTTAAAGTAAGCTAAATCCTCACTCTTCATACTAATCGCAAGATCCCATAATAAAATCTTGTACAGCAGAAGGGGCGGCATATTATTATTTAGTCCTTCTCGCTCCACTCTGTTCGAATTCCAGATGAACGTCCCCGTTACCCGCTCACCCCCGCCTAAATAATGAATCGGGGCACCCAAAAGCCACTCTACTGGTAAAATTCCAAGCCGGGGCCAGGAAGGCCTCGATAAATCCGAGCGAATGGGCCGGTATAGTTGGAATTCCCAACACCTAACCCGTAGGCTCGTATTTCCTCCTTTATTGCGTCTTTAGAGTACATCGGGAGTGCATTATGAGCTGGATATGTTTCAGCGGCTTCGTTTATTCATAGCGCGACGGCCTGGAAGGTGGTTCTCAGGAGTATCGGCTGATGGCGCTGGTTGTCGTCCATCGTTGGTTGGTACTCCATTAGTAATGTTCTAACCTAATTTTGGACGTTTGGTAGCAGGCTTCAAGACACGAATAAAATTTCTGTAGCATATCAGTGTATATTTACATACAGGGTGTAATTTTGAATCGATACTTTAAAAAGGTAACAACAGGCATCACTGATTAAATCCGTTCATAATCCACAGTGCAGTGCAAAGGTTTTCAGATTCGGTTTCAACAAGTACATAAGAATATATAGGTGCTGTGTAATCTGAGTTTAGTTGACGACCCAGACTAAACAGAACAGTTTAAAACACGATATTGATTGAAACAATCATAATTTGAGATTATTATTTTGAGGGAAATTGATGCAATAGATGTGAAACGATATCATGTTTTATTTGTATGTATTGTTGCAAGGGTAAAAGTATTTGATAAAGTAAGCTCCTTTTCAACGTACGTGTTCTCGAAGACCTAAATAAATACGCTTCGACAAAGTCAGATTTCTATAAATTGATATATTGTTGCGCATTTCACAGCATTCTGAATTTATGTACGACATACAGCTGCTGAATCGAGAACAAAATTACGTCGTATTCACCTATTCCGAACTGTTCAAAGGGAAAACATTGGTTGAATTATGTAACTGGCGCTAAACTAAAGGAATTCAACGTTTTCACCCAAACAATGAGGACTCTAATGCCTGAAAGCTTTGTGATTTTACAGAGTTAAACTACAGAAAGTCACAAGAGAGTGATATACAGTTCTTAATAAAATAATTGTTCAAGATTAAATGTATATATTCATGAAAAACAATAGGGAATAGTTTGCGATTATACAGTGGCTGTTAAAAAGATAACACAACTTGCAGCAGGAATCAATACAGCTAATATTCAAACAGGAAACAGGTTATGTCTAGTTTAACCCCGCAACAACCCCCCGCTTCCTCCCCCGTTCTTTAAAACGTCGTGTCCGAGGAAAAACAATGAATAATAAATTGATAAACAGCGCGGGCCGTGGAACTTCAAATGTTAATTAGACAGGCGATTGTCTTCCGGCGGCGTCCGCCTGCTACGACCTCACGAATTAATTGGTTCGCGAGATGGCGGCGGGGGAAGACGGGGGTTGATGGATTATCGCTGCGGCCGCGTTACCATAACAATGATTACCTGGATCGGCTAATTAATTGTAGCTTGTTCGTTGAACGGAGGCATCGAAGTGCAACGGAAGCGCGATGCTCGCTAGGATTTGGTTTTCCGGCTCAACGGTCGATCGGAGGCGAGAGGAGCTGTCGATTTCGTTTACCTAGATGGCTGGGTGTTTGAGCGATAACATTGATAAGGGTGGGGTGTATCACAAACGAAAGGATGTAGTCGGAAAATTTTATTAAGACTGTAGAACTTACTTACAAACATGTTCAAGTGTAATATGTTGCATCGAGTCAGCTCATCGTTGCAAAGAGTTAAATTTACAATTTTAACAGCTGTTTTCTTATCATATTTATTTCTTAAATCTTCTATGTGGCATATAATCTTATGATAGTCAGAAACGGTATTGTTTTATACAGAATTTGTTATACGTATTATCGTACTATCATTTATGTTCTCAGAAGGAGAAGGAGATCTATAAGCATTATATACCAATAAGAATTGTAAGGCTGTCAATGATATTAAATATAAATCAAATTAGAACGAAGAGATATGCCAGAAAGTTCATAAATTTAGTTTTCTTTAGATTTGGAGAACCACACCGCGTTATATGCTATAATGGATCTGAATTCATCCCAGTAATGCAAAAAAAATTGTCAATGCTTGGATACTAGGTAGTAATTGGTTCTTATTTCTGGAGACTAGTCAACTAATATTAATAATAAAATGTTTACAGAAAATATGTCGCAATATGAATAAGAGTAAATTTGCATAACAAATCACGCACTTGTCTCCAAAAGAGCTATTTGTAGAGTCAAATGGAACAGAGTTAATATATTTCCTTCACAGCTACGGTAACAGCTTAATTTTGTTATACGTACACAAGGAATCATTTATAACCTCAGGAATACTACTAGATCTATAAGCATTGTATACCACATAAGAATTATAAAGCTGACAATTACCAGAATTCGTCAATTACCCACATTTTGTAACATCGAAGATTTTGTTTCTAATAACAGTATAAGATTACTATAACGATCCAAGTATGCAGCACATTCATATGTAAAGGTACATCCGTACATTTCTTTCATTTATATTAAAGCATCATATAAATAAAATAAAAACTGGGGGAATTACCAAAAAGTTAATAAATGAAGTATATTTTAGATTTGGAACACCACATCGCTTGATATGCGATAATGGATCTCAATTCATCCCAGTTGTAATGCAAAAAATTAGTCAGTGTTTAGATGCTACGCAGTAATTAGTTATTATCACTAGAGAATATTTAACTAATGTAAATATTAAGATGTGTACGGAAGATATGTGTCAATATGATTGTATTAATACTAATAGTAATGCTACACTCCCACTACAAATAAAGACTGACGTGTTACGACATAAATCACGCACCTCATCTTATAGTTTCTTGCCGCCAAAAGGGCTATTTTATCGAGTCAAATGGAACAGAGTTAATATAAATCTTCCGCAGCTACCCTGCGTAATGTTGTCATCGCTACGCCCACGTATAACACTTGAAACGCGTCAAAACCGATTTTATGGTACGCGACGACCGCAAAGGACGTAAAATTAAAGAAAGGACGTCCCTCCCCAATTACGGACCCTCGCGGCTCACCGGGACGTCACCTTTTTCTTAATAACGTTTGCGTTGTCGCCCGTAAATTTCCCATATATATATATCATCCCCCGCGAGCGTCATGTATAAAATTTAGTAGGCCATAAAAGTGGAACCAATCTTAGCCCAAGAATTGAAGGGGGCGCTAGGAACACTTCATATTTTACATTTCCGTTTTCATCATTAATATTTGACGACACGAGGTCGGGGGGGTTGCGGCAGGTCTTGTCTGAAAACTAGGAAGGCGAGGGAGGAGTGTTTGTACAAAATCAATCAGGAGAAATTGACACAGACTTTAAAATATCTTGTAAAATTATAGAGAAGCAAATTGTTTTTATAAAAATACTTCCTATAATGCAAGTTAAATGCAGCTCTAGGTTTAATATTGATTAGTTTTAACAGTGACTTAACACCATACCTAAATTTCTTCTATTTATTTGGACCGTTTTTCTGCGTTCTAAGTAATCCGAAAACGTTAAATCGTAACTAAATAATAAATAGATAAACCTCTCGTCGATTTCTCCCCTGCCACTACGCTCTTCCTTCTTGTTAGAATGTGTCTCCTAGGGAAGTCGACGCTGTGTATTCTCTAGCCAATTTCAACACTGTCACTTCTTGTTCCGCCGGCAGAACCCCGTTGTTGGGTATTCGACGTTTTAAAGTTTTATTTTACCCAAATGGATCTCCCCCATCGCCCGAGACACAGGCCGAAATTATACGATGTTCCGTGTCGCCGGAAAAACGTGTCCGAGTCCCCGAATTTAATTTACCATTTATTTAGCAGAAAAGGGGTTTTAAATGCCTTTCGTGTCTTTCTTTATACTTAAAGTACTGATTAATACCAAAAACCACGAAATATATGCTGATGAATGCCAGTAACTATGAAACATTGTTATATTCTTAACTATGTCTTGTCTCCATTTCTTACAAATTAAAATTACTGTGCCCATTGATTCATGCAGCCACTGTGCCCCATTCTTTGTACAACATCGTCTTGACAGTTGATCGTGATTTCACTAATTGGTACTTCAATAGTTCGGGGACCCATCCGACCGATAGAGACCTGTTTTGTTTGTTTCCGTCGAAAGTTTTCACAACTTTTCCGATCGTTGCGATGGCTGACTCTCATTATAATATTCTTGTTGAAGGAAGAATTGTTAGCGGATCGGAATTGTGACGCTGTACGTTGGCATAGGCCGCATACACAGGCACAAAGAGCTTCGTTATATTTAATTGATGTGTTTCAGCCAAATACGGGCTGGGTCGTTGAAGGTATCAAAGCTGCGGCAGGGTAGGATCCGGCAAAGTCTGCAGAATTTGATCAAAAAACATGTGTATACCACTCCCTCGCCACACAGATATATACTTATCCGTAATTTGTTGATTCTTGAAGTTCATTCGACTAGTATTAATGTGCTGTTAAAAAAAACGGGTTAAAAAAAGGTAAGAATCAATCACTGGACAACTTAAATACATTTTGACGAACAATCGACATAAATCCTCTTAATTTGATTATGCATAATTATTATATCAAATACAAGACACACCGTGAGAGTGATTTTATTACAAATTTAAAGTAAAGTAAGTAAACAACCTCTTTTTTTTTTTTGATGTGATCAATGCGACGTTGTACCGACGTCTAATTCAGACCTGATATATAAAATTGACGTTTCGAATAGATTTATTTAGTCAGTTCGTTGCAAACAATAGTCAAACATCATATGGATGATATCTTGAAATTACATTAGACAAAATTTAATTTGTAAATTGTCTCAATGACAAACCAATGTTATTTTGTAAAAAAGTGATCAACGTTGTTCTGAATATATATGGTCGAAAGTTTGTGAATAACTCATTTTACAGTAAAACGTGTTCAATATTTATTAGAATTTGTATTTTAATTACCCTCCAATAGCTTGTTGATTGATATTGACCACTTTAGACGTCATCCCGACGTAAGTCAGTCAGATACAATTTATTTTACAAGTAGTTTCTACATGAAATTAGCATTATATGGTAGTTCAAAACGTTTTATCGACGTTTCTACAATTTTTCTTTAGACATGACATGATAGTTTGTCTTTCGTCTACAATTCGACGAATCAAACGTCTTGATTGGTACTAGTTTGGTCGAATCTCTGTCAGGTACATCCTTTACTGGAAAAAAATGGTCGATTTGAATCAATGTTTAACCATTTCTTTGGAACTACGTACAAAATACTGGTCGATTTTCCCTAGTCACCCTAAACGCAGCAATGAATATCGAAAAGCTATGCAAACATATGCAAATGTGATTTGGAAACGGTCCTGTCCCTGCGCCTTTTGTAACATATTCACGTAGAGTGCCCCGACAAAGGATTGAGCGTTTTTTTTTTGTTTTTCGTTAAATCTAATTCCGAAACTGATATCATATTTCGCTTTGTTGGCTTTTGTGCGGGCGCGTAACGAGAAGTTGATAAAAACGGATACGAGGCGATCGACTGTATTTGTCTGGTTATTCATTTCCAAGCCGTAATTAAAGACATTAATTAATGGGAATGGTTTTTGCCTCCCACGCCGATGAAAAAGGTATTTCCTCAACTACAGTCCGAAAAAAATTACTGATTCTACACTTGACACCAAAATGTAAGGCACATTCGGTAAGAGACTTACTTTTTACTGTCTTTAGCGCTTTGTTTCGTATCATACAGATACTTTTTTATAAATTATACAGGGTGTCTTTTAACTATGGGTCAAAAATCCATGAGTGTATTCTGTGGCCAAGAATAAGGGGTTTTTGCCATTGTCCAGCTACAGCGTGTCAAAAATTAAAGAAAAATCAGTTTTTAATTCCTAAACCGCTTGAGATAATTTATCGTAATTCGGTTGGAATACGCCTCTGGAGGTAAAAACCTCTACTTAACAAACACGCTGTATACGCTTTCCAATTTCTGAGGATATCCAAATAGATCCTAGACATTTGCCAGGGTCCAGCTGCGACCGCAGACTAGGCGATCGGCTTCGTCCTGCGCGATATTACGTCGCAGGATATTTTGCAGGGTCGGGGAAGAAAGTGGTGAGGGCGCAATTGAAAATAAGTGTATCCTTTGGCCGAGCAGCTGCAAGGGGGCCGCGGGCAGAACGGGTTCTCCCCCGGCCTCCTGATAAATCGCTTCGTTATTCCTGCAACGGCGGCTGTCCCGCAGGAGTTCGGCCCCAGCCAACTCCGTTTAGCTGTGAAATTGTCTAAAACCGACTCTTCGTTAGCATCGTCTTGGGTCGGCGTCTTGCAAATGGGCCAAGGGGTGATTCCGCGGAGAATAGATTTAATTTTTGTTTATAATTTGTTACTTCTTGAGAGTTTCGGAAAATATACAGGGTGTTTTTAAATGAAGTAACAAAAATGAGAGAGGTGAAAATAAATCGATTTCACCTAATAGACCTATATCCCAAGTCACATAATAAAAAACATACAGGATGTCAAAGTTAAAATTTTATTTTCGATATTTGTAGATAACTTCTTAAAAAACCCAAATATTTACATAAAATTTGTAAATCAGGCGTTTTTGCGGGCGATAAATTCAAATTTGTTTCTAATTTTGACGTCACTAGTAGAGGGCGCCAACTTTTTTGCAGCTTAGTGTATCCATTTGACTATCGAAACAATCGATTCTCGTACCTGTTTTATTTGAAAAAGGTTACCTTGCTGAAGTTGGTAGGAGTAATCATTTTTTAAATAATCCTATTTGAAATGCTCAGTTAACCGAGTAAAAACTTTTTTGGTTTCAGGTAAAGTGCCTTTTCCGCTGAAAATACAGCAAAATGTTACTTGAAAAAGTTGTTCAGAATGGTAAATTATGGAGTAACATTTTTAATTGAAGTCAATATAATTTTTTACAGTAATATTTTCGGTTGATTTAAGTTGATTGGAGGTACAATTACAGCACAAGATACAGCTTCAGGAATAACCCATCTACCATTTTTAACTTACACTCAGACCATTCTACAAGGTAATGCACTTTATGCAACTCCCTCAAACTTCCCTCGTTAAGCCGTATTATGTTAATCCGTAATTTTTAGTCCCGTATTAAAACATAAAGAGCCCATTCGCCGCATCTCGTTATCGTCAGACGGCCCCCTCTACACAGAAATTAGAAACGAGTCGGGAACAAAGAAAAAACAAGAGCCCATTTAAATTTTTTAACACCTGTTTTTAGCCTTATTAGGTTTTAATGTAAATTACCGGCGAAGTAGAACTTAGGACGGTATTAGCATTTTTAATTCCTTTAATTCGGACTAACGGTGTACTTGAATTTTTATTTTTATGAATATGGAACAGCCCGACGGAGGCCGCAAGCAATTACGCGTTACGTCTTTTCAATTTGGAGGGGGATCCCGATTTAAGCCTTCATATTTGTTCGCCGTCTGGCTTATTAACTACCTTGAACGGTTAACTTTTAATAGAAATTAGTAAAAAGAACAAAAACGGCGTCTTCAAGTCGCGAATGGAGATCAATTATTTTTTGCGCTAGGGACACATCTTTGTTTAATACTTGTCTTGAAACATGCAGTTTCTCACTTAGATCACAAAACTCGAAACCCTTTGTTGTATTGTGTTTCTTTGCAAGAAGCAGTTTAATTTAATGTGATAAATAACTCCAACTCTTCTGTTATCCTGTAATGAAACATTTTATTAACAAATTAGTCATTTTCAACTTTGCATATGTCTATATTTCTCTTAAACAAAATTAAATAAACTTGGTGTGGCGCTCCGCACTTCTACTTATACCTCAAGAAGATAAGTTGTTTATAAATGCATACGTATTAGACTTTACGACACCTACCTCTACGATTCCACTTAGCGTATGCAACCTGCAGAATCACGGCATCGCGTCGCGCTGCATAATGCAGGCCCGGTTTCGTTCTTTTTATTAAAATGCCACCGCGAACTTCTAGATTTACAACCCGACCGTTGGTGCGATGCACCCGACAACTTTAAAAAATATTCCGCTGCTCCTTCCATCTCCCTCCCCACTTTCTCTTCAATAATGCATTGAGTTTATAAATAATTTGGCGAGATTTTCTCCGGGGTGATAAATGGAGGCCGCCGGGACCGGAGTCGCTATAATTTAATGTCATTGGTGGTTCCATTTGAGAGGATTGGAAATTCGGCTGTCCGAAAAGGAAAAAACTTTGCCGCGCCATCATTGGAATTAATCCATCCATTTTTTGTTCGTAGCCTACATAATTGAAAACAAGTGAATATTGCTAAAAATAACAAAATGTGTCTTTATTTGTAGGTGAACGACTTCCCAGGAACGTCTGGATGTGCAATTTGCAGTGGGGTAAGTTTTATTTAATTTAAAATCCAAATGGTAGTTGTTTTGCTCATAGTCCAAAAATCAACGTGTATTTAACGTCATCATTCTGATCAAAAAATGACTACTATATAACACACGTCTATTTCACGCTTTCTAACTGCACCATTCATTATTAAATAGTAATCTCCTAAGACACGTCATACTACTAACAAATAATAATGAACAATATTGTTCCACAAATCCGCAATATTTGTTTATTGCAAGGTAAGCAACGTCAACACTCTTGAATAACATGTAACTGTGTTAAAAATTAATTATAGACGTATATTTATCATGATCTAGCTGTTCCATTAATAGTTAACGTCTATACAACGTCGATTGCTACACAAAAATGAGCTTTTAAATAATAGACGTCGTTTAGCCGTCATCTAATATACCAAAGGTGGTATTAACCATTAAACGTTTCTTTTACGTCATTATTTAACCATAATTAACCTACAGAATTTATTTTTTAAACTTATGCAGTTTTTCTACCAAATTTTTGGTTCTCTTTACGATCCCTATGCGCCAACAAGCTGCTCAGATCACATCAATCCTATTCCGTGCTCTATTGCAGCGCTCCTGGGTCCTAAACGCGCTACAATTGGCTCATATTTCTTATTTCCATAACTCTGTGCATAGCAGAGTCCACGTTAAATTATGCAGTAGGCGAGCTATTCAGGAATTTCAAACAATACGTACGACTGGTGTTTGTAGCGTTGCGTCCGTCTTATTCGGTGGAAGTTGCTGTTGTATTATTCAGTTTCGTAGATGCCGTGTATTTGCCGTTTTCTATTATAGAAAAATTGGAAACACAACGAATCTGGTGGCGCGACATGTATGAAGTCATGTTTAATATTATAGCGAGACGGGGTACCAGCCAGTTGAGCATTACTAGACGGGTTGTAATATTATTTTTATATAACAATAGACGTCAGTTGAACGTCTATTTAGCATTTGTAATTGTCGCCTAGGTCTTATCTTTGTTGCCAAAGTTAATAGCAAGTCAAATATGAATTATAAGTAATGTTTAGAAAACGTCATTTTTTGTACAAAAAATGACGTACGGGTTAATAGCTAGCCTATAAGTTAGTTTGGCGGTAATTATTTGTTTTGCAATACGCAATTGTTTTTTTACATATACGTTTCTTCAATGTCATTGAGCTACTTCATAAATAATTATAATAGACGTTTATTTTACGTCGTCTAATTTCACTAGCTATAACTAATCCTTATTTTACGCCAATGAATAAATAAATATTGCTTTAGAAATAGGCCAAATAAACATTTTCAAGAACTAACGTCTAATGAACATTATTTTCCGACCAAAACGTGACCTAACGTTTAGTTTATACGGCTATTGAAACCTATCTTAATAGCATGCAATTATTGTTTGTTTGATCACCGACCTCATCCCAGACTTTACCCAAATTGACTGTTACTCATCGATTTTACGTCATTTAACTTCACCAAACATCTTTACTTTAGCAATAACAATGAAAAAAATATTATTGCTTTAAAACTAGACCAAATTAAAATTATTAAGAAGTAACGTCTAAATAAGGTCATTTATCGACCAAAACGTGGCTTACTCGTTAATTTAGTGCTAATTATTTGTTTATATGATTTATCGCTAATAAAACTCATCTAAATAGTATGTAATTATTGTTTATTTGGTCACCGACCATATTTAACTACTTCACAAAAGATTATCACGTCTTAAATATATACGTCTCTACCCAAGTACTGTTACTCGTCCATTTTACGTCAATTAACTACAACATGTCGTGCCAATGAGTAATAATGAACAAATAAATATTGCATAATAAAATACCGCATCAAATACAAATAATCCAGAACTAACGTCTAAAAAACATCATTTGTCGACCAAAAAGTGACCTTACTGTTAGTATCAGCTCCTGTACTTTAATTCAGCGCTAATTATTTGTGTTTTTTTATGAATGTTCGCTATTATTGCCTGCGTCTGCTCTTGACTGATAAATATGGATGCCAGAATGGCGCCTAAATATCGAGGTAATTGCTAGATTCCAAACCATTGAATATCTTAAATTCAGACGCGCGGCCTAGTATTGTATTTCAGGCGCTTTATAATACTTAATTGGATAATTAACTTTGGACTGTATAAGCCTCTCGTGGACTGATATTTGAATCGATATAGTGCACCGCCGCAATCAGTAGCGGCGATTCCAGAATGTAAACGTCACACTAAAGTTAAGAAATAGTTTTGTTGAAGTATCAAGTAGTTTTTAACGATGGCCGCCTGCTTAATATTTGTTACCGACATACATATTTTTTAATGATGTAGTTATTGAAATGTGTCCTATTGTACCAGATGACGTCACTACCATTTAAGTTATGATTTTAACCAGTTAGAGCAAGTTTTCTTAATTTTTTTTAATAGAATCTTATCTAAAAGAATGCACGTGGTACATTTTGAGACATATTTCTCATCTCATCCCGATGCTGCGATGCAATATTCGTAATTAGAGAAAAGAAGGAATGCGCCGCCCATGGTGGGAAGCTGCCTGTAATGCACTTAAAACTATTACAGCTGAAGTACTCCCATAACAGTATAAACTCGACTTCTTAACTGCAACGGCTTGAATGATATCTAGACCAAATTACACTTTTAAAGCAGTAGTCGTAGGACAGGGACGCGATCCCAGGCATAATTTCAAGTAATTAGTAGTCCCTCAGGAATAATTCACTTGTCGGCGAGGCATCTAGACTCTCTACGGATAGACTATAGGAAGATTTAAAAAAATCTCATTTGACGAAATTTACGGCGCATATATAGAGTGTTTTATAAGTAATGTTCTACATAGCAGTACACATTATTGAAAGTTATCGACCTCTATCGCGTTCGGCAAGAACGATATTTTGCAAACAAGGAATTCCAGGAAACAACTACTCTGCGGGCTAATGCCCCGACCATTATTGAATTACGCCTGAAATACTTACAGCAAACAGCTAAAGTCACCACCATATTTTTTTTATTGATTCTGAAAGATCGTTTAATTCTCTATCAGACAGTACTAAAATTTTGCCCTCTTACATAGGAACGTTTTCGAGTAAATGACGATTGAATGTTAGAAAACGTAAATTTTATCCATAAAAAAGTAACAATTCTGAGGTATGTAAAATAAAATACAATTGATTAAATTTTATACTTAAATTAAATGTTCGAATTGCCATCCACCAACTTCTTGACAATGCGCAAGTCTGTGAAGAAATTCTTCTTGCACATTATGAATGATTTCTGGGGTAACTCTGTGTATTTCGTCCCGAATGCGATTTTGAAGTTCTTCTAAATTACGTGGTTTATTAATGTACACTTTTGACTTCAAGTATCCTCATAAAAAATAGTCGAGAGGTGTAAGATCTGGCGATCTTGCAGGCCATTCTATCGGTCCGTGTCTGCCGATCCACCTCCCAGGAAAACAGTTGTCCAAAAAATCTCGTACAGGGCGCGCATAGTGCGAAAAATTACTGCAAGGGCTGGAACAAGGTCATTTTCTAGAAACTCTAAATATCTTTGTCCTGTAAGGGTTCCTTCAAAGAAGAAAGGCCCTACTATTCTGTCGTCAACTATTCCAGCCCACACATTTAATTTCTGAGGGTGATGGGTATGTGCCTCTGCCAATGAGGATTTTCCCGACTCCAATATCTGCAAGTTTGACGGTTTACTGTACCATTCAGACAAAATGTGGCCTCATCTGAAAAAAGTATTTGCCGGTGTAAATTTCTATTTCCTTGACATAAATCCATTATAATTTCGCAAAAGTGTAAGCGGCGATCGGGATCATCTTCATTGAGTTCCTGCACAAGTTGAATTTTGTAGGGATGATATTTTTCCTTCCTCAAGATACGTAGCACTGTGCTCTGACTAGTGTCATTGTTTAATGCAACCAATCGTGAAGAATTATGAGGATTATCCACCATACTTATCAAAATGTTCTGTTTCTGATTTTAATTAATGCTTGGACGTCCAGGTTTTGGAATATTTACAACATTACCAGTTTCTCTAAATTTAGACTCTACCTTACTGACTGTTGATTGGCTGATAGGACGATCTGGATATTTTTCATTAAATAAATCGCAAACTTCCTGCTGAGTTCTAGTCATATTCCCGCATCCGATAAGAATTAAAATTTCAATTCTTTGAGTAACAGTTAAATGTGCCATAATACTTTAAATTGAATAATAATTTCTATGTCGCTTACAATACTTATTAGAAAGTCGGTGTGACAATGACACTTTGCAAAGATTTTCACCTACGTGATCCATAAAAGAACTATGGAATTCGAAAAACTAAACTTTATAACGTTTTTGCTTTATTTTAATTGATTTACGTTTTCTAACATTCAATCGTCATTTACTCGAAAACTTTCCTATGTAAGAGGGCAAAATTTTAGTACTGTCTGATAGAGAATTAAACGATCTTTCAGAATCAAGGAAAAAAATATGGTGTTGCCATTAAAAAAAAATCGATGACGTCATTACTCGAAAACAAATGACATTTGAAAACTGCATTTTACGCTAAAATATGTATTTTTTAAATTAAAAATCGACCTGTTCGAGGATTTTTCCCAAAAAATAATTGTTTCGTTTTTACTGAATTTATTCCATACTTTTGGCGCATACTGTATATGGAATCAGTAATATTCAAGGAAATAAAGGAACATGCTGATTTTAATAATAGTATTAACTTAACTATCCAAACTATTTTGATAACTAAAAGTTTCGCACATCTCAGCATAGGTATTTTAGGTACCTGAATTTGCTTTCCAAAATTTGTAATCAAAACGGCACACATATCAATTATATCAATAAATAGGTCAGAAGATTAGATGACTCCCGATATACAAACTATTACTATTACCAAAAAACGTATGCCACGTGCAGTACCGCAAAATTTATAGATCTATTCAAACTTTGGGATTGTACTGTAACAAAACAATAACAATCAAAACAATTATTGATGATTTTTTCGTTATATCTCTATTGGTGAATGGAACAATTAAGAACTTATGTGAAAAGATGAAAGTAGATTTGATTACAAATACATCAGTCGTTTAAAACAGGTTATCAAATTCGTTTTAAAGAGTGTCATTATTATGGCAGTAGATAGTACGTAGTCAAGCTTATTTATGATGCCTAATACTGCGACAATTTTTAAATTTGGCAACGCTGCACCCAGGCGGTAAGCGAGTTGGTTTCAGAGCTGTACGGATCTCTCAGTGACAGCCTGACAAGGGATTTAATTTTTTTTAATCGCGTCATCGTATTATACTCGTTGTTTTCAATTTTCATTATGAATAAATCACCATGTATATTCAGTGCACGCAAAATCGAGGCTGTTTCCATTAACATAACACACTCGCCGCCGTCGACTTCAGCCGCCACCCTAATTTTAGTTTACATTCCCACCGCACGACTCCAACAAACAAGACATGTGTGTACGTCTTCCCTACGAACTCACCTCCGTAGATTAACTTACGACTTCCTGGGAGGCCGGGGCGCTAACGTATTCAGCGGGATTATTCTATCATCGCTTTAGATGTTTGCTCGGAGCCCGCTAAGCCCAGATCTTGGGGGTGCAGTTTGTTATACGCCTCTTGGCGTTCTTCGTACGTTCCTGTGTCTAATGGGTTCCTTGATTAAAAGAGACGTGCTCCCATTGTTCCGGCGGCAGCCGCGAAGGTCGCGGAGAGCGGCGCGGGCTTTGAAAAATGCGTGGGTCGGGGAACAACAGTGGAACGTTTTTGTTGAGTCAATTCAAGAAATAGAACATACCAACAATTTTCTGCCTAAGTTGCAGTTACCCACATTTCTTATCTGCTCTTCAACGTACTTTTTGACGTTGTTATGTTTTTTAGCAAAACGTTCTTGATTTTTTTTCATCACGTTACTTATTTTTATTTTCAGTTTTGTTCTTTATTTTCTTCCACTTTATTTATTTCTTTTCCGTACTACTCTTTTTATTTTCTAACAATAACATCCATTACGATAACATTCTTAAAATATTGTTTTGTTTCTTCTTTCTGATATTGAACGTTCCTTATCAGTTTATCCGATAACGTTTTTCTTTTCTTCGTGTTTAATTAGTTCCTAATTACGACATTTTACAATGCTGTTACGGTATCGTTCTTGGAAATTTGTTCCTGACCTATTTTCTTTAAAGTTCTTTCCAATTTCATTCTCATACGTTCTTCTTTTCTTTATTACTACAACGGTTCTTAGGTAAAATATCTTCATTCTGTTTCTTCTTCCTGTTATTGAACGTTCTTTTCATTTTATCCAGTCACTTTCCTTCTTTCTTTGTCCTTAATTTAGTTCTATGTTACTATTACAATAATGTTAAATATTATTTTATGTTTTATTCCTTTGATATGTTGTTTATATTATTGAACGTTCTTTTTCCTTTCTCTTTTATCCTATTACGCCCTTGACTGCATTGCTTTTAGTTTAGTTTTTTTTTTAAGATTTCTTACAATGCTATTATAATTATATTCCCGAGTGTTGTTTTTAGTTGTGTTCATTCTGTTCTTGGACGTTCCCTTCTACTTGACCACGTCTCTTTCATTGTCTTGGTTATTTTTTAAACTTGTTAAAGAAATGCTGTTGCAATAGTGTTTCTCTTTACTCCTTCATTATGTACTTGAACGTTCCTTTTCATTTGATTCTATTACGTTCTTCATTTCTTTGTTTGAGTTTTTTTTACGATTTTTTACAATACTATCACAATTACGTTCTCAGCGTTGTTTTAAGTTGTGTTCAATATGTTCCTGAACGTCCTCTTCTATTTGTACACGTTTTTTTTTCAGTGTTTTAGTTTTCATTTATTAGACTTCTGAAAGCAATATTGTTGCAGTAACGTTCCTAATGGTGGCCTTATCACTTCATGTTCACGGTCGTTCATTTTTATTTCATCCAATTGCGTCCTTCATTTAAATTGTTATTATTTTGGTATTTATTACGATTTCGTACAATTTTATTACAAGTACGTTCTCGCTGTTGTTTTTAGTTGTGTTCAATCGGTTCCTGAACCTTCTCTTTTATTTTTCCACGTTCCTTTTTTTCATTGTTTTAGTTAGCGTATTTATTAGAATTCTTAAAGCAATATTCCTGCAGTAACAATCCTACTGTTTCGCTTTGTTACTTTATTACGTTCTTAAACGTTCCTTTTCAATTAATCCTATTACGTACTTCATTTCCTTGTTCTTAGTTTAATTTTTTTACGATTTCTTACAATAGTATAATTATGTTTTCGATTTAGTTCTAGTTGTGTCCAATCTGTTTCTGAACGTTCCCTTCTACTTGACCACGTTCTTTTCTTCGTTATTTTAGTTTTGATTATTTATTACACTTTTTATAACACTACTGCAACAACATTCCTAGTGTTTCGCTTTGTCACTCTATTATGTTTTTGAACGTTCCTTTTTATTTGATTCTATTACGTCATTTCATTGTTATTAATTTAGTTTTGTATTACGATTTCTTCCAGTACTATTACAATTACGTTCTTGGTGTTATTTTTAGAAGTGTTCAATTTGTTCTTTTTACTGGAATATGGTTTTCTTTGTTCTTGGTTTTACTCGCGATATTATTACTACTTTCTACCTATCCCCATTTTGATCTTAGTTTTGTTTCTTCATTCCAAACGTGCCTTCCATTTCTCTTTTTCTAGTTTTCTATTTGTCTGTTTCGATATTATTCATTACAACAACGTTTCTATAGTTTTGTTTCAACTTTATTCCTTCATTCTATTATTGAACGTTCTTCTTTACCCTCTTCCTAGATTTGTTCATTTGAAGACGTGCGTAGTTTTCTATTTTTGTTTCTAAAACTTTATTCTTGGCTCACACCTCTTTAAAGTTGTTCATTTTAGCGCGTCATATACCTTGGCACGTTCGCGGTTCCTAGGAAACAATTCTCTTATATCTTTAAATCTGGTTAAAAACATGTTGTAGACGAAGCTCTTCCTATTAAGAAACTGAAGCTTTTGGAAGGCGCCTCCCAGGATTTAATTTGCAACATTGTCATATAAGTTAATTAAGTTGGCTTCGGGGAAGAGATAGGTGCGAAACTCGACCCCCTGCACAATGAAATGTAAAATAAAGGAATCACTCCGCCGGCGGTTGCTAAAAGCCACTCTTCTGCAAGAACTCATTTGATTAGGGGGACTGCGGCCATTAAAAAGTTTCCTTGCCTTATTTTTCACCTCCCCGCAGTGTAAACACTACACCAGAGCTCGGATTTAGATAAACTCGCGAAAGACAGAAACTCTCTATTAATATCAGCGCCAGCCCGCAAAACTTATTCATTAGTGCTTTCGGTTCGGTCTGGAACTTTGTATAAAACGGGCTCTTAAAGAAATAAGCCATATCCGCTTCTTTTATGGATACTTAGGTGGAATTCTTTGCCCGAGTTTCGCTCCCCTAGTCGTCGTCTAAATCTTTTTCTTATAAACCCGATTCTGTCTCATCCGCCCTAAGACCTTAACGTTATAATACAGTATCTTTTAATGAAAATCAATACCTACAACCCTTCCAGGCCAACCTAAGCTGTATAATTCTGATAAATAGTTTTTTTCGGGTTATGTGAGTCTGGCACCCGAATGGGAAATTTGCATGATTTTTCCAAATACGGGACAATGTCAAAAGTCGATATTTAATTTTAAATAATTTTAATTTATTGGTATAATAATTTTTATAGTTAGATATTTATGGAGTGTTTTCATTAAACCAGGTTAGTAAATTTAGTTAGATTATTTTTTTAGATTATTGATTAGAGCTTTGTCTGTGGAATAGCATACCTAGATGTTTGGTATCCAGAGAGCATACATATGACTTCATTGATAGGAATTGTAGGAGATTTGATTTATATTAGCTTAAAATACCTTCTAATACAGTAAAAATGTTACAAAAGCTAATAATAAAGAATATATGACTAGATATTGTGGGTGTAATTCAACGCAGGTCGGGGCTTTAGTCCGCAGAGTAGTTTCACACAGTATTGTTAATACTTAAAAATATATAAAAAAATTCACCTAGGCTGTTGCTTACACTTTCCGTGCTATTCCTAAATGTTCTTAGTTCCCGATGCAAAATGTGCAAGCATACGTAACGTTACGTAACTATCAACAAGTGATGATAAACTGGTTCAGTTCTCTGAAAATTTACGGTTTGGTTGTTATTTATTGTATTGGAAACTTCATTATTTGATCGTTTAAATTACAAGAATTAATCTGCATCAACGCCTATAATGCCGACCTGGCCAAACATTGCGTTTGTACGTATAGCAGCGTCAGCAAAAATAGAAACACCGTTGTATAGAATTACTCCACGCTTCATTTCGTCGGAATGATAGTTTTGCTCTGAATAAATGTTAAAAAATACAGGAAATGTCTCCATTATTATGAAAGTTTAATTTACTCGTTCCAAATGACAAAGGACTCCTTTTAGTCATTTTTTTTCGGGCACCAGGACTAAACCTATTTCATAAATAAAGCCTGATGGAAGGTGAAACAGAAAGAACTGAAATTTGGTAATTTGCTGTTGTTGGAACAAACCCATTAGTATAATAATATCTATCACTCAATTCTGGTAATAATTTTATAGGGATCGCAATTTTTTCCTTAGAACTTGTATGATTCATAATTGAAATGCGTAGCACATATTCGTATGGGCCTCTGCAGGTGTTAGTTTAGCAAATTTTTGCTCCCTGTATCTTCCTTGTACAGCCCCAAAATTATAACTATTAAATAATAAACTGCCATTATTTTTCAAAGTTCTACTTACCTTCGAAGTTTGTTCATTGAAAACTGAATCACCCTGTATACAGGGTGAACCTTAAATAAGTACAAATATTTTAACCAGCAGTACAGTTCACTGTATAGAACACATAATTAATAGTATTTTTACAAAAAAAAATCAGGAATAAAAAAGTCAAATTTTAAATAAATTTCCTGATTTTTCAATAGAAAACTTGTTGAGGACCGCTGATTCGGGAGTCATGGTGGATGTGCCTTCCACAGCGTTGCCAGTGTTACACTAGAATTTTTAGACATGTCAAAGAATGATTGAAATATTTTTATTTATGAAAATATTAAGAATCTCTACTCACAATCATAGTTATCCAGAATTTGTTCATTATCCATTTTTACTACACTCCGACTGATTAACACTAATTAACAAATATGCTTTTAGCATGTCAACATTTTCACTGTTTGAATAATGCGCCATATTTTATTTAATCACACTGTATTTCACGAAAAAAAGAAGACACTTAAGAGAAAAACACTGTCCGTGAAAATAATAAGACGATTACGTTTTATACGTTAGTGCCGCAACTCTTAAAACAGGTGCGTCAAGCAGTACATTACTTAAAGAAACTATTAGCTTAGTTGGGTTTTAGAAGATGCAAAAGTATCTCATATTAACTTTCAATTTATGTGTATTGAAATTATCAAATCCCTTTCCACAAATATAACATGTTTTGATTGCACTTGCCACAGCTTATTCCTTTGTCCTGAACCATACTAGTGCACCGGTATCAATATCAATATAACTTCTATGAATCCTAGAGCCTAGAGGATGGGGCTTGTGCGGGACAATTCGCCTACTGTTCCTGACACCTACCTGTTATCTGTGCCTCAGTTTCTTTTTGCATGCGATTGATGCTGCTTTTAAATATTTTACTTTGCCTTCTCTTGATATTGAGCGCATACATCAAGCTAGTTATTTTGTTATTTCATGTTTTGTGTGTATTTTTAAAATCTGTTTGACCCACTACGAAACTATGAGGTACGAAATGGTTAGCACTAACACTTTGTTTGAGGTTATGTGGTGGAAATTAACTCTAAGATGTGTGAAAATTATAGTTTTTTGTTATTATTCATAAAATAATGTAAGGGGATAATTTGTGATAATATTTCTAACAGTGTACAATGTGTAACTGAAATATGGATAACTGTTTAAATAGTTGGTTTTTCAGTAAGTAGGTGAGATTTTATGCACGTTTATGGATATTTTTTTGAAATCATTTAAGTAACTTCTTAAACTCTTTAACTTACAGTATCGAACTTGAGACAATTCATATTTTAATCGTTTATGACAATTTTACTTTTCTTATTGCTAAAAACGAATCTTTTTAAACTAGAAACAATGGTAAAAATTGAATTTACTTTAAAAATTATTTATCTTACAGAAGATATGGCAACCTCGCCTTCAGTAAATCATATAGTTTATTTTATTAGGTTACCTCGGTGGTCTATTTAGTCAGCGGTCCTCACAATGTGGGTATTTTTAAAAAAAATTGATCTATATGACGAACTACACCTGCAGTTAAAATATTTGTACTTATTTAAGGTTCACCCTGTATATATAATTGTGGTGAGCTATGGTGAACCATGAAAAACGGACCAACGTGTATATAAAGTGTCTGGGAAGTTACTATAAAAACCCATAAACTGTATAATAATTTTTAAATTACGGTTTTGGAGTTGCCATGCTGAAAATACGTCGATACACTCAGATGATACCCCTCCAAATTTATTGCCGTCGATTTTCATTACCGTTACCGCCAGACGACCGATTGTTGCAATTTTACGAGCACTACATCTTGTAAACATCTCAATCGTCCCGAGAACCCATAAAACCCCCAGAAATTGTAACAATGTACCGGCTTTTATCGCATCCGCAGAATGAAAAAATTGGGTAATAGCGTTTAAGAGCGTTGCGAATGTTAAATTTTCATTTTTACGAGCTCTCAGAAGGACGGTTTACAGTCCGCATAGTGGATATGGATAATTTAACGCAGCAAGGTGACTTTCGATCATAAAAAAAACAAATAAATAGCGTCTAACGGAGTCCCTGATTCGTCACTGTCACTTATTGCTGCATCTCTCCAATCAAAGGCTTTAGACGCTGTCTGATATTTACTTTTGTTCTTTTGTTTGGCCGGTTGAGCATTTTCCCGGTTTAGAGTCGAGACTGAGCCGGAAAAGGCGGGCTTTGTACAAAGGAGGCTAAATCCGACGAAAAAGCAAACGTTTCTTTATGATGGAGTCCGCATAGAGACACCCCTTACGTAGTCATAAAATAATAAAAATAATTCATTTTAACAGATATGATACGATGAAAAGATAATCATCTATTTTTCACTACATCTAGCCTCAGAGTGGCCTCCTTAATCTCCAGACATAAACCACCTAGATTATTTACAGTTAACGTTAAGGAAGTGGGTTACAAGTCGATTCTAGCTTCAATAAAGACTGAAACTACTGCATTTGTGTGATAAATTATCTACTAACTAACTATTTCTAGTCTCAGAGGGGCCTTCTTAATCTCCAGACTTAAACCGCCTAGATTTTTGCAGTTAATGTGAAGGAAATGCGTTACAAGTCGATTGAAACTTCAATAAAGACTGCATTTAGGTGATAAATTATCTACTAACTATTTCTAACCTCAAAGTGGCCTCCTTAATCTCCAGACTTAAACCGCCTAGATTTTTGCAGTTAACGTTAATTTCCTTAACGTAATGTAAAGGAAGTGGGTTACAAGTCGATTCTAGCTTCAATAAAGACTGAAGCTACTGCATTTGGGTGATAAATTATCTACTAACTAACTATTTCTAGCCTCAGAGTGGCCTCCTTAATCTCCAGACTTAAACCGCCTAGATTTTTGCAGTTAACGTGAAGGAAATGCGTTACAAGTCGATTCGAACTTCAATAAAGACTGAAACTACTGCATTTAGGTGATAAATTATCTACTAACTATTTCTAGCCTCAAAGTGGCCTCCTTAATCTCCAGACTTAAACCGCCTAGATTTTTGCAGTTAACGTTAATTTCCTTAACGTAATGTAAAGGAAGTGGGTTGCAAGTCGATTCTAGCTTCAATAAAGACTGAAACTACTGCATTTGGGTGATAAATTATCTACTAACTAACTATTTCTAGCCTCAGAGTGGCCTCATTGATCTCCATACTTAAAGCGCCTAGATTTTATACAGTTAATTTTAAGGAAATGCGTTAGAAGTCGATTAAAACTTCAATAAATACCGAAACTACTGCATTTAGGTGATAAATTATCTAACCATTTCTAGCCTTAGAGTGGCGTCCTGAATCTCCAGACTTAAACCGCCTACATTTTTTTACAGTTTACGTTAAGTAAATGCGTTACCAGTCGATTCTAACTTCAATAAAAACTGAAACCACTGCATTTAGGTGATATATTGGAATATAACTCGGTGTGAGACTAACGTGCAACGGGGCATAAGCTGTTCGATTTCCTTCTAGTCACGATAGGTGCTGATTGGTTCTAACAACGACGAAAATCCTCTTAGCTCCGCACAGTTACAATATATTCAAATTCCCGTAAGACCTGTTCCTATACGTGCACGTACAAACCGTGTTCTCAGCGCTGGAAATTGCAAGATTAGTTCATAATTGTCAAGTTCTGAACTACAAATTATTAATTAGAAGACTGAATAATACATAATAATAGGCATTTTTATTTTATTTATGTCATGTGCTTGAGTTCGGGTGTTGTAGTGTTACACAGGATGGAATACAGTCGTCAGTGTTTTAGGAAGCAGTTAGTTTCTAAGTTTAAACCATAAAATTTGCCGCAACAACAAATTCTGTGGTGTGTGTTGGGTTGCATAATTCCATGACGTCACTTATTAGTATGTGAATGCTAGTGTAAAGGATAGGGTTGTCAACCAATTGCAACACCAAGTTAGTTTAGAAGAGTTAGTGTATCGTTTCTGATATTTGTTAAGCATTATTGTGGTAAATAGTTATCGGTGTTGTTGAAAAGACAAAAAAAATGTGGTGTAGGGAAATGAAGCGCGACGATAGAAAAAACGTAAAGCTCTCCAGCATTTCAACATTGTTTGTGAAGACCAATATAATGTAAATTTAATTGGTTTTAAGTTAATCGAAAATGTTAAAACGTAGAAGTTGTAAAAAATTTCATTTATATTAAATACGCCGTATTTTGAAATAGTGTTTTCTACAAATACAAATAATTTTAGACATTTGACAGCTGAATAATCTAGGTCTTAGCAAATAACAGGAATGTTATCTCATGCCACCTACGAATATGTACAGAGACTGAAGTAAAACGATTAAATAATGGGAAAAAGCGGTCTATCCAACTAATTTTTAGATTCAAGAATCTTTGAAAATATACATTTTCTTAAATATGTAAATATTGTTAATATATATTATACATACAAGATTGTTCACTTTTATTTATAAATATATTAAAATAACTGTTAAAATGTGGGAATAATATAGCAAAACAATGTGTCTTACAAAGGCTTTTTAAAAGATGTTATTTTATGTAAATTTAAATAGTATCAGTGAATTATGTTCTGAAGGTGTCCCTTTACTGTGCAAAGCTTTCCATCTCTTTTAACCTGAACATAGCCAACAGGGTTGCTGTAAGTTTCACGAGCGGGTCTATATTGTAAACAAATAAACAAGTGACATTTAACAATACCTAACCGTAAATTCACCGCATCACCACTAATAATTATTGTAATGCTAAAAACGGAAGATAGACACACCTGCTTGCTTTGACTCTCCGTATTTCTGCACTAATGAAGTTGCGATTTACAACAATGAAATTTATAAACATAAATAAATGCATGATGATACCGCGCTTTCGGTCACGTTGTTTGCATTCCCTGGCAATTTATTAATGTTAGTATTTTAATTATTATGTGATTATTGCCACCAGACACATGTCACACCTTTCAATATGTTTGGCAGTATCTAGGCTCAGAATTGAGTGACAACATGTAGAGAATCACATCTCGCGTATTCATGTCTGACAGAAAGCGAACAACCAAGATTGTTGTTCAGTGGCCTCATCTATGGTATCCGGATGAAAGTTAACAAGCTCCAAATCGGTATGTGTCATGTGGTACCGCTGGCAACTAACCGTGACTATTTATTATAGGTTTTTCGGGTGTAATTTAATGCTGGTCGGGGCATTAGCCAGCAGAATAGTTGTTCCTTGATATTCCGCTCTTACATTAGAAGCTGTAATATTAATTTATATTTTTTTACGATGTTACATTAGTAGGCAAAGAGATGTGCGTTGGCAAGAAGGAAATTTTAGAAGCGAAGTGTTTAGTAAGCCTATATAAAAAACGATGGTATTTCAGTAGAGATCACATCAGTGTCAAATGCACGAATTCGGTCTGTTTTTTTTTATGAAAGCGCTATTAAAATATTTCAAATCCGACGGTATCAAACAGAAACATTCGAAACTTTCCGCGTTTTACATCACTCCTAATAAAAGGATTATTTTAGCGGCCAGTGAAAGTATGGCAAATATTTCCCCATACACGAAGTGACGGTCACCCACGCTCCCAAATGAAAATATTTGCCCTACCTGCCGCCTCACTGATAGGACGAGAAGGACGCATTTTTTCGCGATATCGACTCGACCACGCGTCGGCATTCTGCCTGTTTCGTCCCGGGATAAACAATCGCCGACCGGGTGGAGCTAGAATGTCCGACACATTTGGAACTTTTTCAGTTGTAGTCGTCAGCGGTTTTGCTGGAGCTATAGAAGTATTTTGCCACCGTCTACTCGAAACCAATTATTTAAATTATGATCGGATGCTTTCATTGCAGTTTTTCTTTAAACGGTATCTTAGTCAGCAATTTCTGTCGAAGTAACGAGAGTATTGGCTATTCAAATTAAATTTCGCGCGCTTTTCTAGTCGGCTAAGCGGTATTTGTCAAGTTTTCTTCTTACAAAGTGGCACTGTTGTCCGCTAAACAAGAAAAACAAATCGACGATATTATAGGAAAATATCTATTCCCAACACAAAACTCCTTTATTTAATAACTGTAAAACGATTAAAATTAGAAGAGGCATTAACTCTAAACACAAAATCACAATGTAAACGCAGTTAGTGTTGCTGGTTGCGTACTCTCTCTCGCGGCGGGCGGACCGCATTGTAGGTAAATAGGGGTTTAATATATTTTGAAAAAAAAATTGAAGACTGATTCTGATAATTCTTATTTTTCTGTATCGCCTCTCTAAATATTTGTGCTTAGTCATAGTTAAGCCTATATAGTTCAACATTGGGAAATGTTTTGATTGTTGTTCGACAGTGCTTCCGCGTTTCGCGATACCACAGTCGTCGAATTGGGTGCGGACGGACAAATACCGTGACAATATCTTACCAGTTCTTGTATTAATTTTGTAATAATAAATAATAAACTGTATATCAATCGCTGTCAGTTGGTAATCGACGTCAAGTTAAATGGTAGGCAAAGGGAGTGCGTCGACAGAGGGGAAACCTTCAATGCGAAGTACAGAGTGGACCAACTTGTTGAAATGTTTCTCTTCTAGTTATCGGCTGTTCCAAGGGTGTATTTTGTACTGCCTACAATAAGCCGCGGTTTTCTGACGGCGTTGCACACGCGCCGCTATAAATTCAAAGCGGACGCAGGGGGCGCGTTTGTTAGATAATAATCGCTACTTTATCGACCTCACTGAAATTCGAGTTAATCCAAAGCGATGTTTGCGGCGGCATGTGGAGCGCGCGTTCGACAGTCCCCCCCATTTCAATTTTCGTCCGTTGCTCATCAATCAAATTGAAAAATGATAATCCCCGAGTCGCCGGGGTCGACACGCGGGCCATATTCGTGTCAATGAAAGTTGCATATTTCATAAGGGGAAACGGCGGTGGAGCGGACGCGTTTTTTTGCCAAATTATGTGCTGGTTTCCTGTAAATCGACGGAAAATATTTTTTTCCAGCATTTACAAAAAAAAGTTAAATGTAGCCCTTTTTGAATAAAATATAGTCATATGCTGTTTATATAACATAGTATCCGTATCATTTTAATCCGGTTTTATAAACATAAAGTACATTCGTGTCCGAAAAGTAATGCCGAAAGAAATTCCCAAGGAAAGAAATAAATTACATTTTACAACATCCATTTTAATGCAGCAAATTCGTGCGTGTGAAGTTAGGCCCCCAATGTTCGATTTTTGTTAAAATTTTTGTAGTGCTGAATTGTATATGAATAGTTCTGAAGTGCTCTATAAATTTAAACAATAGTTCTATGACGTTTAGTGAAATTTCACTTCGCCAGAACTCCCTTTTCCAAAATCTTTGAAAAATCTTTATATTAATTAAATTCGATAACTCCGGAACTAGAGCACCTAGATCTATGCGGTTTGCATGGAATAGTAGAACTATTGGTGCACAATGCAGAACTGTTCTTATTTTCGCCAGAACTCCCTTTTTCAACTTTTTTTAAAAATTCTTATACTAATAATATTCAATATTTCCGAAATTAAAGCACCTAGATCGATGCGATTTGCATTGAATAGTGGGCTTATTGGAATACAATACAATATCGCCGCTATTTTCACAAGAGCACATATTTTTATTTATTATTTTATTAAATAACTACATGTTGATTTTTAAAGCTGTTATGGTACAGAACTATTGCTAAAAATTACATAGAACTGTAGAACTGTTGAAGTACATCCCAAAACGAGCAACAAATATGACAGAACTCATAAATGGGGGGCAGCGTGAAGTTGGCCCCCCATATTTCAAAAAAAAAAAATTAAACGTCATAGAACTATTGTTTAAATTTATAGAGCACTTCAGAACTATTCATATACAATCCAGCACTATAAAAATTTTAACAAAAATCGAACTTCACACGCACAGCAAATTCAACTGCTTTTGCCGCTATGTTATCAATTATTAATAGAATTAGTTTGTGGTTTTAATTAATCCATCAACTGCGACTTGCTATACGTAAGCCATTTTTTAAGAACTTCAATAATTTTTTTCTCGAATTTACAATTTTTTTAGCCCTATGGAGAGTATATTTTCTATCTGAACTGTAATTTCCATTCCTATTACACTGAAGAAAAAAATCTAGTATTTTCTGCTGCCTTAGAGTGTATGGTGCTGGATTAAGTTTCGAAATACAAATATTATTGTACCTACATACATATATCGTGACATTAAAATATGTTTATCACGATGTTAAATACGTTTATGTCGATGGTTTGACGATTTTGACGGCACGAGAAACACAAAAATTATACATTAGTACATCTGTCAAGAAACATGAAATTGTTGCGTTGATGGTTGCATAGCTAAGGTGCAGGATAATGTCCGACATTTTGATTGTCATAATACCAGAACTGGAGCTGTTGAAGTGAATTCCTTATAGAACAAAGGAAAATACCAAGGCAATGTGAACAAAACAAATTTCTGCTTGACACAAATTATTAACAGAAAAAAAATGTATTGGTACAAGTGGGTAAGTCTTATAAACCGTGTGTTCTGCACGTCCCTAAGGCTGCCAAAGAGAGTCAAAATTCAATGGCGTGCCAAGGGGGTCAATCGAGATATGTGCTAGCCGCTGCCTCAGAATGCTTTTGACAATCGCGTCACGCTAGTACACTGTTGTCTTTGTTATCGTGTGGATTCCTATCCGATGGTGTTTAGGGTAAAAACTGGCCATTCGCCCCAGTAAATAGATTTATCGGCGAATTCCTTTGCCTTTATCGACATAGTTTATGTTCGTTTTACAGCTAATGTTGATCACCTGTACTAAATGTTTATATTTTTACGACAAATATATATCTTTCATTTTAAGTAGTAGTTGGTAGTGTCTGCACGAGTACTTAGACCAATGACAGAAGTCCTTTGTAGAAATCAATTCCCTTGTATGCCATTAACATGCAAATCCTCACAATGCTCATCCCCCGGCATGACGAGACAAACAAAATTAAGTCGCACCGAATTTTTTTCGGACGCGATCTGGTCGCCAGACGGATTTTTCCGCCACTCGGATTTCATTTGCGTGGTCCAAAAAAAAAACTCGCTTCTGGAGACGGGTAAAAAATGGATCCGTCTGATTCGGGCCGAACGGGCTCCTTAAAGTTTAATGTAGAGCGGGGTAACTTAGTTTCGTACATAAACGGCCTGAAAATTTAAACAGAGAGGGAGGCCGGGCCATTTGCATATGGGAGACTTGGGCCAATGGCGTGGAGGGGGGGGGGTATTGAGGCGCTGGTTGCAGTAAAATTAACAACAGTTTATGTCATCGATGTAAAGGAATAAAAAAACGGCATAGGGACTGTCATAAAAACATCGACAGCTTCCGTGTTTACTCTTGTTAGCCATAGACGTTGAGTATATGGGGTTAACTATGACTAAATACAAAAATTTTAACCATGTGCTCGGAGAGGCCTAAAAGACAATAAAAAAATTATTTCAGAATGTTAGCTCGTTATTTAAAAAATGGGACAAAACCCTCTTTTCCTGCGGAATGTCGGCATTACATATGTCAGCACTATCTACTGCCATGCGGTCGTTCCTTTGCAGATTTGCTAAATGAAGAAACGACAGAAATTAACATTCTTATTAGTAATGATACCTAATAGCTAAGTAACAGTTAATCCAGTTAGCTGCAATTTTTTGCATTCGTTTTTTATTATTTCGTTAGAAAGTGGCAAAACTACAGTTTTATTACAACCACTCAGTACCGATAAAACACACTTTCGTAGAGTTAGATAAAATGCCTATTTATTATAAGAAAATCGAACGAAAGGAATAAATAATACAAAAATTTTAATGCACCCGCGGCATTCTTGTCCCATAACCTAGAAAAACATACCGGCGAACTATATTGTACCCGACATAGATTCCTTTATTTAATAACTATAAAACGTTTAAAATTAAAATAAGACACTAAAAAATGAATAAGAACACAAAGCTACAACGTAAACATAGGAATTGAATTATGACATGACAGCAAATGTTACCATTGTCTTCCTGGTTGCCTACTCTGACTGTGTAAACGTAAAGGTGCGGCGGACGGACTACTTAATTTTTTCTACCCCCTCTTAAAATATTTGTACTTAGTCATAGTTAACCCTCTATATGCAGAAGGTTACCACCCAAATTTTCGATGTCCACTTTTCATCGGTTTTATTACTTTTTTTTAATTTCTATACATTTTGTCAAATCGTAATTGATATTTCTTGCTTTTAGTAAATGTTTGCATTCCATATACAATTGCTACATACAATAGAACATAAACTAAGCATTAAAATACATATTTCTTAGAATCAGATCACTCTACATTTGCGATGAGTTCGCTTCTGTGCCCATTTAGATCTTTAAAAACTAGCATTTGTGTATTCAGAATTGTAAAGGATGAGCCGTGCCATCAAATCTTCCCTGAAACACAAATATTTTGACACGACCCGCCCAAATATTTTGCCGCGGTAAATATTTGTTTTACCCAAAAATTCAACCCTTCGCATCAAATATTTTCCTTGAGTTTTCCACTCACGGCGTATTAGACCTTTTATTTGGAAGCTGTACAATCGCCAACCCTTAAAAAAAACTAACTTGAATAAATGTTAACAGTTTTTTCATCTGTTGTAAACAAGACGCTGTGATTCTGATTTGATCTCAATGGGGAGCGTTTTGAACGGTTACAGCGCCTCTGATGGCTACACTGCGAAAAGTAATGGGGAAAGTACACGAACAGAACATATTGAAAGGCAATAATCATGTAATAACTAAAATACACTCAGTTCCAAAAAAAGTGACGCACTTGATTTTTGGCCTAACTTTGTTTTCTTTTTACTTATAAACCAGTCGGTCGATTTTTAATTTTTTTTTATGTGTTGGTAGGTAATTCCTTTGCCTTTCAAAGAAAATTAAAGACGTCGAATTTTTTTCAAAGCCTCCTGGATGGTAGTGGAAAAACTCGAGTCATGTTATTTTACTCATTTTTGACTCACTCTGTGTGTTAATCAAGTAATGTTATAGTAGGTGATTACACTCTATATGAAAGATGCTTCTCTTGCGAGCATATTGTTTTTTTATTCATTGATTTATCTCTAAAATTGTCCAAATTACAGCTTAAGTTTTCTATATACCAACTTTCTTAATTTATCATTTACGTTTATCCCATATTTCTTTGTAGAATCATATTGCCTTTGAAAAACAACTGCCACTTGCAATTTGACGTTGTGTCATTTAACGCATTTGACGTTTTGTCATTAATTAGGTAGCATTAAACAAGTTTTAGTGACAAAAATTATATAAAATGCTTCAAATAAAGTGTTTCGTGAAAATCGTATGTTTATTTCACTAGAAAATTTTCTCGATAAATTAAGAAAGTTGCAAAACTTGAGCAAAAAAGCTGTAATTTGGACAATTTTAGAGATAAATCAATGAATAAAAAAACAAAATGCTCATAAAAGACGCATCTTTCATATAGAGTGTAAGCACCTACTATACCATTACTTGATTAACACACAGGGCGAGTCAAAAATTAGTAAAAAACATGACTCGAATTTTTCCACTATCATCCAGGAGGCTTTGAAAAAATTTCGGCGTCTTTAATTTTTTTGGAAAGGCAAAGGAATTACCTACCAACAAATAAAAAAAAATTAAAAATTGGCCGACTGGTTTAGAAGTAAAAAGAAAACAAAGTTAGGTCAAAAATCATTAATAAATTGCCATAGATTGTAAACATAACCACGTGGCCGAACACGCGATATTGTTGATGTGAACAAGCGATTGCTTCATGTATTTTTGCGTTTTTGTGTCATTTGTGAGTCAAAGATACATATTGTAAATACTATGTAGGTAATGCTGTAATTATTAGTGGTGATGTGGTGGAACTTACGATATTGTTAAACGTAACTTATTCCTTTGTTTGCAATATAGATCCGCACGTGATACATGGTTTTCAGAAATCAGAAATATTTATTTTGATTAATAAGACAAAATATATTATATACGACAGTACAAATATGCGGTCTTTATAGAAAAACACAGGCGTACCCAACCACATAATAATTGTTACAAAATTCGAATCGGGTATAGCCTGAACATCTTTTAACCAATATCATAAACCCTTGAAAACATATTTTACGAATTTACATAATAAACATTTTCTCTATTTTATAGCCTAACCTCGTACAGGTTGTGTGCTAAATTCCAGGAACGATTTCAATCTATAGGCATGTTCCATGAGGTTAGAGGTGAAGATGAAAATAAATAAAAAATATACTTTTTACAGATAAATACTTCTTATGGTGTAATAATTATGTTTTACGTAATTATGAACAGCTACTTTTACCTTCCTTTTATTCTTCAACTTTTTTATAGTAATTGGTAACATATTATAAAGTTTTGGTCCATAATAAAATAATGATTTTTTTACTTACTTACTTTTTATAAAATTATGCCATTGCCCGGTGAGATGCACTTTCTGTGCCCATTTTACGAGTCCATTTTGCAAATTTATTCAATACCAATGTCTATTTAACACAATAACACCTAATAATATCACAAATGACAAATGAAGTCTTCTAAACGTATTTACTGCTTTGCTCGAAAACATTGGAATTGTAAACAGATATTACCTAAAGCAGACTACTGTATTTAGATATACAGGTCACCACTAATGCAGGTATATAGATCTCTGTCGCCTTTACCGCGTTGGTCTGTGACATCCTTTACTTGGACACCTGCGAGTGCGTTGGTTCTGTGCAGGATCTTTGTTGGAAGTAGAAAGAACGAACCGCAGATAAAATTTATGAAATCTAATAACGGTTTCGGTTGTGCTGCTGTATCGCAGGATATGCCACAGAGTTATGCTCGATGCACGAGTAGCCTGAAGAAAAATCAATCTCGGTAAGTTACTGAAAGAATAAATATTTGAGAATGTATGCTTTGCAGATTTCTAGGAACGATAGCTGGAATACTGATTTCAGTAAGGGAAATTCACTTACCTACCTGGATTGTCTTTATAAAGTCGAAAATTTGTATCTCTGTCGTGTTATTTGTATTCGAAATTAACTTAAATAAAAATTATATTAAACTGTTTGTTGTTCTTTTGGTAATCCTGAATCAAATAGGCACATATCCGGTGACCACTAGATGTAGACATTTTTTACTGTATTAGATAGGTATTTTAAGCTATAATAAATCAAATCTCCTACAATTCCTATCAATGAAGTCATATGTATGCTCTCTGATACCAAACATCTAAGTATGCTAATGAACAATTCCACAGACAAAGCTCTATTTAATAATTATCTAAAAAAATTAATCTAGCTAAATTTACTAACCTGGTTTAATGAAAACGCATTCTTAGGATTGCTTCTTCAGGTGGCCTCCTTTAAGAAGGGTCAAATATTTAACTATAAAAATTATTATACCAATGAATTAAAATTATTTGAAATTAAATATCGGGGCTTTAGTCCGCAGAGTAGTTAGTTTCACACAATATTGTTAATACCTAAAAATATATAAAAAAGCGATTACATAAAGGGTAAACATTATTTAAGTAGATATTTGTCATATTTAAATTAAAATTCATTGACAGGTTAAATTCATTTTTGACATTGTCGATATACAATGTGATTAAGTTCACTCTAAAAATAGCTATTTTGTGTATAGACCCGGGGCCTCTATTCCACGACTTGTGTAAATATCACATCGATATCTCGCTCGAAAAATCCTTTATAAATCCTCAACGCTTTTTCAAATCCTTTTTTACATAACCATGCTAATGTAACAGCGCAATAACTTTTTTATGCGTACTCTTTTTTAGTGAAAACTGACGGCAATTTTTACTTTTATGCTCTTCTCGGATGGAGGAGAAAATGGGGAGGAAAATAAAAATAAGTTTAGGGGTTGTAGACTGACAATTTGCATCAGTATCGAGGGAAAAAGCCTTAAATATTTTATCGCTTCTATTTTTTTTTTTTTCATATACATATTGAGTGCGTATTCCTCATATGACGGAGAATGTAATGCCGCTTCTCAATTTTGTACTTGCTAGAGGAAGGGTATCTTTTGCCTTTTTAACGTTAGCTTGAGTATAAAATGTTTCAAAGGAAATACGATGACAACAAAACGGAACGATATATTATACATTTTAAAAATATGGATTTGTTCTTATTCTCATAATTAATTCAAGGGTAAATTGTTTCGAACTATTATTTGGTTTTACTAGTAAACCTTATCCGCTGAAGTCGGAAAAACTATTATTGGTAGTAGTGTGTTATATAGGGTGATTCAATCATAATGTCATTAATTTTAACAACGTATTCTGAAGACCTAATAAAGACAGAAAATCGAAAAAAAAATGTACTCGCCTTTCAAAAGATCAATAAATTATCCCATAACAATCCGACGCTTCTGGTACGCTACAAATTTTCTGATGACACGTACAAGTATTGAAGCTATACAAGGTGGCCAGATGAGAACGAGACAGAGCCATTTTGAGGAGCTGCGTCAAGATTGTAGAAAAACGCTCAGACCCGTCGATTTTAGATTAAAGGGGGCTGGTATTTTTGACTTCGCAAGCCAAGCAAGGATAAGCATTACCCCAAAATATTTAAATGGCGTTGGGGGTTGAGTAATATTTATTTAAGCTCTTACAATTCTCTTTACAACAGACTTTAAATTTTATAATTCCGCCCAATACTTAATTAGAATTTTGGTTTTAAAGTTGAAACTTATATACAAACAATTAGTAACGGTAAAAATGTCTCTCGTTCGAGTTCGCCAATGGTATAAATTTAGTATTTCTTGCGTTACATTGGTTTTTGGCGATTTGTTATTACTTTCGTAAAAAAGACACAATTGTAAAAAACAGAAATGAATACGATAGACACACAACGACCGTAAAATTGGTGGATTCCAAATTTATTTTCTAGTATTATTTGGAAGCGTTGGTTGGTAGTTTATTTAATTGTGTTTTTGAAAATTAAACGCTATGGTTTATTCCATTGCGGAAAGGGTAGATATCATTTCGCTTTACTTTATGAACAATAAATGTGCAAATAGAACAGCTCAGCTATTTAATGAACAACATCAAGATCGACATGTCAGGAGGAAGTATTTTAAAAAACATTAAAAACATACCTATTTTCTGTCACTTTTCATTATGTTCTTGAAAGCAAAATCAGGTTAAGCTTGTACATTGATATTCCCAAATAATGCAAATCGCATCTGATTATGAGTATGAATCAGAATGAAATCCATTACTCGTGATCAGTAAGTACCGAATAACAGATGCACACTGAAAACACAAACGCACATGTCTATTAAAATGTCTTTTATAAATTATTTCACGGTTCTGTTAAGCAGAGGATAACCGCGGTCTTTCACTACTTCACTTTACCTAACTTGAATTGCATATTCACGCACACGAAATTCACCAACCTCTACCACGCGAAATCGTGAAAATGTAAGTGATGGATGTGGATGAAGAAGAGAGAGAAGTCAAGGTTATAGACCTAAATACGGTAGGTCAAAACTTATTTCTCACTGAATAGATATGTCTCGGACTGTTTTTTTGCTGACAGCATGAGGTTTTTTTATTACTTACTGTACTTAAATACAAAAAACGTGTCAGCCTCTTTTAATAATTTAACCTAGTGAATATTAGATTTTATTTTACTATTTATGTGATTTATTTTGGGCCGATAGACTTTTGTAATTCCAATATTAAATATTTTTTATGTTGATACTTAATATTACATAATTACAATAAGTAGCTACTATAGGAAAATATATAATATTTACATACATTTGGCAAAGTCGCGTCAGACCGACGGTCTGAATAATGATTTGAAAATATTTTTTTTGGCATAAATATGCATTTAATTTTTTTTAATCGCGTGTTCGTATTATTCTCATTTTTCCATAGCTTCTCTTATAATTAATGACATTATGACTGAATCACCCTGTATATCTATGACTTCTCGTCGCCGAATTTCCGCTTATAAAGAAAACAAAAGTCGTGCTATTTTTGAATTTGTAACCGTTTAAAATATCTACCGATTCGCACGCAGTACTGTCAGCATTTCACAAAATGTTTATAGTTTATATAAACACGTTGTGGAAAAAACGCCCGTTCGTCTTTTTAAATTTCAAATTAGCTTTTAGCGAAGTTCTTAGGTGGCCCGCGACTTGCTACGTCGATCTGCTACGCGTCGGGGGTAGTCTTCAGAATTTGAATTTCTAATCAGCCCCAGAACGATCCAGTAAATTTTTTATTTATCCTCAAACTTTTCCGACAGACTTTTATTTCGTCGTCGTACGCTCGCTTGTTTTGGCGACCGGTTCTTCGTAAAACTTAAAATTGTTCATAAAAGTTCGACGAGGCCGCCAGCGGATGCGGAAAAGAACAATGGGCCATAGCCGATTTGTTTTAATACATAGACATCAGATCGAGACACATCCATAATCGTTAACGAAAAACATACCGAAGATGTAGAATTTTTATGGAATGTAGCTCTTGAAACATATAGTTTCTTATACAGGGTGTCCCGAAATTAATGGGACAGAGCAAGAGTAGATTCCATCAACATCAAAATTAAGTCAAACTTGAAAATTACTGCGCCCAATTCGCTTTGAATACAAGACAGATATGGCACTATGCACTACTAATATCTATTTCTCATAAATAAATAACATTGATCGAGTATGTAGACCACAAAGACATACATACTTAGATTAGACTAATATGCTTTTAAATAGCATGTTGTGAATTTTAAAAGTAGTTAGCTTTCGCTAACCGGTTTTAATTCAACTCAAAAACTGATCCATTATAATAACTTGAAGCGACATACACTGGAAGCTGCAGATGAAGTTTCTCTTTGAGTCATATCAGCTACTTCATTTTTGTTACACCAATTGTCAGTAACATAACCTTCTGCAATCATAGTGGCTAACCAGTAATGTTGCCAGCAAAACCGTCCTCAACTGGTAAATGCTATTTACCTCTCATGTAGCGCAAATAATTACAACAAACTTCAAAGTTACAGACCTCCCGTGTACGATAACTATTATAAATTGATTAAGAGCAATCGTCGCTACTTCTTCACCCACTCCACCCTCAACTCTCGCAGTCACAATTTAAATCAGAGGGTGATAATTTCATTCCGATTTTAATATCTGCTCAGTCCATTTCCTCTCCATAATGGAAGTCGAAGGGGCCCAGACCGACATTAAAAGAATTCTCTTCCCGTTCGTTTTGGCTCCGGAAGAGACCCGGAATAACTCGATATTCGCGATTTTATCGAATGGCGGATTGTTTATTTGTACGGTTCGATGAATAAATGACGATCGGCGTATTTATCTCGGCTACCTGGCCGTCCCGAAGCGGCGAAACCGTCATGGGAAGGGCCCTTCCCACCCCTGTTCTGTTAGATAACGCATAGAATATGAAAGAAACGGTTGCTATATCTTTGTTTCTGACTTATTACGTATTTTTGTAGGCGTGATTCGAACAATTGTCATTAAAAAGACGTTAAATATTCCGTCAAAGTGACTACGTAGATAACGCTTCATTAATAACCCATCCATTAGCGCTGATATCCGTCCAGGTCGCCACAGTCACACCCCAAATCGATGACCCGCCGCGAAAATGGGTCATTCTGTCCGAGAACTAGGAAAATTGATAAATCCGGTCTCCTCCATAATTAAAGCCCGGCCTGTGGTTCCGTCTCTCTCGCCCGCCTTCACGGAGGACTAATTTGTTTGGACTCGACAGGCGTAAGAAAAAAAATCAACATCGGTCTGTTCGGAACACTTGTCCACGACAACTTCAACCGGCCTCGGGTTAATCGTCGAGAAACTTGCGAGTTGAATAAGCGGTCGAAGAAATAGGATGGCGCTGTGAAAAATCGAACGCCAGAGCGTGCCGTTATGGCTCCCTATTTGCCTTTTAAACAACTGTTAGTTTTTTTTAATAGAATAAACAGATTTATGAACCAGTTGACTAAGCGTACATCACTCTTTTACGTATTCTGTAGTGGGAAAACAATTCCCACAGACAAATTTTAAGTGCAACACACTTTTTGCAAAAGAACTACAGAAAGTTGACTACGAAAATCGATACCTGTAGACGTACTTAAGTAAACTTTTTAAAATTCAAGCAACGGACACACCGACCTTTGAATTTTGCTGACGTGTAGCCCCCGCCGTCAGCAGCGTGCTACTATATTTGGACGCGTCTTATGGATTTCCAATACGAGCATTCGGTCCCGAGCTAGGTGTCACCGTAAATTCTGCCTCCCGATCGGGTAATTGTTGGCAAACAATGAGACAACTAGTGCTAGAGATCCCCAGATACAACATAAATAAGGAACTCGACGGTAGTATGTCGGGAGAAAATAATGGCAAACGTTTCGTTACCACACGCGTTATACTAGCGACGAGTTTTAGATATGTATTACAAAAAACAATATCAGTTATCTTTCCATTTTTAAAATTACTAAACAATGGTTACCTAAATTTTATAATAATACCGATAGTGTGCTAAACTATTACTGGAAATAACCCTTCGTGCATGATTTTTAATGTGGGAACGGGACTACTCACATGATTTTTGTTATGGGAATATTACTTCCCACATATATTTTGTGTGGAAATAGCACTTTCCTTAAAGACTTTTATATGGGAATGAGAGATTTAAATTTTTTCTGGCAAAAAATGATTTTCCACACTCAAATTTTCTCAATTAATGTCATTTAAATCTAAATATAAATACTTCTACTGTGCTGACAGCTCGTGTCGCCTTGTTTTCTTAATATCTACGACTTTGACCCAAGTTTTACGCCTTCCCCTTAACAAAACTACTAAAACTAGCGCTAAGTAGCCGGCCACAGGCCATTATCCAAATATCCCGGCGAGATAAGGACACCGTACGTCCGCGCCGACAAAGTACACACAACAGAGGCACTCACTAATCAACGTGACCGCTACAAAGACCCAACTTTACGGTGGCGGGTTCGCGCTATTCATTGTCCTGCGGGCAGCAGCTCCTTCGCGCCTTTCGGTTCCTTTCTTATCTGGGTCGGGACTTTATTGTGGCTAGTCCGCTTGTCCTGTAAGCGCGGGGCCCATTGTCGCCGGAAAAAGTAGTTCATCAATTTTTCAGAGAATGCGCTTCAGCATCCGAGACGTAATTCAGAAAAATAATGAAGTAGAAGGCCATTATTTTATATACACGAAACTTTTGCAATCCTAGTCAAAATCAGTTCAAATTACGTTTTCCAGCTGTTTATGCGGCGGGAAGTAGTATTCCCACTTAAAATGTGTATGTGGGAAGGGATATTCCCACATGATTAACTTAATAAAAGTAATTCGACGTGAAGGTAGACTTTTCGGCTTACAGGTGGAATTGTATATGGGAAGTAATATTCCCACATGAGTAACAAAATTAAAAGATTGATCAATGTTTTTCGATAAAGCGACGTGAAGGCAGAGTTTGGCCTACTGGTATAAAATTTATGTACGAAGGAGCGATTGTTCCCACATATTTAATTGAAGATTTAAAAATATATTCAATCCTTTTCGATAAAGTGACGTGAAGGCAGACTTTTCGGCCTATCTGTGGATATTCCGTGTTCCCTTAATAGCATTTTAACAGAGAAAGTTGCCGACAATGTAAATACCTCGGCTCAACTCGAAAAAGTGCTTTAATTTTAATTTCAATTAAGTTGCTCCACCCGCAGCGTTACATCTCGCCCCGTTCCGCTGTAGGAGTTATTCAAAACTTCCCCGAAAGTTGCGATGTCATTATTCGAATAAAATTCCTCCTAATTCCGTTTTAATTTAATATCTGTTTTGTGTAATGGACAAATCCCCACCTAATGTCCCGCCCGCGGGCGAACTCGCGCGGCTTTTTGTAGCCGCCCCCGGGACCGTGACAATTCTAATTCCTGAGTTCCCGCAGTGAAGGCGCTGATTAATAAGAATAATTATTATAATTATGTGAGGAGTTGGAAATGTGTATAGTGGAAATAATATCTTCCCACATAATAGTAAGCCTTGAAAACGTATATTTTAGGTGGCAAATTGTTATTTCCCCATTCTGGCGTGTCCTTTAAACGGTATTAACTGTTTTGAAATAACAATGAAATAAATTTCAATTGTATCCCATAACATACTTCCCACACAGTGAATCGAAAGCTGTTCGAGCGATATTGTAACATTCTCGCGTCCTGATTCTCCTCTGAGGCAGTTTTTAATTCGCATCGCCGCGTGAAAACTCACAACAAAGCGCTTAGGGCCGTATTCGATTTCCTATACTTCGAAAAAAACCCACCGCGGCGTCGGAATATCGCGTTTTTCCCCGACTACGTGACGTTGGTTTTGTGCTCCTCTTCCGGATCAACTTATCACCTTTTTATTTTCACCTTCGACAGCTTTTGAAGGAGCAGGAAGTAGGGCAATGAAGGGTGTCGAACTTGGCCGTTACGTAACGACATTTAAGATTTATAATGGGTAGGAAGGGTGCAATATCTCCAGGTTTAGTTAATATTGAACTGTGCATTAGGTTAATTCTGTGATAAACTTAGTTTATAACGTGTTTTAGAACAGTACTACTAATGGCCAAAATGCAAGGCGGGAATTTTGAAATAAGGTGGGAACTATTAGCATAAAATAATTTTCTGTAATGTCTAGTGCATTTCCAGTACGTCTGTTATCACTTGTCAGTGTTTTATACTGTGATGAAAACTTGTTGTTGCGAAGATAGGTACTAGAATCGACACATAAATTTAAAACACCCTTTTAGATTCACCCAGTGTTTATTGTATTGTTTAGAAAACGTTGAAATAGTTTATTTTATAAGCCGGCCAAACGGCCAGGAAGCGACATAAAACAAAATATATGGTCACAATAACCATTAAGGAGTTTTATATCATCCATCCTGATCCTCGGCACACTTTAAACAGTCTTATCACGAAAACATATAAATTCTCGAAACGTCGCGCGCTTTTTCACTAAATAAACTTCATTATTGCCTCTGTAGTGACCCCCTGTTTCGCCCCTCGTTTCCTTCGTTCGAAAAAAGCATAACTGGAGCTGCCTTTGACGAGCAGTTGGACTAATTAAAGGAAAAGCCTTCGTTTCCTAGACGGCTACGAGACTGTACGTCTTCATTTTGTCCCTGTCATTTAATTCGAGCGATGTTTTCTTCGTTTGACGATGTGGGAAATGATGGATTATACTCTAGCAGTTGTAGGATATCGGAAGTGCTCTGAAGGGATGTAATTATTGCCTGTAAGAAATTTAAAGATAAATAACATCGGGTATTGATTGAAGCTCCTTCGTTGAAGATTCTTGTAGAGTATTAATTTAACCATTATTTTTTCAACTGTTACTTTTTCTGTTTAATTTGAGTAACTAAATTCTTCCACATTTCCATGTAGAAAATTGTCAGAGTTAATCTGTTACAGATCAGCATCAATTTTATCTAATTTTGTTAAAAGAAAAGATCAATTTTAACTGTCATTTTATGACATTACTTTTTTGCGTAATTAATCAATTATAAGCAAAATATAGAGTAATAGTACTAATATATTTAAATAATAGTAACTAAATAAAACTAGAAAAAAGAATGCGTGGAAAGACACGAAATTGAAAAAAATATAGCCGTTATCTTTATTAAAGTAGTACGTAATCTTGGAGAATCAGCTTACTAAGTTCAATTTCAATTCTCTCATTTCTGAACTGAATGAAGGCTAGTGCCTACCAACGTAAGTCGTTCCTGTGCGCAAATACGGCCTGCATAATAATAATATGCCGCCCCCTCTCCCTCAAGTTTCCGACTTCGTGACTAATCCTCGTGATTAGAATGAACGGTAGAGATTATTATTATTTTATTTTTTTACACGAAATCACTAATAAAATTAATTACATTCATAATTAAATTAGCGGAAATTTTGCCCGCCCGAACGATATACCCGCCCATGATAGTGCTGGAAATGGAACAGGTGGATCCGTCAATTCGTCGCATCAAATAAGAAGCTGCGGCGCATGCGTACTTACTGCAGCAGAACCTGTGTAATCCGGTATGCTCTCATGCGGCACACGATTGTATAGGAAAAATATATCTGCTGGTATGTTTTTTTGTGTCGACTGCTATAAATTGTAAGCAGGTTTATAACATGAATCACTCTCTAGATTTTCGGCCGTCTACTATATTATACAGTATGCGCCAAAAGTATGGAATAAATTCAATAAAAATGAAACAATTATTTTTTGGGAAAAATCCTCGAACAGGTCGATTTTTAATTTAAAAAATACATATTTTAGCGTAAAATGCGATTTTCAAATGTCATTTGTTTTCGAGTCAAGAGGTGTAAGATCTGGCGATCTTGCAGGCCATTCTATTTTTTATGGGGATACTTGAAGTCAAAAGTGTACATTAATAAACCACGTAATTTAGAAGAACTTCAAAATCGCATTCGGGACGAAATACGCAGAGTTACCCCAGAAATCATTCATAATGTGCAAGAAGAATTTCTTCACAGACTTGCGCATTGTCAAGAAGTTGGTGGATGGCAATTCGAACATTTAATTTAAGTATAAAATTTAATCAATTGTATTTTATTTTACATACCTCAGAATTGTTACTTTTTTATTGATAAAATTTACGTTTTCCAACATTGAATCGTCATTTACTCGAAAACTTTCCTATGTAAGAGGGCAAAATTTTAGTACTGTCTGATAGAGAATTAAACGATCTTTCAGAATCAAGGAAAAAAAATGGTGTTGCCATTAAAAAAAAAATCGATGACGTCATTACTCGAAAACAAATGACATTTGAAAATCGCATTTTACGCTAAAATATGTATTTTTTAAATTAAAAATCGACCTGTTCGAGGATTTTTCCCAAAAAATAATTGTTTCGTTTTTATTGAATTTATTCCATACTTTTGGCGCATACTGTATATTATGAATATCCAAAAAGCATTTGTCTCGAGTCCCTTTTGAAAAGTCTCCGTACGCCCATGGTAATGTAGATTTCTGTCCGGTCCGTGTTTAGAGGCGACGTAGAACAAAAGATCGAGAATAAAAGTGCACAAAGCGCAGAAAAGGGTCTACAACTTCATCAATTAGGCAGTTTAAAAGCTGTTCCACCCTACTTATCAGAGATAAACCAAATAACGCGACTCCTTTGATGTTGCGATCGCCGGCACACAAAAGTTGCCGAAAGTTACTAATTATTTATATTCTCTTTTAGGCTCGCATGAAATTGTAATTTCGTGCAGCAAGGTCAGCCTGGGCGTGTCGAGGTCGAAATACTGTTTCCTTATTTTTTCGAACGGACGCGATTTCAAAAGGTGTCTGGTTAGTCACTCTTTCACTTTTTTTTTAAATCGGTTTTTGTGAAAGATGCATACAGGGCGATTCTTAAAGTGGTCGTATTTCTCGCCGTAAAGTGATGTTTTTTAAGTACAGAAATCTTGACAAATAAAACACGTACAACAAAAGTAATATCAAAATAGCTATTTTCGATACAAGACGAGAAGTTTAGTGCCTAAACACCTATTTTTTAATCGTTAAATAGTTTCAACATAATCTTCTATTGCATTTGCTAATATGATCGCTAAACTATTTTATTTAAACAACTTTAACTAATTTTTTTACTGTTTTAGAAAGGTATTTTAAGCTAATATAAATCAAATCTCCTACAATTCCTATCAATGAAGTCATATGTATGTTCTCTGATACCAAACTTCTAGGTATGCTAATGAACAATTCCACAGACAAAGCTCTAATCAATAATTATCTAAAGAAAATAATTTAATTTACTGACCTGCTAATGAAACACTCTATAAATATCTAACTTCACTTTTTGGCAGTGGGAACACGACAAATTCAACCAGAATAGATGAGATCTGACCTATTTCTGCATTTTTAGGATTGCTTCTTCAGGTGGTCTCCTTTAAGTTGAATCAAATATCTAACTATAAAAATTATTATAAAAATTAAAATTATTTGAAGTTAAATATCGACAATGACAAAAAGTGACAGCCTGTCAATTAATTAAATATGACAATACCTACTTGAATAATGTTCACCTTTTATGTAAAAGTTTTTATATATTTTTAGGTATTAATAACATTGTGTGAAACTAACTACTCAGTGGACAAAAGCCCCAACCTGCGTTGAATTACACCCACAATATCTACCCATATATTCCTTATTATTAGCTTTTGTAACATTTTTTACTGTATTAGAAAGGTATTTTAAGCTAATATAAATCAAATATCCTACAATTCCTGTCATTGTCGATATTTAACTTCAAATAATTTTAATTTTTATAATAATTTTTATAGTTAGATATTTGATTCAATTTAAAGGAGACCACCTGAAGAAGCAATCCTAAAAATGCAGAAATAGGTCAGATCTCATCTATTCTGGTTGAATTTCTCGTGTTCCCACTGCCAAAAAGTGAAGTTAGATATTTATAGAGTGTTTCATTAAATTACGAATATTTCAGCAGTTCCAAAGAAATTCATTTTAATGAGTGTCATTATTATCGCAATAGATTGTACGTTATGAAACCATATTGCTTAATTTCGAAAGAGTACATCATATAAAGACTAATAAGAAAATACTGTCACAGGCGACGAACGGGTGTGAATTGTTTTGTGCGGTAAATTGCCTCTGCCAGAGCCGTCAACGGTCTCCCCTACGTTCATTACAAGTCACAAACATGGGGTTAGAGCTTTATTACACCGTCGAAATTGCCGATATACTACACGGAACACACCACTTGGAAAATAACTGCGATCATCGCCCAAATTTAACACCCCACGTAGCGTTCAAAGCGCAAATATTAGATTAGCATGTGCCGGGTAATTTTTTATTGGAAGCGTAGCGTCGTACGTCATTGGATAATGATTTTTGCCAGTGGGGAAGTTGTATGAATTTTATATCGGTTTGAAATGTATCCTTTTAAACATGTTGAAAGGTCAGAACATGTGTCTGACGGCAATCATCATATAATAATTAAAATATTAATATTAATAAAGTGCCATGAAATGTAAACAAAACCACGTGTTACACGCCGTTCAGCGAGGGCTGTGTCCGTGGATACAGGTTCAGGTTACGGTGTTGGTGATGTAAACAAGCGTCTGTTTCTTGTACTTTTGCGTTTTTGTTGGTTTTAGATGCATGATGTAAATACTGTGTAGGTAATGCCATAATTATTAGTGGTGATGTGGTGAACTTACGGTATTGTTAAACGTAACTTATTCCTTTATTTACAATATAGAATCGCTCGTGACAATTACGGCAACAATGCTGTTGGGCAAGTACCGGATAGATGGTTTTACTTGAGGTATTTATAAAATTATTCCATCTGATTTCACATTAACCTACTTGTTTTAATTTAAAAAATAATAAGTAAATGTAATGGTATTTAACATTTATAATTTTTTTTAAATTAATTTTTATTAATTTCTATAATCATTTTTTTCAAAATCCTTATTTATTACTTTCGTTTATTATGTTCTCAGAATAAAACAGGCAATTTAATGTAGTAAAGACAGATAGCAAAATTTTATAAATGCCTCAAATAATATACTATATCACGTAAATCGTAGAAATCGGAATGAAGTGCTGAATACAATAAATGAGAAAAAATGTAAATTTACTTTACCATGGATTTTCTAAACGCCCTATATATATATTGGTAGCTTAATAGAAAAATTTAATGAATGCATTATTACTTTACATTTTAATTTGTTCGATGAACTTAAACCTACCTGTACCAATTAAACTTTCATTAAAATGGTTTTCACAAACAAACAATGTTTCCTTTCGTCGCGCTTCATCGATTACATCACATTTTTCTTTTCAATTTTTGGCACGGTGAAATATGTTTTATTAGGCGCTGTATCCTGTATTAAGAGTATATTTTGCAACTTTATTTAATATCAATGTCTATTTAACACAATAACATCTAATAATACCACAAATGATAAATTAACTCTTCTATACGTATGTACTGCGTTGTCCGAAAGCATGGAAATCTTGTACAGATATGAGCTGGAGCACACAGTGTGCGAACGGTATCACAGGTCTACACTGTGGCGACGGCCGTTTATGGGAGCATGACCAGACTAAATTTGTAAACACCGTTTATGGTCTTATTTTTCCCAATTATACATTCTGTAATTTTTTCGAGCTACTTCATTTTTTATCTGGGTATTGATTGCAATTGACAAAAGCACCTTCCTAGATATTCCAGGAAAAGTTTCATCTAGCAACCTGAATATGTCGGAAGGTTATTGTTGCAATATCGTCCATGAATTTTTCTATGAGTCGCGTATTTTGTGTCGTCATCAACCTCTATCTCGCGAGTTTCTAGTATTTTTCGATTCATAATTGTATATCCTTCTGTACAACTTTTTGTTGCATAGTATACACTACTCAGACCCTCTTATTAATGAACTACGCTTTTCAACTACGTCATTTACACTCATATTTTGGTCCCGTGGCCTATTCTCTTCGTGTATGTTTTCTATCATCCGATACTCCTCTCTAGTTAGATTAGGGCGTTTACTATTTTGAGAGTCAACTTAGAAACAATCTATTTATGCAAGTGGACGACATTATCTAAAACTTTTTCAACTGTTACGTCGTTTAGTATAAACAAACTCTGTTTCACCCAAATTTTTCGCAGTCGTCCCTTTATAGTTCAAGGCGGCAGCAGAGGCAAAGCCGGACGGGTTAGATATGCATTATTTAAACATAGCTTCCATGTTAACGTTGGACTGCTATGCTGCGACACACATTCGCTAGGGAATGTAAACGTGGAGTCGCGCATTGTAAACACGAAGGTCGTTCAAATACGGGGCCACTCTTTGCAGGGAAATAGTACAAACAATTAGCATGAACGACCCCATGTTTAATAGAATAAGGTTTAGGGAGGTTGCGGAGTCTCTACAACATTTCCTGATCATCTACTATCGAAATAAATTAAATGTTAAAATAATACTGTTATAAATATATTGTTCTTAAAAACAGAATCGGAATGGGTTATTACGTTCACGCTCCTATCGAGCTAGCTCCGACAACTGACGACGACGGAGATGATTTCTGTTTTATTACCTCCAAAGATACCTACTGTACATCAAGAGTAATGATTTGTTCAAGTAAGTAAAAAAAGGGAAAAAATGATTTATGTAATTTGATGAATTTAATTCAGATATATTGCAGGAAAAGATGTCGCACACATTAGCAATTTTATTTGCGTTGGAACACAAAAAATGAATAGGGGATTTAAATAATAAATTAGTGTGCGCTCTTTTACATTCAAAAGTACTATTATGTCTAGATGTAAGTCGAGGAATAGCCGTATCAATTTTAGAGAGTAATATAGGACAGTCAACTTTACCATGCAATATTTTGTACAAGAACAAAACAGCTGATTGTCTTCTACGCCTCTCTAAAAATACGAAGTTAAATCTGTTTAATAAATCCAAGTATTCACAACTTCTTGGAGGATATATTCCATTGATCCTATAACTTGCAAATTTTAGAAAATGTTTTTGAACTATATCAATAGCAGTTATATAATGAGCATATATAGGATTCCAAATTGGAGAAGCATATTCTATTTTGGTTCTAAATAAACTAAAGTATAACGTTGCTAAAGCAGGAACGTTATTAGAGTTTTTACAATTACGGATAATGAATCCTTGTGCATTGAATGCCGACTACAATATTGCTAATATGATTATTAAATGTATGTTGATAATCAAATTGAATTCCTAAATCTCTTATGGAGTCTGTTCGTTCTAATAGAGAGTCATTAATATTATAAGAAAGCCATATTGCGTTACATTTACGAGTGAATGCTATGATTTCGAATATAGAAATATTCAAATAAAGATGATTTTTTATACACCAGTTGTTCAATAGATTAACCTATTCCTGTAACATTATACAATCATTTAAATCCGTAATAGAAGCATATATTTTAAGTCATCAGCAAACACCAATCTGTTACAATGCAGTGTATCACATAAATCATTAATAAAAATTAAAAACAACAAAAGTCCCAAGTTGGAACCTTTAGGGATGCCACTGGTTGCAACGTAGTAATTTTAACAAAAACCATTATAACAAACATAAGACTGGATAAGTTCTAGATATATATTATTATTTTATCAAAGGCCTTGGAGAAGTCCGTATACAACGCATCGACCTGCCCTCTATTGTCTAATGTTTCACATAGGAACTGACTAAGAACTGCTAGGTTGCTTGTGGTTGATCTGCTATTTATAAAGCTGTGTAAACCTGAATTAGAATTTTTGGTAGATATATAAATGCGGTTATATACAGGGTGAATCTTAAATAAGTACAAATATTTTAACTGTTGGTGTAGTTCGTCATTTAAATCAGTCTAGTGAAAGCCATTTTTAAAAATTTCTAATATTTACGGAGATATTAACTTTTTAAAAAAATACCCACATTTTGAGGACCGCTGGCTGATTTTTCATCCAAGAACGTAATGAAATATATGATTTGTTGCGAGGTTGCCATATCTCCTCCAATATAAATATTACGTTTCCTTTAACGTAATAGTTCTATTTTAAAAATACTTGTTTTAAGCATAAGTACAGTAAAATTGGGTATGTAGTATGATACGCAGCAATATTAACATAAATTTTAACATCTGAACTAACCTTACTATACTTCAACGATTAAAAATGAATTTCCGCAAGTTCAATACTACCGTAAAATATTTAGGAAGATATTACGTGATATTACTATGTCCAATGTTCAAAAATTATACATAAACGTGCACACAAGCTTACCTGTTTGTTAAAAAATTAACTATTTAATCAGTAATCCACATTTCACAAGTTAAATGTCATTGTACACTGTTAGAAAGGGACACAAAACACAATTTCCTTAAGTTATTTTATGAAGAATAACGAAAAACTATGCACGCGTTTTTTTATTTAAAATGGAAAAAATGTCAACTTTTAGCAAATTTTATTGCTATTTTCATGCATTATGTGGGGTTAACAAGTTTGACTTGGGCTTCCGATAATCTGTCATGACAGTCAATGACAGTTTGATAATAAAAAATAATATAAAATGTTACACTTGACAAAATTCGCTAAAACTTGAGATTTTTTCTTCCTTGAAGCAAAGACATTTGTGTAATACTGGCAACACTGTGAACCACACGTTCAGTCTGCAGCACTATGACTCATAAAAGTATGAAGGGTCGGTCTAGGCCAGCGGTCCTCAACAAGTTTTCTACTGAAAAATTACGAAATTTATTTAAAATTTCACTTTTTTATTTCTGATTTTTTTGTAAAAAAACTATTAATTATGTGTTCTACACACAAAACTATACTGCTGGTTAAAATATTTGTACTTATTTAAGATTCACCCTGTATAATTGCCTCCAAGACCTTTGCAAAATTATTTAAGATAGATATGGGCCTATAATTGTTAATAACAGCTCTATCCTGAGACTTATGAACAGGACATACTTTACAAACCTTCCAAATTTCTGGAAACACAGTTTTTAAAATTAAATTAAATAATATCTTCAAAGATAAAACCAGAACCCTCATGTAATGTTTTACAAGAAATGACGGAAATTTATCAGAACCTAAGGTGAACTTATTCTTTCCTTCTTCCAAAATTTCTTTTTGGAAGAAAAAGACTTATCGTCAGTACAAATTTTTAATTTTTTTTATCAATGAACAAAAAAATTACGAGTTAAAGTGAGAGGATGAAATTTTGCCTAGAATATCTAGGAAGATGCTTTTGTCAATTAATGAAAATAAAAACGCGGTGTAGGGCGATGAAGCGCGACGAAAGAGAGCATTGCCACATTGTAATGTAATATGGTCCAAATTTAAATTCCAAATAGTATCGGTTTCCAAACTATGGGAACTGCTTCATTTATTTCGATGGTAAGTACTTATTCTTTTGTCGGATTTTTATAAGGACGGGCTTTATCGCGGTGGCAAAGCGAGGGGAATGCCGTATGTCGCGAGAACGGCGAAAAAGTAAGTAAACAAAAGCAAAGAGCGGAACTCCACGTAAAATACAGCGGCCCCGGCCATACGGAACTTAAGGAAACGGCAACAAAACTGAATAAAACAGAAATAACTCACGCGGGGAGAGCGGCGGGACAAAGAATATAAGTAGTTCACCTGTCCCCGGATAAAATATGGCGACCGGGGTCTATTTGTCACATGAAACAAAGAAGAGTGCGGGGGCGGGATGGGAGCTGCCCCCCCACGACGTTCCGCTTTAAAAGCGTAGCGCTTGCTTCGGCAAAAAAAAACAGTTTTCCATCGGTTAGGTTTTTCCCAAGTTTTTTCAATGTTCTCATACGATGCTATTATCATCCCGTTTAAAAAATTCCTTCACTTCCTGGTATACAGGGTGTTTAGACAAAAATGTTACAAACTCTGGGACATAGAGTAGGCTGGAAATATAAGATTGGAACTGTCTCGATGCATTTAGAAGTTACAACCCAAGTAGCATTATAGTAACGAAAACTTGTACCGGAACTTCAATTAAATGACTATTACGTAGTAATCACTAAGTCTACCACCATCTACCAACTATATACTACACTAAAAGTTTGCATTATATATTGCACTAAATTGCAAAAAATGATTGTTTTTAACGCGACCAAATATCGAAAATTACGTTGACAATAAAAACAAATGTGTAACGTCAGCCGTGACGTAAGACGTCTGAATTCTTGACGCGAGTATACCTAGGATTTGTTCTAATTCTATATTACATGCTTATATGTTACACTATTGTAATAACTATTATTTTCCTAAGTGTAATAGGAGAAGCAGATATAAAGGCAGAAATAATATGTAGGAATAATACAATGCTACATACGAATATTTCGCCAACAAAGGCAAATATATCTAGTAAACTTTCTCTGTTTTTCCAATTTCTCTTTTAGAGGCGGCCACCACGTCGTTGGAACGTAGTTGCCTCCAAAAAAGTGTTCCCCATTTCAGTCACCTCCACGTAATAGAATCGGTTCGTTCATATGGTAGTGATTTTGGCAATACACTTTACAAGTTTTCAACGTCGTGTTGCTATGTTTGATTCACTCAAAATGCTACTTGGCAAATTGTTGAAAAGCTGAATTTTTAACTTCTACCTCCAAAAATTACTCTCTTTTCGTTCTAGATTTAGGTTTTTATTTCTTTAGAGGATCTGGAAAATAATGTCTTTATTCCCGGAACGAACATAAAGGAGCGCCCTGTGTACACATAAATTTGAAAACATCTATAACATATAATTTTTAGTGACATTTTAGTGACATAGTCCTAGCTGACAAGGATCTGATACACCAAAACGCGATTTCATGGTTCCTAGTCGTGACAATTAAATTTTTAACAAGATCGTGCCTCTGACGAGTGCTTAATACGTCGAAACGTTTGCCCTTCCGCGATTACCCCACGCTCCGATAAATATTGCGAATAATGGGCGCCGCCCGCGTACAGAAGGGGATGTTTAAATTATAAGATAATATCAGGGCGCGATTTAGGGGAACCGGAAGCCGGAATTACGAACAAAGCGAGTTGCCTGGAAATAGGAAGTGTATAATTGTCGACCGGCCACTCGACTTCCACTTGCCAGCCCCCCTTTATTTGCACGTACTCGCTTGGATGTGTGAGCCGCTGCGGGACCCCATAATCCTGGCTATAAGGCCTTGTTTTGCGGACTCCTCCAAGCAAGACGAGAACGCCGCGATTCAACTTCGCGAGTTCATAAGCGATCGTGGATGGCTGAGAGCATAAAAAGGCGCGTAGGAGCAACTAGCATCTAATTTGTGTAGGGGAGGGGGGTTGGCTAAAGTTCAGTGCCTATATATGGATGTTATAACTTTTTTAGCATGCACTGTGAAAAAATTGTTCAATAGTTATTTATAGTACAAGTGGGATATAGGCATTATTATAATAATGTCGTTATATTATATAAGATTTTAACTAGAACTGCAACAAATTTTATCTATAACTACCTTAAATTAAGAAAAATCCAAAATCAGATCCAGATTGTAAGTTTTGATTCAAAATGAAGAAGCAAAGGCATTGTTGTGGTAACCTGTCAAACTTCCTGCCAAACTTGTTATAAACAAAATTCGTTTTTACATTTCCTTGTGAAAATAGTGGTGTTGATTGAAATAATGAGTGATTCAGAAAGAGAAAACTTGCCTCTTGAAATTCAAAAAGCTGCTGCAGCTGCAGTAGCTTCAGTTTTACCAGATAAATCGGCAACCAAGTACAAACAATTTTATAAACGATTCACTGAAGCAAAAGGAAAGGTACCTACTATTAGCACTTTTTGAAGAATTATCCATGAAGTACAAATCATCTAGTCTTTGGGCTTCTAGCCAACACAGGAGCAGTCCTTCTATCTATAAAACGGCATGCTGGTTGGAAGTCCAACACAGTGTGTGAAAACAAGAAAAAATCGCCATAATAGTTCTTGGAGAAGAGATTGCCGTCATTGAAGCTACTTCAAGTGCTTACAAAGAAAATTTAAGCATTGTTAATACAAATACAGACCAACTGCATTCATCTGGTATTAATCTTACGAATTGCCAAAGTTGTGTTATTAATAATATTTATGACAAGTAATTCAATTTAATTTAAGTGAAATTATCTATTAATTGTCAAATTGATAAACCTGTTGGTTCTTAATAAAAATAATCATTAAGCAGTGATCTCTTTTTTAATATTTCACTAGTGACCTTTATTATTCAACGGAAACAGTGCCAAATAAATGCTGTAATGAGGCTCTTATGAAGCAGTTGCAGATAAAAAAAATTTTAATTGTGGGAAATTGATACTGGTCGGCGTTTGACCATTCCCCTAATTAATGAGATTTTCCGGGTTTCTCTTATACCTGTGGTAGTTAGAGCCTACCAATGATCTCATTTTATTATTATAACGGATTATGACGGATGTTTTTTCAGTCAAATAATACCTAACAGTGAATGATAACTCCATGTCAGCACCTTCCATCTTTTTTTCGAGGTAGAAAAACTTTATATGAAAGATCCTTCTTAAAATACCGCAAAAAATACACGAAAATAAAGCTATACTAATATCACGATTACCTAATTTATTCTTGTAATACGACTATATATTTTTCATTTCAGAATAAAAATTACTTGAAATCCAGAAAACTACTAGACTTAATCTGAGATAAAGTTATATATGATAATATGAACTACTAGAGTCAACAATTGTTTGTTATTCTCAAAATAAAGCTAAGGTTTTCTTTAAGTAAAAGAATTACTGCAAATAAAATGTGAAACAATATTAAATAACTATGAATAAAGCCAATAATAACATTGCATTAAGATACAATAAAACTGAAGTGCATAATTAGTATGTCAGTATTCTTGCTGTGTTGTATTCCTTTCTAGAGTAATTATTTTACCTACTTTATACAGGGTGTTCCAAAATTACCCTGCCAAAAATTAACTGTGGATTCTACGATCAAGAATAAGAAAAAAAGTTGTACAATCATAAGTCCGTAGACATCCCCTAACGGAGATATGGTCCCTTAAATGGGGACCTGAAAATTTGATATTTCCAAAAAGTATCAAGATAAAGTAATCAAATTTGAAGTTGAGAATCACAATTAGATTGCGAATCTAATAATCTGAAAATAATTCCTCATAATTGGTCACAGGCGTGCCAAACTAGGGGATCAGTGGGTAAATATTACTCTAACTTTCTTGTATCTCGAGATTTTCGTCGTCAGATTAAAAAATTTTAAATTTTGGTCTATTTTACATGAAAAGGTACTCTTATTTCAATCCGATAAACTGCTCTGTTTTCGAGTAATCTTAATTTAAAAATTTTGTGACACAACCAACGTTTAAGATGGCAACTATAAATAGGTAAAATATCCCTAATAAGCTCTGACAAAATACTGTCGACTTATTTAACACATATTAAAGGTGTTATTCAAGTGTTTTAACATATTAAAATACTTTTGAAATGAATATCAGTAATGTAATTATTTATAAATTTTTGAATTTTAATATAGCTTATTAATACTTCAAAATTTTTTAAAAACATATGTAATATGTGTCAAATAAACTGACAGATAACTTTTCTAAGCCTATTAGAAACAATTTGACCGCTTGCGCATCATATCTAATATTTTTGTGGTAAGTAGGTCACAAAATTTTTAAATTAATATTACTCGTAAGCGGAATAATTTATCGAAATAAAACAAGACTACCTTTTTTGCAAAATGTTTCAACATTTTTAATTTTTTGATCTGACGGCAAAAACCTCGAGACATGATAAAGCTAGACCAATATTTATCTAATAGCCCCCCAGTTTGGCACGCCTATGACTAATTATGATATTGTTTTTAGAACATTAGATTCGCAATCTAATTGCGATTCTCAATTTTAAATTTGTTTACTTTATCTCGATCCGTTTTGAAAATATTTCAAGAAAATCAAGTGTTGGGAGTCTCCTTTTAATGGGCTATAGCTCCGTTAGGGGGCGTTTACCAAGCTATGTTTATAGAACTTTTTTTCTTATTTTTCATCGTAGAATTCACAGTTAATTTTTGGCAGGCTAATTTTGGGACACCCTGTATAAATAATTAAATTGCTCCACAAAAGTTAAGGAAATTCACAAATATTGAGATTTCTTTTAAAGATTGACGTTCCTTGTTTTCCAAATGGTACTAGATAATAAATAAAATGTTTACTTTTTTATCCGAGTGCTTTTTGGCTCATCATTGAGTGACTTTTTAGTTTTCGGCTAGTTCTTATCTTCAGCGTCAGCCTGTGGTGGCACTCGAATTTTCGATACACCTTGTACAATGGGGTTCTCGTAAAAACCATTGTTTTCTTTTGTGCAGCACGTAAGTGCAAGCGTTGGCGGTTAATCGAAGCGAAGGCCAATGACAGAGATATCTGTAGTAAACAATCTGTAACAAACCTAATTACTACAATTTTTTCTGGATTTGTGATAGTACTCTATTCTTAGTCAGCTCGCCAAGCCGTTCTCCTATAAAAAATGTGGTTTTATTAAACCGTGCCATAATGTAACCTGTTCCGCTGCCACACAGACAAAGGTAGAGGTTTTGCAACAGCCTTTCTTCATTGTCAATGTCTTGAAACGTTCGTTGTGCAAGAGCAGTAAGAAAAGTAGTACACCCGCCGCATTTTCTACATTGAAGGATAACCACCGCTGAAATTGCACCGAGTTTGTATCTTGCCGCAGATACTCGACACAGAAAGCACTATTTCGGTAGAAAATTATAACTCGCGCGTCCGTTTTTGTGTTATGGGCAGGAATTGATACGTTGTGCGAAAGTTAGAAAAACATTGTCCCACAGCTTAGTGATATGGATACCAAAAAATTGCTAGTGCAAGACCCTAAGCACCAGCTCGCTCTGGTGCTGGAGCAGTACAACAAAACGGAAGAAAACTTGGAAGAGTACCTAGAAATACTGAGGAAGTGGTTGAAAACTCAGGCGCATTTGCCTGAAAGACCAAGTAAGTATTAAAAAATTAAAAAAATGTATCACCAAAATATGTAGCTTGAAATATTTTCTCTAGGTATGTACACCTGAACGTTCCAAAATTTAATATTTAAATTTATATGACGATACCACTTTTACAATGATTCACATTAGTTTATAATGAAAATACACTATTAAAATGTTCCGCCTCGGAAATAGATGTCATCTTCTTTATTTCAAAGAGCTCACTCAGTATATTATTGCATATTTTGAAAGGCCATGGGAAAAATAACAGTTAAAGAAATATATTTTTTACTAATTAAAAGGTATTTAGCTAATACAAATTCATTTTCATACAATTCATATTAGTGAAGTTAAACGTATACCCTTTGGTACCAAATATGTAGGTATGCTAAGGAACAATTACATGGACAAGGTTGGCTTTAAGAAATATTCTTCTATTCTATACAGTATGCGCCAAAAGTATGGAATAAATTCAATAAAAACGAAACAATTATTTTTTGGAAAAAATCCTCGAACAGGTCGATTTTTAATTTAAAAAATACATATTTTAGCGTAAAATGCGATTTTCAAATGTCATTTGTTTTCGAGTAATGACGTCATCGATTTTTTGTTAAATGGCAATACCATATTTTTTGCCTTGATTCTGAAAGATCGTTTAATTCTCTATCAGACAGTACTAAAATTTTGCCCTCTTACATAGGAAAGTTTTCGAGTAAATGACGATTGAATGTTAGAAAACGTAAATTTTATCCATAAAAAAGTAACAATTCTGAGGTATGTAAAATAAAATACAATTGATTAAATTTTATACTTAAATTAAATGTTCGAATGGCCATCCACCAACTTCTTGACAATGCGCAAGTCTGTGAAGAAATTCTTCTTGCACATTATGCATGATTTCTGGGGTAACTCTGCGTATTTCGTCTCGAATGCGATTTTGCAGTTCTTCTAAATTACGTGGTTTATTAATGTACACTTTTGACACCTCATAAAAAATAGTCGAGAGGTGTAAGATCTGGCGATCTTGCAGGCCATTCTATCGGTCCGCGTCTGCCGATCCACCTCCCAGGAAAACAGTTGTCCAAAAAATCTCGTACAGGGCGCGCATAGTGCGGAGGTGCACCGTCTTACTGAAGCCATATGGTATCGTCAGGAATGTCAGGGTCATTATCGTTAGGAAAAATTACTGCAAGGGCTGGAACAAGGTCATTTTCTAGAAACTCTAAATATCTTTGTCCTGTAAGGGTTCCTTCAAAGAAGAAAGGCCCTACTATTCTGTCGTCAACTATTCCAGCCCACACATTTAATTTCTGAGGGTGTTGGGTATGTGCCTCTGCCATCCAATGAGGATTTTCCCGACTCCAATATCTGCAAGTTTGACGGTTTACTGTACCATTCAGACAAAATGTGGCCTCATCTAAAAAAGGTATTTGCCGGTGTAAATTTCTATTTCCTTGACATAAATCCATTAGAATTTCGCAAAAGTGTAAGCGGCGATCGGGATCATTTTCATTGAGTTCCTGCACAAGTTGAATTTTGTAGGGATGATATTTTTCCTTCCTCAAGATACGTAGCACTGTGCTCTGACTAGTGTCATTGTTTAATGCAACCAATCGTGAAGAATTATGAGGATTATCCACCATACTTATCAAAATGTTCTATTTCTGATTTTCATTAATGCTTGGACGTCCAGGTTTTGGAATATTTACAACATTGCCAGTTTCTCTAAATTTAGACTCTACCTTACTGACTGTTGATTGGCTGATAGGGCGATCTGGACATTTTTCATTAAATAAATCGCAAACTTCCTGCTGAGTTCTAGTCATATTCCCGCATCCGATAAGAATTAAAATTTCTTTGAGTTACAGTTAAATGTGCCATAATACTTTAAATTGAATAATAATTTCTATGTCGCTTACAATACTTATTAGAAAGTCGGTGTGACAATGACACTTTGCAAAGATTTTGACCTACGTGATCCATAAAAGAACTATGGAATTCGAAAAACTAAGCTTGATAACGTTTTTGCTTTATTTTAATTGAACATTCAATCGTCATTTACTCGAAAACTTTCCTATGTAAGAGGGCAAAATTTTAGTACTGTCTGATAGAGAATTAAACGATCTTTCAGAATCAAGGAAAAAAATATGGTGTTGCCATTTAAAAAAAATCGATGACGTCATTACTCGAAAACAAATGACATTTGAAAATCGCATTTTTCGCTAAAATATGTATTTTTTAAATTAAAAATCGACCTGTTCGAGGATTTTCCCAAAAAATAATTGTTTCGTTTTTATTGAATTTATTCCATACTTTTGGCGCATACTGTATATTCTAAATAAATAGTCTCAAATATCTAACCACAAAAAATTAACGTATAAATTAAAATTATTAAAAAAATAATTTTGAAGCGACATTAATAATAAATAACAAGTCTTTATGTCTTTTTTTATTAATAAACGTGGCTAGATTAATTTTTATTTTAGCATACTTAGATATCAAATATATGACTTCATTAATAGAAACTGGAAGAAGATTTACCTATATTAGCTAAATATCTTTACAATACAGTACAAAAAAAATACAAAAGCTAACAACAAAGAATATAATGGATAAATATTGTGACATTAGTCTGCAGAGTAGTTAGTTTCGGAGTTTTCGGACAATATTTATGGTACCCAAAAAAATTGACGAGGTACAATTATAACTTTTCGTATAGCAGTTACGTATTTAATCTTAAAGTGTTGTAACTTCCATATTTAATAGAAGTTCTAGAATACTGCACCAAGTGTTCCCTTTTCCGGTTACTTTTTCCAATTTTAATAGTCAAAAACTTTCTTCACACATCCTGTATATTTTTTGCTTCTAGTTATATAATTTGAAATATAGATATAAACTTTGTAGGACGTTAATTCACAATTTTTTGAGATTTCTCCGATTCTTTTCAAGATTCAAAAGTACCTCGTTAAAGTAACTATCATATTAACCTTGAAAGTAAATAATCAACTGAAATAAAACATTAGAATTCAAGGAAATCAATTTGCATAGCAAGCTATAAATACAGGGCCTTCTATTTGAATGTAACAGTGATGTAGCATTCTGGAACTTATTAGAATTGTTTCGCAAGACAGACAAGCTCTTTTCAAATTTTGCAAGTCAACACTATTTCTGACCCAATATTCCATGCCTTTCCCAAAAATATGATGACGTATTTGAAATAAAGAAATCGTCTACTATTTTCGGAAAAATATTTTCTTTAAATACTTATCAGAAATACACTGTATAACAATTTTAGAAAGGTTTCTATATCTTATAATTCTCTATATAAGTTCGTGACGTGTATAAAAGTCAAGGTATGAATTGCAGTAATTAATAGGATATTTTGATATTTTTCTTATTATTAGTACAGAACAGTGTTCTATTTAAAGCAGGTATGGTATACGTCAAAAAGAGTTCAAAAATATTTTAAGAATGTTCGCAAATATACAGGGTGTCGTCAATGTCGATAGGGGCTTTTCTATAGCTTTATACAAGCGTTTAATTTTTAAAGCGTAATTCTGAAATTGAAGTTTTACTATGCATATAATTTTGATTTATTTTTTCAAATGAGATATTCTTTGTAAAATAGCTTAAAAGGCATTTTTCAGAAGCTTTCACAGCTTCTGTTATTATTATTTTAAGGAATTAAGTAGGTAGATATTGATTTGATTGTTTAAATTTGGTACACAACAATGGCAGTAATAGACGCTAGAAGTTTTAATTTGGATCCTAATCCCTAAAAGTTGGAATACTCCTTATTACGAAAAAGTTGATTATAGAAAGGCACTTATTTTTTATGTTTTATCTTCTTTAAAAGTTATTCATGCGAACATCCTGTATATCGATTGCTTATTTTTAGAGGATTTAGGTTTTATCAGTTCTAAATGAATTTGTTAATATATCCGGCTACCTATTTGCTGTCGGCTATAAACCTTGACTGCCTCAATCTTTCGCAGATATCGCAACTCGTATTTTAATTTTTCAATTTAAATTCAATGAAAAATGTTTTTATGACATTTATTAGCCTTTACTGGACTTTTTCTCGTTCTCTAGTAGAATATCATTTTTATACAATTCTATCGTCATTACTGGTAGAAAGATACTTGTCTACAGTGTTTTATAAGTAATCGAAAAATATTTTTTTTGGAAATCAATTCATTTCAGGGGCGTTACTTAATGCAATCGCTTATTCTCACTTTATTTTACTTTGTTTGTCGTCTATTACCATTACTCAAAATTTCTTTGAGGTGGCAACACTGGCTCAAACTGTAACTAGGTGGTCTGTAACACCCTGTATAAATATTTATAGGCATACAATATGAAATAACACTTTAAGGCTATCAATTTTTAGATGACATCATGATAAGGAACTTCTTGTTCAGCAACAAATTCAGTGTAGAAGCTACTAAACAAAAACTAGACATGTATTATACCCTGAGGTCGTTAATTCCGGAAATATACCAAAATAAAAATCCCAAGTTGCCCCATATGCAGCTAATAAGAAAGAAGATGTAAGTTGCGAATATATTTTTTTGATATTAACAAATGCGGGTACTGAGCTACTACGCCTCAAATTCCAGTTCCACTATTCGTATGCCTTACAAACTGTTTCGTTTTTTTTTTATAGTTACTTTTGCCCGCTACCAAAGACAACGAAGGAGGGATACAGGGTCACTGTCATAAAATTTGCGGACGAGGACTCTGACAATTTCGACGCGTACGATTTTTTTGCTCACGGGTACAACATAGCAGAAATAAGGGTGCAGGAGGATATCCCTCTTAGTGACATCATAGTATATGATTTCGAACTGATGACGATGGGCCACATCATGAAACTCACACCGGTCGCTATCAAGAAAGCTAGTATAGTGCTAGAGGTGCGTTTATATGCTATTTTCACTCATATAAAGTATGTTACGCGTGATGATTGTTTAAGGCAGGCAACTCATCGAGCTTTTATTCGAATGTTGTAGGTTTAAGAGGTAAACAAAGTTGAAATATCGCAAAATTTTAATGGTACATTAAAAATTGTAATTTATTACGATTGTTATTGATTTTTCTCATGAAAATTTCGAATGTGTTGTTTAATTTGATGTTGCTCGTAGAGAGGGTGTCACTTTGACCCGAACTAAGATGTACAGGGTGGAACTACATGGATCGTTATCTGGGAAAATACTGATAATTGGCAACATGGCAATATGCGATATTAACCTATTCAAATTGCAAGTGATATGCAAAAAATAGCCCAATAAAATTTTAATGTAAAATATGATAAATAACCCACCTATTTCGAAATTTGATTACACTTTCCGTACACTATCATAACATACATTCATTATTCAAAATACCAAAAATAATAACAATAACATGTTTCGTTTATAACATATACGAACTTAATTAAAGGAAACGTGACGTTCAACAAAGACTGCGCGTATCTCATCACGTCGACTACCGACGATATGTCGTGAAATAGAGCTGCTTGTCCTATTAGGGTAAGTTATGATTACAGAATCGGCTTCAAAATTTGCAATAACTTTTAATTCCGTTATCTAGGTTATTAAAAAACAGTTATCAAAGCAATTTTAAAATGATTTATTTTAATGCATACTGCCATCAGTTCAAATTAATACCGTACTTTCGAAATCACCCCTGACATATACTTCCAACAGAAGCATAATCATCCGACGATTCCAAAAAAGGCTAGAAAACATACATTGATTGCCATTTAAAAAATTTAAGTTTCTTATCCCCCCTCTGACACCCGATGACGTAATAAAAGTTCAAGGTCACATAAACGTAACGTATTTGTTGCGTAACAATTTTTGTTTAGCACTTTTTTTAATAATAGTTAACAAGTTATAGTCATATTGCCTTACTTTTTTCTCGCCCCGTATACGTTTAAAATATATTTATTCATAATTGAAACGTTTTCCAGAAAGTGTTTTCGAACAGAGTCAAGGCCATTCACATCATCAACGCCCCTGTCTATGTCGACAAGCTGTTGCCGATATGTAAACAACTTATTTCACCGAAATTAGTAGAGAGGGTAACAGACGCATGTTAAACATTAGTGTGTTATTTCTAAAATACATTATTTTAGCTGCACGTTTATAACAAATCCAACTCCATTCTAGACTACTTACCTAAGGAAATCATACCCAAGGACTATGGAGGGGATGAAATGTCGCTGTCTGAGTTAAACGGTAAGCAAATGGAGTTTCACAATCGTTGAAACAATTGAGTCATTTGGTCAAACTTGGACAACCCAAAATATGTGAAATCAAATAAAATACGAGGTTAAATTGGAATTAAACTCTCGCGGGACGTGACGTCATTGCCTCCTACAGCTTTTTGTTCTTATCTGTTAAATTCGATGCTTCAAACTATAAACAAACAAAGATTGAGATAGGAATTTAGTACCATATATTTATCTCATTAACAACTGGTAAAAACGGTTGTTTGATTTATTTGCGGCGGCTATAATTTTGACGTCGGAGTGTGAAACCTAATTTAAAACACATATGTTTAAGAAATTTTCTATGATTGTTTTCTAAACAATCGTCAGTGTTTTCAATGCATATGAAAGACTAAGTCATCGGCATACACAACTATATTACAGATAACGTTCAGGTTGATGTCATTTATGAATAAATTAAAAAAGAGCGACTCTAAAACTCATCCTTGGGGAACATCTGAAGTTTAACGGACTCGATTGTACGGACCTAAACTTGTCACGGATACCAATTAATTACCTACGCTTCTGTACGTGCTCCTAATAACTATAAGAGTTTTCTGCGTATTGTTTGGGCCTGTCAAACGGGTTTTAAAATAATAAACTTTTCATACATCATTTGAAAAACCATTTTAGCGCTAACAAGATCAACATTTAAGCTTTGTTAATATTGTTTTTTTTTTACTTGGTTGGCAGGTTGGAATGTTACGAGGGAAAACGATAATTATGAACTCAAAATATATATTCAAAATTAAAATATTTGTGGTAATTAAAAAATCAAGTATACGTTTTCTGCATGCAATGGCAGATATTTTGAACACTTATTATAACTATTTCATTCTTTATTCTGTGTTGCGAGAAAAGCTCTAAGAAACCCATTCGCAGTAAGAATGTTTAGGGATACTTGTGATCATTATGTAGAAATACCTAGCATGGTAGGTGTACGACGTTGTCGCACATCCGAAACCTATATCCTGTCATAATTATATTACCATTGGTCAAAGAAAGTATCAAGATCAAGATGCGCAGTTTTTCGTATAGTTAGCGATCACACATAAAAGTTTATTTAACGTCCATATTTTGATTAATCCAACATTTTGATTATTTATTTTTAGTTTTAATTTACGTTTTATCCAGTACCAGGTTTCACAAATATTTAAAATTATTTACATGGATTATTCCATTTTATATAACATTTTCATGCATTTTAAGTATTTTTCAAATATTTACTTATCTCATAAACATACAGTTAATTAGTCTGGTACATAATGTTTCAATTATTTTTTTTTAATTTAGTTGTTGAAAATCAATTTTAGTATTGCTACAATGTTTTGCTTCATAAATATTTAAATAATCAAGTAAGCGGTTGAAATAGCTATTTAATTACTGGCTTTTCGCGTTTTTTCTCCATGGAATTTATATGTTCGCTGTAATTACCAGTCCGTCGTTGCCCTTTGAAATATTTTGATTGAAATAACGTAGGTTCTATCTCGTTTGCAAATTCCTATTAAAATGCTAATACGTGCCATTCGTGCTCGGCGATTTTTTTTTGTTCGACTGAATATAGAAAACAAGCGGGAAGAATTACGAACCAACTGAAATCCTACTGAAAGGTCAAAACTTGAACCATCGGCGCACTTTTTACATATACAGGGTGTAATCTCAGATAATCTGTGTTGTTACCCAGTGCTCCTCCTACTGTACCTACTTCTGATATTTACCTGCATAAACTTCCCTTCAGTTCTCGTACTCTGTGAGCACTGGAAAAATATAACATCTCTGTCAATTAAAAGCTTTATAATCATATAACCTCTACATCGGACATCTTGAATTTTACAGCGCCATCTAGTGGTTCGTGAATTTCGCAAATAATGCATGTATTCGCAATAAAACCATTAATGATAATCGTTTTGGGGCACACTTGTAGGTAATATTCTACTGTATTTGTAGATTTATGGCAAAAAAAACTTGAGGAATATCAAGACAGATTCGATGCCTTGGAAAAAATGAAACCTAACGAAGAACTGAGACCTGCTCCTTTGAAAAATGATGACATCTTAGGGTTCTACGGAAACTTTAAAAAACTTTCTGTCGATTGACTGCGGTTTGTGATTTAAAAGAATATTTTAAGTTATTGTATTATTATCTGTATTGAGTACTCAATAAAAGGCATAAGGTATTAATGATTTTAATATAATAAGATTGCGTAAATGCTAGTCAAACCCCCGTATTTAAATTCTATTAAATAAAATTCAAACGGAACTATTATTATCCTTATCAGCACCATTATTCTCTACATACGTAAAATGAATATAAAAGACAACGAAGTGTAAATCATTATTTCGTATATTTTTATGATTAACATTCCATTACTCATTGTTATAACATATACAAATTAGTATAACCTTTGTCCGAACATGGATTTTTAATTAATGTTCTTTGATAATGGCATAGTTAAACAAGAATACAGTGTCATGCGACCTCAATTACTGAGTAGCGAGCTCCCTGTCAAGTTCTTTGTAACTTTATTTCAAAATTTCTAACGTTTCCAAAATGGGATACTTTCAAGAAAGTTCTGATCTGAAAATAAAAGAACAGGTATTAGAAGTCTTTGGTAGAACATTGGAAACCTTCCAAAACGACGTGGAGAATGTCAGGGTGTGGTTAAAGACACAGCCACATTTACCTCAAGTTCTGAGTAAGTATTTTGGGTGAGTGTTTACATGTTATCAGCTAGTAACGATTTTTTTCAGCGCAAAGGCAAATTGAAAGTTATTTGATACTTTGCAAATGTAATGTAGAGAAGGTGAAGTCCAAAATTGACATGTATTTCACTTTGAGAAGTCGATTTCCAGATATTTTTACCAACAACCATCCCCTTTGTGAAAGGATAAGGAAGGTAGAAAAGTATATGTAAGTGCATAACAACTATTTTTTATTTCTGCTTCATCTTAGTAATAGTTTTCACTTTCCTTTTCTCAACGTATTCCATTCTAGATGCTTCATACCAATGCCCAAATTGAATAAAGATCTGGCAAGGATCTTTGTGATGAAAGTCAAACCCACTGAAGATCCCATGGAGATAGACCAGTATGCCTGCTTTGCCTATTTGTTAAACGTCGTGGAAATCAGGTTCTTTGAAGACATGTGCAGCGGACACACCATCATTTTTGACCTGCAAAACGTCAAGCTAGGCCACTTGATGAAGATGACGCCAATGTTCATTAAGACTATGACTATCATAGCAGATGTAAGGCCCCAAAGTTGGTGAAGTCTCTATCTAAACTAAATATGTAATATTACTGTTCATATTACAGTATTACAGTATTAAATCTTTAAGTCTATTGTTCTGTCCAATAATTGTGTTATGTTATCTTTTCAGAGGTCTTTGAGTACTAGGGTAACAGCTCTGCACCTAGTGAATGCTCCCAATTTCATAGACCAGACTCTGTTGATTGCCAAATCCATAATTAAACCCAAACTGGCAGAACGGGTATTGTAGTATCATATAATATTACAAGATTTGATTTAATTCAATGTTTGTTCTTGCAGATCGTTGTTCATAAAGGTATAGATTCAGCATTGAAATCTTTTGACAAGGATGTTTTACCATCTGACTACGGCGGAACTTTGAAGTCACTGGATGAGTTGGAAGGTAATACAAATTGAAGGTTCTTAAAGAATATTTTTAATTCTTTCGTTCGTAGCGAATTTTTTGCAAAAGTTTGAAGAGTATAAAGATTTTTTCGACAAAAGAGAACATTGGAAAGTAGATGAAGACCTGCGACCTGAGAAACTTAAAGAGGATGGGTTCTTTGGATGTTATGGAAACTTTAAACAACTGCAGGTGGATTAAATTTTGTGAGACGACGTATTGAGAACGAGTTTCAGGAAAAATGAATAAATAATTAATCTTCTTAACCGTATTTCATTGTATTAGTTACATTTTTTGAATATCAAAAGAAGTGTTACTGCACAACTATTATTTGTGTGGAAGATTTGGTCTGTGGAATTAATTTGGGTACATGATGCTACACTGAAGTGAATATAGTGATTATTTTCTACTTGAAACTACCAGTCTAAATACAGTTCTCGGCAACGGCCTTTAACTAAACTCCTTAACATCAAACGAGAGTGTACCTCTATCTCCACTTGCGAACGATTCCACAACCATCAATCTTCTGCTGAAAAACTTTCCAACAAAGTCCGTGATTCCTTAATTCGAAATTTTAAATCGGACAGACTTTTTTAGTACACACGTCACCCCTATAAATCACCATATTTTACAGCACAATCTAGAAGTTACTAGCCTTATGAAGGTATTACCTAAAACGAATAGTTCCTTTAGTATATCTCATGGGACTCCAGATTTTGTTATAGATTACGGTAATGAATTTGTAAATACCCCACAATTTAGTTTTTATTACTTATTTGTATATAGGCAGGTAAAAATACCATGATGATATGTATCTGTCAAACAGGTGCAAATTTGTTTGTTTTAATACTACGTGACAGGGTTGCAAACGATAGGAACTAATTGTAGACAGTTTTATGGTTCCCTTGTATATTTCGACAAAGCTACATATACGAACTGTTTTCACATAGTCCTGCGGTGCTGTTAAAAGACAATCCGCCCCAATCTCGTTCCAAGTTTGCTCATACACGCACAAAACCCTAGAAATATCAATTCCAGTTATTATACTGTCATAACGAAAACTCATCCGCTGCCTTTAAGGCCAATTCCAGTGTTGTTAAACACTTAATCCCCTCCTCATGCCGATGTAATCTTCGCTCTAGCGGCAATCGCATATCTGATACGAAAACCGCGTAGCAATGTCACATATACACCAGATTCGAGCGACGATAGGAGGGTTTTTGGCCGTTCCGCTAATGATTATTATCTGTGTGTATGTAAATGGATGGTCGCAGGCTAGATTCGCAAGCGGGCAAAAACTAGCGTAGGCGGTCGGTGGAAGGTATTATCGGAGTCGTAAGGTAAAAACTGACTCGGTTTGGGTATGAAAAAACTTTCTATTTTATGGGTATTTCATAAATTGAAGATTATCAGGTAAGTGCACGATGTTGAACTCCAAACAAGTACTAATTCCAGTTCATAGTATTTCCTGAAAAAATTTTCACCAAAGTAACTGATTTCTTTTAACTTGGAATTTCAAGTGGACTGAATTTATTGGTATTCAAGTCACCTTTAAAAGACCGCTATATTTTACAGTCGAATTAGGAATTACAAATTTAACATCTGCTCGCCTGCATTTCAGTTTCTCAAAAAGTATATCTGAGCTTGATCTTACTCAAGCTCACCATTTAATTCGTTTCTTTCTGGAAAGAAACATCCAGGATTTTTGCTAGAATCTGCTTTGGTCTCGAGCCGTGGCCAAAGTTGGTTTCGGTCCTAGGATGTTTTCAGTCTCCTTTTTGATTTCCTTCAATTCCATATCCTGACATTAAAGACAATATTACTGTGTCGCCACACACAGTTTATTTAACAATTGTAGACAGTTCAAAATAAATTTTGAGCATATTTTTTTAGTCTAAGACCATTTTTGCAGCTTGACTTCTTTACTTTCATGAGACACCCGACTTTGTTCGCACAGGTAATGGTAATGAATTTATAAACACCTTAATAAAGGTTATTTTTCTCAGATCCAATGCATAAGCACCTTGCACTGTACAATTTCAATTGTTCCACCGCCACCTTATCTGCGAATTTTAAATAAACGTCTGAGAGTCCTGCTGAAACTTAATATTTTCATTAACAGGAATCTCATTTCCCGATGTCGGGCTAAAACCTAGCAAGGAATCGTCTTTTTATTAAGAGAGATATCAGATATGCATTTATCTCGCTCTCCTAGCGTTGCCTGGGGAAGTAATGAATAACGGAATATTCACAGTTACATTTTTAACACGGCTCTTATCGCCTGTTTATTCTGTGTTCTTTTTCTCTCTCGAATGACATTATTACCTTTTATTTTCCGCCTCTAGGACGTGCTTAAGATCGTCTAAAGTTATCCCGAGCCAAATTGATAAGTGAACGATAAAGGAAGAATCGCGCGGAAAACTGTTATATTAAAGGAATAAGAGAGATAGTAACTGTGTACACAAATCAGCGAATTGCTTTTAGAAGTCCCGCAGCGTTCTCCCATTAGTCAATATTTAACAAACAGCCAAGCAGCAATCGATGAACAAAGAGAGCGACCGCGGCTTCAGGGAAACGTTTCAATTTCAAAAACCTCTTACCGCGAACTTTCAATTAGCAATACGAGTTCTCCGCGCGATAAATCTGAAAGTTAATTTCGCGGATGCAAAAATCTCCGCGTCTCGATTGGCTGCCGCGGGAAGATAAGGATACGGTTAGTCATTACTCGAAGGTCCTTAGCATAATGTGTAATGTGGCGTTTCCTGCGAGGACTTCGGGATTGAGCCGTTTTTCTGAGCTCTATTTAAGGGTAACTGTAACATAATGGTTTCAAGATGGCAGATTTACCGAGCGGAGTTCGTTTAGTACTGGTAGTTACAAAAAAAGGTTGGTCTTGGTCGGATTACTACATAACGGGATTAGTATAGATGCAGAACATCGAGCACAGGATGCTTCGACCTAAGTGTGCAAAAAATTACCTGGTTATAGATCCGCCCGAACTAGTACTAAAATTACATTACAGTAGGTATAAATACTTAAATTTCTCATCCTAATATAACAGAAATCGAACTAGACTTCGGTTTAATAGGGTCCCGTCATGATTAGTTAGACGGCTAGTGCAGGAAAGTCACCAAGAAGAAAAAAGCACTACGTAGCATCACAATAAAAATAGTATGTCTGCTGGACCAGACTTATCTAAAAAAAATTGGGAATAGATGCATCATGAAAATTGGAGTCAATATCGTAAAAAAAAGTTTTGTAAAATCTTTATAGTTTTCGTACTTAACATATTAATTTTTTTTAAATTTTTTTGTGATGAAAGTATTTACATTAGTTTTTCAAATGAATTACGTATAGTAATAATTAATAACAAAACAGTTGAATTAGCTATTGTACGTGTTGTAAAATGTAATTTATTTCTTTCCTTGGGAATTTCTTTCAATTTTTGCGGAAGAGTTTTTTTAAATCAAAAAAATTCTTATTCTAAACAGACATGACTTATGATTTTTAGAGCTTCTGTGCGTCGGTTGCAACGTTATGAGGTGACTGGCGTTATTGGGATTAGAGTTTTGAGGTTGTCAGGTTAAGCTGTCATGTGCATAAATGAACCCCAGCTTTGGACCTCAAATGCATAAATGTATTATGGCTTTATCTATGTGCATATCTATCTTTCTATTTGACCTTGGAAAGATCTCGAAGCTGGCCTAGATTCGGATCCAGCTACCTCAAATGTATTAATGTATGATGGTTTTGTCCACTTGCATATCTATCATTCGATTTGACCTTGGAATGGCATTGAAAGTGAACCGAATTGGATTCAGCGATCTTAAAAGCATAAATATTCGATAATTTTGATCCATTTGCATAACAATCTTTCAATTCGACCTTTGTATGACCTTGAGACTGAACTGATGGGGTTAAATAAACCGTAAATTAAAAGTACATAAGATTATACACTTGTAGATCAAACTTTTTGTGAAGCTGTGCTGTGTTGTGACATCGCTTATACACTTAACGTGTATGGAATATCTAAAAAGCGTCGTCGCATCGCTTCCATCTAATCTTCCGACGTCGTTTCCCTTCGGATTACTGATGAGTAAATAATAACAGCTAATAATTACGCTACAAGCGCCATTCCCGTCCGTCGACCTCGCGTCGCTAACGAATTTCATCGAATATTTATAGCGGCAAAGGAGATCAAAGAAAATTGACAACGACTAGCTTCATATTTTAAGAAATTTTTCGGCCTATTCCGCGTCACAAAGAAGAACTAAATAGCATTACTATTTCCCCCTGGGTCTCACCGAGCGAGATTAGAGATGAAAGGCTACTGAGAGGCAGTATAAGGGCTGCATCCAGTTTAATTTTAATCAATTTTTTTAGCTTCAAATTCTTTCACAAAGAAGTTAGAATATCTCTGCAATCAACGACTTGCACACTGAAAGGCCTGTATACGTCGTATAAAGTAATTCCCGTACGGATAATGGGCAATTTGTATACACTCATAACCTACAGAGTGTTTAGTAAAGAATGGGTCATACTTTAGGCTAGCTTCCTTGGTTGAATATCCGAAATTGTAAAGTAATTCGTACATTTATGACTCAAACTTTAAATGCAATATTCTCTAAAATACTACATTTTAGGGACATGTAACAGGTATAACTTTTTTAAAACTAATAGAATGCTATTTCGATAACTAACTTTTTTCCAAAAATCTTCCTCTTAAAAAAAATCTTAAGCAAAAAATAAAGTGGCACAGACGCTCAAAACTCTCTGTACATTTAACACAAAAATCCATCAGATGTTCGTATGTAAGAAATAAATAAATTTGCATAAAAATTAAGATGATTCTAAGGTTTATTTAAACCAGTTTATCAGAGTACATTTTTTTTATAAAAAAGCCGTCTACCGTAGTATAATGTTTAAATTTGAAAATTTTGAGATGCAAAAAATTGGGGACGCGTTTTACCCGTGAGTCCCCGTGCTTGAGACGCCCCTGACCAAATTTTTTTTAACAGTTTTTATGTAGTTTGTTAGAACATTTAACGAGTGTCGTACATACCAAAATTCATAGTTATACATTAACTCGTTTTAGGAATATTTTGAAAAACATGGTCTGTTGAGGCTCAGGGGGATACAGTCCCCTTAGAAAGCATTTTTCGGCCCCAATTTATAGGAAAAAAAATATTTTTGATCGTAGAATCTACTGCAAAAGTGTTGCACACTAATTATGGGACACCTTGTATATGTCGTGGTCTTAACCCTGTATGTTATGGTACCACCAATATTTCATTTTGTTTGGAATTTTCTTCTGGGAATTTTCCTACACTTTTTAAACTGTAGCTTTCTGGAATGAAACTCATCGATTCTCCAGAATCCCGTAGAATCGTCAAACTCTCGTCCGTTGATAGACGCCTTTTGTCTTTTTGTAAAATAAATTGCTGATGAAATAAAGCGTTAGCTCTCCGATTCGACCGACGGCTGATTTTTAAATTGCCCTAATAGGACCGATAGTACGTGCTCCGGGGATTATACGATTATTTTGTTAAGTGTTGCCACTTCAGGTGCGCAACCGAGTGAAGAGAAATCAGTGTCGAGAGGAAACGGTGATAGTTTCTGCACTCTGCAGCATAAGCAGGGACACAACTGTTGATTTTTTCTATACAAATCAATTCGTGCTATTTGTGTAGTTTTCTTGTAAAGAAAATCAGAATAACTGGTTTTATATTTTAATCTATGTATACAACTTTTATACAGGCTGATTCATCCAAAAAAAGTTTTTGAATGTACAGGGAACTCTTAGAAATACACTTTTGTAAAAAAATGAAAAAAGAAAGTTCGAAAATGATTCAAAAATACACTCCTGCACGGCACTGGAAACTGGTCCACTGTAAAACCTGACCTTGCGCAAGGCAGAGCATGCAGTCGGCGACCGGCACGGCGGCAAAGTGTAATAAAAAATTAACGGTAAAAAAATTGAAAGTTTCCCAAGGATAGAAATAAATGAAATTTTATTGCACCTATTTTATTTAGCAAATTTAACTACTTTTGCCGCTATTTTTATTATAATCAATAAAACTAATTTGTAGCTTTAATCCACAACAATAATAATTGTTATTATATCAAAGTTAAGAAAATGCCTAAAAATAAAAATACTTTCCCGAAAAAGTCTAGATTTCAAAGTTTCAGTGTCAATAAATTTAAGAAATTATTGGAAACTTGCAGAAAAAAAAAACATAAAAAATATATCTATAACTTGCTTTGTCTGCTCGTGGTCGAATTTTCACTGAATAAGGAAAACAAAAGTCTAATTTCAAAATTATTTGTTTCACTTGTATATATGAAATTATCAAAATTCTAACGCAAGTTAATCACAAATAATTACACCTAAAAAGAAGTAATTCTGTAGAAGAATAAAGGAGAAAAGTGGCTTACAACTTAGTCAAGTACTGCGAAACCAGTTTTAATATTTTATGATTAGAACAAAGTATCAACAGCATGAACGATATGACATTGCAGCACATGCATTTTCCTGTAATATATTCCTGATCTAATTTCAGAATGATTGAAGAAGCAGGGGCTTGCATATCAGTTTACATCACACTAATAATCGTTATCTTCATAAACCCCTGCAACACTATCTGTAACAAAAGCATAGTCAGTATGACCTACATAATAATAATATCTCTACCCTTCATTCTAATCACAGGGATTAGCCAAGTCGGAGACTTGTGCAGGAGAGGGGCGGCATATTATTATTAAGCAGGCCGCATTTGCGCCCAGGAATAACTTACGTTGGTAGGCCCTAACCACTATTCAGTGCAGAAATGAGGGAAATCTGGAAAACCTCATTAATTAGGGGGGTAGTCAAATATCAACCGGTATGAATCTCTCACATTGATCCAAACTAACATTCTTTCACCCTACCATACCCGCAGAGAGGGTGCCAATCCTCTCTACGAATATAGCTAATACAGTAATAAAATGAAAAATATATTATGGTACAGTTAAATACACAAATTTACTTAAAAAATATAGTAAATCAGTACCATTTACCTTAATTTTTATATACAGGGTGAGTCATTAATAATGGTACATAGCTTAAAGGCAGATTGTCAACGTCAAAATAAAGCGATTGAGCCCAACATGCCTTATTCAATTGTTGCTTCTTTTCATTCTACAGAGTGTTAAAGTTGTAAAGATTTAATATAGCTCCAAAAGTAAAAATCCATCGGTTTTAAATCAGGACTACGTGTAAGGGACCTTCGCTGCCGCGTCCAATCCAACGGTGCGAAAAATTTCTATTAAAATATTCTCTAACAACTCGTCGAGGGTAATGTGCAGATGCACCATCATGCAAAATCCAGAAGTTCTGCCGTAAATTTAAGGGATATATCTTCAAGAAGCAATGGCAAGCCATTAAATGGAAAATTTAAATAATTGTCTTCACTAAATAGACATGGTAGTACGAATGGCCCCACAATTTTATCGGAGAGAATTCCACACAAAATATTGATAGAGAACTCTTGCTGAAATTTCTCTTGGCAGATCAGGATTTTCTAGTTCCCAAGAATGACTATTTCTCCAATTAAAAATACCTCGTCGGGTAAATGTGGCTTCGTCCGCAAATAATATTTTATTATAAAATGTTGAATAGTCGTCCATAGGCGTACGTTAGAAAAAATTAGGGGGATGAAGTTTTAAAAGTTCAATTTTAACACCCTGTATCTTTTAATATTAACATTTTACCGCTAAAAATATGCAGTTATAATCTGCTTTTTTTGTTGCACCCTGTATATTTGTAATTTAAAGTTTTTTTGTGAAGAAAAGATACGATTTGAATTAGTAATATGCGCAATGTTGTACCTAACTTATTAAACAGTAAATAGTATGCAGTTCTCAAACAACAGAGTCAATTAAGCACATTGTGTTTGTTTTTTTTTGTTCTAAAAATGCGTGTTAAAATGTCAGTGGTCCCCAGATTTCTCTAAACACCGAATAAGAAGTGCATTTTTACAATAAATGCATTTCAAAACAGTCAGTTCAAAGAGTATTTACTTCAAGAAGCAATAAACATCTGCGATATTTATTGTTTAATAACAAAGAACCGTTCCTTCGGCAGTAGCTGAGTTACGAGCTCCCCCGAAAACAGTGTTCGATATTTTACTGCGTAACCGGTGGCAGTGCCGTAGATATAAAACACACATAAACGGGAAAGGAATAAACATAAATATATTGAGCGAGTAGCGGACGTACAAATTGGATTCATAAATAATACACAGCGCTGGCAGATGTATTATAGGAGTCCGGATTAAAATGTATGGTCTCCTTTTTACAGCGCGTCGAGCGTAGTAAACCCATTATTATGCATTATATTGAATTTAAGTGCTATTATTTATGATTTCCCATGTAGTGCCGTTGGTCGGATGATCATAGATATATTAACAAAATTTTACTGCAGTACATTTTGTGGGGACTCGATATATTTGATCGAATATATTTTTTAAATGGGTGGCAAGCGTTCGAAAATATGTACAGGGTAAGTTTTAAACGAGACATTAACTTACATTGATTTGATGAATGGGAAATTATCTTCCCATATACTGCAACAGGTGCGAGTTAAGAAATGTGTTGGCAGTTTACGTTAAAGTGATTTTTCTTGAGTCCAAACTTCTTACATCAATTTGAAGTGGTGGGAAATTGACTTCCCACATCTTGAGAGCCAGCCGCGCATAGTAAATCCATTATTATGCACTATATTGAATTCAAGTGGTTCAGTTGGTCGGATGTTCATAGATATATTAACAAAATTTTACTGCAGTACATTTTGTGTGGACTCGATATATTTCATCGATTTTTTTTAAATGGTTGGCAAGTGTTACGTACAAAGTAAGTTTTAAATGTTACAGAAACTCGAGACAATCAGTTTTAAACTTTTGGGAACGGCTCACCTTTCTGATCGAATAAACAGATTGTGCTTTGTTCGGCCTTTTTACGTTGATTTGACGGATGGGAAATTGTCTTCCCACATACTCCAACTGGTGCAAGTTGAGAAATGCAGTAGTTTACACTAAAGTAATTTTACTTTTCTTCAAACATCTTGCATCAATTTGAAGTGGTAGGAAATTGACTTCCCACATTCTCAGAGCCATAGAGAGTTTATAAATACTAATAATTTTATTCAAAACAGTAGTTTTTGAGAGCAGTCAGCTGTTCCTAAAATTTTAGTTATTACTTTGCAGATATCAAAAATTTGAAAAATAAATTTCATTGAATGTGTTTTGTGATAACGTAGCATTATACCGAGATATTGCAGCTGGATATCTGCACCAGTGGTGTTCATCTGGTCTCTTCTTGATAAACTGATACAACACTTCAATTTTATTGGATATGCTACCTTAATTAAATGTTTACTTACTTCTTACGTTTTTAGCTTCCTTTCTCCTGACTCTAAATCAACAACCGACACAAAATATGGCGGGCGTGTAATGTTTACTAATGCCTACATGGTCGGGCAGTAACACATATAGATGGGAATTGGAAAAGTTCGATAAAGACTAACAGACCTCCGTCGCGGTTTATATAGAACATTCTTGTACTGTGTGATCCTTATATCTGGTTATTTATTGCAACATAAATCGGCGGGATAACAGCGGCGACGTGCGCCACTGTAACCGGGTCCGATTAGGGAGGAAGTACGGCTTGAAATATCGAAGCGATATTTCATCGGTCTGTAAATATCAAAATACAATCTGTAAACGATTGACAAAATAAACGACGCAGAAATTGGGGGTAGAGCGCGTAATAATCTATCTAAATTAAAAGTTATACATCGGATGGACTAATAAAAAAATAATAAAACAACATATAGAATGGTCTGACTCCTATGTGTCCTAGGTGTCTGAGGGAGGAATGCGAGCGGGTTGGAACCGGCCTTGAAAGCAGATAGTTAGTTGTACATCAATAGCTTCAAGACTCCGGAAGGTGTTGGGGCTGGAGTGCAACCCAGAGACCAGGCTGTCAGTATGTCTGGGTCAGTATGTCTGGGTAAGCATACCATTATAGTTCTTCCATAAATTCATGCCATTGAATTGTGTGTATGGAAGGTGGAAAAGCTGAAACATACAAGCAAGTCGATAAAAATCTTTTATCCACAGTCCACAATAAATCAAATTATGTTTTGTCACATTTAACTTCCTTTCCGTTAATAATAACCCTTGTAGCATTGTTGGCATCATTTTCAGAACGCATAACATCTACCGAAATTTGCACAAGTTACGGAAACTCTTCTTCTAAGGAACATCTATATTTTCCTTGTCTTTTCCTTGCAATATCAAGTTTGTTGGATATGGACTCCTCGACATAACTTTCTGCTTCAGAGGAGCTCTTCCATCCACCATGCCGTTTAATGGTTGTAAGAGTAGCACCTTTATTGGCCAATAAAGTTGTTGAAGTGCGCCTCATACGATGGCCAGTATATGCTTCTGAATTTGTGATATTTAGGAATGAAACAACTATTGAAGATACCTTCTCCAATGTGTTGCTTCCAACAGGCTGAGAAGTACATTGATGTTTCTCAAAAAGAATCTGTCTTGTGTTAAGCGAATTGGACGCAGAGAAATATATTTTGTGCAGATTTGAAAAGCATTCGCGCAAAATCCTTCCAACCAGGATGTAAACTGAGTGCCATATATAGTTTGTGGCCGTTATCAATTTTAAACTGCTATTGCTGTATGACAGGGGGCACGGATTCTAACTGGACTATTAAAGCTAACATTTTTTCATAGACAAATGTTTCTTTAGTCGTAAGAACAGGAAAAATAGCAGTCATGGATGAAGCTGTGGTTCAAGCACTTATGTACGTAATCATTCTCGCGAAGAGGAAGAAATGGAATTTGACGAGCCATTCGAAGAAGAAAGTGAAAACGATATTGAAGATGATGAATACTTGCCAGTTTTTTTTCAACACTTTGCGATTTCCGAAACACTTTTCGGTGATGAGACTCAACAAACTTCATAGTTAGGTACCTAGTCTAAATTCATAAGAGACAGTTGATAAAGATCATAAAAAATTATCGATTTCTTTGAGATTTACCTAAAATTTTGAGGAATTTCAACTAAATGGACTTTAGATTAGGACTCAGTGGGTCTAAATGCTTAAAGATAGGTACAGACAGGTACCGACCACGTTTTTGTAAGTCGGTGTTATTATTCCCAATATTCAAATTCCTCTGTATTAGAGGATATCTGTTGAACCCTTATAATACACTCTGACTTATTTAGAGTATACCGCCGTTTCAGAAAAATTTTGATAGTATCAACTTGAAGTCCGACCCGTTCCATGCAGAATGTTGAATCAAAGTCAAACATTTCCTATAAAAATGCGCTTGAATTATTTGAGTGCATGGGAGAACCGTTCATAACGTAAAAGCGGGGTGTATTGGAAATCTCTTTTTCGTTTTGGGGCACTTAAAATGAATGTAATGTACAGCAATGCTAATGCTGTGCACATAAACTCTGCTAGTTATAGGTTAGAGGGCACAAATTAATTTATGAATTTCCTACGCAGACATTGTTTCTAAATCGTATACGAACACGTTATCAATTTTAATTACTTTAATGCGAATTACATTTCTTAATTTTCTTCAGATTTCAAGATGTGGGAAGTCCAATTATCATCCTGTCGAATATATGCCCAACAATTACTTTAACTCAGGCTATTAGTATTTCTGAACATTCTTCAGTTTCCAGACTGTGGAAAAGCACTTTCCCACCTCATATATTTGTTGATATCAATTTTATTTACTTTAACATGAACTAAAAGTGTTTTTTTTTAACTACAGCTTTCAGTATGTGGGTAGGTCAATTTCCACCCTATCGAATTGATGTGGAAAAATTACTTTAACCTAGTCTATTAGTATTTCTAAACTTTTTTTAGTTTTTAGCACTTTCTCATCTCGTGTACGTTTTGATATCAGTTTTAATTACTTTAACATGAACTACAGCTATTCCTTAAATTTCTTTAGCTTTCACGATGTGGGACAATTCCCATCCGTCAAATTAATGTGGGAAAATTACTTTAACCTAAACTATTAATATTTCTGAACGTTCTTGACCTTTCAATATGTGGGAAGGCGCTTTCCCACCACGTGCACATTTTGATATCTGTTTTAACTACTTTAACACTACTTAATTTTCTTCGGCTTTCAGAATATAGGCAAGCAAATTACCATCGAATTCATGTGGGAATATGATTTTTACGTAGACTATTAGTGTTTCTGAATGTTATTCAGCTTTCAGGATGTGGGAAAACTCATTCCCACCTCGTTAAATATGTATGCATAGTAAAATTACTATAATCTTAATTATTTAGTTTTTAGAATGTGGGAAGGTTGTTTCTCACTCTGGTAAACTGATGTGGGAATATTAAATGAAGCATATATCGAAAAATTTTCTGTAGTTATGTATAATAATATGGCCATTTTCTCTTTTTTTAGGATGTCATAATATAAGATTCAAATAACAATTTCTTGTTTTTACTGCCCCCTTGATTTGTCACGTGACGCATTTATTTCAGTTGTAACCATTTTCAGATTCGGTGATATAAATTCAATTTGCCTTTCACCATAAAAAAGGTTCTTAAATTTCTGCAGAGCAAATAGCCACGAGTGATTCGTCTGTTTTTTAATTAACCTGCTTGGAAGATCGGTTTAATTAAGATTCTGCAGTATAAGCGAAGCTGTTAAGTAGTTTCAGCTATATAAAATTAAATTCGGCGTTTTTCATAATTCTCCTATTAGCGAAAGCGAACGTTTGTTTAGTAAATATGAAGAAGCTGGATTTTGTGCTGATAAGAACACGAGAATTTAATTTAAATTTGAGGGAAAAAAAGGAGTTAAAAGCGTGGGTTAAAGTTTTACACGACTTTTAATTTACAAATTGGGTCTTGCAGTCTTTTTGCAGACTTGTATCTTACAAGTTATTTTTACAAGTGGCTTGTGATCTTGTCAAGTTTCAAATACTTGTTTTACAACTTTACAACCAACAAATTATTATGTCGATTCAAGTAGGTAATTGCGATTAAGACATTATTACAGTTAAACAATAAAATTTTACAAGTGACCTTTAACCTCAAACATTTTTTGTCATTCTACTATATAAATGTTGTAAAACATTTTTGTTTTCAGACACTTATAAACTGTGACTTGAAGTGATTTTTCCAACAAAATTATCACTTTTAGTTTGACACTTTTTACACAAGTTACTTGAAACGTATGTTTTAGTTACCTGAACTATCAAAATATGACTTGTGAACTTTACATGGACGCAAAATTTAATTTAACACTTTTTTACTCTTGTTAAATTTGAAAAAACTTTAAGGTTTTCAAGAGAAAATACATTAATTACAATAAGATTTTAATAGTGCTTATTAGAAGAAACCAAAAAGTCAGTAATAGGTTTTGTCTTTAAAATTTGACTGTAATAAACTATTTTTTCTACAAAACTGTTAAAAGTGGGCTTTTTAATTGTCATTTTTGATGTTAAAAATGTAATTTTTTGACACGCGTGTTAAAAGTAAATCAAAGTTTATTTAAATTTTGTTTTGAAAATTAATAAAACGTTTTAACAAACACATGAACAACTTTTTATTTTAAATAAGTACAAACCAACATTTTAAATAGTTATTACTATTAACATTTATAGTAAAATTAGAACAATTTGAAATTGTAATTCCCTGCGGAGTCATCATACTTAAGTTGGTTTTACTGTCAACATGTGTGACACATCTATTTTCTGTAGAAATACTACTGGTAGTACTGGTGGTCTTGCTAGTAGTTGCAGCAGTAGGAAGTATTTGGCACGCAATTTCCTTCTTCTGTTCCAGTGAATTTTCAATGTAGCCTTCAGCTACCGTCGAAGATTTCCATCCTCTATGTCTCTTGATGGTAGAAAGATTTGCACCAAAATCTGCTAACAATGTCGCCGATGAACGACGAAAACAGTGTCCGGTGTAGAGTTGAGGATTTGGTAGATTCAAGAACTCTGCAATGTCGGCAGGCATTTTACCAAACATGTTAATTCCGACTGGATTCTTCACACATTTATTCTTCACATATTTAAGAAAAAGTTCTCTATGGTCAGCGTTGGGTGGCCGGAGTGCCAAATACTTTCTAAAAAAGTTTAAATAGAATTCACCAACAACACTGAAAGTCCGAGGCACTTTCGTTTTAGTATCTGGTATGGTCACAACAACCGAAGTGCCCAAATATTCGATATTGTCGATGGTCATCTGACACAATTCCTCCCGGCGACACGCCCCGAAGACACCCACTATTGCTGCGACTTTCATCATCAGATACTTTTCGTCTTCTGCTTCTGTGAGAAATTTGTCGATATGCGTCTTCGTCAAAACTTTTGACTTTTTTGCTTGATATCCTTCACCCTTCCGCTTTAAAAAACCAATAAGTTTATAATGTTTGCTTATATCTTGATCTTGCTTTATTTTTAACATAGTTTTGATCATGGAATAATTTGACCACAGCGTTGACGATTTCCATATCATTGGCTTTTTCCTCAAAATATGCCAGTAAAACACTTTCACATTTCCCAGGGACCTTTTTAATGTTGCACCATTCCGAAAAGCGTCTATAAGCGATTTCGTACTGTTCCTTTGATTTCACCGGCAATAATTCCAATGTTGCTCGACTGGCGGCTTCTTCGATTTCAGCAGGGATGGATTCGTTACGCTCATTATCGAGATTATTCATTATACTTATAATATTACTAGAAAATGCTGTCAATATTTTTGCCTTTTTTCCGTAACTAACAACAGCACTGGTTGCTACGAAAATTTTGGTTCATAAACATTGCGATCTGTGTGGTATTTTTTGATTTCTTATTTTTATTGAGTTTAAAGTTCTTCCGATTGTTTTGTAGAAAAAATATTGTATGATATACGTGTTAAAAGTGATTTTATTTTGTTCGTGAAGTTAAAAAACTCGCTACGCTCGATTTTTAATCATCTTCACTCACAAAATAAAATCTTACTTTTAACACGTATATCATAAATAGCTATTATTTCTCCTACTGCTTGTTGTTGAAAATGGCAGAAAAATTTCCAAATCGAAATAAATGTGACGTTATAAGAAACGATCACCATTTATTGGAGAGTAAATTTAAATTTCGGCATCAACTTAAATTGCATTATTTTGTGCCTTGTATATTACACTATTACACTACTTACAATATAAAGTCATTTATACAGTTCGTGACGTTTTATTATATGACTATATTTAGCAGGTGATTATTGTAAACCGCTGCATAATTCCATAGACTTTATAATTTTATCAAATATCGGCATTTTCTCGTAAAAACATCGCGAACTACTCGACATTAATACATTATTAAACTCTCATATCGAGCGCCGAATGTGACAGACCGCTCCGTGACGCGCTGTCACCCGCACCAGGCGATTGTCGCTCTTCCTTTAATATTCCTCAACCAGCCGGAGTAAGCCGGGCATAATTGAAAGCATAAAACTGAACCATCGGCTTGTTGGGGTAGCGGGAGACGCCGAAAGTCAATATTGCATCTGGAGATGATCCGGGAGGTAGTTGTGTTCGCCGGCGGAGTAGCTGAATACTTTATTTGATTTACGTCCCCCGATATATCCAATATCTAGTCGGCGCCTCGCGCGCGGGGATCCGCCCCGCGGGAACGGAATGTCGCTAGTTGATTCATTGAGAGAGGTGGGGTGCTACGGGAGGTCTGGTGAGGTTTTGGGGTAATTATGATGTATTAGGAGGTGTATTAAATTAGATTTGTCTACGCACCTTGCAGGACTTGCGCCAGGGGACTGAAGAGTGACTGCCGAGATTTTCACATTGGTAGTTGGTAGAATTCGTAACTAGGTCAATGAAATGGACTCCCAAGTATCATTATAGTAACATTATAGTAGCTATTATGTAGTAATCACTTAATCTACCACCATATAAGGAAAATAATTCCAATTTATGTTAGCATAGTTGTATGGACGTAATCCTCACCATTGAAAAGTTGCCCAAACTTTAAAGTGAATATTAAAGGTAACGGAGATCAAGCCATATCACTTACATATTACTTAGAAGTGACAGTAGCTTTAAAGTGTTTGTAATAGTTTTGGCGCTGTATTGGGAACCATCATGGGAACCTTTAACAAACCTTTAATATCGCGGCACTTCATTATGCAATTGTGGCAATTGTCGTTACATGGGATCAAAATTACGACAAAGTGGCTACTACCTTCAAAATCCACTACTGATCTGCATCCTACATGACCTTCTAACGCTAGATAAAATACTTTAGTTTATTACTAGCTTCATCTCCGAGAATTTTAAAATGCACTTAAGCGAGGACCCAGTGTCTTCGGGAGTATTTGGTTTGTTGAGCATTTGATTGCGTCTTATTTTATCTTTGAGAATAGTTTATATGTTCTGGCCAGAATAATGTTCCGTCATAGAAAGAAATACCTTTTTCTCTTTTGTATATGCTATTTTAAAACTCATTGTACATATACTCTAGATATAAAAATGCGCGATATGTGAGATGTTGGCATGAACTACATATTTTTATATATTTTTAGGTATTAATAAGAATTGTAGTACATTTGATTTATATTATCTTAAAATATCTTTCTAATACAGTAAAAAATGAACTACATATATTGCAATTTTGAAGTTATGGCGAATTTAAGGTAAAGTTGCGGATCAACGTTATTGTAGCGCCACCTTTAAGTGGTCGGAAAGGTGATGGGTTAGTTCCATCGGCCAGTTGTTTGATGAACGTAACTAAAAAATTTTAATTATACATTTTAGGTGTGTGTATAACTGCATAGTTCTATTTTCAAAAGCTGACATATTTACAGATGTATGTATATAATTATTCGTTTCAGGTAAAAAAAAAAATGTTTATAATTCGGGCTGTAACGTCCATATTTGGCATTAAACGTTCTAATTTTATACCTTGGGATTATACTAATTACATGTGTACTACATAGACAAGTATATCTAGTAAGCTTTCTATCTATTTCTCTAGTTTCTCTTTTATATGCGGCAGCCACATCTTCCCGTTTTTGCCACGTAATCACAATGTGGCTTAAAGTTAAGTATAAGATGCAAACACGTCGTGGGAACATAGCTGCCTCCAAATAAAATTTTCCCATGTTAGTCACCTCCACCTAATAGAACCGTTTCTATCATGTAGCAGCGATTTTGGCAATACCCTTTAAAGTTTCCAGTGGCTACGTTATATTCACTAAAAATGCTACTTGGTCTGACATTGTGAACACTTGCTGACCAACACCGTGGTAGACAGGCAAAAAAACAAACAGCCAACGTTAATTCGACAAACATAAGCTCAACAACCACCAGCAATGATATAAATATAAGGTTTATACAAATTTAATATACGCATTTATACAGAGTGTTGCAAAGAAACTATTATTTTTCACATAACAAGAAAAACTTCATATACAATCAAAACAGTTGAGCACGAATTTCTTCTACGCTCATATGAAGATTTTTCTGTCACGTATATTACATATATTGCTACTGGTCGCGCTAAACCCGAAGCTAGAAGCACAAAATGAAAACTTAACAAGTCCCATCATTCCTGATAACGCGCCCTTAAAATTTTCAACGCTTCGCCCCCTAGGCGTCGCAATATAGTGGACATAAATCCAGCATCCCTTCGATACGATTCATGATATTGCATTTCGCCTTTTTTTTCTTTGTTTCTTTCGACCGTTGTCACTCATACGTGGCTATTTATTCCCAGATGACAGACACACGTTGTTCATATATTCAGGGCTGCGCCATAACGGACGCGCGTCAAAATAGACTGCGATAAATTCAGGTAGTATAAAGTATTGAATGGGTTCGCACCTTGGTTCTCCGTCTGTGGACGCCCGAAGCACTCCTACTCATTCCCTGTCCCATTTTGTAACACGACGACGTTTAGAGATATCAGAACCGTACTTAAGTAGTGCAAAATCGCTATAAATTTACGGATATATCCGTCGATGAGCAATACTTCTATTAAAATGGATATCTAGCATGGGAAACCAAGGTGGGTCATTTCTAAATCGAGTCGACCGACGTTGGCAGTTAATCACGACCGATACAGATCTAGGAGGCGGTGGTCAATCCAGCGCTCTCCATTATTAGCCCATCGTCTGGACTGTGAGGAATGTAGCAGGATCTCTGGTATTTCCCTGATGGAAAATCTTCGATCCGCAGAAAACAGCGCTCTGAATAATAACAATTGACGGTTGCATTTACCGCTGGTCGAAAAGCAAACAGTCCTATGCAAACAAGGCGGGTTATTGCCAAATATTTAATTAGATGCCGAAATTTTACTGTAACTTGAAACTCTTTTTGTATCAAACAGACAAAATGATTGTTTAAGTTTAAAGGACAACATAAGTTTTACATAACTCTCAAAATAACTTGCAACAGCTAAAAATAAAGATTGGAAACCTAAGTTTGATCTGTTGGTTTAAACCAGGATTTCAAATCACAAATAAGTTTAAAAAGTTCCAAGTCACTAATAAGATAATATGTCTTAAATGAAAAGGTGACTAAAATGGGAAATATTTCATAATGTCGTAAAAAAGCCAATGAATTTTTATAAAAATTATTTTCTAGTTAGTTTAATAAAGTAACAACAAGCAATACTGAAAAGTGCGTTGATACAACTACATATCGTGACCCTACCCGTACTTTCACTTGTTTCGGTGTCTGCTCTCATGGCCGCCTCAGTCTGCACGCGGTCCCCCAGCGCTATGATTAATTGCTACGCAATCACGACCCTTTATAACGAGGCGCTATCACCTATAAAGTTTAAATGATCCGTCGTACGAGACCGTCCGCAAGAGGGAGAGCCGTCGACTCGCCGGAGATTAAGTTGTAGCCAAACGCAGTAAATACGAGGGCACGCAACGATACGCGACTAACACCAGTCCTAAGGGGTGGCGATTTTTAATTTCAGATAAAATAAATTGGTACCCCTGGCCTAATCTCGATAGACACCGCTCCGTGTATTAAAATCGCTTACAAGCCGCTTATTCCGCTAGATAAAGCCGGAGGCGGTGGTAAAAGTAAATAGTCGATTTCAGAAGATCTTAAAAGAGGCCCCACTTAGGGTGCCAAATTTGCCTGCTCGGAATAGCGTCACTAACGGTAACTGATAGGTCTAGTCGTCGATGAAGCTACCGCCTACTTTGCATTCTTCTGGAATCCCTGTTCGATACATACAGCGCGGAATAAAGTAAGAAACACGCCCTAACACTACATACATATTACAATCTATTCTTTATATGACCTCCTCTCATTGAAGGCACATATCCAATCTTCGTCTGATTTCTTTATGGGCTGCGTTTATTAACATTTCGCTGTTTAACTCCTTACAAGCGTTTGTGATTTTTGCTTTCAAACGACTAATATCTCGCAAAGATGTCTTGCAAACCTTATTTTTTAAAACCGACTTTCATCCGTTCAAAGGACGTGCCGAAAAAGGTGCTGATCAACAGCGTCTGTTTTCAATGTGACGCTCAGACAACTACTCCAAATTGTGAATGTTATGGTCTTGTTATGATACCCATTAGTGTTTAAAATTGGTTGAACGGTTGATATATCCAAATTCAGTTCCTTGCTACTGCAGTATAAAATTTCGTGAATTTTGTTCAAAATACTGTAACATTGTTTCTCACCCTGCGGTCAGTTATTTGATTATTCCAAACAGAAAATGCATCTTCATTTCGCCGCAAGGTCGCCTTCAATCTTGGTTCTACGATCAAGAATGAGGCGCTCTGGATACATTTCTTGATATAACTCTACAGCTCTTCTTGAATTTTTTCGTGACTCGCCTTAAATTAGCAACATATCAACTTTTTCTGAATGAAAAAACATTTTGTAAGTTATGTTTGACATTCGTATTGAGTAATGACAAGTATTTTGTGACATTGATGCACTTTAAACAATGAACATTCAATTATTTTCCAACGACTACTTGAAAAAAAAAATTTTGATATGTTTCTGGAAAAAATATAATTGATGTCATATCCCAAAGATAATACTTTCGATTGAAAATGGAAGCTCCATCTCATTTAACACCACGTGTCCCAAATTTTATTTAAATTTTTTGTATCCCCACACAGTAGACCTATACTATCGAGTTTGAGACATTCTAAAAATTGGGTTCCTGCATCAAAACGAGGAAAACCTGGCTGGCCCGCGCTGTATTTAAAAACATTTTTGCAAAGAAATGCCACAACTTTTGATGCGTAACGTGGCATATTGTCGCTTTCAGCTCCCATTAGGTGAAATTGAGAAAACCTCCCGCCGCATAAAGCGAGACGCTTTATAGGTTTATAATATCGATGTTTAGCGCTGCTGGTCACGCTCAATTTAGCAGGAGCACTGAACCGATAAACTGTATACTGCGCCCGTAACTTTCTGGGGGATATCTGGCGTATAGTTACAGATAATGGCTACAAGCGCGCCGTGCAGGTATGCTGCAACACCATCGGAATTTCAAATATTAATTCTCAACACTCTGTTAGTTATTGGTCACCGATGGCCGCGCTATGTCCCAGTCTACCTTTATAACCGCACAATTTAGTATTAGTACTCTCACAATTACATAAACATATTCGTCGAAACCCTTTGTCGGTCGTCAACTATTTCAGAAGTGGGATAAACATGACAGAATTAATATTTCATGGAGTTGGTCGTGACAACGTAACTTATCAGGTATTCTTCAAGCGGAACAAACCAGTCATCTAATTGCCCACGTTCTCATTGGACAATACGGCTTTTAATATAAAAAAATAAGCGGCTCTGGGAAGCCATTAAAAAAACATCGACAGGCGTAAACACAGGCCCTCCTCATCTGTCAATTATAAGCCGGGATAATTCTCCGTCCTCCTCTTTCTCCCTGTCTTCCTCGCTCACTATATTTTCATCTGTATTCCCTCCGAGTTCGATATTTAATTTCTTCTTTTCTGTCTATTTATGCGCGCCCCTAATTTTCCTTTCGCTCGCTTCCTCGTAGTTTTATTTGTATTCGGAATTCGTCCGTAAATCAGGGACTTAAGGGGGCGGCACCCCTCCCCAAGACGATGCTGCCTAAGTGTGGCAGATATTGGCCCTAATAAATAACGCAAATAAAAAGGACGTTCCCGAAAAACAAACGGGCCTAACTTCCCTATAATTGTCGAGAAAATCGTTGACTTATTGCCGGATCAACAATTGAAGGCTACCATAACTTCAATTACATAATTATATCGTTTGAATTTATTGTGAAGTGAAACAAAACGCTTTAGCAGCTTCTCGTCTGTAGGCAGAACTATTTCCCGATAGACGTGTGTCAAATCAAATGAATGGGCTTTAGTATCTCGAGTTCCTCCAAAATGATCTGCCTGGACCTCTAAAAATGTGTTCTTAGCACTCCGACTCCGAATATGGTTCTAGCACGATGGTGTTTTCCCTCATTTTCAGCAAAATGTTTGTATTTCAAGAGGTGAGATGGATTGAACGAAGAAGACCAGTACCATGGCCACCATGTACCATAGTGATTCACCTATAAAGATATCAAAAAATGGTAGATAACCACACAAAAGAGAAACGCTCTATATGTTTCAGTTGTAATTTATTTAAGTCGCTTTTCCACAACAACAACGCAGCGGGGATCGTTGTGGAATAATAAACAGAATATGCATTGCGAAACGAGCTGTTAACTGCCGTACGACGGAACAGGACAATATTAAAACAGCTAGAGCCTCGAGGATGCGCATAAAAATGTTCATATCCGGGTCTGTATTCGCCGCGGCCGCCTGGGATGCTAGACACTTGCACGTGACTGCGAGGAAACAAAGTCAATTACACATAACAGCGGCCCCTCCTTGAAAAGTCGCGTTTGTAAAACACAGACAGACACAATTTAATTTTGTGTACACACTGCTTGCAATTAGGCGCTTCTCTAGGACTGGAGACAACTCATTTGGAGACCGGGTCTCACCCGCGTACTTAATGGGGGGGTCTTCATGGGCAAGTGCTCCTTAGTTTAGCTTCATTTAGAGACGACGAAGGCAAAGAAATAAGCGATACGTTCTCTTAGCTGAATGAAAAAAGCCGGACACGAATGTAAGTAAATTTTTTAATACGTTCGTGTAGTTATTATTGTAGACCAGTGCTGAAGCCTTTGAAAATGGTAAAAAGTGGAAAACAAATAATAGTAGGATGAAACCCATTGGAAAAGGAAGAGAATACAACAAAAATGAAAGGAAAAATAATTTACGGGCGATCTGAGGTCGGGAAGGGGAAGGGGGTGAGTTTTTAAGGGTAAAAACCGGTTTATCTTGATTTCCGGCAAAACTACAAGTCCTATGGAAAAAATTAAACGGCAAAGTTGTAGGTAATAAAAAGATCTACAACTTTTATATTTATACTTTTTTCACATAACCTCAAAATTTATGTGAAAAATTCAAATAACCAAGTTTTTGGTTTTTTATTTTTCTATTTATCTTTTACAAAAAAAATATTTTTTCACGATATTTGGTGAAAACTTACTTTTTTAAGTATTTTTTTTTATTTAAAATATTTACATTTTTACCTTATTTTGACTTAATATCGAAAAAGCACCCTAATTTTCAATCGAAAATTCTCACGTCAAAATATCTGCTTTTTTAAAAAAGTCGGTGGGTTTTTTGTTCGTTGAAATCTCTACTTTCTGATGATGTAAAAAAATATACATTACTATGGTAAATGCTCTCAGGAAATACAAAGAAACGATGCGACAAACTCGAATCTGATTTTTTTTAATCATGTACAATTTTGAGCTATTTATTAAAATTTATATTTTAATACTCGAAAAAAGAGATTCCATGTTACACTGATAAACAAAAAAATTGCAAGTCGAAATATACTACTATAATTAACAACTAAATAAGTTAATAAAGTTAATATTTAATAAGACATCTACAATATGTTTTCGTTTCTTTGCATTTTCTGCCAGTCAACGAATTTTAAAGACCAATGGGTATCATGACTACAAAATTCACAATTTGGAATATTTGCCTGAGCGTCACATTGAACACAGACTTAATTGTAGTAAATGTATGAACTGAATGAGACTGAAGCCAGTCGAAAACCAAGACCATTTTGGAGTAAATGTATGGAGCGGCATTATCGGTAGGCATTTAATCGGGTCCTATTTTTATGAACATATATTGAACAGCGTGAGTTACCTAAATTTCCTACAGGAAGAACTTCCTGCACTTCTGGAGAATGTGCATTTACAGCTAAGAAGAGTAGCCCGGAAAGTCACCAAATCTAACACCCCTCGGTTTTGAAAATACCTTCGCGAGATAATAATTATTTGAAAGAAGTAAGTGTGCTTAGTACCACTAGTGCTTAACTACTATCGGAGTAAAAAGTCCAGACCCCTGGGTTTGAAAGCCGATATGAAATTTTGACCATTGCCTCACTACTATTGTTATGCACAATCGAATCTGAATTTGTTTTTGAATATTCGTTTTTTAGTAGGTAGTAGTATTACAACATATGTTAAATCGATAACTTAAACCAGATCGAGCTTGTAATTCTCTTATACTGACAGATTTGTGTTTTTCCAGCGTATTTTGCCAATACTTAAATCAAGCGTTTCAGATGAATTCATCACTATATATAGTAATCTGAAATGAGGAAAAACTTCCAGTTAAAACCGTAAATACTCCGTATGAAACTGATGAGGCAATATTTAAAGAGAACTATAAACATCCAAGATAAGCAACCGGTTCGAATTCATCTGAAAAGTTTTGCTGTAAACTGACATATGCATTACTGCCTCTGGAACCGATGGAGACTTTTATAGGGTTAATGAAAATTTCGGACGGGTTATCAAATATTTTATTTGGAGTTAAGAAATCGCCGACGAAGCATTCCATACTCCACATTCGATATCTTTAGGATTGTTCGAGTTTTACCGTCATCGTAGCTAAAGACTTTACTGCATCTTTATGCAAAATTGATTTGACTATGGATTAAGTAAATTTCTAGATGTATAGCTGTTCTATTTTAGTTTTGTTGATGTGCAGGAAATATTTATACAGGGTGCTTTTAAACTACGTACTATAAATTAATATTATTAAATTAAATTCTACAAATATTGATTATTTTAACGAGCTAATAAGCATGCTTCTAAGCGACGGTAGAAAAATTACCGCGCATACGTACATTCGAGTTCTTATAGTCCTTGTAAATGAAGGTTCTTCTTTCAGAAAGTCCTGTATGTTGCAAGAGAGTTAGTTTTTGTCTTGAAATTACCTAGGTGTACGAGTTAAGTGAAATGGATAGGCAGGGCGGCAGTATCGGTCTGAGATCAGCTCTAATGCCCTTAACTAGAAGTTATAGGACTCTTAGTTTCTATTTCGGCCACTGATTGCCGACTACGACCTCATATTTTCCACAGATAGCCCTGATTTGCTAATAATTTAAGTGGGATTTGTCTTTAGCGAGATTTTCTTTGTTGGTCAGTTTACATCGCTAGATGTGATTTAAATTGGTGAGATGATCCTCGACAGTGTCTCGCTTTCCTATGGTCTTTAATCATATAGGTGTTGAAATACAGGGTGTTCTGAATTTAAGTGCCAATTTGAAATGACAGTTGATTTTTGTATCAGTATCAGAACTATCAATACCGTCGATCACAGTTATTGATAATATCGATACATTGATCATATTTGAACTGCATTATTGTCGATAATTATCGATATATCGCTCGCGACTCTAGTCGGTGATATCTTCTGAATAAAACTTCCGGAAAAGCGCGAGAATCATAAGACGTGGAAAGATGGCGGCGGTTCGAATAAAACCATAAAGGACGATCCAGACCCCTCCAGATATTGAATTCCGAATATTTTGACAGCCTATGCGTTTGTTGGCGCCGAAACTGGCGGGCAGGTGCGTTTTATTGGCACTTCTACGACCGACTACGTCCTGCATCATATTTCCGGACCGGGGGATTTGCCTGTTTTCCTTCCGAGAAGATTACCGCGTTGCTAGATTTATTCCGGGTTCGACCTTAATGGACTCTGAGGCCGTCGAATCGCGGGAGGCGACGCAGGGTCAATTTCGTCTCTGTTTAGAGAAATGCAGAAATAATTATCGGTAATAAACAGGGTGTGTGTCCTTAAGCAGGTGAGACGGTTTTTGCGAGAGATAAAGAAAAGTTGTGTAATTGGGTCTTCTAGGATTCAGCTCTGCTTCTGGCAGGTTAAATGAGTAAATAATATATCTACGTTAATTACCACAAATACTGTTTTCCCCCCGGTCGGGAGTAGAAATCAGTTTCTATGACATCAAAATTAAAACAGAAGTAGTCGATTATTCAAGGGAGTATAATGCTCCCAAGGCAGTTTACTTTATGGAGAACGTTTTTTATGCAAAAAAAGATAACATTGAAATTATTTATTGACATTTAAATTAAATGTTAATTTGTACAATTTTTTTACAAATTAATATTAGAAGAAATATTACTTTCGCTTACATTTACAGTTTTTGTGATTGCGCTAGTAGTGGTACCTACTAAAACCTGATTAGCAATTTTTGTCTTATTTTCAATGGAGTTCTCGACATAACCCTCAGCGACTGTCGTTGATTTCCAACCAGCATGACGCTTTATTGTCGTGATATCCACACCAGCATCTGCCAGTAATGTGGCTGAAGATCTTCGTAAGCAGTGACCAGTATAACATGCAGCATCAGGTAATTTTAAATACGAAGCTACTACACTCGGAATTTTTCCCATGGTATTCTTGCCAACTGGCTGCGAACTACATTTTCCTGCTTATGCTTGACGTGGGGAGGACGAAGGGACAGGTATTTTCGAAACAATTCAAACATATTTCCCAGATCGGTAACCAGAAAGGTTCGTGGAATCTTTGTCTTAGTGTTTGGAATTTTTACAATCAAGGAAGAGCCTGCATCCTCAATATCATCTACAGTTAAATTGACTAGTTCATCAGTTCGACAAGCTCCGGCAATCCCCAGAATTAATCCAACTTATAAAAAATCAAAATACTTAATAATTGAAATACCTAACAACAAAAGTAATCTTACCTTAATCATTAAGAATTCTTTGTCATCTGCACTTGATAGAAAACGGTCGATTTCACCATTTGTCAATATTTTCGATTTTTTCGCTTGATATCCGTTACCGGTTCTTTTCAAAAATGCGATCAGCTTGGGGAATTTGCTTATATCTATGTTGTCGTAAATTATCAAGCATGACTTAACCATATAATATTGCGTCCATAATGTGGAAGACTTGTAATTCTTTGCATTTTCACTGAAGTAGGCCAACAAAACATTCTCGTATACTTGAACATTTTTCTCGGCGCACCACTTTTTGAACCGATTGTAGGCTATATCGTATAAAGATCTTGACTTCGTAGGCAGCAAATTGCTTATTGCAATATTTGCAGCCTCCACAATGTCTTCCGACTTACAATTATTCATTGTGCACTAAACAAACTTTAAACTAAACCAAACTAGCACCTTAATTTGACAATTCTTTTTGTTTGTTTATTTTGTAGTTATGACAATAACTCAACGACTACTAAATAAATGCTCAAATCCGAATACAATAATTCTGGTGCTACTTACTTCATAATGACAAAATATGTGTTTTTAAGTTAATGAGGCCGTGGAAAAATTAGTATATACCATTCGGGAGAGATGCTATTTTGTCCTCGGTGCATTGTAGCCCTCGGACTTCAAATTGCACCTCTGCCAAAATAACGCATTTCTCTCCCTTATAGTATAATGTACTATTTATCTGCAAGTGTCACATGATGACATAAAAACACATTATCGCATATGTGCTTTTTTAAATTTATTAATGTTTCCAGAGCGATATTAACATTGTAAAAAAAATATATAAGATCATTATGAAAACTCATTTATTAAATGCATTGACAGTAAAATCTTTACAATTGGATAAATTAGTACCAGGTGCTGACATGTCTAACGATTTGTTTGCTTAGGTGGAAATATTTTAAGTGAGAACATAATTTTTAGATGTTGATAAAAAAATTGAGTGTTGAGGGGATATTTTTGTCTTCCAAAGGAATATTCTCGCTTAGAATTTTCATAGTCGTTCGTTTCATGTTTTGATATAGCCTTCAGCGATAGAATTAAACAATGTCTTTTTATACTCAAAAGATCTGTCCCACAATAGGCTAAAGCGAAGAAGAAGATTGCAGAAAACACAGTGTACGGTTTGGATTAGGCAGTTTAAGAAATTGTGTAATCAGTTTTTACACATTGCCAACAATATTTATACCATTAGGTTGTTTGGTACAGCTTTATATCGAAGAAATACAGTTTTTATTTCTTAATTTGACGTAATTTTCTTACCAGTTCTACTAAATTGAAGCCATAAATAGTTATATAAAGAGATGTTACAAAAATCTCTGACACTTTTGTTTTAGTATTGGGTATCATGACTTGGAAGCATGGTCCTTTATCTTTCATGTGTTCTGGAATCAGATTTGTCCCACCACAATTTATTGTATATTACAATAATTCTAAAACGGACTTCTAGTATACGTCGTCGACCCCCTGACGCTCTTTCTCACCAGGACTAACTAGAAGCCGTACTGCGCTACCAAAGTCTTTTGCTACATTGTTGTTAGACCACGACGGTCACTTAAGTGCCGCCACGCACCCCTACCGCGTGCCGCTGTGCATTTTTCCTTTTACATTGTTTATGATCGTTAATCGCTTCCACTAAGTATAAAAAAAGAGAATCAATTCATAAATGCATGCTCTAAAAGCGTATTTACAGAAGAAAATAAAAATAAGTCCTTGTGTGTGAGAATAGATGGCGTATGAATACTCTAAGTCGTATTAAATATATACAGGGTGAGAGTTACGTAAAAAATAGTCCGATGATGTGTTATATAGAACACATGAGCCATTGTTATATCACTCTGTTAGCAGATTATGTTTAACATAAAATGATACTGTGCACATACTACAAAACACCAAAATGATAACGATAACACAATTCGTTTATAACGAATCTAGTGGAACTTTAAGGTTAGCTAACGAAAGGGAAGCCTGACATTCAACAATGTCGATGACGTATCGTGAAATAGAGTTGCTTGAAACATCAATTATTATTGAAAAAATAGGCATTCAGTGGTCCGCCTGTATTCTTATAATCCTACTTCTTCGTCTAGGTCTTAACGGACCAATTTTCGGTCCTCGGTAGAACGTGGGAGGGATCGTTCGGTTCCCTTCAAATGCAATGCGTTTATATAACATTAGAATGGAGCTGACATGCCCAGAATATCTAATTACTGGGTCTTATTATTTTTATCGCCGTCGACGAAGAAATAGCCGGGCGTTTCTCAGATTACATCGGTCTCCGCTCGGCCAGATCTTAACGGGATTACTACTACTATATCGACTGGAGAAGCCGTTGTTATTATCGGAATCTCTTCGGATTATCAACCGTTCCGATATCTGTAAGTCTGTGGATCGCTCTCTTAGATTTTACTTACAAATCAACGATTACAATCGTCTCATTGCAGTTGCTTACATTTTGAAGTTAAACTTGTGAGCGATTTCTATTTAAATGATCTTAAGTGACCCAAGGTGGATGGATCGGTTAAAACGAAAGCTCCTCTTGATTTGACAGTTTGTTAACAGTAAGGTTAGTATCTACCAAGATTCCTGAACAGAGGAGGTTGTACAAAGTTTCTTCCAATAGCATTGCAGTATTTTTGAGACAAGATGACGTCGATGGTATTTAATTTGATTTTTGCCGTCCAACTTAGAGTCATATTTAACTTTTCAGTCGTTTTAATAATTTCTGTGTGGATATATGTTGCTAAAAGTACTGTTACAATATTATTAACAGTATAGAACATATAACAAAGAACCTCAGGCAGTTTATTCTGTAACCTATAATTAATTAGTTAGGCCAGGTGTTTTCTATGCTACTACAAAATATGATTCAAGATTTCAGTTTAGATGCGTTTACCTTACAAAACTTTATTACTTAACTTCCACCATGGGCAAGTTATTCTTACTAGGAAAGCACTATGTAGGTACGAGAAGTAACATATTTTATGCATTTAAAAAAATTATTAAGTTCGTCGAGTGCACATGCAGCAGCAAACTTAGCATTACCTATACATACAAGTATGTATACCCGAAATATGGTACATAACTCAATATATATAGCAAAACAGCATATGTTTTTACCCTCTAAGTGATAAAACAACTTAAAAAAATAAAAATTCTTAACCTTAAAGATGTTAGTAGTACGCCTTTGCCAATTCTATTTTTATCTAGATCGAAATTTTGATTACGTAAAAAATATCCTTTGTAACAAATTTATATACCTACATTATGATCGGTTTTGAAAACTATAGGTTGAAAACTTTTGGAAACGTATTTAAATAAAAGAAAGAATGAGTTGTAACAATTTTTAGGCAATAAAAAATCACAATTTTGTTGACAATCATTATTTATTGGCTTAAGCAATTTATAAAAGAAATACATTATGAAAATAGGTATATTAATTGTCACAAACAAATAGTGTAACTACAAATGATGCAACGCAATCTCAGTTACTGTTCAGTTAATTGTAGGTATTTATCTGTACGATTTTGTGCCTATATTTATCTTATTTGATTAAATTACATTGGTAACTGTAATTTCTGGTGACCATACTTGTCTTATTGTGGCTTCCGACTTCGGAAATTTTCTTATTATTGTGGTGAAATAGAACAGACTCGGGTAAAGCTTAGTTATACGCGTTTTTATGTAGTACGCGTTTAACTATAGATTCAGGTGTAATTGAAGGTTTAAAATTGCCTCACTTTATAGCCTCGTAAAATATGTATTATAACTGGTTGAAGAGAAGTTATGGGTAAATGGTATTCGCGCTGTGATAGCAGGAGTTCCCACGGTTTTTTTTTCAGGAAAATCAATAGATATGAGAAAACGAATGAAATTATTATAATTACCAATTTCGTAGAATGCATAAGCCAAAAGTGTAGCAGAATCGGCATCGGTCGAAATTCGCTGCAGTTCATCAACCCTATTTACGGCAGTTGCTATGACAACGAGGACGCATATAGCTTACCAGAACTACCGAGTGTCGCCGAGGTCACAACAAAATGAGTTGCATTTAACATTTTTAAATTTCAAATTACAAAGGAACAATTTATAATGTTTTAACTTGTTCTAAAGTGTTCGAACTTATTTTATACAGAATGTGTCTGAACATAGGACTAGGCAGATAAAAAATTTATACTAAAATTGAATTGAAAACTGTAATTTTAATATTGTAATTTAATAATTTACATTTTCATTGCTCCCCATGTACACCTGCTTCCGAAATTCATAGACGAGCAATAATAAGTATCTGATATTTTGAAAAACCTATAGTTAATGACTAATTTTTCAGTTGCTTTTATAATATGCTTTTCAGCTCATCAATATTTTCAATGAATTTCAAAAAGAAACGTAGTCCTTCATAAATCCCCAAACACTGAAGTCCAATGAACTAAAATAGGGAAAGCGTGGTGGCGACTGAATAGTTGCCTCACTTCCAATTCATTAATTTGGAAAAATTAAACTTAAATATTGTTTAGCATTTAATCCAAAATGAGGCGGAGCACTATCAAATTACATCCACACATTTTGACGAAAAGTGCCAATTGTGGAGCAAATTGAAAAAATCATTTTGCAGAAAATTTAGGAATCGAGGCTTTTAAGAAAAAAATATCTATTCTAACTCTTTTTGATAATTCTTTAATATATTTAAAGTATAAAAGAAAAGGTTCGAGATATTTTAATATGACTAACTAGCTCCCTCCCCCCCTCCTGCTTTTTAGGTACCGAAAATTAGCCTTGGATAACACGATCCCCTTTCTTTAAATATACAAGAGACAAAGGACAATTCCAAGACATAACTGTTAGAGATAAAAATATTTACGGCGGTTAATTTTCACTTGTGCGAGCAAATGGAATATTCCGGTGACTGGAGTAATACTTTAAGGTTATAATTTTCTCGAGATAAGATTTAATTACTGTCCCGTTCCTATAGCGTACTTTTGTTTCTTGTTTTCTTGTCGGGCAGGATCTGAATTAGCGATAGTTTCAGGGGCGCCGTTAAATTAAGCCTTATTACCACCCTGGGGCCGGTCCTTATAAATTTATCATCTAGAGAGTTCACCTCGGCACGTACTAGTTGAAAAAATTTTGAAATATTTATACAGTGTGTTTTTAAATGAACTAGAAAAAATGAGAGTACAGATTCCTTAGGTGAAAATAAATCAATATAACCTAACATATCTATACATATAGCAAGTCGCATAATAAAAAAGATACGGGGTGTCAAAGTTAACATTTTATTTTCGACATTTGTAGATAACTTCTTAAAAAATTCAAATTTGTTTCTAATTTTGACATCACTAGTAGAGGGCGCCATTTGTGGCACACCATATTTCTTTTAAATGGTAGAACTTTTTTGCAGCTTAGTGTATCCATTTGACTATCGAAACTATCGATTCTCCTACCTGTTTTATTTGAAAATATATACCTTGTTGAAGTCGGTAGCAGTAACCATTTTTGAAAAAATCTTATTTAAAATGCTCAGTGCACCGAGTAAAAACTGTTTTGGTTTCTGGTAAAATGCCTTTTCTGCTGAAAATACTGCAAAATGTTACTTGAAAAGTTGTATCGAATGGTAAATTATGGAGACGTACAAAATTCCAAGAAAATCACTACTTTATCAAATCAGGCCGATCTATAAAACCATCTATATGGTACTTACTCAACAGCATTGTCGCCGTAATTGTCATGAGCGGATCTATATTGTAAACAAAGGAATATGTTACGTTTAACCTTATAACACCGGAAGTTGATCACATCACCACTAATAATTATCTCATTACCTACCCAATAAAGTATGCAATACTAATAGTGATTACACAAATATCATATTGAATACTAGATGGTTTTTTAGTAATACCTAGCTCTGCCCTCTACGCCACTGACCTCGGAGCACTCACGATATACTTTAATTTAATATAACGACGGACGTTCCGTCTCGATAGGGGGTTTATACCCCCTTATGTGTATTGACCAACGCAGAAAGCGTGCCTCTATCTCTTCCATTGCTTTGGAATTACGTCGGTGGTATCGCGTCTGTTTTGTTTTTACGGCCCACGCCTTCTTGATGCCGGCGCGGATCTTCATCTCCGCCGATATTTCACACGATGAAAGATAAAATTAAATCAATCGCTGGCGGAGGAAATATTTTCGGGCTCGGTATTGAATATATATACGACGATATTCAGATAGTTGGGGGCTGCATCGTCTGAATTTTTTATTGTGGAACGGGCAAATTTTGACAGTGGAAGCTATCGCTGGAATTAGTTTCAGAGTTCTAATGAAGACAAGATAAAAAGGCAGTTATAAAAAAGAAGTTTAAAGTTTGTTCGTACAGGGAGGGCGGCAGGATTTTGGAGATTCGATAATGGGGAGGAAAATGATGCATCAGACCTTTTTGGAAAGTTTCCAAGTCCAAGATCCCTAAACAGGGGGGAGGGTTGCCTATAAACTTTCGACCAATAGCGTTGCAGTATTTTTGAGACACGATGACGTCGATGCTATTTATTTTGCCATCCAACTTAATTATTTTTGGATTTTCAGTCGTTTTAATAATTTCTTTGTGGTGGTGTTGCTGAACAGTACTATTACAATATTATTAACAATTTAGAATACATAACAAAGAATCTCAAACATACAGTCTATTCTATAACCTATAAATAAGTAGGTATGCGAAGTGTTTTCGATGCTGCTACAAAATATGACAAGATTTCGGTTCAAATGCGTTTACCTTACAAATCATAACTTTATGACTTACTTCCAGCATGGGCAAGCTATTCTTAACCAGGAGCATCATGTAGGTACGAGAAGCAATATATTTCATGCCTCTAAGAAATTACAACTTCATCGAGTGCATATGCAGCAACATAGTTATCATTACCTATACAACATACTAGTATGCATACCTGAAATGTGGCACATAACTCAGCAGATATAATAAAATACCATGTATTATTACCTTCTAAGTTATAAAATACCATAAAAAAAATAAAAATTCTTAATCTTAAAATAGTTATGGTATGTCTGTCAATTTTATTTTTATTTAGATCGAAATTTTTATGATAAATATGCTGGGTTTTAAACAATAAATATTGAAGGCCTTAGAAATATATTTAAATAAACACTTATCCCATAATTAGACTGTGCAAATATCTTCATTTGGTATATATGTATGTTTGTTTCAATTGACTTAAAATAAAATATTCTATCACCTCCTAAATTTATTCTACCGACTTGCAAGACACCCTCAAAATAGATGTACTAATTGTCACAAACAAATAGTAACTATATTAATCATAACTACTGGAATATCGCAGAGTCCGATCCTGTACCCTGAGTACTTAACATTTTACAACGAAAAGTTCGTTAAAAGAATGAAGCGCTTTCTTTTTCTTCCCTAATCGTTTCAGATGGGGCGCGTAAATGTTTTATTAGCAATTAATGTTACACTACTTCCCTTTAAAGGCGCATAATTTTATATCAAATGATGTCCTTGTTAACAAATTAAGCCCTGAATCCTCCTAATGGCCTCTCAAGGATATTATTATCTTCGTTTGTTTCGCAACTCGGCCTTTTTTACGCCAAATAAAAGATTTTCGCTTAGCCTCGCTTCCTCGACTAAACTCATTGATATTTGTAGTCAGTTGTGATGATTTTACTTTACAAGAGGATCTGTGTGTGCACGAATCACTAGATGGCGCTGTAAAATTGAAGATATCGGATGTAAGGGTGAACAACAATTTGTCTACAATTGCCGCTAAAGATTATAAAGCTTTTGATTACCAGGCAGGTTGTGTTTTAGGGTGTAATTCTTTGTATTTTTTAGGTGAAAGTGTATGTTGGTAGTTATCAAACTTTAGCGTAGAACAATTCCTAGAGTGCATATAGATCTTAAATTCCTTGTATGTCTGTAACGTTAATCTTTCAGAATCAGATATATTGGCTCTGTTTGAGATATATATATATATATAACATATATCTTGGACTATTAGGGGATCGTGTGCGATTTCTAAAGGAAGGTAAGGCGAGGCCATACAAGTTTTGTCTGGAATAGAACGTGAGAAGCCCCAAAAACCTATGTTTACAGACGTCTATTTTAGTTCAGCTATCTCATAAATATCTATTTTATTAAATGGAGAAAATTGTAATACAGATTTAAAAACATCCTTAATTATTTTCCAACATAACTTGTTGTAATTACCTAAAGTTTGAATTACTAAAACAATTTCCACTACACCTACACATACAAAACCCATTTGTTGGATTGTTGTTCATCCCCACACCTTACTTATTACAAATTGTCTTATGCAGATCAAGATAAAATTATACTATTTTCAAACTTTTCCCATAGTTTTACTTATTCAGAAAAACTTATAGGAAAATTTTTAAAAATACAAAAACTTTGTACTTTTATTATGCGAGTGATTTGTTGTGCACCCTTACAGTAGTTCCGGAATCTATCAACAGATGTCAGCCACGTGATTTTCTCCTATAGGCTCCAGAAGAAGAAGAAGAAAATCAGCGTCTAGTTTGACGCGAGCTGGCCAGGGGATGAGGGGGAGGCGGGAGAGTAGACCTATGCCGTTTGTCACAACGTTCTGTCTCATAAAAAATTGCAAACACGAAATATGGCCCTCCATTAGTAATTCCGGTTATAAAATAACTCGGGAGCCGCAAAAACAAAGAAATATCATCGTCGGCGAGGGGAAAGCGATACGAACGACCCTCTGGCCTTTGCGGTTTGTAATTGAGGTGGTGGCATGGCAAAAAGTATTAAATTGCTTGGTGGAGAGGCCTAAAGACCAAAACAAATATTGAACGATAGCGTACTAGGTTGAACGCGTGGGATTACGAAGCAGTTAATCTGTTTTTCCAAATAAAGATATACATATTATTCGGGATTATTCTTAACCTATACGCTCGGGAGATTATAGCTGAGAACAAATAGTCACTAATGGTGGACAAGAAATTTAGTGAAATATTTTTAGTTCCGGAAGCTTACAAAAACTTATCAGGGGGACCTTTTTGTTTATTAAAACTAAGAAGTGAATAAACATTTCCATACATATAAGTATTGATTGATGTGTAAATTGTTTCTTTTCTTTCATTTAAAAGCCAGTATTAAATATTTTTTAATGAAATAGATTACATTGCTTCTAGTATAACTTCTTTGATTTTTCTGGCAACAAATCTAAAATATACTTGTTTACTAAATTAATACATAATATAGTTAAATGAAGTTTAAAATTTTAAGTATGTTATTATGCTTAAAGAGATTAGATTTTTTTCGGTGTAGACATAACTTAATAATATCATGCACATTAGGGTTAAGAAAAATAATTCCAAGGCTTAAATCGGGTGAAAGATCAAAACAATTAAAGAAAAAAGAAAGACAATTATTAAGGTCCCAGACTATTCTAATCTAAATATTCAGTTTTTTCGACCGTTGTGTCCGTTTTTGTTGCATCCAGTGTGAATTTCTGGGTTTTAAAACCTAGTATTTTGCCTTTCCACAGTAAAATAAATGTATTAGTGAAAATTATGTGATTTTTTTTTTAAGTTGGGTTATGTAATTTATTGTTAAAAGCAAATTGCTTTAACTGTTGAAAAAACGTTGATTTAAAGATGATATCCGTCCGCGTCCAATGCCTATTATTATTCACAAGTTATTACTATTCCCTCTTAGAATTTCTTTGTCAAAAAGATATATTCCCGCGCGATTTGAATTTTTTTAAATAAGAATAGCGAAGGATAAGAGTCTTATACGTTCTGAATAGCAAATTTGCTCTTTAGTATTACTTCTTCTGGGTATACTGGCTTTATAACGTCTTATTTCAGCCGTAACTCCCTTTGTATCGGGGATAAATCCATATCGTTGCTTACATCATTGCCCTGCAAAGGACTTCGGTTAGATGTGCGATATACAGGGTCCACTATGCCTAAGTACGAATGTTACACACAACATAAAAAGTCTTGGACGCCTTGGACGATAAAATGATTCGATTAAACTTAGTGGTTTTCTTAATGTGGTAAAAAAGTACATGTACTTAGAGAACAAAAGAGACAACAAAAAATTGCAGACCGTGAACCTTTACTTTATTACCAATGTTTTTACAAATCTGGTCCATTTGGCAGTCTATTCAACCAAGTGTTCCTTTGAATTTTTGTATATTATAATGCCAGGACGTGAAATTTCTGCGTTTACCCGAGCAAGAATAACTGTTTTACATGATGCAGGACATTCTAATCATATCGAACATGTTGGGCATTCGTTGATCATCTGTTGTACGAATAGTATACAGATATAAAGAATTTGATGCAGTGGAAAACAGACCCCGTAGTGGACGTCCTCGAATATCTAATGAAAGGGAGGATCTGTATTTGGTGCCCGTAGGCACCGCACATTTTCAGCTTCAGCTCTCAGGGTCCACTTTTAAGGTAAGTTTCGCCGTTCGAAGACGCAAATTTACGTGCCAGAAGACCATTACGGGTCCCCACTCTACTTCCAAGGCATCATGCTGCCCGTCTATAGTGAGCTAGGGAGCATAAGGCTTGCCTTTTACGCCAGTGGTGGTGGGTCTTAATGACAGTTAACCCTATAAACAGAGTGAACTATAATTTCATATATAGTGATTTTCAGGGTTGTCATACCGTGACCTCGGTAACTGGTCACTGCCAGTAACAAAATTAAAATGCACATCCCTAGCTTTAGCTGGGACCTGCCCTGGTTGTTGCCGGGCTAGGCTCTGTGATGACAGACCCAATATCGGTATCTCTGGCTCAGCCATATATTGATTTCGGCTCTTATTGTTGGTATTACGACTCCTACTGCTAACTGGTCGCATCCCATGCTTCCAAACGTTTCGCGGCTCTACACTGTCGGCATCTTCAGTGGTCACTTCGTAAAAGCTTTGCTACGACTGGGACTCAGTCAGTGGAAACGAAAAAACGCTAGTAACTCACGCGTCATACCAATATTTATTATTACGGGAGTTGTTGACACCCAGTTTTGTATAAAAATTGCGATTTAAAAAATACGCGAAAGTCGCCATAAATAAAACGTAACTGCTTGCGATATAGACGATGCGGTTCTAACTTAGTCCGCTAAATATATCACGTATTAAAAGATATATCGGCGCTCCAATATGGCGTTCGGTATAACAGGCGGAAGTTTTTTAACGGTGGCGATAAAGGTCGAAAAGATAATAACTTGTTATCTCCAGAGGGCCATACGTTTCGAGGCAGCGCGCAAGATGACAGCGAATGGCGGCCGCTAACAACTTATAGCTTGTTGCACACAACGAGTTCCGGCTTCTAATAGGGTGTTGTAGTAGAAAACCGCCACCAGGCGGCCATGGAACATAAGCTACGCCTTTAATACGTAATTATGCTGCGTTGTCAATGTTACAAATAAGTGATACTTTATAACTAAATCAAACCACAGTTTATACTTTGGTAACATATATTTATACAAGAATGTAAACCGTTTGTTGATATTTTCAAAATAAACGTTAAATTGTTATTGACAGTGATATTGACATAACATACATATTGACAAAGTGATATAATAATAAGCAAAAGTTTTTTTGATTGAATTAGACGTAATCTCTTATTTTTTTCGTTAAATAATCAATGTCCTTACTTCATTTTAAGTTCTTATCAAAAATTACACCCCAATATTTGATCTTATTAATCACATTAACTTCACTTTCCAAACCAATGATCTTTATGCTAGTAAAAACAGACTTATCAGCTTCAGTTAAGGAGAAAGCCAGATAATGAGTTTTATTAGAGCTTACTGATAACTGAAATGTATTAAACCATTTCTTAATTTTATCTAAACCACAATTTGGTTTCCATCTATGAATCTTCACAAAATACTGCAACCAAGTCATATGCATATGATAAAATTTTTGCAGGTTTTTCTAGAAATAGCAGGGAGTTAATATATGCCAGAAAAAGTACTGGCCCAAGAACGGATTCCTGAGGCACCCCTATTTTAATAAACTTAGTTTCACTAAGAACACCATTCTTTTTAGTACATTGGTTGTGATTTGTGATATTACTATCAAATACGTCTAACCCACACCACGAATACCATAATATTCTAACATTTAACGTAGTTTATCATGGTTAACAGTGTCAACAGCCTTTGCCAAAAATTTGCCAGGCGATATTTTAAAAAATTTTCAAATATTTTACTAAAATTACTACTAGTAGGTCGATAATTGTTGATTTTAATTTATCCTCAGCACAGGCGTTACTATAGAAGTATTAAATTGTGTTAATACACTGCGGTTTTAAGTAACTTTTTTTATGGTATACGTGGTATTCCTTTAGAATTGATTAGTTCATACTTAACTAATAGAATGCAGATCTATGCGGCATGGAATTCCTCAGGGGTTTGTACTGGGGCCACTGTTGTTTGTTATTTATATTAATGACTTATACTTTCACATTTTTCCGGATGGGTGTCTCTTATTCGTAGATGATGATATGTTCTCATAAATATAGAGACACAGTCTTATATAAAACCTCATTCACTCATTAAATCTAAATTTTTATAATAAGTTTATAATACATATAAAAATGCTAAACAATGCTTAATTTAAAAATAATATAAGGAGAATATCTTACTTACTTGAGTGGCGGACCCTGTATAGTAGGCCGCCCCTTCTCACGCACCGGAACAAAGGACGTATTTCAGCGTGCAAGTGCTGGGGGTGGCAGTCCTGACGAGCGTGTGCTCTCGCGTGACCTTACACTAAATCTTAATTGCATTCTCGGTGTAGATGAAAATGGTCGGGACACGCCATAATTTGTTGTTAATTTTAATCAAGCAGGCGAAATGGGCGTACATCTGGCCAAATGGAAATTCTCGCACGGTGCTCCAGACGCACGACGGAGATGGATGCCTCCAGGTCGGGAAGAAACAGGAATGTACTAGGTACTAATTTGCGCTAGTAAAATATATAGATTCTCGCAAAGCAGCCAAAGCAACGCTTTGTCGTCTGGCTTAGATACTACTGCTTTATATAATTTTTTACTAAAATATTACAACGCTGTTAAATTAAGGCTGGTTTGGCAGTATGGTTGCAGCAAAAATTCAGACGACTTACAACATATTTAAAAAACTGCAACTCAAAGTCCTAAAGGACAATATAAAAATTATTCCAGAATTTTAACTCGATATTTAAAAAATGGAGCCAAACCCTCTTTTACTGCGAAATGTCGCCGCCTATGATAAGCATCGACTGAGATGGCTTGGATCCATAGGTAAAGCTTACAGCTGTCAACAATGTCAACTACCATGCAGTGGTTTTTTGCAGCGTTTCTAAATGCAGAAACGACAAAAATTAACATTCTTATTTGTAATAATACCTGGTAGATATGTAACAGTTAATCCAGTTAGCTGCAGTATTTTGCATTCGTTTTTCATTATATCGTTACAAACTGGCAAAACTAATGGCTATTTATTATAAGAAAATCGAACGAAAGGAATAGGTAGGTACTAATAGATAATAAAAAAATTTTAATGCACTCGCGGCATTTTTGTCCCATAACCTAGAAAAACAAACCGCCTAACTATATGATCAATTACAACCTTCCGATGTTGCAAAAAATTTAGGCTTAACCATTGATTCCTCCTTGAAAGTTAAAAGATCTATAAGTTCTCTAAAATTCATATATGCAAATAGAGAATCACTTAATAAAGAGAATAGAATTATGTTATGCGAAGCTTTGGTGTTGTCACATTTAAATTATTGTGATGTGGTTTATTTTCCTTTCTTAAAAAAATATGATCAAGCCCGTTTGCAAAAAATTCAGGATACTTGTGCTAGATTTATATGTAGTGTTAACAAGCGTCAACATATTTCACCTCAAATTGAAGAAATTGGCTGGTTAAAAAATTTTCAAGGACAAATTCTCCACAGCTGCTGCCCGTTTCATAAAATTCTACTTTTTAAAACACCATCCTACCTACATGAGAAAATACGTTATAACACTAATATTCACAATATAAATGTTCAAAAATATATTATCTATGCCATCTTATAAAACATCCTTATTTCGTTGTTATTTTACTTATCTAATAACTAAATATTATAATAAAGTTCCAGAAAGTATTAAAACATAATTTGTCAAGCTAGTATTAAAATATCTATGTTGTCCGATAAACATTTTTTAACTTCTTAATCTTTATACATTATCATAATTTTCTAAACAATTTGTGTTTAAATAATTCAATATTTTTTTTTCTGTAATGTATTACATATACACATATTTTGCTTTTACATGTCTGTAGATATTGCTTGTTAGACATACCTTAACTAAATTTTTATTCTTTTCGTAATATCATGTATTGGAAGAGCAGATTTACGCCTGCAGAGTTGCAATGTTTTTAACTTTACTTTTTTGTGTAATTGTATGTTACATGGGTTAAAATAAAATCATTTATTATTATTATTACATTCTGGGAAAATATCTGTACCCTCACAAATTTTTGTATAATAATTATATAACGCATAAAATTGAAAAAAGGCACTAAAAACTGAAGAACACAAACTGCAACTTAAACACAGGAATGAAATTGACATGACAGCGAATTTTACCGATGTGTTGCTGGTTGTCTACTTTGACTCTGTAAAAGATAAACGTGCGACGGATGGGTAGCATAGGCGTCGTTAAATAAGGATTTGATATTGAAAAACAAAAAAATTCGCTTTATAAATAAGTTTGGAATTTTTTTGAAGGATGATTCTGATAATTCTTAATTCGTACTATCTCTTAAAGTATTTGTACTTAGTCATAGTTAACCTTATGTATACCGCTCTCTAGGTTCTTCTTGTTGCACCCAATTTTAAGCGTACCTATTTCTTCAATGGTTCTTCATAAATTATTCAAACAACTTCAGTTTTGCCTCAAATATGCGAATTATTTTACCATATATAAAAATCAGTTCTGAAAGTTTAGAGATCACGTTACTACTACGACCTGTACCGTAGATCGCTCGCGTGTGACCGGCGAATCATGTAGCCCCTGAACTAAGAAGGCGCTTATTATGCAGCGGTAATACTTTACCCTTACATGCCGGCTTAATACAAGCCCGGGCAACACTTAATATCGGCGTCGCCGCCGTCGCAGTCGCCGCGGCGGTATTCCTGCATTATTAAATAGTATATCAAGCGGCCGGCCTGCGAGAATTGCCCGGTAGATTGCGTCCTGCCCAGTAGCGCCGCCCAAGAAGACCTAATTTAATATGAGTAATTCATCGCGCAGTTGTGATGGGCATAACCGGCGAATTTCAGAATCAGGTTCTATCGATTCAATTATTTTAATAGCTGGATGAAAAATCGAACCTGTGCAAGCATAGTGCACGTTTATGTTGGAGCGGCACGCCAGGCCATGATAAAACCCACACGCCAAGCTCCAAGACAAGAGCTAGGAGGAGTACGACAGTGTTTATGTTGGAGCTAAGCGCCAGGGACTCTTCTAGTTTATAAATTTCAATGTTGTGACAGTTTGTCCACAGTTTTAAACTTAAAATCGTAACAATATGTATCCCGAATTGTCGCCTTTACCAGATTATGGGATTTTATTAGAATCGACGGCCAATTAATGGTATTTTCTTAATAAAATACGAAAAAGAAAATATTTTGTACAGAGCGGGGCAATTTCGTCACTTTAGAGGGTTTCTACTATTTCCTGAGAAGATCTAAGGTCGCACGAGCTCGATTTTAAAGAAAAATTGAATGGCTAGAACCGCATTTCGTTTCGTTTAAACGATACAGGGCGTTTCTTATTTTTTTGCTTCTTCTATGACGCTTTATAACTTCCTTGTTTTCTAATATTTCATATTTTTGTGAAAATATTATTTATTCAATTTTTACGTAGATTTCAGTGACGTACGCAGTTTTTTTAAATACTTTATATTTCTTTATAGCAATCTATGTGAAATCACAATTTTATGGTCAATTTGACCAGTTTATATTTTATTTTTATAATAATATCTACGGTAAAAAATGTAATTAAAACCAAGATTGAGTAATCTTAGTAATGGATTTATACCGGTTTGAAACGTAAACGGAATAATTTGTCGAAGTAAAACAAGAGTACCTTTTTTTTGTAAAATTGTTCAACGCTTTTAATTTTCTCATTTGACGGCATAAACCTCGAGACATGAAAAAGTTAGAGCAATATTTATCCAATAACCCTTCTAGTTTGACACGCCTATGACTAATTATGGTATTATTTTCATAACATTAGATTCGCAATCTAATTGTGATTCTCAATTTTAAATTTGATTACTTTATCTCGATCCACTTTGAAAATATTTGGAGATAAATTTTGGATTACGGACTAGATTGTATAACTTTTTTTTATTTTTGATCGTAGAATCTACAGTTAATTTTTGGCAGGCTAATTTTGGGACACCCTGTAGACTGCAGATTTCCAAAAAAACCGTCCTCGTAGGTTGACTGACATTTTTTATTTCCTGCTTGAATCATTTCTTTACTTCTGTACCGCTTTTGAACGACGAACAATAATTTATTTTTAACCGTCAACCTTATTGTGAAATATATCAAATAACATTACGGTAAAATTCCCCAAGTTTTGCATTTCCTTACAATTTCCTTGTCGATATCTGACCCGGAGCCAAACGCTTACGTAGTGCTATCACACGAGGACGCCCGGATGCATTTAAATTTTCAACTAGGACATATTTAATACACCTTTTTGGCTAAAAGCCAGCGGGGCTCGAGTCTCTTTGTTCGCAGTTACTTGCTGCGGACACCATCTTGTAATATCCAATAAAAATTATATCGTAGCCTCCGTAAGAGCATCAAGTCGCCTGTGTAAGTTATTTGAACGGAGAAGTGCTGTTAGGAGACGCCACTTACCAGAGGCGTTCGTGACGTGAGGCTATAAGGTTGATTAAATTCAGAAAAATCAGTAACATTATGTACAGTGGGCAAATGTCGATATTGGTATAGGCGTCTTTATGTTGACGCCTATCCAAATCGCCAGATTCCTTCACAACGCATGTTTGGAAGAATTCACCAAAGATTGCGTGATACCGGTTTCTTGGGCAAACAGTGCCATTTATCCGGAAGACCAAGGTCGGTATTCACTCCTAGAGCAGAAGGAGAAATTCTAGCACTGGTAGAGCAGAATCCAAGTACGAGTGTGCGGAGAATATCAGCCGAGGTAGGAATTAGTTTTCTTGTTTGGAGAATCCTTCACGAGCAACTGCTTTATCCATACCATGTGCAACGAGTACAGGCCTTAAATCCAATAAATGATCATCAAGAACGTTTGATTTTTTGCCGCTGGTTTCTACGTCATGATGCTGAAGACCCTCGTTTTCTTGCAAAAGTTCTTTTTACTGATGGGGTTCACCAGAAATGGAGTGTTTAATTTTAACAATATTTGGGCCGACGAAACTCCTCATGCTCTAATAGAATCTGGACATCAGGCACGTTTTTCATTAAACATTTGGATGGGTATTGTAGGTCACAGGTTTCTAGGTCCTGTTGTTTTACCAAACCGATTAACAGGCGCTGCTTACCTCAACTTTCTGCAGAACACACTGTATGACTTTTCCTTTGAACCAGAGGCAACAAATGTGGTTCCAGCAAGATGGTGCTCCAGCTCATTTTTCCATGGCCGTTAGAGAGCATTTACACCAAACTTTTCCACATAGATGGGTAGGAAGGGCCGAATCTGTTTTATGGCCTCCAAGATCGCCTGATCTGAACCCTCTAGATTTATTTGTTTGGGAATATTTGAAGACATTAGTGTATGGTACTCCTGTAAATAGCCTGGAAGAGCTGCAGCTACGGATTAATCAAAAGTGTCAAGAAATCCAAACCAAGGAGGGTGTTTTCGAAAGAGTTCGAATATCAATGAGACGAAGATGTCGTGCCTGCTTGGAAATGGACGGAGGGCACTTTGAACATCTTCTGTAACTTTGTTTTTTGTTTGTTAAAAGCTTCCTTTGTCGGTTTATTCCTAATAAAATAAAATGTTTGAAAAACGAATAGTGGTCCATATCTCCGCAACCGTTACTTTGCGGACCCATATTTATTAAGACTTTTCTGCTTATTTTGGTTCATACTATTACCTCCTGAAATATTTTACACTCTTTTTTTAACACGCTGTATAATAGTCACTAGTTCTGTTCGCTCCAAGGACTTACCGTGTGCTGCTGTGTTGTCAAATTTTCAAATTTTTAGGATCAATATTTTTTTCTCCAAATAACGATCGGCACAGTTCCCGGTTTAACACCCTGTAATGCTTATACATTAAACAAGCCTGTATAAGTATGATTGATAAATGTACGTAATACTGGAAGAGATTAATTCGCATTGTTGCTAGAATTAATTGGCACATCAAGTATTACACCCGGAACTGAATCTATTTGGCGAATTCGGATCCGGCGGCTTTTGGTAAATTGTATAAACAGATTATTGGCTGCAGATGTTCAAACATGGCCTCCTAATATTTTATGCAAATAATTTTGGCGCGGCCGATGCTCCGGGATGGATTTGGTATTCAAATTTAATAGATGGAGCTGGTTGTCTTTATTCCAGATGTTTTACTCAACGGGTGTAGTACGGGCTTACAAAGAATTACACTTTCCAGGTTTTTGAGTCCGTAGGGGTAAAAGAACTGTTGTGTGATTTCTTTTTTAAGGTATTGTATGCAGTGTGATTCGGTCATAATGTCCTTAATTTTAACCACGTATTCAGAAGACCAAATAAAAACAGAAAAACAAAAAAAAGCGACTTTTTAAAAGAAAAGTAAATCAACCCAAAACTCCCGATAATATGGCGCTCGTGGTACACTACAATTTTTTTTGATAATCCGTTCGAGTGCGCTCTTTCACTATTAATTGCTCCTGGTAGAAAAGTTTATGAAATTTATTTTCATCTAATTGAATTTTTATTTAGGTAAATTGTAAATTTAATTAACTATGGCGACACAGAAAAAACTACAATCATACGAAACACCTTCCTAAACAAAATGTAGTAAATCACTCTGTACATGCAACTGTCACTCTCCCCCCTTGGCTCCGGGCATCGACTTCCGCCATATTTCCACCGATTACGTGATCACTTTCGTAATTGGAGTTGTCAACTCCGGGGAACACCTGAACGTAGTTGTGAAAAGTTCCGGAAGCCCAGAACTTCCGAATCTAGACAACAGATGGCGAATAATCCCTAATCCGGGTTGTTTCGTCAATTAAGGGGCAGGTTGCTCGCGCGACGGCAGTCGCAATAATTTATTTACTTACTTCGGATAGTTCGGATGAGCTCAGCTTTGCAAAAACGAATGGCATGGTAAATGGGGCTTGTTTGTATCTCAGTTTGGGGAAGAATAGGGGTATATAATATCGTTTACACGGGAAACTGACAAAAAGGACCCATTACAGCGTCCATGCGTAGCCGTAAGCTCATACAGGGTGTGTTGATATCTTCATTTGCTTTTTCTTGTTGTCTTGATCTCAGGACGTGTTGATTAATATTGACATCTTCTTTTGTTTTTTCTTGTCTTAATCTCTCGAGACAAGTAACATTGCTACGGCAAGAAGTCTTCCTAATATAATAAGGGGTACAAACAAAATAAGAGATCAGCATGATTAAAACCTGTTGGTGGATAAACACCAGATTTCCCATAGATAAACATTTAAAATTTAACAAGAATAAAAAAGTGTTTCAAATTAAATTCTGTGCGGGATATTATTCTTTTTAAATTTGATCAATGCAAAATAAAGCGGTATAATTTTAGGGGTGACTCACTCTCAATGAACACCTTATAGTGTTTCAATTTACTTGAACTCATAATCTAAGACCAATAATAAACCTAAATAATGTACCAAATTTGGTTATTTGGTTGTTGGTTTTATCATACATGAGGCATAAAAAATCTACAAAACGAAATTAGTTACATGTATATTGTTTCTTGTATAAACTTTACAATTTTTAACTAATACTAAAAAGAACTTTCACAGTTTTCCACTGGTACTGGTCCACAATATTTACACACAATTGTACAATTATTATAGCATTAATCTAACTAACTACAGGGTGCTTTTCCCAGCATGGTCTGCTGCCGTTTTAGCTTTGTGCGCATTTTTTACTTCCACGAAATAACTGATGAGATCAATAGGCAAGGGGAAGATTATCGTCGAATTCTTCTCTGCTGAAATATTGTTCAAAGTCTGAAGATACCTCAGCTGCAAATAAATATGTACTTTAGTATTTCATAACGTGTAAATATAATATGGTATATAATTAAATAATATATTAAAATTAAATATATTTTTTAATCACTGTCGATATATGAATAAAAAAAACTGTATTAAATTCTAGTAATTTGTTACCGCAAAGTAATTAATTTTGCTACAGGCATTCTATAAACAGATTTAATTAAATAATTTAACTTTGTTTTTAAAGCGCATATTTGTTCATTAAAAGTATACAATATTAATAATTATTATGTAATTAATTAAATTACGAAAAACAATGTAAACAGAGAGACGAATAATGTACGTTATTACCGAGTTGAGTCAGTATCGAAAAATATATAATATAATTTGTAGTCGGTATATTTTCGAAGTTGTTTTAAATAACCCTAATGAAAATATGGAAGTTTATCTAAAGCACATACTACAATATACCCCTCACTTGCGAGCCAAAACATGAAACCGTAAAGTGGTAGTAATTAAATGGCTTTGTATTTGGTGTGTACTCTCACAAATTTGCTTGTAGAACATGCGAAAGATGAAGGACTATGCTTCCAAGTCATGATACCCAATTCCAAAATAAAAATGTTTATTTTGTAAAATCTGGAAATATTGTTGGCTTGCATTTAGTAGAACTGGCAAGGCTACATCAAATTAAGAACTGAACACTGTGATCATATTCGCTAATTACTTCCATTAAAACTGGTAAATCTACCAAACAACCTAATGGTATAAATACTTTTGGTATTGTGCCAAAACTGATTGCCACGATTTCTTAAACTGCCTAATTCAAATGCGTATACCGAACACTTCTACTCAAAACAAGAAACGAAGGGCTATGAAAATTCTAGGCAGAAACGAAAATACTCAAAATATTTCCACCTATTTGAGCAAGGCATATCAGCATCTGATACTAATTTATACAATTGTTTGCCAAAAGTTTTTTCTACAAGCGTGTGTAGTTAACGTTTTTTTATCAGAAAATTGATTGGTGTAATACTAAAATAGTAAAATCAACAAAAGGGGAAGTATTTTTAGTATATTGTTGGAAATGTCCGAATCCTGGAAAGCAAACACGTTATGGTACAGATATAGGATGATAAAAATTATTTGTGAAGTTAAATAAGATTTGAATATAGGCAAATGTCATAAAATAACCTTTATAAAAAGACAAAATGTTTGGTTTACTTTTATTTGAATCTAAAAATACAGGTGACTATCACGAAGACATGAACGCAGATGTTTTCGACGAGTATTTTACATAGATGTTGGATCTTATTCCTCTGGGGTCTGTAATTGTCATGGATAATGCCAGTTACCATTCACGGCAGACCGAGCGGATGCCTACGACTGCTTGGAGGAAAGCCGATATAATTCAATGGTTATCCGGAAAATATATTTCTTTTGAAACAAATATGGTGAAAAAGGAATTTTTAACACTTGTCAATCTTAATAAAGATCAGACTACGGTTACCACCTTATCACTGTGAACTTAACCCAATCGAATTAGTCTGGGCGCAGGTAAAAGGAGATGTAGCGCGAAATAATACGACGTTTAAATTAAGTGACGTGAATATTTTGTTAAAAAATTCCTTGGAACGAGTAACTGCACATAGCTGACAAAGATGTATACATCATGTACAAAAAGAAGAGGAGAAAATGTGGGAACTCCATAATTTAATTGACGTTACTGTGGAACCTATCGTTATCAATCTAGGAGACGAAGATAATCTATCAGAATATTCAGAGGATGAATTTTAATATACCTACTTTTTTATTTCTTTTATTGTACATTTATACAACACTACATTTACTCACCATAATTTGAATTTTCAAAATACATATATTTTTGTGTGGAATAAAAGTCTATTCACTAAATATTTTGATAATAATATTGAATAATTGTATTTGAATTACTGAAAACCCTCTTAACCCGGTTATGATGCTTAAAGTAGCCTCTAGTTTTGAAATGCTGTTTTTATATTGTTTACTTATAAGAGAAATGGACCGATAAATTGAAGACGGATTGTCGAGTATTAAATTTTAGCTGCCTGCTACAATTTAGTACGGTTCGATCACACAAAGTTTTTTTAAAACTACACCTCACCTATACCGATAATACATAATATAAAAATATTGACTATAAGCACCAGTACTACATTTATTTACGATTTGCATACATAATAAGCTTTTATTACTCTCTTTCATTTCTAAACAGACTATAATAATAAGTAAGAAGAAATATTTCTTATTCCAATGTACCTTTTTGTATTCACTCTTGTTATGGTACTTTTGTTTACGTTTGTATTAATACAGATTTAAGAACATTAAACTTTCCATTGTTTTCATGAGCTTCTAAAAAAAATGTTGTTCCTAACTCGTGCAGAAAGTGTCTTTCTGAACAAAAACAGTTATAGAGGTCTGAGAGGTTAGAGCAAACTATCATAAAACCAATAATGTATGGGTGACGGTGATGAATCAGAAGGTAGTTTGAGTTTAAATTTCAAGTCACGTCTTATAATACAGATTGCGGAAATACTACAAAAACGAATATACATTGAAAATATATGAAGTGCACGGTATATCGTTGAAGTTGTGATCTACCGTTACTAGGAGAAGTTACTTCTTGACCGGTTCTTCTGACAAATTTGGGACATAACCTCACGATTAAAAACAGCTATTTTTTATATTTTCCTTGTCGTGTTTTCTCTTTTTAATAATTTTTCTTCGTTCATTGGTTCTTATGGCTCTATCTTGCCATAGAAAGTGAATATTCAGTTTGCATAAAGCCCTCTAACAATTTCCAATTCAATAACGAAGACTACCGTTCGAGCTCCATTACGACCGCGGCGGACCCTTTTATGTATAACATAAATCAAGTTATTAGTTGATTCCGGAGAGCGTGATGTCCAATTAGCTCGTTGCGGTTTATTTTCAAACCGTTATTGAATTACCCACAAACTGATTATACAGTCCTCCCAGGCAATTCGATGTCCCAACTACTAAACAAGCAAAAAGATGTCTTTGATAAACCACAGCTGTGGTCAGTCAGAATCGGACTTGCTACTAGCGTCCAAGTTCTTAGTGCATTGTACAGGGTGTTTCAAATTCGATAGTATGGGCCTACGTGGTGTTAAATTATAAATCGAAAGCACAGCTTAAATAACAATCGGCTCACAGCTCGTATGAGCGGGAACGTAGATCCTTCGCGAATGCCGCCATTTCAGGATAGAACATTGAAATAGCGTCAGGGACGTGTGGTTGTAAAATATGCACTTAGCTATACCGTTCGACGACTGCGTCATTGGCGTACGAGTGTTTTGTGGTTTGGAGATTTAGAAAAATTGAGATGTTCCATTTAAAAAAAATAAACTTTTATTAGTCTTGAACCACCATGTACATAAAATTTATTCAGCATTTTGTAGTGTATATCTGTACATACAACTTTTATATACAATAGCTATTTATGATATAGAGATGATTAAAACACGAGCGTAGCGAGTTTTTTAACTTCACGAACAAAATAAAATCACTTTTAACACGTATATCATACACTATTTTTTCTACAAAACAATCGGAAGAACTTTAAACTCAATAAAAATAAGAAATCAAAAAATACCACACAGATCGCAATGTTTATGAACCAAAATTTTCGTAGCAACCAGTGCTGTTGTTAGTTACGGAAAAAACGCAAAAATATTGACAGCATTTTCTAGTAATATTATAAGTATAATGAATAATCTCGATAATGAGTGTAACGAATCCATCCCTGCTGAAATGGAAGAAGCCGCCAGTCGAGCAACATTGGAATTATTGCCGGCGAAATCAAAGGAACAGTACGAAATCGCTTATAGACGCTTTTCGGAATGGTGCAACATTAAAAAGGTCCCTGGGAAATGTAACGAAAGTGTTTTACTGGCATATTTTGAGGAAAAAGTCAAGATATGGAAATCGTCAACGCTGTGGTCAAATTATTCCATGATCAAAACTATGTTAAAAATAAAGCATGATCAAGATATGAAGGATATCAAGCAAAAAAGTCAAAAGTTTTGACGAAGACGCATATCGACAAATTTCTCACAGAAGCAGAAGACGAAAAGTATCTGATGATGAAAGTCGCAGCAATAGTGGGTGTCTTCGGGGCGTGTCGCCGGGAGGAATTGTGTCTGATGACCATCGACAATATCGAATATTTGGGCACTTCGGTTGTTGTGACCATACCAGATACTAAAACGAAAGTGCCTCGGACTTTCAGTGTTGTTGGTGAATTCTATTTAAACTTTTTTAGAAAGTATATGGCACTCCGACCACCCAACGCTGACCATGGACGACTTTTTCTTAAATATATGAAGAATAAATGTGTGAAGAATTCATTCGGAATTAACATGTTTGGTAAAATGCCTGCCGACATTGCAGAGTTCTTGAATCTACCAAATCCTCAACTCCACACCGGACACTGTTTTCGTCGTTCATCGGCGACATTGTTAGCAGATTCTGGGTGCAAATCTTTCTACCATCAAGAGACATAGAGGATGGAAAACTTCGACGGTAGCTGAAGGCTACATTGAAAATTCACTGGAACAGAAGAAGGAAATTGCGTGCCAAATACTTCCTACTGCTGCAACTACTAGCAAGACCACCAGTACTACCAGTAGTATTTCTACAGAAAATAGATGTGTCACACATGTTGACAGTAAAACCAACTTAAGTATGATGACTCCGCAGGGAATTACAATTTCAAATTGTTCTAATTTTACTATAAATGTTAATAGTAATAACTAGTTAAAATGTTGGTTTGTACTTATTTAAAATAAAAAGTTGTTCATGTGTTTGTTAAAACGTTTTATTAATTTTCAATACAAAATTTAAATAAACTTTGATTTACTTTTAACACGCGTGTCAAAATATGACATTTTTAACATCAAAAATGACAATTAAAAAGCCCACTTTTAACAGTTTTTTAGAAAAAAACTTTTTTTTTGTATCTGTCACAGTTCTCGAGGTTAATAGTGGCCAATTCTATCTTGGACATTCAGTATATGTAAAAAAATAATAAGACAAAAATTTGAACCTGACCAATTAAATATATACTAGTTTATTTTCGTTATGTAGGTTGGTATACAGATGTAATACATATATTTTCTGTACTTTTTTGTTTCTGTATAATGTAATACTTCGAAAACAAAAGCTGCTTAATAAATTTCACTTTTGTTTTCTTTTTTGGTCATCAGCAATGTAATGTTAATAAATTACCTATACCTACTTTGAAAAGTAGGTAACATTTTCTATATCTGTGTTTTAGTAAAAAAAAAAATTCAATAGGTATATACGGTGCAATTAAAGCAGTTTCTAAATTGGGACAACTATTTTTAATTCAGCCCTGACTTCTACCCTGGGAGAGAGAGAGAGAGAGAGAGATAGAGAGAGAGAGACAACATGCTTCAAGGTCAAATTTTCAGTTGGCTGTCCGTTTTTTTTTTGCCAGAGTAGTTTCGTCTAGTGCGTTCTGAAAATGAGTGACAGCGATGTGGAACAAAGTTGTGCTATCCGGGTTTGCTTCAGACTTCCGGTCACCTCGTACATCGTGGCACAAAAAAGTTGAAGCGATTTAAAAGGATGCTAATGGCCGCTTGTGGCGTTTTTTTGGAGATACAGCCAAATGTGCATAAAATTTGAATTTCCCATCCCAAGAAACCTCCGCATACAAAATTTCATTAATTTAACTCATAATTTTTGCTTAAAATTGAACGTACAATACCATACTGAAGTATGTACGTCTCCTCCTGAAACACCCTGTATGTTTGCGAAAAATTTTACCTGTAGAGCTGCTGGACTCTCGTTAATGACATCTGAAGCTTCCTTCAAAGCTCTGGAAGCCTTCATTTCGCCCTCAGCTGCGATGACCTTGGCCCTGGCCTCACGCGAAGCCTCAGCTTCAGCAGCCATAGCTCTTTGCAGTTGCTGAGGCAGGCTGACGTCCTTTCTAAAAAAAAAATAACTTGCTTCTCTAGTCTTCGAACGATTCGTGATACTTACATTTCCACCCTCTCCACTTTCACCCCCCAGGGGTCAGTGGCGACGTCCAAAGAAGTCTGCATCGCGTGCGATATCGCTTCCCTATCGGAGAGGATTTCCGCCAGGTTCCTCGTTCCTAAGATGTTCCTCAGCGTGGTCATGGCTAACAGTCGCGTGGAGTTGCTACAATTAAATGGACTAGGTCAAAAATTACTAAAAGTTTGATTTTTACAAACTTCTGCCACACGATACGGAAGAAATAAGTTCACTGAGTGATTTGTAGGGTTGGACAGTTGTCAGGCAAGCCATCGGCGTCGGTACGGTGGGATCACGTGTCACGGTCGGTGCAAAGCAAATAACTTCCGTGCTGTTCATAGCTGCATACGATTACTTATTACCACCCTGGAGCCGGTTCTTATAAATTTATCATCTAGAGAGTTCACCTCGGCACGTACTAGTTGAAAAAATTTTGAAATATTTATACAGTGTGTTTTTAAATGAAGTAGAAAAAATTAGACTACAGATTCCTTAGGTGAAAATAAATCAATATAACCTAACATATCTATATAGCAAGTCGCATAATAAAAAAGATACGGGGTGTCAAAGTTAACATTTTATCGATATTTGTAGATAACTTCTTAAAAAATTCAAATTTGTTTCTAATTTTGACATCACTAGTAGAGGGCGCCACTTTTGGCGGAACTTTTTTGCTGCTTAGTGTATCCATCTGACTATTGAAACAATCGATTCTCTTACCTGTTATATATGAAAAAGGTATACCTTGTTGAAGTCATTAGGAGTAACAGTTTTTGAAATATTCAGTGCACCTATTGAAAACTGTTATCGTTTCAGGTAAAGTGCCTTTTCTACTGAAAATACAGCAAAATGTTACTTGAAAAAGTTGTTCAAAATGGTAAATTATGGAGACGTGCAAAATTTCAAAAAGATCGGCCTGCTTTGATAAAATATTTGTGCTTTGTTGAAAAATGGTTTCATCAAACCTCGCCATCTTGCACGTCTCCATCATTCTGAACAACTTTTTCAAGTAACGTTTCGCTGTATTTTCAGCAGAAAAGGCACTATCCTGAAACCGAAATAGTTTTTACTCGGTGTATTGTTCAAATAGGATTGTTTCAAACATGGTTACTCCTACCACTTCAGCAAGGTATACCTTTTTCAAATAGGCGTTTACAGATCTAAGTCCATATGAAATTTTTTGCTTGAAATTGAACGTAGAATAACATACCGAAGTATGTACATTTCCTGAAACACTTTGTATGTATATAGATCTACACTCATAATCTTACCTAACAATGGTAGTTTGTGTATCATTGTGTAAACTTAGATGAAATACGTTCGGCTTGAAGTAAGTATTGGACTTTATTTCGAAAATGATGTAATATTTCCGCACACTTTTTTCAAACTAGTTGCATATCTGTCACAATTACAAACGGTTGCTAAAGATAAAGAACTGCTCTGCTGTTACTGAAAATGATAAGCGTCTGTCAATATCGGTTTTGGAGGTTTCGAATTGTTCTTATCGCCACAGCATTATTGATGATTTGGTTTTTGGAACAGGATATCTTATGTAGAAATCCAGTTTCTTCATGATAAACGAGCAATTGATTTAAAAAAAAACGTGTGTATATACAAATAGCGCATTATTAGACATCAGTTGATACGATTGAAGTTTTATTTTATAGATGATTGACAAATAATATAGGTGCGTCTATACACAACCATTTATAAGCTAATGCAGCTATGAATAACACGAAAGTTAGAATTGTGGCCACGCCGTACCCACGCCGATGGCTTGCCTCCAACAGTTCGACCCCAATACTTCAAACGCTTGGGAAATATAAACTAACCTATAATTCGTGACCTTGACGACTGCGTTGAGGGGGTCTTGTATCCTGTAGTACACAACAGCGTCTACTGTGACTGTCACCGAGTCTTTTGTGAGGGCCTGCAATTAGGAATTTGCTTTTATATCGGTATATCCTCTTTTCGGATGTCTACTCACCTCCTGTGGGGGTACGTCGAAAGATACCGTCCTCAAGTCCACTTTGCAGTAGCTGTCCAAGCAGGGCAACACGAAGAAGATGCCCGGACCCCTCGCCCCTCCCGTTCGTAGTCTACCCAGTCTAAAAATAACGGCGCGTTCGTATTCTTGCACCACCTGGAAGCGGAAAAATGGTTTCAAAGTGTACTGTTATCACTTACAACTACAGTGCTAGAGCTGTATACAGGTTGTCCCATCGTAAACTGCGTCGATTGATGTCTGTGGCCGCAATGTCCTTATAATTGCGGCACCTTATATAAAAACATACAATAAATATTTTTCGATCAAATTTGGTATATGGACACACTGTATAAGTACAAAAATAAAAAAATAAAATTAGTTACTTGGTTTTACGGAACCTATTATGAATTTTTGACAGTGGCGTAGCGTTTTTTTGTCAAACGTGGTTGAAATTTATAATAGTATGTTACTGCGGGGAAAAATTTTTGATCAATTAGTAATTTTTAGATTTTTATCTAATTTATACTAAGGCAGGTACCTTAAAACACCAAAACAGGGAAAAAGGTAAAGTGATGATGAGAAGAACGATCGATCCCAATGTTGCTGCAAATTCTACACAACCCATGGTATTTGGTTTTTCTGAAAAAAAATATAATAAGAATGAATACAAAATAACAATGCTATTTATACATCACAAATTTCATTAAAACAAAGAAACTAAAATCTAGAAAATATAAATTATCGGAAGGACACTGTCAATTCACTTGTTTTAAATGAAACATGATGTTTTATTTTATTTTCAGATTCCACGTTTAATTTTATATCTTTGCTAAATATCAGGTGTATTGTTAAATATCACTCCCTTTCATAGTTATATCTAATTTAAACACTTTTACATCCTTAAAACGCACAGCAAACAATACGTAAGTTACAAAATCTTACAACACAAGTATACAAATACGTTGAATAAGATAAGAAAAGTGGAAACTTATTTTAGATATAAGTAATTTACTATTTGATTACTGACACGGGCAGACTAAACAGAGCCCAAACAGCTTAGTAAATATTTTGCGTTTTTCAGGAGATTTGCAAGCTAAATTAAAATCATTTTACAAATTAGTATTCATGGATTTTCTTGTATCCATACCAGACTCTGACATGGACCTGAAACGTATAATAAAAGCTATCCTTGATGAGATCATAACATTCGGGAGATCTAAGCAATTATAATTACGCGTGGGCGCGCGAAGAAAGAAAAATAATATAAAATATTTATGGCCGCAATATATTTTAACCTCTACGTTATTTTCTTTAGAACAAAAGGTACTGTCCACGCGTAGCCCGTTGTTTTATTCATCGTAAGATCGCAGCAGTCACCGCGACCTTTGTTTCAGATAAATAATAATTATTAACGTCGCATGTGCTTTGTTTGCACAGTTGTCTGAAGTTTGTTTACATGTTAATGATCATTCGAAACTATATGAAAATCCTCACTCACCGTACTCTAGAAAACACTCATAACCTCCGGAATCGGTCCTTTTCCAACCAGCATACATCAAAATACTGAATTAAGATACGGGTAAAGCCGCCGCGAATACCCCGGAAATATTTGCATTCATTAAAGAAATAGTTTATCGCACACTGTCTAGTACGCCGCCTTTGGATACATTCCTAGCCATCTTCGCGCTTGATTTTGAACTGATTTTGTTGTGGGACGGAATTAGATCCGCTTTTACGCCGGGAGGTACGCACATGGACGCAGGCTGGGGGTAACTCGTAGAAATATGGGTTAAATACGGCGAAGGTTTGAAGTAAACATTAATGGGGCGACATATTGGGTGTAGTTAAAAGTTTTATGGCGAATTCTACTTGATACCTAACATTCTAGAAATGTTTATACAGGGTGTTTCAAAAAGACATGGCAATATTACTAGTGCTGATTTGAAAATAAGTGGGGTTTCTTAATAAACGTATGTCCTAGAGCCTTTTTTTCAGATTTTGAGATTGAAAAAAATTTTGTAATTTATTTATTATTTTAGACATTGAAGAACTGAATAATATAGAGTTTAGCAAATAACAGGAGTGTTATCTCATGCCACTTGCGAATATTCAAAAGTATCGAAATGAAACAAATATATAACGACAAAAAGCGGTCTAACAAACAAATTTTTGGGTGTAGAAATCCATTTTAAAAGTCGTTACAATAATTTTAGGAGGTGATAGAATACTTGATTTGGAGTCGATTGAAACAAACATACCTATATACCAATATTTGTGATAATTTTTTAAGTATTTTTTAATTTAACCGTGCTTATCTACAATTATCAACAGGACAGCCGTTCAGTATGTAATAAAAATGGTTTAAGAAATGAAGACATTTGCTAACAAGAGCGCATCCTTTAGAAAATATTGAGGTTATTAAAATACCGGAGGATTCAGAAAGCTAAATATTTATTTCAATTGTTTCTATTAAATAGCTTGATGTGCCATGAGAAAACAATTGTCCTTAGTTTCCATAGCAATCGTAAATGTACCTCAATATTTTCGCAGACATTTTACTCTCTAACTTTTTTAAGTAGGGTTTTGCCAATTATCATATTATGTAATATTTTATTTTACGCAAAAAAGGTGCTCTTAGTAAATCTGTTAAGAATGCACCGTTTTCGAAGAAGATGCAAAAAACTGCGGTAACTACTCACACTAGCCGATCGTTGTAATATTACTTATTTCTGTGTAAAACCTCGAACTCGTCCATTTATGTACTCCCAAAGATACTTGGCGTGCATTGCACATTGCATTGCTTAGGTGCATTTTAAAATTCTCCGAATTAGGAAATTTTAAATGCTCGAGATATTCGCATAACAATAATGCTTAAGAGTTGTAACACTTTCTGTTTGTTGTTTTAGTTTTCAATAAGGCTTGCTCCAGACTATGCGTGAATTCGCGATTCGTGATATGCCAAGAATTCCCGAATAGTGTGTAGGGTCTTGTTCGTTAAAAATCCATTCATAAGAACCCTGGACACGATGCATGAATTTCTTACAAACCACACATCGCGCATCGAATCAAAACTGTATTTTAAATATCACTTCATTTCATGTATTTTCGCTAGCGTCAAGGGAAAGAAGCATCAGGTCACTATTGGGTAAAGGTTACTTCATAGTGGAGTTTAAAGGTAGCAGCGACTTTGAAGTTAATAGATGGGATATTTATGTTACCTTAGTTATCAATTTTGTTTGTAATATTAGATGCATATAAAATTTCTAACTTTGACACGACAGTTCTACATTGATAAACTCAAGCACGATGAACATAGGTTTTAAAGAACATACCTGAGTGTACACAGATGAACTTTTTTTAAACTATTTATTTCAGGTTTGTTGCTCAAACAATCGTGTTTCTACTGTTCAAGCAATTTCAGATTTATGACTAAACCTCTTATCGGATATAATCTTATCTAAAACGAAATCCATGGTGGTTTCCTACATATTATGACTCATTGATTGCGGTGAAATTATCACATATGTATTTTTTTAAGGCGTAGTACACATCATTTCTTCGAGGAAGAGTAAAGTGACGCCACAATGATAAATTTGCGACGTTTTTAGATGTATATTTTTCAACTAAATACCAAGTAATCCAATATTATCATATTTTGCATAAGTGTAACTAATCTACAAATAGCTTATTATGTCATAAAGGCATTTTGACGCAATAATTATATTCTTTATTAAAACAATAGTTTTTTTTTTCTAATTAAAATCTACAAGCGTAAATGGAGTTATTTTAGAGAGAGGCAATAGAGAATATCTTTAATCGATAGAAAAACCGAATGATTGTTGCAATAAAGCAGTACCGTACTATTTTATTTAGAAATATATGTCAGTACCGAGAACATATGGTAAAGCCTCGTGATCGTCAGCTGCAGTTCCTTAGTGGGATGAACGGCTTTAGCTTCCCACGCACGAAAAAAAAATATTTTCAGTCATTTCCTCCTGACTAAAAATTTGTCAAACTATAAGTAATCGAATGTATTGAAGAAAAAAAAAGTCAGCTGACTATAACATGGTGTATTTATATGTCAGCTGGTTGCTTGAACATGAAAAAAAAAGAATACAGATAGAGAAAATATTTAACCGATCATGGGGAGATTCTATTACATACATTTCAAATGCATGGGGTATTGGTGGGAAGATGACTCACGGCAGGGCGGGCTTAGTCAGTACTCCCCTACTCTCCTACGCCCACGGCCGAACGCCAAACGAATAGTGTGGTATACGAATACTGGTTTAGTCCGCCAAAATAGGGGAGGACGCGTCAAGCTTGGACGGCGAGCAGTGGAAGGGATTATTCTTAGCATTTCATATGATCGGTTAAATATTTTCCTTATCTGTATACATTCAATGATTTTCTCTCAACTAAAAATTTACCTGATAGCTTATATGCTACTGTGAATGAATATAAATGTCAGCTGGTTGTACCTCGGTGGAAACATCAGCTGATACCTTGAAAATTGCAACGCAGAAGTTAGGCGGGAGCATCTATCGCCTATTTAAATGCATCAGCTGACGAGTTTTCCCTCGACTTACTGCTAGCTGATTTTTTTATTAATTGCAGAAGTATATTAACAATCAGGATCGGAAAAGAGCCTGCGTATTGCTCCAATCTTCAGAAATAAGAATAATTTAAGATACGTCATTTCCTCCCGGATAAAAATTTGTAACCTTGTTTCGTTAAGGATGTCACGTTTTACAAAAAAAAATCCCTGTGCTACGCCAATGCTTCGAAGCATCATTTTACCAATCCACCGCATACCTATCAAATCTAATAGCATCCGATCTATAATAAACATATCGGATCTCGAGTGAGTAAATCAGATATTAAAATTAAACATTTATGTTATATTTTAATTTACCTGGGCCTGGTTTATTGGTTCTATACCGCGTTATATATAGGCATCCGTTGGAAAACCTTCTATTTTGAAAACAGCTCCCAACAATTTTAATAATTCTGTTAAGATTCCCACACTTACAAGTCCTGGTGACGGACCCAAGGCAAGTTTTTTCGTAGAAAGGCGACGGAGGTCGAAACAAGATCCTTGTTCATGAAAATGAATGTGTGGACAAAACTGTTGACAAAATGACAAATAAGTACTTATTTAAATCCACAGGTTTTGCAAAAATTGCCAGAAATAGCTGGAAAATAAATGTTTCTGTATTACTTCCAATTTAAAAGTTATAAGCAATATCGAGTCTCAAAATAAATGCCACCTAAAAATCGTATTAGCGGTGGAAGAATCAAGTAGTCGGAAAATAATTGATTGTTGTTCGTCAAACGTATAACTTTTGTGCTTACAAAATGTTTTCTCATACAGAAAGAGTTGATATGATGCTAATTTATATCGAGTCACAAAAAAATTCAAGAAGAGCTGTAGAGTTATATCGAGAAAGGTATCCAGAGCGCCTCATTCCTGATCATAGAACCTTTACAAGATTGGAGGCGATCTTGCGAGGAAATGAAGATGCATTTTCTGTTCGAAAGAATCAAATAATTGACCGAAGGGTAAGAAACAATGTTAATACAGCTAGACTGTTACAGTATTTTGAACAAAATTCACGAAATTCTATTCAACAGGACAGAATCTGTATAAATCAACCGTTCAACGAATTTTAAAGAGCAATGAGTATCATGATTACAAAATTCACAATTTCGAGTATTGGAATGCACGTCACATTGAACACGGACTTATTTTTATAGCTCAAATTGTAGTAAATGTAGAAACTGATGATGACGTCATTAGTCGTTTCTATGAAATTCTAAAGATAATACTTTTGACTGAAAATGGAACTGCCTCATCCCATTTAACATCACGTGTTCCAAATTTAATTTAAATTTTTTGTATACACCCTGTATATATGTAACTAGTGCAGAGGTCATTCGTAAAAATATACTGCATGCAGCAGTCTTTCGTAATGAAAATACACGAATAAAGTACCGGGAGCTGTTTATTTTTTGTTAATAAAGGTCGATGGAGAATTTGATGAACTGATTTCTGTAGAATTTCGAGCAAATATTTATGATAGGTATTTATACACTCATCGTGTTTGTGAGGCTGACATTTCGCAGAGGCATTCCTCTTTAAAAAATGTTTATCGAAAATACTTTTGCTTATAATTCGTCATATTAGGAGGTGTGGAAGGCTTGCTTTGTTACGCTCGTTTAACATGAAATGGATGAGAGTAGGTATATTAAAAGAAAATACGAGGAAAGTCATCTCAATTGGTAATTAGTTATCATTCAGTCGAATATTATTTATCAGCTATTTGTAGTACGGTTCGAGATAGGAATGACTTGCGATATCCTTTCCTTACAAAAATAAATGGAACTTTGATTTCATCAAAACCTATAAAAATATTCATCTAAATATTTACGGCGTAAATCAGTGATTCTCGCCTATTAAACTTTAAATAAAAGTGGTAAAAGGCAATAAAAACAAATAAGCTTGTTTACGTGATTAGAAAATGTGTAAATAATAGCTTATTGCTGAATACAGTCGATTTAGATCCACTAAACAATGAACTTTGCAGAACCGTTTGGAATGGATAGTACTATACCCAAGTTCCAATATAGTAGAGAATCAAATGTTATATTTCAACATCTTAAATTGTTGTAGTAGGCAAATGAAATACGAAACAGATTTCAGCTTTTTAGAATCCTTAAAAAAACATATTTAGGTAGGTTTTGTTGAAATAATTAAATATTTAGCCAATAATTGATAATACAGTATGCGCCAAAAGTATGGAATAAATTCAATAAAAACGAAACAATTATTTTTTGGGAAAAATCCTCGAACAGGTCTATTTTTAATTTAAAAAATACATATTTTAGAGTAAAATGCGATTTTCAAATGTCATTTGTTTTCGAGTAATAACGTCATCGATTTTTTTTAAATGGCAACACCATATTGTTTTCCTTGATTCTGAAAGATCGTTTAATTCTCTATCAGACAGTACTAAAGTTTTCGAGTAAATGACAATTGATTAAATTTTATACTTAAATTAAATGTTCGAATTGCCATCCACCAACTTCTTGACAATGCGCAAGTCTGTGAAAAAATTCTTCTTGCACATTATGAATGATTTCTGGGGTAACTCTGCGTATTTTGTCCCGAATGCGATTTTGAAGTTCTTCTAAATTACGTGGTTTATTAATGTACACTTTTGACTTCAAGTATCCCCATAAAAAATAGTCAAGAGGTGTAAGATCTGGCGATCTTGCAGGCCATTCTATCGGTCTGCATCTGCCGATCCACCTCCCAGGAAAACAGTTGTCCAAAAAATCTCATACAGGACGCGCATAGTGCGGAGATGCACCGTCTTGCTGAAACCATATGGTATCGTCAGGAATGTCAGGGTCATTATCGTTAGGAAAAATTACTGCAAGGGCTGGAACAAGGTCATTTTCTAGAAACTCTAAATATCTTTGTCCTGTAAGGATTCTTTCAAAGAAGATAGGCCCTACTATTCTGTCGTCAACTATTCCAGCCCACACATTTAATTTCTGAGGGTGTTGGGTATGTGCCTCTGCCATCCAATGAGGATTTTCCCGACTTCAATATCTGCAAGTTTGACGATTTGCTGTACCATTCAGACAAAATGTGGCCTCATCTGAAAAAAGTATTTGCCGGTGTAAATTTCTATTTCCTTGCTTTATTTTAATTGATTTACATTTTTCAACATTCAATCGTCATTTACTCGAAAACTTTCCTATGTAAGAGGGCAAAATTTTAATACTGTCTGATAGAGAATTAAGCGATCTTTCAGAATCAAGAAAAAAAATATGGTGTTGCTATTTAAAAAAAAATCTATAACGTCATTACTAGAAAACAAATGATATTTGAAAATCGCATTTTACGCTAAAATATGTATTTTTTAAATTAAAAATCGACCTGTTCGAGGATTTTTCCCAAAAAATAATTGTTTCGTTTTTATTGAATTTATTCCATACTTTTGGCGCATACTGTATATAAATTACTTAATTTAGTACCATATCAGTACACAAACACTAAAAATCAAATAACTCGGAAAGGCACATGAATTTCGACACAGAAGAAGGGACATTATTTTTGGTAAACTGTATGTAGATAATGAAAATAACAGTTTTTTTTAAATAGTCATTGGCGTAGAAGTTATGTTTAAGAAAGTGGTTGAGCACCCCTCCACTCCGCCACTGTGCAAGTTTTTAAACATTCTTATCGATTGCTTTATGCCACTAAACTAATGGGCATTATCCCCCAAATATGAAAAAATCTAAGCATTCTTTTATAAGTTAAGCTTTCCGTTTCGCAGTTGTATATTTGTCTTTGCCATTCTTTATTGCAAGATATACACTACTCACAGACACTCTTGTCAATGAACTATACAGGGTGTCCCAAAATTAGCCTGCCAAAAATGAACTTACTTCGTTTACAAACACCCTGTACAGTTATATGGATAGGTACTTACATACTTCAGCATATATTAACACTTTATTACTGCTAACATAGTGTGGATAGTAACCGTGTCCTTTATTTCAAAGCACAGATCTTTATTCCAGAATATTGTCGTTTTCATAAGATGTCAAAGGACAGTAATTGTCCTTTAGAAACAAATTAATTTAAAATGAAATATAAAAATAAAGAACAACCCATTTTTTATAGTTATAAAATACTTCTATTTTTATTTGAAGCTTATATTATGCCGTTTATGTATTTTATATAAGCACAATTTAAATATCCCCACGTTGCCGTACATAGCACTAATTAAGACTTACTCTTATTAGTATGACTAAGATAGATAGATTGTGTATATAATTCAAAGAGGAGTCTCTTGCGCATGAAATATGGTTGAAACGGTGTCTTTGCTGTGTGAATTATTAGAAAATTCATTGTTTTCGAAATCTCTTCTACATAAATTGCGTGAATTATTAATAATTATGTGCAGTTTCTCCAATAAACCATGTCTATTATAAGCCATTGTAACAATAATATAAATATACTAGGTGACCCGGCAAACGTTGTTTTGCCATATGAATTATTTCTAGTGAATACTTTGGCAGTTAAATAAAAAATAACTAACTTATTGTAAGTGTGTGGAGATGTGGTATATGACTAAAACAGGAATGGAGCACTGTCAACGATGACAGCCTATAAGAATAACAAAACACGAAACATTCATTTTTTGAATTATTTCGCGTGCCTGCAATTTTACTTGTTTGACGGCCCAAATTAGCCCCTTTACGTCTTGTTGACATTGTTCACTGTACAAAATAATAGCCGTTGTTGGCAGGAGACCGGCTTCGTTCTCATCCCTACTCCGTGCTGTTTACTGGGTGAGAAGTGACACCGGTAGATGCCTGGCGGGGATAACTGATCTAGTGATAATCGATCAGTTATCGACCAGGGTTAAAAATGATTAAATTACTAAAATGGTTATTAAAAAATAGGGCCTTGTGATAGAAGGATGAAAATTAAGGGTTGTATGTATTTTTTAATGCCACATCATAAAAAAATAAAAATAAAAAATTTTGTCCAAAAAATAAAAAAAGAATTGTTTGGGGTGGACCACCCCTATCACTTAGGGGTATGAAAAATAGATTAGGACCGATTCTCAGACCTACCGAATATACATATAAAATTTCATAAAAATCGGTCAAGCCGTTTCCGAGAAGTATGGCGCCTAAAACTGTGACACGAGAATTTTATATGTATATTAGATTAAGAAAGACCAATATTAAGAAAGTTTAACACGTCTGTTTTACCTGGATTAACGGCCTTTGAACAAACAAGTGGATTAGAATTCATAACACCACGCTTCGATTTCGTAGCATGTAGCATTTTATTTAAAATTGTTATTATTAACATTAATATTTATCTCAAGAACGTTTTGTCATTTTGATCGGGATTATTTAAATTCACTCGATAAGAAGTTTCTGAAGGACTGGAGGGGCCCACAACTTTGCCAGGTAGGACCTGGATTTTTTCAACAATTGGCATCTTGCTGGACAGTGAATCTTCAATATTACTTTCCCCTACCATAGTCAATTTCCAACCAACGTGACGCTTCACAGTGGTAATATCACTCCCAGCATTGGCCAGTAATGTTGTCGAAGAACGCCTCATTCCATGTCCAGTAAAACTTTATGAATCAGGGAGCCCAAGAAATGCAGCTACTTTTGAAAACGTTTTCGAAATTGTGTTGATGCCTACATGTTGTGTAGTACATTTTCCAACCACATATCGCAAGAAAAATCTCCCACCGCCATTTTTTAGGTCGCAGATTGATCTATTTTCGACACATTTCTACAGCTTTGACTGAAAAGCTTCGTCCATGATCGTGAAACTTCTGGAAATATTTGTTTTTGTATCCGGAATGAGTACGTATAGGTAACTGCCTTTGTCCTGGACATGGGTGATATCCAAAAAGGTTCAATTCAATTCATTCCATCGATAAGCACTTGGACTTCCATGATCGTTGCAGCCTGTAAATAGTTCAATATAAAACGCTCAATGTATTATAAATTGAAATATTAAAATCGTATATTTTTTATGTTCACTTGTAAATATTCCTCATCCGGTGCTTTTTTTGAAATTCATCGATTTGGTTTCTCTCCAGTATCTTTGCCTTCCTTGGTTTATAATTTCTTAATACTACTTTCAAATATGAAGTAACTTTACCATAATTTTAAATATCAATGCTTTTATGCACATTCATCATTGAGTTTAGCATGGAATATTTTGTCCACATTGAAGAGACAGCAAACCGTTTTTCTACATTGAAAAAGTAGCATAGTAGCACCTCTTATGTAATTGCCAGTTATCAAATTCCACCATTCCCTTTCGTACACACTTTTGATTTCCGCTGGTAGCAGACGTAATGTTGCTTCTTGGGCTTCTTGCTGGATTTCAGCTGGAATGAAGAATTTTCAACATTCTCACTCATTTTTTGTGTTGGTAAAACATGTGTTCACTCTTGCTAACAAATAAACAATCTCACATGTCATAGAAACGAGACTTTCTAGTAGGTATTCAAATGACAGTCAATTTTCTTGATTAAAATAAATTTGTCAAATATGACGTTTTTCAAAACCATAATTTTTTACCTGCTCTCACACGGCTCTCGTGGATTAAAATGCTGTTAATTCCCTTATATAATTATTAACTGTACACTTTGAATAAGAATATTTTATTAAAAGAGTAAAACTATAATATACAAATATTAAAAGCTTAAAAACTAAAATGTAGGTATACAGAAGTTTGAGTTATAAATGATCAAACTTCAAGAGTCGATAACATATTTAAAAAAATGTTAAATGGTGTTCTATGGACCCCGAAGTTTGATCGTTTAAAACTTTTAAAGACCTCATTAGTAAATATCTCAACATGACATCCTCTGCTGCCGCAAGGCAAACGTATTAAAGTACTCAGGCTTCCGAACCTTCCCCACAATCATCCCCAACTTCCTTTGATCGCCCGCGTCCACCCTCAGCTCTATCTTCGACTTGTGTCCGCCAATAGATATGCTCCTAGGAACCAACCCCAGTTCCGAACCCTTGGCGAGGTTCCTCAAGGTCGCGCTACTGGGCCTGTCGCTGAAATAAGGCTTCGACAGTTGCATGGTGTCGCCCTCCATGGGTTTGGAGCAGATGCTGCACCTGCTACGTCCGTATGGGTCGATATTTAGTGGTTTCGGTAACAGTCTGTCGTCTAGTTTAAATTGGTGAACGCATGTGTGTCTAGGGACTTCCTTTCCCAAGTCGCCCGTGCTGTGAGTGTCGAAGTAGTGCTCGTTTCGGAACGTGCCCAAGTTTTCGACGGTGTGGATATCGTCTTCGTTGGAACTAGAAGCTGTTGTAGCCATACCTCGTCTAGTACCTAGAAAATAATGTCTATAACACCACCTGTTGGTTATAATTTTAAAAATTACCCATGATCGTCGTTAATGAATAGTCTTCTTCTTCTTTTTCTTCATTCTCCGCATGTTCTTCTTCATCTTCTGTCGTGTCAATTGCCTCGTGATACTTCTCTAGTTCCTTCAAATCTTCCTCATCCTGTTTCTGCCTCAATATGTGGTAGTCCTTCCTCGAATCTGTGTATTGTAGACAGTCACATTTCTTTTCCAATTCTTCTCCATACTTTTTCAGTAACGTCAAATCGATGGTATTATCTTGAGTATCAGCGACATCTGTTAGTGAAAGTCTGTGAAATTAACTATTGTCTATTGAATTTTCGAACGTACCTTTACTTTTACATAGACATTCTTGAAAAGTATAGCTTTTTTCGAAACGCCTTCGCAACAAATCACTACCCATTAGCTGCTTTTTCAAATTGTCCAAAGACAAACAAGTTTTTGGTCTCGCGATGATTTTTGGTCTGATTTTTTTCTCCCTACAGTAACAAGTGTTGTCGGCTAACAAACATTTCTTAAAGACACCTTTGTCAGTTGTTCGGGGAGACTGAACATAGTTTTCTGGTTGTAGAATCGAACTGATGTTGGACGAATCGTTTCTTGTGTTCCAAGTTGAAGTTACCATTCGTTTTGGCACGTCACTTCTAAAAATTATTAATTGTAGGCCAGTGGTGAAGTTAAATTAAAAACGCCTTTCACTTACTCAAACTTTATGTAACGCTCGTTTTTCTCGTCCGTTTTCTTTGTGGACAATAGCTTTTTCATTTTCGTCGCAAGAATTGAAATAAATTATTTGAAAGTAGAAGAAATGTCAGCGAAATTGACTTTTCTGACAAAAGAGAAGGAAATTTTGGGCGATTAACCGACAATACAAACAAACATAATTTCATATCCGGTCTGAACAACTCTTCAGCGGGTCATGCTTCACAAAAATCTGACCGCTGTCGATCGGATGATTAAAGAAAAATAGCAGGATTTATTTTGAAATTGAATAGCGGTATACGGAAAATAATAACTGGTTTTAATTTGCATATATATTTTTGGTTATTTGAAATATTGTTATTGACTTGATTTAAACTAACACATTTATGTATTTAGTATACGCAACCATTTTAACTCAACTGATGTATAGTTGGTTGCATCACTGAATATTCAGCGGGGATAGCATTTATAAGTCTGTTTTTCTTCTATTTTAAAATATTCTTATATTATAATTCATACAAAAATGTCTGAAAATTAATAATATCATTTTTGTGCATAATACAAAACAAGTTTGATTTATTGTTGAACAATAAATCAATTGTTCTTTTACAATAAAACTACGTTTTTACAATCCATAGTCTATATTGTAAACTGACTTGGAAGATTTGTCGTTTATCCTTTTAACAATTCATATGTGTAAGCTTATGTTTCTCACCTTGCTGTGTTCTGATGAACTGTATTTAGCATTTGTGTACACTAGCGTCAGTTTAGGTTATTCATGGACACATTTTCTTAACAGGCATTTGAAAGTGTATTAATCTAAGTGAAATAAGTATTTCTATCAGTGCTAAGAATGAATTGATTTATTCGAATTTCATTGACAGACATTTTTTATCCATATATACTGATTATTGTAAGTTTTTCCAAAAAATGCACACATTTTTGCCTTGGAATAAATATATGCCTTGCAAAGATCAATCAACTGTCAATTATATTTAGATAAATGTAAATAAACTTAATTTTGTAATAGTTAGAACATATTTGATTGTATAAGGTTTTTTTTTTTACATTTTACAAGGGTGAGAAATTATAGAACAAAGTATTTTCCATTATATTTTATTGTATAATAAAAAATCTGACACACAATACAAAAAAAACTTGTAAAATACTGGTAAATTGTTCGATTCTTAATACGCTAAGTACAAAATTAGCGTTATAAGTAAATATGAATATTTCATGCTCTATCTCTGCCATTATATTGATGAGAATTTCCACATTTTTAACAAAATTGGATCAAATCTGAACTTATCCTAATCAAAAAAATCCTATGATTTTGTACGCTGTCTTCAGTAATTAATAAAAATATATTAACGCGAGTATATTTGAAATCGGAACGTTTAGTTTTGATCTGTCTTTAAATATTTAGGAATCCACCTCCACAGCCGATGAAGATGTAGATATGTAATCAATCTATTCGACATAAACTCTTAAAACATATCCTTAATTAATTTAAAAAAAGAAACACTGGGAAATTAAAGCCGTTTGTAAAACTTCAAATCCATTCTTAAATCTACAAAAACACATCTATTTCACGTACTCGTTATAATATCGGGCGACATGTACCCGGTATCGCCCAAAGCGCGGAGCACGCAACGTCCGCTGGGCGTTATTGTGATCCAAGTAATACTGGCATGGTTCAACGACAGCCTCAGCCACGCTTCCGCTGGGAACTGAAGAGCCCTACAAGTAAAACATTCCAGTCATATAAAAAGTCGCGGAAACACCAAAACCGCTTACCTGCAGACGAAATATCGAATAACGTTGGCGTGACATACGAGCAAAGTGTAGGTGTCTTCCGTCTGTGTAGGATCGGCCCTGTGGAAGTATTTACGGAATGCGGCTTCTATTCTCGATCCATCCTGGTAGAACTTCTTATTTAAAACAGAGTACGTCTGCTAAATCAATACAACCTTGCGATATAATCAAAATATCATGTACTTACATAAGCCTCGGGTTTGTATCTGCCCAACGGTGGTTCCGGAGGGATGGGCGCTCCTTCTCGCAACAGGTCACAGTTCGTTACTGGTACCTGTAACGTTACATGTGAAACAAATTTATTGAAAATCGACTAACCTCTTACATTGGGCAGAGACTGCGATATGATGGAGCCGGTTTCCTGCGCTCTAGCCATCGTCGATTTCACCATAATCGTGTAAGGAAGGTTCAGTTCCTTCAAACGTTTTCCGGCATACTCTGCTTGCAAACGCCCTAGAAGAGTTGTATGTGTGAAGATATTCTTATAAAATTATATAAATTACCTAGTTTGGTCAATATCCTCTCGTTATCTGTCATTCCCTGTAGGTTATATTGTCCATGCCTGATCAGAATTAAATGTCGACAAAATTTCGGTCTTAAAGATTCTCTTTCTTCATTAACCAAGTTCTCGTCTTTCTCGTTCTTGATATGTTTTGTGCTTCTGGTATATTTTGGTGAACGGCTAAAAGTATTAATATTAAAGTACTTTTCAAAGGTTAGAAGTTTCTTGATTCTTACTGGTCCCAGTTTTCGTCCCATTTGGCGAAAGCTGATACGCTGTAGCTTGTGGTCCATGAGGCATGGGCCTTGCTTTTTCTGTTATTTAGGCAATAGAATGTAACTACACCTGAGACCGCACTTAATCCTAGTAGAATTTTATGTGATTTATTGAAAGACATCTGAAAAATATGGATATATTTTTATGTATATCCTGCATTTTTGTAATTATATATTAACTTACTTCCTTGAATATAAATTTGTGTAATATTTTTATTATCACAGATGCTTAAAAATTATTTAGAATTAGAAATCGTAAATATCTCACTGGTCACCACAATATATTTTATCTAAGGTCACGACAAAACAGCTGGGCACACTACAATTCTAGGTTAGGTTACGTTTAGATGCCTGTTTAGATGCATGGAATACCAAATGGAACAGAAGCTATCTGTCAGTGGCCTGTACCAACATGGTGTTCCATTATTTATAAAATCCTGCTCCTCAACTCGTCTTAAAGCTTTAACGGTTTGCAACACTGTTCCTTCCATGGATAACAAGATTGTTTCGTTTATGTTCCTTTCCATTTTATTTCAATTTTATGTTTTGTTTACATACAATTGTTTTTTGCGTTAAAAAAATAACTCTGCATTCGTATAGTTCCACATCTTGCCTTTTGCTCTTAAAATTATTTATTTACAAAGTAAGTGACCTGACAGTTTATCTATTTTAAGTTTATTTAAAGTATACTTTTAGGTGAGATGTCTAGTAGCAAAAACTTAAGGAAAAGATCCAAAACAAACAACAATGAATCATCAGAGGTGCCTAGGCAAAAGCTAAAAACAGAAGACATTCCTCTCGAGGAGGACCAACTTGCTCAAACCAAGCAGCCGGTTATAACTCCAAACGGAAAGATCTATTACCCCTGCCAGTACTGTTGTAAGATTTTCCCACAGAAACTCACCAGCACCACACATATGAAGAAATGTCCGAGCAAAATCAACAAGCCAGCAGTGCTGAGCGAAACTGGTATAAATAATAACGGTGTTGACGTAGAACAACAAACAGAGTTACGCATCGAAGAAGATCGAAACAACAGCAATAGCAGCACGGAAAATGTATCTCCAGAACCGGAAAATAAACGCATTGCCGACGTATCGATATACGATTACAACGAGCCAGATGACGAGTTGGAAGATAAAGATTTACATGAAAACGGCGACGAGGGTTTAAACAACCGACAATGTAAGCACTGCAATACGTTGTTCGACAACCCGCTAGAGCTGTTGCGTCACACGAGAGATTGTCATAATTTCCCTCGAACTATTTTACCCCCCGATGAGATCGAGAAGTATTTTGACTACCCCAACAGGCAGTACTGTCCTATTTGTGAGAAACCCATTAAAACCCGCAACTTTAGATCGGTTTTTATAAAACACTTGCTCGTTCACACCACGGGGCTCACCCACGAATGCAGCGTATGTAAAAAGAAGTTCAGGAGGAGGGACCACATGCGCGCCCATGAAAAAAGGCACATCGTACCCCTTTAAAGCTACAATTAAGGTTAAGAATACAGATCTGCGATGAGAGTTGACTGAGTAGTACGTAAACGGTAAGATGATTTATTACAACATATTTTTGATGCGTTATGATCTAAAAGTTTTAGGTTGTTAAGACGTTTAAACTTATTTTTAGAATAAAGTATTGTTTATAGCGTATTTAGATAAAGTTATGACAGTTTTGAAGTGAGGTTAATTTAGTGTATATAATACGTAGTTGGAAGGCTCTTCTTATACGGAAAACGTGTTGTTTTGTTTTTAACGTTGAGACGACTTTTAAATTGCCAGAAGTGCCAAAAAGGTAACCGCGAAGGCTGTGCTAGTGTAAACGTTTAAAATTTAAGTAGAAATTTATTTTTCTAATGAAAAGTTGATCGTACATTGTGAATTATTAAAAATAAACATGATATTAACGATACATTTCTCAGAAAGTGCAGCGTCCCACAGGGAACTGCGCCGGTCGTTGCGAAACTACTGATGCTAAAAATTTCATAGTTTCACAACATCGTGAAGTCCCTGTGACAAAACACAATTAAAGTAATTAGAACTCTCCAGTATTTCCGATTATACTGGAAATGGACACCAATTTCGTTATTTTAAATACATTCTGTGTAAAATTTTAAGGTCGTTTTGTATAACATTTTCTATAGCTAAGAGAAGGGTAGGAATTATAGATTTTGTTGTTTTTTTGTATTCATAGAGAACATAAACGACGGTAAATTATGGTATATCCGTAAATTTAAACATAAACCAAGTATTTTATTCTTGCCGTTACATTTTGACCGAGATTTTGACAACCTTAAACTGCTATAACATTTTTATCTCAAATGGAACACTGTATTTTTTCGGTTAATTTTTAATTTAACAGTTTTTGTCATCAAATTTGCCATGGATTTTAACTATAGAGACACAATACAACAATATTTGATACAATTTTCTTGATTTTGAAATGTTCATATCCATGGCAAATTTGATAGCATATGACAAAAACTGCCATCGATACTTATATGTCCCGAAATTAAATTTTATTTGAACATTTTTGTGGCTTAGTGTATCCATAATATACAAAGTGTCTGATATAACTGGAAGAGCTGGAGATTTCTAGATATTTTAGTTGTATTTGTCCCACGGACTTTGCCATGTTGCAAAATTTTTTGGATCAGTTTTTTTCCGAGATAACGATCAATGCAGTTCCCAGTAGGTCACTGAATATAAATTTTTAATCGATTATAAAAAATTCAGCAGTATTTTTTACGTATTTATATTAAATTTTTTTAAATCAAAAGCCGTTATTGTAAATACGATATATCGGTGTGGTGTATCAGCCTACATTTCTATGAAAGAAAAAGGATATTTCTAATACTATTGTACTAAATGTATACAGATATGTATGTTGAATAAAATGTTTACAAGTTATATTTCTTCTTCAAAGTTACCTTATGTCAATAACTTTTCCTCTTTTGTCCTGTCGGTCATAGATACCTAGTGTAAATATTGTGTAGGTAATACCATAATGATTAGTGACGATGTGGTCAACTTACGATATTGTTAAACGTAACTTATCTATTGTTTACATTACATTGTTGGGTAAGTACTAGATAGATGGTTTTACTTCAGGTATTTATAAAATTATGCCATCTGATTTCACATTAAACTACTTGTTTTAATTTGAAAAATAATAAGTAATGAATAATGATGTTTAACTTTTTTTTTTTAATTAATTTAATAATTTTTAATTCCTTTACTACTGATTTTATTTCTCTTAAACATTTAAAAAAAATTTGTATTTATCACTTGTTTATTATATTTTCAGAATAAAACAAGTAATTCAATGTAGTGAAGTCGGATAGCAAAATTTTATAAATTACTCAAATAACATTCTACATCACTTAAATGGTATACTCGCGTCAATAATTCAGACGTCTTACGTCACGGCTAACGTTACACATTTGTTTTTATTGTCAACGTAATTTTCGATATTTGGTCATGTTAAAAACAATCATTTTTTGCAGTTTAGTGCTATATATAATGCAAACTTTTAGTGTAGTATATAGTTTTATTACTATCAGTTGCAGTTTTTTAAATATTTTGATGAAAATATAATGAATTATTCATTTGTTCGTATGACGTCAGTCGTTTTCTTTACCATTGATTTTTTAAACGCCCTGTATACATTCTGGTAGTTTAATAGAAAAGTTTAAATGATTCTTTACAATTTTTTTCATTTTTTCGATTAACTTAAACGTACACTTCCTTCCTTCCTTCTTAAGCTTCCTTTCGTCACGCTTCATCACCTTACCACACATTTTTCTCTTAATTTTGTCTTTGTCCTTGAAACGCCAGCCTTAAAAACATAGTTGAGGAAAATGAAGGACAACGACAGTTTTCCAAACATTTTTTAATAACACAGTGCTGCATATACACTCTACCAGTAACGGTACAAAATTTACAATCACATAGGTGCTAAGGCACTCTTTAACCTAGAAAGTTACAAACACATAGGGTTGCTAGAAGCGCGGGACGTACCGAAGGAATCCGGCACTATCACAACTACTGATATAACTAACGAATATATATATATATAGAGAAATCTAGATATGTGGCACAAATTCTAAACGAAGCTATGTTTAGGTACTCTGGAACCGCTTTCGGTACGTCCCGACGGTTTTAATTTTACAAAAATCAGTGCGTATTTCGGTAACTTAAAACTCATATTCAAATAACATGAAATCTATCATAGAAAAACTGTATAATGAGGTGATTCTAAAAGTAGTGCCATTAATTTAACTGCGTTTTCCAGACCCCAAGATAAGACGAAAAATTTATGTAAAAATATACAGAAAAACGTGGGTATTTTTTAGCATTGCATGTTCATTTCTTCTTAGATTTTCAAAAAACTATTTAAAAACCATAATCAGAAATTAACATTTCAAGTCCTGTATATTGAAATCTAAGCATTCTAGGATACATGTTTATATAGACTATTTGTCTTATTTTGGGGTCTAGAAAACGCAGTTAAATGTATGATACTACTTTTAGAATCACCTTGTATAATAATCAACAGAAAATAATATTTATTTGGTAGTAAATTATCCTATAACGAGGGGCTTATCACACCCAAGTGTATGAAAAGGGCCCGTTGAAATAAAATAGAAATTAGATTGCCTATAGATACCTTAACAGGTGTAAATATATATATATGTAATATATAACAATTAAATATTTAACTAATAACAAATATTTATCTATCATAAAGACTAGATATGGGAAATCCCTGTAAAACCGTACAAGTTTTTCTATGATATGTCGTCAGATAATTAAGATGGAATGCTCTTTTTTAGGATACAAATTTTAAAAAGGTTGCGTTAAGACTGTCGAACAAGGAAAAGTTTGATGGTCTTAAAAACACCATGAATAATGGAATGGTTACTGTACATAAAAAAATTCCGATACAATTTATCTAAAAATATACGGTGTCCTCAAAAACTTCCAAGTCTACGAAAAATATACACCCACATCCTCAATTTGGAGGCACTTCTATCTGTGTATGTTACAGTTTTATAATTTTATCATCAGTACACTTTTTTTTAACAATGAAGAAGGCATGTCTTAATACTGTGTATGAGCTGCGAAAATTTTTATAAAATGTGTAAAATTGACAACGTTTATATCATAAAAATATCCTAGCAAACGTCCCTCTGACGGATTTTATCCTTCGGGGCGACGTTCGCCCATGCAAAACACTTGTTAAACTCTGTGTATCAATTTAAATGTTTTACCGGCAACGGCAGTTGTACTTTTTTGTATGGAATGAAAAATCTCAAGCAGTTCGATCCTATTCTTCTCGGATCTTCCATTGTCAATTAAAAAATTTGATTTCCTAAACTCTAAGTTTTAATATCATAAAAAAATTGAGAATTATCAATGAAAAGATACATTGTTTTAAATTCTTTACACCCTGTGAAATAAATAGGTAACTTTTATAAAATCTCCTGGTAAAGAATTCTTGTAATTATATAAATACAAATTTTGGGATATTTCCCAACTTGATAGTATACAAATCTATGATCAAGTTTCACAGTTAAAAAGAATTGAGTTTTTTTTATTATAGCCTGATGTGGAAAATATGCGCCATTATAATTTGATACTGTAAAAGTGCGTATTTTCGCCAATTAATATAAAAAAATTAAAGCAGACTCAGAAAACTACTGTTTTGGTGGTTCGGCAGCAACTTAACAGATGGCGTTGCTTTTACACACCAAGCTACAGCCTGAATCTAAACCAAACGACGTTCTTCCCCTCATAAACCATAACCAAAAAGAAAAAATAAATTACTTTAGTTTCTTTAAAAAAATAATTATAACTAACAAAATATAAACTAAATGGAACAAATAACAACTTTGGTATATTTTGGTCCCTTTATCACTGCATTTACCATGTGTAAAAAATTATTCAACAAAGCTTTCGCTTCCTGTTGGTCAGGAGGTTAAGGTCCAACCTCTCCAGCCTTACGACGGGCACGGGCATCTCCGTTTTCCTCTTTATTATCAACTTGGGCACCCCCGCCGCGTAACTGTTCGACTGGACGACGGAATAGTCCGCGTTATTCCTCTTGAAGTCACAAAAGTCACTATCCGATTCGCTGGTTGTTTCGGCGTACAGGTTACGGAACCGTTTCTTCTTTTTTTCAGGCACTTTTTTCAGGTGTAGTTTCATTTCTTTCTCCGAGCAGCTCTTCCTGATCTCGTATGACGGATTTAAAGGTGAGCCGCCTAGTCCCGGCGATTTAATTCTTTCGAGTTGCTGCATCAGCCTCTTGTACGAAATGATCTTCTTTATCTTATCCATCTCCTCGCTGGAAAGTTTTTCGTTTCTCAGGAACCTCTCAATCAGGGTGACGGTTTCGGCATTGGTAAACGGATTGACGATGTTCGTCGGAGGTTTGGCCGCCCTGGGTATCTGCAACGTCAAGGAACTCAATTTGGAGTCGACCTGTTCCTTGTAGTTTTGTAGAATATCGTCTTCCAGGACCTCCAAGACAGGCGGTTTCAAGTCGCTTACGTCCACCACGATTTTGGATTTGTTGTTGTTGATGAGGCCCCTGAATTCGCTGAGGCGCTTCTGGGGGTCCTCCTGGGAAGTGAGGTTGGTTTTCGGGGACTGGGTCTCCTCCCAGTCGAAGTAATTCGGTTTTGAACTCGTCACTTCTAAGCTGAACTTTCTTTTCATAAGAGAAACGTCTTTGGGTTTTCCGAATAATTTTATATCGTCCAGCGATTTGGGTCTAGATATCTTAAGTCTGTTCAGAGGTTCCTCTTTGGGTCTTTTGATGTCCATCTTTGGCTTGGTATCGCTGGCCAAGTTGGTTTTTCTTATTTTAGCTTCGTTTTCATCGGACGTGTCGGCCAGTTTTCTTTTTCTGTTGTTGTATTCCGCCAAGCTTAGTTTTTTCTTATTATTTGCCAATCGGTCGGTTTCTTGTAAGAGTTCAGAAACGCTTGGTACTAATATCCCGCAGTTCACCCTTGATTTTAGTCTAGGATCTTCTAGTCTGTAGTTTTTGGCTTCAGAATACGCCCTTGAGATTTTTTCTGATTGACTGTAGCTTACACTGCCAAAAGTTACTTTTTTTATTACTTTCTCTGGATTATTATCGACACTCCCTATTTTATTGCTTGTCTCGGCAACATATTCAACACCTTTGGCGTTAGGATTAGTTTCTTTCTTTTTTTCTTCGATTTCAGGCGACTTCTGGATATTAAATTGGTAATCTTTGGTTTTAGATTTATCTTCAGTTTTAGTTTCCTCTACGATTTCTCCAGTATCGTCTTTAGTCGCATCTGAAATGCTTTCAATCGTTCCTTCAGACGTTTCTTTCTCTTTGGTTTTAACTTCAGTTCTTTCTCCTTTTTTTTGCTTTAATTCCGGTTCAAGTTCGTTTGAATCTTCCTGGTCCAGCCTATTCGTAGAATCTGCACTGACGTTCTCATCGATTTTCAGTTGTTGTAATTTCATTTTTTTCAACTTCCTCGCTTTGATGAGTTCCTTGAACGGAACAAATTCTTCTACCTCTTCTTCTTCTTCTTTCCTCAGCTGGCATGTCTCTTTCTTAACTTTCCTAACCTTCATGAGTTCTTTCACTAGAGACTTATCGTTTACTTTCTTTTTGGGAGTGTTATTCTTTTTTGAAACGTTGCTGACTTTTTTTCTCTCGCTTCTGGACTTCTCTGGTGTCTGCTCCTTGCTCGAACTCACCTTGTCGTTCGGGGAATAACTCGAAGCGTTATTATTATCCGTAATATCTTCACTTGTCGTAATGGAAGGAATCTGGAGGTCGTTATCGTAAGATTTCTTCGCGGCTTTGGTACATATGCTTTGGGGTTTCTCCAGATCCAACTGTATTTCCTCTTCGAGGCTTATATCGAGACCTATGATGATCTCGCTAGTGGATTCTATAACGTCCGGTTCGGGAGGAGTCTCGTCGTTAGACAACAATTGGGATACTTCAAAATTATGGTCGTCATCGCTCGTATTCGATTTTATCCCCTCGCCAACTTGGGTGGTGGGTAAAGTCTCATAGTTGTCATTGAAATCAACCACCGTGGACTCGGAAAGGGGTAGCACTGTGATAACTTTCTTGCCATTGACGAAGTTAACGCTTATTTCGACCAGTTCTCCGGCTATTTCTAAGAGGACGTTGTTTTCGTCGACGCGGATGGCATTTCGGTACTGAATTACGCTCTCGGTAGCCGTGTCTACGTCTATTTCTCTCATATCTAGATCTTGTTGTACTTCGGGCGTCGTATCTACAGAGTTTGTGTTGTCGCACGAATTGTCTCTATCGATCGGAATTTCTTGTTCCTCGATAACGTTGTTGACTACACTGTCGTCGCATATAGATAATTTTATTTCGGTCCCGTCGATTATTTTTTCTATTTCAGTATGGTCTTCGTTACGTTTAGAAGAATCTGCTGTGGAACTCGCACTAGCTGTGTTTGTTTCTTCTTTTTCGTCCTTATTGTCCGAATTTCTTTGTTTTTCACTGACTATGTTTTCAAATGTTACTTCTTGCTCGAAAGGAGCCTCTAATTCTTTTGTATCACTCAGAGTTTGATCCTCTGTTGTTTCTTTCTCAATTATAACCTTTTTTTCTTCTATTTCTTCAGTTTCCTTTATATTCGATTTATCTTCCTTTACACCTATCTCGGATTCTTCAATTATACTGTCCCTTTCTGCTTCTTCTGCTGTCTGTTCCTCTAGTTTAATTTCTTCGGCAGTTATTGCTTCAATTTTTTTGGTTTCTTCACTTGTTATTTCAACACCTTCCATTCCGTTTTCTTCCTTTTTCTCGTTGCAGATATCGGCAAGAGATTCGTTCGACACTAATTTTAGAGAAAAAACGTGTGAAGCGTCTATTTCTCTCTCTAAAAATTCTCTGGTTATCTGTAAGCTTCGCCTTCTTTCCATCAGTTGCATATCCGGTTTTGATTTGTGTCCGATGTTGTTGATGATATCGTCTACGGAAAATATCCGTTTCGCCCTTCTGGTAGTCGACTTATTGACCGTTTGGTGGGAGAAAACAACATCTGAAAAAGACTTGATGGGTTCTTCTTCTGAACATTTCGGACTACTAGCCATGTCCGTTTCATGTTCACTCTTAAGTTGCTTCGTAGGGATTTCTTCGGAAATATTAAGGGATTTGTCCTCTTCGATCGTATTATGATCTGTAAGTAAAGTCTCGTTTTCTTTGTTATTTTTAACTGTAGTAAAATTCTGTATGTCTGAAGCCTTTATTTGTTCATTTTTGGTGTCGGATTTGAAAATTTCTTCAGTTATTTCAGAAAGTTCGGCTATCTCTTTGGTAGACTCTGTTAGTATTTCTTTGGTTTCTTCTTTTGGTTCTTTCGTAACGTTACTTTCATCTGGTTTTTCTTCGGTGTCATCTTTGTTTTCAACAATTTCTGTACCCTCTGGGATATTTTTCATATCCGTTTCATCGGTATTATTTACATCTTTACAAGGCAAATTTTCCTTTTCCGTTACATCATTGTCGATATCAAATGTTTTAAATTCTTTGTCGTCCCCAGTAATAAGTTCTTTTATTTCGTTTTCTGCTTGATTTTCATCGACAGTAGCTTCTTTTTCATCTTCGACTTTGTCTTCTTCAGCTAACAAATCGATAATAGGCATGTTCTTCAATTTGATATCGTTGGCGCTAGCATTTTCCATCTCCGTTTCTTCCGAGTGCTCCAGTAGTTTTAAAGGGCAAATGACGGACGTATTTTCATTGAAATCGTCACCATTTTCGATCTGTTCCATGTTTATAGGAGAACAGTTTTTATCCACCGTTTCTTTCTTGGTTTCGTTAAAGACGCTTTCAGCAAATTTTTCCAAAGGACTCGTATCAGCAGTCGCACTGTTTTCTAAAAAGATAGGCAAGCTGCAAGCGATTTTTTTCTCGTACTGTTGGGTTTCCGTTTGCTTGGGTACAGTCACTTGGCCGCTCTGTATAACGGTGTTCTGATGAATAACGACCCGCGGTTTATCGTTTGTATTGCACGCGTTGTCGTTCTGTCTTTGATTTGGTTCGTTTAGTTTGTTCGCCAACATACAGTCGGGCTTCATGGAATCGACGATGTGTAGGTTAACGACTCGATCCACAGTACTTTCTGACTCAATTGGGGCGGGTTTCTCTACTATTCTCACCATTCCGGTAGAGTTGTCAATAGTCACACCGCTTTTTAGGAAATACTGCCCATTTTCAGAAGTTACCTACAAGGAAATCAGTTATTAAATTTTATATTTTACGGGAATGGAAATCTTACCAATGGTATTCCGTTTTCTGACGTAACCAATGGGATTCCATTTTCCAAATACTGCAGTTCGGAGGCATTTATCATGTATACCGTTTCCGTCGATTGTTCGTCTCGACTCCTTAAGTTCTCCTTGCACAATCGGTTCGTTTCCATCTGGTTCATTTCGGAAGCGGTTTCTTCGTCCGCCCAGTTCTCTATGTATTGCTTAATATTGTCGGATACTGTTACCCTGTTTTCCGTTAGCTCAGGCTGCGGCATCTGATGCGGTAAATATTGCGTTGTCCTAGAAATTGTATGGTTTTAAAATGTTTTCATCGACTGCTCGAAGATCACGACTTACCTACAAGGTTGTGAATAAAATTCTTGAGGAGCGACGGGTCCTCTTCTATGCTGATAATGTTGCGCATATTCAGGAGCGTTGTACTGGGGGTAATTCGGTGAAATCCTCTGCGGTATTGCCGTGTAATTTATCGGAGGTATCGGAAGGTTATCCGTGTAAGTCCGTCGAGGAGATATGCTGCGTTCGTGGGGATTTGTAGAGGGAAACCTCGGAGGCATCTGCGGAGATCTGGTATAACTACACGAAGGCGGATAGTTGGTATAAGGCTGCGGCGGCATGTACCCATGCGGGTAAGCGTTATTCTGCATGGGCGCGGCGTAGTTCATGTACCGCTGGTTCTGGTGGGGGTACATCCGGTTCTGGTCCACGGTCTGGTAAGAAGACTGGGACTCTTGGAGGTGGTGCTCGCTCATTATGGATCTGGCCATGGTCGGGTGGATCCTCCTAAGTTTCGAGAGGAAATCGTTTTCAGTCGGATACTTCCTCATTTGCGGGGGCATGTTGTACTTTTGCATCTGCGGCGGTAACTGTTGGTACTGCGCTTCTTTGGGGTAGTACTGAGATTCGGGTTTGTACGATGGATGCACCTGTGGAGAAGGTATTGTAGTCAAACCGTCAAACTATATTATAAGAAAATATCTTGTACCCGACACAAATTTCTTTATTTAATAACACAAAATAATCACAACGTAAATACAGGATTTCAATTGACAATAAATTTTACCGTTTAGTGTTGCCGGTTGCCTACTCTTTAAATGTCAAATGTGTGAAATAAACAACCTCATGCGGCCAGCCTGCATAGTGAGCAATAAATAGGGGTGTATTATAAGTTCTAAATAAAAAATTGTTTCGCTTTTTAAATAATTTCGATTCTGTTAATTCATATTTTTCTTTATCCTCTCCCAAAAATATTTATATTTAGTGATGCTTAACCCTGAATAGACTATTAAAAAAATTTCGTACATGGGCCTATTGCATTTTTTCACAACGCAGGTCTTACCTGAGGATCTTTTTGCAGATATTGGGCATGCGGATGCAGGTTTGGGTCGGTACCATACGGCTGCTGATTGCCGAGGTGGTCGGGGTACGCCTGCTTCATGTGAGGCTGCGGTACGTTGCACATCTCCATGTACTCTTTCCCTTTCGCTTTCTGTATGACGGTCGGAGGAATTTGCTCTTGTAACGGCTGGTGGTCGGAGATCTCGGAATATTTCACTTGCGATGGCAGGCTGAAATTCGGAAACTTATAATTCGGCTTGGAAGTTCGAGGGTTTCGTTTTCTTACCCGTAATCTGGAAACTGAGGGGGGTAGCGGTAGCAGTCTTGAGGCCTCGGGGGGTAGTGGTTATGCGGGGCCACCCGCGCCACATGGCTTTCGGCCACAGTGGTGCCGTTCTCGCTTACTTGTTGTTTGTCCACATCTTTTTTTCTGAACTGTCTCAGGGAGCTGGTTATACTCCCAGAGGACGTCTGCTAAAAACAGACAGTGTTACTACCCTTTATTTTCTATATATATTTGAAGATAGGCAACGGGTAATAGTTTTTAAGTATACGAGGAAGAATCGTAAATACAGTTTTAGGTGTTATGGAACTGAATGTTATACTGATGCAAGATTTGGATTATCTTGTAGATTAGATAGCTTAAAACCGTTGCCCACTTCAGTTACTGGTTGAGAAGAGTTGGGAAATCTAAATTATTTCAGTAATAATCGTTACTTGAAGTATTATGAATAATACAGTGCGTCCCTAAAGTCTCGCACAAATTCATTATTAGGTAAATAAAAGACATTATTGAAAATTCCCGAAACAGGTCGATTTTTGATTTTAATTTACTTTTTTTTTTCAAATAATAACTTAATATACAGGGTGACTTACCACATTTTTTTTTTAAATGGAACCGCATTTTTTTCTTATTTCCGGATTACTTTAGCTGAGCTACAACGATTTCGACAGACGGATAGAGTTTTGCGAAATGATGATGGAAAAATGTCAGGCAGATCCGGATTTTGTCAAACGCATAATCTCTGTCTAGTTATCTGAGTGGCACCGTTAATAAACAGAATTATCGGTACCAGTCAGATCACAATCCACACTGGACGACGGAAGCACATACTCAGCATCTTCAGATCAATGTTTAGGCCAGAATTGTTGATAATCGAATTTTGGGGTCATATTTCTTTGAAGGAGATTTAGGTGGCGGAAGATATTTAGATTTTCTTCAATTTGATTTAGTTCCTTCCTTGGTTGTACTGTTCCCCAATGAAGAAGAACCAGGTTTGCCCAATGACACAATTTGGTTACAGCAAGACGGTGCACCACCGCACTATACCATAGCGGTTTGCCCCTACTTAGATGATGTGTTTTCTCATCGGTGGATTGGCAGAAGAGGACCTAAGGAATGGCTCACCAGATCGTCAGATTTAACAACGTTAGATTTTTTGCTTTGAGGATATGTAAAAAGCAAAGTTTATGTCACTAAGCCAAATAATCTTGACGATCTCAAGGAACGAATTCGATAAGAAGTTTGTGCCATCCTGCCTGAAATTATTGGAAATGTACAACAAGAATTTATTTCTCGTCTGTCCCATTGTTTGGCAGTAAATGGTCAACAATTTGAAAATTTAATTTAGGTTTTTGTGTCCAAAAGTTTTATTAGCGAACAATATAATTTCCTACGATCGATCACGTTTCTCTAAGTTTTATATGTAACACCAATGTTTCTATAAATTGAGTACATTCCAGTAGACACTTTAGAATAATGCGTAGTAATTTCATTTAATTTTTTAGTACGTTTATTCACTTGTAAATAAATTTTGGTATTTGTAAATATTTTGGGCACTATTGTTGCCCACCCTGTAACAATTAGGAGCAACTTTTGATACATGATGCAGATACAACTAGGCTAATCCGGAAATTGGAAAAAAAATGTGGTATTCCATTTAAAAAAAAAATGTGATGACGTCATTACTCGAAGATAGGTCACCCGGTATATTAAATTATTATTTGAAAAACAAGTAAATTTTAATGAAAAATTGACCTGTTTCGGGAATTTTCATTAATGTATTTTATTTACCTAATAATGAATTTGTTCGTGACTTTAGGGACGCTTTGTACATTAGTTGATCTTAAAAACAAGTTTCCTAAGAACAAATTTTTTAATCATATTTGATGCTACATTATGTTACATCGGATATTACATTCCAATAATTTAATGCATAAAAGACTGAAGCATCTTAAAATATGGAAAAACTTTTGCTATGAAGCAAAAAAACACCTATTGTTTACAAGTAAAGTCATACAGGGAAGGAAGTATTTTTTTTCTAATTATAATCAAATACAATTACTAGTGTTCGCCGTGTTAATTGCTGTGAAAAATGTCACATCTGCATTTTAATTAGGTCGATTTCTGCAATATTTATATTAATTTACATGCTAAATTAACGATTATTAGTTTTTTATTACGAGCACAGCAGTGACTCACTAAGAACCAACAAAATGTTGGAATCGTTTCCTGAAAGCGTACGACAGTTGATAATTTATAATATATTCATAAAAATTAGAGAAATGGATAAAAATACAGACATAACCTCAAACGTCAAATGGTTCGAGAAAGGAAAACGGTTCAGTATCGTGAAACGTAAAGAAGAAGAAGAAAGTTGCGCGGGGACATTGGAACTAATTGAATAATTTAAAATTTAAAAAAAGGATCACATTTATCTACCATGAATGAAACAGTTTTATGAAGAGATTTTATTGCTATTATTTAATTTTTTTAGTATAAAATCGTTTGGAATACTTTATTTTTGATATGCAAAGCTATCATAAAGCTTTCTTGACCTTTGCTGTGATAGAAAATCAATTTTTATTAGATATTATAGCAGCGACAACGTAAAGGTTATCTTCCGTCAACAGAACCTAAATAATTGTTGAAGGAGAATAATTATTCTCAAGAGAGAATTTAGGATTGTGATACTTAGTTCTAATAATAAAGTAACAAAATTAAAATGTAGCTGAAATGAAGTAAATTAAAACATAGCAAAATTTGTTCCAGTACTTATTATACGAAAATTGTTAGAACAAGTAATAATCTAAGTATATGTATAAAATGGAAAATTATTATTGAAATGAAATAGTTGTATTTAATTTTAAATAACTAATGAGTTTGTCACCGTTTTTTTACTATAATTAATATAATTATTGTTTTTTATATAACAAAAACGTTGTTCGCGATTCGTACTGAGCGATGTGTCCTTCGTTAAAAATCCATTCATAAAAACTCTACATACTATGCACAAATTCCACACAAATCATGCATCGTGAATTCACGCATAGTCTGTAGCAAGCATAAAATACACTAGTCAACTTTTTTATTTAAAAACTAATAAAATGCAAACGGGAAGTTTTTTTACCGCACAATGTGAAAGAGCCGCATGTACCATTATCAAAAAATCATTAGTCCTGAATCTTCTATTTATATTACCACACCTCTATTACAACATGTACGGTGGAAATAGAACTTTTTAAACCAACTCGTTAGTCACTAGTCGTACCGACGCACCACCATCTATCACTACCGTCTTTTCGGTAATTTGGTACTTACCGATGAGGATTCTGTGTGGCCGTATGTGCCACCTTGATGGGAGGGGGCACCACCTTGGCCAAACTGTTGTCCGACATTCTGCATGAGGCACTGAAAACGGGCACACAATTTAAAAATATATACAGGGTGTTGTGGTGTTGCATGAGTGTATACAAAGGTAGTTTATTTGGCATTTCAAAGTGAGTCTTTCATGTAATTTTTTTTAATTGGAGCCCATTAAAGGAAGGGGGTAAAATTTGTTTTTTTCTCTCTCAAAAACAGTTGAATATAAACAAACGAAAGATGCCACTAAAATATCATTTTATAAGTATTACGTAAGTAGTTTTTTAGGGGCTACTAAAACTTTTTAGGGGTGGCTCCAATTAAATTTTTTTATATGAGTCCCTTAAAATGTTCCTAGGAAAGTACCTCCGAATTTTCTCTATACACTTATGTGATACTCTGTAAGCTTGTGACGTCATTTGGCATATATTCACGTATTTGTCTCAAGGTGGACTTCATTTTAAAAGTCTATGATTCTTCCTATACTGTATTGTAATGCTGTATTTTAAAATCTACCTCTGATACTTACTTTTTCTCTCTCGAAACTCGCGCAAGGTGCATATAACATCACGTAATTCTTAAATTTGCAAAACAGGCATCAGTTTCGCATGGAAAATCATTGCTTTTGAAGATGTTAAGACTCGTACGGTATCAACAAGAAACTGAAAATAATGTTTCTGTATTTCATTTCACTGTAAATTAAAATAATATTGCTACGGTTGTAAAATTTAATATTATTTTATATTGTGTGCGGTAAGTAATAAAGTGGTAGTAATTTCAGGTGGAAATGGTGCGTGTCTATATTTTTCTGATTTGTATTTAATTTTGGAAGATATGTCGTCCTAGGGTGAAATTCATAAAATACACTTAAGGTTAAGTGTGCACTTAGCTTTGCAATTTACACGATAAAAATACAGTGGCAGCTTACTACTAATAGTTTCGTACGACACTAATAAGTTTCCATTAAGTTTACATTACGAAATCAAATATTGTAGGGTATCTTAGTGAAGTGCTGACTATGAATTCCTCCCCTATGTATGCCAGATGACGTCACAATGGTTTGATTCTTGCACTTTTTAATTTACATAAATCGATCCTTCTCAACTTATACTGCTATTGCACAACATTCACCAATTTATAGTTTAATTTTTAATTTTTTACACTTTGTGCAGGTATTTGCTGAAGAAGAAGAAGAATAGAAGCAAGCGGCAAGATTTCAATGTAAGTCAAAATTGATCATCTATTATGTAGTAATATTATTAGATAAACAAGGTGTAATACTCTCAGAGCTGAAATATTCTAATTGGCTGTTACAGTAAGGCAACCTGTACAAGAGAGATCGCATAGCATTTTTGTCGGTTGTGAGCCGTTAGATAAGGCCTTAAAATGAAACTTTCCAGTTTGAATGACGTCGTACCACACTTTTTTGTCGAGAAAAAACAAATAGAAATCATGGCCCTTTTATTAAAAATAAAACATGATCTTTTTCCCGTAAACGGTTCATTTTTTCGACAATAAACAAGAGTACCTTATTTTATTCTAAGGTTGAAGCTACCCAGATTTATTATTTTAAAGTCTCTATCATACAGGGTGTTAAAAATGTAGGCATTAAGTTGTAAAGCTAGCCCGCCCCTGGTAAACTAAGAAAGCTAAATATGTTTCAAGAACACTATTTTAAGAGGTCAATAACACATATCACCCGAGAGATTTTCGACATTTTTCCGCCCTCCCTGGTCCGAAAGTTACCAGCCGCCACTGTACCCGCTATAAATCACTCTACATATCTATTGTTGCAACTTATTTGAGCGTAGATTATTCCGCAATCGTCATTCTGATAAATAAAATTGTGTTCTTTGCTGATATCGGTTTACGGTTTACATCGCTTCCTCCGGAACTAGTCCAATAGAACACTGTTTCCGTAAAAGAGGAAATTCTTCCTCAAAAAATAATCAAGCATGCTGTTATCTCCCGAAGGTCGAATGACTATAAAACCAGCCTCGATACTAGGCAGCGTGATAATACTGACGGAGCTGAAATCGGCCACAGTCGGTGTTGCGTATGACGACATCCGCAATTATCCAGCAATTATTATTTGGAACTGTATATTTTTAATAATAACCGGTAATTATCGGAACGTACGGATATGTCCAACAGAAGTCATAGAAACAGAATGACAGGTATGTTGATGTGCGAAGCTTCAAAGTGTGAAGTAAAAAGATCCAATATGTCGTTTAAAATAAGTTTAAACGAAGCTCAGGACTAGAAAGGCGCTACGAGCAATCAAATATACGCTAACATAATGGCCCGAGAAAGGTACGTTAAGGTGCACCCAAATATTTCGACATTCTACAATACTACGACTAATCTCATCGAACAACTCAGAAAAAATGGAAATACTTTCAAATCTTATAATTTACATCAGTTGGTGCCAGTAGGATAAGTCAGGTGAAGCAGTGCCTCAGTAAATTGAAAGTAATAACAAATAAGTATAAGTAACTGCTTGCTTTGATCATCTAATCACTTTATTACATCCAGCAACATTAGAATATATTGGCTAATGTAGTAATCCCAAATAAATAATAACTTTCGATTCACACGATACATAATTTTTCCGAAATGACACACTGTGGCACAAAAAAAAATTGAAGCTATTTAAAAGGACAGTCCATAAAATTTGTATTTTCCGTCCCAAGAAACCTCCGCATACAAAATTTCATGAATTTAACTCAAACTAGTCGAGAGTTATTAAAGAAAATGTAATTATTTTTTTAATAAATTCGGCATCCTGTGTAGTCAAAGGAAATGTTATTCTTAAAATTGAACGTAGAATAGAAATATGTACATTTCCTCCTGAAACACCCTGTATATTTAAAATTCCCGTGCATAGCGCGCTTCTTCAAAATTAACAAAAATGTGGATATTTCGATTTAAAAAGTTACCGCAAGATTTATTAATATTTAAAAAAAAAGTGTCCAAAAAAATGTTAATTCTGTAGTTCGTATTTGGAACCGTCCCAGCCTACTTGACTCGCTAGTTTAAAAAGCCGCCTTTGACCTATATTTAAATAGGACACATTCATAAGGAAGGGGGAAGGGGTAGTCTATTAGTACGACTGTAGGTACGACCTGAAGGCACACTCAGTGTGAGAATATAAATCTGTACTGTTGTCATCGGTACCAGAATGATAAAACGCAAAAACTACTCGTTCAACGTAAAGATAACATTTTTTATTATTTTACCATCCTGTTTAACAATGGGATCTGATCTGTTGACGTTACAATTACATTAGATAAGATAACATCGGCTACAATAATACGGCAGCGCTTGTTTTCAATTGTTTCCAACACTTCCAACACGCCAACTGGAAATTAGACGTATATTTGTCGATTTCACCGCGACCTTCAATTTTTCGAGCTCGAAATACGATCCATATTTAAAAAAAAATTGCAAAGTAGGTTATTGGATGACACACGAAATAGGAGAGAAGCGTTTTGAAGCTTGGAGAAGGTAAGAACTTTAACAAAGGGTTTGCAATGGCCACTCGATTCGCCAGATCTGAGATCTCTAATTTATTTTAGTTTTGTGTGGTGGTTTTTAATCATTTTGTACCATTGGAAATGGACAAATTTTCGAATTTACAGTTGTTTTAAATACATTTATGTCTTTTAATTTAGTTTTATTAAGTTAATAACAGTTCAATATATTTTTCATAAATCTAACAACCAACAGGAAAAACTTGTCTGAACTTGTGTAATAAGCTGTCTTCAAAAAATCGCACGTGTTCTCCTTTTAAGTTATAGTTCAAATTGGTTCAAATCTTCAGTGTGAGGTGGATGGTTTCCGTCACTATCCAGACTTCCGCTAATAATATAGATAATTTTATCCACAGGATTTTCCCTTTCTGTTAATTTCCACTCACTTAAAGGTTAAGGATAGAATGGTTGTTATTGCTTTGCTGTTTTTTTAATACAATTTTATCTTAATTGCAAAAATATGTTCAGTTGTAAGTTTGAAGTAGACTGTGGTCGATAAAACTTGCAATTGTTTATCTTTTATTATATTTTTTAATCCAAACCGATCAAGCGTATAAAATTGCCCATACAATGTCGTAAAAATGCAAGCGGGGAAAGTATTAAATTTTAGTAGAGGAACATACCAAGCACATTTTTTTGCTATCCGACGGCTTTCCACTAACATTCATTTCAGTACGATTTTCCTTATTTGAGAATTGTCGTTTGATTTCATTAATATATTTAATTATACATCATTTTCGAGGAATAATCGTAAAAATATCCACAACATACATAATAGATAAGCTACTACTTATTGAATGGACTGTTCTAATGAGTTCTAAGTACCTGACCTGCCGATATTATAACAATTACCATAAATGGCTTTACTATCTCATTATAGTTATATTTATTTACTTTTCCAGTAGGTAGGACATCGGGTCATACTTTTCTCGGTATCGAATATACTTTGACGAACATATTTACCCTTTATAGATCAAAGGTCAGGAGTGTAGCAGTTTTTACTTAAATAGTTTTCAATACCAACAGTTACAAGAGAGTGACAGTGCAAATTGTGTTTAAATTTATTTAAAAAGCGTAGATATTAGAAGCGGAATATATGGTTCGTTTCTTTCCTCTCGACTCGATTTTTGTCGTTATCGCGTGTTGAACAAATGTAGGGATCCGAGGTAGGCACTTTGGGGAACACCTGGACTTTAAATGTATTGTATTTCTTCTGAGATACCAACAAAAATGGTCAAAGTTAGCAGTTGCAGGCTTGGTATTGACATGCTTTGATTGTCAGGAGTCTCTAAGGCACAGTATACTAAGCAATCAGTAGGGAAACTCAGCTTTCCCGCGTCTTCCAAAAATCCGCCATCTTGTTGACGACTGACAGTTATTACTATAATTTCTGTGTGTCAGTTAAGTTTTTGAATTTTTGACATTATTACATGGTTATCCACTCGTTATCGTTTTTGTACTTATACTCCTGCTTTGTATGTCGTGTTGAGTGTTTAGTTAATTGTGTTTTTATATTAGTGATTATTTATTAGTGGAACTATACCCAGTAAATAATAAATAAACTATGGGAGGAAATAAATGTGTTGTAAAAAACTAACGCATAACGCAGCTCTGGGCGTAAAAGGCCTGCAAACAGTTTTATATATGGGAGACCAAGTTAGACGTGATAACTTAATTGAGAAAATCTCAAGGAAGAATTAAAACATGAAAGGGGGCAAAGGATTTAACTCCAAATAGGAAAGAGACTGCTTTCATACATGAATGAAAGAAACCACTCCATACATGTAATAGAGCAACGGGGGTTTTTAATTATGTTACCAATATATATATTTTGTAAACCTCAAAGAAAATTGTACCTAATATTCACGTTTTAATTTCATTTCGTACTTTCCTAAAAAAAAATGAGTAAAAATATAAAAATTACACTGGGCTTAAATTTGATAATCTGCTAACAAAATAAGGTATAAACGTATCTTGACATAAAGGCAAAAGTACTACAAAATATAAAATAAAACTACACTACTAGTGGACCTAGTTTCCATGTTTTCGCAAATTTTTTAAATAAATTTAAATTTATACTGGTTTTATAATCAAATTCAAATTATATCTGCTAGAAACCTAAATTAAGACAAAATGTGACCAAAACCTCAATTTACATTTAACTACACTGGATTACAACAGTTAATTAAGAATTAATGCAAAAGTATTAAAACTACGAACAACTTTGGTTATGTTTACGCCAAATTATTAGCTATTTTTTCGTATGTTCTCTGAGATCCGCCATATTCTTGGCGACTTTTTCTATAGTGGGGGTATTTAAAAACTGCCAGACGTATTTCATTCATAAACTGTCTAAGATTCCGTACTGATTGCTTAGTATACTGTGCTCTAAGGTTGACATTTTTCTTACTGAGAAAAAAAAATGGTTTCTTAGTAACAAAAGTATTCACTTTTAATCCTAGGAGTCAATTTGACACTCTTAATCCTTAGATTAAGTGTTAATCAAGTTTTAAGTTATAAAAATTTATTCAACAATATTAACACAAGTTTTTGTTTATCCACGTTGATATTAATTGTGCAGTTTGAATAATTAAAATTAAATAAACAACTGAAACTGCCACTACCCTCATTCTTGGAGCAATTCTCAAAGCAGTCCAACACGTTTTCATTAATAGTTATATTTTAAAATGTTATGAAATCAGATGTGACAACGGTGCTTGGTTTATCATTACCACTATCAACTTTCGGTATTCTTTTCGCAATATTTTCTTTATTCAAAAGTGAGTCTTCAATGCAGCCTTCCGCCACAGTGGTCGATCTCCATCCCCGTGTTTCTTAAGACAAGTGAGGTCACCACCGCCGTCAACTAAAAGGGTAGCAGACGTTATCATAATGTGTGACCACTGTACTCTTTCCAGTTGTCCAGCTTCAAAAATTTTGTAACTTCTTGCGAGACGGCACTGATTTTATGAATACCGACCACCATTCCATGACACTTTTCACCAACGTATCTGAAAAATAATCGACGTTCTACCAATCCGGGTGGACGTAAAGCAAGATATTTTCGATAAAAACTTAAATAATTGTCTCCCAGCACAGTAAAAGAACGTAGTCGCTTGGTTTTGGTATTGGGAATTTGCCTGCAATCCCCAATATTAGGACGAACTATGAAGAAGCTTTGTAAACATTTTGTTATTTTATTTTTAAAACGTTTACCTTCATCATCTAATATAAATTATCAGGTGCAGTATTCAAAGAGCAGTCAATTTGCTTCCTTGTCTCACTCGCGATATTTTTTTCGGTACATATCTCTCATTTTGTCTCTTGAGAAAAGCACGTAACTTTGAATGTTTGCTTACATCAATCCCCTTCTTTATATCCAACGTTGACCGCAACATTGAATATTGTGACCAAAACGTCGTGTGACGGATTCTTTTTATCATCAATACATCTTCTGAATACAACTTAATGTTTTTTCTTTGCGCCAATCCATAAAACGTTGGTATACACATTCAGACATTTCTCGGGATTTATTTGGGAGAAGATTCAAAGGAACCTCTTTCGCACACTCCAATATCTCCTCAGCTACACCTATATCGTCATTTGGTTCCATTTTTACAGACTTTTTAGCAAATTGAACCACAAACAATCACAAATGAACTCAATTAGCAATATGGCGACTAATGTTTGACAAAGTGTCCATGACTATATCGATATATTCTACTTATGTACTTTAGCATTTGGTTTGAATAATTTTAAAGCACAAATTAATAATTAAACGAGGGATTTCGGTTGGAGTAAAAATAGCATGCCTTATTCGGATTAAAAGCATCTTTTGACATGACATGTATACTATTTGTTCACGATCTAAATCAAAAAATGGAATTTCCCGTTTACCTCCTTTTATTTCTGTCTCGTTTCTGTAATTTTCTCGCTAATGACTAGCTAAAAGTTTATTTACATTAAAATGTTTGCCTAACGCTACCGGTCGAGGTACTAATAGCTCTAATTTTGAGGGATCGAGGGCCGTTGCCGTAACTGTAACCCAACAATGATTACTTGTTTGTTTTTTAATTCACCGCACACTTTGGATAGTTAGCGCGAGACGGCGCGAAACATTTGCAACTGCTCTATACTTCTCTTTTGAATTATTTAATGGAATTCCTTAACGTCGCACCAAAACAAACTAGAAATGAAAACGATGCGAAAAAAGGTTATAGTCGCTCGTTGAAAGCGTTGTGCCCACTGCGATTTAGAGAGTGAAGCAATCTTACAAATATAGGCTGCGGTGTTGTATTTTTTTACTCTGTAATTATCAGAGAAATCTATTTGATAGTTTAAAAAAGTAAATTGTGATACATTTTCAGCTGAATAAAGAAAATTTTAAACGTGCGCGGTAGTTATTGGATTATGTGTGATATTCTCTCCATACAATTATTTTGCACTTATTTTCTATAATACTCTGTACAGAGAGTGTTAGAAGTTGACGTTCAACAGAAAAATGCTGTTCAATTTATTGGATATATTTTTTATGATGTAGTGACAAGAAAAACGGTACGCCATTGGTCGTTAAAATGATAACAAAGCACCAACTTTCCATAAAAAAACAAAGCATTGTGCAACCTCATCTAACCCTGGCCTTTGCTTGACTTTTGTCTTCTACAGGATTTTCCAAATTGAATATGTATGTCCAAGTGGAAATCACGGATAAACATGTAGATGCACTTCCGGTGAAGACACCGGAAGTATAAGAGATTTACCTAGATCAGGAAGGCGAAAAAAATAAGCGAAAATGACCGTCGAATTATATGTTTGTCGTAACTGAAAATCTCTCATTTATCCGTTAGTTCTTATCTCGGCCAATTTCAGCTTGGCGAAGGTCTCAGTTCACATAACTCTGAAGTCTCAAAAGAGGCATAGTTGGACAGTTAACGTCTTAAAGAACTATGGGTAGATGAAACAGACGTAAGACTGTTTTGCGAAAAAATTAGATATTTATTTGAAAGGACACGGCCAAACTACTAGACTTTGGCGCGTCCACTGGTTGCAAAGTGCCTTTTATATTAAAAATACAGCAAAATGTTACTTGAAAAAGTTATTCAGAACGGTAAATTATGGAGATGTGCAAAATTTCAAAACTTTTTTTTAAATACTATACCTAATTTGACTACTTTTTCCCCTCTTGTAATTTTTTCATACAACCACCAGTTTGCGCGGAAAAAAATAAAAATACTTTTCCTTACTCTAAACATCTTATCGTCACCGGTTACTGGTAACCGCAGTAGGCGGTTGCTATGTTGATGTTTCTCTGTTGTCTTGTCAAACAAATCGCTATTAGGTCTATAATTGACAGTTTTTGCAAATATTTCTAAACAAAGGTATTCCTATAACTGTTGCCAATCCTGCCGTATGCATATTCCATCAATTTATTCGCTAATATTTGTACGGAAGAGTCAGTTGTTGCAGGAACAAGTTCTGAAAGAAATAAATCTAGGGGTTGCTTATTCCCGCCCTGTAGAAACATAAACTAAGGAATAGACACCACCACAAAATAGCTTTTGACTAGCTGATAATGTATACCAAAATTGAAATATCTGAAGTGCAACCGTTTTTTTTTTTAAAAAAAACTATTTTTTTCCGCCATTTTGAGACTCGAATATCTCAACAGGGAGAACCCAAATTGAAAAATTTTATATGAAGATCCCCCCTGAAATGGCTTGTGGAACACACTGGTAAAATATTTGACCATCATTCTGGAACACCCCGTATAAATTCGGAAATCTCCTCTAGAAGCTCCACGCGCGGCACTGGTAACGCAGTCGACCCGTGTTTATCCGTAACCTTAGGATATCAGAACAATAATGGTTGTTTATAATTATTATGTTTATTTTAAAATTATCTGTTTGCCTGGCGTATTGCTTAGCATAATTTAACCTACGAGTCGACTGTTTGCGTTCAGTATTATCTATCAAAGAGGGTGCTTATCTCTGAAGTACTCCACATCATAACTTCGAGGCACTTTACGAAGAATATACATCTTAAATTTCAACAAGCGCTTTCTCTGGTTTCCTTCAAGTTATTTTTTAGGGTAAGAATAAAAACCGCCATGCCTGCACTCAGATGCCACCAGGGCTTGTGTTATGTGTACAGGGTGTTCAGCAACTCCGAACGATACTACTCGAAAAAATAATGTGTCAAGTTCATGTCATATTTTCTCGAAAAGTCGATGGTAACGGAGCTACGTAATCCAAGTTATATTGTTCAATTTGTTTTATAGTCTGTTTAGAAATGAAAGAGAGTAATAAAAGCTTATTATGTATGCAAATCGTAAATAAATGTAGTACTTGTGCTTATATTCAATATTTTTATATTATGTATTATCGGTATAGATGAGGTGTACTTTTAAAAAAACTTTGTGTGATCGAACCGTACTCAATTGTAGCAGGTAGCTAAAATTTAATCCCCGACAATCCGTCTTTGTCTATGCCGCTTCAATTTCTCGATCAATTTCCAAGCATCATAACCGGATTAAGAGGGTTTTTAGTAATTCAAATAAAATTATTCAATATTATTATCAAAATATTTATTTAAATATAATTAATAGACTTTTATTCCACACAAAAATATATGTATTTTGAAAATTCAAATTATGGTGAGTAAATGTAGTGTTGTATAAATGTACAATAAAGAAAATAAAAAAGTAGGTATATTAAAATTCATCCTCTGAATATTCTGATGAATTATCTTTATCTCCTAGATTGATAACGATAGGTTCCACAGTAACGTCAATTAAATTATCGAGTTCTCACATTTTCTCCTCTTCTTTTTGTACAGGATGTATACATCTTTGCCAGTTATCTGCAGTTACTCGTTCCAAGGAATTTTTTAACAAAATTTTCACATCACTTAATTTAAATGTAGTATTATTTCGCGCTACATCTCCTTTTACCTGTGCCCAGACTAATTCGATTGGGTTAAGTTCAGTGATAAGGTGGTAACCGTAGTACCGTTATTTGGCGATTTGTTGCCATTTTATCAATAACATATTTTTTCTGATCTTTATTAAGATTGACAAGTGTCAAAAGTTCCTTTTTCACCATATTTGTTTCAAAAGAAATGTTTTTTCCGGATAACCATTGAATTATATCGGCTTTTCTCCAAGCAGTCGTAGGCCGTGAATGGTAACTGGCATTATCCATGACAATTACAGACCCCGGAGGAATAAGATCCAACATCTGTCTAAAATACTCTTCGAAAACATTTGCGTTCATGTCTTCGTGATAGTCACCTGTATTTTTAGATTCAAATAAAAGTAAACCGCCATCTACAAAACCACTGGCACTACCTATATGTGTCACTATTAATCTTCGCCCTTTACCTGAAGGTGCCTTGAACCCTGTTGAAAGTCTATCCAAAATTGCTTGTCGAAAACTTTTTACATATTTATCTTGCCATACTTTTGTTACAGTATATCTCTCGACCCAAGTTTCGTCTAGATAATAAATATTCCTCCCTTCGTCGCGGAATTTTCTAATTGATCTTAAGTAGAATCATTGCCAACAAATATTTTCATCTTTATCGATAAGAACTAACTTCCTGTTCTGCTTTTCCCAGCAAAAATTCAACTCTCGTAAGACGGCCCATAATTTGCTTCTACTGATGTTTGTGATCGTTGTCCTCTGAAAGTTCAGTTAAAATTTTGTTTAGCGTTGGTATTTCTTTTTTAAAATAAAATTACGATAATTACCTGAAACGAAATATTACCACGCCCATGGCCGGTTCTTATCTCGGGGTTTTATTACTCTCTTTCATTTCCAAACAGACTATAACTACTTATAACTTTTTTAATATTGGAACGATTTTTTTAAAAATTTGGCACATTTGTTACTTTTATAGAGACGCAGTTTCAGGTAAAATATTTCTAAAATTGCAGCACCCTTAAGGGCAGAAAGGGTACGGACTAGGTGAATAAATGATCATAACTTTTTTGTCTTTAATTTTATTAAATTTTGATAACATACCTTTAGAATGAAAGTTTATCTAAAAATTTGATACTCTTGTTTGATGTGAAAAAAACTAAACTTGGCAAATTATTTTGTCGAGTGGTATTACCCCCTAAATTTTCTGCGCAGAGTTCTCGGACACCCATTGAGTGTGAAACAAAGGCGACCACACACGCGAAGGTAAAATCGCGGGTTTGACGGTACACGCTCGCATGAAAAAATAAAAAATCACTGTTAAATTAAAAAATAAAGGAGCGCACAGTGTTATTTGTAACAATGGCAATAAAATCCTTCTCCATTTGTTTGTATGTTTAATGGCATTCGAAAGAAGTATAAATATTTGATGATTCGTTCAGTTTGTTGTTTGTGTTTTCGAAATGTATAATTCAATTGACAAGGTCCTCCTGGAGCATTAACGTAATTACAGTAATAAGTTTACATTGCAGTGGATTAGGTAAAGGAGGACACTACATAGAGTTTGCTTAGGCAAGTATAGCCATATAATTTATATGAATTTAATATACAATGTATTAAAAATTTTACCCGTAACATCCTTATGTAAAATTTGACTAAGCTATATCGATTTTTTACATGTAGGATTCCCTAAGATGTGCTTAAGTTTAGCGTAGGTATTTCTCGCCATAAAATGAAAACAGTGAACAATCTTGTATACAGGGCGTCTGTGAAAGGTTGGGAAATCTCGGAGCTGGCGATACTGGTGACCAAAAAAAGTCGATTGAGCTAAATATGCCTTACTCGAATGTTGCTGATTTCAAAAATACAGGGCTTTCAATGCTAGAATTTTATTTTGAAATATCTCAATAACTTTGAAACCTGTCGGAGTATTAAAAAAAATTGGCACGATTATGTTTTTTGGCACGGCCAATAAGAATTTTTAACTAATTTTGACGTCCAACCTTTCACAGACACCCTGTATAGTATTAAGGGCGCCGTATTCTTGAAATAGTGTTTTCTACAAATACAAATAATTTTAGGCATTTAAGCACTGAATAATACAGAGCTTAGCAAATAACATGAATGTTATTTCATGCCATCTGCGAATATTCAAAAGTACCGAAGTAAAACGAATATAAAGCGACAGAACGCGGTTTAACCAACAAATTTGTAGGTACAGAAATATAGGTAGAAATAGGTATTTTCAAATACCTATTTCTGTCCTTAAAATTTGTTGTATTATTTGTTATATAGTTATAATCGGCATTATAAAAAAGTAAGTGTACCCCCTGTATAAATCCAGTTTGATCGAGTTCTCAAGTCAAGATAATACCTGTTATATAAACGAATAATTATTATTTTAAAGATTTTATATAATGACAAATTATCAATGATTAAATATTTAATCATGTTTTGATAACTGTAACAATGAAAAGGACAAAACGCGCGGGTAATATTTCACAACTTTTACCATAATAACAAACAGTTATTTGTAATATATTCTGCTCCAGTAAGCTTACATTTAGGTCATGTATTGACAATGTCTTGAATTACACGTCCATTCGTTACACATAATGTTATTGAATATAAAAAATAATAGTTTCTATTTACCACATATCATATGTAAATAACTACTAATGAAAAGTACTTCCAGAACAAGATATTCAATAATTTTCTGTTTTGAGTGCGCTTGTTGATCAGAAGTGGGATTCAAATTCTGACAGTTGGGTTCTTTAAACAAATCTACTGGTATTGTTCCAAACACTATGAATGGTTGTGATGGCATCTGGAATACGATTCTCCTTTCCTTTCGAATAAGCTATCACACTCCCTGTGACTTGGCAAAAGTTATCATCGACTTAAAAATATATACTTATACTCAGTTCGATTGCTCAAAATTTACGTTGTATCCTTGGCAAAGGAAATATTACAATAATTAGTATATTTATGGAACAAATTTATCTACAAAATTTTATCTCCGATATTGTTTTTAACACGTAATTTAGTCTAAGGTCAGATAAAATATATCAGTCAGTACTTTTTTCTCAAACACGAGAGTAGGTAGAGGATTTAACAAATAGGGAACCACAAGCAATTATATACAGGATGTTTTTTTAAAGGAGTACTACAAATGTATCAGTGAATCAAAAAGGACGTGCATATTTTGCGTAAAAATTACCTTAGTAAAATGTTGACTCCATAGAGGTAATTTTCGAAAAAATTCATTGCAACAAAATCGTAATAGACTGGATTAGCAGTTGGTTCATCGTAATAGGTTCAATAAGTACATCTAGAAGGTTAATATACAGGATGTCTACTTTTATTTGTGTACAAATCCGTAAAAGCTTTATTCTTCAAGATAATATTTTTTTTTATTTCAAATGACATCTAAAACCGTTTCTTCTGACCCTACCACTGCATTTAATATGGCGATCCAAAACCTGTTATGATTTTTTTATGCCCTCGAAATTCAATAAAAACGTTTAGCGAAAATTTTATTTTTCAAAATAACGCAACAAATATTTTTCTTTAAATGTCATCGAAAACCGTTGTTTCTAATACTATTACGGCGTTTAAGATGGCGATCCAAGGCCTGCTATGATTATTTTTATACCCCTCGAATTGAATAAAAACGTTTAGCGATATTTTATTTAATATCTGATGTGGTGGTGTTACTCGGGTCATCTCAGAACCCGTATGTGTGAAATTTAAACAAAAATTATACAGAGTGTTTTCTTGTAAACGTTCTCAAAGTTTTGTTTTTATAAAACTTTGTAAAAACTTTATTTTCCATAATAACGCTACACATATTTTTATGTTTTAAATGACATCGAAAACCTTTTGACATAATTCCATGGCTCAACACTTGATTCGTCTAGTATTTATATTAAATTTCGGGGGTATAAGAAATTATAACAGGCCTTGGATCGCCATAGTAGGATCAGAACAAGCGGCTTTCGATGGCATTTAAAACAAAACAAAAATGTTGGATTACCTTGAAAATAAAGTTTTACGGATTTGTACACACATAAGACTTTGAAAATGTGTAAAGCAAAACTATCTGTATAGCTTTTATTAACATTTTTTTTTTAATTCCGCAAGCCTTGGATCGCCATCTTAAACGTTGTGATAGGATTAGAAGGAGCGGTTTTCGATGTCATTCAAAACATAAAAATATTTGCTGCGTTGTTTTGAAGAATAAAGATTTTACGGATTTGTACACAAATAAAAGTAGACACACTGTATGTACAGTGTTTTCCGTTTTTCAGGTTAACACCTCTAGAAATGTGAGAAAAAAAATCATTAAAATTGCGCGTTCCAAAATTTTTTTAGATGAGTGTCCTAATCCTTAATGGGTGACACTGTATATGAATTCAACTGTAGTGTTACTTTTTTAGTTCTTAGTATAGTTAAAATAACAAAAAAATCACCGACACAATTTGCGCTGCTCTTTTTGGAAACACCCTGTATATGACGAATTTTGTTTAATTCATTAAGAACTGCTTCGTGGAACAATGATATCGCCCCGTAGGCTAGACGAGACTTATGCGGACTGTACTTAACTGGGTCTTCGCGTTACCAGGTCCGAATACTAATAAAAAAAAGAAGAACAAAGTGCTAATAGGTACAGTTAGACGATAAGTGACAAGACGTGGAATAATTTCGAGCGACAGGAAGTTTATTTATTTTACTTGGCCGCGTAATCACAACTCGGGTTGACATACAGGCCGAAAATTATGGGAAAGGTTCGTAGTGGTAGATAAACATTGTTGCAAGTCCTGCCCTGCATTCTAAAGGAAGTTGTGCCTAATTTGAATTGATTTAAAATTTAAATCTGTTCCCGCCTGGTCGTCTAGATTTGTCGCCTGTCTTCAAATCGAAATATATTACGAAAATTTGTGTTAATTTTATGAAGTAATTGATCACTCTGTATATCGGTGTTATGTGACAAGTACTGTTAAAAAAAAATGAAAAATATAGATATAAAATACAAAAATTCTGATTTTTATACATTTGAAAAGTGAATAATATAGAACAAATAACAGGAATGTTATCTCATGCCATCTGCGAATATTCAAAGGTACCGAAGTAAAATGAATAGATAAAGGAAGCTGTCTAACCAACAAATTTTTAGGTACAAAAATCTTTCAAAATAAGTATTTTTTAAATTTAATTGTAACATATTGTTATAACATACTTTTACATGGTGCATATAAAATTGTTCACTTTTGTTTATAAGTAGATGAAAATAATCGTAAAAATGTGGGGTTAGAATAGCAAAATAATGTATGTCTTACAAACGCATTTGAAAAGTTATTATATTATTTGAGGAGAATTTAAATAGTAAAAGTGGATAAACTAAACATCAGTAATTTTATTTTTAATATTACTGGTTTTTATTGTTCGAGATTTCTGTACCTAAAAAATGTCACAAATTTCTTTTATGGCGAGAAATATGGCGACCTTAATGTTTTAGCATCAGTTTTTACAAGAGTTGTTTTATTGCGAAAAATATTTAATAGAAACTTTAAGAACACTTCATTTTATCATCTAGGAGATGCTATAAACTCGTGAGATGTGTCGCTTCATTTTTTAAAACATCCTGTAGAAGTTTTTATACCAACAATATTTTGGCGTAACAGCTACAACATTGTATGGTAGTTTTATTTAACCAAAAAAAATACTAACAGTCTTGACCGAAATTTACAAGTTTTATTACACTAAATTACAAAAATTTATAGTTTTTAACGCGACAAACTATAAAAAAAATCATATATATAAGATCCTAAGACCCTTGAAACTGGACTCATATTTGCGTGTTTTTTTTTCGCAAATAAATATCTCTTAAACCCCTAGACCAATTTTAAAATATAAGTAAAGAAATATCTACATGTACCTGTATCTGTCGTTTATTCGGATATTTGTGAAGGATAATCTAGTTTTTACCAAAATCGAATATCTATTGATTGTTCTAATAGAATATGGTATGTGATTGTAGATAGTATTTTTTTTCTAGCAGACTCAAATCATTTTGCACAAAAAAGTAGGCTCTTTACTTTTGTTCATTTATGTTTTTTTTATTTATTTACTAAAAAAAACGTCACTAAATTCTACTATTGCCATTGGCAGGCTCGAAAATTTATGAAATAGACAAGGTGGCTGTGACAATAATTAAAACAAATTGAATGACAAATGCCATTTGGTGATATGCGTCGCTGCTATATTATTTTAATAAACTACAGAAGCTAAAAACAATCAGTTAGATAAATAACTTGTGTCGAAAATGACATATTCGTCTTGTCCTCGTCAAATGGGCGCTACATTTTGTTTACGGATTTTTCAATTGCATTGGCAATGGTAATGTAACTTTAGCAGACTTTTCTTAAAAATGATGTCTGGAATAAAAAGAGGTAATATAGGCAGCGCCGTAGCTGCAGGCTGGTCATAGGGATGCAGCAGTCCATGAAAGAGGGGCGCCATCACAAAGAAAGGGCAACGAAGTAGAAATTATTATGTGAGTATGATTTAGAAACTCTCGTGCCTCATAAATCACGGTGAAATAGACTGTTCATAATTACATACGAAATTATATTAAAATCGGCATATAGGGGTTCAGCAAAAAAAAAAAAATTTAAGCCCAATTCCAAGGTTTAGTTCTACACATAAACTAGAATTCTTGAAAAGGAAAAAATACTAGTCAAACACACTGTAGTATCAATTTTTCCTAGTATTTGTAAATCACTTCCTCTGCCCCTGAAAAAGTTGTCTTTGTTTTGAATCTTTTTGAATAAACTTTAAAAATAAATAGAATGGAATACGAAACATTCATTTGTTCTTCTTTTTTTTGGCTCTCTAGGTACAGAGTGGGCAAATTTCGATGTTTTTATAGACTCAACTATAGTAGAGAAAAAATTAGCTCCCCCCCACTATCGATTTTTTTTTTGTGAAAATTAATGGTCGATACCAAAATGCCTTATCGTTTTTTGTTTTCGGGTAATAAACAAAATATCTAATTTTCCACTTTTCCATACATGTCTGTAACTTGGTCGTTTGCAAAGTTAGAAAAACATAATGAATTCTTTCTTTAGACACTTTTTTGAGTAGAGTCCAGTGGCGTGCATATTTTTTTTGTAACTTTATTAATTTTTGAGATAACCTAAAGTTGTGTTTTTTAAAATCCAAACCATAGGTGACCACGGGCCAGTTGAAATCGTTATTTTTTATATTTCCTTTCAATGTACAATATGTAGGGTTAAATATGATTATTTGCCATTTTATTGAGACAATAATTAATTATAGCGTATTTTGTTTCTTTCATTTACTTGAAGTAGGCGTGTGCCATTTTAAATAATTGCAATGTTATTTAGCTTGTTCCGTACATTAATTTAATTACGTCTTGGATACATTCTCAGAATGATTGTTATCATTTTAATAATACTTTTATTTGTTTAGTAACTCATTCTGTCATGATTTCTTCTAAATGTCTTGTCAAAAATATTTAAAAATTTAAATTGATACCTACTCCGGAATAAACTATTTCCTCATTAAAATGGAGAATAATCATACATATTATATATTAATGGAAAGAGAAAAAAATAATTTCAACTGGCTCATGGCCACCTATGGTTTGTATTTAAAAAAACACAACTTTAGGTTATAACTCAAAAATTAATAAAGTTACATAAAACAAATAGCCACGCCACTGGAAAGCGGAAAATTTCGTTATTACTCGAAAACAAAAGACGATACGTCATTTTGGTTTTGACCATCAATTTTCTCTTAAAAAAGGAGATTGAGAGTGAGGACGTCATTTTTTATATCTCCTATAGTTAACAAGATTTGATCACCCCGTACAACATCTACCTTTTTTCAACTTTAGGCTTTGCTTATACCTATATTAACATTAAGTCACTTTTAATATTTTTTTATCAACTTTGGCACCACATTCGCGACCTCGTATTCCCACTGAGGCAAAAGGAATAGAGGCGATAAGAAATTACGAAACATTTTTAAAAAGAAACATTACGTGTTGCTTTCATACAGTAGCAAGTAATAACAACGGGTAAAATAAACAAATTCGCGAAACGCGTGCCGCAATGTCATCAAAACCGTCCATTCTGTTTGTTTTTTTCTTTCGCTCAAAATATTGCCATTAAAAGTAACACACGCCGAATAAACAAACTCAACAACAGAACAGAGGCAAGTAAGTAAGCGATAATAAGGGCATAATTTGGTTTATTGACCAAACGAGTTCGGCAGCTCACGCCAGCCAAGAGATTTACAACGAATCGCGACGATTAGACACAGCGAGGAATTACAGCATTTTTTCCGTGAGAATTTAAAGTACAATTCGAAAATCGTACGCCTTGTCACTCGCTCAGCCAACCAAGCACCGCATTAGCAGGTAGAATGATCGATATTTATTTGTTTTCCGTAGTTTTTTAAATGGTCAGGTCCGGAGATCATAGCGGGAAGGACGACAGCGGGGCGTCGCGACGCCCGCTGTCCCCCGGGGCCTTTAACGCGGCCGCCGTACGAGAAAAAAACGGAAAATCTTACCTTCTAATGTTTATCACTGATAACACTACACGCCATGTTGGATATAATTGTCAAACATCAAACGGTACGATGTTTACAAACCTCGTCATGTGACGAAGGCGACATGCGCGACTTGGGCGCCGGAGCGCGACGGCCCGTGCGTTTTTTCCGGTCGTCGACGGTGGGTCCGAACGGGGGAAGCTCCGGGGAGTCCCGTTACGGACGTGGGGAGGTCGTTCCGAAGGGCCCGAACGTGGAAGAGGAGTCTCTGAACGGATATCGATTGATCCCCTTCGATGGGTTCCGTTCCGCATTGATAAGGCCGCAGGGCGAGGACCTTCGCGATGGTAGGCAGGGTCATTTCGTTTTAAATCACTAAAAGGCATACTAAAAGTTATAGACACTTGAATGGCCTGCAAATAATCTGCTCCACAAAGGTTAAGGAAGTTCGAAATTTCTTTTAATGGTTGACGTTTTTTGTTTTCCAAATGGTTCTAGATAATAAATCCAATGTTTACATTCTTATCTGAGTGTATTTTTTTGTTCATCATTGAGTGACTTCTTCACTTTTCGGCTAGTTCTTATCTTCGGTGTTTTTAAGAATTTTGGATCAGTTGTTGTTTCGAGTTTATACAGTCAATTCTTATTCAAGACGTAAAAGTAAATTGAGTACAGCTGAAGCCAATAGGGTCAATGGAATGATCGAGGTGAGACGCCCTTAGGGAGAAGTTGCTAACTTCTTTCGGGTCAGTGAAATTGTAATTTCAAGGCTTGTGCATCGCTATAGAGAAATGCTGCTTGCTGTTTGGGGAGGCATTTATTTAATGGTCGTAATGGGCGAGTTGTCGGTGCTTGATAGAGACAAATGCACAAATCTACGTCGAACAAATCATCAACAATGTCTTCTTTTTGTTACATGCTGAAATTGGGCCAAATTTTTTTTATTTCTCGACGATAATGCGTGACCTCATTGTGCGAGAATTGTTGTCGATGCCCTGGAACTTCAGGGTATTCCGCACTTGGCACTGCTACCTCTCTAGCCAGACCTCAAATCAATTGAGCACGCATGGGACCAACTGCAAAGAGCCTTAGATTCAGGAATTCGGAAGACTTTTGCCACACCTTTGGCGAGAATATGATCAAGGCTACTTCAGCAACCTGATAGACAGTAGCAAAGACGTTGCCAGGTAGTCATTGAAGTGCGAGGAAGACAAATCCTATATCAATTTTTTTTTAATTGTTTTAAGAATTTGAATTTTATATTAAAATCACCAAAAATAAAACTTTGCCAAAAATTGAAAAAGGATGGACAAAAAAGCTACTCGTATAAAAGAGTAAACATTCAAGATAGCATAACAAAAATATTTTCGATATGCTATCCTCAACTTTTGTGGAGCAAATTATAACGTATATGCTCTAAAGCATAGGCTTACGTGTTACTTTTCTGGGAAGGTGGTAATTATTTACAACAGCTTAAAACTCTCCAATATTAACAAAAGAACTCCTAGCTTCGAGGGTGCTGATCACGAATCTGAAGTTAGATTTTGGCGATCGCATGTAGTTTTCGAATAAAAAGAAATTTCAAAATTGTAACCTCTATGTTTACATTACATTGCAATATAATACATTTTTGCCTTTTGAAATAGGCCCGTAAGTTTGTCCCGTTAGTTTGGTAAATACGACCGCCTAATAAATGATAATAATTGTAAACATTCTACTTAAACATGTTTAGGCAACCAAAAATACATACTTAAACGTTTCTCAGGTAGTGTCAGTTGTGCATAAATCAGGGAAAAATGTATTTTGAAATGTGTATAGACTGAAATCACAGAACGTCTTCGTTTGATACTCATTATCAACCGTATTAATCATGAAAGTTTCTTTTTACGAGCTACTAACTTTACTAATTATTACAGATTGTCAATGTTACAAGTTGGTAGCGTTATTTACATTAGAAAATTCTGTTTTATTTGTATCATATGTGTTAAAAATCATGGTACAACTGTTATTTCTGGTAATACAAATTTTGGACATGAAATGGAACCATCTAACTGGTGCAATGACTGCTGAAGTAGAACACAAAAGAGAAGGCAACAACTATAAATCCCGAATATTGTTACAACTTTCGCAAGCAACCAATGGTCATCAGGTGCGTCCAACAGAAGTTATTCAACCTCTTTTTTAGTTGGCCTTTTTGGAATATAACACTCATTCTTTTGTTTGAGAAATGCTATTGCCTTTAGAAATCTACAAATGTTAACTGAACGTCATATTTTACCATATAATTTTAAATAAAAAACAAACCAGCGCACTTGAACATTTTTCTTGATTTCTAAATAAATTTTTAACATAGACCATTTTGTCCATAATGTATTCCGACTGAATCTAACAGATAGTTGATTCATATAAATCAACAGAATATATGTTACTCCTATCACACCATTTTTTCTGCCAGTTTTTGAAGTTGCTTTATTCATACTCGTACCTTAAAGATAATTTTTCTGGCAATAAACTGGAAGCTACACTAGTTGGCTGGAGTGGCAAATAAAATATACAGGGTGTTAAAAAAGAGTGTAGAATATTTCAGGAGGTAATAGTATGAACCAAAATAAGCAGAAAAGTCTTAATAAACATGGGTCCGCAAAGTAACGGTTGCGGAGACATGGACCACTATTAGTTTTCAAACATTTTATTTTATTAGGAATAAACCGACAAAGGAAGCTTTTAACAAACAAAAAACAAAGTTACAGAATATGTTTAAAGTGCCCTCCGTCCATTTCCAAGCAGGCACGACATCTTCGTCTCAACGATATTCGAACTGTTTCAAAACACCCTCCTTGGTTTGAATTTCTTGACACTTTTGATTAATCCGTAGCTGCAGCTCTTACAGGCTATTTACAGGAGTACCATACACTAATGTCTTCAAATATCCCAAAACAAAGAAATCTAGAGGGTTCAGATCAGGCGATCTTGGAGACCATAAAACAGGTCCGGCCCTTCTTACCCATCTATGTGGAAAAGTTTGGTGTAAATGCTCTCTAACGGCCATGGAAAAATGAGCTGGAGCACCATCATGCTGGAACCACATTTGTTGCCTCTGATTCAAAGGAATGTCTTCCAAAAACTCATACAGTATGTTCTGCAGAAAGTTGAGGTACGCAGCGCCTGTTAATCGGTTTGGTAAAACAACAGGACCTAGAAACCTGTCACCTGCAATACCCATCCAAATGTTTAATGAAAAACGTGCCTGATTCCATTAGATTCTATTAGAGCATGAGGATTTTCGTCGGCCCAAATATGCGTATTGTGAAAATTAAACACTCCGTGAATCCGGCCTCATCAGTAAAAAGAATGTTTGCAAGAAAACGAAGATCTTCAGCATCATGACGTAGAAACCAGCGGCAAAAAACCAAACGTGCTTGATGATCATTTATTGGATTTAAGGCCTGTACTCGTTGCACATGGTATGGATAAAGCAGTTGCTCGTGAAGGATTCTCCAAACAAGAGGATCACTAATTCCTACCTCGATTGATATTCTCCGCACACTCGTACCTGGATTCTGCTCTACCAGTGCTAGAATTTCTTCTTCTGCTCTAGTGGATACCGACCTTGGTCTTCCGGATAAATGGCACTGTTTGCTCAAGGAACCGGTATCACGCAATCTTTGTTGAATTCTTCCACACGCGTTGTGAAGGAATCTGGCAATTTGGATAAGCGTCCACATAAAGACGTCGCGCTTCGATGGCGTTCCCATTAGCACGACCATACATGAAATGCATGTCTGTTAATTCTGCGTTAGAGTAACCAGACATAGCGAAACAAAACTTGTACACTCTTTTTTTAACACCCTGTATATCAATACACGCAAGGTAACTGTTTTTACTGGCTCTAGATAGGTCCGTATCTCGCTTATTTTTCGGAATACAGACGAAAATCCGCCGAATTTTCAGATGCCTGATAAAAATGTTCGTTTTTCTTACTCTACCAAAGATATAAAATAAAATTTATTATTTTTTAGTTTACTCTAATAAAAATGCGTGTAGGAGCCGTAGCTTTATTTAATTCTAAAATGTATTACAAAAAATAGTTATAAATATTTTTTTGTACGTAGTCTCTCCTTATCCTACTTACCTTCTGCTTAACATATATTTGTAACAATACTGAAAACTTTTATCACGTTTACAATCCTTATGCTAAGTGTTTACTACTTAGCAGACGATATCTTCTTTTAATATGTAAATATTCATTACTCGAATACCAAGTTTGATTCGTAATGTTATAAAAAAGTCGGATAAATAGTACGTAACTTAATACGAATAAATATTATTCGCCAGTCGTCGATTGAGTGTTCATATGCTGTCGTCTGGCATCAAAGTGCCAGCTATGCAAGCTGTCATAAAGCAAACTACGGATCCCCCTAAAAAGGCCCTGAAGACGACCCTGGTCAAAACGTCGCTTTTGCTAGGCGCCAGAGCTCCTATCGCTGATAGTTGTATGCCTATGGAACCCGGGTTAGAGAATCCACAGATTGCGTAAGTGGCTATCACCTTCGTCCTTTCCTGAAACAGTAAGAGAATGCTGTTGAATACTTTATGTTTTTAATATTTTCAAATGTTGCCGCTGAGAATTCCCCACTCTGAACTCTGTCTCCGCTAACATACTGTTCGATGGTCAGTTGAATTGGAAGTTCAGAAATCCCTGAACACTGAAATCAGTATGGAGGGCGCTGTATTCTTGAAATAGTGTTTGTTTACAAATACAAATCATTTTAGACATTTAAGAACTGTGTAACACAGAGTTTAGCAAATAACGGAAATGTTATATCATGTCACATGCGAATATTCACCGTCATGACGTAGAGTTGTGCTCAATTCAAATTATAATTTTGCTAAAACAACCTCCTGAAGTTGGAGGCATGGACTACAAAATATCATATGTAAGACCAAAAGGGAAATACTTGTTCTACTTACACTTAACAGATTCTGCTCGATCATTTCCTGCATCCTTTGGAAAGCTACAAATTCGTTCACCATGGTCTTTATGCCGATCAGCCTCCCGACGTTTTCGCATTCTTCCCAGGGTACGCCCATCATGTAACTCAAAGGTATGAAAATCTTCCCAACTATCACCTCTAGAGACCAGACCTCCTCGTCATCCACGAAACCTATCCAGATCAAACGGTTTGAGGTTTACAAGCAGTGTAGAATAGTGAACTATCTTACCTACTAATGCTCCCATCCAGCCCAGTATACCGTTTACGGCGTAGACAAACGCCAGAAACGCTATCACGCTGGCTATGATACCGGCCACCAACTTGAAAGCTTCTACCGCCCCCTTACTGGCGGCGTCCATCACGGAATCGAATCCGCTGCAACAGCAATTAGGTGAGGAACAATGGATGACAGTTCTTTGTGTATTTTAAAACATTTGCCATTATGGCCATAATAACACCTAAATTTTAAAGCAAAAAAAAACATTTACAACTTCCGAACAATCTGTTAAATTAATTTCAGCAGATAAGTGGACTGTATTTTTAGAAAGTAGGTTTATTTCCCGAGTGCTTGAACTTGTTGAAGAGCCATCAATGCCTGAAACGTTCCCAAAATATTAGACGCCACTTCCTCCATATTTTCTTTGGAATCTTCTATATAGGTTTCTGCTACTGTGTTAGAGCGTCAACCACCATGCCTCTTAACATCAATGCCAACTGACATAATTAATAGTTGTTTTTTTTAAACTCAGAAATAAAAAAAATAAATTGCGTGATTTTTCAATAAAAAACTTGTTGAGGACCGCTGACCAGACGATGTTTATGAGGCACGAGTGTTGCACATTGAACGCGTGGTTTACAGCGTTGCCAGTGTTACACTAATGTCTTGGCCTTAAGAGAGTTATAACCTCTATGTATACATAAGTAAAGTGGCAATACCTATAACTCTGTCATCTTTATTTCATGACGTCACATTCGTCAAAATAAATATAAATAGCGCTATATTGCAACTTCAACCTAATGCAATGTCGGAATACATACTTATAGGTTAGAATTCAAAATAATAATAATAATAATAATAATAATAATAAATAATTGGGGCCGACATTTTACTTTAATGTGTTGTATGCAAACCATATTACTTACCCAATTCTTATCACTTAAAACATATATTTATTTTAAAGACGATATGGCAACCTCGTCTTGAATGGATCATCTGGTTTATTACGTCAGTGCTTTGTTCTATCTGATCAGCGACCCTCAAAATGTGGGTATTTTAAAAATAAATTAATATCTCCGTAAATATTAGAAATTTTAAAAAATTACCCACTATCCTATGAGTGCTACTAAAAGCATTGAATTACACCTGAAAAACCTACAGGAAACGCCCACTGTTAGTCATCAGCAGTGCCACCAGACATATACCGGTTTTAAGCTTGTTAGCTCTAAGTATACTTTGGATAAAAAACCAGCCAGGTTTGTCAGTTGACTTATGGCATAATGATTATTGCATAATGATGAGAGCTAACAAGCAACTAACCAAGTAATTGTTCTCTGAAATTTCGAGTTGGGATTGTACTTATTTATTGGCAATACTAACACTTCAACGGCGTGTATGTTCTTCTTGTGTATCCTGACGTCTTGCGTCTCTGGGTAGTTGAGCTTGCTGAAGCAGAGGGCAGCGGGCGCGGACATGATGCTGGAGGTGATCAAATCTTGAGCCCTGGCTCCGTAACTTACATATGCGGCCAGAACGGAACCTGGAAGAGTGCCGCGATTACTATACCTCGGTCTATTTAGGGACATGACAGGGACGGACTTGACCCGTTCATTAGAAAGGACCCAACTACGTGAATAATTTTGTGAATTTTTCATATTCTAGTTTTACATTCTGTTTCCCTAAGGGGACCCCTGTTATTTGAGTCCAAGTACTTGGCTAAATTTTTTACCGGCTTACCAGACACAGTCGCAAATCCGGATGTCATAATGGAGTGGATCTCTGAATCCGTCAAGTCTTTTAGATATGGGGCGATCAGGAGCGGGGCTTCACTCTAAAATGCACAAAAAAATGAAGTGTAAATACGAGTATAAATATAGATGATATTAGCTGGTGTTGGCATCTTGGTTTTGTTATTTTATCTTGCCTTGGTCCCGCAAGATAAGATAAGATCAAGACAAGATTTGACAGCCCGAATTGCAGGACAAAACTAGATTTAAAAAAGTCTTGCAAGACTTTAACAGTAAAACAATACAAATATTATTGCTACTTTCATTATTATTTGGTGTTAATAAGTTTGTTTTTCCACGGTCGGGAGTAGAAATCAGTTTCTATGACATCAAAATTAAACAGAAGTAGTCGATTATTCCCAAGGGAGTATAATGCTCCCAAGGGAGTTTACATTATGGAGAACGTTTTTCATGCAAAAAACAGATAACATTGAAATTATTTATTGACATTTAAATTAAATGTTACATTTGTACAATTTTCAAAATTAATATTAGAAGGAATATTACTTTCGCTTACATTTACAGTTTTTGTGATTGCGCTAGTAGTGGTACCTACTAAAACCTGATTAGCAATTTTGGTCTTATTTTCAATGGAGTTCTCGACATAACCCTCAGCGACTGTCGTTGATTTCCAACCAGCATGACACTTTATTGTCGTGATATCCACACCAGCATCTGCCAGTAATGTCGCTGAAAATCTTCGTAAGCAGTGACCAGTATAACATGTAGCATCAGGTAATTTTAAATACGAAGCTACTACACTTGGAATTTTTCCCATGGTATTCTTGCCAACTGGCTGCGAACTACATTTTCCTGCTTTGTAGTACAAAAAAGGCGCTTATGGTTGACATGGGGAGGACGAAGGGACAGGTATTTTCGAAATAATTCAAGCATATTTCCCACATCGGTAACCAGAAAGGTTCGTGGAATATTTGTCTTAATGTTTGCAATTTTTACAATCAAGGAACAGTCTACATCCTCAATATCATCTACAGTTAAATTGACTAGTTCATCAGTTCGACAAGCTCCGGCAATCCCCAGAATTAATCCAATCTATAAAAAATCAAAATATTTAATAATTGAAATATCTAACAACAAAAGTAATCTTACCTTAATCATTAAGAATTCTTTGTCATCTGCACTTGATAGAAAACGGTCGATTTCACCCTTTGTCAATATTTTCGATTTTTCCGCTTGATATCCGTCACCGGTTCTTTTCAAAAATGCAATCAGCTTGGGGAATTTGCTTATATTTATGTTGTCGTAAATTATCAAGCATGGCTTAACCATAGAATGTTGCGCCCATAATGTGGAAGACTTGTAATTCTTTGGATTTTCACTGAAGTATGCCAAAAAAACATTCTTGCTGTATACTTGAACATTTTTCTCGGCGCACCACTTTTTGAACCGATTGTAGGCTATATCGTATAAAGATCTTAACTTCGTAGGCAGCAAATTGCTTATTGCAATATTTGCAGCCTCCACAATCTCTTCCGACTCACAATTATTCATTGTGCACTAAACAAACTTTAAACTAAACCAAACTAGCACCTTAATTTGACCATTCTTTTTGTTTGTTTATTTTGTAGTTATGGCAATAACTCAACGACTACTAAATAAATGCTCAAATCCGAATACACTAATTCTGGTGCTACTTACTTCATAATGACAAAATATGTATTTTTAAGTTAATGAGACCGTGGAAAAAATAATATATACCATTCGGGAGAGATGCTATTTTGTCCTCGGTGCATTGTAGCCCTCGGGCTTCAAATTGCACCTCTGCCAAAATAACGCATTTCTCTCCCTTATAGTATAATGTACTATTTGAGCTTCTGACAATGTACCATGGCAGTTTCATGATGAAAATGATAGAAAATGTTATAGTTATTTACTGCTGTGTAATCAGATATACTCTTAGAGACATGCGGCACTCAATTTTATATGAAAAACATACGGGCTGCATGTATGTTTCTGCCACAGTAGAAACCATTCATTAAACTAGTTCTAAACGTTATCGGCATCATCATCAGTCTTCTCAGCAGAAGCTATGCCGTGACTTTCAACGTTTAAAAGCGTTGAATACGATGAAAGTTATTACACATCTCAGAGGAGCGCTCTGTCTGTCTGAAGAACGATTTTAACGGTACAGCCTTAGAACCAACAACGAACAGTGTGGAAAATAAAAACCACACTTCAGAGAAGAACCTTACGATTAACTTACCTGTCCCAAGAAGATATTCGCAGCGCTATTCACGCTTTCGCAAATGGTAGTACCCATTATCCACTGCAGGAAGTTGCCTATCGCCCCCACAATCTTTTGCATGACCCCGTAGTAGTACAGCATGTTGACCAACAAGCTCAGCAGATAGATTGTGGAAAGCGCCTAAGAAAATAAAGGTAGAATATATCCATTAAGCAACTATAAATTTGAAACTGACCTTGAAGGCGAATATCCCTTGGGTGTACACCAAATCGTCCCCGTATGTAAACGCCGCACCGTCGAAGGCGTATCCCGTGAGGATGTTGACTTTGTCACCAAGACACTGCAGGATGTTGCGACCCACTTCCCACCTTATGGTTAGAAGGCCGAAAATGAATTGCAGAATCAAACCCCAAATGACTGTTCTCCATGGGATCTATGAAAATTTGCCATTAACTATCGTCGACATCGCTTTTAATAGGACTGTTCACAAAATTTTGATATTAGTTCAAAAATGTAGGCTTATAGGTGCTTTAACCAACTTTGAAGTTAAAAGACATAGTACTATTCCTTTCTTAGTTATTCGCACTAGAAATACACTTAAAATAGCGAAGCTCCCTCAAGTAATAAACATGAGAAAATAGTTTGCCGTGCAGTAAGATATTAAAAAAGTCACTGCTTTGTCTATATACTTATTACTATTGTGAAGATCAATTTAATATGAGTACTCGAAATATCTGAATCTATATAGGCATAGGCTCAAGAAAAAATTCATTAATTAAAACAAGATCTTAATAGTATAGTAGTACATTTATTCATAATACGATTCCACAAATCTTCTTGAGATTCAATTTGAGGATTAAACCAAATCTTTCAATGCCTCCCAAAGGACATAATCACATCTGTTGAGGTCTGGGAATCGTGGTGGACAATTATTTCTTCGTCCTAAGCATTTATTTGGAAACTGAAAATTCAGTAGCACTAAATGAGGCAGTGTCCATCATGTATAATCCAAAACTCTAGTCTAAGTTGCAACGGTAAATCAGAGAGAGTATCTTGCGGAAATTCCAAATAACTATCGCCATTTAATCGATTTGGCAAAATAACTGGTCCAATCAAATAACGATCAATAAATACAGGCCCAAACATTTAGTTATTGCATAGGGGTTCACATCGGAATATTCACGAAAGTTGTGAACATTTTCTTTTAATATCCTGATGCAAAGTAAACTCTCAAAAGGTCACTCGTTGATCCTTATTACACTAGAACTTTCTTGGATATTACTAAAAATCTTTCCTGTCTGTCGAACACGTATTTCAACATTGGAAAATGTTTCTCTATGGGAAATCCCTCGATTTGGAAATCTCCTGCAATATTCTACCACATTTCTTGTAGAGTTTCCTTCATGGAATCCTAGCAGAAGTAATAGGTCAATTTGTTCGCTGAATGTAAATTTTTCTGCGATTTTCAACAACAAACAGTAGCAGCAGCAAACAGTAGTGAAATTTCATTAAATCTCTATTGGTGACAGACACAACTAAGAATTAATGTTAAAATTTGAAAGTAGATTTCATTACAAATACGTCAGCAGTTCAAAAGAGATCGCATAATTCATTTTAGAGAGTGTCATTATTATTGCAAATGATTGTACCTGCTCTGTCTTATGCGGAATACCTTGTATATTAATTTTTGTGACAGATCTATTGGTGAAACTTACCATGGATCTCTCTGCAGAAGTCACGTAGCCTATTAACAAGAAGACGCATAGGCCTGATATTGGTACAAGGCGGTGCCTGTTGTCACTGGTGTCTAGGACCAAATACACAATGGTAGCTGCTAAGAACACCAGATAGAAAATAATTGATCCATATCTAAAATTTAAAAGGATTTGAATGCATCTTTAATGGAACCCTTCCTAACTTATCTTTAAGAGCATGCTCGAAAAGCATAGTGCTGATAAAAGTGTAACTTACAACGCACTTGCAGATCATCAACTTAATTTTTTTAAATTATTTTAAACGGAAAGAACCCTACCTTATATTGCTTAAAAAATTCGCTATGGGTATCCAGGCATGTTTGTAAATTACAGGTACTAGTATTGGTTTTCCTACGTATAAATAAAAGACGCCATATATGTAGAAAGCATATAAAATTACCAACAATCCATAGCCGTCACACGTCGTGGAATTGAAGATCTCCCAACCAGGTCCTACAAAAATGTGAAAGTCCGTTTACATCTGACACTTGACGCGTGTTTACATCTGGCATATATGCCAAGTGTCAGACATACAAGTGTTTATATTCTGAGAGAAATTGCTGTACATTTGTGTCATAGGTATGTGTATGACTCCATTGTAGAACAGCAAAGTTCAGTCTTGTTACGATAAGGATATCGAAATCAAAAATTACCCCCGATTTACAAATTTTATGTAAATATTTGGATTTTTTAAGAAGTCCTGTATCTTTTTTATTATGCTTCTCATCTTTGCTACTTCATTTAAAAACACCCTGTATTTTTGAGATATGAGTCATACCTGTGAATCTGAAGTAGTAGTGTGTAGCCCAAGCGAAGTACCCCGTCAAAACAGATAGGATCGTCAGCCTGATCAATGAAGATTGGTGATACTTGAACCAGTTGACACACGTGGTTTTGGCGGTGCCATTTTCCACCTGGATCTTGTGGTCTGCTGGCGATTCTTCAAAATTTTCCTGAAACATAAAATAATTCAGTTGTAACAAAAATTCCGTATCTTATCAGTTTAATCCTCCCTTAGGACGTGTTATTTTTTCCTATTTATGTTAAATCTTTTATCAAAAGAATAAGCTCAGTGTATTTAATACTGCTGTTTTATTGTTTACAATGTACTAGGTATAGAAAAGTGTTCCCTTACCTTTATGATATTTTCCGAAGATGACGTCCCGTTCATGTTGTCGGGAGGCTTGTTCTATCGACACCGCTTACACCGTCAAAGTAAAAAATTTCTTTTACAACAAGTGTGCATACTAAGGATCAAGTGGATTGATGATAAGGACGATAAACGACGATAAGATTCTGAAATGAGCTAAGTACATATCATTCTCGGACGTTGTACAAGGTGACCATCGATTCCCCTCACGTCGAATCACGAAGGAAAACAATTGAATGTGTAGTCAGAGTCAGAGTAGGCTTTTCCCTGTGAAACAATAAACATTGCAGTCATTTGTTCTATATTTTTGTCGGTATGACAAAGCCTGAACAGACAGGGTTATTGGCACACTGATGATAACTTACAAGCTCAAAACTGGTATATGTCTTATAGCATTGCTGACGACTAACCGTGACTGTTTGCTATAGGTTATTCATGGCTTTCAATGTATCCACAGAGTACTGGGTCGCTCTCTGCTTGTGGCTGTTCTAGTTCAACTTTTACATCTCGCGTACTCATCTTGTGGTATTCGTTTGTTCTATTTTTCGAGTAGAGCACGAAATAATTTTGATTTTGTTTAGTTATATCTGCCAGGAATTTTTATTTGTTTTATAAATGACACATCTCAGATTTTTTACATTATATGGTCTCAATAAATACAATAATAAGATTAGCACAGTAAAGATAGGCAGATATTATAAGCATTTAGGAGTATTTGTGGAAAAGCATAATTTTATATTAATAATAATTATATAATGTAGGTTGATAATAATTTTATCTTTATCTATATGCTGTTTTTGTTTTTTCACAACATTTCTGTAATTTTGAAATAATTAAAATACAAAGCTGTTTATAAGATATGAGAGAAATTTATAGAATGGATTCTACAATACCAAATAAGAAAAAAAAAAAATGAAAGAAATATATATTTTAATGTTAATTTTGTATTTTCTCCAATTTTGGCATATTCTCAATATTTCTTAGCATATTAAGAGATGTACTGGTACTATAACTTGTTATCTAAATTAAATAGTGTTTTTTAAAAATTAATGTAAAATTATAAACAAAATTTTTTATATATGCATACAGGGTGTTCGAGAAAATGTTGGAAATCTCTCGGAGGCAGATGGAACATGAAAAAATAAGATGACAAGTTCCTATATATTTTTTTCCTACATGGCCCTTTTTATTAAAAATAAAACATGAATTCGTTTATTATATTATTCTTTTTCTCGAAAACGCTTCATTTTATCATACAGGGTGTTACTAATTTAGGCATTAAGTTGTAAATATTAGACCGCCACTAGAAAACTGAAAAAGCTAAATATGTTGCAAGGACATTTCTTAAGAGGCCCTTACTGGTGTCCTTCACATTCAATTTTTATTAAATTACATTAAGCCATTTAAAAGTTATTCAAGAAAAACCGATCTCCAGCGGCGTCCTTCAGGGATACATATCTCCGTACAGAGGGCCTGTAGGAAAAATGTGTATAGGAACTTGTCATCTTATTTTTTCATGTTCTATCTGCACCCGAGACATTTCCCACATTTTTCCGGACACCCTGTATACAAGGTGAACCTTAAATAAGTACAAATATTTAAACCAGCAGTATAGTTCACTGCGTAGAACACATAATTAATAGTTTTTTTTACAAAAAAATCAGAAATAAAAAAGTGAAATTTTAAATAAATTTTGTAATTTTTCTGTAGAAAATTTATTGAGAACCGCTGACTTTCATACATTTATGAGTCATAGCACTGCAGATTGAACGTGTGGTTCACAGTGTTGCCGGTTGCTTTTCTTGATATTAAACGCATGCGTCAAGCTGCTATTTTGTTATTTAATATTGTGTTTATCTTTATTTTTTAAATTTGTTTCACTGATTAAAGTGCGAAGTCACATTATGCTTCTGGATTCGAAATAAATGGTTAATACTGACTCATTTGGGGTTATGTGGCGAAAATTAAATTTAATATGCTGTGTGAAAATCATAGTTTTTCTTCATTCTTCATAAAATAACTTAAGGAAATTGTGTCTTGTGTCTCTTTCTAACAGTGTTCAATGACATTTAACTTGTGAAATGTGGATTACTAATTAAATAGTTTATTTTTTAACAAACAGGTAAGCTTGTGTGCACGTTTATGTATAATTTTTGAACATTGAACATAGTAATATCACGTAATATCTTCCTAAATACTTTATGGTAGTATGTATTTAACTTGCGGAAATTCATTTTTAATCGTTTATAGTAAGGTCAGTTAAGCAGTTAAAATTTATGTTACTGCGTATCATACTACATACCCAACTTTACTGTACTTATGCTGCAAACAAGTACAATTTTTAAAATAGAATTTAACCGTATTACTTTACTATTACGTTAAAGGAAACTTAATATTTATATTAGAGGAGATTAGGCAACCTCGCAACAAATCATATGGTTCATTAGGTTGGTTATGACAGCGGTCCTCAAAATGTGGGTATTTTTTTAAAAAAATAATATCTCCGTAAATATTAGAAATTTTTAAAAATGACTTTCACTAGACTGATCTATATGACGAACTACACCAGCAGTTAAAATATTTGTACTTATTTAAGGTTCACCCTGTATACAATATTTAATTTGTTATGACACTTTAAACTAAAAAATCTTTGAAAACGTTATTTGAAACCTTAGTATTTAAAAAATTGATTAAAAAAGTACTACCTGTACAGTAAACTGTCTTCACTGTTGCTTTCAAGTCTGTTTGCACAAAATGAGCGCACTAAATATTCACTTATCATAATTTTATCCGCATCATTGACGTCTGCAAGAATTTATTGCCTTCTGCTTTGTGCTTTCACTAAACATATTTGGATTTTAAATAACCAGATAGGAATTTTTTTAATAACGCTTATCAATACACGATATTTCGACACAGGTGAACAATAATTATACCGTCAGAATAACATTCGCATTCTAGATTATGATAAGGCAAATTAATTTGTTTTATACGAGGTTGTGTCATTGAATGCGTTATAATTTTTTTTATAGAAGAGGTTGTTGTGGTCAAATTCAAAACAGCGGAAATTATTACTTCAAGTTGATTCAGTTCGATGACGCCTTGAGGCATACACTAAATAAAATAAGCTAAATAAAAATAGCATTGAGTCAGTTAACATTTCTTTGAGTAGCTACGGAAAAATATAATGGGGAAATTGCATGATCTTTCCAAATACGTACAGAAGAAAGAATGTATTATTTTAATCGAAATGACGTTTGTACTAAACAATTTCGTGGAAAAATAAGCCTAAAAATTTAGTCTGGTCATCCCCACAAAACGGTCGCCGCTACAGTGTAGCAGCAGTGTAGCTTTCAGACAATACGTTTAGAAGAGTTAATTTGTCATTTGTGATATTATTAGATTATATTGTGTTAAATAGATATTGGTATTGAATAAAGTTGCAAAATGGGCACAGAAAGTGCATCTCACCGAGCAAATGAGAAATATTATGCCATTAAGTACGAATACAGCATACAGCGCCTAGTAAAAGGTTTTGAGGTTATGTTTCTGTTTTCTAGACAAATTTATATAAGTCGTTTAGAAGATATACCTATAATGCTCCCTTCTATTCGGGCCACAATCATGATATTGCACAATCCACTTGTCGTCTATATTTGTTTTACATTTTTTATTTGATAAAGTACAAGCAAGATGATTTTAAATTTCTGTTTTGTTTAATGTGGATTTGCAGCAGAAGCGGTAGTCATTTATTATATTTACATACTTTTTCTGGTCTTGATAAGATTTTATTTTAAACAAAACATTTGTTTAAATTCTTTTATTATTAAACTAATACAATACGTTCTTATTTACGTATGACACATACTAATGACTATTTTTCCTGTTTAAACTACTTTATTTTATCAGTGCAATGTAATTATGATTGCTATTACTTTTATACACATAATGTCAAAATTCTTGGACCCCCCCATCATTCTTGTTAAAGAAATCTTTTTGTCAGAAAAACCATATACATTTATGAAAGTATATTGTTTTCTGGATCTTTTTTTTTGTGAAAAGGATATGTTCGATAAACTGAGTACATAGAAAATTAAAAACCAGCAAATGTGTGACATTTTTGACAAAATTTATTAAATAAAAAAGAAGTAACAAAGCAAGTTCTCTACTTGCCTAATAGTCGGTATGACCTCCACCACGTTCTAATAACATATTGACACGTCTGTGCATTGAGATAATCAAACGGTTAACGATCTCTTGTGGAATATTGTTCCATTCCTCATCTGCCGCCATGACTAACTCATCTGCAGTCTGAGCTGGAGGAATATGATTATGAATGGCCCTAGCAACGAAATCCCACATGTTTTCAATAGGATTCATGTCAGGAGAGTTGGCTGGCCAATCTAATCTATTGATATGTCCTGCTTCGGGTGTCTCTTGAACCCTTCTTGCGCGATGTGGTCGAGCGTTGTCGTCCATAAGCACAAAATTTTCACCTAATTCATTACGTAGGGGGTAGATAATGGGCGTAATAACTTGTTCGATGTAAATTTGTCTGGTCATATTCCGTGGTATGCGAATTAATGAGGTGCGACGGTTGAACATTATTCCACCCCAAAACATTACGGTACCCCATTCATACGGAGCAACTTCACGGGGAAAGTGAAGTCGCTGTTGACAATCTGGTTCTTTCCAGATTCTTTGTCGATTGTCATCATTAATCAGCCCAATTCTGGTTTCGTCTGTAAATAAGACACACACCCACTGATGTAAAAGCCAACCCCTATGTTATTGCGACCACTGAAGACGGGCAGCACGATGCCTTGGAAGTAGAGTGGCGACCCGTAATGATCTTCTAGCACGTAAATTTGCGTTGTGGAGTCGTCTTCGAATAGTAGGTGTCAATATAACACGGGATTTGTACCTTGAAATTGGGCCCTGCGAGCTGAAGCTGAAGATGTGCTGTGTCTACCGGCATATTGCACCAAATATCGATCCTCCCTTTCATTACTCGACGACGTCCACTGCGTGGTTTGTTTTCCACTGTATCAAATTCATCATATCTGTGTACTATTCGTACAACAGTTGATCTAGGAATGCCCAACATGTTCGATATCTGATGATTAGAATGTCCTGCATCATGTAAAGCAGTCATTCTTGCTCAGGTAAACGCAGAAATTTCACGTCCAGACATTAATGTACAAAAATTCAAAGGAATACTTGGCTGAATACACTGTAAAACTGACCAGATTTGTAAAAACCTTGGTAATAAAGTGAAGGTTCATGATCTGCAATTTTTTATTGTCTTTTTTGCTCTGTAAGTACATGTACTTTTTACCACATTAAGAAAAATCGCTAGGTTTAATCGAATTATTTTATGTACAGTCCAAGTCCAAGCCTTTTGACGTTGTGTGTACTTTATTTTATCAATACAATGTAATTATGATTGTTATTACTTTTATATTTTCTCATATTAAACGATTATTATAAATGCTCTATACTACATAACCCTGAAATACAATAATTAACATTTTTTCACACAGCAATCCTTGATTTTTTTGCCAATGGCATCTGCATTCGTTTATTATTTAAGCGCTTGCCCTGTATATTTGTAAAAAAAAGTTCTTGAAATATACGATTACTTATCTTTGTTCTGTGACGCATGACAACTGCATAACTAATTAGTTATAAACATACCTAATTTTTATGTGACTGACCTGGCAGTCTCTAAGTAGGTTTTCATTTCGATAAATTGTTAGGGAAACGGTTTGTTTTGCAGTACGATAACAAAAAATTTCTTGTTTGTTTTGTAACAAACGCCTACTATTTTAAAATTTCAGGCGTATTTTCCAATTTTTCCTAAAGATTGAGCTTTTAAATACAGGTTCATTCACATTTATCCAAAGAAAATTGGAAATTCTGTATGAAAAAAAAAAATGAAATCCTTAGTTAGTATTAGTTTCCGAGAAAAAAAATTATTGCAGTTGTTGTATTTTCAACCTTTCAGGCGATTCCGAATACTGAAATCCGATTTTAGTATTAACGTTTTTGCTGTAGTGTTTACATTAGTTATTCAAGTGTCAAACATGGCTTACGTTTATAACAATTCGGATTCGTTTGGATTTACGGTGAAGTAAGACAAAATGCAGCTATTTTTACCGCTGTAGTGTCACGCGGGCATGACACGGCAAATTGGCAACCGAAACACAGAAGAGATGGGGTTTCAGGACGTCCACGGCGTATTGTAGCATCTGAGGAATACATTTTAGAGATTATAGAAAAGAATTCCCAAATGAGTACTAGACACATCGCTCTACAAGTACAAGAAATGTCCCAATCAACAGTGTGGTATCATACACGAGAGTCAATTATGTCCATACCATGTATAGCGTGTCTAGCATTAATACCAAAGAGTTATTCCTTACGAGTTAGATTTTGTGACAAAATAAAATGCTCAAAATCCCAGATTTATAGCTGATGTGTTAAAAGAGATAAAGCTATTTTGACACGGAATGGAATGTATAACATCCATAATACTCATGTTTTAAATTTTTTTAAACCGCACGTAATCAACGGAATCAGTTCTAACAACGCTTTGATTGAGCAGGTATTGTCGATGATCGCTTAATCTAATGAAATTTCTACTCAGAACTTGTAATAGTTGAGAACCTGTTATGAGGAAGTGCCATTATTATTGCAATAAATTGTACATTTAACAGCGTATTTACATAACCACCAATGTGTAGCATGTGTCATTAAGATGATCGTGTTCTTTCCGAATATCATATCGAAATTCCAAAACAATACATACGGGTTGATGTTTTCTAGAAGTAACCAAAAAAATTTGCAATTTATGGAGTCCGGACCTGGATTTTTCTTGTCATGCATGTACAAATTAAGTACCGTTAGTGCCTACCAAATATGAACCCAATATTCCATTTCCTACCAAAGTTAACGACAATCATAAATTCCTCTCAATAATGAATGAGCTATTTCTATAGAAAAATCATGTGCTAATACGAAATCCTGATATTTTTTTATGCATCTCAAATGTTGAATTCCTAATTTCGTTAATATTTTCTTATATTTTTGGACGACGTTGTGAAATTATATCAGATACCATCGATACATGCCTCAAAGTTTCTTCACAAACGGTCTATCCAACCAAAGCAGCATTGCATTGAATTGTACAATCACGTTATAGAAATAAATAGTAGAAATTATAGACGAATGTCGTAAGTAGCATATTAGTGTGTGAGACAAAGGGGCATATTTTAAAAAAAATATACTACGGTGTTTTGAAAACAAATTAGCAAAAATGAGACCACAAATTCATTAGGTGAAAATAAATCGATTTAACCTAACATACCTATATCGCAAGTCGCATAATAAAAAATATACAGGGTGTCAAAGTTAAAATTTTATTTCCGATATTTGTAAATAAGTTCCGAAGAAATCCAAATATTTGTTTTTGTTTTTTAAGTCTATAATGAAATTTATGCCACACCGGCACATGCCACCTAGATTATTGTTTTTTAATTACCTTTCCAAAGTTGGTCTGTTGTAATGATTAATAAATTAATTTTTATCTCAAAAACAGTACGTCAGGAGGAAAAAGTCCAAGAGACACGTTTTAAGCAGAATTAACTTGGCTTTAAGAGAGCGATACAGTGGCGTACATTTTTTTGCTAAAAATTAATATTTAACGGCACGATCGCCACTAATGCTAGTATATTACAAGAGAAATTTATAAACGTAAAAGTAACCCTTCACTATACACTGCGTGTCAAATCTCTTCTCAATATTTCGGTTGGTTTTCAAGAAAGGAAGACCATAGACAGAAAATGTTAAACAGCCTGTATCTAGAAAGCGAAGCATTTTCGGACCCATGTTATATAACTTTTTTGCCCCAGATTCATTACTTGAAATTTCGTAAGGAACTCCCGAAAGTTCAATATTTAAATTTAACTCGCCCTGTATACAAAAATTTTAATTTTGACTGAGTTATAAAAAAGATGGTTTGACAGATGTAATTTTTCGATTTCACCAAGTATAAGAAAAACCAGGCTTACCTGTATAGCCTTCAAGTCATTCCACGAAGCAATAATAATATATCCTGATCCAAGCGCTGTAACAACATATACAATTGTAGGTGCGTGCGTGGGTAATTTCACTTGTAAATACCGAAATCGTAAAGATAATCCTATTATCTAACACATGTCATCTATGTTACATTCACGTAGACACTGTTTGATGTGCAATGTGCGAATGTAAACCTCACCGTTGCATCAACGGACGCGGTTTGGCAGCACGCGTGAACTTTTTTGAATTCATTAGTGGAATCGCCAATGACGATGGGACTTGCCCTAAGCTGACGGACTACTACTAGGTTTTTCTTGCTGAACTCGCCCACTTATTTATTTTCTTATGCAGCGTCCGACGTTTAAAACGCCTCAGGCCCGTATAGTCCAGTAACCATACAGGGCGATTCAGAAAGGCTCTCTTTAACATCTATTTAAATAATCTGTTTTCCTTTAATACGTCAGGAGAAATCATAGCATATGCTGACGATGCTTGTGTTTTTTATGATGATGGTGATTGGGAAAGTGTAAAACTGAAAGCTGAAAAAGATTTAGCTATAATATTTAAATGGTTTAATTCAAGATTACTCACAGTAAATTATGACGAAAGACGATTTTTGCCTATTTATGTGGATGTCCGTTCCACCCCTACCTTTCAGACAATGACGATTAAAGACAATATTACTACCTGGTCCGTTTCAGAATTTAAGTGTCTTGGCGTCATGTTGGATAGTCATCTGAAATGGGATAAGCATATCGAGTATGTCATAAAAAAATTCGATTTTTATTCCATAAGTTTATGGTTTTAAGAGACATGATATTGATATGACAAAAGTAGTGTATACTATGTTCAATATCATTTAATATATGGAATTTTGTCATGGGGCAACGCAAACTATAATGTTTTGCAGAACTTGGAAGTGTTTATATATTTTTAGGTATTAATAATATTGTGTGAAACTAACTACTCAGTGGACAAAAGCCCCAACCTGCGTTGAATTACACCCACAATATCTACCGATATATTCCTTATTATTAGCTTTTGTAACATTTTTTACTGTAGTAGAAAGGTATTTTAAGCTAATATAAATCAAATATCCTACAATTCCTATCAATGAAGTCATAGGTATGTTCTCTGATACCAAACATCTAGGTATGCTAATGAACAATTCCGCAGACAAAGCTCTATTCAATAATTATCTAAAGAAATTAATCTAATTTACTAACCTGCTTTAATGAAACACTCTATAAATATCTAACTTCACTTTTTGGCAGTGGGAACACGACAATTCAACCACAATAGATGAGATCTGATCTATTTCTGCATTTTTAGGATTGCTTCTTCGGGTGGCCTCCTTTAAATTGAACCAAATATCTAACTATAAAAATTATTATAAAAATTAAAATTATTTGAAGTTAAATATATCGACAATGACAAAAAGTGACAGCCTGTCAATGAATTAAATATGATAATACCTACTTGAATAATGTTCACCTTTTATGTAAAAGTTTTTATATATTTTTAGGTATTAATAATATTGAGTGAAACTAACTACTCAGTGGACAAAACCCCCCAACCTGCGTTGGTATCAGATAACATACATATGACTTCATTGATAGGAATTGTAGGATATTTGATTTATATTAGCTTAAAATACCTTTCTAATACAGTAAAAAATGTTACAAAAGCTAATAATAAGGAATATATGGGTAAATATTGTGGGTGTAATTCAATACATAAGGCTGCAAAAAAGTTCTGCTACTTCTACCTTTTTTATGTGAAAAATGTAAATTGTTTTTTTGGTTTCGAGTAAAGCGCCTTTTCCACTGAAAAATGCTACTTGAAAAAGTTACCCAAAGTTATAAATTAGGACCATGTGCAGATATTAGGAGGACAAGCCTTTATAAAGAAAATAGTGAAATAAATATATGTAATAGTATTTGTTTTAATTAATAAAAATGTATGACGCTTTGTCAAAAATGGAAACAATGTTAAAATGGCCTCTTGATGGAAAAAAAACTGCAATATTTTCGTTAAATAATCAACTCTTATGAAAGTAATAGGTAAATCATTCAACATTTTCTTAAATATAATTAGTCGATCTTGTCGGTCTAGATAAATTAACTTGAACTGTGATAAATTTTTATAATCCTAGATAAAACTAAACGTTGGCATATACACACTAATTTGTACTTTAATAACATCTTGTAAACTGTTTTTTGTCAGAACCTTCATAAGACCGCTTAGCTTTATTGCGATCTTTTATGTTTTCAGTCAAATTCCTAATTTATTTGTCATTGCTAACATACCATACAAATCGCACAAACATAAATTACTGTTTGTGCGATATAAAAAAGTCTAAATTTTGTAAATCTGCGTAATCATTTTTTTCTTATTTACAAATGTATTTTTTCCGTTCATATATCTCATTATATTTGTCATGTTTTATGTACACTTAACTAAAATCTTATGTTTCGAAATAAAACAGAGATTGTTTCTAATACAAAGGTTGTTTCAGGTTATTTCCAGTTTTTTGTTTGACAATATCTCGGAATGTTAATTGCTTTATTTTAAATTAATTTAAGATCTACATGGCTTAAGGTTATCATCTAGACATTCATTTCAGGTAATTTAACAACAATTATCATCGATACTGATTGCTTTACGGTGTGTAATTGTTTCATAGGCCTGAGCAATCGTCAAAGTATGAAATATTGTTCTTTCACGTGCTAATTCAATTAATTTAGAATTTAAGTGTTTCTGTATTTTATAACCATCTTAAAACTGATAAATACACCTGGTAAGTAAACTACATTTTATATGCATTCATTTTTTTATACATTTGTTTGAAAATTACGGCTATCCATATTGTTCTGTTTATGGAAAAATACTCTTGAGTGAAATCAAAAGATAGATTTCAGTACTACTCTCCAGAGGAAGCGTTATGCGACAAAATGTCGCATCATGTAACCAGGGCTTTAGGTAAATAAACGACGTTCATAACAGTAAAGTTGTTAATAGTAAATACGTCAGAGGTTTATTAATAACAGCACTCACATTTCGTTATTTTGTCATTGGGAAAAGGGGATTTTCCTGTACGCAAAAAAAACTAACATTTGCATAACATGTCGAGCAACTTGCACAGGTTTCGAATCTTAGAAAGTGGGACGATATACGTGTTTAATAAAGTGGTGTATTACACAAATACAAATTCGTAGTTTGTTGCTTTAAAATTATTATAAAATTATGACACCATATGAGAAAAAGAGGTTTGAAATTTGGGATATTATAAAAGTTCGGATAAATAAATTATAATTATTATTTTGGTGTAAGGATAAGAAAGCATCGTAGGCCTTCATTTGATCTATAGAGAAGGCAATTTTTAATTGATTTCTATTAATGGAATGATGGTAAGGTTTTGAAGATAAGAATTGAGGTTTGCTTTTATTATATAACTTGAGTATCGGTTATCCTTAACCTGATTTTATTCCAGTGACGGCTCGTGAGTTTTTAGTGAAGCAAGCGGCTGGAAACTTTTTTCATAATGAGTATTTATAGTTAAATAAAAAAATACAAATACAGAATTATTTTAAATTGCTTTAACTCTATTATGCGAATATATTCATTTTTTAACTATTTGACGATTTTTCCAAACTTAATTTATTTTTTATTTGTATTCTACGCGTATCGTCCAGTGCCGTTGTAATATTTTATTTACTTGTACTTTTCAATGTTAATTTGCAGTTTGAAAAATACAATGAGTAATTTTATTACGAAATATTAATAAATCTCGCGTCAACTTTTCAAATCAGAATATTCATTTTTGCCAATGTTGAAAAAGCGCGCTTGTTTATTGAATGATTAATAATATCGTTAGCATATTCCTAACGTTTTTCTGTTCTTCCATGGTCTTGAGATCCTGGGTATTGCCATTTGACATTACACAATTACAGTACACACATTTGAAATTTAACTGAAGCGAATCAGAAATGACAATAAAATTTTAATTACAGTACATTGAAATTTTAAATATAGTATATTATAACTGAGCGCTTAGAAAATTAAAAACCAGCAAATATGTGACATTTTTGAAAAAATTTATTAAATCAAAATATGTATCAAAGCAAGTTCTCTACTGGACTAATAGTCGGTATGACTTCCACTGCATGCCAGTAGCATATTGATACGTCTGTGCATTGAGATAATCAAGCGGTTAACGATCACTTGCAGAATATTGTCCCATTCCTCTTCTGCCGCCACGACTAACTCATCTGTAGTCTGAGGTGGAGGAATATGATTATGAATGGCTTTAGCAACGAAATCCCACATGTTGTCAATAGGATTCATGTCAGGAGAGTTGGCTGGCCAATCTATCTATTGATATGTTCTGCTTCGAGTGTCTCTTGAACTCTTCTTGCGCGATATGCCAACCCCTATGCTCTCGCGCCCACTGGAGACGTGCAGCACGATGTCTTGGAAGTAGAGTGGGGATCCGCAATGGTCTTATAGTCGTGTTCGAATAGTAGGTGTCGATATAACACGAAACGTACTTTGAAAATGGGCCCTGAGAACTGAAGCTATATGTGAGGTGTCTACGGGCATATTGCACCAAATACCAATTATCCTATTCATTAGATACTGGAGAACGTTCACTACGTGGTCTGTTTTCTACTGTATCAAATTTTTCATATCTGTGTACTATTCGTACAACAGATGATCTAAGAATGCCCAACAGGTTCGATATCTGATGATTAGAATGGCCTGCATCATGTAAAGCTGTCATTCTTGCTCAGGTAAACGCAGAAATTTCACGTCCTGGCATTATAATGTGCAAAAATTCAAAGGAACACTTGACTGAATACACTGCCAAACTGACCAGATTTGTAAAAACATTGGTAATAAAGTAAAGGTTCATGGTCTGCAATTTTTTATTGTGTGTTTTGTTCCCTAAGTACTCTTTTACCACATTAAGAAAAAACACTAGGTTTAATCAAATCATTATATATACAGGCGGTCCAAGACTTTTAACGTTGTGTATATATTAGACTGTCTATGTTGCACTCTCATAGAGATGAGGCATGCCTTTGAAGGGCCTACCTTCCGCAATTGGCTACCAACGGACTAAATGCTCTCCATCTCTTTCTTGCCTATATGTTACTGGTATGAGGCATGCTTCAAAAGCGTCCTTATTTATCTTATTGTTCTTATGAACGTATTGAAGATTGCCTATATACATTATTGGATTAGTACCTAAACACCGCCTTTAATGCTTTTGTTGGTGTAACATTTGTGTGTTTACATAAATTTATAGATATACACAGATATACATTTATAGATATAGCCAATATATTCTAATGTTATTGGATGTAATATTTAAATCGATTAGATGATTCAAGTAAGCAGTAACTGATTCTTATTTGTTATTTATTATTGTTTGTTTATTGAAATACTGCCACACCGACCTCTTCGTACTGGACGCCACTGGTTTATTTCATTACTGAACTTGTTAAATCCAGTGACCTTTTAGAAACAAAATAATGCGAAACGTAGACAAATTGAGTAAGCAACCAACAATACACGAAATTGTAGAGAGTGTTGTTACCATCTAAATATTCTACAAGGCGTTTTCAAAAACACATTTATTAAATAAAATTAAATATACAATATGTACAGTAAACTGACGATTTTTACAAGTTTTATTACAAAATATAAAGATCTAATTAAAATGTTCTGCCAACAATTTTATTTAAATAACCTATTTAAGTACCTAACTCACTATAAGGAAGCTGGTCTACATTTTATTCGAACTAATCTAGTCGCCTACTAGTATATGTACAAAAATAGTCAGGGAAGCTTTCTGAAATTTACACTTAAATAAATATACACGAAAACGTTTTTTTTTTTTTATAAAAGCATAAAGAATGACTAAAGGAATGAAATTGTGCGGTACAGTGATATGTTTTGTTTTTCTTAAAGGAATTTCAACATTAAAATCCTCAGTGAAGTTATGAATTTCTTGTTCTACAACCTGAGAATGTTTTAGAAAAAGAGAAAAAAACGAAGTATTCCCATGGTTTGCTGTAGGAGCTGGAATCTACTTAAAATAAGTAATACATAAAAATATACAGGGTGTTTCAAAACATGTGTTGGGAAATGGAGGGTGTGATTTTTTGATTGGCTCATTCCAAGAAAAAATTTCGAGACAGGGTCTTAAAAGAAAGAATTTTTTACTTTCATTTTTTGACTAGGTACAGTTGTCACTAATAATGTGAAAAAATAAAGTAAATTGGACAACTGGATGAAAAACTAATGTTTTTGTCAACAAAACAACGCGTTACCATGTTCATTCATGTTTTCAGTCATAAAACGGTTCGCGTTAGGGCTTTTGATGATGAGTAACATTTTTTTGTAGAAAACATTGGCGGTTTAAAATGTGCTTTCAAAATGCCAAATTAGGGGCAAAAAAACCTCACGTAATTTTAAAATCTCCGCCACTGTCATATGATTAAAAATTGAATTGGCGCTCAAAAGTAGTTAATATTAATGATGTACGGATACAGAGAATTTGAGTTTTGTATCTCAAACGGTTCCTAATTCATAAGACATCAACAAAAAAAAACTGGAAAAAAAAACTTTTTTAACATCGTGTACCTCGAAAACGGTGCATTTGCGGACCTATGTCTTTTTTCATGAATGAACCTTATATAGGGTGTACAAATTGGTCGGTTTTCAAGGATTATTACAAATCTGTCATATATAGAGCAATTGTTATTTTCTCGGAAAAAAAAAACACTTGACTCGTCTATCACATGTGCTCTATCTATGACAGATCCTTGATAACCAACGAATTTAAACCATCCTGTACAATGAAGTTTAATTCATTATAGTTCCGGCAAGAATTCAGTCGACTTACGTCAAACGAACAAATGAATAATTCGTTATATTTTCATCAACATATATTAATGTTCCATTTAAGAAAAGAGAGGTGACGTCATTTCCGGGAAAACCGGAAGTACCGCTTAAGTTGATAACTTGCGTAACGCCAGTAAGGCGTCTGAATTCTTGCCGCAACTACATTTATAAAATCCATAGTACCTAAAGACCTTATTACACAGATTACGGATTTTCCAATTGTCAAAAATCAGTTCTGTCGGAATTAAAGCTTATTACAACAATGATGGTGTGCGTCTCGACACTTTTCTTTAGACGGCAAGTTTATGGGCACTCCATCGCGTCGCGCGCCATCTGAAGTCTTGAAAGCGGCTTGAAATCCAAAATCATAACCTAACCTAACCTTAAACTCTCTACTACATCTAACAACGTAATAAGTTATTTAAAAATGCTACCTAAGCACAGTCTTGTCTTGTAGTTCTACGCAAACCCTACCCGAAACCTATCTGTTCACGGTGGAGAAATTGAAGTTGTTGTTGTTCGTGTAGTTCTGCCATTCGTCGTGAGTGAACAGCACCGTCGCCCCCACTATCCTCGACCTGGGGTCGAACTCCCTGGCCGGTTTCTCGTTGTCGTTCTTCTTGTTGGCTAGATACTGCCTCTGATGTCGGATATGTCTACTAGAGGACCCCAGCAGTCCAGGCAGGGCCGCCAACCTCTCCAGTCTCTCCTTTTCCTCCAGTTTTTCGGCCAGCTCGAACCTCTTGTGGAGGTTACAAGCGTGGATGCGCAGGTGGGAGTCGTGGGGCGGCAGGGTGTAGTTCTCTGGGAATTCCAAGGTGCAGATGTCTATGGTTGGTAGCAGGTGTACGTCACTATATACGGCTGACGTTGTATTTCTTCCAAATAGGTGATTAATGCCGTCAAGTTCGTTGGTCTTTCTAGCGGCGTCGATGATGATGGTGGGAATTGGCTTGGGCGTGGCTGCAAAAGAAGATTGAGGTTAGGTTTCGGCGTCTAGGTCACAGAGAAGTCGATTGGAAGATGCGAATCGCAAGAGTTAGTCTTGGAAACTCCAAAACCAAATCATTTAAAATAGAAACACGTTGTCTAATAAGTCGGGTTACTTTCTGATGGTTGACTAGATCGGTATTTTTGTATCAGGTTACTACAGTTATCAAGAAGAATCAGTTTTTTGATTAGCGCTTATACCAGGGATAGCATCTCATCAGCATTGAATGACGGCAATTGCATGATTTTTATTTTAATCGAAATGGCTTTTGTCCTAAACAATTTCGTGGAAAAATAAAATCTTAATCTTAATCTGGTCACGTTCCCTCAAACCGATCGCTGTCGCAGCTAAATACAGTAGTGCGCTTTAGTTCATATCTGTATACTCTTTCCATATTTTTGGGCAACGCAGAGTGAATTTGTCATTTGTGATATTATTAGGTATTATTGTGTTAAATAAACATTGGTATAGAATAAAGTTGTAAAATAGACTCGTAAAATGGGCACAGAAAGTGAATCTTAAATGGATGAAGTATTGTATTAAGCTATTATGTACGAATACAGCGTTAATGTGGAATCAGATGGCATAATTTTATAGATAGTTACCTCAAGTAAAACCATCTATTTAGTATTTACCCAACAGCATTGTGACCGTAATTGCCAAGAGCGGATCTATATTGTAAACGGAATAAGTTATGTTTAACAATACCGTAAGTCCACCACATCACCACTAATAATTATGGCATTACCCACATAGTATTTACACAATGGACGTATTCAGACGAGGTCAGCCGCTGAGTAAGAATTCAGCTAAATGCGTGCATTTGATTGGTCTGGAGTTCTCAGCGGCTCTGCGGCTGACCTCGTCTGAATACGCCCTATGTATCTATGACCACAAATGCTACAAAAACGCAAAAGGCAGCCGACCACCATTCCTGGTTGTTTACGTTCTGTCATAACCGATAGATAGATGACGCCATCCGCGAAATGTAGCACATGTCTACATCTAGTGGTCACTGGCTAATCAATATTGGACCTAAATTAACAATTTAAAAGTAAAAAAAAAATACTCAAGAAAATGTATCCAAATTCGAATCATCAGAACTTTCGTAAATTTGTTTTTTTTTTGTGTGTAAAGCTGTTAAGATTGCATAAATATCTATGAATTTTGACTAGTCTTAAGCCGGTGATAAATATTGAGTTGGTAAGCAAGGGGAAGCGCGTCGGCAGGAGATAAATTTTAGGTTCCAAACCGACCTGGAAATGATTTTATAGCTCTAATGCATCTTTACGTGTCCCAAACGACTTCTTTTGAATTTTTAGTACGCACCAGAACCAAAATATGTTCATTTTTCAGTTCTGATGAGGCAGTTGCATGGAATGCGTTAGGAAAAATCAAAACAAACGCTAGCGTGGCGTTAATTCGATGAAGGGACATCAAAAATCCATGCAGTTTTGTTATTTCGTTAGTTCAAACAAGTACATCAAAAAATTAGGGCTACATAGAGTACACTACTGTCACAATTGACCACAATCGAAAGCTAGTACTCAGAATAGCCCTATACGGATTAATAATGTTAATACACACTCACACGTTCCAACCATGCAAGATGCTCCTTTGAAGTATTTATCGGCCTTGAGGAGGTTGTCGTCTTGGTCTTCCACCAGCACCCCTAGTCCCAGGTTTCTTCCTCTAGTCCAGGCCTTCGCGGCGGGTTTCACACTCAACTCCACCCATCTAGAGTGCTCAGGAATGACCTTGCTGTCCGCCAGTCGTCGCCTGACTGCAAGAAATAAATGAATGTAGAAGTCGTCAAGCTTTCTGAGGTTAATGGCAAAATCTCGTCGAAATAATCACAGCCACTCCTGGAAGATGAAAAAATACGTAATGGTGACTTACCTCGCCTCTTCTTCAGCGACTTGGTGTACCAATAGATAGATACCCTCAGGAGTTTTTCATCCTCTGTGGAATTCAAGTTGTCGCAGTCTCCATCCCTTTGGTTGAACTGGGTACCATTGTCTGGTAATCTGTAAAGTCGCAGGGTAGCCGTGGCGATGTTGGTGTTCTTGTCGTTGGAGATATAGTCGAAGTTGAAGTTGAAGAACAGGTTCATGATGTGGTCGTCCTTCCAGGCGTCCTGATCTGTATTCACTGGAAGTTCACCTATGAGAGTTAAAAAGAAGTTTAAACTGTTTCTTTAGAATGCGTGTTCGTCGTTGGACTTACAAGAGGGATAGAAGCTGCGTATCTTTTCCGTTATTTCGTCGTTGTAGAGATTAGAGGAGTTGAGGAATTGCGGCATGATCTCGGATATGTTGATAGACATCAATCTGGAGTCGTTGTGCTTCGGCATGGAGAAGTTACCCCTGCCCAGATGGTCCATGAGGTTCTTCTTCAAGAACATGATGAAGTTCTCTTTGGTCCTACAGAATAAAGTGGTTTTATTTGTCAGTTTTGATCGGAATCTTGGGTCAAGGTTCAAAATAACCATGCAATGCATTGTTAGGGTATACAAATAAAAAAAAAACTCTATTATAAAAGTGTTGTATGTAGTGCTGAACGGTTACGTTAGCGTCATATCAATTTCAAATTCGAAGCCCTGAGTTTCCCACGCGGAATTCCGGGTCGTAACGCATTTATTCCACGCTTATGGGAAATAAAAATGGTAGCGGATTGCATAGACAATAATTTTCAGAATAGAATTTTTTCGCAGACAACGTAGACCGAGCACTATGCAGTCTGAACTTGTTTGCTCGGGACTTGCACACCTTACGTCTGTTACTTTCTCATTCTAATGTCTAGGTCTAGTGCAGTCGACGCTAAGGCGGTTCGTACACCACGCCATCTCTCCGATCGACAAACTAGTAGTTTTCTAATAGAATTTCATATGCATTTGTAAATAGCGTAATGCTATTTAGTTTTTTTTTTAATTCTTTTCTCTCTATTATTTGGTAAAATTGTTATATTAGTCATGTTCAGACTATCTACAGTTACATACCATTTATTAGAACAATAAATATATATTCGATTTTGGTAAAACCTGGATCAAGCCGGGGACACATTGCTCTGATGATACGCCACGTTATATTATACAACGTCAGAAGAATCTGGCACCGTGTATTCTTATGTATTTTTATATATTGTGTGCACACTGGTCTGATGCTATATCACGCCACGTCATCCCACGTGTGTTGTAAATCCCCTCTTGTTAGATTTTCATCACGACGTGGTGTCGCGTGATAGCAGTGTGCAGGTGAATATGATGTCACATGCATATAATGAAAGAAAATATTGACAACATTTTGTTATTTTAAAGATTTGCCAGCATGAATGCCTATAGTATAAAACGTAAGCGCTATAGATAACAAATTATGAGAGGAGAAGCTTAGGAACAAATTACACAGGAAATGTTTCTCACAGCACATGTTAATGAAACAACATAAATTTTAGCGACTCTAGCTAAATGGATTAGGGCACTTAAATGTATTCATCCTCTACTCACAATTTGAGTTTGACCTTCTGATATGAAATATTCCTTAAATTGATGGAATTGTAGAATGTAACTTAACGTGGCATCGCATGGTATGGTAACAGTGTGCACACAGAGTACATACCACATCACGTCACGCGGCATGGCGTGGCGTGGCATCAGAGCAATGTGTCCCCGTCTTTATTCTTACAAATTTACGACAGTTACAGGTAGATACCTTTTTACTTATACTTTAAATGTAGCGAAGCGATTCAAGAGATATCATGCCTTAAGGGGCCGTTTTTATATGCAAATTTCCAACGAATTTCGTAGCTGTTTGTTGGAACAGTCTAAAAAAATCTGAGTAAGTTAGAAAGAATATCTCTTCACCATGTCAATTATACAAGTTTTCTCCAGGTTGTATAACAGTTTTCCAGGCTGGCAAGTCATTTAGAATACGAACAAAGGCATCATTTTCAACTGTTATGTTTTATCATAAAATATCCTGAGTTTTAGAAATTAACTGGACATTGAAAAATGTTTTTATGATATTATAGACATTATCACTTCCCGCAGAATTCTTTTAAATATCTGGTAACATTTGAATCGATGTAAATTATTAAGTATTCTTCACGGTGTCTGGAACACAGTGGTGAGGTACATTTCACGGTTTTTCATGTTCTCTAGCGCATTTTCCCTCAGAAAGTTAAAGGAAATTATTCAATTTCAGCATTATGTTTTAATACTATGCTAATAAGAACCTCTACCCACTGGGTGAATTGTATTTGTGCATCTGTAAATACGATTCATTGCCCTTCAAGCGCTAGCGCTAGCCTTAACGTACCGAGTTCGAGTTTTTCGCGTCGTCTGCGGACCGCCTAACGTCGGGCTCGACTTCCGCATTTATTATTATAGTCAAGTTTCGACTTCTTTATAACAAATCTGTTATTAGTAATTAAACAACTGCATATACGGTTTTTTATTATCTCTGTCTAGACTGGATAGGTGTAATGACCTTACCAGTAATGTCAGAGGTGTATTGGTTCATAAGAACTGTACAGGATGGCACGCGTAAGGCGGACGGACTCGCGTTCAAGCGTCTTCGCTTTAACGAAGAAATCTGTGCCCTAAGCCGATGACTCCAAAACGGAATGTTTCGAAAAGTTAAAACTGAAGATGAGGCGTCGCGATCTGACGAAACGTCGTCTTCGAAATCGCGTCACGGAAAGTACAAGAGATATTTATACTGTGGTGTCAAAATACATTGTTTTGTTCTTTGCTTATAAATATTATGTTATTTTCATTATAGATATGGTATTATATACGTGTTATAGGCCTACTAACGGAAAATTGGTAAAGGACGTTGTATGATAATAGTCATGTTCGCACAATAGTTGAAAACGGTTTCCAATCGTCAGACGCACACACACTGTACTTATAATGCCCTATAAGGTTGAAATTACAGTGTTTTAGTTGGAATGCGCATGCACCTGCCGATTGGGAACTGATTCTGGTGTTATGCGAACAAAACTAATGTGTATCAGGGAATTTTTTATTTTAACGCGCATATACCGGTAAATGATGCGGTGGAAAGGTGCAATTTCTAATAAAAGTCTCAACGCCCAGGTTTTATCGTGTGTTGAAAAGTGTTGATAGTGATAGAGGCAACTGATTTGATTGCTTATAAACATACTTATTTACTAATAAATCTATGCCTGTAGCGGTGTTTTTTCCATCGGTGGTGCATTTAATTTTAGTGGTTTTAGTGATTGTGTGTTGCCTTAATAGCGCTGTATTCTTGAAATAGTGTGTTCTACAAATTCAAGTAATTTTAGACATTTGAGAACTGAATAATATAGAGTTTAGCAAATATCAGGTATGTTATCTCATGCCATCTGCGAATATTCAAAGATACCGAAATAAAACGAATATATAACGACAGAAAGCGGTCTATCCAACAAATTTTCAAAATACGTTTTTTTTTTAAATTCAACTATAGATATAGTATATGTTTTTTTTGTTTATATGTAAAAATAATTGTTAAAATGTAAGGTTAGAATAGGAATGTGTGTGATATACCAAGATGAGCGTATATTTGTAAGGATTATCCAGTTCGTACCAAAATCGACATATCTATTTCTATATTTAGTAGTTTTTTGAACTACCTCTCCTCTAAAATGATACGTCTATGGAATCGAATTCCCCGCATGAAACAGTTTAAATAAATTCAATTTTTATTTATTCTTCAGCTATTTACACTGCGTCGCCCTGTATATAAAATATTTCTATAGATTTTCTGACGTTTTCGTTTGGAATTCAAAATTTGATCGTGTTTCTTCCAATTTTGATGTAAGCCAGTGCGAAATTGTAAATTTTTAACTCCACGCTCCTCTCCTAAACGGGCCACCTTGTATGTAAAAATGTGTTTATCAGTGTTATGCAATGCCGATCCTCATGCAGTTCGTGTGGTTAGCCTGTTTTGTTATTAATAGAATCAACTTATACTAGAAGAAAAACTTGACCATAGAAATAACAAATCGATTCGACGGACTCAGGGACGGCAACTTTCCTATTGTATTTTTTTTATCCGTCGTGTTTATTTTTGGCGCCTACTGAGTGATCAATCACCTGCCTCGTTTCCCCAATACCCAAAATAATATTACGATTACGTTATATATGACTATTTTATGAATTAATGAAAACAAAAAGTATTCCGATTTTGCAGTACCTAAAACTTATTATTTTCTTATGTATGTGTACATACGCTGGTTGTTTGAGATAGGAAAAAAAATGTAAGTAAGAACGAAAGCTGTAGACACCTTTGAATATTTTTTTAAAATATTTATTGTAATAAATTATAAGACAATTGAACATCGCATATTCAAGAAGTAGGTTTATATATACTAACTATACTAAGTAACTTTTGTTTTTAAATAGAACACCCTGTATATAGTGTCGTTGGAAAGGCCGTTAAATGAGCTTTTCAAAATTATATTATACAGGATACTTATCTTTGACGGTCTTCGAGATATTACGTGTTTTACAAAAATTACTAGAAAGGTAGCAAGTCGGCATACGCCGATTTGGCCTTCCTATTATGCCTGCAACACGCGCTCCACTCTAGTTAAAGCATTTGTTTAGAAAATATAAAACAAAATTTATCGTAATTCAATTGAAAGCACAAAATATTGAACTATTCTTATATTAATTAAATTTTGTTAGACCATTAGTTCTATAGAAGGTGTCCTTGAATTCTTAAGGTCGAAATGGGATGATTTATGCTAATTTCGATTTTAACTATCGACTTGCACGCCTTAAACTGAATACATCGGTTAAAAAAAGATTCTTATTCTTGAGGTGTCCAGTTTAAGACTTTTCCATTTTATAACCGATTATTGGTGTTTTTTCAAAAATTTTGGCGCCCCCTACGGTGTATTTTCACCTTAAAAACCTAGGAGTTCAATAAAATAATTCATTTATTAAAAATAGAATTCCTAATTTTAAATGCTTAATTTCATATGCTCCATTTAATATATTATGAACATTTTACGAATTTGACTCGTTCTACCTGACTTTCTGCTACGCCACTGGTCAATGACGTATTTTTTTCTTCCTTACAAGTTTTTTTGTGAATCACCAGTCGTACAATGCCAGTGTGGTAATTTGCCCAAATATTTCATCATCCAAGATATATTCCAAAGATCTTCCTAGCGAATGATCCTCAAGGTCATCTGATCGATCACTTTTCTCCATAATCTATTACCGCGACAAAAAGTTCTCTTGTAATTAACCGTTTCTTGGGGAGAGATCGCGGCAACGATATGTAATGGGTAATTTTTCTATGAAGCAATTTGTTTGGTAAAGTGCTTTGTTCTCCGAAAACCAACGTGGGAAAATGAGAGGATCGTTTTTGGAATCGTCTTCGGAAGTCGACTTCGACTAGATATTGTACCCCCTTTAGGTATGCCACTGGCGCAGATTTAAATTTGGGAACTATCTTAGAGAGCAGTTTTGGTTGAAATCTGTCCAATATTTTCTTTTTCCAAAATGTAAAAAACGAAAAAGCGAATCTATTCATTATTAGCTTATTATTATACATATTATGTCCATTTTGAATTTGATATACTTTACGTAAGCTGCGAATTTTATATACTTTTATATACTAAGTTTAGAAGTTATGAATTTTAAATTGATTTTTTTAACATTGAAAACCCTATATCTCGGAAACGACGTCCTTGAGACCGTAAACACTCTGCATAATAAATAATACAGTGTGTTAATGATATATATTCATTAATATTGAAATCATGGAAATCCAAAATGCATATCTACATTTTTATTATTATTATTTATCATTATTATTATCAGTATCAGTATCATTATCATTATCATTATTACTTTTTTTTCTGACACATTTTAAATATTTCTCCATTAAGCCACTGATTTTTATAATTGGATGCATATTTACAAACAGGAGTATATGTAGGTATGATATTTCTGACAGTATTCAACCAACTTCCTCTCTTCTTCTCATAATTTTATAATATAATGACTATTTTCATGATTCTGTTTTAAATCCTCTCCAGAGGAAAAATTTAAATAGCTTTTAAATATTTATTTCGATATTAAATAATTTCCTTGTTATTAAGTATTTTTTATGTTTGTTTTTCTTTATTGTTTCATATCTTTCATACGAATTAAATATATTTACAAATTACTTAATTTGCTAATATAATTATCCTGTTAAAATTAGCAACTATTGTGTATCATTATGAAGGAAAAAGTAATGCGATTGAAATGCATACAAATAGACAGGGTATTCCTTTAAAACATTGTATGTTTGAGTCATAATTTTAAATACACTCTTGTAGAGAAATTACAAGTACATCACTGAACTCTACGTAAACAACTCAGAAGCAATTTTCACCATTCAGATATCTGAGCTGTTGTCTGAGATAAGAAGAATCCGTTAGAAGCAGTTTTTTTAAATTGTGCCCTGTATCTAAAACACGACGAGGTCTATCAAAAAGGTAGCCCAGTGCTGTGAAAACTACATCCTTCTGTATTTTCCAGTTTCCGAGATAACCTCATAGAAATCATAAAATTTATAGAACGCCACGGGGTAGTTTCACACCAATGGGCGGGAATTTCAAAATATGAAAATTCCGTATTGGTGGTACAAGGTGGGCAAATTTCGATGTTTTTATAGACCATCTCGTTAACTATAGGAGAAAAAATGAACCCACACTCTCGATCTCTTTTTTAAGAGAAAATTAATGGTCAGAATCAAAATGATCTATCGTCTTTTGTTTTCGAGTAATAAACAGTATTTCAAATTTTCCACGTTCTTCAGACACTTTTTTGAGTAGAGTCCAGTGGCGTGCATATTTTTTTTGTAACTTGGGCCATTTGAAATCGTATTTTTTTTTCTCTTTCCATTAATATGTAATATGTGAGGTTAAATAAGATTATTTGCCATTTTATTGAGACAGTGATTTATTCTAGCATATTTTGTTGCGTGTGTCATTTGAAATAAATACCATTATTTGTTTTGTAACTCATTCTGTCATGATTTCTTCTAAATGTGTTGCCAAAAATATTTAAGAACTGAAATTGTACTCTGGAATAGTCTACTTAGTAAAATGGTGAATAATCATATTCTATAGTAGCGGAAAGAGAAACAAAATACGATTTCAAGTGGTCCATGGTCACCTATGGTTTGTATTTAAAAAAACATAACTTTAGGATATAACTCAAAAGTTAATAAAGTTACAAAAATATTAGGCACGCCACTGGATCCTACTTAAAAAAGTGGCTGAACGTATTAGTTATTTTTTTCTAACTTTACAAACAAATAAGTTATAATGTATCGAAAAATTCAAAATTTGAAAGTTTGTTTATTACTCGAAAACAAAAGACGATAGGTCATTTTGGTCTTGACCATTAATTATCTCTTAAAAAAAGAGATCGAGAGTGGAGGGATCATTTTTCCTATAGTTAACGAGATATAAAAGCATCGAAATTTACCCATCCTGTACATGGTCGGTTTCGGTTTGAGCGGTCGCCGGAGATGATGGGGTCCAGGCGGACCTCTCCGGCGACGAGCGGGGTTCACGCGCGGCTGCAGGCTGTGCAACAGCAGGCCAGATCGGTCTTACGCAATCGGGCAGCCTTCATTATGGGCTGTCTAGGAATGTACGGCGGAGAACCGATAAAAATGACGGTGTAAAAAGCGTAGACAGCGGCCAGACGTTCACTGTATCATAATAAGGACACAGGGAGCAGCCGGTGAGACTTTCAACGCTAGAGAGGAAAGCGGTGGCCGATCTACGCGTTCTGGTACGGGAGCTGGTGCTAGAAATAGCGGTCGTTTCGGATCGGGGTTAGTAAAACTTGAAAATGTCCCCATTTCATGATTTTTCCAGAAGAAAGAATGTATTATTTCATCGAAATGGCGTTTTTCTTAGACAATTTCGAGGAAAAATAAGCCTAAAAACGGTATTTAAAAATTTAGTCTGCCACGCCCCCACAAAACGGGCGCCGCCAGAGCCTAGACCTGTGACGTCAGACGCCGTTCGCACATGTATACCTTAATACAGCGCCTAATAAAAAATATTTCGCCATGCCAAAAATTGAAAAGAAAAATGTGCTGTAGGGTGATGAAGCGCGACGAAAGGAAGCACTGCAGCATTGTTTGTTTGAGAAGACCATTTTAATGTAAGTTTAGTTGGAAATACAGGCAGGTTTAAGTTCATCGAAAAAATTAAAATGTAAAGTTTTAAAGAATCAATTGAATGTTTCTTTTAAGCCGCCAGAATGTAAACAGGGCGTTTATTTGAGGCATCTATAAAATTTTGCTATCTGACTTCACTACATTAAATTAAATTTTGTTCTGAAAACATAATAAACAAAAGTAATAATTATGGATTTTTTAAAAATGGTTAAGGAGAAATTAAATCAATAGTAAATTGCAATAAAAATGTATTTAATTAATTTAAAAAAAAATAAGTTTTTCATATTAAAACAAGTAGTTTGATATGAAATCAGATAGTATAATTTTATAAATACTTCATGGAAAACCATCGATTTGGTACTTACCTAACAGTATTGTCGCCGTAATTGTCACGAGCGGAACTATATTGTAAACAAACGTACGGTATATTCACTATATCACCACTAATAATTATCGCATTACCTGCACAGTATTTACACTATATATCTACGACTCACAAATGACACAAAACGTCACACCAATGATAATAACGTTTTTGGCCATGTGGTTTTGTTTACATTATATGGCTAATATTTTAGTTAGCGGCAATAATAACATTGCCGCTAGACATATGTTTTGGCTTTTCAACATGTCTGAACCCTGTAATCCATTTGAAACCAATATAAAATTCATGCAACTTCAACAAATTGTTACAGAATACTCTTCGGATTAAAAAATGTACTTTCCATTTTTCAAGTGTCTCTTAGATCGATCAATATAGAAACAATCCCTTTTTCTTAGTATATCCTAATGAACTATTTTCAATAATTAATAAATTAACACTAATCGGCGATAATAATAGCAAATAACTTGAGATATAACAACGAAGTACCATTTCTTTTTGCAAAGAGATGTTCTACAAAATATTTATAACTATAAAACTGTTGGTTTTAGAAATTGTTATATGGACTAGGTCCAAAATTTGAAAGATCTAAAAAATTTTTCATATACAGGGCGTTCTAATTGAAGAAAAATTATACTCTGTTAACCTATGATTAAATGACAAGCTGGTAAGCACGTTTTAATAAGCGTAACATAATTAAGTTAAACTCTATTCATTGCTAATATCATTAACGCATTCAGTGTAATGTAACCGGCTCGCGGTTGGTACCCTGAGGTACGTCCGGTCATTATAGATATTACTAATATCATTAACGCATACAGTGTAAAATAACGGCTCGCGGTAGGTACCCTGAGGCACGACCGAGCCTTAAATCCACAATTTAGGGACACAGTTACGCTTCTGTGTCCGTACTAGGTCGAGTCCCGTTAAAATCGATAGTTTCATCCTTGTTTTGAGAACCAGACGGCGTCTGACCCAATTCCGCCGAAATCCAGCCTACTTCTTTCACCCGTACGAATGTTTTTTAACGGAGTCTGGCCTCGTTCCTGGAATCCCGCCGGTGTTTTGTTTGGATTCGGCGGGACGAGGAACTGAGGTGCGCATTTTCTTCTCTTAAATACAGGGGTTCGAAAGATGCGTCCAACGCAAGTGGGGATTCTCTTACAGATGGAAACATTTCTGCCAAAACAAAACCCGTATAAATTAAACAAAATGTACGATTGGCTATTTGGAAATTTCTAAACCTCAGTAAAAAGTTTACAAGGGTGTTTGATTTAGTTGTGATTCAAATTTACTTAAAAAAAATTAAATATACTCTTACAAATATAATTTTGTAAACAAAAAATCAAAAAGGACAGTTCGATTGATTTAAAAATTCACTTTTGCACGACACTGGAAACTGGTCCACTGTAAAACCTGATAACGCGGCAAAGCATGCAATCGGCAACCGGATGACATTTTATAACACTTATTTTATACAGCAAATTCAACAACAAAATCATCAATAGTAGGTATTCACTTCAGTATTATACATTTCATTTTTTTAAATATCCCCACAAAAAGAAGTCGAAATGATTTAAAGTCAGGACATCGTGGCGACTATGGTACCTGTCCTCTTCGTCCAATCCTTTGGTATTAATCCTTGGACACACTGTACATGCTACGTATATAATTGACCTCGTTTATGATACGCCACATTGCTGCAATACGCCGTGAACGTCCTGGACCTCTATCTCTTCCACGATTCAGTTTCAAATTTATTTCCCTCGCGTTGCACTAGACTTGCACTCACCGCACACCGCTGTAAAAGTAGCTGCATTTGGCATATGTTTATTGGGAAAATGGTATGCATTAACTCCGAATTGATATACATGTAAGTCATTTTTGATACTTGAAAAATTAATGTAAAGGCTCACTCACAAAAATGGTATACACTACAAAAAGTAATCGGATTTGAATATTCAATCGCCTGTCTAGAAACTACAATAGTTCAACAATGTAAAGGTTGAAAAAATTAAAACTTCAATACTTTTTTATTTGGAAACTATTAAGGATTTTACAATTTTTTTTTTTACAATATTCATTCATGACTTCATTGGTTGAAGTTTGAAAATTTAATGTTCATATTTTAATCAAAATCATTTCAACTGGAATTCTAAAAGTTATCTTTGTCCTCACAACATCGTATCTAATAAAAACACGCAATTTTACTAAGTTAACTTGATTTAAATAGGTTTATTTTCTTCTAAAGACTCTGAAGTATGGATTATTCCACATAAAAAGGTTTTGCTCATTTGGAATCATGTTTCGTCCTACTTCTTTGCTTTTGTATGGTCTCCTTACGTGCCATTTTTAAAATTAGCCCCTTCTGAAATTATTTTTCGGTTCATCGTCCGTACTAAGGGCAAACCAACGGTACAGAAGGATTGTGGCTCGTCCAATGTCAAATACACACCTCAACACCTGTCTCGTTGCTTTTTGTTTACCCTGCACACGTACGCCCGTTTTTACTATCAATGAGTGTGGAATTGGTACCGATTCCCGATATATAGTAAACTGATGGTTAATATACAAGGCGTTCAAAATGTGTCAAACTGGAACAGGTTATAGAGAATGTCATTTTAGGTAGAAAGATAAATGCATTCATATTTGATCAGTCAACAACATTCCAGTTTCGGTCTAATGTATACAAAATAAAAATTTCCATGGCCTTAATATTAGTAAAGAAGTTATATTTCGAATAATAAAAACACATGTTTCGCCAGCAACTTTAAACGATCTAAAATATTATCAATTTATCTGTATATAAGCAAAAATGTTCACATTTTATAACGAAGCAATTTCATTTATATAAATTGAGAACAGTAAAGGGCCCAAAGTGGATCCCTGGAGGACACCGAGCTTGCAGAATTCTGATGAGATCTGAATTTTCTAAATACAGCCCACGACGTCTTTAATATAAAAGAAAAAAGATATGCGACAAAGCAAAAGCATATAGAACGTTAAGTACACAGGTCATTTTTTACATATACTGAACCTCTAAATTGCATTCATAAAAGAAGTATTAATTGCTGAATATTTCAAGGAGCACGTAAATCTATATAACTCAAATCGAACTTGTACAGATTTTTAATTATTTATATCGTTCGTGGGCCATGGGCTCCTTTAGCTGGTCCTGTAAAAAACCAGAGGGTGTCTCGAATGTTTTCATAGGTGGTTCATAGAAATTCTAAGTGGGTCAGATTACGAAAATCCAAGAAACTTATCAGTTGAATTTTTAAACATTGTGTTAAGAATTTTTATTGTACATTTCGAGGAAGAAAAAAAAGCATCGGTCTAATCTTAGGATTACTTTTTAAAAAAAACAAGACACATCTACAGGTTCAACTCGCTTTCCCGAAAATTTACACAGGAAGTGTTCCATTATTTACAATATCCGGGTAAGAATAACAATGAATACGTCAATGTTTACAATGATAGATTACTAGAATAACATCTTCGATGTTGACTGATCGCGTAACAAGTTTGTTTTGATTGTTGAATGGGTGATAAAATTACAAATGTAAAATGTTTGTATTAGTAAAGTGGAAATAAGGTTCATTGTCAACGAGACTATTCCTTTTTGAAGTCATCGTGGATTTATTAAACATATTCATCATTTTTTGCGTTACCTATTTTAAAGGTGTAAAAAATGACGTGGATTTTTTAAAATTTTTGAATGAAAAATAAGAAAACTGATGATTTTTACATACGAAAAGTACTTGTACAATGTTTTCGAGTAAAATCGATTTGAAAATTCGAGTCTGACTATCACTAGCAATTAAGATATTTGCAGAAACCTACAGCAAACAGTCATGGTTAGTGGTCAGCCATGCTACAGGATATACCGGTTTAAACAGCGTTGCCAACTCTAGAAAATGTTCCTATTATAGTGAAACTTGGGCACATCTAGGAAAATAGGAAAACTGACATAAATTCTATGTAAATTTTAGAATTTTGGAAATAAAATGTTTCTTGTTAAATACAATGAAAGTATTAAAATGACATTCATTGAAAAGCATTCTGTTTTAAATATTTCTACCTATTTGGCGTTATTTTTTTAGCTCCATCTCTTCTCTTATTAGTCAGTCTCAAAGATCGAATTCAATTTGTTAACATAACCTATAATAATAAAAATAATATTGATACTTATAGCTCGGATTATGCTTCTCTCACAATGGGAGTACCACAGGGTTCTGTTTTGGGCCCTGTATTATTTTTGTGATACGTCTAAATGTCATGTCACTATGTATGCAGTTGATACATCTTTAATTATTTCTAATAAATCTGATGACATATTGGTAGAGAATTGCACAAATATAATGTTTGGTATATGTGATTGGTTTTCTGATATGGTGTCTGTTTTTGGGGAAACTCTACTTTTTCGACTTCTTTGATTTAGTCTCAGAAGCGTACTTTAAGATGTATTTTTAATTTGTCCAACGCTCAATCCTGTAGACATATTTAAGGAATATTTATTCTTACATTACCAGGACTGTATATTTTTGAAGTTTGTTTGTATATGTTTTAAAATTTTAGTAAGTTTGTTATTAATAGATATTACCATAATGCCAACACAAGACAGAAATATGATTTCCATGTTCCAATAGCTAGATTGAAAGTAACTTTTAATTCACCTAATTACATAGGTATTTTCATTAACCGTTTACCTGACGAAAAAAAATTAAAAACAAGCACTTATTTAAAACTAAATTAAAAACGTTTTTAGTATCTAAATGTATATTATTATGTAACAGAATATCTTCAATGTTTAAATTAGCTTTTAGTATTTTGACTATTCCTATATGATATGTGTCTGTCATGTCTAACTGGAAAATAAATTATTATTATTATTTATTATAGTCACAAAATTTAAGTCCTGAAAATGTATACAGCTGTATAAATATGAATTGAACTTTATTCTTGTATATTTTATATATTTTAATGTTATTTTAGAATATTATGTTACTATTTTTATTTCTTATTATTCCTAAATTCATTTTTATTCGCTTTTTTCCAATAATCTTCCCAACTAATTTAATAATTCTCGCAGATTTAAATCTAGAGGGGAAAAAAGTGTAGGAAAAAAAACATCCTACTCATAACGACAGGAAGACATGAGTACGCGAGATGTAAAAGTATCTGCATCTAGTGGCCACTGTCCAATAAATGCTAGGTCCTTCTGCAATTTTAAACAGTTGCTAAAACTGATTAAAAATGAAATGGTATATGTTTATAATTTGTATAAATTATTTGGGCAAAATTATGATTAAAAATCGTTTATGACAAAACTAATGAAATTAAATGTACAAATTATAGTAAATTATACTGTTACAGTCTATTAGTAATTTGTGCAATTAAAAAGTTTGAACCATAACGATATGGTTTAAAATTTTACCCTGTACATCTTTATATCCTCTGTGACAACCAGACGGTCTCTGGAACCTGTCGCACTCTGTATATACGACAGTCGCGTCTCTCTCCCGTCGCTAGAAAGTGCCCTCGCATCTGAGAGCAGCACTCGTCTCGACAGCTGCTATCTGGTCACGTTATTGCAAGTCTTCAGCCAGTGATATTTTTTCCACGATCTCGCTGTAGAAGTCTAGACGAAATGGCCTGAGAGGATGTCCCCCAGGGGTCGGCTCGGGCGCCCTTGTAGGGTCACCGTAATTAGTACAGACAGGGGTTTTGACAATTCTACACTAGATAAGTTTTTTTTTTTGAATTTATAGATTTTCTATCATTTACCATTTTATCCTAGAGGACTAGTAATTTTTTTAAATATAAATTTGTTCCTATGTGATTCTCATAATACTTTTTTGTGCTGTGTAGTCTAAAGGTGTAATTTTAGTTTCAATAACTAAAGCCTCAGGTGACCTTAAGGGACTAAATCGCTTTGTAACACATTTTTGTACATATGCAAAAGTAATATAATGCTTCTTTATAGGCTAAAGTGCCATTTTAGTTTCCATTTGGCAGGGACTAAAGTGTTATTCTCAATTTCCGAGGAACTAAAATCATTTTTTAACATATTTTGTCTTGTAAATTTAAAATCATAGTAAAAATATCGAATTGTGGTTATTATACTGTTGTTGCTATTTTTTAGCCATTTTATTTGACGCAGACTAAAGCGTTATTTTCAGTCTACAAGGAACTAAATTTTTAACATGTGAATTTAAAGTATACAATAAAAGAAATATACATTTGCGGTTATTTTGCTGCCATTACACTTTTTGAGCCATTTTAGTTTTCATTTGTCGGGGACTAAAGTGTCATACTCAATCTCGCAGGAGCTAAAATCACTACATATTATGCCATGCAAATTTAAAATTGCAAAAGAAACATAGTTTGCCTTGAAATTTTAAAATTGCAATAAAAAAACTAATTTGTGGTAATTTTACTGCTATTACACTTTTTGAGCCATTTTAGTTTCCATTTGTTAAGGACTAAAGTGTCATTCTCAGTCTTCGAGGAGCTAAAATCACTTTTCAACATATTTTGTCATAATATCAATTTGTGGTTATTAAAGGAATATTAATTTGTGATTATTTTACTGCTATTGCACTTTTTAAGCCTTTTTAGTTTTCATTTGTCACAAACTAAAGTGTCATTCTCAACCTCAGGAGCTAAAATCACTGTTCGACATATTTTGTGTAGCGAAAAAATTGCAATAAAAAATATCGATTTGTTATTTTTCATACTGCTTTTACATTTTCAGCACAATTTTAGTTTCATAGGACTAAAGTGTCATTCTTGATCCCTATATACCTTTCAACGCATCTTCAATAAAAAATAATTCGTTATGCGTAGTTCTCGTGATAGTTTTATTTATTGTAGGTTAAAAATTGCATTTTAATTTCTTTATGTTCAAAAATTGTATCAGTGTCAGTACTTTTCGATATATATTATAAAATTATATCAACAATATAATATATTCAACAAAATTAGGGCTTTAAGACAGATGTTTCGCTTTGATCCAGTTTTTTCCAGACATACGCGGCTGTATATTAAAAATATAGCAATACATAACAAAGTTCCAGTCTACACGTATCTTTCAACAATGCTCATTAGTACCAGATTTAAAAAAAATAAACGATTTTATGTAATAGTTTTCTCCTGGGCGGTTTCCAGACATTTCTCATCTATCACTAGGTCTATTTTTACCCGACACGTTCGAAATTTCGCTACTCTTTCGCGCGTCTGGCGTCGCGACGCAGATCGCCGATGTTAACCACCTGACACCGTTTAAAAATAATGCCTCACGGTCTAGGTTAAAAAAAAGCGAAGCCGCACGTCTAGCCTTCAGCCAACAGCCGGACGGACTGTTTTGGCGACGCCGATGTTGCCGCGTCGCAAAAAATAGGCGGAATGCCAGCTCGTTACGTCCGTATAGTCTGGCCAGTGTCGTTTATTGCGATTTGGACGATGCACTAACTCACTGGCTTGGTTAAAAGGTCGCCATAATTTTTCAGTAGATCTAGGGAAAAATTTCGCGACGCGGCAACGGTGCGTCTGCAATGTTTTTATTTCGAGCGGCGCTTTTTTCGCCTTCTTGGCTCAGTGACAGGAATTATAAATATATCGTGGGACTAACTATAGGTGTTTGTTATCAAATATAGGTGTTATTGACAATAAATTGTTGATTGGACATGGCTTCTTGGAAGGTTCAACGAAAACAACGTCTGGACATATCGAAATATTTTATAAATTAATAATTGACAAATAATGCCCTAGCTATTACTATGAAGTTATCTCATGTACTATAAAAACAATAGAAGGATTGTAAAAATTAATACAAGGTGTTAAAGATTAGTTTGGTCAAACTTCAATGAAGGAAATAATCGGAGTTTGTTTTCTATAAACTTGAGTCCGCAAATATTTCGTTACCAAGATACAGAGCTTTAAAATGTTAAGAAAATGGTTGAACTTTGTAAATATTTCTCGAAGAAACCTAGAACAAAATTTATATAAAAGTTAGAAGTGTTATTGCATTACTAATATATTACACCATGCAATATATGAGACACTTTCTATTGCACTACAATATCTATAACATACTGCGATTTTGAATAATCATTTTAAAAACAGCTTGTATACAAGTTTTTGGATTCAAAGCTGGGTAAAGAAGGTACAAGGTGCCAAAGTTTTTATATAAAAAAATTATTTTATCCTTAAATTCAGAAAAGAATTAGTTGACAAAGACAAGCAACTGGAAATAATTAGACCGCTATTTTTAACATCTAGTCTGGTTTGTAGAAGAAGAATTAACATTTATCTTACAGCAACTTGCCAGGCTGCACAAAAGCATTCTACGGGATTGATATCGGGGGAACGAGCTGGCCAAGCAATGAAAAAATAGTCCATATTGCAGAAACGAAGAAACATTTTATAAAACTTTGGCGCCTTGTAACTCGAACACTGTTATACAAACCCCCAAGCGCTCGTCTAGGTCATCTGTACCGGAAGGGATGCCAAACGACGTAGTTATGTCACAATATGTAACCAGCCTGCCGGTAAATCCCGACCTTGTCTATGTCTAAATGAGCCAGCGCGCCTCCACGGCAAAGGTCAAAAAGCCCCAATAAAAATTCCACGCGTTTTTCGCATCATCTAACTATTAATGAACGACACAAACTTGAATGAGACGGTACGGCGGTACTGCGCATCGTGTTATTTAATCTTTTGTTTATTTAGTCTGTATATTTAGAATGTCGTAGTACAAATATTCACAAAAGATCAGTATTATCTTTATAGAATTTTATTATTTTGTATATCTTACGTTTAATAGCTTTTCATAGAAATTTTCGTTTGTCTTTGAGTTAAATCGTTTTTTACTCATTTGGCAACGTTGCAATGTGCTTAAAACAGCCATTTTTTGGATATGTTGGATACAAAATCTGTTCTAGCATTAAAAATATTTTAAAAGTATTCAAAAAAATATTCTATAAAAAATAATAACATTTAAATATGTTACCGTAGGTACAGTTCTTGGTAATAATATTCATTAAATATAATTGCTATTCATATTGTAGAAGTCTATTATTTTTCTATATTTTACATATAATGTTTAACAAAAATTTTCGGTTGTCTTTGGGTCAAGCACTTTTTTACCCATTTGGCAACGACGCGCTCTGTGGCTAATAACGTAGGTACCGTAAGAGAAGCTGGGGAACAGAGATTTTCTGCAAATATTCTTGCGTATGTTTTGCATTTTTGTACACCTTTTATAACTAAATAATAAAGAAAATTTCCATTACATCTACACATACAAAACCGATCTGTTGGATTATTTTCACCCCAACACTGAACTTATTATAAATTGTCTCATGTAGATTCTACGTCATGGTTGACATTAGGCAATTGTTTTTATTGTCAACGTAATTTTCGATATTTGGTCGTGTTAAAAACAACAATTTTTGGAAATTTAGTGCAATATATAATGCAAACATTTGTTGCAGTATATAGTTTTATTACTCTCAGTTGCAGTTTCTTAAATATTTTGATAAAAATGTAATGAATTATTCATTTGTTCGTATGACGTAAGTCGTCTGATATTTATGCAGAACAAATTATAGGAAAACGTTAAAAACGCACAAAACTTCTATTATGCAAGTAATTTGTTGTTCACCCCTATAGTAGTTCCGAAATCTATCACCAGATGTCAGCCACGTCTTGATATTCGCCAATAATATGCCTTTTACTGTTATTGTCGTAACTTTTTTAGGATTGCGGCGCATTAGCGTTGAATCCACGTGAGCAACACGCATTTCTGTTTACTCTGTTACTCGTAGCGTCATTAATATTCATACATCCTCCATCATCGATAAAAATTTCCGACAATCTGTAAACGGTTTTGCCGATATAGTAAATAAATTCAAATGCCTTCGGCTCGCCGTATATTTAAGGCCCCCTCTTGCGTCATCGTCCGCGAATATATGTTTGAAAAGTGGCGTGTCATTAAACTCGACCCAAGCGAATATATTTTCCCGCGCAAAAAAAATAGAAGGTTAAAAAAATGGCACAAAATCAACGTTATGTGTTAGCGCGAATAAAAGAAAAACGGAAACGAAAACTTTGTCATGCAGTTAAATCGTGTTAGCAACTGATTTAACAGCTCAGAAAAATCTTAAAATGTCACAACTCGCGTTTCATCTACATAGCCTCTGCTAGAATGCGCTATGAATAGAAAGCTTGGGCCAGAAATATTTATTTACCTTTCGTTTAAATCTAGCCTGCGCCGTCTTCGAACAAAAGAAAGTGTTAGTGTCTCATCTCATGGAAGTATTGCAAGCGTTTCGAAACAAAAAAAAGAGCAAATGCAAAAATCTGTTCTATCAGTGTAGTTCTTTTTTTTTGTGTCTTCATCCCAACGAATTTTTCCCCGCGTAATTTTGTGTAATTTTTAACAGAACATCGCTCTTTGGATTGTCAAATGTTTCAGTGACTGTACAGAAAAATTTTCGTGTATTATTCAGACTTTAAAATCGTCTGTGTCTTATTCTAAAGTTTCAAAAATACAGTCAAACGAAAGTACTGCGATTTCTTCAAAAAAAAATGTGTCACGCCTTTTAAAATCCCCAGGTCTATATACAGGGCGATCAGTAAAGAATGGGCCGTACTTTAAAGTCGACTAGTTGGACAATAATAATGTAAATTTTATCTACTTTTTTTACGATAATTTTGTTATTAGTTGGGTAATAGTACTAAAATGATGGAAAAGGAGTTTTTTTTCATGGGATAAACAGTCCAATTGATGTTAAATCGATTAAATTGAATTAAATGTATAGGACGTTCTGACTGTCTGTGCCGCTAGGTATACAATATATTCCTTTCAAATTTTTTTAAGGGCAGACATTTTTGGAAAATGATTAGTTATTTTCAAACAGGGAGTAGACTTGTTGTACCATTTTAGAGAAAACTGCGTTAAACTTTATTGTTAAGCTTGGAACTCAATACACAAATTCATGGGCGCCGGCAAAAAAAATTTCAGGGGGGCAACAAAAATAATGCGTAGGTAGTTTTTTTTCTAAACTTTAATGAAAAATAAAAATAACTTTAAACAAGAAACTTTGATAAAATCTTTGGTGCTATAGCTGATGACTTAAGCCTTAGTTTCGTAAATTTTGATTTAAATTATTAACGGTGGGAAAGTGTCAACTTATCGTGAATTTCGCAAAACATGAATATTATCGCTATTTTCATCATTATGTGGGGTTGATGACAGTTTTATGATGAAAATATTGTAGTTGTCAAAATTCACGGTTAATTGACAAATTATTAATTCAATCGAATGTTGTTTGTGCTATTACGTTTAGGTTCAACTGGTTGTTTTTTTATTTTATAATTTTTTAAATTTTCCTTACATGTGTCTTTTTTCTGTTCTGTTATGTATGATGTTAATGTTAAGCGTAAGTTAAACGCAGTTTTCTATAAAATGGTGCATTTTGGCGATACACAACAAGTAAGTATACCTTTTTTAAAACTAGTTGAACGCTGTTTCAAAATAATTAATTATTTTACAAAAATCTCTGTCCTTAAGAAAAATCTGAAAGGAATAATATAGTGGCACAGACGCTTAGAACGCCCTGCATATTTGTGTTTATGTCACAAAAAGATTCTTTTCCGAATACAGTACAATTACCCAACTAATAAGAAAATGGTCGCAAAAAAATAAAAAAAGAACTTTCTGATGCCTATAGCTCCTTAAAGAAGTAAAATTGCACTAAAATAAGCTGATTTAATTCACATTATTTCTGTCCAAAGAAACTAGCCTTAAAATATGGCCCATTCCTTACTGAACACCCTTTACAGAGTATTTCATAATTTCGTGCAGAAAATCCAGAGGCGTATTCTATGGTTTGAAATAAGATAATTTTGTTAAATATAAAAAATCTAAAATTGATAAAAAATCTATTAAAAATTCATAATTTCTAAACCCGTTGAAGTACTTTTGGCAAATTGTGCATACCTTACCTTAATATTAACCGTAAAATACACTCTGGATTTTCTGTAGATAATTAAGAAACACCCTGTATATTTCAGAATTCAGTTATCAAAAAAAAATCTTTTCGGAAATGGCATGCAAAAAAAATTCAAAAAAAGGCCCAAATCACTTGCTCACAACTAGTTACCTCTCGTCCAAATCGTTTACGCGATGTCTTTGAAAAAAAAATGAAATAAAAATAAAACAACGATAAGAATTAAACAAAGTACCAATAAAAATATCTGCGTTAATTCGGTGAAACGCCGCTAGGTGTGCTTGGGTCCGTGCGAGGAATGTTCGTTTGTTTTTATGGTCCCCAGTAAATTTCTTGGTATTCGTATTGTTACATAATTATATTATCGTCGGAAAATATTTGCGAAATCTAAATCACCAGAAAATAATCATTAGCACGCGTGTAAAACTGTATCACGTCCGTAAACATTTGAGAATTATTGCATTAACCTATCGTTTATCACTTTATACCATATAACACTCTGTATAGCAGCTCTATCAGATCGTTTTGATTTTTTACTATTATTGCATTACGTCCATAAACAAATATAAGCTTTAAAATTTTAGTCCTTGCAATTATTTGTGCTTTTTCAACCAAACCATTCATTTTTTTAACATTAATAAATATTTTAATTAAAATTTTCATATCGATTTTACATTGTGACTGGCGCCTCCACCATTTTTTATTAAAAAGTCATTTTTTTAATAAAAACTACTTTTTTTTTTCTTAAAAGCCTGAGTTACGGTATATTTACTATTATTTGTACAATTTCTCTTTTAAAAAATTATATCATCATTGTATCAAGGAAAATGTAATCTGTTTCAAATTTATTGTTATTTGAATCCGATGAAGGGCATTACTTACTACTTCTTGTAACCGTTCGAGTATATTAATTTGTTCACTGTGTATACTGGAAGTTTAACAACACCCGGAAAAAGATACCATGCGGTTGAAGTCAGTTATAAGAAAGAATTTTGTATGCTTTTCAAACAAAAATAAATTAAAACGTTTTATCCATAATCACATGACAATCATATTTGTGGAGTCAGAATTATTATTAAGTCGATAAAAAAATATTCAGACGACTTGATAATTCTTAGTACTCAATGAAACACAAACTTGATATTGCAAGGAAAATTAAAGAAAAATATAGCTGATCCTTACAAGAAGAATAAATTCGAACAAATTACAATCGAGGTATTTTTGTGCATTTACTCAAATAATTAAAATGATAATAATTAATGTTTTTATTAGATTAAGTAAGCAAATGATTAAAAAAAGTGTTTATAATGTAATTTAGAAGTATTTTTCAGATAGTTTTACTCGAAAACCAGGCTTTTTCCGAAAAATATAAAAGAGTAGTAATTTGTAGAAAATTTAAAAACACAATGGAACATGTCATGACTGTTACAAGTAAGCAGTGGCGTACTATTTTATTTAGAAAAATATACCAGCAATACCTTGTACCTGTACGCCACTGTAGCATCTAAATTTCAAGAAAAGGCTTCGGATTTTGAATAATGTTTACATGAATCCATGTGCCCAATTTCTAATTATTTCACCTACTAGTTTATAAAATATTTAAAAAAATCAAAAATAATTTTGTTAAGTTGTTAAAATGGTAATTAATCGTAATAGAAAAAAAGTAGGTTTTTTGAGTTTACTGATTTAATTTACGTGGTCATTCTCTCGCTGATCGACACCTAGGGCTATTTCACCAAACCTTATAAGAATAAATAAAAAAAAAACACTGACTTGTTCCTGGTAGCTTCGATGTAGTGGATCTGATCTGTAAAGTTGCTCCTGTACAGCACGGTAGAATTGACCCCGTAGGGCCTGGCTCCAAGCCCTACGTTGTTCTCCGCCGGCTGGTCCCCTTGCATGGTTTCGTACGGGTCATCCTCAGACCCGCCTTCCGTTCTCGCCGGCCTGACGTCCTCCTCGACGCGTCTCTTGAGGTAACGGTCGTAGTAGGCGTCGAGGAACCTCTCGAGGGTCTCTTCGACGTCCGCCGTGGAGTTGCCGGACGTCCCGGCACCCGGCGCCCCCAGGGCGACCTCCAGCGACACCAGCAGCACGGCCAGGAGGGCCATAGTCCTCGGTTCGGGGCACATTCCGGCACTTTGGCACTTCTTCTCACTGCACTCCTGAAAAAAAATCGTCGGGGTTTAGTGGGCGCGCGATTTTCGAAAACGAGACCCGTATCGTCGTACTGTGCGTTGAAAACTAACTCGTCGCCGTCGTATTATTAGTTCCTATCTAGCTTCGAGGTGGACAGAGAAAGGGCGTTCCGAAGTGGGTTCTCTTAACCTGTGTATTTTTGTTCGAAATAGGCCTGCCTAGACGATGCGGCGTCTACGGCGACGCGCGGCATGTGGGTACGAAAAAAACGCCGCGCCCGCGAAATTTCACACTCCGGAAATCGTACGGAGGCGGTTGCGTTGGTTGGGTTCGGCCGTTTCGGCCTCTTGCGGCCTCGTCGGCGACCCCGTACGCTGACAACAATTATTTGTAATTTTACGCGGTTGATTGTTGATTATTTATTGCCTACACTGAAAATAATTATTAAAAACGAATATACAGGGTGTTTTTAAATGAAGTGGCAGAAATGAGACCACAGATGGCACAAGTCGCGCCCTCTACTAGTGACGTCAAAATTTTAGACAAATTTGAATTTCTCGCCCGCATAAACCCCCGATTTACAAATTGTATGTAAATATTTGGATTTCCTAAAAAGTTATCTATAAATATCGAAAATAAAATTTTAACTTTGACACCCTGTATCTTTGGTTAAATCGATTTATTTTTGATACATTTAAAAATACTTAGTAACTTTAACATACATTTTGTCTCATAATTGTTTCAATTTGTGCCTACAACATTCAAATATTGTATAAGAAACTATGCAGCTGATTGTTGAAAAGCTATTATCTCGAAAATTTCTAAGACTAACGACAAGTAGATCTTTTTTTCCTCAAAAACAATGTAGGTTTAAGATTTTTTAATAAAAAACGTGATAATGTTAGGTCCAAAAAACTTGCGCTCACATTTATGTCACAAATATAGTGGATGTGGCGCCCTCTAGGCGATACGTCGAAATAGACAACAGATTATGATTTCTCGTATCTGAAAACATCTATTCCCAAATTTTTATCTTGATACATTCAAACCCAATGTAATTATTGCAAAAACCAACTTTTTTATTATCAACATTTTATTAACGCATTTTGGTTTAAATCGTAATATGTGGAAAATCTAGTATGGCCCATTACTTACGACCACCCTGTAAAATTAAATTGTTAGTTTAGAAGGCCTTGAACTTACCTACAAAATGATATTTTGATCGCTAACATCTCTTAAATAATAACAGATTTATAAACCTGGGTAATTTTAATTGCACCCTTTATAATCCAGCTAATAACAATTGAAAGTTCAGTGACCTTTGAACGTTGAATTTTGTAAAAAAGTTGTAATATATATCTAACTATTTATCACTGTCTTCATTATATGAGGTTGTGTACTTTGGTCTTGAGCTTCAGACAAACTGGCATGACAGCTTTTACAGTGAAAATTCAAGAAAATGTAGTAATCAGGTTAATATTATATATTTTATAAATTATTGCCGTCAAATTTTCGATACTTTGTGATTATGTAAGTACTGTTTTCCCACTTTAAGAATATATCTCATATCCATTTTTTTTAACATAGAACAAATTTAATACATACTCTATTCTCCAATTATAGTGATAATAAGGTTATAATATAACAAAATTTTTTGAACACTTGTGTTTTCCGCAAATTAAATGTCTAAAATCAATAAAAAAAAAACTCGAAGAACAGTAAATCCACATTTGCAGCGTGAGAGCTACCTGAAACTGCTATTTGATTTTCGCGCTCATATCGCCTGTCAGAGATGAATAATGACAACGAATATCCTTGTTATTTAAGGTTAGGTTCCAATAATCCAATGTTCCAATCCAAATAATCAGTAAAAATGCATAAATAGGAAAGAGAAAGGATGAATCCCTATTCTAAAGAACGTACATATTTTTGGTCATGCTTCAAAATATCTGTTTGAATTCAATAATTGGGTGCAAAAGAAAAACGCCAATGGCACTCTTTATAATGAAATTAGCGAATAAACTAATTATCATATAGACAATAAACGAAAATAGTTATTTAATAGCAAAATCAAGTCCTGCAATTATTAGTTTCAAGACTAGACTAGACTACAAATCACGATAACCTGATATAATATTGTTTTTCTAAGTACTCCCGCAATGAAATATGCAAATGAAAGGATTGTTACCTGGTTCATAATGAGGGTCAATATCTGCTTCGTAATTCCTTAAACTAATTATGAATTGTTAAAGAAATAGTAAGATTTAAAGGTTCAAAACATTTTTAATCAGTTATTATGTCTTAAAGAATCAAATGTTACAATATTTTTTATAATTAATTCTTTAATATTTTTTAATTTAACCGTGCTTTTCTACAATTATTGAAGTGCAGAAGAAAAACAAACCTTTTTATAACAAATATTTCTATACTTTTTTATTAGGAATCAATGGATTATTTAAATGATTTAACGAATAAAATCCAAAGTGACTTCGTCACTTACCTAGAACTTCATAAATATAGTTTTTCTACTTTGTAAAAGCGAAGAGTCAAATTTAAATGTGGATTTTATTTAAACCTGTATGTAGGTTTATTCAGATATTATTTAAAACGTACATAAGCAATGTTCTTTCAGTTCTTAGGAAAAATTTCCTGATAGACATTCTAAGAATCAGGGAAATTAATCTTAACACGTTTAAATATGCAGGGAGCGCATTCACCAAAACAGGACAGCGTATTCTATCACCTCCTAAAATTATTGTAACGACTTGCAAGACACCCTGTATAATAAGGCTGATTGACAAAATATGATTCCCAAATAAAATTAAAATATAATTCAAAAAATGGGAAACAGGTACGAGTACAATGAGATCTTTTTTCATTTTTTAAAAACTAATAATATTAGATGTATTTTGAAAATCGAACAAATTATTAGTACTGTGGCGTTCAGTGTGTATCGTTCAGGAAATGAAATATGCTTTATGCTTGCAGGGCTGCAATATTTTGGTTCACTGATATTTATTACGGTACTAAATATATTATTTTATAACGATATTACGAGTATATTTTGATTTTTTTATGGTTAGAACTGTTATTTGGTGGTCATTAAAATAATAGAGTTTACCCTAACACTTTTGCTGTCCCAATTTTCATGAGCCTCGCACTTTTTTACTTTGACTCTTGTCAACGCACTCTAAAACAATATCAGACCTCGGGATCTTCTAATAATTAGAGCTTACCGTAAGAAATCGTCTTAAAATCCTTTAGAAGTCCCGCACTTAGTTACCCTGCCTATTTTCGGTGTCACTTAAGAAACGCGGAAAAAATAATGACATACATTAAAGTTCCTCATCTTTATATATGTCAGATAGTCGAACCTAACAACGTAATTCGCCCGATTTGGCCGGATACACTGCAAAAAACTGACTACCTAGATATTCCCTGGAACGTTGATTCCGCTTACGAATTTCTAGCAGATTCTATAGTCCAATTTCCAGCAATGATTGCTTGATATTACCGGCGTGCTGCTTTCGTCATTTTGGCCTGGAGGCATCGGGGGTTGGCCGACGCCATGGGCGTCGACTGGCCGGGGTAAAGAGGGTTCTAGACTGCCTTAAGGACAAAAAAATGGTTTTTATGTTCTTTAATGTTTACTTTTTTCACGCAGGAGATACATTTTGGCCAACTTCTGTCGTAGAAAAAGTTAAAGTTTATACAGGGTGTTCCCAGCGAGCTACCCTGGATTCTTAAGGTTGGTTGAGAAAAAAAATCTTGCAAAATTTTGTAAAAAGTAAAATATGGATCTTGTATGGTGCTCTTCCTCATTTTTTACAATAAACGTTAATTCTCATCTGCATGATAGAATGTTTTCGACTAAACGGTATAAGTTGCCAACATTTTTGGAAGAATTTATTTAAGAAAATTTTTTAGGCCAATCATTTTTACTGTCGCTAAATTGAAATCTGTTCCTTAGCGAAAGTAATTTTGTTTTGATATATTTGTTGATATATCTTCTTCGATTGTTTTGGTAATAACTTAGAGTCTATTTGCTTTGCCGATTTCAATAGAAACAATATGGCAATTACTGTGTACTTAAGTTATTTACTTAATAACGCTTCTTTCACAGCAACCACAGATGCTCTGACGAAATTATTATTATTTATGAAAGAAGTATCATACAATTTTAAAAATATAAAATAAATACCCCTGTTTGCTATGATGATAAGATTAAAATTGACCGGCGAAAAAATTATGTCTTTGCCAAGGCAGTAAAGTAGATTTAATGCTTTGGCTGCTTAAATAGACTCGGCTGCGCATCATGTCAGTATATCTTGGACTGTAGTGCCTAGTTAAACAAGTAACTATAGCTTTGACCAGAAGAAAAATTGTGACAATCAGATAACACCCAAAAAAATATATAAATAATTTTTTACCTGAGGTATTCAGTTTAAAGAATGTGTGCAAGTTGGTAATTCACATTAACTGCATGAAGAAAAGCTTTAGCACCCTCTAACGGTGCATATACAAAGGTAAATTACAAATCTGGAGTGTATCGCGTTTACACCCTGTATAAATGCCAAATTTTCAAAAGAGCTGTATAGATATTTTGTGAAAATTAACTGATACGTGTCCTTTCAAACTTTCAGTCGAAAAAAATCACATTATTTTGCCCTTCTTACTGTATTTTATTGCTGCTTGTGTCTCAACTTGTAAAACAGTTGTTACCAAACGATATATTTTACCTTCACGGTCATTTTTACTCATACGTTCCACGATAATATAACTAAATCTCTCCGTTCGACAAAAATCTTATAACCATCTGACTGGTACTTCAAAGCCTAGTCAAATTCTTCACTTGGACCACCTCAAATATCGTCGAAAGATCTTTAAACCTCTCCAAAGGCCTTCGAACCTTCTTCAAGTGTTTCATGCCTCAAGACAATAATTTCAGCATACCTTCAAACTGCAGAATATTTGATGTAAAACTAGTTGGAACTAGTGTCCGCTAGTACGTAATGCAATGTGGGGTCATGTGTTTTTATTTAGTTTAAATAATTAAACGACGTTGTTATTATCACCGAAAGTTAAACACGATGTGTCACAGAGCATTTCGTCTATAAATTAATGGAGTCGAACAATGCAGCTGCTAGACTGATTGAATCAAATTCACAATAGCTTGCATAGAAGTAGATGTGTATGGTGATATCGACGTGCACAAGGCGAAACGACAAAGCGACATTTTTGTAGAAATTGACATTTTTGTATTAGTGGAAAGTACTAAAGATCATTAATTAAACAATAAAAATTGCATGACCGACAAAATTTTATTATAAATTTTTTGTTTAACTAAGCAGCAAAGTACAAGATTTAATGGCGCAGTCGACCCCGTCAGAAGGTAAATAGAGTGTGTTTTATTATCAGAAAAATCGAAGACATGTCAGCAAACATATAAAAAATGCATTGATTACCGGGCTGAGAATAACTTTGTTTTTCCACGGTCTGGAGTAGAAATCAGTTTCTATGACATCAAAATTAAAACAGAAGTAGTCGATTATTCCCAAGGGAGTATAATGCTCACAAGGGAGTTTACATTATGGAGAACGTTTTTCATGCAAAAAAAAAAGATAACATTGAAATTATTTATTGACATTTAAATTAAATGTTACATTTGTACAATTTTCAAAATTAATATTAGAAGGAATATTACTTTCGCTTACATTTACAGTTTTTGTGATTGCGCTAGTAGTGGTACCTACTAAAACCTGATTAGCAATTTTGGTCTTATTTTCAATGGAGTTCTCGACATAACCCTCAGCGACTGTCGTTGATTTCCAACCAGCATGACGCTTTATTGTCGTGATATCCACACCAGCACCTGCCAGTAATGTCGCTGAAGATCTTCGTAAGCAGTGACCAGTATAACATGCAGCATCAGGTAATTTTAAATACGACGCTAATACACTCGAAATTTTTCCCATGGTATTCTTGCCAACTATCTGCGAACTACATTTACCTGCTTTGTAGTACAAAAAAAGGCGCTTATGCTTGACGTGGAGAGGACGAAGGGACAGGTATTTTCGAAACAATTCAAACATATTTCCCACATCGGTAACCAGAAAGGTTCGTGGAATCTTTGTCTTAGTGTTTGGAATTTTTACAATCAAGGAAGAGCCTACATCCTCAATATCATCTACAGTTAAATTGACTAGTTCATCAGTTCGACAAGCTCCGGCAATCCCCAGAATTAATCCAACCTATAAAAAATCAAAATACTTAATAATTGAAATACCTAACAACAAAAGTAATCTTACCTTAATCATTAAGAATTCTTTGTCATTTGCACTTGACAGAAAACGGTCAATATTTTTGATTTTTTCGCTTGATATCCGTCACCGGTTCTTTTCAAAAATGCGATCAGCTTGGGAAATTTGCTTATATCTATGTTGTCGTAAATTATCAAGCATGACTTAACCATAGAATATTGCGCCCATAATGTGGAAGACTTGTAATTCTTTGCATTTTCACTGAAGTATGCCAACAAAACATTCTCGCTGTATACTTGAACATTTTCCTCGGCGCACCACTTTTTGAACCGATTGTAGGCTATATCGTATAAAGATCTTGACTTCGTAGGCAGCTAATTGCTTATTGCAATATTTGCAGCCTCCACAATCTCTTCCAACTCACAATTAGTCATTGTGCACTAAACAAACTTTAAACTAAACCAAACTAGCACCTTAATTTGACAATTCTTTTTGTTTGTTTGTTTTGTAGTTATGACAATAACTCAACGACTACTAAATAAATGCTCAAATCCGGATACAATAATTCTGGTGCTACTTACTTCATAATGACAAAATATGTGTTTTTAAGTTAATGAGACCGTGGAAAAAATAGTATATACCATTCGGTAGAGATGCTATTTTGTCCTCGGTGCATTGTAGCCCTCGGGCTTCAAATTGCACCTCTGCCAAAATAACGCATTTCTCTCCTTTATAGTATAATGTACTATTTTTAAAAAAAATATGCTATTGATATATTTTTCCGAATTAAGCAAAAGTATGAAATCTTCAATATGATCAATACAGGGTGTTTTTACATGAAGTAGCAAACATGAGACCACAGATTCCTTAGGTGAAAATAAATCGATTTAACTTAACATACCTATAACCCAAGTCGCATATTAAAAATAGATACAGGGTGTTAAGTTAAAACTTTATTTTCGATATTTGTAGATAACTTTAAAAAAATCCAAATATTTTCCTAATTTGTAAATCAGAGGTTCTTGCGGGCGAGAAATTGAAATTTGTTTCTAATTTTGACGTCAGTAGTAGAGGGCGCCACTGACACATCATGGTTCTATTAAATGGCAGAACTTTTTTGCTGATCAGTGTTTCCATCTGACTATCGAAACAATCGATTCTCCTACCTTCAGTTTTCGAAATAATCCTATTTGAAATATTCAGTGCACCGATTGAACTGTTATCGTTTCAGGTAAAGTGCCTTTTCTATTAAAAATACAGCAAAATTCTGAAGGAAACCCCTGATGATATTATTTAGGTACAAAGGTAATTATAAACAAAATATTTTTCATAAATGAAGAATGCAGACTATTATTATACGTGGCAATGATTTTTGCGATATCTGGGATATGGGAAGTAGACTGCTAATCACTCTGCCAACTACAAAAATAGAGAAAAAAAGAATACCATAACTTTAACTGAAGGTTATATTGAGTAGTTCATAATTCCTTAATCAGTTGTTAGGAAAAACATTTTCTCTACTACAAGTGCTGGAAATGATTTTTAAAATAATTCAACCACTTTGGAGGATTCGGTAGTACATGAACAATCTACTAGTGCAAACACTTCAACCTACATAGACGAACTAAATGTTTCAAAACAAACAAAACAAGGGATATTCCGTACAGACTGTTCTAATTTCACTATGAATGTTTACAATAAATAAAATGACTTTCGTTGAAGAACAAATTTTAGTTTCTAATTTAGCGGCAGTAAAGATAATTCTAATGCATTGGCAGTAAATGTGATACTAGCAAATACACTTTTTTATTGGTCGATTTCCCGTAGTGTAACACACAAACTAAGCGTATTTCCACTTTTCTGATCCAAAGAACATGAGGTAGAAGGCCAGACCAGAAGACAATTTGTATTTCTCCTGACGCGATTGGGGTTCTCGAGCTTGCAAAACTTTCCGTCTGCCGTTAACAGTGTACTACGCTACAAATATTTAAATAAATTCTAAGGGTCTTCCAGTAACGTATTTAGAGGTGTCTAGACGGTTTTTTATAAATATGTAAACACACAACTACTACATACATTTTTCATTTTACCAGGCCCCGTCTGCCAAACGTCCTTCTTGACGAGGATATTATTGTCCGACCGGGTACCCGCTCTGAGGAAGGCACAAAGTCCCATTTGCACCGCGGACGGATCGCATTACTCATTTCGCGTCCCGCCGAAAAGAAAAAACGTCGACACTAGGTTGGATCACTCATTACTTTAGGCTCTAACCATAGTTGAAAGATATTCCAAGTTGGTTCGCTTTTTTGTTGCGGTTGAATATGCCGCCTTTTTTGCAACAAGTCGAAAATCACATCGACAAGCGCGTTACGAGGGCTATCAGCAAGTTTTACCCCTGTTTAGGCAAGGCAGGTACGACTTACGACCATAGAAATCATAAAATATATAGAACGCCAAAAGAGGTACCGGAAATAGTCGACCTATGGAGAAAACGCGAGTCTGGTAATATTGCAGTAATTTATCTTTTATGTGTTGGTTGTACTGACGGGGTATTTTTACACTAATAATAATAATAATAATATTTATTTGTTTAGAAAAGTACAGGTAAAATGTAAAACACCAAGCATTAAAAGTAAATAAAAAAAATCAAGAGAACAAATAAATATGGGTGGCAATTTCAAATTATGAAAATTTTACGTCGAATTCGTAGAAACATATGTTTTCTATGGTCCAATTACAAACATTCCGCTTACATTAAGTTTTCCCTAGATGGCTGCTTTCTAACCTCCTACATAGTCTGACTATTTTTAAGTGCCTATTGTAAAGGCTTCTGGCATTCTATATATTTTATGATTTCTATGCTTACGATTATTTTTTGTTAAGGACGAACAAGAGTCACTGCATGTATGACAGTAGCAGGCTTTGTCTGTCAACATTTGGTACAATTTTAGGGAAGAGTTACCCCTCAATAAAGATCTTGTAGTGCTTCAATTAATTTTAACTCATAGTAAAAGAAAACCAGTACTAAACCTAAATCATGTACCAAATTTGGTTCTTAGGTAAAGTGTTGCATAGATATTATTATCTTTTAAAAAATTTAAGGTCCACTGGGAGATAGTAACTCCTCAGGGGTGTAACTTTATATATACAGGGTGTTTATTAAAGAATGGATCGTACTTAAAGGTTAGTACCATCTTCCTTCCTTAAGAAGTTCTAGACCCGAGAAGGTAGTTTTTTTTATTTAATTTTTTATGCTATATTATTTATTTCTTGGTTAATCGTACTTAAATTTTATACAAGAAGGTTTTTTTTGTATGATACACACGAATATCTGAATGATTTTTGTGTTAAATGTACTTCCTTGGATGAAAATTAGGTGACATAAGTTAACTTACCTTAGTACAACTTTTCATTCCTTAAGAAGTTATAGTTGTACTAAGGTAATTGATTGAAATCACCTTATTTTCGTCCAAAGAAGTTAGCTTTCAAGTATGACCCATTCTTTAATAAACGCCCTGTATGTAAATTTGGTTAAATTACAATATTTTAGACATCCCTGCATGTACAACCGTTTGCAAATGACACTCTTTACATGAATTTTGCGGTTTCTTCTGAACTTCCAGAAGTTCAAAGGAAGGAGTTTTGAGGGAGTGCCATTATCTCATTCTGTCAGTCGTAAATATTTTAAAAAAAGCTCCACTACTCACATCTAGTACATATTTTCTTAGGGATCTTGATACGTATTGTAAAAAAATATTATTGTGGATGTGAATTTATTTTTATTCAATGCTCTTAGAACAGAAATTATGTTTCTAATTAAATATCAGAGCAAAAGTGAAGTAAATGGAGAAAATTCGTGTAAAAATTACCCATTACAAATCATGTTAGGAGGTCGCTAAATAGGAACTTAGATTTTGGCTTTCATAACATGACATAAGATGTTTAAAAGTATACATTTTAGGTGTATATCACTTCAAAGTTCTATTTTCAAAAGAGAAGTACCTATATTGGTATGGAACCTTGAGGCACGCCAAGGTTAATTAATGAAAGAGAAATCTGGTCAGTTTGGCAGTATATTCAGCCAAGTGTTCCTTTGAATTTTTGTACATTATAATGCCAGGACGTGAAATTTCTGCGTTTACGCGAGCAAGAATGATTGCTTTACATGATGCAGGACATTCTAATCATCAGATATCGAACATGTTGGGCATTCCTAGATATGATGATTTGATACAGTGGAAAACAGACCACGTAGTGGACGTCCTCGAGTATCTAATGAAAGGGAGGATCTGTATTTGGTGCCCGTAGGCACCGCACATCTTCAGCTTCAGCTCTCAGGATCCACTTTTAAGGTAAGTTTCGCCGTGTTATATCGACATCTACCGAAGACGACTCCACAACGCACATTTACGTGCCAGAAGACCATTACGGGTCCCCACTCTCCTTCCAAGGCTTCGTGCTGCCCGTCTCCAGTGGGCGTGAGAGCATAGGGGTTGGCTTTTACGCCAGTGGCTGTGGGTCATATTTACAGACGAAACCAGAATTGAGATGGTTACTAATGACAATCGACAAAGACTCTGGAGAGAACCAGGTCATAAACAGCGACTTCATTTGCAGACATCGCTGGTTTTTAATTTCCTAAGTACTCAGTTTATCGAACATATTTTCACCAAAAAAAGAAAACAATACTTTTATAAATATATTTGATTTATCTGACAAAAAGATTTCTTTAACAAGAATGAGGGGGTCCAAGACTTATGACGTTGTGAATATAGAAAACCTTAGTAAAATCGATGCAGATAACATCCATCTGACTCATTTCGTCAAGTTTTAAACTAATAAATAATTTATTCTGCAACAAATTTCTATTTTGATCTAAAGACTTTTCCGCCAGTTAATTTTGCATCCATGTAGAAAAATGGCGTGATTTGTTGTTGTTGTGGTACACAATATTTCTGCATGATTTGGCAATTTTCATTATTATAAATATGTTTATGCAACATTTATATAATTTCGCTTAGACTGACCATCAAATACGTTTAGTAATTACGTAGGGAACTAATATGTTGTAAAGTCGATTTCCCTTTAAAACTACCTGAATAGGTGTGAAATACACTCAAGTATATCTTAGAAATCCGTATGCAGTCGGATCAATTAACTAAGAAATTTCCTATCAGATTGGACTATTAACAATATTTTTTAACGATCTTTAGTTCTAGGAATGTATAAAAATGTATCCTTCGATGTTCTCAGAAGGTGTAAATAATTAACCTGATATTCAAGGAATACACAAAAGGCGATATTTTCAAAATAAGAATTTGAATTTGAGGAGTCATTGTTGCTAATCGTCGTATGGCGTGTAAAACATTGTAAAAGTTGATTAGAAGCGCTGACTAGACCCATACCGAGACAAAGATATGATTATAAAAAACTAATTTAAATAATTATTAATTATAGCTATTCCGGCAACAGATTTATTATAGGAAAACAGGTATTTAATTAGCGCTCGAAAGAAATATGTGTAGTGTATTTTCAGGAATATTTACTATGATCTCGGCCTCGGGAATCTGTTATTTTTCTCAAAGCTGGAAATTAGGTAGGAAAGTTTGTTTACACGGAAGGTCTACATTTTGCTAATATTTACGTAACGTTTAGTTGGCTGTGAAGTTTCAAAACAAGTGAGCATTACAGATTTGTTTGTTTTTCATTTGTTTCGGCGTGCACGCTAGATTCCACACACAGACTGGGTTTGTTTTAGTATTCTGCCAATCGTCCGGAATGAGTTTCCAATAAACCGTTCGCAGGTTTTGTCACCGAACGAACCATCATCAAGTATGATGGCTAACTCTGTTACCGAACGATAAGAAACAAAAAATGTCAAAAATCTATACGTGTTGCTCTGATTATGACGCCATGAAGTTTCTATGTAGTATCGTCAAGTTTTCCATTATCTTACGACATAAATTTCCATTTTTTATTCAAATTCGACGGTGGCGGTGTTAAGCGGAGAATCATGGGTGGCTCGTGAAGGGGCCAACAGAACAAGAAATTACATTTTGAGTACTTGCTTTCCTATATTTTGATTATACAGTGCTTTCGAAAAGTAACGAATAAATTCATTATTTCTAAAATTGAGACGTTTATTTTTAAATAATTGCACTTTTTGACATACGACCCATATTTGTGACGTCATCGTTGTTCGAGATATGACGTCATCGACAAATTTTTTAAATTGCAACCCCCAATTTTGACCATGCCATTTGAAAGAGCGTGTCATTGTACATACATACATCATGAAAAATTAAGGTGTTACATAACAAAAATTTCAAGAAAATAATGTTTAAAGATTTTAAAATTTAATTTTCAGAATTGCATTAGTACACGTGGGTTTTTATTATCAAATAATAAATAATCATCTACATTTTGTAAATAGAAATTTGCTTGATAAATAATTTGAAGGACGACTTCATTAATTCTTATTTTTCTTTAACCTCTTTTAAGTTAATTCGTATTCAATACAATTTTTCGGTATAAAGCGTTGCAAGTACTGTTTGCCATAAAATTAAGGTTAAGTTTTTTACAGTATTACATTCCTTATTTGATCTTCGTCTATTAAAATGAACTTGCGGTACTTCGTAACGTAACCTTATATTAGAATGTTAGGAAATTCCAGAGTTGAGTATTATTAGTTTATTTAACAAAATATGCCAGCCACTGGAGCATCAAAATTTTAGGAAACGGCGTCAGACAATGATCTCAATTTCAAATTATTTGACTTGCTAGTTTTAAAAATATTAAAAAAATAGTTTGGTAAAGTTTAACACCCTACATATTTTTAACGTATATCATCGTTTCTCCACAAAATTACCCTGTAAATTTTGGTACATAATTGTTTTCTTCAACTTCCAACAATATTTTTTTTGTCTAATCAATTATTATGTTTAGAAGTTATAAGAAGTTTTGATATCAATTTTTTGTAATTGAATTAAAATAATCATTCATAATTCTCGTTTTCCTTCATAACATAATAAGTAGAAGGAGCAGAACAATGTTACCTGATATATATTATTTTCAGAATCTGACGTGGATGGAAGAGGTTTATGATGATGAAACATTCAGGCTTCGATAATGTAGTACAAAGAACAGGACTAGTAATAAGAAATATGAAAAATATACAGGGCAGTTCATCTGTAGGGTTCATTATTTTGAAGGTATGTAGTTAACCATTTAATATATTAAAACAAATGATTTCTACAAAATTGACTCGCATTTGAAAATTTATTTTCCCCGGCGGATTGTTATGCGCCGAATAGGTCACGAATAGGTTGTTGTTAAAAATTATCGAATCATGCTTTGTTTTCAAAGTGTGATCACACGAGAACGTTAGATTCGGCCGCAAATTTGTTACTCCACTGTGGATCTATTTTTCATGAACCCATGTTGATAAGGGCTAATGACTCCCTGCACATGTGGATACAGTAAATTATGAAGAGCAATTTCGAAGACTTTCGAGAAAATACAAATAATTGTAATAGATCTATAATTGTTAATATCAGATTTGACACCTTTTTTGAAAACTGGAGAAATATGAGACTTCTTCCATTTATCAGGAAAAACACCGGTCTTTAGTGACAAATTGAAAATAATAGAAAGCGGAGTAACCAAAGCAAATGCACAGTCTCTAATAACAAAAGCCGGAATACCATCTGGACCACGCGTGTGCTTAGGTTTCAATTGCTTAAGTGCAGAGAGTACCTCCGAATGTGAAAACCGAGGCACATGCAACGTGTCTATGTAAATATTTTCAGTGGGACAATTGATGACAGTATCAGATGGTATATTGAAGGACTTACTAAATGCATGTGAAAAACCATCCGCCATCTCTTGAAATGAAGTGAGTGTTTCATCATTATTTGTTAATACTGAAGGCAGTGAATTTCCACCTTTATGAGAATTTACGTATGTCCAAAATGATTTGACATCAGACTTGGTATTGTTTTCAATTACATTAATATAAATGGCATGAGCGTTATCAATGTCTCTTTTTAGTTTATTGCGAATTTCTGAAAACTTATGATATGATTCATTATCACCTATTCCCTTATACGTTTTCCAAGCGCTGTATTTTTTACGCAAATCAAATATAATGGCTCCATTAAACCACGGTGGATAAGATCTTTTAACTGACTTACGGAGATATTTAGGAACAGAATGAGCCACAATGTCATAAAATGAAGAGTAAAAACTACTACAAGCTTCGTTAACATCTGTTGCATTATTAAGAAATGACCAATCATAGTTATTTATGTCATGAATCATATTTCACTGTTTGCAAGATGGTGGTGAAATGATTTCATAATTAAAACTATAATGCGATGCTCGATTTTTTTTTTTTGATAAAAATTGAAGGAAAATGAAATCCTTGCGAAAAATTAGTCGGAAATACATGTTTCAGTTTTTATTTATTAAAATACCCCTTAGGCTGCCTCCGCGCGCGCCCCTGATCCGCATCGCATAAATGCCGGCAGTAAAAATAACGTATTTTTCGGATGCCAAAAGTTGGCTGATCCGCAAATATCTGGGTTTTTGACCTTTTCGTATGAAATTCCATATTACAGCAAATCTAGCCAGTCACAAAACACGTCGAGATTATTTTCGGTCGTCGAGGTATTTTAAAAACGCTTAACAAGGAACGGGTTATTACAGGACATGGTTTGTTTGGTGTCACCACTAATTGATTTATTTGACCATCAGATCGTCACCGGACCAACATTTTTAGCATGCAGAAATAAAAAGTGTATTTTTTGTCAATTATTGGATTACTATTTTATAAATTGTGGATTATACCGTTCTTTGATTTGGCACAGGCGTCGCATGTACGAGGGAGAGTCAAAATGTTACGTATGCGAGAGGAAATGTTTAATTTTTCTTGAAAATGGTAATTTATTAATGTTATCTAAAAAATGATGTCGTAGCAATAAAAGCATTCACTTTTAATCCTAGGAGCTAAAGTTGACATTTTTAATCCTTATTTACCACATTAACATTAAACACACAGTTTGAACAAGTATTAAAATTAAATAAACCACTGAAACTGCCACTACCCTCATTCTTGGAGCAATTCTCAAAGCAGTCCAACACGTTTTCATAAATAGTTATAATATTCAGATATTGTGAAATCAGAAATGACAACGGTGCTTGATTTATCATTACCACTATCAATTTTCTGTATTCTTCTCGCAATATTTTATTCATTTAAAAGTGAGCGTAGGCTTCCGCCACAGTGCTCGATCACCATCTTCCGTGTCTTTTAAAACCAGTGAAGTCACCACCGCCGTCAACTATTGATATTGTGAAATCAGAAATGACAACGGTGCTTGATTTATCATTATCACAATCAATTTTCAGTATTCTTCTCGCAATATTTTATTCATTTAAAAGTGAGCGTAGGCTTCCGCCACAGTGCTCGATCACCATCTTCCGTGTCTTTTAAAACCAATGAAGTTACCACCGCCGTCAACTAAAAAGTTAGCATCGTAATGCGTGTCCACTGTTCCAGTTGTCAAGTTTTAAATGGCGGACTTCGTTTGGAGAAAAAATAGCATGTTTTATTCGGCTTAAAGTACAAAATTTGCTCGCCACAAAAGTGACAGTTTTAATGCTGATATAACAATATACTATTTTTTCTAGTACTTGAGAATATTATATTATTTTCGGGTCTTATTTGTTTATGTTATAATAATTACTTTATTATATGCTTAACAAAAAGTAACTAAAATTACTTTATGGAACTTTCTGGGTGTATAAATGCTGAAAATTAAAAGAACTGGTTGTTGGTTGGATAACACGTCCATCCTACATCCCCGATTCGGCACCCATCAGCTGTCATAAGTTCAAAATACCATATCATCCCCTGTACATTATTTATTGTAGAAGTTGTAGTATTTCAGTGTTTGAATATTCGCTATCGAGGTGAACCTCGCTTTAAATTTACGGTATTCTCATATTTCTGGAGTTTATTGAACGTCGAAATGTCGACGAAGCACACCAGGCACTAGTACAGGAACTATTCTTATTAATCAGCATTGCCGGGGGCAATAACTTTGCAAATAAAGGTGCACTTTTCCGTTATTAAAAGTACCACGTAGTTGTCGATCCTCCAAATACGACTTATAACGTCTATTTATTGACAGACGCAAAATATTTTAAATTGTTGAATTTTCCTCTAAGATCCATAAGCGTTCATATTTATACTATATTTAGCGATATACAATTTAAATATTTAAACAATTGCAGTGGGTTATTCGTTCTCCGTTATTTTGTTTCCCTTATTGTTCCCATGGCGACCGAACACTATCGCGTTGCCATAGGAACGCATAAACTATGACTTTCGAGTGACGTTTGACGTGTCCAGTTCAAAATACGTAAGCCGTGGTCTAAAAAAATGGCAAACAGCGACCGTATGGGCAAACTTGACGAGGAATTCAACAATTTCATGTTCAAAGTTAACGAAGTCAGCAGTATAATGCAAAAGTTGAACTCCAAAGACAAGGAAGTGCAGAGGGTGGGTGATTTGGAGGCCCAGAGGTACCTGGGGGAGGATAGAGAGACGGTTTTGGAGAAATTGGACGAGGAAAACGTCCAGTTGAAGATAAAAAGCAACAGGACCTTGGTGAACAAGAAGGCGCTGGAAAGCGGTGGCAAAGATCAAGCCACCATGTCTCAAGGTACACCGTAAATGGTATAAAAATGTTCTTTCTACCCGACTAGCGTATATTTTAGAGGCCTTCATGGAGGAGATCTCTAAAGATGCGGAGAAGAGGTACAAAGACAGACTGGTGAGGACAGAGAAGATGGAAACCTTCAAGAAGCAAGCCACTTTAGCATTCAGAAGGGGTGAATATGAAAAGGCTCTCAGTTTATACACCAAGGTATTTGGATTTTCTAGCCATGTTCTCTTCAATAAGTTGTGTTTTTTTGAGGCGATTGAACAAATCAAAGACAGTTGCCTGCTCTACAATAATAGAGCTCTCACTCATATAAATCTAAAGTTGTACGATAAAGCCAAGGAGGACTTGGATTGGGCCTTGAGGTTGAACGAAAACTGTCTGAAATCGTGGCTCTTGCTGGCAAAAGCGAATTTTTTAAGTAATGACTACCAAGGGTATAAAAGGGCTGTAAAAGAATCACTATGTAGGAATCCAGAGAACGAAAATTTCATAAAAGGTATTTCCAAAGGATTAAAATATTGGAGAGTAACCAAGTATTTTTTTTAGAATATATTGCGAAGTTGGAGGAGGACAGTAAAGATATTTAAGTGATGTATGATATAAACAAAAATAAATGAAATTTTTATTTGTTTTATCAGATTCTTTTTTAAAAATACAGTGACGCCATCTATCATCTTTTGATAGTACTATCTTATCAAACAACTGCGTTGTAGTGAATAGTGAATCACGCATTTTATTTATCTACTAAGGTTCATTTTCAAGAAAAAATCTAGGATAATGACTGCAAAATTTGGACTTTATTGCATATCAAATCGTGAAAGAAGTATCTTTCAACACAGTGAATTGGGGCTTTCACGGAAGCTGCATTGCCATCTAGTGGTGGATAGTCTAACCATATCGCTATTATTTATGTTACCTCTATAGGAATCTAAATTTCTTTGCCAACAGAGGCATCTATCGACTTTGGGAGTAACAACACGTACAACAAATCGATTATTTGACAATTTTGACATTTGTTTTGCCCAGGCAGGGAGTTGAAAACGAAACAATTTTTTTTTTGTATTATGTCGGAAGAGGGTGAGTTTTAGGAGTACCCAGTTCACGACCAAGTAAGTCTTGAATAAAAAATTGTCCCTCTTGCATTCAGGTCTCGACAGAAGCTATAAAATTCCCAAGAGAAAATCGGAGGAAATGACCGACTACACAAACGGCGCCAGCAACGGTTATAATGCCTATTCGAACGCCGAAGGCACGGTTTTGGCAGGTTCTTACTATAACTATTACGAGACTCCCGGGCTGTACGGGCCTTGGCAGCAGCAGGGAGTAATGTATCCTACCCAGTACCCTCCAACCGCTACAAACTCTACCCCTGTAGAACCCATTACGCAGAATATATACAATGCTTTGTCTAACATCAAGGAAAAACCGAAGAATTATAAGAGGAACATCTGTAAGTGATAGTTTTATTTAAAGACCAAATGACTACATCGAGAGGTTTGTAGTTAGAGAAGTTGTTCCCGACGTCGACGATACCACTCTACCCAAAGAGTTGACATCGATGTTCCAGCCGTTGTACTGCAAGCTGTGTACCGCGCAGCTCAGCAGCAACGTTATGGCAAAGTTGCACTATAAGTCCAGGAATCACGAGAAAAAAGTGAGGAAGTTTCTCATAGAGTATTCGGAAAAGACTGGGGAGCCTTTGCATAAGAGAGCGAAAGTTACCGAAGCAGCGAAGGCTGAGGTAAGGATAATTCCTTCATTTAATATTTATGTTTTATGAGGTGTTGTAATCGGTTTTTTTTTAGGAGGAACATAATCCTGCATGGTTTCATTGCGATGTCTGCGACTTACCTCTTACGGGCAAATTGCATGCCGAATCACACTACATGGGCAAAAACCATCAAAAGTAGGTCTTTAACGCAAATTACCAACTATATTTTTTATGTCACCTTATTTTAGGGCTCTGTTAGGTTATCGACCACCTGCCGGCAAAGGCTACTACAACCAAGAAGGAAAATGGGTCAGGCAGAGGTAAAATTAATATGTCGATAAAAAGTCGCTTCCTAACTGCTTTTTAATTTCAGTGCTAAAAAAGGGCCGTCCCTACCCGAAGGCGAGGACGGTTTCGGCTTGGACTTCAGAAAGAGCGCACCTGAAGCACCGAAACCCCCAGTTCCTTCAGCTACGGTTACCGCACCCAATGCTAATGGTTCCAAGTCGAAATTCCACTGCGAGACTTGTAACGTAGCCGCCACATGCCAGGAGCAGATAGAAATGCACTATAAGGGGCAGAAGCACCAGAAAAAGATAAGGCAGCTGGGACTTGCTCCTTCCAACGTTTTTCCCAGCGCTCAGTCCCAGAAACAAGGTCAGTTTAATTGGTTGATGTTGACTATATTGCAAATTAAATACCTATTTCTTTTTCTTGCCATGTTGTGGGGTTAAATCACTGACAACTCAAGTTTTTGTGATAAAAATGACGTATATTAGGGAATTTTGCATAAAAATTCTATTAATTTCATCATAATTATCACATCACCTCACTTTAGTGCATATAAAAACAAACTATGGTCTCCTAAAATTTTTTGTTGATGATTTTATACGAGTAGGTCTGAAATTAAAACATAACCTAAAAATTAATATAGCAGTAGGCATCAAGTCGAATTCTAACCTAAAAAGTAACAGGTCAGTAGGCATGAAGTTGAAATATAACCTAAAAATGATTTCGTTGATTTTAGACATTTTTGCGACTGAATATGTTTGAACACATGTGAAGCAAATAACTATATCTTTTTTTAATTGTACCTTATCCTTTTCTAACCAGGACAGATTACAAAAACGTAAATACTTACTGAAATGGTGTGTGCTGGAATGGGGTGGAGTTTTAACCACACTTTTCACTTCAACGAAGTTTCTGTAGGTCCAGTTTTTGGTTATATTTCAATACACCCATAGATAAAAGTCCTTCTTTCATATATGTTTCAGAAGGAACATAAGTAAACAGATATTATGTGTTGCAAAAAATATTACATGTACGATAATATAAAATATTAGCAGTTTCTAAATCGAAGTTATTATTTCCATTATGATATTATCGGCAACCGAAAATATCTGTAACTGGGAACTGACATCTAATCAAAATAGACCCAAATATGTCAAAGTAAACAAATACAAATTTATCCCCTTACCACTGAAAGCGCTGGTTAATATATTGACAGAATATTCAGTGGATGGGTGAAGTGTTCAGACATTTGATCTAAACTTGTGATGTCAGATGGTAGTTTAGATGTTTTACTACTCTTGCAAAAATGAAATACTCATGCTAGACATACCACAACTGATTTATAGTCTTAAAAAAAGCCTTTTACATGAGTAGGTCTGGAATTAAAATATAACCTAAAAATTAATATAGCAGTAGGCATCAAGTTGAAATATAACCTAAAAAGCGACATGTCAGTAGGCATGAAGTTGAAATATAACCTAGAAATAGTATCAATGTTGATTTAAGGCTTTTTTTGTGACTGAATAGGGCAATCCAACGAACTGTCAAATCACTTTAAACATGGCGGCTGTAGGACAAACAACTCGACATATGACAAGCAGAAATTTGTGATTTTGTGTAGAACTGTGTGTTTGGCTCATTATATTTTATACCTATCTCGAAATACCAAGGATAATTCATATGTTTGGACATATATGAGGTGAAGTACCCTATATCTTTTTTTAAATTTTACCGTATCCTTTTCTAACTAAAATAGATCGCAAAAACGGAAATATTCATTGGAATGGTAAGCATCAAGTTGAAAATCCAAAATTTAGTTTAGTTATCGTAATATTAAATCGTAAATTTGAAACTTGAATTTTGGAAAAAACCTTAAAATGTATTAAACGACCATGCGAAAAAAATTAATTTTCTAAATAAAAATTATCCTCGTTGCATACAGAACAAAAAAATGCTATGTTGATATAATATTAAAAATATACAAGGATACCTATTTTAAAAGAAATTTTCACAGAAATGAGAAAGTGTCATACGGTCTTCACCTAATCATCTATTACTGAATTTTCTACGAATTTTTTTTGTTTCAGGCACGGACGCTGTTAAACCGTTGGATAACGTCAACTTGTCCGTGTACCGTACGCCCTCCGGCGACTTTTACTGTCCCTCTTGTAACCTGACGTTGAATTCGGAGCCCCAATTCAAGATCCACCTTCGAAGCAAGGGCCACCTGAAGAAGCAACAGAAGTAGGCACTAGGAATCACCTCGATATTGAATATTTCCCAAAACTTAAGAGCACCAGTTGTCTATATTTACACTCCAAGGTTTAGATGGATTGGCAAAACTTTTTTTTATTAGATAGTCGTGTTTTAAAGCTTCTTCCGTGGAAGGACGATATATGTAATTTTTGTTTACAAGGAAGATATTAAAGAAAATTAATATATCTGGTTTCTTTTGGGCTGCGGGTTTTTTACACTGTTTTATTAAACTTTTGTGGGAAAAATGGTAATCATATTTGGTGTTGTTGGGTTTGACATGCAGGGTGGTTTAACTTTAAAGAAGGATAGTTCATGGAACGATAGAAAACGGGAACGGCTCATACTGAAAAAATTTAAACGTGAAATAAGGAACATTTTATGTATCGCAATGATTTTATACAAAAATTTAAGGGGTGATACTACTCGAAACAATAATGTGTCAGGTCATGTAACATTTTCTCGGAAAGTTAATATTAATAGGGTTGCATAACCGCAAAGTTATTTTTATAAAATTGTTTTTTGAGTATAACTATTTTAATACTGGAACGATTTTTTTCAAATTAATAAAATAACTTTGCTGTTATGTAGCTTCGTTAATATCGACTTTTCGATAAAATGTTACATGAACTTGACACATTATGTTTTCGAGTAGTATCACCCCTTAAATTTTCTGGGTGGAGTTTCTGCACACCCTGTATAGGGTTAATTACGCCTAAGTGCAAATATCTTAAGAGGGGAATAGAGGAAAATAAGAACGAAATCACTGAAATTTTTTTTCCCAAACTATTACGCCCCTATTTATTAACGACTATGACTGCCCGTCCACCGCGAGGTTATTTATTTGGCATGTTTGACATTTAGAAAGTACAGCAACCAGCAACACAACTGCGATGGACGGAAGACTAAACGGTAAATTCGTTGTCACAATTGAAGCCCTGCGTGTTTACTTTGTGTTTTCCTTTAGTTTTTAGTGACTATTTTATAAGTTTTAAACATTTTATAGTAATTAAAGAAATTTGTGTCAGGTACAGGTGTATATTTTCCTATAAAGTGGTTCGCCCTATGCTATATGTGGTTTATTTTCCTAGTCAAGGGCAAATCAGCGGAGCTACAGCAATCGTACAAGATTTTATAATTAAAGACTGGTACGGGTGCATTATAAGTTTTCTATTATCTGTTAATATTCTTTTCATTTGATTTTATTAGAATAAATGGTCATTTTATTTAACTGTAGGCGGAATCCTGACAGATCTTTGAGTGAACATGTAATTTTGACAGTTTGGAATGAAAGAAGGAAAAACGAATGCAAAATACTTCAGCTATTATTAATAAAAGTATTCATTGGAATACAGAAATAATTCTTTTATTGTCTTTTAGGCTTTCCTGATTAAAATTTTTCTACAACTCTGTAAATTGGTAGACACGGTAAAACTATTATTTTTGAAGTCTAGGACGTGATTTTGCATGAAATAAAACAATTTACGTAAAACAACAAAGCTTTTATTGCTACTCGACAATTTCATTTGTTGTCTTTTTTCACGGTGACGAGATATACAGTGGGGTTTCCTTAGAGGAAACGCGAGATAAATCAAATTTATTCACTAGTACGGTACATGCATCAAGTAAAACCACGTACATATTCATTTTTACACAGATATGTGACAACAATTATCGAAAAGAGGGGGGTCCATCGTACATTTAGTCATATTGTAAGGTAATATATTGTCTGTCGTTCCACCCTAATGCGAATAATACCTAAGATTTTACGAACGCTCGGCCGTCTCCACCGCTGCAAACATAAACTATCACACGACAAATGGTAACGTAACCTCAAATCATAACGGCTCTCTCTTTCTCTCTACACCGATAACGGAGACTGTTCGACTCGATACAAAATCCTAATAAAAAAAACTTTAAAATAATACTTTGAACGGGTAAAAAAATTATACTGGGTCGAAATTATGACTACAACTTAACAAATTTGCGCTTATAGTATGGAGTTATTGTTTCATGTAGGGATATTCGATATCCGTCAGCGGGACAAAGGTTTCTTTAATCGCCTGGGGATTCCCCCACCTCAGGAGGTAGTGCGGGCCACCCGCCTTGTCGTTTGTACCTAAAACGAATGGTTTCGATGGTTATAATGTCAATCGACAAAAAAGTGATAATTTACAGTGTATCTACCAGAAATAAGGGAGACAGTGTGGCGATTTTACTCCACTATCGATATTACCCACCTGACATCCTCGCTCCTCCGAACGGTTGTTGACCCACGACGCTTCCCGTCGATTTGTCGTTAATGTAGAAATTACCCGCGGTCATCTTCAACGTTTGCATTGCACACCTCAACCAGTTTCTACATTGAAAAATCCTAGGATAAAGACGAGGCAACAAGAATATTTACTATATACTTACTCATTTTGCCCAAAGATGGCACCGGTTAAAGCGAACGGAGTGGTACTTCCCACGAGATCCAACGTTTCGTTAAGTTTATTATCCGGGTACACGTAAATGGTGAGGAGGGGACCGAATATCTCTTCCGTCATGATCTTCTCCCTTGGATCCTTCGTTTGGACAATGGTGGGTTCAATGAAGTAACCGACGCTGAAAGTATGAACTTTTTTGTACCATTTTATAACTTACTAGAGATGGCGGTTACCAAAAATAGCGAAAGTGACCATAAATAATATGCCATCTGGAAATACTACTGTTCACATTGAAAAATGACCAGATCACATTGAGAAATGATCTGATCACATTGGAAAATGACCTGATCACATTAAAAAATGGCTAGTCTCATTGAAAAATGACCCAGTCACATTAAAATATGACCATCACATATTCAAAGAGACTAATGTTCAATAATTTGTTATCTTAATCTCAATATTTGTAATTTTAATAATTTACTTTTATGTCGTAGATGTATAGGTACTTATTATTTTTTAAATATGACCAAATTCAAAAATTTTTTAGATTAACACGCGTTTATATTTACGTTTAAAATAAAAATTTCTATGGATATTTTTGTAGAACAAACAATTTTAGTTATAAATTTTATTTAAAAATGATCAATAAATATTTAAAGTGACCAATTTTTCCCATGACTAATAATTCTTTGAATTTAATTTCAATATTTGAAGTTATCAATAATTTAGTTTTATGTTGACGTATTCCTTTAATTTTTTATTTATTATGACCAAATTCAATACTTTAACATGGAGGTCCTTTACGATTAACACATTATGAACATTTACGTTTACAACTAAAAAAATCCTATGGATATATTGGTGAAATAACGGTAAGAGTTATTTTAATTTAGTTTTAAAATGATCAAATGTGATCGATCACATTCTTGGGTAAATGACCGATTTCTAAATGATCAAATATTCAAACCGAGCAATTCTTCCCACCATTTTATTAATTCTTTGAACACAACAGCAATACTTATATCAATGATATTGTTGTTTATATATAATATAGTTATGTTTATGCATTTTTTTTATTATTTTCTTTAATATGAAACCTTAAGAATATTTTTGATAAACAATTTTAGAGTTATTTTTAATTTTATTTAACAATGACCAAAGATGATCGATCACATTAAAAAATGACCATCAAATTTTAAAAAAATTACCAAGTTTTGCTATCGTTTCAACAATTCCTTGAGCTTAACCACATACTTCTAGTTGCAAATAATTTACTTTAATTTTGACATATATATTTTTCCACAAGGATCAGTTCAACGTAATTTTTAAAATTGAAACATAACCGAAGATCATGTTCTCCGTTAATTGACCTCTTACCTATCGTCGCATTTTCCCCCACCGATGACTTCGAGGTTACTCGAACTTTTCGCGTGCTCGATGTATCCTTTTATCCTGTCGAAAGCCTTCTTGTCTATGACGGCAGACGTGAATGTCTTTACGTCCGTCGGGTCTCCAATTTTCAACTGACACCGTTTTTCTAACAGCCCCTCTTTTATCTACAAAAATAATGCGGTTTCATAAAACGCAGCATTTTAAACGGCGAGAATCCCACCTTTGGCCACAAAGATTCCGGCACGTACATCCTGGAACAGGCGCTGCACTTCTGCCCGCAGTACTCGAAGGCGCTCCTGATCGTGCCGTTAACGACAGTCGTCACGTCGGCCGAAGGGTGGACGAAGTGGTAATTTTTTCCCCCGCACTCTCCGATCAAACGGGGGAAGTTCCTATATATGTTAATGTTCTGGCCGACTTGTCTCCAGAGTGTTGAAAAGGTGCTGTAAGAAAACTTATGAGGCACGTCTACGTTCAAACGGTAACCCCGGCAAAAGGGTTCTGCTTACGGGACGCTTCCTGTGAAGTTGATACCCGCCAGATCGGGCGAGGCCGTGATGGTGTTGCCAAAAACGGGCCCGTCTGCCGGAACGAAGTTTACCACGCCCGCTGGCACCCCAGCCTCCCGGCAGATCTTGAAGATGGTCCAGTTGGACAACAGCGCCGTGTCGCTGGGTTTCCACAACACGGCGTTGCCCTGAAAATGCAGAATGAATCCAGCAATGTAAAACGGTTTTACTGAGAACAATAATTGTTCTCGGTAAAAAAGAGAATTGTTTTTGGTAGAACCAAGAACAACTCATGTCCTTCTGTTAATAAATTGTGGTAATCAGAATTTTGTTCTATAAGAAATTTACTTCAACCACATTCAGTTCTGATGTGATGACAATCAAAATGTCAGACATTATCCTGCATTTTAATTATGCAACCATCAACACAATAATGTCATATGTCTTGCCAATTGTAATAATGAATTTTTTTTTTTTTGGTATTTAATGATAGTAATCACTGCATTTTGTGACACTTTTTAAAATTTTCGATCAGTCTGACTTTAAATTAAATTAAATTAACTAAATCAAATAAACACAGTACGTTATCACAATAAGTACGTAATAAGCGTGTACGTTGTAACAGAGCTTTAATATATATTGTTGTCTTTTCTTCAATATTGGAAAACGTTTGTTTCCATGGTTTTAATGAAAATAGTAACAACCAAGACGGTTCAAACGGTCATAGTAGGCAGCATAGACATTTTGTTTTGCCTATGCTAAAAACCTTGAAAGATGCAGTTTATGAAGGTCCATATACAGATTCAGAAAGTTCTGGTCTTTGATGATGATTATACATATTGGCAAGCTTTCAAGATCTAATACTGTTCATTTGTAGTAGGAGGATCTAAATCCTTCCTCCATAAAATCAAATCTTCCACATCGGTTAGCCGCCCAGCAATATTGAATTTTCTTTATTTATACTTTCTAAACTTGTATGTACCAAAAATTATCCCTATAAATTTCAAAAATACAAGATTGTATTGATATCAACTGGGACACCGGACACAAATTTGTGTTATTTTTTTTATATAAATATGCATTTTTTTATAACAATACACACCTTACCGCACTTAACATCTATTTATTGTTCTTTGGATTTAAGCGTAAATGTAGGTTTAGAACGAGTAGAATAATAAAAAAATATGTAAGAATTATTGCTTTTTTTAACCGTAAAAATGGCTTACCATCAAGGCCGGGGTGTAAGACAAGTTACCACCGATTGCCGTAAAATTGAAGGGAGAGACGGCAGCTATGAACCCGTCTATACCGCGATACCTCATGGAGTTCTTCGTAACCTTAGGATTTTCCGAAATGGGCTGATACCTTGTCGCCTCCTTCAAGAAATACGCGTTAAACCTGAAAAAGTCGATAAGTTCAGCTGCCGAATCGATCTCGGCTTGAATTATCGTCTTCGACTGTCCGAGCATGGTGGAGGCGTTCAATTTCGCCCTATACGTGCCGGCCATCAAGCAAGCTGCTTTTTCCCAAATTTGTAACCTGAAAAAAACAGCAGAATCAGCGACGTGTCAATATTTACATCTAACTCCCCACCTTTCCGAAATGGGAACCTGGTCCCACTCCTTCTGCGCCTCGCTGGCGGTTTCGATAGCCTTCTTAAGTAAATTCGCGTCTGCGTAGTAAAATTTGGCAATTTTCTTTTGGTGATCGTGTGGCATGACCTGTAAAACAAATCGATTGTATTCGATACGCAAAAAAAAATGTTTAGCTTTAGCGACCTGGTAACGGACATCTTTAGTTCTGTACTCTTTGTCACCGATAATTATGGGAACCTCCTCTGTGGTACAAGCGGTGTCCTCTAATGCGGCGCAGAGTTCTTTCTGTTCTTTGGAACCTTTAAGATATTCCAGAACGGGTTCGTTCTTCACGCCGAAATCGTTGATGTTTAGGTCGGGGACTACAGATCCTAAGCATCTTATGCCGGACCTGAAAATGGCGTAAATCTTGTAGAATAGAAAAAAAGCAATAAAGTTGGAAAAAGTATTCCATATTTATGTACTTCCCTTGATTGCTTAGTTTATGCAACCCGAAAAACACGAATGTATATTACCAGTTGCCAACACACTCATAAGATTTTAAACGCAACTCCATATCGTTAAATTTTATAAAAATATTACGAAAATATAAAATTTTTTATTTTGATGTTATTGGCAAGCAACTGAAAATGTCTAAGAAAACAAGATACTTCGCGAAGTTCCATCAAAACAACTCTAATATTAGAAACATATAAATATCTTCCACGAATTATTTATTTCTTAAAAAAATGCATTTTATGCAATGTCAAAAATAAATTTAAGAAAACATTGAAAAAGGTTATTTATATTTAGATTTGGACTTTGAACTGACAACAGAAATAAACAAATATAAAATTAAGATGACATGATACCTCAATCATAAAGAATAGTGTTAAAATTGTTAAAAAAAATATGTACAGTTCAATATGACAGTGTTTAAATCAAAAGAATAAAGCAGCACTTCTTTGTATGTTGGTATCAAGGTAATTTTAAATAATTACAAGATTTTTCACACAATTATTCCTAGAGGTAGCACAAAAACCTTGAAGCTTTCTGATCCACATCTTTACCTTTTACAAAAATATTACAATGTTTCGAAATGTATTGATATCTCCCCATACAACGGATTTTATCAATTAGCTGTTTTTCTATATAATGACGTGCAATTAAAACATTTTTAATTATTTATCCGTGCATCTGGCAACGGTTCAATGAAGCGCTTATTTTAAAAACAATGATAACGACGACTTATCGATTTTATTGCACTCCAAATTTGAACGGAATTTTCCACGAAGCTCCCACCCGAATCACCTCTTTTCCCAGCAATTGCTGCAAACACAAACCCTTGAAAATTCGAGATACCTTATCTGAGAGCATAGGTCATCCTCCAATATTTATAAATATGCTAAATGTGGGTCAGTTGATAAGGAAAGTTCAAAGGGGTTCGCCTGATAACTTATCAAATATGTCAAGCACTGTACTGACCTTTGTAGACCCGAGGAGAATGTTTGTTTGTAGACCGATAGCATTTTGACCTAGGGCTCGAACTCCTCCAGTTTTTGAGACGTCGGGACGCAGTTAGAGGCTCAAACAAATATAGAGGCTGGTAATCACCATTTGACACTTCGTGAACGGGCACGTCGCGACACCAGATTTACGTAACTGGAATAGTCGCGTTCGACTAGCTGGAATACTCTCCGTTTAAGTGGTATCGATTTTTTTAAGTTAATTTCGGAAATACCGGCAAATAGGTAATTTGTCATACGTTGTAATTTGGAGAGTGAATCATTTTGAAGAAGGAAGTTAAGGATAGGAAATTGCATCAAACGCCGTGTTTTTACGGAAAAATCTGTTGAGGCGTTTTAGTTGCGATAGTTGGCAACATTGGTTTTTCGTGGATAGGGTGGCAACACTGATTTTTACAGGCGGGCGAATTTTTAAATTTACTGTTGTATTATTTATGACGTATTGAATAATAAATGGATAATTTCTAAAACTATAAGCTCTTAGTACAGTATTTGAAATTAGTTGTAAAAAAAAATTTAAATCGGGTCATGTAATAGTAACAACGTTTTAAACATGTCCTCGGTAGTATAGTGGTAAGTATCCCCGCCTGTCACGCGGGAGACCGGGGTTCGATTCCCCGCCGGGGAGATTTTTTTTTTTTTAATAAATTTCGAAACTAAATTCAAAAATACATAATTATATTATTCTTAATTATCAAGCGTGAAAAATAATTAGGAAAAGGTAATATTTTGAAATTCTTTTAAAATTTTATTGATACTATAATAGGGTGCAGGCAGGGGGAGGTAAGAGGAGGCAGTTGCCCCCCACCCCCCTGGAAGTTAATACTCCAGTTAAAAATAACAGTTAAGAGGTAAGAATTTAAAATTTTTTACAACTATTTTTTAATAACCTTTGTTTAGGTATTTGTTTTTTTTAGAATGTAGGATTAGTTTTTTGTGTTTTTTTTATGATTTGGTCACATTTGCAGGTGTAATTCCATTTTATTTTATTTAGGAGTGTAAGTCATCTGTTATAGCACCAAAGATTTTACCAGTTTGTTTTACTTTTCATCAAAATTTAGAAAAAAACCGTTCACGCGTTATTTTTGTTGCCCCCCCTCTGAAATTATACAGGGTATAATAAAAAAGTAGGTTATCCTATTAACTGCATATTTTTGACAAAATATGACGATTTAAAACTTAACTATATTTATCTATACTCAAAAATGCCTCCTTTAAAACATACAGGATGTTAAATTTGAACTTTTTAAAATAGTTTTTCCTTCATAACTTCGTCAATTTTCCCCATATCAGTTTGAAATTTAATAAATATTCCTTGTAATAAACCAAATTTTTAGGGTTATTATTGTAAGCGACACCTAAGAAATAAACTTAGAAGGTGAGGGGGAAGGGGGTACTTTGTCCCTCCCATTTTTCCTGACGTATGCCTATGTACAGTTTCTACTATTTTTCATTTATCGAACAGTAAACTAAAATTCACCACACGTTAACACGGTGATTGAAAACTGACCTAAACATACCAAAAAAAAGAGAACACAATAAAACCTATTATGGTCGATTATTTTTTTCTTGCTAAATGTTGGGCATTTCCCGAAAAAGTTACTTATTTGAATGCGTAAAATACACAGTCGAAATTATAAAAATCACCCTGAACATAACCCCTTCCCGTAAAATGTGGTTTTGGGTCGATCTTACACTAAGAGAAACAACGATATGTAATTTAAATTTTTATTAATATAAAATAAATAGATGGATATCATATTGGCTACTATTATAGGTATTTTTTAAACAATTCTCCAATATAACTTAATAAAAAATCAAATTTGAACTAAAACGATCCACTTGTTGAGGTTGTATGACGAAATTTTACACATCCAAATACGCTAATTGATATGCAAATAAAAAAATATTTTAGTTCCGAACCAAAACTGTACGAGAGGTATATGCATTAGATATAGAAATTATCTATGATCCTTATTGCGACGATGAGCTGTTCTGACAGACCGGAGAGTTCTGGGAATTTAACGCTAAATCTTTCATGTGTTTTTCCACCTAGAAAATAAGGTCGGTGAAATAAAAACGATACGGACGACGACGGTTTACTTACCACTTTCCTTATATAACCGTATTCTTTACTGGTGGTGTTGCCTCTTATATTTTCCAACTGATATGGTGGGCTTATAATAACCTAAAATGGGTAATTTTTATACCACACTGCATACTAAAAAAGTCCTATTTATTATTACTAAATGCTAAAAGTAATAACAAATTCACAAAATCAAGTATTTCCAACATCAGAAATAACCAAGGCAACTTTGCACACGGCCATGATGAAACAAATGCCAGTTTTCAATTGTTGGTATCAAACAGTCAGAAGTTTTTACAAATTTGTGCAACTCTTTATTGAAATACTTTGTCAGTTTCCTATATTTTATACAGTTTTGTATGTAATAAATATATTTTGAGACCAGTGCTTCGAAATGTGTAAAAATATTTTACAAAAGTTACAAATTTCGTGAAACAACGCCTTCAAAAGATCAAACAGGTGGTAATGATGGAAACACGATGATTGTTTATCAAGGTAAGGTACTATTTTGTTAAACAGACAGCAAATTTACTGAAAATTATCTTTCAAGAGTCTTTGTTTCAACTTTCAATATTAGTTTTATAGGTTAGGTGCGGAAAAGAATGTCGAAACATCTCGCATTTCAAAATGTGAGCTAAAACATGTTTAAAAAGCATTGGAATGTATAAATAATGCATTTTTTATGTTAAAAGCTTCAAAAGTAAACTGTTTTTCACTTCAGACGCTTCAACGATCATGAAAACTATAAATATTTCTCTTTCCGTTTCACAAAAGCAGCACTAGAACACAGTTTATGTCTAACAAAATTTAATTTTCCATATTTTAAGTCTGTGAACGAACATATTATTATAGTTACAACGTTCTGTACCTCGTGGTTCCAGATTACGATCTCCGAATTCCTCCACCTAACCTCATTTATCGTTTTGGCTATTGCTATAAACAAACTCTGGCCTTCGGAACTGACGTTTGCCGATATCGCCTGCAGCATTCTCTTCTTTTCATCTACTTGATTCCTCACTCTTGTGTTTAGCTGGAAAAGATCATGCTATAAATCGTCATCTTAGCGGTCGAAAGACAACTTACTCTTTGCAGGTTGAGAGACTGTGGTGCTTCCGGAATAGTGGTCACTTCTTTCTTCACTTTGAGCTCACTGACCAACGATAAATTTATAAAATGAACATCGTTTAACTTTAGGTCTCCGCTTGAAGAAACGCATTCTACGAGTCGTTAAGGAAACTATTTCGGCTAAAATAAAGTCTTAAACTACTTAAATTTTTAAATGTGGTTATATTTGCCCTGTATTAATTGTTTATTATTGAATTGTTTACTTAAATGGTTTAGAAAACAAGGGGACATGTAACTATCTACAAAATATATCATAACTTTTCGAAATATACACGTTATTCGTTATAAATGTAATGACATGATTGTAATTAGTGTATAGTTATTTACTTTAGTGAAATTACGCTACATTAGCAGCGATTTGTGGCAAAAAAGTGTACAAAAAATAAAGGTAAACCTTGGCTAACCAAACAGTTTTCTGTTTTGCGAAATAACAATTTCCGCCTTTGGAAAAGGATACTCAAAATTAGTATTTTCGTTTGTGGGTCGAACGCTAGCACTTCACCTTCCACTTCTTTATTATAACATGTTCTACACCAAACAATACTACCTAAAGAAAAAAAGTCAGAAACGGCAGCCATTTCGCAAAATAGATATGGCAACTCTTGTACTTGTCATCCGGGGACATTTCGCGTACGGAAGTGTCACATTCTGTTGGCAGTGCTGAAAGCCAAGGTGGACGACGAAAGGGTAGGCTCGTTGGGAGAATGCAAGGTGTAGAGTATATAGGTGAACTCATTTTGAGAGGTAAAATAAGGTTATAGATCTTTAGAATTTACAGGAAAGATGTTTAATGTACGTATTTATCCAGCATATTTAATTGCGTTGTTAATAATTTGAACTGTTGAGGAATTTTTGAAGTGAAATTTGTTATTTTTGTGTTGTAAGTAATAGTACATAATAAAACAAGTTCTCTTGACTTATTTTTTCTTCGACTACACAGTATTAGTGTATAAAGAGGAAATATGATAAAATATATATAATAATAACAGTAAATAGTGGAATTACAATAACGTTTCGTTAAGGAGCTGTATTTATTTTTCCTGTTATGCGTTATTTAATACTTCGAGAGAATATTTTTGGTGATGATTGTGTATTATTTTATCTAGTCAAAGTAATAGAACTTAACGACGGTTCCACTATCCAAGCCAAGATAGTTACGACTGTTACTGCTACGGTTACGACTACAAACTGGCCATAAACAATTGTTTGACTGCCTCGTAAACTCGAGAAGGACCATAAATCTTGTTGTAATCACGAGCGTTTCCAAGTGTACCACTTATTCTATTTCTGTAATATGTAAATATGAGTCCGCCTGCTTTTTACCAACATTGTCGAAAATAGCCCCAGTCTAGTTTGGGTGTCGAGAAAATCGCGGTGTAGTGGGATCTCCGATCAAACGGTTAATATGAACTTGACATAAAATTTCGTAAATAAACCGCAGCGAAGTGTTAAATCGAACGTAACTTTTAAAGAAAATAAATAATGAAATCAACGCGGGTATAAGCTAGTGTTGTAGGTTTTTTTCGAAGTAGATTTATGTGTAAGCATGCCTACATCTCCATTTTTATGTGTGAAAGCATTCGGTTGAAGTAAAAAATCTTAGGTTACAAAATATCGTGTAGTGAGTATAAAATTTGAATTTTATGTAACATGTCGAGATACAGATCTGATCCGGAAATGTTGGAGTACGAGACTCCAAGTTTCTGTTCGAAATTCTTGCACTATACGTGGAAAACCATCTCTTGTCTTTTCTCCCATATCACTTTGGTCGCTATGGTGGTATCGTATTGCGTTCTGGGAGCCTATACTTTTGCTTCCTTAGAAGTAGCCAATGAGATACAGGTAAGATGTTTGGCACAACATCAGACAAGTAAAAATGTCAGTATTTTCCAATTATGTTGAAGTTAAGTAGTTGGATTGTCATGACTGATACTTGTTTTATAAATTTCTTGTCAATTTTATATTTAAAATGCCCACTCTGCATCGTCACAACTTTTTGCCTCAGTAGCAAGTTTTTTTCCTAATAAAATTGACTTAAGCTTTATTTCAATGAGTTTTCAGTTTACGTATACTTGAAAATCTTACTTTATTTGTTTATATTTAATAACATTTAGATATTATTTTAAATTGTCATCTCACGAAGAAGTATATCGCTCTCGTATAAGGGGCGGAGTTTAAGTGTTTGAGGGGAAAAAATGACATTTGTTATGTTCTTGAACGTTGCTACAACACGAAATTGCAATCAGATGAAATTTATATATAAATTTAAGGTTACTATGAAACAAAAATAAGTATACGTTAAATAATCATGTTAACTTGTTTTGACGGTTTTGATAATTATCGAAAATATAACTTTCTTTGCTTTTTGCTTTGCTTTTTTGCAAATATCACAGATTGATTAATATAATTAATATAATATAACAGAGAGCGAACAGCCTGGGGTATTCGGAACCGGTATATACCTGGTGGCACTACTGACGGCTAACTGTGCCTATTTGCTATAGTTTTTTCGGGTGCAATTTAATGCTGGTCGGGACATTAGCCCGCAGAGTAGTTATTTTCTGAAATTGCGCTTTTGGAAATATCGTAATCGCTCATAGCGATACGAGCTGAGACTTTCAATAGCAGTACCCACAGTATAGTGGGTCGCTCTATGCTTGTGGCCCAGAATTGGTTGCCAGTGAGGATAAGATAAGGATTATCTTAATTTTCTCTTTTTTATAGGTTAAAAAGGGCATATACCATCTCAGAGAGGAAATCACGGAGCAGCTCTGGAATTACACCAGGGAAATTCTCATGTACGAAGAAGCAAGTTTCACGCAGGATGCATCTAAATACCTCAAATCTTTTGAGGACGCCCTCCTCAAGGCCATGAACAAGGACGGGTGGGATGGCGAAGAAAGTGAACTCATAGTCCAGTGGTCCTTCACAGGGTCCCTATTCTACTCCATTATCGTCATTACTACCATCGGTGAGTAACTTTCTCTTTTTACATATCAACTAGCCAACATAACCTCAACTTTGTGGAACATCACAGCGTATTCGAGCTTAAATGTGCGACTTCTTTTTATTTTTTATTGAAGGTGAACTGTGGAATATTTCGAATATTAGGCCAGACCTGGCATGTTATAACGTCACAAACAAATGAACTGTATTTTCATATTCCACGATGCGGTAATATGATTGATTCGATTGAGATTATCTGAATGCTGCAATGATAATTATATCTCCCGAGCTACTTGATATTCCGGTGGCAACTTTTCATTCCGTTTCCTAGAAAAACGTTCTTCTATTTGGCGAAACACATTATCTATCACCGCGATTGATTCTCCATCGGAAAGCGGTTATGTATGCAAATCCGTCTGACAAAAGCAAACAAACATGTAGAGGTCTAGGATACGGCTAAGTAATATCGTTATTCAGATATTATTTTGTTAGCGGAACGGTTTGGCTCGGTCCCATATGGTAGCAGTCGATATTACTTATATAGTGTATAGGTCTTATAAGGTGCCAAAATTAGCGTAGGCTGTCAGTAATATCATCACAGTTGTACAGTAAATTCTGAAATAATACAAGGGCATAACTCAAACCGTTCTTAAAATAAAGTGGAGTTATTGTATCAAGGAATTTTGTCACAACGTGGCAACAGTGCGATACACGAATTAGTTCGCTGCGCCAGCTGAGTACGTTTGCAGGTTGCCTACCACGCGCCAGTTTGTTTTTTTAGTTATGGCAAAATAAATTGAGAGATAAACAACTATGTAAAAATTAATGAATTTAGTTTAGACAACTGTTTTGCAGTTTTATTTTTGAACAGAAAATGAATATTTCAACTAATGTTCTTCTGCGAGCTTCTGTATAAATTAATAACATATATTGATACTAACGTATGCTCATCATTTGAACAAAGAAAAGTTAAGGAAATAGTCGTACGTAAAATACACAAGATAAGCGACAAACACATTAACACTCCCGCCCGGTCGTTGAGTCTCGAGCTATTGCCACATTCCGAGTTATCGACTTAATCGAATTGTATTGATTAACGAAAAAAATGTTTTATTAATACTAAACATCATTAAATTGAAAGCAGTGGTAAGCATTGTATTTTATGATCATTAAGTGCACAAAATTATGTTGAGAATCCTTAATTAACTGAATTTTTAAACATGAAATTGGAGAGTTGTTAATTTTTTTTTTGAAAATAAGTAAGTCTTTTTTTGTTTATTTTGATGTATACTAAGGTCTGTTAAGATTATGGCAGTCAAACCCCTAACACCCTGTATATATTTTTGATTTGGCAAGCTATTTATAAGAGGCGCGCCTGATAGAAAAAAAATCATTAGAGTTTTGCTACTATTTTCGTCAAATCTACAATTTGGTACGTTCCTGTACGCTCGCACTGGAACGTACTGTACATAGAGCTACGAGCTGTCGTGTCCAAAGATAAACGGAACCGCGACAAGAACCAAATAAGCGTTAATCTTGTGCTAAATTCAGACTCTATTAACCGACTTATTCGACTCGGCGGCCTGGTATTTCGCGCAAATTACGGCAATTATTTAATTCGAACGACTCGAATATGCCGGAAACTGTCGCAAGACTGACGTTCGCAGTTCGCACAAAGAAGCGCCAGTATCGTTTAACATTGTTGCGTAATTAAGTAGTTGGTAACATTTATTCGCGAAAACAGTCTCTCAGAGGACGAAGATCGAGATCGGGTGACGTGGTCACGTTTAATCGACGTCTAGTTTAGGTCAGAATTGGTCATCGATGTAGATAACTGATAGGTTATTGTCCTAAAAAGTTAAAGTGGAAAATATTATTACTTTTTAAGTTATATTTAAAAAAAAATGTTCCTTAAATAGAAAATTAGAGATCAGGCAATGCACTTACCCTTGTTTCATGTCTTTTTTTAGTCGTAAATGGTCACCGACTATTTCAGTCCTAACATTCCTATATAGTCATCTTTGATTAAGTGAGTAACATGTCAGAGAATATAGACATGACTATTTTACGTCTTTTTTAAGTCAATACTGGTGACTTACTGTTTTAGTTTTAATATTACTTACAAAATGGTCACTAAAAACTTAATCATTGATTCAGAAAATATAATTACGTCTATTAAACGTCCTTCCAACATAGAAATTGGTTATTAATTATTTTAATTAGCGAATAGAAAATAATCACTGAAGTGGAAGTTTCTGGGAACAAATATGGCTTTATTTGATATGATCATATGTGTATTGTATGGTCATTACCTATCGTAATCTTAACAGTGTTCATGATGTACTCTATGGAATGATTAATAATGATTCACACACTGTTATTACGTCGATTTTACGTTCCTTTTAGGTCGAAATTGATCAGTAACTAAAATGATTTTAAAAGTGCTGGTGTAATTGTTTTTGAAAAAATAAGGAGTTTATTTAGCGTCATTTTTAGGTCGAAAATAGTCGTTGAGATCTTAACATTGATAACACAATCATTTTTGAAAAGGTAAATATGGGGTTAGGCAATATGGTGAAGTCAAACATGACCATTGAGTAGAGCAATTTTGATATTGCTACAGAAATCTTTAAAAAGATGAGTAGTGGTTTACACAACATACCCACGTCTATATCACGTCTCTTTTAGGTCGAAATTGACCATTAACTATTGTAGTCTTAACATTGTTTTTTAATTGTCTTTGAGAAGATAAACTTAAAACTATACAGCACTTAGTATGGAACCTGATCGTACTGAATGGCGATTTCACGTCATTTTTAGGTCGAAATTAGCCTTCGACTCTATAAACCTGGCTTGAGCTAGCGATTGCCGCAACGTCTCCACTTAATAATTTCAAGTATTCAAAACAGCTTCAACTAGTCTCAAGTTAATCGTTGTGTTCTGAAATACACCATACCCTCAACATTCGAGGGTCTACCGTCAATGGGTATCGATTAAGCTCTCCCAGTTCTCACAATGGCAGTTATTTGGACCCTGCGTCCGTAACTCTACCTACAAAACGTTCTAATCAGGTAATTTGAGCGTATTGTTTGCATTGGCGAGTCGAGCAAATAATTGGACAGAGTAGGACTACGAATAATTTATTGATATATAAATAAATTAACAGTAATGACGTATGTTCTTAGTAAATATATGATTGAATTTGGTTTAGTTGTACAGTCTTTTTAATGCAGTTAGGGTGTTAAAGAGTTTTAAACGAAAAAGGTGTAAGTAAGTTTACAAACTAAAAGTAATAAATATCTTGAAAATATAATATATAAAGGGCGTTCAGAATTACTAGAAAAAACTAATTTGAGAAATTATTTGTTTTGGATCTTTTAACTTTTCCGAATTTTAATATTTGGGGGTTCTAAATTTTATTTTTTGCAAAAAGCTAAACTTATAAGCTTATTTTAAAGGAATTTGGTATATGGTAGTAAATATTCTATGCTAGTTTTATCAAGTGACACATAGGGCACTAGTTATGTTTTTGTTTTTTTTTTCCAAAAAAATTTCAGCTTATTCGAAACAGCGATTCATTCGTCATGCATAAATGCTATTTTCTTTTTTTAAAAACTAATTCATTAATCATATTGAAACAGACTATTTACAACCACGTATTAACTTATATTAAAATTTGCTTAGCAATAAAGGAGATCTTTGCAAAAAACAACATTTTAGGCCCATTTTGAAGAAACTTCTCGATCTCCAAAAATTAGAATTCAGGAAAACAATATTTCTCTTAGTACTTCTGAATGACGTTGTATAATAAACACACTACAATTATTATACAGGAAGTCCGGAAATAAATGCAACATAGAGCAAGATTTGCCAAATTTGGCAACATCGCATTATTTTGTCGTCAGGTATCTACTCTTGCTCTATGTTGCCGGACACCCTGTAGAAGTACCTATAACAAGAAAACAAATACGGAAATTATAGTTATTTGTACAGATATAAGTTGGTAACTGTATTTTCTTTGTCTATATTGTGCATTAAACCTAAAATATTATCTTATGCTTCAATTATCCTTCTTGGCCGACCTATACGGCCTGTCTACGGCGCCCCCTGGTCCTACCAGGACGCCATTTTGTACGGAATAAGTATTTCCTAGAAATAAAATGAATAAAAACATTTATACAGGTTGATTGGGAGGGGAACTCCTAATATTTGAATGAGGTGTTTAGGGGGCAAAAGTGAAGAAAAAAGTCTCCTCTTGAGTAGGTCAGCAATCCAAACAAAACTCAAATTAGTGATTACTAATTGTCACATTTATTTTGACGTTCGTGATTTAAACGCTTATTTTATAACTGTCGCATTTATTTTTGCATGTGCGTTTGTTTAATCGTATTGTACACATATAATTTCGTATTACCTGCCAAAATATTTTCATTGCTATCTCAGTAACCGTCGGTATTCGACCATATGTTTATTAGGCTTTTTTGTTCACTTTTGCCCCCTGAACACCCCTTCCGAATATTGGGGGTTCCCCTCCAATCACCTTGATACATACACTTTCTAAAACAAGAAAAAAAAATACCTGATCCGTACGAAGGCCTCGCTCCGAATCCCGCGGCGCCGGGTCTGACGTAGTTGCCGCCAGGCCTGAGATAGTTGCCAGGTCTTGGGGGTCTGGGATTGACGTTGACACCGGGAACGGGGTCTATGGGTCCCCCAGGTCCGACGAGGATGCCGTTCTCTATCGAATGGACGGGGCGAGACGGTGGGGGTCCTCCTATCTGGTTGATCTTGTCCGTGGAAAAGCAGCAGTACTGCTTACCCGTATCGCAGTGGCCCTGGAGGGGCAAAAAATACAGGACCGGTTTCAAATATTGAATACTTTTATCCTATTTGACTGGAGTATTTATAAATATCTACAGTAATGATTTTACGTGCTGTTCACAGCTGTGTATGATTATAAATAATTATGTACAAACGTAGTCAAATTGATATATGTATCCTATGATAGTTTATGTATCTCTGCGTATACTTGGGTCAATAATAATTAATAGTTAATTTAACTTTTGAGCACTATTTAGTTCTCCCGTGACCGTAATAATTGATTGATTGTGTGTGTACAAAATAAATCCCATTTTTTTTTATCTTCAATTTGTTCGACTGTTTTCTGATGAGAAAATTTAAATCCTTGTAAAAAATTAGTCAATGATTGCACGTTTCAGTTTTTCGATATCTCTTAAAATAACAAAGTTACAGTCGCATCAGCGTATACGCGCGATCATTCTGTACAATACGTAGGTAATAAAATCTTACACCACAAGAATTGGAGATAAAAAAATATGGGATGTATTTTATATACACACAGTCTATTCTTTAATTACGACCACAGGCACACTAAGAACCCAAACAGTGCACTATTAATTATTACTGACCCAAGTATACACAGAGGTACGCAAACTATCATTGACACTTGAGAAACAATTTGACTATGTTTGTACATAATTAGGTATTTATAATATGCAGCTATGAACAACGCGCAAAATTATTACTTGCTTTGTATTGATTGTGAAGGATGGCCTAGCCGTATCCACGCCAATGTCTTCTGTCGCAATGACGGGAGTCGACGTTTAATTTGCGACACTTTGTATTTTTTTACATGTTATCAGTATTGAGTGATGTAAATTTTATAATGGAGCAAATCAAATCGATTTTTTCGATAGTGTTATGCGTGTAGGTGAAAGCGAAAAAAAAAAACACGGGAAGTTAAAAGTCTTGTACGAATTGTTGTTACAGGTATTACCTAATGTTACGGACGACTAAGCGTTACGATTATTGAGAAAAAAAATACTTATATAAACATTATGCGAATCTATGATTCATATTTACATTGTACGCTGCAAACTATGAGGAAGCGTGTGCTGCCCTTTTTTAAATCTAAATTAAACAATTTCGCGAGGGATATACACTGGGAAAAATAGACTGTTTGGTATTTCATTACGACCGCACAAAAAAATATTATTTGTAGTTATAGTATAATAAATTTGTACGTTGTTTACGGATACATTTCTTAAATAGATTTTTTTTTCAACTTACATATGAGATCCCCGGACTCGGACAGTTGAATCTTTCGGTGCATTTGCACTTGTCGAAGTTCTTATAAGGTCCCTGCTGCACCCAAGAGGGCACGGGTCCGGTCAGTATGCCGGCTCCCCCAGGTCCCTCTTCGGGATAGTAGTTCTGCTGCTGGCCGTAGCCGCCTTCGAAACTGCCACCCACGTACAGCCCACCAGGTCTAGAAAATTGTTTATATTCAGTTTGTAGCCGTAATATCTGTCTTGAACGCAATATTTTGAAATATGTCGTGTCTCAAACTCGATAGTATTGAGTAATGACAAGTATTTTGTGACATTTATACACTTTAAATAATAAACATTTTTCCACGGTCGGGAGTAGAAATCAGTTTCTATGACATCAAAATTAAAACAGAAGTAGTCGATTATTCCCAAGGGAGTATAATGCTCCCAAGGGAGCTTACATTATGGAGAACGTTTTTCATGCAAAAAAAAAGATAACATTGAAATTATTTATTGACATTTAAATTAAATGTTACATTTGTACAATTTTCAAAATTAATAATGGAAGGAATATTACTTTCGCTTACATTTACAGTTTTTGTGATTGCGCTAGTAGTGGTACCTACTAAAACCTGATTAGCAATTTTGGTCTTATTTTCAATGGAGTTCTCGGCATAACCCTCGACCGCGACTGTCGTTGATTTCCAACCAGCATGACGCTTTATTGTCGTGATATCCACACCAGCATCTGCCAGTAATGTCGCTGAAGATCTTCGTAAGCAGTGACCAGTATAACATGCAGCATAAGGTAATTTTAAATACGAAGCTACTACACTCGGAATATTTCCCATGGTATTCTTGCCAACTGGCTGCGAACTACATTTTCCTGCTTATGCTTGACGTGGGGAGGACGAAGGGACAGGTATTTTCGAAACAATTCAAACATATTTCCCACATCGGTAACCAGAAAGGTTCGTGGAATCTTTGTCTTAGTGTTTGGAATTTTTACAATCAAGGAAGAGCCTACATCCTCAATATCATCTACAGTGAAATTGACTAGTTCATCAGTTCGACAAGCTCCGGCAATCCCCAGAATTAATCCAACCTATAAAAAATCGAAACACTTAATAATTGAAATACCTAACAACAAAAGTAATCTTACCTTAATCATTGAGAATTCTTTGTCATCTGCACTTGATAGAAAACGGTCGATTTCACCCTTTGTCAATATTTTCGATTTTTTCGCTTGATATCCGTCACCGGTTCTTTTCAAAAATGCGATCAGCTTGGGGAATTTGCTTATATCTATGTTGTCGTAAATTATCAAGCATGACTTAACCATAGAATATTTCGCCCATAATGTGGAAGACTTGTAATTCTTTGCATTTTCATTGAAGTATGCCAACAAAACATTCTCGCTGTATACTTGAACATTTTTCTCGGCGCACCACTTTTTGAACCGATTGTAGGCTATATCGTAAAGATCTTGACTTCGTAGGCAGCAAATTGCTTATTGCAATATTTGCAGCCTCCACAATCTCTTCCGACTCACAATTATTCATTGTGCACTAAACATATTTTAAACTAAACCAAACTAGCATCTTAATTTGACAATTCTTTTTGTTTGTTTATTTTGTAGTTATGACAATAACTCAACGACTACTAAATAAATTCTCAAATCCGGATACAATAATTCTGGTGCTACTTACTTCATAATGACAAAATATGTGTTTTTAAGTTAATGAGACCGTGGAAAAAATAGTATATACCATTCGGGAGAGATGCTATTTTGTCCTCGGTGCATTGTAGCCCTCGGGCTTCAAATTGCATCTCTGCTAAAACAACGCATTTCTCTCCCTTAATGTACTATTTCTTTTAATACTCTTTAGGACGATATTGCTTATAATTTTTAAACGGGAAGTAATACATAAAAATTTATCTAATATAAGTTTGTTAGAAAAAAGAGAGCTTTTTAACTGGAAAAAAAACTTGTACATCCTGTATAACATAACTAAATTATCTTTTAGTAGAGATCTCGAGGTTCTTGACGTGCGGCCTAAAGCGAAGCCATCGGGCAAATAAATAGGTGCTTTTCTTACTTAAAACATTAATGATCGTCATGGGGGAAACTAATACAACGACGCTGGTAAATATGTCAAGCTTTATCGAAGCGACGCGTCAGAGAAACTCCAATATATTTGTTCAGTAATAAGCTGGCGTTTAGATTTCGGCTTCGGCATTAAGTTACATTAAAAGCTTTAACCGCCCGGAATAGGGTTGTGGAAAAACAGAGTGAAAGCCTCTCAAGAAAAATCAGTCTGTATCAGGAAACTTTCACCCTTTTTTTTTTCAAACCGAAGAAAACGGTTTTTCGTTATTACAACAGCGTTTTGTTTTGTTTGCTTTTCATTCGGCGTTTCAAAGCGTCAAAATTGGTTTTTGTTAAGTTATACACCGAGAGAAATGGTATGTTTCTACTTTTGTTACTTATGTCATTGTATTTGCTTTTATACAGGGTGGTATACGTAAGTGTTGATAATTAAAAAGATACAGGGTGTCAAAGTTGGAATTGAAAAAGTGTTTTTTTTTTGTAATACTTACACTGTGTCTAACTGTATCAACTTAAAAATTTGGGAATAGAAATGTTTGGGCATGAGAAATTTGTTGTCTATTTCGTCGTATCCCCTAGAGGGCGCCCCATCCGCCGTATTTGTGAGCCTAACGTTTTCGTTCCTAAAGTTATCACGTTTTTTTATTGATAACATCTTAAACCTATATTGTTTTTTAGGAAAAAAGGTATACTTGTGATTTGTCTTTGTCTTTTTTCCTCGAAAACAATGTAGGTTTAAGATTTTTTAATAAAAAACGTGATAACGTTAGGTCCAAAAAAGTTACTCTCACATTTACGTCACAAATATGATGGGGCGCCCTCTAGGGGATATGACGAAATAGACAACAGATTATGATTTCTCATATCCAAAAACATCTATTCCCAAACTCTACGTAAAAAAATTCAACGCAATTTTCATCGTTCATCGGAATAGTATCTCAGCTATTCTCTGAGATACGAGCGATCCCTTAAAAATAGGTTTAAAAAAAAATAAATTCGCCCTGTATCTAAGAACCGAAAAGGTCTATAATGTTTCTGATTGCGGTATCTTAAGTTTTTCGAAAAAGTATTCCAGTATTTCAAAACATCCTTATATCTCTTGCAGTTTGCTCTCCAAAATAGTAACTCAGATAATAAAGACAATCCGCAAAATGCTATTTACATTCGTTTGATATCTACAATTTATTCATATAGACGTGCAATCTATTGCAATAATAATGGCATTTTCTCAAAATAGTTTTTGAACTATTAGAAGTTCTGAGGAGAAACTTAATTAGAGCTCTATTGGTGGATGCAAGAACTAATACGAATACATCAGCGCTTCAAAACAAGTCGCCGAATTCGTTAAGACGTGCCATTTTCATTATTATCGAAATATATTGTACACGGAGTCACGCAGAATCTCTAATCACAAATAATTGACTGAGATCGAAGGTGACAAGCCATATTTTCGATTGTGCTGTACAATCAATCAATCATGGGGGCAGATCCAGCTCACGGGAGAAGAGAATAGGTTAGGGATAGTGACAGGCACACGCGTTACGTCAACATCGATTTTTATTCGGAGGCTCGGAATGAGGAAAAGTTATTCGCCACGGTATACCTTGAACAGTCGCGGATTACACGCGTTGGCGAGTTTATTAGGCGGTTATTGGCCTTTACTTTACTTAACTTTTTCCATAGCGGTTTGCGACAGATCGGGGGAAGGTTACACTGAGAAAAAGGGTCTACGTCGAAGAAAGTGTGTTAGAAACGACTGTTGTCTAGCGTATTGCGATTAGTATTCCTTAATGGTCAAACGTACAGGACTTTGTCCTGCTGGAAGCGCTTCCAGAAGGGCTTTTGTACAGAGAACCGTAAGTCCTCATTTTGTGTGTCAAGACACAAAAAGTGAGGATAATTCAATGGCGCATATGATGACCTATTTTATTTGTAATATTATACAGGATTTTATATTTTTTTGGCAAATAATGATCGATGATACATCCGCCATTGATAAATTTCTAAAACTGGTAATTTTTTGCTTCATACGTACTGTCACACTAAATATACACATCGAACAACAACCTCTCCCTTCTCTGTTATACCTTTCATTTTGAATTGGCGGCCTTATAGGCCCCCCTCCTCCTGCACCACCTCCCAAGAATGGTCTGTTCGGCAATTCGACATCGGAATTTTCGAAAACTTCATATCTAAGATCTCCGTCTCTAAATTGAGTGAGAAAAATACTCGGATATAGATATCACAGTGAATTTCTTTAAAATAATGTTGAAGAGAAGAAAAATGTACAGTAATATTAAGAGAAATGTTATAGAATAGACGAAAGGCATAGAAAATGGCGTGATAAGGTAGAGAAACAGATATAGATTAGTAGAAGAGATCGAAAAATGATATTTTGCCAAGTAAAAGAGAAAAATAAGTGAAAAAATAATGTATTGTAATTTGGAGGTCTGCTCATGAGTTTTACATCGACACTAAAGTCCAATGCACCTAAGTCATAAATAAAAGCAAAAAAAACACATTTACCTGTTTCTACTCTCGCTCCTGCTATTATCGTCCCATACCCACCTCTTCCCGTCTTTGTCCGCCAAAGTTACGGCTAGAATGGACGACAGCAGCACTGAAAACAAAAAAAAAACGCGATTAATTCTCATTTATTATGACGTAAAGTCCCATCGAACGAACGGAGTAAATCCTAATAAACAGAACGAAATTACCAGATTTATGCATATGCGAACGTATTTAGAGAGAGTAGCTTTTAGTATATTTGAATATAGGTGACAAGATTTCGTTGCTGTTATATACAGAGTGGCTAATAAAAAATGATGTATACCTTAATTCCCTGCGATAAAAATAGAAAACTAGTAACTGGTTACTCTATGCTGGAAGTGATTATCTGACCACTAGATGTAGACACGTGCTACATATTGTATACTCATGTTGTCTTCTGTCGGTTATAGCAGCCAGAGTTGGTGGTTTGTTGCATCAACTGATGGGAGTTATTAAGCTCGAAACCGGTATATGTGGCAACGCTGAAGTTTCCTATAAGTTTTTCTGGTATGAATTCAATGCTGTTTTGGGATACTAACCAGTCGAGTAATTATTTTCTGAAATTCCGCTTTTGAAAAATATCTCAAGAAAAACAAATTACTTTTTCTACAAGCGTCAATAAATGTATAATTTTTAACGTGCTGTTAGTTTCTAGAATGTCATCTTGAGGCGCTGGTGTTGAAAGTAATTTGTAGCACTGGTGCATCTCGAATGTCCCCTCAAAATCCAAAAGTTTTATACCAGGGTTAGAATCATTCCGCGTATCTGGGATTTTGAGCAACCATTCACAAAATCTGATTCGTAGGGGATAATCCCTTGGTAGTAATGCTTGGACATGCAATATAATTGAGCCACGTGTATGATACGCCACACTGTTGATTGGGATATTCCTTTTACTTGTTGAGCGATTTGCCTGATACATATTCAAGGATCCTCTTCAACAACAATCTCTAAAACGTGTTCCTCAGCTGCTGCAACATGCCGTGGACGTCCTGGACCTCCATCTCCTCCACGATTTGGTTTTAAATTTCCTTCGCGTTACATACACTTGCACTCAATTCTCAATTTTTTTTTTTATAATTTGTTAATCACCCTTAATATTGACTTTAGTATTTTGTATTTTATTTGAAAAAAAAACAAACTATTTAAAGTAATAATGGAAACCAACTCCATGTTCTATTTAGCAAGGGTCGCTGCGATTGTTAACTTTCACTTCTAGCTGTATCGCCAGGAGGAAATGATTTATATTGAGAAAGCTCGCTTCCATTTTCACAATATCCTCGCGGTAAAATACTCCCCGGGTAAGTGACTATTAATTAGGTAGCTCGAAAGTTACGTAAATGGGTAATCGATCAAGACGGATTCTCGTTCCTTTTTAGTTCGATCGTTGAGTAAAGGAATAGTATTCGATTTGGCCCGTGTTTAGCGACGGTTTTGGAAGAATTGTCGTACGCTTCTCACTGTTTCAAATCAAATCAAATATGTTTATTTGCCCAACAGAAAAAATATCCATTTACAGGACAAATGTAATGTGATATAACACAAATAATAAAAAAATATAAAGACAACAAAGTAATTAATATGCACGCACATTACATTCTTACAATATAATACATTAATGAAAATTAACAGTAAACGTTATATAAAAGGAAAAACAAAACAAATACAAAATAACTGTAATTACAACAAAGGACAATGTTAAAAATAGCCGATTTTTGGCTTATCCGGGGAACGCATAAATCATAAAAAAATCAATTGATTATTGTTAATTAACATTAGAAATGGCCCAGATACGTCAGATAGCTGGGGAAATGTCGCTACTACCCCTAAACCTATATAAACTACCCTTAAATAGCTTTAAATGGATAATCATTAATTATTGTTATAAAATTCGTGTAAAATCAAAAAAAAGCTTGAAAATGATTTGAACAGACAGTATGTCAATATAAAAAGTGATAAATAACTGTAAAAATGTCCATTCCACCCCTAAAAATTAAAAAAAAACGACTTTCAAAAGCTAATGGTGAGCTTACTTCGACATCAAAAATAGATAATACTTAAATGTTCAAGGGAACGCCTATTGCTAGAAAAAAATTATAGATTACTGTCAAAAAATGCAAAAACTGATACTAGAGTACATTAATTGCACCCCTAAATCTATATAAACTGCCTTTAAATAGCTTAAAATAGATAATCATTATTTATTGTTGTAAAATTCGTTTAGAATGAAACAAATGCTTAAATCACTTTTAAGGTTCATTTATACTATTGCGACCTGAAAAATGGGTGTAAGGATAAATTGCCATTTTTTCAGTACGCGCTCGCAAAGTGAGAACAATTGGCGCTACTTCGCCATTGAATGGGAACTTTTACAGTCATTTATCACTTTTTATATTGACATACTGTCTGTTCAAATCATTTTCAAGCATGTTTTTCATTTTACACGAATTATATAACAATGATTAATGATTATCCATTTAAAGCTATTTAAGGGTAGTTTATATATGTTTAGGGGTAGTAGCGACATTTCCCCAGCTATCTGACGTATTTCTGGGCCATTTCTAATGTTAATTAACAATAATCAATTAATTTTTTTATGATTTATGCGTTCCCCGGATAAGCCAAAAATCAGCTATTTTTAACATTGTCCTTTATAGCCCTATTTATAGATTTAATAGGGGAAAAGTTTATATCACAATAATCAGATATAATGACAGTGCTAAGAAATATCTTGTAAACAAGTGAAATAACAAGAACTGACTGGATTCAGTACAACTCATTCGATTTTGTTCGTAACTTTACTTCGACCAAGTAGATCTACCTTCTTTGTAGAATATGTAAGCGAAACCAGTCAGCATTGACACAAAATTTGAGTGTTATACCAATTTTTTGAGATAGTACTATGGCCTACATTCCTAGAACTGTTAATGGTTACATACATATTAATTTGTGTCACGGTAAAATCGTAGGTGGCTTACGAATTCGAATATACAATTGAAATTTACATAATGAGCCAGGCGATGAATTGTGAACAAAAGACACATTCGCATTGTCTGTGGTCAGTTAATGTTTATTATCTGTTGAATAAATTCAGATTTTTTATGTACACACAACGTCGAAAATCTTGGACCTCTCCTCATTCTTGTTAAAGAAATCTTTTTGTCAGAAAAACCAAATACATTTATAAAAGTATATTGTTTTCTGAATCTTTTTTGTGAAAAGAATATATTGGATAAACTGAGTACTTAGAAAATTAAAAACCAGCGAATGTGTGACATTTTTGACAGAATTTATTAAATCAAGAAGTAACAAAGCAAGTTCTCTACTTGACTGATAGTCTGATAATCAAGCGGTTAACGATCTCTTGCGGAATATTATTCCATTCCTCTTCTGCCGCCACGACTATCTCATCTGCATCATCTCATCAGGAGAGTTGACTGGCTAATCTAATCTATTGATATGTCCTGCTTCGAGTGTCACTTGAACCCTTCTTGTGCGATGTGATCGAGAGTTGTCGTAACACAAAATTTTCACATAATTCATTACGTAGGGGGATAATGGGCGTAATAACTTGTTCGATGTAAATTTGACTGGGCATATTCTGTGGTGTGCGAATTAATGAGGTGCGGCGGTTGAACATTATTCCACCCCAAAACATTACGGATCGACTTCACGGGGTAAATGAAGTCGCTGTTGACGACCTGGTTCTCTCCAGACTCTTTATCGATTGTCATCAGTAACCAGCCCAATTCTGGTTTCGTCTGTAAAATAAGACCCACCGCCACTGGCGTAAAAGCCAACCCCAATGCTCTCGCGCCCGTTGAAGACGGGCAGCACGATGCCCTGGAAGTAGAGGGGGGACCCGTAATGGTCTTCTAGCACGTAAATTTGCGTTGTTGAGTTGTCTTCGCATAGTAGGTGTCGATATAACACGGCGAAGAGTACCTTGAAAGTGAGCTCTGAGAGGTGAAGCTGAAGATGTGCGGTGTCTATCGGTATATTGCACCAAATATCGATCCTCCCTTTCATTACTCGAGGACGTCCACTGCGTGGTCTGTTTTCCACTATATCAAATTCTTCATATCTGTGTACTATTCGTACAACAGATGATCTAGGAATGCTCAACATGTTCGATATCTGATGATTAAAATGTCCTGCAAGCAGTCATTCATGCTCGAGCAAACGCAGAAATTTCACGTCCTGGCATTATAATGTACAAAAATTCAAAAGAACACTTGGCTGAATGCACTGCCAAACTGACCAGATTTGTAAAAATATTGGTAATAAATTAAAGGTTCATGGTCTTTTTTGTTCCCTAAGTACATATACTTTTTTCCACATTAAGAAAAACCACTAGGTTTAATCTAATGATTTTATATATAGAGGGTTCACGACTTTTGACGTTGTGTGTATTAGGTATTATAATACACCTGTTTTGTTAAAGAGAAAAATAGAACATTTCATTATTGTGTGTATCTGTCAAGATTTTTTTCTTTCTTTCTGAATTGTCCATTTTAAAAATTTTACTATACATAAAACCAGCATGGCGATTTAACCCTATTTACGTATTAATAAAAATGCGTCCCTTAAAAAACATTATTTTTTATTAAGATCTAAACATAGTACAACAAAAGCAGATGAGATAAAGAGGGAAGAACATTGTGGCTGAATGGATTCAATATTTAGCTAAGAAAGGCATGTTTAAATAAGAGTAACAAATTATTTTTTTAAAGAATATGATTTCTATGTTCTTGTTTGGGAAAATAATAAAGGTTTTTTCCAATTCCCTGATACTTTCATCCAAAAATATTTTATGAATATTATTTATTTTTAAAACAAAACCTCTATGAATATTTGAGATCTTAATTTTGTGCATAATAGTTTATAATTTTTTCCAAAATCATGAAAATTTAATAACTAAGTTGCAACAATATATCAGTTTCTAAGAAAACTACTTTCTTAAAAAAACTGAGTGTTGATTTGGGGGTTTTTATACATTTTTTATTACTTTCTTTAATTTTTTTGTCATTTTTAATTGACGCTTTTTCACTTACCAATTTTCGTAAACATTCTTTCTCCCAAACCACACTTAACTGAAGAATTACCAAAGAACCAGATACACCGTTACACGTTCAACCACTCTCAAGTAATATCTTACATAACACCACCAAACTGGTATTGTATATATATCTACTTAAAAATTCCGATTGCAGTTGAAAGAGGGGATGGGCGTTCGGCGGCATGAATGACCGAGAAAGAGACGGAGATAGGCGTGTATTGTTTTGGTATTTCGAATTATCGTTCTGATTAAAAAACGAATCTCTGCGTGAAAGTGCAAGTGACTACGCCAGCGGTCCCAAAAATGTTCGACGGCGACTCGAAAAAGAGATCACTGCTTAATGGTTATTTTTATTAAGAACCAACAGGTGTATCAATTTGACAATTAATAAATAATTTAAATTAAATTGAATTACTTGCTGTACATATTTTCAACACAACTTTGGCAATTGGGAAGATTAATACCAGATGAATGCAGCTGGTGTGTATTTGCAATAGCAATGCTTAAATTTTCATTATAAGCAATTGAAGTAGCAATCTCTCCTTCAAGAACTTTTGTGGCAATTTTTTTCTTGTTCTCAAGAGACATATCAATATAACCTTCACACATGGTGTTGGACTTCCAACCACCATGCCGTTTTATAGTTAGAAGGTCTGCTGCTCTTGTGTTGGCAAGAAGTGAAGTAGATGATCGTCGAAAACAGTGCGTTGTATATCGATGAGGCTGCGATAAATTGAGAAAAAAAGCAATCTTCTTTGGCATTACACTAAAAGTATTTATACCAACAGGAACGGGTTTTCGTATCCGGTATGAAGATATGAGAAATGTTTCCTTCATTTTTTACGTTTTACGTTTACGTCAAATAGCAAACATTTTCTTGTTCTTACCTTTGCTAGCAAGAATTTTGTGTCATCAGCATCTTGTAAAAATTTTGAAACATCCTTTCGTTAATATCCTTGACTTTTTTGATTTGTATCCTACTGATTGATTTTTCAGAAAAGCAATTAAATTGTTGAATTTACTGATATCAACATTTTACCGCGTACAGATTGTAGACCGCAGCATAGAATAGAACGCCCAAACACTAGATGATTTGTACTTCTCGGATAATTCTTAAAAAAATGCTAATAATACCTTTTCATTTTGCTTCATATTTTATATATTGCTGCAGTTGCAGCAGCTTTTTCAATTTCAAGAGGCAAGCTTTCTATTTCTGAATCACTGATTATTTCAATCAACAACACTATTTTCACAAGAAAATATAAAAACGAAAACTCAATTATGTTTGACAGGTTACCACAACAATGCCTTTGCTTCTTGATTTTGAATCAAAACTTACAAATTGGATCCGATTTTGGATTTTTCTCAATTTAAGGTAGTACAACTATGAAATTTTTTGCACTTATAGATAAAATTTTATTTAGTACGCGTGGGATAACGGCATTTTTTATTGTCTCGCTCATGTATAATAATGCCTATATTCTACTGTATTATAAATAACTAAAATCGTCGTTTTTCCCATCACAAAAGAAAATAATGTATTATACGTTATAATAGTATAAATATTAGAATTTAACTATCGGTGTTTCTACAGAGTATTAATCTAAGTTTGACCAATCTGCGATAGTTTGAAAATTTCCTATCGGTCCAGTGACTAGTAAAATTGGTCTCAATTTTATGAAAACAAAAAAAAAAAAATGTCGACCTAGGGAATTTCCTTTCGGATTTAACTTTCGTCGACATCGTCAAAACTAAGACATGGTCATGGATATAAGGATTAAATCACCGGGATTTCCTCCCATTAGCAATGCGACGTGCACCCTTCGTAATTGTTTGTACCATCTCATTGGAGCGGCACCAAAAACGCTCCGAATCGCGACGTCGCTCTGTCGCAACGCCTTTCAAAAATCTCGTCACAGGACGTCAAATTCGATTCGGATTTGCCGTGTTGGCACACGCAAGATTCGTAGGTCTGATATAATTAGTCGAAAATCGGGGTAATTAATAATTGTTATTGTCCGCTCGTTAAAAATGTTGACTGACCGTCCATAGACGGGACGTAACCGGGTCAATGTCAGTTAGTCAGTAGTCCACAGGCGTGGGCAAGCAGGTGAGTCGGAGAATATTGAACTGGCAGCCGAGGCAGGGGTCCTAAAACTTTCGAAGTCTACCACACAAGTAACAAGTATTAAATTAATAGAAGAACAATTGTAGATATACAAAATGAAGTAACAATGAGACTACAGATTTCTTAGGTGAAGATAAATCGATTTAACCTAACTTACATACAGGGTGTCTACATTTATTTGGGTACAAATCCGTAAAATTTTTATTCTTCACAATAATTAATTAACATTTTATTTTTTATTTTAAATGACAACGAAAACCGCTTCCTCTGACCCTACCACGGCATTTAATATGGCGGTCCAAGACCTGCTATGATTTTTTTGATACTCTATACAGTATGCGCCAAAAGTATGGAATAAATTCAATAAAAACGAAACAATTATTTTTTGGGAAAAATCCTCGAACAGGTCGATTTTTAATTTAAAAAATACATATTTTAGCGTAAAATGCGATTTTCAAATGTCATTTGTTTTCGAGTAATGACGTCATCGTCACCATATTTTTTTCCTTGATTCTGAAAGATCGTTTAATTCTCTATCAGTATATCCCAAGACAGTTTCCTGAATGGCGATGGTGAGCTATAAACTCGGAGCGCCTTGTATAGCTCAAAAACTAAGCAAATGCTTCAAATAATATTTTTCTGAAATCTCAAAAACAGAACGAAAATTTGGCTAAATTATTTTAGATATTTATTGAATCCAGCTTTGAGTATGGAATTATTTTTGTTATATTATAAAAAAACAAATATTATGAATTAGAAAACGTTTATTGCAAAATTTGAAACATTAACGTATTTTGGAAAAGTAAAACATTAGGTTTTGGCTGGCCATCGAAAAGGTTTCTCTCGTAAACCATGGGAACGAAACCCATAATTTACACTTTAATGATCTCATGATGCGTTCTTGAATTAAATTATATATCCGACAGAAAAATTTGAATATATTTGCCATTTCCATCCGGTGCTATTGGATTTGTTAGATTTCGCGGCCACCTAGCGGACGCGGAGACAGGGTCGGACTCTGGAAAAATTTGAGGGCATACGCAAGGCAGTTCAGGTAGAAAAAAGGTCATATCGCTATTCTTTAGTTGGCGCCACTGGTGTTCAAGAATTGGAAATGGGGCATTCTGTATAAATGTATTTACAATATGCACAGGCTGGGCAAATTTCGATGTACATCCCAAACATGGGTGGCCATGGGCCAGTTGAAATCATAATTTTTCTTCCTCTTTCCATTAATATATAATATGTAGCGTTAAATATGATTATTCATCATTTTACTGAGGAAACAGTTTATTCCAGAGTATCAATTTAATTTTTTAAATATTTTTGACAAGACATTTAGAAGAAATCATGACAGAACGAGTTACTAAACAAATAATATTATTATTAAAATGATATAATCGTAATAACAATCATTCTGAGAATGTATCCAATACGTAATTAAATTAATATACGGAAAAAGATAAATAACGTTGTTCATATGTAACAATCGAATCGAAAATGTCAAAGAATGGTAACATGCAATATTTGACTGAAATGGCACACGCCTACTTCAAGAAAATAAAAGAAACAAAATATGCGAGAAAAAAATAACGATTTCAACTGGCCCATGGCCATCTATCGTTTGTATTTAAAAAGACAAAACTAGGTTATAACTCAAAAATTAATAAAGTTACTTAAAAAATATGCACGCCACTGTAGTCTACTCTAAAAGTGTCTGAAGAACGTTTCTAACTTTACAAACAACCAAGTTACAGACATGTATCGAAAAGTGGAAAATTTGAAGTTTTGTATATTATTCGAAAACAAAAGACGAGAGGTCATTTTGGTTTTGGCCATTAATTTTCTCTTAAAAAAAGAGATCGAAAGTGGGAGGTTAATTTTTTGCTATCTGCTATAGTTAACGAGATATATATAGGTACCTATAGTCTATAAAAACAAAAAATTGAAATAAAAATTTGCCCATCCTGAACAAGGTCATGCAGATTAGGGGTATAGAACCAAGTTAGATAAATTTGGAAATTGCTGTACCTACAGAAAACGTGTTGAATTCCTAAATGATCAGTATTCGCTGGACAACGGTCCATGTGCCTTTTTATAATAGTATCAATATACTAGTAACGAATATAGGCTTTCTTTTTTATAATTCCAAAATTCGGTCCTGTCTTCGCGAACTTCCCAGTCACTTGCCCCATCAGTCAATGCTACGGCGACCATTATTCCTTCTTCTGCGAAGGTTACTTTAATTATTATGAATTTGTTATGTCTATTGTTGCGTAGGTGATCCCAAATTATCTTTTTATTAGCATAGAAATCACTGAATACAATTTGATAACTACTATTCGTAGTTTAGTGAGCAATTATAACTTATAAGAAAGGGACGGGTCGAGGTTTTCCGTACCGTCATTTGTCGGAAGCAAATTCGGCAATTTACAACTGATTTATAAAGCACGCGGTAGATGGCGGTCCGCGTATTTTTTGTTACAGGGCCCTGTACAACAATTATGTTAGTTTGACGCGAGTTAATGCTCATTTTACGACGTATCGATTGCATATATACCGGCGGTAGATTACAAAGTCGTTTATTTATATGAATGGTGGTCTATAAACCACGAAACTGTCACCGGATCGTACAATCCGGGACCACTGGTACTAAAATTTTAATTTGTATTCAATCGCCACGGCTTTATGGACCATCCGGATTTTATCGCCTTAAAAACGGCCTCGTTTTTAATTCCATAACGGTTAATGGTTTCATTCATTATTATTATTACCGATTTACGGCTGAGGATTAGTATTTTATTGCACTGTTATTAGAATTCGAGATCTCTCTATTTATACCACATACTGCCTTATTATTATTATTATTATTATTTTAATACAAGAAAACTGTTATGCTAAATGTTTCTTCCAGGTTACGGCCACATAGCACCAAAAACGACCTGGGGCAAAGTCGTCACCATCTTCTACGCTATTCTGGGTATACCCTTGATGTTGCTCTGCCTATCCAACATAGGTGACATCATGGCCACGTCGTTCAGGTTCCTCTACTGGAGGGTCTGTTGCTACGTGTGCACCAAGAAGCCCAAGAGGAGGAGGTCCAAGTCCTTCAAGGCTCCTGGAAGGGGTCCCAACCGATACGAGTAGGTATCACTTTAAGTGTACCCCAGGGATTTCTTCCTGCATTGATTTGTACAAGCCTCGTTTTCTGATTCCAGACAAAGAGGATCTTCTAGATCTAGAAACGCTTCGTTCAAACGATCGGTTAGGAATTCCACCAAGTCCGCCGATAGCGGATACCCTTTATCAGACCTTGGAGGGAACTACCATTCAGACACGGAGTTGAGGTAGTTGTTAAAGATACAAAAAATCGTGATGTATTCTCATGTTACTTTGTAGGTACCACGAGGAAGTTATTCGAAGAGGATCGACGCTTCCGAGAGTTCGAGGAGGTCGACAATCCGAAACTAACCCTCCGAAGAACGTCTTAAACTCCTCACAGAATCGTGTGAATCACTTGCAGACCCCAAAGGGTAACTCCCTGGACCGGAAGAAGTTCCAAAGGGACGTGGAGATCGAGATGGATCCCATTTTACTGGCTCACACTCCCATACTGTGCAACAAGTACGTGGTGGGGAAGAATGACGGCTTCGCCAGGACTATACCAGGTAAAGGTAAACTGACCCCAATTTTTTCTTCTGTTTTCGCATCTACTTCGCTCCTGTCCGCCTTCCGACGCATGCACAAAGAAAAATTAAATCGGAATAGTAGACATCTAATCGAACGATTTGGAAGAAAGACATTTCTTTCTTCCAAAGAAATTCTTGACCATCTAACTTCGAAATCGGTGCTCTAACAAGTGACTTAACAGTGTTTTACCTCTGTGTACTCATCGCTTGCTGCTTACCTTAACCTTGGAGTGTGCCCCCTTTGCTGGAAGATTCCCGTACCGCTTTTACCTGTTCGTTTTAGGGATCACCGTAAGAGAGTCTGAAGGCGCGGGCAGACTTCCAAAGGTCGAAGATAGAAGAGCCAAGAGCATGCCCAGGAACCAGCACTATTTGGAACCGCCTAGGTTTCCCTCTCCCGATTCATCAGAAGAACAGGAATCTGTGAGAGGGGGTCGTGGGAGGCATCGGCATTCGGGAAGAAGGTCCAGGTCTCCAAATCGTGAGTTTCCCATCTGCGAGTCCAATCAAAAAGTTCCAGGTCAGATAAATTTATTGGCAAATATGACAACATTCAGACCTTCAGAATCGTGTAGAAAATACATCTTTTAGAATACTCTGTAGCTCCTCCAACGATTTTTGTTTTGACTATATCAAAAATGTGTTTTTTGATCTTGATTGATATGTTTTCTACGTTTTCATTGAGCATCTCCATGTTATAATTCCAAACTTATGTTTTGTCACATGTTATGGTACTCTTAAAGAATGTATTATCATTATTTGCTCTCTCAAGAAGATCCTCGCATTCTTTAATGCGATGTCATTTTCGATCTTCCGCCTCTATCCTGAGTTAAGGAACCAATTTTGCTGCAACATGATTCATTCCCAATTTTTGTTAGAATCTTTTGACACAAACCAATCGAAATCTTCAGTTACTCGTCGTTTGGAAGTTGACGGTTGTGCAGAACGATTGTCATTTATCACCTTCCTTGAACCTTTTAAGCTATTCATTACACCTTGGCAGACTTACAGTTTCATACGTATAAGAAGTTCCCATTATTTGAAAGTTATCTGAATAAGGTTTCTTCAACATGTTTCTCTTCAGTGAATCCCATCGTAAAATTGCCCAACGCACAAATATTTGCCTCTATCTCTACAAGGAACAACAAACAGTTGGTTCTTCGTGAGACTGTTCAATCCTATACTTATGTTTTGTCACGTTTTTAAAAAATGTTTCATCATTGTTTGTTCTCTCAAGAAAATCCTCACATATTTTAATGTGATGTCGTTTTTGATCCTTGAGCTGTGGAAAAATTTTTGCTGCAAGATGATTCATTCTCAATATTTGTTAGAATCTCCAGACACAAACCAATCGAAATCTTGCACTGTTTAGCTGTTTCTAGGACAATTTGATCGAAAAAGTCCATTTAAACGTATTATGACACTCGTCGCTCGATGATGATGGTCCTCCAGAATGGTTGTCATCTCTGACTTTTGAACCTTCTAAACTATTCATGACACCTTGTCCAACTTACAGCTTCATATCTATAAGAAGCTCAAATTATTTGAAAGTTATCTGTATACGGTTTCTCCAATTGATGCTAACATGTTTCTCTTCAGTGAATCTCATCGTGGAATCGCCCAACACACAAATATGCTTCTATCTCCACAACGACCAACAAACAGTTGGTAAGGTTGTTCCAACAATACTGTCCTACTATAACTGGTTTCTACGTAACACAAATCCTGGAACTTTTTGATCAGACCTGCTAAACAATCGATGGAGGAAGCAATTTCGAATTGTTTTTCAGCTCAGATAAGAGCGAGCCCAAAGATGATGACCCCTCTAGGTTACGGCCACTCCAGCAAGTACCTGGACGACCCGGACTCGGACGACGACCTCTACTACGACTACTACGACGACCTCTACGACCCGGTGAGGGCCAGGACTAAGCCCGTGCCCATCTGGCTGTGCGTGCTGCTGGTGGTCAGCTATATCCTAGCTGGGGCCTACCTCTTTCGGTACTGGGAACAGTGGGAATACCTGGACGCCGCCTACTTCTGTTTCATAACCCTCACCACCATAGGGTTCGGCGACCTGGTGCCGGGTAAGGGGGAGGCCCAGAATGCGAACATCAGGATAGCTCTCTGTTCTCTTTATCTGCTGTTCGGCATATCTTTACTGGCCATGAGTTTCAATTTGGTGCAGGACGAGGTCATCTCCAAGGTGAAGAGCGTTGCCAAAACCCTAGGGATCATCAAGAAGGACGAGGAGGACCTGGACGACGAAGGGTAGTCTTGTGGGTGTAGGTTTCCATGTGTTAATAAAGTCGCGAAATGAAAAATATTTCCGTGTTTAAAAAAATATATTATACATTTTGTTAATTGTGTTTTTTGTTTATTTTAATGAAAACCCTTGTCCCTCTTCCTCTAAAATTCGACCACAGTCTATACTCTTGAATTGTAAAAGGCGAATTGTTCTCAAAATTTTCAGATTTGCGTCAAATCTACATTTTTTTGTCTTGTAAAATCAGGCAAAATAAATCTCCTTTAAGAGTCCCAAAATTAAAATTTAAACATATAGAAGTGATTCTGTTATATTCCTTAGGTCTTTTGTTTCAACAACACTGTACTTTAGCAAACTCTCAACAAAGTAATCTAATGGATTTAGTTCAGGCGATCGTGGTGGTCAAGCTGTAGGATTACATTCTTTGTGGCGAAATATGAACACCGGACTTGTGTAAATTTATTAAACATATAGGAAACGATTGTTATCTGGCGTATTGCGTTTAGTATTCCTTAAAAATAACCGTGAATCACTCTAGAACTTGTCGTAGGACACAGTACAGGTGTCACCGACGACCAGCGTCTGGTCTTTTTTGCACAACCTTATTTCAGTCAGTCGAGCTTGCATTATTATGAAAACCTATGCAAGTATCGCATTTTGTTGGTAGACTAGATCCATATTCGCTAAAGCTCTAAGGCCGCATTGACTCTTGAGTTGAGTGAGGAGATTTTAAGGCAAAAGTTGAAGGATTAGTAATTCTGCGATTCTAGCATTTACATAAAAGAAACACTGATAACAATCAAGGAGAGTCGTAAAATCTAGGAAAATATCGATATAAGCTCATATTACATTATAACCGCTGCGTCTACGACCGTACTGGCGAAAAATTTTTGTTGCAAAGATTGTAATTTAATGTACACGAAAATTATTTCTTATGTAATAAAAGCTAGAGCTAGTAATTTTTTGCTCTCCTTTGGAATACAAAAAATGTAAAGGAACAACAAATGAAGGTAATACAATGGACATGATGACTTATTTTATTTATAATGTTATACAGAGTGATATATATTTTTCGGAAAATAATGATCAATCACTGGTAAGTTTCTAAAGCTAGCAAAGAAGTGTCTTACTCCTGGACTTTTTTACCTCTACTTAATAAACACCCTGTATATCTTGTAGTTTCCGAGATACCCTGCAATTGCAACAAGATTGGAACATCCTTTATATAAAAATGATCTTTTCTCAATATATTGCATATACAGGGTGAATCTTAAATAAGTACAAATATTTTAACCAGCAGTATAGTTTTGTGTGTAGAACACATAATTAATAGTTTTTTTACAAAAAAATCAGAAATAAAAAAGTGAAATTTTAAATAAATTTCATAATTTTTCAGTAGAAAACTTGTTGAGGACCGCTGGCCTAGACCGACCCTTCATACTTTTATGAGTCATAGTGCTGCAGACTGAACGTGTGGTTCACAGTGTTGCCAGTATTACACAAATGTCTTTGCTTCAAGGAAGAAAAAATCTCAACTTTTAGCGAATTTTGTCAAGTGTAACATTTTATATTATTTTTTATTATCAAACTGTCATTGACTGTCATGACAGATTATCGGAAGCCCAAGTCAAACTTGTTAACCCCACATAATGCATGAAAATAGCAATAAAATTTGCTAAAAGTTGACATTTTTTCCATTTTAAATAAAAAACGCGTGCATAGTTTTTCGTTATTCTTCATAAAATAACTTAAGGAAATTGTGTTTTGTGTCCCTTTCTAACAGTGTACAATGACATTTAACTTGTGAAATGTGGATTACTGATTAAATAGTTATTTTTTTAACAAACAGGTAAGCTTGTGTGCACGTTTATGTATAATTTTTGAACATTGGACATAGTAATATCACGTAATATCTTCCTAAATATTTTACGGTAGTATTGAACTTGCGGAAATTCATTTTTAATCATTGAAGTATAGTAAGGTTAGTTCAGATGTTAAAATTTATGTTAATATTGCTGCGGTTCATACTACATACCCAATTTTACTGTACTTATGCTTAAAACAAGTATTTTTAAAATAGAACTATTACGTTAAAGGAAACGTAATATTTATATTGGAGGAGATATGGCAACCTCGCAACAAATCATATGTTTCATTACGTTGTTGGATGAAAAATCAGCCAGCGGTCCTCAAAATGTGGGTATTTTTAAAAAAAATTAATATCTCCGTAAATATTAGAAATTTTTAAAAATGGCTTTCACTAGACTGATTTAAATGACGAACTACACCAGCAGTTAAAATATTTGTACTTATTTAAGATTCACCCTGTATTTGTACAGGGTGTCTTGCAAGTCGTTACAATAATTTTAACATATTGTCTGAAGCTATTTATTTGTGGCATAATTTTAGTTTTCTTGGGTTTTTTTGCCACACTTCTGAAAGAGAGAAAGTTATATAATCATAAATCCGTAAACGCTCTCTAATGGAACTTTGCTCTTTAAAGGGGGACCCCAAAATTTGATTTATCCGTTTTGAAAATATTTGGAGAAAATCAAATTTTAGGGTCCCCCTTTAAAGAGCAATAGCTCCGTTAAGGGGCCTTTACGGACGTATGTTTATAGAAATTTTTTCTCTTATTTTTCGTAGAAGCCACGTTTAATTTTTGGTAGGTTAATTTTGAGACAGCCTGTATTAACACCGTACTAGCAACTTCCTGCCGTCTGCAACCCTTACTTTTGAAGTCCTGCGTTTGCAACCCTTACACTTGCAACCCTGCGTCTGCACCACCTTGCATAATCCCCAACGGTCGCGACAAACCGTTGGAAACTTCTCCAGCGCTTCGAGGAGCGACACCCCAGTCCGGCGCATTCGTTATTAAAATGCGGTTTTTCCTAGCTACTTCCCGCTCTAAAAAGTACATTTGCGCCGCCAAGGGGATTACCCCGGCTCACCGGAGGGGATTTTTCCGGTTTATGCGAGTACGGTTCCGGGCTCCGAAGGAAAACGTTAGAAATAATGGTCGGAGGCGAGGCATTAAGCGAGGGAATAAGCCTAGGTGTCGGTTCGGATCGGTATTCTCGCCCGTTAAACGGATATGGAAATGTGTCGGGGTTAGGTCTCTGTATCGGGCTTTTTTAATTCGGGACAAGGGGGGCTAGCGTCACGGCGTCAAACACCTCTACAACTAAATAAATATCATTCATTGAAATGTTACATTATTTTGGCCTTAGCGTGTATTTTTTAGAGGACGCAATTTTATGTGAGGGGGGGTCAAGAAAAGCTTAAGTTGAAGTTTGTGGGGTCACCGCCCTCCAACTTCGGCCGCCATCTTCGAAAAGGGGATTAAATTGTTTTTAGCATTTATCAGGTAAACTATTGGTCATACAAATTTTGTTTAAAAACATTTTTTATTGCAAATTAGTGTTCACTTCACAGCGCTGTAAAACCCAAACTAATGAATATAATAAAAAGGTTTATAATAAAAGTTCTTCGTTGAAAACCACTCTACAAAAATGCTCTGATGTCATTTTTTTTTAAATAAAAAAATAAATAAATTATGGCGTCCAAAAGAAAATTTGTCCAAAAATTTTGATTGTTTTTCTTTAATATCTTTGTTATTTTTGATGTTACAACAAAAAGGTACTGGACTAAAATTGTAGAGGATTCAATTTGCAATAAAAAATGATTTTAAAAAAATTTTGTATGACCAATAGTTTACCTGAAAAATGCTTAAAACAATTTAACCCCCTTTTCCAAGATGACGGCCGAAGTTGGAGGGTTGTGACCCCAAAAACTTCAAGTTAAGCTTTTTTTGACCTCCTCCCCCCTCACATCTAAGCGATAAAATTGCGTCCTCTGAAAAATGCAACCGCAGATGTAACTTTTCAATGGACTAATTTTATCGGAGAGTATGTAGTAAGCAATGGGGAAGTTATAAGAATTTTATATTGGTTTGAAATGTATTATAGCGGAAAGATTTTTCAAATATATCGAAAGGTCAGAACATGTGTCTGTCGCATAACAATTAAAATATTAAGAAATAAATTACTATGGAATGTAAACAAAACTACGTGGCTGAAAACGCGATATCATTGGTGTGACGTAACACGCCGTTCAGCGCGGTTTGTTTCGGTAGATACAGATGCAGGTTACGGTGTCGATGATGTGGACATGCATTTGTTTCTTGTATTCTTGCGTTTTTGTGGGTCATAGATAATAATATAAATACTGTGTAGGTAATGCCATAATTATTAGTGGTGATGTAATGAACTAACGGTACTGTTAAACGTAAATATTTCTTTTGTTTACAATATAGATCCGCTCGTGACAATTACGGCGATAATGCTAACCTAGAAGAAATGTAAGTTTGCTTTACCATTGATTTTCTGAACGACCTGTAAACATTCTGGAAGCTTAATAAAAAAGTTTAATTGTTTCTTTACAACTTTACATTTTAATTTTTCCGATGAGCTTAAACCTACCTGTATTTCCAATTAAAGTTACATTAAAATGGTCCTTACAAACGGACAATGTTGCAATGCTTCCTTCGTCGCGCTTTATCGCCCTACACCACCTTTTTCTTTTCAATTTTTAGCACGGTGAAATATGTTTTAGGCGCTGTATACCGTATCCGTACATAATGGGAAAATGCAATATCTCAACCATTTGTCCGATGAGATGCACTTTCTGTGCCCATTTTACGAGTCTATTTTGCAATTTTATTCAATACCAATGTCTATTTAATTCAATAAGGCCTAATAATATCACAAATGACAAATTAACCCTTCTAAAAGTATGTGCGTTCACTAACTTTTTAAACATGGTATTTAGGCTTATTTTTCCACGAAATTGTCTAGGACAAACGCCATTTCGATTAAAATGATCTCTTCTTAGCCACAGTTTATTATACAGTTCGTCGAGTGAAGGTTCCAGAGGGTGTGGCTAAATCGCGGCTAAATGCGCAATGAACACCAATGAAATTCATATGTACACGACGAAGTGGAAGAAATTCTATTTCTTGACAAATCACCGTGCCCCTTGAGCGCGCGAATGTGCGCGGCTAAATGCGCAGTCGTCTTTTGGTCGTCTAAAAAAACGAAATCTGGGACCTCGACATCAAAGGAGCCGACGTGAAGACGCCGGACTGTATAATAGACTGTAGACTAGCTAACATTTCATACATAAATGATTCTTCAGTGGTAAAACCAGAAAAAGTTGTCGTGGATGAAACTTTGGTTTTCCTAACCTATTAACGTGGATCATTCTTAGGGAGAAATGGAATTTGACGAACCAAAGAAGACACTGAAAATAATACCAAGGATGATGAATACTTGCCAGTTTTTGCGAATTTTGCGATATTTGCAAAAATTTGAGGATGTTTCAATTGTATCATTGTATTTGGTTGAATAACTACATTCAAAAGACAGAAAAAAATATATTGAGAGGTTATTTTGGTATTGGTCGTAATTCGTGTGTTTGAGCTAAACGAGCTTCATATGCGGATTCAGTGAATGCATAAAATACATAAAGATAGGTGGATTTATTCAAAAGTACAGACCACTTTTTTGTACTGATGGTTTATTGTATTTGGTTGAACAACTACATTCAAATGACAGAAAAAAAATGTTATTTATTGAGGAGTTATTTTGGAATCGTTCGTTATTCGTTATTAAAATTAAAAAATTTATTTCGGTAATTTGAGACGCACGCCTCCCAAAAATGAAGCGAGTGACATCCGAAATAAACAAAAAAGATCAATAGGCGGCAATAAATATCGTCACCTACGCTTGTTTGTGTACAAGCGTATCTAATAAGTAGCCTGTCATTTTTATATCGGTAACAACGCGACATTTCGAAAATAGAACATCGATATACGCGGTGTAACTTTGAATTTGTTTCATATATAAGTTCGATTTTCAAATTCCTTCGCGAAAACAAATTTTATATTACCCTTTATTCGAATTTTAATACCCCGCCTCCGGACGTCGACAATCGCGCGTGCTAGCCCCGAGCGCATACACACTTGGGAGCTGCGGCTTGCGGTGTTGTCAAATCTCATAATTTGGAAGGAAAAAGGGGAATTTTATTATTTTTCTGTAGATAAATAAGTTTGTAAGGTTATACGTTTACAGTGCATTAGACACTTGACTAAAATTAAATTTTACTATACAGGATGTTGCATCATGAGAGGGATATAGAGAAACCCCCTTAGAAATAACTCATACGGGCAAGGGAAATGAGTTTGAATAATTTTTATATACTTTATTCTTTAAATTACTTCATAAAATTAATTTAAATATAGTTTTGCACTCTTTATAAGAAGAAAAAATGAAATTTTAATTATGGAATTGTTTAATCAATATCTTACGAACATAAAAGATAACCCATTACATGTATACAGAGTGTCCCAAAATAGAAGGCCATACCATTACCGACATATTCTTTGGACAAAAATGATGCGACTTTCCTTATGCCATTTTTTGTTTTGGCATCCCTGTTTTAATATACAGGGTGTTAGTTATATTTTAAAAAACTATTTTTGTTAATAATCCCATTGTTTTGCAAGATATACACTTGAAATTTTGCACGTCCTTTTATCTTATTCCGGCATACTTATCATGTAATTTTGGTGAAAAATATCGAAGGACGAATGACGGTAACTGAGGGATACAGTACCCTTTATCCCTTCCAATTATATCTAAGTGCGCCTATGCAGGTTTTTCTTGAAATATCGTAGAATTTTCTTCTGATCATTTTATCTCTTTTATAATTTTTTGTTTAAATGCTCCGTTTTGGAGAAAAACCAAGTGAAACTAAAATTTTGGCAACTTAGCAAATCGTAATACTTACTGAATAAACATTTGCTAATTGTAAATTTAACATTCTGTATATTGAAATAGGGACACCCAAATAAATAATGGCATAAGAAAAGTCACATTATTTTTTTCCATGTGGTTAATGGTATGGCCTTCTAATTTGAGACACCCTGTATATCAATGCAACCAGAAAAGTGGAAACATGTGTTTCATAAGGAAAAACCAAGTGGATATATATCTCAGTAGTGCGATGCCAGATTGTTATTTTGATTAAAAAAAATTGAAATCCTTCTGAAAACTTAATCAATGACACCTTTGCGATATTTCCTAAAATAACAAAGTTACAGTCGAATCTAGCGTTTACACTTGATCACCCTGTACGAGAATACGGTTTCTAAAATTAAATTAAGATAGAGGTATGTGAGAAAACAGTTTTGCAAGTAAAATTAACGAAGGCTTGATTGAGAATAAGTGCTAAATTGAATGTAATACCTGCACATTAACTTATGTCCCTCTCGTGATGCAACACACTGTAGAACTAAACATAACAAAACGATACTGCCACTATACATATTTTGAGTCAAGTTAAATCTGATACTTTACTTTCTTGCTCGTTTATCACACTTTTGGCATATCACAGCAGACGTTCACCTAGAATAAATGTCAGAGACTATTGACACTGACGTTTTGCATTTGTCATCATTAGCATTATCGACATTTTCTCAATAAATTTTGACTTAGTTTCTTTTTTTAAATTATAAAATAGCTTAAACGTAAAACGTAACACGTTTTCTACGATAAATTATGTAAAGTAAAACACCTTGTTGTAAACTACTTTTCAAACAATTTTAAAATATTTTTTTGAACAACGTTAACATTTCTCAGTGCCAGAACTGTAACATAGAACCTTTATAATTTGATAACAGCGATATGGAGACATTTATAATCGGTAAAACATGCTTGCTTGATCCATCGTGTATACGCCCCCGTCGTATTTATAGCAAATGTATCCGAAGAAAACAAGCCGTCAAAACGGGATTATAATATTTTATGAATGCGAAATATCATTGGGAAATTATTACCGATCACGCGGAGCCGCTATCGAGTTGGCGGGGGCGTCGATGATGTTGAAAAATCGCCGAACAACACGTGTGGGACATGCGAGACAAGGCTACACGCTAGCGGGCCGATTTCTTTAAAAATTACCGTGCTAACGGATCCTGTAGCTTTTTTTTAAAACGCATTTGTTTCCCGTGTATAAATCGGAGACGACAGCTTGTGTGGCACTTGTTTTTTCCTGCCGATATAAGGACAGTGATAAAATTAAAAAAAACAACCCTTATTGTTATTTGTAGACAGTTTTTCTGCCATTGGACGAACAACCTCACCAAAAGTTTTGTGTTTCAAATACAGTTCTAATTTCTTCACTGTACCAATAATTATTTTTCACTGTTTAAGGCTGGTTCCTCAGTACCTGCATAAGCTATAAACTATTTTTCTTTTTTATTCTTCGGCAGAATTACTTAATTTTTTAATTGCAGGCCGATTTAACCCAATTTGTTTTAATAAAATGTTGATAATAAATAAACAGGGTATTAAATTTGGAATTAAAAAAGTGATTTTTCTTAATAATTACGCTGTCCTTGAATGCATCAACTTAAAAATTTGTGAATAGATGTTTTAAGATATGAGAAATCATAATCTCTTTTCTATTTCGACGTATTTTCTAGAGGGCGCCACATCCGTCATATTTGTGACGTAAATGTTAGTGTCACTTTTGTAGCCCTAATGTTATCACGTTTTTTATTAAAACATCTTAAACCTTTATTGTTTTTGAGGAAAAGAGGATACTTGTCACAGAAATTGGCCATTTTGAAGGAAATAGCTTTTCAACAATCAGCTACATAGTTCATTGCACAATATTTTAATGCAAATTGGATACGGTGAAGGTAGATCGACAAGCAATAAAATTTGCACTAGTGTAAAATGCTACGGATAGTATTTATCAGCATGCAACGTTTTTAAAATGGAAGTCATAATGATTCTTGCAGCTACAGATAGTCGTCCTGAATTAGTTTGTGGATAATCCGTAATATGACCAAATTTTTCGTCTTTTTTCTTAAACAGATTTTTGAATTGTTGATTATCAAATATTCTCGTTGCCCAGCACATCCATTGAAATTTAATTGCCAAAAAATAACAGTCATCTCTCATACCTGAATATGAAAAATTATTGTCTCAGAATTTTTCGATTTTGTAAATTAATTTTAACCAAAACTGGATAGTAGATATATTAATTTTAACATAAATTTTGTCTAATAATTGTTAAAATTTAACTTACTATTAGCGCCTACTACGTTAAAATATTGTACAAGGAAATATTCAGCTGATTGTCGGAGGCGACGTCGAAAATGATAAATTTTTGAGACTAGTGACAGATTTTCCCTTTTCCCTCATAAACACTGTAGCTTTTAGATTTTTTAATAAAAAACGTGATAATGTTAGGGTCAAAAAAGTTACGCTCACATTACGTCACAAATATGGGGTATGTGACGCCCTCTAGGGAATACGTCGAAATAACTCTTTAAATACCAACTTTGACACCCTGTATTTTTTCTGTCTATCTAGTAACTACTAACAATAATCGTAGTTCCTTTCATCTTAGGAATTCGATGTATCAATACCATTACGATTGTTTTTGAATGGTGATTGGTGATTTCTGAGAGTCTTGAGACTATGAATGCCGTCTATAGCGTATATTCGGACTTTTAAGTTTCAGAATATAGTAATTTCAATGGTTTCACTTCACAGAAAAACTTGTTCAAGGTTACTCGTCATAACACTGACTTGAAATAAAATACTACTAAGAAGGTCCTTTTAAAAGAAACGTTTTTAAAATTACAATGTGTTTCATGAAACTTATTATTATGTTTTTATTATAAAATACTTGTTAACATGTGGTGTTAACATACTAAACATCACTAATACTTCTTTATTTTGTTACAGGAAACATCTTTCCTGTAGTGTGGTGGTGCTACGGTGTCACTTGAATTTGTATACTGTAGTGGCAGAATGCTTTTAGAGAAAGAAGAGGACTTATTGAAGAAGATATTTAGCTTATGAAAATACAGGGTTAGGAAATATAGAACGTTAAACGCATGCCATTGCTAACTTAAATATTGAAAAAAAAACAGCAATTCCTTTAACGATCATCATCATGATCAATACACGCGAGTGGCAAACTAATAGACGTTTGCCTCTAAAAGATATCCACCGATATAATTCGATTTAAAATAGAACACCATGTATATCAAGTCGAAAATGGTTTTGACTACGTTCTTTCAGTATTACAGCGACATAAGGTTTGGTGGGTGTACGTATGGTAAGAGAGGTATAGCCATCAGAACATGCCATAAACCTTAAGCATGGTCTACACGTAACGTTTTGTCGTCAGCCTTCCATGGTTTGGAAAAAATTACCAATAATCCGCCCATCCGTCTTTTGTGAGTTTGGCGACCTCATTCAATTCATGCAAAACGTCCAAATTGCCGTCTACAGGTAACGTTTGATAAAAAACTGGCATGATTATGCAAGACTGACGAAACATCACGTGTAGATCAGGCTTTAGAAGAGACTCGAAATACACTGTAGGCGTCTCTTTCTAATAGATTAACGCGTACGGCGTGTTCTAACGGCCATGTGTCTCCTCCTATCATTCGAGACGGGCATCGAATCTTGTATCGAACTTACCACGAACACGCAAGACCAACGACAAAATATTATGTATAGACCAGGCTTTAGAAGAGATTCGAAAGACACTCTAGGCGTCTCTTTCTAATGAATTAACACGTACGGCGTGTCCTAAAACGGCCTCCACTTATCATTAGAGACAGGCGTCGAATCTTGTATCGCCGTTTATCCTGGATAAACTTCTATACAAGTATAGCTTAATATACAGGGTGTTCGAATATTAGCGAATAACCTTCAAATGCGATAGTAGATGAATTGTTGCTCTTTTAGTCTTTAACGGGTTCCGTGTCTCCAATAATAACAAAGTTGGCGATGGCATCGAATTATTTGAGGCACACGATTCTTTTATTGTGATTATGTACAATTTTCTTTGTGATCTTGTAAATAGTATGTTTAATTTGTTATTATATTTAGTTTTTGTAAATATTGTAGTGAAAAAAACCCTTAAAACGAATAAAAATTAACTAATTTATCGGTGTTTTACTTTCCTTTAATGGGTCATAAGAATTTCTTTTGATTGCTAATAGATAGCAGTCCTGTGCCAAAAAAACCTCTCAATTGTATGAAATTTACCTCCAATGTCGACAAAAATTCATTAAAATTGACCAAGAAAGTGGTTATTTTCCTTCAATTTTAACCAATATTTCTCTGAAAATGCAACCTTTTATTCACCGCCGATAGATGGCGCGGTGTAACTTTTCGCCATCTCACCACTACTAGTTCCACGAGAATCCACGACCCTGTGTGTGAATTTTGAAATCTTCAGTAAACCTTGATGTGGAAGGGGGGTATGTTTCTTCTTCATCCGAAAACACGTATAACAGACAAATCTAATACTGCTAAAAATTCATTAAAAATGTCTAGAAAAGTGCATATCTGCCTTCAACTTTGACCAATTTTTCTTTAAAAATGCGAGGTTTGGTACATCGCCGATAGATGGCGCTGCATAATTTTTTTCCATCTCACCACTACTATGTCGACGAGAATCCATGACCCCACGGATGAATTTTGAAACCTTCAGTAAACCTCGATTTGTAAGGGGGGGTATATTTCTTCTTCGAAGAAAAAAAACACGTATATTATAACAGTCAAACTAAAGACCAATATAAGACTCTCACACCAAAAACAATCATAAAGACAGTCAAACCAAAAACACAGAAAACCATCTTAAATCTTGTCGACTATTTGAGACGCCTCGCATAAGATCGTTGGGTAGGCGAGTCGCGTGCCGATCCCCAACCCTTCCCCACCCTTGTCGATAACTTACTATAAGTCATATTCCGATAACCTTGTGTCGGCGACATGACTGATTTTTTGAGTGTCGCCATCTACCGAATTTTTCCCGAACTAGAATTTTTGCAAATTTTACTCGTGAAATTTTACCGTTTGGTCGAATTTTTTACTCGGAAACGTACATTTTTCCAGACTGCTCGTATCATTGTCGGGTAACAAAAGTGCTACTCCTCGGGAACACTTTGACAGCTTGATTCTTTTAGCAAATTTTGCTCATGAAATTTTACGGTTTAGTCACATTTTTGACTCAGAAACATACATTTTTCAAGATCACCATCATAATAGGTAATAAAGGGGTCTACCTCTCGGTAATATTTTCATAGCTTCACCCTCTAGCAGACAAGTACTTATACTATTTGAAGGTTTAAGCAAAGGAAACAAAGAAATAATGAAGGAATCATTTTATTTAACATTGTCAATAAAAGTAATAATAAGTCTCAAAACATTTTTCTTCATTCTTTTTCTTCTAAATCCTCTCCCACTTGGCTACTACGTCGTTTTTTGTGTTCTTAGTTGTCTCAACCGTTCTTCCTCTACTTCTCCTTTCCCCTCATCCTCTTCTTCTTATTTTTCTTCTTCTTCCAGTTCCTAACTTCATCGTTGGGCAATGTGATGTATTCTCTGCTGGTGCCTGCAACAGAAACCGCAATTACTATTCCGTTTTCTTGTTAGATAGAACCTTCTCAGCTTAAGAATCGAAAAACGTAATACAGGGTGTTTCGCAAGAAAAGGCAAGGTAATATCAATGTTTCACAGTCAATAATACTTGACGTACAAATTATTGCAATAACAATGACACTCCCTCAAAACAATTTTTTATGATCTTGTCGTTAGATCTCTACTGGTGAATGGAACAGCTTATGCCAAAAGTTGAAAGTAGATGACGTTGTAAATATGTCAGCAGTTTAAAGCAAGTCACCAAATTTGTGTGTCGAGTGTCATTATGGCAATAGATAGTAGTCGAGCTTATCTATGATGTCGCGACAAGAATTCAGACGACTTACGTCATACGAACAAATAAATAATTCATTATACTTTCATCAAAATATTTAAGAAACTGCAACTGATAGTAATAAAACTATATCCTACACTAAAAGTTTACATTATATATTGCACTAAATTGCAAAAAATGATTGTTTTTAATGCGACCAAATATCGAAAATTACTTTGACAATCAAAACAAATGTGTAACGTCAGCCGTGACGTAAGACGTCTGAATTCGTGACGCGAGTATACTAGGGAAAGTTTTAAAATTTGGCAACGTTGCACCCAGGCGGCCAACGAGTTGATTTCGGAGCTGTACGAATCGGTCAGCCGGAAAAGGGATTTAAATAATAATTTGAAATTATTTTCTTTCAGCACAAATAAAGGAATTAATCGCGTCCTCATTACTCATATTTCCCTATCTTATAAAATTAATGACATTATAACTGACTGACCTTGTATGTGACGGGACGGAAAGCGAGAAAAAAGGTAGTGTGACACACGTGTCAAGACTTGACACTCTGGATGCATCTCGCTTGCCGTATCGCATTTTTTGGCCGGCATTTTATTACAAATACGGAATTAATGAAATAAATATTTGTACTATTTTTGCTATGAATGTATTTTCTGTAGCGACATCTATATGAATACTATAGTTTTTTGTACTTTGTTAGATGGGGATTTCAATTTTTCGTCTGTTCAGAGTACTCTGCCATCCGAAATATTTACGAGAGCCAATAAGAGACATAGTAACGTTCGAGGAACACATTTCAATATCTTTTATCCGGCAGGAAGGTAAAAAAAGGCTACGTTTCCGCAGTGCTCGTGGGTATTTACATTCCAGGCATGTGCTGTCGGCATGACGTCATCCTTTTTTATCCCTCCGCCGTACCGGGACGATCTACTCACCTGCTATATGCGAAATTTATGTAGTTCCAGTCGTTTAAAGGGATCTGATTTAAATTCTCCCGACTCACGCTAAGTAAATCCGCCTGTCCTTGCCTGTCTCCGAGTCGAACTCCAGCAGTGGCGGGCGCTCGAACGCAGAAGATCTCAATGTGAAGGCTGAAACAAAAAAATCGAGTAATATGTCGTACATTTAGATATCAGTTTGTGTTATTCGAGCAGTTGAATATATAAAAAAAAAAATTTATGGCATGACAGTTTAACTGCGCGATATGTCGCCCCGTGTAAACGGCCCCTTAGCATATAAGTTAGGCGACCATATCGAATAATCGTTCTCCTTAATCTTCCTTGTACCAGGATTGTATATTTGCCATAAAAGTCTATAAAAAATAAGTGTTACGGCCCGTACGAAGCCGAAGTCGGTATATAAATACAATAAAAGAGGAATTGGCGATAAAAAACACTTTATATAACGGGCCACGCCTCCCGTTGTAGAATAAAGGCCGTGCCCACGGGTCGGAATATAAAAACAGAGACGGGGAACTCTTAAATGTAATTTTATTTGTGGTTTATAAATTGCCATTGAAATATGTATTGGGAGAATTCGTATAATTTCTTGTCAGCAACATGTATCGGTTTTATAGGGAAGGGAGAGGCCCCCAGTATTTTTGTAACCGATAAATTGCTGGAAATTATCAATAAGAAAATTAGGTACCTTATTAGTCTTTTTATTATCTAGTTTATAAGAGTAGATTGCTTAATTTTTATTTTTACGAGGTAATTCAATATAAGGAATCAAACTATTGAATTCTAATAAAGCTACTGGAATTAGTGAGTAGGTTTGAATAAGATTTATAAACTAAACATAGGTCTACTTAATTATTTAGTGAAATTGGGATTTTCTTTTAGTTAGAAGGCAAATTTTTCTTTTACTTTGAACACGAGACTGCATTGTCTCCGTAGCTTTTTCGCTTAGAAAAACTAAATTTTGTAGACATTTTATATTTTCATATAAAATTTTAAATAATTAATGTCAGAAAGAATAACTTTGATGGTTTGTTTAAATACCCTTTGTAATTAGTAACCAAACTTTAATAAAAATTTAATATCCGTTACATTTTCACTTCTCATTGCAGCACTTACAAATTGATGGTTTGTATTTAGACCGTCCATCATAATTAGATCTACCATTTAGATTAGACGAATATGCTTTTAAATAGCATGTTGCGAATTTTAAGAGTAGTTAGCAAGGCAAATAGTATAGTTTGGGGTTTGACCAAGTGACCTTATTCCTCCCTGATCTTCTCTAAGCATTTTCAACAGTAAGGATAACATAAGTTCTGAAATGTATGGCGATATCAAACCGCTATCTCTACGAATTTCTTGTTGTTGCCGGTACAAAATTCCTGTTAAAAGTTTCCCCGATCAAAGAACTGGACATCAAAAGAATATTCGACGTTAATAACATCATTAGGTTGCCACAACGTTTGAAATTATTTTTGTAAATGTTTTTAGAACATTAAAATTCTTATAGAAGCGTTCTTCGGTCATGCGTTAATTTAATTTTTTACTAATCGCCAGTATGTAGAGTATTTCTCAAGTCTGCCAGCGGCGGAGGTGCTGGAATTTCTACGCTAGGGTATAATATTTGTCACAAAAAAGAACTTGTTGACATTGCTAGCCTTTATAAATGTCAAAATATGTAAGATAATGTTAATGCAAAAGAGGAATTTCAGGGGACTACTAATCTGGGGGCTATTACTCTGACCAGCATTGAACTGCACCTAAAAAACTTATAGCAAACAGCCAAAGTCCAGAGAAACATTTCTTTTTGTCATTTAGGCCTCTCTGGGCACGTAGATAAAATTTTTGTACTTAATGACAGCTAATCCTTTATAAAGAAAGACATAATAATTTTTTATTCAAATTCTTCTTTTCTCGGACCGTAACTGACCCGTTAGGGCATCGTAGGTAAAGAGGAATATCAACCCGACTGATTTGACTAAAACATTTCCGGTTTCCGGTGTCCCTCGCCGGTTTCCGGAGCCCGTCTGGCCTGCCGTCGCGTTCCTACAAGCCCACTTTCCACGGGAGGGCTTTTAGGGACGCCTGGCCCTCTAGCTGAGAATTCAATAAGCTGTCGGACGATGGAACAGACGAGAACGACCACGCGATCCACAGGAACGGACTGGATATAATTTTAGCGGGAAATCAGGCGGGTTGAAATCGGGACGGTGAACTGGCTTGTTTGTTTCGAACGCGGTATGACTAGGGATTCAGTTCTGGAACCATTCCAATATTAAGATCGTGGTGAATGTGTATTCCACAGCGTTGCCAGTGTTACACTAATGTCTTGGAATAGGCTTAAAGAATGTTAATAATAATAATTTTTTGACATGTCAAAGAATGATTGAAATATGTTTATTTATAAAAATATTAATGGCCACCAATAAATTATGTCCATGTATAAGCTCATCAAATTGACAATATAAACTAGATTTTCTACTCACAGTTACTCAAAATTTTGTTATTATCCATTTTTACTACACTACAACTGATTTATCTCAATATCGTTATCAGTATAACTGATTAACAAATATGCTTTTAGCATGTCAACCTTTTCAGTTTTGAGTAATGCGTCATACTTGAAAACACAAAACATTTAAGAGAAAAACACTGCTCGTGAAAATAACAAAACGATTTAATTTCGTTTTATATGTTAACGCCGCAACTCTTAAAACAGATGCGTCAAGCAGAGCAATACTTAAAGAAACCATTAGGTTAGTTCGGTTTCAGAAGATGCAAAAGCATTTAATATAAACTACGGGTATTGAAATTATCAAATCAATTTCCACAAACATTACTTATTCTGTTTCCACTTATACCTTGCCTTTGCCACAGTTTATTCCTTTGTCGTTGACCAGTGCACCGGTATCAGCATAAACTTTTCATCGACCTCGCTGCCTTTCAATCTTAGAGAATGGGACCGGTGCGGGACATTTCGCCTACTGTTCGTGACACCTATCTGTCACTTGTGCCTACGACACTAGCTTCTTTTTTGCATGCGATTGACACTATTTTTAAATATTTTTAAAAAATTGGTTATTTTGTTCTTTCATGTTTTGTGTTTATTTCTAAAATCTGTTTCGGCCACTACGAAACTACGAAGTACGAAATGGTTAGCACTGACACGTCGTTTGAGGTTATGTGGCGAAAATGAACTCTAAGCTGTTGTGTGAAAATCATAGTTGCATTGTTATTCTTCATAAAATAATTTAAGGGGATAATTTGTGTATCTTTCTAACAGTGTACAATAGTTTAGTAATTAGTTATTTTTTCAGCAAATAGGTAAGCTTTTATGAACGTTTATGGATAATTAAGACTTTGTCTTGTTTTGCAAGATATCTTGTCGCTCGGCCAACAACATTGTTTAAGATATATTAGCGATCAATGTATCATTTTGTAGGTTTGTTCAATTCTTCCAAGCCAACCAAACAAATTTTTACAGTCAGTTGATATAACATTTTCAGTATGTAAATTTAAAGGTTTCATAGTTATTTGCACATTTAAAATATTTTGCAGAAAGGCCACTTTGTAGAAAAAAATGTGACTGTGTCGCTGCGTTCTACAAGCTCACAGCAGCAAAATAGGACAATCCTTGTCAGTTTAAATTCAGTTACAAATGAATTAAAATGCAGCGTCATGTAGATGCACTGTTGCAGTGTACATTCTTCCGCATTATCAAATTTAACTAAATAGAGTAAATTCTACCTTCAATACACACAACGTCATAACTTAGTCTGATTTAAAGGGAGTGTCGCCGCAATATAAAGTTTTCCAGACCGAATCAGTATCAGTTCTTCACACATGTGCCTAGACAAAAACAATTATTGACAAGACCTAATCATTGATGCGTCACCCCTTTAAAAACATACAGGATGATTCAGAGACTCGGGAAAAAAATTAAGGATAGATTTGACCCGTATTTTTTTGTTTTTCCGATCTCTCATTTTTGGGGGCTTCTTTAAATTGGGCTTAAAATTTTGTTTTTTGCAAATATTTCTGGAACCCCTAAGCCGATTTTAATGGAATTAGGTATGGGATTGTAGATAGTCTATCGTAAAATTATTGAGAAAGTAGTTTTGTCAAGTGCCATAGAGGGCGCTAGTTATGCGTAATGCCACTCAGTTTTTTCAAAACCTTTTGTTTCCATTTTTTTTCTAAATTCTTTGCCTTTGCATTCGAAGTACCGTTTGGTACCGAAGTACCAAAATTAACATTCTATTAGTAATAATACCTGATAGGTTAGTTAGCTCCAGTATTTTACATTCGTTTTCCATTATTTCATTACAAACTGGCAAAACATTTTCACTCATTACAACTCACTACCGATAAAACACATTTCTCGTAGGTACATTTAGATAAAATGCCTATTTAGGTACTAATAGATAATAGAAAACTTTTAATACACTCCCGGAAGTCTTGTCCCATAACCTAGAAAAACATACCGGCGAATTATAAAACGTTTAAAATTGAAATAAGGCACTGCAAACTGAAGAAGAACACAAAACTACAACGGAAACACAGGAGTTGAATTATGACATGACAGCGAATATCAACGTTGCCTGTTGGTTACCTACTCGTAAATGTGCGGCGGATAGGTCGCATAGACGGCGTTAAATAAGGATTTAATGTAATATCGAAAACAATTTTTTTCGCTTTATAAATAAGCTTGGGATTTTTTTGAAGGGCGATTCCGTTAATTCTTATTTTTTTCTATTCTTAAAATATTTGTACTTAGTCATAGTTAACCCTGTGTAATTTCCTGGACAATTAAGCTTCAAATGAAAAAAAATATTAAAAAGTACTTTTTTGTGTAGAATCAAACGGTGCTTCTAATACGATGGCAAAAAAATTAAATAAAACAGTCTATAATAAAAATTTAATAAAAGTGTATGTTTTGTCATTTTTTAAAAAGGACACTCTGAAGAGAAATTACAAGTACGCCACTGAATTCTTAGCTATTCTCTGAGATAGGATTTTGAAATGAATGAAAAAGTGCAGTAAATAATTTTGAAGTTTTGAAATTTCCCTTTTCAAAATATCTAGGCACGCCACTGGCGGTTTATTAAAGCCCACACAATGCGCAACCAATTTTCTGTTTATGAATGTCTTCAAAATAGAGAAAATGTATATTTTGTCGCTTATAGAGAAGTTGTTTTTTACAATAGTAAGCCAATGGTCTTAAACTTCGCGAGGTAACGTTCGAAACGTCGCCTTCTCTCGTCAAAAGAGTGCGGACGCTCCGTCAGCGTAAAACCAACGAAATCCCGACGATTTGTCGTGTGTTGAACTAAATGAATATTTTATAACTACAACAAACGATATCCCACCGAAGTCTGGGCCTATTTTTAGCCCTCACAATTCCCGATTCTATTTTCAACGCACCCGAGATCGGCCAGAGAGCTATTTATTCGATTCTTCATGCATTAGTAGTGGCCCATACGTGAGCGAGCCAGTTTTTTTTCTACCGGTGCGATCTTATCGTAAAGAGAACTCGTGTCGGTTTTTTTTTTCAGTGTGGTGTTTACGCAGTTGTTTGTCTCCACGTCGCCTCTATTCGACTAAAAATACACCCCCGGTGTTCTAAAAGTAAGTACTTGTGATTGGTTTCATAGAAAAAAAAGTCCCACCTGGATTTCGTTTGCCAATGCCCCGATGTCCCTGTAAACACCTAAAGTGTTTATTATTAAAATTTCTAGCATCAGATCACAATTATTTATACAGTGATCGTAATATTAAATATTTATTGTTGGACTCGGTTTCTCAATTTGAATAGCTAATAACGGAAGCCAAATATTTCGATACTCAAGTTATACATACATCAAAAGTCTTGGACTCCACCTCATTCTTGTTAAAGAAATCTTTTTGTCAGAAAAACCAAATACGTTTATAAAAGTATATTGTTTTCTGAATCCTTTTTTTTTGTTAAAGGTATGTTCGATAAATTGAGAAAATTAAAAACCAGCAAAATTTATTAAATCAAAAAGAAGTAACAAAGTGAAAGGTACCTTGAAAATGGGCCCTCAGAGCTGAAGTTGTCTACGGACATATTGCACCAAATATCGATCCTCCCTTTCATTAGATACTCGAGACGTCCAGTACGTGGTCCGTTTACCACTGTATCAAATTCTTCATATCTGTGTACTATTCGTACAACAGATGATCTAGGAATGCTCAACATTTTCGATATCTGATGATTAAAATGTCCTGCAAGCAGTTATTCATGCTCGGGCAAACGCAGAAATTTCACGTCCTGGCATTATAATGTACAAAAATTCAAAAGAACACTTGGCTGAATACACTGCCAAACTGACCAGATTTGTAAAAACATTGGTAATAAAGTAAAGGTTCATGGTCTGCAATTTTTTATAGTCCTTTTTGTTCCCTAAGTACATGCACTTTTTTACTACTTTAAGAAAAACCACTAGGTTAAATCGAATCATTTTATATACAGGGGGTCCAAGAGTTTTCATGGTGTGTGTAATTGTCAGCCAAGGTTTTTCTTGCATCTCTGACAAAATTTGCAAAATATATTGGAAGAATCCCCAATGTTTTTTTTTAAATTTTACTTAAGTATATATTTTTATGTTTTGTTCGTCATTTAAGTTTTTCGTATAAACTCTATTTGTAATGTTTTCCGCAGGATATTAATATTTTTTGCGTAAACCGTAAATTTATTCAAGAGGTATCACAAATCAGAAGATCTACTAAGTGGTTCTAAAAGAGAGAAACAATGAATCGTGTTATTCAGCTTGTCAGTCATTAGAATCGACGTGTGTGCAAGCAAACATTAGCGAATATAAATCGTTAGTTCGCGCGAAAATAATTTCTCTCAGTAGGAGATTATTATTGTAATCCTAGAAAAATAATCTGCTACTATTTCCTTTACAAAGTGTGGCGATATTAAACTACGCTAAATGTTTGTCCTAAATTTTGTGGAAACGTACCTGTTTCGTCGTGGAGGTACAAGACGTGATTGTACCTGATGTTTGTCGACTATAAAAAAATTTAATTTCCTTTTTTTAAAGCAAATAAATACGTTCTTAATTAATTGTTGCTCCGTAGCTATTACGGGAGGAATTTAGATGTTTTCGGACTCATAAATTGCAAAATTCTACAGAAATTCCAGGGAAAGTACAATTCTCTCAGAGATGTATACAGTGTGGACTGTCGAAAGGTTGCCACCCAGGTACATTTTGATGCAAAAACTAAAATGAAACGTTCTAAAGTCCAAGTTAACTTTAACTTAATATTTCAACACCTTCATATCATATGAAGCCTGCGCGACAGTTTTTAAACACAACAGAACAATGATATTTTAGTGCTAAGTCACTAATCTAGGGACTAGATTAGGTGCTAAATCATTATTAGGTTCTAATTTGTCGAGTGTCTAATGCTCAGTCATTGGTGAACATTTGCCAAGTCACAGGTCATGTACGTGCTAAATCATAATTAGTTTCCAAACGTCTGTAGCGCTAAATAATTACTAGGTTTTAAGTGCTAAATCACTAACGTGTTATAGTGCTAATTTACTAGTTATATCATTAATTACGAACTGAATTCATAATATTAGTCTTGGGAGTGGTAAATTTTTTAGTGCTAAATCACAAATATAGGTGCTAGGTTAGGTACTAAATCATGATTTTGTTCTAAGTCGCTCTCTAGTGCTAAGTCACTTATGAATATTTGGTGCTCAGTCACATAATAATATGTCATGTAGGTGCTAAATCATTATCGGTTTTCAAATGTTAAATCACTAACGTCTGCAGCGCTAAATAATTATTAGATTCTAAGTGCTAAGCACTAATATTTGTAGTGACATAAACACTATAACGTAATATACCGATATTTCAGTTACCTGATAATTTGAACATTTATTCACATAAAAAACACCTCAAAAGACAAAAACAATTGGAATGTAAAAAGCAGCTTCGATATAAATGTTGCTGCTCGAAAAACTCTTGAGACCCACCTGTATTTATTTTTCTAGGATACTCCGTCTCTTCGAACGAACGAACATCGAGTTCGCCTCTCGCCTTTGCGCGATGGCAGTACAAACCGTCTTTTATGTAAATCGAATAAAACTTAGCATAATTGCTGCCCGCCACGGCAGCACGCTCTAAACAGGAATTGTGTATGTGTGTAATATAAAATTTATGAAAGGATAAAATTTTTATTTGCGCGGATCGAGTTTTATGTCACTTTTGCGGACGGATTTGTTGTTCCTGCTACTCGTAACGCCGGCAGCATTTGATTGGCGTTTAAAAATATGGCAGATTCTTGAATTGCGACCTTGATTCGCACAGGAAATTCAGGTAGAGTAGACAATTTTTCCAGAATTTACCTATTATCGACAGAAACTTACGGCTACGGACAAGGTACTAGTCATTTTGTGAGTACTAAGTGCTGAAAATCGTCAACAATCATTAATGACACCTAAGTGCTAAATCAATAATGATATTTTAGTGCTAAATCACTAATCTAAATGCTAAGGTACTACATCATTATTCAGTTATAAGTCGCTAAATATCTAGTGCTGTCATTGATGAAAATTTGGTGCTTAATCACTAATAACATCTCATGTAGGTGCTAAATCATTATAGGTTTCCAAATGTTAAGTCACTAACGTCTGTAGCGCTAAATAATTATTAGATTCTAAGTGCTAAGTCACTAATATTTGTAGTGCTATCTTACTAGTTATATCATCAATTACATACTGAATTCATAATATTAGTCTTGGGAGTGCTAAATTACTAATATAGGTGCTAGGTTAGGTACTAAGTCATGATTTTGTACTACGTCGCTAAATTTGCTAAATCTCTAGTGCTAAGTCACTGATGGATATTTGAAGCTTAATCACTAATAATATGTCAAGTAGGTGCTAAATCATTATTGATTTCCCTATGTTAAATCACTGATGTCTACAGCGCTCAATAATTATTAGGTTCTAAGTGCTAAGTCACTAATATTTGTAGTGATAACTTACTAACTTACTAAGTCACTAATCACGTATTACATTGATAATAGTCTTCAGAGTGCTATATTTCTGTTTAGAGGATAATTTTTGATGTGCTAGATCACTAACAACATCAAATTTAATTAATTAGTGATATTTGGTATCAAATTGTTATTGCCAGCTAAGACACGTATGCTTCTAGTTAGTGCTAAATCACTATTCATGTGGAGAAATGAATGAATTAAGTGCTAAATCACTAACAATATTGGAATGCTAAATTACTGAAGCTTTTGGAATACCTTGAAATTTGCCAATCATGGATGACATTAGATTAAATTATTAGTGACTTGGAAGTGTTAAATCATTAGTGCCTGCCTAGTGCTAAGTCGTTTAAAGGCTTGCGAGTGCTAAGCAACAATGGATAAAAATAATTTCATATTTCATTTGTTGTGGTCTCTCTCTTAATGGCATAATGGCGTTTATAAGTGCTAGATATCTGACCAGAGAAGGCATTTATGAATGAAGTGCTAAATCACTAACGATCTTGGAGTGCTAAGTCACTAAAGTTTTTCGAATCGCTTGAAATTTACCAAATTTACCAAATCAGTGCTAAGTCGTTTAAAAGCTTGTGAATGCTAAGCAACAATTGAGGGAAATAATTTGATTTGTCCCGATCTCTCTCTTAATGACATAATGGCGCTCCAATCGGCAATCTGTACACCTCGAGGCGCGACGCTCAAAAGACTCCAGCTCATGAATAAATAAATTAGCTGGCCGTTTGACATCAAAGTATAATAACCAATTTGCCTCTTTTGCGGGCGTCATGTATCATTCATTATCCAAATAAACTCCAATTAAACCAATCGGTAAGCTCTCCGGCCGGACGAGTTTACATCACATTAGCCCTCCAATGGACCCGATCGTGCAGCGTGGGGGGTATGTAGGGGGAGGAGGAAGGGGTATAAATAGCTAATGCAGCCGTATCGACCTATGCGCCCTGTACCAAGTACGTACTTCAGAGCGTGGGAAATCAGAACTTGAATTAGTTGATATATAAACGTGAGGGGTTAGTTTTAAGATACCCCCTACAGCAGTATGCATAAGATTCCGTGAATTTGATTAGCCTCTAGCTTTACAAGAAATGAAATTACGTTCTTATTCGTTGGTATCGATCATACACTTCTTATTAAGTCGCTTTAAGCAGTAAAATTACAAAAATACGTACTTGTCGACGTTACAGACTGCTGATCATTCCAGTACGACTAATGAATATTTTAAGAAAATGTGTACAACTTTATCGCTGTTCTGCTATGGTAATTGTGCTTTTTAAACGTCTATGCTTTTAACACACTCAAATAGAGAAGTGAACATTATTTTTTGGTGTTATCGCTTCTATTTCAACTTTACCTTTTTTTGTGAAAAATCACTGTAAAAATAAAAAATAGAACAGTACAAAGTAGTGTTATCGCTGGAAATATACATTTGTTACAACTATATCGCTTGAAGGCAATCAAGTTACTTTTTTAAGAAATCATAGGCAATAATACGAAAAACATTATTTTTTCAGTGGTATCGCTGGCGATCTGTATTTGTTTCAACTTTATCGCTCGAAGGCGATAAAGTGACTTTTTGTAACAAATCATTATCATATTATTATTTTCACAGTTTTATCGCAGGAGATGTACATTTTTTCAAATTTATCGCTTTAAGGCGATAAAGTGACTTTGTGAGAAATCATCGGTAATAATATGAAAACATAGAAAAGTTAACATTATTTATACAGTATTTATTAACTTTATCTCTTGAAGGCGATAAAGTGACTTTTTGTAAAAATCATTGGCAATAATGCGAAAAAATAGAAAAGTGGACATTATTTTTTCAGTGTTATGGCTAGCGATGCACATTTGTTTCATCTTTATCGCATCAAGGCGATAAGGTGATTTTTTATAAGAAATCATTGGCAATAATGTGAAATGCACATTTGTTTCAACTTTATCACTTGAGGGCGATATATTGATTTTTTGTAAGAAATCATTGGCAATAATGTGAAATGCATATTTGTTTCAACTTTACCGCTTGAAGGCGATAAAGTGACTTCTTGTAAGAAATCATTGGCAATAATGTGGAAAAATAGAAAAGTGAACAATATTTGTTCAGTATTATCACTGGCGATGCGCATTTGTTTTAACTTTATCGTTTGAAGGCGCTAAAGTGACTTTTTGTGACAAATCATCGACAATTGTATCGAATAAAGGATGTTACGTGCGACTGAATATTTAAAGAAGAGGCAGTCCTTATTAATTTTAAAAATACCTGTTATATAATAGCTCGAGGGCGTCTCGACGCTGTTTAGCGTCGTTAACTAACAATCTCGAATATGGATGGCGGTACGACGAAGAAAATAGTTTCCGCAATCGGGGAAATGAAGTCCTTTGATTGCTTGACTGTTTAAGGGGCGCAATTTTCTCCAAGTTAGCGTTATTGATAATTCCTACGAAATTGCTCTTATTCTAGACGCCCCCGACGCCTGAAGGCAAATTTTAAATTACGCGCCTCTGTCTAACGGCTTATTACTGAATAACAACGGTAAAGGCGGTACGGAAAATCTTCGTTATGTCGCGCGTATAAATACACATGCAGTGGCGTACAAGATGGAATTAGAAGGCGGTAAAGTAGAGATACGGCGTTTGATATGATACAAAACAAAAAATTGTATTCATTTTTTTACACATTATTGGGGTCACTCTGTGTAGTCATAAATAAAATATTTCTTTCACGAAAAATGTTATAAAAACACCTTCAGTCCCAACTAGCAAAACAAATTTTATAAAGATTGTATAAACTGCAATAAAATACATTTCATTTACTCGAAAACTTTCCTATGTAAGAGGGCAAAATTTTAGTACTGTCTGATAGAGAATTAAACGATCTTTCAGAATCAAGGAAAAAAATATGGTGTTGCCATTTAAAAAAAAATCGATGACGTCATCGACCTGTTCGCGGATTTTTCTCAAAAAATAATTGTTTCGTTTTTATTGAATTTATTCCATACTTTTGGCGCATACTGTACAGTAGGGGTACTTTTTCGTGCTCTATTCTTTATACTTTTACGAGTAGTTAAGAGCGAAAGACGAGATCACCTCGAATAAAATATTGATTGCTAAATTTCAACAGTAAAAACAGATGTGTGGTTGTTTTCACTTAAGTATATTGAAGTAAAATAAGTTCAAACCCCTATACAGGCGCCTAAAATTAATTTGAACTCCTCGTTACCTCGAGACTCGCCTTTTGTAGACCCATGTGGTTGAATCCGGTCAAAGACGGGGGACCCCGGCCGATTTTCTAAAGAAAATGTACACCTCTTGGTCCTTTGTCGCTGCTGCGAGGACAAAACGATGCCTTTGAAGTCGGACTGCGTGAGAGGGGGAGGCGGCAGCCACGAAAAGGCTTCGACATGTCTGATGGTATTTTCCCAGGCTTTTAATTCGCCAGAACTTCCACGCAGTTTATTTATAAATTGCCAGAAGGGAAATTTAAGTGACCTAGTAGGTCTTCTTTACAAAAAAGGGGTCTAATGTATATCGCGATCGATACCAAAGAGAAAAATATCAATAGCATTGAAATCGTGCCGTCTGAGTGGCCAATGTACAATTATTTTATGGTTTACGTATTTATTCTAAAAGCAAATAAGTTGACAGAGGTGTAAAAATATATTGAATCACCTTGTACAACTGTGTATCTCATTAATATTTTGTTAGTAAGGATTGTTTACTGTAAGTCTGGATCAAAACTTTTCAGTTATGAAAGGATTACATACAGAGTGTAACAAAAAAGTAGATCATCTCGTTAACTGCGCATTTTTGGCGGTAAAATACGATGATTTAATCCAATTTATTAATTAAATTTTTATTAAATTATATTGAGTACTTTAAAAGTTATGCAAGAAAAACCGATTTCCAGCGGTGTCCTTCAGGAACACATTATCTCTGTAGGGAGAGCCTGTAGGAGAAACTTTTCATGTTCTATCTGCACCCAAGAGATTTCCCACATTTTCCCGGACACCCTGTACAGGTGAGTAGGATTACATCGTCATATTTTGCCGCAGTTTATGACTTGCTTTTTCGTTACACCCTGTATAAATCTCGCGCTGAACGTTTTCAAGTCTCAGCTTCCCATGTCGCGACGTTTTCTAAACGGAAATATCCCGACGATTTGTTTACCGGACGACCGGAAACCGAAAGTGGAAAATGGCGGTAAACACAGGCATTCCACTCTATATTTAGGCGCACCCCGCAACACCGACGGAGGTCCGTAAATCGCAGGCAATTAATTCCGGTGATCGTCGACAATCAATCGGATTGCGACATAAAAATAAACGGGTTTAGCGAGGCACTTGTGCCGCGATAAAAATCATATAAAACCGCCGTAAAAGCAACACTTAAATTTGGATTGGTAGTTTCATTGGGCGAGGGACCTATCGGTGCGGAGCTCCATATAGATTTAACTTGGAAACGGACAGGGAATTATACCGTGGAAGACGCTTTATAATGTGGAGGACAAGGGGGAAGTTGCGTGAATTTTATATTGGCTTAAAATGTATTAATTAAAATCACATCAGTATCGCGCACTTCGTATTTTTGACGTTTGGAAAAACTCTCTGTTTTCGTTCTCAAAATAGTAGTAAAAGTATTAAACGTATATCAAGTATGACAGTTTAAAATTTGTTTCTCTGCTTCCATAAAGATGTTAAATGAATTTTATTTTATTGTTACTTCTTCTCGATTCCTTACAACTTTATACTTTTATTTTTTCGACGAACTTAAGCCTACCTACCCACTTATGTATTTCTAATTAAACTTACATTAAAATAGTTTTCACAAACAAACAATGCTGTAATGCTTCCGTTCGTTGCGCGTCATCGCCCTACATCACATTTTTCTTTTCATATTTTGGCAAAGTAAGATATTTTTTAAGCGCTGCAATATTTCTTCCTTTTGCCCGGTGAGATACAATTTCTTCGCCCATTTTACGAGTGCATTTTGCAACTTTATTCAATGCCTATTTAACACAATAACATCTAATAATATCACAAATGACAAATTAACTCTTCTAAACGTATGTAGTGCCAATCTTTAAAATTTTCAAAATGTGTACCTATCAAAGTAGAGCAATTTCAGATAATCCTGTATTTGTATTTTCTGATTTACCTATAAACAATGCTAAAGAGAAAAGTTTCCAAAAAAATGTAAAAAAATAATCCCAGCCTACTTGTCTCACTAGTTTAAAAAATCACGAGCCGCCACTGGTTTGAAACGTAAGTATCTGAATAAATTAGTTCATAATCATGCCCTAAAAAACGTTAATTAACACCATAGGAAAACTACCGCGTTGTTATACCTTCTATACCTATACAGGGTGTCCCGAAATAAATGGAACAAAATTTGGTCAGAAATTCTTAAGAGAAATTTAAGGGACCCGTATTTTTTACTTTTGATAAGTGCGGCCCCCTTTCGGAGATATAGCCCCCTGAAACAAGCCCCTAAAAATTTAATTTTTTTTATATCTCAGAGCTATATCGCACAAGAACCACCAAATTTGGTACACAGGGATTTTATGACATGTAGAATGCGATGCTGATAAGCTTTTTGGCAAGGGGCCCCCACAAGACACTTTTTCGGGGGCCCCCTTGCCTTTGGGGCCACCGAACATTAGTTGCATATTTAATTTTAAAAAAAATAAGTAGCCTCTTAGAAACTCCAGGGAATTTAAAAACTTTTTTGTCTCTTAAAATTTTTTCGAAAAACGCAGCGTTTTTCGAAAAAATGGCAAAATGTGATTGGATGCATATCGAGGTTCATATGAAATTTTAAAGTGTTAATCGTAGGTGGCTGGCATTAGCAATAAACAATCAATTTTATTCTGTGACAGTTGTCATTAACCAGTGTCAAATTGTTACCATTAATAGTCAATAATCATTGTTCCCGAAAAAATGGTGAGATTTTCTGTCCAAGAAAGGGTACAAATGCACCTAATTTACGGGGAGGCTCGTGGAAATTCACGTCTCGCACGCAGATTGTACGCCGAGCGATTTCCTGCACGCATACTCCCATACCATTCAATGTTTGCACGAGTACATCGGCAGCTAATGGAGACAGGATCCGTAGTTGTGAAAAATCCTAACTCAGGGAGAAGTTATTTATTAACTCCCGAACAGGAAGAAATTATCTTAAATTTAATTGAAGAAAATCCCGAAATAAGCATAAGACGCGCGTCATCTCAACTTGAGATTCCCAGAACAAGAATACACCGCTTTATCAAACGACAACTGTTAAAACCTTTTCACTTTCAAAAGGCCCAGGAACTTAAAGTAGAAGATTTGCCACGAAGAAGACATTTTAGCTTATGGGCTCTTCAACGTTACAACTTAAATCCGGGATTTATACGAAATTTTTTCTTTACCGATGAGGCGTGCTTTACAAAAGATGGCCTAATAAATTTGCACAATCTTCATTATTGGGCTATGGCAAATCCATTTGTCTTAAGGCAGACTCATTCGCAAGAAAAATTTTCAATTAATTGCTGGGCTGGAATTGTCGGAGATTGCATCATCGGTCCATATTTATTGCCTCCACGATGAAATGCTGAAAGTTACCTTAATTTTTTGGAGCATGAACTACCGCCTCTTATGGAAGATGTTCCTCTCGGTATTAGACGCAATTTGTTCTTTATGCACGATGGTGCCCCACCACATCGGGGGCACTTCGTAACTGAGTGGCTGAATGAAAATTTCCAAGGGCGATGGTTAGGTAACAATTCTCCTCATGTAACATGCCCCCCCCCCCCCCCCCCGTTCTCCCGATCTAAATGCCATGGACTTTTTTTTCTGGGGGGCCATGAAGGATCGCGTCTATGCCGTACCAATTACAACCCGGGAACAATTACATGAACGAATCCTTGCTGCGGTTGAAGAAATTAGACAGATTCCCAACATTCACACGAAAATACATCAAAATTTCGTGTCACGTTTGCAGGCTTGTGTTGAACAAAACGGTTCTCACTTTGAACACGTTTTACGGAACTGACCAGTGTTATTTTAACAAACTTTTTAGAATTAAATTATTTAATCATGAGGTACCATTAATTTTGTTATTAATTTCCAAATTTATTGTACCTTATTTTGATATTCACATTTTCTTATTAATTGTTAATGTTTGTTAATTTCTTTAAATTGTGATTTTTTTACAACTACTGATCCTGTCTCTATGAGCTCCCGATGATGGTTAATGACAACTGTCACAGAATAAAATTGATTGTTTATTGCGAATGCCAGCCACCTACGATTAACACTTTAAAATTTCATATGAACCTCGATATGCATCCAATCACATTTTGCCATTTTTTCGAAAAACGCTGCGTTTTTCGAAAAAATTTTAAGAAACAAAAAAGTTTTTAAATTCCCTGGAGTTTCTAAGAGGGTACTTATTTTTTTTAAAATTAAATATGCAACTAATGTTCGGTGGCCCCAAAAACAAGGGGGCCCCCGAAAAAGTGTCTTGTGGGGGCCCCTTGCCAAAAAGCTTATCAGCATCGCATTCTACATGTCATAAAATCCCTGTGTACCAAATTTGGTGGTTCTTGTGCGATATAACTCTGAGATATAAAAAAAATTAAATTTTTAGGGGCTTGTTTCAGGGGGCTATATCTCCGAAAGGGGGTAGTACTTATCATCAAAAATAAAAAATACGGGTCCCTTAAATTTCTCTTAAGAATTTCTGACCAAATTTTGTTCCATTTATTTCGGGACACCCTGTATAGGTATAGAAGGTATAACAACGCGGTAGTTTTCCTATGGTGTTAATTAACATTTTTAAGGGCATGATTATGAACTAATTTATTCAGATACTTACGTTTAAAACCAGTGGCGGTTCGTGATTTTTTAAACTAGTGAGACAAGTAGGCTGCGATTATTTTTTTACATTTTTTTGGAAACTTTTTTCTTTAGCATTGTTTATAGGTAAATCAGAAAATACAAATACAGGATTATCTGAAATTGCTCTACTTTGATAGGTACACATTTTGAAAATTTTAAAGATTGACACTACATACGTTTAGAAGAGTTAATTTGTCATTTGTGATATTATTAGATGTTATTGTGTTAAATAGGCATTGAATAAAGTTGCAAAATGCACTCGTAAAATGGGCGAAGAAATTGTATCTCACCGGGCAAAAGGAAGAAGTATTGCAGCGCTTAAAAAATATCTCACTTTGCCAAAATATGAAAAGAAAAATGTGATGTAAGGCGATGACGCGCAACGAAAGGAAGCATTACAGCATTGTTTGTTTGTGAAAACTATTTTAATGTAAGTTTAATTAGAAATACATAAGTGGGTAGGTAGGCTTAAGTTCGTCGAAAAAATAAAAGTATAAAGTTGTAAGGAATCGAGAAGAAGTAACAATAAAATAAAATTCATTTAACATCTTTATGGAAGCAGAGAAACAAATTTTAAACTGTCATACTTGACATACGTTTAATACTTTTACTACTATTTTGAGAACGAAAAAGAGAGTTTTTCCAAACGTCAAAAATACGAAGTGCGCGATACTGATGTGATTTTAAGCACTTATCAAAAGTAAAAAATACGGGTCCCTTAAATTTCTCTTAAGAATTTCTGACCAAATTTTGTAGCATTTATTTCGGGACACCCGGTATACTATACCTAATATGTTAGTTTCTAAAATAAGAAAAATCATCAAAAACCAGCTCTTCGAAAGTCCACCAAGCCGCTTTTCGTGTATTTATGGCATCTGTCCTATTATTTTTCTGGAGACCATCCATCATCCTTCCTTCCCCGAGCCCCACAACGGCATTTGCCGTAGAAAAAATTGTATATATCGCCCTTTTTTATCAAACCGAGAAGCTCGGTTTCCTCGACGAGACCGGCCAACTCGATTATTTTTGTCTTCGCCTTTGTTTAGCCGAAATGGCCCGATACACAAGTGAATTGTATTGAGTGTATTAAATTTTTTTCAATTAGGTTCGACCGCGACAGTAGCCTTTGGGGCACGGCTAACGGAAACTGTTATCTCTTTCAATCTACCAAATTCAATTTTTGAATAGGGTTCGCTGAGGTGGTTTGTTCTTAACGCAATCAATGAAGTAAGAACTTAAAAATGAATTTTACTCTCGGAAATAATAAAGAAACAAAAACCATGAAAAAAATGTCTAATACGAATAGGTTTTTCTACAAATACATTTCGAAAATCAACAATATGCAAATGAAGTCGTTTCAATTGAAAATGTTAGAATTTGTATATCTTTAGTAGAATTATCATTGGTAATAATTATTATCTCAGTTTGACCTTGACCTAAAATCGTCTTTGCGATTTTCGTTTTGTTGAGCACAGATTCCTCAACATAGAATTCTGCAATCATGTCGCTTTTCCACCCTCCGTGACGTTGGCAAAGAGAGGGGAGGACATTGAAGAAGGAGAATACTTTTTCGATAACTCGGAAAAACATGCCAGTAAAACATTTTTACTATACTTTTTAATTCCGTGTTATTGCACCATTCCAGGAAGATGTTATATTGGCTATTGTATTTTTCTACTGATTTTTGTGGTAGAATTTCGAAATACGTTTCTAACGACTTTTCTCGAATTTCAGGCGGTGTGCACTGAATGTCTTCTTCCATAATTTTCAATAAATAATTAGCGACAAAATTTTGACTGTTTGGGCTATGACAGAGACAAATGATTTATGTTTAATAGGCAATAATGGCTATGTCGATAAATATTTGCGTCAGGTAAAATGCTTGATTTTTACAGTAAAATAAAGTGTTTGTTTACTTCCACAAATCGCTAAGGCAATGCAAGGCTTTATTGCCGGTTGCTGATAAAAACTATTACCAAAGCAATCATGGAAAAAAAAATAACCCCCAATCCTTACGAATACTACCCTCTCCGATTCGAATATTCATTTTTTGAAATCACCAGTAGATTTAAGTACAAATTTTACACAGGTGGGAAAATTCTCGTATTTTTTTCTTATTTTAAAATTATTTATTTTTTTTTTAAATTTACTCTTTTAAGATCTCTATCTCATTTACTTATGAGTATTACCACCCCCCGGTTTTGACACCATTCTGTACGCCAGTTTGTATTTTAGCAGTACAAGCTTAAAACTACCTCATTTGTGAACCAATGTGTGTCAATGTCTTATAGTTTGTGCTTAAATTGTTGCGCCCGTCTTGGTATGGAAATTCGAAACGCCACTGCCATTATACAGGGTGATTCAGGTTTAATCTTGATAACTTCAGGAATCGATAGAACATGTTTCGTTTCTCCCTCATAACATAAAAATGCTCTTTAAATAATACTTTTGGCAATGATTTTCACAAACGTCAGTTTACACAAATCACTGAGTTTTGTTTTGATGGGTTGATATAACGTTAAATGAAATTTACGCGGCTGATGCGCTACACTGTCACCAATTTCTTTGAATATCTCAGAAACAAGACCAAACTTGGAAAAAAAAGCAGGAGACGAAAAAGTTTCGAAATTAATCGGGTCAAAGTGGCGTGTAGATGTTTTATTGAAATTAATTTTCTTTTTGTAGTTTTGAAATAAAGTAAGTACCCCCCTCATACAAAATACACTTAGTAGGGGTAGGTAGTTCAAACTTAAGAAGCTTATGTAAGATCATAAGGAGTGTTTGTGTTCCGAATTTCACTTAAATCGGATAAGTGGTTCAAAAGTTATGAGAGAGAAACGAGAAAAAAATTCCTTCTTCAACGCCCTCTTTCTCGGAAACGATGCGTTTTAGGAAATAAGTTTATATCACAAATGAACGTTATTTTAACCTGTTCTATCGATTCCTGAAGTTATCAAGATTAAACCTGAACCACCCTGTATATACAATATTTCTTAAATAAATAAATTAAAAAAGTACCTGAGAAGTATATGCAAAGCTTAACAATAGCAAAACTTCGATCCTAGTGCAGGATTCAATGCAGAAAGCCTTTTGTTTCCTCATTTATGGCAGACTGAAGCAATGCGGATCTTTTGTCCGACTTAGCTCTACTAAATTATGCATAACGATCACGCTCGATTTATATTTATTATGCAACCTGCCGTCTATTCTTTCGTTGAAATTTTCACCTCGTACACACAATCCAGTTTAGACAATAGCAATAGCTAATTAAATGTTTCATCTATGCCCTTCATGCTCATGTACAATGATCAAACTGTTAGATGATCTGTCAGCTTTGCAGATGTCTTTTCTCAGTGGTACAAACTATGTAGGGCCTTTTTATAAAAATAGCCAGTGGCCGCTCCTGACTTTTTAAATCAATATCGTTAGCATATTTCTCAAGTTTTCCTGTTCTTCGGTGCTGCTAGTTTTCGACAATAGTGCCACTGCTGATATATTTGAGGCCTTGTGCATTGAAGATTGCCTATACATATTAGTTATTAGCGTAAAAAGTGCCCCAACGTCGCTGTTTACAAATCGAGCCACCATTAATGCTGATGTTGGTATAACGTTTGTGTGATCACAGTAATTTATAGATATGCATAGGTATTACATAGCCAATATATTTATAATGTTATTGATAATTTATTATTAAAAATATCGTATTATTCCGAATCCTGGAAATTATCCATAATATATCCAAACATGAAGGACTGCAAAAATTTAATTATATAACTATCGGCAAATTACTATTATTTGCTGAAATATTTGAAATTTTGTATGTTCTCTATAGCTTGGTTGATATCCAGTGAATGCCATGTTTCGTTAAAGCTAAATCTACTATCATTACTACGTTACTATTGTTGAAAAGCTATTTTCTCGAAAATGGACAATTTCTGAGACTAATGACAAGTACACCTTTTTTCCTCAAAAACAATGTATAAGATTTTTCAATAAAACACGCGATAACGTTAGGACCAAAAAAGTTACGCTCACATTTACGTCACAAATATGGCGGATGTGGCGCCCTATAGGGAATGCGTCGAAACCACTTTTTAAATTTCAACTTTGGCACCCTGTATCTTTTTTATTATCAACATTTTATCAAGGCAAGTCAGCTTAAATCGTAATATTTGGAAGTGAAAAATATAGTAGGTATGTCTGTATGTGCCATCCTGTATATCATTCACCATTCATCCACCCTTTAATTGGGAATATGCCTATTAAGTTTGCGTTTTAAATAAATAAAAAAAAATTCTAGACTGAAGTTTTCTCACATTCTTGTCGCGTTAAAATCTCAAAACTCATCTTCTTCTTCTCATACTGACCGCGAAACTCGAAAAGTTTGAGGTTGTTAGTCTTTTGCGCACAAAAATAAGTTGAAGAGGAATTTAGTATAGTTTTAATATGTAGCGTTAGAAGTTTGCTATATAAAAAAGGGGTGGAGGAAAAATGTCGGTTCGAGGACCTACTTCCCGAGGTAAGTTATGGGTAGGTGAAATTTAAACCTGTGAGATATGGCCTACAAACTGGGCTAAGCGTATCAATTTGTAACGGGATGCAGCTCTGGGGTTGGCACTAAAAATAGAGTCATCGGCGACAGTTTTCGAAGATCTCATTTGTCTTTTATCGGTAAAATATTATAATACGGGCACCTTAATGTTCGAGTAAGGGCACTCAAAATATCCCCAACAGGGTCCTTCTTTCCTCATTTTAATAATACATGGTCGTTCACGACGACCTTACACTAAAAATGTGTAGAGAATCAAGTGAGATATAGATTTGAAAATTTCTATACAGTGTATTTCATATCCGAGTGTTTTAAATAAGATATTTCATGATTTCGGGAGTACATCGATAACAGCTATTTGTAATATTACATCAGTAAGTAGCATTATAGTAACGAAAACTGATAACGCAACTTCAATTAAGTGGCTATTACGCAGTAATCACTAAATATAGCAAAAATAACTGTTAGCCAAGTTGTAAGTACGTAAATCCTAACCATTAAAAATCACTTCATGGTTTTGCAATTTTTGGTGGGGCGGTTTGGTGTCCGGAACGTTAAAGTGAATATTAAAGGTAACGGCAACCACGCTATATCACTTACATATTACTTAGAAGTGACAGTGCATTTAAACTGTTTTATTACTTTTGGCGACGTATTGGGAACCCTTAACAAACCTTTACTGGTTGGATTGCATCTTAAAGTTTCTTTTTCAGAATAGTTTAAATGTTCTGGTCAGAGTAATGTTTCATTATTTTCCCATGGAACGACACAAACAAATAAATTTTTTTTATAGACATTATTTTAAAATTCATTGTACATATACACTAGATATAAAATGCACGAGATGTAAAATATTGACATGAACTACATATACTGCAATTTTGAGGTTATGCCGAATTAAGGTAAAGTGACGAAACAACGTTATTGTAACGTTGCTACCATCTTTAAGTGGCTGGAATGTTGATGAGTTAGTTCCATTAGCCACTTGTTAGATATTTTTATTTTCTGCCACTTTAAGTATACATTTCAGATGTAGCTCACTTCAAAGTTCTATTTTCAAAAGCAGACATGTTTACAGATGTATGTTAAAGGTCGTCATTTTATAATAGAAATTTAAATATATTATTACCCATCAGTACTGCATGAAATTTCGTAGGTCTATACATAATATATACCGATTTCAGCAAAGCTTTTGACAGGTTAAATCATACAGTGTTTTTATCTAAATTGAATAATATTGGTTTTTCCCATAATTTGCTAACCTTTTTTAAATATTACCTTGAAAATCGTTAACAACATGTTCATTACCATCTGGGGTGCCACAGGGTTCGGTCCTTGGGCCATTGCTTTTTAACATTTTTATAAATGATATAGTTACATATATAAATGTTAAGTGTTTTTTGTATGCAGATGACATAAACATATATAATAGAATCGACTGCTTTGATGATTGTATTCATCTGCAGAATTCTCTTAATAGTTTGAATGCGTGGTGTTCTGCAAATAAGTTGGATCTGAATGTAAAAAAATGTAATGTTCTAATAGAATACCATTATAAATTGGATGATATTGTTGTTTCCAGATCACTTACATTTTGTGACCTTGGGGTAACATTTGATAGCAAATTATCCTTTACATCTCATATTCAAAATATTACTTGTGACGGATTTAGAAAGTTGGGTTTTGTAATTCGTACTATGAATGATTTTTCTTCCACTCATGTTAAAAAACTTTTATTTCAGTCTATTGTCAGATCAAAACTGGAATATTGTTCTTTAATTTGGTGTCCTTATTATAACATTCATATAGATCGTATAGATCGCATTTAAAGACGCTTCCTAAAGTTCTTATGTTACAAGGAGGACGGGGTTTATCCAGTTATTGGATATCCTACGAGAGTTTACGGCACAGATTTGGTATCAGTAGTTTGGCGGCCCGCCGTGTAATGGCTCAGCAAATATTTTTGTATAAACTATTACATTTCTTAGTTGACTGTACTCATATACTTAACTTGATAACTTCAGGATACCGAGACATGGCTCTAGGCTTAATATGTTGTTTTACACATCAACGCCGAGACTTAGTACAACTAAATATTCACCCATTTACCGGATTTGTGAAAATTATAATAAATTGCAAGGTGGCTTCGATATTTTCAACTGTACTATGGCCTCAATAAAATCTCAAAATTTTGATACTTTTATTAATTTACTGTAACACATTTACGTTGGTATTTTTCCTACCTTGTAATTGGTCGTGTACTGTAGGGTAGTGTATTTGTTAAATAAAAATAAATAAATAAAATAAATAATTATTGGTTCTTGGTAAAAAAAAATATAAAAAAATCGTGAAACGTCCTAAGCATACAAAACGATCACTTTCAAGTCAAAATCAAATAAATATTCTTCTTCGTGTATTCGCAAACTAACCCGTGGTTAATTAAAAGAAAACCACATACATCTTTCATCCTCTTCGTATACGAGTTAGCATAGACTAGCTTACAAAAACGCCATCCACTTATTAATATATCAACCCCTAATTTCCTCCGTACCCTATCTCTCACGGATCTTTTATTAATGCGGTAAAAAGATCTAGGGCGCGTTTTGAGGGTAATTCCCCGTTTTATTTCCACGGATTTAATTCTAACACGGCTGGTCGGCCCGTCTGCCAACCCCGAAAAAGGTCCTACATATTTAAGGGGATCTCCGTATGGGTGGTGTGTAACGAAGAAACGATTTTCAACGTAAACATTTTATTAGCGTATTTCGGAATACGGAATCGTAACGGCTGCGATTTTAATGTCGGTATTATAATAGAGGTGCATGCCAGGAATGCCTTATAAAAAAATAAGAGAGCATGTAGAGAGTCTCAAAATACTGCAATTAATTACTTTAATTCGGAATAACCAAATTTGTTACATGGTTTAGGTTTATAATTGGTCTTTGAATATGAGTTCAAGTAAATTGAAACATTACAAGATATCGAGGGTAAGTCATCCCTAAAATTACATGGTATTTTAAGGGTGACTGACCCTCAATGAACACCTGGTAGTCATAGGCAAAGAAAATCAATAATAAATCTAAATCATGTACCAACTTTTGTTATTGCAAGTAATTCAGAGAAATTTATTTTCTTTAAATATTTTGCCCCACTTTCAAGACCTGTAACTAAGTTAATAGTGAATAGTGTGGAATAGAGACTCATAGACAGAAAAAACGTTGAAACGTTCGCGAAGATATTTTATAATTTTGAAATTTGACAGCTCTGGAATGAACAGTTATTGTTTTATATACGAGAATAAATTTGATCGCAAGAAGAATTTCGCAATCGAGTATCGAACGACATTTGGATACGGTATATAAACGCTCTTATACGATGCTACGACGCTACTGAGAGTTACATCCGTAGTTTTTTTTGTGGTCGTGGAAAAAGGCGTAAAAATAGATTGGAAAAAAGGGGGAAACGGAGTGTCCCACGGATGACGGAGTGTACATATGACACAACACGACAGGCAATCAGCGCGGCTAACCTTCATATATATCTTTAGAAAATGAAGCGAGAGATAATAGAACGATCCGGAAAATGTAAACAGTCAGTGGCGGAGAACTATAACGGGCAGCGGGGTCAAAGTAGAAGCAGAAATATCAAAAAATCTCATTTCATCTGTAGTTAGCTAAATCTGCCGGGTAGCATTAGATGATATTGAAGATTCGGGAACGAAGAACAAAAAATGACTTAAACAGGAGATTTATAGTTATGGAAAATATATTAAATTCTACAGAATGTACATAGTCCTTCGTCCAACAGCAGCAAAGGATCGCCACCTTTTTATGCATATCGCAATGGAAAATGTATCAATCACGTTGTTGATAAAAAATCAATTTTATAAGATATCTGAAATATCTAATAAACTGTTTAGAACGTGTGCAGCGCATTAACTAATTTGCGTTTAGGACCATCAACGGCAGTTGTGCCCATGGCAGAAAATATGATTTCAACTCAAGAAAATGCCATTGTAGCAGACATTCCCAATCGTTCGAAGAATATCTCCTATATGCAATGCATGTTTAACAACTGTACTTTTGACATTAAGGAAATATAAGTTTTGTATAATAAAATATTCTAAAATTAAATATCTCCGTGTTCTGATGCATATCCATACTTTCCCGGGAAAAGTAATTTCATAAAATGTGACACCTTGTATCCTGTCAAGAGAGATAAAATGTCAAACTTTTTTCCCGTCATAGAAAAAATAGTACATTATACTATAAGGGAGAGAAATGCGTTATTTTGGTAGAGGTGCAATTTAAAGCCCGAGGGCTACAATGCACCGAGGACAAAATAGCATCTCTCCCGAATGGTATATACTATTTTTTCCACGGTCTCATTAACTTAAAAACACATATTTTGTCATTATGAGGTAAGTAGCACCAGAATTATTGTATTCGGATTTGAGCATTTATTTAGTAGTCGTTGAGTTATTGTCATAACTACAAAATAAACAAACAAAAAGAATTGTCAAATTAAGGTGCTAGTTTGGTTTAGTTTAAAGTATGTTTAGTGCACAATGAATAATAATTGTGAGTCGGAAGAGATTGTGGAGGCTACAAATATTACAATAAGCAATTTGCTGCCTACGAAGTCAGTCTTTATACGGTATAGCCTACAATCGGTTCAAAAAGTGGTGCGCCGAGAAAAATGTTCAAGTATACAGCGAGAATGTTTTGCTGGCATACTTCAGTGAAAATGCAAAGAATTACAAGTCTTCCACATTATGGGCGCAATATTCTATGGTTAAGTCATGCTTGATAATTTTCGACAACATAGATATAAGCAAATTCCCCAAGCTGATCGCATTTTTGAAAAGAATCGGTGACGGATATCAAGCGAAAAAATCGAAAATATTGACAAAGGGTGAAATCGACCGTTTTCTATCAAGTGCAAATGACAAAGAATTCTTAATGATTAAGGTAAGATTACTTTTGTTGTTAGGTATTTCAATTATTAAGTATTTCGTTTTTTTATAGGTTGGATTAATTCTGGAAATTGCCGGAGCTTGTCGAACTGATTAACTAGCCAATTTAACTGTAGATGATATTGAGGATCCACGAACCTTTCTGGTTACCGATGTGGGAAATATGCTTGAATTGTTTCGAAAATACCTGTCCCTTCGTCCTCCCCACGTCAAGCATAAGCTCCTTTTTTTGTAGTACAAAAGCAGCCAGTTGGCAAGAATACCATGGGAAAAATTCCGAGTGTAGTAGCTTCGTATTTAAAATCACCTGAAGCTGCATGTTATACTGGTCACTGCTTACGAAGATCTTCAGCGACATTACTGGCAGATGCTGGTGTGGATATCACGACAATATAGCGTCATGCTGGTTGGAAATCAACAACAGTCGCTGAGGGTTATGTCGAGAACTCCATTGAAAATAAGACCAAAATTGCTAATCAGGTTTTAGTAGGTACCACTACTAGCGCAATCACAAAAACTGTAAATGTAAGCGAAAGTAATATTCCTTCTAATATTAATTTTGAAAATTGTACAAATGTAACATTAATTTAAATGTCAATAAATAATTTCAATGTTATCTTTTTTTTGCATGAAAAACGTTCTCCATAATGTAAACTCCCTTGGGAACATTATACTCCCTTGGGAATAATCGACTACTTCTGTTTTAATTTTGATGTCATAGAAACTGATTTCTACTTCCGACCGTGGAAAAAAATATATTTTTTTTAATTCCTATCTATGTACACTAAAAACCGCGACTTAAAACAATCTTTACGAACTTAAAACTATATCTTTAGACAAATACATCGATCTTATTTATGTTTCTGTGGGTTTTTTTCCTGATTCGAACATGACAAATAGTTCCCAGTCATTTATACGTCTTATAAGATTAATTTATCTGAAGATTAGTCGAGTTATTTTCAGATAGCGGGGATATCGAGAAAAACTTTCTTATCTCACTATTTGTCATCTGGTTGGGACTAAAGCCTATGATGTGGTAAACAAATAAATTAAGACGCCGAAAAAACAGCTGGGTCGAACAGGGTCCACAATAAATCGATTTAATATTTCTATAATGAGATTAATAGAATATTATTTGTTCAAAATGACGAATGTAAACAATAAAAATGACTCTAACATGTTGTTTCTTCTGCAACAGATGTGTTTAGATAATTTTAGAAAATGTATAGAAAGTCAAGGTGGTTATATTGAAAACGTTTCTTTATTTATTTCTTAATAAATACTAGTATTAATATAAAACTTTGGGGTTTGGACTTCTTTGGGTCGAGGAATTGAAATCTGTTCATGGTTTGGTTATACGCCAGCTACAGCAGTTGTTAAAAGCAACCCAACTTTTTTATACTTTAAAGTACATCATTTTTGGTGTAAAAATCTTACTTTCCAACTTTTTTTTTACAAAAAAATGGTGTCTAATAGTAAAGGCAATTTTTTTACTAGTGTTTACTATTTTACTGTTCATTTCAATTCTTAATCCTAAATAAACATTTCCAAATTATTTCACCTCCATTGTAAGTTTCAAATCCAAATATCTTTTGGAAAAGTGTTGAATGTATCTTTTTAATTGGCTAAATATGAATTCAATGAGATTTAAAATACAGTAGTATGGATCTAATCGTAGAACTCTATGTCCCTGCCGTAGCCACCTCATCAATGACGTATTTCTTTGCAAAATAATTGCTCTTGACTATATGCATCTTTCTTCAAACTAGCATTGTACGCAATTTTATGGATTTTAAGAAATCCCTGAACATTTTTTTTGTGCCAGTATCTGGAAGCCGTTTTTATTAAACGAATTCTTAAAAAATTTATTGCAAAGTGCTAATAATTCGAAATGTCATATACATATTTGATACCTATTAAAAGACTAAATTTTATAAAGACAAGGACCCATTTCCGTGATGTAAAGAAAGCGGTTACCTTATTTTGTGAGACGTTACAACGTTACATTCAAATAATGGCTTGTAGCCGCCGTTACGATATAAGTTTTTATATTCGAGCTGTGGGTTCGATTGGGGCAAAATAATACTGATTTAACGACGAGATATAAAACATTTCCTTAATAACCACTCCGCTTTGAATAATATAGAGTTGGATGACTAAAATAGACGTCATCTATAGAATTATGATAATATATTATGCGTATCACAAATTCTAATAATTTTTATGTCGTTTTATATTCCCTTATCGATGAGATGTACTGTACAAGGTATCATATGGCAAAATTAAAGATACCTTGTATTTACCTTGAAATATACACATGAATTTTGGCCTATTACCTCGGTACCACCCTGTATATGAGTATAAAAATATTATGAATCCGTTAAAAACAATTTAAATGGATACAATGTTCGACATGGTCGAATAATTCTAGCAAGCTTTGTGCGGTATCGAATTCTACGCGACTTGCCGTGCAGTTCATGCACACCGATACCTATGACTCCAATTAACATCGCATAATGTACACAAAGAGACCACCGACACTCCGCTACCGATTGGCGCTATCGATTCCGGTTGTTGTGGCAGATAAAGTATTTCTGTGTCGCTTTTGGTTAAAAGCACATATAAAGTCGTAATTTGTCGCGTCAAATTTCTTTTATATGATTTTATACGTTATTGTGTAGTACACGATACACAAAAATTTCCCCTTAAAATTTCAAATGATATACTTTTTGCATTTTCGAGATACAAGAGGTTAGAATTGGTGCCAGCCGCAAAAACGGTGCGTCCGCTTGTGACGTCACTACACGCTACTTTAGACTGGGAAACCTACACGCTGATATCCGATCAGATTAAAATGTGTCATGTTGTTTCGTTACTGTGTATAATATGTTCAACTGAAGTTGAACTTAGTAAGCTGATTCTGACAATCTACCAGAAGTTGAGATGATCATGATCATGGACTATTTTAATAAAGAATATATATTACAGGAATGAAGAGAATAAAGTACAAAGTTATTAACATATTACAAATTTTTTATATTTTGCGTCATTCCACTCATTCATTCTTTTTTCTCGTGTCCATACCTTTAGGTTAGGATTTATAAAATGAAGTTATAGGTTATCAAATTTATTTTTATTTAGTTACTATTATTTAAATATATTATTACTCTTACTCTATATTCATCACAAGCTGCACGTAATGCTAAATGTAAAATTCTACAAGCACAACCCGAAAAGAGGAAATCCAGTGCATCAGCTCTTAATAAATGTGAAATATTTGCAATGGCCAGATGAAAATGAACCGGAAGAACTTCAAAAGATATTATATCAATTTTTGGCGTTAAGAAGAATAAGCTTGGCGCGTCAAATGGATTACGCCTAATATTTTAGAGCAAGATGATTGCCCAGTACGCTTATTTAAAAATTTGACTTGATCTATGGCATTGAACAGAATATTTCTTACACCAAATCCCTTTTGGAAAAAGAAACAACCAAAGGTTGGCATAAAAATGTGCCGATTGGAATTAATTAAATTTCCAAATGGACTAAATGCTCAGCTCAATGTCTATAGATGTCAAACGTGTCAAAATTACAAATTACTCAAATCGAGCGGCAGCAGTTAGCCGATTAAGTAAAACGGAATTGAAGATTAAACTCTAATAAAAACAAAAATAACATCATCAATAAAACCATACTTACAAGTTAATAAAGAGTATCATTCGAGCATTATTCAATCAATTCATTTGTAAATAAATTATAGTTTAAAAAAACTAAAAAAACACGCTTTAATAGTAAACCGAACTAAAAAGTAGAAAATAATTTTGAAGTATCAAGAGTTTGTTACAGCAATAGAAAATTCCGACAATCAATTACGACTAATTAATTGGGAATAAGATTAAATTAGAAATTAAATTATTAATAAAATAATTCAATTATAGTAAAAAAAAGCGTGGGGTGCAATTTACTATATTTTCATAATGACTTTATTTTTATAAATAGCTGCACTACTGAAATAATGGTAACATTTAATATCAAGCACCCCACGCTTTTTTTTACTATAATTGAATTATTTTATTAATAATTTAATTTCTAATTTAATCTTATTCCCAATTAATTAGTCGTAATTGATTGTCGGAATTTTCTATTGCTGTAACAAACTCTTGATACTTCAAAATTATTTTCTACTTTTTAGTTCGGTTTACTATTAAAGCGTGTTTTTTTAGTTTTTTTAAACTATAATTTATTTTCTTAATTTTTAGTCTCAAAACAATAACAAAAGTAATTATAATTAAGAGCCTTAATTTTTAAAATATCTTATATTTGACAATAAATCTAAATTCATTTCATTCATGTTTACGTAACCTTTCCATTTCATATAGTTTTTCTATACATTTTTTTTTTCTCCAGTCTCCTCTTTCTTTGTGTTATAGTTTCATTTTTCATTTTTGTTTGTTTCTATAAAATATGCAAATTAAAATTTTTGTCAACGTTCTCGTATCAAAATCTTTTTTTTTTCTTTCTAATTTTACAAAATTTTAGAATCAAAACTTTCTTCAAAATTCTTGCTAAAATTTTCAAATCAAAATTTCTTTGAATTTGAAAATTTACGCTCTTCAAAATTTTAAAATTCAATGTCTTTTTCGAAATTTTTTCTAAATTTTTGGATTTTAAAATTTTTCAATTGAAAATTTTTTCCAAAAATTTTTATTTGAATTTTTTTATAAATTATCAAATTTTTATTTATTTCTAAAATTTTTTAAATTTGATTTTATCATGTAATTCCACAATCCAAAATTATTTACAAAATTTTGTATTTCAAAACTTTTTTGAACTCCAAAATTTTATATTTAGAATTTTTTTTTTAATTTTGAATTCTATATTTTTTCGAAATTTTTTAAATCAAAATGTTTATTTGAATTTTGTTATAAATTATCAAATTTTTATTTATTTATAAAAATTTTTAATTTAAAATTAGGCGAAAACCGAAAACTAATTCTGTCAGGTCGCCATCTATACGTGAAAAGCAAGAGCACGAATCTATTACAGTCCCCTGCCCCTGCCTTGCCTGCTTGGAAACAACACTGATGGATTGTATACACTTAACCTGCAAAGTAATCTAAATAGTTTTTATTCTGATGATCCTAGTCAGGACATTAGAACAAAGTTATTAAATAATTGTATTGTCATCAGTCCTTGACCCCTGTGCAAATTTTCAAGCTGATCAGACTTCTTGAAATTGGTGAAAATTACGCTGAAAGATTCCGTTACATACATACATACATACATACATACAGGTGAAGCTAATATAAGCGTGTTAAAAAGAACAAACTTCAACATCTACTACAGAAACGATTAGCTGTGGCACCCGTAGCGGCATTAGTATTCCTCCTATGAATTTCAATAACTGCGTGTTTAATAATTGTACGCTCAAACAAAATTGTATTTATTTTTAGTGTTTCATAAATAAAGTTTCTAAACTTATTATTGATTAAATTGCCCTGCCGAATTACACCCGATGTTTGCATTGATATCGGGTAAATTTGTAAACTGTTTCCTTTAGCAATTTGTCTTGAAACACTGCCAACCTAATACCTTAACCTTTTAATAGTTAACAGTTTCTCGTCTAATTGCTCGACAACAGTTTCTCATTAAATAACCTAAATTTATCCGATAAAATCTCTTGTGCAATTACAAGTGAAAAAAAATTCTGCGGCCAGTAATTTCCGTTATTCAATTGCTTTCTGTTCTCTTCTAAGGTTTTCCCACTCTGCACAATGCTGCAGACTATTCTTGGCATCTACGCAAATTCATTTGTTTAGGAATTCGAAGAAAATCTTCATTACTCAGCCTGTACTTTATCGTTGTCACCTTATCATAAAAATTGTACGTTCTTATCAATTCAATATAGTGATTCGATCCTGATAAACCCATGATACATAGCATTCCTGTAATTTTATTTACCTGAACATATAAAATATAACTTTTATCTCCATAATCAGATTAGTGTCCAAAAACCTTCGCTCGAAGCTAAACGAAATGAAGTTAGCGATTTTGATAGTGTGTGTGATCCTGGTGGTCAGTTGCATGGCCAATCCTGACGAAACTCGTCCTAGATGTCCTTGTCCGAGGACTTACATGCCTATATGTGCTTCTGATGGTACGACTTACCTAAACAAGTGCCTTTTCAACTGTGCTCTGAAGACAAAGCGTGGACTGAGGATAGTTAGAGGAGGACCTTGTGACAATTTTTCGTAGAATATGCTTCATAGAAGAGCTGGTTTCTACTTTATCAAAATATTTGGTGGAATTGTGACAAGTGACGATTTCTGTGTGTACAAATGACAGATCATGTTTTATTTTTGTAAAAAAAATTGAATAAATTAGATTTGTATGTATTTACTTGATTTATTTTGTTCAAAATAACTGTCTAGATGTTTGGTATCAGAGAGCATACATATGACTTCATTAATAGGAATTGTAGGAGATTTGATTTATATTAGCTTAAAATACTTTTCTAATGCAGTAAAAAATGTTACAAAAGCTAATAATAAAGAATATATGGGTAGATATTGTGCGTGTAATTCAACGCTGGTCGGGGCTTTAGTTCGCAGAGTAGTTAGTTTCATACAATATTGTCAATATCTAAAAATATATAAAAAAAGGTGTCGCTATAGTTTAACATATGTGTCATTTGAATTGTGAAAATAGACGGCTTATTAAATTTACATTTAATTCGTGGTTTTATAAATGAACATCGAAGCTAAGTTATAATATTTAAGTTCAACGAAGAAGTATAAAGGATTTAAATAATCTATTTGATTTGCCTAGTAGCCCAAAATATATTTTTTAAAACAACCGTATCTGAAATTCCTGTATCTTCAAATGTATATCGCACTTGATTCTTTATACAGGGTGATTCACATTGAATGCCATTTAAATAAATGATTTTCAGTTCACTTTCGTCACTGAAGCATTTAAATTTTGGGAAAGGGTTCAGATCTTGGACAGAGAACTAAAACACATAAATCCTTGTACACAATTTAAAAAAAATACAAATATATTTTTTTTTAATTTAACACCCTGTACCTTTAAAAAAAAACGTTCTAAACAGCTTTATAAGAAAGATCACCTTTAAAACAAATCAATGAATAAGAGATTTAATTTTTGGTTCCTTTTTATGAATCAACCTATACAGGCCAAACTACAAAGCTGACAATTTTCTGTTTCACACCTACTGTCATACTACATCTACTTAAGAAACACCCTGTATTTAGTCTTACATACAAGGTGAGTCAAGGATAAATAGTCAAACAGGAATATATTTCTTACGTGATTTCAAGCGAAAAATGTAAATACAACATACTTTTTCCTCACTGTCCAACAGAGAGAACTAAATTTTAAAAAGCAGCTTCTGTCGTTTTGAGTAACCGTAAATCCGATTTTTTTCCTCTGAACTTGATCACCCTGTACCTCTGTTCGAGAGCCAGATAAAAGGTATGTTGTATATACATTTTTTGCTTGATATTTCGTAAGCAATCTATTCATGCTGCAACTGGTATTAAATATACAACACAATTCTAAAATTTAAACATTTTATTTACATTTTTACAAAATTGGAACATATATTTTACAACATGCGTACAATACCAAAACCTTGGATGTCATGACGTGCCTTTCCTCCTATATTTTACAAACCAGGATTATTCAGTTCTGGATTACTGTTGAGGACGACGTTATCGCAGGTTCCAGCTCTGACCACCCTCAGCGCGCGATGTACCTTCTGGGTGCACTCGAACAGGCACATGTTCTGATAGGTCTCTCCATCGGAAGCACACACGGGATCGTAATTTCTCGTGCAGATGCAGGTCGGGGCTTCCTGGGGATCGTCAGCGGAGCAAACCGCCACCAAAGCGACACAAACAGCCAAAATCGCCAACTTCATTTTTCGTATCTTAACAAATCTGCTTCTAGATGCTGATTTACTTAAATAAATATCGCGATCTTGCTTTTTATATACAAAGATAAACGCAGATTATCAAGATTTGGTATATCGCAGACGAGTCCTTATGATTGATATATATATATGGGTGGCAGTTCAGTGATAAGGTTTTTATGGATGATACTAGAAAATTTAAAGTGGCTAAAAACGATCAAATCAGATAAAAAAATAACAGACGTTTCTTAAAGTAATGATGACAAACACACGCCGTTTCCATGACAACTCAGACACTGTGAAAAAAGTTGTTAAATGTTTCCCGTGTATAAGTGATAATACCGCTGTTGTACAAATAGAAACTGACTCACGGTTATCCATTTAATATATTGGCATCTGCTGCACTCAAAATGTAATGCGAGTTGTGATGTATGTTCTGATTTTATTTGTGTGCATCAAAGTCAAAACTTTGAATATAATTCCTGTTTACAACAATATTTTACTCAATGTGCGTGTAATACACGTTAAAACAATTTGACAGGTACGTTGATATGGTACGTTTTTATTGAGTATACCTTATAGAGACTTCATTGCCTTATAGAGATGTTGTATCTTATATAAGTTATATCCCTTATAGAGATCGGTTAAGCTTTATAGAGACAAAATTCACAAATTTTATACTTATATACAATTATACAGTGTATAATACACTGCTTTATAGTGATCATATTTTATAGAGATGTATACCTTCTAGATACATGATTGTAGAAATCTATCGGGCAATGCTTTATAGAAACAAAATGCACTGTGCTTTATAGAGATATATTATACAGAATTATATATTACAGAGACACAATAGAAACTTCGTTAACTTTACAGTTCGGGTGCTGGTATCGCTTGTCCTTTTCTAATCAGTTCATCGCAAGTACCGCGTCCCAAGACATTCAACTTGCGGGTCATTTTTTGCCGATGCTTGAATTCACAATCGTTAGCGTAAGTTCTTCCATCGGAGGCACAAAGTGGACTGTACTCCAAGGTACAGATGCCTTCTGGAAAGTCTCCGTCTGCAGAACAGACTCCCACTAAAAGAGTCAAACTCAGGGCTAGTGCTAGCTTCATGTTGTTGTTTGAGGTACTGAATTTCGCGGGAACTGGTTTTATTGTTATAGAAAACCTCTTGTCAACGTGTACGTGGATATATTGCTATTGGAGATGATTTTTTCTACACAGTTTATATTTTCTGCGGTTATCTTTGACATTAGTTAAGTAGAGATTAGAGAAAATGATTAATTTACAGTCAGACGTGAGAAGCTACTTCAGTCTTTATGCTATTATTATGTTATCGTTTAGTGTTTAAATTAAATCTAGTCTGACGTGTTGCTATCTATTTTAAAATGAATAACAATAGGACTTATTATAAATATTTAACAAAATAAAGTTTAATATACATTGGTTTTTATATATACTAATATGTTAAAAATACTAAGGTTATGTAACCTTATAGGGATTGAATCCACTGTATTTACAGAGATATAATACATACAAGAGATATGACTATAGAGACCTAGAGCACAGTGCTTTATAGAGACATGATTGTAGAAGCCTTGAGGGCAAAGCTTTAGAGAAACAAAATGCACTATGCTTTATAGAGATATACTGCCTTATAGAGAGATATGTTGTACCTTATAGAGTTAAGTTATATGCCTTATAGAGATCGGTTAAGCTTTATAGATACAACACATAGTTATGTTACAACTCATACACAATTATACAGTCTATAGTACACTGCCTTATAGTGATTATATTTTATAGAGATGTACTATACCTTATAGAGACATGATTGTAGAATCCTATTGGATAATGCTTTATACAGATAAAATACACTACGCTTTACAGATATATATATATATATATATATATTACATTATACACAATTATATATGACAGAGATACAATATAGAGACTTCGTTAACTTTACAATTCGGGTGCTGGTATCGCTTGTCCGCTCCTGGCCAGCTCGTCGCAAGTACCACGTCCCAAAACGTTCAGATTACGGACCTTTTTCTGCTGGTGCCTGAACTGGCAGTCGTTGCCGTAAGTTCTACCATCGGAAGCACAAAGTGGGCTGTACTCCATGGTACAGATACCTTCTGGAAGGTCTGCCTCTGCCGAACATACTCCCAATACTAAAAGAGTCAAAGTCAGGGCTAGTGCTAGCTTCATGTTGTCGTTTTAGGTACTGAAAATCGCGGGAACTGGTCTTATTGTTATAGAAATACTACTTATCAACGTGTACGTGGATATATTGCTATTGGAGATGAATTTTTTTCATATGTGATATTTTCTGCGGTTATCTTTGACATTAGTTAAGTAGAGATCAGCGAAAATGATTAATTTATAACCAGACGTAAGAAGCTACTTCAGTCTTGATGCTATTATTTATATACTTAAGAAGATTTAAAAATATAAGCATAATTAGTTGCCAGATGTTATCACTTAAGGTTTAAATTAAATCTAGCCTAACGTGTTGCTATCTACTTTAAATGAATAACAATAGATTTTATTATAAATATTTAACAAAATAAAGTTTAATATTCATTGGATTTTATATATACTAATATGTTAAAAATACTAAGGGGATGTTACCTTATAGAGATTGAATCCACTGTATTTATAGAAATATAATACATAGAAGAGATATGAATAAAGAGACCTAAAATACAGTGCCTTATACAGACACAAAATTAAGGCATATTATATATATAAAAGAGCTATAGTGATAAATACACATAGTCCACTGCCTTATAGAGATAAATATATTGTAGAGACATTATATACGTTATTAAATTAATTATTTGTACATAAATTTACACTTGCACCTTTTAACGTTATTTACAACCGGAATTCGATGTATAAAACGATGTGGGAATCAAAACAACATGGTGTGTTTCCAAAATAGTAGGCCTAGGCCATCCACTCAAAATATATCGACACCTCACCTCGACCAAACTATTACAACATCAAAAACGGACGAAAAAAACCTCGGGCGATCCCACGCCACGCCGGCCGTCGTTTTTTATAAGCTTTATTAATTTTAAATTTAGAAGTTTATATATCGGAATTATCCATTCATCCCACGTTCCCGAAAGGCCAGATATGTCGGGATAAAAATGTACATCTCGTAGTAGGATTAATACTATTTAGCTAATTTATTAGTCGTAAACGTTACGGATTATTTATTTCGCGCCCGTGCGTTAAATTAAAATTGCCCGGCTCGAAACGTCATCGGTTGGGAGAGCAGTGCATTTGCACATGTTTTTATATACACTGACACGAGATTAATTTCTCCATAAATTTGTTTAGATCAACTACAAACTACCCAGGCTCGACAATGCTATAAAACGTGGCCAGACAAAGATTTAAACGGATATAACCGCCGAATGACGTTATTTAGACGTCATTAAATTGGTAATTAAATTTTATTCGCCTTTAGTGACGCCTGTCCACGTCACTTGAGTATAAATCAGTATTTGATACAATAACATAACAACTTCAACGGTTATTTAGTTGCTAATTGTATTTTGTACACCAAGTGACGTCTGCAAGACGTTGTTTGAGCAATAGCAATATTTGAGGCGTCCATTACTAGACAATTTATTACCAATCGTGTGATGTTATCAATCGTTTATTTTGTGGCATATAATAGTCGCCTAATGGACGACAGATAATTCTTGCAGTCTTACAATATCGTGGAGCTCTGATACATCAGTTGACGTGCGATTGACGTCGACAGATAACTTATTATGTATCTCACATTTAAAAAGCAGAATTTCGCAGTATAATGATTACATGAAACATCAGTAAGAGAAATTCTGATTTTTTGTTATATTTGGTCATCATACGACGTCTATTAAACGTCATATACTTGCTAATGCAGATAATCACAGTTATGCCTTATTAGAATGTCTTGGAGCTTTGAAATACATCAGTTGAACTTCGATCGACGTCGGTCCATGCTTTCCTGTGTACTTTTTATTTGAAAAAAATGTTTCAGTTGAAAATTTTAAAATGTAAACGTAAATAGAAAGACGATTTGTATATGCAAATAGAAAGGACTGATCTAGTCGAACTAGCTATGTATACTAGTTGTTTCATCACCACTGAGTAATATTTTGGGTACGTGCGAGAATTTTAATTGCAAGAATAAAGAAATGATTTATTCACACGTCAAAACGATGAGAGGTTATAACAATCTGCAGTAAATAACACGATGAAGAAGATTGTCAATTAAAATGAAAATTATAAATATGTATACATCTTGCACAGGTGGTTCTAATATTTACTTCAGCGTAAATATTTACCCATTTGAATGTTGTACATTGATGGTCAATAAAATATTTTCAATTTAAAGTAGTACATTTACCGATTACAGATCTATATTAGATATTTGATAAAACAGGACTACTTTGATAAAGTGCATCTGCAGTTTAAATCACATTGAATTTTTTAAATGCAAATATCCTGAAAACGGCAATTCCTAGCGACATTAATAAGGCGTACCTTTTTTATGTAAAAGTGAAGAAAAAAGAGATGTTGTTATCTGAAAATAAGATAGTGTGTAACAAAATATTTGTGCACTATAAAAGTTCGAAGAGGAGGCATACGTGATATCCTCTATACTGTATGCCAAATGAATCAATTTTGAGATTAGTTTCGAGTTTGGTTACATTTTATTCAACATCCGGTATCTTAAAAGTTGATCGGGTCTGTATTTGACGCTGAATGTTTCATCATCCCCTCCCCCCAACTTTTTCCTGATGTACGCCTATGGCCGATTTTTATAGCTTGATAATCTAGAATTTTGTTTAGAATATTTTATTACTCTTGATAATTTTTTTGTAAAACAAGGAGTATCTCTATAGAATTTCAAAAAGATCCATGAAAACTAGAACAAATTATAGCGACAAACCCATTTTAAAAGTTCAACTTTAACACCCTGTATCATTTAAGGGAGACATTTTTGTATATAGGTAAGTAGGGTTAAATCGTGATATTTGGGCGTCAAAAATACTCAGAACAAAATTCATTATGGTTCACTCTGAATAATTTAAAATACGCTTGTTCATTCTGGTAAACGCTGATTTGGGACGCCCTGTAGGGCCGCTCCCGAGAACCGGGGGGGCCGTAGACGGTGCGAAGCTCTGATACAGATATAACGCCAACAATTAATCATCACCTCGCACCAAATAAAGCTTTTATTTATTCTATTTATACAGCATCAAAGTGGCTGCGGGCCGGAGGCGTTTAAAAGGTATAGATGTAATTTTCGGTAGCGAAACCAGTTTTACGTATCGCGGAATAATTAGCGAACCGCGGGGGGGGATGGTGAACAGGGCTGAGGGGGGGGACGTTAATTATTATAAAAAGGGAGCGGGTGAATGCGCTGATGTTAGGAGATATTAATGAACGCGAACAATCCTTACTGACGTTGCAAAAACACGGACTAATATGCGGTGGATTCGAAAAAGTGAGGCGGACGGAGAGCGCCAGTGGTCCCGAATCATTACAAGGTATTCATTGAGGGTGAGTTATTACTCTTGTTAAAAAACTTTAAGTTTTTCAAGAAAAAATGTTTTAATTAAAACAAGATTTTAATAGTGTTTATTAGAAGAAATCAAAAAGTCAGTAGTAGGCTTTGTCTTTAAAAATTTACAGTTATTAATAAAACTATAAAATAAAATAAAAAAATAAATAAAACTAAAGAAATTGTTCAAAACGGGTACCATTTTCTTATAATCATAATTTCTGATCACAGTATTATGTTGTTACAGTATGGCCCATTACATACGCAACAATTTTATTTTACTTTTGATAAATTGCATGCATCATTAGATTTAGATGCGTTTTTCTCAGAAACCATTGCTTCTAGCGACAACAACAAGGTTTACCTTTTTTAACTAGAAAACATAGGGAATACACCAAAATCGTCGACATATCGAATTTCTAGTACCAAGAAACTCCCCTATACCAAATTTCATAAAATACGGTCCGTGCGATCGAAAAATAATAAAGAAAATGTGATTTATTTTTTCAACTTTAACGCCCTGTAGATCGAAAAGGAGCCACATTCGGATAAGGCATACTTGGCTATTTTGAGGTCAGCAACATGCCCTTAAGCTCTGTCTCATTATTAATGAATCATCCTGTATAGGTATGTTTGGTTAAATTGCAATATTTTGCTTCCTACATGCACCTGCTCTGTGTCGGTTCTTATACAGAACACCCTGTATATAAAAAAGTGAAGATTATTAACTACTGATCGTGTCCCAAATTTCAATATACCTTTGAAACTTAAATGAAAAAAGAAGGTTATGCCATGAATATGTTAAACTTCATACATTTTTCCCGGTAACCAGACGGCAACAAAACTCATTAAAACCCAATCATCGCTTTTTTCAGATCCACGAAAACGGAGTAGTGACGCCGACAGAATCTTTTGATGTCCCGACGGATCACCAGTCGAATGTACTATCGTTTGCAATATTAATGAGACTCACTAAAATGAATTTTGCGATTTCTTTTGAACTTCTGACGTATTCATATTGAAATCTGCTTTAAATTTGTAACATTAGTTATTAGTTGTTTCACTTACCAAGAGAGATTCAATGAAATTTCTATTCAGAACTTCCAGAGGTTCAAAAACTGTTTTAAGAGAGTGTCATTATTATTGCAAACGATTGCACATGCATTTGCAATAATATTAGCACTCCCTCAAAACAGTTTTTGACCTTCTGGAAGTTCTGTGTACAAATTTCATTATTGGTGAGTGAAACAACTAAGAACTAATGTTAAAAGTTGAAAGTAGATTTCATTACAAATACGTCAGCAGTTGAAAAGAAATTGCGAAATTGATTTTAAAGAGTGCCATTATTATTGCAAACGATTGTATTTCACCAGCGCGCATTGCAGACCTGCAAACATCTTAATAACCCAGACGTCGGATTACCTACACAAAATCGCCGGTCCCTTTCATTACCTCAGATTGCTGCCGTAAAAAAATTAATAACCAATTACATTGTATTCGTCTACCGTTCGTTATTTGCTGCGATCGAGTTGCTTACGCTGAGAAACAAGATTGTGAGTGGAGATGTCTTTGATGTCCCGCCTTTTGACTTGAACTTCAAACAAGGTCGGGGTTCGGAGGGTTTCCATTTCAGTTATTTTTTAAAGGGTGGCTTGCCCAAGCCAGCGATGTTGTCAATTTGCTCCAGCGCGATCCACAGATTGTTCCCCTCCCACGCACGTACATTTGTTGTGGTTGAAAATCACATACTTCTACTATATACCGCTCACTTGTAAACAAACTGATCCCAAACGGTGGTGGCAGTGAAGTGGACCAGGATTTGGTGTGCTCTGTTTCTGACAAGAAGGCCATCCTTTTCTAGTGCAGGTAATTTCTCAGTAACGTTAGCCGCACCTTATTAAAGGGTGTACCTGAGCATGACTTAGATATACAGTATGCGCCAAAAGTATGGAATAAATTCAATAAAAACGAAACAATTATTTTTTGGGAAAAATCCTCAAACAGGTCGATTTTTAATTTAAAAAATACATATTTTAGCGTAAAATGCGATTTTCAAATGTCATTTGTTTTCGAGAAATGACGTCATCGATTTTTTTTTTAAATGGCAACACCATATTTTTTCCTTGATTCTGAAAGATCGTTTAATTCTCTATCAGACAGTACTAAAATTTTGCCCTCTTACATAGGAAAGTTTTCGAGTAAATGACGATTGAATGTTAGAAAACGTAAATTTTATCCATAAAAAAGTAACAATTCTGAGGTATGTAAAATAAAATACAATTGATTAAATTTTATACTTAAATTAAATGTTCGAATTGCCATCCACCAACTTCTTGACAATGCGCAAGTCTGTGAATAAATTCTTCTTGCGCATTATGAATGATTTCTGGGGTAACTCTGCGTATTTCGTCCCGAATGCGATTTTGAAGTTCTTCTAAATTACGTGGTTTATTAATGTACACTTTTGACTTCAAGTATCCCCATAAAAATAGTCAAGAGGTGTAAGATCTGGCGATCTTGCAGGCTATTCTTTCGGTCCGCGTCTGCCGATCCACCTCCCAGGAAAACAGTTGTCCAAAAAATCTCGTACTGAGCGCGCATAGTGCGGAGGTGCACCGATAGAATGGCCTGCAAGTTCGCATTCGGGACGAAATACGCAGAGTTACCCCAGAAATCATTCATAATGTGCAAGAAGAATTTCTTCACAGACTTGCGCATTGTCAAGAAGTTGGTGGATGGCAATTCGAACATTTAATTTAAGTATAAAATTTAATCAATTGTATTTTATTTTACATGCCTCAGAATTGTTACTTTTTTATGGATAAAATTTACGTTTTCTAACATTCAATCGTCATTTACTCGAAAACTTTCCTATGAAAGAGGGCAAAATTTTAGTACTGTCTGATAGAGAATTAAACGACCTTTCAGAATCAAGGAAAAAATAGGGTGTTGCCATTTAAAAAAAAAACGATAACGTCATTACTCGAAAACAAATGACATTTGAAAATCGCATTTTACGCTAAAATATGTAGTTTTTAAATTAAAAATCGACCTGTTCGAGGATTTTTCCCAAAAAATAATCTTTGAATGTATCAACTTAAAAATTTGAAAATAGATGTTATTGGATATGAAAATCATAATCTGATGTCTATTTCGACGTATTTCCTTGTATTTGTGATTTTTAACCTATATTTTCATAAGACTCGTGACTTTTTCTCTACTTCCAATGTCCTGATCTTATATTAATTATTACTTCGCTAACCGACCATCACTTTCTAAGAAACCCCTTATCGTGCAACGCCAGACTGACGGGTTTAAACAAAACTCGACGCCGACGTAGAGTTTTATAATTTTAATTAACGCCCTAATCAATTGTAGCTCGCTCTAATGAGCTGCCGCGATTTTTTTCGACCCAAACAAGCTCCAAACCTCCCCACTCAGCATTATCTCACTGTGCAGACGCCAAAAAGTATAAAACGTTTCATTTTTTTATGACACTATTTGAATAAATCATTAGAACCGGCCTTGGGATTTGTACTCGATGTACTTCTATCTCTCTACTCATTCTCTTGTGCTCTCTATAGCGATATATTCCTTTTGTTACAGATTTATACTGCGTCTCCCACCAACACCGTTGATGAAACTGTCGAGATGACGGCTGCTAGGACCAGGCACAAGCCGATGGCTTGAGTGAGATGGAAAGAAGGCGCTCTGTCAGAAGACAGAGGAGGTACAAGCGTCCCTGGTTGAAGAAGTGCAAGGAGTACATCAGGCAGTTCATTGCCTTCCTCTTCAGCAATGTGGGCATCATCATGCTGGTGGTAGGTCGCGGATTTTGGTTTATGCTAGGGAAAACGGAATATACTAGGTTCTTTTGCAGATAGGGTATACGATAGCGGGATCTTTCATATTTCAAGCCATAGAAAGCCATCATATCTTGGAAATCAATAATCAGGTGCGAGGGAATAGGAGTATATACGCGCGGAAGCTGTACAACTTGTCCAAGAAGCTGAATGATGAGGTAAGGGTTACAATTTTCTTCTAAAATTGTTTTTAAATTAAAAAAAGAAAGCGACTTTGTACTCTAATATTTCGACATCTTCAATTATGTTCTATTTTTGCTTCATTAAAGGTAATAGTTTCTTTTTCCAATTCGCCAGAGTCCTGAAACCATCAATAGACCTTGACAAGACTTGCCCAAATTCTTTGTGTTCCTTGGGATGGTGTATGTGTTCTTTTTTGCAGGTGATAGACAAAGAAACATTCCACATACACATAATGGCTGTGCTGAAGGACTACCAGAATATTATGGTAAATTTTACCAGGAAAGGCTACGACGGCAAAGACGACAGCGACGATTCCTCAGCCCAGTGGAGCTTCGCCGGCGCCTTTCTATATTCCCTCACCGTCATCACCACAATCGGTAAGTGAGGATGCAGTTTATGTACATTTCATGAAGTTCTTTTGATTGACAAAATGATGCGAAAGGTATAAAGGGTGCTTTTAAATGAAGTAGCAAAAATGAGATCACATATTTCTTAGGTAAAAATAAATCGATTTAACTTACCTATATCGCATTATAAAAAAGATACAAGGTGTCAAAGTTAAAATTTTATTTTCGATATTTGTAGATAACTTCTTAAAAAATCCAAAATTTGTAAATCGGGGGTTTTTGGGTGCGAGAAATTTGTTTCTAATTTTGACGTCACTAGTAGAGGGCGCCACTTATGACACATCACGTTTCTTTTAAATGGCAGAACTTTTTTGCTGCTTAGTATATCCATCTGACTATGGAAACAATCGATTCTCCTACCTGTTTTATTTGAAAAAGGTATACCTTGCTGAAGTCGGTAGGAGTAATTATTTTTGAAATAATCCTATTTGAAATGCTCACTGCCATTTAAAGAAATACGGTTTGCCACAAGTGTAATTTTATGTAAATATTTGGATTTCTTAAAATGTTATTTACAAATATCGAAAATAAAATTTTGACTTTGACACCCTGTATCTTTTTTATTATGCGACTTAGGGCATGCAATAGGTAGGTATTTTCACATAAGGAATCTGTGGTGTCATTTTTTCTACATCATTTAAAAACACTCTGTAGGTCAATAACGATGATAGTTGAAGATACAGGTTAGGGATCTTTCGTGGATTTCTTGACAGATATTTTATTTGCTTCAATTTAGTGCCAACCATTATGGTATTGAGTTGCTGGTACCAATAATAGCAACTATTCATCTTTATGGTCGTTAGAATAATAATGATCTGAACTGAAATATTTTCAGTTTTTAATTTTACAAAGCCATCATTCTGCTATGTTACCTTTGACGGCAAGTTTCCTAAACCTGTTTCTTTCCGGTAAGAGATCAAAGGTATTGAAACAAAACCCGCAGAAATTCCTCGTGTAAAATACGATACTTTTGCACTCTACGCTAGACATCTGGTGGCATAATGCTACCGATAATAACGCGATGACTGACAGCTGTTTATTTGGACGTACGATTTTGAAAAGTGACGCGTCGATGTATTACGTGTCGTCAAATTAGCTACGAATTTATGGAATAATAATATTTGGACTGTTACTTTCCGAAGTAGTTAAAATAAAAATTAACGAGCTTCTGTAATATACATTAGTTGTCTGTCGAAGATCAGACGTCAATCTTATGTAAAAGAAATTAGACAGAGGCGTATTTGCGTTTGAATTTTCTTATGTACAACTATACAGTGACCAGTGTTTATATAAAGTATTGTTAGTCAACCGGCCTTAGTTGTGGACCATGTCGGCTAGATGGTGAGACTATAATATGTGCAAAATCTGTTAAACGAACTCTAGAGAAGCCGGTAAACAAAATTAGACTAACTTGCTAACTATCGATAAAACACACTTCCCGTAGGTACAGTTAGATAAAATGCTTATTTATTATAAGAAAATCGAACGAAAGGAATAGGTAGGTACTAATAGATAATAGAAAACGTTTAATGCACCCGCGGCAGTCTTGTCTCATAACCTAGAAAAACAAACCGGCGAGTTATATTGTGGGAAAATGTTTGCACCCGACACAAATTCCTTTATTTAATAACTACAAAACGTTTAAAATTAAAAATGGCACTAAAAACTGAAGAAGAACACAAAACTACAACGTAAACACAGGAATTAAATTGATATGACAACGAATCTTACCATTGTGTTGCTGGTTGACTCTGTAAACGTCCAAAGTGCGGCGGACGGACACATAGGCGGCGTTAAATAAGGATTTAATATAACAAAATTTTTTCGCTTTATAAATAAGTTGAAGGGTGATTCCGTTAATTCTTAATTTTCTCAATCCCTCTTAAAATATTTGTACTTAGTCATAGTTAACCCTGTATAGAAGGGAATTACATTTCAAGTGCTTCTTCTTTTTTATTTCCTTCATCTATTTTTCTTTGTTTTATCTATTATATCCTTCTTATTGACTTGCTCCTTAAAGCATTTCATTCAATTATATATCAGCTTTCATCTTCTTTAGTTTCGTTGCCTTTCATATTCTTTCCTGTGGGCTTCTCTTCTTCCTTTTCTTTGTATTTGTATTCTCGTTCCTTTTCTTCATTGTCTCCTTCCTTTTCTTCTTCTCTCAGCCTTCTAAAGACTTTGGTTCAATTATATGTACCTCTTCTGCTTGTTTTCTTTTATATTTCCTTTGTGCCAATATATCTTCGTTTCCTTTACATCTTCCGTTTGTTTCTTTCATTTTTTTCGATTTTGTGTCCTACATCCTTCTTTTCATCGTTTTCTTCATTTTTCTTTTATCCTCTAAGACCTCTATTTGCAATTATATGTCCACCTTTTTCCGTCTTCTGTCTTTCCGGTTTTATGACTTTGATCAATTATATGATCTCTTTCCTCTGCCTTGACATCTTCGTTTTTTAATTTTTCTTTGTCGAAGCCCACAATTTTTCTGTTCTTCGCATTGTTCCCATCTTATATTCTCTCTTTCTCATCTACGTATACCTCCGGCCTCTATTTTCCTGTTATTCTCGTTTACGTTGTGTACAAGACATTATCTGCCTGTCAGATTTGACGTTTAACGAAGCACGAAACTTCCACTCGTTTCCCAATTTGTTGCACAAATAGCTGCGAGATGCCCCGATTTGAGATTCTTGTAAAAGTCTTGTTCTCTTTCGGCGACTGAAAGCTATTTGATAGATTTATTCGCCCAACTTTTCCAATCAGTACATAATCTAAGCTAGTTTCGGAGCGCTGCCCCGATGATTTATAATGCGATACCGAGAGTTACAGCCACTATACCGCCTCGATACGAATTTTCTTTGAGAATATTTAGATTAAAATATTAACGGTCGGTTTCAGGCGCTCGTGATGATGTTTTGTACATACGGACTCTGTTAAAATTATTCTTTCAGATTAAACAGTATATGTGTTTAGTCGAGGCAATAAACTAGTAAAAAGTCCAAAAGTTCTAAAACTAGTTGTGGTGGATGGATCGGATTACGGTTTTCTGCATTCTCTTCCAAAAATTATTTGTAAAAAAATGTGGCGACATGGAATTTCTGACAAATCGGAAATTGCATTGCTGCAGCAAAAAATGCATTGAAAAAATGCATTATTTGAGAGGCCTCTTGGAAGATGTCAAAACTTGGTAAATAAGTGTCAGAACTGGCCCAGACCGGGTACTCGGGGGTTTTCGAGGTCGCTGGATCACGAATATGATATTCAAATTGACTCCCCGAATACCTGGAGCTCAGGACCGCCGATAAACGTCATCTCCGTGGGACTCTCCACAAATCAGCCCCCATAACGATTTTCGGTTCGTCTTTTTCGATCGTGTATGGAAACCCCTCGGAGAAGATGTTCCGGGTGAGGTTCCGGTGCACCAGGGATTCGGGGGGTCGTTATCGACGCGAAATTCGGATTCAGCGCCCCAAAAAAACCCCCATAACGATTTTCGGTTCGCCTTTTTTGATTGTATCAGGAAGATGACGTTTAGGGTCAGGTTCTGGTGCACTAGGTGTTCGGGGGGTCGTTTCCGACGTGAAATTAGGATTCAACGCCCCACAAAACGCCCCTATTATGATTTTTGGGTGGTTGTTGGCACTCTTCTCAGGAAAATTTTCGGAGATGACGTCCGCGTCCAGGTTCCGGCGCACCAGGTGCCCGTGGGGTGTTCGCCGATGCCAGATTTGGATTCAGCGACCCAAAAAAAAAAACTGGGCGCCGAGTTTCTCTTCTTTACCGCGTGATTTGTGGGAGAATCCCACGGAGATGACGTCCATCGACGGTCCTGAGCTCCAGGTGTTCGGGGGGGTTAATTTGAACATCATATTCGTGATCAGCGACCTCGGTAACCTCCCGAGTACCCGATCTGGGCCAGTTCTGACACTTATTTACTAAGTTCTGACATCTTCCAAGAGGCCTCTCAAATAATGCATTTTTTGAATGCATTTTTAGCTGCATCAATTCAATTTCCGATTTGTCAGAAATTCCATGTCGGCACATTTTTTACAAATAATTTTTGGAAGAGAATGCAGAAAACCGCATTCCGCTCCGTCCACCACAACTAGTTTTAGAACTAATTGCCTCGACTAGTTGTATTAGTTTTACGAGGTGCTTAGAGTTCTGAAGAGAAATCGATCACGCGGTGTCAAATCGAGGTTGTAAGGCGGACATTGCGTGTTAGAAAATATCTTCGAGCTTCCGACATACGAATATATCTGTCGTGATAAATGCTGTTTCTCAGAAAATATTCTTGGACTGTCGTAACGTCTAACTTTGTTTAGTTTTTGCGTGTAAGAAAACTTACGAGGCAATTTTTTTGTCCCCCACACTGTACATTTTTACTATTTATATCATTACTTTTTACAAAAACCGTTGAAAAAGTATATGCCCTCGCGCTGAAGTACTGCTTTCTTAATCAGATCCGTTTCCTTCTTTCAAAGCGATGATTTAACCTTACTTTTTTTTATCAAGGTCCCGCCGCGATATAAATCCCAACGTAATGTTCTTTTCCGGTCTCTCCTTACAACGCAGCGCGATATTAAACCAAATTTATCACCCCCTGCGGTACACTGCAAGATCTTTTTTCCCGTGGACTCAATGCGGCGTGCCGCTGGTTATCGCGTCCGATCCAGCTTCGTTTCGATTCCATTGTCGATCGGGGACGGTAAATTGACCCGCGGCGACATCTATCCGTCTCCGCAGAAAGGTCAGTGGCGCACTGGTACGAAAAACTTCGTTTCGCTAAAAATAACTGCGCGCCACCCCTTCTCCCACATAAATAAATCCTCTGAATTTAGTTTTCGGCCGCTACTAAAACATTTGAGTCGCAGAATACGCCCGACTTACAAATACTTTTTATAAGGGGTAAAAAAAACAGCGGAGGCGCCTCTGGCCGATTTGTTAACCCACTCGATGCGGCCCCTGGACGAGGGGTCCACCTAATGGGGTGCTTATATCTGTCCGGGGTAATTTGCGGACGGATCTAGATTGCCTGCCGGGGCGTTTTTGCCTAGGGAAAGGAACGAAAGAGGGCTAGGAAGAAGAGGTCGCCGGGGTTATCGGTAATTGACAACATTCGGATTGGGTCCTCGGTCTATTACAGCTCCCGATTTACTCTGGAACGGGCCTCCTACGAATTAAGAAAGTTTCGGGGTCAAAGGACCAGGCAGTGGCCACTTATCAGTCGCACTGAGTCGATAAGACTGCTTGCTGGAATCACAAGTGTGATGTGGGATGTTTATTGTGAGATTTGCATACATTCTTGGATGTTTTGCTTTGAATTTGAGACAGTTTTACGTATATTGCTACGTTGTTACGTCAGAGTGACTAGCTGTGGTTTATACCAGCTGAAAACAATCTTAGCCCCAATATTGTGCTTTGTGGTAGACCTTTAAAATAAATTCAAAATGTAGCAACTGTTTCGCTTCTATATTTGATAAAGTTATCATATTAATGTAGGATGCTTGATATTTCGTATTATCAATACGAATTCGGCGATGCAAGGTTATATACAGGCTGTTCCAAAATTAATGGGACACAGAGTAAGAGTAGATTGAAATCTTGCCGATATTCTTGTAATTTTGCACGGCACCATAATTTACCATTGTGAATAACTATTTCAAGTAACATTTTACACCTAAAACCAAAACAGTTTTTACTTGGTATACTTAATATTTCAAACAGAATTGTTTCGAAAACGATTACTCCTAACGACTTCAACAACGTATACCTTTTTCAAATAAAAAAAATGTATACACTAATTTTAATTCCTCGCCCACCAAAAAAAAAACATATCTTCAAAATGTATCCGAATATTTGGATTTTTTAAAAAGTTGATAAATACCAAAAATAATATTTGACCTTTGACACTCTGTATCTTTTTAACCATCAACTTTTGGACTATCGTTTGACTACATTATATTAAAGGTTAACATTTTGAAACCGACGTCTAGTAGGCAAACTGTGCTCATTCGATATATAAGCCAAACGGCATACTTATATCTTCATTCATCCGCACTTTGTCTCTAATTCTTCGCAGAGAAGTCAGAGCCCACACAATTTTGTGTACATTGCCAAAGAATTGCTCCCGCGTTTCGCCCCCTCTTGCCCTTCCCCCTGGCGTCCGGGACCATAACCTTATGGCCTCGTAATGAATGACGGGAGCATTAATAAATTCTAATTACAACAAAGCGGCTTAAAAATAAAACATGACAAGGGTTGGAGCTCTCCCCGCTCTCACACGTTATTTCGGTAATAAATCACATTACTACACGTCGAGCGGGGGGGAGGGGAGGGGGGTCGGCGGGGCGCAGTCATTAGCGGGCCCACCACGGCCCCGTCTCGTCGAGCTAAGATTCGGCAGGAGTTTCGACGGGGGTGACTGTTTGCAGCTGGGAAGCGCACCGCAAATCGGGGGAGGCCGCGGAGTCGACGTAAGGGTGGCCGTACGCCAGAACTAACGCGCGGCGGCGACTATCAAAGATAGTGTCACGAGTAAGGGGGGTTATTAAACTTAAGGATGAGAAACCTTATCCCATTTGCACCTTCAACTTAAGAGTTAAGTAAAACTTAATTAAAAAATTCCAAACTTATTTATAAAGCGAAAAAAAGTGTTCTTCGATATTATATCAAATCCTTTAGAAACGCCGCAAAAAGAGGCATGGTAGTCGAGATTGTTGACAGATGTAAGCTTTATCTATGGCTCCAAGCCATCTCAGTCGATGCTTATCATACGCGCCGACTTTCCGCAGGAAAAGAGGGCTTTGCCCCATTCTTTAAATACGGAGCTAAAATTCTGGAATAATTTTTTTATTGTCTTTTAGGCCTTCCTGAGCACGTGTTTATAATGTCTGCATATAGTCATAGTTAACCCTGTATACTTTGTGCTTCTAAAATGCCTGGTTTTTTCACATTTCCGTCAGATTAAAAGTCAAATATTCGAAACATTTGTCACTTATACAAATTTCTTCTTCTTCTATCATTAAAAATATGCACATAGGTGTAACTTTGTTAAACACTACTTTAATAGGGAGTGTGCTTATTAAACTAAGAGTTATTTTCAAGGTAATTACAGTTACAGTACAAGTTTAAGGGTGGATGGTGTCAACGAACCTTAAACTTTTGACCACTCTTAAAATTTTTGAAGACTGTATATTTTATGACAAGTTTAAGTACCGGATCACCTAGTGGCTGTATCTCGGAAACTGGTTCTACAGCTTCCGGAACAAAGTATTGATAACAAAAGTGCCACTGGGACGTCTATATAATTATTTGCCGCTTTGAAATTTTACCGCTAGATGGCGAACTTTTCAAACCAAACCGAAGTGAGATTTTCTGTATAAAATCAATACTGAAGGTATGTAATGTTCAACTGTTTTGAACTCAAACAATAAAAAAGAATTATCCGCATTTATTGAATAAAAGCTTTTCTTTAAATGCACTGTAAATTGATACATATACCTTTGACGTATGCGAAACATAAATTCGCATTTGGGAGCGGCCATGAACATTGATAATTGTTATTGCTTTATAAATAAGTGATTGTTGATTTTATCTTAACCCTTAAGTCAGTACTATTACGTTAAAAACCGATCCCCACACCCCGTATAGTTGGATATGTATTTAGCAAAAACAAACGAAAATATCGAAAGTTAAGTGACTGCACGGTTAGTCTGGAAGTCCGCGTTACTTTCCTTCGATTTAAAGGGCGATGCGCGGCGGGCTGGTACGGTCCTGCTCTCCCCAAGACAATCTGCGTGCCGTCGGGGGGGAGGGGGAGGAAGCTGGCGTAACCGCGACGGGGCGAGCCTGCCAGGAGTAGATTTATTATGTATACAATTAGACGAGACGCCGCGGCGCTAGTAATTTGTTTATGGCCGAGTTCATCTGCATCGCGCATTGTTGGAAGCGGAACGGGGAAGGGTGCGTTCCCCATCGTACACCGCGGGCCAGGGAGAAAGTACTTAACACGAATCTATTAGTCAAACTTTACGATTTCTTAAATACGGGGTGTTCAGGGAAATAAGTTACAAAGTTTGTGACGTAATAGAGCAGATTAAGACATGAAAATATAGTATAGAGTAAAGTAGTTCTCCGTAACGTTAGTCGTACCTTATTAAGGGATGTACCTGACTTTGGTATATTACAAACAAGTGGAAATGGCTCAGAGGTATATGTCGGGTGTCACCAACGTTTTATTACCTACTTCGCCTTCCCAAAACGATTGTATTATGCATCCTTAATGACGGTTTCAGGACGTGTTTAGGTACTCGTGAAAACGACGTGGGTCCATATAAGTCACGTTGGCAAATTACTTCTCATCTTACTGTCAATAAAGGACTTACCGTTTGTTAAGTAAACGATGGCTACAGTTTGGCTCGGCGACCTTGAAACCGCTACCTTGTTTCTGTGGCATATGAAAAATTATCTTCTTGAAATTCTGCCATTATTTAGTATTCTGAGTAACTTTTTCATAATACATTTTGCTGTATTTTCAACGGAAAAGGCACTTTACCTGAAACCAAAATAATTTTTACTCGGTACATAGAATATTTCAAATAAGATTATTTCAAAAACGGTTACTTCTAACTACTACTTTTTCACGAAAAAAAGGTAGGAGTATCATTTGTTTTTGTAGCCAGATAGATACACCTAAGCGCAAAAGGTTCTGCTGTTTAAAAGAAGTATGATGTGACGTCAAAATTAGAAACAAATTTGAATTTCTCGCCCCCAAAGACCCCCGAACTCCAAAATTTATACAAATATTTAGATTTTTTAAAAAGTTATTTGCAAATGTCGAAAATAGAATGTTAACTTTGACACCCTATATCTTTTTAATCATCAACTTTTGACTAAGGTACATCCCATTATTTTGCCGTCAGTCTCTCGCTCTATGTTGCATTAATTTCGAGACACCCTATGTAAACATACAATTCTTCAAAATAATATGAAAATGGGACAATGCTGACATTTTTTCTTAGAAATTACAAATGTTTTATAATATCTGTTTTTGCGAGTACTCTTGTCATATCTTGCTGTGTGACTAAATGCAGTACCACAAACGCTCATTTTTAACTAAAGCAAGCAAGAGAACTTGAACTAGTTATACTAAATATACAGGGTGTTCCATTAAAAGAAATGTATGTTTGGACATATTTTGAAAGAGACACCCTAAGTCTATTAGAAGCAATTTTCACCATTCCGATATCACAGCTATTCTCTGAGATACGAATTTCTTTAAAATAGTTTCTTTTAATCCTCCTTCTATCTCTTGAAGTTTCGACGACACTCTTCGATTATAACAAAATTGGGACACCCGGTATAGAGACCTCTGTGGGTGCCTTTTACTCTTTTTTTGCGGCGTGTAACACTGTCACGGCCATTATTCCCCCCTGCACATAATCTCCCTTATAAATTTCCCCCGGGTGATTCCCCAGTATACATTTTCATATTTTAATGATAAAACTTGACGGGGCGCCATATATCAGGGCGGATTTTGTGAAAATTTCGGTTTTGGCAACACGGGCCTCCTGTTTGACAAATTAAGCAACCCTGCTGCATAGAGGGCTCGAGCGGTATCGATTACGGGACTCTTAAAGTTAGGGTTTTTCCTTATCAATTTGCGCGGTTGGTCAGATAGATGTCGCGTTCCGATAGGTTACCGTTTGTCGGATATAACTGGTATTAACAGACGCCTTTATAGCGTAATTTCGAACAATTCGTGTGTGTGTTGTGTTGTTTTTCAGTTACTTATCAAATAGAAGTCATAGAAATCAAGAACTTGTTGTTGATAGTCATTTACATAATAAATAATTATAGTGTTCCACAAGGAAGTGTTCTAGGCCTATTCGTGATTACAATTTATACAGCTGTTTTATCCACCTGTTTAAGCCAATCTATTTTGCATCAATATGCTGATAACGGTCAATTACAATTCCGTTTTCATAACAATGCTTTTTAGTAGCTATATTCACAATATTAATGCAGACTTGGCAGGCACTGCTTCTGCATCTGTTAAAGTGAAATATTCTCCTCGCATCGTGTAAGTTCAGTTCAAGTCAAGTGGCTTTGCACGGTGGACAAGCTTTAAAAATTTCCAGTTATTCAAAAAGACACTACAAAGGACAATGTTAAAAATAGCCGATTTTTAGCTTATCCGGGGGAACGCATACATCATAAAAAAATCAATTGATTATTGTTAATTAACATTAGGAATGGCCCAGAAATACGTCAGATAGCTGGGGAAATGTCGCTACTACCCCTAAACCTATATAAACTACCCTTAAATAGCTTTAAATGGATAATCATTAATTATTGTTATAAAATTCGTGTAAAATGAAAAAAATGCTTGAAAATGATTTGAACAGACAGTATGTCAATATAAAAAGTGATAAATAACTGTAAAAATGTCCATTCGACCCCTAAAAATTAAAAAAACGACTTTGAAAAGCTAATGGTGAGCTTACTTCGACATCAAAAATAAATAATGCTTAAATGTTCAAGGGAACGCCTATTGCTAGAAAAAAATTATAGATTACTGTCAAAAAAAATGCAAAAACTGATACTAGAGTACATTAAGTAAGTGGTATAATATTAATTGCACCCCTAAATCTATATAAACTGCCTTTAAATACCTTAAAATAGATAATCATTATTTATTGTTGTAAAATTCGCTTAGAATGAAAAAAATGCTTAAATCACTTTTAAGGTTCATTTATACTATTGCGACCTGAAAAATGGGCGCAAGGATAAATTGCCATTTTTTCAGTACGCGCTCGCAAAGTGAGAACAATTGGCGCTATTTCGCCATTGAATGGGCACTTTTACAGTTATTTATCACTTTTTATATTGACATACTGTCTGTTCAAATCATTTTCAAGCATTTTTTTCATTTTACACGAATTATATAACAATGATTAATGATTATCCATTTAAAGCTATTTAAGGGTAGTTTATATATGTTTAGGGGTAGTAGCGACATTTCCCCAGCTATCTGACGTATTTCTGGGCCATTTCTAATGTTAATTAACAATAATCAATTGATTTTTTTATGATTTATGCGTTCCCCCGGATAAGCCAAAAATCGGCTATTTTGAACATTGTCCTTTCATTGCACAACGTGTTGCGCGGATCAAATAAATGATTTCTCGGAGTGCTCCTTATTTTTCCTATAGCAGGAAAAGGCGGCTAGGTGAAACCTCGTTTGGTTAGGCCGACGTGAGACAAGACTTCCGATTTTTCCGCTTACCCGGACACGTCCCTTGCCGAAGAAGCCATCGTAATACCCTTCCCCTAATCCAAAATCAGGTCGCGGCTCCCTTGAAACGAAAGCGAATTATATTAATATAAATTCAAATTACGTCACCGTTCCGCTTCAAAGGCTGAAACGTTATCGGAACCAAAAGAAATTTTCACGGATCCGTAATAGCGTTAATTGTGACATAAAAAGGATGTGAGCACTCGTCATTAGGGGGAGGCGGAGGGGTGAAAAATCAGAGGCAAAGGGAGAGCCCGGTCAAAGTGCACTTAGAATAATATGATTAAATGGGTTTTGGAATCGATACGGAGTGCGGGCCGTGATTTTCTCGCTTTCCATTTTTCGCGGGGGCGGGACGCGGAGGTGGCTGCCATAATCTAGTTAGGGGGCTTTTAAAACGTGAATCGTACGTGTCCGTTCACAGGGTGAAACGTATTTGTCGGGTCATCATCGTACTACAAAGGGTAGTCGTGGCTTATACAGGGTGTCCAGAAACTCTCCTGACAAACGAAGACCGGAGATTCCTCAGATAATTTTAAGACAATTTAACCCAATTCACCTGGTCCAAAAATGCTTCCTAAGGGAACTAGAGCTCTTTGAAGATGGCGCCTTGTAAATAGTTTTGTTTAAATACCTCCAGAACGCTTCCACTTAGAAAAACAAAAACTGGTATGCTGATTTAGCCTTCAGAGATGAATCGATTCCATCAATTGCGAATTTCTAGTACCGGTCATAGGCGTCCGTTTTGGGTAGATCAACGGTTATTTTAACGCATAACTTTTTTGTCTTTAACTTTTAAGCATTTGTGACACTAAATTATTAAATTTTCAGGTATTCTAGTACTAAAAGGTACTCTTACTTTAAGTCATTAGGATACACCGTTTTCTAGAAAAATGGATTTGAACATTTTTCGTTTTTTCGTCATTAAAGTTTAAAAATTTTAGTTAAAGATTTGTAAAAACAAAGCACTTCTTGCTTTTATTCCTCGCATCTTCACCTCAACTGTTCTTAAATTTCTCTCCACTTTAAATACCTGTATACTGATTTGTAACAATATGCAGCTGTGAACAGCACTGATAGGTACTATTTGCTACCGATCGCAACTGATTTGTGATTAGTGACGTCACCATTAGAAATTTTATCGCAAATGACGCTTCACCTATTGCCATAACCGTTATCTTTCCATTATTGCAGGTTACGGCAACATCTTCCCCCGCACCCCTCAGGGGAAGATAACCACCATAGTCTACGCTATAATAGGGATGCCGCTGTTCCTGTTGTACCTGTCCAACATCGGCGACATCATGGCCAGGTCGTTCAAGTGGATATACGCCAACTGCTGCCTGTGCAGGTGGTGTCCGGGTGTCGCGAAAAGGAGGGCGGAGAGGAGGATCAGGAGGGAGCAGAGGCTCAGCCTGGAGTACGTCAGTGAAGAAGACAGCGAACCGTCGAGCGACGCCTGGGAGGTGAGTGTGTTTTGTTTATGGAAGGTGTCTGCGGTGAATGCCAGCAAAATTCTGCAGATGCATCGTTTTGTTATACAGAGTGATTCAGCCGTAGTGGCATTAATTTTAAAAGAAGAAAGGGAAAATGGGTATGATACAAATACGCGATTTAAAAAAAATCAAACCATTATTTAAACCCCCTCTTCAGACTGTCACGATGGCGGCAATTCAACTCGGTGTCGGCCTGACGCGACGTTGCCAAATTTAAATATTTGCCTATAGTACCTACGTATTGTAATATGTAATGCTATAAATTATGTAATTAACATATTAAGCTTCAACATAAAAAAATATTTAATATTGAAATTACAAATCAATAGGAAATCATGAGAATTCTATAATAAATGCCAACCGTAGTAATCAGCGTCAACATCAGATGTAGTTTATAATTATTAAAAAAATTTGCTATTTGGCTAAATAAAAATGCAATTCAAGTTGAGGAAAATGAAGTAGTGAAAACAATTTATAAAAGACATTTCAATAGACATTTGTATATGTGTTATCCGGTACCTATTGATCATGAGTAATCTAATTCTGATTCATATGCATAATCAAATGTGATGTGCATTATTTGGGAATATCAATGTACAAGTTCAGCTTGATTTTGAATTTTGTCACTTAGTAGACTTAGTCCTATTATTTCATATAAAAATTTTAGTTGTGCCTGCCGACAAATACTCGACTCTGACGAATTATGCGCTTCATCTATCACTCCCCATTTTTTAATACAAACAGAGATACTAATTATAATTAATGAAATTGTTGCCTCTTCATGCAGAAAATGTCCCCGATAAAACTTATTAATGACGAAAGTTGCCAGTCCGATTGCTAAAAAAAATTAATCAAGTCGAATATCACCCGCTTTCTTCCAACGCAGACCAGAATTTTTATTAAAAAGAAAAATTAATAAAACTTCGCGATTTAATTTTTTACGTGCCGTGCAGTGTGGTGGTCGACGTGCCGGTATGATGAGAGTTGTATGGTGGAGGGGACTGGACATTAAAATTTTTCAGTTTAGATTCCATCCAAATTAAGCGTTGCTTTCATTGCCATTCGGGAGGTGTTCGTGTTCAAATTGTGTCTCATTTTAGAAGTAATTCTGTGCAGGAGAGGTCCCAGGGATGGGATCAATGTAATTTTCAAATGGTAATTTCTCTGCTGGGAACGAATACTGCGTATACGGATTCCACCACTAGCCAATTTATATTTACTACGTACTCAGGTAATATAGACTAAATAAAGCAACATGAGAGAGACGAGTCTTTGTAGCAATTGATTTTTTTTTGTTATACAGGGTTAACTATGACTAAGTACAAAAATTTTAACCACGTGCTCAGGGAAGCCTAAAAGACAATAAAAAATTTATTTCGGAATTCTAGCTCGATGTTAAAAAAATGGGGCAAAACCCTCTTTTCCTACGGAAAGTCGGCGCCTATGTCATCAGTCATCGTCCAAGATGGCTACATATGTCAACTAGGCATATGTTCTGTGCAACTAGGTACCATGCGGTCGTTTCTCACAACGTTCCAACGTTGCCGAATGTAGAAACAACGAAAGTAAACATTTTTATTAATAATAATACCTAAGTACCTGATAGAAAACAGTTAATCCGGTTAGCTACAGTATTTTGCATTCGTTTTTCGTTCCTTCGTTCCAAACTGCCAAAACTTCATTTTCACTCATTACAGGTCCGTCAGAATTACCCGCCACCAAATACACACTTCGCGTAGATGCAGTTAGTAAAATTGCCCATTCATTGAATTGATTGAAAGAAATACTAACAGAAAACTTCGAGTACACCCGGGGTCACTCCACTGCATTGCTCTCAACTCTAGGAAATATCTTCACGTACGTTTAAAGAAAATTGTGGAAAACTACACATGTCCCAATATATTGCAACCATCCATTATTTAATGAATAAAACGTTTAAAACTGAAACTGTCACTAAAAACGGAAAACTAAAATTACAATATCAACGCCACCGTTCAGTCTTCGGTCCGCCTACACCGAGAACTTAATATTCTTCAGATAAATATGGCAATCAATATAATCAATATTATCTTCTTTTATGTACGATCGTGGGTTTCTTCATTCTACTATTGTTTTGACACTTCCTCCGTGACACGCACATAGCACTAGTCAGTCGATATAAACCTATACTGTGTTGTTGGTTGCATTGTTTCTAATACTCTACAAATGTCAAACAGCAGTAGTGGTCAGAAAAGTAATATTACAGAGCACTGTAAACGCCTCGGGAAATTTAAAATAATAATACTACAATATTATTATATGCAAAACATGGTCGATTATTGTGTGGACAATTATTTTGTTAATAAAAATATCTTAGTTTAAACTGTAGTAAAGTAGGCATAAATATATGTTTTGTAAAATGTAGATCAGAAAGAATGTAAGAAGAAGAAGAAGAAGAGGTATGTCAGAGTTGAGTTGTAACGATAGAAAGTGCGAAATTAAGAAAGTAGTAAAACGTTATTGGGTATTTATTTAATTAACAAAGAAAATATTACCCTAACAATTGTTAATATCGTTACTATTATTAGTTTTCAGTATTTGCTTTTCGCACATTCAAATTCGTGTAATCGCGGAAATTACGGATATGGTACTAATTTATGGGAAGTGCGACGAAAGTGCATATCGTGCAGCAGCAGAATATCAAATACGTTTTCCAAATAGACAGAATATGTCAAATCCTCGTACATTTGTACGAATTGTACAACGTCCACGAATGTTGTTTTACACGTACTGGAGTTTTAAATACGTATGTACCTACCTAACTTGAAAATAAAAAAGAACCAATTTCATACTTTTTAAAATTCCTTGAAACTTCTTTTTTACTTAGTGACATAAAAATAAAGCATTTTTAAGCTACAATAATAGATATATCTACAGAAAAAAAGTATTTTTTTTTATTTATGAAATGGTCGAGGGAAACCAAGAGGTCCCCAGAAAGTACAACAATTTTTACAACGACAAGTTATAATGTAAACAAGTTAGAAAACAGAAAATAATTTAACTTTCTTGAAATCTCCAAATATACCATATAGTGTTTCTCATTACATAATCTAATATTTTGTAAACAAAAATGTTTCTTTAAAAGCGCCGTAAATCGTTACACGTGGCAACGCGGTGCTCTGTTACTACCATTGACAATTTTGACTTTGACAGAATATACCTAAAAAAATTTTTTTTTCGCTTTATGAATAAGTTTGGAATTTTTTTGAAGGGTGATTCAGTTAATTCTGAATTTTCCCTATCCCCTCTTAAAATATTTGTACTAAGTCATAGTTAACCCTGTATAAATGAAGACTGTGAAATAACTAACCAAGCCTGATTCGAAATTGGTTAAATATGGTCTAAGGGGAAAGGCTAAGGTTAAGGTGGTGTAGTTGCTTGGCCTGTTCAAACACCCGACCTCACTCCACTAGATTTTTTTCGTTCTGGCTTTCAAAATCAGTATACACGGCAAAATAGAGTATTTTATTTTAATAAAGAAATTGACGCCTACTTCTGGTATTTCCGGCATGTAGTCGGAGCATATTTATCCCCTAATTTGATTGTGATAGTAATTAATTTATTAGTGATTTTGTGTTCTTAAGAATGGAACAGAGAATAATCTACAGTTGTACAGAAGAATATACAACTATGAATCGAAAAATACTGGAATACTGGTATAAAATAATTTTGAGACCGACAGCGCTGTATGGTAGTGAAACCTGGATCCTCAATAAGAAGTCAAGGAAAGCTGTGTAAGGAGAAATATATGCAATGGACCAGGCACAAGCAATAGATGAAGTTGTAAAAACCAGAAGAGTGCAGTGGCTGGGGCATCTAGAACGTATGGAAAATGAAAGGACAGTTTAAAAAATTGTAGGGAGTAAACCAAACAACAAGAAAAAAGAGGGAGACCGAGGAAGCGATGGAGAGAGGCAGTGGCAATAGATCTAAGGGAGAAAAATGTAGCGGGTTGGAAAAGAAAGGCGAAGAATAGAATGGAGTGGTGAAGAATAACGCAGCTTTGGACTTAAAAGGACTGTAGACAGCTTTACGTGTATATTATAATGCTACTCACAAGATGAAACTTGTTCACCGTTGCTAGTTGATAGGCCATCCCTGACCGACCGATGAGCTACAACAAGGTGTTATTACAACAAATTTGAGAGCGTCCCGGTAACAAGATCCTACTAATTAGTAAAATTAACCTACTTTACAAAAGGCTTATTGACGTGAAGAGGATAACAGTTGCGGTGTTTAACGCAACAAATCTCAGTATTCCGCTTGAAAGGGACGCATCTGGAAAACAGTATACAGGGTATTCCGCATAAGAACCGATACAGGGCAGGTGCACGTAGGGGGTCCCAAAGTATTGCAATTTAACCATACAAGCTACACACAGGCGGACTTATGGGCCTTCAAAGTAGAGCTAAATATTTCGAAAAAATTGTATATATTAACTTTAACTTGGAATAACCAAATTTGGTACATGATTTAAGTTTATTATTGATCTTTGACTATGAGTTCAAGAAAATTGAAACAGTACAAGATGTTCATTGAGGGTCTCATAAGATTTTAATAGTTATTATTAGAAGAAATCAAAAAGTCAGTAGTAGGAACAGTTAGTAATAAAACTATTTTATTTCTGCTATAGTTTGTTGTTGAAAATAGCTGGAAAATTTAGGGAACAAGTTGACATGTTACTTGTGCTAGGTTTCACCGAAGAAAAGATGAAGAAAATATTTTGTAAACAGTTAAAGATGAACCTCAAATAAGTACTAAACGTTTATCTTGAGAAACTGGATTATCAAGAACTTCTGTACACCGAATTCTTAAGCGTAGTTTACTACATCCATATCACCTTCAAGAAGTGCAAGAGCTATTGCCTCAAGATTTGGATCGACGAGTCACTTTTTGCGAGTTTATCTTGCATCAGGATATTAATTTCCACAAGAAAATTCTCGTAGAGGAATCACAAATGTTCACAACTCTCATGAATATTCCGACGTAAACAGCTATGCAATAACTCCTAGACATTTTCAACGCAAGTTTATGGTAAATGTTTGGGCCGTTATTGATCGTTATTTGATTGGAAGAGCTATTTTGCCAAATCGATTGAATGACGAAAATTATTAGATTTACCCTTGCAACTTAGACTAGAGTTTTGGTTTTAAGTTTCCAAATAAATGGTTAGGACGAGAAAATAAATGTCCTGGAAATTGGTCACCACGATGGAAGGATTTTGTTTATTCGCCAAAGGAATCCCAAAAAGATTTGTGGAATCTTATTACGAATAAATGTCACGTTATAAGAAACGATCATCATTTATTAGGAGGAGAAGATCGTTTAATTCTCTATCAGACAGTACTAAAATTTTGCCCTCTTACATAGGAAAGTTTTCGAGTAAATGACGATTGAATGTTAGAAAACGTTAATTTTATTAATAAAAAAGTAACAATTCTGAGGTATGTAAAATAAAATACAATTGATTAAATTTTATACTTAAACTAAATGTTCGAATTGCCATCCACCAGCTTCTTGACAATTCGCAAGTCTGTGAAGAAATTCTTCTTGCACATTATGAATGATTTCTGGGGTAACCCTGCGTATTTCGTCCCGAATGCGATTTTGAAGTTCTTCTAAATTACGTTGTTTATTATTGTACACTTTTGACTTCAAGTATCCCCATAAAAAATAGTCAAGAGGTGTAAGATCTGGCGATCTTGCAGGCCACTCTATCGGTCCGCGTCTGCCGATCCACCTCCCAGGAAAACAGTTGTCCAAAAAATCTCGTACAGGGCGCGCATAGTGCGGAGGTGCACCGTCTTGCTGAAACCATATGGTATTGTCAGGAATGTCAGGGTCATTATCGTTAGGAAAAATTACTGCAAGGGCTGGAACAAGGTCATTTTCTAGAAACTCTGAATATCTTTGTCCTGTAAGGGTTCCTTCAAAGAAGAAAAGCCCTACTATTCTGTCGTCAACTATTCCAGCCCACACATTTAATTTCTGAGGGTGTTGGGTATGTGCCTCTGCCATCCAATGAGGATTTTCCCGACTCCAATATCTGCAAGTTTGACGGTTTACTGTACCATTCAGACAAAATGTGGCCTCATCTGAAAAAAGTATTTGCCTGTGTAAATTTCTATTTTCTTGACATAAATCCATTAGAATTTCGCAAAAGTGTAAGCAGCGATAGGGATCATCTTCATTGAGTTCCTGCACAAGTTGAATTTTGTAGGGATGATATTTTTCCTTCCTCAAGATACGTAGCACTGTGCTCTGACTAGTGTCATTGTTTAATGCAACCAATCGTGAAGAATTATGAGGATTATCCACCATACTTATCAAAATGTTCTGTTTCTGATTTTCATTAATGTTTGGACGTCCAGGTTTTGGAACATTTACAACATTGCGTCTACCTTACTGACTGTTGATTGGCTGATAGGGCGATCTGGATATTTTTCATTAAATAAATTGCAAACTTCCTGCTGAGTTCTAGTCATATTCCCGCATCCGATAAGAATTAAAATTTCAATTCTTTGAGTAACAGTTAAATGTGCCATAATACTTTAAATTGAATAATAATTTCTATGTCGCTTACAATACTTATTAGAAAGTCGGTGTGACAATGACACTTTGCAAAAATTTTCACCTACGTGATCCATAAAAGAACTATGGAATTCGAAAAACTAAACTTGATAACGTTTTTGCTTTATTTTAATTGATTTACGTTTTCTAACATTCAATCGTCATTTAGTCGAAAACTTTCCTATGTAAAAGGGCAAAATTTTAGTACTGTCTGATAGAGAATTAAACGATCTTTCAGAATCAAAGAAAAAAATATGGTGTTGCCATTTAAAAAAAAAATCGATGACGTCATTACTCGAAAACAAATGACATTTGAAAATCGCATTTTACACTAAAATATGTATTTTTTAAATTAAAAATCGACCTGTTCGAGGATTTTTTCCAAAAAATAATTGTTTCGTTTTTATTGAATTTATTCCATACTTTTGGCGCATACTGTATAAGTACTATGCACTCTTCTCGAGTAACATCGATTTGAAAATTTTATGCTCTTAAATGCAATTCTGCAAGTTTAAATACCTAATCATTTTATTTTCACCAAATTGACAAGCTTGGCGTTATGCAGAATATCAAAAACGAGCGTTTTAAAAACATCCTATTGTTGTTGACGGTTATCAGTGCGATCTATGTCGTCTGTCACATCCATTCGGTACCGCTGATGCATGCCTTCAATCGAACGTCGACACATCAGTCTGGCGCGTTGGAATTTTTGGCCTATTATTAAAAGTTACAAGCGGAAAGGGACGCGGATCGTATTGCGGCAGAAACTGCGTCTGCAAACGAATAGTGTTGACAACGTGACGATATAAGGGTACCTACATATATAAAAATTTTCAAAAGACGTCGAAACTAAGTGTTGGATAGAGTTGTGCAATATAATTTCAAGCACGTGACATAAAAATCAATAGAACATGTGGATATATGCATAATATATTATCATAATTCTATAGATAACGCCTATTTTAGGCATCTCGATATTATTCAAAGCGGGATGGTTATTAAGGAAATATTTTATATATCATCGCCAAATCAGTATTATTTTACCCCGAGCGAACCCATTGCTCCAATATAAAAACTTATATCGGAATGGCCGTTATTTGAATGCAACGTTGTAACATCTTACAAAACAAGGTAACCGCCTTTTGTACATCACAAAAATTTTGCAAATACGTTATCGACGAGATGGCTATGGCTCAGGGACATACCGGTGTACGATTGCATCCATACTACGTGTTTTTAATCCCATTGAATGAATATGGAGCCAATTAAAAAGAGACATTCAAAGAGATAATATCTTTTCAAAATTTGACAAAACAGTTATAGATGTTAATAAGAAGCGACATTTAATAAAAATCCATAGACCTTATAAATCATGGACGCGCCCGAAACCGTTTTCTGCTAATACAAATCGTTGATGCTCAGATGTGTGCGACAGAGATAGAGCTAGTCCGGGCAAAAACCCACAGATCATTGGCCGAAAAAAAAAACAAAAACCGTAAATGACAGACGTCCACCATAGTTTATGAGTCTTTAAAAACTATTGCTAATAAACACACTAAACACAACTAAATCACAAAAGGCACACAAATCATTAACAATATTAACAGGAAAGGTTGTGTCAGATTATGTTTATATATTTTTTCATAGAACATCTGTTTTTGCCCGGACTAGCTTCATCCCTCTTGTACACATCAGGACAGCGGACCTCTCTTTCTAGGGCCGGTCCATGATTTATAAGGTCTATGTAAAAATCAAATTCGGGTATTTTTAAATTTCAAATTGTTGCTACTACATTTTATTGAAGTAATAAAAATCAAATATGGATGCATATCATAGAAAATGTCTACTTAGAATAAATACTACAAAATCGTCAAAGGAAAATAACATTAAAATTTGTTTGTCCTGAAACTTGGAAAAGAAATCCTACTTTATAAATAATTTTGGAAATTTTTTAAAGGACAATTCCGTTAATCCTTTCTTAAAACATTTGTACTTAGTAATAGTTAACTATGTACAATTCTATAAAATTGGCTCATGAAATAATTCGTTTTAATGGTTCAAAAAATAATTACAACAAAATAATTATTTAGCAGCCAATTACGCAATTTATAAATATTGTTAATTGAATAACATCTGAAAACACACATAAAGCAAAGAAAAACAAAGGCTAGTGGACGATGATGTCGAAATTACGTATATATTGCCTCTTGATTATTAAAAACACATCGCCTGAGGTTGCGTGACACAAATTGCCTCGTGCCTCCATCGAGGTGAATTAAAAACAAACGAATATCGCCGTAATGAATCGCGACCTTTTCATATATTTTTTAAACGGTTCACCGTATTAAAAATACCTTTATTCCTTAAATATTCGTTGTTTGCAACTTGTACCTCCATTTCTTCTTTAAAACATCAACCTCGAAGAAAAAAGGAATAATCCAGATATCGCCGACGCAGTCCTCATTTTGTTTTTTTCTCTATACGACCGTTTATTGTCTCGCTAATGAAGTGTTGCCAGTTTCTTGTTTCGTTTGAACTGTCGTTCGAGTTAATAATTCGTCGTCAAACGTTTCTATCCTTTTTAAATTATGACACGGGGGCTCTGTAATAACATTAATGAGTATATGTTTATAAAGAAATACAAACGACGCAGTACGAACAAAAGTCAGGTGTATTATTTTCTTAATAATAATAATATATCGAGGAAACTGATTGAACGGGAGGTTGCATAGCGTATATTAAATTCTTTTATTTGAAACAAAAAATCTACAAAAAAAGTGGGATCGATGGGGTCTGGCACCCTAGATCAAGTAAAATGAAATATATCTAATGAGTCTAGCTGCAGAACCGCTAAATAAAAATAGAAACGAACGAATAATTACATTTGCATTTTTATAATGAATGCCAACCGCAGTAATCAGCGTCGACATCGGATAGGCTGAAATCGGTACACTTGGCACAGCTAAAAGGTTGGCAGTTCAAATTCCCGTTTAATATGTTACCGGCGGAATAAGTCGAACATCGTTCGGGTCCGTTTTCCTATGCAGGCGAGCCCACCGCCGACTACATCTGGAATAGATGCACGCGGCCCGACTTTTTTCCCTTCTTCATTCATCAGTCATTTTCGCGTTTTGATGCTGGTGAATTTCGTGTTTGTGTCGCCAGCGTAGTTTATAATTATTAATAAAATTTGCAATTTGCCTAAACAAAAATGTAATTCAAGTTGGGGAAAGTGAAGTAATGAAAGACCGCGGTTGTCTTCTGATGGACAGAGCCGTGGAAAAATTCCCAGAAATTAAATCTTAGATAAAACTAATAAACTAATAAAGGTATTTGCTATACTTTTAACTGAATTTCAGATAATAAAGAATGTTTCTCAAAAATTTGATGAAAGTAAAAGTAAAAGTCGTCATGTTGCCAGTATGGCAGCGTCACTTCACAAATTGTCCTTTAATTTATTGAAATAATGTGCCGGGGCCTTTATATCTTTACTAACAAAAAAAAAGACTTAAATAGCCAACCGTGTGTCATTGCATATAAACCTGTGATATTGCGATAGATCTAGAGTGCTGTGTTGTTCAAGCCAATATGTTTGCAGGTGGTACGTCAATATCATATATCGCTGAAATCAATGCGCTCAAAAATAACGACGTAACTGCACATACGAACTGTTTCCATCGCGTCGGGTACAATATACAGGGTGTTACTTCTTTCCTGCCTAGATCGTAAAGTATGCAAAATCACGTTCAAAAAACAGTTTATATTTAAAATATCGTTTGTTTGTCCAAAATATTTTACAAATTATAAACGTAAAAAAAGAAAATATACAAAAATAATCTTCAATTTGTATATTTCCTCGGACATTTTCCAAGCACTGCGGTTACTTTTTTAATTGCTTTCCAGGTCAGCATTCCCGTGCCCCAGCTCCAACCCAGGGCGTCTACAGGCAGCGAAGACGCTACCACGTACACCGAGGACGACGACTATGACGTCCAAAACGTCACCGTACCCCTTACTATATGCCTGCTGATCATGGTGGGGTACGTACCGAAAAATCCTCTTTCCTTACAGAAAGTTTTAACTGAAAAAGATCTCCTAGGTACATTTGTGGCGGCGCCTTGCTATTTTGCCATTGGGAAGACTATTGGTCGTTCATGGACGCATCCTACTTCTGCTTCATATCGCTGAGCACCATAGGCTTCGGCGACTTAGTGCCGGGTGATAAGATCTACGGGAAAGGGAAGCATTTCTACGACGAGGTTCTGGAACTGAGTTTCGTCTTTTGCTCCATCTACCTCATGCTCGGGATGGCCCTGATCGCCATGTGTTTCAACCTTATGCAAGTGAGTACCTACCGTTTTGAATACTGTCCGAAATATTAATTATGTGATAGGCCCCAATGCAGGTATTATATTTATTCTGAGCGAGCTAACGGTTAGTTTATGTGAATTAAGGTGTTCTTAAAACGTTCTTTTACTGATTATTTTTGGATAAAAATCGCACGTGTACAGTAAGGAAGCAAGGAGTTAATTTCTGTAACGTAGGAAGAAGCAAGACAATACTCACCAGCGGTTTATGTGACCATATAAATTAGCAGTATTCTGCTGCTTCCTTTATAGCTTCAATTTAATTCGTTAAGGCAGGAAGAAGCAAGACTATACTTACCAGCAGCTTATGTGACCAGATAAAATGGCAGTATTCTGCTGCTTCCTTTACAGCTAGGTGAGATGCCAGGTCTGTTAAAATTGCAAGGTCTGATGCAAAATTGTGCATATACAATTTGATTTTCCAACTCTGTTCGTCCCGCCTGATTCACCCTTCTTGTACACGCGCGCTTGGCCTCCGCGATCTCCAGATCTAAATCCTACAGATTTATTTTTATGGGGGTTTTTGAAAAAGAGATAAACCGTACCGAAGTAAAAAACACGATAAATTGCGTGAACTGTTGGATTTCTATTACCTTTTTTTCAATAAATAAACTTCTTATTTGAAAGTATGCATGTATGGTTAAAAATTGCAAGATGAGTTGCGAAACACTCTGTGTAAATACTTCCTGAAAAATTATTCTAGAATGATTTTGTTTGAAATAATATATCAGTCAAAGCAGTGAAGTATTTTTACCATAAGACAAATATAAAAAAAAAACAATATTTTTCGCACATCCATTTAATTAAGGTGGAGACACGTTGCGTAATATCAACGGAACAAGTCCTTTCGTCGAACAATGCCACACATCTCCTGATTACTTTCACACCGAATTCACTCCCCCCTCTCCCCCCCTCAGAGCTATATTTTAAATTAAATGGCATCCTGAAGGACACTGTTGTTCCGAATTATTTTCCAAACCGGAAAACTTCAGCCTCGATAATTTATTATAACGTGAGGGTGGCCGAGGATCAATCCAGTATGTTCTCGATATTACTGCAAAAGGCGGAAATATGAAAAAACCTAGAGTGGGGCGAAATATTATTAAGTTTTATAATTTATATATATGAAATCTTTGATCAATCAGTCCAATATAACCCCATAAGTGCTTGACCAACCCTTAAAAGGTTTATATAAAGATTCAGAAGAGGAAGAAGACGTCTGGAAGTTTTACTGGGTCTTCAAAAGCAAGAAGAAGAAATAAATACAATACTTACAATCTGAAGTGCTTCAAAAACCTTTAGTCTTTAAAATTCAGAATAAGAAGAACAAAAAAGAAGATAAGAGTTAGTTTATGTCTGTAGTAGTGCAAATGCTTTAGCTTTAGCACATTAGAAATATCGGTACACCAGAGTTTGAAGAAGACGAAGGGGAAGAGTTAGGAAATTAAGAGACTATGGCTATGGAAAAGAGGCATTAGATCTAATTAACACAGGAAGAAAATGAATGCAAATGGGGCATAAAACCAGAATCATACCAGGATATAGCTATGGACAGAAATCACTAACCTTCAAAAGCCTTTAAGCTCTCTGTAGATCAGATTTTTCTAGAGCTAAAGAACAAAATAATAGTAGGAGAAGAAGTCTATGACATCAGAAACTCTAGAAAACATCAGAAAAACCGCCTTGGCTTTGAAGAAATGTGTGATGTTGAAAAGGGAGTTTGGTTTAGAAGAAGAATTTTGAGTGACTATGATCATAATCACAAACTATAGAATACTATGAGTTATACAATTTTTAGGTTTTGAGAGAAAAAGAAAATGAGACATAGAGAATAGATTTGATAGACTTAAGCTGTGTATCATTGTATAGAAAAGCAAATTTTTCAAAAATATGTTGACGCTATAATTTTAGAAGAAGAAAAAAGTTGAGAATGAGAAGTATGGACCTTAAAAAACCTTAAGAAGTTTATAAGTAAGTCTGAAAAGAAGAAGAAAAATGGGGGACAGGCCTAGAAGAAGAAACGACAAATTCAAGAGTTTCTAGTCTGTGAGTCAGATTGAAAAAGAAAATGAGCGTCAAAAGAGGAAGAAGAAGAAATTTAGGACAACAAATCTACATCACTACGGAAGAAGACTAATAAAAGAAAGAAAAGGAGTGGATGCCTAATCTAGATGAAGGAAAATAAGAGTCACATTCAGGGAAAAAAACTTCAGATCTCCAGGTACTAGGGTTATAGAAGAAAATGAGGGTGAGATCTAGAAGAAGAGACTTAGGAGTGTAATGAAACTGGTCGACTGATTTTTAAAATCGTAAGTTGAAGAACAAAATATAGCTATTTCAGTTGCATATGCTGTTTATTTTAAATCTAAAGAAAGAACATACCGATAAAGTTACAACTGCTACAGTTGTTCGACGTGTTACTAGACCAATTGTAAATTTCGAACGAGTTTGTTGCAAAGCCGATATAAAACTTTATATTGCGGCATAAAAACGTAGTAAACCATGTTCTAACAAATCTCGCAATAAGCGGTATTTTTTATTGCAAACACCGATCATAATTTCTCTACGAATACGCAGCGTAAGTCGCCGTTCTATTCCGTCGTCGCGACTCGCACGTGCTATTTCGCATTTTAATAAAAATCAACGCCGAACGAGCGTTGCTTGCGCCGGATATCGGTTATGGGTCATTTTGTCCTTCCATAATGGAACATCCAGCGTTCGCAGTAAAACAGGATATCGCAGAAACAGAATATAGTGTCAGTAAAACGGTTTAATGCAAGAACACGATCCAGCCGACGCATCGCTACTTCGCCATTCCCTTTGTCGATTTTTTTTGCGCAGAGTAAGGATTTACATTAAAATTTGCTTTCGTGTCGTAAATAAATTATGGGAGGCCGAAACAAAAAATTACGCTAAGGCGGATTAGCAGAAGGAACTGTTGTTTTTTGTTTTTATTATTTAACGATTTGGTAGCCGCATTTGTTTTTTTATTACATTAGTTTGGGATAAAATGTTTTTCTGGAATCGGTTGCTCCGCTGGTTTTTCCAAGACTGGTGTTCTAAATAAATCTTAGTATAATTAACGATAATATATTGTAATTCTTCTTAAACGCTCTTTTAGCCTGACTCTCAATTGTTTTTCTTATTCTTATAATTCAACAGTAGTTCAGTTGTCCTATATAGCTTCTCTACTTTCCTTCTTCTTTTTCATCATTATAATTATTCTTCATAATTGTTCTACCCGTATATAACAAATGACATCAGTTTCATTTAAATGCCATTTATTTTCTTATTCCATCATTTACTTTACTTCTCTTCTTATAATTTCGTCGTGCATAACAATAACATGCGTTTCTCTTAAATGTCCTTTTAGACTGAATCATTTATTTTATTTCTCTTTCTCTGATATATTTGTCTTTGTCCTGTAGTAGTTCTGTTATTGCACATCACTTATCTGACTCTACTTCTTCTTCATCTTGTTCTTGAGTTGCTCTATCGGTATCTAACAAATAACAATAATATGCGTTTCTTTTAAATGTCCTTTTAGACATCAATTATTTTTCTTCTTCTTATAATGCCAAAGAAGTTCAGTTTTTTTCCACCCTTTCTCCCATTTGTCCTTCTAATTTTCTAGTAATTCACACATCATTTCTCTCTTTCTGAAATATTTTTCTTCTTCCTGTAGTAGTTCAAATGCCCCACGCCACTTTTATGGCTCTGCTACGCCTCTTCTTCTTCTAATTCCATGGTAGTTCAAATTTTTTCACGCCTCCTCTTTAGCTGGGAACGAGCCACAGTGTTTCAAACTGTATACGTTGGAGAATAATAGAATTTAAAATCTTTTACGTTTGCTCGTACTCGTGACCCCTTAAGACAAAGATTATGCTTTTAATCCCCAGACATTTATTTCGTCCGACACAACAAAGTCCTCGGTCGTACGCCGGCGACACACCTGTATCATCTTGTACTCTAATCCACTCGGCTTCCGACAGATAAACCCCTTACGTGCCCGGAAGGGAAGCCCGGAGTTTTTGCCATACTCATCTTATCCGTCCGTGGCACCGAGGCATCGTAACTTGGATAATTCGATTATTTGTGTATCTTGGTTTTATGCATTTAAATTCCATGACCAGTTAAAAGATGGTTACAAATCGAATAAGTTAAGAATATTGACTGTACAGGAAATTGACACTTTTCTGAGAGATGCCTCCGATCAAATATTTTTAATGATCAAGGTAAATTTTTCGGTGTCACTGATGTTGGCATATGTGGAGTTTGTAGTAGAAAAGAGTTATGTAACATAATAATAGATGATATTCAGGATTTAGATAGAACTTTGCTAGAAGCTATAAAAGACTCCAAGATTAAAATACGGCGCATATTTAGTATAATTGATGAAAACAAGTCACCAAGACTTTTGAATATATACAAAAGATATGCGTCATAGATTGGTAACATGCAATTATTTCAAATAACACACGCCTACTTCAAGAAAATGAAAGAAACAAAATATGCTATAATAAATTATTGTCTCAGTAAAATGGCAATCATATTTAACCCAACATACTATACAGGGTGTTAAATAAGTATGTGCACAAACTTTAAGGGGTTAATCTGTGATTGATTTTAAGACAAAAAGTTCATATAAACATGGTCCGCAATAGCTTTGTTTTACAAATAAAGGGTGTTAAAGTTTCAAGGAAAAATAAAATTTTTGGATCTATTTTCTGAGTAGTAAGAGCTACTTATTTAAAACTTGGCACACTCTAATAGGTATTTAGAGACTACATTCTGGAAAACAAAGCCGTTGCGGACCCATGTTCATATGAACTTTTTTTCTTAAAATCAATCATAAATTAACCCCTTAAAGTTTGTGCACATATTTAACTAACACCGTGTATATTAATGGAAAGAGAAAAAAATAATGATTTCAACTGGCCCATGGCCACGCCTTTGGACTCTACTCAAAAAGGTGTCCGAAGAACGTACTAATTATTTTTTTCTAACTATACAAACCACTAAGTTACAGACATGTATCGAAAAGCGAAAAATTTTAATTTTTGTTTATTACTCGAAAACAAAAAACGATAGGTCATTTTGGTTTTGAGCATTAATTTTCTCTTAAAAAAAGAGATCGAGAGTGAGGGGGTCATTTTTTTCTATCTCCTATAGTTAACGAGATAACCTATAAAAACATACAAAGGACAATGTTAAAAATAGCGGATTTTTGGTTTATCCGGGGAACGCATAAATCATAAAAAAATCAATTGATTATTGTTAATTAACATTAGAAATGGCCCAGAAATACATCAGATAGCTGGGGAAATGTCGCTACTACCCCTAAACCTATATAAACTACCCTTAAATAGCATTTTAATGGATAATCATTAATTATTGTTATAAAATTCGTGTAAAAAGAAAAAAATGTTTGAAAATGATTTGAACAGACAGTATGTCAATATAAAAAGTGATAAATGATTGTAAAAGTGCCCATTCAATGGCGAAATAGCGCCAACTGTTCTCACTTTGCGAGCGCGTACTGAAAAAATGGCAATTTATCCTTGCGCCCATTTTTCAGGTCGCAATAGTATAAATGAACCTTAAAAGTGATTTAAGCATTTTTTTCATTCTAACGAATTTTACAACAATAAATAACGATTATCTATTTTAAACTATTAAAAGGCAGTTTATATAGATTTAGGGGTGCAATTAATATTTCCCCACTTACTTAATGTAGAGTATCAGTTTTTGCATTTTTTGACAATAATCTATAATTTTTTTCTAGCAATAGGCGTTCCCTTGAACATTTAAGCATTATCTATTTTTGATGTCGAAGTAACCTCACCATTAGCTTTTGAAAGTCGTTTTTTCAATTTTTAGGGGTGGAATGGACATTTTTACAGTTATTTATCACTTTTTATATTGACATACTGTCTGTTCAAATCATTTTCAAGCATTTTTTTCATTTTACACGAATTTTATAACAATAATTAATGATTATCCATTTAAAGCTATTTAAGGGTAGTTTATATAGGTTTAGGGGTAGTAGCGACATTTGTCCAGCTATCTGACGTATTTCTGGGCCATTTCTAAGGTTAATTAACAATAATCAATTGATTTTTTATGATTTATGCGTTCCCCCGGATAAGCCAAAAATTGGCTATTTTTAACATTGTCCTGTGTCCATCCTGAACATACGTATTCCTTTTTAAAAAATATTTGTCTCGTCGTGAAAAAATCTCGTCCTAAAGCCAATCCCGAGCCGGATTTATCCACGAAAGATGAGTTTTTCTAGCCGCCGACGCTGACCTGCAGTTTCCAGGCTGGGTGGCCGTTGAACAGGCGGAGATCTGTTTTTATCCCTCTTAACTATGCGCTGGATATCAGCCGTAGATCCCCTGAAATAATACGACGCCCGCTTATTATTCATTTACGTTTTCCGGGGCCGAATCCTCTTAATTTCCATCCACGGAACCGGGAAAAATATGGCGGCGAACGAATTCGCCGCCTCCGACTGCACTAACAAGACCGAGGCGAAACGGAATCAATTAAAAGTCCGGTTAATGAGCTAAAGCCGATGTCATAATAAGCGCCTCTGCCCCTCGCGCGCGCAGCCGCATCCGATTCTGGTAAAACGGGTTATTTTAAAGGGATTCGAGACCGTGTAATGAGCTCATTTGGAGAAATCTTGGCCCTGCGTTGTCATTGTTAAAGCCCGCGCTGCCTTCGCAGATCTCAGATGCGGACTTAGCGAGGACCTTAATATTTAAATATACTTTATTTACATTAAAACAAATTTCTTAAGCGGGCTTTACACTAACAATTTATTGACGAAGAAATTGGTGAATTAATTTATCAATTCCTTCAAGGTCGCACATTGTTTTTACACTTGTTCAGGGCTCTGTCAAGTTTCTTAACAATTTTGCTGTCAGATGTCACCCGTACCAATGTAAAACTAATTTTAACTTTTGACGTTATATCAATTCCATTTGTTTACAAAACAAAATCTGTTAAATGTTACGGCAAAAAAGGAAGAAGTTGTTAAAAAAAAGCTTCCAATTATTGCTGCTGCTCGGTTACTGGTTAAATATAAATCATCATATCCTCTAATCCCACTTTTTTGCATTTATTTCAGGTTAGTATTCCTGAATGGAAGTAAAAATTGACGAAAAATAGAACAAGTTTTAAGTCGTCAATAACTTGACGAAGTTCTTCATCGATTAATTTGACGTCCAAGTTTTCGTATTACATTTGTCAATTAACTTGACGAAGCCACTTGATCAATTAATTGACAAAGAAATTGTTAATGTAAAGCGGGCTTTTTTCATGCTAGCTAATCGAGAGAAACATCAAATGTATTTACACGCAGGGACGCGATTCTACAGTTTAGTGGAACGCATTCCCTCAAAAAGTTCTCATGAGAAAATGAAAATCTGTATCCTTGACCACTCTTCATTATTTTTTAAAAGTATGCAATTAACGTATTAAATTTCAGTTTAAAAAATATTTAATATTGAAGTTACAAAACTCTACTAGATCAAATAAAACACCATTTAAATTTTGTTACAACCGCCAAGTAATAACTGAAACAAACAAATACATTCGGATTCATACAGGGTGTCCCATAATTAATGTGCAATACGTTAGCAGTAGATTGTACGATCAAAAATAAGTTTTTTTCTATAAATAAGGGCTGAAAAATGCTTCCTAAGGGTGCTGTGCCCTCCTGAAAGGGGCCTCAAGATGTCTTTCAAAATAACCTTAATTCTTATTTTTTAAAGAAAATATCGGTCTCTTTATTATGAATCCTGTACATACGTTTTAAAAAATAAAAATAATAGAATATTTATATAATCATTGTTATTTCTGCATGAGAGTCTTCTTGTATTTAACAATTTCAAGCTGCAACCTACATTAAAAAAAACACTCCCGCTCTCTTCCATGCATGTCACCTCTCTCTTTCTTCCCGGGCCGTTCTGCAGTACTAAACCAGTGTTTGCTATTACAGGAGGAAGTTATCCACAAAATAAGAACTACGATCCAGACTATAAAGTATGTTCTGCGATGTAACAGATGACCGCCCCCAGATAAGCGTTTTTCCTCGTGCCGGCCGTCCCCCGTGACTGGGAAAATGGGAAATTCGTCATCGCCGCCGTAGCCCGAGAACTGCTGGAATGTGTGAGCGAGGCCCGACAGAGGTGGACAGCTCTGACCGGTGAAAATCGTCAGGCTCCCGCGAGGCGTGAAGGTAGGTTATATTTTCATTTTGTTTTAAATGAATACGTTATTTTCCTGATTGCAAACAATGATTTTTAAAAAACTACCCTCTGTAATCATTAGAGATAGACCGTTGCGAAGCAAGTCATATGCGTGGACAAGACGGGGTAAATAATAACGTTCCGTGCAGTTAAAAGAGGCTATTATAGCAACCAAATACATTTTAACGCATTGACAACAGTTGTAAACTGTTCCAAATAACTTACTTTCACTATTGTTTTAACAGATGAATTCTTATTTTTCAATTTGGACTTTAAAATATGCCATCTAGTAGATTTGAAAGTGGAAAGCAATTTCAATATACTTCATTTTTGTTGTTAATATTTTTTTCCGAAAGCTGTAGGGCAAATAATATACGAGATACAGTCACTCGGTGACCTTAGCGAGTTACCCGGTATAAACTTACCCCCATATTATGTGGGGGATATCAATAATGGTGGTTTGTTAGTAAGTATACGCGAGATATACAAATTGTCATTTTTGGGAGAGAAATGATATAGGTCAGTTTCTACATAACCGTATGCGCATGTCAACAGCACATAAAGTGCTATATTAGTCCATTACATCCACGCCGTGTCCACGCCGATGGTAGACTTTGCAACGGCACACTGTACCAACATCTATTTCTTTTTGCAGATATTGCCACTAAATTGGACCTAGGATGGACATAGGACATATTTTTTGTAATGCCTTATTTTGTATAAAAGTTATTTGTAATATACACGTTTTTAAAACACCGGTTTCTTATTTATTACCCAATACGCAGAATGCTGCAAAAATTGTATAACTATAACCAGTGATGTCCAAAATCGTGTCACATCTCATAAATACAATAAGAAAAATTGATGTATCTATATAAAATTTAGATATCTCTTCTCGATCTCGAGATATCGAATGTTTTAAACGGAATAGCCCTGCACAGATTAACAAAGAGTGTCCAAAATCGAATCGTCAATAAAAAAAGTCTATGCATCCGTTAAGCCCAGAAGGGTAATATATACAGGGTGTGCTATGAAAAAAACATAAACAGGATGCGATAATTTTGAGTTGCAATCATAAATTAGTTTCGTCCGTTCTGAAGCATCAATTATACCCGTATCACATACAAAGGGTTCAAGCCTTACTGCCGCAAGACTATCTTGCTCGCCTACAATGTGGTATTGGTTTTGCAAAAAATTGAACAAAATGTCGACTTTTGTCGAAATTGGAATTCAAAAAAGTGTAAAGAAACAAAAAGTGAAGATAATACACTGGCACTGATGACATATTTTATTTGTAATATTTTTTGGCAAATAATGATGATACCCACACCTCCGCCGCTGGTAAGTTTCTAAAGCTGGTAATTTTTTGTTTCATACCTACTGTGATACTAAATGTGCACACCAAATTTGGTTAAATTATCTCAAGCTGTTTAGAAATTAAAAACTGATTTTTGACATGCTGGTTGACCAATGTCTGTCATTTTTGGCCAGAGAATACGCCCCTAGATTTTTGACTTTTACTTAAGAAACACCCTGTACATAAATTGGTCAATAAAGTTAGTGCGTCGGAAAAATTATGGCTACAGTCGGCAAATATTTAAGCAGCATGTTTTCTGTCCTTGATTGATACGTAAAGACAAATCATCCACAGTAGAAATCTCGTCCGCGTCGCTTCCAATACCCGCCATATCACGATCCTCCATTATTTTATTGTCCGTTACGGAACATCAACTCCGTACGGAATCGATTTGTTTATGGTATCCTATCCCGATTCTCAGCACATGATAGACAAATTCAAAATTGTAATTTGATTGATTAAACGCGATGCCAGCTTGGCTTGGCAGGGTAATAAGTCAAAATTTGTCTTTTTGGGGCGTTGGGCATACGGGCGGTCTGGTGGAAAATTTTTACATATTTTTAGACGGCATTGGAAGCTCCAAGACTTGCTATAGATAGTTGGAGGCAGTCCTGATATTCGTCCAACACGTGGATTTACTTCTCATCATGTTTAATATTTCTTCTTCAGCTGCTACAAGGCGAAGTCTGATTAAAAATTTCCAGGACTCTGTTCTGGTTGGCAACACTGTTTTTATGTTGATTTTTTTTGTTGTTTATCGTTGCTACTTACTGAGCCTATAATCCATTGAAAATGACAATCATTCTGGATGACCATCAACATCGACTGACGAGTGTCATGCTGCGCGAATGGTTAACTGTCCAATTTGAATTTCCCGCTAATCTGAATATCGTCTCCTTCGTAATCTCTCACTATTTTGAATACCTTTCACTCTTCCGATAGAAATAAAATTAGCAAATGTCGAATCTGTCTAAATTGTTCGTTGATTTTTGTGTTACGTCTAGAACAACTAGATTTTTGATATAAATTATTTAACTTTATTGGTTATTCAGATAAAATAGTAGTGTTACATATACAGAGTGATTCAGTCATAATGTCATTAATTTTATGAGGCGATAGGGAGAAATGAGTATAATATGAATTCGCGATTTAAAAAAATTGTAAATGCATATTTAAGCCGTAAAAAATATTTTCAAACCATTTAAACCCCCTTTTCAGACTGTCACTGGCCGCTGGCGGCAGATCTGCTCGGTGTCGGCCTGACACGACGTTGCCAAATTTAAATATTTTCCTACAGTACCTACTTATTGCAATACTTAATTAATGCTATAAATTGTTTCTTAAAAGTATGCTATAAACATATTAAGTTTCAACATAAAAAAATATTTCATATTGAAATTACAAAACTCCAATGGATCAAAATAAACCATTCACATTTCATTACAAAGATAGTGAAATAAAATTCAATATTCACCAGGTTAAATTATTAAGCGAAGTCGAAACATCGTGCTGTCAACAAAAAAACAATCCGAGACATACCTATTAAGTGACAAACAATCCGGCAATCCAAGCCTTGACCTACCGTATTTAGGTCAATAACATTCTTTTTAATGTCTAATGACAAGCGCTGCAGCAACGCTAAATAATAACATAAACAAACAATATCGACTGCATCTAGAACAGATGCACGTGGCCCGACTTCTCTTCGTTCTTCATCCATCTGTTATCATTTTCGCGTGGTAGAAGTTGGTGAATTTCGTGTGCTTGTGTCGCCAGTGTAGTTTATAATTATTAATTAAATGTTGGCTAAAGTGAAGCAGTAAAAAGCGCGGTTGTCCTCCGCTAAACAAAGCCTTGGAGAATTTATAAAAGACATTTTAATAGACATATGCGTTTCTGCTATTTGGTACCTACTATTGATCAGTAATGGATTTGATTGAATGGAAAAACAACTAATAATCCTTAATCCTGTCTAGCGGAATTATATTAGGAACAGCGAGTAGAATATGCGACGTTGCCGTTTTTTTCAAAGTAATGATTGTGACATCACAGAACTTGTGTATTTAATTTTCTTAGTAAAACCTCCTGTATCGACTCCACTATATTTTACCAACAATGCGAGCCGCTTAGAGTAGGTCGCTCCGTTTATTCCGCGGGAAATACACTCGCCTTACATCCCTCATATCTGCGGAGCTTCATCGAGGGCGGCTTTGTAGCGACGAAATGTGATTAAAAACGCCGCGCCGCGCTATTTTTAAACACATCCACATTCCCTTCCGGCGAATTCAAAGCCACCATTCGGCGAAAGGGAGGCGGATGCCGAGCTACACGTCGCAATGTGGAATATTCCAATTACGTAATTTTATGTTGTCTGGTAATTTTATGGCTGCCACAATTATATCTCTAATTAAATTCAGCCCATCGCCTATTTCTCTATTTGGAGATGAAATTGTATTTAGGTATTTAAGTGTATGCAGAGCGCTGTGTTGCCTGCTCGTCGTCGATCTCGCTCGCGGTGTTTAACTTTACGGCTTCAAAGCGGTTTTTAGTGTACCAGGGCAATTCTAAACATGAATCAAAGTGATGCCTATGTTTCCTTTATTTACACGTGTCGTAGGCTTATAGTAAAATCAGGCTTATTATAATATGCCTTATATTATTGAATAATTAATAAAATCGTTAGCATATTCCTCACGTTTCATCATTTCACATTATACAGTTACAGTACACTCATCTGAAAGTGAACTAAAACGAATCAGAAACGACAATAACATTTTAATTACAGTGCAATAAAATTTTAAATATAATATATTAATAGCGGAAAAGGAACCCCAAAACGACCGTAAATATGGCAAATTATACAGGGTGTTAAAAAAAGATTGGAAAATATGTAAGGAGGATAGGATGAACCAAAATAAGCAGAAAGTCTCAATAAACATGGGTCCGTAAAGAAACGGCTGCGGAGATATGGAATGTTTTATGTTTTTTAGCCCCTTTTTTATTTTGCAAAAACGTTGTGTATTTTCTTATAATAGTTGCTTGATGTTTAGTGAAATAAACAGTACGTATTTGATAGTTGTTCTCAGTGCACAAGTTTTCTTTCGCTATGGCTGGTTACTCTAACGCAGAATTAACAGACATGCATTTCATGTATGGTCGTGCTAATGGGAACGCCACCAAAGCGCGACGTCTTTATGTTGACGCTTATCCAAATCGCCAGATTCCTTCACAACGCATGTTTGGAAGAATTCACCAAATATTGCGTGATACCGGCTCCTTGAGCAAACAGTGCCATTTATCCGGAATACCAATGTCGGTATCCACTCCTAGAGCAGAAGAAGAAATTCTAGCACTGGTAGAGCAGAATCCAGGTACGAATGTGCGGAGAATATCAGCCGAGGGAGGTAGGTAGGTTCACGAGCAACTGCTTTATCCATACCATGTGCAACGAGTACAGGCCTTAAATCCAATAAATGATCATCAAGCACGTTTGGTTTTTTGCCGCTGGTTTCTACGTCATGATGCTGAAGACCCTCGTTATCTTGCATACATTCTTTTTACTAATGAGGCCGGGTTCACAAGAAATGGAGTGTTTAATTTTCACAATACCCATATTTGGGCCGACGAAAATCTTCATGCTCTAATAGAATCTGGACATCAGGTACGTTTTACATTAAAAATTAGGATGGGTATTGTAGGTAACAGGTTTCTAGGTCCTGTTGTTTTACCAAACCGATTAACAGGCGCTGCTTACCTCAACTTTCTGCAGAACACACTGTATGAGTTTTTGGAAGACATTCCTTTGAATCAGAGGCAACAAATGTGGTTCCAGCATGATGGTGCTCCAGTTCATTTTTCCATAGCCGTTAGAGAGCATTTACACCAAACTTTTCCACATAGATGGGTAGGAAGGGCCGGATCTGTTTTATGGCCTCCAAGATCGCCTGATCTAAACCCTGTAGATTTCTTTATTTGGGGATATTTGAAGACATTAGTGTATGGTACTCCTATAAATAGCCTGGAAGAGTTGCAGCTACGGATTAATCAAAAGTGTCAAGAAATCCAAACCAAAGAGGGTGTTTTCGAAAGAGTTCGAATATCGTTGAGACGAAGATGTCGTGCCTGCTTGGAAATGGACGGAGGGCATTTTGAACATCTTCTGTAACTTATATATGTTTGAAAAACGAATAGTGGTCCATATCTCCGCAACCGTTACTTTGCGGACCCATGTTTATTAAGACTTTCTGCTTATTTTGATTCATACTATTACCTCCTGTAATATTTTACACTCTTTTTTTAACACCCTGTATTAGACTGTCTCTGTTGCACTCTCATATAAACATGGCATGTCTCTGGAGAGCCTCTCTCCAGCAATTGGCTACCATGCTCTCCATCTCTTTCTTACCTATATGTCATTGGTATGAGGCATGTTTCAGATCCGTCCTTACTTATCTTATTGTGGTTATGAACATATTGAGGAATATCTATACACATTACTGAATATTAGTTATTACCGTTATTACGATTCACAAAGGCTAATTCAAATCCCTGATTACAAATCGCGCTGCCGTTAATGCTGTTGTTGGTGCAATATTTGTGCGCTTATACCAATTTATAGATATACATATGAATTACACCTTGACCGCTAAAATTTTTAAGGCTAGTTTGGCAGTTGGGCAAAACTATAACTTGGAATATGCGTGACACTTACTTTACAAAATATTAATATTTTGTCTATAATATCTAATAATAACAAATAATTTTTTGTATATATGGAATGCCACAGATTCTTTTGCTATGTAACATATATGTAACAATTATTAAGGCAGTTCAACTTTGGCCACCCAGATCACCCGATATGAACTCTATTAATTTTTTTATCTACGGACATCGGAAGACATTAGTTTACAGAGTTCACATTAAATCTGCGGAGCCGAAGCATGTATTTTGGCTGAAGGTGGCCATTTCTAACATTTGTTATGTTTGAGCTGTAGCTGGATAATGACTGTCCTAAGATTCCATATTAATACAGGGTTAACAATGAGTAAGTATAAATATTTTAAGAAGGAATAGAGAAAATTAAGAATTAACGGAATCATCTTTCAAAAAGAATCCTAACTTATTTATAAAGCGAAAAAAAATTGTCTTCGATATTATATTAAATCCTCAAGTACCAATATTTTCCCACAATATAGTTCGCCGATTATTACCTACCTATTTCGTTCGATTTTCTTATAATAAATAGGCATTTTATGTAATTGTACCTACGGGAAGTGTGTTCTATCGGTAGTGAGTGACTGTAATGAGTGAAAATTTAGTTTTCCCAGTTTGTAACGAAATAATGAAAAACGAATGCAAAATACTGTAGCTACCTGGATTAACTGTTACCTATCTATCAGGCATTATTACTAATAAGAATGTTAATTTTTGTCGTTTCTGCATTTAGAAACGCTGCCAAAAGTGACTGCATGGTAATTGACATTATTGACAGATGTAAGCTTCCTCTATGGATCCAAGCCATCTCAGTCGATGTTAATCATAGGAGCCGACTTTCCGCAGGAAAAGAGGGCTTTGCCCCATTCTTTAAATATCTAGCTAAAATTCTGGAATAATTTTTTTATTGTCTTTTAGGCCCTCCTGAGCGCGTGGTTAAAATTTTTGTACTTAGTCATAGTTAGTCCGTAGTTAGACTTATGGCAGAGCCCTGCGGCGTCCCTCTTCAAACCGGGCCTCCCCACAAGCGTCGCGACGCTGTCAGCTAAAATCTTGGCCGGCTGCGGTCCGCGCGCGCAAGATGACAGCTCCCAAGGCTTAAATTAACGACCGTGAGCGAAATAAAGGCCCGCACGGATATTATACATTCAGGGGATCCCCGCGTCATTTACTCAACTTAATCCGAAATTGTGGATAATTGTTACGATCATTAATCTAGTTGGATGGGCGGCGCGAACAAACGCATTGTCCCGGCGGGGCGAGGCGTCGGACAGAATGGGCCGCTCGCCTTGTAGGACTCCAGCCACACGGCCAATTATGCGAGGAATTATGTCAGTGGTGGCACGTTTGGGCTAATGCAAGTGCAAGTTATTATTTAATTATTGAACCATCGTCGGCTAAATCGCAACCGCCGTACTTTTTCTAATCTGTTTCATTGCCCGTTTGCAGTGATTCACCGCGCGCGGCAGCTCACTACAGCGCAAATGACGTAGCCGGACACAGTTGTCAATTGTTTTCATCAGTAATTTGACGTTTCACAGAAATTATGACAAATGTCAAATATCTGTTAAGGTGTACGGTCCTGTTTACGTATCATTTTTAAATTTATAAATTCATACAACCTAAAATATTGTGTTGTTATGGTGAAAGTACAGGAGTCGTAGTCCATTATTAATACGTTTGTACCCAGTTTTGTTGGAAATGAAGAAAAATACGTACATTTTTGCAAACCAAATTAAATAAGTAGGTTCTATTAAAAGATAAGTTATTACAGTGTCAATATAAAATGTCCGATTCTGACATTTATGGCCTGATATGTATGTTTCCAAATACTAACATTGGTGGCGCCCATTTTAGAATTCCAGTCAACCCCACCTCCCCCCCCCCCCGGGCTATTAAAAATAACTGTAAAGGGATAAGAATTTTATTTTTTTTTACAGTATATTTCATGTTACTTTTGTTTTTATTTGTTTCTATGTTTTTTAGAATGTAGGATTAGATTTTTGTGATTTTTTATGTTTTGGTCACGTTTGCAGGTGTAAATATTCCATTTTATTTTACTTAGGAATGTAAGCCATCTGCTATAGCATCAAAAATTTTACTAAAGAATTTTTTGAAGTTAATTTTCATTAAAATTTAGAAAAAAATTGTTGCCGTTCCCTGAATTTTTTTCTGACGCCGCCCATGGCTGCTGTCCTACTGGAAGCGTTTCCAGACGTACTTTCGTACAGAGCAGAGAATCGTATCGAAACATGCACAAAAAATGCACCCAGTAGAGGGAAAGGTGTTCATTGAGGGTGAGTCACCCCTAAAATTATACCAAATTATTTTTACCATTGATCGAATTTAAAAAAAAATATAACATCCCACGCAGAATTTCATTTAAAACATTTTTTATTATTGTTAAAGTTTAAAAAACTTTTAAGGTTTTGAAGAATTTATTAAAACAAGATTTTAATAGTGTTTATTAGAAGAAATAAATAAGTCAATAGTAGGCTTTGTCTTTTTAATTTGACACGGGATATTATCATTCTCTTTAAATTCGATCAATGAAAAAAAGTAGGGGTGACTCACCCTCAATGAACACCTCAGAGTTTCAATATACTTGAACTCATAGTCAAACCAACAGACCAACAATAAACCTAAATCATGTACCAAATTCAGTTATTCCAAGTTAAACTAATTCAGAGATATTATTTTTTTGCGCTTGCGTTCAACTTTGTATACAAGCATGTTTGGTGAAATAGCAACATTTTGGGACCCCCTACATGCTCCTGTTCCGTGTCGGTTCTTACGCGAAACACCCTATACAGCTTTGGTCGGCACGATGGGGTTTCGCCCCACCGTGGGGCCCCCACAGAAGCGCCAAATCAAAATAGCGCCCCGCAAATTATTGCGTAAATAAACGTAACAAGTACGAGTAACATAACTCGAACCGCCGACGCCGCCCGAGCGCGTGTGCGCCCCCACCCCCCCGGAAAAATCCGGACGGGACCGTGTTCAGTGTAACTGCAAGCGGCGCGACGTCGAGACGCTTTTCCGCGCTGTCCCCCCAGGTTTTCCGCCGCCGAATCTCCTCAGGTACTCAAAGCGGTCGAAGTGAGTGAGTGTCGCGAGACAAGTTGACGCTGTTTTATTGGTTCTCTGTGTATATGACAGTGCGACGGTAGTGAGGCTGGGCAGGTCGAGGCGATTGCTTCAGTAAGTTGGTAGCGACGGAATTATACAGGGAGTTCCGAATTTAACTGCGACGAAAACTTTGAAATTTTTTTTTAATTAAATAAGGCCTTGCGTCAAACGGATCAGTCAAGGGTTATTTTTGAAACTAAGTTTGCCTAAGCAAAAAATCTCGCACTGAAAAAAGCAGATAAGTAAGAAATAACAAAAACACGTCACTATCTCGCACTTCCGTATTTTTGACGTTTCGAAAAACTCTCTGTTTTCGTTCTCAAAATAGCAAATGTATTAAAAGTATGTCAAGTTTGACAGTTTAAAATTTGTTTATCTGCTTCCATAGAGATGTTAAATAATTTTTATTTTATTGCTACTTACTTCTTCTTTCTTGATACAACTATAGCCAACAATGATCAATGTTTACTGAACAGTTTGACATACTTATCTCCGTTCAACAAAATAATCGCGGTCTCTCTTAATTTTCTTTTTGTTGCATTATCTTCCTTCTCTAAAATGACCGTTTTCCCAAGTGTATTCACAAATTTTTTATTTTTCAAACTCCCGTCTTTTTATATAATTTTTATGTTCCTCAAATTCAACATTCACAGACCGAGACGTTTCTCCAACATAATGTTTATTGCATTCATAAGATATGTTGTAGATGCAATTTTTTTATTTTGTATATCATTTTTTAGGTGTGTTTTAGGCAAAAATGATCGTAAAGTATTAGTTGTCTGAAAAACTATTCGAATATTAAATTTATTACCGATTCTTTGAAAATGTCACGTTCTGGTTGTCTTGTAGATTTTTTAGTTGTTAATAATGTTTGGAGTCTGCCAAAGTTGAGTCAAATACGGTTCATGTTAAACTTCTAATTTTTATTTAATAAAATGTACATATATAGTGCGACGATAAACTCGAAGATAATCAGTTTACTACAAAAAAGAGTTATGTCAGAAATAAAAATTAAAAAAAAATGTTTTGACAGGCCATAACTTCGTTATTATTGAGAATTCGAAAAAATGTTACATAACTTTATACGACTATTTTTATCAGTAGATTAAGCTCCCGAAGTTTCTGCGCATATTTTCCGGACACCCTGTATAGTGCAAACATATAGTGTAGTACATAGTTTTATTATTTTCAGTAGCAGTTTTTTAAATATTTTGATGAAAATATGATGAATTATTTATTTGTTTGTATGACAATTATTTTAAACCGTCTAAAAGATATTTAAAAAAAGCTCTCGTTAGGGGCTTTCCTGTTTTAAGGGGCCATAACTCCTTTAGGGGACATTTTACGATCCATGTTTATTCAAACTTTTCCTATTTTTGAGCATAGATCCTTCTGTTGCTGTTTGGCAGGCTAATTTTGAGACACCCTGTATATATACAATAATAATTTCTATAATTCTGCAGGAAGGAATATGACATAACCCTTTCTGTTTGTAAAATGAAGCTGCTTAAGCTGCTTTCAAAGAAAATTATGAATTATGTTTTATGTCCGTAGAACCTTTAGCATCAGAATATCACGCTTTTTAGATAAAAAGATTCCGAATCTGAAGAACAGCACAACGTTAAGAACACAATATTGTAGCATAAATCCTTAAAATAGTCCACAAAATTTTGATTTTTGTTCAAAAACGTATGCTTATAAGTGCTATAAACAACTGCAAAGTGAAAAAGTTTATAGCATTTTTCTTCTTTTAGTCATGCGTAGTAGAAATACTCTTAAAAAAGCGAGGTTAGAAAACGTTTCCTCACTTAGAGGTAAATCGTGTGACGTCACATGCTTGATGGTGGCTGCGGACGCTACCTTGTTGTTTACAAAACTGCAGTGAACACGTTAACTTTGTAGTATATTATAAATTACAGGCTGATTATATTAGTGGCGAAATTTATAAAAGGCATAAAACAAGCGTACTAAAATTACCGTAGTGGGAAAAATAAATAGTATTTTGTAGCTAGATGTACAACAACAAATACTCCAGTTAAGATATGTGTAAGCGTCCCATGGCAAATAATAAATAGAAGAAAATTATTTGCAGACGTACGGCAAGAGGCACGAGTATTAATAAAGTATTTGTTTTATTTACATTTTACTGTTGTGAGGATTATTTTAATACAGTATGCGCCAAAATATGGAATAAATTCAATAAAAACGAAACAATTATTTTTTGGGAGAAATCCTCGAACGGGTCGATTTTTAATTTAAAAAATACATATTTTAGCGTAAAATGCGATTTTCAAATGTCATTTGTTTTAGAGTATTGACGTCATCGATTTTTTTTTAAATGGCAACACCATATTTTTTCCTTGATTCTGAAAGATCATTTAATTCTCTATCAGACAGTACTAAAATTTTGCACTCTTACATAGGAAAGTCTTCGAGTAAATGACGATTGAATGATAGAAAACGTAAATCAATTAAAATAAAGCAAAAACGTTATCAAGTTTAGTTTTTCGAATTCCATAGTTCTTTTATGGATCACGTGGGTGAAAATCTTTGCAAAGTGTCATTGTCGCACCGACTTTCTAATAAGTATTGTAAGCGACATAGAAATTATTATTCAATTTAAAGTATTATGGCACATTTAACTGTTACTCAAAGAATTGAAATTTTAATTCTTATCGGATGCGGGAATATGACTAGAACTCAGCAGGAAGTTTGCGATTTATTTAATGAAAAATATCCGGATCGCCCTATCAGCCATTCAACAGTCAGTAAGGTAGAGTCTAAATTTAGAGAAATTGGCAATGTTGTAAATATTCCAAAACCTGGACGTCCAAGCATTAATGAAAATCAGAAACAGAACATTTTGATAAGTATGGTGGATAATCCTCATAATTCTTCACGATTGGTTGCATTAAACAATGACACTAGTCAGAGCACAGTGCTACGTATCTTGAGAAAGGAAAAATATCATCCCTACAAAATTCAACTTGTGCAGGAACTCAATGAAGATGATCCCGATCGCCGCTTACACTTTTGCGAAATTCTAATGGATTTATGTCAAGGAAATAGAAATTTACACCGGCAAATACTTTTTTCAGATGAGGCCACATTTTGTCTGAATGGTACAGTTAACCGTCAAACTTGCAGATATTGGAGTCGGGAAAATCCTCATTGAATGGCAGAGGCACATACGCAACACCCTCAGAAATTAAATGTGTGGGCTGGAATAGTTGACGACAGAATAGTAGGGCCTTTCTTCTTTGAAGGAACCCTTACAGGACAAAGATATTTAGAGTTTCTAGAAAATGACCTTGTTCCAGCCCTTGCAGTAATTTTTCCTAACGATAATGACCCTGACATTCCTGACTATATATGGTTTCAGCAAGACGGTGCACCTCCGCACTATGCGCGCCCTGTACGAGATTTTTTGGACAACTGTTTTCCTGGGAGGTGGATCGGCAGATGCGGACCGATAGAATGGCCTGCAAGATCGCCAGATCTTACACCTTTTGGCTATTTTTTATGGGGATACTTGAAGTCAAAAGTGTACATTAATAAACCACGTAATTTAGAAGAACTTCAAAATCGCATTCGGGACGAAATACGCAGAGTTACCCCAGAAATCATTCATAATGTGCAAGAAGAATTTCTTCACAGACTTGCGCATTGTCAAGAAGTTGGTGGATGGCAATTCGAACATTTAAGTATAAAATTTAATCAATTGTATTTTATTTTACATACTCAGAATTGTTACTTTTTTATGGATAACATTTACGTTTTCTAACATTCAATCGTCATTTACTCGAAAACTTTCCTATGTAAGAAGGCAAAATTTTAGTACTGTCTGATAGAGAATTAAACGATCTTTCAGAATCAAGGAAAAAAAATACATTTGAAAATCGCATTTTACGCTAAAATATGTATTTTTTAAATTAAAAATCGACCTGTTCGAGGATTTTTCCCAAAAAATAATTGTTTCGTTTTTATTGAATTTATTCCATACTTTTGGCGCATACTGTATACAGCTGCTTGTTTTAATTCCCCGTATTTGCTGCACTAATTGAGTTGGCCAGAGACAGAAAATTTTAAACAACCTGTATTTCGAAAACGAGGCATGTCCGGACCCATGTTTATATTAACTTTTTTCTTATTTTTAAACATGGAACCCGCCCCTAGATTTTCTTAACATCATTTTGTAATACCCTGCATATTGCTTTTGTTGACAGATCTCTATTCTAAGGTAGCGAAATTTGTCTCTGTACTTTTTGTAAATAACTTGAGGATTTTATCTCTCCTACACATTTCTGACGTAACGCCCAAAAGTGCATTGATCTGTTCCCCGACCCTCTGATAGACAGGCTTGGTTCCTGGAACCGTCCAGGTTTCAAAGGACTTAATTATGTTTCTATTGACTCTCTTAATTGTCTATGCCCCTGCTGCGTGGGTTGGGATATAAATGAGCGATTTGCTCATCTACCCCATTTCGTTTTATCAAATAGACTTTCTTTATAATTACGCAGAATTTTCGAGCAACTACTTAGCCGGAGTTGACACTACGGGAAATATCTTTCAGTCATCGGTAGATATTGATTATTCAAGTAAATATCCGCATTAAATAACCTTCAGAAAGCAATTTTGCTAAAGAGTGTAAGTTTCGTGTATTGGGATTCCTGGATAAATTAATAAATATTTTTTTTCCAAGCGTACAGTAATCATATAGATTATACAGGGTGAGTCAGTCATAATGTCGTTAATTTTAACCACGTATTCGGGAGGCTTAACAAAGGCAGAAAATCGAAAAAAAAATTTTTACTCGACCTTTAAAAAAATAAACAAATCACCCTATAAAAATCAGTAACACGACGCTCCTGGTGCGCTACGAACTTTCTGAGAACGCACCCATACGACCGGATTAAACATCGTTGCCACATCATGTTTACATACATGATATCGTCTAACACATCAGCGTGTTATTCAAATTTACCCGCATTTCTTTCCCCCCAAATTTATAGATCACGCCACATATTTGGAGGAGGGATGGAGAGAATAATGAGAATACACAAGCAGTTTGTTTATTTCGGTCTCGCGTATTCGTCCTAATTTTACAAATTCCGAATATGCGGAAATGGTAGAGATTGTTTACCAAATGCGATTGACCCTAATTTTATTAATAAAGTGCTATGGACGGATGAGTGTAGTTAACAGGTTAGTACCATACTACTGAAAACAATAAATTTCTAGGCTAGATGTACGTAACTACAAACTGAATAATTAATTGTACATACGAGTAATACTAAAAATTCATATTTATTTGTAAAACGTGAAAACGTAATATCAAAATTATTAAACTGTAATAACCTAACATTCGAAAACATTTATTTATTATCTACATTTGTTTTTATTAACAAATAAATCAATATTTAAGGAAAATTCATTCATGTATCTACATTTAAAAAATAGTTTTTCTCCTTGTCGTTAAATAACAGTACAAAAATTACGTAACTAGGTTATTGACCTAATAATACGGTTGGTCAAGATTCACTCTCGATAACTTAGATTAGCGGCGTACCATTTCGGTCTTGGACAGTTTTCTGTCGACAACACGATGGTTTTTTATTATTTAGTAGTTAAACACGAAACACTTTTCTCTTAATAATTTACCCATTGGGTATATGTTTTTTATGTAATGTACGTAAATAGTTTACTCGGTTTATTATTAGACACGTTGGAGTTTTGTTGCAGTCATAACAGCTACATTTGCTCAGAGAAAAATCCACACGCTACTTGTCGGTTTAGCTTTCAGAGGCGATTTGTTGTCAACGTATGAGCAGGAGCGTACGGGTATCGTTTGATTGGACCGTATTTTCCACCGGAAAACCTGAGTGGACCGCGTTACGTGCAATTTTTAATAGAATTATTTGATTATTATTATTTGATTTCATTGGATATTAACATTTTAAATTATTATTGGCTGAAGTTGAACTGAGCAAGAAGAAATGATATTCTAAAATAGTCAGTACAACCGTTTATTTGTGCTGTCTAAAACCTAGGTAGGTAGGTAGGAGAAAAATATTTCAACTTGACAACATTGCATTAGATCGACATCGAGTTGAACTGTGAGTTGTAAACGACCAAGGTTGTGAGCGGTCAGTGACAGTCTGAAAAAGGAGTTTAAATAATGATTTGAAAATATTTTTTTTCGGCGTAAATATGCATTTAGATTTTTTATTAATCACGTATTCGCGTTATACTCATTATACCCTATCTCCTTTTAAAATTAATGACATTATGACTGACTCACCCTGTATACAGGGTGTTTTTAAATAAAGTAGCAATAATGAGACCACAGATTCCTTAGGTGAAAAAACATCGATTTAACCTAACATACCTATATTCTAAGTCGCATAATAAAAAAGATACGAGTCAAAGTTAAAATTTTATTTTCGATATTTGTAAATAGCTTCATAAGAATTCCAAATATTTACATAAAATTTGTAACTCGGGGGTTTTGCGGGCGAGAAATTCAAATTTATTTCTCATTTTGACGTCACTAGTAGAGGGCGCATCCATCTGACTATCGAAACATTCCATTCTCCCCTGTTTTATTTGAAAAAGTTATACCTTGCTGAAGTCGGTAGGAGTAATCATTTTTGAAATAATCCTATTTGAAGTGCTTTGTTCACCGAGTAAAAACTGTTTTAGTTTCAGGTAAAGTGCCTTTTCCGCTGAAAATACAGCAAAATGTTAATTGAAAAAGTTGGTCAGTTGGTAAATTATGGAGACGTGCAAAGATCAAGAAGATCGAAAAAGACGAACCGAAAATGATTATGGGGGTTTTTTTGGGTCGCTGAATCCAAATATGACATCGGCAAACACCCCACGGGCACCTGGTGCCCCCGAACCCGGACGTGCACGTCATCTCCGAGAATTTGCCCACCAAGATCGCTAAAAACGACCCAAAAAACCCCTCATAACGATTTTCGGTTCGTCTTTTTCGATCGTGTATGGAAACCCCTAAGAGAAGATGTTCCGGGTGAGGTTCCGGTGCACCAGGGGTTCGGGGGGTCGTTATCGACGTGAAATTCGGATTCAGCGCCACAAAAAAAACCCATAACGATTTCGTCGTTTCCGACGTGAAATTCGGATTCAACGCCCCACAAAACGTCCCTATTATGATTTTCGGGTGGTTTTTGGCACTCTTCTCAGGAAAATTCTCGGAGATGACGTCCGCGTCCAGGTTCGGGCGCAGCAAGTGCTCGTGGGGTGTTCGCCGATGCCAGATTTGGATTCAGCGACCCAAAAAAACCCCGGGCGCCGAGTTTCTCTTCTTTCCCGCGTGATTTGTGGGAAAGTCCAACGGAGATGGCGTTCATCGGCGGTCCTGAGCTTCAGGTGTTGGAGGGATCAATTTTAACATCATATTCGTGATCAGCGACCTCGAAAACCCCCGAGTACCCGATCTGGACCAGTTCTGACACTTATTTACCAAGTTTTGACATCTTCCAAGAGGCCACTCAAATAATGCATTTTCTAAGTGCATTTTTGGTTGCAGCAATTCAATTTCCGATTTGTCAGAAATTCCATGTCGTCACATTTTTTACAAATAATTTTTGGAAGAGAATGCAGAAAACCGCATTCCGATCCGTCCACCACAACTAGTTTTAGAACTTTTGGACTTTTACTAGTTTATTGCCAGGACTAATAATCCTTATCGTGAAACTACACGCGTCAGAATACGACCTTCAACACGAGTCACGGGCTGCTTGATCCCCCCCTAGCACCTCGTTCAAATCTAAATATTTAGGGAAAATTGAATCTGAATCTAGAGTTTCCTACAAAGAGACGTAATTTTGCCCTGTATAGTGTCGTATCGTGTTCCCCCTGGTGACGCTGTGGAGTAGATTTACTTTATCGCCCCCTTACCCTGTTTGGATTATTTCTTTTTTCGAATTTAGTTAATTTTCCTTCCTCTAGCCTTATCTAAGGTTGCCCTACAGCTATTTGAAGCCGGAGCAACAGATCGTTTTACGCAAAGTAAGGGAATCGTAACGTGAGATTGCCTCCTACCATTTCTCTAATTGTTAATGCTGTCGAGCTCTTAGCGTTACTTGAAAAATAAATAAAAGGAGCGGAATTCGAACAGCGGAATGAAACTGTTAAGTGAAATAAAAGGTGCTATCTTTTAAGGCTGGTTTCACAGTGCATAATAAACTGTAAACCATTTCTCTCCATTAATCTTCGACAGAATCATTTCATTTTTTAAATGCAGACCTATTTGTTGCTATTTAATGAGAAACTATTGTCTAGCAATTAGACGAGAAAAACTGTCAAGTACCGAAGGTGGAGCGTTTTTAAGTTGACACTTTTTCGAGTCAAATTGCTAAAGGAAACAGTATAGAATTTAAACAACACCAATTTATCCGGTATCAATACAAACATCGATTGTAATTCAGCGGGACAATTTAATGAATAATAAATAAGAAACATATCAATGCAAACTTTATTTATGGAACACTAAATATGAATACATTTTGATTTGAACGTACAATTATTAAACACGCAGCTATTGAAATTTATACGAGGAATACTAATGACGCTACGGGTGCCACAGATAATCGTTCCTGTAGTAGATGTTGAAGTTTGTTCTTTTTCCAAACGAATCGATTGAATAATGCTGAAATGATGCTCTTTGTGTGATTTGTAATTTTGACACGTTTAACATCTACAGTATGCGCCAAAAGTATGGAATAAATTCAATAAAAACGAAACAATTATTTTTTGGGAAAAATCCTCGAACGGGTCGATTTTTAATTTAAAAAATACATATTTTAGCGTAAAATGCGATTTTCAAATGTCATTCGTTTTCGAGTAATAACGTCATCGATTTTCCTTTAAATGGCAACACTATATTTTTTTCCTTGATTCTGAAAGATCGTTTAATTCTCTATCAGACAGTACTAAAATTTTGCCCTCTTACATAGGAAAGTTTTCGAGTAAATGACGATTGAATGTTAGAAAACGTAAATTTTATCCATAAAAAAGTAACAATTCTGAGGTATGTAAAATAAAATACAATTGATTAAATTTTTACTTAAATTAAATGTTCGAATTGCCATCCACCAACTTCTTGACAATGCGCAAGTCTGTGAAGAAATTCTTCTTGCACATTATGAATGATTTCTGGGGTAACTCTGCGTATTTCGTCCCGAATGCGATTTTGAAGTTCTTCTAAATTACGTGGTTTATTAACGTACACTTTTGACTTCAAGTATCCCCATAAAATATAGTCAAGAGGTGTAAGATCTGGCAATCTTGCAGGCCATTCTATCGGTTCATTGAGTTCCTGCACAAGTTGAATTTTGTAGGGATGATATTTTTCCTTCCTCAAGATACGTAGTACTGTGCTCTGACTAGTGTCATTGTTTAATGCAACCAATCGTGAAGAATTATGAGGATTATCCACCATACTTATCAAAATGTTCTGTTTCTGATTTTCATTAATGCTTGGACGTCCAGGTTTTGGAATATTTACAATATTGCCAGTTTCTCTAAATTTAGTCTCTACCTTACTGACTGTTGATTGGCTGATAGGGCGATCTGGATATTTTTCATTAAATAACGTTTTTGCTTTATTTTAATTGATTTACGTTTTCTAACATTCAATCGTCATTTACTCGAAAACTTTCCTATGTAAGAGGGCAAAATTTTAGTACTGTCTGATAGAGAATTAAACGATCTTTCAGGATCAATAAAAAAAATATGGTGTTACCATTTAAAAAAAAAATCGATGACGTCATTACTCGAAAACAAATGACATTTTCATACCAATCTCTAAAATTTTTCTTCTTCCAAAAGGGATTTGGTGCAAGAAATACTCTGTCCAATGTTATAGAAGTGCCTCGTTTTTCCATCTTCTTTTTAAATAAGCGTACTGGGCATATCTTCCTTTAAAATATTAGGCGTAATCCATTTGCTGTCACATAATTTATTGTCACCACCTTTTCTCGTCTTCGAAAATAGAGGATTATACTTGATATGGTCAGTTTCTTTTCCATTATTTTCTTTGTAGTCTTTTCCATCATGTTTTCGCATATTAAAAGCCCAATATTATTACATTCAATTCATCGATGGAAGTATCTGGCTCGAATTTATATCCTTCACATTATAGAAAGTAGAAAATTGTCGCAACTGTATTAGCAGGCACCCAGGAATCAGCAGTTTGACTAATTTCGTTGTTCGTAGACTCACCGAATCGACTCATTGTTAGTGTTTAATAATTTAGTAAGTTGCTGACAAAAATGTCAAATTATTTAAATTATTAAATTAATAACCGAAAAAAACCATTAGTCCATGTGTTGCTGTAAAAGTTGCAGGTACATTTTGCCTTTGTCAAAGTGACAAAGTGGGTTTTTTATATATAAATTAAAGCGTCTCCACTATTTTTGATTTAGCAATACAACATCGCAAAATTGTGTGGGGGAAGGGTGGGCGTATCATTATTCATCGCATTTTAAGAGGAATTTAGGTCGACAACGTTATTTCGTTACAATGTTCGAACCGCATCTCCATACATAGTTCCAAAATGAATCTCCCGTTTAACTACTTGGATGTAATCCGAAAGTTTCGGAATAAATTCCCCGACCAAAGCGGGCCTCGCCGTTTTATGGCCACTTTTTGGCCATCGTTTACGACGGATGAAATGGGTTCGAAAATGCTAGGAGCTCGAGCCGGTTAAGTTTGCGATTAGGAGGAAGTCGTCGGTGTAGGTGCCAGCCATAGACGTAGATGTTCCTCAGGGGATAATAAGACGTTTCACGGGGTATATAAGAAACCTATGGGTGTTTAATGCTTTTATTTTTTTAAATATGGTTAAATGAATGACAGGCTACACACGAACAATATGAAGAAATGTACAGGAAGATTCAAAACTAATAGAACAATGTTTTTTTAATCTGCAGGGGCCTCTTGCAAATACAATTTTGTAAAAAAAAATAATCAGGGCCAGTAACATTTCGCATTTTCTTAAAGCTATATATTGGTCACTTATTCTCTTCTGTAAGCTCCGCTTAGTCCAATAATCATAACTACTTTTATAAATAAACATTTTCCATCTGCTTCTGTCAAAAATTTTATGACATCTTGTTTAGTAAGCCACATACAAAGTGAACCTAAAATAAGTACAAATATTTTAACTGCTGGTGTAGTTCGTCGTATAGATCAGTCTAGTGTAAGCCATTTTTAAAAATATCTAATATTTACGGAGATTAATTTTTTTTTAAATACCCACATTTTGAGGACCGCTAGCAGATCTCTTATAACCAACCTAATGAACCATATGATTTGTTGCGAGGTTGCTATATCTCCTCTAATATAAATATTAAGTTTTCTTTAACGTAATAGTAAAGTAATACGGTTAAATTCTATTTTAAAAATACTTGTTTGAAGCATAAGTACAGTAAAGTTGGGTATGTAGTATGATACGTAGTATTATTAACATAAATTTTAACTGCTTAACTGACCTTACTATAAACGATTAAAAATTAATTTCCGCAAGTTAAATACATACTACCATAAAGTATTTAGGAAGATATTACGTCATATTACTATGTTCAATGTTGAAAAATTATACATAAACGTGCACACAAGCTTGCCTGTTTGTTAAAAAATTAACTATTTAATCAGTAAGTTAAATGTCATTGTACACTGTTAGAAAGAGATACAAGGCACAATTTCCTTAAGTTATTTTATGAAGAATAACGAAAAACTATGATTTTCACACAGCATATTAAATTTAATATTCACCACATAACCCCAAATGAGTCAGTATTAACCATTTATTTCGAATCCAGAACCATAAAGTGACTTCGCACTTTAATCAGTGAAACAAATTTTAAAAATAATGGTACACATAATATTAAATAACAAAATTGCGGCTTGACGTATGCGCTTAATATCAAGAAAAGCAAAGACATTTGTGTAACACTGGCAACACTGTGAATCACACGTTCAATCTGCAGTGCTATGACATAAATGTATGAAAGTCAGCGGTCCTCAACAAGTTTTCTACAGAAAAATTATAAAATTTATTTAAAATTTATTTAAAATTTCACTTTTTTATTTCTGATTTTTTTTGTAAAAAACTATTAATTATGTGTTCTACACAGTGAACTATACTGCTGGTTAAAATATTTGTAATTCTTTAAGGTTCACCCTGTATAATGTTTTGTACCAGTTGTTTGACTTGTTTGCTGTCGTCATTCTATTACCGTTGATCAAAGAAAGCAAAATTAAGGCATATTCCGGACACCCTGTATTTTTGACAAATATGCCGTCACTGATGGGACCGGCCAAGGCCTACTCTGTAAACAATTTCTATTACGGCGAGCGTCCTTCGACAACAAATATTCTTCCCAGCCGGAAAATCCAGTCTTGAGCGGGCCAATAAATATATTTTCGCGCCAGCCGCATCCGAGAAGGCCTTTTGTGGATTTATAGGCCGTCGCCATCCCATTACTTATTATTTATTCCAAACGCATAACTCTTCTTTCTTTCAACGTTATTACCGCTCCCTTTATTCGTCTCCTGAGTGGGTTCGAAGAAATACACTACATAAAATATATCGGGGAGAGGCGTGTGCCCCGGATGATGGCTTTTTAAACTGGAAGAATTTATATTTGAGGATAAGTCGCGTGTTTTGGGTCAGAGAATGTTGTATTTACTAGTGGGGTAGGTATCTACATCTTGAGATAATTGTATAAATGATATCAGTGGCAGGATATTGGATCTAGTTATTAGTAATATGAATTGTGAAGCTCTTCGTGAGATAAATCTATTATTACAAGAGGATATGTACCATCCGTCATTAAATATTGAATTAACATTTCTGGAAACGAATCGTGTAAACTTCTCTACATCTATGAGTACAGAGCGATATAATTTTAGAAAGGCTGATTTTCATGGTGTGTACAATTCATTACAAGAAGTTGATTGGTCGTTTTTATCTTCACTCACAGATGTAAACTTTGCTACTGATTTTATTTTATAAAAAATTAGTTACAATTTTTAATGATCACATACCTAAATTTAATAAAAAAGCTGAAATCGTTAAAAATATTAAATTGAAAAATTATTACTAAAAAAAAAATTCATAAAAATATGGATTCAGTGATTCTTTGTTAACGTTTTTTACATCATATCTCTGTAACCAATCGCAGTTCGTGTCATACAATGACTTTGACTATTTTTATTCTCCGTCTGGAGTCCCACAGGGATCGAATTTAGGGCCATTGCTTTTCTTGCTATTTATTAATGATATTTATTACTGAGGCTATAAATAATAATTTTCTTATATTTGCCGACGATCTAAAAATATATCGTAGAGTTGACACCATCGAATACTGTCTTTTTATAGCAAATCAAATAAAAAAAATAGAAAACTGGTGTACTATTAACAGGCTGAAATTAAATGAACAAAAATGTAAAACACTATCTTTTACATTAAAAAGACAGCAAATGAAATTTGATTATAACTTCGATGATTTCATCTGCTTTAAGAATGTTTGGGTTTGTAATAAGGAATTGTCGGAGCTTTCAAAATAATCAAACATTAATGCTTATGTATAATTCCTTTGTCAGGTCTAAATTACAATATGCGTTTATTATATGGTACTCATATTATCATAATCAAATCCTTCGAATAGAAAGTGACCAGAACAAATTTTTAAAATTTTTATATCACAAAAATTATGGAACCTATCCAGAGAGGGGCTTTGATCATCAATTATTACTGGATCCATTTAAAGTGTCTTTATAAGTGAGACGAATTTTGCCTAGTACAACTTTTGGTTACAAATTAATGCATGAGATTGACTGTACAAATCTTATCAGTGAATTATACTTTCAAATACCAAGAAGTTCATAAGTTCATCCCGATATGTTCAAATATTTAGACTGCCAATGGCCAAAACTAACATGATTTTTACACAGTTGCATTTTTACACAGTTACTTAAATTATTTAAACATATCTTAAGAAGACCATGCTTAACAATAATAATAAGCCGTCAACTTATTTAATATTGTGTATTGTCATATTAAGCCTATTCTTTAAAAATATTAAATTTTACTACTTGCTTATGCGTATTCAAATGCTGAAATAGTCAACATGGTTTACATTTATGACCTTGCACATGGAAATAGTGCTGACTCTAGGCGAATTTATATGGAAAGATTTCCAAATCATCCATAACTCCAAACCCAAGAATATACAGGGTGAACCTTAAATAAGTAAAAATATTTTAAATATTTAAGGAGATATAAATTTTTTTTTAAATACCCACAACTTGAGGACCGCTGTCATAACCTACCTAATGAAGCATATCATTCGTTGCGAGGTTGCCATATCTCCTCTAATATAAATATTACGTTTCCTTTAACGTAATAGTAAAGTAATATGGTTAATTCCATTTTAAAAATACTTGTTTTAAGCATTAGTACAGTAAAATTGGGTATGTAGTATGATACGCAGCAATATTAACATAAATTTTAACTGCTTAACTGACCTTACTATAAACGATTACAAATGAATTTCCGCAAGTTAAATACTACCATAAAGTGTTTAGGAAGATATTACGTGATATTGCTATGTCCAATGTTCAAAAAGTATACATAAACGTGCACACAAGCTTACCTGTTTGTTAAAAAAATAACTATTTAATCAGTAATCCACATTTCACAAGTTAAATGTCATTGTACACTGTTAGAAAGAGACACTAGACACAATTTCCTTAAGTTATTTTATGAAGAATAACGAAAAACTATGATTTTCACACAACATATTAAATTTAATTTGTGATAAATCAGTTGGAGTGTAGCAAAAATGGATAATGAACAAATTCTGTATAACTATGATTGTGAGTAGATAATCTGGTTAATATTTTCAATTTATTGGTAAGGTATAGAAATGACAAAGGGGAGGAGATGACCATTAATATTTTCATAAATAAACATATTTCAATCATTCTTTGACATATCTAAAAATTCGAATGTAACACTGGCAACGCTGTGGAATTCACACCCACCATGACTCCCGGAACAGCGGTCCTCAACAAGTTTTGTATTGAAAAATCACGAAATTTATTTAAAATTTGAATTTTTTATTTCTGATTTTTTTGTAAAAAGACTATGAATTATGTGTTCTACACAGAGAACTGTACTGCTGGTTAAAATATTTGTACTTATTTAAGGGTCACCCTGTATAATATTAGATGATATTCACACCTCCGCCACTGGTAAGTTTCCAAAGCTAGTAATTTTTTCTTTCATACATACTGTCATACTAAATATGCACACCGAATTTGGTCAAATTATCTCAAGCGATTTAAAAATTAAAAACTGATTTTTTTCTAATTTTTGACAGGTTGATAACTGACATTCTCAAGCACCGTTAAAAAACACTGTTTTTGCTCACTTAATATAAAAATAAGTATTATAAAATCTTTCACAAAAAATCAAAAGAGAAAAGGAGAAAAACATTTTCCCAACACAAACAAAGCTCTCCTTCACATTCCATGCTGAAATCCCTGTAAAACTCAACCCCAAGCCACCAAACTGCCTCGCATTACCCCTTCTAAATAACGTCAGTCCCCTACTCCTCCGCATTAGAATAATGACTCGTCATTACCCCCTCCAATGCTATTTTAGGTTGAGGCCCAGCCCACATAGGTCCACATAGGTTACGTCCGTGTAACACAGTCGAAAATATCCACTGTATAAAAGGAACCGGAAGTATTGGATAGTCTCGAGGGTCGAAGGAACGCTCCTACCATTTTTAAGGGGTGGCCGGGGGGTGAGGGGGACGCGTCGAGACGGATGATGACGTTTTTATGGCATCGGTGATGCATGGGAGGGCCGAAACTGAATACGGGATTTCATTTTGACGGCCAGCACTTGCAAGATACCGATAAAAAGGGTTATGCAGGTTGTTCTGTTTGTAATGCAAAGAATTTTAGGGTTAATTCTTCTTGGGATAATAGTGGGGGTAGTTTATATAACTTTTTATATGCGTATTATAATAGTAGCTTTATATGTAGTTATAATATTTACGCAATAAATGGGATATAGATCTTATTAGATTTATTCTAAAGTTAAATTTCGATTGAAATAGAGGTTTTACCATTCGATTTGTTCGTAAAAAGATTCGTCTAAATCAATTGAAGTATCTTATCTGTATTAGCAAATTTTTGTATATAATGGCGAAGGTGCCAGTATTGCAAGACTTTGCTAATGACAATAGGCTAAATATTATTTTAACGACTTGTATAGAGGCAATATAGAGGGAGTTCAAAATATTTGGCCCCACTTTGAGGGCCTGTAACTCCGCCTGTGTGCAACTTTATATACAGGGTGGTCCACTTTCGAAAGCGGAAACTTTAGAGACAGATAGAGAACCACAAAATAATATCAGTTTGTATTATAAACTATATTCGAAAAATGCTTCGTTACAAAGATACAGGGTGGCAAAATTTTTATCATAAATTCCGTCTTAATCCGCTAGTCTTTTACGTTTGGGATACTATTAAAGATAAATTCTACGCTAATCCCGTATTAACAAGGGAAGATTTAATTTTAAGAATTCAGCTAGCCTGCAATGATATGCGGCGAAATCCGCATGAAGTATCTGCTGCAATAAATGCGTTAGTGAGATGTCGAAAATGTATTGAGGTGGGTGGACATTTCGAGCAATTTTTGGCGATTTTACCCTCAATTTTCTTTCTTTTTGTTATTGTTGCTGGAAACCGCTAATTAAATTTCTCATTTTCGTTTTTGTTTACTTAATAGTTTTTCAGAAATCATTAGGTAATTTAATTTTTTACTGGCAAACGGTGTGTCAAATGAAAAAAGTAAGGAGCCTTTTTCTGTTGTAAATTCAACAAGGATTCTAGAAATAGTTTTAGTTTCTAAGAAAAACATTGGAGTACCATTTTTTTCATTAAAATTTCCCGAAGATCTGTCCGTACGCACGCCACTGGTAGAAGAATAATATTTTTTACGTAAAAATATGTATCTAGATTACCTATTCAAAGGTTCCAAATTTCATTGAAATATCTAAAGCAGTTTTAAAAATATTAATAAATTTGGAACTTTTGATAAACATTTTGTACACCCTGTATCTTTGTAATAAAGCATTTTTCGAATATAGTTTATAATACAAACTGATATTATTTTGTGGTTCTCTGTCTGCCGCTTTTGAAAGTGGACCACCCCGTATAGGCATGTTTGGTTAAACTGCAATATTATGGGACCTCCTTCATGCACCTGCTATATGTCGCTTCTTATGCGGAACACCCTGTATATTCCGAAGTCTCGTTATGAAAACTAATCCAGACTATTTGCAGTCATGCCACTCTGTGTTCAGCTGAGAGGCGGCAACGAAATAAAAACATTTGCACAAACTCGCGCCAGTAGTATCGATCATCTAGTCCGCTAAATTGCTGCATATTACATATTTCATGGCAAACTGCGATCGGCCTCGGTTATTTTAATTAAAAATTTACCGGCGATGAAAAATTTAGGTCAACTCCGGTTTTGTTTCTGTTTTATTTATTTCAGTTGCCGTTAATTTTTATATCGCGCGCAAACAGTTTACTAGAAATTGAGGCTCGCAAACATATTAACGAATCCGACCGTTAGATCGATACTTGCACCGATTTTCACAGAAGCAAACCCCTCAGAAAAAATCTACGAAGAGTAACTTGGTTTCCCAATAAACAGGTATAAGTGTGCAGGGCGTACAGAAAATAGTGGTCAGAGATGAAAGGGCATCAGAAGAAGTTAAAATAATGTCAGTACTTCATATATCGCCTTCCTTACTGAACATATTATTCAGTAAGGAAAGTTGTATGAATTTTATATTGGATTGAAATAGATTACAAGGTAATTTTTCAAACATAAGGTCAGAACATATTTCTGGCGGCAATAATCACACGATAATTAAAATATTAACATTAATAAATTGTCATAGAATGTAAACGAAACCACGTGGTCGAAAACGCGATATTAAAGTGTCTGACGTCACAAGCCTTTGCTGTGGCGGCCAACGTTTTCTGGAGGCGTGGCCAAATAGAAATTTTAAATACCGTCTTTTGGCTTACTTTTTCACGAAATTGTCTAGGACAAACGCTATTTCTATGAAAATAATACTTTCTTTCCTCTGCACGTATTAGGAAATCATGCAGTTTCCCCATTATGAAACACCCTGTATAAAAATATCAAACATTTTAATCGGACAATGAAAACTGTATTTGAAGGAATGAAAAAACAACAAATGGAAAAAAGTTGAAACCGCAGTTTTACCACGTGCGCCAACACGACCACACGTGACATTTTACAGCTTCCACGGAAAAAAGTTCCCGTCGGGACCGTATAATTAAATTTCCAGAAATAAAAAGAGAACCGCGAAAATTTAAAACGTCTGGAATGAATTTAACTTAATTCGCCGCTTTATTGTCCCCCCGTTTCGCTCTATCTCTTCCGTTCAGATATGGGCGTTATTTATGTTTTTAATAAAGCCGGCTTCGGTTTTATGACGCCCCGCTCTCGGGAATTTGTAAGAAAAATCTGTTGCCGAGACGCTTTTTTACGCCTGCTTTACGGTTTCGGGTCTACCGGCCCGTCTGGGGCGACAAACTGCTGTTTTGGCGAAGATTTAGTCTTTGCTCTGGAGATATTACACGCCCAGAGCGAAGGAGTATCGCTATGAATAATATATCGCCCCTTCCCCACACACATCTGCAGCAGAACACGTCCAAATTAAAATCGTAATCGAGATTCGCAACGTTCCACATGAACTTTAAAAAAAAATAATGGAAGATCAATTATTTTATTCCAACTGGAATTGTAATGTAGTTTACTTTATTGAATGATTTGCTTTTAGACAGATATTTGTATAATTCCGTAATGTAACAAATATTAAATAAAAATTACGTTAGAATTGGAAAATATTTACTTAGGAAATACAGCACTATTACAGTATTATAAATAATAATTGGAAATTACATAAGAATTGGACAGTATGTTGTTGGAAATACACTCCAACTGGAATTTCCAGTTACATACCAAAACCGATGTAATCGGAAATGTTATTTCCGAGGGAACGAACACTCCTTCTTGATTTTCCATCACTGTACTCCTCCTCTCTCTTCCATAAAGAGTAACGCGTTTCCATTATTGTTTACCGACAAAGCGGCACCCCTGTAAGATTATGAGGGAGCGTTAAGAGATATTGTTTTAAATAGTCCGACGAAAGCTCAGATGTCGGGAGACAACAACCGTACCAGGCCAAGTTCTCACGAGACAATACCAGGTGGGGTTGGGGCCGGCGATAACGCGAAAGCCCTTACAAATTTAATTCAGTTGGTGTTGTTTTCATTTAATTAGTGCAGGCTATTGTGAGGTGCCCGAGGACGGCAATTAGCTCCGGTGCCTAACTTTTGAAAATACACCCTCACTCGAAGGGGCGTGTGCCAACGTTTCATACAACCGTGCGACGAAACCGGAAAATTGACAGTTAATTAAAGATCTCCTTCTTCTTCTTCTGCAGCAGGTAACAAGGAGGGGGTTTAAACGGGAATACAGAAAAATTCCTCTAATAAAAGTTTATTAGAAAAAAAAATTGGGTATATTTCTGGAAAAAATATAATTGATGGCATCGTTTCTGTTCAATCCCAAAGATAATACCTTCGATTGAAAATGGAGCTTACCTCATCCTATTTAACACCACGTGTCCCAAATTTCATTTTTTTTTTGTATCCTCAGCAGGCCCATACTATCAAGTTTGAGACAAACTGTACCTAATAAAAAACCGTTAGTCATTTGTTCTGAAGGGCCGCATGTCTGTAAAAACTTGTTTGTTTCTCGCTGCAATATCTTATCGCCCTATTTGATTTTATGCCTTCCGCGAAGATAGCCAGAAGACCGATTGCGTTAAACAAGTTTCGGAATAATAAATAGCCGACGGAGTTCCAAGGCATACTTTTTGTTCAAATAAGTCGACTAGAAAATATATATTTTTATATATTCACTCATTCCGTTTTATGAGAAAATAAGGGATGCCTTTGCAAGGCAGGCGTACGTAGTTGGATATTTCTGAAAGCAATAACGCAGTTGTGATTGCACAATTTACATTTCACAGCTCCCATCCAGTCCAATATTTCAGCAAATATTGAGAATCAATAGAAAGTTTAAAATACAATCTTTCGCTGAAAGACCCTAGCAGTTATGAGGGGGTCAATATTGGCAATAACTTGTCCGAAATCAGCAAACACGGACGTCTATATAATACGCATAATAGAATCTTTGCTTTGTGGACATTTATCGACGTAAAAATGACGTAACGATAACATCAATTATAAAACGTCAATGAAATTACAACTAGCAATAATCTGCTCAAAATAATCAGCTACAAACTACTCGGAGAAGATTTCACGTTGTTTGTCCCTTTATCGATGTAAAAATAACGTGATAGTACCTGCAATTAAATTGAGCACTGGAAGCCAATGTAATCCAAACTGGTAATAACTTGTCTGATATTATCAACAACAGAAATATACACAATGTGTCTAAGGAATTCTATTTTGTGTGTAACATTTATTGACGTGAAATCTACGTTTACAATAATTCTAATAAACTTATTGAAAACCAGAAAAATTTGGTAATCATCAACTGCAAAGGTTTATATAATGCTATATGAGCTTTTTCGTTATTTGATCATTTATCGACGTCAAAATGACTTAACAGTAACTTCAAGTGAACAGTTAATTACTAAAAATCGGTTATTATTAGATTTATTGACGTAAAAATGACGTTAATAATAACTCAAATAAAATTATGAACCACTGGGGGTCAATGTAATTAAAATCAGCAGATATTGCTAGGAATCGCCAATTACCGGCATACAGAAATGCATAAACGAGTCTAAGGTTATCTTTCGACGTATAAATGACGTATATAATTATACAAATAATTAAATTATCGATTGTTGATATTTGAATAGCAGCCACATGATATATCTAAAAGTTGTAGATTTACTGATCTTTATTCGAGGTTCCAAACCAAATAGAACGTCAAACGGACGTCATTCGGCCTGCACGAATTGTAACAATGTTGCTCCACGAATTTAGTATTCTCCGCTTCGCCAGTGGTCCTTTGTGAGAACATAATTACTCAAATAAACACCGGTGAGATTGAAATTGGAATTCTCTGGGAAGAAAAAGAAAATTAATTTTAAAATAATTCAGACTCTAATTCAGATTCCCTCCTCGTGTATAACTGAAAAACTTTTTTAATTGAATCTGTGCTTGCAATCCGAGAAAATTAGGCGCTTTTTTAAATAATAAATACATCTCTCGGAATAGTGTTTACCTTGTGTAACCAGAAATTAATTGGGGGACGGGGGGAGGTCCCTGCTCTGGGCAAAAAAAATTAAGTAGCCGCCTTCGGGAAGTTTTACAATAATAATGTGTCGGGGGAGCGTTGCTTTCGGGGGAGGCATTTTTATATAAAAGATTGCCGTCTCAATCTCGGGGGAGTAATGATATGATCCAAAATCCTGAGTGGAGACACGGAAATATACTTCGTAACCGCCTTTGTCTCCGCAAAAAAAAAGAATGTCACTCTTTGTTGGAATACCCTTGTCAGGGTAAAGTTTTCTAACTGTAATAAAAATTCTTATGGCGAACTTTTAAGATAAATTCTTCCCGAAGTCGTGAACCAATGTACAGATAAATACAAATTTGTTAAAGTTACTACTTTTCGTGAAACATAATATACGGAGTGTTTCGTTTGCATTCTTCAAACTCTGCGCACAATAATTACAGAATTGTTAATTTCTTCTACACAAATTGTACTTCTTTTTCACATTCTATTGTGTAGATTCATTTATATTTAATTTATGTACAATTCTTACAACTTCCATGAAAAGTTATGCAATAAATATATTTTTGTCAAATACAGAGTGTCCACAGATGGAGAGGTAAACTTTTATTCGAATTTTTTTCAAAAAGTGTATTTCTTTCAAATAAGGTTTGCTTGTCTCGAAATGCGAAATTGCCAAGAGTAAAGGGCCACTTTTTAAAGAAGAAAAAGTGTTATAGAGAAATGTTCTATCTATTAACATTGAACACATACGAACAATTATTCTGTAATGGGGATGCAAATCAAACTACTTAACTAACTACTTAATACTTCCTTAATGTTTTTCTTTAAAACACCAATGTTATACTGTAAATCCTGTCAGTATGATTTTTGCTTCAAGTATCCCCATAAATAAAAATCAAGAGAGTTAAGATCGGAGATCGCTGTGACTATCCTATAGTACTTAACCATTCAATCCATTTATGGGGAGTAAGCTTGGCTAAATAGACATTTGTGCACATTTTAAATATTCCCCTTCATCTACAGATTTTAGAGAATGTGCACATTTTAAAGGATTTTAAATTTTAAATTAAATAAGATGTGTGCACATCTTAAATGCACATTTTTTAGAGAATGCGCATATTTTAGAGGGTGTATACATTTTAAATATCATTTTTTACCTGCACAGTTTAGGAAATGTGCACATCTTTAGAGAATGTGTGTTTAAATAATACTCTTCAATCTGAACATTTTAGAGGTTGTGCACAGCATATTTTAGAAAATGTGCGTATTTTAAAATATGACTTTAATCCTTTTTAATCTACACAATTTAGAGAATGTGCACTTCCTAAATAATCCTCTTCAATCTTCACATTTTAGAGGATGTTCACATTTTAGGTCTTAAACATCTTAAATAATAATTTCTAATCTGCACAGTTTTGGAAATGTACACTAAATTTTATTTTTTATTAGAGGATGTGCCTATTTTAGAGGATGTACACATTTTAAATAATTCTCTTTAATCAACACATTTTAGAGAATATGCACATATTATATAAGTCGAGTGACGTCATAGCCATATAAAATTAAATTATTAGTAGAAACCGAAGCTCTCACACAAAATATGTATTTTTAAAGGCGTAATACATGAAATTGGCACACAGTACACAGTCGTAAAACTTGTATGTACAAACATTTCTAAAATGCACCCTGTACTGTACGTTAGGCGACCAATTAGAGCAACGACAGAAAAGACAATCGAATAAGGTTATAATGGTTACGGCCGCCATTACGAACAGCCGATTTTAAGACTTTAGCGGTGGAGAAGTTTACAATCGAAGGTATAGATTTAATGGGCCTTTCAGTGCTGAAGTTGCGCCGTTACCTAACGGTTATAGGTAATTCCTAACTTTACTGCTTCGAAATGAAGTGCTCAATCGTAAATAATTAATTTGTTGGGTTAGTTTTAATTGCCTGGGACCAATATGCGATTGAAAATACTGGGAGGCGAATTCTAGACCGCCGTCGCATCGAAACTTTGCATAAAAAAGACGAATAACTTTGTACGTCGAAGTTTACATCCGGTCCGAGGGACCAAAAGACTCCAATTAATCACATGCGGTAAGCGATTGTCGTATAGGGTTCCTAATCGTTAGCGGACGCCTCAGCGGCGCGCGGGGACGCGCGGGCCCTGTAACACCTTGTTAATAACTCAATATAGAGTATCAAAGCCGTCAAGTCGATTCAAAGATGACCTTAATGTATCCTGCGGCGGCTAGGGCCGGCTCGATAATGTCCTTAATGGGGGAAGGGGGAGGAATTTCGGTTAAGTGCTTTGCAAAAGGGATGATCCACTTTTAACCCGAGAGTGACCTCGTGGGACGGAATACTCTGTAGACTCTTTTGTCTCATTAATAAATTTGGAGAGGAATACATTCAGATCGGTTTTATAGTTGGTTCAGATGAGTCCAAAGTAATTAAAGACACCCTGTACAAAGAGTTCTGAAGCAGAGAGATTTTTTTTCATGACAGTTTTAGTTTATAAACTTTTCATGAAATTTAATTTGCGCAGGCTATGACGTCACTGGACTTCTTGCACGGTCGTCGAATTTACGACGTCCTCCGGATTATTTAAAATGTGCACCTTCTCTAAAATTAAAGAGGATTATTTAAAATGTGCACATCCTCAAAACTGTGTAGACTGAAGATTATTTAAAATGTGCAGATTAAATAAAATTATTTAAAATGTGCACATCCTCTAAAATGTGCACATTCCTTAAAACTGTACACATTTTCTAAAATATGCACATAAAGGATTATCTAAAATGTGCACATCCTCTAAACTGTGTAGATTGAAGCGGATTATTTAAAGTATGAACATGCTCTAAAATATGCAGATTAAATAAAATTATTTAAAATGTGCGCATCCTCTAAAATGTGCACATTCCTTAAAACTGTACACATTTTATAAAATATGCACATAAAGGATTATCTAAAATGTGCACATCCTCTAAACTGTGTAGATTGAAGAGGATTATTTAAAGTATGCACATTCTCTAAAATATGCAGATTAAATAAAATTATTTAAAATGTGCATATCCTCTAAAATGTCCACATATTTTCTAAAATATGCACATAAAGGATTATCTAAAATGTGCACATCCTCTAAACTGTGTAGATTGAAGCGGATTATTTAAAGTATGAACATGCTCTAAAATATGCAGATTAAATAAAATTATTTAAAATGTGCGCATCCTCTAAAATGTGCACATTCCTTAAAACTGTACACATTTTATAAAATATGCACATAAAGGATTATCTAAAATGTGCACATCCTCTAAACTGTGTAGATTGAAGAGGATTATTTAAAGTATGCACATTCTCTAAAATATGCAGATTAAATAAAATTATTTAAAATGTGCACATCCTCTAAAATGTGCACATCCTCTAAACTGTGTAGATTGAAGAGGATTTTTTAAAGCATGCACATTCTCTAAAATATGCATATTAAATAAAATTATTTAAAATGTGCACATTCCCTAAAACTGTAAACATTCTCTAAAATATGCACATAAAGGATTATCTTCAATGTGCACATTCTCTAAAATATGCAGGTTAAAACAGATGTGCACATTCTCTAAAATGTGTAGGCTGAAAATTTTACTCCAATTGTGCATGCTTACATTTTTCCAATTGTTTAATAGATTTTACAAATTCCAAACTTTGCAAATTGTGCATTTCTGCCCCAAATTAAGAAATTTCGTAACTCTTATAGTTTTCGAAATGTCAATAGTCATTCTCGTTGTGCACCTCCCTGAACATACATAAGTATTTAAAAATTTTCAAAGACAACGAGTTTTTAATAAAAAGACGTATAAGATAAGCAACTGTACACCTGCTGTAACCTAAGCCCTTAAATATAAGCAAAACTCGCGACGACACTCGAAACTTTGCGATTTTTTCGCGGACTTGGGAGGATTCTCGAAACCCGTAACCCAATTTCGTCGGTTAAAGTGTGTTTCTCAACAGCTAAACGGTTTTTAAAAGGAATACTTCGGGGGCGAACGCTACTGACGTTTCAAAGTTTAAGGAGTTGATGCAAACATTTGGGAGTATTACTAACAAGGGGAATTTTCCAGGAGGCCATATAGCAGCTTGCCACGACCTAGTTTAAAATGAAAAGGGTGTACTTATGGGATCTGATACCGCAGAATTGACACTGAGAAAACAACTCTTTTTTTATATCACAATACTGAACAATTTCTAAATCTACACGGTGAATTTTAAATAATGAGACACAGAGCAGTGGCGTATTCTCTATATAAAAAAAATGTAGTTGGGCTATATTTATGCTATTCCATAAAGTAATTGGAATATAGGGTGTTAATAACTTTTGCAAACATGTAATTGTTTTATTTAATTACTGGGTATAAAACGGTTGAAATTAAAAATTAGTCACAAACTGTTCTAAAATAACGAAGAATATTGCGTTGCTAGTTGCATACTCTTCAAACATCAAAGAACATGGTCAAAGCTTAGAATATAATATAATATTCTAAGGCTCCAAAGAAACATTTTTACAGAACACTGCAAACATCTTGTTATAGGATGTTATATTTTAAAATAGTACTACTAACTTATTTTATGCAAACATCGTCGATTATTGTTAATATTGTTGCTATTATTAGTATTAACAGAATTTAATTCCCCAACAACATAAGACGTTTAAAAATTTATCACCGTGAAGTACACCTTGCAGTAGTGGCCTACAGATGGCGGCTGCATCAGATGCTGTATTTGAAATAATTTTTTAGTACTTGCTTTCATCAACATTTAAATTTTCGCGTATTTTTTGTGTATATACAAATATGTATTCAAATGGCTAGATAACGGATAAGGTGCTGATTTATGGAAAATGTAACAAGTGCATATCGTGTGGCAGCGTAATACCAAAGGCGTTTTGCGACAAAATATTAGTAATGTCTTGACGGTAAACCCGTGCTAGAGTTATTATGTATTTGTGTACATTTGCGTGTATTTTTTTTGTTATCCTTTGCAGTTTTTCCCGATGAAGGTAGTCCACCTGGTCGTGATCGTCGGGCCAAGTAAGTACCTCGATTTAAACAAAAAGAACGATCGAGGGAAGGAGAAGTCCCCAGCAACAAACATTGTTGCAATGACAAGTTTTAATTTAAACAAGTAAGAAAACAGAAAATGATTCAACATTCTTAAAATCTCCAAATGTCAATCCTGGAAATAAATAGGTAGGTGCTAGCTGCCTTCCTGTGCTACCATATCGTGTTTCTCATTAAATAATAAAGGTAATCTACATTTTGTAAATAAAATTTTTTCTTTCAAAGCGGCGTAAATTAATATACGTGTCAACGCAGTGACCTTTGACACCGTTGACTTTGGCCGAATATACCTAACCTCGCGGCTGACAGAAGGTTAGTGACGACGATAAATAAGAGTATAATAAAAAATTGTTTATAAATAAATTTGGAAATTTTTTGATGGACGATTTCGTTAATTCTTATTTTTCCCTACCCCCTCTTAAAATATTTGTACTTAATCATAGTTAACACTATATAAACTTTCAATAGATTGAAATCTCTACTCGTAAAACTATTAATAGTTCAGTCATTTAAGGTTTAATCTGCGGAAAAATTCCTAGTGAACTGAATTCTTGTATACACCTTTATTAAGGCGTTGTAATGAAGATGTGAAAAATCGACATTGATATCGTGCCGGTTAAAAAAGTTATAAAGGTCAAAAGGTCACGAAAATCAGTTTTTCGCAAATATCCTCGCCACCTATTGCTCGGAGGTCAATAGAGGTCATTTTAAAAATTGTTTGTTATGAAAAATTATCTACAAAAAATGCCTCTTGCATTTTTCTGTAAAACTAACCGTTTTCGGAGTAGAGAGCTGAGAAAGCGACTAGAATGCACTCACATATGGTATTGCATATCGTATACCAAGGCGTAAACTCTATTGATTTTTATTCATGTTTGTAAGTGTCTTCCAAACTTCTATCTGATACTTGGGCGTTTTGTGAAAAATATATAATAACCTCTATTGACCTCCGAGCAATAGGTGGTGAGATATTTTCGAAAAACTAATTTTCGTGACCTTTTGACCTTTATAACTTTTTTAGCCGGCACGATATCAATGTCGATTTTTCACATCTTCATTACAACGCCGTAACAAAGGTGTATATAAAAATTCAGCTCACTAGGAATTTTTCCGCAGATTGAGGTTTAAAATGCCTAAAATGACTAGACAGTATACAGAAAACAACGTTCATAACGAAAAAAATAATAATGATAATGAGTTTAAGTCTACTAAATACACTGAGAAAACAAAATTATAATATTCCCATAACCTCAGACGCAAAGGACAGATTTTTAGGTCCTATCGACTGGACTATCGTCGATGCGAGTTCCACCAATTATTCACAGACCGATGGGCGCTATCGGCGTATCAATAACCAACGTAATAAACTCCATCCAAATGGAGTGCCATTTGTTAGAGGCGAGCTATGAATGTTGAGTTGCCAGGTGATGTGTGTACCTTGTTTGTTTCCTAACAATGACGATATGGTCGCTAATCAACGGGTAGTTACCGCGGGAGTGGATTGTTACGAAGTGTTCGGAACTTGAAGAACCATATTTGTTCACAGGGGCAGCGTCGATTTATTTTTCGAGAAGGGGTAAAATAGTTTTAATATATTCTGATGGCAATAGACATGACAAAATTAGTCTGCCAAAATTTAATTGTAGATTCTACGCTCCAAAATAAGAAAAAAAGTTATACAAACAGCGAACTAAGACCCCTTAAAAAAAGGGGGGGGGGGACAGAATGTTTCCTTTTTAAATATTTCAAAAACCGTCAAAGACAAAACAATAATATTTTCAACTGAGTACCAGCATTAGACAACAAATCTAGTGTTCAAAAAATAATTTTGCATAAATAGTCATAGGCGTTGCAAATTGGGGGATCTTGGATAAATATTGCTCTAACTTTTTTGTATCTTGAGATTTTCGCTGTGAAACCAAAATATTAAAAATGTTGGTGAATTTTACATGAAAAATGTACTCATATTTCACTTCGATAATCTGATTCGTTTTCGAGTAACATTAATTTATACGTTTTGTGTCAAACCACAAAAGTTTAAGATCGGAACTATAAATAGTCAAAATATCCCTATTGGCTGTGAGAGAATACTGTTGGCTTATTTGACACATTAAAAGTTTTAGGCAAACGTTTTGAAGTATTAAAATACTATTAAAGTGCATATATCAGTAATATAATTGTTTGTAAATTTTTGAATTTTAATATAGCCTGTTAATCAAAAAATATCTATCATATGTGTCAAATAAACTGATAAATGCCTTCCCAAAGCTTGCTGAGGACAATTTGATCGCTTGCATATAATATCTAAAATCTAAGAACTGAATCACCCTGTATATGTTAAGTAACTATGGTTGAAAACTGGCATTTATCTACCTCAAGGGATACCGCAAAGCATTTTACTAAGTCCATTCCATATTAATGACCTAAGCACACGACGTATGTGTCATTCGTTGGTCACTTTGCATAAAATTGTGACCGAAAAAATCGATTGTCCATACTTACTGGCTTTTCAAGACTCTTTATTTTCCCACCCTAAAACAAATCTGTTAAAATATTCACCTTTGTACGTAATAGATCTTAATTATCGTCATATGCAATATCCGGTGGATATTTTTCATGACCTTATTAGACGCATTAAACAGAAAGTCTTTACAAATTAGCAAATTATGTTACTTATACTTGTTTTACTATAAGTGTGTTCTTTCTTTTATTCGGTTTCTTAGTTTATATTTGTGTATAATTTTTTTCTCTGTACATCTAAGTTTATATTATACATTTAAGTTTTTTTACTAATCTCATGTTATTCCACCGATTTATTGGCTTAGGCTGCGGGGTGGCGTGTACTAAATAAATAATCATTATTAAAATTGAAATTAATTTGCTTCCGTAAACGTACGTGGTAAACAAGCCGCCGCATATTGACAATCCACGAAAGCAAATTACAAGCACACCAACCCGAATAAAAAACGGTACGTCGTCGGAGTCTCTGTCAATACTTTTACGGCAAAGCCAATCGCCGGATGTCATTTATTAAAATCTCAATTAAGTTTGCGTAAACATCGGGCGGTTTTTGTGTAACGCCCATCCCCGATATTTCGATATCTAATCCCGCCCTGTATCCAATTACCCGTTCTGTTTGTATTCGAAATTTCGCCAGGCGGCCACATGTTTACTTATACATTTTTTCGGGCAATTTGCTTTAAACGGCCCTTTCGCCGCACTTTTAGCAGCCCGTTCGTATCCGGGAAGTTGTTTGGATTACTGGCTCTCTTATTCTCTCCGTCGTTTCATTTTCGCATAGAGAGAAAAATTAGGTCTCGGTGATTTTAAATTGAATGTGTTGCCAACGTTTACTACTATCGTCATCGCCGGGATTATGGTCAGCTTTTAATTTCACAGGCTTCGCCTCATTTCCGTATAAACTGAATGACGAAATTTGATGTAGCGCGGTACATACTTCATGTATTTTTATACAAAATTGGTTCATAAACTCTAGCTTAGTTACTTATAGAAAAACGTACAAAAAATAAACTGGTATTTAAATAATTAAGTTATATGGCCACTAAAACTTACTAACACTCACCACATTCAACAGGCTACAATCCAATATATGATTGGAAGTCTTGAGCAGTAGTTAGGAAATATGCTGCGGGCATGCTGAAAAGAAAAATGAAAACTGATATAAATAAAACTACTACGAGTTGTAGTAGTTGAAAATAATGTTTAAAAGCCATGAATTGCCTTTAATTGTTCGAAATCTGATGAAAAAGAAACGATTGCCATTATTATCAACACACTTGGGCCATTGTTATATCACTGTGTCAGAAAATTGCATGTAACACAAAATGATACTACTCACACTATCAAATACCAAAAATAATAACAATACCACGATTCGTTTACGTACGTGTTACGTTGTTATCTAACGGAACTTTAAGGTTATAAAGGAAGCGTGACTTTCAAATACCAAAAATAATAACAATACCACGATTCGTTTACGTACGTGTTACGTTGTTATCTAACGGAACTTAAAGGTTATAAAGAAAGCGTGACTTTCAACAAAGACTACCCGCTCAAAGACTTATCACATCACGTTTATCGATGACGTATTGTGAAATAGTTCCTTGACTTATTAGAATAGGTCAAGATTATACAGCGTCAGCTTCAAAGTTTGCAATAACTTTAAACTCGATTATCTTCAGTTATTAAAAAACAATTATTAGGGCAATATCTGTAAAATTTTAATGCCTACCGTCGTCAGTTAAAATTAATACCTCATTTTCAAAATCATCCAGTACAGCAAAATGAAAAAATGTACTATTATATTACATTTTTATCGTACACATTACTTAAATTACAGTGAAGGTAATTTAAAATATAACGAACGAATAGCTAGTAATAAATATCTCTCAGAGTAATTTTTCTTCAAAATTTATTCCGCATGAAAAACAACGACCATACGCTAGAATTAATTACCGTGGCTGTCTTATCAGACCTCTCTAGCATCCAATAAAAAAAGAACTGTTCAATAAGAACACTTCCAGGTATAAAATACCGCAAACGCTTAACGGAATATTGATTGCAGTTTGTCTTACTTATCAGCTTTTTGTTTCGCCGCAGCAGGCGAGGCATCCGTCGGCAAAAAGTGACGATTGGAATTCTAGTGGAGAGTTTTTCAAATAATTAATTCGAGAGGCTCTAATTTTTTTGGCGCATGACGTGGGGCTCAAGAAATCAAATATTTTCAGAACCGGCGGGCCTTGAAAGGGGAGGTGGAAGGGTCCCCTAATACACTTCAGAAGGTGGTTTACTTTGTGTAACTTCCTCCTGCGGAAAGCAAAGATCTCTTTTTAAGTCAATAAGCACGCCATTCATTCTCCGCCGAGGAGACTGGGGTGCGGCCTTACAGAATGCTGGTCATTAATACCCATTCACTGGTACGTAAACACGGGGAGGGCTTTGTTAGTAAGGAACGGGGCGCTGGAGTAATTTCGAGGCCTACTTGACCGTTCAGGCTGGAACGTAATGGTTGCTATGGAATCGACGACTCTCGAGCTGTCAGAAACCGTTAGTGATCACTTACAACCGCGTTTTTGCCGAAACTAATCGAAACCGCAGCCATTTAAGTACATATCTGATAAAATTTTTGCGAATAAGTGGAAATTAATCATATGATATTATCTCAGCGCCATCTGTTGTTAATTATCTGCGAGCCGCCTCTGTATATACAAGGTAACTTGGTGTGAGAATATAAAAATTTACGTAGTTAAGTAATACTACGTTATATATATGTATATTCCGTATAAAACGAATTTTGCAACATTCGTGCAACTGCAAAATTAATAATACTCCCACCATTCCCTGACTGTAATTTCATCTGCTATACGTAACCATCGCGTCACAACTTAAAACTCGATTGACCGTGCACCAAGAGTGGAATGGAGCCTGCTGTTAACTTGCTAAAATCCTATTATCAACTCCCTGCATCCATGTGCATGGAACTATCGATCGCATAACGCTTCTGACGTGAAATTTGTTATATAAGTGAGTTTGTTTCTCTACCTTGCAGCTGAAAAGTTCGTATCGGCCGCCAACTATCCACCTCAAGACGTTGTGTTCTGGAGTTAGCTAATTCCGAAGGTTTAAGAAGTTGAGATGGATAAATATGTGTGTGTAACATATTATAACGATGCACTTATATCAAACACCGCGGTTTGATCATTAAGAATACTCAAATAAATGTTAAGCCCACAATCGCGTTACGTTGAATAGATAAAAAAATGAGTTGAGCTTCAGACAAATTCAGTGAATGTCTTGGTGACTGAAGTAACGTCGATTTGCAGCGCTGAGTTGATGGCGTGAGTTATCAGAGACTCGTTTCTTATAATTCATCTAGTTACCTGGTTACGAGATGAGAAAATTACGTAATTATCTTGTGCTGACGTCAACAGGATAGGAACTTACCGGATTATATAGCGAGGAGCTGAAAACGTAGGCTGGGATGACTTTAGATGTAACGACATGTAATAGAATTCCTAGTTATTTTATGATACTTCATCGGATTTGAAAGGATTTATACTTTGGGAATAACAATTTTAATCATTATATGTTCCACAAAATTATTCAAATGATTGGTAACTACGTTTGACCAATGTTCAAAAACATTCTCTTTACTTTACTCTAAATAGGTATATAAAAAATTGGCAATACCGCATATTATGATCACTCGATTCATATGACATTATTCAACTCTTATCATGACGTCATCAAATGACATCATACCCATATCAGCGAATAACATCGTCAAGACATCGTGATATGTCAAGATATTATTCAATTGATATGACGTCATTTAGTCAAACCATGAGGTCATTCGACTCATATCATGACGTCATTCTATTCATGATATAATTCAACTGATTTCTACATATACTTCGCATCACACCATGACATAATCATGACAAAATATGGCTTATGTCGTCTCTAATTCACATTATGAGATCATAAGACTCATGTCATAACGTCATTCAAATCATATGACAATTCAACCTATACCATTATCGCTTCATGATATAATTTGACTCATATCATAATGTTATTCTACCCACATAATGATGTTATAATATCCATGTCATGGATGCCATTCAACTAACATGATGGCATCATACGTCTCAAATTATGACGTCATTCAACTTATATGAAAACATTCAACTGACATCGAACTCGTATCATAATATAATTCTGCTAATATCATGACAATGCAACTCATATTATGACTTAATTCAACTCACATCATGACGTCAATTTGACTCAGTTCATGACGTAATTCGACACATATCATGACGTCATCCAACTCATATCGTGACATAGTTCAACTCTCATCATGATTTCATTTAACTCATATTATGGCGTCCTACGACATAATGAGACTCACGTAACATCATTTATTCATATCACAACATTGAATCATATCGTGATTCACTTGACTCATATAACATATTCGACTCACACCACGACGTCATTTGATTTATACGACATTAACATAATTTCGACTCATATCGTGACGCTATCCAACTCGTGTCATAGTTCAACTCTCATCATGATTTTATGTGACTCATTCGACTCACACCACGACGTCATTTGATTTATACGACATTAACATAATTTCGACTCATATCGTGACGCTATCCAACTCGTGTCATAGTTCAACTCTCATCATGATTTTATGTGACTCATTCGACTCACACCACGACGTCATTTGATTTATACGACATTAACATAATTTCGACTCATATCGTGACGCTATCCAACTCGTGTCATAGTTCAGCTCTATCTTTACGTTTGCGTTCCGTCAAGACGAAATCCACCTGCCAACCGTCCACGAAGCGGACACGCCCGCCCCCTCGATAGATACGTCCAAGCCAAACATTCCTGCAGGGGGGCAGGATCGGCAGCAGGAGAGACAACCCATTCCACACGACGAATAACCCGTCAGACAATGCCGTATGTTTACCTACAGCTTAGCAGCAAAGCTCCTTCGGGCTATTTACCCCTTTAAAAAAGTACGCCTTCCCGTGTTTGATGTTGCCTGACTTGTTTGCAGTGCCGCTGAGAAGGATATATTGCCCGAATACCCCCGCAAAAGGAAAACTAATATTTGGGCGACGTCCTGAATTTTAGTGCAAACGCAACAGAGGGCGGCTAGGAGAGGGAAAATTGGATCCTCGGAGCTTTATTTTAAATGCTATCAGTGGACTCGCGTTGATGGGATAATATATTTCTGTGATAGGTGTCTGAGGACGAAGATCAAAGACTGCAACATGTACATACTTCAGCTTATTAAATATTCATACGCAAACAACATTTCATTTCTCTAATGCGATACTATGTACATCCTAATCAGCTTTATGTGTTATATAACCCAGAAATGTGCATCTCAGCATATTTACAGGCACTAGTTAATTAATTGGTTTGCATACTGGAACAGCAGCAACTATGGCAAAGAACTATAAGGTGTGGCAATTAAGTTCCGGAAATTTGTCAATGGAACAACAAGCAAATTCATTTTCGCCAAAATTTTATTATCGACCTTCACAATAGTCTCCCTCTAACTTTACACAACGATTCCAACGATGCTCTTACGCAATTTTCGAAGGATTTCTGAGGGTAAATGAATCCACTAGCGGCAAATTAATAATAAACGCCCGATTATGCTTGCACAGCATTGCTTATTGTATTTACATTATCTACGGTCCAAAAATTCCAAATAAAACACACATGAAACAAACTCCTGTTTATACCATCAACCCCCATGTGATTGATTATTGTCGCCAGACGCATGTTCTGCGCTTTCAATATGTTTACAATATCATACATCACATCAAACCAATATAAAATTCATGGAACTTCCCCATTATTACTTTTATTATTTTTTATGGATATTTTTTTAATTGAGCGCCTTCTGAACTGGTACGCCCATGGACTGGCACTCCGCACTAGCACTAGTAGTCTAGATTCTCTAAGATTGGGTATAGATTCCTTTAAACGCTTTAGGTCACAAATACTTTCAACCGCGATTGTACAATTCACTTGTTCAGTTCAAACGCGAAATTACACTTTGCCAAGTGTACATTTTTCTAAGTAAATATACGAAAACTATATCAAACATTGGATAATGGGGCAGTTTTCTCGGTTTGGACCCTATTCTAGGAACAATCGGACGGGTCCTCGACCTCGTTGCACACCTCCCCCCCTCACCCTCCACGACTGGTCAATAAAGGGGATTGATTTTGACGACAAAGCCCGGATTTACGTGAGGGCGAAATTGGGGTTAGTAAAACGTTACGAGAAGTCGAGAAGATGGGGAGGAGTGGATGTTCGAACACGGTCCTTGAATTATCTGATGCACGTCTGGGGAATTTTCGGCCGTCCGTCGATAAAAAATTCAATGTATGTGTGAGGGTTAATTTAAAAAAAGTGGTCGGGGCTCCCGAGACCGCTCGCGCCGGGACCCATGAAGTGGGGGTGTCCGGGGATTCAATAAAAGTTTTCTCGAGTTCCATTCTTGTGTTTGTGAGAAAAATAGCCGATTTTTTTCATCGCGATGGCCGCCATGTTGGATTTTTCCACGTGTGGAAACATGTACGTGCATCCAAACTTTTCGGACTCGACAGATGCAAATCATTTATTAAATGAAACGAACGTATAACTAAATATTTTGGATTTTCTACTTTGTACGTTGGTACAGAATATAACTGGGGGAGGAGGTGGTCAGTATTTTTAAGGGTAATAGTACGAATTCTCTAGAATACCTACTAATATCAAATTATTAATTTTTAAATCAAATACGTAATCGCGTAACATCCGTTTTTTAAGCTACATCTGAATTAAGTTGTACCAGAGAACAATACCTACGTGTTTATACTGATTAAAATCAACTACAGGGTGTTATAAATTAGTAGCTCAAGCCGTTAACCACACAATTGGAACAAAATAATAGGACTTTTCTTATGACACTTTTCATTTTGTAGCTGTAGCTCTAAAATTATCGGGGCTATCAATAAACATAATTTTTAAAATTTTCTCCAAAAGTCCAGCGACTCGGAGTATAATAAATAACCCACAGACCGAAATCCGCGTGATACGGCGGGTTTAAAAAAACAGAGCTGGGTATCCATGAGATACGGCACATTCAGAACCTAGAAAGCGTGTCAGAAAAAAGAAACCACCGTAGTTCGAGCAGCTCGGGGTTTAAAATAAACAGCCCACAGCCCGCCATCGGTGCGATCCGGTGGGTTTTAAAATAAATACAGCTCGCTATCCATGAGATACGGCAAACTTATAACCAAGAAAGCATTTCAGAAAAAATAAACCACGGTAGTTCGAGTAGCTCGGGGTTTAAATAAACAACCCACAGCCCGGCATCCCTGCGATTCGGCGAATTTTAAAAGAAACACAGCCCGTTATCCATGCGATACGACAAATTCAGAATTTAGAAAACGTGTTAAAAAAAATGAACCACCGCAGTGCGAGCGGCTCAGCGTTTAAAATAAACAGTCCACAGCTCGGATTGGACGCTTCATATAATTACGATCGAACTTCACAGGTAAGTTCCTTTGATCGTTCAATTATAGTCCATTCATAACGTCGTCAGCTGCATTCTCTAAATTTTATATTAAAAATACGTCAATATCAACCTTTCAGTCACATTTTTTAGTTTGTTAGCATCAACTGCAAAACAACTACTTTATTCGTCGGTATATTGCCAGTTTCGCGCGTGCCGTTAGATCGTATCAGAATTATTGATAAAATAGTAGTAAACACTTGGTCCAGTGTAACCGCAAACAAATGAGAATCGTCCGTATACAAATGGGGCATGCATTTAAGCCCCAAAGTTGACGGAATTCCTCATGTTGAAGTTCGTCCAGGTCCTGCTGCACATTTAATGTATCCAATTCCACGGCCCTCTGGGTTTTACAGAGACACATCTATGCTCGTAAATCTCCCCCGTTACAAATGTGGACGTATTCATTATCTTTATTACGAAGCAACTACACGAAATGACAAATAGCTGAAAATGGAGCGATATTCGTCGCCGTTTTTGAACTACGCCCGGCATACATCCCGACAAAGTACTGTAGCTCGTTTCCGGTGAGGAGAATAAGAAAAACGACAACGTTTTACCTAAACAATTTTCTCTGTGTATCCCAAGAAGCGCACGAACAAGTTGCACCTTGTTTTTTAGCGACTTCATGAATATCTGAACTTTTCTGCAAACTTCGCAGACTTGGATACCGCGAGAACAAATATTAAGAATACAAATAAGGCGGCACATGGGCCTTTAATACAAAGAAACCAGAAAATAATGGGAAACACAAGCAACGCGAAGCTTCGTGTACACCGAAAAAAATTTGGTGCCTGTAAAAAAAATCTGTTTAAGGTCGCCGTATTTCTCGCCACCCAAGTAGCACACTCGTATCATAATTTTTCAATGCTTCTGAAGTGACCAAACTGTTTTATTATCTTGAAAAAAAATTCAAACAACAACTTTTACGTGAAGCTTTTCATGAAAATAAGAGTTTTTATTATACGGAATTTAGAATTCGAACTGGGGATATTTTTTAGCAGCAAATGTGTATGTATGTATTTAAATTTGTAGTTTTTTTATGATTGAAAATTATTTATATTTTTATTTTTATTTTTTAGTACTATGCAGGAGCGTTATGACTTTTCGACCTACTTTTCTTTTCTTACCAAATAAATCAATTCATTTTTGACAAAAATGTGATTGTTTGTTGAAATTTTTTTTCCGATTTAATTTCTAGGCACTGCATAATAGTCGGAAAAACTCTGGACAGTGAACGGTGAATAGCTTGGAGGATCGTTTTTGCCTATAAAACAATGTAGAGATAATACGACGTTAACAATCAAGTTAAAATATAACGAAATAATGGACTATAAAAAGTTCAATTTTAGCGATGGGTAAATTATAAATCGAGTTACCATCTAAATTGTTTGCCGTTCGGGTAGAAAAACGTTGCCTCTAGCTGAATAATCGTCTGTCCGAAATATATTTTCCATATGTACACAAACGAGATATAAATAATTGGTCTAGCGAATTTTACTTTTCAAAACATGGCGATTAATTATTATTTGTTCAGTTGAAAATCACATATCGTATTAATAACATTGTCGATAATCACAAAATTTCATAAAAAACGTTTAAGTATAGAAGTATGACAGGCATGCATTATGCCAGAATTAAATTAATAATAATAATAATAATAACTTTATTTCATAAGACCTTGTTATACAACGTATTGAAAATTGTCAAATCATTAACTTACCCTTATAATAATAGCAGACCTAAAATATATACATTTTATCAATTTCAATAGGTCAAAACCTATTTCAAATAGGACGCCCTGTATTTTTTCTTCAAGTTAAAATTTATTTTCCCTAAATTTAATTCAATAATAATAATAATAATATAGATCGTAATCAAATCATTTTTGCCATGTTCCCAAGGATTTTTGTGTGTGATAAATACGAATTTCTGATTGATTTTTTTCATTGCACAGGGTGCTCTGAGCACCTGTGCCTCCGAATTTTTATTTAAAAGCTGACGTTTTTGGAATATGATTAGTTATTTTTAAACAGCTTTGGGATAGTTTTAAAAGAGATATTTTAGAGAAAACTGCGTTTAAAGTATTTGTGAAGCTTGGAAATCAATACATAAATTCTAATTAATTTAAAAAGATATTAGCTAGTATAACACCTGAAAAAGAAAACAGCATGAAACACAACAAAGGAAAACATGACAGCATGAAAGAAAGACATTTAAACAAACAAATAATATATCGACAGAGGCGCTGAGAATGCCCTGTACATTAAGCTTAAAAATCAACCAGATACTCGTATTTATCGTACAGAAAGCCTTCACAATTAACCAACAAATAAGAAAAGTATCGTAATTAATTTATTTTCGTGCAAGGAGGCTAATCGTAATGTGAGGTCTGTTCTTTACTGAATACTCTGTATATTTCAGTATTATCATTTTGTATTTGTTACAGGGCTACATACTAGTTGGAATAACTAGGACCCCTGCATTTTTAGGTAAGTGTATATAATGTATATTATTCCATATTATACATTATTTTGATTAATCAACAAAATAATATAATTTTAAAGATGTATTCGTTCGCAATGTCGGTTTGTGCCACAATATCATTGGAAATGGAAAAGTATACACTGATCAACTCAAATCTAATATACCGGATGTTCCGTTTTTGGAAAAAATATTGGTAACAAAAGTGACCCTGATAAGTCTATTAAAGTCCCTTGGTTCTTTGAGAAACGAATCCATTGAAGACGAATAGGACCAGGAGGGCGTGCTTATGCCAATTTCTGGTCCCTGGTCTGGGCTACCCGACCGAGCAATTTGTATGGTCCGTGCGCCCGAGGAATAACAGCCGACGCCAGCGTCGAGTAAATTAAACGATAATTAGAAAAACGAATCCTTTTCATAATAATTTTTTACGTGCTTAATTAAAATTTGGCCAAATAGAGGGCGAAGATAACTCAGATCTGAACGTAATGGCTCAGAAACGGCAGATAAGGAGAAGAATTAGCTATAAAAAGAAATGGAAAAGGACGGTTATGAATTGAAAACGCTTCCAGGGGGCGCTCCGCTCGTTTGTTTGTCATGCTGGAGGTCAATTGGGCCGGAAAACTGAGTTATTTATTCATTTAGGTAAGGAATTCTTACGAAAAAATAATTTGAAATTCTTAATAGGTGGGCGTGTTTTTTTAAATTTAATTTTTTGTCCATATCTCTCATTCTTACTTCTTTGATTCCTCGTTAAGAGAAATAATTACATCAGTTCTTCCGTATAAGCTTTTATACAGGGTGTTGCAAAAAAACATGACAATATTCCTAGAACTGATAAAATATTGTAACACATGCGGAGTTTTCTTAACAAATGTATGTCCTAAAGACGTCCTTTCTTTAAGATACAAGGCGTATAATTTAATAAAAAACAAAATTTGATTGCCCCCAACATTTTAAAACAGAACATACAAGGTGAACCTTAAATAAGTTCAAATATTTTAACTGTAATACCATTGTAAGTGTTAGAAAGATTATCACAAATTATTTTATGTAGAATAACAAAAAACTATGATTTTCACACAACACCTTAAAGTTAATTTTCGCCACATAACCTCAAACAACGTGTCAGTGCCATTCCATACTTCGTAGTGGGTGAAACAGATTTTAAAAATTAGCACAAAATATGGAATAACAACTAGCTTGCAATATCAAGAGAAGGCAAAGTAAAATATTTAAAAGCAGTTTTAATCGCATGCAAAAAAGAAGCTGGTGTTGTAGGCACAGGTAACAGGTACGAGTCACGGGCAGTAGACGAAATGTTCCGCACCAGCCCCACCCTCTAGGATTGATAGTCGAGATCAATGAACTAAAAAAGTTCTAAAACTAGTTGTGGTGGACGGATCGGAATGCAGTTTTCTGCATTCTCTTCCAAAAATTATTTGTAAAAAATGTGGCGACATGGAATTTCTGACAAATCGGAAATTGAATTGTTGCAGCCAAAAATGCATTCAAAAAATGCATTATTTGAGAGGCCCCTAGGAAGATGTCAAAACTTGATAAATAAGTGTCAGAACTGGCCCAGATCGGGTACTCGGGGGTTTTCGAGGTCACTGATATGATTCAAATTGACCTCCCGAACACCTGGAGCTCAGGACCGCCGATGACCGTCATCTCCGTGGGACTCTCCCACAGATCACGCGGGAAAGAAGAGAAACTCGGCGCTCGGGGTTTTTTTGGGTCGCTGAATCCAAATCTGGCATCGGCGAACACCCCACGGGCACCTGATGCGCCGGAACCTGGAGGAAAATTCTCGAGGATGACTTCCGCGTCCAGGTTCCGGCACACCAAGTGCCGGTGGGGTATTCGCCGATGCCAGATTTGGATTCAGTGACAAAAAAAACCCCGGGCGCCGAGTTTCTCTTCTTTCCCGCGTGATTTGTGGGAGAGTGTCACGGAGATGGCGTTCCTGAGCTCCGGGTGTTCGGGGGGTCAATTTGAACATCATAGTCGTGATCAGCGACCTCGAAAACCCCCGAGTACCCGATCTGGGCCAGCTCTGACACTTATTTACCAAGTTTTGACATCTTCCAAGAGGCCTCTCAAGTAATGCATTTTTTGAATGCATTTTTGGTTGCAGCAATGCAATTTCCGATTTGTCAGAAATTCCATGTTGCTACATTTTTTACAAATAATTTTTGGAAGAGAATGCAGGAAACCGCATTCCGATCCGTCCACCACAACTAGTTTTAGAACTATTGGACTTTTTACTAGTTTATCGCCTCGACTAGAACAGGTTATGTTGATACCGATGACCGGTCCAGAGCAAAGGAACTGTACTGCTGGTTAAAATATTTGTACTTATTTAAGGTTCAGCCTGTATTTTATCAAAATTTGACACAAGTACGCTGTTGGCGATGACGAACACGCTGGTCTTATCAGTAGAGGGCGCTAGTTGTTAATACTTTCGCTGAAATTTTGTTCCTTAATTTTATTAAGCTATGTGTTTCCATTGTAAGTTACGTATTATTATATAAAACTTCATTTTACACACAAAAAATTCTCGAAATCGGTATATGCCTGGTGGTTTGTTGACGAGTGACTTAAACTGTTTGCTATAGGTTTTTCAGATGTAACTCAATGCTGGTTGGGGCATCAGCCCGCAGAGTAGTTGTTTCCTGGAATTTCCTGTTCGCAAAATATGTGTTGTATGGGTCAATTTCTCATCCAGCAAAATAAAGGCGCTTATATTGCGAACACCCTATATAAAATATAATAAAATTCAGCCCTTGCTGTCAGCGACAAAATTATGTATTCCATCGATTCTAATTTCATTTTTGGGCCATATTTTAAAATTTAAAATTGACGCCGGGACGTTCAACATTAATACCCACATTTGGCTAATCCTATTCAAACTCATCCGAAACATTACGAGTTGCTAAAACCCGGGTTTTAGGGGGATCGCATTTTTCATCAGCGGAATAAAACCCTATAGGTGAGAGGCAACGGCACATATGCCCTAAGCGTGATAAACTAATAGAATAATGGGCTACTCTATTTTCCCAACTATAAATCAAACGATAAACGAGTTAACGTCCTGAGTTCCGAATAATCCGGGGGTTCCGGTGAATGGGGACTATCGAAATATAACCGATTCTACACTGAGAAAAATGTATAGTGTCTTTTTTATTTCCCGGCTACTTGTTGGGAACTGCTGCTGTTGTCTTTACTGTGGCATTTTAGCTTAAAATACCTTTCTAAAACAGTAAAAAAAATGTTACAAAAGCTAATAATAAGGAATATATGGGTAGATATTGTGGGTGTAATTCAACGCAGGTTGGGGCTTTTGTCCACTGAGTAGTTAGTTTCACACAATATTATTAATACCTAAAAATATATAAAAAATTATTTGTCTATGTTACACCTTTTTAAAACATAATTGTGAGAAAGAAAACTATCTATTACATTAATTTTCAGGTGAAAAACTGGTCTCTGCAAATTGAATTATGTTTTCTACTATTTTTGTGCATTGTGATTGCAAAATGGTGAGTTTAAGAGGTTATGTTTATTATTAGAGTTTTAAGTCATATATTTTTATATCCTATCACCAACCAAAGTCTGTGACATACTTTACTGGACACACTGTATTCAAAGAGATTTATTTTCTCGGTAGAGTTTGATTGCCATGTTCCAAGAAAGAAATTTAATGGTACCGAATAGAATAATATTTTACGATGATTCAGAACTTATCCAAAATTCTTTTATTGATTTTGCCTCTATTGTTATTATTAACTAATAAAATTAGTTTGTAGTTTTAATTAATAAAATAATTTCCATCCATCACCTTCGAGTTAGTATACACGTAAGCCATTTTGACACTTGAAAAACTAATGTAAACACTATCGTAAAAACGTTACTACTACAATCGGTTTCATTATTCCAAATCGCCAGCATTTCGATAACACTAGAGACTACAGTAGCCTAACGATGTAAATGTTGGAACTATTATAACTTCAATAACTTTTTTCTCGGAAATTATAAGAATTTTACAAAAACATTTTTTTACAACATTGACTTCAATTTTCATGACGCCCCATTGTTTTTGGATAAGTTGCGAATCACCCTGTATACTGCTGAGGTTCCACTTATTTAAACTTCACATCAGAAAATGTCTACAATCGCTTCTACTAAAACTTGAACTTCTTTCCTTCTAAATATAATATTACCAACAATTAAACACTGTAAATGATACGTCTGGTGGTGTGTCCGACAAGGATTCTTGGCTGTTCACACAGATACTGCGGGAGTAATTCAATGCCGGTCGGGGCATTAGCCCGCGGAGTAGTTGTTTCCTGCAGTATCATTTACAGATTTAATGGCTCGTCGCCCAGGGCGAGAGGTCTGCGTTAAGTACCTGCTGCAATGTAGGTCGCCTCCTGTAAGTCGAGCCGCTTAGGCCGAGCAGGAAGTAAGCAGACCACTTATATCTCACCAACAATTAAACAGATCACGCCCTGTATTTTAAAGAAGAAAGGATCGTTTCAGCCAGCCAGATAATAAAACAGATCTAATTAAAGAAAGCCTTCTTTAAACTATTATTTTAAGATAAATCCCATTACTTCCGGTCGGGCCTGTACAAATTTCCGAAAGGGAGAATTACCTCTGCCATCCGAATCCCTTTATTATAATAAAAGACCCGTCCTAAATTGGGAATTACCTCGAGCCATTTACAGAGAGTACAGAATTATACATCCGGATGCAACCGGCCTCATACACCGGAAGAAGTGTTTCATTATATCAAACTGCTAATTTATGAATGTTATCAGTACGACCGGACCGTTGCGAGTCAAGCCATCGGCGTGGACCCAGTGTGGGAGCGATTCAAGCATAAAAAACTTAATGTGCTATTCATTACTGCATACAATGGCGCTAATTACTATAGTAAAAGCAGATATAACACTGAAAAAATGTTGCTATAATTTACGACATATATGTTTACTTCATGCGTGTCACTTTGTGGAACAAACAATTTGGAGTAGCTATCCATATGTGGCAAAATTAATAGCGAGTAAAAAGCATCGGAACTGCACATTCGATAGAGTCAGTAATTCACAGCACTTAGATGAGTACAGGAAGTCAAGGTTGCAAGTGACAAGATTCCAAAGGGATGCCACTTGAGAAGGATTAAAAATAGGTTTAGCACCTGAATAGTTTACTTTAATAAGTTTGTAAATTAACGTGACGTAGAATGTTATTTGAGGCATTTAAAAAGTCTTGCTATCTGACTTAACTACATTAAATTACTTCACTAGTACTAGTACTAATACTATTACTACTTAATTATTTATTCTGAAAACATAATAAACAAAAATAATAGATAAGGATTTCTTTTTAAAATGTTTAAGGAGAAATTAAATCAGTAGTAAATAGCAATAAAAATGTATTAAATTAATTTTAAAAAATTAATAAATAATAATAGTAGGTAATGATAACATATCTACCCCTCATTCTCATAACGGGGATTAACCCAGAAGTTAGAGACTTGTACGGGAGAGGGGGCGGCATATTATTAAGCAGGCCGTATTTGCGCCCAGGAACGACTTACGTCGGTAGGCTCTAACCACCATTCAGTGCAGGAATGAGGCAAACCTGAAAAACCTCATTAATTAGGGGGTAGTTAAATGTCGACAGGTATCAATCCCTCATATTGACCTAAACTAACATTCTTCCACCCTATCGTACCCGCAGAGAGGGTTTCAATCCTCTCCACGAATATAGCTGATATAGGTTCTACCGGCTGAGAGGCTCGAACCCACACCGGTCTAGCCACATCGATTCAAGCCTTAAACCGCGCGACTGCTGACCGACCAAATGTTAAATATCGCTATTCAATACTTTTACTTATAATTTTTCAAATTAAAATAAGTAGTTTAATGTGAAATTCGATGACATAATTTTATATATACCTCAAGTAAAACCATCTATCTGACAGTTACCCAACATCATTGTTGCCGTAATTGTCACGAGCGGATCTATATTGTAAACAAAGGAATAAGTTACGTTTAACAATACCGGAAATTGACCACATCACCACTAATAATTATCGCATTACCTGTAATACATTTCATACCAATATAAAATTCATGCAACTTCCCCAAATTAAACGTTTCTTTCGGTGTAGAGTTAAACTCAGCGATAAATATGAATAAAGGCCCGATATTTCACGGTTTTTCGACAATAATAATAAGGCCGGTTAGAAGCGAGGCGGATAAATTTTGGAGGTGAAAGGGGCCCGACGATTTTTTTGTTGATTAATGATTTCTGCTTGGCGGCGCCCGCGGAGAGGAACTGTTGAATCCTGATGCGGATTAAGTTATTTAATTCCTCTCCTCGCGGAGAAATGTGTCAGATGATGTTAATATTCAGTTAATATTTGCCCTTTATCCGGGCGCCAAAAAATGCCGCTCCTTTATTAGATTATCCCGAATGGAATAACTGTGAAATGGAAGTAAATCGCTACTGGTGAAAAAATCAATGAAGTCGCGGATTGCGCAGGGGCGTACTAAGGGTTTCGAGAGTCATTTCTTTATTCTACTACTGTACTACCGTAACAATTATCAAATATCTAGCTTAACTAAAACATTTATTAATTTCTTCACTTCATATCTGTCTAAAAGGAGACTGACAGTGGAGTATCGTAGTTTTTGATCTATAGAAATAAATTTTACCTCTGGGGTCGCTCAAGGACCGGTTCTCGGCCCGCTATTGTTTCTAATCTTTATTAATGACATTGTCCGGAACCTGAATTGCGACGTCCTTCTTTATGGTGATGACCTCAAATTGCATCTGTCTGTGTCAGATATTAATGACTGTGGCGAGTTTCAATCAAACGTGGACAAATGGTGTTCTAAAACTATATTGCCTGTGAACTTCTCGAAGCATGTATGTATTTCACGAGGAAAGTAAATCAAATTACTTTTAATTACAAGATTGACCGTAACCCAATTAGGAAATGCAATCGTTTTAAAGATCTCGGGATAATTTTTGATTTGATTATAAGTATGGTTTTATTGATGGTGAACTGCTGTGTCCTGTTATTTTTATTAGAGTTTGTTCTTCATTTTAGCATTTTCTTAATTCGCTAACTGCTGCCGTTGGATTTGAGTAATTTGTAATTTTGACACGTTTGACATCTGTACCAATGCGTTGTGCTGAGCATTTAGTCCATTTGGAAATTTTATTAATTCCAATCGGCACATTTATATAACAACCCTTAGAATTTTGCAGGTAACTTTTGCCGCTGTCAAAGTAACAATTACACTGTGGCATGTGGTTTTATATATATAAATTAAATTGTCACTTGAAATAATTCTAAAGAGAAAAGCGTTATTAGAGCCACGCTTGGCGCTTACAAGTATGCAAAATATTCGAGTTTTCTCAAAACACGCATCAAATTTCATGATATTTACCCACGAGTTGTTATCAAGAGGGCGAATCCTGTGTTTACGCGACGGCTACGTGCCGCCAACTTCGATGCCCGGCATAGAATTAAAAAATAATTAAGCCTCCTTGCTGGAAACGCCTTGGATATGCACAATGAGGCCTCCCGCGACCCGCCGCGCTTCCCGCACCCCTCCCTTTCGCTAATGGCACGTCACTCTCGGGTCGCCCTTAATAAAACGCGGCAGATTTTCCCAAATAAAACCCGCCCGCCGAAATAATTCCATATTCCCCACGACAGTCCACGGATCCGTTGCGTGATCAAAATTCAAACGGGCGGAAAATCCGCCATTTGTAAGCAGTCAATTCCGCGCAGCCATTGTCCGCAGGTGCGGATAATCTGCTGTACTTTTTATATGCATTGGGGTTTTACCATTTCTATTTGGCGCGGGATTGAAAAACGCGGGTGACGCGGAGCTGTCATTAGCGATTGTTTTGTGGGGCTGCTTTGTCGATTTACACGCTTCATTGAAACGTTGTCATAAGAAGGAATCTACAGCCGACAAGTCTGGAAGGTGAGGCGGCCGTTCTAAGAACCGCTTTGTATGCTGACATCCCCAGACACCTACTAGATTTAATTACAATTCTATATATACAGGGTGTTACGGAATGACGTTCGGAAAATCTAGATGTAGGTTCTATGTTTAAAAATAAGAAAAAAAGTTTATATAAACATGAGACCGGCAACGCCTCGTTAATTTTTAGCAAAAAAATTGTACGCCACTGATTTTTAGACAAATTGGTATCGCTCTCTTAAAACCAAGTTAATCCTGCTTAACAAGTGTCTTGGACTTTTTCCTGCTGACGTACCGTTTTCGAGATAAAAATTAATTTATTAATCATAACAGACCAATTTTGGACTGCTAATTAAAAAACCATAATCTAGGTGGCATGTGTCAGTTTGTCATAAATTCCAAGCCAGACTTAAACAAAAAAAGATAACACAAAGTGTCGGATGACTTGTTTTTGAAGCGTTTAAGTTGGTTTTTAATATATTTTTTTTTTGTAAAATAAGTAAATATTGTGAAAGTAGTTATTTATTTCATGTTCCATTTTAACCTGCCTGTGATGATGTTTAGCCTTTAACTTTAATTTTATAAATATGAGGTTCCCAATTTCACTCCCTTCTATAGTTATTCTAACTTAAACCTTTAAAATCATAAAATACACAAGAAATAATACGTAAGTTACAAAATCTTACAGCACATGCAAATAAATACGCTGAATAAGATAAAAAACCTAAATTTATTTTATATATAGGCACACAATCCTACTCTTTGTTAATGGACACGGGAGGACTAAACAGAGCTCAAACAGTATAGTAAATATGCGTTATCTAACTGCGCCTTTCGTTAATGTCCGACGGTAACCATGATTCGGTAATTTTCACATGAGATTTGCCAGTTAAGTTAACCGTAATTTACCAATTTAATATTTCGTGTGTATCATAGCGCTAATCTACGTATTTATCTAGCACCAGCCGCCACCGGTACCACAGATAAATTAGTTATTAGCTTATTTATCTGTGCTGAACTGTGACTTGTGTTCTTTAGTCCTATATTTTTACTGTTAAATGTGTTGGATTCAACTAATCCTGAATACTCTTTTTACCAGAGTACTCAGTATTCATGGATTGAAAAATTTTCTTATTGAAAAGAAACTAAATAAAAAGATAAAATTCTAAAACTTGCTTTTATTTACTTTATTTGAAGACATTTTTTAATTTTAATCTTTCTACAACGTTACATTATTCAAGTCAGTCTCATCTACATCAGAAGTGGGATTTTTTCTAAAAACATCTTAAAGTTTCATATCGCATATACGTTAAGGTATCCAATCTCAACATTTTCCGTAAATGCTTCAACAGTTTACATTCTCAGGACCTGGAAATGGGTTCTTATATCACCCTTTTCAGTTCACCCAACCAAATATACCTACGTAAGTGCGGTAGCAACTGCTCCGTCTAAATTAAATATATAAATAATTTTAATTACATCTTGAGAGTGGAACGAGGTTTTTCGCGTAATTGAGATGTCCGAAATCACAAAGGGACTGAAAACGCGACGGTTCGGGCCGAAACTACTTGTCGGGGTACTGTGCGACATATTAAACAATTGTGCGACATTCCTTCATTATCTATCTCCAGCAGCTGTTCTGCATTGTACTCTCAACTATCGCCGCTTTTAATTTTATTATCATCTATTCAACCACCAGGATCCCAATTAAAATGCTTTTGGTTAGTTAGTCTGCACAGCGTTTACATCTTAACTATATAGGATGATTCAGTCACAATGACGTTAATATTAACCACGCATTCGGAAGGCCTAATAAAGACAAAAATTACATTACTCGACCTTTCATAACAGAAGCAAATCAACCCCTAACTTTCTGTCACACGGTACTCCTGGTATGCTACAAATTGTCTGACGACGAAGCCATATAGGGTTCGAAAGTTGAAGAGAAACAGCGTTGCCACACCAGGACCAGATAATAATATTGTTTAATACAACGAGGCAGTAAGAACACAAGTTGCATAATAATGGCATTTCGACTGTCATTTCAGTATCGATTTTCTGGGTCTATAACCACTTGATTTCAAAGCAATGACATTGGTATATTTGTTAATATCCATATTTGTATCCAAATAAATTGTAGTTCGCAGCATGGAATAATTACTTCATAATGTAGAGGCTGCACATCTGCGTCACATATACTGAAGTTTTATGAAGAATTAATACCGAGTTTAATTATTGGGATTTAACGTTCACAAACGTTCGCAGATTTCAGAATTTTTTAAAATGTTTGTATAGTTTGTATACATCGTACCATGGCAACTGCTCATATAGCAACAACCTTATAGATAAAGTTGTTGAAATAAAATAATTTAGCTATCACCGCAGACTATAATATTAACAAATGTAATCGAAGATTATGTCGAAACTATTTTAAATATTTGACGATTTGACGAAATATGTGTTTTAGGCACTTAACGTGATGCTAACTTCACGTCGCATGCCTAAAACGCCATTATCGCAACTTGTATCGAAAATAGCTGTTACAATAAATAGTTATTTAAACAACTTGAGTCTCTCAATACACGACCCAATAGGTTTTGGCGTTTAATAGAGGTCGTAGGCCATAAACCAGGATCTAGCAGGCCTTGAATGAACCGACATATAATGTACATATAAACGCGAGGCTCCAGACTAACTTATCACTCTGACGCGTTGGTATTACTGGACGGGTTTCGGAACAGCCGCATCTGTTTGATCATTACTCTACCCTGCGTGCACCACAAAATGGAACGCTATTACTGTCCAAATACACTGTCCAGTACAAAAGAGGCGACCGATCCGGCAAAACGCGCACACACATAAACCGTGATTAAAGCCCGGCACTGTTGCTTTTTTTATGAAATCGCACTCAAAAGGGAACAAGCTCACCAAATGTAACGTAAAAAGGACTATAATGAAAGCAGAGGAATAAAAAAGCGGCTGGATAGCGATGATTTAAAAAATAAAGTAGATAAATCTGAGTGGATGATGCTGCATGTCGGTTGAGGTCAATGCGTATACAGGGTGGTTCAAAAAGAGATAGCTATATTGGCGGAGCTGATAAATCATTGCGAAAACTGGGGTTCGGTTAAACATATATCCTAAACTTGCTCTTTTTTAAGATAAAGACAAATATATTTTTCACGCATTCAACAATTATTATACACTACACTATACGTTTATACATTGTACTATACTCTACACTATACAGGGTGAAAATGTGGGAATTCTCTTCACATGAAAAATATAAGATGACAAGTTCCTATAAACCCTACGGAGATATGTGTTCCTGAAAGAACCCGCTGGAAATCGGTTTTTCTTGAATAGCTTTTAAAGTACTTAATATAATTTAATAAAAATTTAATGTGATGGACACAAGTCAGGATCTCTTAAAATAGTGTTCTTAAAACATATTTAGCAAAGGACGATGATTTCTATTTTTTTTTCTACAACAAATCATGTATTTTGTGGCGTCATCAATCTCGATCTTCTTCCTTCCACGTGTTGCCATTATTTTCCGATTCGTAATTAATAATAATAACTCTACCCCTCATTCTAATCACAGGGATTAGCCCAGGAGTCGGAGACTCGTGCGGGAGAGGGGGCGGCATATTATTATTAAGCAGGCCGCATTTGCGCCCAGGAACGACTTACGTTGGTAGGCCCTAACCACTATTCAGTGCAGGAATGAGGGAAACCTGGAAAACCTCATTAATTAGGGCGGTAGTCAAATATCAACCGGTATCAATCTCTCACATTGACTCAAGTTAACATTCTTCCACCCTACCATATCCGCAGAGAGGGTGCCAGTCCTCTCCACGAATATAGCTTATATACGGTCTACCGGCAGCTGGGCGCGAACCCACACCGATCTCATCACCTCGATTCAAGTACTGACGCCTTAAACCGCGCGACCACTGACCGATCTAATTATATATCTTCTTTACCTTTCTTTTTTGCACGATTAAGTACACTAGTCACAGACACTCTTGGCATATTTCAACTGCACACCCAAGACAGCTATGCACATAGAACGCGCATGTGCTTTGATGCAACATAAGCTGTGTAGGCGGGTACGTTCTGCGACGTATGCAGAGCACATCATTTTATATCAAGAATTTACTACCGATCGTATATCTCTTTGTGTTGACTGCTGTAAATTCTGTTTTATTAAATTCGACTCATTCTACTATTTCGAAACCAGACTATTCTGACGCCTACAGTCTACTCTGTCACTTCTTCATTGCATAAACTGAGTTTTCAGTTGCACCCAGTTTCTATCAATGAAGCCATTTTCCAGAAATCCCCCTCATCCAACCATTAGCTAATAAGGTACTTCCCGGAACATACTTCTTGCCAGAATCGGCAAGTTATTGCAGTCCTTGGACTGTTTATTATAAACTGGAGTTTAAAATCCCATCTGTGAGTGTAAACAGAGCCGGCAAAGTCCTCTAAATTGGCAGAGTGCTCGATGGCGTAATTTGTAATTTTGCTACGGCAAACAAGGGCTGTTGACATTTCCTGTTTGGCGGGTCAAGCGGCAGCCGGGCGAGGATCGCTTAAATAATCTGTGACGCCTGAATTTATGGCTTTATTTCACGAACGGGTGGTCTTTATGGGGTTCCCGTTACATTTCTAATGGGGTATATAGGCCGGATTACAAGCCGATACCTGTCGTGGGATATTTTTATCTCGTGAATTTACGGAAGGAACCGCGAACGTCCCTAAACGGAACTGAAAACGTTATAATTTCGTTCTATTTGGCAATGCCAGTTTTCGCAGGACATTCATGTTCGATAATTTTACAGCAGGAACTGTGAACGTTCCATAAAATTCAAAACGTTCTTTCAGGTTTATCTTTATATTACGTATGTAACAGATGATTTGATAAGGCAAAATCGACCGCATTTTGCTTTAAACAACATTTCTATTCAGTAATTGTGCCACAGGAACTATCATAATAAGAATGAAATCCTAAAATTAAAAACTCATTCAGTTTCTGTTCCTATAATTTTGTTCTATTTGAAAATGCAAGTTTTCACAGGACTATGATGTCCGATAATTTTACAGCAAGAACTTTGCACGTTCCTTAAAACTCAAAATATTCCTCTAGATTTGTTCTTATTGAGAACAAAAAATAACGGAAACCTTTATATACTACTTTATTTTGAAGAACGTTTGTGATCAATAATTTCTCAGGAGTAACTGTTTCTTAAAACTATACGTGTTCCTTCAGTTTTTGTCTTATTAAGATCTAAATGACAGAAACGTTTTTGCAAAAGATAATCAGTCACTTTTGGCTTTAAACAACTTTTTTGTTTAAAAAATTTTTCAGCAGGAACCGTGAACGTCCCTTCAAAATCAAACCATCTCTTCAAAATAAGAACGTTCTTTTAGTTTTTTTTTATTGACATATTAAACAAGAAAAACGTTTAGAAGCTTTGAAGAACATTTTAATACAGGGTATCCCAACGAAAATTTGACCCGCCCTATAATTGGAAAACCGAATAATATTTCAAAATTCGCCCAGACCCGTCGATTTTTGTTCTTGGGGGGAGCTTTTTTGATAGTCAAGCCAACTAGATATATTCATCTCCCTCATGCCTAGCAACCCCAACTTAAAAATTTCAAATGCAACTACCCCACTTGTGGCACATCATTTTAAAGCCCTTTTCATTGCGAATACAGTGACGTACCGTTTTTAGAAATCGGTTGAGATTTGACAGAATTATTGGTTACAAACGAAAAGATGACAAACCATCTTACGCGTAGTAATTTCTACATAAATGCCCACCACTAATAAGTTTTTCATCTACTACACATGACCGCATTACCTAATTGTTATTGATGTGTCTATCAGTTTACAAAAAAGTCAGAAATGAAATAAAAAAGCTGAAGCAAATAAAACTAGATACTAAAATAGTTATTAGTAGAAGATACTTAAGTTTATAGGAATTCAGACCTTTTCAAAATAACAAAAAATCAGTACTACAAAAAAAGTCGGTGTTTTTTGCTTGTGACCAAGAAATCGTTAGTTTCAGCCGTTATTGAAAGTATTAACGTGTGTTCGAAATGGTTTATTCTATCGCGGAAAGAGTAGAAATTGTTGCAATATATTATCGAAATCACGATTGCGCTAAAGCTACAGCACGAATTTTTAATGCCAATCATCCTGAAAAATATGTAAACCACCAGTACGTTAAACACCTGATTGACAAATTTGTTGCAACAGGTTTGCTTTTAAACAAGAAACGTGAAGTAATTGGGCCAGTTCGAAATGGAGCAGTTGAAGTGGCAGTTTTGGGTCATGTACAGATGGATAATAAGCAATCGATTACAACTGAGTCTCAAGCTTCTGGCGTATCCCGTTCCAGTGTTCATCGAATTTTGAAAAAACACAAGTTTCATCCATTTAAGATGACGCTGGTTCAAGAGTTACATGAAGATGACTTTGATCGCCGTAACCAATTTTCCGAATACTTTAGTGAACAACTTCTACTGAATCCAAATCTTCTCTACAATACATGTTTCTCCGACGAATGCACATTTATGTTGAATGGTGAAGTGAATAGACACAATTGTCGTTATTGGAGTGATACTAATCCGCATTTAATCAGGGAATTTCATACTCATACACCTCAAAAATTGAATGTTTGGGCAGGTATTTTGGGAGACCATCTTGTTGGACCATTTTTCATCCAAGGTAATCTCAATGGAAACACCTATCTAGAATTATTGGAAAGTACAATTGATCCTAGGATAACAGAGATTTTAGAAAGTGACGACAATTTACTAGAAAATGAAATAACCTTCCAACAAGATGGTGCGCCCCCTCACTATGCTGCTGCTGTGCGAGAATTTTTGGATGACCATTTCCCGGGGCATTGGATTGGCAGAAGAGGTCCCGTCGAATGGCCACCAAGATCTCCGGATCTGTCCCCTTTGGACTTTTTTCTGTGGGGTCATTTAAAATTACGAGTGTACGCCACTCAGCCGGAAACATTGCAAGTGCTACGTCAGAGAATTGTAGAAGAATGCCGATTAATAACTGCGGATGTCTTTAATAATGTTCGAACAGAATTTGAAAACAGACTGTATTATTGTTTGGGAGTTAACGGGGGTCATTTTGAGCAATTCATCAAATAAATCTGATTTATTATTTGCTTCAGCTTTTTTATTTCATTTCTGACTTTTTTGTAAACTGATAGACACATCAATAAAAATTAGGTAATGCCGTCATGTGTAGTAGATGAAAAACTTATTACTGGTGGGCATGTGTGTAGAAATTACTACGCGTAAGTTGGTTTGTCATCTTTTCGTTTGTAACCAATAATTCTGTCAAATCTCAACCGATTTCTAAAAACGGTACGTCACTGTATTCGCAATAAAAATGGCTTTAAAATGATGTGCCACAAGTGGGGTAGTTGCATTTGAAATTTTTAAGTTGGGGTTGCTAGGCATTAGGGGGATGAACATATCGAGTTGGCTTGACTGTCAAAAAGCTCCCCCCAAGAACAAAAATCGACGGGTCTCGGCGAATTTTGAAATATTATTCGGTTTTCCAATTATAGGGGGGGTCAAATTTTCGTTGGGATACCCTGTATAATAATCAACAGGAACTGTAAACGTGACTTAAAAATTTAAAACGATTACCTATTCTCAATCATTTTGAAAACGAAACGCTATAATTGTTATAAAGTTAAGTAAAATATTTAAGGTGGTAAACAATTATTCAGTTCCGATAAGAAAAAATCAGTAACTTTTTGTTTTACAGAAAGTTATTGTACATTAATTGTGAAGCAGGAACTGTGAACGTTCCAAAAACACCTGAACTGTTCCCTCATTTTGTTCCTAAGAAGAACAAATTAATAGAAAAGTTTCAATCTATGCAGCAAACCTACGGTCAATAATTATACAGCAGGAATCATTAACGTACCCAAACTAAAAACGTTTCTTAAGATTTACTCTTGTTGAGAGCTAAATAATAAGTAATTGCCAAGCCTGTTAATAAAATTAACCCCATTTTCTGTTTAAAATATAACAGGAAAACTTCCTTCTTATCAGTTCTTGTTGAGAACGTCACACTAGGGATATGTTGGGAAAATGGCGATGGAAAGGACGACGCCGACTGTTTTTCGTTGTATAAAACTAAACAAGACTCGAAAGAGATTTGTGACTTGCATATAAATAAAGATACGTTATAAGAGACGAAACACTGCCGCGGAGTATACCAGAATGAGAAAAACAACATTATGTTTTACGACTGCAAGAAGTCGACCCAGTAACCCCGCCCGGCAAAATATGTTTCTGTGTTTACTCTATCACACTCAAGAGTTAATTTTATTGCACGTAATTTTCAACTGCCACTAGCCGCGCGCCATTTGTTCTACTTTTATAACTATGTTCGTGACGTGCTGTTTTACTATGTAATTTCTTTACTGGCTGTACCAATGCTTCCCCAGCTCGTCTAAGCGTATATATCATAGTGAACGCATCTCTAAAGGCAACTGCGCACGCGAGAATAAACCCGCGAGTTGCCATCCAATCTAAATTAAGCAAGGTTTGTCTCTTTTGTACACAAATTTATATCAGGTGAGTAATATGTTACAACTTAACCGTTAGTGTTGTGAAGTAGTGTATGGATAGCTTTATTCTACGAGGTATTCCAGAATTCACATATCTATTCTAGCCTGTCGTAGTGTTACTGTTATCTAAAGCCATTTTGTGACGTTTTCGTAGGAGATCAGAACGCGACTGATTTACCAGGCGAGTGTAGTGTATTCCCAGATACATTTTTAAACCATTTTCAGAAACAAAAAAATATTTGCTTTAAAAATTAAAGGAACACTTTTTGTTTCACAGTGTTCTGCAGTCTCATAGTTCTACAGTAGGAACTGGGAACGTTCCTAAAGCTCTAAAACATGCCTTTACTTATGTTCTTGTTGAGAATAAAACAATAGAAATGATTTAAAGTTTACGTAGGGGATTTATGGTCACAAAACTACGGTTAATAATTACATAGCTCAGGATTCTTGAACATTCCTAGATAAAAAACGTCTTTTCAGTTTTGTTTTCGATAAAAACTAAATAACTGAAACATTACAGAACTTTTTTCTCTAATAATTTTACAGCAGGAACCGTGAACGTTCTATCAACACTAAAATGATCTTTCGTTTATGTTCTTGTTAAGAATGAACTAATAGGAATTTAAAGTTTACGTACGTCACTAATGGTGAATAATTTACGATTAATAATTATTCAGCAGGATGCCTAAACGAACCTAGACCTAATATAACAACAACAAAAAAACATTTCCTAATTCATATTCTTGTTTTTTTTAAAAAATAAGAACGTTCTAAAGTTTATATAGTACAATTAGGGTTAAAAATTAAAACAATATTTTCTATAACAGGGTGTTGGAACGTTTCTGAACTAATAACAACTGAATAATAGAAAATGTTACAGCAAAGTCAACCGCATTTTATTTTACAAAACGTTTTCGTTTAACAGGTTTACAGCAGGAACCATAAAAGTTCCTAAATCACTAACAACGTTTCCAGATTTCTGTTATTGTTGATAATAAAATAATATGAGTTTTTATAGAGCACTTACGGTCAAGAATTTTCGATTAGCAATCATATAGCAGGATTCTTGAACGTTCCTTCTTTCAGATTTGCTTTTGTTGAAAATGTTGTTAATGAATAATCAACAACCTAATTGAAACTGTTACAGAAATATCAAATGTATTTTATTTCACAGAACGTTTTCGTCAATAGTTTTACAGCAGGAACCATGAAAGTTCCTAAATCACTAACAACGTTTCCAGATTTCTGTTATTGTTGGTAATAAAATAATATGAGTTTTTGTAAAGCACTTACGGTCAAGAATTTTCGATTAGCAATCATATAGCAGGATTCTTGAACGTTCCTAAATTAAAGTTCTTTCAGATTTGCTTTTGTTGAAAATGTTGTTAATGAATAATCAACAACCTAATTGAAACTGTTACAGAAATATCAAATGCATTTTATTTCACAGAACGTTTTCGTCAATAGTTTTACAGCAGGAACCATGAAAGTTCCTAAATCACTAACAACGTTTCCAGATTTCTGTTATTGTTGATAATAAAATAATAGGAAAGTTTATATAGGGCACATACGGATAAGAATTTTTGATTAGTAATTATATAGCGGGATTCTTGAAGGTTCCTAAATTAAAAATGTTCTTTCAGGATTGTTTTTGTTGAAAATTTTGCTAACGAATAATCAACCACCTTCTGTTTTACAGTAAAAATTTTACAGCAGGCACCTTGAAAGTTCCTGCATACACATTCCTGCAATTTTTCACGATATCAAGATGGCGCTATCTATCTCCGGTTCGGCGCAAGCTAGATCAGAAATCGACGTTAAACAACATCCATGATCTGATATTAATTTCGCGGTTAGCGATTAAATAAAATCACCAGTAGCGTTCGTTATCGCGCCGGCGGAGTTTGTATTGGGTTTTCTTCATTATCGCAGATATCCGACGCTCTGGTGCACTCGCCCGGTTTTCCGCACCAGCGGTTTCCTAAATGGATACCTAATTGTATATCGGTTCCGTAATAGCTGAGGAATGAGACGGGCGGTGCGGCGCCTGGAAACCCCTTACTAGGGCAGAAACTGTTCCCTCGCCGAAGAGCATCGAAATCGCGTAAAAAGTGGTGATATTTACGACGAGGACGAAATTCTCCGAACGTTCTTGCACGGAACAAATTCCGAAACGAAATAAAAACGAACCTTCCCATGATGAAACACCGACACCGAAATAAAAATAATTCTCTTTAAGGATGGGACGTAAGGACGTTAAGAATATTTGCGTAATAAAAATTGAACAGAACAGTTAAATGTTATCACCTTTATAGTAATTTTATTCTCTTTCCCTCCTACTTAAACCCTCACTTTAACCTTAACAAAAATATTCATATGTTTGTTTCTAAAAATTTGATTATGTGAAACATCAACTGGAGTAACACATACGAGTGATGACCAAAAATATGCAGCGCCACTGACTACAGCTATTCTTTATATACAGGGTGTTAAAAAAATAGTGTAAAATATTTCAGGAGGTAATAGTACCAAAATAAGCAGAAAAGTCTTAATAAACATGGGTCCGCAAAGTAACGGTTGCGGAGATATGGACCACTATTCGTTTTTCAAACATTTTATTTTATTAGGAATAAACCGACAAAGGAAGCTTTTAACAAACAAAAAACAAAGTTACAGAAGATGTTCAAAGTGCCCTCCGTCCATTTCCAAGCAGGCACGACATCTTCGTCTCAACGATATTCGAACTCTTTTGATTAATCCGTAGCTGCAGCTCTTCCAGGTTATTTACAGGAGTACCATACACTAATGTCTTCAAATATCGCCAAACAAAGAAATTTAGAGGGTTCAGATCTACCTATCTATGTGGAAAAGTTTGGTGTAAATCCTCTAACGGCCATGGAAAAATGAGCTTCAGCACCATCCCATTCACACGACCATACATGAAATGCATGTCTGTTAATTCTGCGTCAGAGTAACCAGCCATAGCAAAAGAAAACTTGTGCACTGAGATCGAAACGTTAGATTTTTTATTGGTTGTGATGAATTGACGGATCCACCTGTTCCACCTCCAGCGCTATCATGGGCGGGCAAAATTTCGGGTATATCATTCCGCTAATTTAATCATTAATGTAATTAATTTATTGGCGATTTTGTGTTCGTAAACGCCCTAATTTAACAAGTGAGGAATATCAGATGCTAATATGTATGACGGAATTAGGGTGCGAGATCGAAATATGAATGTAATTGACGTGGTTGAAATATGTGGCTCGTTATCAAGAATGTCCGTGAGTAGTGTATATGTATAGTGCAATAAAAAGTGGCAAAGAAGTATAACTGTGAAACCGAAAATAGTGGAAACTCGCGGAAGCAAGATGGTATTTCATAAATGAGCTATCGACAATAAAAAAATTTGGGTTGGTATATTTTACAAGGTGAAACTTGTGACTACAATAAAGAGTACTTTTGCGAATTATTCGCTACATATGAATTATGGTATGTGAATTTTCGCATAAAATGAAATCGAAGAGTATCCTAATAGAAAAAAACTAAATAGTGATATGGCGAAGAAACTATTTAAAATAAATATTAAAAGGTCGAAATGTGGAATATGAGTGCTGTAATTTGAAGGGCTTCTATATCTGACTAAATGCAATAAAAAACTCTTATGAAAAAAATTTCTAAAACGAATCTACAAATCTACAAATTCATTTTGAAAAATAAAAATCAACTGCAATAATATATAAAACTATGTTATGAAATTACAAACTAAGATACAATTAAGGTAAAGTAAAAGCGCCTGTAACGTAATTTGTTCATAATTTGATTTTTTGATTAGTATTAATGAAGTAAATAGTTGTTTCCGAGAAATTCGTAAAAACTGTAACATACGACAACGTAGCAGTGTCAGACTGCTGGTGATAATCTAAAAGTAGTATTAGTCACAATGGTGCGTATATCTAGTGCAATTCATTTTTATCCAGTTTTTCTTAGTTGTTTGTGAGTGCACATAAACAAAAATGAAACAATTTATAGTAACTGTACAACTTATCATATAGCAAAAATAAGGCACTCATATTCCAGACACCCTGTATTTTGACGAACATGGATACACGAAGGTCATAAGCAATGCGATATGATATAATAAGTGTTAATGTGTGACCATTATAGCAAGTAATAGTGTATAGTGTGTATATATAGTGCAACCTTTTATCCTTATGTACTTGTATCATTTTCATCACGAAACTGTCATAGGAAATTGTCAGGAGCTCAAAACAAACTTATTAACACCACATAATAATGAAAGTAGCAATAATATTTATATTGTTTTACTGTTTTGCACAATTTGTCCAAAATTTAGATTTTAACGGCATAAATAATTAAAACAAAAATGTCGATATTCGTGCAAAAATCTGTGATGGTCGCGTCCACGAGGACAACGCTTCAATATTAAAGTGTGATATCCGTGGAGTGCGCATCAGAAAGGTGTAAGTGGGTGGTGGTGGACCATCGGCATCCAAAAGGACGGCATTCAAATTCGTGGAGAGGATGGCACGGGGAGAACATTTAAAGTAAACTGTTAATGTGCTAGGTTCACCTAATGTCAACTTATTTTTTGGTAATTTTGTGTGCTTTGAACCCTTCTCAAGTGGCACGCCTAGGTGACCATCCAAGCCTCACCTCCCGTACTCATCTATGTACTGTGAATTAGTCACTTTATTTTTTTCGACTTTGGAAAATTGACAACACAAGATAAAAACTTGAAATTTAGAAATAACTCTACCATGTGTATTATCTAATGCATTGAAATTGGCAAAAACTATTATATAACTGTTTCTATTAAAAATAATGGATGTTATGTAATACAATTATGTTTATTTGTCGTCGCGCTAGTCTACAACCTAGTGAAGAGTCTCTAGATTTTCGGCAGTTGAGCATATACTCGTATGCACTGAAAATACATCGGCGCGAAAAGCCCTCTTTCATCGGCCGTAGTGAAAAGCGCCAGCGGTCGTTCTCCATGCAAAAACGTATCAGTTACAAAAACCGTCGTACGGGCATCTCTCCAATGGCCTTTATTTGACCAATTGGCACGGTTTCATCTAGGTCCTGCGGTGACTTCGGCCGCGGTGTTTGATTTAAGGGAAAATCGATACCGCCAGATTATGGAATCTTGCCAAATAACGGTGTGTATCTGCATAAAGTACATAAAATCCATTCGAGAGCTGCCCCAGCGCATCGATCCCGTTTTATGGACACAACAGGGGTGCTTACTACGACCGTAATATCCGTAAATATTGACCAGCGGGACAAAAACTGTATCGGGACCGTCGGAGATTTGCAGAATTACGCTTGCGGTTGACTTAACGGAACCGCACGGGTCAGGGCGATTGCTGGACAAACTATCTTGCCCAGCAAAAAGTTAATCTGGGTCCCAGATCTAAAATTTAACGTTTTCAAATATCCAGGATTGTAAATAATGCTGCAAACTCCATGATAAATGCTAAAATTGCACGTTCAAGGTAAACAGAATGATTGTTACTCCGAATCTGAACCAAGATAAGAGCTACAAACAGGTATATGTCTGATGGCACCATTGCTACCTAATAATATCACACTCCGTCAAAAGTCTTGAACCCTCCCTCAATCTTGTTAAAGAAATCTCTTTGTCAGAAAAACCAAATACATTTATAACAGTATATTGTTTTCTGAATCTTTTTTGGTCAAAAGAATCTGTTCGATAAACTGAGTACTTTAAAAACCAGGAAATGTGTGACATTTTTAACAAAATTTATTAAATCAAAAAGAAGTAACAAAGTAAGTTCTCTACTTGACTAATAGGCGGTATGACCTCCACCACATTCTAATAGCATATTGACAAGTCTGTGCATTGAGATAATCAACCGGTTAACGATCTCTTGTGGAATATTGTTCGATTGCTTTTCTGCCGCCACGACTAACTCATCTGCAGTCTAAGGTGGAGGAATATGATTATGAATGGCTCTAGCAACGAATCCCACATGTTTTTAATAGAATTCATGTCAGGAGAGCTGGATGACCAATCTAATCTATTGATATATCCTGCTTCGAGTGTCTCTTTGAACCCTTCTTGTGCAATGTGGTCGAGAGTTGTCGTCCATAAACACAAAATTTTCAACTAATTCATTACGTAGGGGGTAGATATTGGGCGTAATAACTTGGTCGATGTAAATTTGACTGATCATATTCTGTGGTATGCGAATTAATGGGGTGCGGCGGTTCCTACGGAGTAACATGAGGAACATGAAGTCGCTGGAGACGGGCAGCACGATGCCTTGGAAGTAGAGTGGGGACCCCTAATGGTCTTCTAGCACATAAATTTGCGTTGTGGAATCGTCTTGAAATAGTAGGTGTGGATATAACACGACGAAACGTACCTTGAAAGTGTCTACGGGCTTATTGCACCAAATACCGACCCTCCCTTTCATTAGATACTCAAGGATGTCCACTACATTGTCTGTTTTCCACTGTATCAAATTCTTCATATCTGTGTACTATTCGTACAACAGATGATTTAGGAACGCCCAGTGTGTTCGATATCTGATGATTAGAACGTCCTGCATCATGTAAAGCAGTCATTATTGCTCGGGTAAACGAAGAAATTACACGTCCTAGCATTATAATCTACAAAAATTCAAGGAACACTTGGCTGAATACACTGCCAAACTGACCAAATTTATAAAAACATTGGTAATACACTAAAGATTCATTATCTGTAATTTTTTATTGTCTGTTTTGTTCCCTAAATACATGTACTTTTTTACCACATTAAAACCACTAGGTTTCATCGAATCATTTTATATACAGGGGATCCAAGACTTTTGACGTTATGCGTAATTGCTAATATCTTTGCAAATTAGTTACAAACATTTGTGACCGCTTTGCATTGCACAGCAACAAACTAAACTCCATTAGGATATGAGTAACAAGCAGAAGAAAATATTTTGTTCGAGATTAACGAGAGAACCCCTCTTAACGTATTCGCCTTCCTTTTAGATCCAGCTTAACGTGTATATATATGAAGACGAATTAAATCTGGAAATGGGTATTAAAACTTTTCCAAATTCCAACCTAGTAATACCGACCCTGGACCATCATTTAGGTCGAATAACGCACCATTAGGGGATGCTCATACGGAAAGATCACGTTCCCTGCCCGTCCAAAAATAGAATAGAGATTCAATGAGTCGTGAACACGTTGTATCATCATTTAAACCGCCCCTTCGGCACTCGGATAGAGAGGGCGAATGTTTACAAGTTTTTTATTCGATCTGAAATGTTCGACTCGCTGATTTTTTTGTCGGAGTGAATTAAATAGGGCGAATTTTTGGAAGAAAATTGAATAAATCCGAACACCGTCGCAATTTGTTTAGAAATGAAGAACGAGAGACTAAAGGATTCTAAAATAAACTTTACCGTAAAACTGGTTTGTAGGAAACAACAAGTTTTCAGTAAATCCTTAACTACCACTGTAAATAAATAATTAGCAAACCCGGAGAGTAATGACAACCTACTTCTTTATAAGCCTGAAAAGATGCCTCATTAAAAATGTAGTCCAGTAGTCCTCAAACTGTTTCTACTATAAAAGAACAAGCTGTGAAAGATTTTAACACGTTATTTACTTGCTGATGAAGTAAAACGACAATGAAAACTGTATTTTAAATACTTAATTATAACTGAAAATAAGACTCCCTGCTAATTATTCATGGTGGATATTTTCGAGCGAATATTTTGAGGGTCACTGGTCCATCTAGTACTTAAACCGTGAAAGAGATGGGTTGTAACGTGAATAAACGTCCTTTCAAGTGCAGACTAAGACGTCAGGGCATGTCGACACGACTAAGCAGGCCATTTTCTATGACGCCCACCTTGAGAATAATACGGCGTGTCGACCTAACGTTCAGAATAGGATTTAACCACTTACTCAGTTCAGAGGCAGACCCGACTTCGTTCTAGTTACAGAAAAAAAAAAACAGTGGACGGCTTACGTTAGCACAAAATTCGGTAAGTGACCTATTAGTCGTCTACTTCACGAAATCATATTAATAAAATCGTGCGACGTTTAAGCAGGCGTTGGAAAATCATAACTCTGTTAACAAAACACGTCTGTCGCTTCTTACGCGATCAAATTGGTCGGAAAAAATGATACAGTCCACCGATCGATCCTAGGACGCAACTACTGACTCCTTGGGACAGGACAGGACATTAATATCCTTTTGATGTAATAAATGACAAAGTGTAGGACAGGATTCCGATATAAAAAGCAAATAAAAACAGCACCGTGATTTATCGCTGCCTGTTTTTGTTTTAAGTGGCACTCGAAGCCATGAAATTTGACGTAATACGAGAAAAATTTCTACAGTTTCGTATATATTATGTGTTTCTTGCCAGACCGGCACATACGCCCTACCAAACCATTCAAGGAATGACGCAGCCTCGATTGTTCCTTTTATAAATTGCGTAAAATCAATTGTAGATTTTAAAAAAGCAAATAGAGAAATGCATAGCTTAAATTTAAATTATGGCGGGAAAAGAAACAAATTATGGTATTTATGACGATCGTTGCAAGATAAGCCATTGGCGTGTATATGGCGTGGCTTTGTTTCACGATTGATACAAAGCAGACCTTTTCGTGATGTTCGCAGCTGCATATGAATATAATAATTATTTACAAACTTATCCATTTTATAGTAGTTTTCAAGCTTTCACAGTATGTGCTGTCTATTTGATATATAATTAAATCGACCGAGCCATCTCTACGCTAATGCCTTGCCTCGCATTAAACGCAGTAATCCCTGCTACTTAATCATTATTAATCTTTATGGCTGTCGCAATACCTAAATAAGCTGGAAACCATTTTTCTCCTATACATTTCGACAGATTTATTTCATTTTTTAGGTATACGTCTATTTAATAATTATCTATGACTTCCTCGAGTTAGAATTTTTATAACAATTTCAGATATTTACATAACACAAGAATATTTAGCATTTCCAGATTATATGTATTAAAAGCTTGTTTACTTTTTTATGCATAGATAGTAAACAAAGAAAATATTGTTTTGTATATTTCATAAAGTAAGTGGCACGCCCCTTTCAAATCGTCATTTCACTCATCTGCGAAACCAGCCTTAACTAAAAATAAATTCAAAGCGGTGCTCTTGTTGACCTCCTTTCAGCAGAGACCTGGCCCGTAATCGTCTCAAGCGTGTAGCATCGAAAAAGTAATTAGCAACACTATTAACAATGTTACAGTACATAAAACAAAAGAATACCCAGATCAAAAGCACCTTGATTAACATCTAAACAATAGAGCGCCACGTAGACCCCATAAAGCGCACTCTACTGAACTGTGGTACGGCTTTAATTTCACTTTAGTTTTATTGCGACACTCTGCTGTCGTTATTTTTATTTGTCCGCTTGCAAATCGGAGTAAAGCGTCATTAAAATGTTCCTTTATTACATTGTGATCAACGAGTAGCTAAGGGGACGTCCACACCTAACTGTACAGAGTGAGTACAGCGTCGCACAATTTGATTGACCGTGATGTAGATTGATATTCAACGCACAGGCGTATTAAAGGTTGCAGAGTTAAGATAAAAACTAAACCGCAACCAGTTATACACTGGTGTATTCAAAATTCACTTCAATTGGCAACCAATAACGCACGTATGTACGGAAAGAGGTCATTCGAGATTTCCGACAGTGTACCAACCGTGCAGTATTTAAAGCGATGTGGACATGCAATTTTTCAACGGGCTCGCTCTATTCTACTTTTATTACACGGAGTAAATGCTACGACGCGTTTTACGCCTGGTATAAAAGACATTGTAGTGTATAAATTTTTAATTGGAGCTAGATTACTGTTTAACGACGGCAGTTTTATAGGATCCAATCTCAAAGATGATTATTCATCAGTCTCCCGATTTGAATGCACCCATAAATCCTATGAAAGATTTTAAACGGCTTTTAAGCCTTCACCGAGAAAGCAATTTGTTCTAATACGTCGGCAGTGATGGAAGAAGCTGTACAGGGCGTTTCAAATCCAGAAGATTTCAACTAGAGACGATTAAAGGAAACCAACGCAATAAATAATTCATATATGCTACAAATCTAGAGTGCGTGGAAATGATTTCATTAAATTATTTGAGTTGTAAAACAAATGGAACACTTACAATATCAGTTGCGCTCTCGGAACTGATACATCATTAAAACAGTGCTATTAGCAGCGACAATTAGTCGTCGGGGTAATTTTGTAAAATGCGGTTTTAGATATCAATTATTTGTTTTCATTCGAAAGCGGAATGAAACATAAATAAACCGCGGGACATTTTAAGTGTTATTAAAGGCAAATTAACGACATAACCGGTATCCCGTTCATATAGTTAACAGGTATCGCGAGTTTAATTTGGGAAAATATTATGTAAACTGTGTATTTGCTGTAATATAACATTGTCCTGGCATTTTCATCAAGGCCAAATATCTGTCGTTGTTGGTTAATTACGTCATAAGCAAAAGTTTCGTTAGTTTCTAATTATAAACGACAGCAGTCGTCGCATGCATTGCTGTTGTTCCAGTTCGGTAATTATTATACAATGATATAGGATGTAACGTTAAGTACGGGTGTTTCTTCGGAGTAATAGTAATTTAAAAATTTTTTTTTCTTAATCTACTAGTCAAAATTTGAGGTTAGGAACAGAAAATCTTAAGTTAACAGTGCAGTGTTGAGCAGATGCTACTTTGATGTTGGTTTGTTAGGAGCGCTTCCACGTATACAGAGCGTGGACCATCGGACACAACTGATTATGTTTTATTGCCTTGTAAATAACACTACATAACTATAAATAAATACACAATAACATAAAACATAAAACAATAATAGGTGGACCTCGACAGTAGCACTGTCATTCATTATCTCATTAATCAAATACTAAATTAGCCAATAAACAAATAATAAGCAGGTCGAGATACTCAGTGATAACTCATCGAATAATCAACACAACACAGGTCACTAAAACTCGAATTATCCTTAATTTAATACACATATACACCCTACGAGATTTCATATTATAACGTCATTCACTATAGTAAAAGTCATATTAGGATCTTACTGAAACCTTAAGACATTAGAATCTGATTGAAAACTTAAGACAGCCGCTTTTTTTATTACTATTAATATATATGTTAACATCACGCGACTTAAGCCGGCTAGTCATTTCGTCCGCTAAATATTATCGCTTATAAAAAATTTACTCCTAACAGATTCAATAATATTTTTTCTGCATTATTTCATACAATAAAGTGTTCTTAGAACAGAAGCGTGTCGCGTGACGTCAAGTTATCCATTACTTCGAATTTTGTGATTTTTTTGTTATTTTTTCGTGTCGCCTTCAATGAATCCCTTCGAAAGGGCTTCCCGGTGACAAAGCAACAAATCACAAACGTCAGCCGTTTAGCACCTAACCTAAGAATCGACAAATTCCTTTCGGAAATATTCGAGTGGATTTATATCCCCGGTAGCATCTCTCTCCGAAATGTCCCAGATGCAATTTTACCCCGACTGCCTTTTACACAGAACCGTTCCCAGGAGGAAAATTTCATAGAAGCAAATTTAATAAAGCTGCACTTTGTATGAAATTCGAGTCCTTTGTAACAACGCACGTCGAATGCCGACGCGGAGATATCAACGCCGTCGTTTTTAAATCAGAGTATACTTCGTGTCAGGCATACGATGATGCCGTAGATTTCGAAAATATCGTGAATTTTGCGTGCGACATCGACTTGTGCTGGTTAACGGGCTCTGCCAACTTTCCGAGTAATTTTCGCTTGTATCTCGCAAAATAAACGAGATAAAAGCAAACCGATGTCATTTTCCAGTTTTTCAGACTCGAATTATTACCATGTAATCTTAAGAAAGTAAAATTGCAAAAAAGCAGCTCCTTCGCCGAACAACTTGGTGTGGTATCCTACGGATGTGATATTTGATAATGGCATGACTTTCAATGCATAACAAACAAACAATTTTCCGCGCTATTCACAGCTGCACACGGTTACCAATATGCTTGAATCGTATGCATTGCCGACATAACTGTGTATCACAAGCATTCTACGTGTGTCAAACTATTTTTTTAGTCAGTTTCAAACAATCTTTCGTCGACTTTTATATGCATTTGTTCGTTTAAATATTTTCTGCAAATAATCTCTTAGGCTATTTAAAAATCCTCCGACTTTTTCCCGATTGCTGCAACCCCAATTACGTTCCAGATGAACAATGAAGGGTCCACCGTCAATTTATCATTTTTTATTTTGCTCTCTACATTCTGCTCGCGGCAAAACGGTCTATTGTGGCAAGGGCGCACACCCTTGTTCATTAACAATAACACTGCAGCAGTCGGTGTCCCAACAATGAGGGTCCGGGAAGATTCTATATATATATATATATATATAAAAAACGAACAGACGTATAAACCGGGCGGAAAATGAAGACTAACTGCGAAAAAAGTTCGTGAAAAATCTACGACTATACAGGCCGGTTCAGCTCAAGTGTATACGCACGTGAATATGTCAATGTTATAATTTTGATAGTTTATATTCTCGACGACAAATCGAGCGTATCCAAGTAACCCTTTTTCCAGCGCAACCCCCTCATTAAACAAGCTTCATCTGAAATTCAAATCCCAAATTTGTTTTCGGACAACGAGGCCGCCGTAACTTTTGAAGCTCAAGGATTAAAAGGGGCTCCCCATCCTCTTACCATTCGGTAAAGCAGGTACCTGCTCTGTAGACGGGGTAAGGACGAAGGGAAACGGGAGAATGGCTAGCCCCGGGGTTGCCGATAATTTACCCTAATTGAATTTAAGAAGTCGCGGATTTCGTCACGCCGCCACTCGACGAAGTGCAGATTAATACAGTGGCGTTCGTGAGAGGGAAAGAAAAATATATAGAAAATTGCACAGAATCATTTTAGATATACAGGGTGTCCGAGAAAATGTGAGAAATCTCTCTGGCGCAGATAAAACATGAAAAAATAATAGTGTCCTTGAAACAATATTTAACTTTTTTACCAGAGGCGGGCTAAGTTTTATAATGTAATGCCTTAATTTTTAACTGTATGATAAAGATTTTAAAATAATAAATCTGGATAGATTCAACCCTAGAAGGTACTCTTGTTTACTGTCGATAAAATGAGACCAATGGGTATCGTGACTATAAAATTCACAGTTTGGAGTATTTGCCTGAGCGTCACATTGAAAAGAGACTTCATTTTATAGCTCAAATTGTAGCAAATGTGGAAACTGTTGATCAGAATCTTTTTCGGTACGTTCTTTGGACGAACGAAAGTCAGTTTATAAGTAAATGGTTTGCCAAACAGACGCAACGAATACTACTGGTACATTGAAATTCCCCACATTGTAAATCCAGTTCAAAACCAAGGCCATTTTGGAGTAAATGTATGCTGCGGTATTATCGGTAGGCATTTAATATAATAAAGTTTTTATAGGACTGCCTTGCAAAAGGAGATTTTGAACACGGAAAAGACGCTCTGAAAACGGTATTTTGCACACGGTTATGTCATATTTGCAAACACCTCTCCAGATTGTGATTTTTGTTTGATGTTGTCACCCAAATTATGCCGGCCACAATTTTAGTCAATTCTGGCTCAAAAATTCTTACCCTCAAACGCCATGGAGGGTGGAAATCCAGTACAGTCGAGGGTTACGTTGATGACAAATAAAATGGAAGTTTCGAAAAATATAGAGTCTTTACTGTCTTCTGCTGCCACAGAACCAGAACAACGATCGTCTACTCGAATACAACAAGAAAACCTCTTTGCACACTCGGTCCACCAATATGTCTCGCTCGTGTGCAAAGAGTCGTTTTCAAACCTTGTTGTTTAATATAGTATTACAAAACACCTTCGCGAGATGTTAATCATTTGAAAAAAAAATCACAAACGCTTGTAATGAGTTAAAAAGGGAAATTTTTGTAAACACAGCCCACAAAGAAGTCAGGCGAAGATTGGGTATGTGTTTTGAAATGAGAAGAGGTCATATGTAGAATAGATTGTAATATGTATATAGTACGAGCGCGTTTGCCCCATTTTTTAAGTTTAGTTATTGTTATCATCACTTTTTGTTTTAACTATATTAAAAAATTATCGAGTGTATCCTTGTATTTATTTCTAATGACATTCATGCACTTTAAACAACGAGCATTCAATTTTTTTCCAACGACTACTTGATCCTTCCACCGCTAATGTGATTTTTATGTGCTATTTCTTTTAAGACTCTTTAGGACGATATAGCTTATAACTTTTAAACGAAAAGTAATACCGAAAAATTTCTCTATTAAAGGTTTATTAGAAAAAAGAGAGCTTTTTAACAGGACAAAAATATGGGTATGTTTCTGGAAAAAATATAATTGATGACGTTCGATTTCGATTTAAAATGAAGCTTCCCTCATCTTAACACCACGTGTCCCAAATTTTATTTAAATTCTTTATACCCTAACAGTAGGCTCATACTATCGAGTTTGAGACACCCTGTACAATTTTTTCCCAACATTAAGGTACATAAGAAATGTGCTAGTTTTGATAAGTTTTAGAGTTCAAAAATATGTTTTTTTTAACAGAATGCATTCGGCATTGCATTCTGTTCAAAGTTACTTATTTTGACATTTACAAATCATTAAAAATGACACAGTCTTTATGTAAGTGTTGGAAAAATTATGTTCACAACGGAATTTGATAATTACGCGTTTCTAAAGCGTAAAAGTAGTCTCCACGTAAATATAACCGTGCAAAATTATAGCCTGTATAAAGTGCCCAATGCATCTGCGCGTTTTTTTCGCAAAAACCTCTCGGCGCGAGAAAAACACCGGCCCATTGTGCGCAGGAACCGTTCAAAACCGGCGTAATTGCTCCCGACAACAGAAAAAAATCCAGCAATTTTTCACCATCAGCCTGCGGTGTAGAGGCGTGCGGCACGCGCTATGTCACTCTCTGATCAATACCGCCTGCCATGATGTATGATGTCGGTCTGCGTGGCGGTCATAACTGAAACAAAAGACGATGAATGGGCCCCGGGAGCGCGAATAATGGCAGAAGGGGACACTCCGACTTAGAACCGGCACGCCGAGAAAACCGTCGGACCGGCTGAAAAGGATTTTATGAAAGGGTGGTGGTTTTCAGTTGCCGGGGAGGTACTTAATTTTTTTCGTCGGAGCGCAATTTTTCTCTCGTCCGCGGAGCGATCCTGCGATGAAGGCCTTTGTTCGCGGACTCTTTCACGAGTTTCAGAAGAAACTTCACACACTAAAAGTATTAGTTTTAAAATAACGGCGGAGATTTCATGTGGCTCGCGGAATTTAGGTTGAGCTGAAACCGTACTTTTCCTCTTAGGCGTTTTAAATTAGCGAAAACCTGTGATGCGCCTGCAATGTGCTCAAAGAACGAAAAAACTCGTACGGTGCCTTCAACATTATCTCATACCCACCTGTTCAGATACTTTTGGTGTCAAGTAAGGATTAGATATTGTCTGAAGCTATTTATTTGTGGCATAAATTTAGTTTTTCTTTAGTTTTATTGGGTTTTTGCCACATTCTGAAAAAATAAAGATTAATCAAATAAGCACTTGCGCCAAACGGATCAGTCAAGGGTTATTTTTTAAACTAAGTTTGCCTAACCAAAAAATCTCACACTGAAAAAAGCAGATAAGTAAAAATAAAAAAAGCACTATCACTATCGCGCACTTCCGTATTTTTGACATTTCGAAAAACTCTCTGTTTTCGTTCTCAAAATAGTAATAAAAGTATTATGTCAAGTTTGACAGTTTAAAATTTGTTTATCTGCTTCCATAGAGATGTTAAATGATTTTTATTTTATTGTTACTTAATTCTTCTTGTTGGCAACAATTGTATCAAGATCATCATCTCTATGTAAGCAGATAAACAAATTTTAAATTGTCAAACTTGACATACGTTTAATACTTGTACTACTATTTTTAAAACGAAAACAGAGAGTTTTTCGAAACGTAAAAAATACGGTACTTCACGATAGTGATGTGATTTTTGTTATTTTTTACTTATCTGCTTTTCTCAGTAAGATTTTTTGGTTAAGCAAACTTAGTTTCAAAAATAACCCTTGACTGATCCGTTTAGCACAATCCGTTTTTACCGTTAATAAATTAAAAAACTAAAAATGAGTATTAGTAAATGGCGTTCTTTCCCCCTGTTAAATAGTGTTTTGACCGACGTTTTTGAGAGTTCCATGATCGATCCATTGTCTAGGTGTAGCAAAAACGGTAAAACCAACCAATGGCGTTTCTTGGTCAGTTCATTACGTCTAAGCTCCCCGAAGCCCGGTAGCGCCACGAAAATGACTTATAGGGAAACTTTTTTATTAAGTGAGGAATCTGTTAAAAAAAGTTACGCCTTATCTCCCAACCGGCCGGCTGGAAAGTTATTTCGGCTTCCCGGTCCAATATAAATCAGTTTTGTTTTATTCCCCGCGAACAAAATTCGCGTCACGTCTTAGCTCGACGCCAGGTCGCAGTTGGAATGTCCTCGCGGGCCTGATTTACCATTTCCATTTTTTAAACGCACTTTTTCCGCTCCGACAGAGGGGAAAAGGATGTTTAGCATTCCCTTGGAAGACAAATATTTTCCGAGCGCGACCGAAAAAGAGTCTACTATTTGTTACGCGGATTTTTCAATTTGGAGCGATTTTCCAACAAAATACGATTTTGCACGAACATTCGTCTTATACAGTCCGTATTCTATACGGTCTCAAGTACAAATAATTTAAACAACATAGTTATAAAGCCTATTTTTATATTTACCGACATAATTGAGTGTAGATAATATCACACTTATATAAACAAATCTGAAGAGGTTTCATATAACTAAACAAAACTATCTAATTTCCACAACCCACTTAACAAAAGGCGTCGCCACAATTATATTACTGTTGTTGGATCTGGGAGATTATGGATATATATGTTCGCCCTTGTTTTTACAGTTATTACAATCCATCAAAGCCGAAGGGATCGACCCCTTGATAATTCGAAACAGATTCTCTCTGTCCTTATCGGGGAGTTGGATTCTCGATATCTTCGCTGGAGATCGGCTCCTTATCCTAGAGAACAGCCACTTGATTAATTCCAAATGGGCTTGATGAATGGAGCTAATTGTGCCTTTTGTTAGTAGGGAGACTGAGGCCATAGAAAAAACTGAACTACCAATATTAAGCGTAACAGTAAAAAACGTCAATGTTATTGGAATTACCACAATTTCTTTGAAGCGATAAAGGTACAAAATTTCATTTGAGACATACCTACTAATTAATTTGTGTTTCTACGAATTAAATAAATGTTTAACTTCAAATGGAATGGAATGAATGAACCTAATTGCATCTTGTATTGGTAGGGAAAATTAGAATCAAAGAAAAGATGAAATTAAGTCACAAATATTAAGTAGACTACTAAAAAAGCGGCAGTATATGATATATGATGATGATTTTATTAGGATTATCACATTTTATTGCTAGTGATAAAGATGCAGAATTCCAATCAAGATATATAAAAATATTTCCTAAGCAATGCTAACAAATTTGAATCGTAACCAGTAAAACTATTTGTATATTAGTTAGGAAGACCACATTTTATTACTAGTGATATAGATACAGATTTTCATTTAAGACTAATAAGTGAGAAAAATATTAAGTGGAATAACTAATGAGAGCCAGTTTTGTATGAGATAAAGGATATTAGGATTACCACAATTTATTACTACTGATAAGGGTGTGAAATTCCAGTTCTAGAATAATGCCAATATCGCCACTAGTAAAAACATGTTTAACTAACAGATTTACTTCAAATAGAATATAATGATTAATGCATACCGTTAGTTAGTTAGTCATATACTGTATTAATTAGGATGATTGCAGTTTGTTATTAGTGATAAAGGTACATAATTCCAATAGATATGAGAATATTACCTAAAAACGTTATTAAGATGATATTGAACCAGAAATATTAAGTCGAACATCTGAAAATGTCAGTTTTGTATAAGATCAAAGAGATTATTCTTATTGTTAATCAAATATCAGTGGGGGCTACTGAGAAAAGATGACTCTGGACGTAAATTTTGACTTTCCTTACTTAAAAAGTGTGCAATTAATAATACTCTTCTTCATATTGTCCTTGAAGTCGTTTTTGTTTCTGTTATTATACGTTAGTAGAGTTAAAATTGTTTTTATCGTCAGTCAACACGCCTACTACGACGAACATGAAGAAGTAGCCTTTCAATTAGAAAAAAATAGTCTCACGAGGCGTCGCTACGCCAGATATCGACTCGGAGAGCTTGTGAGGTGCTCCCGCTGACAAGGCTGAATCATTGATGGTGCAGAAAGTGCCGACTGTCCGGAATTGTCGGTGACGACTCCCTATTCACAGACCGTGGTCTATTGTGGGGCCGGAGCCACGAACAATGTATCAAGCGATGACACGGTGCGTCAGCAGCTGTGGGACGGACAGGGACGTTCGGACACGGCTTTTTGTGTTCGCCGGTTAAGTGTTTCCCCGGATTCGAGGGATTTGTTTTTCAGGTAGGGGATATCGAGTCGAGGATTTTAATTGAAACGTGAAAAATCCGGATGTATCCGGTTGGAGTGTGTGGGAATGGTGCAAATAATAATAATTACCCAAAATATTGTATATATACAGGGCTTCCCGTAAAGTATGTTGCAAACTTTGAGTGGTATATAAAAAAATAATGAATAAAAACTCTAATCAATCGTATACGTACAGTTTTGCAGTTATAAACCTCAAAAGGTGTTTCTTTAATCGTAGTTTTTATGACGTAACTCTTTGTTCGAAAAGAAAAAGATGAAATGCAGTTTATATCTAATATATTATTGATCAGCAGGGACAGTGGATGTGGTTTGCACGGACTTTTCGAAGGCATTCGATTGTACAGACCACAAGATTCTGTTGCTGAAATTGGAACGATATGGTTTTTCCGTGTCCTTGGTTGAACTAACTTCTTACCTGACCAATCGTTTGCAATATGTTACATTTAATGGTTTTAAATCAAATGTCACATCAGGGGTTCTACAAGGTTCCAATCTTGGTCCACTTCTTTTCTATATATTTATTAACGACTGTTGTCATTACGTGTCAAAAATCATTTTTCGCCGATGATTTAAAAATACATACACCTATTGTTCCGTTCTTCTCCATATTTTTTTTGTGTATATAGGTAATTTAGTTAGTTAAATAATAACTAATATTAAGAGCCCTCAACTAAGTTATAAATTCATTTTATACATATTTTTTTTAACTACCAAATTCCTTTTTTTCCTTCCTAAAATTCTCGCCTTCTACGCGAAGAAAAAATTATCAGTGCCCGGTCGATCGACATACGGTGTGCTACGTACTAGACGATAGTCTAAAGTTCTACTTTTCGATTTTACAATTTTCCACTTCCTGCCATTTTCCACCATTTTGGTAAGTTATTTTGCTACTGCTTTTTACATAACATAAGCTTGCATCCGTTCTGTGAATTTTGCCAATGTATATATAGGCCTATATTTGACGGCAACTTACATAACAATGTGATAATGCCACACCTATTCCATCCAGAGCAGACTGTGTAAGTTTACAGAATGTAAGTTTAATGAAATAGCTCTGTGGTGCAGATTGCACCATCTCAACCTGAATTTTTCAAAATGTAAAACTTAACATTTTCTCGCAAAATTAACAACATTGACTTTGATTATCAAATCCGTTCCAGTGTTTTAACTCGGGTAAGTGAAATTAAAGATTTGAGTGTTTTTTGATAAGTTGTGTTTTATGTCACATATTGAATTAACTGTTTCAGATTGGGTCAAGAATTTCAAGATTATTGTAATATTATTATCAGTGCCACACCCTGAATATTTTAGACACATAATGAATTCTTAAAATAGAATATAGAATACACCATGACTTAAAACGAGCGTATTTCACTTAAAGGCAGTTTGTAACCTTTACAGATTTTGGTTTTACACTAAAAGAATAACGAATTATCAATTGTTCTTTACAAATAACGGTTAAGCAATCGCGGATTCCCGTGAGATATGGGTCGATATCGCAACAGACTGAAACTAACATTGCAATGCGTTTGCGAGCTGAATATTAATTCGCAACCGCAGATTTTCTAGTCTCTCGGATTGCATCTACAAAAACATTTTAAAAATAAAGGAATCCGTAGAATCGTTGTTGGGAATAATAATGGCATGTTCTACAGCCAACTTGCAAAAGATGTGGAAACGTACAGGCGCGTTCCTTTGCAAAAACAAATGTTGGAGCAAAAGAGATGCATGAGGCCACTGAAAATAAAAATCAATGGGAAAAATGAATGATTTTTTCAAATACGAGCAGAAGAAAGAAAGTATTATTTTAATCTAAAGGCGTTTGTCCTAGACCATTTCCAAGCTTTCGGACAATGCAATATATACGTTTAGAAGACTTAATTTGTCGTTTGTGATATAATTAAATGTCTGTCTTAAATAGATATTGGTATTTAATACAATTACAAAATAGACTCGTAAAATGAGCACCGAAAGTGCATCTCACCGGGCAAATGGAAGAAATAAAAGTGAAAGATTCCCTGTAATGCATTTCTAATCAATATAAATCTCATACAACTTCCCCATTCAATAAAGACTAGACCATGAACGTCACTGACATACAAATAACGCTATATGCAAGATATTTAATCGCACCCAGTTTTTACTGTGTCAACAAAAATGAAGGACGTCACCATCAGAACGAAATTTATCGATTTCTCCCTCACCCCATACTACGCCCACTCCATTTTTCCATTTAAACCGTCGGAAACAAAAAAAACGTGGAAATAATTTTCTAATTAAGATCTCGGAGTGCCATTAACAGATGAATAGCGGAAAAAGAAAAGAAATCCGGCAGACGGAGGGCGTCGTTGAGATTGGCACCCCTGATCCTTCACGGGGAATCACTCGTGATTATTCAGTTCAAAGGTATACTATTTATGAAAAGAACAAAACATTACATGTTCAACCATAAAGATTTACTAAAAAAAACTTAATAGGATAAATTCTGAAAGTTTTGAAGGCCATTATACTGACTGATATTCTTTCATCAGGATGTTGTTGTTTTTTTTTCATAAGAAAAGAATATGTGTCGACTCAGTTCCTGGACCCTGAACTTTGTTCTGCCGCTTGAGGAATATAAAAGTATAATTATAAAACCTTTTAGCCCCTGCAAAACAAGCACCAAGTCCGTGCTGACCCAGAAAAAGTGCATATCGTTTAGAGGCAATTAATAATCCTTAGCAGTCGGCGCCTTCTAGTTTTACAAAGAATAATGAACCAATTGTTTCTTAAAAATATCAGTTAGCCAATCAGCAGTGCACGTTATATCCAAATCGATAACAAACTCAACATTAATTCTGCAGATGATGTAGAAATCTCTAGACACGCGGAGTGACAAGTGCTTTGTTAAATTTACAAGTTAAAACAATTGACAAAACTATAAAACCAGTCAAGTAAATCAGTTCAATGATGTTATCGTAAAAAAAACGGTTAATAGTGTTCTAGTGACAGTAAGTATAAAATGAAACTATTTTTTTAACTGTAGAATAAGATAAATGTTCTAAATTTTCTTTGAAATTTCTTGAAAATTAGGCAAATTAGTGCTCAAATCCTTACCAATAAACCTGGAATATCTTGTATATAGAACTTTACGCTGTAAAAGTCAATTGCGCATAAGGTAAAAACAAAATTATCTACATAAAATGCAACCTTCCTGGTAAGCTCTATCGGGACCCCTTGAAAGTACGAATATAATGATGCAAGGCATTATGCAGGATCATAAAAGCTTTACGTATAATATTCCTGGAGCAAGATGCTGTACAATGTTGAGCATACAAGCTAAGTAGACGCCTTAGTTGTAATCCCGTTTTTTACTACATTTTTGCTCTTATATCGGTGCTCTACTCATTTTTATAGACATAAGTATTACAACAGTTTAACTCTTCAATGTACACTCTTAAGTCTCAAGTCTCAAAAGAAATACTACCTAAAAATCACATTAGCAGTGGATGGATCAAGTAGTCGTTGGAAAATAATTCACCTGACTTCTTTGTAGGATGCGTTTATTAACATTTCGCCATTTAACTCATTACAAGCGTTTGTGATTTTTTTCTTTCAAGTGATTAATATTTCGCGAACGTGTATTGTAAACCTTATTTTTAAAACCCCGCATAAAAAAATCGAGAGGTGTTAGATCTGGTGACTTTCCGGGCCACTGTATAGGTCCATTAATCCCAATCAATTAGTTTGGGAAACTGTTATCTAAATATTGCTGCACAATCCTGGCCTTGTAGGATGCTCCGTTGTGCTGAAACCATAGGTTTCTCCTCAGCTGCAAAGGCACATTCTTCAGAAGTGCAGGAAGTTCTTCTTGTAGGAAATTTAGGTAACTAATAGACCAGTAGTGTTCGTTGCGCCTGTTTGGCAAACCATTATTCACAAACCGACTTTCGTCCATCCAAAGAACGTACCGAAAAAGGTTCTAATCAACAGTTTCTACATTTACTACAATTTGAGCTATAAAATTAAGTCTGTTTGTATCCTCACAGTAAATACCCTGTACTATATTGTTACTTAACAACATACAGAGTGTGAGATACAATACTGCCACTTATTATTTCTTTAAAAACACTTTGCTAATAAAATTTAATTTAAAAAACTATTATTATTTATACCATTATAGGCGAATATTTCCCGAGTCCGATCCTGCGCTTACTAATCTGTTCCACCGCAGAGGTGGCTGTGGTCTGCGCGCGTCGTGTGATAAAGGCTTAGGCAAGATAGAGTCACGTACCTTTTCTCCCAAGACGTGCAACCCCAATATAATCTATCTTATTTGATTCTCCCCACAATTGGTCCCTAATTTGGACTCAAATTGAGGGAAATCTTTCGTCGATGTTTAGACACCGAACACTGACCTTGGGCTTTGCCTTAATAGGCTGGATTTCGTTTCTTTTTTTATTTATCGACTTATTCTCTACACGATTCATCAGACGTGGCGTAACACTTCTTGATTTTACAACAAAACTACATCATTATGATTAATACGTTATTCAAATACCACGCCGAAATTTGTATCAACATTAGCGTTAGAGTCGGTTAAATTTATAAAAAGTGATAATGTCCTCTGACTGTTCCGAGTGTAATTTAACGTAAACCAGTCAAATATTTCACTTGCCACGGCTCGTAAAAATAAACATTTACTCATACAATTGTCTGTTTTCATTATGCAGAGAGAATTGTGTGAAGCTGTTTCCATAAGCGCCACCGTTATTGTGTATTTAAAACGTTTTCATTTGATTATGCTATAATATTGTATGATTTTCAATAATCATAAATAAATATTCATTACCGGCAGAGCATACAGTGTGAAACATCAGTAGCAAGCAATTTTTTTTTTATGAAATAAAACCGCTGCATGCAATGTCTTCTTTTTTATAAGTTACAGCATATTTTTTTCTCATATTCTTTAAGAATCTGGTTATACCTACATATATTTCCCATCCCCGAAGGTCGATACATTCAGCCCGAATTTCTATAGACCTGCGGCGACCCCATGTTGCCCCCACCGCCTGGATTACGGCGGGCTTAATCCGAGACGGATCGAGAACGTCAGGTTCGAACATGACTCGAACTAATAAGGAGCTGCTAGGGCCCGCTGATTGCTTCAGCCGGTGTGTGTGACCTAGCAACTTTTATTTCTCTGATCGGTCGTGACGAGTTTTGCCTTATTCCGGGTCGGTTTGACGATCCGAAAGCCCCAAAGCGGCTGCGGCGAACAGGAACGAATCGCTGCCAATAAATATTCAGTCGAGACCTTAGCAAAGGCCCTGAATAGCGGTTTATCGATTCTTCGTTCGAAAAAAATGATGAAGCATCCAAACTGCCTTTAAATAGTCCATAATACGGTCATTTAATATTTTTTTTTTATATTTTCTGAACGAGTTTGTAATTTCAGCGCGACCTAAAAAAAATTATAATTTTCCGCCGCCTCTAAAGCTTTTTCAATAATTTGAGAACATGGACTCGCGTAAACAGCTTTGTGACGTCACTGCCTCCTATAGCATGATGGGTTGCGCTCGCTACAGCTACAGCTCTGTCTATGTAGAACTTACAGATGCATTTTTACACCTCACATTTGAACACTAACAAATTGGTGATTTGTATTAAAATAGTCCATCATCATAATTAACTCTACCATTAGGCAAATATGCTTTTAAATAGCACGATGTGAATTTTAAAAGCAGTGAGATTTTGCTGTTCGAAGCGGACGAGTACCGAGAAGCCGCTGGAGGCAATGACGTCACGCCTCACGATCGTTTAATATCAATTTGACCTCGTATATTTTGAAAACTTTTTATCAGATCGACTTTTCGAATTTTCTGGGTTCACCATACATTATAAATGCTTCAAATTAGGCGAACAATATAATTTGAGGTTTGACCAAATGGATAGTCGTCAAAGTGAAAACAACTGTAACACAATTTTCTTTCTAACCGATAATTTCCCATAAAAACGCAAGTACTTTGCGTTTTTTTCCCGTCGGAGTGCACAAACAGGGGACGATGTAACGTTTTAGAGCAGGCACTTGCACGGTTTCGTTTGTTTTGAATGAAAAGAGCAAATTTACGAGGGCTGGAAAAGTCCATTTACGACTTTAATTCAAATGGGTCGGAAATGAGTTCAGTAAATAAAGTGAATAGGAACGTTATTTTAAAGAATGAAATTCAGAGGTGCATATCTGAACGTGCGGCACAGCGGCGGAGAGGAACGCAACGATTATTGAAAACTAAAGTAAAACACAACCATTTACCATATGTTTTACTTCCTTGCCCACAAAAATCAATTTCGCGCCAATACCGCCATGGAGTGTTTAGTTCTGATAAGTTTTCGGAACTAGTTTCGGAGATTCCTTGCTCCCGTGGGACTCCCCGCCACTGGCGAGCCGCAGCGTTAAGGATCTCGTGTCCCTGCAAAAACAAATTCGCAACTTTAGCCATAAATTAGTTGTCTTAATGCAACGAGAGCCCTCTGGGTTTTAGCGTTACACTAAGTAACCGGTTAATACTGAATCTTTCTATTTCTGTTCCTTTCCAAAAATAAAAATATTTCCTCGAGACTCCGGCTGCTCTTTTGTGCTGAATTAGCAAGTTTTTATGTTGGGGAATTAAACAGAATAAGTTTTCTTTCTGAAAGTAAGAGAACATTCCAAGAAAATTAAACCGCAGAAGGATGCTTTATTTATTTATTTTACCTTCCGTTAGCCTTAAATATTAGTTTAGTTGATAGTTTCAGTGACAAAATTGTTTTGGAAATCATTTGTTAGATGTATATCATATATTTTTTTGTTATATTACTGTTTATTTGAATTATCTTCGACTATAGAGAGCATGCTATTTTTAAAAAATGTCGTCGTTAATTAAACTCCAGCTATTATTTTAATCTTAATTAAAAACTGTATACTTACTAATGAAAACAAAATTAATTTACAACTTCTACATAGTTTATAAAAAGTTATCCGTATCTTACGTTGAAAAAGACTACAAGCAGAGAATAGTGAATCAAAAATTAAAAGACGATACTTCGTTCTCTGTCTGTTATGTTAAGAGCGCCAGCTGAACCTATTAATAAAAACAAGAATGTAAAGTAAAATGGAATATTTTTGTTCTAAAAAAACTCATTAGCCCGCGGGAGTTAAAAGCCTTCAACTTTTTCTTTATAAATTTCCTTCGTGAAACGGAAGCGAATGCGATTTCTCATTATATAAACATTTGGGAAATAAGCGGAAGTCGCGGAAAACTTTAAAAATATTATTGTTACCAATGTTAATGAGTTTCCAACTCTATTAAGATTCCTGTTTCCAAGGCGGTGAAAACTACGGAGCTATCCGGAAGTCAAGCGCTATACCAGACTGGCTCAGCACCTAATATTCCTTAACAAATAAACTAAGCCAATAAGCAATTTAGTTTCAACTTGTTCTTATTTTATACCGAATCGATGTAGGGGTATCATATCGTCTTCTGAAATAAGTACGTTACCTTAAAGGAATTATTGAGGAAGAAAAAATATTTGTTATACAACCAGTAGTCTAACTGTAGTATGACTTTTGTTTTATTATTAGGGACATTTAGACATCAATAATACTTTCAAATTTCACTTTAGTGTTTTTATAAATCAAATTTTGCATACATCTTCCCCGCCATACCTATAAGAAAAACTGGAACATATTTTTAGGTATTAATAATATTGTGTGAAACTAACTACTCAGTGGACAAAAGCCCCAACCTGCGTTGAATTACACCCACAATATCTACCCATATATTCCTTATTATTAGCTTTTGTAACATTTTTTTACTGTTTTAGAAAGGTATTTTAAGCTAATATAAATCAAATCTCCTACAATTCCTATCAATGAAGTCATATGTATGTTCTCTGATACCAAACATCTAGGTATGCTAATGAACAATTCCACAGACAAAGCTCTATTCAATAATTATCTAAAGAAATTAATCTATCTAAATTTACTAACCTTGCTTTAATGAAAACACTCTATAAATATCTAACTTCACTTTTGGCAGTTGGAACACGACAATTCAACCACAATAGATGAGATCTGACCTATTTCTGCATTTTTAGGATTGCTTCTTAAAATACCTTTCTAAAACAGTAAAAAATGTTACAAAAGCTAATAATAAAGAATATATGGGTAGATATTGTGGGTGTAATTCAACGCAGGTTGGGGCTTTTGTCCACTGAGTAGTTAGTTTCACACAATATTATTAATACCTAAAAATATAAAAAAACTATATTTAGAATATTTCTAAACTTCGTATTAGGCCTCGAAATGTTTGTCCTCCATTGTTAATTACGGCGTCTTATTTTGCTCTTTTACTAGCAAAATTTGACGCGAAATTTGGTTTCGTTGTCATTTTAAATTTTTTTGGTGTGACGCAACGACCAGATTCAGGGAAACGTGTCAGTTCGTGAATTTCCCATTTCCGGCTATGGATACATTGTAATGGCCTGGCGAAAAGCTGGAAATGTTTCGCATGTAACCGAGGTCGTAAAACGTAAACATATGCACAGTATTAATTAACATTGTCATATTTAGTGCCACAATGCCACCGAAGTGCTAAATGATGGCGGCGGGTTACGTGATACGCCATGCTAATCTGGGATCTGAATGCGGCTGGTGCAGATAAAATTTTCTCGGCACGCCAGAATTTATGAGAAAGGTTCACAGGCAAAAATATATTAGAAAAAAAATGGCGTTGAATATGCTCTCAGTATTATAGACCTGCATGCCCATTCAGGTTTATAAAACATCAGAAAAAATTAATTTAAAAGTACTGTGTAGAGTCATCTACACTGCAAAAAAATTACAAATTTTGACACAAAATCTACTGTGTTAATATGGTAAATGTTGTGCGCAACTTTAACACATTAAAGTGTTAATTTGTCAACTTCATGTAACATTTTCTCTAAATTCAATACTACGTAACCTGAAAGCATTTTTTTAGTTTATTTTACAATTTTTTTGTCTTTGGTTTTATTGAAATTTTGATGAGTTTATCTAAAAATGTGACGCTCTTGTTTGAAGTTGAAAAAACAATCGTTTGCAAAGAAATTTAATCGTTTGTATATTAATGAATCTCATTCCTTTTACAATGTAACTGCGTGCAATAATTGAGTCACAGCTGTCATAGTATTACTTTGACGGTAATTTCAAACCTTATGCTTCGTTCATACAAGGCTGCAGAAGTTTAAATTACTTTTAACAAGGCTAAAAGACAATAAAGTAAATCAGAAGTAGAGATATATAGAGTTAACTATGACTAAATACAAAAATGTTAACCACGTGCTCAAGAAGGCCTAAAAGACAATAAAAAAAACTATTGCAGAATTTTTTCTCGATATTTAAAAAATGGGGCAAAACCCTCTTTTCCTACAGAAAGTCGGCGCCTATGATAAACATCGACTGAGATGGCTTAGATCCATGGATAAAGCCATGTGATCATTTTTGTGCAGCTTTTCTAAATGCATAAATGAGAAAAAATAACATTCTTATTAGTTATAATACCTGATAGATAGGTAACAGTTAATCCAGTTAGCTGCAGTATTTTGCATTCGTTTTTCATTACTCCGTTACAAACTAGCAAAACTACATTTTCGTTCATTACAACCACTCACTACCGATAAAACACACTTCCCGTGGATACAATTAGATAAAATGTCTATTTATTACATGAAAATCGAAGGAAATTTATAGGTAGGTACTAATAAACAATATAAAACTTTTAATGCACCTGCGGCAGGTTTGTCCCATAACCTAGAAAAACAAACCGGCAAACTATATTATGGTTTAAATTTAAAAAAAACATTAAAAACTGAAGAATGACACAAAATTACAACGTAAACACAGGAATTAAATTATGACATGACGCCGAATTTTACCGTGGTGTTGCTGGTTGCCTACTTTGACTCCGTAAACCTAAAACGTGCGGTGGATGGGTCGCATATGTGGCGTTAAATAAGGATTTTGTATAATTTCGCAAAAAAAAAATTTCCGCTTTACAAGTTTGGAATTTTGTTGAAGGGTGATTCCGTTAATTCTTAATTTTCTCTATGCCCTCTTAAAATATTTGTACTTAGTCATACTTAACCCTGTATAGAGGCAGCGGTGTGTTAAGTTAACACGGAACGAAGTATTCCTAATACATTATTGGCATGTTTATTTTATTACCAGTAATTGTAACATATGTAAAAAGCTAGAGTGTGTTAACCAGAGTTATTAACATGCACAATTTGCACATCTAGAATTCTTACAAAAAGGAAAATCTCATTTACACAACTATATCTTTTGCAGTGTAATAATTATCCCCAAAATAATATTACAAGCAAGTATAAGCTCACTTTCTTAAGATCACTTCACTTCCTACTCCACCCTATCACAAATCGAATCCGAGTTATCCTTCGTCTTGAACGGTAAACGTGCCATATCATCTAAAACCCAGTTACAGCAATAGTGAAACTAGTTAACGCTACCAGCGCCAACTCGAACTGCATGTTTAAATTATTGTTAGTTATCGGCTTTACAACATTCTGGAACTTAACGCACACCGCCTGAGGTATAATTGTAAAATCCCTCAAATCACGTATTATCGACTGTTTGCTCGATACGCCAGCATTCGCTGCGAACTCGTCAACTTTAATAAAACACTCGCAGAATGCATACGTTACCTACATTATGATACACCGATGCACGTGAAATATGCGTTTTCAACTAATATTACTACTAGCATAAAAAATATTTCGCTTGATGTGCCACAGGGACCTGTACAGGGCGTCTGAAACTCGACAGTATTTAACACGCGTCCCAATTTCAATCGAAAGTATTATCTCGGGATTTGACAGAAACGACTAATGACGTCATCAATTATATTTTTTCCAGAAACATACCTAAAATGTTATTTTGTTAAAAAGTTCCCATTTCTCTAATGCACTTTTATTACCGACATTTTTCTGTATTATTTCCAGTTTAAAAATTATAAGCAATATAATAATAATAATAATAATAATAATAATAATAATAATAGGGGTTCATAATGGCTTGCCAAGATGGTGTAATTAATACTCTCGTCTATCGTAGTCGTGTCTTGGGTATCGAGGTTCCTGATACCAGATGCAGGGCCTGCCGCCAGGCGCCGGAGACGCTTATGCATCTCCTGTCGGCCTGTCCGGTATATGCGGCCACAGCGTATATCCAAAGACACGATTCAGCCTTACGGGTGTTGTATTATCATTTACGACACTCGTATGAGATAGACGAGACGCCAGTGCTGCCTTATGCTCCGGGGGATATAGAATCCGTTGTGGGGAATGAGAAGTGCCGAATTTATTGGAACTATTCATTCCCCACCCTCAGGCACATTCAAGCCAATAAGCCTGATGTAGTCCTCCTCGACCACCAACTTAGGACGATGTTTGTGATTGAGTTCTCGGCTCCCGCAGAGAACAACATCGTCCTAAAAGAGGAGGAAAAACGGAGGAAGTATCGAGATCTTCTCTCCGAGCTCCGCAGGCTGTATCCAGACCACTCTGTTAAGATTGTGGTGCTCATTATAGGCGTCCTGGGTGGAATGAGACATACGTTGCTTTCTGACTTAAAGATCATACCGGCTTGCCGAAATTCGGCAGAGATCTTAGCCGGCAGAATGCAGAAGGCAATCGTCCTTGGTTCGCTACGTCTACTCAGAACGCACGATTTACGGGCGCAATGATTACTGACTCCACGGAGTGGAGAGTGGTCATTGCTTGACTCTTCAGAACATCTCCGAATGTGTCGGAGCTTCGGAAGGTGTTACTGAAAAAAAAAAAAAAAAAAAAAAAAAAATAATAATAATAATAATAATAATAATAATAATAATAATAATAATAATAATAATAATAATAATAATAATAATAATAATAATAATAATAATAATAATAAAAGGTCTTTATTAGTGTTTACAAAGAACACACAACATCTGGGCGAAGTTTAGCTTTCTCTACTCTACTTAACCCAGTATGAGGTACAAAAAAATATAAAAACTAACATAACAAAAACAACTTAATTCTACTATTACAATCATTACAATTCAAATATATTTTATCATTAGCACGTTACTGACAAGATAAGAAAAACTCTTTAATTCTTTTACGGAAACTGTTCACAGATAGAATCTTTAGTTCATCATTAAGGCTATTATAAATTTTAATAGAATTGTAAGTAAAAGATCTTGTAAATACCGCCGTGGAGTACCTAGGAAGAGATAATTTAAAATTATATCTAGTTTGAACGGGGTGTGTCTCATACATAAAAATAAACTTATTTCGAAGATAAGAAGGAGTAGAAGATTGAAACAAACGATACACAAATAGACATATGGTACTTAAAAACATTTTCAATATTAAGCCAATGCAACTCTTTTATTTTAGCTGATACTCTATCAAACCTTTTCAGACCAAACACAAATCTGCAACACGAGTTCTGAATTTTTTGAATTTTATACTTTGCTACACTGTCCAAACACGGAGAGTAAAGTATGAGTAATTTACAAAAGATAAAACCATTGATTCGGCCAGAGACTTCCTCAATTCAAATGTCATAATATTTCTACTCCTGTAGAGGAGATTTTTTAATTATCAGTGATATATACTCTTGAAATCTAAGTCGACAATCAAATATAATGCCAAGATTTTTTGCAGATTGCTTTAAGGGTATAAATTCATCATCAAGTTTTAACACAAGTTGAGTTTTAAGTAAACGCTCTCTGAATTTAGAACAGAAAAGTAAGTTCTAAAGAGTCTCAAATGAAATACCACCTAAAAACCACATTAGCGGTGGAGCAGTCATTGAATGCTCATTGTTTAAAGTGCATAAATGCCACAAAATACTTGTCATTACTCAATACAAACGTCACAAAAACATTCGAGAAGAGCTGTGGAGTTACGTCGAGAAAGAGCGCCTCATTCCTGATCATAGAACCTTTACAAGATTGGAGGCAAACCTTGCGACAAAATCAAATAATTGACCGAAGGGTAAGAAACAATGTTAATACAGCTAGACTGTTACAGTATTTCGAACAAAATCCACAAAATTATATGCGGCAGGCTAGCCCAGAATTGAATCTGGATAAATCAACCGTTCAACGAATTTTAAAGACCAATAGATATCATGACTACAAAACTCACAATTTGGAGTATTTTCCTGAGCATCACATTGAAAACAGACTTAATTTTATAGCTCAAATTGAAGAATGTAGAAAATCCAAGACCAATTTTGGAGTAAATATATGGTGCGGCATCATCGGTAGGCATTTAATTGGGCCTTATTTTTATGAACATACGTGAGTTACCTACAAGAAGAACTTTCTGCACTTCTGGAAAAGATGTGCCTTTGCGGCTAAGGAGAAACCTATGGTTTCAGCATGAAGGAGCTCCATCCCACAAAGCCAGGATTGTACAGCAGTATTTAGATACCACTTTCCCAGAAAAATGTACTGGGATTAATGGACGTATTCAGTGACCAGGAAAGTCACCCCATCTTAAACAACGAACGTTCAATTTCAATTTTCCAACAACTACCTGATGCTTCCACCGCTAATGTAGTTTTTAGGGGGTATTTCTTTTGAGACACAATGTATTGAGGCCGAACACAACAACAAACAACTACTAATGCCCCCAAGCAGCGTTGAATTACACCTGAAAACTCTAAAACAAACAGCCAAGATGTATGTTGTGTCCTGAAATTCCATTTTTGACCATAATCTGTAAAGAAATGTTCAGGTAGCCAAACTTTCATACTGTGTATTCCTCGTATATTGTAGAGGAAGGCCGTATATTCTAGTTTAGAGAGCAAAGGCTGTCAGTGGTAGGGACAATTATTTTAAAACACGCCGCAGCTGTTGTTTCCAGATTTGTAAAACGATAATAGAAGTCGGCAGCCAGAAGGCAGGCCTGCGGGTAATTGCGTAAGGCGTTCCAGCGTCGCGATGCCACTTTTTGTGGTCCCCGTAATGTACCTAATGCTCGCAGTAAGTCCCGGAAAATTGCACGGCCCGATGTATCGCGGCGGAAGGTTCAGATAAGACTCCCTACTCTTATTTAAAGAGAAAAATAAAACTGTAGTAAAAAAGTAGCTCTCAGAAAAGCTCACTGCTCTCTCTTCGTATGTCGCTAATGCTGAAGCCAAGAAATCAGCTCAGCAACCAAGGAATTCGTTCAGATCATAAATTGGAAAAAATGTTTGTTTAAAGAATAAAAACGTAAAACATCTATGTGTTCTTCATAGTGATGTACAATTACATGTAATTTATAACAGTAACTTTGATAATTTACATGTAACTTACAATTTTGATTGAAAGCTTTAGTAATTAAATAACGCAATTTTTGACATCTCTAGAGTCGATAGTAAGGGAACTTGTATATCTGGTCAACAGGAACAAAAAATGGCTTATGAAAACATGTCTAAAACGAATAATTTTCCCCAAAAAAAATTACACCTGCACTTAAATCCAAGACTGTGTTATGGAATTACAAAGTTAGGTACAATTAAGGTTAAGTAAATACTGCTATAACGTAATTTGTTTTTTATATCAGTATTAATAAAGTACACAGAAGTTTTCCAAGAAATCCTTAAAACTGTAACATATTGTAACGTTCGACAACACTGCAATCTGCCATCTGCTGCTATTAACCTAAAAGTATTCATAGTAATATTGTGAGCGTTTCTTTTTTCTGTATCCAATGCTTGCTTGATATTTGTGAGTGTATATATTTAAAAATGAAACAATTTATAGTAACCATGACCAGCTGACGAATCTGGCCAAAACTCTGGCTACGAGACGTTTGTACGATAAACGCTTTTTCCAAGCAACGTAAGTCATTTTGAACACTTGTAACTATTTCACATTTTATTCTGTGTCATGAAAAGGGCTTTAAGAGACCATTCGCAGTAAATATGTGTAGGTGTATTTGTAATTGTTATGCACAAACACATGACATGGTATGTGAATGACGTTGTCACATATTCAAGACCTGTTTGCTGTCATAATTCTGTTACCGTTAGCTAGAAAAAAAAATGTATTAAGTCAAATATGTTTTGTTTGTTACAATTTATTATACAGCAAAATAAAGGTACTCATGTTTCGAACACCCTGTATAGGCTCTTTGAACGAAAGAAGTCGGAAATATTGAAGTAACTCGAAAATTTATTTTTAAAATTTATGTTTAAAAATTATTCAAAAACTCCGCCATTTTTCTCCTTACATTTAATATACTGAATTTGAAACATTACACTAACAACAAAGATTGAGTCAACATAAATTACCGTAATTTCTTGGATTTTTCATAATTTTTAGAAATTTATAAGCGTACTAAGGCGGAAAATTCAGAAATTTATATTCAATAAAAATAATATTTAAAATTTTCCAAAATGTAATAAATTATATACATACACCATCATTTTAAGTCTCATTCTAATTTTTGGAGCATGTAAATACAAAATTGCCATTCACACAATACTTGTTCTTTTCCTTTTTCATACTTTATCACAAAATGGTTCTGTCAAGTCCTTTTTCCCCTTTTGTCTCTTGCTTGCGATATCTTATCGCGCATAATTTGAGTAAGAAGTACTTTACCGCTAGTTTTCAGTTCTGCATCATGATTTGTTACTTGTCGCTATTTCCTTACTTTATTTGTTTATGATACTCTGTCCTCGATGTTTTAAAATTCATAAAATATTTACATTTTATTCTCATATTAGAGTCTCATACTTTACCGATAGCTTTGTGTACTTTACCGCTCCCATCGCGTCATTTACTTCTTTCTTAGTACGTACTTCAGCATTTTCAATCATGTTATGTCGTATAGACTGCTAAATTTTTGTTAAATAAACCCCTCTTTGAACCTTTTCGGAAGTTATGGACTGTGAAGTTTTATTAATGTTTACACTCCTTTCTTAATGCGATTTGTGTTAATAGAGAAGCTTCCAGGTGCAAGCGAATAGGACTCCAGTAATTATTCGTAAGATATTTTGAATACCCAGCCGTCGCTCTTTGATCTCAGTCTTCGCCAGACTCTGTGAGGGATTCTCGTTGTAAATAATGCGCCGTTGAAGGTGGAAATCCTAGATTGCCTCGATAGCCGTTCCGTCACTTTGTCCTTTTCTCTTAAAACGTTAGATCTCCTACGGTATTACAAAATACCTTAGTTGCACCGGCTCCGCTAATGTATCACACACCTCGCTTCGGCATAAGTTAATTTTCAGATCTCGTAGAAGCAGCCGTTATCTTTATTAATAGAAGGTAACTTTTCTTATTAAAACTTTGGCGGTAGTTCGTATGTGCGGCTTATACGGCCCTAGAGACAAAGACGGATGCCGGACTGCTTTTTGGGCCATACCCAGGCGTAAAACTGCCACTTATATTGAGTTATATGTTCGTAATTACTCTAATAAATCACCCCCGAGTTGTTTGTTTGGGGGCCGCGGTCGAAACGTCCGAATTTTTTCGCAGCGCAACTACTAAAGAACGGCCAGACTCCGGAACTTCTAGTTTCTTTGCTTGAATATAAACTCCTTTTTGTATTAATACGGAGTCTGAGAGAGCTCTCTCGGGAAACACTGGAAGTTGGCATCTTCGCCCGTCTCCCTACCTCCAATTGCTTTCAGTTAACAGTCTTCCTCAGTAAAAAAAATATGGTATGTACTTTACCAGGGACTTCCACTATATTATCGCCTGATTTGAATACTTTGTCGCCTTACTTTGCAATTTTATCACACACTACAATATTTATCCATATTTGACAGTTAAATCTCATACTTTATCGCTCTTGTCGTTGCAGTCTACTGCTAGATGTCTATAATTTATTACTTGTTCATCTCCCTACATGCTTTCTTATTTGATCACAGATTACCATAATTTGTAAATCGTTTTGCAGTTATACTTTGTCATTCTTGTGTTTTACCCGCTAGTTTTTCTTTCATTTCATCACACATTTTGTTACTTTGTAGCCTGTATGCGTTGTTTATTATTAAGTGTCATACACTTTACCGCTTGATTTCTTCATATTGCAATATTTGATTGTGCATATTTGCATTTGTCGTCGTTCCTATACTTTGTTACTTTTAACTTGTACTTTGCCGCTAGTTTTCCGTACATCATTATATATTTTAATACTTTGTAGAATGTAAAGCGTTCGTTCTTGTATTTGTACTTTACCGCTAGTTTTCCATACTTTATCACATATTTTGATACTTTATCATCGGCTGCGTTGTTTGTTATTTATTTCCGATATTTTACCGCCTCATTTTGTCATATTACAATATTCCATTAAACGTAGTATGCAGCTAATATCGTTTTATACTTTGCCACATCTATCATTGTACTTTAACGATGGTGTTCCGTACTTCATTGCATGTTTTGATACTTTATCGTCTTCTTTCATCACTTTATCACACTTTGCGGTACTTCGTAGAGCATATTTCGCAGCTAATAATATCTTATGCTTTATCGTTCTTGCCTTTGTACTTTACCGCTAGTTTTCTCAACCTCAAAGTATATTTCAGAACTTTGACATTCGCTTAATTTCCTTAAATTATTTATGATACTTTACCGTTTTTTACACTTTATCGCAAGTACTTTATCGTATGTTTCCTATTTTGTAACACTCTTGATACTTTCGAGGCTTCCATGTTTTGTCCATACCGTTCTGTTCTGCGCTTGTATCGTTGTACTTTATCGCATATTTCGATACTTTATCCAATGTGTACGGTTTCCATGATTAACCGTTTAATAATTTCATGTACACTGTCAGTTAGACTAACTACATTATGGCCTGAAAAAAAAAAGATGCCAGCGTAGCATATTCCCATCACTGTTCATTACACAAATTCCACCTTTGACGCCAGATATTACAGCCGATTAATCCGGTTTGTATTTTTCGCACGGACTTTGGCGTAATAAATTCAGCACGACACGCGGATATTTGCGTAAACAGCTCTCACAGACTATAAACGAAGTAGGCAATCGGCTAGCTGCAGTTTGTTGTTGCTCGCCGCAGATTTCTGGATTTATAGAGCAGTTTTGCTTTACTTGTATGAACGTTCTACTACGGACAACGTACATAATGGTCTGCAGTGTCTTAGGACAACTAGATCTTCGTTTAGATCTAAGAAAGGAAAGTGTTGTTTTTGTAAAATTACCAATATCCATCATTTCGTAAATACTTCGTTTCTATTATCTCTATCTGTTTCGTGACATTTCTTTTTTCCAAGATACAATTCTTGTGTGAACTCATGCATTAGATGAAATATTACGTCTTTATGAAAGTTACTGCAGCGTAGCAAACTGAATCAAATAATCGATGTGTTTCTACCACCCCATCAATATATCTCCGATTATAAAACCATTCTAATAAATCCTCCATCGTTTCCCGGGGTATCGCCTTTGAAGTTTTATTGTGTTTTTCATTCAGTCTGAAAAGGAACTGGTAACTGAAGTTAAATTCGAAATAAATTGAAGATGAGCGAACGTTTCTTATTATTTATACCGATAAAGTTAACAGTCTCCAGATATACAATCCCCTATAAAAAAATTCACGATACACCAAGAAATTCATTCTCTTGTACCGAGTGATTCATTTGAAGGAATAGGAAATCTCCGAGCTAGAAATATTAGAAATACAGCGATTCGACCAAACATACTTTAATGCAATATCGGTAGTTTAAAAGATTCAGGATGTTCTTCAACTGTTCACGTTCTGTCATAACCGGCGGAAGAATATGGGTACGCGAGACGTAGCACATGTCTACATCTAGTGGTCAGTGTTCAGGGAAGGGCTTTCAAAAATACTCACAGCATAGTAAGTCGCTTTCTGTTGTGGCCTTATTCAGGTCCAGCATTGAGCAGCCAGTGACCACTAGGTGTCGCCATATCCCTCCATTAGTTATGTCAGAAGATGAACAGTTGAAGTTGGTCGTTGGTTGCCTTACCTATGGCATACTAATGAGAGGTAACAAGCTGGAAACCGGTATATGTATGGTGGCACCGCTGACGGCTAACAGTGGCCGTTTGCTACAGGTTTTTCAGGTATAATTCAATACTGGTTGAGGCATTAGCTCGCAGAGTAATTAGCCTAAATTCCACTGTTGTAAATTTGGGTGGTTTATGGGGCGTCAGGTGTCCTCCTCCGTTCGCATAATTTTTTAAACATTTAATGCCTTCCCGGGTAAGTCCTAGGAAGATTAAAACTTTTGTTTGCGCAATCAATATTTGCCCGTGCGGCCCCAATCTTTCGGGATATCGGAGGAACTGTTTCGTAACACTGACACATTGTTCCCACTCTAATATTCTAGTTGAAGTCTTCCATTTATGACCCGATATTGTAAAACTTAATATTCTCCGGCGAGTATAAGCTCCTTTTACGACCTACAAGACCTGGATGCCTTTCTATTATGTCCGCTAATGTTGACTTTTAAACAGTTTCGGTCTGAGTCTAATATCAGGACGGCGCTGCGATTTAATAAAAATTTTACGGTCGCTTCGTCCGGAATCTTGGTCAAGAGTGACGTTTAGGGAGTGGCCAAGGTGCTGGGGGATCTTTCATTACTTGCAGCGGGTTCTGTGATGCTCTTTTTTCTGATATATTCAGTCACACTGTCACTAATTTTAGGATAATATAGGGAAATATTAATATAACATGAATACGCAATTAAAAATTGTTTTAATGCATATTTACAGCGAAAAATAGTTTTTTCCGCATTTAAATACTGAGCAATACAATAACCCTTGTGCTGTCAACAAGAGACAGTCCGAGACATATTCAGTGATAAAGAATCCGGCAACAGTGAATCTTGTCCTACCGTAGTTAGGTAAATAACCTTGTTTTCAATGCTTTCTCAATGGTATGCCGCCGAGAACCCGCTGTCGAACTTATTTCTTTTCTTTCTCCCATCAGTTACCATCTCCGTGTTGTTTAGAAGGTCTTCTTGTTTTTCTTTGCGTCGCCAGTGTGTATAAGTATTAATTAAATTTACTATTTACCTAAATAAAAATGTAATTCAAATTGGGTGAAACTAAATTCGGCAAACTTTCCTACCAGACATAATTAATAGTGAAAGAGCACGGTCGTGTGCTGCTTGATTTAAACATTGATGTCACTGAATAAAGCCGTGGAAAAATGTATTATTGTTTTCCGTGTATGTTATTCGGTGCTGATTACAACAACAAGAAAGCCTGAAGGAAAACGGGGGTAAGGGATCTGATTCTGAAGCACTTAAATGATACAACTCATATTCACAGTCAAAGGCGATTTGCATTATTTGGGAATATCAAGGTACAAGCTCAATTTGATTCCGCTTTTAAAAATATTACGAAGAGATGACAAAAATGTGTATATCACTTCAGTACGGAACTTTAATGAACATGTTGTTATTATGTAGGTATTTGGTCCTAACATGGCAACTTAGTTTTGCTTCAACATTCGAGATCATCAGAAAATTTGTAGTGTACCAGGAGCGCCGTATTGATTTTTATCGGTTGATTTATCTTTTGAAAGGTCGACTAAAATATATTTTTTTCGATTTTCCGTCTTTCCGCCTTCCGAATATGTGGAATATGTGGAAGCAAATTAATAGCATTATGACTGAATCGTTTCGTACAAAGGATCAGACATCTAAATAACAGAATCGTAGCAACCCGATGGAAAATCATTTGTTTTTAACGGCTGGCTAGATATGATATAATATTTCACAGAACAACGCATAACAACGCTTTTGCGGTTTTTTTAACTGTCTGCAATTGAAAAGCGATAAAATTTAATATTTAAAGCAAATTCATATCGTACATATTTGTTGAAAGCGTCAGCACAAAATAACTGTCGCGTGTTTGAATATCGCTGGGTTATTATTTTCGTTGCATCAAAGTGCCACTATAATCCATGCATGCGGAATTCCATTGGATTTTGTTCCCTTGTCAAAAACAGACAGTAACAACGCGTTTGTTTAATTCTCTCTGTTTACGTCACACTTCTGTTATACAGGGTGTCTCGATTATACATCAAAAAAACTGTAGTGTGAGTTGATCTTAAAAATATAGTATGGGATGATTCAATACTTATCTAAAAGAATTTGGGAATAGATGAGTCATGAAAAATGGAATAAAAAATTTATTTGTAAAATTCTTACACTCTGAAAAAATATATTGAGGTTGTAGTATTTTCAACTTTTACATCGTTGGGTTACTGTAGTATCTAGCAAGGCGATTTCGAATATTGAAATCTGATTATTTTTAGTATTAACGTTTTTGTGACGCGAATGCTTACATTGGTTTTTCAAGTGTCTAAAATGGATACCGTTTCGATTTCCCGGTAAACATGTGCCAAATGCTACTTTTACCACGATGTGCAGTGAGTGCAAGCGTAGTGCAACGCAGGCGTGACGCGAAAAATTTGCAACTGAATCGTGGAAGAAAAGGAGATCCAGGGCGTCTGCGGCGTATTGCAGCAGTGGCGTATCACACACGAGGCTCAATTATATCCAAACCATGTGTGTGCAAGCATTAATACCAAGGGATTGGACGAGGCGCACCGGTACCATGGCCGCCACGATCTCCTAATTTAAATCCTTTGTACTTCTTTTGTGGGAATGAACCGTACCGAAGTGTACACTAGTGATGATTTACGGGAAGGTATCATAACTGCTGCCAATAACTTACGAGATGGATAAGAACCGAAAACATTTGTGTTAGTTCGTAGAAACGGAGTAAGACGAGCCTAAATGAATATATACGTTGTCGTAACACCAGGTATGTCAAATTACTTTATTAATTAAAACCTCAATTTTATTAATTAATAATAATAATAGCGGTATAATAGGTGTTCGCTCATTTTTTATTACACTTTACCGTCGTTCCGGTCGCCGACTGCATGTTTTGCCTTACATAAGGTCAGGTTTTACAGTGGGCCTATTTCCAGTGCTTTGCATAAACGTATATTCAATCATTTTCGAACTGCCCGTTTTTTTTTGATACGATCATTTTAATTGTTACCTGCAAAATTGTCGTTGTGACTTTAATATCATAAATTATTGTTGCCCTTCTCCATACCTTATTTTAATTCTTATATTTCAATATTGTTGATATTTCTTTAATTTACTGTCACATTTACTAGTGCAAAAAATATGCAATTACCTCATTCATTTTCTGCGAAAAGCAGTTTTTTTCTACTTTAATAGATACACGTTTAAAGCGAGGCGAATCTTCGTAGTCTGAATTCTTGCCCCTACTATAGAAACGGGGTAACACGGGTCCAAATGAGTTTACACGTCCGCGGACAAAATTTTGAACAGTTGTAACAAATCAATTTTATTAATTAATAATAACAATTAACAATAGCAGCAAAAGCAGTTAATTTACTAATATAAAACGTCACAAAATTTGATTGTTGACTGCATGCTTTGCCTTGCGCGAGATCAGGTTTTACAATGAACTAGTTTCCAGTGACACGCAGAAATAAGTGCATTTTTTTTTGCTGGAAAAAGTAACTTTTTTCCACTAAATATAGAAACAAGTTTAAAGCTAGGCGATTCGGCTCCAATTATGAACCCTTTCGCGAAAGGAAGGGTAAATAAAAATCAGAAAGCGGAATTAATTACGACGCGACTCTTTTGAACGGGTCGCGGTAGGAATGCTAGGCACGAGCCGGCAAGACATTTATCCGGTTGTGTCGGCGGTAGTTCCAGTTTTAAAAACGCGGCGCGACTCTATGTAGCGTATGTGGGATAAAGCCAGTTGGAATTAAATTTTAAACATCAGCTCGTTTGATATATCAACTTGTAGCCTCGGGAGTAACTCGGAATTTACGGTTTTGGAGAATTGGATAGTTTTGTATGATACGACGACGAACAATCCATAGGAATCGACTAGGCACGTACGAAGGAATAGTCGGATGTTTCTCATATTTTATTTTTATTTTAACAAATGCACTAACCTACAGGTCACAACCAATTACAAGGTATGAAGTACAGTTTACAATTAACAGAAATCGGAACAGCGAATTAAATTAACACTAACATGCTAAGTTGTACTAAGCAAAACACATTTGATTTAACTTTTTTTTCTCTGACCAACGGTAACAGAATTATGAGAGCAAACAGGTCTTGAATATGTGACAACGTCGCTTACACACTATCTTAGGATTGTTAGGATGTATTTATACATAATAGTTGCAAATATTGCTACCTAAACTTAGGTACTTACTCTGTAAATGATACTGCATGAAACAACTACTCCGCGGACTAATGCCCCGACCGGCATTGAATTACTCCTGCAGTATCTGTGTGAACAGCCAAGAACCCTTGTTGGACACACGACCAGACATAGACCGGTTTCGGGCTTGTTAGCCCTCATCAGTATGACATAGGTGAGATGACCGACAATTGAACTGGCTGTTCCTTCATATGTATGTTGACATATAAACTGAGTGCAGGTGAGATATAAGTGGTCTGCTTACTTCCTGCTCGGCCAAACGGTTCGACTTACAGGAAGCGACCTACACTGCAGCAGGTAGTTAACGCAGACCTCTCGTCCTGGGCGACGAGCCATTAAATCTGTAAATGATACTGCAGGAAACAACTACTCCGCGGACTAATGCCCCGACCAGCATTGAATTGCTAATTGTTTAATTTAAATAATAATACTGTATGATTTAATCTGTCAAGAGCTTTGCTGAAATCACTATAAATGACATCTACCTGCGATTTCTGGTCAAATGCATCAGCTATAAACTCCATTATACAGAATAAATTGGTCGATGTTGACCTGCCTTTGAAAAGTCCGTGTTGATATTCAGTTAATCTGTTATTTACATATGCAAACGTGGGTTCATTTAAAAGCAGTTCAAAAACTTTTGAAAAATTATTTGTAACAGTAATGCGTCTGTAATTACAACCCTTTTTATATGCATATATCACCTAGCAGCTTGTTCTGTAGTTATTTCACGTAGTACTTTCAAATCTTGGTATCAGAACTATCAGTGATAAAGTTCCCTACGAGTTCTATTGGTCCACATTTTGTTTAGACAGAACCCTCGTTATAACCCTTACTAGCGGTAAGCACAATGCCATCGAAAGTTCTGGAGCACACTGCACCAGAAGGTTTCAGAATCGACAAAAGTGCTTATGTTAAGGCAACGAACTGAAATGTTGATCAACGTAGCGGTAAGGTAAGTCCAACTACACTCTATTGTTCTCAGATGTTGCGATACATGCCGAGCGAATTCAGCGTATACCTTTGCGCTTATCTATAATGCAATCGCATTTATGTAAAATATGAGTCCTGATTAAACAATGTGGTGACCTCCTAGCGTTGTAATAAGTTTTACTGATGTTATTAAATGGCTTAAAACGCGTGGCTAAGGATTACATATCCAGCTAACGCCAGCTAATTTGTAATTAGTAGGTACAATTTCAGATATAACGAACGTATACTGCCACAGAGTATATTGTGTATGTGTTTCAAGCGCTTTGGCGTTATGTCTATAAATCTGTAAGTCTGATTTTTGTCCTTGAGTTACTCAGATAAATAATAACTCGTTCTAGACAAAAACAACAAAACACAAACATAAAATAGAAACATTTTGAAGAATTGGAATATTCATAACATAAAAACGCATTTAAAAGGCGAAGCAGTTCTCGAGCACCGCGGTACACACCAATTCTGATCAGCTATATGCGTCCACTTAACTGAAAAAAAAAATGGTAAGGTTCAACATATACAGTGTGTCCAATTAAGTCGGCACCATATGGGAAACTTTTTTATTATTGATTTTATGAAAAAAAGTTATTCTTTACAAAAAGTTCTGCATGGTCAAGATGAAGTAATCAGATTTCAATTTTTTGCAGTTGTGTACGAGGTATGTCAAAATATGTAAATTTGGCTCAAGTATCCACATTTTTTATAATATCGACAGTCATTAAGAAAAGTTGTTCTTAATTGAAAACTATGGTAAGATGTCCAATATTATCAATCTACTGTTATAAAACAGATTTTGTTATTTTTACAAACTTCTTTGTACTAGCATTGATAATTTACGTCTAGAGATTGACATTAAATCTAGAATGCACTGACACACCAATGAACTTTTTATAGCAAACGTCAAAACGCTAGTAACAATTTGAAACTACGGTCAGATATCCAATATTATCCATCTACCATTAAATAATAAACAAATAAATTATAATTTAATTTTGCAAATCATAAAACATTTATTATATTGAACAGCATGATAAGGTTCATTGGTGAGTTATGTAACAATATGCTATTGCATTAGAATAATTAATGCCTACATATCATAATAATTTTCAATTAATTAAGCTAAACAGAAGATAACAAGTTACTAAAAAATAACAATCATAAAATTATTTGAAATGAAATAATTTGGATATCTGACCCTAGATTTAATGACAGAAGTTTGTAAAAATAACAAAATATGTTTTTTAATGGTACATGGATAATATTGGATATGTAACCGTAGTTTACAATTAGGATCAACTATTCTTAATGACTCTTGAGAAAAATTTACATATTTTGACATACCTCGTACACAACTGCAAAAAATTTAAATCTGATTACTTTATTTTGGGTTTTAGGCCATGCAGAACTTTTTATCAAGAATAACTTTTCTTCATAAAATCAATAATAAAAAAATTCCCCATATGGTGCCGACTTAATTAGACACACTGTATATGTTAAACATTCCCAATTTTTTTCAGTTAAGTTGCATTGGACAAATTCCTTTAATCTCACATTTTTTACATTGCAACAAAAGTGATGGGGCAGAGAAAAGATTCTAACAAACCGAGTTTTCTCGGTCGACATAACCTCAAATATTTGACATTTCTTCCCTAGATAGCGTTAGCGCCGGCCCGACAAAGGATCCAAAACACACTCGACTTTCTCTTATCTCTCAAAGAGGCTCCTGCCCGCATACGCGTCTCCCCCACCCGGATCCCGCTCCCCGGACCCATAAATCCGCCTCCGGTCCTCCGAACGCAATCCGGGCGGTCCCGGCAGCCGCGACACAGCCGCCGCCGTCACGCGGCTTCGCCGTCTGAGCGGCGGGCGATACATAAATCCAATCCGGCCGGCGGCGGTGATATATCGCGTCGGGGGGCGACGATCGGGGCAGGTTTGAGGCCGAGCGACCCCCTAATCTCTTCACACGTGCTACGGAAAGGCGCACGTGACGCCGAACGTCATGCATAATACATTGACGGGCACGCCGACGGATGGCGGCGGGTGCGAGCGAAGGTTTGACAGCGGACGGCGGCGAGAGACGGGCGAGATGAGCACTCGCTTGCTATAGAGGGTGTAACAAGGAAGCAGGTCATCCCAACTGCTTTCTTTCGGTGCTCAATGAGTAACATCTATTTCGGAAAACTAGTAAAAGCAGAGAATACCCATAAACCAAAATCTTTGTATTACAGAGTTCCCTTTTTTTCTTTCCCGCATATTCTGTACTTCAAGCAATCAGCCGCTAGTATCGGGTAACTCTCACATTTTGTCTATAAATGATACTGCAGGAAACAACTACTCCGCGGGCCAATGCCCCGACCGGCATTGAATTACACCTACAGTATCTGTGTGAATAGCCAAGAACCCTTGTCGCCCACTCCACCAGACACAGACCGGTTTCGGGCTTGTTAGCCCTCAGATCATTTTGTCTCTCCCTAAAGTAAGAGATTAACTTCTTCCAACCAAAATACTGTCCGCTTAATCTGGTAATTAATGTCAGAGCAGTAAGATTTTTAGGTCGTTTTTTAAATGTCTCGCCCCCTACTCAGAAACTCCGTCGTCATCGCCGTGGACAGAAGCGTATCTCCCACCGCCCAGCCCCCAGCCCATATCGAACCTATTAATTCCAGCAGGAACTGGGTGCGATCAAAGATCGTCCGCAGGCCGTTTATCTGTCCCGGAGTCTGAAACATAACATATGACACTGCCGTACCGTCTGCCGCCCCTCATTAACTGATATCTGTGGTGAGGCGGAATTAGTGCCTGGGGAACGGAGACCGCAAAAAGTCCGCAGCAGAGCCGCCTCATTATCTGGACTAAGTTAGTTGATCGCTCCAGCTCCGCTACGAAGTCGTCTCCGGACGGTTTCGAGGTAAGGCGTAAAAAGGTCCTTCGAGGGGGTCGCGTGGGGTGCCTGTTAGTAGAAGATTGGAAGGGAGAATAAATAAAAGATAATGGAACGAAAGGAACAAAGTCAAGAATGAAGGTACAAAGGAATGTTCCTTTAAAGAAACAAGAACATAGTGAAAATTTGCTTTTTTGCTAATCTTCAGATCGATTGCAACGAAGAATGAAATATTAACAGCGACAGAGAAATATTCCTGAAAGGAACAAAGTCAAGAACGAGGTAGAAACGAAGGAATAAAACTAAGAACATAATAAAAATGTATTTTCTCTAGTCCAATTTCGATAGATTGTAATGAAGAAAGGCGCTCTTTTATTATAACTTCGATTGTAATGTTGAAGAGAGTTTAGAAGCACTCTGTTATAAGGAACAAAGTCAAGTTCGTTGGTTGTTTAAAGGCGCATTGCCTTCCAATTCAGTTTGTATAAATCGTAACAAAGAAATAAATTCAAGAACATACGGCAAAGAGAGGCATGTCGTTAAAAAAAATTAAATCAAAAACAAAATGGATATATCCTGTCCTTTTTCTCAATTTCTATTTAGAATTCATCAGGAGAAAGGAACACAGTCAAAAGCAACGTAAAGGCGAATGTTCTTCTAAAGACAAACTGAAGAACACAATGAAGACGTATTTCTTCTAATTTAAATTCAGTCGCAATGCAAAAGTAAAATTCAGGAACAGGGAAAACATTTTCAAAAAGAACAAGATTAAGATAAATGTTCCTTATAGAATAAAGTTAAGAACACAATAAAAAGAAACGTTATTTCAATGCAATTGTACTCCAGACAAAATTTCACATGACTTGATGAAATTGAGATGAACATTCTGTCAAAGAACACATCAGGAACATAATAAAGATGAACTAATTTCACAGAATAAAGAAAAACGTAACTTACCAAAAACATAAGCACATTTGTTAAAGGAACAAAATAAAAATTTATATTTGCCCAAAAGACCTCAAGAACATAATAAAGGCAATCTTGTTTCCAGGTCTATTAAGAATGGTTATAAATTAGAAGATATTTAAGAAGCATAAAGTTCTTGTAAGAACAAAGTTAAGGAGGGACAAAAACAAAAAATGTTCTAAAGAGTAAATTGAAGTCACACTTGGCATAATTTCATTTAGTTCGGTCGTAATGGAAGGGCACAATCTAAGAACAGAGAGTGGAAAATATTTTCGAAAGGAATCAAATGAAGATAAATATTCTCCTAAATAATAGAGTCAACAACGCAACAGAAAGAAACAGTGTTAGTCCAGACTAAATTTCATGAACTTCGATTTATGTAAAGAACAAAGTCAAGATGAAATATTAAGAAATGTTCTGCCAAGGAACAAAATAAATTTCAAACGATCGATCAAAGAATAAAAGATAACACGTATGCAATCATAAATAATCTGCACAAAAAGCATTCAAATTGTACAAATCATTATTAGCGTGTGTTTAAATATCACAACTTTAACTTTATATATCCACGAGAGACACGAGCACTGACAACTTTTTTCCTACCAACTACAAAATTAATGAAGACTCGAGTGTAAATAAAGCTGTACAACAGCTATGCGGGGAATAATTACGAGTCCGTGTCATTCCGAAACAAAGTCCAAGTAATCCGCTCATCGTTCAAACATAAATACGGACCAGCGGCGAAGTTGCATTTTAATAAATATTTAAAATGCGGCCGAATATTCCGTAAGCCGACAACCCGTTCGGGCGTAAATATTGACGGAAGTTGTAGTTGTAAGCTTTTAATTATTTCTGCATGACCCGCTTCCGCTCTCTCTTCTCTATATCGGCTCCGTTTTTAATACACATCCTGCCGGGTTAAACTCAAAATGACACCCCGCAACTGCGACGCTATGTTGTAAAGTTTTTAACGAGAATGCCCCCCCCCCCCCCCCGGAAGCGCATCATTTCATGTTTTCATGTTTATTAACTCGAACTTTGCGGTGGCGGGGCGCCACTCCGTAATGGGTATCGCGAATCACCAGGATTTTTATAGTTTCAATGATAGAATGTACAGCGTCCTACCGGCATGCACCGAATTTTTTAACCGTCACTGTATCTCTATTCATTTCGAAATTACGACTTGCTAAAAAGCTTCCATTTTAGTCGCAGAAATGATTCGGACAATAGAGGATTTGCCCGGTGCAACGTCGACGTGAAGTCGTTGAAAGCTAGAGGTTCACTGTTCTTTTCGCCAGCGTGCTTGGCCACGTACTGTAATATACTGCAGAGGGCGGCAGGGGTACGAGGACGGTTTGCGGTACAAGGTCATGAGGCGTGATATAATTTTTAAACGGTAGTGCATGACCGAACGATTTACTGGCTACTAAGTTTTAGGACGTCACAATGTTTTCAAAATTAATTAGATTATGGCTGAATCTCTGTCTGTACCTTTGGCAATTTTATTTGCTTCTCTATTAACAAATTAGAGGGTGAATAAATATAGAATCTTATTTAAAAATACAATGTATTATAACTATTCTGATTTTTGTCCTATGGTTTTCCATGGTCGAATAGACGCACTCCGGTGCGCACGTACCACCATGAACCCCGATCGCCCCGTTTGACATCCAAGTAATAATACACGAGAAATAAGCAACCCGTGCAATATTGCGTTCCGCAAACACGGTCGGTGTTTGCTTATTTCGGTGCGGGCATATACGCTTGTGTCAATACGCTGTATGGATGGATGGGGATGTATAACTATATTAACATCACCAATATATTATCGAGAAACGAGCGTTTCCCCAACAAACTAAGTTTATAGTTTGGCGAGACTAATTTCATTAGATTGCGGTTAGGCCGCCCGGGGGCCGAATTTCAAAGAAAAATTCGGCGTGAGACGGATACGAACGCTCGACCGGAGCTGTGCGTCCCCCTCGGTGGACCATTAATTAACGGATCGCACGCGAATTTTATCGATCTCTCTTTTGAAGGGGATCCTGTAACAATTTTCAGGCGCATCGTTCTTTAAAGCTAGTGAAATGTGCTTATAATTTATATTCAACTAGATTCGCTCATACATTGCAATAAACCAAACTATTATCCCCATTTATTATATTTCAGTTGGATTGCAACCGAACTTGAAATAGAATTCAGATGAATGTGAACTATACTCTCCCAAGTACCAAGTGGATATATTCCAGTTGTATTGGAAATAGATTTTATTGAATTTCGACAATTATCATCAATTTCCAATTGGTTTCCGTATAAAATTAACTATCGATAACAATTACATTCCATTTCAATTCTAATTCATCTATAATGTGTTAACATTAATTATATTTCACTGCAATGCTACATTTACTTTATTCTAGTTGGATTGCAACCTAATTTAAAATATAATCTTAATTCTAATTAATCTATAATATGTTAACATTAACCGTGTCTCACATGGATCTATATGTGGTCGAGCGTTTTAAGGTGTCAGTACTTGATTCATGAACCACCCACAGCAGGTTTGAATCCTGCGGCCGGTAGATCATAGATCATCTACATTTGTGGAAAGGATAGGCACCCTCTCTGTGATATCAATCAATGGATCAATGTGAGAGGTTGGCGTTTGACCATCCTCCTAATTAGTCAGGTTTTCCATGGTTCTCTCATTTCTGTACTGCACCGAATGGTGGTTAGGGCCTCCCAACGTAAGTCGTTCCTGGACTCAATTGCGGCCGGCTTATTAACAATATGCCGCACAAGTCTCCCGACTTCTGGGCTAATCCTCGTGATTAGAATGAGGGGTAGATATTTTTATTATTCACTGTGATATATTGTAAGCTATTCAGATAAATGTGAAGTGGATTCTTACAAATACCAACTGAATATATTCCAATTGGATTGTTTGATTCAAAATGAATTCGACAAAGAGCTGTGTTCCGCATGGATTTGATTAGATTCCAATGAAATCTAGTTATTATTATTATTAAATTCTCGTCAATTTCCAATTGGTTTCGTATAAAGTTCAGTTGGATAACAATTACTTTCCATCTTAATTGTAATTTATCTATAAAGTATTAACATTAGCCATGGTTCACTACGACTTTCAGCTACATTTATCTTATTGTAGTTGGATTGCAATCGAATTTGAAATAGAATACCAAGGGGATATATTCCAATAGGATTGGTAGATTCAATCAAATCTAGTGGGACTCTCGCCAATTTCCAATTGGATTTCGTATAAAATTTGGTCAATTGTAGATGGTGGTGTCAGAATCCCATTAAATTCCAAATAGATTCCAATTTGTTTCCAAACTGATCTTGGCAATGAATTCAACGAAACTCACCGATTTATTTCTAAGACTGAAGTTCGCGCATCTGCTCCAGGAGTATCCCGCATTTCGCACGGATGACCGACGATTTCTCAGACTTTTTTTCCAGCAGAATAAAGCCGGCGTCTAATTGTTCCTAGGAGCTAAATTAAAAATATCCCCTCCGTTTTGCCTTCACATTCAGCACGCGGCAAAGAAAGCTCGCATTCAACGCCATCGCTACAAAAATAATTAATCCCTCCTTTATCAAAAGAAACTACCTTTTCAGCTTCCCTTTCCCTGAAATATGGACGTCAATTAAACTCCAACAAATGGCCGGTGCATAATAAAGGATTTTTTAAATTCCCAGTAAGTGCGCGTGTTAATCTAAATTAATGGCTTTCATTTGTTATTTCATATTTCGATGTTGGGAGATAATAACTCTAATGGCCGGCCCCTCCTGCGCCCCCTCAAACCCTTCCGGCGTTTATTGTGAAAAATTACCGACTGAAAATTATACTCCTTACGTGAACGGGGTGTAGCAAGTTTGAAAGGGAAATATTTATTCGTTTAGAAGATACATAAATATACAGGGCGGCCGAATGAAAATGAAACAGAGCCATTTTCAGGGACTGCGTCAAGATTGTAGAAACACTCTCAGACCCGTCAATTTTAGATTAAAGGGGGACATTCTTTGCTGGTATTTTGACTCCATTAGCCAGGTTGTAACAATTGAACAATGAACAATTATATTTGCAAAACTCTTGTGCCGATGATTCGCCTTAAAAAGCCTGAAATCCCGGAAAAGATCCGGTTCTCTAGTGATTCCGGGAGTAGAGTTATTAATTTGTTAATTAGCCAGGTTGCAACAATTGGAAAATAAACAATGACGTACAACAACCTTGTGCCGATGGTTCTCCCCATGATCCCAGAGTTATTGCAAAAAAATCTGGTTCTCTAACGATTCCGGGAGTAGAGTTATTAATTTGTTAATTAGCGAGGTTGCAACAATCGAACAATAAACAATTATATTTGCAAAAATCTTGTGCCGATGGTTTGCCTTAATAAGCCAGAAATCCTGGAAAAAATTCCGGTTCTCTAGTGATTTCAGGGGTGGAGTTTTTAATTTGTTAATTAGCCCAGTTACAACAATTTAGCAATAAATAATAAAGCTAACACCAAAGTGATAAAGAGGGACCTCGAAAAACCCCTAGAGAACATTTTTCAGACATTTTCGTTGAATCGTTAGATGTACCTTTTGTTATAAAAATTTCCCTGAACATTTTGCAGAAAACCGCATCTCAATCGGACTTCTCCACAAAAAGTTGTCTATTTGCACATTGTTCATGCTAATTTGACGCGACTAATTGGTTTTTGGCGATTTGTTATCACTTTCGTAAAAACAACACAATTGCAAAAAACAGAAATGAATACTATACACACACAATGAACGTAAAATTAGTGGATTCCAATTTTATTTTCTAGCATTATTTGGAAGCGTTGGTTGGTAGCTTTATTTAATTGTGTCTTTGAAAATTAAACACTATGGTTTATTCCATTGCGGAAATGGTACATATTATTTCTGTTTACTTTATGAACAACAAGTGTGCGAATAGAACAGCTCAGCTATTTAATGACCAACATCAACATCGACATGTCAGGAGGAAGTGTTTTCTAGAGTTAGAAAAAAATTTCAAGAGACAGGGAACATAGCCAATAAAAAACGAGAAATTGAAAAACCTATAGTTAATGAAGCTAGTGAAGTAGCAGTTTTTAAACAAGTTCATCTTGATCCTACTTTAAGTACGAGGCAGCTGGCATCTGTGTCTGGGATCAATCGAACTAGCATACAAACCATTTTGAAGAAGAATAAATTCCATCCATACAAAATACATTTAGTCCAGGAACTTTTATGATTGAGCGAGCAGGAAACGATCCACAGTTTCTTTTTAACATCTATTTCTCTGATGAATGCAGTTTTTTCTTGAACGGGGCGGTAACTCACTGCAATATAGGCACTTTCAATTTACAAGCAGTGCAAAATAAATTGTAATCGTTCTATTTATAACAGTTACTGTTTTGTATTCAAATGTTATATTATTTAACAATATAATAATAATAATAATAATATCTCTACCCCTCATTCTAATCACAGGGATTAGCCCATATTATTATTAAGCAGGCCGCATTTGCGCCCAGGAACGACTTACGTTGGTAGGCCCTAACCACTATTCAGTGCAGGAATGAGGGAAACCTGGAAAACCTCATTAATTAGGGGGGTAGTCAAATATCAACCGGTATCAATCTCTCACATTGACCCAAGCCAACATTCTTCCACCCTACCATACCCGCAGAGAGGGCGCCAAACCTCCCCACGAATATAGCTTATATACGGTCTACCGGCAGCTGGGCTCGAACCAACTCCGATCTAGTCACCTCTATTCAAGTACTGACGCCTTAAACCGCACGACCACTGACCGACAAGTTAATATACATGTTAATTGATAAAATCATAAGTTTCTAAAAAATTACAAATTATTTTGACATTTGTTTTATGCTCTACAACGAAAAAGATTTTGGCGTTCTAGAACATAGAAGGATTTTGCAGGTAGGTGACAAAAAGGACTCACTTTGTCAGCTGAACATTTAACGAAAATGTTGACTTTTGACGACAATTTTCGAAAAAATAATTTTTGTCCAGACCATATTATTTATAATGCGCATTTCTTTACCAAAGTGAAAAAAAAGAAGAAATAAACACCCTGTATACCAACGCGGATTAAACTAATTTCGAACAATAACGGCCGAATAACGTGGACGACAGCTTCCAATCCGTCTACAAATATTTTTTTGTCACCTTCGTGCTCCTTATTTGCCGATTTGACCTTCAAAAGTCGACCCCGCTACGAAAACTGACGTCAGACAAACGTCAGCGCCCTCTTCATTTTAATTATTGAGATTGCCGGTCCGGGAAACGCCGTCGGAAAATTCGCGGCAGATCGTCGGCAAAGCGTAAAATTTTACTGTCGCGGCTTGATAAAGTGCACTGCGAAATTTAGTGGCCGTAAAATTTAGTGTTAATGTTCTCGCTTGGATGTAGGACGCTTGAATAAATGGCGGAATGGAATGTGTTCGCGCACGTGCGGTGCTGAATTGGACGCATATCAAAGTTTTTTTTAATAATAATAGTGGGTGGTATGTTCCCAAGGTCGTACGCGCAGAGAAAGCTTTGTCTTCTCTATTCCAATTTCGTACAATGCATAAGCGAAAAGTGTCGGCATCAATCTAAATTTGCTGCAATTCATCAGACTTATTAACGGCGCGGCGGTTGCTGTGATAACGGAGACGCGTATAGCCCGACCAGAATTAACGGTTGCCGCGGAGGTCGAGAAAATCGGCGCTTATGACAGTCATCGTCCGAGGCGAAAACACGAAAATAAACATTTTCATTAATAACAATTTTTATTAATAATAATACCTGATAGATAACAGTTAATCCAGTTAGCTGCAGTATTTTGCCTTCGTTCTTCGTACACACTGCCAAACTACATATTCACTCATTACAGGCCCGTCAGAAATACCCACTAACAGAATACAGAATTTTGTTGAGCACGGTCTATGCTCAACAAAATTGAAACTTAATGTAAGAAATACCTAACAGAAAAGTCTAGTATTTGTGTAAAATCTAAAATCGTGTAAGATTGCTCTTGACTCTAGAAAAATAACCAGGTTTCATTATGGCAACTGCCATTTTGCATTGCTAGTTATATACTCTCCAAATATCAGAGCACTGATCAAAACATAGAATGAATATGCTAGAAAAATCTTGAGTAAAAATATTTTCATCACCAATATTTCTAATTTCAAGTACTAGGCTCATTATATCTTAAAGAAGAACTTCAAAATCGCATTCGGGACGAAATACGCAGAGTTACCCCAGAAATCATTCATAATGTGCATGAAGAATTTCTTCACAGACATGCGCATTGTCAAGAAGTTGGTGGATGGCAATTCGAACATTTAATTTAAGTATAAAATTTAATCAATTGTATTTTATTTTACATACCTCAGAATTGTTACTTTTTTATGGATAAAATTTACGTTTTCTAACATTCAATCGTCATTTACTCGAAAACTTTCCTATGTAAGAGGGCAAAATTTTAGTACTGTCTGATAGAGAATTAAACGATCTTTCAGAATCAAGGAAAAAAATATGGTGTTGCCATTTAAAAAAAATCTATGACGTCATTACTCGAAAACAAATGACATTTGAAAATCGCATTTTACGCTAAAATATGTATTTTTTAAATTAAAAATCGACTTGTTCGAGGATTTTTCCCAAAAAATAATTGTTTCGTTTTTATTGAATTTATTCCATACTTTTGGCGCATACTGTATAGCTTTTGTTAGTGTAGTTTTGTTAAAATTGATCAAATCATTGGTTTCAAAAGTACGGTGGCATGAAAACAGGACACTTTTATTCCTAGTATATCTTAACCAACCTGCATCTTTTTCGACACCACGAATACCCGTACGTATAATTTCCGTCCCCACGTATTAATAAAAGTACCGTGCCCGTAGACACTGCCACAATGCTGAAATTTTCCGCGTTCGGAGCCCGAATTTCCCGGTAAACCGGCTCTCTTACCATTATGTTCACGCACAACGGACAATTTGTCGCTACATATATGGGAATTCTGTTTTATATATATTTTTTTTCATATTTCAAGCGTCGCCGGGCCGGGTTCGAGCGGCGCACAACAAGGACGTGTCTCCGCCGTCCTCGGAGGGTTTTATTGGGCGTGACGTTCACCCACGATTTACTTCTTTCGCGAAACTTTTCAGCGATTATGGAAATTCCGGGCTTAATTCACCACAAATACTCCGCGCTCTTCCACGGCCGTATCTTACACCCTTTTTTTAATTCGAAAGAAAACAAGAATATCAGCACAGGGGACTAAAGAATGAACCATACTTTGGCACGACGGTCAAGCCCGATGCCGTTAAAAGATAATTACATAAAGTAGGTCTAACTCTTCTGGTTAATATCGTCACGCTACGCTGACTAGCATTTAGAGAGAAATTATTAGCAATACACCAATCCTGAATACGATTTAGACAATACTACAACCTAATACGATCATTAGCATCATTAATCTTGCTATTTATTTTTATATCATCTGTATACATGAGATAGTGACAGCCAAGTCTTGACCTATGTCATTGATATTAATTACAAATAATAAGGGACCTAAAATTGACCCCTGAGGCACACTCGATGTAACAGATACCAACCCAGACGTGCAACAGACACACTGGTGTCTATTTCTAGTCTTAGATGAGATTCTTTGATCTCTTCTTGTTGTTCTCGGGCTAGCAGACCTGTTATATATCTTATATCTAGAAATAGTAAAAGGTAAATCATACGAAATTAAAAGGGCGTAATAAGATAATATTATTTAAGATTATTTCAGGACGCCTTGTAAGTGTCACAAACACTGTCCTCTAGTTCTGGAAATGTACCACAACTAAATTGAAAAGTGGATGCATCTGCCACGTCGCGTTTCAAAACGCGCTCTCTTCTTCGACGACGACTAAGCCAAATTAATTTAGCGCATGCCTTGGCGGTTTTTGTCCGACATGCACACGTTTTAATCCGCCGTCTGGCGGAGGACTGACGCGCCGTTTATCATCCTGCCTCGGGTGACAAGCAATTTCATCCGGAGACGTTTTTAACATCGAGGGCTTATCATTATTTCGGGGTTATTTTTGAACGGCTTAAATTGTGTGCAGGGGATCTCTTTCGATACGGGCCGAACGGAAATTAATGCCGCATTTAAATTAGGTCGCTCCAGTGGCGCACGGTGGAAATTTTTCGAGGTAAAATTTATCAGCTTATATTGCGGGCGCATTACGCAAGATGTTCCGCGTGCCAATATATTGCAATTAACCAAACATACTTATATATAAAGTTACACACAGTGTACTTCTCCGCACGATTTTTCGACGCGAAAGTGGCTCTTTTCAGCACTAGTGCGGAAAAGTGCACTTTATCGCACTAGTACGGAAAAGTACACTTAATCGCACTAGTGTGGTAAAGTGCACTTATCCGTACGATTTTTATTACATTGTATAGTAGACCTATCGTAGTGTTGTGGCAATGCTTGTGTCCAACGTAATTCAGCGGATGCAGGCAGCATTAGGCGAGAAAGTTTGCGTTAGATTTTTCACAAGATGCTTATGAGTACCGTTCGATGCAGCTTACTGTCTAAGAGTAAATAGCAGTAAAGTTGCTGCGACGCTGAATTGCGCTAGACACAAGTAATCACCGATAAAATTCCTATCGTTTCCCTAACAAGTACAGTTATGATTGTCAATATTTTTTGGCATAACCTTTCAAATTTTCAATCAGTTCAGTTTGCAGGTTGAGTGATTTATTTTTCATTTCTCTTCATCCTAAACTACCTAAAATGAGTGAGGAGGCTCTCAGTGATGTTCCGACATATAGGAGACCGCTAATAATGCATGAAGTAATACATTCATTCCTGCAAAATCAAGAATTCCCTTCCAGCTTGTTGCCTTCGCCCAATGGCGCATGGAGAAAAACACTTCATCTTTAATAGAAGAGGTATTTTTGGCCTACTTCCATATTGCAAAAAAACTATGCTTCAAAATAAAGAAGGACAATGATATTGGAAAATATCCCAAACTAACGGCATTTTTGAAGAAATCAAATGTTGGTTACAAGTCAACAATAATCAAAGGTATTATAACGAAAGGAAATAGAAATTTTTTTCTTAAATGGCCCAGACAACGTATATCTCAAGACCAAAGTAGCCACAATATTTGGAATTTTCGGTTATTGTCGCCACGAAGAACTAGCAAATATGATCTACGATATAGAAAACAATGCTTGAGGATTATTTTGATAACAAAAATAAATTAGCCCACAGTATTCTCAAAGCACCAAATCTCTCATCAGAATTTCAAGAGAACCGTACTGAAGCACGTAGTACATCAACTGTAACAGTAGGCTCCGTGACAGCATCTAGCGGTTATTCCCTCATCAGTGAAGCTAATCCTGCAACACACACTTTGTCAACAGTAAATTCCACAACTGCAAAATAGCCTCAGCACTGAATTTACAAAATGCCACAAATTGTACATTTAATTTCAATGTTTTTCGTTAACATAATCTATTAGTTTAAATAACTATTTAACAATTACTTGTTAATATTATAAATTGGTAATTAAAATAAACTGTTTTCTCTTCCGGATAGAATTGTCATGATCGTAGAAAAAGTATTGTACCTAACACGTGTGGTAAATGCCTTTTCCGTACTCGATTGCTGACCCTATACACATGAAAATTGACGGGTACGAGCGATTTTCCAAAAAACAAACATCTGGTTTTTAAATAAACGTATTCCATACTTTTGGCGCCTCACTTCCGAAAATATAGATTTTTGTCCGTTATCATAATGTCGTTATGTGTATTCGTAACTTTATCATAACATTTACAACTAGAGTAAAAAAAGTCGACTTATATCTCTAGACGATGCTGCTGTTATACTTTCACGTCAGATATTACTTTTATTGTTTTAATATTGTTATTTTCAATCGAATCCATCATCCATCTCCTAAACCTTTGTACAAGCATTTTCGCGACGCCACTGGCTCACCATAGGGTAAAATACTTACCCCACAGAACACACCCCATTCCGCCATCTAATCCCGTTCTCCAACAGGTGACCGGTTGCCTAAATTACCAATATCCGGACCCGGCCGCATTTGTATTCAAATTATTCGTCCCAATTACCGTTGCGGGAGAAAAAATCTCCCCCTCGGATCAGGATCGCGTCCTCGGCGCACGTACACACTTCACGTCGATGGCTCGGCGCCGTCATCCAACAATATTGATGCATGGTAAAGGCCCGGCACGTAGCCACCCTCCATACATCACCTTCCGGTCATCATTGTTGCATTAGTACACCTTACAGAATTACATTGGGGTCAACAGCCGTCGAAATAATGACATCGCTGTTGATGCGAGCGGGTGCGGGACTTGGGGATGCGGTCTATACTCAACAGTCGAATAAAAATGATAGTTATTTCCAAATTTAAAGTCGAAAATAATAGAGAGTTAATAATTCGTTGCACAGAGATGAATACGGGAGGTGAGGGTTGCATGATTCCCTAGGCGTGCCACTTGAGAAGGGTTCCAAGCACACAAAATTATCAAACATAAGTTGACGTCGAGTAAACCAAGCACATTAACAGTTTTACTATAAATGTCTTCCCCGTGCCATCCTCTCCACAAATTAGAATGCCATCCTTTTGGATGGCCCACCACCACCCACTTACATCTACCTGATGAGCACTCCGCGGATATCACACTTAAGCGTTGTCGTCATGGACGCGAAAGTCATGGATTTTTGCACGAATTTCGCAAATTTCGTTTTAATTATTTATAACTGAAAAATCTCAACGTTTGACAAATGTTGCAAAAAAGCAGCAAAACAGTACAAATATTATAGTGGTTTTTAGGCTTTCAGGACCAGTGCTATCATTTAATACATAGTGATTTTCCGGATTGTTATGCCGTGACCTCGTCATTTTGACAGAGTTAAAATGCACATCCGTAGCATTAGCCTGGATTATTTTACCTGCCCTGGTTGTTCTCGGGCTAGGCTCGGTGTCTATGGGCTCGCCCACATATTGATTTCGGATCCTATTGTTGGTATTACGACTACTACGGTCGGAATCGTTCCTCGTTCACCGAGGCATCCCGCACCCGCCGCTGTAACTGGTCATATCCCATGCTTCCAAGCAATACTAACAATGGGAGCCGAAATCAGTATAGCGGGTCTGTCCTCACAGAACCTAGCCGGAGAACAACCAGGGCAGGTAAAAGACTCCTGGCTAATGCTAGGGATGTGCATTTTAACTCTGTTTCTGGCAGTTACCGAGGTCACGCCATAACAAAACGGAAAATCACTATATACTAAATGATGATTTCATGATAAAAATGTTATAGTTGACAAAATTCATTAAGAGTAAATATTTTTAAACTATTAAATAAATCGTGCAAATATTCGCGAATTTCGCATCCATAAGGACAAAAGGCTTTAGAATACATTGCTCTATATATACACTTTATTCACTATTGGTTACTAGCACTGTCACTATAACGCTCACACGCTAACACTTATTATATCATATCGTACCGCTTTCCGTATGACCTTCATGTATCCATGTTTCGTCAAAATTTATACCTCATTATATAATAAAAACGAAACGAAATAAGAACGAACGTTTCCATGATGAAGCACCAAGAAAAAAAAATTCTCGTTGAGAATGGGACGTTAACAATGTTCGTGTAATAAAAATTGAACAGAACAGTAAAGTGTTATCACCTTTATGGTAATTTTATTCTCTCTCCTTCCTACTTAAACCTTCACTTCGTCCTTAATAGAAATATTCATATTTTTGTTCTTAAAAATTTGATTATGTGAAACATCAATCATCATTTTTCATAAAAATATGTAACGTCACTAATTACAGCTATTCTACAGAGTGACTCATGTTATAAACCCGCTCACAATTCAAGGGCACAGGGGAAAAACAAGTTAAGTCACAAATAACTGTATTGGAGTTATAGACCTTTTTAGGTTAAAGTTCAACATAATTTGATTCTAAATTGACGTTGTAAACTTATTACTTGAAAACATTAAAAAATATCATATTTTCTATTATTCTCTATAGATATTAGTTCCATGGAAAACTAACATATGCATTTCTGAACGAAATAAAAAGATAAGACTTAATTGTGTGGTATATTACTCAGGTACTCTTGGGCAGTTGGGCCAAAAAATTGTTTTAAACATGGCAGATTATTATATTTTTCTGCTGATATTGTCAACAAAGAGGATCTTAAAGAGATAGTTTACAGCTGGGCATATATTTTAAATTAATAATTTTAGCGTATATACGAATATCAAATTATTTTATTGAATCAAAAGTATAAACATATTTACAATCGATAGTGTGTCAATGTTACACACGTGAAATTCAAAACAATTAAAAGTGTCCAGTTGCAAGGTTACTATCAAACCAAACTATGTCTATTCTTCTTGCTCTCTCTAAGAACCAAGCGATAGACTTACTGGTTGTTCCCATAGTTTCAATGGATAGTATAATTCTGACAGACTCAGCATTTTCCAAATGTGTATAAATACTATTGAAACTGGGACAAAGCCAGCCAGTCCATGGCCAAAGGTCGGCGGTCAGCCGTTGGCTGGCTCTGATCTCTGGAAGAGGTACTCCTCAGCGCAAAAGTCCACTTTATTGTAAGTATGGTTTTAATAAATATGTATTTTTATTAAAAGGTTGAGTTTCTTTACCTCTCGCAGGAGCCAAGCGAGTACCCCAGAATATAAGAGAGGTATTATTTTTATACGTTTATAGGTGGTGCAGGACAGTCACACATTTTCCGTGACATTCGAGGGAAGCCCTAGACTTTCCTGCTAGATAGTCACACTCACTGCGTGACATTTGGTGGAGTCTCAAGCTTCCCCGCTATAGAGTCACACATTTTCCGTGACAATATATTAATCAGTCCTAAAGGAAAATAATGTAAAAACATTATTTTCTACAACCATATCTGCTGCACATGCGTTTTTATATGCTCAAATAGAAAAAATAATATTTGACTGTGTAATAAACTTACAAACGTATTACTACGATGAACACTTGCATCTTAATAACAGAACAATAGTCTAACAATAATATCCCCATGCCTAGACTTTACGGACTTAACTTATCCTTCTCCTGTAGCGCGCGGACTTAGCCTGTTTTTCTCGTGTATAGAATATTTTACATTAGGCATATCTTCGGACTTGTCTGGTTAATCCCCTGATTGACTTACCCATAGAAAGAGTTATAAATTTACTACAATCGCAATTTCGATAATAATAGACCTGGCTTATTTTTCCCCTGTACCCTTCACTTATAGCGGTCGACACAAAGAAACATACATGCAGCTCGTATATTTTTCCTATAAAATCGAGTGTCACGTATCTCTGAGAACATACCCGATGACACAACTTCTGCTGCAGCAAATATGCATGCACCAGATTGAAACGTCAGATTTCTATTGGTCGCGACGAATTGATGAATCCACTGGTTCTATCTCCAATGCTATCATGGGTATATCTTTCGGGCGGGCAAAATTTCGGGTATATTTTTCCGCTAATTTAATTATGAATGCAATTAATTTATTGCTGATTTTGTGTTCATAAACGCCATAATTTAACAAGTGAGGAATATCAGATGATGATATGTATGACGGAATTGGGGTGCGAGATCAAAATATGAATGTAAGCGAAGTGGTTGAAATATGTAGCTCAACAAGAATGTCCGTGAGTAGTGTATATGTATATGTATAGCGCAATAAAGAGTGGCAAAGAAGCACAACTGCGGTACGGAGAATAGTGGAAACTCGCGAAAGGAAGGTATTTTAAAAATGAGCTTTCAACAATAAAAAAGAATTGGGTTGTTATATCTTACAAGATGAAACTGCCTAGAATGTACAGAAGTATGGTTTTGATAAGACCAGAAATTTATATAAAAGATATGTAGCGGTTACATGACAGCAATTTCATTGTATTATAATTCCGTTTGAGACTATTTTGTTAACAGCCGCTATTTTACTGTTTAAAGTACCTGTGAGAATATTGTAATCCCAACAACAAAAACGTTTTATATAAATTATTTTAACTATTTTCAAAACGTTCTTGCGTCTGCATTTATACAGTATTTTTGCTTCAGGATGTCATTTTACTGTATAAATGTCTATAGTAGAAATCTACACGACTGACTATAAAACGTTATAAATCAATTTTGTAGTCGCAAGAGAAATATTTGACAATTTTGACATTCTTACAGCAAAACTAAAAGTATTTTATAGAAGTTATTTAAATTACTTTAAGAAATTTCTTACGCTATTTATGCAGCACTTTAGTTTTAGCAAGCTGTTTAGCTGTATAATTGCCCGACAATAAAGCAAAACTGCTTCTTAAAGGTAGTTAACACGAGCAAACAATTACATGAGAGTTGCATACGCTATTTTTTCTACACCCGATAAATAATCAAAAACCATAAATTTTATATTTTTATTGAACACAATAGGTAACAGTAATTATTCGTATGAACTGCATTTTCTGCTTTCTCCGATATGTGTGGAGGAGTCAATGGTAATTCTTCTATATCGCTGACATCAGACATTTTGATAAATTATCGAAGTTTAGCTAGGTATCTACGAAAATTTAATACGTACTGATTTTGACATCTAAAATAATTACATAAGAACCTAGGATAAACGTCAAATGCACAGCATGCTTGATTGAAAAATTATGGGTTTCTATTGTTTAAAAATCTGTATCGTAATGAAAAATCTGTATCGTAATGGGTATCATTATGAAACGGATTATAAAATCTGTATCGTAATGAAAAATCTGTATCGTAATGGGTATCATTATGAAACGGATTATGGGCATATAAGTGCATTGTTATAATACGGGTGTAGAAAAAAGTATTTTAAATGCTTCTGAAGTGACCAAACTGTTTTATTATTTTAGCGCCATGTTTATTCACTTAATTCCAATTGCTTTTCAGCGGCCATCTTGGAAAAAATTCAAAAAACAACTTTTACGTGAAATTTTTCATGAAAATAACTTCCGTTGCTCATCAAAAATAAGTGCATGTATTTAAATTTCCAGTTTTTTTTTTTTTTTTTTTTTTTGTTAACGAAAATAGTATCTCTATTTTTTAGTATTATGCATGCGCGTTATGATTTTTCGACCTACTTTATTTTATCACAGTAAAATTTTATTCGTACCTGAAATTCAACTAAGGATACTTACAACATACATATGTCGTAAAATTTTAAGAAAGTCGAATACTAGCTTTATAGTTGTGACGGATAAATAAAGCAGAATAATTGTATAACCTTTTTATAAGACATGCTGTATCAATGCTGTAAGCTCATTGCTAAAACATTACTTGTTTTTATATAGAACTCTTAAACACAATTATATAATTTTTATACAGCAACTATATTTTATAAAAATGTGCCTATTTCGCGCTATTAGCTGCTGTGTTGATGCCAATAAGATGTTTATGCGACTAAAACTTGCAACTTTAACTCTCCTAAAATTAGTTACAGGAACATTCTTACCCCTTGCTATAAAATATATTGTGTTACTTGGGATATGACGTCATAGCATCGTCAATATGGCAGACCTGACGTCACGTTATAGTAACTTTAAATGCAAATAACACATTAAAAAATAAACTATCAACATCAATCTCATAATTATTAGGCCGGTAGAATAATTTCATAAATAGAAAAATTCATGACTGTTCTCTACTCCTTAAAACTCAACACAAATAAATAAGCTCAGCGCAAAAACTGCAGCACCCTACGACCTGTACTTTCTGGCTTGCTAGATCGAATTTCGTTTGTTAGCTGTAATAATTAAAGTTGCGAACAGACCGATATAATAAAGTTCCGCTTCGCTAGCAATATTTAATTAAATTGTATACGGAAATGTAGGAAGGGCGATACCAGTGATATGAAGCCCTTAATGTGGCTCCGAGGGTTTTGGAAAGTTTCCCATCCTCGGGATATACGAGACGAACTGGCGGGTTTCTTTAGCATGAACTAAATCTGCCATTAATACCACATTATACGTATAACTTGAAACGGCTAGTTCTACAAAAATCTTAGTCGGTGCCAGCTATTGCCACACCTGGTGTAAAAAAAAATTGTGTTAACCAAGTGGTTGTCATCAACAAAACAAGAAATGTGTCAAAAGAAATAGCAACTTATCTCAAATAGCCTCTTCCGGAAACTTACACAAGGTACTGCTCTCAACATTCACGCGCCACTCTGTTAGCCGATGCAGAGACCGATATTACCTCCATTAAACGACATGGGGGATGGCGTTCTAGTACGGTAGCGGAGACAGAAAAGATTTTATAGAAAATACAATTTTAATCGCAAATAAACCGTTACCATCTTCAGCAGAGCCTACGGAACTTGCCAATAATCCAAAGTGCGCAGTAAACTTAAACAATTGCAGCAACAGCCTCATTGAACACCCAGAACTAAAAGCTACGATACCTGACAACATGGCATAAATTTAACTCACTGCAACATCGGCACTTTTAATTTACATGTACTGCAAAATAAATTATAATCTTCCTGTTTATAATAATTACTGTTTTGTATTGAAATGTAATATTACTTAAAATGTATATAGTTTAATTAATAAAATCATAAATAAGTTTCGAAAAAACGACAAATTAATTTGACTGTATGTTTTACTACAAAATAGACTTTGTCGTTGTAGAATATAAAAATGTTTCGTAGCTAAATTTAACAAAAATGTTGACTTTCGATGACAGTGACACAATCCTGTGTATCTAATCATAAGATCAATTATAATATTTACATATAATACATAAAAAAATAATTAAAAGCGTTGTGGAAAGACTTTTAACGAGAATTTAATATTTCTGCGACCTTCGGAAGACTGCTGGCTCGCCCTGTACATTCCTTTCGATTGAGCCAGGGCGCCCTTAGAGCTGCCAGTGTAGATTATGATTTATGACACAATTTACTATATTTCCCTCCAGCCAAGAAACAATCTGTAATGTCGCTGACATTCAAATTTAGTAGCTTCAGCCCTCTGCGGCCTATCGATCAAGATTTGAGAACTTTCCATATTAAAAATTGAAATGGATACCGCGACCTTGGTCCCTATACGGGGTGAACCACACTGGGAGAACCGAGATAATTTATACGATTTTTGTTTAACTTCAAGCCCTCAGCCGCCTTTATTTTGTTTTGCTTAGCTAAGTTTTTAGTAATATCTGAATAAACACGCACACACAAAGGTTTAAATAAAATCCAGGTTTAAATTTGACTCTTCGCTTTTTCAAAGTAAAAAAACCCTGTTTGTGAAGCTCTAGATAAGTACCAAAGCCACTTTGGATTTTATTGGTTAAATCATACTTCCGTTACCTCCACATTGAAATTCCAACCCTTGGTTCATGATTTTTGTAATATCAGCAGTAGCCTGAGGGGCCACCGCCAATCCGCGCTTTGCAGTAAAAACGTCATCGTGGTCAACGCACCTGGGAATGTCGTAATCTGCCGACTTTACGTTTTTATCCATAGTATAGTATATAGTTACGAAATTAAAATAAAATATGGTTTATACAATGACTTTAAACTAGGCTGGAACTGGACTGCTTTGGAGTTTTGAAATGATTTTATTTTTAAAATATATTTACCAATTAGACTTATTTTCAATTTTTATATTAAATTTCCATTCCTGACAAAATCATTTAAATAATCAATTCATTACTAATAAAAAAGTATAGAAATAATTGTTATGTATTAAAACATTAATTATCACAAATATTGTAACACTTGGTATATAGGTATATTTTCAGTTGATTCAAAATCACGTATCTTATGGCCTCCTAAAATTATTGTACCGACTTGCAAGACACCCTGTATATAAGACGTTTTGTGTAAAATTCAATTTTACGTAATATAACAAGGCCTAGAATGGGAAAATCCAACTACATGACCGCCCCTAGTCGGTTTAATCCTTTACGGAACAAAGAGTACATGTGCTGGTTTTAAGGACATCACGTATATTCCCCAAAATATCCTTCGCGTCCTATCCCGGATACACCCCAAATGAAATTATCCCGCATCCAGAACTAGAAACCGAATATATTCCGAAATAATTGTAATATATTGTCTGCTGCTTTGATTAAAGTTCGGAATTAGTACACGGAGAAATCTCCTCCAGCAAACAAACCGCTTCAATTATCTCGGCGTTAAGCCTGTGGCCGAATCAGCAGGATCGTGGCCCCTCCCGCCTTTGCTTTTTCGTAAGATATCGATTGAAGCGTAACTTGGAGAATAACGTGATGCAAATGTACAAACAAATGCATGAATATCTGAAAGTGCAAAATGTTGTTCAAAGGCGGTGGAATAAACTAATGTTGTATTATACCTCCAGACACAATTTGTCGGTGGCACATGCGATATTCCGAATACAGGATTTGAACATATTGGCTCTCATCGGTATGCCATAGGATCAGGGAAAAGATTTCTTGATAGATATCCTGCTGTCTGTCACACTCAACAGAAGTGAACCTGGCACCTGAGTACGTATAGCCCTGGCCGGCATTTTCGATCTTTGTCATATCCGACGCAAAGCCAAGAATGTGGGAGATGTAAGTCTCTAGATCTAGTGACTATTCGCTGACTTCATGCTAGACTTGGCGGTCTCTCAAAAACGACTTTAATAAAATACTACAATTGTGTATCTGTAGTTTTCTTTGTCAATACTGGATTCGAACTTGTTGGTTCTCATCGATATGCCATAGGGTCAGGCAAAAGATCTCTCGATGGATCTCTAGCTGTTCGTGTCTGTCACACTAGCCTAGCTGGCTACTCAATCTTTGTCATATCCGACGGAAGGCCCAGAATATGCGAGATGTAAATGTCTACATCTAGCGTTTATTCCATGCTGGACTTGGTCTCACAAAAACTACTTTAATACAATTTATGGTAAATAATACTAATAATATGTCTCTGCAGTTTTGAATGAATAAAGGTGTTGTATTAATACAATCAATAAATATTGTTATTTTGCACTATACTTGCATTTTAAATTTTACATTATGACATTTTAGTTTATTCTATGACAACATTGTAAACACAAATTTATATAGGGTTAACTACGGCCAAGTACAAACATTTTACGCACTTGCTCAGGGAGGTCTAAAAGAAAACAAAAAAAATTCGGAATTCTAGCTCAATGTTTAAAAAATGGAGCAAAACCCTCTCTTCCTACGGAAAGTCGGCGCCTATGACAATCAATCATCGTCCAAGATGGCTAGATATGTCAACAATCGTGGGGTCATTTTTTTGCAGCGTTGTCAAGTGTAGAAACGACGAAAATAAACATTTCTATTAATAATAATAATGACTACGCATACGCACTACGTTTGACACCTTTGACTTTGGCGGAATATACCTAACCTCGCGGCTGACAGAAGGCCAGTAACGGCGATAAATAAAGATTTAATATAGTTTTGAAAAAAATTTTTTGGTTTTATATATTAATTATTATTTATATTTTTTGATAGTAAAAAAAGGAAAATTTGTAAATAAACCACAATACTTCATATAAGCGCACATGCACTGTTCATGAAGAAACCAAAAAAAGATATAATAAAAAATACAATTAAAAATAAAATAAAAAATCCAATTAAAAATTGCACTTAAATTATTTTTAAAAAACATAATAGTTATGAGTACAATAAAAGGACACAAAAACATACATTATACAATTTTTTTTCACATATAGGTACTTCCATTGTTCTACGTAGGGAAAAACTATCACTACAGATACAGACCCATACGATGATTCCGTTAATTCTTATTTTTCCCTATCCCCTCTTCAAACATTTGTACTGAGTCATAGTTAACCCTGTATTGTAGTACAGCATAGTAATAACATAAATTTCCGCTGGCAAAACATTTCCCGGTACAAGATTTAAAGAAAATCCGTGGACTAACATCGACGCAAAACACGTTGCCTCGCACAATACCGAGAGTTATTCTCCGCAAGATAAACACTGAGCAAAAATATCACCGCAAGGCAAACATCTCGTCGGGGAAGCCGCGAAATCGAACCCGATAACTTCCCAGCTTAAGAGACAAGAGCGTGAGGGAACGCCGCTGTGAAGAGTGGCGCAAATCCCGTCATATATCACTTCACGGTCATTACGGAAATGCCACGGCACAATCATATCGAATATCCACTTGTACGTAATGAGGATATCGATTTGGAAATCTCGACGGCGAGAAATTACCGCCACATATGTTATCGAGGATTGTAATGAAGGTGTTGGGACCGTATGGCGGTGCCAGTGCCTCCAGATGGCGCTCGAACAAGTCCAGCGGATGATAAAGGATAATCTATACGAATTAGAACAAATGGAAAGGTTTGTCAAATTTTAGTCGGCGGTTATAATTGGGAGAGAAGATCGATGATTAAAAGGAACAGGAAAAATTATGCTGTTGGTTTAGAAACCGAATTTTGGGCATATGCATATTTTGCATTTGAATTTTGAAATTTACAGTTCTAAGAAAGACAAGAAATCTAAAACTGACCTCTTAAATTGAACCCATTTCCCCCGATAATACGGCGCTCTCTGTCGACAACTATTTCTTAGTCACGATGTCGCAGTGCCGACCGGTGAAACGAACAACATCACACCTGAGTTACCACATCACGGCTAAATGTGTGTGTTCTTTTATAGACTATTATCCCCTGATACGTATATGTACCAAACCATTAAATCCAAGAAAATAAAGGAGCATACTGATTTGTCTTACAACTGAGTTTAACCTTATTTACTGTTATTTTCACTTAAATTAAATATTAATAAGCGTAAGGTAATTAGTTTCTCCAGAAAGTAAAGTCCGATTATGTTTGATTATGCGCTGAATAATGTTATCCTGGAAATGTGTATTGTAACTAATGAGTTAGGAATATTCTGAACACATAAATAACAGTACAAAATCGGCTAGTAAAGTACTTAGTTTCATTATTAGAAATTGTAAGCGTTCCACAAATGAGAGAGCATTAAAAACATTGTATTTTTCATTGGTGCGTACTAAGTTGAAGTGTAGATCACTGATTTGGTATCTTATTTATGAGAATCAATATTCTAGTTTGGAATCAACTCAATCAATCAATCAATCATTATCTTTATCGGTCCACCAGACATATACCGGTTGCGAGCTTATTAGTTCTCTTCACTATGCCACTGGTGTCTCGATCAGTACTGAATTACGCTTGAGCAACCTATAGCAAATAACCACTGCTACTCGTCAGCGGTACCACTAGACATATACAGGTTTCAAGATATTAGATGCAGACATCTCGCATACCACAGACCAAAATACATACTAGGACTCAATATCTCGTTCACGTTCCTATTATTTAAGCGATCCATCCAGGTTTCTAAAAGCAGACGTAAGAACGCCACGCGGGCAATATTTTTAACGATTGTTTTTCAAAGGAAGCCCCGACGGAAAAAAAGAAACAGTTAGCTTTCGCTTAATTAGCGCTACAAAGCAGATAAGCTCTTCTGTAAAAGAAACGCTCGAAAAGTTCCTTCTGCTTTTTTCCTTTGGTATTTACGTTTGCCAAATTAGGCGGCAATTTAAATATCTATTTAGCTGAGCAAATAAATTAACATGGTCGTAATAAAAGTCGCGTTCGAAGGAGGAAAGTATATTCGAGAACGAAATCGGGCCCAGTCGATTGGAAGGAGTTTGTTGTTTTGAATAAAATCGATTCGGAGAGGATATTTAATTAAATTTAAACTTGCCGGGGACGACCTTCAGGTGGGACAGATGGAAAACATCGCAGAAAATTAGAGATAATTAGAAAAGTTTCCCAAGGTCCCAAAATTTTTAAATTTTATAACGTTAAAGGTGAAAAATTCTACAAAGACGTAGGGAGATTTCAAATGAAACACAGAAGAACAGTATATTGTTATATTAAGATTAAACGTGTCGCTTAAACGGATGCAAAATTGTGAGACTACAAATACACTTTTAATCCGAATAAAACATGCTATTTTTTCTCTAACCGAAATCCCCCATTTAATTATTAATCGATGTAGTATAGTATAGGACATGGCAGGCGACGCACGAACTTCCGAGTCTGGTGATTTATTTTGTAATAAGTGCAAAAACAAAGATGTCTCATCGGTGAAATGTGTGGCATGTGGTAACTGTTACCATCCCAGTTGTGCCAAACATTCAAAATTTGAAATTGTCGATAAACAGCTTATAAAATGTTGTGATAAAGTGATAGACGGCGATGCAGATGATGCATCTGACACAGGTTTCTTTGACGCTATCGATAATATAGCATCAAAGACGGACAACAAGGTAGACATTCACATTTTTAAATACATCATTAAACAAAAGGATATGTTAATTTTTGAATTAAACGATAAAATAAAATTACTGAATACGCAGCTTGAAGCATTATCATTGAAAAATCATGAACAAAAACCCGTTGATAGTAAAACTGACGATTTTTTAAATATAAAAGCCAGCAAAAGAGTGATAATAATCTAAGACCGACTACATCTAATATAGTACAAGGGTACTTTGTCAAATGTAAGTCGTCATATGCTAATTGAGTGTATTTGGGATTGTGCAAAGTACGTAAGAATTGAGCGTATTTGTGATTGTTTGTGGTTCACTTTGCTGAGAAGTCTGTAAAAATGGAATCTAATGACGATTTGGGACTACTTGGGGAGAGACTGGAGTGTGCGGAAGAGATTTCTTCTCCCAAAGAAATTTTGAGAAATTTATGGATGTATCTACCAACGTTTTATACATTACTGCAAAGAAAAAAACATTAAGTTGTATTAAAAAGATGTATTGACGGTGTAGCTCTTAAACTTAGCAAATAAAATGAAGCTGTCAACATTTCGGTCACAATATTCAATGATGCGGTCAATGTTGGATATATAGAAGGGGATTGATATAAGCATATATTCAAAGTTACGGGCTCTTCTCAAGCGACAAAATGAGAGACATGTACCGAGAAAATCGCGAGTATTTACAAAGGAGCAGGTTGATTGCTTTTTGAATAGTGCATCTGATAATTTATATTTGATGATGAAGGTAAACGCTTTAAAAATAAACGAACATAGGTCATCCTAATATTGGGGATTGCAGGCGCATGTCATTCTGATGAATTAGTTAACTTAACAATTGATAATGTTGAAGATGTGAAATACTTATAAAAATAAAGAAAATATTGCGAAAAGAATACTGAAAGTTGACAGTTGTAATGATTAACCAAGCACTGTTGTCATTTCTGATTTCACAACATCTAAAAATAATGCAAACGTGTTGGACTGCTTTGAGAATTGCTCCAAGAATGAGGGTAGTGGCAATTTCAATGGTTTATTTAATTTTAAAACTTGTTCAAACTGTGCATTTAATATTGATGTGGATAAACAAAAATTATTGCAAATATTGTTGTTTTATAAATTAAAACTTGATTAACACTTTTAATATAAGGTTTACAAGTGTCAACTTTAGCTCCTAGGATTAAAAATGAATACTTTTATTGCTCAGATACCATTTTTTTCTCAGTAAGTAAAATGTCAACCTTAAAGACTCCTGACAGTCAAAAAATGTCATAGTTTTGTGACAGTTGAAGAAAAACACTGTTTCAAAAATACGCAGCCGTTAATATGAAAAGTTTAGCTTTAAATTACAATGGAAAAAACTCGACCCATCGCAATATTTTCGCGATGAATTGAACCAGTGAATTTATCCGAGGACTCTAAGCGATCTCTTTCAGCGATTAAAACTTATATTGTGCTTTTTAATCCAGTGAAACCCTATCCGAACAGGCTTCCGAGGCAATAAACGGGGAATTCCGTCAGCTGCGACGGCCATTACAGGCTTAATGGACGCCTCAGAGTGGAGACGCTAACTATTGTTAACTAATACACTGACAGTAAGATGTACGGCGCCCATAAAGCACGCGACTTTAAAGTTTTGCAATTTCCGGAAGTTGTTAAATTTAATTTGCGATCATTTTCAAAGAACGACAAATGACCGAAAAACTGACACACGTTTTGTTGCACAACAAATTCCGTGCTGCATGTTGGGTTGCAAAGATCTATGACGTCAGTTATTAGTGCTACCAAAATTTAAAATCTCTAAAAGTAGTCCAGTTATATCGCCAAAGAACAAAAAATATGTGTGAAATATGCGTGTTCCATAATGATAGAACACAATAACTCATATTCTTTTTCTAGTTGAAATAAAAAAAAAAAAACAAAATTTTGAGCCTTGTTTGAATGGTTCAAAAACAAAGTACGAACTATAACATTACCAACAACAGCGTCATTTAGTAAAACCTGAAATTACACTGGATATTTGCCTAATTTTTACGAAGCATTTATAATGTATGGTCAACCCAGAAAATTTGAAGTCGTCTTAGTAAGCAGTTCTCAAAATATCAAATTGGAGTTAAACGGTCGAGAGAGGTGACGTCATTGCCTCCTATAGCTTCTCGTTACTCGTCCGTCTTGAACTCAGGCAAGGGTCTTTCTGCATTAAAATAAAATAATTAGCAAAAGCTAACTATTTTTATCACAACATGCTATTTAGAAGCATATTCATCTAATCTACCGATGGTAAATTTAATTATGGTGACTATTTTAATATAAATCACCAATTTGTAAGTGCTAAAATGAGAGGTGTAAAACTGCAAGTTTTAAAATGAAATGGTTAATAGCAGCTAGGTTTTTCAAATAAAGTATATTCAACAACCGAAAATCTAGGGATTGACTAATCGCTATCTAGACAAGTGCGACGGACGAAGCGTGCGAGGAGCAACATTTCATAGGTGTACTAAATTTGAAGATACAAAAATGACAAAAATAATTACATTATATAGCATTCATTATTTTTAGTAAAAACAGTAATATAACAGTTTTTACCAATTTCGAGGCGTTATATAATAAAAATGACAAATTATTTCTAAATTTAAAGTTTTCTTTTGTATTACCCAAGGTCGAAAATAATAAAGAGTGATTAATTCATTGCACAGAGATGAGTACAGGAGATGAGGGTTGCATGACTACCTAAGCGTACTACTGGGTGCAAAGCAAAATTATCAAACATAAGTTGATATCGAGTGAACCAAGTCTTCCCCGTGCCTTCCTCTCCACAAATTAGAATTACTACCACTACCCACTTACACCTACCTGATGCGCACTCCGCGGATACCACACTTCAATGCTCAAGCCTTGTCCTAATGGCCGCGAAATTCACGGATTTTTGCATGAATTTCGCTACGTTTGTTTTAATTATTTATGGCTTGAAAATCTCAACTTTTTGACAAATTTTTGCAAAATAGTAACAATAAATATTATTGCTACTTTCATTATTATGTGGTGTTAAGGACAAAAGGCTTTAGAATTCATTACACTATATATACACACTATTCACTATCGGTTAATAGCACTGTCACTATAACGGTCACACATTAACTTATTATATCATATCATACCGCCTCCGTATGACTCTCATGTATCCATGGTTCGTCAAAATTTAATAGATATATTCTTCGATTGAGATGCCGACCTTTTAACATTTATTTTAAATAGTTCCTTCGCCATATCACTATGTCGTCTTTTTCGATCACTAAACTCTTTTAGTATTCGGTCTACGTCATAGAAGACGGAAGAATTCGGAGAATTACGCGATGCACGCCATCCCTTGGTCCCCCAGGGCGCGTCGCCCATGGCTGAGCGCGTGCAAAGTGCACCTTATGGGAGTGACGGCGACGCCGGCTAATTGCTCCTAGGAACTACAGCCGCAGTAACTACTAGACAGACGTTCCCGTCCCTCAGGGCGCGAGAATAGGGGCCCCATTATTCAGAAGTTTAAATGAAGATGTCGGATCCCGGGTCGGCAAGTGGTAAACCGTTATTACCAACCGGATTAGCGCCGTTCCGGGCGGCGGGGCCGCGTCAAAGGTGACGGATCCGGGCGGAAGTCGTTGCGACAGAGAATTATGTCGAGAGGGAGGGGTACTAGGGGGGTGGGGGGCGTAGCGCGCGTTTGTCGTTATTTCGTTAACTTTTAATTAGAGCTCTCGACGAGTTTACGAGTCCACGCGCTTAGGATTAGGAATCCGGTGACGGATCGAGCTCGTCGCAATACTACGATTCGCCGACTTGGGGTGCGGATTAAAGGGAATGTCAAGACAAACAGGATAGACTACTAAATATACAAGGCGTTTATTATTACCACTATCAACTTTCCATATTCTTTTCGCGTTATTTTTTTATTTAAAAGTGAGTATTCGATGTAGCCTTCCGCCACAGCGCTCGATCTCCATCCTCCGTGTCTATTAACTGAGGTCACCACCACCATTAAATGCACTCTTGTCCACTGTACTCTTTCCAGTTGTCCAGTTTTAAAAATTTTGCCACTTCAAGCGGGACGGCACTGATTTTATGAATACCAACCACCATTCGATGACACTTTCCACTAACATATCTGAGAAATAATCGACGTTCTACCAATCCGGGTGAACGTAAAGCAACAAATTTTCGATAGAAACTTAAATAATTGGCTCCCAGTACAGTAAAAGAACGTGGTCTCTTGGTTATGGTATTGGGAATTCTTATAATGAAAGTGGATTTCACATATTCAACATTATCAATTAGGTAAATTGATTAGTTCATCAGAAAGGCATGAACCTGTAACCCTCAATATTAAGACGACCTATAAGGAAACTTTAAGTTTCCTACTATACTTTTTTAATATAAAATAACAAATTCCTATTACTAAGTCCACGAGCCTCCACTGACTTTTATGTTCGAATATTACTACATAGTACATTATGCAGAAATTCTATTTTAATTTCACAACCAATTATTTCATTAATTAGTCATTAATTTTACATTGTTTCGCATTGATAGCACAAAAAATAAATAATATATGTACAATATAATTTTAGTTGCTGTAACTAGATTTAGCATTTTCAATAATTATTTATGCTGACATTGAAATTTATTCCTTCCCTAGACCTGGGACTTTGAAATTTTTCATCGTTTCATAGTTCATTTTGTTTTTTACTGTATTAGAAAGGTATTTTAAGCTAATATAAATCAAATCTCCTACAATTCCTATCAATGAAGTCATATGTATGTTCTCTGATACCAAACATCTAGGTATGCTAATGAACAATTCCACAGACAAAGCTCTATTCAATAATTATCTAAAGAAATTAACCTATATAAATTTACTAACCTGCTTTAATGAAACACTCTATAAACATCTAACTTCACTTTTTGGCAATCCTAAAAATGCAGAAATAGGTCAGTGTGGTTGAATTGTCGTGTTCCCACTGCCAAAAAGTGAAGTTAGATATTTATAGAGTGTTTCATTAAAGCAAGTTAGTAAATTTATATAGATTAATTTCTTTAGATAATTATTGAATAGAGCTTTGTCTGTGGAATTGTTCATTAGCATACCTAGATGTTTGGTATCAGAGAACATACATATGACTTCATTGATAGGAATTGTAGGAGATTTGATTTATATTAGCTTAAAATACCTTTCTAATACAGTAAAAAATGTTACAAAAGCTAATAATAAGGAATATATGGGTAGATATTGTGGGTGTAATTCAACGCAGGTTGGGGTTTTTGTCCACTGAGTAGTTAGTTTCACACAATATTATTAATACCTAAAAATATATAAAAAGTTCATTTTGTTTGTTTATCGCATCGAAAAAAGTCCAAAATCGAGTATAAAATCAATCTCTTAGAGAAAAGGTTTACCATTGAAAAGAACAGTTTCTTAATAAATTTGTCCCTACTATTTTTTGTCATGTCCTCATTTAAAAATTTAAAAAATGCGAATCCCAACTTAATATTATTTTCGGTAGTGGTAAATTATTGCACATTAATTTTCACAGACCTCGAATAGGAAACTTAAAAATTACGAAAATTATCCTATTCTAAAACATTCACTAAATATCATTATAGTAAAGATACCGCTTTCAGTTTGACGAGTTTGATACTAATCATTTTTTGAAGTTTGCTACAATTTTTCTTATATCCGGTTAGTTTATTATCCCTTAAACGCTCAAATAAATCCGATATATTTTTTTAAACTACGATCAAATCAAACAAATTTATTTATATACTTGCTACACATTGCACAAGTTGGTGCAACATTTTCCATTCTAGTACGTTTGTGGGAAAGCAACTTATAACAGTCAGGTTGGCCGAGCGGTCTAAGGCGCCAGATTTAAGCTCTGGTTCCCGAAAGGGAGCGTGGGTTCGAACCCCACACCTGACAAACTTTTTTTTTTCTTTTTTTTGTGTTTATATACGTATAATCAATTTTTATTGATTATTTGTAGATTATAATAAAAAATATTGATTAACTTTTAAGATATAATACTGCCTTAGACTTATAACCTTGTTACATTGATATGACATGAAAAAAAAGCAGATTTGAAATTCAATGATAACTACGAAAAAACGTATCGCTTATTTGAAGATTGGAGTCATCAAAAGGAAATAACTGTTAATATCACTGTGGCAGTTCTACTAACCTATTTTGAACAAAAATCCCGAATATACTAGAGAGATATATTGAGATAAAGAAATTTCCAAGTTTAATTGCTTTCCTTAAACCGATAGAAAGTAAATCGATAGGAAATAGATCGAGAGTCTAGTGTTTTAAGAAAATCAGAAGTTGAGAAATTTTTTAAAGAAGCACACGATAAAACCTACTTGATGATGAAGGTAAAGTGTTATTTTCACACTTCTCACCAAATATTGAAATTGTTTCTTATTTTAGATAGTGTTGATTATTAGTATCAGTGGAGCATGTCGTCGTGAAGAACTAACATTTCTTCAGCTTGAACATGGGAGACTAAATATTGATAGAGATTCCCAACACAAAGAGGAACGTGAGAAGAAAATTGACTGTTTCTAACGGAAACATCGAATCAGTCTTGTCGAAAATATTCCTGTCTTCGTCCGTCTCAATAGAGCATTCAAGATCCTTCATAGGATATAGAAATGGAAAATACGCAAGACAATGCGTTGGTATAAATTCTATAGGAGGTTTCCGTAAAAAAAATGCAGAATTTTCGAATTTGCCGCATGGTAGGAATTACACTGACAACTGTTTCCGGTGATGCAGGAGCAGACATCACCACTCTTAAAAGGCATGGTGGGTGGAAAGCAACGTGGCAGAAGGATATATAGAGGAGTCAGCCTCTACTTCATCAAATATATGCGCAGAGCTTTCCATAACCAATTGTAAAAAAGCTACAGTTAAAATTTATAATAATGACTTAAATTGACTACAAATCAATAGTTAGTTTCAAAATTATGATGTATTTTTTGCGTGCAGTAACATTTTCCCAGCACTAGTTAGGAAAAATTGAACTTTTCCTAAATCCCGTCAATTTGTAATTCATACTATTACTTTTAAGTTTTAAATATTACCAGAAAAATATTTTCCCTCTCTTACTGACCATTTTGGAACAGTCTCCTGGCAACCCAGATTTATATCGATGTAATATCACTTCATATAAAGAATCGCCTCCTAAACTTCAAAAAACACATAATCTAGTTCCTCCCAATTCGCCACCGTTGGCAAACCCAATTATCGACCCGATACGAGGACAAAAGCTAACGTACTTAAAGGTATCATCGCCGGAAAATGGAGGTGGGAGTTTTTCTCTCTCATTTTCCTTTATTGTTGATGTGTCAATCCCTCAGGCAATTACCTATTTGCCGAAAAACTACTTTGCGCCTTCTCAAGCTCGTCCTGGACCGAATTAGGTCCATGAGCGCCGTCCTGGGGCAACCGAAGGGGTCGCAAATGCAATAAATCATAGATGAATATAATAAATGCAGGGTTAACCATGACCAAGTATAAATATTTTAAGAGGGGATAGAGAAAATTAAGAATTAACTGAATCACGTTTCAAACATATTCTAAACTTATTTATAAAGCGAAAAAAAATAAATAAAACCCTTATTAAACGCCGCCTAAGCGGCATTTACAGATTCAGACAACCAGCAATACAACGGTAAAATTCGTTGTCATGTCATAATTTAATTCCTGTGTTTTTCCTCAGTTTTTAGTGCCTTTTTTAATTTTAAACGTTTTAGTTTTATAGTTATTAAATAAAGGAATTTGTGTCGGGTACAGATATTTTCCCACAATATAGTTCGCCGGTTTGTTTTTCTATGTTATGGGACAAGACTGCCGCGGGTGCAGTAAAAGTTTTCTATTATCTATTAGTACCTACCTATTCCTTTCGTTAGATTTTCTTATAATAAATAGGCATTTTATCTAACTGTACTTACGGGAAGTGTGTTTTATCGGTAACGAATGGTTGTAATGAATGACAATGTAGTTTTGCCAGTTTATAATGAGATAATGAAAAACGAATGCAAAATACTGGGGTTCACTAACCTATCAGGTATTATTACTAATAAGAATATTAATTTTTGTCATTCCTGTATTATTTAAAAACGCTGCAAAAACGACCGCATGGTAGATGACATTATTGACAGATGTAAGCTATGGATCTAAGCCATTTCAGTCGATACTTATCATAGGCGACATAGACATTTTCATGCAAAGTCAGTAGCGTTTCTAAAAAAAATATAAACTATTTTACTGTGATATATATTAAAATACATTTACCATTAAAATACTCATAATGAATTGTACATAGACTAACAGGTGATTTATGTCGTCAAAATATGATCTAGCCAAACAATTTTTTCCAATTTTGATAAGTAACCTTCAATGTAACTGATGTATTTAAACGAAATTTGATTTTTTAACATGAGAAATTAAAATGTTCTCTTAATTTTGCTATACATCGTATAGGGCGCCACTTGTTACACCGCTTCTTTGAACTTTTATAGTTCAAAGAAGCGGTGCTACACGCTGTATCCTATTTTGTGATAGCAACATCTCCTTTAATATCTTTTCGATGTAAAAATGAAGAAACACGCGATGCTATCAGAAAATAAGATACCGCGTGTAGTAAAAAAACTGTATACTAACATTAAGGAAAAACTTTAATTTCTCATGTTAAAAAACTCCTGGATCCAAATTTTGTTTAAATACAAATAGGTATTATTTTGACACCACAAATCACCTGTTATTTTAAGACACCCTGTATACTATTAATTAGTGTCTGTGGAGGTCTCAAACGCGTACGTTTATCAGTGCGAACTGCAAAGATTATAATACAAATAATATACTGCGTGCAGTATAGTACACGAGCCGCACCCAAAGATGGCTCTATATTTACGCGCGGAAATTATCAACTTTAGCAACTATGCCAGTACTAAGCGGCATTCTGTAATTTCTCGTGTTCCAGCGCCGCCTAGATTGAGGCGTACGCCCGTGGCGATGCGCCCTACGCGCTCGCCATCCATTGTTCGCCAAGTTAATTTTCCTTCTGACAAAGCACGAACTTTGGCCGCAAGTTAAATAATAAAAAGCACACATACTATGCGGCGGTAATACGTTAGTTTCGGAATTAAAGTTGCTTTTGTTTCGTGCCTATCAGAACGTTCAGTCTTGTTGTAACCAACCAGACAACCGGAGCATACAAATACGCGAAGTTGGCTGCGATCGGTTGCATCAGAAGTGGGATTAAGAAATTGTCCGCTAAGAACGCAGCTGTTTCCCATTCTCCATCATCGTGAACGTTGTTTATGAATCCATATGAACGAAAACGAGGTTATATAAGCATTACGTATGACTATCTGTATAAAAACGTTAACGTGCAAAAGTAAAGAAGTTTGTTTTCAAACGAGAACGATAACAAAGATCAAATAGAGATATCGTATTTTCTTTAAAAATACGTTTCCATGTCCCCGACCGAATAACATTCGAAATATTACATATTTGTGTGTAAGGAAAGAAATTAAATATATAAAAATGTAACAGCTCCGAAGTTTCTGGAAATAGGACGCCCCGATTCGACGTAACACTCAGATTAAGCGAGATGGAGGTCTTAATTTTATATTCCAATGCATTAATCTTATACAAGGGATCGAAACTTGACGCCTTTTATCGTGCTTGACAGTTGAAGGCGTTCAATGGAGATTTTTTGCTAGGAAAACCTCTAAATTTGCATACTGATACTGATTGTCTACATGCCAAAACTTTTTATGGATTTAAAATACGTTTTAGACGAGAATTTCGACGGATTCGATCATTAATTTCTTCGCAGGTATTTCCACTGTAAAGTTATTTAAACAGTAAAAACCCATTAACATTTAGTTTTATGACTTAACACTTAAAAACAACTAGACAGTTCTTAGAAATAAGTAGTGACTTAAAAATTAGCACAACCAGTGACTGAAGCACTTACAAATCACTAGAAACGTAGCATCCACCTGTCACAGTGACAGCAATAAGAAATAGCTGACTTAGCACTCAGAAATAAATAGTGACCATAGCATCTACGGGTTAGTAATGGCATAATAATTATAACTCACTAATAATTTAAGCATCATAAGTCACTAGTAACTTGCCGTAACTTGGCACATGTAAGTGACAAGGACGTGACACTTAACTGTCATAAAGTAACGTTAGATATAAATTGTAACGGCCTCCAGGAGATAGCGGAAACTGATAAGTTAGTAATAACCTAGCACTGTAATAACCAATGGCCCAAAAATAAGGATATAACACTTATAACTCACCGACGATTTAACAATCACAAATAACCAGTAATTTAAAGTTCAGATGTCACAGACACTTAACACTAAGAACTAACTAGTAACTTCGCACCCAGAAATAATTATACGTTATTAATGTCAGTTATAACTCACTGGTGAACGTGCGATTATCATTAGTCATTAGTAGTTTCAGAAATCACAATGACTTAACACTAAAAATTACTAGTGACTTAGCACTAAGAAATAAACGGTAAACTTTGTGCTCATAGTTTAATGACAATACTTATAACTCACTGGCAGTTAAGAAATCATAAATCATCAGCAATAGCGTTTAGAAGTGACAGAGTACGAACAATAAGAAATAATTAGTGACTTAGCACCCAGAAATAAATATAAATTAACTTAGCATCTATAGCATTCAGCATCCCTTTGTTCACTGGCATTTTTGCGTGCAAATTTAGAGCGCTCCGTAGCCGGAACTAACCCTTCTAGCTCTAAAATCATCCCCCCCCCCCCCTCCACTGATTGTCAATGTCTATCGTCGCCTCGAACAGGTAGACTTCACAGCTTCCCGTTACTAACTACGTCTCGAGATGAGTGACAATATCAGCGCAGCTACTGGTGCCATCCCAGCTATAATACTGTTATAGGCATCGCCCTTATGTAGCTTTAACCTTTCGCTATCTCATCTGTTTTTCCCCTGTCAAATTATCGTTCAGTTTGCGACTCTCCCTTGCCGCTGATAAGCCTTATCGTCTCCTACGACTCACGCAGTTAACGAGTCCCGTGCATGTAGTTGATAAAGCTGATATATAACTTTCTGGAGGGACTGCTCAGGAGCAGAACTTCTACTGGAGGACGCCGAGAAATGTACGGGGTGGCAGAAATAAAAATAATGACGTTTAAAGTAAATGAAGAAATCTTTGTGTAACCCACTAAAATGTTGAATCCGACGATGGCTATGTGCTGTTTCCACGGGATTTAATGCATATTTCTGGATGTAGCTGGCGTCGTCTCCAGGTTACTCCTGTGGGGACCGACGCCGATCTATATGGTAATGAAATCCGATCTTGGATGAAACGTCGTTTTCATCTTACGTTCTCGCGACTTTGTTTGAGGTTAGCAAATTAAATAAACTCTGGGAAAGCATCTTGACGAGCGTAACAAGGCCGTGGGACGAGCCGCGAGCGTCTACCGCCTACTAGATTTCCAGTAGCAACGCGAGAGAGTGCTGAAACAGATATATATCGTACGTTTCTTTCTTTGTGTGTAACATCTTCATGAAGGGATCAAAGTGGAGCAAGAATGAAAGTTATAAATTGTTTTCACTGCACTGCTAACTACATTCATAAGCCGCTGGTAACTTAATACTTTATAACTTTACTCTATTAACTTTCTAATAAGAATTTCTAGCATTAGCATATATGATTCACTTAAAAGTAATAGATAGTGAACTTAGCACAGTTATCTTATTATAAATCTGTTCTTTCTGACGCAATTTTTATAATTCACTAGTAACTTAGCATTCATAAGTTACTTAACACTTAGAAATGAATAAATAGTGAACTTAGTATTCATATGACATAGTTTACTAGTGATTCAGTCACTCATAAGTAATTAATAACTTGACAACCAGAAGTAACTAATAATTTAACATTTAAAAATAATTAGCGACTTCTCATAAATAAATAGTGAATTTAAAACTTTCAAATGGTCTAATAAATCTTATTAGTGACATAACACCTATAGATCACTAGTGAAAAGCATTCACAGTACTAGTGACTGTAACTAATAACCTAGCACTCATATCTTACTGGCTATTCATCACTGGCAACATTCAGATATCACTTAACATTCTAGAATAACCAGTGATGTAGTTTAGAAATAAATAGTGATCTCAGCATTTATAATTCACTAAAGTTCTAACCTAGTCCTAGTCACTAGTGTCTAGACAATCATAAATCACATGTGACTTAACACTTAGAAACAATTAATAGCTAAATAAAATAGTGAATTTAGTAATCATAACGTGTGGCAAGGTTTACTAGTGATTTTACTCGACAGTTATTAATATTAGCAATTATAAGAAATCAATAACTGTACAATTAGAAATAATTAGCGACTTTCAGAAATAAATAGTTAAAAACTTACTAATGGCCTAGTATTCACCTCTCATGTTGTAACTATTGACTTATATTTTTAAAATAGTGATCTTGACACTGGTAAATCACTAGAAACTTAGCATTCGGAAATCTTCTGCGCCTAATAATTTGCTAATAATTTCCTAACAGAAGCAGATGAAAATCGACCTCAATTGAGGGGTGGAACTTTGACACAAGGATTTATTCTAAAATAAGCCAGTCAAAGTTAAAGCAAATCTAATCCATTTACCTCCTGTCGGCGTGCAGGCACGTAGTGAGAAAGGTAGTAAGTTATGCGCATATTTACGCGATCCGCAAACTCTGGGAATCTAGTTGCCTAGGCATTTTTGCCATTTCAAAGTTGGAATTTGCGAGCTCGTCTGTCGCTCCCGTAAAAACTATCCGCAGGACCGTGACGAAAACAACTGACAAAACCGTGGGGTACTTGATTCCGTCAATGTTTGCTGGAAATCATAATTTTTCGTACAAACAATTAATGTTTTCACGGATAAAATTTTAGAGTTTCGCGCACTTAACGCCGCCGTAATAAAAATACGAATCGGCGTTACCATTGTTTGTTACTCGGGACAAATGAATGTCATAAGGGGATGTGTAAGTTGAGTTTGTAAATGGAAGGAATGCAAAAATATGTTACGTTGACGAATGGGAAGCATTTCCAACTACATTAAACTATACAAGTCATAATGTCATTAATTTTATGGGAAGAATGAGTATAATATACGCAATTAATTTTTTTTTTAAATCATATCTATTTACACGGGAAGAAATATTTTCAAGTCTTTATTTAAACCCCATTTCAGACTGTTACTGATGCTGGGGGCGATTCGTTCATTCCTAAATCCTAAACTCGCTGTCGGCCTGATGTAACGTTGCCAAATTTAAATATTTGCCTAGTATTGTAATGTTAAATATGTAAATCCTATACATTAGTTTTTAAATGTACGAAATTAACATATTAAATTTCAGTTTCAAAAATATTTTATAAAACGGATCAAATAATAAAAAAACAGGCTGACGTTTTCGTATTTAAATAAAAAATACAAAAGTAATACAAAAACCCATGTATTATCGACAAAAAATAGTCCGAGGCACATTCACTGATAAACAATCCGGCACGACACGCCTCTGATCTGATGCCCATAAAATGTGTCAACAGTGAATCTTGACCTACCGTATTATTCAGTCAATACACTTTTCAAACAGTAGTTTGGTATCTATCTATTTAAAACAAGTATAAAACAACACTCACCCGTCCATAGCACTTTGTTAATAAAGCTGGTATCACCTGCACTTTGATTTTGAAATAAATTGGAAAATTCAAGTAAATTTCGAACTTCAACAACTATCACATTCAAGACCAGGCAAGACTTTGAAACGTTCGCACATCATGACATGACATATGAGACAATCTAAAATAAACTAACGGGAGTAAAGGTCGCGGGTGCAAGTAGTGCTGGTTGCGGTATATTGTTCTTTCCACATATCCCTCCTCCATATGTGTAGAGTGATCTCTTGGCTTGATTCACGGTGGAAGATTTGAATAACGCGTCGTTATTATGTATGTGGTCTTCACCTGGCAACGCTGTTTCGCTTTTACACTCGAACGTTATACGGCCGCATCGTCAGAAAATTTGTAGAGTACCAGAAACGCCGTGTTATCGGGAGTTATGCATTGATTTACTTCACTATATATGTATATAGAGAAACGAAGTGAAAAAGCTTATTTGACCAAGAGTGTAAACATGTTAAGTTAAACACTGAAAGTCGTAGCTTTGCTAAAACGATTGCGCTGTAAATTTTTATCCGGAAATTTCTCTATTAAAACGTTAGGGCTTATAAAAGCGAAATAATAAGAAACCCCCCAGACCGGGTACTAAATTAAGTCGAACCGTAAAACTACAGGAACGGAATCATTCCGTCGTTTATACAACCAGGTTTACTGCCAGATTTAAATAATCTTCCCGGATACAGCTTTAATAATTATTATCTGAGCTCTCCTCCAACTGTTATACATGTTAATGCTGATCTTATCGCCGCGCTTTATTATTTTAAACAATGGGAAACTTCCCCCGTTCCGCGAAGAATAATGACGGCAATTTGTTGAACCGCTGCTATCTCTCCACGCGTTTCTTTTAACTCTTAAGTCGATGAAGGCTGTATTCAATAAATTTAGTATTGCAGATCGATATCGTTCGAAAAATATTTTTTGCGGAAAATCGACTCATTTTGCGGAAAAACAATTCGTTGGTCAACTTTCCAAAATTCGCGATTCCTTCCAATGAATTTCCTTCAGTATCTCAAAAAATAAAGGAAGTACGGAAAAATTAAGGCCATTTTTAAGATTCTCAGATCATTCATCGACTTTCAGAAATTGGCGACGCTCTCGAGATATTATTATTATTATTATTATGGATAAATTTATGCTATTCCCTAACTACAACTACAGACTTATTAAACAACTATCTCCACTAAATGAACCTATTTCCTTCCGTCTTACGTCATACGCGTGCGGTGCATGAAAATATAATTTTATCCGCCATTACGATTCCATGAAGGAGGTAATGGCATCCGAACAATTGCAAGACGGCAAATATTGATTCAGCTTAAAACCTTCCGGCATCGAATCGGATTTTCCAAACGGCCGTTTTATATTCTGGACAAGTGCATGCAAACAGGAGCCAAACTAAATATTTATAAACGTGTAGCCGTGCTGTCTTCGTGCCTCCGTGTTGTTTGGCTTCCGAAGGGGAATACAGACGATGAAACACGTGCATATCAATATTTGCGCAGCGTATCAGTCTTTTATTATCCCAAAAAGAGTAACACGATTCTAAAACCTGGCTTGGAACGTGTTAGTGCCAGTTTGAATAACGTAAGGGCGCATATGAACGCTAGAGGACGTTCTAGGACACAACTGAAATGAGTAGATCGACTGATGAGTAGTATAAATGATATGGATAAGTTTTACGTAATTATTTAGAATCTTATGGAGCTGTGAACAGCACGGAAATGTACGGCCCCCTCATGCCTACGCCAATGCCTTGTCTCGCAGCAGTTATTGCAAATAAGTTACCACATTCGATGCGACATCTTTGGGAAACTGACATCAAAGGGATAAAGCACAGCGATTCTCAGAAGTACTCCGCGCGACATTGCATGCCTGTCAGGCCAATGCTTGTGAACTAGTATGTTCTGGAATTGCAGACGGGGAGAAATAACAGAAGTATGATCGAGTGAGGCAACTTATATCATATTTTGTAACCTCCGCTAAAAGTTTTTACGTATTAGCGGGAGGGCATCGCGCTCGACGATACGGAGTTTTCGGGAGTGAAAAATCGCCCCACATCCTGCCGGATTGCACGCGTAGATAAAGTGGCATGACGAGTCGCCTACATGCAGCCGCCGCGTCGGTCGGAGGGAGGGGAGGGGAAGGACGGACATATATCACTGAAGAGGGAAATTTGTCGTTTATAAATCGCCGCCGTTGAAACGCTACCGCCGACGCAAATGTACCGGGAATCCTCAAGTGGAAAAGTGCATTCGCAGTCCGAAAATACGTACTCCGTCGCCGACGTTGATGGATGACGCGATGGGAGATTGATTATTTGCAAGCGCGGTCGGCGCTTCGGCACACATCGGCATTTATCTTCGTTAGGGCCGCGGCGCGAAAAATTATAACGATATTGGCCTATTATTTACGCGGATTTATACCCCATTAACCAGGCCGATTTCGGTATTTACAGCGCCGGCCCGCTGCCGTTGTGATAAATCGAGTATCTGTTTGCGTTTGCGAATTATATGCAGGGTGTTTCTTAAGCAGAGATCAAAAATAAGGGTTTGTTGCTATATAAATGGTAAAAAATTTAAAAAATCAATTTTTAATTTCTAAACCGTTTGAAATAATTTAACCAAATTCGGAGTGCATATTTAGTATGGCAGTAGGTATGAAACAAAAAAATTACCAGCTGTAAAAATTTACCAGTGGCAGAGGTGTGGATTTCATCGATCATTATTAACCAAAAAAATTATGTCACCATTTTTCTCGCATTTTTCACTCATAGATAGTCTGTAGGTAATGCCAGAATTATTAGTGGTGATGTGGTAAACACGGTATTCTCACCGTAAAATGATCAAATTGTGGTGTTTTTAGGTACAGAAATCTCGAAAAATAAAACAAAAGTAATATCAAAAATAAACATTAAACTAACATTAAAATAGTCTTCACAAACAATGTTGCAATGCTTCCTATTGTCGCGCTTCGTCTCCTGACTTTTCAGCAATTAAATCAAGAAACTCGCCCCCTGTGCATCCTAAACGACCTCCAAGTCGAGATGGCTTGCTGCGGGGCACAATCGAATGAAATTTTAAATGCAGCCGGGTAGACATAAATCAAATAAGAAACTGAAATCGGGAAGTTTTATTGCCGGGGACATTAATCTCGACGGTACACGAAACACCGTCCGGAAAGGCGATTAAAAAGTTAGTGGAGCCGAGGGACTTCCCTCATTAGGGCAGGAAGCGTTCGCCTAGTTATGTTTATTAGCGCCATCAGTTCCCGAGTTATTGTTACAGGACAATTTGGAGCGACGACAAAACGCTTTCCTATCCTTAAATTGAATTAAGAGAGTTCAAAAATCTGCAATGGTGACAGTTTAATTGGCGAAACACGTGACAAGTACAGTGCTATGAAAGCTTTGTTTACTTCACAGGGCACTTTGGCAAAGAACAAAGTCAAATTAGGGACAAGTTATAATTGTTCTCTTTGTTCTATTTTTGATGTTCATCTCATCAGAAACTTTATGGTTTATTAAATATTTCACATTGTTCTCTGAAACATGTCTCTCTTTATTTTCTTTTTGATTTTGTTCCATGAGAAACCTTCAATTGTTGACTGTTCTCACCAAAATTTATTCTGCAATTGATTTTTTCTCTGAAATAACAGTTTCCTTCATTCTGATCTTGGTTTTTTACAAATAATACCTTTAGCCTGATTAAGTTTTTGACTTTGTTCTCGTCAAGAGTTTTACTGTTTCTCTCTTCATTTCTTTCTCAAAAGAACGTATTTTTTTATTTTGTTGTCAATTTTTTCTCCACAGAATAAACGTTATCTACTAACGTCTTAACTATGTTGTCGCTAAGAACAATTCTTTATATTTTATTGTTGATTTTGCTCGATACAATATGTTTTTTATTGTATTATTGACTATGTTCCCAATAACAACGCTGTTCTTGATATGTTCTTTACTTTGTTCACCTTTCCTTCAATGTGTTGTTCAAAATTGTTAGGTACTATCTATTTTATTTTAAACTTTGTTCTGTTCTCTGAAGAACGTTTTATTTTGTTCCTACCTTTGTTCCAAAAAAAATATCATTCATTGTTCTCACCAAAGAATGAGTATGTTTGTTCTGCTCTTAATTTTATTGTCTGTAACGGTTTTCTTTACTATGTTCGCAGTAAGAACATTGATCTGTATTGTTCTCAGTAAGAACACTTATCTTCATTTAGTTCTTGATTTTGTTCTCATCAAGAACATTATTACATATCTTATTCTTTAGTTTGTTCCCTCCTATATTTTGTTCTAAGCAAGTATGTTTATTTTCGATTTGTTCTCGACTTTGTTCTCATCAAGAGCATTACTGTTTATTTGTTCGTAACATTATTCATTATTTTCTTCATTTCGAACCATTAAGGACGTTTCTGTCCTACTTATGAATGAAATATAGAAATTATCCCCAAGTTCACGTGAATTTTCATGGAAAATAATCATAATTAAACATCAATTCAACCCCTTCCGGCATAATTCCAACACGACACCCCCGTAAAGTTCCACCCCAACATCTGCCCGTGACAATTCCAAAACAAAAGTTTCCGTACCAAATTTATCAATGACAAATATCCCTGTTACGTATTTATGGGTCCACATCCACAACTTTGTGTTTATTCTATGTGGAGGGAGTGGTCGGCAGGGGAGGGGGGTATAAGTCGTCGTAAAAATTGGAGATTATAGACATTGTTGTCTTTTACTGTCTGCGGAGTCGATGGTGTAAGATTTAGGATCGATTTTAGTGGCTATAATCCGCTGTAAACGTTCTTTTTTGTGCTGGACGGGTCTTTATGTAAATCACCGGGGAGAATTGTGGTTATAGATCGGATCATAGTTCGGTGGGGCGTCTTAAACGACGCGATATGAAATTTATCTGTCTAGTTATATAAAATCTGAATCATTTACTGAGTTTAACAACTTCATGTCTAGCTTGAAAGAAACAAATTATTCCGCAATTACTTAGATTGTGATACTTTGAGGTTAACAGTACCACAGATTAAATATACTAACAGTTGGACTTCTCCCCATCCCACACCATTCGTTGCCCCCTCTGTCAACTCATTTCCCCTGCTCCACCAATTCGCAATGATTGTAAAGCTAATGCGTGGGATAATATTTCGTTTTTGAATGGTATACATTTATAACAGATGTATTAACAGGAATTCAAATTTATGAATTACCGTTACCAATATCTGTATTTTTTTATTTAATCATAAAGTATTGTGATGTGTTAGTTAAAATGTTTTTAATGCCTTATAAGTTCAATAATACGTATAGCAATGGAAAGCATACATTTGCCAAACTAACACCTGCGAAAACCCATGAGCGAATATATGCTGTGTATTTCAATTATGAATTATTCTTTATTTTATTTATTTATTAAGGAAGCGTTTGTTAAAATCTGCGCTCCCTATAAAATTATTACCGGAATTGAATGGTAATAATATGTAGTATATTAATTTGAGGGTAAAGTTTAAGAAATTATCATACCATACAAAAATTTGTTGACAAAAGAAAGGAATGCGCTAGTATATCTAAGTGTATATTTTGTGCTTAAATGTATTATAAAACATTTCTGTTGATACTTGTTTAGAGTACTGTAATGCACCTAATTCAAATCACTCTACATTATCTTCTAAATTAAAAGCTTGCAAGGGCTGTTTTTTGGTTTAGCAGTGCCTCCACACAACTTTACAGACTATTTAATATCTCTAGGTATCTATTTTTAGGTCTAGATTTAACCTTATCAGTTCTGATCACATAAAAGCAGTGGCACAACTGCTTATATTTAAACTGCGATAACTGCTCTAGAGTAGACGGGTCCTTTAAATCACCTTAAAATTCACCTTAGAATATTCTATGAGACGTCAAAATTACTTTCGTGTAAGATGTCACTTGGAGCAGAGAGATACAGGTACGATAAAAAAACAGCAATCCGCAACTCTATCGAAGTCATTAAGGCCTTATTGGCTTTTGGGAAATAAACAAAATCCCAGGCGCGACGCTCGGATTTCCATATTCCATTCGAAAGTTTTAATAGATAGCTACGGCCCGCCTCCAGCTATAAGAATTTTTCAATTATAGAGTTGGATGTATTGATTTAGGACGGGAATTCTTTTCCGATAACTCGCCATAACTAATCCGGAACTTTTCAGACGTAGCCAATAAAGCCGCGTCGCGACGCTGCCGCTGGAGCATCCCCACGTATTCTGTGGAAGTTGGAGACTCTCCACAATTGCGCTCTCAACTTTAGATGAAGCTGTTATGTATATTATTTATTTATTGACATATATGTAGAAGAAACGAATCTTTTAAGAGACAAGAAATGTTCGTGTTGAAATGTGGCCTTCTGGGATTCAGTCTAGCTCGTTTGCGAAACAAAATCTGCCACAAATTCAAAGCCATAAAGTTGCTTTCTAAAAAAAATACCATAATAAATACAACAAAATGCGTTTAAAAAGTGTTCCTTAGAACGAAAAATGGAGCATGCGAGCAAAATTTGTGACCTAGGCCCTCTGGCGGCTAAACGAAACAATTGCGGATATAACTAACTTGACTTTAAGTAACTACACTAACAGTCCAGAAGGTGCATTTCCGAATAGAAGGTCTAGTGCAGCTGCAAAGACAGATAAGTAATTAGAAAATTTCTAGAGATGCATTTAATCGTTGAATGCCTATAAGTCCTTTGTCTTAATTCTAAACTATCGGAAGATTTTAACAATCAGGTTTCTCTAATCAGGAATTTGTCTTTGCCACTTCAACAACAGAAATTACAAACAATGCAACTAGTGAGGTTAAGTACGAATGGAGGGCGTACAGCGCCACAAGTGAGTGAACTTGAAACTAAAATAAAACAGTCACGGCTCACAAATAACTAGTACTGAGGAATTTATAGAATGGAATAACGGTATAATATTTTATGCACTGTCTGCTATTTTGCCGTTACTACACGACGTCGTTTCGTTTTTTATTGCGTCCCACATTTTATAAATCTGAAACTTCTCTGCCAATTTCTTGGGGAATGAAGTGACAGCAGAAATTTTAATTCGCTCGAACTATAATCGTTGCCGACTACTGAAAAGTTTGATTGTTTTCGTAATAGTTCATTAAAGAAAGTCCCTTATTATTGCCGCCGGAGCTGCCGGAGCCTTATTAAAAAACCTTGTTCCCGGAGTTAGGAAATTAACCGAGTAAGTGGAACTTCATCTTTGTTATTAGTTTTTTTGCCAGCTGCGAAAATTAGACTCGAGAAATTCCGCTGGAAACTAGTTATTTCCTTTTTACACTCCATAATTGCAAAAGATGTAGCGTGCCGATTATATCGCGTTTTTTAATAAGCGGGGAGAGCTTTTCAGTTCGCCGTGTCGTCGAAAGTTGGCGACTTTTCAACGTTTTGTTGCAGAATCACAGAACGCGTTACTGTCTGAATATCGAGGTTAACTTAAAAACTATATTACTACCTCATATTACAGTATTGGTCTAATTATTATTAAGCATTTATGATGTATGGTCAACCCAGAAAATCTGAAGTTGACCTACGCTTCCTATTCTAAATACAAGTGACCGATAGCGAGCGCTACGATGCCATAATTGCACTTATTTTAATATGGACACCCAACCTCAATTTTGAAGCAATCACCAAGAAGTGTTAGTTAAGCAATTCGCCTAATTTGAATTTGAGGAACTTATAAATTACTTACAGGCGTTCCAAATTTATGTTGGGTTATTTATTCGAAGAAAATAGGGTGATATTGATCGGATTTTAATTGGTTATGCCTACATTTATAAATACGACTTCGGAAGTGGATTACTTTGCGAGAATTTCGAAATATAATTAAACAGCCGTATTGACAGGTTATTAAGATAGTAATTAATGAAATAAGAAAATAAACTGACTAAGTTATGACATGCGGTAGCAGTTCTCTGATAGAATTCAAAGTTGTCGTCGACATATCGTCGATAGCAAGTTTGAACGTCAGAATTTGTCGATTTTTGGTCGAACATGGAACGTATACAAGATAATAAGACGTATATGCACTAACCTTTAAGTTAACGTGACACCTTTTAGAACGTCGTTCAGTCAATTGTAAGCTAGTAACTCATTCGAGTTGGCGCATTGCCCTGCAGAGTAAATATAAAAAACCTAATATAATACAACCGATTTACATCGTATCCGATCCGCAGCAACATCCCATAACTTTTTTTTTATAAACCGTAAAATTTAATATAAAAAATTGACGTGCCGTACGCGTATCGACTCCCCAGGATTTGAATAAGGATCCAATCAGGCGCCTATTGTGGCAGGAGTGCCTTTATGAAAAAAAGGACTCTGGCACACATGTCAGACGTATGTCTATATAGCCTGAAATATCGTTTCGGTGTGGCGTAAGAAAACATTTCCTCACGGAATTGACTACCCTCATCTAATGTGGGAGTATTAACAATAGACATCCCAACTAGCAATTTTACGTTTTATAGAAGCCGAAAGAATTTTTATAAAAAATTTGTAGAAAACAAGATTGTGTGTGTTTATAAAACATAGCAGCCCTTTAATTGTATAAACGTTTACAAATATTTTAAAAAGATAATAAAAGGTAGTTATAAAATAGTTTTGTAACAAGCAGTTATAAAACCTAAAAGCATTTTATTAAATTGTATTCGAGCTACTGCAAAACATTTTTATAAACATTGTATTATTATCGCAATTGTCATATACACCAACCAAAAGAAAAGCTTTATAAAATATTTTTGCAGATAATAATTACCCTCAAAATGTTTTTTTAATGTAAATGTAGATTGTATGACTTGGAAGATAAATCATGATGGTGTAACATGTTTAGCGCAATGGCATAAAGACAAAGTAATTAAGACTGTATATAGCTAACAGCAAGGCTATTTTGAGCTGCAATTAAATTTATTTTGTGAAATATTTGGTGTATATGTGTACTATATCAGTACAAGAACAATAGACTTTCTGCAATAATATCGCGTATGGTATTATAGAGCTGTTATAAATCACTTTTATTCCGTGAGTTAAAATATTCTATAATAATTGCTCCATAAACGTTTATAAAAAGAAATTTTATAAAATATTTTATAATTGTGCTGTAAAAATATTTTTAACACTTAATTATAGGAAAATTTAGTAAAATAAAGTAATTTAAACTAATAAATAAAAAATATGTGAAATATTTACCTATGCCAAGTTTTATAAGTGTTTTATAAGTGTTTGGTCCGAGTATATAAATGTTTAACAATAATAATATTATGTTAAAGAAATTCTTCAAAAAATGGTTTTATTAATACTTTGTTAAACGCTTAAATAATAGTTTTATAAATATTCGCAAATTGACAACTAAACGACAGGATTCGTTATTATAAAGCTGTTATAAGTCTCTTTCGTTCTGCAAGGTAAATCATTTTATAATAATTGTTGTAAACTTTTATAAAACAACAAAAAATACAATCTACAAAATGTTTTATAATTTTGTAAAATGTAAAGGTGTTAATTACAAGTAACAAATAATCGCCTTAGCAATTTTAATAAAAACAAAATAGCTTATTTAAAACAATCATGTAACCGTAATACAACAAAAGCGTGCCGTAATGGGATCATTACTATAAAGCTGTCATAAATCATTTTATAACAATATGTAGTTATAAACGTTTATAAAACAATTTAATAACCATAATTTCATTATATTTCGTTAGTTGGGATGTTCATTTTATAACAACAGTTATAAACGTTTATAAAACAACTAAACAACTAAATAGTCAGTTGCATATTTCTCTAACTTTTTTCCAGTCTAAGTATTTATAGAATCGAGGAGGGGCTCAGATCGTTCGAACCTCATTATGGGATCTTTCTCATTAAGTTCCAAGTGCTAATTTAAATCGAGTATTTACACAACATCACCGGCGATAAACACTGAAAAGGGAAAGGCGGCCCTCGATTTGCCTGCAAGTCCCGAGGGCCTGAGGGTAGATCCTCTTACAAACTTGGTTGTCTGAGACCTGAGTTTCCGATGGGTTTTCAAAGAAATTTACTCTTAACAGATAAAAGGAAGTTATACATCACTTTATTTAAGTTTAAAGGTTTTTCGGTTTGTTCCGCTCGATGTTCACTTTACTTCGGAAAGGGAACGAATTTTTAAGCAGATTTATTACCGCTTTTATTACAGGCGTTTTGATATTTTTCCGAGCCTTTATTGGTTATCGAGCATCGAGACATCTTGCTAATTCCCCGGAGGTTTTATTAAGTTGCTGTGATGGGAATCGAATTTGTTTAGACAGTCATCTTCAAAGTTACGTACAAACTAATTTCACTGGAAAGCGAAGCCGCAAAAAGCGATCGTATAGAAAATATTTGATACAAACACGAATAAGAGTCGTATTTGGTTTACGATATGCCTCAACTTTCTTCGAGAGTACATTAAGTCGATGTTGCTTTCGCATATTTTTCTATTTCCATGTCGCCCTCTGAATTTTATATTCACAATTCTCTTGTAATCGACTTTATATATGCGGTATAACTGTCTCCATTTGACGTCAGTGGCACAACTTCCATTTTATCGAATTTTAGTCTAATATTGAACGCTGTAATCGACCTTCCCAAACTGACATTTTGCTGTCTTTTTTCAAGAGTGGCAAAGCAGATGGCCGATGGTATCTGTTTTATATAAGGCATATTTTTTCGAATTTTTAGCTAAATCTTCTTCTAGAAAAAAAATCTCCAAGCTGGCAATCGACGGCTTTCTTCGTGAGAGGGATGCTCGTAGTATAGCCCCTGTTTAGACAAAGATCGACTCATGTCATCTGAAACTAATGTTGCTCTTGGACACCTTTTCCGAGCCGTTCGGGTTCTTTTTTGTCGTCTGAGGCACGTTTTGTCTATTACAGTCGTTAACTCGTTAACTTAATTATTTAATTAAGAATAAATAAAAGGATAATTCTTTAATACAGTTACATATTTTATCGTCTTATACAAAAAATAACTATACTACTATATACTAAATGTTCATCTAGGTCTAGATGGCTCCAACTAAGGTACGGATTAACCTTTTGTCACACAATAATAGCAAGTTGTTGATTTTTTCACAATTCGATGGTTACTTTCTTTCAGTGTAGGAATTAAGTTGAAAGAAGCGAAATGAGCTCGTACCTAATGAAATTTGTTCTCTTTGCGGTATCTAAATATCGGGAAATGTCGCCCCTTTTGACGTCAAAGAAAGGTCGACAGAAAGACAAGCGTCGTTTTTTTTTTCAAAAAAAAAAGCTTTTATGTTAGGAACAAATGTCCTCAATAAAAATTCTAGAGGTATTAAATTGAATTCTTTACTTTTTCTCAGTCTACAAATACACTCCAAAAACTGTCTGTAAAAGAAATTATTTATATTTACATAATATTTAGTTTACTTTGTAATTTTAACAACAAATCGTGTCAAGTTCTGTAAATTTAATAGAAATTACCAATATTATGTACTTATATAGTGATAGTTATGGTAAACACTGTATATCCTAAACGAAGCGTTTCCTTATTTCATACGAAATTTTTTGCTTAAAATGGAACGTAAAATAACATACTGAAGTATGTATGTACATCTCCTCCTGAAACATCCTGTATAGATGGGTACCATGCATAAATAAATAATTATTTTACAAAGAATTAATAAATATACATATTACGTACGAGTATACGTAATTTCCGCTTATATTTTTCACAGAGCTTTAGTAACTTTATAAATCTTAAGTAATATTACCATGATAATTATTATGGGGGCATAAAACAGCCAATTTACATATCAATTTTTTTCAGTGTAGATTCGAAGAAGCCGTTCTCTAGGTGTAAGAAAGTCTTAATATCCAAAGAAAGGAAATGCGTGCTGTCCCCTTAATCAGCCCATCATTTAAACGGTCCGAAAAAACGTTCACTGATGTCGATCGAGGAAAAAGTCCCCCGAAACAAATCACGCCTTCCCCTTGCCACCCTTATTAATAGCAAAGCGACTCTATTATAGGCGTGAATATCCACTATTACAGCTCAAGGAAAATTCTAAAGGTATTAAAGTGGTACACGAGAAAACACTCGAGGGAAATAATTCCGTTTCGCAGTCCCAACAAAGCCATGATAAATAGTTGGGCGAAATTTATGGACGTCATCCAGGGCGACGTTTAAGCCTTTCAGGAGGGAATTTATGCCTTATTTGGGATTTATTGACAGCCAATGAATATTCCGCGCCGCGATTTTTCAATATGCGCCGTTCCTCTGTTCATAAAAATATCAATAAGGACAGCGCCACTCGTAGGACGCCTCCTGGGATCCGACAGAGACTACTGGGTTAGTCGGATGTATTTTGTTTATTGAAATACAAATATAAAACGCATTAATGTATTTAAAGGTAAAATATATAACTGGGTTATATATATAGCAAATAGGAATCAATTTGTATACATATATTGATGGACTTTTCAAAAGAACAAAGGTAAACTAGTGACTTTAGTTACCTTCAATTTGATTTATTTTATATGCTTGTGATGTCGCCAGGGTCTGAATTATGACCTCACATATATATATTTTTTAATGTTTTGTGGCGCTTCTGGGTAGTACTTTGGAAAGGTTTTTCAAGGATCCTACACTGCATGCCTTTATAAAGGCTACAGCACTTAGACCCATTGGCTCCCTTACACTTCCTCCCATTAGGAGATCAATCCACCTGAACCGCTACCAACCTATTATAGAGAAAAAAGTGGTTATCTCTCTATTGTAAATTATAGAAGGCCATCGTTCTCCCACCACGGATTCTCTTGTTGACGAGATGGCAGTGCACTTTGAGTGTATGAAATACTGTATCGCCTTCCTGCTTCGAACACCCATAAGGAGGTGTTTTACACTTCCTGATGTAGTCAAGCTGTTTCCTTACTGTCCAGTTCGAATACTTGTCACCCATGTAGAAACTCCTTCGCAAGTTGACAGCTTGTTGTACTTGTTCCATCCCACCGATTCCTAAACTCTTTGTGGAAGCATACTGGAAGAATCAGGTCCAAAAATATTGAGATCTGATGTACTCCTGGCCAGTTTGTTAGATTCTTTATTGTCACCGTTTGTGTCCCTGTGGTGGTTATGGTTATACCTGTTAATTTTGTTTGTATCACGGCAACATGCCTATCCATTGAACTAGAATATATCCCTGTAAAAAAATGGAGTTTCATGAGAAACTTGTTCATCCTAAACGAATCATTCATTATTATGAGGACATGTAATTGATCCATATTTCTTTTAAACTGCTTCTTGAGGTGCTGTAACTGTGATGCCGTGACATATTAACTGAGTTTTTGTGACAGAAACTGATTAATATTGATTTGAACAGCACGAAGCTACACCTCCTCACATTTCCTTTTCCATTTCTATTGAATGTAATTAAACCAAGTAACTTCTGTACATATTTTTTATTTGCCATTTTTACAATGATTAACAATTACTTTCATTATCTAGCATAGCTAAACCTTTCTAGGTTTTTAACCCACTCCACATACCGTTGTTATTACAGACCGGAATGAAAACGACCGATACACAATAAAAGTGCTGTGGCAACTCGTGCAACGTTGCAGCCTAGTTCCTATAAAGATATAGGGCCCCTGCGGCCAACATAAATTCCTCCTCTATATCCCGAAATCTCATTATTGATAAATAAGGCTGCCGTCCCGTGAAAGGAGAGGGACATTAAGATGATGATTCGATAAAAAAAAAACAATTTCCAACAATGAAATTCCTTTAAAAACTCCCATATCCACGGCATTATGTCTTTACGGTCGTAAATTTCTTCTTCATTGTGTACAGATGGGCGACGTTAACAATTTATAGGAAGCCCACGTACTGAAGAATATTCAAGGATAACCGGCACTTGTATTCTTTATCGGGGGCATAATTTTTGTATAAATGGGGCGCAATGGGTGGGATAATAGAGAGAGATCGGGCGCGTCGGAATGAGGAGCCATCTTATTTATGGAGGGGAAAATTTAATGAGGCGATTTGGAGGGACTTTTAAATAAAGACGAGTTCTTTATGCCTGTCGACCAGAAGGATTGGCAGGATTAATTTGTAATTGACCGGGTGACAGCCGTTAAAGATGACAGTGATTTTAGGGTAGTGATGCAAATGTTGAAAAGAAAATGTTGGAATAGTTTTTTCTGAAATCGTTCCGGAGTCTGTACTTGTTAAGGAAATTGCATGCAGTACATACGTTTAGAAGAGTTAATTTGTGTTTTGAAATATTATTAGGTGTTACTATGTAATCAAAAATGTAATTTTGCTTATTATTTTTCAAATTAAAACAAATAGTTTATTGTGAAATCAGATGGCATAATTTTATAAATACCTCAATTAAAATCATCCCGGTATTTATCCAAAAGCATTCGTCGTAATTGCCAGGAGCGGATCTATATTGTAAACAAAGGAATAAGTTACTTTTAACAATACCGTAAGTTCACCACATCACCACTAATAATTTTGGAATTACCTACATATTATTTACACTATGTATCTATTTATGACCCACACATGCCACAAAAATACAAGAAAAAACTCCTGTTTACATCACCAACACCGTTACCTGCTGGAACGGAAACAAACCGCGCTGAACGGCGTGTAACGTCACACCAATGATATCGCGATTTCTGCCACGTGGTTTTGTTTACATTCTATGGCAATTTATTAATGTCAATATTTTAATTATTATGTGATTGCCGTCAGACACCTGCGCTAACCTTTCAATATGTTTGAAATATCACCCTATAATACATTTCAAAGCAATATAAAATTCACGCAACTTCCCCATTACTTTCCTATTGAAATTTTATTTTGCAGCAAAATTCTAATTAAAGTTCATCGAGAATCAAGTTTTAATGCGATATCAAAACGGATTTCAATTTCCAATCATATTTTAATGGAATTTCAATTGGGGGATAGTTAAAACTGAATTCAGTTGAAAAGAGATATTTAATTTTGGCAAACAAATGAAGTGTTTATATGTAATAATTAAATAACTTCTGTTGTGACGTTTAGACGCTTTTAAAGTGTATTAGCAGACAAAATTATGTTGCATTTCAAGTTAAACAAATTTTCCAGCAACAATACATCACTTTCCGGTTGTTATTCTGACTCTGAACTCTTAGTTCCAAACAACGAAGTGCAACACACAAGTGTGTTGAAAACAAAGTAAAACCACCCTGGCTATTGTGGCTAAACACCAGGCCGTCACTATGAATTAATTTCTACCAAAAAGAAAAATCGCATACAGCACTTCCTGTAGCGTACATGCAAAATTCGCGCATCATCTGATTTTGACAGGAGACATGCCAGCGGATTGTTGTCTTTTTTCGCGCAATTGTTGAGCACACCGTATACATTGCAACTATGCATGTTATTCTCCCATTTCCGAATGGCATTCGACAAAGCTATTACGTACGGTATTGTTATTTTGGCGGCGCGATTCGCTGTTTGCTCGTAATTAATTATAAATTTTCCATTGCAAACTCGAGCGCGAAACTAAATGATTATCTGTTGTTTGTGTCGCAGCACCCACTGCATTGCCGAAATTTGGCAGAAATGACGTCGCGATGAGAAATGAGGCGGCGTTGCCGGATCTACGAATCCGCCTCGGTTTCGTAAGAAAAAATATTCTCTTCGATTTTTAAATTGCGCTGAGGATTATAAGAAGGCTATTGTTCGTCTTTTTATTAGTAAAAGCATTAATTGGGGCATCGGTGAAGTAATATCGAAGACGCTGAACCGCAATTTTAAGGGAATTACAATTTTCCGGAAGGTTTCATAAAAGTTTCCCCACAATGGCAGTGACCATAGTTCTTACGACCAATTGAAAAGCACAAACTGATCACTGTACAATTGGTTGCTTTAATTAAGTTTCTGTAAAAATCCTTTCAGAGATATTATAGCGAACGTGAACCTAAAAATAAACGATTTTTATTAAACAATTTGAGATCTAAAGTGCCATGAAATATAATCAAGATTTATTGCACGAAACTTAGGCCACTGCATCACCTTTATTCAACTCTTTACATCGCAGTTAAGTTCATCGACTGCTTGTTTATTTGCGATATTTATTTCAAAATACCTTATCCTAATTAAGAATTAGCAGATATGGCATGACTGTACTGAGACTACAAATACGATTACAAATTGATTTGTTGTTTAACCTCTACCTAAATCTCAGAACAGTGTAAAACGCCATTCAAACTAGGATGTTATGGTATAGATAGTTCCAAAGCAAAGCTGACACAAGAAATAGCAGTAATACTTAAAATCCTCTGTTTTTAGAGGTCATAATAATTTAACTTAAGTCTAACCATCCATCAATGCTATTATTCGACCTGATGGAAACCACGACAATATAATCCCGTGCATCAGATCTCAGATATAGCGTTTATATTGTCACGGAATTTGCCCCACTCACACCCAAACCGACGACTGTGGTATCGCGAAATGCTAAGATGGCCCCGATCGCCCCTACACGATTCTGTTAAACAAACAAAAAGCCGTGGATCGAGACGGGACTATAAAATTGGGGAATCGACGAGAAGCATTCGAGTCGTTCGGGAAGATGAATCTAGAGATACTAGAATATACCTGGAATATTCGTTGGGTCTATAAAAGAAAAATAGACGGCCGATTAAGTTAGTCTTGTATAAGTCTTGTATAACAGTCTGAATTGAAGTGTTTAGTTGGAGAGATCAAAGTGATTTAGATAGCGATTAATTAAATAAGTGTTTAGCTGAGTTGTAATTAGTGTTCAGTAGTGTACTGAGTAGTTAATAAAGATAAGTAATTAATTAACGGATTGTTTTTCTGGCAATAAGAAAAAGTCGGATTGGGAAATCCGTGACAATATTTTTTATCTTTTTACACCAAACTGTACAGCCTGTAACTACACATACTCCATATATTTCCCCTTTTGCTTCTTTATCCAAAAACTTATTTGCGATGTAAGCTTAAGGACCGCCAACTGCACACTCTCACAACTTCATCCGATCCCACTTTCGGCAAGAAGTAAAAGGAAAACGACATCTACACGCATTTTTCAATATAAGTTCGATCCCCAGAGGAAACCGAGGGATTTGCGCTACACTTTGCAGGTTTAAACCTTCTTCTTTATTTGGCCCGGAGTCCGGCGTAGCAGGGAAAGGATACTTAAACTTTTTGCGGTCACGTGGAAAGAACTAGGCTAATACATCATCCCTTCACGGTCTCCGAGGCGGACTAATTCTAAATATTTCCGGTAAAGTTTGAAATAATGTCATATGATTCTGTGCTACGTATTACTTGCCACTTGCAACAGAGCGTCAACTATTTGTGACAATATTTAAGACATCTACAAATACTTCAAAAACAAAGCCAATATACGTGACAAAGGTAAACATCAACATTTGTTCATTAGATTTTAATACATAATTTTTGGTACACAGGTTCTTCAGCAAGATCAGGGAACCTACTGCAAAAATTGATTCAATAGCGTGTTGAGAAGCCACGATTCCTAATGCACTTATTTATACGCTTGGGCTGGGATGCAATAGGGTTGTCGATATGTTCTTGCCAGATACGGCAATTTTGGTAGCCAGGGTAAAAGGTTGATCGGACATTGATCCATGAATGCTATTGTTTGTCAGGCAACAAGAGCATCTAGCACTGTCTTGTTGGCAAATGGCGTTTTGGATGGTGTGAAGATGGTGTGAAGATAGAATGACATATGGCTCCACCACTTCCTGGATGTAGCGTTAGACTATCATGTTGTCTCTAATGAAAACTAATGGTGATCTGCAACCATACATGATAGCCCCCACACTATATCGCCTACTGTGTGATGGATATGGCGCTCTCTGTCAAATTGTGAATCCCATTTTTCACAGCGTCGCCTTCTCACACTTGCGCGACTATCATGCACCTCCAGGCAAACACAGGATCGTCACTAAAGATCACTTGGTTCCTTTCTTGGTCCCACTGAATTCCCTCTCTAAACCATTGTAATTGGTTAACTAGATGTTGACGAGTGAGAGGCAGCATCCAATGTGGACGATAAAACAAAAGGCCAACACTTCATATTCAGCGATATACTGTACTCATGTCGTCCATCCCCCCATGTTCTTGAAACCACTGATTTCCAATACTCCAGCTGCTGCTAAATCGCTTTCTTAGAATTAAAAGCCACGACCGACGATCTTCACACTCTGTAGTTTCTCTGCGACGGCCGGCGCCTCCTATGATACGTAAGGCTCTGTTAAGTCCTCCTAGAAATTTATTTCACCGACAAACCTGCTTCGCGCATCCCAACAAACTGTCCCCTCTCAATGTCACTAAGCTGGGAAATCTATCCAAATCTACGTACTCTAGGCATGATCAGCTGCAACACACACTTGCAACACAAATGTGAGCGGAAATTTCTAAAACGGCTGTCCAACTTATTTTGCACACTATGATCCTCGCTAACGCTAAGTAGGCACAGTCCACAACTTAAGACAGTTGACCAACTTTTGCATACCTTTGCTTAATCTATTTAAGGTGGATTAAATGCTTCCACTGTTTTAATAATCGAGTACATCGCAGTAAATACGTCTAAACAATCAGTAATCGACTGAATTAAATCATCGCCAGTTTGAGTCGGTGTCCTGGCGAGTATCTGGCGAATTCGGCACATAATTTACTCCGCCTTTATTTTGGAAAGGTTCCAGCAATATCTCGGCGGGGAATTTATGAAGGGCGGCTTTTTAATTTATCGCCCTTGAATCGGTAGTTCAATAACGGACGGATATCCGGATTGGCGAATAATTTCGAACTGAGCGATTAAATTAGAAAACAGACTGTTTGCCGTATTCGGCCGTAAATCAGAAGCAGAATTCGCTGCAAAAATTACAAATTAATTGAAGGTGTATTCTCGCGAAGTTCTCGCCTTTGGGTTGCGATCTGGATTATACCATCATAGATGGCACTGGTTGTGGTCTCAGTGGCCAATAGCATATTTATATGCTGGGTCAAGGATCACGAGCGGTAATAAAGAAGATGGCAAGCTATCCAGGAGAGCATTAGGTCTCAATTTCTTTGGATCTGGATTCCTCCAGTCTTTGCGTCGACAACATTTGTTGAAGTAATCAAGAAAAACACCCATAAAGAGTTTAGGAAACAGTAGGATGAAATAAATAGCTGACAGTTCGTCGTCCTATAGCATACAGTTAAAAAGTACCTATCAATAACTAGAACAAACCTTCGTCTGGTAAAAGGTGTTTAAACTGGACACTTTTTACTAAGGAAACACCTTTACTGAATGAAGAAGTGGGAAACGCATCTTTGTAGAGGCTGCAAACAGAAATATAAGACAGTATTTCATGTACTATGTGAGTGCAGTGCCGTCTCGTCAACAAGAGGATCCGTGTGGGAAACACGATGATCTTCTATGACCTATATTAGAGAGATCTTCTTAAGCAATGTCATCACCTTCATCTCTCTAATAAGTTGCTTAACGGCTCAGGTGGGTTGATCTCTCAATGGGAGAAAATACAAGGGGAACAATATGGCCTATGCGCTGTACATCTTAAAGTCAGTAAGTAATATATAAGCTGGCATCCCCATAACTCCAGAATCCAGAATACCATCATAGATACGCCACATACAAGATGCCATAGGTTAAATGCAGAAGGAAAAAAAGAATTCCATGGGTAAAAGAGTATTTCCTCTGTTTAAAAGTGACAAGACAAATATTTTGCTTTGTTGTAGGTACCTACATAAAACTAAAAACTAAAACATTCCATTGTATTATTAACTTTGTAACATAATAAATATATATTTTTAGTTACTTACATTATTTGAAAAACCTAGCTGATTTTAACGATCCGTTTTAGGACTTACCGTTGCATTTTTACACCTCTCATTTCCGCACTTACAAAATGATGATTTGTAACAAAATACTCCATTATCATAATTAAATCTACCATTGGTAGATTAGACGAATATGCTTTTAAATAGCATGTTGTGGATTTTAAAAGCTTTTGTTAATCTGTTAACACAGAAGCGAGAAGCTGTAGGAGGCAGCAACGTTATACTTAACGTTGTTGCCTCCTAATTTGACTTCTGGGATGACCATACATCATGCTTTATAAGAAATACGCAAATAATGCAATTTGAGGTTTGGCCAAATGACCCTATTGCAACTACTTGCTACGCAACATAACAAATAACCTTTTACCGTTTCTTATTCACTCACTATCGCCTTCACATTTTTTTTCCAACTAATAATGTACTATTAGCCATCTTTTACTAACTGGAAATAATTACCACCTTAATCGAACCTTGGTAAGAATTATAATCCTATAGTTATACTTTTCCTTGACTGAACTAAATAGAATTTCAAGGACACATATAGCTTATGTGACGTTTCATGATATATGCCAATATCAAGCGACTATTATCGGAACCTAATAATAAGAATAGTTCGGGGATATGCGGTGCTAAACATGACCGGACTCAATGTACTACCGCAAAAAATAAGAACTCAAGAGAATATAGTACTGATTTATCTGCTTGCAATCGCATTTTTATTAAAATCAAATAACCCCCGCGAAATTCCCTCCCGTGATTGTTCCCGATAATTACGTCGCTGAAGACTAGCTGTTTAAAAATTGATTAAACCTCGCCCCTTTGTCGCCCGAGCCACCGACAGAGAGAGGACTGTATACACCGCCGTTTTTGCCGGTCTTTCATCCGGGAATGGGTTCTCAGTTATTGCTCGCGAGGAATCTGAAGTGATTGTTGTCATCTCCGTTTATTACGCTCCGACCGTCGATCGATCATCCGTTGTGAGCGCGGCTTTTTTTAAATTATATTTATACGGCGCTTAGGGCGGCTCGACTTTCTGCGAGTATCGACGCGCGACTTCTTCGCCTCCGTACGTACAAAGGGAAGCCGAGGTGCATTTAGTTTCCGTTTATTTTTCTGTTCTCAGATGCAGCCGAATAGAATTGTATCTAGAAAAGAGTAGAAAGAAGTTTTTTCTTCAAAGTTCAGATGTAAAGCTACGTACTCGCGCGATATTTCAAGTTGGAACATGATATTGCTTGTTTAAGCATAAAATTTTAATAAAAAATTATTATTCTGCTTTTATTACTTTGTTGTTAATGTCAACAACTAGTACACATCGGAGCACAAACGAAAAACTACCAACGCACAAAAAATTTATAATTAGAACATGATATTATCAAGTTTAAACATGAAATTTCGAGACGTAATTTGGAATTCTGCTTTATTATTACAATGTCACTGTAAATTTCTGCTATAAACATTATATTTATAAATCACGGTGTGCACAGACTATATATTTTCCAAAGTCCAAATATAATTCAAGGAAAATTTCAAGTTCGTACATGACATAGCATGATCAAACATGAAATTTTTAATTAAGATATGAAATTTTGCTACACCTACCACACAACAGTTCTAAATTATGGTCTAAACAACTACATATTTTCAAAATTCAAATATGAAACTAGAAAATCACTTAATATTTCAAGTTGGTACATGACAATACAAGTTGAAACGTGAAATTTAATTTAAATTCTACATTTTTTTCTATAAGGCCTAGTATTTAAAAATTAGGGCACAGGAGACAATTTCATTTCAAATTTTAAATGTAAAACTACAGAAACCCACAAAATTTCAAGTTGTTACGTGATAATCCAATCCAAACGAAAGTTTCAGTAAAAATGTGTAAGCCTTAGTTATTATTAAAACATTACTGTCCCTATAATGCAACTGATTCTAAATCATGATGTAAATAAGTATTTCTTTTTAAAGTTCAAATTTCATGCAAGTTGAAACATGCAATTTTTAATTGTTTTCAAATTTTACTGTAACAAAGTGTACACTGCTAAATCATGAGTAAACAACTATTTCAAAATACAAATTTTAAACTGAGATATCACTCAAAATTTCAAGTTTCTAACATTAAACAGTCTGGCAAGGTCAAACATGAAATTTTGAGTAGAAACTTGAAATTCTGCTTTTACTAAATACTCACTGTTTTAATATAATGTGTTTTTAAATAATGGTGTGAACTATTTCAAGGTTGTACGTGTATTATAAGTGACAAGATACAACATGAAGTCTTATGTTAATTAGAATTTGTAATTTTAATTAATTTTACCAAATATTCTTATAATGCACAATGATTCTAACTATTTCTGGTTAGATGTAAAACTAGTAAGCCAAACAAGATGATACTGCAACATGAAAATTTTTTTAATTCGAAATTGTACTATTTCTCAGATTCTGCTGTAGTGGAAACTATTTATAAATAATGTCATACAAAATTTCAAGTTATAGCATGATCTTAGCTATTTCAAACAAAATTCTGCGTTTACTACCAAACCATTACAATCAGATTCGACAATAATATTCCTAAATCATCATTTGAAAGACTATTTTTTAAATGCAAATTTACAACCAAAACGTATGCACTTTTAGTCAAAATTCTGCTGCACAATCACAATTAGATTCAGTTGTAATACGAATTGACATGAGTTTTGATATAAAATAATGTTCCCTTCTTGTGGGAATAATAAAAAAGTCGTCGCCATGCCACTGCTCCATAAAATAGTGATATATTAAAAAATATACGCCCCAAGATGCTATTTTAGGACTTGGGGTTGTTGACGAGTCACTCTCGTGACGCGTTGAGTTGCCGTACGCCACTCTCCGCGAAATATAGGTTATTAATGAATTCGGAAGAGGCACAATCGAATTTCGAAACGTTCATTAATTACGCCACGCGTCCATAAATCACACAAATAAATAATTGCCCCGGACAATAAAATATTCAACGTGAAAAATGAAATAATTCGGCGGCCAACGGAGAGGGAAAAATACACCAAAACTCGCGGCGTCGCTAGAGGGCGCTTGCCAAAAAAAATAACTATTTCGATTTACCGTTTTGTCGAGAAATAGAGATAAGGGTCCGGTTTGGGCGAAATCTAGAGCCTTACGCCGTAAAAAGTGAGGATCATTAATAACATCCCATCATAAACGTCTATCTGTGACGGCCGAATATGTCACGTCGAAATGTGTCATTGATCGCTGCGGATTCCGTTTTCAGTTTATTTCATAACTAAGGAGCACTTTCCCAATGGATATGTCACTACAGTGATGAAGAAAAAAGAAATATGAAAATATTACCATAATTGTAACCGTAGGCATCACTTTGTAGTACTTGCAATCTTAATATTTCCCACTAATAAACTATATAATTGTTACTAAAAACTACAGATTTTTAAATATTAATCAATGTATTATTCTCGTCTTTCTGTTCGACGCCTTTTGTCTACAAACTTTTGAGAATTCGCCACGTCGAAATCGATACCGAAAAGATTTATATGTTTTCCACTTATTTATTATTGAAAAGTATCTCTCCTTGTATTGTTGGTTGTAGAGCGAGCGATCCTGTCCTTATTTATGATCCCACTTGACCCCTTCAACTGGCTCAGGGGATGGAATCTCTGCTCGCCAAGGTGTTCTGACCTTCTGCATAAGCTTTATAAATATAAGCTCCCGCCATATATTTCTCGGCTGCGGAATGAAATATATGCTCCTTTTTACACGAAGAAAATGACGTTTTTAAAACGTAAAAAATACGAAGATAATCATTTCAGATCTGCTTTTCATCAGAAATCTGCACAGAGTGCAAAATTTTTAATTAGCAAAGATATACGAGTAATAAAAGATGCACATATTTTGAACATATTCCTTTTGGAAGTAGAGGCAGGAAAACGTGAAAGAGAGACCTAAAAGTAGAGAAAAGAGAGATAAATAAGTAAAGAGAGTTATGATTTACAAGTTCGTTATTAGCTAGTTGGCAATAGTGGGATATAAGCTATTAGGTAAACGAGAAGTAGATAGTAGACAGTAAAGAGAGAAAGAGAGACTTACGATATAAATTAGACTTGAGAACTTGAGAAAAAAGAGAGAGAAAAGAGAGAAAGTAAAAAACAGAGAGACAGAAGATGTAGGGAAACACAGTGAAGACAATAGATAACAATGGTTTAAAATGTATAAAGCATGCAGAGAAAAGAGAGCAATTAAGGACCAACAAAGGAAAGGGAGAAAGACAAAAATTATGCGAATTATGTTATTGTATTGTCTTAGGGATAAAAAGGGGAAGAGAGATTCAAGATTGAAGAGAAAATAGAGTGAGGTGAAGTAGACATAGCAATTGGGTAAAATGTGAAAGAGAAATTGAAGACTGTAAAAAAAATAAAGTGAGGTTTCTTTTTTCAGTATGTTGATTACTGTTTCAGAGAAAAAAGTACAATTAAACTATATAAGCAGCCAATAAATGCGAGAAAAGAGAGTTAAAGGGAAAAGAGATTTATGACCCATGTTCATTTTCATTTAATTGTCATATGATATCTGATATTTTTACAGATGTTAATTGTTACTAATAAATTCCTTAGTAGGAAAAGGAGATAAGTGAGAAAAACCAGAACAATAACAAATTTGTCGAACATGAACAAAACAGTTGATTGAGCTTCTGTTTACCACTTCATTTAATTCTAACCCAACCCCGGACACTTGACATATCGCCCCAACAAATTTCTTTTCAGTCGATATTGTAAGAATCCCGTCCCCATTTAGGAAATTGTAGCCTTCTTTCAATCTCCAAAGAAGTCATAAAATATTATTATTATACACCACTTTTCCGAGCATATATGTTGGGCTGGCCATAAATTTTTAAGCAGCTTCCTCCTTATCCAATAACAGACATATAAACGTCTTTCTAGTTCTGCTGAGGGACCGTGAACGAAATAATTTATGGTAGTACCGTTAAGAACTGCTCCGAGAGGTCTTCCCTGAAAAATGCTGCTTGTTATTTCGCCTATTCGGCGCGCATTTTTGATAGGGGTAAATTACCTCTTTAGGGTAGATTAATGTTACTGCGCGTTAGTGTAAATAATATAATAGGGTTCTGGAACTAATACCTTGTTTTTGCCGTGTTAAACGAGGAGGCAACTCCATTAAAATAATGGAAAGGATCCAAAAAAAAAAAGGATAATAAAATTACGCAGACGTTTTTTAAGGTTGTAACATCATTAGTTGCTTTAAAACTAATTCAGTAGTAATGTAAAAAGAAAAATCGATGAGTGTCAAATCGGGTCAATAAAGTGGTCATCCTATCGAGCTTCCTTACTTTTGCACATGGAAATGAATTAACAAAGTTCAACTCGACATCTTTTTAGTTTTGTATTAGACCACGGCGTATAATACCTTTCGTTGTAAAAAAGGAAAGCAACACTTTTCCCATTGCTTATTTATATTTTGTGTAATACAACGGAATTCCGGCGGGAGACAATATTTTCTAACATGTCACGGAACTGGCGCTACATGTGTTAGAATCCTGTCTACTGACATATCTTATTATTTCTCTGTTAGACATTTTCCACTTTCCCGCTGAAAATAATCCTGAAAATAAAACGTGCCGCAGACAAGTTGCAGAGCTATCCCCGTTCCTCCAGGCCAGCCAGGAATCCTGGAATAATGCATTTGCATCAAAAACACATACGCGGTGCAGGAAATGCTCCTGCATTGCACAAAGCAATCCCACGCGATATTAAAGTGCGACTAAAGTTTCGCTATATCGCCAACCTAGTTTACTGGAAGGAGAAAATTATTTTCCGATGTAGATTTCAATCGTTCCGCTGGCCAATAAAATATTTATTATATCTGCAACGTCTGAATAAATTCGTTAACATTTTTAGATCCAAATTTAAAAGTCATTTGAGACAAACAACCATTTAGTACAAGTTAATAAACTTGATTTACTAAAATAGATAATTTATTAATCACTCATTTAAAACTTACCACACTTCACCATATATAGAAATATTCCGTATTTTCACAGCAACAAAACGTTTATCAATAGTAAATAAATAAAAATTGGTCAGTGATCCGCGGCAGTGATCAGTGTTGGTTCGAGCCCAGCTGCCGGTAGACCGTATATAAGCTATATTCGTGGAGAGGTTTGGCGCCCTCTCTGCGGGTATGGTAGGGTGGAAGAATGTTGGCTTGGGTCAATGTGAGAGATTGATACCGGTTGATATTTGACTACCTCCCTAATTAATGAGGTTTTCCAGGTTTCCCTCATTCCTGCACTGAATAGTGGTTAGGGCCTACCAACGTAAGTCGTTCCTGGGCGCAAATGCGGCCTGCTTAATAATAATATGCCGCCTCCTCTCCCGCACAAGTCTCCGACTTCTGGGCTAATCCCTGTGATTAGAATGAGGAGTAGAGATATTATTATTATTATTATTATTATTATTATTATTATTATTATTATTATTATTATAAATAAACCGATATTGTTGTGCTAACAAAACGATTTATTAACTCTTATAAACATTAAGAGGTTTACTTTATTATATAGAAATGTCGAAAACATATTTTCATAACAAATCGTTGATTGCTGCTAAATGATTATATTGTTATACTAACAACTAACAACTAACGGTTTATTAATTCTAATAAATGTCAAAGGAGTTAACTATAATAAATTATTGTATATAGGCTTCTATGTACAATAATGTATCATAGTTAAGTATTTCCACAGCAACAAACCTTTATATTAATAAACACCAACAGGATGAACTATTATTCCATATTGTGTATAGAATTATTCTATATAAAACTATCTACTATTTTTCTAACAACGTAACGTTTATTACTACTAAATAAATCGATTTTGTTCTACCAACAAAATTGTGTATTAATTCTAATAAACTTAAACAAGCCGAATAGTTGGGTAATATAATGTTCCAGTTTAAATCAATGGTGCCTGAAACTTGGTGCAAGTGAAGTTGTATTATTAGTTTAAAAAGGCCAATTGTCTACCATTTAGGACAAGTTAATAAACTTGACTTGTTGCTAAAATAGAATGTTGATTAATCACTGTTCCTTTAAAATTACTATATGCCATTATACAATATAGAAATATTAACTATTTTCACAACAGCAAAACCTTTATTCGTGGTAAATAAATTGATACTGTTGTGTTAACAAAACGGTTTATTAACTCTAATAATCGTAAAGAGGTTTAACTTATTGTATAGAAATATCGAGTACATATTAATAACAAATCGTTGGCTGTTGCTAAATATATATTGCTGAACTAATAAAGATTTATTAAAACGTCAAGAGTAGTGTCTATATACAATAATGTATATAGAAACTCACTATATGCATTATCATATAGCATTATTCAGCATTTTTATAGCAACAAAACATTATATCGCTGCTAAAAAAAATTTGCTATACCAACAAAATAGTATATTCATTCTAATAAACTTTAAGATGGAACGGTAGCGGTTTATCTTAATGCTGATTAGATGAGTAATATACTGTTTCAGTTCAAATCAAGGGTGTCTGAAACTTGGCTCAAGGGGAGTTGTGTTATTAGTTTAAAGGCTCATTGTGTAGATAGTTTAAGCACGGTTGTTCCTTTAAGTAATTACTTTGGCGCGCAAACATTCCAATAAGGGCATGCGAAGCCATTAAGCTAAAATATTACACTTATCAGAATTTAATGCCCGATCAAAGGGACCTATTTATATGTAAATTCCGAATCCACCTCCTTTCCTCGACTAAAATCCTTTATTATTTTTCTTCTTCGCGCGCTATTCTCTCGCGCCCTTCCCGGAGATACTCCTGATGGGGAAATTACCGAACGTTTCGATATTTCTCTATAATGGCCGTCTATTTTTTACTTTTACGTCTGGGCCAGGCGAGGGGGCGTAAAGTTATGCCGATTCGTATACAGGCGACGAGTAATTCAAAATATAAAGTCATTGTAAACGTAAAAAGTGGCTGCTAATATATTAATTTAGTACGGGAGAAGGGCGGTGTATTATAATTCAAGTAAAATCAAGGACAAATACAGTTGTGCTTACTATCTTTTTTAAGTTAAATTTTTGCGGTTGGTTTTAGGGATATTAAGGCACGAGGCAGTCAGACGGGCGGGTTGCCTTAACAAAGCAAAACGTAATCCACTCACAGTCGTTATGACCTGACAGGGGGCTTTGTTTAGCCTTATAAGGACGGATTGAGCCCCAGAAATTAGGCGCACGAGGGTTATCTACTTACTCGATCTAGGGATCCACTTAATAAATATCCATTCAAGCCATCCCGATTCGAAAACTGCCCTCTGCTTCTTCCATATTTATATTCTACTTGAATAGGAGTTTCTTTTAAAAGTACGAAGTTTTTTCGTTAGTTATTTATGCTTGTGTAGTGAAGAGGTTCGCGAATATCAAATTTACAATGGGAGGCGAAAAATACAGCTATTGGTGGCGCCTCTGTGGTGGGATCCTTGATTTCAAATTCATAAAATCAAGTAGGCCTTAGAAAAAATTTTATTCCGAAATGACGCGAGGAAGTAAGTCTTGAACATTGACCTATTGCACAAATACTTAGAGAAATGGCCAATTTGAACGCTTACTAACACTATTCCCACTCACCCCCCAACACTTTAATTATTTGGTTATATTGCGAAAGCACGAGAAACTTTTCCCGTCACTATTTCAGAAGTTCACTTCAGGGACGTTGCTTTTAGGAATTTTTCCTTTATAAATTCAAGCGAATTTATATATTTACGACGTGTCAATCAAGTAAGCGGCGTGGTGTCACTTGCTTCTATAATTTCGAAACTTATTCGAGACATCCACACAAAACAAGTCCTTACTCCCTAAAAACTGGATTTTACATTAGACGGACTACTTTCAGAGGACCTAGCGTCGTCATAAAAAGAGTATAGACGTATATATGGCATCGAATAAATCAAAGTAGGCATAAATACGTTTGTGCGAAAGCTGCAAAGGGTTAGTTAACTGTTTTCTCGGTGTAAACATATTCTTTAAACACATATTGAGAGATGGTGGCATTTTTCCATGTAGATTTCAACCGTTCCACTGGCCAATAAAATATTTATTATATCTGCTACGTTTCAATGAATTCCTTAACACTTTAGATCCAAATTTAAAAGTTATTTAAGAGAAGCAAGCTTTAGTACAAGTTAATAACTTGATTTACTAAAATTAATAATTTATTAATATATACTTCATTGTGTATAGAAATATTCACTATTTTCACAGCAGCAACACATTTATTACTAGCAAATAAACAGATATTGTTGTGCTAACAAAACGGTTTATTAACTCTAATAAATATCAAGGGAGTTAACTATAATACATTATTGTATATAGAGTTATTCCTTATCAGATATCGAACTATCCACTATTTGTCTAAGAACGTAACGTTTATTACTACTAAATAAATCGATTTTGTTCTGCCAACTAAACCGTTTATTAATTCAAATAAACTTGTGCGAAGACTGCAAAGGGTGAGTTAACTGTTTTCTAAATGTAAAAATATTCTTTAAACATATATTGAGAGATGATTGCTTAGGTTGGCAACGTTCTTAGCCTCCATGGCAACAACAGTCTTCGAACTTCGATGCTCTGAATTAACAAACACGCCGTTCTCCGAGTGTAGTTGGTAGAACTGCCTCGCCAGCTGGGCCCCCTTATAAATTCGCAGCAATTAGTGAATTGGAGTCGCTCCCGCAAAAACCACGGACCCACTTGAGCGACGGCCTGGTGGCGTGTCTCTTTTAAACCGTTTTTGTTCAACCGCTTATCTCCCCATATCAGCGTTTTGCCTTTATGTGCAAAAAACCGAGCAGGCGTCGATTACTTCGTAGCGCGGAGGCAGTTGGCCTACACTAGATGTGTCTTGGAGAAAGCGCAGACTTTAGCCGCAATAAATTCTTACGAGATTACGGTCCAACCAGTTTTATTTTTCGGTCGCAAGAAATTGTTTTTGTAAAATTATTTTCCGTTGTAGTTGCGTTTTCTGCCATTGCGTTAGTTTCATGCAATTTGCGTAATCTATGTTTCATGCAGTTGCTTTAAAACTCCTACTTAATGTTACACCCTTTATATTAAAAGAACTTGGAAAACCTATAGCAAATAGATCCAGTTAATCCTCAGCCGTGCCACCAGATAGATCGACAGACAGATAAACCCACGGATTACTGATGAGGGCTAACAAGCTTAAAACCGGCATATGTCTAGTGCCACCGTCTACGATTAACTGTGATTGTTTGCTATAGAATTTTCAGGTGTAAGTCAATGCTGGTAGAGGCTTTAGTCCGCAAATTAAACCTAAAACTCAAGTTAATTGAACCCTCTTTTATAAACGACACTAAGCAGTTTTTGATTTTTTTTATTGTCCACGGCTGTATCTATATGTCTAGTGCAGTTGCTCAAATTGATAAAAAAAATAAAAGTTCCCATAAGGACTCATTTAAACTTTTTGTTAAAACTAGAACTTGGGGCCGCTCGACAAACAAATGCTTTTCCAAGTGTACATCGTACCGGAGGCAAACACGTCCCAGCTGTATTATTTATTCCTTTCGCCAACTTCCCTGTTATTAATTGTCTGCAATCTATTCACAGTCGTTATGATATATTAATAAGTAATTTGAACCTCAGCTTTACTGTTTTTACTGGAAGGGTTGTTTGCGAGTAAGGTTGGTCAACTCAGACCTGTGCAAAAACCATTACCCACAAAACATTTGAATACTGAAATGTTCGAAGGGGTGCAGAAGGCACAATAACGACAATGAGAGCGAGAAACCGTCCTTCTTTAAAATTAAAGTAGTTGGAAATATTTTCCACTCGATGGGAACGATCCCATTCGTCTGGAAAGTTTCGTCTAGTTTATTTCCCTATTTTACTCTTAGTTCTAATGAAAAGCATGCACTTCACTTGATAAATGCCCTCTTTGAGGTCAATTTAGCTAATTAAAATATTATTCCGCAGGATTACTTTATCGCTTAGTTTCTTACTTAGTTATCCTCAAAGTTTGGATAGATTTTATGGAAGTAATTCGTTAATGTTTTTCTTTTTCACTAACACTGTTCTAGATATTGATAATTATCCGGATTAATTGAAAATTGCGTTATCCACAATTGACTTTGAAAATATTCTTTACAAACTTTTTTCCAAGGTGGGAGTTGTTAGCTCACAAATATAAAGGTACATAATGTAATTAAAGAAATTTATGATATTTCTGATGTATATGATTTATTGTAAAACATATATGCTTGCTGAAATTCGTATATCATCTATAATACACTCTCCACATATCCGTCTCCATAGAAATTTCATTAAGCTACAAAGACATTCGGGGCTTTCTGTAACTCGCGTACAATTACATACCCGTCAATATCGAGGAAATAAATGAGTTTTAAATCCTAGCAAGCCGCGAGGGAAGCTTAGATTCAATTCCACAACAAAGCGCCAACAAATTTCATTACAAACATTACATATATGTAAAATCCCGTAAAATTGTTAGGGGCAGAGTTTAACCGCTGATACTGTATGGGCGTTATTAACTTTGTCCTCATTACGCCACTGCTAATGTAGCCGAATTAGAAGTTTGATCCGCAGGAGGGCAGTGGAAGTTTCGGGTAGTCCTTTGACTTAGCACTTTGCTGTCTGTATATCAGCTCTTAGGGTCGAACGAACTTGTTTCGAAGCGGTTTCGGTGAGTATGATTACATCAGCAAAACACGATTACAAGTCTATTTATCTATACAGGGTGATTCGGTCATGATGGCATCAATTTTAACCACGTATTGGGAAGGCCTTATAAAGACAAAAAATCGAAAAAATTCTACTTGACCTTTCAAAAAATAAACAAATCACGTCGTGCCCTCGTAATGCGAGTTCAAAAGCTCCACCTATTTTTTGTCACATTTTCGTTATGCTCCTGAAAGCAGAATAAAATTGAATTTATACGTTGATATTCCCAAATAATGCATAAAGTCATAAACAAAATGACCCATAAATAAAATTGGATCGAGAAACAGATATCAACGATTGCAGAGCATGATGGAAAAACTTCCATGCGTCATATGTAGGAAAAAACTACCTGGCACCTTCATTAAACTGAAATAGACATGGTAGCCTGTAGAATCACCAACTAGATCACGATTAGCATAGTTTTACGTTCGTCGTGGAGAATTTGCAATTGAAACAGGCAACCTCGTTATGCAACGGTCATATTTTATAAGAAAAATTGATTTAAATCCGCACTGGAATTCAGAACCAAAATAGTTTCCAGTTGGTCCGAGTGAGAAGTTGGATTTTAATCCATTAAAACTTAAGGAGTGCCTGTAACAGGGTGGCTGATTCCTTCGAAGCGGTAAGTTTTAGAGACAACGAATAGTCCAGTTTGAAGAGTAAGTCATTGGAGACGCTCACAAAGAAACACGCTTTTTAAAGTATTTTAATAGAAGAACAAAATAAGCATCGTGCGAGAAGATCACTTACAGATTGAGTTAAAATTTATAAATATTGTGAATTTTTTAAAATCTGTCACTAGTGCGAAAAAGAAGTCGTTTCATCACTTAATAGCAAAAATCTTTTTCCCACTGAAGTAAACAAAAGAAAAATTAACATATCTGAGCAGATAAATCTCGTGGTTCTTCCGCTAAAATAACGGCTAGCTCGTGTGATATCCGGACACGTTCAAAGTTGGCTCACCTCCTTCCACGTCTCCAGCGCTTTATAAACAAAGTTAACCGCATCCCCCATTCCAGCATCGTTTACAGCAGCCGGGACATCATTTGGCCTTCCGGGAGAAGCATAATATATTCATTTGCAAACATACTGTGCAAACACATCCTTTAAACGTAAACAGAGTTTTATTAACGTCCCGGGCACTACGATGGCGGAACGGCTCGGGGAACCAGAAAGAATAGCGTGTCGAGAGGCAGACTGCTCTTAGTTCCACTGCGCATCCATATAAAGTGACAAACCTAGGAGCAGACAAAAGGAGGCACATGAAACTCAGCAAAGAAATACTTCATTCGTTATATATGTGGGTGCGAGAGAGACAATCATCTGCACGTACGATATGAATTGTGTGTGTGAAGTAATCTATTCGAGCAGCTTGACGAGCAGTCCAGTCATCATAATATAAAATTTCATTTCAGTGCTACGAAGTTAATATCGCTCCGCTACCTAGCAGGCGACTCGTAGTGTCAATTTGATCGCATAAAGGTTGTCCTAGGCTGCGATCGATAAATTTCCATGAAATAAAAAGTAAGTTCAAGTCGCAAGCACTAGTCAATGAGTCTCTTGTACTTTCTCCCATTAGAAGATCAATTGATGAGATGGGGACGTTGTTCAGGAGGATCTCTATGGTATAGGCCATAGAAAACTATCGTTCTCCCAACACGGATTCTCTTGTTTACGAGATGGCAGTGCACAAAGAGATGTTTCACACGTCCTCATATAATGGTACAGGGGTACTCTAGGAAGTCCTTAGCAAATTGACAGCCATTTATTTCATCCCAACGTTTCTTAAAGTCTTTGTGAGTGTCCTCCTTGATAATCCCAACAAAAGCTGACAACGGAAGCATACTGGACGGATATTGAGACTAGTGGTGAGCTTGTCAGTTACTTTCTCGAGGCCTGGTGGCATTCCCATACTGATCTAGTATCTAATGATTACGTAAAATTTGTCTACAATCTGTGTAGTTTCTAAAGGTTTTGCCCACGGGCAATTTCTTTGGCGGCTATGGTTATACCTGTTAATTCCGATCCTGCCACGGTAGAAGCCTATCCATAGCCCACTGATAACGGATATGTAGGGGTCTGGAATACATCCCACATCCTGCATCTTCCTTCCTTTTTGATCCGTCTTTCAAGATGTTGATTACATCCTCACTGATGGTCTCCTCATTGCTGACAGGTAATAACTGTAAAATCTGCCAAACGCAAAATTGGATGAAATGTCAGTCTGTAGAAATAATAAACAGTCAAATTAGAGGTAAGTGAATTAGATTGTGTGAACTTATCATCTTTAGTGTATTATTTAAATTTAAAAAAACTAGATGACGTTGAACATATAATCGAATACCCTTTAAAATGTTGCACACAACACCAAAGGATGAAGATCATGAGAACATTCGTATAACCTGCGTATATGCTCTGTCTTACGTAACTTGTTGCTGATTACCCTCGTAACGCACCTGTCGAGATGATTCACACCATGCCGTAAAAAAAACGGCGGCATATCCGACCACAACAGGGAAGTGAACCAAATTATTAAATCACCCTTAAACTATGCTTTATAGAAGGGTACTTCCAAACGCCAGGTGCTGGGTAATCACTTCCAAGCAAAGAATTCCTGGGTGTCAACCCTCCTCCGACGTCTCACAAAAACTCCATTTAATACTTGCGGGTAACAGGCGAAAATAAGAAGTGGAATTCATCTGGATAATGCCTCTCTCCAGGATAGTTTAAGTTTTGAAATCCTCGCCTTGGCGCGTGAGGCGGCGGGAGGCGGGACGGCGGATCGATCCCGGGGAGGCAGTCTAACAAGTCGCTGGTATATTGACGGGAGCAGGCCGCGGTTCTTCGTTTAAAGGCGTTCTATCCCGTCCGGGGGAAAATAAAATTCCTCGGCGACAGTGACTTGGGAAATTAAAATATGTGACACGTCCTCGCGTTTCCTGAAAACTATGCGAACGCTGTTGTCGGGAGATAGTTTCCCGAATAGCCGTTGATAGAGATTTGCGCCGTAAGGAAACAGATAACTTTAGTACACGGAAAAAATGTGTCGCAAATATTCATGTAATTGTATGTATAGGCACCAAATACTAGTAAAATTCTCCCCGAGTTTGTAACAAACGATGTACGTATAATGACATAATTATAAGATATAATTCTATCCAGATGTAACAAAATATGCGTTGCCTGAACCTATCTGTTCCATGGGAACAAACTTACTGCAAAATTCTCCTATAAACTTTATATGTGGACGTGAGAGGCCGCAAAGCATTGCCTACTGCTGCTACAAAATATTACCAATCAGCTGTGTACTATTACTGCTACAATAAGTTCATAAAATTACATTCACAATTATAATTATTATTGAGATTTACTACCAAATAATATAATAATGTAATCAAGATTCATATTCGATTATTGTTTAGGACTGCTTGCTTCTGATAATATAAAACTAATGACAAAAATTATGCTTAGAGCGTCAATAAAAATACGCAATTTTCGAGCTACAATCTTATAGCACACGCCGTCTTTCAATTTCTTTCTACGCACAACGTATACATGTGTGTACACACATTGATCCTATAATAATTATTTACGCTATATGGATAAGTATTACTTACCAGCCTAGGACAATCCGAATGGAGCGAGGATTGGTAATAGCCCGAGACTTGTTAGAGGTTCATAACCCTTGCATCGGCTCCCACAGTTCTTTCTGAAATAAAAATTAAGTTTTATTTTTTTATATTCCTTGGTCTATTTTGACAAAGGCTACTAAGTAATTTATTTTGCCATTATTCTACATTATTGTTTACGAACGACGCTAACATTAAAGGTGTAATTTTGCTCGAATTATAGTCATTCATTTTTCTGGAAAAGTGTTATCTAAATATTGCTACACAATCCTTGCCTAGCCTTGTGGGGTGGAACTCCGTCGGGATGAAACCATAGGTTTCTCCTTAGCTGCAAAGGCACATTCTCCAGAAGTGCAGAACTTCTTGTAGGAAATTTAAGTTCAATGTATGCTCATAAAACTATACTCAACTCAACTATAATAGATTTCCTATCAGTGAGACCCAAACCACAGGGTACTCGTCAATTTGAAAAAAAGTTCCTTGGCTTGCCTCACTTTATGAGAGAGAAAAAAACGAATAATTTATGTGACATTTGAATGTAATGATACAGAAAGTGTAATCGAAAAACTTGGAGAAGTCATTATTTTCGGGAACGAAAGAAGTCGGAGCAGTTTTAGAATTTATTTAATATTTGCCCGAACTCATTCTTCCCGTTCATCGTCCGGTTTGCTAATTCGGTGTTATAAAATCGGGGGAAAACATTATACCGACCCCGGGATTCAAGCAGCGGCCCTCAATATTTAATAATAAATCACGGGAATCTGCCTTATCTCTCTCTCTCGGCCGCCGTTGTGTAACCAGAAAACAGAGGTGCTTTAATAAAAAGTACATAAGCGGAAGAATTCCTTTCGGGGCGGATTTTAATATCGAATAAAAAATTTAAATTCCTTTCTTTGCACAAGCCGGCGCTAATTCAAATACAAGTCCTTTGCCCGATGGTCCCGATAACTCCCCAGCCGTTGGTGATAAATAATTCAGGTTATCTTCTTCGACGGGGATGTTAATGGCTTTCATGCATATTTTACCTGAAATCGCTGCCGAATTGTTCGGTTAAGTTTTTGCCGGTCGGCTAGATCATTCGAAACATCACCGAAATATCTCGTTTCTACGGTCTTTAATTAATTAATGTTGATTTAAAATTTTTGTTTAGTCCCATCAGGGTTGAATATTATTCGAATACAGGACCGTCGAAAGAGGGCCCAGAACTCGATTCTCAAATCCTTATCGGTGCATGTCATATACGACTTTCTGAGAATCTCTATTAAAATTTTCGAATTGATATTCTCGAATGTCGCATTCTAAAATTTCTTGTAGAATTTACAACTTTAGATGTCGTCTGTCATCTGTCATCCCTATATTAAATAAATATCACAAATGTTTGAAAAACAGCTAACCATAAACAAATCTTGTATTATAGAAACTCAAGCACAAATTGGTCGCAATAGATGAAATATTTTATAAAAGATGCCATGCGCTTGATTTATACTAAAAATGGTGGATAATTACCGTTTTTATTACTGAAAAAAAAACTCGCACTTCACATCATTAAGTGTAAAAATTAAGTAGTAGTTTTTCGTTATTTATTTGTCATACAAGTAATCTGTGACGGAAATATTGTCTCATGTCAGCAGTACATACAGTTAAAAGCACTAAGGTTGTAATTGTATTTTAGGTATTGCGGTTGAGTGTTAGGTCTCAATGAAAATTATAAAAATATGTTTTGTCTTGCATAATATTTGTATACAAAGCAATTTAGATGGATGGGGTGGAATTTCATTTGGGAATTATGGAACCTATTGAATTTAATGTCGGATGTGTAAATCTAGATTTACTTACTGGTAGAAGAATGCAGCACAGGTTATTAATCACATTGCATTGCTTACCTGTAGTATTTTTATATAAATAAAAACTGCATTTAATTAGGAATGTCTCGTTTTATTTTACCATAGATAGATACACGTAAGTGCAAAATGTTTCGATACTTAATATAAGAGCTTAGGATAGATTTATATAATATAAGAATACATGTAATATAAGAATATAAATATTCATTGTACATCGTTGCCAAATCATGCGACAATTTGTATGACATTTGTCGCACTCGATAATTACGTCATACGATTGTCAGGTTCATTTTCTAGAATTGTATCATTATTGGCAGAAAAATATTGAGTAAAAATATTTTCATGACCAATATTACTGGGCTCTTTATATCATAAAGGGTTTATAATTTTAATCGCTCTGTCTCTGTTGCTCACAGATTCTGCGATATATCCTTCGGCAACGCTGGTGAATTTCCACCCACCATGTCGTTTTAGTGTTGTAACTCCACCAGGTATACATTGACCATGTTGATATTTAATGAAGAACCTATCAAAAGTGATGTCTTTTGGTCGATGACATACATATTTTCTGTATATATTTAAATAAAAATATCCAATTATTGTAAATGAGCGATGTTTTTTAGTTTTAGTGTTGGGACTATTTACTAAGATTAAGTTCCCCAAATCTTTTATATCATTAACTTTTAATTGAACCAGTTCAACGGATCTGCATGCTCCTGTGATTACAAATATTAGTGCGACCTAAAAAATATTGTACATAAATTTTATAGAAGTAACCAAGTAAACTTGTGATTTTTTCAGGTATAGTTATTGCCTTGTCGCTTCAAATATGCAATTAATTTAGAATAATTATCAATCCTTACATTGTGTTCCACATTTAATTTAGATTTTACCATATAATATTGCGCCCTTAATGATGAACTCTCAGATTTTGTGATAAAAATGTAAAATATACTATCATCGCATTTTCGGAGTAAACAGTTGCATTATTTTCTTTCGCCCAATTCACAAAGGACCCCGCACAAACCTTATGGGAATTGGCTCTCGGTCAAATTGGCTGAAATTTGGATATGTTGTTCATTTCGGCATCCTGATCAAAAGTCTCAATGGGCACAAAGCTCAATTTTGCTTATTTTGACTCCTACGGAGCTCCAAAGCTCCACGGATTCACCATTACATATTACTTAAAAGGGTAATCTTTTGGAAAGTTTGGTATTGGCTGCCTTAAAAAAAAGTCCCCTCTTTTGTTTTCGAGGTCACTGCATCCAAATCCAATGCCAATATAATAATATTGACAGTTGACAGCTGTCAACTAGCTGTCAAACAACAAGGAACAAGTAAAATTGAGAAAATCCATACGCAAATGTATGTTTTTGAGGTTGCTGAGTTCAAAACTGATGTTAAAAAGACGATATAGCCAGTTGACAGCTGTCAACTAACTGTCAAACAACAAGAAACAAGTAAAATTGAGAAAATCCATACGTAAATGTATGTTTTTGAGGTTGCTGAGTTCAAAACTGATGTTAAAAAGACGATATAGCCAGTTGACAGCTGTCAACTAACTGTCAAACAACAAGGAACAAGTAAAATTGAGAAAATCCATACGTAAATGTATGTTTTTGAGGTTGATGAGTTCAAAACTGATGTTAAAAAGACGATATAGTCAGTTGACAGCTGCCAACTAACTGTCAAACAACAAGGAACAAGTAAAATTGAGAAAATCCATACGTAAATGTATGTTTTTGAGGTTGCTGAGTTCAAAACTGATGTTAAAAAGACGATATTGCCAGTTGACAGCTGCCAACTAACTGTCAAACAACAAGGAACAAGTAAAATTGAGAAAATCCATACGTAAATGTATGTTTTTGAGGTTGCTGAGTTCAAAACTGATGTTAAAAAGACGATATTGCCAGTTGACAGCTGTCAACTAACTGTCAAACAACATGTGATCATCAAAATTGATAAAATCCATACGTAAATGTATGTTTTTAAGGCTTTCAACAATTCAAAGGTAGCAGCTCAATCGCGAAACAAAATATTTCTTTTTTTTATCAAGAGTTCAATAATTTTGAAGTCAGCAAGCTCAAAAACATATATTTGTATGTGGATTTTATAAATTTTCCAATCTTGCTTGTTGTTTGACAGTTAGTTGACAGCTGTCAACTGACAATATCGTCTTTTTAACACAAGTTTTGAACTTAGCAACCTTAAAAACATATTTTTACGTCTGGATTTTATCAATATTACTTATTCCTTGTTGTTTGACAGCTAGTTGACAGCTGTCAACTGTCAATATTATTATATTGGCATTGGATTTGGATGCAGTGACCTCGAAAACAAAAGAGGGGACTTTTTTTAAGGCAGCCAATACCAAACTTTCCAAAAGATTACCCTTTTAAGTAGTAAGTAATGGCGAATCCGTGGAGCTTTGGAGCTCCGTAGGAGCCAAAATAAGCAAAATTGAGCTTTGTGCCCATTGAGACATATCCAAATTTCAGCCAATTTGACCGAGAGCCAATTCCCATAAGGTTTGTGCGGGGTCCTTTATGGTACGCATTGTCATAAACTTTTCTCGACTTTTCTGGAATTACTATTGCCACTGACGAATTTAACATTTCTCGTTCTCACAGGTAGACAGTAGAGGGGGTAGAGGGAACAATTGACCCCTTCTACTGCACGTATTGCCTTATATAATCTATACGATTACTATATTAGTATTCTTAGCGTCTGGTTGGTCATAGCATCTACCTGCTTGATAGCGCATAAAGAAGAGTGAATTATCAGTTTTAATCAGTCAGCGAGGCGGCAAATTTAAACTGTGAAAAAATGTAAAAACGATTTATTCGCCTTTACATAGTTACGTAAGTACCTACGCCCGTTTCAGGACCGTAATTAACTTTTACACCCAAAGAGTTGTAAATTTACTCGTTAAATTCGTAATAACTCTAATGGCCGGACATAAATTAAGTTAGAAATTTAATTACAGCGACGCGGGTCTCGCAAAGTGTATTAGAAGCAAACGACGCCAATGCAAAAGGACCCCATGTGTGACGTACCGAAAACTCCTTCGATCCCGTACACTGAGAAAAATCGACAATCGGATTTTTCCCAAAAGAATGCCCCCTACCCACACAATGAAACCGATTAGTGTTAATATGCAAGGTTAACTATGATTAAGTACAAATATTTTATGAGAGAAAAATATGAATGAAGGGAAATCGTTCTTAAAAAAAAATCCAAAATTATTTATAAAGCAGAAACGTTTTTTTTTTCTAGAGTATATTCCCTCCTGTTTATAGACGCCCATGGCCATCAACACAACAATGTCATATCTGTGTCTTGCCAGTTGTAGAAATGAAATATTTTGGTTTTTCGTGCTGTCAAAATTGTTGAACATTTACGTTATTTCAAGATTATGTTGTATCGCCTTAAATTTTTGTAGTAAGTTATTTCCAACACGTTATGTAGAATTTTAACAGAGTTTCTTAAAGGCAAGGAATTGGGTGTCGCTGTAGTTTAACGTACGTGTTATTTGAATTGTGAAATTGGACGGCTTATTAAATTTACATTTAATTCGCGGTTTTCCTTTAACGATAGTAGTACGTCCAAGTAGATATTTTCTGCGATATATACCCATATTTATTTCTATTACAGGTGTTTGCCCCATTTTTTAAATATCAACTTAACATTCCGAAATAAATGCAAAATCCCAGCTTAAATTAGAAAAACATAACAAATATATTAATAATAATACTGGCATTACTGCAGCATCCCAAAATAATTGCGATTTTATGATGGCGTATTAAAACTGGATATAGGACTGTGTACAATGCAGCGGTATCGGCGAATTTATAGGCGACGCTGCTTTTGTGCAATAATTAATAATATAATAATTGGAATATATACGTCCCCATATGAACTAACTGATTTTACAATGTCATTTCAAACGAAATGTACTCCACAGAGGCAAATAAATATACTAAGTATTTAAAATATTTGCTTTATATTGAATGGTTAACCAATATTTACCATTGCGTGTTATTAATATAAAATGGATTCAGTGTGCATATTTTAAAAGAAATGTCACTTGAATGTAATACAACTAAATACCAATCTAATTGTATATTTAAAGTTTCAATTTCGCTTTCCTCTTTTGTAAATTTTCTCGCAGCATTAAGGCCGAACTGGAATTCAGTTTGGACATTACTGGAATTAAATTACTATTTAAAAACGAACTGAAACTTGATAGAGTCCTATTGGAATATACAGGACTTGTTTTTCTGCCAGATACCGTTCTGTCTTCTTTTGACTCTTAAATTCAGATTCTTACTTTTTTATTGGAATGTCAGACTTTTTCGAAAAATTTGTAATGCAACCCCATACACGTTCCTACGCAAATAAGCACACAAAATAGTATAGTGCCATTTAGAAAAACAAAATGGTTTGCCATTTCCTGGCAAACTAAAAAACATTTTTTATACAGGATAATTTTTATTCTATACATATTGGATACCCTATATTGCGTCCTTCAATCCAAATGGTATTCATAATAACTTTAATTTAATGCAATTGGAATTAAAATAAACGGATATTGAAACCTGTAGAATCCACTTTGTGCCTAATTGGAGAAGAATTAGACTGAGCTATACCTCGAAGTGGAAATGGAGTATAATAATTATAAACCCTATAACGACATTAATCGAATTGGAATCTATTTCTAACATAATTTTAATAGAAATCCAAATAAATTACAGTTGAAACTGACTTAGAGTCTAATTAAAAGAGTTTGGACGTAGAATTAATATAAAAATTGATTTAAATTCGATGGAACGTAATTGTAGCTGAATTGGTATCTAGAAATATACAGAATCCAATTGAAAATCCAACTCGTCTGGAAATCTACCTATAAATGGATAGAGACCTGGTCAGAACCCTACAATATCTTGAATCCAATGTGCACATAATCAAAACCTAACATGAATTCAAATGCAGTAAACTTGAATCCAAAAAGGGAGAGAATCCAATTCCAAATCCAACTGGAGTTGAGAGTTAACTGCAACATCCTGTAGACATGCAATTACTCCCGTCGGACGCCGCATCCACTCAATAAACAGGAAATAAAACCACCCCCCATCGACGGCGGTTCACGAGGCTATCGATCCCTAAATTTCCACATGCCATAATTGCATAACCTGAATTGTCGGAATGATTCAAATCCTCCATTGGAGGCCGCAGACAGTCGAAGACTTAATAATTCGCAACGCTGATGCAGCTGCAACCCCAACCCAAATGGGGCTAGCAATAACCCAAACGCACCGCGGATATATAGAAAGGCCTAATTCTTAAACGAACTTGAATTATAAGTAATAGTAACACACCATCCCTTCCACGTAAACGATATTATTTTAGTCATAACAATTCCTCCTGTCGTCAGCGTTAGAAATTAGGCCAGATAAGGCTCTCTCATAGATTGCGCTTCTTTTATCTATTCCATTCTCCAAACTTCGTTAGAAAGCACTGCGGCAATCTGAATATTTTACTTCCGGATCTACCGACTGCATTTGTCAGGAGGCCGGCTTACTACGATAAGTGGAAGTAAGAAACGCGATTAAGAACTCTATTCCTTTAATTCTAAATAAAGGCTACGTCGGGTACAAAATAAATATTAAAGAAATGAATGAAAGAGATTTTATAATTTCTGAAGTATTTTACTTAAACCCCGCAGGCAACGTAACAAACAGTAAAGAAAGATGTTTTGCGTTGCACAACACGCCAAGGACTGTGTAATTAAATAATATCCTTTATCTTCAGTTTTAAAAGGAATTAGTATATTTTTGTTTGAGCTCTAGGGTATTTGTGTAATACTGGCTTTTTATAATGCCATTAGAAATGTTCGTTTCCGCAATTACTTCTTTGGCTTAAAATAAATGTATATTTATTTTTTTTAAGGGAATTTCTAAATATCTGTAAGTACAGTGTCTAAAGCCCACATGATCACGAAGGCAACCAAACTTACAGATGATAGCAATCTTGACTTAAAATTCACAATAGAGAAGAGCAGACATATTATATTCCTTCACGAAAATTATATATTAATCTGTAAATTGTTGTATTTTTATTCTAAAAATCTAAAGTTCATTTGGTGTTACAACATAATTTCGTATCATATTGTTGCTTCAAGTGTGTATACAGGGTATCCCAACGAAAATTTGACCCCCTCTATAATTGGAAAACCGAATAATATTTCAAAATTCGCCGAGATCCGTCGATTTTTGTTCTTGGGGGGAGCTTTTTTGACAGTCAAGCCAACTCGATATGTTCATCCCCCTAATGCCTAGCAACCCCAACTTAAAAATTGTAACTACCCCACTTGTGGTACATCATTTTAAAGCCCTTTTTATTGCGAATACAGTGACGTACCGTTTTTAGAAATCGGTTGAGATTTGACAGAATTATTGGTTACAAACGAAAAGATGACAAACCAACTTACGCGTAGTAATTTCTACACAAATGCCCACCACTAATAAGTTTTTCATCTACTACACATAACCGCATTACCTAATTGTTATTGATGTGTCTATCAGTTTACAAAAAAGTCAGAAATGAAATAAAAAAGCTGAAGCAAATAAAACTAGATACTAAAATAGTTATTAGTAGAAGATACTTAAGTTTATAGAAATTCAGACCTTTTCAAAATAACAAAAAATCAGTACTACAAAAAAAGTCGGTGTTTTTTGCTTGTGACCAAGAAATCGTTAGTTTCAGCCGTTATTGAAAGTATTAACATGTGTTCGAAATGGTTTATTCTATCGCGGAAAGAGTAGAAATTGTAGCAATATATTATCGAAATGACGATTGCGCTAAAGCTACAGTACGAATTTTTAATGCCAATCATCCTGAAAAAAATTTAAACCACCAGTACGTTAAACACCTGATTGACAAATTTGTTGCAACAGGTTTGCTTTTAAACGAGAAACGTGAAGTAATTGGGCCAGTTCGAAATGAAGCAGTTGAAGTGGCAGTTTTGGGTCATGTACAGATGGATAATAAGCAATCGATTACAACTGTGTCTCAAGCTTCTGGCGTATCCCGTTCCAGTGTTCATCGAATTTTGAAAAAATACAAGTTTCATCCATTTAAGATGACGCTGGTTCAAGAGTTACATGAAGATGACTTTGATCGCCGTAATCAATTTGGCGAATACTTTAGTGAACAACTTCTACTGAATCCAAATCTTCTCTACAATACATGTTTCTCCGACGAATGCACATTTATGTTGAATGGCGAAGTGAATAGACACAATTGTCGTTATTGGAGTGATACTAATCCGCATTTAATCAGGGAATTTCATACTCAGACACCTCAAAAATTGAATGTTTGGGCAGGCATTTTGGGCGACCATCTTGTTGGACCATTTTTCATCCAAGGTAATCTCAATGGAAACACCTATCTAGAATTATTGGAAAGTACAATTGATCCTAGGATAACAGAGATTTTAGAAAGTGACGACAATTTACCAGAAAATGAAATAACCTTCCAACAAGATGGTGCGCCCCCGCATTATGCTGCTGCTGTGCGACAATTTTTGGATGACCATTTCCCGGGGCATTGGATTGGCAGAAGAGGTCCCGTCGAATGGCCACCAAGATCTCCGGATCTGTCCCCTTTGGACTTTTTTCTGTGGGGTCATTTAAAATCACGAGTGTACGCCACTCAGCCGGAAACATTGCAAGTGCTACGTCAGAGAATTGTAGAAGAATGCCGATTAATAACTGCGGATGTCTTTAATAATGTTCGAACAGAATTTGAAAACAGACTGTATTATTGTTTGGGAGTTAACGGGGGTCATTTTGAGCAATTCATCAAATAAATCTGATTTATTATTTGCTTCAGCTTTTTTATTTCATTTCTGACTTTTTTGTAAACTGATAGACACATCAATAACAATTAGGCAATGCGGTCATGTGTGGTAGATGAAAAACTTATTACTGGTGGGTATTTGTGTAGAAATTACTACGCGTAAGTTGGTTTGTCATCTTTTCGTTTGTAACCAATAATTCTGTCAAATCTCAACCGATTTCTAAAAATGGTACGTCACTGTATTCGCAATGAAAAGGGCTTTAAAATGATGTGCCACAAGTGGGGTAGTTACATTTGAAATTTTTAAGTTGGGGTTGCTAGGGGATGAACATATCGAGTTGGCTTGACTGTCAAAAAAGCTCCTCCCCAAGAACAAAAATCGACGGGTCTCGGTGAATTTTGAAATATTATTCGGTTTTCCAATTATAGGGGGGGTCAAATTTTCGTTGGGATACCCTGTATAGCTAAACATATAAAAATCTAATGGTGTCAGATCGGGAATGCATGCGGGCCACAATACTCTAATAAAACTCCTACAGATATCTCATGGTTGCAACTGCAGTATATGCTGTGATTCCGCTTTGCTGAATAATTCATGTTCATCGTCATATATTGTTCTCAGAGTTTGCTACTCTAGATCCCGGTTTTGAACATTGCTGAAGGCACTGCATGCTTCAATTCTAAATGAGAATAGCATTCAAACCATGTTCTTTTCATTGTTTCAGATGTCAGCGTTTCCAGATCGATCAACTGCAGCTAAATGACTGAAGCCCCTACGCAGTCGTCTTCAAGATGATACGCGATCACGATCCAGGTTCAGCTGCATACTCCGGCTACCAGAACACCTTCCTACGTCGGTCCTCACCACCAGGAAGCCCAGCTATAAAGAAATGTTGCTACGAGCACGAAAGCTACGCCACTCCTAAAGAAACGTCATTCTTTTGTTGCTGCTACAGCTGTCCTGGAACTAGATCCACCTCGATCCTAGCAACGTTGGGAGTGTGCTGTCTGGTGCTGGGATATACCATACTAGGCGCTTTTGTTTTCATGGCACTGGAAGGAGGATTGTACCAGGACACGGCCGTGGCTGCGTCCAAAGCCAATCCCAAGGGGCATACGGCTATTGGAGACTTGAGAGCAGAGACTGTAGATAGACTGTGGAGTATTACGGAGAACTTAAACATACTATATAGAGAGAACTGGACAAGACTGGCGGCGGAAGAGGTGTTGCTCTTCCAGGAAGCCTTGTTCAAGACGTTGAGGAAGGAGAGTGGCTATGTCAGTTCTAGTATGGGGACCATGACGTACTACCAGAACTTGCACAAATGGAGCTTCAGTTCCAGTTTTTTGTATTCGTTGACGCTCATAACCACCATAGGTAAGATAAGTGCTGGTGCATGAGTATTCGAATGTTTTTCTCTGATACAATTGATCTTGATAAATAAGCTTTTTTGTTATCATAATTTTAATTAAACAAAGCTTATATAAAGTTAAGAGATGAGCGTCAAAATTTAACTTAACTTAGCAGCTTTTATGTATGCACAGCGTTTCCTGCCAGATTTCTTCATTATAGAGAAAAATTCAAGGACTGCAATCCCAGAATGCTGACAAGGGTTTTCAAGCTCAATAACTTGAAAATGGGAAAAAATATAAAAGCCAATTAATGGCGTCAATTAGCAAAGCAAATCGTAGATGGCGTCGACAATATTTTTCAACCAAGAAATTAAGGAAAATAGTGTTTCCACTTCGTTATTAACTTTTAAACGAATATATCATATACATATATTTTTTTAATTCAATAGTTTCAACACGAACAAGTTTAATTATCAAAACCCTCAATACTTTCAGAGTATCAAGACTCCTTAACTGAGTTGCAGGTTCAAACAATGCAATATTAATCACCCTGTATATATGCATCTATATCTTAGTGGCTATTAGTTTGGAATCCAGTTCCATATACTAAACATTGGTCTAATTTATTACATTTCGGTCTCCGAACGGTCCGGGGTCAGAATAGAATGTTGGGCCAAATGTATTCGCCCCCTATTTCCATGCAACAACGCCCGGCGCCTCCGCCACAAAGCCGAACGGAACCAAAGCGAATTCCAGAAGGTGTCGGCTGTGTATCTCGACACGGTTATTTGAATTCAGCTATTCCGAGTTAACCCCGATACCAGTAACAATTGTTCGCGTTAAATTCAGTAGTGTAATGTTAATTCTAGTTCATCAAACAGGTGCGAAACTTCGGGACGGCGAGGCTTCGGGCGGGATAGATTGAGTTATGCGCGAGGGTAAAGTAGAACTTTATGAGGATATGTTAGTGTTCATTAAAGTATTCATATCTGCCACTTCTGTTGGAGGATAAAAACGATACGTTCGTGATTATCTAGCTTTTAAATTAATCATCAAATGGATGAGAACATTGAGTACCGGTATTAGACTAGCTATTAATTAGTGACAAATACTAAATATTATTGATTCTCCCCCATTTAAAACGTTACACTACACGGTCTTTTTGTATTAGAAGGCGTAAGATTGACAAGAGTGCCTTGGAAATCACCTGTTATACATGTGCTATAAAGAGCTTAGTTATTTTATTTAATACACGAACATAGTAGTCAAGCATATTGACATAGAACCAAAATGGAGGTAACTCTTCAAATATCTAACAGGACTTCCTACTAGTCGCTTTTCTCAATCTAAAGATATCAAATTTAGATAAAGCTCTTTTAATGAAAAAATAGCACCACACTATTCACATTTGAGTAAAGTATTAGTGCTAACCGTCTGACAGTAAAAAGTATTCAGTCAAGAGTCATTTATGCCATTTGCAAGACTTAGAAATAAAACGCAACCGATATGATTGATGGCTTATTATTGATCCAAGTATACGCAGAGATACACAAGCTGCCATTGATAAAAAATATGAGTAAGCATTCTTTCTGACGCAGCTGTGAACAGCACCGAAACTTATCGCCGTCGCCTAGCCGTGCTCACGCCAATGGCCTCGCAACGATCCGACTCTATCAATTTACAATATTTTGTCGCAAAAAGTGTACATCTATAATTTAGATAAGTGCAGTAATGCCAAACAGCAGGGAACAAAGCGCATAAACCACCACAGATCGAATTGCTTTCGTTTTGTATACGCCGTTGCTATAAAACCGTCCACAACAGTGTCCCATTCAAGCCAAACAAAAAACGTCCAGCCCCAGTCGATCGCGCCTTTCAATAAAACCCTCCATGCCCGTCAAAGTAATTCTATCATGCCCATCCGGTCACATTCAAATCATTTGTATTTTCGCTATCGGTTGCAACTTCGTTCCGATGTATACAATTTATTTTCCAGTATATCCGGCACGATCTATTGTAGTTTGTTCTATTCCGCATGATCGGATCGGGCTCATATTCGCTGATTTTATTAACGGTAATTTTTTTAGCAGTTTTTCATATGCAGCTTTTTCGGGGAGGTTTGGTTCGGGAGTCAATTGATTGGAAATATTCGAAAGAGAGTGACGATTTGTTTCCCACGCTGTTTCGGGATTTGTAAAATGTGGTTTTCTCTCGAAATTTCCACACCTCCATTTCGTAGCTCATTAAATGATACTATTTTCCAATGTTGCCATGGGAACGAATTAAATATCCGGAAATGTTTCAGTTGTCAAACTACACTGAAATTGTCTATTGTCCAATAAAACGTACAATAATTTGAGAGCTACTGATAACTACTATAATTGAATATATCTTCATAATTTTTATGAATTTAAGTTTCTCCTAACAGCAAGTAGAGTTCTACCTAAAACCGACTCAACTCAACGATCTCACTGAGGCCGTAACATTGATTTTAGACTTCCAACTCGCTCAAGAATTCCGTCCGACTTCTCTCAACTCGCCGCTAAAATAATTGCTCCCGGAAAATAGTTTGGTGGGTAATTGCGAGGCAGCATGGTTTGCTCCCCAATTCAGCACAAAATATAAATAATGTAACGACGTTGAGGTTTTATTAGTTCTTTTTATAAAATCCAAAGCAACGGGTAATCTTCCAAGCGGCTATTCATAACATGAATGTCTTCGAGCAATAAAGTTTTTAACGCAGGTCGTTATTTACATTCATATATACAGGGTGAGTCATTAATAATGGTACATAGCTTAAGGGCAGACGTCAAAATTAAGCGATTGGGCCCAATATGTCTTATTCAATTGTTGCTCCATTTTATTCTACGGAGTGCTAAAGCTGAAAAAAATATTTTCGATTTTTGGCTATATTTTAAGAACGTATGGATCGATTGTTTTGAAAACTTGTAGTCTTATGTTTTTGAGGTGGCAATTATGAATGCAAACAGTGTTGAGATCACGACTAAGGGGCGCTAGTTAAACTGTACTATCGATGTAAAAATATGTCTAGCTTTTTTTATTTTACACTTGAATGTTTTAATAAGAAACTATTGAATTGCCTTCAATTCTAAATAGAAATTGTATATCTGTTACAAATCGACAAACTCAACCGTTTTCGAGAAACAGATGATTTAAGTTTTTGAGGTTCGTCGAGAATTAAGCTATGTACCATTATTAATGACACCCTGTATATAACTGTGTTCATATATATTTTTAACAAAATTGAACATGTGGAGATATTATAACTGGAATAACCCTTAACTGACTAGTATTAAGAATTACATGTAAAGGTGTGGTTATAGTATTGTATAGTACTATCCAGATATCTGGATGAAAAAAATTAAAAAAGAGAATGAAAATACTCAATGTGCTAAGATAAAGAATTTCTTAAAGAAATTGATTCGAGAAATTGATCTTCATATTGATTAGCTGTGGCATGTAGCTTCGCTTTTGTTTTTGATCATTCAGGTTGATGCAAAATAATTACCTAAATTTTATTATACCTATTTTCTTCTTTTTGTAACCATCTGAGTTTATGTCCCTGGGTATAATATCACCAAGAAGCATTCATCTTAAAAAAAAATTAAAATTTATTTCTTATTCATATTCCGGATAAGGTTCGATTGGGTCGATGTCTACCCAAATGCTCGTCCTTAAATCATGCTACGTTATATCTTAGATTAAAAATCTTTGGAATTAAGGCCGAATATTCGATATCTGGCGGAATTCTGAACGGCTGACTTGCAACAAATTCTGTGCAGTCATGCCCTCACGTTTTGATAAGCTTAGACCCTGCCCGTCGAACGGAAGTCATCACAGAAGGTACCGAAATATTCCAAGGGTTTTAATGAAAATTGTAGGGAGCGGATGTCTGGAGGCGTGGCTAGTTTGATGAATACACAAAATTATATCGAGAAATACAAAAACAATGCCACACTAACAAAAATAAGTGTTTTCCGTGCAATAACTACAAAAAAATCGCAAGTCTAAGACTATACACTTTCTTATTATTGCCATTTAAGAACAAAGTCGAAGTAACTTGCCTAATATCCTCCACACGATCAAGTCTATTACTTTCCGATGAGCGGCACAGTCAATAGCGGATTAAGTCCTATGAGAACCCGACATATTGCGGTGTCGTGCACTAGATTGGAAAAGTTTTTTAATTTTTCCCGAGCATCAGATAAAAAGGAAAGTTGTGCTAATAGTTTTGTTTGACGTATATCCAATTACTTTCCCTTATTCGAAAAGCCTGAATAGAGCGCGTCGCGTCAGATAGGAGAGAGTGCGGACTCGCTTTTCGTCCCTACCACGGTCAAAAGAAGAATATTCGATAGTATCGACAGTCTAAAGCTTATTGTTTATCGTAGTATTACTTACTTTATTATATTATAACCGTAGAATTTAAAACAGCTTCTGTAATTGGAAGTCCACTAATACTGCTTTCAGATCACGGACAAAATTTTGTTGTGCTTACTGGGAATCCACAAATCCTACTTTCAGATCAGGGACAAAATTTTGTTGTGCTAACTCAGAATCAACTAATACTACTTTTAGATCACGGACAAAATGTACTAAATGGTAATCCACAAATACTACTTTCAGATCACGGAAAAAAATTTGTTCTGTAACATCATACTTCTCAATTTTCACCCTATTTCTTAAGTATTCTATGTTCCAATAAATCGTTTCGAGGTTTTTTATAAACAGCATTTCTTTAGCGCGCTTCACCCTTGGAACTACCCTTCCAGCCCCATTGGCGTTAATCCGATCAAGCTGACAAATTAGTCAAGTTCCGCTTCCCAAAAAACCGGGTCTCATTCCAAACGGAATAATACAGACTAATTAAAAGGAACAGATACTACAAAGTAACCGTTTCCAAAGCAAACATATCTCCAATTTAGTGAGTGAAAGCGACCTAATTGATTACCCGGGCCCCGGCTGTTCGAAAAACCGAGTTCTGATTAAAATGTTTCGAGTTTGGACGTTCTTAATCCTGCGGGGCAATGCGGGACTGAATCGAGAGAGCACGTAAACCCGTCAGGAGAAAAGGGAAAGCTATACGTGACCGTGGAAGGCGACGGAATATCCGGTCATTATAAAACATGTATACTAAATCAGTGTGCTACGAAATGTGATACTTAACCCGATAATCAGAGAGGTTTGGGGGTACGAAATTTTAATGAGGATTTTTGGAAGTGTTGATGTACTTCATTATTACTAACATTTTATTAATGAAGATATTCTCCAGTTTTAGCAAAAGCACTTTTGATAAGTGAGCTTTGAGTGAGGATTGGCAACATGTGCAAGTTTCGTTTCCTACATTCCTGCACACTGCATTTGAATGTTTTATTTACAAATCCTTGCCTCTAATGCGTACTTCTCGAGGAGGATCATTTATGTATTTCCAAATACAAATAAACCCGAGTTCAAAGCCTCAATCAACCCAATCCGTTCGTGCGTGAACACAAAGCCATTGAAGGTTCCACAGTTGATGCCCCACCACAGCGATAAAAGTGTTAAAACGTCATGTCATATCCGTTTACTCCGTGGTTCATGGCGGGGGCACACACACGCAACCCTCCTCAACAAACTGGTGTCTTGCCCTTATTGTCCCGAATCAAATAAGGGTCTTCGTTTACCAAACAATAAATACCGGCCATGTTTCAACTTGACGCCGCCCTGGGAATCGGATGGACTTGACCCTACCGTCCTCCAATCTACGGGGTGGTACACTTTCCTTACTAAAACCACCATCCAAAGATATTTCAATAAGTCAGGCCACTATCTACTTTCCTCTTGCTGACGCTTATCCCCTTTTTAATAACCCTAATATCACTGTTGTTCGTGGTCTCTCAAGGCCACCGCTAAATAGCATCAGCTACATCTCACCGACAATAGTGTACCTCAATATACATATAGATACTGAGGCCAGTTAAACTGATTCTCAGGGCAGATATATTATTTTATCGCCATTACTAGGTCTTTCGCTTCTCCTTTTCTAAGACGCGAAGTAATAGGGCGAGAACGTCGACCACTTGGAAGTTATAAATACCAGACCGCCTGGCAGCCGCGCTTCCTCTGCCCGTGCAACAATTAATCGCCGAGCTCACAATAACGGACTCGGATCCTATAAATTGCGTAATATACCGCTCGAGAATAATCCGAGAGAAATAATTAATGTTGGCCCAAATATGCTTTTGTTGATTTGTAATAATATATATACATGTTCATTCGCTTCCCGACAAAGGCGTGAGAATTGCCGCGCTAAGGGGAAATTTGAACGCTTCTTCAAGTCATGGGCGCAGTCAGAAGCATTTCCAAGGGGAATTTTTATTGGCCTGATTATTTTTATATTTTTATTTAAAATGTTACATTCAAATTTTGAACTTTTTACTGCAAATATCACACTATTTTTATCTTTACGACCATTTGCGGGTTGGTTAACATAAATCATTTCTTTATTTAAGTAAGTATTTATTAATTTTAATTAATTATTGAGAATAACCTATTAAGTTCATTTGTAAATGCTAGTAACAGAAGATACAATTTTATATTATTAGTATAGAACAATGAGTAAATATTAAGATCAATGTGATGTATGAATTAAATAAATAATAGGGGCCTCAGTATTGACCCTTGAGGCACATTAAATGAAACCAGAAATAAACTTACAACTATGACATTCACAGAACAAAATTCAACGTGTTTTAGGAGGAAATATTTCAATTTTTGAAGAAGCAGGCCATGATTAAACCTGTCAGATATTTTAAGAAAATCAACGTATATCAGGTCAACCTGACCACCATTATCAATTGCTTTTAAATTAATTATGTACCAGTAAATAAAGTTGTAATTGTTGACGCTCTTTAACAGAACCACGCTGTGGTCGTAATTATATGTACTCGTATAAACAGATTTAACACACTTTAGCAAAATAACAAATAATAGCTATTATTGTCCTATTGTATGGAGGACGGATATGATCATATGGAAAACATGTTTTTTGATAAATTTAAGTAAACTAAAAGTATTAAAACACACCAACTGATTAAAATTACGCGACAACTGCCCCTAATCTCCGTCTATGCCTTCACACACCCAAATCCGAATTTCGCAGTGACAACATTGTCGCGTCGGAATGTAATTCGTAAGTTGTATAATTAAACAGAGACAAGTGGGATGCTTCGCTGATGTATGGCCCTCTTAAACACCAGAATGATCAGAATTAAGTGCTGGCTTGATAATTGCATTAAAAAGAGTGGAGAAAAACAGACGGACGGATTAATTTGCAGATGCGTTAGGTGGGCAAGTAAAATGGGCAGACCGCAGCTTTACCGAAACGCATTTAATTTCATTGCGCGGGTTGTTATTATGCTCTAAAAGCAGGATTCAGTAATCACCGCTAGATAAATTTTAATTTGTGAATATCGAAAACGCATTATATTTGCGTTTAGTTTATTTTCTATGGCTGTTGAGAATACCTTCAAATCACTATACAAAAAACAATTTACGGTGAAGTCATTTACTATATTATGTTAAAAGGCAAAGGTCCCAAGTTTGAACTCTGAGGAACATTTGACGAATATCTTGAGTCAACAGAATTGCACCCACAGTTTAACATACTTTGTAACCTATTACTCTCTAAGTTCTCTAAGGAGACCAAAATTGATTAGCTTTTGGAGTAAAATATTATGATCCATTTGATATATAGTGATTTTCCAGGTTAATATGATGTGATCTCGCTAATTGGTCGTTGCTAGTAACATAATTAAACTGCAGATCCCTAATTTTAGCTGGGATTCTTTGACTTGCCCTTCTTGCTCTCGGGCAAGACTGCGGAGGCAGACCCGCTATCACATAAAATTACAACGTAAACACAGGATTTCATTTAAGACAAAAAAATTTACCGTTTAGTGTTGCTGGTTGCCTACTTTCTAAACTTCAAACATACAAAATAAACAAACTTATGGTGGACGCCCTGCATAGCCGGTGATAAATAGGAGTTTAATGTAGTTTTGAAAAAAATATTTGGTTGCATTGGAGTCATTTCGTGTTTAACAAATGTAAATACGTCTACATATAGGAGTATTTTCAATATCTTAGGAAAATTACTTATTACAGCGATGGGTTGATGATTTGTTGTATCGCTTTTTCCCCTATTTTATAGGAATAATTTTAGAGTGTCTCCAGAAGAACGTAAGGGCGGATGACATTAAAACCTTTGACAGCTGTCAAAATGCATAACGATCCACAGTTTTGTCACAACGTAGCCATTTATTATCTGACGAAAAGAAAGGTAAAGACGAGGAGACGAACTACAGCTCCCCATCCAGGCTTGTATGATCTCGAACAAGCTGTCGTCTTCCATCACCCTCAAAATCGTTTATTAACACGCCTGAGAAGGCGAGACTTGGGAGACCCGAGCAATTTGCCCAGAAGTCAACCGCGGTTTTCCGTCTTACACTTTCCGCCTAGAGAGCGCTCCTCCAAACAGGTGATTTCCCTCTTTGCCGGCGGCGTTCTGTGGGGAACGCCATAATTGGCCTTGTACGGGGGGAACATCCTTTCTGATCCTATTTTAAACGAGACTCCTCCAAAGATTTTTACAGTCGCTAAAAGGATTAACTCTTGATGTGTTGCATCCAAAAAGAAATGTACGATATCTAGTGCCTTCAGCAATACCCGATATTCAAGTGACCATGAATGTAGGCAACCAACTTACACACGTGTAATGTGTATTGTGGTAATTTCTTTCTCAAAATATAAAAATTAACTCGACACCAAAAAATAATTTGATCACGTGTGGGTCCCAGACATTGATAAAGACACTGTATTTTATTTTAAACAATGCTGTACATCTCAAAAAGTGTCCTCATCTTGCCACTTTAGAACCTTAAACACCGCCCCATCCCCTGGGGAATGCCTGCATAAAAAATCCAATTCTCTCCGCTTTGTGTGAAAAATCCTATTTGGGTAGACGCAAAAATATAATTTCCCACAGGAAGTCTCGCCCGACGCCCTTGTCGGCGAGCCGCCGCTGCGAAATCATCCCCTGCGAATAGCAACCGACCGCGGGCTCAGAGGATGCTTTTAAAGAGGCTGGAAATAATGAGGTTCTTTTGTTGGCTCGTTTATTTCTGCTTTTGGAACATAAATATGTGCCCCCTTTCACTTGCTGATGTTTCCCTGTACTGTGATTATTTTTTCAAACTCCTCCGTGACCGCTCAACTTAAAAAGCAGTACGCTTAAATTTCCACACCAAGAAAACTCAACATATTCAATAAATATTTTAATCGATCTTCCACACCAGCAATATCTTCATAGGAATTATAATAATTTAATTTATTGTAATAATTTGCAACCACTACAAATATTGCAACGATTGTCGACATCCATCCAGGTATTTTCACGTAAAAACAACCCTTTTTTAAGAAAACGTTGAAACTAAGTCACCCATAGAGAATATTGACTAATGTGAACGTCTAAAACACATTACTCACTGATGAATCTAGGAATTATTGAATATATTGAGTGAACTATTTCCAAAGTGGTTAATTCAAAGCTACATATAATATATATGTTAAATTAGGCTAACTGCTGACGTCTAAAATATGGTATTTTTTGACAAATATTGTTTAACGCTTTTATAGAAAGTCCTAATAGCATAGATTTCAATCGTAATTTTCAATAAATATCGTAAACAATGGCCGACGACCAAGTATCTTCGATTTGAAGTCGATCTAAAGTATATAAAGATATATTTTGCTAACTATTGTATTAAGTAAGTACTATTTATCGACGTCTAAACTTACGTCATTCCTGACCAAATTAAAGTGATTATCGTCGTCGATTTTACGTTAACCTAGATACATTTTAAAAAACCGGAAGTTTACGAATTATGTTTACGTCATATTAAGCTAACTAGTAATGTCTAATAAACCTTATTCATTAACGAACATTGACCTAGTACAGCAAGAATTGTTCCAATATGTATTTATCAGTTTCAGCGTAGACAACCGCTTTTTACGCAATAGTGAAACAGCGAGACTATATTAAAACCAAATACGTACTGTTTACTTTATTTCATATTATACTTGCTATTTCCTCGACGAGTTGACTTAGACCCGAAGCTCCGATCTGTTCCCTCTATCTTCTTATTACGCCAATCAGTAACGAACAACGCAATAACCGAATTCCGCTCTGATCCCAGGGTACACACGTCTCGATCGAGTGCCATTAATTCCCGATAATCAAGAAATCCGTTTAACAATCCTTCTGTCTGCACTTTGTGACGTACGGATTATCCGGCGTTGCTTAATGCTCAAACGGAGACAGTGCCGGCAAATATGTGCGAAATTATGCAGTGCAAATGGTGTTTGCTGATATCAAATCCCGCGGAGATGGGGCGTCGTGTAAGTAGAGATTAACACGGCCTCCTTTGTGGATTCTGGTAGGGGTAAGTTCTAGGCGGCGTCTAGGACGCCTGTTGACGTTAACAATGTACGAATATTGTCGGATTTTATACTTTTCTCCATAAATTTAATTCCACACTTAGATAATAGCCTGAGCTACTGAGTATTGAAGCTATACAGAAGTCCAGCAGCGTTGCCACTCAGAATCAACAACTATTGTCTATATCTTCACAGTAACGAGTGCTGCCATCTGCTGTTCACATCCAGCCGTCAACAGCGCGACCTATCGGCCGCAAAACCAACAATAATCGTCAAATCTTGTCTACTGCGGTTCTTATCACGCCACCGCGGCGAACTATAACGGATTCCAGCCGAAGGCGGCGCCACCTACTAACGAACGACGCGGACCAAATTAACTTTTTGCGGCATTCGGACGGCACGGCAAAAACCGAAACTGAATTAATAATCAAATCAGGATTTATGGCCTGGCATTCAATTTCGTTTAATCGGTTTTTTGTGCACGGCTCGACGCCGAGATCGATAAGTTCGATGCATTAAAAAGGTAGGGCAGATAAAAAAAGAACGGGGCTGATTATCAAATTCAATTTGCGAGATCCGGACCCCTAATGGATTATCGGGGAAGTGGGAAGGGGGGGGGGAGGCGTTGGTGCGCTGACAGTTACGTGTGACGGCGTGAAAACTGTCACATGAGGATTATGCAGTAGGGCTGCTCAACAGGGCTCTTTTGGGACATGGCATTAATATAGGAGAAAAGAAGTCTGCGGAAGTTCATGTAAAGGAAAATGGTAATTATTAAAAGGTATGTGACACATACTAGTAAAATATTCATTCTTATATGATTAGTTATGACATAATAAATATGAATAAAATACAAGACATTGGAGAGTGAAGACAGTTTAATTAATTTTAAACAAATGTGATACTCTTGCTTTTTGACCTTATCCTTTCAGTTAAACTTTCCTTCCGCTCTCATAACCTTCTTTAGTAGTTATTTTAACAGTTCCTTCTTCCATTCTACCATTTCCACTTTAGAAATTCTTCGTTCTCGAAATCTTTCACACCTCTCTAAATAATCTTCATTGTAATGTGTCCTGTTCTCTTCAAATATCCTTTTTCCTCATTGAAATTTCAAATGTACACTTCATCATACAGTATGCGCCAAAAGTATGGAATAAATTCAATAAAAACGAAACAATTATTTTTTGAGAAAAATACTCGAAAACTTTCCTATGTAAGAGGGCAAAATTTTAGTACTGTCTGATAGAGAATTAAACGATCTTTCAGAATCAAGGAAAAAATATGGTGTTGCCATTTAAAAAAAAATCGATGACGTCATTACTCGAAAACAAATGACATTTGAAAATCGCATTTTACGCTAAAATATGTATTTTTTAAATTAAAAATCGACCTGTTCGAGGATTTTTCCCAAAGAATAATTGTTTCGTTTTTATTGAATTTATTCCATACTTTTGGCGCATACTGTATGTTATGCATGCATTTGGCAAATATTTAGTATTGCTTTAGTAGTTATTATGGCTTCTTCGTCTATATCACTTATTTTCTACTATTATCCTGTCTTCTTCTTTAAGACGAGTTATGTTTTCTACAAAACTATTCTTCTCCTTCTTTTTCGTCTCAATGCTCATTGTGGGTTCATTATCACGAACTGGCTGACATCTGTTGATACATTTCGGAACTACTGAACAACAAATTACTTGCATAATAGAAGTGTGTGTGTGTGTTAGTGCAGAATCTGCATAAGACAATTTGTAATAAGTTGGGTGTAGAAAGGAACATTATCCAACAAATGGATTTTGTATGTGTAGGTATAGTGCAAATTCTATGTATTTTTTATTAATTTTGGAAACTTTATTGAAATCGTACGATATTTAGTCATAAAAAGTGTACAAAAATGCAAAACATACGCAAAAATACACATTTACACAAAATCTCGGTGATGTTCCCTAGTGCTCCTCTTATTGTACCTACTTCTGATATTTCCCTGCATAAATTTCCCGTAGACCCTAGACTCTGTAAGCAGTAGAAAATTAAATTGAGAATCAGAAAACTGATAACAAAACACATGAAAGTATAGTAGCAAACAATTTCTTATAGACAATTTTATTCCGGGTAATTCCACACAAGGTTATGTTGTGAATTAATTAAGGATGCTTTTAAATCTGTATTACACATTACACTGCACATTTTCTCCATTTTAAAAAATAGATATTTATGAGATGGCTGAACTAAAGCAGACGTCTCTAAACACAGTTTTTGATAACTTGGAGCTTCTCACGTTCTACCCCAGATAAAACTTGTATGGCCTCGCCTCACCTTCTTATAGAAGTCGCACACAATCCTCCAAGTAATCCAAGATATATGTTATAGATATCTTCAACCGAGCCATTATGTCTGAATCTGAAGTTACGAACATACAAGGATTTCAGAATATATATGCACTCTAGGGGTTTGTCTTACATTAAAGTTTGATTACCCCTAAAATACGCTTTCACCTAAAAATTATAAAGAATTACACCATAAAACACATCCCTGGTAATTAAAAGCTTTATTACCTTTAGCGGCAATTGTAAACGAATTGTTGTTCACGCTTACATCCAACATCTTGAATTTTACGGCGCCATCTAGTGGTTCGTGAATTTCGCGAATGCCTCCGTATCATGTTGCAAATTTAATATATTTTTCTCCTACGCATACCTTTAACTTTAAGAACAGGCCCCTACTCGGATGACATGGAGGGCACACACGCCTCGTTTTTCACTACGTCTTTAATATTTCACGTCCCTCATCTAAATTCATACGTAAACTTCGCCACTGGGTACACGGCGGCCCCTAAATTGTATTTTAAACGAAATTTGAATTATTTAAAACTTCTCGAGTAAAATCGCTCCCCTTGTTTTCACTTTCGCCGTCTAATTTCTGGTTAGGTTAAGTTCGTAGGACCTCGCCTCGTCAAAAAGGCTGATCCGCCACCGGTTATATAGCTACGGGGAAATACTTTGGAGTTTTGCACACTGGCATTTTTTTCGAGGAATGCCTGACTTATATTATAATTCTTAGAATAAACGATGAGGAGCTGGGAATTCCTGTAGCAGTCGCAGGAATTACGTCTTTGGGCGGAGGAGGCTTTAATTAAATTTATTCCGTTTTGGGGAGCGATTCCTTGCAAAATTGAAATGTTTCCAGAGTGGGTAGGTCATTATCCCTTTGTTTTGGCTTTAGTCGGCACGATATTTTAATATACGCTGTTATTTGTGAGTCGGGTTAGATGTGGCCTGGTAGTAAACGATACTGAGTACAGGTCAGTTGGTATTTGAACTACGAAGTGTTTGTGTCTTGTCGGAAGTGTTTTTGCGTACCACTACTTCCTTAATGTTTCTTTATTTGTTTATCACACGTGAGTGTCATGATATGTTATTACTTTTTGGACAATCTCGCCACAATTGTGCAAGAGCGCGACATATTTATTTAGATCGTTTTCCTCAATGACGTATGCCTAACGGAAGGATATTCGTTGAATTATCTCAACACCTTCTTGATACTAGTAGTGTTGTTCTTCGTCCTGAAAATCATGGCCCAGATCGATGTGACTATAGAGGACCATATTTTGGGCATTGTCAGCACGCGATATATAGCTCGAGAAGTCGGAGTACCTTACTAGTCCTATCCATAGGACTCTCTCTCTAAAGCAAGTTCAGGTATTGTCATATTTTTGTAGATGGTTTTTAACTAACCTTAACTTAACTTTATTTCAAAACTGATGAGGCATGCTTTACTAGAAATAGCGTTTTAAATTTTCATAACATTCATAACTAGGCAGAGGAAAATTCACAACCATACAAACATCAAATTTCCAATAGTGTTTTTTCGATCATAGAAGATCTTCTAGCAGAACCTCTTGTCTTGTTAGCCAAATTGACAGGAGAGGCATATTTGAACTTCTTGGAGAACATTCTATAAGAACTGCTCGAAGATATACTTTTGGACGCAAGAGCAAATATGTGGTAGCATCTAAATCATTTTTGAAAATCGCTGGATAGCCAGTAGCAATCCACGTTGTTGGCCAGCCCATACACCTTAGTTAAATCTACTGGATTTTTATTTATGGAGATACAACAAGACGTTAGTTTATGTCACCGAAGTGAAAGCAGGAAATGACTTGTGAAAATGGATTTTTGCCGCTGCCTATGAAATAAGGACAAATCTGCGTATTTTTTATTTAATAATTGGATATGGATATTTTGAACAATTCATTAATTTTACCATTCTCTGTTCAAAAATACAATAGAACAGTTGTCTAAAATAAAATTAATTAATTTTCACAATAGTTGTTTACCTTTGGATTTTCTGTCATCGCTAAAAAACACGGTGGTGCATGGTAGGCAACCCGCAAATACGATCGACTGGCGCAGCGTGTATTCGCACTGTTGCCACGTTGTGATAAAATTCCTTAATATAATAACTCGACTTGTTTCAAGAACGGCTTGGGTTATGCACTTGAACTATTTAACTATTTTGTTCATTCATACTTTATCTATCTTATATTGAAGTTATGACAGAAAAATTTCTAACACCCTGTATATTAATTATTAATTCTTAGAGGAAAAAATAGCAAACAGGCAAGGTATGATTTTGAATTGTTTAAGGACGTGGTATTTTGCCATGGCAGTTTTTATAAGTTATTTAAAATTTAAGGTAATAACATTACTCTTTAAAAGAGGCCAAAAAAGAAAGCCAGTCCTGTCCTACTCCTGTACTAAACTAAATAAAACGCATACCAGCTGTTGTTAAAACCTTCTATCACTACTATGTGGACTGACGAACCAGACCAGCGTCTGTATACCTAGATACACGACAGTTTTAATGCATAGAAGAAAAGGTTGTAGTATATTTTGTTTTTGTGTTAATAATGTACATACTAACAAAAAGAAACAGATGAAATTTCGTACGCATAGACTCAATCATTCTATTCAAGGCCGTACTGTAAAAATGTAATGAAATACATACAGAGTGTACCCTTTCCAAAAATGTCTTACATATTTTTCTTAACCTAATTATACGATTCAGTTGAAACAGCAGTGTGAACATAGCGTCACTCCCAACCGAGAGTGACGCCATCTACATATCATATATTAGCCCGTTGTCCCCGCTGATCTGCCTATACCATGCTGCCGGCGCATTTAATAAAACACCCCTACGCGTTCTGCCGGCTTCCCTCGCGGTTTGACGCCCCCGAAACAGCTAATAAAACATCAAAAAAGATCCCCCATTATTTACCACTTGGCTTCCTCCCCTTCGCGACCGCCTAAGCAACATTACCATAGTGACACGTCAAAAGTCTCTCTAAAACTTTTCTCCGACGCGGCGGAACTGATCTCTTTGTATCCTTCGAGGACTCGGCCGATTATTGATATGTTTGTTAACAATCTCGTTTGCGATATTCCCCTGTTTTTATGACGGCTGTAAAACGGGTAAATGATAACGGGTGGTAGTTCGACAACTTCTATTGCAGTTGGTGAACAAGTATTTGCAGATATCGAAAATGTCTTCCGATTTCAGTTAATATATTTCTATAAACATTTTTTATTAGATATTAACAATATTGTGTGGAACTAACTACTCTGCTGACTAAAGCTCCGACCAGCGTTAAATTACACCCGCAATATCTACCCATATGTTACTTTGATTACCTTTTGTAGATTTTTACTGTATTGCAAAGATATTTAAACTAATACAAATCAATTTTCACACAATTTCTACTAATGAAGTTATACGTATGCCCTTTGGTATCAAATATGCAGGTACGCTAATGAACAATTCCACAGACAAAGCTGTAGTCAATAATTATCTAAAATAAAACTTAATCTAGCTCAATTTACTACAATAAAATACATATATAACCACGCTTTTCTAACAGAGTACTCTGTAGTCGTAAGTTAAATATTTTGCTTGTGTTTATGGATGCTGGACATCGGTATGTAGCAGGGGGTAAGAAGGAACATATGACTCGAGCGTAATAACCCCCCTGGCCGCGTCGCGTCAAGGAAAACTTGATAATTGTACATAATAACGCTCCCAAAGGTGTAGACGGCAACATTCTGCATTAACGACATACGTGCCGGTTGCTTCGCTGTAAAGTTGGCAATTGTGATTCTCTCAAGTTACGTAATTTCGACGGAAATTACGCCCTAATATCGCCATCGATTATCGCTTTCGGAACTTGGGGCATCGGTGCATACGTACATCCGGTCTGAGGCAGTTTCGTTTCCTTCGTAGGATCTCGGGAAGGAAGGAGTATGGCTGGACGGTTTCCTGGGATGGTATTGAGAGCATTCGAATAGCTGGTGCAAAAAGTGACGTTCATTTGTGCATTAGTGAATGGCTAGAAAACTTTTATTTACAAAATTTAGATGGTTATTATTTATTACTTGATTTGTATCATTCTAGTCTATGCACTTTGTTTGCATAAGTAGAGTTTCCCCAAAAAAATAAACTAGGCCATATCTAAGATGACTTCCAAAACTTGAAAAATAGAAAGTTCTAACAGTATTAATGCCAGACACGTAATCGGTTTAAGGCGTAACAGCTAGACGCACATTTACCACAAACTTGATCAATATGTGCTTGCCAATTTAGGGCGTGATCAATAAATACACCCAACAGTTTAAATTGAGTCAAACATTCAGCACTTGATACAGCTATAATATCATCAGTAAAATCACAGTGAAAAATAGTAATTGATTTTCCTATGTCATTAATATATAGCAAAAACAGCAATGGACCCAAGACGCTTCCTTGTGGGACTCCTATATCAAGATATTGTCTGAAGCTATTTATTTGTGCCATAATTTTAGTTTTTTTTAGTTTTATTGGGTTTTTGCCACACTTCTGAAAAAATAAAGATTAATTAACTAAGCCCTTGCGCCAAACGGATCAGCCAAGGGTTATTTTTGAAACCAAGTTTGCCTAACCAAAATATCTCACACGTCAATAATACGGAAATGCGCGATAGTGATGTGATTTTTGTTATTTTTTACTTGTCTCCTTTTTTCAGTGTGAAAGAAAATCTTAAATTGGAGAATTATGGAGAGTTTTAGCATGAAGTTTTGAAAATTTAACTATTTTGTTCGCAACGCTGTTGAAAGGGGTGGTAGCTCTCCAAACTCTAATTGGAAAATAATATCGGTTTCAATTTTTGGACGACGAAACGGGGCAGACAAAGGGTGTGTTTTTAGGGGGTGAGATAAGGGAACTAATTTTGTTTTTCCGGACGAGAATGTGTCACGGACGGAAGCGAGTGGTAATGTATCGTCTAATCACGACCTAAAAACCGACTAGCCGCGATAGTTTTTACCGCGGCTGTTTCTCAGTCGGCCGTGGATCTTCTAGCAGTCGAACCAGAATTTACAAGAAACGTTCAGATTTGCGGTGAACGTTTACGGGGACTAGGCAAAAACTTTTTTAGTTTTGAAAGGATAAACGACATGGGGGGTGACGTTCTAATACGGTAGCGGAGACATGTATAGAAGATCCTATACAAAATAAAATTTCAATCGCAAAAAAATTGTTACCATCCTCAGCAGAGCCTACGGAACTTGACAATAATACAACGTATGTAGTAAACTTCAACAATTACAGCAGCAGCTCATTGAACGCCCAGAACTAAAAGCTACGATAACTAACAGCACTGGTTCTGGCATAAGTGTAACTCACTGCAATACCGGCACTTTCAATTTACATGTAATGCAAAATAAATTGTTTATAATAATTCCTGTTTTGTATTGAAATGTTATATTACTTAAAATGTATATTGTTTAATTAATAAAATCACAAATATGTTTCGAAGAAATGACAAATTATTTTGACATTTGTTTTATGGCTTTGGCGTTCTAGAACAAAAAAGTATTTCGGAGCTAGGTGACAAAAAAGATTCACATTATCCACTGAAAATTTAACGAAAATGTCGACGTTTGTTGTCGACAGTTTCCGAAAAAAAGCCACCAATATATTCATATATCAAATTTAATTTTAATCGATTAACGATTTTCCATTTTATAACCTAATTCATATACATATATTAACGTCTCGTTTATTTGTAGTGGGAGGATCTCAAATCTTTCCTCCACAAAATCAAATGTTTCACATCCATTACGGAACACAGGAGCTGACGCAACGAATCACATCGATATTGAGTGGTAGACAGGAAGATGAACGTCGGTAGGAGGGAAATTTCAGCCTTTAACCCGCTCCCTAGCCCTCGTCCACAACGCATCGTCTTTTTGTCGTCAGAGTTAACCCTCCGCTTCATTGTAACTTTTCTTTTTTATTCGCTAGGGGACGGAAGTACGAGAAAATAAGTCATAAGTTCGAGATTGCACGGTCTAGATTTCATTCGGTATCGACTATTCGTTTTTTATGTACATTTTACCATATCGAGTCGAGGGTGAACTAGAAAGGGGTGCTATGTAAAGGGACATATGTCCGCCAGGACCAGTCCTATATTACGTTCTACCATACAGCCAACTTTTCGATAGGCTTCTAGATTTTACTTGCTCCCTAAAAACTCATAGGCGGAGAGCACAAGCGCAGGGGTCAGTGAATTAAGCCGAAAAAATTTAGTATTTTTCCAACGTGCATACAAAAACCGTCGTTTTCATTCCCAAATATTGCAATTGTATTAAAAGTAAGTCAAGTTTGAAGTTTAAAATTTGTTTATTTGCTTCCATAGATATGTTAAATGATTTTTAATTTACTGTTACTTACCTCTTGATAAAACTGTAGCCAACAATAATCAATATTTACTGAACTATTTGACACACAATGGTGAGTTTTGACGTAGTTAGTTTATTGGTAATGTACCAGTAGACAAAAACACAGGATATCATTAAAAATAAACTGGTGTCTATGTACAAAAACAATATATTTTCAACTAAACAATGAATTTTATCGACAAACTTTAGGAATGGCAATGGACTCATCATTATCACCAATTTTAAGTAACAATTTTATGGATTTTTATTCAAAATATAAATAAAAACATAATATCTGGTGGTGCATAGATGACATTTTTGCAATTTGGCCTTCTACTGTTGCAGAATTAAATGATATTAACAATAAAGAACCAACAATAAAATTCACTTTGGAAATAAATGTCTATAGAAAACAAACTCACACCAACAGATATTTAAATTTTAGATTTAACCACACATTAATATCAAGAAAGGTGTTAAATATTTATATGATAGAGCAAAATTAATTTCATCAAAAAACGACATTTTTAACAACGTACTAAAAAAAATTAGTAAAAATGTTTTAATAAATAATGAATACCCTCCAAATTTGGTTCGATAACATGCATATATTTTTGACAAATATTCTTATAGAACATCGCCATGACCCAACAAACAAACGCTTGAGTAGAAAGTCTGTATTTCTTAATCCTAATAACGGCCGAGCTACCCCGCACGCCACTGGAGCGCGGGGCGCCGATCCGCGCCACGACCCCAGTAATCCATAATGCTCACATATTGAATATTTCCCGGAGGCATTTTCATTTTATTTCTATTTATACAAAAGGGCGCATAAAACGTAACATGGCTTTTTGGAGGCGAAAAATTTTTCGCATATTTCATACTCGAATGTAACGGGTGGTGTGCGGACGGAGACCGAATCTATAAGAGAGTTATTTACGGTACGAGATGGATTTTTTACGCGCCAACGTCGCCACCTGGGAAGCCAATAACGGCTACTGGAACGGTGATTTTGTTTATTTATCTGTTTGATATGCCGCAATATCCGAGCGAATAAGAAAATTCCGGATGACAAATCTGTCAAATAAAGATCTTATTGTATCAGTTTCGGGCATAGTATACGAGGCGGGTCACGCGAAACGCGCAGGTACGGCCTCTTGGATCTCCAGATTTGGATGCTATCGATTTTTTTTTTAGTAATCGTATAGAATATATTAAGACAATACGCGCAATGGAAGGGGTAAATTGTTTTATCTGATGGCATGTCATAATGACAACGTTATGTCACTCAATTTTGATGACATAAGGAAGCTCATTATGGTACTAGGTACTGAGTTTTTTGAGTTACGAAATGGTTTTGGGCGCAATATTCTATGGTAGAATCTAAATTAAATGTGGAACACAATTTAAAGATTGATAATTATTCTAAATTAATAGCATATTTGAAGCGACAAGGCGATAACTATAAACCGAAAAGGTCACAAGATTTCTCTAAAAAAGAATTTGACAAATTCCTCAGTAAGGCACCTGATGATAAATATTTAGCAACCAAGGTACGTGTACCTATGTCTAAAAATATGTATTGGACCAGTTATTTTTATAAAATTTATGTACTGTACAATACTTTCTAGGTCGTACTAATATTTGGAATCACAGGAGCATGTAGATGCGATGCGGGTTTAATTAAAACTTAATGAGTAACCACTCCCACTAAAACTAAAAAAAATCGTTCATTTACTATAATTGGAGATTTTTATTTGAATTTATACAGAAAATAGTCTTCGACCAAAAGACAAAACTTTTGATAGGTTTTTCATTAAATATCAACATGGCCATTGTCATCGTGTTGTAATCAGCATACATACAATTTCAAACGTATCAAAAGGTGTTGCGCTGTTTCTAAATTTGTCAAATCCAACTGATTTTTACGATTGCCTATTCCAAACATTTAAAACTACGTTTCTCTAATCCAAACGGATTTTAAAATTCTCCGCGAATTATGTCTCCAGCCCCTCCCCTACCCACACCTTTACACGTCGGAGAACGATAACGCCAAAAACTCCATCAGTCAGATTTCCGGACCTAAATAATTTTCCATTATCCATCAAATCCCATCTATGCCAGATGAATATTACGCTACCTAACGGGGGCCAAATTGAAATTTTTATGCAGGAGACGATCCGAAGTCTTCCGGTGCAGAGGCAATTCTCGTGTTCATTAAAGGAGGGAAATAAGCTCTGCGAGATGCATTGTCAGAAGGAATAGACGATATTCATTCTTATCCGGTTCCTACGTTGTAAGGATGCAAAGTGCTCGTTCCAAGACAAATACTCAATGGATTCGTTGCGATTAAGTTAGATATATTATGCAATTACACTTAAGAAACTATCCGGTACTATTGGTCGTTGTTGGTACTGCAGTCTGAACGCCAGATTAATGAACTACCTAACAGGTTCCTGCAATTTTGCTTCTAAATTGTCTAGTATGAACTCACCGAATGAGATCATGATTTTTCAAATCTGAATATAGCAACTTCAACTCTGTTCAATGATCTTAGATTTCTAGGCATTTGAAGAGGAATATAGGTCACTTGCTCCACTGTACAACTCCTCACAATCTACCCAAGAAACAAGACATGGTTCAGAACACTTCAAAAAGAACTCTTGAACAAGGAAGACACCTAAGAAATATCGGGTAACAACGATAATAATGGCACTATTTAAAAATGAACTTGGCTACCTATTTTGAACTGCTGACGTATTCGTAATAAAATCTGCTTTAAACTCTTAACTTAGCTCTTAGTTCTACTCGCTAAGATAAGTTTAATGAAAGGTTCAGCAGCTCTATTAACTGCAGCAATAGTTATTTATGTATCAAGGGAGTTTTGAGGATGTTAATTATCGAGGGCAATAGAGCTCAAGATTATTAACATCCAATTACTCACGTGATAGATAAAGATTTTTGTGTCATACTAATGAAGTATGAAAACCAAATTCTGCTGATTTTATTAAAATTAAACGAACATTGTTTAATAATTAAGTAGGCATGATTACCATGGATATATCAACTGACAAGTTTGTAAATAAAAATTGTATCAAATTTATTAATTCGTGAAAATGAATGAAAACCTGAAGATAAGTGAGATTTCAAGCGATTTGTTGCAAAAAGCTGAGAAAGCTGAGAAAGCTCGTGCCGCACTACTACCAACAAAGTCGGAACCAAAGTATAAAAAAATTGACAAATTTCTGCAGTGTCTGAAAGTTAACCGTATTGAAAACAAAAATATAAGCGAAACTGTAATGTTGGCTTACTTTGAAACATGGTACGTATTTATTCTTCCACGTTCTAGTATAAGTTATATTGATTTATTTTTCTTATAGTCTGAATCGTACAGTCCTAATTCCCTGTGGACTAAGTGGTCAATGTTAAAATCAATGATGACAATTTATAATAATACAGATGGGAGAAAGTTTCATGAACTGAAAGCGTTTCTCAAACGAAAAAGAAATGGCTATGAGCCAAAAAGTCTAAAGTATTTATATTGTAAATGTTTTCGTTGGCGATTTTCAATCGCCCTAAAAAAATAACAGAAAATTATTACGAATTAATGTCCAACAATTTAGAAAAAAAATATGTACTGAGACACACAAAATGTTGATAAGTTGATAAGTAATACTAGAAAAATAGAGACCGAAAAAGTTTTTTTACTGAAAAGTTCACGATAGAATGAAATGGAAGGTATTTAAGAAATATCAGCAGTTGCGAACCTAGGAGCAAAAATAAGATTCTAGTAAGAGGAAGAAGATTCTGACCAAGACTCTACAGAGTAGTAATAGACAACTAGAAATAATTTCAATCGAAACCTGCAGGTGGAAAACGATTTTTATGTAAAAATATCTAATACTGGAGGAATACGACGACAGTGGAATGTCAAACAATGAACCAAGACTCTATTGTCATGAAAAAAAGCACCACAACCTTACGCATAATGACAGTCGATTTCCTGATGCCAAATTATGCTGACGTCACTCTTTGGCGTTGCGGCCTTTTTATATTCCAGTCACGACAGCAAAGATAACAAGAATGACAGGGTTCAAACAATTGCGAATTCCGGATTCCAAATATGGTAATTTCATTTTATCAGATGTTGATTTACATCCATTAAATATTTAATATATGAATTTTAATGAACCATAAAATAATATTTACAGCATTGTTGCAACAACTAAATTATACGAAATGATTTAACGCTGTCGGGGGAATGGGTTTATCGTGTAATATGGAAATTATTTGCTTGTATTTCCCGTGTAATGAGTTGGCGGGAAAAAAACGGGGCTGATGTATGAGTGCATTATTGAAATTTAATAGCGATTGTACGACAGAAAATTGTTTGTTCGGTTTATAGGGCCGTGCGATTGTTTGGATTTGCAACTGAAGCAAAAAAGAGTTATTTATGTAAGTCAGTAAAGTGATTCTTTATTGAACGAGCCCGAAAGTTCGTTACGTAAGTAACTATAAACTTTTATTTTTCTGTTATTTTATTGCATCCAATAAAACAAGAAATAAATCGAAAACGGTTACATTTATCGACATAAAACAAGTGAAAAATAGACACTAGCCCTCTAGCGTCTTCAGCAAAATTAAGTACGGATTCATTTTTCTCTTCCCAGAAGACCCCCTAATCCAAAATAATGCCCCGTATATAGTGATTGTTCTGGTAAATCGACCTGTTGGTCTTTGTTTTAGTTACATATACACTATTAAATTCAAAAGATCTTCATTACGTAAAGCCCCAGCAATGCCAAACAGCATAAATCTAAAATAATTACTACATTTATATCAAATTATTTTTGAAAAGTTAGCATAAATTACCTTTATCATCAGATTTCATCCGGTGCATTTAATAAAAAATTAAGTATTTCTTTTAAGATATTGTCTGAAGCTATTTATTTGTGGCATAATTTTAGTTTTTCTTTACTTTTATTGGGTTTCTTGCCACACTTCTGAAAAATAATAAAAATTAATTAAATAAGCCCTTGCGCCAAACGGAACAGTCTAAGGGTTATTTTTGAAACTAAGTTTGCCTAACCAAAAAATCTCACGCTGAAAAAAGCAGATAAGTAAAAAAATAACAAAAATCACATCACTATCGCGCACTTCCGTATTATTGACGTTTCGAAAAACTCTCTGTTTTCGTTTTCAAAATAGTAGTAAAAATATTAAACGTATGTCAAGTTTGACAGTTTAAAATTTGTTTATCTGCTTCCATAGAGATGTTAAATGATTTTTATTTTATTTTTACTCACTTCTTCTTGATACAACTGTAGCCAACATGTGATTCAATGGGGTTCGGCAAAAATTTTAGAGAAGGAAGATAACGCGACAAAAAGAAAATTAAAAGCGACCGCGATTATTTTGTTGAACGGAGATAAGTGTGTGTCAAACTGTTCAGTAAACATCGATCATTGTTGGCTACAGTTGTATCAAGAAGAAGTAAGTAAAAATAAAATAAAAATCATTTAACATCTCTATGGAAACAGATAAACAAATTTTAAACTGTCAAACTTGACATACGTTTAATATTTTTACTACTATTTTGAAAACGAAAACAGAGAGTTTTTCGAAATGTCAATAATACGGAAGTGCGCGATAGTGATGTGATTTTTGTTATTTTTTACTTATCTGCTTTTTTCAGTGTGAGATTTTTTGGTTAGGCAAACTTAGTTTCAAAAATAACCCTTGACTGTTCCGATTGGCGCAAGGGCTTATTTAATTAATTTTTATTATTTTTCAGAAGTGTGGCAAAAAACCCAATAAAACTAAAGAAAAAATAAGTATTTCTTGTTTTGAGAATTTTGGACATTTTTGGAATATAATTTATTTCTTTTTATTTTAAAAAAGCCGCAAGTTTTTTATATTTACTAATGTCAACGTCATTTTTTGCTGGAAGATTGCTTTCACTATGGAACAATGCAACCACTTTGAGGAAGAAGAATGCTCTTTCAATAACTATGCCATTAAAACATTTTCACTATATTTTTCAATTCCGTGTTTCTTGTACCATTTCATGAATATGACTATTGTATTTTTCGACTGATTTTTGTGGTAGAATTTCGAAACACGTTTCTAACGACTTTTCCCGAATTTCTGGTGGTATGCACTGAATGTAATCTTCCACCATTTTCTATAAGTAATTCGCGACAAATCTTTTACTGTTGATTCTGTTTAATGCCATACAGTAATGACTATGGTGGTGATAAGTATTTGCGACAGGTAAAATGCTAGATTTTGACAGTAAAATAAAGTAAATATTATTTCCAGTAGGTGTCCAGGAATTCATAATTATTTAATTAATCTCATCTTATTCTGCAGTTATCTCCTAGTATCACAGAGAACAAGTTGGCTCGGAAAAGCGAAACAAACAAATAACTACTCCTACCCATACATGAAAATGAGAAAATCACCGCCGCTCAGTGTTGACCAGGAGGTGGTTTTCCCACCCCAGGTGCAATAATAAGTTTATAAAGTGCACTTGCGTTTGCAATCCCGATGAGAGACAATATATTTTACAACGAGTGCACCTTTTACCGGTTGCTTCTGTGAATGCTATTGCGCAACACAGAAGTTACGCCAGTGGCGTACACGGCAATAATTTTATTTATAGAGATATTTTCTTAAATGTTCGCATATTTTCTAAAAGAACCGTCTAATTTTTATTTACAAGCTTAAAATAAAATATAGAGCTACTGTGTTTTTCAGTTGTTTCACGTTTTGGTATTTTTCGGGCACCCTGTATACCAAATCAAAAACTTCTGTCTGTCTGTGCCACTACAATTATTATGAACAAATTTTTTTATGAAGAATTAGCCTCACACAAATTAAAAAAAATAGACAAACACCTTAAAATACAGTACCTAACGTTAATATAAAAAAAAAAACAAAAATGCACACTTACAGACCTTATGTCTAACAAATCAAATTTAAACGTTTACATTATGCGCATTCGATATGGTACAGGGTGATTTAAAATGGACCCGCGTACGATTTTCCAAAACGGCAAAAAACGTAGGTTTACAGAATTAGTTTTTACTAGTGAGATGTGGAGGAGACTATTAGCAAAAGAAAAACGTATCAATTAAATATACAGAATGTTTTATGTTCTTAGAAACACTTATTTTAAAACAACAAATTTTGATTCTTTGAAAAAATCAGAAAGCGTCTTTCACAATACATAACTTTATTTCAATAAACATTTTTTTCGATAAAACTTCTATTTTTCACAAAATTCAACCGCCTACACGGAAAAATGCCGAAACCACGCCACTGTTTCTTTTCTAATCTCGGCAATGCCACCTTGGCGGAAACTTATGGTTATTTCAACGCCACCACCGACAACTAGACCTTACATTTCCCAAGACTGAGTGGAGTAAACCAATGTGGTCATTTTGCCACGCTAAGAGAATCGTTTTTTAACAACGTGCTGCTTTTGAAAAATTAAATGTAATTTTTATTAAACAAAAACGTAGCAGGCTAATGAGTTATCATTTGTCATTTTATTTAACCTGAATAATGTAACAGAATATTATTTTTGCAGTCATATAGAGTGTGTTGAACAGAAGTTGAAAAAGGAAAATGTTTTTATTTTTAATATCATGGAAAAAAGCCTGCTTGTTAAAATGTACAAAAGTACAGGTTTAAGCTAGTCAATATAATATGGACGATATCTCTTACTAACAAATTGTTATACATACAGTAGGTTTTATTATTAGAATTCAATAATAAATCCACTATGCGAGTCACATTTTTATTTATAAATAGTTGATAAGGCCTTGTCAGGAGCAGACATAACTTCTGCGTAAGATTTTTTTAGTGGAATTTGTCTATTCATCCTCTAAATGTGAATTATCCATACTTCTCTGTAAAAGTGTATTGTTCATCCATCATCCAAAAATGTATTGCAATGTAGGTATTTCATTTGCATTAGCAAACATATTTGTAGATATGCGTATACCTATGAAAAAATAAATATTTTTAATACTTTCTGTCTTACGAATGTCCTACAAAGTCCTTATTAATGCGCCGTTTATGTTTGTCTACTATACGTTAACAGCACAACTAAAACATTTTAGGTTAGAGGTTAGGTTGATGTGCCTTTGCGCATGAGCAACAGAAATCATATGAAAACTTCTGTAAAATTTCATAATAAATTGAGTAAAAGTAAATAGTCCGATTGTAGTACATTGTATTACCACACTATTTCTGAAACTTCCTAATTTTATTAGGTAAACACTGATACACTTGATTATTCCTTAATATATAATGTAAATTCAAATGTTCCAGTAAATATTGTGTAAAAAGAGCATAACAAAACATGGAAATTTCCACCCATTTTTATGATTATAACCTATCATAGGCACTCTTGGCCTTTGACGATACAATTTCATTGTTTTTGTTTTCTATGGACTGAGCTGACCCAAAAACGAGTATAATTTATTCAAAAAAACACACTGTCTACCGCCGTTTTGTCTCTATAAATATCCAAGGAGGCAGCAACAGGAACCTCCGCCTTCTCCCGAGTAGCGCTATTAAATATTGACGCCTCGTTCGGTCCATTCCAAATACACGCAGCCTACTGGGCCGAACAACAGTTTTTTCATTTTAAAAATGGACGCGATGTCGTAACGAGCTTGTTCCCATTTCAGGAGAGCGATGGGGTAGAATATGAACGTATACGTACGGCTTCGTTTCTTATGTTTCGGTAATTTGTGCGAACCGAAACCGGAGGGGTGGGAAAATGTAGAGAATTTAAAAAAAAATCCGGATCGCATTGCGGCGGTCGTTTTGGTGATAAAGGACAATTTAATTGATTTAAAACATGTTTGACTGGTTAATAGAAGTATAAGCTCAGAATACAGTGAAGTATTTACAGGTGTTCCACAGGGCTCAATATTAGGCCCACTTTTATACTTATTGTATATGCATGATCTTCCATCTTGCATGAATAATGAAGCTCTTATTATGTATGCAGATGACACATCACTGATTATATCAGATACAACTGATCTAGTTTTGGAGGAAAAATGTAATTCAACTCTGGAGCAAATAGGTAATTGCTTTGGAGCACATTCTTTGTACTTTAATCGTATCAAAACAGCTTTTGTTAGATTTTACAATTATCGGAAACAGTATAATTAATATGTTTATGACGCTTCCTTGCCGTACAGCGAAAATAGAATAACCTATTTGGGTTTTAAATTAGATGAGTGTTTAAACTGGAAAGAACATTGTACTGCATTAACATCAAAATTGAGTTCTTTTGCAAACACGTAATTCCCAGAAACAACTACTCTGCGGGCTACCCTACAACTTTCATCAGATACCTCACCTATGGCATACTGATGAGTGCTAATAAACTCGAAACCAGTATATAAGTCTGGTGCGCTACTGACGAATAACTCCAGCTCTTTGCTAGAGGTTTTCCAGGTGTAATTCAATGCTGGTTGGGGCATTAGCCCGCAGAGTAGTTGTTTATCTAAAGAAAATAAAAGATGAAAGTTTTGAACTACTCACCGTCCATCTCCAGGCACCATCCCCTCCTACGAGAAAATCGGCACCAGTGTGCGGCACAATCACTCGCGCACGCGAGATTGGTACGTCTACATTGATTCCCCAGAGATTTCAACCTCGCTGGCTATACGTTTATACCCCAGTGGTCTCAAACCTAGGTTTTCACCTCCAGGAAAGCAATTAGGGCCTTACTAACTCGAGGAATACGCCGTTAAAATGAATTATCAGATATGACTCGAGCGTGCTCGTCCCTAGGCTCGATCGTACCAATCAACAGATAGATATCGACGGAAAGAGTCACTATGTTGACCACAGCAGTGAACATGGTATTCTCCGGGAACTTCATTATAGGTACTACAAAAGCCACAGTTCAAAACTATTCTAGAAAGCCAGCAAGTCACTATAGCAGTCACGATTAGTAACACTTTGGTCGCAGTCAGTCGCTTCGGATCTTCAGTTTGAAAAGAAACTGAAAAAGAAAGTTATTGGTTAACTGTTGTAAAATTTCTAAACAATCACAAGAGAATGATTAATAAAAGAAAAACGTATTACGTACTATACAAAAATTATTATTATATCTAAATAAAACTGCTGTCGTTATGAACAACCAGTATAGTTTTTTATAAACAAAATATATGCGTGTAAAATAAAGAACAGGGTACTTTTTTACTGCATTGTAAAGGTATTTTAAGCTAATATAAATCAATTCTACAATTCCTATCTATGAAGTCATATGTATGTTCTTTGATACCAAATATGCTAATGAATATTTCCATATACAAAAAAAGCTGTATTCAATAATTATATATAATAAAAATTAACTAAACTTACTAACCTGGTTTAATGACATTCTATAAATACCACCTGGAGGCCACCTGAAGAAGCAATCCCAAAAATGCAGAAATAGATCAGATCTCATCTATTGTGGTTAAATTTTCCCATAGTTTATAGATAATTATTGAATACAGTTTGGTATCAAAGAACAAACACGTAACTTCATTGATAGGAATTGTAGGAGAATTGATTTATATTAACTTAAAATACAGTAAAAGAAAGACTAAATTTTCAATTGCCGTTTCTAGGCTTATTTGTCCACGAAATTGTCTAGGACAAACGCCATTACGATTAAAATAATACATTCTTCGTACGTATCTGGAAAAATCCCCATTCTCATGGCTGATAGTGTCATATGAACCTCGCAGCTTCCAGAAATAATTGAGGTCTATTCACCCATAGTTCTAATATTTTTCCCGCCGCCGGAAGTTCTATTCCGAAACATTATCCTTCCTCGATTCCGCGTCGAATAAGGCATTAGCGCCGAATGAAATTTTCGCCTTAAAGAAAGACCCCGCGTCGAGAAAATTCAATTGCACCTACAGATGAGGCCACCGCCGTCGCCGCTTCCATAAGCCTCTTTGTCGCCGCAGCGCCATCTGCATATTTAACGGGAAAAATGATGCAGCTGCAGGACCGCTCCTATCACCGCCTGCTCTGCGTTACGGACGAAATTTCATTACTGACGCTCTCTTTTCGTTTGTCACTCCTCTATTCGAGAACGCGGCCAATTTGGGACCGCCGATATTAGGGGGAATAATCTGCTTTCACTCATTTTTCGCCCGACTTTGTGTCGGGGTGTGTTTGGTGATTGATTGACTTCGATTCTGCTTTTTTTTTGGTTCCTCTTACGCCACGCATTGTGTATGCGGTGTTACGCGGAACAGCGGGGGATTATTTTTAAGGATATGACGTGGGTAATTATTCGAAGAAATCTTTCTTCGATGCTTGGCATTCTAAAAAGCTTTATTGATATATGGTATACAGGGTGATTCAGTTTTTAGTGAACAAACTTTGAAAGTAAGTAGAACAGAACAGTAGTAGGTACAGGGTGTTAAAGTTTGAAGAGGATATTTGATTTTTTGGTATAATTACTAAAGTAATGGAGATATTTAAGCCATACTTGGTACACAGTGTAGTTAGTTAAGGTGTCATAAATTGTAAAAATATCAAGCACTCTGAATAATCAGTGGCGGAGATATGGGCTGTTCGAATTTTTAATTTAGGAGAAAAGTTCTATCGCCCTATATAATGTTAAAGTTTATGACATTTTTAAATGTGTATTTTAATTTCTAACAAAAACGCTATCTTACATTTTTTTCGTATCTGCTAGGGTTACATAGTAAATTTGACTTATTTCAGTTATTTCACTGGTCCTGTCGGTAATAAATAACTTAACCATTATTAGTAATATTGTTTGATGGTAAATTATCCCTGAAACGAGAAAATGTGTACCCATGATTAAATTACATTTTCTATTAGTTAAAAAATTGCGCTAGAGCTATAGGAAAATTAACAATTCTAAGCAGTTATATAAAAACTAAAAATTTTGGCAATACAGACATTTAATAAGTACAATTTAACTAAAATAAAATATTGCAAATTACATTAACTATAAATACCTACAAATTAGTTTTTTTATAACTACTTCTCTGAAAATTATTCATTTTCGTTAAAAAACCTTAGGTTTTATATTTTTTAAATAATAAATAAATCATTCTTCTAAAGAACGAAGTTTTATTTAAAAGAAAAGTTATAATAAAAACGGGTTTTTCCATTACAGCACCGGTGCTGTCAAAAAAATTAAAGAAAAAACTTCTATAAACATAAAATTCATCAAACCTTTGGTATAACCGTTTCAGTTCCAATTTTTTCGTTAAATTTAAACGATGGTTGCCTATGTAAGCGAAAATTAGATATATTTTACCATATTGTAAAGGTATTTTAGTTAATACAAATCAATTTTCCTACAATTCCTATTAATGAATTCATACGTATGCCCTTTGGTACCAAATTTGCTAAGGAAGAATTATACAGTATGCGCCAAAAGTATAGAATAAATTCAATAAAAACGAAACAATTATTTTTTGGGAAAAATCCTCGAACACGTCGATTTTTAATTTAAAAAATACATATTTTAGCGTAAAATGCGATTTTCAAATATCATTTGTTTTTGATTAATGACGTCATCGATTTTTTTTTAAATGAAAATGCCATATTTTTTTCCTTAATTTTGAAAGTTCGTTTAATTCTCTATCAGACAGTACTAAAATTTTGCCCTCTTACATGTTTTCGAGTAAATGACGATTGAATGTTAGAAAACGTTAATTTTATCCATAAAAAAGTAACAATTCTGAGATATGTAAAATAAAATACAATTGATTAAATTTTATACTTAAATTAAATGTTCGAATTGCCACCCATGAACTTCTTGACAATGCGCAAGTCTGTGAAGAAATTTTGAATGATTTCTGGGGTAACTCTGCGTATTTCGTCCCGAATGCGATTTTGAAGTTCTTCTAAATTACGTGGTTTATTAATGTACACTTTTGACTTCAAGTATCCCCATAAAAAATAGTCAAGAGGTGTAAGATCTGGCGATCTTGCAGGCCATTCTATCGGTCCGCGTCTGCCGATGCACCTCCCAGGAAAACAGTTGTCCAAAAAATCTCGTACAGGGCGCGCATAGTGCGGAGGTGCACCGTCTTGCTGAAACCATATGGTATCGTCAGGAATGTCAGGGTCATTATCGTTAGGAAAAATTACTGCAAGGGCTGGAACAAGGTCATTTTCTAGAAACTCTGAATATCTTTGTCCTGTAAGGGTTCCTTCAAAGAAGAAAAGCCCTACTATTCTGTCGTCAACTATTCCAGCCCACACATTTAATTTCTGAGGGTGTTGGGTATGTGTCTCTGCCATCCAATGAGGATTTTCCCGACTCCAATATCTGCAAGTTTGACGGTTTACTGTACCATTCAGACAAAATGTGGCCTCATCTGAAAAAAGTATTTGCCGGTGTAAATTTCTAATTCCTTGACATAAATCCATTAGAATTTCGTAAAAGTGTAAGCGGCGATCGGGATCATCTTCATTAAATTCCTGCACAAGTTGAATTTTGTAGGGATGATATTTTTCCTTCCTCAAGATACGTAGCACTGTGCTCTGACTAGTGTCATTGTTTAATGCAATCAATCGTGAAGAATTATAAGGATTATCCACCATAATTATCAAAATGTTCTGTTTCTGATTTTCATTAATGCTTGGACGTCCAGGTTTTGGAATATTTACAACATTGCCAGTTTCTCTAAATTTAGACTGACTGCTGTGGCTGATAGGGCGATCTGGATATTTTTCATTAAATAAATCGCAAACTTCCTGCTGAGTTCTAGTCATATTCCCGCATCCGATAAGAATTAAAATTTCAATTCTTTGAGTAACAGTTAAATGTGCCATAATACTTTAAATTGAATAATAATTTCTATGTCGCTTACAGTACTTATTAGAAAGTCGATGTGACAATGACATTTTGCAAAGATTTTCACCTACGTGATCCATAAAAGAACTATGGAATTCGAAAAACTAAACTTGATAACGTTTATGCTTTATTTTAATTGATTTACGTTTTCTAACATTCAATCGTCATTTACTCGAAAACTTTCCTATGTAAGAGGGCAAAATTTTAGTACTGTCTGATAGAGAATTAAACGATCTTTCAGAATCAAGGAAAAAAATATGGTGTTGCCATTTAAAAAAAAATCGATGACGTCATTACTCGAAAACAAATGACATTTGAAAATCGCATTTTACGCTAAAATATGTATTTTTTAAATTAAAAATCGACCTGTTCGAGGATTTTTCCCAAAAAATAATTGTTTCGTTTTTATTGAATTTATTCCATACTTTTGGCGCATACTGTATATACAAGGTTGGCTGGCATAATACCTTTTTTTAGCAAACATAACAGACATTAGAACAATTCCTATTAAATTTATATCCCATTTAAGTTTTTTAGTACAAAAAAATCCTTATTTATCAAACCCGATCCAACTCCGAACGAAAGAAACGCGTCCGCGACATCCCGTTGACGTATAGCCGCATTTTTTTAAGCAAGCCGCGACGTAGCGAAAACTTCCACCGCCAACTGTTTCCTGTGCTAAAAATCTATCTCGCGCCCCTCCACCCCTGCGAATATGTAATTTTTTACCCGGTCCGTTCGGTCGGAAAAGCGAGGTTAGGATTTGTTAGCAGCTTAAAGGGCAAGATTAATATGAAGTTGTAAATTCAAACTTGGGCAATAAATATCGAAAGCTTAGCTCCGGAGCGCCTTTAAGGGCCCACCGGATCGGCGCGGGGAAACCATAAAAATCCTGGAGTCTACAGTGGGACTCATTCATCGCGATCGAGAGGGCTTATTTTGTATTAAGTCCCTTTGTGTGGGCGTAATTATCATTAATCATGCTACTCGCGGTTGTTTCTTTGTTGATTTTGGGGATGAGGCGAACAGCGTCGAGCCCACGCCGGAAATTTTGTTTGCAGAGAAGATAAAACTTGAATAACTGGTTGTTCGCTGCATAGTTTAAGCTAGAGGAGCTGAGGAGAGGGCTCGGTTTCGGTTACAGTTACGAACAAAATCAGAAATTGATTTGAATTGAAAAATATGACTAAGAACAGAGCACAGATAGATAGAACAAGGTCAAAACTAGAATTAAAAGAGTTCGTTAATATTTATAGTGAAGTAAAGAACAAAGTAAAGACGAAAACATAAAATTTCTTATTGGGAACAAAGTCAAAACAGAGAACAAAATAAGGAATAACATAGCCATGATTTTGTACTGGGAACAAAGTCAAGACAAGGACAGGATAAAGACGATCCAAGAAAAAAGAAAGAACATAATAAAGAGAATAATTCTTATCGAGAACAAATTGAAGAGCATAATAAATACGAATGTTCGTATTAAAAACTGAGAGAACGAATTCAAGGACAGATATAAGTTTCTTAATGAGAACAAAGTCGAGATTAGGAACAAAATTAGAACAAAATTAAGAACATAATAAATCAGAGAACAAATCATTATTTTTATTGATTTTAACAAAATCCAGAACAGAATAAAAATGAACAGGTTCTACTGTGAACAAAATTAAAAACGTAAAAAGAAAACAGTTTTACTAAGACAAAGAATAAAGGGGAACATTTTTTTAAGAAAAAAAGTCAAGAACATAATAATTCTTACTGAGAATAACTTCATAAATATAATAAAGTCATTTTTATTAAAACCAATATTTACAAATTTTATTCATAATAACAGTCCCAATATTTCAATCAGTTGTTTCATTCATTGATTTCAAGAACAAAGGCGAAAGAGCAACGTTTTTAATTTTGTTCGGGTACGTTTGCGGTCTTTGATATTTAATCGAGCATTTCGAAACAACGAGAAAGCCGAGCGTCAGACGGAAACGAGGGGTCTGACAGAGACGCGAAAACACATTTACTTACAAAATAATATATGAATGAACCGTTTCGGGCTCTTATCATCACCATATAGAGAAAATTACCATCGCCGGCAAGCACGAATAAGCGATCGTGGCGTTATTTTGAATATAAATCGCGATTTTAATAAAGCCCGAGTGCCTGACTCCAGAAAATTCCATATAATTCTTTGAAGTAACCCTTTTCAACTTTATTAAATCTCGGCGTCGACTCGCGCCCCCATTGGCGTCCGACTTCGATGTTCCGCGATGTCCAGAAGGACGGCCGTTCTATTACAGTCGACAAAATTGATTATAACGCTTTACCAGCATCAATAATATCCCTTGTAAACGAAAGAGTGTCCAGATCATAATTAAAAGTCAAGGTGAATATCCAAGGATACCTTACGGATTGTTAAACGTCGTTTATGACTGAGATACATATAATACTTTATATACGATCAAATATGTTTCAAGTTGCGATCTACACCATAACAACAGGTCGTTATACTTTACTTTAACTCCAGTTCGTGTATTAAATTTATTCAATAGCAAACGTGGCAACGTTGCCGAGCGCAACAATAATATATTTTCCAGCTGTAAATACTGATTTTATAACGTGCAACATTAATATATGACGGACAATAAATTATCGATACGTTAATATATCCAAGCCGTCAACTGACAAATCGAACGTTTCTGTTTTATCTAAATTAAACTTCAGAGATAACAACGGATGTGGAAACTGCTAATATTCCCGTTGTGCGGTAATTTATATCGTAGGGAAGGCTCGGTGAGGGAAAATGCACTTGTACAAAGTCGGATCGGGATTGTTTAACGAAGTGAAGAGTTTAGTAAAATCGGAGGAATAATGAAAATTTAACAGTGATGGAAAACAGCTTTCGGATTTTCAACTTCGGAGTACATTCTACACGGTAAATCATAATAACAAAATGCCGGCTGCGATAATCAGTAGCTAGACATTAATTTAAAGCATTAAATAATAATTTATTTGGTTTCTGTATAAAGCTTTTCGTAGATACAACACAAAAAATATATATCAAATATAACGTAGACGATAAAGAGAGTACATTGCAATATACAGATGTATAATAGGATCATTTCATAAGAATGAACTCCTATCTAAGGGCATGGACCACTGCGCATCCTATTCTCAAGAACCAAACCTGAAAAGTAGGTATCTAGTTATATGTCTTGAACCGCACCGTACGTTTTGTATAACTGTTAATTATTTTTTATCGGCATCAAACAAAGTTAAAACTGAATAAAAATGAGAGAAAAGAAAAAGTTTTTGCTAAAGCAAAATCAGCAGCGGAATTAACAGTGGAACATAATAAAGGCGAATGTTCTTATTGAAAACAAAGTTGAGAGTTAAAAGAAAAAATGAATATTCTTAATAGAAATAACTCAAAAACAGAATAAAGTGAACATTTCTTAATGAGAACAAAATTAAGATCAGGAGCATAATAAAGATTAACATTTTTATTAAGTCAAAGCCAAGAACGATAAAGGGAAATTGTCAGTAAGAACAAAGTTAATATCAAAAAGAAATTAAGATTTTTTTTAGAACAAAGTAGAAACTTAAATGAACGTTGTTATCAGGTACAAGGTACAAAGTCATGATCTGAATCAATAAAAATGTTCTCAAAGAAAACAAACCAACACGATCAAGAACAAAATAAAAAAACATTCTTATAGGGAACAAAGTCGATAAGTAAAAAGAAATATTTTAACTCAGAACAACGTTAAACAAATTCGAGAACAAAGTACATGTTTAGTTTTTAGTAGTGGTGTGCAAGCATCAACTTGGCCACACATGGGCCCTTGCCTACCCTAGCATCCCATCATCTCTCCACTATCCACCCTCGGCCTTCCTAGAACCTACCCGACGCCCTGATGAACGCCAGGATCTTGATCCGTGGTAGGCCCCTCTTCCAAGGGCCGTACAATATCCTAGAAAATAGATAGGGGTCTCCCTTAAATTAAATGAACGTTGTTATCAGGTAAGAGATACAATGTCAAAAACCAATAAAAATGTTCTCAAAGAGAACAAACCAACACAATCAAGAACAAAATAAAAAACATTCTTATATGGAACAAAGACGATAAGTAAAAAGGAACATTTTGACTCAGAACAACGTCAAACAAATTCAAGAACAAAGTACATAAATGTTTACTAGGGACAAAGTCAAAAACGGAACAAAAACCAACCGGATAAAGAACAGTACCCTCTATAGCGAATCGTGCAGAACGTTTTTCTCAACTGTGAATTACTTTTTATCAGACTCGCCCACTTTTATGTATAAATATGTAAATCATAACTCCCAAGGATTTGCATCCGAAATTATGGCATTAAACTGAAGTTTTTAAAGGTCCTTTTTACTATTCCCTAGGCTCTGGATTGGCGACTTAGAACGGGGGCTTAAATATGTTGCTGCAGCAAAAACTTGTTCGACGCGGCGCTTATTGTGTGTATGCAGCGTCGGAGAAGTTTTAATGACTGGCGAATTTGCTCAACGACGCACGGCTGTATAGTTGGAGGAGAGAAAGGCCAATGCACCCCTACGGAAGGTCAATTCACAATTCAGTGATTTCTATTTTACATGTTCCGTCATATTTTAATAATCGAGCTAATTATACCCCCTTCTGTGCGTACAGCACTGGTTGCGGGAATGATCAAGAAACGTATTCTTCGTGCGCTTATGCATTAGGTAAATATGTAGTCTTCCTCATGAGACCTTAATATGTTTAACTTGTGCAAGTGCATTAAGGTGCCTGCACCTGTTAATATCCGATAAAGGATTATTGTACACAAACTAACCCAATTTATACACAGACTAACAACATTTCTCTCTCGAAGTAACTGGGAGTGGTATTGATTTTGCGGTAGTTCTGCATGTTTGCTGTAACACCCAACTCATTGTACAGAATGTTCGCTTTAATCATCAAGAACAAACATAACGATTAAATCTAAAGTAATGAAAATGTCTAAGGATTATAGTCATAATGATATACCACCTTCTTCCTAGATAAATTTTTAATTTCTGAATATATTTGTCGAACCGGTAAACAATTTTAAAACATCCGCAAAGCCGCACATCTTTTGTTGGACGAATTAAAGCATTCATGACGAATTTGAACAGTAAGGGCCCTAAATCCGATCTCTGAGGAACTCCTTGCTGAAAAAACATCAACAACAAGCATGAATGTATTTGCCCAAGCGTTAAACAGTTTTAAAGCATCTGCAAAGCCATACATCTTTCGTTGGACGAATTAAATCGTTTATGACGAGTCTGAACAGCAAGGGCCCCAAATTCGATCCCTGAGGAACTCTTTAGTAAAAAAAAACATAACAACAAGCATGAATGTATTTGCCCCAGCGTTGAACAGTTTTAAAGCGTTTGTAAAGTTGTACATCTTTTGTTTGAATTAAATCATTTATGACGAATTTGAACAGCAAGGGCCCTAAATTCGATCCCTGAGGAACTCATTGCTGAAAAAACATCACAACAAACATTAATACATTCGCCGAAGCGTTGAACAGTTTTAAGGCATCCTCAAAGCTGTATTAAATTATTTATAACGAGTTTGAACCACAAGGGCCCAATATCAGATCCCTGGGGGACCTCTTACTGAAAAAACATCTCCATTAAAGCATGACTATCATACGCGATGATTTCCTGCAACTACATCATCTCTCGCAGCGTAGTGGAAGCAACATTGTATCCCGCATTTCAAACTTTTCGAAAACATAAATCCAGTTTAACGGCCGCCCGCGACATAAAAGAGTTGTACTTTGGAAATCCGGGCGTTACATCACTGGCAGCGATTTTTATTTCAGCGACGTTGGAAATAAATCGGTCCCTCCGCCAGATAGCCGGCGTGTTTTACAACTTGCAGGATTCCGGGAGCGTTTGAACTGCCGGAGTATTATGTCTTAAGGGAAATGCGATATTCGCTAAAATGATTGACCCAAAATATCCCCCGGGATTTTTCTGTCTACTTCAGTCATAAAAGTCAGTTTAAAAAAAAATACTTGATTAGACGATTAAACCTGATCAGTGAGGTAAGAAAACAATGTGTTTTTTTTTTCAAATAGATGGTGTTAAAAAAGATTACAAACTTTAGGACATAGCAGAGGAGATTAAGACATTTTGGCACCAGAGCATTATAAGTGCAGATTTTTTTTAATTCTCAATACCGGTTATAAGTTTGTAAATTCTGTAAAGGGCCAAAACAATATTCCTAATGCCTTAATTGTAAATAATTCTGAAATAACCGGTGGGCCTGATATTGCCGAAACATTTGCACATGTGTTTGAAAATGTTTATACCAAGAGGTCAATTAATAATCATGACATTAAACATGAAACACATAATATCATTGAAGGTGTCTATATCACGCCTGATTTAGTATTTGATATTATCTCTAATTTAGACATAAATAAGGGACCTGGTCCTGATGGAATTCCTCCCGTCGTTCTTAAAAATTGTTCGCATAGTCTAGCATTACCATTATTTTACCTCTTCTCATTATCTCTAGCCACCGGAAATTTTCCCGATCTGTGGAAACGCGCTTACGTTACTCCTATATTTAAATCTGGCAATAAATCCGATCCTTCCAATTACAGACCTATTACAATATTGTCCGCTATTCCTAAAGCACTTGAAAAAAATAGTAACCAACTTCTTAAGTTACCAATTTAAAAATATTATTATTGAAGAGCAACAAGGTTTTCAAGCTGGAAAATCTACAACTATTAATTTAGCTACCTTTGTAAATTTTGCGCAATGCTTTGTCGAAGAAGGAGCTGAAGTTCACGTAGTGTAGTCAAAGTTAATCTTGATCTGCTAATTGTAAAATTGTCCAAGCTGGGAATAAGTGGTAATCTCCTAAAATGGTTATCATCATATCTCTTCAATAGACATCACCAAGTTAAAGTTAATGGTTATCTGTCAAATGCTTTTATTCCTAGCTCAGGAGTACCGCAAGGATCACACCTGGGTCCGTTGCTGTTTAACCTCTTTATCAATGATATAGTCACAAACTTTCACTTTTGTAAAATATTGTTATTCGCTGACGATCTGAAAATTTATACTGCTATACACAATTTACGTGACTGCCTGAAAATGCAAGATGATCTGGACAGATTTAGCTACTGGACAGAACAACATGATATGCACTTAAATATGGATAAGTGTGAGTTTATGAGATTTTCAAGGAAACAAGAATCATTAGAGAATCCCCCATATATGTTAAAGGGCCTTGCTCTAATCGAGGTTAAACAAGTTGAAGACCTAGGTGTTATTCTAGATCCCAAACTAAACTTTAATGACCATATTGACCATCTTATTGCGAAAGCAAATCGATTGCTGGGATTCATTACTAGATCAGCCTCTAAATTTAAAAGCATACAAGCTTACCGCACCTTATACGTGTCCCTAGTAAGATCTAGCCTAGAATACTGCGCGATAATTTGGGCACCTCAATATCTTAACCATATTAATAGAATCGAGCAAGTTCAAAAGAAATTTATTAAATACGCGAATTATAAGCTCAATCGTAACGGCGTTATCATCATTAATGATGAGGCTGCTTCATATCTAAACCTTCCCAGCCTTGAACATCGTCGAAAGTACTATGATATATGTTTCGTCTTTAAGCTAATTAATAACGTCAGTATTTGACCCTACCTGTTGTCGCAGCTGAACCTGAACGTACCACCTAGAAACACAAGAGCGCCACTTATGTTTAAACCCAACTTCCATAGAACCTCTTATGGGCGCAATACACCTGTTAATAGAATGCAAATAAATTTCAATACTTACGGTAATGATGTTGACATCTTCAATGATTCATATAGCTCTTTCTGCCGGCAAGCTCGTGCCAATCTATATTAATTATCCCTCTCGATATGTCCCGTCCTATATTCGTTTTCAGTGTTTTCTTTTATAATGATTATGGCAATGTTATTTTAATGTATCCTTGTGGTAAATTGTTAACTATTTTATGCCACTAGACTTATTTTATTTTTATATATCTTACGTTACAAGTTTTAGTGCCTACACACGCATAATTTTGTAAACACTTAAATTGATTGTGTGTAATTGTTAAGTACTCTGTGTATGTGTGTATGTATTTCCTGAAACATTTTGTAACCTTTAATGGACTTTTTCTGTCCGTCAATTAATTAATAAATAAATAAATAAATTCTTAAATGGAGCTGTTTCTTATTCTGTAAAGGATTCTGAACACAGCCTCCTGCCGTAGAAGAAGATTTCCAGCCTCCATGACGCTTTAACATCTGCATATCTGCACCGCCATCAACCAGAATGATGGCTGAGGATCTTCTAAAACAATATTTAGTGTATTCTTCAGGATTCTTCAATCCAAGCTTTGTTTCAATCATTTTTGGAATGCTTCCAAAAGTATTAACTCAGACAGGCTAGGAGGTACATTTTCCTTGTCTGTAGAAAATAAAAAAAAAATCTGTGAGTTGCATTAGAAGGACGGTTCAGTATATATATAGAGCTCATTGAATTCAATATGATTCAAAATTAGCTCAGTTAATTCCAAGCGACGACAGGCCCCAAATATGCCGATTATCAGAGCAACCTTGAGTAAATATGTTTCGTCATTTGCAGTACATAGAAACTTATATACTTCTTCCTTTGAAAAAAATTCTGGACTTTTTTGGCTTGTAACCCTCTGAACTTCTTTTCAAAAATGCGATTAGTTGAGAAAATCTGCTAATATCTCGATTTTTCTTAACTGAAATCATAGTTTCCAACATTAGTAATGAGTCGATAGTGTATATGGTTTCTGGGAGCGTTGCTTTCCGGAAAAATAAGCCATAAGCTGTTTCTCAGACACCTTCTTTACCTTTGCTTTGCACTATCATCATTTTGAAAAGCGTTTTATATTTACATTTATAACCATGCGAAAGGTAACTTGATCTGTAAACGTAATAGCAGGTATTTTTTTATGTTCATACAAAATACATTAGCTTTTTGTCGGACCATTTCATACAATGGGACTCTTTGACATATCCTTGTTGTTCTTGGGCTAAACTATGTGGGGGTGGAAAGCAGACCTGCTATCGGTATCTCTGTCCCGCCTATATATTGATATAGGCTACTGTTGTTGGTATTTCTTCTGCTCTCCTTCATTGGAATCCATTTTTATACAGCTTGCTTCTCAATTCAAAGTACAACATGCGACTCGTTCAACGTATCATAAGCAAACAGTAACGACACAAACTCGACGGAGTAACCCAAATAAAATAGGGATTCCTTGTAAGGGCATTCGTACTTTGGCATTCATGAGTTATTTCGACCGTACAAAGGCTGTTTACTTTGCAGATGCGTACTTTATCCTTTATCCTGCACCTATTTTCCTCCTTTTCCGTTTTCGACGGCATTAAATATTCGGTTTGAATCGAGGTGATATCTTTTGAATAATATTTATATCAAAGGAAGACGTTACACGTAGCGAACAATATTTAAAAACCGACGATATACCCTTCGAAAGATTTCGTCCCCCTCCTTCATCGCCAAGGATCACATCCTACATGTATTCCTCGACCATCGCCTCTCGTTTTGAAATGCAGGCCGTATTAGTTGTGACGTCATAATCCATGCAGCAGAATTACAAGTAGTATAAGACATTTGGGCTGACATTTACCGTAAACAAACAAAAATAGTATCGGAAAAGAGAGTCGATACAGGGTGTCCAGAAAATAATGGGACCCAGCTTAAACACAGCCTCCTGTGATCAAATAGGACCGAGTTGGATAAAATTAGCTTAGTGTGCCTCATTTAGAAGTTACAGGGCTTCAAAGAAAAAAAATTGTGTTCTTGTTATGGGCATAATTTGGTAGTCATATTTTAGATAAGTACAAGCATTATGAAGTAGTAAGTAGTGCTGCATGTCGTACAGGGCGCTCTTGGCAGTTTTTGGCAAGTAATTTTTAGTGTATCTTTTTTGTTGGTCCTATTCTGATACGCTTGACTAAACATACCTCGACATAATCAGTTTTCCAACTCAGAAACGGCAGATATGATCGCTGTTTATTGTCAAAATCAATTTAATGGAGAAGCTGCACAAAGAAGGTACATTTAGAAGCAACTTACTTATTTAGTATCTGAATTTGAAAATAATGAAAAATAAACTGGACGTATGGAGCATAATCCTCTACTTTCGAAAACGAGACAAAGCGGTGACATTAAATTAGTTGACAACAAATGGATTACGCCTAATATTTTAGAGGAAGATATTTGCCCGGTACGCTTATTTAAAAAGTTCATGGAAAAAAACGAGGCAATTCTACAACATTGGACAGAGTATTTCTTACACCAAATCTCTTTTGGAAGAAGAACTGTTTCCTTTAACAATATGACTTGAAAAACTGTCAACCAAATTTAACCGGTAAAATACAAACCCCTTGTGCAATTATAAGTGATAAAAAACATGTACTTGTGTAAAATTGCACATCTGGCTAACTCTATGTTGAGAGACATTCTGTACAAAATAAGTTAAAACATTACGAATTGTTTCTTTGTAATTTGAAACTTAAAAATGTTAGTTAAGTGCAACTTATTTTACTCAAAAATGAGGAATAAAATTAAAATTAAAGGATTTAACCCCTAAATACAGGTTACATCAGTATTATTATAAAAACACTTGATTCAAATGCAAATGAGACATCTTTATTACAACACCGAATACCGCTAGTTGCACTGCTCGCATTTCCACTTCTCCAACGACAATTTGCTGAGATGTCGTGCAAATTAACTTTATGAACTAAAAACGAGGAGAAAATTCATTTTTGCTTGTCGGAAAGTCTCTTAAAGGGTAATCAAATTATAATAACTTATTTACTTTCTTTCACCCTTCCCTGCATTCGGTTCCTTTCTAATGTATTTTATAACTTGGAAAAGCAATCGTCAAGATGTCGTAACTTTCTCCATTGCCAGGTTTTGAATAATTTTCTGTCCAATTTTGTAACTGTAATTTCACGGAGTAATATGAGGGGCAGTTCTTTATTTGATCAGTTTACTTCTGCACGGCAGTCCAGAGGACAGGGCGTCCTTGAATGCGTGTACCAGCCTCCTAGATTCTTAATGTCAAAAACAACGATTTATGCTAATTTGGCCATATGCAAAAATGCACCGTTTTGACGTTAGGGGGCGCCAAAAGTTTTATACAGGGCGTTTTTAAATGAAGTAGCATACCAACGAATGAGCCAAAAGTAAGAGGATTGAAGTAAAAATGCCTTATATGAAAGTTGCACCTCTGAGGCGATATACCCTCTTAAAGGAGGGATTTGAAATTCACATTTTAATTTTTTTTTCTTTAACATGGGGAATGCTAGAAACACGAAACTTGATATGGGCATCCTACTAATAAAGAGACAACTTTTCACTATTTTTTCGATCATTGGCGTATTTTATAAAGGAGTGAAACAGTCAACCCCACTGCAATATTTTATTAGAAATTTTTTATATGAAGGAAATTATTTGTTTAATTTATTGGGAAGACTAATTTATTGCGCAATTTTTTTAGCTCTTGCAATGTTTCGATAAAACCCATAGTTTTCTAGTAAAAAATCTAGATGCGTCATCGTTGACTGAAGGCGTAATTGAGAAAAATTTTAAAAATAAAGTAGACGGATGTCATAACAAATAAATTGTTATCATAATAAATTGACACTTTCTGTCAACCAATAATTAGTACCAATTGATTAATTTATTATAAGAATAATTACCTATGGCAAATAATATTTATACCAATGACGAATATGTTGACATGCTCCAAATGTTTTTCGAATCCAGAAAACAGAAAAAATAGTAACGCTACAGTAGTATTATACCACCAAAGATATCCAAACCGACCGATTCCTCATAGACAAACATTGGCCATTATTTACTTAACAAATTGTCTGTTATTGGCATTAAGATTCTGTAAATTAAAAGGATCTTGCTAACGTTCGTTTTCTTTAAAATTTTCCACGAGTAAACAAAAAAGAAGAGAATATAAAGAAACGCTATGAAGAATACAGACAAAGAGGGAACACACGAATGCTATAGTCTGTTTGGAAATGAAAGAGAGTAATAAAAGCTTATTGTGTATGCAAATCGTAAATAAATGTAGTACTGGTGCTTATATTCAATATTTTTATATTATGTATTATCGGTATAGATGAGGTGTACTTTTAAAAAAACTTTGTGTGATCGAACCGTACTAAACTGTAGCAGGTAGCTAAAATTTAATCCCCGACAATCCGTCTTTGTCTATGCCGCTTCAATTTCTCGGTCCATTTCTCTTCTAAGTAAACAATATAAAAACAGCATTTCAAAACTAGAGGCTACGTTAAGCATCATAACCGGGTTAAGAGGGTTTTTAGTAATTCAAATAAAATTATTCAATATTGTTATCAAAACATTTATTTAAATTTAATGAATAGATTTTTATTCCAAACAAAAATATATGTATTTTGAAAATTCAAATTATGGTGAGTAAATGTAGTGTTGTATAAATGTACAATAAAGAAAATAAAAAAGTAGGTATATTAAAATTCATCCTCTGAATATATACATCTTTGCCAGTTATCTGCAGTTACTCGTTCCAAGGAATTTTTTAACAAAATTTTCACGTCACTTAATTTGAACGTCGTATTATTTCCAAACAGACTATAGCCTTGTTTATTATAAATTCTTGTTGTAACAACTTCTGCATAAAATATTACCTCACGCATTGTCCCACCCCAGATATAGCTATTATACGAAATCGAGCAACACGATTTACTTCCCCTTCCGGATATGAGCTGCTGCAACTGGGGTCGCTAAGTAATTGGTATATACTCGATTGCTTGTTATGCGTAGTAGCCCATCGTGATTTAGTTCCTCTTCGAGAATAGAGAGAAAGCACTAGTTACAATGACAACTATTTTTAAAGCAGGAAGTATGTGTAGTTAGTCAGCTGTGCTTTGCTATTTCCTTGACAACGTCGGGTTGTAACATAGACCTTATAAGGTCTATGGGTTGTAACGACAATATTTATTTATCTGCTGTCAAACACAATTGTCACGTAGAATTGAATATAATTTAAATAATATTGAGTGATTCTGAAACTGGTAGTTTACCTTCTAATTTGGAAGAAATGACGCGAAATATCGTGGACTCCCTTTTGCCGGAAAAATAACAGTGTATATGAAATAGCAATTAATCGGTACGAAGAATGGTGTTCTACTAAGAAAATCAAGAATATCACTCATAAAAAAGTATTATTGGCTTACTTTGAATGCTTATCTAAGGAAAGAAAACCATCTTTTCTCTGGTCGTATTATTCGATGATAAGAAGTATTTTATTAACAAGAAAAAACGTCGATATTAGCAAGTACCTACCTACAGCTGGTTGCATTATTAAAATATAAATCAACAGATTATAGACCTAAAAAATCTAAAATTTTTACTAAACAAGATGTCACAATGTTTTTAACGGGAGCATCAGATGGTACATGTTTATATAAATCCGTTTTTATAATTACTTTACCGAATACAAAAAAAAAGGTAATGAGAGAATTTTTTGTAACATCGGGGAATATCCCAGGATTGAATATGGTAGAACTTGTCAGACAATATGTGAAAATACGACCTCAACACAAACAATCGACGTTTTTTTGTCGCTTATAAAAATAAGAAATGCACAAAACAACCCGTTGGAATTCACACCTTTGGTAAAATGCCAAAAGTTATTGCCACTTTTTTTAATTTACCTGACCCCGAAGAATATACCGGACATTATTTTCGGCGATAGTCTGCTTCATTTTTGGCCGATTCCGGAGCTGATTTGTGTACCGTGAAACGCCACGGCGGATAGAAAAGCAATACTGTTGCTGAAGGTTACATCGAAAATTCGAAAGAGCAAAAGAAAAAAATATCAGAAGCAATTTTTGGTGACAACAACCAAACAGGATTACAAGTTTACCCAAAAGCATCAACTACTGATGTAAAAATTCTTAGGTCATCAAAATTGAGTGACATAACGTTGTCATTATGACATGCCATCAGATAAAATTATTTTATTTCCGCTACTGTTTGTTGTTGAAAATGGCTGGAAAATTTACATCAGCGAACAAGTTGACTACTTGTGCTAGGATTCTGTGAAGGAGACCGTAGAAGAAGTGTGGAAGAATATCGAAGGAGATTTCCAAATCGAGTTATTCCCCATAGAGAAACATTTTCTACTGTTGAAAGATGGGCTTGAGAGGCAGGAAAGTTTTTCAATAATATCCGGGAACATCCTAGTGTAACAAGAGTGCAAGATGAAGAAGATATTTTGAATATATGAACTTTAACTGAGAGTAATAAAACGATTAATTAATTTTCTAAATATTTGGTCGACATTGAATCCTGTTACCTGTGTATATAGGTATGCTTGATTAAATTGCAATATTTTGGGACCCCCTACATATTTATCTGCATACAATTAACCTTTTTAGTTAGTTTATATACGTTGATCCGATTTACTTAAAATAATAGTGTAGCATGCACAAAGACAATACATAAATATACAATATGTTGTACAGAGTAGTCATAAGAACCAAAATGGCAGCTGATGCTAATACCTTCGGATATGACCATCAAAGAATACTAGTAAAAACAAAAGGCTTCGTGATACGGATCTAAATGGACCCTAACCTTCACTTACCTCTACCTGTGACTCAATTATATTTCTAAACGCTCTAACTTTGAATTGTAATTTACAATAACTTTCTCTAAAGTCCCTAAACAGCCACCCCAGTGTACATTTCGTTCCGCTTTCTCCTTGTGAATTAAATATTCGTTTACGGCCAATTACCCCAATATTACCTCTCACTTTCGCCTTCTTCGGCCTCCGCCCCGCGCCTCATCCTTCCCCGGTACGAGATCGCGAATCTTAATAAACTGAATAATAGATTTAACCGTCTCTTTCCATTCATTACTTATCGCAAGACACAACAGGTGCAAAATTACTCCGTTGTCAACCCTCTGCCGCCTCCACTCCCACCCCCCTCGCGATGAGATTAGGCCCTGTTTATCCAAAAAGCTTTGACAATCGACCGGGACAACTCCGGAATTCGCGCTCCTCTTCGAAAGCTTTTTCGCAGCTTTAAGGTTAAGGGCGGGCGACTTACCCTTCATGCTGAATAATTAAACAAGGAAGATGCAGATGTGTAGTGGGATTTCGGAGAGGCGCTTTTTAAAATGAAAGGTGACGAGATTTTCAACTCGCATGTACCCTTAAACACAAATAAACAGCTTTAACATGTATATATCTGGAGCATTTTCGAGGCATATTTTCATCATTTTATTCGCGTTTGCGTTGCTGTGTTTCAGGCCATAGAGGTTCGTGAATAGGGATATGAGATTTGTTCAGTTAAAACCCACTTCTAGTCAGTACATTTTTAAACTAATAAATAATAGTTATTCATTCATAACTTCTAAAAGTGATATTTTATTTTGTGAGAGGGGAAGTTTGGGAACAAAATAAAAACATATAATATTTGTGGAAAGGGATTTGATAATTTCAATACACGTAAATTGAAAATTAATATGAGATCTTCTGAAACGTAACTAAGCTAATGGTTTCTCTAAGTAATGCACATGCATATGTTTTAAGAGCTGCGGCACTAACGCATAAAACGTAAATCTTATTATTTTCACGGGCAATGTTTTTCTCTTAAGTGTCTTGTGTATTTAATTAATATTTTTCGTGAAATACAGTGTGATTAAATAAAATATGGTGCATTATTCAAACATTGAAAAGGTTGACATGCTAAAAGCATAGTTGTTAAGGTGTCAACACATTTGGTAAGATGCCTGCCAATATTGCTGAATTTCTAAGTTTGCCTGATTCTCACCCTTATACTGGGCATTGCTTCCAACGATCTTCTGCTAGTTTGTTGGCAGACTCTGGTACTACACTTACTACAATTAAGAGACACGGTTGATGGAAGTCCAGTACAGCAGCCGAAGGTTATATAGAAGACTCGTTACAAAACAAGAGCATCGCGGTCCAAATTTTGTCCAAACTTCGGTGGATAACAATGCTCCCTATCCTGATGCAGGTTTCACAGAAATAATTATTACTACACCAGTGCTAACAGTAAATCACGTCATTTGCTTTTAACATCAGTGCTAAAGGTAAATTACTTTTAACACCAGTGCCGGAAAATGACATTTCAGGCACTGACAGCATGCCTTAAAAATTATACTTGTACTGACGTTTGTAGAAAAAAAACATTTTTAACGCAATCGACAAGTTATTCTTATTTTTTACGGTATCCCATACTAATTATACATTAATAATCCATACACTGTTGTCTTAAAACTTTAAAACATAAGGTTTATGCTCAAGATGCCTTACTAAATATTGATCTAGGTCAACAGTAAAATACCAAAACACGTGATATTTGCACCGGTTTTTATGGCAGTGTACTTTACCGATCTAAATAAAATTGTACAAAAACTATAGCATGTTGACTTTGTACCGTATCAAGCCATTTTACTAAAAACTGTTGTCTCAGCGTACCCAATACACTGGGGGAGATCTCCTGTATCCAATCTCGTACAGTAATATATGTCTAAAAATACCTGGAACGAGATATATCTGATGTTATTGACGACTGTGCAAGAGCAACTCCCTTCGCCCTACACGTCCCTTGTAGCTACCAGGGAATTCATAAAAGAAATCTCATCATTTCTAATAAAACTTCCCCCATACTTATTCGTATAAAAAAACGCGCTGATCATCGATGCCAGAGCAAAGAAATAAGATTACGTAAAAGAATAATGAAAGAATACATTTATACAAGGTGTCTCATAATTAGCTGCCAACCCTGAACAGGCCGATTCTATGATCAAAGCTAAGTAAAAAAGTTCATATGAATATGGATCCGGAAATGCTTCCTAAGGGCACAGGGACCCATTGAAGAGGAAGGAATAGAAATAATTTTTTTGCAATATCTCTCAATCGCGTTGTGATAAATGAATGAAATTTGGTATACACAACTAAATTTTGATGAGCAATTTGATGGACTAATCCATTTCTTTCCACAAGGTACATTGGGGTGGGTACGGGGGGGCCCTTGGTATTTTGCGTGTGTAACTTTTTAATCTTTGACTTTTTAACAAATTGGACAACAAATTCCGTTTTCCCGAACTGTTTTACGTTAAAAAGGTACTCGTTTCAAATCGTTATCTTTTACGGTTTTTGAGAAAATCGCTCTTAAATTAATCCCACTTTGGTCAATTTCATGGTAATTTAAAAAAAAATAATAATAATAATTTAATACGTAATCAGTAATACACATTATTGATGTAGAACAATTATGATATGATGATTTGTTTATGGCTTTTGCGATGGTAATGCTGCGCGGCAGATCGCGAGTACGGCAGAAGGTTTCCAAACAGAAGGCTGACATCAAGGAGGACATTCCTCACTGTATTCCGCGATTTCGTAAAACAGTTCGGGAAAACGGAATTTGCTCCCGTACTCGCGTTCTGGCGCTGCAGCATTACCATCGCAAAAGCCATAAATAAATATTATATCAACTAACTCTTGTCCCGAAAACTCTTCCATTTTTTTCGCTTAGAACTATTAAATTTGCAATCGGGTTGACAATACTTTGGCATAAGAATACCTTTATAATTTTGTTTAAATTACTATGAAATTGACCAAAGTGGGATTAACTCAAGAGCGATTTTCTCAGAAACTGTTAAAGATAACGATTTGAAACGAGAGTACATTTTCAACGTAAAACAGTTCGGGAAAACAGAATTTGCTATCCAATTTGTTAAAAAGTCACAGATGAAAAAGTTACACACGCAAAATACCAAGGACCCCCACGTACCCACCCGAATGGGCCTTGTGGAAATAAATGGATTAGTCCATCAAATTGCTCATCAAAATTTTGCTGTGCATACCAAATTTCATTCATTTATATCAACGCGATTGAGAGATATTGCAAAAAAATGATTTCTTCCTTCCTTCCTCTTCAATGGGTCCCTGTGCCCTTAGGAAGCATTTCTGGACCCATGTTCATATGAACTTTTTTACTTAGTTTTGATCATAGAATCGGCCTGTTCAGGGTTGGCAGCTAATTATGAGACATCTTGTATAATGTTATTAGGATAATATCAGATTAATTCGCCATCTGTTATTGATCAGGCGAACTACGACGTTCCACAGATGAGAAACAGATGGCGCTTGCGTTTTTTTTTCAATCGGGACCGTCAAGATCTAGAATATTAATCGGAAACGGGTAAATAATACCGTAGGAAGTCCGGGTGGTTGTCTGAGTTGATGAGGAATCTCCAATACAAACAGAATTGCCACCGGTACGACAATTAATGGAACACGGCTTATTGTTAGACAATATGGAATTAGAATCGATCGCTGTGTCACGAAATTTGATATTTGATATTCGCAATGTACATTGTGCCGCTTCCGTACCCCCAGAGTCCGGGCATTATGTATTGCCTCGCGCCTGGGGTCTATTAATTCTCACGGAATTAATGCAAAATAGAACAAAACCTGTTCCAATTCCATAAATAGTCGGGGAGCTACACAGCGACTTAACCTCGATAGTCTACTGTCACTTTGAATGCCGGAACATAAACGGGGGTTGGTTAATATTAATCAAGTCGCCTAAGTCCTTAACAGCACGGCTCAGAATACCGTTACCGGAATTGATTTGGTAACAATCAAAAGTCACCGTTACTGTTAAATCAAAAGGACCCATCCGTTTTTTTTAACCTCAAAATAACTGCTACATTATTAAAAAGAAGTAATTCTACTTAAACTAATTCTCTTGACAACTCGTAGATAACCAGATACGAGACAAAACTCGCCTGTAAATACATAAGTCGCTAGACGAAAAATAACGTTGGGATCTTAGCGACAAGAGCTGACAATTTGTTTAGACCGCTTTGACGTCCAAAAGGATAGCTGGCCATCTTAGAGATTAATAGTTTTATTAATTCCAGAAGAAATATAGCCGCAGTTGATCTTAAAACCCATAAAATTGTAGGCGGAGAAGTGCTTGCTCTGAAATCACAAACTCACTCTGTGTCATATGCAAAGTATTTCTTACATCTTTAAGAAAAAAGTTGTTTCAATATTCAATAAATTAATTATAATAATTCTATTAAGATGTGTATTGCGTCGTCTATGAGTAGTGGAAACAAATGTGGCCCTAGGTGAGATCCTTGTGTAACATCTGATATAATATCAGTTAAATTGTATAATACATGAATAATTATTAATTTTTACTTTTTAAAAAGTTCATACGTCGAATAATTTCAGCTGAATCTTGTATTTTAATCATCAAATGTAACGTTTAGCAGACAATGTAAAACTTAACAATAACAAGTAAAACTTTATTCATACGCAACTTTGTTTGCTATAAATGTTTACACGTTCAAAGCGATAAGACTAATTTGCATTTCTATATTCTGAACGAGCTAGATGTCGCTACGTTAACAAAGTTTGTTACTTTGAAAGACACCTTCATATTTCATGTTTATTTGCCTGCTTGGTAGTCGCTGGATATTACAATCGCGATGTGGGGTTTCGAGTAATATAAATGCCGAAAAAAAAACAGCAAAAAGTCGGCTATCACCTCGATTTATGTGTTTGTGACGGAACCGCGGACAGGACCGTAGTCGCCAATTGAAACACCCTAAAAAAATTTTTGAAGTTATGTTTTTTTGTGGCTTCCATAAAATATTAAATTATAATACAGGGTGTGGCCTCTTCAATGCAAAATATTAAAATTCTATTCCTGACAGCAAATGAAGTAAAATAATATAGGACATCATATTTTACAAAAAGGTACAAAAATTTTACGATAGCGTTAAATTTGATTGATTCTAGTTTTTTTTAATCTAACAGTATCACGTTTTTTATTAAAGAAATCTTAAACCTACATTGTTTTTGGCCTTAGAAATTGACCATTTTCGAGATAATAGCTCTAGGCAATATTTCGAGATAGACAGACTATGACTTCTCATATCCAAAAACCTCTATTCCCAAATTTCTAAGTTGATACATTCAAAGACATTGTAATTATTACAAAAAAATCACTTTTTATATTGCAACTTTGACACCCAGTATCTTTTCTTATTATCAACATATTATTAAAGCAGGTTGGCTTAAATGGCAATATTTTGAAGTGAGAAATCTAGTCTCCATGGGCCATTACTTACAAACCACCCAAACTTTTTTATATCGAATATTCTCATGAATCTGTAAGACGTTACACCCTGTATAATGAATTAAGCTGTAAGTACGGTCCTGACCGCGCCGTTCCAAAAATTCAATTAATGCAGATTGAATATGGATATTTACGTCGAGTGACGTTGTAACAGCGGCCGTCACAGTACCTGCAGACGACACCAGGGGACAGGCCCGCTCTCTAGAAATTAGAACAATGGTAAATTTCCGGTTGCGCCCATAAATCATCTTGAAAAAGTGGTTAATACATTTCCGCGGATGTAGTGCCGTTTTATTTTATTGTATCCCAGATAAAAACTATTGTCCATGCTGGACAGCGAGAATAGGGAGCATTTATCTTTTTCGGTGGAACGAGTGTATTTCTGGAAGACATGTTTTCCGTGCTCAGCACAATTCGTATTATGTTCGGATGATAGAAGCGGCCCGTGGTCACTATATACAGGGCGTTCCGCATAAGGACCGGCATAGATCAGGTGCATGTAGGGGGTCCCAAAATATGTAATCTATGAAAAATGACATGCAAAATAATGAAGAATATTGACTTTTACAATATGTTAGCTTAAAAATGTTTCATAAATAATGAGAAAAATATATATATAAATATATATATATATATATATATATATATATATATATATATATATATATATATATATATATAAATATAAATGCTTAAAACATCCTTATATCATTCTATCTGCAGCCGGTAGCACTGATTTTGGTTGATAGGGAATCCCTATACGAGTTGGCTACCCGTTCGCGCAACCTTCAAGACTGATTGAAAAGTGTTTACTTTATAAATTTGACAGTTTTCCTTAAGAAGCAGCGCTATCTTCTAACCTAAACGTGACACCACTGAAATTTGTGTTCGGATGCCAGACAAGTCGTCCAAGCTTTACGACACGTCTCTTTTTAATTCCACGTAAAATAACGGTATTGCAGCACTCCACTTTACAAAGCTGATAAACACTGGGCCATAAAGAACGTCAAAGTTGCTAGCGAGTTATAGTCCTTGTCGTAGTTTACGCGGCGCGTATAAAATTATGTAGGTCTTTCATTAACATAATAAAACTTTATTAAAACATCCGGCAAGAATGTTGCTAGGTAAGTTGGCACATAAATCCCTCCCTTTAGGGAGCAGGAAAGGCAACTCGGCGATTTCTCGAAGGACGATATATATATATATAAAAAAACTTTATCGAAATTGATACCTTTTACCTACACCGGAGCTGTGTCAATAAGATAAGTTGCTTTGTGAGCCGCTAGAGGGCCGCCGAAATAACTTCGTCAAACTTTCGCCCTATATCATCCCTTTTATTTATTTTCTTTAAGAGGGTGATAAAAACGCATCGGGGAGAGGGAATTGGGGAATGGGGTCGTTTTATTTTAATCGCATTTTGCCGGAGGCGGTCTTCCCAGGGTTAACTCGGAAAAACAGGATTTCTTCGCAGGAAATTTGAAAATACAGACAGTTTTATTGGTAGATCTATAAAACTATTCTCAGTTTATAGAGCTGAGTGATCTAGCAAAACCGTTAACAAAATTTACATACCTTCAACGCTATGGTCAGTACATTACATGATAAAGAGTTTACCGAATGCCAAAGAAAAAGAAAATTTCCAATACACTGGAATGTTTTGGTTTTTAAACAAACCCTCAAATGTATTCTTTCTGACATTAAACATTTAAAATTTAATACGAGAATATAAAACATCTAAAAAGTTGTTCTATTTAAGATCTTTAGACGATAAGAAAGTTTGTGCGATCAATTTTACGATTTTTTTTAACACTATTCTTATAACTCAATTTTATTGCAATTTTCAACGTCTATACCATTCCGAAGCGAAGTTTGCACAGCTTAAATAATTTTTTTGGCCATTCGGCGGACTTGGAAGACTGTTGGGCGAAACAGCTAATGTCGCTTTGGTTTAGGAAAATAACTTTAATAACAAGAGAGGGCGCCTAATGGAGAAAGTTTCTAGTCTAATGATGAAGTGTCTGTGGAGAAGTTCAAATAGCACTGTCAAGTTTGAGAGCATTATCGTTCTAGAACAGTTCCAACAACACGTGTATTATACACTGAAAAAAATATCCACCGAATGTTTACACACATTTATGACGCTATTACGAGTTCTTGTAAAAAATTCATAAGTTCAATCGAATATGTGTGTTCCGTAAAGAATGGGACATAGATTAAGGCTAGCTAGTTATCACATTATTTTTGTTCACAGACGCTAGCCTTCAAGTATGGCCCAGTTTTTATTAAACACCTTGTAGATATCGCTACATGATAATATTTATACTTACTAGAATGTATTTTTTAATTACGTCTTTACTGGAAATGTAGCGTTTTATTCTTTATAAGCACTAAACTTGAACACGTATTTTTTTGGAGAGGAAGCTATTTATTAATAATAATAATAATATTTTCAGGCTTATAACACTCTTCAAACTATAAATCCTATTATAGACGTTCGTTAACGCATCAATCAACGTTTAAACCGCGATCTCGATATACATCATATGAGATAGGAGCTGCGACTATCGCTATCAATTTTAAAATGCGGCTTACAGAATCCAAATGACTTATTACTTTAATTTTTACAATAATATGATTCATAAATTGTCCTCATAACCATCGGGATCACTATCAAACAATATTTGACTTTTTTCTCTTGTAACATTTTAATAACAAGTTATAATAGGCGTTTAGTAAATGTAAGATATACAGAACAACTATGTGCTCTGTTAAGAGCCTGGTTTACCAAGTATATTTCACGGAACGAAATATTCTGACAAATCTCACATCATAAGAAATATGCTCCTCGTTTTACATTCACTCAACTGTATTTGGTAGAGAAATTCTGACGAAAATAAAACCTACATAAATTCTCCAAGAAGGAAAACACAACGTGTATTTTCGTGTCAAAATAATCGAGCGCCCCCACACGGCCATTTGTAAAAGTCATTTCTTTAAAATAAATTGCGCCAACGGAGCATAGAAATCTTAAAATATATACAACGCCAAAAGAGGCACCGAAAATAATCAACTTGTGGAAAAAACGCGAGTATATTGCAGTAACTAAGCTTTTATGAGTTGGTTGCACTAACGGGGTAGCTTCACACTAATGGACGGGAATTTCAAAATTTTACCTCCAATTCGTAGAAAAGAAATTTCTATCGTTCAATTACAAACATTCCTTTTTGGTTTCAATTGTACGCTTATTATCCATTACAAATAAGCTATCCTACAGTTTAACAATATTTTCAAACCTTCATTTACTAGGTTACGGATCGGTTTCGCCACGAACGTCCTGGGGCAAGTTGGTGACCATCATCTACGCCCTCATAGGGATCCCCTTGATGCTGCTCTACCTCTCGGCAACTGGCGATGTGCTGGCCAGAAGCTTTCGAAGACTATACGGCAAAATGTGCGGTACTTCACCACAGAAACTACAGTGCCCCTGCTCGAACACGGTCAGAGTTCCAGTGACACTGTGTCTGGTCATCGTGCTGGCCTACATCTGTTCCGGAGCTGTACTGTTTCATCGATTGGAGAACTGGTCGCTCTTAGAAGGTACTATCATTGATCTTTCTTACCCTATAACGTGTCTAATAAAAACCATGCATCTTAGGTAGCTATTTCTGCTTCACCAGCTTAGGAACGATAGGTTTCGGCGACCTGCTACCAGGACAGAAAGCGGAAGACGTGTCGTTGTGTGCATGCTCCGCTTACATCCTGACCGGTATGGCCTTGGTGGCTATGTGCTTCAGTCTGGTCCAAGATGAAGTTCTTAGCTTGCTAAGGTACTCGAAATGAATAGCAATGACTGAAGTTACTTTAAGCAGTTAAAAGTTGGATAACCTTTAAAGCCCTTTAGATAAATATTTGAAAAGTAGTACTCATTTCCTATTAATTCTTGAAATCTTAACTTATACCTGTACAAAAACTGGTATAATTTTTTTAACGTACTTACGTATCGTCCTATGCTTGTATTAGGTACCTCGGAGCAACCTGTTCGAGAAACGAAATGAAAATCAAGGACGAAGAAAACACGATACAAGGATCCTGACAAAGACCGACGACAGAAGGCGCTGCTCCAGTGAAGAGCATCCCCTTAAGGAAAACGCCGCCGTTACCGCAGCACAACAGCCTTCCTAGAAAAAGCAACTTCCAGAGGAATGCGCCTGGCAGAAGGTCTGCAGGTATAGGTAAGACATGATTGTATATACAGGGTGAATCTTAAATAAGTACAAATATTTTAACTGCTGGTGTAGTTCGTCATTTAAATCAGTCTAGTGAAAGCCATTTTTAAAAATTTCTAATATTTACGGAGATATTAATTTTTTAAAAAAATACCCACATTTTGAGGACCGCTGGCTGATTTTTCATCCAACAACGTAATGAAACATATGATTTGTTGCGAGGTTGCCATATCTCCTCCAATATAAATATTACGTTTCCTTTAACGTAATAGTTCTATTTTAAAAATACTTGTTTTAAGCATAAGTACAGTAAAATTGGGTATGTAGTATGATACGCAGCAATATTAACATAAATTTTAACATCTGAACTAACCTTACTATACTTCAACGATTAAAAATGAATTTCCGCAAGTTCAATACTACCGTAAAATATTTAGGAAGATATTACGTGATATTACTATGTCCAATGTTCAAAAATTATACATAAACGTGCACACAAGCTTACCTGTTTGTTAAAAAATTAACTATTTAATCAGTAATCCACATTTCACAAGTTAAATGTCATTGTACACTGTTAGAAAGGGACACAAAACACAATTTCCTTAAGTTATTTTATGAAGAATAACGAAAAACTATGCACGCGTTTTTTATTTAAAATGGAAAAAATGTCAACTTTTAGCAAATTTTATTGCTATTTTCATGCATTATGTGGGGTTAACAAGTTTGACTTGGGCTTCCGATAATCTGTCATGACAGTCAATGACAGTTTGATAATAAAAAATAATATAAAATGTTACGCTTGACAAAATTCTCTAAAAGTTGAGATTTTTTCTTTCTTGAAGCAAAGACATTTGTGTAATACTGGCAACACTGTGAACCACACGTTCAGTCTGCAGCACTATGACTCATAAAAGTATGAAGGGTCGGTCTAGGCCAGCGGTCCTCAACAAGTTTTCTACTGAAAAATTACGAAATTTATTTAAAATTTCACTTTTTTATTTCTGATTTTTTTGTAAAAAAAACTATTAATTATGTGTTCTACACACAAAACTATACTGCTGGTTAAAATATTTGTACTTATTTAAGATTCACCCTGTATACTTTGTATGCTTGGTTTTTTCAATAGCTGCTTGGCACTTCGTCAAAGGTTGAATAATTTCTGGGCTGATAGACACGAAATGTTTTCCCAAATCAGATTCACTATACCAAACCACCAAAAATCTAAATAGTGACTCATATACAATTGGTACGTAACCAGAAATATGTAAACCGTTGACGTACCAACCAGCCTCGTTACTATCATCATGATCTATTGTTTGAAAGGTGCTGAACCTCTGGTCGAATACTTCGTGCCGCGCAGCATCAGTGAGTTCGACCTGTCACTGACATCAGGCGACGCCCCTATATCCACGAATTTCCTACCGTTAACGGTGAGAGCACCGCGGAAGATGTTGCCCAAGCAGAAGGAGAAAATGGTGACTTTCGAGGACGAGATGGCCTCCAGACTGACCGCCGCCGCGGAGCTCCAGGACGTGTTCATGTGACATAAGGGATAACAGATAAACAACATCAAGGGTACAAAATCCGGCGAACCAGGCGCAAAGACTAGCGAACCGAGCGACTTCAGCGCCAAATCCGGAGAGTTCGGTACTAAATCAAGTGACTATGTGAAGACTAGCGACCTGAGCGCGGCCATTAGCGACTTGAATACCGTGAAGAAAGAACTGAAACAGTTTAAAAACTTTAAAATTTGCGAGGACCTAAAAAAGTGCGAAGAGGGGTGTTCGTGTAATGCGGAGGCGGACTGTGACATTTGCAAAGTACTCGATTTCACTCTGAAAAAGGACAAGTTATAGTGGGCCATAGTGCCATTCTGTGCCAAATTTATTTGTAAACCTAGATAGTTTTACGAAAATAAATACTTATGCATATTGATATTTCTGTTACTCCTTTGTGAATTACGTAGAATTACAGACCTTCTAGTACTTCAAGACCTACGAGACAGTATTCGTGATGACCGCCATTTTGGTTCCCTTTACCCTGCAAATTATATTTTGCATAGAGCTTGAGATAGCCGCCATTTTGGTTCCTATAGAATATTTACCTCGCAATTTATATTTTGCATAGAGCTCACTCAAAACTATTAGACTGAACAAAATTTTGTATAATAACTTAATCATTCCAAAAATAATTGGCCTACCAACCTACCTAATAAGATAAAATAAAAAAAATCATGTTTAATTTATTTTTATTTCCTTTTGTTGTTTTATTGTACACCACTCGATAAAATAATTAAAATATTTTTACTTCTGAATAATAATTGGTTATATTTATTTTGAAATGCATTTGTTTCATATTGTGAATGAGGAAATTAAATAACTACATATGTAGAGATTTCACAATAAAATTATTCAATCACAAAAAAAACATATATGGAGTTATATCATGAAGTAAAATATTACCTTCAAACACTTAAAATATTCAAAAATCTGTTTGGACTAAACCAAATGCATATATTTATGTAAGTAATATTTTGTACAAAATTAATGTAGTATCGTAAACTACCAAAATTTCTTCGTTAAGTTATATAAATCGGTTCTCTACGACCTCTACACAAAATTGAAATTATACAGCAGGTACAAATAACCAAAATGGCGTTGTCAGCACCAAGATCATAACCTGGGCACTGTTCAGTTATCTACCTATATATCTGAGTTGTCTTAGTTTCGTGCTTTGATAAATCAATACCAGTTCGTGTGAATCACAGAAGTTTCTTCGCTATATGACAAAACATAACATATGTCTATGTGTTTTGTGTAAATCACGTAGGTAGCTGTGAAAGATAATGGAGGTAAGAATTTCTCTATTTAGATATTTTAATAATTCTTGCGTTACCATTAGAAAATGATTTTATTATAAAAATACACTAACAGACATATGATTAAAATTTTCAGTATAGATTAATTTTACATTACATTAATTCAAAATTTACTTTTTAGTGGATAAAGCAAGCGAAAGATCTTTCTGCCATGACTAACAATCGTAACTCGGGCAAGAAAAAAATTTGGCCTATTGATATGGACTTTCTTGATGATGATGGAGAGTATGAGGAATATTCTAAAATTAACTTATCTAAGGGTAAACATATACAAACATTGGACAGATTAGAATTCGAACAACAGAACAGAAAGAAAAATGAGCAAATGAATGTTTGTGCAACAGAATCTTACACATTGAGTAACAAAAATTTGAAACATTGTAATATCGATATGAAAATATATAATAAAATAAATGTGGCGACAAATGAAGTATTAGAAGAACAATTTCCAAATCTTAATATATCAAACAAAATAAAATCCACATTTATTAACGAGGAATCCAACAATGAGAAAAAGAAATACCAAGCCTTTAATTATGCCGTAGAAACTGAAAAAATTACTAAAACTAAAAAACGCAAAGGAAAAACCACAGAACAGAATGAGGTATTAGACAAACCACGCAAACTAGAGTATATTGACATTAGTGAAGCTGCTATACCATCTCTGTCAAAAAAAAGAAGAAAAAAACAAAAAAGAAGAAATCTAAAGAATTCGCTGAAAACACCTTCAGGGATATTTCTGATAATATAAGAGTTACTGCAGAAGAAATTCAGAAACAGAAAGAGGAGACATTAATTTTGGCGGAAACCGAAACAACTAACAAAGCTGGAATTCTGGATGGTAATCAAAAAATTTTAAAAATTCCGTTACCTAAAAACATTTCCTTAGATGTTGATATTACACCTACACTCGATACTGAAGGTGCAATGGAGGCAAATACTGCATTGGCAATGAATAAGAAAATTAGGAAGAAGAAAGAGAAGTCCAAAAACTAAATGTCGTTGAGTGACAAGAAAGCGTTAATGTAGGATATAGAAAAACTCAAAAACAAGCATTCAGTTTAGTTCAGACAACAAAAAGGAGGTCGCAATGTAACATCAGCACAAATTGAAAAAATTGACTTTCTAGTAAAATACATCAGTAATGCAGTGTGGCAATTTGAGGCAACACTGCAAATGAAAAAGTATGTTTCAAAAAGTGTATGTTTATATTAAATATATTATATAATAATAAATAAGATTTGTGGTTAAAATATATTTGTTACAAACTGTGGTTGTTGAAGTTTTCGGTATATTTGTAATACTATTTTCCATCCATCAATTTTATATGACATGTTCTGACATATTTTAATTTAATCATAGAGAAAGAACATTCTTATTTACGTATATTGAAGAGTATGAAGTAAAATAGAACCTTCAATAATGCTTAAAATAATCAAAGTATATTTGGAGTGAATTAAATATATTTATGTAAATAGGTAATATCTTCAATAAAAAATAAAAGTACTATTGCAAACAACCAACATTTTTTGCAAAGTTACAAATGAGTTTAAAATGATCTTGTCCAGTGTATAAAAGTCACATGTCATATGGTACTTCCTCTTTGGTGGCTTCGTTCCGCTTTTTCTTACTGAGCCTACAACCTCTAAATTATGTAACGTATTCTATACAAAACTGAAATTATACGATAAGTAAAAGAACCAAAATGGCTCCCTATTTTCGAGCATTAATTACTGCACGCAAGCGATGGCGCTGCCAACACCAAAACCATAATCGGTAATACGACACTCTTATCGATATCTTATCTTAGATTTTATGTGATTCACCGAACTCACTGACTCACTATATTATTTTATTTTTGTGGATTCAGTATGCGACACGTAATTAACCATAAAATCTGACTTAAAGTTAACCTATTTATATTTATCATCTCATTATTTGCTTATCCTTTATCAACAGATACAATGGTTTTCTGAACAAAAAATTTCAACAATGGATTTATAACCTAATGGAAAGATAATGGAGGTAAGAATTTCTTTATTTAAATATTTTTAAAAATAATTTCTGCCGTCCTAACTGACAAACAAATTTTCACTATGGCCATATTTTACTTTTAATGGATAATTTAACTTTTAATCACGATACATTTATTATTGCATATTTATAATCCTCAGATTGACGATAGACTAGCATCTAAAATCCACGGAATTCTCAGTTCTGATTCGGACAGCGATTTTGATGGCAAAAGGGAATTCGATGATGAATACAATTCACTCAAACCTCCCCCATTTGATTATGAATCGATACGAGATAGGATCATACTGATTTCTCAAAGAAAACTAGTGAATATCTGGGATGAACGATTAAAAAACATAGAAATCAAAAAGAATCAAGCCACAGGCGACGTAACGGCACCGAAGAAGAAATCAAAATCCAAGACGGCCATCCGAGTAGGAAATATCGAGACCGGAACTGTGAAGGTGAAAAACGGGAACAAAAAAACGCCAACTGAAAATAATAAGCAAGCTTCAAATGAGTCTCCATCCAAGGTGTCAAAATCCATTAAAAATAAACCAAAAGAATTAAAAAATAATGACCAAAATCAAACTTCAAATATTCTTCCCGCCATGTCCAACAATCGTAGCTCTGGCAAGAAAAAAATTAGGCCTGTTGATATTGACTTTCTTGATGGTCGTGGAGAATATGATGGAAATTCTAGTATTAACTTATCTAACGGCAAACATATACAAACATTGGATGAATTAGAATCCGGAGAAAGCTGTGTGGTAAAGGAAATAGAATGGGCCTTTAATAAAAAGAAAAAAGAGCAGCTGCAATCTGTCGATAGTTTTAACGAAAGCGCTGAAAGAGTGGAATTCGACACGGTAAGTGTAGAGACATGGAATATGTTAAAAAAGAAGTTTCCGTACCTGGAAGATTATAGGATTAGCGAAATAAATAATACTTATTTCACCGATACTGAAACGTCTGACACGGAAAGTGAAGCTTGGGAAATTCCAAAAAAGCCTTTAAAATGGTTCAGAAATTCTTCATTAGAAGAACCATTTTTTGACGTCCTCATCGATAATAATTTAAACCGTAAAGATAATGCTCAAAAGAAGCGTGAGATAAAAAGATCCCGGGAAGCGAGTATAACAAAGAGAATATTAGAAAAACGATACCCGCACTTGAATACAAACTCTGCAACAAATAAAATAGAATCTGACGCGTTGAGTAGCAAAAATTTGAAGGCAAAGGAAAAGAGAATACATCAACATACAGTCCGTCTTGTAGGAAGTGCAAGCGAAGCAAATTTAAAAACGACTGAAGGAAATACAATGGGACTATTGGAAATGTTTCCCAATATGCAGAATTATACAATAAATAAAACAGAATCTGTCAGAATACAGAACAATACTTGGAGAAACATAAATTCTAATAACCACACGGATACTCACACTAATAATGATAATAAAATGTTTAAGGAAACGAGTGTAAAAACAAAGGAAATATTAGAACAGCGATTCCTGAATCTCAATGCATCCAGCGAATCCAACAGAAAGAAGAAGAAATTTCGAACTATTGACTTCAACCTTCTCAATGAGGGCTATGTGGTAGAAGTTGACAAAATGACTAAAACTAAAAAACCCAAACGAAAAACTACAGATCAGAATGAGGTACTAGGAAAACCGCGCAAACTAGAGTATATCGACATTACCGAAGCTGGTCAAAAAGTCAAAAAAAAGAAGAAAAAAACAAAAAAGAAGAAAACTAGAGAGTCTGCCGAAAACTCCTTGATTGAAACTTCTAATGATGTTAAAAATACTGCAGAAATGATTCCGAAGCAAGAGAAAGAAAAATTAAAAGTAAAATTTGACGAAACTGACAATGGCAATCAAGAAATTTTAACCTCAATACTCTTAAATAAACAAATAAAAGAAGACATAATTGATGATCAAATTCAATTACCTAAAAACGTTTCCTTAGATGATATAACACCTACAGTTAATACTGAAGGTGTGATAGAAGCAAGTACAGCGTTGGCAACGAATAAGAAAATTAAGAAGAAGAAAAAGAAGTCTAAAAACCCAACAGATCAACCAATATGTCAAGATACGTTGCTGAATTATGAAACCAAAATAGAAGAGAATATGGAAGAACTAGAAAATAAATTTGAGATGAAATCCGATCAAATTTTAGTCACTGAAATCGATGTCGGAAGCATTCAATTTAATCTAGAAGACAAAAAGGAGGTCGCTATAACATCGTCACCAATTGAGAAAATTATAACCAAAAAGAAGAGGAAGAAGAAATCGAAAAAAATAATTATAGAAGAATCTCCACCAGATTCGTTCGACGGAGTAGTTCACAATATTATTTCAAATACTGAAAAAATAGATCAAAATGTACAACAAAAACAAAAAAATCGAAAAAATGTCGATCTTACAGAAAATATCAAAGTTGGCAAAATTACGAAACCGGATAATAACTTTTCGATAAACACAGATTCGGAAAAAGAAGAAAAGAAGAGGAAGAAGAAATCAAAAAAGCTTATAGAAGAACTACCAATAAAATTGTTGGACGTAGTAGATGACGATATTATTTCAAATATTGAAAAAATTGATCAAAATGGAGTAAAGATCGTAGAAAATTACAAAGAAAAATTTGTGGATAGTATTGTACAACAACAAAAGAATCGAGAATCGATCAATTTTGCAGAAAATATCAAAGTTGCCAAAATTACGAAACCGGAAAATAACTTTTCGATAAACGTCGATTCGGAAACGTTATTTATCAAGTCTAACAAAGAGACAGTAATTTTGAAATACGTTTTCAGTGAAGAATTAAAAAATTTCATGTGGGATATAAACTGTTGGAATAATATCTCTTTAAACCCGAATATTTTATATTACGAACAATTATACAGAGCTTACCTTGTTTTTTGGCAAAAAAATAATAATAGATTTCAAAATTTAGCCGCCAACAAAATTGTTCCGAAAACCAATCCCGTTACGGATTATGTCGAAGAAGATAACTTTACCGAATTGTATTTTTCAAATAAAACTTTCGTTGATTGGCAGTTGAGTACGATGAAAGAATATAACAGTAAAACTTCCTTTTATACATCAGTTCCCAACAACGTTTTGCACATCATTGCTAATCCTAAGACAAGATTTACGTTCAGTATAAGAAAAGACACGGGTAAATCTTGTAACGTAGATTCCGACATAGTAGCCTCGAAAACTGGATATGGCTTATATCAAAATGATTTTTCGAGCTGCATTGAACTCTATGATTACGATATAGATACAATCGAGCGGAAAAACAAGACATTTCAAGAGATCTATGCATATTTCAAAGAAAACTTTGTAGAAATTTCCAAAGTTTGGGAAATATGTGGGAGAAAGTTAAATAGGATTTCTGATGTATCAGATTACTCTGCTTTTAATATCAACAGTTGCTTTGCTGAGATTATAGAATCGTTTACTTCTCGGGGAAGCATTTCTGCAAGTATACTACTAGATTTAGCAACAATTAGTTATTGCAGTACGTCTACAGCTCTGAAAAAATTTGAAAGCTGCTCTACTAAAAAACCCAAAATTCGGAACATTTGTTGGAAATTGGGAAGCCGAATCAGCCATAATATATTATTACCTGACAGTATTGTGGATATCTTAATGAATAGAAGAAATAGTTCATGGAAAGAAGTAATCTCTAACAAGGAAAGCGAAGACGACAGGGTATCCACAATTTGCAGGAGTGATCTAACCACAAAGAAAATATTTAAGAATCAATTTCCAAGTCTTGACGAACTGAACAGTGGTAATTTTCCACACAGTCATAGAATACATCGGTCTCGATGCAACAATTTCAACAAGAAGAAAAAAAAAAGATTTGTACCTTTTTCACAATTCAATCCTAATATAGTTGAAAAAAGTCGCATCGAATCCAATAACAAAAAAACGAAGGACATTATAAAAACAAAGGATTCCAAAATTGGCAATTATTCAAACCCAAGCGTTTTCGGTAATGGAATAGAAACTATCGATATCAAAATTCAGTCTTCGAGAAGAAAATGTATTACTCATTTCGAAAACGTAATAGAAACAAAGGAAAACAAAAAAAAAGAATCGAAACAGTTGACTGCTAGCCTACCAAGTACTAAGCCACTTGATAAATTGTATCAAGATATTCCTTTAGGTATGAAGGGAAACGATGCGCTTAAAATACAACAGAAAAATAATAATTCAAATTTAAGCATTTTCCATAAAAAAAAAGAAGCAGTGAATGTCAAAATTCAGTCTCCAAATCCTCCGATAGAAATAAAAAATACCCATAACTTTGAAAATATAATAGATACTAGCAAAGAACAAACAAAATTTAAACAGTTGACTGCGGATCTAGCAAGCAATGGGTCACTTGATAAATCGTATCATGACATGCCTTTAGGTTGTGCGAAGAGAAGGGAGGCATGTAAAGTACAACCTAGAAAAGAATCTAAAGACAGCATGGTAACAATTTTTGACGAGGAACAAACAAATAAATACAGTGAAGTTGTAATGCCAAAAAAATTTTATAAATCCGGTTCTAATAGTGACACAAACAGAGATATAGCAACGATGTACAAAGAAAATTTCAAGAATACAGAAAATTTTGCCGAATCTTTCGGAGATTTCAAAACATTTTTTAGCGATTCCGCTGCCGTTCTTGAAGATTGTAAGCAGAAGTCAAAGCTCATTTTTGAACAAATAAAAACTGAAAGATCTGCAACTTGCGACAAAGACTTTAACACAATGTTGAAAAAATTCTTAAAAATTAACGACCGTGCAGGTACAATAGTCGAAAACTGTGAAGAAATGTGTACATTTATTAGTGAGAAAATACGGAAAAGCAAGAATATCTGTGACGACTGCGTGGATACCTCTCCTTGATAGACGTAAAGAACTTCCCTCTTGTTTAAGACATCAGTCAGAAGTCGTCGTTAAAAGAAAATTAGTTTACGGGTCCCCCCAAACAGATTTCCGAAAAAGATGAAGATTATTTATAATATTTACAAACAGAGAATAACACATTTGCAGACATGCAAAAACCAAACATAAATGAAGTACCGATTATTCTGGCTTGCCAGAAAATCGCATCAAGAAAACGTAGAAATGTTCATGACAAGGATAAGAAAAACAAAATTACTTCATTACTTTCAATAACATTTGTAATAGTGTTTATTGCGTTGCTGGAAACTTTCTTGTAAACAATTACATAAGTTTATCCTTATCTGAGAATATTTTTGGAATTTTTATAACGTTGCTCATTTCTATCTGTAAGAAATATGTGATATATTTTTTATATTAAGTTATTATGGTATTTATGTAAAATTTTAATAATTGTGTAATTTTTTACTCTGAATATGATTTTATAGAATTTTTGTAAGAGTTTCATTGCTTTTTTCACTTCAATCCGGCTGTCTACGATATAAAATGGAGATCATTGTATTTCATCACTTAAAATGACCAAAGATCTAAGACAAACATTTACTTTTGTGAATCATCTAAACTATGACATACATACCTGCTACATATACTAGTAAACCATGCATTTTTTTCACTTGGGAAAGTTCTCATAAAAGTTGTCTCGGCATAAAAAAGTGTTTTTATAACGTGCAGACCGTACTCGAACACTTATCCGTATATTATTGATACACTGCACTCCGAAATCTATAAAAAAAAACGGCACTAAAAAGTCGAAAGGTAGGTACGCTTATCGAAAACGACGCCTAAAGAGAAACAAACAAATGGAAAATTCAAAATGTCGCCCGATTTTGTTTTCAAACATTTTGCCGGTCACAGACTACGCGATCACATCACGCATGTACTACACAGCGCGCATGCGCCAAGTCTGTCAAAATTCAAATAAAATGGAACAAAAAAATTTTGATTCATTTTGCATTTTATGGGATAAAACGAAAGAAAAATGTACTCGGAAAATATTTCCTAGAATTATGAAATATGTCAATCATAACTGGACACGTGACTAAATGAAAACAATAGAAATAGATAATAGCTTTATCAATTAGTTACATTGTTCAATTAGATAAGCTATTGCTGGGGAAAACCCGTGGGTTAGCTCCCCATGATTATTTTTGCCATCACCACAGATCAAACAAGGCCATCACTTCATTAGCATTGTTGCAAGATGTACAAAAATGTTAGTATTTCTACTACTTTCGAGCAGTTCGAATCCGATCGCAGTTTTAATAATTATAATTATTACCAAAAGAGTTGTTAATGAACATATGTTAACTAAATACACTTAATTATTTTGTATAAATGCAAAATAAAGTGACATAATGAACCGTGGTATATATACATTTCTCTACTTATTTAAATGTGGCAATGCTGTTATGGTGTCAACAACAAATTATTAACCTAACCCCTAATTTTACCGACTTTAACCAACGTTAACCTTCATCTTTTTTTTATGTTTGATTTGTGTTCAGTTTCTAATTATTTTTATCTTTCAAGCATTATTTATGATGAATTTCCAGATATCAGGTCGTAGGTGAATATATTCCATAAGTAACCTGCATTACGAACACAAGCACATATTGAACTTTGAACAAAACTTCAACAATGGATTTTTAATCAATTTCTAATGGAATAATGGAAGTAAGAATTTAATTTTTTTTATACATAAAATGTATAGATTAAATATTTTTTATTCACTTTTAGATAGATGACAAAGAAGCTTCTCGTATCCATGGAATTATCAGCTCAGACTCGGACAGCGACTACAACAGTAGAGAATTCGACGAGGATTACAATTCCCTCAAACCTCCCCCGTTGGATTACAATTTAATTAAAGATAAGATCGTTGTTATATCCCGAGAACAAGTGGTGAATGTTTGGGAAAAACGGTTGAAAAATCTAGAAAAAAACAATTTAGAAGGAATTCGAGCTGCACATGTGACGCTAGCCACCAAGAAAAAAAAGAAAAAATTAAAGGTTAACGCTTTTGATGACTTTCCAAAGTTAAAAAAGGGCGTAAAGAATGATGTCAAAATTGAACAACCAAAGAAAAAGTTAAAAGAAAATGCTCAAAATCAAGCATTCAATAGTCTTTCTAGCAAAAACTCGTGCACTCATGCCGGTCCGTCGAAAACGAAGAAAAAGGAAGTAGCTAACGTTGACTCGCCAAAAATATGTTACGACATTGACACTCTGAAGAAAGTGGAAGAAAAAATAAGTGGACTGAAGAACGTTTGGCACTCTGGCTTAAGCAACACAATTATACAAGAAGAATTGATCTTACAACGTCAGAAAGAAAGTAGTATGTACGAATGTTGGATGAAATCGGCAAGTATCGAAGATAAATCGAAAGAAACGATAAAGGAGGAAGATAAAACGGTTAAAAACAAAGGAAAAACCAAAATGAAATCAAAACAGCCAGTTGGAAAATCGCCAAGTACAAATGTAGCGAAAGATGCTAAAGATATTAAAAAAGATATTTCAAATAAAAAAGAAAAGCAAACCATTAAAAACTGTAAAGGTAACGGCCCTCAGAGTTCAAACTTAACTTTTTTGGATAAAGGAACGGTGGATTATGCGTGGCAGTGGTATAATACTTTCCCAAATGATGTTGAAAACGACACCGTATTTACTAATGAGGTGACAACAGCAAATACAACAGTAAAAACTAAGAAAAAAACTAGATCGAAAAAGAAATCGAAACAGTCAGTAGACAAGATGGTAAACCTAAGTCCGATGAACGAATCGCGTAATAGTGAAGATAAATCGGTAGATAATATGACCAAAAAACTCAAAGACAAGGCAAAATCGAAAACGGATTTCAACGAAGTCTTAGAAACCTCGCCTGATGGGGAAAAATGGAACATGCAGCTGCTCAATAAAGAAAATACCAAAAAAGTAATTCCGAAGAACAAAGAAAAACAAATTATTAAATATTCTAAAGAAATCGGCACTCAAAATATGAATTTAACATTCTTAGACGAGGAAACAGTGAAGCGTGTGTGGTATTGGCAGCAGTTTGGATTCTACAAGGACATTGAAAGCAGCCCCATATTTACTAATGAGACGACAGAAGCAAACACAACGACGAAAAAAACTAGAAAGAAAAAGAAATCGAAACAGTCAGTGGACATATTGGTAAATCCAAGTTCGATGAAAGAATTGCATAACACTGAACATGATTCAATAAAGAACATGACCACACAACTTGAAGACGAAGCAAAAGTGAAGACGGATTTTGAAGAAGTCTTGGAAACGTCGCTTGATGAGGAAAAATGGAACATGCAGCTGCTCGATAAAGAAATGACAGAAAAAGGGATTCCAAAGAGCGAAAAAAAGCAAATTATTAAAGATCCTGAAGAAATCGGCAGCCAAGATCTGAACTTCACGCTTTTAGATCAGAAAAAACTGAACGATGTGTTACATTTGGGTAACTTTTTCAACGACATCCAGCAGTTTAAAGGTTTCTCAAACGATACTGAGAACGACCCTATATTTACTAATGAGACGTTAAAAGCAAATACAACTACGAAAACTAAGAAAAGAACTAGATCAAAAAGGAAATCTAAACAGTCGATGGACAAATTGGCAAACCAAAGTCTGATGAATGAGTTGCATAATAGTGAAGATGATTCAGTAGAGAGTATGACCACACTGCTCAAAGACGAGGCAAAAGAGAAAACGGATTTCGAAGAAGTTTTAGAAACATCGCCTGATGAAGAAACATGGAACATACAGCTGCAGATGAATTTAATGCTTTTAGACGAGGAAATACTAAAACGTGTATGGTACTGGCAGTACTTTAAAGGCTTCTCAAATGATATTGAAAGCGGCCCCATATTTACTAAAGAAACGACAGAAAGAAATACAACAATGAAAACTAGATTGAAAAATAAATTGAAACAGTCGGTGGACAAATTGGTAAATCAAAATCTGATAAATGAATTGGATAATAATGAAAATGATTTAGTAGAGAATGTGAGCACGGAGCTCAAAGAAGAGGCAAAAGCGGAGACGGATTTTGAAGAAGTCTCGGAAACATCACCTGATGAAGAAACATGGAACATACAGCTACTGGATAAAGAAAACGCGAAAAAAGAGATTCCGAAAAACAAGGAAATGCAAATTATTAAAGAATCTAAAGAAAACAGCAGCCAAAATGTGAATTTAATGCTTTTAGACCAGGAATTAGTGAAACGTGTATGGTACTGGCAGTACTTTGATGGATTCTCAAATGACATTGAATGTGGCCCCATATTTATTCACGAGATGACAGAAGCAAATACAATAACAAAAACTAAGAAAAAAACTACAATAGAAAATAAATCGGAACAGTTGATGGACAAATTGGTAAATCAAAGTACTATGAACCAATTGCATAATAGTGAAGATGATTCAGTAAAGAATGTAACCACACTGCTCAAAGACGAGGCAAAAGTGAAGACGGATTTCGCAGAAGTCTGGGAAACATCGCGTGATGAAGAAACATGGAACATACAGCAACTAGATAAAGAAAACACCAAAAAAGAAATTCCAAAGAACAAAGAAATGGAAATTATTAAAGAGTCTGAAGAAAACGGCACCCAAAATATGAATTTAATGTTTTTAGACGAGGAAATAGTAAAACGTGTATGGTACTGGCAGTACTTTGATGGATTCTCAAACGACATTGAATGTGGCCCCATATTTACTAAAGAGACGACGGAAGCAAATACAACGACAGAAACTAAGAAAAAAACTAGATCAAAGAAGAAATCGAAACAGTCAGTGAAGAAAGTGGTAAATCAAAGTTCAATGAACGAATCGCATAATAGTGAAGATGATTCAGTAGAGAATGTGACCACACAATTCGATGAGGCAAAAACGGAGACGGGTTTCGAAGTCTTGAAAATGTCACCTCATGAGGAAAAATGGAACATGCAGCTGCTCGATAATGAAAATACCAAAAAGCTGATTCCAAAAAATGAAGAAAAACAAATTGTTAAAAATTGTAAACAAAACGACACCCAAGATCTGAACTTAACGCTTTTACACCAGGAAAAAGGTATCTTTCATTCGGGTAACTTTTTCAACGAAATCCAGCAGTTTAAAGGTGTCTCAAATGACACTGAAAAGGACCCCACATTTACTAATGAGATGACAAAAGTGAATACAACAATAAAAACTAAGAAAAAAACTAAATCGAAAAAGAAAACGAAACAGTCGGTGGACAAATTGGTAAACCAAAGTCCGATGAGTAAATTACATAATAGTAAACCTAATTTGATAGACAATATGGCAAAACAGGATAAAAATAAGTATGCAGATTCAAAGGAAACCTTGAAAGCATCTTACAGTGAACAAACATGCAACCCACAGTTTCATAAAAAAATCTTGGCACCAGCGTGGTTTTTGTCCCCTGGCGACACTAAAATTCAATCGGTTGGCAAAATTCAAGGAGAAATCGGAAATCACTCAACTATTAAAGACACAAAACAGATCAATATAACGTCAACAATAGTTGGAAAACCTAAAACCAAAAAGAAAAAGAAATCAAAACAGTCGACTGCAGCACCACTACTCAACAAAGTAGGCCAAGGCAATGAAAAAACAAATGAAGATAGAGTTAAGTTGGAGAAACAGCATAGAGAAAACTCAACGGATAGTTTGCAGCATCAACAAACAACTCAGAAAAGTTTGGATTTGAACTCTGCAGTCCAGGAAAATGTCAGTATTGAAAACAATCCGAAGTATATGGAAACATTTGACAACACAGCGACCTTGAAAAATCCGCAATATGTCTTTGACGAAGGCTTCAAAGATTTCATACAAGATATATTTTGTGAAAATGCTGGTGTTCCGGATTTAAATGGCTTTAACTATGAACAATTACAGAGACCATACACGGCTTATCAAGAAAAGAAAAACACCAGCAAGCAACAGAATGCAGTCCCATACAATGTTGCTACGAAAAACGACACGAAAGAAAATAACATTTTTTGGCCTTCTTACGGAAATCGAAACACCAATCCAAATTCGGGTTCCGTGTCAACGCCAGTTTTAACTTACCCCACTAAAACGAATATTAACAGTACCACGAAATTGTCGCAAGAACATCAGGCAACCGAAGCGAAATTAGAAGTAACCAACAGAAGATCCAATGTCGCAGTTACGCGTTCTTTTGTTAACTTTTCAACCGAAACCGTAAATTTTACATTCAATTCCAAAGACGAAACTAAATCAAGTGAATTACATGACAGATTGAACAAGTTTGAAGAGAAACAACCTGTAAATGATTCAGCGACAAGTAGAGCCTACGATAATACCCCCAATGATTTCCACCAGTCGTTTGGAAGCTTTACGAGGATTCATAATGACGCCATGGGTTTCGATGCAATTTCAACATCAAAAACTGATCAGTATGGAAACATATACAGAATGATGTATGATGGCAGAAACGAGAACAGTTCAGATGATGTTAAAAAAACAATGAACGATAGTTCGTTTACGGGGGACAGAAAAGGACTTTTCCGCCATTTGGGCAGTTCAAATGACGATTTAAAGTCAAATTCTAATGTAATTTCTACATATAATACCTCATCTTTAGCTGCGCCGTATCGGCATGATATGAAAAACACCGATTATCGTCAAAGTATCGTTCACGATCAAAATACAAAGGAAGTGCCGTTTTCTTGGAAAAATGAAAATTATTACGACCGTTCTTCTAGATATGTGGAAAATTATATGGAGAAACCACGTTTAGGCCAAAATGCTGATGGATACATGTTTGAGGATAGAAATCGTTCTAGTGCGAGCTTTGGAAATAGAACTTCATATTTTGATGCAAGCGACGAAACTAAATCCAGAGAATTACGTGAATATGTATTCCAGTTTGGAGAGAAACAACCTGTAAATAGTTCAGCGACAATTTCGAAAGTAAATTCAGCAAAAAGAGATTGCGATAACACCCCCAGAAATTTCGACGAATCGTTTGAAATCTTTACAAGGATTTATAACGACGCCATAGGTTTCGATGCAATTTCAACATCAAACGTTGATCAGTATAGAAACATATACAGAGTGATGTATGACAGCAGAAACAAAAACAGTTCGGATGATGTCAAGAAGAGAATGAACGATAGGACGTTTACAGAGGACGGTAAAGGACTTTTGCCCCATTTGGGCAGCTCAAATCACGACTTAGAGTCGAATCCTAACGTGTCTAGGTATGGCACCTCGTCTTCAGTTGCGCGGTATCGACACGATATGAGAAACACCGATTATGGTGACAGTATTGTTTCCCATCAAAGCACAAAAAAAATTCCAACGTTTTCTTGGGAAAATGAACATTATTACGACCATTCCTCCAGATTTGTGGAAAATTATGCAGAGGAACAACATTTAGGCCAAAATGGTCACCAATACTTGTTTGAGGATAGAAATCGTCCTAGTGCGAGCTTTGGAAACAGAACTTCGTATTTGGATGCAAGCAACTCGCTCGCTTATAGAGATAATGAAAAGGATACGTTAATTTTTGTGTTGTTGCATATTTTTTTTACTGGAATTGTAGCAATCTTAGTTGCGAGTATAATAATGAACGTTGTTTCAATTCTATACGATAACATTTTTTTTGTGGGTCTAATTATTTTTATTTGTATGAAATTTAAATCCTAGTGGATGTGATAAAATGGAATGATGGTCCATTTTTTATATTTTCGTTATCTTATCGGGTGATAATGTTTTTTAAACATGAATAAAGTTTTATGAATTTGGATCACTTTATTTAAATACAATCAAAAAACTTCATCTCTCTCTTAGGCAAAAGGCAGCAAGGAACACAAAAAACCTACTGAAATATTAAAAAATGTAATTTTATTAAAACAAAAAACTTTATCTAGAAATTGAATCCCTTTCACAACCAACATTCCCTTCCGCGACACGCCTGGAATTTTGCCAATAACGCATCATACATTTCCACGACATCCTTATCCAGTCCTTCATAAACGTTATCAAGCTCGTAAGGATCTAACGTTAAGTTATACGCTTCCCTAAAATGCTGTAAGAGGAACAGTTTATAGCAATGCCAAATAGTTACAAACCGTCCCCTCCCACACAAATATTCAACCAAAATAAGAAAAATATCGATATTGTTATAAGTAGTACAAATCGACTTACCTGACTGTCGCTGAAGCTGCAATATTTAAATTTTTGGGTTTCGGACATCGTAACAACACACGTATAAGTGTTGTTTTTGGAATCTTGGCACTTGCACCATTCTTCAACACTGCATTCCTAAAAATAAAACAAATAGTTCAAACAAGTGCCACAAAATGTCAACCTATATTCCTTACCGATAAATTCTCGTCGTACTTCCAAGGGCAATTCGAATCGATAGTCCAACCATTTCCCTCTCCCCAATATTCTATAAAAATACGACTCGTGGACGGCTTTATCTCGTGTGAAAACAACGCTTCCTTGAAACTTCTACCGTCCATGAAATCGGGAACTGCAACACCTGCCAGGTCTAAAATTGTAGGGGCTACGTTGACGGAGGAAACAGGAAAGCTTTCCATGGTTTTTGATGGTATATTGGGACCGCTAATGATCAACGGTATCCTTATATCTGTCTCGTAGGGCTGGCGTTTGTCCCAAGGCTGAGTAAACTGGCCTAAAATTGAGGGGAATTTTGTCAAAGCACAAAACCATGAATAATACTTACCAATATGAAAACCGTTGTCTGAAGTAAATAATACGTATGTATTTTCAAGCTCTTTAGACTCCTTCAACTTTGTTACGATTCTTTCTACCATCTCATCCACTGCCAGCAGAGACTGTAAACGATGTTTCTGTACTTCGTCCAAAATTGACACGTTTGAAGGCAAATAAGGGGGCGGCATCTGTACTATCCAATGTTTCTGCAAGATATTTTGCAACTTGAATAAATTCACTGCTACATCAAAAGCTTACCTTAGATGATGTAGGACTTGCCTTAGATGTTATAGAACTTACCTTATATGATGTGAAGTTAAAAGATGGATTTCTCACAGCCTTTGTTCCTGGAAACGCTCCTTTATGCCTTTCTGCAGGTGTAAAAGGTGCGTGCGCAGCCGGTGGAGCTACCATCAAGAAGAAAGGTCTGTCTGCAGGTTTATTACTCAGAAAATCTATGCTATAGTTCGCCTAGTAACAAATTACTATTAAAAGTGTACACAAAACAATATTCATAAATATTTACCAAGAGATCTGTTAGATATGTATCTTTATGGAAGATTCTTGAACCGTTAACAGACAATGTGTAGTTGTAATATTTCGAATTTCCTTTCAGTCCTATCCACCAATCGTACCCTTTAGGTACATGCAAAACTCCACCACTCTCTTTTGATCCGTACTTTAATTGAATAAAAAATTAAATTTCTTATATTACTGACTTTTTTAATCACTTACTTGATTTAAATATTTGCCCGCATAAAACGTAGAGTAATTCTTATTCTTCTGCAGAATAGCGGCTACAGAGAACGGTTCATGGTGCTTTTGCCAGCTTACGCTCGAACAGTTTCCTTCAATAGAATTATTTACTACTCCAGTGTTATGAGCATACTTTCCTGTTAGAATAGTGCTTCGGCTTGGACAACAAATTGGAGAATTTACAAACTAGAGACACTACATTTAAATACATCGAATAATTTATATAAATTTAACTTACCGCATTTTCGAATACTTTTCCTCTGTCGGCAACTAGTTTTCGCGTTTTTTCCATAGGTTTCTGAATAGATTACAATTATTAAACGTTACATTTTCTTTGTATTTACTTACTAAACCATCGAGTATTAAATCTTGGTCATCGGTTAAAACTACGACGAAATTTGGCAAAGCACTAACACCGAAAATAATATATGAAATGAACAAAAGGAAAATAGCCATATTTTCTAAATATTTAAATAAAATTTAATGCAAAATAAATGTTCTCACACAAATAGGTTACATTTTCAAATTCTAAACAGTAGTCACAGATCATTGGCCGAATGACGGCAGTGCAACCAATATTATAAAACTAAAAACATCGATAGAATTCAGGGGTGCCAACTTCAATAGTTTTATTAAAAGGCGTATTCTATTCGTTTGGGAAATTTGTATATTTTACCATTAATTTAATACGTATATGACATATTTATGAATTATACAATTTTATTTCTTCATAAAAACTTTATTTATCATATCAGCATTGCTAAAAAGCTAGACAAAATGGCAGTGCAGTTTGATATAGTACAATAAAAATTAACTAACACATTTCTAAACTTTACAAAGTTATATCAGTTCTTTGAGGCATTATGGATAATAATATACCAACTTATTCAAACGTGCCTTATACATCTTTGTATTTCATTTCCACTTATATAATAATTTTTGTGAAACTATAAATCTGTAATAACTACTTTATACACAGAGTCTTGTATTAACAAATCAATATGATACTTCATATAATAAGATTTTACCTGGTTAATTAAATTTACATTGATGTTAAGGCTCACACAGACAATCCTAACAAACTTATTTACGAAAGTTGACATTCTTGATAAAAAAATCACCACTTTGCAATATATTAGAAACAATACACTCTCTATCTACTAGTAGATATCTATATCTTACAACTAGATCTAAAATAGAACAACCGTATGAAAACGATAATCGTTAGAAATATAACTTGGTTCCCTATTACTTTTGAATACTTCATTATCACAGAAAAGTATTGTTGTAGATTTTACAAAAAGCAACAACATTGACTTTAGATTGAAGCCACATTTATAAATAATTTTCACTTAAAGCGTTTTATTCGTGATACTTTTCTAGACATACAAAAAATGACATGAAAGCCCAAATAATTTTCGTTTACATCGAAATACATATGTATGTTTTCTGTGGAAATACTCAGTTCTTCAAAATATCAGTTAGCGCCATCTGCTGTGATAATATTTGTCTATATTCCACAAGGCATCCAATAGATAGCGCTGTATACAAGTAAACTCCCTAAATCTTTATTGAAATTAAATAAACAGTAGTACCGCTTATCGTTCTTGATAAAAAACTCGTTATTTCTCCACCACTTTCTACTGTTACATTTTAAAAAACTATACCGAGTTATTTATAACGTAATCGAAAAATTGCAACTAGAATAATTTCTCTACATGGAAAGCCTGTATCAACTGTGCCTCGTCTGCCTCAGTACGTGCTCGATATTGATACAGTCCAAGACAGCAGCACCCACAGAACTTCTCCTAGTACTCATAGAACAAACAACTACCCACTTGTTGGTCTTGGGATCGTATTGTTCCACAGCGTTTAAGCTAGAAGAACCATCGTTGCCTCCGATGGCATATATAAAGTCGTCTATGGCCACTACCTCGTGTGTCGATCTTCGGTTGTTCATAGACGTGATTGGTTCCCAAGCATTCCTTCTTACGTTGAAGCGCTCGCCACTAGACATGCACATCGTACCGTCATTTCCTTAAAAAAAGTTGTTTTATTATGTTAGAGCGGAAAAACAAGGTACTAACCTCCTATGCAGTATAAATGACCGTTAAGGGCTGCTACGCCGCAACTGCTTCTCCTGGACGACATAGATGGCACTGCGTTCCACGTCCCTTCTCTTGGATCGAATCTAGAATCAGACTTTCAAAAAAATTCTTCGCATAAAGTTATATAGTCGTACCGTTCCACTGAAGCTTGGTAGTTGGTTGAATCGAAACCTCCCAAGGCGTATATACAATTTTCTAAAACATTTCATGAATGGTTATACTCAGAAGCATAAATCAAAACGAATAAAATATCACCTACCAACAACGGCTATCCTACAGTAACGCCTCCTAGTGTTCATAGCTGGGCAACTGCACCAGATGCCCGTTAGAGGGTCAAAGCGTTCCATGGAACTCAAGCAGGAAGCACCATCGTATCCTCCACATACATAAATAAGACCGTCGAAAGAACAAATTCCTGAAAATGTATTTAGATTATAATTTTTTAAACTGATTATTTGAACTTCTTACCTAGACACGATCTCTTTGTCCCCATGGGAGTTATAGATGCCCAAATGTTATTGAGAGGGTTATAGAACTCTGCAGTAGCTAAATCCGATGCCCCGTCATATCTGAAAAGTTAAAATCGTGCAAAAATCCGTGAATTTTACGTCTATAAGGGCAAGGCTTAAGTGTTGAAGTGTGATATTCGCTGAGTGCGCATCAGGGTGATCCGTTCACATGTTGGGCACAAAGTAATCTGTTATAGTGCTAGGTTCACTCGAGATCAACTTATTTTTGGTAATTTTGTGTGCTTTGAACCCTTCTCAAGTAGCACGCCTAGGTAATCATGCCCCCTGCAACCCTAACGTACTCATCTTTGTGCTGTGACTTAGTCACTCTCTATTATTTTCAACCTTAGGTAATTAATAATACAAGACAAAAACTTAAAATTTGGAAAACACTCTTTAATTCTTATTATATAATATCCGAAAATAGACGAAAACCGTTATAACACTGTATCTACTAAAAATAAAGGATGTGATGTATTGCAAGTATTTTTATTGTCTTTTTCGTATATTTTTTATATCTGAGCGCCATCAAATTTAGTACGCCTATGAAATGTTGCTCCTCGCACGCATCGCCTGTCGGGCTTGTCAACAAGCTAGCTATGAGTCACTTTCTAGATTTTCAGTCATTGAGTATAAATTACTTAATTTATTATTCAGGTACTTTTACTTGATAGTATAAGATTTACCCTCCAACAACATACAGCAATCTTCTTAACCCCGTCACTCCCGACCTGGACCTGCGCCACTGCATTGGTGCTATGGCGGACCAAGAGTCGGTTCTAGGATTGTAAACTTCGCATTCAGAGTGTATAGCGAACAACGAACCACCGCCTGTAACAAATTATATTAACCATAAGAACTATATCCATTTCGCAAACTATTCTCACTCACCAACAGCAAAGAGGTACGGTTCCGCACCCTGTGGCTTCCTCTCCATTGTCCTGGTGGTAGTTAGAGCGCACCTCCGTTCAGGAGCCAAGTGGTACCTCATTGCCTCTAGGAGTAGCTCCCGACACTCACTGTTTTCCCTAATCAATTTTTCGTTGTCCACTCTGGTCATCAAGAACTCTCTATTGACCAGAGGCAGCCTGACGTGTTGCATCAACTAAAAAAGTGATAATCAGGGTTCTAGATTATTTCGAGGAGTGTAGTTTCGATTCGAAACTACACTGCACGAGCAAAGTTAGGTAACTATAAATTTTGCGTACCCTAGAAATGTGCTGGCTTCTTTCAGCTAGATCGTGCTTCACCCAATTCAGAACTGCTGAAAACACGTCTTCTTCAGAAGAAATGTTCAACTGGCTGTTGGATATGAGTTCGTTCACCTAAGCAAAGATATATTTGATGTTACACTTGAAAAAATAAATGTTGAGGCACCTACTTCGTCAAACGGCAGCAGGAGGAATTCTTCTGTCCCTACTACTTGCTGAAAATTCTGCAGGGCATACACGTGGGACTTCAAATGAAGCTCCTTACATGAATGTGTATCTGAAAATGGTATTTTAAAAATGAGACTCTTTCTTTGCCTACTTTTTCGGTTTCACCTGCAAAACTTCTGATGCCAAGGCAGTTAGTAGGGTGTAGTTGTCTAAGCAGAAAACGACAACAAGCTTCGCGTACTTCATTCATTTGTAGAAGACTACTAGCAGGTAGTAGAACTTGGACATTGTCTGCTGTTATGGTAATTTGTCCGGTGTATGAATAATCTAAAAGTAAGTCTATAGCGGTTGGGTCCATGTCGTGTATTTCTATCACCGGTAAATTGTGCTCCTTCATGTCACCTAGAGAAAACAATAAATCCATTAAATATGGAAACTATTCGCGAAATTCACGAACCACTACGTGGCGCTGTAAAATTCAAGATGTCGGATGTAGGGGTGATTATAATTGCCGCCAAGATTATAAAGCTTTTAATTTTATTTTTATTTGATTTTTTACGTGTATTTTAGGACTTATCAAAAGGGTTATTTTAACTTTAATGTAAGACAAATTCGTTCGTGATATCTTGAACTACTTGAGGAATCGTATGAGACCTCTAAAAGAAAGGTGAGGCATATAATTTTGTTTGGGGTAGAACGCGAGTTGTCAAAAGCCTCTGTTTACAGTGTCTGCTTTAGATCAATCACCCCATACAATATCCATCTTTTATTAAATGGAGCAAATTGGCAATATAATGTCTAATACAGATTTAAAAACATCCTTGTTTCCATCTCAATAAAGTTTGCAAAATTATTAAAAAATTCAGAAAATGTCCATGACACCTACACATACAAAACAGATTTGTTGGATTGTTGTTCATTTCCATTGTTGTTTCATATTTAAAAAACGCACAAATCTTCATACTTCTATTATGCAAGTAATTTGTTATTCACCCCTACAGCAGTTCCGATATCTATCAACAGATGTCACTTTGTGATTTCGCCAATTATAGTTGAAAAATTAATATGAATCTATTCTAAGATGGTTGCTACCTAGATCTACAAGTACTCACCATTGAACATAGCAAAAAAATATGGACTAACAGACGCTAGAACGACCTTATGGGCTTTAAATTTCTCTAATCCTATTTTTAACGTAACATCACAGAGCTAAAAACAGAAACGAAAGTTTTTTATTTCAAAAATGTAGCGGAATCTGCAAAATAAAACATAATATACCTTCACTTAGCTTCTACGTGTTCCTAGAACTTATTCATCATTCATAAATTAATATTTATAAGGCTCAAAAACGCCGGCTGCTAGATTAATTGCGAAGCCTTGTGACCTTTAGCCATAAGTCGTTCCGAATTAACAAAATTAAGTTTATTGTTTGCGCGGGAAGATGCGTGTAAGAGAGGTGATATCATTTTCAGAAAAAAATTGATTAGGTTGCCCTAATTGCCGCACACGAAATGGCAGTGTAATTGAAGCAACAAGTTGGCCATACAAAAGCTTTGAGAAGTGATATTTGAAATTGTTTTAATTCTCTTTAGATATATTAAAAATTGTACATATTTTACGTGTATATGTACTCTCTTGAAGCTATTAATTAGTACATTGTACAGGGTGTCTCAAATTCAATAGTATCGGCCTACTGTGAGGATAAACAACGAACATTCAATTGATTTTTAGGTGATATTTATTTTGAGACTCTTTAGGACGATATTGCTTATAACTTTTAAAAGGGAAGTAATGCAGAATAATGTCTTAATAAAAATTTGTTAAAAATGTTTTTTATCAACACAATAGGCCCATACTATCGAGTTTGAGGCACCCTGCACCCTGTATAGTAAGAGCTGATAGCTAAGCTGATAAGTAATAACTAAAATAATGCAATAGAGGACGCACTTTCCCATTATTATTATTAAAACTTTTAGTTGTCCAGATTCGTTTCTTCTTTGAAAAAACTTTATATTAAAAAAGCCAAGCCAACAAATGCACGGAAATTAGAACACCCAGTGCATCCTAAACTGATTTAAAACTAGTAATTCCAAATAAAATGTTATAGTCTCTAAATGTCTCGTATATTCGCAATCTATATTCCAACTCTTTTCGAATTGTTCTTTATATCGGTAAAACGGACGTCGAAAAAATTTAACCTTATACGCTTTTAGCTTTAAAAAATATAGGTCAGCGATAAATATCCCGTGAAAAACTGGGTCAGACGGCAATAAAACCTGCCCAGTAAGTGCCATTTTAATGCTTGCTAATTTTGTCGAATAAATATGTTCTAATTGGCCTTTATGGCTGTGCAAACAAAGCAATATAACCTGCAACGAGAAATTCGCTAATGGTAAGCCTACATTGTGTTTATAATTGAATTTAAGTTGCTATTTCGCATAAAACTGTGGGATAGTTTTTCACAAGACCCACATTTTATTTTTTTTATAAAAAATATTAAACATATCATTGCGACACCCTGTATAAAGCTATTTAAAACATATCGATATTTCATAAATCAGATGGCCATGAGATATATTGATTCAGACAGAGACGAACTTATTAGCCAAATAATACAGTTATAACTTCATTTCAGCTTTATAAATTATACATATTCTCTGAAAACGAATAACCTTACTGTTATACTGGGTGTAACTCTGAGAAAGACTAATCTAAAATTATTTTGTTTTACCAAATAATAGTCGAGTAATAAGGAAAGAAATACACTTTCTAAAAACTAACACAAATGTTTCTGCTTCTTGTCCGTTTTGAACTTGTACGTTATTGGCGGCTATTATTATACGTTTGCGTACAAAAATAAGTCAAAATGGTTTAAAGGAAGTCCCTTGGTATTATTGCTTGGACACGTCACGCCAGCGTTTGCAGTACACTTGCACTAACTGCACACCGTTGAAAAAGTAGCTGCATTTGGAACATGTTCACCAGGAAATTGTTCCGCTAAAGCATTTTCACTTCACTATAAATTAAAACAATATCAAGCTATTTTTTGGTATTTGAAAAACTAATGTAAATACTTGCATCACAAAAAGTTAATACGATAAGCAATCGGATATTTGAAATCGTCTGGCTAGAGACTATAGTAGTCCAGCGATGTAAAGGTTGAAACTACTAAAACTTAATACCAGCGTATAACTGAAGCCAAAACGGTATGTTTGTAATTGCACCATAGAAAACGTATGTTTCTACGAATTTGACGTAAAATTTGCAATATTACCAGACTCGCGTTTTCTCCATAGGTTGACAATTTTCGGTACCTCTTTTGGCGTTCTATATATTTTATAATTTCTATGTATTGACTCCATTTTTCATAACGCATCTACATGTTTTTTAAGCTGTGCTGAAATGTTTGCTTAACAGTGATTCTATCAGCACGCTTATCAGTGTTGCCCGTTGTTACCCTTTTAAACCAACTACACGAAGCTGGGCGACAGAACGCGTAACTGCATTGGAGAATATTTTTATAAAATCAATCGCTTTTCTATCTATAACTTTTACGATATATTATTATAAATTTTCATTGTCAATGATCTCTGACTTAGTTTAATTAAATGTATGATATACCAAAAGGGTGGTAGACAGGCAAGAAAACAAACGGTCAACGTTAATTCGGCGAAACGACACCTGACATTGATTTACGATGTACTTGTACAGTTTTCTACTAATTTTATAGTGAAATTGGCAGTGTATACTATTTAGAGAAAAACTTTTTGCAGTGTAAGTGTAGAACCTTACAAAGATATGTGTTGGTTGATGTGAAAAATTTGTTTTCTTATAATAAAATTTCTCGTTCTTCTGTAAAATTACGAGATCTGACAACAATCCGATTCGTAGCTCCCAAGCATCTCAACCTCTAACTACAACTTATACCACGAGGGTAATACAATAAATATTTCAACATTTATCAGCACCTGTACATTTTGTTTTAAATACAACTTTTTAAGTTATTGCGTTCATACTTTCACTACAGAGTGGACCAAAAAACTAGTCCCTCGTTTCGATTTTTTTCGCAGCAGCCGTCTTCAGTATAAAACTTGTACAAATAACACAAAACGCCATTCTAAACTCAGCAGTATAGTACAAAAACGCCTAGAACCTGCATCGAAAGCAACTACATGGCCAAAAACGAACTAAAAAATTGTAATCAAACAACTAAAATACCTGACCGTGTTGTCTCATCCTATGTATGTTTGTCAAGGCCTGGTGACTGTGTCCCGTGGTCTTCAGGCAGTACCCTTTTTGAGTAAACAGGGGCGACTCGCATACTTCGTTGGTAGGGGTCTGGGTGGAGGCTTCGAAAACTACGCTGGTGGTTGGGGAAGTCTTTTCTTCGATATTTTCCGGTTCGACTGTACTCATTTTATTCCTAAGCAAAGTAAAGCGATATCTGTCAAAGTGGCATGTAATAGATAAGTAGGTTATAGTTCTAAATATCAGTAGTTGTTCCAGGAGGAATATAGTTTGTGTTATAACCATTTGGTTTAATTCATCAGGACTTTGAATATTTTATTTTAATATCCTACCACTTACAACGTTGTAGTCTATACAGGGCGAGCAAATGAAAACGAAACAGCGCCATTTGCAGGAACTGCGTCAAGATTGTAGAAAAACGCTCAGACCCGTCGATTTTAGATTGAAGGGGGACATTCTTTGCTGGTATTTTTGACTCCGCCACTTTCACCTGCAAGCAAGCCTCACCCCAAAATATTTAAATAGCATTGGGGGTTGAGTAATATTTATTTTGAAAGCTCTTACAATTCTCTTTACAACAGACTTTAAATTTTATAATTCCGCCCAATACTTTTTAAAAAAATTACATTTTAAATTTTGTTTAGTTGCTTACTTACTACTTAGTTGATTACATGTTCAAACTGATGACCGCCCGCTTTCAAACGAAGAATAAATATTTTGTTCGAAACGTTTCGACGGCATTTGTCAGCGATTCTTTGACGCAAATCTTGCAGCGACGCTGGCTGGGTTCTATTGATTTTACTCATATATATCCCTACAAAAAGAAATCAAGGGGCGATAAATCCGATGATCGTGGAGGCCACTCAATCCAATTCCGTGGAAAACGTTGGTCCAAATACTGACAGTCAATTAACGTATAATGCAGAGGAGCACCGTCCTCTTGAAAAATCAAATGATCTTCATCATACTCTGCAACATTTTCCATAACATAATATCAGTCAAGGCAGGGTCAATAGCGTCTTCCAGGAATTGCAAATATATTTGCAATATATTAAATAAACTACCAACCAACGCTTCCAAATAATACTAGAAAATAAATTTGGTATCCACTAATTTTACAGTCGTTGTGTGTTCTGTTTTTTACAATTGTCTTTTTTTACGAAAGATAAATCGCCAAAAACTAAAGAAATACTAATACGTTAGTAATTGTAAATAAGTTTCAATTTTAAAATCAAAATTCAAAAGTATTGGGCAGAATTATAATATTTAAGTCTGTTGCAAATAGAATTTTAAGAGCTTTCAAAATACTCTTGATTGGGGGTGAAAGTGGCGAAATCAAAAATACCAGCAAAGAATGTCCCCCTTTAATCTAAAATTGACGAGTCTGAGCGTTTTTCTACAATCTTGACACACTTCCTGAAAATGGCTCTGTTTCGTTTTCATCTGGCCACCCTGTATATTCAATGCTGAAGATAACACTAAACGTCAATAGCTATTTTTGTATATAGAACACGAAATTTTGCGTTCAAGAATGGAAATATCCATTCGATGAAAAACAGTTGTTGTTTCCACACTTAAGAAATATCAAAAAAGTCATCTTTTAATTACAGTTTTCGTAAGAGATAATTCACAGTAAATTTAAACTTATTCCAGGTATGAATCGGAGCTAGTTTTCGGAATTACTGTAGAAATAAACCAACCATACCCACCGCTATCAATTAGACCAAATCCCCACGCTAAAAAGCACTTTTTGGAAATGGAAAATGCGGTAACGCCGCGTTGTACTTCCCTACAGGAAATTGCCGTCATCGATCACTCTCTCCAGGGGTTGTTGATCTGACCTAAACCTTGCCGTAGTGTTTCTTAAATCGACGTGCCACCCTCATTAGCATGCGGTACAGCGATGTCAACAAACAACAATGAATGAACTATTTGAGGAAAGGTGGAGTCGAAATTAATGACCTTCGTCGCAATTTTGGTACGCACAAAAGCGGTTCGGGTCGTTAGCTTTTGGCTCTTGTACGGTCTTTATAAAGGTTCATTTCAGTCGGTTATAAGAAGCGATCAACTGGTTAATAATGTATTATACGAGGTGTGGCCATTAAGTTCCCGCAATTTGTCAATAAAAAACAAACAAATTAAATTTCGCCAAAATTTTATTATCGACCTTCACAATAGTCTCCCTCTAACTCTACACAACTATTCTAACGTTGCTCCCACGATTGGAAGCACCCTTGGTAATCCTCCGCAGTTAACCCGTTCATCACCACGGTTACAGCTTCTTTGAGTTGCCATGGTGAGTTCCCTTGAGGTGCGACTTCATCTTGGGAATAAAAAAAATGTCAGGGGGCAATATCGAGGCTATAGGGTGGGTGCGGCAACGTTGGAATGTCTCTTTTGACAAAAACTCTTGTAAAATTAACGAGGAATGGGCTGGCGCGTTGTCGTGGTGCAAGATCCAGCCGTTCTCGACGATTTCGGGTCGCACACGGAAAACGCGGGCCCGCAGCTGTTCCAGGACGCGAACATAGAACTGTCCAGTCACTGTCTGGCCAGCAGGAAAATATTCACGATGAATGATGCCGGGGATATTGAAAAAAACGATCAACATTGCCTTCAGTCGTGACTTGAACATCCTCGATTTCGTTGGCCGCTCTCCGCCCTTTACCACCCACCGCTGACTTTGTTTGCAGGTCTCGGAGTCATACCCAAATATCCAAGTCTCATCTCCAGTGACTACCCGACTCATCCAGTCTCTACCGTCGCTCCGAATGCGGGACAACAAATCCTCGTAGATCGATTTTCGCATGTCTTTCTGTTCACGGGTGAGAACTTTTGGCACTGTCTTTGCGTAAATCTTTTGCATATTCAAATTTTCGTGTAACATCTTGCGAACTGTTTCTTTGTTGACGTTTAACTCGTCAGATAACGCACAAATGCTTAGGAGCCGGTCAGACGTGATCAGTGCTCGCAAACGGTCAACATTCGCGTCAATATGAGAGGTGACGGGAGCTCCTTCACGTGAATCGTCTTCTACCGATTCACGCCCCTCCTTGAACCGTTTTGCCCATTCAAACACGCGTGTTTGTGACATGCACTCGTCTCCATACACCACCTGCAATTTTCGAAGGATTTCCGAGGGTTTTTCGCCAGATTTCAGTAAAAATTGAATCACAACACGTTGCTTGTAATTTGAGACACTCATTTTCACGACGCCACTAAAAAATTTACACATAAAACACAAACCAAACGTGCTATCGACTTCAACCTTGGACTGAAACTAAAAGGAAGGTCCCCCTTCTCTAGAAAAATGTTGACGAACGATACAATGTTACCAGTTTCCGAGTTATAACACTTCTCACATCACATCTCGTATACAGGGCACTCAGAAACAATTTTTACACTAGTCCATGTCTTATCGGAACTTTTTGTCTCTCTTATATTGCTGGGGTGAACTATAGCCACAAAAGGAGGTCGTTAACAGGAGGCTATCAAGTTTTTATGTTCTGCAATTCGACAGGAATTAGTGCAGTGGAGTAAACTTTTATGGATTGCGTCCCTTTTTATCGCATCTTCGCTTAATCTTAGTCGTTGTGACAAATGACCCATTTCTTCGCGATTAAATTCGATCATCGGAAAATTCCGAACAAAAAACATACAGCAAGCGGCTGACTGAGCTGGGTATTGCATTATATTCATGAGTGTATTCCATATAATACTTCTGTAACCAGCACTCAAGCGAATAATTTTATGTGACGGTATTCATTATTCGTCATATTTCTAAAAAATAATATCTAATAATTATGCACCTCAAGGAAAACCTAAAAGTAGTTCTACTTTACATAAACATATATTTCTTCTTCTATTATGTTCTACATTCCATCTTACTAACTTTTTTTGTTCTTCTTCTTCCTTTCCTTCTGACACGAAACAAGAGGAATATGGCTTATAATTACCGATTTCAGTTGTTTTTTTTTTAATTAACAAATGGTCCTAGTTACGAAATAAATATGTTACTTCTACATTGTATTATATCCTGGACAATAATTGTCCTCCTAAATAAAAAGTCTTAGCGCGCCACTGGCGTAAGGAATATATGGCGAGAAACATTTCCATGGAAATTTTTGTTAAAGAAACACCGGAAGTGTCCCTTAGCGGCTATTCGACCGACGCCTCGAAAGAGTTTTCCTACAGAAGAGAAAATACGACCGAGGAAATTCGATATTGGGTAAACAACCAGCAGACCAAACGTCCTTTATGATTAAATTTCAGACAAAAATGCTGTCCCAAAACATACAAAATTATATCAATGTTAAACTATAAAGTATTTTCTTACAAAACGTACTAATTAATAATAGAAAATTATTCAACGAGCATATAATGATGGCTGTGGACAACATTGTAACCCATACCTACCGTTATTTGATAAAATTGTAGCCAGCACTTTAATGAATTTTACAAAAACAATAAATTTACGTGACCTGTGAATATTTTAGTGGTACGCATTTTTGTTTGCCCACCGAATCTAAAATAGCAACACGTTCTCCCAAATAATCGATTTGTTCTAGGACACGAGTCTCATCTACATAATAAAGTGATCAGAAAAAATAATAATTCAATCATTTTATAAAAATCGTAAAAGGCGAAGGATTCCTAGCAGCCAGATAACTTTAAAATATTCAAAACATCGAAAAGACGTAATATACACAATACAATTTAAGTTTCTATATACAGGCTATATCACATAAAAGGGCCACTCCCATGTATCTCGTTTAATATGCGAGATATGTCAAAAATCTTTAATTGTTTTTTGTTGCATTTTTGGAGGCCTTTATGCTCGTAAAAACAAATTTGAGATCCATGGCCAACTTTATGAGTAATAACAAAAAAAACCTGTAAGTGCCCAAACTTTAAGGCTGTCTAACTTTTTTATTTTAAGAGATAGAGAAAAATTATTGGTAATAAACAGATTTTTGAAATATCGTATGTGGTCGCTGCGCCCTCTAGGCGGAGAAAAAAAATGTATTGAAGCAGGCTATGACCACAAAAAATAGCCTGTTTTTTCGTCTTTCATGCAATATACTATATGTTGCCCTTATCTTTTGTATTTATTACATTTTCTTTTCAATTTTAGTTAAAAAATGTACCTAAATATGTTCGTGTTGCTCAAGATAATGTAGAACCTGTTTTAAAGACGCCAACTGCAAAATAATAATAAACAGAATGCACTTTTTTATGCAAAATACAGATTTTCTTATAATATTATTTTATTTGTTTTCACATTAGAAGCAATTGGGTCTTTAAAATTATTTTGCCACAGACAATGTAATAAAATAATATAAGAAAATCTGTATTTTGCATAAAAAAAGTGCATTCTGTTTATTATTTTTTTGCAATTGGCGTCTTTAAAACAGTTTTCTCTATCTCTTAAAAAAAAAAGTTAGACAGCCTTAATGTTTGGGCACTTTACAGATTTTTTTGTTATTACTCATAAAGTTGCCCACGGAACTCAAATTCGTTTTTACGAGCATAAAGGCCTCCAAAAATGCAACAAAAAACAATTAAAGATTTTTGACGTGTCACGCATATTAAGCGAGATACATGGGAGTGGCCCTCTTATGTGATACAGCCTGTATAAGTTTAGTAGAAAAATCAAGATTTTTTATTTTTCAAGTTGTGGCATGTAAGGCAGATCGCCTTGTACGGGGTGGGCAAATTTCGATATTCTAATAGACTATCTCCTTAACTATAGGAGATAAAATGGCCTCCCACTTTCGATCTCTTTTTTAAGAGAAAATGGAGGTCAATACCAAAATGATCTATCGTCTTTTGTTTTTGAGTAATAAACAAAACATGTCTGTAAGTTGGTTGTTTGTGAAGTTAGAAGAAAATAATTAATACGTTCTTCAGACAGTTCTTTTGAGTAGAGTCCAGTGGCGTGCATATATTTTTGTAACTTTATTAATTTTTGAGTTATAACCTAAAGTTGTGGTTTCTAAAATTAAAAGGTGGCCATGGGTCAGATAAAATCGTTATTTTTTTTTCTTTCCATTAATATATAATATGTGGGGTTAAATATGATTATTTGCCATTTTATTGAGACAATAATTTATTATAGTTTCTTTCATTTTTTGAAGTAGGCGTTGTGTCATTTAAAACAATGGCCTGTTACCAATCTTTGACATTTTTGTTTCAATAGTTACATATTAGTAATGTTATTTAGCTTCTTCCGTACATTAATTTAATTACGTCTTGGATACATTCTCAGAATGATCGTTATTGCAAATATATAATTTTAATAATACTATTATTTGTCTATACCTTATTTTTAAACTAAGAGAAGTGATTTAAATTTCTCGCGCTTAAACACTAGCTTGTTATTGGTTAATTATTGTCAATGTTAATACTGTCAGCTACTAACATTTAAAATGTCAGTTATATTTGGCTAAAATTAATGTTGCCACTTTGTTGATTTTGTGTTTATTCTCTCTCCTAGTTGATCCTAAAGCAAGTGAAATAGTTCTGTTCAAGCTCAGCAACGAATTATATTGCTTTTTGTCTATTTCCTTTATTTCTTTTCAAATCTACCGCCAAAATGATCTAGTTATATTTTCTAGTTACTTTTCCCTGTGTATATATGACTTCTTCATTTACTCCTCTTAGTTTAAAAATAGAGTATAGTAACTCATTCTGTCAAGATTTCTTCTAAATGTCCTGTAAAAAATATTAAAAAAAATTAAACTGATATTCTGAAATAAACTGCTTCCTCAGTAAAATGGCGAATAATAATATTTAACCCCACATATTATATATTAACAGAAAGAGAAAAAAAATAACGATTTGCCCATGGCCACCTATGGTTTGTATTAAAAAAAATCAACTTTAGGTTTTAACTCAAAAATTAATAAAGTTATAAAATAATTAGGCACGCCACTGAACTCTACTCAAAAAAGTATCTGAAGAACGTATTAATCAAGTTACAGACATGTATCGAAAAGCGAAAAATTCCGATTCAATATATTTTGACCCCCTCCTAACGTTTTTACTTTTAGAGTTATAAAAAAATGTGAAATACAAAAATTGCACCATTTTTTATTAAGTTTTCTAAAATAAGTAGAAAAAACAAATGAAGCCCAAACAAAACGGCCGCGGATGATAACTTAAATAGAACACCCAGTATATTTTTACATATCTGGATAGAACGTTCCCTGTCGAGCATTATCATATAGGATTTGCCGAGTCCATTTCTAACAATTAGTATATTACTAATATATAGGGTGTTATACTTAAATGATCAGTGATAATATCCGCTTCCATACTTTTTGGGCACTTTCGAAAAGTTCATAAAAAATCGTACAACTTTTATATTTGACATTATTTTCATAACACTAAAAACAAACAAGTTAGCAGGGAGGTCAAAATATAGAGCGTCACCCTGTATAACGTCTGGTGCGATTATGCATATGCAAAGCGGAGAACAAGGAATAAAGGAATTAAAAACGTGTGTACAAAGCAAAAAAATCCATATCCAGGCGCAAATCCAAAAACAATAGCCTTTGTCCCAAAACATTCGCAGGAAACTGCGAGCAGGCCGTGCTTTCGAACGAAAACAAGCGAAAATCCACTCGTCAATTAAGAAGCCATTCACACCTCTCAGGCAACCGTACAAATAATAAATAAAACATTCGCCGATCGTTGCACATCCACTCGGGACATAAGTAAAGATCAAGTAAGCCATAAAAATACTCACGAGCGTCCGCGCCGCCCCTCTGCCAGTCGATAAAACCCAGTGAGCCTTTCCTGAAAACAGCTGAACGTCAACTAAGGAGCAGGAAGGCTTCAGCTGAAACGATCACGCATGTTGGGTCGACGCTGCGCGCTTTTGCAGGGCCCGCCACGACTGTAACGGAGGCAGAGGGGGTTGTCGCCCGTGCAACGGGTGGATGGGTGCATGGTCGTTGCCCCTGGGGCCGGACTGCCATCCTAGCACACGCGTGTATGGGCAGTTGCCTTCCGTCGATTACGCCGTACGCCTGCTTTTGTCTTGTACAGTTTAACAGGGTGTTTTTAAATGAAGTAGCAGAAATGAGACCACAGATTCCTTAGGTGAAAATAAATCGATTTAACTTAACATACTCCAAACCGCATAATAAAAGATACAGGGTGTTAAAGTTAAAATTTTATTTTCTATATTTGTAGATAACTTCTTAAGAAATCCAAATATTTATATAAAATTTGTAAATCGGGGTTTTTTCGGGCGAGAAATTCAAATTTGTTTCTAATTTTGATGTCACTAGTAGAGGGCGCCACTTATGGTACATCATGTTTCCATTAAATGGCAGAACTTTTTTGCTGCTTAGTGTATCCATCTAACTATCAAAACAGTCGATTCTCCTGTCTGTTATATCTGAAAAAGCTATAACTTGTTGAAGTCGTTAGGAGTAATAGTTTTCGATATAATCCTGTTGGAAATATTCCGTGCATCGATTGAACACTGTTATCGATTCAGGTAAACTACGTTTTCTATTGGAAATACAGCAAAATATTATTTGAAAAAGTTATTCAGAACGGTAAATCATTAAGACGTGCAAAATTTTAAAAATATCGGCCTGCTTTAATAAAATCTTTGTGCTTTGTTGAAAAATGGTTTTATCAAACCTCGCCGATCTTCTTGAAATTTTGCACGTCTCCATAATATACCCTTCTGAACAACTTTATCAAGTCACATTTTGCTGTATTTTCAGCAAAAAAGGCACTTTACCTGAAACCAAAACAGTTTTTACTCGGTGCACTATTTCAAATAGGGTTATTTAAAAAATGGTTACTCCTACCAACTTCAACAAGGTATAACTTTTTAAAATAAAACAGGTAGGAGAATCGATTGTTTCGACAGTCAGATGGATACACGAAGCTGCAAAAAAGTTATGTCATTTTAAAACAAACATGGTGTGCTACAAGTGGCGTCCTTTACTAGTGACGTCAAAATTAGAAACAAATTTGGATTCCTCGCCCGCAAAAACCCCCGATTTACAAATTTTATGTAAATATTTGCTAAATTGTTATTTACAAATATCGAAAATAAAATTTTAACACCCCGTATCTTTTTTATTATGCGGCTTGGAATATAGGTATATTAGGTTAAATCGATTTATTTTCACCTAAGGAATCTGTGGTTTAATTTTTGCTACATCGTTTAAAAACGTAGGGAGATAAAATAAAAAATGAAATTCAGTCGAAACCACACTTAAACCAACCAGCGCATTCACCATAATGTAGAAAATAGTTGTCTCTAATGTTGACATAAATGATCGACGTTCTACCAATCCGGGTGGACATAAAACAACATATTTTCGATAAAATCTTAAATAATTGTCTCTCGACACAGTAAAAGCACGTAGTCTCTTGATTTTGGTATTGGCAATTTTTTTAATTAAGGCGGATTTCACATCTTCAACATTATCGATCGTTCAATTGACTAATTCATCTGAACGGCATACGCCTGCAATCCCAATATTAGGACGACGTATAAAGAAGCTTTTTGAAAATGTTCTTCTTTTATATTTAAAGCGTTTACCTTCATCATCAAATATAAATTATCAGATGCACTATTCAAAAAGCAATCAACTTGCTCCTTTGTAAATACTTGCGATTTTTTCGTTACATATCCCTTATTTTGTCTTTTGAAAAAAGCACGTAACTTTGAATATTTGCTTATAAACCCCCTTCTTTATATCCAACGTTGACCGCAACATCTTCTGAATACAACTTAACGTTTTTTTCTTTGCACTAATCCATAAAACGTTGGTAGACACATTCATAAATTTCTCGAGATTTCTTTGGGAGAAGATTCAATGAAATCTCTCTCGCACACTCCAGTATCTCCTCATGTACACCTAAATCTTCCCTAGATTCCATTTTTACATACTTTTCAGCAAATTGAATCACAAACGATTACAAATGAACTCAATTAGCAATATGGCGATTAATGTTTGACAAAGTATCCATGACTACATCCGTATATCCTACTTACATACTTTGCTTTATTACCCAAATTTGGGATAATTTCAAAGAACAAATTAATAATGAAATGAGGGATTTCGGTTGGAGAAAAAAATAGCATGTTTTATTCTAATTAAAAGCAAAGCGTCACAAAAGTGACAGTTTTAATCCTAATAATAATATTTTATATGCCCAAAATCAATGTTTTTTAATGGCGCGTGAGAATGTGAATCTTTGGTCGAGAATAAAAATGATTCACTGATTTTGGGCACGAAATATAAACAACATTTTTTGTTATAAAAGTGTAAATAATTCTGAAATTAAAATTTCGTGAAGCATTTAATCTACATCCTGTATAATAAAACGGGGGAGAGATCTTCCGCAGAGCTTTTTCTTTTAATAAACAAACGCCCGACGACGGAAAAGTGACCTCCTCCGTATTCAAATTTATGCGCCTTGACGGTCTCACTTCCACACTCTGATGATGTAGGGCCTTCCAGAGCACTGTGACAGTTTCCTCATCCCCCAACATTCGAATGTCTATCCTCGCACCGGCGGCAGAACTCAATGAATACTACTTAAAACCATATCACAGATTCGTCTGGTTGCCCAAATTAAGTCGAATTTAAAACACAAATAACAAACCAAGGTGAAGGTCAACACAAGGTGACGGTAGACGGTTTTTTATACAGCAGATTAATTTAACGGAGGCTTCTGGGTTACTTTGATTTCTGAGTTGTAATGCTGATTTAATTATTAAATAAATATGCATTTACATAGTTTCATAAGAGCTCCTATTCAAAAATATTTATTGGATGTATTTATGTCCTAGTAATATATAAATACAGTATGCGTCAAAAGTATGGAATAAATTCAATAAAAATGAAACAATTATTTTTTGGGAAAAACCCTCGAACAGGGCGATTTTTAATTTAAAAAATACATATTTTAGCGTAAAATGCGATTTTCAAATGTCATTTGTTTTCGAGTAATGACGTCATAGATTTTTTTTTAAATGGCAACACCATATTTTTTTCCTTGATTCTGAAAGATCGTTTAATTCTCTATCAGACAGTACTAAAATTTTGCCCTCTTACATAGGAAAGTTTTCGAGTAAATGACGATTGAATGTTAGAAAACGTAAATCAATTAAAATAAAGCAAAAACGTTATCAAGTTTAGTTTTTCGAATTCCATAGTTCTTTTATGGATCACGTAGGTGAAAATCTTTGCAAAGTGTCATTGTCACACTGACTTTCTAATAAGTATTGTAAGCGACATAGAAATTATTATTCAATTTAAAGTATTATGGCACATTTAAATGTTACTCAAAGAATTGAAATTTTAATTCTTATCGGATGCGAGAATATGACTAGAACTCAGCAGGAAGTTTGCGATTTATTTAATGAAAAATATCCAGATCGCCCTATCAGCCAATCAGCAGTCAGTAAGGTAGAGTCTAAATTTAGAGAAACTGGCAATGTTGTAAATATTCCAAAACCTGGACGTCCAAGCATTAATGAAAATCAGAAACAGAACATTTTGATAAGTATGGTGGATAATCCTCATAATTCTTCACGTTTGGTTGCATTAAACAATGACACTAGTCAGAGCACAGTGCTACGTATCTTGAGGAAGGAAAAATATCATCCCTACATTGTGTCATTAAACAATGACACTAGTCAGAGCACAGTGCTACGTATCTTGAGGAAGGAAAAATATCATCCCTACAAAATTCAACTTGTGCAGGAACTCAATGAAGATGATCCCGATCGCCACTTACACTTTTGCGAAATTCTAATGGATTTATGTCAAGGAAATAGAAATTTACACCGGCAAATACTTTTTTCAGATAAGGCCACATTTTGTCTGAATGATACAGTAAACCGTCAAACTTGCAGATATTGGAGTCGGGAAAATCCTCATCGGATGGTAGAGGCACATACCCAACACCCTCAGAAATTAAATGTGTGGGCTGGAATAGTTGACGACAGAATAGTAGGGTCTTTCTTCTTTGTAGGAACCCTTACAGGACAAAGATATTCAGAGTTTCTAGAAAATGACCATGTTCCAGCCCTTGCAGTAATTTTTCCTAACGATAATGACCCTGACATTCCTGACGATACCATATGGTTTCAGCAAGACAACTGTTTTCCTGGGAGGTGGATCGGCAGATGCGGATCGATAGAATGGCCTGCAAGATCGCCAGATCTTACACCTCTTGACTATTTTTTATGGGGATACTTGAAGTCAAAAGTGTACATTAATAAACCACGTAATTTAGAAGAACTTCAAAATCGCATTCGGGACGAAATACGCAGAGTTACCCCAGAAATCATTCATAATGTGCAAGAAGAATTTCTTCACAGACTTGCGCATTGTCAAGAAGTTGGTGGATGGCAATTCGAACATTTAATTTAAGTATAAAATTTAATCAATTGTATTTTATTTTACATACCTCAGAATTGTTACTTTTTTATGGATAAAATTTACGTTTTCTAACATTCAATCGTCATTTCCTCGAAAACTTTCCTATGTAAGAGGGCAAAATTTTAGTACTGTCTGATAGAGAATTAAACGATCTTTCAGAATCAAGGAAAAAAATATGGTGTTGCCATTTAAAAAAAAATCGATGACGTCATTACTCGAAAACAAATGACATTTGAAAATCGCATTTTACGCTAAAATATGTATTTTTTAAATTAAAAATCGACCTGTTCGAGGGTTTTTCCCAAAATATAATTGTTTCGTTTTTATTGAATTTATTCCATACTTTTGGCGCATACTGTATATATATAAAATAAAATATTATATATACATATTTGATACCTGTTAAAATACTAAATTTTATAAAGACAAGGACTCATATCCGTGATGTACAGAAAGCGGTTACCTTGTATTATGCGATGTTACAACGTTGCATTCAAATAACAGCCTTGTAGCCACCATTCTGATATAAGTTTTTATATTAAAGCAGTGGGTTTGATTGGAGTAAAATAATACCGATTTGATGACAAGATATAAAATGTTTCCTTAATAACTACCCCGTTTGAATAATATCGAGTTAGAGATTAAAATAGACATCAGCTATAAAATTATGATAATATGTTAAGCATATATCCACATATTTTTATGATTTTTATGTGAGTTGCTTAAAATTATTTCGCACTACTCTATCCCACAACTTAGTTTCCCTTATACCGATGAGATGTACTGTACATTTACGTCTTTAAAAATTACCTGATGTTTTCTAAGAAATCTGTGGTCTCATTTTTTCTACTCCATTTAAAACACCCTGTATATGTCATATTGAAATTTTAACGATATTAGGAATAGGATCCATGTATTTTTTATGCACGTGCAAAAAAACAATGTGACGATTGCTTATTTATGAAAAATTTTGGCCACGTTAATATTAATACCGTCTCAGATCCAAACTGTTATAATGTATTTTACATTAGGTCAGATGGTCAAGTTTCCCTCTTTGACTTGCAGATGACGGCGAATTGAAACGAAATTCACTTTGCTTGGAATACCTAGTTTAGTAGGCATTTTTCAGATAGATGTAATGATGTGATATATGAAATACTTTTAAAGCTTATAGAAACAATTCTTCATTTGACATTAGTCAAATCTTAAACATATTCATTTCCATAAATCATCTAATTTGAGGTTAAATTTACCAGTATCTTTCAATTTATGTGATCTAATAAGTGACTCCAATTAAGATCAGCTGTGAAAAGAAACAAAATGTATCAATTCATAGCACAATATTTCCTTTTCCATGACAATAGTGTTAAATATGGGTTATGCAGATGTGCTAAACCATGTCCTTATATAACAAGCGTCCCAATGTTACGCACTGACAAGTTTATCGTAAATTTGCACTTGACAAATCGCACATCCGACTGGAAGTCAAAAGTGACGCTAAATCAACGCCTTCTATGTGCATTAATTCACACACGGAGTGTGGAGGTGATCTTGAATGAAATGCGCCAGAGGCGGGGACCGTGGGAGGCCTGGAGGGACTCGATAATAGTAAAAATAATTTATTCTAGCAATATTTTATTGTAAAGATCATACAGAGTATCTGTGGGCAAAAAATAGACTGATTTACATATTATATATCCGAAACTGCTTTGTTTAGTCGCTAGATGGCCTTACAGTTTCTGAAAAACGTTTAATTGAAATAATTAAGAGATATGAATCGATTTTGATTTTAGAGACATATGGTAAGATTAAAGTAAAGCTACAAAGACACTTTTTGTAACAAAGTGATATGTGAAACGTCCAAGAAGCAAAACTAACGACGTGGTGACCAGACCGAAAATTATTGCAAAATAAATTAGTTAAATGTCTATTTTCTTATAAAAGCTTGTGTTTAGGCTTTTACGTTGAATGAAAGAAGCATAAGGTTTGAAATTACGGTCAAGGCAATACTATGCTACCATTCAGTTACTTTCAATTGCAATTTTAGAAATATTTTGACTGAAACTGGATCTTTATAAAAGTAACAAGTGTTTCAAATTTGAAAAAAAAAATAGTTCTTCTATTGTATTAAAAAAGTTACAACCAAAAAAACAAATTTAAAAAAATTAAGGTTACGTAGCTTTAATATTTACTTAAGTCAGCTTGTTTTAATAAAACGTTAATAATAAAAACGATAAAGAGTGTCAAAGTTAAAAATTTGGGAACAGATGTTTTTGGATATGAGAAATCATGGGTATGCAAGTGCTCCAGCCAGGTTCACAACAAGGTGGGGATGGAGCCTTTCCAGACACCTGAAAAAAGGCGTAAGGAAAAGGAAGTAACTTTTAATTTGTTACTAGTTTTTCCTCAGTGGTAAAATTTATTAAATCTGGTGTTTGTATTTTGTGGATATAAGTATTTTAATTATTTTATTGACAATTGGAGGTACAGAGAAAATGTAACGTAGACTTGCCACAAGATGTGATCGAAAGATTATATTATATGAGCTACATAATAGCAGATATATACAAAGAACAGGTCTGTTATATTTGTTATGATTATGAATGAAATATGTAAATTATAAATTATGTCAAATCTCATTACATCATGATCTGTTATTGAAAAGTTATGCTCTTGCAAATATCCATCGGGTAGAAGTTCAATCGTCTGTGGAAAATTCATCAAACCGTAATAAGAAGTTTTATATTGCATAACAGAATTCTATTCATAGTGCAAATATGAAAAGTATTTTTCCAAATTTGAATGTCGTCTTTTTATAGATTGCGACTTTCTATGTCCTAAAATTTGTAATCGCATCCTTCTGAAAACTTTTCCTAAACGTACAGTAGATTTAAGATCTAATAATGAATCAATGAATAATGAAGTTTCTGAACAAGAAGTAAGACAAAATGAATTAATTTCATGTAATGCAAATTCTTTCTCGACTGGAGACAGATGATGTTGTTCAAGTACCGTTGCTAATAATCATGACAAAATAATGACAAATTCCAAGCAATTTCCTGCTATATTTATTGTGAAACGATATTCAAAAATGACATGAAATATTCAAAACCAATAGATCATTCAGATAAACATTCATTTCTAAAGTAAATAAAATAATTTATCACATTTTAAATATACAATATTATTAACACATCTCTATATTTATAAATATTAATTAATAATATGATTTTGTTGATAATTTATTATCGTTTTGACCTTTAATAAAAATGTTTTCAAGTCTCAAGTTTTTTATGAATTTGCAGTAATATTTAAATGAGTATACTATAATGTTACCATAGTAAATAAATGGCAATACTGTGTATATTCTTTTAAATATTATTGTAAAATAAGACTGAAACAAAATAATATAAATTTCTCCGAAAATGGCCATTTCCGAAAAAATAGTTTTTCAACTATCCGTTGTACAATATTTTAATGTAGTAGGCGCCAAAATTCCCTTGCAAATTGGATATGTTGAAGGTAGATCGACAAGCAATAAAATTTGCACTGGTTTAAAATGCTACGGATAGTATTTTTCAATATGCATCGGTTTTTAAAATGGAAGTCATGCTGATTCTTGCAGATCCAGATAGTCGTCCTGAATTAGTTTGTGGATAATCCGCAATATCCGCAATCCTGTACAACTGGTTCAGGTTTGTGATACTTTTAGGTTATGTTTTTGACAGATTAAAATTCTATCAAGAGTGAGATCGCGCTGGAACATACTTTCTAACCTCTATATACCCACAAAAGACTAATAGTTATTTCTGCCACTAACCTCTGAACATCCACAAAAAATAGTTATTTCTTAGGCCATTCAACATTATTACGATGCTTTTAAAGCGTCAATATCACTCTTCAAAAATCGTGGATCAAAAAAATTTGTGTCCATATTTATTTATTTGAAATATTCAACGGGATAAAACCCATTAACAGGATAAGTTTCACAAGAATACAATAAAAATAATAGTAAAAGATAACATACCTGACTTAATTACCATAAACATAACAAACTAAAATACTCCTAAGAATGTAAAAATAAATATATAAAATTTGTGTAAAAAAAAGCTAATAATAAATGCGAAATAATTAAAATCGTGTATGTAGGGCATATTACAAACATCTACTATATACAGGCTGTATCACATAAGAGGGTCACTCCCATGTATCTCGCTTAATATGCGAGACATGTCAAAAATCTTTAATTGTTTTTTGTTGCATTTTTGGAGGCCTTTATGCTCGTAAAAACAAATTTGAGATCCATGGCCAACTTTATGAGTAATAACAAAAAAACCTGTTAAGTGCCCAAACTTTAAGACTGTTAAGATTGATACCTTCCACCTGATATAAACAGATTTTTGAAATATCGTATGTGGTTCGCTGCGCCCTCAAGGCGGATAAAAAATTTTTTTATTGAAGCAGGCTATGGCCATAAAAAATTGTCTGTTTTTTCGTTTTTCATACAATATATTACATGTTGCCCTTATCTTTCATATTTATTACATTTTTTTCAATTTTAGTTTAAAAAAATGAACCTAAATATTTTCGTGTTGCTCAAGATAATGTAGAACCTGTTTTAAAGACGCCAATTGCAAAAAAATAATAAACAGAATGTACTTTTTTTATGTAAAATACAGATTTTCTTATAATATTATTTTATTACATTGTCTGTGTCAAAATAATTTTAAAGACCCAATTGCCTCTAATGTGAAAAGCAATAAAATAATATTATAAGAAAATCTGTATTTTGCATATAAAAGTACATTCTGTTTATTATTTCTTTGCAGTTGACGTTTTTAAAACAGGTTCTACATCTTGAGCAACACGAAAATATTTAGGTACATTTTTTTAAACTAAAATTGAAAAAAATGTAATAAATACAAAAGATAAGGGCAACATGTAGTATATTGCATGAAAGACGAAAAAACAGGCAATGTTTTGTGGCCATAGCCTGCTTCAATAAAAAAAATTTTTATCCGCCTAGAGGGCGCAGCGAACCACATACGACATTTCAAAAATCTGTTTATATTAAGTGGAAGGTATCAATTTTGCAATAAAAATTTATTACCAATAAGTTTTCTCTATCTCATAAAATAAAAAAAGTTAGACAGCCTTTAAGTTTGGGCACTTAACAGGTTTTTTTGTTATTACTCATAAAGTTGGCCATGGATCTCAAATTTGTTTTTACGAGCATAAAGGCCTCCAAAAATGCAACAAAAAACAATTAAAGATTTTTGACGTATCTCGCATATTAAGCGAGATACATGGGAGTGGCCCTCTTATGTGATACAGCCTGTATAATAAAACAAATAGTACACATTAAAACCAAATAACAAACAGAAATTCAGAAGCTAAAAACTTTTTTATGTCTGTAATTGTACAAACATATCTAAATGAAGCTCTATTAGTGAGTGACTATTTATAATGTGATATATAGGAGACTGCTTAAACATGTTACTTCTATAGTTCGTAATGTAGAATAGTCCACTATTTCTGTTATTACTCCTAGGCACACGAAAATCTATTAAAGGCAATAGAGACGGACATTTAACCTTATTGTGGAGAATTTTAAATAGAAATAGTACAACTGTTATACTCCTCCTGTTTTCTAAACTGCTCATCCTAAACCTCTCCAAGAAATAATTGTAAGGTGTGCTTCTCAATGGATATACACAATCCAAAGAAAAAACTGCAGATTTAAAGAAGCGCCTTTGCACCCTTTCAATTGCCGTGTTATGAATTGCATATATAGGATTCCATACAGCAAATGAATACTCCAGTTTAAATCTGATGTGATATAGAGGAGTTTAAGGGTATTCACATTTTTAAATTCTTTTATATTCCTCAATATGAATCCAAGAGTTTTATAGGCACTACCAACTGTTTTCTGAATATGTGGTACAAAGGATAGTCTCGAATCAAAGATGACACCGAGATCGCATATAGTTTCAAGCCTAGTAATATTGTCCAACTTGTAGTCATAAAGCAGCGCACGAGACTTGCGACAATATGACATTTACAGGTACATTTATTACTAACACACCACAAATTAATAAGATTTAGATTTTGCTGCAATTTATTACATATAAGAGACTCCCAGCCAACAGTAATATCATTAATGAACAGAATAAACAATAAGGGACCAAGAGTAGATCCCTGTGGGACACCTGATTTCTGTGGATATTTCTCGGACTGATAATCACGGTGTTGCTCATACTGCGATCTATTCGTTAGGTATGATAAAATAAGGCAATAAGATTAGTACTTAGACCAATCTCATCCAATTTGTCCAATAATAAATCATGATTTAGAGGGTCAAATGCTTTTGAGAGGTCTGTATAGACAACGTCTACATGACTAGTGCGATGTAAGGCATCAATAATAAATTAAGTTTTGCAACAAAGATTTGTAACAGTAGACCATGTGACTGCAGGTGGCGAGAATCATCTTGTCCCAGTTTCTGGGGCATTATCATGTGTTTATCATCGGTCGTGAGAGAGAGAGAGAGAAATCGGGAAACACCCGTCCCTGGTTGGCATTCATCTGTTTTCCTTTCTTCGACATAAATAATAATCCGAAGGATTACTACGAGCTACAAAACAGGAAACCGGGGAAATGTAGCCAGACGCTTTGTTTACACAGACTGGAATTATGTCACTGGAAAAAGAAGCGCAGTATGCGAAGTCTCCATCCGACCGATTTTTTTTGAGATTACAAAATTATTATGTAATCCAGATAACAGTATTCCGTCTAGCTGGTAATTTATACCACGATTGTCCACGTGCGTCTTTTAGGCAAGGATTTCAGTTGGAGCAATGTCGACCCGGCAGACTCGGTGGAACCTTGATTGTTAAATTTATTAAAAAATACACAGCCGGCTCGATTATAATCTCCGAAATTCAAAATAATTCAATATTTGAGTTAGATCTTGTATTACGGTTTTTATCAGAAAATCTATTACATTCTTTGAAAATTCTTAATCCACATGACGCATCTACAGGGTGATCTAGAACTTATCTAAAAAAAATCATAAAAAAATGAAATCAATATCGTAATACAAATTTTTGTATAATCCTTAGTTTCCGAGAAAAAAATTATTGAAGTTCTAGTAAAGTCAACCTTTACATTGCTGGGCTACTCTAGTCCCTGTAAATGTTTGAGGCCCTCTAGCGGCTAAGTGAAGCAATTTCGGATATGACTAAGTTGGCTTCAATGGATCTATCTACCCAAGGCCAAGTGTCGTTATACACGTATTTTCAGGCCACCCTGTATACAAGGTTTATAAGAGTCATTAAAAAGAATTGTAATAAGTTTACTATTGGCACAGTTTTCAAACTAAACTAGAATTATTATATTGAGAGATGTTTAAGACCTTAGAAATGTTAGATTGGAAAACATTAAAAAGAGATAATTTAGAAAAACAGATTTGTGAATATACAGGGTGAACCTTAAATAAGTACAAATATTTTAACTGCTGGTGTAGTTCGTCATATAGATCAGTCTAGTGAAAGCCATTTTTAAAAATTTCTAATATTTACGGAGATATTAATTTTTTAAAAAAATACCCACATTTTGAGGACTGCTGTCATAACCAACCTAATGAACCATATGATTTGTTGCGAGGTTGCCATATCTGCTCTAATATAAATATTAAGTTTCCTTTAACGTAATAGTAAAGTAATACGGTTAAATTCTATTTTAAAAATACTTGTTTGAAGCATAAGTACAGTAAAATTGGGTATGTAGTATGATACGCAGCAATATTAACATAAATTTTAACTGCTTAACTGACCTTACTATAAACGATTAAAAATGAATTTCCGCAAGTTAAATACATACTACCATGAAGGAATTAGGAAGATATTACGTGATATTACTATGTTCAATGTTCAAAAATTATATATAAACGTGCACACAAGCTTACCTGTTTGTTAAAAAATTAACTATTTAATCAGTAATCCACATTTCACAAGTTAAATGTCATTGTACACTGTTAGAAAGAGACACAAGACACAATTTCCTTAAGTTATTTTATGAAGAATAACGAAAAACTGTGATTTTCATGCAGCATATTAAATTTAATTTTCGCAACATCAGTCAGTGTTAACCATTTCGAATTCAGAACCATAAAGTGGCTTCGCACTTTAATCAGTGAAACAAATTTTAAAAATAAAGGTACACACAATATTAAAAAACAAAATAGCAGCTTGACGCATGCGCTTAATATCAAGAAAAGCAAAGACATTTGAGTAACACTGGCAACACGTTCAATCCGCTGCTATGACTCATAAATGTATGAAAGTCAGCAGTCCTCAACAAGTTTTCTACAGAAAAATTACAAAATTTATTTAAAATTTCACTTTTTTATTTCTGATTTTTTTTGTAAAAAAAAACTATTAATTGTGTGTTCTACACAGTGAACTATACTGCTGGTTAAAATATTTGTACTTATTTAAGGTTCACCCTGTATTGTGATATTCATATTGCGAATAGTGTTGATAATATTGTCTTAATTTTTCTTTCTCTTGCCTTGGTCTTGCAAAATAAAAAAGACAAGATTAGGACAGAACTTGACAACTCGAATTGAAAGATATATCAGTTAAATTAAAGAACAAATAAAACGTTTTAACAATGTAAAACCATAATTTTAATAAATGCTCTCTTAATTTGATTACAGAAGTGTCCATTCACTCACGTTTCAAACACGTTACTGTCAAAAGAAAAACAGATGTTGAAAACCTTTCAAATAATCCTCAATATATCGTACAATCACTATATTGAACACCTCATAAAGCAAGATCGACCAATTAATTTCGTAACAGGATAGACACAGTAACATAGGCATAACAGAGCACAAAAAAAATTGTGAAGATAGGCACTGAATGTCTAAAACATTTTCAAAATTTCTATACAATTCAATTTATTATAGCATAAATCAGACGAAACTAAAAGGCACAATAGTTAATTTACCGAAAATGGTATTCATTTCAGAGGAGTTAAACATGTTTTGCTGAAGCTGAGCACCCTGTATAAAAGGTGAAAATTCACAGCAACGAATCTAGTTGTCATACAGAAATCTTGTACTGTATAAACTAAGTATCGGAAACTCAGTAACAACAAAAAAGATAAGGCATCAAATTCTTGAGAAGATAATTTGTTGTAAAAAGGAAACACAAACAACAAGTTTATAAGCTACATTAATGCATGTCATAGTTTCTAGTAATGACATACACAAGTGAAATTTACTAGGACAAAACAAACAAACAAACAAATTGCCAAACTGGACGTAGAACTTTCTCCTCATAGCCAAAAATTTTGAGAAAAGTTCCGCTAAACTAGGCCTGTTAAATAAATCATAACTTCCAGAAAAGTCGTCAATTTCCGTGTCCCATAAACCCTCGCACAACACGCACACACCTTTCTCTCTACCTCCATCTACTCCTTCTGGAAGAAAAAGGACGGAATATCACCAGCATACTCGTCAGTCTAAGAACAGGAATAACAAACAAACGGACATCGAATAAATGTATCTACTTATGTAAATCCAAAATCAAACTATATAAGCGCCTTCTCGACGATGAATCCTCAGACAACGTTGGTTACACACTCGTTGTTCTCTACCACCGTGGTATTTTTGTAAAGTCCCCAAAAATACAGTGCAGTGCTTCAAGATGCTAACGGTCACCCTAACATCCTCGATAACTTCCATCCTCTTCGTCTTCACCTCGGCGATGCTGGCTCTGGTATGCTACGAGATCTACAAGAAGAACAAGAAAGACGCCAAGCAGTTACGCGATCAAGATGCCCTTAAAGAACCGCCGTCTCCGAGGAAGATACCCATCATCGGCCACCTGCACCTCCTCGGAGGTTATGAAGTACCCTACCAAGCATTCAGTTTCCTGGGCAAGAAGTATGGGAATGTTGTCAAGCTCCAATTGGGACAAGTCAAATGTGTTGTGGTCAACGACCAAAAAAATATCAGGGAGGCTTTGGTCACCAAAGGGCACCATTTTGATTCCAGACCGAACTTCCAAAGATACAAGGAACTGTTTTCGGGAAACAAGGAAAACTGTAAGTAATATTAATTAATTTAGTTTACATTGATACGGTATAAAAAAAATTTGACTATAATAAAAGCAAATAAATATATTTCGTTCAAACTTTAATGCCTAGACATCTCTTATTTTGTCATGCTCTATACATTATCAAAGTTAAGACGTAGGAAACATGAACACCCTGTATATTAACTTATTTTTTTTAGCTTTGGCCTTCTGTGACTGGTCTGATACCCAGAAAGCCCGCAGGGACATGCTGAAAGCCTACACCTTCCCCAGAGCCTTCAGCAACAAGTTCTCCAGTCTAGAAGCCATCATCTCCTCTGGTGTTAGAACCTTGCTCTCTCAAATAAGCCCTGGAAAACCCACAGATTTGAAACCAATCGTATTGCGCGGCTGTGCCAACATCTTTCTCAACCATTTCTGCTCCAAGAACTTCGAGGCAAGCGACGAAAGCTTCGTGAGAATGGTCGAGGACTTCGACGAGATCTTCTACGAGGTCAACCAAGGCTACGCCGCTGATTTTCTGCCCTTCCTGATGCCCTTTTTGAAGAAGAATCTGGATAGGATGAACGCCCTAACTCACAGAATCAGGGGTTTCATCGAAGACAAAGTCGTGAAGAACCGCTACGAGGAGTTTGACCTTGAAACCGACCCAAGTGATTACATCGAGAGCTTGATAAAGTACGTGAAATCTGGAGATGGACCTGAATTACCCTGGAAGACTGCACTATTTGCCTTGGAGGACATTGTGGGAGGCCATTCGGCTGTTGGTAATTTCCTGATCAAGCTTTTTGGGTTCCTGGTGAAACATCCAGAAGTTCAGAAGAAAATGCAAGAGGAAATAGATCTAGTGGTGGGTACGGATCGAGAGGTGACCATTGCAGACAGAGGATCTATGCCATACATCGAAGGCGTCATCTTCGAAGCTATCAGATTGATTGCTTCTCCTATAGTACCGAGAGTGGCCAACCAGGACAGTTCCATAGATGGTAAGTTACCGTAAATGTTATATCAACATCAAAATCAACGTTTTTGTTCTTTCAGGGTATAGAATAGAACAAGGCACGGTACTATTCCTCAACAACTATGACCTGAGCATGTCTGACGAGCTCTGGGATCGTCCAGACGAGTTTCTTCCTCAGCGCTTCCTGAAGGACAACAGGCTGGTCAAACCTGATCACTTCCTACCCTTCGGAGGTGGCAGGAGGAGCTGCATGGGATACAAGATGGTCCAGCTTGTGTCCTTCGGTATTTTGGGCGGATTTTTACAAAAGTACACCATCCTACCAGTCGAAGGCGAGTCGTATAAGGTACCAATCGGTTCTTTGGCTTTGGCGAAGGACACTTTCAAATTCCAGTTCGTCAGGAGATGAGCCTAGAGAAATTTGTTAACTTTATTTATTTAATTTATTCCGATTGCGATAAAATCTAGAGCCTAGTTGAAATTTGAAAACGTTCTCGTAGTAGGTATAATTGTTTTGCCCGCAATGTGGGTGTCATTGTAGAACTGTAATTTGAATTTTCATGAAAACTTTTTTAAGTTGAATTATCATGTAGAATTTAAAAAAAATTGATTTTAGTATTCAATACTCATATTTTTAAAAGAAGCTCTAGTAGATACGTGATCGTTTGCTGACTGTATATCTTTGTAAGTTTGTTGATGACATATATTTATATTTGTAATTTTACCTGTGTTTAATGCTGACCTTTTGGAGATATTTTTATATGTATATTTTTTTAAACTGCCGAGACTCTTTTAATAAAAATAAACCAAAGGACTTGATCAGTTGCTTTTATTTTGCTCCTGTAGCTCCTCATATGAAAAAACGGATGTTTATTATATGTTATGTTTCTCAGTGTAACTGTGTAGGTTTCAAATGTTCCTTCAGTGATGGCAGCTATTGAAAGAAAGCCCAGATAAAATTTATTTATGTTATATAATATATAAATGTACAGTGAATAATATGAAGAAAATATTTTGTCCCGGGAATAAAAATGGCTTTATTTATTCAATAACACTAAAAAAACATTTCTCTCAATGTAGGTCCCAGTACAAATAAAAATGTACAAATATTTATCATTAACTTTTGAGCATTTTAAGCGTGAAGGGCAAAGGCAATATATGAAACCCATATATCAACAATAACTTTTATTTACAATAAAATAAATTAAAAGTTCTATAAGAACTACTGTTTAACATACAAGTAGAAGTACATTTTGTATAAAACTTGCAAATCACATTATCGCTTATTATCCTAAACATAATAATTAAACTACGATTGGTTATCGACTTTAACTGTGAAAACCTCTTGCACGCCACTGTTCCTCCCCTCAGACTCTATGTCGAAAGCCTTGTTGTCAAAACCATCCAACACCTTCTTATTTTTTCTAAAGTACTGTTCTATTTCCTGCAAGGACTTGTTCTTTGTCTCAGGAAGCACGAACTTGCTGAAAACTATCGATATAATGGAAGCCGCAACAAAAACAAGCAAAGTCCCGCTGAAATTCAAATAATCCAACATGTCATTGTAAATTTTCACGCATATGAAAATGAAGATCTGGGCTATACAGATGACAACCCCACTCATGATGGGCCGTACCTCCAACGGGAACATCTCCCCCACCAAGATCCATGGTATGGGTAGCATACCGATCATACTGAATACAACGTTGAAAATAATCCCTATAAGGGGGAGGTAACTTAAAATTTTCTCTTCCTCCGGATTCATTTCGTAATACTTGACGTATATGGCTACCGTCAGCATTGTGAGTGCCATCCCTAAGCTGGAAAAAGTACACAGCACCTTTCTACCAAATTTATTTATTAAGAAAGCCGCCACGATGGACATGGTGAACCTGATGATGCCTACTATGATGGAAGAAACGTAATCGTCGATGTTCAGGTCGGTTTCCTCGAAGAAGCTAACAGCGTAGAAAAGCAGCGTGTAAATTCCTGAGAATTCTTGCAGCAAAAACAGGATGACAAGGATGAAGAATGGTTTGACAGTTCCAGGACTGAGGTAAGCTTCCTTCCAATCAACGTTGTTCTGGCGTTGTTTGAGATTCTCGTAGTATTTGTCCAACTCCTGTTGGGCTACCACATTGTTTCTCCTGAACCAAAGTAACACTTTGAAGCTTTCCGCAGTCTTGTTGTTCTTGAGAAGGTATCCAGGACTTTCTGGTAAAAAGTGGATGGTTACCATGGAGAATATACCGAATGTTACGCTTATTAAGGCCACAGTAGACCATTGAATGTAATAGCCTAGGGTGTACGTCAGAAGAATGCCAAAGGATGCGCATATGGGACCTAGAGCTTGCAGGAATCCCCTGGATTCTGGTGTGGAGATCTCGCTGACGTAGGTGTAGCAAGCCGTAGACATTCCTGTAAAGAGTTGTGAATTAGTTTCGGGATGTTATTTATAAAAAATATATATATACCTGCTGCTATGCCAGATATGAGGCGTCCAGCATACAACCAGTGAATATCCTGTGCTATGCCGATAAGGACCCATCCGAGGATGAAAGGAATACTGCTGATTTGTATGGATCTACGTCTGCCGAAGTACTCTGCCAGCACGCCGGACAGGACTGAACCCAGTGGATTTGTGATCGCGCCCAAGCTGGCTGGAAAAGAAATTAAGATTTTAAGTACTGGGTTTGCCATGACTGTCATAAGAAGAAATATTATTTCTTTAGTAGATAATAAAGAAAATAACATATGTTTCTTAAAATTGAAGACTCTGTGAAACAAGTTTAGAAATGCAGAAATAGGTCAGATCTCATCTATATGGTTAATTACGTATTCGTACATATTTTTGAAAATCATTTAATGATGAAAATTACCTACACAAAACAATTATTGTATTTTATCTAATATACCTTTACAATACAGACAAATAGTAACAAAAATGTAACATTGTTTGTTGAATTGGTTTTTTTTATTAATATTTAGGTACTCTAAATAGACGATAATAAGAACATAGTAATCATATTTTTCAATAAATAAATTACTACACCTACTATGATTGTTTTTGTAGATAAGTAGTTATTTCTGCATAAGACGCCATCGTATTTCTTCCTAAATACAAAAAATATACTTGAGATAAAATGGAAAGGAATATCTATTTATAAATATTAGGTCTCGGCACTCCAAATTGTTATCTCAAGAATTTTGAGGATCATCGTATTTCTATAAACAATAATCAATGGAGATCAAAGAAAATGGTACCGACGTGTGTAATTGAGATCTAAACAAAAAAAATATATTACTACAATGTTGGATACTTTATAGATATTCAATACTACCTAAAAATGTTTAACTTCAATTTACACATTTTTAATGTGATTTCAAGTTGTTTTTTTCGTGTTATAATATTAGCAGAGTGTTAATGATAAGGTTGGCCAAAGTCCACCGACATATTCTATCGATGAAAATAATTTGGGTTTGTTATATAACAATTTTTTATTCAAAATATAATAAAATAGTTAGATGGTTAGAGGGGAACAATTACAGTTTCCTAACAACGACTTTTTATGACATAAATTGTCAAAGCAAAAAATTGTAACACCCTATTACTTAGTCTATAATAAACCCCAATTATTTTAATCGATAGAATTTATTGGTGAAGTTTGGCAAAACTCACACAGCTCCACAAAAAAAAAGTTCATACACAAGAGAGTGACATATGTACTACCATGTATTTTTCGACGATGAATCCGATCCCGAGCTCAGAATTGGGTCTACACGTCTGGAATTGGCCCCAGGGGCCGAAAATGGCCTGAAATGCGGTTCCCGTGATAAGACGAAGTCGACGCTGAATTTTGGAGCTAAAGCCGGATTTGTGCTCGAAAAGTTTATGGCCAACTGAAATTCCGGGTTTGGGTCCGGGAAAATTACCTCTTGGGGCGGAAAATCCTGTTTTGGACGTCCGATGGCCCTTTGGGGCCGGAAAATCATATTTCAGACGTACCAGTCGCAAAAGTGGGATTTTCATGTATTTTTCAATCCTGGTCCTTAGAGTATGCTCAAAAAGTTTTTGGACAGCTGAAATTCCCAGTTTGGGTCCGGGAAAATGGCCCATTGGGGCCGAAAAATCATAATTTGGACATACCAGTCGCAATAGTGGTATTTGTGGTTTCGGAAGTAGTCAGTGGTATTTTTGTTTGTATATGATTTCTTTCTATTTTATTGCACAATATTCTTTTGTTTCGTTTTTGTATTTGATTTTGTCCTGTTTTGTTGTATGAACATATTTTTTCTTGTTCTTGATTGTTCTTGGTTGCAGCTTGTTGATCCCTTTTTTGTTACAATGTACACTTTTTTAAATGCAAGTTTTGTTACTGTTAATTCTCTTATCGCATGTATTTTTTGCAAGTTTTCTTATTTTTTACATATTTCGTTATTGTTTTTTTTTTGTTGCATGTTCTGCTATTGTTTTATATATACCTATAAATAACTAAATGAGAGATTCCAATCGACCAAAGGCATTCCAAACACGGTATGAGTTCCGGAATTTAAAAGTACATGAAAATGTACGATTTTCCGGCCCCTAAGGGTCATTTTCCCGGTTCCGAACAGGGAATTTCACATGGCCATACATTTGTCAAGCACAGCCTAAGCTACAGGAATTAGTACAAAAAAATCCCACTGTTGCAATTGGTACGTCCGAAATATGATTTTCCGGCCCCAATGGGCCATTTTCCCAGACCCAAACCGGGAATTTCAGCTGACCAGAAACTTTTCACACCCAATCTCAGGTCCAGAATTGAAAAATACAGGAAAATACCACAATCGCGACCGGGACGTCCAAAACAGGATTTTCCCGCCCCAAGGGGTAATTTTCCCGGAGCCAAACTCGGAATTTCAGTTGGCCATAAACTTTTCGAGCACAAATCCGGCTTTAGTTCCAAAATTCAGCGTCGACTTCGCTTTATCCCGGGAACCGCATTTCAGGCCATTTTCGGCCCCTGGGGCCAATTCCAGACGTGTAGGCCCAATTCTGAGCTCGGGATCGGATTCAGCGTCGAAAAATACATGGGAATACATATGTCACTCTCTTGTGTATGAACTTTTTTTTTGCGGGGCTGTGTTATAGTTAACACCCTGTATTATAGTACGACGATGTAAATATATTTGCCGTAATTATTGTTGAAAGTGTGAATATGAGTTCAAGCGATGATTTGCCATCAGATATTGAATGAAGAATGAATAAAATAGCTGAAAAGTTTGATCATATTCGCTTATTCTTTCTTTAATTCAAAACTAGTAAATGTACCGAACAATCTATCGGTAAATATGTGCCAAATGCGTATACTAGGCAATGTTTTCGGCGATTTTCAATCTTCTTTTTAACTAATTGTGTTATTCAAACAAATCGTTAGGCAAATCTAGTATTAATTTTCATATTAATTAAGTTTTATTATAAATACAATTAAAGCGCTTTCTGTTCGGCGAAGCTATCATGTGGTTTTTCTTTTTAAAACCATAAATATTATGCTTAATTGTATTTATTACAAGTTTAAATTTTGTTCAAGGAAGTTACTATGCGGTTTTATTTCCAACTGCGGCAATATGTATAATTTATTTACTTTTCTTACGCACCTTTAATTACTTCACTTTAATACATATTTTATCAAATAGAAGTACTTCAACAGTTTTCTAGAAAATGGCGAATTCGCCGGTAACACCACTGTAAAGCAATACCACTCTGTAACTTCCTGCATTGTTTCGTTAAGGCAACACTTTTCCTTCATCTGCTTGCTGAATTGACATTCTAACAAAACAGCATTGAAAGAGCGCATCACGTACCCAAACACATCAATCAGAACACTGAATAAAGATCTAGCAACGATACGCCACTGTTTGAGGCTCACAGTGACCCCTTCTCTGGAAAATTCGTCACAATTAAGTACAAGACTAGAATCATCGACCAGCTAGAAAGTTCATCGACTCTAAATAAGGAAATGCTTTTTTCGAGACATTTAAGAGACCTTGAAAATTCACCGAGATAGAATTAAATCGCCTTGTACCAGTTCTAATTGCGGCATTTCCGAACACAAATTCGGAAGTAATTATCCAGAACCCGTTACACCTGTATTATTAATACTAAGTGCACGGCAATTAATAAGTGTAAGACATGTAAAAAATTAATAACGATGTATTGGTTTTCATTGCAGTAATTTTTTAAAGTGGTGCACAGGTGGCATTGAAGTTATTCTGAGAAGTGTTACAGTCTTACTTTTACTTTCGTCTTCTTTACGCTAGCATGAAATTTTAAAGAACGTGTAAAGGGTGCGCTGCATAAAAATTAGCCTGTAATCGACTCGGCCTTGAAAACAACTGCAGGTTTGACAATTGAGTACTTATCACAGTTAACTGTGCGAAAAGTATGCTTGTAACTACACACAACGTCAAAATTCTTGGACCCCCTATGTATAAAATGATTCGGTGAAACTTAGTGGTTTTTCTTAATGCGGTAAAAAAAGTACATGTACTTAGGGAACAAAATAGACAACAAAATTTTGCAGACCATGAACCTTTACTTTATTACCAATGTTTTTACAAATCTGGTCAATTTGGCAGTGTATTCAGCCAAGTGCTCCTTTAAATTTTTGTACATTACAATGCCAGGACGTGAAAATTCTGCGTTTTCACGAGGAAGAATGACTGCTTTACATGATGCAGGACATTCTAATCATCAGCTATCGAACATGTTGGGCATTCCTAAATCATCTGTTGTACGAATAGTACACAGATATGAAGAATTTGATACAGTGGAAAAGAGACCACGTAGTGGACGTCCTCGAGTGTCTAATTAAAAGGAGGATCGGTATTTGGTGCCCGTAGACACCGCATATCTTCAGCTTCAGCTGGGCCCACTTTCAAGGTACGTTTCGCCGTGCTATATCGACACCTACTATTCGAAGACGATTCCACAACGCAAATTTACGTGCTAGAAGATCATTACGGGTCCCCACTCTACTTCCAAGGCATCGTGCTGCCCGTCTCCAGTTGGCTTTTACGCCAGTGGCGGTGGGTCTTATTTACAAACGAAACCGGAATTGGGCTGGTTACTTATGACAATCGACAAAGAGTCTGGAGAGAACCAAGTCGTCAACAGCGACTTCATTTTTCCCGTGAAGTTGATCCGTATGAAGGGAGTACCTACCGTAATGTTTTGGGGTGGAATAATGTTCAATTACCGCACCCATTAATTTGCATACCACAGAATATGACTAGTCAAATTTACATCGAACAAATTATTACGCCCATTATCTACCCCCTAAGTAATGAATTAGATGAAAATTTTGTGTTTATAGACGATAACGCTCGACCACATAGCGCAACAAGGATTCAAGACATACTCGAAGCAGGACATATCAATAGATTAGATTGCCAGCCAACTCTCCTGATATGAATCCTATTGAACACGTGTGGGATTTCGTTGCTAGAGCCATTCATAATCATATTCCTCCACCTCAGACTGCAGATGAGTTAGTCGTGGCGGTAGAAGAGGAATGGAACAATATTCCGGAAGAAATCGTTAACCGCTTGATTATCTCAATGCACAGACGTGTCAGTATGCTATTGGAACGTGGTGGAGGTCATATCGACTATTAGTCAGGTAGAGAACTTTATTACTTCTTTTTGATTTAATAATTTATCAAAAATGTCACATATTTGCTGGTTTTTAATTTTCTAAGTACTCAGTTTATCAAACATATTCTTTTCACAAAAAAAAAAAGATTCAGAAAACAATATACTTTTATATGTGTATTTGGTTCTTCTGACAAAAAGATTTCTTTAACGAGAATGAGGGGAGGTAAAATTACATATTTTTTATCACAATTCCTAAAAATGACACTATATAAATACAATACAAATAGAGTAGGAAATTTACGACGAAATTGAGCATAATAGTTATAAAATCACATAATATAACATGGAATTTTATTCATGTTCATTTCTGTAATATTGCAGTGTATTTATTTCATTTAAAAAATTATTATGTAATTTTACATACCTTTGCACTGATCACAAATTGCCAACCTAAGGTTATGTGAAATTACAGACAAATTTTCAGTGTACAATAAAAATTCGGTATTTATTTTTTCAGCTATTTCCTTTTTGTCGATATCAAAAAAAGCAAAACAAGATGCCACAACAAAGTTTCTCTAAAAATGTAAATTAGTACGATATGAATAACCCTAAAAATAAGTGCTAACTTTTTATTTTTTATTTTTTTAGATGATGTTTTAATGTATTCGAAGAATTTGTGTATTGTATTTATAATTTTTTTATAATTTATGATCTTAGGTAACCACAAACTAAATTTAGTGATAATTTTCTAGAAAAAAGAAAAAGCCACAGTTGTATAACAGAGAGTAAAACAACCAAACTGTAAACAATACACGGATTTAAATATATATTTATATAGTACAAAGAAAAAATAAAACAGTGAATGCCAAAATACTGTTAAAAAACAAGAGGATAATTACTAACAGATAAAAAATTTGCCACTGTATTTTCCATATTAGTAATAGATTACTCATAATATTTGTAATTTAAATTTTCGTCTGTATGGTAAGCAGATAGCTAAACAAAATTGATCTATCTAACTTTCTTCCATCATACTTTGTTTGCTCAATAACTATTAGAAAGCATGTTGACAGTTTTAATGAGTGTTATCTAATGTAATGCACAAGGGACAATCAAATAGTAAACCACTTTATGACGGTTTTTTAACTACAGCAACAACTTTGATCTAACAGATCTTTATTTTCAATTATTGTTTACGGTTGCGTACTGTAATAATATACAGGGTGTAGCTTCTTCAATGTAGAATATTAAAAAGCTAGATTCCTGACAGCAATTGCAGTATAATAGGTCATCATATTATGAGCATGTATATCCAAGATGTTTTTTTAATAAGTATTCCAATTAGTTTTGCTTTTACATTGTGTACAAGTTTTTGTTATGGAAAGAAATGTTTTGTGAAAAAGGTCAGTAGTACAATGTTTATGGATTTGCATTATGTTGTGTTTGTTTTGCTTGAATCCCAGAAAAGTGTATAATAGTGTTATTGTAAGTTCTAAATCGAGTATCACTTTTACAGGTTATTTATCTTTATTAACAAGAGGATTCTGTTAAACAACCAAAATAATTGTGAGATATTGGTAAGGTTATACGAGGTGTATATTAACAACTAGTGTAAATTTTCGTAAAAATTCCACTTCAAAATTAGCGTACGAAAATCCTTTATCTCTTTATTTGTTCATTTTCCAAATTTCCGTAAATTTAGACTATTTGACAACACTACCTCGGCTTTTAGATAGGGAACCGCTAGGCCATAGCTGTTGATTGGTGACATTTCATCCTGGGTGTAAATATACAATTTTTCGATATAAGACTATTTTATTCCCAACATGCTCAGGTATCAATTTTTCTGCATTAAAGATGCCACATACTGTATATACGCATGTGTACAGCAAAAATATTAGCATTTCAAATAACTAAATCGAGAAACTGTTGTCTAATTTTCTGCCACCCCTGGTATTATCGTAAGTGGCAAGTTTTTAGCAAGTGCGGGGACTGTAAATGACACGTATTTAGCGAAATTATATTTTAATGTAAAGCAACAAAGAGTTGTATAATATATGGATGTTTACTCTGTACTTAAATCGTATAACGAATTGGAAAATATTAAATAATCTCATGTAATGCATACTAGACTAGAAATAGGTATAATTTGTGTCTAATGGAAAATAACTATTACAGCAAGTTAGCAGGTATGCGTTGAACCAGCATTTTCGAGGAAGACGAACTATATTTTCACTGCTATACTAATTCAATTTTCGCTTTCAGTTCTAATTCTATCAATTCAAAACTTAATGCTGGTTTCGTAGCACATACCTGAATAAGCTATATATCATTATTTTTCTTTATTCTTTGATATAATTATTTATTTTTTTAACTGCAGACCTGTAAAACAGTATTTTATAAATAGGGCGCCCTTAAAAGCCAAACACAACTGCGCATCCTGCTAATTTCCCACTCCTATCACTAACCAATCACATTCATGTGATTGGTTACTGTTTTCTTAATTATAATTGTATGGACTTAAAATATACTACAAATGAATGTATATATATTACAGGGTATCCCAAAATTAATGGGACATAGAGCAAGAGTAGATTCCCTACATCAAAATAATGCGATTAAGCCAAATTTGAATTCAAAATTCTTAGGAAGTTTTCAAAGGATTCTTTTGAAAATTTGAATTAAGGGGTTTTCTGGGACAAGAAATCCGTACTTATTTTTGCTGTAGACCCTAGAGGGCGCTACGAAATGTACTCTTGATAAAAACTGGTTATAACTTTTTTATCAGCGTGTGTACGAAAGTTTTAATAGAAAAATATTGTTCTCCTATCTATTTTTCACAAATAGGGTACACTTGTTTTATGTCGATAAATTTAACCGTTTTCGATTTATTTCTTGTTTTTCTATCGGATGCAATAAAATAAAAGTTTGTAGTTACGTAAAACTGTCATAGTAAGCTTTGGTTATTTGAAAACAAATTGTACTATTGACAATTAGATGATTGACAAGTAACTTATGTTAAATAGTGTATTCCTTTAAGTTTTTGTTTACAATTAATAATATCGCGTCAAATATGGCTCATCATAATTTATTTTCTAATGAAGAAATGCGAGATATGGTATATATTTATGCAAAAGAAAATTTTAATGGACCAAATCATAAATTATTTACAAATCTTTATGACCGGTCAAGAGTCACTGGATCGTTTCGTCCTAAAAGGCGAGATGCTGGCCGTCCAACAACTGTTATTCCAGAACAAGAGGAGGATATTTTGCTTCGTGTAACAGAAAATCCTGAAATAAGTACGACGAATGTCTGCGGCTGTAGTGTAAATCATCTATTCATAGATTATTTCTATTTAGAATCTTTGTTACCTCTAACCCTTCCAGCCTCTTTGCCTAAAAATAAGCGATTAAGTTACAAAATAATCGATCTTATGATATGAAAAGCATGTACTAGAAAGGAATATCTTGTTCATTGTGTTTTTTATCTTTCGTCTGTGACTATTTAAAGAAGTATTTAGCAGATCTAAGCGTAAAATCTTTAAAATTTGTCGCAAGTGGATATCTAATCTTACATTTTTTCACAATTGCGTGTGACACTCAGTCACGATGGCAAGGAAAGAGGCTCTTAAAATCATTTAAGAAGGACAAATAATTCTGATTTAATTTATCTACAAAGTACAGTCAAACAGCAATTTTTAAAAAACGTTCGAAGGCCGCAGGGTGGGCTTATAAAAAAGAACGGCGCGTATATACATACACACACCTTATAACTTTTACAAACTCAATTGTTCGTCGATTAAAAATTACGTCTGCGCTCCGTAGCCGTTGATTTTCTCCTTGATCTCGTTTAGTGCGGGTAAAACGCATTTTACAGCAGAACTCTCGTTTATCATTTTTTTTATCTGGAACAAACGCATTTGCAATCAAACTGCACACGCTGAAGCGCAATACCAGCAAGACTTCTACGCCTCTAGAAGAGATATTTGAAATTGAAAATTATAAACGGAGCGTCAAGACAATAAAAAAACACGCGTTTACTCAGAAACCAACAGCTGGCACTTCCTATGCTAATTGAAATGTTAATATTCACATCTGATAGCATTTTAACAAATTCATTACAATTAATTTGCGTTATAAAGCCAGAAAACGTGAACTCTGGTAAATCTTCTTCCGTATGTGTCCATTTGAATGAGAATTTAACTAGTTGGCCATGGAATAACACTCGATTTAAAAAAAATTGGACGTGGTGGACAACTAAAATCATACGGAATAGACAGTAGAATACAAATCTAGTAGGCTAGTTTCTAAAAAAACGTTTGTTGACGACAATGAAACTGTCATGGTAACGATTCTTTTGTTTTCATAGCTTACTTATCACAACGTAACACGATTTACACGAAATGGTATTTAGTATTTTTTTATTGTATTTCTTTAGTATTAAAATTTTTATGAAACCTAAGATCGTGAGGCAATACTAAAGAACATAGATCTATTAAAGACTATACAAACAACTCATAAAGTAACAATTCGTAAGTACGACATTAAACTATTTTTTTTAAATATTAGGTACAATAAAAATTCATTGAAACCCATTTTTTATGCATCTATACGTGAACAATAGTTCAAAAGTATAAAATATTATCTTGTGTGCTTTTTAAATACATATTTATACGGATATTTTGAAATTAATCCAGAGGAGGCAGCTCTGGAGATGCAACTGGCTATTCTACACAACTTTAAGTGGATTATAGGCGAATTTCGTTTTTTATTTTAAACTTACCTAACCACGAAGTTTCTTCTGTTGTGACGTGAATCTTATTCGACGCCTGCAGCTGAGGAATCAAAATAGCGCTGTATCCTTGGCATATTCCTATGGATATCGACACCGAATGGGCACAGAAGGCTGCCAGAGCCTGGAAAAAGACAAAGTGTATATATTAACTGTATCCACAAAGCCCAAACACAAATTTATTTAAAGTTAGAAGACTTACACCCTGTATGTTCTTATTTCTAAGATACTATTGCTATTGCGTAATTTCATATCACTGTCCTATATATCAGTCAGTTACTGCAACGGATATCTAGATTAGATTTCATGTTCAAGTTACCTCTACCATACATTTTTTAAGGGAAACAACACATTTTATAAATCTACATCTTAGAATCATTGTTACTTTATTGAATTAGGCATTAGCAAGCGTTAATGTATATTATAAAAAAGAATTGGGTCAAGGTCTGATCCCTGAGGCATACAAATAGAATTGTATATATAAGACGATGAGAACAGATCATCAAGAACATAAGCTTCGCTTACCATCTGAAAAGTACAGTCACAATTATTGTCTAACACCATATCGCACCTACCGATATCGAATATGTTTTAATTCTAACTAGCAAATGCTTTCTTTGACAACATACTTCCCCTTAACACTGTAGGAAGAGGAAGTCAACAATTTTTTTTACATGAATGACAGTAACCAACGGCAAATCCGGTAGTGTCAAAAAAGTGGTACCACACGTGCTGGTCAAATGATATCAACAAGTCAATCATTTATAAATAAATAGTTAACTTCGGAAGTATTTTTTTGTGATTGTTTTGTTATTAATTGCTTCGATGTATATACGGAAGGAAAATTATTACTACTACTATATTTATTCGATTCGCCACGTAAAGATAAGTCTGTGGTAACCTCCACTGTAAATATTACCAATAGATCAACAATCAAGGTCATTTAGAACTACTTGTATCCCTATTGTTTTCTAAAATGTACACGGGATCAAATTAGATACGATTGGAATGTGTAATGACATCAAGAGAATTGTACACTATAGAAATAATTTACTTGAGACATAAAAGGGATTATTATTCAAAAATATATCGAAGCGTGACAATTTTTATAAAAAGTATTAGTCTGCAGATCATACCCCACACAAGTAAATTGTCTAAGAAGGAGGAATATGCATTTTCACTTTACTGTAAAAATATCGCGCTAATTTAAATTAATACTAAAAAATTTAATATGAAAATTTATGTATAGATACAAACAAATATTTAGATATATATAAAAGATATCTAGGACATACCTTTATTAAGTAAACCCCAATGTTCTATCAACTCTAATGTTGTCATGAAACACCCTGAATACATTCCTAGAGATTAATTGTAATGTTTTCAAAATTCAATTAAATCTACCATATTGTTGCTCGGGATTTACGAATGATAATAGTACATGTAAATAATTCGTCAAAATATGTAGTTTCAGAAACAGAGCGACCACAATATTTACATTTTTCTGGTATTTTTATTTGCATGCGTTTAATATGTGTGCCACTATTACAACAGAAACGATAACAAATAATACAAAAGCAAACATACTTTCTGTCTGGCAAAATGGGAATTTTGCGGGTTTGAATAATATTTGATGTGTGCCACATATGTAAGTTTGCGAAAGATTTGGGTAAGTTGTGCTACCAAAAACAAAAACATAGACATAAATAAAGCGCCCTGTCATCAAAAGTCGACATTTGGTTAAATTTTCAGTTGAAATGAAGTCTTTGTGTCACCTAGAACGTCAGTCTTTTTCGTTGTAGAACATAAAACAAACGTCAAAATAATTTGTATTTTTTTCGAAACTTAATGATTTTATCAAGCGTAGTTAAAAATTGTTATTTTTTAACTTTCCATCTCGAAGCGAAACCCTTTTTACTTGTGCCTATACCGTTCCTAACGCGATAATCATTTAGTTTTCCGCTCAAGCGAGCTTACTTTCTCCTTCGCTAATAGCAGCGCCAACTAGACAGCTATATCCCACAGCCAATCGAGCTCCTCTCGTTCGAAGGCTGGAGAAACAGTTGACCGGCGGTGTTGCGGCACGGCCAGCCTTGATCTTGACCGCATCATCTCGATTTGCGACGCGAATCCCCGATTGTTTCCTTCCTGTTTTACAGAAATGTGACTCAGGGGGTCAAATTGGATGATTGTAGGTGAGTAATGGAAATAATGGGGGTTCTACAGAACAGTACAGAGGAACAGCTGATGATGGAAATGATACATTTTAGTCTAGAGAAGCCAAAACGTTGTTATTGTCGAAAATGACCCGAAAAACTGGAAAAACGTATCTGTTACTTAGTATATTCACTGGTTTAAAGCAGTCCAATAGATTTTTTTTGAAAATTTGTCAAGTGGGTACAACTCTGGTGGACAGCTAAGCCATTGCCCTCCAAATATATAAAATTATGTAAAATACTAGCGAATATATCATCAAAAATCGATGTATTAGTACTATAAATGACACCCATGACAAAATACATGGTTTAATTCTGAAATTACAAATTCTCAATCGTTTTAGTAATGAGATGCGCCTTTAAATATAATTGTTTCATGTATATTTGGATTCTTGTTCAGCTGTTTAAATTTCTCCATCAGGCTTTTTCTAACACTGTCTATAAGACTTAAGTCTGGTGGGTGCGTAGGCCATTGCTGCCAAATTCATAAAAATAAGTGAGATAATATTAAATACATTACTAAGAATTGAAAAGTTAGTAAGATAAATGTCACCTACATGACAAAATACATGTTTTTGTTCTGAAATCTGAAAACACCAATATTTTTGGTGATTGGGCACTATTTTCTTATGTAACATGTTAAAAATATGACGGAATCCGTGTTCAGTTATTTAAAGATCTCCTTCAGGCTATTCTTAAAATGTCTAGAGGACTTAGATCTGGTGAAGCAGTAGGTTATGGCTGTTAAAAATAAATAGATAATGCCGAATACATAATTGATACTTGAAAATTTAATTTAGTACAGTCACAATTATTTATTTATAAGCTTTTTTATACTAGTTATACATATTTATTCAACTGATATACCGACATAATTGTTTGTTTGGTTTAAAAATGAATTAATTTGTTTTATACAAGCGGTGATGTGGAAAATACCTTTAAATGTAACAGGTGAGCATAATACTTGAAAATTACGTTCGTTTTGGTGACTGGTTATCAGTTTTCGGTAGTGTAACACCTCAGTTCTAAGGAAGGATCATTTCTGAAGACAATGATCGACGCATTAGCGAAAAGTGTATCGAGTGTGGCATATTACATAAAAAAATTGATAATTTAGCAACCGAATTAGGCCATTAGCTAATAAATATCAATAATTAACGATTTCTTCACACGATTCCTTGACTATCGGGGTCTCAAGGACATTTAATTTCTTTCTATAAGTTACCATCACTCGAGACTTTCGTTATGGTGCCCTTCATTAAACTGTGTAAAACGATACAGCAAAAACCAGAAGGCCTTGTTAATATGTAATTTAAGCTGGTATAAATTAAGGTTATCTTACCATTCGGATATCCACCGCTTTGGTACATTACCAGACATACGACTACTATGCTATATCAAACGCTATATTTTGTAATACCATAAATATTTCTTTCAAACCGATTAAATTTTGCTTACGATTTATATTTATCTCAAAATTCTTTAGCAAATATACAATAACCACACTCACTTTCACTATAAATATATAAAGTTATAATAGCCTTTCCAAATGACAGAATATTGTCACACAACACTGCTTTTATATGACAAAGAATATTTATCTATAAAATAGCGATTGTAATTCATGAATTCAGAAAAGAAATATGCGTATATATCAGTGTGTGACACATTATACACAGGGTTTTCTAATAAAAATACAGTGAAATATAAAAAATCGCATACAGTGTCTGTCCAGTTTTTTATAAACGACCATTTTAAAAAATCGTAGCAGGCCAGGCTTTTGTCAAATCAATAAAATGAGTAGTAGAATATAATCTCTCTGAAGGGTACTAATTGTAAAAAAATTGGCTTGCCGAAATTCCACAGTCTCCTCACATTTCCAGAGGTGTTAACCTGAAAAACGGAACACACTGTATATCATAATACAAAATCCGTACAATTACAATATTGCATTGAAACAATTCAATAGGCAAATACAACTTTTTGCAAGCAACGACCTGTCTAGTCACCAGACCTAAGCTCTATTGAACTTAACTCTTAATGTAAATGGTATATTTTTGATATGCCTATTATCAATTATTCATATTGAAGCAATTTAAAACAAATTTTATATAAATTATTAACTGTTTTAATTTTTGTGGAAAATTTTGATTATTTGAACAATTATTTTGCCTTTAGGAGGGGAATTCCAGTCTAATTTGGAAAAACAAAGCAGAATTACCCACAAAACACACAATATTTGCATTTTTCATAGTCAAATTACTGAACTAACTGTAGATTTATGCAAAAAAATATGTTAATTACATTAGCTGTTCATATAGTGATGTAACTATTCTAATTAGTTTCTTACGGACGAAGACACCGTTAAAAACACACAGTACGTTCCGGATTCCAAGTGTTTTCGGCGCGTGCAACAGTTCTAACAACGTAACAAACTTAAAACTACAATAATTGACAATTTTGTGTAGTCGACCACCTGGAGCTACTGAACCGAAACCACTTGAGCAACGGAACAATTTCTAATTGCACAATGCCGATTCGAAGGCAAGTTTACGATCCAAGAACGTTGCAACCGTGTTACCGTAATTTTTTTTTTTTTTGGTAATCAGTCAATTAGTTTTTACTGATGCCCACACAAGTCGATGATTTCCATAACCTTAGCGGTCAAAATGTCGAAATCTAACGCTTGAATTTGCCGTCGAAAATGCTAGTGTATTTGAATCATTGCGTTCCATGAGTTTTGTTGATGAGTACCAAGTATAACGAAACGGTGCAGAAACAATGATTGTTAGCTTTGCAAAGTGTTCTAACAACTTGTACTTGGAGGTAATTTGAAATAAATTAAGAAAAAAAGGGGAACAGGATGTGAAATAGCAGGAAATGCATGGGGATCCGTCAATAACAACATTGAAACTACTTTGTGACTCTTTAAAATTTCAATAAGTGAATTATATCATTATATTTAGTTTTGGTTTTTCGTTAAATTTCGAGATATAAACAATGTATTTTTTGCAACAAGTACATGCATATAAAGAAGATATTATACAAAATAAAATTTCAATCGCAAATAAATTGTTACCATCTTCAGCAGACCCTATAAGCTTGTCAATAATACAAGGTGCGCAATAAACTTAAACTATTATAACAGAAGCCTTATTGAACACCTATAATTAAAATGTACGATAACTGACAGCAGTGGATCTGGCATAAATTTAACTCACTGCAATATCGGCTCTTTCAATTTACATGTAGTGCAAAATAAATTGTAATCGTCGTGCTTATAATAGCTACTGTTTTGTATTTAATTGTTATATTACTTAAAATGTATATCGTTTTATTAATAAAATCATAAATAAGTTTTGAAAATATAACAAATTATGTTGACATTTGTTTCATGTTCTACAAAGAAAAAACTGGCGTAAGTATTGAGCAGTTAGGTGACAAAAAAAACTTATCAGCTGAAAATTTAATTAAAATGTCGAATTTTGATGAAAATTTTGCGAAAAACCTTTATTTTAGGTCTGTAACTGTAAAACAGTGCGATTAATAGGTTATGTGTATTAGCGTGTTTAGTTACATATTTTTTATGTACTATCACCAGCAAAGCTTGCAACATATTTCACTGGACATCCTGTATAAATCAGTTTATTCTATTTCTAATTTTCCATATCACGTCGTATAATTTGTTATTTAAAAAACCTACTTATAAATACTCGGTCTGTAAAAAAATGTATCAGACTTCTTATTAATTTAATAAAGATTAAAAATTCCTCATGAGTAAAGCAGTGCTCAACCTTGTACCAATCTAAAGTTCATTACTATTCTGACATATTCGGAAGAATTAGAATTAATTTACAACCGATTAAAAAAGTGCGTGTTGTTTCTAATAAAGTCAATTATAATAACAATATTTTTTTAGATAAAATTTCCATTCGTTGGAACAATTAAAGTAATGGAATGCAAATTTTTTGTCAAAATATTTTCAATATAAAGAAACTTTACAGAAAATGAGACTTGAGAATAATGATAACAGAAATTTCGTGTGCTGAGGAGACAATTTAATAAAAAAAATACATATATCCTTCCAATTGAGCTTTAGCTAAAACAGATTTGTCCACAAAATAAATTTTTAATCACAACAAAATGCTTTTTGAAGAACAGAGAGAATGAAAAAGTCATGATAATAATGGTACTTTACGTAAGCTGCCAATGTTATATTTTATGTCTACCAACATTCTAAAAAATTATGCCAAAAATATCTCAAGGGGTTTACATTGATCAATCATGTACGAAATTGTGTTCTTACAAATTAATTCCAAAATATGGCTATTGTCATTTCCTGACTAACCACGCCTAGAATTTTCTATTAAACTCTATTAAATAAAGTACAGAAGAAGAATTCACAAGACAAACTTCTTCATAATATTCGGCTAAATATTAGTAACCTTCACACATAGATGAAATTATAAATATCTCTAGCAATTTAGAAGAAACCTTATGCTGTAATTTTACCCCTTTTTCCCCCCTACCTCCGCCCATGTATTATCTATTTTCAAAGAACTAGTGGGCCTTAACACACTTTTAACAAGCGACAACAAAATTCGGTGTTTATCGTACACCGGCATTAACAATTTAAAACAATGTTGGTATTATGGTCACGATTAGTATTTTATCAATCATGCAAATGGGCTTCCTCCTGCTGTGTACGTGCAGTATTCCGCCGTACAATAAAAATTATCGCAATTTACGTAACGAACCTATCTGGAACTGACGAGAAATTGATTGCCGCCTATCATTTGGCTATCATCGCTTCTCCCTTGACTGACCAGAGGCCTTGACACTGACCTTACCGCATAATTGTTAATTCTATTAATTATTTTGCGTAGAAAAAACAAACGCTCGTTTGCGATTTAAGTGCACGTCAATTATAAATGTATTTTCATGCAGTATCATAGAAATTCTATATATAGTAATCATTTTAACCATCGGTTATTTGATGAGTAGATAATTTTTTTCAGGAAGTTTGATTTTAAAATTTGTCTGACTAACTATGTATGCCATTTTGAATTGAATTTTTGATAGTTAATATAAAATTTACCAGACAGGTATTGGTTGTAGTTTAATTCAGTACTGCCAAAAATGAGCTACTAACTGTACTACACAGGTAACCAATGCTGTTACCGATGTTTCTACACACTCAGCAAACAAGGAACATCATAACTGAGTAAGCTATATCAAGAACAGTTTAGTATAAACAGCTTTAGTTTTATCATAATTAAATTAATTATCATATTGTCAGGAAATACACATGCCTGTTATCAATAAATTGCCGTTTGAACCTTTACTAAATCTAACTATACTTTTTAAATTCTTAATCAGGCAAATCAAATGGATTACTTAAATTTTAAGTCCAATAACACATATGTAAACAATAGGGACACCTAATTCCTTATCTTTAACAAACTCTGTTAAAATTCTACATAACGTGTAAGAAATAACATCGTGATACATCTTTTCCAATTCTACCTACAACTATGACATTTGGTAACGTAATACCGTTTACAAAACTAGCAAATAGCCATAAGCCCGCGACATTTCATTCAATTTTGGCGTTAAACTTGCCTAATTATACTGAGTGATGAGGTAAGTAATAGGTTATCTTCCCCCAAAGTGCCAGATTTAACACCTACAGATCCCAAATGAGAAAAGAAAGTGTTTGCCCAACTTTAAATGCCAAATGCGGTTCATTACACCTTTGTTGATTTTATTATGGCTTTATTTACAACAGAATTAGCGATTCTGATAATGTTTCAGTCATGGCACACTTAGTTATGTTGGCAAATATTGAACCGGCGAAGAAAATGACATGCAATGGTCGATTTTTCAAAAATGAAAACATTCAAACTTATACAGGATGATTCATTAATAAATATTTTTAATATTATTTTAAAATTTATAAAAAAAAAACAGACGGAAAATTTTTAGAAGTTTGACAAAGATAGTTAAAAGTATGAAATTTTTCGAGCTTACCATTCTTCCAGGTCCAAATTCCCAACATTTTTCCATTCTCTTCATGATTTCTGGAAAAATATTAAAATGAAAAGGTTGTATTTTCAGCTCACAAAATAGAGCATTCAGAGTGATTCATAAGTGGTCAAAATTGAACTTCATATTCTTTGGTAAATTTTAGTATTTCTTATAAATGTTTTATCTAGGATGCTTTATTACAAACACACAGGGTGTTAATCTTACGAAATTATTTTAGATTCTTTTTATATCTATTTTAGAAACTAGAAATTGGTTGCATGAATTTATAAAAACATTGTTAAAATCTTACTGTTTGTTTTCACCATTTTTAAATCACCCTGCATAAACTATAAAAAAGAAACTAATTATTTGCAAATTACATTATAGACGATGACTTGTAAAAACTAGGCATCGTCATTCAGTTTTCTATAAATGTCAAAAAATGCGTACGGCGTTATTTTTACCGGCAATTCAGCCAGCCTAGATCTAAACTCGGACCAAAACAAACAGTCTTACCTTCCCGAAACCACACTTAAAGCTGAATATCACAGAACTCTTGAATCGAACTATAAAAATAACCGTATGTACAAAACAGCGAAAATAGACCGTAGCACTCTTCGAAATTACATAGTTGGCCGTTGCAATCCCGTAAACAATCGCGTATCGGACAAGCGAGCGTGTGACAGATCACAGTGGCATTGTTATAAATATGTATGGACAGCTTAAGATTATATATTTATATGTTTCAGCCGCCGTAAGCGCGAATATCCCCTTCCATGGCGCGCTTGATTCAAGACCTACTTCAATGAAAGGCTGCCGCTGCTCTTTGCCGCAGCCTGCTGGATCGTCGCGGCGGAATTGGTTGATTTTGGTGGTCGGGGCATCGGAAATAGCACGGGTAGTCGACTGGAAGGCTCATTTCTTTAGACGACATAAATATATTTATGAAAAGTGGAGAAAATGATATAAGCGCCCATCATTGGTAAAAGTCGCATTTACGCTTTTAAATTTTCGATTTTTCCTCATTTTCCGTATAACGAAGGCAGATTTCAAATACTGTTCGGAACAACTAGCACAATTCAGCACAACCATTTTTAATTTTCGAAAAAAAGGGGGGCCTAGTAAAGTCACACTTAAATCTTCGATTTTTCGTAATTTGCATATAAGGGAAGCAGATGTCAAATAACTTTAAAAGGTACAATGTTCGGAACAACTAGCACAATTCAGCACAACAACGTGCGGAAAAAATGGGGAACCCAGTAAGATCAGGCCAAAATTTATGAAAAATAGAGAAAATGATATAAATCGCACCCACCGTTGGTAAAAGTTATATTTTCACTTACTACACTGCACTTTGAAGCTAAATAAAAGTGTGACCATATCAAGGCTAGTCAAACGTAAATGTATGTAAATATTGGCTGCATTTGTTTGTTTGTATATTTAGTTACGGATTATTATGCTTACTAATTATATTGAAGAAAGATAAAGGGTCATGTTTGTAACATTACCTTGCCAGGAGAATGTTTTTGAGCATATTAAAAAAATCATAATCTCTTTACGTACGTAAGTTTCTGATAGACGTGAAAAATAAAAGTTGTGCTCAATTGTGCCAAAATTGTGCTACATAATGTGAAACAGACAGAAAATTGTCTAATCTGTATTTAATTATAATAATATGCTTAAGATTTTAAACTTCATTCAATTGTATATGTATTAATTCATTTATATAGAATATTTGATAAATATTTACCTATTCTTGACATTCGTGCATTCTTATACTTAATTTAAGATTCAATTAAAGAATATTTTGTTAAAATATGAATCAGATATTATTAATTATAGAATAGATTATTATTCGTTAAATTATAGTTTTATAGATGTGCATGAATTAAATTATTAATATTTTATAATAATATATGTCGTACTGTAAAATTTAAAATATGACTAGTGCAAAATAATATTCATAGATTATATTAATACACTTGCGGTGATCATTATCAAAACTATAGAGAGACAATTATTGTAGTATTAATTACTTCAAATTGTATTGTATTAAAGTTGAGTGTGCAGGTTCAGCATGTGGCCAAAAAATGTAGTTCCATGTTGCAACAGGTCTATTCAGGTTCCTACTGTCGGTTGCCTCGCCTCCTATAACATACTGAGTAGAACTCAAATGCGGTATATGTCTGGTGTGCTGCTAATGCATGACGTTGGCAGTTAGCTACAAGTCTTTCTTTCCTTATATAAATAACTAAATACTACTTATATTAGGTGGGTAGAGTAGTAACTACTCTAGATGTAGGAAGGAAAACAATAAGTTGTACTAATTCTTTCGTCATTTAAAACTTCAAATAAATAAAACATAATTTATTTAGAGAATAATAATTGTTGAGTAATTCATATTGTCTAAATTAAACAATTCTTTAAACAAACATAGTGAAACTAAGCTGGCGTTAAAATAAGTGTATTAATCTTGATATTAATATTAGTTATTAGTTAGTTAGTATTACGAAACGGAAAATCGTCTTTTCCACTTAGCCTTCCACATCGCGAAAATTGTATTTTTTTAATGTACTGAAATGTGCTAGTTTTTCGGAACATTGTGTTGTTTAAAGAAATTTCATATATTTCTCCGTTCTCCAGAAAATAAAAAAAAACTAAATTTTCTAGTCCCCCATTTTGAAAAATTCCATTTTTTCAGTGTGCTCAATTGTGCTTGGTTATTCAGATAATTCGTTTTTTGCATTTTCCGAAAAACGGAGACAGATATCAAATTTCTTTAAACGGCACAGTATTCGGAACAACTAGCACAATTTAGCACAATTAGTTTTTTAATTTTCAAAAAATCAAGAGCTATGTTTACGATTAAATTTTCATTCTTTTTTCCTTTTGCTGTGAACTGAGGGAGATATCGAATTTTTTTAAACAACACAACATTGAGATAAACTACCACAATTCAGCGCATCCCCGTTTTTAAATTTTCGAAAAAATGGAGGGTCAAATAGTTCGATTTTTCCTCATTTTCCGTGTAACAGAAGCAGATATCAAAAATCTTTAAACGGTACAATGTTAGGAACAACTAGCACAATTCAGCACAACCATCTTTAATTTTCGGAAAAAAATAGGCGTGAAGTACACGTTTAAATTCTTCTCATTTTCCGTATAACGGAGACAAATATCCAATAACTTTAAACGGTACAATGTTCAGAACAACTAGCACAATTCAGCACAACAACGTTTTTCATTTTTCGGAAAATATGTTGAGCTCAGTAAGGCCACGCTAAAATTTTCAATTTTTCTTCATTTTCCGGAGAATGGAGGCAGGTATAAAGTTTCTTTAAACAGCACAATATTTGGAGCAACTAGCACAATGTAGCACATTAAAGAAAAATATGATTTTCGCAAAATTGAAACACAATTCTTCCGTATTTTAAGAAAAGTACTGTCTTTCTTTAAATATTTACAGCACAATGTGGCACAATTCAGCACAACCTTTTACTTTATCAAAAAATGCGGGACATCATATTTGAGCATCATTCCTGTATTTTCACCTTGAAATGAAGCAGTAAATATTAAAAGGCTTATTCCTCTTATATTTGTCTTCTCTTAATGAAAAATAATCACCCTGTATAGTTATCTCTAACAAAATCTGTGTTATCCTTGACATATTTTTTTTTCGTGCCACCTCTCCCAATCTGCTTGACATGATAAGCCGCAAAAAGGCTAATTTTCACTCCCCACTCTGTGCTAACAAAAAAAAAATCCGATAGAGACGTATCTCCAAAGAAAACAATTTTTATGACAAGATAATAGTTGTACAAACAGTGTATCAAACAATTGGAGAATACATTCTAACAACAGTATTATTATATTAATCTTACTGGAGCCATTTCCTGCTACTTTGCATTTTACAGGGTGTTTAAACCGTCCCGTTACATGCCACGAAGTCCCGAGCTTTGCGATTGGTAGGTCGTGGAAAAACAAAGGAAAGCGTCGCATATTTCCCATCCTCCTATCAGAATTAGCTCTCTTATTATGTTTTTTAATAACAATACTGACATGTAAATACATACTATAGAATAACAAGCGTAATAACACGTTTTAGAGTACCGATATTTCATAACTTTTTCTAGAAACGAATTATTTCAATTAAAAATAGCGCATTTGGATGCATCGCAACATGCAGCTTGATTGTTTTAATCGCATGTGATTACTGGTAGTCATAGTATCCGGTTAAATTGATTTAAATGAATTATTCGTGAAAATTTAAAAAATGCTTCTTGATAATGTGAAATAATTTGTTTTCTCAACACCTGGCAGTAGTAAAGCATTAAGCTATTATTAACATACCTCCTGTCTTAAAAAAAATGTAACAGCTACAAAACTAGTTATGCGAATTGATAATTTTAATGAAAGTGCCTAACGTTACCTCTAATAAATATTAATTATATGTAAACCTGGCAATGATCGTGAAGCAGACATAGTATTAAAGAATAATACAGAGTGTTTCCCACAAAATGTCAATGTTAAATTTTAAAGACAAAGTTTACTACTGACTTTTTGATTTCTTTTAATAAACACTATTAAAATCTTGTTTTAATTTTTCAATATTTTATTTCAATATAAATTTTTATTTCAATTCAAATTTGTTACCGGGAGAACATAAAAATGAGAAAGGATATGGAATTCAAAGGCAGGCTATTATTTATTTATTTCGTGCAGATCGAAAGAATAACAAAACATGTTTTATGCAGTCGTATTTAATGCAGTTACATTATCATAAAAAATCTGTGCAAACATCTCGAGGATTGACACTGTTTTGTTAGTCTGGATCCGTTAATTACAAACAACAAAATAGTTCTAAATTTTAAATCTGGAAACAGAGAAGCAAGAATCAAATTACGCTCACTTTAAGGGTTTAATTATTAATTTAATTGCAATTTACGTATTAACAAGATCAGATATGAAATAATCTATATATTGTAGGATTATATTAACTCATTCTACTTGAAGTAGATCCCATATAGTTTGTTGTACTACAGCACGTTGTGACTAATGGCTAATATACAATAAACCTTTAACAGTTCAGTGACCGACTATTCAACACAGTTGTCGCGTTGAATGGTAAAATTTATGTTATGTTAAATTTATAACACAATTGTCTTATTTTATTGCGGTTCTGCGCATTCTGGACACCCTGTATAACTATATATATGTAGCATCTACTTCCATCTGCATTACTGCATACACAACATATCCAAGAAGGAAACAACGAAGACAATTTGGATCTACTTGTCCTTGTTTATTTTGTAACGATAACAGTTTACAAGACAATTTATTTTTTCAATTTTGTATCAACGACATTGCATGCCAACAATAGCTGATAGATAGTTTTCCTTTTCCTATATTTCAATATAGGATATGCCTGCTGTGATACGTCACCAGCTTGTAGAATATTATTTATTAACAGTAATAACAATGCGTCGATAATTTTCAAAAATATGCCTGTGCAATATTTACAAACGGTCTGTAAAAACGTACTCGGACAATAATATACAATTATAAACAATAAACGGTCGGAACGAATTATAAATTTATTAAGACATGCGTTGACATTAAAAGCTGAAAAAAACCTCGACCTTATACCAGGAACGCGCTCATTTGTTTATGCTAATTAACCGATCGAAATTATTGTCTGTCAAGCAAGCTCAGCGTTGTTCGTTCTTTTTATACAGAGACAATTGAATGCCGAGGCTACTTTGTTATTTTAATATTTGATTTTTCAATTTATCTGTGAAGTTTTAGGGCTTTGCTCTAATTTGAGTAAAATTACAGTGGCGTAAAAATAATTATATTATAAAACGAGACGTGATACTTGAAATATACCGTCAATGACAAAGTACGAATTGGAAAACGATAATTTAAATTGATTTCTTTAAATAGAGTGAATTATCTGCCGTTCTAATTGATTATTTATCTTTTAATTAAGTTTTGTTTTCAATTTGGGAGATTAAGGTTAAAGTGATTTTATCTAGATGGTATTTCTTCAGCTTGATGAGTTTTTGAAATAAAAATGAGAAATTTATTTTTTGCCAAGTCGCGTGATTGTAAGAACCGCCTTTAAAAAATAGTTACGAAATTCTTCCACATGATGTTCATATCAAATTACGACAAACAAAAAAATTGTACTCTTGGATTATATACTTGATTATAGAAACTACACGCACCATCAAAAGTCTTGGACCCCCTGTATATAAAACCATTCGATTAAACCTATTGTTTTTCTTAATGTGGTAAAAATGTACCTGTACTTAGGGAACAAAAAAGACAATAAAAAATTGCAGACCATGAACCTTTACTTTATTTCCAATGTTTTTACAAATCTGGTCATTTTGGCAGTGTATTCAGCCAAGTGTGAAATGTGTGAATGTGAAATTTCTGCATTTACCCGAGCAAGAATGATTTCTATACATGATGACATTCTAATCATCAGATCAACATGTTGGGCATTCCTAGATCATCTGTTGTACGAATAGTACACAGATATGAAGAATTTGATACAGTGGACAACAGACCACGTAGTAGACGTCCTCGAGTATCTAATAAAAGGGAGGATCTTCAGCACATCTTCAGCTTCAGCTCTCAGGGCCCACTTTCAAGGTACGTTTCGCCGTGTTATATCGACATCTACTATTCGAAAACGACTCCATAACGAAAATTTACGGGCTAGAAGACCATTACGGGTCCCCACTCTACTTCCAAGGCATAGCGGTTGGCTTTTACGACAGTGGCGGTGGGTCTTATTTACAGACGAAACCAGAATTGGGATGTAACACATCTGCTGGTTAGGAACAACTAGCACAATTCAGCATAACCATCTTTAATTTTCGGAAAAAAATAGGCGTGAAGTACACGTTTAAATTCTTCTCATTTTCCGTATAACGGAGGCAAATATCCAATAGCTTTAAACGGTACAATGTTCAGAACAACTAGCACAATTCAGCACAACAACGTTTTTCAATTTTCGGAAAAAATGGGGAGCTCAGTAAGGCTACGCTAAAATTTTCAATTTTTCTTCATATTTCGGAGAATGGAGGCAGGTATAAAGATTCTTTAAACAGCACACTATTTGGAACGACTAGCACAATGTAGCACATTAAAGAAAAATATGATTTTCGCAAAATTGAAACACAATTCTTCCGTATTTTAGGAAAAGTACTGTCTTTCTTTAAATATTTACAGCACAATGTGGCACAATTCAGCACAACCTTTTACTTTATCAAAAAATGCGGGCTAACATCGTATTTGAGCATCATTCCTGTTATTTTCACCTTGAAATGAAGTAGTAAATATTAAAAGGCCTATTCCTCTTATATTTGTCTTCTCTTAATGAAAAATAATCACGCTGTATAGTTATCTCTAACAAAATCTGTGTTATCCTTGACATATTTTTTTTCGTGTCACTTCTCCCAATCTGTTTGATAAGCCGTAAAAAAGCTAATTTTCACTCCCCACTCTCTGTGCTAACAAAAAAAAAATCTGATAGAAAACGACTCCATAACGAAAATTTACGTGCTAGAAGACCATTACGGGTCCCCACTCTACTTCCAAGGCATCGTGCTGCCCATCTCCAGTGGGCAGCACGATAGCGGTTGGCTTTTACGCCAGTGGCGGTGGGTCTTATTTACAGACGAAACCAGAATTGGGATGTCACACATCTGCTGGTTTTTAATTTTCTAAGTATGTACTCAGTTTATCGAACATATTCTATTCACAGAAAATGCCAAAGATCTTCTTGTTGTACGCAGGTGTATATCAATAGATTTATGTCTGGAGAAGGTGGTGGCCAATTAACTTCGCTTATTTATCTATTTGGGTACTGTTGATATAAGTGGTGCGAACATTTAATAAAGACTGTAGAGTACTCTCGTCCATAAACCACTTATTTCTCTTCTTTCTAGTAAATCTGGCAACGCACCTTGTATATGTTGCAAATAAATTTCTCTTCTAACCTTTACCGAAGAATGACAAGACCAATTACTAATTATTCCATCCCACACGTTAATTTTAGATGCATATCGCTGAACCTTGACTGCATATGGATTTCATCTGCATAAACATGTCTTTATGGAAATAAATTAACCCTCTTCACATGAAACGCACTTCATTAGCAAACAAAATATTGATACCATATCTTACGTGCAATTCTCTGTGTCTCTTAACAAACCAGCAAAAACAGGCGCAGTTTCGGATTATGCAGTGAGAGATCTTGAAGTAGCATCTTAGAACCTAAACTAAGCACTAAATCGATTATTTTGATCCAAAAAACATGTGGTACAATTTTGTAACGACTTTTTAAATACACCCTATATAGTAATTATTGACACTTGGTACTAGCTGTGTTGTTAATAATGTACTATATCTTCCACTCATAAGTTTCTTGGTCAGGAAGGTTATATTAGTTATTAATATAAGTATCAATATTACTCCATATGAGGCTAGGTTAGGATTCTACATGTCCTAGTATCAGGAAAAATCTTAATGTAAATAAGTCATTAACAACTTCAATGTCGACGTACTTTTATGAAGTGGGAATTGCATGTCTCCAGATTTTTGTTGTGTTCCATTTAGAATAAATATGAATTAACAATTAAAAATGATGACGTTAGATCTGAAAAGCAAAGGAAATTCTTTCAGAAGGTAAAAAAATTGTAAAATACGTGCTTATTTTAAAGTAACTGACGTATGTTTACAACCTCATGCTTTAATACTAGTTTGAAGTTTTTCAATAGTTAAAAAAATTATTATTGCGTCGTGGCGCTTTTTATACATCTAAGGACATAGATAATTTTTATTTTCCTAAGAATTTGTAAGTATCGTGTCTCTAGTATAAATAGAACAATGAAATTTGTATCGATAAAACCAGGAACTGTAAAACAAGTGTCCATACAAATATTCGTCACGTTAGCAACATAGCCTATAAATATTTCAATATTTAATACACCCAATGATATACCCGTATCGCAATAGGATTTATGAGTTTTCTAAATTTATATTGCTTTTTACAAAACGAAAGCTTTCAGATATCAGCCAAAGAAATAAAAAATATTTACGAAGGTGGAAATAAAACGCTTTATGAAATAAACCAGCGAGGTATTTGGCGCATGCAGGACGAAAGAAATTGCAATTTTGACAGTAGATGCCATAAAATATTGTCAGTCATTTATTACTGTCAAAATTTCAAACACATACACTCATGTTCCATGAATGTTTACGGTTATTAAGAGATCAATAGATGGTATCAATTTTTTAGACATATTTCGTATGTACGCAAAACCTCATCCACTCAATACGACACATCAGCGATTTTTCTTGACATATCGAAGTAATAAATGGCCAGTTGGAACCAATACAATTGGAGGTATGCTAAAAAAGATAGTGGAATTCCTTGGACTCCCTAACGTCAATAAATACACTGGCCATTGCTTCCGGCGCAGCTCTGCAACAATATTGGCAGATTTTGCAGCGGACACTTTTAAAGCGTTTTAAGTTCAGTTGCCGAGGGTTATGTTGAAAATTCCATTGAACAGAAAAACGAAATAGCAAAAAGAATCATAGGTTAGAAAGATACACAAATAAGGAATTAAAAGAAGTTCAGGCAGAAGCAGAAGCTTAATTAAAAATAATATTAACCGATAATTTTAGATATTGCGGTGTGTCACCTGCTTCGCCTCACGAGCCGCCACTGTTATCATTATGCCAATTATTTTGCAAAAGGTCTAAGATAAAACGAACCTCTTATTTATCGAAATTTTTTAATACGTTTAAGCAAATGATAGATTTTAACGTGAATAAATTACCACACGCCTATTTTCCTTGCAGAAACTGATATTTTATCCCTTTCGAATGCGACCTCACATTTTATTTTTATATCGTTTTTTTCCCGCTGCTTCCTATACGACAAATCGGAAGTTCTGCCGTTCAAGGAAATCCAGACCGCCTCCTTATTTCCTAAAATTTGAATAAAGTATTCGGCGAATCACCACATTCGCATTGAAAATCGATGTCTATCGATAGTTCAATCGCTCGCATTGTTGTCGACAATACCGAGGTCGCGCGGATGTTTCTGTAAACACATCTTCGATTTTAAAGCCGCCTGAAGAATCGACAACCATAGAAATAGTAGAATGAAGTTATGTTACGGAGACGTTTAAAAAATATATATTTTTAACCACCTGTATCTCAAAAATGAAGCGTTTTAATAGAAAATGTTATAGGGCAAAAATTATCCCAGCGTTGCCAACTTTAGGGAAATTTCCCTGATCTAGGGAAATGTTGGCACCTATAGGGAAGTAGAGAAACTGACGTAAATTCTACTGAAATTTCAAAAGTTTCAAAATAAAATTTTTCTTAGCAAAATGAAATTTAAAATATTGTAATGATCATAAACAGCCGACGACAGACCCTGATGAATCGGACTGACATTTCGCCATTTAACTCATTATAAGCGTTTGTGATTTCTTCTTTCAAATGATTAATATCTCGCGAATTTGTTTTGTAAACCTTATTTTTCAGAAGTGCAAGAAGTTCTTCTTGTAGAAAATCTAGATAACTCACGCTGTTCAATTTATGTTCACACAAATAAGGCCCAATTAAATGCCTACTGATGATGCCGCAGCATACATTTACGAAATAGCCTTGGTGTTGGACTGGATTTACAATGTGTAGATTTTCAACGTTCGTTCCGCCTGTTTGGTAAACCATTACTGACAAACCCACTTTCGTCCGTCCAAAGAACGTGCCGAAAAAGGTTCTGATCAACAGTTTTTACATTTACTACAATTTCAGCTATAAAATTAAGTCTGTTTTCAATGTGACGCTCAGGCAAATACTCCATTTTTTTACTGAATTAGAAAGGTATTTTAAGCTAATATAAATCAAATATCCTACAATTCCTATCAATGAAGTCATATGTATGTTCTCTGATACCAAACATCTAGGTATGCTAAAGAACAACTCCACAGACAAAGCTCTATTCAATAATTATCTAAAGAAATTAATCTAATTTACTAACCTGCTTTAATGAAACACTCTATAAATATCTAACTTCACTTTTTGGCAATGGGAATACGACAATTCAACCACAATAGATGAGATCTGACCTATTTCTGCATTTTTAGGATTGCTTCTTCAGGTGGCCTCCTTTAAATTGAATCAAATATCTTGATATTTGAATCTTTCGAACTCTTTCTATATATATATAGTGTGTCCTAAAATGATGGAACAAAATTCATATTTTGCTTCTAGTTGAGAAAGGTCAATTAGTATACAGAGTGTCCCACTGGGTACTGCATTGATCGTTACCTGAGAAAATATTGATCCAAAAAACTCAGAAATTTATCAGGCAAACACGTCGACGTCAACTTCGTTATTTTGAATAACACAAACTGTATATTAATGCATTTTTGAATTATTATTATTAGTTATAGATTTTGCGATTTGGAAATTTCTATTATTTTGAAAGTTTTCGTCAGATCTGAAATGTTATTAAATTTGCCATGGACATACACATTTTAAAAACAATAGAATTGGTTTGGTAGGTGTGGTACATTGTTGTGTTGTATCTCCATAGTTTATATGCACGTGTACATCATCCAGCGTACACACTGTATAATCGAAATTGAATGAATCTACCCTATCTCTTTCCCTTTTGTCACATAACGATTACAAAAACAATGTATTTTGATACTAAACCCTTTCCGCAAAATTTCAGATTGGATCGTAAGCCACAACATACTATGCTTGCTGAGTAATATCGATTGTGTTTCTTCGTTATCTCTAGCTATGTCATCGTTCGTATTGTCAACATTTAAGACTTCTAAGAACGCAATGAATAATGTGGTGTCTTATAATATTTTGTTGCTGGTAAAGAATTTTTATTAGTTTACGGTTCCCTCCAACTCATACTCACGCAAAAACCACAACTAATTATCTTTTACATATTTAATTAATTATTCTGTGCATTCAAAGCGCAGACTTGCTAAATTCTACATCCGTTTCATCGAAATTTCTTAATCGCAGTCGATTTCCCAACTAAACTCAGATATTGTTTAAATAGTTACAATCGAAACGTCGGAAAGGTCAGTATTTTCTACAAAATTCTAAAATGTAGATTCGATTTATCCCATGGCAGTTCAAATATCATACATCAATCATAGTTAACCAGTCAACATCGAACAGAGATAATAATCATATATATATTTATATGTTGTTATGTATTTAAAGTGATTTTCCAAAACCTAATATTTTTGTAGGCTATCATGCGTAATATGAAATTCTTTAAACAGACGCAATAATTAAGAAAATGATTCAATCCTCAAGTAATGCTATAGTAAAGTGTTATTACAGATAATATTACAAACTTGATAGTAAGTTAGTTACAGATAAATAGATTATAAAGGTAAACAATTATTTCAATACATTTTAAGTTGAATGATAAAAATGTATAGATGAACATGAAATCTAGTGGTGTTATTCGAAAAATAAGCTTTGGAATGACAAAGACTCTTTCTTCGTAACACATTCTTTACTATTTAGAAATAATATATACAGGGTATCCGGGAAAATGTGGGAAATCTCTCGGGAGCAGATAGAACATGAAAAAAGTTCTTATTTTTTTCTACAGGCCCTCCCTACAGAGATATGTTTCCCTGAAGAACGCCGCTGGAAATCGATTTTTCTTGAATAACTTTTAAAGTACTGAATATAATTTAATAAAAATTTAATGTAATGGAGGACTTCTTAAAATAGTGCCCTTGAAACATATTTAACTTTTTTAGTTTACCAAGGGCGAGCTAAGCTTTACAACTTAATGCCTAAATGTTTAACACCCTGTATGATAAAGACTTTTTTCTACGTTCATGCAAAAAAAAACTTTATTGAACTATATTTAGTGGCAAAAGTGGTTCCTTATTGCGCTAGTGCAATAAAATGTTTATTGCATTCATCTGTCATTCTACTACAGCGTTTTGTCATCATGACAAACATAAACGTTCAAATCGATGTCATATTTTCCTAGACTTAGTGTCATCTAATTAAAACATTTTTTGGTTTTTGCATGAACTTAGAAAAAATATTGTATGTACAAAAAGCGTTAATTGCACGCGACGTGAAATTATCCAACGAGGCCGTCAGGCCGAGTAGGACAACACTTTTTGTACTTGCTGCATAAGTAACTATAAAATAATAAAGCTTCAAGCTTAGACTAAAAAAAGGTACGCTTGTTTATTGTCGATAGAATGAACCGTCTAGATTTTCCACATTTTCCCCGACACCCTGTATATCTAACAGGACAGGATCAATTAATAAAAATATTTAAAAAAGTTACTTTAACGTGATTATAAATTAACATAATTTGCTTGTTATGTCAATAATTAAATTAAGATAACAACTGAATGCGATGACAGTTACTTCTTGGTAAAATAACAATTGTTTTTCAAGGAACACTCTTCCAGCTGTTTTGTGGAGTAGGCGTGTGTCGTAGCTACCAAAACTCAAGCATTGGTAATTATTTCGTAAGTAAAATGCGACATATCTTTGAAAATATTTATTGTTTATTGTTTTCGTGTAAAATACATATTATCGGTTGACAACATGGGATGACGAACTACTGAAGCAAAATAGACAAACACGTGAATAGCAAGTTTAGAAAAAACGCCTGTGTTTAAGAAATTACACGATTCGATCAGTATTTGCAGTTTTTAATGTAATAATAAACGCTGGAACATCAATTCTAGAAAAAAAAACGTTACGTAACGAATTTTCGCTAATCGCAAAATAATTTCCACTCTAATCACATCGAGAAAATTCTAATTTTGATATTTACAAAACAATTGTGCAGGTAAGCGCTGTTTTTGCATAACCAGTATGCTCAATTAGTTTAACTAATATATACGTACTAGCTATTTCTGCTTTTAAATCACTTTTATTTCAGCTAATAATTGTATGTAATTAAAAATGAAATAAAACGCAACTAAATCTGTTGTTACATCAGTGATTTTCTAGCTTGATTCACCAGAGCTGTTTCGCGTTCGTAAATCTGACAATGTTCGTACAGTTGAGTATGGTCAGACACCACTTGTGATATCAAATTAAAAAAGAATTCTAGCTTACTTAAATACGATTTTCGAAAATCTAGTGCTTTACGAAGAGCAACAGTCCACGGGCGCACCAGTTTAGCAGGCGTCCAAATATAAAAAAATATTCAAAAGGTGGCGAATAATCATCGTCTACTATTTTTTCCGTCCTTGCGTTTCCAGTCTTTACGCTCTAGATTTTTGAACTGTGACAGTACACAACTAATAAGTAAAACCAACTGGATTACTTTGTTTGAAAGCTCCTAACAGCTTTAACCTCTACATCTGTTGACAACTTTTTCGGTAATTCGTATCTTTACAAGAGTTGTTTGGTTTCTAAAACAATGTTATTGTCGATTTAAAAGTATGTTAAACAGAAAGGAAAAAACTGGACATCCAGCTCGAACCGGAAAATGTTGTTAGTCGCCATTGGCGTCAAAATAACATCTAGGTGACAATGATCCAGTTCGATGAACCACGGAAATTTTTTTCTGGTTGAATTTGATATGATTAAGCCCCTCCTGCTTCTGATCTAAACAGGTATTCGTCCTTGTACAACTGCGACATATCCATCATATTTTTTTATTTAATCACCGTGAAAAAAACATTGTATCAAGCATACTTCATGCTTAAACTTTTTTTCTTACTGCCCTAGAGGCTCTCACCATTGCAGACTACGACGAACCAAACTTCAAAATAAACATGAGAATTGCAAAGATATCTCACACTCAAATAGTTCACTGCGACACTTTTAATTGATATTATTAATGAGCAAGGCAACATTTTTTAACGAATTATTATTATTATTATTATTTTGTCTGATATGATCTGTGTACCTCCCAAGTCTAGTTCCAAGTGGGCATTTTTAATGAACAGATTTGAAAAGAGATCGTTAACATACCTGAATACATAAATAAATTTGAATTATTAGGACCGTGACAACAAAATTAGACAAATCAAATCATGTTTTATTTGTGTGCAAGATCTGTGAAAAGTTTCATACAGAAATAAAAACGTAGATGACTAACAGAAATTTTAAAAATCATCACCTTGACAATGATGGTAGCAATTGGACGGTCGCAATTGCTTCATTCTGGATTGTCTGGTACTTTCCATTGCACAGGGTGATATAGAAATAGTCTTATATAGTGTGGAACAAGATTCATATATTTTTTATTAAGATTAAAAACAGATATCCATCAGAAAAACAGCAATTTCTGCAATATTTTATATTTTTTAGCCATGTTTGACTGCGTTCTAGATACAAAAATAAGTACACACACCATCAAAAGTCTTGGACCCCCTGCATATAAAATGATTCGATTAAACCCAGTGGTTTTTCTTAATATTGGTAAAACGGTACATGTACTTAGAGAACAAAAAAGACAATAAAATTATTCAATTGCAGACCATGAACCTTTACTTTATTACCAATGTTATCGAACATGTTGGGCATTCCTAGATGGTCTATGTGTACGAATAGTACACAAATATGAAGAATTTAATACAGTGGAAAACAGACCACGTAGTGGACTTCCTCGAGTAGGTATCTAATGAAAGGGAGGATCGGTATTTGGTGCAATATGCCCGTAGAAACCGCACATCTTCAGCTTCAGCTCTAAGGGCCCACTTTCAAGGTACGTTTCTCCGTGTTATATCGACACCTACTATTCGAAGAACACTTCACCACGCAAATTTACGTGCTAGAAGACCATTACGGGTCCCCACTCTACTTGCAAGGCGTCGTACTGCCGTTTTCAGCGGGCGTGCGAGCATAGGGGTTGGCTTTCACGCCAGTGACGGTGGGTCTTATTTACAGACGAAACCAGAATTGGACTGGTTACTAATGACAATCGACAAAGAGTCTGGAGGTCGACAACAGCGACTTTATTTTCCTCGTGAAGTTGCTCCGTATGAAGGGGGTACGAGTCAAATTTACATCGAACAAGTTATTACGCCCATTATCTACCCCCTACGTAAGGAATTCGGTGAAAATTTTGTGTTTATGGACGACATCGCCCGACCACATCGCACAAGAGTTTAAAAAATTTTAAAATCTTCAAACATTATTTTCTTGAAATTTTTGTTAACTCCACAATTTTTCATGATGTATGTATGTAGACACGCTCTTTCAAATGGCATGATCAAAATTGCTACTTAAAAAAATGGTCGATGACGTCATATCTCGAACAAAGATGACGTCACAAATATGGGTCGTATGTCAAAAACTTTTTTAAAAACAAAATCGACGTGCCAGGGCATTTTTTCGAAAACTTCTCAATTTCAAAAATAATGAATTTATTCGTTACTTTTCGAAAACACTATATATGCAAGACTTATCGAAGCAATATTTATTGTCTCGCAAGCATTTTTTGAAAGCTTGCCTTTTCTTGCATGTCAAGTCTTGCAGGATCAAGACAAGACCAAGATTTCAAAACTGGCCTGTCGCGTAGATGAAAAAAAAAAATAAAATCTGTTAATTATAAATATTCTGAGCTAAAAATCACACTTTAAACATTTTTCATATCTGATGAAATAAACAATGGAAACCTTGTGTCCCTGTACACCCTGTATAGCGTGTACAATGATGTATACATATAAAAATATGTCAATAAATGAAAGTACTGACCTTCATTTGGGTCATGTAACTAGATATTTTATTGAATCATATCACCACTTCCTATATATGTAGTAAGGAAGGGAATTTCTTACACAAAAAAAATTCCCACACCTCCACGTCTTGGTTTTACATATACACTACATTCTTTTGTACTAGGTCAGTACAGGAAGGAATGTTTTCGTATACTCAACTTATAATCAATGCAAAATTCAAACAATTATTTGATGATGGTATCGCGTATCAAAACAAGGATTATGTGATTGATTCACTTGTCTTTTGTCATGAGAATTTAGTCGTTTCTCTGTGTTTTCCATCCGTTATATTACACAAATATGCTCAAATAATGTCGTTATTATTATAATTACTGACAGTAATTGTATCCTGTGTAAAAATATAAATAAATATAAAATTATATGTCGCGTTTTTTTCTCCGGTAATTATTTAATTGAATAGACAACGAACATACAATTTTCAATATTAAAAGCGAGAAAAGTCTAATTTTATTCATAGAAACAACCACAATAGGCTAATTTTCTTTTGATAAAAAATTGTTGATGTGCTTACATCGAAAAGTTCACAAACTTTCTTTTATTCGTCCAAATTGCGCGTTTCCTGCTAAACTTTGCCCAGGATACAGTCAAATTGTCAACTGAATACACATACTTACATAACCGTTGTTGCATGTTATATAAGAGCTATTATATATGAAAAATCGTGCGGCAGTCGCAATAATCACCATTAGCTCTATTCAGAATCATTAGAGTATTGTGGCGTGTTTCTTAAATTGTTCAATGATATTTTGGGGTCATTCACCACAAACTGTTCAAAGTTAAGGCACAGAGCAAGTTGGTACGGCTCAGACGCAGTTTTGGTCTCTGAAATGATGGTTAATATCAAAAAGGATTTGAAGAGCAACATTTTTACAACCACAGTGGTCTAGAACACAGTATTGAACTTTTAATCAGTGGTAGATAATAAATACAAATTAATTATAGTCTGTTTAGAAATGAAAGAGAATAATAAAAGCTTATTATGTATGCAAATCGTAAATAAATGTAGTAATGGTGTTAATATTCAATATTTTTATATTATGTATTATCAGTATAGATGAGGTGTACTTATAAAAAAACTTTGTGTGATCGAACCGTACTAAATTGTAGCAGGTAGCTAAAATTTAATCCCCGACAATCCGTCTTTGTCTATGCCGCTTCAATATCTGGGTCCATTTCTCTTATAAGTAAACAATATGAAAACAGCATTTCAAAACTAGAGGCTACTTTAAGTACATAACCGGGTTAAGAGCGTTTTTAGTAATTCAAATAAAATTATTCAATATTATTATCAAAATATTTATTTAAATTTAATGAATAGACTTTTATTCCACACAAAAATATATGTATTTTGAAAATTCAAATTATGGTGAGTAAATGTAGTGTTGTATAAATGTACAATAAAGAAAATAAAAAGGTAGGTATATTAAAATTCATCCTCTGAATATTCTGATGAATTATCTTCGTCTTCTAGATTGATAACGATAGGTTACAGGGTAGGGGGACAGTAACGTCAATTAAATTATCGAGTTCCCACATTTTCTCCTCTTCTTTTTGTACATGATGTATCCATCTTTGCCAGTTATCTGCAGTTACTCGTTCCAAGGAATTTTTTAACAAAATTTTTACGTCACTTAATTTAAACGTCGTATTATTTCGCGCTACATCTCCTTTTACCTGCGTCCAGACTAATTCGATTGGGTTAAGTTCACAGTGATAAGGTGGTAACCGTAGTACCGTTATTTGGCGATTTGTTGCCATTTCATCGATAACATATTTTTTCTGATCTTTATTAAGATTGACAAGTGTCAAAAGTTCCTTTTTTCGCCATATTTGTTTCAAAAGAAATGTTTTTTCCGGATAACCATTGAATTATATCGGCTTTCCTTCAAGCAGTCGTAGGCGTCCGCTCGGTTTGCCGTGATTGGTAACTGGCATTATCCATGACAATTACAGACCCCGGAGGAATAAGATCCAACATCTGTGTAAAATACTCTTTGAAAACATCTACGTTCATTTCTTCGTGAGAGTCACCTGTATTTTTAGATTCAAATAAAAGTAAACCGTCATCTATAAAACCACTGGCACTACCTATATGTGTCACTATTAATCTTCGCCCTTTACCTGACGTTGCCTTGAACCCTGTTGAAAGTCCATCCAAAAATGATTTTCGAAAACTTTTTACATTTTTATCTTGCCATACTTTTGGTACAGTTGACCCAAGATTCGTCTAGATAATAAATATTCCTCCCTTCGTCACGGAATTTTCTAATTGATTTTAAGTAGGATCTTCGCCAACAAATAATTTCATCTTTATCGATAAAAACTAACTTCCTGTTCTGCTTTTCCCAGCAAAAATTCAACTCTCGTAAGACGGCCCATAATTTGCTTCTACTGATTTTTAGCAAATCGTTGTCCTCTGGAAGTTCACTTAAAATTTTGTTTAGCGTTCGTATTTCTTTTTTAAAATAAAATGAGAGTACTTTTCTGCGACATTTTTGAAGAAATCATCTATAACGACTTTTGACCTCCCTGTAGATGATTTTGGGGGATTTACAGTACAGTATCTTGTTCATTTTTTGTTTGTTTCCTTTAAAAGTCTGTAGATAGTCGATTTTCCAATCCCTGTCATTTTGGAACACTTTTCCACGATGTCGTCAACACTGTTGGTAGGATTTTGATGTTCCAATGCATTAAATACATTTAATATAATAATCTTCTCATTCTGAGACAGCGCACATCTTTTCGCGCGTTTAGCAGGTACGTAATCTGATAAGCTCGACATTTTACCCAAACAATATTATATACACTGGCATAATAGTCACTAAACACAAGTCGAATTTTACTCTACTGCACTAGCACGTCTTTGTATATTCAGCTCTAAGACTGGATTGATCTGTCACAATACACTGGCTCCTGCTCTATGATGTATCCAGTAAAATATACTAATGTACACCCATTACCTGTTAGCTTTAGTGTTACCCGATAATTACCTGAAACGAAATATTACCACGCTCATGGCCGGTTCTTATCTCGGGGTTTTATTACTCTCTTTCATTTCCAAACAGACTATACTATTATAATAGATCAATATAATTTTTCATCTTATTTACGAAACACTTCTAGTAATTGTGATTTTATAATTGATTACCTATATATTACAATAATAGATCAATGATTGGCATTTTTCTTTTCATTTTGCTACTAAATTGGATGTTAATAAAATTTTAAATTTAATTAATTTAGAAAAGATCACTCACTATGTTACAACATTGTTCTTCTTTTATTGAGTATATTGTTCATATTATTGACTTGCATTGAGCAGAACTATTTTCTATTGATAATTAAAACTGGTATTGGTATTCCACTTTATAAAAATAATCTTAAATCATTTTCAGAACTTAGAATTATTAGTATTTGTTCATTAATTTCAAAAATATTGGAAAAGATATTATACTACACTCGAAATTATGATTTCTTTCTTAATGACAGCATATTTCTTAATTGTCAATATGGTTTTAGAAAACGATATTACAATTTTAAAGATCCAGCATTTGTTTCACCCGAAATGAAAGCATTTTATTCCGATCTGGAATAGTGGCGATGCTTCTCCCGAGAATGTCACCTCGTCCGACTTCATTTGTTTAACAAATGCGGTGGGCGTCAACCTTTCTTCGATACATTTATTTCCATTTGAACATATGAATAACGCCACCGACTCTCGTTTTGCGATCTTGATATTTGCGAAACGGACTAATTTTGCAATGAAAAACACAGTATGCGACGGTTAATATCGGTGTTGCCATTGACACATTTTTCGGAGGTCCATAAGTCATAAGCCGCCTACGATTCCGATCAAGGGGATAAGTTTTTATGATTGGAATCATTTTTTACTGTCCACGTACGGACACTTGAGATCGCAAATGCGTTTAATACACGGTGTTTCAAAGATCCATGGCAATATTGCTAGGACTGACAGAACATTGAAAAATAAGTAGAAATCTAACATATCAGTGGAAGCGGGGTTTGACACTTATACACTTGATAAATAAATAGAAGGTATCTCAAATACTGTAACAGTTTAGCTGTATTAACATTGTTTCTAACGCTTCGATCAATCATTTGATTCTACCGAACAGAAAATGCATCTCAATTTCATCGTCTCTAATCTTGTAAAGGTTCTATAATCAGGAATGAGGAGCTCTAGATACCTTTTTCTATATAACTTTACAGCTCTTCTTGAATTTGTTGACTCGCCATAAATTAGCAACATATCAATTTTTTCTGAATGAAAAAACAGTTTGTAAACACAAAAGTTATACGTTTGACGTTAGTATTGAGTAATGACAAGTATTTTGTGACATTTATGCACTTTAAATAACGATCATTCAATTATTTTCCAACGACTACTTGATTCTTCCACCGCTAATGTGATTTTTAGGTGGTATTTCTTTTGAGACTCTTTAGAACTTTTAAACGAGAAGTAATACAGAAAAAAATCCATTTGGATTTGTTGAGACCTGCCTAATCTCCAGATTTGATCCCACTGGATCTTTCCTCTTATCCTGGTTAGAATGAAACCACTTTTAATGAAATATATAACATTTATTTATTTTCATATAATATACAATTCAAAAAAGTCACACGTACATCACAAAATGGTGCATTAAGTTTCGGATTAGCAATAGAATGTGCCGAGAATTTTTTTTAAAAGTGTTTTATACGCTACCCAACGCAGAACGTTAAAAGATCTGTCTGTAGTTACGCAAAAAAAAATCGCAGTATTAAATCTACGTAAAAGAGAAACATATAACTTAAAAATTGTAGCTTGTTGTTGGGATGCAATTTTGATTTACCTGCAAATTTTGATTATACAGTCAGAAATAAGTGTAACATATTGTCATAATTTAAAAAATCGGAAAAATACAATAAGATATTATTTTTTGTTTCAAATAATCGAGAACCCCGTACATCATTTAAAAAATAATTTTATACTCCTACATCGACAAAAATATTTATATAGTCTTTGTTAGTAAATAAATATGGCTGAGATTTATTTACTACAGTTGTAGCACGTCCCTGGTAAGGCATTAGTGATCTTTTTTTTATCAGATTTAAATTAGAGGCACGATCGCTAACGCGAAAACCACTAATGCCCTAGGATCAACTTATCTACAATTGCAAGGATCTTACACGATAATAGTTTCTACTCTAAGATCACAAATATATTTGGCAACAAGATTTTTGAGAGAAACGGTAGGGGTAGATCGAAGTGAACAGGAAGAAGAAGAAAATTGGAGAGTCAAGGAAATTTTGCGTAGAGAAATATCACAATGCTAGTTTATTCAGCTTTCTTATAAATGTGTACCATGGCGTGTTGACCACGATCCACCCTGTATATATATTTAAATAGAAGCAACATTATATATACAAGAATCAAGAATTTGTTAGAGATCTCGCAAAACATGTTTATTTTAGATTTCTGTTTCTGAACGAAATTAATAAATATTTTTTAACTTATTCTAACATATCTGAATTTATAGTTTTTTGCAGAATCTCTAACCAGCTTTTGACAATGACCTCAAATATAAACAAACAACTTAAACCTAAAATCTGTACATATAGCGTCAAAAATTATATCTATGTTACAATAAAAATATCCCTGAAAAATAATATTTTGTATGTATATTATATACTAGGTAATACTTGTGTTTATATATTATTTCATAATTTATAATTGATTAAATATTTTTTTCTTTTATTAAGCTCTGTTATCTTGATTGTTTACACTTTTTTGACACGAGTGGCTTAGAATATAAAACAGAAATCAACATTCAAAATTCGTTATTCGTTATCTTTTGACAACGACTGCACTCTCACTGTACATCTTTCGATTAATTGATTACTTTATAAATTTAGTAATACTTATGCTAGTCACACCCTGCTCTTAAGCATTAAGCTTGAAACAATGTGTTAACAATATAGACTTGTTTTGGGAAACTGACAAAAAATTCAAAAAACCTCTCTTTCTTCCGGAAAACTGCCATTGCACTGCCAAGGTGGGCTTTCGTATAAGATGGGACCATCCAAGATTTATATTTGCAATTCTAATATTTATACAAAATTTCATTAAATATCTGTTTTATTTAAGCCATGTTTGATTTCCCATTCATATAAAAAAAAACAGAGAATATGGCTCAAATATTTCGATGTGACGTCAACAGTGTTACATAAATTTTTTTAAAAATCTGTTTACCTGTTGCTTGGCTTATGCTAAAAAACCATTAAAAATCATTTTTGTTACCTTTAAATGTATCTTTAATAAAAGAACCAAACCATTGCTGGCATGGCCTCACCTTATCAAAAATTACCTTGGATAGGACTCACTGAAAACATCAGTGCATAGAAAAAAATTCTCGTCGGTCTTGGGTCTAGCCTATCGCAGTGGAGTTGTCAAAAGGACAATATGCCATTCGTTTACCGTGAGAGCATGTGTGCACTTTATCAAAATCGACGATAAGGAAAATAACCCCCAAAACTGCCACTGTAAGTCCAAAAAGCACCACACCTAACGCCGGCAGTTTTTGTCTACACAAAACGAAGCCTTCTTCCAGTTGCAAATAGCAGAGAGCAGGTAGAACATAGGCAAGGGGTACCGCTGCTAGCACACCCTGTATATAAAAGAAAAACAACTTATTATTAAAGTATACAGTAACAATAACTACAGTTAGTGGAGCGCGGAGTTTAACAGGACCGTAGTCAGTTTACGAATGAACATATTAACAATAAATAGATATTTAAATACACACGGCGAATACGTGACACCGACTATTACAGCGTTCCGGAAATAACTAAAACTAAAAGCCCAGTTCGAAATACGAGTCAGCTGTGAAGGCCAACGACCCGCGCGTTAGATCCTGTCAGACTCCGGCTGGCAGTAACTCTAATAACAATAACACTTCTAATTCCCATTTAAACTACAAAAATTAGTTCAAAACGAAGATTTGTGCGTAAGAGATTGCGTTATATTATCATTATCCTCAGTCTCACTTACGTTTAGCTCCAGAACCACTCCCAAACAGTCCGTTGTTATGGAAATAAAGTACGTGATGGCTACAATGCCAAGAGTCAGGATGTAATGCATTTTTTCAGATAAAGGGATGTTAGGATCTCTGCCGAAGATGGAATTCTCGATGACCTCTCTGGTCACGAAGCACTCGATCGGGTAAGTGAGCAGGATCTGAACGCTAAACAAAAGACGACTGACGTTCATCAAGTCATCATCCCAACAGTAGTTCTCTAGAAGGTCACCTAACAACCAAACGAAAGTTTAACTGTCAGATAGTAAATAAAATATAAACGTTATGTAACTTAATTTTGCTGATAATGACGTCACTTATCAGAATTAGTTGTTAAATTGAGCTGTGCAACCCACTATACAGCACTTACCTTGCGAGTAGGCTTTGAACGTGACGTACCCAGCAATGCCAAAAAGCACTGCCACCACCAAACTGGTCAGGATGGAAGCGTGAGTTATTATTTCCCATTTCTTTTGGTTGGGGTCCGCTATAGAACCATAAATGAGGAAGGTGTTATGGTGGCACATGAAAGCTAAAAAAATATAATTAGATTATTGAGCTATTGCAATGGAAGGCTCTCACCAAAAGCCATTATGCCGATAGCCGGTATTATATCCTTGTTGATGAAGCTCCACGATTGAGGATGCTGAGGCCTGAGAGTTAGAAACACGGTGTCAAGGCGGTGAGTTTATACAGAAACATCGGATATACTCACACGATGTCGCTGATTGGTCCCATTCTGAGAAAGATGGAGAATAGGATGAAGGCGATGCATACCAAACTGAGAAATGAGATTTTGGCCAGACGAGCCACGTCTCTGTACAAGCACAAAGGGATGGTGATAAACAAAGACGCCATCAGCACTATGAACTCTCTTTTGACGAAGGGAGAGGTGTCCTTTTCTATGTCTATACCCGCTAGTCGACCGATGACTTTGGTGACTGTATCTCCCACTACAATATTGTAAGATACCATGGCTGGAAGAAATTTTTGTTACAATATAGTTTTGTATCAAAATACAAGGTGTTTCTAAGATGAGTATTCAACATTTCAGCGCATGTATAAAAGTCAAAAGATGACGAAAACCTTACTATAGTTTTTTTCTCAAACACCTCGTGAAGGAGCTACTGGCCATCCTCATCCAATCCATCGTACTGAACTTCATTATTTTGTAGAAATTGGAGAGGAGCACTATCGTGCAAAAACCACATTCGGAGTCGGCCAGCTAAGGGTGCATCTTCCAAAAGTCCAGTTAAATCATTTGGTAATATGAATAGTACAATCAAGCGATCATCCACAAACCCTGCCAAAATATTTTTGAGGAAAGCGTTGTTGGAAATGACGTTTGCAGCAGGTGAGTATTATGAATGTTATACATCCCAATCCGTGTAAAAATAGCTTCATCTGTAACTAACACGTCAGCTGTAAATTTGGTATTTTGAGCATTTTGTTGCACCAACCGTTCACAATATTTAACTGGTCAGGGATCTGCTTGAACACGCTGTACATGGTACGGATACAATCGAGTCTTGTGTGTGATGCGCCACACTGTTGATTGGGAAATACTTGTTGAGCGATTTACTTGGTACTTATTCGGGGATTTTCTTCAGCAATCTATAAAATATGTTGCTCATCTGTTGCAATACCCCATGGATGCCCTGGACCTCCATCTCTTCCACGATTCGATTGCAAATTTCCCCCGTCACCTCCCCCATTGCACCACCGCGGTAAAAGTAGCTGCACTTGGCACATTTCTACCGGGAAATCGTATAGCATTTTGTCTTACTTCACCATAAATTAAAACGATGTCGATCAACTCCGATTTGCTATACGCGTAAGCCATTTTTGACACGTGAAAAACTAATGCAAACACTATCGAAAAAAACGAATTATCAGAAATTATAAGGATTTTTCAAAAATTATGATTTTAACCCCATTTCTATAAGTTACGAATCACCCTGTATATTATTATTTAATAAAGAGCATTTTTCGGATCACCAACTATACAAATGTTTTCGTCGTCTTTTCACTTTTTCTACATATACTGAAATTTTGGATACTCTTGATACTATACTTATTTTAGAGATACCTCTATATTAATCTATAACGAAGATCCAGCGACTTGTGTTGGGAAGGGCGGTTTATTAATATTCTTTAATAGTTTTTCGTCTCCGTAATATATCTTTGTTTACAATTTTTTTATATAATGAAACAAAAATGGCTACTATTGAATTTGAACCAAAATTAAAGTTAAACAAAAAAAACGAGATATATTTAATTCATTTTTCAGATTATAAATTACATGCAAATACATTATGTGTTTGCATTAATTATAGTACAGTCATATTCTTTACTTGGAAAAAAATTGCTAATACGTATAAATACGTATAGCCGGATTCATGAAAGGGGCGTAGCGTTAGTCGGACTAACCAGCTATGCGCCCGTGTAAAGCGCGTTAATCGGACTAACGAGCATTGCGCCCATTCACGAAACATGCGTTGCTAGGTAGCGAAACATGCGTTGCTAGGTAGGCTGTTTATTTACGTCCATATTTGCGCCAAAAGTTAGACCCAGTATTGTACCTGTCTAAAAATGGCGTAACTTCGGCTTCTAGTTCCTTGCGTTTCCCATTGTATATTTAGTATTTATATTCAAAAACAGTACTTTTCAGTGCTACGGATTAGTTAACATATCATAAAGTAAGTAGTGAATAGGAGTATGCCTTTTATTTAAATTGGTGCAACAGATGTGCAAATTTTTCGCGTAACCTCCGCTAGTCTGACTAACGTTATGCCTTGTTGATGAATCCGTATGTTAATGTTTCACGCATATGCATAAACCAAGCCATGATCTGATAATCTGTAACGTTCACTAAAATTTCCGGGAAACGTGCATAAACAACAATTGTTTTGTCACGTTCGAAAACTTTTTTATGTCTTCGTAATGGGAAAAATGCATGCATTTTATATTGGTTTGAAATGTATTACAGATTCTTACCAATAAAAGGGTATACAAACTGAAGGATCCCGAGGAAAATGTAACCAGGTTTTCCGAAAGCCGCCTCCATAATCCCCTGGTAGGAGAATTTTCCGCTAAGATGGCCGCTTTTCACCATCAGGATCAAGGAGTAGTCGGTGATGTAAGCAACGAAGAACAAAAGAAGCATCCCGAATCCAAAGCCTGCTTCGTGAAGGGCATATGGAATTCCTAAATAAAGGCAAGTGAAGGATGTTTTTTAATAAAGGGTGATGCGTAATGAACATGTCATAAAGTAAATGTAGATTGTAGACGCCAGAACTTGTGGGGTTGATAACAATGCGCATAAAAAATCATATTACTCATTTTAAAATAATTTATTATGTAGTAAATTCATTGCATATTGGCATATTGTAAGGATCCATTAAAATATCTACTTAAGGTTATTTATTTTTCTACAGCTGTCGTCAAGTCTTATTAATATTGCTGTTATTAGCATCGGCTTAACAAAACTACTTAGGTTAGTGCAGGAATAATGTTAACAGTGGTCGGAAAGTACAAGCCAGCATTGAATGGTAAAGTGGAAATATCTCGCAATCTGAGCGGTTTAACGATATCGAACAAGCATAGCTTTTTTTCTTATAACTAATAAGATTATCAAATTATTTATTCCAAATCCAGATAGGGCTAGCATACAAATATTACTATAAAAAATAAGTATATGGCAATGGGTAACTAAAATCCTCTACAAAGTATTTAGAAATTAAGTTTAAATAACGCCTTGTAGGTTGCGAACCAGCACAATTTTACTAAGACAGTTTGACGTCTATAATCTACAGCTAATCTATGACCAATTCTTTAGGGACCACTCTATATAAGGGTATGTTTATTTTACCTATAACGCCGCTGCCGATGATGGAATTTATGAAATTAAAGCTAGCCCATGGTAAGGTGGTCGTTTTTTCATTTTCTTCTTCCTAAAGTTTAAACGATATGAAGGTATTAATGTTTATTTTTCCATTCCGAAAAATATTTACGTATATTATACAGTATGCGCCAAAAGTATGGAATAAATTCAATAAAAACGAAACAATTATTTTTTGGGAAAAATCCTCGAACATGTCGATTTTTAATTTAAAAAATACATATTTTAGCGTAAAATGCGATTTTCAAATGTCATTTGTTTTCGAGTAATGACGTCATCGATTTTTTTTTAAATGGCAACACCATATTCTTTTCCTTGATTCTGAAAGATCGTTTAATTCTCTATCAGACAGTACTAAAATTTTGCCCTCTTACATAGGAAAGTAAATCACCTACGTGATCCATAAAAGAACTATGGAATTCGAAAACGTTTGTGCTTTATTTTAATTGATTTACGTTTTCTAACATTCAATCGTCATTTACTCGAAAACTTTCCTATGTAAGAGGGCAAAATTTTAGTACTGTCTGATAGAGAATTAAACGATTTTTCAGAATCAAGGAAAAAAATATGGTGTTGCCGTTTAAAAAAAAATCGATGACGTCATTACTCGAAAACAAATGACATTTGAAAATCGCATTTTACGCTAAAATATGTATTTTTTAAATTAAAAATCGACCTGTTCGAGGATTTTTCCCAAAAAATAATTGTTTCGTTTTTATTGAATTTATTCCATACTTTTGGCGCATACTGTATATGAATGGTGACCAAAAATGAAACGAAATGATTTTTTGGTAAATTTTAAGGTTGTTCTTTCATATAAACTTTTTATCTAGGACGCTTCGTTAAAAAGATACAGGGTGCTAAACAAAATTATTTTCGATTTTTTCAAATATTTTAAAAACTAGTGAATGAAACAATTTTAAATTCGGTACATGGATTCGTGTAAACATTGTCTGAAATATTTTCCTAAAGTTTAAATGCTCCAGCGACGGGGATACAGGGTACAGGTGACGTATTTCTCTAATTAAAATAGTACGACACTGCTTTATTGTATCAATTATAATATTTTTTAACTCGTCTTTCAAAAAAGTGAAAGCTATAAAAGCAATACAAAGTTAGAAATTTAAAAAATTTCATTGACATGGTTTTGTTGAGAAATAATGACGCTAGATGGCATTTTTTAAAACTGCTATTTTCAGTTTTTTCACAATATTTCAGCAACGGTTCTGCATACGGAAATACAACGTCTGTTAAATTATGTTGTCTTGCATTGATATGTTTAAATATTAAGAAAAAATCAAAAATAATTTTGTGTAACACCCTATTTCTTTTTGATGAAGCATGTTTGATAAAACTTTTATATGAGAGATTTTCCTTATAACTTCACCAATGCGAGGTTTCATTTTTGATCACCATTTGTCAACCACCTGGTATCAGGGTGGAAGATTTTTGCAAAATATTTGACCTATATCAACCATGTCTTACATTAAAATAGCTTTACAGCCCCAAAGAAGACTTCTTTATAGCCTCTCTAGCGAAATATATAACAAAATTTATGACTTACGCTTATTAGTTGTTTCATATCATCGAAGGCATTTTCGTTGGAATCGATACTGCTGCCCTATAAAAAAAGTTTTATATAATATCTCTAATCTCTAATAAACAAGCTTTATTATTATTTATATATGGTAATCGATATATTACGAATTTGTAGCTGTACTAATAACAGTAGGTAGAACAAATGTTTCGCTTAGATAATGATTCACTTGTTTTTCGATTCAGAAACAGCTGAAATTTTCCCAACCATTTTTTTCCCAAATAATCCGATAATCTACCCGACGTTGTGTTGCTTGTTTTTGTTGTTCTAATTTTTTAAAGGTCAGAGCTATTTAGATATGGAGTGAAGCTGGGTGACGTCACTTTTGCCCTATATAAGAGCAAATTCGAGAGACAGGAAGCTTAGGAGGTAAACAAAGATGAAAAATTACCAATTCTCGGATCGTTTACAGGGTGGAGAAAGAAACAAGGCCATATGATATGCTTAGAAACAGTGCCTTAGAGAAAAAAACAGGGTCCCTGAAGAAGCAATTCTAAAAATGAAGAAATAGGTCACATCTCATCTATTGTGGTTGAATTTTCGAGTTCCCACATTTTCAAGAGTCAACTTAGATATTTATAGAGTGTTTTTATTAAACCAGATTAGTAAATTTAACTAAATACATTTTTTTAGATAATTATTGAATAGAGCTTTGTCTGTGGAATTGCTCATTAGCATACCTAGATGTTTGGTATCAGAGAGCATACATATGACTTTATTGATAGGAATTGTAGGAGATTTGATATACATTAGCTTAAAATACCTTTCTAATACAGTAAATAACTTTTATAAGACTTGTACATCTGCCAGAATATTTATAAAAAGTTGCGAATTAGTTGTTAAATTCTATTTTATGTTTGAAGGGTAAAATTGAAAAGAAAATAGTTAATATACATTTTTGAGTATTAGAGAAGTTTGTGTGCCACCCTGTGTTACGGGAAAGCAAATAAAGGAAGGAAGGGAGTTGATGCAAGAAAAATGCAACAAAAACAAGAAAGCATAGAAGGAAATTTCCAATAATCCAGCGTGTTTGCAGGTTAAATATAAACAATAATATAAGACGCAATTTAAAGATTCCATTCTTCAACCAAATGTAACTGAAGCGGAAAATTTCGGTCTCTAACACTCACCCTATCTTCAGAGAAATGCCTCGTGTCCAAGATGTAACTCTTCTCGTTCAAATTTCCGGTCTGGATCATGGTGGAAGTTTGGAATCAGTCTCGCATCACAGTACTGGGGAAAAAAATCACTAAGGTGCCGGTAGGGAAGTCATTGAGCTAATAAAAGGAGTTAGAGAGGAGTTAGGAGTGAAGACGTAATGAGGTGTATGAATGAAAAGAGGCAATATCGATTACACGCACGAAACATGCGCCTAGAAGGCATCGAGGTATGATACGGGGTGCATACAAAAAGTGTACTTCAATACGAAACTTAATATTATCATTGACGACATACAAGGTCTCAAAGTTATCATTTTCTTATTTGTAAATAAACTGCTACACAAACGTTAAGGAAGATCCCAAAAAGTATCTCTTAAAAATATTTTTGATATGCTATCTTGAATGTTCTTTTATACGAGTGGCTTTTTTTGTTCCTCCTTCAAAAACATTTTCAGTTTTTAGCAAAGTTTTATTTTTGGTCCTTATCGTCGAGAGACCCAATTGCAGCAACAAAATGACGACATTGTTGATGACTTGTACGACTTAGATCTGTGCATTCATGTTTCTGTACTCCCATTAAAACAAATGCCTCCCCAAACAGCAACTGTACCACGTCTGAATGGATGAACTTCTTGGATGGCTCTACAATTTCTGGGTATCAAACGAAGGGTCCACACTCGAACACGCCGGCTATCCGAAAACCGTCCATCTCTCGACTCATCTGTGAACAATACAGACCTCCATTGATCATTCCAATTCAAGTGTTCGTTATCCCATTGCAACGGAAGTCGCATATGATTTTGTGTCGGTGGAACCTTCTTCAAAAGTCGTCGTGAAGGTAGATTAATATCTCAGAGTCTTCTACGAACTGTTTCAATTGAAACCGCAACACTTGTAGCATTTAAAAGTCGCTGCTGTATGATCCGACAAGGACTCAGAGGCTCTCTACGTGTGGATACTGTTAGAAACCGGTTATGTGCAGTTATTTTAACGTAGTAGGCACCAAAAATCTCTTGCAAATTGGATAAGTTGAAGGTATATCGACAAGCAATAAAATTTGCACCGGTCTAGAATTCTATGGATAGTATTTTTCAACATACAACGTTTTAAAAATGGACGTCATACTGATCATTGCAGCTCCAGATAATCGTCCTGTTCTTTATCTCGTGAGTTCATTGTCGATTTCATAAAATTGAAAACACAGATCGAAATTTACTGTAGATTGATATGTCAGACAACTTCAACAGACAATCTTCATAATAAAATATTTCTAATTTATTTTTTCTGTTTTAAAAAAAATGCAAATTAGTGGATAATATCAAACAAATTTTCTAACTCTATGAAGAAACAACAGGGACTGATATTTATATAGTTTATCTCCGCAAAATTATACTCAAGTGTGCGTTTGGGAAAATGACACTTTCCGAACTAAAATGCGTGTGGTAAAGTCGTTAAATACGCACGCTTGTAGAAAAATCATATTTTAGACACTAACAGCATGCGTTCAAAATTATACTTTCATTGACGTTTATAGAAAAAATAATTAATGCTTAACGTTATTTATGACTGTTTTTTTTTATATTAATTTAAATAACGTTCAGACAGGTTTATTAAATATAAACAATACATTACTGTGATGAAATAATCGCCCTGTATATACCAAATTGACAGTTATTAATGAGACTAGCATAAAGCTATTTTTTTTAATTGATTATTAACAAAATATGACACTAGAAACGAAAACAATTTTAATAAATATGTGAAATAGGTACTTAATTAAAAACATATAGCTATAATAACATGCCCAATCATTTGTTTACAAATAAATAGGTTATTAAAATAATTACGTTTATCTCAAATCTAAAAACTAATGTATTAACCCACAGCTAATGGATTATACGGAGAAAAATATACATAATACTGTATTTGCATATTTCAGAGATAAATGTTTTATAAACAATTTTCTTCATACGCAGTACAATTGCTTTCAACGATTTCTATGAATTTTGGCATAAGGACTGTTTCTAATTGGTCCTTCATATTTTGTCTAACTTCGTCCATACAGCTCTGGAAATCTACAGAGTCTTCGCTAAAACACAAGCATCCATCAAGGGTAGTTCTTGCATCGTCATTGTTTGACATCATGTTGTTCATATAGAGATGCATTCTAAAACAAATTTTATATTCCCAATTCACAGAAAGCAATTTGGTCTATTGATTAGGACGTATAACATAGGCAACTTGTTATACATTTAAGTGTATAACGGGTTGCCTATATAATTTAATTTTGAATTTCAATGAAACATGTATTTGTAATAAATTTTTTAATTCAAAATATTCGCAGTATATTAACACTTCAATGTTATAGCATTATTTTGTCATTTATCAATAATACTATATAAGTAATTACTTATAATTATCTATAACCAAGTCATATTCATTACACGAATACGAAATTGATAACACATTTTAATGACTTTATGAGATTTATACCGTCATTGAATTTTTATTAATAAAAAACAATGTTTTTAATTTGCAATCAGATCGTTTTTAAACATAAAATGTACAGTGTGAGTTATCCGGGTTCGATTTAAAACTATTTCGGATATACGGGGTCCTCCAAATATTTGTAAGAAATCAAACATATTTTCTCATGTAGGGTTTCCTATATCTAAACTTATAGTTAGAATTCTACAAGTAATCGCGAATACTTTTTTAAGACACTCAGTATGAATGGATTGAATACTTTTCCTGTATTCATGCCCAGAATTAAAAGCACTTTTTACTCATAGGGTAAACAAATTGAGAACCTGGGAATGTTATTTTGTTTCCGTATCTTATTTTTATTTGTTAACCTCCAAAACTGAAACATTGATCATTTTAATGAACCATCCCATTCTTAGTTGGGGCAATGGTCGATAGCACTCAGATCAGATTGCGCCTGGGGTTCCAGAAAATCATGAAAATGGTTCATTTTATCGACAATATACAAGAGTATCTTTTTGTAGTCTAAGGTTGAAGCTACCCAAATTTATTATTTTAAAATATTTATTATACAGGGCGTTTAATATTTATATATTAAGTTGTAAAGCTTAGTCCGCCTATGGTAAACTAAAAAAGCTAAATATGTTTCAAGAACACTATTTTAAGAGGTCGATTTAACCCTTCTTACCTATATATAAAAATGCCTCCCTTAAAAGATACAGGGTGTTCAAGTTGAACTTTTAAAATTGTCCTTTCGCTATAATTTCTTGAGATTTTCGCGTACTTTGAAATTTTATAGAGATAATTCTTGTTATTAACCAAATCTTCAAGAGTATTACTGTAAACAACGCCTAAAAGGCAAACGTACAAACGGGGGGGAGGAGTTATTTAATCCCCCCACTTTTTCTGACGTACGCCTATGGATAATTTTTTATAAAGACATAATGTAGAATTTTGTTTTAAATATTTTATTACATTTGAACTATTCAATTTCGAGATAAATTCGATTTTTGGGCATACAACGCAAAATGAATTGCACTTAATAATCATTTTTAGTATTCTATCATACACAAATAAATAAAAATGCATCTTACCTTGCCTCCCATATAGCTGTACCATTAGGATTCACTATACAAGGCTTGGTTTCACAACTCAACGTCACAGTGTACAGTTCTTGACCAAGCCCCGTATAATATTCAAGATCAGTAGCGAATGAATTGAAGGTTCCTTCTTCGGATTCATTGTCTGGGAATAGATTGTTGTCCAGGCACTGCCTTTCGGTCACTTCTTCAGCTTGGTATGCCTGAAACTGCAAATCAAAATCGCTTGAATCAGACCAAACTAGCCAATAACACAAGAAGAGGTTATATTAAAAATTTTGCAGCTACATTGTGGAAATAAACACAAAAAGTTAATAGAAAACGAACGAACAAAATCGAACAAAGAATATAAGATTAAACACATCCGGTATATAACATTTAGCACCCTGTATGATAAAACTAAATACCTAAAATAAGTAAATAGATAACAGAGTAGGTATATACATGGTAATAAGCATTGTGGTACACGCAGAGTTTTGTATTTTGGATAAATATACTCACCTGGAGCAAAATGAAAACCAGGAAAATGGTTTTTACTGAAATACGTCTAAAACAGTTCATTTTTGTTGGTAGCATGTTTGATAATAACAACCTAGGTGTGTGTGTGTGTCTTATCAAAAAGATAAGGTTTTCGACTAATCCAGTCTTACACATTCATTTTACAAATAAAATTGGTTAGAAAGGTAACTACTCGTAAATATTTTGCCTAAACATTTTTACGTTACCGAATATTGAAGTATACGACTGTATCTGCCACAGGGAACATATTTGAGGCTCTTTCTCTCACCCATGCAAAATATATCAAAACCGTTTTTGTATGTGTATATAAATATTTCGGCCCTCTTAAAAACTCGTTTTGGAATAATAATAAATAAGAATTTTCTTAGTACTGCCTTTTTTTCTAGAACGTGATAAACGTATTTATAATATAATACAGTTTGTTGATAAGCAATTGAGAGGTTGCTTTAATAAATTTAAAAGCATAAGACCATACACACAGGTATTGGTTACTGAGAACAACAAAGGTCAAAGACTTCCCTAAGTCACAGTATAAATGAAAAATATGAAAAATCAAATAAAATAAAAGCACGGGCCGTGGGAGTTCTAAAGCCAAAAAATTATAGTTTTTGTAACAAATTACATTAAAATCAAGCAATTACCATATACAGGGGGTTTCCATAGTTGATAAAAAATCAATTTAAAATTCATAAGTTCACAACCCCTTGACATATGTTTGATACATTTGGCATACTCTTTTGATACTGTTGTACACTGTGTTCTGGAAAGAGTTTACCCTCTTTGATTTTGATGCGATATTACTTTGATGACGTTTTAATCATTTATTAATTCTGTAGTCTAGTTCCGACAAAATTCAAGGCGTGACATGAGATCAAGAGAGATAAGAAAACAATATATAAGCAGATTTTCTCTGAAAAGAAATTCAGAGGGTTACAAGGTCAAAAAGTCTAGAATTTTTACAAAGAAAAAGTATACAGGGTGTTTTTAAATGAAGTAGCAAAAATGAGAACACAGTTTCCTTAGATGAAAATAAATCGATTTAACCTAACATAACCATCCCAAATCACATAATAAAATAGATACAGGGTATCAAAGTTAAAATTTTATTTTTGATATTTGTAGGTAACTTATTAAAAAATCCAAATATTTGCATTAAATTTGTAAATCAGGGGTTTTTGCGGGCGAGAAATTCAAATTTGTTTCTAATTTTGACGTCACTAGTAGAGGACGCCACTTACGGCACATCATGTTTCCATTAAATGGCAGAACTTTTTGCTGCTTGCTCCGAAAAAGGTATACCTTGTTGAAGTCGTTAAGAGCAACAGTTTTCGAAATAATCCTATTTGGAATATTCATTGCGCCGATTGAAAACTGTTATCGTTTTAGGTAAAATTCCTTTTCTACTGAAAATACAGCAAAATATTACTTGAGACTTCAGCAAGGTATACCTTTTTCAAATAAAACAGTTAAGAGAATCGATTGCTTCAATAGTCAGATGGATACACTAAGCTGTAAAAAAGTTCTGCCATTTGAAAGAAACTTGGTGTGCCACAAGTGGAGCCCTCTACTAGTGAGTCAAAATTAGAAACAAATTTAAATTTCTCGCCCGCAAAAACCCCCGATTTACAAATTTTATGTATTTGAATTTCTTAAGAAGTTATTTACAAATATCGAAAATGAAATTTTAACTTTTACACCCTGTATCTTTTTTATTATGCGATTTGGGATATGGGTATGTTAGGTTAAATAGATTTCAAGAATTTGTTATAACAGAAGGAATTGTGACTGGCATCAACTGTTTAAATATTTTTCGAAAATATACTAAACTTCGTCCTGCTAATGCAAATCACAGGCGGGTTTTTGTATTCTACAGATAACAAAAATGTACCTCCCAGCCTGTCGGAATTAGTGCATTCCAAAAATGATTGCAACAAAGCTTGGATTGAAGAATCCCGAAGAATACACAATATACACTTGGTATTTAAAAATAAAACACAAACAATCTCACCTGACCCTTCGGCTTGCGTTGTATCAAACCCTTGCAATATTGCCCTTCAAAAGGCAGCTAGCTGTCGAAAGCACGCCAGTTACCCTTTGATGAGCCCTATGGCATAAAGTTTACTCGAAACGAACACTTCTCTCAGTGCACATCCATCCACCCAGACCCCTCGGACTCTCTGGAAGTAAATAAAATAAAATCTCGATTTGTATATTTCCTATTTATAATTTCTCGTACTGGGCGTGGAAGGAAATATGGTTAGCATGATAAGGAACCAGGATATCTCGGCTGACCGCCGGCGGGTCTGATAGCGAGCTGGAGGCGATTCGTCTTGGCTGTTTTAATAATTACGCTAAAATTTAGACGAAATTGCAAATAGTTATTTACATTACAAGCTGCTAAAGCTTACTTTTAGGTGCGAGGTGTATTTAACCGAGGCTATTTGACTATTTGACACTTTTGCAACGTGTAATATATTAAACTTTTCATTCCCTCGATTTTATATAAAACTCAATATTTAAAGATGCTGAAAATCCTCTGCAGACTGTAATAAAATGGGTATAAGGCGGTTTGTTGCCATAAAAATAGTAGTGTCAGAGTGTGTTGGTAACTACTTTGGTAACATTTATGTCAACAAAAAATATTTTGACAGTTATCAAATAATTATTTTTCACTATAAAGTTGATAAGTATAATAGTACATTATACTATAAGGGAGAGAAATGCGTTATTTTGGCAGAGGTGCAATTTGAAGCCCGAGGGCTACAATGCACCGAGGACAAAATAGCATCTCTCCCGAATGGTATATACTATTTTTTCCACGGTCTCATTAACTTAAAAACACATATTTTGTCATTATGAAGAAAGTAGCACCAGAATTATTGTATTCGGATTTGAGCATTTATTTAGTAGTCGTTGAGTTATTGTCATAACTACAAAATAAACAAACAAAAAGAATTGTCAAATTAAGGTGCTAGTTTGGTTTAGTTTGAAGTTTGTTTAGTGCACAATGAATAATTATGAGTCGGAAGACATTGTGGAGGCTGCAAATATTGCAATAAGCAATTTGCTGCCTACGAAGTCAAGATCTTTATACGATATAGCCTACAATCGGTTCAAAAAGTGGTGCGCCGAGAAAAATGTTCAAGTATACAGCGAGAATGTGTTGTGGGCACACTTCAGTGAAAATGCAGAGAATTACAAGTTTTCCACATTATGGGCGCAATATTCTATGGTTAAGTCATGCTTGATAATTTACGACAACATAGATATAAGCAAATTCCCCATTTCTATATCTAACAAAGAATCTATTTTCCGGGCGTAGATTTCTATACTTCGTGATAATGTCAACGAAGTTTACTTCTTCTATATGTCCCGGGATGATTACAAATTCATGAATTACTCTAGTTTTTGTATTTGAATATTTACTCGAAAAGCTGTAACATCTTCAACATGTAAAAATGTTAATTCTGACTTCCAACATACACCGGCTATTCCCACAACCAACACAACCTAAAGCAGAAAATGCGAATTAGTAAACTGACAATTAAATGAAGCAAATATTAGTTACCTTAGCCATTAAAAAGGTGGTTTAATTTTTCATAAGCCAAGTCATATACCGCTTTGGATTTTTCAGGAATCAGTGAACATACGCGGCATTTCTTGCCGGTTCTGCCATATCACTCGGTATATCGTGAGAATCTGAATGCAAATCACACATTTTTCCTAATAAATAGTAATAGTAACAACCAGCGTCACAGAATAGATCAGCTTCTATTAAATGTTAAGCCAAATGACAAGAAAATTTAAACTGTCACTGACCTACTAGATAATTGTTATGTAAATTATACTTGTCAAAATTAAAAACTTATATTTCCCATTTTTCGTCAAAATTAGAAAAAATCTTGTATGTAATACTTTATGAAATAGCTATTGGCGTACTGCCCTCCTATTTTTAGTCTTTTAATTTGGGGAGGGGGGTTTAAAAGAAGCAGTTGAATTTATGATACTACTTTTAGAATCACCTTGTATAATAAATTCACAAATATATGAATCGATATTAGGTAATTCTGAGAGCACTCACTTGTCATATGAAAATATATACAGGGTTTTAACGATAAGTTTGGCCAAACTTCACCGACATATTCAATAGATGAAAACAATTATTATAATTTTTAATTCATTATTTCCTTATTCTGCTATAAGGGGGCTACAGGGTATTAAAGTTTTATATTTTTTCTTTATTATCACCTTAAATACAGGACAATAATCATAACAGTAATCAAAATATGTATCTTTTATTTTGCAATGAAAATTCATTTTTGACTAGAATATAACGAATTAATGTGAGATTTACAGACACTAAAACAGCGAAACAATTGAAGTGCAGATTTAAAACGACTATAATCAAGTTACCACGTCCGCTTTACTTATCTAGCAGGCCATACCGCAGATACAGTTTAAGTTTTATCAATATCCAACACTTGTACAAATAAAAATCGTTTTTAAATTGTGGATAAAATTTTTTAGTAATCGGAACAGGAAAAATTTGGTGAAACGCAGTAGCTTGTTTAAAAGAAAAGAACTAGTTGATATCAGAGATTTAAATAGGTATTCTCTTCGAAAAAATGTGTTCTCTCTATACAGGATGTTTCTTAAGTAGAGGTCAAAAATTCAGCGGCGTATTTTGTGGCCAATAATAAGGGTTTTTTGTTATATAGTCATTGTCCAGCGCGTCAAAGATTTAAATATAACAAAAAACCTTTATTTTTGGCACAGAATACGCCGCTACCTAAGAAACACCCTGTATAGTGGGCGATAAAACTCATTTTGCCCGCATTACCTATCTTAGGTACATTTTTTAAAATGCAGTTAAAATTAGAGAAACAGCATGCTTTAAAACACAACTTCAAAAAACTAAATCCTTACCGTTTTTCTTTAACTGTTCTCCAATTTCTTGCCCTACCAAATTTATGATCTATCCTAGCAGAATTTTTTTAAACATCCTCACTATCAACCCACGAGCAATTGTAATCTACAATTGCGCTTACTAACCGCCACAGATCGACTGTACAACAAAAATTATGGTTAAAAATATGTCCATACAAGGCTCAAAACTATGCCGAAAAAAAATCAAACCATAGACTTGTAAGTCGCCTGTACATAAAGCTGAAAATCATCATACGAGTAATATGAGATGAGAATGTTAGAATCATATGTGTATTTCGATGATTCTTTTGTTTCACGTGGATGCTGTACATTCTAAGAGCAGCGGGTGGGAAAGAAATAGAAGATTCCCACTTGGATACAACTAAATAAAAAGCAGAGCATGTGTAAGTAACAGATATAACACATGGTAGCATGGTGTTTTGTATAAAAAAATAAACTGTTGGGATTCCGTGTGGATGTGCCAGAGGAGACGTGTGATATTGTCGACCCCTTGGGTGCATGTACCAGTGGCGGAGGCGGTGGGTAGGACAATGCTGTCCCAATTCCCAGTGTACTATACCGTCTGGAAACTCCGCGCAGTAAATTCAGGAATGACAGAACTACATAACCGCAGTTAATTTTTTAAATTTGTTTTTTGGCTATAAATTTTTTAATACTTGAACGATTTTTTTCAAATTTGGCACATCTGTTACTTTTATGCAGGGTATCCCAAAATTAGCCTGCCAAAAATTAGCTGTGGATTCTACAATCAAAAATAAGAAAAAAAGTTATATAATCATAAGTCCGTAGACGCCCCTAACAGAAATATGACCTCCTAAATGGGGACCTCAAAATTTAAATTTTTCCAAATATTTCCAAAAGGGATCAAGATAAAGTAATCAAATTTGAAAATGAGAATCACAATTAGATCGCGAATCTAATTTTCTGAACATAATTCCTCATAATTGGTCATAGGCGTGCCAAACTGGGGAGTCAGTGGGTAAATATTGCTCTAACTTTCTTGTATATCAAGATTTTCGTCGTCAGATGAAAAAATTAAAAATTCTGATATATTTTACATGAAAAAGATACTCCTATTTCAATCCGATAAACTGCTCTGTTTTCGAGTAATCTTAATTTAAAAATTTTGTGGCATACCATAAAAGTTTAAGATGGAAACTATAAATACGCAAAATATCCCTAGTAGGCTCTGAGAAAATACTGACGACTTATTTAACACATATGAAAGGTGTTTTCAAGCGTTTTAACATATTAAAATACATATCAGTAATGTAATTATTTGTAAATTATTTAATTTTTTTTATAGACTATTAATATACCACAACAATTTTTAAAAATATACGTAATACGTGTCAAATAAACTGACAGATAACTTTTCAAAGCCTACTACAAACAATTCCGCTTGCATATCATATCTAATATTTTTGTGGTATGTCGTAAAATTTTTAAATTAATATTACACGTAAACGGAATAATTTATCAAAGTAAAACGAGAGTACCTTTTTTTTGCAAAATTGTTCAACATTTTTAATTTCTTGATCTGACGGCAAAAACCTCGAGACATGAAAAAGTTAGAGCAATATTTATCCAATAACCCTCCCAATTTGGCACGCCTATAACTAATTATGGTATTATTTTTAGAACATTAGATTAGACGCATCCTTCTATGTATGTGCAACTAAAATTAATTAATTACAAACAATTTTCGCTGGTTAAACTTTGCCGGTATATTTTTGTACACCCTGTACATAAACGAAAATTGCTAGGCATCTCGACATACTACTACTTGTTAAACCAAAACAATTAATTTTTATGACCATTATATAAGCATCTTTTCTGTCATAAAATTGATATGCCACTGGTTGAAAGGCGCCTTTGCTTGTGGTTTTTCAAGAAAATAATATGTAATAAAGCGTCCCCAGCTAAACAGGAAGAGACTTAGTCACATTATCACACATTTGAATTTGTTTGTCGGCTGGTATTCAAAATCATTCAGTGCGATAAACAAATTTCTCAATATTTTTCTATTTCCGCTTTAATTCTATTTTTTCTATTTGAGTTATTAGCTATTCATAAAGTAAGAAATAACGAGGCGTAATTCAAAACGAAACCCTTTATAACTTTTTTAAAAAATTTCGGTAGTTTTGATACCTGTAGCGCCATCTCTCGTTAAGTGGTTGACTTACAACGTCTTTATCTTCACAGGAGCACCACTAGATGGCGCCAATAATTCTTTTAAAGTTAAAATTGGTTTTAAATTTACAAACAGCGACAACTTTTCTAATAATAAAAAGAATGAAATAAAAAAAATAGGCAAAATTTTTATGTAGAGATTGCATAAGGACTCCATTGATTGTATAAGTTAAATTGTAAATAGCCAATACAATGAAAATACAATTGTAAAGTAGATACCTAGGTATATGATAATTGTTTTTTCTAATTTAATATTAATATAGGTATTTAAATTAAAAATGTTTTGATTTAAAAGAATACTCACTCATGTAGTAATGAACTAACGATTCAAGTTGTCTTTATTTCATTACTAAAGTGAGAAGCCAAAACATCGAAAAAATAGCTTTTCGTTATGTCACCCACATAATCTTCTAATAAGAAGTTATATTTGACCTGAAAAAGCACATACCTATTGAATAATGTTTAGTCATTTCGTTACTTATGCACAGTCATCAGAATAATTTTTATGTTATCAGTGTACTAGACAAATTGCAGTCAATAGTGACACATATTTTTTGTCAATGTCATTCCAGATAGTAAGAGAAGTGATATGTATCTAATAATGTTAGATTCACGTTGGAAAGCAATATCTCAAGATAACACCTAATTTTAACGTAAATTATAGTATTTATACATAACTAACAAGATCTGGCGACGACAAGCATCTTAGTAATTACAGATAGTGATTATCGAGAGTATAGTTCATGATAAAGGCTGAGGTATGTAAAGAGTTTGAAGATTGAAATTTAAAGTACGTTTTAAATTTCCCGCGTTGCCAATCGAATTTCTCTAGGCGGGGCAAGCGCAGTAAACGACCTTTTAGTGACATTGAGTCCTTCAAAATATCAGGAAAACATTAGAAATTTCACAAATACTCCCAATCCAAGTGTATAATCAGTCAGAATCGTCGCGAATCAGCTCACAAAAAAACAGGTAGGTGTCAATTTCGTGTGACGATTCGAAAACCGACTATAACCTTCAAATTTTAGTCAAACCGACTTCGACATTTCACGGAAAAGGTTATCTCGATCGGTTCACATCATTAATTAACTGAAACTCATCGGTTTTGTAGCACACTCGGCCAGCAAGTCGTTTAAATTTGTTCGTTTGTAGGTTAGAAAATGGCTCTGAGCTCCGTTGTGGTACCAACCACCCCTTTCGATGATCAGAAGCCTGGCACGAGTGGCTTGAGAAAGAAAGTCAAGGTGTTTATGGAAAAGCACTACACCGAGAACTTTATTCAGTCTATATTGAACGCTCTGGGAGACAAAGTAAAGGGCTCTACTTTGATCGTAGGAGGAGACGGACGGTACTTTTCGAAGCAGGCTATTAATATCATTATAAGGATCGCTTCAGCAAACGGGGTAAGTTGTGAGACCTTTATTGTGAAATTTCTACGAAGTGAAAATGTATTGTTGCGTTAAATTTAATGTTACCATTAAAATTGAATTTGTACGGTGAATTAGCAGTTTATTAATGTGTAACGTTTTTAATAGCCTTTTGTTTTTTCCCGTTAGGTTTTAATGTTGTATAATGCCAATAAAATTGTTTATTGTACGGTAAACAAACTTTAGGTAATATTCTCTCCAGTTTATTTAACGTGAAGGTTAAATAGTACTACTTAAAATTAATATATCTGTTATTTAAGTTATTATATCATATCTATTTGACCTGCTGACACCACTTTAGAGGAAAAAATAGCTAAAATGAGTGTGAGATGTTAGGAACTAACCAAAATTGTCTGTTTTGAATTTGCTGCTTGATAAATTTAGTTAAAAGAACTAGAAATGTAGTATTTTATTTAAATATTTATTCACATAGCAATACAAATGCCTTATCAAAGCGTAGTTTAAATTTTTTGTTATTACTAATGTTTTTCCTCAGTTATGGTTGTAGTTTGTAGATAATACGTTCATAACGACTGATCGTTTCTGATAAAAGAATTTGCCATTGATAAAAAGTATTGTGTATTTATTTTTAACTAATTTCACAATTTTATTACAGTTGAACGTTTATGTTTGTCAATATTGTATTTATCTTCAGTATTTATCTTTATTTGAGGATTATCCGCTTTAATAAAAAAGCAATTCATACAATACCGTCTTGGCTTGGCTTTTAGAAAGCACACGTTTAAATGGATGGGGCAATGATTTCTGCCTCTGTAATTAGCGTTTGACGTAAATTTTTAATACGTTTTGTTAGAAATTTAAAACTACATTTACCGACGTAACAAAATGGCCAGCTAATGTTTTGCTCAATTTTATTGTTTAAGAATTTTGCCTATCAAATAATATGTACAGATCAACTGATTCATTAGATAACTTTTTCCTTCTTATCTTTCCAACACTTTCTTTTTTTTTGATTCGTATCAATATGTTTTTTTTTTAACAAAATTACAAATACTACTTACTTCCCATTATTAGTGCTGTTATTTCAAACAGAAAATTTACGCTTATTCAAGTATTACAATATCCTGCACGTAGCTCTGATCTTGACCCTATCAAACATCAACTGAATTTACTAAATTATTAAATGATATATAACTTTTTCCTTTTTATCTTCCTTACTATTTCCAGCTCTTTCTTTTTTTAATTCATCTCAATACCAATTTTTTTTTGTCAAAACAGTTTCAAGTATTATTTCAAGTGCAAGATTCACACTTATTCAAGTATTACAATAGCCTGCGCATAGTCCTGATCTTAACCCTATCAAACATGTATAAGATCGACTGAATTTACTGAATTATGAAATAATATAATAATGACTTTTTTCTTTTTATCTTGCTTTTATGTATCTTGTAAATTATTTTTCTTAATCCCACTGTATGGATTTAGATAGATTTATTTTTATCTTTTCTACTAAATTTTATATCTTCATCTCCTTATCCTAATATCGCATTAGTTGCAATCTTATCGACTAATGTTTGCACAGTCAGTAGAACCTTAATCCACCGCTAGATGTCGCCCTTACAAATAAGGACCGTATTTCATCTTTTAGGTTTCGAAATTGATCATAGGACAATTAGGCATCCTTTCTACGCCCGCCGTCTCAAGCTTGATCAGAACACACAACGTTCTAGGTAAACTTTTTACGATCTATAAAAAGTTTCATTACTTTCATCGATAACTTTTGTAGGTGGCATCGTTTTGACGGCATCTCACAACCCTGGGGGTATCAGGAACGATTTTGGCATTAAATATAATATCGAGAATGGAGGCCCCGCGCCTGATTCCGTGTCCAACGCCATCTACGAAAACACAAAGAAAATCACTGAGTACCGCACCACGCCAAAGCTTGAAACCGATAGGCTTATCGATATTATAGGCACAACGACTTTCAACGTAAGCGAGTATTTTAAATCCGCAGCAAATCGTTCAGTGTTTATCGTTTGTTTTAGGTGGATGGTCGTGATTTTGTTGTGGAAATTATCGATTCCGCCACCAATTACGTGTCGTTGATGAAGGAGATCTTCGACTTCCACAAGCTGAGAACCCTTATCCGCGGTTCGGAAACTAGACCTGCTTTCAACGTTCTCATCGATTCAATGAACGGAGGTTAGAGAACATGTTTGTGACTTGTAACGTATTTTAACTAATTCCGTTTCTAGTTACGGGCGTTTATGTGAGACGTATCTTTGTGGACGAACTGGGCGCTAGTCCAGACCACAACGTCTGCCGGATCATTCCGTTGGACAATTTCGGTGAGATTCACCCCGATCCAAACCTGACGTATGCTAAAGATCTCGTCGATAAAGTCAAGGAAAACGAAGATTATGATTTGGGAGCAGCGTTTGACGGTGACGGGGTAAATTGTTGATGTTGTTGTGCGCTTTGAAGTTGAATTTGAATTTTTTAGGATCGTAACATGATTATAGGGAAAAAAGCTTTCTTCGTGACACCCAGCGACAGTCTGGCGGTTCTAGCGAACAATTTGCAGTGCATTCCATACTTTCAGAAAAACGGTGTGCACGGTTTTGCTAGGTCTATGCCCACCGCTGCCGCTGTGGACAGGTAGGCCCACGACTTTGCTATTTTTGCCATTTTCGTGTTAAAATAAAATCGTTTCCAGGGTAGCAAAGAAGTTGAACAAAGAAATGTTCGAAGTACCAACCGGGTGGAAATACTTCGGCAACTTAATGGATGCTGGCAGGCTCTCGCTTTGCGGTGAAGAGAGTTTCGGGTAAGTCCCGTCGAAACCGTCTCCCAAAACCCCTCTCTAACTTTTTTCTCTCGTAGCACCGGTTCCGACCATCTCCGCGAGAAAGACGGCATCTGGGCCGTACTCGCTTGGCTCTCAGTCATAGAACACAAGAACATGAGCGTCGAGGATATCTTAACGGAACACTGGAAGACTTACGGACGCAACTACTTCACCAGGTACGTTGAAGTAGTCGTTTGAAGGTGGTGTCACGCGAAATGTTTAAATTTTAGGTACGATTACGAGGAGTGCGAGAGTGATGCGGCCAATCAGATGATGGCGCACCTGGAGGAGACAATTGCCAGCAAGGATTTCGTCGGTAAGAGCTACACGTCCGGCGGAAAGTCGTACACCGTCAGCAAGGCAGATAACTTCTCGTATGTGGACCCGATCGATAATAGCGTTGCTAAAAATCAGGTAGGTGGCGTAACTAGCGATATTTATCGTTTTCTGTTATGCATATTAAACTTCTTTATCCCAAATCTTTTTTTTTTATCCAGTAATAGTTTGAAGATCCACTTCGATAAGGCAAATAGTAGCAATACTTATCAGTTATTACGTTTGTTTATATATTAATCAAATTGCAGCTGGAAGACATTTGAAGATCTTGTCAAATGTTTTCAACGGCAACTTGATTTACGAAATTTTATTGTCTTTGTGTCGTACATTATGAAAAATCGTGCTGTTTTATATATTTTTTTATTTATGCAACAATTCTTGGACTTTTTTGGATACGCCAAGTAGGCAGTTTTCGTCTTTTTATTGTACTTTCTTATAGGGAATCCGGGTATTGTTCGAGGACGGTTCGAGGCTGATCTACAGACTGTCAGGCACGGGTAGCAGCGGCGCCACTATCAGGGTGTACATCGACAGTTACGAGAAGGAGAACGTCCTTACCGACGCGCAAGTAAGGCCGATTTACTCCCTCGAAAAACCGGATTTAACTCTGTTGATATTTTCAGGTAGTGTTGAAGCCTCTGGTCGAAATCGGGTTGGAAATTTCACAGCTGAAGAAGTTCACCGGTCGCGACGCGCCTACTGTCATTACTTAATCCGGCAATCGGAGCTCTAGCCGTACTAAATCTAGACAGAATTTTACTAAGGAAATTTATTTAACGTCGGTGTTTTTGCACAACATATTTGCCATTTTTTTATAGGCTAGATATGTCACATTTTGTTTATACTTGTATGTCTTTATTTTGTTATAAGTATCAATTATATATTTTTTAATGTTGCTCCTCGTTTTTTTCTTTTTCTAATAAACGTTTCAGGGGAGAGATTTGTGGTTTTGGTATATCTAATTTTGAATTAAGAGGATCAAATTGGATTTGCAATGGATTGATTTAAAATTTTTGATATTTGCTATCCACAATTTTTCTGAAAATCGTGAAACTTCACAGATTAAGTTCGAGGTTTAAAGGTAGTCCAAGTATTTAGGGCTGTTGACATAAACAAAGTATATGAATCGATATTCATAATATTGAAACATCACTTTAAATTTAGAATAAAGGGAAATGGCAACCAGTAAAACGACTTCGTGTATATTGTATTGCATAACTACTTCGAGAAGACGAATCTTATTATAGGGCTATAAATTTTGCTCATTAAATTTTTTAAAGCTTGTAAGGCACGCATTTGTTGCTATCCTAACATTTTAGTAATGATTTTCTCTTATAGATAAAAGTGAGCAATTTTATATTTAGCATTAAGTTTATGATATATGAATATTTATATCTACAGTGTAAAGTAGATATCTTGATAGATTTGTTAATTAGACTAATTTTTGTAGCTATTTGTTTATTTTATTTCAGAATCTTTTCAATTACTCAAATGGCACGAATAACATTCTGTTGTTTGCTATTTAGATTGTTCAGGTAAACGTTTAAAATGTTTTTTGTTATTGGAAAATATAACACCTTTAACAGGAATATATGTAGGCAATGAGTTAAATAATTCGTTGTATATTGTGTTGCCTACTTAGATAAGACAAAGAAGATATTGATTTAAAACAGACAACCAGTAATACAGATTAGTATATATCTGGTTGCATATCAACCAAAGAATAAATTTAAAAACTTTTGTGGTCCAAATAAGAACAAATACTGAAAACTAGAGGAACGAAAACGTTTTAAAATTGGAAAAGAAAACTGCATTTAAGCGCAAAAGTTAAAATTTCCCGACACAGAACATGCAATTTGTACCAAAAAATGCTTATATGGAAAAGAGCACGCTCTGTACGCCACGTGTCGGGAGGGAGAGATTGAAACACCCATGTAATCATATTATATTTATTATATTTAGCTGTTTTATTTTGATATACTCAAATGAATAATAATTATAATATTTATTAGTTTTTACTTGTTTCAGATGTTGGCCAAGCACCCACAATTAAATTTTACGATAAAATAAAGTACTTGCAGTACTTCTTTAAAGAAATATATACTCTTACGGTATGGATCAACTTTCAACAGAACGTAATTCCGGTACGATATTGCACGGGCACGGAGACGGGGGCGACTGCCCGCACTCCCCGCCGACAGACACGGGACAACCGAGACAGAAACGAAAAAAAAAATAATAAAAGAGTGACCCATACGCATTCAAAATTGATTTATTTTCTTTCTAACATTCTTGCTGCTTAGTTGTCTGACTATTCCTAAAACCTGGTGGGCTGGATATTTGAGAATTTAAGTCACTGCTGAACCAGTTCAAGTTCTGGGGGGAGTTCAGGTGTGAGAAATTATTGAAATTCGGCTGTTGCAGCTGTTGCGTGAAATTTGAGAACGCGTTGTTTGTGTACTCGTAGGACCGCAGCGGGGCCCCGTTCTGTAACTGCTGTTGCGTCCCCAGCTGTGTCGTTATGTTCGAATAGTGGTCTCTGATGGGGGGCATGTTCGCCAGGGGGTAGTGGCGGCTCGACGACAGTATCGCCGGGTCCAGCACCTTCCAGTCGTTACACGAGTTGCTTATGTCTGCAAACAAAATCGTGTTACGTCAACAATTGCTTAAGCTCCGGTGGCGACATTATAGAGAGTGAGAGAGTGACGTCTTTCCAATTTGTGGACCTGTGAGACAAACGAGGTGTGTTGGGAATGCGTCGGTATATCATTTTACGGGGTTAAAAAATTATTAAGTATAGAACGAGAAATAAGTATGTCGATTTTGGTAAAAACTAAATTATCGAAACATACAACGACAATGTCCAACCCTGATTGTTCGTGTTCTGTTATAACCGGCAGAAAGACACGAGTATGTGAGACGTAGCATGCTAAATGCTCCGACCACCAGACATATACCAATTTTGAGCTTGTTGGCACTCAACAGTATGCCATAGGTGAGGCAACAGACGACCAACCCTGGCATGAAGACACGTGCTAAGTCTCACAAATTCGTGTCCTTTTGTGGAGTATAACAGCCAGAGTTGATCGTCGGTTGCCTCACCTACGGCATACTGGTGGGAACTAACAAGCTCGAAATCAGTATACGTTTGGTGGCGTCGCTAACAAATAACCGTGGCTGTTTGCTACAGGTTTTTTCAGGTGTAATTCAGTGCAGGTCAAAGTATTAATCTGCATAGTTGTTCCTGAAATTCCTCTTTTGCAAGTATCGCACCAACAGCAACACTGGTCGAGGTTTGTAATAGTGCCCACAGCATAGTGTCAGTTTCTGTTGTAGCCGTATTCAGACCCAGTAAACCTAGACTTATACTACTTTCAATTTTTTTTCTGTCACTTATTTAACTTGTTTGCTTTTATTTTCATTTTTACCACTCTTCATCACTACTGTCAAAAAATTGCACCTTTCCACAGCATCGTTCACCAACATATTCATATTTAATTCTCAAATTCCCTGATGCACATTATTTATCATACAATCTGTTAATGATTGATGATGATTTATCAGATTAACTTGCTAAAATTAGGGTTTGATTTAATTATGATGTCACTCTCTATTATTTCGGCACCGTAGTATAAAAATTTGCATCGATGACATTCAATACATCCTAAAGGTTACATAAAACAAGGCACCGTGCTAACACATACAAACCATTCCGTGCAGTAAATAGTTTTTCTTTCTTTATTGGGTGTTTCGGATATAAATCCGTGTCGAGGCACATTGGAATTGTTGGAAACAGATTTGAACCATTTTTATGTCTAATGGCAAACCCAAAGAAACATTTTTAGTTGCCTTAACAATCGATTTATAAAAGGAAGTTTAAACTGGATTTAATCCCTAAGCAAGAGTTGAAACAAATATCGAAATCAATTTAATAATCATATTTAACATTGTCAATATTGCCTTTTTTTAACCAACTGTGCCAACTTCAGGTGAGTACCTGCTATGATATGCAAACAGAGTGGTAGACGGGCAAGAAAACAAACGATCAACATTAATACACCAAAATGAGAACAACAGAATATGTCACAACTTCTTTTATAGCTATGTATTATTGTAATTTTCAATCTATCGATTTACTAAAAGGTGTCTGTTTTCAAAATAATTTTGTTATAGAGAATATAAAATATTATTCCTGCTATAAAAAAAAGTTTAGGATGCAAAGTTGTGCTAGTTACAATCTGTAGACAAATTGAACTTACTAAACAGTAAAATTCGTTATCATAATTGAACCCTATGTGTTCACATTGTGATTTGTGTTTTCTTTCAGGTTTTAATGACTGTTTTTTTCAGTTTTATAGTAATTAAAAAATCTGTAACAGGTTACATTTTGCTATATGGTTTTATTTTCTTGTAATATGGTTCTCCCTATACTATATACGGTTTATGTTTCTAGTATCGAAGTCAAATCTAGGAGAGCTACGGTTATTATACAAGATTCTATAATTAAACACTGCCGCGAGTGCGTTCAAAGTTTTCTATCATCTATTAGTATTCCTTTTGTTCAATTTCCCTAGAATAAATAGGCGTTAAATTCATATTTACTGCCTCGGCAACCAAATGTCGCTGAAAAATTATTTATCAAAATTAATTTTTTTATGCAACGAGTACACAGATTCGTCCGTCAAACATTTATTTTAGTCGAAACACCCAAAAAAAGAAGAAAAACCATTCGAACAAAGCTACGAAACAAACACTCTCGAACGACACGGCGTGCTAACATTACGGCACAAAACGACTTACTTTTCTGTTGCGGCTGCTGTTGCTGCTGCGGGGGCTGTTGCAGCTGCGAATTAAAACTACTAGGCCAATTACTTTGTGTGGAACTATTAATTTGTTGTTGACTACTAGACATATTTAAGAAAGGTAAAATTTTACTACCTAAAAAAGACAAGACAGAGGCAAAGCTTTAGTTAACGACCACCAAAAACGGAAACGGCGGGAGGACAACGGTACCTACCGAACGAGTTCATGTGTGCGTTCTGCTGAACGAAACCGGGAGGTGGGGGCAGCTGGCCCCCGTTCTGACTGTGGATGACCCCGTTTATTTGGCCGCGACCTGAAATCGGCGAAAAAAAAAATCCGTTAATTTCTGTCCGGGACGCGTTTTTTCGGATACTCCTACCTGTACTGTGTGTTTTGTGATTCTGTTCACTAGCCATGATTTCGGCGAACGCCTTTTGCGTCTCCTGGAAGGGGTCAAAGCCCAACTCGTCCTCCACGTTCCTTGAGTTGTGCTTGACGTTGGAACCGTTGTACAGTTGGTCGTGTATGTTGCCGAACGCCCCGTTGTCCCCGTTGAGGAAACGCTGGGGCGTCATGCCGTTTTGGTACCCCGACCCTCCTCCGAAACCTTAAAAAACGCCGTTCAATACCTTAGAAACATACGAGCGGTGCCGCACCTACCTTGTTTCAGGCTGAGGCTGAGTAGTTGCTCCTCCAGCTGCTTCTGTTGCAGAAGCAGGATCCTGTCCGCGGCGCCCTGCACCCCCGAGTAGTAGTTCTGGTGGACGCCGTTGAAACCATTGGAATACTGAGGCTGAGTCACGTCTTTGTTGTTCTTGTGGAAGTCCATGAAGAACTTCGACATGTTCTGGTCCAGACCGTTCGATATGCTAGATACAGGCTGCTGTGGCTCCTGTTTGTAACCGAAGCTGTTGCTTTTACTGGAGAGGGTGTCCATTATGTTGTCGTGCATCTTGGACATCTCGTACAACCCGTTGTACAACTCCGGATCTGAAACGTATGACATGCAACCACAGCACATTTCAAATATATACATCGTCCCCAACATTCTATGCATGCGGAACGACCACAAATTTTTGGGGTCGAAACATGAGAATTCCTACCCAAGGCCAGTGCTGCGTCATTTCGTAGTAAACAGATGTGAAACTTTAAGGCCCCAAAAATATTCTACAATATTTTTTTGGTCTCAAAACTTTTAGTAAACTAATTAAAATACCTGGAAATACTCCTTCTGCTAAAAAAAAATCTGAAATATTGCAATCGTATTTTTGACCCCAAAAGTGATGAAATACCTACAAATATTTCAATTTCTATTCAAAACAATGTTTTGTAAGGTATAGAAATTTGTAATTAAGTCAATGTAGATCAACTAAATCAGAAACCAATTCATAATTTGTAAAAAATATAAATTATCACATTTCATTATCATTATCATATTTCTTTAGGCTCAAATATTTGATGATACTTGAAAATATCTCAATTACTATTAAAAAAATATATCAGACTTACAGCACGCATATCTTTTTACTTAAATTCAATTTTTGCCTCAAAATTTACAGAAATACTTGAAAATATTCCAATTTCTCTTAAAAAAGAATTTCTGGTAATTTTTTGGCCCCAAAAATTTCCAGAAATACCTGAAATCTTTCAATTTCTATTAAAATATGATAAAAATTGCCAGTCATATTTTTTACCCCAAAACTTAACATGAGCATATGTTGACCCCAATACTTGACACGAGCATATTTTTTGGCCCCAAAACTAATGGCATTCCTAATATAAATAACTGCATTCATAATTTTTGCTCATAAACTTACAGAACAGGTATCTGAAAATTAACCCAATTTATATTAAGAAATGACAAAAAATCACTACAACTATATTTTATTGACCCCAAAACTTACTGCAAACATGTTTTTTAGCCCCAAACATTAGTTAAATCTGTGGTCTCATCACAAACACAAAATATTCAGACATCTTATACATTGATAGACCTACCTTTACCAAACCCGTTGTCGTGCCCACCAAGCGAACTGAACCCGTTCCTAAATGTATCCAGCGGCCCCTTCATCTCCTCCTGCTGCTTGGTACCTGAAATGTAAAACATCATACACCACGTTAGTCTGACACCAGACACAGGACGAACCTATTTCCTCTATGAGACGGTCCGAAGCGTGCCTGGGGAACCCGAACGCCGCCGCCCAGTCCTCCGTCGTGTTTATGTTGGGTAGCGTGTCCGTGAGGATGGCGGAGGACTGAGCGGTCTCCACGTCCGGGTGATCCACGTCCGTCTGATCGTCGGGATGGCTGGGCGCCGATATTTTCTGGAAGGAATTTAACGAGAAGAAACTAGAGTTGTCGTCTATTATAGGGGGGAGTTTGGACGACGTTGGGGGCAGCTGCTGCTCCGTGGGGGGCGTGGGAGCCGTTTCCGTCTGTGACGGAGCTGGCGACGTAGGTTTTTCTTCTTTCACTGGACGAGAAAAAACGTACGGCTTACAAATTGAGGCAAGATACGAGAAAATATGTCAATTTTGATGCTGTGAAGGATTTTTTAATCTTATTACTTATTACAATATTTTTTCAGTATACGATTAACAAATTTAACAAAACAAAGCTGTTCGACTCCGCTTACCTTCTGTTTTACTTTTCTCCGTCCTCAAGTCGCCCCTCCCTCCTCCCTCTTTCTTCTCCTTCCTAATACTGCTCTCGCCCTTGGCCTTGCCCTTCCTCCCCTTCTCCTTCTCTTTCTTGTCCTTTTCCAGCTGCGGCCAGCCGTCCTTGTTGGTGCCCGTGCTGGCGTTGGACGTGGTGCTGCTGCTGCTGCTGACACTGCTCGACAGCACCGTCACGTTCTCTTTGGAAGACGACTTGCCGCTGCCCGCGGTGGGTATGGGCGCACTGGCTTTACTGCTGTCCGCGGTCGTATTGTTGTTGTTGTTGGCGGTCCGCGACAGCAGGTTTTCATGCAGCTTCTTCTCGTACTCCTGGTGCTTGCCGGCGTGCATCTGTTCTTTCGTGAAGCTTGCCTCGGGGTCTCCTTAAAATTAACAAATCACTATTAAGTGGTACAGCGGGGAAAAGTTGTACGTGGGGTCGGAGATTTCGTATCAACGAAAGATTTTGTGACGAACTAATGCAAATACCTAAAAATGTCCCAATTTCTGTTAAGAAACGCTAAAAATCGCCACAAACGTATATTTTGGCCCCAAAAATTTTTATTGTAAATTTATAACGGCAAGAATTATTCCAAATATGTTTTTTAGCCCCTAAAACACAGAAATATTTCAAATTCTATTAAGAAAATAACAAATCATATTTTCTGGCCCCAAACCAGGAGTACCTCGAATTGGTCTAATTTCTACCAAAAAAAAAAATAAGAATTAAGACAAACATATCTTTTGGCCTTAAAATATTGGTACAGTACCGAATATACCTGAATATATTTCAATTTTTATTTAAAAATTACAAGAATTATCATAAACATATTTCTTGGCCCCAAAACTCACAGAAATATCTGAGAATATTCCAATTTTTATTATTATATTACAACAATTAACGGAAACACATCTTTTGACCTCAAAACATTCTAAAAACTACCGGACATATCTAATAATATTCCAATTTATTTAAAAATTGCAAGAATTATGACAAACGTATTTCATGGCCCCAAAAACACACCGTAAAATAACAGAGATATCAGATATTCCAATTTCTATTAACAAATGACAACGATTACCTTAATGCCAATTTTTTTTACTCCAAAACTCACAGATACCTCAGAATCATCACAAACATGATTTTTGACCCCAAAACATTCAGTGAACCTGAAAATATTCCAATTCCTATTAAAAAATTGCATGAATTGCCATATTTTTGGCCTCACAAAATATACCACATTCTATTTAAAATATACAAGAACTATCACCAACACATTTTTTGGCCTCAAAATATTTGATGACCCACCGAAAATACCTGAAAACCCTCTAAAAAAATTATTTGATATGCAGGGGCTATATTTTTGGCATAAAAACATTCGGAGAACTACTGCATATTATTTCAGTCTCCAAACGCTTGCTGGACTAATGAAAACATCTGAAAATACTATTTTTTATTAAAAAATGATAAGAGTTTGTTATAGTAACGCAAAACATGTATTAAAGTCAAACGGCACATCAAAACACATGCAAAAAGATACACAAGAATCACAATTTTAAGGTCGATCGAGGAAAAATAACGTGCAAACCCAACTTACCAAAGTCATGCAGGTACATACAGTCGGGCTTTGGACACGTCTGGTTCTTCATAAAGTGCGAACAATATTTTGTGGTACCTAAACTGGACTTAATCAGTCTGCCATCTATCGTTATGTTATTAACACTTTGTATGGCTCTTAAAGCGTCATCACTCTTCATGTAAGTTACATAGGCACCTGAAAAGACCAACGATTTACCTCACCGTTCCCTCAAACCTCATATTAAAGATTTGGGACATGGGGGGAGGGGGAGAATGGCCTGACAACTTACTTGCACTGGGTCCCTGCGACCCAGCATACGACGTGGACTGGTTAATGACCACCTTGTGTATCTTGCCGAACTTGCCGAAATACTCGTGCCGTTTGAGCACCTCGGGATCGGCCAGCCTCATGGGCAGCCCCACGACAAACACCAGATTACGCTGCACCACCCTGACGCTGGCCAGGTGCTTCCGGCTCTCCGTCAGCTTGGCCTTGCGTTGCTGGTCGCGCTGTCTCTTCTCCGCCTTCAGCTTGGCCACCTGCTCCTGCGACAGGGGGATGAAGTCGGCGGGGTTCTCTGAGTACGCCTTGCGACACGCTGGGCACAGCCCGTTCTCGTCCGTGCGAATCCTGTGCCAGCAGAAGCGACAGATCTGCGGAAAAGGGAAATATACATCGTTTTTCTTCTAAACGATACTAATAATATCTCTAAATTATTTTTTGTAACTCAACTGCAACATATTTTTTATGTATACACTGTATATATAAACAAATTTTGTTCAAAATCATAATAGATCCCCATAAGAACATTTTAAAATAGTCTATGTGGAGAAAAAAACTGAAAATATTGTCAATTATCCTTTTTACATTTTTCTTTTTTACTATATTTAATGTAGAAAAACGTAAAAGTTAAATTTGTGTGACGTCGCAACCATTTTTATACCAAACGGAATCTTCGCAAACTCATTTTACTCTTTTATAACATATTTAAGCCAGACGAGAACATACCATCGAGTTATCAACTTCAGTTGAGCTTCTTACGAATAATTATGCTAAATAAACACTAACAACTCTTTTTATTTCCACTAACGATAACGAATAAGGCTTGTAATGTTTCTGATAAATAAATAAAAATGTCGGTTTATGACTACAATTTTTAATTCTAAACCCAAATTGTTACAACATTTAATAGCTGACATAAAATTAGTCAGTGTTACCAATATATGAGTTAAAAGTCTACTAACATATTGCTTTTTGTTATTTTATGAACAATATGTTACAAAATAATTAAAAATCTTATCAAAACGGACAATTGTAATGTCTTTTATACATTTTTTTTTAATCTACTAAAATTTTTTATGAAGAAAATGTTACTTTTTTAAAATATTTTAAAAAAATATAATAATCTTATAAAGATTATTTTTAGAACAATAAATTATTCCTGAATATGTAGAAATTCATTGCGACAATAAATCGCAATATATTAAAATTAAATAAAGCTGTAAACAAGAAAGTCTTTGGAAATTATGTCTCTAAATGGAATCCATTCAAATAACAAAATTATGTAAAAATACGATTGGGAAACATTTGTAAGGTCAGCTGTAATGGTTAGGTAAATCAATACTTGTGTTGACATCCATATGTTTCAAGTGTACTACTTTGATGAGTACAATTATTAACAAAAAAAGTCCTTTGTACTTCATTTACTAAATTTTACAACGTTTACAGAATACTCAAACAAATTGCGTCCAAAACAAATATTACAGATCTTGATGCATTTCTTTTTTATAATAGACATTTAAATATTTACACAAAAAATTTGCACAAACCAAGTACGTTTGCGCACGAAATATTGGGAGGTATGGGTAGTGAAAGAAGTAATAAAAAAAGTGTAAAAGGAAAGTATTACTCGATATCTGATTATAGGTAACATATGGAAACCACATATTGCAGTAATTTTCTTTGATAACAAGAATATAAAACATGCTGATAAAGAAAACCCACACAAATTAAGTACCTAATTGCCAACAATTTTATGGGAAAACTAAAATAGAATGTTGCTAACTTAAAACGTAAATTCAAAAAATCATAATTACAACAGATTTGTCATGTATGATGTTATCTATTGCTTTTTTATCACAAAAGAAAAATCAATACATTTGTATAGATAAAACAATATTTAAATTAAACAAGATTAATGTGACTATTCAAGCAACATATTTTCGACTTTTCTCTCGATATTTTCAAGGATTATCGTACCTGGTATCCGCACGTGCACGGGAAAAAATTCAGATCATCCACCTCCAAGGGTTCCATGCATAGAGGGCATTCCACCTGCTCCTCTCCACTTTGATTCAAAACAGACATTTCGACTCCTTCTTCGTTTAGTATGATCACTTATAAAAAATCTCACTCTCTTGCCTTAAACAGATACGAGAAACACGAATCAGTATGCAGTAGTAATTATTGTACATAATTCACAGTAACACCAATGTAAGTCACTGAAATTCCAGGAATTTCTTTGTTAATCAGAGGAAATATAAACACATATTGCTGCCCATTCCCCAAAAGGCCCAGTTTTTTTCAGCTTTGCGCCGAGACGATGCAAGTTTAATACAAGTCGAACAAATTGAAACTAACTGTTTTTGGTTCCATTTAATGTTAAATAAAGAGAATGTCAAAAAAATTAGAACATCTGTCAAATATCCTGCCATGTAACAATTTTGGGCCCACGAAAGCCCTAACCGCCCACCGATTGGGCTGCGAAAGCGGAAAAATTTACCTAGCACTATCTAAAATCAAAATACTATTGGAATATTGCGACACGACCTGTTCCCTTTTACACAAAAAATTTTTTGAACTAGCACTTATTGTGAGAATTTTATGCAATAACTCTAAATATTCTTCAAGTGTTTTCAAGAACTGGTCCCGCGGAAAGCTCCTTATCATGCATCTACTTACGCGTAAAGCCACCCAGAATTCGGAAAAATTATCGAAAATTTTAAAAACTAAAGGTAATACGTGGATAAGCCTATATTTACTTACTTAATTTTCCGATTTAGACAGTTAGCAATATGGCGACTTTGATCTTAAATCTATGCGCATAATCCGGCGCAGTACGACTTTTTCTGCCAAGACACGTTTACAGCACTAAAAAATCCTCGGCTATTATTTAGGTACCACTACTAAAAATATCCTATTACTTTCTAATATTATGATATAAACCGTATGAAAAACAATATGCAGCGACTAATTTGCATAATTATGCACAAGCATTTTAATTTGTTTACAAACATTGCCTCCGGATAATATTTTCTAGAACGATGCATATCAGCTCTTGATAAGATAATCTTCGAATACTGAATCTTTTTTAAAGTTTTCATCTGTTGGTGGTGACGAAAGCATGTAAACAAATACAAAATGAGGCACGATAAAGGTCTTAAACTTCTGTCACAGTTTGTGTTTTTGTGGAAGATCCAAAAACACAATTTTTTAACACTTTCTTGAAATAAACCTTTGAACATTTTTAATTTTATAATTTCTGATGCCAATGTTGGTTGTCTTGACCTATGACGTTCAACCAATGGAAGAGAAGTATTTTCTTCAGCAATACCAACGTCAAAAAACTTTCTAAAAATTAGTATATAATCCATTCAAGATTGATTTGTTTAGAAAAATTTATTTTTCCGTTATTAAAATAAATAGCAGTTCAAACATATATTTTCATATCAATTAGTGGAAGAAAAAATAAAATTTATTTATATTTTCATTTATCATCAATAGAGATTTAATAAAAATTTAATTAAAAATAAATAATGAATATATGAAAAATAATACAATTCAAGTATTTTTATATTTCCAAGAGAAATTATTTTGTTGTAGAAGTTCTCACATCGCTCTCTTCATCGCTTAATTCTAAAACAATAATTGAGTTTGAGTATATAATCCATTCACGGTGAATTTATACAAAAGTTTATAAAATAGTAAGATCACATTTTTTAATTTTTGCTAACAATATTTTAATAGAAACTACAAATTTACCTGAGGACGAAGAGGTCTGGAAGTCATATCCAAAAATAAACGGCTTTTCAGTTTGAAATCTTTGGTCTGTAGTGTAATTGCCTGTAAGGCTAGAATGGCAGGCGTATATATGCGGGGAACTAAAAATAAAACAAAGATATACACTCTCTTCTGATTGGATGAATTAAGACTTACTTTGCAGTAATACCAGTATTATCAGACGTCTCTTCCGTTGTATTTCCACTAGTTCCCACTGTTTCTTTCGTTATATCAAATTCTGGCTGTTGACTGGAACCTACTATGCCTGGATCCTGAAATTCAAAATTTGTTACCGATATTTAGGAAAAATTAAGCAACAAGAACTCTTTTACCGAAATTTCGGTCCCCACATCATTTCCACTAGTTGACTTGCTTTTCATACTACAACAGAGATATAAAAGCAAACGTTGTGATCATTTTATGCCTACCAACCTTGAAAAAGACACAGCTTTATCTGCGTAACGTGGACAAACCGTCACATCAACATCTGTCATTTTAGGCACACATATCCGCATTTTTGACATATTTTTCCTCGGATCAGTGATATCCTCTTTACTAGACGTAAACAGATGAGGTTTATCAAAGCTTATCCTCTTGGATTTCACGCTATGATTTGCTCTATCATCTCGTTTCGACGAAGAGTTCTCCGATATTTCCGGTATAGACGGCAGCAGCTTCATGGAGTGTTTGGGAGCGATGACCGGAGGCCCGTCACAGTAGCACGTCTTTCCGTAGGGGTGATCCTTCTTGAAGCATTTATCTGCAAAGGTAAAACTTTTTAAGAAGCACTTTGAGGTGCCTTGTGTCTCATTTTTCCGATCCTCTTTGTCAAATTCACTGGATAAGGAACTGTTAATTTCCGTGGACTTTTCCGTTGCTGTCATGCAACACTTGCAGGTGTCTGCCGTCCTAAAACAGAAAACATTTCCTATATAGACTTGCTTTTAACGTGCTTACCTTTTAGAAGACCACTTGCTGCTGGACCCGAAGGAACTAGAACTTTCAGTGCAGACACTTGAAATATTCATTTGTTCTAAAACATAATCAAGTCACAATTGATTTAGTAGAATTGCGTCACCAACTCACCTTTTTTGCTGTTGGCTCTGATTCGGTAACAAATGAACAACGTTCCAATAATAAACCATATAAATATAGTAACGATCATTGAAATCAAAAGAACGCTTGACCTAGACGTTGATTCCTTAAAAAATAAGAGAATTTAGCCATTTATGTTATAAAAAATTAGTTATCTCAGTTACTCCTCCTGGTACAGTGCCCAGTTCTTGATCCACTTCATTGTCCAAACATTCTGTGTTACTCGAAAATCGCGCGCCTTAAAAAACATTAGAATGAGAATCGACAAACATAAATAAAAACTAACATATTTGCCTAGCGACTTCAGAGACTCTTCGACCCTCAAAATGCCCCCGAAGGCCGAATAAAACTTGTCGTCCTTCAGCTTAGGCATAACATTCCTCTCAATCCACGTGAATAAGTTATTGTGGAAGCTCTCAATGGTTGATTTTTCGGCTCGTAAGTCGTGGAGACAGTTATGCACGGAAATGTAATACTTCATCACCATGTAAGCTGCACGTTTCGACTCGATGTTCCGTAAAGCAAATCTAAGAAGGAATTCTTAACACAGGACGAAGCTGCTGACTTTTTTACCTTTTGAAGGGCACCGCGATAGCAGAAGGGCGAACCTTGGAGTCGAAAAATGGAAGAGGGAAAAACAGTCTAGTCGCTGTTTCCTCTCTGTTGTCGGCTTCGCGCTTCATAGGCGGACGCTGGTAGTAAATCAGGTTTCGGCAACAGGACTTATTGCCTGATGGTTTATCTTTAGCAAAATCTATCGATTCGATATCGAATTGAGTCCCTACCAATCAACACTTTCATTAATATGTAAGAAAAATGTGTAACGAGTATTTACTGGGTTGAAGAGGTATCGCCCAGCCTTGCCCGTTGGTTCTCAGAAACCATTTAAGTTCTTCGAAGAGCTGTATCAACTTTTCCATGCTTGAAAAGTCGATTGCACCTGCATAGTATGCAAATCGCGCCATCGGTAAAACAGCAAATTGCAAATAACCTCCTACGTATTAGGTATAAAAAATATATACATTTTACAACATACGATAATGAAAATTGTTACCGATTAGATCTGACATTGCTAACATTGTTATATGCCTCGATCTGCCCTGCGTCGACTTTTGAACGACTTCAAATAGCAACCTAAAAGAATCAGTACCCTGCTGCTTATCTTTCCAAAGAATATTTTTACTTTTACCTAAAATATTCCACAATGTCATCAACGTAATCATTGTTGGTGATCTCCAAAATATTTATGTCTGGCAAAAGGTCTTGCAGTATGATTCTGGTAGTTAAAACCGCAATTTCTTGCGGATGCCAACATTGCCTGTTCACATCTCTACTAGAAAACAGAACCGTACCTGGGTTAATTACACTGCATTCCACTACATAGTATGAATAAAATGTGTAAGAAAATAATATTAAAGAAAACTTTGACATGATATTTCAACACTTGTCAATAAAAAAACGTCAATAATTGAAGCAAGAAAAACACTTTACGTACTTAAAACTACTTTTATTGCAAGTTAATGTACAACGGGATTCAATGGTTCTGCTTTGATATTAGCTAGGTTTAACCTGTTATCCATTTCTTCGTCAATTAATCCAATAAGTGCTCTGAAAACGATCACAAAAAGGTACGATTTAAAAAAATGTAGAAAATATATACTTACACATTATCGCCTCTTATTATGTGCAGTCCTAGCATCACTTGTTCGACACCGGTTGTTGTGGAATATACTCGTTCATGAGATTCATCGAGGATTATATTAATAGTTTGATCAAAACCTTTCAGAGTACCCTAAAAAAGTAATGTATTATATAGTAAATTTGTAATTCCGTATGCTAATTTCCTTACAATAAAGTTCCTACCATCAGATGTAATTATTGATACGGTATCTGTAAAAGTGGTTAAGGTTATATGAATTAATTTAGAATGTTGCAAAAATGTACGAAAAAAAAGGATACGATTCACGAATGAATCAAGCCCTGATGCCATTTTCAAAACAAACAATAAGTATATAAGTAGAAAATATTAAAAAATTCAATTTTACGTTTATTTATATTTTGATTTTGAGGTTAAATTAAAACCCAAATACCCAGCGCTGCCAACGAACGAAAGTCAAATTTATTTTGGGGTCCTATTGGTGATATTAGGTTGGTAACCCGAGTGCCAAAACCAATCACCGTGACAGCTGTCAATTTCGCCGATCGGAAAAATTTTTTAATTAAAAAAATAGTAAATATACTGGCAAGATGAGTGGTGATTTCGTTTGGGCAATCAAGAACGGTGATTTAGAACAGGTGAAAGATATAGTAGAAAAAAAGGTAAGTATTTAATTAATTAACTAGGAGAACCTTCATAAAACAATAAAATGACTCATTTGGATTTTCAGTCTGTAAATGTAAATGAAGAGGTGGATGGTCGTCCTCTAATTTTATACGCCGCCGATTACGGTCAGGCAGATGTGATAGAATACCTGATTTCTGCAGGAGCTGATGTAAATGTAAGTGTTACCTAAAATGTCTATTTCAACGTCAAATCTTTGGAAATTCCCACACATTCGAATTAATATGTAATTAAATTTTAATTATGTGAAACTGTGGGCAACAGTAATAACCTTTCAGTGTTCTAGAGAATATAAACTGAATTACATTTTAATGTCTTAATTTTTGTTTTGTGTTTCAGTCGAAAGACAAGCACGGGATAACGGCAATTTTAGCGGCAATATGGGAGGGTCACAAAGACTGTGTGAAGCTACTCTTAGATAACGGTGCCAAAAAGGATGGAGTTGCACCAGACGGAAAGACGTACCTAGAATCGGCCGAAAACAATGAAATACGGCAGTTACTGTCCGCTTAAATCTTGTCTCAAGTTGTCCAAAACCTAAATAATTGCAGTCAAGACGCTTCAAAAATACTTTGTTTAATTTGCACACGAGCTGTGGGGACATTTACTTAGATCTGTGAAAGGAATTTGACTGAAACATTTTTTTGTTTGAACTCTCTTGACTATAGTTATTTAACTTAATTAGTAAGGTCAAGTTTTTAATGTATCGCTTACTTATGCTGTCCGTAGATTATTCTAAAATAGTTAATGTAAAGAATTTTTAGAAAAAACTTAAAGGTCGTCGATTTGTTTTTATTTAATTTTTGTGTTAATAAATTAAGATCATTTTTTACACCATGTAATTTATTTCAAAGTAAAAGACTTTTTGTAAAATATATCTTTTTATTACTAGATTAACTTTAATCGGATATAAATTGACATTATCTGCGGTGGAATTAATTTTTTACTCTTAATTAACTCTGGTCTACTCTGCTAAACATACACGAACATATTTTTAAAACAGTTATGCCAACAACCAGACAGATCAGCTTATTAAATTCCCCAAAGTTTTATATTAAAAATGGCGCTATTGTTGATATGCCAGCTGTACAAATAAAAAATATCAAAGAAAATGTAGATAACTGATGATTTGGAAAAGAGATAACGCAACTGATAACAAAGAGTTAAAATAAATGCTTAGTTGTGCGAAGCTGGGTAAGGTGCTATAAAAATCTTTTAGATGTGTAGAAAATCTGGCTAGTTTGCCACGAAAATGGTAAGAATACGGTGGTTCACTAGAACTTCTAGAATAGTGGCACTATGCAGCTTCGCCAATTTCATAAACAGTGCGGACAGGGTTATTATGCCCATAGCCATCGTCCCCATGACAGATCTTTTCAAATGGAGCTTGCATTCTCAGGGATGGATATTGTCTGCGTTCGCCTTTGGTTACTTCACTAGTCAAATTTTAGGTAACATGCAAGCAAGTTGTTGTACGCTTGTATAACGCTTTAAACTGTTTTAGGAAGCTTCTGGGCAACACAATTGGGAGCTAAGAATGTCCTGATCTGTAGCGTGCTCCTGTGGAGTATCGCGACATTTATAACCCCGTTACTAGCAGGTAGCATCACAGCATTGGTAGTCTGTAGAATAATACTTGGATTTGCAGAAGGATTAGGTAGGTTTTTAAAATTATTCTATTTCGTTTTGTCGTAACATTGATCTTTTAGGCCTGCCTACGATCTTTCACCTGTTTGCTCATAGCATACCAGTAGAGGAGCGATCTAGGGCTTTTTCTTATTTACTGGCTTCAGGTTCCGTCGGTCAAACTGTAGCTTCAGTTCTATGCCCGCATTTGTCGTGGGAAGCGTGTTTCTACTGGTTTGGATCCTTCGGATTCCTTTGGGTGCTGCTCTGGTACTGTTTTTACCCCGAGGACTCTTACGCTGGTGAAGAATCGCTTCCTCTACACATGCCTAAGGTCATATCGCACAACATCCGATGGGCGGATTTCATTTTCAGCAAGCCGTTGTGGGCGATATACTCCGCTCACTTTGCTATGAACTGGTCCTCTTACATCATAATGCAGTGGCTGCCAACTTACCTGTCGAGATATTTGGGCGCTAACGCTCACAGTTTAAGTTTGACGGCCGTTCCTTACATCGTAAACTCAGTTTTTGGAGTTATAAGCGGCCACGTGGCCGACGGATTACTCGGTAAGAAGAACTGGTCCGTGTTGAACGTCAGACGGCTGATGACGTGCATCGGATTGGTCGGCCCAGCGTTATTCCTAGCGATATTCTGCGTTGTTGATCATTTAGCGTTCGCGTTGATCCTCGTTAGTATTTCCATGGGGCTGTCGGCTAGTAACTCGGCAGGGCATCTGAGTAATCACGTTGATGTGGCCCCGAATTATGCTGGTACGACGTTCGCCATAAGCAACACGATAGCAACGATTCCTGGGATCCTATGCGGACCGGTTACGGCGAGTCTGGTGACGGCCTCGGAAGGAAAGTGGGGCCCCGTGTTCCTGGGGGCTACCTTTGTGAATTTGACTGGTGCTTTCATTTATTTCACGAATAGCGTTGCCACGCAAGTCTTGTGAATACTGTACCTTGTATTAAGAGTGTATAGAAACTGTATATTTATAAGTATAAGAAAAATAAATTGTTTTAGTATCAGATATTCTATTTTGAGAGGATACGTAGGGAAGAAAACACTTCAATTGCAATTTTCATTTCAACGAATTTTGGCATTACAGTGCATTAAGCAGCATTATACTGCATTATCTTGATTTAAGTTGCAGTAAACATGTTTATGTTGCATTATTTTCAAATTATGTAATAGAACAATCAAAACTAGTAGAAAAAAAAGTTCTGACGTTTTAAATACTCATGATAAGTGCCCTAGTGACACGAAAACTAGAAATTTGAATGTCTGGCCCCCAAAAAACCCCGATATCCAAAATGTATGTAAATATTTATTACCCCTATATTTTTTTAACCATTTATTTTCCAGGTTAGTTTGGCTACATCGCATTATTTTTAGGTTAAGATCCTACTCCTTGGCCTATGTTTTATAGAACACCCTGTATAAAAAATATCTACGGTTTTGTGCATTATTAAAACATGTCATTAGATCTTATTTTAATATATTTCAAATTTTCTTAAACGTATCGAATTGTCAAAAAAAAAAAAAATTTATAATTTATTCTTTTGTAGCAAATTATTCTACTGTACAATCGGGTACTAAAACAGGATGTTTTGAAATTTTTTGGAAAGCGCTAAAGCACTGAATTTCTCATCAAAAAAACTTTTAGATCTCTCCAATTTTCATCGAAAGTCAAAGAAAAAAAATAAATTCAATTTTTTTTTACTCGTTTTTAGGAGCGTAAATTTTGAGGGGAGGTTTTTTTTCCAAAAATGTTATAAAAGACGCCTCTTAATTTTTACAAAAGAATCATCTCTTAAATTATTTTCCACTTATTTAAGAACACCCTGTATAAGCCTCGAAAAAACCTTCAGAAAGTCAATTTCGTTTTTTGTTAGAGAAGATTTTATACAAATATTTAAATTATATAAAGTGATTTATTGAGAAAATATTTAGAAAAAATTTTAACCTTGAAAAAAGTACTTTTTATATACTCGCAGCAAGAATTCAGACGACTTACGTTATACGAACAAATGAATAAGCAAGCTAATATCGAAAATTACATTGATAATAAAAACAATTGAGTAACGTCAGCCATGACGTAAGACGTTTGAATTCTTGTCGCGAGGATGAGAAGATATAGAACGAAAATATCATGATTTCTAATTTTAGCATTATTTTCATTAAAAGAACCTTTTATTCAAACTGTATCGATATTTGAACGTTCTTTGTGAAATGTTATCGATAAAATTCGTCAAAAAAAAAACGTAAAGGATTCGAAGCTTAGTCAGAAAAAAAAAACGCAAGTTTTAAACTGTATATATTTGAAAACCAAAATAAGTATGTAAGTTCCACAAAAATTATAACTTGAAACTGCTTATTTCGTACTTGGCAAACGATATAAATTCATACTACTCTGAAAAATAAATAATATTCAATTCCATATAATGTCTGAACTGAAAACTGAAGTTTCCTGCATACTTAAAAAAAAAATGTCAATTCGAAACTGTAAAATGAGGTTGCGTCACGGATACCACGAAACTGCAGATTTGACGACTTGGCCATCTTCTATCCGTTGCAGCGGACGCGTTACTCCCGAAACTGTACAATGAAAGACAATACACAATACGGACAAAAACTACTATCTCAGTCAGGCATCTCGATCGAAATTATGGGTAAGACGGGCTTCATCAAATCCGCTCGTTTGACGTGCTTCTCGTTGGCTTCCGTCTGCTCTAACTCCACACCGTTGTTCCGTCTCTCTGAATGATACGCTATATTAGCGTATTCCTGAAGGAGTGGGCATGCCCCAAGCACAAACGAGCAAAAATCTTTACGCATTCCAAACCACCCTAAAAAAAATCAACCTTAAAACGTTTTCCTTAACGCTAACCGCTCACGTACATTTATTTCCTCCCTTGGCACTAAAAGACATTAAAATTAGGGTGACAAACGAAATGAAAAGGGGGCTAACTACGGCTGTGTACGACATCCGAATATCGTCGTCCAATTTATTAGCCAACAATACCTAAAAAAATAAAGCAACAAAAAATGTTTAAAATGTTACCGTTATGCTTACTTGAAATATTAATATAGGAATTACTAAAAATGTATATCCCAGAGCAGAATTGAAGCTGCTTCTCCTTTGTTGTGCATTTACTTCCGGCGTCCTTAATAAAATGGCAGCGAAAATTATAGTATACAACACGCCGACCTACAATAGTGAAATGAGACACTTTCACTTGGTTTCAAATGGATCCTTACCAAAGACAAGCACATGACAATCCATAATGGCACAAACACAACCTCCCAGGACCAAAGAATAAACCTGTCCAATCTCAAGGCAAGAAATATGAATTGTAACACGTTAACAGCACAAAATAATTCCAGCTGAAAACAAAAAATATTACAAAAGTCGAAATAATAGCAAACGTACCCATACCTCGAACGATCTGTCGTGTTTTACAGCCCATATGCACACAGCGATACTAACTATAGATATAAAAATTAAAGGTATAAATACTAAAATCCACAAGTGTCGAGACGATTCCAGTTTATCACAAACGAGTAATTCGAACATCAACAATATCAAGTGTAGCGCTAACGATATCAACATCGATTTGTAGTGAATATATGCTTCACCCTCTAACCTGAAAATAAATGTTTGTAAAATAATCGACGAAACTTTCTACTGCATTATCTACCTAAAATGTGGATACCTCCACCAAACGTAACTACCTACGGTGGCGCCTGTGATTACAAGAACCTTCCAGACCCATATCGGTGTAAAAACCGTCCAAAAAGACCATGTAATATAGTTATCTAATCGTAGGGCAAACAGTGCGGTGAATACCAACAGGCAAGAATGTACGATAAACTTGCTGTAAAAAATAGATATGTTTACAATACAATAACTTAATTATAAGTACTAAAAATAGATAGAGAATAAAAAAATCCTACAGGTTGGAGGTTAGGTACAGTGAGATTACAATTAGTCAATTTGTAGGTGTAACTAAAGAAGTTAAGCAATGATAGAGTTTTATTACCTTGGATTGAAGTCTTGGAAAAGGGTCTGCAAATTCATTTTTCTTATTTATTTACAAATATTCATCAAACGACTCCATTTTTATTTCCCTAAATGTCCATAAATGTCACACTCATACTACCAACAAACGTCGAAAATGTCAAACTACTGTAGCCAACATTTGAAATTAAATAAGACCAACTTACGAAATCAAATTTGAACTGTCATATAATCTATTCACTATTTATTTATCACATTTGGCACTTTCTTTAGTTGAAAATAACAACAACACTCAATTTTATGAACAACTAGTTGTATTAAATGAAATTTAAAGTTGGTAGAAAGTTCATAAATCGTAATTTCATTTTAATATATTTTTTATTTAATTTGTATTTGCATGCACTAATTGAATTGGTTATACTCCCTCCACTAGCTGCCAACATTAAGGAGTCTGTTAAACGTTAAACCCAAAATCCCCTATTTCAAAATTCAGCTGACAACTTTCATCTTTGACGTTTTGCACCTATTTTTTGTAAATACGTGGATGAATTTGTTTCTATTTGAATAGCATTATCGGTTATAATACGTATGCATTTCAAAAGCAAAACTAACGTAGAATGCAAAATTGATGACATTGTCAATAAAAGGTAATTACATAAACAGTATACCGCGAAGATGGAAGAGACTTCCATGCTGTTATGTTTAGTGTTTGTTATGCTAGTGGGGTCCTTTTTGGCTGGTTCCATACCCCTATTCTTCAGTTTTTCAGAGGTAATTATTATTATGTTCGTAATTATGAAATTAACACACAATTTTGTTCAAAAGCGCACTGGTCCTTGTTCAAATTTGCGGCGTTTTGCATTTGATTAATTTATTAAAAAATCCCCTGTATAAAGCGATTTATATACCTGATTTTATATTAATTAATTCTTTGCTAACAATTATGTACCAATAACTTGGTTTCTTGTGGTAATGCATTGTTTCTGAGAACACCCATATGTGGGGAATACCTACCTGTATTAGTATTATAGCATTCTTGTTTTAATAAATACTCACGTTTTTCTGCGTTGTTTGCGACCTCAGTCAGGTATGGTTTACCATCAACAATGGAGCCCACACTTATTCTGCTTGGTTTAGTTGTTTTCATGTTTTTGGGTTCCCTTCTTGGGGGTGAACTTCCCTTGTGTTTTAATTTGTCCGAGGTATTTACTATTTACTTTTTTTTTACTAAGAAATTGTTCACTCAATGGCTACACTAGTTTTTTTATTTTGTTTATGTCTGCTCAGGTAGATATCCTAAATAAATATATTGCCTTAAGTCGTTTTCCATATTTACGTGTTTTGTTGTTGGATTTGCATATTTTTTAGGTTCGCAAAAGTAAAAATACCGGTTAAGTTATAAATAGAGATTAAGCGTTTCTGTTGTATAAAAAAATGTTGTTTATTGTATTGTAGAATCATAATCACGTTTAATATATAAATACATTCTACCTTGCTTTTTTGTCTCTTTCTAACACTAATTATATTTTAATAGCTTTAAATAGAATACTTTCTTAAGTAATTATCCATATCAATAAAATGAAACTTGTATAAATTTGAAATTAAAAGTCATTTCATTAGTTTGAAAAATCTTTGAATGTACATAAATTATTGAAAGATTGGAAGAAGTAGATAATAATTTCTTTCCAGTTACCAAGCTGGTAATTTTATTTCAAGATGTGTTTAAACAGTAAGAATTGTTGCATAAAACCTTGAGGAAAAACCATACTACCAATATGCATTTGTTATTTGAATCGTTATCTTTTATTGCATTTACAGCATTTAACTTGTATTTTATATCCATGTTTTAATAATAGCCTTAAAAATAATAGAATTTGCATATTTCACAAGAAAGGTGAACCGGTACAACATAACAACAAAGATAAATATGCAAAGTTTTCATATTTAGTTGCTTGTCTCGTCTCGACACTTTTTTTTGCAAACAGGTTTGATTCGTTTGCTTTCAGGACAAGTTGAAGAAGATCACGGTGTTCGGAGCAGGTCTCCTAGTAGGCACCGCGTTGGCTGTGATTATTCCAGAGGGTGTTAGGTCATTGATCCCCGAAGAGGTCCACCAACCTGCTCACAATGAGTCCGAAATCCACGAGCATAAAGACCCCTTGTCAGCGATAGGAATAAGCCTCGTCTTGGGATTTATTTTCATGCTCTTGGTGGATCAGGTGCGAACGTTCGTAATTTTTAATCGTCTCTCAATGTCACTGTTATCATTTTTAGATCTCGCAAAGCAGAAACGAGAACCTCAGCCCGTCCGAAAGGAACATCACGGCTACGATTGGCTTGGTGGTTCACGCTGCTGCTGATGGCGTAGCCTTGGGCGCGGCGGCAACCACTAGCCATGCCGACGTCGAGATCATCGTATTTTTAGCTATAATGTTGCACAAAGCCCCGGCAGCTTTCGGTCTCGTGACATTTCTTCTTCACGAAGGCATCGAAAGGTAATTAACGACTGCAGTTTCGAAACTGGCGTAATTTACCGTTTTTTTCAGGCGACGAATCAGGAAACATTTGTTGATTTTCTCGCTGGCTGCCCCCGTCTTGACGTGCATCACTTACTTCGGGATAGGACAAAAGCAGAAAGAGACTCTAAGTTCCTTAAATGCAACAGGTAAGGCCATTAATCACAAATAAGTTAGCTGTGACTAAAACAATTGCTTCCACCTGTTTTCAAAGCCAACTGTACAAATATGCCTACTTTTTTCAGGTATTGCCATGCTGTTCTCCGCCGGTACGTTTCTGTACGTTGCGACAGTCCACGTGTTGGCCGAGCTCACTCAGAACTCGCACGGCGGTCATACGCATTCCTACTCCAAGTTGCCGCAATCTCTCGAGACGCCCAAAGTTTCTGTTCCCGTGTCTCAATCGCTAAAGACCAGCGAGTTACTGTGTCTAGTTGTGGGCTGTCTGTGCCCCCTGTTGTTGTCCTTGGGGCACCACCATTAGTTTTGTATTAGGAGCAAGTATTTGTCAGTTTAAGTGTACAACCGCCGAATTGCCGCAATTGTGAGAAAAAAAATCGTGATTGCGGCAATGCCACGGAATGAAATAAAAAAATTAGGCAAGACTTACAACTTTTAAGTTTATGTAATAAATGTGATATAAATTATACACAATTTTTTTCGTGACGACACGTGTAGACTTTGTTTCTTCAAATACTGGGATAGCGGACTTTATATATTTTTGAAATTTTTATATTTGACTGAAACAGTATTACAATGAATTGCACACACAAGGTATCAGGATCTCTAGTGCTATAATCCAGGAAAGCATTGATTTCAATTGTTATAATCCAAGTAAGCCTTGATTTCAATTGTTAACTAGAAATCTTCGAGGTCGGGATTTGAGACAAAGTAAAGTGAATGGATTATACATTTAAAATTAATCGTGGGCTCGATCTTTACTAGTGTGTACGGGATCCTAATTTATATAATTAATTTTAATGCCTAGATTACGTACAGCTTCATATACAATCCAATGAAAAATAAAGCTCTCAATTTATTTAACAAAACAGTGAGCATTTTTTAAAAATATTCTGATAGAGGTATGTTATGGAATTAAGTATCATCCTGTAAATTTCTATTCAAACCGATTTTTTGTTTACGCTTTGTATATAATTATACTTATTTTAAAGGTGGGGCAACGTATATATTGTTATTTTGCAGTGTACATTTCAAAATGTGTATATATTGTGAAATAAATATTGTTTTTTATACTACTATTGCATCATTTAGCCTTGTTCCTACAGGGTGGGCCAATATTTTAAACTGTTTATAAGGTCAAACAGCAAACCAAAAGAAATCTCTTTAAATTTGCTTATAGTAGTGTACTATTTCTTAAAATAAAATTAAAATAGAGCGGATACATTTTATTGATTCACTCTATATAAATAAATCTCAGCCCTATTTATGCAGCGCCCTCTACAAGGTAAAGTCCAAATTTAAATGGTTCTGGTATGTAGTTAACTTGCAATGTTCACAAACAAAATATTTTCTTGTTTCTTTATTTAGTAATTTTTTAACTTTGTGGTTTCCACTTTTACATAAATATTGTCATATATAGCCTTACATAATTTTTAACTGACGCAAAAATTAATTTATCTATTTTCGACTAAAAATCTGCAGATCCAAGCAAATTTAAATATTTTATTTACTTGTTCGAATTCGTGCCTCTATTTGCGAATAGATGGCGCTTCTTGCTGCGAACTCTGCTGCTCGTACGTTCATGGGATTAATACCAGACGAGTCGTAAGTAAGACAGAGATAACCGAGAGTGAGACCATCGGAAATTAGTTCGACTTATTCGATTTGAGTTTGCACTTTTGTCCGTGTGGAACACAAGGCAGTCGCTGTGTCCGCCATTGTTGTGTTGTGAGTGGCCATATTTGTTCGACCATCTTTTATAAACAAAATAGGACCCATAGTTATGGCGGACCATCAAAATATCATGTGCGAAGTGGAAATTCAACCAGACATACAGGAATGCGTAGAAATCGAGACTATACCCGTGGATATGACCGATACGTGCGAGACAATCGTAGAATGCGGAGAACCTATGATGTCTATGCAATCTTTAGAGGGTCGAGATATTATTTTGGAGGCCCAGGAGGAGATCATAGACGATTCGGGGGATCCGTTGAATTTGTACGAAGTTCCCGTACCTGACTCGAACGATTTGTACGTCGAATCGTCGCCCGGACCGTCCAAAAGAAAGAAATCGGGGAAAAATCGAGGCATCCTCGCGCGGCGTGAGAACGAAATCCTTCTCAGTGATATGCACGTAGAGACCAAACCCCGGAAATGGGAACAAAAACAAGTGCAGATTAAAACCATGGAGGGTGAATTTTCCGTAACAATGTGGGCCTCCGGGGCCAGCGACGGTAAGTTTAACGAATCCTCTGGACCGGCAAACTTCCGACATGCCTCCGGTGGAATTTTCCTCTTAAAATTGATTTATTACTGCCAAGGTCACTTAGGTCACTGATTATTCAACTTGTTTCGGAATTTAGCCCACTTATTCGACTTGGGAAATAAACAAATCCGCGAAAAATTTCGCAAAACTGCGGTTTGTTTTGACTTGCAGCGGCCATCACTGAATTTTCTGCCATATTTTAAATGGCCGATGAAATTTATTATGGAGGACAGACATGGCGCCCGTCCGCAGATGTCCAATGGACGTGTTGCTTTATTATTTTTGTACCCAGTTTACCATCCAAGGTTATTTCATTACTGAATCATTGCCTATGTATCAAAACGCAAAGAAAACATTAAATAAAACCCTACAAGTTGTTATTTTTGACTTCATTTAACTAAATAAATTTATACCATTTCATTTGTAACGCCTAGTTAATGATATACTCAACAGGTGTCGCCACTAGCATAATTATTTCAAAAGTGGCATAATTGTTACCGCCTTGTGTTTAAATTGTTGTCAAACTTTGAGGAAGATCCACAGAGGCCGATATTAAGAAATATGTCCTTGATTGTGCATTGTAAGTATTCTGATTTTGTTTAAGACGAGGGTTCAAATCCCGAACCAGATCCTGACTACACTGAATACATGACAGGCAAAAAGATTCCGGCTGACGGTATACCTGGCTTGGACCTGTCGGATCCCAAGCAACTAGCCGAATTCGCCAGACCTGGTCTGAAGAGCCCCAGGGTACGAAGGCCTAACCAAGACAACACCGATAGAACCATCGGTAAGTATTTTTGCATATAGCACCGCATGCTAAACAATAACCGCTTTGTTTTTAAGCTTGCCCTCACAAAGGATGCAATAAAATGTTCAGGGATAATTCGGCGATGAGAAAACACTTGCACACGCACGGACCCCGCGTCCACGTATGTGCGGAATGCGGAAAAGCATTCGTAGAATCTAGTAAATTGAAACGCCATCAGCTTGTCCATACGGGGGAGAAACCTTTCCAGTGCACCTTTGAGGGGTGCGGGAAGAGGTTCAGCTTAGATTTTAATTTAAGGTAACAAGGTCCTCTTGTCGCGCTTTAAATAATTACTGTTTTGGCTTTTAGGACACACGTGAGAATACACACAGGAGATCGGCCCTACGTTTGTCCGTTCGACGGATGCAATAAGAAGTTTGCTCAGTCTACTAACCTTAAAAGTCATATTTTGACACACGCCAAGGCAAAGTGAGTACATTTCGTTGTGGAAGTTGCGTTTTATTTATAAATGTTACATTTTAGATCTAGGAATAACAATATGCAACGACACGCGATAAACAGTATACAAATGACACAACCGCCTTTCGTCCAAGTTGAGGTTGCAGATCCTGAGTACATCGTGTACACGGATTAATGATGGTAAGTTTTTTCTCTATCGTTTAATGCAATTTTTTAAATGTTTCAATTCCTTTACAGATGAAAGAGTCCTGTAAATATTAGTTCGTAAGTAACATTATAAATAGCTTTGTAAAAAACCAAAAAGTGATTTTATTACGGTATGTATTGTAAGGTTTCCTATACATGTTCGTTTCGGTTGAGTAGAGACATGTATTTTTGTATTTTATAAGTACAACTACTCATTGACTGAATTTTTTGTATTCAGGTATTTTTTTTTGTTAATCGATTACATTTAAGTTACTTTAGTGTTGAATTTTCAAATCGTAGCTAATTTATATTTTAGACTTAAGCAATTGTAAAATATCGTAAGTATTGTACATAAAATAAATAATTTTTCAATTGTCGTGTTTTTGATCTAGTCATCTCTCAAACGTACACAATCACCAGTGGAGCCATCTTTTAGTGTTAACTTGAAGTATAGATGAAAAGTATGGTTATAGGCTGTTAAGTGAAACACGTATGTAATCTATTTATCATAAAAAATTACACAAATATATAGTTTTCAGATAGATTGTTGTTAGATAAATTTTTGAAAAAACAAAGCGTGAAGTGGGTAATAAATTTTGTCCCCAAAAGTTTTATCTAAAAAAACTGAAGACGCTACAATTCTTTACGATACACTTACATTTTTTCCACCACTGATATATACCCTCATATTTTTAACATTATGTGAATTCAAAAAGAAGAACACAACGAAGGCTACAGGCGCCATCTAGTTTTCACATATTACACATCAAAGCGTTCATGCACATATCAATTACGGGTTATTAAATAATACACGTCTAAAACCTATAGAAAGCTTTATTTATCATAAAACAAACAAAGAGTTAGGTATAATTGTTTGATAGGTCTGTCAGCAAACTCTTTGGAAAAACAAAGCGAGAAGTGAAGTGAGTAATAAATAGATTTCTTATTTATTTGCAACGTGATCTCAGGTTACGATTTTCGATATTCCTTCAAAAAGTAACGCCAAGTTTGTATTTTTAGGTGTTTCAGAAAGTGTGTCGAACAAGTGCGCGTTGAAACTGTAATCGGAAATTATGAACTGCTTAAGCTTGATAATAATAAACGGTTGGTCTCTACACAACTTTTTCAAGCATTATAAGTGAGTTGATTGCTTCATTTCTTCGTTCTTTTGTCACACTTTGCTGTGATACTTTTGAATTAGGCTGGAAAATTATTAAAAACGGTCCTCGAACACTTTCTGATGAATACCTCGTAAACGAAGATCACTCATTTAAATATTTCCGCGCGACTGCCATGCATAACTTAATAATGGTTCAGCTCTTAAAACGGTAGAAAATTTATATAAAAGGTATAAAAAAATGATCTGAATACCCAACGAAGACTTCCGTTAATGTCTTATCGACATTCGCACAAAGTTTTCGTTCGCTCGTTACGTTTATAACCTTTAGATTAAAATTTCAAAGCTAGACTAACTTGAAGGGGGTTAAGATGGTTTCCTTTGAGTAGACCGTATGCAAAATTATATTTATCTCAGAAAAGAATTTGACTTTAGTTACAATTTTTATGTAAATCCTATCGGAAGACTTTTTCGAGTTGTTACCAAAGAAACGATCTTAACGCTTTTAAAGGACAAAATTTTGCCCACAAAGTACATCATATTCCAGCGAAAGCTCTGTCTGAGCGGGAATTTTAACAATTTCACCTAAAAAAACTGAAGACGCTACAATTTTTTACGATACACATAAATTTTTCGCACCATTGATATTTACCCTCATTTTTTTAACATTTATGTAAACTCGAAAAAAAAAAAGGAAAGGAAAACCGTTCAACTGAAACGTAAAATGAAAAAAATGCTTAACTTTATATTTGAAACACATTTATATAAAGAACGTTAATGTAACAAAAAAAAAAAGGAAATAACATACATGTAATATGTATAGATCTAAAAATAGCGATAAAAAAACTTAAATATAAAATACATCACAATTATTCTTATATACATATCTAAAACTTGTTAGGATTATATACAGTAATAAAATGATTCTGATTAACTAACTTATTTTTATTAAACAAAGACATTTAGAATACTCTGAATAAAATACACGGAATTTAAAGCGACTTGCTGAATACTCCCCGAACTGCCCCCTCGATGAAAGTCTCGAACCCAGACCGCCCCTCCTTCCACTGGCTTCTTAAATCGAATAACTACCTACTCTGCCGACTAGAAAAAAACGTTCCGCGAAAATATTCAGCAATTACTGACCGCCCGCCAAACTCGCCTCAAAAGGAAAATAGCTGCGTCGCTCACATCAAAAAAACACCCCATCCACACGAATCAAAACGGCCGCTCGCCCTACTCGATCGCCTTCGACATGAAATCCAGGAACCGCCTCGCGTACTGCTCCGGGTCACAGGTGCTTATCCCGTCCACGTTCGACCCGTACTTGACGGTTTTCGCCGCCTTGGCGGCCTGCTTCTTCACCCCGTAGTGCGTCAGGACGTCGATGATGGCTATGAAATAGATCTCCTTGACGGGGGCGTGCTCGCAGCTTGGGATCGCGTATATGTCCAGCTCGGGAATGATGCCCCCTGGAAAGAAAACCCCCACGAGTTGTACACAGTTTTTTCATAGCGTACGTCGAAATTGGGACAAAACTGAACAAATTACATGCGGAAGATTCTCAACACAATCGTATGTCGTAGAATATACAGTGAACTCTCTCTTAAGGGACAACGGATATTGTATATGGGATAAATATTTTTGAGAAATGATAAAAAAAATTCTTCCTTTCATTGTAATTTTATCTTCTTTCAACATTTGGAATACTGAAAAGTTCATAATATTTGCCTACTTTTGCCTTAAAACACTTTAAAACATAAAATGTCAAACCGTGGGATATTTGCATAGATTTCTTATGACAATGTAAGCTCGACTGACCTAAATAAGATTGCACAAAAAAAGTTTAGCTAATTTTTTTTACTCAGACGTTGATCATCAACAACAATGAAAAGGTAGCCTTATGACGAGTTTTAGAGTGATTTTTAAGGAATGCTAAACTCGGTACATCAAACTATGCTCGTTTTTACATATTTGACAAAATTAATACAGGAACCGGCATTCATATTTCTTCTGTTACTCCTGTACACTTGCACGAGGTTTCCAACTATCAACAATTACAAAAGGACATCTTTCAAGAGATATTTTCAATGCGGTTGGTATAGGTCTATTTTTAGAGCTTTACCAAACAATACGCTTTTTTATAAGATATTCTACAAAGTTAACTACAAAAATTTTAACATGCTCAGGGCTCGCAATTCTAGCTCGTTGAATGCATTTATGGCAGTTCTTAATTATAAAATCCTGTCTGATAACTGTAGTTCCGCTAGATATATTATAGAAAAATATCTATACTCGACGCAAATTCCTTTACTTAATTACTGTGAGACGTATAAAACTGAAATAATAGTCACTAAAATCTGAAGCAAACACAAAATCACAACTTAAACACAGAATTTCAATTATGACAAAGAATTTTACCGTTTAGTACTTCCGTCTGCTGAAATCGTGCTGCTGGTTGCTGTACTCTTTAAAAATGTGCGAAATAAATAACCTCTTCAGCCATAGTCGTCAATAGTTTTTTTTTTTGCTTTAAAGTCTGGAAATTTTTTGAAGGTTTATTCCATTAATTCTCATTTTTCCCTATTCCCATTTTAAAATATTTGTACTTCGTCATAATTAACCCTGTATACTGCACAATTGCACTCCACTGAAGGGAGAGTTCACTGTATCTTAGCTTTATTCTGAAGCCTTTAACTGAACGCTTCGTATTGACAATTAATGTGCATTTTAACTATTAAAAAAATTTAAAACAATCCAAATTTGAGTCAAAAACAACAAAATATGCGATAAATTTTTACAGAGCGCCTCGAGGTCCCATTTCAGGGCCCTGGACCGATTCAAGTAGCATTAATGATCTCTAAAGCACATCCAGCGAAAATAAATGGCCGTTAGGCTTGCCAAGCTCCCCCAAACACAAACTATCTGTACTCTAAAGGGGCTCACCTGTCACTAAATCTACAAACTGGTAAATCGTACTAAATTTACCTTCATATTGTAGGCTGTGCTCTCGCAGGAATTGCGCTACGGCATTGGGTGAGTCTGGGGGCGTGTTGAACCCTAATGTCCTGTTCTCCAAGCCGGAACCGGACTCGCTCTCGTCTGAGTCTTGGGGGTTCTCAGCTTCAAGTTCGCGTTCGCGCTGCATCTCCTGCTCCCCCCTTTCTACCTCGTGGATGCCTAGAAATAAAAACAGTGATAGATTCTTTCGATAAAAGCGCAACCGTCCACAATTTATGACATCTTATCCGAATTGACCGACTGATGTACCTGATTTCAGTCACATTGAAATAAAACAAGATTTTACGTTTAATTGTTGTCGTAAATATATTAATTTATTTATATTGATAATCGATCTGTTTTGGGAGGGTTATAAACGAAAACATTCCAATAAACCTGGATAATCTTTGATTTATTTAAAATAATAGATAAGAAAATCCCTACAGAGCATTCCTATCTATTATCTTAAACGTATGTAGCGTAAATTGTAAAAGCAGATAAAATACCAAATATCAGCCAATAAACAGTTAATTCCAAACTATCACAAAAAAAAATCTTTTCTTAAGCCACATTTAGCTTAGGTTACAATGCTAGGACACACTTTAAAAAAATACTTAATTATTTCTGTCCGAAAAAACAAAATACACCCCGACAGACTCAAAAATGTACAATCGTTCTTATTTTGTGCCTGAAATAGCCCTCGATCCTTCTAGATGGCACTGCGGGAGTGTCTGTAAATAAAAACAAATGAACAATAACCGTTTCTAGGCTCACCGTCACGTGTAGCAGGCTCTGCAAAACCGTTCTCAGTCGGCGATAGCTGGAAACTTACCCAACAGCAGGCTGTAATCCATCAAGTGTAGTTTTGTTAAAAAGTCGACGTCAGCCGTTAATGTTTCCATCAACTTCTGCTTCGCTTCCTCACCGATATAAACCTACGGAAGAAAAAAATTTGTAATTTCGCAAAACTACTCATATATCATGCAACGGACCTTCATCTGTTCATTAACGAAATCGTTATCTTTCAATGTGGGAAGCTCTTTTTCCCTTTCTTTCTCCGAAGCCTCCCTGTCGACGGTTGAGCCTTTCAGATCAAACTTTCTATGGGTGCCGAGGTGATTCGAGAAAACGTTCCTCATGACACAGATGTAGTGCTCTACGTTATCAACTGTCAGCCGATACATGCCGAGATATTGAGGTAGGAGGGTCTTTCCATGTCGCTCCACAATGTACTAGAAATATTTACAAATTCAGGACTCGTTCTTTGATATTTTTAAGAGATATTACCGGGTGATAGTGTTTTAGGAACGAGTGCATCCTTTCTACCTCTTCGGAGGTAAGCGTCTTGATTATGAAGATCCTGTCGTAGCTTAAGTAGAACTTAGCTCCGCTTTTGCCAGAGGAATCGTCTGGTAAGGGTTGGGACCTAAAAAAATGTTATGTTTGCGGTTTCCAATACAAGTATCTAAAAATAAACAGTGTATGGAAATACTACTCGAGATTATTCATAAGCTCATAATCCATCTATTTGCGATAGATCATATCGCGACACTGCAAACAGAAATATTAAGTACTCAAACACTTGAGAAAGCATTCTTCCGTTAAATTTACAAAGTAAATAAAATCTTATCAGGTTTCACTAAACATATCACATCGACTATAATTTATATAGCTAGGTGCATTGTGTTGAAAATTTTAATTAGGAAAAACATGACTCACATACTTTACCCTAGGTTTATTTATAACTATTTTTAAACGGTTTACCGCATAAAAACAATTATTGTACGACCATATTAAATCAGCTTTATTTTATATTATAATTTATTCAAAATTATTCCAACACCATAAAAAATGGTTATAATTACTAGCTCGTGGGAAAGGTGTGGACGATTAAAGAAAAAATGAAGTTGTTTCCTTTACCTTGTCAGTGACTCCTTATAGTCAAGATCGTCGATCCCAAAGCGTTCTCTAATATTCCTAAAGACCATAGGACAATATTCCTTCACTTTAAAATGAGAAGGCATATTTTCCCTAGAAAATCAAACGTTTTACAAACGGGATGACAATTACCTTGGGTCACTTACTTATTGAAGAGGTGGTTGTCTATTTTTATTTTCGAATACGCTCTAAAATCGTCCGGCAGCAGCATTACCGGTATTGTAACGTGCATCAATTCATTTATCTACAAAATATTCCCTTAGAACCTAACGATAAAAACTGACAACGGTACTTACAGTGTGGTTGATGCCCCACATGAAAACAGACAAGAACGGTTCGTTAGCCCTGAATAGCTTCACTTTCTGGTGCTTCACACGGAAGTGTTTCTTTTTTAACTTGGAAGAACTGCTCATTTTGACAGTTAATTTTTTTCCACTGTAAAAATTACGTCTGCTTCTATAAAGTGTTTACCATATTTCTTTTTCGGATCGCCTCGATATCGTTATCGTATCCTCCGTATTGCGACTATTTACTAAACCGTTTAAAAACGTACTAATTAATTTTTCAGAGGATCATATCAAATATAAATCGTAAAGACACACACCTTCATTGATTACTTATCGGGCAACATCGACCGGTAACGGAAACGCACGAATAATAAAACTATTTTTAACAAACTATTGTCGCGTAGATTTTATACGAATTGTTCTAATATTAAACAACGCAGGAGTATTAGGGCCACTTTTTTTTTTTTAGTAATAAGTGGGTTAAATAATTTTACGTGTAAATAGATGACAATTACGTGTTTATCCCTCTAGCGACAAGTAGCACCATTTACCAGTAGGTCAAAAGTTGTAAATACTTTAATTCGTGAAGTACTCTTCAGATGTCGCTACGATGAAAGAGATAAACAAAATATTTTGAAATGTATGTCAAAGTGTCAAGTCATCAATGTCACTGTCAGTCAAAGATAAAATATTTTAAGTGATTTAAAAAACAATCTTCTGAGATTATTGTATAAAATATCCATGTAATTGTTCCAACGTCAAATAATCGTAAAATTTGTTAATTTGATATGCGGTTTTACGGTTAGGTTAAAATATCTCTTGTAATCAATAATTTTGTTTGGACCTTCCTATTTTTAAACAAACCCTTGAGATATGTAGGACAACACGCCCTAAAGAATGCGTTTAATACCCGGTACTAAAACTAATTAATTAATATGTGTGCCACACCACAATTTTAATAGTATATTCATTGTCTTGAATAATTTCATACAATGGTTCGTGTGATCTCAGTGCACCATTTTACCAGCCAAAATGTGCAGACTGTGGAACAACCCACTGCTTGCACTGTGGCACCGCCAAACAGATTGCTTTTGGCTTTAACAAGCAACTGTGTCGAAGTGAGAGATTTAAACAATGATTCCGACGTTCTGTTCTCGTTTCCATCCGTAGACGAAGTCATACAGATAGTACATTGCTTAAATGGTAATCTGATACAACATTTAATCCTTCTTATCCCCTCATTGCATCCTTTTTAGGTGATTATGTTGCTACATTAGAGACAAAATTCAATCGTCAGAACAAAGAAACTAATTTCGTAAGGGTTTATATTAACTGGGATAGCATAGCAACGTTGCAGCAGTCGAAAATGACTAGTAGCGGTATCAGTTTAGGGTCTTCGGAATGTGGTATGGTACAGCCCATGCGGGCCAGGATTGCTGGTCGGGTTACACCAACCACTAACCAGTCTGAATTAGGCAGTTTAGAAATGATCGAAATTCCCATTAAAAGAAACCCGAATCTCATAGAATGTTGTCAGGTACTTGAAATTATCTTTTTTTGAATTGTAATAATGCAGTATGTATTTAGATTTCTGGTAATCTGTTGATATTGGCGAAAAAAATCATAAACTTGTACGCATTCCAAGTCAAGACACACGATATTTCCAAACTAAAATTCATAGACTTTGAGGAGTTGCCTCTCATGATAGAAGTGTCGTTTAATCCGTTACAAGTGGATATGTGCGAGAATTATATAGCCTGTATCAACAAAGACAGCATGCACCTGTTTAAGATCTCTCAGTCCCACTCGAGAGAATCCGCCAATGAAACCAGTACAAATAACGACAATGAATTTAATTTTATTTGTAAGTACATTTCTTGAGAACGTAGATTTGCAATAAAACAACTTTCATTATTCAGATTCAGGTAACGGCCCTATAGATTACAAAAAACTACTGCATGACGAGATGTTGAGTACGACCAAGGAAAAAATAACGGTGAATCTGCCGACAATTGTGAAAGAGAACAGTATGGTACATAAAAACAGCCCATTTACGTTCAGCGATAAGGATATGGTAGCTACGATCCGATCAACTTCTCCTGTGGACGTAAGCAGCGGAGCGAATATTGAAATTGTTACTATCTATAATTTTTTTTAGAATAAAGCGCAAATTTACACGATCCAGAACCTGATCCAGCTCAAATTGGTACCGATAATGATAGAGAACGCTCAGAGGCAGGTAGCGGAAGAATTTAAGAGTATGATACTGAAACCGTTGTATATCGATCAAAATCTGAACAAAGCGTCATTGGAAAACGATCGTTTCTTAAGAAGCGATTTTAGGAAATGCTTGAATAGCGTCGCTTGTATTATTGCGACTCAACAGGAAGGATATTTGTATTATTTCGACGATAGAGGTAAGATATTAACGTTACGATTAGCTTCATTGTAAAATCGTTTAATTTCATCAGATCCGGGTGTCGACAAGGACAATTGTATCGCTATATACCCTTTTACGGCACCCGTTTTTAAATTAGTGATGGAGGATTACTTTCTACACGCTCTAACCGAAACCGGTTTAGAATCGTACACTTTGAGAATCGGGCATCAGTTGTGCCGTAACTTCGAAATCGTCGATAACGTAAACTTGGTAAATTATTATTAAACGTGTGTCCCACAATTTTAACGTTTCAAATTTAAGGCTTGCCCCCCGATAAGCGATTCTATTTGCCTTGTGGGCTTAAGACCGTTCCTGGGAGTGGAACAACTCTTAATAACGGAAAATTATTTAGTCTTGCTGGCCAATTCCGAGACGTCACCTACCCACTCCGTTAGTTCAAACAGCAGGTACGTAACTGTAATTTGACCTCCGATTTCGTACGAGCTTAGAATTTTTTTAGTTCAAATGCATCGTTTTTTACTTTATACAACTTGGAGCTTCCCTCGCCTAAAACGGTGTTCAACGATATTTCTATCGTGGCAAACGTACATCGGTTTACTTCCGCTTTGACTTACTGCCACTTGTTAAGTGAAGCTCACATGGTGCTTCGCATGGCGTTGCTTATGAAGAAGTGGACGATGACTGACGATAACGTTAAGCTTGTTATACAAGCAAAAGGTAATAATGAGGATGTGATTGAAACTTACAGGACGTCATGCGCCCTTTTGGGGGATCATTATATCATGTGAGTTAACTATCCTGAATGTTGTGCGATGCAAAACTTTTATTTGATGCTTTGTAGGTGTTATAACGAGGACGAGTATAGTCTAGCTATTCCTTATTATAAAATGGCGAGAGTGATGCCTTTCGAAGTTCTGAAAAGGGTAAAAAAGGTCCAAGAACAGTCAAATAATCAGGTAAAAATATGCATTACGACGTGACGTAACGTTGTTAAATTTTTTTTATTTAGAATACTAGAGGCTTGATTTATTATCTGAAGAAAACGCTGCTGGAAATAAAGTCTGGCATGGACATAGACAAGTTTTTCGGGTCGAGTTCCAAGCAGAATTTCTCGGATTCTATCTTGGATTTACTGGAAAATCATGGTTACGAGGACCTGCCGAACTTGATACTAAAAAGCAGGATAATCCGAGAATATTCGACCGATAAACTCATCAGCATCTTGACGGAGCGAATTTCAGAGTAAGGGAATTAATTTAACGTCGTTTTTGCGATACACGTTTGTCGTTTGCAGCACTTTCTCCAAACCGGCGGAAAAATACTTGGCCCTAACGATTTTGTGCATCCAAAAGTGCAGTATGAGCTGCGCCCAGGAGTACCTCGAAAAAATTAGTAAGGACAGTTTGTGCAGCTTATTGCTGGAGAATTTCGAACTACTGTTTGAGATCACTTATTCCTTACAAAATAAAAACAAAGGCGTCACCACTTTTTCCGAATTGACCGTTTTGTTGATCAGCGTCTGCCCCGAACTTCTATCATTCCTTTTCGTCAGTCTGATCATGGACAAGAAAGTAATAAATCTCAACAAAATCATAAAAGTAAGTATTTTTTAGCCTTAAACTCAACATGATGATATTTTGACAATTGTATATGCAAGATATTTCAACTGTTCTGTTTTTCAAAGCCAAGTAGATAGTTATTTGACATTTGTGTGTGAGACGTTCCACCTGTTTTGTTTTTCAAAGCTAACTAGTTGTTTTGTTTGCCAATCAAAGATTTTGACTGTTGTATGTGAGACGGTTTAACTGTTTTGTTTTCTAAAGTTGGTGTTTTCACAATTGACAGTTGTTTGTGAGACGTTTCAATTGACAGTCAGTTTGTTCACAATCAAATAATTTGACAGTTGTATGTTAGATGTTGCAACTGTTTTGTTTTTCAAAACAACTAGTTGGTTTTTTGCCAATCAAACGTTTTGACAGTATGTGAGACGTTTCAACTGTTTTGTTTTCTAAAGCCAACTAATCGATTATTTCAGAATGAAACGATTTGATAGGTGTGTACGCGATGTTTGAATTGTTTTGTTTTTCAAAGCCAACTAGTTAGCTTTTTCACAATAAAGCGTATGTAAGAAAATAACAGCTCATTCGTTGTTTTCTTTTGCTTTTTAGGTATTTTTGGAATATTTGCCTTCGAGTATAGGCAACGATAGCAACTCGGCAAGCTTAGTCTTACAGAAAACTTTGGAAATGTACTTTGAGCAGTACTTTTCCAAACCCGAGAACATCGATTTGACCAAAATTATCTACGAACGGGGCGCTAGCGAAGCCATGAAGTTGTTGGTGCGATCTTACCTGTCTCAATTACAGATACTGCAGTTGAAAGAGCAGAAAAGCCAAAAGGAAGGCAAAAATAGCGAGTAAGAATTTTTCTTTTGTGTGTTGAATTAATAATAAATTTTTTACCTTACATGGTTTATGCATATATTTATTTTTTTTTTTCAGTTCAAATAAGAAAACCGACAAGTTTTTAGAGGACGTAAACGACGATATAGAGAAAGACAAAGAACAAGAAAAACTCGGCTACAATCAAATAAATAAAACGTATTTCGAGGAACAGACCAAGAAACCAGTCGGCTCGTACCTGTTTTCGAACTTCCGGTACGAATATCTGGACAGGATGCCCCCCTTCCAGATAGAGATACTTTCGAAATTGTACCAGGCCTGCATCGAGAACTATCCCGTGAAGGAAGTTCATCAGCCGAACGAAGAAGCGGATTTGATCTTGAAGAAGTTGCAGGCCCTCCTCTGCAGCCAAGTCATCCCCAAACAAGTTATCGCCGAAGTAAACGGGTTCTTGTCTGTAAACGAAGGACTGAGGGGCAACGAGAGTCTGCAGTCCATAACGATGGGCACGAACGATGCCGTTTTGCTCCTGATAGACGCCTGTCCGCAGTGCCTGCTACAGTTCGGAAAGGTTAGTGATTGTTTTAAATCAAAATAGGTATAGTTCTTTTTGTATATATTATAGAAATAAAAAACTCTTTATGTTACCGACAATAGAAAATATCAGGAAAATACTTATCTGCAGGTCGAAGAACAAGTGATCATCAAATTGAGTGCAAAACAAAATGATACGAAGCACACACTACAAAATACCAAAAATAATAACGATAACACGATTTGTTTACATACGTGTTACTTTGTTATCTAAAGGAGCTTTAAGGTTAGTTATAAAGGAAGCGTGACATTCAATAAAGATTGTGAGCACAACTTATCACGTCCCTTATCGATGATGTAGAGTGAAATAGAGAGTAGGGTTACAGAATCGGCTTTAAAATTTACAATAATTTTGATTTGTGAAATAAATTAACTGTACATTTATTTTCTACGGACACTTAAAAATTATATTGCCCTATTCTCCTCGTAACACACTTGGCAGCGAGCTTTTCTGAAATTTTTTGTCTAAATTTGAAAAGAACTGTAACAGATTTTTTATAGATAAAAATGTTTCAGGACCGGTTCAGCAGAACGGACGAGTGGAAGTTCTTGGTGGCAACCGTTCAGCGCCGAATCCTAAGACTGTCGCAGAACGAGCAGCTGAAAAGGGTGTGCTTCTTCCACAAAAAAATCCTGAAAGGTACCGGCGATTTTTTCGGTTTCCCTTCGAAATAACCGCACCACGTTCATTTACAGATGTGCTGACCTACGTCGCTTCTTCCATGACGCTGGACCAGCTCGTGCAGGTCTTCCCTCAACGGTTCAGCACCAGCACCCAGGACGGACCCGCCAAGGAAGCCACGAGCGACGCGACAGATACCAGCAGGAATGATACCGTGGATTATACGGACAACGATCTGGACATCCTGAAGGAGATCCAGAACTACGAGCCGTACGTCATCATCTGCAAAGAGACGATGCACGCCAATCAGATAAACAAGCTTATAACCACCACCGGGCAGCAACTTCTGTGTACTCTGAACCTGTAAGCGGGACCGCGGGATGGATACCTTGCTTTGGCTGTGCGACTCCCTTTTCGTAAGGAAAAGTTTACTTTTAGCGGCAAGCGCCCTCTATTGTTTTCTTTCTTGAACAACAGATGGAGTTGTGTGTTTCTGTTCAATTATTTTACACAATATATCAAAAATCGCGCGAGATAAATGTTTATTTTGAAATAAAACTTGGCGGAAATTAAATATATTACTAAATCTGAGGTGTAAAGGGTGCGATTTTTTTACTTGCGAATGGCTATTGTTTTATTTACTAAGAAGAAACCCCATCTATTATTTTCTTTCGGTATCTTAAGATTTCTTTTGTTGAACAACAGATGGGGCTGTGTGTTTCACTTCAATTATTTTACACAAATATGAGCAAAATTGATCCTTATTTTGAAAAAAATATGTTGGAAGTTGAGTATTGGTGAATTTAAAGTGTAATGATTGCGATTTTTTACTTGCCGAATGGTTATTGTTGAATGCAATTCTATCTACTAAGGAAAAACGGCACTTACTGTTTTCTTACAGCGTGCGTTGAACGATAGATGGCGCTTGCATTATTTTTCATAAATTTACCCAATTCATGCAAATTTTGGTAAAAATACAACAAACGTTAGATTTTATCAAAATTTGAGGTGATTTTTTACCTACCGAATAGATTTTGTTGGATGTAACGAAATTTCGGTTTCGTTTAGTGAATTTTAAGGACGAAGGTGCTAAATTTTGTAGAAAAAAGAGGTTTTAGGGGAGGATTTGATCTGTGAAGTAGTCGTTAGGTATTTATTTATTTATTTCGATATGTTCCTAGTAAATTTTTCGTTTGATGACCAAAGATGTAGCGAAAATCAAATAGATTCCTATCCATATCAAAAGTAATAGAGTACGTATGGTTTTAAGGTTTCCGTGCACAGTATTTACCAAGAAGGCATAAAGTCGCACAAAGCTTTTGATGTTTTAGTTTTTTTTCGGATATATACGACGTATTTTTAGCGATTTGTATTGAATATATATTAGCAAAGTTATAGCTAGTAAATTGTATGTTGTTTTCTAGGAAATATCCGTTGTTTTGCGTGCACATGCTTGTCAAGCACTTTGTTATATAATTATGCCTGAAACGTGTGATATTTATCAGCCGATTGAGTGCGTTGAGGTTGTTTTTGCCACCGTACTTAAATTTTCTGTAACGTTTGTTGCAATTTTTATGTTATTTTAGTTTTAAAAAATTTCGTCTCTCGCATTGTTAGTTGGACGTTCTAATCACTGTTTGAGTTAAAAAATCTTTTCGTAAAAAGATAACTTCAAATAAGTGCCAATTTTAGATTGTATTTGTCAATTTCCTTTAAACGTTCTCTTAGAAGCGTTTAATATTGCATTCCTTTCTAGTCTGACTACGATGGCCGCGTAATTGTCCTAATTTTAGCTTAAATTGAGATTTTTTTTTTATCCACAGGGTTTTTGTAATTTTATATTTAACTGTTTTTAAATTTATGTGTTCTTGACCATAAGTGAATTAATTTTAAAAATATATATTCATAGATATTTTTATTATATTAATATAGTTACTCTATGCAAATTAAAATTTTATTGATATATTGAAGTAATATACAAATAAATGTCGAGAAATCACTTGCTTTTTAATTAAATACTCTTACAACGAAAAATTACAATTAACAAACTAATCGTTTTTTCCTACCTCTTTTATCTTTCCTTCGTAAATTATTCTGGTATTTTTAAATCCTTTCTTTTTCATCCACATAGCGAAAAAAATGAAATTTTTTGTGTTATCGAGTACAATGAGTTTTAATTGCAGAATGTGTTAAATTGTAGATATAAAACACTTATCATTTATTGGCTGTCAGTGTACTGTCTTTTTCTATTGTCCAATAGACACTCTTGCTAGAAAAGGATAGATACTGTACGCTTCCGCACGTTGATGCTGTCTAATTTGAATCAATGCTCTCAGTTCATTTAGTTACTCGAGACGCCACTAGGTGTAGATAAGTTTCATTTGTTGTAAAAATGGAGTGATATTTTGCGTGCGTCTAGTGAAAAACTTTATAATTACAAGTGAAAATTGTGGAAATGCAGGTGTGTGTATATGTTTTTGTATTGCAGCACAGATTTACTGAGTAAGTACTAGATATATTTTCTAATATTCATTTAATTTAAAACAAAATCGTCTAAATAAAGGTAAAGCTCCATCTATTACCACAGTGAAGTTATAATTTTGTTTTTGATATTTGTAAATAACTTTTTAAACAATCCAAACATTTCTATACATTTTACTTATGGCAAATTGTTGTTTTTTTAAATTAGAACTTTTTGCAACTTTAGTGTATACATCTGATCATCGTCTCCTAAATGGCGTCGATAAAGCACGCCTACTGCGATTTCGCCGACGATCTGACTATTGAAACGATCGTTTTTCCTGCCTTTTTTTAAGTAAAAAAGGATACATTCATTGCACGGAGGAAAAACTGTTTCCGTTTCAGATAAAGTGCCTTTTCCGCTGACGGCTGAATATATAGTAAAATGTTTCTTGAATAGATTATTCGAATGGTAAGTAATAGGGTCGTGCAAAATTACGATATGATCGGCAAAGTTTCATGATTCGTCATTAGATTTTCAACAAAGCAGGCCGATCTTGAAATTTTGCACCTCGTCATTATTTACTATTCTGAATAACTTTTTCAAGCAACATTTTGCTGTATTTTCAGGAGTAGGTACTTTACTTTCGACTTTACTTAAAATCAAAACAGTTTTTACTCGGTGCACTGAATATTTCAAATAGGAATATTTCGAAAACGGTTACTCCTAACGACTTCAACAAGGAGGGTATACATTTTCCAGATAAAACAGATAGGAGACCCGATTGTTTCAATAATCAGATTTATACACAAGCCGCAAAAAAATTCGCCATTTAAGAGAAGCATGATGTGCCATATGTGGCGCCCTGTACTAGTCAAAATTTGAATTTCTCACCTCCAAATAACTTCAATCTTCAAAATGTTCGTAAATATTTGGATGTTTTTAAAAGTTTTTTACAAATATCGCTAATTTTGACACTGTGTATCTTTTTAACCATCGTAAGTTCCATTATTTTCGAATTTCTCTTTTAACGTAATATGAAAATAGCCATTTGCATTAATTATTTATTTAAATACTATTTACATTATAATACAGCATTACATATATTGCAGAATCGGTCTAAGAACTTAAACTAACATTCTACTTACAATATAACATAAATTTCATAAACAATTTTCCAACAGATAAAGTGCAGAAATAACATAAAATCATTGTATTATTACGTATCCTCTCATTTAAAATACTACTCTTGTGTAGGTGTCTAAATAATCTGCCTAACTACACGTATACATATATATTTACAGACACTATATAAAAATATGTACCTATACATCGAAACTGTTTCGAACAAAATGTCAACGAAATTTTGGGATATTTACAGGGGGTTTTCCATATCGGTATCATTCGTAATGAACTAGCAACAATAGAGAAAGACAGTTTAAAATCAATCTAGATCTTTGGTACCACGCTAGAATTACGTTTTTGTGCAAGCGTACAAATTTTATCGAACACCTTTATAAACAAAATAACTTTTAGGTAATGCCCAGGTAATACTGCTTTTAAAACCCACCCTAGTATTTTTAATACACTCGACGAACAATTTCTCGGTTCTTCAATCACTTAATCTTTTTCAAACCCAAAAGGGCGCCGATATTATAAATATCTTAAAGAAAAGAATTGTTTTATTGGTAAAAACGACGAGCAGCGGCGCGATTTTGAGTTCTGGGGGCTGTTGACACCGGCGCATCCACCAGAACCGTCAGTACCACCCGTAGAACGGCTGGTGGCCGAAGGTTTTCGGCGCCTGGTGGGCAGGGTAGCCGTGGAGGGTGTGCTGCATTCCGTTCTGTCCGAAGGTGGTCAGTCCTTGGGAGATGGGTTGACCCAGCTGCCCCAGGCTGCTGGGGATGGGCTGATGGGTGTTGCCCGGGCTCAGGTTTCTGATTTGGTGGGTCGGGGACATGTGCCACTGCGAGGAGAGGTGCTGCAGGTTGCTGGACTCGGTGCACGGGGGGGCGTCGTTGCTGTTGCTGTTACCTGGAAAAAATAGCGATTTTGAGTTTTATTTACTTGGTAAAATTATTGGGAAAAGAATGGGAGGCCATATATCGGAAATCCATTGAAAACAATCTTAAAACGATTATATTTTATTGTTTATTCAGAGCGTGTGCTAATAGAAACGCTGTTTTTGTCTTTCCTAATATGTTCCGTCAATGAAATGTATCATTTTCCGAAAATGACACGGACATAGCCCATATGCCGTTTAATTTTCGAAATAAAGACATAAATCAATGGAAAACAGTATAAGATTCTACCGGTGTGAAATCATCCACAGCCACACATTTAGGTAGGACTATAATCGATAAAGTCGTGGTCAGAAAATGAAGTCGAATTTTACACAAATTTTTTAAATAATTCATATAGGGCTGATCACACAGAATATTAAAAACCTGAAAAATAAAAAAAATCCACCCACCCTTCCTATTTCTCAGGCAGTTAGGGTTGTGCAAAGGGGCTGCAATTATTAAAACAGAAAATATTCAAATAAATAAAAATATAACTTGGTCGCTCACCATAGTCACAGAAAACATAAAACAAACATATTAAGAGATTTCACCCACCCGTTTATTTTTCCAGGCCGCTACGGTTGGTGAAAGGGGTGTAGTTTTGATAACATTTTTATTTGGAAATATTCCAAATAAAAACAAATATTTCTTGACCGGACACCATATTCACAGAGAATGTTAAAAATTAGCATATTAAGAGATCCCACCTACCCGTTTCATTTTCCAGGCCGTCAGGGTTGGCGATAAGGGGTGGATTTGATAAAACACGAAATACTTCAAATAAAAAAAACTATATCTTGACCGGCCTCCAAATTCATAGAGAATGTTAAAAATAAGCATATTAAGAGATCCCACCCACCCGTTTCATTTTCCAGGCCGTCAGGGTTGGTGATAAGGGGTGGATTTGATAAAATACGAAATATTTCAAATAAAAAAAACTATTTCTTGACCGGCCACCAAATTCATAGAGAATGTTAAAAATAAGCATATTAAGAAATCCCGCCCACCCGTTTCATTTTCCAGGCCGTCAGGGTTGGCGATAAGGGGTGGATTTGATAAAATACGAAATATTTCAAATAAAAAAAACTATATATTGACCGGCCACCACATTCATAGAGAATGTTAAAAATTAGCATATTAAGAGATCCCACCTACCCGTTTCATTTTCCAGGCCGTCAGGGTTGGCGATAAGGGGTGGATTTGATAAAATACGAAATATTTCAAATAAAAAAAACTATTTCTTGACCGGCCACCAAATTCATAGAGAATGTTAAAAATAAGCATATTAAGAGATTCCATCCACCCGTTTCATTTTCCAGGCCGTCAGGGTTGGCGATAAGGGGTGGATTTGATAAAATACGAAATATTTCAAATAAAAAAAACTATATCTTGACCGGCCTCCAAATTCATAGAGAATGTTTAAAATAAGCATATTAAGAGATCCCACCCACCAGTTTCATTTTCCAGGCCGTCAGGGTTGGTGATAAGGGGTGGATTTGATAAAATACGAAATATTTCAAATAAAAAAAACTATTTCTTGACCGGCCACCAAATTCATAGAGAATGTTAAAAATAAGCATATTAAGAGATCCCGCCCACCTGTTTCATTTTGCAGGCCGTCAGGGTTGGCGATAAGGGGTGGATTTGATAAAATACGAAATATTTCAAATAAAAAAAACTATATCTTGACCGGCCTCCAAATTCAGAGAGAATGTTAAAAATAAGCATATTAAGAGATCCCATCCACCCGTTTCATTTTCCAGGCCGTCAGAGTTGGTGATAAGGGGTGGATTTCTTAAAATACGAAATATTTCAAATAAAAAAAACTATATCTTGACCGGCCTCCAAATTCATAGAGAATGTTAAACATAAGCATGTTAAGAGATCCCGCCCACCCGTTTCATTTTCCAGGCCGTCAGGGTTGGCGATAAGGGGTGTATTTGATAAAATACGAAATATTTCAAATAAAAGAACCTATATATTGACCGGCCACCACATTCATAGAGAATGTTAAAAATTAGCATATTAAGAGATCCCACCTACCCGTTTCATTTTCCAGGCCGTCAGGGTTGGCGATAAGGGGTGGATTTGATAAAATACGAAATATTTCAAATAAAAAAAACTATTTCTTGACCGGCCACCAAATTCATAGAGAATGTTAAAAATAAGCATATTAAGAGATTCCATCCACCCGTTTCATTTTCCAGGCCGTCAGGGTTGGCGATAAGGGGTGGATTTCATAAATTACGAAATATTTCAAATAAAAAAAACTATATCTTGACCGGCCTCCAAATTCATAGAGAATGTTAAACATAAGCATGTTAAGAGATCCCGCCCACCCGTTTCATTTTCCAGGCCGTCAGGGTTGGCGATAAGGGGTGTATTTGATAAAATACGAAATATTTCAAATAAAAGAACCTATATATTGACCGGCCACCACATTCATAGAGAATGTTAAAAATTAGCATATTAAGAGATCCCACCTACCCGTTTCATTTTCCAGGCCGTCAGGGTTGGCGATAAGGGGTGGATTTGATAAAATACGAAATATTTCAAATAAAAAAAACTATTTCTTGACCGGCCACCAAATTCATAGAGAATGTTAAAAATAAGCATATTAAGAGATTCCATCCACCCGTTTCATTTTCCAGGCCGTCAGGGTTGGCGATAAGGGGTGGATTTCATAAATTACGAAATATTTCAAATAAAAAAAACTATATCTTGACCGGCCTCCAAATTCATAGAGAATGTTAAACATAAGCATGTTAAGAGATCCCGCCCACCCGTTTCATTTTCCAGGCCGTCAGGGTTGGCGATAAGGGGTGTATTTGATAAAATACGAAATATTTCAAATAAAAGAACCTATATATTGACCGGCCACCACATTCATAGAGAATGTTAAAAATTAGCATATTAAGAGATCCCACCTACCCGTTTCATTTTCCAGGCCGTTAGGGTTGGCGATAAGGGGTGGATTTCATAAAATATGAAATATTTCAAATAAAAAAAACTATATCTTGACCGGCCTCCAAATTCATAGAGAATGTTAAACATAAGCATATTAAGAGATCCCGCCCACCCGTTTCATTTTCCAGGCCGTCAGGGTTGGTGATAAGGGGTGGATTTGATAAAATACGAAATATTTCAAATAAAAACAACTATTTCTTGACCGGCCACCAAATTCATAGAGAATGTTAAAAATAAGCATATTAAGAGATCCCACCTACCCGTTTTATTTTCCAGGCCGTCAGGGTTGGGGATAAGGGGTGGATTAGATAAAATACGAAATATTTCAAATAAAAAAACCATTTCTTGACCGGCCACCAAATTCATAGAGAATGTTAAAAATAAGCATATTAAGAGATCCCGCCCACCCGTTTCATTTTCCAGGCCGTCAGGGTTGGTGATAAGGGGTGGATTTGATAAAATACGAAATATTCCAAATAAAAACAACTATTTCTTGACCGGCCACCAAATTCATAGAGAATGTTAAAAATAAGCATATTAAGAGATCCCACCTACCCGTTTCATTTTCCAGGCCGTCAGGGTTGGTGATAAGGGGTGGATTTGATAAAATACGAAATATTCCAAATAAAAACAACTATTTCTTGACCGGCCACCAAATTCATAGAGAATGTTAAAAATAAGCATATTAAGAGATCCCGCCCACCCGTTTCATTTTCCAGGCCGTCAGGGTTGGTGATAAGGGGTGGATTTGATAAAATACGAAATATTCCAAATAAAAACAACTATTTCTTGACCGGCCACCAAATTCATAGAGAATGTTAAAAATAAGCATATTAAGAGATCCCACCCACCCGTTTCATTTTCCAGGCCGTCAGGGTTGGTGAGAAAAAAATGGGAATAAATAAATTAAATTTGTTGACTGTCTGTTATTAGGGATAATATGAAAAAATAATAAAACGAAGTTTCCCGACCAATTTTAAGGCAAATAAGTTTCGGTATCAATACGAGTGGTAGGGGTGATACTTCCTAAAGGTATTGTTTCGAAAATGTTTTACATAACTCGCAGAATTTTTTATTAATATTTCTACATCCTTTGTGGTAAAGCCTATGACATGATGTACAATTTTCATCATTAGCATCTGCATCGTCACCACAAGAATTAATTTTTTATATTTGAAATATTTCGTATTTTATCAAATCCACCCCTTATCGCCAACCCTGACCGCCTGGAAAATGAAACGGGTGGGCGGGATCTCTTAATATGCTTATTTTTAACATTCTGTATAAATTTGGAGGCCGGTCAAGAAATAGTTTCTTTTATTTGAAATATTTCGTATTTTATCAAATCCACCCCTTATCACCAACCCTGAGGGCCTGGAAAATGAAACGGGTGGGTGGAATCTCTTAATATGCTTATTTTTAACATTCTCTATGAATTTGGAGGCCGGTCAAGATATAGTTTTTTTTATTTGAAATATTTCGTATTTTATCAAATCCACCCCTTATCGCCAACCCTGACGGCCTGGAAAATGAAACTGGTGGGTGGGATCTCTTAATATGCTTATTTTTAACATTCTGTATAAATTTGGAGGCCGGTCAAGAAATAGTTTCTTTTATTTGAAATATTTCGTATTTTATCAAATCCACCCCTTATCACCAACCCTGAGGGCCTGGAAAATGAAACGGGTGGGTGGAATCTCTTAATATGCTTATTTTTAACATTCTCTATGAATTTGGAGGCCGGTCAAGATATAGTTTTTTTTATTTGAAATATTTCGTATTTTATCAAATCCACCCCTTATCGCCAACCCTGACGGCCTGGAAAATGAAACGGGTGGGCGGGATTTCTTAATATGCTTATTTTTAACATTCTCTATGAATTTGGTGGCCGGTCAAGAAATAGTTTTTTTTATTTGAAATATTTCGTATTTTATCAAATCCACCCCTTATAGCCAACCCTGACGGCCTGGAAAATGAAACGGGTGGGTGGGATCTCTTAATATGCTTATTTTTAACATTCTCTATGAATTTGGTGGCCGGTCAAGAAATAGTTCTTTTTATTTGAAATATTTCCTATTTTATCAAATCCACCCCTTATCGCCAACCCTGACGGCCTGGAAAATGAAACGGGTGGGTGGGATCTCTTAATATGCTTATTTTTAACATTCTCTATGAGTTTGGAGGCCGGTCAAGATATAGTTTTTTTTATTTGAAATATTTCGTATTTTATCAAATCCACCCCTTACCGCCAACCCTGACGGCCTGGAAAATGAAACGGGTAGGTGGGATCTCTTAATATGCTAATTTTTAACATTCTCTGTGAATATGGTGTCCGGTCAAGAAATATTTGTTTTTATTTGGAATATTTCCAAATAAAAATGTTATCAAATCTACCCCTTTCACCAACCGTAGCGGCCTGGAAAAATAAACGGGTGGGTGAAATCTCTTAATATGTTTATGTGTTATGTTTTCTGTGACTATGGTGAGCGACCAAGTTATATTTTTATTTATTTGAATATTTTCTATTTTAATAATTGCAGCCCCTTTGCACAACCCTAACAGCCTGAGAAATAGGAAGGGTGGGTGGATTTTTTTTGTTTTTCAGGTTTTTAATATTCTGTGTGATCAGCCCCATATGAATTATTTAAAAAAATTGTGTAAAATTCAACTTCATTTTCTGACCACGACTTTATCGATTATAGTCCTACCTAAATGTGTGGCTGTGGATGATTTCACACCGGTTAAGATTCTTAAGTTTTATTATTTAACCAAAGCGTGATCTAGCTAAAACACCTTTTTGGTGTGTTGGATGATGTTGTGTTTATTGTTTTACCAAAAATGCCACAAACATAGCCGATATCTCGTTTAATTTTCGAGATAGATACGAAAATCAATCGGAAATAATCGTAGATTTTTAAATTTGATTAATTATTCAAAACGTTATTGAAGAAATGCGTCTTTTTTGTGTGTTCTGAAACGCTTTTTCAGTAAAATGTATAATTCGTCAAAATGCTAAAGACATAACAATATCTCTTAATTTTCGAGGTATAGACGAAGATCTATCGGGAACAGTCTGAGATACTTAAGTTTTATTATTTAGCCAGAGCGTGATTTAACTAAAACACCTTTGTGTGTCTTGGATGATGTTATGTCTATTATTTTACCAGAAATGTCACGAACATAACTCATATCTCGTTTAATTTCGAGATATAGGCACAAATCATCAATCACAATAATCTAAAATGCCTAAATTTTAGGATTTATTAAAAACATGATTGAATGAAAATACCTATTTTATTATGATTTTTCCTAAAAATGTATTATGTTATCAAAAATTCCCAATATATAGATGCAAATCCATCTAAAATAATTTGAAATACCTAAACTTTAGTATTTATTAAACACATAATCCAATGAAAACACCTCTATTTTGTATATATAATGCTTTTCGTAGAAATGTATTACTTTCATCAAAAATATTACGGACTATATTTCTTATAATTTATAATTTTGGAGATAGGTACAAACGAAAATTCATCAGAAACAATTCCAAACAATTAAATTTTATTATTTATTGAATACGTATTCGAATGAAAACACCTTTTTATGTTTTTTAAGGTGCTCTTCCCGAGAAATGTTTTGCCAAAAATGCCACGGATACAAACCAAACTCTACCGGAAAGGATTTGAAACGCTCAAATTTCATTATTTCATTCAAAATGTGGTCGAACGAAACCATTTTTTCTGTTTTCTAAGATGTTCTTTCAGAGAAATGTATTATTTTAACAAAAATACCAGATATACAGCCCATATTTCGAACAATTTTCAACATACAGACGAAAATTCATCAGAAACAATCCCAAACACTTAAATTTTATTATTTATTCAAAACATATTCGAATGAAAACACCGTTTTGTTTTTTTTAAGGGACTCTTCCGAGAAATATATTGTTTCAGCAAAAATGCCACGAATACAAACCAAAATCTATCGGAAAGGATTTGAAACGTTTAAATTCCATTATTTTATTCAAAATGTGGTTGAACGAAAGCACTTTTTTCTGTCTCCTGAGATGTTCTTTCAGAGAAATGTAGTATATTAACAAAAATACCAGATATACAGCCTAAATCAGACGAAAATCCATCGGAAACAATCACCGACGCGGGTGACAATTGAAAATCTCGGCGGCCCGGAACCTTGAACGGCCACCTGAGACCTGGCTCGCCACCATACGAAGTGAAAGTAAATAAATATTTGAGCAACAGATCGCAGAATGCAGCGGAGTAAAATATACATTCAATTGTCGGTCGCGGTTGGCCGGTTCTCCGTTTTCGCGTCGATAGTCAGCCGTTTTTTTCGCGCCAGCCAACTTCTCCAGCGGACCCAGTTGAACGCTGACGCAATATTTTTACCTATTTTTTTCGGACGTTTCGCCAACCACCGGGTTTGTCCCACAAATTTAAATTAACTTTTTGCCGCCGGCGACTTACCTAATTTCCTTAATCATTTTTTTCGGTCGGGGGTTTGAATAACAATCGCGACTGCATTTCTTTGGATTTGCATAACCGGAAGCCGGCGCGATCGGCTATTTTTGTCGCCTGCAGTGCGCTCCCGCTCGAAAGATTTTAATAAGGATATTTTTTGGATGTAGAAATTCTAATTCCGCCACATTTCCTCCAGTCTTCCAGATCGGTGATTTTGCGGCTGATCGACACCGAATAAAGGAAATCGTGTTGTTTATAAATGGAGTCAGTTTTATGAAAGCATCTTTGTTATTCCTTACATCAAAATAATGCGATATATTAAGCCAAACTTATCTTGATCCATTTGTGGCTAATAAAAAAGTCCAAGTTCAAATTTTGAATTCGAAGTTCTTAAAACAGTTTTCAAAGGATTCTTTTGAAAATTTGAATTAGGGGGTTTTCTGGGACGATAAAACGAATCCGTACTTAATTTTGCTGTAGACGCTAGCGGGCGCTACGAAATGTACTCTTGGTTGATAAAAATTGGTTATCCAATAGAAAAACAAGAAATAAATCGAAAACGGTTAAATTTATCGACATAAAACAAGTATACGTTATTTGTGAAAAAGAGATAGAGAACAATATTTTTCTACTAAAACTTTCGTACACACACTGATAAAAAAGTTAAAACCAGTTTTTATCAACCAATGGAACTAAATCTTTTATTTAAATTATTGAATTTTTTTAACTTTATAAATTATTCTTCAAATAAAATAGTAATATAATAATATTATTCTCCATGCATTACTGTCAAGATCCAATATGGCGTTCATAAAAAAGCATTTGAATGACTGTGACTGTGTGAAATAGTGACACTAGATGACATTTTCTACAATTGCTATTTTCAGTTTTTTCACAATATTCGAGCAACAACAGCAGATATCTTGGATTTATTTAGATTATCTTGATGGTTATGAAAAGATGGAACTTCTTTCTAGTTGTACATGAAACTGATAACTTATTATAGTTTCTTCCGTATTTTGGGTCGGTCAGTGGTCGCGCGGTTTAAGGCGTCAGCACTTGAATCGAGGTGACTAGATCGGTGTTGGTTCGAGCCCAGCTGTCGGTAGACCGTATATAAGCTATATTCGTGGAGAGGTTTGGCGCCCTCTCTGCGGGTATGGTAGGGTGGAAGAATGTTGGCTTGGGTCAATGTGAGAGATTGATACCGGTTGATATTTGACTACCCCCCTAATTAATGAGGTTTTCCAGGTTTCCCTCATTCCTGCACTGAATAGTGGTTACCAACGTAAGTCGTTCCTGGGCGCAAATGCGGCCTGCTTAATAATAATATGCCGCCCCCTCTTTCGCACAAGTCTCTGACTTCTGGGCTAATCCCTGTGATTAGAATGAGGGGTAGAGATATTATTATTATTATTATTATTATATTGTCTGAAGCTATTTATTTGTGGCATAGTTTTAGTTTTCTTTAGTTTTATTGGATTTTTGCCACACTTCTGGAAAATAATAAAAATTAATTAAATAAGCCCTTGCGCCAAACGGAACAGTCAAGGGTTATTTTTGAAACTAAGTTTGCCTAACCAAAGAATCTCACACTGAAAAAAGCAGCATAAGTAAAAAATAACAAAAATCACATCACTATCGCGCACTTCCGTAATATTGACGTTTCGAAAAACTCTCTGTTTTCGTTTTCAAAATAGTAGTAAAATATTAAACGTTTGTCAAGTTTGACAGTTTAAAATTTGTTTATCTGCTTCCATAGATTTTATTTTTACTTACTTCTTCTTGATACAACTGTAGCCAACAATGATCGATGTTTACTGAACAGTTTGACACGCACTTATCTCCGTTCAACAAAATAATCGCGGTCTCTTTTAATTTTCTTTTTGTCGCGTTATCTTCCTTCTCTAAAATTTTTGCCGAACCCCATTGAATCACATGACCGTTTTCCCAAGCGTGTTCGCAAATTTTGGATTTTTCAAATTCCCGTCTTTTTATATGAAAAATCCAAAATTTGCGAACACGCTTGGGAAAACGGTCATGTGATTCAATGGGGTTCGGCAAAAAAAGAACATAAAAATTATATAAAAAGACGGGAATTTGAAAAATCCAAAATTTGCGAACATGCTTGGGAAAACGGTCATGTGATTCAATGGGATTCGGCAAAAATTTTAGAGAAGGAAGATAACGCGACAAAAAAAAAATTAAAAGAGACCGCGATTATTTTGTTGAACGGAGATAAGTGTGTGTCAAACTGTTCAGTAAACATCGATCATTGTTGGCTACAGTTGTATCAAGAAGAAGTAAGTAAAAATAAAATAAAAATCATTTAACATCTCTATGGAAGCAGATAAACAAATTTTAAACTGTCAAACTTGACAAACGTTTAATATTTTACTACTATTTTGAAAACGAAAACAGAGAGTTTTTCGAAACGTCAATATTACGGAAGTGCGCGATAGTGATGTGATTTTTGTTATTTTTTACTTATCTGCTTTTTTCAGTGTGAGATTTTTTGGTTAGGCAAACTTAGTTTCAAAAATAACCCTTGACTGTTCCGTTTGGCGAAAGGGCTTATTTAATTAATTTTTATTATTTTTCAGAAGTGTGGCAAAAACCCAATAAAACTAAAGAAAAATTATTATTATTATTATTTAATATTAAAAGCTCACGTTTTTCAATATTTACTTAATTACAAATACTGTAGAATATTACCCAATGGATTTATTCCCCTATATTTGTAGAAAACGCGCGCGCTAATGACCGCCGCATCCAACTAATTCAAACACGCATGTTTCACGTACTATCTCCGAACTCTCGTCGATGACGCCCAATCGTACCGAAAACTTGTGTTCATTGTTGACATTTGTTTTGTCTATCCGCATTCGCAAACAGCTTGAAAGGCCACCTTCTAAGGGTTAGAATCCGTTGGGTCAATACAACCTATTTTATTTCCAATGAATAAGTTGATTATACAAATCGCAAGATCTTTATCACTAGAATTTTTTTTGTATACCTGTGTATATTTTCTACAAAAACTTACCGCTGTTGGGACCCAGCATGGTAACGATACTCGTAGGGGTGGGCGGCATGTTGTTATACCCTTGCTGAGTGGCAGGACTGGAAGAATGCTGTACCGTGTTGTCGTTTCCGTCCTTATACTCGCCCATCTCCGTCTGTTGGGGTGGCGGAAGACTTTGGAGAGTGTTGGAAGACAAATTTGTGATAGGAGATGTGCTGGGTTGCACGTTGGACGTCAGCGTAGTCGTGTGGGTCATATTCTGAGACAACGGCATCAAATTAGAAGTAGAGTAGATGGGGTGAGCTGTGTAAGGGTTGTGAGGGAGAGAATGTTCCCATTTGACATCCGAAATGGGGAGGTTTGGAGACGTGGAGTGGCCATGGCTTGGGTATAACTCCGTCACTAAAAGAAAAGTATATTTTTATCCACCGCAACAAAATTTCTACCACCGAACTCACTTTGATTCGAACCGGCAGAGGGCGCGCCCGTGGCGAAGCCCCCCTCGTTGATGCCCTGGCCCAGAGTCGACGCGTAGGGGGTGGTAGGGGCGCTGTACGGCCCCCCGACTACGCCTAGAGGGGTGTACGACGAAGAAGTCGACGACAGCTGCTTCCGCAACCTGGCCCTCCTGTTGCTGAACCACACCTGGATCCTAGCTTCGGTCAGTTTGGTTCTCTGGGCCAGCTCCTCTCTGGTGTAGATGTCCGGGTACTGGGTGCGTTCGAAAGCCTTCTCCAGCTCGTCGAGCTGGTGGGCCGTGAAGGTGGTGCGCGAGCGGCGCTGCTTCCGCTTCAGGGGGATGCCGGGTTCGCTGTCGCAATCGGAACCGCCTTCGTTGTCGCTCGACTTGTCTGGAAGAAGAAGAAGAAGAGGGTGAGTTTAGTGTTTACATACCTATAGTCAGGTTTAAAGATAGTATAGAATAGGAAAAGGAATATTTAAGACAAACATTAAAAGGTCTAAATCTGAATTGAAGAATATAATACACGGACGAATCATAAGAAATACGGCGCATACGGTGAACAATGTGTGACACGATTGCAATGTCCAACGCAAACGGGAGGAATTTCATGAAGGATTTGTGCAAAAGGACGACATTCAATACGGCTGAGTTTGTAAGCTTTCTAAAGTAAACTATGAAAGTTCACTCAACGTCAACCTATTTTTCATAATTTCGTGTTCTTTGAACCCTTCTCAGGTGGTACGCCTATGGAATATTATCACCTGCAACTCATCTGCTGTAAATTAGTCACTCTTGACTACTTTAGGACCCCCCTATACAGGTACTACTTTCATCCTTGGAAGGGGTAATTGTACAGTCAGAATAAATGAGATTTAGCCAAATATACCTTTATGTTGGAGTTCACCGTTTTCAAGATACAGGGTGTCAAATATATCGAAATTTTTATTATATTTTTTATTTACTTGGAAACCTTTCGTGATAAAACAGCAATAGTTTTAGGTTGTAATGAGATTAGTCTAATTATTCAGTATGTTTAAATATTCCCATTATCACCAATGGCGTAGAAACCCTGAGGCACCCTTCTTTTATTTAAAATAAAAATGATACGCCACTGTCTTAATTATGAAAAGCGTAAGATACTTTAAATTTTGATTATTTTGAACAAATAATTATTCTTACAGTGTCAAAATAAAAATTTTATTTTCTACATCTGTTAATAATTTTAAAAAAATGCATTTGGACACATTTTTGATCTGGGTTCTTTGGGGACGAGAAATTCAAAATTTGTTTCTAAATTTGAGGCTACTTGTAGAGGGCGCCATTGTATACATCTGACTATTAAAACAATCGATACTTCTACCTTATTTATGTGAAAAAGGTATAGCTTGTTAATGTCGTTAGGAGTAACGGTTTTCGAAATAATCCTATTTAAAATATTCAATGCATCAAGGAAAAATTGTTTCGGTTTCAAGTAAAGCGTCTTTTCTGTTGAAAATACAGCAAAATGTTACTTGAAAAAGTTACTTAAAATGATAAATTATGGCTCCGTGCCAAGTTTTTAGAGCAGATTTTCAAGTTTCCTTCAGCTTTTAATACAAATATGCACAAACGAAATACGGAGATATTTTAAATGAACAATTACTTGAATACAATGCATTTTAAAGAAAATAGCTAACAATAATTATTTGTTTAAAATAATCGAAACTTAAAATATCTTTCTTATAATTATAATTAAGACAGTGGTGTATCATGTTTATTGTAAATAAAAGAAGAGTGACACAAATTTTCTACGCCACTGGTGACATTGATAATATATAAACATACTGAATAATTAGACCTAAGATATTCTATTACAACCTAGAACTATTGTTGTTTTATGACGAAGTGTTTCCAAGTAAATAAAAAAATATATCTAATAAAAATTTGGAAATCTTTGACACCCAGTATCTCCGAAACGATGAACTATTATCGATATTTGCAGATAACTTCTGAAAATATCCAAATATTTACATAAAATTTGTAAATCAGGGGTTTTTGCGGCGAGAAATACCAATTTGTTTCTAATTTTGACGTCATTAGTAGAGGGCGCCACTTATGGCATATCATGTTTCTTTTAAATGGCAGAACTTTTTTGCTGCGTAGTGTATTCATTTGACTATTGAAACAATCTAGCTATACCTTGTTAAAGTCGTTAGGAGTAACAGTTTTCGAAATAATCTTATTTGAAATATTCAGTGCACCGTGATTGAAAACTGTTATCGTTTCACGTAAAGTGCCTTTTCTACTGGAAAAACAGCAAAATGTTACTTGAAAAAGTTGTTCAGAACGGTAACTTATGGAGACGTGCAAAATTTCAAAAAGGCCTGATTTATAAAATTTGTTGAAAAATGGTTTCATCAAATCTCGCCGATTTTCTTAAAATTTTGCACGTCTCCATCATTTACCATTCTGAACAACTTTTTCAGGTAACATTTTGCTGTATTTTCAGCAGAAATGTCACTTTACTTGAAACCAAAACAGTTTTTACTCGATGCATTGAGCATTTCAAATAGCATTATTTCAAAAATGGTTAATCCTATCGACTTCAGCAAGGTATACCTTTTTCAAATAAAGCAGGTTTACAAATTTTATGTAAATATTTGGATTTCTTCAGAAGTTCTTTACAAATATCGAAAATAAAATTTTTACTTTGACAACATGTATCTTTCTTATTATACGACTTGGGATATAGGTATGTTAGGTTAAATCGATTTATTTTCGCCTAAGGAATATGTGGTATCATTTTTCCTACTTCATTTAAAGGCACCCTGGGTAAATCTCACTTATTTTGGCTGTACGATCACCCCTTCCGAGGATACCAGTAATACTTGAGACACCCTGTATAAAAATTAACCAATCGCATCGCTTCTAAGACGCAAATCGCATCGGCGGTAAATCCAGTTGCGGCACCGTCACTTTCGAACACCCTGTCTCTCACGCAGCGAAAAACGATTCCCTCCCAATCCACACAATTATCGTGAATTCCGCAACCGCTGGCGTTTCGCTCGATCGACGACACGACAATCTAGCCATTGCGCGAATCGACGGCCCCGTCGTTAATTTCGCGCCATCTTGTTAAGCCGCCGCCATTTTAAATTTCTCGGGGCCCGCGGACCGTGACGATGGGCAATTGTCTACAGTCGAACAGACACAGGAGCAGCCGCTAACAATGGGCTCGATAGAATTAAAATACGTTGGTCCAACGATTACTGCTTCCTCTGTATAAACAGCTCGTGTGGGAGGTCCCACTCGTTAGATTCCTGGTCTCTTTTTTGCGTTAGATGCGTTGCTTCAATTACTGCAACAGTCGAAAATGTCAGAAGTCAGAGTTTAGCGTTAAATAGAGCAAAAAGGGTTGTTGAAAAAAAACATTTATACAGCCATCCTTAAATATAGGCATCCAGAACAAAAAAATCACGTGCAAAATTTTGGAGAGTCGATTTTTCATCACACGAAGTAAAAATGTTCTTATATATTTTTTCTGCTATTTATATCGCTAAAAATTATAGCATATTCGATTGCGCTGCACACTTCACACTCAGTGTGACCTGAAAATAGCATCTTTGCTTATTGAGTAATAGAAGATAAATAAAGATGAAGCTATTCTCAGTTCACATTGAGTGCAAAAGTGCAACCCAATGGAACATGCTGTTAAATGAACAGTTTCTGTGACGTCACAACCATTACATTGCAAAATGGCAACGTCGCAAATTCAATGGCATGGCAAGATTAATTAGTTGTTTTTCCTTTAGCTAGAATTATTTGTATTTGTTTATTTACTTATTATTATGGGACTATAGGTATGTGTGACGTATTAGAACGGTATCAGTGACTTGTATTTTTTTTTAAATAGTATATAAATAATACCTACATTTTTGCAAACCAAATTAAATAAGTAGGTTCTATTAAAAGATAAGTTATTATACTGTCAATCAAATGTCAAATTCTGACATTCATGGCATGAGGTATATGTTTCCAAATATTGACGTTGATGTCGCCACACTACAGAACTTTACAGAATTCTATATTGAAATTCAGGTGATTCGACAGACAAGTATTACAAAGGGACGCGATTTAGTAGACGATGGTCTGCCGAAGTAAAAATGTGCCCCTTTACGTCTTGTTGGCATTGTTCACTGTACAAAAAAATAGCCATATAGTAAAATAATAGCCGTTGTTGGCGAGAGCTCGTGACACGTGTTGCGTACTTTTGAGGTTATGTAGATCACTTAATTAACTAATAATGAGACCTACACTTAAAATTAATAATTTTATTAATTATTGATAAAATAGGAAATAAATAATTATGGCCCAGCAAATTAATAATAAATTTACTTGAGAATTACACTTAGAAGGTAAAATGATAATTGTAAACGTCACTATTACGCTCGATTCATACACAATAATAATGGTCGAAAACTGTGTAGAGAGTGAGAGAAGGCTTATTGTGAGAGAGACAGGAGACCGGCTTCGTTCTCATTCCTACTCCGTGCTGTTTACTGGGTGAGAAGTGACACCGGTAGATGCCTGGCGGGGATAACTGATCTAGTGATAATCGATCAGTTATCGACCAGGGTTAAAAATGATTAAATTACTAAAATGGTTATTAAAAAATAGGGGCTTGTGATAGAAGGATGAAAATTAAGGGTTGTATGTATTTTTTAATGCCACGTCATAAAAAAGTAAAAATCTCAAATTTTGTCCAAAAAATAAAAAAAAATTGTTTGGGGTGGACCACCCCTATCACTTAAGGGTATGAAAAATAGATTACGACCGATTCTCAGACCTACCGAATATACATATAAAATTTCATAAAAATCGGTCAAGCCGTTTTCGAGGAGTATGGCGTCTAAAACTGTGACACGAGAATTTTATATGTATATTAGATTATATTGAGGTCAATATATTACCTTCATAAATAAATATTTATCATCTTGTGCGTTTTCTAGAAGAGCGTTTATATTTTTGTTTGTCAAATTCTTGGCTTTTTTGGATTTAAAACCGACCGATTTTCTCAGGAGAGCTTGTAATTTGGAGAAATTGGCATCGACATTGTGATTTATATTAATTGTGTCCTTTAACATTGAGTAAAATGACCAAATGAGGAAGGCAGAAATATGCCATCATTACATTCTCGGAAAATGATTTAACGTCGTTTTCTAATCTCCATTCCATAAATCTTTGGTAAGTAACTTTGTATCGATATTCAGTTTTCGCCGGTAACGGGTTGTTTTAGCAGCTTCTGTAATTTCACTAATACCTATTTCACTGTCACCCGACATTTTTTATGTAATCAAACTTATTTCGCTTTATGATATTACCCTCACATACAAACATGATTTAGGATTGTGACAGTTTTTGAATAAGTTTGTTTGTATTGACCGTTACTTAGGCGGTTTCTAGGAAAACTGTACGATTTTTTTACCGTACGTAATAGGAATCTTACATTGACCGCACAGTAGTGATCGTACGTAAATGTATTTATGTGCATGTACCCTTGCATAGATGTCCTTGTACAGTTTTCACAGATACCCAGTAGCGGCTCGTCGTATGAAGCAACTGAGGCCGGGCCTCACTGTAAAATTTGGCTTTCACTGTATATTTTGATACCCCATAATTTCCAATCCGATTGCTTACTACATTGCAATTTTCCGAGCCTCAAATTGCATCGCACATGTCTATACGTTATGGTTTCCCCCACCATACGAGACGGTTGAAATCGATGTTTTTCGCTCCGTGTCCGCTTGAGATTGAGGCCCGATTCCTGGTGCCTCAAGTTTTTAGTTCAACGGCAAGTGGACGATGTGATAGTGGCTAGTGACCGTAGGTAACTTGTGAACTGTAAATTATTTACGTGTGTGACGCGATTAATCGATTGTTCAAGTGTTAACACTTTTATTTATGTGTTTTGAATTTCCAGTGGCTAGCGTTAGTGGTTGATTAGTTGAATGTGACCTAAATATTCTGCGCGGTGGTAAAGTTTTAGGGACAAGGCAGGTAGGATTTATTTAAAGAAATAAAAAACATCTTACAAGGTAAGACTAAATTTAACATAGAATAGGAACCTAATTTAAATATATATTATCGATAGGCTCGTCGATAGTTACTGATAATAATGAATCCCTCTCACGATATTGTTTTATCTCTATTTGAAACACCTTTTCCAATACGTAATGAAGTAGAGACACGACAAACTTTGAATAGTCGGCTAACGCTTTAAAATATCCGGAATATGCAAACAAATTTCCGGAAATATCGTTTGATTGTTTACTACAAATGTATCGAAACATATTTGACATAGATAAGTTGAAAAACGAACTTTATGTTTTGTACAGAGACGAACGATTTTATAATTTATAATAAAACGGTAGAAATATTATACAAGGAATTTAAAATTATATTTTCGGAAACATACAAATTATTTTGCTTAGTTTTAACAATTCCTGCAATAAGTGTTTCAGTAGAACGAAACTTTTCGTGCCTTAAACGCATTAAGACTTAAAAAATACGATGACATAAGAGCGCTTAAACAACTTATCGATGATGGCTATAGAAAAAGAACTGTTGCAAAGTCTTAGCGCCGATTCCCAATTTTATGAAGACAATATAAATAAATTTGCGAATTTAAAAGACCGACGAATAGACCTGTTTTATGAGAAATGAAAGTATTAAAACATTTTTGGTAAAAGTGGCTTTGTTTTGTATGTAAATAGATAAGTAGTTGAAAATTGGTTTTTATATATTTTTTTATATTTTTTAGTATTTTAAACACGTAGGAACAATTTTTTAACTTATTAGATGCTGAAACATATTTATATTTTTTTCTATTATTTATATTGCAAATAAAAATCGGAGTTCTCATGTTATTTACTTTTTTAATTTATGGTTATAGTATAGGGCTATTGGTGAAGACCTCCATAATAAAAAATGGTCAACGCGTCAAGGAATATTACCTCAGGGGAGACGTATAAATTTATTCATATTTAGGTATTATTTGGGCCTCACCTCTTGCAGCTACCACGAGCCGCCACTGCAGATACCGGAAGAAAACTGTACAAAATCCAGTAGTCCATAGTAGAAAACCCGATTATAATTGTCGTATAGTTATCCAACACCCCAAACCCACCTTACACCCCCGGTATCACATTAGCGACGGTGTATTATTATTATTATATATCATTCCCACCCCATGACGTTCCCCTAATCAATCTTGGGGCCACTACTGTGGAATCCTTCGTTTCAGCTTGAAATTAAAACCACCCGACCTAATAGAAATACGTTTTGTATGTTTTGGGTCTGTTGGTCGTTGCCGTAATTATACATAAGTAGCCCCGCTCTAGGTGAGAAGATGATTTATAGTCGACGGGGGCATTGTAGTCGCCGACCTAAGCCCAGCATGTGGGATGGACGTCATTAATTTTACTTTTTGTCCGACGCCGAACGACTAATTTGGACCGTGGATTGGATGCCCTCAAAAAAATGCGCGTAATGCTGGAAACTAGGCATAGAAGTCGTGGTACGAGCAATGAGCAGTGCATTACCCCCAGAACAGTGGCGGAGGGCTCGGAGGAGGGTAAGGCAGTGCCTCGATAAAACTGCCTATTTTAATCATCTAATCAATTCATTACATCGAGTAACACTAGAATACAGCATAGCAGGTGCATGTGGGGGATCCCAAAATATTTCAGTTTAACCAAACATACATATATAAAAAGCAGTGGCGGCTCGTGGTAGCTGCAAGAGGTGAGGCCCAAATAATACCTAAGTAGGAATAAATTTACACGTCTCCCCTAAGGTAATATTCCCTGACGCGTTGACCATTTTTTATTATGGAGGTCTTCGCCAATAGCCCTACTATAACCATAAATTAAAAAACTAAATAACATCAGAACTCCGATTTTTATTTACAATATAAGTAATAGAAAAAAATATTTGTTTCAGCATCTAATGATTTAAAAAATTGTTCCTATGTGTTTAAAACATCAAAAAATATGAAAAACTATAAAAACCAATTTTCAACTACTTATCTATTTACATACAAAACAAAGCCACTTTTACCAAAAATGTTTTAATACATTCACTGTTTATAAAACCAGTCTATTCGTCGCTTTTAAATTCGCAAATTTATTTATGTCTTCATAAAATTGGGAATCGGCGCTAAGACTGCAACAGTTCTTGTCCTATAGCTATCATCGATAAGTTGTTTAAGCGCTCTTGTTATCGTATTTAAGTCTTAATGCGCTTAAGGCACGAAAAGTTTCATTCTACTGAAACACTTATTGCAGGAATTGTTAAAACTAAGCAAAATAATTTGTATGTTTGTATAAGTTCGTTTTTCAACTTATTTATGTCAAATATGTTTGGATACATTTGTAGTAAACAATCAAACGATATTTACGGAAATTTGTTTGCATATTCGGGATATTTTAAAGCGTTGGCCGACTATTCAAAATTTGTCGTTTCTCTACTTCATTACGTATTGAAAAAGGCGTTTCAAATAGAGATTAAAACAATATCATGAGAGGGATTCATTATTATAAATAACTATCGACCAACCTATCGATAATATATATTTAAATTAGGTTCCTATTCTATGTTAAATTTAGTCTTACCTTGTAAGGAAGTTGTTTTTTATTTCTTTAAATTAGTTCTACCTGCCTTGTCCTTAAAACTTTACCACCGCGCTTACTAACTAATCTTCAGAATATTTAAGAAGTCACATTCAACTAATCAACCACTAACACAAACCACTGAAAATTCAAAACACATAAATAAAAGTATTAACACTTGAACAATGGATTAATCGCGTCACACACGTAAATAATCTACAGTTCACAAGTTACCTATGGTCACTGGTCACTAGTCACTATCACATCGTCCATTTGCCGCTGCACTAAAAACTTAAGGCGCCAGAAATCTGGCCTCAGTCTCGAGCGGACATGGAGCGAAAAACATCGAACAGAAACGGCGGGATATTGAAATGTAAACCAGAGGTACGTTATAACATACGAGGGCCAAGATTGAAGCAATTATTTTATTTTGTTACATTGATTTTTTATAAATGTAGGAGGCAATCGGATTGGAAATTATGGGGTATTAAAATATACAGTGAAAGCCAAATTTTACAGTGAGGCCCGGCCTCAGTTGCTTCATATGAGGAGCCGCCACTGATAAAAAGTTGCACAAAGGCAAACTTACAGGCCTTCAAAGTAAAGCCAAATATTTAGAAAAAAATTAATATATCTGAATTACTTTAACTTGGAATAATCAAATTTGTAACATGATTCTATATCATTGGTCTTCTTTGACTATGAGTTCAAGCAAATTGAAACTCTAGAGGGTGTTCATTGGGGGGTGAGTCACTCCTAAAATTATACCAAACTTTTTTCCCATAGATCGAATTTCAAAAGAATGATCAAATAGTCAAAGATAAATGTTTGGGCTAGTATATGATTGGACTAGTTATTTTGCCAAATCAATTTTCAATTTTCCGCGAAGAGTAGATTTATGTTTCAGGGAAAATGGTGCAACAATTTCTTTAGTTTTAATTTTATTTTATAGTTTTGTTAAACTATTAAATTTTAAAGATAAAGCCTACAGCTGACTTTTTGATTTCTTCTAATAAACACTATTAAAATCTTGTTGTAATTAATGCATTTTTTTCTTGAAAACTTTAAAAAAAAATTAAATTTAACTAGAGTAAAAATGTTTTGAATTAAATTCTGCGCGGGATATTATCATTCATTTTAAATTCGATCAATGGAAAAAAAGTTTGGTATAATTTTAGGGGTAACTCACCCTCAATGAACACCTTGTTGTGTTGAAATACCTATAAATAATGATCGAGAAAAAATTTCTAAAAAATCTTAGTTCTCTAGTTCTTAATTGGCCTGCTTGCTTCACTAATATAAAAAGTTACGAGCCGCCGCTGCCCCAGAAGTAACGTTGATGTGATAAAAAGAGACAAATGATAGAATTTCTTCGTCATATCGGTGTAATGAGAAAAATGGAACAATAAGAATGTTAAATGAGTCGTTAAGATAATCTGTATTTAATAATAAAAACTATTTTATTAACACGATTTTACTACCTAAGTCGGCGTTTTGCTAAAACAATAGAACACCATTTTACGTCGAATAGGTACATTTTTTGTATCACTTCTACTAAATGTAACTACATAATGTTTTTCAGTAGATTTTTAGCGGTGGTCTATTTATTAGCGGTTTAAAAAAATTACCTACCTCTAGAAGGTTTCAAACTTCACCAAGTATACCCAAATTTCAAAATAGTACTCAGACTGATTTACACCAGTCTCTTTTAGATGAGTAAGAGAAGTGAGTGTTGCAAGAGACAAGATTCCATGGGCGTACCACTTGAAAAGGTTTCAAAGAACACAAAGTTATAATATACTGCACTACACTTACACATATATGTCACTATACTGGGTGTTAATTAAGTATGTGCACCAACTTTAAGGGGTTCTATGATTGATTTTAAGACAAAAATTACAACTTACTACAACAATAATTGCTAACCGTCATGTTTTTCATTTATTTTCAGTATAATTCGCAAAAGCACCCTTCTAGATATTCTATGCAAACTTGTGAACAGCAACTTGAGTTTTTTTATTGTCGTAAGCCCATTTTCAAAATGCCATCCATGAATTGTTATACGAATAGCGTATTTTGTGTCGTTATCAACCTTTATCATCTTCCTTCCGCAAGATATTTTGCTGGGAATATTCATTATTTACTAAGACTAAAAGTTGTTTCTTTCAGTGATTTCATTATGAAAATCAGGCAATCTGCTCTAATAGAAGTTGCTTAAGCAAAAACTAGTTGCATTTCAAGGTTAAATCTAGTAAATGCTTTCCATTTTGATGCTGTCTACTCTGAAGTGATCCCGGGTGGCTAGGTGGCTAGATAACTTAACTAGAACGCTGCTTTTGTTTTGACAGGTCACTGCGTTAAAACGGCTAATAGAAATTTAAGAATGAGTGTATTCTTAAGAGGAAGTTATTATTTAATTTTCAACTTAACTAATCCTGTCATGTATTTTAATAAGAGTTTACAGAAGGGGCCTTCATATATTTTACAAATATGGACCCCTGTAATGATAGTCATTAATTATACTGTTACTGTATTAAATAGCATTAGAGATAACTTAAATTTCTTCGCATTTATTGAGTTTGTTCACAGATTGCCTTTGCCGTAGAAATTTATCTAGGATATAATATCTTTATATCCATTAAAATATCTCTTTTAAATACATATTGTTTAATATTGCACGTAATCTGATAGTTTTTAAGATCTCAAACTATTTTATTACCTGCAGGAGACCTAAAATAAGTTCCCTCTCAAATAAAAAAATATTGTTGAGCAGCTACAAAATTATATTTTTCTACAAACATCTAACGTTTAATGCTGTCAGTGTCTAACATATAATTTTAAGACACTAATTTTTAATTTGTAAAAAACTTCCCTTCTGACAAAATAAAATGTCACTTTTGGTATTTTTATCATAAATTACTATTTTGGTAAATATTTTAACAATTTTTAGGAACTGGCTTAAGCTGTAAGCGATCATCGTAGGTGGTTGTGTTTAATTTAAAAAAAAAGTCAGCTAAATATCCAGTAAATTAGTGTAAAAATGTAATTTTCTCATCAAATTATGATTTTTTGCTTGAGATGAGCTACACACTATCCGTCTAACGTGATGAGATGGAAAATTAGATCTACTGTTTTTGCCGCCAAAGTAATATCGAATATTTAATAGCTACTTGTTTGGTTTATTAAAAGCTATCCTCATTAAAAATGCATTGGACGGTGTCGCGTTGTCGGTGGTTAATTAAAAATTAATTAGTAATCGGGGAAAAAATCTGACGTTGTAAGGTCACCAACCCCCGACGTCGCACGCCGTCACTTTTTTATGCTACATCTTCGGAGTTGGTTCTACTATTAGTAGAAGCATCCTCAGGATCGGTAATTTTGTTGTAAAAAAAACGCCAATGATTTGTTTCTCAACCAATGCACCTATCACTATTTGTTGTCATACAACTTTGCTGTCGTTAGTTTCAGTTACTCTAGTCCACAGATACAGTATACAGCTGCGGTTTTGTCAAGGTCTCACATATTCAAGGCATGGGACAATAGTTATCCATCAGTCATTTTATCCCAACTGATTTAGTAAATAATTTAAGTAAGAAATTATTTTGTACATACCGTACGATTTTACTGTTTTTGTATGCCCACAGGAAAACATACAGACATTGAAAACGTTACCGAATAAAATCATTTGCCACACAAACGAAAAGAAAATTGAATTATAATTTGTAGAGTTAAAATACGAACTTTTGGATCTGTTTATTGCAAAATATCCATATATCGTTTTCCCAATCCAGAGTCAACATAAAATTATAAAAATTAATGATGTTGCAGATGTCGCAAAACCTGTTGGTCGATAGTTACTGTCACGGAAAGAAATCGAAACTGCTGTAAGACTAGCTCGAAAATTTCGTCAAGTTATTTGGCCAATAAGTTAGGAAAACTGACTTTTCCTAAGAGCTTTTAATAGTGTTTTGAAAATAGCTCAAATAACTATAGTTATCATAATTTTTCATTGAAAATTGTGAATAAAGAATCTTGAGGGAATGTATAGTTTAGGGAGTTTATTTTCGTTAATATTATTGTATCAGGGATTTATCAAAAACGTCAGAATCTTCTGCTTACAACGATAATATGAAACACGATATAGAAGAATCATCAAAAATCGCGATTCAGTTATTATTGCGGACAAGATCCAAAGATAAATATGACAAAGCATATTGCTTATTTGAGGATTGAACAACAACAAACAAAAACTATATAAATTGTTTAAAATATGATTTAACATTATTAAATCTGCAATTAAAAAGATCTATGTTGCAGTTCTGATCAGTTCTACACATAAAATATATAGAAGAACTTTGCAGCAAGTTTGTTCCTGCTACTTCTAGATGGAACGTTTTTATTTACCTCGAATTATCTCGCGCAACAGATAGGTTCAGGCAACGCATATTTTGCCAGATCCGGACAGCATTTTATCCTATAATTATGGTTTATGTCACTATATAGGTCAACATAAAAATCTGCTAGGTATCAAATTTTAAAATACTACTGTTAAGGGCCTCAAAAATAACGACTATGTAATTTCTCAAAAACAAATGATTGTTGAAAATCGGCTTCCATGAAAACTTGTATATGTATATACCTATATATTTTTTCAAATAAAGTCGACTTGTTCCGGATTTTTGTTCCCCAAAGAATTATTTCGCTTTTAAAATACACTTACCTTCTCCATCGCACTCTCCCCCTTTGCCCCTGAGGAGTCTCGAGATAGCCGAAACGCTGGGAGCCGTGCTCCTATCACAAATTCCCTCCTTCACCAATCTGTCTCTGATTTCCCAACTGAAGATCGAGGGATTCTCCCGCTTGTACTGTTCTATGCGACTTTCCACCTCGGGCGTCGCGACGCGTGGTTTAGAACCCCCAATCACACCCGGCCTTATGGATCCGGTTTCCTGTAATAAAGAATATTTAAAATTGTAGGTACATACGAAAATATTAGATGTCTAAAAATTTATTCTTTTAAATAAAACCCCAAACCAGAAGAGGATTTAAGACAAAAAATATATGAAAGATTTGGAGAAGAGAATGTATGCCTGAAGATTGGAGAGATGCTATGGTTATACCAATTTTAAAAAGGGATATGCAACAGACTGCAGAAACTAAAAGGTATATCATTGCTAGATACAGGGTATAAAATCATGGTTACGTTAATAAAACAGAGAATAGAACCTATAGCAGAACTACTGATAGGTGAGTATGAAGTAGTATTTAGAAAGAGGAAGTCAACAATGGACTAAATCTTCATGATGAAGGAAATCCTTCAGCTACATCAGGGTTCTCAGCAATTTTTCAAAACCAAATTCCCTGACATTTCCAGGTTTTCCCTGACATACTTTTTTAAAATTCCCTGACAAAAAGCATACAAAATATCATATTTTTTAAAACTTAAACCAAAGTAGAAACAAGTCAAATGATAAGGCATAAATGAGCCCATTCGATGACAAATAAGTGACATGGATATTCAATTTTATTAGAAATATTTATTTCAGTCATTGAACACATATTGTACTATGTTAAATATTAACAAATATAAATAAGAAATCTAATAGAAATATGTATATAATATATATTTAAGAGATCTAATAGAAATCTGTATAAACAGACACAACAAAAACCAATAAAAATAGATTTTACTACTGAGCAATCGGCTATACAAAAAACAGTGATAAGCTGTTTTTTGCGATGAACTGTTTCAAATCGGTTCAAAATACTATATTTTTGCATTGAAACAGTATCGCTACACAGACCGCTTTTTAAACCGTGTTAATAACGTCCACTGAGCCCGGTTCCAACTCTTTAGGTGCTTTGCTATTGGTCTATGCAGCAGTTGCTAAATAGAGATTTCAAAATCGGTGTGATTTAAATTTTCAGATTTTATGTTTAAAATGATTGATACTTTTATACTTCTTATCTTGTTTATTTAAAATGGAATTGGTTGTGGTTTGTTGTATGTACCTCTACAAATTTTAACGTATTCTTAGACATCTTAAATTACATTAGAAAAGAATTCTCCAATTATTTTTCTCTCCAAATTTCATTAAACCTGTCACGAACATGTAAGTAATTATTTGTTTTTGGTTTGCAGTTGCTAAAATCAATTCCACGTTTTTGTTGCAGATCTCACACATTTTCAAAATATATATACATAAACATGAACAGTAAATATATTGTTAATAATTTCTACCACTAATTATCGTTCTATTTTAATCCAAATCTAGTGTAGCTTTGTTATGAATAAATTGTATAAACAATAATCAAAAAGTGTGAGTGTGATGTTAAAGAGAAACAAATATTTGATGACGTTACGTTTTGAAGCTATACATTTTTTTGGTGCGTTACATAAGTAACGTCACCATTGAATACGTTTTGAAACAGGCGATGAATATGGTTCGTCACAAAAAAAAACAGCTGTACGCTCCAGATATATCCGTTTCTTTATATCAATCTGCGGGTACGTGTGATTAAAGCAAACAGAAATAGGCAACTGGGTGCGTTCATTAAATAAATAATTTAGATTTTTGACAATTATTGGCACTTTCCCTGACGTTTCTCTGACAAAGTTGAAATTCCCTGACATTTCCAGGTTTTTCAGGTTTTCCCTGACGCTGAGAACCCTGTACATGCTATGAATATAGGAATAAAACAATGGTCTTATCATGGACTTTAGGAAACCATATGACTCTGTCAAAAGGAATAAACTAAGTAAAATATTGAAACTATTGTTCTTCGACGATTTTCCCAGATAATTACAGTCCCAAAACGCGTTGAAAAAAATATTGAAATCGACACATTCCAGAGCGTTGGCAACCCAACCTACGACCTTCTTACTCTAAGTATTGTAAAAGCCAGTAGCCGGAGATGTTATAGGAGGCAGTGACGTCACACAGCGGTTTACACGAGTTCTGAAATTATTTTAAAGGCTTTAGAGGCACTAAAATTACAAAATTATTCAGAAAATGCAATAAAAAATGTTGACTGACCCCATTATCCCGCTTCTGATCCGGCGCGGAGCCGCAATACTCCTCGATATTGCAAATTGTTGGACATATGCATGTAACAGCCGATTTAGGGGGTCACGACTGCGTTTCGTAAACTAAAAATTGCAAATACCGTTAAAAAATAGGCGTTTTTCGCAAAAAGTTCCGTTCACGTTTCCAGCGTCCCATGAAAATTTTAATGGGTATTGCGATATATCACTTAATCGCCGTTTTTATTGGCCAATAAATGGGTTCTAACGTAATGCTCCCGCACGGATCATAAATATTTTAATGGCGCAAAACACCGTGTGTTACGGTAGCATAAAATTAAAGTTAGTTGGTTTTTTGTTTTTGTTCGCCTGTTTCAATTACGTGTGGAACACCTGGCCTCGCGACCTGGCAAGTGCATGCGTTCCTTGTTCCGTACTTTTCTCGCGTCGAATTCATAACCGAACTACATACATGATACTCTGAGCTTGGAGTCACTTTGAAAAAGATATTTGGAGCATTAAGGGCACCGTATTCTTGAAATAGTGTTTTCTACAAATATAAATAATTTGATTCATTTAAGAACTGAATAATATAGAGTTTAATACATAACAGGAACGTTATCTCATGCCACCTGCGACTATTCAAAGGAACCGAAGTAAAACCAATCTGTACAGTGCGTCCATAAAATAGCGCATAAATACATTATTAGGTAAACAAACAATATTATTAATAATTCCCGAAACAGGTCGACTTTTGATTTTAAATTACTGTTTTTTCAAATAATAATTTTATATACAGGGTGACCTATCTTCGAGTAGTAACATCATCAGCCAGCTGATGCCAAAAATGTATCACCAGTTGTTTCAAATTGGTACAGGGTGGGCAACAATACCAAAAAGTTATTTACAAATGATGACAGGAGCATTGTATTTAAATTTAGTAACATAACTTTCTACCCCACCCTGTGCCAATTTGAAGCAACTTACGATAATCCATGTTTGGCATCAGCTCAGCAAGGGAAATCCGGAAATGTAAAAAATGGGTGTTCCATTAAAAAAAACCGGTGATGACGTCATCACCCGAAGGTAGATCACCCTGTATATAAAATCATTATTTGATAAAACAGTAAATTACAGTACAAAATCGACCTGCTTCGGAAATTTTTAGTAATTTTGTTTATTTAGCTAATAATGAATTTATTTTTATTACTTTAAGGACACAATATACAGTATGCGCCAAAAGTATGGAATAAATTCAATAAAAACGAAACAATTATTTTTTGGGAAAAATCCTCGAACAGGTCGATTTTTAATTTAAAAAATACATATTTTAGTGTAAAATGCGATTTTCAAATGTCATTTGTTTTCGAGTAATGACGTCATCGATTTTTTTTTAAATGGCAACACCATATTTTTTTCCTTGATTCTGAAAGATCGTTTAATTCTCTATCAGACAGTACTAAAATTTTGCCCTCTTACATAGGAAAGTTTTCGAGTAAATGACGATTGAATGTTAGAAAACGTAAATCAATTAAAATAAAGCATAAACGTTATCAAGTTTAGTTTTTCGAATTCCATAGTTCTTTTATGGATCACGTAGGTGAAAATCTTTGCAAAGTGTTATTGTCACACCGACTTTCTAATACGTATTGTAAGCGACATAGAAATTATTATTCTATTTAAGGGATTATGGCACATTTAACTGTTACTCAAAGAATTGAAATTTTAATTCTTATCGGATGCGGGAATATGAACTCAGCAGGAAGTTTGCGATTTATTTAATGAAAAATATCCAGATCGCCCTATCAGCCAATCAACAGTCAGTAAGGTAGAGTCTAAATTTAGAGAAATTGGCAATGTTGTAAATATTCCAAAACCTGGACGTCCAAGCATTAATGAAAAATTAAACAATGACACTAGTCATAGCACAGTGCTACGTATCTTGAGGAAGGAAAAATATCATTCCTACAAAATTCAACTTGTGCAGGAACTCAATGAAGATGATCCCGATCGCCGCTTACACTTTTGCGAAATTCTAATGGATTTATGTCAAGCAAATAGAAATTTACACCGGCAAATACTTTTTTCAGATGAGGCCACATTTTGTCTGAATGGTACAGTAAACCGTCAAACTTGCAGATATTGGAGTCGGGAAAATCCTCATTGGATGGCAGAGGCACATACCAAACACCCTCAGAAATTAAATGTGTGGGCTGGAATAGTTGACAACAGAATAGTAGGGCCTTTCTTCTTTGAAGGAACCCTTACAGGACAAAGGTATTTAGAGTTTCTAGAAAATTACCTTGTTCCAGCCCTTGCAGTAATTTTTCCTAACGATAATGACCCTGACATTCCTGACGATACCATATGGTTTCAGCAAGACAGTGCACCTCCGCACTATGCGCGCCCTGTACGAGATTTTTTGGACAACTGTTTTCCTGGGAGGTGGATTGGCAGACGCGGACCGATAGAATGGCCTGCAAGATCGCCAGATCTTACACCTCTTGACTATTTTTTATGGGGATACTTGAAGTCAAAAGTGTACATTAATAAACCACGTAATTTAGAAGAACTTCAAAATCGCATTTGGGACGAAATACGCAGAGTTACCCCAGAAATCATTCATAATGTGCAAGAAGAATTTCTTCACGACTTGCGCATTGTTAAGAACCTTATATTCTTGTATAAGTAACTATTATCGACATTACGTACCTGATATCTGTTGAGGATCTTGCTGACGCACCCGTGCGACACCCTGAGCTGCCTGGAAATGACGCAGGGCCGTACTCCGGCTGCTGCCATCTCCACGATCTTCAGCCTTATGTGGTTGGGCAGTGGTCTGCCGTTAATGAACACACCCCCTAATTGGTTAACTCGTCCTTGTCCTGGAAAACGAACACACAATTAAACCTAGACATCGAAACTGATTTAATATTTTTTTCTTATTTTTTTTTTTGGCTGAGTTCAATGCCGCGCCGTCTTTTGTGTCGAGTTCAGCACAGGAGCGTAGGCGCGGGATTTTTTTATTGTCACGTATGCCGCCAATTGTATAAAAATAAAAGTGACAGCGTCTCTGTGATAAGTCGTGCTCAGTAGTCAAATCTTTCACGAAAGGCAGGAGGGTATTGTCGTGAAACTAATAGGAATGACGTCACGGTTTCTTTCATCTATGTGGCAGTTTCCCAAACAGGACGCCTTGGAGGAAGAAACTATGACGTCATAGCGTTAGGCTAGTGTAATATGCTCACACTTTCTTCCAGCTTTATGCCCTTTAATTAGCTTAAGGGCGCCGTATTCTTGACATATGGTTTTCTACAAGTACAAGTAATTTTAGACATTTAAGAACTGAATAATATAGAGTTTAGCAAATAACAGGAATGTTACCTCATGCCACCTGAGATTATTGAAAGGTACCAAGATAAACGAATATATTACAACAGAAAGCGGTCTAACCAACAAATTTTTAGGTACAGAAATCTTTCAAAATACGTAATTCAACTGTAGATGTAAATATTGTTGTAACATAAACTTACATAGCTCTGTATTTAAGATTATTCACTTTTGTTATAAGTATGTTAAAATAATTGCTAAAATGTGAGGTTAGAATAGCAAAATAATGTGTGTCATAAAAAAGCATTTCAAAAGTTATTGCATTATTTGAGAATACACACACACAAATTTGATCATCTTACTACGAGAAATACGGCGACTTTAATACATTATAAGTACACAGTCTCTTATTCAGAATTTGTGAAATTTTGGTGTTAATAGTTTAACACACTGGTTTTTTGACACGTTTTTCACAAAATACGTCAAAATTACTAGTGATACAATAAAATATATTGTCTGTAAGATTTACCAATAATTTGTTAGAAGTGCCGATAGTTCGTGTTAACGAAGCTCTGTGTTTTCTATCTCTACCCCTCATTCTAATCACGAGGATTAGCTCAGAAGTCGAAGACTTGTGCGGGAGAGAGGGCGATATATTATTATTAAGCAGGCCGCATTTGCGCCCAGGAGCGACTTACGTTGGTACGCCCTAACCACCATTCAGTGCAGAAAAGAGGGAAACCTGGAAAACCTCGTTAATTAGGGGGGTAGTCAATCGTCGACCGGTATCAAACTCTCACATTGACCCAAGCCAATATTCTTCCGCCCTACCGTACCCTCAGAGAGGATGCCAATCCTCTACACGAATATCACTGATATACGGTCTATCTGCCGCGGGAATCGAACCCACAGCGGTCTGACCACATCGATTTAAGTACTGACGCCTGAAATCGCGCGACTACTGACACTGGCACACTGATATTGGTGATAGTAATGATAAATCTAAAGCTAATCAGGACTGTAACTCAATAATATTAAGTGAGTTGAATCTGATCTGGTTTAGATTTCTGCCTCTGTATTTTGTTTTTCTTGTAATTTTAGTGAAAGAGAATGTTAGGTAATTTTCGTAAATTCCTGTTAGATAACACCTAAATACATGTCTGTCTAATGTTTGTTATTTAGTTGTTTATGATTATGACTTACTAGAATCTAGAATGTTATTTATTTTTTAATCATTCATTATTAGAACATCCACTGCTACTACAGCTACTGCTATCACTACTACTATAGTTGTGGAAATAATTCAGACGACTTACGTCATAAGAACAAATAAATAATTCATTATATTTTCATCAACTACAACTGAGAATAAGAGACAAGTATACTTCACTAAATGTTTACACTATATATTACACCAAATTAGAAAAAATGATTGTTTTTAACGCGATAAACTATTGAAAATTATGCATAACGACAGGCGTGATGTAAGTCATTTGAATTCCTGTTGCAACTATACTACCACTACTACTACCACCAATACTACTACTATTATCCTACAACTTTTACTACTACAGCTACTACTAATTTTGTTAGAAAACTTGTTGTTTATTTGAACTGAACTACAATTTCTTATTTACTAAAAGCATAAAACGTAAAATGTCATATTATATTATCACTTTAACACCTTAATAATTCTGTAAATATAATAACTTAATACAATTAAGAGCGTTCTAGAGTTAGGTCGCCATATTGAAATTAGTAAATTACTAATTTTGAGCTCCATACTTGTCGTGATGAGCCTATTTTTGGCAAGTAGCTCTAGAATTAAAGTTCACACAGTGCAAAGTTTTCCACTTTATGTAAAACAATTACAACATGCTTTTAAAAACAATTTTTTTTTGACCAGATCCAAATGACGACCTTTCCACCCTGTCTGACATCAAAATAAACAATATTTTCCTATAAAAATTTTCCAAAATATTTGTCATTTTTTGTAAATTCGAAATTTCTTGGTATTTTATTTACCAATACACTTCAACAGATGTGTTGGTGATCTATGTAACAGATAACAAAATGGCGTAGTGAACAACGAAATTAGACGCGGACTCGGTCAACTGGTGTAGAGCATTCTTAACACTTAAATGTGTAAACGTTACACATTTAAGTGTTATGCTAACACAGTGAATTGTGTTAAATGAACACACTCTTACATACAGAGAAATATTTAAAAACATACACAGTTCCATGTGGATCTTGATCGAACACAGGATTGTGTCCTTTTGTGTCAAAATATGTATTTCTTTTATAGTGTGTAACAGCGTCGCTTAGACGAATATTCGGCTTCCTCTTGACCCGACGGGTTCTAACCTCGCGTTTACCACCCCCTGGTCTTACCCCCGCGCACGCCGCTGCGCGCCTCTGTGAAATCCGATAGCGTAAAAAATAAATTGTTTCAGGTTGGGCAATTAAAACATCATTAAGTCGGAATTGTGTTATTTAAAGGCTCATAACTCAATTCCAAAGCGCCGCGGGTCCATTTTTTTCCCGTCGGTACAAGCTACCGTAGGTACTTAATTATATTTGGTTAATGAAAATCCGAATACAGGTTTCAAGCGTTGCATAATCTTTTTTTTCGTTCCGTTACATATATCGAACAAACTGGGTTCCATACACGTATATTTTTTTTCGAACGCTCGCAAGGTCGAACGGCGAGAAAAAACACTGCTACGCGTTCGGCGTCGCCTTCTAGATCGATCTGTGTCGATAATAATATCCGTTGAGTTCGAACAAAAATGCAATGCAAGAGCGAATTCCGTACTTTTGTTGTGTTATTATAAACAAGACATGTTGGATAAGCATTTCCAGGGTGGTTTGTTTTTTAAGGCACAACATTGACGTCTTTAGGAAACCGTAAAATATACAGGGTGACTCAAATTAGAACTTTTTTGACTATTAAGATAAACACCAAACAAATCCAAGTTATCTACTGTCGATGAAATATCGTGAAAAAACTGAAATTAGCGATTTTAGTCGTTTTATTTCACAACAAAAAGGACTGAAGTTTGGTACAGAGAGATAATATAGGAGAATTGATTTTCGTTGAAAAAATAGTAATGTTTCATTTAGGTACAATCATTTGCAATAATAATGACAGTCATTAAAATGAATTTTGCGATTTTTTTTAACTTCTGACGTATTCATAATGAAATCTACGTTAAATATTTAAAATTAGTTATTAGTTTTCACTATCAATAGAAATTTAATCAAAACTGTTTTAAAAGAGTGTCATTATTATTGCAAACGATTGTACAAAGTCACAAGTTTGAGTCATATTTTTTAAACGATAAACAATTAGGTATTTTAATATCACTAAAAACATCAGAAAATATCTACTGGATCTGCCGCTTTTTCAATACATGCTAGAGCCAGCATGTATACATTTTCTTTTTAAACATTCACTATCCGATTTTTCTTAAATAAAAAATCTCAAACACAGGAGAAAATCTTTTAAAAATGTCATTTGTACAAATTAAAAGCACGTTTTTTCTTTCACTTGTACTGAATAAAACAGTTTCGTTATTTTATTTGCCTCTTGGAATAACGAAAAGTTTTTAAAAGTAAAATTATTGTGACCCGACAATAAAACCATGGCCAACTGTAAGTCAGGAATAGTTTATACTGCTGATTTCGACCTACTTTCTTTTGTAGCACTGTAAAGCAATAAAGTAAATTTTTATTTCTCTTTTCTTGGAATGGTTCTCAGAAGTTGGACAAAAAATTTGTAGGTAAAGTCAGATTATAAATTTAATAGAATATTAAGGTAAACAATTTTACTCAGTGTTTAAAAAAGAAGCAAGTGAATGAGGAAATTTAGTATTACAGAAAGATTTTTTATAAAGATGTGTCTGAGAAACTACCGTATTTTTCATAAAAAAATGTGTAGAAGAAAATTTAAATTGTTTCTTATTTGATTGCTATTAAAGTAATAATAAACATATATAAATTGCGCTCAATTGCAAAAAAAATCACTCTTTGGTAGTGTTACAATTTTTAAAGCAAATAATTTAGGAAAGCTTTTGGGAATTTTTTTAAATGGGACCAATTTTTTCCTCCGTCTATTTGGTAAAGCAAAATTGGTAACACATTCATAAACAAATCTTTGACTCTTGAGTAATTCTTTTGGCGAAGTTTCAGTTATTTTCAATTTTTTTATATCTGGCGACACACCTATCCAAATAAACAGAGGAAAACTAGACATATATAAGCAATTTCATCAGTAACTGAAGATTAAGACCATTTTTAAGGTAGATGTTTGTGTTTCTTTTGGTGTCTACTATAAACGTATAAAAGGGATACTCCGGAATTGCATGACATATTGTCTAACGGTGTATTATTAGTGGGTATTATCTAAATATTTTTTTATTCAATAGGTTCGTTTGTTCCTGCAACAATTAGAGACGGTTTGAAACTGTTAAAAATAATGGACCAGTTCAGTTGAGAACGAGTTATCAGAGAATTCAACACAAGTAGTTACGGGCATTTCTGACAGTTTCAAACCGTTTCCAGCTGCTACAGAAATAAATTTGATATGAGACATACACATGTAGATACACTATTAACCAAAATCGTTCATAACAAATATATACACAGGCGATAATAGAAAACCTATTTCTTCTCTTGCTGTTCGGAAGTCAACTGCATTATTTGGACTATTCAGCAACATACTGGCACACTGTATTATTTAATACAAATACAATTTGTATTAAATAATAGATCAGTAATATCTTATTAGCAAAATGGCGAAAGCAGAAAATAATAACAAATTTTTGACCTGAGGATGGTTTTATTAATAAAGAAAACCGAAACGTTGTCCGAAGTGCAGTAAACTAATTATTACAAATCTGATTTAATTTAGTTATTTATGACTGATGAACCCATTTATCCAACAATTTTGTATACAAGTGACAGTCAGTAAAAATGAAGTTTTATAATAGGTTTGTTCCAGCAGCAGTTGGAAACGGTTTGAAACTGTCAAAAATGTTCGACCAGTTGAGTTGAGAACGAGTTACCAGTGAATTTAACAATAGAAGTAGTTGGACGGATATTTCTGATAATTTCAAACTTTCCAACTGCTGCAGGAACAAACCTAAGACTAAGACCTGGGTTAAAAGTAGCCTTAAGTATTTTCGAAAAATGCAAACATACACAAGGATTCTATTTGGAAAATATCATTGTCTTATTGGCGAAATGGTGAAAGAAGAAAATAATACAAAATTTTTGACCTGAGGATGGTTTTATTAGTAAAAAAAAAACCGGAACGTCCGAAATGCTATAAACTAATTACAAACCTGTTTTAATTTAGTTATTTATAGCAGATGAACCCATTTAACCAACAATTTTATATACAAATGACAGTCGGTAAAAAAGAACTTTTAAATAATACCACAACTATATCTACTGTTTCAGTGGTATATCTTTCAGTGTAACCTCTTATCTAATAGGGGGTTGATAAATGCGAAAAAATACCTTGAAATGGGTATCCAGAAAAGCAAGGCCTGTGCATTATTCCAAAATTGCCCGTAACAGTCATCTCGTACCACGAGAGTCTTTATGGGTGGGACGACACTGTATCAGACATACAACACACGCGAGCGCCACCCAAGAAGAAGAAACGGGACACTGTTTTGGCACTGGGGTCACAACCGCGCGGTCCAAAGCGGCTCCCTGAGGAACACCACAGCTGGCCCGCCAAGAGAGAAAAAAAATGCTAACGCAGAGCAGACTGTGACACTGCTCGCTCCACGGAGGCAAACAAGGAACTACCTCAAAATATTATGACTGGCGTCGGTGTCGGATGGTGGTAGGCCCCGCCTCTCCGAGTACTCGGTTACGCCCCTGGGCTTAGCCGGTTAGGCCCAGGCAGTGCCATGGTATTATTAAGAAAGAGCGGTGTGCGGGAAATCGGCCGACCCTGGCAGGTGGGAGTGGGTTTGGATGCGGATAGGTCTTCATCGATGGTTAGTGCATCAAACTGCTGACAGTCATTATCATATCATATCATTGTCATGTTCAAGTAGATGTAGTTTATGCAGATTTTGCTTTCGACAGATTGGATAATGGCATGGCAACTTACATATGTAGGGTTATCCCTGTGGTCTTTTGAGTCTTTTTTAATAGGGAGGAAACAATATGTTGAATGCCATGGTTTTATATCTGAAGAAATATCTGTAACATCAGGAGTGCCCCAGGGGTCGATTTTTGGACCACTTCTTTTCATAGTTTTCATCAATGATATAATTGAAGAAACAGATGTGTTTTATTTCCTGTAGGCGGATGATGTGAAAATTTTCTGTGCCATAGATGCTATTTCTGATTGTTTGAGGCTTTAGCACTATTTGAATGGAATAAACGGTTGGTGCAATTTAAATTACCTTCCCTTAGATGCAGCAAAATGTAATGTTATGACGTTTGCAAAAACTGTGTTTCCATTTGTTTATAACTACAGTATCCGTATCCGTGGCACAGTTTTAAATCGATTTCATCTGAATGAAGCTGTAAAAATGTCTTTTAGGGATTTGGAATTTGTTATCCGTAACTGAAAAGGTTTCACTGATACACTTTAATGCTGTTCTTCGATGCCTTTGTCAAGTCTAAACTCGAAAACGCGTTTCTGGTATGGCAACCTGGATACAATATGTATGTAGAAATTTTGAAAAATGTGCGGCGTTTTCTAAAATTTATTTCTTATAAGCTGGATGGTAGTTATCCTTTAACTGGAACCTCTCAACATGAGTTTCTTAAGTAGATTTTCTGTGGTGAGCCTCGAAAATCGCAAGAAAAGTCAATCACTGATTTTTCTGAATAAACTTATAAATAATAAAGTGGGGTGCCTTCAATTACTTGAGCATCGTTCCCTCAACGGTAATCCCACATGACAGTTTGTTTTGTTTTCTCACCCCGTGCACTAACGTATTAAAATTTTCATCATTCATCCAGAAAAGTTGGGACGCGCTCGACCGCAGACTTCTTGAATCAAAATACAACAATATAGTAGATACCATATCATTTCCTTTGGTGTGTATAGGTATGGTGATCGAAATGGTATCGATCTTTCTGGGGCACATTATATATCTTGAATCTTTTGGGAAATTCTAATATGTCAGCATCAGTTTCACACTGTCCATCGCAAATTTCCGTTGAGTTATACATTGTAATTTGTAGGTTGGAATTGTAAAATAAAAATACTGAGTAGATAATTTAAATTTTCTTATATTTTATATATACTTACCTTTATAATTAACATTCAAAATATGCATAGAGAAAACTTTTCAATATCTAATATTATTTCACATATATGACTGAATATCAATGTGCAAAAAATTACACCATATGCACATGTTAAAAAAATGTATATATCAAATAGGTAGTAATCAATCAGTTCAAATATTTTCATTTTGTTTAACCTGAACAATGTAACAGAAACCAATTTAAAAAGGATTGTATTATTTTTGTATAGCCATATGGAAAGTGTTTTGACAGATGAAGTTGAAAAGAAGGAAAGGGGAGCAGAAATAACTGAGCAAGATTTTTTTAGTGGAATTTGTTCATTCATCCTCTAAATGAGAATTACCCATCCTTCTCTGTAAAAGGGCATTGTTCATTCATCATCTAGTAATGTATTGCAATGTGAGTATTTCATTCGCATTAGAAAATATGATTGAATTGAATATGATTGATTGAAATTATTGAATATTTTCGCTGAAAATATTACATAATTATTCTTGAAACATCAGTATATATTTCTTGATTGTTTACAAATATTTATAAATATACGTATTTTACAAAAAAACACATGCAGTTGATTATTCCTTAATATATAAAGTAAATTAACATTTTCCAGTAATAAATATTATGTAAAAAAGCATAACAAAACATGGAAATTTCTACACATGTTTATCAGTGTAATTGGCCCCATTTTAATTTCAAAATAACGTTATTTACCCGTGTAATGCTTACAAGGTACTTAATTTTTTCCTGACATTGATGTTATATTTTGTATGAATTTTATATAATTTATGAAACAATAAGATAATTTGCTAAATATAAAAATTACCTATAATAAAAATATGTGTAAAAAAATTTCCAAGTGCAAATCTGACTCCTCTGCCCCACCTCTATCGTCGGGCCTGGTGATGATCAAAAAATTTTCTTGAAGTTTCAGTATAATAAAATGTTCAGCTGCGATTGAGAGAAATCTCCGCTTAAGTTATGTGGCCATTCTTAATGGAGCACTCCGTAGAAATATTCTTGGAAGAAAAATTTCGATGAAAACTCCGTTCCAACTGCTATCCGTCGCCGTTAACCGTTATCCATAGCCTACTCAGCATGCATCATCGCGGAAAAGTGGTCAGTTGCGTTCTTCATGCCTCTTAAAATATCGCCTTTTTTTCGACCGTTCCGTTGGTAAAACATACCATTGATAATTAGAGAATATTCGAACACGGTAAAAGTAAGCCAGCTGGCTCGGATATTGACGTGGGAAATGATTTTTTTATCGACGTTGCTTATTTGATAATTTTACTATCCTGAGAATTTGAATAGACGGTCGGAGGAGGCTGCGGAATATAACGGCGAACCGCTGAAGAAGCCAGATCGGGGAATATTTACAATGAATTTTTTAACGTTGGGAAATGCGTACCTAGGTTGTATCAAAAGTGTTTTAATTGAAATTGATAGCGGCAAAAGAAACCATATTGCCGATTCAATCGGATACACAGGAAATTGTAATTGTGTACTTCTATTCTCATTTAACTGTCCACTTCCTCTGCACCTTTTTATAGTTGCTAGTATTTTATAATCGTATAGATTACAAAGTAACACTATTAATGATAGAGTCTACACCGTCCATGACACAATCTTGGCCCTGTGGGGTGAAGCACCGTCGTGCTGAAACCATAGGTTTCTCCTTGGCTCCAAATGCACATTCTACAGAAGTGCAGGAAGTTCTTCTTGTGAGAAATTTAGGTAACTCACGCTGTTCAATGTATTCATAAAAATAAGGCCCTATTAAATGCCTACCGTTGATGCCTGTTTGGCAAACCATTACTTTCAAACGGACATTCGTCTGTCCAAAGAACGTGCCCAAACAGTTTCTACATTTACTACAATCTGAGCTATCAAATTAAGTTTGTTTTTAATATGATGCTCAGGCAAATACTCCAAATTGTGAATTTTGTAGTAATAATACCCATTGGTCTGTAAAATTCGTTGAACTTATCTAAATTCAATTCCCGGCTAGCCTGACATATAGAATTTCGTGTATGTTCGAAATATTACAGTCTAGCTGTATTAACATTGTTTCTTACCCTTCGGTACATTATTTAATTCTTCCGAACAGAAAATACATCTTCATTTCGTCGCCTCTAATTTTGTAAGGTTCTGTGATCAGGAATGAGGCGCTCTAATTCATAATTAAGAAACTGCAATTGAGAGTAATAATAGTATATTACATACCGATGAGGGAAGTGTTTCATTACTGTCGAAAGATTAACTATAATCTGGAGATATTAATGAAAACTTCCCTCCGAGGTATGTATACTATTTTATTTACAACCACATCATTAGTTGAAAATTCTATTTCATATTTTTAAATGTAGTAAAAATGCCAAAATAAGCGTCATTTTATTGTTTTGGTACCATTCAAAATTGTGCAGGTTGCGTTGAACAAACATGTACAGGTGGCAGGGCCATGCCTACTAACGCATGACAGATACAAACAATTTTGAATTCTCGTTCGATCCTTCAAATTAGCGGCTGAAAAAATGTTGTCAGATAGCGAGAGTGAAGATTATTTGCCAGTCGGAACTCCACCAGAACTAAAACAAGCTGCTGAAAAAGCAGAACAAAGTTTACTTCCTGAAAAAAGCAAGGGCCTTACGAAAAAGCAAGGTTTACGAAAATTAGTGTTGGAATCTGACAGTGGACATGAAATAACATTTTGTAGTAATGAAATTTCAAATCATCATCGGTCAAATCCTATAAGTCAAATATTACCATTAATTTTAATAAATAATATATGATAAATTATTTAAATGCTATTGTTGTTAATTAATTGCCCTGTTGTCTCTATATAAGAATTTGTACAATAAATATATTAAATAAATAACGGCTTGATGGATCCAGAGAAAAAAGATGGAGGGAACAACGAAGCAACTGCGGACAACGTTGTTTCTGGGTTTTTATTGCACTAAATTGCAACAAATTGTTGTTTTTAACGCGACCAAATATCGAAAATTACATTGACAATAAAGACAATTGCCTAATGTCAAACTTTTTAACAGGAAAAACATTTGGGTAAGTTTCCGGAAAATATATTTAATTTATTCGCGAAAACAATCGTTCCAAGAGTATTTTTTCATGATTTTGACTCTTGACAAATGCTCAGACTCAATTTTTACACCCCCCAATAAATTTTTTGTTCGCGTGGTACCGGGGTTGCGACGCAGATTATTATATGCAATAAATAATCCCAATTGCACTCTCACTGGACAATTCAGACTGACTTTCCAGCAATAAACCCCGTCGTAAAATTATAAATCTAAGTAATACAATTTTATTCATAATGCCAGCGTTTTATGGGTAATTATGGTTTCCCTGTGCCCAAGCTTGACCATTTCGATCTACGTTTATGGCAGTACTCCTGGGAACCATCAGGGTAGTAGATAGATAGAGGGACTGATTAGAAAAAAATAAAACTCTTTCAATGCACGACTTTCTACATTACGAAACATCGCCAAAATACGAATTTTGGCGATGTTTCAAAATGTCACATTTGTATTTTGTAGTAGGTAGGTATATTTAGTATAAACACAGTATGTTACAGAATGATGTTAAGAAAGGCTACTTTTACGTGTATAAATTTCTCTTGTAATATAAGTACTAGCATCAGTCGCGTTCGTGCCGTTAAATACTCATTTTTAGCAATGAAAATTGTACGCCACTGATTTTTGGATAAATTGCTATCGCTCTATTATGCCAAGTTAATAATGGTAACTCAAAGTGTCGAGTGACTTGTTTTTGAAGTGTTTACATTAGTTTTTAATGCATTTTTTACAAAATAAGTCTATGAACAATTGAAAAAGTGTTTACACAATCTAATTGGTGATCAGGGAATGCATCGTCATAGAAACGCATTGATTCATTCGATTTTCCGTTTGCTTTTCCATACATAAAATGTAGTTCGGCCAATCCTTCAAAGAAATAATTCACCATATTTACTTAATATTGTCTTAGATGTCAAGTCTTGTCTTGGTTTTGTTTTAACTTATCGCGACAAGGCCAATAAGTACTAATGTCATAATTAAAGTTAAAACCGTGAATTATACCTTATCACTGTGTACCATCATCCACCTTGAAATGCAAATAATTTGCATTAATTCAAAAATTTTGCAAATCGTTATTTATTTTGCCCTTACTTATACATGCTGATTCAGGGAATTGGAAGAAAGCTCAAAGGAAAGAAATAAATAACTTTTTATATCTATTTTGTACATCAAATTCAACTATAAGGATTTTACAAAAAAGAAAAATATTGACTCCATTTTTCACTCACTAATGGAATAAAAATTATGTTTAATTTCGATTACAAGATTTATTGGAATTAAAATCTTAAACAGTTTTCAGAATGAAATAGACTCATTATTTTTCTTTATTTCCAATACCTACCTATTTATAAATTGTCTTCTAAAAAAATAACTAGACTAGATTTTTTAAATATTTCTCAAACTGCAATACTGAAATTAACAATTTATTTAACTACCAAGTACACAATATTATAATTTTATCTCAAATTTAAAGTAATATTATACCTAAAGTAACACCCCACTTCCATAACAATACAACCCTCTCAATGCTTGCATTATTGGCAACAACATGGCAAGGTGTTTTCCCAACAAACAATACATTGTCTGTCGCATCGAAAGTCCCATTTTTTAACATAAATTAAATACGTTCATTAAATTGAACGAAAATATTAGCCGAAAAATTGATAGCGTATCAATTTCAACAAAAGACACTCCCCTTTATACGCCGTAAAGCGTGTTAGGGGCGAAATTTAAGTTAAAACCGCAGTTGCCAAATCTTAAACTAAGAAATTACTACCTATTTTAATGTTTCTTTCTTCGAGAAAGACCGCCTTTGTTCAAAAACTGTCTTTACAAGTACTTATACAGTATGCGCCAAAAGTATGGAATAAATTCAATAAAAACGAAACAATTATTTTTTGGGAAAAATCCTCGAACAGGTCGATTTTTAATTTAAAAAATACATATTTTAGCGTAAAATGCGATTTTCAAATGTCATTTGTTTTCGAGTAATGACGTCATCGATTTTTTTTTAAATGGCAACACCATATTTTTTCCTTGATTCTGAAAGATCGTTTAATTCTCTATCAGACAGTACTAAAATTTTGCTCTCTTACATAGGAAAGTTTTCGAGTAAATGACGATTGAATGTTAGAAAACGTAAATTTTATCCATAAAAAAGTAACAATTCTGAGGTATGTAAAATAAAATACAATTGATTAAATTTTATACTTAAATTAAATGTTCGAATTGCCATCCACCAACTTCTTGACAATGCGCAAGTCTGTGAAGATATTCTTCTTGCGCATTATGAATGATTTCTGGGGTAACTCTGCATATTTCGTCCCAAATGCGATTTTGAAGTTCTTCTAAATTACGTGGTTTATTAATGTACACTTTTGACTTCAAGTATCCCCATAAAAAATAGTCAAGAGGTGTAAGATCTGGCGATCTTGCAGGCCATTCTATCGGTCCGCGTCTGCCGATCCACCTCCCAGGAAAACAGTTGTCCAAAAAATCTCGTACAGGGCGCGTATAGTGCGGAGGTGCACCGTGTTGCTGAAACCATATGGTATCGTCAGGAATGTCAGGGTCATTATCGTTAGGAAAAATTACTGCAAGGGTTGGAACAAGGTCATTTTCTAGAAACTCTAAATACCTTTGTCCTGTAAGGGTTCCTTCAAAGAAGAAAGGCCCTACTATTCTGTCGTCAACTATTCCAGCTCACACATTTAATTTCTGAGAGTGTTGGGTATGTGCCTCTGCCATCCAATAAGAATTTTCCCGACTCCAATATCTGCAAGTTTGACGGTTTACTGTACCATTCAGACAAAATGTGGCCTCATCTGAAAAAAGTATTTGCCGGTGTAAATTTCTATTTCCTTGACATAAATCCATTAGAATTTCGCAAAAGTGTAAGCGGCGATCGGGATCATCTTCATTGAGTTCCTGCACAAGTTGAATTTTGTAGGAATGATATTTTTCCTTCCTCAAGATACGTAGCACTGTGCTCTGACTAGTGTCATTGTTTAATGCAACCAATCGTGAAGAATTATCAGGATTATCCACCATACTTATCAAAATGTTCTGTTTCTGATTTTCATTAATGCTTGGACGTCCAGGTTTTGGAATATTTACAACATTGCCAGTTTCTCTAAATTTAGACTCTACCTTACTGACTGTTGATTGGCTGATAGGGCGATCTGGATATTTTTCATTAAATAAATCGCAAACTTCCTGCTGAGTTCTAGTCCATATTCCCGCATCCGATAAGAATTAAAATTTCAATTCTTTGAGTAACAGTTAAATGTGCCATAATACTTTAAATTGAATAATAATTTCTATGTCGCTTACAATACTTATTAGAAAGTCGGTGTGACAATGACACTTTGCAAAGATTTTCACCTACGTGATCCATAAAAGAACTATGGAATTCGAAAAACTAAACTTGATAACGTTTTTGCTTTATTTTAATTGATTTACGTTTTCTAACATTCAATCGTAATTTACTCGAAAACTTTCCTATGTACGAGGGCAAAATTTTAGTACTGTCTGATAGAGAATTAAACGACCTTTCAGAATCAAGGAAAAAAATATGGTGTTGCCATTTATAAAAAAATCGATGACGTCATTACTCGAAAACAAATGACATTTGAAAATCGCATTTTACGCTAAAATATGTATTTTTTAAATTAAAAATCGAGGATTTTTTCCAAATAATAATTGTTTCGTTTTTATTGAATTTATTCCATACTTTTGGCGCATACTGTATCTAGGAGTTATTGCATAGGAGTTTACATCGGAATATTCACAAAAGTTGTGAACATTTGTTATTCCTCTAGGAGTGAAACAAGCCTCATGAGTGAACAGAATTTTCTTGAGGCAATATCTCTTGCACTTTTTGAATGTGATACGTATGCTTAGTACTTATTTAAGATTCATCTTCAACTGTTTGCAAAAAAATTTGTGTGAAATAGATTTTATTTAGTATAATTTGAGACAATAAGTTCAACTTTTTGTTTTCTTTTTTATTTTGTCTGTAACAAGGTCAAGGTGTCAAGCTGTAATATGATGTACATATGAATTGGTATAAACAGAAATAACACATGTCCATTTTTGCTTAAAATCGGATTATTGCAGAACATATACAGGGTGTTAAAAAAAGATTGTAAAATATTTAAGGAGGTAATAGTATGAACCAAAATAAGCAGAAAAATCTCAATAAACATGGGTCCGCAAAGTAACAGTTGTTCTCAGTGCAAGTTTTCTTTCGCTATGGCTGGTTACTCTAATCGCCAGATTCCTTCACAACGCATGTTTGGAAGAATTCACCAAAGATTGCGTGATACCGGTTCCTTGAGCAAACATTGCCATTTATTCGAAAGACCAGGGTCGGTATCCACTCCTAGAGCACAAGAAGAAATTCTAGCCCTGGTAGAGCAGAATCCAGGTACGAGTGTGCGGAGAATATCAGCCGAGGTAGGAGTTAGTGGTCCTCTTGTTTGGAGAATCCTTCACGAGCAACTGCTTTATCCATACCATGTGCAACGAGTACATGCCTTAAATCCAATAAATGATCATCACGCACGTTTGGTTCTTTGCCGCTGGTTTCTACATCATGATGCTGAAGACCCTCATTTTCTTGCAAACATTATTTTTACTGATGAGGCCGGGTTCACAAGAAATGGAGTGTTTAATTTTCACAATACGCATTTTTGGACCGACGAAAATCCTCATGCTCTAATGGAATCTGGACATCAGGCACGTTTTTCATAAAACATTTGGATGGATATTGTAGGTGACAGGTTTCTAGGTCCTGTTGTTTTACCAAACCGATTAACAGGCGCTGCTTACCTCAACTTTCTGCAGAACACACTGTATGAGTTTTTGGAAGACATTCCTTTGAATCAGAGGCAACAAATGTGGTTCCAGTATGATGGTGCTCCAGCTCATTTTTCCATGGCCGTTAGAGAGCATTTACACCAAACTTTTCCACATAGATGGGTTGGAAGGGCCGGATCTGTTTTATGACCTCCAAGATCGCCTGATCTGAACCCTCTAGATTTCTTTGTTTGGAGATATTTGAAGACATTAGTGTATGGTACTCCTTTAAATAGCCTGGAAGAGCTGCAGCTACGGATTAATCAAAAGTGCCAAGAAATCCAAACCAAGGAGGGTGTTTTCGAAAGAGTTCAAATATCGTTGAGACGAAGATGTCGTGCCTGCTTGGAAATGGACGGAGGGCACCTTGAACATCTTCTGTAACTTTGTTTTTTGTTTGTTAAAAACTTCCTTTGTCGGTTTTTTCCTAAATCAAATAAAATATTTGGAACGAATAGTGGTCCATATCTCCGCAACCGTTACTTTGCGACCCATGTTTATTAAGACTTTCCTGCGTATTTTGGTTCATACTATCTACCTCCTGAAATATTGTACACTCTTTTTTTAACACCCTGTATAGGTCATCACATCATACATCGCTTGGAAAATAATATTTTCCAAAGAAATTTAAAGGCAGTTTCCGTATTGTACTATTACCATCTAAACTTGCTCATCCATAGAGAAAATTTACCATCAAATCGACAAAAATGAAATATGTAGATATGAAAATATAAAAATGTAGGTATTCTAAATAATAGTAAAATGTTTTTTCTATTTCCTCATAATGTGGACATGTGACGTTTCTGCGTACATAGATTCAAATAATTTTTGAACACTCCACATAAAGAATTAAGATAAAATACTTTTTATTTATTTAGTATTAACAATCTTGCGACGTATCTGGCAACGTGGCTTTCCACCCCTCGAACGGGTCTTCTCCGCCTTGAAAAAAAGCCACCCGCGCCCTTCGCGTTTTTAACCAGCCACGCCGACTCGACTCGAATCAAAAACAAAAACTCGTTACGTCCGCACTAACTCCTCCCACCGACCGTCTCTCTCTTTCGATTGGATGCCGCGTCGTCCCAATCGACGCGTTCGACCCCGTCGTGTTTTTGTTCGTGTTGCGTTGCGTTGTTGGCGTACGTCTACACACATGGCAAACTAGGATAGCGACGCTGCGATGACAAATGAATGGGGCTACGTTCGACAGGTTGGACATGTGTGTGGATTTCATGTCACAGCTGCGTTTTGGCGCCGTTCGTGGTGCTGGTTGCGAGTTAGGGGAGTGATATTGCGAGGGGTGCGAAAGAGGGGAGTGATCAATGGCAAACGCGGGTTTTTAATGAAACAAGGGTAATAGACATGTGACTTAGTCAAGGATTTGTACTTACAGAAAGATTCATTTGTACGGACGTAAACGCTTTTGTTTTGTCAAATGTACTCTTGTTTAGGTAGACACCAACCAAATGAAATCGAAAACATGATACTGACCGAAAAAAACAAAAAAAAAACATGAGAAAGCATAAAATCCCTAGATTAATTAATATAATATATTAAATATATTAAGTTACAAACAAATATTATGCAATTTGTAGTTTGGAATACTGAACGAGATTTTTTAATATAATTTTATTAAATTAAATCAGGAAAATCCACCCTGTGATTGTTTTCATTTCGATTTTATCAAAAGCAGTGGCGGCTCTTGGTAGCTGCAAGAGGTGAGGCCCAAATAATACCTAAATAGGAATAAATTTACACGTCTCCCCTGAGGTTAATATTCCTTGCCCTACTATAACCATAAATTAAAAAACTAAATAATATCAGAACTCCGATTTTTATTTGCAATATAAATAGAAAAAAATATATGTTTCAGCATCTAATGATTTAAAAAATTGTTCCTACGTGTTTAAAATACTAAAAATATAAAAAAATATAAAAACCAATTTTCAACTACTTATCTATTTACATATAAACCAAAGCCACTTTTACCAAAAATGTTTTGATACTTTCACTTCTTATAAAACAAGTATATTCGTCGGTCTTTTAAATTCGCAAATTTATTTGTACTGTCTTCATAAAATTGGGAATCGGCGCTAAGACTTTGCAACAGTTGTTTTTTTTATAGCCATCATCGATAAGTTGTTTAAGCGCTCTTGTGTCATCGTATTTCTTAAATAAGTCTTAATGCGCTTAAGGCAAGAAAAGTTTCGTTCCACTGAAACACTTATTGCAGGAATTGTTAACAATAAGCAAAATAATTTGTATGTTTCCGAAAATATCATTTTAAATTCCTTGTATAATATTTCTACCGTTTTCTGAACTTCTAAATTACAAAATTGTTCGTCTCTGTACAAAACATAAAGTTCGTTTTTCAACTTATCTATGTCAAATATGTTTGGATACATTTGTCGTAAACAATAAAACGATATTTCCAAAAATTTATTTGCATATTCGGGACATTTTAAAGCGTTGGCCGATTATTCAAAATTTGGCGTTTCTCTACTTCATTACGTATTGAAAAAGGCGTTTCAAACATAAATAAAACAATATCGTGAGAGGGATTCATTATTATAAATAACTATCGACGAGCCTATCGATAATATATATTTAAATTAGGTTCCTATTCTATGTTAAATTTAGTCTTCCCTTGTAAGGAAGTTGTTTTTTATTTCTTTAAATTAATCCTACCTGCCTTGTCCCTAAAAGTTTACCACCGCGCTTAGCGTCATACGACGAGTCGCCACTGATCAAAAGTTAATACATTATTGTGAGTTTGATTTAATTAGAATCAAGTCTGTCTAAATCTGTATTTTTAAATAATGTCACAAAGTTTCTTTTCTTGTCTTGGTAATGTCAGAAATAATGTTAGGTTAAACTCATAGATCAGTTTATAAGTCTATGAGTTTGAACTTTAAATCACAGATTACAGAAGACAGAACACACTGAACACCAAGTCACCAAGAACCTCACAAGAACGGTAATATGAGCGGCAAAGATCTTTTCTGTAATTCTTAAAGAGCTTTCTACCTTAGAATTTAAAAAAACTTGAGAAATTTAACTCATAACATGAGACTGGTCATTAAAACATGAGGGTTGGTAACGCTGATAGACACTCAGAAAAATTCTTTAGTTGGCATCCGCACTTACTTTAAATTTTCAACTTTACTCAAGTGTATACAGTGCGGCAATAAGACCGCCGTATTCTTGAAATAGCGTTTTCAACAAATACAAGTAATTTTAGACATTTAAGAAGTGAAGAATATAGAGTTGAGCAAATAACAGAAATGTTATCTGATGCCACCTGCGAATATTTAAATAAGGTACTGAAGTGAAACGAATAAATAACGACAGAAAGAGGTCTAATCAACAAATATTTAAGTACAGGAATCTTTCAAAATACACTTTTTTAAAATTCTACTGTAGTAAACAACATAAGTTGACAACATAATCTGTGTCAATGCATTTTAAAAGATATTACATTATTTGAGGAAAATTTAAATAGAAAAAGTGGATAGACAAATCATCAATAATTTTATGATTGATATTACGTGTTTTTTTTTTCGAGATTTCTGTACCTAAAAAATACCACACATTTGATCATTTTACTGCGATAAATATGACAACCTTAAAGAAGAATACATGTGCTTACTTACATCTACCAGAATAAGTCAATCTTTCAATAAAGTGTTATTGTAAGTACTAGGAATAGTGAAACTAAGCCAGTTTTGGAATAAGTATATTAATCTTGATGCTATATAGTGTAACTTTTTTTTCCATGTATTTCCGTGTATTGTAAAGTTTTTACGGACAATTTACAAATATTCAATATTTTTGCATTGACATTGTAAAAACAGAATGGTTATTAACAAAATTTGTAAATTTAATTTACATTAAATTTACAAAAAAGTAGTACAAATACAAAAAAAGCATTTTTAAGTAATTTTTGTATTTGTATACAAGTATGTTATTGCGATAATACATCATACATAATTTTTTTGACACAATTACCTACAATATGTTCACTACAGGGTGGAAAACTTTATGTTACGCTCAGTGTACGTCCTAACTATGCATGTTTTCTGATGCCATAAACATAGCGATTTTTGGAAACAATTGACGCTCAAGCTTCTAAATCCTAATCCTGCCCTCGTGTAGATCGACGAACAACCGAAATCCCTATTTGTATGCACAACTTTAACAAGATAACCATTTTACGACAGCAAACATAAAGGTAAACGGACCCTCGAGCGTTTCCTTCCCCCTCACCCCCAAAACGGGGGCGTTCTATGGAGATAATTTACTCTAAATACGATGTAGAAGCACCATAAACCTTTTACGGCCCCATTGTGTCGCTGGGGCTTATTTGAAAGCGACTTGTCAACAATTATTGCCTACCGTATTCGTCCTGCTCCTAGGCCATGTCCTTACCAGAATTCCGTCAGCATTTTATGATTTAAAGCGAATTCGTTATTTATTGGCTACTAAGTTGTCACCCTTGGCCGGGGTCCGAGCAATTGACTTTCTTTTAGCGGATTTAACGGAAATAATGGGGGTAACTGGCATGATTTATTTATTAGATTGGATTATGGTTTTATTGGTTTACTTTTTGTTTGGAATTGTGCGAAAACGTGCGATTATTTGAAAATAAACATCCAGCCCAAGTATGTATCCCATTTTGGTCATAATAACATTTACGTTATTTCAAGGTTAAATGTTATATTTCATCACCTTAAATTTTTGTAGTATATAACTGTTAAGAAATAACGGTGATGTTATTTCTAACATGTTGCACTGACATTTGTATATGCAAATATCTCGATAACCAAGAGAGATATCGAAATCGAACAATAGTAATTTTTTTATGAAACAAAGCACGTTTTTTCCTATTTTCAATACATGATTCCCCTTTTTATCAAAGGAACAGGGCATAACTGACGCCCTGTATAAGCAACGCCAAAATTAGTTAAAAATTCTTATTTTCTGTGCCAAAAAATATAATTGTGCCAGTCATTTTTTATACCCGTACAGGTTTCAAAGTTATTGAGATATTTCAAAATAAAATTCTAGCATTGAACGCCCTGTATTTTTGAAAGTAGCAACATTCGGATAAGGCATATTTGGCTCAATCGACTTATTTTGGTCACAAGTATCTCCAGCTCCGAGTTTTCCCAACCTTTCACAGACACCCTGTATATTGGAAAATATAACAAGCTTACTGCTTATTTGAGAAGAGTGACTCGGGAGGATACAAAGCAAAAAATTTAATGTATTGGAAATAGCACATATTAGAGAATTTTTGACTGGGGCTTCCGATAAAGAATATTTAATGATTAAGGTAATATCTCTTTACCTTTTACATGTTGTTAGGTATATACTGAATTTTGAATTATTTTAGGTTGCACTAATAATGAGGGTGTGTCGATGCTGCTAATTGACAAATTTGAAAATCACTTCCGTACAGGACATTGGCAGTTATAGTCTGTTGAAAGAAGAAATGAAAGAGAGTAATAAAAGCTTATTATGTATTATCGGTATAGATGAGGTGTACTTTTAAAAAAACTTTGTGTGATCGAAACGTACTAAATTGTAACAGGTCTATGCCGTTTCAATTTCTGGGTCCATTTCTCTTATAAGCAAACAATATAAAAACAGTATTTCAAAATTAGAGGCTACTTTAAGCATAATAACCGGGTTAAGAGGGTTTTTAGTAATTCAAATAAAATTATTCAATATTATTATCAAATTATTTATTTAAATTTAATGAATAGACTTTTATTCCACATAAAAATATATGTATTTTGAAAATTCAAATTATGGTGAGTAAATTAGTGTTGTATAAATGTACAATAAAGAAAATAAAAAGTAGGTATATTAAAATTCATCCTCTGAATATTCTGATGAATTATCTTCGCCTCCTAGATTGATAACGATAGGTTCCACAGTAACGTCAATTAAATTATCGAGTTCCCACATTTTCTCCTCTTCTTTTTGTACATGATGTATACATCTTTGCCAGTTATCTGCAGTTACTCGTTCCAAGGTATTTTTTAACAAAATTTTCACGTCACTTAATTTAAACGTCGTATTATTTCGCGCTACATCTCCTTTTACCTGCACCCAGACTAATTCGATTGGGTTAAGTTCACAGTGATAAGGTGGTAACCGTAGTACCATTATTGGGCGATTTGTTGCCATTTCATCGATAACATATTTTTTCTGATCTTTATTAAGATTGACAAGTGTCAAAAGTTCCTTTTTCACCATTTTTATTTCAAAATAAATATTTTCCGGATAACCATTGAATTATATCGGCTTTCCTCCAAGCAGTCGTAGGCGTCTGCTCGGTCTGCCGTGATTGGTAACTGGCATTATCCATGACAATTACAGACCCCGGAGGAATAACATCCAGCGTCTGTGTAAAATACTCTTCGAAAACATCTGCGTTCATGTCTTCGTGATAGTCACCTGTATTTTTATATTCAAATAAAAGTAAACCGCCATCTACAAAACCACTGGCTCTACCTACATGTGTCACTATTAATCTTCGCCCTTTACCTTAAGGTGCCTTGAACCCTGTTGAAAGTCCATCCAAAAATGCTTGTCGAAAACTTTTTACATTTTTATCTTGCCATACTTTTGTTGCAGTATATCCCTCGTTGACCCAAGTTTCGTCTAGATAATAAATATTCCTCCCTTCGTCACGGAATTTTCTAATTGATCTTAAGTAGGATCTTCGCCAACAAATAATTTCATCTTTATCAATAAGAACTGACTTCCTGTTCTGCTTTTCCCAGAAAAAATTCAACTCTCGTAAGACGACCTATAATTTGCTTCTACTGATTTTTGGTAAATCGTTGTCTTCTGAAAGTTCACTTAAAATTTTGTTTAGCGTTGGTATTTCTTTTTTAAAATAAAAGTACGATATTTACCTGAAACGAAATATTACCACGCCCATGGCCGGTTCTTATCTCGGGGTTATATTACTCTCTTTCATTTCCAAACAGACTATATCTTGTTTCAATACCTGACACCAAGACGTGCATTTCAAGAAAATTTACAATTATAGAAGAAGGATTTTGCGTGAATGTTGTTGAAATATACAGAAAATATATTTCTCCGCGCCCAATTATCTTAACACAAGACAGATTCATTTTAAGATACATCAGTGAAAAATGTACTTCTCAGCCTGTTGGAATCAACACATTGGCGAAGATACTCTCAATAGTTGCTTCATTCAATAGCGCAAATCCAGAAGCATATACTGGCCATTGTATGAGGCGCACTTCTATAACTTTATTGACCAATAAAGATCTTACAACTATTAAACGGCATGGTGGATGGAAGAGCTCCTCTGTAGTAGAGATTTATGTTGAGGAGTACATAACTAACAAACTTGATAGTGCAAGGAAAGTATAGCTGTTCATTACAAGAAGAGACATCCGTAACTTGTACAAATTCTTCACAAGCAGATATTATGCGTTCCGAAAATAATGGCAACAATGCTACAAGCACCCTGTATTTTATTGTATTTTTGCATTCTACGTACGATCAATCGTCTATATACCTAAATTAAGTCGTTTTTAATGTATTTAAAGCTTTAAGAAACAAGTGAGGGTAGATATTAAAGATGTCACAATAGGAGTGCAATTTTCGCCTTACCATCCCTTAGATCTCGCAATTTTTTCACCGAACAATCGCGGTAGCTCGAGAAATCATTAGTCACTCATCGGCTGCTACCTTACAATGCCGCTATCAACATGCCTTTGATGCCCGGTTCCGTATATCTCGAAAAAGCTCTCAACGAAAATGTCGGACAATAAAATGCACAAATAATAGCGTCTTCTCTTGTCTGCACGTCTTTGTTTACCGCCGAACTGTCGAAATAACGACATCACAGCACGCTGGGCGAGAAATTTGCGATACGCCACGGCCTACTATATCCATCTTTCCATCAGCAGGTACTCATTTGTCTGGAAAACAAGTAGTTGTCGGTAGGGAGACGTATTTATGGTACGCTACTGGGTGACAATGGTGTTGTTTCGGGGAAGCGGAGTATTTAGAAGCTTTTTGGCTGTGAGACGAATCATATTTTCCAAGCTTCTTGATTTTTTTTTAACTCTGGTCATAGCTGTGTTTTCTGTTATGGGAGGTTGAATTCCATCAGGTCTTTTTTAGGGTTTTATGAATAAAATACGAAAAAAATGCATTGTAATTTTAACTGCTGTCGTTATGTCATTATAGAGCTAAGAAGTCGTCATTTTTGACAGCTTAATGCATATAAATTTATTAAGACCGTAATAATAATTCGCATTTCGTTCGCAGAGTGAGAATCCATGCTCAGGTGTGTTATTTCTAGTTAAACATGTTTAGACTTATAGCAGTTTACTACTCGTAAAACAAAACAGTAGCAATGGAACCGTACGTTCGGATACGTACGTTGGAAGCAACGTTATATTACTACGTTCCTTTTGACAACAACAAAAAACTTCTACAGCGACTACACTCGAATGATAGTACTTCTATTGTATATGCTCAACGGATATTTAACGGTCTTACACTTCGCGAAGATTTAGCATACATTTTAATTATTCATCGATACCTTCAATTGTTCGCCGTCTTGAAGTAATTGTGACAGCATCAGGATAGTCAATAAAAAACGCACTAAATAATGTTTTTTATTTGCGAGTTAATTTCCCAATTATAAGGGCCTAGTGCTGAACGTGTGAAGAAAATTTATACCGTTCTTTGATGGCAAATAAATAGATTTTTCTAAACCCATCCTAAATGTGCCATTCACGAAAAATATATATATATATATATATATATATATATATATATATATATATATATATATATATATATATATATATATATATATATATATATATATATATATATATATATATACTTTAAATACTCCCCAGTGACCTCTGTGGACGTTGAACACACGTTTTCGAAACTGAAAATATGAGCGATAAACGCTTAACACCTGAACATTTACAGTAGTGGTGGGCTATTCAGTTTTATTCCAATACTACAAGTGAATAGTTATGTAGTGTTTTGTAAACCAATAAACTTATTATGAATAATGTTGGATATTAGAAATTATTAGTAGAAGATAAAATGTTGATTTTTGGTTTCTACAGACAATAACTCCCCTAAATGCGCCCCTAATAATGACGTCATCTGCGATCGAAGTGCTCTCAAATTGATAGCAATGTATTAGAATTGGTCAACATAGTCCTGATTTTTCATTTGTAACTTCGGGTGCCCCCCAAGGGTTACACTTAGGACCATTGCTATTTAACATATACAGGGTGTTTCAAAACAAAGGCGAAAATTTTCAGGGGGTGATTCCTTGTTGAAAATAAAAGGTAGTTTGTTATATAAACGTTGGGTCACAAGTCAACCATTAGGGAGATATCGCGTTGCAAAGATGGCGGAAAAAAGAGTGTTTTTATTGTTTTTCTCGGAAACGAAAAGCGTGGGAATGGTAAAATTTTATGGAAGTGTTACCATGATCAAAAGACACTTGTGACATATTTTTTCAGTTTTTGAAAAAAATTGGAAAGGGTTGAAATAAAGTACCCCTTTTAGTTTTTTTAACTATACTTTCAAAAAACTTCCTTAACGACGTAGAAAAAAATAAATTAAGTTAAGCCGATTCATTTAGAAACTTTTTTCTCTGGCACGTCGGGAAGAGGCAGTTTTACTACACCCATTATTACGAAAAACTAGTTGGCTGCTGTCAATTTCCGGATGTTTCCATTGTTGCTTTGACAGATAGCAAATGGTTTGTACTATTTTAACATTTTGAGAGTGGTTTACGGGATAATTTGCCTTTCGTTGTGTGATGTGTTTGATTACGGAGTACGTTGGGATTCAATACTAAGTTAATACAGCAAAAATGGTTATTTTCACAAATGCAGAAATGACAGACATGCACTTTATGTACGGACGGGCAAATGGAAATTCCTTACATGCTTGTCGCCTTTATGCAGAAGCGTATCCTAATCGTAGAATTCCTCATCACAGTATATTTGCTTAGCTTCATCGAAGGCTATGTGAATCCGGAAAATTCAAAAAAGAAGTTTTGATACAGGCCGACACAGGGAAGTACAAACCATTTGCTATCTGTCAAAGCAACAATGGAAACATCCGGAAATTGACAGCAGGTAACTAGTTTTTCCTAATAATGGGTGTAGTAAAACTGCCTCTTTCCGACGTGCAATACTTGACATTTTATTTTTTAAGGTCGAAACAGTTAATTTTGTCAAAAAAATATAAGAGAGAGAAAAGTTTCTAAATGAATCGGATTAACCTAATTTATTTTTTTCTACATCGTTTAGGAAGTTTTTTGAAAGTATAGTTAAAAAAACTGAAAGGGATAGTTTATTTTAACCCTTTCCAATTATTTTCAAAAAGTGAAAAAATATGTCACAAGTGTCTTTCGATGATGGTAACACTTCCATAAAATTTTACCATTCCCACGCTTTTCATTTCCTAGAAAAACAATAAAAACTCTCTTTTTTCCGCCATCTTTGCAACGCGATATCTCCCTAATGGTTGACTTGTGACCCAACGTTTATATAACAACTACCTTTTATTTTCAACAAGGAATCACCCCCTGAAATTTTTCGCCTTTGTTTTGAAACACCCTGTATATTAATGATGTATCTAAGTGTTTTAAGTTTTCTAAAATTTTATTGTATACATTTTGTAAGTAATACTTATGATGTTGAATTAATGCAAACAGACTTGAGGTCCAACGTAAGTACCTTGGGGCACCACCAATTTTTTTTTCATATTTTAAAATAGACGGTATTATATTTATCTTAATGGGAAGATTGACAGTTAAGGGCCCAAGACAAGTACCCCGGGGCACTCCCATTTTTTTTATTATCAAACATAGCCGGTTTAAGTCGTTTTCGAGGGATTTTTTTCCCGTCGGATTGGTCACGGCGTGTAACCGTGTTTTTCGACTTTTGGCGACCACGTACATCACACCAAAGCGCTGCGGTCTGGCTCGTTTGTTATAGCAACTACTCTGTGTAGTGCAGGAAATGAAATTTCATTGTAACCGATTCTTTTTGAGAGCCAACCAGCCATTTTCATTGTTGCCAGTCGGCGGACAAAAAATACATGAATGACATTTCAACAAATATATAGTTATTTATTTTCTCGAGCCGTATTTTGGTTGAGTGGTTTCCGTGAAAGAAACTGTTCGAGCTGCGGGTTTTTTCCTCGGTATTGGTAGAGGAATGCGCGCCGTGTTCTCTCGTTAGCCCAAACCGAATTTTATTGAAATCCGCTTTGTCTATTGTTAGCTAAAATTCGATCTTATTTTTGTCTATGTACGCTGTAAAAAATAGCCGTAGGGAAATGATTATAAGTATAATATTTTGTATTATGTTTTAGAACGCCAATAGACCAGGGTCGATAATTTTTGAAACCAAAAAAAATACTAGTAGGATGAAACCCATTGGAAAAGGAAGAGAATACAACAAAAATGAAAGAAAAAATAATTTACGGGCGATCTGAGGTCGGGAAGTGGAAGGGAGTGAGTTTTTAAGGGTAAAAACGGTTTACCTGGATTTCTGGCAAACCTACAAGTCCTATGGAAAAAAGTTAAATAGCAACGTTGTAGGTAATAAAAAGATCTACAACTTTTATATTTACACTTTTTTCACATAACCTCAAAATTTATGTGAAAAATTCAAATAACTAAGTTTTTGGTTTTTATTTTTATTTTTTATAAAAAATAATTTTTTTTTACGATATTTTGTAAAAACTTACCTTTTTATGTCCCAAATACACTGTAATTTTTTTGATTTAAAATATTTATTTTTTCACCTTATTTTGACTTAATATCGAAAAAACACCCTAATTTTCAATCGAAAATTCTCACGTCAAAATATCTGTTTTTTTTAAAAAGTCGGTGGGCTTCTTGTTCGTTGAAATCTCTACTTTCTGATCGTGTAAAAAAAATATACATTATTTTGGTAAACGTTCTCAGAAAATGCAAGGAAAAAAAAATATTGTAGATGTTTTTGTTAAATTAACTTTATTAACTTATTTAGTTGTTAATTATAGTAGTATATTTCGACTTGCAATTTTTTTGTTTATCAGTGCAATATGGAATCTTACGTTTTTCGAGTAATTAAAGTATAAATTTTAATAAATAGCTCAAAATTGTACATAATGATTAAAAAAAAATGTTCGGATTCGAGTTTATCGCATCATTTCTTTGTTTTTTCTGAGAACATTTACCATAGTAATGTATATTTTTTTACACCATAAGATAGTAGAGATTCCAACGAACAAACAGTCAACCGACTTTTTCAAAAAAGCAGATATTTTGAGGTGAGAATTTTCGATTGAAAATTAGGGTGCTTTTTCGATATTAAGTGAAAATAAGGTGAAAAAATGTATATTTTAAATCAAAAAAATTACAGTGTATTTGAGACATAAAAAGGTAAGTTTTCACCAAATATCGTGAAAAAAAAAAATTTTTTATAAAGATATAAATAAAAAACCAAAAACTTAGTTATTTCAATTTTTCACATAAATTTTGAGGTTATGTGAAAAAAGTGTAAATATAAAAGTTGTAGATTTTTATTTTGATTTACCTACAACTTTGCTATTTAACTTTTTTCCATAGGACTTGTAGTTTTGCCGGATATCAAGATAAACCGTTTTTTACCCTTAAAAACTCACCCCTTTCCACTTCCCGACCTCAGATCGCCCGTAAATTATTTTTCCTCTCATTTTTGTTGTACTCTCTTCCTTTTCCAATGGGTTTCATCCTACTATTTTTTTTTTTACTTTTTACCATTTTCAAAGGCTTCAGCACTGGTCTACAAAGTCTTTTTCGTTATAGAACATAAAACAAATATCAAAATAATTTGTCATTTTTTCGAAACATTTTTATGAATTTATTAATAATTAATTTGTTTAATTATTAAACAATATATATATTTTAAGTAGTATAACATTTCAATACAAAACAGTAACTATTATAAACAGGACGGTTACAATTTTTTTGCACTACATGTAAATTGAAAGTGCCGATATTGCAGTGAGTTATATTTATGCCAGAACCAGTGCTGCCAGTTATCGTAGTTTTTAGTTTTGGGTGTTCAATGAATCTGCTGTTGTACTTTGACCTGATTAATTTGGAAACTTTTTCGTCTCCCGTTTTTTTCGACGTTTGGTCTTGTTTCTGAGATATTCAAAGAAATTGGTGACAGTGTAACGCACCAGCCGCGTAAATTTCATTTAACGTTATAGCAACCAATGAAAACAAAACTGAGTGATTTGTGTAAACTGACGTTTTGGGTTTTCGCGATAGTCGAGGTGGCTGGGAGACGACTACTCGTGGAACCAGTCTGAATCGGGTATGTCGGTGTGGGTTCGAATCCTACTGTAGTACCATGGGTGTTTGTGCTCGTCGAGAGATGCACAATAAGTCTATAGGCTGCGGTGCTTCCGGGGACACTGTCGGACGGCTCTCAAAAAAAAAACTGACGTATCATACACAATTGCTTTTAGATGGCCCCAAACGAAATAATCCAGAGGATTCAGATCTGGCGAGCGCGGAGACCAACTGGCCCTTCGCAAAGAATCCACATATTTGAGTAGTTGTTGGGTTGCCGTCCAATCCATCGACAAGGATAATTCTCATCCAACCACTGCCGTACTTGCCTTCCGTAATGTGCAGGGGCACCATTCAACTGCATCCAGTTCCCTTGGCGTAACTTTAAGGGGATATCGTCAAGTACGTCGGGGAGAGAGTTTTGCAGAAACTTATGAAATAAATCCCCATTTAAACGAGAAGGCAAAATATACGGTCCACAGAGGTGGTTACTTAAAACACCTATCCACACATTTACACTAAACTGTTGCTGAAATGAAGAATGTCTGACACATCGAGGATTGACTTTACTCCAAACGTGAATGTTGTGGTAATTCACAATTCCAGCTTTTGTGAAATTAGATTCGTCGGTCCATAAAACCTTATGCAGAAATTGTGGATGAATTTCTGTTGAATCTAAAACCCATCTACAAAAATTTAAACGTTTTTTAGCATCTCCTGGCAACAAACCTTGAACTGGTTGAAGATGGAAAGTCCTTCGATGATCTTGTTTGAGTGCTCTCAGTACTTTTGATTGAGTTGCCGAGCTGCTCGGCGTGTGCTTAAAGTTCTATCGATGTCAAAAAGATTAAGAATTCGCTGATTATTTCTTGGCGGTACATTACGATTATGATCATTGTTGCGACGCAAACCATATTCCGAAAATCGACGATGTACATTTACAAAAACTTATACATTTGGAATTCTTCTATTAGGAAAGCGTGTTCGGTACTCTCGAACTGACCCGTTGGAATTTCCGTCACAGAAACGATAAACAATGTATATCGGCATATTCAGCATTTGTAAATGTTCTTGGCAGTTTTTCTTAGCACTAAAAATGCTCTTTAAATAATACTTTTGACAATGATTTTCAAACGTCAGGTTACACAAATCACTGAGTTTTGCTTTCATGGGTTGCTATAACGTTAAATAAAATTTACGCGGTTGGTGCGCTACACTGTCACCAATTTCTTTGAATATCTCAGAAACAAGACCAAACGTCGAAAAAAACAGGAGACGAAAAAGTTTAGAAATTAATCAGGTCAAAGTGGTGTGTAGGTGTTTTATTGAAATAATTTTTTTTTTGTAGTTTTGAAATAAAGTAAGAGGGGGGTAACATACAAAATACACTTCTAAGAGGGGTAGGTAGTTCAAACTTAAGAAGCTTATGTAAGATCATAAGGAGTGTTTCACTTAAATCGGATAAGTGGTTTAAAAGTTATGAGGGAAAAAAGAGAAAAAAAATTCCTACTTCAACGCCCTCTTTCTCGGAAACGATGCGTTTTAGGAAATAAGTTTATATCACAAATGAACATTATTTTAACCTGTTCTATCGATTCCTGAAGTTATCAAGATTAAACCTGAATCACCCTGTATAATTCTGACACTACTTTCTCAGACAACTAATTTTTATTATTTATTAAGTTGCTATCGTTATGATCGTCACCGCGCCTAAGCCATCTTGATTCTAACACAGTTCAAACGACTTCAAATATAAATTAAACTGTCGTGCATAACACAATTGTTTTTTTTTACTGCAGTTTTCGATTTGCTTTTGCGTTCTCGAATGAATATTTTACTTCCATTCTTGGACGCAAACGTGCTATTAAAAAATAACTATAAAAAAAGTAACTTTCCCGTACTGTTTGCTGATGGTTGCTTAGCAACGTACTAAAGTACTAGTATACAGTATTTTGGAGTCAGAAATTTGACCAAATAAGTACACATTCCCAAAGGAAAAATAACATTGATACATTTTGAGTTAAAATAGTATACCTTTAAGTAAAAATTTAAAAAATTATGATTTTCTAAATAAAACAAATTTTGAAGATTCAAAAATTTAGTGCAGTTTTAGTACGACAGGCAAATGTCGGAATACATGCGAATGTCACAACTTTTTTCATTCTCATTAACGCAGAAACAAGTCGAGCGTGTAGAACCTGCAATAATTTTTTCAAAACAAATTTCTCCTGGTTGCGTAAAATATCCCCGCCTTTTAATTATTCCGCCAGCCTCATCGTCCGTAGAAGTGCTCGTTGCACCGTAACGTGAATAATAAATAATAATCTTATAATAATTGACACTATTTGGGAAGGTAAATTTAAAAGAACTTTCCCAGAGTGGTAAAAATCTTGTTCCGAACTGACAAGTTGCGACCGCAGAGATAATTGAAACGGCATTTGGATGTGTAAGTACGTACAGGGTGTCTGAAACTCGATAGTATGGGCCTATTTGGGACACGTAAGTAACTTTTTTAATGACGTCGTGAAAATGAGTGATTCAAATTACAAGCAACATGTTGTGATTCCAGTTTTAGTGAAATCTGGCGAAAAACCCTCTGAAATCCTTCGAAAATTGCAGGTGTATGGAGACGAGTGCATGTCGAAAATACGCGTGTTTGAATGGGTAAAACGGTTCAAGGTGGGGTGTGAATCTGTAGAAGACGATTCACGTGAAGGAGCTCCCGTCACCTCTCATACTGACGCGAATGTTTACCGTTTGAGTGCACTGATCACGTCTGGCCGGCGCCTAAGCATTCGTGCGTTGTCTGACGAGTTAAACGTCAACAAAGAAACATTGCAAGATGTTACACGATAATTTGAATATGCGAAAGATTCGCGCAAAGATGGTGCCAAAAGTTCTCTTTCTCACCCGTGGAAAATCGATCTGCGAGGAGTTGTTGTCCCGCATTCGGAGCGACGGTATGAGTCGGGTAGTCACTGAAGATGAGACCTGGATATTTGAGTATGACCCCGAGACCCGTAATCAAAGTCAGCAGTGGGTGGAAAAGGGTGGAGAGCAGCCAACGAAAGCGAGGATGTCCAAGTCACGACTGAAGGCAATGTTGATCGTTTTTTTCGATATCCACGGTATCATTCATCGTGAATATGTTCCTGTCGGCCAGACAGTGACTGGACAGTTTTATGTTGGCGTCCTGGAACGGCTGCAGGCCTGCGTTTTCCGTGTACGACCCGAACTCGTGGAGAACGGTTGGATCTTGCACCACGGCAACGCGCCAGCCCATTCCTTGTTCATTGTGCAAGAGTTTTTGGCAAAAAGGCATTCCAATGTTGCTGCATCCACCCTGATATTGCCCCCTGCGATTGTTTTTATTCCCCAAGATGAAGTCGCACCTCATGGGTACGCATCATGGCGGCGTACAGGAGGTCAAAGAAGCTGTAACCGTGATGCTGAACGGGTTAACTGCGCAGGATTACCAAGGGTGCTTCCAATCATGGGAGCAACATTGGAATCGTTATGTAGAGTTAGAGGGAGACTATTGTGAAGGTTGATAATAAAATTTTTGTGAAATTTAATTTGCTTGTTTTTTTTTTGACAAATTCCCGGAACTTAATTGCCTCGTAATATTTTTTCAAATTTTAATGTTGTGTAGGTGATTCACAAATGGCAACCAAAATTGAATCAGTAATATCAATAAGAAGCTTACTCAATATGTTACAAAAAAAATATTTGCTTTGCTATTCTACAAATGTTTTAGACATTATTTTTTGCAAGAAACAAAAGAAAATGACTAATAAATACAGAAAATACTAGATATATTTACAGAAAACAAATATACAGGGTGTTTATTAAAGTTGATACAAAACTTAAGGCGGTAAAACAAGTAAAACAATCTTATCATTTGGATATTTCTTAAAATAACTTTTTTTCTGATTGAGATAATGGAAGCCAAACAATTTAGTAGAAAATTATAAAAATGTTCGAACTTATTGTCATATTGGGAACCTTGTCTGTTCATAATTTACAATTAGTACATAATGATGCCCGTGACATTTCTTAAATTTTAAATGGTCACCGAATTTTACCCAGATGCACTTTATTGCTCAATAAAATGGTTTTACAGCTTTCTGAAAAGTAAAGGTAAGAATGCGCCGTCCTTAGAAGAACAGGATAAATGTATAAGAATCGTCTCAGGAACTGAAATTATATATAAAATGTATCTAGAAAGGGCATAAGATCTTATGAAGTCTGCGTACAAATTTTACGTTTTTTAGAGGTCCCCTTTTATCTCTAGCAAAATACAAAACTACGAGAAAAATTGTCATGCACATATTGTATATTAAAATAAATCCATTAACATTTATTTTAGAAACAGAAGGTAAAGCAATAATCCCTAATTAGATATCCAAAACATAATAATTGGCAGTCGCTTTTATAAAATATATAAACTTTTTCGTTAAAATGTGTGGACTATTTAGAATATTTAAACAAAATTTTTTCGTAGCTTTGTTGTAAAATTTTCCAATTATTAAAATACTTATTTATTATGAATAAATCACGAATATAATCGAATATTTTCAATACTACCTTTTTTCTATTGATGCATCTATTGTTACCTTTTTCGCCTATTGGCGTAGAAGTTGAAATATTCCTCATACCACGCATATGGAGTAATATTTATCATAGTTGTGATGTGAGAGAAAAAAAACATGTAACACCCAAACTAAAAAATCTGTACTTACTTTAAATAGATATTTTGATCCACACTGAAAATATATATTTGTAATTTTACTTGTAAAATGAGGGGTATACCCATGATTTTACCACTAATTCACAAAAACCTTGTAGTTTTGCTGTAAAGATGACTTTGGTATCTTTTCTAAATTTATGTAAATTAAAAATATAGTGATATTATGGTAGTTTGTAAATATTCGTTGTAATTTTTTTTGTACTTTTACAATATCTTTTTTATTTTGCATTACAGAATTTCTGTATTTTAGCAATATACAGGGTGTTCCGCTTAAGAACCGACACAGAGCAGGTGCATGTCTTAAAATATTGCGATTTTACAGAGGCCTTCAAAAAAATATCTCTGAATTACTTTAACTTGGAATAACTAAATTTGGTATGTGATTTAGGTTTTTTATTGGTCTATTTTGACTATGAATTCAAGGAACAACTACAAGGCATTCATTGAGGGTGAGTTACCCCTAAAATTATACCAAACTTTTTTTCCATTGATCGAATTTAAAAAGAATGATAATATCCCGCGCAGAATTTTAGGTAAAACACTTTTATATTCTCGTTAATTTTTAAAAAACTTTAAGGCTTTCAAGAAAAAATGCATTAATTAAGATTTTAATAGTGCTTATTAGAAGAAATCAAAAAGTCAGTAACAGGCTTCGTCTTTAAAACTTGACAGTTAGTAATAAAATTATAAAATAAAATTAAAAGTAAAGAAATTGTTCAATACGGACGCCATGTTCTCTGAAACATAAATTTCCTCTAATAATTCGTAATACGATTCCACAAATCTTCTTCTTCAGTATCCTTCATACAAACTTAGCACTTAGCACAAGTGACGTGTCAACAACAAACAGCAGCAGAAATAAAATAAATTTATAACTAACCGTCAAATTTTAAAGACAAAACCTTCTACTGACTTTTTGATTTCTTCCATTCTTTTGAAATTCGGTCAATGAAAAAAAAGTTTGGTATAATTTTAGGGATGACTCACCCTCAATGAACATCTTGAAAGATGTTCCAGAAAGTTCTAGATATTTTAATTATGTGCGCCACAGGGATTTTGCCGTGTTGCCAAATTTTTATATTTTTCGATTCGGTATTTTTCAAGATAGTGACCGACGATGTTCACACCCTGTATTGCTTTACGGGACCGAACCCGAAACTAGGATAAAAATGGCCGTCATTGCGCAACCGGCGAATAGAGAAAAACATCCGACGTTCAATTAAACAACGTCCTCAAAGCTCACAGAGGCGTTAGTTAGCTAAAACGCGTCCGTCACGGCCGACTGGGACGCCTATATAGCCGATAGATTGTCATTTGTTTTCAATTTCCTGTGAATGAACCAATTGCCGGAGTCCTTCCGTTTTTCGGTTTTTGTTGTGGGTTGCAGATTTCTATGCAATTCTTAATTGTCGTTTTTTTTTTCGCCACTGCGGAAGTTCGCAGTTGTTGCGTAATTTGGGTAAAAGTATGCAAGCGCGGCGATAATGGTGGAATTCGGGCTAAATGTCCTTCAGATCGGGACTTTCCGGTGGTTGGGCGGATTTTCGGTACGGCCTCATGCATGTTTTTCTTCGAATTTCGGCGATGTACAATCGTTTGTAATATTAATGGCACTCATTAAAATGAATTTAATGATTTGTTTCGAACTTCTGACGTATTCGTAATGAAATCGACTATAAACTCTTAAACACTGAAAAAAATATACATCTTACAATTAACAAGTAATATACTAAATTATTATTAACAAATTTTATTTAATGTTAATAATTTTCCTCTTATTTTTTTTTGCCATGATATATTTATCATAAGCAAAATATATTTCAACTGTATTTATTAACTAAGAACATTATATATTATTAAATAACGGCGATTGTATTATACACTTGATATAATATACCGAGGGGGAACCACTGAGGTATTTTGCTGTACAAGCTGTAGGTAATTAAAGGTACTTTTTGCATTTTTTGGGTATTTGTGTGTATTTTTCGGTATTTTTAGGTACTTTGTGTATTTTTGGGTACTATCAAGGTAATAATGGGTATTTAATGGGTATTACGAAGATAATTAATGGATATTTTAAGAGAAAACTAGTATTTTCCCGCCAATTTTTAAATACAATGGCGATCGCGCATGCGTTATGCCGATGGCATAAATTATTAAAAATAGATACAAAAATGTTTTCTGTAAAATTTTTCGGAGGCACTGTTAAACCACTATGTGGCCTTTTATTGTCTTCGTAAGCCTTTAATTTAGAAAATAATATAGGGTGATTAGAATTAGATACATTCTATTGCAATAATTATGACACTTCCTCAAATCAGTTTTTTGACTACTGGATGTTCTGTGTAAAAATGTCAATAGATTTCTGTGGGTGAGTGAAACAACTAAGAACTAATGTTTAAAATTGAAAGTAGATTTCATTACGAATACGTCAGCAGTTCGAAATAAATCGCCAAATTGAACTAAACAGCGCCATTATTATTACAATAGATTGTACAGTACAGTACCATATAAACAAGTATCATATGAATGTCTTATAAGGCATTTACGCAGAATATATTCACTCACATACTAGCACATTCCACTCTTATAACAAATTTTAGTATGGTATAATTTTTCAAACTTTATCTTTAAATCAATATATTACATATTATTTCGATACGACGTGTTAACGATAAGTTTGGTCAAACTTCTTCGACATATTCCATTGATGAATTAGTCTAAAATATCGCTAAATTAGGTTATCCTATCACATTCATATTCTATTTAACAAAAAAGATTTTTTATGTGAACAACTGCCAATTATCTAATTCTAATCATACATGACGGAGAGCAAGCTGGGGCTGAAATTGAATTCTCCCTCGATATCCATGTATTTACACTTGCTAATAAAAGATTGTGGTTGTACTGGAGACACCGATGGTACCCGATGAGTATTTGGGATCCGAACAATAATTTTAGGGACACCCTGTATAGACCGAATATTATGATTTCATAGACGAGGAAGAAGTTTGTTTTTAGTTAGCTTGAAGGGGGCATGGTGTAGGTTAGAGATGGGCTTAGCAGTTCATTTTAATGATTCAGTTCTCGAGAACTGAATCACTAAAAAGAACTGATTCTTAAAACCAGTTCTTTCAGAACTGGTTTTACGTCAAACACTGCACAGATCTCGCAACGGTCGGTTTCTTCCGCGTTTTACGATTGCGACCCGTTTAGCGTTTAGACTTTAGAATAAGAATTCTTAATCAAAATATTTGAAGCCTCTTTTTTCCAAAATATCTCGAATCATTTAGATACTGACTTTTATTTATTTTTTATTACAGAATTTAATTTATATTTTTGTAAAGTTGTTGTATTTTACTTATTAATAAAATTCGGTTACTAATTCTTATACATCATATAATTATAATTAATGGCACATACCTATATCGTTTTTATTAATGTAACAATTTGATACGGACGCCTATGTGCGCTGGTATGCAGATCTTGGATATTATATTTAACTAAGAATGATATTAACGCTCCGCAAACGGATCAGCAATCAGTTATTTAGAATTCAGATCGCCCGTATGATTTTGAAGCTCACATAGGCTGTGAGCACTCGTTCACTATTCACTGAACAGTTCCTTCTGACGTCTAAACTTGAAAATATCTCTCGCACTCTACATCAATCGATACAAATCAGTTCTTTGCGAACTGATTTGTCAACTTCTCGAGAACTGATTCTCGCAGTTCAGTGTCGAAACCCGTTCTTTTAAACCAGTTCACTCGGGAACTGTCCATCTCTAGTGTAGGTATTGGCACCCTTCTTGGGTGCGCCAATGAGTTTATGATACATTTTATGTAATCCAAAATGTTCTTTCCAGATGTATTCAAATCGAGTCAAAGGAGCCCTTAAAAAAATCTGTATTGTTTACGTAGATCTGTAACTGGAATAATTTCTAAGGAAATGAAAGGCAGTTTTGGAAAATTAAACGTATATTAAGTAAAATCGTGGGTCATTTAATGTATTTTTCATTTCTTAGATATCTGGGTATTTTTGGGTACTTAACGGGATTTTTAAGTACTAAAGGGTATTATTGGGTAATAGTCGTAGGTATTCTTTGGGCACTTTGAGCGTAATTCGGGGTTTTTAAGTATTTTTGAGGTATTTGCTTATTTGATGAGGTATTTTTTTTTGGGAAAATAAGGTATTTACGGGTAATATTTTTAAAAAATGGTATTTCATTGTACAAATTTCAAGCAGTGGTTTACCCCTCGTAATATACCAACTTATAATCAAAAATGATTTATAGTTAATGGGTATGTTTTTTTACTAATATGTAATCAAAAAATTAAAATAAATGTATGTTGCTAGCTACTAAATATATTTATCAATATTAAATATATATTTTCGTTTTTTGTCAGAAAGCTTGTTTATATTAACAAGAATTAATATAAGCCCAGTTGTAATATTTTATTCGCATAGCTACAAGAAAAGATCAACGTCATTTGCTTACACCTGCGACCATCCCTTTACTAATTTACTTTATTTAGATAGTTGGTACTAGCCCAGATTGTGTGGTGCATGGATGTAGGATATCATATGCGCCATTGTATTATTTTTTTTTACTTTTTTGTATTCCAAACCGATTACTACTTAAAATAATAAAATAATTAATTAACAATGGCTGGATGGAACTGTAGAAGTACGAGAGTCGCCCTTAACAAAGACAGCAGCCGCCTTGGCATCTGCAACGCATTGTTTTTTTAACCACAGCTACTGACAGAATTATAATAAATCTGAAATACGCCAGGCTGGTCCTTCGGTAGAGCACAAACGCGCTTTTTGATATTTGATACTAATTCGGCTCCTTTGTGTCTTGCCGCTCCCAAAACCATTAGTGGCCTATCTAATAGTCTTTCGCACTTCGGCACCTCGCAAATACGATTCTCGCCGGCGACTTCATTATTTTTGTAAATTGGAAAGGTGAAAAATCGTCCGAAACGTTGCTAAGCGATTTTTATACAGAGGCGTTGTGGTTCTTGGTCAGGTACGACAAACAATTGACGGTAACTTTAATACTAGCAGATGAAAAGGCACTTTACGGTTTGTATTTTGTCAAAAATAAACATCGTAGCATACACTGATAAAAATGTTGCTTTAATTTTGAAATAACAATACTAGTGAACCCACCCGGAACTAAATGTTTCTGTAGAGAGCGAACGTTTACTGATTTTATTTGTAATTCTTAATTAATCTGTTCCTCACAATTTGTACAGGTTGTTTCGTAACTCTACCGATACAGAGCAGAGACATGTAGAGGATTTTAAAATATGCCGCTAACATTTCTTTAGGATGTACCATTGGAGACATTCGTTTCTGAAAATGAGTGTTAAATATTCATAAACAATGCAATTTTCAGCAATGCCTTAACATAGAGCAACCAAATTTGGTACATCATTTGCGTTTATTGTTATAATTGATAAAAATATGAATTTGTTGGAAGCCCAAATAAGACCCGGACTAGCAGTAGAGCGCCCTTAAAATGATATCAATTTTTTATCAGTATGGCAATTATTAAGTAGTTTTACCAGTATTGCAGGAAATTTAATGTTTAAACTTTATTTATTCTTACAAATTTTTCGAAGAAATAACGGTTTTTATATACCATATGCCACGGTTCATCGAATTATAAGATGTAATCTGTTTCATCCTTATGATATCCAAAATATTCAACAATTGTTACCCCAAGATTTAGGCCAGAGACAAACTGTTTGTAATTTTATTTTGCATCAGGGTAGTAGGTTTCATGAGAAGATTCTTTTTACAGACGAGGAGGAATCTCAAATGTGTATAAATTCCATGAATATTCAGATGGAAATCCACATGCAATAATTCATCGCCATTTTCAAAATCAATTTAAAATAAACGTGTGGACTGGTATTGTCGGAAGTTATTTGGTTGGAACAGTTATTCTGGCTAAAAGAATTTATTTATTTTATACCGGTTGTATCTGAAGCAGAATTATGAAATCGTATAAATAGTAAATGCAGCACCAAATTATTCACAGTATTGCTCAGAGCAGACTGTAATTTTCAGCGGAGGGTACATATATATTAGCGAAAATGGTGGCCATTTTCAACAGTGCCTGCATTGCTTTTTAACGATATCGGTAGTACATGAAGTTAAAGTTGAATTTGTTAATATATTGTTTGCAGGGTTCCCCTTTTTTAATATATAAAAACAAATCAAAGAATCTAATTTAATCAAATTGCTTTTTCTTGGTACTTTTTTGTACACGTGACAAACCAAACTTTAAATCATAGCCTACTAGTAGTAAAACTGCATACTTTACTATTTGTCCGATTCAATTAGTAATGATTGACTGGATTTTGAATAACATTCAACAAATTATGTAAAAAAATTATATATTTGTGCAATAATAACACGATTATTTATTTATTTAGAATTTTACATACATTTCTTTTTGTGTGAAGTTAATGTTTCAATTGATTGCCCACATGCAAGGTGTTTCATGAAATAAATGCGTATTTTTTGAAAAGGAGGGCCCATCTGTAGTTTAAAATGACAAGTGTTCCAAAAAATTTGTAAAAAAGAAAATTCTGTAGTCATTTGTATAGATGAGTTTATTGAATCTACATTCGGTATTTGTTTCGACAACGCCCTGTATGCTAAAGAGCCCAGCAGAGCACAGTTTCAGAACCAATGCAACGGATATTATGAAAATCGATGCCAATTTCACAATTCAGTATAGTCAATCAGGCGTATTATTCAAATTGTTTCAAACTTCAACCAGCTTTCTCTGGAAGACAAATATATCTGTTGTGATTTATCAGCGACAATTCTCATCGTTAGAAAACGATTTTTTCCAGTGGTAGCTGCTGTGGGAGGGCAATGCACGAAGCTCCCTGCAAAGTGGGGTTTGCTTAACAAACTTATGTCCTATAGTCGACTTCCAAAATTGTAGAGAGTGACTAATGTTATAAACCTGTTGCAATTTATAGCAGTCAACACAAAGAAATATACATGCAGCCCTTATATTTTTCCTACAAAATCGTGTGCCACATATCTCTGAGAGTATACTCGATTACACAGCTTCTGCTACGCATGCGCTGCAGTTAGTACACATTAGTACGCATGCGCTGGCTTTTGATTGACTGCGACGAATTGTCGGATCCAACTGTTTCATTTCCAGCGCTATCATGGGCGGGTATATCGCTCGGGCGGGCAAAATTTCGGGTATATCTTTTCGTTAATTTAATTATGAATGTAATTAATTGTATTGCGATTTGATCGAAATGAGGAATATCGGATGATGACATGTATGAAGAGTTTAGTGCGCGAGGTCAAAATGTGAGTGTAAGTGATGTTGAAATATACAGTATGCGCCAAAAGTATGGAATAAATTCAATAAAAACGAAACAATTACTTTTTGGAAAAAATCCTCGAACAGGTCGATTTTTAATTTAAAAAATACATATTTTAGCGTAAAATGCGATTTTCAAATGTCATTTGTTTTCGAGTAATGACGTCATCGATTTTTTTTTAAATGGCAACACCATATTTTTTTCCTTGATTCTGAAAGATCGTTTAATTCTCTATCAGACAGTACTAAAGTTTTGCCCTCTTACATAGGAAAGTTTTCGAGTAAATGTCGATTGAATGTTAGAAAACGTAAATGAATTAAAATAAAGCAAAAACGTTATCAAGTTTAGTTTTTCGAATTCCATAGTTCTTTTATGGATCACGTAGGTGAAAATCTTTGCAAAGTGTCATTGTCTCACCGACTTTCTAATAAGTATTGTAAGCGACATAGAAATTATTATTCAATTTAAAGTATTATGGCACATTTAACTGTTACTCAAAGAATTGAAATTTTAATTCTAATCGGATGCGGGAATATGACTAGAATTCAGCAGGAATCAATCAACAGTCAGTAAGGTAGAGTCTAAATTTAGAGAAACTGGCAATGTTGTAAATATTCCAAAACCTGGACGTCCAAGCATTAAGGAAAATTAGAAACAGAACATTTTGATAAGTATGGTGGATAATCCTCATAATTCTTCACGATTGGTTGCATTAAACAATGACACTAGTCAGAGCACAGTGTTACGTATCTTGAGGAAGGAAAAATATCATCCCTACAAAATTCAACTTGTGCAGGAACTCAATGAAGATGATCCCGATCGCCGCTTACACTTTTGCGAAATTCTAATGGATTTATGTCAAGGAAATAGAAATTTACACCGGCAAATACTTTTTTCAGATGAGGCCACATTTTGTCTGAATGGTACAGTAAACCGTCAAACTTGCAGATATTGGAGTCGGGAAAATCCTCATTGGATGGCAGAGGCACATACCCAACACCCTCAGAAATTAAATGTGTGGGCTGGAATAGTTGACGACAGAATAGTAGGGCCTTTATTCTTTGAAGGAACCCTTACAGGGCAAAGATATTTAGAGTTTCTAGAAAATGACCTTGTTCCAGCCCGTGCAGTAATTTTTCCTAACGATAATGACCCTGACGATACCATATGGTTTCAGCAAGACGGACCTCCGCACTATGCGCGCCCTGTACGAGATTTTTTGGACAACTGTTTTCCTGGGAGGTGGATCGGCAGACGCGGACCGATAGAATGTCCTGCAAGATCGCCAAATCTTACACCTCTTGACTATTTTTTTATGGGGATACTTGAAGTCAAAAATGTACATTAATAAACCACGTAATTTAGAAGAACTTCAAAATCGCATTCGGGACGAAATACGCAGAGTTACCCCAGAAATCATTCATAATGTGCAAGAAGAATTTCTTCACAGAATTGCGCATTGTTAACAAGTTGGTGGATGGCAATTCGAACATTTAATTTAAGTATAAAATTTAATCAATTGTATTTTATTTTACATACCTCAGAATTGTTACTTTTTTATGGACAAAATTTACGTTTTCTAACATTCAATCGTCATTTACTCGAAAACTTTCCTATGTAAGAGGGCAAAATTTTAGTACTGTCTGATAGAGAATTAAACGATCTTTCAGAATCAGGGAAAAAAATATGGTGTTGCCATTTAAAAAAAAATCGATGCCGTCATTACTCGAAAACAAATGATATTTGAAAATCGCATTTTACGCTAAAATATGTATTTTTTAAATTAAAAATCGACCTGTTCGAGGATTTTTCCCAAAAAATAATTGTTTCGTTTTTATTGAATTTATTCCATACTTTTGGCGCATACTGTATATCTTCGAACCACTTCCACCATATTTATTCTTCAATGTGTTCCTTTCTCATAAAAAAATAATATATTTGTTTTCGTAAACGGATTAATAATATGAGTGCATTGTCCTTCATCTTTAACATTTTGCAGGCGCAGATTTGTCAATTCAGTATCAATGCAACTTTTATCATAAAATAAGTTCTATCATCGGCTTCCAGCAAAAGTTGAGTTGTTTTTTTTGTTTATTAAAATCTTAGATCTTTTTGACCGAAAACCTTACGATTTTCTAAATATTGGTACTAATAGCCTTGTTTTTTTTTCAATTTTTGATGGTCAATGATGGGAAATAAGGCCAAAATTTAAAGAAAACACAAATTTTTCGTTGTCGACGTTTCGTCTCTTTTATTCCGACATCTTCAGTACACTACAATAATTTTGATAAAATTTAGTAAAAAAAAAGGAAAAACACAAGTAAGTATCAAAATTTGACACAAATACTTTATTACACCTTCTTTGGTAAATGTTACACATATTTACAAGACTTCTTGCCATAGCAATATGTCTTGTCTCGCAAGATTTTTTTTTTAATTTTATCTAGTCTTGCAGTCTTCGAACTGCACTACCAAAAACGTACTTGTGTCAAATTTTCATGAAATATGTCGTACTTTAAAAAAATTACGTCCATAATTTGAATGGCTTTAGGACATACGTTTCCAATTTTTTTTAATGCGCTATCAACTAGAAATATTACTATGCCTTCATAAAACACCTAAATTTTACCGCCCTTCTTGGTATAAAATTAACGAACCGCCACTGTGTTTTTTCTTGCTTCTCCATTCAGCAGAAATGGCCGGTTGCGTAAGGAGTTTTATTTGATTTTTTCGTTCGGTGAAAAGTCGCTGAACGTGTTTTATTTAAAATAGTTCTTCTGTTCTCACGTTCCACCGTTTTTGTTCTCCGCACCGGGTTCTCATGATCTAATTTTTGCGTGGTCGTAGATAAAATCCAAACCGCAACAGTGGCAGCAGTTTAATGAGTAGAAGTTTTTTTCATATTCTGATGCATGAATCCAGTTTGCTGGTTGCTTTTTTTTCGTTGATCTACTCAGTAATTGTTTTCAGGACAGCCGCTATTCGAAATAAGATTTTTGGCGCCAACATCCTTAAATAAATATCATATAAGATAATTCCATAACCATTGACTGAAAATTATTTTCCAAAATATATGTATAGTGTTATAAATATCTAGCGTTATAAAAATAATTTTTACTGTGCTGAAAATAAAAGTAAAACATAAAAAATAAAGCTCACACTTGGTTCGCAGATCTCAGGTTCGGACTTGGCGACTTAAATATACTTTCCAGCTAATTGAGAGAAACATCCCATTTGTTTACCTGCACGGGTTCGATTCTCATTTCCTCATAACATTCCTTTTGATGGTATAAAAAGTATTCTACAGCGACTACTCTCAAGTGATGCTACTTCTATACAGTGCTTTCGAAAAGTAACGAATAAATTCATTATTTTTGAAATTGAGAAGTTTTCGAAAAAAAACCCCGCCACCCACATTTGTGACGTCATCGTTGTTCGAGATATGACGTCATCGACAATTGTTTTAAATAGCAACCCCCAATTTTGACCATGCCATTTGAAAGAGCGTGTCATTCTACATACATACATCATGAGAAATTATAGTGTTACATAACAAAAATTTCAACAAAATAATGTTTGAAGATTCTAAAATTTAATTTTTGTAAACTAATAAATTTAATGTGAATAATGTTGTATATTATAAATTGCCAGTACAAGGTAAGATGTTGATTTTAACTTTTTGTATATACAGGGTGAACCTTAAATAAGTACAAATATTTAACTGCTGGTGTAGTTCGTCATATAGATCAGTCTAGTGAAAGCCATTTTTAAACATTCCTAATATTTACGGAGATATTAATTTTTTAAAGAAATATCCATTTTGAGGACCGCTGTCATAAACAACCTAATGACCCATATGATTTGTTGCGAGGTTGCCATATCTCCTCTAATATAAATATTAAGTTTCCTTTAACGTAATAGTAAAGTAATACGGTTAAATTCTATTTTAAAAATACTTGTTTGAATCATAAGTACAGTAAAGTTGGGTATGTAGTATGATACGCAATATTATTAACATAAATTTTAACTGCTTAACTGACCTTACTATAAACGATTAAAAATTAATTTCCGCGAGATAAATACATACTACCATAAAGTATTTAGGAAGATATTACGTGATATTACTATGTTCAATGTTAAAAAAATATACATAAACGTGCACACAAGCTTACCTGTTTGTTAAAAAATTAACTATTTAAACAGTAATCCACATTTCACAAGTTAAATGTCATTGTACACTGTTAGAAAGAGACACAAGACACAATTTCCTTAAGTTATTTTATGAAGAATAACGAAAAACTATGATTTTCAGGCAGCATATTAAATTTAATTTTCGCCAGATAACCCCAAATGAGTCAGTATTAACCATTTCGAATCCAGAACTATAAAGTGACTTCGCACTTTAATCAGTGAAACAAATTTTAAAAATAAAGATACACACAATATTAAATAACAAAATAGTAGCTTGACGTATGCGTTTAATATCAAGAACAGCAAAGACATTTGTGTAACACTGGCAACACTGTGAACCACACGTTCAATCTGCAGTGCTATGACTCATAAATGTATGAAAGTCAGCGGTCCTCAACAAGTTTTCTACAGAAAAATTACAAAATTTATTTATAATTTCACTTTTTTATTTCTGATTTTTTTGTAAAAAAACTATTAATTATGTGTTCTACACAGTGAACTATACTACTGGTTAAAATATTTGTACTTATTTAAGGTTCACCCTGTATATGTTTGCATTGTCGGTTTTTACAAACATTAACTTCATACTAAGTTGTTTCAATATTCAAATTTAATTTCATAAATCTTACTAGACATAAAGTGACAAATTATAGCCTTTTCCTAGAGTCTATTTACATTACCCAAGAAAAAATATTTTGGAACCTTTAACAAGATCTACCTGTAATCCCTGCTAATGACACTATTGCTTCTTCATTTCTTTTAACACACATTTAGTAGTTACAACCTTAATCAGTTAATCCTTTTATACTGTGTCCCTTTTCGGTGGTAAATTCCGCTTAATTCTAAACCGCAAGGACATGAGAAAGACGAGTGATGAAAAGCACCGAGGGTAGTGAAAGGCGTTGTCGAGTTTATGATAGTCCGTTTAAAAATTATTTATAAGTTGAATGACCTGGAAATTTACTCTGTCTAATAAATGATGATCATTTCGTGTAACGTTACATATATTCGTAACACAATTCCCAAAGAAAATGATCACATTTGTTGAGGTCTGGCCAATTTTGGGGACAATTATTTCCTCTCTCAACCATTTATTTAGAAACTTAAAAATTCAAAAATTCAAAATGAGGTGCCCCATCCGGCATAAACCAAAACTCTAGTTTAAGTTGCAACGGTTAAATTAGGGACAGCATTTTGCACAAATTCCAAATAGCTTTTGCCATTTAATCGACTTGGCAATCCAATCAAGTTACTATCAACAATACCGCCGGCCCAAATATTTATCTTAAACTCGTGTTGAAAATGCCTAGGGGTTTACATCGAAATATTCATGAAAGTGGTGAATATTTGTAATTTTCTACGAGTGAAACAAGCCTTATCAGTGAAAATAATTTTATTGTGAAAATTAATATCCTGTTGCAAAAGGTCACTCGTCCATCAAAATCGTGAGCAATAGCTCTTGAACTTTTGCGAAATGTGATATGATGTAGGAGATTACGTTTAAGAATTTAGTGCACAGAAGTTTTCGATAATCCAGTTTCTCGAGATAAACGTTTATAGTCTGTTTGGAAACGAAAGAATAAAACCCCGAGATAAGAATCGGCCATGGGCGTGGTAACATTTCACGAAGACGTGCTAGTGCAGTAGAGTAAAATTCGACTTGTGTTTAGTGACTGTTGCGCCAGTGGATATAATATTGTTTGGGTAAAATGTCGAACTTATCAGATTAAGTACCTGCTAAATGAGTGAAAAGATGTGCGCTGTCTCAGAATGAGAAGATTATTATATTAAATGTATTTAATGCATTGAAACACCAAAATCCTACCAACAGTGTTGACGACAACGTGGAAAAGTGTTCCAAAATGACAGGGATTGGAAAATCGACTATCTACAGACTTTTAAAGGAAACAAAAAATGAACAAGATACTGTAAATCCCCCAAAATCATCTACAGGGAGGTCAAAAGTCGTTATAGATGATTTCTTCAAAAATGTCATTCGCAGAAAAGTACACTCATTTTATTTTAAAAAAGAAATACCAACGCTAAACAAAATTTTAAGTGAACTTTCAGAGGACAACGATTTGCCAAAAATCAGTAGAAGCAAAGTATGGGCCGTTTTACGAGAGTTGAATTTTTGCTGGGAAAAGCAGAACAGGAAGTCAGTTCTTATCGATAAAGATGAAATTATTTGTTGGCGAAGATCCTACTTAAGATCAATTAGAAAATTCAGTGACGAAGGGAGGAATATTTATTATCTAGACGAAACTTGGGTCAACGAGGGGCGGCATAGACAGAAACGGATTGTCGGGGATTAAATTTTAGTTACCTGCTACAATTTAGTACGGTTCGATCACACAAAGTTTTTTTAAAAGTACACCTCATCTATACCGATAATACATAATATAAAAATATTGAATATAAGCACCAGTACTACATTTATTTACGATTTGCATACATAATAAGCTTTGATTACTTTCTTTCATTTCTAAACAGACTATAGTACTTACTCGCTGTTTACTAAATATTTCCTTCATATTGTACCCTTATTACACTAGAACGTTGTCGGATATTATTAAAAATTTTTCCTGTCTCTCAAACCCGTCTTTCAGCATTAGAAAATGTTTCTCTATGGGGAATCACTCGATTTGGAAATATCCTTCGATATTCTTCCACACTTCAAGAAAATCCTTCACAGAAACCTACCACAAGTAACATGTCAACTTATTCGCTGAATGTAAATTTTCCAGCTAGTTTCAACAACAAACAGTAGTAGAAACAAAATAGTTTTATTACTAACTGTCAAATTTAAAAAAAAAGCCTACTACTGCCTTTGATTTTTTGTAATAAACACTAACTATTAAAATCTTGTTTTAATTAATGCAAGTTTTCTTGAAAATTTAACAAGAATAAAAAAGTGTTTTAATTTAAATTCTGCGCGGAATATTATCATTCTCTTTAAATTCTTTAATAAATCATGTACCAAATTTGGTTATTCCAAGTTAAAAATAATTAAGAGATATTAATTTTTTTTCGAAATATTTGGCTCCACTTTGAAGGCCTGCAACTCCTTCTGTGTGCAATTTTGTATACAGGGTTAACCATGACTAAGTATATATATGTATCTTAAGAGGGGATAGAGAAAATTAAGAAATAACGGAATCACCTTTCACAAAAATTCCAAGCTTATTTATAAAGTGAATTTTTTTTCGATATTATATAAAATTCTTATTTAACGCCGCCTATGCGACCCGTCTGGCGTTTATATAAATAAGAAAAAATGTAGCTCTAGAATTCCCGGTAAAATGGTTTACAATGATAAAGTTATGGATAACCCACAGGATATTGTCAACGGTTTTGGTGCTTTTTTTAGCAATGTTTATTCACTAAAGTCGTCAGATATACCTCAAAACAGTGGCGTAGTGAGTAACTTGCCACTTATTGGCATTGAACAATTAACCGAGCTAGATGTAACAAAGTCTCTAAAGAAATTAAAAAACAAAATGACGTCTGGACATGATCAAATTCCCAGTTTTATTTTAAAAGATTGTTCAAGTGCTTTTTCTATCCCCCTGTTGATTTTGTATAATTTATCGTTACGCACTTCAACGTTTCCGGATTGCTGGAAGTTAGCAAAAATATGCCCTATCCATAAAAGTGGTGATGTTGACAGTGTAAATAATTATAGGCCTATTGCTATCTTATCCAATTTTGCCAAAGTCTTTGAAATGTCAATGTATACTATTATATATTCTGCCATAAAGAACACGGTTTCCACTTGCCAGCATGGTTTTATGGAGAGACGTTCAACAATTTCTAATTTAGCTTGTTTTACACAATTTGTTTCTGAATCGATGGATAGAGGTGGTCAGGTTGATGCTATTTATACTGACTTCTCAAAAGCCTTCGATCGCGTAGACCATAACATATTATTAGAGAACTTAAATTATATTGGTCTAAAAACTCCTCTAATTAATTTCTTTACATCATATTTTCATAACAGACCTCAGTATGTCCAATATAATGGTTACAAATCAGTTTATTATTTAGCATCATCTGGTGTACCTCAAGGATCCAACTTGGGCCCATTACTTTTTATTATTTTCGTAAATGATTTAAGTGATGGTTTAAAGTGTGGTAGGCTATTATTTGCTGATGATCTTAAGTTATTTTGTGAGATTAACGATTTGAGCGATTGTGTTGCAATGCAAGATCAAATATCTTTTATTGAAAATTGGTGTGAAGTTAACAAACTTGAAATGAACATTGCCAAGTGTAAAGTAATTACTTTTTCTCGTAAACTTTCACCAATTGAATATATTTATACTTTCAATGGCAATGAACTTTTAAGAGCGAAAGAAGTTAAAGATTTGGGAGTAATTTTTGACAGCAAACTTAATTTTTCGGAACATATTAACGTTCAAGCCAATGCGGCTCTGAAACTACTTGGTTTCATTGTAAGAAATTGCAAACATTTTAGAAATATTTAAACTCTGAAAATGTTGTACTTCTCTCTGGTACAAGCAAAGCTTGAATACGGGGCTATTATTTGGAATCCCATTTATGATATACACTCACAAGCACTTGAAAAAGTTCAACGTAAATTTATGAAATATGTTATATCAAAAATTGACAATCATTACCCTGAGCGAGGTTATCCAAATAATTTATTATTGTTAAGGTTAAATATGGTGTCTTTGGAAAAGCGTAGAGCAATTATAACATTATGTTTCCTGTATAAACTGTTAAATTATATGATTGATTGCCCTACGTTGTTGTCTAAAATTGATTTCAAAATTCCTAGATTAGAATCACGTCAAAATGAACTATTTTATTGTCCTGCAAGTCGTACTAATGTTCTTAGAAAGTCCCCTGTTTACTCTATGATGCAAGTTTATAATTCAAGAAATCTCAACTGTGATTTATTTTTTTTATCTTACACTAGTTTCTCACATGCAATGAGAAATTTGATTGTTTAATATTAGGGTTTGCGATTATTCATTTATTTATATAGATATTTAATATTTTCATTTTATTTTTATATTATAGATATTAAGCGTTAATTTTCATTATTTTCTAGCGACCTCAAGTAAATTAGTTAGCTATGTGTATTTATATACTATTGTTATAATTAATTACATTGTCCTATAATTGGATTACTCTGTTGGGCAATAAACTTCTATTATTATTATTATTATTATTATTATTATTATTATTATTATTATTATTATTATTATTATCAGAGTCAGAGTAGGTATGTTATAATTAAGTTCCTGTGTTAACGTTGTAGTTTTGTGTTCTTCTTCAGTTTTTAACTTAACTTAACGGCGGGTGTATCATAGTTTTCTATTTTCTAATAGTACCTACCTATTCCTTTCGTTCGATTTTCTTATAATAAATAGGCATTTTATCTAACGGTACCTACGCGGTAGTGAGTTGTTGTAATGAGTGAAAATGTAGTTTTGCCAGGTATTATTATTAATAAGAATGTTAATTTTTGTCGTTTCTGCATTTAGAATGGTAGTTGACATTGTTGACAGATGTAAGCTTTATCTAAGCCACCTCAGTCGACGCTTATCATAGGAGGGTTTTGCCCCATTCTTTAAATATCGAGCTAAAATTCTGGAATAATTTTTTTATTGTCTTTTAGGCCTCACTGAGCACGTGGTTAAAATGTGGCAGTGTAAATGGTAAATCAAGTGACAGTCGAACGCGTACGCCTCCTCCACGGCACCCTGCGAGGCGAAAATTAGTTGCTGATCCACTTCGCCGCAGCCGCATTACCATAAAAACACCATTTTTTTCCTAATCCGAGTTCCCACAATTCCACGACTTCCGGCGCGCGGCCATCACACGAAATCACGGCCTACGTTTTTTTTGCCCCGCATGCACGTCCGTCGCGGCGTGGCGGCGGCATTCGTTCCGGCCGCGCCGCATTACATTAAAGTGTGTGAGGTCGGGCGCATTCTAGATTTAATTGCCTTAATTACACACAAATGTCTGGCGGGATAATCGCCGCGGACGGGGTGGAAAATTAAGTGAAACTTTTGCCACGGGCCCGTGTCACTGGGCCTAATGATGCGCCCCAGGCGCCCATGTGTCTGTCGGAGAGCTCGCGGGCCGTTTGTCATCACAAATGTCACTCGCGTGGTGTCCGTCGTACGGTAGATCGAGCAGGCTTTCGTTCCTCTAAGAAACAATCGCCAGTAAGAAATTACACTTTCGGTACTATTTTCAGAAAAAAGTTTACAAATAATAGAAAAAATATGATTTTTTACTACGTGACAAAGAAAACACCCATTTTTCGAAAACTACAACAAAACTCGACATTTTCATTCTAGAATATAAAACAAATGTAAAAGTAATTTGTCATATTGTGTAAACCCATTTATGCTTTTATGAATTAAACAATATAGACGAGGCAATGAAGCACTAAAAAGGCCAAAGATAGGAAATCTTTTAGGATAGGACGTATCGGAATGCGGTTTTTTGCATTAGCTTGCAAAAATTATTTATATCATTTGTACCTACTTTGTACTTATTACAAACCGGAAGTTGCATTGCTGCAGCCAAAAATGCATCTTTTGAGAGGCCTTTTCGTAAATTTAATAATTTCGTAAATAAGAGTCAGAATTGGCTCAAGTCGGGTACCCGGGGGTTTTCGAGGTCGCTGATGACGGTTATGATGTTCAAATTGACTATCCCGAACTTTATGCGAGAGAGGAGAGAAACTGGGCACCCCGGGGGTTTTTTGGGTCGCTGAATTCGAATATACCATCGGCGAACACCCCACGGACTGCTGAGCCCCAACCTGGACGCGGACGTCATCTTCGAGAATTTTTCTGGAAATATCGACAATAACGAACCGAAAATCGTTATGGGGGCTTTTCGTGTGCGCTGAATCCGAATTTTATGTTGAAAACGACCACCCGAACACCTGGTGCGCCCTAACCTGGCCCTGAACGTCATCCCGAGAGTTTTCCAGACATAATTGAAAAAAACTGGACTTGAAATCACAAACTCATACTTCGAATGAGTTTTGGAATGGAGAATTCTTATAATAGTTGAATCTTTGTCTTCTATATCATCGATCGTTATCTTTATTTATTAAAATGACCTGAAATGTCCAAAGTTAAATCGATTGATATCGATTATGTTCGAAATATACCAGTAATACCTACCAACCTTTGAATTAGTTGTAGGTAATCTCGTACTGTTCCGACGATTTTTAGGGAATTAATTAATTGCAAAACAGCACTTGTGCCGTGAATGCAATGAATGAATCGTGGATTCTCAATACACTGTTGTCAATTTTTGGCATATTAGGTGTTTACTTTTCTTTGTCGGGTTCATTTTCTAATATGGGAAGTTTAAAAAGAAAAGCATTACGTGTTTTACAAAATAGAATCGATAACACACTTATGAATAAATTTTTAGCTGAAAAGTGATCGATATCGAAAGGCAACGACCTTTTTAGCATCAATTTTTACTTCCTACTCCCTATACAGGGTGTCTGTATAAAATGCTACCACATATTCTGGCAGCCGAAATACGATGGTCTATATCACTTGGTCACCTTAGTCCAAAATTTATAGATTCCAAGATAGAGTGCGCTGAAGTTACAATATTATTTTAGTTTTTCCTCAATAACTTCATTATTAATTGTAGTAAATACATAAAACTTCTTAGAGGGGTGTTTTCTGGCACGAGGAATTGAAATGTGGTCTCGAATTTGCTGTCAATTGCAGAGGGCGCCACCTACAGTACTACAGTACCATAAGTTTAACACTTTTAATAGCGACCACAGTAAAAATAATTAACGTAAGAAAATTTACGTTATTGAATATCCCTTGCTAAATCTGCATTTTCATTCTTTTATAAAAATATTTTATTAAATTGTATTTGTCTTTATTTCTGTAACGAACCATTCTTTATTTTTCTTAACACGGTTTAATAATGTTAAATGTCAATCTTGTTTATTTTCAAAGCCTTCTCAGTCAAAAAACTGAAATATTTTTACAAATCTACGCAACAAATAATAAGTAAAGTATTCAGGGTGAGTCACTAATAATGGTACATAGATTATGGGCAGATTTTTAACGTCAAAGTAAAACGATTGAGTCCAACATGCCTTATTCAATTGTTGCTCCTTTTCATTCTACAGGATGTTAAAGTGGAAAAAATGTTTTCGATTTTTTGGTATATTTTAAGAACGTATGGACCGATTGTTTTGAAAATTTTGTAGTCTTATGTTTTTTGAAGTGGCATTTTAAATATAAAAAATAACAATAAAAAACACTACCGTCTAATCTATGAATTGAGCGGCATTTGCAGAAATAATATGGTATTATAGTGACAGCTGTCTACTTATTATTTCCACGAATACTACTTTGGAAAAAATTTTCTAATTTAATTCCCGCGGAATCTCAAAAACTTAAATTTGTCTGTTTTTTCAACTTTAACACCCTGGAGAATGAAAAGGAGCAACAGCATGTTGGGCTCAATCGGTTTATTTTGACGTTAACAATCTGCCCTTAAACTATGTACCATTATTAATAACCCACCCTGTATATTTTTTGGAATGCATTTTTAGACCTTTTTCCGTTTTTGAAATAAAATACAGGGGGATATAGGGGGGAATATAAAAAACACAAGATGCGGTCATGTCACAAAAACTAAAAATATTATAACATTTATTTGTATGCCGTTGAATGCAGGTATCTCAAAAAAGTGTCTGCCTTCTAACCGTTTTAAGATGTATTGAAAGGAAAGCGAGAAAAAAGCGCCAGTCGATTTAGCCAAAAATCAACAAACTGATAAGAGACATGCGGTCTGCGTTATTTTATCGAAGAACGGAGTCTATCAGATTTGCTATATCTGTGACAGATTTGCAGTAACCCTTAAAAATCGACCAATTTGAACCGCTCTGTACAATAAATGGCGTTTGTTCCTTCTATTTTGATTACTTATTTTTTAATGTTTACAAACTTCAAGTAACGAGAATATGATTGGCAATCACTTCTGTAAAATATAGGTAATTATATAAGCCTGTTACCGTCGGATCGAAGTAAATGTGGACAAGCGGTAATGCCAACTGATTAGTACCAACACTAAAAACTATCTAACAAAATGGTAAAAAACCGCAGAATTAGTATCTACATATTAATCAGGATAGAAATTGAAATAGTCTTCAGCCAAGCGAATCAGTGTTATATTAGTAAATTAAAAAAAAAACGACTTATAATGTACAATTCAACTTTGTCGAAAAATTACCTATCAATTTCAGATATTCAAAAAATAAATTAGATATACTTTCTATTCCTTGACCAATTACAATAACAAAATAAACTGATCAAAAAAGTTTAGTAGGTATCTGGTTAAATTACATTTTTTTTTTTTTTCAAAATAAAATATACGTTGCCTTGGATACCGTTTAAGCAAAGATACTAACTATCTTGAACAATAGCAGTTAGTAAATGTCGTTTTTTGCGCAACCGTTATAAAAATGTGTATGAGTCTACTTATTGTGTTGTCATATGTTTTTAAAATGGTTATGGGATGTGGCCTTAACCTTAAAAATCACTTGAAATAAAAATTTTGTAATTTATATTTCAAGTGATACAACGCGTAGGTATAGGTGACCAGAATTATCGAGTGTCGTGAACGTTGAGAGCTGCTTCGACAGTTTATACAGAACTTTTCTAAAAAAAAAAAAAAAAAAAAAATTATGTACCTACTGGGAACTCTTACAAATACAGTTTTGTATAAAAAAATCAAAAAGGGCAGTTCAAAAATGATTTAAAAATACACTTCTGCACGACACTGGAAACTGGTTTACTGTAAAACCTGACAAGGTAAAGCATGCACAAAAAGATATTATTTAAAGTCAGGAAATCGTGACGACCATGGTACCGCTCCCCCTCATCCAATCTCTTGGTATTAATGCTGTACATGCTACGGATATAATTGAGCCTCGTGTATGATACGTCACACTGTTGCAATACGCCGTGGATGCCCTGGACCTCCATCTGTTCCACAATTCGGTTGCAAATTTCAAATGTCACGCCCGCGTTTACATTACGCTTGCACTCACTGCACGCCGTTGTAAAAGTAGCTGCATTTGGCACATATTTACCGGAAAATCTTTCTGCTAAAGCATTTTCTCTTCACCAGAAATTAAAACGATACCATCAACTTCGAATACGTAAGCCATTTTTGACAAACTAATGTAAACACTCGCATTATAAAAACGTTAATACCTACTATAAATAAACGGCTTTCAATATTCGGAATCTCCTGGTTAGAGACTACAGTAGCCAAGGAATGTAAAGGTTGATAATACCACAACTTAAATAATTTTTTACTCGGAATTTTTTTTACGATATTGACTTCATCTTTCATGACGCATTTATTACATTTTTATGAGATCAGCAGTGTTGTTATTTCCGTGTTGTGTGTTCGGTTTTTCGCATGTTTCGTACTGTTAAATGAGCTTATAATCATTTTACGTCATTATTGATAAATTTGCAGCTTTAAAAGTAAATGGGTTTGTTTGATAAATCACCACAGCGAGTACTAGTTTTTGTAGTGTGGAACCCACGGTCCTATTTTTTGTCGTGCAGTGTATGCCATCTGCAAGCTGCATTTTGTATGCAGAATGCGCCCGACTCGAACTGTCTTCATCTCGATCGACTGTTACCACATCGCAGGCAAAAATCCTAGCTTTTCGCTCCAGTTGGGCGTCCGCAAAAAAATATTTTGAATTGAATTTAAATGAGTTTCGATTGTCGCAATGGGAATTAACATATTTCGACAACGCAGCGCCTGTAACGAGGTTTTTCTCCCAAAGTCGTGCACGACTTGTTCCGCTCCGTGTGAATGTAACGACGCTTTCCAAACTCCGAGAGAAAAAAGTGTCAATTTGGGCTGGTTAGGAACGAATCGTCGTTTTCTCCGATTCTAACGACGGGAGTGTATTTTTGTTAACTATATTACGCTGGTCGATAAAAAAAATGGGAATTGTTAATTATGTAACATTTTGGTAGTAGGTAATTTTCACAAAGTTAAATGTTTCCTATGAACATGCCGTTAAGTATGTCAAGGGTTGTTTTAAGGCGATCAATTCAGTTTGCTGTTCAGTTTTAGTTCACTTGTCAGTTATTTTTATTTATAAAGACATATTCAATTTCCTTTCAGTACTGTTTGTTTATACAGGTAGAGGATAACTGTCAATTGAAGTGAAACATAAACTGAATCGATCGTCTAAAAGGACCTTTATATGTAAACACACAAATTAGTTAGTTTTATTTTATCTTTTATGTTTACACATAAACGATCAGGTCAATTTTCCGTTCAGTTGTCTGTTACCTTTATGTGGAAAGACAAACAATCCCTTTAATTTTTATGTTTATACTTAAAGAGAACAGAAAATTGATCATTTAAAAGGACCTTTATGTGTAAACACTTAAATATGTCAACTTGCTCTCACTTTTATGTTTACACGTAAATGATCAGTTCAGTTTTGCAGCCACTGTACGAAGAATTGAACAGATGGTCTAAAAGGACTTTTATGTGTAAACGTAAAAGAGTTTTTTTTAATTTCTATGTGTTTGCACTAAAGGGTCAGTTCAGTTTTTCGTTCAGCTTCATATTCAGTTCATTTGTCAGTTATCTTTGTATGTAAACACGTATAAGTTTGAATTTCCTTTCATTTCTGTGAGTTTACACATTAAGAGAACTGAAAGGACCTTTGTGTCTAAACAAGCAACAGTTTCAATTTCGTTTCAATTTTGTCGGTTTACACATAAATATAACTGCCGACTGATGTAAAGCTGAAAAGTATTCTTTCGTTTGCGTGTTTTTACATATAAACGGTTACTTCAGTTTCGATTATTAGGTGTCTATGTGTAAACACTAAAATATTTGAGTTTTCTTTCTTTTTGCGTTTACGCATAATGATATCTGACAGTTGAACTGATCATTTACACCTTTATGTGTAAACATTAAAAAATTTCAGTATTAATTCTGTGTGTTTACACGTAAACGATCGGTTCAGTTTTGAGTTCAGATTTTTCAATTCAGTTGTCAATTATCTTTATGTGTAAACACAAACGATCTCTTTAATTATTATGTGTTTATACATAAAACTATTTTATAACTGATATAAACTAAAACTGAACGAAAAACTGAACTGGTCGTCTAAAAGGACATGTATGTGTAAACTTTCAGTTTCCTTCATTTTTATGTGTTGGCACATAAACAGTTCTGTTTTTCGTTCATCTCAATTTCAGTTCGGTTATCACCCATATTTGTGTAAACACACAAAAGTTTCAATTTTCTTTCAATTATGTGCGCTTACACACAAATATAGCTTAGAATTGATCTGAAAATGAAAAGTTTCCTTTTAATGTCATGAGTTTACACATAAACGGTCCATTCAGTTTTTATTCTGTTTCATTTATCAGACGTCTTTATGTGTAAACACTAAAACATACAACATTTCAGTTTCCTTCATTCGCATGTGTTTGCACATAAACAGTCAGTTGCGTATTTCGTTCATCTTCAGTTCCAATTCACTTATCACCTATATGTATGCGTAAACATACAAAAGTTTCAGTTTTCTTTCAATTCAATGTGTTTACACATAAAAATAGCTCAGAACTGGACTGACGCTGAAAAGTTCCCTTTTAATTTGATGTGTTTCCACATAAACGCTCCGGTCAGTTTTTCATTTATCAGACGTATTTTTGTGTGAACACCACAAAAATTGAGTTTCCTTCCTTGGGAAGCTGAACTGTTCGTTTATGGGGACGCAAAAATGTCAGCTTTCTTTAATTTTTGTGTGTTTATATATATATAAAGATAATTAATAACTGAACCGAAACTAAAACTAAACGAAATAGTGAACTGATCGTATGTATAAGTACACGATAATTTCAATTTCCTTTCATTTTGTTTGAAGTAAACTGGCAACTGAGCTATATCGTCAAAAGACCTTAAATTTTACCCGGTCATTCTCACTTATATACATTATCTTTACTTTTAACGCTTACGGTGAGCGCTCTATAAGACGATATAAAGTTTTCGCTCAATAACTCCTCAAGAGATAAAGATAAAAATATGCGGTTTTTTTTAATAGACTACAAATATTATTTTACATCGACGCTGTGTTTTGAATTTTTGAAAAACTGTAAAATTATTTTTTTTAAATGAATTTTGCTCTTTTCCGAAATTTCAAAACACAGCGTCGATGTAAATTAATATTTGTAGTCTATTAAAAAAAACCGCATATTTTTATCTTTATCCCCTGAGGAGCTACTGAGCGAAAACTAAAAAAATATTTCTTAGCAATAAAATGCTGCCCCCTTGCGGTGGCATTGATAAAATAGACGATCACATTAGATTCTAAATGTCCAACACTGAGAGAAGTGATTCAGGCTAACGGTAAATGCTCTATCATACGGAATATAGTTTTCGCCACGTTTTCGCTCAATAACTGCTCAACGGAAAATGATAAAAATAGGCGGCTTTTTTTTAATAGACTACAAATATTATTTTACATCAATGCTGTTTTTTAAAATGTTGAGTAATGTAATTTTTTTTTTATTTAAAATTTTTCACTCGATGTAAAATAATATTTGTAGTATATAAAAAATAGAATAACATATTTTACTATATATATATATATATATATATAGTTACCGAACGAAAACCGAAAAACTAAAATAAAAGGACAGATTTTATAAAAGACTTAAGAGAAATGATTACGTATTGTAGTTTAATAGCTTTATTATAATTACGAATTTGTTACTTGAAACTAAAAATATAATGTTTTTCAAATACAGAAATATAGATTATTTTTAATATAATATTCTGTGTCTGCCTACTGAATAATAGACACCAGCTAAGACATTGCTAAATAGACGTATTCATTAAAATATAATTAATATTTTTAATAAATATTAAAAAAATGGGGAATGCAAATGGGTAGTTGAGATTTATGGAATATATAAAAATGTTATTGAAATATGGTTTTGTTTATCTAATTTTATTTTTGTCGCATAGTATTTTTTTACATGGCATCGATGGTTTGCTTCTCAGCACTTCAGTAAATAATAATATACTATTTGTTGCAAACCCAAACTTAGTAGAAATACATATAGAAAGAAAAAATGTGTCAAAAGCATTTTATTCTATAAATGAAATTATCTCTTTATTCCATATTTTCTGATTTAAGTTGAGCCCTATGTCAAGTGAAAGTATTTATATTTTAGTATTAAAGGAACAAACAAAAAAATAAGCATCGCAATTAGTGGATATGTTTTCAATATTTGATCCAATCTAATTGGCCTATTTACACTTTAATTTCTCATATTTCTCTTCAATGATCCATACATAGTCTTTATATTTTACATTTTGGACATAAATAAATATACATTTATGTTAATATCTCTTATGTATTTTCTATGATCTAAGTTTTCTTTATTAAAAAAATACGAGCAAAAAAAACTAAAATTTAATTTTATTCGACATAAAAATTATGGAAAATATAGATATTTCTGACTTTCCGAATGAATGCATTGTCCTATTCTGAAAACGTATACTGCACCGCAAGTAAACTTAGCTTACACACGAAACACGAGCATATGTAAAATTCAATTTCTTGAAAACCGTAACACGTAGCAAAGTAAACTTTTTTAAAAAAATTTTTCATACTATCGACTACATTTGTCTCGATATAACTATAGTTCTATTTTCAATAATTAATGTAGCTCTCCGCATAGTAAAGTTTTTAATGCACAAATTTACTGGCATTGACTTTGGAACAATTTTTTTCGAAAAGGCTTTAAGTTATTAAAAATTGGTATGTACTATTAGAAGCGCTGTAGTTTTTTATACATGTTGTGAAAAAATTGTGAACATAACTTGAATCGTTGATTTGCAAACGCAATATATGTTTCGTAAAATATAATTGACAAATAACGTCCGAAGCACCGACAATTTGAATTTATAAAGTTAGACCCTACTGAAAAAAGTTGTAAAAGTCCATTTCAGATATCGAAATTGTCCCTCTAAAAGATGGTAAATGTTTAATTTAGTTATATCTTTATTAAAAAAAACGGCATAATTGAGAACCGATTTTACTCCACTAATAGAGTTGTGATACCTTTATTTCAGTGTATCTTTCGTTTTGTCTCCATCCCAAATGCATTAGCCTCTAGGCAACACATATTTCAGCGTTTTGCCACAACACGTCAACATAGTCTTACTCTGCGCAGCGATATATCTGGTTTTAACAAAACTTGATCACGTGTTTCACCGTTAGCCTTAAGGCTGTTTTCACCTGTCAGTACAGTTTTCAGGTCAGTTGTTAGTAATCTTTATTTCAGTTTCTCTTTCATTGTTGTGTGTTTACACAACTGAACGGAAAACTGCACTGTTTAAGGAGAATATTTCCTATAAAAATAACTGAATCGCCGAAATCGAATATTACGTTGTTGTATGAACCCCGGGCAAGACTTCTAGTCCCATCGCCCCGAACACCTATCCGTAATGAACTTGTTGAGGCGCACAATGGCTATAAATAGCCGGGATGATAAATTGTTTTCCGTTAAATTGATATTTCCAGAGAGCCGGACGACTCAGCCCCAACAAAGGGGACGCCCCACAAATAGTCGGTCAGCAATTATTAAAACAAAATTACATCCAAAACACGGCGAGGATGACTGACTCGCTGACTGTCGAAAAATGGAAAAGGCGGCGGCGCTACGCCGCACAGCGACCCTGTTTTGTTTTTTGTCCGAGGTGAAAAATGAAGTAGCAGGCCACGCGCACTGGATTTCCGCCCTTGTGGACGCTCGCTTAAGGCGTACGGGGCTCGTAGAGGCACCTTGGTGCTGATAAAAAATCCAATTTATTTTTTGAAGCCGGCGCGGACCGCTGTCGGTACGGAGCGGCGTCTTTGTGAAAAAATTAGTCGATATTTAGTAGTTTTAACTAGTATTTAAGGTCTTGTTTCACGGCGTGTTTGATGAGAATAATTGCTAGAATGAAAGCTCTATATTTACTTTTTTTTTAATACAGCGATAGTGTCTTAATAGCATTTAAGTGTGAGTTGCATACACTAGTTCTCTGCGACCAATAATTTAAAAAGAAATATTCAAAATGTATTAATTTTTGCAATTAAAATAAAAGTTATAACTAGGAAAATATTACGAAAACTTTATTGCAAATAAAACACAGAAATGGCAGAGTTGCATACAGTCCCTCTGTCACTAGTCATAATAATGAAAAATACTCACTTAATTATCAAAATGTATTAGTGTTATCATCATAGTTTTATCACAAATAAAACCTAGAAATTACAGTGAGTTGCATACACATTTTTTTCTGTAGCCAGTTATAATTCTGAAATGTGAGTTTAATTTAATTTAATGTGTGTTATTTCCAAAATATATTAATATTTTAAGGAAACTAAGAGTTGCAACTAAGAAAAAGTTGTGGAAACTCACAAACCAAACATAGAAATTACAGTAAGTTGTATACACAGTTTTTTCTGTGGCCAGTTATAATTCTGAAATGTCAGCACTTAATTTCTCATAATAATCGAAAGTAAGCACTTTATTTCCAAAATGTATTAATGTTTTAAGGAAACTAAGAGTTGCAACTAAGAAAAAGTAGTGGAAACTCACACACAATGAGTTGCATGTACTGTTTTTTACGACCAATCATAACAATGAAAAACAGGCACTTCAATACGTATTTTCAATTGACATTTGACGTTTGACGAGTTTGTATATGTATGATAAACAGTTGATCGCAAGCTTCTTAAGTAGCAGGTGGCCGTGACGGGCCAAGACGTGCCTGTGTGCCGCTCGCTAGCGACGGCGGTCACGCGCACAATGGACATGATACTGCTATATTTTAATTTGATATTTTTTTCGGTCGCTCGGCGTACCCAGTAGCACTTTTATATCGAAGCGTGGAAGAATCAGCCTTTCTTTGTACACGCTGCATCTGGCATCCACTACCGCGGCGGCCTTGGCTGTCCGGACCGTCCTTATTTAGATTTTAATAATTTTCTTGTTACTCTCCGCATCGCTTAAGTGCCCCTTTTTTTCCTAGCCGCTTTGAGCCAGTATATCAACGGACTCCGTCCGGTAATACATGGATAAATATCGACCGAGCAAAAAAGTTCTAATAGAATTGGTTATTGTTATTAGTTTCGTCTAGTTATGTACAGCGTTGGTTTCGTCATGTGGAACTACTGTCGGAGATGTGTGTAGCGTGTAACAATTCCTTCACTATCCTATATACAGTGTGTCTCCTACTCTATAGTATATCTTTGGGATTTGACAGAAACGACTAATGACGTCATCAATTATATTATTTTCCAGAAACATACCCACATTTTTGTTCCCGTTAAATAGCTCTTTTTTTAATAAACTTTTAGTAGAGAATTTTTTCTGTATTACTTCCTGGTTAAAAGTTATAATAAGCAATATCGTCCTAAAGAGTCTCAAAAGATATGCCACCTAAAATCACATTCGAGGTGGAAGAATGAAGTGACATTTATGCACTTTAAACAATGAACATTCAATTATTTTCCAACGACTAGTTGATGCTTACATTGCATTTTAGGTGATTTGAAGTTGCAAAAACTTTGAAATGTTTTTTAAAGTATATAGATGTAGGCGTAACTTTTGTTTTTCTTTTTAACTGGGATACCCTGTATATTTTTGCGCCATTGAAAAACTGAGCTTTCGTTTTTCTCCAATATTGTTCTAGATACGAAAGAAGATGTTCTCTGAAGCTATATATACAGTATGCGCCAAAAGTATGGAATAAATTCAATAAAAACGAAACAATTATTTTTTGGGAAAAATCCTCGAACAGGTCGATTTTTAATTTAAAAAATACATATTTTAGCGTAAAACGCGATTTTCAAATGTCATTTGTTTTCGAGTAATGACGTCATCGATTTTTTTTTTAAATGGCAACACCATATTTTTTTCCTTGATTCTGAAAGATCGTTTAATTCTCTATCAGACAGTACTAAAATTTTGCCCTCTTACATAGGAAAGTTTTCGAGTAAATGACGATTGAATGTTAGAAAACGTAAATCATTTAAAATAAAGCAAAAACGTTATCAAGTTTAGTTTTTCGAATTCCATAGTTCTTTTATGGATCACGTAGGTGAAAATCTTTGCAAAGTGTCATTGTCACACCGACTTTCTAATAAGTATTGTAAGCGACATAGAAATTATTATTCAATTTAATGTATTATGGCACATTTAACTGTTACTCAAAGAATTGAAATTTTAATTCTTATCGGATGCGGGAATATGACTAGAACTCAGCAGGAAGTTTGCGATTTATTTAATGAAAAATATCCAGATCGCCCTATCAGCCAATCAACCGTCAGTAAGGTAGAGTCTAAATTTAGAGAAACTGGCAATGTTGTAAATATTCCAAAACCTGGACGTCCAAGCACTAATGAAAATCAGAAACAGAACATTTTGATAAGTATGGTGGATAATCCTCATAATTCTTCACGATTGGTTGCATTAAACAATGACACTAGTCAGAGCACAGTGCTACGTATCTTGAGGAAGGAAAAATATCATCTCTACAAAATTCAACTTGTGCAGGAACTCAATGAAGATGATCCCGATCGCCGCTTACACTTTTGCGAAATTCTAATGGATTTATGTCAAGGAAATAGAAATTTACACCGGCAAATACTTTTTTCAGATGAGGCCACATTTTGTCTGAATGGTACAGTAAACCGTCAAACTTGCAGATATTGGAGTCGGGAAAATCCTCATTGGATGGCAGAGGCACATACCCAACACCCTCAGAAATTAAATGTGTGGGCTGGAATAGTTGACGACAGAATAGTAGGGTCTTTCTTCTTTGAAGGAACGCTTACAGGACAAAGATATTTAGAGTTTCTAGAAAATGACCTTGTTCCAAACGGCAGCAAAACGGTGCACCTCGGTGCGAGATTTTTTGGACAACTGTTTTCCTGGGAGGTGGATCGGCAGACGCGGACCGATAGAATGGCCTGCAAGATCGCCAGATCTTACACCTCTTGACTATTTTTTATGGGGATACTTGAAGTCAAAAGTGTACATTAATAAACCACGTAATTTAGAAGAACTTCGCATTCGGGACGAAATACGCAGAGTTACCCCAGAAATCATTCATAATGTGCAGGAAGAATTTCTTCACAGACTTGCGCATTGTCAAGAAGTTGGTGGATGGCAGTTCGAACAATTAATTTAAGTATAAAATTTAATCAATTGTATTTTATTTTACATACCTCAGAATTGTTACTTTTTTATGGATAAAATTTACGTTTTCTAACATTCAATCGCCATTTACTCGAAAGCTTTCCTATGTAAGAGGGCAAAATTTTAGTACTGTCTGATAGAGAATTAAACGATCTTTCATAATCAAGGAAAGAAATATGATGTTGCCATTTAAAAAAAAATCGATGACGTCATTACTCGAAAACAAATGACATTTGAAAATCGCATTTTACGCTAAAATATGTATTTTTTAAATTAAAAATCGACCTGTTCGATGATTTTTCCCAAAAAATAATTGTTTCGTTTTTATTGAATTTATTCCATACTTTTGGCGCATACTGTATATGTGGCATAATTCTAGTTTTTTTTTAGTTTAATTGGGTTTTTATCACACTTTTGAAAAAATAAAGGTTAATTAAATTAGTCCTTGCACCAAACTAAGGTTACGTAACCAATAAATTTCACACTGGAAAAGTAGATAATTATATAGCAATGTGAATGCAATAAACATTATGTTGGAGAAACGTCTCTGCCTACGATGTTAGAGTTGAGGAGCAAAAAATTATATAAAAAGCCGGGAATTTGATAAAACAAAAATTTACGAACACGCATGGGAAAACGGTCATTTGATGCAATGGGATTCAGCAAAAATTTTAAAGAAGGAGAATAATGGAACAAAAAGAATATTAAGAGACCGCAATTATTTTATTGAACGGAGATAAGTGTGTCTCAAACTGTTCAGTAAACATTGATCATTGTTGGCTACAGTCGTATCAAGAATAAGTAGCAGCTGAACTGTTTAAAAATATATTACATGAAAATACTCGATTGCATGTTGAAAAATACAAACCGTAGCATTTTACACCAACGCAAATTTTATTGCTTGTCGATCTGCCTTTAATATATCCAATTTGCAAGGAAATTTTGGGCGCCTACTACATTAAAATATTATACAATGAACTATGCAGTTGATTGTTGTAAAGTTATGACTAATACTATAGTCAATACACCAGCTGTCAATATTTTGTGGCTCTAGATGGGATGTGGAATGCTAGAATTATATACTTACTTTTTTGATATTCGACAGTCATCGCGCACGATTTTTTACGAATTATGACTTAAATTGATGCCCCCATGTGAAAAGTGAAACTGGGCGAACCAAATCGATCACGGAAAAATAAAAAAAGGTCCCCCGAGCCCATCCGTCGCTTATTCACCGTCTATATATAGAGGCCGATCCAGGCCAATCTAGGATAATAAAAAATATGCATTTAATAACACAAATAATTGTATATTTAAGTAGTGTGGAAATCGTCGAATTAACACCGCGTTAAGCAGGAGAATTGTCGACCGTAATTTCATGCAGCGTCATCGTTATTTTAAAACCGGACCACCCGCATTTTGGTACATGAGTGCCATCGGTTTTTTTTCTTCAAAAAGTAATATCGGACCAACGGCTGGTTATATGATTGGTTGTGGGTAATCGAACACATAATTATTCTTATGAATTAAATATTTTACCTACCTGTCAAATTTGACGTACACGGTCGATAAATTGCATTTTATAGTAAAATTTTTCGGGCGATAATGTTACTTTAACGCCCAAGGGTCTTATTAACGCCCTCTGGCGTTAATCACTGCAGTTACTGTAATAATGTACTATACAGGGTGGCCAAATGGAAACGAAACAGAGCCATGTTCAGGAACTGCGTCAAGATTGTAGAAAAACGCTCAGACCCGTCGATTTTATATTAAAGGGGGACATTCTTTGCTGGTATATTTGACTCCGCCACTTTCACCCTCAAGCAAGGGTAAGCATCACCCCAAAATATTTAAATGGCATTGGGGGTTGAGTAACATTTACTTTGAGAGCTCTTACAATTCTCTTTACAACAAACTTTAAATTTTATAATTCCGCCCAATACTTAATAAGAATTTTGATTTTAAAGTTGAAACTTAAGTACAAACAATTAGTAACGGTAAAAATGTCACTCATTCGAGTTAAGTAGGCCAATGGTATAGATTTAGTATTTCTTGCGTTACATTCGTTGTTGGCGATTTGTTATCACTTTCGTAAAAAAACGCAATTGTAAAAAACAGAAATGAATACTATACACACACAACGAACTTAAAATTAGTGGATTCCAAATGTATTTAAATCTAAATCTAATATTTTAATCTAAAATCGACGGGTCTGAGCGTTTTTCTACAATCTTGACGCAGTTCCTGAAAATGGCGCTGTTTCGTTTTCATTTGGCCGCCCTGTATATTATCTTCTGTCTATAAGAAACTCTTTAAGTTTACATAACGTGTTAGAAATAACATCGCCATTATTTCCTAACAGTTACAGGGCGATACACACTACAAAAATTTAACATTTAATAATTTGAGTTGAATTTGCGATGTTGCCGTTTGGCTTAGCAAAGGTTGTGACGTCACATATATTATTTAATTTTCGTTATATAGACGGAAAAAATAATAATCACATTTTTATTAGATTCTTTAAAATTTCGTTGTATTACAAAATAATTAAGTAAATTTTAGAGAAAACCCATAAAAACGATAAAAATTACATCAAAAGATTACACAGGTTCACAAAACAAAAAATCATGTGTGCTGGGAGTTAGACTATATTTTTCTTTTTTGTATTTTTTCCCGCTGAACACGAATCTGAAGTTAAAATTGGGGGTTACACAGCAATATTTGAGAAAACCTAAAAAAATCGATAAAAATCACTTTCTCGTAATTTGTTCTGTATGATACTCTCTAAAACTGAAACAATGAGAAATGGTGTGAATTAGTGAATATTTACTATTTTACAGCTATTTGCTATCAAATCATTGATTTTCCAGCACACATGACTTTTTTGTCGACCTGTGTAAACTTTTCATGTGATTTTTATCGTTTTTAATGGGTTTTCTCTAAAATTTGCTATGCGACCCCCCATTTTGACTTCAGATTCGTGTTCAGCGGGAAAAAATACATGGAAAAAATATAATGGGACCCTCAGCACACACCACTTTTTTTTTGTGGAACTGTGTAATTCATCAAACGACAAAACGGTCCTTCATCGCGATCCGTCCGCGGCCTCCCGCTATCAGCCTAAAAATTCTCGCGGCGTTAGTCACCTGTTTCACGGAGAAACGTGGGCAATTCCAGATGGACTCGAAAAAAGCTATTTCACAAGTCTGACGTTTCGTAACCAACAGGGAAAAACTCTGTTCATAAAACGGCGATACTTTTACTACAGTTTCGCGGCAAAAACGCCATAACAGGTGCGGTTTTTTATGGTTTATGTATAAATTACGTGGACAATGGATCTATTGATCTGTTTCAGAATGACTGAGTTTCTCTTTGAATGGGGGTGTTATCCAACGAGTTGCGTAACTGCCGCTGGAAGCGGGATGATAGCTTCGTTGAGCAAATTGAACAGAATAATAACAAAAAAAAATGTATTTGTAGGGTACAATCAGGGTGTTACAGAATAATGTTGAGAGCATCTAGGGGCAGGTTCTGTGTTTAAAAATAAGAAACAAGTTTATATAAACATGGGTCCGGAAATGCCTCGTTTTCTATATACAGGTTGTTTAAAATTTTCTGCCTTCAATACTATAGTCTTTATTTCTCGAAGGCCGATCGAGATATTGAGATGAGATTTGGTACACAACAGTGTATAGTGAAGGGTTACTTTTGCGTAAATACATTTCTCTTGTAATATACTAGCATCAGTAGCGTTCGTGCCGTTAAATACTTATTTTTAGCAAAAAAAATGGTACGCCACTGATTTTTGGATAAATTGATATCGCTGTCTTAAAGCCAATTTAATTCTGCTTAAAAAGTGTCTCTTGGATTTTTTCCGTTTTCGAGATAAAAAATAATTTATTAATCGTTACAACCTTGGAATGCTAATTAAAAAAGAATAATCTAGGAGGCATGTCAGTTTGTCATAAATTCCTTGTCAGACTTACTTACAAAATAAGTAAATATGGTGAATTATTCCTTTGAAGAATTGGCTGCCATACATTATACGAGGTGTGGAAATTGAGTTCCGGGAATTTGTCAATAAAAAAAAGAAAAATAAATTTCACCAAAATTATATTATCAACCTTAACAACTCTAACTCTACACAACGATTCCAACGTTGCTCCCACGATTGGAAGCACCCTTGGTAATCCTCCGCAGTTAACCCGCTCAGCACCACGGTTACAACTCCTTTCACGTCCTGTACGTCGCCATGATGAGTTCCCTTAAGGTGCGACTTCATCTTGGGGAATAAAAAAAAATCGCAGGGGGCAATATCGGGGCTATAAGGTAGATCCGGCAACGTTGGAATGGTTTTTTTGTTGCCAAAAACTCTTGAACAATGAACGAGGAATGGGCTGACGCGTTATCGTGGTGCAAGATCTAACCGTTCTCGGCGAGTTCGGGTCGCACACAGAAAACGCGGGCCCGCAGCCGTTCCAGAACCCCAACATAGAACTGTCCAGTCACTGTCTGGCCGGCAGGAACATATTCACAATGAATGATGCCGTGGATATCGAAAAAAACGTTGTTGACGTTTAATTCGTCAGACAACGCACGAATGCTTAGGCGACGGTCAGACGTGATCAGTGCACGCAAACGGTCAACATTCGCGTCCAGTGTTGCCAGTGCTGGTACCATTGTACCAGATTTCGTACATTTTAATGTGAAAAGTATATCTGTACAACTATAACAAAATTTGGTACAAAACCAGTATTCTTGGCAAAGCAAAAAACCTTTTGAGTTTGGGATTATGAAACCGGCTTTGTTACTGCTGTCTTACCAACTCCGTGGTCCGTGGACCCGTATGTTTCGAAGAGTTGAAGTTACATCTTTCTTTATATATTATCGTCTATGGTCCACGATACCATTTGAATCAATGATCGTTGTTAGAGATCTATGATCTGTCCATAGACACTAATATATCTATGGATCTATCCCTTTTTCTGTTCTGTGATGTAAATCACGTAACAATAGACAAGAGGACAAGAGCATGTTCTCTTGTCTATGCGTGTAACCTAAAAACTGCAATTTCCTGCTTTATTTGTTATTCTTTTAGCACAAAAATGCAGAAGTAAGCAAATGTTATAGAGTTACCAATGATATGATTTGAAATTTGGCAATAAAATCTGGTACAATTGTCTGAAGGAATTGGTACACTGTTCGCGTCAGTCAAATGAAGCAAGGCGTCTCTATGAAGATGCATTCTTCATAAGGAATTATTCACCATATTTAAGTACCTACTTATTTTGTAAAAAAATATATTAAAAACTAATTTAAACACTTCAAAAACAAGTCACTCGACACTTTGTGTTATATCTTTTTTGTTAAAGTATAATATGGAATTGATGACAACATGCCACCTAGTTTATTGTTTTTTAATTAGCATTCCAAAGATGATGTATTGGACTAATAAATTAATTTTTATCTGGAAAACGGTGCATCAGGACATCAAAAGTCCAAGGAAAGTCCAAGAGATACTTTTTAACTTGGCTTTAATAGGACGATACCAATTTGTTGAAAAATCAGTGGCGTACAACTTTTTTTTGCTAAAAATGAGTATTTTACAGCACGCACGCCACTGATGCCCGTAAAAGTAGCCTTTCGCTATACACTGTTGTGTACCAAATTTCATTTCATTTTCTCGAGTCGTTTCTACAATTTTTATTTATTTCGTGTTACATTCTTTTATGATGTTATTTAAATCTGTATTTTATTTTTATATTATTTTTCAAAACGAAATGATTGCAAAAGGTCGTAACTGTAAAAAATCTAATTTCCACTTATACGATAAAATAAAGTTCTGGCCTAATAGAACCTAATGTGAACCATATTATTAAAATTTAAAATTTGATGGCCCAGCAAAGTACCCAATCCAGGCAGTATTTCAGATTGAAGATTTTGTTACGACTTCTACGCTTAACAGGGCAGTATTTAAGACAGAAAATTTTAAACAACCTGCAGATTTTCTTAGTTCACTGCCTAAGTAGAGTAGCAGTATTATTCAGAAATCGTGTAGTGATAGAACTGAGAACCTATAACAATAAATTGTCTAAAAATCTATGCCATATTGAAATTATGTAACACTTGTAACTCGACATTTCAGTGCAGATCCTGTTTTTATAAAAATATGCCCAAGGTCTGTCTAGTAATATTCAACAATAAGTAAGTACGCGGTTTGTTTTGTTTTATAAAAAAAAAAAGTTAATTAAACCATTATTTTCTTCGCTGGATATATTTATATTATTAATTATGTAAAGGAGTTATTTACATACCCAGTTGATCATATTAATTATAGTATGATTGGTTTTAAATTTTTTCAGTGATGACAATGAAAAATGTCTACCGTATACGAGGATGACTGACTGAATCTGTTTTTTTTTAAATTACGGTATTTTTGTTATTAATGTTGTGTTTTTATCTTCAGAGACGAATTAATTATTTTCCCTAGGAAAGTAAAAATGATACTGAACAATACTTTAATATTTTATCGTTTGAAAATCAATTGAAAATTTCGAATTTTGATGACAGTTTTCGAGAAACAAATTTCTTCTAGGTTTTTTCTAAATATTTGCAAAATTCGAGCATTTTCTTAACAGTTTAAAGCTCTGCATCTTGGTAATGAAACATTTGCAGTATCGTATTTATCTAATATATAAAATTCTCGTGTCACAGTTTTAGACGCCATACTCCTCGGAAACGGCTTGACCGATTTTTATGAAATTTTATATGTATATTCCGTAGGTCTGAGAATCGGTCGTAATCTATTTTGCATACCCCTAAGTGATAGGGGTGGTCCACCCCAAACAATTTTTTTTTATTTTTTGGACAAAATTTTTTATTTTTATTTTTTTATGATGTGGCATTAAAAAATACATACAACCATTAATTTTCATCCTTCTATCACAAACCCCTATTTTTAATAACCATTTTAGTAATTTAATCATTTTTAACCCTGGTCGATAACTGATCGATTATCACTAGATCAGTTATCCCCGCCAAGCATCTACCGGTGTCACTTCTCATCCAGTAAACAGTAGGGATGAGAACGAAGCCGGTCTCCTGTCTCTCTCACACAATAAGCCTTCTCTCACTCCCTACACAGTTTTCGACCATTATTATTGTGTATGAATCGAGCGTAGTAGTGACGTTTACGATTATCATTTTACCTTCTAAGTGTAATTCTCAAGTAAATTTGTTATTAATTTGCTGGGCCATAATTATTTATTTCCTATTTTATCAATAATTAATAAAATTATTAACTTTAAGTGTAGTTCTCATTATTAGTTAATTAAGTGATCTACATAACCTCAAAAGTACGCAACACGTGTCACGAGCTCCCACCAACAGCGGCTGTTATTTTACTGTATGGCTATTTTTTTGTACAGTGAACAATGCCAACAAGACGTAAAGGGGCTAAGTTGGGCCGTCAAACAAGTGAAATTTCAGGCACGCGAAATAATTCAAAAAATGAATGTTTCGTGTTTTGTTATTCTTATAGGCCGTCATCATTCATAGTACTCCATTCCTCTTTTAGGCATATACCATATCTCCACACACTTACAACAAGTTAGTTATTTTTTATTTAACTGCCAAAATATGTACTAGAAATAATTCATATGGCAAAACAACGTTTGTCGGGTCACCTAATATTTATAGAAGTTTCTCATCAACAGAATGGTCCTTTACATATCTAAAGTAAAATTGATAGTTACGTGCATTAAAACCCCAATGATAATGATGGTAAATCTACGCGAGATCATTTCTTTAGTGTAGCTCTTCTTCTTGATCTTTTTCCGAAGCGCCCTCGTACCGCGACGTCCCAAGACGACAAGACGACAAACGAACAAATGTGACAAACGACCTACCGAAGAAATCGAAAGCGGAGCGCCGCCGGCATAAATCGTACTAAAATTAGCTGGAGATCGCGGACAATTAGTCTTTTAGTCATATACCACATCTCCACACACTTACCACAAATTAGTTATTTTTTATTTAACTGCCAAAATATGTATTAGAAATAATTCATATGGCAAAACAACGTTTGTCGGGTCACCTAATATTTATAGAAATTTCTCATCAACAGAATGCTCCTTTACATATCTAAAGTAAAATTGATAGTTACGTGCATTAAAACCCCAATGATAATGATGGTAAATCTACGCGAGATCATTTCTTTAGTGTAGCTCTTCTTCTTGATCTTTTTCCGAAGCGCCCTCGTACCGCAACGTCCCAAGACGACAAACGAACAAATGTGACAAACGACCTACCGAAGAAATCGAAAGCGGAGCGCCGCCGGCATAAATCGTATTAAAATTAGCTGGAGATCGCGGACAATTAGCCGAGGTAGCGACGGAATTGGGAGCTGGATGCCACGTCGAGACGTACCCATTACTCGTATCTGGCCAGACAGCCGTTACTAAATTAATTACGGGTTAATTAGCGTTCAAGAAACCACCCGTATTCCACTCTACACACTGATACGAATTACCAACGACGCGAAGCGACGGTAGCTAACCGTAACTTTTTCAGGCTTCCGACAGTCTGTTTGGTTTTGTTTTCTTTGAAGTGAGGGATGGCTGTTATATACAATAATTAAATATACTAAAACGATATGTATGACCTGGGCTAGACACAAGAAAATCTTTGATCTTTTTTCTGAATACCACGATACTAGAAGATGATTTAATATTTAGTAGTATTCACAGCGAAATTAATTTTTATCTCGAAAACGGTGCATCAGGGGCAAAAAATCCGAAAGACACTGTTTATAGTCTGTTTGGAAATGAAAGAGAGTAATAAAACCCCGAGATAAGAACCGGCCATGGGCGTGGTAATATTTCGTTTCAGGTAATTATCGGGTAACACTAATGCTAACAGGTAATGGGTGTACATTAGTATATTTTACTGGATACATCATAGGGCAGGAGCCAGTGTATTGTGACAGATGAATCCAGTCTTAGAGCTGAATATACGAAGACGTGCTAGTGTAGTAGAGTAAAATTCGACTTGTGTTTAGTGACTATTGTGCCAGTGGATATAATATTGTTTGGGTAAAATGTCGAGCTTATCAGATTACGTACCTGCTAAACGCGTGAAAAGATGTGCGCTGTCTCAGAATGAGAAGATTATTATATTAAATGTATTTAATGCATTGAAACACCAAAATCCTACCAACAGTGATGACGACATCGTGGAAAAGTGTTCCAAAATGACAGGAATTGGAAAATCGACAATCTGCAGACTTTTAAAGGAAACAAAAAATGAACAAGATACTGTAAATCCCCTAAAATCATCTACAGGGAGGTCAAAAGTCGTTATAGATGATTTCTTCAAAAATATCATTCGCAGAAAAGTACACTAATTTTATTTTAAAAAAGAAATACCAACGCTAAACGAAATTTTAAGTGAACTTGCAGAGGACAACGATCAGTAGAAGCAAATTATGGGCCGTCTTACGAGAGTTGAATTTTTGCTGGGAAAACCAGAACAGGAAGTCAGTTCTTATCATTTCAACATTTCTTTTGAAACAAATATGGTGAAAAAGGAACTTTTGACACTAGTCAATCGTAATAAAGATCAGAAAAAATATGTTATCGATGAAATGGCAACAAATCGCCAAATAACGGTACTACGGTTACCACCCTATCACTGTGAACTTAACCCAATCGAATTAGTCTGGCTGCAGGTAAAAGGAGATATAGCGCGAAATATACGACGTTTAAATTAAGTGACGTGAAAATTTTGTTAAAAAATTTCTTGGAACGAGTAACTGCAGATAACTGGCAAAGATATATACATCATGTACAAAAAGAAGAGGAGAAAATGTGGGAACTCGATAATTTAATTGACGTTACTGTGGAACCTATCGTTATCAATCTAGGAGACGAAGATAATTCATCAGAATATTCAGAGGATGAATTTTAATATACCTACTTTTTTATTTTCTTTATTGTACATTTATACAACACTAATTTACTCACCATAATTTGAATTTTCAAAATACATATATTTTTGTGTGGAATAAAAGTCTATTCATTAAATTTAAATAAATAGTTTGATAATAATATTGAATAATTTTATTTGAATTACTAAAAACCCTCTTAACCCGGTTATGATGCTTAAAGTAGCCTCATGTTTTGAAATGCTGTTTTTATATTGTTTACTTATAAGAGAAATGGACCGAGAAATTGAAGCGGCATAGACAAAGACGGATTGTCGGGGATTAAATTTTAGCTACCTGCTACAATTTAGTACGGTTCGATCACACAAAGTTTTTTTAAAAGTACACCTCATCTATACCGATAATACATAACATAAAAATATTGAATATAAGCACCAGTACTACATTTATTTACGATTAGCATACATAATAAGCTTTTATTACTCTCTTTCATTTCTAAACAGACTATAAGCAGAATTAACTTGCCTTTAATAGAACGATACCAATTTGGCCAAAAATCAATGGCGCACATTTTTTTGCTAAAAGAAAGAAATGAAGACTATATAGTATTTAACACAGAAAATTTTAAACAACCTATATCTCAAAAACGAGGCACTTTTTTTTACTTATTTTTAAACATAGATCCTGCCCGTAGATTTTCTTAACATCATTCTGCTGCAACACCCTATATAGTAGATAGGGACATTAATTGCTAAAAAAAAAATGCGATTCTCGGAAGGAAACCTTGTCCCTCGCTCGGAAAAGCGTAGCAGAACCGGCGACCGCCTCGTTACAAAAATTTTCATAGCGGGTCATCGAGCATGTGCCCGTTTTTTAAATTAAAATCTTGTAATACATCTAGCCACACCTTACGAAACACGAAATTACTTAACACTACATAATTACTTTTTAGATAAGCTTCCGGTGATTTAGTTGAAACTTTTTGTCGCGGCATTGTGAAAAAATACCATCTTGGAGTAAATTGCTTTCGGCCGAGCACCAGTCGCCCTTCTAAATACTCCTCGTCCATCGCGGGAGATCGCGCTCGCCGCTCGACTGGCCGACCGGAGGGGTATCTCGATAGTCGGTGCTCAAAAAAGGTAGCTAAATTACATTTTTGATTTGGTTTTTTTATTTTGTTAGTATTTTTCATTCATCTTCGACGTCATTAATTTTCTCGGCAGTATCAGGTAGCTCTCGGGGCCCCAAATTAATTGTGTGTAGGATCGGACACCCGTTTGCGGGCGCTTCCCTTGTCTGCGGCGGTTGTTTCTCGGAATTTCCGGTTACCGAACCGAATTTTGATATGCACCGACTATCTTACCCGAAATAGGATCATTAGAAGGCTAGTATCACAATCATATAGGCTGCCATGTTCACTGTTCCGCTTATGTTTACTCTAAACCAATGAAAAACGCTCATTCAGTAACCTTGCTGCGTTTTTACGAAAACAAACGACTTGAAATTCATGAAATCCAGACGACTGCGCTCTGACATGTCATCACATGTACAATCGTTTGCAATAATAATGACACTCTCTTAAAACAGTTTTTAAACTTCTGGAAGTTCTGAGGAGAAATTTCGTTAAATTTCTATCGGTGAGTGAAACAACTAATAACTAATATTAAAAATGTGAAGTAGATTTCATTACAAATACATCAGAAGTTCTAAAGAAATCGCAAAATTAATATTAATGAGTGTCATTATTACTGCAAACGATAGTTTCAAACTCGATGTTATGGGTCCACTGTGGGGATACAAAAAATTTAAATAAAATCTGGGACAGGTTGCGTTAAATGGGAAAGTATTATCTTTGGGATTTGACAGAAACGACTAATGACGTCAACAATTATATTTTTTCCAGAAACATTTGGACTGGATTTTCAATGGACCAGTATTGTTCTTTCAACAGTTCCTACATTTACTACAATTTGAGCCATAAAATTAAGTCTGTTTTCAATGTGACGCTCAAGTAAATATTCCAAATTGTGAATTGTGTAGTCATGATACCAATTGGTCTATAAAATTCATTGAATGGTTGATTTATCCAATTTCAATTCCCGGCTAGCCTGGCGTATAGAATTTCGTGGATTTTGTTGGAAATACGGTAACAGTATAGCTATATTAACATTGTTTCTTACCCACCGGACAATTATTTAATTCATTATTCATCCCAACAGAAAATGCATCTTCATTTCGTCGCAAGGTCGCCTTCAATCTTGTAAAGGTTCTATGATCAGGAATGAAGTGCTCTGGATACCTTTCTCGATATAACTCTACAGCTCTTCTTGAATCTTTTTGTGACTCGCTGTAAATTAGCAACATATCAACTTTTTCTCCCATCTCTAATATTTATGATTTTAGATGGTATTTCTTTTCAGACCCTTTTGGACGATATCGCTTATAACTTATAAACGGAAAATAATACAGAAACATTTCTCTAATAAAAGTTTATTAGACAAAAAGAGAGGTTTTTAAATGATGACGACAATAGTCGTTTCTGTCAAATCCCAAAGATAATAATTTCGATTGAGTATGAAGCTTACCTCATCCCATACAACACAGGGTGTTTCATAGGAAAAACCCATGTTGATATCAATATCTCAGTAGTGCGATGCTCGATTTTTTTTTAAAAAGAAATGTAAATCTTCCTGAAAAATTAACCAAAGAATGCACGTTTTAACTTTTCTATACCTGTCTCTTAAAATAACAAAGTTACAAGGTTCACGCATTATCACCCTGTATAGGAACAATACCAATAGATATATGTATAATATGTAATGGAAAGTTAGATACAGATACAATAATTTTTTTAAAAGCACATCGTTCCTTCAATAAATATTTTGAAATAAGAGTTAATATACCGAAGTTGCCATGGTGCAAATATCAAGGGAAAACCCACGTTTTTTCGCTAAATTATTGCGATATCCACCACAAATCGTCTTTTACATAATAATAGATAACAAAATAGATCATTATTATGACATCCAAGTAAGTGACTGTGAAAAAAATTATGAAATTTGATTTAGGCAATGCCGTACCTTAAACTCCATAAACTTTTTACGTAAAAGTAGTAAGAGTTTTCACTTACAGAGCATGCGTTGGCCTAAATTAACTTCAACTATAATAAAATAACATTTTATTGTTATAATCTCTTTGTTGTTTAAATGTTCTATTAAATATTTAATATTTATATACATTGGTAGATATGCATAATTGAAAATAGCGGTATTTTGATATTTCTCTGTATGTTTGTCCATCTGTTAACGTCTAATAGAAATAAAACATCTCTCTCTACAGATTTCTGTTCATTAGCGCTAATTTGTAGTTTTAGTTAACACCGCGAGAGGCGTGATAGATGTAAAATGAATGTTGCACCGAATCGACTATATATACTTTTCGCCAGTAGATGGCGACACACAATATATTTTAAAATTAATACTTTTTTATTACTGTTTTATTTATTTAGACAATACATCTCTAAATTTGTTGAATATAGAACTATATAGACATATTTATAAATAAAAGTTGCATATTTTACATATGTTTTAAAATAAATTGCTTTGTTTTGGCAACGAAGAAGAAGAAGAAGACGAGGTCTCAAATTTTGAGACGCACAGCAGACGCCATGTTGAAGTTATTTTGGCAGGAGACAGTGAACTGGTAGTTGATATTGATTTTCTCACAAGAAAGAAGTGATATTAAGTAAATCCACGTTATATCTCAATCAAAAATGAATTCTCTTCTCAATTATGGTAGTGACGACGACTGTGAAGACTCCTCAGAAGAAAAACCGATGGTAAGTTTGCTTTTGGTATCTAAAATTGTCAATGCTTTGAAGTAGACAAAATAAATACATCGTATTGATCGCTTTGGACCTGGTCATTACGTGATATTTATTGTAAATATTTAGTACTATGTAGAGTTTTAAAGTAAACGTCGTTATTATAAAAATTTGACTAATTTTTAACATACTAATTTTAAATAGTGATAAGAATATTGTATCAGCAAAAAATACCAAGTCAAGAGCTTTTATGCTCATGTTGATCGTTTTTACTTGGTCAACTGTTCAGATTTAGGCGAAAGTCCCTAAGACTTTTCCCTAAATATTTCCCTAATGATAACTTTAGTGCCTATATAAATTAATATATTATTTGCCAAAAATTAGTCCGATCATCAACAATTATTGACAGGACTCGTACACAAGCGGAAGGAACTATCGGAAGCCTTGGACGTTGAAACAAGACGATGCTAACTACGACGAGGTCCAGATGAGCCTGAGCGAGGTAATGGTAATAGACATATATACCTCCTTTAATCATATTTAGTTTTTACTGTGTTTTGTTTAAAAATATAGAATTGAGGTGGTGATTTTTTCAAGTTTATGTTGAAAATTATTTTAAGTTTTGTTAAATATGCTTTAAATATATTTTTTAGTATTTTATTACGATTTGCGCACGATACAGTAACCTCAAGCCTATATTATCATAGTCAAATTTGAATACATCTTAAATAAAAAAAAAATTCATTTTTCCTTGAAATTAGAACGATCATTTTTTATTGTTTTGTGTTTGTATTTCATTTTGTTCCATCGAATTCGAGAATTATTAACCTAAACCTATAAAAGAAAATATTTTGTTTCATTTTGTTTAAATCTAGTTGATTTTGTGGTTCTTTTACCAGGATTTTAGGTTAATAGTTTGTCGAAGTCAGTATAAAAAGCAAAGCCATTTCTTGAAATAAACACTGAAAACCACATTATTCTCAATATAAGTATAAACGTTTGATATTAACTCACTCTGTTAATATAAAAGATGTTGTAACGAGAGACAGCGACACTGAATGCCAATTGTGAACATCCTCAGCGACTTTTCGGTGAGTATCAGGATAGGGAAGGTGACAGTTTCTTTTTTTGTTCAACACCTCAGGTAACAGTATGCTCAGTAATCATTACTCTATTTGTATTCTTGCCCACATCTTTAAAATTACTTAGACGGACAAATTTTTAAGTGAAATTCCGTATATTAAAATTATTAGCGCGTCAAATCAAGACAAATTGTACATTTCGGTTGTCTAACATTTACAATGTTACAGAATTAAAGAAAAATTTTAATTTCCTTTTCCAAAATTTTATAATGTTTATTTTTGTTGTGATGCAGAGATAATTTACTAATTATAATGTATTATTCTTTTATAATGGAAAAATGTAAATAACAGGTTGGTTTTTATATATTTTATATCAAGTTGGTAATATGGAAGTTTATTTTGTATACAGTGTGTCCACAGTGAGAGTGGAAGGAGGGAAAAAATGTTTTTAAATTTTTCGAAAAGGTGTTTTTTACAAAGTTTTATTCAAAATTTGAGGGGACTATTGGGATCTCTGATAATGTCTTTTTATGGAAAAAAGACAGTAACGATGATAAAACTTCATTAGTTTCATAAAATCTCAAATCAAATAAAATTAGGAAAAATAGAAATCATTTTTGTTTTTTCCGGGTATTTTGCATGTTTCAAAACTTTAATTGACATCTTGGCACCAATTTGGGCAATTTTGCTACATTTTATCTGTTTCATTATCATTATTTTTTATCAGGAATGACTTCAAAAATGAAAAATTAAAATGTTTTTCCTTTTATTCACGCTAACGGTAAACATATTGTACGTATAGAAATTGATTTGATAATCCACAGATTATACAGTTGATTTTTTATCCCTTTTTTTTCTATTTGTATTCTTGCCTTCGTCATTAAAATTACTTAAAGCGAACAATTTTTTAAGTCCACATTAAAATTATTAGCCCGTCAAAAAAAGTTAAATTGCATTTCGGATGTTTGACATTTGTACAATATCAAAAAATTCCTTTTCCAAAATTCTGTAATGTTTGGGTTTGTTGAATTTAACGGTGAGGATTTTATTTTGTAAGTTAGGCAAATGTAATCTACTAATTATAATGTATTATTCATTTAGAATGAAATAATGTAACTAACAGGTTGGTTTTTATATATTTTGTATCAAGTTGGTGATATGGAAGTTTATTTTGTATACAGTGTGTTCACAGTGAGTGTGGAAGGTGGGAAAAAGTGTTTTTAAATTTTTCAAAAAGATTTTCTTGACAGAGATATCCAAAATTCGAGGGTACTATTGGGACCTCTGATAATGCCATTTTGTGGAAAAAAGACAAAGACAATCAGTTTCATAAAATTTCCAATGAAATAAATTTAAGAAAAATAGAAATCAATTTTGTTTTTTCCAGGTATTTTTGTGATTTCAAAATTTCTAAGTATTTTAAACGACATTTTAGTACCAATTTGGGCAATACTGCTACATTTTATGCGTTTTGATATCTTTATTTTTTTATCTTTTTTTTTTTCGAAAATAAAGAATTAAAATGTTTTTTCTTTTATTCACTCTTAACAGTAGACATATTGTACATATACAGGTTGATTCGATAATCTACATATTATGCAGTTGATTTTAAAAATAAAGTACATACCTATATTTTTGATATGCATTATGATAAAAATTAGTTTTTAAGCTTTTTCCATCTATTTTGCACATTTTTTAAGATAATTCTTTGAGACTTTTCTTTTGCAGAAATAATGAACAAAATAATACTTTTTTTTTTGCATTTGTAACTCCTAAAGTTTTTCAGAATAACACTAACAATAAGTAAAAAATAAATCCATTTAAGCTATATTCTAGGCATAAAATGTATACAAATGTCTCGTTAATATGAAAATATATATGGAGGGAAAAACCGTCATAAACAATATTTTACTAAGAATGATGATTTTCTTAGATTCCCTAACATTTTCCTCAATGCGTACGTCGTTTCGCCTTGTACTGTCGATATGACCAAGGCTATGGAAGAAAGCATTTCAAATGGAACATTCCATATAAACTGTTTTTCTTATTTTTTTATCAAAGAATCAACTGTAGAATTTGGAGGGGGAATATCACGACACACTGTATACTCAGAAAACTATAAATTATTATTATATTAACTATTACTATATTATTCTTATTACTTTTCTTTAAGTTAAAGGTATTTGCTCTTTGAAACGTTTCACTATGTATTTTATTTATGACTAGTAATTTTTTTATTTTTGTCATTGAAAGTATTTACAATTTTATCAAATTTAACGTATAGTTTTTCAAACTGAGCATTCGAACCGTTCATTAACATCCACTTCCTCCACCGAAAACCAACCCTCCACCCCAAAGTACAAAAACTCATACGTTCTCCTGTTCGCTAGATGCATTGGTAAAACCCGCATAGGTAAGAGAGAATTTTTCCCCCAGGACTCCGGCGACGAATCGAAGGCCTCCAGGGATCCGCAGAGGAGGCAGCAGTCCCGCGACGAGGGCCACAGGGAGTCGGCCCGGAAGTGGGACGTCCGGGACAGTCCCAAGGTTAGGGAGGAGGCCAGATCTCAGAAAGATAGGAAGGAGGAGAGGTACACGTCGAAGAACGAGAGGGAAGAGGACAGATCTAAGCAGAGGGAGGGCAGTAAGGAGGAGGATCACCCTAGGGAGAGGTACCGTTCAGAGAAGGACGATGAAAAGCCCAGGGACAGACGGGACGAAAGGAGAGGGAAGTCTAGAGAGAGGTATGTGTTTATGATGGTATTTGTATTAGTTTTCTTTAAATTTACTGCAAAATTTGTGTCTGATGCAACTTTAAATTGTTTTTTTACATTTTGATGAAACAAAATTGTATTTCTTAATAAACGGCTTATAACTGTTTAAAATTAAAGATGCACCCCTTTTTGGTATGGATTAGGACCAGTTTCAATAGTTTTCCGGTATTTCTCGAGGAGATAGACAAAAAGTAGTTCAAATGTCTTAGGTTTTCTTTTGAGAATTATTAGACGGGCTGTGTATTATTTTTTTTTTTTTTTCAGAGGTGTTTATATTATCCCATTTTTCAGTTATAGAAAAACTCATTTACAAAAAAATCAGTGAACGAGTTGATTTTTTTACAGAATTGTACAGAGTAAGAAATGTAAATATAACTTCCATTTGCCTGTCACATATAATTTCCAATATATTGATGAAAATTCATCAGGAAAAACAATACAAAAAAATAGATGGTATTTTGTCGGCAAACAACTGTTCTTGTCTGAGGAACAATTCTTATAATTCTGCCTTAGAACCATTATTAGTAACTGAGTAAAGCCTCGTAGTGCCATAAATAGTTCCTCATGGATGTGAATTTCGCAGTTTTTGATTTAAATTATTAATGACGAGAAAGTTTCATTCTCTTCATTATGAGGTATTAGTAAGTTTAATTTGAGCTTCTGACGATCTACCATGACGGTCAATGACAGTTTTATGATGAAAATGATAGAAAATGTTGCAATTGGCAAAATTGTCTAAATGTTGAGTCTTTTCACGCCATTGAATAATTCGCGCGAATTTCACGTCCATGAAGACAGGGCTTATGATTTTCAGTCAAAGCTAACGACTTTTGTGTTTTAAAATAGTGAAGATATGACCATTTGGGTTTTTGCTCTTTATTTTTGTTAGAAATCGAGTTCTAGTCGTTTGAACTACTTTTTGTAAAGCGCTGCAGGAAACAATGAAACATTCTTCAAAAAATGGCGAAATTAGTTTCCTTGTACACAGAATTGGTTTAAATTTGCCAAATGTAAATTAATGTTTGTCTGGAACTTGTTTAAAACGTGTGAATGTTTTGTAGATACGGCAGAGACGATAGATACAGGGACAGAAAAGATCGCGATAGAAGAAGAAGCAAATCCCCCAGAGACAGGAGACGGAGCAGGTCGCCCAGAAGGGACAGATCGAGGTCGAGATCGAGAGATAGAGGCGGCAGAGGTGGTTATTCTAAGAGGTACGACAGAGGCAACAAGGAGCGTTTCGATCGAACGGGTAAGTTTACGCTTTTTTGAAAGAATCGACGTTTAACTGATTAAGTTCGAAAATTTACTGCCATACATTTACGCTGCCAGCATGTACAAACATACTGTACATTACAAATGTCTATTTTCATACAATATATAGTTATCAGATATAAAACGATCTCTTAGTATACAGGGTGAATCTTAAATAAGTACAAATATTTTAACCAGCAGTATAGTTTTGTGTGTAGAACACATAATTAATAGTTTTTTTACAAAAAAATCAGAAATAAAAAAGTGAAATTTTAAATAAATTTCGTAATTTTTCAGTAGAAAACTTGTTGAGGACCGCTGGCCTAGACAGACCCTTCATACTTTTACGAGTCATAGTGCTGCAGACTGAACGTGTGGTTCACAGTGTTGCCAGTATTACACAAATGTCTTTGCTTCAAGGAAGAAAAAATCTCAACTTTTAGCGAATTTTGTCAAGTGTAACATTTTATATTATTTTTTATTATCAAACTGTCATTGACTGTCATGACAGATTATCGGAAGCCCAAGTCAAACTTGTTAACCCCACATAATGCATGAAAATAGCAATAAAATTTACTAAAAGTTGACATTTTTTCCATTTTAAATAAAAAACGCGTGCATAGTTTTTCGTTATTCTTCATAAAATAACTTAAGGAAATTGTGTTTTGTGTCCCTTTCTAACAGTGTACAATGACATTTAACTTGTGAAATGTGGATTACTGATTAAATAGTTAATTTTTTAACAAACAGGTAAGCTTGTGTGCACGTTTATGTATAATTTTTGAACATTGGACATAGTAATATCACGTAACATCTTCCTAAATATTTTACGGTAGTATTGAACTTGCGGAAATTCATTTTTAATCGTTGAAGTATAGTAAGGTTAGTTCAGATGTTAAAATTTATGTTAATATTGCTGCGTATCATACTACATACCCAATTTTACTGTACTTATGCTTAAAACAAGTATTTTAAAATAGAACTATTACGTTAAAGGAAACGTAATATTTATATTGGAGGAGATATGGCAACCTCGCAACAAATCATATGTTTCATTACGTTGTTGGATGAAAAATCAGCCAGCGGTCCTCAAAATGTGGGTATTTTTTAAAAAAAATTAATATCTCCGTAAATATTAGAAATTTTTAAAAATGGCTTTCACTAGACTGATTTAAATGACGAACTACACCAGCAGTTAAAATATTTGTACTTATTTAAGATTCACCCTGTATTTTTAACTTAAATATTAGGTTTGTTGACTAGTTTTTGTCTTTACTTCTCAGTGTGTTAGCAGTCTGGGTTTATTTTTTTTTTAATTATAGGATGTGGCTATTTATAAATGGAAGCGTTACAACTGTTATTCATTAACTGTGATTGGAATCATTATTATTGGGAAACTTTTAATTTGAACCAACTATTAATTATTTTATCAAAACTGTTTGTTTTATGTAGTATATTTTTGCGTTTGCATAGCTGTTATATTAATAATTATAATAGCGGTGATTAAATCACTGATTTTGATATTTCTGTTACCCACAAAAACCCGCAACGAAAATAACAAACATCACTCAGTAACTGACAGCTGGTTCTTACATATAACTGTGTAATACTGACATGTCATCAAAAAAATTACCGATTTGTTTATACAGTGTTGCCAATATAAGTAATTCATGAACATGCGTGCCGAAGCGATTTACGTGAAGTAGTTCAAATGACTCGACCTTCATGTCTAACAAAAATAAACAGTGAAAATCAGTATCTTGAACTGTATAACGTACAGGTTATTAGGTTCAGAGGGGAATCTGTCTTCCAGGTTTCCTATTGTTGGTTCTAACGCCTTATTGCTACTCAGATAACGCTCGTTTTCTGACACGTTGCATAGTAGCCTCTGTAACTAGTCACATCCAGTGCTGCCAAACATTTCACAATTCTCAACTGTCATCGCAAGTTTTTGTAAATTGTTTCTACTGATGAATTTTTGTCAATATCTTGGAAAATGTATAAGATGCATGCATACAGAGGTCATGTTCGGGTTTCTTACACTACGTTGTTCAAAGAACTGATGGAAACCACTGTATGAAAAAATGCCTTGTTTTTCTTTTCCACATTGTTTTCTGTGAATTTTTGTCAAAATTTTGGAAAATATACCAAATACGAAATCATATTTTCGTATCTTAACTATTTTAAAGCATATAGTTCATTAGCTGTAGCTGGGAATCTGTTCCCCAGGCTCTTATTGTTGGTTCTAAGGTTTTAGTATAATATTGATCTTCAGACAATGCTTGTTTCTTGACACATTCCCTAGTAGCTTCTGTAATTAGTTGCATCTAACCAACACCAACACAAGCCTATAGTTTCAAGTCCATGAACTTTCTAAAGTGATATACAGAAAGTAGTTCATATGACTCGTGTTTGATATTGACAAAAATGAACAGCGAAAACCATATTCTCATATCTTGACTATTTTAAGGCACACAGTTTGTTAACTTTAGCTGGGAATCTGTTCGCCAGGTTCCTATTGTTGGTTCTAAGGTCGTGATATAGAAATTGCTCAGACAATGGTGGTTTTCTGACACGTTCTGTAGGTCCAATCAACTTATTTGTACAGTGCTACCGCCGTAAGCATACACTAGCAAGTTCATGAATTTGCCCAATTGATTTACAAAAAGTAGTTCAAATAACTCGTGTTTGATGGTTCTAACACCTTACTCTGAGTTGGTGGTATGGAACCAACTCATTTGTACAGTGCTGCCAAATAAATGTACATTGACAACTTTTTGAATTTGAATGTTAGACCTGGTATTTTCACTGGGAGAGACGGTTATTTTGGTTTTTACAGATCCGCAAAAGAACGAGGAGAAGACCGACAACAAAGACAGGTTCTTTGTTCCCGGCATCACGGGCCGCTTCCGGGAGCAGATCGAGAAGAGGAAGCTACTCTGGCAGAAAAAGGAACCTGAGCCGCAGCAGCTGATGGCGGGCCCCCAGAATGCGGCCGCGGGCGGGTCCAGGATCACAAAAGTGTGGGAGGCGACCACTTTCGCGCAGGACACTGACGGTAAGGCAGGTTTATCGTACAGTTTAGTCAGACTCGGTTTTTATGTGTTTGGTTTTTGTTTCAGGGAAAGTGGCCAACAAGTTCAAGAGGCTGATGGGCATAAAGAGCGTGGGTGAGGGCAGCAATACGGCCACGGATGTGCTGAAGAAGCAGGAGGAGATGTTCAGCTCGATGGAGCAGCAGTACGAGGTGGCGAGGACGGCCACGCACACCATGAGGGGCGTGGGGTTGGGATTCGGGAGTTACCAGCGATAATCGTGGGGATTATTTTCTTTTGTGTACATTTTTTTAAGTGTTGATATTTTGCATTATGGTATGAATGAGATTTGTATAAATTTTCTTTTTGTTGCAATAAAATGATGAGACGAAGATACATGTGTTGATTTATTTATTTGCCTCTGTACTATACGAACTCGAATAATAGGTTTCAATGCTTGGTGGATTAGAATTTGTACATAGGCAACCACGTATACATTGATAAGTTTTACTGGTCATTTATTTATTAAAATATCTGAATTCGTGAAGTAGGCAACCAGATATACACAATGGAGTATTACTGGTTGCCAATAACTAACAGCTGAGATCGTTGCTTTCCAATCTTGTGCAGATACTGCTATACCAACAAATGTTCAGAGCAAAATTACTATTAGAAGATTTCATAAAATCGTATTAATTTTGTCAAAACATTCAAGGGCTCACAATATTCTGAAATAATTCCTGTAGACTATATCGACAACGAGGAATCCAAAAATAAACTCGGTTCCTTTCTAACCCTCGTGGTTTTCGAGAAATTGACATTTTTTCGACAACGGAGCCACTTACACAAAAACGGACAACACCAGCGTGTTCAGCGCCCTCTAATGCGTACAGAGCCGCCCTTAAATCGCGATTTTATTTTTTGAAAATATCGTGAAATTTTCAAAGGGGTTAGCCTTTCGATTTTGTCAAAAATTTCAAGGGCTCAGAATATTCTGAAATAATTCCTGTAGACTATATCGACAACGAGGAATCCAAAAATAAACTCGGTTCCTTTCTAACCCTCGTGGTTTTCGAGAAATTGACATTTTTTCGACAACGGAGCCACTTACACAAAAACGGACAACACCAGCGTGTTCAGCGCCCTCTAATGCGTACAGAGCCGCCCTTAAATCGCGATTTTATTTTTTGAAAATATCGTGAAATTTTCAAAGGGGTTAGCCTTTCGATTTTGCCAAAAATTTTAAGGGCTCAGAATATTCTGAAATAATTCCTGTAGACTATATCGACAACGAGGAATCCAAAAATAAACTCGGTTCCTTTCTAATCCTCGTGGTTTTCGAGAAATTGACATTTTTTCGACAACGGAGCCACTTACACAAAAACGGACAACACCAGCGTGTTCAGCGCCCTCTAATGCGTACAGAGCCGCCCTTAAATCGCGATTTTATTTTTTGAAAATATCGTGAAATTTTCAAAGGGGTTAGCCTTTCGATTTTGTCAAAAATTTCAAGGGCTCAGAATATTCTGAAATAATTCCTGTAGACTATATCGACAACGAGGAATCCAAAAATAAACTCGGTTCCTTTCTAACCCTCGTGGTTTTCGAGAAATTGACATTTTTTCGACAACGGAGCCACTTACACAAAAACGGACAACGCCATCGTGTTCAGCGCCCTCTAATGCGTACAGAGCCGCCCTTAAATCGCGATTTTATTTTTTGAAAATATCGTGAAATTTTCAAAGGGGTTAGCCTTTCGATTTTGCCAAAAATTTTAAGGGCTCAGAATATTCTGAAATAATTCCTGTAGACTATATCGACAACGAGGAATCCAAAAATAAACTCGGTTCCTTTCTAACCCTCGTGGTTTTCGAGAAATTGACATTTTTTCGACAACGGAGCCACTTACACAAAAACGGACAACACCAGCGTGTTCAGCGCCCTCTAATGCGTACAGAGCCGCCCTTAAATCGCGATTTTATTTTTTGAAAATATCGTGAAATTTTCAAAGGGGTTAGCCTTTCGATTTTGCCAAAAATTTTAAGGGCTCAGAATATTCTGAAATAATTCCTGTAGACTATATCGACAACGAGGAATCCAAAAATAAACTCGGTTCCTTTCTAATCCTCGTAGTTTTCGAGAAATTGACATTTTTTCGACAACGGAGCCACTTACACAAAAACGGACAACACCAGCGTGTTCAGCGCCCTCTAATGCGTACAGAGCCGCCCTTAAATCGCGATTTTATTTTTTGAAAATATCGTGAAATTTTCAAAGGGGTTAGCCTTTCGATTTTGTCAAAAATTTCAAGGGCTCAGAATATTCTGAAATAATTCCTGTAGACTATATCGACAACGAGGAATCCAAAAATAAACTCGGTTCCTTTCTAACCCTCGTGGTTTTCGAGAAATTGACATTTTTTCGACAACGGAGCCACTTACACAAAAACGGACAACGCCATCGTGTTCAGCGCCCTCTAATGCGTACAGAGCCGCCCTTAAATCGCGATTTTATTTTTTGAAAATATCGTGAAATTTTCAAAGGGGTTAGCCTTTCGATTTTGCCAAAAATTTCAAGGGCTCAGAATATTCTGAAATAATTCCTGTAGACTATATCGACAACGAGGAATCCAAAAATAAACTCGGTTCCTTTCTAACCCTCGTGGTTTTCGAGAAATTGACATTTTTTCGTCAACGGAGCCACTTACACAAAAACGGACAACGCCATCGTGTTCAGCGCCCTCTAATGCGTACAGAGCCGCCCTTAAATCGCGATTTTATTTTTTGAAAATATCGTGAAATTTTCAAAGGGGTTAGCCTTTCGATTTTGCCAAAAATTTCAATGGCTCAGAATATTCTGAAATAATTCCTGTAGACTATATCGACAACGAAGAATCCAAAAATAAACTCGGTTCCTTCCTAACCCTCGTGGTTTTCGAGAAATTGACATTTTTTCGTCAACGGAGCCACTTACACAAAAACGGACAACGCCATCGTGTTCAGCGCCCTCTAATGCGTACAGAGCCGCCCTTAAATCGCGATTTTATTTTTTGAAAATATCGTGAAATTTTCAAAGGGGTTAGCCTTTCGATTTTGTCAAAAATTTCAAGGGCTCAGAATATTCTGAAATAATTCCTGTAGACTATATCGACAACGAGGAATCCAAAAATAAACTCGGTTCCTTTCTAACCCTCGTGGTTTTCGAGAAATTGACATTTTTTCGTCAACGGAGCCACTTACACAAAAACGGACAACGCCAGCGTGTTCAGCGCCCTCTAATGCGTACAGAGCCGCCCTTAAATCGCGATTTTATTTTTTGAAAATATCGTGAAATTTTCAAAGGGGTTAGCCTTTCGATTTTGCCAAAAATTTCAATGGCTCAGAATATTCTGAAATAATTCCTGTAGACTATATCGACAACGAGGAATCCAAAAATAAACTCGGTTCCTTTCTAACCCTCGTGGTTTTCGAGAAATTGACATTTTTTCGTCAACGGAGCCACTTACACAAAAACGGACAACGCCATCGTGTTCAGCGCCCTCTAATGCGTACAGAGCCGCCCTTAAATCGCGATTTTATTTTTTGAAAATATCGTGAAATTTTCAAAGGGGTTAGCCTTTCGATTTTGCCAAAAATTTCAATGGCTCAGAATATTCTGAAATAATTCCTGTAGACTATATCGACAACGAGGAATCCAAAAATAAACTCGGTTCCTTTCTAACCCTCGTGGTTTTCGAGAAATTGACATTTTTTCGTCAACGGAGCCACTTACACAAAAACGGACAACGCCATCGTGTTCAGCGCCCTCTAATGCGTACAGAGCCGCCCTTAAATCGCGATTTTATTTTTTGAAAATATCGTGAAATTTTCAAAGGGGTTAGCCTTTCGATTTTGTCAAAAATTTCAAGGGCTCAGAATATTCTGAAATAATTCCTGTAGACTATATCGACAACGAGGAATCCAAAAATAAACTCGGTTCCTTTCTAACCCTCGTGGTTTTCGAGAAATTGACATTTTTTCGTCAACGGAGCCACTTACACAAAAACGGACAACGCCATCGTGTTCAGCGCCCTCTAATGCGTACAGAGCCGCCCTTAAATCGCGATTTTATTTTTTGAAAATATCGTGAAATTTTCAAAGGGGTTAGCCTTTCGATTTTGCCAAAAATTTCAAGGGCTCAGAATATTCTGAAATAATTCCTGTAGACTATATCGACAACGAGGAATCCAAAAATAAACTCGGTTCCTATCTAACCCTCGTGGTTTTCGAGAAATTGACATTTTTTCGTCAACGGAGCCACTTACACAAAAACGGACAACGCCAGCGTGTTCAGCGCCCTCTAATGCGTACAGAGCCGCCCTTAAATCGCGATTTTATTTTTTGAAAATATCATGAAATTTTCAAAGGGGTTGTTAGCCTTTCGATTTTGCCAAAAAGTTCAAGGGCTCAGAATATTCTGATTCTAAGAACTAGATGTGACAACTTTTAATTACGAATTTACTAGGTTAATCAACTTATTAGTTTTTATTTATAGATTAATGAATACAATTATGGGTTAAAATTGTTTCTTGGTTGTTATGCAACCAACTATTTTAAGAGCTGTAATACTGGTTGCTTTCCAAAATTCTTAGTCAATACAAACTTCATTAATAACTTATAGTTAGGCAACCAGATATACTGATGCCTGTACTACTGGTTGCCTATAATTGAAAATATGTCGACTTTTTCTAGTATTATTAAATGATTAAAAAACAAAAACAAATTATAAATCAGACTATTTATTTAAGGTTTAGTTGAATGTACAACAAATAGACTTTATATTTAAATCTAAATCTACAAGGCGCACAAAGAGGAACTAAATATTAAGAGGTTACACAATTACAGGAGCCCTCGCTCTTAAAATGAAGTTTTCGGTACATTTTCCGTCAGAATATAAGAAATAACAACTTCCGAGTTACCGGCTAACTTGAGGCGGCAGCACCATAAATAAGTTTTATGTACAAGAATAAAAGTTGTGCTTATATACAGAAATACTTCAGACCGTCTCGGGTGGAGTGGCGGAGCCCCCATCCGGCTTGCTTTCCAACGAGAACGGCGGGATTCGGCAGTCAAACGTGTAACCGTCTTCTCGTTCCATGCGAAAAGTCCCCCTAGGCAAAAAAAAGCTTATTAGACCAAAAAAAGTATGATTTTCGGTAAATTTGCGAACAAAAAGAACCCCAAAACTTACCACATGTGACCGCTGGGCGCCTGAAGGCTGACGTGGCTGCTGTATTGAAAAGCCGGTAAAGTTCTCGTCAAGGCCGGCTCTTGACCGACCACTCCCCTGCCTCGGACGGTTTCCAGAGTCCCAGATAGCGAGAATATCCTCCAGTGCCTCTCCCTCAGCTGCACGCTCAACGAGCCCAGGTTTTCCAGCCTTATGCAGTACCGCCACTGCAAAAACCACAAATTTGCAATCGGAGGGCGATACAAATGCAATAAAATTTAATAATCTCATCATAATGACAATTTTCACTGTATACTGTGGCAAAATGTTTTAACCAAGACATGAAGTAATGGATTGTAGACAAGCCTGTTTAGGTCGTAGATGAGCGCATCATATTCTACAAGACAAATAAAAGATCAAGCACACCATAAAGGAAAATCCTTCTGCAATTGCTAGACAATTTTAACTGTAAATTACGGCAAACGTAAAGCTAGCTACAGACTTCGTAATTTTTCATCGGTCATCAATGATTGCAAAAAGTGATCGCGACAAAACCGAAGTGCGTGAGTTGGAAAGTGTCACGATACCCTGTCACAATGACAATCACGAGGGTTTGTCACAATAACCGAAGAAAAATCACGAGGTCTATGGTCGACTTAAGTTGTAGATGAACGTATCATATTCTATAAGACAAATAAAAGATCAAGCTCACCATAAAGGAAAATTCTTCTGCAAGTACTAGACAATTTTAACTGTAAATTACAGCAAAACGTAAAGCCAGCCACAGACCTTGTAATTTTTCATCGGTAATCAGTGATCGTGACAAGCAATCGCAACAAAACCAAAGTGTGTGGAGTGGAAAGTGTTACAAGACCCTATCACAATGACAATCACGACGGTTTGTCATGCCAACTGATGGAAAATCACGAGGTCTATGGCTGGCTTAAGTCGTAGATAAACGCATCATATTCTGCAAGACAAATAAAAGATCTAGCACACCATAAAGGGAAATCCTTCTGCAATTACTAAACAATTTTAACTGTAAATTAAGGCAAAACGTAAAGCCAGTCACAGACATCATAATTTTTCATTGGTCATCAGTGATCGCGAAAAGCGATCGCAACAGAACCGAAAAGTGTGTGGGGTGGAAAGTGTCACAATACCCTGTCACAATGATAATCTGCCAATGACAATCACAATGGTTTGTCATGACAACCGATGAAGAATTACGACGTCTATGGCCGGCTTAAGTCGTAGATGAGCACATCATATTCTGCAAGACAAATAAAAGATCAAACTCACCATAAAGGAAAATCCTTTTGCAATTACTTACTAAAAAATTTTAACTGTAAATTACGGCAAAACGTAAGGCCAGCCACAGACCTCGCAATTTTTCATCGGTCATCAGTGATCGAGACAAGCGATCGAACAAAACCAAAGTGTGTGGAGTGGAAAGTGTTACAAGACCCTATCACAATGATAATCTGCCAATTACAATCAAGACGGTTTGTCATGACAACCGATGAAAAATCACGAGGTCTATGGCCAGGTTAAGTCGTAGATGAGCGCATCATACTATACAAGACAAATAAAAGAGCAAGCTCACCATAAAGGAATATCCTTCTGCAAGTACTAGACAATTTTAACTGTAAATTACGACAAAACGTAAAGCCAGCCACAGACCTCGTAATTTTTCATCGGATATCAGTGATCGTTAAAAGCAATCGTGACAAAACCGAAGCGTGCAAGGTGGAAAGTGTCACGATACCCTGTCACAATAACAATCTGTCAATGACAATCACGACGGTTTGTCATGATAACCAATGAAAAATTACGAGGTCTATGGCCGGCTTAAGACATAGATGAGCGCATCATATTATACAAGACAAATAAAAGAGCAAGCTCACCATAAAGGAAAATTCTTCTGCAAGTACTAGACAATTTTAACTGTAAATTACGGCAAAACGTAAAGCCAGCTACAGACCTCACAATTTTTCATCGGTCGCCAGTGATCGTGATAAGCGATCGCAACAAAACCAGAGTATGTGGAATGGAAAGTGTTACAAGACCCTATCACAATGACAATCTACCAATGACAATCACGACGGTTTGTCACGATAGCCGATGAAAAATCATAAGGTCTGACGCTGGCTTAAGTTGTAGATGAGCGCATCATATTCTACCAGACAAATAAAAGATCAAGCACACCATAAAGAAAAATGGTTCTGCAAGTACTCGCTCAATAGTAAACCAAGAAAAAGTATCCATTTATTCGCGTACTTTCCGAGAAACCAATTTTACTTTATTATATAGAGGGTCTGGAATATGTGTGCCGTAATTTTAATGGCTTATATATCTGACTGACAATAAAAAAAGACTCTTATGAAAAAAATGACTAAAAACGAATATATCTACAACTACATTTTGAAAAATAAAAATACAACTGCAATAATATGCTATGTTACAAAATTACAAACCAAGGTACAATTAAAGTTAAGTAAAAGCGCCTGTTACGTAATTTATTTATAATTTGATTTTGGGATTAGTATTATTGAAGTGAACAATTGAACTTTCCGTGAAATTCGTTAAAACTGTAGCATACAACAACGTAGCAGTGTCAGGCTGCCGGTGATAACCTAAAAGTAATATTAGTCATATTGGTGCATACATCAAGTGCGATTCATTTTTGTGTAATTTTTCTTTGATGTTTGTGAATATACATAAACAAAAATGGAACAATTTATGGTAACCATAACCAACTGCATTGCATGTTAATTTACAGCGAATCTAGGCAAAACTCTCTGGTTACAAGACGTTTGTATAGTAAACGCTTCTTGCAAGAAACAGAAGCCATTTTAAACACTTGTAACTATTATTCTGTGTTGTGAAAAGAGCTCTAAGAAAACCATTTATAGTAAGTACATATGTTTAGGTTTAGTCAATCCTAAGATAGTATGTGAGCAATGTTGCCACCTGTTTGCTGTCTTAATTCTGCTACCGTTGCTCAGAGAAAAAAATTGTTAAGTCAAATATGTTTTGTTGAGTACAACTTATCATATGGCAAAATTAAGGCACTCATATTCCAGACACCCTGTATATAAAAAATTCTAAGTCTATGACCCCACAATTTTCAACAAAAGGCACAATTTTGTCTCGTTTCTTGTTAACACGTGCCTAACTAAAAAACAACTCACCCAGTACACCGAATTGGCATGAGACTCCCTGCATCCCATATAAAAGGGAATAACGGTCACTCTAATATTCTCCGTAGTTTCCTTGTGTACGTCCGACAGTTCCAGCCACGGATGATTCTTGTTCTGCCACGCTTTCAATGTTTCTTGTGCGATAAACGGGGGATCTGAAAACAAGTTAATGTAAAAATTGTTACTTTATCGCTTTGCATTTTCCCTCACCTCCTTTCGGATTGGGGCTTAAAAATTTATCGAACAGTTCGTGGTTTAACGGGGTTTTTTCGGCACTAACGTACGGTATAATATCTTCGTGAGCTACGTAGTCTAGACCGGGTATGGCGTACAAGCTACGGGACGATTCTTGGTTGCCTAAAAACGTGACGGCTTCGGTTTGAGCTCTCTAAAACGAAAGTAACGATTAGTATACATTTCGTGTTATTTTGAAATACTTACAATATATGGGCAATCCCTTTGATCGATTAGCACTTGGTAGAAGGTGTGAGTCCTCCCCCTGACCTCCTTCCCAACGCCAGGATTAGGCTCTTCGTCTCCGTCCCTATGTTGAGGCACATCTCTATCGTAGACTCTCGCCAGCCAAGGGAACAGCACCACACCTCGATATCCGAACACTCTGTGCAATATCAGCTGTCCAGTCTCATATTTACCGGATACTTTCGGTGCTTCTAATCTCCCTACTTCTGCTAACCTGGAAAAACAAAGAGAATTCGTAAACATAACCTCACTAAATCGACAAAAGGCGAAATTAACAATTTTCTTCTTTGAAAAGAGGTAGATTACAATACCTTGCATAATTTCTATTCGAAACGATTAACCTAGCAGCTATTGGCACCAGTTTTTTCTGCAGACATAGACATATTACGTCCATATTTCATTTTTGATGCGCAATACTTATTTTTAATTAGTTCTTCCAACGACGGGACCTCATTCAATGTCAAAATGATTCAATGATTCGAGTTTGTGTTAGGTTTTTATGTGAGTTATTACAGAAATTTTGTATTTTCTTATCAAAATTGACTGAACTGGATATGTTTAAATGTCTGAAGTAGTTCTATTTGCGATAAAAATGACAAATGTTCAAGAAATGTATAGCAAAAAATTAAGGCTGTGTCGTTTTCAGTTACTGATAACGCTGCCACGATAATCTAAAATTTAAATAGAGGGAGTGGATGTATTTTTACTTTAGTGCTTTAATGCAGTTCTTAATAAATTATGTTATAAATAATTAATTATAAAACAATTTGACATTTGAAACTACGTTCGCTATTCTTCTTCTTCTTCATGCGTACAGTTTTACGTAAAAATTATATGAAAAAAGTTTTGTACCAACAAAAAAATCTATGAAATTTCTCTTATTATTCCATGGTTTGGATCATGTTTGTATTTGACATTTGATGTTGACATTGCATAACAAACGTCAAAATACTTACTGCAATTTTGGTGCAATGATTTATTTAACCATGAAAATAGTTAAAAGCAATTAAATTTTATAACAATGACAAGCTACGTACTAACCCAGTATTAACAACCTCTAAAAGACTGATTTATTATTCTACTAATAAAAAGACCTTGTTAGTACAACACAGTGATATAAATTCATAAATAATCCAGTTACTTTTCAGGAAAACATGCCTGAGAACCTAGAACTTCAACAGCTAGTAGATGATGAGCAAGAAGACGAACCCCAAATCAAAGAACCCAGATATTTGTGCAGATGCCCGTATTTAGGTCTAATCTTAGCCACTCTGAGTTCCCTATTCTTCTCGCTGTGTTCTGTGATCGTAAAATGGATGACTGACATTGACCCGATGGCTCTGGCAGCCTACCGTTACTTAGGTGTACTCTTGCCAGCAATACCGATCGTAATATACCGCCAGGAAAAAGTGTTCCCAAAAGGAAAACGGATAATGCTTTTACTACGTTCGTTCACCGGCACCGCAGCCCTAATGTTAAGTTTCTACGCTTTTCGTCACATGCCGCTGGCAGATGCGTCCGTGATAGTCTTTTCCGTACCCGTATTCACCGGTATCTTCGCCAGGATGTTCCTGAAGGAACCGTGCGGGTTATTCAACGTATTCTCTGTTATTCTAACACTGATCGGGGTTATTTTTATAACGAGGCCCCCGGTGTTGTTCGGTAACACGATAGATTCCTTGGGTGATAACGGTCAACGACCGGAAATGTGGGGCGCGGTTGCGGCTTTCTCCGCCACGTTATTTGGGGCCAACGCTTACGTTTTACTTAGGGCTTTGAAGGGCATACATTTCTCGGTGATAATGACGAATTTCGGTTGTTTCGCTTTGGTGCAATGTGTGCTGGTCACTGTTTTGATAGGAGCGCTTTGCTTGCCCTCTTGCGGGATGGACAGGTACTTGATTGTAGGTCTGGCTTTGTTCAGCTTCCTCGGACAGATATTATTGACGTTGGCTTTGCAGATGGAACAGGCTGGTCCTGTGGCTATAGCGAGGAGTAGCGATATCGTGTTTGCCTTTATTTGGCAAGTGTTGTTTTTCAATGAGATACCGAATAAATTTTCTATAGGTGGCGCTATTTTGGTAATGAGTTCAGTTCTTTTGACGGGTTTGAGAAAGTGGATACTGGCTTTACCGCAAGACGCTAATCTTAGGAGAAATTTGAGTATCCTTGCTAAGTAATCTCTACAATCAAGTATAATGTCTTATAATATTGGATATGATACTTTTCTACACATTTGTATTACATGTTACTGGGTTGCTACTAAGCGAGACATTTTTTGCTAGTATAGCATATCACTACGTTGGTTTTAGCTTAGGAAATATTACCTCATTCTTAGTCTTTTTTAAGGCCAGTGCAGAATCTCGAAGCTAGTCAAAATAAATGTACTATTTTGTTACTAATCGAATGTTAATTTAAAAAAGTTGTGCTGTGTATTATTTCTAACTGTATATCTTTTAGAGGTTTAAGTTTGTTTTGTAGTGTAGAAGAAAATTTATACGTTTTGATGTGAAATTCAATATTTTTTTGTAAATATTGTCAGTCATTATTGGAGTCTTTGCTTTTCCTCGAAAATATTTAGACATCATATCGTATGGACTATTCCGCCATATTGTTGTACAAAGTTGTAAAAAGAATTTTGGTACGTTGGTACGTTCAACAGTTAGATTTTGAAAGGGTTATTATTCTCGTAGATTATTCTAGATAGGTAGGAAATGTCGATTTCGATTTTCAAAGAATGCGGATGTGGTCAACTTATTTTGATAGTGTAAATTTACGCACAATGCACTTCCCTTTCCTTATCACTTGCCTCTCTAAATATCGAAAACCTCTAGTCACTTGTTCTATAAGTTCCTGTACCGTCTTAGATCTGAATAAGTAAAGTTTTACTGTTTTTGTTTCCAAAATTGTGATATAAAGAACCTATGTACTTAAATTGCTTACAATAAATTTGCTTTTATTCATTAGATGCATTTTATTTATAAAAATGAGGAAAAATTATGTACATCTGCTTTGAAATACGTTTTTGGCGTTCAAGTCGATTTAATTTTGGATATTCTTCAACAGATGGCAAAACTTTACCACAGACGTATACTGTAAATATTAGTTCACGTATTCTTTAAAAGATGACGCTACCATAACCCTGTACAGTGGACTGTAGTATCGAGCGTATTTAAGATATTCAACAAATGGCGCCACTATCATAGAAAAGTTCTAACTACACTCGACAGATGGCGGTACGACATCAGAAAATTAATATAAAATTTAATAAGAATAATTTGATGAAAAAATTCATGATAAAAATTGAATCAAGATTAGTCAAATCAAATTTTAATAAAACAATTTTCTTTTATCTAATATCAAAAAGTACAGTTGAATTGGAAATATATATGATATTATCAACAAAAGATATATTTTTATAGTAAATAAATTTCTCACTGATAATTTAATTTTACAATACTAATGGCACTCTTCAAAATGAATGTAGCTATTTATTTCGAGCTGCTGACGTCTTTGTAATAAAATCTACTTTCAATTTTGAACATCAGTTCTAAATTGTTCCACTCACTAATAGAGATGTAATGAAATGTCTCTTCAGAACTTCCAATAGTTCAAAAACGGATTTGAGTGAAGGCCATTATTATTGCAACTGGTTGTACCTTGGGAGTAATCGCCAAGTAAACGTTTCAAATAGAATCAGGTGATGAGAGATACGGGGCAGGTAAATATGGAAAATGTAAGTGAAGTCATACGATTATAGTAGCTTAATTTTGTAGTTGGTTAAAAAATTAAAATTCAAGAAGAAATAATTAAATACCGACCTAAAATGCATTTAGATTTTTTCATGAATTCATGGGAATATATGAAAGAATGTTACACGTGCAGTACATTACAGAAAAAAGGAGACAAAATAATTTCGCTCCGTTGTGTAAATTGACGAAAACAAGGCAAACTATCTATGAAAGTACAAAGTAACCGCTTACGTTCAAATAGAATCAGGCGATGAGAGATACGAGGCAGGTAAAGATGGAAGATGTAAGTGCAGTACGATTATAGTAGCTTAATTATGTAGTTAGCTAAAAAATAATAATTCAAGAAGAAATAATTAAACATCCAACTATAATGCACTTAGAATTTTTTACAAATTCATGGAAATATATGAAAGAATGTCACACAGGAAGTCACATTGCAGAAAAAACGAAACAAAAACAAAGCAAACGCGCTAATACGGCCCTGCAGCGATTTATATGATGTCATCCGTTCCATGTAAAACAAAATTCGCTCATTATGTTCAGCTTTTTCCCGGGCCCGCGAGCTTATGGGCGGTCCGCATATTTCTCTAGTCATCGCATTTAAAAGTATTAAACGGATATTTTTAGTGTGGTGTAGGTAGAATTGGCTCAGTTAAAACAAAAGACGCGCAGCAAGCGCTGCCACCACCCACTGCGACGGGCCGCCAACAAATGAAGCGCGCCACGTTACCGCCATCATGGCACCTACGATGCTCTCTCGCTTCGGGTTTCTCACGCGTCATGATCCAGGTGGTGGTGCTGAGGGGGCCCCCGTGAATTTTAAGCGGTCCGCCATGGATATCGTAACGACACGGAAAGTTCGAACAACTTGTAAAAGTTACAGAATTGATTAAAAATTTTAAGTACCCATCTAAAGGCTTCTTGGAAAAGTCCAAATTAGTGTTGGCTGAGAAAAGCGAAATTTGAACAAGTCTTGTCTTGCAAGACCTTATCCGTGTCTTCTCTCCTGAGAAGATTCTTGCGATATTCTTGCACAAAAATGCATTTTATTATGAATTTGAACAGTGGTGGTTACTCTCGGTCGGCAACGATCCCGCTCGCAGCTCACACGTAGCTATCAACATGGTCGATCGACGACAGTGATCGGTTGGTAGACATTATTAAGTACAAAAGAGGTCAGTTTTAGCCAGTTTTACATAATAAATGTAATAATAATGGACGAAATAGATGAAGCAGAGTCAAAGCTCTTTCTGCCAAGTGTCAGTAAATTTATAATTAGTTCTAGTTCAGCAGGACTGGATCTACACTCAATAAACTTTCATTTTTAAATAATTTTTTGTGAAAGCATTTCGAAATTGATAAATTTTGATACTGATTAGAATTTCGAACTGACACTCTTTTAAGCTTTTTAAGTAAAAATGAGACATTAAAAACAATGAAAATATTAACGCTCGGTAATTGAACATGATCGCCAACCTCCATGTCTCTTTAAAAGTGTCATGTCCGCTTCAGAATCTGCCAACATTGTAGCAGATCTGCGCCGGAAGCAATGGCCAGTGTATTCATTGCTGTTGGAGAGTCCGAGGAATTCCGCTTGGCATACCTCCAATTGTATTGATCCCAACTGGCAGGATACAGCATTTCGATATATTGAGAAAAATCGCTGTGTCGTATTGGGTGGACGAAGTTTTGCGTACTTATAAAATATGTCTAAATAATTGATACCATCTATTGATCCCTCAGTAATAGTAAACACTGGAACATGACTTTTTGTGTTCGGAATTTTGACATTAATAAATGATTGACAATCTTTTATGGCACCTACAGTAATACATTTTCTGTAAAATTCTCAATGTTTTTCTTTGGCTCAGGTTTCAAAGTTGTTGTAGAAGTTTTCGTACAAATTTTTCGATTATTCAGCATCATATAAGTATAAAAATATCAAATTCTTTGGTTTCACAAAGAATCTTGTTTGAAATTCGTTGCCAAATCGATGTGTTTTAACCATTCGACGCATTGTTCAAATTTTGCGTCCCGTTGCCTGCAGACATGACGAATTAGTAAAAATAAATGGTAGAGATATTGAGGACAAAGAATCTATTTTAATACTCGATATTCCGAATTCAAAGACAAGAAGAAGTCGAACTTTTGCTGTCACAAATAACATTCAAGATAATTCTATTAACTTTTTGTCAACATGACAAGTTATCTAAAAAATCTAAAAAGCGTTGTAACTAAATGAGGATTATACAAAAAAATTGTAAAATCCTTATAGTTTTTGAGAAAAAAATTATTGAAGTTGTAGTATATTCAATCTTTACGTTAGGCTACTGTAGTCTTTAGCTAAGCGATTCCGAATATTCAAATCCGATTACTTATAGTAGGTATTAACGTTTTTGTGATTCAAGTATTTACTTAATTTAAACGTCGTATTATTTCGCACTACATCTCCTTTTACCTGCGCCCAGACTAATTCGATTGGGTTAAGTTCACAGTGATAAAGTGGTAACCGTAGTACCGTTATTTGGCGATTTGTTGCCATTTCATCGACATATTTTTTCTGATCTTTATTAAGATTAACAGGTGTCAAAAGTTCCTTTTTTACCATATTTGTTTCAAAAGAAATGTTTTTTACGGATAACCATTGAATAATTTCATCTTTATCGATAAGAACTGACTTCCTGTTCTGCTTTTCCCAGCAAAAATTTAACTCTCGTAAGACGGCCCATAATTTGCTTCTACTGATTTTTGGCAAATCGTTGTCCTCTGAAAGTTCACTTAAAATTTTGTTTAGCGTTGGTATTTATTTTTTAAAATAAAATGAGTGTACTTTTCTGCGAATGACATTTTTCAAGAAATCATCTATAACGATTTTTGACCTCCCTGTAGATGATTTTGGAGAATTTACAGTTTAAACTGAATAAAACGACCCAAAATTTTGTGGTAACATCAGGTAAGTCAAATTATTTTATCAATTAAAGCCTCAAATTAATTCTATTAATAAATTAATAACAGCGGCAAAAGCAGTTGAATTTGCTGTATAAAATAGGTTTTACAGTGGAGCCCTGTAGAAGCGTATTTTTAAATCATTTTCGAACTGCCTTTTGATTTTTTTGTACAAAATTGTGTTTGTAAGAATTCTCTGTACATTCAATTCTTTTTAGATATGTTCTGAATCATATTGACTTTCTATGTGAAGCAGAGGACAACAAAGGACATTAGGTGTTTTTGAATGTTTTTCGTCATAAAATCCTGTTTGTACCAGCGCGTCTAGCTATGATGTGATGAAACGAATAGTTTTAAACGGCCCTGGTCTCCTGCCACTTGGCGCCACCAAACAAATGTTTCGCATTCCCCCGAGAGAGAGAGAGAAAGAGAGAGGACCGACGAAATCGGCCCATCTAAGCAAATCACCTGTACAGGGTTATTGGTGGGCTTGGGTGATAGCGATAAGTTATGGTTGCCCATGAAGGTAAGCGAGACAGAACCGGCGTAGGCCCACTGGCACAATACACCAATCGAAATAATAAGAATACTTTTTTTGTGTAAAATGAAAAAGCGTATCTGAAATCAAGACTGTCCTTGATTTTTTTACAAAGGCAAATAGAGACTTTTTTATTAGCGACGCCAGCTACCCATATCTTCGGCACTGGTTCTGTGAAGTTGATGTTTGTTCATTGTACGGAAATCTTTGCCAGTAACATATATACAAACTAAATATGATTTGAATAGTTACATTAGTTTCAAAGATATTAATATTTTTTCATTTTGCAAACTTAACACCCTGTAACTTCTTTACGGAGCCCCAAGTATACAGGGTGTTCCCCAGAAGAACCGACACAGAGCAGACCTAAGTATATACAGGCTTAGTTGAAGACCTCCAAGTTGGTGCCAAATATTAGGATAAAAATTAATATCTCTAAATTAGTTTAATTTGGTGCATGATTTAGGTTTATTATTGGTCTTCTGTGGCTATCAGTTAAAGTAAATTGAAACACTACAAGGTGTTCATTGAGAGTGAGTCACCCTACAATTATACCAAACTACAGTAGTAGGCTTTATCTTTAAAATTTGACAGTAATAAAACTATAAAATAAAAATAAAATTAAAACTAAAGAAATTGTTCAAAATGGGCACTGATAGGACTTGTAGAAGAATTACAAATGTGCACAACCTTCATCAATATTCCGATGTAAACACCTATGCAATAATTTCTAGACATTTTCAACGCGAGTTTAAGATAAACGTTTAGGCCGATATTATTAATCGTTATTTGATTCGACCAGTTATTTTGCCAAATCGATTAAAATTTGCAGAAATTCCAAAGTTATTTGCTAAACTTGTCAGAGAAATAATTTTGAAATTCAACGCATTGGTAGAAGATGAGGAGGTATTTTTGAGCATTTATTCAAGTAAAATTAATAAAATAATTAAATAATCGAATGATTAAAATAAGTGTTTGTAACGCTACTTAAATAAAAGTATTTTTCAGTTTTTTAAGTTTTACTCGAAAACCAGTATTTTCCCGGAAAACGTGAACCCAAACGAACACTTTATATGAAAGAATCCTCTTAAGGGCGCCGTATTTTTGAAATAGTGTTTTCTACAAATATAAGTAATTTTAGACATTTAAGAACTGAATACAGAGGTTAGCAAATAACAACAGTGTTATCTCATGCCACTGGCGAATATTCAAAGGTACCGAAGTAAAATCGATATACAGTATGCGCCAAAAGTATGGAATAAATTCAATAAAAACGAAACAATTATTTTTTGGGAAAAATCCTCGAACAGGTCGATTTTTAATTTAAAAAATACATATTTTAGCGCAAAATGCGATTTTCAAATGTCATTTGTTTTCGAGTAATGACGTCATCGATTTCTTTTTAAATGGCAACACCATATTTTTTTCCTTGATTCTGAAAGGTCGTTTAATTCTCTATCAGACAGTACTAAAATTTTTGCCCTCTTACATAGGAAAGTTTTCGAGTAAATGACGATTGAATGTTAGAAAACGTAAATTTTATCCATAAAAAAGTAACAATTCTGAGGTATGTAAAATAAAATACAATTGATTAAATTTTATACTTAAATTAAATGTTCGAATTGCCATCCACCAACTTCTTGACAATGCGCAAGTCTGTGAAGAAATTTTTCTTGCACATTATGAATGATTTCTGGGGTAACTCTGCGTATTTCGTCCCGAATGCGATTTTGAAGTTCTTCTAAATTACGTGGTTTATTAATGTACACTTTTGACTTCAAGTATCCCCATAAAAAATAGTCAAGAGGTGTAAGATCTGGCGATCTTGCAGGCTATTCTATCGGTCCGCGTCTGCCGATCCACCTCCCAGGAAAACAGTTGTCCAAAAAATCTCGTACAGGGCGCACATAGTGCGGAGGTGCACCGTCTTGCTGAAACTATATGGTATCGTCAGGAATGTCAGGGTCATTATCGTTAGGAAAAATTACTGCAAGGGCTGGAACAAGGTCATTTTCTAGAAACTCTAAATATCTTTGTCCTGTAAGGGTTCCTTCAAAGAAGAAAGGTCCTACTATTCTGTCGTCAACTATGCCAGCCCACACATTTAATTTCTGAGGGTGTTGGGTATGTGCCTCTGCCATCCAATGAGGATTTTCCCTACTCCAATATCTGCAAGTTTGACGGTTTACTGTACCATTCAGACAAAATGTGGCCTCATCTGAAAAAAGTATTTGCCGGTGTAAATTTCTATTTCCTTGACATAAATCCATTAGAATTTCGCAAAAGTGTAAGCGGCGATCGGGATCATCTTCATTGAGTTCCTGCACAAGTTGAATTTTGTAAGGATGATATTTTTCCTTCCTCAAGATACGTAGCACTGTGCTCTGACTAGTGTCATTGTTTAATGCAACTAATCGTGAAGAATTATGAGGATTATCCACCATACTTATCAAAATGTTCTGTTTCTGATTTTCATTAATGCTTGGACGTCAAGGTTTTGGAATATTTAAAACATTGCCAGTTTCTCTAAATTTAGACTCTACCTTACTGACTGTTGATTGGCCGATAGGGCGATCTGGATATTTTTCATTAAATAAATCGCAAACTTCCTGCTGAGTTCTAGTCATATTCCTGCATCCGATAAGAATTAAAATTTCAATTCTTTGAGTAACAGTTAAATGTGCAATAATACTTTAAATTGAATAATAATTTCTATGTCGCTTACAATACTTATTAGAAAGTCGGTGTGACAATGACACTTTGCAAAGATTTTCACCTACGTGATCCATAAAAGAACCATGGAATTCGAAAAACTAAACTTGATAACGTTTTTGCTTTATTTTAATTGATTTACGTTTTCTAACATTCAATCGTCATTTACTCGAAAACTTTCCTATGTAAGAGGGCAACATTTTAGTAACTGTCTGATAGAGAATTAAACGATCTTTCAGAATCAAGGAAAAAAATATGGTGTTGCCATTTAAAAAAAAATCGATGACGTCATTACTCGAAAACAAATGACATTTGAAAATCGCATTTTACGCTAAAATATGTATTTTTTAAATTAAAAATCGACCTGTTCGAGGATTTTTCCCAAAAAATAATTGTTTCGTTTTTATTGAATTTATTCCATACTTTTGGCGCATACTGTATAACGTTAGAAAGCGATCTATCCAGCAAATTTTTAGGTACTGAAATCATTCAAAATACGTATTTTTTTAAATTCAACTATAGATATAAACATTGTTATAACATAAACTTACATAGTTCTGCATATAAGATTGTTCACTTTTGTTTATTAGTATGTGAAAATAATTGTTAAAATGTGGGGTTAGAATAGCGAAATAATGTGTGTCATACAAATGCATTTTAAAAGTTATATTATTTGAAGAGAGTTTAAATAGTAAAAGTGAATAAACAAAACATCAGTAATTTTATTTTTAATATTACTTTTGTTCTACGTGTTTTATTTTTCAAGATTTCAGTACCTAAAAAACATCACAAATTTGATCATTTAACGGCGAGAAATACGGCCACCTTAAAATTCACGAATAAGACGTTTCAATTTTTGTCACCACTTGTAAATTACCCCGAATAATTCATTTTAAATATTAATTCTATTACACTAAATGCCTAGCTAATTTTCACGGTACACAAGCAACGATTTCTCTTCCACTTGGATGGAAGGAAACACCCAGTTTTATTATATTTAATGATAGGTTACTTTTTCCCTGTCATAACTAGATAAACAAACCCTTGGGTTCAGACGTCTTCCACCTAAAAAAAATTAATAACACGACCGGTGGATTGACTCGTCGTTATCTAGGGGTCCCCGAGCGCCTACCTGGGCATTCTGCTGTTGTTTTTGGTAAATTCGGTCACAGCGGGGTGCGTTGCAGATAATTTTCGCGTTGACAAGCGTCAACGCCCCCTCTACGGCCAATTTACAGATTTTAGGACCGTATTTTTTACTAGACCCCGTAATTACCGTCCCTGGGGAGGGTTTAATGAGAGGATTGTGTCACTGCGAGGTTTAGGTAAGAAAGCAAAAGCACAAAATTAATTCTTTCCTTAGCAGAATCCTTCGCGACATTTCTTTTTTGTTCCGTAAGTTCTGAGACATGAAATTTTAAAATATTTTTATAGTTTATCACTCATTCTACTGTTGTAGATGGTTTGTTTTTCGTAGAAGCTACTTTGTTTCTTTGTATAGGGTGTTTGTAAATAAGTGCGACATATACAACGATTTAAATATGCTGTATCTAAGTGACGACGTACATTAACAGAATGCTACATTATCAAAGTACGATATATGCAAACTCCCAAAAAAACCCCTTTACTTTAATCGAGAGAAGTAAATAAGTAAAAAATTATCAAAGTAAAATTATATTAAATCGATGTTTACCTTTCTTTATCACGTAGTATATTAGGGTTGTTGTAAAAGGAAACCTCGATTAAGAATTCATATAAAAAAATAATTGATTTGAAACTCCAGAACAAAGTTTCCGAAGTAAAGAAGCGAAGTGGAATTTTGAATGCTTCACGACAATTATTTATAACAACAGCCCATCTATAATTCACCCTAATAGCACACCAACTTTTTTGTTTGTAGTTTGTAGGGAACTCATGTAATTCCGTCAGGAAATATGAATTAGAGAAAAGGCAGTCTCCCGTATATAATGCCCCCGATGGCAAAGGTGTTGTTATAGAATCTAACTTAGCCTGGAAAACGCCAAGTGGGTGAGTAAATTATAGTCGTTTAGAAAATTACCTGGAGGCATAGACGGTAATCGCTCAGCACTGATGAGCTGTGTAAATAATGGATTTGATTAATGTTTTATTTTCGGGGATCGCCCCCATTTAATTCGCTTAACGACACCTACAGAGTGAAGACTGTCGTGTAAGACCAATATTTCTAATCGAAATTCTGGAAAAAGTAATATTTATTCCTGTTCTCTTTACCTACATTTACTTTACTGTTTCTGCTACGCCTCTGGCGCATTACCTTCAAACAAAAGTATAACATGTTCCCTCAAGGATCTATTCTTGGCCCTCTGTTTTTCGTTCTGTACATAATAAACTCGGAAAGTGAAGACGAGCGTTTACCAGAGGAAGAATTGGAAGCGGCACAAAGTGCTGTTCTGTTTCAACAAAGTAAGGAATGTGCCAAAAGAAACAGTAACTTATCTCAATTTGCCTCATCCAGAAACTTATACAGGGCACTGCTTTAGACGTTGTTCCGCTACTCTGTTAGTCGACGCAGGGGCCGATATTACCACCATTAAACGACGTGGGAGTGGCGTTCTAGTACGGTAGCGGAGATTCCATACAAAATAAAATTTCAATCGCAAATAAATTGTTACCATCTTCAGCAGAGCCTACGGAACTTACCAATAATACAACGTGCGCATTCAACTTAAACAATTACAGCAGCAGCCTCATTGAACTAAAAGCTACGATAACTGACAGTACTGGATCTGACATAATGTCACTTGTTGCAATATCGGCACTTTCAATTTACATTTAATGCAAAATAAATTGTGTTCGTCCTTTTCATAATAGTTACTGTTTTGTATTGCAATATTATATTACTTAAAATGTATATTGTTTCATTACTAATATCATATACAACTATGACTAAGTACAAAAAGTTTAACCACGTGCTCAGGGAGGGGTCTAAAAGACAATAAAAAATTTATTTCGGAATTCTAGCTCAATGTTTAAAAAATGGGGATAACCCCGTTTTCCTACGGAAAGTCGGCGCCTATGATAATCAATCATCGTCAGAGATATGTGAATTACCGTGCGGTCGTTTTTTGCAGCGTTATCAAGTGTAGAAACAACGAAAGCAAACATTTTTATTGATAATAATAATGCCTTAGTATAGATAACAGTTAATCCGGTTAGCTGCAGTATTTTGTATTCGGCCTTCATTCTTTGGTTGCACATTGTCAAAACTACATTTTCACTCCTTGCAGATTAGTCATAATTATCCACTAACATATCCGACATAAAATACTTTATTTAATTACTATAAAACGTTTAAAATTAGTCAGTAACTGTTCTAAAATAACATAACCTAGAATACTGCGTTGCTAGTTGCATACTCTCCAAACCCCAAAGAATATGCGAAGCTTAGTTATAATCTAAGGGTTTAAGAAACATTTTTAAGAACACTGCAAACATCTTAGGATGTTATAGTTTAAAATATTACTAATTATTTTATGCAAACGTCGTTGATTACTGTTAATATTGTTGCTATTATTAGTATTAACAGAATTTAATTCCCCAACAACCTCAAGAAGTTTAAAAATTTTTCGCCGTGAAGTGCACCTTGCATTAGTGGCCTACAGATGTCGTCTGCAAATGTCAAAATATATTGTATACGGTTACGGTACTCTGATTAGCTTGAAATAATTTTTCAGTACTTGCTTTTCTCAAATTTAATTTTTCGTGTATTTCTTCTGTATTTACAAATATGTCGTATTCAAATGCCTAGATGACTGTTAAGGTGCTGATTTATGGGAGCGTGACAAGTGCATTATTATTATGTGGTAGCGTAATATCAAAGACGTTTCCCGAGTACACAGAATATTAGGCTGAATACTTTTTGAACCGCATTGAACAACTGTTATAATGCCTTGACGGTAAACTTGTAGCAGTATTTTTATGTATTTGTGTACATTTGCGTGTATTTTTTTGTTATCCTTCGTGTTTTTTCCCGACGTAAGTAATCGACCTGGTCATGACTTCGCTTTAAATAAAAAGAACGGCGGAGGGAAGGAGCAACTACAAAAATCTTTGCAGGTTGTAATTTAAACAAGTAAGACAACAGAAAATAATACAACATTCTTAAAATCTCTCCAAACATCAATCCTAGAAATAAATATTAGTAAGGTAGGTGCTGCCTCCCTGTGCTACCATACCATGTTTCTCATTAAATAATAATCTATATTTTGTATTTTTTTTCTCTCAAAGCGGCGTAATCTGATACACTTGTCATCGCGGTGACCTGTCCTACGTTTAACACCTTCGACTTTGCCAGAATATACCTAACCTCGCGGCTGACAGAAGGTCAGTGACGGCGATAAATAAAAATTTAATATAGTTTTGAAAAAAAATTGTTTTCGTTTTATAAATAACTTTGGAAATTTTTTGGTAGATAATTCCTTTAATTCTTATTTTTCCCTATCCCCTTTTAAAATATTTGTACCAAGTCATAGTTAACTCTGTATATGTTTTAATACCTGGACGACATACGAATTTACAACAAATTTTAGTACACAGTGGAATATTTATAGTTCATAATTGAAGAGAAACGTTTCGTAACAGCTTTTTCGTCGCCACCCTCAGGGAGCAAGTCGCGGACCTCCCAGCTGGAGGGACGCGACGAGTCATTATCAAAGTTCGGCCTACTCGGATGGCCAGGCGCCTTGTTAGCGAAATCATCACTTTCCGTGACGTGGAGCCAACCTTATTATAAGAGGTACCCAGAGGCAGGGGCCACCGAGTTGCCCATGACGGGGCCCACTCGCCCGCGGCTATTTGGTCGGGTAATGATAATGTTTTGGACCGATGCGACGGACGGCTCTAACAGCTTGAAAATTAATTAAAAGGGTTCTTAGAAGAAAAAAACGATACAGTTGCGCTGCGAACGGATAGGATTGTATAGTAAGCAGACATTCTCTAGAAGCTTGAGAACTATGAACCTTCATTATATGTTACTTGACAAATAAAGGTAAACACATATACAGGGTAAGTCGTTAATAATTGTACATACAAGAGAAGATTTTTAACGTCAAAATAAAGCGATTGAGCCCAGCATGCAATTGGTTCGATATTGTGTTGAGAACCCACGATTCCTAATACACTCCTTGATACGCCTGGACTCAGATGTATAAGGTTGTCGAAAAGTTCTTGAAGTATTTCATTTCAAGTTATCTGAACTTCATAGCAGTGGCGGCTCGTCATATGAAGCAACTGAGGCTAGTGACCAGTGACCGTAGGTAACTTGTGAACTGTAGATTATTTACGTGTGTGACGCGATTAATAGATTGTTCAAGTGTTAATACTTTTATTTATGTGTTTTGAAGTTTCAGTGGTTAGTGTTAGTGGTTGATTAGTTGAATGTGACTTCTGAAGATTAGTTGGTAAGCGCGGTGATAAAGTTTTAAGGACAAGGCAGGTAGGATTAATTTAAAGAAATAAAAAACAACTTCCTTACAAAGCAAGACTAAATTTAACATAGAATAGGAACCTAATTTAAATATATATTATCGATAGGCTCGTCGATAGTTATTTATAATAATGAATCTGTCTCACAATATTGTTTTAATCTCTATTTGAAATGCCTTTTTCAATACGTAATGAACTAGAGAAACGACAAATTTTGAATAATCGGCCAACGCTTTAAAATATCCCCAATATGCAAACAAATTTTCGGAAATATCGTTTGATTGTTTACTACAAATGTATCCAAACATTTTCGACATAGATAAGTTGAAAAACGAACTTTATGTTTTGTACAGAGACGAACAATTTTATAATTTAGAAGTTCAGAAAACGGTAGAAATATTATACAAACATATATGTTTTCTATTATTTATATTGTAAATAAAAATCGGAGTTTTGATGTTATTTAGTTTTTTAATTTTTGGTTATAGTAGGGCTATTGACGAAGACCTCCATAATAAAAAATGGTCGACGCGTCAAGGAATATTACCTCAGGGGAGACGTGTAAATTTATTCCTATTTAGATATTATTTGGGCCTCACCTCTTGCAGCTACCACGAGCTGCCACTGCTTCATAGGTAAGAGCTTCTAAAGTCTGGGGGATGTGGTAAATGTAGCAGGCTGCAGCTAATCATATCCCAGACATGTTCAATTGTTGACAGATCCGGCGATATTGATGGTCAGGGTAAATGGTTGATCTGAGGTTGATCTGTAAAAGCTATTGTGTGTCTGACAACATGAGGTCTAGCATTGTCTTGGTAGAAAATGGCGGTTAGTGTGGCGTGAATATATGCTACACCACTTCCTAGATGCCATCTCGTCTCTAATAAAAACCAGTTGTGGTCTGCTGCCATGCGCGATAGCACCTCATACCATAACGCCTACTGTGTGATGGACAGGACTCTCTCTGTCAAATTTTGGATCGCGTCTTTCGTCGTCGGTAGAAACAGGATTCGTCACTAAAAATCACCTGATTCATTCTTGGACACACTGAATGCACTCTACACCATTGTAAGCGGTTTGTGCGATGTTGACAAGTGAGAGACAGCACCCAATATGGATGATAAGACATGATACCAAAACTTTCTATTCGGCGATGTACTGAACGCATACCGACCATCTCTACATGTTCTTCAAACCACAAACCACATTAGTTCGGCTGCTACTACTATGTGGTTCCTCTACGACAGCCAATACCTCTCGCTCTGTGCCCACGCCTGGTAACACCACACTATGGTCCGTAAGGATCTGTTAGTCCTTCTAGAAATTCGTCTCGTTGGCAAACCTGCTTCGCGCAACCCAACAATCCGCCCCTTCTCAAAGTCACTAAGTTGGGAAATCTACTTAAATCTACGTACTTTAGGAATAATCAGGTTTCCAACAAGATTTTACCTGTGCTATCACATTGGAATAAACGGAACCTTGACAAAAATATGTAGAACGCATAGAAACATGGTATATAGCGCCACATTTGTAATTTCTCATCAACATACGCATTTTCCTAAAGACGATTGACGTAATAATCTTGTGCGGAACGGAAATGGTCGGTTAGATCAAGCGCGCCTTGTCCGACAATTAAAATCGCCCTATGGCGGCTCCGAGTGGCATCAGAGCAATTGTGTTCGATTAAGGACGGCTCGGGACCACCACGACGGGCGACCGACGCTGGCCCGTGGGACCCAATCGGGGTCGGAGGTCGCCGCGGCCATGCTTATGAGGTTAATTCGCTAATGCGTATGCAAAATTGGGCCGGGCGCGGATCAATTCCTCCCATCTTGAGGGATATGTACAAGGAGTCAGTAATATTACATAGCTTAAAGTCAGATTGTTAACGTCAAAATAAAGCGATTGAGCCCGACATTCTTTATTCAATTGTTGTTCCTTTTCATTCTACAGGGTGTTAAAGCTGAAAAAATGTTTTGGATTGTTTTGAAAATTTGTACTGTCGACGTAAAAATATTGCCTTATTTTTTCCAAAACAGTAGACGTGGAAATAAGTCACTACAATACCATATTGTTTCTGTCAATGCCACTCAATGCATAGATTAGGCAGTAGTGTTTTTATTGTTATTTTTTATATGTAAAATGCCCCGCCATAATAATTTTTCGAACAAAATGAGAAACATGATGCGCATATGCCCAAGAAATTTTTTGTGGTCGAATAGAAAATCCTCATATGCCAAGAGAAGTACATTTTCAGTAAGAGTTCTCTATCAATATTTGGAGTGGGATTCTCTCCTATAATATTGTAGGGCCCTTCGTCCACTTAACGGAGAAAATTATTTAAATTTTCTAATTAATGACTTGCCACGGCTTCTTGAAGATATTCCCTTAAATTTCCGGCAGAACTTCTGGTTCTGGGTCTGGTAGAAGTTTTCCGCACCGTTGGATTGGACGCGGCAGCAAGCTCCTTGGTCTGGTCGTAGCCCTGATTTAAATCCGCTGGATTTTTACTTTCGGGGCTATATTAAATCTTTAGTTTACAAAGACATTATTAATAGTCAAGAAAAACTGTGGGAAAATATTAAAGAATCGGTTAATATCATCAAGCAACATAGAACTTTATTCAACGTCAGACAGAATTTAAATAAGAGGCTAAGAAAGTGCATTAAAGTCGCTGGAACAATGAACTATGCAGCTGATTGTTGAAAAAATAATATCTCAAAAATGGCCAATTTCTGAGACTAATGACAAGTATAACTTTTTTCCTCAAAAAAAAAAGGTTTAAGATTCTTTAATAATAAACGTGATAATGTTTGGGTGAATAAAGTTACGCTCGCATTTACGTCACAAATACGGCGGATGTGGCGTCGAAATAAACAAGAAATTATGATTTCCTATATCCAAAAATATCTATTTCCAAATTTTTAAGTTGATACAGATAGACACAGTGACTTTTTAAATTCCAAATTTGACACCCTGTATTTTTTTTATTATCAACATTTTATTAAGACAAGTTGGCTTAAATAGTAATATTTTGAAGTGAAAAATATAGTATGTTTTCATGGGACCACCCTGTATAAAGAGTACAAACGCCACTAGGTTCCCGTATTCCAGCAAATTCCTTAGCCGAATCGTTAAAATTTCGCTTCCTCGGCCTCAGCTCGGCTTCAAGTGGCGTAAATTGCATCCCGCGCGCTCATTTGCATTCGATTTGAGTGACGTCCGCGTCTTCCAGTGTTACGCGCTTTCCTTTACTAACCGCCCGAGGACGTCTCTCATTGATCGATCAATTGTCTTGTCAATTAATTTTTTCGTTGGGAAACACGCGCTTCGGAACAATTACATGGGCGGATCGCGAGGTCATAATATTCCCTGTTCATATGCAACGAGGAAGGGCGACGGCAAACTGGACTAATTGTGGAATCAGTGGGAAAATCGCTTTAAGGCTAGAACTTCCTTGGACCAAAATAAGGTGATTTCGGTCAACTTACCTTAGTGCAGCTTTGCTTCCTTAAAAAGTTATAGGCCCGACTAAGTGTTTATAAAAAACTATTGCAAATTTTGACGCCGACTCTGTATAACCCTAACCTACCCTAATAAGTCAAGGAACTATTTCACAAAACGTCATCGATAAGCGACATGTTATAAGTCACGCTTTCTTTATAGCCTTAAAATTCCTTTAGATAACAACGTAACACGTACGTAAACAAATCGTTGTATTGTTATTATTTTTGGTATTTTATAGCGTAGCATCATTCTGTGTTACACGTAATCTGCTGACACAGTGATATTACTATGGCCAAAGTGTATTGATAATGACTTGTGGATGTGTTTTTAGTGTACGGAAAGTATAATCAAAATTGACTGGCGCTGCTCCACGAAATGCATAGAAAATTTGCTTATAAATTTCGTCCCTCTGTACAATGATTTGTTTATTTAACACAACGAACCCAGGATATAGGTAAACGCAAAAGGCGTATATAATTTTCAACATTTACTGAGTGTACAGGACCGGCTTACATAATTTGAAAATAGGTGAGTTGTTTATGATTTGTTTATGTGTTTCATTGGGCAATTTTTTGCATATCACTTGTTCTTAGAATAAGTAGACGTATGCTAAAATTACTACCCCACTTTAAAATCACTCTGATTATTAATTTAACAGAGTTTACTAAGTTTGCTTCGCTTCACCAGGATAATAAAGGCCAAGTTGATGCAATATATAACGACTTCTTAAAGACCTTCCATAAAGATAATCATAATTAACTTTTAATTCTAATACATTTTAAGCAACCTCCAGAGTTCCACAAGGGTCAAATTTAGGACCACTTCTTTTTGTTTTATTCATGAATGATCTTTGTGTCTGATGTCATGTCATCTTTTTTGACGTCTTAAAGTTGTTTCGCAGCAAGGAAGTAAATGTAATATATGTACTTTTATTGTCAAATTACAGCCATTTATATTTGTTTATACAGTTAATTCAGAACATTAGCACTGGAAGAGTACAATTCATTATTGGACACTCTGTATTGCATTATCCTTACTAAAGTACACAAACTAAAGTTGACAATGGTAAGCTTCGTAAAATAATCTTCATATGTGTTTATCACAGTATTATCTATTAGATATTTATAAAGCACAAGGTATTTTTAAATTATGCGTTTTATGTAAAAAAATGTTTTTAACATGCGACCACACTCTAGTGAACAGGCTGGCGCCCAAGGATAGATTTATTAAATTATTCAAATTAAAACAATTATATCACCTTATTAGCGAGGCATTTCCCGCTCATAAAGCCTGCATTTCACGGCAAGAGGTGATAATTGTGAGTAATTACAACAAAATGATTCCAACGCCAACTTAATCCAATTAATTTCGTGGAATGGCAATTAAAAATTCTCTTCTCTTTTAATATTTCCTTTCCCTGTGCCCGTTCAGAGCGAAAACTTTTCTTGCAATTGATTTATTTGATTCGTACACATCGTATTCTTACGTAAAGGATATATTGGATATTTTTTGATGCCATACATTTTTAAATAATTATTGAATTCATAAACTTAACTTTTACCAATTGTAGTTGGTAAATCGTTTGTTTGTAGAAATGTTGTTATATGTTCCTTGGTTAAAATTTTAAGAGAACAAAATAAAAGAGCATCTTATAAGTGGCGAATCTTTGTAAATTTGGATCTAAGAAAGTGCAAAGAAACCGCTTACATTCCAATAGAATCAGTCGATGAGAGATACGAGGCAGGCAAAAATGGAAGATAAGTGAAGTCATACGATTATAGTAGTTTAATGTTGTAGTTATACAAAAAATAATAATTCAAGAAGAAATAATTATAATAATAATAATAATAGTAATAACACCCTGTATGATAAAGACTTTAAAATAATAAATTTGGGTAGCATCAACCTTAGACTAAAAAAGATATAGAAGCTATCCAGATTTATTACTTTAAAGTTTTTATCATACAGGGTGTTAATCATTTAGGGTTAGAAACTTGTCATCTTATTTTTTCACGTTCCACATTTTCCCGGACACTCTGTATATCGCACCAGTGCTACAAACAACGTCATTACGATATCGAAATGAGTGTCATATTACTGACAGCTATGTAACAGCTTAGATAAAAATAATTTTCAACGCCCTGTATTTTTAATTATCTCAAATCATTTCATCCTTTGTTATTATTTTCAATATTTTCACTTTAATTCTTTCCAGTCTCGATTTAATTCAAATTTCCACCCTGAAGGGTATACTAAAGCTTGTACATCGGTTCCCGTTCAACTCGACAACAATTAATTGTCATAGACCGCCCCTGCGAGGTGATAAATCGGCCGTTTAACGTTTTTTTCTGTCCCCGCGGCTACAAAACAGGGTATCCGGCACAGGGTGTAATCAAGTATTAACCGGGAACTACCAAATGACACTAAATTAAGGGTTGACAATTTGTAAAGCGGCCAACTACGCCAGGAGCACGCATATGTCGACGATAAATCTTCGAAAGGCCGCTCCGATCGTCCGCATCCGGCCGCCAGAAGGGCAGGTGCTGATTGCTGAAATTAATGCTGGTTTTCGAGAGAAGGTTAACTCTATTTGTTTTGCGGGCGTTAAGAGGCCTACGGCCTGGAGACGGACGTGAAAATTTAAGAGGCCTACGGAGATGATACTGGCAGTGTTTATATCAAGTATAGTTAGTCAATCGGCCTTAGTTGTGGACCATGTCGGCTAGATGGCGGGACTATAATATGTGCAAAATCTCTTAAACGAGCTCTAGAGAAGCCGGTAAACAAAGTCAGGATGACTTTATTTTAAAAACAAAGTCAGACTGACTCTATTTACTGACTTGATTAGGGCTCGTTTAATAGATATTGCACATATTATAGTCCCGCCATCTAGCCGACATGGTCCACAACTAAGGCCGGTTGACTAACTATACTTTATATAACAATGATACTGGTAAGGGAAGAGGGAGTGGAAGTAGAAGAGCCTGCAAATAAGGAAATTACATAATTATTTAAAGAATAACAAAAGTTCAGGGAAAAACGGAATAATGACAGAGAACATTAAGTGGACAGGAGAGGATTTAAGACAGAGACTGTACGAAATAATCCTATAGATTTGAAGAAGAAAATGTATGCCTGAAGATTGGAGAGCTGCTATGGTTATATCAGAAAAAAAAAGAGATGCAACAGACTGCAGAAACTATAGAAGTATATCATTGCTAGATATAGGGTATAAAATCATGGCAATGTTAATAAAACAGAGAATAGAACCTATAGCAGAACTACAGATAGAGAGGTCAACAACGGACCAAATCTTCATGGTGATGGAAATTCTGACTGCATGCTATGAATATGGGATTAAAACAATGGTGTTATTTGTGGACTTCAGGAAAGCATATAATTCGGTCAAAAGGAATAAACTAAGTAAAATATTGAAACAATTTAGTATACCAACCAAACTGATTACGCTATTGAAATGACTTTAGAACAAAAGGTGAATGTTCGGAAGGTTTATTGACACAGGACTGAAACAAGAACGCCCACTCTCAACGCTTCTTTTTAATTTAGTACTCGAAGAGGTCATAAGAGATAGTCAGTTGAACAGAAAAGGTCACATATTGTTTAAAAGTCACCAAACAGTAAGTTATGCAGATGACGTGGCCATTATTGCTAGAGATACTAGGGAATTAGAAGAAGTAACGAGAAAACTTGTGGAGGAAGCACGTAACGTAGGATTGCAGATAAATCAAGAGAAAAGGAGCTTTTGAGAATAGGAGAACAAAAAAAGAAAACAATTTCAAATTGAGAACACAGCATGGAGAGATGGAGTTTGAAGAAGTTCAAGAAATTCTAGAGGGCAAGAAGACAGAGGAAGGCGTAAGGAGAAATAATGAGGTAATATATGCTATGTACCAAGCACCAATAACAGACGAAGTTATAAAAACCAGTAGAGTGCAGTGGCTAGGGCATCTAGAACGTATGGAAGATGAAAGGACAGTTAAAAAATTGTAGGGAGTAAACCAAACTACAAGAAAAAAAGAGGAAAACCGAGGAAGTAATGAAGGCAGTGGCAATAGATCTAAGGGAGAAGAATATAACGGATTGGAAAATAAAGGCAAAGTACAGAATGGAGTGGAGGAGAATAACGCAGCTCTGGGCCTAAAAGGCCTGTAAACAGCTTTATCTAATATATAAAATTCTCGTGTTACAGTTTTAGACGCCATACTCCTCGGAAACGGCTTCACCGATTTTTATGAAATTTTATATGTATATTCGGTAGGTCTGAGAATCGGTCGTAATCTATTTTTCATACACCTAAGTGATAGAAATTTATTTTTATTTTTTGGACAAAATTTTTTATTTTTATTTTTTTATGATGTGGCATTAAAAAATACATACAACCCTTAATTTCATCCTTCTATCACAAGCCCCTATTTTTTAATAACCATTTTAGTAATTTAATCATTTTTAACCCTGCTCGATAACTGATCGATTATCAGTAGATCAGTTATCCCCGGCAGGCATCTACAGGTGTCACTTCTCACCCAGTAAACAGCACGGAGTAGGGATGAGAACGAAGCCGGTCTCCTGTCTCTCTCACAATAAGCCTTCTCTCACTCCCCACACAGTTTTCGACTATTATTATTGTCTATGAATCGAGCGTAATAGTGACGTTTACAATTATCATTTTACCTTCTAAGTGTAATTCTCAAGTAAATTTATTATTAATTTGCTGGGCCATAATTATTTATTTCCTATTTTATCAATAATTATTAAAAATATTAATTTTAAATGTAGTTCTCATTATTAGTTAATTAAGTGATCTACATAACCTCAAAAGTACGGAACACGTGTCACGAGCTCCCGCCAACAACGGATATTATTTTACTATATGGCTATTTTTTTGTACAGTGAACAATGCCAACAAGACGTAAAGGGTCTAATTTGGGCTGTCAAACAAGTAAAACTGCAGGCACGCGAAATAATTCAAAAAATGAATATTTCGTGTTTTGTTATTCTTATAGGCCGTCATCGTTTACAGTGCTCCATTCCTCTTTTAGTCATATACCACATCTCCACACACTTACAATAAGTTAGTTATTTTTTATTTAACTGCCAAAGTATTCACTAGAAATAATTCATATGACAAAACAACGTTTGCCGCGTCACCTAGTATATATATATAAATTATGATTAACCTTATGAATGGTCTTTGTGAAGTAGTTGTATATCGCATTAACTTGGCCTTTATTATCCTGAGTAAATTCTGTTAAATTAGAAATAGTTTTAGGCATAAAACCATGTTTGATATTATTGTAAATGAAAGTATACATTTTATAAAAATCTCTATAACTTTTTTCGTTACATATAGGCATCTAATTTTTGACATACCATGAAATCTTAAGGTATCGCACATTTTATATTTAATAGCATTACTAATATACTATAATTTTAATTTAATTTTTCCGGTTACATGTTACCAATTACAATAGGCGAAAACTTTCCTATTTCAAATAAAACACCCTGGAGTTGTTTGTTGCAATATACCTTAAACTGTTCCATACACGAAAAATTGCACTCATCTTCGTGTATGGAACACTTTGGACTGTGTTTTAAGGGGTGCCACATACGTCGATTGCTCGGTTTGGTACACTTCATATTATTAACTGTAATTACAACGCGCGAAGCGATCCAACTATCAGAAACTCCTCCCCGCGGTAAATGGAGTCCTTTCTTCCTCTCACACACACACACAAAACCCGTCAATAATTAATAGCGAAATTATCGCTCATCCTCTCTAACGACATCGCGGCCGCTTCTAATTCTAGCCTGCGGGTACCGTTGTTATTGGCGGGCAATCGTGCATTACAGGAAAAAATAGCCCGGTGCCAGTGTTTGTTTCCCAGAAACGGTGAATTATTCAGCGGTCCATATATATGTGTTTACGGAGCGACCGTGCTTTTCTCCACCGTGTAATTTTATGTTATTATTCCCTGTCTCGATACATATTTCATCGGGGCTTCCATGTGGTCAGTAGCTTGTAATCTTTCGGAGAGAAAAAACCGAACGCTTCTCTATGGGGAATACTCGTCCATCAGAATGTTAAATTTGGCGTTCGGATTGTGACGATGTGGCATCCGCAGGAAAAACACAAGAAATCCATCTTTAGGCAATGTCAAACTCGTTTTAAATACAAGGTATCCCAAAATTAAGGCGCAACATTTCTCTATTTCTTTATACAGGGTGTCTTAAGAAGACAAAAATCCAGAGGCATATTCTGTGGTTAAAAATAAGGGTCTTTTGTTATGTGTCAAATATTAAAAAAATAATTAATTTTTAATTTTTAAACCGTTTGCTGAACTAAAATGTAACTATTCTTATTTAAAAACTAGAAGAAGTCCGACCGGTAAGTAAAACATGATCAAATTTACCACGGTTCTTTGCACGTCGAAAAAATTGATCAAATGAGTGATGTAACACCTAGTCCAAGAAAAGTATTAGTGAATTAACTCAACACAAAACACGTAGCAAGCGTCCTCTAAGAAATATCTTGAAACTAATGCATGCTTTGCCTTGAAATGTGTCGGGTGTGTGTGTGTGTGTGTGTGTGTGCCGTGTAAAAATGTATTTTTAAATCATTTTCGAACTGCCCCTTTTGATTTTTTTTACAGAATTGTATCTGTAAAAGTCTGTATAAAGAAATAGCACCCTAACCTTTTTCGATATAGAACATCCTGAATAAATATTTCCCCCTAATTTCAGGACACTCTGTATAGTAAATAATAATAAAAATATTTTATGTTATCTCTGTTATTTCAGTATTATCCATATGCTGGAAGAAGTTGCGCTTGTCTATAAAGAATCAAGCAATTTTAAGAAAGTCAACCCGACATCTGTACTCCGTTCTTTATTTTATGAAAATACTGGAAGTGGAGGATATTTTACATCACATCTGCGAAAGTTACATCTTTATGAAAAAAAAAAAAATCTTCCCTCGTCGTTTACAAGCCGCCTAATCGCCCTCCCAATTAATTAACAGCCGGATCGAAATGTTCGGACACGAATTCCCCAAATATAGACAGAATACCGGCTTGTAAAACTTTCTATAAATTACATGGAAAAAATGTAGCAGGATCCCCGGTCCTCCTGATCGTCGATCGTTTATCTTGCTATATAGGCTACGGTGGCGCCGTCTGGCATTTGTTTTAACCGTTGTCCCGCCCTCTGTCCCATTATCATAACTCCGCCGTATCTGGTCAGCGCCTACCTTGACTGTGAAGCCATCCCGGACCGAGGCCCTCCGTACTCCACACTGAGAGAACGGTGCTTTTGAAAAGCGAGGGTACAGTCGCATTATTTATCTTGTATTTTTTACAGTACCTGTTAATTTATATTATTAACCACATATAATTAAATTCCATGTATTTTTCGAACATAACGGAAATAATTTTATACTATATTTCATAATTCCAAATTTATCTAATGTAATATCACATAATTTATACTCTGTTATAACCTAGCTTCAATTGCAATATGAATATATCTTTGACATAATTCAATGTAAAATTACATTAGTTAACTCCTTCCCCTCAATCATCATATCTTTTATATCATATCTCTATTTTTAGGTAGACATTGTACGTTGTAATAAATACAAAAATTACTATACCGACAATAGTCGAATTATAATTACTTTTTAAATTGCACTTGCTTATCAGCAACGTTGCCTTGTTATCATTTTAAATCAACTGTATGTAAGAGGCAGAGGGCGTAACTGCAATAGAACGTAATTTTAGAAAACTAATCTGCTTTTTTATGACATTATGACATAATATTTTAAAGTATGTGTGCCATTGATCTAGCTTAGGTGAACACTTGTCGTGATATGTACCTAGTGGTGGTACACAGGCAAGAAAACAAACGGTCAACGTTTATTCGGCGAATGGAGGAACTGGCCAAACATAACATCGATTTCATTACATTTATTTTAGTTTATAATTTATCGGCTTACAAAAGGATGCAAAGAATGTTTTAAGAAATGAAAACAGATTTACTCTATTCAAGAGAATATTTTTCTCAGTGCGGTAGAACAATCTCGGTGGCCCCGTCGAAGCGGTCGAAACTGAACGGAATTATACGCGGCGAGGCTCGCCGTCACGGAATTTATGGGATTTTGTTGGGTTTTTGACGTTTCTGAAATGGAAATGACGTAGGAGATGGCTAATTTATGCCGGACCTCGGGGGTTTCATTGTCTCAAAGGAAAAATACGCCGTTTTCGTTATGACGGTCCATCGTTGGGACCTATTAGACACAACGAACTAGTGAAATCCAGGAAGGTTCGAAGAAAAAAAATTAAATCGATCTGTTAAAATAAACCACAGGACTCCATTACTGAAATTACATAAACTTATTCTAGTCGAGAGTTTACCGTACCGACGGATTTTATACTGCTAGTCGATTGTGGCTCTCGCTTGATCTCACTAAGGGGATATAAAGATAAGGGTAAGATTCAACACAAAATAATCATCTTTATGCCTTTTATTCTAGTGATACAGTGTTTGATAAAGCGTTAACCCTCTACATATGTTTACTAGCAAGCCTCCCAAGTGACTTAGTGATAATTATATACAGTATGCGCCAAAAGTATGGAATAAATTCAATAAAAACGAAACAATTATTTTTTGGGAAAAATCCTCGAACAGGTCGATTTTTAATTTAAAAAAATACATATTTTAGCGTAAAATGCGACTTTCAAATGTCATTTGTTTTCTATTAATGACGTCATTGATTTTTTTTTAAATGGCAACACCATATTTTTTTCCTTGATTCTGAAAGATCGTTTAATTCTCTATCAGACAGTACTAAAATTTTGCCCTCTTACATAGGAAAGTTTTCGAATAAATGACGATTGAATGTTAGAAAACGTAAATTTTATCCATAAAAAAGTAACAATTCTGAGGTATGTAAAATAAAATACAATTGATTAAATTTTATACTTAAATTAAATGTTCGAATTGCCATCCACCAACTTCTTGACAATGCGCAAGTCTGTGAAGAAATTCTTCTTGCACATTATGAATGATTTCTGGGGTAATTCTGCGTATTTCGTCCCGAATGCGATTTTGAAGTTCTTCTAAATTACGTGGTTTATTAATGTACACTTTTGACTTCAAGTATCCCCATAAAAAATAGTCAAGAGGTGTAAGATCTGGCGATCTTGCAGGCCATTCTATCGGTCCGCGTCTGCCGATCCACCTTCCAGGAAAACAGTTGTCCAAAAAATCTCGTACAGGGCGCGCATAGTGCGGAGGTGCACCGTCTTGCTGAAACCATATGGTATCGCCAGGAATGTCAGGGTCATTATCGTTAGGAAAAATGACTGCAAGGGCTGGAACAAGGTCATTTTCTAGAAACTCTAAATATCTTTGTCCTGTAAGGGTTCCTTCAAAGAAGAAAGGCCCTACTATTCTGTCGTCAACTATTCCAGCCCCCACATTTAATTTCTGAGGGTGTTGGGTATGTGCCTCTGCCATCCAATGAGGATTTTCCCGACTCCAATATCTGCAAGTTTGACGGTTTACTGTACCATTCAGACAAAATGTGGCCTCATCTGAAAAAAGTATTTGCCGGTGTAAATTTCTATTTCCTTGACATAAATCCATTAGAATTTCGCAAAAGTGTAAGCGGCGATCGGGATCATCTTCACTGAGTTCCTGCACAAGTTGAATTTTGTAGGGATCATATTTTTCCTTCCTCAAGATACGTAGCACTGTGCTCTGACTAGTGTCATTTTTTAGTGCAACCAATCGTGAAGAATTATGAGGATTATCCACCAATCTTATCAAAATGTTCTGTTTCTGATTTTCATTAATGCTTGGACGTTTTGGAATATTTACAACATTGCCAGTTTCTCTAAATTTAGACTCTACCTTACTAACTGTTGATTGGCTGATAGGGCGATCTGGATATTTTTCATTAAATAAATCGCAAACTTCCTGCTGAGTTCTAGTCATATTCCTGCATCCGATAAGAATTAAAATTTCAATTCTTTGAGTAACAGTTAAATGTGCCATAATACTTTAAATGGAATAATAATTTCTATGTCGCTTACAATACTTATTAGAAAGTCGGTGTGACAATGACACTTTGCAAAGATATTCACCTACGTGATCCATAAAAGAACTATGGAATTCGAAAAACTAAACTTAATAACGTTTACGCTTTATTTTAATTGATTTACGTTTTCCAACATTCAATCGTCATTTACTCGAAAACTTTCCTATGTAAGAAGGCAAAATTTTAGTACTGTCTGATAGAGAATTAAACGATCCTCCAGAATCAAGGAAAAAAATATGGTGTTGCCATTAAAAAAAAAATCGATGACGTCATTACACGAAAACAAATGACATTTGAAAATCGCATTTTACGCTAAAATATGTATTTTTTAAATTAAAAATCGACCGGTTCGAGGATTTTTCCCAAAAAATAATTGTTTCGTTTTTATTGAATTTATTCTTCTAATTAGAATCAGAGCAAAAACAAATCGTACTGTTTCAATTTGACTTGTTACCGTTCCGTTGACCTTATGTAATACTTACTGACAACGGACTTGCGTTAAACTTTTATTAGAGAAATTTTTCTGCATTAATTCCCATTTATTCCCAAATATTGCCGCACAATCATGGTTTTGTGGGGTGTAGCTCCGTCGTGCTAAAACCATAGGTTTCTCCTTAGCTGCAAATGCACATTCTCCAGAAGTGCAGGAAGTTATTCTCGTATGAAATTTAGGTAACTCACGCAATGTGTGTTTATAAAAATAAGGCCCAATTGCCTACCGATAATACCGCACCATACATTTACCTCAAAATGGCCTTTTTTAGACTGAATTTACAACGTGGGAATTTTCAATGGACCAGTGTTCATTGCGTCTGTTTGGCAAACCACGTTCTGAAAAAGGTTCTGATCAACAGTTTCCGCATTTTCTATCCAAATCATACAAAGTCTATTTTTAAAATGCTACAAACGTGTCAAGAAGTGTTTACATTAGATATTCTGTTCAAGTCAAGCGAAGTCATTAATTCTCTTCAAACGTATAAGTGCAATATTTCTTCCTTGTCTTCGGGTCGCATTAGCGCTTTTCAAAACAAAGACAAATGCTGCCCATCACGACCGACGAATCATAATTATGCAAAGCTAGACGCGTCGAACAAAATAAATGTAAATAATTATCGTTTACCATTAATTATTGGCGACGACAATGAGCTATGCCTGGGGAAAAGGCAGTAGCGTTTCACCGGGAATTACCTAGAGGACTTAAAATAATTTTTTAAAAAGCCCGTTTGCTCCCAACAATTCTATTCCATCAGTTCTAGGAACTAAAGCTTGTTAATATTTCACAACAGGCCAGAGGCGTACGTTACGCTACAGTAAGAAGGATCTAGATAATTTTAAAATGGAGACTAAGATGAATTATTGATAACTAAGAGAATGCAAAAATTAAAATCTGTTTACTTCCTATAGCTTTAATTCCTTTGATATATGTACATCATACCTAACATTAATATTAGTTTTAGCTGTCTCAATCTACAAAATATACTAAATGTTGACATCTCGGGTAATTATGGAATAAATTTAAATGTCATTCTAAAATGATTTTATCTCCTTAATCTGTAATATGCTATTAACATAATTGAATTTTAGTTAGTAGCAGATAAAGGTGCAGGGACAATACATTTCAGTGCTAAAGAGTTTTTAGTTCCTTGGGATAAACGGCAGGCCTTTCGATTTTGGTTATATCTGACTAGAGAGCGCTAAAAATAGCCAATATATCTCAGAACTAAAGTGGTTTTAATGTCCAGAGATTAAAATATGTACTTTAGTTCTACGTATGTTACGTATTAATATATATTAAATTTTAGACCACGGAGTTGGAACATAGCATATATTAAAGAACTAAAGCGCCTTTTAGTACCTCACACGATTAAAATAATTGCTTGGACTAAAATATGAACTTCAATCTATTGTTGCATATTGTTAACATGAATTTAATTTTAGTTCTTCCACGTCACAGTGGAAATGTCCTACATATCTTAGCACTAAAGTGCTTTTTAGTAATTCGTAAGATTAAAAGATGCTTTTCAGTTTTTGGATCGTAATATACTATAAATATAATTTGAATTTTAGTTGTGTCAGGTCGTAGATTGCAATGTAACATATACATTTCAGGACTGGAGTGTCTTTTATACCTTGAGATTAAAAAATGCATTTTAGTCGGTTCGTAATTAATAGAAATTTTAATTGTTTCAGAACACATGGGCAATTATAGCATATATTATATTCTTAGTTCCTTGGTGGTTAAAATATGACATCTTCTGGGACTGAAAAATGCACTTATAATTTAAATTTTAGCTGTTTTAGATGATGTGGCGCAAAACATAGTTTAGAACTAAAGTGCCCTACATTGAATGGGATTGAAAGATATTCTACACTTTAGCTTTAGCTGCTGTTTATAGTAGTTTCTTGTAATTGTTTCCGTATTAAACTCCGGCTAGGCGCCTGCCCGCTACATTATCCCCCGCTAGCGCCGCCGCTGGAACACCTACGTGCATTTTACGATTCAGCCCATAAAACATAATAACATTTGTCAGCGCGGCCGCGTATGCAAATAATATGATATTTATACTGTCGGCTATCACGTTCCACCATCATTTTTATGAATGGGACACTTTTCTGCGGTCGCCCCCGAAACTGGCCGCCAAAAGCGCAGTCTCTAAGGCCGGTTTTCGCGTTGAGCCGACGATAAGGCATCTCCACGTTGGCTGGTGTTACCGGAGATCATCTCGAAAACGTGGAAGTTCAAGTGATATAAAAACTAATACTCGTGGGAGACCGTACGGTGATTACGGTGACGTGTAGCGCATTCTTATTACGTATTTCAGCCGACACGGTATGCAAATCGGAGGGTTCTCCGGAGGTTACCCTACGGAGACGACGCCAATACGTTTTGTTTCTAAGTCTTCTTGCTGCTCTGCGCATTTTCGTTCACAGACTAAACGAGTAAAGATGTTTCAGTGTGAAAAAATAAGTACTCAAAGGTAGTTTACGGTTAGGGTGGCGAATAATTTATTTTGGTGTGATACAAGCATCAATTCTAGGTCCAATTCGCATTGATCCTCCTATAAATGATGTTGGATAAGATAAAACTCAAAGAAGTATTACTCAAAGGTGCCGTAAAGATATAAGAGGGCATTTCAAACAACTATGAAGACGTATAGAAAACAAAAAATTAGCAAAGTTTAACATTTGTATAAAGAGTGTTATCTAATTCAAGTGATATAAAAATTAATACTCGTGGGAGACCGTACGGTGATTACGGTCACGTGTAGATTATTCTTATTGTGTATTTCAACTGGCCGCATGCAAATCGTAGGGTTCTCCGGAAATTGCCCTACGGAGAGGACGCAAATACGTTCGTTTTTAAGTCTTTTTGCTGCTCTGCACATTTACATCCACAGATTAAACTAGTAAAACTGTTTCACTATGAAAAAATAAATACTTAAAGGTAGTTTACGGTTAGGGTGGTGAATAATTTGTTTTGGTGTGACGCAGGGTCAATTCTGGATCCAATTCGTGCTAGAATAGACATTTGGCTGTTACCATATTGTCACTTTTTTAACAGTATCACAAGTATTGGTATTACATCCAACTCGATTTGTCTATCTGAACCTGCAGATCACAAAATAGAACCTGCCACAATACCCCATGATTAAAGACCACAATTCTAAAGATGTTTTCACAAGAAATATATAAAAACCAGTATTACGTGTAACCTCAGTTGCCTTTCTATGGACCTGTATAGTAAAATATGGCTGTTTCCATGGTCATATGAAAAAGAGAGCAAAGGCTTCTTATATATACAGTAGAAGGCAGCATTAAATGGAATCTGACTATGCCCACATAACATCATGTATGCAACTGCAACAATTTGCCATATCATTCTACATAGATATAAGTTTATGTCATACTTTGATTTAGTAAACAATGATTAAGTAAAAAAGTTTAGAAGGCTACAAATAAAGATAGTCCGATTATGAGCAACCAAAGGAGATTTCTGGCTTGTTAACATAGAGAATGTGGCTATTTCTTCTCTAACTCGACAATAACTTCACCCCCTTGCCTGGTCTATCCTAGATTGTAACTAGAAATCAATCAATCAAGCGTGGGTGTAGAATACACTGCGGTGCTTAAGAGAAGGTGATTACGACCCCAGTCCTAACGATCGTAGTTAGAACGACACTTAACGACGCATGACCACTGTTGGCAAACAATGGACGGTGCACATACGTAATCGAATAGAGCTCGACAAAGGGCCAGAAGGGACAAAGGGACGACACATGCGTACGCTCGGCGGACTGTTTGTCCGTTTCGGATATGCATCGGACAATGAGGTATTCGCATCTATCACGAACTGGGGCCTAATGACGAGTACTTAATTATTCAGGCTGATGGGTTTTTGATATTTTTTGAGCAAACACGGATTTTTTACACAATAACCTTATTATTTACATTATAGTGTCCCTTATTGTTTGTTACAAATGGAAAAATGTGACAAGTTCACTCTTCAATGTAAAAAGAATGTTGAAAACGTGGAGGAACGACAATCAATGTGATTTTACTAATACAGTGAAATGATTCCGTTGGCATTCAAGAATGCAATTGTGTTATGTACAATAATTTAATTACTGCTATGATAACGATAGCAACCTAATAAATAATAAAAATTAGTTGTTAGAAAAAGTAGTGTCAGAATTATATATTGTAATTCATATTCTAAGAGTGTTTAATTCAAAAAGTAATATAAATCGATCGATTTAACTAATTTTGGATAACTTCTCAGGTTACTTTAACAATAGGTGTTTGTGGAGCTTTGAGAAGAGATGAACTACTAAAGATCGATAATATAGAAGACGAAGATTCAATTATTATTACAGGAATTCCCGATTCCAAAACTCATACTCCGAGATGTTTTTAGTCGCGTCAAATTAGCATGAAAAATGTGAAAATAGACAACTTTTTGCGGAGAAGTCCGATTGAGATGCGGTTTTCTGCAAAATGTTCAGGGAATTTTTTATGATAAAAGGTATTTTTGCAAATATAATTGTTTAATTGATCCCAGAATTATTGCAAAAAAAATCCGATTTTATACCGATTCCGGGAGTAGAGTTATTAATTTGTTAATTAGCGAGGTTGCAACAATCGAACAATAAACAATTATATTTGCAAAAATCTTGTGCCGATGGTTTGCCTTAATAAGCCAGAAATCCTGGAAAAAATTCCGGTTCTCTAGTGATTTCGGGGGTGGAGTTTTTAATTTGTTAATTAGCCCAGTTACAACAATTTAGCAATAAATAATAAAGCTAACACCAAAGTGATAAAGAGGGACCTCGAAAACCCCCGAGAGAACATTTTCCAGACATTTTCGTTGAATCGTGTGTGACATTTGCCATATGTTCAACAAAAATGGGTCATTTGTTAAATAAACAATTAAAAATTTGCGAGCGTACAGAGGTTAGATGTACCTTTTGTTATAAAAAATTCGCTGAACATTTTACAGGAAACCGCATCTCAATCGAACCTCTCCGAAAAAAGGTACAAGTGAAATGCTGATTTGACGCGACTATTTATGATTTTAAGTCCAGACCAAATGAATTTATACTCCAAATACTGTGCTTTACGATCGGCAGTTACTAAGTCGAAGGTATTTTGTGAAGCATGTCAGGCAAAAACGAGCTAACCAAGTTGTTGGCGTCAACAAAATAATGAATGTACCAAAAGAAATATCTACTTATCTCAATTTGCCTCATCCGGAAACTTATACAGATCACTGCTTTAGACGTTCTTCCGCCACTCTGTTAGCCAACGCAGAGGCCGATATTACCACCATTAAACGACATGGGGGATGGTATTTTAGTAAGGTAGCGGAGATATATATACAAAATTCTATAGAAAATAAAATTTCAATCGCAACTAGTTACCATCGTCAGCAGAGCCTAAGGAACTTAAACAATTACAGCAGCAGCATCATTGAACAGTCAGAACTAAGAGCTACGATAATTGACAGCACTGGATCTGGCATAAATTTAACTCACTGTTATATCGACACTTCAATTTATATCCAGTCCACAATACATTGTAAGCGTCCTGTTTATAATAGCAGTTTTGTATGGATATGTTATATTACTTAAAATATATATTGTTTAATAAATAAAATCATAAATAAGTTTCTAAAAAATGACATTATTTTGACATTTGTTTTATGTTCTACAACGAAAAATACTTTGTCAACTGAAAATTTAACGGAAATGTCGACTTTTGATGACAGTTTTCGAAATAACATTTTCTCTAAAGTGTTTTCCAGATCCAGGGTGTTAAAGTGTTATTTTAAAATGTTTTTTTTTAATTACCTGTCAAATGAACAACAATATTAAAAAATATATTTGGACCGTTTCATAATAAGATCCATTTAAGCTTATTTTTTAAAGATAATAAGTATAGAAAATTGAAAACAAATCACTTGAAAGAAAGCATAATATAAATAAATATATATAATAATATAAATTTAAAAATACATTCGCTGCTGTCGCAGAACAATATATGGATGAAACAACTTTTAAGAGATGTTATTAAAATATTTTAGAGAGTGTAATAATTTGTAAGCCCGTAACAGTGGTGTAGAAATGAAATATTGAAAAATTTGAAAAAATTACACAAAAAATACATTGGAAGCTGTCGCAGTGAAAGCGTTGAACAACTTCTTTTAATAACATATGCTTTCCCTCTGTGGAAGAAAGTTTTGCCAGGCGAGAAATTTTATTAGAATATCTCTAAACGGTCCCTTTACTTATCTTTAATCGTAGTTCAAATTTTACTAAGTCATATAGGGGCACCTCCTATATGAATTCTTACCATTGTACATCAATTATTTCACGACCTGGAAACGCGGTGTGCCTTTCGATCGGTTCGAGACCCATCTATCGTCTCAGGAGCCCCGGGGGGCCGCGGCCCTAACCCAGTCGGTGGAATGCAGAAGTAATGCTCGGGTGCGAATCATCCTTTGGATGTCCGCCGGTCCGTTTGTCGGCGCGGCGGCGGTCAATTAGATAATATGATCGATGGAGCGAGTTCGATCACGCGATCGATCGTCGGCGATTGGAATTAGCGCGATCGGAACGCGCGCGGGGAAATATCGGGCCGCTTTGAAGACGGCGACGTCGATGGAGATGCCTATTGGAGGTATCTAGTCCGGCTAGGCATGTAGAAAGTAAACCGAAAAAAAGCGATTCTGCAAAATTTCATTATTTTGCGTTGGCTTCATGGTTAAATTAGTTTTTATTTTAGATTTAAATATGTACGTTGTGGAAAAATATCATCTCGCGGTTAGAAATTGCGCGTCTCTTCGCCAACCGATCGGTCAATTTTCACCAACTGCCAGGCGGTGAGGCAATTACCGTCTCCAGTCATTCAAGGAATTCAACACGCACGATTTTGTCTATTGTGTCCCGGTCACCCTTCATCGATTTTTTTTTTTCGGCGAAACCGCAATTCCAACGGTCGTAATGATGCGACGCATGTTATTAATACGAGTACAATTTTCCACCCGATGATAGCCGGCGTTTGCGGTCGGCATATGGCCACCGCCACGAACCGCCTCCATTGTCGAAAAACGACGTGTTACTGTTATCTTAGCGCAACTCTTAAGTGTTAAATTACCAGCAACAATTGCGGCTGGTAATTGTATCAGCCCCGGGGTGTACCCCTAGCTGTCGAGTGGACACGCGAGGGTTCTGTCCACAAAAAAGAACGGGAAATTCTCTCATAGGTAAAAAAAACTATTAAAGAAGTCTTTGTATAAAATTGCTCATAATTTTTTAACAAGTTACGTTCTTCGTGCCTTTGTGTGTACGAAAATCAATGTGTAACAGGGAATTACAGAATTAAACGCGCATATGCCGGTAAATAACGCCGTGGAAAGGTGCAAATTTCTTAACAAAAGCGTCTGTAAATAGTCAACGACGTGAATCATCTGATACGTAAGATCTGTAATCGCAGAAGACCAAAATTTACCTAAATAAGAATGTTGCATGAACTTTATATGGTTTGAAATGTATTACAGGCTAATCTTTCAAACATACTGAAAATGTAATCTATCGATTGATCTGCCAATTGGGGAAGGCCGATAATTCTGTTAAAACGATTACTTGAGGGAATTGTATGTCTCGTAGCGTGCCCGCTTGTGACCAATTCTCATTAAAAATATCGTAAGGGGTAGCTTTAAATTGACCATTTATTTATACAAGATGACCAGGGGTCATAAAAACGTCAAAGTAGTGGATACAAGTACTGCTGAAGTTTTTCTAGCTGCTGGACAACTTGAACATCCTGAAAAGGTCAAAGAATAAAAAATGTAACACAGTTCTAAGTTCCTATGTCGAGAAAAATTGTTTCTCACACTGCTTTTCTCAACAAAAAAAAAACGTGAATTGTTTAGGAATACCCTACAAGCTCATCTATTATTTCTGAAAATTACCTTCTGTTTGGAAACTTACAAATTCTTGTGTAGATAGACCGAACCATCTACTTATAATTTATTATTGATACCACTCGTCGAGGAAAAATGTTATTAATGTTCTTTTAATCATATTTGATATAATTATTTTGCTATTATAATCTTCAGTACAAATATTGACGTAATAATTTTTTCATACCCTTATTATAGAATTGTATTCATAAGTCAGAGATATACCCTCGAAAATATTTTTTCTACGTCAAATTACGTGAAAAAAGAAGTAATTGTAACAGTGGCGTGCTTTGAGAAATATTCTCAGTCCACCATCGAGTGGATCCAAAAAAGTATTAATGACATAAACAAGGATTTCATATCCAAAATTCCTACATCCAAACTTGGACATGAATGTATTACTAATAAACTAATGAAAAAGGCAAACTTGGCATAATAAAATTATTAAACTCGAATTCATTTTTGGTCATTAGTTTTAGCTAGATTAATTTTTATTTCAGACATTTATTGAATGTCTATGGAATTGATCCTTAGCATTTTTGATACCGAAAAGCATACGTATGAATTCATTAAAAGAAATTGTAGGAAGATTTGAATTAGCTAGAATATTTTCATTATACAGCAAAAAATGTACAAAAGATAATAGTAATATATATGTATTGGAGGTTTTTGCGGGCGAGAAATTCAAATTTGTTTATAATTTTGACGTCACAAGTAGAGGGCGCCACTTGTAGTACCTGTTATATTGAAAAAGATATTGTTGAAGTCATTAGAAGTAACAGTTTTCGAAATAATCCTATTTGAAATATTCAGTGCACCGAGTGAAAACTTATAGTTTCAGGCAAAGTGCCTTTTCTACTAAAAATAAAGCAAAATTTTACTTGAAAAAGTTGTTGCTTTTGCACGCCTCCATAATTTACCATTCTTAACAACTTTTTCAAGTAACATTTTGCTGTATTTTCAGTAGAAAAGGCACTTTACCGGAAACCAATACAGTTTTTACTCGGTGCACTGAATATTTCAAATAGGATTATTTCGAAAACTGTTGCTCCTAACAACTTTAACACGGTATACCTTTTTCAAATATAACAGGCAGGAGAATCGATTGTTTCGATAGTCAGATGGATAAACTAAGCAGCACAAAAGTTATGTCACTTAAAAGAAACGTGATGTGCCATAAGTGGCGAGCTCTACTAGTGACGTCAAAATTAGAAACAAATATCGAAAATAAAATTTTAACTTTCACACCCTGTATCTTTTTTATTATGGGACTTGGGATATAGGTATGTTAGGTTAAATCGATTTATTTTCACCTAAGGAATCTGTGGTCTCATTTTTACTAATTCATATAAAAACACCCTGTATATGGTCCAAATTTAAAATTTTTTCGCCCCTACGTTTTTTTTAATATCTGCTTACAAACTCAGGGGTCTATTTCGTTTATTTCGATAGTGTGCTTGTGAGCAGCAGCAAACCTGGGAATTTTCGAGAAAACATTCGCTCGCGCTCGCTCATTTGGTCTGTACGAACTTTAGAAGCGTCCCGTTCGTTACGCCGAACATAATTTTTCACCATTCATACACTTACGGTGTGTGATGCGGCAACAAAGTGAAATATTTATTAAACAACGTAGGATTTATGTAAGACGCGGTCGGAAAACGTGAGGCGGACGGACGTTTTCGTGGAAACAATTAAAAACAATTGAAATTCATGGCGTTGCGAGGTCGACTTTGATTTTTAAATAGACGTGAAATACATGAAGGTCCGCCGCCTTTCAAGTCAGCGGACGTGAGGTGGGTAAAGTGTTAAAAACATTGTTATTTTCGATACATTTTTAAATGGGTGCCCAACGGAATCGTAATTTCACAAAAGCGAACGTGGTCGACAGGTGTAAAAGGCGCTGCTCATCGATTTGCTCGCCGTCTACCCAATGACTCCAAATGCAAGTGTAATGGTTTGTATCCACTATTTATAAGTCGTGAATCGTTTTGTTTACTTAGCGATGAATACGTGATTAGTTAAAAACTATATATCATTTTTTAAGCACAGTTGCGCATATAAATAGATGCATAATGGTGCAATTGCAGTAAATTAAGTAATTTTACGTATAGAAGTCTACAAATTCATCTTATTACTACACAAAGTGTATTAATTTTACATTTTTATGGACAATATATATATACAGGGTGAATCTTAAATAAGTACAAATATTTTAACCAGCAGTATAGTTTTGTGTGTAGAACACATAATTAATAGTTTTTTTACAAAAAAATCAGAAATAAAAAAGTGAAATTTTAAATAAATTTCGTAATTTTTCAGTAGAAAACTTGTTGAGGACCGCTGGCCTAGACCGACCCTTCATACTTTTATGAGTCATAGTGCTGCAGACTGAACATGTGGTTCACAGTGTTGCCAGTATTACACAAATGTCTTTGCTTCAAGGAAGAAAAAATCTCAACTTTTAGCGAATTTTGTCAAGTGTAACATTTTATATTATTTTTTATTATCAAACTATCATTGACTGTCATGACAGATTATCGGAAGCCCAAGTCAAACTTGTTAACCCCACATAATGCATGAAAATAGCAATAAAATTTGCTAAAAGTTGACATTTTTTCCATTTTAAATAAAAAACGCGTGCATAGTTTTTCGTTATTCTTCATAAAATAACTTAAGGAAATTGTGTTTTATGTCCCTTTCTAACAGTGTACAATGACATTTAACTTGTGAAATGTGGATTACTGATTAAATAGTTAATTTTTTAACAAACAGGTAAGCTTGTGTGCACGTTTATGTATAATTTTTGAACATTGGACATAGTAATATCACGTAATATCTTCCTAAATATTTTACGGTAGTATTAAACTTGCGGAAATTCATTTTTAATCGTTGAAGTATAGTAAGGTTAGTTCAGATGTTAAAATTTATGTTAATATTGCTGCGTATCATACTACATACCCAATTTTACTGTACTTATGCTTAAAACAAGTATTTTTAAAATAGAACTATTACGTTAAAGGAAACGTAATATTTATATTGGAGGAGATATGGCAACCTCGCAACAAATCATATGTTTCATTACGTTGTTGGATGAAAAATCAGCCAGCGGTCCTCAAAATGTGGGTATTTTTAAAAAAAATTAATATCTCCGTAAATATTAGAAATTTTTAAAAATGGCTTTCACTAGACTGATTTAAATGACGAACTACACCAGCAGTTAAAATATTTGTACTTATTTAAGATTCACCCTGTATATATATATATATATATATATATATATATATATATATATATATATATATATATATATATATAATTTTGAATGGATAAACATTGTAAATTACAAATCACATTAAATGTTCTTTTTCTACGTTCATGCAAAAAACAAAACTTTATTGAACTATATTTAGTTGAAAAAGTGGTTCTTTATTGCACTAGTGCAATAAAATGTTTATTGCATTCATCTGCCATTCTACTACAGGGTTTTGTGACAAACATAAACATTCAAATCGACGCTATATTTAGTCAATTTTCTGTGAGATTGTATTACGTTTCAAGCAATTGCATATTTTATATTATTTTCAATCATATTTATTACATACTGGATTACGAAATTAAGTACCAGAAATTTATTTAAAATAAAATTAGTTTCCAATATACGCGCTTACGACTACTATGATTTGGATAATGCAACTGTAGTTCTAGAAACGTCAGTCAAAAATTAATTCTGACAGTTATACAATTTAAAGTTTGAAAATGAGTAATATTATAGGAAAAACAGATGATAGTGATGAAGAATTTGTTGGAACACCACCAGAAGTCAGTGAAATAGCAAATGCAGCGTCATTAAACTTATTGCCTAGAAAATCAAGAAAACAGTATGAAATAAGCTATAATCGTTTTAAAGAGTGGTGCTTCGATAAAAAAGTTGTAAATCTTACAGAAAATGTGCTTCTTGCATATTTCTCAAAAAGATCGAGTGATATTAAACCCTCATCACTTTGGTCTGAGTACTCAATGGTGAGAGTTTGTCTTTGTTCAAAAGAAAATATTGATATTAAAACCTACAAGAAACTAATGGCATTTATGAAGCAGAACTCTGTAGGATTTAGGCCAAAAAAGTCAAAAGTATTGAACAGGGAACACATTTATAAATTTTTAAAAGAAGCTCCGGACTCCCAGTATTTGATGAAAAAAGTAAGTCGGTATTTTATTTAACTTTTTTAAAACATATTAAAACTGCTTGTTGTAGGTAGCTGCAATATTTGGCATCGCAGGGGCATGTCGTAGAGATCAGCTCCAAAAATTGAGTACCGACGACATAGAAGAAGTAGGCTCAATATTAATTGTAAAAGTGCCACGGTCAAAAACTGACAAAGAACGAAGTTTTGTCAGTAGAAGTGAGGTCGATGAAGGATTAAATTTGATCGAGATATATCATAAATACACGAAATTACGTCCCAATCATATTTCGCATAAACGTTTTTTTATCAATTACCGAAATGAAAAGTGCACTGTCCAAGCTGTTGGTGTGAACGCGTTTGCTAAAATCCCGTATGAAATTGCAAAATTTCAATGTACAGATACCAAGTACTAGTACATTTACAGAAGTCGCAAATCATGAAGTAGAATTAAAAAATAATTCACTAAGAAATATTAATATTGAAAATTGCACAAATTGTACATTTACTTTTAATATTAATGGTAAAAATCAAGTTTGAGTTAAATTGTACCTAATATATTAGTAATTTATTAAATATTTTGCATTCATCTGTCATTCTACTACAGCGTTTTGTCATCATGACAAACATAAACGTTCAAATCGACGTCACATTTTCCTAGACTTAGTGTCATCTAAATAACATTTTTTGGTTTTTGCATGAACGTAGAAAAAATATTGTATGCAACAAAAAGTGTTTATTGCACTCGACGTGTTGTCCTACGAGGCGTCAGGCCTTCACGTCGCGTGCAATAAACACTTACTTTTTGCACTTGTTGCATAAATAACTATTAAAAAATACATGATGTCAACATGGAAATAACACTGATATACATAATTTCTAATAAATAATGTAATTTCACATAACACTGAAAAAGTTAAAAAAAAACTTGAATTGCGATTTGGGTTTATGAATAAAGAGAGTAGCGTTAATTTTTAAATCTATACATCAATGTAAATTACAATTTAAATTAAATATTACTTAAAAATTCATCACAAATCATAAAAACACTACTACTATTAGTAATATGCCTAAATTCATATACCAATACATAACACATTCTAAAAATTGGAAATTTTAAAAAATTACATTGTGTAATTTATTACAGTTGTAACGATGGACACATGTGTTATCCAATCCAAAATGAGATACAGTGTAGCACAAAAAAGTCGTAGCGATTTAAAGGGTTCAAACCATCGTTGGTGGCGCCCTCTAGCAGATACACCAAAATCGTCGACATATTCGAATTTCTAGTACCAAGAAACCCCCCTATACCAAATTTCATAAAATACGGTCGATGCGATCGAAAAATAATAAAGGAAATGTGATTTATTTTTTCAACTTTGACACCCTGTAGATCGAAAAGGAGCAACATTCGGATAAAGCATATTTGGCTTAATCGCTCTATTTTGATGCCCTTAAGCTCTGTCCCATTATCATCATCTTATTTTCTTTAGTATACAGGGTGTTAATTAAGGGTGTGCACAAACTGTAAGAGGGTAATCTATGATTGATTTTAAGACAAAACGTTCATATAAACATGGATCCGCAACGGTTTTGTTTTCCAGATACAGGGTGTTAAAGTATGAAAAAAAAATCAAATTTTTGGCACACCCTAATAGGTATTTAGAGACTACATTTTGCGGGTATAAAAATAAATTTATGTTTTAAAGTATAGCCTTTCTTTCATTACGAACAGCTCCTATAACACAATTTCTAATATCTTTATAATATTTCTAAACTCTATCATTTCTTTTAATGTTTCAGTGAGTGATTTAACCTGAAATAACGTCAATGATATTATGACCAAAATGGCTTACATACTTAGACTGCATATATCATGAAAATTCAAGATTATCTTTACTTATATATATGGATGGGAAGGTGTAGGGAAAACGTTTCTTACACCTCTAGACAACCTGCAAAAAAGGATTATAAAAATTATTTTGAATAAAGATTACAGATATTCAACCGAGCTTTTGTTTAAAGAATCAAATCTGTTCACTATAAGACAAATTTATTGTTATACTGCTTTATTGTGTAAGTACAAAATAAATAACGAACATAATAATATATTACATAATTACAATACAAAATGTAAAGAACAAGGGCCCATCAGGATAAAAAGAACATATAAAGCAATAGGACAAAAATCATTTGAATATAGGCACAAAGTTATTTAATACGCTTGACAGGGATGTTTGGGAAATTAAACATATTAACAAATTGAAAAAAGCTATAAGAAGTTGGTTAAAAAAGCAAGGTATTAATTTGTTTATGAAATTATTAGATTAAGTTTAATATGCATGTTAATATTACAATTATATGAGTAACTAATACAAGTAAATAAGTGCTATGCTAGGGAAATAAAACTTTATTATTTATTATTTGAAATTTTCAATTGTTTATCTGAATTATTCTATTTTGTATTATAGTATTCTATTTAGGAGTGTAGTTATAGAACTGGAACGAAATAACATAGTAAATAGTGGATAGATGAGGAGCAAGCAGGCAATCAAGTTTACTTGTAAAACTTAAGCCTGTTTACTTTAAACATTTATTTACACATACATGTACCTAGTTACTAACATTAAACCGAAGAACGTTAACTACATTTTTGTGAATAAATATTATTATTATTATTATTATTTTTACTTATATGCTCATATAACACTCATGTAATTGATAAAACCTCTCCGGTGACTTTTCGTCATGATTTCGTGCAAAAATGTAGTATGGACGTCACGTAGGTGTCCAGAGAACGTCAAACCACTAGTGACCTCTTGACCCCTCAGCCAAATGAGTGATATATCCGCGCCCCAACTATCTCCGCTTCCATCGGCTCACCAACCGACCACAATCCGTGCGACCGGGATATAATGAAGCCTGAGCTGATTGAAATTCCCAAAGAATCTGTCGAGTTATTACCGCCGCACGCCTCCAGAATACAAACAAGAGACAATAAAACTATATACATTATTTAAATTCGGTGAGATGGAAAGATCTGTAGCAGAGAACGGAGCTCGACTGGGGTCTCGAAGCCCGTGTGGGGAAATGAAATATTATAACCGAGGAGATAACAAAGTATGAGAGCTCGGTGGTGCTTTATTTATGTAAATTTTATTGTAAATCGTCAAGCATACGCTCTGGGAGATGTAGGTAGGTGAGAAAAGTCGCTTTAGCTAATTTAGAAAGTCTTTGACGATACGTTTTAAAAAACGTTAACACCAATGACTAAATCTTTTGGAAGAGGGAAGCTAAATATCACATTACAACATATCACAACATCTAGCTAAATAAAACAAATACGTATGCACAGCTCATTCTAATGTAATTTAAAAATCACATTAAATTTTCTTTAAAAAATACATAATACATCGTGAAAATTCGCCTTCACTACTATTTATGTATAGATTCTTTAGGCTTATATCCAACTCCTTGCTTTTTTAAAAATACCGTCAACTCTTTGAACTTGCTAAGTTGCTGGTTTTTAGCGACGAGTAACGATTTTAGTGTGATTCGAGGCAGGGCCGGTCTATTATCACGAGTGTTTCGTAGAAGTAAAAAACCTTAATGGCGCGTATGAAAAATCGTTTTTCGACGGGCGTCAACCCCGTACGGCAGCACAATCGCGTCCGGAGATCAGTACTGAGAGCGGAGAACGCTTACAAAAGGACCCGCCATAAATCTCCGGAGCATCTCGCGGATTATCTTAGAAGTGGATCGGATCTTGGCGCCATTTTGGACCACCGACGGTGGGTTCGCTCGCAGTCGGCCGTAATGTAACCGGAGAGCGTGATACACATTTTTTGAATACAAATCTGTTGAATTAGGTTTCGTCAGGTTATACAGTTAGACAAAATAGGGGCGCGATTTGGCAGGGTTACGTCTAGATGAATAAATTTGGATTGTTGCTACATCCTGTTTGGTTTTTGGGAGATGCGTGCTTGTAATTGTTGCAACAAATGTCCAAATGAGAATATACAGGCCGTCCCAATGTTGTAATTGCAGGGGATCTGGGAAATTACAAGAGAAAGAAATATGCGGTTTTCACACCACTGGACCTTTGAGTAGCAATATTTCTAGCTATTTGTGCAATAAGTTAGCAAAAGTGATTTTTTTCACGCGTAGGTTTACGCTATATGCGGAAAAGACACTTTCCCTTTCACACATGATTTTTTTAAGTGTTTTGAAAATAGCTCGAATAACTATAGTCATCATAATTATTTGTTGAAAATTGTCAATTTTGAAAATCTGAATCAAGAATCCTGAGGGAATGTTGATACGAGGTGTGACAATTAAGTTCCGGGAATTTGTCAATGAAAAAACAAGCAAATTAAATTTTATTATCGACCTTCACAATAGTCTCCCTCTAACTCTATACACAACGATTCCAACGTTGCTCCCACGATTGGAAGCACCCTTGGTAATCCTCCGCAGTTAACCCGTTTAGCACCACGGCTACAGTTCCTTTGACCTCCTGTATGCCTCCATGATGAGTCCCCTTGAGGTCCGACTTCATTTTGAGGAATAAAAAAAATCGCAGGGGACAATATCGGGGCTATAGAGAGCTTAGAATGCCTTTTTTAGCCAAAAACTCTAGCACAATGAACGAGGAATGGGCTGGCGTATTGTCGTGGTGCAATATCCAGCCGTTACAGGACGCGGGCCCGCAGCAGTTACAGGACCTCAACATAGAACTTTCCAGGCACTGTCTGGCCGGCAGGAGCATATTCACGATGAATGATGCCGTGGATATCGAAAAAAAAAAAACGATCAACATTGCCTTCAGTCGTGACTTGGACATCCTCGCTTTCGTTGGCCGCTCTCTACCCTTTTCCATCCACTGCTGACTTTGTTTACGAGTCTCGGGGTCATACTCAAATATCCAGGGCGGTTATTCTTGAGATCGAGAGAACTGAGCTCTTCTTATGAGAAAATATAAGATCACTTCCCCCAAAGTTCACTTTATTTCAACACAGTTATAAAACAGCTATTCTTGAAGGTATGTGAATAGGAACGTGGTAGGAACTTGTCCCCACAAATTTTGCAGTGTTGCCGGTGCAGCGTTCAGATTATAACCAATCAAAATCAAGAATTATCAGCTGATTATTCTCTGTGGCTGTTATGTTATTAGTATTTGTCTATGGATTTTACGTCAGATACCGTAAATAGATCTGTCATTTGAAGTACTTGACGTTCTCCCTCAGCTTGGTCTTCAGAATCCTGCAGATCACCCAATACAACAAATTCTTCCAATATTTCATCAAGATCCATAGTGTTCAAAGAATATATCTGTCGTAATATTATAAATTAAAATTTTTATTATGATTATTATATACCTATAAATTGAATATGAGTATATAAATTTTGCAACTTACTTATTTGAACGTATTATGACTTCTTACTTAATACTTAAGGTTCATGTTCACAATATCACATTATCTAAAAGTTGGGTTAGAAGCGCAATTTTCTCAGGAGAACTTAAACTTCTCCTATAATATACTATGAGAAACAAGTTCTCCTACTATTCTGGGAAGTGAGTACTACGTGGTTGTCAAGAATAGCATAGTTTTCAATAGCGGAGAACTCCTCCCCTTTCTCAGGAGAAAACCTACTCCCAGATTTCAAGAATAGCCGTCCAGATCTCTTCTCCAGTACTTGTCCAGTCTCTACTGTGGCCCTGAATGCGGGACAACAAATCCTCGCACTGGAAGTATACAAATTTTTTAAGTTTTTCATTTGATTGGACATTGTTTCTTGGTAAATTCTTGCTGCTTTCTGGAATGGTCCTGTACACTTACAAGCCTGTTGGAAGTAAGCGGGTGATGTTGCAGTATTTTAGCGTAAAAATCGCGAGCCAGTTAGTTGTGGCCTTGAAAAATCCTCGACCTCACGTCTCGAAACCGCCTTGGCAATCGCGTATCACGCGAAACGGTGCATTATGATTCCCGGCCATCAGGCCCGTCCACTCCCATCCATCCATTCCGCTTATTTATGGGTGGATTTCGAGGCGGACGCGCCGGGCATACGGCATATCATTCGAATGCCGGTGGACACCTCGTCGACGACGCATTATTATGGGATATGCACCGTCGACCCGCGACTGTACTGCTAATTGGTACCGCGGGTCGTGAGTCAGCGTTCCACTTCTTCGGAGTCGATCAGGATCCAGGATGTGTCACGCTTCGATTTTGTTTTGGTTCGTTCTTCAAGGAGGTCTAAATATATCTACTTATAAGCACTTTGCAAACATCGCATCGCATTGGTCTTTTCGGTCCTGATAGGATGAATCTTATATTTTCGTTTTTCCTAGAATCACTTGTCAATGACAATACTCTCCCAACTTGGACCTCCTTTATGTTTATATAACTATCTCTTCCTTGTGAAAAATGAAACTACTGCAAAATAATATATACAGGGTGTTCCGAAATTAATGAGACAAAGAGCAAGAGTAGATTCCTTACATCAAAATAATGCGGTGAAGTCATACTTACCTTGGTCCATTTGTGGCTAATAAAAAGAGTTCAGGGCGTTACAGTACAAATTTTGAATTCGAAATTCTTAAAATTCTTAAAAAGTTATGAAAATTTGGATTAGGGGGTTTTCTGGAACAAAAAAAACGAATTTGTACTTAATTTGGCTGTAGACGCTAAAGGGCGCTACGAAATGTACTCTAGGTTGATAAAAACTGGTGATAACTTATTTATCAGTGTGTGTACGAAAGTTTTAATAGAAAAATATTGTTCTGCAATCTATTTTTCACAAATAAGGTATACGAGTACTTGTTTTATGTCGATAAATTTAACCGTTTTCGATTTATTTCTTATTTTTCTATTGGATGCAATAAAATAAAAGTTTGTAGTTACTTACGTAAAACTGTCATAGTAAGCTTTGGTTATTTGAAAACAAATTGTACTATTGACAATTAGTTGATTGACAAACAACTTATGTTAAATATTCTATTCCTTTAAGTTTTGGTTTACAATTAATAATGTCGCGTGAAATATGCCTCGCCATAATTTATTTTCTAATGAATACATGCGAGATATGGTATGTATTTATGCAAAAGAAAATTTTAATGGACGTCGTGCGTGTTGCAGGTATTTAGAAAGTTACCCAAATAGATTACAACCAAATCACAAATTATTTAAAAATCTTTATGACCGGTTAGGAGATACTGGATCGTTTCTTCCTAAAAGATGAGATGCTGGCCGTCCAACAACTGTTACTCCAGAACAAGAGGAGGATATTTTGCTTCGTGTAACAGAAAATCCTGTAATAAGTTTACAACGACTGTCTGCGGCTGTAGTGGTACCTAAATCATCTATTCATAGATTATTTCATAATAAAAAAAAAACTGTACCCGTATCAATTTAGCCCAGTGCAGAATTTACTACCTGCATATTTCCCAGATAGGGAACAATTTTGTCTTCGATTCTTAGACCGGTAGAATGATGATCCACACTTTTTAAGCAAGGTGCTGTTTATAGACGAAGCCACATTTACTCGTCGGGGCGTTTTCAACTTCAGAAATAAACATGTTTGGGATAATGAAAACCCGCATGTATTAAAAGAACGTCATTTCCGACATGAATTTAAATAAACATTTGGTGTGGTATTGTTGGAAATCATGTGTTGGGCCCTGTTGAATTGCCATATAATCTGAATGGCTGTAAATATGTTTTTATGCAAGACGATGCCCCTGTCCATTTTTCTGTACAGGTGCGAAACTATCTTAACGCACAATTTCTCCAACGGTGGATAGGTAGCGGCAATACGTTTTCATGGCCCGCACGAAGCCCAGATTTAAACCCCATGAATTTCAGTATTTGGGGTATTTTGAAATGAGAAGTTTACAGTGACCCTATTAATACACGGAATGAGCTGTGGCAACCAATTTTAAATGCTATGAATTTATTAAGAATTGAGGAAACACTATTTAATATTAAACAATCTTCAATCATATACAGGCTGTATCACATAAGAGGGTCACTCCCATGTATCTCGCTTAATATGCGAGACACAAAAATCTTTAATTGTTTTTTGTTGCATTTTTGGAGGCCTTTATGCTCGTAAAAACAAATTTGAGATCCATGGCCAACTTTATGAGTAATAACAAAAAACTCTGTAAAGTGCCCAAACTTTAAGGCTGTCTAACTTTTTTATTTTAAGAGATAGAGAAAACCTATTGGTAATAAATTTTTATTGCAAAATTGATAGCTTCCACCTGACATAAACAGATTTTTGAAATATCGTTTGTGGTTCGCTGCGCCCTCTACGCGGATAATTTTTTTTTTTATTGAAGCAGGCTGTGGCTACAAAAAATTGCCTGTTTTTTCCTCTTTCATGCAATATACTACATGTTGCTCTTATCTTTTGTATTTATTACATTTTTGTCAGTTTTAGTTAAAAAAAATGTACCTAAATATTTTCGTGCTGCTCAAGATAATGTACAACCTGTTTTAAAGACGCCAACTGCAAAAAAATAATAAACAGAATGTACTTTTTTATGTAAAATACAGATTTTCTTATAATATTATTTTATTGGTTTTCAAATTAGAAGCAATTGGGTCTTTAAAATTATTTTGACACAGACAACGTAATAAAATAATGTTATAAGAAAAACTGTATTTTGCATAAAAAACAGGTTCTACATTATCTTAAGCAACACGAAAATATTTAGGTACATTTTTTTTAACTAAAATTGAAAAATATGTAATAAATACGAAAGATAAGGGCAACATGCATAGTATATTGAATGAGAGACGTAAAATTTTTTGTGGCCATAGCCTGCTTCAATAAAAAAAAATTATGTGGAAGGTATCAATTTTGCAATAAAGATTTATTACCAATAAGTTTTCTCTAACTCTTAAAATAAAAAAGTTAGACAGTTTTGGCACTTTACAGGTTTTTTTTTGTTATTACTCATAAAGTTGGCCATGGATCTCAAATTTGTTTTTACCAGCATAAAGGTCTCCTAAAATGCAACAAAAAACAATTAAAGATTTTTGACGTGTCTCGCATATTAAGCGAGATACATGTGAGTGGCCCTTTTATGTGATACAGCCTGTATATTCATATTAAGAATTTAATGTAACCACCTGAATGTAATTAAATTATTATTAAAAATAATCTTCAGTTTTTTAAGTAACTACAAAATTTTATTTTATTTTATGGCATCCAATAGAAGAACAAGAAATAAATCGAAAACGGTTAAATTTACGACACAAGCAAGTATACCTTATTTGTGAAAAATAGATTGTAGAACATTATTTTTCTGATAAAAAAGTTATAACAAGTTTTTATCAACCAAGAGTACATCCCCTATCAAAATCCCCTAATCCAAATTTTCAGAAGAATTCTTTGAAAACCTTCCAAGAATTTTGAGAATTTCGAATTCAAAAGTTGAACTTTAATGCCCTGTAACTTTTTTATTAGCCACAAATGGACCAAGATAAGTTTTACTTAATCGCATTATTTTGATGTAAGGAATCTACTCTTGCTCTGTGTCCCATTAATTTCGGGACACCCTGTATAAAGCTGTTGGCTGTTACCCCCTGGCAAATTTCCTGCGCGCGCTCTTGGCAACTGCCACTAAAAATCAGCAGTTGGGAGAAAACATCAAAGCTCACCCATTAGCCAGTGCATCGTTTACATCGTGTGCCACCCAAGAAAATCTCGCAGAACATAAAGACTCCATTGCCTCCGCTATTTCTAAAACTTCGAGGGACGGTAAAATAGAGGCCTGTTCGTCGCACAGTAGCCGCTCTGTGCACACGTCGAGTGTGACGTTCATCTCTAATTATACGCAGATCATTAGCTCGATTTCCCTCTTCAGCGGTGCTATATATCAAACGGGAGACTAATGATTCGAGTACGTGTACCAATCGTTTTATTTCCATTTCGCTATTAATAATTTTACACGAGTCACGACTTCATACTGTGGCGAAGCAAATTTTGGCACAAGCTAAAGACGTAGCAAGATATAGTGCCGCAGCTGGTCCACGAAAACTTGGCCTGTCTCTTGAAATGTTAATTTATTTAATTGAAAAGTAGTTACTAATTATACAGTATGCGCCAAAAGTATGGAATAAATTCAATAAAAACGAAACAATTATTTTTTGGGAAAAATCCTCGAACAGGTCGATTTTTAATTTAAAAAATACATAGGAAAGTTTTCGAATAAATGACCATTGAATGTTAGAAAACGTAAATCAATTAAAATAAAGCAAACACGTTATCAAGTTTAGTTTTTCGAATTCCATAGTTCTTTTATGGATCACGTAGGTAAAAATCTTTGCAAAGTGTCATTGTCACACCGACTTTCTAATAAGTATTGTAAGCGACATAGAAATTATTATTCAATTTAAAGTATTATGGCACATTTAACTGTTACTCAAAGAATTGAAATTTTAATTCTTATCGGATGCGGGAATATGACTAGAACTCAGCAGGAAGTTTGCGATTTATTTAATGAAAAATATCCAGATCGCCCTATCAGTCAATCAAGTCAGTAAGGTAGAGTCTAAATTTAGAGAAACTGGCAATGTTGTAAATATTCCAAAACCTGGACGTCCAAGCATTAATGAAAATCAGAAACAGAATATTTTGATAAGTATGGTGGATAATCCCAATAATTCTTCACGATTGGTTGCATTAAACAATGACACTAGTCAGAGCACAGTGCTACGTATCTTGAGGAAGGAAAAATATCATCCCTACAAAATTCAACTTGTGCAGGAACTCAATGAAGATGATCCCGATCGCCGCTTACACTTTTGCGAAATTCTAATGGATTTATGTCAAGGAAATAGAAATTTACACCGGCAAATACTTTTTTCAGATGAGGCCACATTTTGTCTGAATGGTACAGTAAACCGTCAAACTTGCAGATATTAAAGTCGGGAATATCCTCATTGGATGGCAGAGGCACATACCCAACACCCAGGAAATTAAATTTGTGGGCTGGAATAGTTGACGACAGAATAGTAGGGCCTTCCTTCTTTGAAGGAACCCTTACAGGACAAAGATATTTAGAGTTTCTAGAAAATGACCCTGTTCCAGCCCTTGCAGTAATTTTTAATAACGATAATGACCCTGACATTCCTGACGATACCATATGGTTTCAGCCAGACGGTGCACCTCCGCACTATGCGCGCCTTGTACGAGATATTTTGGACAACTGTTTTCCTGGGAGGTGGATCGGCAGACGCGGACCGATAAAATGGCCTGCAAGATCGCCAGATCTTACACCTCTTGACTATTTTTTATGGGGATACTTGAAGTCAAAAGTGTACATTAATAAAAATCATGTAATTTAGAAGAACTTCAAAATCGCATTCGGGACGAAATACGCAGAATTACCCCAGAAATCATTCATAATGTGCAAGAAGAATTTCTTCACAGACTTCCGCATTGTCAAGAAGTTGGTGGATGGCAATTCCAACATTTAATTTAAATATAAAATTTAATCAAATGTATTTTATTTTACATACCTCAGAATTGTTACTTTTTAATGGATAAAATTTACGTTTTCTAACATTCAATCGTCATTTACTCGAAAACTTTCCTATGTAAGAGGGCAAAATTTTAGTACTGTCTGATAGAGAAATAAACGATCTTTCAGAATCAAGGAAAAAAATATAGTGTTGCCATTTAAAAAAAAATAGATGACGTCATTACTCGAAAACAAATGACATTTGAAAATCGCATTTTACGTTAAAGTATGTATTTTTTAAATTAAAAATCGACCTGTTCGAGGATTTTTCCCAAAAAATAATTGTTTCGTTTTTATTGAATTTATTCCATACTTTTGGCGCATACTGTATAAGGGAATTAACAAGCTTATAATCAACGAGTTTCATTGTAAACTCTTTACAGATTGCAATTATCATGAGAGTCACAGATGCTTGTCGATGCAGAAAACATAACTAAATTTTTGCTGGAAGCAGACGATAGAACCAATTCTACGATAAAAGTTTTATTGATAGTGGGGCTTGCAGGTGCCTGCAGGCGTACTAAATTGACAAATCTGCATCTACAAAATGTTAAATAAAAACAAAGATATCACAAGATTTTTTTATCACAAACATTGAAGGGATATATATAATGGAAAAACAATCTTATTGCGACACATTCTCTTATGATCATAATGGATTTGTTGATTATTGCGGTGAATACCAGCAAAATGCAAAAAGCACAATGAATGCTTCACGAATACGAAAAATATAGCTAGTTCAATTCTGTCGGAATTCTTGGTACGAGCTGCTTGTCTAACGAAATCGTCTTAAGATTAATTTCATCTTTATGTCCTCAGTTGTAGAGCGTATCTCCATAAACCGAAAGAGAATTAGTACTTGGGTAAAGTGGGTTTATAGTTATGTTATCCTCGCTGCTATCTTCTCGAACTACGCACATTTTCTCTTCTGTAATTACTGATTACGCCTCGTCTCGAATGGACGGTCGTTTGCCCAAATGGGGGAAGCAAAACGGCGAGCTGTTATGGCGAAAAGTTCGTTCTCAGTTTTCCTGATCGAACTACTACAAGAACGACAAAGTATTCCTAGCTCAAGACAATTGAAATGACAAAATTAGGCGTCGCAACTAACAAAGTCGCCATTTAATTTTATTTAGATATGTACAATCTTATTTTTTACTCTTGCTTACTATTGTTTTACATAAACTATTTTGTTTGATGAAAGTAGTTGCATTAATTCTGTTACTGGCAGCTAACAGTTACCTAGGTTACGTCTTGTCATAACAATCAATTTTACAACTACATGAATCCTTACGTAATTGGAACAAAGGAAAGAAATACCTAAATGAGGTCTAAGATATCTTATTTTGTTAATAAGAAACCTCCATTTCGTTTTTTAATAGTTATTGTTAAAGATGGACTTAACAAACCCTATACGGCTATACAGGGTGTTTTATTTAAATTAACAGTGTTAACAAACGTGACCATTCTGTTTGATTGATTTATAAAAAAAGTAGCTGTTTATGTACTTCTAATAATTTGTTAGAGACATGCTGCATATTATATTAATTTGCTTAAACCTGCATGTTTGTACATTTTCACAAGCAGCATTTTTTAACTCGGCAACTTTTTTCCACGACATTAAAAGTAAAAAGTTTTCCCTCCTTTATTAATACATTAATACATTTTTAAATTGGATTTTGTTACACTATTCAGGTTAAATAAAATGAGAATATTTGAATTCATTGATGAACTTGAATAAATACACATTTCTTTTAACATGCTCATTTTTTTTATTGTTAAAATTTTGTACACACTGATATTCAGTCATATGTATAAGCAAAATAATGTTAGTTATTGAACAAGTTTTCTCTATCAATACTTTTCAATTGTAGTTATACAGGGTGTTTATTAATTGAATGCCGATACTTAAAAGTGTGAATCCTTCGATCATTTTAAGAAGAAAGCTTATGTCCTAAACCTCTTAATTTTTGAACTACAGGGTGTTACAGTTTAAAGAAAAAAATTACTTTTTTATTATAATTTTCTTATCACTCTAGATATTTTTATAAAATTTAGTATACACCTATTAATCATTAAGGATCATTGTTTGATGTAAAAAAATGTTTTGAAATCTTTGTCAGTGACGTCCGTACGAGGTTTGCACTAAACATTTTTGAAAAAAAAAATGGTACGCCACTGCTTTTTCTAAAAACTAACATTATTTTTAAAATCTCCATTTATTTTACGGCAAATTCGGTCCCTAGACTTACTCTCTTACGACGCACCATTTACACGTAAAAAAATTAAAACCAAAAAAAGTTTTTCCCCCAAGTTCATTGAGACTGCTTTTGATATTTTGTTGTCATTTTGTAGATACTCACCATGCGTGGAAACACTTTTTGTGGGGCAAAAATTAATTTTCTACTTTCACAAATGACGTTCACGTAGGCATGATATTGAATATTGGAATAGAAAAAACGGTAAACTCATTAAATGCCCCCTTAAAGCAAATGAAATAAAAATTAGTAGACTGGGTAAAGTGTCATAATTTTTGACGCTTCTTTTCGCAATAAAGTTGACATTGATTTTTCATTATTCAAAAATTATTATTACAGTATGTAAAATATCATAAAAAATGGTAAATTTTACAATCGGTGAATTAGCTGACATGCATTTTACTTATGGGGTTGCCGACGGAAATGCATACAAAACCAGGAGAGAATACCAAGAGCGGTATCCAAATCGCGTACTACCCGATCCGAGAACATTTTCTGGGATTCATAGACGTCTTTACGAAACTGGAAATTTAAAAGTAGACCACAGTGCTAAGAAGTCCCTCAAACAGTAAGAACACCGGAACTTGAAAAAGGAATTTTACATGAAATTGAGGAGAACCCCGAAACTAGCACGAGGAAAATTGCGGCAACATTTAATGTTTCACACGTACTTGTTTGGAAAATTTTTATCGAAAATTTGTTATATCCATATCACATTCAAAGAGTCCAGGCATTACTCCCTAGAGATTTCTCGTTGCGCATTAATTTCTGTGAGTGGTTTCTTCAAAAGCAGCTGGAAAATCCGTTATTTGACAAGTACATTCTTTTTACCGATGAAGCTAGTTTCTCTCGAAACTCAATACGAAATTTCCATAATAACAATTTGTGGGCGGATGAAAACCCTTTTGCAATTGTTGAATCAAAGCATCAAGAACAGTTTTCATTAAATATTTGGCCTGGTATTATTTACGATTATTTGGTAGGCCCATTTTTTCTCCCAAGATGATTAGATGGACAATCGTATTTACACTTTCTGGAAGAAGATCTGCCGCTAATGCTTGAAGACCTTCCTCTTTTATTAAGAAACCAGATGTGGCTAATGCACCATGGTACGCCTCCACATTGTAGCTTACGGGTGCGTGAATTTTTAAATCACAACTATCGCGATCGGTGGATAGGCCGCGGAGGAACGCAGTCATGGCCGCCCAGATCTCCCGACCTTAATAGTTTAGACTACTTTTTCTGGGGTCATCTGAAAAGCTTAGTGTACGCAGTGCCGATTCAAGCCGAAGAAGAGTTATGAAAATGTACGCCAGTCTATGCGAAGAAGAGTAGATGCTTGCATACTTGTGGGTGGAGGACACTTTCAACAACTACTGTAAATACATAATTTGGGTTCTTTATTTTGTTTGTATTTTCTTGTCTTGTTGTTTCGTTTTAGGTTTAAGATTTTGAATTTATCGTTTTACTAAATAAATCGCGATTTTAAAAATAAAATTTAAAAAAATCAGAGGCGTACCGTTTTTTTCTATCCAAACATTTAATATTATGCCTACGTGGAGGTCACTGGTTAAAGTAGAAAATTAATTTTTGCCCCACAAAAAGTGTTTCCACGCATGGTGGATGTCTACAAAGCGGCAACAAAATATCAAAACCAGTCTCAATGAACTTGGGAAAAAAACTTTTTTGGTTTTAATTTTCTTACGTGAAAATGGTGCGTCGTACGAAAGTAAGTCTAGGGACCTAATTTACTGCAAAATAAATGGCGATTTTAAAAATAATTTTAGTTTTTAGAAAAAGCAGTGGCGTACCATTTTTTTCTTCAAAAATGTTTAGTACCTCGTACGGACGTCATTGGCAAAGATTTTAAAACATTTTTTACATCAAACAATGCTCCTTAATGATAAATAGGTGTGTACAAAATTTCATAAAAATATCTGGAGTGATAAGAAAATTATAATAAAAATGTAAATTTTTTCTTAAAACTGTAACACCCTGTAGCTCAAAAATTAAGAGGTTTAGGACATATGTTGATATTAAGTTTTCTACTTAAAATGACCGAAGGATTCACACCCTTAAGTATCGGCATTCAATTAAGGCGATATATAAGGCGATCCACAACTTATCTAAAACAATTTAGGATTTTTGTAATATATATTATAGTATAAAATTTAGTATAATAGTTGTAAAATTACATAACATAATATGAAGTTTTGTCCACGTCCATTTCTGTAATATTGCAATTCCATTTACATAATCATTATGTAATTTTACATAACTTTACGCTGGTCACAAATTGCCAACACGAAGTTATGCGAAATTACAGACAAATTTTTCCATAAAACGCCATGCTTAATTACGTGAACGCATTTCGCGTCGTTTCACATTTCCAACGGCTATCTGTCGCCTCCCCCATTGGCCGGCCTGCGTTCCGGACCTGCCGCGGACGAGAAACGACGGAAAAAATAACAACCGCGACCAATTTCATTAACTCAATCAAGCGGACTTGTAATTACCGGGTAATAATCGTAATCAGGCTGGTTGGCCGGAACGCACATGACTTTTTCTCATATACCCGTCGGTTTTAAATAATGTTATTAGCCCCTTTCCGGAGGCGCATACAAAGACAATAAAGGAGTTGTGTTTTAACAGTTGCGCCGGCCAAAACGCTATCATTAGGCGGCCAAGGTAACCGGCCGGACACGCGATGGACGGTGTGCGTTCGGTACGTCGAGAAGTACACGCGAAACGTTGAAATTGTAGAATATAATGATGTATTTTTGTCGGTGTCACTACTGACGCCCTTCGGAAGACGATTTTTGAAAATCTGATATTCATTCTAACGGACTAGACACATGTTTTTTGGATATATACAGCTAAAGGCAGCGACACACGAGCGTTAAATAACGTATGTTGTAAGAAACGTCATAAGAACAAAGATAATTTTTCAAAATTTGACTTCAAGGGAACTTATGTACCAAATGTACGTTTTCTCGTGCATTTAAAACTAATACCAAGTACACAAGAGCGTTGAGAAGTGTATGTTGTACAAAACATCAAAAGACAAGGAATTTTTATAAATTTTATTCATTTCAAGAAAAAATAAATAAATAAAGCGTACTTTTTAGGAGGGCTTTTAAAGATAAAGGCAAAACACAAGAGCGTTGAATACCGTATGCGGTAAGAAACGTCCGAAACAACATAATTTTTATAAATGTAGAACATACTGATGTATTTTTGTCGGTGTCACTGCTGACGCCCTTCGGAAGACGATTTTTGAAAATCTGATATTCATTCTAACGGCCTAGACACATGTTTTTTGGATATATACAGCTAAAGGCAGCGACACACGAGCATTAAATAACGTATGTTGTAAGAAACGTCATAAGAACAAAGATAATTTTTCAAAATTTGACTTCAAGGGAACTTATGTACCAAATGTACGTTTTTTCGTGCATTTAAAACTAATGCCAAGTACACAAGAGCGTTGAGAAGTGTATGTTGTACAAAACATCAAAAGACAAGGAATTTTTATAAATTTTATTCATTTCAACAAAAAATAAATAAATAAAGCGTACTTTTTAGGAGGGCTTTTAAAGATAAAGGCAAAACACAAGAGCGTTGAATACCGTATGCGGTAAGCAACGTCCAAAACAAGATCATTTTTAAAAACTTACGTACGTCTTTTGGACCTCATTTCCTATTACGCAATAATGATTTCATTTCTTAATCATAAAATTTTTCAGATTATTCGAACATTGGATTATTGGAAAATAACCTTAAATCATAAAAATATACGTTGTTACTAGTCATGTGTGATATCTGACATTTATATTAGAATAACATAATTACAGTGATTGAATCTATCGAATCATCAAAACGACTTTTAATTAAACTCGACTAACATGAGCTTGTGATTGTGGATAAAACGTTGTATTACATTCGACACTTTTACAATGAACAACTATCATATTTCTTGGAATATTAAACCAAAGAGCCCATGTTAATGACATGTAACAACACGTAAACGCGCCTCACGACGCGCATCGCGTCAACGCTCATGCGGTCCCGCCCTTAGTAGCGCCAGATTACGCGGCAAAATTCGACGATCCGATTCCTGTTAAACAAACGCATTATCTAACCGCGAAATCTTTATTTTTTTTCACCTCGTCCGTTGCCAAGCCGCCCGGGATGATGTTTTCAGCGTTCCAGACAGAATTGTCTCGACGATCGTGCCCATCATAATGTCTATTCAAACCGAGATAACGATCCGCCGTCTTCGGTTTACGTAACAATTAATTACAGGGCATTGTTTAATTTATTGTCCGTCGATCTAGATAAGGTCTTATTACAATAAAGATTAATTAATGAGCAGAAATTAAAAGTTAAGCAGTCAAGTCTGATGAAGTAATATCAGCCGCAGAATGGCGTCTACATTGGTGAACAGTTGACGTAATGAGATTTTTTTATGGGGTATCGCTCGTGGAAGTGAAGAGGTATTTTCTAAGTACAACCGTCGAGTTATACTACGTATTTATGCTCAGTGTAGCTATGGTCAAGTACAAGTTAAAATACATAAAATTGCGTACGATGCTAGTTTGAAGAAATTAATTGCTGGACATAGTCAAGACCAGTAACTTTACAAAGAAATACGTTATTGATGAAATGGCTACGGCTCAGGGGCATACCGTTGTCCGATTGTTCTATAAGAAATTCACTTCAACCGCATTCAATTCTGGTGTTATGACAATCAAAATGACAATATCCTGGGCGTTAGCTATGCAACCATCAACACAACAATGTCATAAATCTTGGCAGCTTTAGTAGAAATGTATTTATTACGTATCATGACAAACATATTTTAATGTTACGACATAATTTGTTGGCAACCTTTGACAATGGAGTACAAGTATTTTAGGGACAATCTCTACATGCAATGTGTGTGTATCTGTACAATAACAATTGCATATAGAAGAGGAAGGTATCACTTACTTGAACTCGCTAGAGAGACAATCTAGTAGCCATCGTTTCATAGTTAATAGAACTCATCAGCAACTTCTCTTGGCATCCGATGTCGCATTACCTCATTCTACTGAAACAAAAAAAAAATAAATAAATAATCCTTTGCATGTTGTGATGCATTCAAATGCAGCTACGTTCCTTAATGAATACAAACTCCCGACCAAGGAATAATGAATTATACAGCTTTTTAATTTTATTTGCGGTGTTGTCGGCATCGTTTGAAGGTCTGGTTCACAAAGAGGACGGTTTGCATCTTGGATTTTCGGTAACATGATCCTGGTTAAGATGCATCTGCACGTCTCGTTCGATCTCAAACGTACTCAATGCAGTTTTAAGTGTCGTTTAAATGGTAATCGAATATTTTTTCGACTATACAGTCGCTGTATGGTATTTAGCTTGATGCTGTGAAATACTGTATACGTACAATGTCAAGAAAAGGTGAAAGTGATTAAATTACAAAAATTAAGCAGTTACCAATACATACAGGGTGTTCCGCAATTAATGGGACGTAGAGCAGGAGTATGTTTCTGGCGATGAAATATTGCGATATAGCCAAACTTACCTTAGACAAAGTTGAGTTCGTTAGACACTTTACTGATGGTGCATACAAAATTTTATTGCCAACCGTAAAATTATATAATTTAAAAAAATGGAGATATTACAACTTAACGTACTTATTATGACAAAGTAAACAGAAAAATACCAACAAATATAAAGTGATAGTTGGCAATTTTGCTTGGTATAGATTGAAGTGTTTGTTTATTTCCGGAAAAAGCTATGATAATGCAAGCTCTGCTAACGATTGGAAATGAAAATAAAATTTTAACTTTTGACTAAGGTAAGGTAATTTCGAGACACCCTATATATGTGCACATTAAAAGAATTATAAATGTATAGCATCGTTCCTTGTAACTGATAATAACTCTTAAGTGATACTATAGTGGATGAATTGAACGCCTTTCTTAGTTCAATAGTTAAATCTGATGGTGAAAAATCGCAGATGCAAGCTATGTGTGATTATATCTAACTATACAAGATTTTTGCCCTTTTCACTGAAAATAGACGTACTCTTAGACCTTCCGCGTCACAAATCGCGCACCTAAAAGGAAAACAACGCGCGCTCGGCTCAAAACCCTGCCAAGTTATACGGAATCAACTTCAATTATCTCGAATTAAATTTGAAGTGGATGTAAATTTCGAAAGTGTGCGAAATACAAGTTCCGTTTGAGTTTGGAGTCAAAAGAGAAGAGAATAACCGCCGAGGAAGCAAAGGCGGCGTAGTCGGGGTGCAAGGAGGAGAAATGGCGGTAGACTTATCGAAATCGTTTTAGACGATCACCACCATCGGCCATGGGTGTCATGTTGCGCGAATAATTGAGCTTCTACATTCAAATTGCCGATCAACTATACGAGAAATAGTTTAAGAGTGCAATAGTGTGAGAATTGTATTCGCGTCAAGAAAATATATATTATAATAAAACAAGAGCTTAAATTATTTCCCGGAATAATTTACGCTCGTGTGGTATTCGCTAACAAAATTTCACACCCCAAGTATAAATCAAACCTGACATTTTATATTAATTTGATTCGGCCAAAATATAGGGCAATCCAACGAACTGTCAAATCACTTTAAAAATGGCGGCTGTAGGACAAACAACTCGACATATGACAAGCAGAAATTTGTGCTTTTGTGTAGAACTGTGTGTTTGGCTCATTATATTTTATACCTATTTCGGAATACCAAGGATAATTCAGACTATCATAATGGTTTTGTTTTGTTGTGTTATGAATTGTTGGAGTAGAGGACAGCGAGAAGATCAAGTTAGATTTTTGAGGATTCCTGCTGCATTGAATTATAGACATTGAACTGATTTCAATGAACTCTCTCATATAAAACGGCAAAAGTGGCTTTGTGCAATATAACGGCAAGACCTAATTCAAGAAAAAATTAAATACAGTGTCGTTTGTTCAAAACATTTTGTATCGGGTTAGTTAATAAAAAGTTATATACAACAATTTAAAAGCATATATTTCAGGTAAACCGGCTGCTTTAACAGATACTTACATCTTGATTGGATTCCTACATTGCATTTGGGTATCAAATTACCACTGCAACGTTGTCAGAGACCAAGATGGGTAGATATAAACGAACATTTAGTGTTGTGCTAATGTTTTCTGAAGTTTTAAACCTATGCAGGCCCCTATTTTCTATTGGGCACTGGGCAGGGCCCTGCGATTAGTGGGGCCCCCTAGTTCCTGCCAGATCAGCAACTCTTTCATATCTCATATTAGGAAGTGTAATATGAGCCTATTTCTCATATATTTTCATTATAATAAGAAAAAGTGGGTTTATATTTTAGGTAAAACGTTCTAGTTGTTGAATATTCGTAAAATTATTATTATTCTCAGTATTCACTGCACTTCGGTATATTTACAAATTTTGTCTTTCAAATGGGCCGAGGCAAGAAATAGTTGACTAATCAAAAATGAACTTGGTGCATTAAATTTTGATTTTCCCTGCTGCTAATGTTTTTTATTGTGCTGTAACAAACTTTAAATTGTTATTGCAATGCCGCAATTATTTAAAATATCAAAAAACCAATTGATTATTAAACATTTTGTACTATATATCTATGTACCCAATTTTTTTAGAATTGTATATATAACTTGTTTTTAATATTTTTTATTAAATATATTTTAGATTTTTTCTATCAAATGGACTTTTATTTATTATTTATAATTTTTGTCAAATATATGTGAATTGGAAACTGGCATTATTACGAATTTCAAGCCCTCGCAGAATTTTTCTTTAACTGAAAATAAATTATGTCATGTATTTATGCATAAATAATTGTTAAAATCAAATTACTTACCTCTGTAATAGTTTACTAATAAATTATATATAACTGCCAATATTATATATAGTATTCACCAGGACCATGAATTGCTATAATTCAATGCAGCAGGAATCCTAAAAAATCTAACTTGATCTTCTCGCTGTCCTCTACTCCAACAATTCATGACACAACAAAACCATTATGATAGTCTGAATTATACTTGGTATTCCGAAATAGGTATAAAATATAATGAGCAAAACACAGTTCTACACACAGACCAATAACTAAAAGTTCTACACAAAAGCACAAATTTCTTGCTTGTCATATGTCGAGTTGTTTGTCCTACAGCCGCCATTTTTAAAGTGATTTGACAGTTCGTTGGATTGCCCTATTGTTGTTGTTGACATATGGTGATTTGTCATTTTTATTTGAACGGTTCTGTCAAATACTAGTTCGAAGCGCATGTACGTTGAGTTTAATAAGTGTATACTGAAATGTCGCGATTGGATAAAGAAAATCAACAAGTTATTAGACAAGAAATTTAAAACCTAATAACAGATAACACTAGAAAATCAAAAGCAAGTGTATGGAAACAATTTCATAAATTTTGCAGGTATATCCACCATATTTCATATATAGATAAGATGCCAATATCACATTTTGTTATCTGGTCGCCACGAAAAAAGTTCCGGAAATGTTTCTGGTTGCCAAGTAACCGAGTCAAAATAAAGGCATCTTATTGGTTTTAAAGTAGAGGTGTGAAATTTTCTTTGATATTTATAGAGAAAACGCATGCATATTCGAAATTAGTCCACGTAGAACCGTTTTGTTCCAACTTAATTCGACTTTTTCACCCTGAGCACCCGTACTACGCCAATAAGGAGAGCAAAGAAGACTCAGCCGTGAACGGAGCATCGCCTCGTCGACGTTGGCAGTTTTTGCTGGGCAGCAGCGCTTTGGAACGGCGTCGGCAGTTGACGCGACGCTAGGCGCCTGTTCGCGACGCCCCCTCCCCCATTCGCCGCGGCGCCGGGCGAGGAGCTGCTCCGCCACTACATCACTTCCCGCTGCAGATTGCCGGCAACGACGGCTAGCGGTAAAGGAGCGCTACGCCACGACACAGAGGACAGGAGACTAGCAGGAATTTTGACAGATGACATCTGCTGTAATATGTCTATACAACGTTACTGAGATAGCAATGAAAATATGTTTACCCGAGTTTATTATTGTAATGTAGCAGTAGAGAAAAGTGTTTATTCTGTAAGTATTATAACATTGATTAAAGATATAATAAACTGAAATTAATAAATTACATTTTCAAATATACCACCGTCCGCCTCGATGCATGAATCATAGTACATTTAAAACAGCGGTAAAAGGTCGGGAAACTCCGGACTTGACGAGACCATTTGTCCCCTACGTATTTTGGGGCACTGATTACGAGAATGAGGGTTAAAGCTACCTGCAATTCTTGGAACACCCCTAAAATTGCCAAAAACACCCCTCAATAGGGATGTTTTTTGTCAGCGCCCCAAAAAAACATATGAGATGAGTTAGTTTGCAAAACAACAAGTACGGTCGAAAAACACCCCTACTTAGGGGTGTATTGTGCAATTCTGGGGGTGATTCAACCATTGCTACAAGTTTTAACCCCCATTTTCTTAATCAGCGCCCCAAAAAACATATGAGATGGGTTAGTTTGCAAAACAACAAGTACAGTCGAAAAACACCCCTATTTAGGGGAGTTTTCTTGCAATTTTGGGGGTGGTTGGAACCATTGCTGCAAGTTTTAACCTCCATTTTCATAATCAGCGCCCCAAAAAACATATAAGATGGCTAAATTTGCAAAACAACCAGTACTGTCGAAAAACACCTCTATTTAGCGGTGTTTTTTGCAATTTTAGGGGTGTTCCAAGAATTGCAGGTAGTTTTAACCCTCATTTTCATAATCAACGCCTCAAAATACGTAGGGGACAAGTGGTTTCGTCAAGTCCGGCGTTTCCCGACCTTTTACCGCTGTTTTAAATGTACTATCAGCTCGTTTGTGGATTCCACGAGTGCACGGTGATTTTCTCTTATGAGTGCTGCACAATTGTTTATTCTTGTTGCGTATACTAATAAGTTAAATCATCACCAAAGACGGTCAAAGGGACTCAAACCTGGTAACCTTGGTGGCCAATTCTGGAAACCAGCGTTGTGGAAAGCTTTCCATCATATTTAGAATGTCTTATTCCACTGCTAGACTAGGACCAGCTTGCCTCTGAAATGTAATTCTCAGACACTGTCTGGAATACATTTCCATTTGGCACTCTTCTGTTCGGGATGCGACGTCGATATTCAGCAACTTGACGATTAGCGCTACCGTTGCAGTAACCATAAATAAAAATACTATCAGCATATTCTCGATGACTATCAAAGGCCTATACTAAAATAAAAATTCCGCCAGTGGCGTAGAAGTTAGGAACGGGAAACTGACCTTCTACCCCTGTCGTACGCCTCTGGTAGTAGCCACAAACGATTTTGTAGCATTATTTAATATGTTCTAAAGTATCTAAACTTTATGCCAAAAATGACAGAAAAATATTCAAACAGGATTAAAGTAATGGGCAAAAATCATTTAAATATTTTTAAATAAAACACCTTGCAATTCAGTAATGAGCCATATTTAATCTAAGCGTTATGTGTCAATTCTTCACATTATCAGCCCAGGATTATCCAGTTAACGTATGTACAATTATTAATGAACCACCCTGTATATCTCCTATTTCTAAAAAAATAATAGATTAAAGATAATGATCTTTTAATACGAAAGAACATAACGAGATTGCCAACGGCGCCGTGGCTTAGTTGGTTAAAGCGCCTGTCTAGTAAACAGGAGATCACGAGTTCGAATCTCGTCGGGGCCTCAACAATTTTTTTTTTTTTTTTAATGAATAGAAGAAATCTAATCAATAATTCTTAGCAACTTCAATAATAAAACTGGAAAAAGTATATTACAGTTGGTTTTATAAGCATAATGATATTAATATGTAAATATATTTCTAGATATTAGTTTACCTAGATGAGAACTGTTGCTCACTTTGAAGGTCACGAATTTATAAATATTTATTGCAATACATAAACAAACATAAACTAAAATGTTTCAGGTCTATGAAGCGCGACGAAAGGAAGCATTGCAACATTTGTCTGTAAAAACCATTTTAATGTAAGTTTAATTGGAAGTTCAGATAGGTTTAAGTTCACCGAAAAAATTAAAATGTAAAGTTGTAGAATCTATTAAGCTACCAGAACGTATACAAGGCGTTTAGAAAATCAATGAAAGAAACAAAACAAACTTATATTTTTATCATTTATTGCATTCAACGTTTTATTTCGATTCCAAATGACATGTTCTGTATTTGCTCCTATCACTTACGCAATGTAGAATGCTATTTGAGGCATCTATAAACTTTTACTATCTGACTTCACTACATTAAATTACCTGTTTTATTATGAAAACATAATAAACAAAAGTTATAAATAAAGATTATTTTAAAATGTTTAGGGAGAAAAAAATCTGTAGTAATAGCTATAAAAATATTAAATTAACGTAGGAAAATTAATAAATGTTACATATCACTATTCATTACTTTTACTTATTATTTGTCAAATTAAAACAAATAGGTAGTTTAATGTGAAATCAGATAGCATAATTTTATAAATAATAATATAATAATAATATCTGTACCCCTCATTCTAATCACAGGGATTAGCCCAGAAGTCGGAGACTTGTGCGGGAGAGGGGGCGTCATATTATTATTAAGCAGGCCGCATTTGCGCCCAGGAACGACTTACGTTGGTAGGCCCTAACCACTATTCAGTGCAGGAATGAGGGAAACCTGGAAAACTTCATTAATTAGGGGGGTAGTCAAATATCAACCGGTATCAATATCTCACATTGACCCAAGCTAACATTATTCCACCCTACCATACCCGCAGAGAGGGTGCCAATCCTCTCCACGAATATAGCTTATATACGGTCTACCGGCAGCTGGGCTCGAACCAACTCCGATCTAGTTACCTCGATTCAAGTACTGACGCCTTAAACCGCGCGACCACTGACCGACCCAATACCTCAAGTAAAACTATATATCTGCTACTTACCCAACAGCATTGTCACCGTAATTGTCACGAGCAGAAATGCAAAAATACAAGAAACAACCACCTGTTTGCATTACCAACACCGTAACCTGCATCTGTATCCAACCACCAATAGGTTTGAAAGATACAGAAACAACTGACAAACACTGTTGTAGCCTACTTCGGTTTGCATTGTATTACTAACGTCACATGGAGGTTTTCAACTGTCACTTTGACAGTTAAATTGCGATTTTCTCGCGATATGAGAGCACCCTGTGCATATTATGGCGAGCAATCCATATAATTCCGCTGCCATAACTCCTCCGGCTCGCAACCGCCAACAAATTCGAACGAGACCGCCGATGCGGCGGACAAAACGGCCGTACGGGCAGGAATAAGTGTAACTCGGCCGGTAAAGCAGACGCTGATTTATGCGGCGGAACGGGGACCTCCTACCAGGAGACGAGCGGCACCTTTTCATCGCCACGAGGCGGACGGTCGGCGATTTATAAAAATAATTCGACGATAAATAAGGCTTGCGAGCCGCGAGACTGCTTAAAACGGTGAATATCGTCGTAATGTAACGTGTGTATCATTTTTTTCATTCATTCATTTTTGTAAGAACTCGAAATTCGTTGATGATTGGAACAGGAGACCATAGACGGTAATTACAGAGATCTGTAACTACTCAAGACTGTAGTTGTAAGATTTCTTCTTCTTCTTCTACCGTTAAACAAGACAGCAATTGAGTTAAGTTTTGAGGTTAAGTTTGCTCCGTTGTTGCTGTTAACAATAAATATCATTGTAAATGTAATGTTTGCATCATTTTTTGTTTAACTTTGATAGGTCCACAAATCTTTTTCTGATAGATCTTCCTACGACTTAGAAGCAAAATGTAATATTTTACTTAATAAATTTGTCCTGGAAATCACATTGTTCAAGTCTTTGTTCTAAACTGAATTCAATATGTTATTTATTCCGAAATTTGCGTACGGTGCTTGTAACTCCGCAGCTTTTAAATCTGTATCATGCACAGGTGGCATGCATGTCTTCTGATGTATTTAGATGCCAAAAAAAGATACTAAGATGCATTTTTAATGTTTCAAATTCACATTCATGTACAGATATTTTTAAAAAATATTTTATTTTAACGTTACCTGGACTCTTTATATTTGAATTGTGTAATTATATTTTCAGTAACAGATCTAAATTTCATACCAATAAGGAAATTCACCATATTAATACTCGTCAAAAAAATGAATATCATATACCGTTTACCATGAATTCACCAAACTGTCTGGGCCTTAGGCTATATAATAAATTACCTAGTGATATAAAGACTTGCTGTATCTGAAAAATATTTAGTCACGAATCATGTTAGAATCAATTAAGCAATTAAATACGAAGAAATAATTATTAAAAAGTTTATGATAACTAGGCCATAATATAATAATCAGTTTTAAGCCCCACAATGCTTTAGCCTCGAGCACCGAGCTATTAGGACTAGACAGATACAAACGAAAATAACAGGTGCAGAGCCCTTGCCGGCTCGTTTCGTGGTTACCAACTAGATTATGTGTAAATGACACCGAATTATCTGGGTACACGTTGTAAGAGTGGAAGAGGGTAGTAAGAGGATTGCCAGTCTATTAGCCGGGCCAGATAGCTGATTACGATCTCCCGAGGATGTTTACAGGGACTGGAGTATCGAGACCCATCAATATCCCACCGTTTTTTTCTCTCTGTCGAACCAAAACTGGCTTACACGACCCTTAATTGACGTCCAATTCTGATTGTATAATTAATATAAAGTCCACCACAACACTCTGTTTGTAAAGCTTGAGAATATAGGTATACATGGTATTTTGTTAAAATGGACGTATGTACGTAATAGAACACAATGCGTCAAAATTAACAATTGTTCTTCGTCTTATGTTGATGTCATTTCTGGTGTTCCGCAGGGGTCGCACCTTGGACCTCTTCTTTTCTCTTTATTTTTATATGATATTGGTGACTGTTTTTCACATTCTGATTTAAAGATTTATAGCGAAATCACAAATTTAATCGATTGTCATAATTTGCAGATGGATCTGTCTAGATTTCAGGAATATTGTCAAAGTAATAAATTATTGTTAAATATAGATAAATGCTGTTCTACAGCAACATTTTCACGACTTCCTGCTAATTTCGACTGTGATTATTTCATTGACAATTGTAGACTTAAGAAAGACCAATTCGGTGAAAGACTTGGGAATTATACTTGACTCAAAATTGACGTTTGATTTACATATTGAATCCATTGTCAGAAAAGCTTATCGTAATTTAGGTTTTACTATGAGGACGACTAGAGCATTTACCGATCCCGAATCTATAATTTTGCTATACAGTATGCGCCAAAACTATGGAATAAATTCAATAAAAACGAAACAATTATTTTTTGGGAAAAATCCTGGAACAGGTCGATTTTTAATTTAAAAAATATATATTTTAGCGTAAAATGCGATTTTCAAATGTCATTTGTTTTCGAGTAATGACGTCATCGATTTTTTTTAAATGGCAACACCATATTTTTTTCCTTGATTCTGAAAGATCGTTTAATTCTCTATCAGACAGTACTAAACTTTTGCCCTCTTTTCGAGTAAATGACGATTAAATGTTAGAAAACGTAAATCAATTAAAATAAAGCAAAAATGTTATCAAGCTTAGTTTTTCGAATTCCATAGTTCTTTTATGGATCACGTAGGTGAAAATCTTTGCAAAGTGTCATTGTCACACCGATTTTCTAATAAGTATTGTAAGCGACATAGAAATTATTATTCAATTTAAAGTATTATGGCACATTTAACTGTTACTCGCAGAATTGAAATTTTAATTCTAATCGGATGCGGGAATATGACTAGAACTCAGCAGGAAGTTTGCGATTTATTTAATGAAAAATATCCAGATCGCCCTATCAGCCAATCAACAGTCAGTAAGGTAGAGTCTAAATTTAGAGAAACTGGCAATGTTGTAAATATTCCAAAACCTGGACGTCCAAGCATTAACGAAAATCAGAAACAGAACATTTTGATAAGTATGGTGGATACTCCTCATAATTCTTCACGATTGGTTGCATTAAACAATGACACTAGTCAGAGCACAGTGCTACGTATCTTAAGGAAGGAAAAATATCATCCCTACAAAATTCAACTTGTGCAGGAACTCAATGAAGATGATCCCGTCAAACTTGTAGATATTGGAGTCGGGAAAAACCTCATTGGATGGCAGAGGCACATACCCAACACCCTCAGAAATTAAATGTGTGGGCTGGAATAGTTGACGACAGAATAGTAGGGCCTTTCTTCTTTGAAGGAACCCTTACAGAACAAAGATATTTAGAGTTTCTAGAAAATGACCTTGTCCCAGCCCTTGCAGTAATTTTTCCTAACGATAATGACCCTGACATTCCTGACGATACCATATGGTTTCAGCAAGACGCTGCACCTCCGCACTATGCGCGCCCTGTACGAGATTTTTTGGACAACTGTTTTTCTGGAAGGTGGATCGGCAGACGCGGACCGATAGAATGGTCTGCAAGATCGCCAGATCTTACACCTCTTGACTATTTTTTATGGGGATACTTGAAGTCAAAAGTGTACATTAATAAACCACGTAATTTAGAAAAACTTCAAAATCGCATTCGGGACGAAATACGAGTTACCCCAGAAATCATTCATAATGTGCAAGAAGAATTTCTTCACAGACTTGCGCATTGTCAAGAAGTTGGTGGATGGCAATTCGAACATTTAATTTAAGTATAAAATTTAATCAATTGTATTTTATTTTACATACCTCAGAATTGTTACTTTTTTATGGATAAAATTTACGTTTTCTAACATTCAATCGTCATTTACTCGAAAACTTTCCTATGTAAGAGGGCAAAATTTTAGTACTGTCTGATAGAGAATTAAACGATCTTTCAGAATCAAGGAAAAAAATATGGTGTTGCCATTTAAAAAAAATCGATGACGTCATTACTCGAAAACAAATGACATTTGAAAATCGCATTTTACGCTAAAATCTGTATTTTTTAAATTAAAAATCGACCTGTTCGAGGATTTTTCCCAAAAAATAATTGTTTCGTTTTTATTGAATTTATTCCATACTTTTGGCGCATACTGTATATTCGGGAAGTTCTGTGTCTTTACATCTTTGAATTATGTGTTTTCTTTTTTAATAATAAAAATCGTTTTCACAAAGTATAGACTTTGCATACATATAAAACTAGACAATGGAATACTTTTTTTGTCTTATAGTAATTATGACATTTCGGTAAAGCCCCTTTTGTGTTTGGACTTAAGGTGTTCAATAATTTACCTTTCATGAACATGGTTTTTCTACTTTGTAAAAGTGAAGAGTCAAAATTAAACGTGAATTTTATTTACACCTTTGTGTGTAGATTTATTCAGATATTATTAAAAACTTACATAAGCAATGCTCATGTTTATGAAGTTCTAGGTAAGTAACGAAGCCACTTTGGATTTTATTGGTTAAATAATCCATTCGTTCTTAATAAAAAAGGTATATTGATATAAAAAGGTATGTTTATCTTCTACACTTCAACAATTGTAGAAAAGCACGGTTAAATTAAAAAATATAAAAAAATAATTTTCACAAATATTGAAACACTTGGTACATAGGTATGTTTGTTTCAATCGACTCAAAATCAAGTATTCTATGACCTCCTAAAATTATTGTAACGACTTGCAAGACACCTTGTATATGACATTACTGAATTATTTTAGAAAGTAAGCAGTAGCAGCAGTAAGTACATTTATTGACTATTCCCATATTTTGTTATAAAGTCGTTACGAAAATAAACATTATTATTTTGTCGTCAGGCATCTACTCTAGCTCTATATTGCATGAATCTCGGACACCCTGTATCATTAATTTTGTGTTTCCTAATTGTGATCCGTCTTGAAAGCCGCTAGCTGGGTGCCGTAGCTGAAATTTTGATGGAAACGCGCTGGGAAAACGACGTCATCCCAGAATGATCCTTCCTTATTTGTTCAAGGGCTGTGCGGGACACTTTGATATATATCACACGGAGCGAGCGGCGGCACACACACAAGAAAAATAATAAAACGGAGAAGGAAGACGGGAGAAAAACGGCCGACACTATCCGAGTTTACAGTTGTACCATTTTTCTTTCCTGATGCTGAGCCGTTGCCTTGCGGAATATATATATATATATGAAATACTCCAGCGTGTGGTGTTCTAAATCGGTTGTTTTTCGTACAAATTGTTTGTTTTCGTGCTGGCAGACATAAAGGAGTTTGATCATCCCCCCGATGGGGTCCTTTATATCAGGCAGCGCCTTTAAATTATGATGTACACGGAAAAACACAGTAAACTTCATAAATATGAAAAAAGAAAGTTGAAATATACAATACGGGGTGAAGTTTAAATAAGTACAAATATTTTAACTGCAGGTGTAGTTTATAATATAGGCGAGTCTAGTGAAAAGCATTTTATAAAATTTCAAATATTGACAGAGATATTAATTTAAAAAAAAATACCCACATTTTGAGGACCGCTGACGTAACCTAATTAAATAAATCATATGATTTACTGAAGGCGAACTTGTGTTTAGGAAGTTACTTTGCTCAATGATTCCAAAAATTATCAACAAATGTGCATAAAAGCTCATCTATTTACTGAAAAACCAACTATTTAAATAGTTATCCATATTTCACAAGTTAATACCATTGTACACTGTTAGACAGATTATCCCCTTAAATTATGAAGAAAAACAACAAACTATGATTTTCACACATCTTAGAGTTCATTTTCACCACGTAACTTCAAACAAGGTGTCAGTGCTAACCATTTCGTACTTCGTGGATGAAACAGATTTTTGCTGTCAAATCACTTTAAAAATGGCGGCTGTAGGACAAACAACTTGAAACTTGACATGATAATAAGTAGAAATTTGTGTTTTTGTGTAGAACTGTCAACTGGTGTGTTTGTTCTTTGTATTTTATGCTTATTTCATAATACCATGGATAATTTAGACAATTATAGTGGTCTTATTTTGTTGTGCTACACAAATCCGCACTGTTTGTCCTACAGACGCCATGTCAATGGCATGCAAAAAAGAAACTGGTGACGTAGACTAATTGTCCCGTACCAGCCCCCTTGTCTAAGATTGATAGAGGTTATGTTGATACCGGTGCACTAGTATGGTCCAGGGTAAAGGCAAGTGGAAACAAAACATAATATTTGTGAAAAGCGATTTGATAATTTCAATACACGTAAATTGAAAGTTAATATGAGATACTTTTGCATCTTCTAAAACCGAACTAAGCTAATGGTTTCTTTAAGCAACGCATTGCTTGACGCATCTGCTTTAAGAGTTACGGCACTAACGTATAAAACGTATTTAAATTGTCTTGTTATTGTCACGGGTAGTTTTCTTCTCTTAAGTGTCTTGTGTATTTAATTAATATTTTTCGTGAAATACAGTGTGATTAAATAAAATATGGCGCATTATTCAAACAGTCAAAAGGTTGACACGCTAAAAGCATATTTGTTAAGTAGTGATAATCATTGATAGTGATAACGGTAACGTATTGTGATAAATTAGTTGGCGTGTAGTAAAAATGGATAATAAAATTCTAGATTGAACTATGATCGTGAGTAGAGAATCTGGTTTATATTTTCAATTTATTGGTGAGGTATAGTAATGGCAGTTAATATTTTCATAAATTAACATTGTTGAAGCCTATTCGAAGACGTTAGTGCAACAGTAGCAACCCTGTGGAATTCTCATCCACCATGATTCTTAAAAATATTAGAATTGTAGTCGGATCAGCGGTCCTCAACAAGTTTTCGATTGAAAAATCACGAAATTTATTTAAAATTTGACTTTTTTATTTCAGATTTTTTTTTTGTAAAAAAAATCTATTAATTATGTGTTCTACACAGTGAATGTACTACTGGATAAAATATTTGTACTTATTTAAGGTTCACCCTGGATAGAGCTCTAATTTATCTAGGAAATAGTTGAAATTCTCACAGTTGCACCTATATACTTGATTCTGGTAGATCTATTTGCGTTTTTATGACATCATTAACCAACAAATGTAAAGCGGAACATGTATCTCTGTGGGCATTTCAATGTGCATCGTCACGAACATTGTGGTTGATTATATAAATGCACCCCCTTTATTGAAATAATAAATGTTACCCTATCCAAGCGGAACAACTCAATTTACTCATTAGAATCAGACTTCGCAAACGTATAAATTACTAATTCTTTTCGTAAACATCTCGGATTTCCAACAGAATAGCAACCAATACTGCTAAACACACAGATGTACTAATACCGTATTTTTTTAAGAGGAAATGCTTTTTTATTGATATATTTGCCATATATTATTCAAACTCCTTAAATGTTCACGAATTTGCAACTTATTAAAGGTAAATAGATAAAAGGATACAATTGGCCTGCGTTCTGATTTTGCTATACAGGGTGATTCACAAATGGAGTCAATATCGTAAAAAAAATTGTAACATCCTTATGGTTTCCAAGCGATTCCGAATATTATATATCTGATTACTTATAGTATTAACGTTTTTGTGATGAGAGGGTTTACATTAGTTTTCAAGTGTCAAAAATGGCTTACATGTACAGCAATTCGGAGTTGATGACTATCGTTTTAATTTATGATGGTACGGATTTCTCGGTAAACATGTGTCAAATACAGGTTCTTTTACCGCGGTGTGCAGCCCATTTGGGGGGTTTTATTTTTTTCATTTTTTGATTTGAAGCTCCGTTTACGAGATATTGCTACCCTTTTGGATGTGCCAGGTTTGGCACAAATTAATAGGTATCTACCATCAAAAATAATTATAAAAGTTTAAAATTATAGTCAACCAGTAGTTATTTTAGGATCCGAAACTTCACCAAGAAGTAAACGTTATTCTCTAAAGTTCCGCATATAAATTGATGAATCCAGTTTCTTATCAGCTCTTTTTCAGAACCAGACTGCAACCAAGTCAGAGAACCAGCTCACCAAAGGAAAAACATCGCGTCCATACACCGACGACTTTTCTCATATCAATATGCGTACTTAACAATCCCAGTCGTACTATTTTCAACTTCGGCGGCGAACGAATAATGCCATTAGGATTCAGCCGTCATCTTCGCCAGGCCAGTCGGACAGCATCGTGGACGCGGACGATTCATGCCTTACAAATAGCCAATTACTAATATCAATTAACACTTGCAACATGTCGGATGAAAGTGGCGGACGCCATTTTTGAAAGCTGCTATCGCGACGTTTAACGACATTCCTACAGGCTAGATACTTGCTGAGCCGTTCGTCATGTGTAGCAGATGAAGAGGTTGACGTCCAAAGGTCGCAGTTTGCAGATGCAGCACGCGATATTAGGTGGTCTTGTAATTTAGGTTGGCGCACCACTAGTTTTTTAAAACAGATAAAACACGTTCATATTGCATTGACGATTGCGAAAAGTTACGAGCCTTATCATTAGTGTTGGACAGTTGAGAGACAAGCCATGGGGGTTGACATGGCGCGGCTGCGATTCACAAAGCAAACAACTTTCCGTACTATTCACAAGTGCACACTTCAATTGGAGTGTTACGAGCAAGCAAATGGCGTGACGTATTACAGTGCAGTGCACTGGAAAATTTTATATTAAGGAATAATCAAGTGCATGTGTTTTTACCTAATAAAATTAGGAAATTTCAAAAATAGTGTGGTAATACAATATATTACAATGGAGCTACATATTTAATTTTATTCGTTTTATTATGAAATTTTACAGTTTTCATGTGATTTCTGTTGCACATACGTAGAGGCACATCAACCTAACCTCCAACCTAATACGTTTTAGTTGTGTTGTTAACGTATAATAGACAAAAATATACGGTTCATTAATAAGGACATTCGTAAGACGGTAAGTATAAAATGATATTTTGTTACGTCTGTACTTCCAGCTTGTGTCAATTTAAATATTGTACAATTCATAAATATCATAAAAACTGAAACGGTACGTTGTTTAGATTATTGCATCAAAATTACACCATGACATTTGTCTCACCATAAAATATTCATTTCAAAGAACATGTTTATCTTTATGACAGTAAAAATAGTAATTGCTTTCAACAGATATTAACATGTAGTTATAGATTTACTGTAACTAAACGTTTTTTTAATGCAAAAAAAGATAACATTGAAATTATTTATTGACATTTAAATTAAATGTTACATTTGTACAATTTTCAAAATTAATATTAGAAGAAATATTACTTTCGCTTACATTTACAGTTTTTGTGATTGCGGTAGTAGTGGTACCTACTAAAACCTGATTAGCAATTTTGGTCTTATTTTCAATGGAGTTCTCGACATAACCCTCAGCGACTGTCGTTGATTTCCAACCAGCATGACGCTTTATTGTCGTGATATCCACACCAGCATCTGCCAGTAATGTCGCTGAAGATCTTCGTAAGCAGTGACCAGTATAACATGCAGCAACAGGTAATTTTAAATACGAAGCTACTACACTCGGAATTTTTCCCATGGTATTCCTGCCAACTGGCTGCGATCTACATTTTCCTGTTTTGTAGTACAATAAAATGCGCTTATGCTTGACGTGGGGAGGACGAAGGGACAGGTATTTTCGAAACAATTCAAGCATATTTCCCACATCGGTAACCAGAAAGGTTCGTTGAATCTTTGTCTTAGTGTTTGGAATTTTTACAATCAAGGAAGAGCCTACATCCTCAATATCATCTACAGTTAAATTGACTAGTTCATCAGTTCGACAAGCTCCGGCAATCCCCAGAATTAATCCAACCTATAAAAAATCAAAATACTTAATAATTGAAATACCTAACAACAAAAGTAATCTTACCTTAATCATTAAGAATTCTTTGTCATCTGCACTTGATAGAAAACGGTCGATTTCACCCTTTGTCAATGTTTTCGATTTTTTCGCTTGATATCAGTCACCGGTTCTTTTCAAAAATGCGATCAGCTTGGGGAATTTGCTTATATCTATGTTGTCATAAATTATCAAGCACGGCTTAACCATAGAATATTGCACCCATAATGTGGAAGACTTGTAATTCTTTGAATTTTCACTGAAGTATGCCAACAAAACATTCTCGCTGTATACTTGAACATTTTTCTCGGAGCACCACTTTTTGAACCGATTGTAGGCTATATCGTATAAAGATCTTGACTTCGCAGGCAGCAAACTGCTTATTGCAATATTTGCCGCCTCCACAATCTCCTCCGACTCACAACTATTCAATGTACACTAAACAAACTTTAAACTAAACCAAACTAGCACCCTAATTTGACAATTCTTTTTGTTTGTTTATTTTGTAGTTATGACAATAACTCACCGACTACTAAATAAATGCTCAAATCCGAGTATATACCATTCGAGAGAGATGCTATTTTGTCCTCGGTGCATTGTAGCCCTCGGACTTCAAATTGCACCTCTGCCAAAATAACGCATTTCTCTCCCTTATAGTATAATGTACTATTCGACAACTGTCTAAATCACCATGGATTTAACATTGTTGCCAAATCTTATTATACGACATAATTGGCGAATGGTGACATTATTTCTATGACGTTTCGAGAATACATATTTTCTAAATCATTACGACAATTTGTGTGACATTTGTCGCACTCGACAATTGTCAGTAGAGATTGAAGATTCGAGGCCCTGAAATAACTTCCAAACGCTTGAGATGTCGAGATTTGTGAAGGCATTTTGTCACAAACCCTTTTTTCGAAAACTCGCGGTACTTCGCCGTAGCTTTTCAAAACCAATCGCCCACGTCCGAATCAATCGAGCACGCAGCGGCTCTCCTTCGGCCAAAATAGCTTTGGAATACAAATCCCCCTAACTGTGTTAAGTGAGGCAACGTTCGGCTTGACCGGATATTTACAGACTGACCCCGGCTAACGCTCATTAGCAGAACAAACACCCATATCCGTGACTTGGCTGTTACTGCCCGGAATTGCCATCAACTCTTTAAACAGATTCCTCCGGAATGGACGAACCATATACCCCCGGAATTGATAATGACGGGTGCGGGTGGACCAGATCCTGACCAGGCATCAGATATTCGGTCCGGAGCGGAAGCGTGGAGTTGCATATTGCAATCAGGGTTGCTCTGGAGGAAGACTAACTAGATTGGTGTTTGTATTCCGCGACTGTCTATGGGCCTCGGCCAGATTTGGAATTATATCAATCGGTATTTGTCCGGAAAGCTACGTGTGCTGCAGCAAATGGGAATTCATGTGCGTGTTTACGAAAATTTTCGACTAGAAGGACCCATGCTTAGTATACAGGGTGTTAAAAAAAAGAGTGTAAAATATTTAAGGAGGTAATAGTATGAACCAAAATAAGCAGAAAAGTCTAAATAAACATGGGTCCGCAAAGTAACGGTTGCGGAGATATGGACCACTATTCGTTTTTCCAACATTTTTTTTTATTAGGAATAAACCGACAAAGGAAGCGTTTAACAAACAAAAAACAAAGTTACAGAAGATGTTCAAAGTGCCCTCCGTTCATTTCCAAGCAGGCACGATATCTTCGTCTCAACGATATTCGAACTCTTTCGAAAATACCCTCCTTGGTTTGTATTTCTTGACACTTTTGATTACTCCTTAGCTTCACAGCTCTTCCAGGCTATTTACAGGAGTACCGTACACTAATGTCTTCAAATATCCCCAAACAAAGAAATCTAGAGGGTTCAGATCAGGCGATCTGTAGAGAAATATTGACGCTAGATGGCATTTTCTAAAATCGCTATCTTCAGTTCTTCCGCAGTATGTATTTCAGCAACGGCAGCAGATTTCTTACAAATAAGTTTACAGATTTATTGTAACTCTGGGATTGTACTGTTGGTTGCATATTTGCACTTACCTCTACTTCACCGAGATGCAGACGTTATGCAGATGCAGAAGTTATTACAATAATAATGACACCCCCAACACAACGTTTGATGCACTTTTCGTTAGATCTCTGTTGGGAGTGGAACAATTAAGAACTTATGTCAAAAGGTGAAAGATTTTATTACAAATACCTCAGCAGCTTAAATACAAGTCACCAAATTAATTTTAAAGAGTGTCATTATTATGGCAATAGTAGTAAACTGAAACTAGCAAAAATTTCAGGCGGTTAACGAGTTGGTTTCGGAGATGTATGAATAAGTCAGTGACATCCCGGGTTTTAAAATAATGATTTGAAATTATTATCGTAATACTCATATTTCCCCACCTCCTCTTAAAATGAATGATATTATGACTGAATCACCTTGTATATTGCTTATTAACGATTTGTGTGTTTGATATTTGATTTGTTTCTGCAGCCGTGGAAGCGGCTTGAAACTGTCACAACAAATTGCGTTAAATTCAACTTAACTGATCGAATATTTATTATTATATATATATTATGAGATAATACCCGTTAATAATACACCGTTAGGCAATAAGTTGCACCTAGATCCTAGGTTTTAACATCCACCCTGTAGGTATATACTAATTTAATTGTCGATTCTCCTTGTGCTTGTGAATAGAATTATAGTCAGTAATATCTGCACGGGAATGTGTTGTTGTGGTATTCCTATAGAAAACATATTACAAGAGGAAATAGATTACTTATTACAACTGACATTATACTATATTCTTAAAGTATTGAAAGAGTCATCTAGAGGACCCTTCCTGCTGGCGAGCAGCAATTTCACGACAAGTGAACAAATCCCGGACAGCAAACACAAGATATGAAAGACAAATATTAGTCGAGCAGTCTTTTTGTCCTGCGACACTGGAGGGTGACTATCACTGGCCATTTTCATCGGAAACGGTGAATGTTTAAGCACTTTTAAAAACGCCCCCATTGTCCCGTTTTCCCTCGACGCAGAAGGGTCAGTGACCACAGGGTAAACATTTTTACAGACATTTGAATCGCGGCGTCCCTACTTTTTTTATTAAAACAAGCAACTCTATAGCCATATATGGGTTTTATAGCATGTTGGTATCACTTGTAGTACTGTTAGGGAATGGTGTAGTCCGTCAATGTTTTAAAAGGTTTTCGAAAACAGATTTTTTATCGAGAAAAAACTGATTTCATAATAATTTATTTTTTGAAGTTAAGTTTCCAAGCTGCAAACATACATGTAAGTCTCCAACAGTGTCATTTATAAATAATAAAAAAAAGTAAAGATCCCAGTATGGAACCTTGAGGTACGCCAGATATTCAATGAGACATTAAATCACGTTACTGAACAAACTGATTTCTGTTGCTTAATTATGGTAGCATAAGTTTTAAAAGAATGTCAGATAAACTAAATACATCTAGTTTGCTCAATAAAATATCGTGGTTAAGTCTATGGAAAGCCTTCCACAATAACATCCACCTGGCTAATATTGTTCCAGTACGTAATACAGACTAAATAAGAAATAGAAACATTGCGCATGGGAAGTATTGCGGCCATTCCAGTTGACTACATGCATTTTATACTTTACATCCGAATACAGCAGGACAATACTTCGCTCGGTGCAGTCACAAGCCGCTGGCCACGGAAGAGACAAATTCAAAAATGTTTACCATCAGCTATTAGGCAACGTCTACCTTGCACCAAGTACGGTTCTTCGTTCATAAAACGTGTCACCCAAAACACGAAACTTAATTACATAATTCGGAGTTTAATCATCATCACCGAAGTAAGCTGTTCTCTTCTTCCGATTTCCCTCTTCTGTGCAAACCCGGTCGCAGTTTGCCCTGACAGATCCGTATCGCGTCGCCCCCGCAGAAACAAAAGAGGAACGAGGCCAGACCGGGGTTGTCAGCCAGCAACAGAAACATTGTAAAGTCAAATGCGCGCCGTAAATCTCGGTTTCCCGCCCTTTCGCTTTATTTGACATGCGAGGGAAAATTAAATTCTGCACCACACGGGGGGGATGATGCTATTACCGGACGGACAGCAGCCAGGTCGCCGGGGTGGATCTAGGGACCGCTGGAATGCCGTGCGGTCGCGTCGCGCGGTATTTATTGGATTCCTTTCCGGATTTTATTATTTTCTTCGGTATTGATGACGTTTGTGCGGAAGGGGGTGAAATCGGAAAAAATTCTTAAAGAAAGTCGAAAATAACCGCCATAAAAGTATAATTTTTAACGCAGCATTGTGGCATTGTTGATGATTTTATAGTAGGACTGAATATATTTAAAGCCCGTTTTAATGGTAGCGCGTATTTGAGATTTCTACAAGACGATTTATCAGGTTTGATAGAGGACGTTCCACCACGTTGTGGTAAATGCAAGATGGTCCACCTGCCCACTTCCCTCTACTGACTGGTTAACGAACACTTTCTACATAGATGGATAGGTCGTGGCAGCCCCGACCTTAACCCCTTAGACTTCTTCTTTTATTTTGATCAATAATATTGATTGTCAGTGGAATACTAGAGAGTCTTGGAATCTATAAAGGTATTGATATATCGAAGTATGGTAAAAATACTGGAAAGAAACTAAATGAAAAAATTTTTGAAAAAAGCACCGCATGCATGCTGTAGAAATGTGTCGAAAATACATCAATCTGTAACCTAACAATGTCGGTGGGAGATCTTGCGATATGTGGCTGGAAAACGTAGGTACTATACAACATGTAGACATCAACACAATTTCGAACACGTTTTCAAAAGTCGCTGCATTTCTTGGGCTCCCTGATCCAAATAGTTTTACTGAACATGGAATGAGGCGTTCTTTCGCACATTACTAGCCAATGCTGGGGGTGATATTACCACTGTGAAGCGTCATCGTAGTTGGAAATATTGAAAATTCACTGTCTAGATGGCAATTGCTGAAAAAATTCAGGTCCTACCTGCTGGAGAAGTTGTGGACCCCTCCAGTTCTTATCGAGTGAATTCAAATAATCCCGGTCATGCATTTCAGGGACACCCTGTATTTATTTATGTTGTAATTTTTTTTTTGAATAATCCAGTAGATCTTATATTAAAATATCACCGAAATCCTACAATTTTCTTTTTTTTTTTTGCCATCACCACCGGCAGATTTATATATTTTTTTAATAGAAAAGGAGGTGAAAAGGGCCGTTTCGGTCGCTCACGTGAATTTTCGCGCGTTTTGGTAGGCTTCCCCCCAAAAACGGCCCGCGCGGCCTCCGCGGCCCCCCGAGATACCACCGATTAATTGCGCCCATCTAGGCGGCCGCGCTCCGACTTGTCGCCGCCTACTCGGCGCTTTTTTTAAAACAAAAGCGCGCGGCCCGACCGGCCCCATTGGCTGGTGCGACTCACTCCATGGGAGGCCCATCTTATAACTTATATCTCGATCGCGGACGCCTCGCGGCACACACACGCGTTAGCCGCGGTTCGCAGGCAGTTGTTTTGGCCGCACGGCGTCTCCCCCGACGCTGCGAGAGCGAGAGGGGGAGAGAGCGTGGGGTCAAAGCCACCCGGGCCAGGGATTTATGCCTCATTGTTCGATTTTTTCGCGGAGATGATTTTTTGCCGCGGCCCAGCGCGGTTGGTGCTTCTGGGGTTCGAATTGGCCGGTGCGGCTTTTTGCGTTTTTTTTCGACGGTCGCGGTGGGCCGCGACCGGACTATGAATTAAATATGAGGCATCGGGGGAATTTATTGGGACGGGGGGAGGGGGTGGATCGCGACCAGGACCGAGATTAATGAATAATATCGACGGAATTCTGGGTAGTGAACTGTTAACATAACTTAGAGCGAGGGAGCTGGGGTTGAAAAAGCAGTAACGACATTGTTCAAAAAGTTTCCTAAATTATTACAGTATTAATTATTATTAAAGGTATATACAAAATAATTTGCCATGCTTTTTGGCACTTTCCTATCTTTTCCAATTTCATAAAAATCCCGCCCTTCATATTCTACTGCAAACACGCCCAGAAAAGAAGTAGAGAAATCAAATAGTCCCCAACCAACAGTTTCCTTGTGACTTGAAACAGCCGCATTATCATTTACCGAATCCCATCGCAAACTAAAATGTTCCCCGACCGCTGACGAAGATCCGGGGTAAGTCGTCTAAGTGTAAATGAGGATTGAGAAGTAACCCCCAGCTAAGTCGTTTAACCCAAACTGTTTAATTTCAACCCCTTTGCTTGTCTTCCCTTCCGCCCAAACTGTTTCTGACCGTCCCTTACACACAACAAGTTGAACAAAGTCTTTAAATTACCAGATAGGGCAATATTAAACTGACAAACTATACAAGGCGTTTGGAAATGTTATGCCTGTACTCCTGAATAATAAAAAGGCTTTAAAAACGGAAAAAAGCTATACTAGTATCAAGATTGATAAACTTATTCCAACACTACCTTAGTTTTCTATATATATTTTTTTAGGTTTAATAATATTGTGTGAAACTAACTACTCTGCGGACTAAAGCTCCGACCAGCGTTGAATTGCACTCACATATCTACCCATATACTCTTTTTTACTATATTGTAAAGATATTTGAGATAATATAAATCAATTCTCCTACAATTCCAATCAATAAAGTCATATGTATGCTCTCTGATACGAAACATCTAGGTATGGTAATGAATGATTCCATAGACAAAGCTGTATTCAATAATTATCTGAAATAAAAATTAATCTTTATTGATAGGAATTGTAGGAGAATTGATTTGTATTAGCTTATATACTTTTACAGTAGATCAAAAACACTAGCCCAGTTTCACTATTCCTCCCTTGTATAATAAGAACACACATTCTTTCACAATGAAAATTACTGGAAATCAAGAAAGCTAATATATTTAATATGAGATGAAAATTAGTTTGTATAAAGAATTGTTTTGTTTTATTTAGACAATAAAAATTACCTAGAAGGCAACAATTAATTATTATTCTCAAAGTAAAATTATATTCCTTTATTTGAACTTTTAGGTGCTTTGAAAGGATTACTGTATTTGAAATACATATTAAATCATTTTGAATAAAGTAAATAACGCTGCTTTAAGAAGAAATAAGACTGGAGTACATAATTAGTGTTCGCTTTCAACATATTGTATTCCTTTCCGGAGTAATATTTAATTATTTGTATAAGGTGTGTACAACAGAAAACAGGTGTCTATAAAATAAACACGTGTAAACACCTGAAAGACTCATAGCAAACTGTCAAAGTCATCCATTAGAAGCACACCAGACATATACCGTTATGGAGCTTAGTAGTCGTCCTCAGTACGCCAACCAAAGGTGATTGATGCAACCAACCACTGAGTAGACGTGATGAAGCACATAGCTACATCTTGTGACCCCACATGCTGAACCTGACGGTCCCACAAACTTTGTATGTTAATTTGTAGTAAATAATACTACAATTATTGTGCCCCTGCGGCTTTGGCAATGATCATCACAACTGTTGTATTAATACGATCTATAAATACATATTATTTTGCACTATAGCCACATTTACAATTTTACAATGACATTTATAATTTTAATTCGTGATGAAATGTTTAATATTTTATTCATATTTTAACAAAATAATATTCTTTAAGAATAAGAATGCTTGGATTTCAAGAATATGTAAATCTTTATATCAAATACGGTTTATTACTGAATTTAATACATCACTGGGGCGAAGTTTAAAATTTTAAGTATATTAAATACAGATTAGGTTTTTCCGTGTATATTAATGCGATAAAACGTGTTAGGATAAGTTTTATAAATAGATAAATCTAGATTAAATTTTGGAAATAGATTTTGCTAAAAAAAAATATATTTATATTGGTTTAGCAAGTTTTATAATCTATATTTCGACTATATCAATTTAAATTAATTTTTCCGATTTTAGTAATTTTAAGAATTTATGGAACAATTATGAATAACGGGAATTTCGTGCATCATTGATTATGGACAGATTGTGAAAAAAACCGGTTTATCAAAGTTTTAAGTAGGAACGGTATATGTTTTCATAAAAAAAAATCTATGTCCAGAACGAGACACCCAGTAACATATAGTTCTCCAAGGATGAACCAAGTACATCCACAGATAGTGAAAAAAACCGGTTTATGCAACAAAGTTTTAAGTAGGGGCGGTATTTGTTTTCATATGAAAAATCTATGTTAAAAAAAACACCCTGTAACATACAATCCTCCAAGGATGAACAAAAATAAAAAAAATAACGGTTTATCCAACAAAATTTTAAGTAGGAATGGTATTTGTTTTCATATAAAAAATCTATGTCCAGAAAAAACCCTGTAACATACAGTCGTCCTCCAAGGATGAATCAAGTACATCCACAGATAGTGAAAAAAATAACGGTTTATACAACAAAATTTTAAGTAGGAACGGTATTTGTTTTCATATAAAAAAATCTATGTCCAGAAAAAACACCCTGTAACATACAATCCCCCAAGGATGAACCAAGTACATCAAACTTGCGATCGCTTGTCCCAGTTTCTCTTTACGGAAACTAAAACCCGGTCAGGATCCTCTCTAATCAGATGCAAAATGATCCAGGATAGCTGCCAGGCGGCCAACCCTCGCATAAAATTAATTTAGAAGACCCGCGGAAACCGTGTCGGAGTCGCAGAAGGATTTACCCTGTCGGGGTGAGGCTAAAATAAGATCCCCCTGGTTCCCCTACATGAAAATTCTCTAACAAATCGGTTAGAATACTTGTATCGTCGATGTTTTTCGTCGCAAAGTAAAAAATTTGTGTTTACTTCGAATGCTTTTGATAGATAGAGCGATTAAAATCGAATTAAGTGTGAAATACTGAGTAGGTATATAGTTAATAAGACACACGTATTAGAATTACGACAGAAGGGTCTTAATACTGTGAGTTACATTTTTTCTATGGCCAAAGTTATTATTTTTTTGAGAATTTATAAGGACATTACTTCTAGCGTTCTGAAAGTAAAACACACAATCATTTTTATTACATTGTCTGTGTCAAAATAATTTTAAAGACCTAATTGCTTCTAATGTGAAAACCAATAAAATAATATTATAAGAAAATGTGTATTTTGCATAAAAAACTACATTCTGTTTATTATTTTTTTGCAGTTGGCGTCTTTAAAACAGGTTCTACATTATCTTGAGCAACACGAAAATATTTAGGTATATTTTTTTTATCTAAAAATGAAAAAAATGTAATAAATACAAAAGATAAGGGCAATATGTAGTATATTGCATGAAAAACGAAAAAACGCAATTTTTTGTGGCCATAGCCTGCTTCAATAAAAAAAAAATTATCCGCCTAGAGGGCGCAGCAAATCACATACGATATTTCAAAAATCTGTTTATATCAGGTGGAAGGTATCAATTTTGCAATAAAAATTTATTACCAACAAGTTTTCTCTATCTCTTAAAATAAAAAAGGTAGACAGTCTTAAAGTTTGGGCACTTTATAGGTTTTTTTGTTACTACTCATAAAGTTGGCCATGGATCTCAAATTTGTTTTTACGAGCATAAAGGCCTCCAAAAATGCAACAAAAATCAATTAAAGATTTTTGACGTATCTCGCATATTAAGCGAGATACATGGGAGTGGCCCTCTTATGTGATACAGCCTGTATAACGGGCTGAAAGCGGTCTAACCAACAAATGTTTAGGTACAGAAATCTTTCAAAATACGTATTTATTAAATTCAACTTTAGATGTAACTACTGTTATAACATAAACTTACATGATTCTGCATATAAGATTGTTCACATTTGTTTATAAGCATGTGAAAATATTTTTATATATTTTTAGGTATTAATAATATTGTGTGAAACTAACTACTCAGTGGACAAATGCACCAACCTGCGTTGAATTACACCCACAATATCTACCCATATATTCCTTATTATTAGCTTTTGTAACATTTTTTTACTGTTTTAGAAAGGTATTTTAAGATAATATACATATGACTTCATTGATAGGAATTGTAGGAGATTTGATTTATATTAGCTTAAAATACCTTTATAAAACAGTAAAAAAATGTTACAAAAGCTAATAATAAGGAATATATGGATAGATATTGTGGGTGTAATTCAACGCAGGTTGGGGCTTTTGTCCACTGAGTAGTTAGTTTCACACAATATTATTAATACCTAAAAATATATAATAACTTACATAAAAGGTGAACATTTTTCAAGTAGGTATTGTCATATTTAATTCATTGACAGGATGTCACTTTTTGTCATTGTCGATATTTAACAAATAATTTTAATTTTTAGTTAGATATTTGATTCAACTTAAAGGAGACCACCTGAAGAAGCAATCCTAAAAATGCAGAAATAGGTCAGATCTCATCTATTGTGGTTGAATTTGTCGTGCTCCCACTGACAAAAAGTGAAGTTAGATATTTATAGAGTGAGTAAATTAGATTATTTTCTTTAGATAATTATTGAATAGAGCTTTGTCTGTGGAATTGTTCATTAGCATACCTAGATGTTTGGTATCAGAGAACATACATATGACTTCATTGATAGGAATTGTAGGAGATTTGATTTATATTAGTTTAAAATATCTTTCTAAAACAGTAAAAAAATATGTGAAAATAATTGTTAAAATGTAGGGTTAAAATAAAATATTCTGTGTCTTACAAATGCATTTTAAAAGTTATTATCAATGAGGATAATTTAAATAGTAAAAGTGGATAAACGAAACATCAATAATTTTATTTCCGATATTACTTTTGTTGTAATATTTCGAGATTTCTGTACCTAAAAAACGCCACAAATTCGATTATTTTGCGGCGAGAAATAAGGCGACATTAAGACAAATTATATAAATCAAGGTGCCGACTAAGTTTCTTTGTTTTTAAGATACCTTTATCACTAACTGATTATCATTGTCCAACCATTGAACTAACAATAATTTTCTCGGTTGCAGCAAGGAACAACAATATAATCGACTTTTATATTACTTCAATTCGCTCCGTACGTTCTATTGACTCGACCATAAATATGTATGAACCATTACGTAAAATTCTATGGCACCCCATGCCAAAATTTCGGTCTCAGTGACAGATCACGTGCCGATTCGGAAGTGTAGAAATTTTACGCGTCGGACGTCTATGCAGCTAGTATTATATAATATCGTTTCCGGTTATTTTGAGAAGTTTGTCACCCTACAGGCTATTGAAACCAGCTATGGGAACCTTCACCACTTTTCTGTCATCCGTCATACGGATGCGTTTTTATTTTGTATATAATTAACGCAGAGGGATGCGATGAATATGAATTTTGGCAAGTTCAGTGAAGTTTGGAATAGTGGTTTGAAAGTTATTTTTATATATTATTTAAATAACAGTAACTGAATAAAAATTAATTTGGTTACCTATAGCTTCATTATACAGTATGCGCCAAAAGTATCGAATAAATTCAATAAAAACGAAACAATTATTTTTTGGGAAAAATCCTCGAACAGGTCGATTTTTAATTTAAAAAATACAGATTTTAGCGTAAAATGCGATTTTCAAATGTCATTTGTTTTCGAGTAATGACGTCATAGATTTTTTTTTTAAATGGCAACACCATATGTTTTTCCTTGATTCTGAAAGATCGTTTAATTCTCTATCAGACAGTACTAAAATTTTGCCCTGTTACATATGAAAGTTTTCGAGTAAATGACGATTGAATGTTAGAAAACGTAAATTTTATCCATAAAAAAGTAACAATTCTGAGGTATGTAAAATAAAATACAATTGATTAAATTTTATACTTAAATTAAATGTTCGAATTGCCATCCACCAACTTCTTGACAATGCGCAAGTCTGTGAAGAAATTCTTCTTGCACATTATGAATGATTTCTGGGGTAACTCTGCATATTTCGTCCCGAATGCGATTTTGAAGTTCTTCTAAATTACGTGGTTTATTAATGTACACTTTGGCTAGATACTGTTGACTTCTTCTGCATAAAACCGTGTTTTCGTGGTGAAATAAGCTGCCTAGCAAAACAGTACAGTTTACCATACAGCAAAGTTTTAAAAACCTTAGAAAAATTACACAATAATGAAATGCCTCTATAATTGGATACGTCACTGAGATTTCCCTTTTTCCAACAAGACGGGAAGGTAGAATGGCGTATAATGCAATTGAATAATATATGCAAAGGCTCAGCAAGAGCATACGTAATTTATGTAATATATAACCTTTATCTTTATTAAAGTAGTCCGTAATCGTGGACATATCAACTTAATAATAATAATAATAACAAAATAATAATAATTATTGTGCAAACAAGAAAAGTACAAGTTTACACAAAAGGTAAAAGTTTTGGCGCAAGCCATTCTTCCACTCTACCTATATCTAAAGTAAAATAACACTGAATGCTAAAGTATGTGATATAACATAATTAATAATATAATTTTTAAGAAAGAAAGAATACAAAAATAAATAACAAAACACAGTACATACAAAGAAAAAAAATATTTTGACAATTCAATTTGTTCGATTAAAACTATCTAAAAGAAGTTGCTTTAGCTCTCTTGTAAAATGCCTAGGTGATAAATTAAGAAAATTCAGTACTCTGTTTAAGAATGTAGGTGCCAAATAAGAGAATGATCCCAAAAATTTAGCAGTTGAATGCCGAGGAATAAAGATTTAATCTTAAATTAACATCGTGCACATCGAAATTTAAAAATAAATTAAAATGTGGTCTGTTTGCCACTGTATCAAATTCTTTATATCTATGTACTGTTCGTACAACAGATGCCCAACATGTTCGATATCCGATGATTAGAATGTCCTGTCATTATAATGTACAAAAATTCAAAGGAACGCTTGGCTGGAACACTGCCAATCTGACCAGATTTGTAAAAACATTGCTAATAAAGTAAAGATTCATGGTCTGCATTTTTATATTGTCTTCTTTGTTCCCTGAGTACATGCATTTCTTTGTCACATTAAGAAATATCACTAGGTTTAATCGAATCATTTTAAATACAGGGGGTCTAAGAGTTTTGACGTTGTATGTACATTCATTCATTCTACTACCCAGCTAGCAAAGTAGTTCTATAAATTTAGAGTAATCGGAGTTTTATATTTTGTTAATATTTTATAGTTGTATTTAGAATACTCAATTGTTGCATTAATGTGTCATATGAGACTATTTTATCTTCAGAAATTGAATTGTTTTTTAAATTTGTTGCAAGAACGTTCTTAGAGCATAATTTATAGAGCATTTATAATGTAACTGCTATAAGTGTGTACAATAACACAATTTTCCAGCAACGGTGATTATAGAATCAAATTACTGTAAAACCATTGCAAAATAATGCTTTATAGTATTATACCATCTCCTGTGACACTATACAAAATATATATAAAATTATTCTGTATTGTCGCTTATAGTTTAATTATAGAACTATTGTATAAGGCGTTGTTAAGTTACAATTCTTCTGTAGAAAACAAATTACAAATATGGAAGCTGCTATCGAACTTAAGAGAAAAAGCTCTTTAAAGTAGTTATAGAGAATAATTGTTATTGTTATAAAATCATTATAGAGTAAATAAGTAACAAAAGTCTTTTTCTTCCATAAAGAAACGCTATAGAACTATTATTTTTTATATATGTAGGTTTCCCATACCCCCATATGACGAGATCTGCCTGTAAAAGTACGAAATATTTTGATCAAAGCATAATGGGAAAATTTGTATAACATAGCCGTGACTTGTAAAAATTATTATCTGCTTGCAGAAAGAAAATTTCAATGCGATAGATAAGATTTATTTGATTAATAATATCTCTACCTCTCATTCTAATCACAGGGATTAGCCCAGAAGTCGGAGAATTGTGCGGGAGAGGGGGCGGCATATTATTATTAAGCAGGCCGCATTTGCGCCCAGGAACGACTTACGTTGGTAGGCTCTAACCACTATTCAGTGCAGGAATGAGGGAAACCTGGAAAACCTCATTAATTAGGGGGGTAGTCAAATATCAACCGGTATCAATCTCTCACATTGACCCAAGCCAACATTCTTCCACCCTACCATACCCGCAGAGAGGGCGCCAAACCTCTCCACGAATATAGCTTATATACGGTCTACCGGCAGCTGGGCTCGAACCAACACCGATCTAGTCACCTCGAAGTACTGACGCCTTAAACCGCGCGACCACTGACCGAAAATATTGCTAATAGAAATTGAATTTCTTATAGAAATTTAGTAACATATTTAATTTAGACCATTCCAAACCGTTTGCACTTCTAGATGTTGAAGGTAAAGAATTTTATTAGATTTATTAAATAGATTAATGTACCATAATAAAATATAACAACACTGTGGATATTAAGTGGCATAGATCTGTTATAGTAGTTGCTTACCAAGCATATTTGCTCCATAATCATTGCAATCGACACAAAAATGTCATATTAGTGAGAATCCATTGGAAGTATAAGATAATGCCTTTCTTTCTGTCGCCATATTGTGAAGAAAGAAAAAAAATCTTAATTAAAAATATAACTTCCAGCAGCATAGGAAATATACGGTTAACTGAGGGCGCGTCAAAAAATTACTATTGTGTACTACATATTTCATTAAAATGTACTGCTCCCTGATGGGCAAACCAACTAAGCAATTCGTTCTTACGATTTTTATAGAACAGGAAATTGTTAGCTGGGTACTACTCATCAAATTATTCATAACACCCCCTCCCCCCTCCCCAAACCAACATCGCAATTGCCCGCAATAATAAATTTTGATTTATAGTCGAAGATTAGGGAATTCTCCACGGCTAGCTTTCCCCCGAACACCAGAAAATAGCCGCGTATCCACCCTAGAATAGAAATAACACCGTCCTTACGTCTCCTTTTACTCGAAATCAAGGGTCCGAGCGTCAAAGCCGCTGTATCGAATCCGAAATTTGTCATGGTAGTGTTATTGGGATGGTAATCTGATTGTATCTTTCCCTATTTATTAGCTCTGACCCTCTAGGAACAGTATGCTCTTGTTTTGATAACCGATTTCACGACTAGGATTGATGTTCGACCTCGCAAACGGTTTTGATTAAAATTCTTCGCGATCTAGGGCGGCAACGGGACAATCGGCTGTCTATTTGGATGAACGAGGCAGCCGTGATCGGGGATTAGTAGATTTCAACGTAGTATTAAGTAAATAAATATTTTGGTTTTGTAGTGCAAGGAAATGTTTATCAGCAATATTACCAAAAAACGGCGAAGATTCTCGATCTCGAGTACATCATTTGGCCTTTCCGAAAATTGTAGGAATCATTTTGCAAATAATTTTATAACTAATTAATTTAATTTACACGTCGTTCATTTCACACCATGTATGAAATACCAAATACATACTGTACAACAAAGACACACCAGGTAAATACGGCAGAATTACATATTTTATGACTAATGACACCATAGAACATATACAGGGTGATTCAGGTTTAATCTTGATAACTTCAGGAATCGATAGAACAAGTTAAAATAATGTTCATTTGTGATATAAACTTATTTCCTAAAACGCATCGTTTCCGAGATAGAGGGCGTTGAAATAGGACAACAACAATCCTGTTCAAATAGCAGCTGCGGTTAATACACTAGTTCGTCGATGCCAAAATTGTATTGAGGTTGGAGGAATGCAGTTTGAACAATAGTAATTTTTTTAGTAGTTATAAGTTTGTGGTAAATCTTGTAATAAGTAGTTGTTACTAAATTTATGTTTGAGGTTCCTGGCATTTTTTCTTAACACTAAGACAATGATTTTCACAAACGTCAGTTTACACAAATCACTGAGTTTTGTTTTCATGGGTTGCTATAACGTTAAATGAAATTTACAAGGCTGGTGCGCTACACTGTCATCAATTTCTTTGAATATCTCAGAAACAAGACCAAATGTCGAAAAAAAAAAACAAGAGACGAAAAAGTTTCGAAATTAATCAGGTCAAAGTGGTGTGCAGATGTTTTATTGCAATTAATTATTTTTTTTTGTAGTTTCGAAATAAAGTAAGAGGGGGGTAGCATACAAAATACACTTCTAAGAGGGGTAGGTAGTTCAAACTTAAGAAGCTTATGTAAGATCATAAGGAGTGTTTGTGTTCCGAATTTCACTTAAATCAGATAAGTGGTTCAAAAGTTATGAGGGAAAAACGAGACAAAAATTCCTACTTTAACGCCCTCTATCGCGGAAACGATGCGTTTAGGAAATAAGTCTATATCACAAATGAACATTATTTTAACCTGTGCTATCGATTTCAAGTTATCAAGATTAAACCTGAATCACCCTGTATATCAAAATTGTATTTGTTGGAGTACTTTTGTACATTCAAATTTTTTTAGATAAGTTCTGAACCTTACTTTCAAAGATATCCAGTAGTTTTATTGCCTAAAAACATTTGCACGAATGCAAAGTTACTATTTTTGTTGATAATATACTGAATAAGCTTCTAACTGATATCCACATTACAAGGAAGATTGAGAAACATTTCGAGTTAATAAAACAAAGAAATTGGAAAGGTAAATATAAATATTACATGAAAATTACAAAGTAAAGTTAATAAAGCCCAGTAGGCACTGTAGGTTACGCATTACTTTTTTTTCACTTAATATGACTTTTCCTATGCTATTTCAAATTGGCGCATACCACGTTTTTTTTACGCTTTACTAGTAATGTGGCAGTTGCACCGCAAAGTTTTTCATTCTAAATGCGCCTCATCTTATTTTATTCCAAGATTATTCCTGTCTTAATTAAGGACAATCTAGATGGCGAGATCGAGTGCAATATGTCACGAAAATTATCCGCTACACAGAAGCAAATTACGAGCTCCAGAAGACTGAGACACGCACAGGATTATACCACAAAAAAGTCCTCTTATTCCTAATGCGCATTAGCGCTCCGATGCCGCTGGACAGGACAGGCCTAAGCCAGATTGTGTCCAATTCATTTGCCTGAACATTGTTAATGTACTATTGTGTCTCTTATAATATGTTATATTACGTATTTTGTATGGAAAACTTTTCTGGGATTGCCTTGAAGAATGTTTAAATAGAGCCGAAACGTAGACTTGCCAACAAATTGGTTTTCTTTAGCTTTAGAAACCATATCCAACAATATTTCTGAAGGTTCCCTAGTTTGTGAACAGTGCTTGTTAGAAAGGCGTCTGTAAGTTCATAGAAAAATATAGTCTTTAGTGATGGACTTCAAATGCCTTGTCACTTTAGTTTTGTCAGAATAATTTATGATGCGTTCACATACAGTACAAAACAGGTCATTTCCTTTAATATGCATGTCCCTATAACCTTTGGGATCACTGACAAACCACATTTGAAATAATTCCCGTCCTTCTCTTCTTTGGCATGCTACTTCACTTCATTCACTTCTCCTCTTAACTAATATTACGAATACAACTTACAGTAGACGTAAAAATGAAACGTATCGACACGACACCGACTATTACGGCGTTCCGTAAATAACTAAAAGCTGTTAAGCCTCACTGACACTAACTCTAGTAATGACGAATCCACCTATTCCATCTGCACAGTTACCATAGGTGCACGCGTGAGTAAAGTTCGAGTATATCTTTACACTAATTTAATTGTGATTGTAATGAATTATTAGTGATTTTATGTTCTTAAGAATGCAGAATAATTCAAGCTCTACAATTCTGTTCTCAAAATCATAAACGCTCTAATCTAACAAGTGAAAAATATCGAATGATGGCGTGTATGACGGGATAAGGGCGCGAGATCAAAATATGAATGTAAGTGGTCGGTTGAAATAAGTAGTTCAATAACAAGAGTATCTGTGAGTGGTGTAAATAAGAGTGGTAAAGAAACATACAACTACGAAATGAAAAATAGTGGAAACTCGCGGAAGGAGAAAGATAGAGGTTGATGCCGACACAGAATACGCGATTCGTAGAACAATTCATGGATGGTATTTTAAAAATGAGCCTTGACAATAAAAAATGGGTCTCACAAGATGAAACGTTGTCTAGAATAATTAGAAAGCATGAAATGAATAATTCATTTTATGAAACGAAATGTGCAGACTTTACTTATGTGTTTGACTTTTACAGTAACTAAAGGTACCTATTTCGTTCTATTATTTTGAATATTGACTAAAAGGCGTCCGTTGAGACATCACGGGGCCACCTCCGAGGCCGCCCCTGCCCCCCCGGTTGGATTTTCGAGTCCGACATCTGCCCGTGGAATTTCTTAAGCGGCTTCCGAGTAAATTGCATGCGTATTGATTTCCTCGTATTTTAAGTACCTCCAATTTGGTAGGTAATTCGGCCAAATGTGGAAGCGACACGTACAGCTCGTAAGTTTCTTTCATTACCCGAAGGTATTCGAAACGTTTTAATCGAAATCGACGAGATGAATAAGCCACACAGGCGATCCGGGTCGAAAAAGCTAATAATTTAATTTTAAAACGATGCTGCCTTGTTGGGTGCCTGCTGCCTCATGCTTTGGCTCGTGTACGCTAGGTTTCTAGCTTTGGAAATAGCCTTTTAAGCGCTGAACAAACCTACGAACCGAATGAAAAAAAAAATGATGTGTTGTCTTAACTTAGCACACTGGATTGAGTACACAGTTGGGATGAAGTTGTACATATAAATCTATTCTTTCGACAACCGTCCGGAAATTACAAACTTTCCGGAGGCGTTTTCTTTGATAAAATAGCACTTTCCGGTCTAGTCTGGGAAGTACGTATTTCCCGCACTAGGTCGGAAAGTACGTATTTTCCGGACTAGGCCGGGAAAAATTACATCGTTGTTGTCGTTATACTTAATAACCAAATAATACCTAAAAAATCTAAGTAGGTACTTTGGAAGAATGCAGTTGATCATTACCTACTATAGCAAAACAATAACGACTTACCAATTCAACATTAACATAGGTGGCATTTTGCTTTCCAAAAGTGTACGTCGTTTACAGTGTAATTGCTCCTTTTCCTGTCCTTTTTTTCGCCAGTTGTCGAAATCCATCAAAAGACTTCCAGTAATTGCGTATGGAAAATTTGTCAGTGTCACTGCCGCTTTCTATTATTTATTGTAGTATACTGGCGAAGAAAAGGACATAGGAAAAGGAGCAATTACAGAAGAGGTGCTACTATCCTACTTTTTCAATGTGGAGAAACGGTTTGCTATCTCTTCGACGTGGACAAAATATTTCATGCTAAAATCAACGTTGAAAGTGCACAAAGGTATTGATATTTCGGAGCATGGTAAACTTATTTCATATTTGAAGGTAGAATCAAGAAATTATAAACCAAAGAAGGCAAAGATACTGTAAAGAAACCAAAAAAAAACACCGGATGAGGAATATTTACAAGGTAGAAAATACACGATTTTAATATTTCAATTTATACATTGAGCGTTTCAATTTGAACTCTTTATAGATTGCAACGATCATGGGCGTCGCAGATGCTTATCGATGTAATGAATTAACCTATTTCGATATCATCCATGTCCAAGACAAAGGCAGTTGCCTATACGTACTCATTCCGGATACGAAAACAAATATTTCAAGAAGTTTCACGATCATGGAAGAAGCTTGTAAGTTAATGCTGTAGAAATGTGTCGAAAATACATCAATCTGCGACCTAACAATGCTGGTGGGAGATTTTTCTTAGGATACGTACTACACAACAGGCATCAACACAATTTCGAAAACATTTGCATTTCTTGGTTTCTGAAGCTGGTAATTTCTTGTTTCATACCTAAACACATTAAATATGCACATCGAATTTCGTTAAATTATCTCAAACGATTTAGAAATGAAATATTCAAAACTGATTTTTTTTGCAGATTTCGCTGCAGCCTTTATGTAACAAACTTTTATTTTTGCACCTGAATTTTTGACCTCTACTTAAGAAACACCCTGTGTATTAAGTGTATAATAAAGAATACCGGATATAGACAAACATAACACATAACATAACATAAATTCCGGAAAGCATGACATAATACTCAAATGTCTTTTAGTGATAGCGAATTTTCCAGTGACCTTTCGCGAGCAAAAGAAACGCTGAGCAAGAGATTGAATTATCAGAATCCGCCCCCCGAGGCGAGAGATCGCATGACTCTCGCAAATAAGGGTATAAGCGACCCCGCAACTCGCTGCTGGTGCATACTTAGCGCGGTTTCCGGCGACCGTCGATTGTTCGCCGCGGTGGGGTTGCACGGAGGGTGAGTCTCTACGGGGGGGAGACAATCGCCGGCGACTGTTACTGTCGAACGTTAGACGCGCATCGCTGGCCACCGCAAGCAAATTGAATGTAATGCGAAGATGTCGCTGCTCTGTGATAAATAGCAAAGTTAACTCGATATCACTGATGGAGTTATACGTTTCCGTATACAGGGTTTAAAATTAAGTAAGGGTGAGTTTTTTAAGCGTCCTCCAATTCAGCTCATTATCATTTATGCAGCTATCGTTCATGCGGATAACGACAGACGAGGCTATGTTGCCGAATTGTTCGACTTATCCGTCATATTAAAAACCGAATGATATCGTACATGTTTTGCATAAAATAAAATGTTTGGCGAAGAAAATTATTATTAAGGTAAATTTCATTGACAGGAATGAGTAAAATTACGAATAAGCGGTCAACGTGGTTAACTCAGAAGTTTCTAAGAACTACTTTGCTTATGCAATGTCTTGAATAAACACTCTTTAATATCGCTGACAATAATTTAATACAATTTAGAGAAACTGCTATTTATAAAATAACAAAAACAAGAATTGAATCACAATGTTGCCGAATTGTTAGACTTATCCCTTATTTAAAACACCAAATGATATCGTACATGTTTTGCACAAAATAAAATAATGTTTGACAACGAAAATTATTATTAAGCTTGATTTCATTCATAGGAATAAGTAGAATTACGAATAAGCGGTCAACATGGTTAACCAGAAGTTTCTAACGACTACTTTGCTTATGCAATGTCTTGAGTGAACACTCTTTAATACTGTTGATAATAATTTAATACAAGAAATGAATCAGAACTAACTATTGTTCATGCGGGCAACGACAGACGAGGCTGTTGCCAAATTGTTACACTTATCGGTCATTTCAAACACCAGGTTTTGCATAAAATAATGTTTAGAGAAAATATTATTTTTAAGCTTGATTTCATTGACAGGAATGAGTAAAATTACGAATAAGCGGTCAACATGGATAACCAGAACTTTCTATGGGCTACTTTGTTTATGCAATGTCTTGAGTGAACACTCTTTAATACTGTTGACAATAATTTAATACACTTTACAGAAAGTGCGGTATAGAAAATAACAAAAACAAGAATTAAATCACAACTGGCTATTCTTCATGCGGATAACAACAGACGAGGCTATGTTGCCAAATTGTTAGAATTATAAGTCATTTCAAACACCAAATGATATAGTACAGGTTTTGCATAAAATAATGTTTAGAGAAAAAATTATTAGTAAGCTTGATTTCATTGACAAGAATGAGTAAAATTACGAATAAGCGGTCAACATGGTTAATCAGAACTTTCTAAGGGCTACTTTGCTTATGCAATGTCTTGAGTGAACACTCTATAATACTGTTGACAATCGTTTAATACAATTTAAAGAAAGTGCAGTTTCGAAAATAACAAAATCATAAATGACTATCGTTCATGCGGATAACAACGGACGAGGCTATGTTGCCTTATCAGTCATTTCAAATACCAAATGATGTACATATTTTATTTAAAGATAATTATGTTTGGGGAAGTAAATTAGTATTAAGCATAATTTCATGAGTAAAATTACAAATAAACACACACAACATGGTTATCCAAAAGATTCTAAACACTATTTTGCTTATACAATGGCTTGAGTAAGCGCTGTGTAATACTATTTAATTCTATTGGCAATAATTTAATACAATTTAGAGTAAGTACTCTTTGCAAAATAATGAAAACAAGAAATGGATCGCAACTGATTATCGTTCATACGGACAACGAGAATTGTTACACTGAACCAAAATTTCTAAAGCTCACTTTGCTTGACAAATGTCTTGAGTAACTTGCATATGGACTATATAACAACAGCAGTTCTATTTCAAATAAAAGGCACAGACACGCCGAGCTCTTGACGTTAGTATTTCAAAATCAAGACACATACATTACAATTTTATGCGACTTAAGCATTCCCCCGTTTTTATACATATAGCAAGAGATATCATATACGGCCGTTACTGCTGTTTGGCCATCCGGAAGAGCATCGGAACTGACACCAACAAGACCGGCAGCGTCGCGATGCTTCCTCGCATAATAAAAAAGGCAAATTGATATGAGGACGAACTGTTGAACTGACACATACGTTACTACCCTGGGTCTATTGGAATAGGGGTGGACGTCGCGGGGTAAGACTAATCTTATGTAATGGGAAAGAGGAGAATTATAATCTGTCGTAGTTCATGAATTTATGTGTGTTTGTGCGCGCTGCGATTAGTTTTATTGGACGATTGTATTTATTAATAACAGCGACGGAAGTAATATAAGAGTAGGAAATATTGGACAAAATGTAAGTTCACAAATTCACGATATGCAGCATTTTTTTAAACAATAGGTCTGTCTATAAAATTTTGATATGATTGAAAAAGGTAGGCTTAGAGGTGCTATAAACAAATGTATACCTAAAAAATATATAGTTTTAGCTTTGCAGTAGAAATGCCCGCACCAGTACAGCAAAGTACACTTTTCCGTACGATTTTCAATCAGTTCAGTTTGAAGGTTGAATTTGATTTACATTTCATTAAGTAAACTATCCAAAATGAGTGAGGGGTCTCTCAATGATATTCAAATAGAGATATAAATAAGTGATGCATTAATTCGTGCAAAATCAAGAATTACCCATGAAAAAGAGCTTGTTGCTATCGACCAATGGCGCATGGAGAAGAACACTTCATCTTTAAAAGAAGAACTATTTTTGGCCTAATTCCATGATATTATATAATACTAATATAATAATAATAATATATAGTTTATTTCACCAATACACATAAAAATATTAGAAATTACATAAAAAGGAAAGAAAAATTACAGAAATACTCGAAATACAATATACAATGTACGCACCTAAACATTAACACTAATACAACAAATGAGTTACATATACATGCAAACATATATGTAAGACACGTAAGTACACATGCAGTGGAATACACATAGAAAAAACGAAACAAATACTATGATATAAATTAGGTAAGTTTTATTAGTAAATATTTTTTCTGTCAATTATCTGATGTATTTTATTTCTAGGTGTTAGCGCTATCCAATCTCTTAGACGCTTTTTAAAAATCTTAACAGAAAAAGCGTTTTTTATAGCAGGAGGGATTTCAGCGTATATTACAGGACTCAGGTAAGTGAAACATCTTTGGCCAATATTTTTTTCAATTTTTGGAATACTAGTAGTTTTTTGCCTAAATCTTGTGTCATGATTATGTTCAATGTGAGGCATAATATTTATATATTTAAAATGTCTTATAGCCATAGTTTGCAGAAATAGTTGCCTTATGTCAAATATTTTTGATTCTTTGAACAAAGCTTCAGTTGCATATGTGTATGGTTTATCAAACATTATTTTTATTAACCACTTTTGAGTTACTTCTAATGCTTTGAGGTAGTTGTTATGAACACCTCCCCAAATTAGTAGACCATAAGTAATATGACTTTGCACTAAGGCGTAATATAATACTCGCAAATATTCTAATTCAAATATATTTTTATATAACTTAAATTTACCTATAAAAGATCTTATTTTTTTTACTACATAGTCTATTTGGTGATTCCATCGAAGATGATTGTCAGTTATTATGTTTAATTCATTATACTGTGGTAAAGAATTTTGATATGAGCAGAAAGGCACAAAGAATGTTTTGTCAAAGTTAATAGTTAATAATCTGGCATTAAAATAGTTAATAACTATTCTGAAATCTTTTTCAACTCTATTCTTTAGATGCTGCCAGTTACTGTCTTTGTAAAATAATACAGTGTCGTCAGCGAAACTGGTTAATTTTCCTGAAATGTTTAGATTAAATAGATCGTTAATATAGATATTAAATAAGAGCGGCCCCAGCACAGTTCCTTGAGGTATACCGTAAGAGACTATTTGTTCAGAACTTCGAACATTGCCTATTTTGACACATTGTGTTCTAGTTTGGAGGTAACTTTTCATTAGGTTAAATGCAACTCCACGGATTCCAACATTCTCTAATATATTCAATAATTTACTATGGCTGACAGTATCAAAGGCTTTCGCCAAGTCAACGAAGATGCATAGTGATGCGGCACCTTCATCCATTACCTTGTATACATCAGTCATAACATTTGCCATTGCATCTTCCGCAGACTTGGCCTCTCTAAAACCGTTTGTCTGATAACACGTGATGTTTATCTAAAAAACTCGTTAAGCGTGTTTTCAATACTTCCTCAAAAATTTTAGATAGAGTATTTAATACAGAAATAGGTCTGTAATTTGCGACTATAGATTTATCACCTTTTTTGTAAATAGGATTTATTATTGCCTTTTTAAAGATATTTGGATTTGGATATATTGCATAACGTAACTCTCCGTCAACTCTATGCTCAAAGTATTCGATGCTGAAACTGTAACAAAGTAAAGGACATTGATATTGGAAGGTAACGGCATATTTGAAGAAATCAGATGTTGGTTACAAGCCAAAAAAATCAAAGGTATTAGAAAGAAAGGAAATAGAAAATTTTGTCTTAAATTACTCCTTATGATCAAAGTAGCCACGATATTTGGAATTGCCGCGAAGAAATAGCAAATATGACGATCCGCGATACCAAAACGAAAACCAACGTTTCAAGAAAATTTGTGGTGAACAACGAAGAAACAATTAAATATGTCGATAACTATCGAAGTTATGCTATTTTGCGTCCTAGAAATACCCCTCACGATCGGTTTTTCTTATTCTATAAAGGAGGTAAATGTATTAAGCAAGCGAGGGTATCAACAGCTTAGGGAAAATGCCATCTAACATCGCTGGTTACTTAGGCCTCCCAAGTGACAGTTTATTTCAACTGTTTATTTAACCAAACACAACGTCAAAATTCTTGGACTCCCTCTCATTCTTGTTAAAGAAATCTTTTTGTCAGGAAAACTAAATACATTTATACAAGTATGTTGTTATCTTTTTTTTTGTGAAAATAACATGTTCGTTAAACTGAGTACTTAGAAAATTAAAAACCAGCAAATGTGTGACATTTTTGACAAAATTTATTAAATCAAAAAGAAGTGTTACTTCTCTAAGCAAGTTCTCTATTTGCCGTCACGATTAACTCATCTGCAGTCAGAGGTGGAGGAATATGAATGTGAATGGCTCTAGCAAAGAAATTCCAGACGTTTTCAATAGGATTCATGTCAGAAGAGTTGGCTGGTCAATCTAACCTATTGATATGTCCTGCTTCGAGTGTCTCTTGAACCCTTCTCGCGCGATGTGGTCGAGCGTTGTCGTCCATAAACACAAAATTTTCACGTAATTCATTACGTTGGGAGTAGATAATGGGCGTAATAACTTGTTCGATGTAAATTTGACAGGTCATATTCTGCGGTATGCGAATTAATGGGATGCGGCGGTTGAACATTATTCCACTCCAAAACATTACGGTACCCCCTTCATACGGAGCAACTTCACGGGGAAAATCTTGTGGAAAGTCTCTGTTGACGACCTGGTTCTTTTCAGACTCTTTGTCGATTGTCATCAGTAACGAGCCCAATTCTGGTTTCGTCTGTAAATAAAACCCACCGCCACTGGCGTAAGAGCCAACCCCCATGCTTTCGCGCCCACTGGAGACGGGCAGCACGATGCCTTGGAAGTAGAGTGGGGACCCGTAATGGTCTTCTAGTACGTAAATTTGCGTTGTGGAGTCACCTTCGAATAGTAGGTGTCGATATAACACGAAACGTACTTTGAAAGTGGGCTCTGATAACTGAAGCTATATGTGAGGTGTCTACGGGCATATTGCACCAAATACCGATCCTCCCTTTCATTAGATACTCGAGGACGTCCACTACGTGGTCTGTTTTCCACTGTATCAAATCATCATATCAATTGATGATCTAGGAATGCCCAACATGTTCGATATATGATGATAAGAATGTCCTGCATCATGTAAAGCAGTAATTCTTGTTCGGGTAAACGCAGAAATTTCACGTCCTGGCATTATATTGTACAAAAATTCAAAGGAACACTTGTTTGAATACACTGCCAAACTGACCAGATTTGTAAAAACACCACTAGGTTTAATCGAATCATTTTATATAGACGGAGTCCAAGAATTTTGACGTTGTGTGTATTACAAACGAGTGAAGAAGAAAAAAGGCTGCCAAGCGCGCCTACGAACCCCATGTCAGGCCCCGTGCAATTTCGCCGTAGAAAAAGCCATCATTAAAATCTATTTACCTTGTCGAGCAGCGACCATTATCGCCGGCAGGCGCGCAATTTATTAAAACCAACAAGAGGAGCGACCGCCCGCCCGAAAATTATCCCCGAACGGTCCTTATGGCCCATAAAAAATAATAAAATACCCGACCGCGTCGTGTCCTTCTCCTGTGGACGTCGTTAAAAATCTATTAGGGGCCCAGATTTATCTTCCTGTCGTGAGGTTTTGTCAGGTCGGGTAAAAAATGGACGCGCCCCCTAACAAGATTAGGACGGCGCTGATCGCGCCGAATGTTCGACAAATGTTCGGGGGGCCATGTGGGCGCTCGCCAGTGAAAAATGAGCGAAGACGTTCGATCCGGACGGGACGCTGTGCGGAAAATAGGATTTCCCTCCTTCGTTGTAATAATAATAATGATAATAGGTAATAATACCTAAATTCATTTATCTACAACTGCTTTATACGAACCTCATTACAGGATTTATTTGGCACTGTTTAGTTGAATAATGGTCATTACACCACTAGTAAAGTAATATGACATATTTATTACACCACTAGTGAAATATTTAAAAAAAGAGATCACTGCTTAATGGTTATTTTTATTAAAAACCAACACAGGTTTATCAATTTGACAATTAATAGATAATTTAGCTTAAATTAAATGGAATTAGGTCATCAATATTAACAGCACAACTTTGGCAATGCGTAAGATTAATACCAGATGAATGCAGCTGGTCTGTATTTGTATTAACAATGCTTAAATTGTCTTTGTAAACACTTAAAGTAGCTTCTATGACGGCAATCTCTCCTCCAAAAACTTTTGTGGCGATATTTTTCCTGTTTTCAAAAAACGTATCAATATAGTCTTCACACACGGTGTTGGACTTCCAACCATCATCCCGTATTATAGTTAGAAGGTCTGTTCCTGTGTTGGCTAGAAGTGAAGTAGATGATCATCGAAAACAATGCCCTGTATATTGTTGAGGCTGTGATAAATTGTGAAAAAAGCAATATTCTTTGGCATTACACTAAAAGTATTTATACCAACAGGAAGTTCCATGCATTTACCACCTCTGTAACCAACAAAAAATCTTTCATTTTTACTTTTTCTAACAGCAAATTAGTTAACGCGTCCACTCTGCATGCACCTCCAACTCCAATAAATAAGGCAATCTTAAGCATTTATGAATTTCAAATAGCTTACCTTTGTTAGCAAGAATTTTGTGTCAACGGCATCTTGTTAAAATTTTGAAATATCCCCTTTCGTTAATATTCTTGACTTTTTTGGTTTGCATCCCACTGATTGCTTTTTCAGAAAAACAATTAAATTGTTGAATTGACTCCTGTGAATATTTTGCGCATACAGTAGCTTTTTCAATTTCAAGAGGCAAGTTTTCTGTTTCTGAATCACTCATTATTTCAATCAACACCACTATTTTGACAAGAAAATGTAAAAACGAAAACTCAGTTTTGACAGGATGTTTAACAGGTTACCATAACAATGCCTTTGCAATGCAAACCCCACTTTAAAATACACATTGAAAATATACATAGAAATTACACAGAAAAAGTTACAATACTTATATAATAAAAATGTCAAAAAAGTTTGCAGAAGAAAGTTTACTACGAAGAAACTAATAAGTTATACTATTATGAACCTGTTAATTAGTTCTGGATTTTTTACCTCTACTTCAAAAACATCCTGTATAATAGTAACTTGTAACTTAATATTGTGTGATTATCTCTTAAACCTACTGAAAAAATAATCGCTTATACAATTATTGTAGATACATGCACTACAACTTATTGTACTGCAATTGACTGTTGGTGTTTAATATACAGGGTGTTACAAATTATCCGTTAACAACACATGATTTGCACTAAAATAATGGGACTGGCACCCTGTATTTTGAAAAGGTAGCTCCGAAATGAAATGTGAAATAAGAAAAGTCCCATTATTTTAGTCCAAAGAATATACGGTTAACGGCTTGACCTACTAATTTGTAACACTCTGTATTTAACAGAGAGCATAATAGTATGCGAAATAATACTACAACTTTTATTTGGAGCTATAATAACAGCAAATGGTAGATCTAAAATTGTATAAGGCATTACTATTCTTTATTTTCAGTGCAGTATAACTTATTTTCATTACTAACGATTTAGAAATATCTAAACAGGAGGGCAATTGGCAACGTTTTCTTCCAAGCAGCTCGCCTAAAACTCAAAAGGTAGCTCATGTAAGCTGTTTTTATCAATTTGGCGGCAGTAAACGTCAGCATATTCCCCGTAAGGTGACCATTGAAATAGTTTATGGCCTAGAACAACTTCTAGTTATATAAACCGACATTTCTTTTGTTTCCATCTTCGCTTGGTATCGAGTTGTATATATAGAAATGATATGAATTAACTTATATTATTGGCTGTATAGAATCTTAACATGGCAAATAAAAACTGGCATCCTTCCACTAGCAATAAAGGGACATCCTGAACATTTTTCTGATTAGTTTTGACAAGAAGGAATAGACGTATAAAATTTAACTATTAACGCTATAATTAAATACCAAATTAAATTAAAATTATATTGAAAAAAGCTGTCTATAATGGCATGACATTTTTCACAATTTTTTATTTATAAACATGTTGCTTAGCCTTGAAATAAATAATGAATATAGTGAAAATCGAATAATTTGAAACCACACTCTTCACCTGGCAGAAAGGGACGTATAGAGAAAGATCTGTTCTCCCATTCCCTTGAGTTATGAAGATTTGTACGATTCGTATCCATGTACGTCCATGATGCTAATAACGTGTTATTAGGGTGAATATCTAAGAGGCAAATCGCCAAGTGAAGGCACAACCAACCATTCCTTCGCTAACTTGATAATTGTCGGTTTTCTTGCATCTGCATATAGTAGGCAGTGGTTTCAAATGCGCTGCTTGAATTCACAGACAAATCCGGGCACGGTTTAAGCCTCCGGGAATATTTGTTTGGACATAGAAAAAAAACCTTGGGTCAGAATGACATTTTTTAAATTGGAGTAGATTTCAAACAATAGTGACATACAACTGACAAAAATTTCACACAGCTTGATGATCTGGTGCATGTAGGGCAATTTAACCAAACATACCTACACACAAACTTGGTTAGTCCAAGTTAAAGTAATTCAGAGATATTTTTTTTTCAAATATTTTGCCCCACTTTTGAAGGCCTAAATTTGTAGAATTTACAGCATTTCGAAATTTTTATAATACATTCACCTTCCGAGACGTTCGCTTTAAAACAGTGTATCTTCAATAAAAACAGAGATAATGTCGTGATTAAAAAAACAAAATGTTCACAAAAGATGAGGCTACAGTGTGACTTCGTCTTTTTGTTGCGCACCGTACATACTCAAATTAAATTTCGAATAAAAATTTCCGATGAAGCTTCCGTTCCTGAGAAATCAATATACAATTAAAAAAAAATGAGCGGTTCACTAGGAAGCCAACTTTAAAATTGGGGCTAGTTCTTAGTGGTCGTTTTTTTTGCCGGTGAGTGTATATTACAAATATAAAATACAGATTCAAACAGTAAGTTTAACAAATATATTTTTTAGATATAATTCCTTAATAAAATTACATCTAAGACAATCTAAATTCAACTTTTTTCCCAAACCACAAAAATGTTCTTCTACAAATTGTCTATATAGCCACAGTACATATATCCTAAAGTTTGGCTTGGGTCCCATGCCTGGTTATTGATATATATGGCATACCTGAAATTTTACCACCCCCAATGTTTTGATGTTTCAACCTTCTCCGCTACGTCCCAAAGTTTGTAACCGTTCCTTAAAACCCCCTGTATAGTAACCGGGGACGGTACCGCCGCGGCACCACCACGATGGGCATCCGCGGCGCGGACCACCCATCCGGACACACTCTTGGTCCGCAATTTCGCCGCGGGGGGCCCGGCCTGGACCTCCGCGACCGTGCGTGTGTGCGCGCGCGGGGCCATTCATGCTCGCCCCGATTAGGGCGGCTCGCATACCTGGCGGCCGGGATGCTTGATGGCCGGTACGTGGGAGCGACGGGCGCCGGCACCCGGGAGTCCGCGAAGAAGTTCGGACTCCGAGGAACCGCTTTTTTCGGGTAATTGCCGCGCTTACACCGAGAGAAATGTCGTCCTTCGCTGCCCCGAGTCGTCGGGATTCTTGGATATGGACGTGGGTCTTCTGAAGACAAATAATAACGCGAAAAAGATGGACGGACATACGTAGGAATTCCAAAATATTCCAGAAGACAATGTGCTCCACAGAACATATAACTAGAAGAAGGGCGTGTTCTTTATTCCAACATCGAAACAGCAGTGACAAATAATGCGACTGTGGTACCCTCATTGTGTCGGGACACCAGAAAAATTTAACTAAAAATGTTCCCTTAGTCGATAATAATAGTAACTTTATAACTTACCGGCTTCGTCGGTAAAACAGATATTGAATATTGTCAACTTCAGGGTCAAATTTATATTATTTTATTTCACCCTTATTTTACAATAATATTTAAAAGAATATACACAATATTGCCGTTTATTTACTATGGTAACATTATAGTATACTCATTTAAATATTACTGCAAATTCATAAAAAAACTTGAGACTTGAAAAAAAAATTATTAAAGGACAAAACGAGAACAATATATTATTAACAAAATCTTATTATTAATTAATATTTATAAATATAGAGATGTTTTAATAATATGAATACATGTACATTTAAAGTGTGACACATTATTTTATTTACTCTAATCGTTGAGTGAATAACTTTTATTCACTCTAGAGCGTTGAGTGAATAAAAGAAATGAATATTTATCAGAATGATCCATTGGTTTTGAATATTTTATGTCATTTTTGAATATCGTTTCACAATAAACATAGCTGGATATTGTTTATGAACGCTTGGAATATCTCATTATTACTTCATCATGATTATTAGCAACGGTAGGTACTTGAACAACATCGTCTGTCTCCAATCGGGAAAGAATTTGCATTACATGAAATTAATTCATTTTGTCTAACCTCTTGTTCAGAAACTTCATTATTCAATGATTCATTAGTAAATCTACTGTACGAATAGGAAAAGTTTTCACAAGGATGCGATTACAAGTTTTAGGATATAGAAAGTCGGAATCTATAAAAAAACGACATACAAACAAATGTTTATAATTCAAATTTGGAAAAAATAATACAAGCTTTCCATATTTGCACTATGAATAGAATTCCCATCAAGTCTTTTGCTTGGAAGAGCAATCTGTCAGTTTTAATCCCTGGGAATATTTGCAAAATAAAGTTTCTTGTGTATGTGACAGTTCTCATTGCTGCATTACCATATCCAAATATTTCTGCACTCCATATACTGTTTTTATAAAAAATGCCAATTTTAATCCCATGGGATGTTAAATCTGATGTTTTTCTACAGACACACATACATGTGTCAGTCGTCGTGGCAGTCCTTTGTGGATTTTTACAATGTCTGTAATAACACATTTAGATTGTCAGTATATCCTATCTTTCCTGGTCAATATTTTGGAATTAACAGAATAGACCACATGACAAATAATTTCCTCATTTCTTTATGTTTCCTGTACCAGAATATCTCTTCTCATACCGATGTTTCAACATCAAAATCCTTCAAACGTTTTGTTTCGATGAGCAAAGTCGCAATTTAAATCCCTGGGGACATTTGCAAAAACCAATCATGTTTCTTGTGCTTGTGCATGTTCCCATTCTTGCATTACCATATCCAAATGTTCCTGCAATTCATGGATTGTTTGGGATCATTGTATTATCTGTACTACAACATTTAGATTGTCAGGATATCTCACCTTTCCCGGTCAACATTTTACAATTAACAGAATACATCACATGGCAAATAATTTCCTCGCTCATTTCTTTATATTCTTTGTACCAGAATATCTCTTTCTTTCCATCCTTCAAATTTTTTGCTTGAATGAGTAAACTGATAAATGAAATCCCTGGGGATATTTTCAAAAAGCACTCATGTTTCTTGTGCTTCTGCAAGTTACCATTGCTGCATTACCATATCCACATGTTTTTGCACTCCATGGATTGTTTTTATAAAGAAATACCAATTTTAATCCCGAGGAATGTTAAATCTGTTATCTGTTTTTTTATTCTACACAGAGACTGACAGGTGGTGGTCCTTTATGAATATTTACATTGTCTGTAATAAACATTTAGATTGTCGGGATATCTCTTCTTTCCTGGTCAACACTTTAAATTAATAGTACAATGATAATTAATAGAGGAGTAATTTTAAACCCAAGGGATGTTAAGCTTATTTTTATTTCATCACTAGAGACCTTTTGGGAATCTGAATCACTGTATTATCTGACATTTACATAGTTAGAATTCCCCTTACCCGCTTATTGTAGTCTAAATTTTGAGAAACTAAGTGTTTGCTATAATCCCTAGGGATACAGTCGTATGCAAGTTGTTTCTATTGCCATATCAACATAATGTTTTTGTAATACTATATTTAGATTTGATGCATATAATTTCCTAAACACAAAGTGTAGTTATTAATCCCTAGGGATATTTAGAGAGGCATGTAATATCTTTTTGTTCTGTTGCCATAATGACATATACAAATTCTTTACTCTCTATGGATGAAAAATGCAGTTTTGATCATTACTTTTAGGAAAATTATGTTAATTTTAATCCCAAGGGATGTTAATTTTGTTTTAATTTCCACACAGAATTAGTAATGAAGCATTTAGCTAGCAGGATGTGTCTTCTATGGAGACCGTCTATTTATGTGGGTCTATATCGTTGGTATCAAAACATTTTGAATATATATAACGTTCTAATTTAGTAGTAGTAGTCATATTTCTAATCTCTAAGGATGTTAAGTTTAAGGAGGCAAACAGTTCTTATATGCCTCTGTATTGTCAGTATCAAAACAGGTGTTCATACCTACATATAGGAAATTAACTATCACTTCAAATCCCTAGGGATGTTAAATTTGCTAGTCTTGTTTTGGAAGCGCCGTATCGTCGGTATCAAAACATTTGTCGATATAGAACATTGTAATCGTAATTTTCAGGAAATAAACTGTCACTTGAAATCCCTAGGGATATTAAAATTTGCTATTATTTTCACGGAGACAAGAAGTCTTGTTCTGTAGGGATGTTAAATTTGCTATTATTTTCACGGAAGCAAACAGTCTGCTTTTACAGTTATGTATCGCGGGTATCAAAACATTTGTCGATGTAGGACGTTATAATCGTAATTTTCAGTAATTCACTGTCATTTTAAATCCCCAGGAATGTTGATTTTGCTATTATTTTCACGGAGACAAATGGTCTCCCTTTGCATCGTCGGTATCAAAACATTTGTCGATATAAGACGTTCTAATAGTTATTTTCAAGAAATAAACTGTCACTTCAAATCCCTAGGGGTGTTAAATTTGCTATTATTTTCACGGAAACAAAAAGTTTCCATTTGCGGCTATGTACCGTCGGTACCATAACATTTGTATAAGATGTTTCAATCATTGCCTTTTCAGGAAATACAGTAGAATGTCTAATCCCAAGGGATTTTAAGCTTGCATTTATAATAGTCTCCTGTGCTGTTTATATTAATACAATTGCATACACAGGATGTTATTTATCTGTCCGGCGACTTGGTATTTGAAGGGCCAATTTCTACGACACGCTGTTCCCTCTACAATAAATTGGACTTCCAAGTAAGTTGGAGCCGGAGGTATTCGGCGGCCGTGTAGCTTCGAGTCGGACGCGCGGCAAGAAGTGGATCATATCGTGCCATAAATAAGAGTGCCGGTCGGCGCAAAAACGGTCGGACGTTGACGAATGCGCGCCCTCCCGGCGCTCGATGAAAAACACGGCCTGGTAATACGATTGACATGGGCCTAGCGTCATGTCCCGCGTAATGTATGAACAACACCTCCATTGTAAACGGTTAAAGTTAATTAGAATTTACTATTAACACGTTTTGTTAAACAAGCCATCGGCGGACGATAAAGCGGAACGGCCTGCAGCGGCGTAGAGTCAAGCGGGGGTCGATGCTTCTTCTATTACGTAAGAACGAAACAAAGGATTGCTCAAGAGTGGTTGAATTCTGAATAAAAAATCGCTTTGAGGAAAATATTACTGGAACCTTGTATGTTAAAGAAGAATAATAGGAAATTTCTATCTACACTGATAAAAACGACTGGAATTTCCATGTTTTGTTATGCTCTTTTTACATAATATCGGAAACGGCTTGACCGATTTTTATGAAATTTTATATGTACATTCGGTAGGTCTGAGAATCGGTCGCAATCTATTTTTCATACCCCTAAGTGATAGGGGTGATCAACCCCAAACAATTTTCTTATTTTTTGGACAATTTTTTATATTTTTTTATGATGTGGCATTAAAAATTACATACAACCCTTAATTTGCATCCTTCTATCACAAGCCCCCATTTTTAAATAATTATTTTAGTAATTTAATCATTTTTAACCCTGGTCGATAACTGATCGATTATCACTAGATCAGTTATTCCCGCCAGGCATCTACCGGTGTCACTTCTCACCGAGTAAACAGCACGGAGTAGGGATGAGAACGAAGCCGGTCTCCTATCTCTCTCACACAATAAGCCTTCTCCCACTCCCTACACAGTTTTCGACCATGTGTATGAATCGAGCGTAGTAGTGACGTTTACAATTATCATTTTACCTTCTAAGTGTAATTCTCAAGTAAATTTATTATTAATTTGCTGGGCCATAATTATTTATTTCCTATTTTATCAATAATTACTAAAATTGTTAATTTTAAGTGTAGTTGTCATTATTAGTTAATTAAGTGATCTACATAACCTCAAAAGTACGCAACACGTGTCACGAGCTCCCGCCAACAACGGCTATTATTTTACTACATGGCTATTTTTTTGTACAGTGAACAATGCCAACAAGACGTAAAGGGGCTAATTTGGGCCGTCAAACAAGTCAAATTGCAGGCACGCGAAATAATTAAAAAAATGAATGTTTCGTGTTTTGTTACTCTTATAGGCCGTCATCGTTCACGGTGCTCCATTCCTCTTTTAGTCATATACCACATCTCCGCACGCTTACAATAAGTTAGTTATTTTTTATTTAACTGCCAAAATATTTACTAGAAATAATTCGTATGGTAAAATAACGTTTGCCGGGTCACCTAGTATTATATATATTAAGGAATAATAAAGTGTATGTGTTTTTACGTAATAAAATTAGAAAATTTCAGAAATAGTGTGGTAGTTACCATACGTAACATTGTAGGAATAAGTACTTTTGTCATGTACGCTTGCGGGTGCTGCCCTTGGCTTGCATATATATCACTGAAATACTTATGTATGTAAAAGTACATCATGATTTTTTTATAAAAAATAACTTTCATCATAATTATAATACTCGTAGACAAGATGATTTGCTTTTACCTAAACATAAATTAGTACTTTATGAAAAAAGTCCTATGTACATGGGTATTAAATTGTACAATAAGCTGCCACGTATGTACAGAGATATTATTAATATAAGAACTTTTAAAACTAAAGTAAAAGAAATGTTGTTGGTGTACTGTTTTTATACAATTGATGAAATTTTAGAATGTCAGTTTTAGTTGTTTTTTTTACTAACTGTGTCCAATGAGTATATTTGTAACCAGTTTGTTTTATTTTGTATTATTATCCCAACTAAACACTTTAAACTCTTTTGGCTCATAGCCTTTACTTTTTCGTTTGAGAAACGTTTCCGGTTCATGAAACTTTCGCCCATCTGTTGTACAAATTATTATAAATTGTCATCATTAATTTTAACATTGACCACTTAGTTCACAGGTAATTAGGACTGTACGATTCAGAGTGTAAAACAATTAAATCAATATCACTTAGCCAACATTATAGTTTCACTTATATTTTTGTTTTCAATATAGCTAACATTAAGCCACTGCAGGAATTAGTCATATATTTTTTTTATACTTTAGTTCCGACTTTGTTGGTAGCAGTTGGGCACGAGCTCCCAGAGCATTTTGTAACAAATCGCCTGTAATCTCACTTCTCTCCAGGCTTTCGTTTATTTTCACTAATTAATAAATTTGATAAACTTTTATTTACAAACTTGTCAGTTGATATATCCATGGTAATCATTCCTATTTATTAAACAACGATCGTTTAGGTGAGATATAAGTTGTCTGTTACTTCCTGCTCGGCCTAAGCGCCTTGACTTGCAGGAACCGACCTACATTGCAGCAGGTGCTTAATCACAGACCTCTCGCTCGTGCCATTAAATCTGTAAATGATACTGCAAGAAACAACTACTCGCGGACTAATGCCCCGACCGGCATTGAATTACATCTGCAGTACCGGCTTAGGGCTTGTTAGTCCTCATCAGTATGCCGTAGGTGAGATGACCGCCAATTGAACTGTCTGCTCCTTCCTTGCAGGAAGCGACCTATATTGCAGCAGGTACTTAAATGCACAGCTTTCACCCTGGGCGACGCGCCGTTAGATCTGTAAATGATACTGCATTTAAGTATCTTGTAATATGTTGCTCTCGATAATTGACATCCTCATAGCTCTCTTGATATATGAACAACTATTATGTTAAACAGAAAATGACGTTCACCGCGCCGCCACTGGTCGGACAACGGCCGTGGAAGCCCGTCCTCGCCACGATCAATCAGTCAGCTGTCTGCGCATGTGTACGCGCTGTTCGGCCGGACAATCGCTAGATGTCACCCGTACTTTACGATTGTTAATTTCAGACATGTCCGCCGCAATTGTCACTCCGCAGCCGCTGCGATGTTTGCTATAAATCGCGCACCGAACAATTGAAGATATTTCGTTTAGATACGACCGCGCAAGGTCTACTGGGAATTTTTAATTACCGGTGGTTTTTGTCCGAGAGCGCGCTCGCTACGTAAAAGGAGCCTCCGAGACCCGATCAAATTAATTTATTTCGATCGATGGGAATCGGCGATTGTCTTGAAACGGTGAGCGGTCGGTCTCATGACCTACTGAGACGGGGGCGCGTTGGCAAATCTCCGCATCCGAGATGGCTTAGAGAAATAGTCGTTGCGGAATCGGATGGAAATTGGCGGCTGCCGAGAATGTCACGTTCACTCGGGAAATAAGCGAAATGTTATTATCTATAATTGACTTTTTAATCACTCATTACAGCCATAATTGACTTTATTTCACTAGTGAAATGAAGAAGTCTTATTTCACTATTTTACTAAAATCAAAGAATAATGCATACAAATAATTTAAATTTATTGAACAATTGCAGTACATCTCATCGACAAAAGCGAATATAAAAGATGTCAATAGATGCTGACGGTAAGTGGTGGGATTGAGTGATGCAATATAATTTCAAGCAAGTGACATAAAAAAACTTATTAGAATGTATGAATATATCCATAATACATTATCATAATTCTATAGATGATGCCTATTTTAGTCTATATTATTCAAAGCGGAGTGGTTATTAATGAAATATTTTAAATCTTGTCGTCAAATCAGAATTATTTTACCCCAATCGACCCCACTCCGCTCGAGTATAAGAATTTATCTACAACTGCTTTATAAGAGCCTCACTACAGTATTTATTTGGCACTGTTTCAGTTGAATTACACCACTAGAGGAGTAATGTGGCGCATTACCCCACTAGTGAAATATTAAAAAAAGAGATCACTGCTTAATAGTTATTTATATTAAAAACCATCAGGTTTATCAGTTTGACAATTAATAGATAATACCAGAGGAACGCAGCTGGTCTGTATTTGTATTAACAACGCTTAAATTTTCTTTGTAAGCACTTGAAGTAGCTTCCAGAACGGCAGTCCGGCTCCAAGAACTTTTGTGGCGAGTTTTTTTCTTGTTGTCAAGAGACGTATCAATATAGCCTTCACACGCGGTGCTGGGCGCCCAACCACCATGCCGTTTTACAGTTAGAAGGTCTGCTCCTGTGTTGGCTAGAAGTGAAGTAGACCTTCTTTGGCATTACACTAAAAGTATTTATATCAACAGGAAGCTTCATGCATATCTGGTAAAAATGAAAGTAGAAATGAAATGATTTGCAGCAGCTTTCTGTTTCTACTAATTATTTCAATCAATACCACTATTTCCACAAGATATGTGTTATGTGTAAAATATCTTGATAGTCTTTCACATACGATCCAAGAATACCCATTCAATTAAAAAAAAAACAAAAGTTAATTCTACAGAAATGCGATATTCAATTGTTTTTCCGTTAGACAATATTTAAAACTTCCTACAACTTTCGTCTACATTTTCTTTCATATTTGGAACAATAACGGAGAAGAAACCAGAGAGGGAGCAATTTTACAGTACCTGCATCGTGATAAAATTAAAACTATGGATTCTGTACAATATCTAGCCACGTTTGTAGAATAGTTAATATTTCTAAGTTATTAACGGTTTGCGTATCAACTGTATTCTCAAACAATGGCCACAAGCTGTGGTCCCCGTTTACTAATAATACGTTATCCTGACAAGAACAGGACCGTACCAAATATGAAATAATTTTTACAACGTCCAGGTAGATTTCTCCGTGAAAATAATTTATGCCATTTAATAGATTTGGCAAAATAACTTGTCAAATAACGAACTGGTAAAAACATTCATGTTAAACTGGCGCTGAAAATGTCTAGGAGTTAATGCATAGGGGTTACATCGGAATATTCATTAAAGTTGTGAACATTCGGAGATCCTTTGCGAGTGAAACAAGCCTCATCAGTGAAAAGAATTTTCTTGTAAACATTACTATACCGATGCAAGATAATCTCGCCAAAGGTCTCTCGTCGATCCAAATTTTGAGGCATTTTTGAATTCGATGTATAGAAGTTCTTGATAATTCAGTTTGTCCAACTGTTTGCAATATATTTTCTTCATCTAGTGAAGGAATAGGACGTTCTCGGATATTATTGAAAAACTGAATCTCTATGTTAATATTGTTAATATCCTTAAACTTGTATTTAGAAAGGAATAATCGGAAATAGGAAACTATAATTAATGGTCTAGATTTTCTAACTAAGCCAACGTTTCGATTTATTTTAAATCTTCTTCAGGGCTACAATAGAAAGCAAGAGATAAGAATTATAAAAAAAAAACAATATTGACAATGTAAAATTTAAAAAACAAAACAAAAGACAAAAGAATAGTTACACATACATGTGAAATTTTCTTTTTTGAAAAAAACATATTAAAATACTATTCATTAAACAACAAAACATTAGATTAAAATATTAGTTTAAAATTTTGTTTAAAAAATTAGTAGCACCCTTACCTAGTGAGACAAAACCAGAGTCAAAAACAATAAAATTATTATTCATCATATAATGAACAAGTCAGTAGGAAATGCTTTTACTAAACGATATAAATATATAGTGGTAAACTGTAATGTTTCGAATAGTCTTCTAAATTAAATATAAATATCAGACATCGAGATACTAATTAATGAAAAGTAAAAAACCCAGTAAGAAAAAGCAATAAAAATAAGACGTTGACAACAAAAGAAAGAAATGATGTACTGAATGTTCATATTATAGGTATTTTCATTTAATAAATTTCTTAATGATACCATTATAGATTACGCTTAAATGTTCAGTATCAGACTTCTTATTAATGGTATTATTTTGAGATTGTATACATACCATCTCGCTAATAAGCCTTTTTTGGTAATTATATTCCTTGTCAAAAATCTTAATTGAATCATTATTAAAATTAAAATTAGGATTATATTTGAAATGATGAAGAGCCAATGCTGTATGTTCTTTTTTGTTAATATATTTAGGGTTACATGACGATTTATGGGAGCTCATTCTATGTTTAATATTTTGTTTTGTCTGTCCAATATACATCCCTAAACAATCATTACATTGAATACCATAAATTACGTGCGACAGATACGATTTTTCTAGTTTGTCTTTCATGGATGAATATAGTTGACCTATTGTCTTGCTATGGTAAAAAACAACACGCATATTCTCACTATTAAGAATTATTTTCAATTTTTCCGATAAACCTTTAACATAGGGTATCTTAACATATCTAATATTATTATCTAGATTATTTGTTTCTGAATTCACACCTGAGCCATTGTTATTATTAATGTTATTATTATAATTACGATTATTATTCAAGATGACGTTAAAAAGGGAAGTGGGATAATCATTAATTAACAGAATCAAGTCACTTGTCAGCTTCATTTTCCAGTCATTGTCAACAACAAACAGCGGCAGAAATAAAATAGTTTCATTACTGTCAAATTTTAAAGACAAAGCCTACTACTGGCTTTCTGATTTTTTCTAATAAACACAATAAAATCTTGTTTTAATTAATGCATTTTTTCTTGAAAACCTTTAAAAGTTTTTTAAAATTTATCAATTTACTTGAACTCATATAGTAGACCTAAATCATGTACCAAATTTCAATATTTCAAGTCAAAGTAATTCAGAGATATATTTTTCTTCGAAATATCTGGCCCCATTTTGGAGGCCTGTAACTCCGCCTGTGTGCAACTTTCATATATAGGCATGTTTGATTAAAATGCAACATTTTAGGACCCCCTACATGCACCTGCTCCATATCGCTTCTTTAAGTAACACCCTATATATTAAAATCATCCTGTAATGTTTAATTTATACAGATCAACGTACGACGCTTCAGAGACAACAAACGCAATATAAAATTACAGGAAAACAGTGTGATTGATCGCCCGGACTAGGAAATCCTGCGGGCCGGTCCTGCCCCCGGCGCTATCTAGACCAAATCATCTATTAGCGTGCCCGCCGGCGGCATCCCAGCCATGGCATCCTAGATATTCCCGTTCCGAAATGCTGATCATCTTCAGGTACTGTTTTCTTGTGTTTAACACCGTTCTCTGATCATTCCGAGATTCCGGTCTAGATTGTGGCGCGCCGAATCTCTTTGTCTTAACTTTATAATTAAGAGTATGACATTTCTAAAGTGTCACGGGGAAGATGGATCGACCGGGACCGAAGGAGAGAATGTAACGGGCGTTTCGGCTTGTCGGACGCCGAGATGTCATCGGGCGGAGGTTTGTGGTAGACGAGGCGCTTGGGAATTGAAAGAAATGCGGACGGTCGTGACCGGACAGACGGACAGTTCCAGTTTCGTACCTGATTCCGGCAGAATTCGACACCGGTGGAGAATACAGGGCGTTGCAAAAAATAATAATGACAGAAAAATCAGTCGAATCTGTATTTACAATGTGTTTGGTCATTGGAATATCAAAAAGTAGTAGCGTAGAACAAAAGCAAGCACAGATATAGAATCTTTGAACATCTCTTTATTCTTATATATTTTTAGGTATTAATAATATTGTGTGAAACTAACTACTCAGTGGACAAAAGCCCCAACCTGCGTTGAATTACACCCACAATATCTACCCATATATTCCTTATTAATAGCTTTTGTAACATTTTTTTACTGTTTTAGAAAGGTATTTTAAGCTAATATAAATCAAATCTCCTACAATTCCTATCAATGAAGTCATATGTATGTCCTCTGATACCAAACATCTAGATATGCTAATAAACAATTCCACAGACAAAGCTCTATTCAATAATTATCTAAAGTAAAAAATCTAATTTACTAACCTGCTAATGAAACACTCTATAAATATATAACTTCACTTATTGGCAGTAGGAACACGACAAATTCAACCACAATAGATGAGATCTGACCTATTTCTGCATTTTTTAGGATTGCTTCTTCAGGTGGTCTCCTTTAAGTTGAATATCTAGCTATAAAAATTAAAATTATTTGAAGTTAAATATCGACAATGACAAAAAGTGACATCCTGTCAATGAATTAAATATGACAATACCTACTTCGTAGGTCGTGTTCCCACTGCCAAAAAGTGAAGTTAGATATTTATAGAGTGTTTCATTAGCAGGTTAGTAAATTAGATTATTTTCTTTAGATAATTATTGAATAGAGCTTTGTCTGTGGAATTGTTCATTACTATACCTAGATGTTTGGTATCAGAGAACATACATATGACTTCATTGATAGGAATTGTAGGAGATTTGATTTATATTAGCTTAAAATACCTTTCTAAAACAGTAAAAAAATGTTACAAAAGCTAATAATAAGGAATATATGGGTAGATATTGTGGATGTAATTCAACGCAGGTTGGGGCTTTTGTCCACTCAGTAATTAGTTTCACTCAATATTATTAATACCTAAAAATATATAAAAACTTTTACATAAAAGGTGAACATTTTTCAAGTAGGTATTGTCATATTTAATTCATTGACAGGATGTCACTTTTTGTCAATGTCGATATTTAACTTCAAATAATTTTAATTTTTATAATAATTTTTATAGTTAGATATTTGATTCAACTTAAAGGAGACCACCTGAAGAAGCAATCCTAAAAAATGCAGAAATAGGTCAGATCTCATCTATTGTGGTTGAATTTGCCGTGTTCCCACTGCCAAAAAGTGAAGTTAGATATTTATAGAGTGTTTCATTAGCAGGTTAGTAAATTAGATTATTTTCTTTAGATAATTATTGAATAGAGCTTTGTCTGTGGAATTGTTCATTAGCATACCTAGATGTTTGGTATCAGAGAACATACATATGACTTCATTGATAGGAATTGTAGGAGATTTGATTTATATTATTAGCTTAAAATACCTTTCTAAAACAGTAAAAAAATGTTACAAAAGCTAATAATAAGGAATATATGGGTAGATATTGTGGATGTAATTCAACGCAGGTTGGGGCTTTTGTCCACTGAGTAGCTAGTTTCACTCAATATTATTAATACCTAAAAATATATAAAAACTCTTACATAAAAGGTGAACATTTTTCAAGTAGGTACTGTCATATTTAATTCATATAGTTAGATATTTGATTCAACTTAAGGAGACCACCTGAAGAAGCAATCCTAAAAAATGCAGAAATAGGTCAGATCTCATCTATTGTGGTTGAATTTGCCGTGTTCCCACTGCCAAAAAGTGAAGTTAGATATTTATAGAGTGTTTCATTAGCAGGTTAGTAAATTAGATTATTTTCTTTAGATAAATATTGAATAGAGCTTTGTCTGTGGAATTGTTCATTAGCATACCTAGATGTTTGGTATCAGAGAACATACATATGACTTCATTGATAGGAATTGTAGGAGATTTGATTTATATTAGCTTAACATACCTTTCTAAAACAGTAAAAAAATCTATTTATTCATTATGAACACATTTAGATGTTCTTAAGAGTTAGTATTCTTGAGACAGAGTTTTTCTATAAAAACAAATGATTTTTACATTTAATATCTGAAGAGAGATTGGCATAACGGAAAATAGACGACGATATTTGTAATGGGAAAGTTGCATGTATTTGATATTTGTTTGAAAGGTATTACACGGTAATACATATTGAAAGATCAGAAAATGTCAAAATAGGGCAAATGACACCTTTACACAAATCAGGAAATACTAGTGTGATTAGACCAATAACAATCCTGCCTTCACTATGTTAAATTTAATAATGCTCAATCTAAAAGTTTTATTTCCAGTTCGGGTGTACCTTAAGGGTCCATATTGGGACCGCTGCTTTTTATCCTATTTATAAATGTCATCTCGTATTATACAAAGCATGCCAAATTTTTACTCTATGCAGATGACTTGTTTAACAACAAGTTGGGATGATGTTGAAAAGTTACAAACGAAGCAAAATCTAAACGTATTATATACACATAATAAATACCCTATAGTGGGAATATACATATATGGTGGATAGTATTGAGATAGAACGTCTGAATAAAATCAAGGGCTTAGGTGTAATGTTTAGCAAAAATTTTTCATTTAATGAACACAAGTTTAACAGCAGAATGTTACAGCAAGCTTGGTTTTGTTCTTAGAACAAGCCAATAATTTAGATCTAGCACAGATATAATCAAAATTGGAGTATTGCAGTGCGATTTGGAATCCACAAACTACCAGTTACAATGATATGACAAATTCAGAAGAAATCAATATAATTTAAAGAATTTGGAGTAAGTATACCAGTTTATGGTATTATATGAACATCAACGAATAGAGCTTGGTGTGACATCTTTGGTAATAAGGGAAAATGGTCAGATTTTATTTGTTTACAATATATTACACAGTCAGATTGTTCTTCCTACTTTATTAATATCAATTAATATTAATGTACCGGATATAAGAGAAAGAAGGCGTTTGTTTCTTATATTTTCGCGTTTTTGTGGCATTTGTGGGTCATATACATAGTGAAAATACTATGAAGGTAATGCCACAACTATTAGTGGTGATGTGGTAAACTTACAGTATTTTTAAACGGAACTTATTCCTTTGTTTACATTTCACTTCTCCTTAAACATTTTAAAAAAATCCTTATTTATTACTTTTGTTAATTACGTTTTCATAATAAAACAGGTGATTTAATGTAGTAAAATCAGAGAGAAATATTTTATAAATGCCTCAATTAAAATTCTTCACCACGTAAATGGTAAGGGCAAATACAGAACATATTATTTGGAATCGGATTGAAGCGCTGAATACAATAAATGAGAAAAAATTAAGTTTCCTTTACCATTGATTTACTAAACGTCCTGTATCCATTTTTAAAAGAAAAATTTTATTGATTTTTTTCTTCATATTTCAATTTTTTCGATGAACTTAAACCTACCTGTATTTCTAATTCAACTTACAGTAAAATGGCTTTCACAAACAAACAATGCCGCAATGCTTTTAAATAAAGTACAATACTAAATGAAAAAATGCAATATACATTTTTTCAGTTAATAGTAACAATATATCTTGTCTTGTCTCGCAAGATTTTTTTTTAAATCTTGTCCTGTCTTGTAATTCGAGCTGTTAAGTCTTGTCTTATCTTGCGAGAGCAATACAAGATCAAGAAAAAGCAAGACAAGAATGCTACACTGATGACAACTTTGCTTAACATTTTACTAGGTTACTTCCTAGATCAAATACAGCTGACTGAAAATTTAAACGGAGATTTTAGAGAAACACAACAAACTCCTTATCTGCGTAGATAATCGCCGACACGTCACGGCGTGTCCGAAAACCCATCAGAATCCATCGGACGCCCCATCAGAACCCTCAAGAGCGTATCCCGTTCCGAATCGCGACCTTTCCGTCGGTCGATCTTGACGCGAGCCCGTCACCAGAACCCGCGCCGAGGGATGAAATTCCAATCAATTATCAGATATCCGTTTCATAGTTTTTAATTGCTACCCAATACCTTGTCCGACATGATATTTACAGATAGCTGCGGCCTGTCACTGGGCCCTGTGTGACATCCGATATGCCTCTAGAAATTAGACGGGCGATAGCGATGGTGTCTTTTTTTCTGTTTGGTGTGCCGCTGGCTCGACTGTCACCGATAAAGATGAGGAACGGGAGATTTTATAGAAATACATAACGAATTCGGGTGTTACTGTATTCGTAATACGTTCTTTTCGCATACACTCAGAGAAATATTTTAGTTGACATTCACATAACGCTGTGCAATGAAATTTGTAGCATCTATTTGAACAGATGGGAAATTCTAAGACAATTTTTTTATTTATTTTACTATTACTCTGTTCTACAGGTTACAAAACCCAACTACAGAACAGGAAGGTAAAGAGAAATATAAATATAAATTCAAGTAGTGTACAAACACATAATAATTATAATTGCATCTTAAGACTTAAAAACTAACAAACAATTAAAATAATAATCAGTTAAAAAACAATGATCTTATCTTGTCAGCTCTGGAATTGAAAATATCTAAGCGATGCTCCAATGAATTACAAAAAGTGCACATTTTATATATAGGGGAATGTTTAAGAATATTTGTATTAGGGGCGAGCAAGTAAAAATTATTACCTTCCCTTCAGTTAACTCTCGGAACAATAAAGTTTATTTGCTACAGAAAATCAGGGCAGTCAGTCAGATTATTTAAAATTTTAAACAAGATAAGCACACTGTGACATTGACAAAACTCATCAAAGCATGTCTTTGTAATAATTCAGATTGGAAAAACCCAATAGGAGGAATTACCCCATCCATCCTAAAATTAAGAAATTTAAGAAACTTTCTTTGTATCAATATTTTGTTTACGAGAATTATAGTAAGGAGACCAAACAGAAGCGGCATATTCGAGTTTGGATCGAACAAAACAATAATATCAGATTTTAAGCGACTTAATTTGAACAAAATTACTACTATTTCTTACTATAAAACCGTAATCTAAGTAATTGTAGAAGGGAAGTTTTGTAAATAATATATTATGGTCCAGTCTGTCGAATAACTGTCGAATCAGTGTAAACAATATCAGTTTGCAATCGTCTGTCCATGGATTTCTAATGTTGTAATAAATGCGGCTATGACCTTACTGAAGTTACACAAAATAGATATCGACCGGAAGTTAATAACATCCTGATTATTTGCTTTTTTTATAAATCGGACAGATTTTAGAGTGCTTCCAGACAAATCTTTGTATAACAGTATAAATAATGCCGTGTATCGAGGCGCAACTGGAAAAATGGAGAATCGACGAGAAGCGTTTGGGAAATGGATCCAGAGATGCTAGAAAATACCTGGAATATTCGTTTGGTCTATACAAGAAGAATAAACGGCCGAGTTAGTCAGTCTTCAATTGGAGTGTTTAGTTGGAAATTTCCTGGAGATTTGGAGCGATTTAGACAGTGGTTAATTAAATAGTGCTTAGTTGAGTTGTAATTAGTAATCAGTAGTGTTAATAAAGATAAGTGATTAATTAATGGTTTGTGTTTTCTGATAAAAGAAAAAGTCGGGTTAGGAAACCCGTGACAATACTATTAGGTATTATTGTGTTCAACAGACATTGGTATTGAATAAAGTTGAAAAATAGATTCGTAAAATGGGCACAGAAAGTGGATCTCACCGGGCAAATTGAAGAAGTATTACATTATTTATTGCAGCGCCTAATAAAAAGTATTTCACGGTGCAAAAAAAATGAAAAGGAAAATGTAGTGTAGGGCGATGAAGCGCGATGAAAGGAAGCATTGCAACGTTGTTTGTTTGTGAAGACAATTTTAAGTGAGTTTATCGAAAAAAGTAAAATGTAAGGTTGTAAAGAATCAATTAAACTTTTCTGTTAAGCTACCAGAATGTACACAGGGCATTTAAAAAATAATGGTAAAGAAAACTTGTATTTTTTCTCATTTATTGTATCCAACGATTCATTCTGATTACAAATAACATGTTCTGTATTTGCTTCTGTGAGACTTATTAGCACAAACTCCTCACGATTTTAGAACCGATTTGAAATACTATTATGCACACTTATTGAAGTAAAATTTGACATATACAGGGTGATTCACAACTTATCTATTAATTTTTTTTTGTGAAACTTATAGTTTATATGATAATGTGAAAATGCTTTAGCAGAACGATTTCCCAGTAAACATGTTCCAAATGCGGCTACTTTTACCGCGGTATGCAGTGAGTGCAAGTGTAGTGTAACGCAAGAATGACACGGTAAATTTGAAACCGAATCGCGGAAGAGATGGAGGTCCAGGACGTTCACAGCGTATTGCAGCAGTGTGGTGTATCATACATGAAGCTAAATTATATTCGTACCATGTACAGCGTGTCTCAGCATTAATACCAAGAGACTGTATGAGGAGGACCGGTACCATGATCATTTGGACTTTTTTTGTGTGGATATTTAAAAAATGTATGTGCATCGGACAGAAGTGGACACTATTGAGGTATGTCAAACTATTTTATCAATTAAAACCTAAAATTAATTCTAATAATTAATGACAACAGCGGCAAAAGCAGTTGAGTTAAAATGTTATTTATTTCTTTCTTTGGGTATTTCTCTCAATTTTTTTCCGGTCGCCGATTGGATGGTTTTACAGCAGACCAGTTTCCAGTGTCGTGCAGAAGTGTACTCTTAAATCATTTTTGAACTGCTCTTTTGTTTTTTCTATACAGAACTGTATTTGTAAGAGTACATTCTAATCTGAATCACCGTGTATTTCTCTCTGTGTAGTTTTTTTTTGTGTAATACAGAGTTGGAGCTGCCGAAACCGCAACCGCAATCCCCTCTGTTCCTGACAGCAGCCGCCTGGATCGTAGGTCCGAACAAAACAAAAGAAGGCCCGGCAAAAATCATAGCCAACTATCCGACCCCCCAAATCGCGATTTCACTTTCAGCACGGCACACCAGCGCAGCCATGTATGAAACGAGCGCGCTTCAGATCAAGCAGGCGCTGCCGGCGGCTGGGTTGCCGATCGCCGTGGGCCTGACACGGAGTCATCTGGAGTTGAGAGGTCATTCGGGGTCCGATCCGTAGCCTAGCAACCGTCCCCGACCATCCCGGCCGGCGTCATCGCGGGACGTCCGCGTTGCCGGAGAAGAAAACAGCATTATTATCAAGAGTGCTCGGGAGATTGTTTTTTGTTTGTCCTGGAGGGCCGGGGCATCGTTTGTTTCCTTCGTTATGATGTTTGCGTACACTTGGACGGTGCCCTAGGTGGATACCTGGTCGGTTTGAGATACAACGAGAGATGAAATCCGAGAGTAGAGAAAAACCACGGTTTAACTATGACTAAGTTCAAATATTTTAAGAGGACACAGAGAAGATTAAGAAATAACCGAACATCTTTTAAAAAAATTATACTTACTTCTAAAGCTAAAAGAAATTATTTCGATATTATATTAAATCTTTATTTAACGCCGCCTATGCGACCTGTCCACCGCACGTTTGACGTTTACAGAGTCAGAGTAAGCAACCAGCAAGACAACGGTAAAATTCGCTGTCATGTCATAATTCAATTTCTGTCTTTACGTTGTAGTTTTGTGTTCTTCTACAGTTTTTAGTACCTTATTTTAATTTTAAACGAGGAATTTGCTTATACATTTTTAGGTATTAACAATATTGTATGAAACTAACTACTCTGCGGATTAAGGCCCCGATCAGCTTTGAATTACACCCGCAATATCTACCCATATATTCTGTATTATTAGCTTTTGTAACATTTGTTTACTGTACTGGAAAGGTATTTTAAGCTAATATAAATCAAATCTCCTACAATTCCTATCAATGAAGTCATATGTATGGCTCTCTGATACGAAACATCTAGGTATGCTAATAAACAATTCCACATACAAATTATCTAAAATAAAAATTAATCTAATACCTAAATTTACTAACCTGGTTTAATGAAAACATTCTATAAATATCTAAATTCACTTTTGAAACTGTGGGAACTTGAAAATTCAAACACAATAGATGAGATCTGACCTATTTCTGCAGTTATAAGATTGCTTCTTCAGGTGGCCTCCTTTAAGTTGAGTCAAATATGTATAATTTAAAAGTAATTTCTACTTACTGACGAATACAAAGTATCATATAGGTATTACATATTTCTTTGACACTTTTCAAACAAATGTGTTTTCTTAGTATAATAATATTTCTGTAATTTGCATCACTACAAGTAAGTTCCGGGCAATATGATATACGCGTAGATCAATTAACTAATTGTCACTTCACTGTAACTGGCATTGGTCTTCAATGTTTCATAATCTAGCGATGTTTCTTTACAGTTTATACTAAAAATTTCATATATCTTGATACCTTCTTATATGGCTAGAAGCAAAATTCGAACTAAATATTCTCGACATTCTGTTTGTTTGAGGGAGAAAAGAAATATCGCCGGTCAGAGTTTTGTTTTGATGTTTACACGGTTGGATGCTTGGCCTAGATGTTTTTTGGCATTTGATTTGAAATATGAAGAAGGTAAAAAATCACAAGTAAATAAGAAAGGGCCTCTAGCAAACAACAATCCTGGATAACGAGCTGCCTAAGTTTGGACCACCTCTTCTGAGAATATGAATATGATGATTTAATGTCATCTATTGTAGAGTTAAATGGATATTTTTCTGTTTATAACACAATTTCTGAAGTACACTGAAAAAATCGTATGTGAATATATTGTAATTTTGGCAACATTACTTAAAAAATTGTCAAAATGCAATTTTTTGTGTTTTTATTACTTTTTTCGTAAGTTTGTTATAAATTAATACATTCTTTTTGTAAATAAATATTGTATTTTTACAATGTCAATGCAAAAATATTGAATATTTGTAAACTGACAATAAAAACGTGATATTACTATAACAACTATAATAACAGGTACTGTGAAAATAAAAAAGAGACAAAGGTACAAAAAAAATCACACCAAAAATTTTCAAATTACTATAAAATCACAGAAAATTTACAAAAATTTAGTAAATATACTGAAGTAACTACAAATAAATATTTCAGTGTGTAATAACTCCTAAAAGTATTTTTATATATTTTTAGGTATTAATAATATTGTGTGAAACTAACTACTCAGTGGACAAAAGCCCCAACCTGCGTTGAATTACACCCACAATATCTACCCATATATTCCTTATTATTAGCTTTTGTAACATTTTTTTTTTTACTGTTTTAGAAAGGTATTTTAAGCTAATATAAATCAAATCTCCTACAATTCCTATCAATGAAGTCATATGTATGTTCTCTGATACCAAACATCTAGGCATTGATAGGAATTGTAGGAGATTTGATTTATATTAGCTTAAAATACCTTTCTAAAACAGTAAAAAAATCCTAAAAGTATCACTTGAATGTAAGGACGTACAACGGCTAGAAAAAAAAACAAAATTTTCAGTCCTTTAATTGAAATTCATATGATACAACCCTCAAATGATCATTTAGTTGATAGAATTAAATAAAATTCCAACTATTGTAAATTCGTATAAATTCTCCCGGCTCCTTCACCATTTTTAAGAAAATTTCACACTTCGAATCCTTATTTTCACCTTTCATACATTGTACGGAAAACCAAAAAGAACAAAACGTAAAAATCAACAATTTTAAAGCTATCCCAAAACACACACGTAAGTCAACAATTTTTATCTGCATGCTCTTCTATGTCTCACGACAAAAAAATTCTTGACGACAAAATAATGCGCCAAACTTACTGTGGTAACATGCGGTGTACTTTAATATAGTCTAACTAACTTTAAACTAGTCTTAAATTCGATAATGTTTTTGATTTTGTTTATACAGGGTGTTCCTCTAAAATTTTCAGTGCTTATATCTCGGTCGCGAGAGCAGCTAGTGCGGCGAAATGTAGTATACACACACTAGATGGCGCGTAGAAACCGATGGCACCACCTATACTTATATAGGGTGTCCAATTTTTCAGAAAACCGATTTAATTTCAATTTTTTTATAGCAAACCTCGCTAAAATTTATATTTAAATTAGAATATTATTAATTACAAACACTGAAAAAAAATCATTATTTTGTCACGTAAAATTTTTATAGCCTTGAGCCCAATTGAGTAGTTGTCAAAATGACATTAGATTTATTCAACCTTAACATCCTGTAGAACTAAATGGAGCAACATTCGTATAAGGTTTACCTGTAGTACTACGCACCCTCAAACATCATCGAACACCCTGTATAGTTACCTTTGCGCTTGCAATTCTAAATGGGACATTATACTCCTGACCTCTTCCTGGGGTACACAGCACGAGACAGGAAAATACGTCTGTTATATTCCTCACGAGGGGGAGTTATGGTCAAGCAGTCAAGCAGGATGCAGGCGACTTCAAAAGGACGAGCAAGTCCTGTCGCAGGAAACCGACAAAATAAGCTGTATGAAAATAAATTGGCGGTCGTCGCGACGCGAAATCAATGACGGTGATTTTAAGGGTCGGTGAAGTGGAAAACAAGGCTTTAAAAAGGGGTAAACCTGCAGAAAAATTACCCTCGTTTTAGAAGTAATGAAATAGTAATATGTTTCAATAGTTTCCTGCTATAAGAGCCGCGGATACCGCGAGAATTTCTAAAAAACAATTTTAATCGTTGAACTAGAAAATGTATCTCTACTAATTATTTCTTTTTTGTTTATATGTACTCAATTTAATTTATTGCAATAAAAAAGACATTTGTTATTACTGTCACTTAAAGGGAAATGTGGTTCATGCACTGTGGTGCTCCTCATTTTACAATTTTGGAAAAGAGAACATTCATTTAAAAAAGTTTTAACTTTCATCATAGAAAAAATTGTGATAAGGTCACACACAAAAAAAATATGAATATCTTTCTATCTGATGTATCCAGATTAAAGCATTTGTACAAGTCGGTAATTAATATTAATTGCACTAAGAAATAGTATATTACATACCGAGTTTGAAAGTGTTTCAATCTTGTTGAGGGATGTTGTGATGGTCAATGTTGCATATTACTTCAAATATTAAATCTCCACAATCTCCACATTTACAAGTTATTGGCATTTTTGAAACAACAAAATCTAGGATATATATCCACGCACTTTATCCAGTGAGAACATTGCGGCGGTTTTGAAAAATACACATGATGATATGGTACATATAAAGGCTGCACTCATAATTGGTGTATCAGATGCATGACGAAGTGACGAACTGCATAAAATAAAATTGACTGACTAATATCGTCGAAAGTAAGATTCACATCGAAATTCCAACATCAAAAACCTATCAGTCAAGAGAATTTGTAGTGAGCAATGAAGAATAGGTAACGTTAATTAAAACATATGTTGCACTTCGTTTAGAAGTTCTAAATGAAAATTCTTTTTAACAATTAAAATTCGATAAAATCACTCGCCAGCCAATTTGCCACAATTCGATAAATCAATTTCCCACAAATATTGCAGTGTTTCTAAAGCTTCCGCATTGTGACACGGGACACTGCTTCCCAGGAACAACAGCCACACTGCTGGTAAATAGCGGTGGTGACATTCTCCAGCTGAAGAGATGAGGGGGATGGAAATCTTCCACCGGAGCGGAAGGGTACGTCGACAAGTCTACAGGTTCTCAGGTTAAAATTGCCACAAAAATATCTGGCGAAATGACAAACTCCAGTACTAAAAACATTACCATTTCTACGCAGGATGTTCAGCATGGATTAACAGCTGTTGCCGCTTATAATCAATCGAATGTTACAATTAATTTAGTAAAATAATTTGTTATACTTGATGTGAATAAAGATTGTTGAGAATGTTTGACATTTACCTGGGCTGAAAGTAACTTTTGTCTGTGTGGAAAGTAATCACTTTCCGCACTGGTAAATGTCACTTTCCATCTGGATATATGTCAAAGTCAGAAATATGTTTCTTTCAAACTTATTGAAGTTTAAAATATCAACATTCCAAATATGGCTGCAAATAAAGTATTTTACCAATACTTATGTATATTTTCATATTCAAACTAATTTCATTTTAAGGTTTTGCGTTTTATAACCAATTATTGATATTTTCTCAAAAATTAACGATGCATTTTTACATATAAGCAAATTAGAATAAATCATCGTATTTTGACCTTAAGAATCTATAGCTGCTGGTATATACTCGTACATTTTGCTAACACACTCTGTATATGTAATTAGCATCGCTATAGCCAACTACCGCCAACTTTCCACCCCTATTTTGCCAAAAAAAAAATCACCACATCTCCCAAATACGAAAATATATCGCCCTCACCTTCCCCCCTATCATTTTTTTTTACCCTCGGTTTCTTCTGTCAGCGATTCGCGACAGCAAAAACGTTAGCAAACAACTTTTTTCTCGAGACTCGGGGCACAACTATCAGCCGCAAATAAAAATAATGTTTGTGAGATGCCGCGCTCTTCACGGCCTGTTGTCGAACACAAGAGAGGTCTGTGCAGAGGGCGCCACCGGCTCGGCGCCGAGAGGCCGACTTCCGCTACGCCGCAGCGCCGGATGTATCATGGCCGCCTGCGATCACCTGAAGAGTGGCGCTGCCCAACAAGCAAAGGGTTTGGAATTGCGCCCTACACTGATAACAATTATTTGATTTGTAATATTTAGAGATCTGGGAGTTTTATTTGATTATAAATTATCGTATAATGACCACATATTGAGTATTACTTCTAAAGTGTATAAAACACTTGGATTTATTATTAGAAACACATCCATGTTTAAATCTGCCGAAACTTTAAAACATGAGTTAGGTTCAAATTGGAATATCTATGTCTGTTATTTGGTGTCCAAATTATGTAACATATTGACAGTTTAGAATGGGTTCAACGTCGTTTTTTTAAATTCGTATCTTTTAGAACATTGCTTATTTAGTATTTTTATTTGAATTATTAAATAACCTAACGGATTGTGGTGATTTATTAAATAGATTTAATTTTCATGTTCCCAGGGCAGTTTCAAGGCACGCTGGTACTTTTTACTTGCCAACGCTAAGAACTAATATTAGGAGCTTTCCCATTGAATTTGTGCAAAATTTAACAACTTAATCATCGATTGATATATGTCATTGTTCTCTTGAGCTTGAAACAGGTAGCACTATGATGCTTTTTTTAAATCTGATGCTATTTCTATTGTTAATTACTATTATTAAAATTTTGTGCATCTTAATTTAAGTTTTTTTTTTGTTTTGGATTATGTATTTTGCATCCGTTTAGTATTTCTCTTTCTTATGTCTTACATATTGTGTGTTTGTTATTTTTATTGTATATTTTCTTTGTATTTGTTTCCCATTCTATAATTGGGCATTCGCCTGTTGAATGGTGTTGGTTAGTTGCGCAAAAATCATTGGTCATCGTTTATTTATAATACTTAGACATTTTGCATTCGATTTATGAAATCTTAGGTTATGACATGTCATCAGCCTAATTCTCTTAAGATATTTCAATTTTATTGAGGTATGTATATTAAAAGCTGATAACATTTACAGTATATTTAAATAAATAATTTATTGTTTTATGGCATTCTTTGAGAAGGGTATACTTTCTTAAGAGAAGAAGGTCTCTAAAGAGTATACAAGTAGTCTACAGGAGAATTTTATAAAGTAGTTTTAAACAATTTGAGGAATTCATGATTTTATAGGTGCTTGATTAGATTAAATTTTCATTCGAATGCTTTCTTAAAATCAAAGTGGTTTATTAAGCCCATTTGACGGTAATAACAAAACTACAGTCAAAGAAATCGTTTATTATAGTTAATTCAACTGTAATTTGTAAATAAATTTTACTTGAAAATGGAATCCAAAAAAAATAGTTCTTTTTTTAATTTAAAGCCAGTGACGTATTAATATTTTTTAGTAAAGCAATACGCCACTAGTGAAGTAAAAAAAAAATAAAATTATCGAAAGATCACTTACAGAAAAAAATCAGAAAACATTTTTTTTTTGGGAAACTTCAACGTGCTCTATCTCAAAAAGTAAAAATTTGTCGGGTATAGTTTATTTAGCATACTTATGGTGTATTGGTTGGTTGGTTGGCTTTTTATGATGTATTGGTTTTTGAAGTTTGATGAAAAAAAAGTGTGCCACCATATTGGACACCTTGCACAAGGCTATGTAAGTACGAAAACACCCGTCTCACACACCGAACCCCATTCAATCTAACATTATTCAAATTTAAAACAACTCAATTTGGCCCTTCGAATGAAGACATCAATTTCCACCCCAGGCTGCAGTCCCCCGCGTACTCCAACGTCTCGGCTTAGTTCCCATACTCAAAAAATGACCATTAATATACCCATCCGGACAGTATACCAATAAACGAACCATTAATTCCGCATTCACGACTGGTGTCGTGCGGGGGTCACGTGGCACCCACAGCCAATAACAATTAGCCATAGATTCGCTACATTAGCAGCCCGCAAGTCGAGCGGATCGCTGTTTTTTGCCAGTCACTTCCTACAGAGATTCACCCCTATTGCCCCGGGGAAACACACTGACAGAAAGGTTAATTTGAATATAACAAAAAATGATCACCGTCACTTTAGATCACTGCGACTATGATACAAAGATATTTATACTATTTTTGTCACTAAAGTTTCGAATCTGATTCACATCTGACGTCAAAACATAGGCGAGAAACAAAATTTAGGGTGGTCACACGAATATACAAAGCGGCAAGATTTAATTAAATCTTGCCGATCTTCTTGTAATTTTGTATGTCATAATTGACCATTTTGAATAATTTTTTCAAGTAACATTCTGCTGTATTTTCAGCGAAAAAGGCTCTTTACATGAAACCAAAACAGTTTCTATTCGGTGCAATGAATATTTCAAATAGGATTATTTCAAAAACGGTTACTCCTAACGACTTCAACAAGGTATACCCTTTTCAGATAAAAAAGGTAGGGTAATCGACTGTTTCAATAGTCATGAGCCTTAAAAAAGTTCTGTCGTTTAAAAAAAAGATGTGTCATAAGTGACGCTCTATACTAGTGACGTCAAAATTATAAACAAATTTGAATTTCTGGCCCCCAAAAACCCCCCGATTTCCAAAACGTATGCAAATATTTATATTTTTTAAAAAGTTATTTACAAATATAAAAATGTACTAAAAAGATATCAACATTGCATTGAGAGAGAAGGGGATGATACCGAATCATCCTTAAAAAAAAAATTATTCTGTTTTTCATAACTTTCACTTAAAATCTTTAAAATGATGTCATATTTCATGAATTATACGATGTGATATGAATGCAACATCATATTATATTAACAATATTAACACATATTTATTTTGCATAGTTACCCAAGTTTCAGCTAAAACTGAAAAACTGCGTTTTCTTTACCCTATTGCACCTTTTTTATTTATTTCTTTTTTTGTTATTCAATTTAGTACCCTGATATTAGCTGAATTGTACGTCAATCTACCGTTTTTTTCTTCCTTTTTGTGTAACCTATTCTATAATTGGGATTATGTCTGTTGGGTCCTTAATGAAATAAATAAGGACTTTCTAATAGAGGCAGAAAAAAAATCTAACCAGATCCAAGCTTTCATAGTTAACTTTTGATTTTCTTATGACCGCCATATTTGATAGCACCGAAAATAACGAAAAAAATCGAATTCAGCCATGTGTATTAGGACATTTTTTCCTGCTAAAAATCAAGTCACACTCCCAAACAGTAATTACAATTCTCTATGGTTCTACTTCCATTATACTGCCACGCCTTTTTAAAGTTATTATGATGAGCATTACATGCTTTTCCCTCCAAAAATTTACATTTTCTTCGACTGATTTATGCAAAAAAATTTATTTAAAAGTATTTCATGGATAGCTACACATTGTTATCTAGAGTTTTACTTTTGGTTTACCTTCACAATTTCATAGATATAAATACACTTAAATAAATTTAATTAGACAATGGAATAATATTTCTGTTACACATTTATACATGAAAGACACTATATTATCAATCACATAAAAAACAAATGCCTACTACTTAAGAGAATGCAGAGGCTTTTAATTGTTAAAATATTTTCTGCTTTTCTATATTTACCTATTTCTATTCTATATACATTCTATATTATATTTATACTACATTTAATCATGAAAATAAGCTGTATCGAAATATTGATACATGTAAGTAAACATTTCTCTGAGTGTAGGACGCTCTCCCTCGCGCAGGGGTGTTTTCTGGGAGAGCGCGGAGAAATTGCCATAAAAATTTGTCACGTCGGGGGTTGCCGCCGCAATTACATCCCCACCGCTGTGACGATGTGTATTTCCGGTAAAGCGACGATGTTCCAGCTTCCGCTTTTTTCCGTGGTGAATTAATTTCCACTCGGTGTCTATACGGACGCATTAATGACTGTTCGACCGACTTGCATAATTTTGTAATATTTTTTCGTTAGCGCAAAAGAAAGCACACAGAAAGAAATGTATCTAAATTTTATCCATCTGTGTGATGGAATTCTCCAATTAAAATTTAATTGCACAAAGTTGTGCGAATATCAGCATTTCTCTTACTGTAGAATCAACAACCTGCGTGTTTATTTAATATATCACCAACAGAAAAATGAAAGACAGAGAATCCATTTGCTGGGTGAGTAAATACATTAGACAAATTAAAAATAACAAGAAATAAAAAAAACGTAAGATAAAAACAAAATATAAATACAGAAAACGAAAAAATTCAGAAAAATTGTCACTATGATGAAAATGCATTTTTTATTGCACTAATATTGGTGTTAAATATACAGATATATGTATATCTACAAATATTTGCAAATGCCAAGGCATACATACTGATGTTTTAAGGATTATGTAGTATTTTCAGCTGAAATATTCAACATATTTTCTAATGCGAATGAAATACCTACATTGCAATACATTTTTAGATGATGGGTGAACAATACACTTTTACAGAGAAGGATGGATTCACATTTAGAGGATGGATGGACAAATTCCACTAAAAAAAAAATCTTTCTACACAGAACTTATTTCTGTTCCTGGCAAGGCCTTCTTAATTACTTGGAAATAAAAATGTGACTCGCATAGTATTTATTATTGAATTCTAATAATAAAATCTACTGTATTTCTAATAATTTGTTAGTAAGAGATATCCTGCATTATATTGAATAACTAAAACCTCTACTTTTGTACATTTTAACAAGCAGAGACTTGTTTCCATGACATTAAAGGTAAAAACTTGTCCTTTTTAACTTTATCTGTCAACACGCTCTCTATATGGCTGCAATAATAACATAATACATTTTTAAATTGTTTGGTATCAGAGAACATACCTATGCCTTCATTGATAGGAATTGTAGGAAATTTGATTTATATTAGCTTAAAATACCTTTTCTAAAACAGTACAAAAATAATTGGACTAACTGGAGCATGCAGAAGAAAGGAACTGACAAATATGCTTGTTGAAAATGTGATAGATGAAGGATCCGTTTTTAGAATTACTTTACCGAATACAAAAACAAAGGCAAAGCGAGAATTTTTTGTAACATCGGGGAATATCCCAGGATTGAATATGGTAGAACTTGTCGAACAATATGTGAAAATATGATCTTGCAACACAAACCATCGACGTCTTTTTGTCACTTATAAAAATAAGAAATGCACGAAACAACCCGTTGGAATTCACATCTTTGATAAAATACCAAAGTATTTGCCACTTTTTTAATTTACCTGACCCTGAAGAATATACCGGACATTGTTTTCGGTGATCGTCTGCTTAGTAGTAGTTATGCATTTTGAATAAAGTTTTTTGATCTCTCCATCACATGTTTTTCATATAGAATTTCATTATGGTACTTAGTACCATAATGAATTGATTATGGGACTAAGTCAGTCAGATAAAATATATTGTTACTTGGGGTACTTTTGTTGATGCAGTTTGCTCACAACGATGATATCCTCGCTTTTTGAAGCGTCTTTGACTTCATAGCATTCGCGTCGAGACGAGTTCTTCCGCGGGCCACCTCTTCGAGATTTCCAATTTCTTCCGCCCACGGCCCTTCGGCGATGGCTTCCCCTGAACACAAACAGTCCTTTGCGCGTGAATAACTTATGGGTCGCAAATTACACGTTGCTGGACGCGATCGTACATGCGAGTTTCGCCTATAAATCTTTGATTTGATAATGGCCAACAATCGATACGCCTCGCGAACCGTGGGACAGTGAGACATCAAGAGAATTTAATCGTCTCCGTTGATTGTGAGGCTGTAATTATCATAAAATTAAAGATATGAACGCGACTCGGAGGACAAGTTGAGATGTTACCGAGATCGGATAGTGCGGGGGCACGCGAAACCGTGGGAACTGGAGACGAAAAAAAGGCTCAGATCCTCCCACAATTAGGCTAAGTCGACTATATTAAGACATTTAATTTGATACACAATGACTTTCCTGGTTGTTATGCCGTGACCTCGGTAACTGGTCGCTGCCAGTGACAGAATTAAAGTGCACATCCCTAGCATCAGTTAGGATTCTTTGACCCGCCCTGGTTGTTCTCGGGCTAGGCTCTGAGGGGACAGACCTGCTACCAATATCTCTGGATCCGCCCAGACGTAAAACATTCATACAATCGTCCATCCATCTAAATAAAGACTATAATTAAAGCGATTTATAAACTGACACCACAAAAAAAAACAGTGACATGATTGTATACCACAATATGTGATTAAAGGATGCAAATAAATATTAATACATCCTTTCAAAATACTATTCAATTTAGCTTTGAATATATCTAAAGTATTAGAAACAATTATATGTACAGGGTTAACTATGAGTAAATACAAATATTTTAAGAGGGGATAGAGAAAATTATGAATTAAAAGAATCGCCCTTCAAAAAGTTCCAAGCTTATTTATAAAGCGAAAATTACAGAGTCAGAGTAGACGACTAGCAACACAACTAATAACTTAATAATAACTTAATTTCTGTGTTTACGTTGTAGTGTTGTGTTCTTCAGTTTTTAGTGTCTTTTTTCAATTTTAAACGTTTTATAGTTATTAAATAAAGGAATTTGTGTCGGGTGCAGATATTTTCCCACAACCGCCGGTTTGTTTTTCTGAGACGACTGCCGCGGATGCGTTAAAAGTATTCTATTATCTATTAGTACCTACCTATTCCTTTCGTTCGACTTATAATAAATAGCTATTTTGTCTAACTGTACCTAGGGGAGGACAGCAGTATGTTTCTATTAATAATTTCAGATCTGAACATACATTGCCACCTCAGGAGCTCCACACGGTTCTAATTTGGAACCCTTGGTGTCTTTACCGTTTGTGGTTGATATAGTTTGTGCTGTACATAAGAACTCTACGTTATTGACGTTGACTTAAAAATATTTAAATAACTGAGAGTTTTAACAGACTATACAATTGCAAGAAGATTTAAAAAATATTTTTAACTAGTCAGTAAAAAATAAATTATTTTTTAATATAAACAAATAACATACACAAAAGAATCCTATTAACTTTGTGGACAGCACTGACAGAGTTCCTCTTCGTCTGTAGGCGGTGGCACAGACAAAGGATCTGGGTATACTGCTTGATGCTAAATTATCCTTCAATAAACATGTTACAGGTATTGTGAATAAGGCAGTCAAAAATTTACAAGAAATTTACTAAATTTTGTATATATGAAAACTTTAATATCGCTCTTCAATTGTCATGTTAGGCGAAAACTAGAATATTGTTAAGTTGTATGGAACCCGTATTATGCCAAATATATTCATGTATTGTATTTATAAGTTTAACTACATAAGTAAGTATCTTCGGAGAAAATAAAAAAAGAGATTCTTAAGAAGATATGCGCCAATATGTTTCTTAAGAGATTTCTAGGCATAGCCTACTAAGATTCAATGTAGGGTAACTACATTGATTTTACCGTTTTTCTGCTTTTTTATGTTTATATTCTTTTTTCACCAATTTTACCAGTCTCCCCATAAGCCCTCTCGCAGATCTGGCGCAGTATCAAAAAGCTACAGTTTTTCATTTTCGTGACGCTGCGCCCGAACTGCAGGCCGCAACCGGTAAGAAGAGGCGCTGTCACTTTTTAATTAACGGAATCGGCGGCGTATTAATATACCTGCATTAACGTTTATTGCTATAGAGCGATGCGCGTAAAAAGGCGACATCCAGAGCTACAGTTCTTTCGCGGCCATCGCCGTAATTGACTCGTTTTATATTATATGTTTATTATGCCGATTGCACCAGGAGGACGGCCGAGCTCGGTTTTATGGCTTTTTGATGGGGCCGCCTCGCAGAAGGAGAGACTGGAACGTTTTCCTCTATAAACGTTGAAAACGGGTACGCTGTATCTCTTCCTTTCAATAATAAACGATTAGTGTATAATACATACTACTTAGTGCACAATTAAAACTGATATGCTGTATTAGGTATACGTTCGTTTCATATGTACGTTAAAACCAGGTGTATGTTAAAAGAATGTGTATTTTATGTACATATGACACACATATATTTTATGAACATTTATATCAAATAGACCGGAACGTTTTCCTCTATAAACGTTGAAAACGGGTAGGACGTATCTCTTCCTTTCAATCATAAATAATAATAATATCTCTACCCCTCATTCTAATCACAGGGATTAGCCCAGAAGTCGGAGACTTGTGCGGGAGAGGGGACGACATATTATTATTAAGCAGGCCACATTTGCGCCCAGGAACGGTTTACGTTGGTAGGTCCTAACCACTATTCAGTGCAGGAATGAGGGAAACCTGGAAAAACACATTAATTAAGGGGGGTAGTCAAATATCAACCGGTATCAATCTCTCACATTGACCCAAGCTAACATTATTCCACCCTACCATACCCGCAGAGAGGGTGCCAATCCTCTCCACGAATATAGCCTATATACGGTCTACCGGCAGCTGGGCGCGAACCAACTCCGATCTAGTCACCTCGATTCAAGTACTGACGCCTTAAACCGCGCGACCAGTGACCGACCAAATGATTAGTGTATAACGTACAATACTTAGTGCACAATTAAAACTGATATGTATTAGGTATACGTTCTATTAGTTGGTACGTTAAAACCAGATGAACGTGAAACCATATACCTAAATGCAGTACGTTAAACGCGAATGTACGTTAAAAGTATGTATCTTATATGTACATATGACACATGTACGTTTTATGAACATTACATCAATTACACGTTCAAATCAAACATTTTCTTCTGGTGTACGTTAAATGTTTGTACATACGTACGTTATAAAACAAATGAACGTACAAAGCACATACGTAAAAATCGAATGTATTTTTAAAAAGTGAGAATGTACGTTATTATACGTATGAATATACATGGTATGTATTTAATGAGGTACAAATTCAAATTATATTTGCTCTCTGTGTCTTATGATTGAGCATACAAACGTTTTCTTCTAAAAGCATGATTGGCTGATACGTTATAATGTACGTTATATGCTTGTACATTAGTGGTACATTAAAGATGATTCTACGTATTATACGTACGAATGTACTTTATATGCAAATTATTATGGAGTCAAGTTTAAATTATATACACATTATGCGCATTATATTAAACGTCTTCTTCTAAAACAAAAAATTGATACGTTGTATGATTGTACATTATACGTACATTAAAACTGAGATATGTTACATTGCATATACATTAAAGATGAATGTACGTTATTACACGTACATTATAATACTAGTACGTTATATGTACATTATAAAAGAGTGTAAATTTAAATCGTGTGCACTCTATTATAATTCAGTATAAAAACTTACTTAGACGGCTGACATGTTTATGATTATATATACGTTCAAACCGAGGGTATACTACACTGTATGTTATATATACATTATAGTCGGGTATACATTTTAAGCATGTACGTTATATTTACAGTAAAATAGAGCATACAAAGATATTCTTCGAAAATCATAAAAAATGTGAATATAAATCTTTTAATTATATATAATTAGTTTATAACGTATGCTTTGGAACAATTAAAACATTGAATCAGATGTACGTTTCATTTGCCTGTACGTTAAAATACGAGTGTATGTTAGAAAAATGTACAAAAATATACACTAAAAGCTTGTACGTTATACATAATTATGTTATAACTGAATGTACGTTTTTAGTAAGTATATGATCAGCTAGCCTTGATGTTATATTGATGTATTAATACTGGCCATCAGTTACAATATGAAAATGTCGTTTCCGCTAGTACTTCGCGTCGTGAGCGTGTTCCTACGGGATTCGGCGGTGCAGTGAGAGCCACTACTGGTTTCTATTAGCGTTTCCTGTCAGATGTTGCGAATTAGCGCCGTCGCATGTTAACAATTAGGACCCCGGAGGAGATGCTGCCGTGGCGCTTCGTCTCGAGTTGAAAGACACCGTGAGGCGTCTGAACGGCATGCTGGGAACTCATGCGTGTAACTCGGTGTCTGTGACACCGCCGAAATGCGCCTGGCGCGGACGGACCCGCCGCTGCCGAGATAAGCCATCGGGGTTGGCGCTGGAAGCATACGAAGTGAGAAGATTTGGAGGATTTCGAAGAATTTCTTTCATTTTCGAAAAAAATTGGCACAAAATATGGTAAAGTGCTCTAAGGTTTGATTTTTCAGAATGCCATGATTAAACTAAACGTATTTATACAACAACATACACTGTTCTTATACAATGCATGTAGCAACTTCCAAAACCAACATGGTCAGATTACCTTTGACGTCAGACTTATTTGTTTTATAAAATCTAACCAGTCGCATACAAAACGTGTTTCTTTTTCATTTGACTTTTCATTAATGTCATAAATTTTAACTACATTTGGAAAAAAAATTCGACATTTCAAAATATAAGTAAATCAGCCCATAACAATCGGTAACACGCGCTTCTAGTACGCTGGAAATTTTCTGATGACGCGTTCGAGTAATAACAACATGTTCATTAAACTTCAATCCTGAAATTTTCACGGCTCTGTTCTGCAGCTTTAATGTTTAAATCAGGCAGAGGACGACAGCATTCTTATACCATTAATTGTTACTGGTAGGAAAGTTTGTGAAATTTAGTTTTACCCAATTTGATTTATATTTTTATTTAGGTAAAGAGTAAATTTAATTAATAATTATAAACTACACTGGCGACAGACAAACCGCACCTTCCTAAACAACGCGATGATGATAACTGATGGGAGAAGGGAGAGAGTTCGAACCGCGTTTCTAGAGATTCAGTTCGACGGCGGGATTTTGGCGCCATAGGAGCTACGGTTTATTCCGATGACGTATTAAACGGAAATTTGAACTGCCAACTTTTTAGCTGTATCGATTACAGCCGACCCGATGTCGGCGCGTGATTACTGCGGGTGAGCATTTATTATGAGATTAATCTGTTAAATACTCATGACACATTCGTTACAACGAATGTTTATAAAAAAAAATACGAATTTAATTGTTTGTTTCTGTTATTAGCATTAAAAACAACGTTATTGACCTAAATACGGTAGGATTGTTCATAGCACGATGGCTTTTTGTATTATATTTAAATACGAAAAACTCTTAATAATTTAGTTAGTGAGTATTGGTTTTTATCTCACTATTTATATAATGAAATGTAAATGGTTTTGTAACTTCAATATTAAATAATTTTTAAACTGAATCTCAATATGTTAATTGCATATCTACTTATAAAAAAAAATTATCACAGTCATTACATATTTTAACATTAAAATAAGTACTAGGGAAATATTTAAATTTGGCAACCTCGTTTCAGTCCCACATCGGAGTTGAAGCCAGTAACTGTCTGAAAAGGAGGTTTAAATAAAGGTCTTTTTCGGTATAAATAATTTTTTAATCGCATATTCCTATTATTCTCATTTCCCCCTATCTTCTCGTAAAATCAATGACATTATGATTGAATCACAATGTATATCAATACAAAAGTATGTAGTATTACGCAATACTGTACTCCACTGCATAATACAACACTTATTTAGCAAATTTTGAGTCAGAACAGCCAACATGTGTAATTTTGGTTGCCTACGTTCGCAACCGCGTCTACCTACCAATTTAACGCACTAACCATCCACTTAGGCCGAAGGGGCTACCGTTTCGAATTAACATCAGAACTGACCTGCCGCCTAATTGTTTTTGCGACCGACCAAAGTGGGTACCGATTCGGAAATATTTAATCCTGCCATTTTTGAAATCGCATCGTGTTCAAATTGGGGTAAACACCGAACTGGAGACAGTCGAATTTTACCGTCTACTAGTTCCGAATATTAGTAGTTTACGCTAGGGAAAGATTAAAATGAAAATAAGTACTTCAATTGTAAATAATAGCCATAGGGATGTAAAATATATGTTGTAAGCAACGAATTACACCAATTATTCTTTTTAAGTACTCTAGTCAAATTTCTAGCTTACGTTATAGTTTTACAAGCGGGTATACGTTAAAAACTGTAAAGAGTGTACATTTAAATTAGGTACTTTAAAGCTCAGTACGTTAAATGTACGTGTCAGAATGAGTTAAAACCTTTATAAAAAGTGTTAATGAATTTTTACACATGAAATTGGAGATTTGTTATTTTTTTTCTTGAAAATGGTTGGATTTAGGACCCATATCATATTTCTTTTTTGTTCATGTTGATGTATACTATCGCCTGTTAAATTTATAATAGTCAAACCTTTAACACCCTGTATCTACTATACAGCAGCATATACGTAGTATATAAGTGAATGTACGTTACAAGCATGTACGTTATTCTATATTTTACTCTACTTCTGTATTCTCTAGTCTAAATTCCAGTCAATTCTATAATTTTACGATTAGGTACTTTAAAAGCATATAGGTACCTTACAACTTCTTCGATTGTTCTTTTCTCTTCATATTCTACGAGAGCTAGAATGAAACCGAGTCCAGTTTTGGAATCCCCAGGGTCGATATAGTACTGGTGAATTATTTCAGAATTTTCTGAGCCCTTGAACATTTCGCAAAAATCGAAAGACAACGGATGTACCGGGTACCTCAAAATAAACGTCTCTCTTTTATTTTCTTGCAGGACGTGGAAAATTCGTCTCTAGACTTAGATGTGGCCATCTGACGGATGATAACTACGTCACATGATACGCAGCAATGCTCATCAAATCTTACACCTGTTTAAATGCCGACCAGCCCATTAGCAATTCATATCGGTCGCTCGATAATACCCGAGATGGAATATCAGGGCCGAGTCGAGCAGCGGACATCCAAACGGCAATTGCATAAATGTATAAGCGGAGTTGGCTGTCCCGGAAGCGTGACGCCATTATACGGATGCGATGGAAAATATCGTGCATTTAAAGCCTTTAGTTGCTATCAGAAAGTAGTAGAAACGACAAATACTTGCAACAGGCACTGTAACAAAACTGCACCTTTCCACAGCATCATTCCTCGACATATTCGCGTTTAATTAAAAAATTCCCTGATCCACATTAACTTATCATGCATCGTTTCACACTTCTTAAAATGTAATTAACCGGTCTTGCGCAGGAGTAGTAGATCTTGGGCGTCCACTCCTAGGTATTTCAATCACAAGCCTTGAACTACGCTTTCACTGATCTGACAGAAGTTAGCAACTTCCCTCTGAGGGCCTCCCGCCTCGACCATTCCAATTGGCTTCAGCTGCACTCAGTTTACGTTTGGGCATTTTTGCAAAACAAAATTTTTAAGACTTGAATAAGAGTTGACTAATTGACTATATAAACTCAAAACAACGACTGATCCAAAATTCTTTAAAAGACCAAAGATAAGAACTAGCCGAAAACTGAAAAAGTCATTCAATGATAAGTAAAAAACCACTGAGATAACAAAGTAAACATTTTGTTTATTATCTAGAGCCATTTGGAAAGCAAAAAAACGTCAACCTTTAAAAGAAATCTCGATATTTGTGAACTTCCTTAACTTTTGTGAAGTCTATGCTTAAACCGTTTTCGGAAATGATGGCACTACGCCTCCGGGTTGGCGCTTAGCCTCATCGGCCTCGGCATCGGCTCCTCCTTCCTCCCGGCTCAGCCAAAGAAGGATGATTTATTCGAGCTGGGTCGTGAACGTCGTGAAGAGCATCTCTGGCCGAGGCGGCTGTGGCTGCTTGGTCTTTGCCGCGGTAACGAGATGCCGGGGTGGTCCAGCCTTCAGCTGTCTCGCTTCCACCGCACTCTCTGCTCCGCACCACCGGCCTACTGCGATGCTGAGCGGCGCGGCTCGGACTTAGTCATCCCGACAGCGCGTTCGCTGATTTTTTTTGTTCTTTCTCGCGACGCGGAACTTTTCGACAATTATTTCAATCGATGTACGAAAAAATCGAAGTAGCCGCGCCAGTAGGCTGTTTCTACATCGAAAACCACAGCACTGACAGCATTGCTTTTGTTTACTTACATTATAACGTTAGAAAGTCTGTTAAACTTAGAAGTTTCGTACTAGATGGCGCCTCTGTCACTTATTTATCTGTTTCAGGTAACATTTTGCTGTAAAAATGGAATTTTACATGAAACCAAAACAGTTTTGACTCGTTGCAGTAAATATTTCAAACAGGATTATTTCGAAAACGGTTACTTTAACAAGATTAACTAAAATTAAATCAACATCTAAACAGACATAACCTCAAGTTGTTATATGGCTTCCAAATGAACAACACGAAATCCGAGATGTTTTGAGCGAATATACTGAGGACTGAGGTTTTCTCCTTCTTCTTCTTGGACAGAGTTAACAGACAACTAGACTAATGAAACTATTGTAAACAAACATATTTTGAAAAACACATTACTTTGAACCTTTCTGAAGCATTTGGATGTAATTTAAACAGGCGAAGATATAATTTAGGTTGCATTTTGAGGAAGAAGACTTGTGTAATCCAATTTTACCAAATCTACTGTATTCCAGCACAAAATCAAAGACAAAACAAATCCTTTAAGAGTTTGTGCCGGGTCTCTTCTAGCAAATATACTAGAATTATAAACTAAAATCAAAATGCAAATAAACATAACCTCAAACCCTTCTGAACTTATTAAATTGATTTAAGAAGACGAGATTTGAATTGTTTTGGGGAACACGCCGTTTGTAGTTTATTGTAATCTGTTACACTTCAGAATGAAACCAAATAAAAAATTATTAGCGGAACCGAGTGTCCTAAGTTTTTCTTTTCCTCTTAGTTAAAGGTTTAGGTCAATTTAAAAGACAGATTCTTTAAGAACCTAAAAGATCTTAATTTTTAGCAAAAGTACTGTGAACTAAAACTTTTGAAAAGCTCCTGAACCCGATTTAAGAAGGAGAGGAAATTTGAGTTGCTACGCTTAATTAGAATGAGGTGAAAACTTAAATAATGTGTGTAATTGTGAACTAAAGTCAAATCAAAACGTAGACAAAAATAACCTCAAATACTTCTGAATACAATTTAAGAAGAAGAATATGAAATACGGAGTATGAGTTGGCTTTTAATGAAATGAAAGCAGATGTGCAGCCAACTTTTACCGTAAGAGAAAAACTGATAAATCGTGCACGTTTTAATCATCCAAGTAGATCTAGCGGAAAATTATTAATTCTTTGTAAAAAAAAACGGACAAAATAATTGACTGATATCATCAAACTGACTGGAATATCTCTATTTCCAATAGATTGACACTGATGCAAACTAATAGGGCGAAAATACACTAGACTAAAAAATCCTCCGTCGGTAAACTTTGACCACCGATTCAGGTAGTTTCGAAAATTGTCGTTTATATGATTTTAGGGGTATTGGTTACATATAATCTACGTTCTTCTGTCGGCGAAAGAGAGGCTTATCTCAGATCACAGATAAGGAAAGGCTATTACAATAATCATCTTGTTACAGCCTTGTTAGAACTATCCGATTTTGGATTTTCTATAGAGGATTCTTTCTTTTTAAGGCTCTGTTTCAGGTCCTAGTTATTTAGAATATTATTAAAGATAAGAATTATTAGTTTTTTTAGTGTCATTTGGAATCAGTACAAATGCGAAAAATCGAAATTTCTCTGCCGTTTTTTCAAAACATGTACAATATGATCTATGTTGCAAATATGTGTAAACTGTACATTAGGTACTTCCCATTTATTTAATATTTTGCCAGTATTTCACGTATACAACAACACAACTATTTACTAAAATGCTATTGTTTAAAAAATTGTACAATGGAAATTAATACTACAACAACTATTCTTATTTAGGATTCTTGGGGAACAAATATATTATATTAATTTTGTTCTCTGAATACAAAACAAAGGCAATTCAATTATACTGAGCAATTTTTTAGTTTAAAAGAAAATGATATTTATCCGTCAAAATAAAAAAATATATATTTCTGAATAATATGCATAAATTTTAATGATAAATCTAATCTGTATTTAAGTAAAGGTATTAATACACTTAAAATTTTAAACTTCTCAAACATTCAAATGTATATATGTATTAATTTAGTAATAAAGTATATTTGATATAAATATTTACATATTCTTGACATCTAACCATTCTTATACCTAATTCAACACTTATTACATACAATACTATCAAATATAGAGTAAATAGGTTATTATTTCTTAAATTATAGATTTACACGAATTAAAATTATTAATATTTTGTAATGAATGTCAAATAAAATAGATAATAATATTTATAGATAGTATTAGTACAACATTTATTACAAATTATATTAAAGTAGTATGTGCAAGTGGCCGCGTGCAAAAATAAAAAAACTTTTGTGTGGGACCGTCAAGTTCACCATGTGGCCGCAAGGTGTTGCCACGTTCTACATCACGCCTACTCAGGTTCGCATCTGTCGGATAAGTCGTCGATTGGCATACAGAGCTAACAAACTCGAAATCGGTATATGTCTGATGTGCCACTAATGAATGAATTTGGTAGTTTGCTGTAAGTCTTTACAAATATTTATTTTAAAGAAATCTGTTTTCTGTGACTCACTTTATATAAATAACTAAATACTACTCTAGAAAGGATTAAAATATATATTTAAAGCAAGAATACTAATTATGTACTCCAGTTTTATTTTTTCTTACTGCAATGTTATTTTTTTATTCAAAATTATTTAATATTCTTTCAAATCATTTAAAAGTTCAAATACAGAAAACATAATTTTATTTCACAATTAATAATTGTTGCTTCAAGTAATTTTTATTGTTTAAATAAAACAAAATAATACTTTATACAAACGAAACTTCATCTCATATTATGCATGCTAGTTTTTTGTGTAGCCACAGTATAATAAGTCGCTTTCTGCTTGTGGCTATATTCAGACCCAGTGATGAGTAGCCAGTGACCACTAAATATAGACTTTGTTGGTGTTTGTTTATTTGTTGAGATTTTTGCACGGTACAAAAATTTGAAAATCAGGAAAAAAAAACACAAAAAATAATAAACTTTAACTCAAATCGAAGTAGTCTGAAATAGTCTAATGGATCGCCGCCATAAGACACCCTGTATATACATAAATTCTGTTCAGATCCGATTTTTTTTTTCGATTCGTTGAAACGACCCATTAACACACGACTCGGTTTGGCATAAACATGACAGAATCGAACTTTTTCGAACCTCTAACAATAACATCACCGCCATTAGAGAACGGGCACTAATCGTCGTTGATTTGCAGCTCCCGAAAAAACGGCGTGCCGGAAAAAACCGGAGAAACATATTAGCCCGACTAATATCCGTTCGTGAATGGGAACGTCTTATTCGCCAGCAAAAAAATAAACATCCGAAAGTCGAGGCTGATCAGTTCTCTGAAGCGGGACCCCCATAAAAAGCGAAACGACGAGTCCTAGGAATGGAACCGAGGTCTCGCGTCTGCCGGTGATCTTGATGTGTCCCATGGACGGCCGTCCCGGAGGCTTATTTCCGATGGGCGAGTCTTGATGGGTGCATTTCTCACTTATAATTGCACAAGAGATTTGTATTTTACCGGGTAAATTTGGGTTGTTTAATGAGACCTCGCCTAGCAATTAGACGAGAAAAACTGTCAACTATTATAAACGCGACAGGCGAAGGCGGAGCGCTTCAGGTTGACAGTTTTTCGGGTCAAATTGCTGAAGGAAACAGTTTAGAATTTAAACAGCACAAATTTACGCGGTATCAATATAAACAAGACAATTTAATGAACATTAAATTTAGAAACATATCAGTGCAAACTTTATTTATGAAACACTAAAATTTAATAATTTTTATTTGAGCGCACAATTATTAAACACGCATATTGAAATTCATATGAGAAATCTAATGTAGCTACGGGTGCCACAGCTTATCGTTTCTGTAGTAGAAGTTGAAGTTTGATCTTTTTCCAAACGAATCGATTGAATAATGCTCGAATGATACTCTTTGTCAACTTGTAAGTTATGGTTTTATTGATGATGAATTACTGTGCCCTGCTACTTTTATTAGAGCTTGTTATTCTTCAATTCCGCTTTTACTTAATTCGCTAACTCAGTGACGGCTCGTGGTAGCTGCAAGAGGTGAGGCCCAAATAATACCTAAATAAGAAAAAATTTACACGTCTCCCCTGAGATAATATTCCTTGACGCGTTGACCATTTTTTTATTATCGAGGTCTTCGCCCTACTATAACCATAAATTAAAAAACTAAATAACATTAGAACTCCGATTTTTATTTGCAATATAAATAATAGAAAAAAATATAAATATGTTTCAGCATCTAATAAGTTAAAAAATTGTTCCTACGTGTTTAAAATACTAAAAAATATAAAAAAAATATATAAAAACCAATTTTCAACTACTTATCTATTTACATACCAAACAAAGCCACTTTTACCAACAATGTTTTAATACTTTCACTTCTTATAAAACAAGTCTATTCGTCGGTCTTTTAAATTCGCAAATTTATTTATAATGTCTTCATAAAACTGGGAATCGGCGCTAAGACTTTGCAACAGTTCTTTTTCTATAGCCATCATCGATAAGTTGTTTAAGCGCTCTTGTGTCATCGTATTTCTTAAGTAAGTCTTAATGCGCTTAAGGCACGAAAAGTTTCGTTCTACTGAAACACTTATTGCAGGAATTGTTAAAACTAAGCAAAATAATTTGTATGTTTCCCAAAATATTATTTTAAATTCCTTGTATAATATTTCTACCGTTTTCTGAACTTCTAAATTATAAAATTGTTCGTCTCTGTACAAAACATAAAGTTCGTTTTTCAACTTATCTATGGCAAATATGTTTGGATACATTCGTAGCAAACAATCAAACGATATTTCCGGAAATTTGTTTGCATATTCGAGATATTTTAAAGAGTTGGCCGATTATTCTCGATAATAGAGGGGTAGGAACTATTTAATTAAGATTCGAAATTTTTACGCTATAGTACATAATGACCCTATTTTCTTCTATACTTTTGCTGTGTCTTACAGTCGTTCTTCATTGTATCTGACTCATGAGGTAGAAATATGCGACACAATTTTCTGGAGAATCGATGCTTTATAGTCTGTTTGGAAATGAAAGAGAGTAATAAAACCCCGAGATAAGAACCGTCCATGGACGTGGTAATATTTCGTTTCAGGTAATTATCGGGTAACACTAAAGCTAACAGGTAATGCGTGTACATTAGTATATTTTACTGGATACATCGTAGGGCAGGAGCCAGTGTATTGTGACAGATCAATCCAGTCTTAGAGCTGAATATACGAAGACGTGCTAGTGCAGTAGAGTAAAATTCGACTTGTGTTTAGTGCCTATTGTGCCAGTGGATATAAAATGTCGAGCTTATCAGATTATGTACCTGCTAAACGCGTGAAAAGATGTGCGCTGTGTCAGAATGAAAAGATTATTATATTAAATGTATTTAATGCATTGAAACACCAAAATCCTACCAGCAGTGTTGACGACATCGTGGAAAAGTGTTCCAAAATGACAGGAATTGGAATATCGACTATCTACAGACTTTTAAAGGAAACAAAAAATGAACAAGATACTGTAAATCCCCCAAAATTATCTACAGGGAGGTCAAAAGTCGTTATAGATGATTTCTTCAAAAATGTCATTCGCAGAAAAGTACACTCATTTTATTTTAAAAAAGAAATACCAACGTTAAACAAAATTTCAAGTGAACTTTCAGAGGACAACGATTTGTCAAAAATCAGAAGAAACAAATTATGGGCCGTCTTACAAGAGTTGAATTTTTGCTGGAAAAAGCAGAACAGGAAGTCAGTTTTTATCGATAAAGATGAAATTATTAGTTGGCGAAGATCCTACTTAAGATAAATTAGAAAATTCCGTGACTAAGGGAGGAATATTTATTATCTAGACGAAACTTGCAAACAAAAGTATGGCAAGATAAAAATGTAAAAAGTTTTCGACAAGCATTTTTGGATGGACTTTCAACAGGGTTCAAGGCACCTTCAGGTAAAGGGCGAATATTAATAGTGACACATATAGGTAGTGCCAGTGGTTTTGTAGATGGCGGTTTACTTTTATTTGAATCTAAAAATACAGGTGACTATCACGGAAACATGAGCGCAGATGTTTTCGAAGAGTATTTTACACAGATGTTGGATCTTATTCCTCCGGGGTCTGTAATTGTCATGGATAATGCCAGTTACCATTCACGGCAGACCGAGCAGACGCCTACGACTACTTGGAGGAAAGCCGATATAATTCAATGGTTATTCGGAAAAAACATTTCTTTTGAAACAAATATGATGAAAACGGAACTTTTGACACTTGTCAATCTTAATAAAAATCAGAAAAAATATGTTATCGATGAAATGGCAACAAATCGCCAAATAACGGTACTACGGTTACCACCTTATCACTGTGAACTTAACCCAATCGAATTAGTCTGGGCGCAGGTAAAAGGAGATGTAGCACGAAATAATACTACGTTTAAATTAAGTGACGTGAAAATTTTGTTAAAAAATTCCTTGGAACGAGTAACTGCAGATAACTGGCAAAGATGTATACATCATGTACAAAAAGAAGAGGAGAAAATGTGGGAACTCGATAATTTAATTGACGTTACTGTCCCTACCCTGTAACCCTGTAACCTATCGTTATCAATCTAGAAGACGAAGATAATTCATCATAATATTCAGAGAATGAATTTTAATATACCTACCTTTTTATTTTCTTTATTGTACATTTATACAACACTACATTTACTCGCCATAATTTGAATTTTAAAAATACATATAATTTTGTGTGGAATAAAAGTCTATTCATTAAATTTAAATAAATATTTTGATAATAATACTGAATAATTTTATTTGAATTACTAAAAACCCTCTTAACCCGGTTATGATGCTCATGTTTTGATATGCTGTTTTTATATTGTTTACTTATAAGAGAAATGAACCGAGAAATTGAAGCGGCATAGACAAAGACGGATTGTTGGGGATTAAATTTTACCTACCTACTACAATTTAGTCCGGTCCGATCACACAAAGTTTTTTTAAAAGTACACCTCATCTATACCGATAATACATAATATAAAAATATTGAATATAAACACCAGTACTACATTTATTTACGATTTGCATACATAATAAGCTTTTATTACTCTCCTTCATTTCTAAACAGACTATAGTTTTCGATACTCGATATTTTGTATCAATATTTTTTGATAGATAGATAGGTAGATATATTTATTTATTTCTAACAGGTTAACACCCACCAACTTATACAAAAAGGTAACTGATAAAAATTTTCTTCTGTCGGCTAACGAGATACATCGAATTCGGTCAAGTGATCCGTACCTCTCTCAGGATAAACTCCATAAGTCCGAAAAGCCAAGTACTTTAAAAATTTGATTTGAACGCTCTCAAAACTGAATGCATAACGCCGAGCTTGAGGATTTCAGACAACAGGCCCGTCCTCTAATTTTGATCTGACTAAGGCAAAATAAAGAATTTGAAAAACAGTTTCTGCAATTCTGCAAAATAAACCCCACATTTTACTTGCAGATGCAATTATTTGTTGAAAATGAAGATTAAAAGACAGCTTGTCATCAAAGAGTATTCCTAAATCTCTAAATTTAGTGCATCTATTTATGACAATGTCATCTGCGAATTTTACTTACACCAAGACGTTTTTTTTGGATGCTAATGTGAGTTACGCAACCCAGATCGAAAAGGTATCGATATTTCAGATATCTATATACTTATCAATACCTCTACTTACGATCTCAAATATCGATACTTTTAAGTGGATCGCCCATCCCTACTTCCAAGTTCTGCAACCCTTTTCGATGTTTTTTTTTCGAGTCATATAAAATTCCCCGACTTTCGGTTCGCCAGCCAGCGCCAACTGAGACAGTGAGACTACGCCTCCGTCCCGGCGGGCGATCTTGATCTGTCTCATCACCGTAAGATCGCCGTCCGGGGTCTCTCACTTAATTTATACGGAATGTTTACATATGTTGAAAACGGACGGGCGCATTATAATTGTCGGTGTGCGGCTGTCAAAGGGCCGGTCGCAGCATGCCGCGCCCGACCGTGGCGCCACCGCGAAAAAAGCGGGCGAAACGCGAATCACACACGAGACGGCCGTTTGCGTCTGCCGTCTAGGGGGGCCTTTCATCCACCGACGTTTTCGTTGTCTAATGTTAATTAATATTTTCGATCTTGATGTCGCAGGTTCGAGTTGCACTCAAGCCCTTTGGTTGGTATCCGCACAACGTTGTGCAATGAAATTTGTAGCATGTGCACAATATGGAAGTTGCATGAATTTTATATTGGTTTCATTAATAAATTGCCAAACAATGTAAACAAAACCACGTGACCGAATATGGAATATCATTAGTGTGACGCTACACGCCGTTCAGCGCGGTTTGTTTTCGTGGAAACAGGTTCAGGTTACGTTATTTGTGATGTAAATAGGCGTTAATTTGTATTTTTACAGCATTTGTGGGTCATATATACATAGTGTAAATACTGTATAGGTAATGTAATAATTACTAGTAGTGATGTGGTGAACTTATGGTACTGTTAAAATTAAATTACATTAAAATGGTATTCACAAACAAACAATGTTGCAATGCTTCCTTTCGTCGCGCATCATCGCTCTACATCTTGGCATGGTGAATATTATTCATTAGGCCCGGAGAGATGCACTTTCTGTGCCCATTTTACGAATCTATTTTGCAGTTTTATTCAATACGAATGTCATCTAATAATATCACAAATTAATTAGAGCACACTGCTGTATTGAAGTATATAGGTGCGAAGACGTTTCAAGTTAAATGCCGTTTTTGGATTTATTATTCCACGAAATTGTCTAGGACAAACGCCGTTTCGATTAAAATAATACGTTGTCTCTTTTACACGCATTTGGAAAAGTCATGAAATATAATGCATAAAACATGCATAAGCTTTTTATTGACGTCAATTTTACAACTACAATAGAAGGCAGATTGAGGAACATTATGACATATAATCAAATGAAATTGAAAAAAATATAAATCTTACATAGGGCAATGTTACAAAAGAAATAGAAAGTTACGTATGAATTTTACAAATAATAATTGTTCATTAGATTTGTAATATTACATTCTGATGTGCTATTATACACTATTGATTTTGCAAGAAACTTGCACTAATAATTATGACATTACCTAACACTATGTATGACCCACAAATGCCACAAAAACGCTAAAATACAAGAATCAACGCCTGTTTACATTACCAACATCATAACATTCACCTGTATCCACGGAAACAAACCGCGCTGAACGGAGTGTAACGTCACACGTATCGCATTTTCGGCTACGTGGTTTTGTTTATATTCTAAGACAATTTATTAGTGTTAATATTTTATTATATTATTATATCATTATTGCCGCAAGATACCTGTTCTGACCTATCGATATGTTTGAAAGATTACCCTGTCAAAGTATTTTCTACACTCTTTATGCAATAATGGCATAAATTGATATTACGCGATATTTTCTACAGTTCCCCAGATTGTAACGGCACCAGCGACGTACTAATCGTCCATCCAGTGAGGCTAGATCCGACTCGACAAAGTGGAAACTACCGATACGGCTCCAAATATCGGCAACAATAAAACAAATCCCATAAAAACTTTACAAGGAGTCCCATCGGACGTAAAACATTCCTTGTAACTATCCTGCCGCTCCACAATGCCGAACTACACTCGATTGCGTCGCCAAGAAGAACAAACCGTCGGTCAAAAAGACCTCTTAACGCGGCTAATGAAATGTTAAAGCTTAATTTCCAAACTTTGGATGAATAGGGAGCCTTTATGGATCTGTTGTCCGTTTCGCCGTTGTAATTTCTCCGATTGTGTTCGGTAGGTGCACCTTCGGGTCCTTTTTGTTGGGCAATATTCGGGTACGGCGAGCAAATTTGGCGAAATAAGCTTGTTTTAGTGAAGGAGCGATTAGACGACGTGTTTACAGGTCTAGTTCTGGCCTGGTGGAATGGCTGGGAACGCTTGGCAAAAGGATAGACAGGGATTATACTTTTTTTGCCAGGTATAAAGAAGTAAATGTAAATGATGGGACTAGTTTCGTTTGCGCTTAGTTGTGTAGTGAAGGAATTATTTAAGACAAAAAAAAAAGAAGTATTCTTTTTGGTTGGGAAACGTAAAATATTTCAAATTTGATAGTTTTTGATAATTGTCGAACTTTTTCAAGAAATTTTAGGAGAGGAACTTCATTGCAATTGATAATAATATACAGGGTGAACCTTAAATAAGTACAAATATTTTAACTGCTGGTATAGTTCGTCGTATAGATCAGTCTAGTGAAAGCCACTTTTAAAAATTTCTAATATTTACGGAGATATTAATTTTTTTTTTAAATCCCACATTTTGAGAACCGCTGTCATAACCAACCTAATGAACCATATGATTTGTTGCGAGGTTGCCATATCTCCTCTAATATAAATATTACGTTTCCTTTAACGTAATAGTAAAGTAATACAGTTAATTATATTTTAAAAATACTTGTTTTAAGCATAAGTACAGTAAAATTGGGTATGTAGTATGATACGTAGCAATATTAACATAAACTGTAACTATAAACGATTAAAAATGAATTTCCGCAAGTTAAATACTACCATAAAGTATTTAGGAAGATATTACGTGATATTACTATGTCCAATGTTCAAAAATTATACATAAACGTGCACACAAGCTTACCCGTTTGTTAAAAAATTAACTATTTAATCAATAATCCACATTTCACAAGTTAAATGTCATTGTACACTGTTAGAAGGAGACACAGGACACAATTTTCTTTTTATTTTATGAAGAATTATGATTTTCACACAACATATTAAATTTAATTTGTGATAAATCAGTTGGAGTGTAGTAAAAATGGATAACGTACAAATTCTGGATAACTATGATTGTGAGTATATAATCTGGTTAATATTTTCATAAATAAACTTATTTCAATCATTCTTTGACATGTCTAAAAATTCTAGTGTAACACTGGCAACGCTGTGGAATTCACATTCACCATGACTCCCGGAACAGCGGTCCTCAACAAGTTTTGTATTGAAAAATCACGAAATTTATTTAAAATTTGACTTTTTTATTCCTGATTTTTTTGTAAAAAGACTATGAATTATGTGTTCTACACAGTGAACTGTACTGCTGGTTAAAATATTTGTACTTATTTAAGATTCACCCTGTATAAGTGTTTCATAACAAGTAGTTTAAGCTATTTACGTAACGCTGTAATAACAAAAAAAAATATTTAGGTAAAGCAGTTCATATTTTTAATTCTACTTTATTTTCATGTTTACTGCAATATTAACTACAATGACTTACCTGAATATCATTTCTCCAAGTCCAGATTTTTATTTCAATATTGACTTCTTCGCCAATGTACCCTAAAAAAAAACAGAAAGCTTTAAATTAATTGTATTTTAGCAATTTTCGCGACTAGATCAATAAAATTCTATTACCAACCACCTTAAGCGAAAACGTATCTGAATTTCTTACAAACAATTTTACCCGTTAAACTAGAAAATGGACCCCTACTTGAAGGAAAAGTGGTTCATGCTCGGTGCTCCTCCTTATTTTATAATAAATGTTAGGGCCCATCTGCATGAACACAATTTTTTGCTATTAACGGTATAAGTTATCGAAATTTTTTACCAAAAAAAAAAATTGTGTCAATCAGACAGACAAAAAAATTTAGATATTTTTCTAATTCAGGTATCCAGTTTATAACATTTATGCAAGTTGATACTAGAGATACCTTCTACATCCCTCAAATTTGATAGTACTACCCACTGCCTACTATAAAGATGCAAAAAAATTTAAATAAAATTTGGGATACGTGGTGTCAAATGGGATAAGGAAAGCTATATTTTCAATCGATAGTATTATCTTTGGGATTTGACAGAAACAACTAATGACGTTATCAATTATATTTCTTCCAGAACCATACCTTTTTTCCTGTCACAAAGCTTTCTTTTTTAATAAACTTTTATTAGAGAAATTTTTGGTACTGAAAATAAATTGACCGTTCGTTGTTTTAGTGCATAAATGTCACAAAATACTTGTCATTACTCAATACGAACGTCAAAAATAACTACCAGATACCCAGAGTGTCTCATTCCTGATCATAGAACCTTTACAAGATTGGAGGCGACCTTACGACGAAATGAATATGCATCGAAGGGCAAGAAACAATATTAATACAGCTAGACTGTTACAGTATTAAGAACAAAATCCATGAAATTCTATACGGTAGGCTAGTCGGGAATAGAATTTGGATAAGTCAACTGTTCAACGAATTTTAAAGACCAATGGAGTATTTGCCTGAGCGTCACATGGAAAGAGACTTAATTTTGTAGCTCAAATTGTAGTAAATGCAGGAACTGTTGATCAGAACTTTTTTCGGTACGTTTTTTGGACGGAAGAAAGTCAGTTTGTCAGTAACCAAACAGGCGCAACGAACACTACTGGTCCATTGAAAATTCCCACATTGTAAATCCAGTCCAAAACCAAGGCCATTTTGGAGTACATGTATGGTGCAGCACAAGGCCAGTAAAATAAATTGGGATTAATGGACGTCTATTACCCTGGCAAGCCAACATCAGTGGCCGCTAAAAACAAGTAGTGGAAATTTTGTTGCTAATTTGTACCACCAGTTTCAATTTTGTATATTGTGTCGTTTTCGAGATAAATCGAATTACTCCGCAACTAACAACGATAGCAAAGCGATTTTTGCACGATATTTTGTTGATCGTCGAGTACGAACAACACAAGCTACAAAATTGAAACTGGTGGTACAAATTAGCAACAAAATATCTAATAATTATTTTTGTCGGCCGCTAATGTTGGCTTGCCAGGGTTAATGGATATGATTAACCTATTCAGTGACCTGGAAAATCACCAGATTCAACACCCCTCGATTCTTATGGAGGGTTTTAAAAATAAGATTTACAAAACATCTTCGCGAGAGAGCTTCTTAACAGGAAATAATTTGGGTACAACTTTCGTTCAAGGGAAATCAGTTACAAAAGAAATTGTTCTACACAAGATTACTAGTATATAACCAATTTTCTTTTTCCGCGGAAATGTTTTGTTTTACGGATAAGTCGAATTTTTCTTATATTTTAACTGAAAATTGCCTCAAAAATTTATTTTTTAAATGTCTTTATGCTGCTCTAGAAATACAAAATTAATAAAGTTGCGGCTTTGATTTTTATGTAAAAACGTAAAAATTAACGGAAAATTTCCATTTTCCTTCGACTTTAGAATAAGGGAAATCTGTTATAGAAATGATAATTAGATAATTTCATTTGACTACTAATTTGGGCTTTAATGATATATAATTTTATTTGCGGAAATTTTTTTAAGGAAAATATTGAGGAAAATCATTTACATATTCATGTTTTTTTAGGGTTTTGTGAATAATCGACGGTTAATTAGTATTAGTATTCATGTTTTTTTGAGTTTTGTGAATAAACGAATATTATTCAAGTTGTAAAAAGTAAGTGGATTTGTAGCATTTTTTTTAAATTCAGCGCGCCCGGTCGAGCGAGCGTGCTCGCTTTGCTCGCGTATATTAATTATATCCACATAGATGTTTGTTTTATCAATATAAATGTTAAACTAAAAGCATGTGATTTTGTAAGAATTCCGTATGTATTTAAAAGTTAAGGTATCTTTTGTGGTAATATTGTCGCGGATATGTCAAAATGATGATTTTTATGTTGAATTATTTGAAAAATCTATTCTAATTTTTTACAATTAATGAGTTCATCCATCGGATCTAGACTGTTTTTCTTACAATGGCGTCTTCAGAAGTACTCACAGAGTCGGTCTGCAAATTCGTCCGGTGGAATATGTTGATCTTAATTTTTTTGCAGCCGACTACGACGACTCGATCCGTTGGGTATGAGTACCGTCTTCAGCAACGATTTTAACACTATGGTTAACAGTCTAATGCCATATTCAGTGAATCTCTCATACGCTTTCCACATATCCGAATGGATAATAGACCCTTTCTCTACATGTTGTTTCAAAAGGAGAATTAACGTGCCTGCATCCCTTTTATTTTCGGGACAAATTACCATTGTTAAGTCTTCTGAGTTATCGGCCATCATTTAGAATACCAAAGAACCATCAACTACACTTCCTCTGTTATATTTTCATTTACCAAATTTGGATTTTTGTATTCAGAAATACGTTTAGAATTCAAAAAAAAAAAAAAATTGGTCTCATTTTTCCGCTTTTCTACATTTTTTCCATATAGGTAATGAAAATGACCCATTTCCGCGGGAAAATTTTGGCGTTTCTGTGTTAACAAAAATGTCTATAACTCACAGCAAAAAATAATTTTTATGCAACTGATTTCCCTTTTTCTAAAGTCCACAAAATTTCCTTTATAATGGAAATGACGCATTTCCGCGGGAAAATTTTAATGTTTCTGTGTTCAGAGAGGCCTCTGAATGCTATTTGTCATTTGTTTTTTTTTTCATAGCTGATTTCCCTTAAACGAAACTTGACCCATAATTTGGGTATGTTTCTGGAAAACATATAACTGATGATGTCATTAGTCGTTTCTGTCAAATCCTAAACATAATATTTTCGATTGGAAATGGAGCTTACCTCATCCTATTTAATACCACGTGTTCCAAATTTTATTTAATTTTGTCTGCATCCCCACAGTAGGCCCATAGTATTGAGTTGGAGACAATGTACAATAAAACGCACAAAGAAAACAGCGCGACGTCGCGTCAACATCGCCGTTCAAATTCCACCGCCCCTAGTTCCAAATGTTTTGGGAGCTCTAATTCCACATCCTGTTACGCATGCTTTTTATTCAATTAACGTTAATCGAATATGAGAGGATTTTTTCGTTGAAGTGGGCTGTCAAGATTCGTTACTGACCGCCGACGACGTCGTTAATGACGGACTTGGCGCAATTAGAATTAATTAAAACAATTTATACTAGGGCCGGTCTAGTGACCTGTGATTTTTCTTAATTGTGGCTTAGGAACGCATAGTGGCCCTGCTTTCCTCCTTAATTACGTGGGAATCGCTTAGGAGGGACAAATATGGCAGGATATTGTTAATTCATCAGTACCGAGAAGCTGAAGTATACAGGACGTTCATCGTTAGAACCGACAGAGATCACAAAATATTGCATTTTTACCAAACGTACATACAGGCGGAGTTGCCGACCTTCAAAGTGAAGCAGAGAAGTTAATATCTCTAAATTTTAATTTAACTTGGAATTACCAATAAAACTATAACGTAAAATTGAAATAAAAAAAAATTACAACTAAAGAAATTGACACAAAACCTACAACTGACTTTTCTTCTAATAAACACTATTTGCTAGACATCGCTTCGTTTGCCGCTGCTTCTATATCACAGGGTAAACTTCCATCAAAATCATTCATTTTGAAGAGCGTTTTTTATATGTATGGGTTTGCTTGACAAAGTTTTGGCCATACGAAAGGTAACATAACAAAATTTGATCCGTAAATTTAATAGCAGGTACTTTTATGTGTTCATAGAAAATACAATATTCTTGCTGTAATTTCATATTACTACAGCCGATGCTTTATCAAACTCGTTTGACGCCTCGTTCGATAACCTTAACGTCTCATGTTGTAATATGAATTTTTACAACACTTATATTGTAAATAACTATTAAAACAAACAATTAATGTGTCGGTCAGGTGGTCGCGCGGTTTAAGGCGTCAGTGAATGTTGGCTTGGGTCAATGTGAGAGATTGATACCGGTTGATATTTGACTACCCCCCTAATTAATGAGGTTTTCCATGTTTCCCTCATTCCTGCACTGAATAGTGGTTAGGGCCTACCAACGTAAGTCGTTCCTGAGCGCAAATGCGGCCTGCTTAATAATAATATGCCGCCCCCTCTCCCGCACAAGTATCCGACTTCTGGGCTAATCCCTGTGATTAGAATGAGGGGTAGAGATATTATTATTATTATTAATGTGCTTGGTTCACAACGTCAACTTATTTTTGGAAATTGTGTCTTCCTTGAACCCTTCTCAAGTGAAACGCCTATGGAATCTTGTCTCCACTCACCTCCCGTACTCATCTAAGTGCATACATTTCCAAAAAAATTAATTACGTAATTTAATCGGTACTAAAAATTTCCTACAAGGCAACCGTGCGGAGAACCGAAACCCCATCATCCCCTACGCCGGAGGGAGCAGGATCTCGCACACACACCACCCGACTACCTGAATCCGCGACGAACATGGCCGCCTATTGTACTTTGGCAAAATTACACCATTGGTCGATATACGAGGGGTTGCTTTATGCCATTACGACTACATCTGCCTGCGAAATTACCTACCCCGATTATCCGACCAACCTGGAGCGATATCGGATGACAGCGCGATAATTCTCCAGTAGGCCGTGCGTTCGTTTGTCCGCCACCGATGTGCGATTGTTCCTCGATGATATTCGTTTTGTTGGCGGTGCGGGGCTGCGGTCTGATATGTTATTAGGGCTTAATGAGGGATCCGGACGCCGTTTTTGAAATCCGATACTGGCGGCGACGAGTGTGCGGTTTGGTAATTCAATGGGACAAAGGTGTGGTGTCGACGGAGGGAGCTGCCGGTCCCGGTCTGAGGCGGGGGTGGATTTTTTTTGGTTTTCCTGTGACGTTTTTCTGGCAATTCAGAACATGTATTCGACTACTGTTAAAGGAGTACGGCGATCTTAGACTAAAGGTATATTACCAAGTAAGATATAGCCTTACAACTTGCTATTTATGAACATTTCACACCAATTAGAAGCTTGATGATAATTTAGTTATCAAAAAAAAATCCCGCCTTGAATAAATTGACATTTGACTATAATAGGGAAGTTGGGTGAATTTTATATTGGTTTGAAATGTATTACAACGCAATCTTTCAAACACATGGAAAGATTAGAACATGTGCCTGGCGGTAATAATAACATAATAATTAAAATATTAACATTAATAAATTGCCACAGAATGTAAACAAAAACGCGTGGTCGAAAACGTGATATTATTGATGTAACGTTACACGTCATTCAGCGCGGTTTGTTTCTGTGGATACAGCTGCAGGTTACGGTGTAGGTGATGTAAACAGGCGTTTGTTTATTGTATTTTTTCGTTTTTGTGACATTTGTGGGTTATAGATGCATACTGTAAATACTGTGTAGGTAATGCCATAATTATTAGTGGTGATGTGGGGGCACTTACGGTATTGGTAAACGTAACTTATTATTTGTTTACAATATAGATCCGCTCGAGAAAATTACGGCGACAATGCTGTTGGGTAAGTAAAATTATGCCATTTAATAATATACAATAATATTTTTATTTATCCTACGTTTGTTTACAAACATATAAAATGTACACATATACAAACAAATATAAAACTATATAAAAGTTTATGTATACCTACTCTTAAAAGAAGAAATAAAAACTCGAGCAGGAAATAAATGTTATTCGAGAAGTGAATTAACACTTGTTTCGAAAAAATGATTTACATTTAACACAATAAAATGCATATACCTATATAAATACTTATACTTAAATGTTAAATTTAATTACAATAATAAACACATCTTTAGTTAAAATTGGCACAAATCTAAGCATTGCAGATTAACATAAAGAATCTAGATAAAATTACTTACTTTAAGAAAGCTATCGAAGTAGCAAGTCAGTCGAAAAGAGTATTGGTATTTTGACGGCTGATGAGTGTATTGAACAATATTGAGTTTGATAATATATGGTTGGTAAGTAAGTAAGTTTTATTAAATATTGAATCAATGAGTTCATCGAATATTTTTCTGGGATTCAATAATATGTAGGTTTTTAACTTTATTTTAAAAGAGTGAATGTTCGTTATATTTTGAATTTGTTTCAGATTAAACTGTTTTAATTTGAAAAATAATAAGTAAAAGTAATGAATAATGATTATTTAACATTTATAATTTTTTAATCAATTTTTATTGCTATTGCTGATTTAATTTCTCCTGAAACATTTAAAAAAAATCAATGCTCTCTTCGTCGCGCTTCATCGCCCCACGGTGAAATATATTACGCGCTGTATGTTGTAGTCGTACAGAATGGCATAATGCAATACTTCTTCCATTTGCACTTTCTGTGCCTATTTTACGAGTCTATTTTGCGACTTCATTCCAATGTCCGTTTAACACAATAACACCTAATAATATCACAAATGACAAATTAACATTCTGTCTTCTGCACGTATTTGAAAAAATCATGCAATTTCACCATTGTACCACATTTGCCGTCCCAGCCAACACTACTTGTTTTGTTCCTCTCAAGCAAAAACAAAGGCTAGCTATGAACTTATACACATTTTTTTATCTTTTAAGGCTTCGACAAGCTTATTCGACGTTCTCGCCTCCGCTGGAGGTGGGAGAGGCGGCGTCCGCGGGCGCCGCCGGCGCTAATGGCGGCTGGAGATCGTAAATTCCGCCGTTTTTTTCCAACGGGCCTCTTTTACGACCGAGATATCCCGATATTCGGCTTTACTGCCGGCTTTATGTACCGAAACGGGCCCGGCCGTATATCAAAATTGCTCCCGGGGTACCAAAACGGACACTACGGACAAATAGAACTTTTTTTTCGTCGTTTTATGCGCGTTTTCGAGAGCTTGCACACTTAATTTATGGCCAGCGGTGGGTGTTTAAGTCACAACGGAAAAAATCGGTAATAAATTAGACGCGAGTTTCGCATTGTGGTTCTTGGAAGGATTCATGTAGTCTTCAGTTGTTCCGTTGATATTTATCCCCTTAAATGACCGATTTATGCTTGATACGGCGACGTCTGTGATAGTTAAGGCTGGCGAGTTAAGGATATAAGAAACACAGTTTCAGTAAGATAATTCTGTAAGTATAGGGTAATTCACTATACTTTGTTCACCAGCTATAAAAACGTAGTGTACAAAAATTGCACGATTTGTTATACGTTTTTCAAAAATGATGATGGAAAAGCAAATTCAGTCCAAAGAAAACGGCGGCGGATTTCATTAACTACATATTTTTGGCGACAAAACATGATAATTCAACCCTACTTACTATGTCTATAAAAATGAGTGGGTGTTGAAGTTGAACTTCTAAAATTGTTTTTTCACTATAATTTCTTCAGCTCTTCACGTATCACTTTGAAATTTCGTAGAAATACTTCTTATTAACCAAATTCTCAAGGATGGAAATGGGGGGAGAGGGGGGAGAATGGGTTATTATCCTCCCATCTTTTCTGATTTGATTCTAACGTAGCAAAATGAGTAACATTTTAAATTTCAAATTACAAAGGAACAATTTCTAAGGTTCTGACTTCCTCTGAAGTGTTCCTCGAGTTTACTTTAGACAGAGTGTCTCTGAACATAGGGTTAGTCAGATGTCTAATTTTTACACAAATAAATGTTATTTATCAATGTAAATTTGTTTATTATGGACTATATATTAGTGGAAATAGAAAAAATAACGATTTCAACTGGCCCACGGCCACCTATGGTTTGTATTTTAAAAAATACAACTTTCGGTTATAACTCAAAAATTAATAAAATTACAAAAAATTATGCACGCCACTGGACTACTCAAAAAAGTGTCTGAAGAACGTATTAATTATTTTTTTCCAACTTTACAAACAACCAAGGCATGCCTCGAAAAGTGGAACATTTGAAATTTTGTTTATAACATGAAGACTATAAGGTCATTTTGGTATTGACCATTGACTTTCTCTTAAAAAAGATATCGAGAGTGGGAGAGGTCATTTTTTTCTATTTCCTATAGTTAACGTGACAGCCTATAAAAACATCGAAATTTGACCACCCTGTACAGGTCCTTTGACCCCGGCTTTTCTGTACTAATTCTAACATGCATACATACACACACGGAATTGTAACTGAAGAAGTCGAACGCAAAAAACCCAGAAGCGACACTAAATACACTTATTAACGGCACCCAATCAGTTGGTGTATATGCAGAAGGCCGCGACAGAGGGTACATACATGGGAACCCATCGTTACCGTCCCTGTGTTCTCAGGACCCATTGAAACACATGAAAATATAATTACCACGTCATATATCGCTGTAATTACGCGTTTTTCGCAACGCACCCGCGTCCTTGATTCTTCCTTTGTGGTGTTTTATTTAAATGGCTGTTTTGTTTACAGTAAATTGTCAGTTTTCGAGCCTAATTGCACGTCGCGTGTGTGTAATCTGAGAGATGTTTTTTCCAGATAATTAGCGAGTCCCTTGTGCGGGCTAGAAAAAATTTATTATGTTATTACACACTTAATGACAATGGATTGTTCCGCGCCGCAACTGGTGGCGAGATTTGTTTATCTGTTGCTTCGTTTTTGTTTCCGACACCTGTTGGGGCATGTCATGTGGCCAACTGCGACGTGGTTTTTCGCTTTCCTCCACAAATTACCGCTTGGCCTTATTTTTTTCGACTTTTGTGTGTTAAGACATCCCCAACAGAACCAAAATGCATCAGAGTGTGCGTTTAAAATATGATTCTATTATTGTGAGGTCACTTGACATATAAAAAAGTTCGCTAATATTATTTCTGCAACTAGTGTAACAAATATGCTTTATGCACTTAAACTATGAATATGCTTTCGTTAATAAGAAGATTTAGATTAATAAAAAATTAGAGTAAAACAAATTGCAAGATCGACGAACTTATAGCTCATACACAAAAATAATGGCTTCTGATACCTTAGATTTTTTTTTCTGACAACTCCAACTATCAAATACTTCATTTTTTTTTCGAATAGTAGCCTCGACTTTACTGGTAGAAGTTCTAAATGAGATGTATCGCTAAAATCACTTTCTTCTAATTACAATTTTACATTTTTTATGATTTTTGGTTTAAACATTTTCAACTCTCCTCGACCACTCTTTTCCCAATTAGTCTGTATTATTGAAGATATACTTAAAATATGTCATTTTTATTCCATTTGGCAACCCTGCACTCACTGATATTTAAAATTAGTCCAGAAAGTTTTAATTAAATAGTAAAGGACACCCACTATATTCATAGAAGGGACTAAATATATAGTCCATATCTTATTATTCTTGGAGTATCCCAGGAATCTAACTACTTCTTTCACTTTAATTATTATAAATTAATCTATGCTGATGACTTAAATATTAAAATTTGATGATTGCGATTACTTTATAGGTCTGTCACTAGCTAGCACTAGTTTTCCAGTTCTTCCGCTAGATGCCACTACGTGCGGCGAACCAGGAGAGCTAGTAACTAATTTTCTACAGGATTCATTACAAAAATTACGCATGTGTACGTCCTGTACAAGTACTCTGTGTACTATTTTTGATATTTAGGTAAAGTAGGCGTCCGACGAGACAATAGACCCATCAAAAAACGAACGCATTGAAACACATGTCAACCGATGAGCGTCACGCACGCACGCCGCCGTTCCCAGCACACATAACCTCAAAATTGACGGTAATTACAGCGCCGCAACAAAAGATCCATCCGCGAGGTTGTCTTGCACGCCAATCACACATGCCGCGTCTGTGCTTTGTCTCGCTTATTATTATATAATCCGTTGTTTGTCGACGAGAGTCGCGACCGTGACAACGGAGCCATTTGACCGTGTCGAGACGGGTAACGTAAGCTCCTTAACGTTTCTTTCACATATATAAATATATTTCTTAGAGGAAATACATGCAAATACATATATAGCGTCACAGAATCATGTAAGTAACATCGACCTGTGCAGACGTCCAAAAGACGTTATCATTTTGTCCATTACGTACTTATACGACGTCAACAATTGATCTATTTATACTAATAGGTGGTTAAAAAGACGCTGGTGGTTACCTACAGCACCATTTGATCATTATAGATGTATAAAACGTCGGAAACTGATCTACAATATCATTTCACGTTAAAGTGACGTCTGTAAGTGACCTATAGTCCTAGTTGACCATTACAGACATTTAAATGTCGTTGACAATGGATCTATAGTAACACTTAATATTCAAAACGTTTAAAAACGTCAGTATTAATCCATAGTGTCATTCGATCATCATACACTTCGGAGAGATCTCACTAGTTGACCTATAGTACATTTTGTTTGTGCGATGTCCACAATTGTCAATAGATCATTATACATGTTATAAAGACGTCAGGAATAGACCCAAAGAATCATGAGAAATTATCGATTACTATTATTGAAAAGACCAAAGACTTATTATTGATTTACAATACTATATAAAACAGACATTTGTAAAATATATCTACTATTAGTCTGTAGTATCATTTGACCAACATACATTTCAGAGAGACGTCAGAAGTTTGATAATACCATTCTTCCATTAGAGATGTCTAAGCGTCGTTAACATGTGACATATTTAGACCAATAGATCATTATATACGTTAAAAACGTATTGGAAATTAACCTTAAGTCATGATATGATTCGTCCTTTTTCAAGCCGAGATAGTACTTCTTGGAAATGAAACACATTTGGCAGTTGTTGGCGTAAAGCGTTAAGGAGCCGACCCTGTCCGAGTCCATCTCGATTCAGTCTTTTGTGCGTCGCCGGAGATTTTTCCTGTACGAAGAGGGGAAGTCTGCTATGAAAAGGGAACCGGACAATGCGGTGCGCTGACAGCCACCGGACGTGCAATACGCCGTAGCGGTCCGGGAGAGACGTCGAACGTTTTCTGAGCAATAAAAGAAATCAGTCCCATTGTGAGGTGATACCCACGCGTCGTCCAGAAAATGCGATGGATTTCGTAAGGACCTCTTATTTTTTGTGCTGTGCTGACCCGCCGGGCCCCACATGCTACTGTTATTTTCCGTGTCCCTACAGGGCTGGGTAGAGTTCCATTAGGCGAATTAGTTGGGACAGGATCGCATCTTAAGGATACCCTTCTGTTGTCTGATACGTTTTTTTTCTATCAGTTTAAATCGATTTTGAGACAATAGTAATTTTTTGGTCATGTTTGGTATAATATCTGACACGACAGAATTTTACAGACCTAAAATAGACGTTAATATGATATAAATAACTGATTTAATACATTAGGACCATAAGCAAACTTTTCAGGTTTCAGAACGTCTAATTGACGTTGGTAATGTCGCAGATTGCAAAATAGCTATTTCGAACTGTCAAATCACTGTGTCCTACGAGACGCTACTGTTTGGGGTCGTTGAGGTCTATGGTGCAATGGTTAGTTTTGGGATCATATCTGGTATAATAAATAACGATGACATCAACAATTAATCTGACACTATAGAATTATTATAGGTCTTAAATATATGTTACAATAATGTCATCAACTAATATAAGTAGCACTTTAGGAGCATTATAAACGTATAAATGACGTCGATGGTCACTTTAATTTCTAATTAATTTAGTAATATAAAAACGAATGTGTAAAATATGGTATTATTTATATATTAATTATAGTAGCTATGATTATAGTAGCTCAAGATATGCACGTCGTTTCACGACGTCTAATGGACGTTTTTAACGCTGCTGAAAGCAAAATAGCTATTTCAGGCTGCCAAATCGCTTTGTCCAGCCGTTGTTTAGGTCGTTTTAATAAATTTTAAGACCATGGTCATTTTTGGACCATATTTGGAATAATAAAAGGCGTCGGTAAAATATCAAAAAATCTGATAGGTTAAAATTATTAAACAAACGTTAAAATAACGTCAACAACCTACGCCGTTTTACGACGTCTAATCGACGTTAGTAACGTCCCAGAGCGCAAAATAGCTATTTATGACTAGCAAATCGCTTTGTACAGCGATCCGCCACTATTTGGGGCCGTCATAATTACAGAATAAAAACGCGCAACTCCTCTAAGGCGTCCAACTCCCGGGGTGCAATGTTTTAGTCGAGCATCTCGCCTCCCGCGATCCCGTAAGCTTTTCGCTTTCGCATCGTTCCGAGACAAAAAAGGCGGATCGATAGGCATTATCCAAATGGTTGGATCTCCCAGAAATTAGGAAAGTGAAACGGGAGCGACTCGCTAAGGATATTTCTACATTCTCCACACGAACGGCCGATATCGATCCCGGGGCCGATGACTCAGAGATTGTATAATATATCCCGACCCCTCTGCCGCAATCGAAATATTTCTGCCTTGTTATTGCAGGAGATAAAATTGTGATGTGTCCTAGGAACCTAGAATCGGTATTTTTAAGGATGACATGGGCAGAACCTAAGATTTAATTCGCGTCTGGGGGTAGGTGTCCCGCAAGGAACCACTTTCTGTCAAAATATGTGAAAATCAAATAAATAGATAATACACTATATTGTTAATGAAGCAAAGCAGTAATCGACTTATAAATTTTCCATTAGTAGAGTTGTAACTTTACATTCTGGTGTATTTCACACCAGAACTAGGTAACCAATAGCCAACAATCCAGACTATGTGAACCTGGCACTCAACGTTTAAAAATCTAATTTTTTCTTTATGATTCTTATAGATTATCATTTGTAGTAACTTTCATTTCGTTTTTAGTTACTCAAAATCTAAAGTAAATTTAAAATACTGTCTTAAAAACAGTTTTTTTTAAAAACATGTTAAAAATGCAATTTTCTCCTTGTAGCAATGAACACTTTAAGGCACTAGTGCCTTAAAGTATATGTCAAATTGTGACAATAAATTTGCAACACATTTAATTTGTATTTTCTTTACTAACATGAACATTTATATTACAATTCACACAATTTGAGAAACCGCTTCATCGATTTCTTTAAATGGATTGTTTTTTCCATTTTTCTTTATACTTTTTAAGGGCAAAAAGACACAACGTTTAAAAGTGACAAATCCAAAGCTTCCAAACTTTTCGTAAATAATGAATACAATGGTTGCCACCACGGTGACTATATATCATTGGCAAGTGCCCACTTCGAAAATTTGACATAGTACCTACGATGCTATTGAACACTTAACTTATTTCTACACGGGTTAATTATTTTTAATGCTGTTTGTAGAAAAAAATGGTAAGATATTTGTGTTAAAAGTGTTTTTAAGGCACTGATATAAATTGCAGAATTGCGTACCTATTAACGTAACGAATAAATTCAATATTTTTAAAATTGAGAAATTTTCGAAAAAATCTTCTGGCACGTCGATTTTGTTTTTAAAAAAGGCACTTTTTGACATACGACCCATATTTGTGACGTCATCGTCGTTCGAGATATGACGTCATCGACAATTTATTTAAATAGTAGCCCCAATGTTGACCATGCCATTTGAAAGAGCGTGTCATTCTACATACATACATCATGAAAAATTATGGTGTTACATAACATTTCAAGAGAATAATGTTTGAAGATTTTAAAATTTTATTTTCTCAATACTGTGCACCTCCCCATTATACAACACATGTCCGTGCTTATTTAGATGAGCTGTTGGATAGGGAGAAGGGGCCGATTGAGGGGCCAGCCAGATCGCCTGATTTTACACCCCTAGATTATTTCTTGTGGGGATACTTAAAAAGCAAAGTATACGTTACTAGACCGGTTAATTTAGAAGAATTAAAAGCAAGAATTCGTCACTAGGTACATCCTATACCTCCTGAGGTTATTGATAATGTCCAAAAAGAAGTTATTAATCGTTTTGGCTACCAACGGTGCACAATTTGAACATTTAATTTAGTCGATGTTTTACATAATCATTATCATTTTCAGTATTGTGAAAATTAAATTTTAAAATCTTCAAACATTATTTTCTTGAAATTTTTGAATGGCACGCTCGTTCAAATAGCATGGTCAAAATTGAGAGTTGCTATTTAAAAAAATTGTCGATGACGTCATATCTCCAACAACGATGACGTCATAAATGTGGGTCGTATGTCTAGAAGTGCCTTTTTAAAAAACAAAATCGATGTGCCAGGGGATTTTTTCGAAAACTTCTCAATTTCAAAAATAATGAATTTATTCGTTACTTTTCGAAAGCACTGTAGATATTGCTTCGTGCTTGGGCTCCTCCTAGAGCCGGCCCTGGCCGCATTTTCATCGCCTGCCAAGACCGTATTTGCCCCTACGTTAAATATACGTTTTCTCGATGTATGAAAACCGTCACCATCAAGTGGAAACTCCGACTGACCACACGACCAGCAGACTCCGTCCCGTAGGCACGAAAAGTAACGTGAACCGGCCTCGGCTCGGTCACTTCCTGTCCCCCATGTCCCGCCCCTGTTTCATTATTGTCATTTATTATCAATTTGGAGTCGCCGAGCGCAAAATTTTAATGACGTACAATTTGTTTTACATTTAGTTCCCTTTTTTTTTCGAGGCATCGCGTGACATATTCGGAACATGTGTAGGAAAAAACGAGTGTGTAATGATAGGCCGCTTTTGGTGGGAAGCGGTGATGAATTAGCTGTGAATTAGGTGGGCCGTTTTTTGTGCCAATGCGTCGTGTGATTCCGGTAGACTTCATTTTTTTTGTAATGGTTCCTTGTGTAAGTGGATACAATGCTACAAGAATCATGGGATTTCGAATAAAATCACGCGACAGGTTTTCTATAATCTACACTGATAAAAATGGGTGGAATTCCATGTTTTATTATGCTCTTTTTACATAATATTTACATTATAAATTAAGGAATAATCAAGTGTATGCGTTTTTACCTTATAAAATTAGGAAATTTTAGATATAGTGTAATAATACAATGTACTATAATCGAACTATTTACTTTTACTCAATTTATTATAAAATTTTATAGAAGTTTTCATGTGATTGCTGTTGCACATGAGCAGAGGCACATCAACCTAACCTCTAACCTAATACGTTGTAGTTGTGTTGTTAACGTATAGTAGACAAACATATACGGTTCATTAGTAAGGACTTTTTGTGGGATATTCGTAAGACAATATAAAATATTTTGATACGTGTGCAGCTTATGTCAATTTAAATATTATGCAATTCATACGTATCATAGAAACTGAAACAGTACGTTGCTTAGATGTTTTAAAGTGATCAAAACTAAGCCAAACATTCATTTTAAACAACGTATGACAGTAAAAATAGTAATTTCTTACAGCAGATATTAACATTACCTGTAGTTACCTTAATTTATATACTGATATTGCAAGAATAATTATCTAGTATTTTCAGCGAAAATATTCAACAGATTTTCTAATGCAAATGAAATACGTACATTGCAATACATTTTTAGATGATAAATAAACAATACACTTTTACAGAGAAGGATGGATCGACAAATTCCACTAAAAAAATCTTCTGACAAGACCTTTTTAACTATTTAGAAATACAAATATGACTCGCATAGTGTATTATTGAATTCTAATAATAAAAGCTACTGTATTTCTAGTACTTTATTAGTAAGAAATATCCTCCATATTATATCGACTGTACTTTTGTACATTTTAAGAAGGAGACTTTTTTCCATGACATTAAAAGTGAACACTTTTACTTTTTTCAACTACTGTCAACACAGAACAATTAATACAATACTTTAACATTTAGCACAACAACGAACTTCATGGATTACTGCAATTATAGTTTGTTTTAAGCCAAAATTATAAGCACAAATTTGTAGTAACTGTATTTCATTCATAATCCCGTGTGGATCTCGATTAACACAGTATTTTATGTACAAATGTGTAATAAATAGAAATTTTAAGTGATCTGTGTGATTGTGTTTGAAAATGCCAGCGCCGTATTCTTGAAATAGTGTTTTCTACAAATACAAATGATTTTGGACATTTAAGAACTGAATATATAATATAATAGTACTGAACTAAAACAAATATATAACGCTAGAAGATTGTTCACTTTTGTTTATAAGTATGTGAAAATAGTGGTTAAAATGTGGGGTTATAATAGCAAAATAATGTGTCATACAAATGCATTTTAAAATAAACAAAACATCAATAATTTTTTTATATATTTTTAGGTATTAATAATATTGTGTGAAACTAACTACTCAGTGGACAAAAGCCCCAACCTGCGTTGAATTACACCCACAATATCTACCCATATATTCCTTATTATTAGCTTTTGTAACATTTTTTTACGGCTTTAGAAAGGTATTTTAAGCTAATATAAATCAAATCTCCTACAATTCCTATCAATGAAGTCATATGTATGTTCTCTGATACCAAACATCTAGGTATGCTAATGAACAATTCCACAGACAAAGCTCTATTCAATAATTATCTAAAGAAAGTCTGATTTACTAACCTGGTAATGAAACACTCTATAAATATTTAACTTCACTTTTTGGCAGTGGGAACACGACAAATTCAACCACAATAGATGAGATCTGACCTATTTCCACTGAGTAGTTAGTTTCACACAATATTATTAATACCTAAAAATATATAAAAACTTTTACATAAAAGGTGAACATTTTTCAAGTAGGTATTGTCATATTTAATTCATTGACAGGATGTTACTTTTTGTCATTGTCGATATTTAACTTCAAATAATTTTAATTTTTATAATAATTTTTATAGTTAGATATTTTATTCAACTTAAAGGAAACCACCTGAAGAAGCAATCCTAAAAATGCAGAAATAGGTCAGATCTCATCTATTGTGGTTGAATTTGTCGTGTTCCCACTGCCAAAAAGTGAAGTTAGATATTTATAGAGTGTTTCATTAACAGGTTAGTAAATTAGATCTTCTTTAGATAATTATTGAATAGAGCTTTGTCTGTGGAATTGTTCATTAGCATACCTAGATGTATGGTATCAGAGAACATACATATGACTCCATTGATAGGAATTGTAGGAGATTTGATTTATTAGCTTAAAATACCTTTCTAAAACCGCAAAAAAATCAATAATTTTATTTTAGATATTGCTCTTTTTTTGAGATTTCTGTTCCTAAGAACACTACAAATTTGATCATTACACGGAGATAAATACGACGTACCATACTTACAAGTAAAAATAAATATATATATATATATATAAAAACTCGAAGAAAAACAAATTCAATTTTGCATCATGATAATTACCTAAGTACTTGAAATTTATTGTTTTGAAAAACTGCGAAATTCACATGAAAGTTCGAAAATTTTTCATCCATGAAGAGTAGTAGCAGTAAATCTTATGGATTTGATTCAATTTTGATTTTTTTTTTAATTTTGAACATTCTCAGCAAAAATTTAGAAAAATAAGTAAATATTATTAATGAAAAAAAACTATTGCCTAAATAACTATTTCGTTATTAAAAATTATTAAACGTATTTGCCCTTGCTCTATAAAATATAATATCTAAACCTATAATTCTGTTTTTGTTATATTTGATTGAAATTAGTTAAAATATAATAAGATCGAATGTGAATTTATTCAAAAATAAATAAATGTATTCATGAACAAACGTCATAAATAATATGATAATCGAAATGTAAACGTATTCGAATAACGCCCAAATCGGTCCTTTAACTTCCCCCCAAAGTGTTATCTTCAAAGAAAACAGAATACGTCGTTCGACGCTCGAGGAGGGCAATTGTACCGATTTGCACTTTTCTTTGCATCACACACAGAGATACAACAAGAGACGACACCCCAACCCTTTACTTATGCCCTCGGAAACAGATAAGCGATAGGTTATAAATGGAAATCGTCACCACCGCTGGATTTCCCGGACGTATGGGGCTTACAAAAAGCCCTGTGAATCTGTGGTATTGATAAACCACGTCGACGGATGTCAGTACAGGGCCCAGCCCTTCGAACCAACTTACAAATACATCAGTGTCAATAGTTTACTTACAAGAATTAAGAAATATGTTTATTTTATCGTGAATACTGAAATCATAAGTGGACAAACAGTAAATAACTTATTAAAGAAAAATATTAACTAATATTTGTAAACATAAGTAAAGTAAACGCAACAAACATGTCGCTCGTGGTGCCTAAATATAAAATTTCAGGTGTCTCATTTTGCGTGTTCGTATATGTTCAAGTGGATTTGAGGTCTGAAAACCATTGACTTCATTATAAGCCATGTATGTATTTTCCTTGTTGTTGATAAATTAATTTTAGATTTGTTGAATCCAATCTTGTCTATGGAATTGTTCCGCGTCTTTGGTACCAAAGGGCATACGTATAACTTCACTAATAGGAATTGTAGGGAAATTGATTTATATTAGTAAATATCTTTACAATACAGCAAAAAATCTATAAAAGCTAATAATAAAGAATATATGGGTAAATATTATATCATTCAACGCTTGTCGGGGCTGAGTTTTGGTTGTTTAGTTTCTCATTGTTTTATTTATTATTTTGCATCTTTATGTTTGTTTTTTTACTCATTTTAATACACATTCAAATAATGCTCGAATATATAATAAGTATTGTAATATGTATATGTAATAATATTGGTAAAATCTAGTCTACAATCACTCACATTTAGGTTCAGTGTACCTACATTCCGATTTTATATCCTTTTTAGATCTTGTATGTGGGAAGATACTGCATATTATTATTCTTGTGAAACGAGTAGTGTAAACTATCGGAAGAGACTCGGAAATCAATCGGGTCCAGCTCTGGCCGCCGAGAGGGGTTCCCGCAGGGCCCGGGCCTTTGAGGAGCGGTAACCGCAGCCGCCTCGATAGCGTCCGCGTATAACCAGTTAAATCAAAGAAGGCCGCTTTTGTTGGCACAGCATAATTAGAGGAAATCCTCGCACAATGGCCGCGACGGTTTCTTAGCTACGCCGCCTGCGATGCCGCTTTCATCCAGGGCCAGGCCTAATCTACTTGCGGTTCCAACGGGCCTTTCGGGGGCGCGGGGGTGTTAATTGGCTCTTTTAGACACGGGATCAAGTTCAACGCGGTTTGCGGTTTCAGAGCAAGAGACGATCCCCTAGCTAGAAATTTTTGGTGCAGAGAACGCGGAGAAAATTAAAAAAGACGGTAAAACGACTGTTGTTGTATTAAAATCTCCAAATAGTTCCTGTACTTTGAGGAAAATTGACCAATAAAAGTTTTGCTAAGATCACTGTTGGAATTTTTCTTGTTACACTGAAAGAAATACTACTGGAACAATTACAATTTTGTCGTAGACTAAAATGCAATTGTAGTAAACCATATAAGCTCGTTGTTGTAATAAATGCAAAAGTATTGTAATAATTAATTAATTGTAGTATAGCAGTAGAGAAGTAGGTTCTCTATTATTGCCTTTGCATGCCTTGTTATGAACAAAGTTAGTTTTTTAAAAATATATTCCTTTACGTCCACCCACAGATTGGTAGAACGTCGATTATTTCTCCGATATGTTAGTGGAAAGTGGGGCCGAATGGTAGACGGTATTCATAAAATCAGTGCCGTTTGGCAAGAAGTTTCAACATTTTTGAAGCTGGACAACTGGAAAGAGTACAAAGGATATGCATTACGACGAACGTCTGCTACCCTTTTAGTTGACGGCGGTGGTGACTTCACTTGTCTTAAAAGACACGGAGGATGCAGATCGAACACTGTGGCGGAAGGCTGCATTGAAGACTCACTTTTGAAATATTGTAAAAGAATACTGAAAGTTGATACTGGTAATGACAAGCACCGTTGCCATTTCTGATTCCACAACATCTGAAAATAATACAACTATTAATGAAAACGTGTTGGACTGCTTTGAGAATTTAGAGAATTTATAATTTAACCTTTCCAAAGCATATTTTCATAAAATACTTCTCTGTTCTACAATTTATAACTACCTACGTTTCCTTCTTTATAATAAATAATATCACATATTGTCAGAATATTTATTACATACATAAAATATAACACTTTAATGTTAGACCACACAGTTTTTATTCGATATTTATAATAAATTTTTATCGCCATATTAGCGATTTTGTAGTTATATCAAAGATTACCCTACAGGTGTAAGTAATCTGTGGTTAAATATGACAGAAATACAAAAATATCGGTAGGTATAGTTGTAACTTTGGCAATAATAGCTATTTATGATATACGTGTTAAAAGTAAGATTTTATTTTGTGAGTGAAGATGAGTGAAAACGAGCGTAGCGAGTTTTTTAACTTCACGAACAAAATAAAATCACTTTTAACACGTATATCATACACTATTTTTTCTACAAAACAATCGGAAGAACTTTAAACTCAATAAAAATAAGAAATCAAAAAATTCCACACAGATCGCAATGTTTATGAACCAAAATTTTCGTAGCAACCAGTGCTGTTGTTAGTTACGGAAAAAACGCAAAAATATTGACAGCATTTTCTAGTAATATTATAAGTATAATGAATAATCTCGATAATGAGCGTAACGAATCCATCCCTGCTGAAATCGAAGAAGCCGCCAGTCGAGCAACATTGGAATTATCAAAGCGAAATCAAAGGAACAGTACGAAATCGCTTATAGACGATTTTCGGAATGGTGCAACATTAAAAAGGTCCCTGGGAAATGTAACGAAAGTGTTTTACTGGCATATTTTGAGGAAAAAGCCAAGATATGGAAATCGTCAACGCTGTGGTCAAATTATTCCATGATCAAAACTATGTTAAAAATAAAGCAAGATCAAGATATAAGCAAACATTATAAACTTATTGCTTTTTTAAAACGGAAGGGTGAAGGATATCAAGCAAAAAAGTCAAAAGTTTTGACGAAGACGCATATCGACAAATTTCTCACAGAAGCAGAAGACAAAAAGTATTTGATGATGAGAGTCGCAGCAATAGTGGGTGTCTTCGGAGCGTGTCCCCGGGAGGAATTGTGTCAGATGACCATCGACAAATCGAATATTTGGACACTTCGGTTGTTGTGACCATACCAGATACTAAAACGAAAGTGCCTTGGACTTTCAGTGTTGTTGGTGAATTCTATTTAAACTTTTTTAGAAAATATATGGCACTCCGGCCACCCAACACTGACTATAGACGACTTTTTCTTAAATATATGAAGAATAAATGTGTGAAGAATCCATTCGGAATTAACATGTTTGGTAAAATGCCTGCCGACATTGCAGAGTTCTTGAATCTACCAAATCCTCAACTCTACACCGGACACTGTTTTCGTCGTTCATCGGCGACATTGTTAGCAGATTCTGGTGCAAATCTTACTACCATCAAGAGACATGGAGGATGGAAATCTTCGACGGTAGCTGAAGGCTACATTGAAAATTCACAGGAACAGAAGAAGGAAATTGCGTGCCAAATACTTCCTACTGCTGCAACTACTAGCAAGACCACCAGTACTACCAGTAGTATTTCTACAGAAAATAGATGTGTCACACATGTTGACAGTAAAACCAACTTAAGTATGGTGATTCCGCAGGGAATTACAATTTCAAATTGTTCTAATTTTACTATAAATGTTAATAGTAATAACTAGTTAAAATGTTGGTTTGTACTTATTTAAAATAAAAAGTTGTTCATGTGTTAAAACGTTTTATTAATTTTCAAAACAAAATTTAAATAAACTTTGATTTACTTTTAACACTAGCGTTAAAAGTAACATACTTTTAACACACGTGTCAAAAAATGACATTTTTAACATCAAAAATGACAATTAAAAAGCCCACTTTTAACAGTTTTGTAGAAAAAATTATTAATTTTAATTGTAAATTAAATGTAACTAAATTTAAAAGTGTGTGTTATTTCTTCACAGGTGTATAGTTTTGAAAAATTTATTTATATTTTAATAGGTAGGTATGTGAATAAAAAAATTAAGATTTTATGAACAATATTTTATAAACTACAGTTAAGGGTAGTGTAAAATTTTATGAACATTGTTATATGTTATAAGAGCTAAGCTAACCATTAAAAGCTAGAGGAAGAATTATACACATTTTCTAATTAGAACTTGTTTAGATAAAATTAAGGCATTCGCCGGCCATTTTTAAAGTGAAGGGCATTCAAATTCACTGTTAAACAAGAAAAATCGTGACAGCAGATGCAAATGAGGCTAATTTAGCAATTACCATAGCTCGGAAAGTCATTCTAGACTAGCGTTAGGTTATGTAAGCTTTGCTGCCATATAAGGGTAGACAGTTCTTGGTTTCGTCAGATTCGTCGGTATATGTAAAACATTATTTGTAAAGACAAGCAAAAACCAACATTACCCGATGCATTTCATCAACATTGGTTAAGTTTATCATACAAACAACTTGATGTAACTCTGTATTTTTATTCAACTGAACTGATGATTGTCCGATATTTGTTTTGAAATAAATAATTTTGATAAATATTAACGCATAATTTTGGATTAATACTTACTTATGATAATAGGCGTTAAAAATGATGATTTTATTTTGTGACAAGGAAAGTTTGGGACACTTTTAGCATATATATCATACCTAAACAATTGTTTCTACAAACACGTTTTAAATGTGCAAATCAATGCATTTCTTATGTTATTAAATTTATAAAATATCATTTTGAAATCCAATTGTCAATGAAGTTTATTGTTGCTAAGGATAATGGAAAAATAAAGGGTAAAATTTTTTTTGGTTAATTAAGTAGTAATTTAATATAAAATACATTAGCAGGTTAAAGTCACGTTTGACATTGTCGATTCTTAATTTCAAATAATTTTAATTTAGTGGTATAATTTTTATAGTTAGATATTTGACTCAACTTAAAGGAGACCACCTGAAGAAGCAATCCTACAAATACAGAAATAGGTCAGATCTCATCTATTGTGGTTGAATTTTCGAGTTCCCACAGTTTTAAAAGTGAATTTAGATATTTACAGAATGTTTTCATTAAACCAGGTTAGTAAATTTAGCTAGATTCATTTCTATTTTAGATAACTGTTGAATAGAGCTTTGTCTGTGGAATTGTTCATTAGCATACCTAGATGTTTGGTATCAGAGAGCATACATATGACTTCATTGATAGGAATTGTAGGAGATTTGATTTATATCATCTTAAAATACCTTTCTAGTACAGTAAAAAATGTTACAAAAGCTAATAATAAAGAATATGTGAGTAGATATTGTGGGTGTAATTCAACGCTGGTCGGGGCTTTAGTCCGCAGAGTAGCTAGTTTCACACAATATTGTTAATACCTAAAAATACAAGTAACTGCAAATCTCCTGGTATGGAAAGTAAATGAATTTCTCCCGGCGGAAATCGAAGAAGGGCCAATAAAGCCACTTTAGAGTTATTGCCTAGTAAGTCAAAGCAACAGTATACAAGTTTTCGTACAATCTTTTCTTGAGATGATGTAATCTGGCAAAATGTTAGTGGCAAGTTCAGCAAAAAAGTGCTTTTGGCATGCTTTGAAGAAAAGACCAAAAATCGCCGAAGCTTTGGTTAAATAACTGCATGTATGCGAAGATAAACATAAAGCAAAAAGAGGAAGGACACAACCTAAAAAGGTGAAAGTAGTGAGCAGGGAACAAATTGACAAATTCCATTCAAATATTTTCATAAAATACATCAAGAATAAATGTGCCACGACTCCAGTTGGAATGAACACATTTGATAAGATGCATGCTGAATTTCTAAATTTACCTGATTCTCACCTTTATTGTAGACATTGCTTTCGATGATATTTGGTTAATTTGTTGGCTCCTAATCTTACAATTAAGAGACACGGTGGATGGAAGTCCAGTACTGTAGCGGTATATAGAAATATAGAAGAAAACTCGTTACAAAATAAGAGCATTGCGGACCAAATATGTCCAAAACTTTTCACAGAAATAATTACTACTACAGCTACTAATGATATTGATCATACAATTACTTATTTCTAATTGTACTTTCTCTAATTATCTATATTTATTTAAGTAAATAAATATTTCAAATTTTTCGAACCACTATTAAAAGTAAATCACGTGCTACCACCAGTTGTAAAAATAAATTACTTTTAACACCAGTGCGTCAAACTGACATTTTTGTCACTGACACCTTGGGTTAAAAATTATACTTTTACTGAAATTTATAGGAAAAATAGTTTAAAGTACAGGAAATTCTATGAGATACATTTATTAATAAAAAAAATCGTTTCTTCCTTTCAATGAATATGTTATATCTAATGAACATCAGCAGTATTTATCAAATTTTAGCAATGTTCTGTGTAGTAGCTATCGAGTTGTGAAGAAAATCACCTTCTCACTATCTAAAGGCACTGCAAAATCCAACAATTGCCCTCTAGAGAGACCGGGGAACTAAGTGTCCTGCAGAAACCAGAAACAGCTCAGATCATATCTCGAAAGATTTATTCGCTGAAAGTGTTATTGTTCCATATACGTAAAATCACGCCATTGAAAAAACACCACATATAAACACAGGCTGAATGTTGATACAATTACGTCTTTCTGTACTCGCCACGTAGCTGTTAGATCCCGGTGCAATTACCAGCAAACAATGGAGATTTTTGTGCTCGGCTTAAGGATTTTAACCCACACTTAACGTATGGTAATGGGGTGCCGCAGGGACCCAAATTGGGCCACATCATAATATTCATAAAGGATTTCATATCAATAGACAGAAGAAGAGTTTGCCTTAAACATAGATAAGGCTAGCCTCCATGTTTAGCAGACTTGGCTCCAATCAACCACAACGACACAAAACAGAATAAATATTAGGGAACATGTTAGTTGCATCTGGAATGACAGTAGATAATAATATAAAATGCTATCATAAATATGTCATTATTGGTGCTCCACAGAGATCAAAATTAGGACCACATTTTCCAAAAATTCATGTTTTTGGAAAATATTCATAAATGAATTCATATCATAAACACGTTAGTTGCATTTAGAATGACAGTAGATAATAATATAGAATGCTATCATAAATATGTCATTATTGGTGTTCCGCAGAGACCAAAATTAGGACCACACCTTCCAAAAATTAATACTTTGGGAAAATATTCATAAAGGAATTCATATCAGTAGGTAATAATATAAAATGCTTTCATAAATATGTCAAAAAAGTCCTATATCTACTTGTCAGTGAATTAAAATCAGTATTGGTTCTGATGCAATAATGGCCATTAAATCTAAAGATTTAGCAGTCATAGAACAACACAGGAGAAAAATAATGATTTCAAAAATATATGGAAGAGATATCCATAATTTTAACTTAATAAAAGTTAAAGTAAGTAGGTTAGAAAAACTTGTAGTGAGTTTTGTAAGTAGTTTCAACACGGACAGTCCTCTGCGCGCGCCAGATACGGCCCCTATAGATCTTAATACATAAAATCACACTATCACCCTAAAGGATCTATTTACGTAAGTCTGACTTCCATTTGGATCTGTGGGCATACCAAAACGCCATGTAAACACGATATCGTAGAAAAAACGAGCAGTACATAGATTAATGGCACCTGGCAAGTCCTCAATCACACCAAACCGGGCCGTCACAGTCACAAACATCAAGACCCCTATCAGATTGACAGCTCCAAGGTACCAAACGGGCCGCGGGACCTCCTGTACAAAACTGACATAGCTGGCCCTGGATAGGGGCGTGGCCGGGGCTCGCGCGGTGGGGATGCAGCGCCGCGTGGGCGTGGCCAACGCGCTATAATCCGTAGCATTCTAGGATCCGACACAAGGCACCCCTATATTTTATGTGATATTGGTTTCGTATGAAGGGGGCAACTTGATTTTACACATTAAATGCGGTTTTACTCGGATGTTTATCGTTTAATCGAAATATCTGGGTTTTTTGCGCTTTGTCTGGCAGACGCGGCCCGTAATGGTGGGCTCGGGTTGTTCGTCGAGTGATTTAATTGCTTGCTGTCGAGTAGCGCCTGGATGTATTGGTATTGCGGATAGTTAGGCCCGATGCGGTACGCAGGTGTACGTTATAGTTCAGCCACGGCTGTCCGAGATAGTTAAGGGCATAAAATATCACCTGTGACGTCTTCATGAGTAGTGCCTACACGAGGGAATCTAATACCGGGTATACAAAAATGGCCATATAACTTTTTAAGCGACTTAAATCTTATTTACTAGATCAGAGTTTCAAAATGGTAAAGTGACCAATTTACAGCATTTAAATGAGTAACGAAGATTCCATAGACGTGCAACTTGAGAAGAGTTGGCAGAACGACAACGGAAAGAAGGAAAAAGAAAAAATTATTAGTTAGTTCTTTCGTCATGTCAATATTTCCTCTTTTTCTGTCAGCTCACTCTTTCTGATTTCGTTTTATAAAACAGAAAAACACAAAAGACTTGATTTTTTTATCATGGGGACCTCATTTTTAACAGTACATTATGAATTGTTGTATCAGATCACATATTTTGTGCCGCTATCAATCTCTATCTTCTTCCTTCCGCGAGTTTCCACTATTCTCAATTTCATAATTGTATAATATTCATCTTTGCTACTTTTTATTATACGATATGTACTACTCATGTATTAATGAAGTACATATTTCAACCGCATCACTTGCTCTTGTGTCCCTGATTCCTTCATAAACATTTCTTATCATCCGATATTCCTCACTTGTTTGATTAGGGCTTCTACGATTTTGAGAACACGCTGTAGACCTTGAAATATTCTTCGTTCTTGAGAAAGTTAATACAAAATCACTAATAAGTAAATCACAATCACATTTAAAATAGCAGAAAGATATACCTGAAATTATCCCAAGCGCACACCCGTGGTAGCTCTGCAGATGGAACACGTGGATCCATCATACAACTGTTTGTACCTAACGTTTTAAGGAAAAAAATATTATTTTTAATTTTGGTGAGATTGCATGCGGGCCCCTGGTATACTTCAGGGCTCAAATTTGGGACCTCTTGAGCTCCTGATAGCCGTAAATGACTTTTTTCATCCAATATCAATTCTTGTCACTATTGTTTTGCTGGATTTGGATCGTATAGAGACGTACCCTGTATAACTAAATTGTGACAGTAATTCCTTAGAACGAACGCATATCTTCTTATTCCCTCACATACATCTGCAACTTCTTTCAAGTGAAATGTGTACCGTATATATTAAAGCAGACACGTACATACACTCTTTAACAAGCATAATAATCGTAATAATAATAATTTTTTAATAAAGCAATTATTTAATTATTAGAACATGTGTTCTGTAAGCTACATTCGCACGTTTTCAACTTGCAAAACGCCAGTTTTAATTATGAAACGGTAACACATCGTTCTCTCTTGAAAATTACTAATTGGATAATTACGATATCTCCCCAAAGACTGCATAATTAACGCTGAAGTTATATTTAACTGTCCATTTTTTCTCTCTCCTTATCGTTTGAACGTCAGCACAGAATACACAGCTCTTCCATCTAGTGAATTTTATGTTCAAAATTATAATTTTTACTATATGGAGGATTCTAAAACATACTTTTTTATATATTTTATAGATTAATAATATATGTGAGAATTTATCCAATATTATTTTTATATTTATGCGAGAATGACAAATATTTGAACACATAAAAATTATGAAAAGATAAAAATCAAAGGATTACTAGTATAGACGGTTCTGCTTTACAATTACCATATAATTAGTAACAATTATTTGGTATGTTAAATTACATATTTATTAGTATAATAATTTTAAATTTGTTTGACTTTCGTAGGCAATTTTTTAAACAGCAGGAGAACAACTGTAATACATTTAAATAACTGCCAACGCACTCAATAGGATGGTCCATTATATTCGACTGTAAGTTATTAATATTGGTTATTCTTTATAAAAAAACGCAAACACTATTATAGCCCTTTTTCTAAATTTTTACTTTTTGAACAATGTCTAGAAAGAAATCATATGACATAAAACTTATTCAGCTATAATAACTTTTGTATTCGTAATTTTTCTCTTTAATAAGCAATAATGAAAACAGAGAATCATTTTTAATGCTCTCTTGTACAAAAAAATAATTAAGTACATAGATACCAAAGCTGTAAGGACCAAATGTTTGGAATTTTTTCACCGATGTTTTAAAAAATATGATTATTTCTGTCTAAACCTAATTTACTAATTAAATTATTTTAGTTCTCAATTTTTAGTAAATATAACATTTTAGATACAAAGAAATGAACTTATCAATACAATTTTTCATTACAGAAATCAGTATGTGTGAGTGAGAACATACTGAGAAAAAAAAACAAAGAAATATAATGAAAATATAACTCAAGTTTGTGTTTGCAATAACACATAATGTATGTAAGCTAACTAAAAAGTTATTCCGTATTACTGTATAAGATTTATTTAGTCAGAAAATAATTGAATGAACATTACTCAACGAACTGTGTTAATATTTTAACACAATTAGATGTAGTCTCGTTTTTAGTGAAAATTTACAACATTTTTTTACAGCGCATATTGTTAGAATCGGAGGATTTTGTAGATTTCGAATATATAACAGGGCGTTCCATAAAAAACATAAGTTTGGAGTTCAGTGCGATATTCCATTGCTCCTCTGAAAACGTCATAGAAAAATGCGGATAAATATTTAGTATTTAGTACAGTAGTATTTACTTTTAATGTCTGCCATTTTTTTTGCAAGTAGTAATAATGCTATAGCCATATAAAAAGTGACATAACCAATCCTAAAGTAAGAACAACAGCAGAGGTGGTCAAAATGTAGACCCTGGTGGACTGGTCAACCGCAAGGCTTTTGGAAGTCGCCCACGAAGCTGATGTAAACGTGGACAAATTATACTCATAAATTTAGAGCTGATTTGAATATAAAAAATAATTAAATATAAAAAAAAACTTCAAAATTATTCTCTGGACATAATTGAAATTTAGATTCCTTATCCACTTGTTACACAAATGCTGCCATCATTATTTAGTTTTATTTACTTCACCCCTCATTTCTTCTTATATTATTGCTGATATATTTGTTCTCTTATTATTCTTTTTTAATGTGTTTAATTATATTACCGTAAACGGTTGTTGCTTACACTTCATACGAAAACGAGTCGTAATTCGCGTTCATAGTATAAAGCAGATGGATGGTTGTATAATTTATTGTGTAATAGTGAATGTCTGTGTATGTTGTATATGTATGTATACATTTCCCTGTAGTAGAAAAAGTTCCTACTAACAAATTTTCTTACACACAAATAATTCAGTGAAAATTACTCAACGAATTGTGTTATGTTAACACAATCGGGTGTGGACTCATTTTAACAACCAATTGTGTTGACTGAGTGAAATTTTACTTACAATATACTATATTTTGACATATTTACACTATTGCAAGTAAATTCAACACAGTTGAAAATAAAATTGAGTAACTTCAAACTCAGTTATGAGTGAAATTATTTTGATGTTGAATTTTGAGTAATTAAACATTTTAAGTAACAAAGAATTGGGCTTATCAACACAATTTTTGATCAAAGAGATGGTTTGTGAGAAAAACAACGAAATATATTAGGTCTATTTCAACATGAGTCAAGGATTGGTTTCAAACTGTTAGAGATATTCCGCCAGTTATGTTGTGAATGTGTTTTTAGCCAATGTAACTCAAGAAGTAGTTGAATAAACGTTTCTAACAGTTCTAATAGTCTGTGACTGTTGTTGGAACAATCCTATTGATAATATAACTCAATTTTGTGTTTGCAGTAACACACAGTTCGGTAAGCTAACACAAAAGCTATGCAATGTTACTCATAAAAGATTTATTTAGCTAATAAATGATTGAGTGAACATTACTCAACGAATTGTGCTATTATTTTAACACAATCGGGTGTGGACTCGTCTTAACAGCCAATTGTGTTGATTTTGAGTGAAATTTCACCACAGATCAAACACTGTGTTAATTTAATTTAAAATCTACCCGTCATTTTTTGCTGTGCAACTGTTCACCAAGACGTCACCTATTCCTTCACATCTTCGCCTTCGCGTCTCCTCCTCTCGCCGGCCGCGGAAACTGACACATCGCTACCGCGTCCTGGCCGCCCCCCCGGATCAAACGGTTGGAAAACCGCGAAGTCAGCCGTCAAAATCCCCGTCCCCGACATTGATTTTGTTTAAATCTAATACCCCGCGATTCGCAAATATTTAAACGCGACGCAAACAAGCCGGCGCAGTCGCGGGCGGCGGTGCGCGTCGCGACGTTCGTTTGTTTCGCCGCGGCGGTCGCCAGTTGGTCTAACACAGCGACCCGGCGGCGCTTCTGCATTTCCCCGGCCAGAAATTGTTCGGTTTTGCAGTAGACAATCGGAGACTGCATGGTTTGGTGTCGGCAGTCGAGATTTTTTTATTACGTCGTAGATTATTGGCTCTAAAAGCACATGTAAGTATGAAATCACAGTACACAGTAAAAAATAACATTGAGTAACCTCAAACTCATTAATGAGTGAAATTGTTTTGGTGTTGAATTTAGAGTAATTGAATATTTTCACAATAAAATGAGCTCATCAACATAATTTTTGGTCAGAGATGGTTTGTGGATGAAATATATTGATAATATAACTCAAGTTTGTGTTTGTAGGAACACATAGTATAGTAAATTAATTCAAAAGTTGTACAATGTTAATCATAAGATTTATTTAACTAACAAATAACTGCGTGAATATTACTCAACGAATTGTGTTATTATTTTTAACACAATCGGGTGTGAACTCGTTTTAACCACCAATTGTGTTGGTTTTGAGTGAAATTTTACTCAAAACTTTTTACGGTGTATAATAATGTTATCAGTGGTTGTCTTACTTTAGTTTTATCAGGATCAAACACAAGAACATCGACTTATGTGAGATTATATCACTATTATATCACTATTTAATAAAAATAAAATATAACACTTTACTTCGCTCTAACATAAAATTATTTTAAAAAGTGGCCGCAATATTTTACTTTCACCAGTGTAGAATAAAAAACAGTTTACCCTAACATTAAATGATGAGTTACGTGATACAATGATATAAGTAATTTGATTTATCGAATCGTATACACTTATATGAGCAACGATCTTTTTGCAATAAAGTACATATCAAGTAAATCAACACAATTTTTGGTTAGAGAGATGGTTTGTGAAAACACAACGAAGTATGTTGTAAAATATAACTGAATTTTGTGTTTGTAGTAACACACAGTTTAGTAAACTAACTCAAAAAGTTGTTCAATGTTACTCATAACAGATTTATTTACACAATCGGGTATGGACTCGTTTTAACAACCAATTGTGTTGATTTTGAGTGAAATTCCACTTTTACACTATTGCAAGTAAATTCTACACAGTAGAAAATAAAATTGAGTAACCTATTTATGACATTATTTTCAATTAAAATAATTTGATTCATCTAATAGTACACACTTTTATGAACAACGACATCTTAGCGATAAAATGCATATCAAACAAATCAATTTTAGTTTATTTTCAGCAACAGACTGTAGTTAAAACGATAGAAAATTAATGGGAAATCAATAACGAATGCTACTTCCCCTAAGAATTCTTATGAACTAGGTTTTATGTATTTTTAGTATCCAACGGAAAAGACATACTGATATATTTTATTTGGAATTAATTCTAAAGAAACGCTACTGTATTATTAAGATAATTATGAGGGTAATCGCAATTTATTAAAAACTAGAGGCAATTAAAAACAACTTTATATAAATATATAGGCAGCTGTACATACAGCAAGTAATTATTTTTAATAAATAAAATGAAAAAAGAAACAAAGGATCTACTTCTATAACATCAAATAGGGTTTTTAAAATGTTTTAATAAGTAGGTACATTTTATGCGTTATTATGCTGCAAATTTATTAAAAAATTTACATAGGAAAAATCGCTACGTTGAAAGAATTTGACAGAAAGGGAAAACCAGCTTGAGATGATGCTGTTTTTTTAGTCCTTCCAATACAAACATATCAAAGTTCTATTTACACATTTGACTATGACTGAAACTAATCCAACAATATTCAATCTGCTCAAAATAAGAAAAACTACAACCAATAATTTTATTTGCAGAGTATTAATCTATATTTATCGATTCCTAGAATATCAACAGCGATATTGCCCCTGTCACATCGTGAATCTACTTAAAATTGCCTAAACTGCGTAACTAAACATGTTATGGTCAATTAAGGTTTTATTCCCATTTTAATCGTGTTCAAAACCGGGTTACTTTTTTGCTGCTAACTTGTAAAGGAAAATGTTCCTAAAATCAAGTTGGCCGTTTTTAAATCGTAACAATTTTCTAAAAAAAAATAAATAATGATGGGATGCTGTTGCTTTGAATTTGTATTAATGCCATTTTCAGTGGCGCAACCAGCGCAAAGGGAGACACAAAATAACAAATTATGTCAAACATGTTTGTTGTTGAAATCATAAAAAGTAAACACTGCCTTGTTTAAAATATCTAATAAAAAATTATAATATATTAAACACCTTCGTTGAAGCAGCGGAAGAAGTGAATTAGAAGCAAATAACAACAAATATAAGAAAAAATAACAATTATCGAAGAACTATAGTGAAAAAAATTATGATCGATGTTAAAAATGATTTGACAATGCGTACATACAAAATTGTGAAGTCTCATATAACAAATACTCTTATAACTACGTCTATGGTCCAACAATTTACACAGTGCCGAACGTCTTTTTAATTATAGGTAGTTAATTTTTCTCTTCTCCTCTGAATTCTTCTGAAGTACATTACTTTTTCATTTTTTTTATAACTCATATTTTAATGATGATTGACGGTTTCCGCGAATTTTAATTATAAAATTTCCAACGATATATCTCACCGTATTCGCGAGTCGCACTGACCAGTAGTAAGCGACGGAACCTGCACCTACCTCTGCCTACACTCAACGCAAACTCCTTCACCGCTTCACCACCTAACAATCTCTGCATTAACCAGAAATTAACCCTTCTAAACGATTGCCGCACGAGCTTTACAAAATGTGCGTTCAAGACGTAACTGTGCGTGTCCCCCATAATTACTCGGTCTTATCTGATGCCACTAAAAACTTACATAAAGGCAAAAGTGTAAAAGCCAACTAGATTCTCATTATTGGCGACGCGCGACATGCGAAATTTATTAATACTCCCTGAAATGTCGCGGTGTTTCATTATACTCATTTACCAGTCGATTCTACTTCAAAATGGAAGGTGCAAGTTCGCATCGAGCAGGCGGTGAAGAAATTTGAGTGAGTTTGTCGAAAACTTAGCTAAAGTCTCCTATTGATGGAAACTTTGTTGGAGAAACGCGTGATGAAGAGTACAGTGACTGGTCCCCTATAAAGCCAGATTTTAGGCCCATTGACTTAAATATAGTTATAGTAAGGCACCATTAAAACATAATAATAAGTTTAAATAATTTTTTTATTTATATTTTACTTTTTGTATGAACGATTATTTTAAAACTGTTTTTAACGATCGAGGTACATGTGTATTTTTACAAAAAAAAAAAATATGTTCCATTTTAATTGCTCTATTTATCGATATACTCAAATAACAAATAACTTAACAATGTCATGTCGTGTCCCACTTCGCAGGTATCTATTGCACCTTAATTACCTTTTTACCGGCTTAAATAATGAAAGTCATATTAAATATTGTTCATTGGCATGTCAATGTGAGTCAGTTGAAATATACAAAATATTTATCGTTACTTATAAGCAAGTTATTAATTTTGAAAAAAAAAAAACGCAAAATTTAATTTACAATAAAAAAATAAAATAAAATTCACCACTCATAACATATCTTTTGACTTCTGACGGTAAACAATACAACAGCGTCTCATTTATATAAATAAAGAAACAATAATTTCATCCAGTCTGACCTCTTTGATGTCCTCAGGTCAATTCCTGATATACGACTATAAAAATGAATTAATATGTATCCTACAGCGATACGCGTATCTCCACAATTATTAAATTTACATGAATTTGCAATTAAAATATCTACTAAGACGTTCAAATAGCAGCTAATTTTACATTAACATGAACATTAGTTGTTAAATATTTGTAGAAGTATTATAAATTATATCTTCATTCAGAAGGCAGCATAGAAGGTGGTCAATGAGTTTCAGTCTAAGTAAGAATGTTGTTTAGTCGTTTCTATGAAAAAAAATACGAATTTTGCGGGTGGGTATAATGAGAAAATAACATTATTTGGAAATGACGAACTTAGACGATAGGTACGGTTAAAAATTTGTTAGTAGCACTTTCTAAATTGTGCTTTTTTATATTTAATTATAAACACATTTCGCATTCTATACCTAAGTCAGAAATTGTTACTTTGGGTTTCCACTAATTGGTATTAGGGAATATTTAATGAGGGAACACTTTCCTATATAGTTAGAAGAGCCCGGAGTCAGACAAAGGCAAATATTGACGTTCGTCGTTTTCTTTTGCAGATCATCTCCAGTCGCGGGGAAGAAGGCAGCGAGCAACATCACCAGCCGCCCAACAAGAAAAAAAAACGGAGACTTTTCAACAACGGAAAATGTCCCCGGTCGCCCGTCGACAAACAACAAAACAAAAAAAACCGGAGGACCGCGGTGGCGTCTGAAAAACCCGCAGCCACACCTCCATAGGCATAACCTCGCAACTCCTGCCCACCGAAAGTGTGAAAAGGGTGGGGGCGATGTCGCCCCGCTATTGGCCCGACCGCCAGAACTGACACCACCCGACCAATCCGGTCGCGTCACCGTCATTAACACAGAGAAGTGTTGCTCTTGCGGGGCCTGGCTCTATAGTTCTGTACTGTCCTCTCTCCGGTATAGAGGTGTCACTGTTCACACTCTCACCAAACAACCCCACAACATCCTGGCCTGGACAGCAGCCGCGCTGATAGTGTTGCTACACGGACCGAGTGTTTCAGTGAACTGGTTAATCGTGCTATTTTTAGTGTTTTAGTGCGAATTAGTGCGGGAACTATGCCGAGATCGATCTAGGCGCAACGGAACTATGCTAGGACTAGTCGCAGGGGAGCCGTCACTACATTTATGATTGTTTTTGAGCGGTCGGAGAATCTGCCGGATTCTGCCGCCTCCAAGCTAAACAAATGCGTTTCGAAACGGCTTTGGAAGCATCCTTAGACTCGAGCAAGGCGAAGAATACCATGGCCTACCACCCCTTCCTGCAGCTGCCGCGACAGACGGACTTTAGCGTCTCTTCTCTGCTGACGGCGGCCAACAACAACAGCTCCGCCAACTCCTCGCCTGCGGGCCCCGGATTCTTTCCGACGGCCGCGTTGGCGGCCTTCGGGGCGCAGCAGGGGCCTCACGGGTGCTACCCCGGCACGCTGATTCCTAAGATCAACCACCCACATCCCCATCATGCGCTGACGGGGCACCCGTACACCACCGCCGAGGACGTAGTGCTGGCGGCGGTGGCGGCGCACAACCACCACCCCGCGATGGTGCGACCGTTGAGGGCCATCCAGCCCGAAGAAGACGGCGTCGTGGATGATCCCAAAGTGACTTTAGAGGGCAAGGACTTGTGGGAGAAGTTCCACAAACTAGGGACGGAGATGGTGATTACCAAATCTGGCAGGTAAGGAGATCTCATAAGTGCGGAAGTCTTTTAAAAAAGTGCTGCGAAGATGTCTGGCTTTGGCGGTAGTGACACAAAATTAGGGGGTACACTATAGAGGCGAAATGTGAATCTAATACTACTCTATAGTTTGTGAAGATAAAGTACTAAGAGCTTTGGATTTTGCGGCGCTAGATCAATTACATCATAGTTATATGACGAAAAGCAAACAAAATAATTTTTAGAGACCTCATATGCTGAATCGAATAAGAATTAGAAAAATTATTAAAATATTTAAGAAGAGAGCAAATGATTAAGTAATGCTAAACTACAAAACATTCAATGCAATTAACTTCTAATCCTATGATGATCATGAAATTATACAAAAGTATTAACAATTATTTAAAGTATCGAAAGATAAATAGATACGTTTTTCTTGACACCTCAAAAATCCCCAACGAAGTGCAGACCATTGCCGGAAAAAACAAAATATTGGTACCCCATTTCTTTTTTGTGCAAAACTGAAATAACTACCACGAAGAGGGCGAAATGTAAATTTAATAGTAACTCTAAATATAGTTTATTTATGTAAATAGACAAATGTAAAGGTAAACTTTAGGATTTTGCACTGACATCATGGTTATATGGCATAAAATTAAAAATTAATAGGCTTTAAATACCTCATCTAGTGACTCCTTAATCACTTTCAAAGGCGGATTAGAAAAATTATCTTAAAAATAAATGATTTTAAATCGTGCTACAGGCAAACTATTTAAAGAGTATTCAATTAACTATAATTCCATGATGATCCATGAAATTATTTACAGTTATTTAAGGTATACAGAGATAGATAGACACGTTTTTTGTAACACCCCAACGACCCCAACACAATTCAGACCATTGTCGGAAATAACAAAATGTGGGTACCCAGACATTTCTAAATTTTTGTATAAAATTGAAATAAGCATCTTAAGTCAAATAAAATGCGTCCAGGACATGCTCTATAAGTGGCGAAATGTGAATTCAACAGTATCTCAAAATATAGTTTGTCTAAATAGATTTCAATGTAAAGTACTGAAGTCTCAGAATTTTGTACTGCTGCTATGGTTATATGGCATAAAACATAAAAAATTGGTTTTGAAAACCTCGTCTGGTGACTCCTTAAATACTTTCAAAGAAGGATTACAATTAGAAAAATTTTCTTCAAAAATAAAGCAATGATTTTAATTCATGCTGCAGACAAAACATTCAAAGATAATGAAATTAACTCTAATTCTACGATTATTAATGAAATTATACAAGATTATTAACAACTATTTAGGGTATGGAAAGATAGATACACTTTTTACTTGACAGCTCAAAGTCCACAATAAAATTAGGACCATTATCGGACAAAACAAAACGTGGGTACCCCGACATTTCTAAATTCTTGAAGAGTCGAACAAAATGTGTCCAGGACAGTTTTATGAAACCTAAGTAGGCAATTTATATTACGTTCAAACTCTAAGTGAAAGGAAAACATACATCGATACATCCAACGACTGTTGACAATTGAAACACACCCGACTAGTTCATTTTAAATTTAAATGTCTAAAAATTTTTATCACCACACTATTAGAACGATACCTAGTTATATACCCACCACGAACTAGTTTCAAGCTCTATAAAAACCTGTTTCGAGTCCAATAATAAACTATTTAACAGGATATTTGATAGCCCGCCTTATCCACCTTAAATCTCGACCAAACCGACCGAATAATATCGGAGTTTTGAACTAAATTTCAACTAAGTAATCACCACCGACAAATGGAATAGGATTATTGAACTTCAAATTCACAGAACTAGCTTGTCTCTTATCCTAGCAAAGATAATTGAAGTAAGGATCGAGCAAGCCTAATGTGACATTTTCTACACACATCATGTAGGCACGAATGTCAAAACATGAATTATTTATATCCCGATCTATTGATACTCATTTAAAAGAGTTTATTAACCAGCTGCAAAAAAAATCGCGTTAGTATTTTCCGAAAAACCTACACGACGCTTTCACAATGTGTGCCGAAGTGTGGGCAGGACTCCTTGCTGGTTTTTACAACGGCTCTGTTACTAATTGGAACCGACAAAAAACCTTATTTTTCCTTAATCGCGGATAACATGATTAATCTAGTTTTGAAATAAGGTGCAATTAAACAGTTTTTTTTCGGTGCGACTGCTGGCTCGAATTAAGAAAATCGTTTGTCAACGTTGCGGCTGCTTTGAAGTCTGGAAATAATTATTTATAAACGGCAAGATATGTGTGGCGAGGTCTTCGACGATTAGGAATAGGAATATGTTTTATAATTAATGAAATTAGGACGAAATGCCCACTTACTAGCCTCATAGTTAGAATTTAGTGCTGCCACATATCCATTTTTTTTAATGAAACTTAATTTTTATAAATGATCGTAAATTTAAAAATATAATTGCCAAGTAGAAAGAAACTAGACAAGAATATGAAGAAACAAATCGAAATTTATGAAAATCGTTCTTACAGAAATACATTTATTTCGCAATAATGGGTGTCTTACAAACAAATTTTGGGAACAGTAAATGTATAAATGTCGAAACAAAATTATTTCTTTCAATATTAGGCTGTTTATTCGTCTTCCCCTGTGAGACTGACCTTTTGTATATCCTCTCTAATATTCGAGTGTGTTTAGAATTAATCAAGCTGGCGTTGGCAGTTAAAAATCTAATAAAACGCTCATCATAATAAAATTATCCATGCACAAAACCTGACAATGAAAGCGTTTTATAGGTTATAAAGTTGTGGGTATTAAAAAAAGCAATATTAGTTAATAATTCACGTGATATCGTATTGGTATTGATTTAACCTTAATATAAAAAATGTGACTTTCGGGCGTCTAGTTTTCTGTCCGACGGTAAAAGTTGAGATCGTACAAATTCATCTGCTGTTAGGAAGGTTGCCATTCATTTAAATTTATTAAAATTCAACATTGAACATCAGAATATTAACTGTTGTTAATTCTAGAAAATATACAATTAATTAAGTAGAAGAATTAGATGTTGATATTTATAACTTTATTTTAGAGCATGTTTCGATTAACTGATATTCCATACCGAGAAAATGATAATAAAGCCATGAAAAAACATATGATACAAAATAAATAATAGTAATAATTTGTCTGTAATTATTCATTTTTTGATACTTTTTTTTAATTGAATATTTCTGCCACTGAAATATAAAAATATTAACAGTCGAGGGATTTATTTTACAAATTTCGTTTTCCTTGAAAAATATTTTTGTATTTAAACGATTTTTTTTACATATTTCATCTCTTTGTGTCCCGATAATTCTATTTTATTTTTAATTGTACATAAAGTATTATTAGTTTGAAAAACTGCCCTAATATTACACCTAATACCAATTACTCAGATAAACTTCACATACCTTTTTACTATGTATGTTCTGTTGTTGCTGTTTTTTTTTTGCCTTGGCATACTGCATTTATTCTCAATATTTTCAAAAATTCTATCAACAAATCTTTCTAACTAACTAAATCTTTCAGTGTAACGATTATTTAGTAATACGCTTTTGACAAAATTTATTTCAACTTTAAAAATTTAGAAGAAATTAATTTTGCTCTACTTATATAAAAATTTAACTACACCCTTCTTTATATTTGTGTGATGATTTCAACTGAAATTTAAATATATATTGGTATTTGTTGGTTTTCTATAAACACTTCATATCCATCATTAGGTATCCTTTTTAATTATAATGTCTAGAAATGGAAATGTTCAAATTATTGACCACTATTCTTGAAATAAATCTTCTCTTTATTTACTTCCATGTTTCCACAGACTCTGCGATATCAAACAATATTTATAAATTCCGGTTATTTTGAGGAATTGAAAATAATAATTACTAAGAAAATAATTTAAAACATGATTGTTTTCGTTCATGAAATATGTTTTGCTATATTTTCACAAGAAAAATCAAAGATATTCATTTTCAATTTTGTATGTCTCGATTATAATAAACTTTTTGAAAATATAAACGAAAACTAGTTCTGCTTTTCATTATTACTTTTTTTTTATATATATAATTGTACATATTTTTAATTGTTTCGTCATAAACATAACACAAGAAAATGTTTATCAATGTTTTCCAATAATTCATATTCGCAATTCAATCCAATATTACAAACAGAATTTGAAATATTCAATTTATTTTTTTCATATTTCGCATAAGAAACTTTTTTTAATGACGTTTTACCGTCTCATAAAGAAAATGCACTTTACTAGTGGAAAAAATTAAATTTTCCTTAATTTCCAATCTGAATTTGAAATCACAGCAAACTTTATTCAATCAATAAAATCAGAGCTAAATTCCAGCAAACTATTTCTATACTATTTATTTATCTCCTAAAGAATCATTTTTGAACACAATTTTTTTGTCAAATGTACTTGCTTCATATTCCTACATAAAATTAAATATTAAAATCAAATCAAAACATCGTTTACCTGTTAGTAAATATATAACACCATTGATATTTATTATCTCTAGTTGTAATATTCATAAATATGGATTCCATATATCATCTAGAGACATAATTTTAAACTTATAGTGACAGAGTTCCTCAAGGATCATCTCTCGGGCCATTCTTTGCAGCGCTCACCAATAAACGCATAGGAAATTTCAAAATATGTTTTAAAGCACGCCTACAATTTAATGTTCAATCATTACTTATAAAAAAGTGTGTGAACTTATTATTACATTTATTTTACGAGGTAAGTTTTTGACAATTTCAATATAAGAATTACAAATTAAATGTAAAGAACAGATTCAAAGTTTTTCTGGAGCAGAACACAATTGCAACTTTAATTTGCCCATAAAATTTAAAATCGCCAGCGAACAACAAACATTCAGTGATGGAGACATTGGGGTAAATCATTAATAAACTACAAGAACAGAAGTGGGCCCACATTGGAACCCTGCGGAACTCCCAAATTTGATATATAAACTGCCTGAAAAACTGAAAAAATTCCGTAAGAGCATATCATGATCTACCCTGCCAAAGGCCTTTTGAATGTCAGTAAAAATCATATTCACCTGGCATCCATCCACTGACTAAATATAGTTAAATTAAGAGATATTGATCTTTTAGGTATAAATCCATGTTGACAGTCTTTGAATACTGTGCTAAAATAACTCTCCAAGTATGATATATGTTCAAAAACTTTGCAGGGGCCGATAAAACTGCAACCACCTAAATGCATTATGTTCTTTTTACATTTTAAACCCTAGTTTATTCCTATTTTTTTTTCCAAGGCAACTTGTGCAAGCCACAACAAAATCATATTATTACGGGAGATATTTCGAAATTATTTTCAATATACCCCTTAAGATAGTACGATAATAATAGATTGTCTTAGTTAAACACTTTTATTGCTAGATTTCTCTCAGTGTATGTTTCATGTAAAAAAAAATAACTGAAACATTTTTTGAACTGTCAAGTAACGCTACAAAAACAATTTGACATGATCGAGTGATTTTAACGCCGAAAGCGACGTCTATCTGTTACTGGCGAGTCCGACCGACCGCCGCCCCCGTTGGGGCGCCGCTGGATTTCGTCGGAGTACGATATCGGAATTACTCGCTTTACAATCCCTTTTCAGTAGGTAAACTCGTTGGAAGCGAGTCTATATACCCCGTACCCGGCGAACGCAAAGGGACGTGAGAGGTTAACCCTATATGAAAAGACAGGCTGGAGTGTAATAGGGTGCAAGAGAGCTTAGGTCTTCAGAAAAGCCCTAATTATCACCACCCCGCTCTATGCGGGGTACATTCCGCGACAAAAACGCAGAATTATGTACAGTCGGTCGGGAAACCGCTTACGCTTGCTTATTTAAAACGTATTTGATTGATCGACGAAAGGATTAAGCGAAATTTAATTGTCACTGTAGTTTCGAAATGGTATGACAACAAAAAATCACATCACAACCAATGTGAAACTTGTAAACTAATGTCTTGAGATGTCCTCAACCAAAAAAATTAATATGGTTCATGTCGGGAGATCTGAGTGGCCAAGGTTGACCTGTCCAATCACGTTTTTACCGAATCTTTCTTTTAAAAATTCACGAGCACTCAAACAAAAATGTCAGGGGGCCCTGTCGTGCATAAACTACATTCTTTGTCTTAGCGCATAGGGTGTATCGAAAAGTGAAACGTTTTCAAGAAAATGTGCGTAGAAGGCACCAATTAATTCTTGGTAAAATCCAACAAGAAAATTTCCAATAATACCATCCATACCTTCGAACAAAACTAATGCTGAAATTGAAATTCCATTATGGTATTAGTTTTCATCAGACCAAACGTGTTTATTGTGGTGGAAATTCAATATAGCATCTCTGGAAAAATTAGCTTCGTCGGTAAACAATATGCCAGCAGTCAAAATTTTATTCAATTTTTTGCAAAGTCCAGTGGCAAAATTGTAGGCAAGCAGGACAGTCTTGAGCGGCACTAAGGCTTGAACCCTTTGTATGTGATACGGGTATAAGTACCATTTCCATTTGCAAGGCCATAAATGTATACCATGTTGACCATTCCAGCATTTGAATATGCATAAGCTGTTATTAAAACTTTATCTTTCAAAAATAAGGTTAATTTGACAATACACAATATTGAATATATTGCATGACTTCCCTAAGATATGTTTAAGTAATTTAAGTTGTATAAAAATGCACTTGATCAAATAAATCAATCGTGTTGCTAATCGGTTTAGAATACAAAAAACTTTAAAGAAATAAAAAGTGAAGATAATACAAAGTCGCATATTTTATTTGTAATATTATACAGGATGGCCACAGAATACGCCCATTTTGTTTACCTCAACTTAAGAAACACCCTTATATGTATATAATATACATGTATGGGTAAATATCATATACCCATACTAACATTAAAATTGAATTTGTTTAACTGTGGCCTAAAACTTTATGAATAGCATCAAAATAAATCCGACCCAATCCAGAACAACTGGCGTCCGTCGGGACACCCTGTATATCGCCAGAGGACGGCCATAAAGGAATCGGTAATCCTTCAGACGTATCTTTGATACCCGCTCCACATCATAGGATGCGTTGACGCGTTCGACCGTGTCGGAAATAGAGAGATGATTACCTTCGACCGCCTCCTCTTCAATTTGGAGTAAATTTCCCAAAGGTGCGAAGCAAGTCGGCTGTGCTAACCGGAGACGGTTCGGAGACGGGGAAAAACCGGGGGGGTGGGAGTCTGGGGTCTAAAATTCCAGGGAATTCCGGCGAATCGTCCGCAAATTTGTAGGATGGCAGTTCGTTAGCCGAAACACCTGTACTACGATATGGTGGTAGCTAGCGTTGATTCTAGAAGCGTTTTGACTGTTTAGTTAGGAATTGACTGCATCAGGACTTTACCTAATAGGTTTGATCTGATTAGATTATACCTGCATACAGTGTGTAATCCTATTTGTCAAATACAAATCATAAAATATATAGAAAGCCGAAAGCCTTTACATTAGGCATTAGGCTGTTGGTTATACTGCATTTTAATCCCAGAATACAATTGAAACCAGAATGGAATGTCTGTAATTGGACATGTTTCTATGAATTGGACGTAAAATTTTCATATCTTGAAATTCCCGTCCATTAGTGTGAAGCTACTCTTCAAGATAATCCAATAAATATATATTTTTTTCTTTTAAATGGCATCGGAAAACGTTTCCTCTAATCCTACAACGGGTTTTAAGATGGCGATTGAAGGTCTATTATGACAATACAAACGCTTAGCAATTTTTCACTTAAAATTTGATACGGTGAACCAGAACCTCTCAAAACTCCTATATGTGAGATTTGAACAAAAAGTATACAAAGTGTCTTCATCTAAATGATCTCAAAGTTTTGTACTACGTGAAAAAGAAAGGTAAACAATCGTTAAATATCATTTTATTTTGATAATTTTTTTAGAGTTTGTGTAAGTCGTACTTTGATAACGTAGTCTATTTAAAAAAAAATCTGTTCACATTTGTGTTGCGAAGCCTGTCGCATACGACATTTTCTTACAGCTGATTATGCCTGCAGTACATAGATTGGGACAGATTTCCCAATTAGAGATTTTCAGAGAGGGGGAATTGTTGGTTTGTGAAAGCATGTTTGTCGCTGAGATAAATTTCTAGAAGGAATAACAGATCCTTACGTAACATAGTACGATGTTACCAGGCGCTTTTTTTAATAATGCTACGGTTATAAATAACAAATGTTATCTGTAGAGATGGAGACACATAAAACGCTTTCCTTTTGAACAAAATAAAACAACTTTTTCATTATAACGTAAATACGGGTACTGATTTTCGATTTCTCAATTCTACAAATGTTACACGTCACAGTACGACTGCAAAACAATGCTCTAAGTGGCTCATATTTACATGCCAAGGTCCTTTGTAGGAAAACCCAAACTGCATTTTAACGATCTATTAAAGGCATTGCAACCAAAAAAAAAACAATGACAGACAACTGTGACCCTATTAATATTTTATCACAACCTCGCTTCTAACGAGCAGGACATAGATTTTTTTTCATATTTTAATGCATTGTGTACCTACTTCTCAACAAAAATGTTTGAAATTGCATATTATCAACATTATAGTAGTTTTCACTAATCAGACATAAATGGAAGTCAAAATATAAATTATTGCGAAGGTACGCCGTACAAAATCAAAGACGTCAAACTTATGCTATGTCTTACTACTATTTTTTTTACTTACTAGAATACTATACTATTCCTTTCAATCCTTTATAATCTACTCACTTCAGGTTCTGCTGTCTACAGTATATATTATTTAGTTTTAAAATAATCTCACCTATAATACTCGTAACAGTGAACAGAAAAATGCTTCATTTGTTTGTTTTGTATCCTTTTTCAGTATTATTTTAATTAAAATGCAATAGACTAATTAGATCATGTATGTACACCAGAAATAAAGAAATTAAAATTGTAAAATATTCTATAAACTATTTACATATGTTAGTTAGGTATTTCTTCAAACCATAGGCAGTTGGTTACAGTTATTTTAATGGGTACAAAATATCAGACAAAAATGCAAGTACCTAATCGAAGAAATGTATGCATATATTTCCGGGACATCCTCTATAAATACTTGTCGAAGCTAAAAAGAAAAACAGATTGTGAACATAGGGACATATAAGAGTGGCCCAATTTCATCAATTTGTACCGATAATATTGTTTATAGAGCCTTAAAAATGTTTTAAATTTATTGCGTTTCCATTAAAAAACGTAGAAGACCTTGGACACGCCTGAAAATGATTGTTGACCTACAATATTCCTCCACGTACTTCAGAAATTAAAATATTAAAGTAAAAACAATACTTTTAGAATAAGTATTATTGCTTATTAGACAAATTACATTAAAACAGGCAATGAATTATAATTTTGAAGTAATCTTATTATAAAATAAATAAATAAAAACAACTTCGATTAATCCACAAGCCCTCCGCTGACTTTTACATACGTTACGATTTTATTTTTATATAATACTCATCTTCAGAAACTCTTTTTATACTAGAAAAATGAAACATTCGCAATGTAGACAAATTAAATTAATACTGACAAACATACAAACATAAATTACCAAATGGTTAGCTGACACGTTGTTTGAGTTTATATGGCGAAAATTAAATCTGAGATGTGTAAAAATCATAGTTTTTTGTTATTCTTCATAATTTAAGGAGATAATTTGTGATAATTTTTCTAACAGTGTACAATGGTATTAATTTGTGAAATATGGATAACTGTTTAAATACTTGGTTTTTCAGTAGGTAGGTGAGCTTTTATGTACATTTGTTGATAATTTTTGGAATCATTGAGCAAAGTAACTTCCTAAACACTTTAATTATTATTATTTCCGGACTCCTTGAAATCTGGAAGAGTTGTACCCGTTTTTAAAAGAGGTGATCGCAATAAAATAGAGAATTATAGGCCTATAGCGGGACCCGCTGCTTTTTCTAAAATATTCGAGTGTTGTTTCTTAGATCGACTTTTAGGTTTCTTGGATAAATGGAATATCTTGAGTTCAAACCAACACGGGTTTCGTAGTGGAAGATCAACCAACACAGCCATCCTCTCAGTTCTGAAAAATATATACCATTCCATTGAGCTTGATGAGTGTCCTCTTGGAATATTCTGCGATCTGAGTAAAGCATTTGATTGCGTCAACCATCAAAGTTTGTTATCGAAGTTATTCTCCTATGGTGTCAGGGGTTTAACTTTTAACTGGATAGACTTTTCTCGCAAGTAGGACCCAGTGTGTCACTGTAGGTCGCTGCTGTTCTGTATAGTGCCCTGTGCGGATGGGTGTACCGCAAGACTCCGTTCTAGGCCCGGTGCTTTTCTTAGTGTACATAAATGACTTGGATTCCTTAACATCCAGTGCATGTTTTACTACTTATGCTGACGATACCTCCATAACTATTTCCAATTCCAGTGACATTCAACTAGAGACAAACTGCAACGTATTATTGAACAATTTGACAACATGGTTTTCAGAAAATAGTTTATATTTTAACACTAACAAGACTATCATTATGTGATTTCACAACTCCCAAAAAAATTGTAGTACATTAAATTTTAACGTATGTGACAACGTTTTATCCTCTGACAGTGAAGTGGTGAAATTTTTAGGTCTACATATAGATAAAAACTTAAATTGGCAAATGCACTGTGAAATTTTATCAAATAAATTATCGACCTTCACTTATTTATTTCGTAATTTAAGACTTGTTTTGAGTATTGAGCAAATCCTCTGTTTATACTATGCACAGGCCGAGTCTCGTCTCAGGTATGGTCTCTGTTTCTGGGGAAACTCTTCATTTTCTCCAGGGGTTTTTATTAGTCAGAAGCGACTGTTGAGGTGTATATTGGGTGTTCCTAGATGGCATTCATGTAAAGAACTTTTTGAAAATTTACGAATTTTAACTTTGCCGTGTCTTTTCTTCATATGAAATGTGTCTATAAAAATAAATGTAAATTTATTTTAATAATTCACTTTACGGTTATAATACAAGACATAATATGGACTTACATGTTCCATATGCCAGAATAAAGATAACCTCAAACTCTCCGGATTGTCTGGGGCCCAAAATTTTTAACAAATTGCCTGCTGAATTAAAAATTATAAAAAGTGAATATTTATTTAAGAGTGCTTTAAAGCAGTTTTTAATGTAAAAGTGTTACTATTCGCTATCAGAATTTTTACCCACTCTGTTTTAGTCTGTAAGATTGCAGTTTGTAAGTTTTATTGACTATTCCTATACATACATTTAATGTCGCTAAGGAAAATAAATTATTATTATTATTATTATTATTAATTGATAGTATGAAACGATATGGCAACCTCGCCTTTAGTAAATCATATGGTTCATTTTATTAGGTTACGTCAGAGGTGTATCTGATCAGCCGTCCTCAAAATGTGGGTATTTTAAAAAAAATAATATCTCAGTAAATATTTGAAATTTAAAAAAAATGACTTTTACTAGACTCACCTATATTACGAACTACACCTGCAGTTAAAATATTCGTACTTATTTAAGGTTCGTCCTGTATGTAAGTATTGAAAATTCGATTTTAAAAAGTTCATCCCTACTGAAAAAAGTTGTAGTCCATTTCGAATGCCTGAATTGTCCCTCTACAAGATGGTAAAGGTTTAATTCAGTTATAACTTCTAAAAAAATGGCATAACGGCATATGTTAGTTCAAAAACATACTATATAATTGTAAGAGAATGCAATTTATTAACAACGTTGCATTCTTGAGTAGGTATTTCTAAATATACCAACATCTAGGTGGCCAGGGTAAGTGCGCGAAATCGTCGAGTGATCTTTCAACAAAAATCCGGGGAGAACTGTTAAGGCAATGTCACGCTGCATTGGCAAATAGGTAAACCGATACAATGTCCCTGTCCGGATAATTGCTACATATATTGAAAAAAAAGTAACTGTGATTGCTGCATATACACCGACAGCTTACTGCAGTAGCTAACCGCAAAGCAGGCGTCCGAACGTGATCTAGCTGGCTGTAATTAGGTAACTGGTACCCGTATTAGAACGTTCGCCATAGTCTGCGGATTTTTACTAATTCCATAAGTCGAGGTGTCGTAGTCCCGTATCGACTTTTTTCATTTTAGTAATTTATCAATAATTAACAACCGGGCCATTTTATAATAAGAATTACTTAACTTACATAACACTAAATTTACATAAGAATACAAATTTAGGAATTATAGTAATTTTAAAGTAGCATACCAAATACAGTATGCGCCAAAAGTATGGAATAAATTCAATAAAAACAATTATCCTCGAACAGGTCGATTTTTAATTTAAAAAATATATATTTTAGCGTAAAATGCGATTTTCAAATGTCATTTGTTTTCGAGTAATGACGTCATCGATTTTTTTTTAAATGGCAACACCATATTTTTTTCCTTGATTCTGAAAGATCGTTTAATTCTCGATCAGACAGTACTAAAATTTTGCCCTCTTACATAGGAAAGTTTTCGAGTAAATGACGATTGAATGTTAGAAAACGTAAATCAATTAAAATAAAGCAAAAACGTTATGAAGTGTAGTTTTTCGAATTCCATAGTTCTTTTATGGATCACGTAGGTGAAAATCTTTGCAAAGTGTCATTGTCACACCGACTTTCTAATAAGTATTGTAAGCGACATAGAAATTATTATTCAATTTAAAGTATTATGGCACATTTAACTGTTACTCAAAGAATTGAAATTTTAATTCTTATCGGATGCGGGAATATGACTAGAACTCAGCAGGAAGTTTGCGATTTATTTAATGAAAAATATCCAGATCGCCCTATCAGCCAATCAACAGTCAGTAAGGTAGAGTCTAAATTTAGAGAAACTGGCAATGTTGTAAATATTCCAAAACCTGGACGTCCAAGCATTAATGAAAATCAGAAACAGAACATTTTGATAAGTATGGTGGATAATCCTCATAATTCTTCACGATTGGTTTCATTAAACAATGACACTAGTCAGAGCACAGTGCTACGTATCTACGAGGAAGGAAAAATATCATCCCTACAAAATTCAACTTGTGCAGGAACTCAATGAAGATGATCCCGATCGCCGCTTACAATTTTGCGAAATTCTAATGGATTTATGTCAAGGAAATAGAAATTTACACCGGCAAATACTTTTTTCAGATGAGGCCACATTTTGTCTGAATGGTACAGTAAACCGTCAAACTTGCAGATATTGGAGTCGGGAAAATCCTCATTGGATGGCAGAAGCACATACCCAACACCCTCAGAAATTAAATGTGTGGGCTGGAATAGTTGAGGACAGAATAGTAGGGCCTTTCTTCTTTGAAGGAACCCTTACAAGACAGAGATATTTAGAGAAAATGACCTTGTTCCAGCCCTTGCAGTAATTTTTCCTAACGATAATGACCCTGACATTCCTGACGATACCATATGGTTTTAGCAAAACGGTGCACCTCCGCACTATGCGCGCCCTGTACGAGACTGTTTTCCTCGGAGGTGGATCGGCAGACGCGGACCGATAGAATGGCCTGCAATATCGCCAGATTGTTGTAAAACAAACTCATTTATGACCAATAACCAGGATGAATGTTATGCCGGAAAATACATTATTATTATTATTATTATTATTATTATTATTATTATAGACAAAGGCTATTATGCCAGTAGGTAGGTAAATACAAAAATCGCTCATGTGAAACCAATACAGGCAAATACAATCATACAAAAAAAAAGTATATACCTACTTGTACAAAAAGAAAATCCATAAATAATTAAAAATCAGGGTAATATGGTTGAAAATATACTGAAAAGTTAAATAATAAAAATGAAATCAGAACAGGTTATACCCGCACACGGAATAACGAACAAATTCACACACTCAACTAGCGGTGACGATCATAACCATTCTTGAATGAATTGATGGATGTACCTTCATAATAGTTGAATCCCACTGATGAAAAAATAATATTTGGTATTCCATATTTACCAATATTGCCCAAAACACAGAAACTATACCGCCTCGAAGAACACACCATAACCAAACAAAATTTAATAGCGCCGAACTGAACTGATTCTGAGGATTCTTAGTGTAATAATCCTTTTGTATTAGGTCTGTTCAAGTAAGCAATCCAGACTGGTTCCAAACTGTCAAAAACGTTCGTCCAATTACTTATTGCACGATGTTTACTGAAAACAAATTCATAACTTTACTGGTCGAATGTTTCTGCCACTTTGAAGCCAGTTCGGATTCTGGTCGAATTTTTCTGACAGTATGAATGGATTTTCAAAGATTGGTATAAAAAGTCTTACAATGGCGACTGATAATATACAACTTCCAAGTACCACCATTAAAAATTATATGCTGATTCCCAGTACAATCATACCTACGACAGTGAAATTCACAAAACTGTTAAATCCTTTTATATACTCGCGACAAGAATTCAGACGACTTACGTCATACGAACAAATGAATAATTCATTATATTTTCATCAAAATATTTAAGAAACTGCAACTTATAGTAATAAAACTATATACTTCACTAAGAGTTTACATTATATATTGCACTAAATTGCAAAAATTGGTTGTTTTTAACGCGACCAAATATCGAAAATTACGTTGACAATAAAAACAAATGTGTAACGTCAGCCGTGACGTAAGACGTCTGAATTCTTGACGCGAGTATACCAATGCATATTTCATCTCACCGATGTCGTCAACGATGACTTTAATACCTTCTGCGTTTCCAATAAAGCAAACCGTCGCGTCTCCCGCGGCTAGACCCCGACATCCAAATCGTTGTCCGTCGAGGAAAAGCAATTAAACAATCCTTACCGGTAATTAGAACTTGATTTACGAGCCTGCCGTCAAACGCCTAATATCGGAAGGTGCGTAGCCATAGGTGTTCGCGGTGTGGTCCATCCAGGACCACACATCCACGCGAAAACGGACCGAATCCGAGCACAAAAACTCTAATGATACGTTACCATTAAACACATCATCACCGGGTTGACCAAACAACGAGGTTTTGTTTTTTCAGCTAATGGCCGTGTTGGCGAGCCTGCATCTTATAACGCATATCAATAGGGTATAATTTTGTATTTATCATCTACTGACTGAGGTAGGTACAAGCGACCGGCTCGCTGACGCAGACTTTCCGACGTAATCGCGACCGCTACTCTGCTGGGCGACCGGGGAGGTTGTTATTATGATATACTTGTTAGTTAACAACGTTGTTACGCCTCAACGGGCTGGGGGGGCAGGTGGGGCCGTGCGGAGTACGTTCTCCGCTCTGCCGGGATGGTCCCACCTCTACAAAGGTATCACCTTGGACGGACCACTATAATTTGTGAGTTTTCCTCTCTCCCAAATCAAGTCATCTACTTTGGATTTGTGGATATATCTGGAGGTTAATAAGCTAACTTAATGACGGGTTGTGGGACGGTTTTTTTGTTGGTCGTGGGCAGGATCGGGTTTCTTATCCGGCAATATATCGGCGAAATTCGGATGATTGCCGTCGACACCTGTCGCGGGGATTATCAGAAGGGGGATTTTTTACGAAATGACTGAATTCGGAAAATTTTCAAAGCAAATAGTTTCTATAGACAGCTGAGGGCAGTGCCGTCTCGTAAATTCCATATTGGAGGGGGTGGGGCAATTTAGATAAGCTACAAAGTTTACATATACACGCAGAAGAAAGAACGTATTATTTTAATCGAAATGGCGTTTGTCTTAGACAATTTCATGGAAAAATAAGCTCGATATTTAAAAATTTAGTTTGACCACGCCCCTAGAAAATGATTGTCACCACAGTATATACCTATGACGTCAGATGCCGTTCGTACCTGTATACCTAAATGTAGCAGTGTGCTTTAGTTCAATCTGTATACGAATTCCATGCTTTCTGACAACACAGTACATACGCTTAGAAGAGTAACTTGTCATTTGTGATATTATTAGGTGTTATTGTGTTAAATTGACATTGGTATTGAATGAAGTTGCAAAACAGACTCGTAAAATGTAATGTTACGTTTAACAATACCACATCACCACGAACAATTATGGCATTACCTACACAGAACTTACACTATGTATATATGACCCACAAAAATACAAGAAACAAAAGCCACCGTTTCTATTATATTTATAAATTGTATAACATTTAAATTGGCATAAGCTGCAAGTGCACACATACAAAATGTTATACTTGCTATTTTCCGAATATCATACAAAAAGTCCTTATTAATGAATCGTACATGTTTGTCTACCACACCTTAACACAACTAAAACACATTAGGTTAGGATTATATTGTTCTTCGAATAAGTAGGTAACTAAAATTACTATTCCACATTCACCTTGTATATTTTGCATACAAAAATTTATTTTAAATTACACCACAGGCTATATACAAATTTAATTCCGATATTACATTATTTTATGTTGAGACCGATGTATACGAATAACAAACATTTGTGTACAAATGAAATAACTTTAAAGAAAACTGTTTAACTACACCTGCTTTTAGCACAATATATGTTCCTTCAGTGTACCACCTTCTATTCGATTTATAATTTATTAATTATTTTAATTAGTGAGATAGAAACAGTCCCAGGCGTTTGTTGAACATAAAAATCCACTTAGGCCAGATCCTGGAGCTGCAAAGGAATATCGATATTAAATTTTTATTTACGTTAATTTACAACTAATAAAAACTGGACTGGTCCAAGATTTTTCCCACTTTTTCTTCAATTTTTTTCCATTTTTTTCCACCTTGGCCACCTTTCGTTGTATTGCAAAAAAAAACTAAACAAAATATTTCTAAATTATGAAATATTTTCGTGTATTTTTTTCGTGCAACACAGACAGTGTCCTCTACGACCAAACGTAAGGTTGTATGTAATGTCTTTATCAGTCTTTTGTTTCCAAATCTATAAAATATAACAAACTAAACCGATTTTTTAGAAACGTAATTGTTCTTCACTTAATACAGTCCAATTACGAATTTTCTGGATCTTTCATGGCTACCTTTGATCTCCATATAGAAACGCTCCTGTAATAATTAATAGATACTGGAAAGGCTGTAATTTCCCCATTGGGAAAAATACCTACCCCCGCCCATGTAATGACAGATATTACGTCGTGTTTCTCGAGAAATTATACAATACACTCGCCGATCCCCTTCCAAGCCGTCATTAAACCAAAATCTCCGATTAATATTTGATAAAATCTATTTGACGCTAATAATAGAGATATTAAAGGCGCCCTCCTAGACTCAAGGTTCCGAGAGCCCAAAAAAAAAAAATTTAAGCGCGAAGAATGCGCTCCACTCTAGTGAAGTTGCCGGAAAATTGCAAGAGTGGTGCTAGAGATGCGGATAATGAGAGCCCTTGCCGAATTTAGCAGTTGCGAATGGTGGGAAAAGCACGATTTATCGATTTCTGTCGCAAAATTTATGCCATGTTTTCATGTAAGTTTCGTATACCTTTAAAGAGATGGTGTGAATGGGAGTCAAATAACACAAAGGTACTAAAAAATATAATAATATGCTTCAAAAAATTGGGGGTAACTTCCCCTGGGAAAAATAATGGAGGCAATTCTTTTTCTATTACTATGAAAAAGGTTCTTCTTAGATACCTTTAAAAATCGACTGAAGACAAAGATATATCAAAATTGTACAAGAGTTTATATCAACTGTGTCTTGAGAAAAAATTGCAGTGGTTCTGAATATAGCAGTGCCGTGGATGCAGGTAGTTTGAGGAGTATAGAACAACGTATAAAACAAATGTTATATGCCAAAATATCTTAAATATTCTACCGACTGCAAACCCCAAAGGTAATAACAAAACAGGTATGTTTAAAATCTGAATCACTGTACTCGAATATGCACTATGCGCCAAAAGTATGGAATAAATTCAATAAAAACGAAACAATTATTTTTTGGGAAAAATCCTCGAACAGGTCGATTTTTAATTTAAAAAATACATGTTTTAGCGTAAAATGCGATTTTCAAATGTCATTTGTTTTCGAGTAATGACGTCATCGATTTTTTTTTAAATGGCAACTCCATATTTTTTTCCTTGATTCTGAAAGATCGTTTAACTAAAATTTTGCCCTCTTACATAGGAATGTTTTCGAATAAATGACGATTGAATGTTAGAAAACGTAAATCAATTAAAATAAAGCAAAAACGTTATCAAGTTTAGTTTTTCGAATTCCATAGTTCTTTTATGGATCACGTAGGTGAAAATCTTTGTAAAGTGTTATTGTCACACCGACTTTCTAATAAGTATTGTAAGCGACATAGAAATTATTATTCAATTTAAAGTATTATGGCACATTTAACTGTTACTCAAAGAATTGAAATTTTAATTCTTATCGGATGCGGGAATATGACTAGAACTCAGCAGGAAGTTTGCGAGACGGTGCACCTCCGCACTATGCACGCCCTGTACGAGATTTTTTGGACAACTGTTTTCCTGGGAGGTGTATCGGCAGACGCGGACCGATAGAATGGCCTGCAAGATCGCCAGATCTTACACCTCTTGACTATTTTTTATGGGGATACTTGAAGTCAAAAGTGTACATTAATAAACCACGTAATTTAGAAGAACTTCAAAATCGCATTCGGGACGAAATACGCAGAATTACCCCAGAAATCATTCATAATGTGCAAGAAGAATTTCTTCACAGACTTGCGCATTGTCAAGAAGTTGGTGGATGGCAATTCGAACATTTAATTTAAGTATAAAATTTAATCAATTGTATTTTATTTTACATACCTCAGAATTGTTACTTTTTTATGGATAAAATTTACGTTTTCTAACATTCAATCGTCATTTAGGTACTCGAAAACTTTCCTATGTAAGAGGGCAAAATTTTAGTACTGCCTGATAGAGAATTAAACGATCTTTCAGAATCAAGGAAAAAAATTTGGTGTTGCCATTAAAAAAAAAATCGATGACGTCATTACTCGAAAACAAATGACATTTGAAAATCGCATTTTACGCTAAAATGTGTATTTTTTAAATTAAAAATCGACCTGTTCGAGGATTTTTCCCAAAAAATAATTGTTTCGTTTTTATTGAATTTATTCCATACTTTTGGCGCATACTGTATAAATATGAAGCTCAATCATCGAGTTTAAAGACACAGTGACGGCGAGAATATCATTCAATAGTGACTAAAAAAAGAAATATTTGCCTGCTTACTATAAAAACCTGGTAGCCAGCCTAGGATGAAAGGCTGACAGTCAATAAATGTTCGCTAGGATGAAAAAGGCTGCTGTTAATAAAAAGGGGGATTGCAGCAATAAAACAATAGGATTGCAGCCTCAAAAAAAAACGGGAGAAACAGAAAAAGATTACGAGATATACTTGTCTTTGTTGGCTACATATTCGTATGCAGCTCGGTACCTTTTATTATTTTGGCTAGAACATTTAAAATATTCTCAATATTAGGAAATTTTAAAAATGCGCCTCAGCTCGAAAAACAATAATGTTTAAGAGCTGTATCACTTTTTGCTTGTTGTTTTAGTTTTCTATGAAGCGTAATCAAATGCCGAAATGTCATCGATAAAATAGATAGCGTACCTACATTTAATACCTTCATCTACATCAAGATTGCAACCTAGGATTCGTTTCCGAATCCACACGGTTCGTTCTCAGCACTTTTTTCCTCTCTGACAACACAATTCTCGCGCCTCGATCGCTTAGCTGCCTCACACAAACCGCTATTTTTTCCCAAAAGCACGCGATGTTATGTAAATCGTCTTAATGGCAATTTGATATTTCGGTGCTTTGACTTTCTCGCTGTTGCCGTAGAAAAAAAGCGTTCAGCATCGGACCCAACGCTGCGTGGAAATCAATTTGGCCAACGCGGTCAATTAAAAAATTAGCCACAGTCGTTTTTGCGGGTGCGGGCGATTTTAGGGTTGGGAAGAGTACAGGAAGACGTCAGTCTGGAGTTTATGTGAGTCTAATTCGATTAGACGGTAATTACGTCGCGAACAGAAAGTGAAGGAAAGTCGAGAAGACTAAAAAAAAGTTTTTGAGGGTTGTTTTTTCCCTTTAGTTATAACCATGTTAAAAGGATATATCAAATATTGAAACTGAAGTGGCGCTATGTAAACAGTACTATAAACCACTCTACCAATTTGTTTATAAGTACAGCCGATGCCAGTATACAGCGTGTCCCAAAATGATGGAACAAATTTCATATTTTTTCTACACTGATAAATATTACAGTAAATTTACACGTTGTTCACACACAATTTTGTAAATTTACATTTCATACGCACTAAAATGCAGTTATACTCCGAAAAAATACATATATGGATGACTGAGGATTTTTAGTAATGGCGAGCATCTCTTCTCTATAACATATGTTTAAAATGTCCACCGTTATTTTCCATATATGTACGACACTATCCAATAATTTGATAATTATAAAATTCTTGGGCACTACTAATATGAAGAAGACGTCAATAGACGTTTATTCGATCAGTGGTTGCGCGGTTTAAGGCATCAGTACTTGAATCGATGTGGTTAGAGCAGTGTGGGTTCGAGCCCCGCTGCCGGTAGACCGTATATCAGCTATATTCGTGGAGAGGATTGGCACCTTCTCTGCGGGTAAGGTAGGGTGGAAGAATGTTAGCTTGGGTCAATGTGAGAGGTTGATACCGGTCGGCATTTGACTACTCCCCTAACTAATGAGGTTCTCCAGGTTTGCCTGATTCCAGCACTGAATGGTGGTTAGAGTCTACCAACGTAAATAGTTCCTGGGCGTAAATGGTCATTTAATGCAGAAAATTATGGAGGAAACTCTTAATTAACTACTATTGCCTATTAAAATGACAGCCAAGCCTCTAACACTCTGTATATCTATGTAAAGTACATAATACTTTTTACAAATTTATAAGCCAGAAATTTGATAATGAGGTTACATTTTACTAAAACAGTTTGTAAAACCACGTTTTTTTCTGAATCATGCAGATTTTATCAAAATTAACAGCAAGTTAATTAAAATTTCACTTATCACCGAATCTCATATTCAAATTAATTAATTACTTTTTCCAAAAAACATCGCCCGAAGCTTTTAGCTACTTATATTTTCTTATATATTTCCAAATCGCAGTTAGCTGTGCCTCAAACTTATGAACAGTCGCTAATCGCCTCGTGCTCAGGAAATACCTCGCCCTAGCATCAAGCCGTTTCGGCCTAGGGAATATGCCTAGTAATTCTACGTCACGTGTGCTCATTTCTTACAGTAATTAACATGCATCGTGTCCCATGATTAATGGTTTGTGTATTATAATTAAATTTGGGAAGCATTACGTGGATCGCCTTCGTTTATTTCTGGGGCAGATCTAGATGTGTGGGCCTTTCAATTTGGGCCGCGTTTTTTACCGTACTCGCGCAACAGATCGATCTCCTCGATCGCTATACGTTTTTGATGGCAGGTTCTCACAGTATAATACGTACACGTTAAAATAAATGAAAATCGATTTGTCAAGTACAGAACTAAGTCTCCGCATCTGCGCTCCTAATGATGGCAGTTAAAATATTAAAGTGAAAATTACCTGTCATCTGTTGTCCTGATGTAATGCCTATAATCATAAATATCCCCTATAAATACCTCCTTGACTAATACTAATCGTAATACGGTTTTAACTTCTTGTTCTGGTCTCCTGGCAAATTTTAACCACGAATACCTCTTTGGGTTTATAATATTCTCAGAACATTTTCTAAAATTAGGATTTTAATCAAACAACGCATAATTTACTACTCACAGTTCTAGTATCCTAATATTATACCAAACACTACAGGTTTGTTCCTAAATAATTGTAGCCAGTATTTTAATTTCCTATAATCGTGCATATCCTCTATAAATACCTCCTCATTGTCCTGCTATATACGATCCTATTAAATTTTAAATAATAATACGAACGGTTTTATCTTCCAGTCTCCATATGAATACCTCTTCGTATTTATGATATCCTGAGAGTAATTTTGAAAATTAGTGTAAATACCTATCCGCTTTCCTGCTATACTTATGTATATTCTGCCTCCCTGTCACAATTCTTAAAAATGGAAGATACAAATTTTAATAGTAATACGAACGGTTTTATCTTCCACTTTTGGTCTCCTAGTAAATTTTAACCATAACCCCTTCGTGTTTATGATATCCTGAGAGCAATTTTGAAAATTAGTGTTTTGACCAATGAATACTTAAATATTTATGACTTAAAGCTTAAGAACGATTAGTATGAATTATATTATTTATTTATTAATCACCTCCCCACACTTGTAGTCTCCTAATACTTTACCAAAAGCTGCTACAGTTTTATTCCTATATAATTATAGCCAGTATTCTAATTTCCTATAATCATACATAGAGCCTCTACAAATACCTCTTGGTTTTCCTGCTATACGTATATTCTGCGACCCTGTCACGATTCTTTAAAACGCGGGACTAAATTTCAAATAGTCATACGATTTATCTTCCAGTTCTTGTCTCTTGACAAATTTTAACGATACCTCTTCGTGTTTATGATATCAATATTTATAACTTTACCTCCCCACACTTCTAATAGTATACCAAAAACTGCTAAAGTTTTATTCCTATATATCTATAACAAGTATTTTAATTTCCTATAATCATACATATCTTCTATAAATACCCCCACATTGTCCTGCTATATACGACCCTATCACATTTCTCAAAAATGCGAGGCTAAATTTTAAATAATAATACGAACGGTTTTATGTTAGAGTTTTGGTCTCCATACCTCTTCGTGTTTATGATATCCAGAGAGCAATTTTGAAAATTAGGGTTTCAGCCAACCAACACTTAAATAGTTATGACTTAAAGCTTAAGAACAGTTAAAACTAAAGCATGTAGTACATTTTTTATTTACTAAACACCTCCCCACACTTCTAGTCTCCTAATACTATATCAAAAACTGCTACAGTTTTATTCCTATATAATAAATAAACCCAGGATTTGAATTTCCTGCAAATAATAAAATTTTATAATTTCACAATTAATTCTTTCTGTTATCAATATCCGAAATGGAAGAGGTATGTGTAAACAAAGCAATTAACCATTTTACAAACTCCTTGTGACGCAAATCGCTGTAATATCAAGTACATGCCTGCATCTACCTCGATTTCACATTAAATATATACAAAATATAACGTGTAAACTTATCTGTTATGTACACAAGAATCAGAGTGTTAACCATCCAATTATTTATCAAATTACGTACTTTTTTTTAATGTCCCTGGGCTGGTGGGATGCATAGCAAATTACTGTATTTACCGTGTGATTCCTTAATCATATGTTAGCTTAGGTAGGTGAGAAAAAGGATGCCTAGCAATTACCAGTACAGTCCGCGACGACCAGAGCTGTACAGGCCATATCAAAAACAAAGTCAGACAGTCTTGTACGACGATACCAGAATTGTTAGTTTGCTATATAAATTTAATTTTATTAAAGAAGAATTCCATACGTTAAACTTGTGTACGTTAAATTTCAAATTGTACATTAAATATATAAATCTGTTCTAGTGAACACTTAACTTTCAATATTTTAATTAATGCTACTAAATTAAAACTGATTTACAGGCCAAATATTTGTTATTACATCTCCTGTCAATCAGAAATAAATAACGATAACTTTTTTGAATAAATTTACAGAATTTATTACGCACAATAGCTAATTATTCGAATTTTATTGTCGATATGAAATTAAACATTCATTAAAACATAAACGACTGTTATAAGAACCTACTAAAAATGCTAATACCTTTAGAAAAATTATGTATGATAATATACTAGCGATACTGATACATAGTTTTAGAAATAATCAGTTCGAATTGGCATTCGAAGCAGCTGTAGGCATTTAAAAATGCGAAACACTTACTATTAAAATTGTAATAATTTAAAAAAAATACCTCCGGATTAATTATGAGGTCTAATAATTATTCGTCATTCTTTTATAATTATTCTTTTTGCCGTTGTTATATTATGTAATACTTTTACGTCAGCACAGCTGAAAATGTCAGTCGAGCTATGGGAACTAACAGAATATTAATAGAAAAGTCATATATAACGCCACGAAGCAATAATGGCCCTAGAACAGGGTCGTGAGGAATACCAAATTTGTTTACTTTAGAGTAAAGCAAAAACAGAGTTTACTCAAAAATATATGTTGTATTACATTATTTAAGGGATAGAGAAAAATAAGAATTAACGGAATCGTAGCCGCGAGGTTAGGTATATTCAAGTCAAAGGTAGTGACAGGTCACCGCGTTGACACGTATATCAATTTACGCCGCTTTGAAAGAAAAAAATTTATTTACAAAATGTGGATTACCTATTATTTAATAAGAAATACGATATGGTGGCGCAGGGAGGTAGCACCTACCTTACTATTTATTTCCAGGATTGATATTTGAATAGATTTTAAGAACGTTGAATCATATTCTGTTTTCTTCTTTGTGTAAATTAAAACTTGTTACTGCAAAGATTTTTGTTGCTGGTGAACTCTCCTTCCCTGTTCCTTTTGTTTAAAGCGAGGTACTTACTTGGCCCGACGATCACGAGCGGGTGGATTATCTCCGGAAAAAACACAAAGGATAACAAAAAATACACGCAAATGTACACAAATACATAAAAACACAACTACAACAGTTGTTCAATGTGGTTAAAAGATTCAGCATAATATTTTGTCTACTCGAAAAAATGTCTTTGGTATTACGCTGCCACACGATAACAATATGCATTTGTCGCCTATAATTCAGGACCTTATCTGTTATCTGTCATCTTGGCATTTGAATACATGTTTGCAAATACGCAGAAAATAAGCGAAACTTTAAATTTGTGAAAAACAAGTACTGAAAAATGATTTCAAATTAATCACCGTACTGTATGCGATATTTTTGACAGTATCTGATGCCGCCATCTCTAGGCCACAAGTACAAGGTGTACTTCATAAATTACGATAAATTTTTAAACGTCTAGCGTTATTAGGGAATCAAATTCTATTAATACTAATAATGGCTAGTACTATTTATACTATAACTTCCCAAACTGTTTGCAGTGTTCTATTTCGACAATGTTTGAAGTTTGAGGAGTATGCAACTAGCAACGCAATATTCTGGGTTATTTTAGAACTGTTAGTAACTAATTTCTAATTATAATAGTTTTATAGTCATTAAAAGAATTTATGTCGGGTGTGTTAGTGGATATTTTCTCTTTGATTTTTACAGTTTAGTACTAACCCTAACCCGAATCACCGAACACCCTGTATACGTAGTTCCTAACCTCCGACTCCTACGGTGAGCCCGTGAGACGTACCCGTCTAATTACCATAACTCAGACCCATGGATACGTTTCCGTGGAATCTAGCGTGCCGCGGATCGTCCGAACGTCTTGTTTAGGCGCCTTCTAGATGCGTACCCTAGAATTAACTCCGTCCGCTGGAGGCGCTGTCCCGCCGTGGCAGCGTCTTCTCCGATGCCGATGAGGCGCAGATACAGCACACTGCTAATATATGTTTCAGTAAAATACCATGTTGGTGGCAAGACAAACAAGCGAACGTTGCCGACTGATTTATTGCTCGGATTTTTACACGCCTACCGCGACGCGATTTTCGATTTTTTCGCGGACGCGGGGCCTCCTACTGGAAGATGGGCTCGTTTGTTTCAGTCGTACGTACAAGGCCCGAAGTGATCAAAAACAAAAAAAAAATAGTCGAGGTCGGTTACCTTAATACATACCGGAAAGGGACAAAATGCAATAATAACCGTTTGCTTCTAGACGTTTATTTTGAACGTTCATTCGCAAATTGTACGCTAAATCTAATGATGTAAAACGTAAACATATTTTTGTACTAATAATATATACTAACTTTCATTTCACTATACATTTATTGCATACACAAATTATTAAAATGTATCCCAGCAATTTTTCTTTCTAGGTGTTAAATTTGAACGTTCAATCAAAAATATAGACGTTAAAGGCAATTAAAACCATAAAATGTGCATATACATACTGAAGCAATTTCCACCCCATTATGCATGTAATGCATCGAATAATTTAATATTGAAAGATATTCTAGCACCTCTTCCTTTCCATACGTTAAATTTGAACGTTTAATAATATTATACGTTTCAGCTTTCATCATACTAAAGTAGTTTCCATTTTATTATATAATTTAATATTAAAAGACATTCTAGCACTTGCCCTGCTCCAGACGTTAAATTTGGGCGTTCAATTACAAATTATACGTTAAATTCAATTAAAAATATTAAACGTGCATATATGTTTCATACTGAAATGAAGGTTCCATTTCATTCTGTGTGCATGTCTTATAATTTAGTATTAAAAGATATTTATCTCTTTCTTTCCAAACGTTAAATTTGAACGTTCAGTCACAAACTATACGTTAAATTAAATTTAAAATATTATGAAACGTGCATATATGTTTTATACGGGAATAGTTTCCCTTCCATTGTAGATGCACTTCATTGTATGTTAAAGAGATTCTAGCACTTACTTCTTTCTAAACGATAAACTTGAACGAACAGTCATAAATTATGTTAAATATATGAACATTGTAACATATTCTATAGTTGAATTCATTCAAAGCGTTAAATTTGAACGTTCATTTAAATGTTACACTCAAATGTAGATATTAGACGTTAAATTTAAACGTTCAATTAAATTATACGTTAAATTGAATGACAACTGGAAATTTTTAATTTTATATAAAAACAAGTATTCATTTCAATGTATATATTTCATGAATTTTGACATTAATCATACATTCCAGCGCTGGTTCTTTCATACTTATCTTGAACGTTAAACGTTAAATGGGAAAAGAAATTTATAGTATTTATATAGGGGATATTTTATTTTAGAATAATATAGATGTGTGTATATAAATGTAGACCCAACGTAAATTTAATTGCAAACGTTAATATTTACGTTTTCAAACTTATACGTTAAATCCAATTGACCTTTTTTCGTATGTGTTGTATTTAATTTACACTGAAAACTTTCTGATATATAGAAAAAAGTGTTGAAACTTTTGACAAAGTATTTTTAAATATTTTTAACGTTTAAACGAACGTTAGACATTTGTACAGCCTTCTGAGTCGAGTTTTCGATTTACAAAGACGCCTCGAAGCACCTCGCTAAATACGGTGCTCAAACGACCCGCCAGGGGCTTCGAACCCCCCCGCCGCCCCTCGGAGACATTTTAATATGTGCATATCATTTCTTTCAAGACGCTCGGATCGCATACTTAAGCTTAATTCGGACATATTTCTGTATTTGGCGGCGAAGGAACGCGGAAAATTGACGGAAGCGGAAGGGGAGGGCCTCTTATTTATCATATATTGAGAATATTTCGAGTCGTTAGGTGTATTGTTTGAGATTCCGAGCATCCTTCTCGGCCTACCTAGATGTAACTTTTTATTATTGCGTTCGATCATTAGGTGGCGAGGCGAGGGTGTGCGGTTATCGGGGAGGCATGGAGAATTCATTCTTTTGTTTGTGGCAAACGCAAAATCAGGGACGGCGGGTGGAACTTTCAATGATAAGAACGTACAGGGTGAAAGTAATTTAAATGGGTATTATTTAGCGATCTTATTTGAGCCTAACGAATATTATAAAACATAACAGTCTTCAATTATAATTTTCCAATCTGAGAGACTCCAAGAATTGTCGTTTTTACTGCCGAATACAGTAGCTAAGACTGACACACGATGTCCCGCGCGCATGATTTCCGCGTTTAAAATGGAAACTTATCAACAAGTTGTATCTTCTAAGTGAATAGAGGTACAGTTACGGTTAAAAAATGCGATGCAAGCCCATAATATGTAGATTCATCCTGTACATTCCGTCATTAATAATAATAATAATGCTATATTCATGTAAGCCCAATTACAGGATATGAACGTCAAAAAGAAAATGAAAAGTAGTCTAAAAATACAATAATTAAAATAGTCTACATTACACTTACAACTACACACAATGACATGTATAAAAATGAGTAACACAGTACAGAAATATAAAAGAACAGGTATTTAAAAGTTAATGTCCTGCATAAAATTCTTGTAAGGAATAAAAACAATTTTCTACTAGAAACAAGCGTAACTCTTTTTTAAATAATCTTATACTCGTATGGCGCTTAATGTTTACGGGCAGTTTATTGAAAATTGTTCCACATAAATAGAGAGGCCCCTTTTGATATGTGGTTAAATTATGATTATTTAAGTAAATCAAATTATTACCTCTTGTATTATGAGAATGTATCGTGTTGTGTTGTCTAAAAAATTCATTATGGTTTGCGACAAATAATGCTGATTCGTAAATAAGTATACAAGCTAAAGGAAAAATTTTATTTTCTTTAAATGCTGGCCGGCAAGATTCCAGTGGATTTAGCGACATAATTAATCTCAGATATTTTTTTTTTTTTTGACAAATAAAAACTCTTTCAAATTCTGAACTAATACCCCAATAAATTATTAGATACTTTAGATGGGAATATGCCAATGCAAAATAAACATTTAAACGATATTGTTTACTCATTTACTACTTTACAAGTTGTTCAATACGAGTGGACCAAGTGAGTTGCTCATCAATGAAAAGACCTAAAAATTTTGTACTATGTACTTTCTCAATAACCGTGCCATTTAGTGTGACTGCAATATTAGGGCATATGCGTTTTTTAAAAAATGTAATATAATGAGTTTTTTTTGGGTTAATAATAACTTTATTTTTAAAACACCACGTATAAAATTGATCAAGCGTGGCGTTAACTTTAAGGGGAATATTGCAATAATTACACTGCCGCAAAAAAAAATCTTAGATCTAGAGGTCAGACCATGTTTACTATATGTTTTGGTAGTAGCGCGGTTATTGGGTTTGTTGATTATAGGTTTATAGGGTTATGGGATGATCGGTTTATGGGTTTGTAGATTAACAGCTTGAGTTTTGTGTTTAAAGGTTGAGTTATATGAGTTTAATAGTGCTGAAAACCCTAAATTATTGGGTTGTTATGGCAAAACCCTGATCTAATGGGGTTAAACGGATTTCGGATTCGAATTCAGCGACTCCAAAACATATCTGAGAATTTATTTTTTTCGTTAAGCCGTGTTATTTAAAAAACGAAATAGCTATATCTTTTTAGACGAGTACTTATGATCTAGATATCCATGGCTGTAGAACGCGCGATGCAAGAAGCCCCCTATTCGATTACACAAATAGAGACATCGTATAATGGCGCGCATTTTAGACATCCCCTTCGATTTCAGACAGCTGTCCGCATAATCCATCATATACAACTAGCCCCGAATCCACCCCAGGGGGGCGAGACTACGTGGATTAATAGAAGTTTCATACGCACAGGAAGTTCGTCTGACAGTGACCATTTTTTAGGCTTTGGCAACGGCACGCAATAATCGTTCCAAACACAAAATTACGCTTAATTTTACAATGATTTCAACGCTTTTACCACAATTTATGACGTTTCCGTACGGTTTACAATATTTCTACATGTTTGTCAACAATTTTTAACATGTTTGCAATATCTATTTTCGCACCACTCTAAGTGCAACGATAATGTTAAAAAATAAATAATTCCATGGGTTTTAAAGTTCATTTTTATAGAACTTAGTTGTCGGTAGTACAGCAGTAATGGTCTGAAATTAAAATTATTATGCAATTTTAAAATGTTTTAACGATTTTACAGATTTTATACGTTTCTGCAACGTTGTTCGACGATTTTATTAAATTTTCGACAGTTTTAGAATATTTTTCATTGTTAGAGCACATGCAATCCGTGGTACAATACTAATTGTTTGAATTTAAATTTTGCATTAAATTTTACAAAGTTTTTAATTACTATAAAAGCTTTATATAAGAATTATCAACATTTTCTACATAATTATTTGATTTATTGTAATTATTACAGCATCTACAACATCTATAATCGGCAGCAATAATTATTTAAATTTTACATTCTATTTTTAAATTTTCCAAAGTATTCTACTACATTATTCAACGTTTTCAGAAGATTTTTCGACATTTTTATAATACTTTTCAGTTTTACTACACCTGTGTACAATAATAATTGTTTTAAATTAAAACTGGCATCAATTTTATACTGTTTTTAATGATTGTTTAAGCTTTGTACATTTATCTGACAATTTTCAACGTTTTAATAAAGTTTTTCATAATTTTTTGATTTTTTTTTTAATTTTTAACGCATTCAAAATTGGCAGTAATAATTGTTTAAATTTTAAATTATTATTTTACATTTTATTATTTTTGTAAAATTTAAAAAGTTTTCCTACGTTGTTCGTCGTTTTTTATAACGTGACGCTTTTAAATTACAAACACAAATTGCAATTTTGTGAGACTTTCAGAATATTTTTAATTTTATCTCTTTATCTCGGCAGTGCGATAATAATCATTTAAAATAAAAATGCAATTTACTGTTCGCGTTTTTAAATTATTTTTCAGTTGCTCGCAATTGTTTTAATGATTCTACAGAGCTTTGTACACTTCTACGACAATTTTCAACGTTTTACAACATTTTCAGATCTCGACTTTTTATAGCACCCAAGATCGTCAGTTTTCAACATTTCCTTACACCACCATTGGCAGTACAACAATTGATTCAAATTAAAATTGGTATTAAATATTACAATGCTTTCAATAAACTTAGTAACGATTTTTAATAATATTTTCATAAATTTGAATTAAAATCTTTGTTTTTAATATCAAACAATATGATAACGTTCGATAAGCGTTTTTCAATGCTTTTATATAATTCCTAAGACATTTATAACACCAACTTTCATTTAATTTTACAATACTATTAACGTTTTTGGGATGTTTTCTAACGCTGTCAACGTTTGTCAGCATTTCTCAAGATTCTCATCACATACTTTAACCTTAACGTAAAGAAATCATTCGTATTAGAAAGACTAAATCGCGACGAGCTGCAGGTCTACGACGGATCTTACCTGCGTTTATATGGCTATCTATTTCTTTTAACTCACCGTTTTTGGGTATGATTTATGTTGTGTTGGCTGTGGTATTTAACTTTTACAACTTCCACGCTGTCTAATGCCATTGTCTGGTGAAGTGGGGGCTGTAAAAATAGGTGGTTTGATGATTATGGCCCCTATTGTCCAACTCACGCGTGTGCTCGACGACAGCAATCAATATCAATATGATCGGAATTAATGATCTGGCTGTTATGTCTTCGTACGAGCAGATCGGGTCCGACAGAACGTCAGGACATACGTAATATAGCGAATAAAGAAGGCGAAAGCAAAGGCCTTATTGTTGTTTAAGCGGTAATTTAAAAAAATGAACGTTAGTAGATATTTTTCTTTAAAATCAACTGGCCTCGTGTACATGTTCAGGTGTTATACTGTGGAATTTGCCTCTAATAATCCATTTCGGCTTACAAAACGCGCATTCAACGTCCACAGAGGTCACTGGGGCATATTTAAAGTATATTGTATCAGAAAGGTATCTTAAGGTAATATAAATCAAATATCCTATCATTGAAGTCATATGCATGCTCTCTGATACTAAACGTCTAGGTATGCTAATGAACAATTCCACAGACAAAGCTCTATTCAATAATTATCTGAAATAACTACTTGAGAATTTACGTCACTTTTTGAGGGAATGTGTTCCATCAAACTTGAGAATCGAGCCCCTGCGGATAAAAAATAGGATGTTTCTCTCGATTAGATGGCATGAATAAAATTAAATTTGTTTTAATATAAATAAAGTATATTTAACTATTAAGGTCGTCACCAAGTCTACGCACAAAATGCGAGCTTTAGCCATATAACAGAAAATAACCGCTTTAACAGTTCTTCGCCGGTAACGGATCATTTCTAACCTAAAACGCTTCCCCGATAATTCCCCAAAATCCTAATCTAAGGCCCATAAACCACTTAAACGAATCCCGGTTAAATTTTACCCGCACAAAGGACAGTAGCGATAACATTACCTCAGCGACAATGCGTCCTAATTGTTATCCTTGTACTTTCTCCTGTAATCCTTGCGGATAGCAGGCGGCGGATCCGCCAGAACAAAACACTCTCCAAGCACGGCACTCTAGATGCCAGGCCGAACTCGAGGCGCCAGCGTTCATAATTGATTCGGAATTATTTGGAGATGGAGACGCCCCGCTGGGCCGAGACCAACGGGCGCCACTGTGCTGAGCCTGAACAAATACGAGGCGGTGTAGACCAGCAGCTCCTCCAAGAAACACGTACGAAGCGTTTTTTAATGTTGGTTTTTCGAGAAAAGGTTATTCAAAATATCAAGTTTTGCTTGTCTTAGGAAGCCATGAGCAGTGGTCAGATATGCAATCAAACCTATAGGGCGTTCAAATATTTCAAAACGTAAAATTTTATTTCAGCAAAATGCCTTATTTTCCTGAAAAATCAATAATAAAGAAATGCGATAGATTTTATTATTAGAATTCAACAATACACTATGCGATTTAAGAAATACATAAACCGCTATATTTTTATTTCTAAATAGTTAAGAATGCCTTGTCAGGAGCAGAAATAATTTGTCCTTCCAACCTCTAAATGTCATCCATCCCTTCCTCTAAAAGTGTATTGTTCATCCATCATCTAAAAATGTATCGCTTCTTGAAACATTAGTATATATACCTTGGTTTTTGCAAGCATACATACCGTATCAGTTTCTATTACATTTATGATTGTATAACATTTAAATGGGCATAAGCTGCATGTGCACAGGTTACAAAATATAATCTTATACTTACTCTTTTCCGAATATCCGACAAAAGGTCCTTATTAATGAACCGTATTGTTTGTCTACCACACCTTAACACAACTAAAATGCATTAGGTTAGAGGTTAGATTGATGTGCCTCCACGCATGTGCAACAGTAAAAACACATATACTTGGTTATTCCTTAATATATAATGTAAAATAAAAGTTACCTGTAAATATTATGTAAAAACGCATAATAAAACATGGAAATTTCCACCCATTTTTATCAATGTATATCAAGACTGTGAATTTTTAATCGATCTTTATTTCAAATCAAAAACATACCTGATACCTGAATTAGAAATAGGGCATATAATTTTATAAAAAAAATTAATTATATTGGCGATTCCTTATATAAAAAAATAAGTATATATCAATCAGTGTCGATGAATAAAAAATATTGTTCACTATTTCATTAGCCATCATCTAACTTGTTCGATATGTAGGTAGAAAATATCCAAATAAACCATTACAGCAACAAAAAAAAAGTACTGATTAGATATAGAAATTTATACCACCTGTTCTATCTGCCTATAATAAGCTTCACTTAAAAACCCAACAATAAATAATCATGTCCTGTTGTGACATTTTATCGATATGTTGACAATGTAGAAGCATAATTCTATTATTTCATAAAAAAAAACAGCTGTAGATATGAATACTACCTAGAAGTTTTTCGAATTTAATAGAATATATTTTGCACCTGTATATGAAAAGTTAACAGACTTGATGTTAGTCTATGTGTAGTTTATATTCGCCAGTGTCTTGTTTGAAAGCTGGCCTACTGTCCGTTCCCGACGATTTTCCATTAAAAATCGGCGTCTACCGTCTCCCGTTCCTCTTTTTGGTGAAAAATTAACATAAAACCGAAATGTAATATTATTAATGGTACCCGTCCTACCTTAAAACAATAAATTATTTGGATAGGCCCCTCAGGTAGGCCCGATTTGTTTTGAGAGGGTCAGGTCAAGTTGGTTTTGCGTTTTACGATGGTTGTAAAATAATTAATGGGTCCTAAAATCAATTTGCTCTGGCTGTTTGGTCTCTAGATGCGTAAGGTCAGTACAGTACTGTAGATTGGACACACAAAAAAAAACAATAGGAAATAATTGACAGTAATTTAAAAAGGAACATAATAGTCTCTTTAAATAGATCTTCTTCACAGCTCCATATACAAAATGTAATATTTTATTAAAATAAATAGTATCATACAGAGAAGTCTCTTAATTAAAATTCACGAGTCTCCAATTTCTTAAATAGTTTGCTAGTTTTCTCGTACTTTAATACCTGTATACCTACTTAGAATCATGAGGCTTTTAAAATTGATCTTACAGTTATAGTCATTCAGTTAACAATGCTTAAAGTCTCTTAAGTCAATAATTATGCATGCGAAAAGTCTCTTAAATTTTATTACACTTTAAGACACGATTTGTTAATAAACAAAACACGTCTTTTTTAAGTCAAAACTTCACATTTGCCAGCAGATATATTCTTGCTTCTCTGAAACGAACCATAGAAGTTGCATTTACGTAAGAACCGTCTGTTTTCACCGAGAAACGAAGAGTACGGCCGTTACAAGGATCTGATAAAATTCCGAAAGCACGATGATTTGACAACATCGTGTTCGACGCTGTCCAAGTATGTTTCGAACGAATTTCGCTTCTCATTTATCAGGGCGGTGATAAGATCTGCAACAACGTTTCATTTACTAAAAGTATAATAAAAACATGCCCCACTCTACCTCCCACAACGGCGCAATAAAATAATTGTGATCTTGTGAGTCATATCATTTTGACAATAATCCGATGTATTTTCGTCGGGGTTAGTCCCAAAATGCCTTCTACACAGTAATAAAAATTATAATATTAATTTTCTGAATGAATGATGAATGATTTTAATTAAAGCATGAAGCTCAATTGTCATAAAATGCTTAAGTTTTCAATCATTTATGAACACTTCAAGTAATATTGAGCCCTCTAATTGGTCCTTGCGGAACAATGTTCTTACAATGAACTAGACGTTTATCTGTTGCTTTATATATCGTTTCTGCTTGTAACATGAGCTGCTAATTATATAAGACCTTCAACAATAACTTCGAAATAATGTAAACACTATTCTTCCCAAAAACCCTGTAACGAAAAAGAAATTTGCATATTGAGAATGAGCTTGGAGAATATTTTGAACAAATATGAATGATGTGAATGCTAAATTAGGGCATGAAGCTCAATTGCCATAAAATATGTTGAATCTTAATTCACTTATGAACAGTTCAAGCAATAATGAGCCCTGTAATTGGTCCTTGTGGAACAACTGTTCTTACAACGAACTAGACGTTCAAGAATAACTTTGAAATTATGTCTCTCTCAAAAAATTGCCCTCATAAACCCTCTATATGACCAAAAAGACGCGTTTTGCGCATTTATCCTTTGTTTAGAACTTTATATAGAACGACGTCTCATTTGAAAGTGTCGATTACTGGTAAGCAGGCGTAAATAACAGATGACAAATGAGTCTCGCCCCGAAACTTGAGATAAAGAGGAAATATTATCGAGGCACTAATTTATTATTAACCAGAACAACGCCAACAGTCATAAAATATAAAAAGACCACATTATCTCCTTTCTTGTTAGAGTTATCTTCTACATGCTGGGGTCAAGATGGAAGGTCACTGGGATTCAAAAATTATCTGTTAATAGAACAGAAACCCGATATGTACAAAAAATCAGTGATAACATGACAAATTTTGACCGTAAATCATTATCGACTAATACCTTAAGGCAATAAAAAGGGATTTCTAGGTCAAAATCATGTTCATCGTAAATTTGAAGCACACTATAGTCTTTGTTACGCACTGTTTAAGTTTAGAATGCATGAATGTTTCTTTATCAGTAAATACTATACACAAGTTCTAAATTCCAACTTAAAATTTTTAATTTCGTTACAGTTTAATGCCATGCTCCCATAGTTCTTTTGTGTATGAAACAACTTTTCTTAGTGTATAAAAAAACTGTTTTATTGCAGCAGGTCAGTCAAAAAAATGTTTGCAAAACAAATTAGTACATTCTCTCTGTAATTTTCTGCAACTTACATACTATGTATCCTTTTTATGGTAATTTAGGTGTATCCGAGGGTAAAAAGTGTATTTTTTGATGGTCTTTCTAGGCAAATGTTCCCCCAAATGAAGTTCCGGGTGTCCGGACTCGACCTCAAAGCCAAATACATCCTGCTGCTGGACATCGTCGCCGCAGACGACTACCGTTACAAATTCCACAACAGGTGACAAGCATCCACTGTCAATAATACTCACATCTCGAAATTGTTTCAGGCGCATGTTTCCTGCTTACAAAGTACGCGTTTCGGGCCTAGAAAAAAAATCCAAATATATCCTTCTTATGGACATCGTCGCTGCAGATGACTGCAGATATAAATTCCACAACAGGTTAGATCCAAATCCGTATTTGTTGTCAGAGATACATTTCATATCCAACAGATCCGATCTCGGCCGCGGCCCAATCAGATAATTCGTAGAAACGGCCCCGTTTCAAAGAAAAAGTCTCTTAATTGAAAACTAAAGTCTCTTAATTGAATTAAAAGCTAAAGTCTCTTAATTGAAAGCTAGAATCTCGCAGCTAAACATTTTTTAAATTTATAGGGTTGTAGAAATAAATCAATTTTCTTGCAGAAATATTTTAGACTAATAAGAAAAAGTCTCTTTCAAACAGAAAAATACACAATGCAGTCTCTTAAATTCCTTAAAGTCTCTTAATTAAAAAAATCAGTCACACATTTTTGTCACAATTTACAGATTTACTGACTTATAATACTAAAGGTGTTTCTTGGAAGGAAAACACAGTGGAGTTTCTTACATTCCATAATCCCTTAATTAAAACTAAAGTCTCAAATATGGTGTTCGTTTATAACATCACAGAGATAAATTTCTTAGAGGGGAAGGTAATGTAGAATCTTAATTTCTATTAAAGTTTCTTAATTAAAAGATCCTATACAAGTTTACACGTATGATCGAGGAATAGAAAATTTTACAATTTAGCCTCTTAAATCCGTTAAAGTCTCTTTCAAACAGAAAAATACACAATGCAGTCTCTTAATTTCTTAAGTCTCTTAATTAAAAATTTCAGTCTCAAATTTTTGTCACAGTTTACAGATCTGCTCACTTATAATACTGCATAAAGCGTTTTTTGGAAGCTAGAATACAGTACATTTCATAGTCTCTTAATTAAAACTTTAAGTCTCAAATTTTCGTAATGGTATACCGTTCTGCTAGTTTATAACATCGTAGAAATAAATTTCTTAGAAGAAATTTTTATTAATCCATATTAAAATTTTTAGTCTCTTCGTTGAGAGACTTTAAGAGACTGCCAAATTTTCGGCATTTCATGTTAGATTTCATCGGAGATCGAATCGAAGTGACTCTGATTGGGCCCGGCCATCGAATTGTCGAATATGAACCAACGCACGCTCGGATTTTTGTTCCGGTTTCACCGAAACAAACGCCTGGCGTGCGTCGGTATATAGAAAAGCACGAAGCATGCGTTGAAGTAGGTAGTTACTGATACAGAAGAAATAACAAAATTACACGATAACCGGGTCTAGCAACCCGTAATTTGCGGCGACATTCCTGAAAAAAAAATACTCCAGGTGATAAGAAAAATTGTAGTAATCGTTATTGCGGTTCATTATTTTTAAGTGACACAATTTTATCTGCTGTTTTACCACGTGCAAAATACCAGCGATAATGAAATGTGGCGATAGTTCGAAAGGTATTGCCGACATGCCAGGACAAATTGCGTATAATATTGTTATTTCTTCATTTTAGACACTATAGTATAGTTTGAGAGTGTGTTGCATGACGTATCCGAGTTTGCTTGTTCAGTAATTGGGGTAGATGGATTTAAAAACACGTAAAGTGATTATGATAATGCACACAGATGCGTCCGTATCGCAGTTTATTTAAAAATGTCAGAAACAAATTAGCCTTGGGTTATGACTTGGGAGTTAATTTTAATTTAATTACTGATTATGATATAAACAAGGCTTGCACTTAGACCTCTGCGATATCTAGATGTAAAAATACAAGGGCAAGTCTGTAACACTTTTAGAGAGTAGTGGGAAACAGATCAGGTGTTGAAGCAGAGGAGGTAACGAACGAGTACGAGCTTTAAAACATATTTACAGATAACTTGTACCATGTCATTAAACTTGTCATCATGTTTTCGTGATCATGGCTTTATCGACAAGGTCTGGCCACACCACCAAAATTTGTTCGCTCATCTACCACATTACTTAGCAAGTACCAATGACTGAAAAGTTCACAAAACGCATTACGTAGTATCTTTTGAGTGCAAGTGTTTTTCTTGTGAAGTATCTATTTTACAACTAATCCAGTTGGTACTTTTTGAATTTTGCAGTCGGTGGATGGTGGCCGGTAAGGCGGATCCGGAAATGCCCAAGAGGATGTACATTCACCCAGACAGTCCCTCTACCGGCGAACAATGGATGCAGAAGGTTGTCTCGTTCCACAAATTGAAACTTACCAACAACATTTCGGATAAGCATGGATTTGTGAGTATTTTTTTGTTACTCTCTGTTCATGGGAAAGGGGTTAGTTTTTAAGCGGTTAATGCAACAATTCCGAGAATAAGGATGAGTTTCTGACTAAAATACTAAATTCAATGGTATTGATCCAAAATTCAACGCAAAACAACAAAATTCAGAAATAGGTCAGATCTCATCTATTGTTGTTGAATTTTCGAGTTCCCACAGTTTTAAAAGTGAACTTAGATATTTATAGAGTGTTTTCTTTAAACCAGGTTAGTAAATTTAACTAGATTATTAGAGAGCATACATATGACTTCATTGATAGGAATTGTATCAAATTTGACTTATATTAGCTTAAAATAACTTTCTCATACAGTAAAAAACGTGATAACGTTAGGTCCAAAAAAGTTACGCACACATTTACGTCACAAATATGGCGGATGTGACGCCCTCTAGAGAATACGTCGAAATGAACAACAGATTATGATTTCTCATAACACCTATTCCCAAATTTTTAAGTTGATACAGTCAAACACTTTATTTTGAACTGCTGACGTACTTCAAACGAAATCTATTGATGAGTAGAACAACTAAGAACTAATAATAAACATTTAAAGTAAATTTCGTTGCTAATATCAATAATTACATACTTTTCAAGGACAGCCTGAACACGCACAACTGATTTCTTCTAAGGCACAAGCTTTTTGTACTTTCCTTGGCGGTCGAATAAAAATTCAAGAACCTATCGCCTATCTGGCATCCGCAACCCCCCTGTACCGACCAAAGAAAGTTCCTTATCGCCTTGTATCTCCTCGCGCCTGATTTGAGTCCTTTGGGCGACAAAAACGTCTTTTTATCTTCGCCACCGGTGGTCCCCGACAATTAAGGGTATATTAAGAAAAGAGGCCGACCTTAAAACCGAAATACCTTAGTAATTATGCCGTCTTTATCGACTCTATTCCACTGGACCTCATAAAATCGTGTGAAGTCCACCTATAATCTTATTATTATTATTACCGGTGCCCAGAAATGTTTACTGGCCTTAATTTACCTTCATCGGTTTGCGGGCAGGTTTTTATGGGCGTCCGCGGCCGTCTTGATGTGGAACCGAAACAAACGGACCTCGGTATTACCTCTGCAAATAAATTAATTAAGGTAAGAAGTGATACAGCGCGTTTCGGAGCACTAAGGATTGTTGTTCGTCTTGCGAGACTATAATGGAATGGGGAATGCATTGCATGATTTTTCCAAATACGTGCAGATTAACGAATGTATTATTTCAATTGAAATGGTGGTTGTCCTAGACAATTTCGTGGAAAAATAAGCCTAAATAAAATAAAATGCTTTCGAACAACGCAGTCCATACATTCAGAAGAATTAATTTGTTATTTGTGATATTATTAAGTGTTATTGTGTTAAACAGATATTGGTATTGGATAAATTTTACCGAAAGATCACTGAAATGAACGAAATTAACGTTTACTACACACAATATTTACTAAAAATAATTATTCTGTTACAGATTTACTAAAATATTACACACATTATTTATCTGTTATATAGGGCGTCGCTCTGGAAACTGCGTCCTCCGCTTTCAAAAATAATTAATATAAATCCTAAATAATATCAGAGTAAATACATGTTAGTTAATTAGGCAACCAGGATTACAATGATGTTTTAACGGTTTCTTATCAAAATAAAAAATGGTGCAGTTCCGAATCTTCTCACTTCTAATAATAACATTACCAAGAACATTTTTATACTAAAGAAAAACCTAAACTAATACCATTGTCCCAGAGACCAACCTAGAGGACACGACGATGACCCGCGACCCCCTCCCCCGCGCCGCCGGCGTCGTAAAAACCCCGGGCGAGGGAGCGCCCTGCCTAATTCGGTATTCTCGTCAGACCCATCGCTCTGTGTCTGTTTTTTCAGTGCGGAGGGCCTACGTTAAATGCATAATATATGGTGTAGAACATGTCTTATTCAAGACGGGCTTGCCCCGCCTCAGGGCGTGACAGGGGCCCGCTTGGGGAGCCGCGCGTGCCACCCCCGGCGACCCCCGAGCCATCTACAGGGCGTCCGCCAAAGTGCGGGCCGGTAGGGCGACGTACGACGGTGTTCCGATGGTGTACACTGAGAAAAGTGTGAATATCACTTGTTTTGCACCTGTCATGCGGTCATGAGCGTCCAAATCTACAGAATGGTCCCCTTTCAGAGGTGAAAAGTTCAGGAAATGATACGTCAGATAATAATGTGAGGTTGCTATATGCAGAGTACTTACCTTTATACAAAAATGCCTCACTTTCAAGATACAAGGTGTTAAAGTCGAAGATTTTCATGTATCAATTTGAAATTTTATAGATACAGTGTTATTAACCAAGTCCTCCGGGGTATTATCGTAAATGACGCCTAAAAACCAAACGAAGAAACGGAAGGGGGAAGGTAATCTTATCCCCTTCCCACTTTTTTCTGACGTACGTCTATTGACGATTTTTTATAACGTCATAGTGCACAATTTTGTTTAAAATATGTTATTACTCTTGATGCAACTTTAGAGGCAGTCTCAGTAAAATAAGTTGCACTTAATAATTTAGGTAAGTAGGGTTAAATCGTCATATTTTGCCGCCAAAAATGCCAGTTAACGGGATGACCTGCTTTTTAGTTACACTCTGTATAGACTGTGTTTAAAAGCAGTACGTAAATAGACAACGCACTAAGGCTGATTCATAATTCACACATGATAGCTGTGCCAAAATAAAAGATGTACATTTGATATAGAACTATAGGACAGGGCAGGTTTTTATTTTGGGACTGTTGTATCAAATAGTCCTTAATCTTAAAATAACTCTAAAACAATAATGTGGTTACAACAGTATATGAAACATGTTTGTTCAACATTAAACAATGTTTTAATTTAGGGGTAAATATGAGCAAAAGACCTGTTCAATAGCACTGACCATTATTTAAGAGAAAAATCACATTATTGTCGTCTGGTGAAGAAAATGTATTACAGGGGTGAAAGTAACACTTTTATGAGTGTATATCGGAAAAATTATGAGGTTGTCATAATCCGTTACTAATTGGCTATTCCGTGAAGATGCCCCACGGGTCCTGTCATACAATTAATCAAATAACATTCTAATTTCAGTGGGAGCTTTGTGACTTTATTAAATGGTATCCCCAAAATATTCTCGTGTTTGACCGTGTTGGCATAGGTCCGCATGTAATTTATTCTACAGAGAAGCTATTTGTACTCTTTACTTTAAAACAGAGGGTGTGACAATAATACTTTTTCTCATTTCGAGGTTTTAGAGAGATTTCCATATTTTTAGACTCCTGAAAAAGACATTACAAGCTTTAAAAACGTGGAACATTTCTAAAAGTGTTACATGTCAACATACCTTCGGAATTTACCTTATATATACAGGATAATATAAATAACACCATATTTTTATTGACAAGTTTTTACCTCTTGAAAAATTTTTGTTGAATGAACCTTTAAAAAATTTAATTAGACTATATCATAACTAGCACACATTACTACCATATACGAGACAATGAAGTGAAACAGTAATTAAATTGAAAACTAAAGCTATCGATCCAAGTTAAAGAGGTTAGATAGGCATGCAATGAAGCTACATGTTCAAATACAAATTTAGTAATTAACATATTCTTTAACTAATAATAAAATCTTAATGTCTTATACAACCCCTTCACTGATAAATATTATTTTTCTACGTTCATGCAAAAAACAAAACTTTATTGAACTATATTTAGTGGAAAAAGTGGTTCTTTATTGCACTAGTGCAATAAAATGTTTATTGCATTCATCTGTCATTCTACTACAGCGTTTTGTCATCGTGACAAACATAAACGTTCAAATCGACGTCATATTTTCCTAGGCTTAGTGTCATAGAAATAAAACATTTTTTGGTTTTTGCATGAACTTAGAAAATTTATTGTATACTATTTTTTTTCTTAATGAAAAGCACAAGGACTCCAAACCGATAATTCCAAAGTATTGCTATCTCCCCATGGCTTCCATAAAAGCGTATATCTTCTAATGTGCTCTAACCTGGGCCCTTGGAGGTGGTGTGACTTATTGTTCACACATTCATGCAACAAAATAAACTACGCGCACAGAAATGGTAAAAACACTTATTGGTTATCAAAAAAGGGAGATGATAATAAAAGTATATTGTATTTGTGAAGGCAATTCATTTTTTTCTATAAATTTTCAGTACCTACAATATATGGATTATTCAGCAGACATTTTAAAATCGAATCTTCTAAAATATGAGCAAATATTTTTTTAAAATCATTAAATTATTTTCAGTTTCTTATTATTAAGTTTGTATATTGAAATTTTAAAAACATTTAATTGCGTCGTATTTTACAGCAGAAAGATATGGCAACATTGCTAATTCAATTTAAAAGCCCAAGGTCATTTTCACAAAGATCAAGGAAGTGTCGTATACAGAGTGACCCATTTGAAAGGGGGCCACCCCCATTTTTATTTATAGAGCAACTTTGACGAATTTTTTTTTAAATGTGTATTTTGAAGCCAAGCGGTGTACAGTTTTTTAAAAAACTAAGGCCTACTAGATAACATTCAGAGACTGAAAAATCCGGAATCCATATTAATAATTTTTTAAAAAATAATCTCTGTACGCTACTGAATTCGGTGTCCCCTGAAATGGATCTGTACCAAATTTTATGAAAAAATAAATATAAACAATTCTACGACCACCCTGTATTTCTAAATAATTTTTTTATGGAGTAAGAATTTGAGGTGAACACTGACAATTTCTAAGCAATTTAAACGTTTTTTTATATTAATTTTATTGCAAGATACAATGGTGTTATTTTAATTGTTGTCAAATACGTAGCTATTGTACCATATGTACAAGTTAATATTCAAGTATTTGGATCTTCCACTGCCTGTATCCACGGCCCCTGGAGAACTTGGCGCATCAACCCGACATCTTCATCAAATATTCAACGGAAAAAATATTTTCTAGCTCGCGTAGAACCTTTACTACAACGACGAATAATCGATAAAGCAGTAAATAAGAAAAAAGAGGAACAACACTCATAAATAATTCTAGGGGTGTAAGGGAGACGAGCAAAATGTCGCGGCCATCAACTTGGAGACAATAAAACTGTTAAAAAAACCTGTGAACCTGTGAAAGTGGGTAACTGATGATATACAGCGTGTTTTTAAATGAAGTAGCAATGAAGTAGCAAAGTTTTATTTTCGATATTTGTAGATAACTTCTTAACAAATCCAAATATTTACATACAATTTGTAAATCAGAGGTTTTTGCGGGCGAGAAATTCAAATTTGTTTCTAATTTTAACGTCACTAGAGAGGGCGCCACTTATGGCACATCATGTTTCTTTTAAATGGTAAAACTTTTTTGCTGCTTAGTATATCCATCTGACTATTGAAACAATCGATTCTCCTACCTGTTCTATCTGAAAAAGGTATACCTTGTTGAAGTCGTTAGAAGTAACAGTTTTCGAAATAATCCTACTCGAAATATTCAGTGCACCGACTGAAAACTGTTACTGTTTCAGGTAAAGTGCCTTTTCCACTGAAAATACAGCAAAATTTTACTTGAAACATTTTGCTGTATTTTCAGCAGAGAAAGTACTGAAACCAAAACAGTTTTTACTCGTTGCACTGAGCATTTCAAATAGGATTATTTCAAAAATGGTTACTCCTACCGACTTCAGCAAGGTATACCTTTTTCAAATAAAACAGGTAGAAGAATCGATTGTTTCGATAGTCAGATGGATACACCAAGCTGTAAAACTTTTGCCATTTAAAAGAAACATGGTGTGACACAAGTGGCGCCCACTACTAGTGACGTCAAAATTAAAAACAAATTTGAATTTCTCGCCCGCAAAAACCCCCGATTTACAAATTTTAAGTAAATATTTGGATTTTTAAAGAAATTATTTACGAATATCGAAAGTAAAATTTCAACTTTGACACCCTGTATCTTTTTTATTATGCGATTTGGGGTATAGGTATGTTAGGTTAAATCGATTTATTTTCATCTAAGGATCTGTGGTCTCATTTTTGCTACTTCATTTAAAAACACCCTGTATGTTTTATTTAAAGAACATGTAGCACATACAATTACTTTTAAAATGAAAGATTACTGAGTCTAGGTCCAGTTCTGCTGAACTAGAACTAATTATAAATTCACTGCCACTTAAAGAGTTTCGTTTCTATTACGCCTGTTTATAATAACAAGTCTAAAGAAACTAATGCTTTGTTTTGCAAGACAATCCTTTTTCAAATTTGGCATGATTTCTTGGCCCAACTAACACTAGTAGTTCCTAGATCTAGAAAACTGTACTATCATTTTGCAGTTTTCTATTACTTTCATATCTTCATCATCGCACCTTTCTAGTATATCCGTCTTGTATACCACCGGACAGCCCAGCGCTACCTAATGGTCACTAATGAAAATAATAACGAATCGTAATGCGGCATTACCGTCACAGATCGATAGCAGCGTCCGTAATTTCTGCTGATAACGGACATTTTCTTACATGACCATTAGGAAGGTCTCTTTCTATTAGTATTTGTACGTGTCACACAATAGTCACATTCGTTTGTTATTTCTAATACACGGAGTAGTTCCGTTATTGACGATAATTATTAGGTTACAAAAGAACGACAGCGTTCGTAAAAATTGGAGTGGTTCGATGGGTGTTATCGTCCATAATCATCATCCGAAACGTTTAGCTGAACTTCGTGCGGTAAATACTAAGAATGTTTCCAATTTAAGTACGATAATTAGTCTCCTTTCATACTTACCGATAACTATAAATGTGTATGACTATAATGAATCCGTTTAGCTAATGAAACGCTCCATGAAAATGAGGTACTTGTCTGGGAACACTATCAAAGGGCATTAGTGTCAAATACGTTACTTTTTTTGTATCATGATTAATTTTCTGGTTAAAAATAACTAGATATTTTTCATTGACACATTATCTCTTCCACAATACGGCAATAACAGTTTTTCAGTTCAATATTTCGATTCTTCGAATCCATCATCATAATCATTCATTTAAATGTTAACTTGGATGATTTATTTCGCGTGAGATATGGTGAGATATAAGTGGCCTGCTTACTTCCTGCTCGGCCTAAGCGGCTCGACTTACCGGAAGCGACCTCATTGCAGCAGGTACTTAACGCAGACCTCTCGCCCTGGACGACGAACCATGTATCATTTACAGATTTATTTCACATTTGGGAGGAGCTTGTATGACTAAAACCATGCCTTCGGTCACTTGTAATATTATCACTGACAATGTTGTTCTTATCACTGAATATAGTCTCCACAGCATAGAACTCTGGTATACTCTGGATTTTTGTTCAAACTAGGCTAGTCGAACTGCTTCAGTGATAGCAGTTACTTACTCCCTTTCGATGACTCCAATCTTCACATAAGCGACACGCTTTTCCATATGTATCTTTGGATTTTGTTGGCAATAATGATTGAAAGGCGATTTTTGATGATTCTTCTATATCATCTTCCGATACTTGTAAGCAAAAAACTCTGACATTTTTCATAAATCAGAGACACAATAATATTAACGAAAACCTAACAAATAAACTTGTTTCTGTATCATTCAATCAGGATTCTTGATTCCCATTTATGAAGTTCACAATTTTCAATGAAAAATTATGAGGTATTTGAACTATTTTCAAAGTACTATTAAAAAAATCATGTATGTAACTCATAGGAAAAGTGTCTTATCAATTTACCGCGATACAATAAATTGACATATTAAAATGGGGGACATCATTTGCGTTTATGCTCACGGTTTTGTGAAAAGTATCGTTCACCTTTAAAGAAGATAAAATTTCGCTTACAGGTTACTCAAATTTACTTTTAAAAAAATCGCAGCCGCACTGACGACCTTTCCGGCCAGTTTTCGAGGAAGTGCTGGCTGGCACAGCTAAAAACAATCCTCCGAAACTAACGCGAGAGCCTGCCTCGCTTCCAAATTGATTGCTGTTCAAACAAGACCTCTCTGTTCAAATATGGCGGCATCGGTTGATGCGGCCAGAGTCAATATGTACCCAAGTATTAAGCGTCAGCCTACTTAGAGATTTGTGTTTGTTCCGACGCAAAAAACTAAATGAAATATTATGTTCTCTCGGCACACCGATGACAGTAGGAGGGTCTCGATCGAGGTAAGCCGATACGTCTGCGGTACGAGATTTTCATTTCTCTTCTCGATCGACGAGTAGAACTGGATGTGTGGTTATCGCCGCGACCTGTTATTACTTCCTAAGTAGATTGCTTTTTTCGTTTTAATCGTCTGACCATCTGAACCTGGCACCCACCTTTAAAAAATTTTACTCTTTCTTTGTGATTCTTATAGATTATCGTTTGTAGTAATATCTTTTATCTAGAACTGTTTTATAAGAGCCTCATTGCAGCTTTTATTTGGCACTGTTTTAGTTGAATAACGAAGGTCACCACTCTTCACTAGTGAAATATTTTAAAAAAGAGATCACTGCTTAATGGTTATTTTTATTAAAAACCAACAGGTTTATCAATATGACAATTAATAGTTAATTTAACTTAAATTAAATTGAATTACTTGATATATCCATATTAACAACCCAACTTTGGCAATTCGTAAGATTAATACCAGATGAATGCAGCTGGTCTGTATTTGTATTAACAATGCTTAAATTTTCTTAGTAAGGGTTTGAAGTCAGTGACGGCAATCTTTCCTCCTTTTGTGGCAATTTTTGTCGTGTTTTCAAGAGAAGCATCAATATAGCCTTCACTTACGGTTTTGGACATAAAACCACCATACCGTTTTATAGTTAGGTCTGCTGCTGTGTTGGCTAGAAGTGGAGTAGATGATCGTCGAAAACAGTGAACTGTATAAATTGTTAAATTTACTGATGTCAACATTTTGCCGCATATAGATTGTAGACCGCAGCATAGAATCTTAGAGCGCCCAAAGACTAGATGATTTGTACTTCTTGGATAATTCTTCAAAAAATGCTAATAACACCTTTTCTTTTGCTTCATATTTTATATTCTTAGATGCACACCAATCAGTGAATCGTTTATATTGTTCGTACTTAGTTCTCGATGTATCTAATAAAAGTGAAGCTAATACAGTTGCAGCAGCGTTTTCAATTCCAAGAGGCAATATTTCTGTTTCTAAATCACTCAAATCAACACCACTATTTTCACAGGAAAATGTAAAACGAAAATTGAATTTTGTTTATAACAAGTTTGATAAGTTACCATAACAATGCCTATGTTTCTTGATCTAGCGGCAAAATTTGAAAGTGAAAAATAATAGACTTCGCGAGCAATTTCTGAGATACAGTACCTTAACAGGACATGAGGACGCTAAAATTATTTTTTTAAAATGAAACACGGCTAAAGAATTCACTATTTCAATTTCCTCACCTATTCTCGAAACACCTTATATACAACAGTAATTTATGTTTACTTCTTTCTAATTTTTTAATTTTTAATTTCATCCTTGTTACAGTTACTAGTTACTTCTTTAGGATACGAACATATATTGCATCAATGAACGTACAGGCCTGCATCTAAGCTGTAGGAAATCTTGAATTCCTTTACAACAAAGTAAAAAATCACTTGCTTCATCAGGATGTGTGTGAGGGTCGACGCGATCCTCCAAACTTCTTCCGGTGTCGACGCGATCCGGTGACATCGGTAGTTTATGTCGGAAGGACGGCAGCGGTCAAATATTGACAATCCGTTAGCCCAAAGATCGTTCGCAAATATGAACAGGCCGTATTTCTCACGTTCATTAAACTTTTCTATCGATAGCTAAACGCCTGGGCGTACGGAAACAGTTTTAGGACAAAACAAGATTCTTGTAGTAGGCCCCCCTTCTTCAAATACAGAAAAAACAAATACAGTTCGACGAAGAAAATTTTCGATCACTGCATTAAGTTTATCTTAGCACTGCAGAGTTGCTACAGCTGTCATTTCTCCATATTCCCCGACGTTTTCCTTTCTACAGTCTAATAATTAATATTTCTTCTCCAAAAATTTAGGTACCATATAGGAATAATTTGCTTTGCCTTATGGAATCTTACATCAACGTAAATTATATGTATCTTATAACGGTTTCAATTCAAATACATTTTTAGGAACCTCCGGGGTTCCACAAGTATCAAATTTAGGACTACTTCTTTTTGTTATAAGTGTGAATGATGTTTGTGTCTGAAATCATGTCATATTTTTTTGCTGACGACTTGAAGTTGTTTCATAGCATTTCATGTATTGAAGATTTCACTATACCTATACCCTCAGGGACTTCTAATTGTTATGGAGAAGTGGTGTGTGAACAATAACCTTCTTTTAAATATAAGTAAATGTAACCTTTACTCAAATTACAGCCGTTTATATTTGGTTATAATGTTAATCCAGAACCTTTAGTACGTTACCGTAATGTCAAAGACCTGGGTTTACTTTTTGATAATAAACATCTTTTTCTGATCATTTTATTTAAGTAGTTAACAGTGCAAATAAAGCGCTAGGTTTTCTCATTAGAAACACGAAATCGCTTGATGATATAAACGCTCTTAAGTGTCTTTACTTTCAGTTAGAATCTTGACTGTTGTAGTCTTATTTGATATTCTCACTATAATTTACGTATCCAAGAGCTAGAAATAATTCAACGACGATTATTAGAATTTTTGTCTTTTAGGTCAGCTAGGGGATGCGAATGTTTGCATTGCAAGCTGATAATATGTATATTTACCCTGTTGTAAAACTTGTCCTGCTCGACGGACGCAATAAAACCCTAAAATAAGCCATATCTGCACTGCTTGTAAGACATTTGCTATTATATCATTAAAATTCAATTTAATCATAAGCAAGAACGTTTCCTGATGTATTTCATTTAATGCCGTATATTACACCTTACAAATATTCTCAAAATCAGCAAAGATCCGCTCTAAGAACATTTCTGGAGCGTTTCTTCCACAAAAGTGAAACGCATGTTGGTCTGAACCGCTGGAAGTGCATCGCAAGATTAAAGATAGGTTTCACCCCCGAGAGAGGGTTTTAAAGGGAAGGCAGGGGATGTTTAAAAGCATCGCTCGTCGAGGGGGATGATTCCGTCGAACCGCAGTTCTGTAGATAAATTTACGTAATGCGATTTGAACCCTCGGTATATTTCAATATTTAGAGACGCTAATACGTACGGAGAGGCTCGGGTGTAACCCTCCTGAAACGTATACCCACCTCTGGCGAGAGATATTTAACGTTTTGTATCGATCCGGGGTTTTATTGTATCTTTTTTAGTCGCGCCAGAATTTACCTAGATTTTGAATTTATGCCGAATCCCAAGTAGCATTATAGTAACGAAAACTGGTTACCGCAACTTTAATTAAGTGGCTGTTACGTAGTAATCACTAAATCTACCACCACATAGCAAAAATAACTCCAATTTATGGTAGCGTAGTTGTAAGTACGTAATCTTCACCATTGAAAATTACGTCATGGTTTTGTAATTTTTAGTGGGGCGGTTTGGTGTTTGGAACGTTATGGAAACTAATCAGAAGCACCTTAAAGTTACCCAAACTTTAAAGTGGATATTAAAGGTAACGGCAAGCAAGCCATATCACTTACATATTACTTAGAGGTGACAGTAGCTTTAAAGTATTAGTAATAGTTTTGGCGACGTATTGGGAACCTTTAATAAACCTTTAATGTGACGGCTTGATTATACAATTGTTGCAATTGTCGCCACGTTATTGCTTCATCCTTGAATTCCACATTTTACATGGAATCAAAATTAGTTCAAAGTTACTGCTACCTTCAAAATGCACTATGGAGTAACCTTTACTATATAGTGACCTGCTTCCTACATCACCTTCTAACGCTAGAAAAAATATATTAGTTTATTACTACCTTTAACATGTGTCTGTGTGTAAGATGGAAAGCAACAAAAAAACCTCGCACAGAGAAGAATTTTCGGCATTCGACTACATTTTGTAGAAAACTGAAACATCAAACGGAAAGTGCTACAACTCTTAAACATTAATGTTTTTCTGAGAGTTTTAAAATGGACCTAAGCGAAGACCAAGTGTCTTCAGGATTGCCTCTTAAAGTTTTTCTTTGAGGATAGTTTAGATATGTTCTGGCCAGAATAATGTTCCATCACTGGTATGAAACAACACAGGAACAAATATGTTTTTTCTCTTTTGTAGATATTATTTTAAAACTCATTGTACATATTCACTAGATATAGAAATGCGCGAGATGTGAGATGTCGAGATGAACTACATATATTGCAATTTTGAGGTTATGACGAATTAAGGTAAAGTGGCGAAACAACGTTACTGTAGCGTTGCTACCACCTTTAAGTGATCGGAAAGTTGATGATGGGTTAGTTCCATTGGCCATTTGTTTGATGAATGTAACTACAGAGTTAGATGTTTTTATTTTTGTCACTTTAAGTATATATTATAAGTGTATATCACTTCAAAGTTCTATTTTTTAAAAGCATACATGTTTACAGCACACTTAGTCCATGTAATAGAACCGCTTCTATCATACGATGTGACAGTTATTTTGGCAGTACACTTTAAAGTTTTCAGCATCGTGGCTGTGTGTACGTTCGGCATAAAACAGCTTTAAAACAAGACCAAGTTTACTAAAATTGTTTAACGTAGTCAGAAGCTTTCCAACTTTTTCTGCAGTACGATTCTACCCTCCCCCTATCCCTTACTTTAAGAGATAGAGCAAATTGTCAAATAAATAATTTTTAAAGTGCCTATGGAAGAGTCCAAATACGTTCAACAAAAGATATGTTCACTATTAATTTCATCAATAAAAAATTGTTATTTATAACATTAGACAAATTTGGTTACCGTGTTCTTCATAAAAACATAAATAATTATAAGAAAATTAATGAAAAACCTTCTTTTCTGTTTTTAATAGTATCTCATTATACGGCTATACTCGGCAGGGAACGTTGTCGAAAGATGTAAAAATATACAGGGTGCTGCATTTACATTAACAAAGTCAACATTTGCGCCCACACTTTCTACTATGACTTTCAAAAACCTCATAAAGAATCGTGCAACTTTTATATTTCATATATTTTTTTTAAATCTAAAAACAGAAAAGTTAAAAAGGGGATCAAAATACACATAGTGAATTGCTCTGTAGTTCTGGACTAAGCTCAAGATATAACAGAATCAAGCACGACATCGGCCCACATTTCCACCCTCTCCCGTACACGAACGGCGATAACTACGAGGGCTTATCGCATGACGACCAGCTCTAAGAGTAATTAGAGGACCACCTGAAATTCTTTCAATGCTCTTGGCCTAGGCCCGCAGCGCGAGCGACAGAGACGGCGACGTCGCTTAGAAGTCCCCAATAGATAGAAATACAGTGGCACCATTGTACCAGAGTGGAAAGTGATGTTCTCCTAATCTAAATTGCGTCCGGCCAGCTACCGTTCTGCCAACTTTTGGGTGGCTTCGTATAATGGACAATAATGCGCCTTTAACACATGATAAGCCGGTGATAAGCCTAGAAATGGATGCCTCCTCCGGTGCCGTGACACTGTTTGGACTGGAATATTAATAAATGGAAGTGCTGGCCACCGATAAAAATATAAATCAGAGCTGTGTCATGCGGGCGGCTTGATGTTGTCGCCGTAGAGGTTTCTCTTGTACCTTTTTTTCGGGGAAGCGTAACAGCCGATACCACACTCGATAAGTGATGAGAGAAAATAATTAAAAAACAATAATTTAAATGTATGAAACTTTGCCACTATCGTTCGTAGACATCGTGAAGGGAAAGGGCCAAGTATAGGTCCTTGTGGAACAAAGAATTATACTTTATAGTGGTTATGTGGACCTGTTTGACCAAAAATTCAATTTTTTCTTTGTTATTCACATAGATTATCGTTTATAGTTGTTTGTAGCAACATTTTTTTTCGTTTGTAGTAGTTAAAAAAAAACTTATATCACCTTAATCTGAGGGTTGTTTCTTATAGAGAATCATTTGTAGTGAAAACATTTTTGTTTGTAGTAGAAAGGGGAAAAAGATATTATAGTTATAGTTATTTTAAATAAGTAATTCAAAAACACGTAGCATATTAGGAAAATAAACATTATAACACGTTCGAGCCTAGCACTGAAAAGTACCGTCCTGCAGTTCCAGCGAAGTAAACAAGTAATAAACTAAGTTCCATCGTGAACTGTCCTCAACTGAAACTAACTGAAAAGTAAACGACTTTTTAAAAACGTTATTGTGAATTTGCGTAGCGCTAACATTCGAAATGTCACATACATATTTGATACTTCCTAAAAGACTAAATTTTATAAGGACCCATTTCCATGATGCACAGGAAGCGGTTACCTTGTTCTGTGATATGTTACAACGTTGCATTCAAATAGCGGCTTGCAGCCGCCGTTTCGAGCAGTGGGTTCGATTGTGATAATATAATACAGATTTGACAACGAGATATAAAATATTTCCTTAATAACAACCCCGCTTTCAATAACGTCGAGTTAAATAACTAAAACAGACATCATCTAAAGAATTATGATACTATATTATGTACAGTCCACAACTTGTAGTGATGTTTATGTCATATGCTTGAAATTATATTACACCACTCTATCCCACGACTTTTTGGAGTTTTATTTAAAGTCCATTATAGCGATGAGATGAAGTATATCATCTACTTTGTCATCTTGTACCTCACAAATATTCTTAAAATCAGCAAAATTTCGCATTAGATTAGCAGTATCTTTTCCATAAGAGAAGAGCATCGTAAGATTAGATATAAGTGCGAATAGCTCTGAAGAAATAATGAAACATTTCAATACTCCCTTTATCTCGTTTGCGTAGGAATTCGTTTTTTAATTACAGAATCGCCCTGTGTAATAAAATATTGGAAAACAAGATACGGTATATTTGAAGTTTTTTTTTTAATTAGAATATAATTTGCCGCAGTATTCAATTATTCTCACTGCACTTTAAAAACCTCGACAAAAAGCGTCAAACAAATACCTACTGAAATTTACTATGTAACGGTGACCAATCGTTTTGCATTACACTATAACAGAGCCGATTTGTCCGACAAAAACGCGTTACTTAATCGATAATCACCTAGTTAAACAAAATCGCTTTTTTGTCCGAATTTGAAAGTTCGTTGAACACACACGTAGCCCGACCTGATCGAAAATAAAAACTGTAACGCCTGTCGAATCCGGCAAACGGTTTTTGTTTGCTTAGCTGCTTAACAGGACTTTTTATTTTTGTTTGACAAATTTTTAATGGATCAAATAGCGCGTTGACAAACTAGTAAATGGGGTTTTTAATGTTAAACGACAAATATTTAAAGTCGAATTGAGTTCTGATTAGTTTCAGCAACTGTTTAAATGATTTTCATGGATTGTGCAAAATATGAGGTGCAATTAAGTTCCGGAAATTTATCAATGAAAAAACAAGCAATTTAAATTTCTCCAAAATTTGATTATCGAGCTTCACAATAGTCTCCATCTAACTCTACACCTTTGGCAATCCTCCTCAGTTAACCCGTTCAGCATCACGGTTACAGCTTCTTTGACCTCCTGTACGCCGCCCTGATGAGTTCCCTTAAGCTGCGACTTCATTTTGGGGAATAAAAAAAATCGCAGAGAGCAATATCGGGGCTATAGGGTGGGTGCGGCAACGTGCCTTTTTTGCCAAAAACTCTTGCACAATGAACGAGGAATGGGCTGGCGCGTTGTCGTGGTGCAAGATCCAGAAGTTCTCGGCGAGTTCGGGTCGTATACGGAAAACGCGAGCACGCAGCCATTCCAGCACGTCAACATAGATCTGTCCAGTCTGGCCGGCAGGATATCGAAAAAAACGATCCACATTTCCTTCAGTCGTGACTTGGACATCCTCGCTTTCATTGACCGCTCTCCACCCTTTTCCACCCACTGCTGACTTTGTTTACGGGTCTCGGGGTCATACTCAAATATCCAGGTCTCATCTCCAGTGACTACCCAACTCATCCAGTCTCTACCGTCGCTCCGAATGCGGGACAACAAATCCTCACAGATCGATTTTCACATGTCCTTCTGTTCACGGGTGAGAACTTTTGGCACCATCTTTGCGCAAATCTTTCGCATATTCAAATTTTCGTATAACATCTTGCGAACGGTTTCTTTGTTGACGTTTAACTCGTCAGACAACGCACGAATGCTTAGGCGCCGGTCAGACGTGATCAGTGCACGCAAACGGTCAAGATTCGCGTCAGTACCAGAGGTGACGGGAACTCCTCCACGTGAATCGTCTTCTACCGATTCACGCCCCTCATTGAACACTTTTGCCCATTCAAGCACGACATACTCCATACACCACCTGCAATTTTCGAAGGATTTCCGAGGGATTTTCGCCAGATTTCACTAAAAACTGAATGAACACGTTGCTTGTAAGTCAGTCATTTCCACGACGCCACTAAAAAAGTTACTTCCAAAAAATACACATAAAACACAAACCAAACGTGCTATCGACTTCAACTTTGAACTAAAACTAAAGGGAAGGTACCCCCTTTCTAGAAAAACGTTGACGAATGATGTAGTGTTGCCAGTTTTCGAGTTATAACTAAAGTCCTGGAACTTAACTGCCACACCTCGTATGGTAACAGGATTGTGTATTATACTAATTGTAGAAGAGGTCAAAATATACCTTTCTGGGATATACCTGTGTATTAAATTTTGGGAAACAATATTTCCAGACTTCAACAGCGGAAAGAGGGGAATACGATTCATTTCATTGGCCGAAGATCACATGAATTCGTGTTGCTGGCAACACTACGTCGTTCTCTGAAGATGGCTTTAATTAGTAAACATTTCTATATCACATTTTTAAAAGATGTATGAGACAGAAACAGTTAATAAAGTAACATCATATATAAGACATATAGCGCATTACCGTTTTAATGTCAAGAAATAATTAGATATGGGTAAACAGCTATACCAGTTTCGAGCTTATTAGCTCTCATCAGTATACCGTAGATGAGGTGTCTGACGAATAATCCTAGCTGTTTTAGTCTGTCTAACCCGACAGAAGAAACCATGAGTACGCGGTGTAAAACAAGCTACATCTATCGGCCATTTGTTACTCCATGCCAGACTGAAATGTCACAGACACGAAAGGTTCTACATGCAGTAGACACCATTGAAACCTGTCGAGTGTTTGCAATTTAAGGACATCTAGCAGACACGGTAATATATCTAAAAAAATAAGAGATGAAAGTTTTGAACTACTCACCGTCCATCTCCAGGCACCATCCCTTGCTTCGATAAAATCGGCACAGTGTGCGGCACAACCACTCGCGCAGGCGAGATTGGTACGTCTACATTGATTCCCGAGAGGTTTCAACCCCGCTGGATTTATATTTTATACTCCAGTGGTCTCAAACCTAGGTTTTCACCTCCAGGAAAGCAATTAGGGCCTTACTAACTCGAGGAATACGCCGATAAAGTGAATTATCAGATATGACTCGAGCGTGCTCGTCCCTAGGCTCGATCGTACCAATCAACAGATAGATATCGACGGAAAGAGTCACTATGCTGACCACGGCAGTCAACATGATGTTCTCCGGGAACGTCACTGTAGGTACCACAAAAACTACAGTCTGAAGCTATTCTAGAAAGCCAGCAAGTCACTATAGCCGTCACGATTAGTAGCACTTTGTTTGGAGTCAGTCGACGTTTCGGATCTTCAGCTTGAAAAAAAACTGAAAAAGAAGTCCTGGATTAACTGATGTAAACTTTCCAAACAATCACAAGTGAATAATTAATAAAAGAAAAACGTATTACCTACTGTACACATATTATTATTATTATTTTATCTAAATAAAACTGCTGTCGTGATGAACAACCAGTAGATATAGTTTTTTTATAAACAATATAGAGAAAATTGGAATTAATAGAATCACCCTTCAAAAGAATTTCAAACTAATTTATAAAGCGAAAAAAGTGTTTAGTCTGAGTAGACAACCAACAACGCATCGGTAAAATTCGCTGTCATATCATTATTTAATTCCTGTGTTTACGTTGCAGTCTTTAGTTTTCAGTACCTTTTTTAATTTTTAAACGTTTTATAGTAATTAAATAAAGGAATTTGTGTCGGTTGCAAATATTTTACCACAATATAGTTCGTCGGTTTATTTTTCTATGTTATGGGACAAGACTGTCGCGGGTGCATTAAAGTTTTCTATTATCTATTACCTACCTATTCCTTTCGTTCGATTTTCTTACAATAAATAGGCATTTTATCTAACTGTATCTACAAGAAGTGTTTTATCGGTAGTGAGTGGTTGTATTGAGTGAAAATAGAGTTTTGCCAGTTTATAACGAAATAATGAAAAACAAATGCAAAATACTGCAGCTAACTGGATTAACTGTTACCTATCTATCAGTTATTATTACTAATAAGAATGTTAATTTTTGTCGTAGTAGTTGACATTCTTGACATATGATTTGCGTTTATTGTTATATATATTTAGTAAAAATATTAATTTGTTGGAAGCCCAAATAAAATACTGACAATTTTAAGGCAGCGTGATATTCAACGTTCAACCATTTTTAGATTTTAAACTACAGAAACTACTGTACGTGTTATCTACATGCTTCTCTTATGGAAACAGATATAGTTACTATTTTTCTGAATTAAAACTCGTATACTTGATAATTCCAAACCAGACACGAAGCTTTCCCGACACCAGATTCAAGGAAAAAGACAAAAATAACGAAACCCCCGACACGAACTCCTCCTTTCACGAGCTCATCGCATGTTAGAAAAATATCTCCGACATCGCGCGCCCTCCCCCTTATCCCTGGACGCATAAGGGCTGCTTTTCCATCCACCTCGAGTTACCGTATAACACCCTTCGCGTTCCGCAACGGCTAGAGCGACACGCCAAACTCACCTTTCAGGCCTAGCCCAGACGGTGAGTTTTCTATTCTGACGTCGGTAATTCTGGAGTGTTAATACAACAACGAAATGGCCACTAATGCTCTGGAGGTGTCTGGATTATGTCGGCTTGTCACGCGATTCCTCTATATAAACGCCGAGAGGGGGGCGAGAGGGAGTTATGTTTTATTTAGTTTGGCTTCGCCCGGTATCGACGGAAAGAACGACGGCGAAAACGGCTCTACGTTGGAAGCCGCTATACTGCAACTTTAGCCTCTTTTTTGCTTTAACACATTGTCTAACTATGTCTGTTAACATCTCCGTTTAACGTCCTTGCACTTGGGCTTTTAAAATGTATACAATACGTTGACTGTTATCATCTAACTAAGTTACATTTACTTTAGTTGCATAGTATCCTCCATATTTCCAAATTTAGGTACTAAAGAGCGGCTGAAGGACTATAACCCACTTTAGTGTCAATGCGTATACTTTATCATTCATATATAATGACTAAAATACAGTTTAGTCCCATAATATTACTTACGGTTTGTACACAGCTAGAAATTAAAACACTCTTCTGATCCCAAGAGATTAAAGAACATTTTAGCCTCACAAAATATCTATTTCTGCACTTTAGGAATCAAAGCGTGTCCTAAAACGGTACTTTAGCTGCGTACTATATACTGTATACTTAAAGATTATAGCGGTTATTTTCTTATCCCGAAATATTAGAAAAACTTTAGTGTCATGAAATATAGTATGTAACTAAAGTGTATATTATAGTCCCAAAGAACTAAAACGCACTTTAGTCCCATGATATTTTTATTTTGCATTTTGAGAGAATTAAGTGCATCTTCTATACGGAGATATTATAGGGCACTTTAGTTTGCATAACTAGAGCTAAAGTGTATTTTCTAACTCCCAGGGTACCTACTAAAAAGCAGTTTAACCTTATAATATTTCCTCTATTTAGTAGATTAAAGTATATATGTTCATGTGCATAACTAAAGCTAGAGTGTATTTGCTGGTTCCCAAGGTACTATAAATCACTTTAGCCTTATAATATTTATACTATTTCGTAGATTAAAATATATCTTTATCCCAATATATTTAAGGGCAATTTAAATGTAACCAAACATACTTTATTTTGCATAATTGGAGACTAAAATGTATTTTCTAATTCCAAACTACTAAAAAGCATTTTAGCTCTATGATATTTACTTTATTTTGTAACTTAAAGTGTATGCCAAGACTTAAAGAATAATTTAAATGCAATAATATATACTGTATTTTGCATATCTGGAGACTAAAGTATATTTCCTAATTCCAAGGTCTAGCTCTATGATATTTACTTTATTTTGTAGATTACAGTATATCCTCATCCCAAGACGGTAAAGGATAATTTAAATATAATAAAATCTATTCTATTTTGTATATATAGAGGCTAAAGTGTATTTTCTAATAAAAAGGTAAGCACTTTAGCCATATATTTACACTTTGTGAAGGAATATGTATCCTCTCATTCCGAGTGGTTAATAAACAATTTTAATGTAATAATATATACTTTATTGTACATATCTGGAGACTAAAGTGTACTTTCTAATTTCTAAGGTACTAAAAAACATTGTAGCTACACTCTTTTAAATGCCGTAGCCTCAAACTAAAATTAAAACGATTTGCGGGCAGTCAGACGAGTAAAGTTTGACTACGATTTTACTAAATCAAGTTTATGAGACATTTCATAGGCTGTTGCTAAGAGATTTAAGTAAATCTAGTTTAAATTTCCTTTGATAAACTGACGATTAATTATGATTACACGACAATGCAGACTAAAAATGGCACTTTGCTCGCCGAAAATAAAGGCGAAATCAACATAGCTCTCCTTTTTCGAAGAACTACCGAAATCAATTATGTATGGCCTAGCACCGCCCTCCGCTTGTTTTGCGCATAGAAATTAAAAAATATATACTGTCGCAATAAACCAGTGTCTGTGGGTGCCCCAGGGAGCCGAAGGTGCTTTGGTAAACAAGGCCGCTTTGGTTTTAAGACACTAAAAGTTGACTCTTTTAAATTATTTACGACTGCGGTCGGGTGCTTGTCGTCACCAGGGACATTAGATGGTACCCTGGTTTATACCTGTAGAGAGCGGGATAAGAAATTGCTACGGAGGCCCGTTTACCGGCGATCTGATCTCGCCGAGATAATTTTTGGGGTACTTTTAGCTACTCTGGTAAATCAGCTCGATTATGTCTAAATTGTGAGGAGAATGAACACGTTCTGTTGCTGTTTTTAAAGCACAAGGTTGATCAAAGGGTTCTGTTTGAATTAAGCGGCAACAAGCCACTGTAGCTTCGTGCGATTGGCAGCACTGTTTTCAACATAACCTCACAAATAATCAGCTGTCTGTTGAATATGAATTTCTACTTATTTAAGTATATATCTTACTTAAAATTTTGACATTTAATCTTATTTAATTCAACATTTTTTTATAATTGCACTAAAATTAAAATTAATATAAAAACATATTTTGTGCAAACCTTAAATATAGAATAGGTTATTCTTCCTTAAATTATTAATCTATACATTTGCTTCTGTCAAAATTATTCTTATTTTAGTACTTCTGTACTGTATACATACAGGGTGAATCTTAAATAAGTACAAATATTTTAACCAGCAGTATAGTTTTGTGTGTAGAACACATAATTAATAGATTTTTTACAAAAAAATCAGAAATAAAAAAGTGAAATTTTAAATAAATTTCGTAATTTTTCAGTAGAAAACTTGTTGAGGACCGCTGGCCTAGACCGACCCTTCATACTTTTATGAGTCATAGTGCTGCAGACTGAACGTGTGGTTCACAGTGTTGCCAGTATTACACAAATGTCTTTGCTTCAAGGAAGAAAAAATCTCAACTTTTACCGAATTTTGTCAAGTGTAACATTTTATATTATTTTTTATTATCAAACTGTCATTGACTGTCATGACAGATTATCGGAAGCCCAAGTCAAACTTGTTAACCCCACATAATGCATGAAAATAGCAATAAAATTTGCTAAAAGTTGACATTTTTTCCATTTTAAATAAAAAACGCGTGCATAGTTTTTCGTTATTCTTCATAAAATAACTTAAGGAAATTGTGTTTTGTGTCCCTTTCTAACAGTGTACAATGACATTTAACTTGTGAAATGTGGATTACTGATTAAATAGTTATTTTTTTAACAAACAGGTAAGCTTGTGTGCACGTTTATGTATAATTTTTGAACATTGGACATATTAATATCACGCAATATCTTCCTAAATATTTTACGGTAGTATTGAACTTGCGGAAATTCATTTTTAATCGTTGAAGTATAGTAAGGTTAGTTCAGATGTTAAAATTTATGTTAATATTGCTGCGTATCATACTACATACCCAATTTTACTGCACTTATGCTTAAAACAAGGATTTTTAAAATAGAACTATTACGTTAAAGGAAACGTAATATTTATATTGGAGGAGATATGGCAACCTCGCAACAAATCATATGTTTCATTACGTTGTTGGATGAAAAATCAGCCAGCGGTCCTCAAAATGTGGGTATTTTTTTAAAAAATTAATATCTCCGTAAATATTAGAAATTTTTAAAAATGGCTTTCACTAGACTGATTTAAATGACGAACTACACCAGCAGTTAAAATATTTGTACTTATTTAAGATTCACCCTGTATATAAAAGTATTGCTATTTAAATAGTTACTCACTTGAAACGGAAATCTCTTCGTCTTGCTTTAAACCATCTCTCTTTGTTCTAAGAATAACAACCTTTGCTCTCAAATTATTATTTTGTTTCACTTTGCCTTAATCCTAACGCGTAAGTTTGGTTTTGTTTAACAGTGTTAGTGTGTAGCATTTGCTTGATGGGTATACATATTTCCGATTTCAAAAGCAAAAAACAGCATCTTCAGTTACTAACAAAAACGTCAACAGAATAGTGAAAGCAAGCTAGTATTGCAATGAGTGTATTAACTTTAATGTTAGTATTGTATTTTTTTGTGTATTTACGGTAGCTTTAAGTTACTCAAAATGTCTTGAAAGGTATAAAAACTTCAAGAAAAAAAGGTTGATTCGGAAAAATCAATTAGAGATGACAAACATTCTGGGAGACCGTCAACATCGACGGACGGGGTCATATTGCGCGAATTAATAAATTTGTACGGTCAAACTGTCCGAGATATATCAGAAGAATGCAATACTTATTTGGTTTGTGCACCGATAAAAATGTTAGTAATATATAGTTCAAGGCTGTGTTACGTTAGTTTAAGCAAAATAATGAACATGTATATTTGTTTTCTGGAAATATATCTAGGTATTTACAAATCTATCTAGTAGTTTTCCTTATTTACTTTAGTTACTTTTAATTTTTATTAATAATCCACCATGTAAAATTACAAATAATTGTTATCAGTATGATCCAAACAAATAAAAATGAGAATGAGTGGTGTTGGAACAAAATATAAAATATGTGAGACCACAACGGTCGGAAGTATGTGAGAATCTTCTTGATAGAGCGAAACAATGACGACGCAATCATTAGAATAAATAAGGAAACATGGATTTATGGTTGTAATATAGATACCAATGCCCTGTCATAAGAAAACAGCTGGATGGTGGTGGTTAAGGGATAAGGAGGCACTTTCAAATGGATAATTTGTAATGATTTAATAAATTTATAAAAAAAATTGTCCTGGAACTTCTTTGGTACGGAGGGGACGGTGTATTATAAAGAATATTTCTTAAATTCATGCTTTTTCGAAACAGATCATGGTTACGCGATCCCCGCACTTTTTCGTGTCGACTTCTCGACTTGTAGGCGTCAAAAAAGCGAGCGGCAACAAGAAAACCCGCGGCCTTTGGGCGATTTTCCGCGCCGTCGCACACTTTTCGTACTGGAAGCTCGCTCTTTGATCGCGGCGGGCCGAAAGGGTTGTCGGCCGGAGGGCGATCGACATCTGGGAGAAAATCAAGTTGGCATGGATCGAGTGCCGTCGGTAATTCGGGCCGGTTGGCGCCTTCGCCGTCTTAAGACGGCCGCGTTTAGAGGCTAGTTTGGATCGCAGGCGGCCGACTTTGACTTTCCGGGCCGGTGGACCGAAAATCGAACGGCAGACAAAAAAACTGTCTCCGACATAGGAGGATGAGCACATTATCGCTCGGGGCCTTTGTGTGCCGGCTAGTTTTCGAAGACATCTAGAAGGCTTGGGATGTAAATAGAGCGCGACACGGTACCTAGATGTGTATTAGGGTTAGTGCTCAAATGTGACAATCGGGGTCGAATATACAGGGAGCGGAGTCTATAACTAATAAATATTTTAAAACAGCTTATCAGTGGCGAGGCAAGGATAAATAATACTTTGCGGTAAATTTGTTATTTTATATACAAAAAAAAATATCTAACAAACCCATTCAGTTTTTAAATACAATTCTTCGATGTTATAAAGTTGTAAAATGTATTGGGATTAATGGGCCTATTCAGTGGCCTTGGATCTAACACCCTTCGATTTCTTAATGGGGGGTTTTAAAAAATAAGGCTTACAAAACACATTCGAGTGACATTAATCATTTGAAAGAAAAAATCACAAACGCTTGTAACGAGTTAAAGAGCGAAATGTTAATAAACGCAGCCCACAAAGAAGTCGTTAACAAATTTATTGGACGTTATTACATCTTGCTTACAAATTCACAACTTACATATTATGCAAATATACACCATGCTCTTGTGAATATGATGTTTTTGGGATATAATCGCATTTTAGTGCGCTTCAAAAATTATGTTATTTGGCATAAGGGATGGATTTTACTGTATTTACCTAATGTTTCTTGTAGTACAATATGTATTTGGTATTTCCTACAGTAACACACGGTGAGAACAATGTGTAAATTTACTAACTTTTATACGAAACCATCACACCGGACGAGCATCCCAGGAGGCTGTTAAATGTCCGTCGGCCAACTGCGCGTTTCCCAAGAAACCCAATAAAATCCCTAGTTAAGATTCACGAGACGAAGACCCCGAATTATGCGCCCCGTCTCCGTTATAAACAAGCATAAAACGGCGATGTTGATTGTTTTTAATTAAATCTATTCATAAAGTTCGTTTGTTTAAGGCGGCCGTGGAACCGGCGTCATAAAAAACAAAAGCTGGCGAGGTAAATTGGGCACAGGCGCCTATCCCTCATTTACCATTCCGAGTCTCTCTCTCGGATCTAGTTAGCGGGTCGCGGCTGCCTACCCGGTCGTTAGGGTCAATTAAACAGGTATAACTCATATTTTAATGGGCGGCCGTGTTTTTCTGGGAACGGGAGGAAATTGGGCAGTCTGCGACCGGGGTTGCATTAGGTCGGTCACGATTATAAAATTGTTCTGTTCTCGATAAATACACATACCTTAGCACAAGGTGTGACCGACGATTTCGATTGTTACAGAAACAACTGTTTTAATTTTAGTGGAATAATATTTTCCTCGGGGAAAAAACCCCTATACTAAGAAACTAAAGCGCGAAACAACCCTAGCGAAAAATGCTAAGAAATTAAAGCGCGAAGAAACCCTAAAGGGCGATATAGAGACTAAATTACGAAACAAACTTAGCGAGTCATATTAAAAGACTAAATTATGAAACAAACTTAACGAATCATATTAAAAGACAAGTATAAAACAAGTATAAAAGACAAAGTATAAAACAATCCTAAGGAATCATAATGAGTAAGAGACTAAATTGCAAAACAACCCTAATGAACCATACTAAAAGACTAAAGTGCGTAACAACCCTAACGGACCCATTCAGTCAAGAGGCTAAATTATGAAACAAACTTAACGAACCATATTAAAAGACTAAAGTATAAAACAACCCTAAGGAATCATACTGAGTTAGAGACTAAACTGCAAAATAACCCTAATAAACCATACTAAGAGACTAAAGTGCGAAACAACCCTAACGTACCATATAGAGACTAAATTATGAAACAACCTTAAGAGACTAAAGTGCAAAACAACCCTAACGGACCATATAAAGAGACTAAATTATGAAACAAACTTAACGAACCATATTAAAAGACTAAGGCCTAATAAACCATACTAATAGACTAAAGTGCGAAACAACCCTAACGGACCATATAAAAAGACTAAATTATGAAATAAACTTAACGAACCATATTAAGAGACTAAAGTACAAAACATCCCTAACGAACCATACTAACGATAAGAGACTAAAGTACAAAACAACCCTATCAAACCATACTAAGAGACTAAAGTGCGAAACAACTCTAACGAATCGCAATAAGAGACTAAAGTGTGACGTAACCCTAACAAAAAGACTAAAGTGCATCTAACTCATCAAAATATTCACCAGCACTTTTTAGACGCATACATTATGATTGCCTCGCGTAGTAAATATTATCCGTGGATGAAAAATCCATTTTCGGGTACGAAGAAAATAACGCAGCTTTGGGCCTAAAAGGCCTGTAAACAACTATATATATATTTACCTGCACTAATATGTAGTACTGAGAGAAGAAAGAGAGACTTTCTACCCGCAAATGAGGAAGGAAATGTGTATACTTTCCATTACGTAGAAGAAAAAATAATTTAAAGATTTGTAATGGAGAAACATTTAGGTGTAGTTTTGTAATGGCTTCAATGGCAAAGTTCAATATTAGCAATTTTCGAAACTTAAAATTGTAATAGGAAAATTGTATCCTACATTTTAGTTTCTTGCTAATATAATCCACCGTTACGACTGCTCGACTTCATAGTAACGATACCTACGAGGCATAACTCGGCGTCGATTTTGGTGCGTCCTCCAAGACAAAACCGGCAATTAAGACGCACGGTCGGGGCGCGATGTGTCCCGACTCTCGCAAAACAGGTGGTTTTTATTGCCGGCCGAATTACCCGTCACACAAAGAGCGCAGACATCGCCTTTGTCCCGGACAAAAGGATGCCTGAATGTGCTGGGCTACCGCAAGAAACGCGTTTTGGGAATGCCTAATGCCCTATAAGTACCTATATAGGGCTTTGTGCGCGACATAATGAGAAGAGACCCGGCACAATGGGGCGGCACCTTTGCCCGGATAAGCGAAGGCTCTATTTAACGGGTTTACACGCCGCCAGCCATGGGAGAGGAACGGGCCTTAATGCGTTGTGGCCCAGATTTCGGATTCCGATCGGTCCTCAGGTGGCGCAGCTCGGGACAGGACCAGATCGTTCGATTAAATGGTAATGTGGACGGATTCCTGGGACCACGACGGAACTTCAAAAATGCTCTGCGTAAACTTCGCCCCGCCAACTCTATTTCTAGTGTTGAGATCACTCGAGTGAATAACTGATTATTCGGTTATTGCAATAACAGAAATCATCAGGTTATCAGGGTTGCCAACTTTTCATAAGCACAAGTAAGGGCATTATTTGCCTTGTCAAATAGCGGGGGATTGTGTACAAAAATCTTAACCACATGCTCAGTAAGACCTAAAAGTCAATAAAAAAAATCGATATTTAAAAATTGGGGCAAAACCCTCTTTTCATACGGAAAGTCGGCGCCTATGATACGTATCGACTGAGATGGCTTAGATCCATAGATAAAACTTACATCTGTCAACAATATCTTCAACTATGGTCGTTATTTCGCAGCATTTCAAAATGCAGAAACGACAAAAAATAACATTCTTATTAGTAATAATACCTGATAGATTTTTTCATTATTTCGTTACAAACTGGCAAAACTACAACATTTTCATTCATTATAACCACTCACTACCGATAAAACACACTTCTTGTAGGTACATTTTAATTTATTGGTATAATTTTTATAGTTAGATATTTGACTCAACTTAAAAGAGGCCACCTGAAGAAGCAATCCTAAAAATGCAGAAATAGGTCAGATCTCATCTATTGCGGTTGAATTTTCGAGTTCCCACAGTTTCAAAAGTGAACTTAGATATTTATAGAATGTTTTCATTAAACCAGGTTAGTAAATTTAGTTAGATTAATCTTTTTAGATAATTATTGAATAGAGCTTTGTCTGTGGAGTTCATTAGCATACCTAGATGTTTCGTATCAGAGAGCATACATATGACTTCATTGATAGGAATTGTAGGAGGTTTAATATATATTAGCTTAAAATACATTTCTAATACAGTAAACAATGTTACAAAAGCTAATAATAAAGAATATATGGGTAGATATTGTGGGTGTAATTCAACGCTGGTCGAGCTTTAGTCCGCAGAGTAGTGAGTTTCACACAATATTATTAATACCTAAAAATATACAAAAAACTACTTCATTGGATTTAAATTTTATAACTTGGCTCCGATGTGCATTTATAAAACCGCGAATTAAATGTAAATTTAATTAACATTAATTTACATTTAATCGTCCATTTTCACAATTCAAATAACACATGAGTTAAACTATAGTGATATTCCTTGTTTTTAAGAAACTATGTTAAATTTCTACATAACATCGTCGTTATTTCTAAATAGTTACAGGGTGGTACATACTACAAAATTTTAAGGAGATGAAATACAACATCTAACCTTGAAATAACGTAAATGTTATTACGACCAAACTGGGATACATACTTGGGCTGAATAGCCCTGCGATTTTTACAATCATTTCCATACTTCCCCGGTGTCGTGACCCCGGCCCAGCACGCATCGACCACCTCCTCGCGGCCGACGTCGTCCAGCTAGAAAAACAAAAACGGCCCGGCTTGGGCACGGGTAGCAAGTGGCGCCATCAATCATCACGGTACGAACTACGCCCAGAGCTGTCTACTAAACAAACATGTAATTATGTATATGAACCCCTGTTTATCCCGGCCACTATCATTACCACAAGGCCTGACCACCTCGAGTTGCGAGCAGATCGACGGGCGGATAGCGCGACTACTCGCTTATTAAGGTGGCAACGCCGTGCCCGGCCACCACGCGTTGCCTGCTCAATGGAGACGCTCTCCTCGGACGGCCCGAGAGGCCCTATCGCCTGCCCCGATCGATGAATTAGCAACAGAGCGACGATGCGGTTTTTTGTATACCCACACGCCGCTATTGTCAAATTGACATCTCAGAAACCAAACGGGATTTCTCTTATTGTGCATAGCTCAACTTTAGTTTCTTGGTCTATATTCCAACCCACAGAACTATAGTGTGTTAATGTCAAAAAAACACTTTAGTTCGTTGGTCTGTATACGATTTTGCATTTGTGACAAGAAGTAATGTTTCTTCTCTTAATAGATAAAGTTGCACTTTAGTTTCTTGATCTATATTCCAAATTATAGAACTATAGCGTGTTAATGTCAAAAGTACACTTTAGCTCATTGGGTTGTATACGATTTTGCATTTGTAGCAAAAAGTAATGTCTCTTCTTTTAATGCATGAAGTTGCACTTTAGTTTCTTGGTCTATATTTCAAACCACAGAACTACAGTGTGTTATTGTCAAACATACATTTTAGTTCGTTGGTCTGTAGTACACTAGTTTGCATTTGGAAACAAAAGTAATGTTTCTTCTCTTATTGGGTACATGTACACTTTAGTTTCTTAGTCCGAATTCCAAAGCAAAATATTAAAGTGTGTTACTGTAAAAAACATACTTTACTTCGTTGATCTATATTAACCTAATCTGCTTAATGCCTAAAGTTGTAATTTAGTTTCTTCCTCTACATTCCAAACCACAAAACTATAGTGTGTTAATGTTATTTTGTTGATTTTTAGTACATTAGTTTGCATTTGAAATTAAAAGTACCTAAGTTTTTTCTCTTAAAGTATAAATCTATACTTTAGTTTCTTAGTCTCCATTCCAAAATCAGAACTAAAGTGTATTGATGATAAAAATGTACTTTAATTCATTGGTCAGTATTACCTTACTTTGCATTTATGATTAAAAGTATGTTTGCTACACTTTAGTTTCCATGTTTACATTTGAAACCACAGAACTAAAGTGTGTTAACGTCAAAAATATACTTCAATTAGTTGGTCTGTATGATACTACTTTGCACTAAAAATGGAAAGTAATGTTTCTTTTCCTAACATGTAAAGAACTAAATTGGCAAATTATACACTTTAGTTCGTAGATGTGTACCATCTGAAAAAATAATTATTTTCCTTTGCTAAAATAGTTATATTGTGTAATCGTATTTCACGCTATGCTACTATTAAGTTTGTTATACTTCGAGATGCTCTTTGTTAAAAATACATTAAATCGGCGCTTATTAGCACATAATACAGCGAATTTCATAGTCCGATTTCCTCAATGAACGCCGGACGACCAAAACATCAATTTATCCGTAAATTCGTTAATGATTCAGCTACAAAACATGGTTCTGTGTAATAAAAAGAGACCAAACCACATGAACATTACCGGTGATGTTTCGATGCATATCCTACTCGCTCGCTTTCGAATTCGACGCTGATGAGAGAGAGGGACGATCTCATTTGCGTGTGGCGGTGGTTTAAAATAAACATCCGATTGAGCATTCGATTTGTTAAATGGTAATTCCGATCGTGCTTTATTATTTTGTACATCGATACTATCCGATAAGTGTTGTCGCATTTGAATTTTTCAGTGTTCACTCGCTACAATTGACCTCTGTCCCAGTGTCCTCACCAGAAAAGGGTTTGTTAGACCCCAAGATCTCTAAATAGGGGACGATGCCTACAAGTTTTCGTTCAATAATTGGTTTTTTATGTTTATACCTGTTTGATATTTCCTTCAGGAATGCAATCAAATTTGAGTATTTTTTGACGTCGATATTCTCTTTGAGTGAAATTTCTGTTTTTACCATTGAGTAACAGCGCCTTCTTTCTCGTTAGTTATGATAAATATATATTTTTCTCTACACCGTTTTTCATAGCGACCAAATATTTGTTCGTATTTCTTCTGTGGTTTCTCCGGCGCAAGATTGGAAACCACACTGAAAGCTTCTTTCACAATAATACAGGACATAATTCAATGATAGCTATGTTTATGTCAGTTGATATGGCAACTCGTCATCATTCTCATTAATAGACGATTTTTACATTAGGTCGTACTACAATATAAACTATGTATGATAATACCAATTATTGTTATTATTAATGACGTCTGCAGTTGTAGCTAAAGACTATATGCAATCCACAGCCACCTGAGACTAACAGCGTCCTCTTTCCTTGATTACTGTGTTGGAATCGACATTTGACCCGAATCGACTTCGATCGCCGATAAAATTTATACGAAATGTACCGGAAACATAAAAATTTAACGAGTGGCGGACATTATTTACAGAAATAGAGCAATGAGCGCCGCCTGTCGTTCTCACGAGGCTGATTAGAAGCGCGACCTTTGTTGTAGCCGGCAGACGTTCTAATAAACGATTCCTCGAACCATCCGACAGCTTATAATTAGAATAAAGAAATCTTTATTGCCCCATAATAATTACACATAATAATTATTGTTTATTTCGGTGGTGAGCGAACGCTACAAAGTTATCAGCTCGTGCTTTGAAAATATAACAATTAATCAAAATTAAAATTAACAAACAGGCTGATAACGCGTCGCTTCCCTTATCTGGACGATTGTTTGTTGTTTCTCACCAGCGTATTTGTGCCAATCGGATCGTAATTGGATGAAGTAACCGCTTATCGCCTACTTTGATTCAACCGAAAATATCCAGGCTAGATTCCTTTGTTACAGTAGCAGTAACGAGCGCATTTGGTTATAGTCTGTTTAGAAATGAAAGAGGGTAATAAAAGCTTATTATGTATGCAAATCGTAAATAAATGTAGTACTGGTGCTTATATTCAATATTTTTATATTATGTATTGTCAGTATAGATGAGGTGTACTTTTAAAAAAACTTTGTGTGATCGAACCGTACTAAATTGTAGCAGGTAGCTACAATTTAATCCCCGACAATCCGTCTTTGTCTATGCCGCTTCAATTTCTCGGTCCATTTCTCTTATAAGTAAACAATATAAAAACAGCATTTCAAAACATGAGGCTACTTTAAGCATCATAACCGGGTTAAGAGGGTTTTTAATAACTCAAATAAAATTATTCAATATTATTATCAAAATATTTATTTAAATTTAATGAATAGACTTTTATTCCACACAAAAATATATGTATTTTGAAAATTCAAATGATGGTGAGTAAATATAGTGTTGTATAAATGTACAATAAAGAAAATAAAAAAGTAGGTATATTAAAATTCATCCTCTGAATATTCTGATGAATTATTATCTTCGTCTCCTAGGTTGATAACGATAGGTTCCACAGTAACGTCAATTAAATTATCGAGTTCCCACATTTTCTCTTTTTTTTTGTACATGATGTATACATATTTGTCAGTTATCTGCAGTTACTCGTTCCAAGGATTTTTTTAACAAAATTTTCACGTCACTTAATTTAAACGTCGTATTATTTCGAGCTACATCTCCTTTTACCTGCGCCCAGGCTAATTCGATTGGGTTAATTTCACAGTGATAAGGTGGTAACCATAGTACCGTTATTTGGCGATTTGTTGCCATTTCATCGATAACATATTTTTTCTGATCTTTATTAAGGTTGACAAGTGTCAAAAGTTCCTTTTTCACCATATTTGTTTCAAAAGAAATGTTTTTTCCGGATAACCATTGAATTATATCGGCTTTCCTCCAAGCAGTCGTAGGCGTCCGCTCGGTCTGCCGTGAATGGTAGCTGGCATTATCCATGACAATTACAGACCCTGGAGGAATAAGATCCAACATCTGTGTAAAATACTCTTCGAAAACATCTGCGTTCATGTCTTCGTGACAGTCACCTGTATTTTTAGATTCAAATAAAAGTAAACCGCCATCTACAAAACCACTGGCACTACCTATATGTGTCACTATTAATCTTCGCCCTTTACCTGAAGATGCCTTGAACCCTGTTGAAAGTCCATCAAAAAAATGCTGTCGAAACTTCATCGTGTTAAATATATATTTTTCTCTACACCGTTTTTCATACCGACCAAATATGCTTGTTCGTATTTCTTCTGTGATTTCTCTGTTACGAGAAACAACACTGAAAGCCTCATTCTCAATATTGGATGGCAATATAATCACTTGAACACTTTCACAATAATACGAGAAATATTTCAATGATAGCTAGATAAAACGTTGTACGCTATACGTGGGATAACACATTATTACCGCATATGATTATACGACTCGGTCTACGTATTTTCGATATAAAATACTCGATTCGTCAGATAAATACGCTTAGTCTGAACAGACGTATTCGGACAGAATAAACGATCACAGATGACGTTTCAGTCTAAACTCTAATCGAACGTTCCTGTACAAACGAACAAAGCTATAAGAATAAAGCAAACAACAGAAAATTTAAAACCTGTGGCAAATATGTCGTGTCTTTTGGGAAGTATCGACCCGAAACACGGTAGTTCGTTGGTATTTTATGACAGTCTGAGGGGGATATAATAACTTTAATAGGCCGTTAATTAGGAGTGTCGAGTGAAACTTATGAAAACTGTCGCGGTTTTGAAATATTCCGTCTGTCTGGCCGTTTAACTTCAAGTTTAGTGCTACCGGAGGCACTAAATCTAATGTTCTTTTACGAGACATCCCTTTGTTTTAAATGCTAAATAACTGTAAAGGTCCAAGTACCACGGAAGAGGGTTCTTTCTTCGAAACGGATGAATTTCAAGCTTGCGTAAGTCATTTTTTAAATAGGGTCAAAACGGAGTAAAAGTGAAACATGAAATTATTTGAATAAAAACGAAATAGGACCAAGAACCTTACTTATACTAAATATCTTGAAAATTCAAAATCACTAGTGTGCAGCTTCATGTTTCTACAGTATGAATACAAATTTCTAAAGAGTTTGTACAATAAAATAAGTTTTTTGGCATTTTTCAACTTCTTCTGTATTTTTTTCCGAACCCTTTCAAAATAAGCAAATAAACGAATGATTCGCATTTTTCCGTATCCATTTCACAATTTCAAGTATCCGTTTCACATTTTCCAGTATCCGTTTCACATTTTCCAGTATCCGTTTCACATTTTCCAGTCGACAGGTTAAAAGTGAAAAAAATGTTTCAATTCTTTTTAGTAAACCACTGAAATTTTACAATTCTTTAAGTACCAATGAACAGAAGAATGCAATCTATTTTTAGGAATAAGTCTTAAAGTGTTACACTTTTTCTATAATGTAACTTTCTTCAGGAACGTTTTCTTTTTTACCTCAACCAACCTTGTGTCACTGTACGATAAAGAGCAACAAGACAAAATATGGCGTATTTTTATAGATTTTAGAAAATATTACGTATACTAGTAATGTAAGCACATTTTTAAGGGAATGGTATTTCGTAATATATTTATTACAGAGACAATTAATGCTGATTTATATCAATCTCGTTGTACTTACTGCGTTGGGTACTGTGAAGGGTAGCTTAATCCTATCAATTAGCGAGTGTTAAGGCACCGTAGGACGCAATAAATATGACGGGCTCGACAGGATATAGAACTTAAAGCATATCCTAGCCTGTCAACGCTGAACTTACTATGTGAAATTAAACTAAGAGATCCTTAATACAAATTGTTCACTGTACAGAGTACATTGAAATTATAATAATCACTTTACAAGTATAAATCTTTAAGTAAGCGGATCAATAACAGTACCCTGTGGCACTCCTCAAATTTTCAGATGTGCTTTTCCAACATTATGTCCCTTATTAGATAACACAAACCAAGAAATAAATGTAGAGTGTTTGACAGTGACTAAATTTTAAAATAAGTAGTTTAAATGTTTATTTAATGTATCTATACAGGGCGTCGGCGAAATAGAAACATTTTTCGGCATTAAGACCGTAAAATTTTTTCAAAAACGAAGAATATTTCTATTTCCTGGCCCCTCCCACTTTGCTGACCAGTTTGATCTGAACCTGTGTTTGTTTTCAGTTGAAAGAGAAAGCGATAGATTTCCTGGTACGTAGAACTTTTTTTACTACACTCGAATTAACTGAGACAAGAACCTATCGATTAATAAGTCACAATTTGTAGTAAACAGCGGACGGAACATAAAAAAAATCGTAACGACGTTAATCACACGATAAGACAACGCGAAAAATGGACTTTGTCGGTCATAGGCTGTACCAGCTCATTATAAGAACGGTTCTTATGATTCTTCGAGATGCTTTATGCTCCGTTGACTTTGAGAGACATTTCCGATATCGATTTTTTGCGATGCGCGACTTTGAGATGCCGATTGCTTTGTTTACATAACTGTGAGCGTATTAATTGATAGTTCAGACCAGTTTAATAGTTCGTAAGACCATCAATAAAGTACATCCGTCACTTGGACTGTTTTGAAACACTTTTTGAGCCTGCGCATTTCACAAAATTACGTAGAACGTTTAAGTAGTAAGTAAATTTAGCCGTGGAAGGACACCGACATGTTCTCCTTGTGAAGTCTATTGCTTTAAGCATTAATTTTTCAAGGTTTAGATCAAATTTAGCAGCTAATGATTTTAATTCCTTTCTTCCTCAATGTAAGGCAATATTAGATTCAAACGAATATAACTTTGTTAATATCACACGTCTTATCCATTTTTTGAAAAGTGAAATGTGTACAATCGATGGTGGGGGTCTGTAAGTAAAAAAACTCGCACAATATTCATAATTTTCATAGAAAAAAGTTTGTTTTTTAATTTGGAAATAAGTCAACCTATTTTGTTAAACAGATTGATTTGATTTGAATTTCAAGAAAATTCTCACGCTTCTTCCATGCAGCTGTGTTAAATCTTCTCGATCATTTCACAGTCGTCAAATTGTTAGGAATCGAAAAGTTTCCCTCTTACAAAGTACATTTAGAGCAAGAGTTAAATGACGACGATCTTTTGAACTTAATTTAGCTGAATTAAAAAAAAACTAACGCGATTACCCATGGAATTACTTATTCCAAGTGCAGTTCCTATAACTGTACATTTAATAAAGTAAATAAATATTTCTTTGATTTAAAATGTCTTAATTGTTTTCGCACCAGTATTAAAAGTAAATCACGTCATTTACATTAGCTAAAAGTAAATTACTGAAGATTATAACTACACTATTTTACTTAATAGATTCAATATCGGTTCTCTTGAGCTTAGAATTCTAGCCAGTGACAAGATTTTATTCAACCTAATTTATAGCAAATTAGAATGTCTGATTCTGTTGTGTCAGTTTTATTTCCATGTTCCTCGTGTAAATGCTCATCAAAATCGTACATTTGTTTATACCAGGGTAAAGTTAAATTGTCTTAAGATGTCCCCAGTGCATATTATGTGACACAATTTTAATATAGTATGAGATTTATGTGATATTAATTTTAGCACCCTCAATCAGATAGTTACAGCTGTTGGTCTGAGAATTAGAAGCAATATTTACTTAACTTTTAAAGAACCTAGTGCGTACTGTTCCTACTATATTTATTTGTTTCGTTGTTTTTCTGTTGTAAAATATTTGCCCTTTAAATGGATTTTTATCTGTTGGACAATAAAGATTATTAATATTTTTACAGCGAGAAATGCATTTTTAAAAAATTAGGTTGACGAATAATTAAATTTTGTGCGAACCTTTATCACCACCCTGTATATAGCCGGTTTTTTTTCGACCGGCATTATTAAACTGGGTTTTAATTCAAACGAGAAATCGGGCTCTATTACCGGCGGAAAGAGACAGAGAACCGTACAAAAAAAGAACGCATTTCTGAACGCAGCCGTAAACCAAAACCAGCCCTACGAGCGACAACGCGGCCGGCAATAACTTACCACTATCAAATTATTCCAGAGATCGTACTCCGTCTAGAGGTCCACGGTGGCGCCATCTCACCACGCCCCCCGTCGTTCTCTCTCCGTCTCGAAGGACCACCGGTCTACCCGTCCTTCTCAGGCCGGCCCGCGACAGAACATTTTCGCACAGTCATTAATACCTGGTCGCGCAGTTGCCAAGTCGCGGGAAAATGTACCTAGGCCTAGGTATATTTGATTAAAGTCATATCTTTTACTTGCACACGAGGAAACAATCTAATCTTTATTTAAGTATATTTATATACTTCAAATTTTAAATTTCCCTCAAATGTATACGTATTTATTTAGTAATAAAGTATATTGATATAAATATTAACATATTCTTGGCACCCAAGCATTCTTATACTTAATTCAACACTTTTTTCTTGCAATGACACTAAATTTAAAAATGACTTAAAAATTATTTTGTTAAAACATGAATAAGATATTATTAATTAAATATAGAACAGTATTCTTCCTTAAATTATAGGTTCATAGATTTACACAAATTATTAAAATTATTACGTGTTGCATCACGTCTACTGAGATTCGTTTCTGTGAGACAAGTAGTCAGTTGCCTCACCTATGGCATACTCAAGAGAGCTAGCAAGCTCGAAGTATATGTTTGGTGTGCCGCTAATGAATGACTTTGACGGTTTTATATGAGTGTTTAAGGTGTTACACATGTTTATTCTATATAAATAATTAACTACTTCTCTAGAAAGGAATACAATATATATTTCAAACAAAAATTATTATTATTAATTATGTGGTCCAGTTTTATTTTTTCTTAATACAATGTTATAATTTACTTTATTTCAAATTATTTAATATTATTTCAAATATTTGCTTTACTTTGAAAATAACAACTGTGATCTCAAGTAATTCTTTTTATCTAAATAAAACAAAACAATTCTTTATACAAACGGAACTTCGTCTCATTAAATATATTAGTTTTCTTGATTTGAAGTAATTGTTATGCTTGAAAGATTATATTCTTATTATAACTAAGCTAGACTATGTGTATTACTCTTGGTAGTAAGAATATATTATTTTATTTTGATAAGGAATCAAAACAACGGGCGATCTTGTTAAAGGATCGCATCGTTTAGCATATTTCTTGTCAATTGCTCGGTTTGGCAACGCCGCCTTTTCGATTGGTCCGCGAGAGCATCTCCTTCCTTCTCCGCTTTAAGTACCTGGAGGTCTTCGCCAGTATGAATATTGAGATTTAATTATAATTTATTCAACATTTTCCCTTTCGTCGGCCTTTTTATTGTCCGACCAGTATCAAGACGAGGATTTATTAGCTTTATCCACAGAACGTTAATTCGATTCCAGGCCAGTAGTCGCAAAACTGATTCATGCTGGCCTCCGATTAATTCAGTTAAGAGTAATAAAAGACGATCAGCTTACACAGGGTGTTCTGAAATAAACGGCAACAAAATCTCGAAGCACTTGCAGTTGAAATTACAGGTTTTAAAGAGAAATCATATCTGAAATCTTCCTGAAATCTTATGAAATATCATAGAATTTTCTGAAATACTTTGCAATATTGTTCCCTATAACATAAAATGTAGGAATTTAATTTATTATATGCGATTAATATGTTAAAAACTAAGAAAAATGTCTGGAAATTGCTGTTTCCCATTTTAACACCAGTACTATTCATCCGTTTGCAGTCACAATACTGAATTTCCAATCTGGAAAGCCTGGTATTGGAAGCGTTCCAAGTAACATTACGTAAAATGCAGACAGCACACTTTTTCTCGTCTAAGGTGTTAATCTTTTTGTACCAAGCACTCATGTTCATTCGCTACAATGTAGGTAATCTGAAAATCTCTTAATTTAATTTAAAATATCGAACCGGCTCACATGTGGAGTATTAGCTCAAGTGGCACGCATTCACAGCGCAAATATAACAAGTGCTTTGTATTGTTCGAGACAGGGGTGGGGTCGCATTCGTCTGCATTACGTCTAAACTAAGGTGATTTTTTTTTTAAATATTATGCAAATATAGAAAATAAAACTTTTATTAGAGATTGTAAATCTTATTACAAATATTCGACATATTCTACAATGTTAAGATTCGGTGAAAAATACGTAAAATGTACGTCTTTTATATATAGCAGACGTATTTTCGACATTCATTCACGTAACAAAATGTCAAAAATAGATTTGTGAGAGATTATATCATAAAAACTTAAAAACAGTGGCCAAAATATAAAGCAGACGTATTTTCAACTTAAAATCGACGTCTGCCGACCAAACGCTTTTTTGGTGCTCTAAAAGCATTCTGCGTGCATTACAGACGTTTTTCTGACGTTTTTCTAACTAAATAATTTACTGTTTCATACTAAATGACTTCTGTTACGCATAAAATGTCCTAGGTTATAATGGCTATTATTCTCAGAACTGGAATTCACCTTGTATAAAAAATGTATTGCAAAGTGTCTAATATTATTATTAAATAGTCAAATCAGTGTAGTTATATAAAAAGGGTAAATAATACGATTAACAATGGAGAGTAGGGCGAACGCCGCGACCAATTAGTGCCGGCAAGAACCGCCTAGAGGGCGCTGTAGGCGAAGGAACGCGGTGTTAAAGGAAGTCGGGAAGAACGGGATCGATGTCTTTACTTCCGGTACGGTTGTTTAGCACCCAGAGGGACTGAAGCGCAGGGGCGTGCTAGCCCGAGATCCCATGAAATCGAAACCACAGATTGACAGCCGAGGCAATAATTTGATTATTTCGTGCGTTATTCCAATTATATCCTTTTACAAAATGTTTTAATATATTAATAACGCTTTTTAAAGACATTTTCAATATCTACGCAAAACATATCTATTTAAAATGATGGAACCACTCACCAGTTGAATCTTGAGTCCCCTCCTGCTGTTCGGATCGTTGCAGGAATCCAGAACGTACCCCAATCACAGTCTGTCCCTGCCACTGCGATTCTACTAATATTTTACGGCGATCCTAAACAATTAAAAGGTAATTAGCAGGATAGTAACAGGTCACAATCGCCGTAAACATAATCCTTTTTAATTTTATTTCAGTTAAGAGTTCATATATATTCCAATACGACCTCGAAAACATTCAAGATATATATTTATGAATCTTTAATCCTATAACAATCAACACAGAATACAACTAGATTTTTAAATAAAAAAGTTTTTTTAAATGAAACAATAATTCAATTATGAATCAATTAGTTCAAATATATTTTTGAATCTGAGTATATTTCAATACGATATCGACTAGATTCAAATAAGAATATATTTATGAATCTTTAATCTAGTAAAAAATAGATAGATTTTTAAATAAGAAGCTTTTTTAAATTATAAAATAATTCAATTGTAAACCTATTAACATTAATAGTTTAAATATATTTCGATATGATCTCTACTGAATTTAAATAAGAATATTTATGAATCTCTAATTAAATAACAATCAATAAAGAACTCAACTAGATTTTTAAATAAGAAACTTTCCAAAATTAAAATATATTTCAATTATGTTTACAGTTCAAACATCTTGATAAGAATCAAATAAGAATATATGTATGAATCTTTAATTAAATAAAAATTAATACAGTATTCAATTAGACTTTTAAATAAGAATATCGTCAACATTAAAAAACATTTCAATTGCCTTAATAGTTCAGATGTATTCCAATACAATCACGATTAAATTTAAATAAGAATATATTAATAAATCTCTAATTCAGTAACAAAAAAATAAAGAATTCAACTAGATTTTTAAATAAGAAACTTATTAAAATTAACAATCCAGATATGCACTAATACGATATCGACTAGATTCATATAAGAATATAGTTATGAATCCATGAATAATTCGATGAATTCAATTCCTTCAACAATACTACTAAACTCGAGCAAAAAACAATTTTTAATCATTAATAATCATCATACTTCAACAAGAGTCATATAACTTCAAATAACAATCTAAGTACGAATCTATTACTAATCCAATGAATCTACTTTCGAATAAGAATCATATAATGCGCTTCAAATAGAACCCGGATTATAAAGCCATTAGTAATTCCATTAAGAATCTACTATTACTATATTTTTATAGAGATCTTATTCTTGCTGATAAAAATCAGCATAATGGTCACTAGAAGAATCGTGTTAGATTACAATAAAAATCAACAAACGTATCAAGGTATTATAAAATTATTAACAGGAATTTCTTGATGATTATTTAATATGAATTAAAGAGGGCAAACTGTATCCTTTCTCCACGACCTATAGACAAGCACACTCGACTTTTTCACATCAAAGCCACCTAGATCCCGTCCCTAACTTGGGTGGCCATCTGGCGGCCTACCCCGCGAAGCAAAGACACCAATTTCACATTAAAGCATCTCGGAATCTTCGGCCGCTACCGTAGAGATAAGGTCGCATCCGGCCGCGGCCAACCCTGCTCGACGGTTTCTGGTCTGGCGGCGAGAACTCGTCTGGTCCGCTGTCCCTTTTAAGAAGAAACGCGTACGCACACATTCGTGAGTGATAATGCGGTGCTCAAGAAGTGTTGAAAACTTAAATAATTTTAGGGCCGGCGTCTTTCAAGTCTCGGGCGGTTTCACTGGCGTTCTGGGAAGCGGGACAATCAGGAATTTCTGTCCGGAATCGAGAATGATATACGGGGGGGTCTTGATGATACGCTAGCGCAATCGGACTGAGATGGGGGCTTCGGAGGCTTCTTTAGTACAGAAAATGGGAAGAAAATGTACAGGGTGTCTCAATTTCGTTGACATTGCTGAATATTTTGGGCACGGGACACACTGTAAATTACCGTTTGTAATTGTTTGTAGTAATTTTTTTTAGAAAGGAATAATCGGAAATAGGACACTATAATTAATGGTCGAGATTTTCTAACTAAGCCAACGTTTCGATTTATTTTAAATCTTCTTCAGGGCTACAATAGAAAGCAAGGGATAAGAATTATATAAAAAAAAAACAATATTGACAATGTAAAATTTAAAAAACAAAACAAAAGACAAAAGAATAGTTACACATACATGTGAAATTTTCTTTTTTGAAAAAAACATATTAAAATACTATTCATTAAACAACAAAACATTAGATTAAAATATTAGTTTAAAATTTTGTTTAAAAAATTAGTAGCACCCTTACCTAGTGAGACAAAACCAGAGTCAAAAACAATAAAATTATTATTCATCATATAATGAACAAGTCAGTAGGAAATGCTTTTACTAAACGATATAAATATATAGTGGTAAACTGTAATGTTTCGAATAGTCTTCTAAATTAAATATAAATATCAGACATCGAGATACTAATTAATGAAAAGTAAAAAGGTTTTTCTTACTGGGTTTTGTTGTTGTTTAATGAATAGTATTTTAATATGTTTTTTTCAAAAAAGAAAATTTCACATGTATGTGTAACTATTCTTTTGTCTTTTGTTTTGTTTTTTAAATTTTACATTGTCAATATTGTTTTTTTTTTTATATAATTCTTATCTCTTGCTTTCTATTGTAGCCCTGAAGAAGATTTAAAATAAATCGAAACGTTGGCTTAGTTAGAAAATCTAGACCATTAATTATAGTGTCCTATTTCCGATTATTCCTTTCTAAATACAAGTTTAAGGATATTAACAATATAACATAGTAATTTTTTTTCGTTTGTAGTAATTTCAAAAATAATTATATGACCTTGAAAACACTTACCCCCCGACTTTTATAGCATTAAAATCTGAGGGTTGTTTCTTATAGAGAATCGTTTGTAGTTGTTTAGCTTTCTTTTGAGATTTAGGGAACTACAATCGAAAAAAAATGTTAGTACAAATGATAATCTATATGAATGACAAAGAAAAAATGTAAAGTAACAACTCTAAAAATACTTTCTGATAGATTTTTCACGTAGTTAAAGTTCAGTGGCTTACTTATAATTTATCTACATGGTGTCTCTTTTAAAATATGACTTTTTAATTGGAACACCCTGTATATTTTTATAATGTCAATTGCATTATCTTTTTTCTTCAAAATGATATAAAACAGTTGCTAAAAGTCAGACTAACAAAAGTGATCTTGCATTGTGCATAGTTGGCCATGTATAAAATAAGACAATATTTGAGTAAACGCGTTGATAAATATATCGAAGTTAAAAACCGACATTTTGAGCAATTATTGTCAAAAATGCATATTTTTTACTGATGTTTACTATTTTAATGTTGATTATAATACTTATTTTTAACATTTCTAAATTATTAATTATTTCATCTGTGCCATATAGCGACTTTCATAAAATATACCATTCTTATGTAAGAAAAGTTGAAAAATAAGACATATTTAGCTATATCTTCATATTCTGTCCCAAAGATTTTTGTTATAAAATATGAATTTATTTCTTCTATAAAATATATATTTAATTCTTCTTCTCACGTTATTTCTAGGCACTGTTCGTATGCAGGCGAACGCATCTGTTTCTCTTCAATATCTTTACGGTTCAAACCAAATCTCGCGGGTCTTCTTGAGGACGGGCGCTTATCTAGAGCCGTCCGTCATAAAAAAAATTGTTCGCGATACATAAACCGTCCCCCGATAAACCCGAAACGTGATAGAATGCCATCTCGATTCATCTGCCCGCTACTTGGGAATAATTAAAACCGCTATCTAGATGCCACGGGGTACTAAAAAGTGCATAATGACCGGGGACGAGTAAGATTTTACGACTTTCGACATAAACCCCGGTGGAAAAAAAGCAGATTAAGTGAATTAAAAACTTTTCTCGGCAGAGGAATAAAAACGGTTTTACGGCCGCGATCTGGTGTAAGGAGTAAGGCCTATAAATCGAAGGAGTCTTCTTGTTTTCAGTGGCTGCTACCGGTGTTTTCGAACGACCTCGAGTCTTGAGTCTCTTTCTGTACGAAAGATGCTCGAATATCCGTTTAATTACACACTTATTTACCGTATTCGTCTGTGCATGCAATAGCTTACAAGTAACAATATAGTTGAGGCAAGAATTCAGACCACTTACGTCATGCGAACAAATGAATCATTCTTATTTTTCCACTTATATCACAAGAGCATAAATTATTTCCAGAAATAATTTACGTTCGTGTGGTATTCAGTGAGAAAATTTTACACCCCAAGTATAAATCAAACCTGACATTTCAAATTGATTTGACTCGGCCAAGGTATTGTTGTGGTTGACATGTTAGTTTCTCATTTTAAACTGTAGATGTCAATTACTAGTTCGAAGCGTTATATACGTCGAGTTTAATAAGTGTATAGGCACTGAAATGTCGCGATTTGATAAAGAAAATCAACAAGCTATTAGACAAGAAATTCAAAACCTAATACCAGATAACACTAGAAAATCAAAAGCAAGGGTACGGAAACAATCTGTTGAATTTTGCCACCACCATATTTCGTTAAATAAAAAAATTACTAACTTTAGTTACATCAAATGCTAAAACTCAGATGGGTAGTAGTTCAATCTATGGTTCTTTGGCAATTTTAGGTCACTAAAGGTGGTAGAAATATATTTTTTTACAAGTAACACGATGCAATTTCGAAAAAATTCATATATAGGTATATCCACCACATATCGTATATATGTAGATAATATGCCAATCTGTAGATCATATATGTTTACCTTCTCAACTGTCAAAAAATTTCCACTTAAATTATCACCTTTTTCTGGCTGCCATGGTAATGAGTCAAAATAAAGGCATTTTATTGGTTTTAAAGTAGTTGTGAAATTTTCATCGAAATATTTAAGAAACTGAGCAGTCGTAATACCAACAATAGGAGCCGAAATCAATATATGGGCGGGACCAGAGACAACGGTAGCGGGTCTGTCCCCACAGAGCCTAGCCCGAGAACAACCAAGACATGTAAAAGAAGATTTTACACATTAACATGTTAATTTTAATAAATAATAGATAGAATTAAGATGTTAATAATAAAATAAACGTACTTTATTTGCGAAAAAATAAGATTCTCTGAATTTTTAAAGCCTTACTTGATTTTAACATCTGAAATCATGGTTCACTTTATTTCAGAAAACAAGTAAAATTGAATCCCAAAAGGCCATGTTTCAACACTAAAATATTTTACAATGGTTGTGTCACCTATCTAGGAACACCCTGTATAGTCGAGATTTTGTCTCTCTCGATGTCCTTCCCCAAGGATAAGTAATGGCCAGTTTTTTGTCTTTGCCACTAAAACAATTTACATTTATGCATTCTGAATTTTTGCTCCAAACATTAATTGTTACCATTACAAAAAAAAACAAAAGTAAGGCCTACATCTCGGAAATTCGATATTCAATTGTTTTTATGATACCTATATGCTCTAAAAAATATTTAAAAATTCCTACAACTTTCATTCTTACACATATTTTCGTGTCTCGAATAAAACATTGTAATATTAGCCTCTCTCATAATATGCTCTCCTTTTCCCAAACAAGGAACGATTGATTATATACCAGAGAGACATAATGTTTGGACATAATTTTCACAATTCATCTCACAAGAACTCGCCAGCGGCTGGTAGAGTCACGGTTAATTAAAAAAATAAACCGGCCTGTCTCCTTGGCTACTGGTTTTACTCTCATCGAAGTGTCTAATTGGCACTAATCTAATCGAGAACGCATTTACAACTAAGATAGGGTAATTATGTCCCCTGGTTGGCCCAGATACCGATTCGGAAAGCTGCCGAGTCGAGCTGGAGATGGAACGTAGGCTGATAAGGTGTAAAGCACCGCTTTTGCGTGTCTCAGAATTGCTTTGCTACAACTGTTATTAAAAGTAACTCTTTCAACTTTTTTAAGCGTTACATTGTATAGGGGAGCGTGTGATTAAGTTACTATTTTCATTTTTAATGTGGTCTGTAATGTGGAAACAGTTTGACGGGAACTTTAATAAAGGTACGCTTGCGAGATTTAGTGACTTACTGTTACTTGTTTCAGCAAAATAAATATTGCTATCTGTTAGAACACTTTTTGTCATTGAGACACACTTTTTGTCTACTGAAATAACTTGCACTAACTGTTCAAAATAGAAATTTGCGAGATTTAATTATCCTATGACCTGTGTTTTAATAATTTTCTATGAAACAAGTATAGTGAGTCAACGTTTTATAATTTAGATACACTTTTTGTCCTTACACACACTTTTCGTCGCTTAGGTACACTTTTTATCTTTTAATTTACACATCTTGCAATAGTATAAAAGATTTTACTGTTGCTGCAACATTGTTTTACGAGATAACTTTCGCTGAGAACAAATCAGTGTAGCGTAGACACACTTTTTGTCGTTTAGACACACCTTTGTCTTTTAACAGCTTACATGTCTTGAATTACTTGTACAATATTTTAAAGTTCTACGATTTGCTATAGCAGTTTTCTACGAGATAAATATCCTTGAAAAAAAATCATGCCATTTATACACTTTTTTGTTCGGATAACACTTTTTGTCAATTCGAACGTCTTGGAAGTAGGAGCTTATAAAACTGACTGCGATATGGTTTTGCCACGGAAATAAAGTCATGCCATATTGGTACACTTTTTATCGTTCAGACAACACTTTTTGTCAATTGAAATACCTTGTACTACATCCCTAATCATAAGTTTACAAGACTTAGTGACTATGATCTGCTTTAACCGTTTTCAACGAAATAAATATCGCTGGAGACAAAATTTGATCGATCATACACTTTTTGACGTTCAAACAACACTTTTACACTTTTTTGTCAATTTGAACATCTAGAACAACTCTTCTAAATTAAGAGCTTATAAAACTGACTTTGCGACTTGGTCTTACCGCAAAAATTTAATTATACCATTTTGGCACACTTTTGTCGTTCAGACAACACTTTTTGTCATTTTAAACACCTTGTACTACATCCCTAATAAAAAGTAACTCTATGATCCGCTTTAACGATTTTCTACCAAATAAATATCGCTGGATAAAATTTTGTGTTTTATACACTTTTTGTTAATTCAATCGTCTTGGACTACCTATCCAAAGTAGAAGCTTATAAAACTGACTTTGTCACCTGGCTTTACGGCCAAAACTAAATAATGCCATTTTGATACACTTTTTGTCGGTCAGACAACAAAGTTTACCAATTTAAATAAATTGTGCTACATCCTTAATCAAAAGTTTACGAGCCTTAGTGACACTATGATCAGCTTTAGCAGTTTTCCACGAAATAAAGATCGCCGAGACAAAATTCCGTGCTTAGCCACACTTTTTGTCGTCCGAACAACACTTTTTGTCCGCTTCGACGTTGTTTCTGTTGAGAAACGGCCGCCGTTCGAAGACGGGACCCGCAAATAAAGCAATCTATCTAAGCCAAGACAACGCGTCTATTCTTCAATTTATAAAAATAAAAAGCGCATTCCTACACCGTCGTAGAGGATGTCGAGGATGGGATGCGCGACAGAAAGGGATAAAAACACGTGTCGGCTTTCCCAAACGCACACAGGATACCGCACGGCGCATTCAAATGCGAAAATTATGCGCGTTTTGTGCCAAATGAGCCGGGCTTACGGACGCGGAGACTCGCTAATTATTTATCGGAGGGATCATTTTAATATTTGCCACCGCACACCGCGATTCTGTTTTACTGAAATGTAGGTAGACGCGGCGAGCCAGACAGGGATATGCACTGCGTAGAAGTAAAATGCAGCACAAATACATGGCACTCATAACAACACATTTTTCAATCGACGGAACTTGAGGACTTGAAAAATTTATGGCAGTAAAAAAAGAGGCAAGAACTTTTTCAAAAACTAAATCAAAAGTAATCGAAGTTTAAGTATAATTTTCTAATAAAAGCACTTTTTGACATCCAGGCACTTTTTCACTTTTCAGACACACTTTTTGCCTTTCAAACTACACTTTTTGTCAATTTAAACATTTTGCACTAAATTTTGAAAGTATAAAGAAAAAGTTTCTTATGACCTGATTTAGTAGTTTTTTTAAGAAGTAAATATAGTCAAAATCGTGTAGGTTAGACACACTTTTTCTCGTCCAGGTAGACTTTTTGACAATCGGACACACTTTTCTTTGTTCAGGCATATTTTTGGCCTAAAATTTCGTAGGTTTAAGCCATCTGAACGTAGAAACTTGAAATATAGCCAGCTTTGTAACCTGTTTTAGCTGTTTGCTAAGAAATTAATATAGTTGAGCTACTTCAGAGACATTTTGTTTTTAAAGAAACACGTTTAGTCATTGTGATTAGATACATCTTAGGTTTTGCTATGCCAAACATAGACCTTTCAATATTTGTACACAAATTCAAAATGAAGTCCTCAGGATTAAATGTATAAAATTATACAGATTTCTCGACAGTTACAAGGTACATTTACGAATTCATATATGCAACAACACCGGTCACCTCGCACACAACCATTTCCCACGTCTACTGACGAGGCCTACTCGGACCGAAACGTCGCCACTTCCTTTCCACAGCTAGAGAGCGGCTGCGGCTTTTCTAGCAACAATTAGACGTTACTTAACAGTACTTTATCGCAGATTACGTCGATTCCACACGCACATGCCTCTGGAAAAGCTGCCCGCGCCGCATTTTTTCAAATTCCGGGACAACAAATGCTATTCAAATTTATTCGAACACCTGATCAGATGGCGGTACGGCTACTGAATTGTAAATAAACTGTTTACGATCTACATGATTTTATAATAAAACGCGTCGGCTACATGATACTGAATATTTATCCTCTCCTTAAGTATTGTCAGGCGTATGGGAAAACGTAAAACGGACTGGTTCTGACCCGTTATGGGCTTGCACCTTCTCCAAACGAGCCTGCTTAAATGAATTTGACGGAGGAAAAAGAGCTACATTACCAATTAAGCCGATTCTCAGCGCTCGTACCGGGTACAAGGCATTAATAGGCTGCCCCCTCCACCTCATAACCCGTGCACTAATAATATTACAGTTACACTGGTAAAAATGAAAATTAACACGTTCTTTACAACATGTATTACTATAAAAAGTACCAAATGCAAATTGTATTACAAGAAACTTTAGGTAAATACAATAGAATTATATCTTTTATGTCAAATGAATATTTTTTATTAAAAATATATAACGATGTTGTAAAATTGCATTTCTTGCGCACTAAAGTGCGGTCATTCTCAGAAAAAATACATATCGCAGTATGTAATAGTATCTCAGAGAAGCAGAAGTCTTCATTCATCTATATTTTATGTTGATTTTAAAATTTCTCTGGAAATGTTGTTTGTTCACTTCACCGCTAATGTTTCTCAAGTACCAATACACTTCTTTGTGCTTGACAATATCGATGGCATCGGTTAAAGTGCCCTGCAACAGGTATCCAAAATTGTATAGAGCAAAGATTTGAGATGCTCCCACTACAAATGAGTAGCATCATTGAGATCGTAAACCAGTGGGAATATAGTCATCACTGTTACTAAGCAATGAGACAATTATGAACTTTTCGAAAAATTATGCTTGCGGCATGTGAAAATGGCGACTTCGCGACCACCCCTCGTATAACTAATGTGCGAGAGGCAGGAAAAACTATTCAAAAAATGCCCGATCGACAGAATTCACTCGCTTTCTTCATTCCTTCGGGGCTGACATTGCTAAATTGGTTCTTCTTTCGAGGGCATGGTGGAAGAATTTGTTCCTTGAACTTTTCGACGTTACCAAATTAGAGGGTCTCGTATCTCTAGGTTGTATCTGTATCTCCGTGCGCCGCGTGCGATCGCGACTAGCGGTTTCGGACCACACAGGGATGCAGCCAGCGCTGCCAACAAATCATTATCGACGGCTACGGCGAGAAACCTGTTCCCGCGATTTTTCCGGCGATGGTACGTTCGGATATATTCACAGAATGACTATGAAGGAGGTCAGATTGACAAGGCTACCTTAAACACTTACTGTAGTTGTTTTCTCGAATCCCTTAGTACATGTGTCGTGTGTTTCACTTTTTTTCATTTTTCCACTTTTATCACGACAAACACTTCCAACAGGCACATTTGCTAAAGAAAGAGCATCTTTCCACAGCATCATTCACTGATTTATTCGCGTTTAATTATTAAATTCCACTTTTAGACATTCAAACAACACTTTTGCAGGTTTCAATTGCTAATAAAAATGCACCTTTCCACAGCATCATTCACCGATTTATACGAGTTTAATTATTGAATTCCACGACACACATTATTTATTCCACACTCGTAACACTATGACGCATTGCAGGTGTAGAGATGTCCGTATTCAAAGCAGCCTTGGTCGTCCCTCTTGCTGTACATCTAAAGCTAATACTGCAAAACAATTACAACTTTGTTGCCAACTGTGAGATTTACGTCAAAATTCTGCAGTTTAAACACACTTTTTCATATCCAGACACTTTTTCGTTATTCAGACACGCTTTTCTTGTTCAAGTACACTTGTAGTCATTCAAATAACATTATTGTAGGTTTAAATTCCATTGCCATTTGACATAAATTTGTGAGGTTTGGCCATACATTAATCATGTTTAAGCACATTTTTGTTATTCAGGTACACTTTTTGCCTTTTAAACAACACTTTTTGTCGGTTCAAAGATCTTGCGTTGAATGAAAGTAGATATTTGTAATATTTAACTATCTTACGATCTGCATTAGTGCTTTTATAAGAAAAACTGTGTAGGTTAGACACACATTTTGTCCTTCTACTACACTTTTTGACAATCAGGCACACCTTTTCTTTGTTCAGGTATATTTCTTGTCTTTCAAATAAAATGTTTGTAGGTTTAAACCATATGAACACATACACTTGTGAGACATAGCCAGCTTTATAACATGCTTTAGCTGATTGCTAAGAAATAGTTAAAATTATGTAGTTCAGATACATTCTTTGTCGTGCTGGTATACTTTTTGCTGTCAAACACACTCGTCAGATACAAGATAGGTACATTTACGAAAATTTATATATACATACATCGTTTATAGTTTCCTACATCTTCTGACGAGGACTATTTAATGTAATTAACATTTCTTTATAGTGAAAGGTTCAGATGACTATTATGCACTTTTCCCTAGAACTGTGGATGAGACATAGAGGCGGCAACAGCGCGTCGGCGGCCGGTAACCGCGACGACTGTTTTAGCGGCTGGCGAATCTCGGCCGATATCTGCTAATTAAGGACAGCGACAAGCCGCACTAAAACACGTCCTGTTTCTGTCTCCCGGAGATATCGGTCCGACCAGTCTTTTTGATATTGCGCCGCAATTAGGGCCTTTATCTTCGCTCTTAAACGATAATAACGTTAATGCGCCCGGCCGGTGACATTTATACACGGAACGAACCGCGAAAAACGCTAATTGAACAGATAGAGACGGGAGCTCGACCTTCTCTTCGCAGAAGTTACCCGCAGACGATCTTCGTCATCTACTAAATATGTCTCAAGATATACAAGGCGTTCGCGTAACACGTTCGTTAGAAGCTTAGAGGGAAGATGTAATCGCTGTTTGGCTATCTAGATAGTTGCTTATATACTTTTTAATAATTGAATACAACGTCCTGCAAAATATATGCTATCACCCTGTATATTGTAAACGAAGCTTGGGCGGATCTACATTCACATGTACTTCTTCCCGATATTTGCACAAACAAACACTTTATTTGCATGTGGCTGATGCATAGGGAGAACATATTTATATGCTATATATACAGGGTGACCAGATGAAAACGAAACAGAGCCATTTTCAGGAACTGCGTCAATATTGTAAAAACGCTAAGACCCGTTGATTTTTTATTAAAGGGGGACAATCTTTGCTGGTACTTTGACACCGCCACTTTCACCCCCAAGCAAAGGTAAGCACCCCAAAATATTTAAATGGCATTAGAGGTTGAGTAATATTTATTTTGAAAGCTCTTACAATTCTCATTACAACAGACGGGTCCGAGCGTTTTTCTACAATCTTGCCCCAGTTCCTGAAAATGGCTCTGTTACGTTTTGATTTAACTGCCCTGTATATAGATATATAAACAAATATACCTATTTCTTTACTTTCCCGTTCATCCCCTCAACACGATCTGACATGCCACAACATCACAACAGAACATTTAAAGTGTAAATTTACGTTGGTTAGTGAACTGCTCTGGTAGCAGTTCAGGTCAGTTAATCAGTTTGTTTCGCGTATTCTCATCGTGGTAAATATTCCCGTGCGTTAAAACGAGTGTTGGAAACGAAAATTGTAACTGTTCTGTAGATTAATGGGTAATTTAAATTATTAATATTTATAAGTTGTAATATTGACAAAGTGACACTTAGTTTCTAATTTGATCCATGTCAAGAAATTTGTTAAATATTCTTATGAAGAACAAATTTTATTAAAAACTATGTTAGCAGCGGGAAATCATATAAGCACCAATTTAGTAAATAAATTTATCGCCAATTGTCAATAGAGCCTTGCATTACCATAACGATTTCTGGAAGTAAACAAACACTTTATTTAAAGTCGTTTAAGTGTTTCGAAATACCACCACAAAAATCAATCGAAATATACAATCGTCGGTATGACATATTCAGGGAATGATGCAAGAAACACGAAATTAAAAAAAGTTTTATTGGCATATTTTTCCGAGTTATCGAAAGAGCATTATCCTTCTTTAATGCCGTCGTATTACTCCATGGTGAAAGCAACCCTTTCAGCTAAACATGACGTTGACATTAGTAAATATAAAAAACTTGCGGGTTTTTTAAAAGTGACATAGAGTACAAAGCAGTAATTGTTGTTCATGTAACTGAAACAAAGACCAACAGGCCTCGAATATTTGTGATCACTTCAAGTTTGAAGGATAAGTAAAATCTGAAGAATTATTTAACAAATATTTAGCTCTGCATCCTAAACAGACGACCGGTTTTTCCTATCTTATAGAAATGGTAAATGCACAGCCCAGCCAGTTGGAATGCATATTTTTGGAAGTGTACCAAGCAAAATTGCCAACTATCTGTATTTACAGAACCATCACTTTACACGGGACATTGTTTTCGTCGCAAGTCCACCACTCTATTTGCCAACGCAGACGAAAGTAAGGAAATTGAAAACGTCACCGGAGGGTGGAAAAGCGACACGATTACAGAATCCTATGTTGAGCAATCTGTACTGGACAAAACGAAAATCACGTAGACGATTTTAGGTGAAGGTCAAACTGAGACCATAATTATTACCTATGATAATTTTTCTAAAGATTTATAAATTGTTAACATAGATAACAATTCTCAAATATTTTCAATTGAAACTTCTTCGACTTCAGGAGTTAATTTTTATAATGCGTCAGGGTAGTTGTGTAACAAAAAATAAGTAGATTTGTTTTGCATTTAATGGATGTTTGCTTTTCGACGGTCACAAAGCGTGGAGGGAGGTAGGAGTGGTTCTAAAAATTATCTTCACAGCCCTATTTGTGCGGAGGAAGCTTGTTTGGAGGGAAGGTCATGGGATTGAATTAATCTGCAAGAAATAAATGTTAGCATAACTGCTTTATTTTATCGCGAGCCGCCACTGATATACATCGTTAATGGAGACATGTCCGTTTCGACGATACCTTTCACCCCGTCACCTTGTCAAAACCTTAACTATGCCGTCACCGGCGAGTGATCTCGCATTACCATCCAAACAAACTGCGAATTATCCGGCGTGTAAAGACGTTACCTTCGGCGCGGGATCGTGCGCGGGTCGTCACCGGCGAGAGTGTAATTTTCGCGGGTTCCCATCGCCGGTATTGACAGCTGTTCGTTAATTTTCCCTTCATTTGCATAATTACGCGTACCAGCGCTCCGCTGGAAGTCGCGCCGCGTTCACTTCGCGGGATACTGATGCGAGTCTGTTGGTTTTCCAGCATTTTATGCATCCCAAATGAGCTCCCAGGGAATTTGATCGCGTCTACTTGGACACAGGTACATGTCCGGGGGCTCGCGGTTCTTAACAGGACCGTATTCAGAAGAAGAAGAAATGTATTTATTGGCTACGTTAATACATTTAACAATATTATAGTAGCAAGTCTTATAAACACAAACATCGGGATATTAATGAAAACTCGCAAGTAACACTATAATATTAAAAAAAATACATTTAAAGGACTTAAAACAATTTAAAAACAATGATAATTAAGTCAAATAAATTCCATAATTATATTATAGAAAGTAAAACACGACACAAAAACTAAACAAACAATTATAAGTTATGAGGGAAATACAAAAAACACTTAGAACTGAAAACAAGTTAAAACAATCATAATTAACTTACGTTAATTATTTATTCTTGAAATTTGTTAATTTGTATTACGTAAAAACACATATACATGACACATATTTTTGATCGAGACTATGATCACGTCTTTTTTTCAACGCAGCGAAATTGAAACAAAAACACTGTCTTAACAACTGAAAGGAGTCAAAACGATTAAATTAGTACCTAATAAATATGTTTTTATTGTTTCAGACGATACTGAACTCTATGCACAAGTACCAACCGAGGTTCCATCTAGTAAGGGCCAATGATATCCTCAAACTCCCGTATTCTACCTTCAGGACTTATGTTTTCAAGGAGACCGAATTTATTGCCGTCACTGCGTACCAAAACGAAAAAGTAAGTATCCACGTCAGTTAAAGTCTAAAGAAACAAAATTTCAAAATTAAAATATGTATGTAGTTGATATTTATATACTCGGTATGTCAAAAGGCAATGTTTACTAAAACACATGCAATCGCCAAGTTAAGTGAATTAGTCGTAAGCAGGGATACCCAAATATGCAAGTAAAAATATCAAATATATACGCATAAATATGTACAGAATTTAATCAAAGTATGCGGCGTTCGATAAAGAATGGACCATACTTTACAATTAGATATACGTGTTTAGACTGACTTGTGTTCGTTCGGACTGTCCTACATTCGTGTGGACTGTCTTGCGTTCATTTGGACTAACCTATGTTCGTTCGAAGTGCCCTAATTTCGTTTGAACTGTCTTCGTTTGGATTAACCCTGTGTTCGTTCCGGAACATCCTACGCTGATTTGGACTGTCCTGCGGTCGTTTAGACTTACCTGTATTCATTTGGACTTCTCTGCGTTTGTTTTGACTGACCTGTGTTCGTTCGAACTGTCCTACGATCGTTTGGACTATTCTGAGTTGGTTTGGACTGACCTGTGTTCGTCCCGAGATGTTCTACGTTGGTATGGACTGTCCTGAGGTTCTTTGGACTATGCCGAGTTTGTTTGAACTATCCCGCGTTCGTTTGGACTGACCTGTGTTCGTCCCTGGATGTTCTACGTTGATTTGGACTGTCCTTAGATCCTTTGGACTGACCTGTAGTCGTTTGGACTTATCTGCGTTTCTTTAGATTGACCTGTGTTCGTTCGAACTGTCCTACGTTCGTGTGAACTGTCTTGCGTCCATTTGAACTAATCCTTTGTTCGTTCGGACTATCCTAAGATCGTTTGGACTATCCTGCATTCGTTTGGATTATCCAACGATCGTTTGAACTATCCTGCGCCTGTTGGGACTGTGTTAGTCACATCCTACGTTGGTTTGGACTGTCCTGTATTGGTTTGAACTAATATATGCGTTTGTCCCAGAATGTTCCACGTTGGTTTGGACTGACCTCTGTTCGCTTAGACTGCACTGCATTCATTTGAACCGACCTGTGTTCGTCTGAACTGTCCTGTGCTGATTTTGCATTTATTCGGTCCGCCTTGCGTTCGCTAGGACCATTTTCTAGGATTTGGCGGATGCGCCAGTCACAGCCCTCCTGATTAAAATGCAAGCGACGCGCCTCGGAGACACTTGCGCGTTCCAGGCGCGGCCTCGTAATAGTCGAAAGTAACAGCCGCAGCCGCCTTTTAAATAATTTATCAGCGATGGCATACTGCGGCTAGGTAATTACCTTTTTCTGTGCCGGCGAACGGACCATTGCTCCGGTCGCAATTCCAAACGAAGATTAATTATTATCGTGGAGCTGTCGGTGCGTCGCCGCCGCCTAGATACGCGGTCCGCGGCCGCTCCGGCGGGGCATCGTTACTTATATCTTTATTAAATTTGATTTATATCGCGTCTTGCGCAAAACTAGCAGTGACAGGGAGGATAATTGGTTAGTGTTACTGTTATTGCCGCTATATAAGAGAAAACACGGCCATTAGATGCATGTTGTGTTTATTAAACGATACTAGAGGATTCCGAAACAGTAGTTGTGCGGTACAAATTACTGTGATTTATTACTTGTACGAGGACTTCATGGGATGGTCTAAAAATCGACTTGAAAGTTGATAATGATTGCGAGATACGTATACAAAGTGTTACTTAAAGTTCCTTTTACTACATAAAATATACAGGATGTTCTGAAAACGCTAGCATAAATTCAGGGCTTGATATATTTTCAAAAAATATTACAATGTGTTGCTATGAACCATGGGCGTGTCATTTTGTGTTTCAAGATGCAAGGCGTTGAAAATAATTTTTTAGAATCGAGTTTCGGTAATATCTTCCACAAAATTCGATCAAAAGAACTGAAATTTTGTTATGTGGGATTACTGGGAATGCTAAATGCACTGGAGTTATTAATTGTTGGCTATATCATACAGGACGTTCACTGCAGTACTGCGCCGTTTGAGGTTAATATTTTTGTCCCCTTTGCCACTTGCTGTTATGGCAAATTTTATTCTAATGCTCTTGTAAGAAGTTTTATTTGCCCATTTTCCAGAAAAAAACAGGCATATGCGCAAAGTCAAACAGCTAGTTGCACTATACTTGCACTCACTGCATACCGCTGTAAAATTAGCTGCATTTGGCACATGTTTACCGGAAAATCAATACCCATTAACTGTGAGATGCTATACACATAAGCCACTTTTGATACTTGAAAAACTAATGTAAACACTCGGATCACAAAAACGTTAATACTATAAGTAATCAGATTTCAATATCCGAGACTAGAGACTACTGTAGCCCAGCGACGTAGAGGTTGTAAATACTACAACTTTACGTATTAAATTTTACTCGGAAATTGTAAGGATTTAAAAAAAAATACGATATTCAGTCCATTTTTCATGACGCATCTATTTTCAATTTTTTCTAGATAAGTTGTGAATTGCCCTGTACTATATTAATTGTTAGTCAAGTAACTGGGTCAGTTCGGCTAATTTTTTGTATCGACTTCCTCGAAGCTAGCGAGCAAAAAAGCGTCGTCTGCTAATACATTTTGGATGCAACAACGGGACTCTATCTAGTACAAGTTTTTTGTGTACCACGAAGGGAATGCCAAAAATGCGCCGCGTCGGCCTATGTTGGTGGAGCCGGTCGCCCAGTTCGGTAGTATCCATTTATTTATTAATTGTTCCCAGAATTAGGCAGAGATTTGTCAAAGACAAAGAGGCCGCACGGTGGAGAACATCTCGTGTGATAATTAGAGGACGAAAACGCAGGGGCGGACTCGCACACGTACAGAAACAAGAAATTAAAGAAATATATATGTAAAACATATACATTTTTTATTAGGTATTAAAAATATTGTGTGAAATTAACTACACTGAGAAAAAATAAACTCTAGGAACGACAGTTTTGTTGATGTCAACTTTTTTATTGTTGCCGCAAGAATATTTTTCTTGAAATAAAACAAAGATGATTACACTATTTTAGTTTAACGCTATGAAATGTTGATTCAAATATTTAGCCTCTTATTGAAAAGAATTTTACTTCGTCCGATATTTCGCTTACCCTGTATGCAATTTTTACTTCTTTAATAATATACTGCATCAACTACAATAAGAGTCGACGAAAGAATCGAAGAGCGTCAGAAAATAAACCCTATAGCATGTCATTTACACTGCCAAGAGTATTGGCGCGCACTAAAACATTTCCTAATTGTTAAGAAAACCACAAAATTTAACCTTTTCGAACGTTAGATTAACAATATGATGTTTATATAGAACAGTTTTGTAATTGTTGTTTGAAATATTTATTTCAGTTAATATATTCAATATGGAGGATTGAATTTTTAGGTTCTTTTAAGCAATATCTTTACGTCAAACTAAAATAATGGAATATTGAATTAACAAATATTTGTTAACATTTTGAATAGGTTAGGTGAAGTAGTATTTCAGTTCGCCTTAATATAACAATGAAAAATTGTTAATTTAACAGTTTTTTTTTACATTTACAATTTAAATATTGCATTTTCATATTTTGGCAGAACAGGTAATGAGACGTATTTTTGTTACAATTGTATGAATTTTCATTACAATATTCATTTATTTCAATGTTTATTAGGCTTCTTTTCAAATTATATTAATTAATTTTCTAAAATTAAAAAAACGTGCAACATTTTCTTAATTCGTCAATAAAAAATTACTGCTACCCATCGATCATCTCTTCTTACCGAACGCTTTTAGGAGCCGTTAATTTGGGCTAACCCGGTCCTGTCTCAGACCAAAGCCACGCATTCCGAGAACGGCGACATTCCCAACCAGCAACAGAACCGCTTTTTTGTCGCTTCCTGTAATTTCAGCGCCTTCAGAGCTGGACAATATTATAAATTATGTAAATAATTTCGTCCCTACATGACAGTCTGTATAAATCGTCCTTAATTATTTTTCTATCAAGAACAGTATACAGACGCAACACAGAGTTAATGCCAGTGATAATTCCAATTATTTCATCTAATGATTTTATTTCAGATCACCCAACTGAAAATCGACAATAACCCGTTCGCCAAGGGCTTCAGAGATACCGGAGCGGGGAAGAGGGAGAAAAAGTAAGTATCAAATTCGATATACAGGGTGTTTCGATATTGCTAGATATGATACACGTTGATAAATAAGTGTTGTTCGTTTAATAAAAGTTGTTCTAGAGCCACTCTCTTTCGAGATACAGCACGTGTAAGATATTTTTAGGAAATCAAATTTTGGATGTAAATTTTTTACAACATGACATACTTCATCAAAATCTGACATAGTTTAGTTTTTGCTGGCACCGTACAGGCTGGTGTTATCAGTTTTTTTTTTTTTGTAGAGAACAGGGTGTTAAAAAAAGAGTGTAAAATATTTAAGGAGGTAATAGTATGAACCAAAATAAGCAGAAAAGTGTCAATAAACATGGGTCCGCAAAGTAACGGCTGCGGAGATATGGAATGTTTTATGTTTTTTAGCCCCTTTTTTATTTTGCAAAAACGTTGTATATTTTCTTATAATAGTTAGTTGATGTTTAGTGAAATAAACAGTAAGTATTTGACAGTTATTCTCAGTGCACAAGTTTTCTTTCGCTATGGCTGGTTACTCTAACGCAGAATTAACAGACATGCATTTCATGTATGGTCGTGCTAATGGGAACGTCACCGAAGCGCGACGTCTTTATGTTGACGCTTATCCAAATCGCCAGATTCCTTCACAAGGCATGTTTGGAAGAATTCACTAAAGATTGCGTGATACCGGTTCCTTGAGCAAACAGTGCCATTTATCCAGTCGGTATCCACTCCTAGAGCAGAAGAAGAAATTCTAGCACTGGTAGAGCAGAATCCAGGTACGAGTGTGCGAAGAATATCAGCCGAGGTAGGAATTAGTGGTCCTATTGTTTGGAGAATCCTTCACGAGCAACTGCTTTATCCATACTATGTGCAACGAGTACAGGCCTTAAATCCAATAAATGATCATCAAGCACATTAGGTTTTTTGCCGCTGGTTTCTAAGTCATGCTGAAAACCCTCGTTTTCTTGTAAACATTGAGACGGGGTTCACAAGAAATGGAGTGGTTAATTTTCACAATACGCATATTTGGGCCGACGAAAATCCTCATGCTCTAATAGAATCTGGACATCAGGCACGTTTTTCATTAAACATTTGGATGAGTATTGTAGGTGACAGGTTTCTAGGTCCTGTTGTTTTATCAAACCGATTAACAGGCGCTGCTTACCTCAACTTTCTGCAGAACACACTGTATGAGTTTTTGGAAGACATTCCTTTGAATCAGAGGCAACAAATGTGGTTCCAGCATGATGTTGCTCTAGCTCATTTTTCCATGGTCGTTAGAGAGCATTTACACCAAACTTTTCCACATAGATGGGTAGGATGGACCGGACCTGTTTTATGGCCTCCAAGATCGCCTGATCTGAACCCTCTATATTTCTTTGTTTGAAGACATTAGTGTATGGTACTCCTGTAAATAGCCTGGAAGAGCTGCAGCTACGGATTAATCAAAAGTGTCAAGAAATCCAAACCAAGGAGGGTGTTTTCGAAAGAGTTCGAATATCGTTGAGACGAAGATGTCGTGCTTGCTTGAAAATGGACAGAGGTCACTTTGAACATCTTCTGTAACTTTGTTTTTTGTTTGTCGGTTTATTCCTAATAAAATAAAATGTTTGAAAAACGAATAGTGGTCCATATCTCCGCAACCGTTACTTTGCGGACCCATGTTTATTAAGACTTTTCTGCTTATTTTGGTTCATACTATTACCTCCTGAAATATTTTACACTCTTTTTTTAACACCCTGTAATTGCTAGCACTTCCGCTGACATTTTATTCTGTAATTTTTTTTGTTACATTTTTCCCATCCTAAATTACTTGATATTATGTAAAGCGTCATTTTATTCGAATCGAATCGAAAATAAGTTAGGTATTATTTTCATATTATGCAATGTTGTTATATTGAGCCTGCAAGTATTCTCAAATATCACGTTCCTTTAGAAGGTCTGTTTTATTCAAATTTCACATGTAACAGGGGCTTTAATGGATCCTAATTAACACCATTTTACAAAATTTTAAATAAAAAAATCGCTAAACGATTTCATTGAAATTCAGGGGTACAAGGATAATCTTAGTAGGCCTTGGATCGTCTTAAATTCCATGATGGGATCAAAACAGACGTTTCCGATGCCATTTAAAAGAAAAAAAATACTTGAAGAGTGTAAGTTGTTAAACTGGCATTCTGTTATTTCTGACGTTCGAAATCGAACAGATAACATTAGCATGCGACGCGGACGGACTTTCCGGAGGTCCCCCGACACCTCTGAAGTCGAATTAATTATTTGCGAATCCCCCAGAGCCCTTCGAAGCAGCAAGTTCGCAAGTTTATGACTCATTGCCACGCCACAGTTCGGCTGCGATACTTAAAAAGGTCACTGTCTATAATTATCGCCGTGGTCGGTCAATTAAACCCCCGTTATGATTCGGAGGATCGGCGCCCCTCGCGCGGGCCCCTAGGGGTGAGCCGAGAGCCCCCTATATCAGTATCAAATGTGTGCTTCTAAACTGGTTTCAATAATACACATTACAATTTGTTACAGTAATATCTGTACTAGTAGCATCTGTAAGTGCTTTAGTTTCGAATAAAAAGTCACTTATAGCACAAGCCTTTTCCATGATAATTAATAAGCTTAGTGCACACCAAATCTAACATTGCTAAACTCATTTTGAAGTCACAAAAACTATTTAATAGTATTGATTTGAAAGTGTTTTAACTCATCAGCAATACACGTTATACTTCATCGTTAATAAATATTATAATATATAATTAATATTAATTAAGATACAAATTGTTGCCAAATTGTTAAATATGGCCTGAATATTCCAACAAAGTTTCAGTAAAATCAAAGTCGATATAAATTAATGTTTAATACAATGAAAATAAATATTTGTAACCTAAAAAATACCTTGTAGTTTTACAATTTTATTGTAAAGATGTTTCTGTGAAATTTTTAACTAAAAAATTTGTACCTAAATGCATGAAAAGTTACACATGTTTCTTAAATCGTCTTTCTTCATGCAGTGGTTAATAAAACAAGCAATATGCATCACAATCGATAATAGAGCTTAAGTTGTCTGTGGGGTGGATTTGCCTGATACGTCTTGATCTAAAGCTAAATCCGATGATCGTTTTATCACTTGACAAGACGAAATCATACCGATTTGTTCTCTTTGAGTAATACAGGATTTTTCTTCTGATCGACATTAGAAAAAAAATTCACTTGACAAAATCCTTGGATTTTTTTTATTTAAATAACCTACGTTTCTGAATTCAACTCACCCCTAAATGTTTATCTGGACAGACTGTTTGTTTTTTTTTTTAACATGTCACGCGATCTGCTCTATTTGTGCTCGTCACCCCGTCTAATGAGGGTTGATCCTTTTTTGCATATTCCTAGTCGAATTTAACCTCGACCCCTCCCACTGACGCTGCGTTTATCATAACAATGTTCTAATTTAAGGCTCGGGAAAGCCGGTGGTGACATCATACGATTATAGTTCAGTTGAAAGGGGTTAAAAAAATCTTACATGCATCTTATTCGCATTATATTTTTCTAGAAGAAATTATAACTTGAAAAAAATACGTATTATAATCGTAATTATAGTCACCGCAAGAATTCAGACGACTTACTGTTACGAAATTGTTTTTATTGTCACCATAATTTTCGTTATGTGCAATTTAGTGCAATATACAGAGTATTACAGAATAGTGTTAAGAAAACCTAAGAGCAGGTTCTATATTTAAAAATAAGAAAAAAAGTTTATATAAACACGAAATGCATCGTTTTTGAAATATAGGTTGTTTAAAATTTTTGAGATATAAGTGGTTTCCTACTTCCTGCTCGGCATAAGCTCGACTTGCAGGAAGCGACCTACGTTGCAGCAGGTACTCAAATGTCAATCAATGACGGTCGGAGCATTAGTCCGCGGCGTAGTTGTTTCCTGCAGTATCATTTATAGATTTAATGGCGCATCGCCCGGAGCGAGAGGTCTGCATTTGAGTACCTACTGCAATGTAGGTCGCTGCCTGCAAGTCTAGCCGCTTAGGCCGAGCAGGAAGTAGCAGACCACTTATATCTCACCTGCATTCGGTTTATATGTGAACATACATATGAAGGCACAGCCTGTTCAATTGTCGATCATCTCACGTATGACATGCTGATGAGGGCTACCAAGCCCGAAACGAACAGGACGAGGAAAAGTAAATATACTCCACCTGGATTGAATTTTCACTTTTAACAAGAACACTTTTCTCAGTGTCGAGCTATATTTTATATTGTCTCGTACGTCGGTAAAAAGCGGGAATTCGTTTAAGGGCTTATTTATACATTTAAACGACGTAATAAAGGGCCGCGTCTCTCCCCCTCCCCCTCGACCTTCCTGCCTCCCCGCGTAAGCCAATTTGCGGCGCTGGAAATTAAACTGCGTCCCGGCCAAACACAGAAGCATTCCGCCCCGCCGGAATGTATGCATATCGCTTACTGTAAATGCAAATGCGGCCGCCCCCGGCTTCGGCCCCCCTGACCTTATATAAATGCCACGGCTAATTTGATACTGTTAAGCCGTATTGTCGCCCTTGCCATCCGCGCTCTTTATTTTGCGGCGGCTTTTAATTTGGGCACCGAGACCGCCCGTCCGGGTCCGGATGACAACGCGGAGTCGACCCGGAGTAGTCCGGTGGATGGGGCACAAATTCAAACGCGGAAAAATACCGTTAGAAACCAATGGTGCGATGCCAAGGTCATGACTGAATGGAGTCCTAGTAGAATTTTTATCAAAATGCAATTGTGCAGTTAAAAAAATACTGAAATGTTGTTGAATTCATTAGGATGTAAATTACAATCATTACACTCTTTATAAACTAGAATCATAGTACAAATCTTGCTGGAAACTAGTTGGACTCTTATTAGAATAGTATCTAATTGCAATATTATTATAATCTAATTGGAAGTCATACTACTATATATGTATACTCGTATTGAAATCTTATTCGATGCTAGTCGTAATGAATCTAGACTATAGTTGATTTCTTACTGGAATATATTTGGACTTTTACTAGACTCTAGTATGCATTTTATTGAAAAGAGAGTTGAAGTTTTATTAAATTCTAGCTAAAATCTGGTTTAAATCTTATTCTATTCTAGTTGCAGCTAAACTCTTATTGGAATTTAGTTGGATCATTGTTGCAATCTGTGGAAGTTTATCTTGTTCAAATATATTAATTTTTGATAATTATTACGTCATTCTATATAAAATACTGTTGCAATCTTATTGCATAGTACAATTTTTATTGGAATCTTTATGAAATATCCTTTGTATCTAGAATATATATTGAAATTTTTTTATAACCTAGTTGAAGTCTTATTGGAATCAAGTTATTATATTCTTACTATTAAAACCTAGTTGATATCTTATTGAACTCTTTTGATTCTAGTTGTAATGTAGAATTAAGTGGAACCAGAATTAGGTGAACCTTGTTAAAATAAAAATGACATATTATTGCAACCTAGTTGGCATTTTATTAAATCTAGTTGACGTCTTATTGGAGGCTACCAGAATTTTTATTTCAATCTAGTTGGGATCTTATTAGTTGTAATTCTATTGAAATTTATTTAGATTTTAATGAACAACTCTGATATATTTAACAATAAAGCATATGTGGGTAGATATTGTAGGTGTAATTCAACGCTGGTCGGGGCTTTAGTCCGCAGAGTAGTTCTCATATTATCCAAATGTAGATCAGTTTTTCTGCGAAAGCAACACATTTTATAATTTTATTCTCTCTATTGTTACAGGCAAGCGATGCTGGCTCAGAGGCATACGGACGACAAAACTTCCCACCCCTTACCAGCGCGTATGTCAGCCGACAGCAGCACCGTTTCCAAAACCGACGACTCGGAGTTAGATGTGGTCGGTACGGCGGACAGTCCAAGACCGTCCCTTCACTCCACCGCTGCCGTAGCGTCGTCAATGAACCATTCGGGTAAGTAATACCTTCTTTGATCTTCGCGACTCGATATTTAACTTATTTTTCTCTTACAGCCACCGAAGACGAGTCTATCCGACGCCGCCTCCATGACGACTCGGGCTCGGAAAGCAGTTGTTCGGAATCCCCGGGCAGTACAGCGTTTCGACCCCGACCATCCTCACCCAAAGACTCAACGGCTGGTCCTTCGAACCCTTCCGGCGAATACCCGTCGCCTAACATAAGCGTGGGACCCCCCATACACCCGCCCCCGCATTTACTGCCTTACCTTTACCCCCCGGGCCTGTACCCTGGAGCGGGGGGTCACTCCCCATTCGGCCCTCCTCTCAGCTTGTTCACCGGAGCGCATGCCCCAGGGATGAACCACAGTTTGTTGTTCAACGCTCAGCTGGCGTTGGCAGCACAGCACCCCGCGCTGTTCTCTCATTACCAGAATTTAGCGCACCCCAATCCTCACGGGCATCACCTTTCCCCCACCTCCCCCATACACAACCACCTGAAGGGAGGACATAGGTTTACCCCTTACACTTTACCTAATTCCAACTCTGGGGTGAGTTCTTCGCCTCTGGGCAGCGCTTTCGAGACGGTCACTCCTAGTTCTCATACTAGGAGCCTAAGTAATTCGCCTTCTGGTAAAATAAGGGGTGGTTCACTCTCCCCACCCCTTAGACCCAGCACCACGTCGCCCAAACCGGAGGCGGCCAACTCCCCCAGCGACTTGAAAAGCATAGAGAAGATGGTGAACGGTTTAGACGTGAAACAGACTGAAGAAATGAATGATAAATAGTAAAAGTAGTGAGGATGTAGTTATTTTGGCCGTACTGTGTATATATATCGTTTAGATACATTCCCAAGTGTAAGAGATCGTTTATGGCGACGGCGTAACGTAGCGGACCTGTGATAGAACCTTGTGGTAGTCGATTTTCAACGCCGCCTCCGAACACTCTTATATTTGAGAAGAAAAATACGAGGCGTCCGCAAAACTTGTAATAGGTATCTTCTGTCGGTACGACTCAGCTTCATGTTCTCATAGACAAGCTGTATGTTTTGGAAAAGAAAGTTTTGATATAAAAAAAAACAAAATCCAGACTACGTCGGTATTCATTTGTTAATAAATATAAATGCTACCTGAAATCAGAAGTGGGATTTACAGAAATACGGTTCTGAGTCGTCCAGTCATTAGTTACGGAGTTTTGCAGGCGCCGAATAACGGGGTTTTTTTGCAATAAATATGCCGAGCTTATGAAACTTTGTTTTGACAGTACGTGTAGGTTCATTCCGTACCTTTCGAAGGATTTGATTCGTACCCACCGCATGAGAAAGTTCGACCTCGAAGTGCTTTTCCCAAGCTTACTGCTATAAAAGTACAAAATAAGTGTATTTGTAAAAAGTAATATACCTAACTACGGCAATGTTAAGTTCGTTTTTCCATTGGTGCTGATACTGTCACTTCTGACACGTACCTAAAAGGATAAGATCGCGTGACGTTTTATAACTTTAGGTCTTCGTTACAGTGAGTGTAGAAGGTACTATTAAAACCTTGTAAGAAATACAATTATGTTCCTTTTTTTCACTATTTAAATGATGTAAATAATGTCTGTAAGTAACTGATGCTGTACATAGTTGTTTTCTTTTGTGTAAATTGTATATTACTATATTATAACTGTATATTAGACCAGATATATTTATGTTTTCTGACCAGGCATCCTAGCAATATTCACGGCCACCTATGCTGGAATATTTCCAGGGATTCCTTAGATAATACTCCACTCTGTAGGTCACCGTTTTTTGGTAAAATGCAATACCTATGCAATTTTTATATACTCTGTACATAGACCCTTCCTATTCCTGGATAACATGTAAAATATGCTTTATGTTATGATCTAACAGTACCAGGCGTAAACGTTGTATATCGCTTATTTATTAATTTTCGTTTAGGTGAAACCTTTACGGTTGGTACTACCTGGAGTAATGACGTAGCAATCGTAAAATTGTCTTGTGTATATGTCAATTAATTTAAGAATTAAAATGATATTCATACAAATACGGGACTGGTATTATTTTTCAATCCCTATCCTTTCCTATACGCGGGTCCAATATTATTCAAATTCTGTTAAGGGTTAGTGAGGAGGAGATATAACAGAAAAAGGTTTTTTTTTAACTTGAACGAAGTGTACTTTTCCATTAAGAAATCAACTTCTAGAGTGTCTGTATTTTAAGTGAAATCTCCAAGTACCGCATGCTCGAAAACTTTAAGAGACAGATGGATGCGGTTTTCACAACAAGGCTGCATTTTCAAGAAAATTCTTATAAGAGATTGTTCGTATCTCAAAGAATAGCTAAGATATCGGAATGATAACAATTACTTCTGATAGAGTTTTTCTCGTAGAATTCAGTGACGCACTTGTAATTTCTCTACATGATGTCTGTTTTAAAATATGAACCAAACACACGATTTCATAAACGGAACACCCTGTATTTTTTTATGCAATGGAATTACTTTATTTTTTTCCTTCATAATGATATATAATGCACGTCTATTACCCTGGCAAGCCAAGGTCAGCGGCCGCCAAAAACAAGTACTGGATATTTTGTTTCTAATTTGTAATAGCGTAATATTACGCTAGCGGCCCATCGAATTACTCCGCAACTAACAACGATAGCAAAGCGATTTTTGTATCATATTTTGTTGCTCGTCGAGTACTTTCTACCGGTGTAAAGTTTTTTCAAAAATAAAAAAAAAATTGTACATTCAACTCGTACAATCAGTTAAAAAATTGTTGCTGCTTTGGACCACTAGCGTAAGTTACTATAGTACCCACCACTTTTCTCGAAAACGGCACAAGCTACAAAATTGAAACAGTATCAGTGAAAAATAAAAAATCGTTTCCTAGATTTTAAATTGGCGTGTTTATACACGTCCGTCAGTGCTATCAGTGCAGCTTCAGTGTCAGTGACTTTTAAATACGTCAGTGACGATATTCTTGTAATTTTACTGACGAACTGACCAGATTTTTCTACTGCTTAGACTGGGTGAAAAGCTTATCGAGCTGGTACGAAATTTTCACCAACTGCATTATAAATATATCCAAATCACTTTGTTTGATCGTCTAGTTACTAACTACGGACGGATATGTATAAGCTGGCGTCAGTGATCGACCACAAATAACACTGATACTGAACTGATTCGTCACTGATGTATGTAAATGGGCCTTAAATGTATCATCCGTGAAAAATTATATACACTTTAAATATGCCCCAGTGGCCTCTGTGGATGTTGAACTCACGTTTTCGAAGTTTTCGAAACCGAAATGGATTATTAGCGACAAACGCCACAACCTAACACCTGAACAATACAAGTGAATAGTTATGTAGAGCATTTTGTAAACTAACAAACTAATATGAATAATGTTGGGTATTATAAATTACCAGTACAAGGTAAGACGTCATCTGCGAACTAAGTGCGAGCTTTAGTAATAACAGAGGCAAATTTCGTAAAAAGCTATAAAGTTCAGATCTGGACGATCCGTTGGTCGATGCATAGCCGTTACGGCGATACAATCGCATAAACAACGTAAAAAAACAATGAACCGTGCTGGTTCCCCGCATTAGTCGGAATATCATTAGCTCGAAGGTTGTAGTTAGCGAAGTTTAACACGTACTTGTAATTCCATAAATCTTTGCCAACAATGCAAGGCCAGGCCGCTGTTATAACTCGCATCTAACAGCGGTCTAATACGATAAATTATAAAACGTTTTGTCGGAGACATCGATATACAATAAAGGCCGTTTAGCGCAATTACGCATTTGTTCTGTGATACATTGTGCCATTGTCGGCCAGCGTTTATCGCTTGTTATCTGGGAAACGCCGACTAGATCTAATTGTAATGTTTAATTAAGCAGATGAAATGCTGTTTAAAAGGATACGACCAAGCAGGAAGCAATAAGTAAAGAAGTCATTCCGCCATTCTGCTGATTTATGTAATAGACCAGACAGACCTACAGGGTGTTGATGTTGATCTTGGATGGTTATTAGGTGGGTATCAGTGAGTTGGAAGGGATAGATGTAACAAAGACTAAACTTTCCTTGCGCAAAGGCTGCCTGTATTCCGGACATTGGGTGACTTAGGTGGGGGAAACATCAGGGTTGTATTCAAAAATTTTAGTGACCGAAGATTACACATTTTCATGAATAATTAATGATTTAAAACAGACATATGTAAATATTTAATAACAACACTTTTTCCGATGCTTTTTGTATATGTTATGTCATCTATACAAAACTCGGGAATTTTTATTCAATATCGGTTAATTTTTATAAAGTTATACAGAAGAAAAAAATAGGAAATCGTAGTATAAGGTTTAAATTTGTAGGTATTAGTAAAACAAATCAAAGTCTCAACGATTATGATTAATTTGTGTTAATTTGAATTAAATTATTTGTTGAATATCATTTATTTTTACTAATGGCTAAGCGTTTTATCATCATGAGAAATGTGAAGTACACCGGGTGACAACAGAAAGTGGGAACATGCTGTCACTTTTTTATGACTGCTGATAAAAATTTGAAATTGGGTGGGTTTATACTAGATGATGCCATGATTTCATGACATTTCCGGTTTGACCGGAAATTACCGTAAATTTATATTTTTAAATGGGACACCTTGTATGTCTTAACATTACCTACTGTTTTTACAAGGACCATTTATTCAGAAAATTCCCCGACAACATTCTCATAGTATGGAAACAGACCGCAACAAAAAATAGTTTATGCCACCCCGTACCGTATAATTTTGATCACCCTGTATATCGAGACTGGCGTCCGTACAACGGGCTCGGCCGATTTTAATACCTTCCTCTGTCACAATTCACGTCCATCATTGCCGTGATTTACAAGTTAATCGCCCAATTTGAAAAATTACAGACAATAAAAACACGAACCGTACAAACTATCCGTCACTGACTAATTTTTCAACATGGCGTATCGTATTTTACGGTCATATTAATGGTCCGTTTTATTTCGAAGCGCATATCGGATTTCTGTGGTTTATTTTAATTGCGACGATAAGATAAATAAATATAAAATTACACGATTCCTTAAAATGCGGTCGATAAATTAGGAGAAGATTTCGTTTAATCCCTTTGGGGTCCCATAACTCGGAATTCTGGAGGTATGGTAGCGATAAGATAAGCCAAATCGAACGTATCATTCGTCATAAAGACATCAATGGAATATACAGGGTGTTAAGAGTGTAAAATATTTAAGGAGGTAATAGTATGAACCAAAATAAGCAGAAAAGTCTCAATAAACATGGGTCCGCAAAGTAACGGTTGCGGATATATGGAATGTATTATGTTTTTAGCCCCTTTTTTTATTTTGCAAAAACGTTGTGTATTTTCTTATAATAGTTGGTTGATGTTTAGTGAAATAAACAGTACCTATTTGACAGTTGTTCTCAGTGCATAAGTTTTCTTTCGCTATGGCTGGTTACTCTAACGCAGAATTAACAGACATGCATTTTATGTAGGATCGTGCTAATAGGAACGCCACCGAAGCGCGACGTCTTTATGTTGACGCTTATCCAAATTACCAGATTCCTTCACAACGCATGTTTGGAAGAATTTACCAAAGATTGCGTGATACCGGTTCCTTGAGCAAACAGTGCCATTTATCCGGAAGACCAAGGTCGGTATCCACTCCTAGAGCAGAAGAAGAAATTCTAGCACTGGTAGAACAGAATCCAGGTACGAGTGTGCAGAGAATATCAGCCGAGGTAGGAATTAGTGGTCCTCTTGTTTGGAGAATCCTTCACGAACAACTGCTTTATCCATACCATGTGCAACGAGTACAGGCCTTAAATCCAATAAATGATCATCAAGCACTTTTGGTTTTTTTTGGCCGCTGGTTTCTACGTCATGATGCTGAAGACCCTCGTTTTCTTGCAAACATTCTTTTTACTGATGAGGCCGGGTTCACAAGAAATGGAGTGTTTAATTTTAACAATACGCATATTTGGGCCGACGAAAATCCTCATGCTCTAATAGAATCTGGACATCAGGCACGTTTTTCATTAAACATTTGGATGGGTATTGTAGGTGACAGGTTTCTAGGTCCTGTTGTTTTACCAAACCGATTAACAGGCGCTGCTTACCTCAACTTTCTGCAGAACACACTGTATGAGTTTTTGGAAGACATTCCTTTGAATCAGAGGCAACAAATATAGTTCCAGCATGATGGTGCTCCAGCTCATTTTTCCATGGCCGTTACAGAGCATTTACACCAAATGTTTCCACATAGATGGGTAGGAAGGACCGGACCTGTTTTATGGCCTCCAAGACCGCCTGATCTGAACCCTCTAGATTTCTTTGTTTGGGGATAATTGAAGACATTAGTGTATGGTACTCCTGTAAATAGCCTGAAAGAGCTGCAGCTACGGATTAATCAAAAGTGTCAAGAAATCCAAACCAAGGAGGGTGTTTTCGAAAGAGTTCGAATATCGTTGAGACGAAGATGTCGTGCCTGCTTGGAAATGGACGGAGGGCACTTTGAACATCTTCTGTAACTTTGTTTTTTGTTTGTTAAAAGCTTCTTTTGTCGGTTTATTCCTAATAAAATAAAATGTTTGAAAAACGAATAGTGGTCCATATCTCCGCAACCGTTACTTTGCGGACCCATGTCTATTAAGACTTCTCTGCTTATTTTGGTTCATACTATTAACTCCTGAAATATTTTACACTCTTTTTTTAACACCCTGTACAATATATAGCGGTTTAAGAGTTGACTTTTACTACCCTTTCGATGCATCAATGGGGTTCATATCGGGTGATTTAGGTGACCAAGATTAACCTGGTTCTTGAGTGTCCCGTCCCATCACAAGCAGTCAAACTAAAATGTGGGAGCCCCGTCGTGCATAAACCACATTCTTTGCGCGTCGTCAAGTATATAGTTCAGGTAAAACGTTTTCAAGAAACCGTTTGTAGGAGACACCGGTTAAAGTTCTTGGTAAAAAAAGGGTCTAACAAGAAAATTTTCAATAATGCTCACCCATACATTTAAAGAAAACTGATGTTGAAACCGAAATTCCATTATGGCATTTAGGGTTTTCATCAGAGCAAACGTGATTATTGTAAAAGTTCAATATAGCATTTTTAGCGGTAAAGTCAACATTTGGTTCAATTTGTTGCAAAATCTAGTAGCAAAATTGTAGACGAGCAGGATGATCTTGCGAGAGGAAGGCTTGAACCCTTTGCATCTGATACGGGTATAGCTGTTGATGTTTCAGAACGGACCCACCTAATTTATGATTCACATTAAGATTTGCAGCGATTTTCCTATTACTAGTATTTGGGTCTTCTTCAATTTCTCGTAGAATAGCGTTCCAACTCAGGCGTTGTAACAGTCAAAGGTCTTACAGATAGTGGACCTTTCTGAAATGAGCCTGACTCCAAAAGATGTTGAAAAATATTTCTGAACATTCTTGGATTTGGATGATTCGGAAATCTTTCCATATGAATTCGCCATTTCCATCTGCCAGGCCATAAATGTAAGTAAGTAAAGAGTCCAAATTTTTGTAACAAAAAAAATCTTTATTTTACTACTTAAGAAACATGACGTATAATGTGCCAGAAAGCTTAAGAATTAAACGTGCATACGCCGATGAATGATGCTGTAGATAGGTGCAATTTTATAACGAGTCTGTTACAAAGGTTTAGGGCAGAAGTGGTAAAAGAAAACAAAAAAAAATACAATGGCGTGAAATATTCTACCCGTATGATTTAAAATGAAATTACAACACAAAGAAAATTCAAACTGCAATCGCGAAAGTTTGCTTAGTATGTATGAAATTAATTTTCATTACATAAAACGAAATCGAAAACGAATTAAAATGTTAATAAATATTATAACAGGTGAAACCGCCCCCGATTTGTTTCTATACACAAAAGTGAGCTTCGTAGGAAAGATTGTTTTGCTCTAAACAAAACTCCAACATCTTGTCAAACCAGATTCTATTAAACAGCATAAAATTATTAATTAATATCCACATTTATAGTGATTTTGAAATGCATTTCTTACGGGAATATAGGCTTGTTGTTGAAAAAGGATGCTTTTAAGCCACTAATGTGAAGAATTTTCTGATTTACTAGTTTTAAAGTATTCTATACATGTTTTATTTGATTTATAAATAGTCGGATAACACACTTTTTGTTCCAATGTAGTGTGTCATCATGTAGTGTGTGTTCTACATTGTAGAATAGACGGATTCAAGATTGTTAAATGAGATTTGACATTATTTTGAGCAATAGACTTTCTAAACTATAATATCTACTCAATTTTTAAGCATTTATATCAAAACTGCTTTTTAATAAGCATTCCAGTTGTTTTTGCTTTTCCATTGAGGTTTTTGTTGTGTTCAAATTATCAAGTCAAGTTCTGCGAAAAAGATTGTATTACGCTATTGTATTTATGGTTTTGCATTGTGTTGTGTTTGTTTTGCTGTTGTGATTTGAATGACAGAAAAGTGTATAATAGTGTTACTGTAAATTACTAAGTAGCTTAAAACGAGGATTCTATTAAACTGCCAAAAATAATTAATTACCGAATATAACTCCATTGTGTTGCAAAAACACTGATTTTAAACCTTGCCGACCATTCGCAATGAAAGTTTTATTGATTGTAGGCTCTTATTAACAATTAGTCTAAATTTCTATAAAAAATACAATTCAAAATAAACTAGTGTATGAAAATCCTTTAACTCTTTATTTGTTCGCTTTACAAATTTCCGTAAAAATGTACCATCTGGCAACATCGACTCGGGCTTTGGATAGGCAACCGCTAGGTTCCTAGCTGTCAAACGGTGACATTTTGGAGCAGGCCGTATTAGAATTTATTTTTCCACTATAAAATTGAAGGGTTTTTTTGGCAAAACGTAAGTAAAGGACCTTTTTGGTATAAGACTTTGTTATTCCGAATATCACTAGGAATCTGTATTTTACTATGTTCTGCATTCTCAGACGCCAAACCCTGTATTCATCCATATTTCGCTCTTCAGCTGGCCATAATTCGGTTTTATTCAAAACTTCTCGCTCTCCCGGCTCCCGGTGGGTGTTCAGACGTCACCTTAAATGATCCAGAAGCGGCGAAACCGTTTAAGTTTCTGCGTACGGCCCATTTAACCCCACTCCGGGCGAAATCATATTCTCGCGGCAGCCCGACACCCCCATCGGCGCTCTCTAACAATGTAAGGCAAAAAAGGCGCTTTGTCTGCGCCAGTAATTTACTTATATTGTAGTTAAATTGCGTCGCGGGCGTTTTTCAGGCCTCGCCGGGTCCGACGACGTCCCGGACCGCCATCTGTCAATCTGAGGATGAGTCAGAGCCGACCAGAGCGGAATGCGGTGGCCAGAGACGTTCCCGGGCGAAGGGTTCAGTTTTAAGCCTCCAAATACGCATAAAATATACGAAAGTCACATAAAAACATGTGAGTGTGACTTCTAAGCGGAAAAAATAAAATTCGTGGAAATATTCGGTTTAAAACAGTCTTACATAAAAAAGTCCTATATTCACGTCCTGCAAAAAAAACCTGAACTTCAATTTTGCGGTGGAAAAATAAATTTACGGTCCTGGTGAAAATTTGCCGTTTGACATGCTATGATCCTAGCGGTTGCCTATCCAAAGGCCGACACAGCGTTGCCAGATGATATAATTTTACGGAAATTTGTAAAACGAACAAATAAAGAGATAAAGGATCTTCATACGCTAATTAATTTTGAACTGGAAGTATTACGAAAATTTAGACTAGTTAATAAAAAGGTAGACTAAAATCAATAAAAATTAAATGCGGAAGGTCGGCAAGGTTTAAAAACAAGTTTTGCTTTCAATAAGCTAAATTTCCGTAAGCAATGCAGTTCAAAATCAGTATAAATGTAGATATTAATTAATATTTTTAGACAGTTTAGTAAAATCCTCGTTTAAATAAATAAAAATAAACTATAAAAATGAATTGATTGCTTTCTGTAAACGGTAATATGTGATTTGAGAAAAGATGTTTGTACAAGGTGGGCAAATTTCGACGGTTTCATAATGATATTTGGAAAGAGAAAAAAATAACGATTTCAACTGACCCATGGCCATCTATGGTTTGTATTTAAAAAAACACAACTTGGTTATAACTCAAAAATTAATAAAGTTACAAGAAATTAGGCATGCCACTGGACTCTACTAAAAAAGTGCCTACTATACAATAACGTAATACACCGATCTGTTTCTTAAAACTTGACTTGACAATTTGAACATTTCTTCAGATAACAACAACCTCAATGGAAAAGCAAAAACAATTGAAAAGCAGCTTTGATATAGATGCACATAAATTGAGTATACAGTATGCGCCAAAACTATGGAATAAATTCAATAAAACCGAAACAACTCTGACTAGTGTCATTGTTTAATGCAACCAATCGTGAAGAATTATGAGGATTATCCACCATACTTATCAAAATGTTCTGTTTCTGATTTTCATTAATGCTTGGACGTCCAGGTTTTGGAATATTTACAACATTGCCAGTTTCTCTAAATTTAGACTCTACCTTACTGACTGTTGATTGGCTGATAGGGCGATCTGGATATTTTTCATTAAATAAATCGCAAACTTCCTGCTGAGTTCTAGTCATATTCCCGCATCCGATAAGAATTAAAATTTCAATTCTTTGAGTAACAGTTAAATGTGCCATAATACTTTAAACTGAATAATAATTTCTATGTCGCTTACAATACTTATTAGAAAGTCGGTGTGACAATGACACTTTGCAAAGATTTTCACCTACGTGATCCATAAAAGAACTATGGAATTCGAAAAACTAAACTTGATAACGTTTTTGCTTTATTTTAATTGATTTACGTTTTCTAACATTCAATCGTCATTTACTCGAAAACTTTCCTATGTAAGAGGGCAAAATTTTAGTAGTCTGATAGAGAATTAAACGATCTTTCAGAATCAAGGGAAAAAATATGGTGTTGCCATTTAAAAAAAAAATCGATGACGTCATTACTCGAAAACAAATGACATTTGAAAATCGCATTTTACGCTAAAATATGTATTTTTTAAATTAAAAATCGACCAGTTCGAGGATTTTTCCCAAAAAATAATTGTTTCGTTTTTATTAAATTTATTCCATAGTTTTGGCGCATACTGTATAATATTTACAAAGGCCTATTCAAAATAATGTCAAATGTGACTTAACGATCACGAATCGAACATCTACTCTACAAAGAGCGTGATATCCAATTATTTATAAACCGAATAAAAATTCTTCACATTTTAGTGATTTGAAAAAATCTTTTCTTCGAAGGGGATTGCATTTTTATGTCGAAATGTGAAGAAAATATTCACATCTGGCAACACTGATCTCTTAGTCTCCACTGCACCCCACTCCGCAAATGCATCTAGGTGTTAACTTTTTGTAAGTTTTTATTAAATATTTTTAATATTAAAATTTCATACACGATCCAGACTTCTTCAGTAACTAATAACTGCTTAATGAATATTATACGTTAACGACTTTACATAGAAAACAAGCTGTATAAAAACGTCCTATTTTTAAATCTTCAGCTTCCTCCAGAATATTCTGACGGGAACACGTCCAATTCATGTAAAGCGAGCAAAAACAAACGTCCGGGACATTCGACTATATTCCTGGTGCATCCCCAACCGCTATCTGATGTTCGGATCGGCTGTAAGAGGTTTAGTAACCGATATCGGGTGGATCTCGGCCGTTCCGACCCCAACGATTTTCCATAATCCTGGGATCTGGTCAATAACAATTTGTCCGTGGGGACCGGAGCTGAAATAGACGTTAGGGCGGGCGATATGGCCTTTTAATTTTTCCGGGATCGAATGTCGCGCTAGTCTTATCTGCCAAGGCCTTATGTTCCGCCGTTTGTGGCTATTTTCCCTACTAGGGTAGATTTTTTATCACTGATACGGATATTAGACGGGATTTAGCTCTCAATCCCCATCATTTTACTCTATTAATAAAAAAATGTAAGAAACTACAGAACTAAAACTAACGATCTAAAAGAACACTTCAAACCTGTGCAAAATTAATACCGTAAATAATTAGATTTATAATATTCATTTTACATTTTACTAAGTAAATTTAGTCTCAACGAAAAAGAACTAAATTTAACACTTTAGTCCTCACAAACTAAAAATAGTTTAGTTTTCTGTAAAATTAGTACGGCAAGTAGTACATTTCAATTCAAATATTATTTTTACAATTTAGTTCAAGAAACTAAAAACAAAATGTTACACTTTAGTCCCCAAGAACAAAAAAACACTAGTCATTAGGAACTAAGCATGGATATTACTTAAATCACATTTGTAATACTCTCTTTATATTTACCAAGTAAATCTAGTCCCATAGACTGAACTGAATATAACACTTTTGCCCTAGAAACTAAAACACTTTAGTTTTCTGTAAATTTAGTACAGTAAGAAATTAAATTACACTTAAAATATTATTTTTATATTTTAGTTCAAAAGACTAAAAACAAAAAGTTACACTTTAGTCTCCAAGAACTAAAAAACGCTTTAGTCATTAGGAACTAAGTATTAAACTGATTTAAATTACATTTGTAATATTCACTTAATATTTACCAATTTAGTCTCACAGACTAAAGAACAAAAAATAACACTTTTGTCCTAGGAACTAAAAACACTTTAGTTTTCTGTAAACTTATTAAATTACACTTAAAATATTATTTTTACATTAACTAAGTAAATTTAGTTCAAAAAAACGAAAATATAAAGTTACACTCCAAAAACTAAAAAACACTTATCTGTAAAGTAAGTGTGTGGAAAGGATTTCAATTACATATGTAATATTCTTTTACATATGCATCTGTAATATTCTTTGTTTTAACATTTACCAAATAAATTTAGTCCTAAAGAACATTAATACATTAGTGCTAAAGAACTAAAAGTAACACTTTAGTGTTCTGTAGAATTAGACAGCAATAATTTAAATAGCATTTGTAATATTTGCAAAGTAAATTCAGTCCACTGAAAGTGCAAGAGACAATTTACTTGCACAGGCATTAAGTATTACACACTTTAGTCCTATGTAAAGTTATTATGGTGAAAAATTAAATTACAGTTGAAAGGTTTTAATGTTTACATTTACAGTAACTAAAAGCAACATTCTAGTCATCGGGAACTAAAAAAAAGCACTGTCTTCTGTAAAATCACTACAGTTGTTTACAAAATAAACATAGACTAAAATAATACTTTAGTTCTCATAAGATGATTAAGAAACGCGCTAAAAAAAGAAGAAAACATCACGGAAGCCCATGCAAACGAATCCCAGGATTCCCCAAGATTTTTTTCCAGCGATCCTCGAATGCCTTGCCTTATAGACTCGCCTGGTTTCCGCGATAGCTCGCAGCTGCGATTTATCGCGAACAATGAGACCTCTCTCAAACCTAATGTATGTCGTACACGGTCGCGTATCTCACGGTCCCGGAAAGGAAGACAACTGACTAACGCAACGCCTACCGCGACGCGTCCTGATCCTGGAGATAGATCTAGCTTCCGCGAATTCGAGGCGCTATGACGATGAATCGCCATGGGGCAGGCAGTGGCTGGATTTTCGAATTGCTGGAAAACATGCGTCAAAAGTCAAGTTGATTCCAGCAGGAATTCTTCTAGCCCGGTTTTTCCTAGAAACAGGCTTTTTTCGATTTATTGGCAGTAACAGGTATTTTTTTAAGTAGAATGAATTCCCACTAGAATTTATTGAGGAAAATGGCAGAGAATGTTGATAACCAACTCCTGCCAGAAAAGTCCAACTGTCAAGTGTCAAAATTATTGTCATTTTCATTATTTACCTTGGTTAATAAATCAAGGTCATCATTATTCACCCAAATCAAAATGATAGAAGTTTACGCGTCAGAGGTCGATAATGATGGGCTTATAGGCCAGTAGTGGAAAAAATACATTTTCCAACGACTCATTTTGCTGTAAGGGTAAGGTGGCTTATAACGTATGCTGATATTTTTTAATATATTTTTAGGTTTTAACAATATTGTGTGAAACTAACTACTCTACGGACTAAATCCCCAACCAGAGTTGAATTACACCCACAATATCAACCCATATATTCTTTATTATTAGGTTTTGTTATTATTGAATAGAGCTTTGTCTGTGGAATTGTTCATTAGCATAATTAGATGTGATTTATATTAGTTTAAAATACCTTTCTAATACAGTAAAAAAAGTATGCTCATATACTATGAAAATGGCTTCTATAGTGGTCTCCAAAATCGCGTATGTTTGTCAGTGAAAAGTATAACTTAGTATAGGGACTATATTACTCAGTTTCATACAATTGACGACCTAGAAATTGTCTAATAACGTATTGAATCGGTACTAGAGATAACATAAATCAATGAAAGTCAGAACTGTAGTTGGATTTTATTGAATATGTGTACATTCAAAAAGAAAAAAAGGACTTACACAAAAACATTTTTTACTGTCATTGCCGCCTTCACGTGTAAAAAATTACTGTCCCGTATTCATTGATGAACTTAATAGCTTTATGGCAATAAAATCAGTTCTGAATCCAGGCCAACGCATCTCACCAAGGCCACTCGCAGTTGCCCACGATTTATTCTAACCAAACTAATTGCGATGTAAAGTCTCCTTTTTGATTTCGCCGACGACGATCGTCCAAGCGAGTGGTCCCAGCGACCGAGGCATGCCCGCCGGTTTACAGGAACATGTCCCACTGTAATCGGATGATACCACTTCTGGGAATCCTGAACTTCGACTAATTATGCCGCTACTGTGTTGGCGGGGACGTTTTTCTTTTGTTTAGGCTCTTATTGTCGATTCAAGAGCTACCGATCTGCGTATGCGCTGGTGGTTGTAGTAGGTAATGCAACTACTAGTAGAGACTCAGCATGCCGTTGAATGGAAATAAAAAATAAATAAAATGATGAAAAATTAAATGCACTTGAGCAGAGCTGAGGAATTTTGTTGCTTTTTAGGTCTAAATCCCACATTTTTCCTCTTGACATATGAAGGTACTTTTAAAAATTTACTTATATTTAGGTTTTTTAAATTTTTACAACGCTTTTTAGTACAATTAAGTAAATTTTTAAAATGAATACTAGAGACAGCTTCTCTTCTCTAACAGCAATGCAAGTACTAGTATGCGGAATTAATAAATTACTAGTAGTGGCAATATTGCTTCTGCTTCTGCATGAACTTCTTTTAATTTCGTATTTGGTGTATCTTTCTAACCTATGATTCTTTTTGCTATTTCGTTTTACTGTTCAATGGAATTCTCAATACAACCTTCGCCAACTGAACTTGATCGCCTACCTCTATGTCACTTTAAATGTGTTATGTCCGCTTCAGAATCTGCCAACTTTGTTGCAGAGCTGCGTTGGAAGCAATGGCCAGTGTATTCATTGGCGTTGGAGAGTGCAAGAAATTCTTTTTTGACATACCTCCAATCGTATTGATGCCAACTGGCAGGGTACAGCATTTACTACTTCGATCAAGTCAAGAGAAATCGCTAATGTGTCGTATTGAGTGGACAAAGTTTGCGTCCTCACGAAATATACCTAAAAAATTGGTACCATCTATTGTTCTCTCAGTAATCGTAAACATTCTTGGGACATGAATTTTGACGCTAATAAATGACACAATCTTTTATGGCATCTATTGTCAAAATTGTGATTTTTCCCTCCTACATGCTCTATATACTACAACGATTAAAACAACTTTGGCTAACAGGAATTCTTTATCCTCGGCTTTCATAGAGCGTTCCATTTCCAGCTTCATAAATATTTTTTATTTCTTTGGCTGATATCCGAAAGCTTTCCTTTTTAAAAATGCAATTAGGTTTGTCAATTTGCTAATATTTACGTTTTTGTTCAGGTACACCATGATGTGGAGAATCAAATATTTACTCCACAAAGATGACGGGCTTAACGTACTGGATAGCTTCAGGAAAAAGGCTTACATAAATTGCTATTTTTTAATACTTTTTACACCCTTTTTTGATAATATTTCCTAAACACCGCATGTTCCTTCTCATATCTGTGCCTAGATTTTGCAAGGCAATAGACCCAAATTTGGGATCTTTGCTGCTTCCAAAATATATGGCGTAACAATATGGTATTCCATAAGGTTTTAACTTATGCTCACTGTCCTTAAACTACTTAAACAATCACAAATGAAGCTGTATGTTTATGACAAACGTTTTAAATCAAACAAAGTATAATGTTACGTATTGACACACATACGGAGTCCCTCAAGGGCCAAATTTAGGCCCAATCAATTTCAATGCCTCTTAAAAGTCACCGTATTTCTGGCCAAAAATTGGTCATGTGGCTTTAAGTACAGGAATCTCAAAAAAAATAGAATTAGTCACAAAAATAAACATCATTTAAAGGAAAAAAATTATGCCACACAACCTGAATCAGTACGAGGCCTTCAACGCATAATACACGAGTGCAACCTTATTATCGCCATAATATTTGAACACATTTTAAGCAACGTCCCTCCTACTGCATGAAGACTGGCTGTGGGTATTTTCAACATCTAATAAATTACGATTTGCCGAGATTTATCTCGGTATGTGAACCGACACTGGCCATATTGCTGCAATACTTGTTGGAAACACGCCGTCATCCTTTGAGAGCCAACTGAATATTTGTACCAAGTATCCAACGTCATACAAGATCCAATTCCATGTTCCGCTTCTGCTACGTCTTTTACTATACATTTTTGCAATGCTTCCTATAGAAGAGACCAGGAATGTTATCAATGACCTTACTAGAGAGTACCGAGTGTGATAGGCTTCTGTAGACCTCATCCTCGCTATGCTTCCAATGCGCGGCTAAACGATAAAACAGCAGCCTCGCGGCTTTTACAGATACTTAACTAATTGTCGGCCCCAGCGTCGGGCGAGGAGGGGCGCTAAGGGGGCGTACATCGACAACCACTCCAATACAACTTAAAAGTCTTAATAGGTGACTAAATATTAAACCTAGGGCTATCCTTATATGGTTCTCATGACAACAAAGCTATTTTCCATATTCAATGTCACAAAAATGTTCCGTGTTTTGCCATGGGTAACTAGATGCACCTTCTTTATTTTCCTGCTGTCGTTCATACTGGCAACATAACCTCACAAGGAACCAATCGCTTACTGATTGTTGTTACGCACAATTTTTTCTGTATTGTAAAGATATTTTAGGTAATATAAATTCTTTTTAATACAATTCCTATTAATGAAGTCATATGTATGCCCTTTGGTACAGAAAACGTAAGTATGATAAGGAACAGTTCCATAAACAAGCCTGGATTGACATATATTTAAAATAATCATGAATCTACCTAAATTAACCAAAGAAAAGAGACATGCCTGGCACGTTTGTTTTAAGAAATGATAAACGTAACTTAGACTTCAACATAGCGAGCAACCAAATGGACATTATCTTATCTTATTTAACGTTTTTAAGTTTCACTAGTGTCGTTCTTATTATTGTCATGACAATATGTTGACACTATTATTGGGTACATCGTACGAGGGTCAGCGCTGTTGGCAACATAACCTCACAAGTAACCAATTGCTTGCTGATTATTGTTACGCTGAATGTGTTACTATGTATAAGGATTATAAGACAGCTTTTTCAGTATCGTAAAGGTATTTTAGCCTAATATAAATAAATTTTCATACAGTTCCTATTAATGAAGTCATATATATATATATATATATATATATATATATATATATGTCTCTTGGTACAAAAAAAGCAAGTATGCTAAGGAACAATTCCATGGACAAGATTGGATTCAATAAATATATAAAATAAACATGAATCTACCTAAATTTACTAAAGAAAAAAGATAATGGAATGCTAAACGAAGTTTTGGTTAGATTTTGTTGCAGCTTGTAACCAGAGATGGACCTTATTTAACGTTTTTATATTTGCTAAACGATTTATTTGCAATTTAGCCATGTAGCTGGACTCGGTAATGCATTCAGCAGGGTAATTGTGATTTCATGCACGCCACTGGCTCAGCTAATTGTCCGAGCCTACTTCAGGTAATTATTCATTAATTGACTTTCTTGCTCGACGATGTTCTTGTCCTTTAGAAGAATCCTTTGAAGGTGGCCGCTGACGCAACTCTCGCAGTTTATTTGGGAAACACTTGAACGTACTCTCTGGAGAAGCAGATAGGATGATTGTTTTATGCATTGTATGCAGGTTGTTAATTCGTTGCAGGATTAGCTGTGCGGTCGCTACGCTCAGAACGGCTCTCTGAGATATACGAGGAGGCAACGAAAAGTAGTAAACTGCATAAGAACAGTTACAGTTATTTATCACTTTTTATATTCACATACTGTCTGTTCAAATCATTTTCAAGCATTTTTTTCATTTTACACGAATTTTATAACAATAATTAATGATTATCCATTTAAAGCTAGCTAAGGGTAGTTTATATAGGCTTAGGGGTAGTAGCGACATTTCCCCAGCTATCTGACGTATTTCTCGGCCATTCCAATGTTAATTAACAATAATCAATTGATTTCTTTATGATTTATGCGTTCCCCCGGATAAGCCAAAAATCGGCTAGTTTTAACATTGTCCTTTGATTTGAATAATTTCAAAGCACAAATTAATAATAATTAAATTTTGTTTCACTATTTTTCTCGCCACAAAAGTGACACTTTTAATCCTGATATAACAATATACTATTTTCTCATTTATTTCCTCTACGTTTCGCTTGCGATTCCTAGGTGTTGCTGTCCTGATTATTCCGCCTTTCGACAAGGTAATCACTTCAATTCAACGCCAGTCTAGACACATATTACCATATCTCGAATAAAATCTACCAAATAAAAAAAACAAGATTTCCTCAACAGTAATTCTGCCGTGTTATTTCGAATGATACGCTTTACCGTTTCCACAAATCCCAGTAATTACGGTGTATTGTCCCGCCAGCACCTCGTTAAGCTAATTCCTGTACAGAAAAATCCTCGCGTGAGAGCTGAAATTAATACTTAATTCGATTAATGTCAATATTTAATTTACGTGGGCTTGAATGTCTAGTTTAATTACTGCGAAGACTTTTGCTAATGCAGAACCCAACGCTCCGCTGAGCAAACAATTTAAATAATAAATTTCGACGCTGCGCGATACATTATTTATTAAGGCGCATTGTTTTTTTAATTAAATAATGAGTATAATTTTCTTTAAGAGAATATCGAGTTAATAAATTGCAGATATTAAGTGAGTCGTTTAATATAGTAAGATATATTAATAGAGATGAGATGAGATAAATCATATAAATGGCTGTGTGTGAACGTGTATGTACCGCTTTAGCATAAAACCGATATGGAGTACAAAATATATTCGTATGTCTAAGAAATAGTATATCTTTTTTTTACTGTTTTAGAAAGGTATTTTAAGCTAATATAAATCAAATCTCCTACAATTCCTATCAATGAAGTCATATGTATGTTCTCTGATACCAAACATCTAGGTATGCTAATGAACAATTCCACAGACAAAGCTCTATTCAATAATTATCTAAAGAAAATAATCTAATTTACTCACTCTAAAAAAATCTAACTTCACTTTTTTGGCAGTGGGAACACGACAAATTCAACCACAATAGATGAGATCTGACCTATTTCTGCATTTTTAGGATTGCTTCTTCAGGTGGTCTCCTTTAAGTTGAATCAAATATCTAACTATAAAAATTATTATAAAAATTAAAATTATTAGAAGTTAAATATCGACAATGACAAAAAAGTGACATACTGTCAATGAATTAAATATGACAATACCTACTTGAAAAATGTTCACCTTTTATCTAAAAGTTTTTATATATTTTTAGGTATTAATAATATTGTGTGAAACTAACTACTCAGTGGACAAAAGCCCCAACCTGCGTTGAATTACACCCACAATAGTATATCGTTATAAAAGAATTAAAAGTGTACCGAAAAAATAGCCAGTATTTATAAAGGAGCAAGTTGGTTGCTTTTTGAATACTGCACCTGAGAGTTTATATTTGATGGTGAAGGTAAACGCTTTAAATATAAAAGAACGACATTTTTAAAAAGCTTCTTTATACGAGCCCAAACAACTAAATATTCGGACACGCACGCATTTTGTGCAAACAGTCCCACAAATTAATCAAGCAAGGTTGTAAACTTAAAACAAAAACTTTTATTGACGGAACATATATACTAATAACTATTTTCAGTAGCAATATCCTGGTTTTTAATTCATTGTAACAAAGAAAATAAACGTCAAACTACCCGAAAATATGCGGCAACTAAATATTCGGACATCACGTAATATAGATAAGCAGTAGTTAGTAGACTTTGCTAAAAAACATATGCAGGGTACTAACGTCAAAATATCACATTGTAAACATTATTAGAAGTGTGAATAACCTTTTATAGTGTGAATGCCTTTGTTGTGACGTCGTAATACGTAACATTTACGCAAAAATGGTTCGAAGTCTAGCCACTAACAAGAAAGTTAGGGAAATTATTATCCAGCAATATTCCAAAGGCAAATCGATAATTGCAGATATTATAAAAAATATGGCGAAACCGCTAATATTGACGTCCGCGGTAAAAGTCCAGGTCGACTGCAAGAAATCAAAGAGTTTTGGTAAAAAATTGCAAATCTGGAAGGCGAAATACGTTAAGGGCAATAACCAGTCAATGGAACAGAGAGTGTGGGATGTAGGTTTCGCGAGAATGCTGCCGCAAATACATTCGTAAATCTGGGCTCAAATTTTATAAGGTATGTATCATAATATTGTTTTGCAATATTGCAATTGCAATTTTAAATAGGCTAAAGAAAAACCACTTCAAACTGAAATCCAAAAACAAAGACGTTTAATTTAGGCAAAATCAAAGCGCAGTTGGACCTACCAAGATTGGAGCAAAGTTATTTTTAGCGATGAAGCTAAGTTTGATGTATGTGTAGGCGATCACCGGAAAAGTAATCAGAAACAAAACTGAAACCTTTCACAAAGACTGTATTAAACGTATAGTAAAATTTCCTAAGGGTATTATGGTGTGGTCTCAAGTTTATTGATGGTACAGTGAATGATGATAAAGACCAACAAATACTTGAAAATACCCTATTGCCCTCCATAACAAAATTGTTTCCAAACAGAGATTGCATTTATCAGCAAGATGGCGCATCATGCCATACTGCTAAAAGTACAAAAAAATGGTTTGGCGATCACAACGTGCGCGTCTTATCTTGGCCCGCTAGTAGTCCCGATTTAAATGTAATAGAAACAGTCTGGCATAAAATGAAACAACAGTTGAGGAACCATCCGCAGAGAACAATTCCTGAATTACGCGCGAAATTGCAAGAAATTTGGAGTTCTTTTACGACAGTAATTAAAGCCAAAGGAGATGTAACAAGTTATTAGTTGGGTTAAATTACGGGTGTCCGAATATTTAGTTGCCGCATATTTTAGGGTAGTTTGACGTTTCTTTTTTTGTTAGAATTAATGAATTAGAAAATACGGATATTATTACTGAAAATAGTTATTAGTATCTATATTCCGTCAATAAAAGTTTTTGTTATAAGTTTACAACCTTGCTTGATTAATTTGTGGGACTGTTTGCACAAAATGCGTGCATGTCCGTAACATTGGAGTTTGCAGGCGCATGCTGTTCTGATGAATTGGTCAATTTAACAATTGATAATGTTGGAGTTGTGAAATCCGCCTTAATTATAAAAATTCCCAATACCAAAACCAAGAGACCACGTTCTTTTACTGTGCTGGGAGTCAATTATTTAAATTTTTATCGAAATATGTTCTTTTACATCCACCTGGATTGGCAGAACGTCGATAATTTATCAGATATGTTAGTGAAAAGTGTCATCGAACGGTGGTAGCAAGAAGTTTCAACAATTTTGTAGCTGGACAATTGGAAAGAGTACAGTGGGCACGCATTACGACGAACGTCTGCTACCCTTTTAGTTGACGGCGGTGGTGACCTCAAATTGTCTTAAAAAACACGGAGAATGGGGATCGAGCACTGTGGCGGAAGGCTACATTGAAGACTCACTTTTGAATAGTGGGAATGATAAATCAAACACCATTGTCATTTATGATTTCACAACATCTATAATATAACCATTAATGAAAACATGTTGGACTGCTTTGAGAATTGCTCCAAAAATGAGGGTAGAGGCAGTTTCTGTGGTTTATTTAATTTTAATGCTAGTTCAAAGTGTGCATGTAATATCAATGTGGATAAACAAAAATTGTTGAATAAACTTTTATAAATTAAAACCAACAAAATTTGTTGTATAACATGTTGATATCCCTCGTAAAGTATAATTCGACGACTGCCGATTTACGACCTGCTGCAAAAGATCCGGTATATCCAATCACATTAAAGAAATGACCCGACTTCTTAGAATATCTTTAGACGGTAACCAAACTGTTTACTTAGCATCAAATCGCGTACAAAGATCCAGGAAGTGAACCTCTTCTAAACGGATAGCGCCTAGACCGGTAGCCAGGAAATTTTTAAAAATATTTACGATAATTATACCCGCTTTGTTTAAAACGCGTAAGCATTTAAACGGGGACACAATAAAACCTACGCTGAGATGGTATCTACCTGCTTACGCTGTATCCCCGGTAATGGGCAAATAATTTTTATTCAGAGATGCGACCGAGATTGGTGTATGATTCACCTACCGACACTTAATAAGGCTCTGTATGAGCACTGATGGCCATGAGAGCTTTTAATTAGGTGTTTATGTAGTAAACAATGACTGCCTTCAAGCAATTTGGATTTTTGTTACAATCCAGCAACCTGATAAAAATTATTAAATTTACAGTTTGACACCATGTATTACTGTAAACAATACAAAATACATATTGAGAAACTCCAGGTAAATACAGCAGAATTACATCATATAAACATTTTACTAGGCCATTATTTATATTTGTATGATGATTTTAATTTAAATTTACATATCTATTGGTATTTGTTGGTTTTTCACTTCACTTCATACTCATCATTATTATTTTTAATTAGAACATCTGAAAATGGCAATGTATTTCCTTTTTCAATTTCTAAAGTAAATTTTATAGAGTATTCTACTAAAGTTGATTTATTTTTTAAAGTAATTTTTTTGTAACTTATTTTTAACAGTACTTAATGTTTTGTCTAGCTTTTTCCTATATTTCTTAATTCTCTTTTATGTTTGCATAAATTTTATTTTCTATAGATTTATTAGAATCTTTATTTAATTTTTATAATATCCTTCACTGAACAAATTACAAATTTTTCACATATTGTCTGAAGCTATTTATTTGTGGCATAATTTAGTTTTTGTTTAGTTTTATTGGGTTTTTGCCACACTTCTGAAAAATAATAAAAATTAATTAAATAAGCCCTTGCGCCAAACGGAACAGTCAAGGGTTATTTTTGAAACTAAGTTTGCCTAACCATAAAATTTGTGTTATTTTTTACTTATCTGCTTTGTTCAGTGTGAGATTTTTTGGTTAGGCAAACTTAGTTTCAAAAATAACCCTTGACTGTTCCGTTTGGCGCAAGGGCTTATTTAATTAATTTTTATTATTTTTCAGAAGTGTGGCAAAAACCCAATAAAACTAAAGAATAATTTTGTACAGTTTTTCTTCTTTTGACAGAATACTTTTTATGAAATATTTTTAGCTACATTTAATGGCAACTTGCGAGCATATTCTTCCTGATATCTAATTTAGTATATATATTTTAGTAGCCAATTGAACAAAAAAAAGTACCAAAAAATACCAGAAATAAATAATTACAGACAACACCACTAACTGTATTACCAAGCGGGCTCAAACCACTGTCTACTGCCCATAAACAACCAGCGATCCACTTCTGGTCACCCCACAAGACATAAATTGCTACCTAGACAATTAATACGAAGCGATAATTACAGTTGTTTGAAAAAAAAATAACAGGTGACCCGTTACTACCGCGAAGCAACGCATCCATCCTGTACTAGTGCGGGTAGCGGAGAAACGTGGCAGCCAAGACACTACTGAAAAATTGTGTGCGACGTATAAATAACGTCTAATTGTCGCGATATAGCCTGCATAGTCGCCTCTGAACAAGCAGAAATTAGAGAAAAAAATCTTAATAACCCGTATAGGTGACGTGTCTGCCGGCAAAAACGGACTTCTTGCCATCGGCGTTAAGAAATTGTCTGAAATTGTTCTTGTTCGCTAAAAATACTGTTTATTAAAATTACCTGCATGATAGAATATAATTGTAGCAACCGTCGCTGGGAATATTAAAGCGATATATTAAATATTAAAAAAATATATGGAAGCGGTTAATATAGACCACGAAACAAGCCAAAGAACAAAGTAGTCAATAATAAAATAAGGAATATTTCTCTAAGAAACGATATGAATATGCACATTCCTTTACAGAACAATGTCAAGAAAGAAATGTTAAGCTACAGAACAACAAGTCAATACTGGAATGAAAAAGAACATTCCCTTACAAAGCAAAGTCAAGAATGAACAATGTTTTGTTAAATATTAACGTTAAGATATCCCTTTCTATTCAGAACAAAGTCAAGTACAATATAAAGAGGAATACACCACTAAAAAATATTGAAGATAAAAACAGGAATGTCCCGTTAAAGAGCAAAGTTAAGAACGAAATAAAAAAGTATTCTTCTAAAGTAATAAACAAAGTTAAGAACCAATTAAGCCAAAAACTGCTAGAGATCAAAGTCAAGAACAAAATAAAAAAGACATTTCTTTAAAGAACAAAGTCAAGCGAAACATTCCATTAAAAATATTAAATGTTAAAAACGAATTAAGCAAGAAGCCACTAAGGGGCAAAGACAAGAACAAAATAAAAACATTTCTTTAAAGAACAAAGTCAAGGACAAAGTGAATAGATCATTGTTCTAATAAATAAAGCCAAGAATGAGAAAGAAACATTCCACTAAAGAATAAAGATAAGAACAAATTAATTACACAAAAAACCTGAAGAACAAAGTCAAGAACAAAATAAAACGAATATTTCTCTAAAGAATAAGTCAATAACGAAAGAGGAACATTTCAAATAGTGAAGACCGAAACAGAAAAGTTACGCTACAGCGTACAGTTACAAATTAAACAAGAAACTAGAAAAGAACAAAAACGAAACTCCGTTAAAGAACAAAGTCAAGATCAAAAGAGGAACTTTCCCCTAGAAATAGAGAGGACGAAACCTGAAAAATTAAACCAAGACCTGCTGAAGAACAAAATAAAATAAATATCCTTTATAGAACAAAGTCAAGAATGGAAGAGAAATTCGTATAACAGTGAAGACTGAAACAGCTAAAGAACAAAGTTGAGAACAAATTTGGAAAGAAAGTGTTAAAGAATAACGTCAGGAACAAAACAAAAAGAACATTCTTTTAAAGAACAAAATCAAGAACGAAGAAAATCATTCCACCAATAGGCTAAAAAACAATGTTATTAACAAATTAAACGTTACACTCAAGAACAGAGTAAAAAATAGAATAAAGTGGAACATTCCTTTAAAAAATCAAAAAGGAATTGCTGTAAATACATTCTTAATATTATTTTCTGAAGAAAAATTGTAAGTTGTTTCTAAAATTCAGTACAGTATCATTAGAAACAACTGAAAGAAATACGGTTCGATTTCCATACATAAGTTCCCTTCAACAATCTTCGTTATTGTTGTCTTGATTTTTATATACTTGAAAATTAATATTTATTTTGTTCTTGATTTCTTTCTTTGCAGTCTTTTGCCAACTTTGTTACTCTGTCAGAAACATTCTTCTTTATTTTATTCTTGATTTCTTGACCAAAAACGTTTATATTTTGTTCGTTAAGGAAACATTGCTTATGTGTTTACTCTAACTTTTGTTTCTAAAACTTTACTTGAAGAACTTTATCGGTGAGAAAAGAACGTTCTTCTATATCATGTTCTCGACTTTCTTCTTTATCCTGTTCTCGACCTTCTTCTTTACGGAAATATTAATTTTCATTTCCTTTTTAACACAAACTCTCCCTCGATACGTACTGCCCCGCACTTGATTATCGAACACAGTGGAATAAATCTGAATCCATGCCCCAAACGGCCCATATCCGACAACCAAGGCCTACATGCCGTTTGTCATATGTTAAATTACGCGTGGCAAAGCCGGTATGCATAAGTAAAATAAGGACCACACTGGGAGGACGCAATAAAATCATGTTCCGCCTCAGCAACCCGTGCAAAGGCCTTCGGTTTGTTTTAATAAAGCTAATGCGACGTCCAGACCGACCGTTATTGTTTGATTTGTGTCGATAGAGCCACGATCGCCTTCGACTGACTCCTATCTTTTTAACTATAAAGCGTATAAAATATAAAATGATTAAACATTTATTCCAATATTAATACTGTGCGACCTTCTATGCAGAGCGGTACGACTGTGGATACGATAGAGGCTCAATTAAACTAGTCCAATGTGTTCTCTATCTCTGTCTCTTGCATTACGAAAATGCTTATTTCTGCAAAGATCAGTAAATGCGGTGTTACTGACACTTGAAGGATGTTTGTGGCTGTCAACATGCTTGTCCTGCAACAACACTGCTTGTTAGTTATCTCAATCATTAACATAACCGTTCTGTACGATCAAGAAAACGAAAAAAGTTCGTTTTGAAGGAAAAAGGGTAACTTCAGCACTGATTGAGCAGATCCCGCTCACATCTGAGAGTTTTATTTGAGCAGTAGCGGCCCACTTGACCAGATGATATGCGAGATGCGGGCTCAAGATACGGGCTGGCGAAATTAAGATTTCTTCCTTTGTTTTTACTTCCTCCTATCGATCAGACGAGAGGGGTTGCTACTGTTAGGCGACGGACACACTTTTAAGCCGGAAAATAACGATTTTATAAGTTCTTGGACGTTAGCGAAGAACAAAAGTAGAAAAGGATCTGGTATATACGCAGTTTGTCTCGAAATAATGGAATAAAATCCATATTTTTTTTTGTAGTTAATATTAATTCAGTTGTTTTAGAGTTAATTAAAGTTTTAAGAAAAAAAATGACGCTTGCAGCACTATGTTAAAAATGTCGACTTTTGCAATAATAATTCAGAAATTGTTAAATCTAAAAATGATCGCGTAATGTCTGAAAGGCATACAGGGCGCACAAAAATTAGAAGCCAATTTAATAAATCACCAAACTTTCCGGTGACGAAACCTTATAGCGTTCGAGCGTTAAAGCGAAACACTGTTGCCGCGTCATGACCACATCTGCCACCGTCAGTTGCATCATTCGCATTTTTTCCGCAAATTGGCCCAACATTACAAACAACTTAGGAAAATATCAGAACTACCGGAACCGACAAAATACCAAAAAATCATTTTTTTTCTTAAAACTTTAACACCTTGTACCTTCCTTATAAAGTCCCAAAATTATAGCTATTATATAATAAACTAGGATTATTTTTCGAAGTTCTACTTACCCTCGAAGTTTGTTCATTAAAAACTGAATCACTCTGTATATTAAGTCTGTTCCTGCAGCAGTTGGAAACGGTTTGAAACTGTAAAAAATATTCGACCAGTTAAGTTGAGAACGAGTTACCAGTGAAATTAACGCAATAAGCAGTTGGGCGAACATTTCTGATAGTTTCAAACAGTTTCCAACTGCTGCAGGAACAGACCTATTGAAACAACGAGTATATACGGGGTAGAATAGCAACGATTTCTACAAGGACATCTGTCCAGTACTCGGGCCCAGCACCAAAGTCCGAAAAGAGATCGAATAGAGCATCCGCGTCTTCATTAGTTCGAATAAGGTTTGTCGACCCCGCGATCGCGCGACCGACGATGTCACGCCTGCCTCCGAATGGTATAAATAAACAAGAGATTACACAATCGCGCCCGCCCGAAACTAATGGCTTATCAAAAATTTTTAGACAATTGAATAACGCAATTAAAACGGGCCACTTTGTCAAGGCGTATCCTCCAATCGTCCATGTCCCGATACGAGCTCTCTAATAGATGTTCTCTGTCCGGAGGAACAGTGTATTGATAGTGATACAATGCCCAGATAAGGCTACCGTATTGGAATTCGACTTCTCCGGGTGTTATCTGGGGAATGCCACGAATTTCTGGGCAGGGAACGGAGCGGGGTGGCGCGGGGCGGTAATAAAACATAATTGGGAACGGTGCGATGGGAAATGGTAGATTAATTGGGTGGCGGGCCTCGGGATCCCTCCTCTAATTAGAGGACACCTTAGCTGGGTACGGTGATATAAATTTTTTGAATTGTACCAGCCCAAACAGCGACGAGGTGGTCAAAAATGAGAAACCTTAATATGACGAACAGCAAATTTATTTTTTTCAAGCGTATAGTAATCGTTCAGATTATACGGGTGATTGGGGGGAACCCCCAATATTCGAAAAAGGGGTTAAGGGGGCAAGAGTGAACAAAAATGTCTATTAAACATATCGTCAAATATCAACGGTTACGGAGATAGCGTTGAAGTGCACGGTGATTTTCTCTTATGAGTGCTGCACAATTGACAAATATTGATCGAATAGCGTCTCTCTTGTGCTCACTTTTGTTGCATTTATTAATGATTTAAATCCCCAAAGGCAGTAATCAAGGGTATTCAAACCTGGTGATCTTGGTGGCCAATTTTGGAAACCACCTCGGCCAATCCACATCATGTCTTCTGTATGCTATTCAAAAGTTTATAATATTGTATGTAAAACGAAAGTCATACAAACCAAAACCATAGCCTATAAAAAATTGCACTATTATAGGAAAATTAATAATGGCAAATTATTTTTTCGAATCAAAAATTTTTTTAAGAATTTCTTTTCTGAAACCATACTATAAAACGGTAATTTGGCAAATCCAAAGCCCTCTTCAAACCCCTTGTACGTCCCTGATCACGGCCTGCTAACTTAAAGAATTTAGATCATTTACAAGGTAGGCAGCAGATAGTTAGCCCATGTATTTGTCACCTGCTGCTTTTTTCTCGATCTTTACCGATAAGCCAGGTAAGACTGAGGCCTTATTAATACGACCCGATCCCACCCCCCTACCTTTCTTGCTCGACGATATTAAAGAAGGACTATTTTTAGTCGGGATAGTCGTTGGAAGTCGAGGTACTGTATTTTGAATTGATGCTGCGATATGTAAATCGCATTATATGTGTATATTTATCTAAGTTTATATTCTCATTGTGTTTTTATATTCTTCACGCCTTAATAGGTACTTTCGAAGCCAAGGATTTATGAAACATAATAAAATTATTCCGAAAACAAAGAATAATTTAAGTGCTTCTTTAGTTTTTAAGTCAGTAAATATAATGTATAATCATGGTGAATCATAAATAAGTACAAATATTTTAACCAGCAGTACTGTGTAGAAGACACAATTAATAGTTTTTTTACAAAAAAAAAGGAATACAAAAGTTTTTAAAATAAATTACGTGATTTTTCAATAAAAAACTTGTTGAGGATCACTAATATTAAAATTTTCAAAAGTCATGGTCGATGTGTGATGACCCTGTGGAAGGTTGCCAGCGTTACACTAATGCCTTGGAATAGTGTAGTATAAAAGTGCTAAAAGTAGAACAAGGACATGTTTAAGAAGTTCTAAATATCTACCAGTTATAGAGTACTGTACTGTTGCAAATAAAAATGCTAAGAGTAGAACAAGGACATGTTTAAGATGTTCTAAATATCTACCCAGTTAAGAGTACTGTATAGTGTTATACGCCTACTGTAATTGTGTGTATTTCTGGAATTATCCTTTAGAGGTTACATCTGGTGACCATTCCAGAAAACCCTCGATCTTCTGGGTGCGAATATAAAAGTGTTAAAAGTAGAACAAGGACATGTGTAAGATATTCTAAATATCTACCCAGTTAAGAGTGTTATACGCCTACTGTTATTGCGTGTATTTCTGGAATTCTACCATAGAGGTTAAATCTGGCGATCCAGCTGGCCATTCCAGAAAACCCTCGATCTTCTGGGTTCTGATATAAAAGCGCTAAAAGCAGAACAAGGACATGTGTAAGATGTTCTAAATATCTACCCAGTTAAGAGTACTGTATAGTGTTATACGCCTACTGTAATTGTGTGTATTTCTGGAATTCTACCTTAGAGGTTAAATCTGGTTATCCAGCTGGTCATTCAAGAAAACCCTCGATCTTCTGGGTTCTGATATAAAAGTGCTAAAAGCAGAACAAGGACATGTGTAAGATGTTCTAAATATCTACCCAATTAAGAGTACTGTATAGTGTTATACGCCTACTGTAATTGCGTGTATTTCTGGAATTCTCCCTTAATTCTGGCGCTCCAGGTACAGCCCCACGTCCACCTCTGTCCCTCGAGATCCGGTAGGCGATAGCAGCAAGATTGATGGCAAGAAACAAGTGCCTCGCGCACCGGTGACAACCGGAGAATGGACGCCCGCTGGCGTGCCCCGGGGGTCGGCTACCCGGCCCCGCCGTCGTCCGTGGCGTTTTTGTGGAAAGCCACGACGGCCCGTCCGAGTAGGCGGTGCGCCGCTTATTAGCCCGGTCTAGACTAGGATTTACGTTCGTCTATTGTTTTAGGCCCGGCTGTCATCTTGTTTTATGACGGGATATTAGTTATTCTCATGAAAGGCAGGTAGATGACTGCCGAAGGGGTTCTAATTGTTCCCACAGACGGAGGATGCCTTCGCTGACTCGACCTCTAGGTGTCGAGCACGCTAGGTTAATCAATCATTGCTGTACAGCGAGTTTACGAAACCACCGTTTAGAGATTCTAATTGCAAGCTCACTCTTGATTTCGCGTGTAGAATTTCCCTCCTGCCGACGCGCTTCCCCTTACTTACCAACTCAATATCGATCGCTTGCTTAGCAAAAAACATATATCACCCTTTATAGTGTTACAAATAAAATAGGTCATCATTGCGCCGTTGTATTATCCTCATTGTTTGTTTTTAGTGACGTGATTTTTGTTATTTTTTACTTATCTTCTTTTTGCAGTGTGATATTTTTGGTTAGGCAAACTTAGTTTCAAAAATAACCCTTGACTGATCCGTTCGGCGCAAGGGCTTATTTAATTAATCTTTATTTTTTCAGAAGTGTGGAAAACCCAATCAAACTAAAGAAAAACTAAAATTATGCCACAAATAAATAGCTTCAGAGAATTCCTTAAACATATCTTAGGGAGCCATCCAAAACACAACACGAAACACCAAGATTTCCAAATCATCCAACTTCAAATCTAAGAATGTCCAGAAATGTTTTCCAACGTTGTCCGGAGTCGGGCTGATTTCAGAAAGTCCAATTCCTGGTAGATTTTGAGTGTTAGAACACCTGAGTTGAAAGAAGCTATTCTACACGAAATTGAAAGAGACCCAAATGCTAGTTCTAGGAAGATCACTTCAAATCTTAATGTGAATTATAAATTAGTCCGTTCTGAAGCATTAACAGTTATCCCCATATCACACACAAATGGTTCAAGCCTTACTGGTGCAAAACTATCCAGCTCGTTTGCAACTTTGCCACTGGATTTTGCAAAAAAATGAACAAAATGTTGACTTTACCTGCTCTGCTTAGAAACACATAAACGTTTATATTTCTATTGCAACTGGTTTTCGTAACATATCTGACGGCCCCTCGTCTTGGTACATCCTGTATATAACCTCTCCGGGCAACGGTACCCACCTCGACGGACGAAGTGACGAGCCATTGACGGATTTACGTCCGCAGGAGGAAGGCAGGGCGAGCGGTGTCGAGGAGCGGACTGCTATACGGCACCGGAGAGTCGTAGATCGCCTCGTCGGCCGTTCAAAGGGGCCCTGTCACATAAAGAACGCTCCACTCGACCGGTCCGTAGGCCAGGATGCCCCCGGTGGCTACCGGGCACCTGCGATTGCCTCCCAGTGTTCGTACCGTCCCGATATCGTTGGGATTCGGACTGGTTTGTTGAGAACTACGTTTGTCCGAAACTAATAAGCCACTACAGGAATTAAATAACTTTGTCCACGAAGAAAAAGTTCTGTTATAATCCCTAGTAAAGTGCCACTTTAAATCCCTTAGGGATCGGATCTGATTATTGCTCTTTTCAAAAGTAAAGTGCTTTTAATCGAGGGATTTGGATTATGAACTGAAATTTCTAGCAAAGTGATATTGTATGTAATCCTTAATAAAGCGTTACTTTAAAAATGTCTTATGTCTTCGAACTTTTGTAAAACTTAAAGTAAAATCTTATTCATGAAGTAGTAGTAGTAGTTTCCTAGTAAAGAGCAATTTCTCCCGTGAATAAAAAGTTTGTGGAATCAGACTTACTTTTTCCATTTAAAGCACTGTTTTTATCCCGAATAAATTGCCGTTTTCAAAGAATGGCTTTGCACTTTTACATTCAAAGTGCTGTTTTAATATCTAACGACTTTTAATCCCCGAGTAATTAAATATACCGAGGGATAAAATGTACTTGTTTTGTCCCGAGTAAATTGCCACTAACGATTCTCAAGGAATCAGTTTATCAACTGAAATCCCTAGCCAAGTGATATTGTAGTCCCTAATAAAATGTCACTTTTTATATCCCACACATAAATTTACTTACTATACTTAAGTATACTTAAGTTATATCTCAATCCACAGTAAAGTGTTATCCCTGAAGTATTAATTCCCTAGTAAAGTGTCACTTAGTGCCGCTAATGTGCTCTATGAATCTCTAGAAAATTATATACCCTGCTAATAAAAAGTATGTGGATCAAATCATCTTTTTCCATTATTTAAAGTGCTATGATATCCCGAGTAAACTGCCACCTTTTATTTTCAAAGAACCAATTTACTTTGCATTATACTTTTCCATTTAAAGTACTGTTTCAATCCTTAATGTCGTGTCAATCCCTAATAAAGTGGTACTTTAAATCCCCAAAGGATATATTACACAATAGATTATCTGCATAAAATGTGCTATTAAAGGCAATATTGTTATCCCTAGTAATGTGTCACTTCAAAATGTTATTTTAAATCCCTTGAATGTATGAACTAAGATTTCTCATATCCAAAAACAACTATTCCCAAATTTTTAAGTGGATACATTCAAAGAAAATCAATTTTTAAATTCCAACTTTAACACTCTGTATCTTTTTTATTATCAACATGTATGTCAAACCCATCTCTGATCCGTGACCCTATGTCTAGCAACATATAGTAGGAATGGTAGATGTTCCCTTTAAGCTACACAAAACATCGCTTTAGCATTGCGACCACGTACGGCGAGAAACTGTATAATAGCAATTTTAACACTTTTCCAGGCCTTATATTATCTCTGCGCGACCGCAAACTCCTGTCCGGCAAAAACTAACCGCCTCGAATCGTCCTGAAAAATTTTAACAAGTATTTTAAATATCCTTCAGCGAGATACAGCCCCCGGCTCTCCCTCTCGTTCTCCCCCGCGTGCTCGAAGAGGACGGAGAGCGCGAGACGCGTTGATCGTAGTGGTGTAAGAGTTGTTTGCAGATCGTCAGATGTCTGAACGTTCATCAACTGTCTATCATGATCATGAGTGGCTGGATTCTTTGATTTCTGAAGCATCGGAATTTGGGCTCGTTGGACTGCATTTTCGATGCCGAGGCCGGCTGTTTGTGGAAGGCTGTGTAATAAATATGTTTATCACCAAGCGAGCCATGATTATGTGTAGGAGACGCTTGCGTGCTTCTATATAAAGTACGTAGAGGAAATTATACGCTTTTGTGGAAGGAGGTGTGAAATTTTTGTTGTAGCGGTGCTAAAGTGCGAAAGAAATCACAATTTTTTAGTTCCTTTTATACATAATAGTTATTTATGAAGAGAGTGTTAAAAGTGCATTTTTAAGACTTTTAACACAAATATCATACAATATTTTTTCTACAAACACCATTAAAATGAATTAACCCGGGTAGAAATAGTTAAGTTTTAAATAGCATCGTAGGCACTATATCAAATTTTCGAAGTCACTTGCCAATGATATGCAGTATGCGCCAAAAGTATGGAATAAATTCAATAAAAACGAAACAATTATTTTTTGGGAAAAATCCTCGAATAGGTCGATTTTTAATTTAAAAAATACATATTTTAGCGTAAAATGCGATTTTCAAATGTCATTTGTTTTCGAGTAATAACGTCATCGATTTTTTTTTAAATGGCAACACCATATTTTTTTCCTTGACTCTGAAAGATCGTTTAATTCTCTATCAGACAGTACTAAAATTTTGCCCTTTTACATAGGAAAGTTTTCGAGTAAATAACGATTGAATGTTAGAAAACGTAAATTTTATCCATAAAAAAAGTAACAACTCTGAGGTATGTAAAATAAAATACATTTGATTAAATTTTACACTTAAATTAAATGTTCGAATTGCCATCCACCAACTTCTTGACAATGTGCAAATCTGTGAAGAAATTCTTCTTGCACATTATAAATGATTTCTGGGGTAACTCTGCGTATTTCGTCCCGAATGCGATTTTGAAGTTCTTCTAAATTACGTGGTTTATTAATGTACACTTTTGACTTCAAATATCCCCATAAAAATAGTCAAGAGGTGTAAGATCTGGCGATCTTGCAGGCCATTCTATCGGTCCGCGTCTACCGATCCACCTCCCAGGAAAACAGTTGTCCAAAAAATCTCGTACAGGGCGCGCATAGTGCGGGGGTGCACCGTCTTGCTGAAACCATATGGTATCGTCAGGAATGTCAGGGTCATTATCGTTAGGAAAAATTACTGCAAGGGCTGGAACAAGGTCATTTTCTAGAAACTCTAAATATCTTTGTCCTGTAAGGGTTCCTTCAAAGAAGAAAGGCCCTACTATTCTGTCGTCAACTATTCCAGCCCACACATTTAATTTCTGAGGGTGTTGGGTATGTGCCTCTGCCATCCAATGAGGATTTTCCGACTCCAATATCTGCAAGCTTGACGGTTTACTGTACCATTCAGACAAAATGTGGCCTCATCTGAAAAAAGTATTTGCCGGTGTAAATTTCTATTTCCCTGACACAAATCCATTAGAATTTCGTAAAAGTGTAAGCGGCGATCGGGATCATCTTCATTGAGGCTGCACAAGTTGAATTTTGTAGGGATGATATTTTTCCTTCCTCAAGATACGTAGCACTGTGCTCTGACTAGTGTCATTGTTTAATGCAACCAATCGTGAAGAATTATGAGGATTATCCACCACACTTATCAAAATGTTCTGTTTCTGATTTTCATTAATGCTTGGACGTCCAGGTTTTGGGATATTTACAACATTGCCAGTTTCTCTAAATTTAGACTCTACCTTACTGACTGTTGATTGGCTGATAGGGCGATCTGGATATTTTTCATTAAATAAATCGCAAAGTTCCTGCTGAGTTCTAGTCATATTCCCGCATCCGATAAGAATTAAAATTTCAATTCTTTGAGTAACAGTTAAATGTGCCATAATACTTTAAATTGAATAATAATTTCTATGTCGCTTACAATACTTATTAGAAAGTCGGTGTGACAATGACACTTTGCAAAGATTTTCACCTACGTGATCCATAAAAGAACTATGGAATTCGAAAAACTAAAGTTGATAACGTTTTTGCTTTATTTTAATTGATTTACGTTTTCTAACATTCAATCGTCATTTACTCGAAAACTTTCCTATGTAAGAGGGCAAAATTTTAGTACTGTCTGATAGAGAATTAAACGATCTTTCAGAATCAAGGAAAAAATATGGTGTTGCTATAAAAAAAAAATCGATGACGTCATTACTCGAAAACAAATGACATTTGAAAATCGCATTTTACGCTAAAATATGTATTTTTTAAATTAAAAATCGACCTGTTCGAGGATTTTTCCCAAAAAATAATAGTTTCGTTTTTATTGAATTTATTCCATACTTTTGGCGCATACTGTATAGTAACCATGATGGCAACCATTGTTGTCTTTACCATTTACGAAAAGTTTGAAAGCTTTGGATTTGTCACTTTTAACCGTTGTGTCTTTTTGCCCTTAAGAAATGTAAAGAAAATATGGAAAAGAACAATCCATTTAAAAAAATCGATGAAGCGGCCAACCCAGTTACTTTGGACTTCTTATATTCTTGGCCTATTTTGAGGGGAAAGCGAAGGTTTGGACATCTTCATCTCTATGGTCTAATTATTCTATAATTAAAGCTATATTACGAATAAATAGCGACATAGATATCAGCAAGCATTTTAAGCTCATTGCGTTTCTGAAGCGTTAAGGAGAAGGTTATCATCCCAAAAAAACAAAGATCTTAACCAGAGACCAAATTGAACAGTTTTTGAAGTGCGCACCGGATGCCGAGTATCTTATGATGAAAGTAGTTACTATTTTGGGAATATTTGGTACCTCCGTAGAGAGAACCTTTGCCAGTTGGCTCTCGACAACTTTGAAATTGTGAGCAGTTCCAGTTCAATTTTGGTTAAGATATCAGATACTAAAACCAAGGTTCCACGAAATTTCACTATCGTTGAAGAATTTTATTTAGATTTTTACCGGAGATACATGGCTCTTCGTCCAGCAAATGTGGGACATCGACTTTTCCTAAAGAAAATACAAATTAAATTTATTGCAAAATTACTGTCACAATTTGACATTTACTTTAAGGCACTAGGGCTTTAAAGTGATCATTTTAAGGCACTAGTGCCTTAAAGCAATATTTTTAATGCTACAAGGGAGTGTTAAAAATTGCATTTTTAACATGTTGGTAGGAAAACGTATTTTTAAACGTATTTGCTCCTACCATTTACGTAGAATTTTATTTGTTTATAAACACTTCAAGTAAAACCAGCATCTATATTGTAAGCAAAGGACTAAGTTACGCTTAACAATACTGTAAGTTGACCACATCACCGCTAATAATTATGGCATTACCTACACAGCACTTAACTTTGTATTTATGGGCCTGTAATACATTTCAAACTAATATAAAATGCATGCAACTTCCCCATTAATGAGTAAATTTCTTTTTGATATTTCACTTTTACATTACATTCTGATGCGCTATTTGACCCTACCGACCTAGACAATAAATAACCGACAATCCACCGTGCAATATTACAAATAATTGTTATCAGCGAGGGATTACAGTAAAAGTAACACTTTTCAATCATCGAGATTATCGAGAACAGAGGCAGAAACCACCATTTTAGTTCGCAGAGTGCAAAAACCTTAATAAGACATTACGGGGACGTAAATTGGCTACCGTTTCCTTGATGATCGCGTATGATTACCTCGAAACGGTAGCCCGACGACAAGAATGCTTGCGCAAGACGTCTGCCGATCCGAACAGTGACAGTAATTACGGGAAACCCCGCTGTAAGACTTAATCATCCAATTACGCAACGTAGCTTGCTCCTAGCAAGAGCAACGCTCCCCAAAGTGTCAACCGTGGACCGATACCATCGAAACCACGAGGCGCGGTGAAAATTAAATCGCGTAGATTTCAGTTACACCGTCGTACGTGTCTGGAAGCTGATATATCTGGGAGATTTGAGGAAAGTACGACCTCGGACCGAGTGATACATGCTTGGAACGGATGCGGAATTCGAAATGGGTCCGGCGCGGTAATGAGCCGGGTCGCGCCGTCGTCTTCACGGTTCACAGACGCCGGTGGTACCCCGTAGGTGTATGGTAGGCGGTGCCGCACGTTACATTTTAATTTTTCTCGTAAACGCGACCGGTGTACGTTCCACGTCCTGACCTTTTGCTTCGAGCACTGTTAGTCGTTAACAATAGAACTGAAAAGAGAAGGAATCGAAACGTGTGTTTCGAGGCTGAGAACTGAAGAATATCTCGGATTCTGTGCTCTATTTGAATATTTTATGAAATAGCTGAAAAGAACAGATAAAATATAAAGGTGGCCAACTAGTAGCAAAGTAACACTAACTGAGGCTGGAACCTTCAAAAGTAACTATTACGTAACCGTCACCAAATTGTACAAATACCTTTACGCAACAAACTTACAGTTACTGCTACGGATTTTCGGCTACTCCCAGTTACTTTAAAGTTATATGAGTAATTCCTTTGGTTTTGGCGACATTAGTTACCAGTGGGACGACCTTTAACGTGACAGAACTTGAATGTGGCAAATGATCGTAGTAGCTACTAAGTCATGTTACTAAAATATTACTTCAAAGTTCCAATCACTTTCAAGTAGCTATGATAGTTGCCGCGACGTTCAGAGGACCTTAATTGTTTGTTTAAAGTCGTGGAACTTGTAAGTATATTTATTAATCCAAACAGCGTTATCGCTACTAGTAGAAGTACGTAACCACCACCAAATTTGCCACTTTGTTATATAAATAACTTTATGCAACAAACTTGCAGTTACTGCTACGGATTTTCGACTACTCCCAGTTACTTTTAAGTTAAATGAGTAGCTCCTTTGGTTTTTGGGGAACGTCTTAGTTACCAGTGGGGCGACCTTTAACTTGACAGAACTTGAATGTGGCAAATGATCGTAGTAGCAACTAATTCAAGTTACTAAAATATTATTTCAAAGTTCCAATCACTTTCAAGTAGCTATGATAGTTGTCGCGACGTTCAGGGAACCTTAATTGTTTGTTTAAAGTCGTGGAACTTGTAAGTAATATTTATTAGTCCAAACAGTGTTATCGTTACTCGTAGAAGTATTAAGGATCACACACAGCAACTACAAAGGACGTATCATCCTTTAAATATACCATAAAGTAAATTTTACTATGTAGTTTCCCAAAGTGGGAAGCATGCTGTTCCTCATTGTACAATGTCTATTTGATCATGTCACGTGTGGAATGTATTTTTGAATATATATCACATATTTTATAATTATTAACTATGCTGAGTATGGACATCAAAACACTACAAAAATCCAGAAGTAGCTCGCAAAGCCACAAAGAAATAAAAAAAATGCAATAAAAATAATAGTGTAGGGATAAGTATTCCCATCTGCAACTAGAAGATAAAATTCAAGGACTGTGTGTTGAATATAAACTTCAGACGTACCGCGTTCAGAATGAGCAGCAGGAAAAATGTTGCTAAATAGTAGTAGTGGGAATGTTGGACGTTCCGGATCTGCAGCTTGGCCAACAAGATCACCAGATCTAAATCCATGCGATTTTTATCTGTGGATACCTGAAATCTTTAGTTTTCCTTCTTGTTAAGGCAGAATTTTAAAAGAATACAAATATTCACGCTTCCAAAAACGTTTTTTCTACGGACACGCACGGTGAGCCTTCACGATTTAGAAGTGGCTTTACATAATAATGGGTCGATGAAATATTAGAACGTCAGAAAGCTAATAGACCATCCGATGAAAAGCTGGCCTCAAATGAATTCAATACCCGGTTCACACCTGTCACAGTCGAGCGTTTTTTCCTCGCATAAATAGCTCCCAATTAGAACGTAAACAACTAGGGCCGTTTCCGGTTCCGTTCGGTCGATTGTCGATCGGCCATTAGGAAGCAGTGTCGTTGACACTTTTTTTTCTTCTATATATTTATAAAGGTAATTCTTCTAATGTTCATTTGTGTGCTAATACTTATAATACTAAAAACCAACAACAATTTCGACTTCAAAGATCAATATAGGTTAAATTTGGACACCAAGTTGGTCAGTTGGCAGAATCACAAGTATTATTTCAATTTATATTAGGTCAATTTATACAATTCATCATAATAATCTTTTTTCGCAAAAGATAAAGAACTAACAAGAAACTTGACTTAAAAAGGATCAGTAGAGGTTAAATCTGGACGGCATGCTGGTCACTTAATATGATCGTTATCAAATATGTCGCCGATTTTAGCAATTAGCCGTGAATCACCTCGACAGGGAATTTGCGAGAATTACCTATTAAGTTTTATTAACAATTCGATTACAAATTTTGTAAAAACAGTAGATTATGATTTTTTTGTGTGTATGTCCCTGTTTCCCTGTGGTAGGTAAGGATAAGTGCGTCGGCAGGAGGGAAAATTTACGCGCGAACTGGAGAGTGAGGTCCAATACAAATTTTTCTAAATTTAAAAATGTAAGAATTTTTTTTTGCAACATTTTTTCAAATCTAGGCGACAAATTGAGTTAAATAAGTATATATTCTCCAATTTGGGCCACCCAATATATCCGATTAATACGGCCGAATAATTAAATCAGTATCTACGACCGGATGCATCTCGCTCCTATTACTAATCTGTCCTGACAATCAAATTAAACGTGAAATCGTGGGACGCCTTCCTCCCATGAATAAAAATCACCCAAACGTTTACGTTCTGATGACGCCTTCACAAAAAAAAAAAACACGAAATTTAACAACATCCAGTTACCTTAGAAACCGCGTAATCTTTGATCTTTACGACGAAAACGAATTATTATCGTTTCCTTTGTTTCGCATTCAACGATATACGTAAATTATGGGCATTTACATTTACATAGATCTGAGACTACCAGAATGTTACAAGACTCTCACTTTTAATAATCTAGTAGGAAGAATAAGACTAAATTTATAAAACCAAGCGTTATTGGCGCTTTTTCATTGGAGATGGGATGAGATCCAAAAAGAAAAACGTCATTTAAGCACGTTTTGAACAGTACAGGACCTAAAACTGCACCTTGAGGCATTCACTACTGGTAATTTACTAAAGAGATATTTGTGAAAAGTAGCAATAATAAAGGTCCATGATAAAAACAGTAATTGTGTTATTACCCATTATGCAGTTCTTTCATTGTTTGCCAAAATGTCAATATCTGTATGTCAAATTTGGGTGTTGTGTTGCTTTTTCTCAGTCTTGACAGACCCTGAACGCCATGCATGTAAAGTTCTTTGTTTTAATTTTGGTCTTTCTTTATAAACAAACAATGTTACAATGCTTCCTTTCATCGCGCTTCATCACCTTACATCACATTTCTTCCATTTTTTGACACGGTGAAATATTCTGTATTTGTACATAATGGTAAATGTAATACTTCTTGAATTTGCCCGGTGAAGTGCACTTTCTGTGCCCATTTTACGAATCTAGCTTACAACAGTAACACCTAATAATATCACAAATGACAAATTAACTCTTCTCAACATATGTAATGGGTTGTGCGAAAGCATAGAAATCGTATACAGACATGAACTAAAGCAGCTATTTAGGTATACATGTGTGAACGTCCCCTGACGTCTCAGGTCTTTGTTGCGTGGCCAGACTAAATTTTTAAATACCGTTTTTAGGCTTATTCTTCCACAAAATTATTTAAGACAAACGCCATTTCGATTAAAATAATACATTATTTCTTCTGCACGTATTTAGACAGATCATGCAATTTCCCCATAGCAGAATATTAAAATAAAAATATTATCACATTGATTTTTCGAAGTTTATTCTTTAAATTTGCACTAAGCCTTTGTTAGTTTTATGTCGTTAAGAATTATTTATTATTATTTGTTGTCAACTATTCCTCTCTGCGACATTATTTACTGAACATTTATTAATATATTCAGCTATTTCTATATTCGCGACAAAGAGACACTGACACGTTCGATCAAATTACCACTTAATGGTGTTAAATTATTATCCGGGACAAACATATTGGCGTTGACAGCGACAATTAAAGTAATATTTATACAGAACCGTATCATAAATATGTTAATCCGCACAAAAAATATGCAAATTTAGATTAAAAATTAATATTCAAACGTAATGTAATACCGGCTAACCGGCCGAGGCGAACGTTATTAATCGGTTTCTTTAATTACGTGCCAGGTGATAAAAATTAATTCAACTCAAAGCAGCGTATTATTACGGAAAAATTACCGGCGGCCGACCACCTCTGCGTTCACCCGATTAATTGGCGACTACGCCGTTAACGGGAATCTATAAGAGCGATACGACGCAGGAGGCTGTTATTTCGATTAAAATTTGTATGTGCGTGAAATGTCGATGGTGCAACCTGTCCCGTTGTTCATTGCAGTTGTCCGACACCAAAATCGGCGACGTTGACAAAGCGCTTGGTATCGACTGCCTCAGGGTTCAGCCTTGGACCCCATATCTTCCTGCACTTGAAATATTGTTACTATACTTAGAACTAGAAACGATTATGCAGCTTTCAGCTGAAGTATAGTGATTCTATTTTAGTTTTCGAGATACTGCAAAAGAACTGAAAGTTACTACAAACTATTTTTTAACCTCTGTTTTCAAGTATAGTGATTCTACTTGAGACTTCGAGGAACTACTAACCAAGTGAAGGTTACTACAAACGATTATTTAGCCTTCACTTGAAATATAGTCACTCTACTTCAAATTTCACAGAACTACAAAACAAATGAAAGTTACTACAAACAATTTGTGAGCTAACGCTTATAGTGACTACTGGTAATAATACTAGCACAATTAGTAATACAATTATTTTGAAAGATTAACATACTGTTTTTTAACAAATTTCACCCACACATTAAAAAATAATATAACTTTGAAAAACCAAAGTAATTTCTAATTCCTAGGGTAATTTTTCAGACAACTTCTTTATTACATTTAACAATAACTTGACTTCAAAATACTAAAGTTAGTTATAATTCCTCAACTATTCTTTTTTCAATTTTTCAACAAACTTCTCCCACGGTATATGAGGGACTTAGATTTGTTAAAACAGTTTTTCGCCCCTCAAAAAATTTTTCAACAAACTTCTCCCTCAGAATTAAAAACCATTTAACTTATTGATATGCAATACAGTACAATAATTTGACTTTAAAGGAATGTGGTTCTCCCTCGGGATTTTAAGATGCAATTTACTTCCTCGATTGATAGTATAGTATCAAAATTTAAATAATAATGTAACTTTAAAAAACCAAAAGGTTTTGTAAACCCCCGGGTTTTTCAACGAGTTTCTCCCTTGGGATTAAAATATATACTAGTTCTTTGGTATATAATATAGTATGAGCTGCAATTAACAATAATCTGATCGTTTCTAATCCCAGGGGTGATTTTGCAACACACTTATCCCTTGGGATTAAATAATACACTCTAGTTTTTTCGATATACAGTTTAGCTCGTCATATTCTAAGCTCCTAATCAACGAATAAAACCTAAATTCAAGCCAATTACTCCCCCTGGCCAAGTTGACCTCCCAAACATGGTCGGGTACCGACGACCGCGCGTCCCTCCACCTACGCTCATGGCCGGCTATCGGCACTCTAAATCTTAATTTGTGTCAGGACCGTTTAGAGGCATTGTTCCTATAGTTACACATGTTAAAATGTAATAGACGCGATAAAATAGTTAAATTTAAGGCCGACGAAATTGCCCCTTTTATCCTTGCCTGGCGGAGCGCGGACGGGGGCTCTCGCTGTCGGAATTAATTCCCCCGCCCCCGCCGCCGCCGCCCGCATTTCGCTTTATGCCTACGTACGAAGCGCGCCACTTAACCTGTCACATTAAAATGCGACTGTTTTGTTAGGTTGCGCGCGGTCTGGTAAACGGCTATTTGTTTAGGAAACTGAAGTAGAAAGCGTGAGAATAACCGATGGAGGAATATATGTATCGCGATACGCGGCGACAGGGAGACGTCGAAAAGTATGATACCGGGTGATTAAGAATTTGTCCGAAAAAAAAAAGTGGGAATTTTCGATATACAGGGTGTTTCAGGAGGGGATGTACATACTTCAGTATGTTATTCTACGTCCAATTTTAAGCAAAAAAAAATCCTATGAACTTAGGTCTGGAAACACTTCGTTTAGGATATACAGGATGTCAAGCTGAGAAAAAAAAAATATTTTCTTTAATAACTCTCGACTGCTTTGAGTTAAATTCATGAAATTTGGTATGCGGAGGTTTCTTGGGATGATAAATTCAAATTTTATGCACAATTGGCTGTATCTCCAAGAAAGCGCCACAAGCGGCCATTAGGATCTTTTTAAATCGTTTCAACTTTTTTGTGCCCCAGTGTATGTCATTTTGGAATGGAAAAACATTTTTCCCTACTTTTTCTACTTAAAAAATGTACACTACCTTACTTTTATCTAAAAAACAAGGCATAACACTTTAAAGACTATAGTCTATTTGGAAATGAAAGAGAGTAATAAAACCCCGAGATAAGAACCGGCCATGGGCGTGGTAATATTTCGTTTCAGGTAATTATCGGGTAACACTAATGCTAACAGGTAATGGATGTACATTAGTATATTTTACTGGATACATCATAGGGTAGGAGCCAGTGTATTGTGACAGATCAATCTAGTCTTAGAGCTGAATATACGAAGACGTGCTAGTGCAGTAGAGTAAAATTCGACTTGTGTTTAGTGACTATTGTGCCAGTGGATATAATATTGTTTGGGTAAAATGTCGAGCTTATCAGATTACGTACCTGCTAAACACGTGAAAAGATGTGCGCTGTCTCAGAATGAGAAGATTATTATATTAAATGTATTTAACAACACTACATTTACTCACCATAATTGAATTTTCAAAATACATATATTTTTGTGTGGAATAAAAGTCTATTCATTAAATTTAAATAAATATTTTGATAATAATATTGAATAATTTTATTTGAATTACTAAAAATCCTCTTAACCCGGTTATGATACTTAAAGTAGCCTCATCTATACCGATAATATATAATATAAAAATATTGAATATAAGCACCGGTACTACATTTATTTACGATTTGCATACATAATAAGCTTTTATTACTCTGTTTCATTTCTAAACAGACTATAGTTTTTAATCAAAACAGCCTGATATTTTTTGAGAATTGCAAAAATAAAATCTCTAAACAAATTGTACAAAACCTGACAATAACTTTCGATTCACTCTTAACACAGAATGTGCATGCATCATCATCTTTAGATGAGTTTTTAACGGAAACGGCTGCTCCTATAGACTTCAATAAGGTGTATATTTTTTAGTAGAAAAGGGAAAAATGTTTTTCAATTCCAAAATGACATACACCGTGAAACAAATAAGTTGAAGCGATTTAAAAAGACCTTAATAGCCGCTTGTGGCGCTCTCTTGGAGATACAGCCAATTCTGCACAAAATTTGAATTTCCCGCCCCAATAAACCTCCACATATAAAATTTCACGAATTTAACTCAAAGTAGTCGAGAGTTGTTAAAGAAAATGTAACAAAGACCCAAGTTCATAGGAATTTTTTTGCTTAAAATTAAACATAGGATAACATACTGAAGTAGGTACATCTCCTCCTGAAACACTCTGTATATGTACAGGGTGTCTCAAACTCGATAGTGTGAGGGACGAAGAAAGTCCATTTTCAATAGAAAGTATTATCTTTAGGATTTGACAGAAACGACTAATGACGTCTTCAATTATATTTTTTCCATAAACATTCCCAGATCTTTTTTTCCTGTTAAAAATCTCTCGTTTTTCTAATTCTAACCCCCATTTAACACCACGTGTCCCAAATTTTATTTAATTTCTTTGTATCAGTAGGCCGACACTATAGAGTTCGAGACATCCTGTACTAAACGAAACATCCCGGTTTTCGGCCTTTTCGGCCCAATTCGAGCCGCCAGAGTATAAGGAATGCGACCGATTTCGCGCCTCGAAGACTGAAACACGTCCCTGCCGCCAACAATCGGCATACACTTAAGGCTGTCGGCCTCTTTGTTTGAGCTCAACATGTCCACACCTGAGCCGTTAAAGTCTCACACCTTCCCTGCTACCAGTTCCACTCCATTTCGCGAATAACTCCGCCGACAGCGGGCCATTTGTTATCGGCTGGGACGCGACGATGACCGCGGAGAATGGACTTGGCCGGTCACAAAAATCGGCGAGAAAGACAGTGAGACGTCGTCCACAGATATTCTGATAAGTCAAATAACCCACACACAATATCTGATTTCTACTAAATCTAAAAATCTAATAGTCTAGAGATGGGTAGTTCGCGAACGAACTAGTACAAACGAACTATTCACTTCACTGAATGAAATGAATCATTCCTTCTTGTCGGACTGAATCATTCTCTGTGAACTAAAAGCAACGATGATTCTAAAAAATTTAACAATGTAATTCAGACGAGTCAAATTCAGTCCTTCTATACATATTCAGTAGTTCACTGAATTAAATGAAAAATTGCAGCTGACGATTAGACGTAGGCGGTATCGGAGTTGTGACTCAATGACCGCTTTCAGTCGGATCACCTATATAGAATGGCTAGTTCGGTGTCTTGCGACAGAATATTTTCTAAAGCAAAGTACAGAAAACGAGCCCGATTAAAATTAGACAAAATTTCTAAAATTTTGTTTTTAAACGCGAATTTTTTAATGTTTAGAATTTATTTATGAAATTAGTTTTTTTTTATTTTAAATATTACTTCTTTTGTTAATTTAATACAATATTTTCACACCTAAAATTATATTTTATTACCTATATTTAAATGCTTACCTATAAATGTTTTAATCTAAATAATCTCGAAAGCATTGTATGTTATACCTATGTCTCTAAATTACGATACCACGCGAGTCATGAAACAGTGCCGTTGTAAGCAAACTCCGATATTGAACGTCGAGACTGAACGATCGGTGGTCGAATTACAAAAATGCAATTCTCGACCATAGTGAATCAAATGAATTGCTCAAGTGAATGATTCTCTTAGGTGAATGAGACTGATAGAATGAATTCACCAAAATGAACTAAAAGTCCCATCTCTATAATAGTCATACTTGTGTACGTTTCCATATATTTCTCCTCTGCATAGCTTGTCGTCACAGCGCAGTGGCTTTAAGACAGAAATAATTCGATGTGATTTTTTTTATAGAATGCCGTTATAAAGGATACTAAGTATAATATGGAAATATGTTGTACAAGGTGTGGGACCAAGGGGCCAAATATTTCGAAAAAAAATTAACATCTCTAGATTTTCTCTTTTACTTGGAATAATCAATTAGATGATTTAGGTTTATTATTCTTTGACTATGAGTTCAAGTAAATTAAAACACTGTTGTTACCCTAAAACTATACCAAACTTTTTCCTCTGATCGAATTTAAAAGGAATGATAATATCCCGCTCAGAATTTAATTTAAAACAATTTTTTACTCTTTATTAATTAAAATACTTTAAAGGTTTTCAAGAAAAAATGCATAAATTAAAACAAGATTAGAAAAAATTAAAAAGTCAGTAGTTGGTTTTGTCTTAAAAATTTGACAGTTGGTAATAAAACTATTTTTTCCACGGTCGGGAGTAGAAATCAGTTCCTATGACATCAAAATTAGAACAGAGGTAGTCGATTATTCCCAAGGGAGTATAATGCTCCCAAGGGAGTTTACATTATGGAGAACGTTTTTCATGAAAAAAAAAATAACATTGAAATTATTTATTGATATTTAAATTAAATGTTATATTTGTACAATTTTCAAAATTAATATTAGAAGGAATATTACTTTCGCTTACATTTACAGTTTTTGTGATTGCGCTAGAAGTGGTACCTACTAAAACCTGATTAGCTATTTTGGTCTTATTTTCAATGGAGTTCTCGACATAACCCTCAGCGACTGTCGTTGATTTCCAACCAGCATGACGCTTTATTGTCGTGATATCCACACCAGCATCTGCCAGTAATGTCGCTGAAGATCTTCGTAAGCAGTGACCAGTATAACATGCAGCTTCAGGTAATTTTAAATACGAAGCTACTACACCCATGGTATTCTTGCCAACTGGCTGCGAACTACATTTTCCTGCTTTGTAGTACAAAAAAATGCGCTTATGCTTGACGTGGGGAGGACGAAGGGACAGGTATTTTCGAAACAATTCAAGCATATTTCCCACATCGGTAACCAGAAAGGTTCGTTGAATCTTTGTCTTAGTGTTTGGAATTTTTACAATCAAGGAAGAGCCTACATCCTCAATATCATCTACAGTTAAATTGACTAGTTCATCAGTTCGACAAGCTCCGGTAATCCCCAGAATTAATCCAACCTATAAAAAATCAAAATACTTAATAATTGAAATACCTAACAACAAAAGTAATCTTACCTTAATCATTAAGAATTCTTTGTCATCTGCACTTGATAGAAAACGGTCGATTTCACCCTTTGTCAATATTTTCGATTTTTTCGCTTGATATCCGTCACCGGTTCTTTTCAAAAATGCGATCAGCTTGGGGAATTTGCTTATATCTATGTTGTCGTAAATTATCAAGCATGACTTAACCATAGAATATTGCGCCCATAATGTGGAAGACTTGTAATTCTTTGCATTTTCACTGAAGTATGCCAACAAAACATTCTGGCTGTATACTTGAACATTTTTCTCGGCGCACCACTTTTTGAACCGATTGTAGGCTATATCGTATAAAGATCTCGACTTCGTAGGAAGCAAATTGCTTATTGCAATATTTGCAGCCTCCACAATCTCTTCCGACTCACAATTATTCATTGTGCACTAAACAAACTTTAAACTAAGCCAAACTAGCACCTTAATTTGACAATTCTTTTTATTCGTTTATTTTGTAGTTATGACAATAACACAACGACTACTAAATAAATGCTCAAATCCGAATACAATAATTCTGGTGCTACTTACTTCATAATAACAAAATATGTGTTTTTAAGTTAATGAGACCGTGGAAAAAATAGTATATACCATTCGGAAGAGATGATATTTTGTCCTCGGTGCATTGTAGCCCTCGGGCTTCAAATAGCACCTCTACCAAAATAACGCATTTCTCTCCCTTATAGTATAATGTACTATTATTTCTACTACTGTTTGTTGTTGAAAATGGTTAGAAAATGTACATTCAGCGAACAAGTTGACGTGTTACAGGTGCTAAGTTTCTGTGATGGAAACTGTAGAAAATTATTCTGTCTAATAAATCTTCTATGATATTCTTCCGCACTTCAAGAATATCATAGAAGATTTATTAGACAGAATAATTTTCAGCGAAGAGTAAATTTCTGTTTTAGAAATGTTACCCATTCTGAACAATTACTTTATTTTATTATATTTTTATGTGAGACACTAGACACTTCCATTTCCCTGAAAGTCAATAGTCTAGACTCCTAGGCCGCGGCAACAGAAATGTCTAGTCCGATTTTTCAACTAATATTTTAGAAAAAAATAATGTTAAACTTGTTCGTAGTGAATGTTTCTTTCACAGAATGCATAGAGAACGATATAAAAAGGTGACCTAGACACTTCCATTTCCCTGGAAGTGCCTAATCTAGACTCCTAGACACTTCCACGGAAACGGAAGTGTCTAGTTCGGTTTTTCCCGGACATTTCAGGAAAAAAAGTGAACTTGACTTCTAGCGAGTTTAAAACCGACGGTGTGCCCCAAGGTGCGACCGCAGAGGCCTAAAGAGGCCGGGCCCCCGTCGCGACTCGGACAACACACAAATTACCCGTGTGACAGGCCGATTGTGTCCTAATGGGCCCGGGCGTAGCGTACCGTAACGCATTAGTTCCGTTGTGTCCGCGTCGTGTCTGTTACGAGCTGACGACGCGCCCATATCGCCATCGGGAGCAGTCAAATCGGTATGTCGCGGGCTCTAAAATGCGTTATTTATGCCCAGGAGTCGGACCACGGCTTGGGAAATTCTAACTAGAGATGTTATCTGGGATGGTGAGGATGGCAGCCGCTGTGGCGACGGCAATCGATATACGGACGGAAAATAACGCATTTTGATAAAATTAGAAACCTAACGCGGTCCACACTTGCTATATAACACTGCTATATAGGAAAGTTATATATATTACATGTTTTTGAATCAAATGTAGCAAATTTCGCTGCTATATAACATGCTAGATGTTATCGATCTCTAGTCTATAAAGATCAAACAATGTATAACATCGCTACAATAACGCGTCGCATTGCCGTGAATTGAAACTGAATATATTTGTTGTCTGCCCGTCACGGATGTTGAAAAAGGAATGAACAAAATGATAAATACTAAAAACTTAAAAAATATCATTTGAACTGTAATGAATTTCATAGAGGACGTTAGAAATAAGAAAATTAAGTAATTCCGCATACTAGCTTCATTTGTCAGCTGGTCCGGGGTGGCGAAAGGGAAATGAAAAACTGTGAATATTAAAAACTTAGAAAATATCATTTGAACTGTAATGAACTTCATAGACGGTGATAAAAATAAGAAAATTGAGAGATTACAATTCAAATTACAAATTACAAAAATTATTGAATATTGTTTTTTAAATCGCTTACTTACATTTTTATATAAACATGATATGTTTTCTGTGAACCAACATGGATTTCTGGAAGATCGATCTGCACTTTTTATGATAAAATAGTCAACCATGTTGAGGCAGGCGAGTGCTCTGTGGGAGTCTTCTGTGACTTGAGCAGGGCATTTGACTGCGTCAACCATGAATTGTTATTACTAAAACTTAATAAATATGGTATCAGAGGACTGCCATGTAACTGGATTGCAAGCTATTTAAAACAACAACAATATGTATCACTACTGGATAATGAAAATAATGGTATCAATAACTATGTCAATTCTGAAATAATTGAAATTAATATAGGCGTACCACAGGGATCAATACTGGGCCCTATTCTTTTTTTATTATATATTAACGACTTAGACCATATAAATGATTCAGTGCAGTTTACATTTTATGCAGATGACACATCTATTATAGTATCTGATAAAAATGTTGACCAAAGGAAAATTAAATGCTGTGAGTTATTGCATGACTTGGGTAACTGGTTTTCCCATAATCATTTATATTTGAATCCTGAAAAAACTCAAGCAATGACTTTTCATAGTAAATATAAGAATTGTGAATATCCTAAATTAAGTCTAAACAATGTAACTATACCTTGCAATACTTCAAATGTTAGATTTCTGGGTATAAATATTGATAATGTGCTGAATTGGAGGAGCCACTGTGAGTTTTTGATATCAAAGCTTCATTCTGTGGTTTATCAATTTAAGAATCTTAGAAATATACTTGATATCAGTCAGTTAAGAAATCTATATTTTGCTCAGGTTGATTCCAGGATAAGGTATGGTATTGGATTTTGGGTGGTTCCACCTACTCTAATAAAGTGTTTCTGGCTCAAAAACGGGTTGTACGAAGTATATTAGGCTTGTCAACGCGAGTGAGCTGCAAAAATATCTTTAAGTATTATGAGATATTAACTCTTCCATCTGTTTTAGTATTAGAACTAAGTGTATATGTTTTTAAAAATAGGCATAATTTTTTGTGCAACAAAGATGTCCATAATATAAATAATAGGCATAAAAATTCATTTTTGCTCCCTTTGTATAAAAAGAATATTTCTGTTAAATCGCCTAACTATTTAGGTTTACGAGTATTTAATTCTCTTCCTATAGAAATAAAAAAATGTGGAAGTTTATTCTGATTTAAAAAACAACTGAAACATTTTTTAATAGAAAGGGCTGTTTATAATATGGACGAATATTTTAATATGTGAATGTCTGATTTATTTTAATATTGTATTTTATCTGACCTAACACTTGTTTGTGTTTTGTTTTTTTTTTAAATCTGTGTACATTGATTCTCCTTCTTTTTGACTATTCCTATACAATGTGTGAACTATATTGTCTAATAGGAAAATAAACATTATTATTATTATTATTATTATTATTATTATTATTATTATTATTAAATGATATTTTCTAAGTTTTTAATATGTATAGTTTTTCATCCCCCTTTCACCACGCGTTGGACTACTTTGACAATTGCTCCAAGAATGACGGTAGTGGCAGTTTCAGTGGTTTATTTAATTTTAATGCTAGTTCAAGCTGTGTATTTAATATCGATGTGGACAAACAAAAATTATTGTAAATATTGTTGAATAACTTTACCTCTTAGGTTTAAAATTGAAAACTTTTGTTGCTAAGATACCATTTCTTTCTCAGTAAGAAAAATGTCAACCTTATAGTCTCCTGACAGCCAAAAAATGTCACAGCTTTGTGACGGTTGAAGAAAAAAATGTTTTTCTGTTATTTTTTTAAGTTTTACTCCAAAACCAAAAAACATAAAGGATTAGTAATTTGTGGAAAATTAAAAAACATCCAAAAATATCATGATTGATACAATAACAGTGGCGTACTATTTTATTTAGATATAAATAGAGTTATCCTGTGCAGTATCTAAAGTTTATTAAAAGACTTTTACATACAAAAATAATTTTATAAGTTTAACACTGTTAAAATTCACCAAAGAATTGGAGTTTTTATTTTTTGGTCGCCAATTCTAAATCACCCTGTATATTGACCGTATATTGTAAATTCTTGAACGCTCATTTATGAACAGCCTATATTAAACAATTCACCGAAACTGGAACGTTTCGATTGCTCCTTCTTGTTCAATCCCATGCAGTTTTATACGATTCGACCACGGGGGAGCTATGCTATCTAAATTTATCCGCCAATTCGAGCGATAAACCACTCCGCGGCCGTTCTCATAAACTTAAAGACCAGCAGTGATCAGCTACTATTTGTGTATATCGGCCTCTTTCTCATAAACATGTGCAAATGTTGCAGAAAGATCAAAGCGGCGAATTCCCACTATGTTATTAATTTTTTTTTTTTCAAACGACCGGCTAGGTGCTCAGCCGTTAATTTGCACCGATTACGATTTTCTAACATGCACGGCTGTAATTGACCGAAAAAAAATAAATTTACATAGGCTTGGTGACGATAATAACGTTTAATTGCAGCTATCCTTTCCCGAGACGATAATAGACATTTAGCTGTAATGGACGTCAAAGATCTTTAAAATAATATGCAGTTATAGTTGCGGCAAGAATTCAGACGATTACGTCATACGAACAAATTCATTACATTTTCATCGAGATATTTTTAATAAACTGCAATTGTAAATAATAAAATTATTTACTGCACTATATATTACACTAAATTCCAGAAACGATTGATTTTAGTGCGACAAACTATTGAAAATTATGATTGCGTGACGCAAGTCGTCTGAATTCTTGCCGCAACTATATTGTCACAGAATTTGCCAAAACGCTAGATTGCCCCGATCGCCCCTACGCGAACAAAATAATGCCGTGTATCGAGGCGCGACTGGAATATTGAGAATCGATGAGAATTAACATTCTTATTAGTAATGATACCTGATAGATAGGTAGGTAACAGTTAATCCAGTTAGCTCCACTATTTTGCATTAGTTTTTCATTATTTCGTTACAAACTGGCAAAACTACAACATTTTCATTCATTATAACCACTCACTACCGATAAAACACACTTCCCGTAGGTACAGCTAGATAAAATGCCTAAGTATTTATTATAATAAAATCGAACGAAAGGAATAGATAATAGAAAACTTCTTGTCCCATAACCTAGAAAACCAAATCGACGAACTATATTGTGGGAAAGTATCTGCACCCAACTCAAATTTATTTATTTAATAACTATGAAACGTTTAAAAATTAAAAAAGGCACTAAAAACTGAAGAAAAACACAAAACTACAACGTAAACATGGTAAACTTCAGGAATTAAATTATAACATGACTGGAAATTTTACAGTCATGTTGCTAATTGCCTACGTTACCTACTCTGATTCTGTAAACGTGTGACGGACAAGTCGCATAGGCGGCGTTAAATAAGGATTTAATATAATTTCGAAAAAAAAATTATTTCGCTTTATAAATAAGTTCGGAAATTTGTTGAAGGGTGATTTCGTTAATTCTTAATTTTCTCTATCCCCTCTTAAAATATTTGTACTTAGTCACAGCCAACCCTGCATATTTTAACAACATTGTGACGTCATGAAATGAAGACGGCAGAGGTGTTATATTGCAATTTCAACCTAATGTAGTGTATACATAGAGGTTACAACGGAAAACTACATGCGACCGCCGAAATCTGACTTCAGGTTCATGATCAGCACCCTCGAAGATAGGCGGGTAGAAATTTTTTTGTTCAGATTAGAGAATTTTACGCTGTTGTAAATAATTACCGAGAGTAAATATCAAATTGAAACCCAAAATGGACATTTGACGTGCTGATTGAAGTACGATATGTTTTGTTACCTATCTGACAACGCTGATGCGGACAACGAAGCGACTTTGGGAGGCATGGGGCAAGGAAGCGACACGGGGGGAGGGAGGGGAAGATGGAGAGTGAGAAGAAAAAAGCCGCAGCGGTCGCATATTTCGGTAGGCATTATTCCCGAAGACAATCGAACCGATGGCGAGAAAATAACTAACCAAGTTAACGCGGTCGGTGTCGCAACGCGATAATTCGTCTTGCGATGTCACAACTTTTCGAATAATTGAGGGAGAGACGCATCGCCGTCTCGCTCGCGCCCCGCGACTGACAGAGAGGGAGATACGGCGTGAAGTGAGAGTAATAAACGACTTCATACTTATGTGGTAATGAGAACCGGAGCGGCGGGCCTGAAAGCCGCCCGAATACAGCCCGGCGAAGTTTTTTTTGTTGAGGTAAAACCTACGATTCGTTTTTATTTATACAAACTAATAATATAATAATAATAATAATACTCATTTATTGCCCAACAGATACAAGATCCAATTACAGGACAAATACATAATATAACAACAAGAATTTTTAACAAAATATAAAAGAAAAAACAATTTTCAGTGCATTTACATTAAGAATCACAAAACTATTAAATGTAGCAAAAAAAATAAAAAGGCGGAATTAAGAAATGAGACTACAAATCTATAAAATATAAGAAAAAAAATAGAAACACTTCATTTACATTAAGAATCACAAAACTATTAAATGTAGCAAAAAAAAAATAAAAAGACGCAATTAAGAAATGAGATTCTACAAATATACAAAATATAAGAAAAAAAGAATAGAAAGTAGAATGCTAAATACAAAAGCATGTATATAAAAACAGATGTTGGTATTCAATAATAAAAAAAACGCAATTGTTTAACATCTACAGAATGAATGTCACAAAACATACCAATTTACGAATTTAATCTGTATTCAAATTCAATAAACTGTTTCTTCAAAGAAATACTCATAATTTTACACTTGCTAGCATTTAAATATCAGCAGGCTATGGCCACAAAAAATTTAATAAATACAAAAGATAAGGACAACATGTAATATATTGCATGAAAGACGAAAAAACAGGCAATGTTTTGTGGCCATAGCCTGCTTCAATAAAAAAATTTTTTATCCGCCTAGAGGGCGCAGCGAACCACATACGATATTTCCAAAATCTGTTTATATTAGGTGGAAGGTATCAATTTTGCAATAAAAATTTATTACCAATAAGTTTTCTCTATCTCTTAAAATAAAAAAGTTAGACAGTCTTAAAGTTTGGGCACTTTATAGGTTTTTTTGTTATTACTCATAAAGTTGGTCATGGATCTGAAATTTGTTTTTACGAGCATAAAGGCCTCCAAAAATGCAACAAAAATCAATTAAAGATTTTTGACGTATCTCGCATATTAAGCGAGATACATGGGAGTGGCCTTCTTATATGATACAGCCTGTATTTCATGTTAATTAAATTAAAAATTTCAAAAAAGACACTAAATGTCAAAGAAAATATAAATATCAGAAAATGTCCAAAACTAATACCATATTTGAACAGCAAATCAGAAAGAGGAAATTCAGAGATTACAAGAAGCATCTGATTACAGATTTCTGTTAGAAAAGGTAATACAAACTAATATAAATCGATCGGTTTAACTAATTTTGGACAAATTTTCAGGTCATTTTAATAATTGATGTTTGTGGAGCTTAAAGAAGAGATTAGCTACTCAAGATAACAATCGGTGGTATAGAAGACAAAAATTCAATTATTATTATAAGAATTCCCTATTCCAAAACTCATACTCCGAGATTCTTTGTGATTTAAAGTCGAGACCAAATGAAGATATACCGGAAACACTTTACATATGGCAGTTACTACAAACCGAAGATTTTTTGTGAAGTATGTCAGGGAAAAATTTGTTAACCAAGTGGTTGACGTCAACAAAATAAGGTATACTTATGCCAAAAGAAATCGTAACTTACTCCAACTTGTCTCATCCGGAAACTTATACAGGGCACTGCTTTAGACGTTCTTCCGCCACTCTGTTAGGTGACGCAGGGGCCAATATTACCACCATTAAACGACATGGGTGGTGGGAGTGGTGTACGGTAGCGGAAACATACAAGGTGTCTCGCTTAAAAGTGGAACAAGCCTGTAACATGCCTACCGTGCGACCGATTTCAATAAACATCTTCTAAAAGTCTATCTTGGACATACCTGGTGTTCTCTAAAAATCGAAACCGTGGCCGACTACAATACAATTCATGTGGTTTAAAATCGGAAAATCATATTAGGGATTATTCGATTCGAATAATTCGTGAGACAGGCTTGTTCCACTTTTAAGCGAGACATCCAAATTATCCTGAGCACCCTGTATACTGTGTCAATAAAAATTTGGTTGGTAGGGTTTTCTGGGGTCCTGATCAAGAATTCGTGGGAATTATTCAAATAAAAAGATCCCTAATATGATTTTACGATTTTAAACCACATATCGTAGTCGGCCACGGTTTCGAATTTTAGAGAACACCAGGTATGTCCAAGATAGACTTTTTGAAGATGTTTCCAACAAAAAAAGTTTATTGAAATTGGCTTTCTAGAACATAGGTGACAAAAAATACTCATTAGACACTATTAAAACTCGACGGATGACGGATCTTTTCGCCACCCAAGAGAGGGTGGCTCTAATCTGGCATGACGTCGTCACCGGCGGCAATACGGCCCCAATAACTCCCACTAACGTGTGACACGAGCCTAGAATTAGACGGTGCGCCTATCTTCGTTTTGCATTCGAATGTTATTAAACGTCAAATAAGAAACATGGGGGCAATTTTCTTACTGATTCGGTCGCATGAAACGTCTGTCGAATCGCCCATCATGCAATATGTATATTAATGAGTATTTTGTTCTATATCGCAAATGTTTATTTAAATAATCGGCTGGAACATCGATCAGCGGACCCAAAACTTTTCCCGCCATCCGAGCCTTATCGCCCAGACCGACAAAGGCACAGTTTCTTGTGACATACAATAATACATAGAACTACCTAGCTCAATAGTCAAAATATAATAATGATCATGTGCAATCAAAATATAAGTCACTGTAGTAATATGGTCGAGGATATTTCTTATGTGCACCGTATTCTTGAAATAGTGTTTTGTACAAATACAAATAATTTTAGACATTTAAGAACTGAATAATATAGAGCTTAGCAAAAAACATGAATGTTATCTCATATTACCTGCGAATATTCAGAGGTATCGAGATAAAACTAATATATAACGCCAGAAAACGTTCTAATCTACAAATTTTTAGATACAGGAATCTTTTGAAAAAACATATTTTTTAAATTTTAACTGTATTGTTACAACGTAAACTTACATAATTCTGCATATAAATCTGATTATTCACTTTTGTTTATAAATATGTGAAAATAATTGTTAAAATGTGGGGTTAGAATAGCAAAATAATGTGTGTCATACAAACGCTTTTTAAAAGTTATTATTTTATTTGAGGAAAATTTAAATAGTAAAAGCGGATGGATAAACAAAACATCAATAATTTTATTTTTCGTAATACTTCTGTTCTTTATGTTTTATTTTTCGAGATTCTGTACCTAAAAAACCACAAATTTGATCATTTTATGGCGAGAAATACGGCGACCTTGAAAGAAGAAAAAAACTGCTCTTTTTGTTCTAAAATTCTGCATTGTTTCTACTTGATTTTAATTAGCTAGAGCAATTTTTTATACACATAAGCATTCAGAATTTTGGAAAAGTATTTAACATACAAAAATATAACTAACCATCGTCGGTTAAATCGCAGCAGCCGTGCATTTCGAAGGTAACGCGATTTAGCAGAGGATGGTATAACAAACCTAAGGCCTGAGTTTACTCGAAATAAGATAATAGTTCCTACGTTAAAACATATAAGCAAATAATACTAGTACTAATAAATTTATGATTAAAATATCCTGGAAGAGGACTAAGTCCTTCGAAGGATGTTGAACCTAGTAATGAAAATTGGGCAAATCATCAGAGGTCATTGACCTCGAGTCGAATAGAGATCAACAAAAGCCAAATAGATGCGACACGAGCAAGAGATAAATATGTTACATATTTTTATGAGGATTTGAGAAAACCAAAAATTAAATTGTCTTTGTTTTGTTGTAAATAGAAGAAAAGTTAAACATATTGTAAAAAGCCAACCTATTAATTTTGTCGTGGTTTCGCCTTACGCATCTTCACAAAAACCTAATACTTTTAGAAAATTGTAAGGATTACATAGATGTTTCGAATTTTTCTTCTAAATTTTTTAAATAAATCCAAATCCAAAAGTCACGTCAAATATTAACAACAATCACTGCGCACTGGTGGTAGCTAGCGCCATCTATCCCAAAGCCACCGATTTACTTTAATAAAGAAAAGCTACACTAGCAATGATGCTATTATAAGTGTATAGAATTAGATACACAGTTTGTAAAATTATTTTATTTATATCAGCTCTTTTGACAGCTAGAATATTACACGAAATAGTATAGGTGCCTATTATCAATTAAATTGACAGTATTGGTACATATCCATAGCTATATTTCTAGGTTTGACTGCGATTATAATTGAAATAGTATTATATTTTTGTCGAGAAACATAAAAAGCAAGTTTCTTCAAAACGCGGGGATCTCTGATGTATTTCGAAGATAAAGTGGAAAATATTGTAAATAAACTAACCTGTAGCTTATCACTTTGCGGCAGTAACCTGAAGAAAACGCCGACTTCTTTCCACACTTTCTGTATTTCACACAAACACTAGCACTTGGCACTGTCCACGAAACATTTAGAACTATTTTTTAAGCCTAATGATTAAAATTAGTTTTCTTACATAAATGTGTAAAAGCATCTGGAAAACGCAAACCACACAAAATAACAATGGTCAACAATGAAACTAACGAAACAGCAGCGCCACCTAGGCAGGCACAGTCACCTACTTGATTATCTGCAGAAAAGCTTTTACCACGTATACAGGGTGTCACTGTATTATTAATAATAGCCCATTTAACAGTCGGTATTTTACAGAATAAGATAATGTGGGATTTTATATGCACATATTCACGGCAGTATATAAGTGGACTGAAAAACAATATAAAATATGTCGAGCAGACTAGAATTCGACCATCGTCTGCTAAATCGCGTCGCCTTGAAAAGCACGACTGCTGCGATCTAGCCGACAATGGTACAGCAACCCTGAGGCTTGAATCTACTCGAAATAAGATAATAATATTTCATACATTAAAACCGTAGACTTATAAGCAAATACTAAAACGTACTATTACTAAGAAATCTATGGTTAAAACACACTTGAAGAAGAATAAATCCTTTCCTTGGAAGGATGTTGAGCGAATACATACAGGGGTCATTGACCTTGAGTCGACTAGAGATCATCAAAAGCCAAATAGTTGCGACGTGGGCGAGGGATAAATATGTACATATTTTTATAAGATTTGGAGAAAATCAACGACAAAATTAAATTGTGTTTGTTTTGTTGGAAACAGAAGAAAAGTTAAAAATATTATGAAAAGCTAACCTGTCAATCGTGGTTTCATCTTATTCATCTTCACAAAAACACAATACTTTTTACATTTGCCTTGACTATTTAGAAAAATTGCAAGGATTGCATTGATGTTTTAATTTTTTCTCTTAAACTTTTAAATAAATAAACATTCAAAAGCCAAGTCAAATATTAACAATCACTGCGCACTAGGTGGTAGCTAGCGCCACCTATCCCAAAGCCACCGATTTATAATTTTAAAGTAAAGTTTTAAGCTGCACTACCATGTGCTGTTATAGCTACATATATAATACTATGGTATGTAAAATTATTTTATTTATACCAGTTCTTTTGACAACTAGAATATTATACGAAATGAAATATGTGTTATTATTTAAATTGGCAGTACTGGCACATATTCACAGCTATATTCCTACGTTTGACTGCGATGATAAATGAAATAATATTATATGTTTGACAATAATATAAAAAGTAGCAGTTTCTACGAAATGCGGAGATGTCTGGTGTATTTCGGAGAAACATTGGAAAATATTGTAAACAAACTAACCTGTAGCTTCTCACTTTGCGGCAATAGCCTGAACAAAACGTCGACTTCTTCCTGCACTTTCCGTATTTCACACAAACACTAGCACTTGTCACTGTCTGCGAAACAATGAGAACTATAAAGCCTTAACGAGAATGAACGTTAGTTTTGTAATGTTTTTAAATTTGTAACAGTATCTTGAAAACGCGAACCACTCAAAATAACAATCGTCAACAATGAAACAGCAGCGCCACCTAGGCAGGCACAGACACCTACTTGATTATTTGCAGAAGAGCTTTTATCACGTCTACAGGGTGGCTCTGTTTTATTAACAATAACCCATTTAATAGTCAGTATAGTACAGAATATAATAATGTGCAATTTTATATGCAGATATTCACGACAGTGTATAAGTGGACTGAAAAACAATATAAAATATGTCGAACAGACTAGGATTCGACTTACCAAAGATCTGTTTTCGATTCTATTCTAAGAGCACTTAATACCTATTTAGGGGAAGCAAAATTATAATTATACAGGGTATTCCGATGTTAATGGGGCATAGAAGAAGAGTAGATTCTTGACGACCAAATATGTAGTACGATGTAGCCAAATTTACTTAGTCAAAAGTTGAAGCTTATAAAGATACAGGATGTTAAATTGTGCTGAGGTTAAAATTTTATTTTCGATATTTATAAATAACTTTTTTACAAATCCAAAAACTCGGATATCGGAACTTTTTGGAGGGAGAGAAATATAAATTTGTTTCTAATTTGGCGTCACTCGTAGAGGACGCCACTTATGACACATTTTGCTTGTTTTAAATGTAGTACAAATCTTTTAATAAACATTGTTTTATATTATTATTTTCTCAATATGTTCGAAACATTACCCTGTGATAGATTTCAAATCAATATAAAATTCATGCCACCCCCCTTTATTACCTTGCGAGATTTTCTCCAGTACGACCGATATCTAGAGATCCACGTTTGGGAACCCCTGGTTTCGATACATTAGCCTGTCACTTTAATACATTTATATCTGGGAGACGATGGCATGAGCCACTAGGTGACATCTCCGGCCGTAATGGCGTCCGCTTGTCAAACGTTGATTTATAATTTGCTTTTTTTCGGGGCAGGGCGCCACCCCCCACCCCCGGTACATCCATCTTTTCGCGGCACACCTGATTATATTAATCACGGGAAGGCCAGAAGGGGACGGCGACTAGTGGCGACATCCCCCGGATGCGGGGCACGCCGGGGGCGGCGGCGGCGGCGGGCTTAATTTTTTTCGACGTTGGAAAGGAACGTTACCCAGTGACGTGCGGGGGTCTGAGGGATGGATTTTCAGCGAAAAGATTTGGCACATTGATGATGGACAATAGAAATCTGCTTAAAATTGGCTGAGCGATAAAAAATTAGAAGTAAGGTTGTACAAAAAAGAGTTATACTGTTAATTTAACTGTAAACATATGTAGATTATGTCTATATGAAAAAAGCTGTACTAGTATCAAGTATTAATAGATTTTTATTCCGACACTAAAATCATGCTATGCACCTTCTCAATTATTGAGAAATTTCAAAATAAAATTTAAAGCTCGTACACTCTGTATTTCTTAAACCAGCGACATGCGTATGGAGCATGATGAGCTCTAACATAATATTTTGGCTTCTAGTATCTCCAACTTAGTGTTGACACATTCTTTTTGACTCACTGACTATATAAAATGGGTTCCAGAAAACAAATGTCTACAAATTAAATATATAAAGTAACACTTAAATTAATTATTAACTAAATAAACAATATTATTAACAATTTCTGAAACTAGTCGATTTTTTATTTTAATTGACTGTTTTTTCAAATAATAATTTAATATACAGGGTGACCTACCTTCGAGTAATGACGTCATCACCGGTCTTTTTAAAAGGATATTTTAACAAAATATTCTGTAAGCAAATCTTAAATTTAGTGTTATTGTAAGAAAAAAAGTGATGATTTTTTCCCCCTACGTCAATGTAACAAAACTAAAAGAAACGTTAAAAAACTTTTCAAACGATAAAAATTACATTTTGAATCGCTCACAGTACCATGAACTTGATTGTATGTACTTTAAATATCTTAATTTTTTGTATAAATATTTATATATCGAGATATATGTTTATCGAAACAATTTAACACGTCATTTAATTAGAGAGGAATATTAGAACAAACGATTATACAAAATAAAATATCCTGAAATTTAGACAAATAAGCCTTCATTTATGTTTGTGGAACCCCTGAGGTATCTCTTAACTTCCAAAGCACGTCCCTGGCTGAAGCCAATCCAATAATTTCCAGAAGCATTATTATGTATTCCGTGCCCTAGTATTATATATACTTATGTCGTGTTGTAAAAATTTCGCCAGAATATTGTAAAACTCGAAACACGACGATTGAATCGAACTACATCTTGTACTGAAATCAATTTGTCGTAGTAGATAAGATATATTAGGTTGTCTGTCTTGCCGCGTTTTTTTAATGATTTATTGACTACCAACATAGTGCAAAAAATTTGATCTAACAAAAAATTTGATCTAACAAAAAATTAGTGCAGTCACAGATAAATATAGCGCTTTCAACAATGCCCGTGTGATCACTAAGTAGGCAACTAAATTTACACGTTTAGACAATCCTGGCTCAAAATGCAATAACGACAGGTTTTGCGTACACAATTATCATGTTCTAATAAGATATTTTTAATTTTTATGCCAGTCTAAACTGGAAAAGTATTTTGTTTATACATACTAACGTCCATAGTTCTCCTGTCAAAAAGTGAATACTTATATGGCTTATATCTATTCAGATTCGTATGCTATCCGAGAACTCACTTCCGATCAAAAGATATACAGATACTTAAATTTTAATGATTACATACATAATATAGATACGGAACAGAAACACTTTTATCTCTCTTTGATTTGCAAAATGATATAAAGTTGCCTTTTTCTACGAAATTAGCAATTGATGTATAGTCGATACTGAATAGCCACTTTTTTATTTCGATTTTAAACTTTTTAAAATAACGTATTTGTTTTATTTCGTTTGGAAGTATGTTACAATACAATCTGGGGCATAAAGACGAAAAATGTTCCATATCTATAGTTTTCAGAGCAGATGTAGTTTTCATAGGGCAGGAGACAGTGTATTGTGACAGATCAATCCAGTCTGAGAGCTGGAGGGATATACTGTAACAAAAGTATGGCAGGATAAAAATGTAAAAAGTTTTCGACAAGCATTTTTGGATGGACTTTCAACAGGGTTCAAGGCACCTTCAGGTAAAGGGCGAAGATTAATAGTGACACATATAGGTAGTGCCAGTGGTTTTGCAGATGGCGGTTTACTTTTATTTGAATCTAAAAATACAGGTGACTATCACGAAGACATGAACGCAGATGTTTTCGAAGAGTATTTTACACAGATGTTGGATCTTATTCCTCCGGGGTCTGTAATTGTCATGGATAATGCCAGTTACCATTCACGGCAGACCGAGCGGACGCCTACGACTGCTTGGAGGAAAGCCGATATAATTCAATGGTTATCCGGATAAAAAACATTTCTTTTGAAACAAATATGGTGAAAAAGAAAGTTTTGACACTTGTCAATCTTAATAAAGATCAGAAAAAATATGTTATCGATGAAATGGCAACAAATCGCCAAATAACGGTACTACGGTTACCACTTTATCACTGTGAACTTAACCCAATCGAATTAGTCTGGGCGTAGGTAAAAGGAGATGTAGCGTGAAATAATACGACATTTATATTAAGTGACGTGAAAATTTTGTTAAAAAATTTCTTGGAACGAGTAACTGCAGATAACTGGCAAAGATGTATACATCATGTACAAAAAGAAGAGGAGAAAATGTGGGAATTCGATCATTTAATTGACGTTACTGTGGAACCTATCGTTATCAATCTAGGAGACGAAGATAATTCATCAGACTATTCAGAGGATGAATTTTAATATGCCTACTTTTTTAATTTCTTTATTGTACATTTATACAACACTACATTTACTCACCTTAATTTGAATTTTCAAAATACATATATTTTTGTGTGAAATTAAAGTCTATTCATTAAATTTAAATAAATATTTTGATAATAATATTGAATAATTTTATTTGAATTACTAAAAACCCTCTTAACCCGGTTATGATGCTTAAAGTAGCCTCATGTTTTGAAATGCTGTTTTTATATTGTTTACTTATAGGAGAAATGGACCGAGAAATTGAAGCGGCATAGACAAAGACGAATGGTCGGGGATTAAATTTTAGCTACCTGCTACAATTTAGTACGGTTCGATCACACAAAGTTTTTTTAAAAGTACCCCTCATCTATACCGATAATACATAATATAAAAATATTGACTATAAGCACCAGTACTACATTTATTTACGATTTGCATACATAATAAGCTTTTATTACTCTCTTTCACTTCTAAACAGACTAATAGCAACATTTTTCTTCGTGTAACTCAAAAAATCTTTGAAATAACTTCATCTGGTATCGACCCCGAAAAAACATACTAATTTATTGTTATGTATGCCACACGCTGCCGATTTTCTAAGCCCGACGTGATTATGGGAAGTGAGATTAGCAAAGGAATCCGAACAGTAGCTGGTGCAACTTCCACGAAATCGAGATATTGCCCGTTGATTATGCAAGATCGGAGATACCTATGACTTGTCTCGCATTTAACATGAATGCGGTCAAAAACGAAGACGTCGTGCTACGTTTCTCGTCGTCCGAGGCTCTACCTGCATATTAGGATATCGCAGTTGGCGCTGATAGATGAATAACGCCTACTATATCTGCAAGCAGACTTCTCCCAAAGAACGAAAATGAATTTCCAGGGTTTGTATTTTACGATTATAATTTTAAAGTGTAAAATTGTGACTTCTCGTATATCATATCCAGAGCCTTTGTGCCTTTTAACCAGTTCTGTACCTTTCAATACGACAATTTCATGAATGATCCATGTCGATCACTGCGGCTCTAATGATACAACATTCCAGTGTTCGAATTGGCAGTTCGTTATATGAAATACGTCATATCTGTCGACCATGCGGGAAAAAACAAGCTTGAAGGAAGTCGGCTGCAAAAGACAGTGGCGTTGTCACAAAATCGTCTCTCTTAGGGGAGCTCGATGTAATACTACGCAGCCGGACCTACCACTTCACAACTCTCAAGCACGCTTAGATGTCTAGAAACACCAGGATTCATATTTTTATCAATTTACAACAACTAATTTTGTCGGTGACATGAGCAATGCACCGAAATACGATGCATATTATTATAACCCTTCTTAATTGTGAATTCTTCGTTCAAAAAATTACTATTTTTGGTACCTACTTTAAATATTAATAAGTCTTTCGCTTAACCCCCCAGAAATCAAATTGGCTCCCCCAAAAATATTCGTAAAAACTCACACACATCTCAGAACCGAAATTAAAACACACTTCGCCCATGGTTTTATACGGAGAATCGTAAATTATTTAATTGCTTTGTACTATACCTCTTTCTTTTTCATAATTATTATAAACTTTGTATCTAAGGTACATTAAAGCATTAGCATTTTTGACTAGAACATATTAAAACTCAAAAATCATTTCTAAACCCCTCAGGGATCAGTTTTTGGGCCTTTTATAATCACCACTTTCATCAGTGACTTGAGCAATACCACACACTCAATTAATCAATGCTTCACGCTAGAAATCTAAACGTGTATGCAAAAATTTACCAAAAAATGTGTGCTCATTTCGCATTTGATGTTGTCTTGGTTATAAAAACATGTTTTTGTATTCACTAAGTGGATATTCTTTTCGGTATTTTCGTTTGTGATCAGTTTGCCACAGTGGATGACACAATTCCCATAAAGCAAACTAAAAGCCACCCGTCTCGACCAGCTCCTAAATTCCGTCAGCTGCGTAAAGCCGTCTCAGGTGCAAAATCGAGTCCGTAGTGCTGCTAAACACCTAAAACAGACGTTAGAGACACCATTTGTTTGGAATTCAACCGGCAATTACGGCGATCATTGGATTGACTACGATTTACGGCCGACATCCAACTGGACACCATATGCGACTGCTGAACACACGATGTATAGGTACTCTAAACTAGTGCCAGTGTTGCCAATTCTCACGGGGAACGCAACTGGAGACGGAATATCACACACAGTAAAAGATGAGACGTGATATAATCAGTGTGAAAATGGCAATAACAATAACACGTACATAAAACGTACCGCAACGCGAATATAACATGTTATATGTATTTATATATTTTTAAGTATTAATAATATTGTGTGAAACTAACTACTCAGTGGACAAAAGCCCCAACCTGCGTTGAATTACACCCACAATATCTACCCATATGTTCCTTATTATTAGCTTTTGTAACATTTCTTTACTGTTTTAGAAAGGTATTTTAAGCTAATATAAATCAAATCTCCTATAATTCCTATCAATGAAGTCATATATATGTTCTCTGATACCAAACATCTAGGTATGGTAATGAACAATTCCACAGACAAAGCTCTATTCAATAATTATCTAAAGAAAATAATCTACTAACCTGAGTAGTTAGTTTCACACAATATTATTAATACCTAAAAATATATAAAAACTTTTACATAAAAGGTGAACATTTTTAAAGTAGGTATTGTCATATTTAATTCATGTCACTTTTTGTCATTGTCGATATTTAACTTCAAATAATTTTCAGAGAACATACATATGACTTCATTGATAGGAACTGTAGGAGATTTGATTTATATTAGCTTAAAATACCTTTCTAAAACAGTAAAAAAATGTTATATATTCCTACACACTCGTTTCTTTAAGGGCACCGTATTCCTCAAATAGTGTTTTTTTTTACAAATACGAATAATTTTAGACATTTAAGAACTGAATTTAGCAACTAATAGCAATGGGTTTGTTCCAACAACAGCAAGAATCGATTCTGAACCATCCAGAACTAGTCGGTCAGTTCAGTTGTTAATGTACTCTGGGCGAATGAGACGTAAGACGGTGTTGGTCAAACATTTCTGATAGTTCTGAACCAGTTCTCAATGGTTGTTGGAACAGACCTAATGTTATCGTAAAGTAAAACGACTGAAAGTGGTCTAACCAACAATTATTTATTCTTTTTTGACGTCTAACGCAACTATCACAATTAGGCCGGTATTTCTGGAAAAAAATCAAAGCATTAATCACAGCAGGCCATAGGCGTGAGCACGGCGGGGTCACAATTTACGACTGATACAAAGCAAATAATGTTCCGTGCTATTCACAGCTGCGTACAACTACAAAAAATTCAGTCATAAACTTAACTATATTATTTCTCACCCCTCAGAAATGTCAAAATTAAGAATATCATAAGTAAAATTCCATCCCATTATCCCATTTTTTAAAAAAATCTTGTCTCGTCTAGCAACTGGAGCTATCAATTCTTGACTTGGCAAGATCAAGAAAAAAGACAAGATGCGAACACTATACTTAACACACTAACTTTTCAGTTCTGTCGACAAATTCCGTGGCTGCTGGGCGAGGATAATCGTCAGTTGCTCTTCCACCCCATCCCCTGCAACACATAAAAAGCGAGATCAATGATAGCCGCCCCCGTCTACATCAGCAACACAATCGTCGAACACGAAGAGTCAACGCGAGGCCGAAATCTCCGCATCTCGTCTAGAAGGCCGCGTGATCGATGGGGGCGAACAAACGAGCGTCGCGAATGTCGCTGGCAAGTGACCAGCAGCCAAAATGCTGTAATTCCCCACATGATAGATACTGACCCGGCCGGTGGGCCAGCCCAGTGGCCGACGTAGTCGCGGGACGAACGGAAAGGAAGCCCCAGCTGGCCTGCTGTTCAAGACGCGTATTAGCTAGATGGACCGTGACTGTACGAATTGCAGAATTTCCAACATAAATTGAATTTTCACTAGAGTGCGTTCTGTTAGAGACACTTATACTTTCTCTTTTGTTGATTTAATTAAATCCAGGGACACAAACTCCATCGTCGGCTAGATCGATGTATAAAGAAATGTTTGTTACGAATAAGCCCGTAAAATTTTTATTTTTTTACATACTTACCAAAATTTCGAATTTCAACACACAAATACATTTCGTAAATGAAAATACTATTAAAATAATATGCAAAACTATATTACGAAATTACAAACTAAGGTACAATTAAGGTTAAGTAAAAGCGCCTGTAACGTAACGTAGCCTGTTCGTAATTTGACTTTTGGATTCTGTAACATTCGACAACGTTGCAGTGTCAGGCTGCTGCTGATAACCTAAAAGTAATATTAATCTTAATGGTGCGTATAGCTATCATGTTTCATTTTTCTCTAGTTCTTCTTTGATGTTTGTGAGTGTATATAAACAAAAATGGAATAATGTATAGTAAACATAACCAGCTGCAAGACATGTTAATTTACGGCGAATCTAGGAAACACTATCTGGCTGTCAGACGTTAGTACGGTAAACGCTTAATATAAAAATTAAAATACCGTTTGTTGATATGAAAATAAACGGTTTTTTTTTATTTTGGCAGTGGCACTGACAGCAAAATTATTTCAGACAGTCGCAATACATACCAGCAAAAATTATAACAAAAATTAGGTTGTCTGGACGTATATTACTGAAGTCGCCATTACTGTAAAATCGTAATCAGACAATTTTCGTTAACTTTTGCAATAGGTGACGCGTTAATTACGAGGGAAGAAAGTGGTTTTAGCGATGCACCCGATATCCCTGCCGTAGTGATGTAGTCAGCGGAAGCATTTAGCTTAGCGCTTCCACCAGTACAGTCCAGATTAAACCACTAAAATACAAGGTTAACTATGACTAAGTACAAATATTTTAAGAGGGGATAGAGAAAATTAAGAATTAACGGATCACCCTTCAAAAAAATTCAACACTTATTTATAAAACGAAATATAGTAATATTAGAAATAAATTTATACATCACGGATTCGACCAATTTTACCTTCCAATTGTTTTATACTTCACCATTTGATTAGAGAGAATATACCAGATTTCAAGCTTGCAATACAACGTTATCACTTCGGTCCGACTATGACGCATCGGCACCTTAACTCCTCCATGCTAAAACTATCGATCGGGCGATGCACTTGCCAAAGAAAGACATCAGTTTCGTTGCTACGCTGGAGATGCGCATTTTTTATAAGGGAGGGTGGTTTTTTTTCTAATTCCTGATCTAAATTCAAGCGACGTCCCGACAACGGCCAGTAATGACGGATAAATGCCCTTAAAATGGCTTTATTACAGGCCTGGGGATTTAGCAGGATGACCGCAGGGTGGCCAATTTGCCGGCGTGATGGATCGTATGGAAATACGGAGTTTCGGTGGATCAGGTCGGCTTTGGAGATAAAAACGGATCGGGAGGGGAAGCCCAAGTGAATACACGGTGAACCTTAAATACGTACAAATTTTTTAACTGTAGGTGTAGTTCGTCATACGGATGAGTTTAGTGAAAGTCAGTTTTAAAAATTTCGAATATTTACCGAGATATTAGTTTTTTTTTAAATACCCACATTTTGAGGACCGCTGACCAGATAGACTACTGTATGATGGGAGTTCTCTGCCACTGACGTAATGTAATAAAATAAATCATATGACTTACTGAAGGCGATATTGCCATATCAATTAGTGTTTAGGAAGTTACTTTGCTTAATGATCCAAAAATTATCAACAAATGTACATAAAAGCTCACCTACTTACTGAAAAACCAACTATTTAAACAGTTATCCAGTTAAATTATCCCCTTAAATTATTTTATGAAGAACAACAAAAAACTATGATTTTCACACATGTTAGAGTTAATTTTCGCCGCATAATCCCAAACAACGTATCACTGCTAATCATTTCGTACTTCATAGTTTTGTAGTGGATGGAACAGATTTTAAAAATAAACGCAAAACATAGAATAATAAAATAACTGGCTTGATGTATGCTTTCGATATCAAGAGAAGGCAAAGTAAAAAATTTTAAAGCAGAGTCAATCGAATCGCCACAAAAGTTCTTGGAGAGAGATTGCCGTCATTGAAGCTACTTCAAGTGCTTACATAGAAATACAGACCAGCTGCATCTGATATTAATCTTACGAATTGCCAGAGTTGTGTTTAATATTTCGCTAGTGGGGTAATAATATGTCATTACTCCAATAATGGTGTAGTGACCTTCATTATTCTACTGAAACAGTGCCAAATAAATGCTGTAATGAGGCTCTTATAAAGCAGTTGTAGATACAGTCATTTACTATTATTATTAAATATAAAGCCCCCTTTTTGTACTATCTACAAAGAATATTATATACAGTATGCGCTAAAAGTATGGAATAATAAAAACGAAACAATTATTTTTTGGGAAAAATCCTCGAACAGGTCGATTTTTAATTTAAAAAATATATATTTTAGCGTAAAATGCGATTTTCAAATGTCATTTATTTTCGAGTAATGACGTCATCGATTTTTTTTTAATGGCAACAGCATATTTTTTTCCTTGATTCTGAAAGATCGTTTAATTCTCTATCAGACAGTACTAAAATTTTGCCCTCTTGCATAGGAAAGTTTTCGAGTAAATGACGATTGAATGTTAGAAAACGTAAATCAATTAAAATAAAGCAAAAACGTTATCAAATTTAGTTTTTCGAATTCCATAGTTTTTTTATGGATCACGTAGGTGAAAATCTTTGCAAAGTGTCATTGTCACACCGACTTTCTAATAAGTATTGTAAGCGACATAGAAATTATTATTCAATTTAAAGTATTATGGCACATTTAACTGTTACTCAAAAAATTGAAATTTTAATTCTTATCGGATGCGGGAATATGACTAGAACTCAGCAGGAAGTTTGCGATTTATTTAATGAAAAATATCCAGATCGCCCTATCAGCCAATCAACAGTCAGTAAGGTAGAGTCTAAATTTAGAGGAACTGTCAATGTTGTAAATATTCCAAAACCTGGACGTCCAAGCATTAATGAAAATCAGAAACAGAACATTTTGATAAGTATGGTGGATAATCTTCATAATTCTTCACGACTGGTTGCGTTGAACAATGACACTAGTCAGAGCACAGTGCTACGTATCTTGAGGAAGGAAAAATATCATCCCTACAAAATTCAACTTGTGCAGGAACTCAATGAAGATGATCCCGATCGACGCTTACACTTTTGCGAAATTCTAATGGATTTATGTCAAGGAAATAGAAATTTACAGCGGCAAATACTTTTTTCAGATGAGGACACATTTTGTCTGAATGGTACAGTAAACCGTCAAACTTGCAGATATTGGAGTCGGGAAAATCCTCATTGGATGGCAGAGGCACATACCCAACACCCTCAGAAATTAAATGTGTGGGCTGGAATAGTTGACGACAGAATAGTAGGGCCTTTCTTCTTTGAAGGAACCCTTACAGGACAAAGATATTTAGAGTTTGTAGAAAATGACCTTGTTCCAACCCTTGCAGTAATTTTTCCTAACGATAATGACTCTGACATTCCTGACGATACCATATGGTTTCAGCAAGACGGTGCACCTCCACACTATGCGCGCCCTATACGAGATTTTTTGGATAACTGTTTTCCTGGGAGGTGGATCGGCCGACGCGGACCGATAGAATGGCCTGCAAGATCGCCAGATCTTACACCTCTTGACTATTTTTTATGGGGATACTTGAAGTCAAAAGTGTACATTACTAAACCACGTAATTTAGAAGAACTTCAAAATCGCATTCGGGACGAAATACGCAGAGTTACCCCAGAAATCATTCATAATGTGCAAGAAGAATTTCTTCACAGACTTGCGCATTATCAAGAAGTTGATGGATGGCAATTCGAACATTTAATTTAAGTATAAAATTTAATCAATTGTATTTTATTTTACATACCTCAGAATTGTAACTTTTTTATGGATAAAATTTACGTTTTCTAACATTCAATCGTCATTTACTCGAAAACTTTCCTATGTAAGAGGGCAAAATTTTAATACTGTCTGATAGAGAATTAAACGATCTTTCAAAATCAAGGAAATAAATATGGTGTTGCCATTTAAAAAAAAATCGACGACGTCATTACTCGAAAACAAATGACATTTGAAAATCGCATTTTACGCTAAAATATGTATTTTTTAAATTAAAAATCGACCTGTTCGAGGATTTTTCCCAAAAAAATAATTGTTTCGTTTTTATTGAATTTATTCCATACTTTTTGCGCATACTGTATGCACAAATTCTGCCAAGAAATTAAGAATGAACCGGAAAAAGCATCGCCCTGTACACCCCCCGACTACCGGGATGATTTGTAGTTTGTTTATATCGGCCACTTAAAACTTTATCGTCCGGATCGCCTTTCACTCAGTTTCAATTGAAATAAGGCATCAAACTGCCTAGGCTCCCTGTTCCATATGTAAGTGCTATTAGGCATTATAAATGTTACAGGGCATTAGTCACGGGTGCCAGGGGGGGTGGAAGGGTCCACAAAGGACGGCCTTACGCTTGGCCGGAAATATATTTGTGTTGAATAGGCCCAATTAATATGTTTTAATTTATTGGAGACGCAGTAATGACATGTCTCACATATCTGATGTTTTATATTCGACCAATACATTAATTTTGAAAAATATCGAGTTGTACAAGCAAATTGTTCGGCGCGTTCTAATTTTGTTGTAAATGCAGCGTATCTCGAAAACTACAAGAGATAGAAGGGTGCAGCTTTTGCAACACTAGGCTATTTTTTTGATGCCGTAATCAGAACTTCCACAGAGTTTTTTGTTGTAGCCACAACACTAAAAACTTTAAACTGTATTGCCAAAATCAGCAGCAGATGATAGAAATGGTTCTATTACGTGAAGGTGACTAAAATGGGGAACACTTTTTGGAGGCAACTACGTTCCTGCAACTTATACAAATACGTTTAAACAACGTTGTGATTTCGTGGCGAAAACGAAGAGATGTGACCGCCTCTAAAAGAGAAACTGAAGAAACAGAAAAAGTTGACATCTTAAAATTCTTAGAATTAGAAAATTTTAAAGATGCTCTCCAACTCGAAAACAATAATGTTTAAGAGTCATTTATGCAAGTTTTTTGTTGATATCCATCGTTTTTAAAATTTTTATTTTGAAAATGGAGTTCCGTAGTGAGAAATGGTATAAGAAAAGTCCCATTATTTTAGTCCAAAGAACATGCGGTTAACGGTTTGACCTGCTAATTTGTAACGCCCTGTATATTAAAGCAATCGTTGAAACAACTGATGGGGCTTATTTTTAAAGCACATGCAACTTGTTCTCTTCTCCTAAAAGTTAAATACAGACGTCTATTGTTCTTATAACCGAAATTAGAGTATTAACATGCGACTGAATATTCAAATTAAATTTTTAATCGGGGAACCACCCAGAAAAAGGGCCGTTCCAAGGCGCAGCGCAATACCAGTAATTACCCTTTATGAATAATACTCGCTTGTTAACTATTCATCGACACCAAATCACATGCCGAGCTCTACTTACGTAAAATAACTTAATATAGAAAATCCGTCAAACTCAATAATTCAGAGCTGAAAGCGCAAGTTCATGAATTATTAAATGCCATATTTATCTCGCTTCGTTATCAAATTATAAATATTTCCGCGTGGTAATTATAATGGAAACGAGGCATTAGCGCGGGATTACAAATTCTTCTAATGAGATTACTCATTTCTTGTTCGGTTTCTAGAATATATAATTCCTTACTTATGTATTTACTTGAGAACTTGAATCAGTGCAAGAAAATACGACTTATATCTTGTATTATTAATGCTGGCGAGTATTAGCAAATCGAATTGGCTGCAAATCTGAAAAACAATTAAAGGAAAGAAAATATTTTAAGACATCCTTGTACGCAGGATGATTCGGAATTTAACCAAAAAAATTATGTACTCTTACAAATACAATTTTTCGAAAACTATCTTCCAAAATCGACATTTTTATTAAATTTTCAGTTGACAAAAAACATATGCTGAGACGAATGCAACAAAAATGTTATTAGTAAGGCTCTTTCAGACTTCCCAAAAATCGTTTTATTAAATATGTATTTAAAATGAAGAGAGAGGATAGACTGCAACTTCCGAAAATGAATGGACCTGAACAAAAAAAATTAAAATTACTGCGGATGTTGATGAATGAGCCGCTGGACCTGGAAATCCGATCTCCTAATAAAGCAATTGCACACTCTTTTGTTCTAAACGCTTGGTACCACACCAAAGAGGAGACCGACGTGCACCATTGTTCATTTTTAAGTTCTGAACTCGCCAAACATCCTTGTCGTAGATTTTCTTGTGAAGAAATCGTTGCTCGATAGTTTTTATTCCCAAAGTAAACTGTAAATCACTAGAAACAATCATGTATAGCGACTTTAGCAAATCATAATAGTTATTTGACATTTCACGGCCGTGTATCGTACGTTTTATTTCATACTGTGTTGTATTAAAAATTAAATTTTATTGTTTTATTTTACATAACCTGCCTGTATGTAGGTGTTAGCGTGGTTTCGATTCTTGTTTTATCGCATAGTTTTTGATTTAGCTTAGTGATGTAAGAACAAAAATAACAAATTTGACAGTTTGTCATCCCGTGCGTATTTTGTGATAATTTTCGTAAAAAATGGAAGAAATCGAGGTGAAATGTGCTGCTCTTCTGTCTTCTGCTCGTTATGAGAAGGAATACCAGCTCTTCAACGTGTGGAGAAAAACCTATAAGGTGGAAAACGGCCTGAATGAGAATATCCTGTTGGCGTACTTGTTGGATATCTCCAAAAAGATTTATCAACACTGAAGCGTCATGGTGCATGGAAAAGCTCATCTGTTGCGGAACAATACATTGAAGATTCCTTAGAAAACAAAACAAAAGCAGCAAGGATGATTCAAAATGGAGAAAACTTTATACAGGTTCTTCAGACCAAGCAACAAACTATATCCACCAATACTACCGTGTCTAGTGAAGATTCTGTCCCTAAAGGTATTCCTGCATTGAGCCTGCAAGGAAATTCACATTGCACAGTTACTGTTAATTATAATTATAATTAGTTTTATAGGCTTGATTTTGTAGTTGTAAAGATACAATCTTTTAAAAATGTGAATATTGTGTTTCTTTAAAAGCAGTCCGGGAAGTAAACATTTTCCGGACGCAGTACTGTAATGAGTTATTTCTCGGACTTAAATGAGTCCGGGAAATAACTCATTACAGTACAGTATGAAATAAAAATAATAGGAGTATTTCTTACACTGAGAAAAATATCTTTAGGTGTATATTTTGGCCAGATATTTATTATTCTCAACAAAATCGACATCTGTATTTGCATTAAATAAGTTCTAAAAGTAAAATCAATTTTGTTTATTACTGTTTTTCATGTATCGCTGCAATAAATTTTTAACAGCGATTTTATGCTTATTTTTTCATAAAATTGTCTAGGACAAACACCATTTTGATTAAAATATTACACTCTTTCTTCTGCACGTATTTGAAAAAATCATGCAATTTCTCCATTGAAATAAGTCTCAAAATAAAAAATGTGTATCTAACAAACTGGCCTTGTTTTTCGAAATTACAGCGACATTTTGTTTACTGTTACGGAACAAAGCAACATTTTTATTAAGCAGGCGCTGAAACAATTGATATCCTTCCGTCCTGCGGACATTAAGGATGTTCCCATGGCCGCACGCCCTTGCGCTCCTCCAGAGATTATTATTAGAACGAACGAACCGGGGCACATACATTTCAAGCACCGAATGAAATACGGTTTATTAATTCCTCACGCATAAACTATAAAACAGAAGAAGCCGATTCCGTGTTAGGGTACAACAAATCAGCGATGTTGAGAGCCCGTATTAAATGGATTATTTATATAACTATTCGCTTGTTAATTTATCCGTACGCAGAAGTTACTGTTCCTATTACCATACGAAACGTTCCCTGTTTATTATGGAAGCGCCGGTTTCACTCGGGCCGGCTTTGTGCGCGGCCTGCCCCGATTTTGACGCGATATTGAAAGAGACACGAAAATGTCGTCAGCCTTAAAACGGTAATTACGTTTTATAATTCAGAAAAGGGAGAACAACAACGGACCAGATCTTCGTGGTGAAGGTTACTTACTACCTTACCTTAATGTAGTTTATATCATCGATATAAGGGAGAAAAAAAAACGACATAAGAAACTGCTATAAAAACATCAAAGGCTTCCGCGTCCAGCTGATGAGAAGTAGACAGGACCGTGTTTCCTTTAGATACCAGTATTTGCCCAATTTCGCCAATTACATTTTGATTGAAATGTCAAATAGCAAAACAAGTGACATATTCCAGGCCAACTAGATTTATTGCAAAGTTGTAGTTGTAAAGTCAGTACTCGTGCGCACGCCACTGTTAAAAATAGAAATTATGCTTATATTGCAAATTATGCACCTTTATTTTTGGACCATAGTTTATAGCAAACTATAATTAATATTCGATGTATAATAACACCCTTAAATATTATCACCCTGTATAAAAATATTTTTTATACAGGGCGAGTTAACTTTTTGTAGACAAATTTTAACAGAAGATAGAACACATGTTTTTAAGAAGAAAAGTTCCTGTAAACATATGTCGTAGAAGGCTTATAAAGGAATGCTTAGATTTTTTTTATATTTGGAGGAAATGCCTATTAATTAAGGGGTATAAAACAAGCGATAAAAATGTTCAAAAACTTGCACAGTGGCGGAGGGGAGGGGGTGCTCAACCCCTTTCTGGCGCTATTTCTAGGCTTCTGTCAAATTTTCATATCAACAAATATTAGCATATTTTGCGTGGGCGTAAATATTAGTTAGTTGGAAAAATTATTATGTTGTGGCATTTTTTGATCAAGAATATGAATATATTTATTTCTTTGTCATTTTATACACAACAGAGCGTACAGGAATATAACAGTTCCACCACTACACATAGTAAGTTCCGCTGTACAGTGTTGCTGCTAGTCCGAATTTGTGTTTTTCAGTAATTTCTCGGTGTTGTTAAAAAAATTATGCCTCAGTGCTAAGTGTGTGGAAAACTTTCGACTGGTCTTTCTTTGTCATACAAATTCACAATGGCAAATTTATGAGTGTACGATTCGATCCTCCTTTACTTATAAGTCTGTGATTTCGCCATTTGAAACCTGAGTTGACAGTCTGACCTCATAATTTGCTTGATAGTCAATTCTGCAGCTTTATCGAGTATTTTCCGGCTGCAACAAAAAATCCTGATGTGTAAGGGTAAACTAAGTTTCAACTAATAAAAATACACGGTAATATCACGGTGTCATCCATGGCGCAGACAATTTTTTTCGTGAACCTGCGTTATTTGCAATTGCAGCCACTACAAACTTCGAATAAAAGACGGGGAATGTCGCAGGGAGCTGAGTTATGGAAAATCGGCGTGTATATTTCGCATCCGTTCGATATTAATCAAGTCTGGGGACTTGCAGGTTGTCAATGCATTTTTGCGAACCGAGCTTCATGGTACAATTAACAAAGTACACATGCAATCGTAAATAGAACCCATCGCCTGCTTCGGAGGCGTAAATAACTTTATTTCCAAACAACTTACTCCAAACAACCTCGTATAATTAATTACAACTTTAGGAATTGCGATGCTAAACTAATGCGGCAACGATTCGTTATCCTATGACGCCCGGCGAGTACTGGGCCGGAAAATTACAAGGAACCCGCAATTATTCTCGTATAAAACCGGATTTGTTTATGATATCATAAATTTTTCACCACCTTCGACGAGCTCCATGCTCCTTGTTCTTATAACTGCCGCTGATTTTTGCGCCACACTCAGTACCGATGTACAGGGTTTCGTGCTAAAAATAAGAGTTTTTTTGTTATAAGAATGTGGGGTCAGCCACTGTCCAGCTACACCGCGTCAAAAATTTAGAAAGAAATCAGTTTTTAATTTTTAATTTCTAAACCGCTTGAGATAACTTAACGGACAGATTTAGAAACTTGCCAGTGGCGCAGGTGTGGGTATAATCGGTCATTATTTGCCAAAAAATATATATTTTTTGTTTTTTTACACTTTTTTGTATTCCAAACCGATTAACAATAAAATAGATTTATTTGATCAAGTACATTTTTACGATACTCATTGCTTTACTTAAAATAATAACAAAATAATGAATTAACAACGGAATTACATTACTATGCTTTATTATAACAAATGTTGGATGGCCACCTTCATCCAAAACACGTGCAAAAATTCCAGTAATAGCTCTTATCGCATCACACACAGCTATAATTTGTTGACGTCAGTGCTACTCAGATTCAATGTGAACCTTGTAAACTATCATTATAGCATCTCTGGAAAAATTAGCTTCGTCGGTAAACAATAAGCCAGCGGTGAAGTCAACATTTTGACAAATAATGATCCATAATACCCACACCTCCGTCACTGGTAAGTTTCTAAAGCTGGTAATTTGTTTCATACTAAATATGCACACACAATTTAGTTAAATTATCTCAAGTAGTTTAGAAATTAAAAACTGTTTTTTTTTTAAATTTTTTGACACGCTGTACCAGAACAATGACTGACATTCATATAACAATACATCCTTATTTTTAGCCACAAAATACAACGTCCACTTAAGAAACACCTCAACTATGTTTTCAGAAATTGCAAAGGGCATTGAGAATTAAAAAAAAAACACCTAATGCCTAATACCCCTTCTCCTATCAGACGCACAGTCCAATATTTCACCGCCCTAATGAAGACTGCCACATTGCGTGCTAAGGTGTACCAACTGAAATATTTAAATACCGTAATATCTATAAATGAATGGGGGACATCCTTATCGGGCATTATTAATCTATGGGCACGATTTACATAAAGGCAAACTATTTGTTGAGCTAATATTTTTCAAAAGTTTAATCAATAGGGGCTAATGGGGTTGTAAAGATGACGGTTTATTACCGCGATGGGGGTAGTTGCCGCCCCACTTTACGATCCTGCGTCGGCACAGGTGGTGGTACGCAGGAAAATGTATAGCCCACATTAAGTTGAATCTAAAGCATTAAAATGCCAATAGTTCGTGGTAGGAGACATTTTTTTGGCGAATGAAAACTGTAAAACCTAGCGCAAAGGGTTGTTTTGCATATAAACAACGTCGAAATGTAGTTCTCTAGTTTACAAATCGTTAGTAACATGGAATACAAGGCGGTCTGTAAGTAAAGGTCCATGGAGATTTTACGATTTAAGCCATAATAATAATTTTTATTAATCGTTTGAGACATTAAAAATGTATAGGACAAGTCAAAATAAAGTAGATTACAAGAACACAAACGATCTACATGACATAACTCATGACGTTTTATATATTTTTAGGTATTAATAATATTGTGTGAAACAGTCAGTGGACAAAAGCCCCAACCTGCGTTGAATTACACCCACAATATCTTTAAATACCTTTCTAAAACAGTAAAAAAATGTTACAAAAGCTAATAATAAGGAATATATGGGTAGATATTGTGGGTGTAATTCAACGCAGGTTGGGGCTTTTGTCCACTGAGTAGTTAGTTTCACACAATATTATTAATACCTAAAAATATATAAAAACTTTTACATAAAAGGTGAACATTTTTCAAGTAGGTATTGTCATATTTAATTCATTGACAGGATGTCACTTTTTCTATATTTAACTTCAAATAATTTTAATTTTTATAATAATTTTTGTAGTTAGATATTTGATTCAACTTAAAGGAGACCACCTGAAGAAGCAAAAGTGAAGTTAGATATTTATAGAGTGTTTCATTAGAAGGTTAGTAAATTAGATTATTTTCTTTAGATAATTATTGAATAGAGCTTTGTCTGTGGAATTGTTCATTAGCATACCTAGATGTTTGGTATCAGAGAACATACATATGACTTCATTGATAGGAATTGTACGAGATTTGATTTATATTAGCTTAAAATACCTTTCTAAAACAGTAAAAAAATAACTCATGAGCACACATAAGTCAGAATAAAACAAACAGAATGTAAAATACTCATAACTAGAGCAAAGTTCTAGCAAAGTTCATATATAACTTTGCTAGAAGTAAACAAAACTCCGGGTCAGAGAAAAATTCCTATAAACTATAATAACATTTATTCAATAGAATTTCCTTGAGTCTAACTTTAAAACCCTTAAATTCCATATTTTTTAATTGTGCTGAAAGGTGATTATATAATTTTATATCTATATATGTAACACACTTTTCAAATTCAGCTGTTTTATGCTTCAGGAGCATAAGCAGATCAGAGTATCTTGTTACATAATTAACTAAGTCAGATCTACAAGGAAATTCTTTAATATTTATTTTAATATACAATAACGTACGAAAGATATAAATACATGGAAAACTCATAATGCCATTATTAATAAATACAGGTTTATAAGAATCCCTGCGATGTAGGTTGAAAATCTATCTTAAAATCCTCTATTGAGATATAAAAATGCTCTTGCTGTCAGTGGAATTACCCCACAAGACAGCATTATATGCCAAATGTCTATAAACCAGGCTGTAGTACACATTTAATAATGAATTCAGTGGCATGCAGTGTTTGATTCGCGAAAATCTACATGTTTTTGAGGGAAAAAGGTATACTTGTCAATAGTGTCAAAAATCGACCATTTTTGAGATAATAGCTTTTCTTCTTCTACATAGTTCAGTGTACAGGATTTTAACGTAGGAGGCACCAATAGTAAGTTAAATTTTAACAATTATTAGACAAAATTTATGACACAATAATTTTTCATATTCAGATATGAGAGATGTGACTGTTATTTAGGTAGCCCTAAAGTATTTGAAAAAATATCAATATCTAAAAACAAGTCATAAAGCATTTACTCTTGAAAAAAATTTAATTGTTTTTTTTTTTTTTTTGATTTTCCAGATTTACTCATTAATTTTTTATAGAACTGAAAAATATTTATGTATTATAACAATCTACGATGAAAAAAATACGACATTATATTATATTCTACGCATATTTTAGTATTTCATCTTTCAAATCGGAGCTCCTTTGTTCAAAACTGTATAAAACTACCAGCATATTTCGCAACTTGCTCTTAAAACAAACTTTTAAGTTCTTTGAAACAGTAAATACGGTACTTACTATACCACTAAACTTTAGATTCCGTTTCCAAAGACAATAACATCTATCATCCCACCCTACAAAGTTTCTTTTTACTTTGCAGTGATCAAAGCAACTCGAAATTACCTTCTAAGATGACTCAATACTGATTTCCGTTAGTCTTGGTCAACCTCAGCCGTCTCGCGACATCTGTGCGCCAATAGCTAAACCATATACCAAGACTCGATCCTTAGCGGATATATTACAGGAATATCTATGGCAAAACTGTTGAAAACAGTGGCGTTTTTAATTTTTTTCGCTTAGGGGCCAGAATTGAAATAAATTATTTATATAATAATAATAATATCTACCCCTCATTCTAATCATGAGGATTAGCCCAGAAGACAGTAGTAAAAATGAACAATGAAATAACGATGTAAAAATTACAACAATTTCAATTTAATTTTGAAGTTTACACTCCTAATTAAGAAATATATCGATTTTACATTTCCAAGAAGAGGATTTCGAGCATAAACCATTAGTAACTGTGTTACCAACTGCTTTTTAACTATTTAAAACTTCTCTCTATATTGATAACTCAATTATTTCGCAAGATTATTATACCAAGGAGAGCAAGTCCCGTTAACTTTTTAAAACTTTCTAAATCTCAGATAACAGTTGAGAAACCAAGCGAAAGGATGACATCAAGTCGAGCGTAATAAGTCTGTTACATTTCTAACTCTTTGATACTTCCTGTTTTCGATAGGACAAAATGCCCAAGATTGATCTCTTAAGCCCTTAAATCTTTTAATTCAACAAAGAAAGGTAAAGCAACAAAGAAGAGAAATAGGGAATAAGTCTTTGTGTACTTGAAGCTATTAAATTCGGTATATAATTAAATTTTCCTACAATTCATATTAACGAGGTTAGTTAGACAAGGTTTGATACAAAAAATAAAAATTAATTCATCCGAATTCACTCACGTCAATAAAAAAAGACATACCTGGCTTAATGAAATCATTTAATAACTTTCACAACTCAAATTCAATTTTGAACATATACAAACTCTCAAAATCAGCCACAATAGATGAAATCTGACCTATTTCTGCATTTCTAAGATTTCTTTTCCATGTGGTCTCCTTTTTTGATTGAATTAATTATCTAACTATAAATAATTAACATATGAATTGAAATTATTTGGAAAATTAAATATTGAAGCGTCAGAAGAGGTACTATTGCATATTAAAATATTAATAGTAATAAATTGCTATAGAATGTAAATAAAACCACGTAGCCAAAAACGCGCATATATGTGGAAAAGTTTGGTGTAAATGCTCTCTAACGGCCATGGAAAAATGAGCTGGAGCACCATCATGCTGGAACCACATTTGTTACCTCTGATTCAAAGGAATATCTTTCAAAAACTCATACAGTGTGTTCTGCAGAAAGTTGAGGTAAGCAACGCCTGTTAATCGGTTTGGTAAAACAACAGGACCTAGAAACCTGTCACCTACAATACCCATCCAAATGTTTAATGAAAAACGTGCCACATAGATGGGTAGGAAGGGCCGGACCTGTTTTATGGCCTCCAAGATCGCCAGATCTGAACACTAGATTTCTTTGTTTGTGGATATTTGAAGACATTAATGTATGGTACTCCTGTAAATAGCCTGGAAGAGGTGCAGCTACGGATTAATCAAAAGTGTCAAGAAATCCAAACCAAGGAGGGTGTTTTCGAAAGAGTTCGAATATCGTTGAGACGAAGATGTCGTGCCTGCTTGGAAATGGACGGAGGACACTTTGAATATCTACTGTAACTTTGTTTTTTGTTTGTTAAAAGCTTCCTTTGTCGGTTTATTCCTAATAAAATAAAATGTTTGAAAAACGAATAGTAGTCGATATCTCCGCAACCGTTACTTTGCAGACCCATGTTTATTAAGACTTTTCTGCTTATTTTGGTTCATACTATTACCTCCTGAAATATTTTACACCCTGTATACCAGATAGATTGTTTTACTTGAGGTATTTATAACATTATACCATCTGATTTCACATTAAACTAGTTGTTTTAATTTGAAAAATAATAAGTAAATGGAATGAATAATGATATTTAACATTTAACTACTGATTTCATTTCCCTTTTCCATGTTTAAAAGATCCTTATATACTTTATTGTGTGTTCAAAATAAAACAGATAACGCAGTGATTACGAATAATGTGAATATACAAGTTATGCTTACACAGTTTGCTAATTTCGTAGCTGCTTTAGAAATGTCGTAAGTGAAATGAGATGTGTAAACTGATATTATTCCAATGCAGTTGTCTACTAACCATCACTGCAATTCGCCCATCTCATTCTGTCTCGTCTGGAACAACATCCGTCCTTTAACAAATATCCAACCCTGAAAAATAGATCGGTCTTTTGTCCAAACACTAGCGAAACTGATATAAGCCGATCCTATCTTAGATAAGCAGTTTCATTTCGGTAAATGGAACAATATGAGGAGCACAAAGGACTCTTTGTCGGTGAGTGTGTCCCCAGGCGATCGTGCAATTGTGAAAATGCAATAATGGCCGCCAATTTTCCACCTGAACAGATGTGTTTGATTTTTTAGTGCCGGATTTGTTTGGTATCTCTAGACGCCAGAGGCGTCAGCGTTTGTCTAAAAAGAAGGCCGAGGGATACAGGGTGTTTCTTAAGTAAGGGTCAACAATCCATCGGCGCATTCTGTGACCAAGAATAAGGGTTTTTTGTTATATAAATGGGGGTCTTAGGAAAGCCAAACAAAACATGTATTTTGATTGAAGGTGGACATGTCCATGTCATAGTAAAGTAATTTCAGTATTCAAAAAAGTGTAAAGAAACAAAAAGTGAAGATAATACAATGGCGCATATGATGACCCTAGCGCCGAAAAAATGTAAAGGGCGATTTTCTGGTGAAAATTAATGAAGGTCTTTGGTATATAATTTTTTTAAACAACCATTCCCTGAAAATTTATGCCCCTCCAAAAATTCTTCTTCTTTTTCAGAAGATCCCACATTTATATAACAAAAAAACTGTATTTTTGGCCACAGAATACGCCCTGGATTGTACAGTGTGTGTCCTAAAATAATAGAACAAAATTCACATTTTTTCTAATTCTAGTAATCATTTTATGAAACAATGTATGGCTTATTGGATATCCTCCTCTCAAAAATATTATTTTACTATTTTCACATTTCTCTCTGTTGAGGGTACTAATATAGAATACAGCAACGAAACTATCGACTCGATGCGAACGATATGGAAGTCTTGCAGTCCAAAAAACCGAAGCAATAATTGTTACCTCCGAAGTGGTCGAAAAACAGACACGCAGACACGTAAACTTGGAATTTTTTCCAAAAATAGCTAGGTAGGGCAATTTGGACAATTCATGGCCCAGCATTTTTACGGTCTTACACGTTTTAGTAGGCCGTGGAACGTGTCCGAATGTGAGCATCGGTGGCCGGATATTTTTTGGGGGGCATTCGGCAAATTCTTCGATTCGGACATGTATGTGTCGTTTATGTGGCGTCAAACTTTTTCATTGTTAATGGAGAAAACAGTAATGATGGTGAAGAAATAACATATCTGAATAATAAGATAGAAAGAGAAATATAAAATAGATTTTGTATTTAAAACACTATTTGGGAAATGCCACAATTAAAATGTTACATTCAAATACTATTACAATAATAACATGAAATCTAACTTTAGTTTGTTTTATTAATTTTACAACACTGAAAAAATTCTGTTACCAGCCAATCATGGCACTCAACATGTATAAAATCTAAAATAAACGTAAATGTAAAAATTCACTATATTACATTAAAAATACAATGTTATTAGTTTATTACGAAAAAACACCTTAATATATCGTCCTGTTGTAAGAGCTTGTTGCAATTGTACATAAGAAATAATGTAATCTTACATGGCAATAGAAAATGTAAAAATGCATTACACTTATTATTACATTAAGAATGTAACACATCAAGAGAAAAAATTTTACATAATTTTTTTGCATGATTTTGTTGAGACAGATAAATAATGAAATTTGACAGCATAATTTTGGAAACTGTAAAAATATAATGTATTGCTACATTAAAAATGTACCAATTGTAAAATTAATAAATGTATTTTTACAAACATATTTTTGAAAAAATTAGGATCTATTATTACGTTAAAAATGTAACAGTATATTTATTAGGACAAAATTTATGGTCTAACAAGATCTTATTTAGTTGAGAAATGAAGAAATAATGTAATTTTATAGAAAATACTTTTAGAATTGGTAAAAATACATTGTACTAATATTTTTAAAATAAAGTAGCTTTAACTTATTATGGCAGATACAGGGATTTTATAATTTTATTTCCTAGATATTGACATGAAAAATTAATGTAATTTAAACAAAGAGATCCTGATTTTTTTTGTACTAAATCTTACCTACAGAATGTTATAATGAATTCATCATATCAAAACATCTAGTCATAAATTTTATGTTACAAGATCAGACTGAGAGCTCAGCAAATAATGTAATATTACACAATATCATCTTAGTAATCGTAAAAATACATTGTATTACTATAATAAAAATATGGTCGTTTTAAATTATTATAAAAAAAACACATACATTTTAATTTTCCCCTTTACAATATCCTTTGAGATTGTACATAATAAATAATGTAATTTTACAAATATAATTTTGAAAAGTCTGTTTATTGTAGCTATTATTACATTAAAAAAAAATAGGTAGTGAGTTTATTGTGACACAATATATGACATTAAATTTTCTGCTACAAGATCTTATTGAAAAACGAGTTAATAATGTAATTATCAAAGTATTTTGCTATTTGCAAGATTTTGCTGAGATGTTTGATTTACTGTACATAAGTAATATGGCAGTGTGTTATATGATTTCAGCAATGGTAAAAACACATAAAAACGAGTAAATAACGTAATTATAACATTGTAAAAATACTTTGTATTACTACATAGCAATGTAACAGTGAAAACCAATCCTAATTTTTCTATTTGCAAGATTTTACTGAGACGTTTGATCTGCTGTATATAAATAACCTAGCAGTAACTTATTATGAAAAAACGTACGATCTAAAAATGTATGCTGCAAATTCTTGTTGAGATGGCTAAGTAATGTAATTTAACATTTTGGAAATTGTAAAAATGCGTTATATTACTGGAAAAATATATAATTTTTAATGTTCAAAATGTGCGTCTTACATTGATGATAGACATGTAGAAACTAATGTAATTTTACGGAATATGTTTTTTAGAATTGTAAAAATACATTGATATATTACATTAAAAATATGCCAGTATCAGTTTATTGTAGGAGCTTTTAATGTTATAAAATGTTCAATGTATATTAAAAATTACAATATAAGTTATGTTACGTCAAATTACATTATTAATTATTGTCTCATTATATTCTAAACAATTTTGTTAATTTCTCTATCCAAACTTCCAGCTTCGCCCCAAAACAATCCTCCCAAAGGCACCCACCGACTGAACCTTCCGCAATCGAAAAATAAATAGAAAAGACGAAGGAACCCGCCCGATCTTGAAACATACTCATCCTATCAAACAAAAAAGCCCATCTCCCGGGCACTGACAATGGTAATAATAACCGGTAGTCAAATACAATGCCGGAGATGCATCTCTCGAGGCATCAAACAAACCAGCTGCTTATTCTCCATCCGCACAAAAGCGGTCCGCGATCTTGTTATGTAATTTTACAAGAGGGGTATCTCTTGAGCTCGCAGAGCTGTATGGGCGCCTTAGTTTGGCGGAAAGTCTGGTAACACTACCAGGAGGTCTGGTTCTAGGTGAAAAATTCGCAAGTTGTGATGTACGGTGGATGAATTAGTGAAATTGTTGGCTTAAAATGTCCTGCTGCATGAGACTTGTGTAAGGGTTTACCATCTCAGACGTCAAACACTCTACTAAGGCAAGGCAATCAGGATAAGTATTAAAACGAGATTTTTAATTTCTTTTTAATATTTATAAAGTTATATTCTATCATAATAGAGAAGTTGCACGAATTTTATATTGGTTAGAAATGTTTTACAGGGTAATCTTTTAAACATACTGAAATGCCAGAACATGGTGTCTGGCGGTAGTGATCACATAATAATTAAAATATCAACATTAATAGATTGCCATAGAATGTAAACAAAACCGCGATATCATTGGTGTGGCGTTACACGCCGTTCAGCGCTGTCTGTTTCCGTGGGTACAGGTGTAGGTTACGGTGTTGGCGATGTAAACAGACGTTTGTTTTTATGTATTTTTGCGATTTTGTGGTATTTGTTTGTTTTAGATAGATAGAGTAAATACTGTGTAGGTAATGCGATGATTATTAGTGGTGATGTGGTGAACTAGCGGTATTGTTAACTTGTTAACGTAACTCATTCCTTTGTTTACAATATAGATCCGTCGATAAGTCGATTTACTTTAGCTTATCCTAAAAAAATCCAAAAATATAGGGTGTAAAAATTGGCATTAATAGTGTTACTCTAAAAATCAAGTCGCATTTTAATAGTTAGACATATAAAAAGCAACAAACAAATTTAAACTAAAGGAGACCACCTGAAGAAACCATACTAGAAATAGGTCATTTCTCATCTATTGTCTCTGATTTCGTGATCGTATGTCTAAAGTGAATTTGAGTTGTGAAAATCATTGAATGATTTTATCATGCCAGATATGTTTATTTTTGTAAACAAATGTATACAGGGTGATTTAAAACTATTTGTAAAATCCTGAATTGAAATAGGTTTTGTAAAATGTAATTTAATTCTTTCCTTGAGAATTTCTTTCAATTTTTTGTCCCGTCGCCGATTATACGCCTTATCAGGTTTCACAGTGGATCAGTTATCAATGTTTTTAATCATTTTTGAACTGCTCTTTTTTATTTTATCTTTACAAAATTGCATTCGTAAGAGCCCCCTGTACATTCAAAAATTTGTTTTAGATAAGTTCTGAATCATCATTTATAGATTAATTTTAATTTAAGACATTTAGTGAATCCAACCAATTTGATACCAAAAGGCATTCATCAATTTCTTCAAGGTCGCACTTTGGTTTTACATGTGTTCAGGGTTTTGTCAAGTTTCTTATCAATATTGCTGTCAGATGTCCCCAGTACCAACCTAAAAGTAATTTTAACTCCTGACGTTATATCATTTCCATTCGCGTATAAAAAAAATTTGTTAAAAATGAAAAGTAACTTTAATAATTATATTTTAAGGCAAAAAAAATAGTTAAAAAAAACTTACATTGCATTTATTATTGCTGCTGCTAGGTTATTGGTTAAGTATTTACATTTATTTTAGGTTGGTATTCCTGAATTGAAGTAAAAATCTACAAAAAAATTAAGTCGTCAAAAACTTGACGAAGTTCTTCATCAATTTATTTGAAGTTTTAGTATTACATTTGTCAATTAACTTGACGAAGCCACTTGATCAATGAATCGACAAAGAAATTGTTGATGTAAAGCGGGTTTAATAGGTATCTGTAATTCCTATTACTGAAAATTGATTTAAATAAACTAAAATACCTTTACAATGCAGTAAAAAATACCCGTTAAATTTGAAGGTAGTGGATGTATCCAGCAATTATGCCAAGCTATTTCTTAAAGTGCGTGAGGAAATCGTATTGAAATTAGTTATGAGTTACAAAATATATCGAAATATAAATTTATCGGGTCGCGCCGCCTGCCTATCGCCGACCCCCATCGCGCAACCCTTCGCGGCCTGCTGCAAACGAACCCCGATTAGACCCGGGGTTAATACGGACACGGCTCGCATGTAAACACTTGACAATCTGAGAGGCCGTGGAGCACCAATCAGAAGTGGGACAAGTGACGCTCGCTGCGTCGGCATCATGGCGACTAATGTAATGAGCCGGGGGCGCGATCTACCCCTCCGTATTTATTACAGAGGGGCGAGGGGACGGCGGGCGGTGTCAGGACCCGCTTACGCTGAAGCTCGATCAGGGAGCAGGATTTACCGAACGGATATGTACGATGGATTAATTAATTGTTATTACGGCAGTGCGCCGGGAATCGGGGAGGCGGGTTTGGGGGTTCACAGAGGCACATGTAGATATCCAGGGTGTTTTCAAAAGAAGTGGCACAACTGGTAACGCAGAATATACAGCTAAATTGGACACGTTTGCATAAAAAATGGCCTTACTAAAATGTTCGCACCTTAGGAGATGCAGCCTCTCAAAGTTTCCATAAAAATATCGAATAATGGCTGTAATTTGAAAATCGAATAAGGTATAACAGTCAAATTTTACACAATTTTTTTATTAATGCAACATCTCAATTTTTCGAAAATTTCTTAAAAGTTATTATTTCCTACAACTTATTTGTTTGATAAAAATTGAGTATTCAAAAAAACTTTTCAGATAGCCTGGTTTATTTTAAACTTTTGCATCTCTTACTTTTTTTATTTAAAACTAACCGTTTATTAACAAAAAAATAAAATGAATTATCATTCGCATTACAGCTCGCATGATTGCAACTAAAAAATATGTAAATTACGGTAATTTCTGTCAATAGACTTTTCAACAATTTATCTTAAATAATTTTCGTCAACGATAGCATCGATTTCTTATTGAAATAATTGTGAAAAATTTATTGAACAAATTAAATTTTGAATAATACTTTTCACAAATCAAGTTGTCACTTCTTTCTATTGTAATCTTTTAATCATCAGGCCATGTATTGATTGCTTTACATTTTAAATAAACCCAAAGAAAAAATCAATTGGAGTTAAATCTGGCGATCTAGCTGGCCATTCCAGAAAACCTCGTCTGCCAATCCATCGGTTGGGAAAAATCGGTGTTTATTATCAGTGAAGTCTTGCGTATGCCCTTTGGAATCAATTTCATTGGATTCACTAAATATCTAAAATTAAAATAAATCTATATAAATATGCGAGAGAAACAGGGTTCAATTAAATGCCTACCGATGATGACGCACCATACATTTATTCCAAAATGGCCTGGACTGGATTTACAATGTGGGGATTTTCAATGGACCAGTAGTGTTCGTTGCGCCTGTGGCAAACCATTACTTACAAACCGACTTTTGTCCGTTCAAAAAACGGAAAAAGGTCCTGATCAACAGTTTCTACAATTTGAGCCATAAAATTAAGACTGTTTTCAATGGGACGCTTAGGTAAATACTCCAAATTGTAAATTTTGTAGTCATGATACCTATTGGTCTTTAAAATTCGCTGAAGAGTTGATTTATCCAAATTCAAATCCCCGCTAGACTGCTGTATAGAATTTTGTGGATTTTGTTCGAAGTATTGTAACAGTCTACCTGTATTAACATGCCGCAAGGTCTCCTCCGATCTTGTAAAGGTTCTATGATCAAGAATGAGGTCCTCTGGATACCTTTCTCGATATAACTCTACAGCTCTTGATTTTTTTGTGTTTGAAACACAGTTTGAAAAAAAAAACAAATACGACCCTGATCTGCCAGCAACCCCATAGACGTCCACGTCCCCTCGCCCGCCCCGAGGGGACAATCTATATAGAAGGGTGCCAAGCCCTCACCCTTCACCCCCCAATCCACCCCTCTCTAATTAGCATTTCCATCGTCCCCGTAGGTGAAGTAGCTGTTGTGATGGCGTCTCCAGGCTATAAGCTCCGTGTTTTTGCGGGTCCATTCACATACGTGTGTTTGTTTTCATTCGTTGTTTCCTTGTGCGGAGGAAGCCTCTCCAGCCAGAGGTAATTGAGGCTCTCAGACGGCTTTGTCCGCGTTTCTTTTTTTTTTTTCAAGAGGCCCTATTAATTAGGTCTCGTTTGTACTTATCTGCGATCTGCGATGTCCGTTATTTTTAATTAAACGCAATTGAAAGGCCTGTTTACGGGTTTTGACTCGACGACGAGCGCTCGGCATGGAGAGATTGAGTTTTCCTGTTACTAGAGGGTCGGACAATGCGGTATCATGGGATTGTTTACTCATACAAGTACTGCTAATTGCTAGATGCTGAATTAAAATCATTTGGCGGCTAACAATACCGAGAACGATGCTACTATGTTTGATATTTGCGATAGTATCGCACTAGCTTCTCAATTTGTCGCAAAGCAATTTAAAGTAATTTTCGTGTATCAGAAATGAAGAAAAATACTTAATGAACTATAACAATAAAAGAATTGAACTTGATGATTCTTTAATAAAGTTAAAACAAAAGGTGACAATGACAATAACTACACTAAAAAATGACCTCTCATTTGAAGACACATCCAATATTCCACTGACTTCTTTGTGGGCTGTATTAACTTTTCTCCATTTAACTCATTACAAACGTTTGTGACTTTTTCTTTCAAATGATTAAAATGTAAACCTTATTTTTTAAAACCACTCCATAAAGGAGGAATATTTAGGTAACTCACGTTGTTCAATGTATGTTAATAAAAATAAGGCTCAATTAAATGCCTACCGATGATGCCGCACCATACATGGCCTTAGTTTTGGACTGGATTTATAAATTAGGGATTTTCAATGAACCATTACTGACAAACTGACTTTCATCCGTCCAAAGAACGTGCCGAAAAAGTTTTTATATATTTTTAGGTATTAATAATATTGTGTGAAACTAACTACTCAGTGGACAAAAGCCCCAACCTGCGCTGAATTACATCCACAATATCTACCCATATATTCCTTATTATTAGCTTTTGTAACATTTTTTTACTGTTTTAGAAAGGTATTTTAAGCTAATATAAATCAAATCTCCTACAATTCCTATCAATGAAGTCATATGTATGTTCTCTGATACCAAACATATAGGTATGCTAATGAACAATTCCACAGACAAAGCTTTAATCAATAATTATCTAAAGAAAATAATTTAATTTACTGACCTGCTAATGAAACACTCTATAAATATCTAACTTCACTTTTTGGCAGTGGGAACACGACAAATTTAACCACAATAGATGAGATCTGACCTATTTCTGCATTTTTAGGATTGCTTCTTCAGGTGGTCTTCTTTAAGTTGAATCAAATATCTAACTATAAAAATTATTATAAAAATTTAAATTATTTGAAGTTAAATATCGACAATGACAAAAACTGACATCCTGTCAATGAATTAAATATGACAATACCTACTTGAAAAATGTTCACCTTGTATGTAAAAGTTTTTATACATTTTTAGGTATTAATAATATTGTGTGAAACTAACTACTCAGTGGAGTGGTGGCCCCAACCTGCGCTGAATTACATCCACAATATCTACCCATATATTCCTTATTATTAGCTTTTGTAACATTTTTTTACTGTTTTAGGAAGGTATTTTTAAGCTAATATAAATCAAATCTCCTACAATTCCTATCAATGAAGTCATATGTATGTTCTCTGATACCAAACATCTAGGTATGCTAATGAACAATTCCACAGACAAAGCTCTAATCAATAATTATCTAAAGAAAATAATTTAATTTACTGACCTGCTAATGAAACACTATAAATATCTAACTTCACTGAGTAGTTACTTTCACATTATTAATACCTAAAAATATATAAAAACTTTTACATGGAAGGTGAACATTTTTCAAGTCGGTTTACGCAACGTCCTAGTTACTTTGCAAACAGTAATGGATCATGTATTGAGATGACTGAAAAATAATATATGTCTTTTAATACCTTGATAACATTATTATATTCGCAACATCGTTACATATAGAAAGATTAAGGAAAGTGGTGATAACATTAAACCTAAAAATCTAGTTAGAACACCTTGTATTTTTTCATTCTCTTGAGCACATTGATATTATTTTTGAACCCATACAAGCATTGTTAGGGTTGCGGTTATTACTTTTGGAGGTATTTGCAAATTTCTTCTATTTTGGCTCTAGTTTTTGTCATATCTCCTAGCCATAATGAATGTTACACATGTTGCAACGCTAAAATTTCAAATACTGGAAAATATACAAGCTGTTTAAGTTTCTTTAACATGATGTTCAATTAAGTTTCAGAAGAAATCATAAAAATATCGACCGTTGCATACAATTTTCTTAATGATAAAGGAGTAAAGACAAAACAACCTACAGGAAAATACAATAGATGACCTTGTACCTTCCGCTTGGTACGTTTTGCATCACAAACTTCCTAAGGTTGTTTGTGGAGGTGTACTGCTCGACTATATCGAGCTTTGGTTCAGAATAAAGATCCCCCAACTCTGAAAATACAGTGCGTGTAAACCAGAGCTTAATTTACATAAATTGCCAGCGCTTTCAGGGTATCTTTTTGAGCGTAATCCCCTGAATTAAAATGAGTTTTTTTTACCAAGCAAGCTCTTAATATCCCCCTGATTTTTATTAATTAATACTCCGGATTTTTACAGGAAGGATGTCTGATGTTTCAGTTTTGCGAACGGAAGAGAACGAATTAAATTAACCATATACATTCCGCATGATTTCACATTCAGTTTTAGAATTAATCTTTCATATAAATAAAGATACGCCATTTCTGATATACACTCATTACAATTGTTTATAATATTATGCTAGCGTGGAATAACATACCAGAATGTAATATTACGACTCTAACGGAAAATTACTATTTGAAGAGTAAAGTACAATTATCAGGTTTATGTAAGTTTTACTAACTTTATTATTAATTTTCATGCAAGACATATTTATTTTTCCTATTTGATTTTATTATTAACCCTTAATGTTCCTCAATCTACCTTTTAATGTGGATGTGAAATTAATAACAATAAAAAGCTAACTCATTATATTACCAACAAAAATAGTTGCTGTTATCACTAAGAATTTAATTCTAAACATTAATTATTAATACAATGTAAAACTAACTAACGTAAATAAAGAAAATTACCCAATAACTTTGAAAATACCTAGACATAATTACAGAAAATAAATACAGTGTGGTCCAAGGATTAGGATACTTTTCAAAAAAATTTTTTGAGAAACGCGATTTTAATGATTTTCTATATATATTAACCTTCTAGATGTACTTGTACTCTACCTTTTTTGCAATCGAATTTTTCGAAAAATACTTTTTTTATTAAAAATCTGACGACATGGCGTTCTTCAGCATTATTTAAAACCCCTGTGACTCAAATTTTATCAATTTGTGTCGAAGAATATTTTTTTATAGAGCCTTAAAAGTTTTAAGTTCATTGAATTTGTATTTCCATTAAAAAATATAGCAGGCATTGGAAATAGCTGAAAAAATTATTGTCAATCTACAATATCGTTCCTCTATTTAATTCATAAATTAAAATCTTAACATAAAAACAGTTCTATTACAATAACTAATAAAATGTATATCAAGAAAGTACATTAAAAACGGTAAAGAAAAAGAATATTAATTTTGAAATATTCGAAAATAAACAAATGAAAACCACAATAACAATATTAATAAACGAAAGGAAATATCGAATATTTATGTTATTTTTATTTGTTTATTTTCGAATATTTCAAAATTAATATTCTTTTCGTTTAAGCACCTCTTTTAATGTAATTTATTGAAAATAATTCAAATCACAAGGCTCAAAAATCCCTTCTATACACAAGTATGCCCTTTATGTTGCCTAAACTAAAATGTTACTAATACAGTAATTTCCGAATGGATTTTGAATGAAAACGTTATAGTATTTACTGCTATCTCATTTGGAAATTTTAAATTCAATATTACAATAAAGACGAAGCAAACTTCTGAATCTCTGGGAATTGCATACTGTGACATTGTTTTCCCCTATGCATTTCTTAAAACCGTTGTTTTCTAATGGTACAATAATGCATAAGTATATAAAATAATATGTTAGCTCATTTGCATATAGTGGATGCCAAAATACAAAAAAACAATCACAAGTATGCAATATAATCCATCACCTCACTCCCGTGTTACCACGTGATACGCTGCAAACAATTTTATTGGACGTTATTACATCTACAAGACATTATGAGAACACACATCTCTATTTAATAATATAAATACATAGTATGAACAACGTGTACATTGACTGTAATTTTTATCAGTGTACTTTCATCCCACTTCTGATCATAATTACCCCGATTCCAGTAGCACGATTTTTTCTAAAGGTTATATCCCACTTCTGATCTCAGCCGGCGACGCGTCGCATTACACCGGAAGCGGTGCCAAGATGGCGGTACTTTGTGGCCAGCCATTTGCAGTATTTGGCGGCCTCTTGTGTGCTATCCACACCGGACGGCTCTATTGTTCGGCTCTAATGAATGGTCGATTCAACAGTTTGCTCTAATTAGGACCCTTTGATCGAGCGAAATTGCCCGGCTCAGCGCAAAAACAGGGGTTTTCGGCAATTGACAACATATTATTTTTATTGTTGTTTTTACATATTTTTTATTAGGTATTAATAATATTGTGTGAAACTACTCTGCGGACTATTGCCTAGACCAGCATTGAATTACATCTACAATATTTCCCATATATTCTTTTCTATTGGCTTTGGTTGTCCATCAACTTGTTGATACATACTGAGGATACGTATTTAGGTACAAAGGAAATTATAAACAACGTATTTCTGTAAACGAAGAATACTGCTTCTAATAAATTTAGAAGCTGAAATTACAAATTTTAAAATTGATGGTGGATGGAAATCTTCAACGGTAGCCGAAGGCTACATTGAAGAATCCATTTCTTAAATCAGCAAAAAATATTCTCAAACGCTAAAACATCAAGTGCTGGAAGCGATTTATTACATAGTAGTGTTGAAAATACTTCAGCCTACATAGATGAGGAAGGTGATATAGAAGAATCATCAAAAATCGCGATCCAATCACTGTTGCCAAAGAAAAATCCAAAAGGGAGTAAGTGTTATCACTGAGGCAGTTCTATTAGCCTATTTTATTAACAAAAATCCAGAGCATACCAGAGTTCTGCTCCATGGAGTATGAGAAGAGATTTTACTATTTCCAACGGGAAATGTTTCCAAAATATTTCTTTTTTCGTCCGTCACCAATTGAGCATTCAAGATTCTTCCTAGGATACAGAAATGGAAAATGTACAAGCCAATGCGTTGGTATAAATTCTTAGGGAGTTTCCCTAAAAAAATCGCGAATTTTTTGAAATTACTGAATTCTGTGAATTACACCGACCGCTGCTTTCGGAGAACGTCTGCTGCGACCGGACCTTTCGTCACATAACTCGACAAACGACGATCTTCCTGGAGGACTACGAAGACGACAACTACATTTTTTGTAGAGAAAACCCAAGAGAATGTATGGAGAACGAATAGTATGGGAGAAACAAATCGTATACAGATTTTATATCATCTCAACGGAGAGATTTGCTATTTTCGGCGAAAGAAACCTCGGAAATCGTCGAAAAACATAACTAATTGTAAAAAAGTTACAGTTGAAGTTTATAATAATGATAATAAATGATTTAAGTTGACAATAAATTAATAGTTAGTTTTTGCGTGCGAGAAAATTTTTCCAGCTCTAATTAGGAAAACATCAAACATTCCCCATCTCAAATGTACAACTTTTCAGAACACTGTTAAAAAAACATATTTTTTCAGTGTGCAGTTGATGTGTAAAGTTCAGGAAACTTTGTGATGAAACGCAACACATGGAATGTGCTTGGTTTTTTATTCTAACGACTTGTATACTTGTATACTTTCTACAGAAAACTTGTATAATTAGCACAGTGAAGAGAAAGAGTTATTATTTTCAATTTATTTAGGATTTTTTTACACTGCCTCTAAAAACAACTATGAATTTATTGAATACAGCATATAAAAACGATTTACCTATAAGTTTCTTGGGTATTTACAAATTTGACCGTCCTTCACTTTTTTTAATAGATTTGCTTTTGCAGCAGTTGGAAATGGTTTGAAACTATGTGAAATGTCCGTCCGAACTATTTATTGGGTTACATTCAATGGTAACGCGATATCAACTTAACTGGCCGAATATTTCTGATAGTTTCAAACCGTTTTCAACTACTGTAAAAACAAACCTAATACGATTTATACAAACTGCAATTTTTCAATCTTTCCGCTGCCGTAAAGTAGGATTGCCATTGCGTCTTAATGAGGATCATTTTCAGACTTTACAGCGAAACTTGTTAACGTGGCGACTCTTCTAAGCCTCAATTTTTATATTATACCACAACTCAGTCCTGTTGACTCGACGGAGTGTCTGATTATGTAATATCCTGCCATCCCGCCATGCAAACTCTCTGGAGACACTTAATTTTCTTCGGTTCTCCATTTTCCTCTTTTCGCCAGCGCGGACACTCACAAACTCGACTAACTCGTACTCAAACGAGATATTCGTCCATGATCCACAATTCGCGACGTCTTACAACCGCTGTATTACATTTTTCGCATTGAAAACGACAAATTTCTGCTAATAACAGCGTGGAACACTCTATATACAGAGTGTTTACGGACTTGGGGAGGATATTTGAGTAGTATACAGCGTGTGGCGTTCGTAATGTATATATAAAAAATCATATAATCGTTTTGATAATATTTGGAATATGTGAAAATGTTCGATCTTTACGTATGTACTGAAAAAACTGTATGTGAGTATGTTGTAATTTTACAATTTATTTGTAATATTGTTCAAAGTGATATATATACAGTATGCGCCAAAAGTATGGAATAAATTCAATAAAAACGAAACAATTATTTTTTGGGAAAAATCCTCGAACAGGTCGATTTTTAATTTAAAAAATACATATTTTAGCGTAAAATGAGATTTTCAAATGTCATTTGTTTTCGAGTAATGACGTCATCGATTTTTTTTTAAATGGCAACACCATATTTTTTTCCTTGATTCTGAAGATTGTATTCTCTATCAGACAGTACTAATATTTTGCCCTCTTACATAGGAAAGTTTTCGAGTAAATGACGATTGAATGTTAGAAAACGTAAATCAATTAAAATAAAGCAAAAACGTTATCAAGTTTAGTTTTTCGAATTCCATAGTTCTTTTATGGATCACGTAGGTGAAAATCTTTGCAAAGTGTCATTGTCACACCGACTTTTTAATAAGTATTGTAAGCGACATAGAAATTATTATTCAGTTTAAAGTATTATGGCACATTTAACTATTACTCAAAGAATTGAAATTTTAATTCTTATCGGATGCGGGAATATGACTAGAACTCAGCAGGAAGTTTGCGATTTATTTAATGAAAAATATCCAGATCGCCCTATCAGCCAATCAACAGTCAGTAAGGTAGAGTCTACATTTAGAGAAACTGGCAATGTTGTAAATATTCCAAAACCTGGACGTCCAAGCATTAATGAAAATCAGAAACAGAACATTTTGATAAGTATGGTGGATAATCTTCATAATTCTTCACGATTGGTTGCATTAAACAATGACACTAGTCAGAGCACAGTGCTACGTATCTTGAGGAAGAAAAAATATCATCCCTACAAAATTCAACTTGTGCAGGAACTCAATGAAGATGATCCCGATCGCCGCTTACACTTTTGCGAAATTCTAATGGATTTATGTCAAGGAAGTAGAAATTTACACCGCCAAATACTTTTTTCAGATGAGGCCACATTTTGTCTGAATGGTACAGTAAACCGTCAAACTTGCAGTTATTGGAGTCGGGAAAATCCTCATTGGATGGCAGAGGCACATATCCAACACCCTCAGAAATTAAATGTGTGGGCTGGAATAGTTGACGACAGAATAGTAGGGCCTTTCTTCTTTGAAAGAACCCTTACAGGACAAAGATATTTAGAGTTTCTAGAAAATGACCTTGTTCCAGCCCTTGCAGCAATTTTTCCTAACGATAACAACCCTGACATTTCTGACGATACCATATGGTTTCAGCAAGACGGTGCACCTCCGCACTATGCGCGCCCTGTACGAGATTTTTTGGACAACTGTTTTCCTGGGAGGTGGATCGGCAGACGCGGACCGATAGAATGACCTGCAAGATCGCCAGATCTTACACCTCTTGACTATTTTTTATGGGGATACTTGAAGTCAAAAGTGTACATTAATAAACCACGTAATTTAGAAAAACTTCAAAATCGCATTCGGGACGAAATACGCAGAGTTACCCCAGAAATCATTCATAATGTGCAAGAAGAATTTCTTCACAGACTTGCGCATTGTCAAGAAGTTGGTGGATGGCAATTCGAACATTTAATTTAAGTATAAAATTTAATCAATTGTATTTTATTTTACATACCTCAGAATTGTAACTTTTTTATGGATAAAATTTACGTTTTCTAACATTCAATCGTCATTTACTCGAGAACTTTCCTATGTAAGAGGGCAAAATTTTAGTACTGTCTGATAGAGAATTAAACGATCTTTTAGAATCAAGGAAAAAAATATGGTGTTGCCATTTAAAAAAAAATCGATGACGTCATTACTCGAAAACAAATGATATTTGAAAATCGCATTTTACGCTAAAATATGTATTTTTTAAATTAAAAATCGACCTGTTCGAGGATTTTTCCCAAAAAATAATTGTTTCGTTTTTATTGAATTTATTCCATACTTTTGGCGCATACTGTATATATACTGGTAAGTTTCAAAAGCTGGTATTTTTTTGTTTCATACCTACTGTCATTCTAATTATGCACAACGAATTTGTTTAAATTATCTCAAGCGGCTAAAAAATTAAAAATTTTGATGAATTTTATAAAATAATCTTCAAACATCATTTTCTTGAAATTTTTGTTATGTAACACTATAATTTTTCATGATGTATATATGTAGAATGACACGCTCTTTGAAATGGCATGGTCCAAATTGGAGGTTGCTATTTAAAAAAATTGTCGATGACGTCATATCTCGAACAACGATGACGTCACAAATATGGGTTGTATGTCAAAAAGTGCCTTTTTTAAAAACAAAATCGACGTGCCAGGGGTTTTTTCGGAAACTTCTGAATTTCAAAAATAATGAATTTATTCGTTACTTTTCGAAAGCACTGGTATACTAATGTAATGTGTAATGTAAGTAAAGCAAAGTTGTAAACGTTCAGTTACAAAAACAAGAGTAATAACGTTGTTTCTTTACTTCCTTACCTACTATTCTCCTGGTCTATACAAATGAACGATCGAGAAGGCTTTGTCTGAGAATTGAAGGCAATAAATAAAGCAATACCGCTTATAATAAGCCCTATGAGCCCCCATTCACCAACTTTAATAGCCGCCGTCGTTTTTATGACGAGTATCCTAAGTCTAGAGCGCCAGTTTTCTATCGGTTCCCGTTCAATAGTCTATTTTACACTACACCGGATACGTCTGTATAATTTACGTCATATTTTAATAATATTCCGTCGTTCTTTTGTTCTTTTCTGGGAGCAGGGAGTCCGCAGATGCCTAGATCCGCTCGCGGGTACCTCGGGTACGGTTACGATTCTAATGAGATTGTGCGGATTCGATACATTTGTTAAGAATACGTGGATAGAATGGGTAAAAAAAAATTACTGAATTTCTTAAATTGAAGCAAACCAACCCATATCCCCCGGTAATACGGCAATTCGTGTTGATAAAAATTTTCTAGTCGGGTCAGGATATCATTGTATTGAGTGGTGAAACGAGCAACGTTACACCTGTGTTACCACATCACAGCTAAATGTTTCTGTTCTTTCATAGACTATTATCCGTTAATACGTAGGCATATGTACGAAACCCATAAAATCGATGAAGACCATTCTGAATTTTGTTATAACTGATTTTAGCAATAGTATTAGCCATGCAAAATGTTTTGGTTAAGTACAGGGTGTCTCAAACTCGACTATAAGTCTGTTTAGAAATGAAAGAGAGTAATAAAAACTTATTATGTTTGCAAATTGTAAATAAATGTAGTACTGGTACTTATATTCAATATTTTTATATTATGTATTATCGGTATAGATGAGGTATACTTTTAAAAAAACTTTGTGTGATCGAACCGTACTAAACTGTAGCAGGTAGCTAAAATTTAATCCCCGACAATCCGTCTTTGTCTATGCCGCTTAAATTTCTCGGTTCATTTCTCTTATAAGTAAACAATATAAAAACAGCATTTCAAAACATGAGGCTACTTTAAGCATCAGAACCAGGTTAAGAGGGTTTTTAGTAACTCAAATAAAATTATTCAATATTATTATCAAAATATTTATTTAAATTTAATGAATAGATTTTTATTCCACACAAAAATATATGTATTTTGAAAATTCAAATTATGGTGAGTAAATGTAGTGTTGTATAAATGTACAATAAATAAAATAAAAAGTAGGTATATTAAAATTCATCCTCTGAATATTCTGATGAATTATCTTCGTCTCCTAGATTGATAACGATAGGTTCCACAGTAACGTCAATTAAATTATCGAATTCCCACATTTTCTCCTCTTCTTTTTGTACATGATAGTCGCCTGTATTTTTAGATTCAAATAAAAGTAAACCGCCATCTACAAAACCACTGGCACTACCTATATGTGTCACTATTATTCTTCGCCCTTTACCTGAAGGTGCCTTGAACCCTGTTGAAAGTCCATCCAAAAATGCTTGTCGAAAACTTTTTACATTTTTATCTTGCCATACTTTTGTTACAGTATATTCCTCGTTGACCCAAGTTTCGTCTAGATAATAAATATTCCTCCCTTCGTCACGGAATTTTCTAATTGATCTTAAGTAGGATCTTCGCCAACAAATAATTTCATCTTTATCGATAAGAACTGACTTCCTGTTCTGCTTTTCCCAGCAAAAATTCAACTCTCGTAAGACGGCCCATAATTTGCTTCTACTGATTTTTGGAAAATCGTTGTCCTCTGAAAGTTCACTTAAAATTTTGTTTAGCGTTGGTATTTTTTTTTAAATAAAATGAGTGTACTTTTCTGCGAATGACATTTTTGAAGAAATCATCTATAACGACTTTTGATCTCCCTGTAGATGATTTTGGAGGATTTACGGTATCTTGTTCATTTTTTGTTTCCTTGAAAAATCTGTAGATAGTCGATTTTCCAATCCCTGTCATTTTGGAACACTTTTCCACGATGTGTTACTCAATACTAACGTCAAATGTACTTACTTGCTAATTTACGGTGAGTCACCAAAAAATTCAAGAAAAGCTGAACAGAAAAAATAAATGGAGAAATAGATTTATGAAACCCTGCCTGGGTTAGTTTCAGGTACATTCTTCGGTGCATTTTGCATTTGAAATTGAAGATTTAACCATTCTTCTTCTGAATGTAGAGCGACCTTCTTCTAATTTAAATAAATATAAACAACTATTCCTTGAGTCCATGTTGATTTTCCCACATTTTCTTTAACTTCTTTAAATAAGGACAGAGTGCTGGGACATAACTTTTCAGTATTTTGGTTCCTTTGAATTTTTTCTTTGAATAAAACAGCTGATTTCATTCATCGGTGAACGAACTCAACATACACCGGACGGTGTTTTTTACCGTCAATTTTTTTCCCAAGCGTAAGCACTGTCTTAAATCGTTTTTTTGGACATCGGTATTTAAATTATTTAAAAACACATGCAATACTTCTTTATATAAATTATCACAATTTTCATTAATACCATGTAAAATAAAGGCATAAGCGTTTTGATACATATAAATACTATTTACCATTTTAAATTGTTTGTCTGTTGCTTCTTGCTTTGGATCTTTGTAGATCATTTTTCAGTTCTTGAATGGAAGATTACAAATTGATTTCAAATTGTTTTAATTTATTAATTAAAGTACTATCATCGGAAATTTGTTGGGTAGATTCTGCACTACAGGCATTAGCTGTTGCATTATTTTCCAACGACTACTTGATCCTTCCACCGCCAATGTGATTTTTAGGTGGTATTTCTTTTAGACTCTTTAGGACGATATTGCTTATAACTTTTAAAAGGAAAATATTACAGAAAAAATTCTCTAATAAAAGTTTATTAGAGCTTTTTAACAGGAACAAAATTTAGGTATGTTCCTGGAAACAATATAATTTATGACGGCATTAGTAGTTTCTGTCAAATCCCAAATACCTTCGATTGAAATTGGAGCTTAAATCATCCCATTCAACACTACGTGTCCCAAATTTTATTAAAATTGTACATTTTCTTTTAATTAATTCGACCGAATTGAGCTTGTGACTGTGGATAAAACGTTGTATTTCAATCGCGTTTAAACATTCTTACGTGAATAAACCACTGCCTAAAACACTATAAAGATTAAAAACTATTATTCGTCGAGGCAGTTGGACCGAGGCCAAAATATCTGCTGGGTGGCAATATTTTCTAATAAACGCGTATCAGTCGTCACCCCACGGCCGTCCTGCATCCCCTAACACCGGGATCTGGCAAATTAAGCGCTACCCTCTCAGGGGACGCGATCTAATCCAGGATACTTCATTACGAAAGCCCCTGCTGAAAGGGATCCGGCACTGATAGGGCTCCGTGCCCTCCTACGAGATTTCACTTAGGCTACCCCCGGCTGTAGGAAATTGAAAAAATCGCGCGGCCAAGCGGTCGGGGGCGGCGACGGAGGGGGTGCCGAAAATAGAAAAATAAATTGGAGCCCTGATGCGTCAGCACAAAGAGAGAAAGACCGGGATGAAAGGGAGGCTTTTAAAAAGGGATTTTTGGTACGCTTCGGCTGGTGGTTTAGGCAGTGCTGAGGGTACGGTGGATTTTTGAGACGAAAAAACTACAAATTTCTTCAACTTTTCTTTAGATGGGTGTTTTATTATCCATAAAATAATATTTTGGAACATATTTAAGAGAATCATGAAATATTATTGATTTTGGGTGTTCGTTATGTTGAAAAGTGAATTTGCGTTGTAAAAATTATTGAAGGATTTTATTAAACCAGATATACAGGGTGATTGAGGAGAAACCCTCTCTATTCGAAGGGGGTGTTTAGGGGGCAAAAGTGAACAAAAAAGTCTAATAAACATATGGACGAATATTAACGGCTGTTACTATTTGATATTTATTTTGAGTAGATCATGCATTCTAAACCAGACTCACATTACTGATTACTAATTATCACATTTATTTTGACGTCTGTGATGTAAACGCTTATTTTATAACTGTCGCATTTTACATGTGCGTTCGTTTAGTCGTATTGTACACACATAATTTCGTAATGCCTGTCACATTTAGTCATCGAGAATAAGCTGATATTATTTTTATTTATGGGTATTGCAACGGTAGCGCTAATCGTAGAGTTGCTGAATATCAACGTCGCTTCCCGAACAGAAGAGATAGAAATGTATTCCAGACAGTCTTCAACAATGCACGTGAAACTGGGATGTTTCCCAGTGTGAGAATTACATCTGAGAGGCGAGCTGGTAATGGTCTGGCAGTGGAAGAAGACATTCTAAATATGGTAAAACATAGCCTGGGTATAAGTACAAGGCGCATTGCAACCCGTCTCCAAATTAATCAAACTACGGTATGGGAAGTCATTAACAAAAATGGTTTAAAACCTTTTCATATTCAGCGCGTTCAAACTCTTCAGAACAAAATAAACACTTTTCTCTACTCATGCATTACAATAATTATATAACTCGGGTACAAAATATCTTCATTGCTATCTCAGTAACCGTTGATATTCGGCCATATGTTTATTAGGCTTTTCTGTTCACTTTTGCCCCCTGAACACCCCTTTTGAATATTGAGGACTTCCCAATCACCTTGTATACCTTGCTTTGTTAGTAAATCCAGCTAGATTAATTTTTATTTTAAATATTTATTAACATACCTACATATTTAGTACCAAAAGACATACACAAGATTTCACTAATAAGAATTATTTGAAAATTAACGTATATTACCTTTACAATACAGTAAAAAATAAGGCTCTTTATTACTAAAAACCTCCATTCATTGATTAGATCTGTCTCAGCCAAATTCAACTTCGCTAAATTATGAAATAAATAAGTTAATATTTCGCTCGGATAAAATTTTTATTTTGTCAATAAAAAATAAGAGAGAAATTCATATTCAGACATACCCTATGCAAAAACTGCTTCTTTGTTTCATCACAAAAGTATTTTTTGCGTACATTTCAAGATATCGAAACCCTCTTAAAAGGAAACGCGCGCCGCTGGCCCGACCGAGTGACGCTCCAGCGACGCCCCAGCTGTCCGATCCAGACGCCATTTTGGACGCCATCGCCGGCGTCCTTTGTTCGGCAGCACGCCTTTGAAGCCCGGCATGTCATGTCATCGTATCATCCCGAGATAGGACGCCTGGGGGCCTCGGACATTGTCTGTGTGTCGATTACACGCGCCCAGCGCAGGGGTTTAATTACAAAACATGGATGTGTACGCTGCGCCGTGTTTAATTAACAATATAGGGACTGTATTAGGCCTTGGTTGGGTCAGAGTGCGCCATGGACGTGCATATTGGACCAGAGAGCCGGAATAATAATAAAATATATCGATATTAACAGTAAAAACGAGTTATTAGGCATCTTAGACCATTTATCGACGTTATATCGCCTAATTTCTGCAAATTTAAATAAAAAAGATACATTAACATTTATAAGCACTAAATCTAATTTGTTAAAATAACAATTAAAAATTTAAAACAGTAAACATCATTTTTCAACGTTATATTGACATCTCAGCTTATAGGTTTTGAAATAATACGTTTACGGCTCTTATTAACCAAAATGACAATAAAATGCTAATATAAACGCCTTCTATGTGTCCTGTAACCAATTTTCGACATCGTATGGTCGAAGTTTCAACCAAAATTCATTCATTAAAATGGCAATATAAAATATGTTTACCATATTTCAGTATGCCTATTTCTATATATAGACATTTATAGTTACCATTTGATAAAATAAGAATAAACAATGCTAATGGTACCTTTAAAAATGCAGTAGATACTTTCTAGACCACTTTTTGAGGTATTATTGACGTTTCGCGTTATCTACATTAACGTAGTAACATTAAATGTCAAAGTAAATTGATCCTAAAATGACTGTACTCATGCATGGCTACTTATTGACGTTGTGTTGACGTCACGAAGACTTCAACGTCAAATTAACGTCTGCAACTTGAGAAAGTAATCTCTGGAGCTTATTCGCTATTTATAAAGATGGATTAGAATTTAAAGTCACATTTTAGCATTATACCGATACCGACGTTAATTAGTGACGTGTATTGAACCAAATTGCATTATCAAGACTATTAAATTCAATTGAAATATTATTTCATGTATTACGTAATTCATATTGATCAAATAGTAGCTGTTACAGTTTATTATCTCTCTCATATCTAGAATTTTATTTTTTTTGATTTAGTTACATTATTTTTTTAAATTATTCTGCTTGGTTCGCCTCGCGCGCTAATTATTCAGTTATGATTACGAAAAATAATGGACTAACATCACGACTGTATATTAATTTGCGTCGGCCACATCAGATTTCGCATCATCCGCAGCCTCCGTCGATGCGTCTTGGATATATCCATCTCCCCAGGGTGCTTGTTATCGGCAGTGTACATAATAGCGGACGGGACTGTACAAGCCGGCGTATGTACACTGCGGGGTGGTAACTCTGACACGGCCGACTTCGATCCTCGCCGTGGGTGCCGCGCGTCGCCATGGCGACGCCACCGGAGGGTCGGGGATGGTTTTAGCGTCGCCGACGGTTTGCCGATTGGATTAAGGCCGCTTTGGAGCGCGTTCTCGCCTAATTGTGGCCGCAGTGAGACTCGTCTTGGCGGCAGGTCATAAAAAAATGTCGACTAAGACGTTATTGAAAGAAAATTTATACAGAAAACTAGTCTTTTATTTCGACTCGATTAATACAAAGCATTGACGTCAGTAAAAACTTTTGCGGTGTTCCTCTGCGAAAACAACTTTTAAAAATATTAATTTTTAGGCTAAAATGGCCTCCAGGTCATTTTTTGACGTTGTATCGACGTTTAAACGTATATGCGATATTAATGTTGAAGTGACATTAGTTATTATTGTAAATATGAATTTAAACATTAATAAAATGCTGTTTGCACCTCTTATTTGATGAAATATTAACTAAAAATACTTATGTTAGGACTGACACACTATTTTACGTATAAGAGACGTCTCAATAATGGTCTATAATCGTCGGGCTTACGATAACGTATTAATTTCACAGCCTTTCTTTGCTAAACTGGAATAATAACAAATAAAGTATGCAAATAGTTATCCTGGAAATTCTTGCACCTTAATTTCAATCCGTGTTTGACGTTGTGTCGACGTTTCAACTTATAGACGACATAAAGGTCGAATCATCCTTCTGAATTAACATCTACAGACATTGAAGTAACAGCTAAAAGTACTAAGACTGAAATCATAACATACTCGGGTCACTATTTGCCTTAAAATCGACGTCTCAACTATAGTCGTTATCTCCGTGGAACTGACTTTAGCAAATTAACATTAAATAGCAACAATTAAAATATGCTAGTAGATATCCTTGAAATATTACATTTATATTTCAAGACAATGGTCGCACTTTGACGTAGTATCGACGTTTAAACTTTTAGACGATTATATTAATCTACTAACGTCTATTTGGCGTTAAATACAATTATACTAAAACTGTCAACATTAGGCACTATATTAGGGCATCTTTATTAAGAAACAGAGATTTATGATGTGTAACAGTGTTCGTGTTGCTATTCTTCCGTATCCAAGAAAATATTTTCTTCTGTTAAAAATGGGAGTGTTGCTCCTCTCGAACGAACGCCACTGGCGTCCGCCTCGCTCTCGGCGCGCCAGGAACAGCCACTTTCCGGATTCAATCTCCTCTCCTGCTGCGATGAAATTGAATTCGGGACCCTTTTAGCGAAAATACGTGTTCGCCTGCACACCGAGACTGGGTCTCGCTACGCGCCCTCCCAACTTTTTAAAAATTCCATTAGGGTGGAAGCACCAGAAATGTCGTAACTATTTTTCTTTTCCTTTTAACTTTCGGTCTGGTAAATAGTTTATATGCGGACTAGTGTAGTGGGTTCTGATCCTTTTAAAATTAACAGTAGTGTTAATTTTATTTCGCCTGCAATATTAATATTAAAAGGTGTGGAAACAAATCCAGTAACATTACACAGTGCCTTCGAAAAGTAACGAATAAATTCATCATTTTTGAAATTGAAAAGTTTTCGAAAAAATGCCCTGGCACTTCGATTTTGTTTTTAAAAAAGGCACTTTTTGACATACGACCCATATTTGTGACGTCATCGTTGTCATCGGCAATTTTTTTAAATAGCAATAGCCCTTTGAGAGAGCGTGAAAAATTATGGTGATACATAACAAAAATTTCAAGAAAATAATGTTTGAAGATTTTAAAATTTAATTTTCACAATACTGTGCACCTCCCCATTATGCAACACCTGTCCGTGCTTATTTAGATGAGCTGGATAGGTAGAAGGCGGCCGATTGAGTGGCCAGCCAGATCGCCTGATTTGACATCCCTAGATTATTTCTTGTGGGGATACTTAAAAAGCACACGTACGTAACTAGACCGGTTTATTTAGGAGATTTAAAAGCAAGAATTCATCACGAGATACATCGTATACCTTGTTAAAAATTGTCGATGACGTCATATATCGAACAACGATGTCGTCACAAATATGGGTCGTATGTCAAAACGTGCCTTTTTTAAAAACAAAATCGACGTGCTAGGGGATTTTTTCGAAAACTTCTCAATTTCAAAAATAATGAATTTATCCGTCACTTTCCGAAAGCACTGTATATATTGGCTATGTAACTGCTATGTATATCTATAAATTACTGTAAAAATACAAATGTTACACCAACAACAGTGTTAACGGCGGCGCGATTTGAAAACAGCGTTGTGATTCCTTTTCCGTTATTAATATATTATTTTTCAAATTTCAGTGCAGTATAATTTAAATTTTATTATCTGATTCGTTTCAGTTCAGTTTCAGATGTGTGTACTGTAACTGTATAATGTGAAATGGCAATACCCAAGGAATCAAATCTCACCGAAGAACAGGAAACCGTGGGGAATATGCTTCAATAAATAAACGCGTTTTTTCAATATTGGCAAAAATGGATATTCCGATTTTGAAGAGTGCCGCAAGATTTATTAATATTCCATAATAAAGTGAAAAAAGCAAAACAGTAAACACAGAAATCACAAAGCTGACATAACTAAACTTTTCTTGAATTATATTCTGTCTTCAATGCGCATTACTCAGGAACATTAAATGTTATTTTATTTTATTAATTATTATCACAGACAGAATTAGAGGAGGTTTGATTGAATTGAATTAGCCCCCAAAAATATTCATCAACATCACACACACATTTCAGAACCGAAAAAATATATTTGTCATAAAAACAAAACCATGTGACCGAAAACGCGGTGTGGCGTTACACGCCGTTCAGTGCAGTTTTGGTAATGTAAACAGCCAGTTGTGTCTTGTATTTTCGCGTTTTTATGGCATTCGTGGGTCATAGATAATGTAGGTAATGCCGTAATTATTAGTGGTGATGTGATGAACTTACTGTATTGACAATTACGGCGACAATGCTGACAAAACGACTGTTTCATGTTACCATCGTTATTTACGTGGAGCGGATCCTTTAATCGCGTTCCTCTGGATATCCCGGACTTCCTCCGGTAATTCCCTCGCAATTACGTGCCCGGAGAAATCCGGGACTCAGCCAGCCCCGCCATTAGCCCGAAAAAAACGCAATATCAGTCCCCGTCCTCTGAGAGCATCGAATCCATTAGTAATCGGAACGAAGCCCCACAAAAGGACGGAGTTCTATACAGACGGGAGGCAGAGAAGTCTGAAGTGCTATCTGCCGCATTGTCCTTCGACAAAACCGGCACAAGGGCCTGCAGATTATAGCTGTGTTGATAGAAATGCTCTTCGCTGTCGTCCTGATGCGAGTCGCTTTTTGTTTCGACCCATTTTGATGCGGATCCACGGCACTTGGGAAGCTCTTAGATGAAAAAGGGTTTTTTAATGCTATTCTCGACGGATGAGCCGGTATATACAAAAAATGTTTTATTGGAATGGTCCGGGAAATCCGATTACGATTCGAAATAAGAGCGATATGTAGCAACTAAAGCGGTTACTACACACAACGTCTTGGACCCTCTATATAAAATGATTCAATTAAACCTTGTGGTGTGTGTTGGTACTTAGGGAACAAAAAATACAATAAAAAATTGCAGACCATGAACGTTTACTTTATTACCAATGTTTATACAAATCTGGTCAGTGTGGCAGTGTATTCAGTCAAGTGTGCCTTTGAATTTTTGTACATTATAATGCCAGGACGTGAAATTTCTGCGTTTACCCGAGAAAGAATGACTGCATTACATGATGCAGGACATTCTAATCATCAGATATCGAACATGTTGGGCTTTCCTAGATCATCTGTTCTACTAATAGTACACAGATATGAATAATTTGATACAGTGGAAAACAGACCACGTAGTGGACGTCCTCGAGTAACTAATGAAAGGGAGGATCGGTATTTGGTGCAATATGCCCGCACATCTTCAGCTTCAGCCCTCAGGGCCCAATTTCAAGGTACGTTTCGCCATATTATATAGACACCTACTATTCGAAGACGACTCCACAACGCAAATTTACGTGCTAGAAGGTCATTACGGGTCCCCACTCTACTTCCAAGGCATCGTGTTGCCCGTCTCCAGTGGGCGCGAGAGCATAGGGGTTGGCTTTTACGCCAGTGGCGGTGGGTCTTATTTACAGACGGATCCAGAATTGGGCTGGTTACTGATGACAATGGACAAATAGTCTGGAGAGAACCAGGTCGTCAATAGCGACTTCATTTTCCCCGTGAAGTTGCTCCGTATGAAGGGGGTACCATAATGTTTTGGGGTGGAACAATGTTCAATCGCAGCACCACATTAATTCGCATACCACAGAATATGACCAGACAAATTTACATCGAACAAGTTATTACGCCCATTATCTACCCCCTACGTAATGAATTAGGTGAGAATTTTGTGTTTATGGACGACAACGCTCGACCACATCGCGCAAGAAAGGTTGAAGAGGCACTGGAAGCAGGACATATCAATAGGTTAGATTCGCCAGCCAACTCTCCTGGCATTAATGTTATCGAAAACATGTGGAATTTCGTTGCTAGAACCATTCATAATCATATTCCTCCACCTCAGACTGCAGATAAGTTAATAGTGGCGGCAGAAGAGGAATAACAATAAGAATAAGAACAATATTCCACAAAACATCGTTAACCGCTTGATTATCTCAATGCACAGACGTGACAATATGCTACTGGAACATGGTGGAGGTCATACCGACTATTAGTTAAGTCGAGAACGTGCTTTGTTACTTCTTTTTGATTTAATAAATTTTGTCAAAAATGACACACATTTGTTGGTTTTTAATTTTCTAAGTACTCAGTTTACCAAACATATTCTTTTCACAAAAAAAGATTCAGAAAACAATATACTTTTATAAATGTATTTGGTTTTTATATATTTTTAGATATTAATAATATTGTGTGAAACTAACTACTCAGTGGACAAAAGCCCCAACCTGCGTTGAATTACACCCACAATATCTACCCATATATTCCTTATTATTAGCTTTTCTAACATTTTTTTACTGTTTTAGAAAGGTATTTTAAGCTAATATAAATCAAATCTCCTACAATTCCTATCAATGAAGTCATATGTATGTTCTCTGATACCAAACATCTAGGTATGCTAATGAACAATTCCACAGACAAAGCTCTAATCAATAATTATCTAAAGAAAATAATTTAATTTACTGACCTGCTAATGAAGCACTATAAATATCTAACTTCACTTTTTGGCAGTGGGAACACGACAATTCAACCACAATAGATGAGATCTGACCTATTTCTGCATTTTTAGGATTGCTTCTTCAGGTGGCCTCCTTTAAGTTGAATCAAATATCTAACTATAAAAATTATGATAAAAATTAAAATTATTTGAAGTTAAATATCGACAATGACAAAATGTGACATCCTGTCAATGAATTAAATATGACAATACCGACTTGAAAAATGTTCACCTTTTATGTAAAAGTTTTTATATATTTTTAGGTATTAATAATATTGTGTGAAACTAACTACTCAGTGGACAAAAGCCCCAACCTGCGTTGAAGTACCCCCACAATATCTACCCATATATTCCTTATTATTAGCTTTTCTAACATTTTTTTACTGTTTTAGAAAGGGGGAGTCCAAGACTTGTGACTTGTGTAGTTACTATAAAGGTATAATCTTCGAAATCCATGCATTCTATGTATACTTTATCTAAAAATTATAGACATTCGAATGATCTGGTAAACCAGTAAACAAAATTGTCACTTCTACTTCAAAAATTTCTCAATAATTGGAAAATGTGTAAATTTTATCGAAGAGTTTTTTGTCATACAGGGTGATTCAACTCTCAAATGTAATTCTCATACTGAGAAACATTATAAGTTTTACGTACATAGTTGAAGACTGTCTGGAATATATTTCTATCTGGCGCTCTTCTGTTCGGGAAGCGACGTCAATATTCAGCAACTAACCAACCTAATTTATGATACACACAACACTCAAAAGCCTTCCAGGAATTGGACATTTCTGAAATGAGCTTGACTCCGGAAGACGTTGAAAAACATTTTTGAATATTCTTGGATTTGAAACCGGATAATTTGGAAATATTTCGCCTAGCCTCAGAACCATTTTCATCTGCAAGGCCATAAATGTAAACCATATTGGCCATTTCAGTATTTGAATATGCATAACCCGTTATTAAAACTCAATCGTTTTAAAAAATAATCTTAATTTGACAATATACAATATTAAATAAGGCAACGGTTTCTCATTATTATTGTTTTACATAGCTTTTCTAAGATATGTTTAAATGATTTAAGTAACTAAATCAATTTTGTTGTTAATCGGTTTGGAATACAAAAAAGTGTAAAGAAATAAAAAGTAAGTTTAATACAATGGCGCTTATAATGACTATTTGTAATATTATACAGGGTGATATATGTTATTTTGGCAAATACTAATCGATAACTTCTACTCAAGAAACATACTGTATATGCATTTTCCAAAAACCACAAAGGAGTCGTAATTTGTAGAAAACTGAAAGACGAATTCGAAAGTACGATTGTTACAATAAGGCAATACCGTACTATTTTATATAGAAAAATATGCCAAAAGTACGTTGCATCTCCGTTACTGGAGCATCTAAATTTTAGGAAAAACCTTTAAATTTTAAACAATGTTTACATAAATCCTTATGTCTAATTTCAGATTATTTCACTGATTAGTTTTAAAATATCTAAAAATAAAATACGACGATTTTTTGTCAGTTTTTAATAACAAATTTTTCCGAACGCTTCGTCTCCCTCATCTCGCGTCTCCATTACCTCCGGCTCTCATAATTACCATCAGACACACACGGGGGTTCGCACGACACATCAGTCCGACCCGGGGTGTCCCCGGGAGGGTTGCGCGCCCTCTCCGGTCGCCTAGCAACCGCGCCGCCCCGGGGCCGTCGCCTAGCAACACCCAGGTGTCGTTGGGTCCAATCAACACAGGCCATCTCAAGATCAATGTTTACCGAGTGGCTGCCGTTGTCCTGGACCAGGCTGGCGAGGATATGTGCGATTTGTCGCGCATTGCTTGGGCAGAGGGTGGTTTCGGGAGGTCGCCAATTCGACTGGGTCTTCGCTCACGCGTCCGCCGCATACTTTGACTTCGTCGCTTGTTCTAGAATGCTGCAATTCGAGAAAATCGCCTTGTAATACCGCGAATACCTTACTTTCTTATATTCTTTGCAACATAAGAAATAACAACGAAAATATTTCCAATAAAATGAAAATATTTTATCATATTTCTATTCAAGAACAGTTAATTCGAGATAAAGCAAGCAAATTTAAAATTGAGAATTTTAATTAAATTGCGAATCTAATGTTCCAATAGCAGTACCATAATTAATCATAGGCGTGCTAAACTGGGGGGATTGTTGAATAAATCTTGCTATAATTTTTTCATGTTTCGAGGTTTTTGCCGTCAAATCAAAAAATTAAAAATGTTGAACAATTTTACAAAAAAAAGGTACTCATGTTTTACTTCGACAAATTATTCCGTTTACGAGTAATATTAATTTAAAAATTTTGTGACATACCACAAAAATATTAAATATGATGTGCAAGCGGTCAAATTGTCTCTAGTAGGCTTTGAAAAGTTATTTGTCAGTTTATTTGATACATATTACATGTTTTTAAAAATTTTAGAAGTATTAATAGGCTATATTAAAATTTAAACATTTACAAATTACATTACTGACATGCATTTTAAAAGTATTTTAATATGTTAAAACGCTTGAATAACACCTTTAATACGTGTTAAATAAGTCGGCAGTATTTTCTCAGAGCCTTCTGGGAATATTTGGCCTATTTATAGTTTCTATCTTTTATGATATGTCACAAAATTTTTAAATTAAGATTACTCGAAAACAGAGCAGCTTATAGGATTAAAATAGGAGTACCTTTTTCATGTAAAATAAACCAATACTTTTAATATTTTGATCTGACAACGAAAATCTTGAGATACAAGAAAGTTAGAGCAATATTTACCCACTGACCCCCAGTTTGGCACGCCTATGACCAATTATGAGGAATTATTTTCAGAACATTAGATTCGCAATTTAATTGTGATACTCAATTTCAAATTTGATTACTTTATCTCGATCCGTTTTGAAAATATTTGGAGAAAATCAAATTTTGGAGTCCCCCCTTTAAAGAGCAATAGCTCCGTTATGGGTCGTTTACAGATCTATGATCGTAGAATCCACAGGTAATTCTTGGCAGACTAATTTTGGGACACCCTGTATAACGGAGTTTTAAAGCTTTAAATGTACCGAATATTTTTATTTATCTACAATGATCTACATATTACAGTTCAAAATGTTAAAATACATGTATTATTATAGTTGGTAGACTGATATGTATTGTATGTTGGTGACAATGGAGAAAAATGATGACAGTTGAACAATAAAGAATATATAAAAATTTATACACATGAATTATTTAAATTTAATTTAGAAAATTGGATAAAATCCGGCCTGTTATTCCCAAAATATTGAAAAAAACTAATTATTTATATATTTAACTGCGCTGTTCTTATAGGTATATAATTTTCAACTATTTCATAGCTGTTTTCAGAGGCTTTTTACAAAAATCGAAGCAAGTTAGAAAAAATATCTTCACGCTGACAAATCATTTAAAATAATAAAAAAACATTTAACCATTTATGTTTTATCAGAGTTTGCTGAATTTTTTCACTCTAATTGCACACTGACAAAATTATATACGGCAATGTAAATATCGTCACATCCGGCAGAATTTTTTTAAAATACTAGTTACACGTGAATTGAAGAAAATTATTAAGCATTTTTCACGATGTAAAGTACAAGAATAATACAATTCACGATCTTTCAATGAAGAACTATCTTCTCCAACGCATTTTGCCTCAAAAAGTTGGATTTAAGCCAATAAGAACCGTCATCTCCTCGATGTAATTTCTTTATTCAAAATTATATTACTAAAAGTACGACTTTTTATCTATAAAATGCCAGCGAAGTAAGTTATTATTAAAATTATTAAGCAAATTAATTTAAAATTTATATTCCCACTATTTCCCCCATGAACACAACTGGCATCTATAATTGTAAACGAGAACCATCTAATGTTAAAGAATTGGCAGAGATGTCAGGGTAATCATGCTAAATATAAATCGTGTGCTATTTTAAAAACCACAGAAATTATCATAATAAAATCGGCTAGTATATTTCAATATTTATTATTGGTTAGTTAAAAATATTAACAAAATAATTATAAAGGAATTAGTTTTAGACCAGATGCATGCACTGTTGTATTAGGTGTTGCCTACACTTCTAATTTTACCACAGTTTATTTTATACTTTTATGCTGTGATTGTACCATACCTTTACAGAATTTTTTTAAACATACTTGTAAAACTATATTTTTTATAACGGTTTGTTTATTGTGCTCTAAAAACTTAATAATACAATTTCATGTTCACATGTTTGCATGCATTTAAAAAAACTAAAAATAATCAGTTGGCTGCCCTGAAATTTCTTCCGCGAGCGGCCATTATCAGTCGTGACTTTGCCGCATGTGTTTTTGACGTTTTTTTCTACTAAAATTTGTTATAGACTGCTACAGAAATGGCCCAAAGCAAATTAAACGATCTGGCCGGAAAGTTCGCTAAAGGAGGTGGCCCCCCAGGGCTTGGTTTGGGCCTGAAATTGCTCGCTATCGGAGGTGCTGCTGCATACGGCGTTTCACAATCTATGTACACAGGTATTTAACACACATCAAAATGAAAATTACCTCGTAATTTATGAAAAAAATACTGATTTGTAGTTTGTAAAACAAGTTTAGAGAATATTATAACATTCTAACTATTCCATTTGATGTAATTCTAATATTTTACAGCTTTGTCGCAATATTACATAAACTTTGTGTATTTTGTGCTAATATGTATTTATCTGCGTTAAAATTATGTTGACTGTAACGTAAAATGAATAGAATAACGTTTTTCTTACTTTACGTTCAACCTAATATTTACAATGTAAATGTGAGGTTACCAGCGCCTTATTTAAAAAAATTATTACATTTTAGTTGAAGGAGGTCACAGAGCAATCATATTTAGCAGAATTGGTGGCGTACAAAAAGATATATACACAGAAGGACTGCATTTCAGGGTACCTTGGTTCCAATACCCTATAATCTATGATATTCGGTAAAATCGTGCACTTGCATTGTACCTATTTACGACATTTATCGAATGTACCATTTCAGTTCTCGACCAAGGAAAATCTCTTCCCCGACCGGCTCCAAAGACTTACAAATGGTTAATATCTCACTTCGTGTCTTAGCTAGACCTAACGCAGCTCAATTGCCGACGGTCTACCGTCAACTAGGCTTAGATTACGATGAAAAAGTCCTTCCTTCGATCTGTAATGAGGTTCTAAAGTCTGTCGTGGCCAAATTCAACGCAGCGCAGCTTATAACACAAAGACAACAGGTTAGAATGAAAGTGCAGACGTTTCGTAATTTTTTTGCAACTTGGAGCGTTTTAGGTGTCATTGTTAGTGAGAAGGGAACTGGTAGAACGAGCGCAAGACTTCAACATAATTTTAGATGACGTTTCCATCACCGATTTGTCATTCGGTAAGGATTACGCAGCAGCGGTAGAATCCAAACAGATCGCACAACAAGAAGCGCAACGGGCCGCATTTATAGTTGAAAAGGCCAAGCAGGAGCGACAGCAGAAGATCGTTCAAGCTGAGGGAGAAGCTGAGGCTGCTAAAATGATATCCTTTTCCACAAAAATTATGGTTTTTACATGTTTTTGCAGTTTTATTTCATTTTTCTTAACGTGCAAATATACTATGCCCTATACGGTACGTACCACTTTAAAAAATTTACGCCTAGAGCTTAGTTTCTCGTTTAAAGTCTGTATTTTAATCGATTTTCTTAAAATTGTCCGTAGATTCCTGTTTAGAAGGTAACACTACCCGATAGGCATAGTTTTGTGACGTTATTTTAAAGGTACGGCGTAGAAACTAACAGTGTCGTAATAATTGTACAAAATACACATTTTCCGAGTTTTTTTTCTTAACCAATGTTTACTTAGGAGAAGCAATCGGGCGTAATCCAGGATATTTGAAGCTGAGGAAGATCAGGGCAGCGCAGAATATCTCCCGAACGGTGAGTGTATAATCCGTCCACCGTGTCTCGTCTTAAATTCCGACCTCGAAACGATTTTTTAACTTTCTTTCAGATCGCCAATTCGCAAAACAAGGTCTATCTCAGCGGCAACAGCTTGATGTTGAACATTTCGGACAAAGAGTTCGATGACCAGTCAGAGAAACTAAAAAGTAAGAAGAGTAATTAGATATTAAATTTTGAATAGGCTTGTCTTTTCTTTATGTAATAATCCGTCTCTCCGAAACTATTTTTCATAAGCGTGAGGGAGGGGTTGTTTGTTTCTAAGCGAGAAAAATGGATCAAGTAGCCTCACTTTTTGTATATTAGTCTTTTTTTATTGTCCATGATCGGTTTTTGGATATTTCGATTGTTACTACATGTAAATATTCAATTGTTAAATAAACAGTTTACATCCAACATGAGTTTTTTTGTTAAACTGCGTTTCCCGCATTTTTCTAAATTTAAACAAAAATTGACTAACCGTAACGAAGCGTCAATTTTATGTTAATTTTTGTTGTTTTTTAGGTGAAAGTGGCTATGAGTCCCGGCCGACTAAAGACTCAAACTCAATCTTAACCTTGTCCAAATTCGCAGCTGACAGAATATCGCCAAAAAATTTTCATTAGAACGAAAATGATCGGTAAATTTTAAGTTTTTATTTATAGAACTAACTGATTTCAAATATATGTTTTTTACTGGTACAATCGACTTGTATTGATTTTATAGAACAAAATCTTAAAATATATGAAAACAAAAGCAACTGGTAAAAAAATAACGCCTTATAAAATTTTTAATTCAAATTTACCGCAAAAATTTAGGTTGGTACTATAGTTGGCAACGCGAAAATTCCTACAATTTGTATACTATAGGCAACCAGTTGTACCACGCAAGGCAATGTTAGTTGCATATGAACCAGCCGAACTACCTGTTGCGCCTTTGTGCAATTTTACATCAATTACCATATTCTTCATCATTCCTTTAGTTCTTGGAACTACCGTTAAGTGACTTCAACAGCTTATGACCCATTCATAACTGTTTGTGTGACGTATACGCATTTTGCGAAGGTTGTATGACCAAAAACAAAATTGTGGAGGCTGGAGTCCACCTCATCTCATCTGCTATTCACAAATGCTGCATTAACTTCCACAAAATCGGTTTCTAACAGCGAAATATTACCAAAAGCAGTTACCAACAATATATAGGTAAGTGAATTTCTCCTTCAGTGTTTGTATGTGTAGTAATAGTTGTATTTGAGTTGAAAAGCAACCTTTCAGAAAGTGAAAGTGTGGCCAATCTAAGCTTTTAGTAGGTGAAAAAGTGTAATAAATAAACCTTATGTAACTGTAACATTCTGCTTGGGTAATATTTACTCGCTTTCAGAAATTACCAATTCAAAAATAGGTGATACTTTATTAATACGTTCACTTCTAACGTTACCTTCGCAAAAACTGTAACCGTCATAAATCACGTTGATTCCAGAAATGAATTCCTCCGTTATACTTTTAATTCTCGCCCTGGTGGCGTGCGCCCTCGCCGCTAAAGACATGATGAGGAAGAGCATAGTCTTCGACAAGAACACCCCCGACGTTTTCTACTGCCCCATCCACAAACCAACAGGATTCGACAAGTTAATCGTAAAGTAAGTTCTCGTCGCATGCGTTATCGTTGAACTCTAAAACTTTTGTTTCGCAGAGCTCGTCCGTTGAAAAAGCTTTGTGAATTCGAGGGGAGCGCCTTACCGGAAGACTACAAGAGCGATTGTTACCAAGACGTGGACGAATCAGATTACGCTTGCAAAGAGAAGTACAGGATTATGGTGAGTCAACGTTTTTTACACAATAACGAGCTTGTTAGGGCTTTATTAAAATGAGAATTAGGTATAGGGAAAGATATAATTCATTAACGATAATAAAATTAAAATTTGTGGTGTGTATGCAACAAAACGATTGTTAATTTTTTAATATTACTAAATAAATGTGTTGTTTTAATTAATATTTACATATTTCTGTCATTAAGTTGTGCAAATTTAAATGCAGTTAATTATAATTATAAATCAAACAAATGTGACCGTGAGCATATCAATTCCTTACTCTTAAGTTGTTTTGAACGTTTCCAGCTTCCTGTAGTATTAGAATTGCAATGAATCACTTCTACAATCACTTAGCAGTGATTTAAAATTCAACCTTGACTTGGGAACGTTTTTAGAGCCGAGATCTGTCGTTAAACAATGTTTTGTTGCGTCGATTACAACAAATTCCGTTTCAATATACATAATTATAATTTCTTTTACAGAAAAGGCTCAAAAAGGCTTCAGCTGATGACTAAAATTGGGACAGAGATAATTAGTTTAACCAAGCTTTAAGTACGGGGCCCTAATTTTTTAATATAAGGACAATAACAATAATTTTTAGCTGTTTTTGCTTGCTTTCACTATTAATCTATATTAAATCGGTGGCTAAGTTCGAAGCACAGCAAAAATTGTTAAGACGTTAGTTTAAGTTGGGGGTAAAGCGCGGAAGTTGTCGATTAGTTTAATTTTTCCGCCTCAGAAAATTCTTTTAACAAATTCTGTTCTTTATACATCTTTTTGAATAAGTTACCAGAAGCTTCCGCTTTTTACCCTGCTGTGGGTATTATATTTTGTAAATGGATTTTGAGAAACCTGCTTTACCTCCTTAAAAAATCGGACGTACAAAAAAAAATAGTTTTGCTTTGGATTATTCTAAAAATACCTCGTAAGCGATAGTAGGGTGTGGTTTCTACAGGAAATAGAGGTACAAGGATATTAAAATTAACGTTATGTACGAATTTCGATATTTGTTCTGTAATATTTTTTATATATAGTTTAATAAAGTATTTTTAATTTTTTTACACGTTTATTTAGTACACTGACAGTTGTGTTTCACTTTGTGCATGAATAATTACAATATTGACTTAATTACAATTTTCTAACTCATATTTTTCTAATAAATAATAATAATACATCGAAACCAATCGGCTAACAGTGGAGGTCATCGATTTCAAACGGTATGTAATACATTTTACCATCTTACCAAAATTATAAAAAAAATCACACTTAACACGTTACGAACAGTTTATAGTGGAAAACATTATTTTTGTTTTTTAAATATTGACGTAACAATCCCCCATTTTTTGTTTCTGTGATTTCTAGATGCGAATGCACCCCCCAGGCGCTGACGATGCCTACGACGGTTCCAGAATGTCCCGTTTCATCGACGTCGATAAAGAATATTACGTCATGAAAATATCCGACAAAAAAGGCAAACCCAAAGTCCATCTAGCCAATCGATTAGGCTGATTTTTGATATTTTAACATCTCGGCAGTTACTCGACTAAATGCTACTAATTTTGATGATTAGGTGATTGTTAATTTTTTTTTATTTTATTTTTTGTTAACTGGAATGAACATGACAATGTTTTAAAATTTTGTGATTATAGTTTCCATGAAACTTCTGAGAATTTTTTTATCGGAATATTTTTTTAATCATTGTTAACTAATATATTTTTTAATCATATGAAATATAACTATCCCAAATATTTTTTAAAAATATCACGACCTTTTATATACAAATAAAATGCATGTTCTGCTTGTAGATACTATACAAGTAAATATTTTTAATAACCAATTATTTTTTATTTCCCCAAACCCTACATCTTGCACATTATTTTTCTTCATTTCATGAAACTTACCAACTTGTCTATATATTAATATTTTTTCGTTAATTAACTCCATGAAGTCACTTATAGAAACATAAACTGCACCAACGTATTTGTATTTATTTATTTTATTCACTTTGTTGCTCTAAAATAAATTTTTTCATCCTCTCCGAATTTCATTGCTCGCATCTGAAAATTAAAAGTTAGTATTCGGATAACAGAAAGTCGAAGAGATATTATGCTTCTGGTATGGCTTGATGGTCATGCAACCAGAAATATACAACTGGTGTATTACTGGTTGTCTATCGTAAAAATATCGATAGATCGATATGCTTCCCGAAAATCATGCAACTAGATATATACGATTGTGTATTACTGGTTGCCTATTTTAAGAAAATGGATAGAACTGATGTACAATCTATTACATTAACAATGACACTCTTTAAATCGATTTTGGTGATTTATTTCATACTGCTGATGCATTCGTAATGAAATCTACTTTCCACATTAGTTTTTAGATGTTTCCACTCAAAAAAAGAATTCTAATGAAATTTCTACTCAGAACTTCAAGTAGTTCAAAAAGTACTTTCTAATGTTCAATAGCAAGAAAATACTTTACTGGAAAGAAGATCGGAGACAAAAATTAAACACCCAACATCTAAATTTTTATTGATAAGAAAATGATAATACAAAATCATACACATCGGTAAACGTCCATGTCTACCAACACGATACCTTAGACGACAAACTATCAAAATATAATTTATACTAAAGAGGCATTTCACACTTTTTGACTTAGGAACCTTCTTAGAGCGGAGATCTATCGTCGAACAAGGTTTTGTTGCATCAATTACTATAAATTCCATTGCAATATACATAATTATAATTTTTTTTTACAGAAAAGGCTCAAAAAGGCTTCAGCTGATGACTAAAATTGGAACAGAGATAATTAGTTTAATCAAGCGTTAATTACGGGGCCCTAATTCTATAATATAACGACAATTACAATATTTTTTAGTACGGGGCCCTAATTCTTTAATATAACGACAATTACAATATTTTTTAGCTGTTTTTACTTGCTTTCACTATTAATCTATTATTAAATCGGTGGCTAAGTTCGAAGCATAGCCAAAATTGTTAAGACGTTAGTTTAAATTGAGCGTAAAGCGTGGAAGTTGTCAATTAGTTTAATTTCTTCGCCTCAGAAAATTTTTTGAATCAATTCTGTTCTTTATAATTTTTTTTTGAATAAGTTACCAAAAACTTCCGCTTTTCACCCTGTTATGGGTATTATGTTTTTTTGTTAAATGGTGAGATTTGAGAAACCTGCTTTACCTTCTTCGAAAATCCGACGTATAAGAAAAAACTCGCAAGCAATAGTAGGGTGTGGTTTCTACAGGTAATAGAGATATAAGTATATTAAAATTACTGTTACGTAGGAACTGGCAGGTATGTTTCACTTTGTGCATGAATAATTACAATCTTGACCCAGTTACAAATTTGTAACTCTCGTATTTTTCTAATAATTAATAATAATACACCCAAACGTATCGGCTAATAGTGGAGGTCATCGATTTCCAACAGTATGTAACACATTGTTCCATCTAAAATTATAAAGAACAACACATTAGGAATAGTTTATAGTGGATAGTATTTTTGTTTTTAAATATTGACGTAATAATCCCCCATTTTTTGTTTCTGTGATTTCTAGATTCGAATGCGTCGATAAAGACTATTACGTCATGAAAGTATCCGACAAAAGAGGCAAACCCAAGATCCATCTAGCCAATCGATTAAGGTGAATTTTGATATTTTAACATCTCCGCAGGTATTCGACTAATTTTGATGATTAGACAATCGTAAATTTTTTTTATTTATTTATTTTTTTTTTTTGTTAACAAATGAACATGAACACAATGTTTTAAAATTTTATGATTATTATTGTTTCCATGAAACTAAGTTCTGACAATTTTTTTATCGGCATATTATTTTCACCATTTAAATGTAACTAATATATTTTTTAATCATATGAAATATAACTATCCAAAATATTTTCCAAAAATGCCAGAACCTTTTTATATATAAATAAAATGCATGTCCTGCTTGTTGTACATATTTTTAATAACCAATTGTTTTTATTTGCCCAAACCTACACCTACACCAGCACATCCTCTTAACTTGCAAATTATATTTCTTAATGACATTTTTCCCAATTAAAATTTTTTCATTAATTAACTCAATGAAGAAGCCACTTTCATAGAAACACAAACTGCACAGCATTGCTCCAAAATAAATATTATTTTGACTACTGACATCCGAATTTTACGATTCCAGAATACTGTTCGCATCTGAAAATTAAAAGTTAGTATTCGGATAACAGAAAGTCGAAGAGATATATGCTTCTGGCACGTCTTGATCTTGATAGTCATGCAACCAGAAATATACAACTGCTGTATTACTGGTTGCCTATTTCAAAAATATCAATAAAAGTTGATGTTTCTTGATTGTCATGCAACTAGATATATACGACTAGGTATTACTAGTTGCCTATTGTAAGAATATAGATAGAATAATGTACAATCTATTACAATAACAATGATACCCTTTATAACTATTTTAATGATTTATTTTGAATTGCTGACGTATTCCTAATGAAATCTACTTACAATATTAGTTCTAAGTTGTTTCCTCTGACCAACAGAAGTCTAATGAAATTTCCACTCGGAAGTTCGAGTAGTTCAAAAGTGGTCTCTAATGCATGAAAGTAAAAAAAAATTTTTATTAGAAAGGAGGTCGAAGACGAAAATGAAACACACCCAACATCTAAATTTTTATTGATAACAAAAAGATAATACAAAATCATACACATCGGCAAACGTTCATGTCTGCCAACACGATACCTTAGACGACAAACTATCAAAATATAATTGATACTAAAGAGGCATTTCACACTTTTTGGATAAATATTGAGGATTAAAATATAATCGTAAGCTAACCTCGTCGACTTCAGGCAAGCCGCGCCACTTAAAAAACGTTATAACCCTTTTATACAGCCGCAAAACTTAAATACCGATCGAGGGCACCCACCTGCAGCCAACGAGTACCATTGGAATAAATGTTAGGTAACGTTATACCTAAAAATATAATTATTTGATATATAGAGTAGCTATTTGGTGTCGCCACGCATACGGATTTAATCGGAACGTCGTTATATCCGACAAAGTACGTTAGAGCATCGAGACGATAAAGAACCATCGCGTATTTGCTAGGTTCGTAAATAAATCACGAAGAGTGTAATTAAAAAACAGTCCAAGTGTCAAAAATTGCAAAAAGTTGTTAGAACTGCGTTCTGTACAATATTTTATTTATTCAACGCTAAAATCAATCGGGAAAGATGTTCCATGTCCGTTTCTTAAATAATGTTCTACAAATAGAAGAAAATCGAAGAAAATGGAGAAAAATAAAGAGTGAAAGAAAAAACAATCGAACATCACGTTTATGTGATATTTAGAAAAGTGTATCTTTTAAATGGAACGCTCTGTAAATTTTTACATTATTGGATAAAGCATTAAAAACTGCCACAAAATATTTTAAAAAATTTTTCTTTTGTATGTTTTGTTTATTTAATGCTGAAAGCACTCGTCAAAGGTGTTTTATGTGCGTTTCATAAATAATGTTCTATATGCCTAGCATTTATTACTTTTAAAACGTTTAGAAGACTGTTTTAAATTAAATGTTCTACAAATAAAATAAAATCAACAAAAATGAGGGCAAAATGAAGAAGAAAATGAAGTAGATACAAACAAACATCACGTTTGCGAGATATTTACGAAAGTTTATGTTGTAAATGGTATATTTTTACATTATTGGATAAAAGCACAAAATATTTTTTTTTAATTTTTCTATTGCATGTTTTTTTTTTAATATCATTCGAAATAAGCGTAGTTTTATTTTAAAAAATAATAATTTAAATGTACAGATCTTCGTTTCAAATATAATTTTTCACTTGGACCACTAGTTAAACTCTTCAAATATTTTTTTGCAACGTGTACCTGAAACGTCAAAATCAATAGTCAAAAGTCCACTTCCGTTTCAAAAAATAAAACAATCTGCTTGAAACAACGTAAAATCGACGGTATTTTATTCCCAACAAATAAAAATATAAGACACTGACAATATAGTAATTTTTACTAGTTTTGAACTTTCCCAACTATTTTTTTATAGAAAAAAAAAACGGGGGGGGCTCGCAATACAATCGCCCGAAACACGCCCCTTCACGAAAGCCCCCACCCCGACCGCCAAACCAGACGACAAACCCTTGGTGTTCTGAAGTTAAAAAACATTTATTACTCTTATATAACAAACCCGAGCGTCGCGCGCTACTGCAATACCAGCCCGATGTTGTTGGGCAGCATGCTGGGACACTTCCAGTTGTACAGGTAGTACTGCAGCTTCCCGTCGCCGATGCCGAACTTCAGTTGCTCCAGAAACTCGCCGTTGTCCATCAGGTCGAGCGCGTTGAAGACGTCGAAGTTGAGTTGTCTGGCCGAGATGAGCGCGTCCGTCATCAAGGTGCACCACGGCGTATTTTTCGACACGTTGTAGAATGAATAAGCCGCCTTGAGGTTCTTATGCACCGGGTGGTGCATCACCGTAGATGGGAGGGTGTAGTAGCTGACGAAATCCGTGATCTGGCCGTCGACTTCTACCACGAAACTGTCAATGATGTTCGCCCGTGGCATGAACCAGTGGACAAAGTCTTCTTCGCTGAAGAGCGGCGCCAGGTCGAAACGGGACAGGTACTGGAAGGTAACGGGTGTTTTATGTCATGGTTTAATGAAACGACTGAATTGTTTCAATGAAGTGAAACCATATTCAATTTTTATTATGATCGAAGCTGAAGCGTTGCAATACATTTCAATGGTTCAAGGCTTGGTCACGATTGTCAGCAAATATCTTTCCGTGCTATTCACAGCCGAATGTTTCTTGATTATGAATAAATATGGAGAAACTTACCCATACTAATTATCGTATTTATCTATGAATAATCCAACCATCGTATGCAGCTGTGAACAGCACAAAAAGTTCCTGTTTTCTGCACAACCCGTTTGTTTACATTAGATTTGCCTCATTTTACAACAATTTATTGTAACGTTGACCAACAAAATAATAATGTATCTGTTTAAAGATTAAATATAAAACAATTTCGCATAAGAAATGAAATGACTTTCATTAAAACACGAAAAATGTATAAAAACGATTACAGAATTTTGTTGCATTTGCTTATTCATTATTTTTTAAAATCACAACATTAACATCCTGTATTTAAAAAATTGAGGTCCACATTAAATATAACACAAAAAAAAATCGTACATTTTCCAAACCGAAGGGCATACTAATATAATCATAATTCTAAATTTCAACGTAAATCCGATTTGTGCCTTATAAAAAAATTATTATTGATAAATTTGTGATTTTAAAATTAAAAACATCAATTGACAAGTACTTTAACTAATTATTTCAAATGACTCACCTCTACGAGCAGCTTGTGGGCTTGGGGGATGTCAGCGGCCGTCATTTTCCGAAATCCGGGCGTTTTCGGTTTGTCGGGCAACTTGTACAGCTTCAGAGTCCTCTGCATCGTCATATTACGAGACAGGTGGGAGAATTTCACCTCTATCAGCTTTTTGGGGTTCAAAGACCTGTGCCAGTACGTGCAAGTACTAACGGGTTTCGGTAACACTATACCCGCCGTGTAGACAGCTTGGAATAGGCCATTGAGGTGCACCCGTCGTGTTATCTCCCGGATGAGGACGGGCGCTACACGTTTCGAGCGCAACTTCTTGTGCACGCACAGGAAGTTTATCTCTACCATACGTTGTTTCCTAGAAATGATCGTTACAAGAAAAATATAACAAATACTCAAAACATGTACTTACTTTTTATAAATATTAAGCGTCGCAGGTATGGCGGATATAAATCCGACCAATCTTCTACTTTTCACTACTCGTACTCCACAATGCCACTCTTTTTTCCATCCTGGGGGTTGAAGTGCCCTAAAATACCGCGTGTTACACTCGAAACACTATATCGTAGTCCACAAACTTACCATTTCAAAAACTCCGGCTGGTAATCGAATCTAAACATACAATCGTCGTCTTCGACGTAATTCTCATTAAGAAGAGTGTACAACTCCTTGAGGACTAGAGGTTCGTCTAAGTTCAGGGTATCCCACACGAAACCATCGGGTAAACTGTAAGGCTCTGCTCTGATTTCGGACGATTCTTTATCCGGTTCGATGGCTTCGTTCACCGTAATCTTTTCATCTGCAAAACAGCTTATCACAAGTGGACGTTTGAATAAATCGCGACTTACCCATTCGAGGCACGGGTTGGGTGTTCCAGAACTGGTAGGACTTCTTTAGGGCCTCCTCGGGGGTTTTCGCTGGCTTCTGCGACAAGGAAAACACCTCCATCGCGGCCTTCAAGTCTTTGATAGATATTGTACTAATGGGTGTGGATAGATTCGACAGGAGGTTGGTTTCGTCCTGGGTGACTTCGGTGCTGTTTTCTTCCTTGTTCTCATGGTGTTTCTTTTTGTGTTTGTTCCTCTTCTTCGAACTGGAACGGAAATGAGGTTAGGTACGAGATATGACTAGGCATTTCTAGGTTATCCTCGCCGCTTGTTTGTAGTAAAAATAGACATAATATTATTATAAATATAACTGCGGCAGTTAAATACAATGTGCGGTATCGATTTTGTCATAATTTGCGAAGAAACCGAAGCCATTTTTAAGAACGAGTTGATGGTGGAATTAATTAGTGATTTATAAAAACTATTATTTAGTGCTAAAATTACTTTAATTTTGTACCTTTTTGTTGTCGGCGCGCCTTCGTTATTTCCATCTATCTCGTTAATATTTTCCGGCAGCTTTTTTTCACCCTTTTCCGACATTTTAACAGATGTCTAAAGATGAAAGATAAATTAGTGAACTGCATTACTAATGTCAATTTAGAAGGCAACCAAATATACTATGCATTGAATTATTGGTTGCCTAATCTCAAACTAACTAAAAATACACAAATCTAAATTACTGGTTGTTTATACAATTAACTAAAATGTGTAAATATTTTTGTACTTCACACAAAAATTAGACTATTTTATCAATTATTATGCAATAAAATTAATATTTAGCTGAAAACTAATTTATTAACCGCTGATTACACTCCAAAATGAATTTATAAAAATATAAAACAAACTAAAATACTTTAAATTTTCAACCCTGAGCAAATTTTTTAATATTTAAGAATTAATATATAACTTAATAGTTTTCCCTGCATTAACTATTCCAGTTCTGATTACTGTTTCCGCGATACTTTCGCCTTTCTCTTTTGCAACTGCCCTGAAAATTTTATGGTGACAATTATTCTTAGCCAATGTTATAAGAAATAACAAAAATTGTACCTCGTTCGCGCCTCTCAAGAAGAAACTGGCTTTTATTCTTTTCTAACATCTTTTCGTTCAAATCCATAAAGTTGTTGATTTTATCGATCAACTGCACAGGCAAAGAATGAAGAGGTGACGACTTGTTCTGCATTACCACAGTTTGTGTGGGGCCATCTAACAAGGCCTAAAACATACACTTACGTTTTTCTTATACTTCAAATAGCAAAAAAACTACCATGAGCTCATTGTTGACGATCATCTTGGAAATCGTGGAATGTACGACTATTTTCTCCAACTCAAACATTTCGGCCAACGTCATAATCGAAATGGTATCGTACACGTGCGAATAAGTGAACAAATAAATCTTCAACGATTCTTCCTTGATCAGTTTTGTCAGCATAGCTCTGACCTTGTCAGATTGATAGAAAAGATCCCATACTTTCGCGTTCATCTTCTCGTTCATGATGAAATTATTGCAAGCAGACCAGTTGCCGTTCCGCAAAGCTTTTGCGGCAGCCACCACATGTTCACGCATGCTCTCCGGAGGCCCCACAAGGTACTGACTTTCAGAACTGCAAAGCTGTTGGTAGAATAAGTGAGAAATCCTCCTGGGCTTGATGTCAGTTTCGTGAGTGACCAAGTAAGGGATGTCGATGAGCATGGAGGCCACGAGGTAAACACATTCGAGTAGTTCCAGGTTTACAAGCATCTGGAAGGGTATTTCATATTCTTCCTCTTCCTCGCGTTGTTGAGACAAGAAACCTGAGAACTTAGCGATTTTATGATATTCCCAGAAAACTTATGTTTTTACCTTGCCCTAAAAGCTCCTGCGGCTTTCTGGACTTGATCAAATTCGCCAAACAGCTGTGTGCTTCTTTAACCTTAGCGTGACGGAAAGCGCAGAGCCCTAAATGCACAATAGTACGATTATACAAGACTTGAGTGCTGCGATCGGCGTGTTGGATGGTTTCTTGTAAGCGCGAACTGAGCATAAGGTCTCTAGCTTGGAACCAATCATCGTGCAGTGTATGGTGGTAGATTTCGAACAGAATATTCCTGATATGGAGTTTGTCTGTGCTATCTTTGGCAGCGTTTAGGTCTTTTAATATATTTTAGGTCTGTTTCCAGCAAGACTGAAGGACTAGTTTGTAACTGTTAAAAATATTCGACTGGGTAAGAAGCAAACGTGTTTTCAGTAAATATAATGTAAGAAATAGTTGAACGGACAGTTTTGACAGTTTCAAACTAGTCCCTGATTGCTGGTAAAACAAACCTATTGTAATGGATGTAGATGGATTTGGTAAGAGGTTACTTTCGTACTGCTTGATTTCAAAGTTATTTTTTTCCCAATTATCATAGTGTTGCTTTTTGTATCTGTTCGTATTCGTATACTCCGAACTATAATAGACAAAAAATGATATTAGGCGGTAAGATATCCATGGATATGGATAATAGGCCTAGGCATTAGGTTACTATCCCCGTCCCGTAAATAACTATTAAGTTTCGTACCTTTTTGATGTTGTCGCGCCTACGTTACTTCCTATCCTATTTTTTTCCGACATTTTAACTATTTTAACTACGATTAAAAACTTAATAAGTATGTAATTTGACTGCATTTACATTACTTGTCAATTAATAAGAAGGCAACCAGATATATCACGTGCTGAATTATTGGTTGCCTACTTTCAAATTAATAACAACTTTAACCTACAACCAAATATACAGTTATGAGAATTACTGGTTGCCAATATAAACAATAATTGAATTTTTTTTTTAAAATATCAGTTATAAATAAGACAAAATATAAAAATGATTTTCCTGGATACTAGTTTATTAACCACTGATTACAAAACAAAATAAATTTGTTAAAAACTGTGTTTTTAAAGAAATATAAAATTTTTGCACGACTGAACGTACTTATTAATTTTTTTAAATATTTAAGAATATATGATCTAATAGTTATCCTTATCCCTGTTCCGTTCTCTACGTTGTCTGTCCCAATTCTGATTAGTATTTCCGCGATAATTCTGCCTGTCTCCTCTGAAATTGCCCTGAAAATAAAACAACCGCAATTACATCCACCGATTCCAAACAAAAACACCGTAAATCCTACCTGGTTAGCTCCTCTTAGGAAGAAATTGCCTTGCTTCGTTTCCAAAATCCTCTCGTTCGAATCCACAAAGTTGTTGATCTTATCGGCCAACTGCAGCGCCAACGATTGAAGACGTGATGGCTCGCTCCTGTGCATCACCACCGTTTGCGTAGGATCGTCCAACGAGGCCTAAAACCCACAACGAGATTATTTCACGCCACTCCGAAACCTAAAAAAATTACCATCAGCTCCTCGTTGATGATCATCTTAGAAATCGTGGAATGTACGACGGCCTTCTCCAACTCAAACATCTCAGACAATGTGGCCATCGAAATCGAATCGTAGACGTGCGAATAAGTGAACAAATAAGTCCTCAACGACTCCTCCTTGATCAGTTTCGTTAACATGGCCCTGACCTGATCGGCCTGGTAGAAGAGATCCCACACTTTGGCGTTCATCTTCTCGTTGATGATGAAATTATTGCAAGCGGACCAGTTGCCGTTCCGCATGGCTTTGGCCGCGGCCACCACGTGTTCACGCATGCTCTCCGGGGGCCCCACGAGACTCTGACGTTCCGAGCTGCGGAGTTGCTGGTAGAAAGTTTTGGAAATCATCCTGCGCCGTGCGTCAAACTCGTGCGCCGCCATGTAAGGGATCTCGATGAGCATGGCCGATACGAGGTACACGCATTCGAGCAGTTCGAGGTTTATGTGCATGTGGAACGGCATTTGGCGCTGTTTTTCTATCTTTTCCTGTTCCTTGCTGCGTTCGTGCTGGCGTTGGGGCAGAAGACCTGAGAGTTTGAACGGTTTTATGGCGGTCGAAAAGAAAAAGCAACGTTTTACCAGCGTTTATATAAGTATAGTTAGTGAATTGCCTTTAGCTGCTGACTATGTCCACTAGAGAGCGGAATCTCCACTAGATTTAGAAGGATTTGATTTGTGTCTGTCGGACAATTGAGGATAGTGGAAATTTTAGCGTATTACATGATATTTTTACTTTTTTTTATTATTTGCCAACAGTCCAATGATACTGTAAATACTATTAAACCTGACGTTTAATATAACAACGAAAAATCACCCAGCATTCCTATTAGCGTAAAGGCAAATTATAATAAGTTTAGATTTGTTAAAACTGTAACATTTTCTTTAACATATAGAGAAAAGCACGTTAAAAAAACATGGCTACTGATTTAAAGACGGTGAATTGCACCGTTTCTTTTTGTATCTTACTTCGTCAAAAACAGTTAATAATTTATATCGCTGACCGTTTTATACGACTTCAAAACCAACTCGTGGACCGCCTGGGTGCAAAGTTATCAGTTTCATTCATAAATAAGCTAGACGTACTATTTGCCATAATAATGACACTCTAACTTGTTAATTGTTCCACTCACCAGTAGAAACGAAAAGTTCATCAAAATTTGACTTTGACTAATAATGATTTTTAGATTTCCTATGTTTCTTAGACACCTGGTTAAAATTAATGACATTATGACTGAACCATACTAACGATTTTTCAAAATAATTCTGCAGGGTGTGATAATTTTTATGAATGCCATAAACGATATACATCTAGAAATATTATTTTTTCTCACTTTAAATAACTTGCCCTATAAACTGTTGTATATTGGATTATTTGTTAACTTTGGACAACCCTGAAATCATTTACCTGGGAAGTAATGTCAATGCTGCCATCTAGTGTCAATTTTTGAAAAATTGACTAACTATACTATTACAAGATGTCCGGAAATGATGTGTCAACGTTCTAGTACCACAATGAATTTTGAAAGAATGTTATACAACTTTGTGGCAGGAACATTGTGACGCTTCAGTTCCGGACACCCCGTTCAACCACTTACCTTGCGCCAAAAGCTCCTTGGGCTTTCCCGTCATCATCAGATCCACCAAACAGCTGTGCGCGTCCTTGATGTTGGCGTGACGGAAAGCGCAGAGCCCCAAATGCGCCATAGTACGGTTGTACAGGATCTGGGTGCTGGGATCGGAGTGTTGGATAGTCTCTTGCAAGTGCGACATGAGCACCAGGTCCCTAGCTTGGAACCAGTTGTCGTGCAACGCGTGGTGATAGATATGCGACAGAATAGCCCTCGTACGCAGCCTGTCGGTGCTGTCCTTCGCATAGATATACTTGCAGAGCTTCTCCATCTCTTTGACTGACGTAATGACGTCTTTCGGCACCGAAGGATCGCCCGCTTTTTGTTGCAACACCCTTGGGTCAAACTTGTAGTACAAATGTTCGATTTTCCTAAGGTAGATGCGACAGAGCTCCGAGGGAACGTTTGTGCGTTCCAAGTATTTCATCGTCCTGTCAATAATACTGGACACTTTGGCCTCGTCTTTGAGTCTTTCGACGTACTCGTTGCTATGCGGGTCGCATTCTTTCAACAGCTTTGTGAATTCGTCGTCCAGGCGTTCAACGGAAGTCAACACGCAGCCGCGGATGCGGTACGGAGCCTCCTCTAGATTCTCTGTTTCCTCGGTGATCGCATCGGAAACCAACAACTGCGGGTTGCTGAGGAGGAGGTCCAAGCACTCGGACATCCTTTCCAGCAATTTCAGCCAGTACTCGGGTTTCATAGCGTCCGAGACCTTCGGGTTGTAATCGAAGATGGCAGAGATGATAGCGAGTTTAATTTTGACGTAAATTGCGGGGCCGAGTTGGTGTTGGTCCGATACGTTCTGTAATTCGTGCAGCAGTTCAATTTGTTCGCGACGGTCAGTGCGTTTCTTGCCCCTAGCCGCCATAATCTCGCTCAATTTTTTTATGACGAGGTTCAGGTCAATCTCGGCATCCTTTGCGAACATTTTCGGCTTTTCCTATATGTATATAAACATATATTTCAGTATAAAGGACGTTTTATTAATATTTTTAAAAATTCAGGAAGAGATTCCTTGCACAACAATTAAAAGAGACATTATGGGGAGCATTTCTGCCAATATTAATAAGTAAAAATGTATCACTGCTTTTTATTACATTTTTTTATATGAAAAATATATTTTTTATAAAAAAATACTTAAAATTTGTGGCAGTCTTGCAGTACTTATGCATCAACCGCCTTGAAGTATCAGACAATAGTATGATGTGATCCTAGTATGGCAACGCTGCTTTGCTTCAGCGCTCAAATGTTCTTTGGCTGAAAATTTGTTGCAAATCAAGAGTGCCATGTTACCGAGTTGTTTCTCTTTTAAAATGTTGAGAAAATATTTTTTTTCTGATTTTCTGTCTTTATTGAACTTTCGGAATACATGATTGGAATTAATTATTGACTGAATCACCCTGTATGAAAAAAAACGAATTTAATGTTTATTTTTTTTTTACTAATTGACATTGAGAAGAATAATAATAATGTGAATTATCAGTTTACCAAAATATTTTTTTTTAATTTCAACACTGTGTATGCCACAAACGAAGCAGTCCTAATTAATGACAATTTTTGTTATTTCTACATAAGGAATATCATCTTGAATTTCTCCGCAATATCAATAAAATACACTGTATATAAAAATAGCCTCAGTAAAAAAAAAAAATTAAATTTTTTTAATATTATACAACTTACACTTGGAATAGCCACTCCGCGTTGCACGGTCTCCCATTCGCCCTCGCCGTCTTCCTCCTCGTCCTTCTGTTTCTTCCTGCGTTCCTTCTCCTTACGTTCCTTCCTTCTCTCCTCCTTCCTGCGTTCTTTCTCTTCGTCGTCCTCGTGGATGGCTCCGGGTTTCTTTAAGAACTTTTCCCTCATACTCGTGTATATGTTTTCGTCGTCCGACGACTCGGAACTGGAATCGGAGTCGGAGGGCCAATCGTCCGAGTCCGAAGACTCGTCTTTGTCTTCCACGATCTGCTTGGGAGGGGCTTTTGTGAACTGGGATTTCGTCGGAGGTTCGGTGTCGGAATCTGCCTCGGGTTCTTCTACAAAATAAATTGTTTGTTTATAAACGATTTTGTGCCTGTTACGGTTGTGTAGACTCACGTTTTTCTTCCTCTTCTTCATCGTCCGGCTGTTCGGGGTTTTCCCTGAATTTAGCGATGTCCTCCTCAAAATCCTTGAGATATTTCCTAAGTTTTTGTCTCATGGAACCCAGAGACTTGCTAAAAATGTAAAATCATTGCATTGTGCCCCAATTTCTTCATTTCTACTCACCTGTTGTTCTTACTCAAATTTTTTCTTCCTTCCCTGTCTTCCCACATTTCGTTTATAAAATCTTCCATTTCCGCCAGACACCTCACAAAAAATCTAGGGGTCTGACCATTTTCTTCCTTCATTACCACAGGTGCAGCCTTGACGTAAGCTTTTTGCAACTCTTCAAAACCTAAAAGCCCACACAAGCATAGAATACACCGAAACGGGTACATTTACAAATCTTACTGTTCAGCATGCTCGACATGTCCTTAATTTTTTTGAAATTCCGAATCTGCTTGATAATGTTAGTGAGTTCCTCATATCGTTTGACCTTTGCTGAGCGAACAACACGTTTAACTTCTTCCTCGTCATCACTGAACTGTATCGGTAAAATCAGCGTTAACCTCTATTATTTTCACAACTACTAATCATTCTTACCGTATAGACTGGAACTTGGGGGCGTGGGATCTGTTCCTCCTCGGATGAGCTATCCGATTCGGAGTCAGAACCGGCAAAGAAACGACTCATGTTTACTTATTTCACCTAAAAAAATTTGGAAACATAACCTCACTTTTTCACAAGTAAAATTTTAAACACGTCAAAGGAACAACAGAAGGAAAAAATTAAATATATACACCAAAATATAAGTAAAGCTACCAATAACATATAAAGAATTATTAGATTGTCACTAAAAAATAAGATCCATGTGGTACATAGATTATGTTCTTTGTGCATTGCAAGTGATTGATAAACGTTTTCCTCAATCAGCATAATTAAAATGTTAACTAGCAAATGTTACAAAATATAAAAACAATAGTTTTTACCTGAATATATTTATTTTATCGCATACACTTTTATCTGGAAATACGGCTGCCTGCAGATCACGCAATTGGATGCAATATTAAATTGACATTTGGCAGTCTTCCTCTTCTTCATCTATCAAGGTATTCAGTCATTTGAACTACTAGAACGAAATTTTACCTACGTAATATATTTAACTTTAATCCCGGGAAATTTAACTTGATAAAATGTGTAACACTAATGTATAGTACATTGCTAGTATTAAAAAGTAAATATTATAATCTTGTATGGGAATAAAATATGCATTTTAATTACTTATATTTTTTATTAAAGAAAAATCCTCATTTTGTTTACAACAAAATAAAATCTTTAGGAACTCATGGTTCTATAAACTCCGAATAAAAGAATGATATGGCAGAAGTGTAGCAACGTGCTAGAAAATGTCGTACTGGGATAAACGTTCCAACAGTACTCGATCAATCCTAACAGCAGAAACATGAACGGTTTACGGTACCCCGTACAAAAAACTAAATAAACAAGACTATGGAAGTACCAACTATAGAACTGGTAGTGCAAAGAACGGGCACAAGCCATTCCAATTAAATTTGTCACAAAAAACGGCAGCACAAACAGTTGCGTTATCTTCGAAAGGTTATCCTCAAGCTTGAACTGTTCTTCGGTGGTCTCTTGTTGCCCACCAGCCCCCTGAAGTTGCTTCTCAAAAGAATCCAGGAACTGTTGTTGGTCTTTGGTCATTTTCTCGCTTTCCTTCTTCTTTTTCTTTTTATCGTTTTCCAGCTGTATTTTCAGTTCGTCCGTCACTATGCTCAACTTGGCGTAACTCCTCAAATATTTCATTAAGTACGGTAGGAACAATATCAACAAAAGCATGTGTAGGAACAGGAGAATGATGTGGAAGAAACGATTTTCGAAATACTCCCGAGGCAAAAACCTGTAATTCACAGTCCATTTGTGTTCGAAGACCCTGCCCAAATCGAAACTACCTTTAAGATACGAAATAAAATTGCCATATAAAAAGGGAAGGCCTAGAATTAACTGAACAAAGCCACAAATAGCTAAATGGAGAATCGTCTCGATTAACGACATATTCGTAAGGTAAGCTAAAAGAAGACAAGGGGCATAGAGTAAAATATTCATCTTGACAGAGACTGCCAACGAATAAAAAATGCTTCCTAGTACCCATTTGTTGGAAATGAATAAGTTCAAGCTGATGTAAAACAACAATACGGCAATCGGGTCATTAAAGAGACGCAGCACAAATATCGAATGTATTCGATACGAAGTTAAAGCTGCAATAAGGAGAGCATAAGGCGGTAGTTTTAAAGTTTTCTTGAATATTCTTTGTACCAGTAAGGTTTGTATTAAGTACAACACTAAAAATATATATTGCGCACGATATATATTTTTGCCATGGGACGTGATGTAATAAAAAAGACTGTAGATGTAGACAAATCCTGCAGGATACACCAATGGTCCAGTATCACCTGGAAATATAATCGTTAACACTGAGATATTGAAATTTTTAAATTATTTACCTTTCAGTTCCTTATAATCCAACGTTCCATTTAAAAATCCTTCGACCTCTTGCATATAAGCAATCCAGTCAATTTCAGTGTATTTGACTCTTTCAATTATGACCACATTTAGAACCAATTCGAAGAAAAACAGCACAACACACACCGGAGTTAAATAATGAGGATCGAATAAAAGTTTCTTTAAAAAGTCTACAGTTATATATTTCTTCAATTTCACAACTATTCCCGGACCTTTAGCCCCAGTTTGGGGTCGTTTATTTTTAGGTGGAGCCATTGGTATCGAACAATCAAAGAACCATATCTTATTTAAAAACCGATGTGATTATAAAACTCTTAGTTATTATTTTCTCTTTGCTCTTAGTATTCTGCTTGTCCACGGGAGTTCCTTTATATCAATATCAATGATTTCCATGTGCAGATTTAGATTTTACAGATTAGGTTATTTTCATTTTATAAATTTTATTTATAAACAAAGAAAGTGCCTAAACAGCCAACGACAACACCCATTATATATTTCAGTGATTATATACCCAATAAAAATATAAAAAAGTATGTATACGTATGTTACGTTTTGATATATGTAGGTATTACAAAACCTGTTTAAAATTAACTTTAAAGTATTTTAAATATTTCATTATACATTTTTATCATTTTTTTATGAACGTGATTTTAGACACTGCATTGTTTAATGTTTTTTATTTCAAATAATGAAGAAAAAATGTCAGCTTATCTGTCACACAAAGAAGATGAAGAAGAAAAAATATCTGTCAATCAGTGACTGTCACTGTCAAAAACCAATCTAAGGTTATATTATTATAGATTATTTTTTTATTATTATTGTGATTGATATTTTCCATCTACAAAACAACTATACGTCTAAATTGTTCTATATCATACACAATGAAATGTAAGAATTATTATAGTACAGAAACGTTATAATTTCGTCGAAATGGCAAATAAGGCTTTGAAAGGTATTATTCTAATTTAACTATATATGATGCTTTTTACCTTCTGTTCATATTATTTTAGATAATTCGAGTGAAGTGTTTGGTCCTCTCACCTTCCAGTACAACCATACTTTAGTAAGTGCAGAAACCAAGTGTTTGCTATGCGAAGAAGTTTTTGACTTGAGCTTGTCAGTAAGATCCTTTTTAAAGCACACTTTTGAGGCTCACAATGTGGTTATCGACGATGTACAAAACATCGAAAAACTACCCGAGTAAGTTGATAGCACTTTCAACTGCTATAGTTATACTTGAGATGTTTTTAGGTATATTGCTTATTGGAGAAATAGGTTTCGCACTGTACCATTGGAAGCGATAATTCCCTCACTTAACGTAGACTGTACCGGCCACAAATACTTCCTTTTATCTGCTTTGCTAACGGAAGACAAAGAATTGAGACATAAGCTTAAGCTAGAACATGTTTTAAATGTACAGGAATTTGAAAGGAACGATAAAAACTTTGTAAAACCGTGTCTATTTTGCCGGCTTGAATTTGAAGGTAAAATTGACAGTTTATAATTTTTTAAATACATTTGTGTCTTTTTTAAGGAACAAGGCACGGTTACTTAGAACATATATCAGCGGTACATAATATTCTATTGGGTAATCCGCAAAACTTGGTGTATATAGAAGAAATGGTGGACAAACTCGATAAGCAAATGAAAGACTTCAAATGCATTTACTGCGAAAAGACATTTCCAGACCGAACCATTATGAAAGAACACATGCGGAAAAAGCTACACAAACGGATAAATCCAAACACATCGGATTATGACAAGTACTACATTGTAAATTACTTGGAACCTGGCAAAACATGGAGAGACATCGAGAAAGAGGACGATAGATACGCTGCCCCTGCAGGTAAATGATTCTTTCAAAATATTTCTGGTTTTCTGTGACACTTTTATAGGTGTGGAACCGAACGCCGACGAAGAATACTCAGACTGGTGCGAACAAGACGATTTTATAACCTGCCTCTTCTGCCACGTCAAAGAGAGGAATATATACGTGCTTTGCATACATATGGACGGAGATCATGACTTCGACTTCCTGGAACAGACCGAAAAGTTGGATTTTTACCAGAAAATTAAACTTGTTAATTATATCCGCAAGCAGGTGCACGAAAATAAGTGCGTTTTTTGTGATTTTTTATGCGAGGACGCCAGGGGTTTACAGAAACATTTGTTAGAAGAGAAACATTGCAAGGTCCCGGAATTGAAGGTTTTTGATCAACCAGAGTAAGTCTTATAGAATAAATATTTAAATAGCGGTAGAAAAATTAATTAGCAATCTTTTTTAGATTCTTTTTCCCCACATACGAGAACGATGCTTTCTTATATTACGTAGAAGACCTCAACGAGGCATTTTAAGGGAATTTGTGTGAAATCTGTAATAATAAAGTGTTTTTGTTTAGCTCTGATTTATTCCATAAAAATAAAACGTTAATCATGAGAATAAAAAAATATTTTACAGAGCGCTCATACGATAGTTATATTAAAGCTGTCTAGATCTTCAAGCCCTATATATTTTGGACTTAGTACAAAGTACATGATAGAACGATTATACATAGAAATTTTAAAAGTAGGCGTAACGTACTCAGTTGGCCAAAGCAACTACAGTCACGTGAATTAGATTCTTTCCAAAGATTTTGATAACTCATTGACTTTAAAAAGTTAAATAGAGTATTTACCTTGAGTTACATTGAAGCCTTTATCACTTTTTTAACCTTAATTAACAAAATGTATTTTTAATTACAATAAAACGGCAAATACGCTATTTAAACGTTTCGATTTTACACCTCAAATGTAACGCACTTTGTCCAACTATGAAGCTACATACTGCCTTTTTTCGCTCTGATAGAACGATTATATTTGGAAATTTTAAAAGTAGGGTAACGTCCCAGTTGGCCAAAGCAATTATTACAATCATACAGTAAAAAAATTTGTTCAGAGAGAAAACCAAGATACAATTTTAAATATTGGAGATGAATTTTGTATCTTTTTTTAATTCTTGAAAATAAGAGATCATAATATTACGTTCCTTATTTATTCTGACTTAAACTAAATTTGTGTGAATTTAATTTTTTTGAAGATTTTCATGATCTAATAAAGTTAAACTTATGTAGTTTGAACTGATATATCTTGAGTTACACTCACATTAAAGTTATTATTAATTGTCGATCTTTTTTTAGATTTTTTCCCCACATACGAGAACAATGCTTTCTTATATTACGTAGAAGACCTCAATGAGGCATTTTAAGGGCATTTGTGTGAAATCTGTAATAATAAACCATTTTCATATAGCTCTGATTTATTCCAAAAGTTTCTAAATCTTTTTCAAGTACAGAATTACAAAGATTAAATAATCAGTTGTTTGCACAATTATTTTATTACATAATGGTATAATATTCTTACAAATACTTTTTTAAAGGATTAAAGACAACTCAAAATGGACTGAATAGAAAATAAATTATTAACTTAGCTTATCACAGAGGTGTTATACGATTAGTAAAAGCTTATAACATTCATTTAAAAACAATAAAAAAAAAACGTTTAACGTGAGAATAAAAAAAATTGTCTAGAGACACAGAGCGCTGGTACGATAGTTATATTATTAAAGCTGTCTAGATCTTCAAGCCACATATATATAGGACTATAACGGACTTGTTTTTCTGAAATACATGATAGAACGATTAAGATATTTGGAAATTTTCAATAGTAGGCGTAACGTATCCAGTTGATCAAAGCAGCTACTTACCGACATTAACAAAAATTGTTTAGATGAGAAATCGAACTAAAAATATTTTCTTAAGATTTTAAATTTTTTTTACCTTTGAAAATTGTTTTTAAATTTTTATTTTGCGTTTGATTCAAATTTAGTTTTTTGCATAATTTTTTTATCCTTTAAAACGAGGATTTTAATGACTAAAAAATGAACTACATTTTGATGACTACTCTCAAATGTAACTTACTTTGTCCAACTGCCGCAGCTACACACTTTCCGTTTCTCGCTCTGCACGCACAGAATTCATTTAACAGTCGGAAGCGTTGAAATCAACACCGCTCGCATTGCCGCTACCCGGGGCGGGTTTCTTGGCACCCCTCGCCAACCTGTCTAACTCAGCTGCCGCGTCAGACCTCATCGTCACCTTGTCCGTTAAGCTTTCGCTGCCGGAAGGTTTTCCGGTAATGGCACCGCCGGGACTGCCTGTTTTCTTGTGCAACAGGGAATTGAAGAAGCTTGCCAGCACGCCTTCGCCTCCCGGCGAACTCACAACCTTCGAGCCGTCTAGTTTGCGTGGAGAGCCTTGGATACCTGAAAAATTTAAAAAATACAAAAATGAAAGAAAATATATGGTTTTAAAGGACGTACCAGCGAGAGGTAATCTCGACGGGGTATCTCCCAGTCTAGGCATTGCGGGTGGGCCCCCGCCGAAGGAAATCTGTTGCTGTCTTGTCAAGAACGCCTGCTCATCTTCGGCTAGGATCTCCGTTTCGCGGTTTACCGTCTTCCTCGTTGCCGGTTGCACGATGACGTCTCTGTAGTAATCGTCCGGCTTGCAAGAGTGCATGTTTTCGTATAATATGCTAATTTTCTTCATGTTATCCCACCCAGCCGGTATAAACACAGCGTCTTTCTCTACTACTAACGCCGGAGTGTGAAACGGAAAACTGTAGATGCGGTGGGTGAGATATTTGTATAGTAGATCGCAATTTTTATCTTCTTTAGCGCTGGTGTAGAATAGAGCGGCACCGTACTGCAAGCAGAAGCGTCGTATCCACTGCTGCATAAAATCGAGGTGCTCGTCTCTGTAATCTTGTTCTTTCTCCAAATTTTGGATATAATCGGTCTTCGTTACGACCACCACAATATCCAAACCGAGATTATTTGTAAGAGTACCTAGATATATTAACAAATAAAGTAACACATAACATATAAGTCAATAGAAGTTACCTTCTGGTAAAGGAGAGCCATCGAAATCCTCGTCTTCTTCGCCTAGATTCCTAGAACTTCTCTTCATGGGAGAAGCTGGATCTAATTCATCGCCAGGTTCGACGTAATCCTGCCACATCTTCACCATGTGCTGCCTGCGGCTTTGTCTCAAATCGACATCTACTTTAAGTTTGTCTAAATGATCGGCTAGAACAGAGGCCCAGTGTTGTAATTGTTCTAAGATTCCCCAAGGTGTGGTCATCGCAATGGTAAGGATTACGAGTGTATCCTAAAATTAAACACAGTGTTACAGTATTTATAATATAGTATGTATAAGTTTTACCTGGAATGTCTCTTCATTTAGAGCGAACTTGAGAAGGTCAGCATGAGCTGGATCTCCATCCAGCACCCAGACACTCAGTCTGGTGTGGTCATCACGGTAATCATCTCGAACATCTATGAAAGCGTATTCTAACCCTGATCCTTTGCTAGAGTTTTCAATACCTTCAACAATAAATGCAATATATTCACCATTTTTATGTTATATATAGCAAAATCTTCGATACATTTTAAAATATAAGATTAACTGTACCTTGTAACTTGGCCACCATGGTGGTCTTTCCCGATTCATTGTCGCCCAGGACGACAATTTGCTTACGTGGGGACAATTTCGGATTCCCATGTTTCTGGACTTCGTTAAGGATCTGCGACCACAAATTCTTCTTGTCTTCTTCGTTAGTTTTTCCGGTCTCTTCAGATGGTTTCTCTTGAAACGGAGCCATTTTACCTGTTTTGACGTCTACATTGACTTTGACATTTGACAGATAAAATTACATTGACTAATGGGATTGTCAAGTGTCTAACGTCACACCAGTTGATGATTCATTGGAAGTGTCCTGTGTTACGTTTAAATCCCCACCAATGAAACATAAAAACTGTAAATATAAAAAAATAGCAGAGCAGAATAAATTCTGCAAACTTACAAGGTGGAACGAACCATTATTTCTTCCAAAAGAACTAATATCAGACATATTTGTTCACAGATAAATGCTTATTCTTCTACAGTAATTAATTCATAGTTGTTTGAGGAGTATTTAATTTGAAATATTGTATTTTTTACAAATAAAGCCAAATAAATCGATGTGGTATTACAGTTCACGCAATCGAATTACTTTTAAAATAAGGTATGGTCACTAGGTAGCGCTACTACCTACTTAATATGGATATTTTTATAACTTTATACACATAGCTGCATAATTTTCTATGCAGTTATATATGTGTTAGGTCTTTTAATTATTTCAAAAATGATTTGTGAACATATGTATATGTTATATTCATGATTTTAGATCGAGTTGAAGTACGCGTCAGCAGCGCCACCTAGTAGCAGGATATGCAACTAGGGTCGGCCGATGCGTGGGTCGCTACAGAAATTGCCCCACCTATTTACATTTTGACCAACGTAAGCGCAAAAACCGTTAAATGCCGCTCCCCTATCATCTCCGAAAATAGTTTGGTTACCTCGTCGAGACCTCGACCGATTTTCTGTGAGTTTGTCGTGTTGTCTTGGTGCAGATAGTTGAGAGACAGTTGGTGAAGTGATCTGTGTCAAGTCGGTGTCAGAGAAAACGTAGTGAGAATGGCTTCGAAAGCTAAGAAAAGCTCGACGCCTCAACACGGGAGGCCATCAAGCCCGTTAAGCCCTACGAGGCACTCCCGGTTGCAGGAGAAGCAGGATTTACAGAACCTGAACGACCGTTTAGCCACTTACATCGATAAAGTCAGGTACCTGGAGGCGGAAAACAACAGGCTTACGCGCGAAATCCAATCAACACAGGAGACCGTCACCAGGGAGGTCTCCAACATCAAGTCCATGTACGATCATGAACTGTCGGACGCCAGAAAGCTGTTGGATGAGACCCACAGGGAAAAGGCACGTTTGGAGATCGACGTCAAGCGTCTTTTGGACGAGAACGATGAACTGAAAGCTGATCTAGCGAAGAAGTCTAAGGATTTAGTTCTGGCAGAGAACTCTGCCCGTATTTATGAGACGAGGTGCAACGAGTTGCAGCTCAAATACAATCAAGCCAATGGTGATGCCAAAAAGGCCATGGCCGATGCCAGGGACCTAGAGAAGGAGAGGGACAAGCTCAGGAAGCTTTTGGACGAGCACCGTAAACAACTCGAAGAGGAGTCTCTAGCTAGAGTGGAAGTCGAGAATGCCAATCAAAGTCTCAGGGAGGAATTGTCGTTCAAAGACCAGGTATGCATTTTTTTAAATGTATATATTTTACATAAATTTTAGTTCCGACTTGACACTATAAACCGGTGGGCCATAATTTGAAATTATCGAAATGTGTTGGTAATTTACATAAATATGTTGTCAGTTATGTCATGATTATAAATGTAAACCTGAGCAAAAATAATAAGGTTCAAAGCCGGCCGTTAGGTCGTCCCACTCCTACAGATATTAATGCTATTTGGTAACATTTACCTTGAGAATATTTATTCGAGCAGTGCTGGAAACCTAAAGCAATTACTCATGTTTGTGACCCTTACCCAACACACATGTGCACGCATACTTATTGTAATACCCACAGATTACTTATCTACCGCATAATTTAATGAATGAATTGTAGGATAAACAGTGGAATAATATTGATCGCCACACCAAACAGGCCTAAAAATAATTATTATACGATTCTAACGACCCATGTAGTGGCCACTGTTATTTTTATGTTAGTTTCAAGGAAATCCATAATTATTTAAATAATGACATCATTCTTATATTCTTTGATGTTACACAACTGATAATTGGTTCATAGTAAATATTAACAGCCTAGGTTTACGAAAAAGGATTTTATTGCTGTTTATCTGTGACGTTTGTTGAAGGAGATGTATCAGGTTTATTTTTAAATCGAGGTTTAGTAAATATGAATGTTTGGGTATATTTTTGTTTACATTAGTTACCTAATGTTAATTTGAGATAAGGTAGTTTGCTTTGTGCATTATTTTCCACTTTTTATTGAATGACGATGCAATTTTAATTTTCGCTTAAATTTAAATAATAATTTTTCCAAGCAAATTATTTTGCTATTATTCTATTTAACTTTGAAAAATACGAAATGTTTCCCATACCTTTCTGTATACAGGTGTACAAGTGAAACGATTCTTCCAAAAGGCAGAAAAGATCTGCGATTTACTTCTGCCTGTTTCTAAAACAAAATTATAAATTAGTAAAAACAAGACCTACTTGATCTTTGCTAAATTTCAAATAATAATTTAATACGAGATTCAACAAAAAATTATATTGTTGCAAAAAAGCACTTTCCTTGTTTTGTTTTACAGAAATCATGGCGCACTTTGTTTCACAAACAGAGTTGAATTCTAGAAGGCCATATTTCAACAGCTTATTTTGTCTCTTAAAAGGGGACACCCTGTATATTAAAATAGAGATAATTTTTTGCTCTTCAAAACGTCATTCTCGTTGTGATGACGTCATATGTCTCGCGTAAAAAAAAATCCTGTTGATGAAAAATGCGTTTTCTCAATTTTTGACCTAGTTCCTATTTTCTCATAAATGAATTATGTATTAAAAATACAGTTCCAAGCCACCGAACGAGGGATAGGGTAGCCACACGCTATACAAACATAAAAATGAGAACGTGGCTCTTGTTTACATACAGTTTGGGGCCTTTTGGACGTTATTCCCTGTTGTGTTAAGGTCGGTAATCGCTAATCGCTGCCTATCGGCTTGATTTATAGCTTACGGGGAAACTTTCGAATTTCATGCGGCAGCAGAGCGAGGCGGTGACGTCATCCAGGAAGTTGATGGTCTCTGGAGTAGCCTTAGCCTCGTATACGATACCAGATCCAGAGGCTATTAAATAGTTAAATTCAAACGGCATTAAATTTTAATGCCATTTGAATTATTTAAACCGTCTTTTTTGTGGGTCCGCTATGTACGATATCATAGAATTAGGAATAAAGGGAGGATCTATGCTTAATCGGTCACTTGTTTTTGACAGAATCAAACTCGTTGCTATAATTTATATATAAAAACAAAGTTAGGAACTTCATTTTTGGGCTTCGAATGTTGAAAACGTAAATTTTCAGGAATATTTAATATTGTTGAATGTAGAAATTCTGTTGATAATTATGGCACGATTTTATCGATTTGGCGTTATCATTTTACTGTTATCTTTGCGGTTTCCTCTAAAACAGAAGTATACAGGTAATTGAACACCAAGTTCCAATAAATTTATCAGCTTGTTGATAAAAGGGTATTTATAAAGGAAATATTGCATGTAATACTTCACAACTGAGGTATTTATATTTAAAAAATTGTTATTTATTGGTAAATTTTCCGTGTGTCATAAGAAATTTAAAAAACCATGTCGTTTCCTAAAAATATTGAAACCTTTATTATTTTACGATATTTATTTTCTTTACCCCGATCCGAGAAATTTAATAGTCCAGCTGTACGCATAAATATTTAGTTATGGTTCTAAAAATAAGACGGAGTATATTATTTGTACAATCGCATCAAAATTGGTATCAATTGTAGGATGATAATCGCGTCACACTGGGTCGGCGTTCTATTGTTATTGGTCTCACTTGTCTTTGGTGATGTACCCCCTGCCGACTTGATCGTTATCATCACGAAATCCTTAGTAATTTTGGAGAATGGTATCGTCCATTCGCAAAGCTTCGTTGAAACATAAATAACGCTTTTTTTTGGAAGCGCAGTAGGTGTTTTCCCGACACACCACAACTCTATCTTTGCCAACTGAAAAGCGTAACTCTATTTTTTATCGGTATGGCTGAGCCAATTTTTTTAATGGTATTTGCGTCGGTTGGCCATGCTCTAAACACCTGCTACCGGCTCTAATCGCTGCTTGGCAACCGGTATTTATAACTTAACCTCGAAATACTTAAATGGATCGTCGGAAAACAAATTTCGACGAATTTTTTGGCGGCCCAAAGGAATTTTATGTATATTATGAATATTTGAGCGTCACCGGTATAACAAACTTGAATATATTAGATATAGATTGGAAATTATAGTTTGTAAACAACGATTTATATGCGTGACACCGCCATCTGTTGTTTTAAATCATTTGGAAACAAAAGATGTTTGATTTCTGATCTACTTTGTTGTTTTTTGGAAGGAAAAACGAGTTGTATTTATTTTCTGCTCATCTCACGATTATCGATTAGAAGCCTAGTAGGCAGGCGCAGGGGCACAATTCGCGGAAAAATTCAGGGGAGAGTGAGTAATCATCTTCCGTGATAAAAAGCAATGACGCGTTGGTAAAAAAAATAGGTCACTGGGTCGAACACGAGATATTTATTTTGGGATGTCCACGACATTTCTCGTATTTATATAGTTTTATTCGGTAATATCTCGCCTTCTAGACCCGACATTTCATTTATTAATGATTCGTTTCTTTCGAATTATTTGTCAAATAATAATATAAAATAATATATCTTATCATTTGTACCCGAAAAAATGAAAATTATTCGTTTTTCTAAGTTTGTACTTTACATAACTGATTAGCGACCACTTGAAATATCGCATTGCTGATATTCAAGTGGAAGGTGGACACTTGGGATAATGAGGCAGGTTGTCGAATGTTTGAGCGCGTGTACAAGTCATCATTACGTCAGCTCGTTGGTTGACCTTGGCGTTGCGGAAAAGGGGAGTAAATAAATAGCTTTTCTATATTTTTTTTAATCTTTTCCCGCTTTGATCACCGAGTTTCCTTCATAGTGCTTGACTCGAGAGCCGGTTGGAAATATGTCACTGCTGATTTTAGGTACCGGGTCATCTTCTAAATGGACACTTCAAATGTATTTTGTTTATTATTGTATTTACGACGAATCTATTTGCGTATTTCATATACATTTTATTGAATTTGTCACATTCCTTATTTCATTTAATAAAATTTGAATATAGTCTACGTGTTTTGATTATACCATGAAATAACGTAAATTTGCACACATTCCGTTCGGAATTATAAATCTAACTTCACACCAAGGCGGTTCGACTTAGTTTGCCTCGTATATGTGCACATCTTGACCTCACCTGTCGGTTACAAGGCTTTCAATACTTTAATAACAACAAAAGTTACCTATCTTTAATATTTATGTGCACAAAAAATTTATGCATTTAATTTTGTGACATTTTACCTAAAATTACCAAATTTTCTCAAAAAAAAAAAAATGCGTATAATTGTTGTGACATTTTATTTGTTTGGTCCACCCGTTATGTCAAAAAATATTTTACATGACACGATCCACAAGAATAAAAATACATTTTTATAAATAAAAATGACATAAAGCTCTCTCCACACTTCGAATAGATCCAATGTTAAAACATTTGAATATAAATAAGGTAACCATGGTGAGACATAACAACATTGTTACAAATTTTGTATATATTTTGAAAGATAATGGATATTTTAAAATAAATAATATTGTCTTTGTTGCTGAATTGTACCTGAAAATACATTTTCCATAACGACACCATTATCTCTCTTCGAAATATTAATAATGGTATTTTCTCATAGATGGCGCCACTTTGCAACGATTAATAAAAGCGCAACAACTAATAAACGATATTTTCTTATATTTACGGACCTTTTAGGTGTATCAGCAGCAGCTGACCGAGACCAGGACCCGTCGTCAGGTGGAGATCAGCGAGCTGGACGGCCGCCTGGCCGAGAAATACGAGGCCAAGCTCCAGGAGGCCCTGCAGGACCTCCGCGACCAGTACGAGGGCCAGATGGCCACCAATCGTCACGAGATCGAGCTGCTCTACGAGCAGAAGATCAAGAACCTGCAGGCGGCCAACGACAGGCACCAAAATTCCGCCTCTGGTGCTTTGGACGAGCTCAGACAGGTCAGGACTAGGATCGATACGTTAACCACTAGGATCTCCGAGCTGGAGAACCAGAACGCGGGGCTGGTCGCCAGAGCTAGAGACCTGGAGAAGCTGTTGGAGGTAAGTGTGGCATTTCTTTTTCCGTAGTTTTTGTGTGTACAGAATAAATTTTTTAGAACGAACGTATTCGCCACGCCGAAGACCTGGCGTTGCTGGAGAAGGAGCTGCAGAGACTTAGAGATGAAATGACCATTCAGCTGCAGGAATACCAGGACCTCATGGACATCAAGGTGTCCCTGGACCTGGAGATCGCGGCCTACCGCAAACTCCTCGAGTCTGAGGAGGCTAGGTTGAACATCACGCCGCACGGTGAGCGAAAGTTTTTTATTTTTTTAATGAATTGTTAATTTTTAGAGTTTTTCACAGGCAGCGAACGGGAAGTGTCCCACCACAGCACACGTGGCTCCTCGCAACGCCGCACTCCGGTCCGTGTGGGGGCCAAACGCAAGCGCACCCTCTTGGAGGAAAGCCAGGAGTCCAGCCTGTCCGACTACACTGTGAACAGTTCCTCTAAAGGAGATATCGAAGTGGCCGAGGTGGATCCGGAGGGTCACTTTGTTAAATTACACAACAAGAGCAACCAGGAAGTGGCCCTCGGGGGCTGGCAGGTCATCCGTAAGGTCGGCGAAGACGAAACCCTGTTCAAATTCCACCGTTCCCTTAAATTGGAAGCCAACGGGTACGTAACCATCTGGAGCTCGGACCTGAACAAGGACCACGAGCCTCCCAACAACCTGGTGATGAAGAGCCAGAAATGGGTTATCGGGGACAACATGACCACCATAGTATTGAATAACAACGGAGACGAAGTTGCTGTATCCGAACGGTAAGTCATTAAAATCATTAATGTGTCATAGGAATCGAAGGAGGCCCAACGTGGAACCTTGTGGAACTATTTTTATATTGTTTGCATAAAAATGGATCGGTACAGGATTTTTCCTTGCAGGGTGAAGAGGCAGTTGTCCAGCTCGCTGCTGAGACACAGGGAGGTGGCAGGCGGCTACCACCTCGGCTCCGAGGAGCTCCACCACCAGCAGGGGGACCCACAGGGCGACGAGAAGTGTCGACTGATGTGAGACACGGCTCCCGTCTAGAAAGAGAGCGTAGCGTTAGGAGTTAAGCCACAGACCACGAGGGATGTGCCCATTCGGCCCGCCTCTTCCATGTTGTGACGCATTTCAGTTTGTTTCGTTTGTCCGAGAAGGTCGGCTTTCTTTTTTCCACGCACGGGCGGAATGGACGCAACTTCGTCTGTTATTGACAAAAAACTTACCGTCGGCAGGCCCCAGTGGGAATGTCCACATTCCAGTGTGTTCCCCGACTGCGTCTGCCGCGGAAGTTGTTTTCCGCGGCTGATCTAGTCGGCTGTTCTCGTTTCGTTTCAAACAATCGACGGTGGGTCGATTGTTTGGAATGAACTTGCTAGATTTGTCGTTTGAAAGGAGCGACTCAGCAGTCGTTTGTTTCAGACGTTGCCATATTCGATGTATAGAATTGACAGATGCAGTTCTCGAGTCAGGTTTTTGTCAATATTTTATTTTTTGTACTAAAGTGTAACGAATCTCCTGAAAGGGGTTCATAGAACAAGTAAAATGTTGAAGAAGTGTTAATAATAAAGACTTTTATATATTTTTATTTTATATAAGTAAATAAAAGGTTTAGTTCTTTCGAATTTTATAAGGAATTCTTTGCGTAGCAAGCGTTGTTTGTCTAAATATTTTTTTCATTAGTACAAGTTTGCATTTTTTTACAACTTCACCGTTCTGCATTTTTAAAACTTCTTGGTAGGTTTAAGTATAACTTTATGCTTTTTTGTATTTCCTTATTTTTTTTTTGTGTTCAATAAAATAAATTTACATCCTCTTACTTTTTATTGTGCCTTACGACACACCAGCCGTATTTCTCTTTAAGTTAGTGTTTGCATGTCTAGATTCTAGTGGTCACAGAAAAAAATTTAGTGTTAGCTGTGTACTTGGAAATCGATGTTTTTCACGAAAATAAAATATATTTTCACCAACACAAGTTTTATTTCCACAAAAAAATACTTCACGTACGAAATACGACACTTAAAGGAGAAAAAAATTTCTGAACAAGAAAACGGTAAGTACTTGTTACTGCAGCAAAAAGAGCTAAAAATTAATTTTTCATATAAAATTCTTCAAAAAAATTATTGTAACATTTTACCTATTTCTTTGGTCCACCCTATATATTATAGATTTGGGAAACTCAAGGATAATGTTAAGCTCTTTTAATTTTTTGTGTTCAATAAAATAAATGTACATATTACTTTTTGTGACTTACGACACACCAGCCGTTGTTTGCATGTTTAAATTTGGTGTTAGTTTGTGTACTTGGAAATCGATGTTTTTCACAAAAATAAAATATATATTCACCAACACAAGTTTTATTTCCACAAAAAAATACTTCTTATACGAAGTACGGCACTTGACTGAAAACATATATTTTTCTGAAGAAAATGGTAAAGTATGCTATTTTCATCGTAGCAAAAATAGCTAAAAATGAATGTTTTATATGAAATTTGTCAAAAAAAAAACATATAATTATTTCACCTATTTCTTTGGTCCACCCTATACATTAAAGATTTCAGAAATTCAAGTATAACTTAATGCTCTTCTGTATTTTTGTATTATTTATTTTTTTGTGTTTAACGAAATAAATTTACATCCTCTTCTTGTACGAAATACGGCACTTAAAGGCAAAAAAATTATTTTTCTGAACATGAAAATGGTACCTATACTTCTTATTGTTACAAAAAAGGGCTAGAAATGAATGTTTTAAACAAAATTCCTCAAAAAAAATAACATCCATATAAATATTGTTACATTTTACCTACTTTGATTGTTCACCCTGTATATCAAAAAAGTATTTGGAAGATCTAAGTATAACAAGAAAACGGTAAATATGCTTTTTCCTTTTTATTGGAACAAAAAAGAACTGAAAATTAATGTTTTACACAAAATTCATCTAAAAAAAGCGCATATAATTATTATTGACTTTTTATTTGTTTGGTCCACCCTGTATAACAAAAAATATTTGCGAAGCCTGGAATGTATTTAAAAATAATTTAAGCCGCAGTAAAAATACGGTGAGCCAACGAAAATTGCTGGAGATAAGATTAGAATCAACATAATAATAAATATGATCCAATTCATATGAATAAAAATATATTTTTATAAATAAAAATGACATAAAGCTCCCTCCGCACCCCCAAGCCATCCAATGTTAAAATATTAATATATAAGTAAAAATGACGTAAGCCATGACATTTTTACTACAATTCCATACATATTTTGGAAGATGACATCATCATCATCGGTCAATACTTTCTCGTTGAGTCGTATCTAAAAATAGTATATTTTTCCATGACTACACTGTATAAAATTAGCGGTTATCCTTCCAAAATAATAATAATAATCATAGATGGCGCTGCTTTGCAGTAGTGCCTTCATACAGTTACTGCCATCTACTAGAATTAATTAGAACTAATCTCCATAAACATTCGTTTCATACTGTTAACTTCCTTCAGAAATACTGATAGTAAAGCTTTTATCCAACAGGTGCCGCTTCTAGGAAACTTCAGATTCAAGAAGACGAAGAAGAAATAGGAAGAGACATAAATTAGTGGTCTATGAACATAACCTCTCAAAACTACCAAACCAAAATTTTCTTGTCATTGTGAAAAAATGGCGACCTCATCGGCTCATCAATCAAATGTTAGTGATTATTTAACAAAAAAGCAAAGAGAAAGCTCTAAAGAACTGAGTGCGGAATGGGCAGAGCTCGAAGAACTCCATAATAAAAAGTAAGTTCATCGTTTCACTCGACCTAAATGAAATACTAAATTTCTGTCTGATTTACTCTGTTTCAGATTGTGGCATCAGTTAACACTGAAGCTGTTAATTTTAATCAAAAAGCCGGAAATTCAGAAAGGCGACAATGTTATCCAGCTTTATAATAGCTTCATTCAAACCTTTGAAAATAAGTAAGTCATTTTTAAAGTACATAACCTCAAGTTACATGTTATTATTTTTAGAATAAACCCTTTGTCTTTGGTCGAAATAGTTGCCATTGTAGTTGAACATTATAAAGTCCCAAAAGAAGCCGTAGCGTTTTTAGAAAAGACAGAACCCAAAGTAAAAATAAACCCTGACGCACAAAATTTGTGTAAAGTTCTTGCGGGACAGATTTACATAGAGAAGCTAAACGACCTAGAGGCGACTAAGAAGATCATCGAGGAAGTTGAGGCCACTTTAGACAACGCTGATGGCGTTACGGCTGTCCATGGTAGATTTTACTTATTAGCGTCACAGTACTACAGGTAATTTTACATAGAATTCAAGGAAATCATTCATTTACTTGCTATGCTTGTAGAATCCAAGGGGATCATGCTCAGTACTATCGAACTGCCCTACGGTATTTGGGCTGCATAGATATAAATACTCTCAGCGAGGAAATCAAAGTCCAGCACGCGTTCTTCCTGGGTTTGGCCGCTTTGTTAGGAGAAGGCGTGTACAACTTGGGAGAACTCCTAGCACACCCGGTACTAGAAACTTTAAAGCCCACAGAGAACGCTTGGCTAATCGAACTCTTATACGCCTTCAACTCGGGCGATATCAATAAATTCGAGAAGATGAAACCCCAGTGGGGTACAATCGCAGATCTCGCAGCGCAGGAGCTGTTTTTGAGACAGAAAATATCGCTGTTGTGTCTCATGGAGGTTGGTAGATCCTTAAAAATATTTACAAGTGTGTATATATGTTTTTTGCCGCAGATGACTTTCAAAAGACCATCTCACAATAGACAGCTAACGTTTGCCGAAATCGCTAAAGAAACCAAGCTGCCGATCAACGAGATTGAGCTTTTGGTTATGAAAGCGTTGGCGCAGGGACTCGTTAAGGGGGCTATCGATCAGGTATGTGTGAAATATTTGACGTTTTATGCCTAGTAGGTAATTTTTTGTGACTATAGAGGTGCGACAGCTATTTCAAAATGAGTGAACTAAATTCTCAGACACATTGTGATACTTAGTGAATATTGAAAATATCTGATTTAATACGGACGTCACAACCTGCAATACGGTTTTTGATACTCTATTTTTTTATTTATGAACGTGTGAACTTGAATCATTTATTAACTTTGGACAACCCTTAAAACGAATATGTGGGAAGTAGTATCAATGCTGCTTATCAATTCTTGAAATGTGACTCACTATAATAGGATTTGCCACACACACGCTGTTGCTGTTCTGTTTCAACCTTTTTGCTATTTTATTTATCTTTAGGTTGCCAGTACCGTGAACATGACTTGGGTACAACCGAGGGTTCTGGACAGGTCCCAGATATCCACCATGGTCGACAGGTTGAACGAGTGGTGCAAACACGTTGGAATGATGGAGAACTTACTCGAAGAGAAGGCCAGCGAAATATTAACTTTGTAGTAGGTACTAATTATTATTTATATTCTTTTTCCCCCGAAAAATATTTTTTAAAACTTATTTACAATAAAATCTTGTTCAAAAAACAAAGCGTTGCATTTTTATCCACCAAAACGGAAATAAAGGACCGTATGCTATATATAAACATTTTATTTAATCAATTACATAATTTCACTCCAATATAATGATATTAATAAAAAATTAATAAAAAAAAAAACAGTAAAAGCGAGTGAAATACATAGACATATAGTTCTGTAAAATATAAATATCTAAAAGCTCTTAACAACATCAGAAACGTGAACTTATTGCTCCGGAAAGTACGTAAGACGCAAAGGATTTGGCACTATTGCACATATTTCGTTTTAATATATCTTACCTATTTTTAAGCTTACAAAAATAACTATATTTATGGGCAAGGCATTTCTACATCACTTAGTGTAAATATATATGTATCCTAGCGGATTTCGTGCGAGGGTTACCAGGAAAGTTAAGAATTACGTTATCTTACATAGAAAATTATTGAAGAACGAAACGTCTTTAAATTATTAAAGATAATTAGCCTACAGATTGTCTGTCTGGGTATCGGTTAAAAGAACACAGGACTTTAACTTGCCCGAAAGGCATACTGGGAAACTCGATTTTTGAAAATTTTTTCCAAATTCAATGCATGTCTACACAACCTTTAAATATATAAAAATATTAATTTCGTATACATATTACGACGCTTTCCGATAAAGACACCCAGACTAATTTTTAGTAGAAATAAGAAATAAATAACAATTGCAATGAACACAAAAGGTTGATGTAAACGTTCGTTTAGGCGTAAGCGTACCACGGTTGCTTCCTCACCCATCTTAACTTGCCGTGGGTCTGTGCGTGGATCTTAACACTGGCGCTCTCCGCTGCCCTTACCGTCTCCTTCACGCTCTGCATCAAATTCTGAGCGTTACCCTCCAGCATTTCTGTCGCCTCTCTGTCTTCCTCGGAACCTGACGGATTTCCAAACAAATTTGAAAGCTACCGTTAACATTAGCTTGTTTATAAATTAATTGTAATGCTTGTGCGTGAGTACGATACCTTTGGCCGGTTTTCCTTCAATACAGCAAGCACAGAAAGCAAATTTACAGCTGAATATATTTTATATACATAATATTTTACGGATGAAAAGAACAGATGGTGCCGCTGCCATCAAATCATAGCCAGCTATCGTCACAATATAAATAAGGATGTTAACAGAGTGGCGCCATCTATTGTTTTCACAAAGTTTCACTAGTTACATAAATATATTATATATAAATAAAGGTTCTACATTATTTTAAATCCTTACCTTGGGATCCCAACATGGTAGCCTTGACGGTGCTGAGAATCTTCAGCTGCGTTGCGATTGTCGGAATTCTTTCGCAGACTTGCAGCAAGTTTGTCCTAATTCTCTTATCCGTGCATTCTCTAGCTAGTTGCTTGGCGATACGTGTAACATCAGCACTGGCGTCAGCGATAGCCTTAGCCGTCGCTATCAGTTCCCTCTTCGAACCTGAAATTTACATGAAACGTAGACAAACATGCGAAAAGGAAGAAATAACGCACCTTTATCATCAGTGTGGACAAGCTCTGATAATCTGGCCATAAGTTTAGCCATTCGCTGTGCTGCGGCGATAAGGTCGTTGTCTTTAGCGGACCATTGTCGCACTTCCCTATGTAAGTTATGTGCGGCAACCTAAATACAACTTATTACGATACTGTACGTTTTTTATAAATAAAAGACCTACCATAATGGGTTGGCTGGGAAGTGGCGCGGTTTTGAACACTTCATCTTCGTCGTCGGTTTCCGGCGGTGGTGGTGGTCTCATGGGAGCCCCGTCGAAGGGTAAAGGTGGACGAGGTGGTGCTTGCTCTGAACGTTTAAAATACGTTAAAAAATTGACAAAAAAAAATGTCATAACAACGGCATTCACTTTCAAAGCTTTTATTTCGTAACATTCACAAAAACAAACAATTACCATCTTCAAGAATATACTCAGGAATAAAACTGTAGCGTCCTGAATGCATGTAACAAATTCAAAAGTTAAATTCGCCCAAATTTCTACAAACGTAACGTTCATCTTGCATCTCCTTATTCCAACAAGCGTGAAAGCCGTCAAGCAACCAGCAGAAGCCACATATAGAACCTAATCCAAATTTACATGCCCCATTCAATGTATCATTCCCATAACCGCGTATAGCTACGTTTCTTTCGACACGCCCTTTACAAAAGGTTAGAATTTTAGTTAGATTTTGGGTCCGTGTCGAAAGAAACGAGAGGCGTGTATACGCGTGTCGTACACATGCGTTATAAACACTAGAGAGATTTTACCTTGTTCGTGATAGTTAGGTGCGAGCTCTTGACATAGTAAATCGGAATTGTCGCCTAGAAGACGGCAAGTGAAATATTAGACCACCAGAATGACAAAAAAATCCACCGTCATTTTACATTGAAATGAATGTGTAATATAACAATCAAGTGTGCTGTGTAAAACAAATGAGGAACAGTGTTCAACTGTCACTTATCTCTCATTACTATGTCTTACAGTGATGAGAGATATGCGTTAAAATGCCAATGACAATGGATCTTTCCATAAAAAATAAATATACTAAGCAGGAAGTAACCAGTGAGAGGATAATTTTTACTTAAACAAACAGAAAAATTATAACAAATAGATTGAAAGCAGTAAAGTGTTTATAAATGTAAAAAAAAACGAAGGCTGTCTCCAAGGCTTTAAGAGTGAAGCTTTAGGACAAATCCTTTGTTTTTTCGTACCGTCACCAAAAAGAACCCGTTTTTAGATCTTCCGAAAGGTGAAACAAAATCGACAAGCTTGAATTATTAGCGGTTATACCTCTAGCCCACTTCGGCAGGGGGCTGACACGCCCCTGCAGGTGATGGGTGGGGCTGAGCGCCCCCGTCTCCCTGCCCGGCGTCGGTGTGTTTCTCAACGGCTCGCCAACTACAATATTAGCATAATACAGAGGCGTTAGACTAGCTGCGGAAAACTCATTATGTACAGGTTTACTTACAGCAGAGGTCGGTGAGGGAAAGCATCGTTTTTAACGAGTTAATATTTTTTTTTTACTACGAGAGTATTGACCCCTTTTCTAAAGTCAAAAAATATTTTTATTTGATATTTCTTCTATTTTCCATTCACATTTTGTCTCGATTAAAAAAAAAATAATATAAAAAATTTAAAAAAACAGAAAAAATAAAAAAAAAACGAAAAAAGAACTGATAGAAGAAACAATTAAAAATACATTTTTTAAATTACAACAGGGGCAACTTTCCCTTACATCTATCTCTGTTTATCCAAAAATTTTACCCTTCACCTCCTCTTTTACCGTTATTATTTCTAGAAGCCCCAAAATTGTACCTTTATCGACAAAGTAAGTGTTTGCGGTTGGCTCTGAAAAAGATATTTGTATCGTTATTAGTAAAACTACAAGATTAGCGTAAAAAATTAACTTTTTCATATTAATATGTATATTTACAACGTGATTTTGCGAGAAAGATCGAAATGGTGACTTACCCAAGTTCAAAGTATTGAAATCGGGCAGAGGCGGGTGCTCTGGGCTCACGTGCACTGCATTCCTGACTTGTCCGACAGCGTTCAACAACTTTGAGAGAAAAAAATGAGGAATTAAAACATCGAGCGACTGCGTCGCTTGTGATCAGAAACTTACCGCTTTATTGGATTCTCTCCATCTGGACACGGCGTTGTGGTCAGACGGGTTCACGGCAACTGCTTTGGCATCCTGTACCATCGGCGGTACACCTACAAACGTTTTTAAACACAATTTTAATTCGTACTCCATTTCTGTCCAAGGTGGTGAGATATAAAGATGAGCTTATACGAATTAATTAGTATTTGAGACCACCTTCCATTTATATCCTTGGAGATTTTCATACAAAGTGTCCAATAACCACAGAAGTTCATGTGACATTTTCTCCAAAAGTCAATATTATCAGAACTACGTAACCTCAAAGTTTTTTTTAATTAGTTTTTTTTGCTGTAACTTTATTAATACTTCAACGAATTTTTTCAAATTGTCAATTTTTTAAAATAATGTTACATGAACTTTTTTTTCAAGTAGTACCACCCTCTAAATTTTCTGCATGGAGTTTCGAACACCCTGTATAATATTCCATAAATAACGAAAACACTCACTGCCTTGCAATGAATCAAATGCTCTGTTAACATCATCGATGAAATTGGGATCTTCGGAATTGTCGCTCTCTTGCTTCGCCACCAAAAGTACCCGGTTGGCAAGCCTAGCGATAGCCGAGGTGTTGTCCACCATCTTCTGAGGCTGTTTGTTCTTGATAGCCTCCTCGCACAGGAAAGTGTGTTTCTTCATTTGTTCCTCTGAAAAAAAAAAAAAAATCAATGTCGATGAAATCAGGTTTACAAATCGGCAAGTAAGTTACCGGAAGCTTTGATGAAATCCGCTGAATCTGTAGCTTCGTCGCACAAGTTCCTAACCTTGGTTACGGTGTCAGCGTACTGCTGGCGGAGGTTTTCGAAATGTTCGTCGGCCGCTTTGGATGCCGGGTAATTCATACGGATGCTTCCCGCAGAAATCAATTGAGGTGTCAGGCTGTCCACCTGATTGGCAGCACTCTGGAGAGCTTCGGCTAGCTTTTTGTTACCACCGCTGCCACCTAGTAGCAAAAAAAATAGATAAAATCGCATTATTATTAGTAAAAAATTAGCGACTTACCAGCGGCTACCATTTTTGCCGTTTTGACCGCTCGGTTGGAGAACTGCTGTAACTGTGCCACTTTATCGGCGAAATTCTGGTCCCGATTCGGGGTTCCTTCGGGCGCCAGCACTGCTTCTGTGAACTGTTTCAAGGGAGAGACAATGTCAATGAAATCTTCAACGACGCGGTTCACCACAGCCTGGTTGATCTTCTCCTTCAATTCGTGCAGCTTTTGGGAGAGTCTCCTGGCGATTTCTTGTGCTTGGGGCGAATTGCCTTTGCCCTGAGCGCACAAATCTCCTAGCTGTCGCGATAGAGAGTCCACTTCGTCGCACAGCTGCAGAATCTCGGCCTTTTGAATCCCGGGAAGTCCATCTGCAACCTTTTGACCGTTCCGTTAAAATCTACAGATAATTCGCTCAAAACAAAACTAACCTTTCTTCCCTCTTCAACGATAGCGTTGATGGCTCGGCGACCTAACCCTTTATCGTCTTGTCCAGGATTCGACAGCCACTTCCGCGCCTGATCTAGCCTAAAAATAGAGAACTTCTGCTACTGACGAAATTATAATTTAAGAGTGTAACTCACCTTCCTTGCACAGTATGTGCAGTTTGCTGCAATCCGGCTTTGTCTACTGCTAGAACAGCACTCATAACGGCATGCTGAAGGTCGCCCAGCTTTTCTCTAATGCCTCTGGCTAAAGATTCGGCTTGAGGAATGGCGCTTTGGCCTTTTTGACGTAGTTCGCACAAAGCGTCCGTCATCGTTGTTAGTTCGGAACAGAGTTTGTTGATGGTGTTGGCATCTTGCGGAAGACATCTAAGAATTAAGTTACCTGCATTTATAAAGCTGTCAACTGTCAAAACTATAAATTGTCAAACTGTCAATTGTCAAAACTGTCAACTGTCAAAAATTGCTATGAATTATAAAGCGTTATTTTCATATAAATTTTTAAATACAAACAATTTTGAAAAAGTTTTGTATCAAGTAAAACATTATATTCATATATTTAAAATACAATTTTTAAAAAAAAATTGTATCACCTTGTATATGTTTGCCCATTAGGATTCGGACTCCTATCAATTTTGGGAACAAATTTGAACTTTAACATTATGAACACAAGTTTAAACTATTCATATTTGCAATCCTCGTCTAAAAAATTTAACGTTTCTGCCACATCTGTTAAAGTAATTAAGAAATATAGTGAGACAAGAATATAAACGAGATCTACAGGCCACAAATTTAATTTATAATATATGAAACTTACCGTTCGGCGACTTTTTGGGCCGCCTCGATAATTTGGCGCAGCGATTTTTCCCCGATACCCCCACGAAGAGCGGTTGGATCCTACAACAAAAGTTTCAAATATAAAAATTGTCGTTTTTAATGCTTATATTCTCTTACAAGTAACCAATCGTTGGCGGCGTTTATCTTATTAGCAATGGCGTTCTGCAATTTTTTCAGCACAGTCAAGTTATCCAAATCCGACTGTTCTTCGTCATAACTGGTCAGCTGTAACACTCGGATAATTTCATTAATTTCGTCCGTCATCCTCAGTGCTAGGTAATTCCTGTTCTCGGCAGCCTCCTCCGCGCCTTTACCGCCTTGAGACACGATATGGATGTAGATCTTCATCGAACAGATCAGAATGGGGGCCAGAGTCTTGACTTGCTCCAAACATCTCACTAAAATTTCCGAATGGACCTACAAATGTATTAAATGCCGTTATTTCGCTTTTCAACTGCATTAAACGCAGTACCTGGTGCGTCAGTTCCTTTTCCCTAGCGCTCACTTCCCTGGAGACTTTACTGAGACAAGGACTTAAGTCTCTCAAGAACTGTACAAGCTCGTCCAAAGTCTCAATCACCTCAGCCACCGCGAGGTAGTCCAGGACCCTGTGGCACTCCCTGATGATTTTCCTCACCTCAGATTCATCGAAACAAAGCAACAAAGCGGACGTTGCCTAAAATACAAACTTAAACTTCGATTTTTAACAAAACCTGTAATTCTAACCTGTAAAATCCCACCGCTGCCTTCGATCAACCTCTTTCTAGCAGGCGACGAGAATGGATCGTCTTTAAGCATCTGGCTAGCCTCTTCGAGGAGCTTGGAGGACCTCTCGACCCTGACCAGAGCAGCAGGCATGTCTTGACGGAGGATCGGGTCATCTGAACTATTGATGGTGTCTCTACCGACCTAAAATGCACCCCCTTAAAGACGAAGAAACTTAAATAGCCGAAAAATTACCTTGACCAAGTTGGAAACGGCATTACTAACCGACCGGACCGGCTGCTGCAAGTCCGGCATGGGAATGCCCTCCTCAGCTTCTTCATGGAGGATCACCAATTTGGACACCTGAGAAATGAAGCAATGTAAATTTTCAAAGCGAAAATTATCAAAAATTGGACAGATACAATTTATTTAACAATTACGACACTGGAAAATACTTAAAAGTAGTAATGTAAATATTTACTTGATTTGTATGCATTTAAATTAGTCTGTACGTCCGTCTGTGTGTCTACGTTAAAATATGACATTAAATGTTGTTAATTACAAATACAATTCCAGTGTACAGGCATTATTAAGCAATTAAAATAAAAATTAGTGCAGAATTAACAACTTTTTTTTTGCTGATACCCGAAGAATTTAAACTAAGTAAGTTTTAATTTAATTTTTACTGCAGGTATAGTTTCTAATATATAGATATATAATCAAAAATCACTATTAACTAACAAATTTACTGGTAGCACAAAGATTTTTAATAGATACTGTTGTTGAGGTTTCCTCCAATTATCCGTTTACCAAATTTATTACATAAAAATTAATGCTTGACCGACTTTTTCAGAGTTAAAGAGAAGACCGGTCCAAAAAATTATTCCAAGCCAAGACTAAATCCAAATGTTATGGAACCAGTCTTGCATAATAATTAATGACACAAATCTGGCCGAATTTGTAATTTTTTTATTGGCCAGACCTGATACTCATTGATCCGTCCTTTCACCGTTTAAATAGGCCCGTATTTAATACAAAGTAGGCGTGAGCGCGCTATATTTCCCAGGCATTATCATAAAAGTGGGCATAAAATATTCATTGAAATAGCCTCGTGTAAACAATTCGGCTCATAACCTTATTTGGGCTGGTAAAAGTTGGGCCGACAGCTGCCTTTGGGCCGTTTTTCCGAACGGAAACAAATCGATTTTACAACTCGTAAAATTGTTTGCGCCGATCCAGTTAAAAATAACAAATTGAATCGAGTCATCCGTCCCAAATGTCAAAACAATCGGGGGATTGCACGGCACGATGTACTTTTGTCCCCGAGCCAAAGGCAACGCCTACTTTCGGGAAATTTTAATTTGCAAAACACAGGATACAGGATATGACTATACTGAATATTTCTCCGTTGATAAGGAATTATTAGGCGATAACATATTAGCGGATTTAAAAAAATCGCCGTTTGCGACTAAAGGCAGGAGAATCGAGAACAGAACTAGCGGTCTAACAGAAAATAAATATGAATCAAAACAATGAGTAACAGTTATAAATATTAACAAATAAATCCAGTTACCTGTTGTGCAACGGGGTCCAAAATAGACTCGATTGTCTTGGTGTGGAACACTGGCATTTTTTTCGAAATTCAAAAAAACGATTACAATTAAAAAATTCAACAAATCTAACAACAAAACGAACTCAACTACTTGGTTTTTAAGACGAAATGGATGTATAAACTTAATTACAAGACTTTTATGGAGACATTTACAACGACACCGATAATAAACAAGAAAAATGAAAAGAAGTTAAAAATAGATCTTAACCTACCTTAAGACAAGGCCATCTTACGTTTATCTCTTCAACTAATCTCCGAGGCGCGAAATTCGATTTGCCGGAAATATCAGGATCGTGACAATGAATCGTTTTTTTTATTTCTTCCCGGAATTGAAAAAATTTTACCACACAACTGCGAAAATGATAAGTGTCCAGTAACGGCGCCTTTATCTACTACAAATTCCGAGGCTATTATTTTTGAGATTATTTCTTATTTCCTTTCATCCGTTTATCTACAGGGCTTCCGTTTGGTCCCTATCTAGTTAGATTCGAATTCAAGCAGTAACGAACAGTATCTAATAACGAGAGACCTTATACATAGATTTTATATTGTGATTTGTGCTACAAAATGAAATCTGCTACAATTATAATTTTTATGTTCCTATTGTTGAACCTTTTCGAAGATGCCTCGGGGTTTACCAGAAGTAAGTATACTTATCTATTTTTTGTTCACTGAGGCCATGCAAGAATAAGCGCGTCGATTTGATACAGGAAGCGCTTGCATGCTTAATTTTTAACATAGATCTTCTAAAAATGTAAATAATTACATTGATTAAGTATTTCTTTAGTATTTTCGAAAATGCACTAGCCTACTTTGAGTTTGACTTTGGTACCAGAACGACTTTTCAGAAAAAAAAATTGTATTCTTTTATTAGATATTAAGAAGTTACAACAAATACAGTTCGAGATAATTAGAGAAATGTTACCAATTTATTTGATATACTTTTAGCTCCTAGTAATTGTCCCAGTTTGTCGATAAAAAATGGTAAAGTAAAGAGACGACAGAGAGGCAAGTTTGTGAAATTTGTGTGCAATCCGGGGTACTTGTTGGCAGGAGAAAAATTCAGCACGTGTCTTTCAACTGGAAGATGGGAAACTACACCGGCGAAATGTGTCAGTAAGTTTGCAAAAAGATTATCAAAAAATTATTATTCTACTTATTTACCAGAGAGTAAGTACATCATTGGTACGAACGCAGTTTGCTTGTACATTTCAGAGTTGGTAGATGTCGCTAATGATCAAGTTTTCCAATTTTTTATTGTAAAACTGTCATTTTTGAAAGTTTCAGGATGGAATTGTTTTTTAAAATTATTTGATAAGACTAAATGGATATTTTTGTAAAGAAAAGTGCACCTTCACAAAGTAATACAGTGTTCAAAACTACGACCTAAGTTTAAATACAATTAACTGCTTTAAATTTTGTGACAGGAAAACAATAATTAAATTAAAACATCAAATAATACCTATAAATATTCACTTACTATTTGTGGTATCTTGCAACCGCATATACTTTTCAACCACAACATCCTGACAGGAAAACTATACAAGCGGGAGATATTGACGAGTGTTGCATAATTTTTGAATATATTGAAAGATAAGTATGCTGATTATCGTATCTTTTTCAAAGGACCCACTTGCATGAACAAAGTGAACCCCCCTGCTAACGGTCTCATCTATCCGACACACAATGGTGCTGTGGCTCATATCTATTGTAAAGCCGGGTATAAAATTAAGGGTCCCTCCGAAGTGCACTGCGATGGAAGACAATGGGATAACCAATTACCTATATGTCTGGGTAAGTACATGCAATATTACAGTCGTTAAACGTTTTGTAAAATTCTGTTGTCCAGCTACGAACACGAAACCCAAACTGTTTTGCGACTTCGAATCCGAAGACCTCTGCGGCTGGAACCATGATCTAAACCACGACTTTGACTGGAGAAGAGAAAACTACAAAACTCCAAGCGGTTCCATAGGGACTGGACCCAGTTTCGACCATACCAAAGGACAAGGACAGGATGGTAAGACGTTTCATGAGCAACAAAGTGATTTCTAAGGGACCTTTACTTCCAGGTTACTACATGTACATAGAATCATCGTCGCGGACCGAAAACGATACGGCAAGGCTGATTTCTCCTATTTTCGAAAAAACCAACACGGAAACGTGTCTGGAATTTTTCTACCACATGTTCGGGGCCACGACTGGTTCTCTGCGGGTTTACTTGAAGACGGTCAGTGACAGCTGGAAGCTTGACCCGAACAAAACAATTTTCTCCAAGAAAGGAAATCAAGGCGACAAATGGTTTCGCTCTTATCTTTCATTGGGCGTCGTACCGGATGAATACCAGGTAGAAAACAATTGATTTGTCTTGTTTCATTCACCAAAAATCATTTTTTACAGATTATCATTGAGGGCGTTAGAGGGCGTTCGTATGTAAGCGATATTGCTGTAGACGACGTGAAAATAATAGAGAATTGTGTTTACGAAGAAGTAACAACCACCGCGTGAGTGGCTTTAGTAGGAAAACTTTGCAGATTGTACTTAAAAATGTATAATTTACTTTTAGAGAACCAGAGAACTCGACGGAGCTACTTTTAACGTTGGATTCCTGCCAAAACAACTGCGGACGCAAGGATAACGGAAGCAATATCCTTCAAATTACTTGCGACTGTGACGAGGATTGCTACGATAACAACAGATGTTGTCCCGATTACTTCGACTTCTGCGTCTCAGGTAAGCAGCGATATAGAGGGTGATTTAGTCATTATGTCGCTAATTTTAACCGTATATTCGAAAGGCCTAATATAGGTAGAAGATCGAAAACAGATTTTTTTACTTGACATTTTAAAAGACAAGCAAATAAAACTATAATGTCCGAAAAAACAGTGCAACAAATTTCCTGGATGTTTGAGCGTTGAAGCAAAAAGTGTTGTCACATCAGAACCACATAATTATTTAACACTTTAAGGCAAGGGTGAACGGTTAAAATATAAATATTTATACAGGGTCTCTTGAAATCAATGGGACAAAATAATGCGAAGTAGCCAAACTTACCTTAGTGTAAAGGTGATGATTAAAAAGATACAGGAAGTCAAAGTTAAAATTTTATTCTGAATATAAATAAATGTTTAAAAAATCCAAATGTTTGCATACATTTTGGAGATGGGAGGCTTTTTGGACTCCTTTTTATCATGTTTTCATATTATACTTTTTTTTGTCGAATTTCTCTCAAATTTAATGATATAATTACTAAACCATTCTGTATTTATTGACTTAAAATATTTTTAAATGTATTTTTTTTTTCCTATAGGAACAACCGACGATTACTTATTTACGACAGACATGCCAAACGAAATAATCGTATCGACTGCAAAAGCTTTTTACGGTTCTTCCTTGGTCCCGGTCGTTCCTACCAAAAATCCGCCTCCTGTAACTCAACAAACGGAAACAAGCACCACCACCACTACTACTACGACAACTACTACCACCATCGCTCCAACGACCAGTTTTAAAGCACCCGCAAAACCACCCGCGAAACCAACACCGCAAACAACCACGACACCAAAACCTACGAAGAAAATAATAATCGTACCGCGTCCCACGCTGCATTTCCTAACGCAGCCGACCCAACCGGTCGTTATCCGAAAAATTATACCCTTCCTTCAGACAAAGAAACCGAGGATAATTTACGTAAAACCAAAGAAAACCGATAATACAAAAGAGGTGGAAAGCTACGATGTTTTGGACGTACCGCGACCGACAAACAACGATGAGGAATTACTGCTAACGTCGTCCCTTCCCGACGTAGATGTCAAGGAAAACTCGCCGCCGCGGGACCCCCAGGACCCCCTGGATTCCCCGTTTCCGGGAAACTTCAGCGACAAATTTCTAAGCTTGAAAGCTACGCCAACGTCGACCGCCGGGTACAATGTCGCGTTGATTGCTATAAGCGTGGTGGGAATCACGATTTTGACGGCCGTTATTGCATTCGTTCTGGTTAGGAGGTTAAGGAGCAGGCACCGAAGGATGGCGTCTTGCAACGGGGACAGTCAGAGCGACGTCAGGTTCTTGACCAGCGACGAGGTGCTGGATTTTTCTTTGGACAAAGAGTACGATAGCTTGTGATATTTTTTTTGATAAATTAAATGTAAGTTAGATATTAAGAAGTAAATATTACATTAAACTAGTGTTTCCACACGTTTTTAATAAATTCCCAAGTAAATTCCGCCGTTTTATTTAAAACAGAACGATATTTAACTCTATGAGCTCTTATTTTTTAAACATACTGTATATTTAGCGAGTAGAACTTCGTCACCTTTTTATGGACTAGTTATGCCACTGTGAGATAGATGGCGCTGGATGCGTCGATTTAAAAAAATTTGGACTTGACATTTGACGTTGAGTATTGCGTCATATGGTCAATATGGACGACGTGTAAGTTTAAAGTTTATCCGTTTACAACAATAGTGCGACAGTAATTGTTAAAAATGGGTGATAGTGTTAATTCCAAGTCGAATTCCTCGCAAAATGAGCCGGTGATGAAGGGGTGGCTCTTCAAATGGACGAATTATCTGAAAGGTTACCAGAGGAGGTGGTTCGTTCTCCAAAATGGGCATCTGTCTTACTACAGGTTTGTTTATTGCTCTATTATTGAAAAAAAGTAATATTGTTTCCATGTAGACTGCTTAGATCTCGACCATTAGGTTGGAAATGGATTTGTGCGGTAGTATGCGCAGTGTTAGATGCAGAAATAGCCTAATAGAAATACCTAGTTATTGTTAATAAATTCTTAGCATATACATTTCTTCGACTGCGAAAGCATTGTAGCGTGATTTTGCGTGAATCTAGTAGCTTGTGACAAGAATACAGTCTTAAAATAGTGTACAGGTCTGGCTGCATTTCTTTTTTTACAAAATTTGGCATACACTTGTGTACAAAAAACATGCGGGGGTACAAGTAACATCCTCAGAAATACGCGACAAACAAACATCTCATTGCCTTCGTGATTTCGTATCAATATTATCGTATTTTACATAGCTAAATAAAACGAGCTTTCAACTATTATAACGATATATGATTCAAATGTTAATCTGTATATATATCTAATCTTGTATAAATTTGATAAAGCGCTCATACCACCCTATATAAAGAAATAATGTGATACATTTTTCAGATAGTAACTCACGAGTGTTGTTTTTAAGTTATTTATTATAGTACAAGCATTTGCACTTTTACAATAACAAGCTGCTAATGTGAATAACAGATAATATAATTTATAATTATATCCTTTTTCAACCTTGTAACGTGGAACTATTTCTGCCTTTACCGGTTTTATTCGGAATTGCCATAAAAATCCAGGACTAATAAAATGTATCTTTACCTATTTATATTTTAAAAATATTAACCAGTGTGTAATACAGTGTGACCCATTAAAGATCGGGACAGTTCTTTTTGGACCGCGAGATATTAATGATTTTTTTATATTTATATAAGCCTCCTAGATATACTTTTTACGATGATCCAGCAGCTAGTCCACAGCCTACTATGATTTTTTTTGCAAACGATTTAGGGACTTCTTTTTATGAAAAATCTAACGACTTGGCGCTCTTCAGCTTTATTTAAAACTCCTGCGACTCAAATTTCATAAATTTTTATCGGAGAATATTTTTTTATAGAGCCTTACAAGTTTATTGAATTTATATTTTCCTTAAAAAATGTAGAAGACGTTGGAAATATCCGGAAACTATTGGTAATCTTCAATATTGTTTACTTCACAAATTAAAATGTTAATGTTAAAACAATACTAATAAATCTAATAATAGTGTATATTTTGCTCGAAAATACAGATTTCTATCACTTCCGGTTTCCTAAATACTCATACGTCTAATGCATGCTCGTTGTGGGACACCCTGTATATCCAATATCCGTAAATTGAACAGTACTCTATGCGATTTATCACTATCAAATGTTATTAAATCGTTAATTATAAGCAATTACTTTTCAAACCGATCACGCAGTATACGGCAAGAACATATTTTCAATTGGAAATCGTTATGTGAAATAAGCATTTCAAAACGAATTATGTTTGCTTTACGTAACTAGTAAATCAACATGCATATTTAACGAGGTATTGTTTGAAATACATAAAAATAAAAGAATACAATACAAATAATACAATAAAATAAAACGGGTGTGAAAACAGCAACCATTTTTTACCAAGGGTTTTTCAAAGTATGATATTTATTTATCCTCCAGAAACCGTTAAATTGTCAACGTCTATAGATCGAAATAGAATATATTAATACACTCTTTTATATATTTGTAGACAAAAACAAAAGGCCCTTGCTTGCCGTCCTTTGTTTTTATTGCATTTTTTTGGCTTAGCCTTTGGCAATACTACAGTCTGACTGGAAAATCAGCTTCTGAGAGGGCGAATATTCTCTGAAGATGATAAGGATCCAGACCATTTGCCAGACGAGTTGTACTTTTTACAAGATTTTGTTCAACTGCTTTTAAAACATTTTCCTGATTTTCCACTGTTCATGCAATTTCTTGCGCCTCACAATACGAGATGTGGCAATTAAGTTCAATGAACAAACAAGCAAATTAAATTTGCCAAAATTTCATTATCGACCTTCACAATAGTCTCCCTCTAACTCTATGCAACGATTCCAACGTTGCTCCCACGATTGGAAGCACCCTTGGTAATCCTTCGCAGTTAATCCGTTCAGCACCACGGTTACAGCTTCTTTGACCTCCTGTGGGCCGCCATGATGAGTTCCCTTAAGGTGCGACTTTATCTTGGGGAATAAAAAAAATCGCAGGGGAAATTGGGGATCAGGCAATGCATCTTCATAGAGACGCCTTGCTTCATTCGAATTTCCGTTTGCTTTTCCATACATAAAATGTATGTCGGCCAATTCTTCAAACGAATAATTCAACATATTTACTTATTGTGTAAAAAAACTGTGTTATTTTGTTTTGTTAAAGTCTGACATGGAATTTTTGACCAACTGACACTTGCCACCTAGATTATTGTATTTTAATTCCAAAGTTGATTTATTGTAATGGTTAATAAATTAATTTTTATATCGAAAACGATGCATCAGATGGAAAAAGGCCAAGAGAGAATTTTTAAGCAGAAATAATTATTTTTTGGATCAAGATCTTAACGTCTCATCAATTTGACAGAGTTCGTTAAGAGGCACCGGCTTCCCCCTGGACCCGCCTCTGCACGCGTCCCCTACATAATTAGGGCCCCAGTCAACGTCGTTAGAGAATTTCAGAAATTATTAAAGCCCCTTATCGTTTTGCCCGCACATACCGCAACAAAAGCAAGCAAATAGGATACATACAGTACGGGAGTCACGTCACATCGATCGCGCTGGAAACGAGGTCGAAATTTGTCGGGGAATACGTTCGTGGAGGCGCTCCAGGTCGTGGGGCCGGCGTGATTTATTCGGCTGGCGTAGAGGGTGCGGAGGCAAGGGTTGTTTTAGGTTTGATGGAAACATTTATCCATGATATGCTGCAGCATAACGCTTAACATAACTTATTTTAATTGGTTTTTGTACAATATCTTCAGCTTTTTTAATTCAAAATTATAGTAAACTAATGAGAAAAATAAATATCATGTCAATTATTACATATGATACTACTTACTGGCATACGTGTTTTTGTATTTCTAGTAAATCTAATAGTGAATATTTTGCTTCAACTCTAAAATTCAGATTATTTCCGGTTCCGATTCTTTCATTGTCGCATGACCTGTCTCTGACGTCACGTACCTGGTGACAGACGCTAAAAATTCACTTCACTGTCACTCGTATTTTTGGAAAGACTACTTGATTTTCAAAGTACAGCTTTGAGAACACCATATTACCTGTTTCATAACATATTTTTTACGTTACATGCCCTTGAAATAGCTTTGTACATAGTGAATCATAAGGTACAAATTTAATAGTATTTATATTTGTGTAAAGTATACATACATTTATAATTTTAAAATATACACTGTACGTTTTTTATTTTTATAGTTTGCCGCATCGAAAGTACATTCTCTCATCCAAATAGGCTGTGCATGCTCCTCATATTAGCAGTATCGTAGCTATTTTGGTGCAATTTTTCATCTCACATAAACCACACAGAAACCGCTTATGTAAATTAAAAGTTTATGTTGTTGTGCAGGGCCGAAAACAATGGAGGTGTGCCCACTCTGACAATTCGCAGACGTAGGAGGTTCAGGCAGGGGTGAGTATCTTTTAAGGGTGGGGGGAGTTGGCCCTGCACAACATTATGGGTTATGTTTGATTTTGAGAGTTTGCGGCGTGTTGGAATCCCGTACGTCTTTTTAAAGGTGTTGTTTTCTAACCCGTTGTTTTTTTGTATGAGATGTTGGTCTAACAGAGGGTGCCCTGGCTAAACAAAAGACGGTTGGTTTTGTTCCGTGTGACGTCACTGCATGCCTAATACATACGTGGAAATACAGGCTGAACCTTAAATACGTAAAATATTTTAACTGCAGGTGTAGTTCGTCATATACATGGTGTGGTCTCATTTTTGCTACTTCATTTAAAGACCCTGTAGATGAATCTAGTGAGTCATTTTTAAAAAATTCAAATATTTACAGAGATATTCATTTTTTTAAAGTACGCACATTTTGAGGTGTGCTGACCAGATAGACCACTGATGTAACCTAATAAACCATACGATTTACTGAAGGCGAGGTTGCCATATCGTCTGTAAGATAAATAACTTTTTAAGGTAAATTCAATTTTTGCGGTTAATTCCAATTTAAAAATACCTGGTTTTAGCAATAAGTGAACTAAAATTGGGTAGGTAGTACGCTACGCATATTATCCCAAACTGTAGCTTCTTAACTGACCTTATCATAAATGATAAAAAAAAGAATTTCCGCAAGTTCGATACTACCAAAGTATTTAGGAACTTTATTCAATGATTCCAAAAATTATTCATACACGTGCTTAAAAGCTTACATACTCTCTGAAAAAACAACAAGTATTCACAAACCAGCTTGATGTGTGCGTTCAATATCAAGAGAAGGCAAAGTAAAATATTTAAAGTAGTGTCAATAGTAGTTGGTGTTGCGGGCACAGGTTACAGGTAGTTGTCACGGGCAGTAGGCGAAATGTCCCGCACCAGCCCCACTCTCTAGGATTGATAGTCAGCGAGGTTATGTTGATACTGGTGCACTGGCCCAGGGCAAAGGCAAGGTACAAGTGGAAACAAAACATGTAATACTTGTGAACAGGTATTTGATAATTTCACGTAAACTAAAAATAATATGAGATACTTTTGCATCGTCTGAAACCGAATTGAGCTAATGGTTTCTTTAAGTAATGCACTGCTTGACGCAACAGTTTTAAGAGAGTGAGAGCGACACTAACGTATAAAACGTATTTAAATCGTTTTATTATTTTTACGCGCAGTGTTTTTTTCGTAAGTGTCCTATTTAATTAATATTTTTGGTGTGTAATTATTCAGGTGTATAGACGGATTTTCACAAATCTGAAATTTTGTAACATACGTAAAGCTGTTGTTTAAATGTAAAGGAGTCGACGTCGTATGAGAAATAGAGAATTAAGGTAATCATTTTTGTAAAGCCGATCCTAATAAACCATATAAAACCGAATGTATTGGTTAATTATACTGTTTGTACTCCGGGTTTTTATATTAAATGGTAAAGTACAAACGACGTTGACCTTGGATTTGCTTTAATTATTTGGTATTATTATCTAGAAAAAAAATTGTCAAATACAGAGCGGATAAAGTCAAGTAGATTGTTACATATTTAATGAGAAAGCATAAATTCAGAAGGCAGCATTCTACAAGGTAATTCGGAAATACTAAAAGAAGAAAAGGGTACTGGTGGTCAAGGAACGACAAAATTCACACAAAAATTCTTAAATAAACTTTATTAGAATATGTTTGCAAACAAATAATACGACGTCACAGTGCGATCAATATGGCCGTCGTGACGTCAGTCGCGTCAATGTGAAAAATCATCATCAAGAATATGCACAAGTTGCAGATGTCTCTTCTTATAAGGAGCAGCTATATTTTCCTTGGATTTTCCTTGTGTTTCATTGAGTACTAAGAAATATCAAGTCGTGCCAATATTTTTTTATTAAATTCCAGTAAAACAAATTTGATTGTGATGCGATTATGAATCACATTATTAGGTCAGTCGCCGTTAATTTCGCAGGTAGATAGCAAAATTCATGACATTCTTTTTAATGATTTCTTAAGTATATTAACGATAAACAATTAAATTAAAAACTATGATTATCCGGTAGTTGTTATGTACCTAATCATACGTCACGAGTACGCGCTCGTTTCCACGGCTAGGGTTGATTTCAGTTCGTACAACGCCAACGTTGATACGAATCGTCAATTTTCATCCCCTTACGATATTATCGTTATCATATTTGTAAATAATATAAATATATTGTATTCCTTCACACGTCATACCTTTAACCTGTCTCTTTCTCTTGATTTAGTACTGTTATAAAACTCATCATCCCTTACAGTTGTAAGGAATGATGTTATCAATAGTATCCTTATTCATTTGGACGGTCGTAGGCAATTTTGCGTATTTCCAGAGGTAGATACCTGTATTAAATTTAGAAACGGTACGTCTATGGGCATTCGGGTATTTCCGGAAATTTGGCTGCTAACTTTTGGCTGCCAATTGCACACCGATTTTTGTAAATGGCACTCCCTGTATTAATTCATTTGAATAAAATGTTGTTATGAGCGGCTATTATCGTAAAATAGTTGAATATTTCGACATAGTTATGGAAAATGCCTTACGATACTCTCTTCAAATAGCCTCAAACGCTAGGAATTGAATACTTGTTCGAGATGGACGTGCGTAATTTTAGACTAGAACTTATGTGTCAGGTCGTAAAATCGTTCGGCGTTCAGCTCTAAATATACTTTTTTTCTTTGCGTATCGAGATATTGTTTTTTAAATACAAAGTTAAGGTAACGTGGGATGCATAAAAATACGAAAGTTAGGTGAAATTTTTCAGGGATATCCTGTCATAAAATGTACCATTGAGTTTATATAACCAATGAATGTACTCTAGCCACCTCATTATGACTAAAGTATTGACTTAATTTCTGAATTACTTTAATTTAGAATAACCAAATTTGGTACATGATTTAGGTCTATTATTGGTCTTCTTTGACTATGAGTTCAAATAAATTGAAACAGTACAATATATACAATACTAACTAGAGTAAAATAAGTAAATTCTGCGCTGAATATCATCATTCTTTTTAAATTCGATCAATGGAATTAAAGTGGTATAATTTTAAGAGTAGTACATCTTATTGGCTATCCTTCTCTAGTGCAGGTAATTTCTCCGTAACGTTAGTCGTACCTCATTAAGGGGCGAACCTGAGCATGACAGTATATTACAAACATGTGGAAAGGGCTCAGAGGTATATGTCGGGTTTCAGCAACATTTCATTGCCTACTTCGCCTTCCGAAAACGATTCTATTATACTGAATTTATTCCATAAGTAGTTTTCACGCTGTATTCCAAAACTGCTAATCAGGCCTGAGTTTTTTTTTGGAATGTGCGTTGATACTCTCAGAAAACTACCACCGGACTCTACAGGGTGTTCTTTTATTGCAGAAACCAAGCTGAGATGGCGCACACCTGCCGCGGCAGCATATCCTTGCACGGGGCCCTCATCTACAGCGTGGACACCTGCACCTTCGTCATCTCCAACGGCGGCACCCAGACCTTCCACATCAAGGCCTCCACCGAGGTGGAGAGGCAGCAGTGGGTGACGGCCCTGGAGCTGGCCAAGGCCAAGGCGATGTAAGTAGCCTTCGAACGGTTGCACGATTTATTGTGATTTCGTACGATTTCTCGGGATTTCGCACGATTTTTTGGGATTTCGCACGATTTCTTGGGATTTCGTACGATTTCTTGGGATTTCGCACGATTTCTCGGGAGTTCGCGCGATTTCTTGTGATTTCGCAAGATTTGTGACAAGATTTCCATGAGTGGTTACTTCTTCGGGTTCGGGAGCTGCTTACGGTGACTTTCCGGTGTTTTCCAGAAGGAACATGGAGTCGGAGGAGGACGACGAGGAGGCCGAGGTGAACGGCGTGCCCGAGGACTGGTCCGGCATCGTCAGGAAGCTAGAATCTCAACTGAACGACCTGCAGACCTGCAGCGACGTGCTGGCCAAGCACTGGAAGAACCTGACGAAGCCGCTGAGCGAAATGGAGACCAACGCCGACTCGGAGGCGCTCCAGAGCAAGGCGAAGGAGGTGTGCGAGCGGGCCACGTTGTTCAGGATCGCCACCAACGCCATGATTAACGTGAGTAAAAAATATCGCTTACTGTATTAAAAAAAACCGTCACAGTGTGATAATAAATTGTTTTTATGATTTACGGTGTTTGCTGATTGATGAAAACCTTAATTCATTTATTTAGGATGTCGTAATTGGATGTAAAAAAATGATAATTTGTCACATAACTCGTTGTTATAAAATACCTTTTTACAATATACAGGGTAGTCTCTAAGTAATGTCCCATGGGGACATAATAGATTTTTCACCTCAGAATATTACGATTTAAGCCAACTTGCCTTAATAAAATGTTGATAATAAAAAGGATACAGGGTGTCAAATTTGGAAGACAAGTTGGCTCAAATCGTAATATACGGATTTTTCGATATTTATCACATTTCTGTGTTGTAATTTTTTATTCTGTAGATGATTTAAGGTCTGCACTTGTTTGAGAAATGTTTTACTCCACTAGACATTTTTATTTCTGCATCAAGATTGCCGTGAATGTGTTAACGTGTGTTTTAAAACTTATGTCATTTCCTTGATATAAAGATCCAAAATTATAAAAAAATGTTATAACTTAAATTGAAATAAATTAGATTTAACCATGTTACATTTGCATTTACGTAATTTGCATATTCTTCTGCTGTTTTATCGGGCGAGACCGGTCCTGTGGAAAAGAAAACGCTATTATCAAGACGGTAGGCCCAGACGTTTACCAAACAACAATTCAACTGTTTCAAACAACAAATTACGTATCTTTATCAAGGCAGGCTTTGTTGAAACTTATCAATTTGGCCGATTAGTTTGTTTTTACGTAGAAATGACATTCAGGGAATATCGATCACTACGGCTGTGACAATTGCGATAAAACAGTGGAATGTCGAACGCATGCATACTCGATAGTTTTATCGTCAACATATAATTCATAAAACTATGGCTTAATTTCATCGCTGATTGATGTCACCGACCACCTGATTTGATTCGTACGAATCTGCACTCGAAATATATCTTCCCGTCCCTGGTTGCTTTCAAGTAAAATATTCTTTTCGCAGTCCTGCGGCGAATATTTAAAGACAGCCCACAATCACGGGCACAAGTTGGTGAGGGCCCTCCAGCACGAGAAGGAGCAGAGGGTGAGACTACAGGACATGGTGGAGACCTTGGCTCAGCAGCACTCCAAGCTCGAGCAGGCGGCCAATGCCCACAGACAAAGGCCGGCAAGTAAGTCTTTGATAAGGAAAATCTGACCCCTCGTCTGTAATTCTGGTTTTATCGGCTCTGCCGCGGAAGTACAGGGCGGTTCTCTTCGTACATCGCAGCGGCCATGGAATTTATTTCACTTGTTTTGTTAGTTCGATTGGCGATCGACTCAATTGTCACCCTGTATGTAAATTGTTTGTTCTTCAGGAAATGCATTTATATTCTTATCGATCTCGCGACGGCTTAAGCTACGTGCTATCAAAGTCGCGGTTACCTTCGTTCGGGTCTGGGTTGCAGGACAACGACGCGATAGTAATTTGTTTTCCAATCAATCGGCAGCCGGCTACTTTGCGCTCGTTATTAACCTCGCGTCGCGATCGAGCATATTATCTCGGCCAGCCATGCATATCCGTAATCGACGAAATATCCCAATTATTTTTCGGTGAAACTTGGCGAACTAGCGCAAACAACGAATTTGTTTGCTTCCTTAACGACGCGCTTACTTCCACCAGCTCCTCGCCCCGCGCCTTCTGTTTATCAGCTGGCCCGTGTTATCGCTAACTTAATTTATTTCTGTCGCATCTTGATGTCGGTGTAGGGTCCCTGGCTTGTTGATTATTATGAAAAACTGTTTGAATCACGTCGTGCCTCGAGAAAAAGGTAAGTTTTGCGCGTTTTCCTTCGATTTTTCAGCGACTGACCGAACATAACCACAAAAGTGTAGAAGTGTAGAACTGTAAAAATTTCTTAAATTATTTAAAAATAGAGGCAGGCGGTACGATTTTGAGATTTTTCAACTTTCGGTTCGAGGGTTCGAGTTTTAACAACATCCAGTGCTCCATGGCTTTCTACTTTTGACTTTGATAGATGACATAACCTAGTTTTTTAGTGAGAGAAATTTTCAGTGTTCAATAAATACAGTTTTAATGGCCCATACAAATTTTACATAACTTTTAAAGTAAATTTATTTATATTTCTGATACCATGCGTTATTTTTGTAGTAAAAATGTGTTCGGTTAGCGGAATTTTGGGGTACAAATATTGTCAAGGTACTTAACAAACAAACCTCGAGACCATAATAATACTCTAAAATATTTGTACCCCAATTCTGCCGGTTGCCCCCTACGCTTATTTTTCTTGTTGAAATTTTAGTTAGTGCCAGTGAGAACGAAGAGGAAGACGACAATGAATTCTACGACGCTCTAGCGGAGGGTGGGGGTACTCCGAACCAGCACGGTGACGACCTATTCACCTTAAACATCCGCACAGGACACAGACGTAACAGTTCAGACAGCTCAAGCGAGACAGAAGAGACACGCGAGACGAAACAGGTAAGTAGGAACGTTCCAGCCCGTTGGTGGCTCATCCGGGTCCTTGTTGCAGGTGGTGGTGGTGACCGGTAAACACACGAATATTTCGCGGACAGGCACGGAAAGGAGCACGGAATCAAATGAAAATACGGCAGCCTCAAACACTAGTAAGCGGCAGCGGCGCACCCGGGTCCCGGACAAGCCCAATTACCCCCTCAATCTGTGGAGCATCATGAAGAACTGCATAGGGAAGGATCTGTCGAAGATACCGATGCCGGTGAACTTCAGCGAGCCGTTGTCGATGTTGCAACGGTTGACGGAGGACTACGAGTATGCCGATATATTGGACTACGCCGCAAAGTGAGTATTGCTTATCGATAAACGATTTGTGTTGTGCGATCCTGATTTTTGTCCGTCGTAGGTGTACCGACCCCTGCGAACAGTTAGCCTACGTCGCTGCCTTTACCATATCGTCTTATTCCACGACGAGCACCCGGACTGGCAAGCCTTTCAATCCTCTATTGGGCGAGACGTTCGAGTGCGACCGCTCCGACGATCTGGGCTGGCGTGCCGTCAGCGAGCAGGTGTCGCACCATCCCCCGATGGTGGCGCAGTTCTGCGAGGGTAAGGAGTGGCACTGCTGGCAGGAATTCACCATGACTTCTAAGTTTAGGGGAAAATACTTGCAGGTAGAGGTTGATATTGAGAAAATTTTGTTTCTGTAGCGTTATATTGATGTACGTTTTAGGTGATACCGTTGGGTATAGCACATGTGGAGTTTAAGGGTAGCGGCAACAAATATTCCTGGAGGAAGGTCACCACAACTGTGCATAATATTATCGTGGGCAAGTTGTGGGTGGATCAGCACGGTAAGTAACATTTGTTTGGTGAATTTTTCATTTCATCGTAGAAAAATGGAGTATGTAATGAGCAAGTAACTGCTATTATTACATTCGTTTCAAGTATTTTTTTTATTAGTCGTTAAAAATTAAAAGACAGTTGATTTTCTAAAAAATTATGTTGTTTTTCTAAAACACTTTTTAGTAAAAATGTTTTCCATGGATATACAACGTACAAGTAACGTTTATTATTTCAATTGTTTCAAGTATTTTTTTATTAATTGCAACAAAATGGAAAGGCCTAATAAATTTTTTGGTAAAAATCTTTCTAGCGGACTTGGATATAACGAGCAAGTAACGTTTATTATTTCATTCGTTTCAAGTATATTTTTTATTAATTGAAAAAAAACGGAAAGACTTAGAAGTCCATATTGCAAAAAAATTATCTCGTTTCTCTTATAAACATTTGTTGATAAAAATGTTTGTTTTTCTGCGGATATGTACATAACGAGCAAGTAACGTTTATTATTTCATGTGTTTCAAGTATATTTTTTATTAATTCCAACAAAACGGAAAGACTTAAATGTTCATATTTCTAAAAAATTATCTCGTTTCTTTTCTAATCATTTTTTGATACAAAATTTTGTCTTCCTGCGGATATGAACATAACGAGTAAGTAACATTTATTATTTCATTCGTTTCAAGTATATTTTTTATTAATTTCAACAAAACCGAGACTTAAACGTTCATATTTCTAAAAAATTATCTCGTTTCTTTTCAAATCAATTTTTGATAAAAAAAAATTGTCTTCCTGGCGGATATGGACATAACGAGCAAGTAACATTTATTATTTTATTAATTTCAAGAATATTTTTTATTAATTGAAGCAAAACAGAAAGACTTAGAAATCTATATTGCTAAGAAATTATCTCGGTTCTCTTCTAAACATTTTTTGATAAAAAATGTTGTCTTCCTGCGGATATGAACATAACGAGTAAGTAACGTCAAGTATATTTTTTATTAATTGCAGCATAACAGAAAGACTTAGAAGTCTATATTGCTAAGAAATTATCTCATTTCTCTTCTAAACATATTTTGATACAAAATTTTGTCTTCCTGCGGATATGAACATAACGAGTAAGTAACGTTTATTATTTCATTCGTTTCAAGTATATTTTTTATTAATTCGAACAAAACCGAGACTTAAAAGTTCATAGTTCTAAAAAATTATTTTGTTTCTTTTCAAATCATTTTTTGATAAAATATTTTGTCTTCCTGGTGGATATGAACATAACGAGCAAGTAACGTTTATTATTTTATTAATTTCAAGTATATTTTTTATTAATTGAAGCATAACAGAAAGACTTAGAAGTCTATATTGCTAAGAAATTATCTTGTTTCTCTTCTAAACATTTTTTGATACAAAATTTTGTCTTCCTACGGATATGAACATAACGAGTAAGTAACATTTATTATTTCATTCGTTTCAAGTATATTTTTTATTAATTCGAACAAAACCGAGACTTAAAAGTTCATAGTTCTAAAAAATTATTTTATTTCTTTTCAAATCATTTTTTGATAAAATATTTTGTCTTCCTGGTGGATATGAACATAACGAGCAAGTAACGTTTATTATTTTATTAATTTCAAGTATATTTTTTATTAATTGAAGCATAACAGAAAGACTTAGAAGTCTATATTGCTAAGAAATTATCTTGTTTCTCTTCTAAACATTTTTTGATACAAAATTTTGTCTTCCTACGGATATGAACATAACGAGTAAGTAACGTTTATTATTTCATTCGTTTCAAGTATATTTTTTATTAATTCGAACAAAACCGGGACTTAAAAGTTCATATTTCTAAAAAATTATCTTGTTTCTTTTCAAATCATTTTTTGATAAAATATTTTGTCTTCCTGGTGGATATGAACATAACGAGCAAGTAACGTTTATTATTTTATTAATTTCAAGTATATTTTTTATTAATTGAAGCATAACAGAAAGACTTAGAAGTCTATATTGCTAAGAAATTATCTCGTTTCTCTTCTAAACATTTTTTGATACAAAATTTTGTCTTCCTGCGGATATGAACATAACGAGTAACGTTTATTATTTCATTCGTTTCAACTATATTTTTTATTAATTCCAACAAAATCAAATGACTTAAACGTTTATATTTCTAAAAAATTATCTCGTTTCTTTTCAAATCATTTTTTGATAAAAAATTTTGTCTGGCGGATATGGACATAATGAGCAACGTTTATTATTTCATTCGTTTCAAGTATATATTTTATTAATTTTATTAAAAGTTCATATTGCTAAAATCTCATCTTTTTAAGACATTTAAAAAAAAATGTCTTTCTGATGCGCATGAACACGGCAAGTAACATTTATTATTTCATTTGTTTGAAGTATATTTTTTATTAATTGTAACGTAACGGAAGCACATAAATATACATTTTGCTAACTGCCATTTCTTTATTTTAAATGTTTTATTTGAAAGATTTTCCTCCTAGCTCACATGAAATTAACGTTTATTGTATATTTTCTATAATTGTATTTTACGTTAATCGGTATGAAATGGAAATGATCTCATGTTTTGTTTTTAAACATTGTGTAAAAATCCTCGTCTCCCTAGGCGACATGGAGATCACGGGCAAGGGCACCGCCCAGGGCATAAAGTGCCACCTCAAGTTCATCCCGTACTCGTACTTCACGCGGGACTCCCAGCGACGCGTCAAGGGCGTCGTCATGGACGCCTCGGGCAGCGTCAAGTGGATCATCAATGGCACCTGGGACGACCAGGTGGAGATAGCACCGGTGACGGGCGACTCCGGCACCGCCAGCAACCCCGTGTACGAGACGGGTTCTTCGGTTCTGGCCTGGAAGCGCCGGCCACCTCCGGAGGATTCCGAGAAGTTCTACAACTTCACCCTATTGGCAGCCCAGCTCAACGAGCCGGAGGAAGGGGTGGCGCCGACAGATTCGAGGCTGAGACCCGACCAGAGGCTCATGGAGGAGGGCAAGTGGGACGACGCCAACAAGGAGAAGATCAGGTTGGAGGAGAAGCAGCGTGCGGTCCGCAGGCAGAGGGAGGCGGAGGCCGAGCAGGCCGCTGCGGAAGGTAGGAGAGAGTTTTTTTGTCTTTTCGGCAGTTGTAGTAGTCATTATAATTTTTTTTGTATCTATTTATTATGGCTTATAAATGTGATTTATTTTTTTTTAATTAACTGAAAATTTCAGTTTTGGTCCTTTTTTAAGCTGAAAATGAGAAAATTTCTATATCTTTATTATTGCTTAAGTCATATTTTGTCTTTTCGGAAATTGTAGTAGTAGTTATAAATTTTTTTGTATCTTTTTATTGCGACATTTGTTTTATATAATTTTTTATTAACCCAAAATTTTAGTTTAGATCCTTTTTTTGAGCTGAAAATGAGAAAATTTTAATATCTTTATTACTATGTTTTTTTATTGTTAATTAATATGATTTGTTTAATTTTTTTGTATAATTAACTCGAAATTTTAGTTTTGATCTTTTTTTTTTCAGCTCAAAATGATGTATATGATATCTTTGTTACTACTTCAGACATATTTGTCTTTTTTTTTTTGTAAAGTTGACTTGAAATTTAGGTTTGTAACTTTTTTTAAGTTGAAAATTCATTCACTTTTAATCCATATTATTTTTATTTATTAACTTTTGATACAGGGTGTTGCAAAACTATAAGCAAACATTTTCTTAGATTTAATACGTAAAAATAACAAATTCCTAGAACTCATTTTTTGAATTCTCATTAAGAAAATTACATAACCTAAATATTATTTATTATTTACAGTTATTTCGTCGTTTCAGTGAAGCGATTTTTTCAAAATTTGGAAGCTCTAAACGAGTTAAAATGATTAAATTGACTAAAAAATTGATTGTAAAAAAATGTATGTTGTTTTTTTATAAAAATTAAATAACTTTGTTTTCAATATCATTAAAAAAAATGTTCACACAAGAAAAATTATTTTTATTTACTAAATTTTTTTTTTTTTAAATTATCGAGCAATTTTAATGTTTCAAAGTATTGTAAACACCATAACTTTCATTTATGTGCAAATTCTACTCAATTCTAGACATTTTAACAAGATTTTAGGGTGCCCCAAAAACATTAAACGTTTTTCTGAGACGACTTTTGTATGCTTTATAATTATTATTTTTTTAAATTGGATATGATCGTTTTCAAGAAAAATGTATTTTCCAACCAATATTTCCATTTAAATTCAAATATTTGTTTTTATTATTAATTTTTTTATTTACTGAGACTTTTTATAAATATTATTGTTTTATTTTATTATTATTATTTTTTAATATTTATTTTTGCTGAGCAGTACCCTATACAGAGCGTCTGTTGCAGGCCGTCCGTACCAGCCGTACAAGCCCTTGTGGTTTGAGCAGACGAAGGAGGACGATTCAGACGTCGTCCACCACGTCTACAAGGGGACTTACTGGGAGGCGAAGGAGAAACAGGACTGGTCGCAATGCCCCGATATCTTTTAATTTTCAAACTAGTGCCGTATTTTAATTCTATCCATTACCATTTTCCTTATAAGTCATTTAGTTCGGAGGGTTTCCCATCGTCGGGACGAGCATCTAGGCGGAGAGGAGGCGGTCAACGCCGGTTTTAGTAATTCTGTTGCAGAAGTATCGTGTAAATATCTTATGTGATTTTACTTTCCTTTTTTTCTTTTGTATATATTATTATAATTTGAATTTGAACCATCAGATTTACTACAGCTTTTTCCTAATATGTGATAATGTAAATAAAAGTACATTGCGTAATTTTTTTTCTTTGTTTTTTATGGGTTAGAGTCCGACGGATTTCAGAAAAGACTATGATCTGATTTTTCAATTATATTGTATATATATTATATTAATATATGAAAAATGCTTCTCGTTGAATTAGAGGTCAATAAATTTTTAATAAAATAGCTTGTTTTCTTTACCCATCACTCACAAAATGTGTCGCTAATGCTTGTCGACGATTATTATGTACCGTTAGAGGTTATGGTTTTATCTGACAAATCGAGAAGGCCTGTAGTTCATTTGTTTAATGTGGGGGTCACTCTTGATTTTTTATTGGTCAAATAAAAACAAATGAACGGTAGTTCATAGCCAACTATAATAGGAATACGTATAAGTTTTCGTGAATGACCAAATAAATTATGAATGAACTACTTTAGCTGGGAAAATGTCTTAAAATTAAAGATACATTACATATTTTACAACAAATTTTCAAAGAAATAAAAAACTGCAAAAAAATGAATAAATATATTTAATTGTCCTCAAAACTGACTGTATCTATGAAGACAAATAAAAGTATAAAAAAGGTAAGTAAAACTTGCACATATTTTAAAAACATGAAATACTAAATTAGATGAATATCAGAAATAATTAATGATGTGATATCGTATTAAGTCCTTTTTTTATTTGTCGACGAATTCAATATTTCTTTCATTTCGGTTATATTTATAAACTTCATATGTAAACAAAAAGATTTTAGTTTTTCCTGCATTTTTGTGTGTTTTCTTATGAAAAAGATAACTGGCAACTGTACAGATCATCTAAAAGGGCCTATTTTATTAGACGATATACTTATATCTGAATAAAAAAAAATAATAGAAACCTATTTCTCGCATTAACAGAAATCAGTAAAAGTGTTTTTCTTATATAAACAGTGTCCAGAGCCTGTATTTTTTAAATATTCCCATTATTTTTATTTTCTTATTTAATGCTTCGATTTACCATCCATTTTGCCTGTCTTCCGAATGGATTTGTAATTTTCTGGCAGTTCCTAGACAGAATGCCTTGAAAAACAATGCTTGTCTGTTTATAAATAAATGAAATTACTTGTCAACAGTCATCTATCAAATATTTCAATTCGTTCCTGCTTCACGAGATCGGCCCCATTGCGATACCCCCATGAAACACCACCAGCAGCACTTTTAAAGTTTGAATTTGGCGCCTATGTGTGACGTCAATCGGCGGTGAGTGACGAGTGGAATTCGATCATAGTCGGTTATTTAGTGTGGCGGGCGCGGCCATATTGGCAGTACGCGAAAGTGTAAAACGGTTTGTGTGTAAGTGAGGTGAAATTCTATCCAAAATCATCCGAAAATGTCTGAAAGGGAGGATAACGTTTACAAGGCAAAATTAGCCGAACAAGCTGAGCGATACGATGGTGAGTGTATTTCTGTAGTATCACAAATTTTTTAATATAATATCGTACCGCTAAATAGTCGGTTTATGAGACGCTGCTCCATTATTGACATTTTTGACAGTTCCCTAAAAAAACCTAACATTGTTTTCGTTTATTTCGACTTTAACAATGATAAGGTCTCTTGATAAGTTACAATTTAAGCTAATTGCGTTTTTATTTCGTTAGCGAAATGTCAGAATGTGTATCGATCTTTTCAGCATTGTTAAAGTAACCCGATATTTCTGCAGATTCCTCGGCAATGAATCATTCTTTTTGCAATGCTTTCTCATCAATAAAACATTGCACTCCACTGTTATCTCCCATCGATTCATTTAACTCGCTTTATCTAAATTCGACGTACAAAAAACCTAAACGCGGAGATCGATTAAGCTAGCTGCCTAAGTACATAGTTTAGAGGCAAGTTTAATGACTTTACAAGAAAAAGGGGGTATTTTTTCTCGAGTCCGATCTCGAATCTGTTCGAATTGAAGAAATTCCTGCGAAACTGTCATTCCGATTGCTTTTTTTTCGTTTTTCCCGTCCTCGGCCCACGTATGTAGGTAGCATTGCTGGAATGAAGGCGTCCGACTGCATTCTTTTTCCACATATCCATACAAGAACATATGATGAGTTGCGTAACCAAATAGGACCGACTTCCTGTCATTCTGTTGCTTTTTTCGTCCGCGATTGATTGGGAATTGGTCAACGCCTTGTCCACATAAAATTCCAACCGACTTTCGGCCTGACAATAGATGATTGTCCGATTTGTTTGTAAAGGTGACGTCTAGTGGCATTTTGGATGCGCCAACTCGATCCGCTGACATCCAAAAGGGCTTCTGGGAGGTAAAATACGAATCCCTGGGATTCTAGAAATTTCTGTTCCAGAAGAGACGAAACCGATTGTTAGGGCGTTGCCGATTGCCCATCAATTTTTTAGAAACGGGTATGTTTTCGTCTTTGGACCCACCTGCGCTTTAGAGTCCTCGTGCAGTCGAGTTCTGAATGTAAAAAATAGCGGTTTCAACACATTTTGGCATGCAACGGTGAAATGCTTTCTCATATTTAGAAAATGTACATTCCTATGCATCCTACATTGCCTTGTAGGAAGTTTAGAACTACTTATTACTCATCGCCTTTTTCGAGAGTGTCGTAAAAAACGTAGGTTTTCTTCATGACACATCTGTGTGTTAATTGTTTTGATTCGCCTGGTTTTCGGTGAAATATCGGGTTCTGTGAAACTGTAAATGCCATATCCTGCTGTTGAGTAGGTACGTCAGGAATGGGGTTTTGGGCTGATAAACTTGGAATTTTTATAGGCTGTGTGCATAACTTCTAATAGAAATGAATCATATCACAACCGTATTTTCAGTACTTGTATCATTTTGATTTGTTTTACTATTTCCACCTTAATTTCTCAAGTGACTAATTTATTTCTAATAAATACAAGTTGAATGTACCTTGATTACATTTTTTAAGCTTATTAATTGTTTTAGTAGCATATCATTGTTCGTCAAACAATAATTATCGTCGCTAATTGATAGTTCTCACGATTATATTACAGTTGTACTATAATAACTGATAATTAGCGAAGAGTTAGTCCAACAGTCGCACTCGTAGTTGTTAATAAATGTATTATTTATTAATCTAAAAAATAACGAACAAAATATTTTGTGGGATAGAATTTTAATACAGTTGGAGAGGAATTGACATTTTCGTATCTATACTTTTTGCAAAAAAAGTGCAGCAAAATTATTTAATGCTTTAAAATTTCAAGGATAGAAGTTGGGCAAACTTTTCGTTTGAGGCTACATAGCGGTAAATATTTTTCGGTCGGGCCACTCCTTGAAATTTTCTTCTCTGGGTCCCGGACATCCTGTATATGTATCTTGCATTCAGCCCGTTACGTGGAAGCGGTTAAAAATTTAAGATATCACACGTTCGAGTCGACGTCGACATCGTGGTGAGTCATGTTTACCTCTAGCAATTATTTACACTGTCATATTCGTTATAGGGTTTACAATTATTAAGCGTACATTGTAGTAGGCCACTTTATCGACTTTCGTTCGTTTGTTACCAATGCCAACCCCCCAAGCGCTACAGTATTTTGTTTAGGACGTTTGGGATTGTCTAGATGTCCATGTCTGGCGTAGATTTTGTTGATATACGTACGGAGTATGCTCAAGTAGTATTTGACGAGGCGATTCGCTTGTGACAGTCGATGATACAGCCCCCCGAAAAACCCGCAGCCGGTTTGGCCGATAAGCAAAACGATTAGTTATGCTTGCGTGTCGAGCCTTGGGCAAGAAACCGACTTCCTGGTGAATTAGGTCGTGGCGGAGAGGGGTGCGGCCCCCTCTTCCCCACTTGACCTAAAAACCCTCCGCTGCACACATAAAAACCACCCCCGACCGCCCACGGCTTCTATAAATTACGACTCTTGATGGTTCACGCGGTGCAAAGGTCGCCGACGCTTTACTTTTCAAAGGGTGGCGCCAAACTGCCTGCATTGCTTTTGTATCCATTAAAAGAGAGTTTTCTTCACTATCATCTAGATTTACCTTGAATACAGGGTGTTTCAGGAGGAGATTTCTTGGGACGGAAAATTTCATAAATTTAACTTAAAGTAGTCGAGTTATTAAAGAAAATGCAATAATTTTTTAGAAATCTGAAAATCTGTATATCCTGCGTTTCCATACCTAAGTTCATGGGATTTTTTTTGCTTAAAATTGAATGTAGAATAACATACTGAAGTATATACACCCTCTATAAGTTATTTCTTTTCTAAAATTTGATTCGTCGAGCTTTCACATGAAATATATTTTTTGGAACGCCCCATATAAGTTGTGGGAGATAAGGGAAGGAAGACGCAGATATACTTTTGTCTAATTTATTAAAAAATATACATATTGTTCGTTTCTGTTAGTCTTGAACGAAAAGAATTTTAGCTAGGGAAATTTTACAAAAGTAGCAGTAGGCCGCGGCGAACCTTCATCAAGTGGGCCGTCCCGGACAAAAGAGAATCTAATTTGACGCAAAATCCAGCGGGCGCCCGTTTCGTAGACTGTGAAAGCTCGATGGAGCGCCGTCGACGCCATGTGAGGCGCTATTCGAGGACTCAGACCGATCGATACTTTGGAATGTGTCGTCGCCGCGTGCTCCAAGACTCCAGACGGTCGGACTTGGCAATCAACGTCAACGTGCCCGTAGAATTTAAGTGTCTGAGGGTGGCCAGGGAGAGGATGGGGTTTTATTTTCAGTCCCGGGGCTTGCGGGGGTTAGTAATGAAACGTGGAAATCGGGTATAACTGCAGAAGACCTTTTTTTTAACGATATTTCGAAAAGTTGCGAAATAGCCTCGAATAAGGTCAACAATCTCACGAAATTTAAGCAATTGCTGCATTCATATTGCAAGCATTAATACCAAAACCTGCAAAATTTACGCATATTTTCTTACCTAACTAATATTTTTTAATAAAAAACACAGTTTATGTATTAATACTTTTTTTTATCATTATGTATTGGCAGCACTGATGAGTTTGCCGAGTCAGTGCCTCTAGTGGGAGGGGAAACTTAAAATGTTATAAGACAAGTACATTTCTTTACAAATTCTGTAGGTACATTGTATTGACAGTTGGCATATACAGGGTGTCAAATGTGGGAAATCTCTTGGGTGGTGCAGATAGAATATGAAAAAATAAAATGACAAGTTCCTATATAATGTTTTCGTACAGGCCCTCCCTAAGCAGATGTGTCGCTGAAGCACGCCGCTGGAAATCGGTTTTTCTTGAATAAAAGTGCTTAATATAATTTAATAAAAATTTAATGTGATGAGGATTAGTGAGGACCTCTTAATTTACCAGGGGCGGGCTAAGCTTTACAATTTAATGCCTAAATTTTTAACACCCTGTATGAATAAGATTTTAAAATAATAAATCTAGGTAGCTTCAACCTTACACTAAAAAGGTACTCTTGTTTATTATCGGTAAAATCAACCGTCTACGAGAAAAAGAATATTACACGAATTCATGTTTTATTTTTAACAATAATTCCAGAAAAATGATTTCCAGCGTCCTTCAGACACTTATCTTCTTAGGGAGGGCCTGTAGGAAAAAAATGTATAGGAACTTGTCATCTTATTTTTGCACGTTCTATCTGCACCCTGTATATAGCGTGTCCCAGAATTTAGGGCACTTACTTCGTGCGATGCGATAGTATTAGTTAAAAAAAATGTCAACTCATTCTGAAATTTCAGAAAATGTTGCAAAACAACACTGAAACGGTGTATTTTTGGAAAACCTGGCACCGTTCCAACAAACTTTTTTTTGTTTGTGAAGCTCTTTTAACAAAACAGTGAATCACACTCAATCAACGGATCTAAAAATATTTTTTATTATCTTTATAAAATCCTAAACATTTCTCACCTCGTATATTAATCATACGAGTTTTTATTAACTGTTTTTACAGTCTCTTGAATGTAAGAATAAATAAATGTCTACCGTTTCATCTTATTTTCAATTATGTATTGCTTCTAATGATGAAATCATCAAATTAAACTTAATTGCTTGCCATATCCTACGAAATATATTAGAGCTAACTGTTATCACACGTAAATTGGAACAATTAGAAATTTTTAGCACGATTATCATCGAACCGTAAATTTTCTACGTAGCTGCGTATCTGGAGATGGAAAGTTTCGAACTTTGCTTGTTGATCTCACTGTACTTACACCGGGTGATTGTAAAATGCACAGCGAAATTTTTTTCAATAATAAAGTGCTATTTCTTTCGTGGTGCGACAAAATGTTCAACAACGTTTGTCGGAATGCAAAATTGAGTAAATATTAAAACTAGCTGACTCGGTTTCGTGTACTTTACTGTTGCTCTTGTAATCTCACCTTCGACATATCATCTGATCGCAGAATTAAAAAAATATTCCATTTAATACCACATACTATATAAATTATGTCATAATTACGGCGTAGAAACAACTAATATATTTTAGATAAGCCATCTCTATCTATCCCGTATCTCTTTATTAGCATAAATATCGCAGGAAACGATAATTGTTGTTAGTCGTTCCACAGATAATTCTGTATATAAAAAAAATGATTCTGATAAATTATACGAAGTTTATATGATAAATGTGGCTCTTAAAAAAGTTGCGTTGAGCGTGGAGGCGGCTCCGCCTGGCGCCCTTCGGATGGAGGCCATTTGTTTCCGAAGGAAACTTGAATCCGACATAAATCAGCGCCCGCTGGCGGCCTAGGGGATTAACAGCGTCAAACAATTTCGGGATTCCGGGGCGCAATTATTCGACTGAATAAAGCATATAAATAGCCTCTATTTCTCGATTGATTACTCTCATCATCACGGTCTGACGACCCGAGGTGCATATATACGTACCTACGTCCATCGGTATACGGCGATTGCACCGGTCGCAAATCCGATCACGTGCTCGACCAGATGCACGTTTTCGATGTATTTTAAAAAAAAAGTGGATCGGTAAAGGCCGTTCACCGCTCCCGTTAGCATTCCGATGGGGAAAAAATCGAGACTTTTCGATCTAGTTACATAATACTACCGTTGGAGCGATGGTTACGTGTTGTCGTACCACCAGGTGGTCGTAGAGCAATATTCTGTACCGAAATTTTAAGATTTTGACGCTCTGTAGAGGAAAATGTGGTAAGATTGCAAATATTTGGAAATTCATTGCAACAATTTTCAGTTAGGGTGTCCCAGTGTGAGCGTACAAAAATTTAGCAGGGGGTATACCAGACCAAAATAAGAATAAAATTTTTATAAAAAAAAAATCTCTGATGCACGCCTAGCGAATTACAGGGTGTTATTTTGAAAAAAAAAACAATTCCGCAATAACTTAAAAACCGTTACGTAGATTTAGGTAATTTTTGGGTGACGCATATTAAAGGTCATTAAAATTACATGGTGTTTGTTTTAATCTGACACCAGTGGTGGCCTAGGCCTACTATTCCTTATGATTTTGTCTTCATAACTCTTGCACATCCTACTTTTACGTGAATTGACTAAGTTCTCCTTAATCAGTGACCAATTCTGAACAAAAAAGGTGCTCTTGTTACACAGCTCTAAAATCAACCATTCTCAAGTAAATTGAGCCAAAGTACGACTGTATTAATTTATGCATGCAAATATTTTAGTTGTTGTCATCTAATATAATACAATGGCGCATATGATGACCTATTTTATTTGTAATATTATACAGGGTGATATATTTTTGTTGGCAAATAATGATCGATGATACCCACATCTCCGCCACTGGTAAGTTCCTAAAGCTTATAATTTCTTATTTCATACGTACTGCCATACTATGTATGCACATTATTTTCAAATTTACGAATGACACTTGTATATTTTTAACACAAACTTTTGCTACTAATAGCTCCCCCAAGTACGTCTGTTATACTCTTCATGTTTCCAAACTAACCGACCCCTCTTTATATCAGAATTGACTGAATTAATTTTTCAAAGGCTGCCGCGCGTAAAGCGGTCCTTACAAGTTCATCATTGATTTTTACACCTATACGTGTGGCTAAATTCTATTTTCCGCTTCAGAGATGGTCGAGGCCATGAAGAAGGTGGCTAAGCTGGACCTGGAGCTGACCGTCGAGGAGAGGAACCTGCTCTCCGTCGCCTACAAGAACGTGATCGGAGCCAGGCGGGCGTCGTGGCGCATCATCTCTTCCATCGAGCAGAAGGAAGAGTCGAAGGGCGTGGACGACAAGCTGGAGATGATCCGCCAGTATAGGTCGCAGGTGGAGAAGGAGCTCAGGGACATCTGTTCGGACATCCTCAGCGTGCTGGACAAGCATCTCATCCCGGCGGCGTCCACGGGCGAGTCGAAGGTCTTCTATTACAAAATGAAGGTAAGGCTTGTATATAAGAAAATTTTGTGTCGAGGCGATAACGATAACTTTGTCGTTAAAATTATAGTTCACTTCATTATTTTTTACTGTATTATAAAGGTATTTTAAGCTAATATAAATCAAATCTACAATTCCTATCAATGAAGTCATATGTATGCTAAGCACTCATGGAAATGTTGTCACAAATCTTGCGAAATCCATAGAAATCGCGCGAAATCACGCACCTTGTGTCATTATCGACGTTATTACATGTTCCTATAGCCAAGATGTGATGATCTAACCCAATTTACTTGATAGTACTTAATTGAATAAAGAATAAAAGTAGACAATCGGTTTATGTTTATGAAATAAAACCTTAAAATCCTGTCCAAAAAGGATTGTTCAACACTCTGTATCTCGGAAAATTTTTCACTAATCCATTGGAAATATCTATTTTGCGAAATCTTGTCACAATTTTGATCCCAGAGGTACCCCCTCGATTACATTGCATAGTAATCGGAATACACTTGACCTCTTGATTTGTCGAGCGCATATTTTTAGATACAGAACAGAACTATGCTCTGACAATTGTATTTTATGCAAGGTGAATCGAAATTTTACGTTGGTTTAGATCTTGGCGGTCATTTTTAGCCGCCTCTTTAAAAATTTTATTTCGAATATACAGGGTGTCCCGAAATGAATACAACATAGAACTAGGCTAGAATCTACGCCCCCAAAAAGCCTTGATCTCCAAAAGGTATGCAAATTATAGATTTTTTAAGTTACTTCCAAATATCGAAGATAAAATTTTAACTTTGACACTCTTGCTGTATGTTTCGTTAATTTCGAAACTCCCTGTATTTGTCAGTCGAACATGCCGTATCTGTCCGTATTAATTTGTGAAATCACGTTATTTGTGTGAAACAATTCACGGGCTGCCAAATGGGTAGCGGTATTAGAACAGATGTTGGTGTGAACATATGCTCGTGTTTTTATGTTCAAAGCCATGTACGATTTAATTATTTTGATGGTTGAGAACAAATCGACCGACCATAGACGACATATTGTATCTATCTACTTAGGGCGCCGTTTTTACGGTTTTGATACGCAAACATTAGCACACTCCGCAGGATTCTTTAAAAACTTGGATTGTTTCGCAATATTTTTCACCGTAAAATTAAATTTGTGGTGATTTTAGGTACAGAAATAAAACATGTAGAACAAAAGTACATCATATCATAACTAAAATTCTTGTTGTTTTGTTTATTCATTGTCACTAAGTAGTAAAATTTTCCTCAAATAAAATAATAGTTTTAAAAAGCGTTTGTAAGACATGCGTTATTTTGCAATTCTAACGTTTTCAACATTATTTTCAGCAGTGGCGCCTCCTGCTTTTTAAGCTAGGCAAGCAGGCCGAGACTGTTCAAAATACGAAGTACAGAATTAACGTTGTTTTGGAAACTTTTTTCTTAACCATTATTTATAAGTAAATCAGAAAATTAAATACAGGATTATTTGAAATTGTTCTACTTTGTTAGGCGAATAAATTAATTTAAGATAGATTTTATTAACTATTTGACGACTTTCCTAAACATTCAAATTAATTTTTGATATCGCGCGTTTTACGCGCATCGTCCAATGCCGTTGTAATATTTTATTTATTTGTACTTATCAATATTAATTTTCAGTTTGAAAAAAGTAATGAGTAATTTTATTATGAAATATTATTAAATTTCGGTACATTTTTTTTAAATCGGAATATCCATTTCTGCCAATGTTGATAAAGGGCGCTTATTGGATAATATCGTTAGCATATTCTTCACATTTTCCTCATCGCACTAGCTGCTACTAATTTTCACATACTTATAAATAAAAGTGAACATATTTATATTTGTAGAAAATGGCGATCTTAAGGTCCTGTTTTGTATAGCAGTCTCAGATTCGGAGAGGGGTGGTCATTGGAATCTGGGAAACTGTAAGAGATACGAAAACCCTTAAATTGTGGTGCAAAATACGTGGTTTTGTGCTCAATCAAATACTGTTTAAAAATTGTAGAAATTTTGTAAATTGGTTTTATTTTTTCCTGACTTTATTTGAAGCTGATTGCAGTTTCTGTTTAATTTTTTTTTAAATACAGAAATGATTGTTTTAATTTCAGATCTCGAAAGGATTTGTTGTTCTAAAAACAGACTTGTATCATGTATGACCCTTGATATGTTATAGATCGCTTCAACTTAAAATAATTGCAAATCTGATTAAATTTAGATAATTAATCAGAAGTACCTATGAAATAAAATATATAGAGCGTGTTCCATTATTTTGCGCAGAAGTGACTTTTACATAATTAATTTTTTTTTTGATTTTTCCAAATTCCAGAAACAACTCGCACACAATATCACGACATTTAAAAATATTTTCCTAAAAATGTTGTTTTTTTAATAATCTCAAGTAGGTATATGTTTTTATTTACAACTGAATGTTTTTAAATGACCTTTAATTATTGTAAATATAAAAATTTTAAAATTTGCACTAATATTTTTTTCTTTATTCTGCTTCCTTGAATCTTGAAAAAAAATGTTTAGACGGGTCTCCTTTCATCTGTGTACGTCTATGGTCTGGAAATTGTAAAATATCCAACAAATTTAACTTTAAATCATAAAATGTCGAGAATTCAAGTTTGCAAATCAAATTTGCTGTCAAATGAACGTAGTTTCAAGGCCATAGACGTACGTTGAATATATTTAGAAGGGGGAAAGGCGCCGCGGTTTAAATAAAATTTTTACTTATTATTTAAAAAAAAGGCATAAAGAAAAAAATATTTGTCGATTTTCAAATTTTTATCTTTACAATTAAGGTCATAAATTAAAAAATTGTTATTATTTTATTTTTGATACGTTGTTTATCGGAAACTAAGTTTTTCCCGACCTGAATTTATACGAACTTGTTTTTTTTTTATTTCAAAAAGTATGTCATTTTCTAAAGTTTGATCCCTACAATCCGGGACACTCTATATATAATTCTAGCTAAGGGAAAAACAACTAATAAGCAAAGTACTGTTTGTGGCGTCATAAAAACTGTATTATTTTTAGTGTTATAAATAACGGAAAAAGTCGGAATGAAAATAAATTGAAGTTGATTATGGTCCCTAATGAGTCGAAACGTCGAACTTAAAATGATAATGCCATTTTGTAGAAAAAAATTCGATGAGAAAATGTACAGTCACAGATATACACCAAAAAAAACAATTTTTAAAAGGAATTTGGTCGAAATCCAAATTGCGCATCTTTTGTGATAATTTTTTTTCTTGTATTTTTTATAATTTGTGTGTGTTTAATTTGTACCCAACTGTGACTGTTTCTTTTACACGTTTTTTTTTCTTGTATGTGTATACAATTTAAAATTAACATTTTACCTCAAAATGTGTGTTATGCAACTTATGGATTGTTTCCCGAGAATTCACCTGCGCATATTACTGGCGCGCTAATTAAGCTGACAAATATGTTTCCCTACGTAATTTTCGTTGAACAAACTATTTACTGATTTATTAGGTAGAGTCGTTAGACGTGCTAATAAACCGATCAAATTCGCGCGGCGAATAAATATTTTAACGGCAGCAGTGGCGTAGAAGCGTCGTACCGTTTAATTAGAAAACAAATTATTCCGTGGAGGACTGCAATATCTATTATTACAAAAATAATTTTTGTTAAATGTTTTTCGTTTAATAGAGGCAAATTAAATGCTTGACAATTGCGTCGTTGTAGTTAGAACCGATAGATTTTGCCTTTATGGCTTCATTGTGGAGTCGCTTAATCGGTCACGGCCGTGACGTCACGTGCGGCAGGAAAAATCGAGCGGTCGAGCCAACCTTTAGCTCGAAGTACTTGGACGGTTGCATAAAGTCTGGATTGTCGCATTGGCGTATCGCCTAAACGGCGACGTAGAATGTCGAATCAAGCCATGTTTGTACAGTCAGTTTTTTTTGCTTCCGGAAAGTCCAATTCCTAAATCTACAAAAGTAATTTAATAAGTTAAATTGAGCGAATTCTTTAACATGTATTTCGTATTCTTTAACTGCTCATTTACCAGTTTATTTTTTCGTCTACAGTTAGAAGAAAGAAATATAAATTTACGGTCATGTCCGGACAAACCGGAAATGTCATGAAATCCGAAATGATCTCAAAGAATTCATGGCACCATCTATAGTCTGTTTAGAAATGAAAGAGAGTAATAAAAGCTTATTATGTATGCAAATCGTAAATAAATGTAGTACTGGTGCTTATATTCAATATTTTTATATTATGTATTATCGATATAGATGCGGTGTACTTTTAAAAAAACTTTGTGTGACCGGGTTGTACTAAATTGTAGCAGGAAGCTAAAATGTAATCCCCGACAATCCGTCTTTGTCCATGCCGCTTCAATTTCTCGGTCCATTTCTCTTATAAGTAAACGATATAAAAACAGCATTTCAAAACATGAGGCTACTTTAAGCATCATAACCGGATTAAGAGTGTTTTTAGTAATTCAAATTAAATTATTATTCAAATATTTATTTAAATTTAATGAATAGACTTTTATTCCACACAAGAATATATATATTTTGAAAATTCAAATTATGGTGAGTAAATGTAGTGTTGTATAAATGTACAATAAAGAAAATAAAAAAGTAGGTATATTCATCCTCTGAATATTCTGATGAATTATCTTCGTCTCCTAGATTGATAACGATAGGTTTCACAGTAACATCAATTAAATTATCGAGTTCCCACATTTTCTCTTCTTTTTGTACATGATAGTCACCTGTATTTTTAGATTCAAATAAAAGTAAACCGCCATCTACAAAACCACTGGCACTACCTATATGTTTCACTATTAATTTTCGCCCTTTACCTGAAGATGCCTTGAACCCTGTTGAAAGTCCATCCAAAAATGCTTGTTGAAAGCTTTTTACATTTTTATCTTGCTATACTTTTGTTACAGTATATCCCTCGTTGACCCAAGTTTCATCTAGATAATAAATATTCCTCTATTCGTCACGGAATTTTCTCATTGATCTTAAGTAGGATCTTCGCCAACAAATAATTTCATCTTTATCGATAAGAACTGACTTCCTGTTCTGCTTTTCCCAGCAAAAATTCAACTCTCGTAAGACGACCCATAATTTGCTTCTACTGATTTTTGGAAAATCGTTGTCCTCTGCAAGTTCACTTAAAATTTTGTTTAGCGTTGGTATTTCTTTTTTAAAATAAAATTTGTGTACTTTTCTGCGAATGACATTTTTGAAGAAATCATCTATAACGACTTTTGACCTCCCTGTAGATGATTTTGGGGGATTTACAGTATCGTGTTCATTTTTTGTTTCCTTTAAAAGTCTGTAGATAGTCGATTTTCCAATCCCTGTCATTTTGGAACACTTTTCCACTATGTCGTCAACACTGTTGGTAGGATTTTGGTGTTTCAATGCATTAAAATACATTTAATATAATAATCTTCTCATTATGAGACATCGCACATCTTTTCACGCGTTTATCAGGTATATAATCTGATAAGCTCGACATTTTACCCAAACAATATTATATCCACTGGCACAATAGTCACTAAAGACAAGTCGAATTTTACTCTACTGCACTAGCACGTCTTCGTATATTCAGCTCTAAGACTGGATTGATCTGCCACAATACACTGGCTCCTGCCCTATGATGTATCCAGTAAAATATAGTAATGTAACACCCATTACCTGTTGGCATTTGTGTTACCCGATAATTACCTGAAACGAAATATTACCACCCCCATGGCCGGTTCTTATCTCGGGGTTTTATTACTGTCTTTCATTTCCAAACAGACTATACTATAAACCCACCCAATTTCAAATTTTTATCAGTAGTCATAAAAAAGTTACAGCGTGTTCCCACTTTCCGTTGTCACCCGGTATATTAGCTTAAAATACCTTTCTAATACAGTAAAAAATATATGTTTCCACAAAGTCAGCAAACAATGAATCACATAAAAACTGAGCAAGTCGTATCAAGAACAGTTTAGTTTAAACAGCTTTAGTTTTATCATAATTAAATTAATTATCATATTAAATTAAAAAAAAAAAAAAACAGTAATCGAATTGTCAACAATCATTTAAGCAGGGAATACACATGCTTGATACCTGCACAATGGCATTCAAGGAACTTGCAGAAACCAGCTGTGTTCCTCAATGAATTGCCGTGTTGAATCTTTACTAAATCTAAATAAATTTTGAAATTCATCAGGCAAACCAAATGAATTATTTAATTTTTTTATCCTTCTTCGTTGGATGATTTGGTTCAAAATTTACAAGCGACACCTTGTCTTTAAGCAACTGTTAAAATTCCAAATAACGTGTTTGAAATAGCAACGCCGTCAGCCTCTTATCGGTGATTCCCCCGTTTTCAGGGCGACTACCACCGATACCTCGCCGAGTTCGCAACGGGCAACGACCGCAAGGACGCCGCCGAGCACTCCCTGGTGGCGTACAAGTCCGCCAGCGACATCGCCATGACCGAGCTGCCACCCACCCACCCCATCAGGCTCGGCCTGGCGCTCAACTTCTCCGTCTTCTACTACGAGATCCTGAACAGCCCGGACAGGGCGTGCCGCCTGGCCAAGGCCGCCTTCGACGACGCCATCGCCGAGCTCGACACCCTCAGCGAGGAGAGCTACAAGGACAGCACCCTCATCATGCAACTGTTGAGGGACAACCTGACGCTGTGGACGAGCGATATGCAGGGAGACGGTGAGTGTGACAGTCGAAATTATCGAACGAAGTTTTATACAGGGCGTCGAAATAAACTTCTCGGACAAATAGAGTTAAAGGTCTTGTTTATACAGGGTGTCTTGCAAGTCGTTACAATAATCTTAGGAGGTGATAGAATACTTGATTTTGAATCGATTGAAACAAACATACCTATATACCAAGTGTTACAATATTTGTGATAATTAATTTTTCTATATTTTTTTATTTAACCGTGCTTTTCTACAATTGGTGAAGTGTAGAAGAAAAATAAAACAGAACTTCCTAAACATAGATTTTCTACTTTGTAAAAGCTAAGAGTCAAATTTAGACGTGGATTTTATTTAAGCTTGTGTGTGGAGGTTTATTCAGATATTATTAAAAACTTACCTAAGCAATGCTCTTTCAGTTCTTAGGAAAAGTTTCTTGATAAACATGTTTTAATATGCAGGGAGCGCATTTGCCAAAACAGAACAAAAAAAAAAATGCAAGGAATTTCTAAAATGAGTTCAAAATTTCAGTGACCAAAAAAAAATGCCGAAAAATCCCAAAAAGTATCAAGAAATACCAAACAAATTTCAAAAATGCCAACGAATTGCCAAGAAATACAAAAAATTACAAAAATAATTGCAAAAAGCTTCTAAACATATCAGAAAAAGTCAGTATTGTGTACACTAAAATATCACAGTGGTTTATTTCTCGATCAATGGGAATCAAGAGTAGGAACTTTATTTTACTAAAAGAAAAACTGAACTTTTGACCCCTTTTCTCCCGCCAGGTTGGAACGTTTGTAAATTTTGTTTATAGCGGCGGATGTGCCATAAAATCGTTTTCGAAGTGAAACGCCCAGAGAGATATTACCCTCTAATATCGAGAGACCCTGTATATGTAGGAGTGTTTGAATTTGTTATTCCGTTTCAGGGGAAGCGGAACCGAAGGAACAGCTACAGGACGTAGAGGACCAAGATGTATCATAACTCTGAAGCGTTGCAGTTGGCAATATATATTGAACTGTTGAGTGCTGTGTAGTGCGGGGCATTGCCCAGACATTGTAAAAGGGGCGGGGCGAGTGGTACCTCGCCCCCCAACCCTGGTACATACTGTATTATTATTATTACTAGCTGTAACAATATATTCTGTAACTGTTTTGTCTCTCCTGTGTGACTGCGATCGAGTGACTGTCTCACTTCTGACGGCGCGGGCCGCCCCCGCGGGGCCGCTCGCGCCCTCGGAAATTTCGTTCGAGTGCCCTAGAATCTTCGCTTAGGTATTTAACGTTGGATTTTTTGTATTTTTATCTTTAAATAAAATTGTCAAGTATTTAACGATTTGTTACCAGTGGGGCCGCCGCGCGTCCGCGGGGCGACCCTGTGTATAAATTTTATATAGTAGGCGTATTTGAGTTCTCTCCAATCTCTGACCAATCTTTCGAAGCGGACGGACCAGTCGCCGCTTTTTTAAATTAGTGGATACGCTTAGAGACGATGTTCTGCCTTGTCGTGCTCTCGTAGACTTTTAGTTTTGTATATTTCGTGGAGGTTATCGTTTCCCTTTCCGTTTTCGGTATGGATACAGTATTCTTTTAAAACACGCATAGGTCCGTACAAAGTAGCATTCCGTTTGTGCATTTCGAGTACTTAAATGTGGCTGAGGGTCGGTTTGCGTGCGGACAAAGCAATAAACGGGACTCCTGACACACATTTGAATCCGAACTTGACAATCCTCACAGCAGCAGCTGCTTCCGGCACGCAGACCGGCCGAACGTTTCGCTGTTACTACATCACTGTTCTCCTGCGATCGCGCCGCGTCCTCTGGAGGCTGGCAGCTTTGTTACTTAGTCCGTCGGTACTTATAGGGGTCTAGAAAACACTGCCAGGGTGTCCGGACGTCTCCCCGGGAGACGGGCAAAACTGCGCTTTGGCGGCACACAATTTGGGGTTTCTGGCCGGTTTTTTACAAGACTTTGCAAGTTCTCGCTGTTGGATTTTATTTTCATTTGTAATTTTGCATTTTTTATTGTGCGTATGGATGTAAACAGTGCTGTGTAGATTGATATAAAAATTTGATGTATTATTATAAAAATATTTAAAATTGGCACCCGATCGTTTTTTTCCATCACGTCCCCCTTGTCACATTCCAAATCATTCGAAAAACTGTTACCTTAAACTTTTTAAAATTCCAATATTTGAGTTTGTACCAACAATCAGTAATAATGTTAGTTTATATCTGAATGGAAATATTTTTCATAAAAAGTGCAATAAACTACATATAATTTAGTTATCAAATTACGTTAGTTTTCTGTTAGAAATTATAAAGAACTTTTAGATTCGATTTGAAGATAAATTGTTATTGTTGAACTAAAATGGCGTCTTAATATGTATCGTCGCTCCATTATAAATAAGAAGTCTTAGGTCTGTCCCACGGATTTCTTAAACAAGAAATTCGTAGTCTATCCTTTATTTTAGTCGTTACTTGAAAAAGGACGTGATGTTCCGATAGTAGCCATTTTGGTTCATTTTACCGTAAATTTTTGGGGAAGTACACGACGTATAGAATGAATTAAACCGTCTGGGCTATTAATTATTTATCAGTTTATGTTTCTTCATGAGATACATAAACTACTAGTATACTGTTTATATATGGCAATGTGAAAATATATAAACTGGTTATTTACATACACTATTGTATTTATATAATGGGCTATCATTAACAAGAGGCAAAACGGAATTGAATGTCGATTAATAAACGATATCAAAAAGTAATAGAACAGAAGAAATCCACGGTTTCGGAGGTGTATAATAAGCTTAAAGTTAAAACATATGTAACACATGCAGTTGTTTTCCGATACATTTTCGACATTGTTTGCACCTAATTAATTCTTTAATAATATGCATTTATAGTTTAAATGAAAAGTCCACTTTCATTTAGCGACCGCTTCCCTGCACAAATAAATTACGGTCGCTTTTAATCTTAAAATTTTGATAAATGTGGCAGTTGCATATGCATTATAGCATTATGAGTTAAAGGCCCGGTGGTACAATACTTAGTTAAGTGGGGATTAAGGTAAATTACAAGAAATTGTAGCCACCGAAACATCTGAATAACTTGCAAAGTGCGGGTAAGTAGTCTGTGTTGCTGACAACGAAATAGACTGATGTGAACCAAAATGGCGGTTCCCCACCTTGTCTCGATTTGTTTGTGGATATTTTTCAATGCTTCTACAACAATTTTTAGTGCAATGGTACTAGGTTAGAAAATTAATAAATCGCGTAATATCCTTATAACAGTTGCTCGTTGCCTAAATTTTCCGAAATAATCATGGGTTTATCAGATGGATCTAAACAGCGTCTTTCAATCGTCATTGAGGGGGTCAAAATAGTATTTCATTACGGATTCATCCCCACAGTTTTGTACTTGGGTAAGATTTTTTTTTTTTAATTTTCGAGTTGTACCGGCTACCCTCGTGCAAATTTAACTTGTTTTTCTTTCTTATAAAGGATTCAAGAAAGGGGCAGATCCAGGAATGCCAGAAATCAGCTTTGCAAAGTAAGCTTTGAAAGATATTTCTTCAAGTGTTTTAATCTCGTTTGTTTTCAGCCTGCTTTGGTAAATCGGAGGACCTTGATTATCGAAGAGACTTTTTAGTATATTTATTATTTACAAGAATCTTTACCTCATGTTATTATATTTAAGGTTTTAAATAAATCGTTTTATTAAGAAAAATATATTTATCAGTTAGGTGTGTATGTAAAGACTAGACTACACATGGAAAGCTTAAAAATATAAGGAATTTCAACGTGAGTATCTATCGAGATATACGAAATGGTATGCATTGGACGTGCTGATTAAAAATTACTACAGAACTGGCTCTTTCTCGTCACAAAGCACCCTTTTGTAACCGTTGTTATTTTTCTTTCTTCCGATGTAAAAGCCTATCGCCACAAAAAATGCTATGACTATCAAAAGTATGCCAGCCCTAAAAAAATTAATTTAGATGCTGTTTCTTAAGGCAGAAATGTATCATTACCAAAAGTACCAAACCTGGACTGTTTTTTTACAACACCTGTTTTCTCCACAGCAGTATTGGTCCTCTTCGCATACTCCAAATTCACAATAGTAATTGCCCGACACCTACAGAAAAAAATTGTGTTTCACTTTTAAAACAGTTACACTGGGGAAAAAATGGTACTAGACTATCTGCTGTATTGAATAGACTGGTAAATAGTACAGTAATTTCTGATATTTAAATAGAACAATGTGTATTCAAGTCTGAGTCATAGATAACACAAATCAATACATATTTTTGGTTAAATATTAATATACTGAAGTACTTACTATATTTAGAAAATAAATATAAATTATATATAAAGTTTGGGAAACACTTAAATACTTTAAACTAAACATTTGGTTTTCTCACATAAATTTTACCAATAGGTTAGATAAACAGTCTTTTGTAAAAAAAACTTGACAGCTGTTTGAGGTCACATAACCTCAATGTTTTATCGGTAATTTGCCAACTCGATATTTGGTATAAATCGATATACTTGAGTAATTTTTGTATTTCACGCATTTCTACATAGAAAAAATAAACGGTGTATATAAAAAGTGTATACTTTATTTTATATGAAAACTATAAACAGCAGAAATTATTTCTTTTTCCCTTTCTTTGATCCCTCTTTGCCTTGTCCGTCCCCGTTCTTAGCGGGTTGCCAATTCAGTGGTTTTCTTCTGTACATAGGCCAGGGAGGAATGGTTAACTGAAACGTAAAAGTTTTTAGCAAGGAGCGTCCAAATTCAACGACCGTACACTTACAAGTGCAGCCAGTACAAACCCAGCACCTAGAATATATACTGTCTGTGAAAACTGCTGGATAATGTATCCCCAAATTAATCCTACTGCTCCAAACAGAGTAATTATTATTCGAGACAACTTTTCAGCCCTCGCTTGGCCCTCAAAGTCCTACAAAGTAAGAGGTACACAAATATTTCCAAGGAATATTGTCAATTTACCATATGAGTCGGAATTTTACTTATGAAATCCATGTTTTAGTTAAATGTAGATTATTATTTAAAATCAATACGTGCATACAACTTGCAAACGTGTTTTCAATTTATTGATGTGTGATGTATTTGACGTTTGACGGACATTTGACAGATATACGGATAAGGCCTACCAACCTTCTACAATAATATTTAATTATTTTATTTAATGTATACCTATCTTCAAAAAAAAAAAGAAAACGTGTTTGTGTACAATAAAGATGTAAGAAGTGTTAAATATCTGTTTTGTTTTAAATTTATTGAATAAAAATTTGGTGTTGGTACTACCGATTCAATCGTGATTTTTCGTCGCTACTAGCGCCACATCGCCAATTTCCGCGTCCGCTTGCCAAACGCAAACGCCTAGTCGCCATTTCCGTTTTCAAAGCGTAGCTTCTTTTTATTCGAGTTTTTGTCTAGTTTTATTTAAAAATAAAACATGTCGAGTAGCCGCAACGACTGTAGAATATACGTGGGCAATCTTCCTCCAGACATACGCACCAAGGACATCCAGGACTTATTCTACAAATTCGGAAAAGTCACGTTTGTAGATTTAAAAAACCGACGCGGACCACCATTTGCTTTTGTCGAGTTTGAAGACCCTAGGTAAGCTTGAAACTACCCAGGAAACGCCAGGAAACTTCATTATTATTATTTTTAAGGGATGCTGACGACGCCGTCCACGCAAGAGACGGTTACGACTACGATGGGTACAGACTGAGAGTTGAATTCCCTAGAGGAGGTGGTCATGGCGGTTTCAGGGGTGGCAGAGGTGGTGGTGACAGAGGACGCAGCTCCAGGGGGCCCCCAACACGCAGATCGCAGTTTAGAGTACTCGTAACTGGTAAGTTTGTAAGACGTAACAAAGTATTGTATTACTTTTAAATTTTTTGTGTTAGGATTACCTCCTTCTGGGTCTTGGCAAGACTTAAAGGACCATATGCGTGAGGCTGGTGACGTATGTTTTGCTGACGCTTTCAAGGATGGGTCTGGAGTGGTGGAATTTTTGAGGTACGAGGATATGAAATATGCTATCAAGAAATTGGACGATTCGAGGTTTAGATCGCACGAGGTAGGTGTTACTTTATGTTTTTTAATAACCAATTATTACATTTCTATTACCCATTTGTGTGAAAAACTTTACGAATGTGTTGGTAAAGTTATAGATTCAATTTTTTTTATGAATTGGAGTGTTATTTGTAAAATTTGGGTGTTAGACACCTCAGTTTGGAAATTAAGGGACGTGTTTTTCGCGTGGCATTGAGAGGGTCGTAATTTTTGTCGTTAGGGCGAGGTTTCCTACATCCGAGTTAAGGAGGACAGGGGTGGCAGCGACAGACGTTCGGGTGGGCGTTCCAGAAGCCGTTCCTACTCGCCACGCCGCCGGGGCTCGCCTACGTACAGCCCGGTTAAGAGAAGCTACTCCCGAAGCCGCTCACGAACATAATTCTAATGTAGTTTTATTTGGACCGGACATTATGTATGTACGTATATTGTCTGATGTCAGAATAATTTCTACTTCATTTTGAAGGCCCCCTATTGTTTAAGAACTGATTTTTTTTTGCTAAATTGGGTTCAGTCGACGAAAAGTGCAAGTTTTAAGCAATTTATGGTTTCATAGACTGATTGAAAGTTATCGATATTTCGATCACATTTTCTTTTTCTAAAAGTGTTTAGACTTATTTTTGTGTGTTGTACATTCCTGAACGTTGGACTTGCTCTGTGCCAAGACGATTGTGCATTTCGGTACAAATGAAACGTGGAAACCTGTTTTAAATACTATTTTTACCATTTTTTTTTTTTTTTCATAGTGCTGTTTGTAATTCGTACTTGAAATCTCTTGGTGCACGGTGGTCTTATTATATATTTTTTTTTTTTATAAATTTTGGAAGTAACATGTTAAAAACAGCTTGTGTAGATGTAAAACCCTCATCGATTTCAGCTAATAATAATTTTAACCGTAAGTTAAGGATTAGGCACTAATGTATGTTTTTTTTCTGATTTTGGTACCTTTGCTGAGCTGTATCAGCGTTGGACATTTGGAAATAAAAAAAAAAGATAAAAACGGCTTAAGTTATCTATTTCACAACCCCATATTGACCTGGATATGTGCAAGAGGAGAGGAGTGATTGTTTTTTGATGCGGATGTAGGGATGTGTCACGGGATTGCGAAAACAAAGGGATTTTTCGAAAAAAAAAATTAGTAGTTTTGGAGGGATGGATGGATCGAGTTCAGGATCCTTAACGGAAATTCGCATTCAATAAAGGATGTTCATTTGGAGTTCTAAATTTTCAATGTAATTTACGTTTTAATTCGAAATTTCTTGGATCATTTCCGAGGGACAGGATAATCCGTTAGCTCAGGGAGGAATGGAGGATCATTTGCATGCGTTGGATGTCTGAAAAAATTTGTTTAGTAGTAGGAAAAGAGGAGGCGGAAAGGATATTCTCTCCCTCTGTAGGACGTTTGTCAGAGATAACGGATTGTCGGTAAATACAACCATTTTCCCCACTCCTCTTAACGAACGCTCTGATAAATCAGATTTTCCCTACTTTTCTGAAATATTGCCACTGACGGGAATTTTTAATCCTTCACATTGTTCAAGTAGTGACATATTTAAACTGTTTTTACTAATAAGCATTAAGGATTCCCTTATTCTCTTGTTGCCTATTTTATTCTTAAAAGCACTTCAATTTTAATGCAGTCCAGGTAACGGTAAAAATTTAACCTCACGAGAAAATGCGGTCGGTTCTGGGAACTTTATTTAGCGTCAGTTCAGGTTATGGTTGACAGAAAAATGTCAAAAATTTTTGACAGTGGTCCGTCGGTTTGGTTTTAAATTTTGTGACGTCAGTCGGTACATAATTTTATTGACTCAAGTCAAAAGATTATATCATAACGGTCACATCACAAACTGGAAATTAATGTATAAAGTAAACTGACGCTAAATAAAATTCAGTAATTGTTACAATCAAATATTTAATTTTTACCTTAATAGAAATGGTCTTGAAGGGATATTACATGATTTTTACAATATTATAGATTATATAGTGTCGATATTTTGTTTTTTTTTTCTAAATAGTTAAAATTGCTTCATCAGTTTCTTCTAAACAGATGTGCCCATATATATTTTTTTTCTAACGACTATTACTTCCACTTTCCTTTCGTTATAAAAAATAAGGACAATTTGTAACATTTTTCTTTTTTTTTTCGTATGTTAGTTTTTTCATAATTTTTTTATTAGAAATATACAAAAAAAAATAAGGGCAATTTCCAAGATTTGTGTTTGCAACAGTTTTTAAATAATTACTTGTTTTATTAGCCTTCCTGAAAAGATTTTTTTTATCTTTTTTTATATTTGCAACAGTTTTTGATTATTTGTTGTGTTGGCCATCCAAAAAATCTTAATATGAGAATTTGTACATATTTGTTAAAACAATGCATTGTGGAGTACAGCAACTAGGTCACATTTTATGTCACAGAAATTATTGATTTTTCAATAACAAATCGATTAAAATAAGATAAATGTCAAAATAAAATGTGATAAACTCTTTCAGTCCCCCACTTTGGAATATTGAATTTTTGTGACATTTTTTTATCAAATAGAGTTTTATGATGGTTAACATGAATTTGGATGGAGAATGTGTTGTTAGCAACTTATAGAATTATTAATTATGCAAAAACTAGAAGAAAAAAAAAATTAAAAAAAATTGAAAATAAAAAAACCTTCATAATAAACGAATTATAGAAGTAATCAGGAACAAAAAATATGAACAAATTTAATTTAATTTGTTTTATTCCACAGACACGAAATATTGGTACACACTGTATGCCTCAAATTCTGTTAAACAATTCAGTTTTTGTTATTTTGATTTGATTTATTTAGTGAACGTAAAATTGCCGTGAAGTTAAATTTTTACGTAATCTCTTGGACAGGCTCAACAGTGACGTAAAAAAAAATTGTATTTTGAGTGTTTCCACGTTGAGCAGTGCAAGCAACGCCTATGTGGCAATGAAAGTTCCCCCTTATAGTAATTTTTCTTTGCAACACCATTAGGTCTCGCATAAAGCGACTTAAAAGGATCAGGATGAAAATTCCTAGGAGAAAAAATTCCCCACGTCCGACAGTCATAAATTTTAACGGGACTGCGCGGGATTCTATATTTTTCCTAGGATTTTCAAGGATATATGTAGATTTTCAAAAATAAACGGATAAAGGATTAGGATTTCTTAGGATCTTCAAAGTAGGAATTTTCCGGTTTTGGATTTCAGGATGTTTTTCAGGTATTTCACTATTTGTGTTCCTTTTTTTTTAAATATTTTATGCTTAGAGTGTTTTATTGCATGATTCTTAATAAAAGACGATGAACAGTAATAAACGTTTTTTATTTATACGACAAACCGATGTTAAGTAACGTACAACCTGACGATATCCAGTGGTTTGGCCGGTAAGTTGGTAACGGGGCAACGCTGGTTCTCGCTCAGGTGTCTCAAAATGCAACGGAAGCAGAATATGTACCTGTAAAATGAAAATGAACGAATTAATACGAACTTTTTATGTGAAATTAGGCTTTGTTACCCCGATACTGGAAGAACGGTAGGTATTAGCCATGGTTTGAGGCACACGGGACACTTGCCTTGATAATTCTTCGCTTTATTGTCAACCTGCAAGCAATTTAGAGAAATATCAATATTTGGATGTTAAATTGACTTCCAAAAATAAAAGATTAACTTACAGGTGGCGGCGGGACGATTGGCAAGTCCGTAAAGTTAAAATTTGATTTCTGAGTGTTCCAAGTTTGCAGAAATTGCAGGAAAAACGCCGTCACCTCTAGAAAAGTAGTCACGGCATTCTTTACAAGTCCAAAACTTAATTCCGATAAACTAAAATCACACAATTTAATAAACGATATATTACAGTTTACATCAAAACTTCACCTTAAGTTTCCTTTAAAAAGTGTCGTCCAAAAACTCTGTATATCTTGCTGGTCTAGAGCATACATTAATTTTACGTCTAATAATTTTAAAATTGGCGTTTGGAATTCTGATTGATTCGTCATGCATTTTAAGTAATTGTGTATGAGAATTATACCCCAACCCACTTCCATCGCGGAATGTGAAAATAACACTAGTTTCTTCAGCCTTCCTTCAAAATCCTATAACAATCGTATGATTAAAAAAAGCCGTAATTATACAGGGTGTCGTATTTTGAAATAGGAGGACTTCAAGCGTCTTTAGAAAACCTCATTCCGAGACTAAAAGTATTTATAAATAAGTCGTAAAATATTTCCTTTTTTAGATATAGAGCCAAAAATTTTTCTAACAAAAAAAAAATCGTATTTAAAAGCGAATATATCCATACCTGTCTCAAATATCCTTCGGCATTTTCTATCCTCATGACGGCTATTTTTTCCTCCATTTTCCTCTTGAAATAGGGCAAAGCCACTAAAAATATCAACGATAGCTCCTTGTGTCGTTGCGTTAATGGGGCATTATCGGCCGCAACCCTTTTTAAGCCATAAAAGTTTTCCGAGAACGAAGCGTCTGCAAACTAACGGTAAGTCCAAATACTGTAAACTTGTTTCCTTACCATAATATTTTAAGTAGTGGTACTGTAGCAATCCATTTAGAACAAGAAAGGCTTCTTCGTAATACTTATTCAACCAGTTAAATTTTATTGGAAAATTGTTTGCTAAAAACTGCAAAGAATTATTTCAAACAAAGTGTGGCATTTATCAAATTACCAAAGCAATTTTTTGTAAAGCTGGGTGTAACGTATCGTTTAAGGATTTTTGTGCGACAATTTCGAATATACTAGGCTTGTTCTGAAACGTAAACGTAAAATTTGCAGCATTTTCTGCCATACTGCTCTGCCGCCTCTATTTGAAATTTTATTTTTATTATGTTGGCTACTCTGTTAAATACATTCACTGGAAAAATTCCCATAAATAGGCCGCAACTCGTAAAAATTATATTATTATTATAAAAGATAATCACTTGAGTTTGTTTTAAAATTAAAATAGGTATTGATTTCTTGAAATATACTATCAATATTAAAAGAATATGTTAGGTTAAGTTGTTCACACAAAACTTGTTTTTGAGGTACTGCCAATCGCAAAGGTAAAAATACAAATGTCAAAACAAGGTTATGTTGATAAAAGGTGTTCGAGTTGTTTTGCGGGCGCTCGAAGAAAACAAATTTGGGAATCTCAGGTAGGAAATATTGTAATTTTTGATAAAATTAAACTGTCTGCATTGTTGCCGGAATTAAATGAAATATAAACAGTTATGAATGGCTATTTTTACACTGCAAAACGTTTCCAAAAATGGAAAATTCCGGTAATAACATTCTAGACAGACTGTCAAACAATTTTGAAAAACCATAATTGTAACCTGTATTGCTAGCTACTAAATTCTAGTTTTTTTTTCTACTCGTGTTTTCATTAGTTATTTTCGTAAGTTAAACACCAAGATGTCCAAGACAGCACTAGTATTTTTGCCACCTGGAGCCGAAGAGATGGAAGTGGTCATAGCTGTAGACGTACTACGTAGAGGAGGGGTAAACCTTCGCCTAATTCTTCAGTGCTCTCAATAAAATAGTTATATTGTAGATAGATGTCTCTGTAGCAGGAATTTGCGATGCCTCTCCAATGGTTAAATGCAGTAGAGGTGTTAACATTAAACCGGACTTTCTAGCGTCCGATATTAAGGGCCCTTACGATGTTTTGGTGTTGCCGGGAGGTCTGGGCGGTGCCCAAAATATGGCAAGATCTAAAATCGTGGGGGAGCTGCTCAAACAACAAGAAAGCGATGATCGATGGATAGCTGCTATCTGTGCAGGTACGATCGAAATGTTGGCATAGTTTCCGCCCATTGAAAGCTATTTTTCAGCACCCACCGTACTGAAAGCTCACGGAGTGGGGTTAGGGAAAAGTTTAACGTCTTATCCAGCCATGAAGGATCAATTAAAAGACGATTACAAGTACCAAGAGGATAACGTTGTGATTGACGGCAAGCTTATAACCAGCAGAGGACCAGGGACAGCTTACGACTTTGCTCTTGCTATTGTAGACAAGTTGGTTGGTAAAGAGAAGGCTTCTGAGATTGCCAAGGGGATGCTTCTGACTTACTAGAATTCGTTGCTTCATAAGGCTTTGGTTTTGTTGTTCTTTACAGATGCATTAGTTATAATTTGAACGAGTTGAAATGTTAAATTGTTTTTGTTACTAGGTAACGTTTGGCTGAAATATAATGGCTGTAATATATTTTTTTTTTGATCTGTTTGGACTTTGATTCAATTGAAACTCTTTCCGAATCAAATGAATTAAAAAATGTAGGCATAATTGTTAAAATGATCGTTAAAGGAAAAGAACATAAAGTGGATCTAGATTGCCATGACGCAAAACATTGGTGTGGACATGGTAGGGTTGCAATTCATGATATATACAAATAACAGCTTTCCATGCTGTTCACAGCTGCATATAGTTATAAATAATCATCTATAAGGGCATATAAAAATCCCCTTAAAAAAATCTCCGCAGCAAGGTTATTTATTTCACACGTTTGATGCTTACGGACTACAACAGCCATTCATAATTGAGATCCTGTTTTACGTTACGATTTTCTGTTTTCCTTCATTTTTTACTATTTTTTCGGTTTTAAACGTTTTATATTAACTAAATAAAGGAATTTGTCGGTTACAAAAAATATTTTCCTATAATGTAGTTTGCCCTATAGAATATGCAATTTGCTTTTCTAATGTCAAGGATAAATCCAGCAGAACTACGGTTATCGGAGAAGATTTTATAATTAAAAAATGCCACAGGTGGATTCAAAGTTTTTATTGGTAATCTTTTTATTCAATTTTCTTAAAATAAACTGATAATTTATTTAACTGTACGAGAAGTGTGCGATTTTGTTGTCAATGGGTAATCCTAATGGACCTGTAATGAGTGAAAATGTAGTTTTGACAGTTTAGAGGGAAAAACTAATGTAAAATATTGCAGCTAACTAGATTAACTGTTGACTTTCCGGAGAAGAAAAATAGCAGCTGTGAATAACACGGAAAGTTGTTTCTTATGTATCGATCGTTAATCCATCAGTTAAAGCATATTTTGTTTCTATTGATCTCATTTTCATTGCAATTTGTAACAAATATAGCACTAGTGAAGCAAATTCTGCTGGTTTCAAACAATATTAAGACAAATATAAAATAGGGCTTTATTTATATTTAAATTATATACAAATTTAAGAACATTTGAATAAAATTAAAAACTATGTACAAAATTCAAATCAAATATAAACGCCTGCATCAACTAACTTTATCCAAAGGCGGCCAAAGTAAACTGACTTCACCGTGCGCGGATTCCGGAAGCCATTTTATGTATTGCGCTAGTAAATCTGCAAGAAAATTCCTAAATATAATGAAACGAAAAAAATAAACAATACATTTTAGACACAAAATTCATATGCTCAGAATAACGATCGTCCAACAGGGACTATCACAGAATTAAAAATAAGATCATGCTTACATTGAGGGCTGTCTCTCCAAACATCCTCCAGAGCTCTCTTGGAGCAGCACTCCCTACTCAGAAGGGCTTTCAACAACACTTCAGTTCGCGGCTGCAGTTTCGCCCAACTTTTCGTCATGATGTTTGCCGGGCTGAGTAAAGCCGCCACGTATTTTCCAAGCCTTGAGAACACCTTCCCTTCCAGGAGGAACCTCGCGAACCACTTGTAGGCGTCCATAGACGCAGGGTAGACGATTTCTATCTGCGGTAGCAGCCAGGCCTGCGGACCGAAGGTACCCGACACCGTGCAATGGACTTTACCTGAAAATCGGCAATTTTGAAAGCCCGTTGCTTCGAAATGACATTAGCACCTACCTGTTGCTGGGTTATACCGCGGCTCAGGACTCAGCAGCGGCTCGGACAGGTTACACATGCTCGGAACATACGTGGCCAGCCATTCCGGCTCGATAGCCGTCACGCCCCTCATGTACATCTTGTTGGTCTCGTAAATCTCCTGGTAAATGACGAACTCCGGCAGCGCTTTCTTGAGGACGGAGCCCTGGTGGAGGAAAACGGGATCCTCCATGTTGTTGGCCTGGTATGCATATTTGAATTTGGCCTTGTCTTCGTCTTCTTTTACCTCCTCGGGAAGGATTTTCTTGGCGATTTGGTCCCCCATACCCGCCAGGAGGATTTGTCTCAAGAGCTTTGCCTACCAAAATAAATTGGTATTACACTTTCACAATCAAATCACTAAGTAGTAGTTCAAATGAATCGTTCCTGTAGACCCACTTTCTCAATTTAACCTCTTAATATATCACCCAGTAGTTCAAATGTACCATACCTGTAAGTCCGTTGGTGGCTCTAATTTTGGATCGACAACAATTTCCGCCTCTGGAATGTTGTTTTTTATTTCGTTGGTCAGCTGTACCCGCAACTTTCGGATTTCTACAACTGCCTTATGTCTCAGTCCGTTATCGTTGCAGAATTTTTCCAACCTCCCCTGACTGTTGGCGTATTCTGCCGCGCCTACGGCCTTCAGCAGTACCATATTGTCTCCTAAGAGTAGGGAATTGCCCTGGCCCGCCCACTGGTGACGGGTGGCTGACCATTTCTGACGGATCTGCTTCCTTTCTTCCATCGACATTGGAACGATCGGAACCTGCGAGAAACAAGAATGGAATTCCGCACTACGGCCGACAATAGCGCCATATTTGATACCACTGGAATTTTTTTTGCGATTAATCCAAATCCTTACCTCTAGTAACACTTCTTGTACGGAAAGTGCCGCGACCAGGCAGATAGTGTATGGTAAAAGGTTCTGTTGGTGGCTGAGCGCCAGCATCTTGCCATACCTAGGCAGCAGCGGGAATTTGGAGATGGCCCTACCCAAGGGAGTGACTTGACCCTTCTTCAAGGCACCTAAGGTTTCCAATCTGGTCTCGGCCGTTTTTAGTTGTAGCAAATCCGGGGCCGTAGGGAAGGGGAAGTTCACCACTTTGTCGATATTCATGCACTTCATTTGAAGGTAGAGATCGTCGACGGGCTTCTGCTGGATTTCGGGCACGGAATACTCTTGGAAGGTGTCGTTAAAAACTGCGCTCGAATACAACCTAATAGATTGAATTGATGAAATATACAACTCCATACAAGATAGAAATTTTACTACACATAAGTGTTATTTTCTACTATCTATACAATTTGCTAAATTTAATATCACTACTATAATTTTTTTGATTGAGCAGAACTAAAACGGTTAGTGTGCTCTATAAAATAAGCAATGAAATGAATCAATCGCTTTTTTCTTAAAGGCAATGGTTTTAACAATACAGTCATAACCCACTGGTAAATTTAAGAATGTATTTTTAAACAATCTTGTATCTTGCCCAAAGCGGGCCATGAAATAAAACATTCGCTTGTTTTACTGTTGCTCACTTAAAGGGAATTGTTTTAGAAATAGTCATAGCCCACTAGTCAAAGTATGAGTTAGAAAACAGGCCATTAAATGAAAAAATCGCAATTATTGTTTCAATAGTACAGTCATAGTAAATTTAAAGATGTATTTAGAGTAATATGATTTATTGAAAAGAACATAAACAACATAATCAAAGCAAGCCATGAAATGAAACAATCATTTGTTTTACTGTTCAATTGTTTGAATAATACAGTCATAGCCTATTAGTGAATTTAAAAACCCACTTATTCATCATAAACTTTTAATTTTTCTGATCTCGGAGAACACTATTTTCCCATTTACCTGTAACAGTGTCCTGGTCCCACCCTGCCGGCTCTCCCCGCCCTCTGATTGGCGGAAGCCTTGCTAGTCCAGTGCACGACGTAACTGGTGACCCCGGTCACCTTATCGTACAGCTTAATTTTGGCCTTGCCGGTATCTATCACGTATTTGACTCCCGGTATAGTCAAGGAAGTTTCCGCCACATTGGTACTGACGACGCAAAGCCTGCACCCGGGCGGGGGCGGTTCGAACACCTTCTGCTGCTTGTACGACGGGAGCAGAGAGTACAAGGGCAGGGTCCAGAGGGGCTGGGCGTTGGTAATGGTGGTGATTTCTTCATCGTCGGAGTCTTCGTCCTCGGACGGTTCCTCGTCGGATTTGTGTTCCGTGTCGCCGGGCACGCTATAGTCGTCCAGATTGATCTCGGGGATTATCTTGATTTTTCGTTTCTTGTGCAGCGCTTTGCGCATACCTAGAATCAAAAATGGGTGAATATAACGAAAAAAATTCTTTGAAGATATTCACCATTATCCACATCTTCGTCTTCACTTGTTTCGCCGTTTTCTTCACCCTCTTTCTTCATCTGTTCGCTCTTCTCCAGAATTTTTTCCTTGTGTCTCAGGGGGAATGCTTTCCGTAGCTTCCGCACCAATGAATTCACTTCCTGTTGCCCTGTAACAAATATTAATATACCCCCTTCCGGCAACTTCGTATTTATTTTAACGGCTTTGCTGAAAGCGTCTTTGAGGTAGTTCTCGTTCGTCCTCTTGTTAAAGTGAACCGTTACTGGAAACTGCCTCGCTTCGACTTTTATGACGGGCGGTGGGCTTTTAAACAAACGTTGGTTCATAGTGAAGTCTTCTAAGCGTAAAGTGGCGGACATTATTATTAGTTTGAGGGGGTCGCCTTTCTTGTGGCGAAGTGGAACAATTCGAGACAACAAACCGATCAAAATGTCGGTATAAACAGACCTGAAATATGTTAAATTAAGATTCGGGTGGGTAAAAACGAAATAATCACTAACCTTTCATGCGCCTCGTCTAAAATCACGACTGAGTATTTGCTTAGCAGGAAATCGTTTTGAACTTCTTTAAGAAGTACTCCATCCGTCATAAATTTAATTTTCGTGTCTTCCGTGACGTTGCCTTCAAACCTTATCAAGTAACTGACCTCCTTCGTACTCAGATTCATCTCGTGGGCGACTCTCTGTGACATGGATATCGCTGCGACTCTTCTAGGCTCCGTTACGGCAATTTGTTTCTTCAAGGCGTACCCCGCTTCGTATAAAAACTGGGGAACTTGCGTTGTTTTGCCGCTGCCCGTTTCACCGGCTATTATGACGACGGAGTTTTCGTTTATCACCTCCATTATCTGTTGTTCTTCGGCTAGGATAGGCAATTTTAGTCTAGCAGTTTGTATTTCTTCGTTTCTTATAACGTCTACGTATACCGCAGGCTTCGAATTAGTTTTAAGAATTTTTTTGTTACGTACTTTGATATCATCTTCTATTACAATAGGGTCGGTTTTTTCTTCTAAAATAACAGTCTCACTGTTTTCTTGCTTAGAACCCTCATCGACTGTATTATTTTCTTTTACCTCATCCTCAACCTGTACTTCTTCACAACCGTTTTCTTCCACCTCACTATCACTAGTTTCCGTGTCACTTTTTTCGAAGCCTACCACGTTAGGATCATTATTCGTCAATTGCTCATCTTTTACTTCCAACAGTTTCCTTCGTTTCGCCCCCGAAATGCTGTTTAATTTTGCCTCACCTGTTAAAATGTCCAAATCTCTTTTCGGCTTAACTTTTTCTGGATTTGCTTCTTCTTGGAAGTACCTCTTCAAGCCTTTAGTTTGTATAGCTGCAATCGAAGTTAACTGGGAAAGTTCGTCGTTAGTTGCTCGAACTTTCTGAAGGGATTCTAAGAGGGCAGCTCTCTAAAATTTCAGGATAAGGTGACGTTACTGTTACAAATAGAATTACTTTCACTTACGTTTTCTTTTTTCTTCTTTTTCTCGACTATCCTCTCCAGGCGCTTTCTGTGTTTCTTGGACAATATCTTGGTCACTTTCTCCGTTTTTATTTTCGTTTTACGCTTTTTGGAAGGTAAAACCAATTGGTTGCTTTGATCATAATGCCCACCAGAGTCAATATCTACTTGTATCTGGAAAACAAGAATTAATATATGGTTTCTTAAGATTTGTAAAACCTTTACCTTCTGAGTGTCGGAATTATCGATTATAGTGTCAACTACTTTCCTAGCTTTCCAGTTAAACCCCTTTTTTACCATTTTGTCTCTAAATACTAGCGTGCTCCCTTTTTCTTTTAAAAAAATTAGGTTATTGTAGTTGTAGGTTATGATGTTAATAACCACCATAGACCTTATAAGGTCTATGATAACCACAGATTATTAAAATAACAGTAGGTATAGAACAGTTTGACATAGAATACTGTTGGAACAATTTTTACGAACTAATCGAATATATGTTTTAAAACTTATAGCGTTATAATATAATTCAAACTTATTGATTGGTTGTGCTGACAAATATTAAGAATAAAGTTATATCTGTATTAAAATTTGATTTGTGTAATCTTTTGTAACAGGTATCGCGCATAAGTGGAAATATTAGGGTATTCGCCAAAATTAGTTCCATAAAATTTTTGTACCTTAGAACATATATGGTCTAGTTTGCCAAGAAGACACATTACCCGTGAATACTAAGTCTAGATATCCATAAATTAAAAATGTTTTCTACTTTGCATTTTACGTATTTATTTATTGAAAATATAGAATTACATTAATAATATTTAAAAATAAATTACATAAAATATTTACAAATCTTTTCTAACATCTAACATATTTTTTCTAGCCTTTCTAAAAGCATGTAACACTTCTTCGACGCTTTTGATCAAACTCGAACAATTCAGTTTTTCGTAAATAAGTTTCTCACTTGAATTACTCCCGTTGAATTCCTTTAGAAACGCCTGGGATTGATGAACAACGTTCAATCGAACATTCAACTCACCTGTTCCTAGCGTATTTATTCCAAATTTATTGATTACAGCTCCCTGAAATGAGTGACGTTACGTTTTTCGATGTAGATATGATTTTTAATACATACTTCATGCTCTTTGGGGATGCCTATCCACGTGACGTCTTTATAATTTTTACAGTCCCCAATAAAAAATCTTCTCAAATCTCCCCAAGTGCCTTGGGTAAATCGAAAACACGATAAATTATAAAAGTGATGGCCTGGTTCCGCTATCGGTAGGTTTTTGTACGTCAGTCCTTCAGTTCGGTATCTGTCCCAAGTATCTTTGGATATGATTTCGAAGTAGATGTATGGTGTTTTTGGAATACCTTGAAAGTCAAGCTACTTTTAAAGTATATTTACTATAAATAACGCTTACCTTTTTCACTTAGTTTTTGTATGTTATACTGCAAAACCACATCAACGCAATGTCCAAAGTGAAGCAAGTATTCGTCGGTGACTGCATGACTTGTTTGAGTCCTTCCCTTCATACTTTCTGGATTTTCACAAGACCAACCGTCTGGAAGATCGATGTAATACTCAACGTAAACAGCAGGGTACTCAAAGTGCTTGGCCGACAATATTTCCAAAAATAAGTATACGTAGAGCTTGTTTTTTGGAGGTAATGGGAATTTGTTACCTATTACACGTTGTTTTATTGATTGTTTGTATTCTGATATCTAAAATATTTCATTTAGGCTGTGAAAGTATTTGGAAATACCAAGTTTTTACCTTTTTAATGATTTCTTGTTCTTTCAAGGCCAACTCTTCAGAAATTTCTGAACAATTTTCAATGAAATAGAAAAAATATCTAATCGTCTCCGATCCGACTTTTATGTAATACGGTTTGGTTGTTGTGAAATCTGGATAAACGCTTAAAACTTGCGAATTATTATCAAATTTTATACTGCAAAGAAGTTGCTCGTTTTTAATCCATACATTTTCCACATATTCTCTAAAAAAAATGAGTTCAAAATCTTTTTTCAACCCCAGTGCTACTGACTACTACGATGACGTCATAGCAGTAGGTTTCTTACCCCAAATCTGCCATGACGTACATTTTTTCAACATTACTTGATACAATCATGTTCTCCATGGAAAATTGAAGGTGTTTATTATAGTCAAACTCGTCCTGGTCCTCTCGAAAATCCTCTGCAGCATCTGAGTTGTCAACCATATTTTGTAGGTAAGTCATTTTATTGCCAAATAACTGAAAATTAAAAATTAAAAAGTCACCCAATCTTCTTAAAACTAGTGCAGTACTTCTTGTTCAAAGGTATACCCATCCTCTTCAACAAACGTGAAAAGGTCAAGGCCTTCTTCACGGTTTTCTTGGTTTTTTAGTTGTTCGTGGTACCTCTTCTCTAGATCTGTGATGCAATTCAAAGCGTCTCCATAGAATTCCCGCTCGTTTTTGCTGAACTGTTTTTCCTGCCAAGAAATCGTCTTAATTCGCCAACCATCATCAGTGTCTTCTTCGCTTGTCTCAGCATTTTCTGCTTCGATTTCTTTATATTTTATCCTGCAATTTAGACCGCAACAGAAAATTACAGCAAAATAAAAATAGTTAGTATTATCAGCAATCATAAATAATATACACATAAAAAGTGTTATCTTAGTGGCGCCGTCTTTTGACGGCGATTACAACTACCCCGCACTCTATCGATTAGTTGTTGGTTGTACTTACCGTATCTGGAAGTTTCTAACATCATCGGGGCATCTGTAATACGCTGTATACTTTGTTAATTTGTCCTTAATCAAAGCCATTACTTGTTAAATTTAGAAAAAAATGTTAATTACTCAGTGTATTTTTGATAGAAATTGCTAGCTCGTGCTATTCTTTTATTAGAATTGGATGACAATTACAACAATGAAGATAGGTACGCGCAATTTGAATTTGATTGGCAGTGTCGCCAACTTTGTACTACTGCGTTCAAACTGCAGCTTATTTAAAACTTTGCGAAATTCAAGAAGCGGCAGTTAGCTGCAAAATACAAACGTATTATCATTTGAAGTATTATTTTTCATTATTACTTTGAATTACCGATTGTTTTTACTGCTATATAGATATTTTAATCAGTTTTTTGTGTCGAATATTTTTTCTCTTCCAGTATAATAGCTGTTCTGCACAAAGCAATTTGTTTAACAATACATTATAACGTTGACCTTCACTTTAATAATTTCTTTGCACAAATTACCTATTTTTATATCGCTTGTAACAATTATTCAGTCAACCCAACAAATAATGAACTGAAAAAATAATAATTTCACAACTAGATTTCAAAACATCGGCATTAGCAAAAAAAAACGAATCGAACAAGTCGAATTTTAAATTTTAAAATCAAAGAAAAGGATATGGGGTTACTGTTTGACTGTACACCTACGAGTATATGTTTCGCTCTTGATCGATGTACTTTACGATGCTTCCATCCCAAACTGGGTGCGACCAGTCGCCAACAATCCGCTCTTTTGTTTGTTTAAATAAACAATGGAACATTCGTTCCCGCTTGCCGGCAGTATCGAAACCCGTGCATAAAATCAGGACGAAACTCGGATTCGCTCGTTCCACAATTAATATTTGTTATTTACATTAAGTCAATGACACTGGAGGTCTACAATGTTGTAAATTGCACCATAAATTGTTTGTAAAGTGCCTTTAATTGCGAGGCGACGCGGCAACGTCGCTCGAGCGTGATTGTGTCGGATCTAGACGGGTCATGCTAAGATCGCAACGGATATATTCGTACTGAATCAAGTCATTTTAAGTACATACAGGGTGTTTTTAAATGAAGTAGCAATAATGAGACCACAAATTCTTTAGGTGAAAATAAATCAATTTAACTTAACATACCTATATCGAAAGTCGCATAATAAAAAAGATACAGGATGTCAGTTAAAATTTTATTTTCGATATTTGTAAATAAGAAATCCAAATATTTACATAAAATTTGTAAGTCGGGGTTTTTTTCGGGCGAGAAATTCAAATTTGTTTCTAATTTTGATGTCACTAGTAGAGGGCGCCAATTATGGCACACCATGTTTCTTTTAAATGACATATCTTTTTTGCAGCTTAGTGTATCCATCTGACTATCGAAACAATCGATTCTCCTACCTGTTTTATTTGAAAAAGGTATACCTTGCTAAAGTCGGTAGGAGTAACCATTTTTGAAATAATCCTATTTGAAATGCTCAGTGCACCGATTAAAAACTGTTTTGGTTTCAGGCAAATTTTTCTTTCGCATCACAAAAAGTAACAAATTGTCGCCAGATTGATGATTGAGTGCTTTGTCGTTGTAAAAGTTTTAGGTAACTTTTTCCGCTGTCAAAGTGACAACTACACTGTGACATGTGAGTTTTTTTATACATAAATTCAATTGTCCATAAATGGTTTGTTTATTTGATCAATACAAATGCATTTACTAAAAGAAACAAACTTAACATCATCTTTACTTCCAGAGGACATTATACGACGCGACCCGACCATTCCTGAAACCTCGCGATCGGGTGCAATCCCGGCGAGGTCCCGAGCAACGTTATCGACCACGTCCACTCCCCTATTCATAACTTTATTATTTCATTTTGTCGGGTTTCTCTTTCGTTGTAACGATAATATAATAACTTTCAGCGGAGCCCGTACAAGCGGCAAAGGGAGGGGGGGGAGGGTTAGATGGCGGGTGGGTTTTTGCTTTTATTCCGTTGCGGGGGACAAAGGGATTGAAGGTGACAACTTGAATGCAGGTACCTATTGTGATGGAGTCTCCATTGGACGGCATATTCGATCGATTTGGAACGCGAACGGCCGTCCGATCGCTCGACCAAGCCTTTAAGAGCTCCTCAGGAGTAATTATCAGTAACGGAGGTGGAAGAGGAGAGAAAATTATTTCTTTGCGTTGTTGTAGAACGGTTGGTTGGCTGAACGAGCTGTGGAACACGGTCGAGAGAAGCAACGGGGCGCCCTACAAAGAGACGAAATCGCGTTACATGTTTTTTTAATACAACACTACACATCTATATACTTTTATCTACAACTGCTTTATAGGAGCCTCATTACAGCATTTATTTGGCACTGTTTCAGTTGAATAAGGTCTTTACACCACTAGGAGAGTAATGTGACATATTACCTCATTAGTGAAATATTAAAGAAAAGAGATCACTGCTTAACGGATATTTTTATTAAAAACCAACAGGTTTATCAATTTGGCAATTAATAGATAATTTAACTTAAATTAAATTGAATTACTTGTTATAAATATTAACAACACAACTTTGGCAATTCGTAAGATTAGTACCAGATGAATGCAGCTGGTCTGTATTTGTACTAACAATGCTTAAATTTTCTCTCTAAGCACTTGATGTAGCTTCAGTGACAACAGTCTCTCCATCAAGAACTTTTGTGGGACTTTTTTTTGTTTTCAAAAGATATATATATGGCCTTCACACACGGTGTTGGACTTCCAACTATCATGCCGTTTTATACTTAGAAGGTCTGCTCCTGTGTTGGCTAGAAATGAAGTAGATGATCATCAACAGTGCCTTGTATATTACTGAGGCTGCGATAAATTGAGAGAAAAAGCAATCTTCTTTGGCATTACGCTAAAAGTATTTATACCAATAGGAAGTTTTATGCATTTACCACCGCTGTAACCAAAAAAAAATGACTAGGTCGCAGGGCGACATATTTTCGTATTACTTGGACCATATTCATATTTTTTATTCCCCCGGCAGTGATACATAATTCTCGGGAAACTTTGGTTTTCGTATTCGGTATGAAGTTTTGAAAAATGTTTCCTTCGTTTTTTTACGTTTTCTAACAGCAAATTAGTTAACTCGTCCACTTTGCATGCACCTCCTAGTCCAATAACTAAGGCAACCTTAAATTTTGTATTTATGAATTTTAAATAGCAAACACTTTCTTGTTCTTATCTTTGTTAGCAAGAATTTTGTGTCATTGGCATCTTAAAAAACTTTGAAACATCTTCTTTCCTTAATATTCTTAACTTTTTTGGTTTGTATCCCACTGATTGCTTTTTCAGAAAAGCAATTAACTTGTTGAATTTACTGATATCAACATTTTGCCGCATAGAGGTAGACCGCAGCATAGAATAGAACGCCCAAAGACCAGATGATTTGTACTCTTGGATAATTCTCTAAAAAATGCTAATAATACTTTTTCCTTTGCTTCATATTTTATATTCTTAGATGCACAGCAATCAGTGAATCGTTTATAAAATTATTCGTACTTGTTCGTAAAGCTACTGCAGTTGCAGCAGCATTTCTGCATCACTCATTATTTCAATCAACACCGACCGCTATTCTCACAAGAAAATGTAAAAACGAACTCAATTTTGTTTATAACAAGTTTGACAGATTACCATAACAATGCCTTTGCTTCTTAATTTTGAATCAAAACTTAAACTGATGCTGATTTTAGATCTTTATATAGTACACGTGGGATAACGGCATTTTTTGTTACATTCGTGAAATTATAAAATGTCTGAAAATCTCACTCATATATAGTAATGCCAATATCCCACTTGTACTATAAATAACTATTAGTCATTTTATCTGTACTGGTACTATGGTGTGGTAGTACGATTTTTATTTATTATACTTATTGTAGAAGAATGATCAAAATATTCTTGAATCGGTTATTGTTTTGATTTTTCCTGATCCTTTCTATAATACAGTCCAAAAACCCTCTATAAATGAATTTTGAGGTCGCCGTATATCTCGCCAAATCAAAGTTGTAGTGTCTCTTAGGCACAGAAATCTTGAAAAATAAAACACGTAGAGCAGAAGTAATATAAAAATTAAAATTATTGATGTTCGGTTTATCCACTTTTACTATTTAAATTCTCCTGAAATAATGTAAAAACTAAAATGCATTTTTATGACACACGTTATTTTGCTATTATTCTAACTCCACATTTAACAATTATTTTCACATACTTATAAACAAAAGTGGACAAATCTTATATGCAGAATTATGTAAGTTTATGTTATAACAATATTACATCTACAGTTGAATTGAAAAAAATACGTATTTTGAAAGATTTCAATAATTAAAAGTTTGTTGGATAGATCGCTTTCTGACGTTATACAGTGCTTTCGAAAAGTAACGAATAAATTCATTATTTTTGAAATTGAGAAGTTTTCGAAAAACTCCTCTGGCACGTCGATTTTGTTTTAAAAAAGGCACTTTTTGACATACGACATATATTTGTGAAGTCTGCGTTGTTCGAGATATGACGTCATCCACAATTTTTTCAAATTTTGACCACGCCATTTTAAAGAGCGTGTCATTCTACATACATACATCATGAAAAATTATGGTGTTACATAACAAACATTTCAAGAAAATAATGTTTGAAGATTTTAAAATTTAATTTTCACAATATTGCCCATTATGCAACACCTGTCCGTGTTTATTTAGATGAGCTGTTCCCGAATCGTTGGGTAGGGAGAAGGGGGCCGATTGAGTGGCCAGCCAGATCGCCTGATTTGACACCCCTAGATTATTTCTTGTGGGGATACTTAAAAAGCACAGTATACGTTACTAGACCGGTTAATTTAGAGGATTTAAAAGCAAGAATTCGTCACGAGATACATCGTATACCTCCTGAAGTTATTGATAATGTCTAAAAAGAATTTATTAATCGTCTTGGCTACTGTCAGGCAGCCAACGGTGCACAATTTGAACATTTAATTTAGTCGATTTTTTCCATAATTCATTTCATTTTCAGTATTGTAAAAATTAAATTTTAAAATCTTCAAACATTATTTTCTTGAAATTTTTGTTATGTAACACCATAATTTTTCATGATGTATGTATGTAGAATGACACGCTCTTTCAAATGGCGTGGTCAAACTTGGGGGTTGCTATTTAAAAAAACTGTCGATGACGTCACAAATGTGGATCGTATGTCAAAAAGTGCCTTTTTTAAAAACAAAATCGAAGTGCCAGGGGATTTTTTTCAAAAATTTCAAAAATAATGAATATATTCGTTACTTTTCGAAAGCACTGTATATTCGTTTTGGTATGGTGGTATGAGGTAACCTTCCTGTTATTTGATACACTCTGTATTATTCAGTTCTTAAATGTCTAAAATTGCTTATTACAAATTATTATTATCCATTATCAATTTCCACCGGTCGTACAAAAATCCTCTGAAAATTTTAACTAAGTAATACGATATCTTTGTCAATTGACTCATTTCTACGAACTGTTTAAAATCGAAATCATGTTTACTGCTATCATAAAACAAAGATAAATATATAACATTCTAATACAAGTATACTTACATGCCATTAAATAAATATATAAATAAACTTCTGTTTCTTTCTAAAAATTTGTATGGTTAATGAATTGTTATTGATTGTTATTTATATTCTTAGAAATTGATATCTTCAACCGTGTTGTAGTTCCCTGTACAAGCTTATGTATTTTAAAACCGTAAAAATATCGTTAAATTATGCAAGAGCATAAGAGCAATTATAAAAAAAAAAACTGGAAATTTTGTTAATTGAAAAGGGTACGATTTTGCATAGTAAATACAAAAGTGAAGATACAATGACCTTTTGTGTACTATAATGTTACAAAATATCGCCCTGTACAATGCCTCAGATAAGAAGCATATTTCAAACGGTGCAAGTATGCATTATTGAAGCCCAACCTAGCGAATGGGGACAACGGAGTGCATTTTTTCAGCCCCTGGAACACAAACGACCGAAGGAAAGCATTCGTGGATAAAATCAATTCGGAATTTCGATTTGCCTAGCAACTCGCAGTACTGTCAACAAGAATGGACTCTCTCGGGGTCATTGCAAGTGGGTAAACATTGCATCTATGCCGTTTTGAGTTTTGGTATTTGTAAACTAAAGCGCATGTTTCAGAAAGGAGGAGACGTCAGAAATTCACTTAACCGTCGCCCAAGAGCTAAAATACTACAAATGTTGGAAGCTTTTGTTATTTTTGTCACTGAATTTACTATAGAAGTTCCATTTGCGACAATTAACGACATGGTGAAGGAGCAAGATTCCTGCTTGACCTCTCGAGATTATATTTTTTGTTTGCAAACAATTCTGTCAGGGAGGCGCGACGGTTTGGAGATAATTTGCAACATCTTTGTAGGAGCTGAATCTTTTTATAACCGTTTCTTAGAAGCAGTTCTATAAACCCGGTGGTTTATGTAACATCAAAATAATCGTCGATACGAATTTCTCGATTCTCAGAAACAAATAACTGTATTTTTGACAATTTAAATAGTTTGTCTGTTATTTTTAATATTAAAATCGTTTTATGCCAAACAGCAATTGAAACCAGTTCCTGTGCGTGAAGGTGAAAAGATTTTAAAAAATGTAAATAAAACTTAAATAAGCTCTATTTTCAATGAAAAGTATTATTTTTGGGATTTGACAGAAACCACTAATGACGCATCAGTTATATTTTCCAGAAACATACCCTACTTTTTTTTCTGCTAAAAAGCTCTTCATTTTCTAATAAACTTTTATTAAGCACTTTAAACACAGTCTATTATACAGTCCGGCGTCTTCACGTCGGCTCCTTTGATGTCGAGGTCCCAGATTTCGTTTTTTTAGACGACCAAAAGACGACTGCACATTTAGCCGCACACATTCGCGCGCTCAAGGGGCACTGTGATTTGCCAAGAAATAGAATTTCTCCCACTTCGTCGTGTACATATGAATTTCATTGGTGTTCATTGCGCATTTAGCCGCGATTTAGCCACACCCTCTGGAACCTTCACTCGACGAACTGTATAATAAACTGTGCTTTGCTTTAAACAACGAACATTCAGTTATATTCTAACGACTACTTGATCCTTCCACCGCTAATGTCATTTTTGGCTGGTATTTCTTTTGAGACTCCAGAACGATATTGCTTATAACTTTTTAACGGGAAGTATTACAGAAAAATTTCTCTAACAATAGTTTATTAGAAAAAAGAGAGATTTTTAACAAAAACGTTCCATCATTATTATTAGATTAGATTACACATATCGAAATAATAAAAACCTCTTCGATGTGCCCCGGCACTTCCTAGGTACGCCACTGGCTCGAATTAAATACATTATACAATTTCTCTAAAACTTTTTCCACAATTTGATATTTTCAAAGAAAACCAGGCTATAGAACCGTCTGTCACATTTCGCCACCAAAGCCGAATGTATATTTTACGTGTACTAGTTCCCAGCTCACAGAAATCTGTCAATCACGTCTGTCAAACGGATAAATAAGTGATTGTGTCTTCTATTTCCAGTTCCTCCACATGTGCTCGGGTCGATACAGGAGTGTATTATTTAAAAATTCTCAAATAATTTATATCTCTGTAAATGCGAGTGTTGCCTGTATTTGACGTGGATCGATAGCGGTGGGACCAATCCAGGCATTGGCGTCCGGATTTCTCCAAAACCAGAAAGGATGCGTGATGATGGAGTTAGGAGGACTTCTATTGTAAAACCGCGAAAACGATAACGCTTTGTAATAGTTTTTTTGTGTAATAAGATGTTTCCAGAACAAAAACGAAGCGTGTGGTCGACAATTTTTTTGTTATAGTTGCGGCAAGAATTCAGACGTCTTATGTCACGGCTGACGTTAATCAATTGTTTTGATTGTCAACGTAGTTTTCGATATTTGGTCGCGTTAAAATAAAATACATTTTTTTGTAATTTAATGCAATATACAGGGTGCTCCGTACTAGATCTTTCACTTCAAAATATTACGATTTAAGCCAACTTGCCTTAATAAAATATTTATAATAAAAAAGACACAGGGTGTTAAAGTTGGAATTTAAAAAGTGATTTTTTTCGTGATAATTACACTGTCTTTAAATGTATCAAATTAAAAATTTGGGAATAGATGTTTTTGGATATGAGAGATCATAGTCTGTTGTCTGTTTCGACGTATTTCCTAGAGGGCGCCACATCCGCCATATTTGTGACGTAAATGTGAGGTATCATTAGTCTCAGAAATTGGCCATTTTTGAGAAAATAGCTTTTCAACAATCAGCCGCATAGTTTATTGTAAAATATTTTAACGTAGTAGGCGCCAAAATTCCCTTGCAAATTGGATATGTTGAAGGTAGATCGACAAGCAATAACATTTGCACTGGTGTAAAATGTTACGGATAGTATTTTTCAACATTTTATTATCCAAACTACGTCGTTTTGACATTTCGTACTCATTTATCACACCTTTGGAAATATATTTAGTTATAACACACAATTTACGGTTTGATATCAAAACCTTGCCACCGGATCATTCATTCTCACATCTAGGTTGCCGCAAGGTTCCAACTTAGGCCCGCTTTTGTTTATATTTTTTATTAACGATCTTCCCGACGTCGTTTCATGCGAAAAATTATTGTTCGCTGATGATTAAGCATTATTCGTCAATAAATTCGGCATCAGATTGTGACCGTCTTCAGTTATGGATGAATCGCGTGGTGGGAATTAAATCATTTGTCTCTCAATATTCCCAAATGGAAATATACATACTTTACTCGCAAAGTCAATTTTGTTATATATGATTATTCGGTGAATGGTTGTGTCATTAATAGTGTTGAGCTATGCAGATATCTAGGAATAACCTTTGACAGCAGACTTAGTTTTATTGAACATATTAAGAATATTACGTCAAGTACATTCTGGACTTATGATTTTTTATACCGTTTTATATACACAAACATGTAGTTATATCTTTTTATAAACGAGTACCTACTAAATTATAATTCAAAGTGAATGGACTATACCCACCTAGATATGGTTGAAAGTATGAAATATTTATACTCTACCTACCTATCTATCTACTTAAAACAATGCTCTATGTGGATAAGTATGTACATTTTCAGTCACATATGGCGACATGAATATGAGGAGAGACAACTTCATATCACATTCTATAAGAATACCATTGTGTGATTGTAAACATTATTGAAGACTGAAATTCAGCTGGATATTTCAAGAAGTACTGCTGTTTAGCAGTCGTGGAAGTTTTCAATTGCATTACCGTTTAGAAAACATCTGGCAAATGTATTTTACTGGAATATAAGAAATTGTTGATGAATCTTGCTTAAATATTAAGAAAATTTACAAAGTATCTAAATAGAATCTAAGTAGGTAGCTATCCCACCTACCTAAGTGGCTTCTAAACTTAATTTTACTACATTTAAAGACAATTTCGCTAAGAATGCATCATAAGCTTAAAAATTAAATAGACATCCTGTATAGGAACTGTTAAAACGTATTTTTCGAAAACAATCGCATAACCTAGGCACAGACGGGCTGAAAAGGCTTTAGTACATTGTGGATTAGCAAACCGTTGTATCGATAGTTCCCCTTTAATTCCACATAACTCGCCGTTCTTGGTTTTCAGGAACGATTCTACGAAAAATAATACATTTAATGTGGCCTAGGTAGTCACCTACACGCCAAGCATATTCTGAGCTATTTTTAGCACCGAAAATTGTGAAAGAAAACTGCCTCTGTCGAAAATAGCTGCCCTCAAACCACGAAGAAACTCGTAATACAAGATGAAATAGGTATTCCTACCTACCTAGGTAAATAAGTAGGTATTACAAGGAATGTAAGGCTGGATTTCACGAAATGGAAAATGAAGGGAAATGGAGGCAGAACCTAAAGGTAGGTAGGTATATAAAATAATAATTTTGAGACATTGTGACATTTGCCCTAAATTAAGTTCGATGCTTACAAACCGTACAGAAACCGGGGGGGCTTCCTCGACAGCATTTTTTTGTCTTTGTACTATTCCTCTCGAGTAAAAACACTGCCTAAAATGTATTTTTTTCACGAATCATTCGGACCTATCCCCTTTAATCTAACAGTCTTCTCTCCGTCTCGCTCCCACCCGTTCTTTCTGGGTCCAAAAATGAAAAGCGAATACACTCAAATGGATTCTTGCTAACATGAACTCTACGAAGTACGTCGATTATTTATTATTTTTGTTATGGTCGGGGTTTCGCTTGTACCCCGAGGTATACTTGCGAATTTTTTCGACCAGAGTAGTTCTTGTCTGTTTTTGGATGGTTCGTGGTGATTTTTTCGTGTAAAACGGGCCCGGGAATCCGCTAAATCGCGGTGAGGGTGACGTGGCTCTCGCCGTTAGAGCCACTGCGTCGCGTCGTAGCTTGTTTTGCTTGCGTCTCTGTCAGACCGTGCGTTCTCCCCCCAAACTGGCCAACATAGACTATCCCGGACCTGTTTTCGTGCGATTCACGTTAACTTAAACCAAGATGTCGAATATGGCGCTATAGCAGTTGATTTAATATAGAATTTGTATTTTTCTGTGTCTAAAACCGTAAAAACAGCAGACAATAAAGTTTCCGAGACGTTTTTTTGTGAGTATATCAGTGACGGAGTGTATGTGTTCGAAGCGACGCTGTCCAGGCGTTAAACGGTACGAAATTTACCACGTTTGTAGCCCTAAACACGTTTTTTTTATAGAAAAATATAGCCAAAATTGTGATAAGTCGTTTTAGTATCGCGCTGGGTAAATTCTAGTGGAAAACGAATACTCTACGTGGCATGCATTTACTATATTAACCGATCTCGATTTTTATTTATTAATTTTTGGTCTTGTACCATAGATATGTTGGGTTACAACATGTAGGATGGTTTCAGTGCATTATAAATGGGACTTTTAACTTAAAAACCCGCCGCGAATAGGACCAGAACGAAACATTAACAAATTGTGATGGTACAATGATGTGGCTTTTGGGTGTAGTTGTGAGTTTTTCTTAAAAAAAATTGTGCTTAAATGTGTAGGCTATGGAAATTTCCATGAGGATTGATCATGGGCCCGTTCAGACTAATACAATGTCATACCCTCAAAGGCAACCGCAAAATCATAGGTAAGTTTTCCTAATTTTTATAATCACTGTCGGGACAGAGTCCACGTTCCTTAAAAATGTCTCCAAGCCATGTAAAAATAATTGCACAACGCTCCACGGCGTACTAGAAAAATATTACGAAAGTTCTAGTGAATTCAAATGGAAAATAGGCGACAGAAATCCGAGTCTGTACTTTGAAATATTTTTGTACCGAAAATCGCCGTAAAAATGCAAATAGTGTTCCTAAATCGCATAGCTTGGCGAAATATTGTGTCCCTTTCGAAACTGTTTCGAGGAAAATGCAAATCGCGGATTTTGTTAGCCTATTTTGTCGTAACAGCACGAAAATCGTGAAGGAAATGCTAGAACCGACATTTTAGCTTGTGAAACAGCTTGCGTCGCGGTAGAGACTTGTGTAAGAAAACCAGAAAACGTTGTTTATAGGGATCCTTTAAAAATGAAAGAATTTTTAAGTAACGGGTGCTATAATACAACATACATTTACTAAATCGTTGTTAATATAGGTACAAAAAACGTGCTGGGTCTGCATAGTATCTACGACAATTACTGAAAAATTATACCTAGTTAAGTACCTACTTATTTTGAATATAATTTCTCTTTAAAACTATATTTGGGACAAGATATCTCTTAATACGCGACTAATATCGGTGGTCCAAATTTTTATCTATGCAAAGGTCACAAAAACAGTCAATTTACTAAATAAAGTGTCTTGAAATTTCGTCAGATTATTTTACAATTTTCGTTTCACAGTCTGATAAGTCGATCATTCCACAGTTATTATGCAGCCATATGTTCAAACTAGCGCCTGTTTTTTCGAATTAAAGACGCACGTTTGGCCAATGTCTAAACAGTTTTAGGAATTTTCTATAATAGAGAGCAAAATAATAACGACGTATAGAATTTTTAGTTGCACAAGGGCCTACATATCACGCAAAACATGAATTAATTTTTTTTAAATTAAATTTATTATATAGATATGCTGTTATATATATTCCGTCTAGTAATTACCTTTTGACACACAAAACCTATGTTGCAATCATTTGAGACAAGAAAGTTGGTACCAGTTTTGTTTATTTAAGTAATAATAAAATAGAACCTTTCAGACTTCTTTAATATAAAAATTTATGTCCATTATGTACTTATTTTGTTTGACGTTTTCCAGCTTTAATTTGTCTTTCTAATTTCGGAAATATCTGCAAACCAACTTAATAAAACTATCATTTATATTACCTAAAACTTTTTTAACGAATAAATTTAATATATTATTATCCACTATCCAAAGCCGTCAGTTTTAAGACTCATTGACCCAAAAAAACTCGAAAGTATGTGCTGCAATTTTGACGTAAACCATTAAAAAACGTAAAAACACGTTGCAATCTAGAAATTTACTGGTCAAAATTAGAAAAAATATTACCTAATGGAAAATAGAGTTAAAGTTTGAGTGGATAAAAGGAATTGTGATTTAAATAATTGTCGCCCTGTACATCACTATACATTTTGATAATGTTAGCTATTTAAAATGGAATTGATGATATTTACTATTTTTCTGATCCCACAAACTTACCAAATACCTATGCACTACATGTTTATGTGTGCATGAATGTTCGAAATAAGTCTGTACAAACAGTTAAGTGCACCTTTTTTGTTTTTTGTTTTTTTTTTTAGACAAAGCTAATAGTTTTGCAAATACATTTAGCGGTATCTTGATTTTAATTTAGGAAAACTTGTTCAACATTTTTTTTTATCCTAAGTCAGTTTAATAGAAAAATTGTAAAATAATTTGTTGTAAAGCGAACAAATTGACATATTTTTCAAATAATTTCTCTTTTGTCTACATTTTTATATATATTCCACTGTCCATAATCAGTCAGTCAAGCTTAATTGGTCCAGAAATTCCAAAAATGTGTCGGAATTTTGGCATGTAACTTATAAACACAAGGAAACGTAGAAACATGTAAGATTCTAGAAATTTACTGTCTAAAATTAGACAGAAATTTACCCAAACGAAAACAGCAGTCAGATAAAGTTTGATGGACTAAATGAACCGTATTTGATAAAAAAATATGGCCCTGTACATCACTACACATTTTGATAATGTTATAAGAAAAGATCAACATTTATTAGACAGTAAATATAAATTTTCAATGGTACGCATTTTAAACAATTTCTTTAGTTTTATTTTTATTCGATAGTTTTATTAACTGTCAAATTTTAAAGATAAATTCTACTACTGACTATGATTTCTGCTTGTTTCGAAACCGTCCACAGCCGCCTTATGCCTTCTTTTTACGGGGTCCCGTATGCAGAACCAGAAGCGCTAAAAACCCGTAGGAATTGGCTTCTTTTTATTTGTGTAGTTTACTGCCGATCGATACTGGCGCAATAGAAAATGTAATTTATGGTCTGAACAAAGGAAAACAAAGGAGCGGGCGAGGGAAATTGTATAGGAAAATTTATCGAACTATAACTTTTCCGTTGGCCGTTCTATGCCGCTTGGGAAATGGTAATGGGGCTTTTTTTTCTGAGGAAACTGCATATATAATCGACCAGAAATGTAGATGGGTCCTCGACACGAATAGAAAAAAATTACTGTGAACGTAAAAAATGAAATACGCGAAGATTTACATACCTACTTTCCCTTGTGCCTCCGATTTCAAGTACGCAAGTTGTCTGAAATGGAAAACTCGAGGGAAAACTGTTTTAAGAGAATTAGGCTTTTTCTTCAATGTAATTAAGTTAATCCAAAATAATAGATACCAAAATTATTGCGCGGCCATGACCTGGAATTTTTCTGAAAAGAATTCAATTTAGAATAATGTGTATAAGTATTTTTAAGTTTCCGGAATCATAATTTAAATAACCTGTATGTCTTGTTTTATTTTCCTGCGCTTTTTTGTTAAAAAAATTCAGTAGGAGAGTAAAACTCGCATCCTTCAATGTTCAGTACGACTCCTAGATCCTGTATGAAAGAAGAAGGCGACTTATTTTATAATACCTAGCCCAAATTTCAAACCTGTTTTTGTCAAATGTAACAGAACCTTATAATTTTAAAGCAGCTATCTGTAAAATCTGTTTATAAGATACCGTCCGACAATAACAATAGTTATTGACACACATTTTTAATCATGGAAAGATAATAAAAACTTATTCATTTGTGGAAAAGCCTCGTCATTTTATTGTTTTAAGCATTGTTTTTACAACATCGATACATGAGTCTATTTCTCTGAAACGTACTATACAGGGTGTCCCAAAATTAGCCTGCCAAAAATTAACTGGATTCTACGATCAAAAATAATAAAAAAAGTTATATAATGATAAGTCCGTAAACGCCCCCTAACGGAGCTTTTGCTCTTTAAAGGGGGACCCCAAAATTAGATTTTCCCCAAATATTTTCAAAACGGATCGAGATAAAGTAACCAAATTTCAAATTGAATATCACAATTAGATTGCGAATCTAATGTGCTAAACTGGAGGGTCAGTGGGTAAATATTGCTCTAACTTTCTTGTGTCTGAAAATTTTCGTCGTCAAATCAAAAAATTTTGGTTTATTTTACATGAAAAAGGTACTCCTAGTTCAATCCGATAAACTGCTGTGTTTTCGAGTAATCTTAATTTAAAAATTTTGTGACATTCCACAAGAGTTTAAGGTGGAAACTATATAGGCTCTAGTAGGCTTTGAGAATTATTTGTAAATTTTTAAATTTTAATATAGTCTATTAATACTTCAAAAAAATTTAAAAACATTTATAATATGTGTCGAATAAACTGAATAATTTATCGAAAGAAAACAAGAGTACCTTTTTTTTGTAAAATTGTTCAACATTTTTGGCAAAAACCTCGGAACATGAAGGGCAATATTTATTCAATAATCCTCCCACTTTGGCACGTCTATGATTAATTATGGCATTGTTATTAGAATATTAGATTCACAATCTAATTGAGATTCTCAATTTTAAATTTGATTGCTTTATCTCGATCCGTTTTGAAAATACTTGGAGAAAATCAAATTTTGGGGTCCCCCTTAAAAGAGCAATAGCTCCGATAGGGGGCGTTTTCGGACCAATGTTTATATAACTTTTTTTTTTTTTTTTGATCGTAGAATCCACTGTTAATTTTTGGCAGGCTAATTTTGGGACACCCTGTAGATACATACGATTTTTTTAGCAGTATAACACTATTTCACACTGTCAATCCACATAATAAAACCCCCTCGTCTAAATTCCGATAGTAAGAGGCAATAAATTGAGATATTTAAAAAGCGGGCGAAGGTCTTGATCGATATTTTTGGAACATTTATATTGCGATTTGTATGAAAATATATGTATTTACATACATTCGTCCAAGTAGAATTTCGTGGTTTGTAAAAAATGTTCAAAAGACGCCATTTTGCGCCAAATTTATGTTGTAACGAAAACATAATATTGCAGTTATCTAACGAATATAATAATAATAATCATTTAAGAGAATAGTTAATAGAGGGTGGCGGTATCCAACCAGGCTGCTCATACAACCACCCATATTAACGTAATATTAGAAAAAATAGTAGTAACATTTAACAAGTCGCAAAATATTTAAGTTAGTAACGATCACGACTGTTGATTATGAACTGTTTGATTTTCCGTTGAAAAGCGTGAAGATTAGTGGCTTCTCTGATATCATGAGGCAAATAGTTAAAAATATTAGGAACACTGTAAGAGAAGCATCGATGAAACAATATAAAGCTATGTCTAGGGGTAACTAATAAATTTCTATGTCGAGTAATACGATCATGAACATCACTGTTTTTAATAAGCTTATTAGATAAATATTCAGGCATATTTAAATTTATATCTTTAAAAACAAAGCAAGCTAAATGTAATTTAAATCGTTCGCCTAGCGTAAACCAATCAGAGTCTCGGAGAGCACCAGAAATGTCACATATTTTCTTAAGTTATAACAAAACCGCAAACAGGCATTTTGTACCTTTTGAAGACTACAATGTAAATATAAAAAAATGTAAATAATGTCAATGGTGCCACCGTTTCCGAAAAATGGAATTTCTGGGAAATATTTTGATCAGTACTTACATCGACAGTCACTGAGTCATTTGTTTTTTTATGTTTATCATTGTTCCAAGAAAATGAAAGTAAAAAATGTATAAGTATGTCTTTATCTATGTATATAAATAAGTCAACAAAACTATCTGTAGTGACTGTTGTTACAGACTTTATAAATTTCTCATCCTTAAGATTGCTTAGTAAATATCAGAATTATTTTTAACTGTAATCATAATCTGTAATTTTAATCTGTAATTTTAAAGTAGAGAATCTCAAGTTACGTGCGTTTTTGAAGAATATACGTGGAGCAACGACAATATGTAGATTAGGATCCCAAGTAGCACACTCGTCTTATAATTCAAAATTATATTTAAGATCAGAAATTTGTATAAATGTATATACAAATAAATGTATAAAAGATATGTAGCGGTTATATGACAACAATATCATCGTATTATTTTTCCATTTGAGACTTTTGTGTAACAGCCGCTATTTTGCTGTGTGAATAAGGTAATCTCAACAAGAAAAACGTTTTATAGAAATTATTTTAACTATTTTCAAAACGTTATTGTGACTGCACTTACAGTATTTTTGCTAGAGGTCATTTCTATAATAGCAATCTACACGACTAACTAGAAAGCGTTATAAATCAAATGTAGTGGTCCCAAGAGAAATATTTGAGTAGATTCTTGCAGCAAAAATAAAAATATTTTATAGTTAATACGAGCAAACGATTTTCTACAAAACATGCTCTTATGTTTCGCTTTTACATAACATTAAAGTATTTTAAAGCTTCTGAAGTGACCAAACTGTTTTTTTATTTTAGCGCCATGTTTATTCGCTTAGTTTCAATTGCTTCTCAGCGTCCATCTTGAAAAAAATCAACAAACAACTTTTACGTTTACGTGAAATTTTTCATGAAAATAACTTCCGTTGCTCATTAAAAATAAGAGATCCAGCCGTTTTCTGCAGGGTTGCCAACGGTGTATAACGAAATTACTTACAATTGACGTCTTGATTACTCACATAAAAATCTAGTCAATAGCCGTTTTCCTTTTATACAGAAATCTTAGCAAATCTGAGTTACGCATATGTTCTTAATGCTTAGTAAGATTAATCAAGATTTCTGGTAAAAGGAAAACGGCTAACAAATCAGTGATAGAAAAATAATGATCTCAATTGGGAATTGAAATTAAGATAATAGCGCCATGTGGCGAAAACTTGAACTAGTCTCGATGACAATGTTTCACAGCGTTACTTTTGATTTTTCTAAGAAAACATTTAATTAATTAAGAAACTTAACTATGAAAAAGAGAAATAATTGATAATAACGGCATAAATTGATAAAAAATATAAAAATAAATAAATATGACTAAACATTCTGAGACGATTGTCATAGAAACTAGTTTGAAATGTGACATCAGGTGGCGTATCTCTTATCTTGAATCGCCAATTACTTAGAATTAATTTTCTTCTCGCGAAATTCACCTACCAAAAGATGGCACTGGAACATCAACTACACATCAATATTGGTACAACAGTAATAGAGCAGTGTAGTCCATTAAATGATTTATTAATTATTTGATGATCTCAACCATATCCCAACTACTTAGAGGCAAAATTGTCTCCGACTCCAAGCTACTTTTTTGTATGATATTGCTGAATTATAATATAAAAGGAAAACAGAAAAAACCGCTAAAATATGTAATGTGTTCGTCCGTATTAAATTATAATTATATGTGTGTTCTGTTCGTAGAACACGGAACACAGATATCGTCAAAATGAACAATTCAACATGGATCAAATAGATGAGCATAAACCACGATCCGTGAAGAAACATAAAACTCCATAGAACGGATCAGGTGCATAGACTACTAATCGGGAGATATTCTCCATTACATCCACAGAGCATAGAACATATTGAGGACGAGGAATTATACTCCTGTCATTTTTATGTTTGGGTATGAAATTCAACTAAGCAGTTGGCGAAATCAATTACTCACAAATTACTCACGATTACCCATTACTCACAAATTTACTTACAAGTGGTAAAAACGTCACAAATCCAGTAATTACTGACACATTGGCAACCCTGGTTCTCGGCGAGTTCGGGTCGCACATGGAAAACGCAGGCCCGCATTCGTTCCAGTCACTGTCTGGCCGGCAGGAACATATTCACGATGAATGATCCCGTGGATATCGAAAAAAACGATCAACATTGCCTTCAGTCGTGACTTGGACATCCTCGCTTTCTTTGGCCGTTCTCCGCCCTTTTCCACCCACTGCTGACTTTGTTTACGGGTCTCGGGGTCATACTCAAATATCCAGGTCTCATCTCCAATGACTACCCGACTCATCCACTCTACTACTGTCGCTCTCAATGCGGGACAACAAATCCTCGCAGATCGATTTTCACATGTCTTTCTGTTAACGGATGAGGACTTTTGGCACCATCTTTGCGCAGATCTGTCGCACATTCAAATTTTCGTGTAACATCTTGCGAACGGTTTCTTTGTTGACGTTTAACTCGTCAGACAACGCACGAATGCTTAGGCGCCGGTCAGGTGTGATCAGTGCACGCAAACGGTGAACATTCGCGTCAGTACGAGAGGTGACAGGAGCTCTTTCACGTAGATCGTCTTCTTCCGATTCACGCCCATTCTTGAACCGTTTTGCCCATTTAAACACGCGTGTTTTCGACATGCATTCGTCTCCATACACCACCTGCAATTTCCGAAGGATTTCCGAGGGTTTTTCGCCAGATTTCACTAACAAAAGTATACATAAAACACAAACCAAAGGTGCTATCGACTTCAACCTTGGACTAAAACTAAAAGGAGGGTCCCCCTCTCTAGAAAAACGTTGACGAACGATATAGTGTTGCCAGTTTCCGAGTTATAACTAAATTCCAGGAACTTAATTGCCACACCTCGTATGGGCAATCTTCAATACAATACAATATGCAATTATTTGAATTTAAAAAGCTTTCCCAATTATCGAAAATAAAATTTTAACTTTGACACCCTATATCTTTTTAACCATCAACTTTTGACTAGGTAAGTTTGGCAACATCGCATTATTTTGTCGTCCTGCTCCCTGTTGCATTATTTTGCATTATTTCAGGACATCTAAGTTTTCCTATTCCGACGTTATGCAATTTCAAATGGGTCCTTTCATAATATTTTTAACCGCAATAAAAATTTGAAGGTACTTTGTTTAATAATTCGAACTCGAAGACTAGACGGCTTCACACCCAGAAATAGTGTTGAGATGTTTAACGTAGCGCATAAATATTTATAGGTTGGAAAAAAAAACCAAGGTTGTTACCAAATTTCCTGAACGAGTCGCTTTTTATGTATGAAACGTCGCGGCGAGATACGGAGCGTCCAGTCTTTTTGTGACTGCACTGTTAAAAAAACATTTATACCGACATTTTAACACAAAAAAAAACGCGATACTGTGTTAACCAAGATCCAGATGAGAAAAGTTTATTTAATATCCTATACTTATATCTTTACGCGATCTAGGTACTAAACAATATTTCTTAAATAAGTATGGTATGGTATAACCTTTTTTAGTTTCTTATTTATCTATACAGGGTGATTTTAAATAAAGTAGCAAAAATGAGACCACATATTCCTTAGGTGAAAATAAACCGATTTAACCTAACATACCTATATCCCAAGTCGCTTAATAAAAAAGATACAGGGTGTCAAAGTTAAAATTTTATTTTCGATATTTGTAGATAACTTCTTAAAAAATTCAAATATTTACTTAAAATTTGTAAACCAGGGGTTTTTGCGGGTGAGACATTCAAATTTATTTCTAATTTTGACGTCACTAGTAGAGGGCGCCACCTATGGCACGTCATGTTTCTTTTAAATAGCAGAACTTTTTTACTGCTTAGTGTATCCATCTGACTATTGAAACAATCGATTCTCCTACCTGTTATATCTGAAAAAGATATACCTTGTTGAAGTCGTTAGGAGTAACAGTTTTCGAAATAATCCTATTTGAATTATTCAGTGCACCGATTGAAAACTGTTATCGTTTCAGGTAAATTGACTTTTTTACTGAAAATATAGCAAAATGTTACTTGAAAAAGTTGTTCAGAGCGGTAAATTATGGAGATGTGCAAAATTTCAAAAAGATCGGCCTGCTTTGATACAATCTTTGTGCTTTGTTGAAAAAAATGGTTTCATCAAACCTCGCCAATCTTCTTGAAATTTTGCACGTCTTCATAATTTACCATTCTGAACAACTTTTTCAAGTAATATTTTGCTGTATCTTCAGCAGAAAAGGCACTTTACCTCAAACCAAAATAGTTTTTACTCGGTGCACTCAGCATTTCAAATAGGATTATGGTTACTCCTGACGACTTTAGCAAGGTATACCTTTTTCAAATAAAACAGGTAGGAGAATCAATTATTTCTATAATCAGATGGATACACTAAGCTGCAAAAAAGTTCTGCCATTTAAAAGAAACATGATGTGCCGTAGGTGGCGCCCTCTACTAGTGACGTCAAAATTAGTAACAAATTTGAATTTCTCACCCGCAAAAACTCCTGGTTTATAAATTGTAAGTAAATATTTGGATTTTAAGAAGTTATCTCCAAATATCGAAAAAGTTTTAACTTTGACACCCTGTATCTTTTTTATTAAGCGACTTGGGATATAGGTATGTTAGGTTAAATCGGTTTATTTTCACCTAAGGAATATGTGGTCTCATGTTTGCTACTTTATTTAAAATCACCCTGTATAAGTACCGATAGTGGTCATGTATAATTTTAAGAATTCGTAAAATGCTTAGGAATTTCTCGCTGTCTTTGTATCAGAATTTTATTTTTGGTTTGTTCCTCGGTTTGCTTCCATATTACAATGCGTAAAGAACGAGCTAATAGTAAAAAATATCTAGTAAAAATATTTTTATACTAGAGTATGCCCCTACCCCACACAAATATCTTCTAGCCGGCATATCTCCTTTTTGGTGTGTTATTATTACCACCAGGTCAGAGCCCAGAGGCTTTAGAAACCCGGCAGATGTGCAGCAACAGTTAAATTTAATAGTCGAACGGTTTGTCTTCTTTAGCCCCGTTCGCAGAGAGGATAAAACGCCTTTGTGGTCGTTCTTGGAATCGGTAAAAGCAGAAATAGACTCGAGGCACGACGATGTCGCCAGCGAGGTGCAGGAAGTCCAAAACTATGACTTATTTGCATGTTTTTTGTAATCTAAAGGCGCGTCCACACGCTAGATGCATGACATGCTGAAATAATTGAAATTTAAACGATATGTTCGTCTTAAAATTTACAACTATGTGTAGATTTTGCTTAAATTTGTGTGTAGGACCATGACTGCGCGTGCGGGGGGATGACGGGGATCGTCACCTTAAAAATAATGTGATTTTGACCTTGGCCGCGCTCAAGGTTATTTCGGTCAACTGATGTAGTTTGAATATTGCTTAAAGGTTAGAATACATTTTATCGCACGTTTTGTATTTAAAACGTGTATATAATCAGTCCAAGTATGTATCCCTCGATGTATCCCATTTTGGCTATAATAACATTTGCATTATTTCAAGGTCAAATGTTATATTTCATCACCTTAAATTTTTGTAGTGTGCACCCCCCCCCCAACAGTTAAGAAATAACGGCGATGTAATGTTACGTAGAATTAGAGTTTCTCAAAGACAATTAATTAGGTGGCGCTATAGTTTAACATATCTGTTATTTGAATTGTGAAAATGGACGGCTGACATACTTGGGCTGAATATCTCATTGCTAATAGAACAAAGCAGCATATAAATAATTTAAATATATATTGTATACCCAGTAACTTACATATCATACCAATCCAGATAAATATCAATCAAGCCTGCTGTCAGCCGAAAATAACATAGTTATAAAATGTAGTAGGTATGTACAACGAAAACAACTGGCCTCTTATCTGTGTGTGTCACAGCGCGTATTTTTAGAGGGGAAAGAGGGGGAGAATTTTTAATAAGGAACGTTTGGCGTTGAAATGCAGGTACTCCCTCCCGTATAAAAATTATATAAATAAGGAAACGTGTACCGCTGATAATATTCTTAGAAAAATACGTACCTCGAAATGGTTATCTGTCGGTTGGATATGTTTAAATGGCGCGTTGACTTGTGGACTTTCCGAAGATAACCTCAAAAGTGTGAATTGCTTCAAAACGTACATTTGATATCTGCGGTTGTCGTTTCCTATGAATATCGATTTTATTTTTTGAAAAGTCCAAGCGGTGCGGGTATACAGGGTGTTTATTAATTGAATGCCGATACTTAAGGGTGTGAAACCTTAGGGGGGTCACTTTAAGAAGAAAACTTAATATCAACATATGTCCTAAACCTCTTAATTTTTGAGCTACAGGGTGTTAAAGTTTTAAGAAAAAATTTGCTTTTTTATTATAATTTTCTTATCACTCCAGATATTTTTATGAAATTTTGTACACATCTATTAATCATTAAGGAGCATTGTTTTATGTAAAAAATGTTTTAAAATCTTTGCCAATGACGTCCGTACGTTGTTTGAACTAAACATTTTTGAAGAAAAAATGGTATGCCACTGCCTTTTCTAAAAACTAAAATTATTTTTAAAATTCCATTTATTTTACAGCAAATTCGGTCCCTAGACTTACTCTCGTATGACGCACCATTTTCACGTAAAAAAATTAAAACCAAAAAGTTTTTCCCCCAAGTCATTGACTGTAACACCCTGTAGCTCAAAAATTAAGAGGTTTAGGACATATGTTGATATTAAGTTTTCTTCTTAAAATGACCGAAGGATTCACACCCTTAAGTATCGGCATTCGATTAATAAACGCCCTGTATATGTACAGTGGAATTGTCCCCCGTTTTTCTCCGTCAATATTTGGGATGACGTGTATGACTGAAAGGTGTAGGAACTTTTGAATATTTTTAAGATCATATATCATAAAAATAGATTTTAAAGGAAAGAAATGAAAATCGAAAGATATGAATTTATAAGAATGGTTCAATATGACGCCCTTCTTTTTCAATGCAAAGTTCAGAACGTTTACTAAATTTCGCATATCCTTATATTTATTATTTCCTAATTAATAATTTTTAATTTCATATCTTGTATTTAAAATCTTTAAGGTCGCTGTATTTCTCGCCGTATAATTATCAAATTTTTGGTGTTTTTAAGTACAAAATTCTAATTCTAATAAAAGTAGTAATATCAAAAATAAAATTCTTAATGTTTTGTTTATCCACTTTTTCTATTTAAATTCTCCTCAAATAAAATGATTTTTAAAAATAGATTATAAGAGCACACATTATTTTGCTATTCTAGCCTCACACTTTAACAATTATTTTCACATACTTATTAACATAAATGAACAATCTTAAATGCATAACTACTTATGTGAGTTTATGAATAACCATATTTACATTTACAGTTAAATGTAAAAAAAACGTATTTTGAAAGATTTCTGTACCTAGAAATTTGTTGATTGGACCGCTTGCTGTCGTTATATATTCGTTTTACTTCGCTACCTTTGAATATTCACAGGTGGCTTGAGATAACATTCCTGTTATTTGCTAAGTTCTATATTATTGAAAAACACTATTTTAAGAATACGCCGCTCTTAAAGAGATGATATTTTTGATGTTGCGTATTAACAACAAACACATAAACATCTCGAAGATAAGTATCATGTATAATATATTTTTTGAAAAGCTCAATTGACATTTATATAGGCATATGCCTAAGTACATTTCGGAAATGCGATAATCAATCGTTTTTGTGATATATTCCTATTATTATTATTACATCTTTTTTGTCTCTCGAATAATAACGGAGAAAGGGGGGTGCAATGTTAGCACCACCCTGTACAGTATGTTTAAAATGATGGCACAAATTCAATTTTTCAGCTGAAGCAGATTATGTTATTAGTATGTACTTAAGTAAAATATAAATTGCTACTTTTCTGCTCAATTTATTGTTCAAATTCACCGATTAGCTACATTTCGATTAATATTTAATGATATGTTTCGAATTTCTTCCCAGATACGATATTTTCGTCACTTGATAGTCTCTGGTGTGTTTACTTACACTTTAACTTTGATCTACTTAATCCCTTACCAAATTTGAGTGGGGTCAAGTCAGGGGAGCGTGGTGGCCATCCAGGCGGGCCTCCATCGATTTGGGAAAAGTAAGAGTAATTTCTTACATTCAGGTAGATCGGGCTCATTAGGGTTAGAAAAAAATATATTAATGGTGGAATCAGTCCAAAACGCAAAAAATCCAAATCAGTGTCGCCCTTCAAATTGATTTGACAGAAATAGAGGTCCCCAGTATGCTATTCCCTCTCGGATTTCGTAATTCCAGCCCAAAGGTACTTACTTTTTTTTATTTGAAAATTTCTATTCTTCTATAAGGATTAATGTTATATTAAATAATAGCAACCTCTGCACAGGCCGTATTATGAAAATTTTCGAGGCGCAGCTGCTCCTCCCAACCATCGCCGGTCGGGTCAAGGCTTGCTGGATCCACAACGGCGTACCGTTAGACACGATGATAATTTTTAAAATTATCGGAAATCTTGTACCGTTATTTTATTAAATGCCTTTTTTCCCGTTGTACAGGGTGTCTCAAACTCGATAGTATCGACCTACTGTGTGAGGATACAACAAATTTATATAACATTTAAACACGTGGCGTGGTTAGGTAAGCTCCATTTTTAATCGACAGTATTATCTTTGGAATTTGGCAGAAACAACTGATGATGTCATCAATTATATTTTTTCCAGAAACATACCCAATTTTTTACCTGTTGAAAAGCTTCTTTTTTCTAATAACCTTTTATTAGAGATTTTTTTCTGTATTAAGTACCCGTTAAAAGTCAGTAGCAATATCGTCCTCAAGTCTCAAAAGAAATACCACCTTAATATCGCATTAGCGGTGGAAGGATCAAGTAGTCTTTGGAATATAATTGAATGTTCGTTATTTAAAGTGCATAAATACCATTAAGAATAAATAAAAGGATTAAACTCGACAATTCCACTCATGTATAAAAAATCCCATTGACGACGCAAAAATTGTGGTTTGCTATCGGCTAAATAGGAAGGAAGAGAAAATGCAACTGGATAAAAAAGCGGATAAATTACGTTATCATAGCAACGATATGCTCTCGTGATTTTGCCGCAACAGCTGTCGTTAAATTGCCACGACAGTAAGTACTCGAAAAGAAACATAAAAAATATTAGTCAGAACAGAACTTATAAGATGCAGAAAGATCTCAAAGCGCCTTATCTTTCTGTCCAAACACAAACCTTGGCCAACCTCGACCCGAGAGCCAACAATAAATCGATAGTGCGTTGTTTTCCAACGTCCTGACGCTTGCTAGATTGATGGGTTTCATTTATATTTTGTTTACGCCTCTCGCTCGACTGGAAATTAAAAATGTACATCTAGCCAGGCCGTGGTTTGGTTAATTTCGATGTGGCTTGCGTAGCGGGCGATGTAGCGGCTTTTTTTCGAAGGCGACTGTTTGACCGGTAGGAAACGTCTCGGACGTGGGTAATTTTGAAGTAGAAAGCCGTGCCCAGGAGGTTTGATAAATTACTTGCAATTTCCAGGATATTGCAGTTTCTTTTTTAGAGCGAAATATGCTTATGGAAATATGGAGTGCAATAAATTGTTTTTTTTTGTTTGATTTAGATCCAACGTATAATTTTACTTTGCCATTGTTAGCTTCCATTATTTTCATAAAATTTGTCACCCATTGTATTAATATTTAAAATAAAATTAATTTGTTTTGTTCACTTAATCTACAGGGCGTTACAAATTAGTTGAACTAAAATAATGTATATGAGTGCGTTGTACACCTGATTTACGGTTCCCTTTTACCTACGTTAATAGAAATCAGAATTCACTTGATTTTACTGATTTCACTTGATTTTGCTGATATCTTAGATTGGGAAGTTTAAATTTGCACTAGCAGTAAGTAACTAACGTTATAATAAAATTGAGACTAAAATTAACTTGTAATATTCGACCTTATGGAAAGGAGACCAAGTCAAAAATAAAATCAAATCAATTATATAATACTTTTTTTTTATTCAATTACTATACTTATTTAAGAAATATTATTTAGTAGATCGTGTAAAGGTATAAGTATAGGAGATTAAATAAAATTTTGTCCATTTTCGATTTTAATGTACAGGCTAGTCTTATAATTCAAAATTATAAGGCCAGAAATTTATATAAAAGATATGTAGCGGTTACATGACACCAATTTCATCGTGTTATTGTTCCATTTGAGACTTTTTTTGTTAACAGCCGCTATTTTGCTGTTTACATTATTCTCACAGGTAATACCAAGAAAAACGTTTTATAGAAATTATTTAAACTATTTTCAGAACGTCTTGTGACTGCACTTATACAGTATTTTTGCTAGAGGTCATTTTACTGTATAAAGTCTAAAGTAGCAATCTACACGACTGACTAAAGCGTTATAAATCAAATGTAGTGGTCCCAAGAGAAATATTTGAGTAGATTCTTGCAGCAAAAATATAAGTATTTTATAGAAGTTATTTAAATTACTTTAAGAAAGTTCGTACGCCATTTATGTAGCACTTTACTTTCAGAAAACTGTTTAGCTGTATAATTACAGCATTTGTTTTATAAATGCTGTATTAAAATATTTTTGCGCGACAATAAAGCAAAACTGCTTCTTAAAGATAGCTAACACCAGCAAACGATCTTATACAAAACATAATGCTCTTATGTTTTGCTTTTACATAACATTAAATTATTTTAAATGCTTCTGAAGTGGCCAAACTGTTTTATTATTTTAGCGTCATGTTTATTCACTTTATTCCAATTGCTATTCAGCGTCCATCATAAAAAAAATACAAACAACAACTTTTACGTGAAATTTTTCATGAAAATAACTTGTTACTCATTAAAAATAAGAGTTTTTATTATATGGAATTTAGAATTCGAACTGGGGATACTTTTTAGCAGCAAATGTGCATGTATTTTTCAGTTTTTTTATGAACGATAATAGGATCTTTATTTTTTAATACTATGGCAGGCGCGTTATGACTTTTCAACCTACTTATAATAGATATATGTCGTAAAATTTAAAGAAAGTCGAATATTAGCTTTATAGTTGTGATGGGCTTGTAAATAAAGCAGAATAATTGTATAACGTCTTTATAAGACATATATAGTTTGTTGTATCAATGCTGTAAGCTCATTGCTAAAACATAACTTGTTTTTATATAGAACTCTTAAAACACCAATTACATAATTTTTATACAGCAACTATGTTTTATAAAAATGCGCCTATTTCACGCTATAAGCTGCTGTGTTGATGCCAATAAGATGTTTATGGGGCTAAACCTTGCATCTTTAACTCTCCAAAAATTAGTTACAGGAACATTCTTAACCGATGCTATAAAATATCTTGTGTTGCTTGGGTTATTAGCACAAAACATATAATATTGGCAGTTACAACTATATTTTAATACCATAAAGCACATAAAAGCAAATAAACTTACTTGAACAAGATTTAATTTAAGAAAAAACATAATATTAAAATAACATTTTGTGACATAATGATAAATATACCAAATGGAATTAGTTACTCAATTGGTTTACGTGATTTCGCGCATTTCGGTGATTTCGCATGATTTCATTGGTTTCTACAGTTTTTTTTTTATTTCACGCAAAACGTAGGTACATCTGGTTTCAGAAGTGCCACACTTATATTGTTTTTTTATTTGCATATACAGGGTGAACCTTAAATAAGTACAAATATTTTAACTAGCAGTACAGTTCACTGTGTAGGACGCATAATTCATAGTCTTTTTACAAAAAAATTAGGAATAAAAAAGTCAAATTTTAAATAAATTTCGTGATTTTTCAATACAAAACTTATTGAGGACCGCTGTTCCGGGAGTCATGGTGGATGTGAATTCCACAGCGTTGCCAGTGTTACATTAGAATTTTTAGACATGTCAAAGAATGATTGAAATATGTTTATTTAATATTAATGGCCATCTCCTCCCCTTTGTCATTTCTATACCTTACCAATAAATTGAAAACATTAACCAGATTATCTACTCACAATCATAGTTATCCAGAATTTGTTCATTATCCATTTTTACTACACTCCAACTGATTTATCACAAATTAAATTTAATATGTTGTGTGAAAATCATAGTTTTTCGTTATTCTTCATAAAATAACTTAAGGAACTTGTGTCTTGTGTCTCTTTCTAACAGTGTACAATGATATTTAACTTGTGAAATGTGGATTACTGATTAAATAGTTAATTTTTTAACAAACAGGTAAGCTTGTGTGCACGTTTATGTATAATTTTTGAACATTGGACATAATAATATGACGTAATATCTTCCTAAACACTTTATGGTAGTATTTATCTTGCGGAAATTCATTTTTAATCGTTTATAGTAAGGTCAGTTAAGCAGTTAAAATTTATGTTAATATTGCTGCGTATCATACTACATACCCAATTTTACTGTACTTATGCTTAAAACAAACATTTTTAAAATAGAATTATCCATATTACTTTACTATTACGTTAAAGGAAACGTAATATTTATATTAGAGGAGATATGGCAACCTCGCAACAAATCATATGCTTCATTAAGTAGGTTATGATAGCGGTCCTCAAAATGTGGGTATTTAAAAAAAAAATTAATATTTCCGTAAATATTAGAAATTTTTATAAATGGCTTTCATTAGACTGATCTATATGACGAACTACACCAGCAGTTAAAATATTTGTACTTATTTAAGGTTCACCCTGTATAGCACAATTAAATTATTAACAAATATATTATTTAATGCATTGATTAAAATAAGCCACATATAGGTACAACGAAAAAATGTAAAATACAAACCCTCGGGTAATATGCACTGTATTTTATTTGAAGCAATTAAATTTGGTAACGCCCTGTATAATGGAGAACAGTGTAAACATGAGAAAAAATGAATTTGGTACAGCTTGTATTTGCGACACTTTTTGCACTAGGATTTTTACCAGAACTACGAAAAAATACGTTTTTAGTGGTACCTCCAGTAAACTATTTTTTGTCCTGGTGATATTCACACAGTAACCTCGTCCAAAGGATAAAACGTTGTTCCAGAGACGGCAATTCAGCTTCGCATCCTCTCGATATTCGTAACTCGCGACCTCTTAAGAATACGAGGTGGTTATCGATTTTGTTCCATGTAATTGGGATGCCTAGGATGTAGGAGCCCCGACATCCTACATAGTGCGAAAATAGAGAAAGACGGCGGATGATGGATGGTGGTGTTGTCCTTTCACTTTTCTCGGAACGGCGGGGCGTTTTCGATACACCGAGAGAAGTGGTTATTTGGATCTGTTATAATAGATCGAACCGCCACGTTGATTTTCGCTGTTAATTTTGAGCTAGTTACTACAGGTTTTCTAAAAATTTACTTGAAGATGCTTGAAACTTTGAAAGCAATAAGGTAATTGACGGCATCTTTCGGGTTCGTTTTCCTATACAGGCGAACCCGCCGTCGCGTCGACTACATCTGGAACAGATGCACGCGGCCCAACTTCTCCCCCTTCTCCATCCATCAGTCATTATTTTCGCGTGAAGTTGGTGAATTTCGTGTTCGTGTCGCCAGAGTAGTTTATAATTATTAGTAAAATTTGCTATTTGCCTCAATAAAATTGCAATTCAAGTTGGGCAAAGTGAAGTAATGAAAGGCCGCAGTCGTCTTCTACTGAAAAAGTGGAAAAATTTATAAAAGACATTTTAATAGACATTTGTGTCTGTGTTTTCCGTGTGCGTCTGTTATTCGGTACTACTCTAATCATGAGTAATGTATTTGATTATGATTCATATTCACAGTCAAATGCGATTTGCACATAATGAAAAGGTGACACAAAATAGGTATGTTTTATCCAAAATTCTTTATTGTATAAAATTTTGCAGAACTTTTCAACTTGCATTACAAGGACATCTATATCTTTAGTATAAGATCGTCGTAAATGTATATATTTTTGGTACACTGAAAGGAAAAATGTTGGTTTCGAAAGTGTGTTGGCTCGCTTTTGCACCCCAGTGCTCCCGCAAACGTATGAATACATTTAAGCCGCTAACGATGAGAGCAAACAGCATCCGCTACCTACAAAGAAAACTTTCAGACGGTTCTTATTGCATTCTCAAACAGAGTTCTGCGGAATTTGCGGTAAATCCGCCTCGCCATCGCGAAGAATCAATACGGCCGTGGACCATCGGTCTGCGGATTATTTACTCGCCTTTCTGCGAGCGCCAAAAAAATGTACACTTATTTTCAGAGCCTCCTTTGTGCTCCGTCCACAAAGTGGAACTTCAAACGGCTATCGTTTTATTGCGAGAGTGGACTTTGCGGTACTGGACGGATCATATATACAGGGTGTCCGGGAAAATGTAGGAAATCTCTCGGACGCAGATACAACATGAAAATATAAGATGACAAGTCCTATAATTTTTTTTCCTGCAGACCATCCCTACGGAGATATGTGTCCCTGAAGGAGATTTGATTTATATTAGCTTAAAATACCTTTCTAAAACAGTAAAAAAAAACTTTAAAGTACTACTAGGAAAAATTTGTATAAGGACTTTTCATCTTATTTTTTCACGTTCTATCTGCACACGAGAGATTTCCCACATTTTCCTGGACACTCTCTATACAGCGTTGTCACTGCTGATATAAAAAATAATAAGACTTAATAACATTCAATATAAATACTTGAGAGACATATACATTACAAGCACATTGAACCAAAATGGCGGTAACGCCACGGAGCTAACTAGAACCAAAATGGAGGCAATTACTAAAATCTGAATAGTTACTACGCAATAGATTTGTTACCAATGCTTTTATCGCAAGAGGTAGTTGGACGGGCATATCCGATAGTTTCAAACTGTTTGCAACTGTTGCAGGAATGAGCCTAATACATTATAAAAATAGTCGGTAAAACGCGATGGAAACCCGTCAATCAGTCAGTTAGTTTCTAAAATGTAAAAGAAAATATTACAGTGCCAATATTATATATTATTTATGCTATTATTAATATGCCTATAGTTTATACTTTGTGGATATACCTACACGTTCCTTACTGGAATCTGAATTCAACATAGCACCAACATTCTGCCATGCTTAATTATAAATATATAAAAACTTTTAGGTATTAATAATATTGTGTGAAACTAGCTACTCAGTGGACAAAAGCCCGAACCTGCGTTGAATTACACCCACAATATCTATCCATATATTCCTTATTATTAGCTTTTGTAACATTTTTTTACTGTTTTAGAAAGGTATTTTAAGCTAATATAAAGCAAATCTCCTACAATTCCTATCAATGAAATCATATGTATGTTCTCTGATACCAAACATCTAGGTATGCTAATGAACAATTCCACAGACAAAGCTCTATTCAATAATTATCTAAAGAAAATAATCTACTAATCTGCTAATGAAACACTCTATAAATATCTAACTTCACTTTTTGGCAGTGGGAACACGACAAATTCAACCACAATAGATGAGATCTGACCTATTTCTGCATTTTTAGGATTGCTTCTTCAGGTGGTCTCCTTTAAGTTGAATCAAATATCTAACTATAAAAATTAAAATTATTTGAAGTTAAATATATGGGTAGATATTGTGGGTGTAATTCAACGCAGGTTGGGGCTTTTGTCCACTGAGTAGTTAGTTACACACAATATTATTAATACCTAAAAATATATAAAAACTTTTACATAAAAGGTGAACATTTTTCAAGTAGGTATTGTCATAATTCATTGACAGGATGTCACTTTTTGTCATTGTCGATATTTAACTTCAAATAATTATAATTTTTATAGTTAGATATTTGATTCAACTTAAAGGAGACCACCTGAAGAAGCAATCCTAAAAATGCAGAAATAGGTCAGATCTCATCTATTGTGGTTGAATTTGTCGTGTTCCCACTGCCAAAAAGTGAAGTTAGATATTTATAGAGTGTTTCATTAGCAGGTTAGTAGATTATTTTCTTTAGATAATTATTGAATAGAGCTTTGTCTGTGGAATTGTTCATTAGCATACCTAGATGTTTGGTATCAGAGAACATACATATGACTTCATTGATAGGAATTGTAGGAGATTTGATTTATATTAGCTTAAAATACCTTTCTAAAACAGTAAAAAAATAGGTATACCTAATTTACTGCTTATTTTCGCATTTTTACACTTTTCTAAGTTGAACGGCTATAATATTTTCAGCTCGAAAAATCGCATCAACGTTTTTTTTTTTTTTAGTACAGTGGGCGTAGTTATATTTTCTTACCCTTTATTAGCTGTCTTAAAATAGAAAACAGAGAAACTGATTACCAATTTTTTCCATACGAATTTTCCTTTCCAATTTCATCCAAGGCGTCGTCAGTCCATTCATGGAAGTCGGTGCCGTCGCTACAGGGTACCCGTCGTAACCAAGCGAATTACCTCAAATAATACCGTCTAATCAGCTTCACGTAATAACATTTAATAACATCCTTCAAATCTCGTATGTGAATGCTAAGCTGGGAGTACGTAGGTAATCACCTACCAAACTGTCTAATTCAAGGATTTTAGAAGCCGGAGGTTGTTAAGTATTTTTGGTTAAGCTAATATTCAAACTGGTTGCAGTCGTAGTTGTTCATTTAAGCCCCTCTTATTCCAGATATAACTCATTTGTCAGTATTCGCGAAATTCACGAACCACTAGACACCGCTGTAAAATTCAAGATGTCGGATTTAGGGGCAATCAAAAATTTGTTTACATTGCCCCTAAGGTTATAAAGCTTTCAATTGGCAAAGATATTGTGTTTTATGGTGTAATTCTTTGTATTTATGGCATTCTTTAGGTGAAAGTGTATTTGAGGACATAGCAAGAGGATTATTTTAAATTTAATGTAAGACAAATTCTTAGTATGCCCGTGACCTTTCAGATTCAGATGTAATGGTTCGGTTTTAGATATCTTGAACTGCTTGGGGGATCGTGTGCGACCTCTAAAAGAAGGTGAGGCACATAATTTTGCCTGGGGTAGAACGCGATAGGCCCCATATTGTCAGAAATCTGTGTTTACAGTTCAGCCACCCATGCAATATCCATCTTTTATTAAATGGAGAAAATTGGTAGTGTAATATGTAATACAGATTTAAAAACATTCTTGTGTATGCAAGTAATTTGTTTTTCGCCCCTACAGCAATTCCCAGATCTATCAGCAGATGTCAGCCACTTCGTAATTTTCATCAATTATGTTTTATGGATCAAAGAATATAATAGTCGAATTTGCTGTGTTATTCTTTCCTTTTTCTTCCTTATTCTTTCCTTCTTCTTCCTTGAGAAATTTTTGAGGCAAATTCGACTACAAGAATTAGCAAATGTAATAATAAGAAGTGGAAAGGTTTTTGAATATTTAATAACGTCGTCTTTTACTGAAAAATGACATATTTTGCGAACCTTAGTTGAAAGAAGAAGAAGCAGTACCGAGCTAATGTCTTGAGAAAACCATTTTTGTCATTTAATCAGTTATTATTGGGCGATTATTCTATTAGACATTCTTCTTCTTCTGGGTTGTGGGTCATTCGGTTTATTCTGCTTTTAACACATTTTAAATCGTATTGAAGAGAATTATGTATTTGTAACGATGGATGTATATTGTCTAAATGGCCGACTGTGTAACTCTTCATTTTTCATCAACTTGCAAAACAAATACCACAAAGTTAATGGATGGGACGGGAAATAGCGAAAAAAATCAACAACCTTATCGTCGATCAGGACAAAGACAACCCGTAACACCTCCAGAGCTGTACGGCTATATTTAGAATGGCGGACAACATCCATACACACAATACGAATTTGATTTACAGCAGATAGTGCTGGAACTCGAAGATAAATAAGCTGGTTTTTTCTTCGTGGTCGGACAACGTTTCATTGTTTATCCGAGGCGCGCGGTCGGTTGTCGACTGTATAGTCCGTTTCCAAGCAGTAGGTTCAACCGTCCCAGGTCATCTAGTGATGTTGGAAGTAATATTCAATACGGTGTATACAGGGTTAACTATGGCAAAGTACAAATATTTTAATAGGGGACAGAGAAAATTAAGAATTAACAGAACCACCCTTCATCAAAATTCCAAACTTATTGTTACAGAATTTGCCCCGCTCGCATCCAATTCGACGACTGTGGTATCGCGAAATGCTAGATTGCCCCGATCGCCCCTACGCGATTTTGGTAAACAAATAAAATAATGCCGTGTATTGAGGCGCGCCTGGAAAATTGAGAAGCGACGAGAATCGTTCGAGAAATGGATTTATAGATGCTAGAAAATACCTGGAATATTCGTTAGGTCTATAAAAGAAGAAGAATAAACGGCCGAGTCGGTCAGTCTTGAATTGGAGTGTTTAGTTGGAAATTTCGGAGAGATCAATTAGAATTAAGAGCGATTTAGATAGTGATTAATTAAATAGTGTTTAGTTGGGTTGTAATTAGTATTGGGTAGTGTACAGAGTGTTAATAAATATCAATAAAAATTGACTGTTTTTCTAGTAAAAGAAAAAGTGGGGTTAGGAAATCCGGGACATTATTTATAAAACGAAAAATGTTTTTTTCAATATTATATTAAATCCTTATTTAACGCCGTTTATGTGACCCGTCGGCCGTACGTTTAACGTTTACAGAATCAGAGTAGACAACCAGCAAGACAACGGTAAAATTCTCTATCATGTCATAATTCAATTCCTGTGTTTACGTTGTAGTTTTGTGTTCTTCGGTTTTTAGTGCTTTTTTAATTTTAAACGTTTATAGTTATTAAATAAAGGAATTTGTGTCGGATACACAATTAATATTTATTTTTGTTGAGTATGTATTGGTAAAAATTTAAATCCAGCATCTGACAGCTGTCAAAAAGTAAATACAATGCTATGGTTTGTATACGAATTTAATTGTTTTTCAAAGCTGACTAGAAAATTCGTATCGTAAATAATCGTATTAGAGTAGGTATTGATTACACCCATCAGATTTACGCAGTAATTTTTGCTGCAGATAGAAAATGCAAGTGGAAACATTTACTTAAATACATAGTACTTATTTAATTAATACAGGATGTTTTATATTTTTGAACCGTCGATGATTTTTGAGATATGCAAATCAATACACGTTTAACAAAAATAAAATAACAGTAACAGTTTATTCTTTAATATATCATTAAGTTAAACGGGTAATGTAAGTTCATTACTAAGATCGGTTTTAATTACACTTTTTATCGTAGATATTACTATGGAAATAAAATACAAGCTGGTTAAGTTGACCGTAAAATTGGGAACTGTGATTTCACACAGATTGCTATAAATAAATATAAAGTATTTAAAGAAAATTGCGTACGCCACTGAAATCTATGTAAAAACTGAATAAATAATGTTTTTACAAAATTTTAAAATATTAGAAAACAGGGAAGTTATAAAGCGCCATAGAAGAAGAAAAAAAAATAAGAAACGCCCTGTATCGTTTAAGCGAATCGGGATATCGAAATATGGTACAAACTTTTCAATTTTTCTTAAAAATCGAGCTCGTGTGACCTTAGATACCTTAGATACATAGATTATTCTATCTCCTTGGGAAATAGGAGAAACCCTTGGCCCACGTTGTACAAAATATTTTCTTTTTCGTATTTATATTAAGAAAACACTAATTGGCCGTCAATTCTAATAAAATTTAATCATCTGTTGAAGACGACGATTCAGTATACATATTGCTACGATTTTAAGCTTAAATCTGTGGCCAAACTGTTAGAAACTTGAAATTTATACACTAGAAGAGTCCCTGGCGCTTCGCTCCAACATAAACACTGTCGCACTCCTCCTAGCTCTTGTCTTGGAGCTTGGCGTGTGGCTTTTGTCGTGGCCTGGCGTGCCGCTCTAACATAAACGTGCACAAGGGTTACACGCATAGATCGTCGCACTGGAACTCTCCGCTAGCAGCAGGAAGCGTTGCCCCCCTGTCGAGGTCCATTGTATGCTTGCTATCGAGCCGAATGCTCCGCGCCCTTCTCCCTTCTCTGCTCAGCAGTCTGCTGTTGAGTTTCGAAGCGTGTGCACGCAGGTCTCCGTTCTGAATTAGTGAAAAGGAGCACATAATGGACTGCGAGGCGCTCATCAGCGCAGTTTACAATCACAGAGCGCTCTGGGACATGTCGCATCCACACCATCACCATAGAGGCGTGCTGGACAAGTCCTGGTCCGAGGTATCTAGGCGCATGAAGGTTACAGGTGGGTATTGAGTGAATTTACAACAGGGATTTGTTCAAATTCGATAATCTGGTCTACTGTGAGGATACAGTAAAAAGTGTCCCAAATTTTATTTATTTTGTATCCTCACCCATACTATCGAGTTTAGAATTTCCTGTACAAGACGTTCTCTTTCATTTGTAGTGAGCGAAGCTAGGCACAAATGGAAGTACCTTCGCGATCACTACCGAAAAGAGTTGAAGAAGTTTCCCAACGGCCAGTCTGTCGCCGGATACGAACCCACCTGGTGTTACTTTCACTCGTTGAGTTTTTTAAGAGATCAAATGCAAGTGCCCAAAGACGAAGATAGTTGTTCCTCTCAATCGCAACAAGACGAAGATACGCAATTGCAGAGCATCTCTCTCGTGAAGTTGGAGGCTCAGGAGTTCGACGTTTTCGATGACGAAACGCCGGACGATGTGAAATCCCTAAGGGCGCAAAAGAGGCCTTTTTCCTGCAGCAATTTATCGAATGCGAAGCACCAGAGATTGGAAGAGAGGCACCAACCGAGCAGCAACAACCAAGAGGAGCTGTGTGACGACTATCATTTCTTCATGAGCCTCGTGCCCATGATGAAGAAATTCAAGGACTTGCAGAAGATGAGGATGCGGAGCCAGTTCCAGCAGATCATCCTGGAAGGGCTGTCTCAATTGGAGGAGTACCAAAACAACTGAAGCGAGACTCTAAGTTGAAACATGCCTACGCTATTGCGTGAGTGTGTGTGTGTGTGTGCACCTAGTACCTGACACAATATGTTTATTTATAGGACTCTAGTGGGCGTCATGGTACCCGTGGTATAATACCAATAGGTGTCTGCGGGCTCTTTTTTTATTGCTAAGTTCTTGAGCAATACGTTTTGATGAAGTGACGGTTGAAAATTAACATTTTGATCGATAGAACAGATATTCTAAACCATGTTTAAAATTCAATAAAAACTAAGTATGCGGTAATCAAAAATTGGAAAGTTAGATGATGCTTATTTGAAGATGCCATTGTTTTGTGTATTTTTTTAATACAACGTTGTTCTATTAAATCTTGTAGGTAGGTAGTTTTTTACTGTTTTAAAGAGGAATAAAGCCAGCTTCATAAAAATCGACCATGTGTGTTATTTAAACGCGTCTCCAATCAAGAGGCACAAAATCGGGTCGTAGAGCTGGCCAAAGTCGATTTTATACACATAAATTATAGGTAGTTAAAATTGTGGTGAAAAATATGAATGTTTAGTGTCCAGAAATCTATCTCGTGTATTATTCGAACACGTCTAAAAACAAGAGGCGTTAAATCGGGTCGTAGAGCTGGTCAAAGCCGAGTTTGTACACAGAAACTATCGCCGGTTAAAATTGTAGTGAACTGTTAACAAAAATATGAATGTACGATGTACAGAAATAGCACTTGTCTGGTTGAAAACATTTCCAAATAACAATTTCTCAAAATTGATCATTCCGGACGCCAGATTTCTATTTCGAAGTCGTCTAATTGACTCTATTTGCGGTAACCGAAGCGTACCGGTCTGGTTTGTTTGTTTTTTCGTCTGTTTGGTAAAAAGCCTGCCAAATAATATATTAGTGGAACAGACTAGTACAAGATAAATTATGATGTTACCAGACATTGAGCGTATGCCAGATATCGGGCGTTATTTCTGTTTTTTTTTTACAGGTATCCTTACATCGATCACATGAACAAGTTATAGTTGCTTTGAGGCACTTGAAGTGTACTAATTTTAGGTTTTTCGTGTTAAAAATAGACGGGTATTTTCGGTGTTATCTTGGGATGGCCTGTTTTTTAATAAACCAGGGCTGGAAGACCTAATGCATTTTTTGTGTAACTTTAGGTTATTGAAAATGAGAAAAGGTAGCAATTTCCTATGAATTTGAAATAGTTATGAAAAATTTACTATATCGTTTATACGCATATACAGGGTGATCCAGTTTCCTGGGCGAAAAATTCAAGGAATGATAGAACCTGGCATCTGACTTTTAAAAATTCAATTTTTTCTTTGTAATTCTTATTTGTAGATTATCGATTGTAATAATTAATAAAAAAGTTGTATGACCTTGAAAAAAAAACGCATTCCCTGACTTTTGCAGCACTAAAATATGAAGGTTTCTTATAGAGAATTGTTTGTAGTGAAACAATTTATGTTTGTAGTACCAAGAGAAAGGTTATAGCTATTTTTTAATATTTTCAATATATTCTCGTGTGTCGAATATATGAAACCATTGCTATTTTAAGTAAATAAGTATACTAACAGTAATTCTGCCGGGGAGAAAATATACTTCAAGCTATTGGCTATTACTTCAAATAGATATTTAAGTATGTAAAAAAATCTATAACAATAGTTAAATGTAAGTTGTTGCTGAAAAATGGGCATATTTTAAAAAAATTGATCGTTTGGAGGAATAGTAAATAGAAATTCGATTTGATGTATCGTTCCCCTTCTGTCTTGGGAAACTAAACCGCCCTGTATTAGGGTGTTTCAGTGAATCATAATTAAATATTTACAAAGATGGTCAAACAAAATACAGGATGACATGTGACGACTATTGGCAACCTATTTTCCAGCACTCTGTGTCATTCAGACAAAGCTACGTCTATTCTTGTAGCCCATCTCAATATTACTCGAACAAACTTATTATTCTTTAAATTGCTAATTATCCGAGAAAGAATGAGTATCTATCATGTAAGGAACATTCTTGTGCTTCATGTATAGATACCCAAGTGAATATTCTACTAATGGAATTAAGGTACAGTTTGTTAAAAAAAACATACAGCTTTGTTTTAAAGACATTTTTAATTGTACATATTCACATAGGACCTATTGGTTTATAAAAGAGAGGAAAATATGTTTCAACTCGACAGTGTCGAAAACTTCTACAAAAGAATATTCAGATATCCGTAATTTCTGGTATAAATACGTACGCCTAATGGAGACTCGTAGAACATCCTGTATAGGATGATTGGTAAAAATAAGCCATAGAGTGGCGACTATAATTTTTATCAGAATTAATCAAACTGCGCAAGTTTTTTTTTTAATATAATATTTTTTTTGCTAGAATAATAACCAAGTAAATTGCTTCTTATTTTATTTCACTAATTATTATTAAAAGTACTTACGATTTCTCCCCCCCCCCCCACTTTTCAACATGCCCGTCGTTCGGTTTATTGTCTTAGCTGTTTCGTAACCGTCATCACATACTTAACATTAAACGCTGATTAGTTAATTTCTTGCCAAGGTCACCGACCTTGTGAAGTACGTTTATTCTAACTATTATCGCCCGATGACTGTGATTCACCGCGTTGCGACTGTTTCCTCAACGTCGAACGTTCGGACGATTTAAAGCGGTCCGTACACCCGCGCGCAAATCCCCGTACTTGCTCGGATCGGCTAAAACACACCCGTTGCTTCTATCATCTTCCCTGACCATCGTCGAATGCGCTCTTAACTTCATTACAGCCAGTAGACCCAAGTAATCGAGATGGCCGTACATATCGTTGAATTTATGTGTCAAATATAGTCAGTAATATCTGTAAATTACCGCGGACGCTTGGAATTGCAACGTAGGATGTAAAAGTGCATTTTATGTTCTACATCCGATATAAAATGCGATCAGTATCGTAAAACCGTACAGTGCTTTTAAACTGCCGCGGTAAATGCCATTGTCTAAAAATAGGAAGTGCAACGATCGATTTTGCCAGGTTTTGAACCACACGATGCGAGGCGGAGGCAGTTTAGAAAGTATGCACTCGAATATCCGGTCAGAAGGACCAACACCGTTGCCATTGTGATTAAATTTTTGTCGATTGTAACTTTGTTCTTACCATTGCCCTTTATATCAATTTTATTGTATTTAGAACCATGTGAAAGGTATTTCACCCGACACCGTATACCGGGTTAACTATGAAGTACAGAGTGTCTCAAACTCAATGCGCCTACATAATAGACAGGGCCTGCTTGGATGGGGCGAGGCTTTAAATTCTGGGTCACGTCATCATCAACTGAACTGTCACTTAATGTTGGAATGGTAGGGATGTAAATAAAAGTTTTAGGGGATGATAGTTAAGTGGGTGACGGGTTCTGGGGTTATTATTGTAGCGATGGAAAATCGAATGGCGGTTTAGATTTTAAATTCGATCATGCGATGTCATCAAGATGTAGAAAGTAAAGGATCAGATTGGTAAACTGAGAAAATTAATTGTTGTTCGAGTATGACGCTTAAGTCTCGGGAACTGTAACGGCCATTTCCACCGTTTGTTTTAAGCTACGCTTACGCTTTAAGGAACCTTAAGGTCGCCGTATTTCTGGCAAAATATGGCCCGTATTTGTAGTGTTTTTAGGTACTGAAATCTCAAAAAATAAAGTTCGAAGAACAAAAATAACCACACAAATAGAGTCTTTAAAGTTCTGCCTATTCATTATTACTATTTAAATATAGTTTAAACAAAGTTTTAACTTTTAAAAAACGTAATTTCATATTGGTCTTTGCTGCTAACCTAATGTCACATTTTTATCAATTAATTTATCGTGCATATACATAAACCTAAACAATTTTATATGTAACACTAAGTAAGTTTATGTTATAGGAATATTTAGAACTATATATCAATTTTAAAAAGTAGTTAGTTTGATAAATTTCAGTACCTAAAAATTTATTAGCATTTTTCCATAAGGGTCATTTTCTCAGCAAGTTCAGCCAACTTCATTATCTAGAAGTCTGTTACAAACCATAAAAATTTGACACAATTTAGCAATAAATAGTTCAGCCTCTGACTAAGAGGTGGCGGTAAAGTAAATTCTGTTTACAGGGCGACCAAAATTTGGAATTAAGTATTATATTAGAAATCAAGACGAATTAAACATATCACATGCATTTGATTACATTGTTATTGATATAAATTTTCGATTTTTCCACTTTGGAACAATTATTGAACGAGCGAAAGACGTTCTGTATGCAGTTATGAGAAAATTTTGACCTTTAAAAACACCTCAAAAATATGGGAACTAAAAAAATCTCTTTAATATTAACTGGGCTATTGGAACACTGTTAACGAAAAAATACAGGTGTTTAAAACACCAAACCAAACTCCTGTAAAATTCAGAGAATTAAATCGATCTGATTCAAGTTTTAAAATACAGGGTGTTGAAAAAAATGTAGTCAAAAATCTCAAAATTGACAGAATTTGAACATTTTTAAAGTGAAATGACAACCACTTCAAAATTATAAATTTCAAAAGGAAAAACTTACAGTTAAATTATCTGTCCACTGATACTGCTGGCTATCGTAATATGGAGTATACAGGGATGCAAAAAACAAATGACGCTTACCTGTATATTAGTGTACATTGTTCTCATGCCGTCATCTCAGCAATATATTTTGACATCTAATTTTTACCGTATAAGTTTGCTTACATATTTCAAACTCCCCACACAAATAAAGATGTAATAGATATCAGGGTAAGGTTGAAACATAAAACGATTGTTTTTACTATTATCTTTTATTTTGCAGGTACACAAATTTTTCAAAAAGTATATTGCTATTTGTCTTCTGTGAATTGTTTCACTATTCATTATTAAATATCTATTATAAAAGGGATAAATAATGAATTACAAATATATTTACATTATACAGAGTTGTTCGGATATGATTTCGAGAGTTCAGTTTACATGAAAAATTAATATCACACTGTTCTATAAAATTTTCGTTCGAGTTTATAAATTTGGATAATACGTAACTAGACAGCATATACAAAAAAATTAAAAATGGCACTAAAAACTGAAGAAAAACACAAAACAACAACATAAACACGTGTTGTCCACTCGGCCTGACGGCCTCGTCGGACAATTTCACGTCGCGTGCAATAAACACTTACTTTTTGTACTTGTTGCATAAATAACTATTATGTATTCCTAAAATTTGATAAATTAAAAATTCGAATCCCCTCCCCTGTTCCTGTTACATATAAATATATAATTATTAAGTACCTATTATTTAATTATTACTTTAATTCAATTTACAAATAATGATATACATACCTTTCTAAATCCAACGAACTTTCAATTAATAAAAATGTTCTATAATTTTCACTAGTATTACACACACATAAAGAATATAGAAAACCACTGCTACTGCAAAGCACAGATTTGCAAAGGATAAACTGCATCTGAACGCTGAAATTTAGAATATGGAAAAATCGATATCCCATTTAGATGATAGGGTTGTAAATATTTTGCCGCAGGATCGAACGCATGACCTTCAAACTCAGTTTCGGCCACCCGTTATTTTCTGCACTCCAACTGTGACATTCTTTAAATATTTGCAGTTCAAGTTTTCTCCGCTAGATATCCAGCACTTCCCGGTACACAGGTACACAGTTTTATATCATTGTCTGTCAACGATCGAGGTACTTTCTTATTTAGAATACCGCAACCCCGTTTACTAAACCCGACATAAAATGTCTTAAACCTTCTTAAATATAAGCCCCCGAAATTCTAGGCTTATTTCTTTTAAAAAGGTTCTACATAACCTAATTTAATAATTTAGTTTTATTTTTTTTCCACTGAAAAATAAACAAAAAAATAATGAACTATGATGAAAATGATATATTTAATAATGATTTAGATATATTAAAAATAATAGAGTATGGGTTTCCTCGAAAAGTGTAAGAGAGAAGTGATCACTTCCATACGATGGATAACTTTTTTTAGAAGATACCGACTGTATAATGAAACAGCTGCACATTTTGACCTTAATCGAAGAAGATCTTGAATTTCCAAGTAATATGTAAGCTCTTAAAAAGAATCACTGATAAAATTACAAAAAAAATAAATTTATTTTTAATCTTTAGTAATAATTCTGTATCGCCAAAAAACGGACTTCCTTTTTTTTTTGTTTTCAAAAAATTTTTTTAATGATTCTGCTGTTCTGTGAATATTATTTGGCGACAGTGAGTTAAATTCACCTGTTATCATTTTTCTTGTACAGACATTATCGGCTTCTTATTCTCCACCGTACTTTTATAATTTGCTATTATGTTAATTAGTAATATTTTTCTTCATTGCTAAAATTTGCCAATCGTGTTTTTTTTTTGGGAATTATTTCCATAAATCCTACCAATTCGAAAACAGAACTTGGCAGAACAACATAAAGTCAGAACAGTGAGAGTGAAGTGTCACACTTTTGAGGTTAAGAAATAGTCATGAAACAACTTGTGCAAAAAACCGAAAAATTATGAATATTGCCTTTTTAGGTAGACTTTACAAATGAACCTTAATAATTGTGCGGTGGAAACATTACTATTTTAAACTAGGCCTAAAATTTTAACCGCCCTTAGTTAACTGCACTTAAAAGGCAATGCGGTGGAAATGGCCATAAAAAATATGGAAACCGCTTAAATTGTGTCAAAGTTACACAGTTTGGTGCCCAATCAACATTATTTTAAAATTGACAGACATTTCAGACACATCCGAATATTCTACAAAGTGTATGGAGATTCCTCTAAAATTTCATTCAGACTCTGCAAAAAAAAAAACGAAAAAATTATGGAACTTTTGCCAGTCCCAGAGGCTGCCTATGTTGTCGTGTCCCATTCTCCAGGATAGCGAGACACGAACTAGCTTGCTTAGGTTTGCACGTTGCAAAAACAACCGATAAATTTCTCTGCCGTCCAAAATAATTCAGTTTTCCCGACTTCAAGAGCGAGAACGGCTCCGACTTCGGGAAAGGGTGGAGCGGGACGAGAGGGTGAGAGAGAGAAAGGTGGAGGCGACCCACGCCGCTATCGCTCCGTCTGAGACGGCCTGGACAAGGCGTGCTACACTACGAACGGAACAGTAATTTCCACTCGCGCGGCGACGTTGCCAAGTCTGGCGGCTTGCTGAACGCGTCGTATAGAACCCACGCGTTGTTCGTGGAAGATCTCGGGAGAAACGCGGTCAATCGGCAACGCCGCGCCTAGCTGGGTCAGACTGCCGACGGCGTTGCCGCGCTGCCGGTCGGGCAATCCCGCGACGTTGCCGCTCGTACGGAAGTTTCGTTTGAGGTTTTTGTGCCCCGGCAGAGGCAGTTGATGTGATATTCGGCCTTGGCGTTGTTTACTTGCCCATTTTAATGAATGGTTTTTTCTTCCTTTTGAAATGTGTGTAATTGGAATATGCTGTAAAATGTCGTATATGAGTTGAGAGTCGACATGATTGATAGGCAAATTTTAGTCGAAATCGTTTGCCTTTAAACAATTTATTTATTAAAAATATTAAATTACGAGCATGTATGCATGTAGAATACAATAATTATCGCATGTAGAATACAATAATTATCTTCTTTTTGCGATGCGAAAGGATATAAATTTGAACCAGATACTTCCATCGAGAAATTAAATGTAATATTGCAAGATTGGACTTTTAATATGTGAAAATCTGACGGAAGGACTTCAAAAGAAATTATATCACATTTTGGCGCTTGAATTAGCTTGGCGTGGAGAAGCAACTTCTGCAAAACAACTTATTTCATATCTGAAATTGAAAATAATGCAAGAGAAAATGGATGTATTGAGTATAATCCCCTATTTTCGAAAACGAGGCGTTGTCGGAGAAGCGAGGCACTTCTATAACATTGGACAGAGTATTTCTTACTCCAAATCCTTTTTGGAAGAAGAAACATTCTAAAAGTTGGTACCGGAATGTGCCGATTGGAGTTGATGAAACCTCCAAACGGACTAAATGCTCAACACAACGCATTATAGATGTCAAACGTGTCAAAATTATAAATCACTCAAGTCGAGCGACAGCAGTTAGCGAATTAAGTGAAAGAACAAGCTCTAATAAAAATAACAGAACACAGCAATTCATCGTCAATAAAACTATACTTACAACTTGACAAAGAGTATTATTCGAGCATTATTCAATCGATTCGTTTGGAAAAAGAACAAACTTCAACATCTGCTACACAAACGATTAGCTGTGGCACCGGTAGCGACATTAATATTCCTCTTATGAATTTCAATAAATGCGTATTTAATAATTGTACGTTCAAATAAAAATGTATTTCTTTTCAGAATCTCATAAATAAAGTTAGCATTGATACGTTTCTAAATTTATTATTCATTAAATTGTCCTGCCGAATACACTCAGTGTTTGTATTGATACCGGGTAAAATACAAACCTCTTGTGCAATTATGAAGTGAAACAATTATACAAGAATGTATCAAACAGCTATAACACCCATATCATTTGTGACACATTTGATAACGTTCCATGCCATGTTGCCAATTTTTTCGGATGAATATTTTCCGAGATATCGATCGATGTAGTCCCGGGTGAGACACCCTGTATGTCGTCGTTTCTGAACAAAGCAAAACTTGTTGGTCGATAGAACGCGCTAACTATCCGTTCAGGAGCTTAAGTATATCCAGAGACCGTGGAAAAGTGATTTAGACAATGCTATCTACTAATGGTGTGGGTATATTGTGTTTTTTCGACAAAGGACGGCGTGTATAAGTATTGTACTCGGCGATTACGTAAGGTTTCTTTTGTTTTATCGGTCGACTTCGCCTTGACTTGTAATTGGAATTTATCTCTGAAAATCCTAAAACGAAACGCGATCTAAGTAGTAAACGTTTTACTTAGAAATTGGTCAAATTATAAAATATGTAGTTGTTTTAGTTGTTGTGTTGTATTCTAGTGCTACATTTTCCGCACTTTTATTTTGAATTTAACCAACTTGATATGTGTAAAGTGAATTGACAGACTGCTGAAAAACATTATGTCCCTGAGTGAGCGTACAGAATTTTACAGGAATGTAGATTCAGTCCAAATATTGGTACCCGATTTCTTTGTGGTTCTTTTAGATTATCGTTTGTAGCAACACTTTTTTTTCCTTTGTTTCGTTCGTATGACCTTGAAAATCTCATCTCCCGACTTTACAGCACTAAATAGAGAGTAACCCAACTTATTTTACAATGTAGTTACCTTTAGAGATACCACAGTTCTGGATTTTTTTTAAATATAGTTACTCCTCTTCAACTCTTTTTTACCTTATGTACAGAAACCTTATAAATGCGTTTAACCCGACGAATCTCGTTCGCTGCTCACTAAAATTAGATTCCGGTCTCTCCTCCACATAAAAGCTTTGGAATCGTGTCTTCGTAATGAACCTCTTGGCCTCGCCTTTGGTTTTGCGGAGTGTGCGGTCCGAGGGACGTCAGCCGTTTCTCTAGCTTTAATGGAATTATATTCCGTCATTTTTCCCAGCCCGAGGATATACGGATTCCGATTGATCCCTGCGTGGGTGATAAGTACAATAAATTGTTAATAAATACACGGTATTACATTGTTTCCTTATTTTTAGTCGATGCGTCACGCGCTGTGAATCAGCAGTCAGTTGATTGTCCAGTTCCGTATTTTTTTTATAGCTTTTGTCGTTTATATGCATTTATACCGAACAGAATCGTCAAAAGTCGCTGCGCTCAAAAAATATCGGACTTTCAAATAATTTCTGCTAAATTTGGCAACAGCGCGCATGTGCTGAACCCTTACCCGTCTTAATTTAACAGAATTTGGTCCCGACAAAGTTTCGTGAGAGCTTTCACCGAATTTTAACTTAAGATATTATCATATAGATGATACCCTCCCGTATATATTTCCACCGCCTACTCTTAAGGTCACAGAACATCACGGAAAACCGTCCGTAAAAGTTATAGAATCCCCAGCTGTATATCTTATCGAGTATACAACACTATCAAATCGTTGTTACATTTTTTTCTGTATTTAGGAGTTTTTAGTAATTTTTGGTAGATTTGGCAACAATGTACTTGCCCTGAAACCCTGTTTATTTCTCAGTTACCAGAATTTCTCACCAAAAAATGTTTGTGGTAATTTGCAGGTCATTAAAGTAATTGTACTGCTTATTTGTTTAAAAACTTACGTCTTTGATTAATTTATACCTATATACAGAGTGATTCAGTTTCTAATGAACAAACTTCGAGGGTAAGTAGAATTTACCGACAGGAACAATGAAAAAAGTCAAATTACTATGTAATCGTAGCAGATACGAAACAAATGTAAGATAGGGTTTGTTAGAAATTAAAATAGACATTTAAAATTGACATAAACTTTAACATTATAGTGATTGTACAGGGCGATATAACTTTTTTTCCTAAATTAAATATACGAAGTGCCCAGATCTCCACCACTGGTTGTTCAAAGTGCTTGATATTTTCACATTTTATAACACCTTAACTAACTACACTGTGTACCAAGTATGACTTGAATATCTCCATTACTTTAGTAATTATACCAAAAAATCAAATTTTCTCTTCAAACTTTTACACCCTGTATCTTCCTTATAAAGCCCCAAAATTATAACTATTATATAATAAACTGCCATTATTTTTTCAAAGCTCTACTTACCCTTGAAGTTTTTTCATTAAAAACTGAATAACACTGTATGGGGAATAGATGTGAAAAAATTTAAAAACAAAATATTTAATTTTTTAACTGGATTTAAAATTGTCTCTAAAGTATTTAATTTATTAAAATACGAAACTGCTAAATGACGTCTAGGAAGACGACCGTTATCGGAGGCGCAGTGGCCGTAGCAGCCGTAATACAACAATAGGAATAGAGGAATCGAAATCATTGAGGGAGTCCATGGATACCGAAAACTGGTCCGCTCTCCGCAAAGCCTAGTCCGATAACAACAAGGGCAGATCAAAGTATCTCAGCTAAGACTAGAAATGTGCAAGTTAATTCTGTTACTGGCAGCGACCAGTTACCTAGGTCACAGCCTACTTGTCAAAATTTCACGAAAAAATTCTTCTATAACCGACTTATTCTGTGTTAATAATCAAGACTTAAAAGTGTGTAGTACGAAACGTTTCTCTTTCTCGTACCTTTGTCGGATACAAAGTCAGATCTATGCATTGCACGTTACCATGCTCTTCTTTGCTTTTGGCGCATTGGCAAACAAATAAATAATTTTTGCGACGCATTTGTACTTATATTTGTGTATTCTGAAACTATGCAGTACTTTTTTTTGCACTTGTACTGAATCAAACAAACAGTACGCAAGAGGAACAATACCTACCCAAAAAAGCATATAACTAACATCGAGTCGAGCGCAATGCGTGAGGTGACGTAGCACCTGGTCACGCCCCATTCTCGCGCGCTGGAGATTTTTAATAAATTTTAAGGTGCTAAACGTCGAATAAAAGCTGTACCTATCTTTAAAACACCCTGTACGTTTCCCACGTAAACAAACGATCGTGTACTTTCATCCCTGGACAATTTCCCCATTCAACGTCCACCGACCTTATTCTCACTAAATTATTTCATTATACGTACCCCATCCGTTTTGGTTTCATGTTCTACTACAGAATCGACTCCCTGGCCCCTAATAATTTCCATCCTGCCATTCCTGCCGTTGCAGGGCCGCCAGCCGGTTGGCGACGTTGCCATGTCACTCCGACGCCAGCACTATATGTTTTGACAGATAAATTAAACTCGTACAATGTTTGTTGTTTTTATGACGCATCATGCGTTTGATTTTACGAAAATATACTGATAGTGGCAAACCATCAACATAATCTAAAGATATTCTGTCAAGTTCACTTCTTTATTTCGTATATTTAAATATACTTTATTTATATTAAAATATTTGTAATCTTATTCATACCAGACACATCCCATTTATTTACCTGCAGAGGCTTGATTCTTTAGTTTAGTGGAACACATTCCCTCAGAAAGTGACGTAAATTTTCATGAGAAAATGCATATCTGTATTCTTAACCATTCCATTAAGGATTGTAGTTAGTTCCCATTAAAAAATTGAGCAATTATTTCCCATGGTTTTTGGAATATCATCAATAATTGTAAATATACACATAAATAATATACTCAGGAATTTTTTTAAGTCGATAGTCTGGAGAATCGAAGCCCAGGAGTGTTATTTTTATTTAGACATTGTTTTGAACACATTCTTTGTAAACTATGAATGCCAACTTGGTAATTAAACAATTCTAATTGCATTTTTTCTTTGATTTCAGGTAAGCCTCCATCTTTATTTTCATCACCAGTTAAGTACCATATTACACTAGCATTAGGAATTAATTATTGAAGTTTAACTAGCGATATTAATTTTCTACGCAAAATAGTAGTGAGAACCGTAATCGCTGAATATTTATACGCCGGACTGCGGACATTTGAGCGCGAGTTTTTTTTGCCAAAGTTTACTAACAGCGACAAACACCTTTCTAATTTTTGATGAAACCGTTTGACGTCACAGTTTTTTTTCTGGGTAGCCCGCATTTGAATGCGGTCGAGAAAATTAGAGAGCGACGCGCCTAGAACTTGAAACTTTGCCATAAGGACGTTGTGATTATTTTAATTGAATATTAGTAACTGCGTATTGTACTATTAAGGTTACATTCGTTTATATTTTCAAATAGTAAACCCAGACGCGTTATCTTTCTTCCTAGTGTTTTAACAGCGAATGTTAAAGGCACCAGACTGACCAGAGCTTAACCCCACTGATATTTTTCGTGTCAGATTCAGTATACCCGGTTGGCGGCCCTTCGGTGTATATTATGCAACTAGTATCGCCAGTATTTTTATCGAATTTCGTATTTTGTGTCTGCGTGCTCGTGTAGTCGCGTGTGAGGTAGCCAACTAAGCATATCTACGAGCCACAATAGTCGTATTTTTCATGAGTCATTACGAAATGTTCGAAGGTTCCGTACAAGGTCGGCGAAGATGCTTGCCTAACGTATTTTTATCTGGATTGTCTGTCTGAAATTTTATACTGGCTCGACTGTTTGATCAGCTGAAACCCGTACCGAGCTCCTGAAATTAAAGAGGATTCGGATGCGACACGAAAAATATGGAAACTTGAGAGTATAGAGTCAATTTTATTGTGTCGGCTTAACAGTTTCATTATACAGGGTGTGCCTGTACCTATACCTAAAAATATATAAAAATTCAATAAGTTGTTGACAAACATACAGTCAAAGATTTAAAAGCGACAATGGTGCAACTTGCTTTTAATCGTTATATGCATAATTAGGTATACCTATCTGTTATTCCACTTCTGCCACCATGTTTGATCGCAAAAAAATAGACAAATTCCATAATTCTAAATACCTACCTACAATTCGACATGAACTGGCGGCAACTTTAGACTTTAGAGAAAGGAGAAGGCGCGTACGAGAAGCGGCGTTGCCAGATCGTGGCTTAGAAAGAGAAGACCGAGGGGTAAACGGACGCGACGTGGCAACACGAGGCTGTCCCGCTGCCAGCTATCTGGGAGAAAGGACTTGTGCGACGTTGTCACTTTTACGTAATCCGCGGCACTTCTGCTACTTTTGATACAAGCGCGGATTTTATTACATTTTCCGAGAAATCATCGCTGAGTTCTTCAAAGTTCAATGTATTGTTTTTATGGGATATTAATTAAGTTATAAATCAGTAAGTTTTGTGATGTGAATGAATTAATTATTGCAGTTGTTATGAAATGTAATTTCTAATTATATTTTATATTCTATTCATAGATATATAGAATTGTTTACACTCATAACACTAAATATTTCTGTAAAAATTGAAAGTATCAACGAATGTACGTATTGATGTAATCTTATTTCTAGGGTTCGTGTTTTTAAAGAATGGTGAGGATTTCTTTAAACAAATCTGTTATAATTCTTAGTTTTCAGAACATTATCACCTCGATGATGCGACGATGAGTCACAATCAAACCCATATGGTTTACACTCGACAATTTCCTTGCTTTCTTTAAATTCATATATAAAAAACCTTTGTGAAAGATGTGTAGACCGGATGGTATGTGTCACAGTATATTTATAGAATACAACAAACACATTTACGTTTTATTTCCGTAATTTTCGACGTTAAAATTGTTCAAAGATCATGTCCATTCTACTTATTGGAGAGATCAGTTTGTTTACTTTACTGTTTCTTTCTCGGAGGAGGCGGCAACGTCGCTGTGAAGCTTGAACTGGGACTGACGTCGTGCGGCGGGCATTCGGGCAATGCAAAATGCAAAGCCAACTAGATCGCACCTTTCGAGCTGAGTTGCACAACGGAATAATGTTTCTGCAAAGCGCACGTCGCGCATTTTTTTAACTTCAAACAAAATCGAATTCGTTCGCAAACTCAGCCATTTTAAAGTACAGGGCGTTGCAGAAAAATTGCTGTGAAGATGTCCCGAAATCGCAAAAAATATGCTTTAATTTGTTTAAAATCAAGTACCTAGTCTTCTAGTTATTTTACTTCCTTTTGTCAGGGACTTTTAAAAATACCTAAAAAAAAATCGTTATTTTTTGTTCACGCATCACCTACAGTAATATCTCGCAGATATAAGACGTAATTTTTTTTGCCGTCGCTTAGAATCATGCTTATTAGTAAAGCCCGCACTGCCTTACTTTGACATTGTTTTGTATTGTACATTTTTCTGTATTGGCATATAACCGTCGTCGACAGTGAATCATAATAACAATATTTTCCTTTGGATCGAAAAACAAGCTAATTATATCCTTTGTATGAAAATCAGACACTGTGTCCATGAGAAAAAACACGAATTTCTCATATATAATTTTTTTTATCCGTATTCGATGATAGTCTGCAACAGCCTTCATTGTGAGACTCGATCTGTTTGCTGGAAGTTACGTTTCCCAAACTTAAAGTCCGGTAATTGGGTCAAAAAACCGGACTAGACTATCACTAACCGATCAATACGTATTAACGCGGACGAAATTAGTCGCATCACTCTTAACGACCCCATCGGTCTGTGCATGTTCATCCGCCCACTATAAAATGTTTGTTTGATATCCTGTAACTTATAACGTGTAGATTGGCATCGACACCTGTTCGTAGCTGTAAGCATTTACCTTGTAGAACAACTTGGAAGGGTATTTCGCCAGCTTTCACATCCTCAGGCTCCAATTCGGCGGGGTCGATGGCTGTTACAGTCCATTTCAGAGTGCTGTGGAATTGGAATGAGACGCGACATCTCCTTTTTTGTCAAAAACTCTTGCACAATGAACGAGGAATGGGCTGGCGCGTTGTCGTGGTGTAAGTTCGAGTTCGAGTCGCACACGGAAAACGCGGGCCCGCAGCCGTTCCAGAACGCCAACATAGAACTGTTTGATCACTGTCTAGCCGGCAGGAACATATTCGCGATGAATGATGCCGTGGATGTCGAAAAAAACGATCAACATTGCCTTCAGTCGTGACTTGAACATCCTCGCTTGCCGCTCTCCACCCTTTTCCACCCACTGCTGACTTTGTTTACGGGTCTCGGGGTCATACTTAAATATCCATGTCTCATCTCCAGTGACTACCCGACTCATCCAGCCTCTACCGTCGCTCTCAATGCGGAACAACAAATCCTCGCAGATCAATTTTCGCATATCTTTCTGTTCACGGGTGAGAACTTTTGGCACCTTTTGCAAACGGTTTCCTTGTTGACGTTTAATTCGTCAGACAACGCACGAATGCTTAGGCGCCGGTCAGACGTGATCAGTGCACGCAAACGGTTAACATTCGCGTCAGTACGAGAGGTGACGGGAGCTTTATTCAATACCAATGCCTATTTAACATAATATGTAATAATATCACAAATGACAATACATTGTTTCTTCTACTTGAAAAAATCATGCACTGCACGTCCCTTGTATCGAAATAAATCTATTTAAACTCGTTTAAATCGACTCATCATCCAACGATCATGTGAGAGAATTTTGTAAAGACCCTTAAGAGACACTTTGTATATAAGGTCGCAGCGCTTCCGTTTGACGACGGAAGCCTATAATAACCTCAAAAAATGTTGGGCAAGTGCCGTGCTACCTATTTCAGTCATTTCGCCGACGAAATGGGTGACATCTTGGTTTGTCGGTGTGTGTAGGAAGCGATGACACATTCAGACCTTCCAGCTAAGAAAATTCAGCACCCTCTGGTACCTGTCGTTGTTTTTTATGCCACCCTGTTTCCAGGTAGTCGGTGACTAAGCTAAAAAATGTGTGTAGTCATTAGGAAGGACAAATTAAACCATCACCAGTCGCAACAACACGCACTGCAGACGTGTCTACAATATTTGGGGGCTGGAAAGGCCGAATCCAGAGGTTTATCGATAGGAATAGGGGTTTAATTTTGTTGTTTGTTTTATCTCATTGGTAATTATTATTATTATTTTTTAAGAAAATAGGGCTAAAGAAATATTTTCTTTTCTTTTGTATCTTCTAATGTATGAAAGCGTAGGTCACGTTTTTTTGTTAGTTTACCAAGTATAAACACGAAGTTTTGAGCCCTAAAATTACCAGAATCCCGTGATTGGACACAAAATTTCGACTTTAAACACCATATTTCGAGTTCGATCACTAAATTTCGTGTTTAAACATGAAATTTCGAGTTTTAGTTCGAAATTTCGAGTTTAAATACAAGAAAAAATAATAGTTGTTCTTCCTATAACATTTTTCTCTATGACAGTCCGTTTTCTTCATACGAGGTGTTCAATTTTCAAAAAAATTATTTAATTTTATTTTTAACTATGAAAGCGTAGAAAGACCATGTTTTTTTTATTTATTTATTAATTTCGAGTATAAACATGAAATTTCGAGGTTGAACACGAAATTGAAAAAATAGAACATGAAAAAATCATTGTTGTTTTTCCTATAACATTTTTCTCTATAACACTTAGTTTTCTTGATACGTGTAATTTTTAAACAGTTATTTAATTGTATTTTTTATCTACTAAACAAATTAATATGTTTCCTTCAAATTTGGTATGCAGTAATCATAATAAAAAGTTAATAATTGTTTTGAGCTAAAGCCAGTGGCGTAGCTTGTCTTCACCCTAGGATCCCCTAAACTCCTACGGCAATGGTGAAAAGTGTTTTTTCAGTATAAATATTAAAATTTTATTATATTTTCCGAAAAAAAGCGCTCTTGAGGAAATTCGCTAAGCAGCTTTGTTTTTCTTCGAGTGGAGTTACACTTTCTAGGATCACCACTGAACTATTTTTAAAATTGGTAGTTTAAAATAGAACTAATTGATAAGTCGTACATGTTCTATCGTCCTTCCTTATTTTTTCCATTAGTCGGCAGTTGAGAATTTAATTCAGCGCTCGCATGTAATACCTTGCATTTAAAATAACGCGAAGCAAAGTGCAAATTCGCGTGTAATCGTCAATGTGCTGATTCCGCGGTTATATACTGCACAAAAGCTAGATTCCCAATTGCCATATGGCGCGGCGAATAGTTTTAACTAAATAATTTATCTGCTGCCTACCAGATTAATTCTAAATGAATGGATCGCTTCCAGACAATCAGCTGAGCGATTTCATGAAATGGGGTCGTGATAGGGACGCAACTGTGACTAATTACAAATTTTTCGTCATTACGTTATTTTCACTGCTTCGTTGCTTCTAATTATTATGCCGCTTTATAAATTTAGAAATAATTCCATCAGTAGAAGTGGATTTTGTTGCAAATTTTGTCGAAGTCGTCTTTTTCGCGACGACTTGTTTGTCGCTTGTCGTTCAGTGGTAACCGGGCTTTAGTATATTGTTTTGACAAACATGAGTGATTTAAATTCGTGTAACTTTTTGTCTACTGATAATAAATAAGTATAGTGACTCTACTTTAGTTTTCGAGGAACTGCAACCGAAATGAAGGTTACTACAAACTACTAAAAATCATTATAGAGCCTTCGGTTCAAGTATATATTCTCTACATTAAATCAAGTCATAGCGAAGCAAAAATATATTATTTGATTTTTCAAAATTGTCAAAGTTAAAATTTTATTTTCGATATTTGTAAATAACTTCTTAAGAAATCCAAATATTTACATAAAATTTATAAATCCGGGGTTTTTGCGGGCGAGAAATTCAAATTTGTTTCTAATTTTGACGTGACTAGTAGAGGGCGCCACTTGTGGCACACCATGTTTCTTTTAAATGACAGAACTTTTTCCAGCTTAGTGTATCTGACCATCGAAACAATCGATTCTCCTACCGGTTTTATTTGAAAAAGGTATACCATGCTGGTCGGTAGGAGTAACCATTTTTGAAATCTCCTAACGACTTTCGATTGTTTCAATAGTCGGATGGATGCAATAAGCAGCAAAAAAGTTCTGCCATTTAAAAGAAACAAAAATTTTATGTAAATATTTGGTTTTTTAAGAAGTTATCTACAAATATCGAAAATAAAATTTTAACTTTGACACCCTGTATCTTTTTTATTATGCGGCTTGAAATATAGGTTTGTTAGGTTAAATCGATATATTTTCACCTAAGGAATCAGTGGTCTCATTTTTGCTACTTCATTTAAAACACCCTGTATATTTTACATACGAGAATATATTTAAAATATTAAAAATAGCCATAACTTTTTTCTGTTCTCTATAAGAAACAATCCTCAGATTTCAGTGCTACGAACGAAAAAAAAATACTATGAACAAAATCAAACGATAATCTATAAAAATTACATAGAAAAAATCGAAATTTAAAAAATCGATTCACGTATTCCAGACGTTTGGAAACATCGAATATGAAAAACATTGCCTGTACGTTGGGAGAATGTAATTCCGAAAATAAAAGTCGGTTATAATTAAATTTACACAAACATCTTTCGTTTACGTTCAGAACTAATTACAGGGTTTTACAACCAGGTTGTTTTCCATGAGCACACATCTCTACACTCGTCCTGGAGGTTACTGACCAAGCTTCTACGATTCTCTTCAGCTCTTCTACTTCTCACCTAACATCTAAGTATACGAGGTGTGATCAAAAAGTAACGGGAATTTTGTAATATCTCGAATTCGACCGATATTTTCGTTGGTGTGTTGGCAAACATGTCTGGAAAGTATACTATACATTATTAGCCATATCGGATGTTTAGTCTGTTGTCTCCGGTCACAAAGGTTACATGTGTTTTGGTACAGACGTGTTTAGCAACTCAGCGATGAAAATGTTGGACGACTCGCACAAATGTAACCCGAGATATTACAAATTTCCGGTACTCTTTGATCACACCTCGTACAAAAATGGCGGGTCAGGTGAATAATGCATACATTTTAACTGTGACACCCTGTATCTTTTTTATTATGCGACTTAGGATATAAGTATGTTAGGTTAAATCGATTTATTTTCACCTAAGAAATCTGTAGTCTCATTTTTGTTACTTCATTTAAAACCACCCTGTATATTAATTTATTTTGTTGATATTCCTATAAATGCACTGAGAAAAGTTGCTCCTAAAGAACTTTTTTATTAAATAAAGCTTTTTTGTTAAATATTCTGGTGTTACAGCCTCAGTATCTCCTGTAACCAAAGAATAAAATAGATGGAAGCTGCAGTAATAGCAGTTTGCAGTATTATAACAATCTTGGAAGACTTTTTTTAAAATTGGTCGTATCCAAATCGGCCAACACACTTCTAATATACATCCGACAGTCATCTACGTGAAAAATGTTCATCAATATTCAGCGTTAGAATATGAATGTAACAAATATAAAGTAATTAGTCATCCAGGCCAAAGTCTGAATAATTATTATCGGGTTGCCAGTCATATGTTAATAATTCCAATTTTAAAAATGGTAGTGGGGCAGCATTAAAAACGACAGTTTAACATACGGTTTTGGCGGTGCTTGAATATGTATACTCATACATATACCATTGAGCTGTATCACAAGGTCGTTTTTTTTTCAAATACATATTCTTTTTTTAGGACAGGAGTACAGTACACATCATTGCTTCTCATAATAGACACATTATATCGAGGGGTAAACCACTGCTTGAAATTTGTACAATGAAATACCATATTTTAAAAATATTACCCGTATATACCTTATTTTCCCAAAAAAATACCTCATCAAATAAGCAAATACCTCAAAAATACCCAAAAACCACGAATTGCCCTCAAGTGCCCAAAGAATACCTATGATTATTACCCAATAATAATTTAAGTACCCAGAAATACCAAATAGTACCAAAAAATACCCTTAAATACCCAGATATCTAAGGAACGAAAAATACATTAAATGACCCACGATTTTACTTAATATACGTTTAATTTTCCAAAACTGCTCTTCATTTCCTTAGAAATTATTCCAGTTACAGATCTATGTAAATAATATAGATTTTTTTAAGGCCTCCTTTGACTCGATCTAAATACATGAAAGAACATTTTATATTACATAAAATGTATCATAAACTCATTGGCGCACCCAAGAAGAGTGCCAATACCTACACCATGCTCCCTTCAAGCTAACTAAAAACTAACTTCTTCCTCGTCTATGAAATCATAATATTCGGTCTATACAGGGTGTCCCTAAAATTATCGTCCGGATCCCAAATACTCATCGGGTACCATCGGTGTCTCCAGTACAACCAAAATCTTTCATTAGCAAGTGTAAATACATGGGTATCGAGGGAGAATTCAATTTTAGCCCCAGCTTGCATTCTGTCATGTATGATTAGAATTAGATAATTGGCAGTTGTTTACATAAAAAATCTTTTTTGTTAAATAGAATATGAATGTGATAGAATAACAGAATGTGCTAGTATGCGAGTGGATATATTCTGCGTTAATGCCTTATAAAACATTCATATGATACTTGTTCATATGGTACTGTACTGTACAATCTATTGCAATAATAATGGCAATGTTTAGTTGAATTTGGCTATTTATTTCGAACTGCTGACATATTCATAATGAAATCTACTGTCAATTTTAAACATTATTTCTTAGTTATTCCACTCACCCACAGAAATCTATTGAAATTTCTATACAGAACATCCAATAGTCAAAAAACTGATTTGAGGAAGTGTAATTATTATTGCAATAGAATGTATCTAATTCGAATCAACCTATATTATTTTCTAAACTAAAGGCTCACGAAGACAATAAAAGGTCACATAATTTTTATATTTGCCATTGCGTCGGTCAGTTGTTTACTTATATTTAAACTGTGCCATCGGTATAACCCATGCGCGATCGCCATTGTATTTAAAAATTGGCGGGAAAATACTAGGTTTCTCTTAAAATACCCATTATACCTTTGATAGTACCCAAAAATACACAAAGTACCTAAAAATACCTATAAATACACACAAATACCCAAAAAATGCAAAAACTACCTTTAATTACCTACAGCTTGTACAGCAAAATACCTCAGTGGTCTCCCCCTCGCATTATACTGTACTGGATTAAATTTTTCGTACGGAAGAGAATTTATTTTAATGTATGTACGTGAATAATTTGCATTTGGTGGACATATTTAGGCATTTTGAAATAAGAAAATGTGTAGAAATGAATAAAATTTGTAAAATCATGTAAATCACATGCAATCACGCAAATTTTGTGAAATCAGCAAAATCAGATGTCAGTTGAGCAACTAATTTCATTTGGTATATTTGTCTTGTCAGAAAACTTTTAGTTTTTTTATTATGTTGATTTTTTTTTTCAAGTAAATCAGGAATTCATGTGAAATCTGATTTCGCTGATTACCATTGAAGTAATAGAGTATCTAAAATCAGGTGTACACAATTCTTGGAATTATCACACCTCTTGTATAATTTATTAAATATATGCCTGTGAAACGAGTAAATTAGACAGTTTTTTAGATGTCTAAAATCCGAGAATCTAAATTCGCAATTTTTGGTCGAGTAAAAAAAATCGACCTCTCGATCTCTTAAATTGATCTCTCCGTGTTGACAACTATTTCCTAGTCAGGACGCCACAGTGAAACGAACAACGTCACATCTGCATTGCCACATCACGGCTAACTGTTTATGTTCTTTCATAGACTAGTATCTGCTAATACGTATATGTGCGAAACCAATAAAGTGCAAGAAAATAAAGGAACATGCTGATTATCAATTTATTAAGAAAACAATTGACGTATGCTAGAACTGACAGCAATATTTTCCTGGAAATAAGTGTCAAGTTGATTTTTTGTCGTGTTTTTTATATTTGTAAATTAAAAATATTATATCAAGATCTTTTATTCTTGACGTTACATTTTGACAAATTCAAACAGCTATGACTCTTTATCTCAAATGGAACACTATATTTTTTTCACTCTGTATACATTGAAATTGTCTTTCAACTTATATAACCATTGTCAGAGTTGCTATTACTACTTCTGTAGATATCTAACTATTTCGACAGTTTTCGTCATATCTGGAATGTTAACAAACCTGCCAACAAATAAAATTTGACGTTGCCATATGATGCACGCGACGCAGAAAAATCCTCCCCTTAGGGCCGCCCCTGGCGTCCAGTCATTACTCAAACATGCAGTACCTAGCAAAGCAATACAGCTTCCAAATATAAAACGGCTGTTTCCGTGTGTTTATCTTCGTTCTCCCTCGCCCTTCGTTTCTCTCTCGCTCCCGTTTTATTTTTAGCAGCCGGTGGATAGAAGGGCCGCCGCATCCGACTGTATAAAACCCTCCCCCTCCCCCCTCGCGCCTCTCGGCGGCAGGTGCATCCCTCGTAAAACTTCACCCCCGGTCCAGAATGCCGTCCTAAGCCTAAGTTTCCTAATATCGCTAGGTATTAACCCCAGAATTTCCATTGTTAACAGTCGCGTTCGACCGTTAGGCTATTACCGTAAAATTTTAGGCATCGCAGTGGCGGAGCGTACAGGAGCACACCCCTGATAAAATGATAATAATATCAGTGTTTCATGAACATTTAATTATTAATAAAATTTAAAATTTACTAAAGTAGGTAAATAAAGAAAACTACTAGATAAATGAAAACACCTGGATATACAGGATTAACTATGACTAAGTAAAAAAATTTTAACCACGTGTTCAGGAAGGTCTAAAAGACAATACAAAATTTTTTTCGGAATTCCAGCTCAACTACGGAAAGTCCATGATAATCAATCATCGTCCGAGATGGCTAGATATGTCAACTACCGTGAGGTCATTTTTTGCAGCATCGTCAAGGGTAGAAACGACGAAAATAAACATTTCTATTGATAATAATAATGCCTAAGTATAGATAACAGTTAATCCGGTTAGCTGCAGTATTTTGTATTCGTTCTTCGTTCTTTCGTTGCACACTGCCAAAACTACATTTTCATTCCTGGCAGATCCGTCATAATTATCCACTAACATATCCCACATAAAATAATTTATTTAATTACTATAAAACGTTTAAAATTAGTCACTTAACTGTTCTAAAATAACATAACCTAGACTACTAAAACCTCAAAGAACATGCGAAGCTTAGTTATATTCTAAGGGTCTAAGAAGCATCGTAAACATCGTCGATTACTGTTAATACTGTTGCTATTATTAGAATTAACAGAATTTAATTCCCGAACAACACAAGAAGTTTAAAAATTTATCTCCGCGAAGTGCACCTTGCATTAGTAGCCTGCAGATGTCGTCTGCAGTTGTCAAGAAATATTGCGTGGTACTCTGATTAATTTGAAATAATTTTTCAATACTTGCTTTTCGCAATTTTATTTTTTCTCGTATTTCTTGTGCATTTACAAACATGTCGTATTCAAAACGGTAAACGGGCGGCAGTGTTTTTATGTATTTGTGTATATTTGCGTGTATTGTTTGTTATCCTATGTGGTTTTTCCCGACGGATGTAATCCACCTGGTCGTGATCGTCGGGTCAAGTAAGTAGCTCACTTTTAACAAAAAGAACGGTCAAGGGAAGGAGGTCTCCACCAACAAAAATCTTTGCAATGCCAAATTTTAATTTCAATGAGTAAGAAAATGATTCAACATTCCTTAAATATCTGCAGATATCAATCATAGAAATAAATATCAGTAAGGTAGGTGCTGCCTCCCTTTGCTACCATATCGTGTTTATCAAGATTCACCCTGTATAATAGGTAATGTACATTTTCTAAATACAATTTTTTCTTTTACTTCTGCCCCTTGAAACATTATTACATTCTGCGACATTTTTTTTCTCGGTATTTCTCAAAATGTTATTATGTAATTTTACATTTTTATGCATTTTTATTAAAAATGATGTTATTTGGCACAAAAACTGTAATTCTACAGTATTTACGTGATGTTTCTTGTAGTACAATATGTATTTGATATTTTCTTACAGTAAAATATGGTACGAACATCATATACATTTACTATCATTGTTATCAGTGCAGATTATCTTGCTTATACAGTGTGTCCCACTAAAATTAGAATATTGTTCACTGTTAAGGTACCCACTTATTGTGAAAAATGAACGTGGTGCTTGTATAATGACAGATATTAATAATATTTTTCATTAAGTCGTATTTTTTGCAGCCGCCGACTACTAAAAGTGACCTAACAATCGATCCATTCTATTTTTGCCTCGCCTTTTGTGAATGAACAAAATTGGGGGCCCGCTGACGTACTTCGCAGGCCTCTGCATCAATGATTTCGTATTTTATTCATGTAGAAAGCAGGCGAAATTTTTGCGGTCGCCACGAGAGTTATCCCCAGAAAGGTACAATTCACGTCTTCCCAGAATTGTGACTAATTCACGAAGTAGAATGTGCGACATGTGAATTCATATCTTGACGCGATCCAACACAATAAAACGAGCGGGAATACCCAGTTTTGTATTATCCATTGCTCATTTTGGCGATGTTTTTTTAAGAAACGATTCGTTCTCAATACCTCGTCATTCTTACGTTCAGTGCTTGAAAAATGGTTATAGTCTGTTTAGAAATGAAAGACAATAATAAAAGCTTATTATGTATGCAAATCGTAAACGAATGTAGTATTGGTGCTTATATTCAATATTGTTATATTATGTGTTATCGGTATAGACGAGGTGTGCTTTTAAAAAAACTTTGTGTGATCGGACCGGACTAAATTGTAGCAGGTAGCTAAAATTTAACCCCCGACAATTATCTATTTGTCTATGCCGCTTCAATTTCTCGGTCCATTCTCTTATAAGTAAACAACATAAAAACAGCATTTCAAAACATGAGCATCACAACCGGGTTAAGAGGGTTTTTAGTAATTCAAATAAAATTATTCAATATTATTATCAAAATATTTATTTAAATTTAATGAATAGACTTTTATTCCATACAAAAATGTGTATAATATATGTATTTTGAAAATTCAAATTATGGTGAAAAAATGTAGTGTTGTATAAATGTACAATAAAAAAAAATAAAAAAGTAGGTATATTAAAATTCATCCTCTGAATATTCTGATGATTTTTTTCCGGATGCATTGAATTATATCGGCTTTCCTCCAAGCAGTCGTAGGCATCCGCTCGGTTTGCCGTGAATGGTAACTGGCATTATCCTTGACAATTACAGACCCCGGAGGAATAAGATCCAACATCTGTGTAAAATACTCTTCCAAAACATCTGCATTCATGTCTTCGTGATAGTCACCTGTATTTTTAGATTCAAATAAAAGTAAACCGCCTTCTACAAACCCACTGGCACTACCTATATGTGTCACTATTAATCTTCGCCCTTTACCTGAAGGTGCCTTGAACCCTGTTGAAGGTCCATTCAAAAATGCTTGTCGAAAACTTTTTACATTTTTATCTTGCCATACTTTTGTTACAGTATATCCCTCGTTGACCCAAGTTTCGTCTAGATGATAAATATTCCTCCCTTCGTCACGGAATTTTCTCATTGATCTTAAATTCAACTCTCGTAAGACGGCCCATAATTTGCCTCTACTGATGTTTGGCAAATCGTTGTCCTCTGAAAGTTCACCTAAAATTTTGTTTAGCTTTGGTATTTCTTTTTTAAAATAAAATTAGTGTACTTTTCTGCGAAAGACATTTTTGAAGAAATCATCTATAACGACGTTTGACCTCCCTGTAGATGATTTTGGTGGATTTACAGTATCTTGTTCATTTTTTGCTTCCTTTAAAAGTCTGTCGATTTTCCAATCCCCGTCATTTTGGAACACTTTTCACGATGTCGTCAACACTGTTGGTAGGATTTTGGTGTTTCAATGCATTAAATACATTTAATATAATAATCTTCTCATTCTGAGACAGCGCACATCTTTTCACCCGTTTAGCAGGTACGTAATCTGATAAGCTCGACATTTTACCCAAACAATATTATATCCACTGGCACAATATTCACTAAACACAAGTCGAATTTTACTCTACTGCAGTAGCACGTCTTCGTATATTCAGCTCTAAGACTGGATTGATCTGTCACAATATTAGTGTTACCCGATAATTACCTGAATCGAAATATTACCACGTCCATGGCCGGTTCTTATCTCGCGGTTTTATTACTCTCTTTCATTTACAAACAGACTACAAATATAACATTTAAATTTTAATATTGCTCAATAAATGTCCGTAAATACATCGCGATCGCATTTATATGACCTAGTTTGTTATATAGTTGTACTCAGAACTTCCCGTAGTTCAAACTCTACGTTTGATACTGTATTTAAAAACTTGAGAAATTCTGTAAACTCTCATTGAAGATGTGATAATTGCATAAAAAAACGACGCTCTTAAATGAAGTTCAGAGAAACGACATTTAGAAATCTGCATCTCAGTGTGCGTCGACTGTCGAATAAATCATGATTGCCTTTTTTTTAAATCGATCTACCCTCTTTTGGCCTATCCATCGCTTCTTCGCCAGTCAAAGTCCGAGGACTTGTACGTTCTGTACATACGTCTCGATTCGAAATTCAAATCGCAGAATTCTTAATGCAACCCGTTCTTGTGACCTTCGGATCACGTAGCCAAAATTATTACAGTCGCCGTCTAATTGATGGTATTCGGTGACGTAATTCGACGCATTTTTATCTCTCAACTCGACGAGACGGATTATTAGCGGCTTAGCGAAATTATTGCACCAGGCAAATTAATTTTAATTGGTTGAAATCTTCAAAAATTAACAATCCAGCGAAACATAACGGTGAAAAACGCTTGCTGGGATCGGTGATTTCGATAAAATGTCTAGCGTTTCGTTATTGTAACAATAATTTTAATAAATCAATTTTAAAATAAGAAAAAAGTTATAAGTCGGAAGATGCCCCCTAAAGAAGCTTTGGCTCCATACAAGGAGGCACAGAATGTATTCTTTTATAAATATTTCTAAATCCACCTAAGGCAATAAAGTTTTGAATTCAGGATTAATTATCAACAAATCTAGTGTTGCACAAATAATGTTCCACAAATCGACAAGGCGTGGCAAATTGGGGGTCTTGTATGTAATGTAAAAAAATACCAAATCCATGTATTACAAGAATCTCCATATGAATACCATACATCTTTCATATATATATATTTTTTAAATACATCGTCGCTTGTGCGTTATTTCACACTATGTATAAATAACCAACAGTCCATTCTGTAACATTGCTCATTTTATCAGTGTAACTTTTTTGTATTTCGAGATTTTTAATGTCAAAAAAATACAAATTTTGGTGAATTTTACACGAAAAAGGTACTTCTAATTCATTTTGATAAACTACTGTGTCTTCGAGTAACATTATTTTACAAATGTTCTGATATACCATAAAAATTTTAAATAGAAACTATAAATAGTCAGAATATGCCTAGTAGGCTGTTAGAAAATGCTGTCGGCATATCTGACATACATAAAAGGTGTTTTGAGGTATTAAAATACTATTAAAGTCCATATCAGCAATGTAATAATTTATAATTTTATTAATTTTAATATAGTCTGTTAATACTTCAAAAATTTATAAAAACATCTGTAATATGTGTCAAACAAACTGACAATTGCCTCGTCAAAGTCTACTACGAACAATGTGGCCACTTAACACATCATATTAAATATTTTTGTGGTGTCACAAAATGTGTAAATTAATATTACTCGAAAACGGAACAATTTATCGACGTAAATAAAATAAAAGAGCACCTGTTTTTTGTAAAATCGTTCAAAATTTTTCATTTTTCGATCAGACAGCGAAAATATGTAAAAAAGTTGGGGCAATATTTACCCAATGACTCCTCAGTTTCGTACGCCTATGATAAATTATGCGGAATTATGTTTAGAACATTAGATTCGCGATCTGATTGTGATTCTCAATTTCAAATTTGAGTACTTTATCTCGATCCGTTTTTGAAATATTTGAAAAAAATCAAATTTTACATTCAGATATTAAACGTCAATGTGTTTTGACTACCTTTCACGAATAAGATTGATCAGAAATTGCTTCTTAATTTGACTGATTAAATAAACAATAGATCACTACTTTGAGCATAGTTCAAACTGCCTTTTGTCGAAATTATCTGTAATGGAAAATCGGAAAAATTCGAGTTGCCAACACTGCTTCCAACCATCTAGCATTCCACAGTGAACACGTGACGGGGGCGTGGCGTTACCCGAGCAACCGGTTGGCCTATCTCCCCCTCTAGCCCAGGACACAAATCCGTTGTGTACTGCGAACTACCAGTATCGATCAGAGCCTCAGCGTCGACTTTACGTTCTACTACGTCCGTTCTTTGCTAGCAATGAATTCAGTGCGGTACATTTTAGACAACCGACCGTTGTCGCAAGAAGACAGAGTAACGATAAAGGCGTTGGGAAGGCCTCTGCCCGACCTACAGATGAAAATTTGCCAGGTGGGCAAATCGCGCGACTTCATCAGGTACTTCAAGCGGGAAACCACCTACGACAGGTTCCCGTGGATGTGCGGCTGCCCCGAAACCAACAAACTCTACTGCTTCGTGTGTCTGGTGGGCGGTGACGATACGACTTCCCAGTTCACCAGCACTGGAGTGTCCGATTTGCAGCACCTCAGAGATAGGGGCACAAAACACGCCAACAGCGCCGCGCACCTCAACCACGTGGTAGACTTCAACCTATTGGGAGCCGCTGACGTTCAGAAACAGTTGAGCAGCGATTATCTCAAGGCCGTCGCCGATCACAACCGAGAAGTCGACAGGAATCGACAGACGCTGCGTCGTCTGATCATGTGCCTCAAATTTTCGGGGGCCGTGGGCCTTCCTCTGCACAAATGCGACTTCCAAGGTCAGGAGTTGTTCCACGGCTTGCTGGATTTCGCGGCCAAGTGGGATCACTCGTGGGAGTATCTAAGCGAGACGATCGTTCTCCAGAAAGACTCGAAACTGTTAAGGAACGAACTGCTAGACGCGATCTTACAAGTGTGTAAGAGTGAGATAGTAGATCAGGTGAGGGATGCGAATTTTGTCGCTTTGATAGTGGAAAGAAGCGAGGATTGTCAGCTCATCATAATATTCAGGTACTTTCTTAAAGGGCAGATCTTTGAACGGTTTTGGGACGTCGTTCAGATGGAAAAATTTACCGTTGAGGACATTACAAAAGTACTACTAAAAGAACTAGAGGCTCTTGGACTAGATACAAGTAAACTCATTGCTCAAAGTTCCAACATTCCTTCTTGTATCTTTAGACATGTTAAAGCTGCTATTAGAGAATCATATCCTAACGCTTTCTTAGTTCACAATTACTCTCACCACTTCAAAGTAGTGTTAGAAAATGCAGCGTTTAGAAATAAAAGGTTGAACCTATTCTTTGCCATTGTCCAAGGCTTTGAAAGGTTCTTTTCCCAATCTCCCCAAAGGATCGCTGTCTTGGATGAAGTGGTACAAACGAAGCTTCCTTGGACAGGAAATAGAACTTGGAATTTCGAAACAGGCACCCTAAAAGAATTATACGGAAGAACAGATCTATTTCGAGAATGTTTGTACAAGATTATAGAAGATGTCAAAGATACAGATACGCTTAGCGCAGCCAGTAGTTTGTTGAGCGTCTTGGACATTAAAGACTTCGATTATTTCCTCCAAGTAATCTACCCAATCGTCCAACACGTTGAAGTGTTCTTCGATCAAGTGTCGTCTGAAGGAATTGATGGTAGACTGGTACGTGAACATTTGAAAGAGGTGGAAGCGCGCATTTCTGAATTGGATCCTCACCTATATGTAACTCCTGATGACGTGTTTGATGAAGTAAAGGAAGCTGAAGTAAAACAGCACGAATTTACCGATGAAGGTCATTCACCTGCGGCCCCGAAACGTCGGCGCGTAGAAACACACGAAGTATGTGAACCATATTATGTGAAACTCGAAGTTGATGAACTTCTGTCTCTACATATAACAGCAGATGAAGTATATCAATCAGGTGGAATCGAAACCAGAGTTAAAGATGAAAAAATGAACGATTCTAAACATCCAGACGAATTATACGAACCAAGTGAGATAAAAATTGAAATTAAAGATGAGGAACTGCACGAAATGGAGGCCACTACGTCCACATCTAAGTTCTATTGCCTTGAAGCAGATGAAATGGAAGAACTGAAACTGTCGACCGTGGAATATTGTACATCACTGATCAGCGAATTGAAAGATCAGTACAGTTTTACGGGGTGCATATCAGCCGCCGCCCTCTTTTGTCCAGACAAGCTCCCGTCTTATAAGATAGTATTCCCCGAGGGCGTATTTGATGAAACAGTTAACGCCTACCCCTTCATCGACAAGGCGAAGTTAAGAATGGAACTAACCGTCTTATATGGAAGGAACGATATAAGCTGCAGCGGTTTGCTGCTCCTTCTGGTATTCATACATAAGAATGGTTTGCAGGAGGGGTTCTCGGAGACCTACAAACTCTTAGATATCGTCTGCACCACACCCATGGCTACTCGAGAGGCTGAGCGGTGCTTCACCACGCTGAAGATGGTCAAAAACTTCGTGACGAACGCCGAAAGCGACGAGGGGCTGAGGGCGCTGGCAATGTTGTCTGTGGAGAAGAGCATGGTACAGTCGATTCTGAATTTCGACGATAAAGTGATCAACGTTTTCGCTGAGAGTCAAAATAGGGACGATTTTAAATATATGTGAAAAAAATTGACAATGTATGTGTAAGTGTCTGGAATAATTTTTTAATAAAGGCTATTGTTAAAATTAAAGAGTTATTTAACAACATTTAACGATTATATCCTATACTGAAAATTAATTTTAATGAGAATTTTAAATATGCTTTTGCTTCTACCTTTACACAGTGATAATTTTCTTTTTAATAAAACCAGCACAAAAATAATTTGCATTCCACTGATTTTGTATATTGCTAAAATGCTACTAAATGTTACCTCATGATGTATATAGGGTGTTGATACTCTCCATGACAGTTAACAAAAATTCAGATACCTACCTACCTGAAAAAAATACTTCCATATTGTTCACGTTCAACAATATTCAGTTAATCTTAATTTTTTTTACAAAATATCTCTAAGAATCTAGTGATGACGATTGCTCGATTATTAACTGCACACCATGGATATTATACAGTGTGTCCCAAAATAATAATTTATCTGGTATCAAAAATAAAACTCTTGATGTTTTGTGTATCCATTGTTACCTCGGATGTAGATATAATGAAAAAAATAAGATGACACGTTCCTATAAAAATGTCCCTGAAGGACGCCGCTGGAAATCGGGTTTTCTTGAATAACTTTTAAAGTACTCAATATAATTTAATAAAAATTACCAGGGGCGGGCTAAGCTTACAAATTAATGCCTAAATTTTTAACACCCTGTATGATAAAGGCTTTAAAATAATAAATCTGGGTTTTCCTTTGATAAAACTGTCAAAATAGGTAGTAGAAATTTACAAATATCTCCAAAATTTGAGTCCTAGTTATAGATAATGTTATACCATCGTCTGCTAAATCGCGTCGCCTTTGTAATACTTGTCTGCCGAATCAGCCGAATTTCGATATAGAATACTAGATTACCTATTTTAGATGAGTTCGCCCCCAGGGATTTTGCAATGTTGCCAAATTTTCAAACTCCGGATTTCTCCAGATACCGAACGACGCAGTTCTCAATGGGACACCCTGTATATACCGGGTTGCCCTTCGGATTGAAGTATTTCCAGTGCGACTGCCTTAAAACCTTTTCACCTGTTGTAAGCATCTTACGAGGACGTTTACAATGCCACCTTCTGCTGCATACGCCTCCAGAAACGCTGGATAGACCTTCTACTTAATTGCGTGTAATGACCAAACGTTAAATTTATGTTGCCGTCCATTAATATCTACATTATTTAAACATACACGCGGCTTTTGTGGCGTGTCTGCCTGTGATTATATCCGAGTAGATGGTACAGGCGATGCTAGGCCCCTAAACATGTTTTAATGTGAATATAATGATTTTAGAATGTTCTCGTACGGGTATTAGTACGCGGCTTGGGGTTTTGTGTCACAAGAAGTTTCGTCGAAGCCATTATTCCATCGTCTGGAATAATGACGAAGAAAATCAGGTGGTCGGAAAAAAAGTCCCTACTTAGAATAGTATACAGGGTACTAGAATATTTTACTGTATTATAATTGCACCAAACATTGGCTTTTTCTTTGACGTGGACGTCATTATATATAACTATTATTCAAATATTCTTACCATGTGGTGGAACCTCATCTTGCTTGCTTATTTCCTGACCCAAAAGATCTAAAAAACGATGGCCGTGTAAATTTTCCTGGCGGCATCATACGATGGCCGGCGAACAGTCCAGACTTGACACCACCCGACATTTTTTTATGGGGCTATTTGAAGAATAGTGTTTATAAAAATAGACCAACCACTATTTTAGAAATTCAAGATAGAATACAAGAAGCTACAGATTACATAAACCAACACTCAAAGAATGATTTATAATTGTTTAAATAATTTGGAAAAATGATATAGGTTTTGTATAGAAAAGCAAGGAGCTGTGTTTGATTTTTATAAAGTATTCCTTAAATTGTTCCATATATTAATTTCGAATATAGTTCTGTATTCTCTATAATAAAGAAATAAAATTTTAATTATGAAATTAATGATCGATATCACGCGAATGGTAAAAAATTATCCATTACATGTTTATATCAGTGCAATCAGGAAAAGTGAGGAATCCAATAATACAATACAGGTTTTATAAGAAAAAACATGTTGAAATCTCTGTAGTGCGATGATCGATTGTTTTTTAATAATTAAAATCGTTGTAAAACATAAATCAATGAAAATGCACATTTCAATTTTCCAATATCTCTTAAAATAAAGTTACAGTCGAATCTAACGTTTACGTATGATAACGCACGATATAGCCACACTAATACTATGACATACTTTTAGGTTAACAGCATCTGGTGATAGATTGCAATGTTTTTGCATTTTATTGCACTCTAATTTTTTTTATATGTATTTGTAGAAAAAACTATTCGTTTTAGCTTTTTTTTTGTTCAGATTCTGTCAGTCCGTTTAGTATCGGCCCTTGTATTTCGGACACACTGTATAATGTACTTCAGTGGTAATAATGGTGTTTAATTCTTTAAAAAATCTGCTTTCGAATGACCCAAAGCATGCAATACTAATTTTTGTCATAATTACTTGGTCCTTTATAATTTCTTATCTTTGAGACAGTTCACATGTTTCACATGGAACCCTTTACATTCTTAAAACTAAGCACATATAAAGATTTTTTGTAATTATAGATAATGTTAGATAAGGCAAGAAATATTCTCTGCTTATATGTCATCATGCGTTGGATTTTCAAGAAAGATAATCTGTTTTTAAATCAAATAAAGTATGTAAGTATTAATTACGTGTATTTTTGTAAAAATAATTACTCTCGTACTACCGTCATAGTCCGAGTCGAAAAAAAAACTACCAAGGTTGTCTGCCATCAATTAGTCGAGTAATCGCGATAGCGTTACTTTGCCCTTTATAGTGTCAACAGTTCCCGACAGATAAACCATGTTTACACAGCTTTCCACTGCGACGCATTTATCGTATGGGCCTTCAATCACTACGGTGTACTACTTACTAGATAGAAACAGTTGCATAACGATATTTCGTCTCAGAGCACAGTACGCAAAGCAACAATACGCAGACCGTCTGACACCAGAGGACGTGTAAAAGTGATCGAGTCGAGAGTCGAGTATGTGCCCAGACGTAGCTAATCCCAGGCTCCCTTGGCTTTGACTGAGAGTTCAGACCTCCCCTCTTTTCCAAATGAAGTGGGGAGAAACCACGCCTTCCCTTCTACATCTGTTTCTTTCTCGGATTGTGAGTGCTGTTACTGCTGTTCCGTTCGATTCTGTTATTTTGTTATGTACACGCCGAGTATTTTAGGAGTGTACGAATGTCGAGTTCTTTATTTTCTCGTTTTGCACGCTCGTCTGTATTATGTTTGGAAGTTTGTACCGTTTTTTACAGAAAAAAAGAGAACTGAACTGGTACAAAAATGTTTCCCAGCGGTAGTTTTTTAATTGAATATATTCCAGAAGGGGACAACCCTTACTGCAAACGATTGTACATACATTTTCAATATCTGGAGAAACGATTGCTTTATTGCAGTGGAGGAGAGGAACCATATATCTGTTTTTGTGTACAAGGCATGTTGCCATACTCGAGCCTTGACCACATCAACAAAAACATATTTACGTGCCTCGCCGTATTGGAGTAAAAAGGTCACAGTCATTCAATGGACACACCTCACACAAAAATCCACTGTGCGTAAAGATAATTGGTTTAGCGTCCTACATCTCTCGATGTAAATTTATGTGCTAATCGAATGTACATCGCATCTCGAGTCGTGACTTAAATTTCCCCAGTAGTAGTCGGCTCTGAAATGATAGCATTGACCCCGGAGAAGCGAGTCGCGGTGGGAGGGGCCTCTCCGGCGGTGGTGGGGACGCCGCGACGCGATTCGTGGAAATGCCGGCGGCCATTTTTGTAAAATCACCCCGCCAGCGGTGAAGGCATCTCGGATGGATATAGATATACGAGACGTTTGATCGACAGAGATTCTGAAGAGGAGATAGGGGTACCGGGAATAAGAGAGGGGTTGTGTGTATAAAGAACCTGACAGTCTGTCCTTTTTACGTTGGAATATCTGCGAAAGTAGTCCAAGATGTGGAAGGAAAACGAAGAGAGACCGGTCCTGGTAAAATTTCGCGTAGGCACTTTTTTTTTAATGGAGGTGTAGCGGTTTTTTTTCTGAGAGAATTCCAGGATTTTTAGATTAAAATTTTTGCTTAAATAACGGCCTTCCGATGCACCAAGTTCCCGTTTAGCTGGTATTCGGAATAGAGAGCACGTTCGGCAAACAACAGATACTTTGTTATTTAATTTGAGGCTCAATAATGGGATTTTCGCGTTGTTTGCGGCGGATTGTTGATTTTTCCAAACTGAATTTTCGCGATTCCATTATAAAAGACGCCGAATTATTCAGACAGGCCTGGATCTAGGTCAACTATGAAATTATCCATTGTTTCTCTATCTTTTATTCTGAGATCACACTATTATAGTGTCCTATAGATAGACTAGACTTACACCACCATTACTTTTTTTTTGAAAAAACCCCTCCCACATTTTAATTGTTTTCGTATAAATTTGGGGCATTATAATTATAATATGTGAAACGATCGACTTTTTATCGACATTCCCCGACATCGATACAGCTCTGTGTCTGTCGCAATTACACTATTTTTTTTAATTGTGCACACAGCATGAGTTGCAGTTATGCGGCTTACATTTTTTTTAATTTGCAATGGTCTAATGGATGTTGGCCAACAAGAAGGTAATGCTCAGTTATACGCTACGTAGAACCGTAATTTTTCAAAGGAATGATGGTTTTTTACCGGTTACGAAACGTAGCGCATCCGTACGTCAATATTCACTCTCGATTTCTAGTCTAAAGTTTCCCTCCTGCCGATGTTAAAGGGTGTTAAAAATTTAGGTATCAAGTTGTGAATTTTAGCCCGCCCCTGGTAAACTAAGAAAGCTAAATATGTTTCACGGTCTCTATTTCAAGAGGTCCTTACTATAGTCGATGTCCAAAATTGTAGAGAGTGACTCGTGTTATAAACCTGTTCACAATTTATAGCAGTCAACACAAAGAAATATACATGCAGCCCGTATATTTTTCCTACAAAATCGTGTGTCTTATATCTCTGGGAGCTTACCCGATTACGCAGCTTCTGCTGCAGTAAGTACGCATGCGCTACTGCTTTTGATTGGCTGCGACGAATTGTCGGATCCAACTGTGTCATTTCCAGCGCTATCATGAATGGGTATATCGTTCTGACGGCCAAAATTTTGGGTATATCTTTTCGTTAATTTAATTATGAATGTAATTAATTTGATTAGTGATTTTGTGTTCTTAAGAATGGAGAATAATTCAAGCTTTACAACGTATTCTCAAAATCGTCCTAATTTAACAAGTGAGGAATATCGCATGATGATATGTATGAAAAGTTTAGAGCGCGAAGTCAAAATATGAGTGTAAGTGATGTTGAAATATGTATTTCATTAACAAAATTGTACGTGAATAGCATATGTGTGCAAATAAAAAAGTGGTAAAGAAGTACAACTGTGAAATGGAAAGTGATGGAAACTCGCGGAAGGAAGATTGTATCTTTAAAATGAGTTTTCCGAAAAAAAAAATTCATTGCTCTATCTTCCAAGATGAAATTTAGTCCGTATAAATGAAATCGTAAAGAGTATGCTGATAGAAAGAACGAAATAGTGATATGGCGAAGAAACTATTTAAAATAAAAATTAAAAAAATAATAATCTGGAATCATGAACTGCCATGATAGATTATCAGAAGCTCAAAACAAATTTATTTTTAGATTTTCCCGCTATAAATAATTAAAACAGAAGTTGCAAAAATCCGTGAATTTCGCGTCCATAAGGACAAGGCTTAAGTGTGATATCCGCGAAGTGCGCATCAGGTAGGTGTAAGTGGGTGGTGGTGGGCAATCGCCGTCCAAAAGGACGGCATTCTAATTTGTAGAGACGATGACATAGGTGGCATATTTAAAGTAAATTGTTAATGTGCTAAGTTCAGCCGACGTCAACTTATTTTTGATAATTTTGTGTGCTTTAACTCTTCTCAAGTGGCACGCTTAGGCAATGATGCCAACCGTATTTTCCGTACTCATCTCTGTGTTGTGAATTAGTCACTCTCTATTATTTTCGACCTTGGGTAATTGATAATACAAGATAAAAACTTTAAATTTTGAAATAATTCTTATTATTTTTATTATCTAGCGCTTCGAAATTGGTAAAAACTGTTACATCACTGTATCTACTAAAAATAATAGGTGTTATGTAATATAATTATTTGTGTTATCTTTTATGTATATTTTTTATATCTGAGCTCCTCTAAATTTAGTACGCCTCTGAAATGTTGCTCTCTACAATTTTGGACGTCGACTATAGTGTCCATCCCTCCGTAGGAAAAAATGTTATCTTATTTTTTCATGTTCCATCTCGTGGCATACATACAGGGTGTTTTCTATGTCCGTGTTTCGGTGATGGTTTTGTGAAGTGTTTTAGCGATTCCTCCAATTTCTGTCGCCCTCTAGGGTAATTTACGAGGCGGAATAACTAAATAATAAAATAGTGAACGCTGTTTTTCGTCCTTGGACGTCTGAATATCCTCGCGTGACGATTTTTTCCAGTCGTTGTCGTATTGTGCAAGTTCCAGAACGCGTACTGTCTAAGTCGCGAGTTGAACAAACTCGCCGTCATGTGACAATCAACAAGTTTTTGCGTTAATAAAGTCCCAGTATACCTTACAGTGTCTTGTTTTCTTAATAAAAAAATTAAAATCGTGATAAGATTTAATATTTCACATGGACATGCGTCGAAAGGATTTAATATTTCACATGGACATGGGTTGAAATACAATAAGGAAATCATTAAATATCATCGTTTAAAATTAGTCATACGTTAATAAAGACGCTGTATAAAAATATGCTAGAAATGTTTCAAATTTCTCGTGTGTATATCGCCGATATGTTGCCTGCGTTGGTTTCACTCTCAAAATCAGACCTTTCTTTACAAAACTATCCGTACTTAATAAGTCTTAGCTATTCAACGAGGCCTTTTGGGAACGCTACGGCCGAAGATCGTGAGATTCTCCCTGTCAAGGATGCGGCCAATCGCTCCCTCCTTCGTTGAATGCCAGCCGCTAACACTAAACAGTGCCGTTTGTATTATGTGCAGGAAAGGAATTTGAAAAGGTCAGCCTCATTACGAGAACGTTTTAAATTGGAGAAGGTTGTGCAATTGCGTTAAGTAACTAGCTGGAAAAAGTGGGAATGACGTACAGAGGTTTTTGTTAATGGACAGAATTCCTATACAATCCGATTGTTTCTTACTTTTAAAATAATTTATTTCAAAACATTTATTTTCAGCAATGAATTATAAGGAAATAATTATATAATGAATCTCTATGGATTCGTTAATTTTTGTCGTTAAACGTTGAGACACCGAGCACATTGGCATTATGTCTATAACAGTGTGTTATACGAGGTGTGGCAATTAAGTTGCGGGAATTTGTCAATGAAAAAACAAGCAAATCAAATTTCGCCAAAATTTTATTATCGACCTTCACAATAGCCTCCCTCTAACTCTACACAACGATTCCAACGTTGCTCCCACGATTGGAGGCACTCTTGGTAATCCTCCGCAGTTAAGTTCAGCACCACGGTTACAGCTTCTTCGACCTCCTGTACGCCGCCATGATGAATTCCCTTGAGGTGCGGCTTCATCTTACCATTAGATAACAGTACAATGTTTCAAAATGTGAAATGCGTCATAAAAAAAATTATAAAGTTTGTAAAAGATAACAGCAGTATCAACTATTGTTGTGTTCAAGTAGTTTTAATTGAGAATAGTGTGTTAGTTATTAGTAGTAATAATGACAGGTAATTAGTTTCTTCAGTCCAAATGTACGATAAATTTTTACTTTGAATCGTCATCATTGTAGGTGCTGGAGAAAAATGTGCATATTAATTGAATTATTTTGTGTTTGAAATGAAATATAGAAATGAAAAAAAATGTTTATTTTACACGCAAATATCACCGATGTCTCGCATCGGACGTCCCAGAATAGTTCATTGTGACCAAGCCAAAAATTCAAGGCTTCTACGACGCTGGTAAAAATAGAAACGTTTATTATATTTCAATTCGTCCCCCCCCCCCCCCCGCGTAGTCCCAAAATTGTATTTTTGTTACATAACGGCTGAATTGGAGCGTGGGGTTTTCTATAGCTTTTAATTTATTATTATTACAACTTCTTATACACGCGTCGTAAGAGCATGGGCGGTTATGAGCATATTACGTGTAAAATGGTAATTTTCTTTTATTTTGAAAAACCCAAAAGTATTAGTAATAAAAAATGTGCCCTAGCTGATGCAAGGCGCTTCTTTATGGTCATGGTCAAGATATCTGTTGCCATTGCTGAAACTTTAAAAAAACTTAGCTTAGAACAGCTTCTAACAATAAAAACAAAATTAGCAAATGTCAAATCTATCAAAATGTTTGTTTTACGTCAAGAACTACTCGATTTTTCATTTAAATTATTGCATTTTTTAAATTTCATGTGTCATTCTTCAAATAAAATAGTAGTGTTAGATATTAACGTGTCCGAAATTTTATTCTACATATGTGACTGTCAAGATTCAATATAGCACCCATAAGAGAAAAAAAACAGTTGACAATGTTGTATAACCGAAACTAGTGGCTGTAGAAATTTTCGAGAAAATCGATTTCTCGTATATTCTTATCCCTCTGTACCAAATTTCGGCTCAATTCGTTGAGAACTAATGACGCTCGATGGCATTTTCTATAGCTGCCATTTTCAATTTCTTTACAATATTGCAACAACGGCAGCAGATATCTTGGATCTGTTTGATTTTTCTTAATGGCCATCAAAAGGCGTAACATTTTTATAATTTGAGCCACCCTGTATATTTTACTCTTTCCGAGATGCCAATAGTGACTCATAAAAACCATTCTGAATACAACATCTAAGTTATTAAAGGCAAGTCCTAATTATTTCCTTTTACTTCTGTTCTAAACAAGATTTAAACCAAGTTCTGCTTCAGAGCCTAAATTTGAGACACCCTGTATATAAATAAATATTTAGCTTTCAGTTCCCCGTCTGACGCAATTGTTCAAACAAATCTACTGAAACCATTCTTTCAAAGGTTTTAATTTCTAGCGCACGCTTTGACGGTTTACGCGATCTTTCTTCCTAAAAAAAAGTTGAACTCACGGTTTTATTCTTAGTCCAAAGTCAAAGATCGAATTAATCTCTCATTTACGTAACGTCAGGTACGGATTGTTTATGATCGAGACTCGTTTGGCATTTAACGTGCACCTTCTGTATCGCCGACATTGACATTTTTTCAACAAAAACCTTGTTATAATCCAGGATGTGATGTACAATCTATTCGAATAGTAATGGTACTCTTTAAAACGAATTTGACGATTTGTTTTAAACTGCTGACGTATTTGTAATAAAATATACTTTCAACTTTTAATATTAGTTCTTTCTGCTCACCAATAGAAATTTCTGCTCAGTAGTCGAAAATGACAACTAGCACACTGAAGAATACGAGCATGTTAAGGTCGCCGTATTTCTCGCTGTAAAATCATCAAATTTGTGATGGTTTTAGGTACAGAAATCTTAAAAATTATTGATATTTCGTGACCTCTATGGCGATCGGCGATAACGATATTTGCAAAAGTGGAATTTCAGAAAATAACTAAGCGGGCTAATGCCCCGAACATTGAATTACACCTGAAAACCCCATAGCCAACGTAATTCGTCAGTAGCGTGACCAGCCATATACCAGTTTCGAGCTTGTTAGTTCTCATCAGTATGCCATAGGTGAGGCAACCGACGACTAATCCTGACTGTTCGTGTTTGTCAAACCTGTCGGTCTGTTTCGTATATTCATTATTTACTATTTAAATTTTCATCGCCCATAAAATTTACTGAACTTTTGATTGCTTGATTACTTCCCGCGCGGAATTTAATATAAAATACTTTTTTACTCTTGTTAAATTTTAAAAAATGCATTAATTAAAAAAAGATTTTAATATTGTTTATTAGAAGAAATCAAAAAGTCAGTAGTAGGCCTTGTCTTTATAATTTGACAGCAGTAATAAAACTATTTTATTTCTGCTACTGTTTGTTATTGAAAATGGCTGGAAAATTCACATTCAGCGAACAAGTTGACATATTAATTGTGTTTGGGTTTGTGACTCCCTACATGCACCTGCTCTGTGTCGGTTCTTATGCCGAACACCCTATATATATTTATAGAAAACGCTGTATCAAGAATAGGGAGTCTTTAAAAACCGTATCTAGCTCCAGTCTCTTTTTGTGGACGTATCCTCGATATCCACCGGATTCTTCGTCGGAACGGTACACAGTCCGGATCTCAGCAGGCCAAGTCAAGGTCACGTAGGCGCGATCCGATAGAAATGTGGGTCATCTAATCCTTTGAACGGGGTTCAACGATCAACGCGACACCCGGTGCATAAATAAGGCCTTACAGAGGTCCCACAAACGGATCTATAGAAGTTTTGTGCTTTCAGCAGTCCCCAAAGATAAAAGTTTCAGAACTGGCTAGTTGAAACTGTATACAATTTGATCCATCGACGTTATTCAAAAGGCTGTCGTTTTATAGCGTCCCATCACATACAGGACGCTCTTGGCATCCGAAACACCACCACGCTTCGTCAGATTAATAATTCTCGATTTATAACTTTTCTGTAATGTTTGGTTTGTCGCCACCATTATTTATGAGCTCCTATAAACTTTTTACGTTCCATTTTATAGCAGAACTATTAATAATGAGTTTTACATTTTGTAATATTCAAATCAAAGATTGTCCAGTGTATTATGACATGGGGTATAATCCAGGCGTCCGTAAAAAGATTGATTGAGAAATTGTTAATGGCTCTGTATTTAACGCATAGAATAGTGTATTATTTTGTTGCTTTTTTATACTACAATCACAGGAGGCCGGTCAATGGAAAGGGTTAATTAAAAAAAGAAGAACGTAGATGTTAGGAGAAGGTCGTTTATGAACATATTTTTACATTTTCCAAAATTTTTAAAATTCTATCTTGCTATAAAAATCGTTTTATAAATATTATAGTCTCGTCCGAAAACAAATGAGGTGCATCAGTGTCCTACTTCGCTTTTACGTGGCGTTTAGCCGATCTTCGACTTTTATGCGGCCTACTAGACGCACCTTTCTAGGCTGCCTTACTGTTAATGATTTCAGGTAGAACAAGTGAACTTTTCAGTGCTCCAGGCCTTGGAATTTAATTGTATTCAGATAAAATTACATAAAAAGCGCATAAAAAATTAAAATCACATCGCGTATCTAATACCACAAACTATCGCGGCGAATTCGAGGTATGCCTTAATAACAAACAACGTTTTTATATCCAACGTATTTTTTCCTCTAATTAGTTGTAAATTGTAAACAGGAATGCAGCCAACTATTATTGTTATCGGGAACTATCCAGCTGTGGGAATTGTAATGTTTGGAATTAACATTGAATGTGGCCGGATTGTTATGATGTTATGAATAGGACGGAGATCTTGATCATTATCTACATAGATAATTAAAGTGGTAATTAAAACTGTACATATTAATAATTAACGTTACTTCGTTAATAATAGTGCTGCACAGTTTTCAAAGAATTCTGAATTAAATTTATTTGAAATTAAATCAATAATCAATGTTTGTGTAGAAACGAGAAAGTTCTTTGAAAAAAAAGTTTGAGAACCGCATGATACGATTGATTTTTCTTACAAATCTTCGTTATTTGCGATAAAAAAAGATTGATGTTGATAAAGTTGTAGGATCTCATGTTTTACCGAGTGTTTTACTAACCAGTGTTAAACATAGATATTTGAAACAACGAAAATTGCTTTGTATTATATACACTCTAATAGAAAACTCGTGACGAAATATAACTTCCAAAATTACGGTTATAAATACTAACAATTATGATATTTGTTTTAGTTTCATATAAGTTTAGAAAAGTTTTGGAACCGCTGACTGTTAAGTATTGTATAGCAGTTCTCAAACGGTAGTGTAGGAATTTATAAAAACTATTTTTAAATAAAATTTCACATAAGAAATTAATATTTACTGTTTTTAACGAAGTATTTAAAACATTCCTTAACGTTTTAAAAATAAATCCACCTGTTGAAGTCTTGCATAGATTCATACGATCTTCTTTTCCATTTTGTGTTCACAATTTTGGTAAAGGATAGAGCATAGAAGTTTTTTTTAACAAACTTACCTTTTCGCAAAAATTAGGTCAACAATTTTATTATATACACAGCAAAATTTACACCAGTAACGCAGAAATATAAAGGATTTAAATGAATAAAACCCCATACCTAGTTCACTATTATATTATTACTAGGTATACAAATACTAATAAGTTATCAGGTTAGGATAAAAATAGTTATTTAACAAAAAAACATTTTTCTTGTATCATTAAAACCTAATGTTTTAGTTAAGCATTATTTTTCCATGCCCCTATTATCATTTACTAAAGACGAGAACTTCTGTATGCATAAAAATGCTTATTGATATACAAGTAACTAATACAATTCTTTTTAAAACAATCAAATGCTATTAATGTAGAAAAGTTTTTAAGCTGCCCTTATTTTGTTTTGAATTACTGTTAATTTTTTTGTTTCTTTTCATTAAGGTTAAGTATAAAAGTTTTGGAACCGCTGTATTCTTAAGTTATGCAAGTCAACGGTCCCCAAACGGTTCTGTAGTAACTTATAACGCTCTGTACTGTAACCGAGGAAAAAGGTCACCACATTTAGACCGCACCACTAACCTAGGAATTTGTTGCAGACCCAACCACAACCAGGCGTCGCATGCGGCCTCGGCGGCCGACATCTACAAGCGCTCCAGGTCTCCCCTGCCGGCGACGGGACGCTATCCCTATCCCGCCTCCCCCCAACTGCAGCCACAGCCGCCTCCCGCGTCCGCCCTCAACCAGGTGCAGGTGTCCCAGCGGTACCAGGCGGCCCCGCCGGCGCCGACGGCGGTCTCGGCCGCCGCCGCGCCTCCCCTCCTCTCCGCCGGCGTGTACCGCGATTTCCGGCCCAATAGGATCTCGCTGCTGCACCCCGAGTATGGGCCGGGCAGGCCCAGGGAATCCGCCATCCAGGCGAGCGTCGTCTGCGTCGACGGACTCCAGGGGGGCGGGCAGCAACCGCTGAAGAAGATCCGGCTGCAGGACAAAGAGGGCGTTCAGCCTCTCAGGATCGACACTAGGGTATGTATTCGCGCCAGCGCCGTCTAACTGTAAATGCTTGACAGTTTTCAAACTTACTATAGCTCGTTGCGATGTACTGTGGAATTGTTACACACACTTCTGAAAGAAAAGCAAAGTTTTCTATTTTTTTTTAATATTTCGAGATTTGCTATAAATTTTTAATCCGTATTCATTATTTTATGCTTTCCATTGTTTTAAAGTCGTTCTAAATATAATTTATCATAGACTGTCTAACGACGATAAAGGGACATTGTACAATCCATTCGTTCAATTTTAATTTTGAATAAAGTACATACAAAACTTTTTTTTACTGCATTGTAAATGTATTTAAGCTAATATGATTTTTTCTACAATTTCTATTCATAAAGTCATATGTATGTTCTTTAATACCAAATATCTAGGTATGCTAAGGAACAATAATTATTCCATAGACAAAGTTGGATTAGTCGAGAGTAGTTAGTTTCACACAATGTTAATATACCTAATAAAACTGTAAAAAAATTATATATAAAACTATTGGGCACTATTAAATCATTTGTAATATGGGATATTGAGTGATAAATCAGTATTTTTTCACAAAAAGCTTTAATTTATATTCATTTGTGACATTCGTACCTACCAACGACAAGAACCAAAATGGCGGCTAGTGCTGATGCCTGTTTTTAGGGGTTTTGTATTGGTGCACTTTATTTACAAATTCACAAATGAAATGATCTTATTTTGGAAATTTTGTGATTTAAATTATGAATCTTAGCTAAGAACACCACAAAATGTATTACGAGAGTTGATTGATTGATCTAAAAGTGGATGCGTGTGATTGTTTCTGACATTTTTTAATCGCTCTTTGCACAAAGCTAATATGGAATATTAAAAGTGTCAAACCATTACGTTTACAGTAAAATTTTAATAAATTTTTATCATTACGTTGATAGCTACAACCAGGAACCAAAATGGCGGTGATTGTAGATACCCAATCTTTTGTTTTCATGATTTCCTAATAAAAATTTTTGCGTTGATTGATCCTTTTTATAAGAGTTTATGCCCGAAACGAACTAACATTTTGAAAACAAATACCTATATAAAAAGTTCGAGACAATTTTTTTTACAATTTTTCAAACGGTAGATACGTTGTCAAAGAAAAACATTATTTTTGTCCCCGAAAATCTTCAGAAGTTGTTGTACAAATTATTGCATTTTCAGTTGTATAGGTATGCATCTTAAAAATATTAAATGTTTCACTTTGTTATCACATCTTGTTTTTTTTTGTTTTTTGGTATTTTTTTTCTTTGACATAAGAAAAGCGGTGGTTTTTGTGAGAAATTGCTATTTGCAGAGATCTGTCTTTATAATTTATTTTTGTGTTGTGTTGTGTCTTGATTTTAATGTGTTAAACATTTTAATTGTTCGTTGAAATTATTTTTCGTTATTATCCACTATTGACAGGTTGTTTTATTCTGTTATAAAATGGTACCTATGAATGTTTTGAGATATAAATATACATATTTCCAGAATTTGCAAAAGGAACGTACTTACATATTTGTTACTTAAACACGAAACTTAAAAGCAATACAATTTTTTTTTATATAAATTTAAGACAGTTTGATTAATATTTGTTTGAAAACCATAGACATCTTGGTAAGTGTTCAATTGTTCAGAGCAAACAATCATTTTGTCCAGACTTTGACATTGTTAGTCATTACCAAACTACTAATTTTAGAAATATTGATCAAAATGGAGTACGAATTGCCTAGAATTATTTTGAAAATGCTGAAATACCAGATGGTAAAGCGTAAGATAACCTTAAAATTACTTCTACTGAATCAAACTAGTATTTCCAATTTTGTTTCACTTCAACTGTGTTACGTGAGTATTTCTATTAAAATCTTGAATAATATTTGATTTTCTTGTTAACTTTGTTGAATTGGTGCCCATACCGCAAACTTAACCGTTGAACAAATGCAAAATCTGGAAATAAGTATCAAGTTTTGTCTTAACGAATGCACTATTTTTCTAACTCTTATTTTCTCTTCAAAAGGAGCAGCCGGGTACGTACAACCCCCAGGTGGAAGCCATTTCCCCCACCCTCCCCGATCAGCTGACCCAGGACGACCAGGCTTTCCGTACCACGAAGGACGAGCTCATCCAGCAGATCGGCAAGGTGGACAGAGAGATCGCCAAGGCTGAATCGCAGATAGCGATACTCAAGAAGAAGCAAGCGGAGTTGGAGGAGATCGCCAACAAGCCTTCCGTCAAGCCGGAGGTCGAGGAGGACGCCCCCAAGCACCAGAGTCTCCCCCAGGTGAGAAAAATCGAATTTCTCGTCTTCTAGTGTGACTTAATGTTAATTTTTCAGAAAATCTATGCGGAGAACAGGAAAAAAGCGCAGAACGCGCACGCGCAGCTCGACCCGTTGGGGCCCAAGGTGGAATGGCCGCTTTACAACCAGCCTAGCGACGCCCCCGCGTACCACGAGAACAAGAGGAAGAACGTGGCGTTCAAGAGACGTTTGTTGGAGTACTTCAAGAAGAGGCACACGGAGAAGGAGTCGAGGAATTCCTATTTGACGGAAACGTACAGTAAAATGATGCAGGAGTGGCTGAGGAAGGTGGATAAGATCGAGAGCAGCACCAAGAGGAAAGCCAAGGAGGCGAAGAACAGGGAGTTCTTCGAGAAGGTCTTCCCGGAGCTGAGGAAGCAGCGGGAGGACAAGGAAAGGTACGCGGTTGTTTCATTTTATGTCGATTTGAGTTAATTCTCCTAAAATTCTCGTCAAAAGAAGTCGTTTGTTCTTTAACGGCATATTTTAATTTGAGAAATATATAACCCATAAACAAGCTATTATAGTTGTTAACTATTGTTTTAAAGTAGGAAGTAATCTTTTCAAATAATACTAGTGGCTAAAAATGTTTCTAACATATTGAATGCTCTGAATTTTTGAAGAACGTCTCTCGTCTTTCTCATTTCTAGCAGCATTACATGTCACTTTAGACAAATAGCGACACAGAATTCAGTCGAGGTGACATAGTTAAATTGTTTCTGTATTTATTTGTTGTGTTTTCAAGTGGTTCCCGTTTTCAAGTAGGAAATAATCTTTTCAAATAGTATTAATGGCTAAAAATGTTCCTAATATATTGAATGTTGTGAATTTTCAAGAGAACGATTCCCTTTTCTCGTTTCTAGTAGTTATAATGTCAGTTTAGACCAAAATTTGACACAGAATTCAGTCTAGATAACATAGTTAAATTATTTCTATATTTATTGGTTGCGTTTTCAAGTGGTTTCCGTTTTCAAGTAGGAAATAATCTTTTCAAATAATATTGGTGGCTAAAAATGTTCTTAATGTATTGAATGTTGTGAATTTTCAAAGAACGATTTTCCTCTCTCGTTTCTAGTAGCTATAATGTCACTTTAGACCAAAAATTGACACAGAATTCAGTCGAGATAACATAGTTAAATAATTTCTGTATTTATTGGTTGTGTTTTGAAGTGGTTTCCGTTTTCAAGTAGGAGTAGTGTCTATTTGTCTATTGAATTCTTGATTTATTTCCTTTTGTTATCGTCTGTCTTGTTTTGTGTAGGTGGTATTGTAACCTCGGTGGTTTAAAACCAGGGATCGAGACGGGCATTCCACCCCCAATCTCTGACTGAGCTATCGGCTAAATCCCTGACTCAAGCCCCGATCGTCATACAGGAGGTTACCATATCACCTGACCCGTCTCCTTTTTTTTTGCTTGTTGCGTGATTAGCACCGACCGTAGCAAACTGGCTTTTCAAATAATATTAGTGGCTAAAAATGTATTGAATGTTGTGAATTTTCAAAGAACGATTCTCCTCTTTTGCTTCTAGTAGTTATAATGTCACTTTAGACCAAAAATCGACACAGAATTAAGTCGAGATAACATAGTTAAATAATTTCTGTATTTATTGGTTGCGTTTTCAAGTGGTTTCCGTTTTCAAGTAGGAAATAATCTATTCAAATAATATTGGTGGCTAAAAATGTTCTTAATGTTATTGAATGTTGTAAATTTTCAAAGAACGATTTTCCTCTCTCGTTTCTAGTAGTTATAATGTCACTTTAGATCAAAAATCGACACAGAATTCACTCGAGATAACATAGTTAAATAATTTCTGTATTTATTGGTTGTGTTTTCAAGTGGTTTCCGTTTTCAAGTAGGAAATAATCTTTTCAAATAATATTAGTGACTAAAAATGTTCCTAATATATTGAATGTTGTGAATTTTCAAAAGAACGATTCCCTTCTCTCGTTTCTAGTAGTTATAATGTCAGTTTAGACCAAAATTTGACACAGAATTCAGTCTAGATAACATAGCTAAATTATTTCTATATTTATTGGTTGCGTTTTCAAGTGGTTTCCGTTTTCAAGTAGGAGTAGTGTCTATTTGTCTACTGAATTCTTGATTTATTTTCTTTTGTTATCGTCTGTCTTGTTTTGTGTAGGTGGTATCGTAACCTCGGTGGTTTAAAACCAGGGATCGAGACGGGCATTCCACCCCCAATCTCTGACTGAGCTATCGGCTAAATCCCTGACTCAAGCCCCGATCGTCATACAGGAGGTTACCATATCACCTGACCCGTCTCCTTTTTTTTGCGTGTTGCGTGATTACCACCGACCGTAGCAAACTGGCTTTTCAAATAATATTAGTGGCTGAAAATGTATTGAATGTTGTGAATTTTCAAAGAACGTTTCTCCTCTCTTGCTTCTAGTAGTTATAATGTCACTTTAGACCAAAAATCAACACAGAATTGAATCGAGATAACATAGTTAAATAATTTCTGTATTTATTGGTTGCGTTTTCAAGTGGTTTCCGTTTTCAAGTAGGAGTAGTGTCTATTTGTCTACTGAATTCTTGATTTATTTTCTTTTGTTATCGTCTGTCTTGTTTTGTGTAGGTGGTATCGTAACCTCGGTGGTTTAAAACCAGGGATCGAGACGGGCATTCCACCCCCAATCTCTGACTGAGCTATCGGCTAAATCCCTGACTCAAGCCCCGATCGTCATACAGGAGGTTACCATATCACCTGACCCGTCTCCTTTTTTTTGCGTGTTGCGTGATTACCACCGACCGTAGCAAACTGGCTTTTCAAATAATATTAGTGGCTGAAAATGTATTGAATGTTGTGAATTTTCAAAGAACGTTTCTCCTCTCTCGCTTCTAGTAGTTATAATGTCACTTTAGACCAAAAATCGACACAGAATTAAATCGAGATAACATAGTTAAATAATTTCTGTATTTATTGGTTGCGTTTTCAAGTAGGAAATAATCTTTTCAAATAATATTAGTGACTAAAAATGTTCCTAATATATTGAATGTTGTGAATTTTCAAAGAACGATTCTCCTCTCTCGTTTCTAGTAGTTATAATGTCACTTTAGACTAAAAATCGACACAGAATTCAGTCGATATAACATAGTTAAATAATTTCTGTATTTATTGGTTGCGTTTTCAAGTGTTTTCCGTTTTCAAGTAGGAAATAATCTTTTCAAATAATGTTAGTGGCTAAAAATGTATTGAATGTTGTGAATTTTCAAAGAACGATTCTCCTCTCTCGCTTCTAGTAGTTATAATGTCACTTTAGACCAAAAATCGACACAGAATTAAATCGAGATAACATAGTTAAATAATTTCTGTATTTATTGGTTGCGTTTTCAAATAAGACATGGAATGTTATTAAAAAAATCGCAGCTAGCGACCGCTACGAGAGAGAGTTTGATTTGATTCTTGATCGATTCTCAAAAACACCCTTGTTTATGGAGTTATTTTTTCTATCAATTTAAAAATGTAAATTTTTAAATCAAGTAAGCACGGTGTACGATTTCTCGTGGTTTCTAATTTCTTGCCTGTCCCGCAGGTTCAACAGGGTGGGGGCTAGGGTGAAATCCGAGGCCGACATGGAAGAAATCATGGACAACCTGCAGGAGCAGGCCCTGGAGGACAAGAAGATGCGCAGCTACGCCGTGATACCGCCCATCCTGCTGGACCAGCGCGAGCGGAAGATCGAGTACAAGAACAACAATGGCTTCATCGCCGACATGGAGGCAGAGTACAAGAGCAGGCACTTCCTGAACGTGTGGACGCCCAGCGAGATGGAGGTCTTCAAGGAGAAGTACCTGCAGCACCCGAAGAACTTCGGCGTCATAGCGTCCTACCTGGACAGGAAATCGGTGTCGGACTGCGTGCAGTACTACTACCTCAGCAAGAAGACGGAGAACTACAAGCAGCTGATCAGGAAGGCCAGGCAGAGGACGAGGAGCGCCAGGAACAACACGGCCAAAGTCAGCAACAGTGCCAACACCTCCGTGGTGGACATCATGACGTCAGGTGAGTGGATTTTAGGAGGTATTTGCGGTCGTTTAGCATTTTCTTGGCAATTCCGGCATTGTGAAGGGTTTTCTGTACTTTCGGTGGAGCTAGACAAAAAGTAGTTCAGATGTCCCGTGCTTGATTTTCGAGATTTCATTTGTTTAAGAGGATGGATCAGTTCTCATACATTGGAACGGTTTCTCATATATTCAGGGGCGACAGATATGTTAGTAGTTCAAATGTCTCAAGCTTGATTTTCTAGAAAAATACAGGTCAGTGTCTGCTTTGACAGTTTCTTGTGAAGTTGCAAATACACTGGAGCGATTACTCATATTTTTTTAGAAGATAAACACAAAGTAGTTCAGATGTATCTTGATTCAAGAAGCAAGAAATAATAGATAAAAAGTAGTTCATATGGCTCATATTCATTTTTAAAATAATGTTATATGGTAAAATCTACATTTTGATGTCTAGATTCATATAAGATATACAGAAACATTTTTTGTTTAGTAGAAGTTATATTTTTAATTTTTGTGTAGGATTCGCTTTTTGTGTGTGTGATTCACAGACACCATATTCTTCCATAACTTTCACTTTTTAAATAGAACACTGTATGTTTGTTGATTTTTGAAGTTTATCTAAAAGTTTCTTTAGAAAGATGATACGTGGGTTTTTTATGCGGAAAATTTATTTTGTGATTTGTAAATTTTTTTTTATGGAATTCAAATTATTTATTCATAAACAAAAAACGCATGCCACATTGAAATTTGTCATGAAGTAGTCGAATTCCAAAAACCTTGTTGATATATAACTACCTCCAAGAGATTTTCTATTGAAATTGTGATATTTCACATAAAAAAAATTATTCAAAAACTGAAAAAGTTACAACAAAAACCCGCGCCACTGGTTTCTATGCAAAAAATCTGAATAGAATACAATAAAAAATATGTATGTTTCTTTTGAACAAATCAAAATTTCAAATTGTGGGTTTTTTCTCATAAATCAAATTCGAGACATTTGAACTACTTTTCTCTACGTCCTTCCAAAAGTATTAACATTGTCGTTTCTTGTACATTTTATAGACTCATTCATTCTCTTCAATAAGTTCAGTGTTTTTTACCATCAAGTTTCTGATATTTTAGATTTTTGCAAAATTTTTTGCTACAAAAATTCCAATCAATATTTTTTTTTTGTATCACAGTTTTCTTTATTTTAATAAAAAAAATGTACATTGTCCTGTATTACCGCTGTTAATTGCAGCTTTTCCAACGGCCTAATCAATATGCAGTTCCCGTGGATGTTTCTAGATGGAGCTACACTTTCTGCTGATATTGATTTTAGTTGAAACCCGTATGAGCGCCCTCTGGCATATTTCCCTTGAAACTGTAACATTATGAGTGCAGAAACTATCACCTTATTCCGTCTGATACAAAGCAAATGCTGCAGATGGTGCTAGGAAAATATTTTTTAGCCGCACGACATGTTACAATTTATTTTTTTTACAAAAAAGAATTGTCTGTAAGAAGTATAAAGCATTCTTTTTTAATATGTCGAAATTAAAAAAAAAAAAAAATGTGTTCCTCAAGGGTATGTTCTGAGGCCCCTTCTCATTATATTTATGGCAATTCGATATAACCGTATTACCGATTTTATGGAACTTCACAGACCGACTTCTTCATTTCTGTTTCACAAATGCTCATTTCGGGGATCAATTCTAGGACCCTTTCCCATCGAATCCTAAGGAAAATCGCGATGACTAAGGCTTGTGTCTTTTTCCAGGCGTCACGACTCGCCTTCAAAGAGAGCAGCAAGCCAAGACGGTGAACCAGCAGCCGCGGTCCGACTCGCAACAGCCGGAGCCGACAACCTCCAGCAGCCCCCCGGCGCCGACGGCGTCGACTGCCACGACGGCCGGCAGCCCCCCGTCCTCCGCCGTCACGACGACGACGACAGCCGCGACTCCCTCGACGGCCGCGTCACCTTCGGCGAGCTCGGCGGCCGCGACGGGCACCACGTCGTCCCTCCCGTCGGCGTCGACGGCGACGACGTCCAACTGTGTTTCCACGAATACGTCTGTGATTTCGACTAGTAGTAGCGCGACGGTGGCGACGGCGGCGTCGTCCACGGCGGCAGCGTCGCCCACCGGCACCGCAACCAACGACATGCCGATGGATACGGACGAGGGCAAAAGTCAGGGGTTCGTGGGGTGCTTCGGCGGGCCCACGGAGGAGTTATTCGGGAAGGAGGGGGCCAAGGAAGGAACGGCGGGCGTCATCCTCGAGGGTCAGAAGCAGGCCGAAGGGCCGACGGTGAAAAAGGAGAGCGAATCGCCGCAGGAGACGGTCAGGTGAGTGCCTTTTTCCGTTATTAAAAAAAGATGAAACATTTCAGGTTTTTGCAGAAAATCGAGGAGTTTGAATTTTTTTCCATTTGTAACACCTTGAAGTCTTTTGATTTAAAAAAAACATCGCGGCAGATTTTCTTGAAGATAAAACTGAAATGCATTGCAAGTGAAGGAATTGTTAGAAATGTATTGCGGTTATTTTGGTATTCGGTACAATTATTTTGTGGGCTTTGTCAAAGAAACTCTTTTCTCGGTGTAGATGTCAAAATGACAGATGATTTCCTCTGATAATGCTGTAGAATAATAATAAATTTTGAGTTAGCAAATATTTTTCTGTGTGTATGATTTGAAAAATATGAATAACGTGGAAATATTACATTATTATATGCATCTGGAATATGCGATAGTAATTTCAGCTTGTTTAATAAATTATTTTACAAAATGGTGACTTTTCTTGTTTTTCTTGTGTATTTTTCTTATTTTATATTTAAAATTAACATTTTGCAAGTCTCATACGTTTTCCAGCCGTTAATTTAGAAATGTTTTGAATTTTCTACATAATTCTAGGGTGAGGACGTGTTTTTTTTTCAGTTGCATTTTGAAAGCAAATCTCACGGAAAGTGATGGACTCGTAGAAAAACTGTAAAAAAAAATTGTGTTTTGATAATGCTAATATTATTTGTTTTTTTCTTTAACCCAGTGTATAGTGTAGATATATACAAATACAAAAATTTTGCATATTTTTGTTTAAAAAGAATCGAAGTTTCTAGATTATACAGTGTCTTCGATTTTTCATTTTTAACTTTGGGAAATGATAGAGCATATAACATTGTTTTCCATAACATCCGATACAGGATGTTCAACTTTAGAAAAAATATATTTCGGACAAACTTGGTATGCATTAATCAAGAAAAAGTAAACTTTTTTCAATTAAAACCAGTGACGTAGGTATGGGGTCTTATTCATTGTTGAATCTCCTAAATAAAATATTTCCTTGAAAGTCGCCTTGTACCAGGAGAACGGAGTGTCACATAGAAAAATGTTATGCTGTCTATTATGCTCTTATCATTTCTCAAAGTTAAGAATAAAAAGTCAAGGACACCCTGTTTAATCTTTAAACTGGAAACGATTTTTTAAATAAAAACATGTCAAATTATTGTAGTTGCGTAAATCTACACTATACACTGAGAAAGGGAGTTAAAGTAAAACTGAGATTAAATGTTTTAATTATTTAGCATTATCAAAAGTTGGAAATCGTAAGATCTTCCGAAACGTTGATTTTAAATATAAAATAATAATAACAATATAAAACAATACCTGAAAATAAGAAAAATACATTACGAAATGCGACCATTTTTAAAATAATTTACTAAATGTGCTGAAATTTGAAGCCGCTTAATTGAGATGTGACTTCGAGATGCAACTGGATAAATCACGTTCTCACCTTAGAATTATGTAGAAAGTTTGAGACGTTCCCAAATTAACAGTTGGAAAGCGTATATAGAACTTGCAAAACGTTTGAATAGAAAATATTTATGTGTTTAGTAGATAAAAAAAAAAACATTTTATTTTTTAAACGAGCGCCCTGTATCTGGAAAACAGCAAAATGTCATAGAAAAGACCCCTATTATTTTCTCATGTTGTATCTTTCTCCAAAGTTAGGAGAGGAAAAGCGAGGACTCCCTGTATATTTCATTTTTGAGATGAGATGAGTTATCTGTTGCGTCAATGATCTTTTCTCGAAAAAAAAAAAAAAAAAAAAATGGGGAAAACCGGCTCGCATCGCGGCCCGCTCTCTCCCGGCGATTTAAAACGCCGGTTTTAACTTAATCAAAGTATCAATTTGCAAAATTGATATGCAAGTTTGTTCGATAATTGCGCGCTCAGCGGTAATGCCGTCTCCCGGGGGACAGCCGCCGAACACTCGTCTAGATTGTAATGAAAATTATGTTTGTCAAAATTATGCCGATTGGATAGCAGCCGCGGATCCGTCGAATCGAATATCATCGGAAGGGGGAGGAAGAGCGCGGGATGCGGCGCGTCTTCTCGGCCGGTCCCCTTCGCTCATAACATCCCGGTTCGGTTTTCAGAAGTGGGATTCCCCCTTCGTATTTGACGGCCATGTCGATTAACGCGGAAATCCGGAAGGATTGCGCGCGGATTGAGGTTTACGGAAATCCTACGGTCTAGAGAGGAATAGTAATAGGGATTTTACTATGTTTTGTTTGGAAATGGAAGTATTACGATTGTTATACAGGGTGTCGATAATGTGCTGTTACAAATTCAATGGTAGATTCTATATACGGAGGAAACTCCACGGAGAAAATTTAGAGAGAATCTTGTCCTTATGGACGCGAAATTCAAGATAATTCTCGCGAATTATTTAATGGTAGGAAAAGTCTCAAGTTTCAATTTTGCCGACTGCAATATTTTCTAACAATTCCATCATAACTGTCATGGTAGATTGTCGGAAGCTCAAGAAAAGCTTACTAACCTCACATAATGATAATAGCGACAATTCCACTGATGTTTAAAAAATCCCATTGACAAACGCAAAAATCGTGGTTTGCTATCGGCTAAATAGGAAGGAAGAGAAAATGCGGCTGGATAAAAAAGCGGATAAATTACGTTATCATAGCAACGCTTTATTTATTAAAAATAACGTCAGTTTAAAAAGTTAGGTGTCAAAATCACAAATTTATCCAAATGTCTCGATTTGTAAATACATGTGAAAAAATCTAAAATTGTATCATTATTCTATTTATGAAATTGTCTTACCAAATACCATTCGAGCTCAGCTTTTCAGCCTGATATTCTTTTATGTTTATTTTCTCGTACTTACTTTCGTAGGTAATTTAACTCCAGCTGTCGTTAAATTGCCCCGACAGTAAGTACTCGAAAAGAAACATAAAAATCTGAGCTCTTATGGTATTACCCCCGATTTCTTTTACGATTAAGCAAACCAATTGAACGTTAACTGTCATACTATTACTTTGACGGCAATTTTAAGCCTTATATGCTTCGCTCCTACAATGTTAAAATAGAACCGCAACTTTTTGTGAGAAAATAGACATTGGCTTAATTTTTTCTAACTTTGACAGAAAAATTTCCGGACTGAGCGCCAAGTCGTCAGTTTAGCTTCCTTAACGTTTGACATATCGTTATTTTCATTCTCAAGTAACTTTACTTTAACCTTATCATATGTCTCTGGAAACGCAAGGAAGCTAGTCCGACGACGTGGCGACCAGCAAGGTTAGGATAAATTAGTGAAATGTCTATTATCTAATATGAGGTTTTTAAAGAAATATTTTGAAGAAGGCTGTCACTTCCGGTTATAACAGAAGTCGTCGTCAATTTTGTTATTTTAAATGGAATGATAATTTTTTCCAAGTTTTGGATCTCCCATTTTTGAATCTTCAGTGAGACGACTTTCATAAGACTTTCCTATACCTAATCTTTGTAAAAATTTAAAAGTTCAATTATTCCTTGTATATAAATAATTTCTTTAACTTCCATAGCATTTGAACTAATTTTAAACAAAGTGAGATTAAATTATATAGGGTGTTCAGGCCATACTTTAAGGTTAGCTTTTTTGGACTTAAATATTTTAAATCAACTTACCTTTTGAATTAGACATGAGAAAGTACTTTTTTATTTATTTTGTTTACGATAAATACCTTTTTACGATAATTTCCTATTTGTTGTGTAATTGCACTCAAATTCGGAAAAAATAAGTTTTTTCTGAAATAAACAGGTATATAAGATTGATTTTTGCGTTAAATGTACAAGGCGTTCTGAGTGTCTGTGCATCAGTTTAGAAGAGTCTATATTTAAAAAGAAGCACAAACGATTACTATGTAAAGTTTTTTAATATTTAATTTAATTTAATATTTGCCACTTAATATTTATTCAAAATCATATGGTAATAGGGTTCCAAGTATCTATAAAGCGAAATAATTATTATTTGATACAAATGAGTTGTAATTTTTCTCAGTGCATACATTTTGTTTCTATAATATTTTTTCGCGCTTTACGCACTTTCCAGCACGGGAATTTAATATATTTAACACTTTTTTTATATATCATCAAAACTTGTTCTCTCAGTGTATATGGTAAATGTACTCGTTATATTCCTAGTGAAATATTTCGATTAAAATATCAAAATTTACTATTTTTCAACAAACATTTATTTTTCAAAACTTCCCGCCTAATTTAAAATAAAAAATATCCCGTCTGTACCTAAAAGCAGTTCTTACTGTTAGATTTTGAAAAATATTGGCATTTCGAGCCTGTTGGGTAAACAATTTTTCTCTTGTAGCGATCAAAACACGATGAACAACTCGTTGGTAATGGAGAACAAAAAGAAGAAGGAAAGGAGAAAAGACAAGGACGCCGCTATCGAGACCAGCGACGAGGAAGCAAACACCGGCCAAGGTAGGTAATATTTTTCTTATATATATATTCTGTAATTCTTATCATTCCTATGTTACAATTCGAAAGATATTACTTTGGAAAATAATACCACTGCGCCAAAGATAGTGTTGAAATTTAATCTCCTCCCTTTTACAATACTCTATTTACATATTCGTCCTAAATTTGCGCTAAGATACATTTTTTTTCATCAACTAAGTAATAATATACTTAAATATTCACCACGTCTTACTTGTCCGTATTTACCGCCTCCACGTCTATAGCGCTACAACTGCTGTCCGAGTTCTCTCCGGTCTTGGGCACCATCTCGTTGTTCTTGTTGGTGTTGTCCGCCATCTCCTCGGCGTGGCACAGCTTCCTGTGCTTGTGCACGAAATAGTAGCTGGGGAACTTACTCCCGCACGTCTTGCACGGGTAGTACTGCACGTTCATGTCCAGCAGCTTCACCTCCCTCTTGGCCTCCTTCGGAACGGTTTTGGCCTCCAGACTGACCGGATTCAAGTGGCGTCGCGCGTGCTTCTGGTAGCAGTACTGCGACTTGAACGTGTGGTTGCAGTACAGACACGTGAACACCTCGCTCTGGTTGCCGTTCTCGTCGGCCAGCTTGTCGCGGATGTTCTCGTTCATCACCTTGTTGAGGACGGCGTTCCTGTTCACCTCCTCGCCCTGGTAGGCCTCCTGCAGAGGCTGGGGGCCGTAGTTCTTGTTGATCACCCTGTGGAAGCGAACAGGGCCGTCGCAGCACGCTATGTCGATGATGACCTTCTCGTTGCTGTCCATGCGCTTCTTATGCTTCGGTTTGTCTTTTTTCTCGGTAGATGGCGCCTTGGCTTCGGTTTCCCCGGCGGCGGGTTCGATTTTGGACGTGGAGGCCTTCTGGTAGTCGACCCTGTCGCTTCCGACCGCTTTAAACGGCGTGTCCTCGGATTTTTTTAGGCAGCCGAAGGTGGGGGAGTATATTTCCTGAGATGGCAGAGCCGTTTTCCTGCTGGGTATCGGTTTTATGACGTTGGTGCGGGTTTCGGGTGTTTGGGATTGCAGGAGGAAGGACCTGCATATCTCCAAGGCCCTGGGCATGTGTAAGATGTGGGTGGCCAGGAGGATGCTGTAGATGTTGCCCACGTTCAGGTCCAGGTACCCGGTGTACATGAAGGTCAGGAGGGAGCAGAATTCGTCCACGTTGACGTTGGGCACCGATATCGGTGCGGGTCCTTTAAAAAAAAAACGTTATATATAAGTATACGGACGCCGTATCGTTCGTCGTTTGTTTTTACCCGTGTGGTTGGCCAGGGCCGCCTTGAAGAAGCCGCTATGGACCGATAGGACCGCCTTGTGGGCAGAGAACTGGGTTAGGCCGGGACCCACCTGTAGGGTCACGTCTGGGACTCCGGACAGTTGGACCGGCGTCGGGACGGAGAGGTTTAGGGGCGCCGGTGACGGTAGGGTCGCTGGTAGGGCTGTCATGGCGGACGGTAACCCGCCGCACGGTCCGAGGGACAACCAGGCTCGGTATAGGGAGTACATCGCGAAAGTTCGCCTGTTTGGAATAAAATAACGCATATCTTAGTATCTTAAATAAATCTTAGCCTGTTTGGACACATGACAAAGCTGGACATATATATTATAGGACTTTTTTAACGATTTGATTTAAATTAGTTCTTATATTTTGTTTTCGATTTTCTGTTCGTTTTAATTAAGCAATTTTTTATTATTAATTCAAATAATATTTCGTGGAATCTATAATATTTTTTTAATGGAGAATTTTACATGGCCATTGAAAATTTCCTTGGATTTTCAGATTCATAAAATATTTTATCTAATTTTTTATCGGAAGGGATTTAAAAAAAAATTAAAACTCCTAAATAAAGTAAATACGTACGATATTGTTATTTACTTTGTTTAATTTCTTCATAAAAACACTAAAAAGTAAAAAATATATTTACTACTCTTTCTCTAAAAAAAATAATATGGTGGGACGTTGACAAAAAATTTACCGTAAAATTTTTAATTGAGGAAAAAAATAATTAATTGAGAATAATGTCTTTCTTTCTAATTATATTGTTAGGCTAAGTAAAGCAATCCGTTTATTAGTTTTTGTATATATTTCTCCACATTTATTTTTTTATTGTTTCGATTGTCAAATTTTCTCCCAAGTCCGTCTCTGTAATTTGTGTTATTTTTCCAAGCTGGCCGACGATAAAAATGATACTAATACAATAGTGTTTAAAATTGCGAAAGATTTCGTTTTTTTATTGAAAATTACCAAATTTTATTGTTTATTTTAATAATTTTCGTATGTAAGGTATTTTGTTTATACATGATTTTATTATATAAATGTTTTTTAATATTTTAACATCATTTTTACACATTAACTGTGAGATAGTTGTACACACATTTTAAAAATTTTCTGGCATAACGAATAAATAAGTTCAAAAACTGAAATGGTTGAAAAATTTAATATATATATATATATATATATATATATATATATATATATAAGTTAAAGACTTAAAAATGGAAAAAGATGATTATAAAAATTAAAAAAAGGCTTAAAAATGGGAATTTTTTGTCTTACCTAAAATATTTTATATAATATAACGAATGTCCGTCTATAACTAATTTTCTAAAAGCAACAAACTTTTTTTTCCCTGCACTACTTTTTCATAAAATTGCGCTCAGCCACTTAAAATTCTCGACGTGTGGCAGATCCTTTCGCATTTTTCGCGCGGATTGTATTTAAAAAAAAGGCGAGATCCGTGACAGTTGATTCTGTCGGCCGGGGGTGGCAGAGAAGCCGGGATCTCGGGGTGGTTTTTAATTGACGCGGCGGCACAATCAAAAGATAACGAACGACTGACAGATATCTTCATAACATGTCAGAACTTTATAGCCATAATTCAAACACATTCCGCCCCCGTGGATCGGGAGCGGTGGTGGGGGGCGGCCCCGCGCCGTCCCCCTCTCGCTCGCCGGTGTTCTTTGGCCCGTGCGCGCGGTGCGCCCGCCGCCGATCGGGTTAAACGTAATTGCCCATCATCTCGGTGCTCTGTACCGTCAGGTGGCGGAACGATTGTTTTTTTGGTTTTCGAAAAGTCGGCACGAGAGGAGATTCGATCTTTTCGCACGCACATTTTTTGTATTTTTTTTCTTAGCGTAATCTGACCAATACATTTTTAGGTATAGAAATCTGTCAAAATACGTACTTTTCTAAATTTAACTGTAGATGTAAATATTGTTTTTCTTTAGTTTGACTTTGCCACACTTCTGAAAAAATAAAGATTAATTAAATAAACCCTTGCGCCAAACGGATCAGTGTCTGTTAAATGATTTTTATTTTATTGTTACTTACTTCTTCTTGATACAACGGAAGTGCGCGAGAGTGATGTGATTTTTGTTATTTTTTACTTATCTGCTTTTTTCAGTGTGAGATTTTTGATTAGGCCAGCTTAATCTCAAAAATAACCCTTAACTGATCCGTTTGGCGTAAGGATTTATTTAGTTAATCTTTATTTTTCCAGAAGTCTGGCAAAAATTCAATCAAACTAAAGAAGAACTAAAATTATGCCACAAATAAATACCTTCAGAGAATATAGTAAATATTGTTGTAACTATTACATAGTTCTGCATATAAGATTTTTCACTTTTGGTTATAAGTATGCGAAAAAAATTGTTTCAATGCGGGGTTAGAATAGCAAAATAATGCTTATCATACAAATGCATTTTAAAAGTTATTATATTTGAGGAGAATTTAAATAGTAGTACGACAACGAATTATGTACTGATGAATACGTCACCCGCTGCATCCGCTAATTCTGGTCAGCTATACGCGTCCCCGTTGTCATCGTTGGAACCGTAAATAAGGCCGGCGAACTGCGGAGCATTCCTGGCAATACATGAGCATTGCCAGGAATAGATACACGTGCTGTGAGAAGGCAATGTTCTTTTGATAAAGCGTTAATATCTTTTTTCCCGTATCTGTTGATGTTGATAAATCATGCGATAAACGTAAACCATGTAATTTTATGTAAAAATATAAATTATGAAATTTGTATTAAATTAAAAATGATTTTAGTGGTATCGATTCTTTGTTATCCCGCTTAAGTTGCCGTATTTTTCATCGTAAAATAATCAAAATTGTTTTTTGGGTATAGAAATCTCGAAGAATAGAACACGTAGAGCATAACTAATATCTAAAATAAAATTCTAGATGTTTTGGCTATCCACTTTTACAATTTAATTCTCGCTAAATAAAATAATAACTTTTAAAAACCGTTTGTAAGACATACAATCGTTTGCAATAATAATGACACTCTTTTTAATGAATTTTGCGATTTCTTTTGAACTACTGACGTATTTGTGATGAAATCTTTTAACATTAGTTCTTAGTCGTTTCACTCGCCAATTGAAATTTGTACTCAGAACTTCCAATTCAAAAACTGTTTTGAGAGAGTGCCATTATTATTACAATTACATGTACATTATTTTGCTATTCTCATCCCACATTTTAACAATTATTTTCAGATATAGACAAAAGTGAATAATCTTATATGGAGAACTATGTAAGTTTATGTTATAGCAATATTTATATCTACAGTTAAATTTTAAATAAAAATACATATTTTGAAAGATTTCTTAAACTAAATTGTCGTACATTAGATCGACTTAGCTATTCCATTTCGTTTTTTTTTATTTCGTCCATAATACAAACCGTAACAATACCGTTCATACGCGTATCATAAATCATAATAGCTCGCGGTTTCGAGAGGAACCTCCCGAGAATCTTCGTCAAACAAGACGGGGGGGCTTGTTACAGCGCCATCGGCGACGCTTCAATCGGGGTGATTTTCCGCTCGAATTTAGACATTATGATGTATTTCCTGTGGGACCTTCTCGTCGTCCGATTATAATGGAGGAATGAGCTCCGATAATGAGCACGTCGGAGAGTCTGTCCCATTGTTTTCGCTTGACTTTTATCGGCCAGGGGCCCCCTGACCGCGATTCCGCCGGTATTGTCGCGTGAAAGGCTCGACAACGCTTAATGTACAGGGTGAAATTTTTCTGTATTACTTACCATTTAAAAGTTATAAGCAATATCGTCGTAAAGAGCCTCAAAAGAACTACCACCTAAAAATCACATTAGCGGTGGATCAATTATTTTCCAACGACCGCTTGATGAGCTAATGTGATTTTTAGGTGGTATATCTTTTGAGACTTTAAGATGATATTGCTTATAACTTTTAAATAGAAATTCATACAGAAAAATGTATCTAATAAAAGTTTATTAGAAAAAAGAAAGCTTTTTAACAGGAAAAAAAATCGTTAGGACATTATAACTGGCTTCTCTAGAACGCGAACTACTTGCATATTTCTAATTGCCACCTCCAAAAACGTAAGACTACAAATTTCCAAAACAATCAGTCCCTGCATATAATAAGGCAATCTGCCCTTAAGTTATTTATCATTATTATGACTGTATATTTTTCTGAATTTTCTAACGATGATTTGTCTTATAATTTCGTTATGCCCGGTATAGAAAATCCTATTTAAGTCTTCTGAAATCTGGATAAATAACCGGCCATAACAAATCGCCGATGAAAATTTAGTGAAAAACATATTTCTTGCGAAATACAATCCTTAACGCAAATAAAAAAAAAGGAAGAGAAACACCCGCGACCTTTTTTTCGTATCTATTCGATAGGAACTCGTGTTTCCATTATTTATGCTGTCACTGCCGGTATAAATATGTCATTTAATAAAGTTAATTGCATCTCCAGTTGCCGTACAATATAATAATTAAAACGGAATGTAATAATCCACCGATACGCATCGATCGAATTTAAATAAATAACGCGACATTTATATGGTGCACGAATTATTCACATTTTTATATACAGGGTGACGCGACATCTCGACTATTGAAAGATTAATGCCAAAAAGCCTTGTCCATGTTTCGGAAATTGAAGTGATTTTTTTTTAATAACTTTTTTGTGTATTGATTTTCTTTAATGCTCAATTGTTTGTTCACTAAAACAAAACAAGTACTTTAGAACGAATTTAAAAAGAATGTTATCTCGAACAGACTTTAATTTAATACATTTTTATTCCACGTTAAATTATAAAAAACTTTTAAGATTTTCAAGAAAAAAATTATTAATTGCGTAAAACACGATATTGTCTTTAAAATTTGACAGTTAGTAATAAAACTATGAAATAAAATAAAATTAAAACTAACGAAATTGTTCAAAATACGTCTCTGAGGCATAAATTTATTTTTCACCGAATACTATTCCACAAATCCTCTCGGGATTCAATTGGCGAGGAATAAACAGAACCCTTCAATGGTCCCAAAAAAAAAAATGATCATATTTATTGAGGTCTGTCGATCAAGGTGGTCAACTTGTTCGCTGAATATAAATTTTCCATACATTGTCAACAATAAACAGTAGCAGAAACAAAATAGTTTTATTACTGTCAAATTTTAAAATCAAAGCCTACTACTAATTTTTTGATTTCTTCTAATGAACACTCGAGTGTCCTTTTATTTAATAGATGGGGGAAGCTTTTATTTTCCGAGCTTCACCCCGTATCCGTCCCCGTACCCGGCAAAACCGGTTAAATTAATATGTTTATTCCCCCTAATAGAAGTAATAAAATAGATTGTTGATATTATCGGCGGGCAATAACGTTACTTTCTTGAATTTTTAATACCTCCCCCTCCTTCTCCCCATCGCCGGCGTCTGTTAAAAACACGTACCAACGAAATGTAATAACGATTAAGTACAGGAGATATGATACGACTGCGGGCGTATATTATACTTTTGTAATGCGGACGATTGATTTTCATTAGGGGGGTATTAAGCGGATTGTATAATTTCTCATTCGTTTGATGAGCGATAGCCATCCTAAGTGGATTAAAAACAATTAAAAAATATTTGTCGATGCCAGGAATTGTCGTGTTCGACGCGACAACGCGAATAAAAGGCGGCGGGAATTATCAGTCGAAACTGTAGTATTTTTTTTTCTTTGAGGAAAATAGAATGTATGTAGATGTGCAGGGTGTAGCGTCTTTAATGCAGTAAAACGTAAAATATAGATTATTATTTTATATCAAAAAAAAGGGAAGTTCAATTTTGTAATGGAAAAAGTAGTACGGCCCTGGTCAACATGTTCATTTGACAAATGTGTTTGCCTATCCAAAGGCCACGTTGCCAGATTGTAAAATTTTACGGAAATTTGTGAAACGGGCAAATAAAGAGATAAAAGGTTTTCATACACTAATTCATTTTGATCTGGATTTTTTTACGGAGATTTAAACTAATTAATAAAAATCTGGTATAACCTTATCGACATCTCACTATGATCTTTATTGTTTCTTCAATAAATAATAATTGTGGAAGGTCGACAAGGTGTAAAACAAGTGTTTTTTTTCAATAACAAGCCCAAATTCCCGTAAGAAATGCAGATCAAAATCAATATAAATGTGGACATTAATTAATAATGTTTAATAGAATCCTCGTTTCTATAAAAAGAAATAAGCTGTAAAAGTGAATTGGTTACTACTATGTGTGATCCGAGATGTTTATGGAAAAAATGCAGGCAGAAAAGACTGCTATTATTTTAACAGGTGACAAAATAGCACTGGACGTTTCTTATTTTTTTTTACTAAGGGCCGGTATTTCCACCTCTAACTTTATTTACCCATTAAATCTATATAGTTGCGACAAGAATTACTTAACTATATTGTAAACAAACGAATAAGTTAGGTTTGGCAATACCATAAGTTTACCACATCACCACTAATAATTATAACATTACCTACACAGTATTTACACCATGTATCTGTGACCCACAAATGCCACAAAAACAATGCAAAATACAAGAAACAAATGCCTGTTTACATCATCATCATCGTAACCTGCAGCTGTATCCACAGAAACAAACCGCGCTGAACGGCGTGTAACGTCATACCAATGATATCGCGTTTTCGGCCTCGTGGTTTTGTTTACATTCTACGGCATAACCGGATAACCTAAATATTACAGAAATATTATGCTGGTTGGTAATAAATGACGTCACTAAGTTTCCCTGCGATTCTGACGGCAACCAAACTTACACTGGCGCATAGTTCACTTAGATTTTGGCGAAAATCTGGTCTAAACTGTAAGAATTATTGTCAAATATTAAGGAAAAAAATACATAAATAAAAAGAGAACTTTTCCGGTGTTTTGACGAGCATGGAGGCGGCCCACGCCGCTCGCGTCTGTCAAATATTTAAGGTAATTACGGCCGAGGTTATGGGCCCCTAATTAACCATCTGCGAGCTAATTGGGGCCGCGAAAAATCGCAGACGCGATTCCCCGGCCCCCCGAGAGACGCGGCGGGGCGGGAGCGCAGGCAGAGGGGCGCGGGCGGCCGGGTACCCGTCCCCGAGCAAGATGAAAAGTATATTTTAATATTTGCACAGCGGCTCTTAATTAATTTATATTGCCGCGTTAGACAAATTGAACGTTTGAACAAACAGCGAGCGAAAACGAGTAATTAGTTGGCGTATTATATTTACAATGTCGGGAGTTAGTATGTATATAAATTAACGGGTTGAGGCAAGTTTTTTTTCCTCTCCAGAGATAGAGAGAGGGGGCGGGGGCGGAGAGGTGTCGATACGGCGCAGTGTAAAATCCGCGTTTTTTTTTCTTTAACATAAAGGACTATCGAAAAAAAGAAGTGATATTTCGGACACGCTAGATGGATACAAAAATTGAAATTTTTGATTTGGATTGAAATTTTTTAACTAAATTAATTTCGAGCGTTTCATTTCTGATCATAGAACCTTTACAAGATTTGAGGCGACCTTACGATGAAATGAATAGCATTTTCTGTCTTGTTTTAACTGTATTAAAGAATTATCGAGTTTAATCCATTTATTAATACTTAATGACATACACTTTAAATAACAAACATTCAATTATTTTCCAACGACTACTTGATCCTTCCACCGCTAATATGACATTTAGGTGGTATTTCATTTGAGACTCTTTAGGAAGATATTGCTAAACTTTTAAACGGAAAGTAATACAGAAAAATTTCTTTGATAAAAGTTTATTAAAAAAGAGCATTTTAACAGGAACAAAATTAGGGTGTGTTTCTAACAAAAATATAATTGATGACTTCATTAGTCGTTTCTGTCAAATCTAATTTCGTCCATTCGGCAGGCACCAAACAATAAGCAAGTTAGTATTAATGTCAAATGAAATTATTATGCGATCATTTTCAGATGTAGCAAATTCGTGGATTATTATTGTAGCAAAAATTGAAATTAAACGTTTTCAACTCTCTCTATATTCAAAATGATCCACCAGAAAAATTTTAGAAGATAAACTGGCATTATTTTGAGCAGGTCCAGCGATCTTCGATGTGGACATAAAAGCGAATCGCCCTGTATATTTACGCGCAGAAATTTAACGCTACCCAAACGCAAAAAATGCAAGTCGGAATTACAAACAACGAGGTGGGTAATCGCCGATCGGCAGCACCCGCTGCAGTCGGACCGCAGGAATCGCCTACAACGTCAAAAAAAAAATCATAACGCCAGGTAAATAAACGCGAACGTGTATTAATTACCAGAATGCAAGGCAATCAAAAACAAATCAAACATAGCGGCGTATCAATTTCAATTAGCGTAAAATTTGTTAACTCGAACCCCGATGTGCAGTTCTGCAATTCTCGATTCGCGGGATCGAATCCCGTTTTTTGCCGTGTTCTTTTTTGTTTCGAACGGTAAACAGACGCGAATTGTACAAACGTACGTACACTGGTGATCGTCAGACTCTTCCGATTTAAGCGCATTTTAAAGATCTTTAAAAGATAGATAAGCATTTTTTATTATTTTATGACGTAGAATATGCCGTTAAGTTTGGCAAGGTATAACATTAACACCTTGTTATTAGGCATGCTTTTAAGCGACGGAGAAATAATGTTTAAAGATTTTAAAATTTAATTTTCACAATACTGTGCACCTGTCCGTGCTTATTTTAATGAGCTGTTCCCGAATCGTTGGATAGGGAGAAGGAGGCCGATTGAGTGGCCAGCCAGATCGCCTGATTTGACACCCCTAGATTATTTCTTATGGGGATACTTAAAAAGCAAGGTATACTATCTAGACCGGTTAATTTAGAAGATTTAAAAGCAAGAATTCGTCACAAGATACTTCGTATACCTCCTGAGGTTATTGATAATGTCCAAAAAGAATCTATTAATCGTCATGGCTACTGTCAGGCAGCCAACGGTGCACAATTTGATTTAATTTAGTCGATTTTTTACATAATCATTATCGTTTTCAGTATTGTGAAAATTAAATTTTAAAATCTTCAAACATTATTTTCTTGAAATTTTTGTTATGTAACACCATAATTTTTCATGATGTATGTATGTAGAATGACACGCTCGTTCAAATGACATGGTCAAAATTGGGGGTTGCTATTTAAAAAATTGTCGATGACGTCATATCTCGAACAACGATGACGTCACAAATGTGGGTCGTATGTCAAAAAGTGCATTTTTTAAAAACAAAATCGACGTGCCAGGGGATTTTTTCGAAAACTTCTCAATTTCAAAAATAATGAATTTATTCATTACTTTTCGAACGCACTGTATAGTCTTCCTCAATTGTTATGACGCATTTTTTTCTAATTAGCTGATGTAATTTTATTCAAACAAAAAAATTCACCTGATAAATTTTTGTAATTTTCCGAAACTAAACCCATTTTACTACGTTTTTTTTTTCACTATTCATCATTATTTGTTCTCAGTTATAATTTCACAAGTTTATGCGTTTAAGTTGAAAATCATTAAATTGTTTGCGTCACAATTTAATAAATTTTCCGTTAAGGGCTTCTGCCCCCCCAGTCTTACATGCTAGGACGTATATTTCGAAATTTGCCCGTCTCTCTCGCCCCATACGTCCTTCTCTTTTTCTGGCAGGCACTTTCGCGGAATGAATTGCGCCCGCAGCTACTTTTTTTCCGAATGAATTGACGGTGTTTACCCGTTTACTTTATTTCATTAATAAGGGACGCTGGGTAAATAAGGCGATATTCCTATTTAATAAATCCAACTCTCTGCTGTACCAAGTATTTATATAATAAACGGCTGTGCGGTTTCTGCGCCAGGGGGCACCCGACTCGAAGTTGTCGGGTATCCCGAATGATCCGGTTTGATTTAAGAGGGTTTGCAGCGATAAATCTGGGAGGAAACGACTTTTCTAAATTGTATCTGGCTTGTTTTTTAAATAAACTGCGAAGGATTTCGCACGAGTTTGAAGTTTGAAATTGGTAGATGGTCATCCGACGCTTATCTATACAAGATGATGATGACTATATCCCAACACATTCCTATGTGAAAAATACAGGATTTTCTTCTATGGTGTGCACAATTTCTTTATCTTGCACTTTTACGAAGAGACTTGCAAGGAACTTACAAATCATATAATAATTAATTCACCTACATTGAAAAATATTTATCTGTAACTTTACTTGTAAAATAAGATGAATGTTATTATTCATATTCTTGAAATAGTGTTTTCTGCAAATATAAATAATTTTAGGCATTTAAAACCTGAATAATATAGGGCTTAGCAAATATCAGGAATGTTATCTCATGCCACCTTCGAATATTCCAAGGTACAGAAGTAAAACGAATATATAACGATAGAAAGCGGTCTAACCAACAAATTTTTAGGTACAGAAATCTTTCAAAATACGTATTTTTTTGAAATCCAACTGTAGATGTAAATACTGTGATAACTTAAACTTACATAGTTCTGCCTATAAAATTGTTCACTTTTGTTTATAAGAATGTGAAACTAATTATTAAAATGTGAGGTTAGAATAGCAAAATAATGATGTCTTGCAACAAATGCGTTTTAAAAGTTACTATATTATTTGAGGAGAATTTAAATAGTAAAAGTGGACTAATAAAACATCAATAATTTTATTTTTGACATTACTTTTGCTCACGTTTTATTTTTCGTGATTTCTGTACCTAAAAAAACATCACAAATTTTATAATTTTACGGCGAGAAATGCGACGACCTTGGTGGCTTGTTTGTATTTCAACACATGTCTATGTAAAAAATAAATATTACCTGCATTTGCGAAAATTTTCTATTTAGGATTTTCTTCTATGGTGTGCACGACAATTTCTGTAGCTTGCACTTGTAAGTCATGATGTGCACGAAACGTACAAACCATATAATTGTTGAAACTTATTAATTCACTCATTTTCAAAATATTTATTTGTAATTTTATTTATGATTTTTCCAGTAAAAATTCTCATAAATAGTTTTACAATTTTATTGTAAAGATGGTTTTTTTTTATATTTACTAAATTTTTGTAAATTTCCTATGTAATTTTATAGTAATTTATTCAATAACTTGAAAATGGTTGAAGATATAAATGTCATTGTCATATTTTTGAAATTAGCTAAAAATAATAATTAAAAAAATCAAAAATGCGCAGGACGTTTCATTAAAAAAATGTATTATTACTTCTTGTACCCCACAGCTTCTGCACGGCACTGTGCTTTTATCAATGTTTAATATTTTTGCATTTACATTGCAAAAATATGGTTATTTGCAAAAAGAACATACCAATTTACAGCAAATTTACAAAAAAGTAGTAAAAACATAAAAATGCTTTTTTTTAATTATACAGTAATGTTATTGCGATAATAAATTATGATACATAATTTGAAAAAATTACAATATGTATTCACATAAAAAAATTTTTGTGTATCACACAAACTTAGGTTATGTAGCGAATTGCTAAAAATAACCCGTATAAATTAATTGAAACGTGAGAATCACCCGATATAGGTGCTAAAATTCGTTTGTGACGTCGTTGGGCTCTTTAAGACGTACCCGGTAACGTTTGGACGTCCTCCCCGTCGGGATTTGCGGACCCCCACTAGCGGCGCGTCGAGTTTTTCCGAAAATCAACACTAACGATGTTTGAACAGCTCGGGAGAGATCCCCACCATAATTGGAGGTTGGCACGGGCGGATATGTGTCCCGCACCCCTCGTCCCTCGTCTAGTTCCCGTAATCCGCTCTAATTAGACGATAAAATCAACACCAAGAGGGTTGCGGGATGTACCCGGTGGTCGTCGGCGCGGCTGCCGACCGACGGCGACTTCTCCGGGTCCTAGGCGACCTTAGAAAAGGGAAACGGCGGATTTTTCGATGTGATCGCCGTTTCTAGGACCGCTGTTGCCTTCATCAATGCGAAATGACGGAAATAATCGTTTATTTACTACATGTATTCAGTAATTGTTATGCAAAACAAGTCCTCTGAGGGTTGAAAACGTAAGAAGTGTCTGAAGATGGCATTGGAAATTGTCGTGGTGTTTTCTAAGTAGTTCATAATTTCTAGTGATGATATGGGCCTGTCATTTGTTTTTGTCAATTTTAATTGTGTGAATCTTTGATTCACCCTGATTTCTCCACCAATTAACAGTGGTGAATTTACATACACAAACTTATAGCAGACAGTTGGGTAGCTAGGTCTAGGTCTCTTAAGTCCAGGTGCCGGTGACCAGACATACATATTTCGAGCTTGAAAGCTCGCTAGGCCAACGATAATTGTGACTGCTTGATTTTATATCCAGTCTATAAAAGATAGAACTACAGAAGGCCATAGTGCGTTAGATATGTGTCTACATCTATTGGCTATTAGATTATATTTTGTCGATTTGGACGTATATACGTTTGCAAACGTACAGCAGTCTAATAAACGTTATAAAAATGACCAAAATTTCTAGTGTTCACTTCAATCTCTAGATGAAATGCGAATATTATTAACGTGTTTTACACGATATATTTTACACGTTTAAATTTCAACGCAGAACGTTTAATCAACCACTACAACGTTTAGAAACATAATCGTACGTGTGCCCATTGCGTACACTCCATCGTTATATATCGTCTGGCAAAATAATTTGTTGTATCAAGAGAAGTACCCATCACAATTCTATATCCTCGATTTTCGATATTGAAGATTTGCGTCTTTTAACAGCAGTAGGACATCCGCCTCGCGATATCCAAGGCTCAGCCCGTTGCAGGCTGATCCAAATTCGCTTTGGGATGATAAACTTCAAACAAACCGAAACTATCCGGATGGAATAAAGCTGTACCAACTTAAATAAATTAATTGGTAATTGTGTGTTTAATTAATTAAGGACTTGGTGGCAATCATTAGCGAACTACGATTTGTTCGCTTATGTAATCGCTGGAAATAGAATTAATACAATTTAGTTATACAATATTATATATATTTGATGGTTTTGTCTTCCTCTTTCAAAGTATACTGTCACCGTTCAAGTTTCTTTTTGTTCTTCTTAACTCTGGTTCACAAGATTTAACATTAGGGGTTAGTGTGGCGTGATATGGGTAGACGCCACTTGCGATTTTTTTTTAATTTCATATTTAATATAATTTTTGTTTGTGTTAGAATGATTGGCATCACAAATAATCTGTTAATAGTTTCTTTTTACTGCATTGTAAAGGTATTTGAGCTAATTCGAATACATTTTCCTACATTACTTATTAGTGAAGTTATAAGTATGCCCTTTGGTACTAAATATACCTCAGACAAAGTTGAATTCACTAAAATATTTAAAATAAAAATTAATCTAACTAAATTCATTTTTGAAGATATACGAACAAGCAAAATCAGTCACAGTAGATGAGCAGTTTTTCTACAATTCCTATTAATGAAGTCATATGCATGTTCTTTGATATCCTTGGTATCAAGCAAATTTTCAACGCCCGTTTGAAATATTCCTAAAACCTCATCGTTAGGATAAAAACGTATTTTAAAATGTATAAATTCGTTTCGTCGCGTTAGTCCTCCTCCGTAATTTTTCAGTTCATTTCCAGCCTCGGGTGGAAAAAAGACAGATCTGCGCCCCGAAAATTAAATCAAGTCATGGCGAATGAAGAGTACACACACTTTTCTCTAATTAAATGAAATATTAATATCCAATTTGCCCGGCCCGCGTAATAGATGGCGGTGGCGGCGGCGGCGCGCACCCGCCGGCCCCGCCGCTTAACTTTGAGCATATTTTATGGCGTTTTAAGTGTTTCGGACGTAATGAGGAGCGTTCCATTTGAATATCTCCGGAATTATTATGATTATTGCATGTGCCCTCCGGGCGCGCGGCTACATGTACACGGTTTTATCTGATAGGCGGGCGATTGTCGTTGCGAACGATCGATGCGATTTAAATCTGGGTCGTTTGGGTGACGCTGGACGCGCGGGGCTTGTCGCTCTCCGCATGACGTCACGAATTATTATTAGTTTGCCAGTTACTATTTTTTATTTGCTGCCCAAATAACAATTATTTCTAATATTATACGATTGATTGTTGATTTCTTATTGCCACTAGTGGAAATAACACTCCAGAATGTAATGTTACAACTACAACGGAAAATTATTAATTTTAAAAAACTTTTAAGTTTTCAAGATGGATTAATTAAAACAATATTTTAATAGTGTTCAAAAAGTCAGTAGTAGGCTTTGTCTACTACTGACTTTTTGATTTCTTCTAATAATCACTATTAAAATATTGTTTTAATTAATGCAGTTTTTCTTGAAAACCTTAAAGTTTTTAATGGGATGTCTGCCACCTGGGCAATATGGGGGCTCGCAATGTTCAAAACCGGTTTTATCAGTTGCCTTTCTAAAAATATCGCCCTGTATCGACGTGCTATCCGATACGTCCATATGTAATTGCCCGCGCGATATATGGGTTCGAAACAGGGCCGTAGGGAGGCGGGGGCGGCGGCTTATCCCCGGAGAACTCGGAATTTTCCGAATTAGAATATAATCATTAATCACGCGACAATTAGGAAAATTATCGGATTTGCAATCGGAACACATGCATATACATATGTCGCGATTATTGGCACATCAATCCAGGCGGCGGCAATATCGTAATTGTCACGCGGGCCATTTGTACGAGTGCTCGGGGACGGCGGGCTCATTAAAGTTTGATCGCGATCGCGAATTGCCTCCCCTGGAAAGGTGCCTTAATTCGACGCGATGGCAATCGGATTTGGCCGTTGCGTTGTGTCGTTTTGCTAATGGGCTAAAATATCTGCATAGATGCGTAAAAAAATTGTATGGCGTAGCTATTATACAAAACAAGTTAAAAAAATATTTCTAGTTTGCGGTATAAAAACTCTGTTGTTCTTGCATTCAGGTCTTATGATCCATTGTGCATGCCGCAAGTAGAGTTTGCAACAATTAATTAATCAAACAACGTAATATGAAATTTTGTAGCTAGTTGCAAAGCTCGATACTTTAAAATCATCAAGTTCAATTGAAATCTAAGGAAATCATGTGGAATCATCGAAATCAAGTAAATCGGGAATTCATGTGAACTCTGTTTACGATGATTTCCTTTAAAGTAATAGAGAATCTAAAATCAGGTGTACAAAATTCTTGGAATTGTCACACCCCTCGGTATTAGGTTTGAAGATAAGCACTAGCTTTGCATTAACTGCATTTTATAACTTATTTACAAAACCAATCGAACCAGGCCAACACCTTGTACGTTGAAAATAAAAGACGCAGTTAAAATTAATATTTTTTCTAGAATTTACGTCACGTCCGCAACAAGATAAAATACATACATCTTTAAAATCACGTTAGTTTGCGCTTTTGAAACATTTTTACATTTTATTGTAATAATTGTATTTTCATTTTTTTTTAAGTATTTGTAGAAAAAACTTCGCTTTAGATATTTTATAATTTGTTTTTTCATACTTTTGTCATTTATATTCGGGATACTACATTCAAATTTTGTGTGGTGTTACGATGAAAACTGTTTATTCCTATTTCATTTTACAACTTATCTTGCGCATAAACTTACAATTTTGTTTACTATTCGCATCATCGTAACGTATTCCTCCAGACAACGCTTTGGCGAGTCGAAACGCAACGGAAGTCGTACGAAATCTCAAGATCGGCCGACGACGACGAATAATTAAAAATAAAAGCAGCGTGCCGGCTTCCTTGGCCTTTCATTTGCGAAATTGAATAACCGTTAAACAAATATGCCGTTTTAAATATTAACGTGGCACATGTGTGTGTGCGAGAGCGAGGCTACCCTTTTGCATGGTCCGGAGGGATCAGGGGGAAGGGGCGGGCGCGGCGGACAATATCGTTGAGAGTCTCCGCTTCCGAGATCAAACAAACAATTCCATTTGGAGGAAATCAAACAAAATAATTCAAAATACAATGTGGCAGGCGGATCGCGGCCTCGTCTGTCGACGTGGGTTGGAGTGGGGCTTCGGACGGACAATCTATTGCAAAAATAATGGCGACTTATTTAGACTTGATAGAACTTCTAGTAGTTTATAATATAATCGTTTTCGGAAGGCGAAGTAGGCAATAAAACGTTGGTGAAACCCGATATATACCTCTGAGCCCTTTCCACATGTTTTTAATATACCTAAGTCATGCTCAGGTACGCCCGTTAATAAGGTGTGCTATTATTATTGTAATAGATTATATGAATGTTTGTTGAAGAGGGTCGTCCGTTTTTCTTTTATTATAAAAATTGCTGAAAGTATTTTTATATTGAAGACATTCTCTTTCTTTGTTTCAGACAACGCCTGCCAGGGCAAGTGCGCGGTATGCCAGGCCCAGCTGGGCCCCCAGTTGCAGTCCCGGCCACTGGTCCCGAGCCAGGCCTCCCTGTACGGGCTGCGCGAAGACCAGATGCCCCCCAACGCGAGGGTGTGCAACTTGTGCCGCTGCAAGTGCGTTCGCTCGCGGTACACGCACTGCCCCCTGCCCAACTGTCCGAACTCGAGGGGGCGCATCAAGCGACTGCGCTCCTTCCCCTACCGGTACCAAGATCTGCCAACCGACGTCAGGGAGGCCGTCGCCGCCGAGTTCCACATCCCCAGCGGCGTGACCAAGTGCTGCTCGGCGTGCTTCAATCGCATCCAACGACGACTGGGCCCCGTGGAGGAGTGGCCCGAAGAGGAGATCAACAAACTGAGATCGGCCCTCACGGAACTGGGCGCCAACTGGCAGTTGATCGGCGAACGCCTGAACAAACCCGCCCACCAAGTCAGGAGCTTCTACGGCGCCAACCGCAAGAGACTCAACCTTGAAAGTTGTCTCGGCGACAGGAAGCCAACGTTGACCGACGAGGAGGAGAGCGGGTCCAGCACTTCGAGCTGTGAGGAACCGATTAGAGAACGCAGCAACTCGAGTGACACTGCGAGCGCGGCGGAGAGCCCGCCCGTGCAGGGCTGCAACAGCAATCCCATCAAGAAGGAGGATTATGACTCGAGCGCCACGGAGACAGCAGACGAGGCGCAAACCCCTGACCACTACCAGGTGTCGGCAACCATTACGCCGGTCGCCAACGACGGCCAGGCCAGACAGAACACGTCGCCTCTCAGCGTCAAGGATTTAGTGTTAGGGGTGATCGAGAACTCGTTCAAGAAGAACTCGACGCTGCAACAGCAGAATCAGAACCCCCCGACGAGCGGCATGGCGCCCACCATCTCGTCTATCCTCAATAATGACTCGAACGAAGTGACGATAGTCAGCGAGTACAATCTGAACAATATGAACAGCCAACAGAGACAACCGGTACAGCAGCAGAGGACGGATCTGAACTTAGCCAAGTTGACTCCGTTGATCGGCGCCACCATCACGCCCGTCTCGGGTCCTATTCAGACGCAACCAATGGAACCGCGGCCTCCCTCCAGGGACGACCTGATAGTTATGCAGGTGCCGGACGGCAGAGAACCCGAGACTCTCGATCTGAGCATAAAGAAGCCGAGAGAGCCCCCTCCGCCCATAATGACCAAACACCAGCAGCAGATGCAGCTGCAACAGCAGCAGATGCACCGACCGGAACAGGCTTATTTGTACCACCAGGAGAGGAAGAGCCCCGCCTTCCCGCCCATGCGTTCCCAGCCAAAACTGCCCAGTCCGAAACCGGCCAACCCCAAGGCGGGCTCCATAACTCTCGGCACTCCAATCATATCCCAGCCGAGGGGGTACGAAGGTTTATTGAGACAGATGCCCGACGCTAAGATGGGCTCAATCACTCAGGGCACGCCCATCCACATGCCCCACAACATGCAGGAGAAACGGGTATACGACTACTTTAACAAGGCTGCGAGGGGTCAGATGCCCCCCCAGCAGAGCCAGGGCCAGCAGCCCCAGTACCCCGGCCAGTACAGGACGGCCTACGCCACCGTGGAGCAGCAGCTGAGCTCCCAACAGCTCACTTCCAGGCAGATCATCATGAACGACTACATCACGTCGCAACAGATGCTGGGCAGGCGCAACGACAAACCTCAGTATTACCCCAGCAACTCCCCTCACCGCACCCCGCCTCCGCCGCAAGGCCAACAGCAGAGACAGGGGGTGATACAGAGACACACTCGGCCGCAGTACCTCCAGCCGGGCCACGAGGCGCTCTCTTCACTAGTGGACGTGGCGGTTCAGCAACCTTCCCTGCCCGTGCCCAATGCTCCGCACGAAGGTCTCGGGAAGACCATGGCGGACAATATCTTGGAACAACCGCACCGCTACCAGATAATACAACAGCACCAGCAACAGTTGAGGCAGCAACAGCAACGCATGGAGGAACAGAGACGGGCCGCCTTCCACCACCAACAGGCCCAACAACAGCAACAACAGGCGCAACAACAACAACAGCAGCAGCAGAGACAACAACAACAACAAGCCAGGACGGACTCGAGCACGTTGACGGCCGCTAGCCTCATAGACGCAATAATCACCCATCAGATCAATCAAACGGCCGAAGGCAGTCGAGAGGTGGTGCAAAACACCAGAGAGCAGAGAGCCGGGGACCTGCTGTTCCACAAAGTGGAATCGTCGCAACAGCAGGACAACGGCGACCGACCCCCCTCTGTCATAAGCGTGGACCTGGACGTGGATGCCGTCAACAAGAACTTAACGGTTAAAGAACTGACGGACTCGGTGATCAGCCACGACTTCAGCTCCAGGCAACCCAACTTCTACCACCTGCAGGAGAACATGAACGAGCAGTGGAAGAGGCGGATGCAGCAGCACAAGGAGGATAAGCGGGCGCAGACGCCCCAGCAGGACGAGCGCCAGATCATAAGGATAGCCCAGCCGCAGCAGAAGTACCACATAGAACGGGTGGAGCCGGTGTCGCCTCCCGAGAATAACCACTGGTCGGAGCAGAACTTCCGACGGTACCAGCAGCCCCAGTCGCACATCTCCCCTCTGGACTACGTGAAGAACAGGATAGTGGAGGTGATGCGCACCGAGGACGACAAGAAGGACAGCCAGGAGGGCGGGCACTCGCAGGAGAAGGACCGCAGCGACAGCCCCGGCGACATGGTGATCGACGAGGAGAAGCACGAGAGCGAGTTCGGGACGCAGCAGCAGCAGGGTCAGTCCATGCAGCCGCAGGGGGCGTTCTACTCGTTCGTTCACAAAGACGGCGCGGCCAACGAGAACTCGAGGAATAACGAACCCAAGCCGCTGCTCAGCGCTCAGTACGAGCCGCTCTCCGACGAGGACTAACAGTTAAAGATTCCCGTGTTTTAGATTGGACATTTTTCCGGGGGGGGGAAGCTTCTTCTTGTCTGTACATAGTAAGTGATAAGTGATATTCTAGGATAGGTTTAATGTTATTTACACTTAAAGCAGCCCCTCTCGAACGGGGTTCCCTCGGGGACCGGCGGTCGGGCCGGGGCCTAACTGTAGCGTCCAACATTTAGTTATTTTTTTAATTGCTGTAACTTGTAGATATGAATATGTTACTTTTACTGAATTTAAAAGCAGAAATGATGTACATATTATGTAAACATGAGGATCGTAAGTATATAAGTCGATGTAGGTTAGGCGAGAGGCCGATTGCATAACATTTAAATTATTCCCGATTTGGTTCTTATGCAATCGCGAGTCGAGTTCTTTGCATTTCCAACGTCACCCGTTTCTTCTTTTTAATATTTTTATATAAGTACTAATTTTGTGTACCGCGCCCCTAAATTTGCCGTGCGAGATTTTTAAAGAGTTGTACATTGCCTTTTGTGACGTGTACATGTTTGTCTTTTACTTATTTTTTTTTTTTTTGGGAATGTAAATAACTGAAAATTCATTATAAATATTTTTTAGGACGTAAGGAATCCCATGTAAATATTTGTGAATTTTTTTAATTTTTCCGTTTCACAATGTAATTTAAGTCTTTACGCTTTTGGCGTCTTAAACTAGACGAACTGATAATTTTTCTACACTATAAAACAAATGCTTCCAAAATATGTACACTGTCAATTTTTTTAGTTTGTAATTTTCAAACTTGTTATTTTGTTGAAATAAATGAATATCAGTTGGATTTACATTTTATTTTATTTCTTGGTCCCTGTTCTCGCTTCATAGGTGGATGTTATGCAATTTTAAGGAAATTTCGTAGCGCCATCTATGGGCAAATGGGCGAACTGTATAGTTCACGGTTTACCCGGTAGGGGCCACCCATTCGTATTTTTTCAAACGATGGCGCCATCTTGCGGCAGAACATGGAACTTATGAGTTCGACACTTTCCCGACAGATGGCGCTGTTTAAACACAGGATGTACCAGTAGCGCCACCTATTGGAGGATACCTGAACTAAGTAGTTCAAGATATTTCCGGAAGGGGGCGCTGCTGTGTGAATCAGTGACGACAGCGCCACCAATCGGGTAGATGGCGAACTACAACATTGGGATACTGTCCGATAGATGGCGCCACTCAATGAGCCGCAGCGCCCCCTAACGGGTAAACGATGAACGTTGTAGTTCGAAGTCTTAACGATAGATGGCGCTGATTGTCATCGGTCGCGATTGCAGCGCCACCAATCGGGTAGACGTTGAACTACAACATTCAGACATCCTCCGACAGATGGCGCTCTAGCGGATGAATCCCAAATTAACGGTTCGGAACTTCGCTGTCAGAGCTTTAAATCCATAAATAAAACAGAACCGTATTCTTATAAACAATTTATTTCCACAACATTTATATATTACAGACAAATATTGGTAAAACTGTAGGTACAATGACTTTATAAAAATTAAATAGTAGTAAATAGTAATTACAGTTCTACGCTATATAATACATGGATTAATTACATTAACGAAGCATATTTACAAATTGATAATACTCACCTACGAAAATGAATAAAATTTAATAACAATTTGCGTCCCTACGGCTACCGAGTACAAATTTTGATCTGCGACGTGTAACCTGCGCGCGCTAAGTACAACAGATTGATGATAGCTTACAACGTAATATTCCCCTAACTCTTCAGTCTTATCACAAAGTTGGCGTCGTCATCGTACTGGTGATGAGGGCCCTCCTCCGATGCTGGCGATCCCCGCGGAAACGGGGGCCGCGACGTACGTGTTCCTCCGTTCGGGTTAGACGTATTCGGCCGGCTGGGCCTCCGTTTCGTCAGTTTCTTGTCTGCAGAACGTCATCGACAGCGTCCTGCAGATGTTCACCGCCACTCAGGTGTACGACGGGTCCTTACCCGGGTTGCTGGAGGTGCTGGAACGGCTGGCGCTGGATAACCTGAAATGAGAACGCTATAAACGACTGTCTCTGCCGAAAAATCACAATAATAAGATCGTGATCGTAGATAAAACGCCTACCTCCTGACGTCGTTCGCTAGGGACGTCTTCTCGTTCTTGGGAGAGCCCAGCTTGTGATTGGCCAGGAAAGTGTTCACCGATTCGTCGGAGCTGTAACTGTCTTGTTCGCTGCAAATGAGAATATCGTCGAATAAGAAACCGAGATGTTACGGAAAGTATTCGTTACCTGTCGGAATTATCCGAAATGCTGTCCTCCAGGTCGCCCTGGATGGCCGACTGCAAGTCCTCGATCCTTTTTAAGGCTAGGCGGAGGTCAGTGCGGGCTGTGGAGTTCTCCGCCTCCAGCGATTCGCATCTCTTTTCCAGTTCCTTCTTCTTGATGATCACCTCCGACTCCTTGGCCAGGCTCTTGTTCAGCTCCTCTTTGATCTCCCTGTGAACAAAAACGACTGTTAAGAATCAACGTTAAAAACGACGGTTCGGTGATCTTTAATTTTTCAATAGAAAATTTTAGAGGTTCTTTGCATTTCAACCGACATTGCAACAATAACGGCGATCTTGGATCGCAATAATAAATCCGACACAAAAACAATGATGACGTCAAAAACCTAGCAGAGGTTAGGGTCTACTCACCTCAACTGTCTCTGCAGCTTCCTGACTTGCTCCTGTCCCTGTTGCTCCTTGGCTCTGAACGCGGCAATCTCGTTCTGTAGCTTCTCGACAGCCTCCTTCAGCCTTGCGATCTGAACCTCCAACCTGGCCCTCGTGGTCTGTTCCAGCTCCAACTTGGACTCTAACTCCTTCACTTTCAACTCCGATCTGAGACGAAATACCGTTAAGTTAGGCAAAAATAAAAACAAATCTAATAACAGATCAAATTCTAATCGATGTGGCAATATGACGCAAGTTTAGACACTGCTTTAGTGAAAAATCAATACACGTTATAAACATGATAATGTGATTCGTGCGAATTATAAATATATAGTCTTTATTTCGATGCAATGTCGGACAAGAGTGACGAAAGAAGTAACTGGTAAAGTATTGTACTTTAACCTTGATTTTCTTCAACAAAAATGCACTGTAAACCCGGAATTCCAGGAAACAACTACTCTCTGTGGGCGAATGCCCCGACCAGCATTGAATTACACTTGAAAAACCTAAAAGCTAGTCATTCGTCGGTGGCTCACCAGACATTTACCGGTTTCGAGCTAACCACTTTAGCTGTTTGCAAATGGCCGATAAAGGTAGCTCTGTTACAGTACGTTAGTCATGGTCCCTACTGTCGGGTTAGACTGCTTAAGTTATTCGTCGGTCACCTCACCTATGGCATGCTGATGAGAGGTAATAACCTCAAAACCGGTATCTGTCTGGTGAACCACCTGTGAATGACTTCAGCTGTTGCTATACGTGTTTCAGGTGTAATTCAATGCTGAAGTAGTGGTTTCCTGAAATTCTATGTGTGCAACATATTGTTATCGTCGTTTTGTGATAGAGGTCGTTAGCTCTGAATGGTTTCTACGGCGATGTAGAACGCTTCTTATCTGTGGCTTTTCAGTCCAGCATGAAGCAGCGAAAGCTAGAGGTAGCTCTGCTAGTGCACGTTATTAAAAATGCATTGATTCATTTAAAAATTTCGTTTTACGTTGAAATTACCTGTATACAAATACATCAAGTTGCCGAAACATAAACACAGTACAACTTCATTAATTCAAATCATTTCATACTGCAGCACATTCAATTTTTCAGAATAACTATGAAATAGAGCTACGACAATCGTAATAATAAAATATTGAGTTGCTATCAATAATTATCATATTATTATTATTATAATTTTTTGTAAATTCGATGCTAAAAAATTAAAAATTTATTGATTTCTTAAAACAATTTCTTTAATTTTTCCAAAATTTCTTTTTGTAACTGCCTAATTTGATGTATTTTTTCCCAGTAAGTTATAAAATATTTTTTTTATTAAAGATTTCTCACCTCCTGACTTGCAGATTGGACGAGGCATCGCCCATACTCTCCACAGACTCCAGCTTCGACGTCAGCTCGGCCAACTGCTCCTTCAGCTGGTTCCTCTCAATCTCCAGCTCGGACACAAGCGACACCTGCTCCTGCAATGCCAACTGGTCGAGCGACATCTGCTGCACCGTCCCCTTGAACTTCTTCAGCACCTCGGCCAGCTCCTCCTCGTTCTCCTCCAGCTGGGACTGCAGATCGCTCTTCTCCCTCAGGAGGACGTTGGCGCGTTCCTCAGCGTCCTGCTTCTGCCTGTGGGCGTCCTCCAGGAGGGACTGCGTCTCCATCAGTTCGGCCTCGAGGCCCTGCTTGGCCTTGACGGCCATCGCGCGGGCGCACTCCATGTCCTCCAGTTGGTTGCGCAGCTGGCGGATCATCGTCTTGCCTAAAACAGGATATTTCGTGTCACGAGAAGTTAAAGGATAACCGTAAAGGCAAAGCTTCATTTTCATAAACTTTGCGATTTTAAATGATTTCGTCTTGATTTAATGATGAAACAGAAAAATGTTATGACCGTCTGGAAGTCCTGATCTGTCATCAGTGAATTTTAATTAAATATTGTTTCTGGCACGATTAAGATTATTGCAAATATGGCCAAGTCAACTGAGTGATAAGAAATTTTATAATTTGTAAAATGAAACTTCGTAAAATTTGATAAAACTAAAATATTTTATAGCAAAATTCACAAATATCCTGCTTGCAGTCATTTTAAAAAAGTGCCATAATCAATTTACAAAACCTTTTATTGTCCACAGCTGCACAAATAAAAAAATTATACGATTTAACTCATTTCAAACTTTAAAAATTGAACAACTTGAACACTTTTAAATGTTTGAGAACGAGAAGAGAATTTTATAAGGATTGACATCTAATAAATGTACCTACAGTCGTGGACAAAAAAAACGGTGATTAAAATGAAATGATTTTTGTTTTGTTCTATCAGGGACTTAAAACCAATTTGCTTTGAAGACGTTTTACTGTCCGCAACTGTACTCTTGAAACAACGACACTTTTAAAAGGTGGTGGGTTGGAAACGTGGCAGAATTTTTATAAAGAATGACATTTCATAAATGTTCAGCTGTGAAGAAAAAAAAACCTTACAGACTTAAAATGTTAAAGAATAAAACTACTAAAATTTGTTCTATAACAAACCATAAGCAATTTACATTGGAGACTTTTTATTGTCCATAGCTGTACAAATGAAATAGCTATAATTCACTGCAACCTTTAATTTTTATAAAAATTGAACACTGTATAAGACTAATTGAAAATTAACACTTTCAAGGAATGGACAAAAAGGAAATATTATCAAGAATGACTTGTAATAAATGTACAGCCACGGACAAAAAAAAATATATTACAGATCTAAAACACTGAAAGGAGCTTAAAGAACAAGGCTAACAAAATTTGTTCTATTAGGGGGTTTTAAGCCAGGAGACCTTTTAATATATATAGATTTTTTTTTGAAATCCTTACCTGGCGTCTCGGCCTTCTGCCTGTCCAGCTGGGTCTGCGTGTCTCTGAGCAGCGCTTTCGTCCTTTTCAAGTCCCTCTTCAGCCTCTGCAGCAGGGCCTCGTCTCCTGCCCTGTCGTTTCGTTCCGACTCAGCCGCAGCAGCCAATCTCCTTTCCAGCTCGTGCTTCTCCCTCAACAGCAACGTTCTCTCCTCGTGTTCGTTCTCTAACTGAGCCTCCAGAGCTGAAACGTTCGTTATTAGATTTGTCATTGCGAAATAATTATCACCGACCAATTAGCACGCTTTTAATCACACACGCTAATTTCTGTCCCGAATGAGGCATATAGAAATGAATTCGCGAGAAACGACTATGACATTAACCACACTGGACTAGTAAATTTGACCAATTCTGAGGCAATGCAGAGAAGGTTAATTATGTATAACTTTTTATTCATATTTTGGAACACGTCACACTTTGGATAATAAACTGTTCGATAAAAATTGTTTATTGTCACACCCTCCGATATTGGTGAACACCTGCAGCGATATGCCAAAATTGTGAAAGACAGACAAAGAACAAAAGGTTAACATTAATTCCGGAGAAACAAGAGAGACATTTCTAAAGATTGGAGGCGGTTTTGAATACAAATAAAAATGACTTTCATTGAAAGTGGGATGAAAAACTTCCCAACCCTTACCTTTGACCTTCTTCTGAGCGTTGCACCGGACGTCTTCCAACTCCTCGTCCCTGACCTGAGCCTCTTTCTTCGCTTCCTTCCTCATAGACTCCAAAGTCATCTCCAGGCGCAGCTTAGCCTGCTCTAAGAGCTGCACCTGCCCAGCCAGCTCGTCTAGTTCCTCCTCCTGGTCTTGGAGGCGTCGTTCGCAGTCGATCTTCTGCTTCCTGAGGATGGTTACCTCCTCTTCCGTCTTGCCGCCGCAGGTGATCTCGTCGAATTCCCGCTGGAGAGAGGACAGCCTTTCCTCCTTGAGTTCCAGCTCCAAACGAGTGTCCTGGAAAAATATTCGCGTGAAAAAAAAGTCACGCATTCGCTAATGCCGCTATTTACCGCCAGGGCGCTCTCGATGGCGTACTTCTCGGCCACGCAGACCTCCTTCTCCCTGGCCAGCCTCTCCTTGGCCTGCTTCTCCTTCTTCAGCTCGTCGTGGAGCATCTGCGTCTCCGAGTCGAACTTCCTCTGCTTCTTCTCCAGGAGGTTGTTCCTGGCGTTCTGCTCTTCCAGCAACAGGCGGAGGTCGTTGGTCTCGCCGTTCATCTTCTGCACCTTCCTCTTCCACTGGCCCACGACCTGACGCTGCTCCTCCACCTCCTCGTAGGCGTCCGCCAACTGGGGTGGGAGACAAAAATTAAATAATCCGAAAATCAAAGCAACAAACTATCAAATCTATAAAATAATACTCATGATCGACGAAAATTTCTGTTGAATTTATAAAAAAAAATAATATAAAAAACCTATAGCTACAAAATACTGATGTCTACGAAAGAAGGAATGAAATGTATTTATATCAAATTAATCTTGCCATGCTCTGGCCTGGTTTGGAGTCATCTTTCAATTCGATGACCTCCTTTACACCAGGCTGGAAAGTAAATCTTTTCAACTAAAATATATAAGCACAAAATTTAAAAATTGAATATAATAAACGCCATTGTTTTAATGTAACAATGATGATATTTTTGGATTCGTCTTCTCTACAAATTACTACTTCTTTGTATTATTCGTAAAAAGCCTGGTAAAAAGAAGTAATAACGCTTTTCATCAGAATCGAGCAACAATACATTTCGAATAAATTACATTTTTGTTACTAAAAAGATTGTGCATTTGTGGTCGGTGGTGTTTTTGAGGAGCTAAAATCAATAAAATTATGATTAATGTCTTTATTCGATAAAATAACTGAATGATTAAAAAAAGTGTTTGTAACGCCATTTAAATATATAAAAATTGATAAAGCAATCCGAAAATATCATGATAGACGTACTATTTCATTTAAAAAAATATGTCACCCTGTTATCTCCGCCACTGGAGCATCTAAATTTTAGGAAAGCTCTCAGATATTGGACAATGCTTACATAAATCCATATGCCCAATTTCAAATTATGTCACTAACTCGCTTTTAAAATAAAAAAAAAAATCTAAAATAATTTTATAAGTTTAACACCCCGTATTTTTTTACGAAGCATCCTAAATGAAAACTTTATATGAAAGAAAAATTACCCAAAGAATACAAAGTGTCATTTTTAGTTACTTTTAACCATGTTATGAAAATATCCCTGTTCATTTCTCTTGACATTTTTTTAACAATAAATCTTGACATCCTACAAAACGACAGAAAATTGCAAAATGTATGAAATTACAATCAACTTAAATGTCAAAAAACAATAAAAAATGCGCAGAACAATAAATAAAAATTCGCGCCATACATTTTTTTTTTCTAATTCTAATAAAATTCCACGAATTTCGCGTTCATGAGGACTAGACACTAGATTTAAGTAAAAAATGCGACAAAATTACGAAACCATTGTATAAAATTAATTTAGTAAATAATATGATGTTAACATTCTGGCCTGTTTTAAAGACATCCCTCAAAACATACGATGACCTCCTCCACAACAGGCCCAAAAGCTAATATTATTGTGTAGGAACGTATATTTTTTGAAAAAAAAAAAACGTTTAATACACCAAATTTAGTGTTTCCGTTGAATGTGTGCTCACCTTTGACTAAAACTCAGCAATCTCACTTCCCCAAAACAAATACAAGAGACCGAAACCACTACATTCTAAGACAGTAATTTTGTCCCGAAAATCTTTCCGCGCACGCCATAATCATAACCCGAGTAATAATTGCTCCAAATAAAACTATTTTTAACTGCACTCGATCCCGCGATAGCAAAAACCTCATAACATTCAAACAAAAGCCCAAAGACAACAAAAGATAATCCACAGCAATGCCATCTCGAGTATTTTTGTATTATCTAATGTTTACTTTTCGTACAATTAATTTAAATTTTACGGCCTCAATGACTGCTATCTATCATATAGCTACGTCGCTCGCGAGTCTACTCTTATCGAAGACAGGTACTCGGAAAAAAATAATAATAAAAAAGCGTTGCATAGAACGAGTTTACGTCCCGTCGAAAACGCGCTAGGTTAAATAAAACTTGACGTCGTCGGTAGATTCGTCCAGGTTCTTTGTTGGCTGTGAAAAAGCTCAGATATCCATACCCCTATGCCGAGTAAAGAGAAGGATGTTTACCTTAGAGGCAAACAAAACGTATCTTGGCACGCACGGTGATGTACTGTGCGTCCCAAATAAAATTCTCAGAGCGAGAACCGGAGAAAATTGTATTTTCACATTGGGATGCGTTTTGTTATCAAAAATCATAAAGTAGTTCAAATGTCTCAGCTCGCTTTTCGAATAAATTTGATTTTTGCCAATATTTTGTTATATCACGTCGCTCATTTGTATGTGTTAAAAAGTTATTGGGCAATAAAAACGAATTGCACACTTTCCAGTAGTTTTCGACGCTCAATTTTTCTCGAAAATCAAACCGAGGACATTTGAACTACTTTTTGTATATTTCCTCGGGAAACCCAAAAAAACAAAGTATAGAAATATAATGTCAAAGCGTCTCATATAGAAAATTTAGATGCTCCAGTGGTTTTCTTCTAACAATTAACAAATTATCAAATTCGCGTTTCAGTTTTATACAAATTACTTATTTAAACGACATGACAAACACTTGTTTTCATCATTATTTTCGTGATTGTACTTGAGTAAATGGTCAAAAATACCTCCATTTAGATTACAAGGGTTCGATATTTATTTAGTAACAAAAATGTACCTAATTTGTTAAATAAGTGTTTTTTAGTTTATTTTTTTCAAGGTTTAAAAGGTTATTAATTTATAGAAAATTGGAAGACGAATTCGAAAATATCATAATTATATTTTCATATAAATGTGCCACCAATACCCGGTATCTCCGTCACTGGAGCATCAAAATTTTCTATAAATTTGTTAGAGGCATTTTGACATCATTATATGTCTACACTTTAATCTTTTTTGTGTTTCCTGAGGCAATATACAAAAAGTAGTTCAAACGTCCTAGGTTTGATTTTCGAGAATCATTGAACGTCGAAAACTGCTGAAAAATATTGAAACTATATTCATATTGTAAAATAACTTTTTTAACACACATATATAAAAGTTTTACCAAGTCTTAAAAAAACAGTCAAATATCAAATTTATTCGAAAAGCAAATCGAAACATTTGAACTACTTTTTTATCCAACCCCCCAAAAATAAGAAAATTCTATGTATCTCTGTAAATGGAGCATTTAATTTTTAGGAAAGATTTTGGATAATGTTTACATACACTCATGTACCCAATTTCAAAATTAGTGAGCTAACACTAGTTTTAAAAATATAAAAAAAATGATCGTGTACGTTTAACATCCTGCATCTTTTTAACGAAGCGTCCTGGATAAAAACTTTTTATAAAAGACCACTCTTAAAATTCACAAAAAAATAAGATGTACCATTTTTGGTAAGCATTTGTGAATCATAGTGTAGCTCTCCCACAAAAGCCCTATAACTATTATTCACGTTACAAATAATAAAAATGACGTGAGAATTTTTACTAATATACTAAAGACAAAATACAAAAAAAAAACAAGATTAAAAAATAAAATTCTACCGACCTTTTTCTCCAGCTGCTTCTTCAGCCCCACCAGCTGTTCCAGGTCGTCCTCGTGCTGCTGCTGTAGCCGCCTCTTGGTGAACTCCAGCTCCTTGACGGCCCTTTCGTAGCGCTGCCTGTAGACGCCGTCCCCATCCGCGTCCTCGTCCTCCTCGGAGATGCCGTTCAGGTCGGAGCGCGCGTACAGCAGCTCCATCTCGAGCCTCTCCGAGGACTGTTGCAGTTCTTTGTTCTTGTGCTGGACCTCCGAGAGTTCGCGTTCGAGCTTCACGCGTTCTGAAGTCTCGGCATCGAGACGCTCGGCGGCCAACGTCGCCGTCGAGTGTTCATCGGCCAGGTCGGCGGTCATCTCGCTCAGCTGGAAACAAGAGACGTCGCGTTGAAAAATACGATCAAGATTTTTTTAAATTCTATTAAAAAATAGCCTACTTTAATATTTAAGTATATTACAGGCATAGGTAGGCATATTTTTATTTGCAAAAAAGTTATTGATAAAGAATGTCTGTCTTTTTAAAATTCTCTATAGGATGTTTTTTTTTAATCTGCTACACCAAAAGGCCTCGACAAAGTAAAACTCACTCTTTCCAAGGTACATCATCGACATTTAAAAAATATGACATTTATCGCTTTTGGACTGGTACATCACAGATTTTCTTTAACTGTACTCTGATAACAAAAATCATATTTATAGCAGAATTCTTTACGTTTTATTTTTCAAAAACTGCTTTATATTTCGGAAACTAAGCTTCGGACCATTTTTATTTCATTGTACGACTGTATTGTATTGGGAATAGTCCGCTTTGGAAACAAATGACTGTTTGCAACTGTCAACTATCTTCCAGCCATAGATACAGTCCAAGAACGATAAACAAGACAGAATTGCTCGATTTCTATGCTCGCCTGTGCGTGTGACGTCACAACGTGTCCTCGATGGAATGTTTATATTTGGTGTAGTACATTTTTTCGTGAATTAATTTATATTAGAAGGTAGTATGGTAACTTCATACAAAAATTGTAATTAAAGTACACCCTCTTTCTATTCGGGTTGGTTGAGAAAACACATCTACGTTACAGAAACAGCATCGTACCGAAAGATTTACTTGATATCGCAGTCTTGTTCCTGTCTAGTTCATCGTGCTTGGATACAGCAGCGTCTCACAAAAACAGGAGGGAAACATCTATAACCGTTGCAAGTGTCACCTAAATCGCTTCCAAAATACATTTCGGATTCCTATTTTTACATTTCTCTACGCAACGGAAAAAAATGAAATGCAAACAACACGCCGACATAGACGACCTATTTTTTAAACGGCAGTTACCATCCCTCGCATGCCGCTACAACGCGGAAGCGGTTATAATTTTTTCTCTATATTCTCGCGATACACGTCGACGTTTCGTATAGATTTCTGGCAGATGACCAAGGATCCACCGCTAATTGTTGCAGGGTTTTATTTACGACATATTTCGTTACGATTATATTGTAACTTAACCGGGTTAAAACATCATGTGTTCCAGGAGACGATGCCAAATTATAGCCGAGCGAAATGGGACGATCGCTGCATTCTAGCAAACGGTTTCGGTGGTTTTGACGCAAACTCAAGGCGGCCTTGGAATAGTGACGTCACCAAAAAACAAGATGCAGTTCGTTGTTTCTTTTTTTTTGCGAAAAAATCAGAAACACTCCATTTCATAATATGTGTGATTTATACAATGAATTTATTTTTCCCGTAGATTTTTTGGATTAATATTTCAACTCTAAAAAGACTTGTTTTGTAATTGTTGTTGTCTTTATCTAGATATTTAGATTTATTATTTTTATAATAGTGAAGTAAAAAAATACAACTATTCCAATGACCTCATGATTCTATAAATAATCGTTTCTACCCACACCTGAAGCTTTGAGCCCTACATACAGCCCATACCTAAACCCAGCCGATTTTCCCCCCTTTCAAACAAACCAAGCACTTCTCGAGTACCTCATCGCATTCCGCTTCGGTAGCATCCTCGGCCAGTTCTTCGGTGACATCAGCGGTGGTCGATCTTGCCACGGAAGACCTGCTACAGCTGTTAGCCCTGCTGAAGTACTGAAACCCCTTGATCATGATGTTGGTGGCGCTTCTGGACCTCCCCAAAAACTTTCCCGCGCTCTTCTTCATCCTCAGGCTGTGCTGCTCGTCCTCCTTGTGCCCCAAACTCTTCCACTCTTCCATGACGTGATCGGTCCTCTCCAGGAAGTTCGAAATCTTGTTGGAGAGGGCGTTCGAGGCGGTCTGCGCATCCTGGTGGGCCGGTATCGGCTGGATGTTCTGTCTGACCTTCCCCTTGTAGCCTAGGACTAGAGTTAGGTTCGCATCGAACACCACGGGACTGTCCTCTTTCCCGTCCAACTCAATGGTTTCCCCTCCGTTGTAAGTCTGGGGGAATATTCTTCTAGGAGGAGGACAGCAACTGGAAGACCTAGCCGATCTGAGGCTACTGTTCGACCTGATGCTGTAATTGCTAGGTGTGGGACTCGGTGATCTGGTCATGCTCCTCTCTGGAGTCTCAGACGGTACCACAGTCAGCGTCTTCAGAGGTCTGGTGTGGAACATAACAGGCTTTCTTTCACTGGGTGCGTCCAAGTTAACGGGAGATGATCTGGTTACGGGAGTGTACCTCCTGACGTGCTGCGAAGACGGTACGCTAGGCGGTAGTCCAGGTGTGAAGCTTCTTCGAGAGTACACGGACGGTATGCTATGCGCAGAACTGACTGGAGATACGTTGTAGCCATTTAGAAGGTGAGACGAAGGGTACCTTTCCAGGTATGGCGTCCTGGTGATGGTAGGGGTGGTGTAGTTCGACGGTAGTATAGGCATGGTGCTGATGGATTGTCAATTCACTTTTTAAAAGGGTTTACGAGTGGATTTGTAACATTTCTAGGTAGTAGCGAAATAATGGTGAATTAGCTTTTTCAAAAAATTTATTTTTAATTTGTAAGTTGATGTTGCGAATCATTTTATGGATATCGTACAGACCCAATACTAGTAGGGAAGGTAGTTTTTCTTTAGTTCAATTGGGTATTTTGCCACACGTCCAAAAAATGATATTACAAAATTCAAAAAATTTCATTTACAGAAACGTTGTTAATGCAATAAACATTATGTTGGAGAAACGTCTCGGCCTATGAATGATTAGAATTGAGGAACATAAAAATTATATAAAAGGACGGGAATTTGAAAAATCAAAAATTTGCGAACACGCTTGGGACAACGGTCTTATCAAGAAGAAGTAACAATAAAATAAAAATCATTTTGCATTTCTATGGAAACAGACAAACAAATTTTAAACTGTCAAACTTGACTTACTTTTAATATATTTGCAATGCGAGAGTGATGTGATTTTTGTTATTTTTTAATTATCTGCTTCTTCAGTATGAGATTATTTGGTTAGGCAAACTTAGTTTCAAAGATAACCCTTGACTGATCCTTTTGGCACAAGGGTTTGTTCAATTAATCTTTATTTTTTCAGAAGTGTGGCAAAATATGCCACAAATAAATAGCTTCAGAGAATAGGTAGGTTGTGTGATATAAATTTTTGTCTTTAAATGACCCCACAGAAAAAAGTCCAATGGAAGTAAATCTGGTGAAAGTGCGGGTCATCCAGTAGGTCTCAAATTTTGAACAGTAATTTAATAATTTATCAGGCTAACTACTATTAGTAATAGCTAAATTTTTTTTAAATTTGAAAATATTTGCCTTCTAATCTTGTATATGTAGATGTTTCTTTAGTATACTCATATATTCGTGTCAGGAATAGTAACAAACTCGATATTAATGCCTTTACAGTAAACTAAAATACACTATATAACATTAATCTAACATATACAGAGTGTTCAGTGAAAAATGGACCATAATTTAAGGCTAGCTTCTTTGGACAAAAATAGAGTGATAAAATCAACTTACCTTAGTACAATTTTGCTTTCTTAACAAGTTACAGACCTGGGAAAGTATTATTATTCCATTTTTTTCGATAAAGTATTTATTTTTTGAATAATTAACTGTACTCAATTTATGGAAATAGATTTTTTGTGTGATAAATATGAATAAATGTTCTTAAAGAAGCAAAACTGTACTAAGGTAAGTTGATTGAATCACCTTAATTTTCAAGGTAAACTAGCCTTAAAGTGTGGTTCATTCCTTAGTTAACACCCTGTATACATAAATGATTAAATAAACCTGCACACTACAGATTATTAAGTACTTAACGAGCGGAATCGAAGGTTTTTAACCTATGTCTGCAAAAAGTCCTTAAAACCTCATCAGGAAAACATTAGACCTTCCCTACGATCTAGAAGGCGGGACATGCAGAATTATTCATCGTCAAATCGCCATTTCAAGAGTCCCACTCGTGGGTTACGATTTTAATAGATGTTGGTTGCGAGGCACAAATTCTATGCCTTGTTGAACAAGAGAATCGGTTCTGATTTTACGCCCGCGTATTCAAATTTCTGATTATCGCGTTGAGAGGTTCTGGCTTTATCGTTATCACTTAAGAGGATCCGGTCGATCTTCAGATTTTAGATATCTAAGACGCCACATTTCGACAACACTCGCATGGCGATTTGATCTGTATCTCCCGCGAAAAGAATTAGGTATGTACGATGTCCGCTGGACGGTATTTTTAACCACTGTTAGACAAGTTAGAAATCCATCTCTAAATATTTAGACTTGACCTACAGCTCTAAATATTTTACTGTGTCGAAAATAGAAAAAAAATATCCAAGGCACTTCGAATCACATATTTGCACACAACACAACGCCTACTTCTATTCCTTCGTAGGCCGGCGAAAATACGGCAGAACGTGAAAAAAAAAACAAGTGACCGCTGCACCGACGGCCCCAGGCGTCCGAGAGGCACTGATGTTTGCGACGACCGGCTTTTGGGCGTCCAATGCAACGCTGCTAAAGATACGTCCGTCTAAGTTTAGCACGCGCACGTCGATTAACAAATACGAGTGGTTTTGCTCGTTTTGATACTTATGTTATTGGACGTAATTGCGAACCCGCCAGTTCCGGCTACTGACAAAACGATAACAATAACTCTCTTCCTTAAATAATTACAGTCGCCACTGAAGATGCCGACAGTGAAGGGCGAAACGTTTGGATGCGACCAGTTGCGGAGACCGTTGTCTGAAAAAAGAGTTAGCATAGCAGCCGTACTACCAACGATACGAATTTTGGCTTAACAATTAGTCAGTGTTGTCAACATTGGAAATTCAATGCATGCAAGCTGTGGGTGTCCATAGTTTAAATTTTATTTTGATATTTCCCAATAATTGTACGAATAGTAAGTCACATGCACGCAAAATATTTACTGACTTATTTTTAACGTTTTTTAAGCAAAACTCAACAGATAAAAAAATATGTTGTGATTTACATAAACAATACGGTGAAACTAGCGCCCTCTAGGAGCAATGTCAAAATAAGACTAAACTTTCAAATTCTTAATTCTCACACCAAAATATCCAACACTACCAATTTTTAGAGTCATGCTACCAAAACTTTCTCAATTATTGAGAAATTTCAGAATAAAATTTAGACCTTGAACACCCTGTATTTCTTAAACGAGCGACATTCGTATAAAGCATAATGAACTCAAATATATTTTGGTGTGTAGTATGTCCAACTTAGTGTTGACCCATTCTTTCCGACTCACTCTGTATGATAAACATATACAGGGTATTCTGAACAACGCTAGCATAAATTCAAAGCCTGATAGATTTTCAAAAAAATATGTTCCTATGAACCATGGGCTTTTTCCGTTTCCAAGATGCAGGGCGTTGAAAATAATTTTTTAGAATCTAATTTCGGTCCTATTTTCCACAAAATTCGACTGAATGAACTGAAATTTTGTTATATGGTGTTTCTGGGAAGTATTCATGCAGGATTTGTAGAATTTTGTTTGGTTAAGTATTGAATTTTGTTTTGCATCAAGGACAACTAGATTGAAATTATTATATTTTTAAAATTTTATGGGCTATACTTCTAATAAAATAGTAGTTTTACATATTGGCTGTATCTGTTACTTCAAGATTCAATATGGGGCCAAAAAAAAAACGCCAGATGGCATATTCTAAAATCGTTACTTTCAGTTTTTTTTTGCAATATTGCAGCAACGGCAGCAGATATCCTCGATCTGTTAGGTTTATATCAATGGCCATCGAAAGCTGCAACTTTTTTCTAATTTGAGCCATCCTATATATTTATTTACGATATATTATTACTGATCATTCATAAGTTCTTCAAAAAAGTTATACGTACGCCTCTGTTTAACAGATACATATACGTCATTTAATTCTTTATAATTCTTAGACTGTAGCATACAGTATTTCACGTATACGTTTTGAAATCACGAATAGCGAGTGAAATAGACAGAGCCATAATAATGAACAAAAAAAAAAACATGGATACGCTTCAATTGGCGATGCCAAAAAACTCGCGTTCGCCTTAGTCTCAAATATGGGACGGCAAACGATTATCTCCATCCAAGAACAATTAAAGCCGAGTTCACTTGAATGGCTGCGCGCGCGACCGACTACTTTTTTTTTCTGGTGCCGCCATCTAGGGCGACAACGAATCTCTCTCTGGTTTTTTTTCAGCGGTAATTAGAAACGTTTGGTTTGGATTTTCACTTTTTCTCGGTTTGTCGGGACGTCTAGTAAAAGGCGGCGGTTAGACCTTATTAGGACGGTTGGAAAAAGCCCGAGTCGTTACAGATCCAAGATTACACACAAATAGAGGATAAATTGTCCCACTGCGATTGTTACGTTATCTTTACTTGCGTACAAGAAGGTTTAAATAAAGGACATTTATTTAAAAGCTAGCTATAAAGGAAGGTCTGAGGTAGAAATGGCAGGGAAGAAGGGTTAACATAAAATTAACAAAGTACCCCGCAATAATCTTATGGAAATTGGGTTTCTGTCAAATTGTCTGAATTTTTGATATGTTGTATATTTTGTCATCCTGAACAAAAGTATCCATGGGCACGAAGTGCCAAAATGAACATTTTGGCAGCTACGGAGCTGCCAAAGCTCCCTTGACCCGTTGCAAAACTATTCATTTTCAATACTATTTACAGATGTCAAAAGCATATTTTAATTATTCTAATATATAGCGTAATGTTTTTGAGGTTACTGGATTCAACCCCCATGTCAGATTGGACAAATTGACCGTTGACAGCTGTCAATACACTGTCAACGAAGCATAGAAAAGTAAATATTCTCTGTTGACATTGAGAGTTTGGGTTTTTGAGGGAGCTGAATTCAATTCTCATGTCAGATTGGCAAAATTGACCGTTGACAGCTGTCAATTGACTGTCAACGAGGAATATAAAAGTAAATATTCTCTGTTGACATTGAGAGTTTGGGTTTTTGAGGGAGCTGAATTCAATTCTCATGCCAGATTGGCAAAATTGACCGTTGACAGCTGTCAATTGACTGTCAACGAGGAATATAAAAGTAAATATTCTCTGTTGACATTGAGAGTTTGGGTTTTTGAGGGAGCTGAATTCAATTCTCATGCCAGATTGGCAAAATTGACCGTTGACAGCTGTCAATACACTGTCGACGAAGAACAGAAAAGTAAATATTCTCTGTTGACATTAGGAGTTTGGGCTTTTGAGGGAGCTGAATTCAATTCTAATATCAGATTGGAAAAATTCTTTACGCACAATAAATATACTTTTCTTAGCATATGTTCCAAACGGTATTTGGGTGGGTTAATGACGTTAGTGATAGTTGACAGGTGTCAATTAAATGCCAAAGAAAGATAAAAGACTAAATAGTCTCTTTTTACATTGAGAGTTTATGTTGGCCAACTCGCTAAATTCAATTCTTTTTAGAATTAAAGAAAATGATAGTTGACAAACTCTCAATAACAAAAAAGAATATTTTCTTCTTTATTCTACTTTGACAGTGAATTGACAGCTGTCAACTGTCAATTATTCCAATCTGGCATGAGAATTGAATTCAGCGACCTCAAGAACCCAAACTCTCAATGTCAACAGAGAATATTTACTTCTGTATTCCTTGTTGACAGTGAATTGACAGCTGCCAACTGTCAATTTTGCCAATCTGGCATGAGAATTGAATTCAGCGACCTCAAGAATCCAAACTCTCAATGTCAACAGAGAATATTTACTTTTATATTCCTCGTTGACAGTCAATTGACAGCTGTCAACGGTCAATTTTGCTAATCTAGCATGAGAATTGAATTCAGCTCCCTCAAAGGCCCAAACTTTCAATGTGAAAAGAGAATATTTACTTTTCTATTCTTGGTTGACAGTGTACTGACAGCTGTCAACGGTCAATTTGTCCAATCTGACATGAGGGTTGAATCCAGTGACCTCAAAAACATTACCCTATATATTACAATAATTAAAATACGCTTCTGTCTTTTGTACATCTGTAAATAGTATTGAAAATGAAGAGTTTTGCAACGAGTCAGGGGAGCTTTGGCAGCTCCGTAGCTGCCAAAATGTTCATTTTGGCACTTTGTGCCCATGGAAACTTTTGTTCAGGATGACAAAATCTACAACATATCAAAAATTCAGACAATTGGACAGAAACCCAATTTCCATAAGATTATTGCGGGGTCCTTTTGTCGGAAATGTTATTAAACAAAGAATATCTTTATACAGGGCGTTTCTTAAGTAGAGGCGGACAAAAATAAAAGATTTTTGAGATAATTTACCCAAATTTGGTGTGCATATTTAGTGTGAAAGTAGGAATGAAATAAAAAATTACTAGTTTTAGACGTTTCTACTTAAGAAACACTTGGTGGACCTCTCTTAAGAAAGACCCTGTATAACAACAAACGGACGTGAAATTTCTAGAAGATATACATCATTCCAAGAGTTCAGATAACGGCACTAAATAACCAACAAGGTGGATTATCTTGTAACAATATAAATAATTAATTGTTGGATGCTCTACGATAAAAACCACCCTGTATTTGATATCAGTCCCATTAATTTCACCAATTGATTTCGCATAAAACGGCGAACCAGGCAGGTTAAACACCGTAAATCCAGCGAAAACACCGGTTGATTGCTTTCGTTTTGCCTAGAAAAAACAATCGGTTGAGCGAGATAAATGGAATAACTACACGCCGACGCCTAAATTAGAACGGGTCCGAATTTAAACCGGTCTCTCGTGGACGCCGGCCAACTCGCTAGTATCTTTCTTTCGATGGCATTGCATAATGCCGTGTCATCGCCGTCGATTCAAAAATACTATCACTGACACGTTCAAAAATACTTACTGAAAATGTTATAAAACACGCGCAATTGCAACTACACACAACGTCGAAACTGTCGAAAGTTTTCGGCTCCCCCTCATTCTTGTTAAAGAAATCTTTTTGTCAGAAAAACCAAATGCATTTATAAAAGTATATTGTTTTCTGAATCATTTTTTATGTGAAAAGAATATGAGTACTTAAAAAACTAAAAACCAGCAAATGTGTGATATTTCTGACAAAATTTATTAAATCAAAAAAAAGTAACAAAGCAAGTTCTCTACTTGATTAATAGTCGATCTGACCACCACGTTCCAATAGCATATTGACACGTCTGTGCATTGAGATAATCAAGCAATTACCGATCTTTTCCTCTCATTCCTCTTCTGCCGCCACGATCAACTCATCTGCAGTCTGAGCTGGAGGAATATGATTATGAATGGCTCTAGCAACGAAATCCCACATGTTTTCAATAGGATTCATATCAGGAGAGTTGGCTGGCCAATCTAATCTATTGATATGTCCTGCTTCGAGTGTCTCTTAAACCTTTCTTGCGCGATGTGGTCGAGCGTTGTCGTCCATAAATACAAAATTTTCACCCAATTCATTACGTAGGGGGTAGATAATGGGCGTAATAACTTGTTCGATGTAAATTTTACTGGTCATATTCTGTAGTATACGAATTAATGGGGTGCGGCGGTTGAACATTATTCTACCCCAAAACATTATGGTACCCCCTTCATACCGAGCAACTTCACGGGGAAAATGAAGTAGCTATTGACGCCCTGGTTCTCTAGACTCTTTGTCGATTGTCATCAGTAACCAGCCCAATTCTCTTTCTTCTGTATATAAGACCCACCGTCACTGGCGTGGCAAAGCCAACCCCTATGCTCTCGCGCCCACTGGAGACAGGCAGCACGATGCCTTGGAAGTAGAGTGGAGACCCGTAATGGTCTTCTAGCATGTAAATTTACGTTGTGGAGTCGTTTTCGAATAGATGTCGATATAATACGGCAAAACGTACCTTGAAAGAGGGCCCTGAGTGCTGAAGCTGAATATGTGCGGTGTCTACGGGCATATTGCACCAAATACCGATCCTCCCTTTCATTAGATACTCGCGGAGGTCCACTACGTGGTCTGTTTTCCACTGTATCAAATTCTTCATATCTATTCGTACAACAGATGATCTAGGAATGCCCATCATATTCGACATCTGATGATTAGAATGCCCTGCATCATGCAAAGCAGTCATTCTTGCTCGAGTAAACGCAGAAATTTCACGTCCTGGCATTATAATGTACAAAAATTCAAAGGAACACTTGGCTGAATACACTGCCCAAGTGACCAAATTCATAAAAACATTGACAATAAAGTAAAGGTTCATGGTATGCAATTTTTTATTGTCTTTTTTGTTCCCTAAGTACATGTACTTTTTACCACATTAAGAAAAACCACTATGGTTAATCGAATCATTTTATATACAGGGAATCCAAGACTTTTAACGTTGTGTGTAAAAAAAAGAACAGAACAATACTTGATCATAATTACTTAGTTAATACCCATTCTAGACTCCACTATAACATTTTTATTTTATTTTGTCGCCATACTCCCTTTTTTAATAAATATCCTACGCCGCCCATGGCTATATTAAATTAATCCGAATTACCCAACCAATGTCAATTAGATAATAGTGCTAACGTTTCCAATTCATTGCGCTGGCAGTGAAAATGGTTCGATTAAAATCACGAGACTTTTTGGCGTAGGAGAGGAGGGCAATACAACCAAACAACTCGTTATCAAGTTACCCGGGGGGAATAGAAACCGTTCCCACAACAAAACCCGTTATTGTTTATCGGCTATCGCATGTTTTCCCGGCCGCCTAGCATTTCCCAGCGCGCTCTTCGGGCACGCGGCCCAAATTTCTGCATTCGACGGATGGTCGGCGCCTTCTATCACAGTCAAGGATAGCCGTGGAAAATAGAGTCGTATTTTTAAACAGCCTTTCACATTTCCCAGCTGCAATGGGATTGTCTAACCTCTCGTTGTGTTGCTCGAGCGCGAATATATACATGTAGCTCAAAGATAAACTATTTTTTTTAACTCTATGTAACTCACGTGCAGCGTTGTTGAGAGAGGTAAATGACCTTCAAATGGTTGTCGCTCAAATAAGTACCAATATCGTGTAATTCGAGCGTATGTAACTCAACCACAGTGTCGTTGAGAGAGGCAAAAGGCTTGCGAATTTGAATTACACATATTTTCTTAAAAAAATATACTCTTTGCATAGCTTAATTGGAAATGTTCATTTGTAGCTGAAATAAGAAACAATATCGTGTAACTCAAGCGTATGTAACTCAAATAGAGCGTCGTTGAGGGAGTCAAAAGACCGTCAAATTTGAATTACACATATTTCCTTAAAAAAATATATGTTTTGCACGGCTCAAATGGAAATATTCAGTTGCCGCTCAAACAAAAAACAAATTTTGTAACTCAAGCGTATGTAACTCAAACGAAGCATCGTTTAGAGACAAAAGACAGTCAAATTCGAATTACACACATTTTGTTAAAATATTTGCACGGCTCAAATTGAAATTTCCAATTGTCGCTCAAACAAGAAACAATATAGTGTAACTCAGGCGTATGTAACTCAAACAGAGCGTCGTTAAGAGAGGAAATAAAACCATCAAACTTGATACAGACATATTTTCAAATATACGTTTTATATCGCTGATACGGAAATTTTGATATTGACGCTGACAAAAAGAATCAAATTTTGTAACTCACGCGTATGTAGCTCAAATGCACTCCTCCAAATTTGAGTTGCACGCATTTTCTCTAAAAAATGTGCGTTTTGTACCGAAGGAATAGAAATTTTCAGTTGTCGTTCAAATAACAAACAATATTGTGTAACTCGGGCGCATGTAACTCAAACCAAGCACACGTCGCGAATGGAGTATATAGCCTGGGATGCCAAAGCACCACGAATGGATTATGTACAGAAAATTTCATTCTTTCTCTTTCGTTCGTATTGTGGGTGAATTGTCCATGTTACTTGAATGGCGGTTACGAAAAATCTGGGACATTTCCGGTGGGAGAGTCTATTCCTAAAGATTAGATAACCACCAATGAATATTTATCGACAGGGAGTGGTCCGATTTAATCCACCGCGTGGCGAAATATTTATTGGGCGAGATGAAACGTCAGTTTTCATTTCCGTTGCATCTGCCAATGCAGTAAACATAGAGCGAGTTTGCAAAACGTTGTGACGTGATTTGGATAGACAAAAACATGAGGGCGAAGAAATGTGGGCTGGTTTGCACACGCACAAATTACGAAAGACTTATAGCGTTTTGTAACAAAATTGGACAGGTACAGGTACCAGGCTACGACGTCAAAACGATGTAGAACACAAAAAAAAAGTCACGTTAACTAAAAAAAAAAACCTGTTCATATCCGAGTGGGAAATGTTTTCGAAAACACATTTTTTACAGTAACTTTTTTGGCACCGCAGTTATAAACACATTGTATTTATTCTGAAACGTTATTCAATGATCGTGACTCACCTTCGATTCCAACTTGTCGTTCTCGTGCTTTAATTTTAACCTGTCGTGTTCGGATTTCTCTAATCTTATTTTGATCGCCTCCAACTCGTCCTGAAACAAAAATAAAAACATTTATCTTTGAAAGTTCGTATTTTTTTAAATTAAACTGAAGATGTAAATATTGCTATAACATAAACTTACATAGTTTTGTATATAAGATTGCTTTATTTAGTAATGTGAAAATACTTGTTAAAGTGTGAGGTTAGATTAGCAAAATAATGTGTGTCTTATAAACGCTTATTTCATTTGAGAGAAATTTAAATAGTAATGATAAATACTATGTTTTATTTCTCGAGATTTCTGTACTTAAAATCATCACAAATTTGATGTGTATTCGGTGAAAACTACAGCGACCTTAAAGGAGTTTTAAAAAACTAGTAACACTTGAATTGATGTAAATTATTAAGTATTTTTCACGGTGTAAAGTACAAAGTAAAAAGGTACAATCCACATTGTTACTTTAGGGCACATTGTTTTTGAGGAAAAAATGTATACTTGACATTAGTCTTAGAAATTGACCATTTTCGAGTTAATACCGTTTCACAACAAATTTTTGCACCTTGTACCCTTACGCAATTTTTTTCGGGTCAGATTCTTTACGTACACCCAGGCCCACTTTCCGATATCTGTCTATCACGAAGAATATAATCAGGTGCGGTCAATTACAGGTCCATATCTATCGGGCACGTGCCGCGAGTGACATAACAGAATATGTCGGTCGCACAGTTACGACTATGGCGCGTATGGACTACAAAACAGACGTCGTAATACCAATAGTTAACACCAATTTCTATATAAATATTTTCGGAATTTGGCACGCATCTTTAATTTCGACGCTGGTAGCGCTTGACGCTGGACGGAGGTCGCGCTTAGTCACTGCCGCTGGCCTTTCTCGTGTTCCTTATGCTCGATTCGCGAAGCATTCCACTTTATTTGATTGTTCTATGGTAAACATAAAGTTCGTATTGGAAACTTTAAATAAAGCTTTCGAGATACAACGGGATAAATCGAGTGTACGCCCTGGAACCGTGTAGAAAATTCGAGATGTTCCCGACGTCTCGTATGCCACCATTTCAGCAGTTTTACAGATCAGAATAAGCCAGTTTTAGTCAGAGTTTAATTGAGATATCGATGACGGATATAATAATAGGGTCAGGGTCATTTGGCCAAACCTTAAATTGCACAATTTGAAGTCGATCTGATAAGTACTTTTCGAAATATCGATATTTTGTCAAGTCAAATTGGTGTTAAACGCTTACATAATGTGACGTCATTGCCTCCTACAGTATCTCAATTCTCGTCGACTCGGACAAGAGTGTTGCTGGGTTAAGGGCACCGTATTGTTGAAATAATGTTTTCTACAAATACAAACAATTCTAAACGTTGAAGAACTGAAGAAGCTTAGCAAATAACAGGAATGTTATCTTATGCCACCCGCGAATATTTCAAGGTACCAACGTAAAACGAATATTTAACGATAGAAAGCGGTCTAGCCAACAAATTATTAGGTACATAAACTTAAGTACATATTTCTGCATTTAAGGTTGCTCATTTTTGTTTATAAGTATGTAAAAATAATTGGGATGTGGGAATGTGGGATTCGAGTTACCATTTTATTTGAGAATTTCATTTTTGTTCCTACTTTTTTCTACGTGTTTTATTTTCCGAGATTTCTGTGCCTAAATACATCACAAATGTGATCATTTTACGGCGAGAAATACGGCTACCTTAAATTAAAACAGATTAGCAAAAGCTAACTACTTTTAAAATTCACAACATGACATTTAAAAGCATATTCGACTAATCTACCGATGGTACAATTATGATAATTGACTATTTTAATACAAATTACCGATTTGTAAGTGTTGGAATGAGAGGTGTAAAAATGCAACGGTAAGTTCTAAAACAAAATCGTTAATAGTAGCAATTTCTAAAAAAGCCTTTTTATATTTTAGTTAATTTAAAGTTTAGTTACTAACTTTCAAACTTATTTTCACTGAACGTCTTCCTAATTTACCGTTCTGAACAACTTTTTCAAGTAACATTTTGCTGTATTTACAGCAGAAAGGGCACTTTACCTGAAACCAAAACAGTTTTTACTCGATGCACTGAGCATTTGAAATAGGATTATTTCAATAATGGTTACTCCTACCGACTTCAGCAAGGTACAAGTTTTTCGAATAAAACAGGTAGGAGAATCGATTGTTTCGATAGTCAGATGGATACACTAAGCTGCAAAATGCCATTTAAAAGAAACATGATATGCCACAAGTGGCGCCCTCTACTAGTGACGCGATTTACAAATTTTATGTAAATATTTGGATTTCTTAAGAAGTTCACTACAAACATCGAAAATAAAATTTTTATGTTAGGTTAAGTCGATTCGTTTTCACCTAAGGAATCTGTGGCCTCATTTTTGCTACTTCACTTAAAAACATCCTGTATAATGAAAAATGCAATATGACCCCATGCTACGATTTCCAGTGACTGAAAGACGGTTCATCGCTATCATCCCGCTTTCTCGCCCCGATGTGCATACAAATCCGTCGTGAATGGGAGAAACCGAGTTTTACGACGCGCGCTCGTAAAACTAATATAATATCGTAACGTCGCGGTGCTTTCTAGCGTTCCGTGGAAGCAATGACAATAAATCTAGAAGAAATGCCCATAAATCCGAGTTTTTGTAGAGTCCATCAACCGTCCGATGCATGAATTATGCATGGGGGACGTGAGAGAGTAAAGAGGAACGCCATGGACGACGTCTCGTTCCGAGAAGAAGTGGCGATGGAATGTCCGTCGTTTCCTCCGTCAGGAGAAAATTTATTACGCGTACGAGATGCTACGAGAAAAAAAAACGGGCACGACCACCGCTATTTAATTGGAAATAGGAAATTGTTAGTAGATCCGGAACAAATTTTAAAAGAATTTACATACAGGGTGGTTTAAATTGGTCGCTTTTTAAGGACTACAGCTAATTGACGATCTGATACACAAGTCCAGAGCTTTTTTTCGAGAAAAATAAAAATGGAGCAAACCGCATATCTCTGGTGCCCTTTTCTCGTTTCCTTTTCAAGATATCTGAAAACTGTTTTAACATTCTCCAGGCACTCTTTTGTCATACATTCGATGGTAATAAAATGAATGCAATAACATTTTTAGTATTTGTGATATGACCAAAACTTGTTTTTTATATGGAACGCCCTGTATTTTTTTTCAAAAACGGAAAGGGGTCTAAAAATGCATTCCAAAAATATACACTTTATTTATTATTTGTTGTGTAGATCTGCGGAAAATATAAAATTTCAAAATACCAACGGTTTAAATTTTCTGACTGAGAAGGCTTTGGAAATTCCGACATCTGTTGAGAGATTTCGGAACTGCTGTAGGGGGTAAACAACAAATTACTTGCATAATAGAAGTGTGAAGTTTTGTGTTTATTAATATTTTTCTATATTTGTTTCCTGTATAGTACCAGAAAAGTGCAGAATCTGCATAAGACAATTTGTAATAAACTGGGTGTGAGGGTGAACAGCAATCCAACAAATCGGTTTTGTATGTGTAGGTGCAGTGTACATAAAACTTAAACAGTGGAAAATTTTACTGAGAATCGGAAATCCGATAACAAAACACATTAAAATACTTTTTATATATTTTTAGGTATTAATAATATTGTGTGAAACTAACTACTCAGTGGACAAAAGCCCCAACCTGCGTTGAATTACACCCACAATATCTACCCATATATTCCTTATTATTAGCTTTTCTAACATTTTTTTACTGTTTTAGAAAGGTATTTTAAGCTAATATAAATCAAATCTCCTACAATTCCTATCAATGAAATCATATGTATGTTCTCTGATACCAGTATGCTAATGAACAATTCCACAGACAAAGCTCTATTCAATAATTATCTAAAGAAAATAATATAATTTACTAACCTGCTAATGAAACACTCTATAAATATCTAACTTCACTTGTTGGCAGTAGGAACAGGACAAATTCAACCACAATAGATGAGATCTGACCTATTTCTGCATTTTTAGGATTGCTTCTTCAGGTGGTCTCCTTTAAGTTGAATCAAATATCTAACTATAAAAATTATTATAAAATTTAAAATTATTCGAAGTTAAATATCGACAATAGCATACCTAGATGTTTGGTATCAGAGAACATACATATGACTTCATTGATAGGAATTGTAGGAGATTTGATTTATATTAACTTAAAATACCTTTCTAAAACAGTAAAAAAATGTTACAAAAGCTAATAATAAGGAATATATGGGTAGATATTGTGGCTGTAATTCAATGCAGGTTGGGGCTTTTGTCCACTGAGTAGTTAGTTTCACACAATATTATTAATACCTAAAAATATATAAAAACTTTTACATGAAAGGTGAACATTTTTCAAGTAGGTATTGTCATATTTAATCCATTGACAGGATGTCACTTTTTGCCATTGTCGATATTTAACTTTAAATAATTTTAATTTTTATAGTTAGATATTCAACTTAAAGGAGACCACCTGAAGAAGCAATCCTAAAAATGCAGAAATAGGTCAGATCTCATCTGTTGTGGTTGAATTTGTCGTGTTCCCACTGCCAACAAGTGAAGTTAGATATTTATAGAGTGTTTCATTAGCAGGTTAGTAAATTATATTATTTTCTTTAGATAATTATTGAATAGAGCTTTGTCTGTGGAATTGTTCATTAGCATACCTAGATGTTTGGTATCAGAGAACATACATATGACTTCATTGATAGGAATTGTAGGAGATTTGATTCATATTAGCTTAAAATACCTTTCTAAAACAGTAAAAAAACATGAAAGTACGTAGCAAACATTCTCTTATAGCGGCTTTATGCCAGGTACTTATAACAAGCTTATGTAGTGAATTATTTAAGGATGTTTTAACACATTACACTGCCAATTATCTCAATTTAATAAAATAGATATTTCATGGGGTGGCTGAACTAAAGCTGACGTCTGTAAACATAGGTTTTTGAAACTTTCGGCTTCTCACGTTCTACCCCGAACAAAATTATGTGCCTCGCCTCACCTTCTTTTAGAGGTCGCACACGATCCCCCAAGCAGTCCAAGATATCTGTTATAGATTACGGGACAATGACAGCGGCGTAACCAAGATGGTGCAAAAGAGGTAATTACACATCAGAATCCCAGAATACAGACCAGGGGACGCTACTATACCTTAATCCGGTCCTGATTCCGTAATTTAAAATGTTAAGTAAAACAAATAGAGTTAAGGAAAATTTAAACGAGTCACTTTCGAACTGTCAGCTGCGCTGCAGTAAACTTTAAAATGCATAATATTTTCTCTTCTATTGTCCTTGCTTGAATATGATATGAATCATAATAAAACCTGTTACGGGTAAACGATTTGTTGTTTTTCGTGTGAGAAAGAGCAGCAGTTAAAGGGAACGGATAATAACACGATCGTTTTCTAAATAAAACACAAAAACCAATCGATGAAACGGTCCTCAACGTTAACCACACCCTTTACATTTCCAACATCGAAAGTAATTAAAGTAAACGTTTGTTAGCTGACGCTAAAAAAAAATCCTCGGCGAATGTCGCCGCCTTGATTGTCAATTCAAAATGCAAATTTATGGGTAATTATTTGTTAATAACGACCGTGGTCGTATGCGGAGGAAGTCGCTGATTGCCTAACTAGAAAAATTGCTTATTCGCTAGTCTTTTCTATCGGTAAAAGAAAGCGGATTGACTGCATGTGCACGATATAATTATTATGTATTTTTACAACCAGTAGGTATAAAGGGCAGGTGGGATTTGGTTCTTCGAGAGGTGAGACTGCACTTTTTTTTTCAGGAGAAAAAATGACTGAGTTTCGTATTGGAATTGTACAAAAAAAAACTCACGTATATCAATAGATTTTGTGAGTATTTGGATGTATTTGGAAATGGGTTAATACCATGTAAATAATAATTTGTTGTGTGAAATAGTGAAAGGATCTTCACGATACATTTTTAGACATTTACGTCCCCACCCCGCGTCCGCCTCCCGACACCTCGAGATCCGACCGATAAAAAAAAATCAAATCCAATTTTCGGAATCCGCCAGTCATTCCTCTATTTATATCGGAGCGATCACCGTTCCCATAACAAAAATAAACGATCTCGGAGCGACCGCAAAGAAAAAAAAAGTGGAAACATCTACGCGACCGCTGCTCACTTGTTATTGCTGTTATTATTAAAGGAAACCACTGCGGCCGTCAAAAGCGATGCGGCCGATAAAAAAAGCGAGCTTCAAAAGAAGTGAAAGTCGGATGGTGTTGTTGTTGGGTCAGTTTTTGTCAAAGATACAAGACAGTGAATTTTTCAAAGAGCGGAGGCCACTGATCCGAGATAAAGTGGGGAAATAATGACGATTCCATCATATTTTATGATGTTGCTAAGTCGGCAGTGCCAGCAACGGCCAATAGTAAAGGCTAGTCGATTAAGGGACATCTACAACGCACTGGTATTATCCTCGATGAACTCAACGTTTAGAAAGTCTATTGAATTTAGAAAGAAGTTATATGCACCAATAGGCTGCCCACCGCGATCACTTGACCTGAATCTTATCGATTTTTGTCCATGGCGCAAAATCTCTAGATTAAAATAAATCAATTAATATTCCAAAAGGTCAGATTTAATTTTTGAAAGAAATCAAAAGTATGTATCGACGCAGAAGGAGAGATCAATTTCAACATTTATTATAATACAATTTATTTTACTTCTATTCTGATTGTTTAATAAAAAAATCATTTTCGAATTGATTGTATTTTTAAAAAAAACTTCGCTTAAGAAACGGTGCGTTTAAAAGGTTATGATTAGAGTTAGTGGTTAGAATCTAACAGAGTCGAGCGTGCCTTGTTGGCCTTCACAGCTGACTCGCATTTCGAACTGCGCTTTTAGTTTTAGTTCTTTACGGAACACTGTAATAGTCGGTGTCGCGTCAATACGTTTCCTTTTACGTCTTGCGGTTAACAAGGTACGACTAACGTTACGGACAAATTACCTACACTTGAGAAGAATGACCAATAAGATGTAATTCTTGTCAAAAACAGACGGATGAACAGAGTCGAACTTGGAATAGTTGGGATGTGTTGATCATTCTATTGCGTTGTGTTGATTCTTATGTTGTGATGTGTTTGTGATACAGTAACAAAATTTGAAAACGGCTCATCGTGAAGTTTTGAACGACCTAAAACCTGTGTTAAATGTTTTGGAGCTTTTACTATCATTGATTACGGGAAAATTTCCCAGCGGACTCTGGTAATATACATGTAGCATAATTTGGGCTGTCTACCACTCCGCCAGTTATACCTGTCATAAGCAGGTGTAAGTTGAAATGAAATAACCACCGTTTTATTGCCCACTTCGCCTTCCGAAAACGATTGTACTTTATATTGTATTCACTATCATGACCCAAAGCTTGTAACATACTATACGGGACGCCCTGTAGAAAAACCCACCACGACGGCCACTGAATCAATTTCGACAAACTCGTATCCAAAACAAGCAAAACCACCTGTCGCACATCCTCCTTCGGCCCCGTACGAAACCGGACCGACCGGGAGATATCAATTCGCCCATAAATCATCCTCCGGTACATTCTAAATCCCGCTGAGGTCAACGCACCGGCGGAAAAACGTCGATTTCGACGTGACCCGAGAATCGACAGACACCAAATATCGAATATCGGTTACATCAGGCATCAGGCCCCGTTCGACCAGTTACATAAACGTCCGACGTCCATCGACGTCGGCCGTGGGACCGCGTCCGGTGATTACGGTCGATTTTTCGGAATCGACGGTTCCCCGGGCGACTTTCACGCCGACGATTGACGAACCGCGAGCCGTTTAGAAAGTAAGTTAACGCTTTGCGGACTGGGTCAAGTTGGACACTGCCCTGAACTTGCCGAGGCGAAAGGTCAGAAGGTTTTTCTTCTCTTTTCTTATTTTAGAACCACGCTATACTAAAGACGAATTGTATTTTGACAAAAGAGTGATTAAGGGTGGTTAGAGGCAACCCCAGCACAATCGCAGTACGTTTATTTGCGTCCAAGAGTAACATTAATGAAGTTGTTTTATGCAAAAATACTGCCACGACACACCTAACTGCGAGGGTTATCTATACTTTCGAGACGCAACGGGATAAATCGAGTCAACACCCTGGAACTGTACAGAAAATTCGAGATCAGAACAGCTAGTTTAGTTTAAATAGTTTTGATTGAGGTATTGGTGGTGACCAAGAGATTCTAGTGAGTGCCTCTGACAACGATTGGGATTTTTATAGTTCGTAAATGCACCCTTATGTAGTTTTTATTATTATTAGCGAATATTTTTTTTTTCTGATGCAATGCATAAAGTATTAGAAAGTTATGTCCACAAGAAGATATTATATGAAAAATAAATTACGGTATTATTCACTTTATCAAAACAGTTACCTAATTTTGACAGTTCTGTTGTCAGTTGTAAGTATACTCGCGACAAGATTTCAGACGACTTACGTCATACGAACAAATGAATAATTCATTATATTTTCATCAAAATATTTAAGAAACTGCAACTGATAGTAATAGAACTATATACTACACTAAAAGTTAGTACTATATATTGCACTAAATTGCAAAATATGATTGTTTTTAACGCGACCAAATATCGAAAATTACTTTGACAATAAAAACAAATGTGTAACGTCAGCCGTGACGTAAGACGTCTGAATTCTTGACGCGAGTATATAAAGGTTTGTGTTTAATATTTAAAATACCTAATATTTTATTAAAAAATTATAATGTTTACTCATAATGAAAAAATGGATATGCTCCTCGTATTTGGAGAAGCAAGCAGAAATGTATTTTTCTTATATCTTCTTTTGGGCATAACGAGTTTTCTTAATGCGATGTATTTTTCAATGAACGACAAACACAGATATGTTTTTGAGAAAAATTCTCACAAACAGCTTAGATTTATGCAAGATATTGTCAATTTGTTTTCGCCTAGTAAAAATATTGCGCCGAGAAAAATACCTGGGGAGGGAAAAATATATTATGTTTGATGTGTACATCACCGACAAATACAGAGAAAACCGCCAGTCAAACTGGCACATCTGCAGCATCGCTGTCATGTGTAATTGTAATATATTAGAAAGCGGGCCACAATGACTCGAATCGAACTATACCGAAGAAGATGGAAGAAACGCCTAGAGATGCACGTGTCCGATAGCGTACAATACCGTCGCTATTCAAATGAAAAATGCCGTCAGAAGACGATGACCCCTTTCCCTGCAGGAGTGCATTTTTGATTTAATAACAATATTAGACCCTCGACAATTTGAGCGAGATATTTTTATACGGAAATTGTCCGAGAGGGAATCTTTGTGTGGGATGTGAGCGATATTTTTGAACGGTTCCACACTAAAAGAAATACAAACGAAACAGTTGCTTAGCAAGTATTGAATCTATCGAATACACTAAAATCTACAATAATTAATTCTATAAGCGACAAAAGACGGTACGGCTAAGTAAAAACAAATGTAAACGCACAGAAAATGTATTTCTCTAAGACATTAGTAACTCTAAATGTTCTGCTATTAAGCAAATCTACATTCTACAAAGATTGGTTATTAATGGTTTTTTAATAACTCGTAGCTAATATCGTCCGATCTAATTAAACTAATTTGAAATTACTTTACGTATGTAGAGAAAGGAATTTTTTCTAATCGGTTCCTCAAATTGCATTAATATAGGAAGCGACGTTACACAGATGTTACATCTTCATGGTACATTAAGAAAACAGCTGAAATATGCTCGGTTTCACCAGATAAACAACTGGAATATATTTCCTTATTGTGAAATTGAAAAAAAACCCAGCAAATTGACATTTCACCAAAAACATTTAACAACTTCAATTTCAGGAGTTCCTCAAGGTCCTCATCTGGGACTTGTTTTATTCTTATTGTTTATCAACGACTTAAAAAGTTTGGTACATGTCAATAATGCGTTATTTTCGCTGACGATTTAAATTTATCTAGAATTGTCCACACAACAATCGACTATTTAGAAATTCAGAACGATTTGACAAATACAAATATTAAAATATTTAAATCGATAACATTTTTTTTATAAATTGAACACAAATCATTAAAAAAAGCGTGGTCTACTCACCGTTTTGAGCCTCAACTCCTCCTCAGTTCTGTGAACGTTCAACAGGGGCGTCACCCTGACCAGCAGCCGCCACCATGGCCAGTCACGCACGGCGAGGAACTTCCTGACGTTCCTCTGGATGCAGCGCACTGCCAGGTCTTGCAGCTTCCTTTGGGCCAGCTTCCTCCTGGCCAGGTAGCCGCGGCAGTTGGCCTGAAGATGGACCACCATGCCGGCGAGACGCTCGTCGCGCTGCGTCTCCAGCTGGGAGACCACGCCATTGCGGAAGAATATCTGGAAAAAATCGAAGAGGTTTAGATGCGGTAAGGTAACGTGCTAGTGTAAGCCACCAGTGTACTTTTAGAGCCTTCACGACAATTATAAACTAAATATTTGTATAGATATGTTTTATTATACCCCAAAAACCCTTCCCATTTCGCTAGAATAATGTACATTTTACGTTTTGCTTAAGTCTGTACCTCTGCACTGTTATTCAAAGGGAAATCCTTCTTCGACAAATCTATTCCGCTGTCCTGGGCGATCAACGACACGTCCAGAACTGTGTTCAATGACTCTGAACTATCTACGCTTTTTACCGAAGCAGAAGACGAGTTGGTATCGTCACAATCCAATTCCAATTCGTTAGATATGTTGCCGGAATCATCTGAATTATCAGAACTGTAATCCAGATCTTTCTTAGGGGTTTCGTCTAGTTTCTTGTGGCTGTCTTCTTTGAGATAGTTGATGACTTTCTCCACCTTGACGTTGGTGAAGTCTTCGGGGTCTAGGTAATACGTGACGGTCTCACCGGAAGCCTTCAGAACGTCCAGAAATTCGTGAGTCTTCTTCAGATCCAACTTGATGGTGTCCAAGCGTGGTTTTCTGTAAGTACCTTTACTGTTCTTCAAAGACTTTTCTATAAACTTTGGCTCGAACTGTTTCTTCTGAACGCCAAAAGTTGCATCTTTCGACACGACGACGACCTCGTTAGTTTTCGGAAAGGTAGGTGATTTCCTGAAGGTGTCGCTTTTCACTAACTTGGAATTGGAAGGCGTTTTGTCACTTTGTTTATTTACTTCTAGTTTCTCCACCACACTTTTCACTAGCTCTTCCTTAGGAGCCTTCAGCACGACGAACGTATCTCCAGGAGTCACGTCTTCGGCTTTCAATTTGGACAACTTCTCCACGGTTTTCGAAATTGATGTGATTTTATCGACTTTGTCCTCTTTCTGATGCGATTTCAAGTGGTTCTGATTCGTTTTAACTTGCGTCTTAGCAGCGGGTTTCAAAGTTTTTATTTTTTCTCTACAAGGGTCAAAGTTTCTTGATAGATCTTTAACTATAGAAACTTTCGAAGCGGGTTTAATTTCTGCTTTAACAAAGTCACGTTTCGGTGTGTTTTGGCCAACTTTACCAATTATTTTGTTATTAGAGGATGACGCAATACTAGTCACACCTTTTCCAACAGCAACTTTACTGACTTTTTCAGGATGTTTAGCAAAACCATTCGGATTCGTCAGCATTCCAGGAGCTTTAGACAACTTTGAGAGATTTTGAATGCTTCTTCCTAAAGTTGCATCCTTCTCAGGAGGCTTAGATAACTTTACGACACTACTGAGGTTTTGGACGCTCCTCCCTAAAGCCGAACCAGGTCTAGGAAGGCAAGACTTCGAGCCTATGTCCAGATCCTTGTTCAAAGAATGAACAGAAAACTTTGGGGCTAGATTCTGCACGCTTTTCGCCAGCTTTCCGTTGAGTTTCTTGTGCGAAGCACTGCCTCTGTCCAGATCTAATCTGTGTAGATCGCAGGGAATGCTCGGGTAAGCCTTTCTCAACGTGGTATTCACTGGAATCCTGCTGCAGGTCAGATTTTTCTTGCTAGAGCTTAGATCCATGGTACTCATAGCCTTGGACATAGTCTGCTTCTGGACACCGATCGTAGGTTTCGGGCTATCACCTTCCAAACTCGAAGTGGACTCGGTCAGGCTGTTCAGTCTCTTCACCATCTCCTTGACCTTAGCAGGCGTCTTCTCTGAAAGCTTTTCTTCATCGACGGGAGCTTTGAAGGTTGGTATAACCTCGCAGCTGATGTTGCTCATACTTTTGGTCTTATTCTGCAGTTTGGTCCCGTCGGAGGAATTATTTTTGTGGTCCAGAGGTTGAGAATTGGTCTTCTTCAAGATGCATTTCGATTCTATGATGCTGCAGGTCTTGGCTTTGACCAGTTTCGGAATCTTGGTGTCCTTTTTAGGCTGTACGGGAATCGTCGTAGGTCCAGGTTCCTTTTTAGGAGTAGAGGTGTGGATTACATCTTTATTATTAGTGATATCGCTGTATTCGCTTAAGATTTTATCGAAATTATCGATCACCATCAGCAGTTTATTAGACTTTTTCTCGTCCTGGATTTTAACGGGGTTTCCGTTCTTCTTGTACTCCACATTTTCATAGCAGTGATCAGTCTTCTTGTGGATAACCACGATGTCCCTTTTGGGTTTCGTCGGAGGCGCCGTCGATCTCCTTCCCGCGTCCGACACTCTCTTAATCGTCGGTTTTCCAACACTTTTACTAGCTTTCTGCGGTTTGGCTGACATGGTGCGGTCTGAGTGCTATCATTAGACGACTTTCATGTATTTACACTGGCGGCGATGTTAGTCGCGGTCTACTAATCCCACCAGGGAACGTCATTAACCTAGGAGGATCGTACGGGTAATTGCTAAACGTTCAGATCATATTCTAGGTCACTAATACAACGAAATCATAATAAAATCAACCGCAGGTCCAATATCGGGGTCCAACGGATTTCGAGGAACAAATGATCACGAAAGTATCACCATATATACACTAATATCGCGTCGATTTCGAGAAATGTTTAGTCTTTTTCTATTACGTCTTCTAAAACTATGCTAAATATTGTATAAATTTCTCGAGCGGCCACGAACAGTCGGACGCACCGCACGCAGTCTCATAAAATACGAAATCACGAAAGTAATCGAACCGTCGTGTATGCACGCACCAACGGACGCATCAAGAGGGCTGGGATGCGACTGCCGACCGTCGCGAAGAACTCGATGGTCGCGATAGGCAGCTGTTTGTCCGCCGAACACACGGCCAACGATGATTGTGGTAGTGAAAGACAGCGAGGCGAGTGCCAGTGCAGGCGCGGGCCCATTTAGGTCCCAACGTGATCTAGTAGTAGGCGGCCCCATTATTTAAGACACTTAACAGACGACGTACGGAGCGGGACTTTAATAATAATATCAATAAAAGTAAAGTAATGCATCCAGTAACACGATTGCGGTATGCAGTGCGTTCCAGCTCGATAGTCGTAATTTATGTTTTACAAGATTTACAGTTTTCACTGAAAAGGTCCAAATTATTATATTCATAAAAGAAGTATGACCTACTGTTAGATTAAAATAAAGTTACATCACTTTTTTACATCAGGGATGCATTATTTGGCGCCCCCTATAAGACCAACTGTAAAAGTTACTAAAGTTGTGTAAAAATACATTTTACTTCGCCACGTTAGTTTGAGGATCCTTTTAATGTCTAATTCGTTAAAATCACTCACTAATACCAAACCCCTTCTACTATTTTAAAAAAGCGACAATAAAGGTCCAAGTTTCTAGAGCTAGACAACCTGTTACTACAACATTTGATTTTGGTCATCGAGATCATTATAAAAGAAAAAGTCGACCACATTTACGCGCCCAGAGGCACCCAGGCAGAAATGACACTGTAAATCCGGTAGGCGTTGGAAAGTTATTAATGTAAATATCAAATGCCGCCCAAATATTACGAGGCACGTAAAAGATTTGCAGAGCTAGATCGGTTTTTTTAATGAACTGTATTTATTTGACGGAAGACACACATTTGCCTTTTTGATACACCCCGTATATCCCCAATAAACGACGACCTGCACGGTGAGGTAGTGTGCAATGCCTCCAAGGGTAAAAATAACAACAACTGTACAGCCCCATAAGGCGCCGTATCGGGCTAGTCTGGTCCTGGACGATCCGGAGTGGCAACATGAAAAACGGGCAAAAAAGAGTGGGTGAGACGAACCACGATGCTGGCCTGAAGAAACAGGTAGCAGATGAACAGGATCCGTGATTTGTTTTTTGTTTAACGAAAGACGAGAAAACAGAGAGTATTGATCGGAGGCCACATTGCTTGCCTGGAAGTTACAAATAATTAAATATTTGGTGTTGAGAACCAGATCAATAATTAAAATCCGTTTACAAATTAAATCTCTTCTTAAGGTGCGAATAATGCGAATCGTGCGCAACGCGTTTTATGTGTCATTATTTGATTTTCCCGAAGATGGCGCCACTTATAACTTACGACTTGAATGTACACCAAAATTAAGAACCTTTTGCAGTTAATTCATGCATTTATCACCGTATTTATACGAATTTCTTTTAAGAAATTTATCTCGAAAGGGGTATCTTAAAACGATACCCCATAATAGCTAAACAAACAAAATTTATGATATGTAAAATATGCAGGGGTCCGGGTGTCTGGCTGTCCGGAAATAAATGCAATATAGAGTAAGGAAGAGTAGATCCCTGACAAAATAATGCGATGTTGCCAAACTTAAACTTACCGTAGTCCAACTCCAAAATTGATGGTTAAAAAGAAAAACATATACATGGTGACTGTCAAAAGTGTCAAAGTTAAAATTTTATTTTCGATAATAACATTTATTTGTAAATAACTATTAAAATTTCAAATATTTGCATTGCATACATTTTGGAGATCGGGGGTTTTTGAGGACGAGAAGTTCAAATGTCTAATTTTGACGTTACCAATTGAGGGCGCCATATACGGCACATCATGCTTTTTTAAATGACAAAACTTTTTTGCTGTAGTAGTTTAGTATATTTATCTGACTATTGAAACCGTCGATTCTATCTATATAATCCTATTTGAAATATTCAGTGCATCGAGTAGAAACTGCTTTATTTTCAGGTAAAGAACCTTTTCCTCTGAAAATACAGAAAAATCTTACTTGAAAAAGTTATTTGGAATCGTAAATTATGACGACGTGCAAAATTAGAAGAGGATCGGCAAGGTTTGATGAAACCGAATTTTCAACAACGGTTTCATTGAAGCACACAAAGCAGGCCGATTTTGTAATTTTTCACACGTTGTCATAATTTATTATTCTGAATGACTTTTTCAAGTAACATTTTGCTGTATTGTCTGCGGAAAAGGCTCTTTACCTGAAACCAAAACCGTTTCTACTCGATTCACCAAATATTTCAAATTGGATTTTTTCAAAAACAATTACTTCTAACTATTTCAACAAAGTATACCTCTTTGGCATAAAAAAGGTAGGAGAACCGACTGTTACAATAGTAAAAAGTTCTGTCATTTACAAGAAGCCTGATGTGCCATAAGTGGCGCCCTCTACTAGTAACGTCAAAATTAGAAACAAATTTGAATTTCTCACCCCCAAAAACTCTGATCTCCAAAATGTATGCAAATATTTGGATTTTTTAATAAGTTCTTTACGAATATCGAAAATAAAATTTTAACTTTGACACCCTGTACCTTTGTAACCAACTTTTCACTAAGGTAAGTTTGGCAACATCGCATTATTTTGTCGTCTACTCTTGCTCTATGTTGCATTTATTTTCTGACGCCCTGTATAAAGAAAAATGACAGTTATTTACAATAAATCACAGAATAAAAATCTGTTACAAAATTATAAAATTTTCCCAATAGATGGAAATACAGATGGAATAGATGGTTACAGTTCTGTGGTAAAACTATGTAATAATGTTGTTATATTTGTGAACGCATTTTCAGTGAAACATAAACCACTGATCTATTATAATTTAGCATATCTCGATAACTACTGGTATGGTTAGTGGCAGTTAAAAAATTGCATGACATAGGCAGAGTGACCCCAGCAAAGTATTAAGGTGGTGGACGAGAAGGACTGCAACATGTGTCCTTCACTCAACGCTCGAAGTAAATACGAAATACATAGAACAACTTAATTTAAATTCAATAATCACAAACAAAATATGCTTTTGCAATGCCATTTAATCACTGCTACTGTGGCTTGTACCTGTGGCATCACTATACCGATTATTAAATAAACGCACAATTTTTCTTCGGTGAAAATGCCGCTAGCCATCTGTTCCTCCTCTTAGGAATCCTTATAGAGACCATCGCTATTATACACGTAAATAAATAAATAAGAAACCTGCTAGAAAACAAGCCCAACAGTCTGAAAGAACGACAACAACCGTTCGAGCGAGTGAGAAAGAGAGAGGAGAGCAGCTTCGTTAACAGTTAAAAAAAACTGCTTAGCCGTTTACATAAGAAAGTCATTATAATGATAATGCCGGATTTGCGAACAAGTGTCAAGTGTTCTTTCCGAGATCAACAACACTTGATAATTTAGTCACAGCTTCTCTACAATTCGTGCAGTTTTTTCTCAGAATCGAAACGGTTCGTGAAGCCAGAATTTTAATTATACTCCTCGTACTTAGAGGTTACTATTATTAGTAGTTTTAAAATACTACAGAAAGACAAGTGTTATAGCTCAATTTAGGAGAGAAACACAAAGGAAGGAATAGTCAAAATTCCGACGAATCATACACAAAAGAACCCCCAGACAATAGACCGTTTATCTACATTCTTTCAAATAAATCTCGATGCAATCTCTACCTTTATACATATAAAAAAAATACTTTCCAACGACACCATTGTCACCTTTACGCAATAAACTGCCTCGATTGTTTTCCAATCACACCAGATACGATCGATTTCCTATTCGGAAAACACGTTAGTTATTATAAATGTAATGGCGTAACAATGGGGGACATTAATATGTATGTACGTATCTCCGCAGCATAATTCCGATTGAACAGAACCTTTCTCACATAAATAACCCGTCTCCAGGTCCATAAATATAAATAGGTTCCGATAATTTCGCTTGGTCGTCGACGTCGCTATGCTGACGAAGGCCGAGGCATGCGAAACGGGGCCTTAGAATATTTTCCCGAAATTAATGCAAGAGAGCAAGAGTAGATGTCTACAAAGCCATGGAAGAGCCACGCTACATGCTTTTTTAAATTAATACTTTAAACTCTGAATTGATACTTTAATGTCTGAATAGAGTGGACTGTATACACGTGATATGTCTTGCGTTCTCATATTCTGTTAACTATTATGACAGATTGTGAACAGTTAAGGTTGCGAGTTATTGGCCTCATTTCTGATATACTGATAAGAACTAACCAGTTCGAAACCAGTACATGACTAGTGGCACCGCTGACGATTAACTGTGGTTGTTTGCTATAGGCATTTCAGGCGCAACATTATTTAGACACCAGTACTTAAATAGTACTGTTCATGACAATGGTACAATCAAATTTAATCAGGAAATTGGTGTTAGCACATCACGGCAATCTAGATCCAGAAATAAAAATAGGTCTAAGAAAATTAAGTGGTCTAAATCATTTCCCAAACAAGTATGGTCACACCTTAAATCGTTTCTGGAATCAGAAACAGTAAAATTATACAGGGTGCTGTAACAGGTTTCATAGTTGCTGAAAAGTATCCTAAAGTTTAATTTTCTCCTGTATATTAAGTCTCTAAATCTCCATTCTCTATCTAGATCTGAGCGCTATGACTTGTCCCATAATATCGTTAGCAGGGCAAATTCAGAGATTAAAGTCTGAATCCAGAGTTTAAAGTCTGAATTCGAAGTTAAAACTATGAATTCGGAGATTAAAAAAAAAAAATTGTAGACATGGCCCTTCTAGGGCTTCATAGATGTCTGACTACAAAAGAATGCGATGTAGCCAAATTTACCTAATCAAAAAATACGGGATGTCAAAGTGATAATTTTATTTTCGATATTTGTCTATTACTTTTTAAATAATCCAAATATTTGCATAGATTTTGGAGATCGGGGGTTTTTCGGGGCCAGAAATTACCACACGCTCCGCGTCGACGTTTTCTTCGTGACCCCATTTCGAGGGTGTTGGAACCCCGTCCCTGAACCCGATCCCGTCCGGATCCGATAGCTTCTGTGTGAGACGCGTTCTGGTTTCGACGGCCGTTGTAAGCGGCAGCGGATACGATATGGACAAAAAAACCGAGCAACAAGTGTTTCCCCGGTAAACAGGTTGCGGGCCGATTCTTCGCCGGTTGACGGCCGATCGCGCGCACTCCAAATCTCGAACACAGCAGTTTAATAACAATTTCATATCGCAAATGTAATATGCAGGGTGCAACATTTATAATATACAGGGTGTTTAAATAATAGATCATACACCACTTGGTAATAGTTTGAGCCAAAATTTTAACAAAACACGTGTGTGGGGGCCAATGTCAATATCAAGGGAGATACAGGACGTTGAAGTAAAACATGCTTTTACGAAGGCTTCTAATAAATTTTACAGTTGTTGACACACCAATTTCAAATTTGATGTCGACGGTTTTTGTACAGGCCACATTCTGAATCTCTGATGTAAGGAATTGCTACAACTTTTTTTATCAAATACTAGAACAAAAAGTTAGAAGTTTTCTTAAGCCATTGTTCTACTTCAACATCTTCTATCTCCTTTAATATTAACATTCGACCCCTACATATAAGTGCGTTCTTATAATTTTCGCTTAAACCATTACCTGTGGCCCATTACATAAGAAACGCTCTATATAAAAACTATAAGACAACAGCGTCTTGACAATATTTGTCCTAAATGAAAAAGTGCGATCTTTAAGTTTTATGTAAATTAATCGCCGCATTTCGAAAAAAAGGCAAAAGCATAAACGCCGGTCCTGTGTCAATTTATGGAATATGTAATGTAGGAAACTACTGTCTGGCGTACTGGGTTTAACATTCCTTAAAAACAAATCACTCCATAAATTGTGGATTAAAAAACAACCCAAACGATTTCATGCAAACGCTTATAACACCTGCGTCCAGGACCGTATTAGGGACAATTTTTCATTGCAAAAATTGAAACTTAATTTACAAGAAAATACGTGACTACCGAACTTTTCCATATAAAACTTTTTTTATATCAGGTATCTCAGTTTTTATATAACACCGTCACAGAATTTGCCCCGTTCGCACCCAATTCGACGATTGTGGTATCGTAAAACGTTAGATTGCCCCGATCGCCCCTACGCGATGCTGGTAAGCAAACAAAATAATGCCGTGTATCGAGGCGCGTCTGAAATATTGAGAATCGACGAGAATCGATCCAGAGATGCTAGAAAATACCTGGATTGGTCTATAAAAGAAGAATAAACGGCCGAGTCAGGCAGTCTTGTTTAGTTGGAAATTTCCTGGAGTTTCAAAGTGAAATAGTGTTTAGCTGAGTTGTAATTAATATTTAGTAGTGTACAGAGTGCTTAATATCAGTAAAAATTAACTGCTTGTTTTTTCTGGCAGTAGAAAAATACGGGCTGGGAAACCCGTAACAATATAAACGCCACACTCTGTATAGGACGCATCACTCATACAATTTAATTAAATTTAAACGTGATTTGACGGACTATAATTTCTAGGTCAAAAGAAGAACCGAATTCGAGCGGCCTACTTCGAGTAAATCGAATAACCTCACGATCGCAAAACTGCTTGGGTAAAAGTAAAGGTTAATTTGGAGTTCTTTGACCCCCAAGGAAGAAACTATTTGGAAAACATACGCATTGGGCACACTCGTAGCGTTCATTTCGTTTTTCAATACAACACTTCTCGCAAAAAATCCAATATTTGGCATTTCTTCTTTTAGATTTGGTAATCGTAAGATTATATCCGAAGGATCTGAGATCGACCCTTCATCTGTCATATTTGACAAGCATCTAAAATGCCATACCTAAGACCTAAAATCTAGTTTCTGACATACCTTTTATACAGGTTGTTTCCTAATTGCCCGCAGAAAATCCAGAGGCGTAACCTAAAACTAAAATTAAAAAAAAAAATGTTAAATAACAAAATTCACCAAATAATACGCTTCTGGATCTTCTACACACAATTAGTAAACACCCTGTGCATTAAGTAAATATGTAAATATGTATCTTCAACAAGCTATGAAACTTTTGATGAATTTAGAAACTTTACCTAAGAATACATTGTCAAAATTTAAATATTTCATTTTGTCACCGGTTTGTATGTGCTTTCTAGAGCATAGACACACAAAAAAGGTGATCTACATTCGCTAAGTTGTCCTAAAACAACTGCCAGTGTAACATATGGTACTTTTCTGAGTGTGTGCCAATTTTTTACCAAGTTTATTTTGTCGATAGAAAGATCTAGGCGTCTGTTTAGACAACACTTTAAAATACACCCCTTGAAACACAATTAACATGGGCGTAACATAAAGGGGACTACAGGGACGAGAATTATAAAATAACTTAATATTTTCGAGTTCCTTTCAAGTGCCTCAAGAACATTAACACATATTTTTTTTATTTTAAGATATTCAAAATAACATTAAGGCGCCTATGATGCCCGACTCCTCCCAGCGTGCATTTTTTTTAACGTAAGGTCGAACCACTCCAAAAGCGAAGCCCTCTACTCGAGGAGGCGACGTTGAAAAACGACTTTATTTATAGAACGGAGTACCTGGCAAGAATAATTATCGATACAAGACACTCCATCAAAAATTGACAGCTTACTTTTAACGACTTTCACGAGCCTAGAGCCGTTTGTTTTGACAAGCGGTCTAGATTTTAATTACTGACTTGTCCGACTCACGTTAGAACACTAAGGAGAAAGATGAAGATTCATCTCTAAAGTAAATGCAAGTTTTACATTAGTAAAGGGAGAAGTAATTGTTTATATTATGCACCAGTCAGAAAATGTCATTCTAATTATTAATCTGGTAGACTGGAATAATTCATACGGAGATAGCGTTTCGACAGTTGCCATATTTTAATTTCTACAGCAATTTGCAGATTTGCATTAGTGGTCGATATAAATTAATTCTGAACTCAATTGACTTAATATTGTAAACATTTTTTTTTTGTAAAATACCTTATAGTTTTTTTTATATTAACAATATTGTGTGAAAGTAACTACTCTGCGGATTAAAGCCCCGACCAGCGTTGAATTACACCCACAATATCTACCCATATATTCTTTATTATTAGTTTTTGTAACATTTTTTACTGTATTAGAAAGACATTTTAAGCTAATATATATCAAATCTGCAATTCCTATTAATGAAGTCATATGCTCCCTGATACCAAACATCTAGGTATGCTAATGAACAATTCCACAGACAAAGCACTATTCTTTAACTAAATTTACTAACCTGGTTGAATGAAAACATTCTATAAATATCTAAGTTCACTTTTGAAACTGTGGGAACTCGAAAATTCAACCACAATAGATGAGATCTGACCTATTTCTGCATTTTTAGTAGTTAATACCTAAACATATATAAAAAACGATTACATAAAGGGTAAAAATTTGTATCAATTATAAGTAGGTAGTTATCATGTTTAATTTACATTCATTGAGAGATTAAAGTCACTTTTGGCATTGTCGATATTTAATTTCAAATAATTTTAATTTATTAGTACAATAATGTTTATAGTTAGATATTTGACGCAACTTAAAGGAGGCCACCTGAAGGAGCAATCCTCAAAATGGCAGTGTTGCTGTTAGTCGGAATTTGTGTTTTTTTTTTTGTGGTTTCCCAAAACTCTCATTCAAATTGTTAGGAAAATTATCAAGAAAAAATATTTCTGATGCGACAAATACTTTGTGCCACTCCTACGTTGAAGTAGATGAAGTAGCGACTATCTCCACAATACAATGTAATCACCCCTGGGCGATTCACATGTGCAGCCGGTCCTCTTTTATGACCACGTCGAAAAAAGCTATCGGCCTCGGGGGGCGGTCAGCCTCCGCCTCACTGTCCGATCCTTACGCGGATAAGCGACGCTCTACCGTCCGGGTGGGGTCAGTGACATCCGGAAGTGAAACGCCATTTAAGGGTTACACCTGAGCGTGCCATTTTTTCGCGGTGAGCCTATACAAACGTTTCCAAAGACCACTACAAGGTCCGATACCGCGAGCCCCAGGCAGATGTCGTCATACGCCTTACGTTCCAGTTCGCCATTTAGATTTGCTGTTGCAGGGTGTGGCAGACGATGCAACCGTGATCCGCATTGCAGGTGCATGCATGCAGCGTGAGCCAAATTGGATCTTTCTACCCTCCCGCAGGCCATAATAATATAAAATAGTCCTTTCTCGTTTGAAATTTTTACCAAATATGCAAGTCTTGTTGTGTTGTCCTTGAGTTATGCAGACAAGTTTTAACTCTTTTTCTTTGGCAAGATAAAACTGGTACTGTAATGGTATTTCCAACAAACACAAACGAGATCATACAATAAAAACGTTTTGGCAAATTGAAATATTCACAATATGCAAAGAACAGAACACCCTAGACGGAAGGAACACCACTGGCATTCTTCCGCCACTATGTTGGCCAACGCAGATGCCGGTGTTACCACCATTAAACGACATGAGTTCTAGTACGGTAACGGAAACATATATAGATTATGTACAAAATAAAATTTCAATCGCAAATAAATTGTTACCATCTTCAGCAGAGCCTACGGAACTTGTCAATAATACAACGTGCGCGGTAAATTTAAACAATTACAGCAGCAACCTCATTGAATACCCAGGACTATAAGTTACGAACTGACAGTAAAAGCTATGACTGACAGCACTGGACCTGGCATAAATTTAACTCACAGCAATATAGGCACTTTAAATTTACATGCAAACATGTAGCGCAAAATAAATTGTAATCGTCCGGTTTATAATAGTTACTGTTTTGATTTGAAATGTCATCTTACTTAAAATGTATATTGTTTAATTAATAAAATCATAAACGTGTTTCGAAAAAATTACGAATTATGTTGAAATTTGTTTTATGTTCTACAACGAAAAAACTCGCTTTATCAACTAAAAATTTAACGAATATATCGACTTTTGATGACAGTTCTCGATAACATATAGGTATTAATCGCTGAATTAAGTGCTCCTTCCACGTTAATATCAATTGGATGCCACTGTGCGACCAACCGACAAAATCATCAATCAACCGTACCATCCTCGAACCTCTATGTTAATTTAACTATACATATCTAAACGTTTAACAGTTAGAACTCCTGGGGGCATGCTTAGGTGAAGCGCAATGCAAAACCATCGCCTACTTTGACGCCGTCACAGCAGCTCTCGGGGTACGAAGACATGATAACTTGTATAGTCAATATTTCTACATTTCACATAACTGGTACAGCGAGAGTCGAATGGACAACTATCTGGTCAAAATCTTACAGTTAACTATTAAAAAAATTATGAGACTTCTACATGTCATAACCAAAGAATACAATTTCCGATTCTCAGATAGCATTTTTTTCCGAAAAACTACCGGGACGCTTTAAGAAACGAGCTTTTGTTAGGAAAATGTCATCGCATGACGTAAAATACCCATCGCCCCGCATCAGACCGACTGTGACCGCTTTTTCTTCGCAAGATCAAGCGCCGCTCCCAGTTTCTTCTAGTGCCGAACCGGTCCCGGTAACTGTACCCGATGGCCGAAAAAAAAGGCTGTCTCGGTCGCCGGAGAAAGGCGCAACAGGTACACGCCGCGAGACGTACAAGAAAAAAAAAACACAAATTACGGTACATCGCAGGTGGGCCCCTAAATCTCATTATTCAAATGAGACGGGAGGCCGACAGAGACGTCCGAATAGGCGAAGGCATACCGTACCGTCTTTTTTAATTACTTAATACGTAATAAACATCATCTAAAATCATGTCAAAAAAATAAAAAAAATTTTGCTGCAAACTAGTTATTATATCAGTCCAATTATTATTCAAAACAGAAATAGTTTTGAACACATATTTCTCGTAGCTAAGCAGTAAAATCATTATCTGATTTTCTAGAAAGACAATACATGTATTCTTTCTTTGAGAAACATCTAAGTAAAGCACTTAATATCCCACAGAAACATGGGTAAGAAAATTTTTTTAAGCAAGCACCCGTAGGTTAGAACCGGTCCTGATTTTGAATACTGTGTTCCGATCGCAAGATATCTAATTATCTCTCCGTGGCACTGTGGCGAGGCTAGTTTCGTTATTTCATGATGAGGCGTTGTTACACTTATAAAAATATATTGAATTTCCAAACGATGAAGGAAAATTTAAATAAAACAGTACCTAATAGAGATTGCTGGAAGTTGGCAAAAATATGTTTCATCAACAATATTGTAATCTATTACATTATTAATCTAGATCTATTATAATATTAGTCCAACTTTGCTATGATGAATTGTGTGTCTAGTTATCAACATGGTTTATAGAAAAACGATCCTCAATTTATTTCAGAATCCACAGACATGAACAAACAAGACAATGTGATATATGGTAATTTCTCAAAAGTTTTTGGACTAAATGCTCCTTTACTAAATTTGCTTCATTATTACATAATGAGTCGCAGTATGTTTATTATAATGATTTTAAATCCCAAACTTACTTGACAACATCAGGAGTGCCACAGGGCTCTAACATAGGTCCTTTGTTATTTATCATATTTATTAACGATTATCGACTGCAACAAAGTTTTGTTGTGGGTGACCTTAAAATATATGAAATTAATAATTTAACAGATCGTATTATTGCAATATTGAAAAGTGGTGTAAAGCATACTGGAAATGAATGTTGCCAAATGTAAAATAGTCAAGAATATACACTCCAAAAAACTTTTCATACACTTTTAACCACACGGAACTTCTAAGGCCAACTGAAACTAAGGACTTTGTAAAACATGTTACTGTCAACTAAACTCTAGAATTATTAAGTTTTATTATTAGAAGAATTTTAACAGTATTGAAACCCTTAAAATCTTATATTATTCGATTGTACGTTCCAAGATAATCAATCTTGCAGAAATTATTTGGCATCTAATATACTTACACAATCTTTAGATAATGTTTAGCAGAGGTTTATGAAGTACTTGGTTCTCAAAATAGACAATATTTATCCTGATAGAGGGCATCTATCCTAACGACTTATTACTGTCAAAATTTGATATGCAATCAGTCGAACAACGAAGATTAATTATTATAACAATGTGTTTTCTATATAAATTATTCAAATGTTTAATTGAATGTGCTGCTAGCTAAAATTAATTTTAAAATACCTACATTTCAATCACGTCAAAATGAATTATTGTCCTTCAAGTGGAACAAGTGTACAATGAGGTGTGCTTACAATGCTGAAATGAATGATGATTTGTTTTGTTTGTCTTTTAAAAATTATTCAAGTCACTACATAGATTATTAATTTTATTTACGTATTCCTATTTATATTTTTTAATATGTATTTCTTTTACCAATATTTTATTCAAATGTTAGTTACTCGCTTTAACATTTAGTGTACACTATGATATCACTTTCATGCCGGCACCCTTAGGCTAGAACCGGTCCTGGTTGCGACTACCAAGATCCGACTCCAAGCTACATCTTTCAAGATGTCCATGAATACTTAAACTTTTATATTGCTGGATAAAATTAACATATCAATCTAGGCACTTAAATCAAACATTTCCGAATGAATTAACGAAGCAATTATAAGGAAAAGACCTCCCAAAGAGGTCAATATCCACTCCAACTTCTCTCGATTATCAGGACGAGCTTACATCGTTACGCTATTAGTAGATCTTATCTGCTTATTAACAAATTCTCTTCGTGATGCTATCTGCGTTAAATAATTTAAAACAAACATGAAACGAACCACATGTAACTAGAAAAAAGTATTAATAGCGATTAAAATCACTGAACTAATAATGAGTATACAACGACGAGAACGTAACAATTTATCGAAGTATTTATTTTCCGAAGGAAGAAATTGTTAATCACAATAGGAAATCTTGGAAAGCGGACTTGCAAGGTTAAAAGATAAATACATGCGAAGGTACAGGGTGATATTCTAAAAGCCACGCATTAATATCGATCGTCGCGATGGATCTTTTAGCTAACAAGACCGACAGGTACAACTTACAAGATTATCTCGTGTGAGAATGAGACTTACCCGGTGGAAAAGGAACATATCCTACCAAATATGCACCGGTTCTTATCGAGACCTAGATCTGACCGACCACGAAACCATATAATAACGCAAATAGGACGAGAAACGAAAGAAGGAATCCAATTACGGGCGCATTACACCTACTTTAATTTGTAACGCTGATATTAGCAGCTAACAAGCGCCAGTGCCCTCGGTGATGCGGCTCCTTTACAACAATTGCTCTAATAAAGCCACTGTGACGAGGTGACCACGGCAAAACTCGTCGCTAATTAAAAAAACGTGTATATAGAACCATATCGCGCGGGATCAGTTTGATTTTCTTTACTATTAGAACTTCATTAAAAAAAAACAATTGCGTGTCTCGTACTTCACGTCGTTGCCAATTTCAATTTTTATCCTGTTATTTTACTTTTACCACTTTTCAGCGTACGATAAACCTTTGTTGAAACAAAAAACATCTTTCCACAGCATCATTTATCGACTTATTCGCGTTTAATTCTCGAATTCCCTGGTAGATATTGTTTATCATACGTTTATCTTTAACTATATTAAATTCGATCGTTTGTAACTAAAACTAAATAAAAAATAATATAAATATCATTTATTTCGCAGTTGCAAGCCTATGACAAGTATCCGGTGCAAAGCTGCCATCTGCAATGCACTTTTCTGCTGCTTTATAACCAAAGCAGCTCGAATTGTTCGTGCAAAAGCGTATTCTAAGAACGCACATTTGAAGAAAACAAGTTTAGTTCCACACAATAAAAAATTACACACAATTATAAAATTGGCAACGGCCAAAGGCTTCCGATTAGTGAAAGTGCGGCATAATATACAAAAATAAATATCCACAAAGGCGAACTTCGGCGTGGGCAATTAACAATCCTAATGGCATTTAATTTCACTTTCAAATATTTCGTTTGATTGTGATTTATTTGCTATAAACAGGAAGAAAACGTTGGATCTTTTTTGGACTCAAAGTGTTTACTTTTCGGCGCGCGCCTACTTCGATTAAAAGCTACTCGCGCGCCCAACGAAGCCTACTATAAATTATAAACCGTCACCTTGGACCAACGCAGGCGGATACTCATTTTCCAAGTCTTAAATTTTACAGTACTATCGAAAATAATCTCTAAAATGTAGCTATTTTTATAAGACTCTGTCGATGTCAAAAATTTAGTTTTCATGCTTGCTTCGATTAACTAAGCGTGAAAACTAAATTATCCAAAGCACTTGGGGTAGAGGATGAATTTGCGTGTAGGAAAGGCAAATTAATACACGATTTTCAAAGGTAAAAAAGGCAAAATTTATAATAATGACTTGGTACATTTTGACAATCTGTCGATAAAGGTTAGGAAGGCTGTAGTGCTTTCAGAGGTTTTTCAAAGTTGTTGTTGTCGCTTTACAGGCAGATGGCGGAGACATTTAAATATTTTACAGATCCATCAACAAATTAATGTATATTTTTTAAAATGTTGTTATGTTCATGTCTATTGTTTGAGCTGTCTATTCGTACTAAGCCGTCAGTTAAATTATCATTTGTCATTGTTTATATAAATATGGGCGTTTTATTTAATCAGTGATAAACTACGTTCATTTGCAACAGAGTTGTGGCTATTAAGTTCCAGAAAGTTAGTTATAACTCGGAAACTGGCAACACTGTATCGTTGGTCAACGTTTTTCTAGAGAGGGGGGACCTCCCTTTTAGTTTCAGTCCAAGATTGAAGTCGATAGCATGTTTGGTTTGTGTTTTATGTGTATTTTTTGGAGTAAATTTTTTAGTGGCGTCGTGAAAATGGCTCAAATTACAAGCAACGTGTTGTGATTAAATTTTTTGTGAAATCTGGCGAAAAACTGTCGGAAATCCTTCGAAAATTGCAGGTGGTGTATGGAGACGAGTTCATGTCAAAAACACGCGGTAGAAGACGATCCACGTGAAGGAGCTCCTGTCAACTCTCATTCTGACGCGAATGTTGAGCGTTTGCGTGCACTGATCATGTGTGACCGGCGCCTAAGCATTCGTGCGTTGTCTGGCGAGTTAAACGTCAACAAAGAAACCGTTCGCAAGATGTTATACGAAAGATTTGAGCAAATATGGTGCCAAAAGTTCTCACCCGTAACAGAAAATCGATCAGCGAGGATTTGCTGACCCGCATTCCGAGCGACGGTAGAGACTGGATGAGTCGGGTAGTCACTGGAGATGAGACCTGGATATTAGAGTATGACCCCCAGACCCGTAAAGAAAGTCAGCAGTGGGTGGAAAAGGGTGGAGAGTGGCCAACGAAAGCGAGGATGTCCAAGTCACGGCTGAAGACAATGTTAATCGTTTTTTTCGATATCCACGGCAGCATCGTGAATATGTTCCTGCCGGCCAGACAGTGATTGGACAGTTCCATGTTGGTGCCCAGCGTTCTCCGTGTGCGACCCGAACTCGCCGAGAACGGCTGGATTTTGCACCATGACAACGCGCCAGCCCATTTCTCGTTCATTGTGCAAGTCTTTGACAAAAAAAGACATTCCAACGTTGCCGCACCCACCCTATAGCCCCTATATTGTCCCTTGCGATTTTTGAACTGGTTAACTGCGGAGGATTACCAAGGGTGCTTCCAATCGTGGGAGCAACGTTAGAATCGTTGTATAGAGTCAGATGGAAGCTATATGAGAAGATCGACAATAAAATTTTGGCGAAACTTAATTTGCTTGTTTTTTTCATTGACAAATTCCCGGAACTTAATTGCCACACCTCGTATGTCAGAAATTTGCTTGATGACAACTTTTTTTATATATACGGAAAGTTAAACTGTCTTGGTCTTTGCTTCGCCAATATTTCGATTACACCACATTAATGAACAGTCTGAATGTTGTTTCATTTAATTTTTTAATGAAATTACAAACGTACTGATATTTTTGCCTGATTATTTTATACAGATCATGTCGACACATTTTCAAGACACGTTGGATGTCAGCCTCACGCGATCCAAGGTACCGAAGAAGAGAAATCAAGATTTTTCGACGTACATGGCGAGCCCTTTCTGGTGAAAGTTTAAAGTTCGACGACAGGGAGCGTCTAATTACCCTCCACACATGCTTATCCCTTCCTCTCATTCGAAGGTATCGTATAACAAACAGACCCTTGATCGTTCATGAACTCGGGTCGGCGACCGATCAAGACATTTTATGAACGGCAATCGAAATACTGTCATTTTTCAACACTTTTCAGTTTACCGAAATATATCAGGCTGTATCACATAAGAGGGCCACTCCCATGTATCTCGCTTAATATGCGAGATACGTCAAAAATCTTTAATTGTTTTTTGTTGCATTTTTGGAGGCCTTTATGCTCGTAAAAACAAATTTGAGATTCATGGCCAACTTTATGAGTAATAACAAAAAAACGTATAAAGTGCCCAAATTTTAAGGCTGTCTAACTTTTTTATTTTGAGAGATAGAGAAAACTTATTGGTAATAAATTTTTATTGCAAAATTGATACCTTCCACCTGATATAAACAGATTTTTGAAATATCGTATGTGGTTCGCTGCGCCCTCTAGGCGGATAAAATAATTTTTTATTGAAGCAGGCTATTGCCACAAAACATTGCCTGGTTTTTCGTATTTCATGCAATATACTACATGTTGCCCTTATCTTTTGTATTTATTACATTTTTTTCAATTTTAGTTAAAAAAAATGTACCTAAATATTTTCGTGCTGCTCAAGATAATGTAGAACCTGTTTTAAAGACGTCAACTGCAAAAAAATAATAAACAGAATGTACTTTTATATGCAAAATACAGATTTTCTTATAATATTATTTTATTGCTTTTCACATTAGAAGCAATTAAGTATTTAAAATTCTTTTGACACAGACAATGTAATAAAATAATATTATAAGAAAATCTGTATTTTGCATAAAAAAATACATTCTGTTTATTATTTTTTTGCAATTGGCGTCTTTAAAACAGGTTCTATATTATCTTGAGCAACACGAAAATATTTAGGTTCATTTTTTTAAACTAAAATTGAAAAAAATGTAAAATGTATATGAAAGATAAGGGCAACATGTAGTATATTGCATGAAAGACGAAAAACAGACAATTTTTTGTGGCCATAGCCTGCTTCAATAAAAAATTTTTTTATCCGCCTAGAGGGCGCAGCGAACCACATACGATATTTCAAAAATCTGTTTATATCAGGTGAAAGGTATCAATTTTGCAATAAAAATTTATTACCAATAAGTTTTCTCTCTCTTAAAATAAAAAAGCTAGACAGCCTTAAAGTTTGGACACTTAACAAGTTTTTTTGTTATTACTCATAAAGTTGGCCATGGATCTCAAATTTGTTTTTTCGAGCATAAAGGCCTCCAAAAATGCAACAAAAAACAATTAAAGATTTTTGACGTGTCTCGCATATTAAGCGAGATACATGGGAGTGGTCCTCTTATGTGATACACCCTGTATTTTTGTTATCAAAACGTCTAAATTGCGAAAAACTGTCCTCAGATCTTGGTACTATCAATCAAACTATACCATAAAAAATAGTCACTTTTATTTTTTGAAATAGTTTAATGAATTCACCCGAACGAATTTTTTTTATATTGTCTGAAGCTATTTATTTGTGGCATAATTTTAGTTTTTCTTAAGTTTTATTGGGTTTTTGCCACACTTCTGAAAAATAATAAAAATTAATTAAATAAGCCCTTGCGCCAAACGGAAGGCAAACAAATTAAAACAAATTTTAAACTGTCAAACTTGACAAACGGTTTAATATTTTACTACTATTTTGAAAACGAAAACAGAGAGTTTTTCGAAACGTCAATATTACGGAAGTGCGCGATAGTGATGTGATTTTTGTTATTTTTTACTTATCTGCTTTTTTCATTGTGAGATTTTTTGGTTAGGCAAACTTAGTTTCAAAAATAACCCTTGACTGTTCCGTTTGGCGCAAGGGCTTATTTAATTAATTTTTATTATTTTTCAGAAGTGTGGCAAAAACCCAATAAAACTTAAGAAAAAGAATTTTTTTTAAATTAAAAAACCAACTTTCTTATTTACAATATGCCATTCACATAATATCAGATATTACAGATTATATTTGTGAGTTAAACATATATCTAACGTGTATCGACGGCGAAAGAGAAAGTGGCATTGCCACACGCGAATGTACGCTTTTATTAATATTTATTGGGGAAATTAGGTGCTAATTGTCAGTTATTTATGGAAATTAGCTTTTATTTTAATGGTCGAAAAACATAATAATAATCAACATAAATAATCCATAACTTATCATTATGTTCTGAATTAGATTTTAATAACAGTAATCTGTTGAATAAAAGCGTGCATTAATAGACCTTCAAATTTCTCTAAGCTACCGTGTAGCAATGGAGAATGTTTAATCCTTTGTAAATTGTACCGTTTTCCGAAAAGAAGACCAGAACGGCCATCTCTTTGATCGCATTTAAGTCCAATTGCACAAAAAACAAAAGTATTTTAAAATGAACATAAATGTTGCATAAATAACCGTTAGACAACACTAAATTTCACAATACACTATATTTTATTAATATGCATTAATTTGCTAAAAAAAAATGTATTAATAACTATTCTGATTTTACGAAAACCATTTGAATGGCCATCTCTCTGACCACATTTAAGTACAATTGAAAAGAAATTTTCGGAATGGTTATATATGTTAAAACATTTTTAATAGTTCCACACTGATTTGCAAATTCATTATTTTTTTAAAGGAAACCTAAATGAACGTCTGTCTCACCACATTTCAGTCCAATTGCGCAAAATAAAGAAAAATAAAAGTATGTTAAAATAAATTTAAATATTCCGAAAGTTCTCATTCGGTTTAAAATTCTCTAACTCTAATGCGTACTCGGTTTTGTTGAAAAATTTACAACTCTTTGAACACTCGAATAGCCATCTCTTTCACCATACATAAGTCGCATTGCACAAAATAAATTATAAAAGTATATTAGAATATGCGTATATACACATATTCCACAAATCATCCTTATGTACACAGTAATTTCAATTTTAATAACGCCAGTTTGCTAAAAAATTAATTACTTATGTGTTAATAACTATTCAAACTCGTTCGTGTTTGACAAGTGGTGATGTAGTGTCCAATATTTACGCAATTTCCTTTTGAAATTTACAAATTTTAAAAAAAATAAAAGCGGAATGGCCCTATTTCAAACCAGATCTAAGCCCTATTATAAAATTTTTTAAAATAAACAGAATTATTTAAAAAATGATTGTAATGTCCATAACAAATTAAATTAGCAATGTCTAATGTTTATGGAGTTTTATTGATAAATTTATAACATTTCAAAAACTCGAATAGCCATCTTTTTGACCTTACATAAATCTCATTGCACAAAATCACAAATTATAAAAGTATACTAGAATGCACATATATACACATATTCCACAAAAATCATCGTTATGTACACTGTAATTTCAATTTTAATAATGCTAGTTTGCTAAAAAAATTAATTATGTGTTAATATCTATTCAACCTCGTTTGCATTTGCCAAGTAGTGACGTAAGTGTCCAATATTTACACAATTTCCATTTTAAATATACAATTTTTTTCAAAAATAAAACTGGAAAGGCCCTATTTCAACCCATATCTAAACCCCATTATGAAAATATGTTAAAATAAATATAATTATTAAAAACAACTGCCATTTGCTGTAGACGCAAATTATATTTGTTAACATAAACATCTAATGGTTACGGTTTTATTGAAAAATTTATAACTTTCTGAAAACTGGGATGGCCATCTTTATGACCATACATAAGTCCCATTGCACAAAATAAATTTTAATAGTATATTAAAACGCATGAATATATACATATTCCACAAATTATTATGTTCACATTAATTAAAATTTAAATAATGCCAATTTGTAAAAAAAAAAATGTTCCAATAACTATTCAAACTCATCCGTGTTTACCATGTAGCGACATAAAACGTCTAATATTTATGCAATTACCTTCGTAATCCTAAAATTTCTTTGAAAATGAAACTAGAATGACCGTTTTCCTACCACATCTAAGCCCTATTATAAAAAAATGTTAAAATAAACATAATTATATAAAAAATCTTCATAATGTTCATAGCAAATTGTATAAACAACATAAATGTTTAAAGTTTACATAGTTTTATAGAAAAATGTGTAAGAGTTCGAGGATAACCATTCATACAACCACATTTAAGTCCTATTGTCCAAAACGAGACCGACTTAAAAGTACACTGGTTCGCAGAAATATAAAAATTGCCGAAAACTCGACCATAACAATATTTGCACTTACCTGGCTTAGGCCGACCCTGTAACTAGACAGCTCCAGATCCAGAGCCAGCAGCATGTCCTCGACAGCCTTCCTCTCGTCCAGCACAGGACTGGAGACCTTGTGGTCGCCGGCCAGCAGGTGGAACCTCCTCCTGAATTCGCCCAGGGGCAGGAAATTGGGGAAGCCCTGCTTGTAGAGCCTGACCGTCTCCAGTATCTGACCGCCCCTTATCTAAAATAAAATATTATATTGTTATAATAACAGAAATCTTCTTATTTCCATCAAGGTTACTTCTGAGTATTTAATTCAATAAAAAAAAAGTACAAAAAACAACTACAGGGCGACATGAAAAAGTTCTGCCATTTAAAAGAAGCGTGATGTGCCACAAGTGGCGCCATCTACTAGTAACGTCACAATTACAAACAGATTTGAATTTCCCGCCCCCAAAAATCCCCGATCTCCAAAATGTACGCAAATATTAAATTTTTTTAAAAGCCATTTACAAATAATGAAAATAAAATTTTAACTTTGACACCCTGTATATCACATTATTCTGTCGTTACAAATCTACTATTTATGTAGCATTAATTTCATTATCAAATTTTTAATAGTATGCAACCAGTTATACTCTTCCCTGCACTGTAAGTTGCACAACAAAAATAAAATAGGCAACCGACAACACACCTGGCTAATAAAAGTTGCATAACAAACACGAGTTTCATTATTAATTTGAATTGGTACAATTTTAAAGCCTTATTTATTATTTTTTTAATTTAATTTTATTAATTATAAAATTTTGTTTGATTTTTTTTCCTTAAAAGAAATAAAAAGATCAAAATCGATAATAATTAATAAAAAAAAAAAATCTGAATATTTCTTACTTGAGATCTAAGCAGCGGCACGTTAATCAGGGAATCGTCGGGTTGCCCCGTGGTCTTGACGGCCATAAGCGAGGCGTTCGTCTCGCACAGCCCGGCGTTATGTTGGGGCAGAAGGCAGTGCACGAATCTCAACTTGGTCCTTCGTAAGGTCTCAACGAGGCCGTCGATCGTAAATTTCGTCTAGAAAAGACACAAACATAAACGTTTAAACTCCACAGCTGCAAATCGAACTTACTTGTAAGCAGACGCTCTTCCTCTTAATACCGGCAGTGCCCGCCGTACACGTCCGTCGGATGCTGGACGCTCTCCTTAGCGACTGGGAACCCTCGATGCCCACCAAGGAGCCCCCAAAGCTTGAAGCTCCCAAGCCTCGTAAGTTCACAAACAACTTGCTAAGCTCCTCCCTGAAACAAAAATTGAAACGTCACGGGTCGGTTTCGCCCAGCCCACCCCTAATTTGTTTTATCCCACATCTGACCATCATAAAATCTAACATCCTATTTTAACACTACTAAGATATATTTTTGTCTTGTTCGACCCACTCCTGATTTTTTATCCCATATCTAATGACACATTTTCAACCGTTTATAGGTATAAAATTTGCTTTATTCTCATTCAGCTCACTCTGGATTCTTTTTATCCCACTTTTAGTCCACACTAATTAAATCAGCCCACTTCTGATTGTTTTATCCCACTTCTGATCTACAGTAACATAATCCAACTCTTTAATTTGAGAACTGCCAAAATATAAAAGCTATTTTCTTACGATTTTCCTGCACTGTTTCCACTCTGTCCACTTCCTGACATTTTATCATTCTTTTGATCTACACAAATCGAATTCTAACGTATATTCCAGATATTTTCAAAACATGAAATTAGTATATAGTTCCTTTCCCTAATTTTCCAGTAAAAATATTGCATCATTTTCTCTCAACTCATTCCTAATTGTTTTTATCCTGCCTCTGGTACATACTAATTGAATCAACCCACTCAAAATTATTTTATCCCACTTCTGAATGATACTAACTGAATCCTAATGTTATATTATCTCATTTCTTTATAGTCATTTCACTTACATTAATGTAAAAACATCATGCATACTTTTTTCCTCTCTAAACTCACTCCTGATTATTTTTATCCCACTTCTGATCCACACTAATTGAATCAGCCCACTTCTGATTGTTTTATACCACTTCTGATTGATACTAATTGAATTCTAATGTTATATTTTTGGATGTCTTTATAGTCATTTCACTTACATTGAAGTAAAAATATCATGCATATTTTTTTTCCCCCTGAACTCACTCCTGATTATTTTTATCCCACTTCTGATCCACACTAATTAAATCAACCCACTCCTGATTGTTTTATCCCACTTCTGATTGATACTAATTGAATCCTAACGTTATATTTTCAGGTTTCTTTATAATCCTTTAAATTATATTCAAGTAAAAATGTCATGCATCATTCATACTCAACCCATTCCTGATTTTTTAATCCCACTTCTGATCTGCAGAAATGAAATCCTAACAACATATGACACCATTGCTTCTTGCAATGTTCTAGCAAAATAACAACATCCTGTAGCGTACTTGTTCAACCCTCTACTGATTTTTTTAATCCCACTTCTGATCCACGTTAAATTCGAAACGCTCTAATTCAGAAACTTTTAACATAACACTCGTTCACTTACTTGCAACTTTCTTGAAGGATAGTTACGGCGGACCTAGCGACGGGATTCTCCCTGCTATGCTTCAACCAGCCTTTCGAAGAGTACAACACCGGGTTCGTCCCTTGCAAGTGCTGCAGGATGAACTGGCTGTTGCCCGGCGCCTTTCTCAGCAATAGCTGGTGGTCCCTGTCGCCGTAATGCGTGAACAGTCTTTCTAGGAAAGAATCGTCCGAAGAGCCGGGGTAGATGGCCTCTTCGTCCAACAACCACAATAGCCCTCTTCTGTCGCCTGCAACAAATACTTCTTTTACCACTCATCTATACGATCGAAACTTACAATTTTACCTTCGTGTAGGTCAGTCTGAGACGTCCTGATGACGGTGTTCTGAGCGGGTTTGTCGAGAAGGTTCACCAACGGCATCGGATTGATGAGGTTCTCGTTTTCGTGTTCGTCGTAAGTGAAGTCAATGTTCTCTTGTAAGTACCGATCGCGGGGAGCCACCAAATTCGTGTGATGGAAGAGAAGCTGCAGCCTCTCCTGAAGGTAATTGTGACAGAGATCCTCGAAGGAGGCCCCCGCTTGCCTGCCGCACGTGGCAGGGTTCTGGAAGCCCGGAGTGTCGACTAGTAGAATTGAAGTTACAGTATGTGACGGCGCAGAAATCGATCTGGAAAAAAAAATTATACCAAGTTATCCCATTCCAGAAATTCATTATCCCACTTCTGATATTACCTGTTGATCAAAGACGCTATACAATTGAATACTTCGGCATAGAAACCGATGATAATGCCTTCGACGGCTTCCAAACCGACGACGTCTCGTTCTAAGCCCTTGTCGATAGGCGAGGGTGTCCTAAATGGCGCCCGGGGTGCGTTGGGAGTGCCCATACCCCCGGAAGCTAACCCGAAAATAACTCTAGACAATTCCTCGACCGTTGCTCCTAACAGAGTGGCAGCTCTTTGGGCGCTCTGAGGATTAGCGAATTGGTAACGACTGTTATTGCCAGCTGTAAATAAAAAATAATAGTTGTAACTTCCGCAAGGTTATGTTTCAGGGCCTGTTCATTACAAGGGTTTTTATAAATGATTTCTACGAACATTTGACTCACCTTTTACTGCACCCGCGCATCCCAGATGGAAAATGGCGGCCACAACGGAAAATATCACTTTCTGTTCCACTTCTGTGATACCTAAGACGTTCAAGCAGCCGCATACTTTGACAAACTCCAGCTGAGCCCTCTGTTTGTCCTCATGCTTCTGCAACATCGTCAGGAAGGAGTTGTTCTCGTTTCCGGACAAATTCTCCAGATACAACTCCTTCCGTAAGTTACCTTCGACGCCGGACAGTAACCGGTGCATGATGTGGAACGTCGTCTCGCTCTCTATCTTCCTCGTTATCCTAGTTTTCTCCAGCATGAACACCTGCAGACTGGCCGAGGCTATAACGCCGCTTTGATCAAAGTCCAGACTGAAGATCTGAGTGAATCTGGTTGCGTTGGTGTTCATAACCGTTTTGCAGTTTCCGAAACTCTCCAGAACCGTCCAGAGAGCTGTTAATTTCTCCAAACTAAGCAGCTTATTGACCGTCCCTGCCGCGGTGACTAGGTACTGGACGCAGTGCCGGAAATTGGTGGTCTTTCCCGACCCGCTACGTCCTAGGAAGACTAGACTTTGATCTCTGCGAGTAGAGAGCATCGCGTGATAGGAAGACTGAGCCATGGAGTAGATGTGGGGCGGCATGTCTTCTGATTTGCACCCCTTGAAGAGCGCCACCACCTAAAACAAAAATAAATCGATCAGGTTCGGGTCAGGCGGTTTTGGCGGCGACTCCTACCTTTTCCGAATAAATAGCCAACGGGGCCATGGGGTTGATCACTAAAAGCGTGGAGTTGCCCGCGTAGGTGTGGATGAGGTTCGTAGCGTATCGTTGTCGTAGCGTGTGGAGTATACTGGATTCGTTGAGGTGTCTCAGGGATGCTAGGTCTTCGGATCGATCGAATTGGGGTGGATTTGCCTGTGTCGTGAAAAAATATGTAACTAAAAATATACGGAGTGCCTCAAGGATCTATTCAAGGACCCCTGAAGAATTTAAAATTTATAACTGACGAAGATGTGAAGTAAAGGGCAATAATATATTGTTTACCTTTTCTATGTCGTCTTCGTCAACGTTGAGGATATCGCCTGTTGCTTCCAATCGTATTTTCAACTTTCCCGGTTCCTGGGGCCCGGTTTCCTTCCTGGCGGCCGCAAAGCCACCCCTGTGCATCAACCAAACCTTCTCCGCGTCCAACCATAGCTTCTCCTTAGCCAGGAGTTCGTCAGATTTGGCCTGAAACAAAAATAAGGTATTCTAAAACACAGAAAAGACCATTTTTATTATAGCAGGACACCAGTTAAAAGTGCAGAACTTAATCCGCTTGAGACTAGCTCTTCATACATTCGCCTAAGTAAAACACGACGTATAAATATCGCAGCGATTATGCCACTCGCGTCTCACCAACTAACAATGCATCTATAATTAGAATTATTTCCTTGATTGCTCCTCTGGAATTCCAGCGATTTCGTCGAACCGAGCATTTTGGAATGTTCCAGAACTGTTCTATTCCTAGTAAATAGACACAAAAATCACGAAATGACGCCACTGACCCGCCCATTCGAGGGGTTCGTTTACCGTAAAAGCTGACGACTTTCTAATGGCGATTCGACATTACCCGAAACAGTTATGTAGCGGCAGTGTTGAAATATTGGAATTGGCGATATTGCTTATTAATTTTTTTTTTCATACGGCAGTCGTTATTCTTAGCTATGTGGCTTGCCCAATATCACGATATAAATACAATGGAATCCATTAGCCAGCGAAAACCTAAAAAGTGGTTATTGAATAAAAAAATAGTGTCGATGTCGTAAATGAGAAAATATTGCGACGATTAATTGGATTGAAGACAGATTGCAATTATATGAATTTCTTTTACAATTTGGGGATAGAACAGATCAAATACCCCAAGACTGGTAACAAATAATCAAGGTAAATGAAATAATAACAAATATTGCTTGACAAGCAATAACAAAGAAAGCGGTCAAAGGAAAAAAGATACAGTTTGTATTATAAAAGAAATTTAAAATTTCAGGACCGCAAAGATCAACTTACCACATCTTGGTTTTGTTGAATCAGCTCCTCCAAGGTTTTAAAACAATAATTCTTGCCCACATTTCCACAAAAACCCGACGCTTTTTTGTTGCTGCTAACAAACAAAATCTCTTCGTAATCTATCGACTTGACCTTCGACAATTTCCTTATGGAATTCTTCCTTCTGAAGCTACCCCTCCCCCCAACAACTTTAGCATTATCCACCTGCTTCCCGCTTCTTCTTACTGAACCATTCCTGGCTCTAGAAAAACCATTCTCCGGGTTGGAAGCGGTTTTATCGTTCTCAGGATTGGACCCACTGGAATTTCTTCTGACAGAACTATTTCTAGATCTTGAAAAGCTGTTTTCTTGAGATACTTTGAGAGAATCACCATTACTTGCTTCTTTTTTCTTGGAAGCTTTATCAGACTCGTCATTGGAAGCGGTCCTTCTGAGACCCCCCACCCAGGAGTTGTCATCCACGTCAAAGATATCCAAATGCCTCATCTTCGCCGTCTTGGCCACAGATGACTTGGTGACGCTGTTGAACAGCCTGCTGACGACGCTGGACGCCTTCTTCGCGGCGTCGTCGGCGACGTCAGACGTTTTCGTCTTGTCCCCCAACGAGTCCAAGGAGTCCGACTCGCTGAAGTTCTCCGAACTGACGCTGGCCGTCTTCTTCGTGCCGCTCTCGACCTTCTTCGACTCCTTAGCGGACTTCCTGGACCATCTCTTGGAGGAACTCCTCTGGAACGGACTGTTCTCTTCCTGAGTCTCCTTTTCCGGCGTGGAGTAATTGCCTGTGCCGTGAGCAGTGCCCTTGCAGAAGGAGTGTTGCGCGTTATTCCTCTTTTTTGGGATGGGGGAAGAAATATCCCTGCCACCGCGAAGGGAGCTCTCGAAGGGCGAGGCCAAGTGCAACATCGCCGTAGTGTCCCTGTTACCGATTATTTTAGATAGATATTATCGCGGTTAGGTCAAGATCAGGTGGTATTTACGGACCGATATAATACAATGTAACATGCAACTACAAATTAATATTTCTTATCAGAAATAGGTACACTAATATTTAATATATTATTTGTTTTAATTTTCGAGCTTTCTGTACCTAAAAATAGCAACAATTTTGGTCACAACGAGAGATACGGCGACTCTAGGTATCACTCCAAAACAAACACCCTGTATCCTGTGGCAGCAGACTGGAGTTCGCCCACTCAATGACGTGAAAGTTGCTAACTAAACTGCAGTATTGTGTCTATCCCATTGTTTAAGAGACCTACCTGTTACACAAACAATAGAGGTGTGACAGATATGCCATGAGGTGTTTACTTTAGATATAGCGCCGGAAAAAGGTCGACCTTTTGGCCCGGGAGAATAAAGTGAAAAAAATATCTACCTACATCGACGTATGGCGACAAATAAATTGTACAACTTTACCATTAGAAAATGGAGGTCATGCAAACGACCATTGTATCTATTTCAGTCGCGGAGTAGTTTTTGTATATCTATACAGGGTGTTTCAAATTTAAATGGACAAACTTCGGAGGTCGATGGAACCAAATCTTTTCTTCTTCTACCGAATCTCGATACATTCTGTCGTATGCGATTAAATTATGAAGAAATGTTTACCATTTGCGGTTTTCGCTTTCAGTACCCGTTCTGTAACGACACATTGTAGCCGAAAGGTTAGTACTTGACCCCAATCGACAGAAAAAGCTATAATTTAGTAGGTAACTTTTCCAACGATAAACAACTAGTTACACTCGTACTAGCACGATGTAAAGTGGAGATAAGACGACATTGATAGAGGTGTGAAATCGTAGAAAACTGCGTGGTACTAATTTTAAGGCTGTAATGTTCGCAATTTTACAAAGCCGTTTTTAGACGTCCACGCGCTTTCATATTTCTTCTCAATGGAAATTCGTATTAAGATGGAGCAAGTTTTAATCAACTAATAAAGGTCTATTTTACTAGACAGTACAGCCATATTTTCAAAAAAAAAAAAAAAAAATTAGATCTGAACAATATTTCGGTCGCAATATTGCCCACATTTAGGACTGCGGTGAGACGTTGTTAGGCACTATTATAAAAAAAGAAAGCTGTGGGCTAGTAAATCAAGTCTTCATATAACAGACAATTGCCTCAGATTTCAATTTTTTGCATTTATATTCATGAAATCTGTCCGTCAAGAACACATGTTTTGCTAAATGTCTGCATACAATTGTCTAACTTACAGGGGCACAAAGTTAAATTTGTCGTTGAAGGTGCTGATGGGCGGAGCCTGATAAAAGCTACACTGTTTGGCCGAACATTATACCCTTAAGAAACTACATTGGTACCTAGTCGCGTGATTATTTGAGAAAATTACCAAACTATCTTTCACATGATAACCGTTAAAAAATTACCGTGTAAAGGACCATCGTAACCTAGCTGTTTCACTAAACTTCTAAAGTTGAAATTATATAGAAAACGATTAATTTCATAAACATATGAACAGATAATCATATTTAACTCTTCCTCAACCTAACCTAACTTGTCCGAATCATATTTCCTGCGTCTTTTAAGGTTATGTTGGGTTTTATTACAGTTTCTGTGTAGTTACCCGCATAACCTTAGAAGAAGAAGAAGAGGAACATTTAACGTAAATTCAATTACTACTAAAAGTATCGTAGTTAGAACAATTTTCGACTGCTATAAAATTTATCAAAATGATGTCCTTCTTATTAAACGCGCTAATGGACAAACAAAATATTTAACGACGAAATAATAGAAATGACTGACACGTTATCATTTGTAATTTGTATGCAAACAATAGGATATCGGACTGTTTGACATACTGATTCACGCATTAGTAACCATCGGTATCAAGAGGAAGAGGTTTAATAATAATCCATTATAAATTCATAATGGTAATGATTTGGTGTAAGGGATATTATGAATTGAAGTACGGATATAATAATAATCTACGCGGTATTTTAATTGACAGTCAACGAATGACTAGTGGTTTCAAGTTCTTAATAAGAGTACCTTAGTCCAAAAATTGTAGTTTAAAAATATACAGGGTTAAAAGTAATAAATCTATTTTTGATACTTAAAATAACTACAAAATAATATATACAAATATTTGCACACATTTTTTGAGGGCGAGAAATTCAAATTTGCTTCTAATTTTCCCGTCACTAGTAAAGGACGCCACTTATGGCACATCATAATTCTTTTTATGCGGTTTAGTGTCTATCTGGCTATTGAAACAACCGATTCTCCTCCTCTTTTATCTAAAAAAGATTGACCTTGTTGAAGCCGTTAGGAGAAACCGTTTCTGAAATAATCATATAAGAAAAAAGTGCTTTGGTTTCAGGTAAAGCGCCTTTTTCAAATAACATTTTGCTGTATTTTTAGCGAAAAAGGCACTTTACCTGAAACCAAAACAATTTTCACTCGATGCTCTGAATATTTCAAATAAGAATATTGCGAAAACGGTTACTTCTAATGACTTTTTACCTTTTTCAGATAAAAAAGGCCGGAGAATCGATTATTTCAATAGTCAGATGGGTATGTACACTACCGCAAAAAAGTTCTTCCATTTAAAAGAAGCTGGCTTCAAATTTAGAAACAAATTTTAATTTTTCGCCCCCAAAAAACCCCGACCTCCAAAATGTATGCAAATGTTCAGACTCTTAAAAAAGTTATTTATAAATATCGAAAACAAACCATCAACATTTAGACTACAGTAACTTTGGCTACGTCGCATTACTTTGTCGTCAGGAAACTACTCTTGCTCTGTCCCATAAGTTTCGCGACATTCTATATACAGTTTGCACACTGCAAAAAGGAGACAGAAGTCAACCCTTACTTGTCACGCCAGACAATTACCAGAGGGCGCTACAATGTGATACATTTCTAGGCCCTCTTTTCTATTAAACTTGTGCACTGGATCTCTATAAGTTTTCGACATAATGAATATCTACTAATAGCTAAGAGCGGTTTAATCAGATGTGAATGTTTTTACAACATAAACGGCCGCATTTGACGCCAATTAAGAACTATTAGTCCTCAACGATTAAGCAACGATACCCTTTAACGGCCACAACTGGTGTCGGCCTCAAGAAAATCTTCTAAAACCGTTACGTCACCCAGAAAAATTAGAATGTGCCACAAAATGTCATTGCCGAGGTTGTCTATCACACCTCCGTTCCGAAATCGCCCACTTCCCACAACCCATAGAAACTAGCGTGCGACTGTACGCTCAAAAGAACTGCGGGATGCAAATCCACCGGCGCACATGTTTCGGAACTTTCCCCGCGCCCATCCTCCGGACGGCGAGCCTGCCGTTTTTCCGCGAAACATTTTCCTCCGGTCAGTAATGACACGGACGACAACTACATTTTTGTACCAGGTACGACATATATACACGTGTAATGGCTTAAAGTCGTTTTGTTGTGACCGTAATTAGAACATGTGGCCTGGCCAAGGTCTCGAGCGAATTGTGCAACTGGACGACCGCGTCGTCCACTTAGAAATTTATTATTCCTTCAATCGCGAGCAGGTAGGTTGCGGATTTTCACTGACACGATGTGGGAACGCTTGAAATCTTACTAGTACACCGTCCCTTCCTACTAAAAAATTCGGTACAAATGCGATGCAAACTAACCCCTCTCACCATCTCTTATATTCATTCCCCTAAAGATTTTTCTAAGGATTCCATCATAATGGTTGGACGGTTAAAAAGGGCAATAAACCCTTCACCAATTCTAAATGATTTGCATATACAGAGTGTCACAAAATAATGTATCATGTTTAACTGAGTGAAGAACTTTGCCCATCTCTTTCGAAAAAATACCTTCGAAGTTGGTCAATTTCAACATTGTATGATGGTAACATTCTAAACATTTTATTAATAGATATAATAAAACAAAAAAGTGCACACTTTTTACACTCACTCATTTCTAGGTAACATACCGGTGGAGATAGAAGATAGAAAGTACCTACTTACTGGGTTAGTCATTTATGTGACAAAATTCATTGACTCTCTTGTTTTTCGTATTACAATAAAAATTGTTCGGGATTAAGAAACCTAGGCTACAAAATTATTGTGGAGGATACAGGACGATGGATAAATACGGAGCACTCCAAATACTACATTGGTAAATAGAACACCTTTAGATTTTTATGCATATGGAGTAATGCACACTTTTATTACTTCCGATAACACGAGATAGCTTTGGAAAAGACTCAAATTGTATCAAACCTGTCAGTTTTCATAAATTATTATTCCATTTCAAATTTATTTTAATATTTTCTCTAAAAAAATACAGGGAAAATTAATTGAAAAAATAATACCTTAATACTTCATTAGTAGCGTAAAATAAATTGCATTTATAATTATGTCTCATCTTGTCATTATTTTATAGTAACATTCTTTTCCATTAGTTAAAAACCCTTTCTCTCGGTATACACTTAACTTCCGGTATTTAAAAAATGCAAAAAACCGCCTTCCCAATTCCCTTTAAAAAAATACCACCAGACCTCAACCTTACAAGCCAGAAAATGAAATTTCACAAATGTCACTCACGCACCCCAAACAGCAATCGAGATTTTTCGAGATCGCGCGACTCCTCTACGGGCCGCTTCTTCCGTTTCCGTTCGGCGAGCGTCAGAGAACGTTCGCGAGCACGCACAAACGAAGGGACCGACGCCTGACGGGCGGCGCTACCACCATAACGAGCACGGCCGGTGAACTAACGAAAGTAACGAAACGGAAACCCGACAAGTGATAATCCTAAGATCCAAACTGACTCGGAGGAGACACGTGAGCGGTGCCGTGGCGAGAATGCCGAAGAAGGAGGCGCACCGTTCCTAGATCCACAAATGAAATTCGTAATATTGGCTATACGCTCACGTCCTCGGCTAGAGTGCATTTCTATGCGTTTATTTTCCAACCGCATTCGAATCTAGTGGTCGTACGTGTAACGGTTACGTTGGGAAAACCGTATATAAAACCAGCGTCGCAGGAGAGGGATGAAATTGTAAAATTGTCAGTTTTTACAAGAATAACTTATTAAGTGTTCTCATAATTGAGGGCACTGAAGGAACTCTTGGGCCTGTACTGAAGGTAGCATGAAGAAAATTATTGGAGGTCTTCGATACAGGCCCAGAAGTTGATTTTTTTCCTGGTATTCCTAGATTTTGTGGAATTGAAAAAATTCAAATTTTTATGTTGTAAAAAATATAAACTGCACATACAGGACATTATTGGATAAGTGCAACACCTGTTGTAAGAAATAACAAATTTTGATGTTCTGCATATAAGATTGTTAACTTTTGTTTATAAGTAGCATGTGAAAATAATTGTTAAAAGGTGGGGTTAGAATAACGAAATAATGTGTGTCATACAAATGCATTTTAAAAGTTAGTATATTATTTGAGGAGAGTTTAAATAACAAAAATGTATAAACAAAACATCAATAATTTTATTTTTGATATTACTTTTGCTCTACGTGTTTAACCACAAACACACACGCACAAAGTTAGAAAGCCACTTCTTTGACAAGAACAATGTCAGGGTTATTACCAAAGCAAGGACTATTAGGAAAAAACGTACGGCGCATAAGTAAAGTTTAACCATTTATTTTAACTTCGGGATTGTAATTGTACTCCTGGTTGCATATTTATACATCCCACGACTTCGAGATACAGACGTACAAATTATTGCAATAATAATTACACTCCCTCAAATCGATTTTTGACTAACTTTTCGTTGAATTTATTTAAATTTCCAAGGCTTACTTGATTTTTCTACGAATTTGAAATCATGACAGACAAGTTGTATTCCGGAAGAACATTTATCAACATCAATATTTTTTCTCACCCTTTCACTTTTACAATACGTAATTTGTTACTGACCAACTTTAAATTAACACAATGATAGCGAAACGACACAAATTGGGCCAAGCAGTATAAATGGTAACACCTCCTAAATAAAGACAAAAGAGAATTGGAATTTTGACAGTTTTCCAACAGTAAAGCTACAATCAATTTGGCGATAACTTTGATTAAAATTTCAAGGTTTCGAAACAAGCCCAAAAAATATAAATTCTATTCTTCGGCCTATACTGAAGGCAGCCCGAGTACCGGCGGTCTTGAACACAGGCCGGAAAGAAAAGTATATATTTTTAAACAATCGAGTGTGTATTTTCGTTAACAAGTTTGTTGCCCAAATTTAGAGGAACACTTAGCTACAAGAAACAACAAAAACGTTCTACAGAAAAAAATTTAATTCTTATGGGCGGAATACTTGATAAAGAGGTGGGTCGAGACTGATAGATTCTTAGCACGAAATTGGCGGAAAATTAAACATGCAAATGGAATAACAACCCGATTATCTGATCGCCGTTTTAGGACACGATACGACCCGTGCCGCAAACCCTTACATTTGCTAGAACGGCACGGCTATGAACGATTTCTGCATACATAACAATTATTACTCTTTTCCTGCAAGGCCGTTTGTAAGCAGGACGTGTCGCGAATTCCTGCCGGCTTGCATACCGAATTTCGTATTAACCACAATTAACGGCGGCCCGGCAGATCGAGTAGGCGTCCGGTGTTTTTGCCAAATTGCCTTGCATTAATTATGAACAACGGCCTTTACAAAAAAAATAGCAGTTCGATCACTTAAAGTCGACAAGAAGGACGGAAAATTTTTGGTTTTACTCAAAATAACAACACAGAGCAAAGTCTTTAATGGAGATACACTGAGAAAAATCACTTAATTAGGCAGATTTGTTGAAACTGTTTCTTATAGCAGACATAAACGATAAGCACAAAGGATTCTGATACAAGCAACTATCTTGCTTTCTTGTAACAATATTTCACGTTTTTACTGATACCAGAGTATAGACGAACTAGTGTTTCGCGAAGAAGCTTTTTTGTTAAACCATTCTGTCTACCTGTTGGATTTAATTAGATTTTTTAATCGATTTTCGACGAATCGCTTACGATATGACACGCGTTCGAGTTGATCGAACTCGACACCAGCGCTTTGTCGAAATCTGCACCCCAGGGTCCGAATGATACGCTGCGAACAAAGTCGATTCCCAACGACGAAAAAAAAAACATACAGACTCCTACGTAACCAAAGTGAATGATTTCGCCCATACGAATCGTTGGTCGTGTGGGGGCGTACCTTTAATAGATTTTTATAAATATATAGTCGTAAAAGAGTGGTCGGCGCGTTAAAAAAAACGGCGTGACTGACTCACCGCGGAGGTTGACACCAAATAAAAAAAAAATAAATTGAATAAAAATGGCTTTCATTTTACAGCTGTGAACGGTGAGAAAATAATGAACAGGATGTTATTGTTCCTTCAAAAAGGTAATAGAGAACGTGCAAATAAACATCGCACATTGTTTTATTTAAAAATGTCTCATTCAAAACAATAATTAGCAAGTATGGTATTAATGTATGGAGAGGATATGATTTAAAGATTACTTGTCATTTGTAAATGAACCGTCATCCCCAAAAACAACCATATACAGGGTGATTACAATATTCGAAAGAAGGCAAAAATGAACAAAAAAGCCTAATAAACATATGGTCGAATCAACAGTTACTAAGATAGCAATGAAAATGTTTTTATTTCTATTTTTGCGAAAGCTGTTATTATTTGATATTTTATTTTCAGTAAATCATGCATTCTAAACCAAACTTACATGAGTGATTAGTAATTGTCACATTTATTTTATTTTTATTTTATAACTGTCGCATTTATTTTTATTTTATAACTGTCGCATTTATTTTTACATGTGCGTTCGTTTAGTCGGTAAATTGGTAATGCCTGCCACATTTAGTTCTATAGAATATGCTGATATTATTTTTATTTATGGGTATTGCAACGGTAGCACTAATCCTGCTGTATTGGTGAATATCGACGTCGCTTCCCGAACAGAAGAGTGGCACTCTAGAAATGAATTCCAGACAGTCTTCAACAATGCATGTGAAACCGGAATGTTTCCCAGTATATGGGAATTACATCTGAGAGGCAAGCTGGTAATGGTCTGGCAGTGGAAGAAGAAATTCTAAATATAGTAGAACGTAGCCCGGGTGAAAGATCTTTAATCAATGTTATAATTTATAATACCTACAGAATAAACACTAGGGTGTCTTAAATAAGGACAAAGAGACAATTTAAAGCGTACGCATCTTAATGAAAATTGTATATTTCCATGCCTTCATCACTACATCGACTGTGATGTATGTCATACGACATCGAGAATTACCGTTCTCACGTCCCGCACTCAAAGTCAAAGCCAATTTGCGTCGGCCTTCTAACAACATATTCAAACAAAAAACCACAAATCCAGATCACATCCTGACCGGCTTATCTGTGTTACAAGCGCCGTGCTTATTTACAGAAAAATTCGCGGAACAAGGTTACTAGATATGTACCCGCCTGTTAGCATTTTTTGGTACACGCCAAAGACAAACAAGATCGAGGTGTGACAACAGTATGACATACTGACGATATATCGTCGTTCATTGCAACTTTTTAGCACCGACAGGACGTATTTCGCCGTATAATAATTAATCGGATCAATTAAAATGCCTCGCTAATTGAGTTGAATTCTAGAACTTAATCCCAATAGATTAATGGCGTTAAGAACTTGCGATTTCCAATGCTATGCCGTACGGTGCTTTATAGGAGCAATAAATAACATTTTTTAAAGCCGCTGTTAAGGTTATTTTTTAAATCATGAGGGGCATAAAAATTTTAATATATGGAGGTTGTGAATTGCGTGATGCTATTCGCATGTAAATCAGAAAATATACACACAAAGTATTTTTCTTGTCATAAAAGTTATAAAAAAGCCTGTCGGTTTAATTGGTACAGGGCGTCTCAAACTCGATAGCATGGGCGTATTATGAGAGTATAAAAAAATTAAATACAATTTGGGATACGTGCTGTTAAATGAGATAAGGCAAGCTCCATTTTCAATCGAATCTTTGGATTTTGACAGAAACGACATACGTCAATTATGTTTTCCCAAAAACATACCCAAATTTGTTTCCTGTTAAAAAGCTATCTATTATTAGAAACCATAGGTTTCTCCTTAGCTGCAAAGTGCAGGAAGTTCTTCTTGTAGGAAATTTAGGTAACTCACGCTGTTCAGTGTATGTTCATAAAAACAGAACTCAATTAATTGCCTACCGATGATGCCGCACCATATATTTACTCCTAAAATGGCCTTGCTTTACAATGTGGGGATTTTCAATGGATCAGTAGTGGTCGTTGCGCCGGTTTGGCAAACCATTACTGACAAACTGACTTCCGTCCGTCCAAAAAACGTGCCGAAAAAGGTTCTGATCAACAGTTTCTACATTTACTACAATTTCAGCTATTAAATTAAGTCTGTTTTCAATATGACGCTCAAATACTCCAAATTATGAATTTTGTAGTCATGATACCCATTGATCATTAAAATTCGTTGCACGGTTGATTTATCCAAATTCAATTTCCGGTTAGCCTGCCGTATAGAGTTTCGTGGATTTTGTTCGAAATATTGTAACAGTCTAGCTGTATTAACATTGTTTCATACCCTTTGGTTAATTATTTGATTCTTTCGAACAGAAAATACATCTTCATTTTGTCGCAAGGTCGCCTCGAATCTTGTAAAGGTTCTATGATCAGGAATGAGGCGCTCTGAATACCTTTATCTATATAACTCTACAGCTCTTCTTGATTTTTTTTGTGACTGATTAGCAACATATCAACTTTTTCTGCATAATAAAACATTTTGTAAGCACAAAAGATTCACGTTTGACTTGATCCTTCCACGGCTAATGCGATTTTTAGGTGGTAATTCTTTTGAGACATACTATCGAGTTTGAGGTACCCTGTACAATAAAATACTTAACCAACAACAACGTACTGTTTTGTTTTGGTTACCCAAACGCCTTTTCGTTACAGTTCGACAACCAGTCCGCTTCCACAGATTCCGCGTCGTCCTTCCTTTCCTATACATTTACATAGGGCTTTGGCTAGACCTGGAAGAATTATGCGTCCGCAATAGCGAAAAAAAGACACCACCGGTAGTTGTAAAGCACCTCGCGTGTGACCACCTACACGTGACACAGGAATGTAAGTGCTTGGGCGCCCAAGGTCTGCCACATTGGTAGGACGTATTTCACTTCTAGCGTCGAGTGTCTATGCATCGTCTCTAAGTTCCAAAATAATTTTATTTCTAGCGTACCGAATTCACGCACCGTTCCTAATACACTGTTAATGGGATTGTAAAAATGTAATGGGTTAAATTAAAGTGTTGGAAAGCAGTATCGCCTGTATGTTGTACGAAAGGCGTAAAAGGGCGGGAATATGGGTCTGTTGCATATCATATATTCGAACCCGAGGCGGTCACGTGGGCGAGGCGGCAAATAAAACTGTCACTGTTAGCGGGACAATCGCATACAATTCATTTTATCGATGCAATTTGACACACAAGGATTTTAAATGCAAAATTAAAGATTTCCGCAAAACCAAGTCCAAACGTACTTTGTTATAAAAGTTTATCGCTGAATCTGCGAAGTTCGACATTGATTCGAACGGCTAACAAGCCGGTCGGTTTTCATTAATTAAAATAACCTTTTTAACTGCCAATTTCGCGTACCCGAAATGACAAGACGCGATCTTATCTCTTCTAATTATAAGTTTGCGGATTTACAACTGCTTCTAATCACGGTTTTTTATCTGGTACGATGCAGTAACGAACCGCCTTGATGAGTATCTGCAAAAATATTCGGACACGTACCGAAACTAATAAAAAAAAACGTTCGAATCATTTGGGTCATTACAAATCAAGATATACGATTGTTAATATGTACTTTATAAAAATGTATATGATAAGTCTTATTCATACGATCATTATTTTCGACTAATTTGATCCTCCTAACCTCATTTTTGATATCAGTTTATCGCTAGACTTCAAGACTGGTTTCGCAGTTGAGTGAAACTACGATTTGGATGGAGCGTGTCAGTTAAGTCAGTTTAAGGAATATGACACAAAATTATATAATAATATAGTTCATGGAGCATTCATTTCGGACTACCCTGTATATTGAAATAGGATAAACGTGAAAAAATTATTAAGAAAATACATCTATGATTTGATCGTGGTCGAATTTCCGTTTGTTAAGAAAACAAGTCGAGCTATTATCTAAATTAAATTTTATATGAAATTGTTATCAAAATTCTAAGGCAAGAAGCTCATAGATAATTATTGAATAGGGGTACATTTAAAAAATGAAGTCATTTTCTCGAAGAATAAAGGCGAAAAATAGTTTACAGTTTATTCAGATATTCAGGTGCGAAACCAGTCTTAAAAGCGCCGTATTCTTGAAACAGTGTTTTTTATAAATACAAGTAATTTTAGACATTTAAGAACTGAATAATATAGAGTTTAGCGAATAACAGCAATGTTATTTCATCTCATCTGCGAATATTCAAAGATAGCGAAGTAAATCGAATATATAACGTCAGAAAGCGATCTATTCAACAAATTTCTAGGTACAGAAATATTTCAAAATTATGTTTTTTTCAAATTCAACTGTAGATGTAAATATTGTTGTATATTACTTTTGCTCTACGTGTTTAATTTTTCGAGATTTTTGTACCTAAAAATAACCACGATTATTTTACGACGACCTTAAGGGTAATGTGACTTTCTTCAATTCAGGACTGAATCCTCGAACTCATCGTTTCGAATTTATCAAAATTAGTAACCCCAAAAAGAAAAGTCATATGTGCGACGATTATTTATACTTATCCTTAAATTTTTTTACGAAATAATGTCTGTTTGGTACGAAAGCACCTTGGTGTCAAACAATTATTGTTAGAAAACTCAATATATTGAGGTTATTCTCAATATCTTGACTTTTTCTCATTACAATAAGTAACATGATTGAGAATAATATATTGAGAAAAAAAGTCAAGATATTGAGATTAATCTCATAATATTAAAAAAGTCAAGATACTGAGAAGAATCTCACTATACTGAGAATAGGCACACTATATTGAGAAAAAAGTCAAATTATTGAGAATAACTTCATTATATTGCGAAAATAGTCAAGATTTTGAGAATAATCTCACTATATTGAGAAAAAAGTCAAGATATTGAGAATAATACCGTTATATTGAGAAAAAAAGGCAAGATATTGAGAATTATCTCGTTATGTTGAGAAACAAGTCAAGATATTGAGAATAATCTTATTAAAAAAGTCAAGATACTGAGAATAATCTCATTATATTGAGAATTATCGCATTATATTGCGAAAAAAGTCAAAATATTGAGAATAATCTCGTTATATTGAGAAAAAAGTCAAGATATTGAGAATTATCTCATTATATTCCGAAAAAAGTCGCATAGAGAAAATCTCATTATATTAAAAAATCAAGATACTGAGAATGATCTCATTATATTGAGAAAAAAGATATTGAGAATTATCTCATATTGCGAAAAAAGTCAAGATATTGAGAATAACCTCATATTGAGAAAAAAGTCAAGATGTTGAGAATAATTTCAATATAATGAGTTTTCCAAAAATAAAAAGTATGTTTGCCGCCAAGGTGCTTTCGTAGTTTGTTGTTCATCGAATCAAACGATTAATACGTATGGACAGCTTCACCAGCGAGTCGCGGGTACGGCCGGCGATTCGATCTCCACGGGGCTTCATTAGATAACCTGCCGCAACACGTATTTACATAAATTACGGCATATTTTCCTAATACAGCGGATAAATATTCACCGATCAAGGACAGCGAAACGCCCATACGGCACGGCATTAAAAAAAAATGAGTGGGCGACTGCTCACGACCGTATCTACCTCGCTATCTGTGCAGGTAGATTAAATTAATGAAATATCGAATGGATGTCATATACGCATACATAAAAACAAGCAAAATAAATTAAAGTGTATGTACAAGGTTATTGGTATTATTTTTTTTTCTAAAAGACTGTTTAAAATCAAAGCATTTCGAAAACCCGAACGAGAAAAGATCCAAAGGCGCCTGGTATGCTATTTCGGGTCCGAGGCATCTCAACTATTAGCTGGAATTAAGGCAGGAATTTACATCCATATGTCACCTAAAAAAACGTCGTGGTTGTTTACACACAACACGTGTAATAATTTGCTCCTTGACGTACGGCTGTCGCCAGAAATTTTATTTCTGTAACGAATAGTACAAGTCGACTGTCACTTTTTTCGTTTTTTAAACACGAGACGCGTCTACTTGAAGGAAACGTTTTTATTTCAGTCCGTCGAAGGCCTCGGACAACAGCTCACAAAATAATGCGTTTCTAGCGTCGAATGTTTACGTAATGTTTCTAATTTTCGAAAGAATTGAATTTCTAGCGCCAAGTATCTACGCCACGTTCCTAATACAATGTTAATATAAATAAATTGATAAAAGCATTAAATAACGTCTATTTTTCTTGTTTTTGATACAACACAGCTCAATCTCAACCATAAAACAAATCATTTTTTAGCGTGTCTAGAAATTAAATCTTCCAGGCAGTTCCCAGTATAAGTTTTTAGACTTTAATGTACGCCGTCCAAACATTTAACCGTTGAGAGTAGATATAGATGACCATTATTGGAATTTATAGGTGATTAAACACCAAATTTGTACGATATAATCCTAGACGACTTTGCAACAGTCGTAAATATCGAAAAAATTAACATACCTATAAATTTCTGTTAGATATATACAACATATTTGGCGTATGAGAAATACAGCTTTATTTAACAGGTTGACAACACGGTTTTTATGTAACATGCCAGTCAAGAGTAAATTAGGAAAAGAATGCCATAAACTTAGCACATTTGCATAACCTAGCGAATACCTAAACATGGGACATATTTTCTCTTAATATACAGGGCGTTCAATAAATACTGGGTTATATTTTAGGGTCTAGGTTCCTTGTACAAAAATGCGATTTAAATCAACTTACCTTAGTACAATTTTGTTTCCTTAAGAAGTTATAGGCCCTATAAAATACTTTTACGATAATTTTCTCATTTATTGGGTAATTGCATTCAAATTTTAGAAAAGAAGTTTTTTGCGAGATAAACACGAATATCTAATTGATTTTTGAGTTAAAACCTCTACCACTATATTATTCCTTTCAGGTTTTCTTAAGGATATATATTTTTGGTATACGGGGTGTTTTTTTTATTTTCAATATTTGTACTTAACTTCTTAAAAAATTCAAATATTTACATAAAATTTGTAAATCAGGGGTTTTTGCAGACGAGAAATTCAAATTTCTTTCTAATTTTGACGTCAAGTTATTTACACATATCGAAAATAAAATTTTAACTTTGACACCTTGTATCTTTTTTATTATACGACTTGGGATCTAGGTATGTTAAATCGATTTATTTTCATCTAAGGAATCAGCGGTCTCATTTTTGCTACTTCATTTAAAAGCACAGTATAATTCGTTGTTTTTAAACAGTCTTCGATTAGTTTTAACCTTAAAATATAGCCCTTTCTTTACTGCCTATGAAGTGACACAATGAAGATATTTTTGGAAAAGTTTCTCAAATTCCTAAGTCCTATTCTTTCTATTGCTATTTTTATTATACATATAAGTATTCATTATGTAACTTTTTGTGTGATGTTATTTTCGTTCGTGTCAATTTCCGATTGTAAAACTGGTTTCCTTCAAAAAATGCGTTATTCAAATCAACAATTGGCAGCATTTTTGCTGCAGTTGATGGAGACTTTATCGAGACACCCTGTATACTCGGATATTCATCTACAAACTCCGCGATCTGACAAGCGAAAAAGTAGCCAACCAATTAAGCCAAATGACAAACGGTTTAGCGAAGGTAATGGCTCGAGACCTCTCCCAACTGCCCAGCAAATTACCGACAATCGAAACTATCTCATTCCGCAATAATAACAGCGAACACCTGTAGACCGCGGGCCTAATGCGTTCACCGAGATTCCAAACGATGAAAGAGATACGTAACAGTGACAGGGCGTCTTTGTTTAGTTACGAAACGGATTCGAAAGAATAATACTAAAATCGACTGTTTTGCAATAAAGATTTTGTAAAGAAATCGACGGTTTCGATACTTGACTTCGTCTTATACATCACCTTATTAAATAATGCAACCCAAAATACATTGGCGCGATATAATACTAAACAAACCGCTACAATAGGGTAAGAGATTTAGTATCAAATAAAATTTTACTGATTAAATAACACATCACTGTACTATAATACATACATCTTCTACATCTGCACAGAAATTGATAATTTGCAATTAAATTTTAAATTGATTTAAAACTTCCGCGCTGTTGCGGGCGTTCCCGCGACGTCAGTTTATTTGCTGTACTACTTGTCACCTTGAAGGTTAACCTAGACTAACGCAGGCCTTTTCGTCTTCTCTGTGTTTCAATATAAGTTTTTAGTGATAATTATAAATTATAAGAAAACTTACTTAGTTGTTAAGCATTATTTAATTATTAATTGTTGTTATTAAGTGCACGAAAATGGAAGACGGGAGTTTTGTAAAGGCATTCAATGATAATTTGCCAGCCATGTGTAAAAATGCTGAAATAAACGCCAAGGTGCATTCACAATCCACACAGAACTTTATTAGAATCTGTTTGTAAACAAATAATATGACGTCACAGTATCAGCAATATGGCCGCTGTAACGTCAAACGTATTATATGTTATGGTAACTTTAAAATAGCTTTTTTAAAAATGACACATTAAAAAATAAATTATTAATGAATCACATAAATATTAGGCTAGTAGAACTTAATTTCACAAATAGCAAAATTCATGACCGCTATCTTTTTTTTGTAGCATACACTGTCTACGCTTCGTCCCGTTCCTAATACACTGTTAGTGAGATTGATAAAAGATGCAGTGTTACAATTTCATTAATAAAAAAAACGTCTCAAAATTTAATAAAAACGATTTGTCCGCAGGTCAGAAACTCAGTTATCAGGTATCGGTCTGTACGCTTGTTCGACCAAACATACCCCACCGATTTGAAGATTTCTTTTCATTGTGAATCCGACCGCGTTGGGAAATAATATCGACAAATGTATGTAGAAAGTATGCATTTAAATAGTACCATTAATTTTACAACCGGTTATGTAAGCAGCTGTGTAAGTCATAGGTCGTGGTATTTCGCATCTAGACACAGTAATATAAGTTAATTATGACCTGCTAAACGCAACAATATACAACGGCAGCCTTAGGGTATTTAGGAAACGTCAGCGAGCACGTCTTTATTGACTCACGGTGTACATTATCGCCTTATGGTTAATGTTACCCCGCTACATATGCAACCAATAATACAAACAACTGTACGACTGGTTGCATATACCACAATGACTAGTTTTTAAATCGATATTTGTTAAATAAATAATATCAAATTACCAATAACAGTGCAACAAAGCAAGGTAAAAAATTCATTAAAAAAAAAATCCATTACCGGACAATGAAACTGATTGTGGAGGTAATAATAAGTGACTACCGCAATTGTTTTTTTAATGTTGTGTTACCAAACAGCTTTTCAGTCGAGTCCGTACTCGTACTGTAAATTATTTATTTATTCCCCGCATAGTATCGTGTCGCAATCCTTCACGCCGTTGGCATTTTGATAATTTAAAAAAAAACAGATGGTATTCGTTCGACAACAAATGTCAGCGGAGAGATTTACAGCTAGATCCTCGCATTAAGGGAATACGTTTCGAATTTTCTGCGAGATGCGGAACCGATTTTTAAGCCAATAAGTTTATTCGTGTTTTAAAATAGATAAATATCTCCTACATTACATCACAAGTCCAAACAAAAGTTGTTACAAAATTCGACAAAAACGAACAGACTGGGGCGGCATTTCGGAACCGATTGTTTCCCAATTCACACCTGCTAACTGGTTCTAATATAGCCAGGGCCGGATTCACCTAAAATGCCAAAATCTCTGGGTGCGTATAGTCGAAACAATTGAAAAATGCATTAACGGAATTTCGGTATTAAAAATGTTTTATATTTGTCAGTGGCGGCTCGCGACTTTTTGAACTAGTGAGGCAAGTAGGCTGGGACTGTCCCAAACTTATAATTATTTATAGGTAAGTTAGACAATACAGGATTATTTGAAATTGATCTGTTTTTTTTTTTAATAGGAATATAATTTTTTGCCAATATTGATAAAACGCGCTTATTTATTGAATAATTAATAATATCGTTAGCATATTCCTCGCGTATTCCTGTTCTTCGGTCGTACTTAAGGCATTGGCATTTCTCATTACACAATTACAGTACACACATCTGAACTCAGAAACTACAATACAATTTTTATTTCAATCCACTGAAATTTTAAATATATCTTAAAAATGGAAAAGGACCGTACAATATGGCAAACCATATTGGACTGTCTCTGTTGCACTCTCATAGAGACGAGGCATGCCTTTGATTTACCTATATTATTATGTTATTGGTGAGAGGCATGCCCCAGACGCGTCCTTATTTATCTCATTGTGCTCATGAACGTGTTGAAGATTGCCTATACACATTATTGCATATTAGTTTTTACCGTAATTACGATACACAGAGGCAAATTCAACGTCGCTTTTTACAAACCACAGTGCCGTTAATGCTGCTGTTGGTGTAAAATTTCGTACAATGCATAAACAATAATAAGTGTCGCGAATAGAATAGACCTTATATTTAAAATATAAATGTGTCTTCGAAATGAGACTGGATGAATCGCGACTACAACCTAGAATTGCGTAGAAAATTCGAGACGTCTCCGACGTTTCGACTGTGACTATTTTAGCAATATTAGACATCAGAACATGTCAGTTTAGCTCATTTTAATTAATTTATAGTTTATTTAGTTGATATTTTGGTGACGATTTAAAAGATGTAACGATTTAAATTGAATAGTGCTTCATGCTTGATTGAATTAATGTTTATATAGTGCAATCGTTTTCGGAAGGCGAAGTGGGCAATAAAATGTTGGTGAGACGAAATGTATACATTTGTTTCATTTCAACTTATACCTGCTTACGACAAGTATAACTGGGTGGTAGCTGGCGGGCCAGCCCAAATCATGCTGGGAAGGACGTCTTTAGGAATGAATGTGCGGTGGAAAGATTAGAGTGGTGCAGGTATGTCGGTACTGAATTATCTCTAGATGTAAATTGCCAGGGTCGGCTGGAAAATTTTCACATAATCAATGATAGTAAAAGCTCCAAAACCTTTAACACAAGTCTCCTACTTTGCTCGCTCAAAACTTCACTGTATCACAAACACAACACAACGCAATATAATGATCAACACATGCCAAGTTCGACTATGTTCAACCGTTTGTTTTTGACAAGAAGTACATCTTATTGGCCATCCTGCTCTAGTGCAAGTAATTTCTGCGTAACGTTAGTCGCACCTGAGCATGACTTCTCAGAGGCATATGTAGGATTTTACCAACACTTTATTGCCTACTTCGCCCTTCGAAAACGATTTTATATTATTACTGTACCTAGTTTGTACACAAAACTCTAAAATCTTGATTTCTGTGGTATTTATGTAAGAAATAGACAAAACGAAGGGACACACAAAGAAATATTGACCGGGGGCGACACTATTGCTTAATCCAGACCTGACCGAAGCTGTCGCTCGGTTAAATAACGCAATTTTTACTTTCCCGCTCTACATTTCCACCGATTAGTTACGCCAATTAGCAGATAGACATTTAAATTTATCTCTCTAGCTTAATGGAGACACAGCCTGTGTCGATAAAGTGGCGATATCGGCGGGGAGAAAAATGAAATTAGCGAAAACGCGCCGGTTACGCGAACGATAGGTTTTTCGATAAGAATTGTTAATTGGGCGAAGACAGTGACTCACGCGGAATGTACTTATTGAATATTAGATTAGATTATTCGGGTCGAGAGATCAATAAACCGAGCGAAGACATACTCTCTTGGCGAACCTAGAATAACGCGGCGACGTCGTTTCCATAGCGAAAAACTAAGTGAATTTTTAACGATTTGTTTATTTGTTTTCGGGAAAGTGACACAGTCGTACCGTGTGGCCCAACAAAACCCTGAACTGTTTATAATACATTTAAATATGCCTGAGATGACCTTGTGAGTGTCATATATAGGGCGTTTCTTAAGCTGAGGTCAGAAATTCAAGGCCGTAATCTGTGGTCAAAAATAAGGGTTTTTTTGTTATATAAATGTGGGGTTACTTAAATTACTTAAATATATCTTAGGGAGGTCATGAAAAACAATAACAAAGGCGTCATCTTATTTAATATTGTGTATTGTCAAATTAAGCTTTAAAAATGCCCTTGATCAAATAAATCGATTATTTTGTTAATCGGTTTGGATGCGAAAAAGTGTAATGAAACAAAAAGTGAAGATAATACAATGGCGCATATGATGACCTATTTTATTTGCAATATTATACAAGGTGATACATTTTTTTTGGCAAATAATGACCGATGATACCCACACCTCCGCCACTGGTAAGTTTCTAAAGCTAGTAATTTTTTATTTCATACCTACCGTTATACTAAGCACACCTAATTTGGTTAAATTATCTGAAGAGGTTTAGAAATAAATAATTAAAAACAGATTTTTTTTATATATAACAAAAAAACTCTAATTTTTGGTCACACAATACGCCCTTGGATTTTTGACCTCTACTTAAGAAACCCCGTATATAACACAAGTGTTTTTGTGGTTGTCAAATATGAATGAATGAGTTTTCTATCTGTGCTTATAGGAACATGTTTTAGGTTCTTATTTTTGATTGTAGCTTGTAACTGAACTTCCACAAGCTAATTATGGGACACTCTGTACAGCGAAATAATAAACAGCATGCCATTTGCAAAACACATAAATAAACGGAGGCATCTGGTATTCCATTCCAAACAAACTATCCGAGATATCGCCAAAACAGCCTGAATGACTACTGCCACAGTCGCCTTCGTTCTTTTAGTTCTTATTTTTAAAGCCAACTACCTAACCATAAGATACCCCACACGCACGGTTGAGAAACTCTGAATCGAATGGGAAAAATTCACAACTGTAACGCAAAATCTCAATTAAAAATACCGGCTATCCCATAATTTGATTTAGCTGTTCACTTGAACGCTCCGCTTGACGCGCTAACGAACTTGAAAAATAAAAAGTCTGTGGAATTGCTACTTCGCGTCAGTAATTTTTTTTACATACCGTCGTGATTCCTACACGAGCTAGAAAACCGGTCAGACTTAAATATTATTGCTGAATTGGATGCGACAGATGGCACCGCTTCCACGATATCCCTGCCACCCTTGTTCGTAACAAAAGGGATCTTACGAGTGAGTTCAACTGAATGGGCGTTTAAATAAAATGCAGCACCATCTAAGGGAATATATCTAACCAATTTATAAAGAGTTATGCTGCACTTCTTATAGCGTTTATCGCAAATAAATACTATAAATAGATAGGTCGGATTTCCATAACGCTGTAGTGGTAATGCTCGAGGGAAAAGATTTGCGGTTTTCGATAATTTAAAATCTACGGAACTACCGTATTTATTGCAAATGTGGAGTGGTAGCAGCCAACAGGAAAAAATTCCATGGCTAACCACTTCCTTGCTGACAAAATTCACGCTGCTGTGGATTGACATTGACGGTATGATGTAATATTATAATTCTGTGTCGCTGAAATTAAATAAAAGGTGATATGTTCTACATTATATCAGCATTAAGGGTTCTGGAACTTCATTTAGAAGGATAATAATTTAATTTTCTTCTTCTTCCTCTACGCGATGCTACAATTCCCGACGGGCATCAGTCACACGGATAATAAACTTAGAGAACAAGATCTATGTATTTTGTTAAATGCAGGGGCCTTCTGGGCAACATTCCCGATAAAAATCTAACCTTAAAGGCGTTTCGCGACGACTTTGATAAATCGAACAGCCAAGGCCTCCCCGAGCATTCCACGCATGAAAAAAACGATCACGTACGAGTACGTAACTGCATTTTTACACTCCCTATCTATCTGTACACCTTCGACGAATATTTACCTAAGCGGCGATACAGATAATGTAATTTTTTCGAAGGCGCCCATTCTAGGAAGTAAACACGACTCGAGCCCGCGGCGAGCGGGTTTGCGTTTGCTATTATTCCGTCTCCGTTCGCGGAGGAGTCGCTACGTGGACGAAAGAGAGAGAGAGAGAGACGCCGGCTGCTTTAAAGGTTAGTGGGTAAAGCTGCCCGCACGCCCGTTTTTTGCAAAGCGCCTTTTATTCTCGCATTTCGTGAAATGTAAAACGGAACGACTAGCAGGACCGGACTCGAGCGGGAGACGTCGGGCGCCCTGGGATTCCCCGAGGTACCCAACCAGGGCCACATATACCCAGATTTAAAGATTTTTTACTGTAGATAACTGCTTATTGTTACAACGTCGACGTAGCGAACGTTCTGACGTCACTTATTGACTGAGTATCCACAGTAGTAGCCGTTTTGGTTCATAATTACCACAGAATTTTAATTTTCTATAGTTTTCGGAAGGCGAAGTGGGCTATAAAACGATGGTGAGGCGAAATGTATACATTTATGTTCATTCAAAACTTCACACGATCAGTCATTTTCAAACTTCATTAAAGCTGTATCACAAATCAACACAACGCAATAGAATGATCACATTCCAAGTTCGGCTCTGTCCAACCGTCTGTTTTTGACAAGAAGTACATCATCTTGGTCATCCTTCTTTAGTGCAGATAATTTATCCGTAAAGTTAGTCGTACCTTATTAAGGGGCGTACATGAGCATGACGAGCAAGTAGATAGGGCTCAGAGGTATATGTCGGGTTTCACCAACGTTTTATTGCCTATTTCGCCTTCCATTCTAACATGGTACAAAACTCTCCGACGAAAAGAACCAAAATAGGGGCGGGTATAGATACCTGTAGTGTTTTATAGAACTTATATAAACCTAAATCTGTACACATAACACAAACGTCAAAGTTTGTGCAGTCAAAGTCAGCAATCAGGCGAACCCTCTTGGATCTATAATATCTAATGTTCATGCCTTTAGAGAAGAAATGCAGAATTAAAGCCTTTAGCAATAGATAAAAGATATTAAAAATTAACAAATCATTATTTTTCAACCCCATTTTCTACTTAAAAGAACCAAAATGGCGGCTGTGAATACCTAATTTTCATGTAACCCAATATAAGTACCTCTAAGGTGGAATTCGTAGATCACATTTAAGCTTAAGTGTGCACTTATTTCATATTAGCTTTGCAATTTACAAAATAAAAATGCAGGATGGCAACTTACTACCACACATTAATAAGTTTCCATTAAGGGACAAATTCGAAACTTTTAAAGGTATGTTTACTAATGTTGAAGGAAGAAATAAGACATACCACTCCAATAGAAAATAATCTTCTGAGCCATGAAGTGTAAACTGACAACGGACATCTCACTTCCCGCCCAAATTCAAATCCAATGAGAAATATCAAAAAGATTTTGTGATATTTGCTTGTGTCAAACGACAAATGATACATTCTTTCGCTAGCAAATCCGCAAGGAACTGTGCCAGATATTTACACGCAGACCCATTTGACGAATGAAAAGATATGAAAGATACGTCGCATCAGGACCAAGTGCGGTCCTGCATTGTTTATAATGTCAGATCGGTTCTCGAATGGTCGTTTAGCGTTGGAATGACGCTATAATTAGCCATTACCATACCTAGCCATTCGATACCAGACTATTACGAGATCGCATTAATTGCCAAGAAATACCTGCATAAGTCGAAACATACAGAGCGTTCGCTAAAGAGCGAACATTCTCTCGAATATCGAACCATTATTTTCGCTGACACACAAGAAACGTGCATGCATCGACTACTATTGAAATACACCCGATCGAAATCTAATATTTTCTACTATTTCTGACGCCTTCTACGTTGATACCGAGGCGTAAAAATTTTGTAGGCCACAAATACAAGTATTACACATTAGACCGACAGCCGAATGGTAATTGGCGGATTTGTGACACCGGTACCGTTACCCGTTACAAGTGGAGAAACCGTATCAAACACACACAATACGTATTTACAGCTAGACGTTGCGCCACCCCCGCCAGCGAGGTCGGCGTTCGAACGCCTCGACGGTCGTTCGCTCGTCGTTTTTACCAGCTACATCCTTTTCTGGCACTGCATTTATAATTGGTGCGTTTCTCGCTGTACGAACTGGTAAATATACGCTATAATAGAGGCGTTGCTGTTAATACAGGTCGTTGTGCAGCGATGATAGGGGACGTTGACGCTCAGTGGCGCGCACAAATAGAGTAAAGAAGGCGTAGAGAGACAATTAATATCATTTAAATACCTGGCCGTACAAGATTATATTTAAAAAAAAGGCAAGTTTAGAATACGGACGCTGATTTGTACCAAACACGAAACAAATTTAACGCGTATATTCATTTTAGGACCTCGAAACGCATTTCCTTTGTGAAATCCAAGCGAAAGGATATCCTTTAGCATACTACAGGTGCGCTACTCTTCTGCGAATATTCCAAGAATAGTAAAAGCTTAAAATAAGCGTTTTCTTGGTTATGTGGAACGACTTTGACCTTTTAAGTTTTTATAGCCTTATTAATTGAGCAGTAAAGAGTATTTCTATATAAAAAAACACATTTATGGTGTTGCAATACCGAAGCAAAGAAGCGTAATTTTGATAAAGTTGCTGTCTTCGTCTCCAGATAAAAACGCGACACTGTAATACGCTCTCCCGATTTGAACACTATCGAAAAATATACGTAAGCAAAAAATACAATATAAATTCTTCCAAATGTAACACATTCGAAAAGACAAAAGTGTATAAAAAAAGTCGACTCACCGTTGCAGACTTGAACCTTTTGCTCCCCGACCTCTTGAGCGTACCGCCCCTGATGTTGGCGTCGTCGAGGTGGACCTCTGCGCCGTCGTGCCCGGATCTCCTGCTCAGCTCGCTGAGCTCCGCCACTGGCTGGACCTGGAACAGTACGGAAAGGGTCAAGCTTAAGCTGACACGTTGGGACATTTTACCAAATGACAAAAAAAAACAAAACATAAACACATCCTTCTCAAAACGTATTCGTGATGTATTTCGTTATTTAAGTGAACACCATTGGGAAGCTAAGAGTGTAGGCGTGCGAAATGAGCGATTCCTTTGCCCCCAGTAAGGTTAGTTCCGTGTGGTGATTTGTATATTCGAGGGTGTAGATGTGGGGGGTAAAAACCAGTCGTTGACTCACAATCAAAGCCAGAGTGGTCACGCGATGTCTGTGTACGTCGGGCGGTCGATTACACGTATTATAACAATAAAGTGCACGGCCATTATTTAATGCTGTGTTTTGTAACTAACATTTTATGAAATTTAAAATTTTGTTTATCGCAGACAAATTGTTAAATATGTATATAGAAAAAGACAACGTGTGGCGTAATCGTAATATGTGTATCTTAAATGTTTGTTTATAACTGTACGACAAAACCCCTTTCTACGACAGTGGCAGAAACTATCGATGAACACCCTGCATATCGATAACGATACTTTAGAAAAATGTTAACATTAAATGTGAATCATTTACAGAAACTTCTCAAATGATGCAAATTGGGAACATAAATGGTTTAAAACGTCATAGGAAGGCCGGCAATCAGTCTGAGATAACAAACGTTCTAGACGATCATCAACATCGATCGAAGGGTGTCATGCTGCGCGAGTAAACGAACTCGTACAATCAAATCGTCAAGAAATTACCGAAAAGAGCACAAGTGTCTGCTTCCTGGTTCAAAACAAAGCATAAAAAACGTAAGGTTCGAATTCCCTCCTAACAGACCAAGATTTTACAAATTGAAGAGATAAAATAAGACATCATTGAAGGGATTACACAGAGGGATGACCTTGAAGGGGATAAATTTGAGTAAATTATACGTTTCAATGTTTTTCAACAAATACGTTTCTTGTTTGGGCAGCGTGCCCCCGCTTAAGTACGGCCCTGCGCGCCTATTGTTTACCAGCACTCGGAATACTCCTAAAAAAATCATAATCTCATTCTTCGCGGCTGACTGACCGCCTAACCAAGTTTTTTTAACCGCTATACGAATCGATATCTGCTGCTTAACGGCGATATCTGCTTTGAAGAAAAAAAGAAATGGGTCGCGCAGCGAGTTCGTACGGAAGTACGTCGGTCACGTGACCCACATATCCCGGATGGCACGTCGCGGTCTATGATGAAAATCTCTTTGGGGCGGCCCCTAGATTCTTGTGCTTCCTTACTTCAATACAATAATTGTTTTCGGTTTCAGGCCGTGTATCTAGACGTTCTTCGAACACTGTGGGAAGTTGTCTCTTCTTTGATGTTTTATATTACCTCCTCTACCCATAAGGGCTTAAATTGAGTTTATAAAAGATATTTGGTCGTCTAGGAATAAGTTTCGCTTTACCATTCGATAGCGAATAGTGATATCGGGCGGTTAATAGAAAATGTAAAAAAGAAGCTTATTAACAGTCCACCGATAATAATGAAAATATATTAATTATAGCAGGCAATTATCGAACTAGGCAGAACTTTTACTGATTATTATTATTATTACATAAATACGTGGAGACAGAGAAATACATTAATATGAATTTGGAATCCTCGTAAATTCCAAATGGATTTAAAAGACTTACTGAAAATCCAAATGAAATTTGATGTCTTTAAGTCCCGAGTGAATCATTCACCGAAACTTTCAAATGAAATTCTTGAAACGTTGAAGAAATTATAAATGGTTTAAACTGTCAAAGGAAGATCGAAAATCGGTCTCAGATAACGATCGCTCCAGACAACCATCAAATTGAAAATTCAAATGAAATCCGATGTCCAATTCGATCAGTTACGGTAGTCAAATAAATAAAAATGTAATAGAAATCCAATTGAACGAACACTGAATTCAAATCGGAACAATCAGTTGAATGAGGCGCTAAAATCAACTGAAATTCAACAAACTTGGTAGCTAATCTTCAGTCAAATATAAAAAATTGCTTACGTCTAACTACATCATACAAAAAATTAATTTTTTTAAAACAAACGATTTTATTATGGTCGCCTATGTCCATTCCCCTCTTCCATCCCTCGAAACTGTCCCATAAAACTTAATAGAAAAGCCTCGGGTCCGTTTAATAAACAAACAACATCAATTTAATGAATCTAAATTGCTCTGACCATAAACACAACAGCATCCGAGACCAGCAGCAACATAAAGGGTTATAATTAAAAACGGGGAGTTTAATACTCGTCCCTAAACGACGTTTAATTAGTTAATTTACGAATTTAGAGAGGCGGATGACATACTCGCCCGGTGATACAAACAGTGAGTCAGAGGCGGCGCTTCTTCGTTTTTTACCGACCAACAAGAACATGATCGGGGGTCACACGTTTCCATTGTGAGGCTTAGCCAAGAGAAGTGATTTTTTTTAACTTCGCCAGCACAAGATTGATTTATACGCGTTGGACAACTATTGAAAATGCATACGCGTTTGCTATCGTGTCTCTTCGATATGCAAGATCGGTCTAGATGTGTCTGTAAAAGAATGTGCGTTTTCCACGGTGAAAACACTCAAGTGAAATTGACACTTTCATCGCAAACCTATTGGAATGTCCATTTCGATGCTATTGTTTACAAACATAATTACAGACACTGTTAAAATGGAATTGAAGTTGACAATATGCTTCTTGCTCTAGGAATGCGCAAATTTTTGCAAGAACTGCAAAAAAAAATCTGGAATGAAATATCGAGGTTCAAGAAACTTGCTGTGAAGATATTTCAAAAATAATTTTGAAAACTTTCTTTGAAAACTTTCAAAGATTGCGAAACTTTTTTCTGAATATATGCCTGAAAACTTTCTTGGGACAAAAATAATTAAAACTAGAAAAAAATCCTAAAAGAAAAGGAGCAATTTTCTACGAAACTTTTGAAAATTTAGCAAACTTTCTACAAATATTTCCCGTGAATGTATTCCTAAAAGCTTTCTAGGAGCAAAAATAAAATTAAGAAAAGTTCCCAAATAGGAAAGTAAGAACTAGCTGGAAATTAACTTACAAGGTTTAGGAAACTTTCTGTAAATATTCTAGTTTCTAAAGGTACATCCTTGAAAATCCTTTAAGAATGAAAATAAGTAAAATTAAAAATAATTTGTAAATAGAAAAGTCTTTAAAAAGAAAGCTTACAGGTTTGGGAAAACTTTCTGTGAGTTCCTAAAAACTTTATGGGAATAAAAGATATCAACTAAAATGATAGAAACTTTCTGGAAATAAGATATAGAAATCTAGGAAACTTTATAGAAAAATAAGTTCGAGGTTAGGAAACTTTCTGTTAATTCTCTGAATATATTCCAAAAACTTCAAATAAAAAAATATCTCCAAAAGAGAAAGTAGAAACTTTCTGGGAATCTGTAGTAGTTTCGACAAGTTCCTGTAAATATCTCCCGAGGACATATTTCTAAAACTAAATAAATGAGAAAAAAGTCACTTTACAGAAAAGTAGGAACCCGTTGAAAATGAAGTTTAGAAAACTTTCTGTAATATTTCTGTCAACGTTCTCGAACGTTTCTTCAAAATCTACTAAGAACGAAAAAAAAAAAATTAAAAAATGTTATCAAAAAGGAAAGTCTCTAGAAAGAAAGTTTGAACACATTGTGGAGATTTAAGAAACTTCCAGTAAATATTTCCGGACACGAAAAAATAAAATTTTCCGGGAATACTTCCCAAACATATCCCTTGAGACCATCCCCTGTCCCCTATATATTTATAGTAGACTGTTCACCGGGTACAATATCATAAAATTAGTTCTGGCGCGGCGACCGAGGAGTGCCTTTTCTCATTATTCCCTCGATTATGTAAAATGCGCGCAGTGACTCCATCTGATCCGATCGAGGTTCAGATCTAGGTGCGCCTTTCATTAGTAAGTTAGTTAGACACGCCGCTAAAAAAAGACAGTCGCTACTTACAAAATGATTTGCAATAAGAACGCGCCCGAATTGACAGTCGATTAATAAGATTTCAGCGCCCCGAGCGACCTCTGGTAACAAAAAAGAACAAAAGAATAAAAAAATATATGTAGATACTTTTTGATGTGTTCGTATACCCAAAGACATTATTTGGCGGTAGTTTTAGTACATCAGGCAATCGTTTGAAAGATTATTTAATAAAATTTAAAAACGTTGCATCGTCCTGGAAATGTTCCAGATCTCAGTCCGATTGAGCATTTCTGTTTTAACGGCAAGAGGCTCTACCGCTTAGCTATCCTTCAGCAAATGAAGAAATCACATAAAATACAGTTTGAGTCGCCCCCGTATTTATCTGTCCTCGTTCGTAAAAAATCTAAGGAGATTGTAAGGCAATTAACACAGTTCTAATCGCGGGGTCCGAGGTTCAACGCATTCTTCGAGATAACGATAACCAGTAATCACAATAAGTAAATTTACATATCTAATGGAGTCTCTATTGTGGCACACATCTGTGTAAACAACCGGCGAGCTGGATACCGACGATGATTTTAAAAAAAATTCAAACTATGCCGTGAATCATGAAGAATCGAGGCATTTGTGAGACATTTGTTTTTCGCTTGCAATCTTATGGAATGGTTTAGATCACGAAATTTTTTAATACCTCCCAATCTTTCCACCTATTCGTTTTTTAACGTCCTGTACACAAATACGTATAGGAATTAAAACGCGTCCTTTTTAGCACAACAATAAACGAATATATAAGAATATCAAAACAGAGTAAAACAATATTGATCGGTAGAAAAACATTATTAATTTCATCAGATTCTCCAACTCGTGAACACTTTCTGTAAACTTTCCAAAAAGTTTAAAGTAGAAATTTTATAAGAAACTTTCTGTTAAATATTGTTTCCAGTAACACAGGTAACAGTAACGGCAAAAATCGAAAATTTAGAACATATTTGAAAGACACTTCGTGTAAATGGGAAAATTTACTATCAATTTCCCAAAACATGTTTTCAGTGAGTTAGAAAACTTTTTCACTTATAGAAAAGTTAATACCTCATCATTTTCCTAGAATATAATCAAGTAAGTTTAAGAACAGAATATGTCTTGTAGGTAATAATGACCACGAATGGATATTCCCGAAAGTTCAGGATATTTCTGGAGAAAACTTTCTGGAAACTTTCCACATATGGGAAAGTTTTGTACACTACTTTCACAGAAGTAGAAAACTTTCCTATTTATAGAAAATTTTCTACGTAGCTATTTTCCTAAAACAGAGGTAATGACAAGGTATTTTCGAAGAAAACTTTTCATAAATGGGTAAGTTTCCTATCTAACTACTAGACTAGACTAAACTTCTGATCGACATAGGAAACTTTATGGAAACTTTCATATATCCGTACTTTACTAGAATATTTTTCTAGAAAAAATATATATCATTATTATGTCTTCAGTAACACTACTTGTAAGTATCCAAAAGTTTAGCACATTTCTGAAGAAAACATATAGATGAGAAAGTTTCCCATCCTACCAATTTCCCAAATTATGTAAAAGAAAAAAAAAGTTTAAGAAAAGTATATATTATTATCTAACTGAAAAGTTTCTGACAGTTAAGGATATTTCTAAAAATACTTTCAGAATACTTTCCATAAATTAGAAAGTTAACTCTTTTAAGAACTTTAAACTTATTAACTCTCCAACGTAAAATTTTTAATACTTTCTCCTATATGTTCTCAATATTTCAGTCAAAAGACGCGCTATTATTTGTAAACAGTTCTAGAAGTGCCCAAAGAGGCTCAAAACTAAAACCAACATCCTGTACAGACAAACCGGCGATAACAAGCGGTTCCAGTTAACAATTCCGTCGGAGAGAGACCGGAGAACCCATTTAACCTAATTGGACCCTTTTTAAGCGGACGCCAACGGACGCTCGGCCGCCCCGGTCAATTGGAGCGCGACCGTACATTGTTTTTCGGCCGGAGCATCGCCACCGCTGATTTTTAGACCGGAACGGAGAGATGTGGGCGACGACAGGTGCGAGAAATCGCGGCGCCCAAAGAAAAGCCACACTTCGAGACGCGAAAACTCGCCCAACGCGTAAGCGCGTCCACGAGCATATGCCCGATGACGTCACGGTCGACCGCATGGCATCGCGATCCCAATATAGTCGCTTTTTTTCCACGGAAACACAGAAACGTTTATCGAGACCGTTCGCTCTCGGTTCCCCATCCTCCGTCTTTATTGCCGCGAGGAATTCAGGTCCTGTTAATGGACTTAAATGGGTCGACGCTGTTAACCATGGGATTAATTGTGTGTGTGTCACAGCTATCACGCTCGTCGATTCGTTCTGTTGTCTCCGCGTATCCATTACGATGCTATTAGAGCAAGCCAAAGGCCAATCCAGATCCAGATTCCAGTGAAGACTCGTGGACTTAATAATGGATGATGCGGTAGGACAAATAGGACATTGCGGCGATTTTGTCATTGCTCAACACTTGGTTTTGTAGACATTTCCAACAAAACACAAACGCGGTTATAAAATAGAAACATGTCGATGAAAACGAATATTCATAACATGCGAAGAACCCATATAGAAATAGCACTGCTCGCCCGAGACCTGTTAATTGTGGTCGGCAATACGCGTCCCCGTTGGCATAGAAACCGCCGTAAACAAGGCTAATAGACTGCAGCAGATTTTGACTGATGCAGATTCCACTTCTTACTTGTGCATTGTACGATATCGGTCTGCTAGTTATCGCTAGCTACTATATCCCCCAGTGGCATTTTATATCGTAACTTTTTTGAGGTTCGGTTTTTTTATATAAGGAAAGTTAGTGAGAAAAACGATGAAAATTGAGAAAAAAACGGTGAAGAATTTAAACCAGATCGATCAAATTAAAAGATATAGAGAAAGACAGCAAAGTAAAAATATAGACAAAAACAAATACAGAAATATTTTTATCTCGAAGAAAAGATTCTGCAAAACATTATATTGTGGTGGTCAGTTACCGTTGACGACTCTAAATTAGCTTGTCGACTAACATTTACATATAAATACAAGCTTTTTACTAAAACCATAACTTTAGCTATCTAAAAAATCATCAGTGAAAGCGTCAAAATTTATATTAATGCTATTTATATAATTTCTTTGTATGTTTCATCATTATACAAGGTTCAAATGTTCAAAAGAAACCGCCACAAATTCATCGTTTCCAAGGAAAACAAAATCAAGCAACAGGAAAATTCTGGATTCCTGTCAAAACAAAACTCTTACCTTTAGAGTGACGCACTCGCCCGACGCCTTGATTAGGTCGATGATGTCCTCCCTGGTCTTATCCTCCACGGGGACGCCGTTCACCTCCAGCAGCTTATCACCGGGTAGCAGACCCGTCTCGTTGTTATGCTGCACCATAGTGCCGGGCTCGGCGAAGATGACGGCGCGCATTGTCACCCCCGACGCGTCTCCACCTCCGCCACCGCCACGACCGTTGCGTTCGAGAACCATGGCTCGCCTCAGCGAGAACCCAAAGTCGCTTCTCGGAGGTTTCTGTCGTTGGATGGCTAAGGTACGCGGTTTCGGGAGCACCAGCGGTACGATGTCGGGCAGAGGGAGGTTGACGTCGTCGAAGTTGGCGGTCCTGGACCATCTGGAAGGATACAGAGTCGTCAGTTTAAACACAGGAGTAAGGAAATACTATCAGTACGATCATTGATATAACTGCTACATAGAAAGAGGCCTGGAACAGATCCCTGCGGTACTCCAACCCGAATACTACGAAAACTGTGGTTTCGATGACACTTACCTGTGGAAGCCCTGTGACTCCCCCACTGGACTCAGCGAGAACGGAGGCGTTGCAAACGACGAATTCGTCGTGTCCGTGAGGCTATCGGCGCTGGGGGACGTGGAGGTGATCACCAGCAGCTGTGATCCCATGTTCTTCCCCGTCCCGTTAAGTCCGTTGTGCGGAGGAAGATTCTGGTAGGCGATGAGCTCGTTCTGTATGGTATTTCTCGCCAGGTTGACGTGGTGGTCGTCAACAACGTCGAAGCCGTTGCTGTGCACCTCTTCATGATGGCCGTTGCCCTCGTGCGTGACGCTGACCCTCGGCGTCTTCAGGATGCCCCTTTTGGGCGGTTTCGGGGGTAAAGGAGGAAGTGTTTTGTGATTCTGGGGGTGGTTGAGCGAATTCAGGCTGGTTTCGGAGCTGTCAGATTGTGTGTAGCCGTCGTGGTGGTGATGGTGGAGGTGGCTAGGGTGGGAGGGTGAACCGGGTAAGGTGGAAACGGGAGAATCCGACCGGTCTAAACTGGCCAGGAAGTCGGCCGTATAGTCGGCGGTGATGCCGGAGGGGAGTTTCTCCTTCTCCTTGCGTCGGCCGCGGATTTTCAGCGAGCGACGCACCTGGAAGAATAACACATCACTAATACTCCATATGCCAACGTAAAAAACCAATGTTGACATTTCATATTTTAAAGCCGTATTGTCAAAGATCTCCGACATTAGCTTACTTTAGGTGAACATCTGCTGTGATATGCCAAAAAAATGACGAGCAAAAAATAAACGGTCAACGTTAATTCATAAGGTTCATAAGGTCTCCATATAAATATGGCCCACACTTAAAGTTACATCGTGTAATAGAAAAATACGATTTACCTGTATAAGCACCTTGGAAAAAGTCATTTGACAATTCTAACCTAATAGTCCCGCCAACACCGACCACTTTTACACATAGGAACAGATTTTTCGAAACGTAACGTTAGACATTTCATGTCAAGAATATCTAAACTACTGGTAGCAGTAGTAGCTGCTGGTAAAATCGATCGAACTATCAAAAGTTAAACATGGGACAAAATCTGCGGAACCCTTAGGGCTCTATCTGTCTCCTGTGGCCTTCAACAAAGGCCATTATCAGTTTGTAAATAGCGTACACTTACGTACGCCCATCTGCCTCATAACGACTCTGTGGGACCGTGCAACTATATCAAAAGGTCAACAAACGAGGTACTTACACAGTTTCCGTTGTAATATTTTAGGAGCGCAACTATATTACGACCGTAATAACTTTCTAATATAACAAATGATACAAATCATTGCACATTACATAGACTGTTTTCTTCGTACTGGATAATGGAGCTGTTATGAGTAGATACTAAATGTTTTCAGCTCAAATAATCTGATTAACAGAAAATATATCGATTTATATTAAAACTACTCGACGAAAAAATGAGACTAGACGCTTTCAAAGTTTGCAACGGACTAGACACTTTTCAAATTTATTGAGAACTAAAATTTTTGACACACTAGACACTTCCCTTGCAAAAATACTCCTTTTACGGTACTCACCTCGTCCAAACGAAGCAGCTCCTCCGCTGACATGCTGGCCCGCTCCCTTTTCTGCTTCTCCTTCCGATCTTTTTTGTCGCGCTTCCTCTTCTCCTTCTCCTCCTTGTCGGACGTAACTCCAGTCACGGTTGCCTTTTTGATGAAACTGAACATTATTGGAGCCGGTTACCTGAAAGAAAACTGACAGATAGAGCAACGCAATCATTCGACGAAGTGAGTATTTTGCGATAAGATTGCTGATACGCTGATAGACCGTTTTTCGATTTTATTGCACCTTATAAAAAGATGATCAGAATTCCAAACCAAAAAATATGTTTGTAAAAACAAGCGTAAAATCGCCAGCAATTCATCATGTATTTACTTTCTTATAAAAATGTCTCCTCTTAATATTTACAGATGCCCATCCCTTTATTTATTTTGATCACAAGAGCACAGAACAATTATTTTGTTTTGAAACTGTCACGGATAACTAGAACCGTATATAGAATTTATTATTTTATTTGGCTTACAGCCTATAACGATAATACGAAACACTTCTATCGAATAAAAACAATCGACCTGCTTGAGATACTCCATAAATCAAATGTCAGCAATAAATATCATATTATTTGATAAATCTGAGATAAGCTAAATTTCACAAATGTTTTCGAGTAGGGTTAATAAATAAAAATAAACTTACACGAAAACCAGGTTTGTATCTGATAAAATTATACAGGCTGATTCGTAGTACAAGTATATAAAACTAAAATTGGGTAATTTGGTCGAACCTGAAATTACATTATGTGCCTAATTTTTACGAAGCATTTATGACGTACGGTCAACCCAGACAATTTTTCGATCTGATAACTAATTTTCGAAATATACGAGGTCAAATTGGAATTAAACAATCACGAGGCTATGTTATTACCTCCTACAGCTTCTCACAGATTAGCGAGTTTAGTTAAAAGTTAACTACTTTGTTAACACTAAAGTCTTCTGAAAAATAAAAATATAAAAGAAGCAACAAGAAATCAAAGGAATTTCCTTGTGGAATTGAACTGTAGATGATTTATATTTTGGTCTCCCCGTAAGGTCGAAAAAACAAATAAAGACGGATCCTTGCAACGTCTGTTGCTGAGATAAACTCGTAAAATCCTGCATCACTGGGTGGCGCAGTGGCTGTTTATTGTTCCAAGATCTAAAAATAAACCGTTTGACAATATCCCACCCGAAAGACCAAAAAAAAAATGTTGTAACGGGCCTTCTGTTTACAAACGGACCGCAAACTGGGACTGTGTCGCACTTTTACTTTTCACAGTCGATCCCGATCGCTGAGATTGCGCAATTGGCCGATTTAAATCGGCGATTACTCATTCAAACGCCGGTTGACCGTGACAAAATCTATGCGTTAAAAATCAACAAAATCAAGTACTTTCAAGGTAAAAGATCTGCCGTGTTTAGTGGGCGAATTTCGTTCTGCAGTTTTCGATACCTACTAGAAAACGCTAGGTTTTTATAATGGCATTTAAATAAAATTGTTTTTCCGAGGGGGTATCCACGGGGATCAAAATTGTGACAAGATTTCGCAAAATAAGGATTTCCAAGGGAGTTTACTAAGATTTCCCATTTCATAAAAATTACCTCGAAAATTACTATATTTACAACGTGTCTTCAAAAGGTTGGAAAAAAAAACACATATTCCTGGGGACCAAATATGATGGCCTAAATCAAGTTACCTTAGTCCAAAATTTTATAATTTCCGATATACAGGGTGTTGAACTTTTTTAGTTTTTTCTCAATAATAACAATATAAAATGTATTAAATTTATAAAACTTGGTAGTGGTGTGTTTTCTGACACAAGAAATTGAAATATGACCTTGAAATTGCTGTCAATCGCAGAGGACGCCACCTACAGTACTTCACATGCATTCAAATTGTTATAAATTTTGTGTGCACTGGTGTATTTTGTTTATTCAATATTTCTTACTCTTTGACGTTTTTTTCTTAAAGAAACGTCTTGAGCGACCGTGTCTTCTTTCATATTTTATCAAGTAAGTTTTATCAAATTTTTGACTAAGGTAAATTGAGTTAGATCATCATATCTTAGCTCTAGGAACATGTTTTAGCATTTTGCCCAATCTTTTAGAGACAGTCTGTACTGGATGTACATGCACCAAAAAGTTATGCCGAAAAATATACTAGATGAACAAACAAAACTAAAGACAATTAAAGCTATAATTTATCCTAATATATTTTATTGCTGTCAGGTTTATTATTATTTTTTGCCGTTGACGGCCCCAAAAACAAACCACCAGCCTCGATCGATTCCAGACGCAACCACGCCGCTTACAGCCACGTGGGCATGCCGTTCCATCGCCAGACGGACCGTTTAGCTGACTCTTCCACCCTCGTACAAATCTCCAATTATAAATAATCGGCGGCGCCCACGAAAATTTCTTTTTTCCGTGCCTGCGCGAGCGCAATTTTCGAGTCGGGCGCCTTTCGGCGTAGCGAGGCATTAAGCATTCATACCAGATAACCCATTCAAGCATAAATCGGACTTTCACGCGTAATTGCATAACTAGAAACGGCTAAGTATAGACCGATAGGGCACAGCCTGTAATTAGTTTGTTTATCGACGATTGTTATAAGCGCGCAGGCGGTTATTACCAATTACAAAAAAAAAGGTAAATCAATTAGTGATCGCCAGTAACTACATTCTTGATACGATCCTCTTCGGGGCGTGTAATCGCTCCCTTAGCGCAGGCGTAAGGCCGCTACTACACTACAAGGGCTCCTAAAATGTTTGAAAATGTTCCATAACGTTTCAAATGGAAACTAATTATGTGTAAAACGAGGTGTAAAAAGAAACTAAAAACGTGTAAGAATTTTACATTGGTTTGAAGCGTATTACAGGGTAATCTTTCAAAGATCAGAACATGTGTCTCACCTACCTGTATTTCCAATAAAAATTACATAAAAATGGTCTTCACAAACAAACAATGTTGCAATGCTTCCTTTTGTCGCGCTTCAATGGCCCTGCACAACATTCTTCTCATTTTTTTAGCGCGGCGAAATACACGGTGATTCCAAATTATGTGCAAACAATTTGAGTGTAAATTGTTTAAACGATTTTAATAGGGGTTCTTTATCTAAACTTTTTTATTTATGCGTCCCTGGAGGAGGTTGAAAATGTAGTTTTTTTTTTAAATTTTGTCCAAACGTTTTGAAATTAAGAACTGAAATTTGGCACGATATTTAGGTTTCTGAGACTTCTTCTAGACCAGTATTTTGCATTGACCTTGTCTTTCTGTAAAACGTTGAAATGAACTACCCCCTCTACATTTCTTGTTGAGATGCACTTTCTGTGCCCATTTTACGAGTCTACTTTCCAACTTTATTCAATACCAATGTCTATTTAACACAATAACACCTAATAATATCACAAATGACAAATTAACTCTTCTAAACGTAAATGTACTGCCACAGCTTAAATAACAATCAGCTCACAGACTCGTATGAGCGGGAACGTCTCGCGCAGATCTTCGCGCATGCCGCCATTTGGGGATACAACACTGCAGGGACGTGTGGTTGCAAATTATGCCCTTATAGCCATACCGTTCGACGACTGCGTTATTGGCGCACGAGTGCTGTATTTTGTGATTTGTTGATTTTCTTGTATTTTATACTGTTATGTTATTTTATTTTTAAACAATTTCAAGTAAAACAAATTTATATTTCGTATGTTAGAAAAATTGCAGTTAAAACACTTTCTAAATTGGGACAACTATTTTTAATCCGGTCCTGACATGTATCCCGAGCGAGAGAGAGACAACAAGCTTCAAGGACAAATTTTCAGGTTTTAATACTTCAAAGGTGCCGCCGTAGAGTCTGTGAGCTGATTTGTTATTTAAGCTGTGGTACTGCGTTGTCCGAAAGCATGAAAATCTATACAGATATGAACTAAAGCACACTGCTTTATTAAGGTACACACATGCGAACGGCATCTGACGTCACAGGTCTACGCTGTGGCGGCGACCGTTTTGTGGGGGCGTGGCAAGACTAAATTTTTAAATACCGTTTTTAGGCTTATTTTTCCACGAAACGCCATTTCCATTCAAATAATAAATTCTTTCTTCCGCACGTATTTGGAAACATCGTGCAATTTCCCCATTTGTTACAAAAAGTTCGTACGGGTACAAGAAGGCCCTGTAGAGGTAACAGCGGTGAAAACAAACAGGAATCGATCGATTACTCTAACGAACGGCAGTATAAACACGGGCGGAATCGAACGGGGCGCCTGTGTTGTTCACGTTGGAAATGAGAAGTTGGCCATGTCACGAACTAGGAAACCACGACCTACTGCGATTTCCCACATTCTTGCGGAATTTCCTAAGACAAGATCGCGGTAGGCGAATGCCGATTGCGGAGTTGGCTTTTGTTATTACGTTACTACAGCTCTGGATCTGCATCAAAAACCAATTATGTTGCCGATAATATCGTATTTACACAGAGATAACAAACGAGTTGCAAGCCGATAACGAATTTGGATTTTTAGCACGAAATTTGATAAATCCGTAAAAAACGAATGGGGCTGAGAGTACTAGATCACAAATGCCATAATCTACGTGACAATCTACACGATTTTAATTTTCTCCAGAGATTCCAACAATCACGGCGAAGGACTTTTGAATCCACACCACTAAAATTTTTAGCTGCGCTATCGATGCAATTAAATAAATAATAATCTATACTTAGAAATAGGCGGCCATGACAATACACGAAAATACCTACAGTCCAATCAAAACATAATCGTCCGCGAGGTTGTTTTGTTTAACAATTGACATTAAAGAATAGTAATTAATATACATCATAGATAAGTTGTTTATGATCTGAAAAGAATTTTGACTTGCGAAAACTAACAAAAGGTGTTGGAAATATTTACAAATTTTAATACGTTTATCTCGAAAACAATGGACCACTGCTTTACTACGATCCAACTACTTACTTTTCTAAATTAAACACACTGTATACTTAACACCGGCTAAAATGGTTAAATCAAAAACTGTCGACGTTTACAGGACATGTTTCTTAATAACATGCAATCTATAATTTAATTAACAAACATTAAGAGGTTCAATCTAAATAACGGCTGCTGTAAAAAAGCAATTTTTAATTATATGCGCAACGACTCGATCTTAACAATTTCTTAATTGGGCGGAACCAATCGCGATCATTAGTTACGGTTTAAAATTCGCCGAGATTGGACGATTTTGAAACCTGCAGGATACTTTTTGCGTTGGCTTAAAATTTAGAAACATAATTTGGCAGTCTAAAAATTCGGCTATGCAAACCTGGCACTCGACTATGGCATTTAGCTGTTTGTACGTTTTCGTTTGTAGTAAATAAAACAAAGTTGTAAGACCTTTAAAAGACTTATCGTCCAAATTTAACGGCATGGAAATCTGACAGTTCATTCTTTAGTCAATTACTGAGGGGCGTGATACTTCCAAGAGTTTTGTACACCTGATTTCAGACTCCCTATTCCTTTAATGGAAATCAGCGGAATTCGATTTCACATGAATTCCTGATTGACTTGATTTCTCGTGATTTTACCAGATTTTATATGAATTCACTTGATTTTACTGATTTCACTTGATTTCGCAGATTCCACTGATTTCGCATTATTTCGTTGCTGTTATTGATTCCACATGATTTCCTTAGACTTCATTTGAATTTGATGATTTTAAAATATCGAACTTTGCAACTAGCTGGAAAATTTCATACTATGTTGAGTTTGGTTAATTAATTGTTTTCTTACTAGATGTAAACAAACAGCGTTACAAGTGTTATAATAAAATTGAGGCTAAATTAACTTGTAATATTCGACCTTATGGAAAGGTGGCATAGTCAAAAATAAAATCTATAAGATAATGCTTAATATTTTCTTTTTTTATTCAATGACCATAATGTCATCGTAAAATTATTAGAATTTCATTTAACAGTTCTTTCTCATTTAAATTTTTGCCAGATTTGATAAGTTTTAACTTTTATAGAAAAAACTTTATATTGCAATGACATTTCCAATAAAACAGGATCATAAAATAGAAACATTTCCAATTCGAACAATCATAACATAAGAACCGACACCGAAATAACAACACTGCTGACCACATACAAACAGGCACGATAGCAACTTTCGCCTCCACAACAACCGCTAATTCTAGTCAGCTATAAGCTTCCCCGTTGTCATAGAAGCCGCTACCCCGTAAATAAGACATTTAGCATTTATAATAATTATTATACGATTTTTGGTATCTATTAACATTGTTAAATTACACGATTTTTGTCTGAAAACAGACGTCAATTATCGGCAAATCGACAGAATAATCCGAAGAATCCGTTTTCGCGCGGAACGTGAAAACTATCTTGCGAGATGAGGGGATATTTTAAGAACAAGTGGACCCAATAATACCGGCAAAAATATCTGGAATCGCAGGCATAACACGTACAATGGGCGGATGTTTCTTCAGAACGACAAAAGCGAGAGAGAAATCGTGCGCCTATATACAGGGTGTCCCCCGAAATATCGACCTTCGAATTTCGCAATTCCATTGAGCAAATGTGACTTCCAGAAATAAAACATAAAAAAAAATGAATGTAAAAATCAGACACATACACTGACTAATAATCAAAATATGCCTCGTATATGTACCTAACGTGATTCATCCTGTACGAGGAAGTAATTTAACATTCCTTTCCGAGATCTAGAGTGCAAGAGATCGATTCGTGTTTTGTTTGAGATTCTCACAGCCGACTCCGTAACCAAGACATTGCGAAATTCCATAGAGAATGTCGAAGTACATTTTTTCACACCGACTTCCGAAGATAAATCATTGTTCAGGCGAAGCCAGTAGCATTTTCTATCGTAATTAGCTGTGAATTTAAACAGTCGAATAATACAGAAAATCCGAATCGACACAATTCATCCTCGTTGGTCGAGACCGCTTTCGCAATCGACCGAAAATAACCTACCGCCTATATTTGAACCAAAAAAAACCCGAGTTTGTTTTAAATGCTGTGAAGTAATGACATCAACTTCCCCGAGACCTTGACCTATATAGGGGGTTTTACACAGCACGCTCGAATCCGGAACGAGTGAAATATGTGAGGACGCCTTTAGAACAACATAATGGACGCGTGTTTCTTTCACAGTTCTTTACCACCTAGGTGCGAACAAATTTGTTTGATCATGCTGTTAAATGGACGACAGCTTACTGATGTCATTCGCGTTTATTTTCGCGCGGTTAGATCACAACTTCATTATTAACACGTCGACTCTTCGAAACTGGTCAATGAGGGGCAGAAGGAATGAGGTCATACGGCGGTTCGACGAGAAAAAAAATATTGTGATCGATGATGACTCATTGCAGATCTAGTGGCCTACAGATGTACCTTGCAACGATGCAATTAGGATCAACAAGTTTTTTCGAGGAGGTTTTTGTTCAGAACTCGATCCAAATCGAAATCTATATCCAAATAGAGGATATCGACTTCAAAGAAACGATTAATTCGAGCTGTAAAAAAATAGTCTTATCGGAATATTAAACGACAGGTATTTTATCAAAACAAACATATTGATGAAAGCTGTACTAATCAGTGATGCATCTGGATATATCAAATAACGAAATAACACATTTACGATTGCGAAAACGACCCAGTGGCGTTACGAAAAGGTACTTCAACAAATATATCTCTTGAAATTGAAAAATTGAGTATCGTTCTCGACACAGACACAATTCGTAAAAAACAAACACAGGGAGGTGTACAGATGATTTAGAATTCCAGGAAATTCTGTGAATTCGCCCGAAACATGATTTGGCAACGCCGAAAACCGCACAAGACGTACAAACGTCCTTCTGACAGGCTGCCATTGATGGATTTAAAGGGAGGAAACAATTGAACCCACTTGATCGCGATACTTATTTTTTTTGTTGGGGAGGGGTATGAAAAACTTAAATTAATCCATATCTCCGAGTAAAACCGCGCCTGTAAGGTATCACAATCGAGTGAAACCACAGAACGAAGGGTGTACAAATCATTACCATAAAAATTATTCGAATCAGCCGAGCTTAATAAGCGTTGAAGTGAACGTGCAGACTAATAATGTGCACACTAGAATAACCACTTAGTCATTGATGAAATACACACACCTTATGCATACAAAAAAAAACCTATCGAACAAATCAAGTTGCCTGAATTTGAGTGGATATAAAAAATTAGCGTTTTGACGTTTGCACACATGACAAAATATTAATAAAAAGCCTTCAAATGCTTCTTTTTTTACCTTGGAAGTGTTCCAACAGAAAAGAACTCTTTGGCCTAGGCGAAGTTCCCGACTCTTTCTTTTAACAAATTGTGTACCCAAGTGACTGGACGGTCTCAGGTAGAGGTTAGGTCTGGTCTGGGGATCAATAAAAAGGCAGGGCAAGTCGAGAAAACTGCACCAAGATCAAATGCCCAGCGATAAAACCGCAATTTGCGGTGACAAATGGGACATTTTAAAGCCGCACACCTACCTTTCTGTGAGAAATCCTGGATAACTCGAATAAAATACCGTCGAGGGACCCGGAGCACGACGATAAACAAAACACCAGCACATCACATTGTTGCTACAGGCGTAATTTTCACTGGGGTAACACGGGGAACGAGACCGAGACGATTTTGCGATATCTCCCGTATTTTGACAGATTCACACGCACCTAACAAACATTGAATGTCAACTATTTCAATTTCACATTCACTACTCACTTGATTTACACTATCAGAATACTACTATTTTTTCGCTCTCTCTCCTACACACGCGGCGCCTTTCATTGCTGAAAAGAGAAATTGAGTGCCCGTACCGTTACCGAGGTTCAGTGCAGACGCGATAGATGTGAGCATTGCTCGTTTCCTGCGACGCAGGCAACCCGCCGTACGCCAATCCCATCAACTATAGCACGATGTACAGGGTGGTCCGTTTTTCACGGTTCACCATTGCGTTGGCATCCGGGAAAATACACAGGGTGGCCCAAAGTAGATTAAAATTGCTCTTTTCATAGACTTTAACGTAAACCAAACAAATTTAAGCTAATATTGTGAAAGAACTGAAAATAGCAATTTTAGAAAACGCCATCTCGCGTCATTATTTTATAATAGAAAAGGCTAAAATTTGGTACAGAGGGATAAAAATATACAAGACATCGATTTTTACCAAAGAATTTCTATGACCATTAGTTTCGTTTATTCAACATTCAATTGTTTTTTTTTGTTTGTCATAGACACTAAATTGGATCTTGACAGTAACAGGTGGAAATTAAAATTACGAACACGTTAATAACAGTACTATTTTATTTAAATAATAAACCGCATAATTAAAGAAATTCCATAATTTAAATTAAAAATATAGTTGTGCTTGGCATAAAACAAAAGTCGACAAACATTTTGACATATTCGACATTTGCTAGCTGTGCTTTAAATAGAACACTGTATATTTGAAATTTCCATATTCAAATTCTGAAACGTAATGATTTTTTGTCAATCAATGTGTTAGAAAGATAATTTGACAAACCTGTAAATCATTTGTTTGAGGTCGCTGTATTTTATCAGTCACCATTTTCGATTTTTGTCTCTTAAAACAAATAATAATAATACGTTTCTAATAACAACCGTTTGATGTATTTTTAATAAATTTAGTATGTTTATAGTAGTAGAAGTAATTAAAGGCGTTAAATTTATATTTCTTTATTTTCAAGACACTGCATTGCGTTAATTTTTTCTGTTGAATACGCCCATGGATTTTCTGCACGTACACCCTGTATATTAAATTCAGAAAAAATTATGCCACGCTAGGCAACGTGATATACAAGCAAGTGTCAGGTTGGTTGCGGATAACTGAGCTTTTATTTTGCAACAAAAGAAACACGATATGATCGCTGAAGGTCAAAAGAAACTTTGGAGCTGGAGAACATAACCTCAAATTAACTGAAAGTGACGGAATGTCACAATGACTAAACATTAAAAGTTAAGAGTGTATACTGGAAAAATATTAATTTAAATTTATTCCGATACCGTGATGCTTAGTTTTTAAGCCTAGGTTAAGGTGAGTTTTACACGCACCCCTTCTAGCAGTTTGTTTATAAGGTTTTTTTTATTTAGACAATAGGAACGTGAAGTATTATTAGTCTGGCGGAATTTGGTGACAGCTTAATAATACAGGTGGTGTTTATTTTAGTAGAAATATTGTGTTAATTATCTTATCAAATTGTAAATAGCGACGGATTTGTCAATGGAAGGAGTTGTTTAATTATAATTTGACTGACAGCTAAATAATAATTGCTCACATTTAACAATGTTAAACAAATAAGCCTCAATTTAAAAATGTTAAGTATTTAATCTTGCACAACTTGTGATGTCTTTTGAAAAACAAAATCTGTTCTCACTTAGTTTTCTAAAAGAACTGGAAGTTCAACAAATTCTGTTTATCCTAAATGTTATCTATACGTGATATTCACTAAACAAACAAGTAAAAAAAGTGTGGGGACTGTCTCGTATAAATATTTTTTAAACTCTCAGGCAAAATGGTAAACTTCACCTACTGCCCGCCCGGCATCCATATCTGGGACGTATGGGTGGACCACGGTACGCCGCAATGCTTCATGGACACCTTATCGTCCTGCGTACTGGCGGGATTCATCCTGATAGCCGGGACGATCCAGCTGTGCATGTACCGCAAGTACGGGACGGAAGTATCGCCGAACCACCTATCGAAATCCAGACTGTACCATTTGCAGATATTTTTAATGTTATTCCTGCCTGTCCTGGAGATAGTCAGGTTCGCATTGCAGGCGACCGTCTACGAGGACAAGGGGGTGTACGGGTATATGGTAAGACCGAACAAACAATTACCGTTCCGTTATTACTGTTATGTCGTGTTTCAGATCGTATCGTTGGTCCTAACGCTGTTTGCGTACCCGTTCTCGCTGTGGATAGTGAGCGTGGAGAGGCACTATCTTCTCCCGTCCGTCCCGACCAGAGGGCACGGTTTCGTGCTCCTCATGTTTTGGACTCTGATATTCATTTCGGAAAACCTGGCTTTTCTAAATCTGGGACAAAAGAGCTGGTGGTTCAAGCTGAGAAAGTAAGCTAGTTCTTAAAAATCTTTAAACACATTTCAATCTAATGCAGTATTAACGGTTTCAGCACGACGGATCAGATAGAAATGGCGTTGTTCGTTCTACGGTACGTGTCGTGCCTGATGATTTTCCTGTTGGGACTTAAGGCTCCGGGTATTATGCAGAACGTGGACTATTTCAGTCTGAACGATCCGCAGAGGACCGTCAGCGGTCAAGTAAGTTTTTTGTTTGTTTTTCACGGTTTGGATAAGATTACCGAGAGCTGTTGTGGTTTTTTATTTGTTTAGTCTGAGTCATACTACAAGGAAGTGAATAATTCGATCATTAAATAAATACTTGTCTTTTATTTTTACGGCTTCATAAAACGATGTTTAACAACAGTGAACTAATTGTTTGTTTTTACTGGAGTTATCTTTTAAAAAAAAATCTGATTTATGTTTACCGATAAAAGTGTTAAATAATGTTATAATTGTTTTGAAGGAAGTGCATCAAAGGGGAAAGCATAACTTTATACAGGGTGTCTCTGAAAAGTCTGCAGGGTTCTGGATTACAATTTTTCTTTTGCTTTTTTCCAATAAATTATTGAGTATTAGAGTATTTGCACGAAAATTGGCATAATAAACTTTCTAAGGTAATTGAAATTCACTCATGTTTGTTGCACGTCGTAGAGAGCGCCACCTGAAGTATTTTGCGTTCATTTAAAATGCCATAGATCGATTTTCTGTACCCAGGGATATTAAACTTCGTTTGTAGATGTTTCGATTTAATAATTTTATGTTGTTATTTCAACTTTTCCATTTTTACCACTATTTTTATCGTTTCTTGAATAAGTCCGAGTAAATTGTGACGTCAGTGGCAAATTTGAGTATGAAACAAAATTTTTAATTCAAAATATCTCAAATGGATGCTTGAAGTCACATTTAAGTAGATTTTTTTTTTGTAAATAATATAGTAAAAGAATTTGTAACTAGAATTTTAATACACTGCGGCGCTTAAAAATTATGGTATATTGAATGTATACAGGGTCGGAAAACGCTGATGGTCTATCTGAGTTTACATGAGAGCGACAAAGTAAAGTATAGAAATCCGTGCGATAGACAAGGATGACTATATTGACGACGTTTTAAAATCTAAATAGCCACCGCTCGTTTCGTCATTCAACAAATAAAATCCATTCCCACTTATATCTCAGCGACCAATCGCCATCTTCGCTCGGTTAGAAGTAGGAGCGACTGCTCAGATGTTATTCTAATTTAAAAAACGTCGTCAATATAGACATCCTTGTCTTTCGCACGGATTTCTATACTTTACTTTGTCGCTCTCATGTAAACTCAGATAGACCATCAGCGTTTTCCGACACTGTATATGTACTACAGCGCTTTTTACAATATAGTGAACATTGAAATTCTCATCCTAGAAAACTTGTTAGCAAGAAAATTTAATATAATTATTAAGGCACTTATTACAGGAAGATTGTAAGTTTGACATCCTGTATTTCAGATTCCGATACTTTCAATTTTTGGACTAAAGTAAATTGGGATAGACCTGTATATATAATTGTTAATTTTTTAAATACATATACAATTTTGTATTTAAAAAATAGACCTGACTTTCTAGAATCACAGCATGAATAGCAAAATTTTCTGCTGAAACTTAATTTGATACCCGATAATGAATCGAATGGAAATAATTTGTTGTGATTCATTCTCCCAGTATAGAATGACATTGAAATATGACACTGATAAACATTTGACCTCTTTTATTTCGCTATTCCGCACTTGATAATTGAAGATAACGGAAACCTATTTTGCAGCCATTGATGCGAAATTTCCGCTGTACAGGGTGATCTCGAGGTAATGGGCCTAAATTCATAAGTAGATTCCTAAGAGATATAGAGTGTTAAATGTAAAATATTAAGTAGATTAAACGTGTTAAAAACCAAGGAACTTTTTTATGTTTTAAGTTATCTCATCTTTGGTATCAAATTCTGGTTTTCCAACTTTTTTTACGTTTTATGAAAGACGCTGTCTCGCATCGTTGTCGAGATACATTTGGCTTTGAAACTTCCAATGCTGATTGTTGATATAATTAAAATAATTAAAAATTAAATTAAAATAATTTAAAAATGTCAAAAACAAGGATTTATTTAGAATTGTAATGAACAGTAAGTATTTAACATTTGCTTTTTTGACTATAATTGCTCATAAATAAAAGAGATGAACTAAAACCAAATTTTCGACAGATTTCCATTCCTCGACCCAAAGAATTATTTATTAACACCCTGTATCTCTTAACTAATAACTTTTGGACTAAAGTAAGTTCGGCTGAATCGCAATATTTTTACCTTAGGAATGTACTCATAAATTTTGGCCCATTTTCTCGGGACCACCCTGTATAATATATTAAAATTATCATGCAAAATGAAACACTTACCATTGATAGGCAACGGATACATCCAACTGCTCGTAAAGATCCAGGCCATTTCCTTAATTTTTGTTTTGTCTACACTGAAATAAAAACATCATGTTAGTATTTTGCAAACAAAATTAGGCATTGGATATCTCCTAGTTGCATATTGTTCAATAAATGGCAAATTACTTCTGAGCAAAATTTTTGTCCAGTACTAATACCTTGTTTGCTATTTTTTTGGCTCTTAAAATAAATATAATCAAAATTCCAAGATAGATTTCCTTGATTTTTGCATATTTAAAAGCACAACTTTATATTAAATTCCACAAAAGTGCCTTGGTATTTTAGAAACAAAATTAAACGTCAAATATCTGGCTGCATTCTTACAAAAAAAAGTAGCAAATTACTCCTGAACAAAATTTTTATTCAGTACTAATTTTTTTGCCATTTTTTGGCTCTTGAACTAAATGTAATTTATATTCGAAGTCAGATTTCCTTGATATTTGCATAAAATCCAAATTTTACTGCCCCCGTCATATTTAATAACACAATTTTCTATTAAATTTCTAAATGTATCATGTTGATATTTTAGAAACAAAATTAGACGTTGAATATCTTCTGGCTGCATAAAAAATAGCAAATTAATTCTGAACTAATATTTTTTGCCATTTTTTTGGCTCTTATCTATATTTGTTGTCAAATTTCCTTGATTTTTTCATAAAGCCCCAGTTCTACTATCCTTGCCATTCAAAATTGCAATAACTTCCACAAACCTGCATATTCTTTATGAATTACCAAAATTTAAATTCGATACCATGAATCTGCATATCTTATAAGACATTATCTATCAGATATGCAAGAAGAAGTAAATATTTAAACACCAGCCAATGATTATCTTATCTTGATCAAAAAGTGTGCAGAATGCAGAGGTTACAATGTCATTTCTGTAATGATGTGCTAAAAATCCCAGGGTTACCTGTAACTTTTCGCGTTTTTTGTGATCACGTTCGGCCCTTTTCTAAATCCTCAAAATTATGTCTGCCGACCCAGTCCCCGACAAGGAGGCCAACAAGAAACAGAAGGAGAAGGTGTCCTTCAAGAACATATCCGTTAATGTGAAATTCAAGGTTCTCATTTTGACAGGGCCCGTCACCCTTGACAAACTTTTATTTGACGCCTGCTAACGTGATCTAATGTACGATTTTCTTTAGGAACGGACGGACGAAAACTCTTCGACATGGAAGAACTTCTGGAAGAAGATGAAAATACTGTTCCCGTTCATGTGGCCGAAGAAAGACAATTTCCTACAGCTGAGGGTGCTCGTCTGTTTCGGCCTGTTGGCGGCGGGTAGGGTGGTGAATCTGTACGTTCCCATCTACCAAAAATACATAGGTACGTTATTGACGTTTTTAAAATAACGATTTTGTGGTCATTTCATTAATCATGATCTTTTACAGTTGACAGTATGGATGTAGGCCAGCACCCGATGAGTTTCCGTTGGGACTGGATTTTAATATACGTGGGGTTTAAATTTCTCCAGGGCGGGGGGACGGGCGGTATGGGCCTGTTGAATAATTTAAGGTCGTTTTTGTGGATAAGGATACAGCAGTACACAACAAGAGAAGTGGAGGTAATTGAAATACGAGGTTTGACAATTGAGTCGTCTATTTTCGAATGCCGCTAAATCCATTGGGTTATTTTTTACCCAAGGCAAAATGAACTAGTACATGATGATATAGAAACCGTCAACAAATTTGTTACCATTAAAATAATAAGAAATTCAATCGTTACAATGGACATTGATTGAAAAAGATTTTTAAAAATGTAGGGGAGTTTTTTTGCAAACAATGTTTGGATTTAACCGGTTTTGAAAGTAAGTTTTGGAAATTATATTATTTTTCTTAATCCTTACAACATAAAATACACAGTTTCAAAATCATCCTGTATATTTATTGGCCTTACTGGATTTACCCAAAATTGAACATACGTTATAGAGGCTATCACCTGGTGTTGAAACTTATGGTTTTTTGGCCTCGGCTACAATGACTTTCAGATAGTTGTATAACTTTTTTAATGCAGCAAGCGAAAGGTATTACCATTTTCAGACAGATGGCAGCGTTAACTCATTTGTCGTAAAATATGGATTTAGCGGCTTCTGCAAATAGGCAGCTCAATTGAGTTCTCCAATTTGCCACCATACGCTTACGTTGGCAGCACTGTACAAACGGATTGGTATTTTTTTTTTGTTTACCGTGATGTGTATTATTAGCTTTGTTTGAAAATTATTGGAAACTATCAAAAATTGTCAGGCGCATGTGCTTTTAGAGAAAAATGTTTGGAAAACGACAACGTTGACAAAAAATTTGATGTACGGTGGCAAGTTGACTTCGTACATAATCTCGCTACTGGGTACGGAATTTCTAACGTTTTTTTAGGTGGAATTATTCCGACATCTGCACAGCCTCTCCTTACGGTGGCATCTGGGCAGGAAAACCGGGGAAGTACTGCGTGTAATGGACAGAGGAACGGACAGCATCAATAACCTTCTCAACTATATCATCTTTTCCATTCTGCCAACCATAATCGACATCCTAGTCGCCATAGTATACTTCGTGGCGGCTTTCAACATTTGGTTCGGCATTATAGTTTTTATAACGATGTCGTTATATATAAGTGAGTGGTTAAGTCATTAAATTTGATTGTTTTTCCAAATATAAATAATTTTTTTTTTTTTAGTACTGACCATTGTGATAACCGAGTGGCGTACAAAGTTCCAGAGACGCATGAATTTAGCGGATAACGAGACGAGGGCTAGAAGCGTCGATTCTTTACTGAATTTCGAAACCGTTAAATATTACGGGGCCGAACAGTACGAAGTCGAAGCTTTCCGAGAAGCGGTGCTGAAATTTCAGGTAAAACGATTGTTGACAATGAAAAACTTCAGTAGTCGAGAAAGTTTTGCTAAAACAACATATGCGACAATTTGCGCCTTTTCCCGATATACGTTCTATTATATTTGTGCAATTTCTAATTCTACTGGTATTATTTTGTGTCCAAGCATATAATTGGGTTGCATGTAGTCAACTTATTATATTTTTTTAAATATATTTGCACGGAACTATAATAGTTATTTAACCATAAAATAAATGGAAACATAAATATCGATATCGGTCAAGATTATTTTTTTTTTTAATTTTGCCCCTTTTTTAGAAAGAAGAATTCAAGAGCAGCATAACCCTGAACATCCTGAACACCGTACAGAACGTCATCATCTGCGGCGGGATGCTCGCTGGCAGCTTGCTCTGCGTCCACATGGTCGTGGATCAGCACACGCTGAAAGCCGGAGACTACGTTCTCTTCGCCACTTACATCGTCCAACTTTACGTACCGTTGAACTGGTTCGGCACTTACTACAGGTACGATACTCTGTACTACCGCCAAATACGAAAACGTTAACCTATTTTTGTACAGGGCGATACAGAAAAATTTTGTCGACATGGAGAACATGTTCGACCTTCTTAGAGAAGAGCAAGAAGTGATTGACGCCCCGGGAGCCGGTCCTATTTCGGTAAAACGCGGCGCTGTGGAATTCAATAACGTCACCTTTGGGTATTTACCAGAGAGGCTGGTTCTGAAGAACGTGACCTTCTCCGTACCTTCCGGAAAGACTGTGGCGTTGGTAAAAGAAAAACGGTTTGGAAATGTTGAATAAAATTAAAGTTTGCTTTGATTTTTAGGTGGGACCTTCTGGTAGCGGAAAAAGTACCGTTATAAGGCTTCTGTTCAGGTTTTATGACGTCGAGACCGGTTCTATCATCATAGACGGACAGAACATAAAAACCGTCACCCAGGAGTCCCTCAGAAGGTCTATCGGGGTGGTACCACAGGATACCGTGCTTTTTAACAATACCATAAAGTGAGTACGACAAAATTTCTACGATATTCTTTGTATACTTTAATATAAAGTTACCGAGACACATAACCTCAATCTTGACCAGCTTTTTTTGTATTTGCCACAGATATTTCGAAACATCTTTTAAAAATTAGCATTTAAATTGCTATTTGATGTTTATAAATAATAAAATTACATTGTATATATTGAAAATTTCCAAAATAGTAGTAAATTCGATAAAATCACAGCAAAGGGTTATTTCTGTATAAAATTGTAGTACTCACCATGATTTATAGCAGGAAAGGTGAAAGTTCCTTCAATTTTCAACAAATTGATGCCGGCCATGTGAACTTTGCACTAATTTTAACACTTGTAATAAGATTTTGTCATCTTAAATTGGTAATTAAATCTGTAACAATAGGAAAAATAATGGCTTCAATAATCATCAATTGTTTCAATTGTTTTACTTTTAGCCAAGTTTAGAAATTTTATTGTATGAAACTTGATAAAATGAAAAAATAATTATCGAGTCACTGAACAAGTTTTGTAATGTTTAAATATAAGAAATTTATCCATTCTCCCAAATTATCTATGAAATTTACACCGACAAGTGAAAAACTGAAAATTATATTCTTCTATTACTATTTTGAGGTTAAAAACTTTTTCATACAAATTAGAAACATGAACAAAAAACTTACCAAGTTTATATAAGAGCCAAGCAACCAAGGACATTTTTTTCACAGTTTGCAACTTATTTACTGACTTAATTACATTTTAACACTATTTTTATCACAAATTACTTGTCTTAAAATGCCCCTGTGGCTTAATCACAGATGGAAGAGGGTTAATAAGACAAGCCAATCAACAGTAAGATCACTGTCAATTGTTTTTCAAATTTCAGGCTAGGCTACTAAGATTTGACTCAGCAAATCAAGTGTTGGCAAATTTGTGGATTATTTTCCTTATGTATTAAAAACATTTTTAAATATACTCAATTCTAGAGGAAATACCATATATCTCAACTAAAAATGTTTTATTGACGTTGAGAGGGGTTTCTCGAACAGCTTTATCATAAGTAAATAAAAGGCATTGCATGTACAGAGATATTTTTAGAACTATTGCATTGTTTGTTGAAATTATAGGTACAATATAAAATACGGACGTCTGACAGGCACCGATGCGGACGTCATAGAGGCAGCTAGAGGTGCCGATATCCACGATAAAATATTACAGTTTCCCGAAGGATACGAGACACAAGTAGGCGAATGCTATTATTTTTTTAACATTCTCGTTTTACGCTAATAAAATTGTTAGGTAGGAGAACGCGGTCTGCGCTTGAGCGGAGGGGAGAAACAAAGAGTAGCGATAGCCAGAACGCTACTGAAGGCGCCCACTATAATCCTGTTGGACGAAGCTACTAGCGCCTTGGACACGCAGACGGAACGAAACATACAGGTGAGTTCGGAAGATTTGCAGGAAGTGAGGTTATGTCGCTGTTTTTCAGGACTCGTTGGACAGGATGTGTGCAAATCGCACCACGATTATCGTAGCACATAGGCTGTCAACTATAATACACGCCGACGAGATCCTTGTACTACAAGAGGGCGAAATCGTGGAACGGGGAAGGTAAACGCCAGTGACACGTTTTTTTTAAGAAAAAATCTATTTTATATTCGTTCGCAGGCACGAGCACCTCATCGGACAGGAAGGGATATACGCCAACATGTGGAAGCAGCAACTGGAGAGCAGGGAGAACTCGTCCAACGATAACAGCCTGGAGAAGAGTGCTGCATAGCAATACATAACCTAGAAACAATACCTATCCGCTTATTTAAATTATTTATCCATAGTTGAGAGTATCGATTTAGCCTACATATTTTAAGGTTAAAGTGGACTTTTCCTACCCATACTTAGTCGTCGGCTATGGGCCGTTAAAAATTTCAATTCTTATTGATTCGACACGGTTTTGGACGTTCTCGCGTCTGTCCCGAACTGCAACGCTCTGTGCAGTCGGGAAGTGACGGTTTTAATTCTAGGGAAATTGATTATGTACCGTTATTGTATGTAAATTATTTTTATTAAGTAAAATCTAATTTCAAAAACTGCAAATTTTTATTTCCACAAAAAATTTACCAAAGTACTTACCAGCACAAAAATCAGCAAGTTGGAAACAAAAAAACTAATAAAAACATTAAACTTAATACAATTTCTGAGGCATAGCTATTAATCGTATTCTATTCAACAAGTGCTAGCACAATACAGATTCAAACTTTTCGAAAAACTACTAATTCATGTTATTGTAATATTACAACTTATGTCACTTTCTTACTTTAACAATTCGAACTTATGTCGCTTCTCGTTTTACGCATTAATCATCGATCGGTGACGTCAGTTGTCATTTTCAAAACATGGCGACACAGTAAAGAATTAGTGTAAAAACGTCGACATTATTTTAATTTAAGCTTTCAGTTCGCGTTAATTTACGTTTATTTATTCGCACACCTTCGTCAATCTTCCGTTATTCAAATTTAAAGGTGAGTATCCGCCTTCTAGAGGCCTCAAACGCTAACAGCTTTCCTGTTCTTTTTGTGTGTGTTATCTTTATCTCTGTATCACAGCCATCTCGACGTTATCACCTGGTTTTAATTATACACAAATTAGACGATTAGATGTACGAATGTAGACATATGTGTTGACGCTGAGCGAGAACGGGAATGCCTACTTATTATTTTCCAGAACAAGAAACCGACATGGAGAACCAAGCAGCAGGAGCTAGCCGTAGCAGCCCCTCAAAGCTGGAGCAGGCCCAGCAGCAAGTCAATGAGGTTGTGGGTATCATGAGGGTTAATGTGGAAAAGGTATTGGAGAGGGACCAAAAGTTGTCGGAGCTCGACAGCCGAGCGGATGCTTTGCAAGAAGGGGGCAAGAGGTTTGAGCAGCAGGCCCAGAAGTTGAAGAGGAAGTATTGGTGGAAGAACATTAAGATGATGATCATTATGGGAGTCATCGGCGCCATCGTCTTGGTTATAATCATAGGTAAGGAGTAGTTTTTGATGTTTGATGAGCCATGAAGGGAATAGTATTGATAACGAATGTATAATTTGTGGTTTTGACACATTCTCTTGTCAGTGCAGAGAGAATATATTAGGAGAGTTACCGTGAACTATAATATCTTATCAGTTAATCTGGGTATTATTTTTAGTTCTTATTTAATTGTATTTGAATTTAATCAGAAAACAGTAGTGTTGAAGATCATTAAAATGCCAATTCGAGCAAACGAGAACTACTTGAATATATTTACTTTTAAATTAATAATTTTGTCGTAGAAAGTGTAATATCTCTTGTTAAAAGGTAAAATTTAATAAACGAGGTCGTTATTGACAAACAAATTCACGTTTATTTTTGGCAACGTTCTTGCCTTTGTTGTGATAACATTTAGTAGTGGGTTTTCCTTATCTCTTGTGAGAGATAAAATTGGTGAATACGTTTAGTGACGCTTAAGTGAGAATTTACAACAATTGTTAATCTTTTGAAAACATTTCACGGTGCATTATTTATAATAAACTCATTTTTTTTTTTTCAAAACAGATTTCTCTTGTTTTCTCTATTCAAGGCCGAATTGTTTGACACATTAACATAATCTAAAGCAATAAACAGCTAATTATTTTCTCAAGTGCAGTAATATCGCGCTGCATTGCAAATCGTGGGTTTGATTTTGATTTCCCTCCTTTATCTACGTGGTAAGTGTTGAGATAAGAGACATTCATTTTTATGCGTGTCTAATGCTAAATACGTTCAATTAACCCATAAAAATGTGTATCAGTCTTTGTTTACCTAATACGAATAACTTGGTATAGTCATGCGCGTTTAATACCGACAAAGTTTGTCATTAAATGTTGCAACACATGTTAGTAGTAGACCTAATTTATTTTAATTAGTTCATTCTGCACTAGCTAATTAAATTCAATTGCGATTTGTTTTTTTTTTCACTGAAATATTTAGAATTTTAGTGTTTTGAGAGAATACAAGGTGTCCCATAAATAATGGACATACAGCAGCAATGTGTAGTAGATGTCAAGTAGGCCGTATCTGCTTATTTTCTTATAACAAATTATTGATGAGTAAAGAGATACGGGATGATTTATCAGCGCCGGACCTAGGGGCTGGCAAGCAGGGCCCCGGACAGGGGCGCAAGCCAGCGGGGACGCGCTAGCACATTAACCCACGCTTAAAGATTTTTTAGAGTTTCAGTCTGCATCAGGGCCCGTTCATTACGTGCAAGAAAACGCGCTCTTTCTCGATGAAAACAAGTGCCGAAATTATCAACGTTATCCGCTGTGTGGCGCTCGCTGTGTTTATAAAGTAAAGTTCTTTGTGACCTTCACCTTTTTTTTTGGGGGGGGGCGCACATTTGGAAATTTGCCCTGGGCGCTGGCGCTGTGTTATGTTTCAGAGAGTAAAAATTTCAATTTTGTAATTAGTTTTAAGAAGTCTGTTAGAGAGCACTAGTTACACGATACAGACTGCGTAAATCCTTGCAGATTTTTTTTTACCTCAACACTAGACCACTTGACCTGATATTATAAAAGACGTGTACTTCATTCATCTCGATATTTCAATTAGTTTTAAAGATATTTTAGATTAAACATTATATGATAAATAATTTTTTTATATTAAGTGCGCAAAATAGGTATTTCTTTAGTGGCGTGTGAGAATGTGAATTTTTAGTCGAATCAACGAATGCGCCACAAAACACTGATTTCGCGCACGAAATATAAACAAGATTTTTTGTCCAACTATCCAAAGTATTTGTCACAGGTTCGTTATTTTTCAATACGTTTTTTTCTGAAGTCAATATCAAAAGTGTAATATCGTGAAAAAGTACTTGAACTATGAAACAATAACTTTTTTCATGATCGTGTGTTTTTGTTTCCATTTTTTCACGATAGCGTGCTTTTATTCATCGTCGTTAAAAAAAAAATGGATAATTTTGTGTATCTAAAAGAATTAAAGTGTTGCCTTTTTTTTGACAGTTGGACACAAAGATATTTAAACAACACTTTTATTTAGAAAACACAGATTATTCGAAATAATACAATAATAATACATATTAGGCTATCGCAATAAGTCGTAAAAGTGACCACCATTAACGTCTACCATTTCCTCATAGCTTTTCTTAGGTAACATCATACAAGATAGACAACATAGTTTTTATTTGTGATCAAATTTGTTCCATTCAGTATGTGTTCTAACAGTTCGTCCCGTGTATTGTTTTCACCACTGTAAACAAAAGATTTCAGATGGCCCCATAAAAAAAAATCGTAAATAGGGTTGATATGTGGGCTTCAGGGTGGCCAAGGAAACTCACTGCCACTACCAATGGTAAATGTTCATTGAAATGATTTCTAACATAAATTTTATTCTATTGTAATGTAATGTATAAATATAAATATCTCTAAAATGAATTAAGATGAATAAAGTACGCTTTTTATATTTATAAATCTTCCCTCTTTCACTGTTTTATAATTTAAGGTCAAGTGATCTAAAGAGAAAAGAGGAAAGGATTTACGCCATATTTCCGTAAATATTTTATTGTGAGAAATTAAGCAAAAACGGCTTTATTTATGGCCCATTAGTTATGGGATACCCTGTATACAGTGTTTTGTTAGTAATTGACCATAGATTTTACAGTGGGAATAAAAAGTAGTTGAAATAAAATTTTGTCACAAAAATTCTACGATTCCAAAATACATAACGTTTAAATTGAATTAGTTGTACATGTCAAATAAAATAAATTTGAGATCTTTCAAACAAAGCATTTTTCAACGAATTTTTATTTGAATTATGCCTCCTTAATTTTGAACATAGAATCTATGGACTTAGTTTACAGAATAATATAATCTACCATGCATTGCCTGTCGAAATCAGCCAGGCAAAACGAGCAGGGAACAAACAACACTTTTGTTGTTTCTATTCGATGCTTGGTGACATTTGAACGATTAGTAACTGATGTATTTATTTTTTAGTGGCCTTTACCGGTACAGGAGGAGTTGACGCTACCAAGACCACCGAGGCTCCGAAAAACCCGGCAGTAACCAACGCGCCTTAATCCACAGCCGGTTTTCCAGAGTACATAAACTTAACCATAAAGCAGTTTAAATTTCCAAGTAATTTTTCTTTTTGCGCAGTTTCCATCGTGTCGCAGTCGAGTTTATGTACTGTACTTATGTTAACGTTATGTTGTAAATGTTTCTTTTTATTAAACGTTAGTCGTATCTCTGTATTAATATCGGTGCATGTTCACGGAAAAATTTGCCTTGAGAAGTGCCTTGTTGTAAACGGTAGCACAAAAAAAAGTTGGAAACCAAACGTTCCCGGAAATATTTTTTTATCAGCCTAGTATTAACCCGTTTTAAATTTTTATGTACGTTGTAACAAGGTTTATAAGGTTATAAAGTTAGGTTAAGTTTATATAATAAAGGATTTAATTGTGATTATATTATTTACCCAAATATATATTTATTTGACATTTTTGTTTCATTTCATTGATGTTTTTTGTAAACGTTATAACGGGTAAGAGAAAAGTGAGTAATTGAAAAATCAGGAGCACAGATACAAGATGAATACCTCCTGCATCTTATGCCATCCTGATATAAAATTTTCTTCCCTTTAACTTACATACGAGTTTTGCTCCATTTGATTGAAATACGTTTTTCGTAATTGTTATCAGGATAACAGAAAGGTAAGTAGGTAGTTGAAAAATCAGGAGCACAGATACAAGTCGGACACCTCTTGCATCTTATGCTGTCCTGATATAAAATTTTCTTCTCTTTAACATACAGACAAGGTTTGCTTCATTTGATTGAAACACGTTTTTCGTAAATGTGATCAGGACAACAGAAAGCTGAGTAGGTAGTTGAAAAATCAGGAACACAGATACAAGTTGAATACCTCCTGCATCTTATGCTGTCCTGATATAAAATTTTCTTCCCTTTAACTTACATATGAGTTTTGCTCCATTTGATTGAAATACGTTTTTCATAATTGTTAGCAGGATAACAGAAAGGTGAGCAGGTAGTTGAAAAATTAGGAGCACATATATAAGTTGGACACCTCCTGCATCTTATGCTGTCCTGATATAAAATTTTCTACCCTTTAACATATACGAGTTTTGCTCCATTTGATTGAAAAACCGTTTTCGTAATTGTTATCAGGATAACAGAAAGATGAGTAAGTAGTTGAAAAATTAGGAGCGCAGATACAAGTCAAAGTCCTCCTGGATCTTATGCTGTCTTGGTATAAAATTTGATGCCCTTAAACTCAAAAAAGAGTTTTGCTTCATTTCATTGAAATACATGTTCCATAAGCATTATCAGGATAACGGAAAGGTGAGTAGGTAGTTGAAAAATCCTGACATAAAAATTCTTCTTCTAAACTTAAAAACGAATGTTGTTTAATTTAGTTGCAATGAGTTTTTGTTAAATGTAATTGGGATAACAGAAAGGTGAGTAGGTAGTTGAAAAATCAAGAGTACAGCAACAAAGCAAAGACGAGCTTTTAAATTTATAATTTTATTCGCTATCACTATCATCGGCTAAACTATCACCAAAGTCTATATCTATCGCTGTTTTCACTTTCCTATTGCCTCTGTACACAGCATGCATGTTAGCCATCGCTCTTTCCCGTACTGATCTCTTCCGAGTTTTCGTTTCCGTTTGGAATAGCTCTGGAGATGGCACTTCATATTTCGAACTGGATTCTGCTCGTTCCAACCTGGAATGCGCTTCTTGCAGATCTTTCACGATGTTGGATGTGAAAGGCGTTAAACTCCGACATTTTTCTGGAACAAAATCATCATCGTACTTTATGTTCTGTTGAATATTTGTCCTTGTTTATTACCTGTGTATTTTTTCATTAGTTCCTCATATTGGCTATTCGTTTTTTCTATTTCTTTCACAAGGTCGCCATCTCGAACAATTTCATTGAACTTCATGAAGGTGTCTTCGTTTTTGGAGCAATTAAAGGCGTAATCCAGATACGATTCGTAACTTTTAACAAATCTGTCCTCGGGACCCAGTGGTTTTTTCAGGGCTGTATAGTTGAACGCTTGGTCTACTTTCATCTTGGCAAATACGTAGACAGCTTCGTACTGCCCTTGTCTTTTCATTTCATCGATAAGTTCTGCGATTTTCTTGTACTCGTCTAGGGTCAGACGAATCTTAACCCAGTGTCTAAAATTGCAAATACTCGTTACCTGTCTTTAGGATATCAAGAGGCTCGCACTTACTTTAGCGGTTGTTTATAGTACAGTCCGTATAGTAGGTAAAATGCACCTATTTGTGTAAATAAACTGCTGGATGACATTATGAATTTCTTGATGATGTAGAAGTAGTTCTCGCATAGTTCTTTCAGCAACAAGGCGTATTTTTGTCCACTAAAATCCAGCAGAAGTTAGTTGATAGTACAGAATTACCTTTGTTTACTTACGCAAAAATGAACGTGAAGTTCTTCAGATGCCAAACTTTAGAGAAACCTGTGAATCTACACGACTTCATTTTTTCGAATTCCTCCAAAAACTCCTCACAGTCCACCTTGAAAGCAGCTGCGATTTGTTTGTCATATTCGTACATACATAATTTCTTTGCGGAAGACATTACTGTTGTATCAACTTAACCTCTGTTTTCGTTATTTTGTAAGGTTAGGATTGTGAGACAGGTAAACTTGTCGGTAATAACAGTTTCTACAGTTAAACAAACTGTGTGTAGATGTCGCAACAAAACTAAAGACTAGTTCACAATAAGATTTTCATTCATTTCAATCTGTCAACCAATCAAAAAGGGAATATGCTGGTGAACCAACGCCAAAAGCCATTTCAATTGGTCAATGGGTCTTAATAGAATGAATTTGTATACGAACAGCTTCTAGATTAGTGTCCTGGTGCTGCCATCTTTAGTATTAACCTGTAGTCATTTTGAGATCTGATATACAGAGTGTTATGAGATAATTTGAATTTAGGAATGGGATTATTTTTGGAAGGAAAAAAGTTATGTTTATTGAAACATATTGTGAGATTTAAATAATTTATTTATACATTCAATGAACATACTATAACATTAATTTTAAGACACCGACAACTCGAAAAGTTTACCCCCTAAAATGTGTGCTGGAATGTCTAACATTACTAATATGAGTGAACAAATGAAACGTCTTAAAAAAACCTTCGTTGTGTTGGTAAAAATTCAAAAAGAGAAAAAAGTGTCTTAACATTACCACACTAATATATATGTATATATCTTACACTTTATATTTCATTATTAGACATTGATTAAGTTTAAACGTTTTCTTTTATTATTTTAATCAATAAATTGGGATCGGACTAACTCTTTTCGCTTCCGTCATCTTATCGCCAACCTTAAAAATCTGTATCAATATGTACAAATTGACTATTTTAATTTTTAACCTCTCAGTACGAAAAAATATCACAGTTATAAATATTTGTGTGGAAATCAAACGAAAATTTAAACAACACTCACGCTTCAAGAAACTTCCGTCGAAAGCGTGCGGTTTACCTCGCAAATCAGTCCTTCGGAGCAGTCTTTCTGAAATATATTAATCGTAACACGTCGAGGAGCCATTTGGACCCCTCAATTGCAAGGAATGTCGACAAAAGAATATTTTATTTGGTTTTAATGCGAGAAGTAAACTGTACGCTTTCCGTAGTGATAAAAAAAGAAAATTGTAGGATTAACAGTCTATTTTTTTTAAACAACAATCCCGATTTTTACGGAAAAAAGAAAAATGTGATGTTTTTGCAAAAATCCATCCCGCGAAAAAGAAAAAAGGAAAAATAAAATAAAAACAAAAAAATAATAGAAATGATAGTAAATTTTTATTAATAAAGTATGTAACAAAAACCTTTAAATTTTTTATAAATACATCTATATAAATCACAAGCTAAAAAAGCTTTAAAAAAGGAAAGAATATATTGTACAAATCTCAACATATCTCTGAATATGTCAACAAACGACGAAAAAATCAACCCTAAGTAGTATTTTAAAGCTTGTTTTTTTTTAAACTTAAAGTAACAAGTTGTCGCGCACAACGTTAACATAACGCAAGTTGCAACAAATTATTTACAATGTAAATCGGAACATACCAAGTAATCCGTATACAGGTTTCTCAAATTTCAACGTATACATAATAGATATGAGCAAAAATCAAACAATTATACTTTCTTTCTCCTTCTAATACTATAATCGTCGCGGTCGTCGCAAAAATCCCACAAGATCACAGCAGTTCGCAACCAACCACACAATCCGCCGTTTTACAGCCGATACGACAAAAATTACAACGTAAAAAGCTCTTTGGAGTATCATAATTTTATAAATCAATTCAGATTCTCCATAGAATCACTCTCTATTTTATTACAACAATCACGAAGGTGGCTCTGAGAGCAAAACAATTTAATGTCGATGTCTACCAAGAGATGGCGCTCCAATGACCGATTCCCGTCCCGAAGTCAGTGTTGCTGGGATTTTTGCAACGGCCTGCATTAATACTATCTTTTAAACTATATTTGCACCAAGAACTTAATAATAATCATCAAAATTTGTAAAAATCTTGAGTTGCTTCCCAAACGATAAAAATTAATGAGATTCTCCTTATAAAAAAAAAACTCAAAAGATTGCCCGACCGGTCTCTTCAACGAAACCGACCAAAAAAATATATAATTAAAGTACATTTATAAATAATATATATTGAGCTATTCTGTGTCACTTTTGGGGACGAAAATTCAAACGGCAAATAAAATTACACGTAATATATTAAATTAAGAAGAATGTCTGAGTGGATCGTTGAATTCTGGTCCGCAAAATACTTGAAAAAATTAAACTAATTTCTTATTTCTGTACAACCTATTAGTTATTATTTTTTTATTCACAATGTCTTTATGTCTGTTTCCTATTCACAACTCTAAGGGGACGGCGGCCTGGAAAGGCCCCTGCCCGTGCCGCCGTCCCGGGAATTCAAATTCGTCCCCCGGACGCTACGACCGTCCCGAACCGACTTCAAAATGCCAGGACTCGGGTTTAAATTCGAAAAATACGAGTGGGGATACTTACCGGCACCGAACGGCTCGAATCTACTCCCGGGTCCAAAATCTTAAAATTAAAAGTAGTACGAGAGATCGTGAGTCTTCCGGAACGATCGTAACCTCCGCGAGGAACGTCTAGCGCGACGCAGCCTACTTGTCCTTGCCCAGGCCCAGAATGGAATGTTCCATCAGCGAGGAGTTGGGCTGGTGGGCATAGTTCCGTATCTGGTGGAGGCTGATCAGCTGGTTGGGGAAGCCGTTCGACGGCTGCGACTTGGGAATGTCCAGGCTGTTCTGCTTCTGGAAGCTGAGCGCGTCGTAGATGTACGGCCTGTTGGGCGCCAGCTGGTGATGGTTGAGGTTCAGGTGGCCCGACATGGAATTGATCGGCGTGAAGGCCGAGTTCGTGTTGGACTTCGAGATGGAGGTGTCGTACGCGTTCCCCAGGTTGGTGTTAGGGGTGCCGGGGGGCGCAGGGGGGTTTTGGCTCAGCTGCTGCCTGATAATAACGAGATCCTCGTTTTGTTCCAGGATCTGCCTGGGGATGTCGTTGGGGTACTCGTGCATGTTCTCGGCACTGTCTGGACTGACCTTGGGCCAGTAGGGGTGATCCAGCCCCCTATGGTTCAATCCTACAATAAAATAAATCGATATAGGATAATGCCTTAAGAAACAATGCAACTGATCTTTAATCATACGAGATAATTGTAAATTTACGTCTGTACATGTAAATTTGCGCAGAAATCTACCAATTTACATTTATATATTGTAAATATGCATTTAATAACTGTAAATTTACAGTTATAAGTATAAACTTGCAATAAGGTACAAGCAATAGACAAATATATCCAAAACAGCATTTAACAAATGAAACTTACTTTATATTAAATAATTAATAGGAAATAATTGTAAATCTACTTATATGTTTGAAAATTTTCATCTGCAGGTACCAATTTGTCACCAGTAAATTTACCATTGGTAACTGTATGCTTGTATATGGTAATTGTAAATTTGCAGTATAGCACAATTAGAAATCGACCTGAAAATTTACACCACCAACTACAAAATGTAAATTTACAATTGATAATCGTAAATGCTGCTTAAAATCAGCACAGTTAAAGTTTCTATAACTATACTCACCCAAAGGTGGTCCTATGGGCGGCCTCTTGTCCGTCCTTTCCGCATGTTTCTGCATGTGCTTACTCAGGTAGGTCTCCTGCGTGTAGCTCTTACCGCAGTACTGACAGATGTGCGTCTTGAGGTGTTTGCTCTCCTTGTGTTTGGGGATGTGTTCAAGGAGGGACGGTTCGTCGCTGAAACACTTGTAGCAGGAGTTGCACTTGTACGGCTTGTCGGTCTGGTGGCACCTCGAGTGTGACTGGAGGTTGCTGAGCTGGGAGAAGGCCTTCTGACACCCTGGATGCCTGCATCTGAAAGAAGATGGGTTTTTGTAAATGTGAAGCAGAAAAATTCCAAATTTTTATAACCATATTTCTAAATTTGCACATATTTACATTTAATATGTAATTTTACAGTGACTAATTGTAAATGTATAATTATATTAAATTTGCAATAATATATGTAAACTTACAGTTTATCTTTGTAAATTTACAGTACAAATGTTTGGTACAAGCAGCAGATTTATCCAATTAATATCTTTAAAGGTTATATAGGTTTCTTTAATTAAATTACAAAGAGATAATTAATACATATTGTAAATCTACTTTTATTATACATGCATCTGCAAATTGAGACTGTAAATTTACAGTATAATAGTACAAGAGTTAAATATCGGCAAAGGGTAATTTTATTAGGTGATATATCTTTGATTGAACTGTGAAAACGGATAATTCATAAATAATTGTAAATTTACTCTTATATCTGAAAGTTTACACCTGTCACTACAAATTTATAACAGAAGAATGATTTTTGTAAACAGGAAGAAGAAAAATTCCAAAGTTAGTTTTAAAGTACTGAAGGGAACCATTCTGGCATTTTCAATGACAATTGCGTACAGAATAAATATCGAATTATTTGTCGCTAAGATTGAAAGTGAGTAAAACACGATTTTTTAACTTTTAAAAACAGGTTTCTCTAATAGTTACGCCACTGGCCGCAGAATTTTAGTTAATTATGCACAGAGTTAAGTGGTTTAAATATATTGCCGTATTTCAAACGCCGCATATTTTTAATTCTTTAGAGAGCGGAATAAAAGAAACAATTAATAACACTGTAATTGTTTACCGACACGAGTACCTGGTGTAGAGACAAGCAGTTTTTAGCCTGCACAATGTTAAACATGCCAATACGGTGAGTAAGGTGTTTGCAGTATTATGATATATATATTTTAAAGGATAAAACGCTATAAATAATTGCGAGCGAGCGAAAGTTTTTTTACACTCTAACATTCGAGATTATTACAATATTGGCCTTGACAGTAAAAAATGTAAACCACTTCGAATACATATTTAAATTAAAAGGCAGGGAAATATCTCTATTCTATTATAATTACTGCGCTGTAAATTAAAGTTCCGTTAAAAATAATTTTAAGAATAGTTTTCTCACAATTTGTTTCGCGCCAGCTAATCAGAAGCGGCCTCTGGAAATATCAAAGGGCACAACAGCATCAGTGCTATGTAAAAATATGACTAAATCATCCTCTCTGTATACCGTGTATAATGAAGGATTACTTGCGAAAAAATCGAATATGACATCACCACTGTGCGAGTCTTGATGGAACAAACAACTTCTTTTATTTTTTTTAAATCTATTTTTGTGTTATGAACACAAGAAGTCTATTACGGGTCAAAAATTCCCCGTCTTCTAGTTCGCCGGCGTTTATTTTCGTTTCCGTAAATGTAAATTTACATTTATACCGGAACATTCAGTTTCCAACTACATATCTATTTCTACAACTGATTTTGCAAACAAACAACTACATTACGATACATTTATACGTCTACACTTAACTGCAATAACAAACAAATTAATAGAGAATGACGACAAACCTGCAGCACAAAATCTAATTTAGCTTCATTTGTGAAGATTCATATTTCGTAAGGAATAACTGTAAATTTACATCTATACCTGCAGTCTAACAGATCTTTACATTTATATGCAAACTTGAAGTTGTTAATTGTAAATTTATAGTTAAGTACAAACAGAAAATAAATTTATCCAAAATGGATCGACAATTGATAAATGCAATGATGCATATATATCATCAATCAATATGTGAAAATTCATAAATAATAATTGTAAATCTACTTCTATTCCTGAAAATTTACAGATTAATTAAATTAGTAGCTTATAATTGCAGTTGGTAATTGTAAGTCCATACATGGGAAATGTAAATTTATAGTAATTCTTGTAAATTTACAGCTAGTACACGTTCAGTGCATGCAATAGATAATTTTAATTGAGACGGAACATTGTAATTGCAAAGATTATCGATTAAAATTGAATATTCGTAGATAATAATTGTAACATTACTTCTATGCATAAAAATTTACAAGTTACCATAAATTTGCAGTTGGTAATGGCAATTTTACACTTGATAATTGTAAATTTACAGTTGATAATTGAAACTTTGAATTGGTAATTGTAGTTTACAGTAGGCGATTGTAAATTTACAATGTAGTACAACTATATTGAGAAGTCAAATGTACTGGTTCTCTAATTACCAATGATTTTGGTTTGGCAGAAACCAGGAACCGTTTTGAATGGTAAAAATGGCATACTTACTTGTAAGGCTTGTCCCCCGTATGAGTGCGGATGTGCTGCTGCAGGTGGCTCAACTGCGTAAACTTCCTTTGGCAAATTTCGCACCGGTACGGCTTTATCCCTAAGTGTATCCTAGTGTGCTGAGAGAGATAGGAACTATTCGCGAACGCCTTACAGCACTGCGAGCACTTATAGGGCTTCGCCTCGCGCATGTGCGCCTGCGTGTGCAGCTGCAGCTCCGCCTTGGACCCGAAGACCTGGAAAAAAGATCCAAAATTGATCCAACGGTACACAAACTACAGTCATTTCCAAGATTCTTCTCACAGAATGAAAACAACGCGAGAGGAGTGTCTCAGGGTTCTATACCTGGGCACCTTTTCCTTCGAGGAGTTACTAATGATTTTGATACGGTAGTCAAAAGCGTTGTTTTCATCAGTTTTACATAATTATCTATTTAATATTATTTTAGGGAACGCTTGTGACTAGATCTGGTGACCTGCGAAGCGCCACGCCACTGTGTTCTCGACAAAAAGGCCAACTTTGACGTAAACACGTTCAATAGAGTGCATTTTTCTCGGCTATTCTTCAGACAGCTGTACCGTTAAACAATTATAAACAGAAAAACTAAAAACTAATGGTGTGGCACACGGCACACGTCTTGCCACATTTCTTTAAACGGTTGGAGATCTAGTTGGCGGGTTTTTCGAATAAAAAATTCGCCATGGAGAATGCGGAATGCGCTTTCGAGTTATTGGAACTTTCATCGGGCCATTTTAGATGCAGCGATGGGTAACCGAAGTCAATCGCTGAAAAATTTGATTTTTTTTTGCGGCAACACGTTGTGTGCTTTAAACTATTGAAAACAGTCGTAACAGGTTGAATAGAGCATTGGAGGGAAGACATTTTTAGTTGTCTGGACTAGAACAATGACAAAAAGCCGGCGCTGGCAAAGTTTTTATGAAGACAAGTGAAATCAAATGCATGTGCTGGCAAATATAAACTATTCGCGCGACCGAAACGATGATATGTTCGATTCCAGCGCAAAACTAACTACGAAATCGGCGATCTCTAGTCTAGGTCGCTTGTCCGTCTTCTTTCAAGAGCTCTGCCAAGGTTATTAGGTGAGAAATTACGTCGACTTGTTCTACTAAAGTACATCGCTCAATCGGCGTAGATGCTTTGTCACTGAAACTATGGCGATTTAAATACGTAACTGGACGAATTCGAAAACTGACAAGTTTTCGAAAGGCCCTACACAGCGGCGTGCCGCAGAATCGGCTGTAAGGGACAAAATAAATAAAAAAATAAAATAAACGTGATCTTAATTGTTCCACATCAACTGTTTTGCACGTTTTAAAAGTTTAGGACTATTTAGTTTCAAAAATTTAACGCCTCAATTTTTCAGTGACGTACCACGAGGTTTACCATAAGGGTCAGAAACACAATTTTACAAATTCTCCAGATTAATAGTTTCACATTTCTAAGTTTGTGGAACTATTCAAAATATTAAAGCTAACGTAAAAACTGTAGCAAAATTTTTAGTTACATCTTGGATTTAACCGGTTATTCTTCTACAATCGGAGTAAGCAACAAAAAAGAGACAATTGAATATCAATTTAAAACGACATGGTCTGAAAAGTGAAGGCAAATAGTGGTAATAAATCAGTTTCAGACGAGCCATGGGCGTGCTATTTTTTTCTCTTTGTGGTCTCAAATCTGTGTTACATTTATCAGTGCTGGTCCCAATAAGATAATAAAAACATTATGATAATAAAAAACCCCGAGGGGAACGACAATTTCAAAAATTTTGTACACCTGATTTCAGGTTTCCCATTTAATGGAAATCAGTGAAGTCAGATTTCCTGATTTACTTGATTTCTCGTGATTTTACCATATTTTATATGTATTGATTTTAGAGATTTTACTTTATTTCTCTGAATCCACTGATTTCGCATGATTTCGTTGATTTTATTGATTCCACTTGATTTCCTTAGATTTCATTTGAATTTGATGATTTTAAAATATTGAGCTTTACAACTAGTCTGAAACTTTCATGTTATGTTGAGTTTTATTAATTAATTGTTTTCTTATATACATTTTATAGTATTTACAGAAAAGTTCAAAACAAATTTTTAAAACTTAGATAATAGTATATTTTCTGAATAATTGTATATTTCTGTATGTTACAAGACATGACTTTTTTAACCAACGGTGGAATTTGATATGGAAGTTTAAATTTGCACTAGCTGTAAGCAACCAGCGTTACAAGTGTTATAATAAAGTTACTTATTTAAGAAATTATTTAGCAGATCGTGTACAGATATAAGTATAGGAGATTAAATAAAATTATGTCCATTTTCGATTTTAATGTAAGTAATTAAATCAAGCTAAACGTAAACATCAGTTCTATTTATTTGCACTAAACATATAACATTAACAACTACAACTACTATATTTTAATACCACAAAGCACATACAAGCAAGTACAAACTTACTTAAACAAGATTTAATTTAAGAAAAAAAACGCAAAACCTATGCAAGACGTTTTCTGACAGATGACCAATATACCAAATGAAATTAGTTGCTCAATTGATGAACTGTAAAAGTAAATCCAAAGTGGGAACACGAAAGAGAGCAAAATAATTACTTTTAAGCTGCAGTGCCCCCCCCCCCCATCGCTACGCCGCTGGCCTCGGCGCGGCGAAGGAGCAGGAGCGAGCCAAGCCAAGTGTAAAATCACCGCCGGTGTGACCTTACCCAATAATTACTCGCTTTTTCTGTCGCTATTTAGTCTTGTTTCTTGCGGTGCGCCTGGAATTGTGTCATAGCCGTACGAGCGCGACCGATCTAGTAGGCTAGGGAGAGAAAAAAACGACCGAGCGGAATGGGCTTTTCGAAACGCTTTGTATCCGGGCAGCACTCGATTATTTAGCGAGATGGCATTGGTCGGGGCCGGCGTTTTTTTCTCCCCTTTTTCGGAAAGCCGAGCGTTCTGCGGTTTCGGCTGTAATGAGATACGACTTCTAATAAATTTAGATAGTTTACAATGCAGCGGGTTTAATAAACGGAATGGCGGTAGCCCGTGCTGCGCTTTTTTTGACCCCCCTCCCCTATACACGGGTCTATTCAAACGTGGCGTGGTAGTATCATAGTTAACTGTAAAGGCAGTCGCTGAAAAAGAGCGCCTGTTTCGATTCAAAGCTATCGAAACGTCCGTTTTTGCGCGTATTTAATAACTGCCGTTTCTTCGGACAAATGCTCTAATGACGACAATTTTTTAACTTTTGTAAATATACAGAGTTTGTTTATAATGCATAAGAATTATAAGTTAACTTGAAATTAAAAAAAACTTTACGACAAAATTCCTTACGTGTTTGATTTTTTGGTGATTTTTGGATTAAACATCACAAATGAACCAAAATAGGAATTGAATACTGATTTAGACTAACAATAAAAGGCCAAGTCATGCGATATGTGCCTGAGTTTCTTCTGACAACTAGACTTACATAAATAAGATTGTACAAATAAAATTCAGACTGATTTTTTAATTGTGTGACGAGTTGTACAGTAATTTATGAGCGTTTTTAAGAACGCCGTATTCTTGAAACAGTGTTTTAAATTTTTAGACATTTAAGAACTGAATATAGAGCTTAGCAAATAATAGGACTTCATGCCTCCTGCGAATATTCAAAGGTATCGAAGTAAAGCGAATATATGACGACAGAAATTTTTAGGTACAGACATTTTTTAAAATACGTTGTTATAACATAAACTCACATAGTTCTGCATATATAATTGTTTACTTTTGTTTATAAGTATGTGAAAATAATTGTTAAAATTGAGGTAAGAATGGCAAAATAATGTGAGCCTTACAAACGTTTTTTAAAAATTATTATTTTAGAGTTTAGAGCATTCTACATCGTTGAAAACGTTTCTGACTTGTCGCTGGGAAAACGACTGTGTACGAATGACCGAATTAGTATGACGTCACAGTTTGTTTTCAGTTTCAGTTTTCAGCAAGTAGTTGAAAGAACTTTTTTAACAGTTTAGAACCAGTTTGGATTACTTTAATAATGTTAACAAACCATAGTAAGCGATTTGTCGCTAGTCTGTTCCAGTGTAACACCAGCCTTAGAAACTGCAGCGATTATTTCTGTGGCAAAATCGCCCCCAATTTAGTTGGGTAAAAAATGTATCCAGCTTTAACGGAAATGCGATGATATATACCTGCATATGAAACCGGCACATAATTTTTATTTTACTTACGATTTCTGTTGTTTAACAACAAAAAAAAAATACCAGTTTGGATTACTTTAATAATGTTAACAAACCATAGTAAGCGATTTGTCGCTAGTCTGTTCCAGTGTAACACCAGCCTTAGAAACTGCAGCGATTATTTCTGTGGCAAAATCGCCCCCAATTTAGTTGGGTAAAAAATGTATCCAGCTTTAACGGAAATGCGATGATATATACCTGCATATGAAACCGGCACATAATTTTTATTTTACTTGCGATTTCTGTTGTTTAACAACAAAAAAAAATACATTTTTGTATGAATTTGCGGCACGAGCGTGTATAAATCATCAACCGATGGTCATATTAATATAAAATATTTATATACAAAATAATCCCGCTGGCCGGCAAATACAAGATATTGAAAATGCTGTTTAAATCTCATCCCTTTAATAGTCCTATAAATGGGCGCAACAATTATTTGTGATTAAATCGACGATCAGTTTAAATTGATTCGAATTCGTGCCATTATTACTAATAAAAATGGATACTGGTAAATGTTCTAAAATTAAAAACAAAAACAGAAGTATTATAAAATGAAATCAACTTCGACATTCTCACAATGTAGTTTATTGGGATCTAATCCTAAAATTTGTAAAATATTAGACCACGGTTATACACTCAGAGAAATATTTCAATTGATGTTCATGAAACGTTGTGTAATCAAATTTGTAGCATGTTTTAAACAATTGGAATATTTTAAAATGCATTGTTACAAAATTCTATATAATTTAATTGTGCAAAATATAAAGTATAATAATATAATTTTGGAAAGTTTGGTACCAAATTTTTAAACAATTGGAATATTTTAAAATGCATTGTTACAAAATTCTATATAATTTAATTGTGCAAAATATAAAGTATAATAATATAATTTTGGAAAGTTTGGTACCAAATCTAAAGTATGTCCGGGAAAATGTGGGAAATGTCTAGGGTGAAGATAGAACTCGAAAAATAAGATGACAAGTTCCTATAAATTTTTTCCTACAGGCCCTCCCTACGGAGATATGTGTCCATGAAGGACGCCGCTGGAAATCGTTTTTTCTTGAATAACTTTTACAGTACCGAATATAATTTAATAAAAATTTAATGCGATGGACACATGGATTTTTTAGTTTACCAGGGGTGGGCTGAGCTTTACAAGAACAGAACAATTTGAAAAAAAAAATCATCACACAACAATATTCATAGCAGTTCTTTGCAAATGTTTGCAACTAAAAAAAAATAATTTTTAGAATTTGTGTAAATAATATAAAATAATCACATACCTACTTGATACGTCACCCATTATTAGATCATTTTACGATATTGTTTCAACGAAATACAATTCTATGTGTAGATTTAGAGATTGTAATGTGAGAAGTGGTGGGAATTTAAGTATTTTTAAATTATTAAAGGAAGTTTTTTCTTTCAGTGTACAGGGTGTTACTTACATTACACTAGGTTACCTTTTTCGAGAAGCTCTTCATTTTTGAGATACAGGGCGAAATTTAAAAAAAACTGCTTCTAAAAGATGCGTCTTATCTCAGTGAATAGCTGAGATATCGAAATGACAAAAATTGCTCTTTTACGTATAATTCAGAGGCGTACTTAGCTATAATTTCTCTACAGGTGTCTCTTTTCAAATATGACCCAAACCTTCTTTTTTTTAATGTAACACCCTCTATATTTTTACGCAATTTAACTGCATTATTTGCTTAATGTTTACGCCACTGAATTCTACGTAAAAAAAGTCTATCGACAACTGGACAACCTGTACATTTATATATAAAAAAACTAAGACTAGAAGTCCCGTATTTGATTATTCTGATATCTATTTCCAAATTCTAAGAACTAGCTTTGTTTATTATTTATTTTTATCAAATTTAAACAATTATGTACATCCGTTATGGGTCATAAAATGCAGATTATGCTGGCATTTCAATAAATAAACATATATTAGCCTAATGCCGCTAAAAATAAATTTATATGTGACCGATACAAACGCAGAAATTTGAAAGCGAGTGTTAAAAAACGCATTTTACTTTACACGTAGACATAGCCTGACAAATCAAGAAAAAGTGCCTGATACCTCATACAGTTTGTACTTAGATTATGATCTGAAATTTTAATTTTTAAACATAGGCGTAGGTGTTTAATTTTCTTCCGTGGCATCAGAAATGAAAATAAATAAATTTCAAGTTAATTAATATTCTTGTTAACTCCAGTCTTGTTTTAGCAAGACGAAACTTTTCAAATTTTGCCAAGATTTCTTGTCTGAGCCAACACTAACGTAGAATATTTGCTGGCACACAATCTCTTCGATTTCTAGACAACCTATAACTTTATTTACCTAAAAAAACGCGACAAATCGTAGCTTTTCACACACAGGCTTACACTAACAATATCTCCATTCAACCGGCGTTTTACCAACGACAAAAGGCACAATAAACCCGCTGTCTATTGTCCTAGGCATGGCCCACTATTACTTCGCACTTTACCGGCCGTAGATTTGCATTTGTTTCTGGTTATACGCGGATTTTTCAATAACGGCCTCCCATTATTTTAGCCCCCTTTGTGTGCACACCTATGCGGACGAAATTAGTTCGGACTGCCTTTTCAGCCCCCCCTTTTGTATTTCTAATTACAGGGGTGCCGCAACAATGTGTCGGTATGCGAAAAAAAAACCGTTTTAATTGCCGGCGCGTTGCACACTAGATGACAGATTTCGAAGGTATTCGCGCGGCGGCAATTGTTTCCGGACGATCGCGCGATATTGGCGACTAGGATCGGGAGAAAAAACGCGTGGAAAAAAGTTGAGGGACGTCACCGCGTTTTTTTTTTTTTTTTTTTTTTTTGGTGCAATTTGCGAACGTGACGACGTATAGTGCGGTTTTGAGCACGTGGTTAACCTTAAGATTTCGTTTTCGAATCCCCCTTTAAAAACTTATGTTACACCACTGACTAAAATTGAGTATATACAGTGTGTCAAGAGATGTACATACTTCAGTATGTTATTCTACGTTCCATTTTAAGCAAAAAAATTCCTATGAGCTTAGGTCTAGAAACGCTTCGTTTAGGATATACAGGATATACAAGATATTCTCCTCAATAATTTAATAACTTTTAAAATACATTTGTATGACACGCATTATTTTGTTATTCTAACCCCACATTGCAACAATTATTTTCACAGACTTATAAATAAAAGTTAACAATCTTATATGCAGAACCATGTAAGTTAATGTTAAAACAATATTTTTCTACAAAACTGTTAAAAGTGGGCTTTTTAATTGTCATTTTTGATGTTAAAAATGTCATTTTTTGACACGCGTGTTAAAAGTAAATCAAAGTTTATTTAAATTTTGTTTTGAAAATTAATAAAACGTTTTAACAAACACATGAACAACTTTTTATTTTAAATAAGTACAAACCAACATTTTAACTAGTTATTACTATTAACAGTTATAGTAAAATTAGAACAATTTGAAATTGTAATTCCCTGCGGAGTCATCATACTTAAGTTGGTTTTACTGTCAACATGTGTGACACATCTATTTTCTGTAGAAATATTACTGGTAGTACTGGTGGTCTTGCTAGTAGTTGCAGCAGTAGGAAGTATTTGGCACGCAATTTCCATCTTCTGTTCCAGCGAATTTTCAATGTAGCCTTCAGCTACCGTCGAAGATTTCCATCCTCCATGTCTCTTGATGATAGTAAGATTTGCACCAGAATCTGCTAACAATGTCGTCGCTGAACGACGAAAACAGTGTCCGGTGTAGAGTTGAGGATTTGGTAGATTCAAGAACTCTGCAATGTCGGCAGGCATTTTACCAAACATGTTAATTTCGACTGGATTCTTCACACATTTATTCTTCATATATTTAAGAAAAAGTCGTCTATGGTCAGCGTTGGGTGGCCGGAGTGCCATATACTTTCTAAAAAAGTTTAAATAGAATTCACCAACAACACTGAAAGTCCGAGGCACTTTCGTTTTAGTATCTGGTATGGTCAGAACAACCGAAGTGCCCAAATATTCGATATTGTCGATGGTCATCTGACACAATTCCTCCCGGCGACACGCCCCGAAGACACCCACTATTGCTGCGACTTTCATCATCAGATACTTTTCGTCTTCTGCTTCTGTGAGAAATTTGTCGATATGCGTCTTCGTCAAAACTTTTGACTTTATTGCTTGATATCCTTCACCCTCCCGTTTTAAAAAAGCAATAAGTTTATAATGTTTGCTTATATCTTGATCTTGCTTTATTTTTAATATAGTTTTGATCATGGAATAATTTGACCACAGCGCTGAAGATTTCCATATATTGGCTTTTTCCTCAAAATATGCCAGTAAAACACTTTCGTTACATTTCCCAGGGACCTTTTTAATGTTGCACCAATCCGAAAAGCGTTTATAAGCGATTTCGTACTGTTCCTTTGATTTCGCCGGCAATAATTCCAATGTTGCTCGACTGGCGGCTTCTTCTATTTAAGCAGGGATGGATGTGTTACGCTCATTATCGAGATTATTCATTATACTTATAATATTACTAGAAAATGCTGTCAATATTTTTGCGTTTTTTCCGTAACTAACAACAGCACTGGTTGCTACGAAAATTTTGGTTCATAAACATTGCGATCTGTGTGGTATTTTTTGATTTCTTATTTTTATTGAGTTTAAAGTTCTTCCGATTGTTTTGTAGAAAAAATATTGTATGATATACGTGTTAAAAGTGATTTTATATTGTTCGTGAAGTTACAAAACTCGCTACGCTCGTTTTTTAATCATCTTCACTCACAAAAAAAATCTTACTTTTAACACGTATCTCACAAATAGCTATTATACTACAGTTGAATTTAAAAAAATACGTATTTTGAAAGATGTCAGTACCTAAAAATTTGTGGGTTAGATCGCCTTCAGCCGTTATATATTCGTTCCTTTGAATATTCATAGGTGACATGAGATAACATTCCTATCATTTGCTAAACTCTATATTATTCAGTTCTTAAATGTCTAACATTTGTAAAACATACTATTTCAACTTTAAACTACCTGCTTCTATGCCACTGCTATCGAGAACAACGTTTTTTTCAAGAAACAGTGGATATTAATTCCTGTACAAATTTCAATATCTTTATCTTTAGTCGATTTGTAGATAATTAAGAAAAACCTTCTTCGACGTAACTACAACACCCTGTATATCCCTGTAAGTAATGTGAGCACCTCAAATAATGGAACATTTGGGTGAGTATCGAGTTCGTAAATCGAATTTGGTACGCGCTGTACGAGAATGTCAATATTCCAGCCGCAAATCTGACCGAACTGTCGCAATCGCGACTGATAAACGACACACGTTCCTTCGCGAACGGGTCAGGGGTTAATTGCCGTCTCTTTTATCGCCCAACTGCGTCTAGGAAGTGTCCGATCATCGTTCGATCCGGGCAGAAAGATCGCAATTAAAACAATACGACGGAATTGCATCTGTTCGAGACGGATCGATTTGAATTTTTAATTGTCCGCTATCTCCCTATCTAGTTATACGTCGAGTGACGGCGTTAAAAATGGTTCGAGACGTTAATTAAAACATAAATTTTATGTAAATTAAGAGGTACCTTTCGGCCAGGCGAAGGTTACGTAATTTCGCCAGAACTAATGCGCTTTTAAATAGTGTAAACAGGCGAAGGAATTGTCGAAGTTACCTCATCGATATTCGACTTGATACCTTAAATATACAGGGTGTTTTTAAACGAAGAAAAGAAAATGAGACCACAGATTCCTTAACCGATTTAACCTAAGATACAGGGTGTCAAAGGTAACATTTTTTTTCGATATCTGTAGATAACTTCTTAAGAAATCCAAATATTTACATAAAATTTGTAAATCAGGGGTTTCTGCGGGCGAGAAATTCTAATTTGTTTCTAATTTTAACGTCACTTGTGACACATCGTGTTTCTTTTAAATGACGGAAATTTTTTGCAGCTTAGTGTATCCATCCGACTATCGAAACAATCGATTCTCCTAACTGTTATATCTGAAAAAGGTATACCTTGTTGAAGTCGTTAGGAGTAACAGTTTTCGAAATAATCTTATTTGAAATATTCAGCGCACCAACTGAAATCTCTTATCGTTTCAGGTAAAGTGCCTTTTGTACTGAAAATACAACAAAATGTTACTTGAAAAAGTTGTTCAGAACGGTAAATTATGAAGACGTGCATGCTGTTTTATCACATTAATCTGACGTCATAAATTACCGTTACATTATGGACAATCTATATACAAAAATATCTTTCTTGAAAGTGCCAAAGTTAAACTCAAAGTTGATTTTTTGGCAATAATTTTGTCAATTTTTCATGTATTAATTTGAAATTTAATACTGATATTTCTCGTGGTTATTTCTTTCCAAATTTGGTACATTTATCGTCAATAACAAACTGCATCTATAAAAATTTGAACCCCTAAAAAGTTTAAATGTCTATTATTGATTAGAAAATGTAACATTACTATATTTATTCGCGATTTTTCGAATACTTCGAGCGGCCACCAGATCTTCCGGACCCGATCCTACTCGAGAATATTTACAAAGTAGTAAAAGGACAGGGAGGATCTGTTTTACATCAGGCAGTCTGAGAATTTGTAGGAACTGGTCGAATAAATCAACGTACATTTTTTGTAAACAACCATACAGGCACGTGTCGCGTCACGTATTTTTTTTGGTATAAATTGCTATATTTAGCAGTGTTAGACCTGTTCGAGGAACTACAAAATTTCAAGGAAATGCATCGATTTTTCAGGATAAGCTATACGTAGAACGGCGTTGTTGATGCTAATCGACTTGAGCTGGAGGCATCGCCAAAGTTTCAACCAAGATATCGATCGCAGTGTGATACATGATATGATAGCACAGAAAGTATACTTTAATATATATTCGTACAACACACGATATACAGGATGTTCCAGTATTACATGATCAAAAGCAGTGAAGGTCAATGTCGGTTAGATTTGTCCCTATTCGAAGATATTTCGAAAAAATGATTTCGGAATTCTAGCTCCGGAAACTCGACGTCTATGATAACCATTGTTGCAGATGATTTTTATAACTTTGCCAAATATAGAAACGACGAAAATTAAAATTATTATTAATAATAATAGCTGATTGGTAATAGTTAGCTACAGTATTTTGTATTGGTTTTTCATTATTTCGTTCTAAACTGCCAAAACTACATCTTCATCATTACAAGTCAGATTACCTACTAACAACAAGACACATACACCGCGTACAGTTAAATAAAATGCCAATTTATAACTTCGAATGCACCCGCGGCATACTTTAATTATAAAGTCTTGTCCGTTAGCAACGAATTTTACCATTTAGTCTTCCGTTCGCTATAGTTGTGTTGCTGGTTGCCATACTGTCAAACGTGCCAAATAAATAACCTCGGGCGCCCATAATCGTCGATAAAAAGGGAATTATTGTAGTTTTTTTTTTGCTTTTTTGAAGGGTACCCTGAACGAAACAATGTAACGATCTAACCTTCACATAAGTAGAAATAGTATACCAACAAATAGTTGCAAGCAGGAACTAACTTATTTTGTTACTTTCAAACACTATAGCTATAGTTGCGGCAAGAATTCAGACAATAAAAACAATTGCATAATGTCGACTGTGACTTAAGCCGTCTGAATTTTTGCCGCCGCAACAATAGGTTATTTTATCGTAAAAGAAACAAAACAATATTTAAATTATGACAAAACTATTTATTATGAGAAGGAATAGACGTATTCGTTGCTTACAATAGATAATAACTAGTAAATCTATCGTTTTCGTTGTTTGAAACCGTGAAGCTCTGACTATTTTCCTCGCTCCCCTCGTAGGACAACACGTCGCAGACCCCTCGTAAGCCACTACGTCCCACAAAAATTTTAAACCTTTCAGCTGCAGCTAAATATTTAAGAAACTGCAACTGAGAATAATAAAACTATTATAGTGTATACTACAATAAATGTTTGCATTATTTAACAAAAAATGATTGTGTTTAACGCGACAAACTATCGAAAATTACGTTGACAACAAAAACGTTTGTGTAATGTCAGATGTGACGTAAGTCGTCTGAATTCTTGCCACAACTATAAATTATTTTATCGTAAAAGAAACGTAAGAGAAACAAAACAATATTTAAATTACGACAAAACTATTTATTATGAGAAATAATAAACGTATTCCTTGCCTATAGCAGGTAATTGATAATAACTGCAGTAAACAGTCGCGAAAGCTACCGTTTACGTTTGAAACCGTGAGGCTCTGACTATTTTCCTCGCTCCCCTCGTACGACAACATGTCGCAGACCCCTCGTAAACCAGTAGGTTCCGTACGAAATACTACAAGGAAGTCGATCGGGAAACCGAACTAGTACTTTTGGCGCACCCCCCGTAACTAAATTAATCTCGATATGAATCTAATTATCCCCGTCCAAGAACACGGGTGGGAAACACAATTCACCGGGCACTATTGCGCGTCATACTCCTAACAAAGACTCTCTAGCACCGCGACCTTCTGAAATTTCAATACCAGGGTCATGTTCGCCGCCCCTCGCCCCCCGCCCGCGGCCTCTGGCCCTCTCTCTCTCTAGCGCTCTATCCACACACACACACACCTAGCCTCTGCCTACCCGGTGCGTTTAAAAGTTGCTAAACCGATTTATAATAGTCATAGGAAATGCAATCTTCCGTGACATGAAAAAATAGAACGTATTGTGAAAAAGCGCATACAGCCTTGGACGGTTCTGCACACGACATGCACCGGGTATGTTGTAGATTCGTTAGATTAATATGTAACATACGAGCGAGGAGAGAAATTAAAAATTTAGCCCGGAAAATCGGAGCGGGAGCACGCGAGGTATACCCAGTGGCCCAAAGAAGACACCGGTGTAGGTTGCATGTGGAGGAAAGTACCCCTTAAGCAAGGGGTACGCCATTGGTAAAATTATGTGAAGACTAAAATAGCAAAAAGTACAAAAAATACCGGATTTTGTAAAGGAAATCCCAAAACGTACTAGAAAGTTACAAAAAATTCCAAAAAATGCTATAGTCTGTTTGGAAATGAAAGAGAGTAATAAAACCCCGAGATAAGAACCGGCCATGGGTGTGGTAATATTTCGTTTCAGGTAATTATCGGGTAACACTAATGCTAACAGGTAATGGGTGTACATTAGTATATTTTACTGGATACATCATAGGGCAGGAGCCAGTGTATTGTGACAGATCAATCCAGTCTTAGAGCTGAATATACGAAGACGTGCTAGTGCAGTAGAGTAAAATTCGACTTGTGGTTAGTGACTATTGTGCCAGTGGATATAATATTGTTTGGGTAAAATGTCGAGCTTCTCAGATTACGTACCTGTTACACGCGTGAAAAGATTTGCGCTCTCTCAGAATGAGAAGATTATTATATTAAATGTATTTAATGCATTGAAACACCAAAATCCTACCAACAGACGACATCGTGAAAAATTGTTCCAAAATGACAGGGATTGGAAAATGGACTATCTACAGACTTTTAAAGGAAACAAAAAATGAACAAGATACTGTAAATCCCCCAAAATCATATACAGGGAGGTCAAAAGTCGTTATAGATGATTTCTTCAAAAATGTCATTCGCAGAAAAGTACACTCATTTTATAAAAAAGAAATACCAACGTTAAACAAAATTTTAAGTGAACTTTCGGAGGACAACGATTTGCCAAAAATCAGTAGAAGCAAATTATGGGCCGTCTTACGAGAGTTGAATTTTTGCTGGGAAAAGCAGAACAGGAAGTCAGTTCTTATCGATAAAGATGAAATTATTTGTTGACGAAGATCCTACTTAAGATCAATTAAAAAATTCCGTGACGAAGGGAGGAATATTTATTATCTAGACGAAACTTGGGTCAACGAGAGATATACTGTAACAAAAGTATGGCAAGATAAAAATGTAAAAAGTTTTCGACAAGCATTTTCGGATGGACTTTCAACAGGGTTCAAGGCACCTTCAGGTAAAGGGCGCAGATTAATAGTGACATATATAGATAGTGTCAGTGGTTTTGTAGATGGCGGTTTACTTTTATTTGAATCTAAAAATACAGGTGACTATCACGAAGACATGAACGCAGATGTTTTCGAAGAGTATTTTACACAGATGTTGGATCTTATTCCTCCGGGGTCTGTAGTTGTCATGGGTAATGCCAGTTACCATTCACGACAGACCGAGCGGACGCCTACGACTGCTTGGAGGAAAGCCGATATAATTCAATGGTTATCCGGAAAAAAACATTTCTTTTGAAACAAATATGGTGAAAAAGGAACTTTTGACACTTGTCAATCTTAATAAAGATCAGAAAAATATGTTATCGATGAGGCAACAAATCGTCAAATAACGGTACTACGGTTACCACCTTATCACTGTGAACTTAACCCAATCGAATTAGTCTGGGCACAGGTAAAATGAAATGTAGCGCGAAATAATACGTTTAAATTAAGTGACGTGAAAATTTTGTTAAAAAATTTCTTGGAACCAGTAACGGCAGATAACTGGCAAAGATGTATACATCATGTACAAAAAGAGGAGGAGAAAATGTGGGAACTCGATAATTTAATTGACGTTACTGTGGAACCTATCGTTATCAATCTAGGAGACGAAGATAATTCATCAGAATATTCAGAGGATGAATTTTAATATACCTACTTTTTTATTTTCTTTATTATACATTTATACAACACTACATTTGCTCACCATAATTTGAATTTTCAAAATACATATATTTTTGAGTGAAATAAAAGTCCATTCATTAAATTTAAATAAATATTTTGATAATAATATTGAATAATTTTATTTGAATTACTAAAAACCCTCTTAACCCAGTTATGATGCTTAAAGTAGCCTTATGTTTTGAAATGATGTTATTATATTGTTTACTTATAAGAGAAATGAACCGAGAAATTGAAGCGGCATAGACAAAGAGGGATTGCCGGGGATTAAATTTTAGCTACCTGCTACAATTTAGTACAATCCGGTCACACAAAGTTTTTTTAAAAGTACACCTCATCTATACCGATAATACATAATATAAAAATATTGAATATAAGCACCAGTACCACATTTATTTACGATTTGCATACATAATAAGCTTTTATTACTCTCTTTCATTTCTAAACAGACTATAAAAATGTGTGCTTTAGTTCATATCTGTATACGATTTCCATGCTATCCGACAACGCAGTACATACGTCTAGAAAAGTTAATTTGTCATTTGTCAGATTATTAAATAGAGATTGGTATTGAATAAAGTTGCAAAATAAACTCTTAAAATTGTAAACACGTGCTCGGATATTTTGCGGCAAATATGCTGCGTTGCACGGAGTCGGAATTTTCACGTTCTCGCTCTCCGCTTTCTTTGTCATACACATGTACGATGTTTGATACAAAACAAGTGACAATTTATGAACGAATGATTCCATCTCGCTTTACTTATAAGTTAAAAAAAGTACAATGCCTATTACGTACACAATTCGAATTTGAACAGTTCGATTATCCATCTTTAAACTAAAATTAAAGTGCCAAGTTTGTACGTACCTTACATTATTGGAAAATACACTGGCATAGTTCGAATTGTAGATACATAGTATATTCGATATTATAACCTACTTGTTCAACGAATTTGATACATCCGTCGTTGCCTTAAAATTATTATAAGGTTCTATGTTACATTATCCGAGAAAAACAGGTTAACATTCTATGCATAATTTGATCTATAGATAAGCCAATTTTTTTATTGATTTCTACTAATTATAGTAACGTAATTTATATAAGAATAATCACACAAGTTTGTTTTAGTGATTTTTTTTAATAAATAGATGATACAGAATTTATTGATTTCTCAAACATAAGAAAATATAGTTTATGGGTTTTCTGCCATAGAATTTTTATTTACCTTTGGAATATTACATTATTTAGAGGAGAAGGTCCTAGTCGGCCCAAAAAACGTTGATAAAAACTATAACATATAACCTTATTATTTGGGCAGCGATGTGTTGTATTATGAAAAATAAAACCTGAATCAAATCAACGGCAATGTAACTAACCTTCAAATCACTAAGGCAATGCTAAATACTGTCACGCCAATAAATATTTACAAACAAATATAAAAACAGGTGTTAATGCATAATTTTATAAAATACTCTTTTATTAAAAAAAAGGTTAAGTTAGTAATATTTTTGGTTAAGTCGGCATCGTCTGATATTTTCTTGAGCCTGACTACACTAAACAAAGAATCACGTGATAATTTTTGGTAAAATACTTCCAATATACAAAATGTCGGTTGAGGGGGGTGAATAATAATTTGTTTACAATTGTCGTTAAGAATATAAAGCTTTTAATTGGCCGAGGTGTGTGTTTCACGGTGTAATTCTTTGTATTTATGTCATCTATTATGTGAAAGTGTATTTTAGGACTTATCAAAAGGATTATTTTAACTTTATTGTAAGACAGATTCTAAGTGCATATGTGAATTCTTCAGATTCACATATAATGGTTCAGTTGGAGACATCTTGAACTACTTGGGGGGTCTAAAAGAAGTTGCGGCACATAATTGTGTCTGGGGTAGAACGCGAGAAGCCCTATGTTGTTAAAAGCTTTACAGCGTTTGCTTTAGTTCAGCCACTTCATGAAATATCTATTTTATTAAATAGAGAAAATTGGCATTGTAATACAGATTTAAAAACACCCTTAAATAATTCATAACATAACTCTGTTATAGATAATTACCTGACGTAAAATCCTCTATAAGAAAAAGTTTGCTGCATAGTTGCATATGTTTAGTTATCGATTTTCTGATTCTCAATTTAATTTTGTAGGTACAGTAAGAAAAGCACTGGTTAACAGAACCGAGATTTTGTGCAAATACTCCTGCGTACGTTTTGCATTTTTGTACATTTTTTTATAATTAAATATCGTACGATCTCAATAAAATTTGCAAAATTACTAAAATATATAGAAAATTTTCACTACCCCTACACATACAAAACAGATCTGTTGGATTGTTGTTCGCCCCCAGAGTCGATTTATTACAAATTGTCTTGCAGATACAGATTCATGAAAAGCTGTGATTTTCCCGTTAAAGTTATCTCAGCACCCAAAAGAAGTAGGAAGCGCGGGGAAGGAGTAGAAGTAGGAATGACAAGAAAGGAGCACGCGTAACTCAAACTACTTTTTTTACGTTTTGTGAGTATTTGCTCTGCAATTAAATCGCCAAAATCAAATATTATTGTTTGAACGTTACGAACACGCGTACGCTAGGCCGGCCGCCTCATTTTTTTTGCGGAATCCTACCAACGAGTTGCATATTTCAAGCGGCTAGAGGAGCCGGCCGGCCACCGTCTAAATTATTCAGAATAACCGTTAGGACTTCTCCCGCAAGCCGATTTATTAAAAACGTCGGTTTCGACCGCACGGGGCTACGTTGCTATCTCTAAGTCGAGATGGAATCGCGGTGAGTTATCTCGACTATTTCTTGAAGTATGCTATGGAAGTACGGCTTAGATTTGGTCCTTCGAATGACGTACTGGACTCGATATAGATACTACTCTGTCAAGGATACCGTCTCGTCTCAATCACATATATACAAGGTGTTTCTAAAATGAGCATTTAATATTTCAGTACATGTGGAACAAGTTCGAGAATAAGTCAATAGATGACGAGTATTGTTCTTGCTCCATCTTGCGAGGCAAGATCTTGTCTAGCAAGTTTCGCCATGTCTCGCAATTTCGCAAGACTCTTGCATGATTCTTGCGAGACTTTTGCACTTTTGGTGGTTGCTCTCGGTCGACTACGGCCAAGTTAGGAGCTGGTCGATCGTCGACAGTGGTCGATTGGTAGGTGGTTTTTAATTTTTGATTTTTAAACAGTTTGAAATAATTTAAGCAAATTCGATGTGCAGATTTAATATGACGTTAGGTATGGAACAAAAAATTACCAGCTTTAGAAACTTACCCAACTTACCTTACTTATTATTTTAAGTAATATAATGGGTATCGTAAACATGCACTTGATGAAATAAATCAATTTTGTCGTTAATCGGTTTGAAATACAAATATGTGTAAAGAAACAAAAAGTGACGATAATACAATGGGGCATATGACGATCTATTTTTATGTACAGGGGTGATATATTTTTTTCGCAAATAATAATCGATGATACCCACACCTCCATCACTGGTAAGTTCCTAAAGCTGTTAAATTTTTGTTTCATACCTACTGTCATACTAAAAACGCACACCGAATTTGGTTAAATTATCTCGAGCAGTTTAGAAAATAAAAACTGATCATTTTTAAATTTTTGACACCCTGTAGTTGAACAATAGCTGTCTTAAGACTCTGTATACGATTTATTGAACACCTTGTATAGCGCGCGTCGCCCAAACATCATCCTGTACGTCGTGTAGAAGTAGAAGATCGTTAAGAACGGCCCGAGAAAAAGGCAGGCCGCCGAGCGTATGCAAATTTTTCTAAAACAGTCGACGTCCGTTCGAATCTAAGTAACCTCGTTCATAGACAGCTTGATAGACAGCTAAAATTTTTAAAACTCGCCCGCGGCCGTCGCCCATCCCAGCGCGTATGTGCCCGAACTATTACCGGCGCGATTTTTACAAAGTGATCGGTCCGTCGTGTAATAATTTAGAAGGAGATTTGAAGATTAGATTGTCTTACGTTTTAGGTGGAGGCCTTGAGGAAATATCCGTGGAGCGACGTTCGTTTCTTTGTTGCTGCTCGTTTGTTTTGGACGCGGTCTCCTTCGACTGCCGGTGGATATTTAAAGATATACGAGGCGAGTCGAACTGAAAACGCCGAAATCGGTTGCAGCGAAGCTAAAGCAGGGTCCACATTATAAGTAACATGTTTATGTAACATTGCTATAATGCACGGTCCACACTTGTTTATACAGGGTTCCCAGTGCTTTTGAAAACTTGATTCCCTGACGTCTGATCTTCAAAAATAGGTTACCCTCAAGTTTTTTAAAAAATAGTACACACAAAAAACATTATTTTTAAGAACATTTTTATGTACTTATTTGGCAAACACAAAGATATATATATAACAATATAAGAAAAATCTTTATTATAAATAAACCAAACAGTATTATTTTTAAAGCATTTAATATTATTTAAAGTCGATATTAAAATATTGCAAATTATGATGTTGATTTGTATCTTAAACTAAGTTCTTAAGTTTTTATCAAACAAAATTCATGACTAAATTAAAGAAAATTACTAAACGAGAATTAAATACCTTCAAAGCAATGTAAGATGTAACATTAGAAATGTAGGTACTTTTAATAAATGGAAAAGGGATACCTTCCATCATACATATCAGTGGCGGCTGGTGAGATTTCAGGTATGCCATATCTCAATAACGAGACAAAGGACCCAAACCATACGATGAGGTATATATACTGCGATCATATAAACAACTTTTGTAGAAGGGAGAACGATTTTGTAATTTACGAAAACATTGAAAAAAACTGTAATAAAAAAAGTGCTCTCTCTCTCGGGATTTTCAGATTGGCTTCATTAATTGTTGCAAAACGTTTTTTTACATAAACTAATATTCGTTCGTTTATACGTCAAGTGCAAGTGTAGTGCAAACGCTGGTGTGACACGGAAACTTTGCAACCGAATCGTGGAAGAGATGGAGATCCAAGGCGTCCACGGCGTATTGCATCAGTGTGACGTATCATACACGAGGCTCAATTATATCCGTACCATGGCCCATGATCTCCACCGTGAGTTTATATCATTTGGACTTATTTTTGTGCAGATATTTAGAGAATTAAGTGTATTGCGCCGAAGTGGACACTATTGATGATTTATACAAACGTATCATAGCTGCTGTCATTAACTTACAAGTTCAAAATGAACAAGAAGCAGAAACATTTGTGTTAGTTCGTAGGAAATGGGTGAGACGGCCCAATATTGTATTGTTGTAACATCAGGTACGTAAAACTATTTTATTAATTAAAGTCACAAATTAATTATATTAATATCTAATTAATAACATCAGCGGCGAAAGCAGTTGAAATAGTTGTATAAAATAGGTGTTACAAAATGTAATTTATTTCTTTCCTTGGGAATTTCTTTCAATTCTTGGTCCGATCGCCGATTGCATGCTTTGCCTTGTGAGGTTTTACAGTGGATCAATTTGCCATGCAGAAGTGTATTTTTAAACAGTCCCGTTTGATTTTTTTTACAAAATTATATTTGTAAAAGTCCCCTGTACATTTAATTTTTTTTTAGATCACTCTGTATTTTCAGATATAGCTCCATTTTAAGATATTCGATAAAATTATGTGATATACTGATAAAAATGTATCTCATAAGTGTTGAGGACCTCATTTATAAAAGAAACGCATGCTAATGACAATTTCCTGTTAATTTGTAAGTATTTTAAATTATCTTAATACTCTTAGCACAAATAATTTCTTGTAATTTTTAGAAGTGGTCGAGATATAAATTCAAACTAATATCCGCTGGTTTTCTCTTGCAGCCAGACAACAATTATCTAATGAATTTTTAAAATGAAAGAGGACGACGTGGTCTTAACTGTTTGTCCTTGTATAGTTAAAAAAAAAATAATGAATGTATGATTTAATTAACTAACCGTTTTTTTTGCTCATGGGCGGCCACAGGAGGAGGCGCTTAACAATCCCGGGTTTTCAATATTGTATAAAATCAGAACTTTTCATAAATATTTTATTGTTTTGTATTACTTTTAATGTTTTTTATTCACCCTTGTCCCTCATCTGCTATCGAATAAAGAAATTTAACAATTCTTATCAGTTTTTTTGGGCCTTGCCATTATCCCTTCAAAATTGTACAGGGTTATAACAATTTACAGGCTGGCATAGAAGAAAACAAACATATTTTCACTTGTTACACTGAGAAAATTGTATACGGCATTATAAACAATATCAAAACCCTTACAATTATAAAAAAACTAGTAAGACTTCATTTGTTGTAAATTATTCACTATTTTTTACGATGTAAGACACAAACGTACAACTCACGATCAATATACAAACATTCAATCATCAATTTGTAAGTGCTGCAATGAGAAGTGTAAAAATCTAACGGTGAAGTTCCTAACTAAAAGAAAACTGCAATTTCACACAATAACTATAACAACAATAGCGATTTACAGGAATCCATGTTAACAAATTATTTTAAAGGCTTCAGAGGCATCAGAAAATTATATTTTTTTTCAGAAAATATAATTAAAAAAAAAACCTAAATATCCCCTTCCCTTCTGGTCCTAACTTCGTTCGTGTAGCTTAGTTTCCTACACCAGCCGCCAAAAGTTAGGGGCAGATCTGCCGAAAAATAAAAAAACGCGCTGAAAAAGGACGCCTCTCGTAAACTACAAGCTCCTCTAAACCCCAAAACAGTTACACCTATTCTCCTCACAGATTTCGAACGCCTTTCACTCCGGCTACCAGAACTTAATTTGGTCTTTGTACGGCGTAACAGCACGCTTGATTTATTTACGATTCCGATTCATGCATTTTTTTCTGTTTACCGATTGGTCTCGTCACGATCAAATCCATCAAGCAGGCTTAGCAGAGCGTGGAGGACCCGAATGACTAATTTATGGCCAGAGCACACTTCAGGTAGTAGCGCTGTAGCCCAATAGTTCGGATTAAAAAAATGATTTATCTCGGTTATGGAAGTTTCCTGCTTCGGACCGAAGGAAAATAGTTTCGTTCGATCGACGGTAAAAAAAACAATCGTAATACAAGGACGATCTAAAGGTTTTACAACGCAGAAAAATATGTAATGCTATGAAGGGAATTTTAATTTAAAGCGCATTTGCACTTGTTCTGTTCCCCTTTTACTCTAGGCCGTGATTTCAAAGCCCCCAAACTTCTCATAGGCTCCTGTCAAGTAAAACACCAATTAATGTATCATCAAGCTCATCGAATAAGCCTCGAAGACGTTGCTAATTTCTGTTCTCCTAATAACCTTTTATAGAAATAAGGCTGAGACGTCGCAACCCCTCACAATAATCCTCAGTAGGCTGTTAATTTGACTGTTAACCTGGTTGCCTAACTGTTACACGCACTTCGCCCCCTCGGCCATCTAGATCGAAGACGAACGAAGTTTCTCTCTGCTATCTTTTACAAATTCATTTCAGATGCAGTATAATTTATAACAGTTGGTAACTCTACATACGTAACCCTATACAAGGCTTCAACGCAGATGTTATCCGTGAAAATTCTAGAGGAACCAAACCCAGTGCGTTAACTGGTCAACGCATTTTGGTTTTGATTACAAACATTTTTTATTCAGACTTACAGCAGGTTACTACTCGTAAAACAAAACAGTTGCAATGGAACCGTACGCTAATTATTCACGAAACCTTCAGATATTCGTCTTCTTGAAGCATCAGGATATCCAACAAATAACGCAGCAAATAATGTTTTTTATTTGCGACAGTTTATTTCCCAGTTATAAAGAGTGAACGTGAAGAAAAAAATTGATACCGTTTTGCAGAAATATCCGAGATTTCTTGACTTTGTGCCGTGTAGTAGATCTTTGTGATGGCAAAGTACCACAAGTGAATAGTAGATAGATAAATGTAGATTGTTTTGTAAACTGATAAACTTAAAAATGAATAATGTTAGATATTATAAATTACCAGTACAAGGTAAGATGTTGATTTTAACTTTTTGTAGGTATGTTTGCACCTCGGTTTCCCCAAACATTAACTTAGCGTCCTACGGGCTTTACATATGACTTCTTTCAGTGTACCTATGTGTAATGTCTAATCTCGCTGCAAAGTTTACAAACAATAGTAGATAATTTAAACCGTTTGAAATATCTAGTTTATTTATTTATTTTAATAAGTATTAATTTCGTACGAGAAAATTTTATTATACACGTAAAGAAACGAACATAAATAATACTGCGTATCTTCATTATCTCCCTCACTATACCACTGAGGCTTGAATGATCGCCACTAAATACATCCATGGCTCCAGTGCCCGTGTAAGTTTTGCAATTGCTTATCGGTACGTATGTGTGTGTGTACGAAGTAATAACATCGATATAGTTGTTACATATCATTATCAGACTGTTTAGGATTGTTGTTTTGTTTGCATAAGGCGTCCGCCTTCGATTAAAAATATTAAATATTTAGGTAGGCAGATAAAAAATTGCTGGATGTTAATCTAATATTCTTTAATACAGCCAAGTTGCGATATTGAGACGAATGATTCTTTTACATTTCGTTAATGGTGACTTTTCCTTTCAGGAGCACCCTGTATATTAAAAGATAGCGTCCAGGAAGGAAATATTGTATTATGATAATAGTTGAACATTACGTGTTTAGAAGAATGTATATATGGGAACTACAGCAATAAAATGCAATCAAATACAGGGTGTCCGGAAATTATGCGTCAAGACTTCCTCACAAGAAATTAGGGTTCTATAACAATTTTTCGAAAACTCAATATTAACGGAGATACAGGGTGTTACAGTTAAAATTTAATTTTTTGATATTTGTAAATAACTTCTTAAGAAACCCAAATATTTACATAAAATTTGTAAATCGGGGGTTTTTGCGGACGAGAAATTCAAATATGTTTCTAATTTTGACGTCACTAGTAGAGTATCCATCTGACTATTGAAACAATCGATTCTCCTACCTGTTTTATTTGAAAAAGGTATTACCCTGCTGAAGTCGGTAGGGGTAACCATCTTTGAAATAATTAATTTTTGAATATTGTTATAGGACTTTCTGACCCTAATTTCTTGTGAGAAACCACCTCCTGAAGTCTTGACGCATAATTTCCGAACACCCTGTATATAGTAAAACGAAAATTATGCTAGGAAACCGTCCAGAATTACTAGTGCTATCACCGTTTTCAAAATTGAAGGAAACAGGGCGAAATCGTTGCTTGAAAATTTATAAAAACACATTCCTCAGTGTATATTTTTTCCAACTAAAGGTGTCACATTTTCATTTGCTCCTAAACTACTGATTGATAGACATAAAAATTGTGTTAAAAAGATCTTGTCACTTTTTTGTTGCTTCTTTAGATCTTTTTTTATGTATGTTTTTGTATTTAATTAATTTAATAAATAGTCTTACTTTTGTACTTATAGGTGTAAGCTAATAAATAATAAAAAACTGATATAATATTAAAGAAACCTTGTTTTTTTCACTGTAATACTTTCGTTTCTGTATACCTACGAAAATTGTACAATTTCAGAAATTTCAGGTGCGACATGAAATGGGCGCGAATATGTTTGAATTTACAATGCGTTACCATTTTTCTCAGTGTATATTACTTTACAGTTTTGACACTCGATTGCTTCCACATGGGTACACAAACAAGAAATGAAGTTTCTTTGTGTTAAAAAATGTGCTATAATTTTGTTGGTACTTTTTTATATGACATCACAGATTAATAAATAAAGAATTTTCACTGGAATAATGTTAAAGAAACTTGTAAAATGGGCCCAATTTAGTAGATTCGTGTTATTTATTATTACATATTAGAAGGTTGATTTGTAGGCAGTTTTTAGTAATTATAATTTGAGGAATTCTACCTGAAATCAAGCGCGACAGAAATGGCATGATTTTAACACCTGCGAAAAAAAAGAGCTCGTGTAAACACTTCTTAGTGCACATTTTTTTTGACACTCGGAGATGACACACACACACAAAAGAAATCAAATTTTTTTGTGTTAAAAAATGTGCTTTAATTTTGTTGTTTCTTTTTTTTTGATAGGTATATGTCATTATAGATTAATAAATAAATAAAGAATTTTCACTTGAATAAGGTTAAAGAAACTTTTAAAATGGGCCAAATTCAGTACTGCTTCATGTTATTTATTAATACTACACATTACAAGGCTGATTTGTAGGTAATTTTTAGTAAAACAATTTGAGAAATTCCACATGAAATCAAGCGCGAAAAAGGCCATGATTATTGTTAACCCTGCGAAAGAGAATGACCGCGTGTTTACACTTTTCTCAGTGTACATTTTTTACAGTTGCGAAGCTCATCAAATGATTCTGTCCACACAAAATGCAGAAAATTATTTATTTTCAATTCAAATAAAATTACGTCGTTGGAAAATAATTGAACGTTTGAAAAACGAAGAAACCTTTGAAAAGGGTCAAATTTAATGACGTTTTGTTTTATTATTTAATATACATTGCCCTTTGCAAGCATTATAGTTTTGCGTATACGTAATTTTTAATATTACACAATTTTAGGAATTTAACATGGAGAAAAATGGACTCGATTGTTTTTTTTTAAGTCTGCCCAAAATTGCCGTTTGTTACATTTCTCTCAGTGTACATTCTTTACGAACACACACAAAAACAATTTTTATTATTTTTCCGAGGCTAGAAGCACTTTATTGAGACAAGCGCGCCTGAAGAAGGTTTAGCGCGAAACGCAGTTCCAGAGACCGTTCACCCCGTTCGATCCCCTCGCGAGACGCCGCAACGCGAATAATACATAAAGAATTACCTTCTCCTCCTGGAAATTCTCACCCACCGATATGGGGGTGGGCGGCGTCGTCGGCGTGGCCCCCCTGTCCTCGTCCTGGCCCCTATCCAGCGACCTTGAACTCTCGGACCGCAAGTTCTCCAGGTGCGCCTTGTACTCCCTGTACTTGAGGTCGTTAATGTCCCTGTTGATATCACTGTGTCTCATATCACCGCCACCGTCCATCCTCAGGCGTTCGGACAGCCTGTCGTTGCCGTAACCCCTATCCATGCTCATCCTGTCGATGTTGTTGAGGTTCCTGTCGATGAGATTCCTCTCCGAGTTGATGTTCCTATCCATCAAAGCCCTGTCGTTCATGTAAGTACGGTCTTGGGGTTGGGAAAGGTTCAGGTTTCGGTCTAAGTTCAAATTCCTGTCCAGGTTCTGCGTGAGGCTCCTTTCCAAGTTGAGACGTTCTATGCTTAAGCTGTGGTCCATGTTCATCCTCTGTTCTTGCATGTTTCTTTCGTTTAACAGACGCTCCAGGCTCCGCTCTTGTTGTATGCGTTCCTGGAGGATCCTGTCCGAGTTGAGACTGAGGTTGAGCTCCAGGCCGTTGCCCATCTGGCTGGGACGGTCGTAGTTCCTGTCCAGGCGGTCCTGGTGGAGGTTGAGGCGGAGGTCGACGTTCCTGTCCCCCAGGCGGTCCCCCAGCGACCTGAGGGTGTCTATGGACCGCTGGAGGTGGCTGTAGTTCGAGTTGTTCTCCAGCAGCATCGGAGGATTGTGGAAGTCCAACCCTCCGGAGCGGTAATCCAACCTAGACTCCAGTTTAGCGGCTGTCGTTCGGAACTTTTAAAAAAATAGTCCTACATAGACACTGGCCGCGCGCACTGGAACCGACCCACCGCGTATCGAGAGAGTCACGATCGAGTGTGCGACGCTGCGGCAAAAAACAAAACAAAAACGGCTGAAAAAAGCAACGCTCCGATGGATAGTAAAAAGTACACTAACAACATGGCATAAAAACGTAACGCCGGCTCAAGCAGCATCACGGCAGACGCCGCTAAGTGGGGGTAATTTTTAGGAGGGGGTAACTATTACGTAACACAATATAACAAGTGAACGTCGTCTGCCTATTCAGCGCGGACGGGTGGGGGTCGAAAGCGCTCTTCGACGCCGGACCTCGGGGACTAGGATTAGGATAGGAATGCCCGGACGATGGGCTTTTTTTCGGTTTGCGTTGAGCGTAAACTAGTTTTTCTGTTCGTCGGCGACACGCTCGCCGGCAAAAAATCTTTTTTGCCCGCTACTGTGTTCGGTTTTGCACCTTCTGGTGCCACGATCGGGTTCCGGGCTTTTTTTTTAAAGGGGGATAATCGGCGCGTGATCGTGTCAAGTCCGTATTTTTTTTTGAACGGGAATCCGCAGGTCTTCAACAGCTTAAACGGGATTTGTTGGATAAAAAAAATGGTCTGCGGAACAAGTTTTTTAATTTTTTTTTGTTTAATGAAATGAACTATAAAATTATTAACAAATAACCCCTTGCATCTAAAGGGTTGGTTTTGTAAATTTTGTTGTTTAATAATAATAATAGCATTTATTGTACAACAGAATAAATTCCATTTACAGGACAAGGCAATAAAATTACTACAAAAACTGTGTACCTTATCAACTTATAATTCTAATTAATTACCAAACTAAATATCAATAAAAGTTTGAGATCCAATAGATAACAAGTTTTTAAAGCGTACATGTATTTAACTCACACAAATTAGATATATGGTTAAAGTTATTTGACATAATAATATACTGGATCCTTCCATTAGGACAATAGAACATACAGTCATCTCGAGACTTTGGCCTAGATAATGACTGAACAATAAATGTTTCTAAAAGAAATGACAAAAATTTCAGAAAGCGAGGTGCATGTGAAATCTGGACGAACTAATGAGAAGTAAAGCGATTTCAAACATTTAATATTGTTAAATGATTGTGAATTCTTCAAAACAAAGCCTACAGTTTTAAACTTGTGCCTAAAAAATAAAATATCTTACACTGAGAAAATACGTCCACTAAGACAAACGCGTGAAGAAATTGCTCTGTATTCGTTATCAAAACTTAAATTTGTTTGTTTATCTACGTTCCACATGATCTAAGATATCTGTGTCATATAACATTTATCACGTCGCTTCTTGTTTTTGTTAAGCGTGCCGTATTCTTGAAATAGTGTTTTTTAAAAATACAAGTAATTTTAGACATTTAAGAACTAAATAATATAGAGCAACTAACAGGAATGTTATCTCATGCTATCTGCGAATATTCAAAGGTATCGAAGTAACATATAACGACAGAAAGCGGTCTAACCAACTAATTTTTAGGTACAGAAATCTTTCAAAATACAAATTTTTTCAATTCAACTGTAGATATAAATATTTTTATAACATATACTTAAATAATTCTGCATATAAGATTGTTCACATTTGTTTATAACTATGTGGAAATAAATGTTAAAATGTAGGATTAGAATAGCAAAATACGCGTTTTTTTACGAGATTTGTGTACCTAAAAAACTAATAATTTGGTCATTTTACGTCAAGAAATACGGCGCCTCTAAAAGGTCTAGAAGTTGTCCCAATATAGGTAATGTATCTTGACAAAATCTATTTCATTTTTGAAGATTTGATCTTTAGAAGAAATTAATTTTGCTCTATTATATAAACATTTTACTACACCTTCCTTTATATTCATTATTGATATTGAAATTTAAATATCTTTCAATATTCTTTTAATTAGAACATCTAAAAATGGCAATGTATCCTTTTTAATTTCTAAAGAAAATTTAATATATTGTTTTTTTTTTCATTTACATACCTCAAAAAATTATTTTCATCATAATTATAAGGCCAAATTGCAAAAATATCATCTACGTGTCTCCACGAAATTATAGGTTCTTTCCTTAAATTATTAATATAGTTGTTTTCAATATTCTATAAGCATATTACTTAATACAGAAGATCAAAAAAATGCGACTGCCATTACAAAATTTTGATGGAGTCAAACAAAAAATAACACAGATAAATAATAACAGACAATAGGGTTTTTGGAGTTTGATAAAAAAACGTCAAATGTCAAACCAAGATATAATGGAATCTCTATAATGTCGTCTACATTTATGGCGAATAACACACACTTGACAATCCTTTGCTCATAGTTCTGTTGCCGTTACTCAGAGAGAAAAAAAAAATGTTAAGTAAAATATGTTTGGTTTGCTACAATTTATCATACAGCAAAATAAAGGCACTCATATTACGCACGCCCTGTATATACATGTTTTTTCTACAATAAATAAAATATTATAAATCTATATAAACTGTTTTAATTGCTTATTTTTATTTAATGCCAATAAAATCAATTAATATCAACAAAATAAAATAAAGCGAAACATAAAAAAACGCATTAATTTTCACAAACGAATATCAAAGTGTCATACATCCAAATACCATGGAGCAAAAGATAAATTGACATCTTAGTATGCTAATGAGAAATTTAATAAAAAATAAACGACTACTTATTATAATTACGTAATTATAATGATAAAGTTACGATAAAAATGACGCCTTTTTTATCCAACTGCGATATTTAGAGGAATTGATGAGACAAAAAATATTAGTACGTTCGTATTTGTACAGGTAGGTATCTTCTTCAAATCAAATATTGAACGTATTGGCTAATATCTGAATGGAGACACCGAAATGTTCATTTTCTTACAAAGTGTAACCTGTAATAGGAATAGTAAGTAGAACAATGTGTTTATATTACCTTTACAATACAGTAAAAAAAGTAGGAAGTAGGGACATGTGATGTAAAAACCGAGCTTAAAATAATTAACAAACATAAAATTGCATCATTCTGTCAGTTCTATATGAAGTACCACGATTTTTTTTTTATTTTTCTCATCTTCGATTTTGGAAACGACATATTTATTTATGAGCATGATTATTTAAAAAAAAAAACGAGATCTAAGAATATCACAGATTTAAATTACGTCGATTTTTTCGAGGTCAACAGGTTCTATAAATAAAGCCCATTCGCGTAAATCAGGTAATAATTTTTCCAAAATATTTTGAATTTAGTGCCTGCTTGCATATTTGACCTTTTGATACCATCGGCAAAACATAAATAAATAATATGATTTGATAATATGTACATTCGTCGCTGCTGGATCACGTAATCTAGTATGTACTGGATGTTCTGACAAGTTCAAACTTTATAAGAAATGAAAAAAGATATATACAGGGTGACTCAGTTTTTATTGAACAAACTTCGAGGGTAAGTAGAAGTTTGAAAAATAATGGCAGTTTATTATATAATAGTTATAATTTTGGGGCTTTATAAGGAAGATACAGAGTATTAAAGTTTAAAGAAAAAAAATGACATTTTCGTATAATTACTAAAGTAATGGAGATCAAGCACTTTGGACAACTAGTGGCGGAGATATGGGCAGTTCGTATCTTTAGAAAAAAAGTTGTATCGCCCTGTATACTGTTAAACTTTATGACATTTTTAAATGTGTATTTTAATTTCTAACAAAAACCCTATATTACATTTTTCTTTTTCTCAGAAATTAAAACACATTTAAAAATGTCATAAACTTTAATATTATACAGGGCGATATAACTTTTTTCTTAAATTAAAGATACGAACTATCCATATCTCCACCACTGGTTGTTCAAAATGCTTGATATTTTCACATTTTATGACACCTTAACTAACTACACTGTGTACCAAGTATGGCTTAAATATCAAAAAATCATTTTTTTAAACTTTAACACCCTGCATCTTCCTTATAAAGCCCCAAAATTATAACTGTTACATAACAAACTGCCATTATTTTTCAAAGTTCTACTTACCCTCAAAGTTTGTTCATTAAAAACTTAATCACCCTGTATATAAAGATTTGTACATTGTCTCAATCAGGACAATTTTGGCTGGAATTTCTAACAAAACGATCTTACGGACTGGTTACAATCAATAAAAATAAAATTTGGACCAATAATATCAAGAAATCAACACAAAAACTTTTTAACAAGAACAATAAAGAGTAAATATCCGTTAGCTAACACACTCATTAATTAAACATAACGTTCTTGTTACAAGTTTTTTAATATTCATATTATTTATTCAACTTATTCTCTACGGATATCTGTTCTTTCACATGCAGTTTTTTTTCTCGTATTCATGCCATTTTCAGGTTTGTCTTTTAATAGCAGTCTTTTTTGCAATCTAATAATTTCTTCCAACTTGTTAACATTCTGATTTTTATCGCTGGTCTTTATCTACATATGTGTCGATTTGAGAATTCCATTCGCTACTTTTTTACTTTGAAAGACCTACTTATTTGTCTGAACCACCGAAATTGAACATAAAATGAATTTATGATCTTATTTTATTAATCGCAAAATTATCCGGTTTAAAAATGTCGTACCGTTATATGATTGTTAAAATATGTTAAACGTAATAGAAATTAGAAATATGGGAATGCCATATCCACTATTCTGTTGCTCATTTTCATTTTTTTTACAAGTTAACTACATAATTCAGTAAGTTTCAACTTTGAAATCAAAATTCTTATTAAGTATTGGGCCGAATTATAAAATTCAAAGTCTTTTGTAAAGAGAATTGCAAGAGCTTTCAAAATAATATTACTCAACTCCCAATGCCATTTAAATATTTTGGGGTGATGCTTACCCTGGCTTAGGGGTGAAAGTGGCGGAGTGAAAAATACTAGCAAAGAATGTCCCCCTTTAATCTAAAATCAACGGGTGTAAGCGTTTTTCAACAATCTTGACGCTGTTCCTGAAAATGGCTCTGTTTCGTTTTCATCTGGCCACCCTGTATACTCTTTTAGACTACATTATCTTTTTTTTATCAACTTATATCAACTCTAAAAAAATATAGGATATTTTACTATTTAATTAAATTACAATTCTTTATAATGTTCATTTAATTCTGTCACTGATTTTTGACTTTAGTGACGCTTGTTACTTTAATTACTACAAATATTCTTGACTGCTTTGACCTAAAGTCTGCTACAATCCCGATACTGCCCAATCAGTTCCGAAGCGTCAAAAATCCACTTAGCCAGTTCAGTGACACATTTTTTTTGTGCAACGTTGTATAAGGAGTACCGTAAGGTACCATTTTACGACCCAAAGGGTTGCGCGCTTTTCCCGAAATCCATCCCGAGTCTTTACGGTCCTCATTTATTGGTTATCGCCGACGATTTTTTGCCGGCACTGTTCTAAGGACGAACCCTACGACGCATTCAGAAGCCAGAAGGCCATAAAGGACCCTTTCAGAAAAAACTTCCGTGTTTATGGAATGCCCGGTAAATATTTGGACGTATTGGCGGAGATAACAGAGACATGATTTAGTTAAATAAGTCGGTGAAAGGGTTACACTTGGTTGAAATTTTATTGGGAATGGGGTTGTAAGAAAGGGTTAAGCGTTGTAAAATTCGGGTTTGATTATTTTATTTGAATATTGGGGGTTGAGCGCGTTGGGCAATCGATCCAAAAAAGGTCTCGAAAAAGCGACATGCTTGATACACTCTGAAACATGAAATTATTGATATTTACATAATATTTACTATATTATGGTAGTTGTCTCATGTAATTCTACAGTTATTAAGAAAATTTACAATGCTAATTTAAATAATACGTAAGGCGTGTAATAGCTATGTTATATATTGTAATAGTTCTACACTGATAAAAATTTTTCTGTAATTTCACATAACTTTACGATGGCAACAATTCGTGACCTGCGTATATGATTTTAATGCTAAATTCATACATTGTAAGTTTTAGGTTGGAATTGTAAAATATAGATATATAATTTAACTGAGAAGACAATTTAATTTTTTTTTATATTTTATATACAATGTATCCCACTTTTCATGGAGCCACCCTGGTATCTCGCTCACCTGATATCCGAATACTTTGAAACTTTGGTGGTGAATATACAGTATGCGCCAAAAGTATGGAGTAAATTCAGTAAAAACGAAACAATTATTTTTTGGGAAAAATCCTCGAACAGGTCGATTTTTAATTTAAAAAATACATATTTTAGCGTAAAATGCGATTTTCAAATGTCATTCGTTTTCGAGTAATGACGTTATCGATTTTTTTTTTAATGGCAACACCATATTTTTTTCCTTGATTCTGAAAGATCCTTTAATTCTCTATCAGACAGTACTAAAATTTTGCCCTTTTACATAGGAAAGTTTTCGAGTAAATAACGATTGAATGTTAGAAAACGTAAATTTTATCCATAAAAAAGTAACATTTCTGAGGTATGTAAAATAAAATACAATTGATTCAATTTTATACTTAAATTAAATGTTCGAATTGCCATCCACCAACTTTTTGACAATGCGCCAGTCTGTGAAGAAATTCTTCTTGCACATTATGAATGATTTCTGGGGTAACTCTGCGTATTTCGTCCCGAATGCGATTTTGAAGTTCTTCTAAATTACGTGGTTTATTAATGTACACTTTTGACTTCAAGTATCCCCATAAAAAATAGTCAAGAGGTGTAAGATCTGGCGATCTTGCAGGCCATTCTATCGGTCCGCGTCTGCCGATCCACCTCCCAGGAAAACAGTTGTCCAAAAAATCTCGTACAGGGCGCGCATAGTGCGGAGGTGCACCGTCTTGCTGAAACCATATGGTATCGTCAGGAATGTCAGGGTCATTATCGTTAGGAAAAATTACTGCAAGGGCTGGAATAAGGTCATTTTCTAGAAACTCTAAATATCTTTGTCCTGTAAGAGTTCCTTCAAAGAAGAAAGACCCTACTATTCTGTCGTCAACTATTCCAGCCACACATTTAATTTCTGAGGGTGTTGGGTATGTGCCTCTGCCATCCGATGAGGATTTTCCCGACTCCAATATCTGCAAGTTTGACGGTTTACTGTACCATTCAGACAAAATGTGGCCTCATATGAAAAAAGTATTTGCCGGTGTAAATTTCTATTTCCTTGATAAATCCATTAGAATTTCGCAAAAGTGTAAGCGGCGATCGGGATCAACTTCATTGAGTTCCTGCACAAGTTGAATTTTGTAGGGATGATATTTTTCCTTCCTCAAGATACTGTGCTCTGACTAGTGTCATTATTTAATGTAACCAATCGTGAAGAATTATGAGGATTATCCACCATACTTATCAAAATGTTCTGTTTCTGATTTTCATTAATGCTTGGACGTCCAGGTTTTGGAATATTTACAACATTGCCAGTTTCTCTAAATTTAGACTCTACCTTACTGACTGTTGATTGGCTGATAGGGCGATCTGGATATTTTTCATTAAATAAATCGCAAACTTCCTGCTGAGTTCTAGTCATATTCCCGAATCCGATAAGAATTAAAATTTCAATTCTTTGAGTAACAGTTAAATGTGCCATAATACTTTAAATTGAATAATAATTTCTATGTCGCTTTCAATACTTACTAGAAAGTCGGTGTGACAATGACACTTTGCAAAGATTTTCACCTACGTGATCCATAAAAGAACTATGGAATTCGAAAAACTAAACTTGATAACGTTTTTGCTTTATTTTAATTGATTTACGTTTTCTAACATTCAATCGTCATTTACTCGAAAACTTTCCTATGTAAGAGGGCAACATTTTAGTACTGTCTGATAGAGAATTAAACGATCTTTCAGAATCAAGGAAAAAAATATGGTGTTGCCATTTAAAAAAAATCGATGACGTCATTACTCGAAAACAAATGACATTCGAAAATCGCATTTTACGCTAAAATATGTATTTTTTAAATTAAAAATCGACCTGTTCGAGGATTTTCCCAAAAAATAATTGTTTCGATTTTATTGAATTTATTCCAAACTTTTGGCGCATACTGTATATCTATAAAGTGAGTCTTTCGACGTAGCCATATTTGATTATAGTCAGAGGCGTTCGATTCTAAGATGGAAAAGGGGGGTCAATTTAAAAAAAAGTATTAGCGATTTTTGTTTTGAAAAGAACTAGTAAGATATTCTTAATCAGCACCTTCGGAAACCCCTTTGTACAAGATTATATATCGTTGTGGGTTCAGAGGTGTTTGAGCTGTCGAAAAACAAATTTTTTCAACTTTTGTATCTGTAAAACGGGCTCTCAAATGAAAAAAATGTGTTCTTTATTTTTTTTTCAGAATAATGTACTGTACTGGTATGAAATGATTCTACAACAAAATAATATTTTTTTTAATAAGGTTACGTTGAAATTTTACAGAGCTTTAGTAACTTTACAAATCGTAAGTAGACCATGTAGTAGTATGGGCGTAAGAAAGCCAATGATAATGGTAAATTTACATAAATCAGTTTTTCAGTGAGTTTTATGAACTTAAATCAAACTTTTTCATTGTAAAATAATAAGCTCCTGCAAATATTATTGCTGTTAAGATAGAAACATACTTTGTTGTTGTGTTGAGTCACCACATCGAGTAGAACTGATTTAAATTCGAAAATTATTGCACCTTTTACAAAATTTTCAGACATTTTACGACTAAAGTTAAATGTAAATATTGAAGTCGTTTTTGTCAAGGGAATCACTGACTGAAACATTCTTCAGTAGGTTTTAGATCAAGCATTACTTCCTACAGTCCAAGGACAATTTGGTTTTCCGCCAGTGGTGCAAAATATGTATGGCTATCGCATTTTTTCTGTAACCGCAATATCGAAATATATTAACACTTTTTTGCGATCAAAGCTAAAAAAATACATATTTATATTTTGGAAAGGCAGGTGCCTCAATCGTTAGCGGTAAAATATGCGCTGATACACTGAAAGAAATGCTTCTGAAATTGTTACTACAAATTTGTGCTTATAATTTTGTTGTGGTGTATGCAAAAGTATTACAGTAATTGGGTTGTTGTATATTTTAATGTATGTAATTATAAAACTTTTCTTTCAATTTTTGTCATTGATGTTATTTTCTATGTATCTTTCTGCAACTGTAGAACTCTTCCATCCCCCGTGTCGCATCAATTGTATAATATCGCCTCCGCCATGCACCAATAAAGTAGCCCATGTTCGGCGAAAGCAATGCCCTGTATGCAAATGAGATTCCGGTAGGTTAAGATAATTAGAATGCTATTTGTGACAGTAAAAATTCCAGATTTTACAATAATCAATATGTACAGAATTTACCTGTTTTAATAAGTATGTTTCATCTTCCGCTTCGCACAAAAATCTGTATATTTTTGCTTGCGAAAAAGTTTTTGATGCAGCATGTCACAAATAGGTCTCTCATTTTCCTGGCAACAAACCTAAAGTTGCAGTTTCTGCAGCATTTCTAGTCTCCGGAAGTGTATTCGGGATATCATTGTCACAATTTCCAGTTTCCATCATTTTTTCAACTAAATTTATCTTAACTAAACCCCGCAAATTTTACAAAATTTGACAATTGTTAAATTCACTACTTTAAAAGGACGCTGTTTACTTGGTTGCTATTGACGACGAACGTTTGCTAGATTTTACCGCTCGGCAAGCAATAAAGTGAGACTTATCTGACACTCCTCTAAAAACGTCAACTTTTTGTTGTCACTGTCAAGCGACAAACCCTTCTTTAATTAGTGATTGCAGATAAAATAAATTATATAACAAACTGACAATATTTTACAAAGTTCTACTTAGGCTTGTTGTTAGTACATTTAAAATTGAATCACACGTATAGAATGTCAAAAACTAAGAGCTTAATCGTTAAGAAACATCGGAAACCTAACGTCATTGTAAAGATATCGTTCGACCCAAACTCGAGCCACAAAGAATATCATAACTGCCTGCCATCCATCTCCGACCCGTATATTTTCCTATTAAGACAATATCACGAAACCTGCGACGTTTTCACACATATAATTTTCATAATAACCATCCTATCGTCAATATTTAACCTATTTAACCGATTTACCCTCACCAGTGACAAATACCATTACATCAGTCCACGTCAAATTATTTTCTCATAGCGCGGCACCGATTTGACAAATCACGTCCCTAAAAAAATCGCCCCTAATCGATTTTTTATTTTAATCGACGAAAAAAAACCCTAAAAAATGCGTTCATGACCGATTATTCTTCACGTACGGCTAACGACCTAGTCAATCTAGTAGGCCAAATGTGAATATTAAATAGTTGACAGCTACGCACAGCCTGCTTTTTTCTCACGAAGCTATGCAAATCGGCACCGGCGAGGCCTACCACGATTCGGTTGCTCCGTACAGACGTCCCGACGAGTAGAAGGTGCCCTTGGGACCGTAGTGAGATCTTATGATGGTACGATGGTCCCCCTGTTTCGATGGAATGGACCAGACGAATTTAGAGGTGAAACTCACTGGGACAAGCGCAGGACTTGGGTGACTGGGTGGGTTCTTGGTCAGATTTTTGAATAGCACCATTTGAATCCGGCTGCTGGGTGCCTTAGAATCTGGTGAAGGTGTTGTGAGACCGTGAGGAACGGTCACAGTCTGACATGGGTGACCAGGGGTCAAATAAGGGGATTTTTAGATTTGTTTGTCCCGCAGTTTTTTCCGTTAGACGTTTTTTGGGGTGTGGAAGATGAGTTTTAACGAATTTTTTGTACGGTTTTTTGTCCGTTGGCGCACGTGTCGACGCTTTTTTTGTTAACTTGTGTCGAATGTGCCATTGTGGAGACGGTTCTGCGGTTAACAATCTGGATTATCCAATAATGTGAGCAAACAATAGGTACGCGTAAAATATTATACAAAGGTATACGAATTTTTACACGCGCGAGTATTTTTTCCACATCAATGTAAAGAAAATGATGATATTGACAGAATGGTGAATAACTCATTTTCAAATATACAGGGTGTCCCAGAAATCAACGTTAAGCCAGAAACGGGCGATAGGCCGAGTCGTGACAGTTATTAAAAAAATATAAAAAAAATCTTTGTCATATACTTTTCAAATTTTAAGTATCAAAAAATAAATTGGAAAAACTGACATCCTGTGATGATCTGTCAAGTCCTGTGACTACAAATATTACTGTTTCGTCAATCTTTTTTCTGTAATGTAATCATGAATAACCCTTCTGTAAATTACAGTTGAAAATTAAAACATAACTGCCTCAGTTTCAAATAAAATGTTGGATTTTTGCCCAACATTAAATTCAAAATAATTACATCACTCGACTTTAACCGACTGTACTGTAAAAAAAATGTACTACACTATTTTGGCAAGTAATTTTAAAAGATGGCGCATTTAGTTCGGATTCTAAAATGGTATGATACTTGCTAGATTACTTCTTTGTTTAGGAAAAAAATATTTTTTTTTTAGTGGAACCGGATTTCAGGCCAATTTTGTTTAATTATTTAAAATGTTGGTATTGTAGCCTGGGCATTTTTAAGACCACAATTTACAGGTACAAGTACACGTCATTTTGACAATGTGAGTGAAACAGATAGAGACATTTTAAATAATTAAACAAAATTGGCCTGAAATCCGGTTCCACTAAAAAAAAATTATTTTTTTCCTAAACAAAGAAGTAATCTAGCAAGTATTATATCATTTTAGAATCCGGACTAAATGCGCCATCTTTTAAGAATACTTGCCAAAATAGTGTAGTACATTTTTATACAGTACAGTCGGGTGATGTAATTATTTTGAATTTAATGTTGGGCAAAAATCCAACATTTTTTTTACATTAATATTTGTAGTCACAGGACTTGATAGATCATCACAGGATGTCAGTTTTTCCAATTTATTTTTTGATACTTATAATTTGAAAAGTACATGACAAAGATTTTTTTAAATATTTTTCTAATAACTGTCACGACTTGGCCTATCGCCCGTTTCCGGCTTAACGTTCATTTCTGGGACACCCTGTATTCTAGAATCTACATTATATTTTTTTTTAATAATAAAATGTACACACTTCATGTTAAAGTTATGTACTTACGTGTAACACTCTACAGGGTGTTAATTAAGTATGTGTACAAACTTTAAGGGGTTAATCTATGATTAATTTTAAGATAAAGAGTTCATATAAACATGGGTCCGCAACGGCTTTATTTTACAGATACAGGTTGTTAAAATTTGAAAAAAAAATCTAATTTTTGGATATATTTTCTGAGTAGTAATGGCACTCCAACGATTTTTTAAAAATTCGAAAGCTCTGTCGATTGAACCAATTAAAATTACACAAAAAATGTCTCTTGGTAATTTTTTTACGATGAACCGTTTTCAAGAAAATTTCATTGTTATGCACGCAATTTAAATTAGAGTTCAAATTGGTCAGAACTCAACGCAAAATTATTGCGAGGTAGGTCATGAAAATATATGAAAAACATGACAGTAAGCAATTATTGCTGTCAATTTATTTAAAAATGTACATGTAAATGTAAAAATGTAGTGTTTTCGTAGTGTTGGCGATTATTTTCCATTCAAAATGATTCAATTTACTAATAGTGAAATGGCAGACATGCATTTCTGTTATGGTAATGTTCGAGCTGCAAGGCGCATATCATGACAGATATAACAAAGTTCATTGCTAACGTTTTATTTTCCGACGAGGCAATGTTTGTTAATCGGCAAAACACCCGTTATTGGTCTCAGGAAAGTCCACATCGGATGCAATAATACCATATGCAACGACCACAAAAGGTGAATGTGTGGGCTGGTATTGTGAGAAATACAATTGTTGCTCCATATTTTTTAATGAAAATTTGACATGAACAATGTATCTGAATTTAGTAACGTATAACTTTTTATTAATGACGTCATTGCTCGAAGGTAGGTCACCCTGTATATTAAATTATGATTTGAAGAAACAGTAAATCAATCTCAACAATCGACCTGTTTCGGGAATTTTTAATAATATTGTTTATTTATAATTAATTTATGAACGCACTGTCTAGTTGAAGGTTATATTACGTTAATTTGGGCAAAATAAAAAACAAATATAAGTATTTGTTATCTGTAAATATATCTAATTATATTCTAAGTTATCTAGTAGTTTTCTTTATTACATTTTAATTTTATTAATAATTAATGTCCACAATTAAACACTTATATTTACACAATTTATATACATATTTTTTATATAAGTAATAAGCACAATTTTTTAACTTATTAAACAGTAAGTAAGTAAAGAAAGAGCATATAATTTACATGCACAACTCAATATTTTTTACAGTACAGAAGTTTTCGTTTATTTGTGTGTCGATTTTGCTTTTCAAATAAATCATTTAATTTGCCAATATATCGTAGTTTGAAGCGCCAAAAAAAAACTCGTTTTTCGCGAATATCATTAACATTTTTTTAAATATTGATTTACTAATTAAAAATTGCATAGACATCATACGGAATTTCTGAAAATGCCAGTTTTATGGTGTTATAAATAAAAAACAATATTAAGATTCTAAGATCTTAATTATTCATAAAGCATCATCCATTTATATATGCAAACTCTATCGGGTTCTACAACATGTGAACATAGATCGAACTTTTTCCATTCTATCGACAGGTTTATGATTTTAAAGTCTTTGTCATAGAGGGTGTCAACAATTTAGGCATTAAGTTGTAAAGCTTAGACCGCTGCTGGTAAACTGAAAAAGCTGAAATATGTTTCAAGGACACTATTTTAAGAGGTCCTTATTAGTGTTACTTTAAAAGTTATTCAAGAAAAACCGATTTCCAGCGGCGTCTTTCAGAGACCCATATATCCGTAGGGAGGGCCTGTAGGAAAAACATTTATAGGAACTCTTATTTTTTCATGTTCTATCTGCACCCGAGATATTTCTCACATTTTCTTGGACACCCTGTATACCGACAGAGAGCGGTCTTTTAAAATCCTAATACCTAAAAATTTGTAAGTTATTATATTATTTGAGGAGAATTTAAATAGTAAAGGTGGATAAACAAATCATCAATAATTTTATTTTCGATATTACTTTTGCTCTACGTGTTTTATTTTTCGAGATTTCTATACCCAAAAAATATCACAAATTTGATCATTTTACGTAATTAATATAAAACTTTATACTCTCGTACATTATTATCAACCAAAAACCAGCGCTTAAATTCGCGATTTATTATATTGTTATTTAACTATTCATAAACATAAATTTAACCATACACACACATTTCTCAAAACTAAGACCGAATTTTACGACCTGACCATTTGCAACAACCGTTCCAACGTCTTTTTCGTTAAGCGACCATTAAATATGGTAATGTATGCAGTTCTCCTAGCAACTTTATTAATTATGGTGCCACTATCCTCGGGCATAGTGACGCAAGACGTCGAGGTGATGGTATCTCTCAAAAATCTGGTTGCAGCTTATCACATAATTTGACGATTTTTTTCCCGTCGACTCGTAAAACTTGCACGACGGGAAAAACTATCGATCTACGAAGGCGAACATGCCGTATTCCAGGGTAAAGTCGAGGAATAGATTATAGTTACGACGAATTCGAGTGACCTTGATAGCTCTAAGGTATACTGACCCTGGCGTTTTTGTTTCGCTTCCAAACGTCAGTTCTTACGTCGATAGGGTTTTTTACAGGCGACAAAAGTGCGTTTATATTTGGGTACATCGATCGATAGCGGCTGTTTTATATTAACACGCTTATATTAGCTTCACCTGTATGTATGTATGTATGTATGTATGTATGTATGTAACGGAATCTTTCAGCGTAATTTTCACCAATTTCAAGAAGTCTGATCAGCTTGAAAATTTGCACAGGGGTCAAGGACTGATGACAATACAATTATTTAATAACTTTGTTCTAATGTCCTGACTAGGATCATCAGAATAAAAACTATTTAGATTACTTTGCAGGTTAAGTGTATACAATCCATCAGTGTTGTTTCCAAGCAGGCAAGGCAGGGGCAGGGGACTGTAATAGATTCGTGCTCTTGCTTTTCACGTATAGATGGCGACCTGACAGAATTAGTTTTCGGTTTTCGCCTAATTTTAAATTAAAAATTTTTATAAATAAATAAAAATTTGATAATTTATAACAAAATTCAAATAAACATTTTGATTTAAAAAATTTCGAAAAAATACAGAATTCAAAATTAAAAAAAAATTCTAAATATAAAATTTTGGAGTTTAAAAAAGTTTTGAAATACAAAATTTTGTAAATAATTTTGGATTGTGGAATTACATGATAAAATCAAATTTAAAAAATTTTAGAAATAAATAAAAATTTGATAATTTATAAAAAAATTCAAATAAAAATTTTTGGAAAAAATTTTCAATTGAAAAATTTTAAAATCCAAAAATTTAGAAAAAATTTCGAAAAAGACATTGAATTTTAAAATTTTGAAGAACGTAAATTTTCAAATTCAAAGAAATTTTGATTTGAAAATTTTGGCAAGAATTTTGAAGAAAGTTTTGAATCTAAAATTTTGTAAAATTAGAAAGAAAAAAAAAAGATTTTGATACGAGAACGTTGACAAACATTTTAATTTGCATATTTTATAGAAACAAACAAACATGAAAAATGAAACTATAACACAAAGAAAGAGGAGACTGGAGAAAAAAAAAATGTATAGAAAAACTATATGAAATGGAAAGGTTACGTAAACATGAATGAAATGAATTTAGATTTATTGTCAAATATAAGATATTTTAAAAATTAAGGCTCTTAATTATAATTACTTTTGTTGTTGTTTTGAGACTAAAAATTAAGAAAATAAATTATAGTTTAAAAAAACTAAAAAAACACGCTTTAATAGTAAACCGAACTAAAAAGTAGAAAATAATTTTGAAGTATCAAGAGTTTGTTACAGCAATAGAAAATTCCGACAATCAATTACGACTAATTAATTGGGAATAAGATTAAATTAGAAATTAAATTATTAATAAAATAATTCAATTATAGTAAAAAAAAGCGTGGGGTGCTTGATATTAAATGTTACCATTATTTCAGTAGTGCAGCTATTTATAAAAATAAAGTCATTATGAAAATATAGTAAATTGCACCCCACGCTTTTTTTTACTATAATTGAATTATTTTATTAATAATTTAATTTCTAATTTAATCTTATTCCCAATTAATTAGTCGTAATTGATTGTCGGAATTTTCTATTGCTGTAACAAACTCTTGATACTTCAAAATTATTTTCTACTTTTTAGTTCGGTTTACTATTAAAGCGTGTTTTTTTAGTTTTTTTAAACTATAATTTATTTTATTATAAGTCGTATAGCAACACAGTTTTGGAACAACCATTAAGGGTTAAGTGTATTAAGTTTTATGTCTTCGGCTAAAGGCTCGCTCAGACTGTGACATTATCCACGAGAAAACGAATTTTAATAAATTTGTGAGGCTCAGTTTTTTAAATCGAATAAATAGTCAAGGTATAACTCAGCTGCATAAACCCTTGACAGTGATGCGTGTTGTTACCTTTATAAACCAACTTTATGGAGCTAACGAAGTGGCAGAGCGAATAACTGCCATGGAACATAATGCGATGAAGACAATTTGCTTTGCTATGACTTTGCTGATATGATATTTTAAAATGTGAGAGAACACCTGCTGTGATATGACAGAAGGGTGGTGGGCGGACAAAAAAACAAACGACTAACGTTAATTAGTATCAACTAAGTACGATACTATGAATTCAGTATATAAATATACAGTATGCGCCAAAAGTATGGAATAAATTCAATAAAAACGAAACAATTATTTTTTGGGAAAAATCCTCGAACAGGTCGATTTTTAATTTAAAAAATACATATTTTAGCGTAAAATGCGATTTTCAAATGTCATTTGTTTTCGAGTAATGACGTCATCGATTTTTTTTTAAATGGCAACACCATATTTTTTCCTTGATTCTGAAAGATCGTTTAATTCTCTATAAGACAGTACTAAAATTTTGCCCTCTTACATGGGAAAGTTTTCGAGTAAATGACGATTGAATGTTAGAAAACGTAAATTTTATCCATAAAAATAACAATTCTGAGGTATGTAAAATAAAATACAATTGATTAAATTTTATACTTAAATTAAATGTTCGAATTGCCATCCACCAACTTCTTGACAATGCGCAAGTCTGTTGGGTATGTGCCTCTGCCATCCAATGAGGATTTTCCCGACTCCAATATCTGCAAGTTTGACGGTTTACTGTACCATTCAGACAAAATGTGGCCTCATCTGAAAAAAGTATTTGCCGGTGTAAATTTCTATTTCCTTGACATAAATCCATTAGAATTTCGCAAAAGTGTAAGCGGCGATCGGGATCATCTTCATTGAGTTCCTGCACAAGTTGAATTTTGTAGGGATGATGTTTTTCCTTTCTCAAGATACGTAGCACTGTGCTCTGACTAGTGTCGTGAAGAATTATGAGGATTATCTACCATACTTATCAAAATGTTCTGTTTCTGATTTTCATTAATGCTTGAACGTCCAGGTTTTGGAATATTTACAACATTGCCAGTTTCTCTAAATTTAGTCTCTACCTTACTGACTGTTGATTGGCTGATAGGGCGATCTGGATATTTTTCATTAAATAAATCGCAAACTTCCTGCTGAGTTCTAGTCATATTCCCGCATCCGATAAGAATTAAAATTTCAATTCTTTGAGTAACAGTTAAATGTGCCATAATACTTTAAATTGAATAATAATTTCTATGTCGCTTACAATACTTATTAGAAAGTCGGTGTGACAATGACACTTTGCAAAAATTTTCACCTACGTGATCCATAAAAGTACTATGGAATTCGAAAAACTAAACTTGATAACGTTTTTGCTTTATTTTAATTGATTTACGTTTTCTAACATTCAATCGTCATTTACTCGAAAACTTTCCTATGTAAGAGGGCAAAATTTTAGTACTGTCTGATAGAGAATTAAACGATCTTTCAGAATCACGGAAAAAAATATGGTGTTGCCATTTAAAAAAAAAATCGATGACGTCATTACTCGAAAACAAATGACATTTGAAAATCGCATTTTACACTAAAATATGTATTTTTTAAATTAAAAATCGACCTGGATTTTTCCCAAAAAATAATTGTTTCGTTTTTATTGAATTTATTCCATACTTTTGGCGCATACTGTATAAATATTAATTGCCACAATTTTTGATTTCATGCCGTGTACAGTTCAAATGAATGGGGAAGTTGCAAGAATTTTGAAATGTATTACAGGGCAATCTTTCGCGTAATGCGTTTCTAAAGGTCCAGCATAGTTAGTTGTATAAATATATGAAGAAAAAAATACATGTTGATGCAAATTTCCCAGAGAACCCATTATTTTTTCCATCAGAACAAATTTGGCATGTAGAAGAAACCCGGAGAAATACAAAGAAAGCCCAAAATCGCGCATGGATTGGGCCCCCGACGCTTTATCCACATAGCATACATATTTCACCGGCAATCGATAGACCTCTGCAGACGCCAACGTCGCCGTCGGACCCTACCTCACTCAATTTCGTATTTTCGGGGACCCGGCCCGTCGCCAACTCGAAGAAAACATCGATATTCCGATGAATTATTTCGTACGCTACGCGCGTCGCCCCCGCCAGGGGCGGCAAGGAGGGACGGCGACCGCCTCGTCGGTACTGTGCGGGGAGTACACTGCGAGAAGGGTTTTTTCCCCACGCATGGAAATCTTGTCAAAAATCTTGCGAAATCCTTGTGAAATCCCGAGATATCGTGCGAAATCATAAGAAATGGCGCGAAATCACGCAAAATTCCGCGTCATTCTGAGAATCTCTATTAAAATTTGCAACTAGTGTTTCAGTTTCAGCCATTCGACTTTACCTTTACGTAAAATATCTGTCATCTGTCATCCCTAATTAGTGAGTGGGCCAAAAGCTAGCCCTCCACTGCGACCATGTGGTCTATTGTGGCTCACATACTTGTTACACTTCACCCAACAGGTTTAGCCTCTTTATGAAGCCAATAACCTTGTTGGGCGAGATTCTATCCAGATTTTCTGGCAAAAGATGCACTTTGCCAAATATAGAAAATCTGGTCTGTTCTCCAGCCGGACAGTGACATAATATGTGTTCTGCCGATTCGTCACTTTCTAAACACAACCGGCACTCGGCCTCCTCAGCCAGGCCCAACTTGTGCATGTGACTCCTTAACCGGCAGTGCCCAGTATATAGGCCAACCAGAGTCTTTAGGTCAAGCCTATTTAACTCTAGCAAATTTTTAGCTCTCTTTGTCGATGTGTCCCCTATGAACGCCTTGGAATGAGCCAATCTTGGCAGATCTCGCCAGTACTCCCTTATCTTTTCCTCCGCCCAGGTTGAGATGACTGCTTTGGCAGTAGCCGAAGCTAAGCCAAGAGCCGGTTCCGGACCTATAAAGCTGCCCGCCTTGCTAATGAGTCCGCTGCCTCGTTTCCCTGGATACCCGCATGACCAGGTATCCAAACTAGGGTTACTTTGTTGCTTGTACCTAACCGCTCCAGAGCCTTTTGACAATTCCATACCGTTCTTGGATCGGTAGGATCCAAGTGCTTTTAAAGCTGCTTGGCTATCAGAAAAGATTTTTATCGATCTGCGTTTAAGTCTATGCTTTTCCAGCTTCCACACACACAGTTCGATGGCATAAATTTCTGCCTGAAATATAGTTGCATATTTACCCAAGCTTACAAATAGCCTGGTGTTTGGGTTGCAACTATACACTCCAGCTCCTACACCCTCTGGGGTCCTAGAGCCATCAGTGTACCAGCAACTATCCGCCTTCAGGTCAGTTTTACCTCGCTCCCATTCCTCCCTCCGAGGAAAGAGAATCTCAAAAGGCAGCCTATAGTTGATTTTTGTAGGCATAACATCCTGCTGTGACCTTCTATGTCTTCCAGCACTCCACTACGCTCTATTAGCCTTCGGCATGCAAGTAGCCGCTTGCTTCAGTCTGTATACTGCCCACCTGGCTTCTCTCTCCAAAAGTATATGGAGAGGTGGTAGGTCGAGGAGGGCTTCCAGAGCAGCTGACGGTGTGGTACTGATTGCACCAGTTATCGCCAGATTAGCTTGTCTCCGCAAACCTGAGAGTTTTACTTTGGCTGTCCTTTGAAGACCTTTGGACCACCAAACTATTGAGCCGTATATGATCACGGATCTAATAACCATCCTTGAAACTCCTTGAAATTGCCCGGAATTCCGCGAAATCCCTTGGAAATCTCTATTTTGTGAAATCTTGTCACGATTTTGATCCCAGTGGTTACCCCCTCGCTAATTCCACTAGTCTCGTTAAAATTAGTATTCATATTCCGACCCCGCTCCCACACAACTCTTTGGTCTCGTAATTGCTCGTTTATTGTGGCCGCAATAGAGTAGCTATTCGCCGAACCTTCTCCCACACAAGTCCGGTTCAGCTTTGAAACTAAATGGAGAAAAAATTTAAAAGATCGACTAAAGTGAAGAAAACAGGAAGATAGTTGAAGGAAAATAATGGATACACGAGGAAGAATGATATAAATGGCAGGATTCAAGTCTCAATAATAAATATTTCGCCTGTTACAAATTAATATTTCTTCTGTAATTATTACTAAAAACCACAAAATAATAATTAACTTCCAATATATTTAGGTTACAAACTCGTCGATATATAGAAATATTAAATATCAATTCACATGTCTTTCAGTGTAGGCGGACGCTTATCTTTCATTTTCCAACACTAATTTTAACAGTAATTGCAACGGAATATTTTATGGGGATAATTCTAACCGCAGGGTTAACAACTTTAAATTACCCCCCGGCTGGTGCTTTGTCCGACTATACAGAACGTCGGGTGCAGATTGGACTCTACAATTGTAAGTGTATTAAAGTGAATCGCAAATTGTCGCCTAAAGAATGACAAGGATCTATTTGCAGTGTGTTGTCATATTCAATCTTAACAACGTTATAATTCTCTCTCGTCAAATACATCACACACATATGGTTTGACACTATCATCAAAAGCCACAATGTATTTACGCAAATGATCTGACACTATTTAGTTTATAAAATGACCGATTATAGCACATTTGTATATTCACATTATGATAGATAATTGGGAAGTATAAATTATGTACTTTCGTCAGATACTTATATAATGTTGTCAGTTTATTTTCTCTTTTAGAATAATGATCTGACATTGAAAAGCTCTATGTAAAAGATGATCTGACATTTAGTAAACTATGTATATAAGGGAACTTAGTTTTCATGTCTTTTGTATAATGTTTATCATTGGTTTCGTTTCATCAAATGACTTGAAACTTAAAATACAAGATAAGAATATCTATTATTTAGCATTATTTATATACTTTATAGTTAATTTCCTCTTTCACAATTATGATCTGACATTTATTAAACTATGAATATTAGAAGTTTCATTTGTCTTTTGTATAATGCTCATCATTTGTTTAATTCGTCACATGATCTGACACAAAAGTAAGATTAGAACATTTATTGTTTAGCATTATTTATATATTCACGGTTTATTTCTTGTATTACAATTGCGACCTGACATTGAAAAGTTTGATATAAAAGATGATCTGACATTTACTAAACTATGATTATAGAAGTTTCACTTGTCTTTTGTATAATGTTTATCATTTGTTTGATTCGTCAAATGATCCGATACTTACAAAAGCAATATTAGAACATCTATTGTTTAGCATTATTTATATACTTACAGTTTATTTCTTCTTTTAGAATTATGATCTGACTTTGAAAAGCTCGATGTAAAAGATGATCTGACAGTTAACAAACTATGAACCTAGATAAATTTCGTTTTCATTTTGTCTTTTGTATTATGTTTATAATTGGTTTGACTCGTCAAATGACCTGACATTTAAAAAAGTAAGATAAGAAATCCATTGTTTATCATTATTAATACATTTACAGAATATTCATTATGAGTAATGATCTGATATTAAATAGCTTAATGACAGATAAAATTGACCTGACACTTGGAAAAAAAAAACAATAATGAAATATGTATTATTTAACATTATTATAGGCTTGTCTTCTCACTGACATCGATGATTTGAAATAAACATAGCTTGATTTGGAAGATGACCTGACACAGTTAGTTCTAGAGGTTTTTAGCGTAATAATACGTATCTTATTACCAATTTCAAGTAAATACTCTGACATTAACAGCAACAGTGCAGCTATAAAATGTCATGTAACATTATCTGACACGTGTATACCTACACATTTATGAGCGCTAGCAGCAAATAAATCGTGAACCGTGGACTACATTATTCTTTGTTGCAACTTGTGTAAGAAACTGAGATAGGTATTCGCTTTTTTCACTATATCACGATGATTTCTAACTATTACCATCCAGAACCGTTTCAGATTTTACACAAATCGAAAATGTATGACTCGCAGAACGAAACGAGAACGAATAGTTGTTTTGCGATACAAAAAAAGTAATTATGACATGACGGAGCACAAAATATACATCTTGTACATTATTTTCAGCAAAAACGTACCTCGTAGACTGTCGTTGAACCTACTAAAAATGCGGTGCTAGCTTAACAAGAGGGGTATCCCCCGGTTGACAATTTCTTGGCGAAATCGCCCAAACCAGTCCGCATAGATACACGCCGGATTCTTAAAAATTCCCATCTGACATTTAAATCAAACGCCGCGAAACTCTATTAATTACAATACAAAACGAAAACAGGTTCCGTGCGAGCTGTTACATAAACATGGCTACTAATGTATGCAGCTAGAGAGTTTTTTTCCCCGAGTGGTGAAAAAACGCTTACGAGTTAATGGCATAACCTACATCAACTCCAAACTTATTATATTCCACGGTATTGCTTTTTTATGGTAAATATTGAGAAATTTAAATTTTCAAGTTCAACCGGAGGCCTCAATGCCAGGTCAGAGCATTGTCGCGCTCTTCCCACACATGGAATGACGTATCTCGGACAGGATGACGCCGTAGGAGACGTTTTTTGCGCGACGCTGAATATTTTTGAAAAAACACCCCGCATTCGTATACAGGGTGTTTCATAAATCAGCAGACAATTTTTAATCATATATACACTTTCAAATAAGTAATACATTTGTTAAGAAAATGGAAAGTCCAACAGAAAACATCAAAATTGTTCAAGTTACAGTAAATAGCTATATTACTTTGCAAAGTAAATATACAGGGTGCATTTTAGTTAGATATCATAAATACAGAGGCGTATTCCGTGGCCAAAAATAAGGTTCTTTTTTTATTATATATAGATGCGGGGTCCTAAGACAGCCATTGTCCAGCTAAGTGTCAAAAATTAAAAAAAAAAACAGTTTCTAATTTTTTATTTCTAAATATATGTACATATTTAGTATAACAGTAGGTATGAAACGAAAAATTACCAGCTTTAAAAACCTACCAGTGGCGGAGGTGTGGGTACCATCGATCATTATTTACCAAAAAAATATATGACTGTATAATATTATAAATACAATACATCACCGTGCCATTGTATTATCTTCAATTTTTGTTTCTTTACACTTTTTTGTATTCCAAATTAACAACAAAATTGATTTATTTGAACAAGTCCATTTTAACACAGTTATTTAAATTACTTAAACATATCTTAGGGAGGCAATGCAAAACAACAATAATAAGGAGCCGTCATCTTATTTAATATGATGTATAGCCAAAGCATATTTTTTTAAAAAGATTAAGTTTTAATATGGTTTTCATTTATGGCCTTGCAGATGGAAATGGTACTGAGGCTAGACGAATTTATATGGAAAAATTTCCAAATCATTCAACTCCAAATCCAAGAATGATCAACGTCTTTCGGAGTCAGGCTCATTTCAGAAACGTCCAATTCGTGGAAAACCTTTGAGTCTTAGAACGCCTGAGTTGGAAAAAGCTTTACACGAAATTGAAGAAGACCCAAATACTAGGAAGGTCGCAAATCTTAATGTGAATCATGAATTAATTTGATCCGTTCTGAAGCATGAGCAGTTATACCCGCATCACATACAAAGGATTCAAGCCTTACTGCCGCAAGACCATCAATCATGCTAGCCTACAATTTTACCACTGAATTTTGCAAGAAAATTAACAAAATATTGACTTCACCGCTGGCATATTGTTTACTGGCGAAGTTAACTTTCCAGAGATGCTATAATGAACTTACGTTTGGTCTGATGAAAACCCTAATGCCATAATGGAATCTCGATTTCAACATCAGTTTTCTTTGAATGTATGGGTGGGTATTATTGGAAATTTTCGCTAAGACAAAGAATGGGGTTTTATGCATGACGAGGTTCCCCAACTTTTTATTTTGACTGTTCGTGAATTTTTAAAGAAAGATACGGTAATAAAGTGATTCGACGAGGCACTCAAGACCTTGGCCACCCAGATCACCCTATTGAACACTATTGACTTTTTTGTTTGGGGACATCTCAGGACATTATAGTCTGTTTGGAAATGAAAGAGAGTAATAAAACCCCGAGATAAGAACCGGCCATGGGTGTGGTAATATTTCGTTTCAGGTAATTATCGGGTAACACTAATGCTAACAGGTAATGGGTGTACATTAGTATATTTTACTGGATACATCATAGGGCAGGAGCCAGTGTATTGTGACAGATCAATCCAGTCTTAGAGCTGAATATACGAAGACGTGCTAGTGCAGTAGAGTAAAATTCGACTTGTGCTTAGTGACTATTGTGTCAGTGGATATAATATTGTTTGGGTAAAATGTCGAGCTGATCAAATTACGTACCTGCTAAACGCGTGAAAAGATGTGCGATTATTATATTAAATGTATTTAATGCATTGAAACACCAAAATCCTACCGACAGTGTTGACGACATCGTGGAAAAGTGTTCCAAAAAGACAGGGATTGGAAAATCGACTATCTACAGACTTTTAAAGGAAACAAAAAATGAACAAGATACTGTAAATCCCCTAAAATCATCTACAGGGAGGTCAAAAGTCGTTATAGATGATTTCTTGAAAAATGTCATTCGCAGAAAAGTACACTCATTTTATTTTAAAAAAGAAATACCAACGCTAAACAAAATTTTAAGTGAACTTTCAGAGGACGACGAGTAGAAGCAAATTATGGGCCGTCTTACGAGAGCTGAATTTTTGCTGGGAAAAGCAGAACAGGAAGTCAGTTCTTATCGATAAAGATGAAATTATCTGTTGACGAAGATCCTACTTAAGATCAATTAGAAAATTCCATGACGAAGGGAGGAATATTTATTATCTAGACGAAACTTGGGTAAACGAGGGATATACTGTAACAAAAGTATGGCAAGATAAAAATGTAAAAAGTTTTCGACAAGCATTTTTGGATGGACTTTCAACAGGGTTCAAGGCACCTTCAGGTAAAGGGCGAAGATTAATAGTGACACATATAGGTAGTGCCAGTAGTTTTGTAGATGGCGGTTTACTTTTATTTGAATCTAAAAATACAGGTGACTATCACGAAGACATGAACGCAGATGTTTTCGAAGAGTATTTTACACAGATGATGGATCTTATTCCTTCGGAGTCTGTAATTGTCATGGATAGTGCCAGTTACCATTCACGGCAGACCGAGCGGACGCCTACGACTGCTTGGAGGAAAGCCGATATAATTCAATAGTTATCCGGAAAAAACATTTCTTTTGAAACAAATATGGTAAAAAAGGAACTTTTGACACTTGTCAATCTTAATAAAGATCAGAAAAAATATGTTATCGATGAAATGGCAACAAATCCCCAAATAACGGTACTACGGTTACCACCTTATCACTGTAAACTTAACCCAATCGAATTAGTCTGGGCGCAGGTAAAAGGAGGTGTAGCACGAAATAATACGACGTTTAAATTAAGTGACGTGAAAATCTTGTTAAAAAATTCCTTGGAACGAGTAACTGCAGATAACTGGCAAAGATGTATACATCATGTACAAAAATAAAAGGAGAAAATATGGGAACTTGATAATTTAATTGACGTTACTGTGGAACCTATCGTTATCAATCTAAGAGACGCAGACATTTCATCAGAATATTCATAGGATGAATTTTAATACACCTACTTTTTTATTTTCTTTATTGTACATTTATACAACACTACATTTACTCACCATAATTTGAATTTTCAAAATACATATATTTTCGTGTGAAATAAAAGTCTATTAATTAAATTTAAATAAATATTTTGATTAATATTGAATAATTTTATTTGAATTACTAAACACCCTCTTAACCCGGTTATGATGCTTAAAGTAGCTTCTAGTTTTGAAATGCTGTTTTTATATTGTTTACTTATAAGAGTAATGGACCGAGAAATTGAAGCGACATAGACAAAGACGGATTGTCAGGGATTAAATTTTAGCTACCTCCTACAATTTAGGACGGTTCGATCACACAAAGTTTCTCTCATATATACCGATAATACATAATATAAAAATATTGAATATAAGCACCAGTACTACATTTATTTACGATTTGCATACATAATAAGCTTTTATTACTCTCTTTCATTTCTAAACAGACTATAGCTTACAAGGTTCCCATTGCATATGACCAACAAATTGGTTTTGACTTGAAAAAAATGATTATGGTTAAAACTTATCGGAATATGATGCCTAAAAATAATTATGAAACAATATAAACTCAATGTATTATTGTATTAGAAATATACACGTGTATGACGTATTCTCAACATTAAGTGAACGTCTAGAAGCATTGATTTATCTCTGCGAAGATCAACAGAATGCGGAAGATTAGGCCAATGAGTGACTACCAGATTTTTTAGGAACGAGTTTCGAGAGCGCTTCACACACAGTTTGATAATGATAAATGTTCAAACGCGCGCAACTATATTAGCTAAACGGTACATTAAACAAAATACGGGCCTAGTGCCAGTGTATGTTGTTTTATAGAAACGGTATTTCTTCTTCTCCAACCTCGAAGATATAAATTACCTAAATTTATACACTGACGCGAATGTATGCGAATTTCTTTAGATTTTAGATAATTTCACATCAGAAAATACATAGCAGTTAAGTTAAATGCAAAACTATATAGATTTCCCGATTTATTTAACGTCTTACAATCATTCGAATAACATTTAATAACATTTTGGCCATCCCTCGTACAATGTTGAAGCCGCATGAATTTTATATTGGTTTGTAATTAAAATATTAACAAATTGCCATAAAATGTAAACAAAACCGAAAACGCCATATAATTGGTGTGCGATTTGTTTCCGTGGATACAGGTGCAGGTTACGGTGTTGGTGATGTAAACAGGCATTTGTTTCTTGTATTTTCGCTTTTTTGTGGCATTTGTGGCTAATAGATACATACTGTGTCCGTAATGCCATAATTATTAGTGGTGATGTTGGGAACTTACGGTATTATGCGACGTAAGTTTTTCCTTTGTTTACTAAACTTACATTAAAATGGTCTTCACAAACGAGCAATATTGCGATGCTTCCCTTTCGTCGCGCTTCATCGCTCTAAACCCCATTTTTCTTTAAATTTTCTAACACGGTTAAATATTTTGTATTAGGCGCTGCGCTACATTCTTTCTTCTGCACGTATTCGGAAAAATCATGCAATTTCTCCATTAACATTGTCCATAAGAAGTCCATGTGTATGAAGTAGTATGTAATGTTTCCAAGCGGGGTTTCATCAAAAATATACAAGAAAACGAACAAAAAGTAATTCGGTTTTTTTGGAGGTGGCTACTCAGCCGTCGCCGGATCATTTTGATCGTCCGGCAGATGATTAGACGCTTCCAAAAATTTTTATGGCGTCTTTTGCAGTGGATTCGCCGGCGTTGAGCTAACGCAGGCCCGCTAGACCAAACAGAAGTCATGCTGATTACATTTCGGACGAAGAGTGCATGCCAGAGCCAGCCGAAACGAGAATTACATCAACTTCAATTTTAATACCGGCGTGGCGTGTTCGCGTCGGGTTTCCAAGAATTTTAACATTATAATTATAGATTTCGAATAAGAATAACAAGACTCCGGCTCAACTCAAACATAGGAGCTCTAATAGTATCCTGACATGCAATGATGAATTGAAGCCGTACGGAAAAAAAATCGAATTAAACGAGTACCACGTGATGGACGGGTAGATTTTTTTATGGTTAATTGTTGAATGTTGAAAATGCAGTAAATTATAGTAAATGTCAAAAAACCCGTTCGACTCGCGATGGACGATAGCCAATTCTGCTTGGAAACAGCGAAGAAATAAAGCTGCAGGCACTAGATAAGACACTTTATCAATTATTCATATCGTTCCCATGTAAATCAAGCCATTACACTAAAAATACTAGAACATTAAGCCCTAAGCGAACAAATCAATTCGTATTTGTTTGTTACATAGCGACAAATCTACAAAATCTACAAATAATACTCAGAAAGGCGATGAACTCATACAGCCTTGCATAAACATGAGCATAGTTACTTTCATACAAAGACATTTTATATGACTGACACTTTGCTAAATAATTTGACACATTCAGCTGAGGATAACGTCTCTCATTTATCGCATTTTTGAACAGTATCAACATATTCTCATGTTCTCATTTTTCTAAAGTGATCTGACAATATAATTCAATTTTGAGATTATAAATGAATATATTTATTAGCTTTTCTATTGGCATATCGATACAGTTTGCACATATTTATTTATTATAGGCAGATGATCTGACACAATTATGAAAATTGTGATTATAATATTTATTTACTAAATGACGGACTTTGACATGTATTGTAAATGACCTCACAAAACCACTATGAGCATATTTTCGGACAATACAGCGATCTGACATATCTGACAACATAATTCAATGTTAAGAATTGGAATTGATATATTTATTAGCTTTTCTGTTGGCACATTGATGCAGTTTGCACACATTTATTTATTTCTGACAGATGATCTGACACTATTATCAAAATTAGCGTATAATATGCTGATATTTTGGTACTAATGACAGACATTAAGAAATGAAATCTATTATACACATAAGAATTCATTTTTAAAGGAATGTTTTTCAATTAACATCGAATTTGCGATGTTAAAAGATGACCCCATCTCAAATGACACACGTAATATGATAGCCAAAACCATTATCGAGTTAACTATTATACTTCACACATGCTAAACGCTGAATTTTTAAATGAGTATCAAATAAATCTCCATAATTTTGCCATTAAGGAGTTACATAATACGAAAAAATGTCAGCGATGATGAGTGACTGATGGACGCTGCATCCAATTACGAAAACCAAAGAAAAAAAACTAGTCGAGACCCCAAAAATTCGATGTCGGACAACAACGTCGACTGAAAAGTCATCTCGTTAAACGCAAATCGTCGACCAACGGTGATTATAGACGAAATCCGTCCGCCACTAGTCGAAGAACGTCGAACAACGACTGGTTATCCGCTGGCAGCCAGGTGGAAGCGGTACCCCGGCCCCAGGCGATCAGAAAAAACACAAATCGACTCCGATACACTTTAATGAAGCTGGGCTACCATAGAGGAAATGGGCCCAGCGGTTATTACTATGGCATTCTTCATTACCATCTTGCATGAGTCCGTACAATCTTCGTCAGGCAAGGCCGAGAGGATTAAGCTAGTGTACGGGGGAATTCTAAATATCGGAGATGCTACTCGAACGTTAATAAATTTATAAATTTAAAACAGATAATTTTTTTAGGGCGTCTTGTTTTGTATATTTTATGTGTCAGATCACCTCTAACAATAAATGAACAAATAATTATCAATTTTCAGTTTATATTAATAATTATTATTGATATATTGTTAGTTTTGATAGCAACTATATTTAGATGATCTGACAACGTGAGTCTTATTTACTATATTTCTTGTCAGATCACCTCAAAATAACGAATTATAAATGAACAGAGTATTAAAAAATTATTAACTGCGATTTTATATTCTTAGATTTGTTATTATCTAACTATCGTCAGATGATCTGACAATGTGGGTGGCACTGTGAAAATAACTCAAATAAATAAATCGTAAACATCTGCGTGAAATATGTTGTCGATTATTAAAACTTCATAGTCATTTTGCGTAATGTCAAGATCTGCTGGCTATATATGTAAATATACTGCCAATTTAAGTAAGTTATATAGCTTATAACGTTTTAATAATAGTGTCAGATACAAACATGTTAATATGTGGTAAATTAGAGAAGTGACAGATATCGTAGTGATATTTGATCTGATAATATTCACAAAAGTTAATAAATAAAATGATCTATTTAACCTCATGCTCAAAATGAATGATTTTTTACACGTTGTTATTATCTGCGGTGAAAAAACATGTATCATATTTTCGGTGATGATATGACAGTTGAACTCCAGCAATGAATTTAATTTATGACATATTTATCCAATATAGTTTTTATAAATATAGCAATCTTATATGTATGTTGATAAATGTCAGATCATATACATTTTGTAATTTTATACCTTATTTAACACTTAGTAAACTGATCAAGCTTTTGATTTGGTGTCATATCTGTACAAAAAATACAGAAATATATAACATCTTCATCTATCTTTATTTTTCTAGTGTCAGGTCTTTTTAAAATTAAAATAAACGTGTAAATATAACAAATTTTAGCAAGATTTTAGATCGCCATTATTTTCGTGAAATTATTTGTTAAAAAAATGTAAATTGTACTTATAGCATAAAAATTATATTTTCTTATACCAGGTTTTCAAAGCAGTGTTAAATCACGCCAAAAATATTTTTATTATGAAACTAAACCATGTCTACTCATAATATAGAATAGAAGAGAAAAAGAGATGGAAGGCATTGAATTATTTTGTTTACACATGGCGATAATCCATATATTTATGCACATTTTTTCATCGACTTTAACCGTCTGCTGCCATATTTTAGCCATTTATAGAGATCTGTCCGCCGTTTCGGGTATAAACCGACTAGATAAATGTTGAATTTATTGGATAGGACCTATCCTTCGAGCTACCGTTGCAAAACCTGCCACAAGAAGAAACGCAATGTCCAAACTTTCATATACAAACCAGTTTGTTCTTCCTGTCGCGCCAGTACCATCATTTATATTAATATTGGGTAAAAACTAGTCGTATATTTGGTCGCGAAGAACATTAGACGAGAATAGTTTTAAAAATTAATTAATATTATAGTCCCACATGTGTAGGCTGCCGTCAGGTTTCTAAAAAATCATTAAAATAATGTAGACGACGAATATTCACGTCGTTTTTTAATAGATAGGAAGTTTCTGTCAAAAATATATTACTAGATTAAATTTACCGACATTACATATAATTTATATTACTTTCGGAATTACTGAAACATAGTTACTTTTATCCAAAGTCATTTTTTATGATAGAATATCGATAATCTTCTTTGCTAGATGATCTGACACTGTCACTTATAACTAAGACAATTATCACATATTCACACTGTAACATCTTGAGCTGAAACAGATAGTAAATAACTTTATTTTTTGAAAAGTGATCTGACACTCTTTTGCTATATGATCTGACATTATCAGTCTGTTTTGAGAATATAAATCAGTATATTTATTAGATTTACTATCTTCATAGTGTTTGCGCATTGTATAACTATATATTTATGGCTCCAAAACCGAACCTTGAGACACCTGTGAATTACCAACAATAGAACATAGACAAAGGAATATTCACGCCATTTTTTAATAGATATAAAGTTTCTGTCAAAAATATATTTCTGGATTAAAATTACCGATATTATATATAGTTTATATTATGGCCCACTCGTATTGTTGTTTTTTTTTTAGAACTAATGAACCCTTATTTTTGAAATTACTAAAACAGTTACTTTCATACAAAGTCATTTTTTATGATTGAATATCCATAATATTCTTTGCTAGATGATCTGACACTATTACTTACAGCTGAAGACAATTCTCACATATTCACACTGTAGTATTTTGAGTTAAAACAGCTCGTAAATAAATTTCTTTTTGAAAAGTGATCTGACACTCTTTTGCTAAATGATCTGACATTATCAGTCTGTTTTGAGAATATAAATTAATATATTTAGATTAGAGATTTTAGCTATATTTAGATTATCTTTATAGTGTTTACGCATTGCATAACTATACATTGATGGCTCCAAAATCAAACCTTGAGGCACCTCGAACTTTTGTTGAACTGTTACCAACAATTCTGGAAGAGAAATTAGCTCCGCATCCGAATTTTACATTCCAAAAAGCTATGGAACGTGTTTTTATCGCTATTTCGTCGGATGCCCTTGAAACGGGCGATTGCCACGCACCGATTGCACCACCATCCCTAATTACACCCCGAAAGAACCCTTTCCGGCACCCGCTACACCCGACAAAGCCCCACGAGTCTCGCACGCGAAAAACCTAACCTAGAATAGTCGTCGAACAAAACCAATACAATGGCCATTATCCCCGAATATAGATCGAATCTGTCGACCGCAACACCAAACGTCGTCGAGGAAGTAGTTACCTGCACCCCTTCTTTTGGCAAACGGTACCTGCTGCATCATTGTATCCGTTTTCAGACGGAACGGGGTGGCTTTCGCAACCCTTGCGCGATGTCGACGAAGCTATTAGTGTCGGATTTCGAAAGGAGATCGAAACGGCTTACGATTGTATTCGGGGATATTAGACGACTTATTCTATTGACATTTGTAAGTGTATCGACCTATTATTTTGGTTAGGGATAAATATTATGCATACTTTATTTTGACTGGCATATGTCAGATATCAGTCATATGGATAAAGATCAACGTGTGTACCAAATTTTAATTTTTAATTCGAAATATTGAATGCAAATTCGACGTAAGTTATAATCGAACATTTGACTTCATGTTCGTCATTTTGAAGTTATAATCGAGATTTGAAAGTTAGAAACCAACATTTGAATTCATATCTTATATGTTGAGCTCACATTCAAATATTCGAGTTCGAATGCGATATTTTACATCTAGATGCAAATGTTTTTTGAGTTAATAAGCGATATTTTATATTTGAAATTTCGAGATTTTAAAGTTATATTCGAAACCTCGAGATTTTAAAGATATATTTTCAAATTTGAGTTCATATTCCACATGTTGAGCCTTAAACAATGAAAGTTACAACCAAATATTTGAGTTCATATCCTATATTTTGAGGTCATACTCGTTCGTGTCCTATTTTTCATAGCTACATCTGAAGTTTTTTGAATGTGTACTCAGCATATTAAAGTTATATTTAAACATTTGAATTAATTTTCGATATTTTTGAAGTTATATATGACACGTCAAGCTCGCATTCAATATCTCATAGTTAGAAAATTCTATATTTTTGTCATATTTGAAACCCTTACTTTATATGTAAGATTTCAAAGTTATATTTAAAAGTTATAACTAAACATTTGAATTCATATCGTACATTTCAAAGTCACAGGAGAATTATACACTCGATATTTCACAGTTATATTCGATAATTTTTGAGATGACATGCGATATTCTTAAGTTATACTCGAAATCTCAATATTTTAAAGTTATTTTTGAAAATTTGTATTCATGTCCCACATTTTTTTTATATCTTATACTTTGAGATCATATTCCAAATGTCGAGTTCACGTTCGATGTCTAGTTAAACTTAAAAATGTTTGAAGTTCATATTCGACATTTTGAAGTTATATAGGATATCATATTAGACATTTCTCAGTTACATTTAGAAATATGAGACATATTTTGAAGAAGTGTGCCAAATTTTGAGTTTACTTTAGATTCGACTTCAAAGTTATCGAACTTTCGAGTTTATATTCGGTATTTAGTCACATTCGGAACTTAAGTAGACATCGGTGTGAATGTAATTAATTCATTTTTGAAGTAAAATAAGAAAAAATTGAGTATTTTATTATTTAAGTCAATATAAAGCCGACACATCTAAATTTCAACCTTGAATTCGAAATTTTTCACACAATATTGAGTTATCAATATAACTTTTCCGTTATTATATGTATTATTAACAGATTTAAAGTACAGGAAAATATGTGAAGGCATTCGAACCGATTCCCAGTTCAAGTTCCTTGGCGTGTATCCCATTTGAACCGCCGATCCTTTTCCAAACAAAAATATTGCAAAAGGCCAAAAAAAAAGTAACAACTTGGCACCACGCCGACTGCCGAAACTCTTATTTATTATTTATTAATGGATGAGTCGACCCCGATAAAAAAAGTAGAAAAAAAGCAGCTCCAATTCATAAGTCACGAGATGCGTGGCAGAAGGGCAAAAAACTGACAATTTTTTATCTAGCGGCCACTTAAGTCGCTATAAATTTCACCAACCCATAAAAAAATCGTCGATACAAGGCACGCAGCCACGGCCGGTCAACTTTTTTAAAATGAACTTCTACTTTTTACCTGGCCGTCTAGGGGATAAAAAAAGGCCCGCGTTCTCTACCTGATGTACCTAATAATTGAGATGGTATTCAATAAAACGTCCAATCACAGCCTGTCGCCGTCTTCTTCTTCCAGGAGAGATAGCCGGGTAGGGACAGAGACAGAGTCACAATCTGTACCAAATGAGATTCCCAAGAAGTGATTGAAGACGGTGGTTGTGGAGGAAGTGAACTGTGGACATCTTTCGGAGCCCGAATCAAAACATTCGGGTGGAATTTTATTTATGGCCCTTGCTACGGTGCAAGGCCTCAAAGGGTGGGTTTCGATAAGACGATAAAAGACAAAGGTCAAGGAAACAAATATGTTCAATATATCGAGAATGTCAGTCTTTAAAAAATCGAACGCATCGTGTATGGACAACTTAACTTACATGGAACATGGAAAAATAATAACTGTTAGAACCCTTTTTCAAGAAATAGACTGCATAGGAAAATGTCTAAAATCATTTCATAACCTTTTATTTGATAGTATTGTCAGATCATCTGACAACATGGATGGTAAGACATAAAGTGACGTTAGTCAAGATATGACAATAAAGAAAAAAGATACATTTATAAATACGTACAATACTTTCTCAGTTATGGAAGATTTTATAAAATTATTTTAATATTATTGTCAAATCGTGTTTCATATAATCGGTAATAAGTGTCAGATCATACAAATGAGATAAAATCACGTATATTTTTGTGGGTAATAACGTCAGATTACCAAGATGTTAAGCAGTAATAAAATGGCATTTTCGATTTGATGAAATATGATGAGAAATAAATGATAAACTCATATAAAAAATATAATATACGAAAAAGTTGCCAAACTAGACCTTATAAGATCATAATTTAATTACAGATAATTGATCATGAAGATGTAAATGTGTAAAAATATAGTGAAATTAAATAGACCTGTATATTCACAATATGTTTTGATAATAATGTCAGATCACAAAATGTGTGGCCAGTCGAGTGATAACTTCTCTGCCTTTGATAATATGATCTGGCAATCTGTTATAAAAACTGATAGATGACAAAATAACAATTATCCCAAAGTTAGCTTCAGATAATTGTGTCAGATAATAAAAAATAAAATGTATATTTTATGGCTACAGTGTCAGGTCATTTATAAAAAAAAGTTATACTAGGTACACTGTCTGGAGATTTTTTTGCGTAATGCAATTTTCGTTTATGACAATTATGTCAGATCATATAGAATAGTTGCTTTACATATTTGGTTTTAGATTGTGTAGTGTGATAATAGTGTCAGATCATCTGGTGCATCAAGGCTGTCAACTAACTCGGCTTTTGATTTTGAGTACAACACTAGAAATAAGGGAAGGGATGACACAAGTTGAGAAGATTCAAATGGTTAAGGCTAAACAGAAAATACCTAAAGTCGACCACACACGTTTCACATCGACGCCATGCACAGACAGCTTTAAATGAATTCTCGCTGAATAATTTTAGCGTAACTTTATAAAGACTTTTCATCTCCGCCACTGGCAAATCGGAAAAATATTGTGCATATTCACGAAACTAGTGCGGATTTGTTGTGCAACTTAAACATTTCCCACACAAAGAGACTGTTAATTAAAAACCCATAAAAACAAGTTGTGAATGAAGATCCTAGACACAATGGGGTGGCGTAATCCCTTGTAAAATAGTAAATACAGACGTCTGGAGAGCAACCCCCGCGGAGGGGCTGAGTTATGGCATCCGAGAGGCCGTAGGTAGCGCCCGGCCAGCGGCAGTCGCAGAGTGCCATGAGAAACTCGCCGGTCTCCGTCGCGGGAGGCCGCGTCTGGGGCTGGAAGAGGACGGAAAATGGGGTGATCTCGGCGCGACCTTGAAAACCAATCGCCGCACCGCCGTCGAGGTACACTTTAATGAATAGAGGGCAGATTCCGATCTCTCGGCACTTTCGTTTTTAAGAAGGGGCTGGCCCTCGACCTACGCTCCGAGGGAAAGGTTACTAGATTGATCCGGCCGGGTAGACGCACACATCGGGACACCCAAACATCGAGAAAACTTCCATTTCACGTTCACAATAATTTTTATTTTAAGATTTATGATACCAACATATTTCTATCGATAAACTTGTAATGAAAAGTAGATTGTGACAGTTGAACAAATGTTACGGCAATTATTGTGTCAGATCACATAGGAAGTTGCTGTTTTATATACTAAAAAATAGTGTCAGATCATCTGGTCAATCAAGGCTAAGTAAAATAATAGAAAAACTAGAAATAAGTGACATAAGACAATTTTAATACAAGTGTTAGGAAAGCTTTATGGCTTTTGTGCCCTTTGCTTTTTCACGTTTAGACATATACCTTTTTCGTTTTCTACTTGTCGGGAACGATCTAAATTTTGTTGGGCGCAGTAAATATTTACTCCTTTGTCACCTCTATCTCCAAATTTGTTGCGACTGACGTTGACAGGAAGGAATGGGTTGCCACAGGTATTTGTGGCCCGTAATTTTTACTGATCCCTATCTGGTAGAAACCCCCAAAGAAATAAATTTTAACGCGTTGACAATTTATTTGCCAATCGTACATCTTTTGAGAGAAATGCAGAGGCCGTAAACGTTGATGGTAATTTGTCAGTGATCAAATCATGATCGTCCAATGAAATGAGATTGAATTGGCATTTGTAAATATCTAGCGATTTATACAGAGTGATCGATGAAATAATGGAAAACAATTAAAGTGATATTACATCGAAAATTTCACACCTCTACTTTAGAACCAATAAGATGCCGTTATTTTGACTCGTTACCATGACAACCAGAAAAATTTCCGGAAGTGGAAAAATGTTATTTTAGACACAAGAGTTCGCAGCCCACCGTGATGAAATCAGATTAGCTTTACATCTTTATCAGTGAGCATAACCTCACTTTTTAAGACCTCTGAATTAGTTTCAGCTTTATTATTTTACCATTTGTGAGTTCCGTGTTAGTTATGATAGTACAAGCCGAAGAAAATCTCAGGCACACCATAGAAGAAAATCCTTTTTCGAATGTGAGTACAACTAACTACTCTGGACTAATGCCATGTGACTTTATTAATAGAAATTGTAGGAAAATTTGTATCTGCTTAAATACCTTTACAATACAGTAAAAAAAATGTACCAAAGCTAATAAATAAAGAATATATGGTTGTAGGTGTAATTCAACGCTGGTCGGGGTATTAGTTTGCAGAGTAGTTAAGTATTATTAATACCAAATAAAAATGTACAAAATACGATTGCATATAGAGCAAACGTTTGAATAAAGGTGATTTTGCTTTTAATTTTTTATAGCTCCGTATTTGATTCAATTTAATCTCATCTCTAGGGTATGTTCGCGTAACCGTATATGTTCAAAAGTGAATTTGAGTTTTTTTAAATTGTTTAATGATTTCATTATGCCAGGCATGTGTTTTTTCTTTCGTAAATTTAGCTAGATTAACTGTCATTTTAGATATTTATTGAACCTAACCTTCTACGGAATTGTCCCTTAGCATATATTGATACCATACGGTAAAATATGTACAAAAACTGTAATAATACAAGAAAATGTATAAAAAACGTCTATTTTGATCACCGTATAAATTTGACTACATATTTTGGAATAACAACTTATACATCAGCAAACACCTTGCCGTTAAGTTACTCTAACGTAAATAAATTCAACATCATAGACACGTAATTATTATAATCCACGGCGAAACATTCCTCGCGTTGAAAGCGTCTTTCGACTGTTCCACAGCCACCGCCGATTAGCCAATCGAAAATTCTAATCAGCGGCCCCGTCGACAAACGAGGGGCCACAGCGAGCATCTGTTGTTTTTTCTCAAAGCCGCCCTCAAAGAATGACCAATAAAAAAACTATCCCTTTCGTCGGACCGGTACGCTTTATCCCCCGAGAAATCTGGGCCAAGCCACCACCTGTATTTACCTGACTTGATATGTAAATAATTTTCACTTTCGACCGCGTTGCGTCCACCTTATTAAGGGGCACAGCCATTAAAGGGCACCCCTCCGGCCGTATGGCGCTGCAACACCGAATCTAGCATCCCTAGGCGAGTTCACACGGTCTAGGAGGCTGCGGTCGGCCAGATAGTCATTTGTTTTGCGTCTGTGGGCCGGCGATTGTCCGGCAGGCCCGGCCTGCCGGATCGCGGCAACAATTTTCGATTAATTGTTTTTTATGGGGGCAGGACGCCGCCGGGGGCGGCCCCGCTGGGCCTTGGGGGCCCCGTTGAGGTTCCTCGAAGTCGAGTACTCGTCTGGGCGACTGGGTAGCATGTGGGTGCTCGGAAACTAGTATGTGTAAACACTCCAGAGATTTATCGGGAGGGCAACATGTGTTGGTATTGTGATTTATATAAAAAGTAAGAGTGATTCCTATCGGGGGTTGATTTTTTCGGGGTACAGGTGGTTGGTTTTACTTTTTTTCGAGCCCAGAGTACTTCATCGGCGGCATATAGGGGCGATTGTGTTTATTATTATTACGTTTTTTTCCGAGGGTAATTAGGATGGGGTACAAGCTGATGAGTTTTTTGTTATGCATTATGTTTATGGATAAATGCCGTCCGTTCAAGGTGGCCAATGAGAAGTAAAAAAAAAATGTGGGACATGCTGCTAAGTACCTCACATAGGATGTTCTTTTTTTGGACACTATCGCTTGAACAGTAGGGAACCATTTGGAAGGCGATGTATTTTTTTAACGGACACGAAAATGAAAATAATTTAGGCATACAGCTGTTTGATATTAAAAAAATACCTAGAATTTTTTTTAACTATACGAGGCGTATCACTTTCAAAATTTCTCCATTACCCGTTTAGTAGTGACGTCACATACGCCAAATAATAGGCAACCCCATAATATTCAGTATCATGAAAAATATCGACTTTTATTGTTTAATTAAATCGACAATATCGAAGTATCGAGTTGTAAACTATTTTTACCTCAAAATTTCTAGTACAATATCGAGTTCTCACTAAAAATTTCTAATCTCGAATCTTCGAATTCGAAGTCGGAATATCGAATTAAATTCGTCGTAAGCTTAAAATATCGAATTAAATTTTGAATTCATACTTGAAACAATTACTAATTCAATTAACTATCATTTAGCAATTTCGAGTTTTAACATCAAATTTCGACTTAAAATTCGAAATTCCGAATTTAAATTGCGTACACACTTCTTCTTAGTAATTTTGAGACTTAATATAAATTTTCGAATTCGAAGTCGAAATATCGAATGAAGTTGTGCCAAATATAAAATTTCAAATTCAATTCGCTGTTTCCACGTAAAATTAGGAGATCAAATCTAGAATTCTAAATTCTCGCAAAACAATTTCGACTTACTATTTACCAGGCTGAAAATCAAAAACCTTTTAAAAAAATTTTTTAATGACAGGTTCCACAATACTTAAAGACAAGAAGATGCAAGCAACTTTATCCATTTTAAGAAACACATTCAAATTTTATTCATCATTTCCTCAAATTTATAATTGCGCTATTTATAAAAACTGGTTTCCGAATTAATCGAAAAATATATGTATAATTCTAAAGTGTTTTGTTATGTAAATTGGATTCTATTTATAACAATATATCTCCTGCCATCAGAGTAACGTTGCATACATTACTTTTTGTGTTAACATAAATTGCAGAAAAAAATTAGTTAGTTAATGAGATTTTGAAACTAAGTACAGCTATATCGACTAAAACAGTTTAGTGCCTATTTTTATAAACTAGGGAACAGACACGGCATCGATATGAGTAAAGCGAATGTATCCGTCGTAATTCGATACATTTTCTCTAAATATACCGCGTTTGGAACTTAAAATACACGGCTTAATGATTCTTATCGATACATCAAAAGTAATAGAGAATACCTACACTGAATAAACTGATATTAGACATTGTTATTTGAAACTATATTATAACTTAAATGCCGGGGCATATTAAAATTCTAAACTCGAGAATTCTGTTATAAAATAAGTCAGAATTAATAAATCTAAAAATGTTATTAATCGATAATGCTACTAGTCATCCTTAAGGTAGCTTCACAAGTGCGCAGCGCATAAAATTCAACAATTACGTTGAACTTATTCGACGAAAGCTGTAAATTGTTCTGATTTAAAATATTCTATGCAGTTTCAATTATATAGCAAAATTTGTGAATAAAACAATGCTGCCAATATTCCAGAATGAAAAAATAATGCTTAAGGCGTCTTCACAAGCGCGTAATTTTATATGCGTAGAGAAAATAATTAGATCTGAAATTCGATAACTTTTACAAAACAAGTGAGAATCTATAAAACTTGGGACCATACTGCTCGATATTGACATGATAATCGCAAGCGCTTAAGGTAGCTCCACATGAGCGTTCGCAAGCGTACACAAAATCAACGCTCAACTAATTTATTCTTGTTTAAACGTTAAGGGATCGGCTATACACGAGAAGCGACTCCAAGAGAGTACTATTAACAATGTACCAACGCACTTCATGATGAAAACGACCCGGCGACATTACAAAACCAACAAATGGAAACCTCTACCGCTCGGCGAGCGTATTGTTCGAATGAGAAAAATGTAGCCTGTGCTAAGTAGACTGTTAAGTATTTTTTTGCTCGCTTTACTGTCCTGTTATTAAGTATGGGCTTAAGGCGTCTTCACAAGAGCGTACAAAAGCGTAGAGAAAATAAGGAGATCTGAAATTCGATAACTTTTACAACAAACAAGTGAGAATCTATCAAACTGTGGACTATACTGATCAATATTGACATGATAATCACAAGCGCTTCAGGTAGCTTCTCATGAGCGTTCGAAAACGTACAAAAATCAACGTTAAACTAATTTATTCTTGTTTAAACGTTAAATGGTGTGCTAGAGATAAGAAACGACTTCAAGTGAGTACCACTAATATTGCACCAACGCATTTCTTGATGAAAACAACCTCTACCGCGCGTCGAGCGTATCCTTCGATTGAGAAAAAATCCGGCCGGTGCTAAGTAGGCTATTACGTATTTTCTGCTCGCTTTATTGTCCTGTTATTAAGTATGACCTTAAGACGTCTTCACTAGAGCGTATAAAAGCGTAGAGAAAATAAGTAGATCTGAAATTCGATAGCTTTTACAAAAAAACAAGTGAGAACCTATCAAACTTGGGACTATACTGATCGATATTGACATGAGCTTAAGACAGCTCCACATGAGCGTTCGGAAGCGTACAAAAAATCAACGCTCAGCCAATTTATTCTTGTTTAAACGTTAAAGGGTCAGTAAATATACACAAGAAACAACGGGTGAGTACTGTTAACACTGTACCAACGCATTCAACGCATTTCTTGATGAAAAGGACCCGGCAACGTTACAAAACAAACAAATGGCGCGCGGCAAGCGTATCCTTCGATTGAGAAAAAATCTGGCCTGTGCTAAGCAGGCTGTTACGTATTTTTTGCTCGCTTTATTGTCCTGTTATTAAGTATGGTCTAACCGGTGGCCGTTCCGTCGTTTTTTCCGTCCGATTTCACACGTTGCGTAAGGAAAACAGAATTAATTCTGCGGTTTGACATACAATGCGCTCCGTAATGAGCGTTTCGGGTCAGCCTCGTACGCACCGCGTCAAATCGGCCGTTAGGAAGGCCTGGTCGCCGGAATTGATGTCGAGATCGGAGAAATATGTTAATTGTATCAACGACGAATCGAGCGCCTTTTTCAGCGCGGTACGGACAAGGAAACACTGCGAGCAATTTCACGGACTAATGATATTAATAACAAGTAGAATAGCGATATTAATTTAGCTACTGTTTTTTTAAAGCGGGTGCTATTAGAACAAAGTCTAAAACGTAGCTTTCACGGCCAGTATAAAAATAGCGAAGTTTTTATTGTTATGAATTTATTTTCATACTTTGTTGCTTCTCAGTAAAAAAAATCTTTAAATCAGAAATACTTACAACTGTTTCCTCAAAAAAATTTGCTGATCGAAACTTGCAACTGCTTGATTTGTATTAAGTTCCTTACTTTGAAGTAAACTGTCACAGTCTACTGACGCGGTACAGACTAATCTAAATTAAATACGAAATTTGAGACTCACCCTTATCATCTCGGATTGAAACTGAAAATTTTATATTCAATTTTGCATCTCAACTGAAAAACTAGTTTTATTGTCGAAAATTTCGAGTTCAGACTGCAAATTTTGGATTCGGATTCAGATCGTATTTAAAATTTCGATTTGTATCGCACTTAAAACAAAGTTCGAAGGTAACATTTTCAAATACCAATATCGAATTCAACTAGTTTCAAACTTATAAATTTAAATTAAAAACGAGGTCGCACTTAGAATAGCAAGATTCAACCTAGAATCTCAATTGTGGCTAGCAATTTAAGTCAACAAATTTCGACTTCAAAATCGATCGAAATTAAATCGATAACTCCCGCTATCAATTTCGAAATCGTACTTTAGTTTTACAAAGAGAAATATCGAGTTTTAACACTTTTACCTCAAACTTACACGTACAATATCGAGTTTACACAAAAAATTTCTAATCTCGATACGCAGCTTCGAATTCGAAATATCGAATTAAATTTTGAATTCATACTTAAAATTACTAATCCAACCTGTAAAATAGTTTAACTTTCATTTAGCAATATCGAGTTTTAATATCTATCGACTACAAATTCGAAATATCGAAGTAAATTTGTTACAATAATGAAATTCCCAATTTAAGTTGCGTACACACTTCTCGTTAGACCACGATATAAAATTTCGAATTCGAAGTCGAAATATCGAATTAATTTGCACCACACATCCAATTTCAAATTCGATTTTCTGTTTCCATGTAAAATCACGAAATCAAATCTACAATTGTTGATGAAAATTCCGAACTCAGTCTAAATTCCAAATTCTAGATCGAAATTTCGACTTCGACAATTGAAAATTCGATATCGAACTGGAAATTCGAAATTTTCAGTGTTCTTCAACCCTTCGATCTGTGCCTGTACGCGACCTTCTCTGGCCCGGGTCGTGACCTTATATCCCACATAATAAAATTCGATCCTCCATTATAATATCGCCGCACAATAAAGCCACACCATTACAGAATTAGACAGCGAGGCGCGATGGAGGGTAGATAGAAGTGTTTTCAATAAAAGCCAATCACCTCTACACCCGTACGTCGATAGGTAACCGGGTTAGACTCGTTAAAAAATACGTTTTCAATTCGAAAACGCTTCCGAATAATAGCCCGTAAACGCATATTCATTGTCGTGTTGATTTATCGGATTTTGTTTAGCTAGAATGGAAATCGGATCATCAAGGTTAAATGTATATGAATTTGTTTTGTGGAAACGTTTCACTTTCCCCGATTCGCGCCCTATTTGCCGGGCGAAATTTATGCGATCGCTTCCAATGAGTTACAAGTGTGTTGATTTTAAATAATTATTACTTCAGACCACTTAAGGCCGAGCTCATACCTTTTCTAACCTCAAACTGTATACACTTCATTGTTTACTTCCATTCAACCACAATATTCTTTACACATCTTTCAATACGAGAAAAAATACACCAAAAAAAGTTTAATTCAAAATGATTATCTTGCTGTCATTACCTTGTCACAATATTTAAAATGTTTCCATCGCACCTTTCAACAGTCTATACACAGGAGCGATACAACAACACAGATGAAGAGATTACGCCGTAAGAAGCACCTAACCCCATTTGGCATTGTCGAGAAAACCCGCAACACCTGACGGGACGCCTCACCCATTTTTTGAACCCCGATAAGTGCCCTATTTGCACCCTTCGATCTTCGATTTGCGCACTCCGATTGATCCTAACCCCGTTGACAGTTTTCGTTTTTTAATAGGCACCCCAAATAGATTTGTCAGTGTTACAAGATCATTAATATTGATAACCGATAAATATTTTGAGTCGATAAATGGTTTTGTTTAGCATAAAGGGACAATGGAAGGGTTTGTAGAGCGTGGCCCAGTTTAGCGACGAAGCCTTTGTGACACTTTTACCAATGCCGAGGCATTAGTGTATTTAATTCCTCATTTCAATGACAAAAATGCTCCCGCGAATGTTCCCACCGGCTCTAGATGGATGCTAGCGTTAGCTTTCAATCACAGCACCTTCTTAAGTGTGAATATTAACGTTAAATGAAAGTATGATAACAATTACAATACTAGGTATTGCTCATAAAATATCTCCTTATATTCATGTAGCTGACTTAATGATAAAGATTAATGTAACTAGATTGTACCAGTAACAATAATAATTTGGTAATTGTAGGTAAAAATAAATTAAAGCTATCGTATCGACAAAAATGCTGTTGTAAAATCTACCAACTTAAGATGTAAGTTTTCAATCATAAAACTGTGTAACATGTGAATAGAAAATTCTATTAAATGTATAGTAATAGCCGCTATATTCAATATTGCTCATTTAATATAAGATAGTTTAGTAGTTTACAAACATTTTACCTGAATATTTCCTTATTTCAATATATATTTGTGACAATCAACTCACTAGTACATGATATTAAACTATATTGTGTTGGTAGCAATAATAATAATGTAGGAAAAAATATGAGAACGTGCAGGTTTGAAAAAAATATTAATATCATTTATAATCGCCTCTAAAAGGTGAATATTAGATTCTAATAAAAGTATAGTAACAGCTGCAATATTCGATATTGCTCATAGTCTTCATAAAATTAACATGAGAGTAGTTTAGCAGTTGAAATTAATTTTATTTTGTCGTATTTTTCTATGTATATTTATGACAAATAACTTATTATTAAGGCTAAAATAACTAGACTGTACTGATAACGATAATATTGTAGTAGGTAAAAAGTCATGAATACGTGATATATTAACAAAAATGCTCCCGTGAAGGTTTCCAACGGTAAACGTTATAATCATCTTCTAAACGGTGGTTAATAAACTCTAAAAAATGTATAGTGGTAGCTACAATGTTACCTATTGCCCATATTTACAATAAAATTAATTTAGATCAGAATAGATGTTGATCATTGATTTACTTTGTAATATTTCTGTATATTTGTGGCAATTAATTCACGATTTACAACACCTTCTACTAAACGATTAGTAGCAAATTCAAATAAATGTATAGTAATAATTATCATACTAGTTATTTCCTTTTATATAAAATTAACATAACAGTACATTTATTGTATTTGTAATATTCATGAATGTTTATGTCAATTATACTCATTACTAACGGTAAATATACAAGATTGTAGCGATAACAATAGGAAAGCTGTAGACAAAAAATCATGAAAATGTCACATTTATGCAATAGATCGAAATTACTGCCTGTTTAAAAGAAAATAATTAAATAACTGATTCTGTCCTTCTAACAGGATGTCGCAACAGTAATTTTGGTTACAACGGTACTTCTTAATTAACGAATATATCATCAGAAAATTTATTACAAGTAACAAAGCCAAGCTATATCGCCAAAGGCTTCTCTAAATATACCGTGTAATTTCATATAATTTAGAAAGGACGTTCAATTGGCCTGTAATATGATTTTAATTTCGTCTCGGACTTCGATAGGTTAAACGATCAAGTCCCCTTTACGGAAAGAGAACTTTTTCCCTTGGGAAAAAATATAACGCGACGTATTCTACAAGCATAGTTTTTTATCAAGTCCTAATTTTCGGATAATAGCATGCCGCCCCCTCCCCGCACGAGGCGCGGACGAACTATGTCAAATATTCGCGCCGACAATGCGCTCTGTGACCGTGTTACCGAAAAAATTTTCACAATAAATCGCTTATCTCGCCAGGCACACCTTGGATCCGCCTAATTTTTTTGCGACGCACAACATATAGTTTTTAATGGACTGAGTTCATCTTTGACTAATTAGTAAATTAAAAACTTACCCAACACTAATTCGTGTCAACTACTAGGCGGGACCGACATACGCTAGTCCTTGTGGGAATCATTTTAATAACAATAATATAGAATTTAACAAATCACCCCCAACAGATTGGGCAGTGCTACAAAAATTAGCATAGAATTTTTCTCTAGGATCACGTTTTAAATAGAATCTAGTTTAAAGTATTTGAAAAATACACTGCTTGTGACATTATACGACGCAAACATAACAGATGCAATCGTCAGTTCGTCTCGAACGCTAGCGTGGCTAGCGCTGTTTGTACAGAGACGTATTAAGTCAAAATCATGAGCTAAAATCGAGAAATGAGTAGCGAGCAGTGGATTTTAAATCATTTATTCTCTGAAGCTATTTATTTGTGGCATAATTCTAGTTCTTCTTTAGTCTAATTTGCCCAACTGCCACATTTTTGCAATTTGGCAGAATTAAATGAATTTTTAAATGATATTAACAATAAAGAACCAATAAAATTCACTTAGAAATAGAAAATAACAATATGCTACCGTTTTTTTTTTTGTAGAAACAAGTGTTTATAGAAAACAAACTCACACCAACAGATAGTTAAATTTTAGATCTAACCATCCCATTGATATTAAGAAAGGTGTTGTTAAATATTTATATGATAGAGCAAAATTAATTTCATCAAACAACGAAAGTTTTAACGAACCAAAATTTATTAAAAATGTTTTTATAAATGATGAATAGTTTTTGTTGATAGAACATTAAAAAATACTAAACTTAAAACAAATATTTTAAGACAAATAAGATAAACTAACCATACATTTGTTATTAGAACAGTTTTTCAGACAACTAATATTTCACGATCCTTTTTATCAAAAACACGGCCAAAAATGATATACAAAATTAAAAAAATTGCATCTATTGTATATTCTGTGAATATAATAAACATTATGTTGGAGAAACATCTCGATCTATGAATGTTAGAAAAAATTATATAAAAAAAAACGGGAAATTGAAAAATAAAAAAATTACGAATACGCTTGGGAAAACGGTCATTTGATTCAATGGGGTTCGGCAAAAACTTTAGAGAAGTAGGACAATGCAACAGAAAGTCCGCAATTATTTTGTTGAACGGAGATAAGTGTGTTCTATCAAGAAGAAGTAAGTAACAGTAAAATAAAAATCATTTAACATCTCTATGGAAGCAGATGAACAAATTTTAAACTGTCAAATATGACTTGGGTTTAACACATATTTACAATTTTTGACAATGAAAACAGAGAGTTTTGAAACGTCAAAAAAATACGGAAATGCGCGATAGTGACGTGATTTTTGTTAATTTTTTCTTATCTGTTTTTTCAGTGCGAAATTTTTTTGTCAGACAAACTGTGTTTCAAAGGTTTATTCAATTAATCTTTATTTTTGGTGTGTGACAAGTGTGGCAAAATAATAATTTGAATTACTCCAATGTGCCAACAATGGAACTATTTCTGTGGCTAATTTTTATAAGCAAGACGATTTTTTAGACTTAGAATAAAAATATATGACACAGTGTTCAAAATTAGGGTCCTAGCGCGTGTTTACTACCTTTGGAAAACACTTTTCTTAGTGTAAACAACGCGATGACTTGAATAATCATGCATGGAAAAAAATTATACAACGCAAAATTGTTAGCAAACACACAGTCGCTTATTAAAATGATATTACAGCATAAGTAGGCGTCGCAAATATATTATAATTCAGTGTCAGAGGCCTTCCTTGTGCGTGGCTAGCAGCCCCTCCCAGGCCAGTCTCAGCATCTCTCAAGGTAATCTCCCGTTGAACAGGTGTACGATTTTCGAGGGTGGCTGTGCCCGTCTAGCAGCCGCTGCACTTTCCCATGGCCCTCCGAGATCGGGAGCCGGTGCATCGGAGAAGGAGGGGGCGGCCGATGCTTAAAAATATCCCGTTTCACAAAAAAACCAATTTCGCACCCTCTTTTTAAACAGGAAATCGTGCCGCGATCGGCGGAAACGCGACTCGAGGGGGTGTGATGCGAGAAATGGTCGTTTCTGTGATTTGGGCTGGTCGGCGGGGGGAGGGAAGCTTCCTGGTCCGCTACCGAGAGTGGAAAATCGGAAAATGCCCATGAAATCGATCCTAACAACCCGCAAGTATAAGCTGTCTCATTATTTCTCGAAAAATTAAAAAAAAAATCATAACTATTTCAGAAATTCTTTCACAACAGGAGTTTTTTTCTAATGTGACCTTTCACAATACCCATCCGACATTTTAAAATCATCTACACACGTTATTCTGTACATCGACCTCCGAAACATCCAGATCTGAACTCTATCGACTAATAAAACCGGTCGTTCGACTCACCTGAGGGCACATCTTGCACTGGTACTTCCTGGGCTGGGGGCCGCCGTTCTGCATGCCTCCCATCTTGGTGGCGTTGATGGGTTGGGGGACAACCAGCAGCGCGGGACTCGAACCCGCGACTCCCGGGCTTGAGCTGCTGGATGTCGACCTGCCCGACGTGTACAGGCCGGGCGTTCCCGTCATGTGGTGGTCTTCCATACCCGCGTACAATCCTGAAACAAAGATCAATTGTAAGCAGGCGATAAGTTCGAAAATGCCGCGGTAAAGTATCATAGTTTGAGCGGCAAAGTACCATACGTCGAACGGCAAAATATCATAGACTGACCGGCAAAGTACTATACGTCGAACGGCAAACTATCATATACTGAACGGCAAAGTACTATACGTCGAACGGCAAAGTATCATAGTCTTAACGGTAAAGTAATATACGTCGAACGGCAAAGTACGATACATCGAACGGTAAGTATCATAGTCTGAACGGCAAAGTGTCATAATCTGAACGACAAAGTACTATACGTCGAACGGCAAAGTATCATAGTCTGAACGGCAAAGTTTTATAATCTGAACGGTAAAGTATTATACGTCTAACGGCTAAATATCAGATTTTTGAAAGGCAAAGTATGACAATCTAATGTGTCATTCATTAAACGGCAAAGTACTATATTTAGAATGGTAATCCCATTTTTGAAAGGCAAAACAGCAAAGTACAATGCTTTGATCAGCAGAGTAAAATACATTGGAATGATAAAGTATATTTGATGACAAACACTTTTGGAAGAGTACAGTATCAAATAACAACCAACGGCAAAATTTGACTGGCAAAGTATCTGTTTCAACGGCAAAGTACATTACTTTGATCCGTAAAAGATCACAAGTATCAAATAATAGCAAAGTAAGACACTTTTCACCGACAAAGTGTCATATTTGAAGCACTTGTACTATACTTTCATCGTCGTAATACTCATTTATAAAAGATAAAGTGTTCCAGTCTATTTCATTTACTTTAAGTTCAAAGTTTAAAAATATACTTTTTCGCTATTTCACATATTGTTATAACACTAAAAGCGAATACCTTGTCGCCAATCGTTTTTTCCATTAGCATAGATTTATTTTTATTTTGGTTTTTTTTACCAAGCAAACAAACAACGATCCTAGATAAAATGACATTTTGCAACGAACCGGTCCAACAGAATCCATATAATTTCTAATATGGTTGTGCACAACCTACGCCAAACGTTCCCATCTAATATCACGTCGATTTTTTTTCCTCCATAGGTCGCGAACCTCTATGGGCAGGTGCACGGATGCCAAAACCCTAGATCCTGTATGTTTTTTACGCGCAACATTAATACATCATTTATGTCGAGAGATATTCAAGCACCATGCTAATGTACCAAGTGACAAACGATTATCTTCGACTTCTTACGTCACGATGCATAGATTTTGGCGAAACACGACCGCAAAAGCTTATTAAAAAATATAATCGTAGCGCAGAGCCAATCCTACATCGGTTGTCCTAGCCTGCCGCTCGTAGGCCTCCGTTATAGCTTACGGTCATCCGTCGGACGGTCCTGGTCTAGGCAGAAACGGACCGGGCCCGTAACTTATCCCGCGGCGCCCGAATCGAACCCGTCAAGCAGGAAATCTACGTGCAAATTTTTTTATTCTCTTGTGGCCGGCCAAAATACTGCAAGATGGTTTTTTTTCTATCGAATGTCGAGCCCGGGGCCATGTAACAGCTATCAAGGCCAACGTGGCTGACTAGTATGTGTATAGCCAGCTGATTTATTATTCTGAAATGTGGTTCGATAGTCAAATTCGTTCCTGCCGGGCCATTTATGTAAGCAGAGGAAGGATCGAGTTTGTTTGTTGTTTCTATTGTAGTTCTGTGTGTTTGTATCGATAGTTGTTAATTTTAAAAATTAATTTAAAAACTAGGGAATGTCTCATTCATAATTTTAAACAAACGCATAGATATACAGGGTGGTCATTTTTACGATACTCAGTAGTCTCAGTACAGGGAGCTCAGAAACAGTGATATATTGAGTATCTGTTTTCTTTCTCCTTTCATGACATTATTGTTTTTAAAGTAAATGTTATGAAATTTGGTACACTCATTTTGTTCGACATAAGTTTTCTAATGGAAGTGGAAATAAAAATTGACTGAAAATTTGAGAATAGGCATAGAATTATTATTATTTTTTTAATTTGAAAGCTTATGGTGACTAATATATGGGTACCAGAATTATAAAAGATGCATATTTTCGGTCTTCAGCCACTTTTTCAGGAAGTACACAACATATCACATATTTCTTTTCAGAAGAAATTGTGAAACTTTTTCCTAATTTAAGCCAGTTTGTATACAGTGAGTCCCGTTTTTCAAGTTAACATCTCTGGATAAAATAAATGGCACAATTAGTATCTGAAGGGACGTTATATTCTACTAATTATTTTATTGATGTGACAAATGCCTAGCCTACTACGATTTTTTTAAAGGTTCGTTTTTTAGGTGGTATTAGGCATTTTTTTATCGAAAAGACAATATTACTAGGTTTTTCAGCACACATCAAAAATCTCATATACCAAATTTGATAGAAAAATCAGACAACTAAAAATTATAAAAAGGTCAAAGATTACCATGAAAGTGAAAAAAAATAAATTTAAGAAGACGATTCGAAAAATGTGTTGAACTGGAAGGAAGTATTATGGACAAAACTAAAATTTAATTTAGATGAACGTTTTGTAATTTTTTGTTAAACAATTTAGTCTTTCTGATAAAAAAATGCCTAATACCACTTTCTGAAAAATCGGCCCTTTTAAAAAATCGTAGTAGTCCAGGATTTTGTATCATCAATAAAATGGTTACTACAATATAACCTCCCTACATGGTACTAATTGTAAAAAAAATTGGCTTGCGGAAATTCCACAGCCTTCTCACACTTTCAGAGGTCTTAACCTGAAAAAAAAACAGGACAAACTGCTGATTTTCATTTAAATTCTAATTTCGTATTTGTTGGGCGATTGTTTACATAACAAATTTGACTTCTTCCTTAAATTTGACAACTCTTCCCTGCCAAAAAACAGTAATAATTCAAAAATCACCCTGTATATTATTTTATATTTATAGAGTGGTAAAACATCAAAAATTTGAGCCATATCTTCCAAAAAACAATGCAAGTATTTCAATGTTTTATTTATTACTGAATACCTCTATTTTGGAATACGAGGCGGTTCCTAGCGCTTTCTTTTGTTTTATTTATGTTTACCACGTGCTCCGACACGCAAAAAACCCAACGCGAAGAATTTTTGGGTGATTCGAACAAGGTCATCGCTGTTTTCTTCTCTAAGGCGATCTAAACTTGAAATTTTTTATTTGACCTTAACGACACACTCATACGTACCCGTCATTTGTTCGACTGTAATTAAGCGATCAATTAACAATTGTAAAAGTTCATCACCAAAACAACGGACAGGCTTATCTCATAACTAATGACGTGTTGAGATGACGGCAATAAACGACCATGAAAGAAGAATTACAGAAAGACATGGAACAAAAGGTTTAATTTTAGCATTTGGACCTTTCGAATAGCCAGTCAGGTTACCAGAATTTAAGCCCCTTGAAAATACATAAATCTTGAAATGACAACAAATATTTCGAATATTTGTTGAAATGACGGCAATAAACGACCATGAAAGAAGAATTAAAGAAAGACATGGAAAAAAGCTTTAATTGTAGCATTTGAACTTCTCGAATAGCCAGTCAGGTTACCAGAATTTAAGCCCCTTGAAAATACATAAATCTTTAATTGACAACAAATATTTCGAATATTTGTTGAGATGACGGCAATATACGACCATGAAAGAAGAATTAAAGAAAGACATGGAACAAAAAGTTTAATTGTAACATTTGGACCTCTCGAATAGCCAGTCAGGTTACCAGAATTTAAGCCTCTTGAAAATACATAAATCTTGAAATGACAACAAATATTTCGAATATTTGTTGAAATGACGGCAATATACGACGATGAAAGAAGAATTAAAGAAAGACATGGAAAAAAGTTTTAATTGTAGCATTTGAACCTCTCGAATAGCCAGTCAGGTTACCAGAATTTAAGCCCCTTGAAAATACATAAATCTTCAAATGACAACAAATATTTCGAATATTTGTTGAGATGACGGCAATAAACGACCATGAAAGAAGAATTAAAGAAAGACATGGAACAAAAGGTTTAGTTGTAGCATTTGGTGGTTACCAGAACTTAAGCCTCTTGAAAGAACATAAATTCTGAAAGAACAGCCAATATTTCGAATATTTATTTGTTGAGATGCGGACAATAAACGACAATGAAGACGTGGAACAAAAATTTGAATTGCAGCATTTGGACATTTCGAATAGCCCGCTAGGCTACCAGAACTTAAGCCCCTTAAAAATACAGAAATCATGAAATGTAGCAAATATTTCGAATATTTATTGAGATGACGGCAATGAAAGAAAAACTAAAAAAAGCGATGGACCAAAATCTTAAATTGTAGTATTTGGACCTTTCGAATAGCCCATCAGGTTACCAGAACTTAAGCCCTTTGAAAATACAGAATTACTGAAATGACAGCAAATATATCGAATACTTATTTGTTGAGATGACGGCAATAAACGACCATGAAGAAGGTTTAACATAAAAAGTAGAAATTAGAGTAAAAAATACGATATTCTTTAAACAGTAGTATTTTTAGTAAGTTGTAGTATGCAAGAGACAAAAAAATGGCACCTACTGTGAATATGGTAGCATAGTTAACCACTTAATCGACTTCTTTAAATCACTGTGGTCCGGATCTGGCCTTAAAGTAGGCCACAAGAGCCACCAACATCAAAAAAACACCCACATTCCGTTTTTGCTTTCATTGTAAACATTTTTTTTGTCGGAATTCCTTCCTAACTGACGTGCGATATACTTACGTATGACACTGACGATTGCAAACATCATCTTAGACGCGTCACATTGCGGAAAAAACAGTATTCGGCTTAGCCTCGCTTCAGTATAAAGTTCGACGTTTTAATGTGTGGCACGCCACGAAATATTAAGCCGGTAATTAGAGATGACGCAACATTTACGACTATAAATAAAACATAAATTACGAAATGCTATATGTAACTACGGATGCGAAGTGGATAGAAGACCAGAGACCGAATTAAGGTCGTTTTACTGGCAGTTCTGCAGATGCGAATGCACATTCGCAAATACTGGATAGCAGGAAGAATAAGGTTGATGATAGTTGAATCTATAGGAACGTCATTCTCGTAATTTCGTGCCTCATTGTAGATCGTAAGAGAAATAATAGTAATGATTATCAAGGTTCAACATTAACTGGAACATTATGGAACACTCCGTACATTATTTACAAGGCGTATAATGTTTGTCTATTCTGTCTTTGGAGCAGCTAAGTGGTAGCAGCAAGCATGGTATTTGGTTAATAAATATTTGCATACGTAAAGTGTGAAAAAACTTCGATCAATAAGGAGTATGAAGACAGGTACTGTATATTGAGACAGACGTTACAGCTAAAAATGTAAAAAATAGCAAAGGCTATCATAAAATTATAAGTTGTGAAATAATTTCAACAACAGTGTGACGTAACCAACTTAAGACAGAGAACGGAACGAAAAAAGATAAGATAAAAAAGAAATAATTTTAGAATAAAATCGACCAATGAAAAATAGGTCTAGAAAACTGAAGAAGTAAAATTCAAGTGATCGACGAGGAGAAGTGTTATAGCGAGATGTGACCGGATGAATCGCGTTCTTGCCCTGGAATTGTATAGAAGATCCAAAAGATTTCCGACATTTAAATTATTTTTTAACTGGATTTACAAATTCCTCTAATATATTTAATTTATCGAAATATGAAGGCTGCTAAATGACGCCTAGGAAAACCACCGTTATCAGAAGCATAGTGCCGATCGTAGTAGACGTAATATAACAATAGGAATAGAGGAATCATTACATGAGGGAGCCCAGGAGTACAGAAAACGAGCTCTCCACAAAGCCTAGCCCGAGAACAACAAGGGAAGATCAAAGAACCTCGGCTAAGAATAGAACTGTGCAAATTAATTCTGTTACCGGCAACGGCTAGTTACCTAGGTCACAGCAACCCGGAAAATCACTATAGATTAAATAACAGCACCGGCCGTAGAAGCTTCAAAACCACTGTTCCAAATGAACTTGACAAAATTTCAAGTGGTAATTCTTCTATAGCTACTTTTTCTTTATTCTGTGTTAATAATCAAGACTTAAAAGTAATACGAATCGCTTCCGATTACAATTATATTCTCCCACATTTAACGGATTTTAAACAAAAATAATTGTCTGTGACCTCTTCAATGAATATTTAAAACAGAAACCACTAAATAAGGTGATCCTTATAACAAAATCTCGCGCCTTTGGAGGATACAAAATCAGATCCCCGCATTGCACGTTCCCATGCTCTTGTTTGCTTTTGGCCCATAGGCAAACAAATAAATAATTATTCCGACGCGTTTGGACTTATATTTGTGAATTCTGAAACTACGTAATACTAAAATTCTTTTTTGCTCTCATACTGTATCAAACAAACAGTACGCAACAGGAACAATACTCCGAAATAGGATATAACTAGCATCGAATCGAGAGCGACTGCTGGACTTATGCGTAACGTGACGTAGCGCCTGGCCACGCCCCATTCTGGCGCGCAGGAGATTTGTAATAAATTTTAAGGCACTAAACGTTCAAATAAAATTGCGATATTTCGCAGATCCATTATTTTTCACTATACTTTCGATTTATGAAATAAATGCTGAACAAGCCCATTGTATAAGCGATTACTATTCGTTTTTTTCTCAGTGTACCCATTTAATCCCTACAATTTTCAGATCAGCCGAGGAAGACGAAGATATTTTGTCGCCCCTCCCCGAATTTTTTTCCGGGAAATTTGCCAGCGACGTGTAAAAGTGTCTTCGTCTGCCACTCGGGCGAAATACAAGAACAAATATTTGCAGATAACTCGTAAAAGACAAGCGGAATGACTGAGAGGACGGACGGGATCGTGAGAGGAATATTAGCCCCGCGTTCGACACACACGCTCGAACAAACCGGCGGCCGGCGTACACACACGTAATCGTTATTGACATGCACCTAGCCGATATGCCGAAACCCACATAGACAACTTTTAAATCCTCGACAGGCGATCACCTGTGGGCCACGCTCGACAACAAAGAAAAAAAAGGCTGCAAAATTCGGCGGCGTGACGTCATTCTTATATAACTCCCGCTCGGGGCACCATCTGTAGGGAGCGGAACAAGATTCGTGCATCTGGAACGCTCCACAGTCGAGCCGAAGAATAGTACTGAATATTGAAAGAAATAATACTTTACTACCATAAATACATTCTTTTCAGATCCGAGGAAGTAACCTCTGTGATGAAATTTTTGACAAGGTTTCGTAAGATAGATATTTTCAAAGGATTTTGCTGTATTCCGGACAATTATAATAATAATAATAATAATAATAATAATATCTCTACCCCTCATACTACGAAGATTAGCCCAGAAGTCAAAGACTTGTGCGGGAGAGGGGAGGATATTATTATTAAGCAGGCCGCATTTGCGCTCAGGGACGACTTACGTTGGTAGGCCCTAATCACCATTCAGTGCAGGAATGAGGGAAACCTAGAAAACCTCATTAATTAGGGGGGTAGTCAAACGATAACCGGTATCAATCTCTCACATTGACCCAAGCCAACATTCTTCCACCCTACCATACCTTACATAGGGTCTACCGGCTGCGGGGGTCGAACCCACAGCGATCTAGTCACCTCGATTCAAGTGCTGACGCCTTAAACCGCGCGACCACTGACTGATCAAATTTCAAGGGATCTCCAAGGATTTCGCATTTGATAAAAGTTACGTCGAAAATGACTATACTTATACAAGGTTAACTATTCCAAACTTATTTATAAAGCGAAAAACGTGCCAGAAAATTACTCTGTACCAAGTTTGATGTATTTTCTACAATTTATATGGAGTTATTGAGAAAAATTTAAAATAAAACTGTAATTTCAACACTCTGCATCTCGGAAGCTATAAAATTTTGGGCTAAAGTAACTTAATTTAATAATAGATCATCATATTTTGGCCTTTAGAATATGTGGTAGTATGTTTTCCCAACCTTTTACAGACGCCCTGTATATTCGAGTCGACAAAAAATAATATTTCTAAGATTGCGCAGAGTTGTGACATTCTTGGTCAAAGAATTGATTTGTTATATGATCTAATCACACCAGCAAAGTATTACTAAAATAGCGGCTATATGATAAAGTATGTACAAAACGTCATAGTATTGGCTTTGTCGCTCGACGAATGGCAAACATTATTCTCTACTATAAAATATGCACTGAGCATATTTTTAGTCTCAAATTTACTACAAACACATTAGCGTTAAAGTACTGGTTTGTTGCATGAGGAATGCCAAAGTACGTATTACTCAAATAAAAGTATAAAATAAAGTATGTACTTAGCATAATGACTTCAGTCTTAAAATCTTAATATTTTCAACACATTCAACGGCAAAGTATTGGAATAAAAGTTATTCTGTACTTTAAAATGCACACTGAGCATAATAGGAGATAGGACTTCAGTCCTGCGTTACTTTCAACACATTCCCCGAAAGCGTTAAAGTACTGAATATATCGTGCTAAGAATGGCAAAGTATTGAAATAACGGTTACATCTGTACTATAAAGTACGCACTGAGCATAATAGTTTCAGCCGTGAGTTAGTTTCAAATTTTTACATTTCCCGGAAGCGGTAAAGTACTGACTTAGTTCCATGATGAACGACAATGTGTTATTGAAATAGAAGTATATGATAAAGTATATACTCAGCATAATATCTTTAGCCTACATATCTCGAAAGCGTTAAAGTACTAGCTTAGTACCATGGTGATCGACAAAGTAATATTGAAATAGAAGTATATGATAAAGTATGTCCTCAGCATAACAGCTTATAGAGTTACTGAACAAGTATTGAAATAAAAGTACAGAGTAAGGTACATACTGTAAAATATGCACTGCGTCTAACAGCTTCATCTTTGAGTTGCTTTCAATTTTACAACACAACACATTTCCCGAAAGCATCAAAGTAATGGCTACCTCAAAAGGTAAAGTACCAAAATTAAAGTATATTAAGTTTTAATACTCCTGTTAACGTTGGTTTGACTCTCGGAATTGTGTGGGGCAGGGGTAATATATTAATATTTTTAGGAAGAAACAACAGTTTTAACCCTTAAACCAACTCCAAATTTGTATACGTACCAAAAAGATGAGTTGTGCCTGCGCCTCCAGAAAATTTACACCTCATAACTCCTGTTAATTAGCGTCGCCCGATAAAATGCCATATTCTCGTAAACCAGCCCTTGACGTCTCTCCCATCAATTCGAGCCCGTTTCATTCCTCGGGCAATAAAGAATATTTACGCTATAACAATACCGGTAACGACCCCGGCAGCAGCCCTTACTCCACGACGCTTGCTCCTTCAGACGGCTCCGAAAATTTGATGGATAGCGCCACTCTCGGATGTGTATCGAAAAAATGCGAAGCGATAAATTACCATCGATCTTTTAATGCAGCGGTGTAAACAGCCGAAGAAAGAGTAGATTATGTATTAAAAATTTTGAGAATCGCTTCTGTTTAAGGCAGATAATACAGGTTTCTAAAATAAGTAAGTGAGTGAAGGTTGCGGACAAGAAGGACCGCACCGTGTCTCAAATAGGAAGACCTTATTTTTCGTACTGTATTAGCGTTTCTGATGAGTTTTCATGAAATATAAAACGTTTAAAGTTTCTTTTACGTAACAAAATTGTTATCACCGAAAAAAAAAATTAAAAGTAAGACTTACCCTTCTGCATTTGGTTGTGGTCGTTCATTTTCGACTCGTATCCCTGTTTGTTGATCCCCATCGTGTTTCTCGTCCAGTTGGGGTAGTCGTCTTTTCCATGTTGGCCGCATTGCTAGAAAGAGACAGGAGATTTGTAACGACATTATACACCAAGAAAAATAACTGTTCAATAAAATTTTTCTCTCATTGTACTAAGAACTATGCAAAATACAACCATTTCGATTATTTTTTGCAACAAAAATGAATTCAGCAAGTGTAATTTTTAATTATGTGGTGACATTTTAAAATATTCTCCAAGTCACTTTACTACGTCGCAAAAAAATGCGTGGGTGATATTTTTCAGTGCGTTAAGAGACGCAACAAGTTCTAGACCATCGCAACGTCCTTCCCCAAAGTTCAAATAAACGTGTAGCGGGGCCCAAGACGTCTATCGAGCCCCTGCGTCGCGACGCCGATGACGCATAGCGCCTTGCCTTGATACAGCGGGTCGTATTTTGAATAATTCAATATATAATAAATTTCTATACATATATTTTTCCCAGGTTCAAAGGAAAGACGGCCGGGTGGGGGTAAGTGTTGTCTCGTCGCCATGGCGACGGCAAGGTCGCGACCCCCACCTCCCCAAACAGACGGTTTTTGAACGCCTTCTTCGTTATTATTGATAACATGAATTTTTTAACTCGGAGGCTTAATTAAAAATACCTCCGCCCGGGAGGGGTGGGGGTGGGGACGGTTTACATACCGAGCTTCTTAAAATCATCGTCACCAATACAAAGGACATTTTTAAATGTTCCAGAACGAAGTAAACTGGTTTTTTATCCAGTACATTCGATACCAATTTATAATATATTCGTAAGACAGAAATACTGTCAAATTTGATATATTCACATCGTCCATATATGTAGTTTGACGGAAGAAATTCCCGTGACAGGACTGTAAACTAGAAAGCAGGTCAAATATAAACTAAATTATAATTCCGTGCCTCTATTTTATTTTGAAACGGAAAGAGTGTCGAATAGACAGACATTATCCGAAAGTTTTGAATCAAAGTGCAACAAAGAAATCTTACAAAATCCAGAGCGTTCAAACTATGGAATTAATATTTAAATATATTAACTACATAACAACCAAAAGAGTAATGGGTAGCCCTCGTCAGAAACACATTCATTCATAATCTCAAATAATCGAAAATTGATTCATTAAACAATCACAAAATTAGTCAATAAATAAATAATAGGCATGCCAAGATACTCAGTGATAACTGCCTACATCAAAACATTATTTCATTTCATTGAAAAATACAATTAAGGCAAATGTACTAAACAATTCTTAAGAGCGCCGTATTCTTGAAATGGTGTTTTTTACAAATACAAGTAATTTTAGACATTTAAAAACTGAATAATATAGAGTTTAGCAAATAACAGGAATGTTATCTCATGCCACCTGCGAATAAGGTACCGAAGTAAAATCAATATATAACGTCAGAAAACGATCTATCCATCAAATTTTTAGGTATTGAAATCTTTCAAAATACGTATTTTTTTAAATTCAACTACAGATGTAAGCATTGTTATAACGTAAACTTACATAGTTCTGCATATGATTATTCACTTTTGTTTATATATGTGAAAATAATTGTTAAAATGTGGGGTTAGAATAACGAAATAATGTGTGTCATACAATTGCATTTTAAAAGTTATTATATTATTTGAGGAGAGTTTAAATAGTAAAAGTGGATAAACAAAACATCAGTAATTTTATTTTTGATATTACTTTTGCTCTACGTGTTTTATTTTTCGACTTTTCAGTAGGTACCTAAAAAACACCACAAATTTTTACGGCGAGAAATACGGCGACCTTAAACATCCGTCTCACAAACCTAAGCTACGCCCTCTTGACTGTAATTTCTCGGAACCTCCAAATAAAGCAACGAAGAATGACTTAAGATATCAGAAATACCAGTTCTAAGACAAACATGTTTAAAAAGTAGAGCATGCACATTTTAATCAATAGGTGCTAAGCACGACAACATTTGAAAAAAATCTGCACTTGTATTCGATCGACCCTCGTATATGAATATCGGTGCACAACGTAGGTCAAAAAAGCGCAAAATAAATGAAAATATAATACTTATCGTTACATATTTTCTAGATAAGCCATTAGAGCTGATAGTATTTTACAATTTTTAGTAAACAATTGCGTTATCGTGTTTGAAGAATGATCGTGTGATTACAAGTGAATATTTGCGGAAATCATCTGTTAAACAAAAGCCCAACGAAGAAAACATGGCGCCTGTTCGATTAATTATTTATAAATTTAGAATGGACGCGCACTTCCGCTTCAGCAAGCTGCAAAATGGCGATGTCCCGTTAAATCGCACTTTTATAGCGATAGATATCCATTTGCAGCCGTAGAATTTCGAGAAGAACGTGTTTTAGGCACATGCATCCTAGTTTTTATGTACGAAACTCCTTAATTCCATAAAAATAATACATTTAAAGATCAGAAAAATGAAATTTTAATAATAGTATTTGATTTATTGCATACACATACAGGGCATTAAAGAAATTGTACGACATGTTTCGCAGATCTGAACTTTACGTTGCAGAAATTTACCCTTTCATCAATTTCGATGAAAAACGATTTGTGATCATCAATACAATTATTTTTTCTGAGTTTTTCACCTATCACAGTTGATATTATGTTATTGTTTATATTTAACAGTGTCTCTTACTTACTCTTTAAAATGATACATTGGACGATCAGAAAAATTAAATTTGTATAAGAGTATTTTATTTAGTGCACACACATACAGGGTATTAAAGTAAAAATGTACTATTTCTTTCAGTTTAATCAACACAATTATTCTTTCCGAGTTCTTCACCTATCACAATATGATATGTTATTATTTATATTTAACAGTCTCTTACATTCTTTTGAGCAAGAAACGTGGTTCCTTTTGCGGTACCAGCTATTACAACTCATTCTCCGACTATTTCTCAAGGCTGATAGCAATTATCTGTACTCTCTGACCTTTAGCCTAATCGACTACTGTTCGAAACGAAGTTATCTTGATAGTTTTTCGTATTTCGCGTTTTCTTTAGTCACGATTAGTTGCAATAGAAAAAAAAAACGTAAATATTTCTAATTCGGTACAGTGAAATATGTACCCGATCGAATAGTCCAAAAAAAACCAGTTTATCTTAATTAGTGAGTATAAATTGTGTTCCTTGACAAGTTTTACATTTATTAAGGCTTTAAATTTATTAATTTTTAATTCGCTTTTTTCGTTTTAACGTTTTAAAGTTATGAAGTATGTAAATCAGGTTTATGATGTACTTTTTAAATTATCCGATAAATTTATGTAAATCAGAATATAAAATAACTTGTACAGTATTTTATAAAATCATAAATAGTTAAATGAAGAAGGTAAGAAAGATATTTCAGTGCTTAGGCCCACAGCATTTCCTGATCTGAACACCACAGAAAATATACACGGAGGCAAAATGATTCTTTTTATTTTCTTGCGAAATGTTTCAGTATGAACTAAAACAGCTACTAATTAGAAAAACTTTTAGAATAAAACCAAACCAACTTTATATTTTCTGTATGACATACTAGAGTTGGTAATTGCTGTTTCTTTGTCGGTTCGAACAAAAGGTATATGGATATATGTACAGACTAGGCTTATAAATCCTTTTGTATTATTGGAAATATTTTCCAACCTTATTGGACGTTTCTACTTTTATGTAATTTAAACAGGCCCTGGCTTGAATAAAAAAAAATAGGCAGAGAGAGACAGGACGGCTCTACCAAATATATATAAACCGCAGTGCTCGTAGTATCGATGTAAAGATATAGCCGTAGGCAAAAATAGTGCCCCGTTGCTGTAAAGACGTTAGAAGTATTCTGCGACTTTCTCTTTAAAGAGATAATTGCGAAAAAAGTAAACAAATATGTCGCTGAATAATTTTAAAACAAAATTTCTGTCATACGTATTTAGAAAAGCTTCCACGTCCATATAAAAACCTTAAAAATGTAGTTACTAAACATTAATAACCGGGTAATTAAATTAACTAACAATATCATATACATTAGTAACTCATGTTTTTGGACCAACAAAATTATTATTATTACTTGATATATTGCATACATAGTAATAATATTGTTTAGTATATACTGACAAATGTTTTAATCCAAATATTTATACAAAATTAAAAACAGGTTAAAATCAACTTGTTGGATGGTACCATTAATAAATAGGATTTGTTAGATAAAAAAACCTTAGATTGGACATTAATAATTGGACTAACACATACGTTAAAATGAGTTTCTTCGATATGTAGAATAAAGAAAGTTTTGGTTTATTAGAGCAACTAAATATATTACACGTTAGTAACTCATATTTTTGAGACCAATGTGTTGGTGAATACTAATATATCTTTGACATTCTAGGAAGGAGATATTCAAGTTATTGTATATTGTTTACATTTTTACTGCTGTAACGTTTTCCTTTTTTTAAACGAACTTCAAAGAAGATTTACTTAAGTTAGACTAAGTAACTTTATCTTAGGCGATAATAATTTGTGTCTTGGAACTAACACATAGGTTAAGATTATTGTTTTCACTAAAAAACTAAATATATGATACACGTTAATATCTCGTATTTTTTTATCTAATACGTAAAATTATTATTTTAGACAGTGACAGTAAAGATGCGAGTTACTGATTACACAAACATTAAAGCTTTCCGGTGTGACTATTTGATATTAATGACCAGGGACTAAATAACTTTATGTCAGGGTTTAATAATTTGTGTTTAGGTACTAACACATAGGTTAAGATTATTGTTTTCAACAATGTAGACAGTTAAGATGACAGTTGGGTTTGTTACATCTACTAAATATATGATAGACGTTAATAACTCGTATTTTTGGGACTAATACAGATTACGATAATTTTTTTCCAATATTCTAGGCAGCTTTTGATAGTCTGAGTTTGTTAGATTAACTAAATATAAGATAGACGTAAATATTTCGTATTTTTGAGACTAATATATTGATAAAAATGACTGAAGATATAATAGACGCAAACTATTCGTATTTTTGGGACCAATATGTTGACTAAGATTGCCCCAGGAGGCACTACTTGCGGCGGCGGGTGTACACGGGGCGATCTCTACGCCTCCGCCGCGCGCTAAAAAACCGCCGGAAAAAAAGCAAGAAAAAATAATCTTTTTTTTCCGCGCGATGGCGCAGGCGTCGGAAAAAAGTCGCGGCGGCGGCGACGGAGCCGGCGCTCGCCCCCGAGCTCCGTCTCCTCGTATTGATTTCCGCCGCTCCGTCTCCCGCTCGTCTAGTCCTGCCATACCTGACCTGAGTTACGTCGAACATCCTTCGGCAGGACATCGATTTTCCTTCGCCCTTTTAGGCGGCTGCCGGCCGTCCGCGATGACCAACTGATGGTGGCAGGACGGGGGCCTCCAGCTGCCTCTTCGTCGAGCGCCTGCAGCGAGCCGGAGGACGCGGGGGCGGCCTCCGGGGCCACGGCCGAGGAGGGGAGGAGAGTTTTAACGCATCCATGTAAGAACAGTGTCAAAGAAATATAACAAGTATTTTTTTGTAATAATTAATTACATTGCATTAACTTAGATGTTTTTGTATATGATAAATCATAATCTGTTATCTATTTCGATATATTCCCATTACTTACGGACCATCCTACAGAGTGTCTAAAAATAGGTAACCGAGTTAAAACTGTATACCGAGCGTTTTGAAAAACTGTTACTGTTAACGGCCAGCGCGTTAATGATCCCAATTTTTGATCTGGCCGTGCTCCCATTAGCACTTTTTCCGAAAAAATATGTTCATTACATCCACGAAACAAATGCAAATCGTCAGGGAATCGCGCATAATTCCTCCACTAACGCCGCGCGGCACACCGTTTATGCAAATCCAATGTAAATACGGCCGGCGAAGCACGACTATTAAAAATTAGACAAATGGAAGACGGATGATGGTGCCGTTTGTTTCATTCGCCTCCGTGAGAACGCAGGTAACGCTCTCGCATGGAAATAGAAGATAAAAAAACGAATCAAAGGGTGCGCTTTTTTCGGGTAACTGGCCTGATTTGCATGCCGGGTCGCTTTTTGCCCGGAGTGTATAAGTTTTTGGCCGTTGGAGTTTTTTTTTTCCGGCGGAAAAAAAATCGGAACGGTGACTAGACCGGAATGTAGCTTCAGCAGATGTACGATTTTTTTCGGTGGCAGGAGAGATCTGTAGATAATTAGATTTGGTTTTTTTGTGATCTTTTTTTCGCGTTACTCTAGGTTAGTGACAAATTTGGAGCACGTGGGGTGGTCTCTCCGCTAGCCTATGAGAAGCCTTCGATATAAAATCGGTTGAACACATAATTCGTAATTGAAATATTAACTGATATAAAGTGTGTCCTAATTCACAAGATACAATCCAACGTATCGGTAAAAAAATTATTAATACTTTTTTAAATTCAAAACACACTTCGTGAAAATATACAGAGTGTTCGCGGTATACAGTGCGACCGTAAATATCTGACTTAACTGAATTTGTCTTGTGAACTTTTACAAATACAACTTAAGTAAGTTATTTGGGCATATTTTAAGAAATATACACATAAATAACGCCTTAAAATTAACCTTCATTCATAAACATGACATTTTTAAGCATCTTCTTGCTTATGTTAGGGAGGTATTACTGTAACGGTATTCTGCAACTGCAGCTATCGCTCGGGAGGCGACGTTTCTACCCCAAAAACTGGTCCCTCCTCCCCTCGGGCGCAAGCCGCGCATAACCTGGCCGAATTAAGGCCCCTCGGACCATGAGATAGTGCCAGTAACTAAGGAGCTTCATGGAAGAGCGTAAAACTAAAGGAATTTGCATACGTGGGGTCGGATTACCGCATGCAAATCGTCGAGAGCGTCACACATGCCTATTAACTGACGAGACAAACGCAAGATAGATGATGATGCAGTCGTGAGAAACGCAGGTACGGGTCGGCAGATAAAAAAAATTAAGGGTCGCAAAGATAAAGAGGAATTAGAGGGTACGGTCTTTGTTTAAGATGGAACAGCTTCGGGCGATTGTTCGTAAGGGTTTTGCATACGGCGGCGTTTAATTTTTCTGGGAGAATTTTTTTTAAGGGACGTGTAACGCTTCCGAGAGGTTTTTATAATCGTATTCCGTAGGTATCAACGGCGAAACCTGTTTTTGTGTAAAAGTATCCACAATTTTCAGTTTAACACCGCAGACTGTAATTTAAAAAAAAATGAGCTAGGTGCAGTGTGTGTGTGTATTATTATTTACCTATACAAGGAGTTTCTTAAATAGAGGTATAAAATCCAGGCGCGTATTCTCTGGCCAAAAATAACAATGTTAATTTACAGTTACTATGAAATCTACACTTTTCATGTAATTCCAAAGCTTACCAGATCTCTAAACCAAAATGTTTTATTTTGATCATTTTAAGGTTTCGTAACAAATTTATGGATGAATTCTATGAAATCTGGTATTTAGAGCTTTTGAGGAATGTAGAACAATACTGCGCTACCAAATTGTCGATGAAAAATTCACACCATCTACAGTTCTTGATAATAATATTGCAATTAACATAACCTCAAAATTGTGCTATTATTTTTTTAAGAACAAACCGCCTACTAAAAATCTTTTAAAATCTCTACTGGAATTTGTGTATTTCTTACTTTAAATATACACTTTTCTTAGTGTAAGGTTGACTTACTTCAGAAATTTTTATTTTTCATACTGTAGAATTTGTGTATACACATAAAAAAACATAAATTATAAAAAAAATATAATTTTCGAGAAAAAGGTGAAATATGTTCAACAGCTCAATGACATATCTATAAAATAATGTATATGATACAACTACAAATTTTGTCTATACTTCATTTTAACAGCTTCAAGCAAACTGGGTCAAAGTAGAATATTACTGATTGATATTTCTCAGCGTAGAATTGAGTGTGTCGAATTTCTTTATTCTTTAATCAAACTTTGCACTAAAATACTACCAAATTCAACTAAACGTAATTTGAACCTGTAAGATTCGATGTGGTTGTTATACTTTTAAATATTAATTATTCTTAGTGTAGAATTCCGTTATTTAACAAATAATGACATATTTCTCAATGTAGGATTTACTACAGATGTTTTTTCCACGACCAAAGTAACTATTTTCATTCCTGAGGTAGCTTAGGGCCGTTTGTACACCGTATAGAAAAAAAATTATCCCCCGAAACAATTGAACAAAGTGTACCCCGACGAGTCTCCGACGTTAAACAAAAAAAACTAACCCTTTAATTTTTTTATCACGCAGTTTCGCCCGTTTTCCGCCGTCCCTTACCTGTGTTTCTCACGATGCAATGAAGGCCACATCATCTATCTTCTTATTTGTCTAAATCATTAATAAACGAGCATTTGCATACGCGTTGGGAATTAGGAGGTTTCACCCCTCTGCCAGCATCCACTCGAACGCATAGCGTTAGGGAGACAAAGACGTTTTGTCTACTGCACCCCGAGGATATGAAAATTAAAAAAATATTGAATAAAACGTCGCTATCTAGAAACGTCCTGTTTAAACTAGATCATCTTAAAATTGCCCCTATCAAAGACAGTCGTGGAAGTAATGTTCTTATTATTATTATTATAAAATTAAAATTTCATACGAATTTTGAAATAAATCCCATAAAAATGATGATATATCGTAGATTTGTGACATGAAGCATTTGATTGGCAGTAGATTATATTCAAATTAAAACATTTATCGTCTGAAGCATTTGAGATACCTGGAAACCTTACCTGTTGTTCTTTAGGATTATAAATAAAAAAGTATTGAAATAAATCCCAGGAAAATGATCAATACATCAATGATACATCAAATGATTCATTTGACTAACGAGAGATCGCACTTAAATCAATACATCTATGGCTTATACGGTTTGGAGACAGCTAGAAACCTTGCCTGTTGTCATTTGGAGATACAAATGAGAACATTTTGAAATAAATCCCACAAAAATGAACGAAATGATGATTTATTAAATGATACATTTGGCAGTTACTCACACTTAAATCAAAACATCTTTACTCTATTATACTGTTTGGAGATAGCTAGCAACCTTGTCTGTCATTTAGAGTTACAAATAAGGAAGTTTTGAAATGAATCCCACAAAAATGAACGAAACGATGATTTATTAAATGATACATTTGACGGTTGATAGTCACACTTAAATCAAAACATCTTTACTCTTATATACGGTTTGAAGATAGCTAGCAACCTTGTCTGTTGTTATTTAGAGTTACAAATAAAGAAGTTTTAAAATAAATCCCACAAAAATTATTGAAATGATGATTTATCAAATGATACATTTCATTGTCGATAATCACACTAAAATCAAAACATATTTATTCTTCTATACAGTTTGGAAATAGATAGAAACCTTGCCTGTTGTCATTTGGAGTTACAAATAAGGACGTTTTGAAATAAATCCTACAAAAATGATTGAATGATAATTTATCAAATGATACATTTGACAGTTGATAGTCACACTTAAATCAAAACATCTTTATCCTATTATACGGTTTGGAAATAGTTAGCAACCTTGTCTGTTGTTATTTACAGTTACAAATAAGGAAGTTTTGAAGTAAATCCCACAAAAATGAACGAAACGATGATTTATTAAATGATACATTTGACGGTTGATAGTCACACGTAAATCAAAACATCTTTACCCTATTATACGGTTTGGAGATAGCTAGCAACCTTGTCTGTTGTCATTTTGAGTTACAAATAAAGAAGTTTTAAAAAAAATCCCACAAAAATGATTGAAATGATGATTTATCAAATGAGACATTTGACAGTTGATAGTCACACTTAAATCAAAACATCTTTATCCTATTATACGGTTTGGAAATAGCTAGCAACCTTGTCTGTTGTCATTTACAGTTACAAATAAAGAAGTTTTGAAATAAATCCCACAAAAATGAACGAAACGATGATTTATTAAATGATACATTTGACGGTTGATAGTCTCACTTAAATCAAAACATCTTTAACCTATTATACGGTTTGGAGATAGCTAGCAACCTTGTCTGTTGTCATTTTGAGTTACAAATAAAGAAGTTTTAAAATAAATCCCACAAAAATGATTGAAATGATGATTTATCAAATGTTACATTTGACAGTTGATAGTCTCACTTAAATCAAAACATCTTTAACCTATTATACGGTTTGGAGATAGCTAGCAACCTTGTCTGTTGTCATTTTGAGTTACAAATAAAGAAGTTTTAAAATAAATCCCACAAAAATGATTGAAATGATGATTTATCAAATGTTACATTTGACAGTTGATAGTCTCACTTAAATCAAAACATCTTTAACCTATTATACGGTTTGGAGATAGCTAGCAACCTTGTCTGTTGTCATTTTGAGTTACAAATAAAGAAGTTTTAAAATAAATCCCACAAAAATGATTGAAATGATGATTTATCAAATGAGACATTTGACAGTTGATAGTCACACTTAAATCAAAACATCTTTACCCTATTATACGGTTTGGAGATAGCTAGCAACCTTGTCTGTTGACATTTAGTTACAAATAAAGAAGTTTTGAAATAAATCCCACAAAAATGATTGAAATGATGATTTATCAAATGAGACATTTGACAGTTGATAGTCACACTTAAATGGGATATTGACGATATATAAAATAACGCATTTGATTAGCGATACATGGCACTCAAATCAGGATCTCAAATGGTTTACATATAGCTGTGAACTTTGTATGTTGTCATTTAGAGTTATAAATAAGAAAATTTTTAAATAAATCCCACAAAAATGATCGAAATATGCATGATATACCAAATGACGCATTTGATTAGTGGAAGATCGCACTGAAATGAAAATACTTAAGTCTTAGATTCATCTCTCTCATAAAATTTATCTAGCTAGTTAGCTTGATTTAGTTGGAAACTGCTAAAAATACTTGAGATATCGTTAGTTTTGCTAAATGACGCTTCTGAATGATGAAATACCTCTCCTAATAAGTCCCAAACGGTTAATAGCTGGCTGGAAACCTTGCTCGTTGTCACCCAAAGCGTTATAAATAGGAAAATTACACGTTTTCACTTTTCCCTGCGCCCGGAAAAAATAACTCGCCGTTATTCGCGCGTAATTATTTTGTTCGGAGTTTTATTATTTTAATTATTAATTATTTAATAGCGAGGTAATTAGTTTATCGATTAATATATGCGCGTACTTGGTAATTGCACGCAAAAAGTGCACATCGCATCCGCTATTTTTAGCGCGGGAGAAATTGCCATTCTCGCGGCCGCATCGTCGAATCGATCTAAAGGACGCCGCACACGATAGCGCTTAACCGCGAGTAGGCGCGAATGGAAACCGCGCACGTAAGGCGAAACCGAAAGCGAAAGAGTTTTCCACGGATTTGCAATAAATAAATCAAGTGCCGTAAACGACGACTTTTTATACAGTACGTCTCAATAATAATTACTAGATGCAAAATGTCACTTTTCTTCAATATTTTCTATTATATTCAGCAATATTTCACAGAATATATAACGTATGTCGATAGACATTTCTTTTTAAATAGGTCGTTCTACATCTCATAGTGTAAATAGACAAGATAACCTTTCTCAGTAAGAAACATATTGTGTAACAAAGATTTTGAGACTTTCAACATCAGTTTTAATGCAATCATGAATATTTTGTTCATATTATAGACCAAACCAAAGGGAAACCAAACCCTTTATTCATAAATTGTCATTAGTTTATGACAAAGATAGCAGAGAGCAAACGTGAAATTTCCGACTACATGCAACGCAGCATGTTTATTAGAAAGATAATTCTGGATGAAAAGAAGACAAATTTCTACACACTTCACACTCACGTCACATTTTCTTAACAATTTGAATAAGTGTTATTAAAAAACAACGAGAAATCACTAAAAACACAAAATCCGACTAGCAGCACTGCGCACCGAAGCTTACTACTGTGTGTAGTGGCGTATACAGTGTTAGAGGTTTGATTGTCATAACTTCAATATAATATAGATAAAGTATAAATGAACAAAAAGGTTAAACAGGACAAAAGCATAACTCAAGTCGTTCTTAAAATAAGTTGAGTTGTCATATCGAGGAATTTTATCACAACGTGGCAACAGTGTGAATACACGCTGTGCCAGGCGAGCAGTTTGCGGGTTGCCTACCACATGCCAGCTAGTTTTTTAGTGATGACAAAAATCCAAATATAAACAATTATTGCGAAAATCGATGAATTTAGTTTAAACAACTGTTTTACAATTTTATTTTTAAACAGAGAATGGTAGAATTAATGAATTTTGTATGCTAAATATTTAAATATTGGTGATTTTTTAAATGTTTAAAACAGGAACATAACTTAAACCAAATAGGAGTTTGAGAAATAATTAATAAAACACTACCAATATCAAGAAGACGTTAAGGTACTTCAACGAGTGTTCCGGGATCTAAATAAATACGTCGTAGTGTTACAGAGATGCAGAAATTAATAACATATCATGATACTCGTATGCTAAACATTTTAATAAACAAAGAAAAATTAAGGAAATAGTGGTACGTAAAAGAATTTGCGAGAAGCGACAGACATCAACTGATTCTATAGTCATGTACTTTTCGCGCTCTTGTGCTCAACTGTTGAAATTGAACCTCTGTAAGAAACATTCCAGTCGCCTAGATTAATAAGTATAATGAAATTATGTAATTGCTTCGCAAGATAAACAATTACATCTCCCTTTACTAATAAATCTATGGTTCTCACACAGTTTACCGACCGAATTTGAAGCAAAATCTCTTCGAAGAACATAATCCCCATTAAAATCCTATACTTAACATGTCCATCCCAGCGATCATACGATCTAACCTCACAATAACGGGGATAAAACAATCCCTCACACTCCACCGATCACCAATAACCGTACGAACGACGTTTAAGAAACCAAAACACATGCAGATATGATAATGGGGCGATTATGCTTATGAGCAACCCTTTCACGAACCCCCCGCGGGGAGGGTGCCCGAAGAAGACGACCAGGACGGGGTCGGAAACCTGCAGGGCGACTACTTGAGCTAATCGCCCGGTTTTGCATAACCTGGCAATTTTTTTTAACGAGCACAGCGATTTTTTGTCGGGACGGATTTGAATACGGGACTGTATGGGGGTATGGTACTTTTTTTTTAAGTGTCTGGGAACGGTTTTAAGACAGAGACGTTTTACAGATAAACAGTTGTCTCTTGATAAAAAAAAATTATTCGGTCGAAGCTCGAATGTAACCGACATTTAATTTTTGAGAAGGGTTAAAAAATTGGCATACAACGTGCAATATGGACTACCCAATATATGATCAAGTCGGCTACAGTTTGCAACGTTGTTTTATTTAATAATGTATTATTCAAATCGAGAATTAGCAAATACAAAGTGTGTGGAGTGTGAGTGCCGTAATTTTAGGGGCATATAAGATTATTAGATATTTTCCTCTCCGCAAGTCCATATACAGATGCGCCAAAAGTATGGAATAAATTCAATAAAAACGAAACAATTATTTTTTGGGAAAAATCCTCGAACAGGTCGATTTTTAATTTAAAAAATACATATTTTATCTTCTCCATCAGACAGTACTAAAATTTTGCCCTCTTACATAGGAAAGTTTTCGAGTAAATTACGATTGAATGTTAGAAAACGTAAATTTTATCCATAAAAAAGTAACAATTCTGAGGTATGTAAAATAAAATACAATTGATTAAATTTTATACTTAAATTAAATGTTCGAATTGCTATCCACCAACTTCTTGACAATGCGCAAGTCTGTGAAGAAATTCTTCTTGCACATTATGAATGATTTCTAGGGTACCCCTGCGTATTTCGTCCCGAATGCGATTTTGAAGTTCTTCTAAATTACGTGGTCTATTAATGTACACTTTTGACTTCAAGTATCCCCATAAAAAATAGTCAAGAGGTGTAAGATCTGGCGATCTTGCAGGCCATTCTATCGGTCCGCGTCTGCCGATCCACCTCCCAGGAAAACAGTTGTCCAAAAAATCTCGTACAGGGCGCGCATAGTGCACCGTCTTGCTGAAACCATATGGTATAGTCAGGAATGTCAGGGTCATTATCGTTAGGAAAAATTACTGCAAGGGCTGGAACAAGGTCATTTTCTAGAAACTCTAAATATCTTTGTCCTGTAAGGGTTCCTTCAATGAAGAAAGGCCCTACTATTCTGTCGTCAACTATTCCAGCCCACACATTTAATTTCTGATGGTGTTGGGTATGTGCCTCTGCCATTCCATGAGGATTTTCCCGACTCCAATATCTGCAAGTTTGACGGTTTACTGTACCATTCAGACAAAATGTGGTCTCATCTGAAAAAAGTATTTGCCGGTGTATATTTCTATTTCCTTGACATAAATCCATTAGAATTTCGCAAAAGTGTAAGCGGCGATCGGGATCATCTTCATTGAGTTCCTGCACAAGTTGAATTTTGTAGGGATGATATTTTTCCTTCCTCAAGATACTGTGCTCTGACTAGTGTCATTGTTTAATGCAACCAATCGTGAAGAATTATAAGGATTATCCACCATACTTATCAAAATGTTCTGTTTCTGATTTTCATTAATGCTTGGACGTCCAGGTTTTGGAATATTTACAACATTGCCAGTTTCTCTAAATTTAGATTCTACCTTACTGACTGTTGATTGGCTGATAGGGCGATCTGAATATTTTTCATTAAATAAATCGCAAACTTCCTGCTGAGTTCTAGTCATATTCCCGCATCCGATAAGAATTAAAATTTCAATTCTTTGAGTAACAGTTAAATGTGCCATAATACTTTAAATTAAAGAATAATTTCTATGTCGCTTACAATACTTATTAGAAAGTCGGTGTGACAATGACACTTTGCAAAGATTTTCCCCTACGTGATCCATAAAAGAACTATGGAATTCGAAAAACTAAACTTGATAATGTTTTTGCTTTATTTTAACTGATTTACGTTTTCTAACATTCAATCGTCATTTACTCGAAAACTTTCCTATGTAAGAGGGTACTGTCTGATAGAGAATTAAACGATCTTTCAGAATCAAGGAAAAATATATGGTGTTGCAATTTAAAAAAAAATCGATGACGTCATTACTCGATAACAAATGACATTTGAAAATCGCATTTTACGCTGAAATATGCATTTTTTAAATTAAAAATCGACCTGTTCGAGGATTTTTCCCAAAAAATAATTGTTTCGTTTTTATTGAATTTATTCCATACTTTTGGCGCATACTATATGTATTTGCCATTATAGTGACATCAACATGTAACATAATTATTTTTAATTGTTAAAAAGTCGTACTTTCTCTCGCTTTGAAAAAAAAAATTACAATGAGTTTTTGTGCAGAGGAAGAGGAGGTGTATTACAATTTAGTAAGACATAGAAGTGTAGAACAGATTCGAGCCTACATCTCCGGTATTTCCAGGTTTAGGCCAACGACTGTCGGAGAAATGGGTATCCCGAGGCATCCCAGACTCAAGGCATAGATAATTACCCAGATTTAACCCTCGCCCTCTTCACCAGAGCGCCAAGACACAAAGACCGGATTAGGACGGATATTCATTAGGCCTCTTCACTTACCGGAGACGCTATCGGAGTCGGTACGTATGCAAAAGAGACGATGCGTGTGTGAAAAAATCCACGCCGGGCGTCCCCCCACTCCCCGACCCGAGACAAAGCCGGATTTACGGCATAATTATACGTCCAGGAGGCCAGGGGAGGAGGCAGTAGTACTACGATATTGTCCCCGGGCCCATTCATGGCTCGAGGAGCGGGCAAAAAATTTCGATCGTTAATTTTTTTGTGGCGGCCAACCCTTTTCACCGGATTTTTTACGGCCGGAGCGAAAAAACCGGGGCTGCTTTGCATGGGCATTGTTTTTTTTGCGCGTTTTACGCGGTGAGCAAAACAAAACGGCATAACAGGCGATAGGGTTGTTTTTGGGGGCGAGCCGGAGGCTTTTGTAGTGATTATTAGATTTGGTGAGGGGTGGGGGGCGGTCCGGGTAATTTTTGTCCGTAATTAGCGGGGTATTAGTAGGTTAGTTAGGCGATTGTTTTTTTTAAGTTGTTTCTAAACGGCGGGTGGCCCAGGACTGAATAGAACAGAATTCTTACGGCGTTTTTTTCGTTGTATATGGGGCGGTATAAGGAAAATTCGTGATGTGACATATAGGGTGGTCCATTTTCCATGGCTCACCATTCCCATCTTGGAAACTGTAATATACAGAGTGGCTAAAAAATGCTCCTTTTCATGATCACACACACATATAAACCAAACAAATGCAAGATCTCTGTTGTCATTGCTGAAATATTGTCAAAAAAAAACTGAAAATAGTGCATCTAAGAAACAGGGTTGGCACGAATTAATTCATATGAATTAAGTCAGAGATTTAATTCAAATGACTTTTTACTGTCACAATTTGATATTTACTTTAAGGCACTAGTGCTTTAAAATGATCACTTTAAGGCACTGCTGCCTTAATATTTTTAATGCTAGGAGTGTTAAAAATTGCATTTTTAACCTGTTTGTTGAATAAATTTGATTTTTTAAGTAAATTAATTAAAAAAAGTCCGAATTAAAGAATTAATTCATAAGCCTCGGACTTTTTGACTTTTTTTAAATAAAAGTCATGACTTATTCCAAGCAGAAAGAGTTAACAAAGTACATGAATATTCTACAAATCTTACATAAACACTTCAAACTGACACCTATTTCTAATACTTATAATGTAATGGAAGATTATCAATGAATTCTTCATTTCCATCCATAAAATATTTAAAAACTTCTAAGACGTAAGGCTCTCAACAATAAGAACAAAGCAAGCAAATGTCAAATCTGTCAAAATGTTTGTAGATTTTTGTTTTAAGTCAAAAACAACTAGATTTTTTATTTAAATTATTGCATTTCTTTAATTTTATGGATTATTCTTCAAATAAAATATTACTGTTACATATTAACCTGTTGGTAATTTTATTCTACATCTCTGTTACTGTCAAGAGATCGAGTATGGCGTCCAACAGAAAAAAAAAACAATTGAATGTTGCAAAACCAAAACTATTAGCTGCAAAAACATTCTTTCGAAGAAAATCGATTTCTCGTATATTCTTATCTATCTGTACAGAATGTTGGCACTTTCTGATGCTAGACAGAAAGCCATTACTTTTTTTTTAATTTGAGCCATAGGGTTTCCCAAATAAGTCTATTTCTTTCAAGATGTAAAGGGGGCGTAAGGCTACTAGATTCGACTTAGGTGTTTTCTTAATATAAAAGAAGTTTCTCACGTCTTTATGCAATTTATTATTGCTATTATATTACTATTACTTTTTAAAAATTAAAGGTGGTCGATTTTATTTCATGTAGAGAAGGATAATGTGGAAATTCGAAAAGGTCTTTGATGTTTTTAGAAAATGGTAAAAAAATAAACAAAATTGTTTAGAAAACTGAAAATGTCCCCTCTACAGGTATGGTTCCATTCGTAAGAAATAAGAATACCCTGTATGGAACTTTATTTAGCCAACTTTCATAATACCGCCTTTTCTCAAATCCGATATCCTTGGCGCGACGAAAAAACCGTCGAAACCGATGATTATTAAAAATTAATTACCGATCGTACAGAGAGAACAAAAATCAATTACGGGATTTATTTATATACCGACACTTCCGCGAAAAATAAAAACAAAATCGCGACGCCGGCAAAAAACGCGGCGGAATCGTTTGATAATTTTTGATTTATATCGCGTCCGATATTTTTGTACCGACGTTTTTAGTACCGCGCGAAATGCCAGCGAGTGGACAAAAATTCGATTAAAAAATGCATGGGTTAATGGAAAGTGGGTTTATCGTTACCCGTAAAACTTATATACAGGGCGTTTCGAAAATGTCGATTTTCCGTCTTATTTGAAAGCCATAGCCTTAATATAAAAATGCCAAATATGCAGACTGAAAGAAATACTACTGAAACAATTACTACGAACTTGTTCGTCACAGTACTGAAATTGTACTGATTGGTGTTTTTGTTTTCCTATTGACCTATAATCCAGCTAATCCAATATAATCAAAATAATATGTCTCACGTTATTTTCAATTTCATCATATTTCTTACTTGTTTTATTTAAACACCTGTGGCAGCACTTTTGCCAATAAATTGCACCTTTCCACAGCATCAATTCCATACATATGCGCGTATAATTCACGAAGTCCCTGACATGCATTGTTTATCACACTGCATAACGCTATCTACACCAACATTATTTTATCAGAATAATAATTTGAAAAATATGTAGTTTGATTATAATAAATATTTTTTATAATTACTGGAGAACAGTAAGTAAATTGACTGGAGATAAAAAAAATGAACTCGGCTCTGTTAAACTCTACTCGTCATCAATTCCGCTGTGAGCAATTTTTGATGCTTTCTATACGTCATCTACCGAAGTCTCTCCGACAACACCTAGCACGAAGAAAACAAAACCGGCGACTCTCCAGGCGTACAAAGCAACAAGGAAACATATTAGCCGGGACAAAAACACCCATTCAACCCTCTCCTCTTATCCATTATCCCTGTTCCTCCGACGAGAACGCATAAATGTAAAAACATCTTTTGTGCTTAGATTTACAGCACCAAAATTGTGTACGGAACCCATTGACATTTTAATTCGTCCCCGAACTCCATATATCATCGCGCAGTCAATGAAATTTCGGGAGGATATGGGAAGTTTTCTGACGTTTCGGCCCAGTCACGGCCTACCTGTCTTTTTATGTGTTTTTTATGGCCCGGCAGCCGGGCAGAGCTCGCTGCGATGCAAGGGGAAATTAAAAAGTGGCGCTAGACGTTCTAAGAACTTCGGAATTTATAAAAACGACTCTATCTCAATTTATATCGCAATATTGCTGTGTTACTTTGCTTCACAAATAAACGTCACCTCTTTTAGACAACATATCTATAATGACTATGCTACGCCACTGGTGACAAGTATAGGTTTATTAAAACGTATTACTATTTCTTTTAAACTATAGCCATGAAGCAAATCTGTGAGGAATTTGTTTGTTTCTAACCTGTATTTTAGTTTGTTATGTTTATGTTAATTAACTCAGTTATATTATCTTTTTACTATTATTTTTATTGTATTCTTGTGAAACTTATCCTGTTAATGGGTTTTATCCCGTTGGATATTTTAAATAAATAAATAAATAACAAACGTAACTAACTTAAACAACATAACGAACATACATAACTAACGCACAGGAACATATAAACTAACATCGAACATATATAGCTACTTTTATTATACATTGCGAACTTGACATCAAAAAAGAATACATTGACTGTTTGTAACATGTATAATGAATGTTGCGAACATAGCTAACTTAAAGAACATAACGAATATCCATAACTAACGTACACAAACATATATAGTCAACACAGTGGACATCCATAGCTATTTTAAGAGACATATATAGCTAACATAGAGATATTGTTAAAAGAGCTGTGTGGTCTTAACAATGGGCAGTAATAGCTACTTGTAAAACACATTGCGAACGTGTCAAAAGTAGCTAACATAATGTTCAGGATAATGTAAGCGAACATAACGAACATAGCTAACTTAAAGAATATAATGAATATACATAACTAAATGTATACGAGCATATATAGCTATCTATGTATAGCGAACATCCTCGTAACCTTAACATCAAACAATAGTGGCTACTTTTAATACAATTAGCGAGTACATCACTAACATAATGCTCTATATGGTCGTAAATTGGCTGGCTTTAACGTGTATAGCGAATGTGACGAACATAGCTAACATAGCTCTATGTGGCCATACAACAAAGGTGGTTATTTTTAATACATAGGCAGAGTAACATAGCTAGTATTAGATTTTATGTGGACATAATGTAACGAACATAGCTTTGTGTGGTCATAGATGTCTATACACAAAAATCATAGTAAACGTAGCTGACAATGTGTTCTGGGCGATTACGCATTTACGAGAAAACGATGATTATGTTCGACATTCTCCCCCATCATAGCTATACAGCTAGATTATATTTTTAACGCATATAGCGAATGTAGCGCATATAATTAAGTGTGTGCATCTATAATAATGAATGCTATTTTTAATAACACAATGATCATATCAAACAGTGTGCTATGCGTTTAATGCGTGTAACAAATGTATAATCATAGTTAACAGCCTTAGCATAAAAATAATAGCGAACATAGCGCACATGCTCTGTGTGATCGAAATATTGATTGATTGACATGCATAGCGAACATAAAGAAGCGTTCTAAGCTTGTGTACATTATATATTTAGAAGCATAGTAAGTAGAAATGTGTGGTTTCTGTAACGTACATCTAAACAAGGGTTCTTGTCCGTTCCGCCAACCTTTTAGATGATCAAAGAACAACACCGTTCGTTTTTGATCTTTCGTTTCGTAAAAACCACAAGTGTGCGTTGGAAAGCGGTAGTGTCGCTCCGAATATATGTTAAACGTACAAATAAATTATACCTCAAGGACCCTCTTAATACGATTTGTAACCTACAAACCGTATCAAACCGACCAGACCAGAAATGATAATGAGAACGGTGAAGCTATTAGCCGAAAACTGGCTATCACACGTAATTCTACGCTAAGGAGAGCGACGATTACCTCTGGAGCTTGTCATTCGGAACCCATTTGGTCCAGAAAGCCGATGCATTTACAAAAAAATCAGCGATTTCGTTACACCAAACTTAGGAGTATGACTGGTAAAAGCCGACGTGATTATTTTGTATCATTTATGGTAAACAAAACGCGTCGCCTATTAAATTTTAATATCGACGGCTTCTGTTTCTCTGACAAGGCACTCTGGACGTTTTTTTTTCATTCGGACAGTCTCGTCATGGCCTACTGGGCGCGATTAGCTACGCGCCTGTCGGAATTCGCCCGGCTTGGACAGATGAAAGTTAAGAAATGAAATATTAGGCTTTACAACAGCGCTAGGTAAATCCTCTAGAAATGGATTAAATTATCCCTAAAAAAGTGTACACTGAAATGTCGCGAATTGATAAAGAATATCAACAAGTAATTAGACAAGAAATTCAAAACCTAATACCAGATAACACTAGGAAATCAGAAGCAAGTCTATGGAAATAATTTGTTGAATTTTGTAGGTATATCCAGCATATTTCGTTAGATAAAAAATTTACCAACTAGTTATAGTCTGTTTAGAAATTAAAGAGAGTAATAAAAGCTTATTATGTATGCAAATCGTAAATAAATGTAGTACTGGTGCTTATATTCAATATTTTTATATTATGTATTATCGGTATAGATGAGGTGTACTTTTAAAAAAACTTTGTGTGATCGAACCGTACTAAATTGTAGCAGGTAGCTAAAATTTAATCCCCGACAATCCGTCTTTGTCTATGCCGCTTCAATTTCTCGGTCCATTTCTCTTATAAATAAACAATATAAAAACAGCATTTCAAAACATGAGGTAACTTTAAGCATCATAACCGGGTTAAGAGGGTTTTTAGTAATTCAAATAAAATTATTCAATATTATTATCAAAATATTTATTTAAATTTAATGAATAGACTTTTATTCCACACAAAAATATATGTATTTCGAAAATTCAAATTATGGTGAGCAAATGTAGTGTTGTATAAATGTACAATAAAGAAAATAAAAAAGGAGGTATATTAAAATTCATCCTCTGAATATTCTGATCGTCTCCTAGATTGATAACGATAGGTTCCACAGTAACGTCAATTAAATTATCGAGTTCTCAGATTTTCTCCTCTTCTTTTTGTACATGATGTATACATCTTTGCCAGTTATCTGCAGTTAATTGTTCCAAGGAATTTTTTAACAAAATTTTCACGTCACTTAATTTAAACGTCGTATTATTTCGCGCTACATCTTCTTTTACCTGCGCCCAGACTAATTCGATTGTGTTAAGTTCACAGTGATAAGGTGATAACTGTAGTACCGTTATTTGGCGATTTGTTGCCATTTGACAAGTGTGCCAAGATTGACAAGTGTCAAAAGTTTCTTTTTCACCATATTTGTTTCAAAAGAAATGTTTTTCCGGATAACCATTGAATTATATGGGCTTTCCTTCAAGCAGTCGTAGACGTCCGCTCGGTCTGCCGTGAATGGTAACTGGCATTATCCATGACAATTACAGACCTTGAAGGAATAAGATCCAACATCTGTGTAAAATACTCTTCGAAAACATCTGCGTTCATGTCTTCGTGATAGTCACCTGTATTTTTAGATTCAAATAAAAGTAAACCGCCATCTACAAAACCATTGGCACTACCTATTGTGTCACTATTAATCTTCGCCCTTTACCTGAAGGTGCCTTGAACCCTATTGAAAGTTCATCCAAAAATGCTTGTCGAAAGCTTTTTACATTTTTATCTTGCCATACTTTTGTTACAGTATATCCCTCGTTGACCCAAGTTTCGTCTAGATAATAAATATTCCTCCCTTCGCCACGGAATTTTCTAATTGATCTTAAGTAGGATCATCGCCAACAAATAATTTCATCATTATCGATAAGAACTGACTTCCTGTTCTGCTTTTCCCAGCAAAAATTCAACTCTCGTAAGATGGCCCATAATTTGCTTCTACTGATTTTTGGCAAATGGTTGTCCTCTGAAAGTTCACTTAAAATGTTGTTTAGCGTTGGTAATTCTTTTTTAAAATAAAATTACGATAATTACCTGAAACGAAGTATTACCACGCCCATGGCCGGTTCTTATCTCGGGGTTTTATTACTCTCTTTTATTTCCAAACAGACTATAGTGTCAATATCAAAAGTGACATGATCGTGAAAAAAGTACCAGCACTGTGAAAAAAAATCATTTTTGGCTAACTGACAAGAAAGGACGATTTTTTTAATGGCTAAAGGCAAAAAAGTTTTTTTTCGAGAATTTCTCGCTATCATATTGACCACGAAGGTCCACCCCGTGTTGTGATAGGACTTCGGTATCACTTCTGATAGGATTTGCAGGGGTTGAATGACGCTTTAAAGGTATCAGCCGACGCAGACGGTCGGTGGTCGCATTTTTCAAAATCAGCTCTCGAAACGTGAGCGATCCCAGACTCCTAGCCGTGTTGATGTACCTAATCTAAAGCCAGTGTTCGTCTGTTCACACTAGAAGCTGCTCAATTCTAGGAAGAGACACATATGGCCTGCAGGCAGCGGACCAAGTGAATTCTCGTCGTTGCCAGTCGTATCGTTTGCATCTGTGTGAAGAAGTTATTAGTCATAAAGCACGCATCTTTCAGGCGTTTCAGCTCTTCTCGTGTTTTCAACGGTTTTTACACAGGGTGTCCCATAATAAATCGCACACACACCGAATATTTTCAATTTACTTCAACATTCTTTTTTGGTGTAATGTTCACCGTTTTGTCAAAAATAAATTGACTTGTTCGGTAAGAAAATTTCATTTTTTCATGGATAGATAGAGGGCAAAATTCTGCAACAGTTTTTGCTCAAATATACAGAGTGCTCCATTTAGAAAAAACAAGTTTAGGCGGTTCGAAGTTAAGCAAATTCGGCAGTAAATTTTCTCCACCCTGTGTAAAATTATCAGTTTTTAAAATATTTGTAACAAATGACAGGCATCCTCTATCTCTCTTTTAAATATCAATATTTCTGCACGAAATATTCCAGTCACACAATAAGTGGTCTGCAATAAGCTTGAAAAGGAAAATTCTCTTTTAAAGTAGTGTTTTGAAAAGTTATACATTTAATAACTAATTTAAGCTTGGAAAGCTCGATTTTCCTAACTACTGTGTGAAAAATTTCTTTATCAATATTTTTTTTCACTGACAATGTTGTTTTTGACATTGAGTAAAGACTCCACACCTGAATTATTTTCAAACCACTATTAAAAAAAAATCATGCATGCAACTCGTAGGAAAAGTGTCTTTCCCTCATATGGCTTTTCCACCTACGCCTGATGTGGAAAAAAACACTTTTTCTAGCTTATTGCACAAATAACTATTTAATATCTCTAAAAATATACTATGCATCTGAGAAAAAAAATTTTAAGTGTCACAATGCCCAAGTATCCTTTGGTTATGATTTCATCATCTATCTCATTGTCTTCAGTCGTTTACAGAAAACTTCATTTCTTCAGTTAGATCAGGACACCCTAGACGTATTCGTGTTTATTGGGTACACATTGTTTTATTAACTCATCATCTTTCAACGAATCAGAAGTGGGATCTCGCGACATCCACAATAAAAATAAAATCAGTAGAGGGATTCAATAACAGTCCTATTAAACAATTTGTAGGTCTCACAAATCTACGAAAAATCAACCAAAACGATCGAATACCAATTGTGTATGTTACAAAAGCCACATTAAATCACCGCTAGTATCGCATGGAGCAAAACTAATCGGTCCTAATCGCGTTACCCCCTTCGGTGTCGTGTGATGTTAACATTAGAAGGTAACCGGACTGTCGAATTAGTCTAGAAAAAATTGGAACCGGTTCGTCGAAACAACTAATTAGATTTGCATACGGCTACTCCCCTATGCTGGACAGTCCACGTCCTGTTGGCATACACATCGCTAACAAATTAAATTATTAGCTAGAGGAGAAGAAAAAAAACGCCAGACAACAACAGTTATATGGTTAGAGGAGCCGTTGTCGAGGAATTGGTTGCTATGGACACCTTGCTCTCGTACGAGGTCCGATAGAAAATAAATTAAAAAATAAAATGAAAGAAGTAGTATACTTATAGAAATGAGTAAATTTACACGTTATCCACATCAGTGGCGTACTGATGAGAGCTAATAAGCTCAAAAGCATGATAAACCTTTTTAGAGAGGTAGTAAGCTATAAATCTATATGCTGAAAAAAAAAGGTAAGTCTTAGTTTTATCTCTAACATTTTTAATTTTAAAAGAGAAGGTTTTCAGTTTCAAATCATTAACATATATCAATTTTTTTGCAGTTAAGCAGGCCTAAATATATACTGAACAGAAGATATTGTACATTTTATATTCATTAACATGGTTTTTGTTTCAGCTGAATATCTTTGAAAACCAACAAGTTGTAGCATTTAATCTAACCTTAAATGCAAAATGAACTGACAGAATCTCAAAAAAAACCCAACACCTAAAAAATTAATTAATACCTGTTTTCAATTCTCTAAACATAGTATAAACATAGGTAAAAAATACAAAAATAAATAAATTTTGTCACCAACCACCATAAAATAATTTATGCTAGGTCATTTGTGGCAAAAGTTTTATTGGACGTTGTTACATCTTGTTTGCAGTTAGTAAAACCCATACAAAAGAAATGGAAAGTTGCATATAAATGGTAATGCTTGCTACAGACTTTGGGTGAATTCGCGATTCGTGATTTGTAAGGAATTCGTGCATAGTGTGTAAGATTTTTATGAATGGATTTTTAACGAACAAGACCCTACGCACTATTCACGAATTTCTCGCATATCACGAATCGCGAATACACGTGTAGTCGTCTGTAGCAATCCTAACACACACTATTGACCTAGGCAATAAATAAAATTGAATAACGGTGAAAATAAAAGAAGGAGAATATGATAATAGCAGTTGGTTATAACGAATTTGTTTTTTTTTTTGTAGAAACTTTATTGTTTATAAAATTGAGAATTAAAGACATTGATATTATATTTCCAATATATTCAGTGACATTGGAAAGAACGCATGGTTGTGTTAAGTTAACACGAAATAGTGCACTCTTAACACATTATTGGTAAATATTATACAGACTTAGTAGATTTTATTACAATACTAATAGTTTTATCGCATTTTGCGTAAAACGTACAAAAACACAAAGTGTGTTAACCTATTAACACATCCTAAATTACACACTGAAAAATCTCAATTTACAAATCAACTGTTTTAGCAGTGTAGTCGACTTAAGAAATTTCAAGTAAACTTTCGTCGATTTTTCCCCTTTCCAGTCCAGTGGCGCGCTCTAATCGCCGCGCAATGACAAAGTAGAAACTCCACAATTAAGTTGCATACTATTCTGCTATAAATAAACCCGCGGGTAATTATCAATTACCCGCGGCCGAGTCTCGCCGACCGGTCCCCGTACACAACCTTATTAATATATTCAATTTTATGCTCACATTCAGCTTAAATAACTAATTAACTTTTCTAATAAAGACCAGCGGCCGCGTTATATAAACCAACCGTATCCGTAACCGTATTGCTATTCAATTTGATGCATAACGCGAGGAGGGCTCTCGATACGTTCGACTCCTTTGTTTTTAATGATACGGCCGGTTTTAATGGGTTTCCAGCGAAAACATTCGCTTTGTGCACCGGACGCAGCGACGCACGTCCGCAAGGGTCAACGGGTAGCTAAATAGTAGTAATAGATTCCCCCTTCCTACACACGAATCGTACACGAGTAGGTACACTTCAAATTTGTGCCTGTCTAGGTGATAAGTTGATTCAGTCGCAGGCGGTAATCGTTTAACATCGGTCAGTCCCGAAACTTTGAGCACCCCTCGTATTCACGTATTTCTCCTCTTTAGAAGATCCATCGTGCATTTCTGGCTTGGTAGTTGTGGATAATTTGATCTGTTTACAACAGAGCCAGCCAACGAAGCCTACTTATACCGATAAAAAATTGAGAATTAATTATCTGGCATAAAACAGTTATTGCTGGGTACGGGGACCAGTACGAAGTATTACTCCCTAAAAAAAACGTATTGGATTGGAACGGATTTGTGAAATTTTCAATGGTCTTTGCTTCTCAATTGAGGTGGCTGTGTAACAGTTGCTTTGTTGTTCTTTTAGCGGTGGCGGCGACAATCGAAGTTGAGGAGGGACAAATAAGGTAGAAATAAGTAAAATGTGCATAACAGCACTCTAAATTTCTGTAAATAATTAGTACATATTTGGACTGGTATTATTGTGAATTTTGTAACTAACTAATACTGTGTGATTATTTCTTCCAAATTGAAACATATCTAAATTGAATTATTAACAGTAAAAAAATGTTACAAAAGCTAATAATGAGGAATATATGGGTAGATATTGTGGGTGTAATTCAACGCAGGTTGGGGCTTTCGTCCACTGAGTAGTTAGTTTCACACAATATTATTAATACCTAAAAATATATAAAAACTTTTACATAAAAGGTGAACATTTTTCAAGTAGGTATTGTCATATTTAATTCATTGACAGGATGTCACTTTTTGTCAGTGTCGATATTTAACTTCAAACAATTTTAATTTTTATAATAATTTTTATAGTTAGATATTTGATTCAACTTAAAGGAGACCACCTGAAGAAGCAATCCTAAAAATGCAGAAATAGGTCAGATCTCATCTATTGTGGTTGAATTTGTCGTGTTCCCACTGCCAAAAAGTGAAGTTAGATATTTATAGTGTTTCATTAGCAGGTTAGTAAATTAGATTATTTTCTTTAGATAATTATTGAATAGAGCTTTGTCTGTGGAATTGTTCATTAGCATACCTAGATGTTTGGTATCAGAGAACATACATATGACTTCATTGATAGGAATTGTAGGAGATTTGATTTATATTAGCTTAAAATACCTTTCTAAAACAGTAAAAAAATTGTATTACTGCACAAAAATATACATTTCGATTGACAATGTGACAGTTTGCATTGTTAATATTGTTGCTAATAATAAGCGCTAACATAATTTAGTTAACCAGCAACACAAGTTTAAACATTTATTGACGAGAAGTACATTTTGCACTAGTTTAATATAGTTCCCTCGATAGTTCCGAAAAACATTTCCAAACTTTATAATCAAATTTGGAAATTTTTTGACAGACAATGCCGATAGTTCTTATTTTTCCCTATGCCCTCTTAAATAATAATAATAATAAGCTTTATTCCGTAGAGACACTACAGTGTATAGTACAAGTCACAACAAAAAAGAATAGTAAATATATCACACTGTTAACAAATAAATGATAAAGAACAAACTAAAATACAATAATATCACAAACAACAAAAACATATATTTAAACTAAAGATGACATTCAAAATATTGTTGTAATTTGTAAAACGAGTTGGCCAACAACATACGCCTAACAATTCTTTTAAAAACCGGAATGCTGTCAATTTGCTTGACCCTTGCTGGGAGATGATTAAATAGCCTTGGAGCTAAAACGATTGGACTATTTGCTGATTTGGTCAAATGATTTTGATTTCGGAGATAGCGTCCAATTTGTATGTCTGAATATTGTGAAAATGGAAGAATATACATGGACACAACTGTCAATATTCCCAATTCATTAAACAATTGACGGCAAGATTGTAATCTTGACTTAAACAGCATGCTACGAATAAATGCTATAAGTTGTAAATGGTAGAACAATTACCCCAACAAATAATTGAATAGTTCAAGAATGGAACAAGAAATCATTTCTGTTTTTAAAACATTTAAAGATATAACATTTCTATCACAATATTCAGCAATATTTTTTACGCATTCTTTGCCTTTTTGTGATAACTGGTTTATATTTTCCGCTTGAAATCTAACCAAAATGCTCCCCTGAGGAACTCCTAAAGGAACAAATCTGTTGTCGGAAATTTCGTGCCTATTTTCTTCTCGAATTACTACTTTATGCAAACGGTTACACAAATAAGACCTTATCCAGTTCAAAGCCAAACCCCTTACACCATAGTGTTACAACTTTTTCAAAAGCGTGACATGATGCACAGTATCAAAAGCGCGACTCAGATCAAATAATGCACCCTAGAACCTTATATTTTTAAGGTAGCAAATCGCGTATTTACTCTGTACAGAGCTTTAAAAGAATGCAGGACCAGAAATAAAAAAGACCCCGCGCCCAAGTAACAAATACTATAAATATCCCCCAGCTTCCCTCTTCCTGTATCAATACCGCCGCCCCCATCCGTCGCCGCGGTCCAAAAAAACCCGCATAAATCTGTTACTTCCACCGTTCCCATCTTTTCCTCGACTATCGTCGATAAGGAATTCCGTCTCGGGCCCCCTAATGATGTCAATTACTTGGCTGGTCGTCAGCAAGACTGCGACCACATGTGCCCGCACGTTAAACGACGAAGATTCCCTGAAAAAATCCCTAAAAAACGTCTATTTCGGCAGTCTAATGAGTTGCAGCGCGTAACGTTACACCCGACAGAAGCGGGATCCCGACCACGGTGGAATGTTAGGGAACACGCGAGGGGAAGAGGGCTATTTTGGGCGCATTGTGTCGGGTCGACAGTCACTTGTTGATCTCGGGGGCTGCGGGGGAGTCGAATCGGAGGGGCGCGGTGCCAGGCGATCGGCCAATTTGGCATCCGCGATCTAGGGTTAATTTGCCGGCGGGACCTTCAGCGAGGGGATGGTTTATAGGGTGCCATGTTGAAAACTGCGACGTTTATGTATCTTCTTCCGTTCATATATATATACAGGGTTAACTATGACTAAGTACAAAAATTTTAACCACGTGCTCAGGAAGGCCTAAAAGACAATAAAGTTATTACAGAATTTTAACTCGATATTTAAAAAATGGAGCAAAACCCTCTTTTCATACGGAAAGTGGGCGCCTATGATAAGTATCGACTGAGATGGCTCAGATCCATAAATAAAACTTACATCATTCAACAATATCTACTACCATGCGGTCGTTTTATGGCAGCATTTCTAAATGCATAAACGACAAGATAGATAGGTAACAGTTAATCCAGTTAGCTCCACTATTTTGCATTAGTTTTTCATTAATTCGTTACAAACTGGCAAAATTTAAGGTCTATTTACACACAACAGTGCCGTGTCAGTTCCGTATCAGTATCAGTAAAACCTAAAAAATTGTTGCTTAGATTTTAAATGGGCGTATTTATACACATCCGTCACAGTGCCGTATCAGTGCTGCTTCAGTGTCCGTTCAGTGGCTTTTAAATACGCCGGCGACGATATTTTTGTAATTCTACTGACGAACTGACCAGATTTTTGTATTACTTGGAATGGAGGAAAAGCTTATCGTGCTAGTACGAAATTTTGGTCAACTGCATGATAAATATATTCAGATCACTTTGTTTGATCGTCTACTAACTCCTTTTTACGGACTACGGACGGATATGTGTAAACTGGCATCAGTGATCGACCACAAATAACGCTGATACTGAACTGACACTGAACTGATACGTCACTGATGTGTGTAAATGAACCTTTACAACATTTTCATTCATTATAACCACTCACTACCGATAAAACACACTTCCTGTAGGTACAGCTAGATCAAATACCTATTTATTATAATAAAATCGAACGAAAGGAATAGATAATAAAACTTTTAATGTACCCGCCGTAGTCTTGTCCCATAACCTAGAAAACCAAACCGGTGAACTATATTGTGGAAAAGTATTTGCACCCAACATAAGCTTTATTTAATAACTATGAAACGTTTAAAAATTAAAAAAGGCACTAAAAACTGAAGAACACAAAACTGCAACGTAAACACATGGTAAACACAGAAATTAAATTATGACTTGACTGGCAATTTTACGGTTGTGTTGCTAGTTGCCTACGTTACCTACTCTGATTCTGTAAACGTGTGGCGGACAAGTTGCATAGGCGGCGTTAAATAAGGATTTAATATAATTTCGAAACATTTTATTTTTCGCTTTATAAATAAGTTTGAAATTATTTTGAAGGGTGATTCCTTTAATTCTTAATTTTCTCTATCCCCTCTTAAAATATTTGTACTTAGTCATAGTTAAATCTGTATACTTATATATGTACAGTGTGTCCAATTAAGTCGGCACCATATTGGGAACTTTTTTATTATCGATTTTATGAAAAAAAGTTCTGCATGGCCTAAAACTCAAAATGAAGTAATCAGATTTCAATTTTTTGTAGTCTTATACGAGGTATGTCGAAATATGTAAATTTTGCTCAAGAGTAAAGTACCCTTATTTTTTATAATATCGACAATCGTTAATTAAGAAAAGTAATATTATCCATCTACAATTAAAAAACAGATTTGTTTTGACGTTTGCTATAAAGTATTCATTGGTTTGTCAGTGCATCCTAGATTTAATGTCCATCTCTAGAGCAAATTTTATTGCTTGTCGATTTGCGTCCAACATATCCAATTTTGACACATACTACGTTAAAATACTGTACAGAACTATGCAGCTGATTGTTGAAAAACTATTTTCTCGAAAATTACTAATTTCTGAAGAACCAAATTTTCAACACACCTGACACTGACGCAACATTTTCTTCACAATTTGAACAAAAATTTTATTGAAAAACACGAAGAAACCTCAAAAAACACAAATCGCGACTAACAGCAACGCTGTATATCGAAGCTTACTATGTGTAGTGGCGGTTCTACAGCGTTTGTCACTGAGTACGCATTGACGGTCGTCAAGATCTACTGTTGCCTGATTGTTTATCCTTGAATATGTCTTGGGTTGTATATTTTTGACAGCATGGAGTTTTTTGTATTACTGTTAGTATTTAAATACTTTTCAGTCTCTCTGAATAATTTACCTACTATGTAATGAAATGTAAATAGTTTTATTATTTGCTAGATTGGCGTTTTGTAACTTCAATATTAAATATTTTTTAAACTGAAACTTAATATGTTATTGCATACTTTAAAAAAAATAATTTATAGCATTACATATTTTAACCTCACAATAAGTATCTACTAGGAAAATATTTAAATTTGGCAACATCACCCCAAGCCGCCAGCTGTCTGTATATCCGTAAGGATGCTAGAACAAAAATGCATATGAAGTACTGACATTATTTTGACTCCCCTGTATGGCCTATCGTTTCTGACCACTAATTTCTGGACACCCTGTATTAAAACAAAGAAAATGTACACTTCATTTCAATTCGTCTCGTATCTGGAAAACCAGTGGCGCACACCCCTAATTCACGAAGGTTTTTTTCGCCTAAAACGACCATGAACGCCACCAAAACGATTTAAAATCCTACGCGCTCCGCCACTACGATTTTTTTTATTATCGAAGAAAACTAATCTTGATAATGACCGCCATTGAATCTCGCTGAAGCTCCTGAAGTACCTCTACCGATTCTTTTTCACGGAAAGAGACACGACTCAATCAATAGTAATTCTCAAATGTGCCAGCGGTAAATGTCAAGGACAAAGGAAATGTTCTTTCCGAGATACAACAACTATAAGACCTGCTATTTATACCTAGTAACTTGTGAATTCATACATAGATAAGCGGCGTGAATTACAAGAAACACGGGCGCCCCCTCCGAAGGTTCTCTAGGTCGAAAAATGAATTGTTTGTAAGTTGGAGGTCCAGGGAACCCAAATTCCAGCTAGTATAAAAAGAAATAGTAAATTGACAGTTTTATTGAAAGATAACTGATATCTCTATAAGCATGTTGCAATGATTTAGGAAAATATACAGGGTTAACTGTAACTAAGTACAAATATTTTAAGAGGGGATAGAGAAAAAAAATTGCGTACGACATTTAGAGCGTTAGGCAACCACCAACACTAAACGGTAAAATTCGCTGTCATAATTGAAAAATCATATGTGTTTACGTTGTGATTTTGTGTTCTCCTTCAGTTTTTAGTATATTATTTTCAATTTTCAACGTTTTATAGTTACTAAATAAAGGAATATAGATATTTTCCTATGATATAGTTCGCGAGTTTGTTTTTGTACGTTATTGAACAAGACCACGGGTACATTCAAAGTTTTCTATTATCCTCTATTATCCTTTCGTTCGATTTTCTTAGAATAAATGGGCATTTTATTTAACTGTACGCGAAGTGTATTCTGTTAATGAGTAATCCTAATGGACGTAATGAGTGAAAAGGTAGTTTTGACAGTTTGGAACTAAAGAACGAATGCAAAATACTGCAGCTAATCGAGTGAACTGTTACCAGGTACTTTAATTAATAAAAATGTGCATTTCCATCGTTTCTATATTTAGAAACGCTGTAAAAAAGGGCCGCATCTCTAGTCAGACGATTCACGTTTTTGTGATCAAATAACAAAATGTTCACCTTGTATTTTCTTTCAATTATTGTACAATAAATACCAATGATTGTACAGCAATATCTCCCAATAACAGTAAATATATTAAAACTAAAAAAAATCGCAACACATTTTCAATAAAAGTATAAATCTCGCAGCAACAAACGCGAAACGATTTTTTCAACACGCAAAAAATTTGTTCAAATATAATAACACCTTTTTAAGTAGTGTAAACGAACACAAAAAATCGCCAGTCCGCGTTGCTCCGTTCAAGGCCGCCTTTTTTTGGAGCACTTGTTTCTAATTTGAATATACTTAATACAAATTCTTATGTTATTCATCGCATTAGCTAATTTGCATTAGAAATTAAAGTATAATAGTATAAATTATTATAATTAAATGCCTGTTACATTCTGTTGTTAAGTTAGCATAACGAATACGAATGTATTAATAGCAATTCTTATGACGAAGTCATCTAGCGAGGAACTACATTTGTTGAACAGAATTTGTGGGCCGTCATGAATTATTATTCAAATCGTACTTGGATAGCAAACGAAAAAATAAATTATAGTTTAGAAAAACTAAAAAAACACGCTTTAATAGTAAACCGAACTAAAAAGTAGAAAATAATTTTGAAGTATCAAGAGTTTGTTACAGCAATAGAAAATTCCGACAATCAATTACGACTAATTAATTGGGAATAAGATTAAATTAGAAATTAAACTATTAATAAAATAATTCAATTATAGTAAAAAAAAGCGTGGGGTGCAATTTACTATATTTTCATAATGACTTTATTTTTATAAATAGCTGCACTACTGAAATAATGGTAACATTTAATATCAAGCACCCCACGCTTTTTTTTACTATAATTGAATTATTTTATTAATAGTTTAATTTCTAATTTAATCTTATTCCCAATTAATTAGTCGTAATTGATTGTCGGAATTTTCTATTGCTGTAACAAACTCTTGATACTTCAAAATTATTTTCTACTTTTTAGTTCGGTTTACTATTAAAGCGTGTTTTTTTAGTTTTTTTAAACTATAATTTATTTTCTTAATTTTTAGTCTCAAAACAATAACAAAAGTAATTATAATTAAGAGCCTTAATTTTTAAAATATCTTATATTTGACAATAAATCTAAATTCATTTCATTCATGTTTACGTAACTTTTCCATTTCATATAGTTTTTCTATACATTTTTTTTTCTCCAGTCTCCTCTTTCTTTGTGTTATAGTTTCATTTTTCATTTTTGTTTGTTTCTATAAAATATGCAAATTAAAATTTTTGTCAACGTTCTCGTATCAAAATCTTTTTTTTTTCTTTCTAATTTTACAAAACTTTAGAGATTCAAAACTTTCTTCAAAATTCTTGCCAAAATTTTCAAATGAAAATTTCTTTGAATTTGAAAATTTACGCTCTTCAAAATTTTAAAATTCAATGTCTTTTTCGAAATTTTTTCTAAAATTTTGAATTTTAAAATTTTTCGTTTGAAAATTTTTTCCAAAAATTTTTATTTGAATTTTTTTATAAATTATCAAATTTTTATTTATTTCCAAAATTTTTTAAATTTGATTTTATCATGTAATTCCACAATCCAAAATTATTTACAGAATTTTGTATTTCGAATTTTTTTTTTATTTTCAAATGTAAATTTTTCTTAAAAATTTGTATTTCAAAACTTTTTTAAACTCCAAAATTTTATATTTAGAATTTTTTTAATCAAAATGTTTATTTGAATTTTTTTATAAATTATCAAATTTTTATTTATTTATAAAAAATTTTAATTTAAAATTAAGCGAAAATCGAAAACTAATTCTGTCAGGTCGCCATCTATACGTGAAAAGCAAGAACACGAATTTATTACAGTCCCCTGCCCCTGCCTTGCCTGCTTGGAAACAACACTGATGGATTGTATACACTTAACCTGCAAAGTAATCTAAATAGTTTTTATTCTGATGATCCTAGTCAGGACATTAGAACAAAGTTATTAAATAATTGTATTGTCATCAGTCCTTGACCCCTGTGCAAATTTTCAAGCTGATCAGACTTCTTGAAATTGGTGAAAATTACGCTGAAAGATTCCGTTACATACATACATACATACATACATACAGGTGAAGCTAATATAAGCGTGTTAAAAAAGTTATACTCGTGATGAATTTCATGCCAAACTTTATACATATAAAGAAAGAGTCTACTAAGGATAATCATGAAACAGGGTCAGTGTTACCAAGCAGGCGACTTAACACTGGAAAAAATATGGTTCATAATATTAATGAATGTTTACTGGACAAAGTGATTCTTTTTGTTAATATAATGATAATACACACTTGGATTAGCGCTGTGTCCCAATGGACACACATGTACGTTTATATGACGTTTTAAAAACGTTGTAGTGGGTTGATTAAACGTTTTGCGTTGAAATATTCAACGTTTATTTGTAGTTAATATAATTTAAACGCATAATATATCGTTTAAAACACGTTAATAATATACTCGAGACAAGAATTCAGACGACTTACGTCACACGAACAAATGAATAATTCATTATATTTTCATCAAAATATTTAAGAAACTGCAACTGATAGTAATAAAACTATATAGTACACTAAAAGTTTGCATTATATTTTGCACTAAATTGCAAAAATTAATTGATTTTAACGCGACCAAATATCGAAAATTATGTTGACAATCAAAACAAATGTGTAACGTCAGCCATGACGTAAGACGTCTGAATTCTTGACGCGAGTATATACGTATTATTCTAATGTTAATGTAATGTTTTCTACACAAAGCGTTAGTAACATAAAAATAAAACGTATAAAATACGTTACACAGTTGAACTGAAGGTAGAAATGAACACTTTTAAATGTTTTTTAAACGTATGAGTGCCCATTGGGGTTCGTGGAATCAATGTATTGGCATGTATTGTATTAATATTATTACATTGGCTAATGAATGTTTTATTAGAGTACATGGAAACTTAATTTGGAACAAACTTGATAATATATTTTCATAATATCAATGTTTACAAACACTACCAAACTGTATGTTGTTTCAATCGCTGGGTTTTATATACATATACAACAATAATTTAATGAAACCTATGTACAGAAACGTGACAAGGCTCAATTCTCAGGTGTTTCGGCCATTTCTGCCTTTAAGCTTCATCCCCTTGCTGACTTCTAATTCAGAAAGTTATCTAACTGTTTATATTTATAATAAAACATTCTTATTTATCAACTGAAAGCTTAATCGGTACAATTTGAATAAAGATATTCATTATAGTAACATTTAATTACATACACAGATATTACTGTTACGTGCAAAAACTTATTTTCTAACTGACTAAGGTTCACTATGTAATTATTATTTTTTTATTCACTCACCTCTTGGTTCCAGGACATGTAATGCGATACAGCAGGATCCATGTGCTCGGCCATGACGCTCATCCAGTGGACGAGGCCCTGCGCCCCTTGACCCCCCACGCCCCCCGTCTGGGGCCCCGAGGGGCTGCCCCCCGTCTGCGTGCCGTCCCATCCGAAGGCCTTCTGGAAGAAAACAAGAACTGAAATTTCTCGTAAGTTTTTCATTAATAAAAAATACGTTTGAAAAATCAATTGGTACGTTTTTGCTAAAAAAATAACTGTCATCCTAAAACGTATCGAAAAATTGGGTAACACAAAATATATTTTGGAATTAAATTATTATTATTATTAAATAATTACAAGGTTTGACTGTATTAACTTAAAAATTTGTAGGAACTTTTCATCTTATTTTTTCATGTTCTATCTGTATCCGGCAGATTTGCCACATTTGCCCAGGACACCCTGTATACCTGAAAGTTACAGAATTACCTGAACGGGAGTCATTCACTAGACGACGGGTTCGGCGAGGTTGGCGCGCGCCGTACCGCAACAGAAAACCGGTCCTGGAAGAAATTATTAATTACTAGAAGATTTCTAAGTTCCCCGTACGCGCACCGACGAAACTGGACCATTTTTTGCGCTCTCGGAGCACAAAAAAAACGCCCCGTTCTCATCGCCTCCCGACAGGAGGTCACTGCTCGCACCATTTTGGAGGCCCGTTTCAGTCAAGTCATCGTAAAAGTCCAAAAGTGGACCAGCAGTAGCCAATAACATAATTACCGAGCTAAGCACTCGCTAGGCTTTTTTATGACGCCGCTGGTTCGGTAGCCGTGATGTTCCTTTATTTGCTTGCGACGTTCCTTTGTCGCCTTGAAAACAAGCGAACTTCGCCCTCGGCCTACCCTGCAGGTAGTTCGCATTACCGCGATGTGAAAAAATAGAGTTCCGGGGTAAAAGTATCCCGAAAGTTTCTTTTAAGCGGCCCAATTTGGATATTGAGAATATTATTCATCAACTTCAGAATTTTTGGAAGTTTATATCTCAAAGGAATTCATATGCAGACTTACTGAATACTTTTAACATGGACCATGATTCTTTTGCAGTAGTTGCGCCACCATTGTGTAAATTAATAAACCTTTCCTTAAATACATGTATCTTTCCAGAGGAAAATATCTAAGGCCACTCCAGTATTCAAAAAAGGTGAAAGATCAGACATAAGTAATTATCGACAATGTTGTCAAGTGCTTAAAATGCTGTTGTATGATATTATATTTTATCACACAAAACACTGGATGATGGATTTTAAGCTGGCGTGATTTACACTGACCTGACAAAGTCATTTGACAAAATTGATCACCATTGTGTAAATTAATAAACCTGTCCTTAAATACATGCACCTTTCCATCACAGTGGAAAATATCTAAGGACGCTCCAGTATTCAAAAAAGGTGAGATATCAGACATGAGTGATTATCGGCAATGTTGCCAAGTGTTTTGAAATGCTGTTGTATGATATTATATTTTATCACACAAAACACTGGATGATGGATTTTAAGCTGGCGTGATTTACATTGACCTGACAAAGTCATTTGACAAAATTGATCACCATTGTGTAAATTAATAGACCTGTCCTTAAATACATGCACCTTTCCATCACAGTGGAAAATATCTAAGGACACTCCAGTATTCAAAAAAGGTGAGAGATCAGACATGAGTGATTATCGGCAATGTTGCCAAGTGTTTTGAAATGCTGTTGTGTGGTATTATATTTTGTCAGACAAAACACTTGATGATGGATTTCAAGCTGACGTGATTTACACTGACCTGACAAAGGCATTTGACAAAATTGATCACCATTGTGTAAATTAATAAACCTGTCCTTAAATACATGCACCTTTCCATTCACAGTGGAAAATATCTAAGGATGCTCCAGTATTCAAAAATTGTGAGAGATTAGACATGAGTGATTATCGGCAATGTTACCAAGTGTTTTAAAAGGCTGTTGTATGATTTGTCAAAAATGATCAGACAATACTCTTGAATAAATTACATAATTAATTTGATTTCTCTTACAACTTATTAACTTAGCAGTAGTCAATAATATATTTACCGAGCTAAGCATGGTTTTTTATGACGCCGTTGGCTCGGTAGCCGCGATGTTCCTTTATTTGCTTACGACGTTCCTTTGTCGCCTTGAAGACAAGCGAACTTCGCCCTCGGCCTTCCCTGCAGGTAGTTCGCATTACCGCGACGTGAAAAAATAGACTTCCGGGGTAAAAGTATCCCGAAAGTTTCTTTTAACCGGCCCAATTTAATAATTACGCGCTTGAAAAGTTCCGAAATTCGGAAGTTTGCTAATGAACCAACTTCCAGGGCGCAACTTACACTGTTTCGCTTTTGATATTCGTCCGGAAAACTCCGGGAAGTATTTGGGTTATCAGCGACTCGCTTCTAACTCTGGCTTGTCTTTTTCCGCAAACTTCCTAAAAATAAGCCGATGACATCGTTATTATTTTATCTATTATCATCAAAATGTTTTTAAAACCGAATATTGTGAGCAATATCGGATGAGAGGAGACTTTTTCCAAGACATATTACAATAAAGGGTCTCATTCTCAAGCACAAAGTGTCATCCACTCAATCTTCGGAAAAAGTCGAATGCATGTCACCGTCTATATTTCTTCCTATAGTCCTCCCAGAGTCAGTTGGAGGAGCATAAAAACGATCGGCAGGCGATTTTGTATGGATCCATGGGCGTACACTAACAGATTTAAGAAGGGTTTACATCTTTGCAATATTTTTATCACATTTAGCATTTTATGAATAGAAACTTTAAGATGTATATCTCATTTTTATTAAACTGATTATTGATATCTGATGATATCATGTTTTAATTTATAAATGAATTATCATAGATTATATGCCAATTTGATTCCTGATATACCTTGAACTGAACTACCTAAACTAAACACGTGTCCCTACTGTTATTGCTCTGTCAAAGGCAACCACTGAAATGGTAACTTATTCTAATCAAGAATTCGCAGCGATGACGGATATCACATTGCCGATAGATTGTTACTCCCATCTGATTTCACTGAGGTATATTCAACGGAAAATAAACATCTTTCAGCCTGTCAACTAGACTTTACCTGGTCGAAATCCCTGTCCTTATGAAAGAACATGTTCTTGTACACGTTGCTTTTGTCGTCGTTGCTGGACAACACCGCCTTGGCCAGCAGGGTCTTGTAGAACTGCGTCGGCAACAACAGTTGATTGTTGTTGTAGGAATCCAGCTTGTTGACGAAGTCGTTGTACTTGAACGCCGGTTTGTACAGGCTCAGATTCATGTCGTTGTTGTTCCCGATCGTCCCGCAGCTGTCGCTGCTGTCGGAACTCTCCATGGCCGCCTCGGGAATGGGCCGGATGGTAGTCATTTTTTTCTCCTCGGCCTGCTCCGACATAGACGCACTTTGTGTCACCCTTTTTAAAACTAGCTGTGTGTGTGTATTAATAAAATATATGTATTTATGTAATTGTAGGAACTTTCTTGAAGGAACTTTATTTTTTACGAGTGTTTTTCGGGGTTGTCTATCCCATTTTTAAGTAGATTCCTGGCCCGTTAGAGTCGGGTTTCGACAATGATTAGCGATGCGTGACGCGCATTTTCTGCAAAGTGAAAGATCTGAGGTAGGAAGGAGGGTGGGGTTATCGGTGGAAATTGTTTTTGTAAAAAAGTGCTATAATGAAACAAATGTAACTGGAAAAGGTACTTAACAATGCTAATTAGAAGCCAACAAGATCGCAATTCATTAAATATTAATGTTTTCTTAAAAATCGTTTATTCTTGGCGCCCTTCGTGGGGCTTTGTTCATTTTTTTTAAAGTCAACAAATATTCAATACTGAAAAGCGCATATAAAACAATTTTGTATAAAATGTAAAATTATGATTAGTTATTTCGTTTGTATTCGGGAATAAATATATATCTAATTAAAAATAGACCGGATCGATAACAAATTTTAATTAAAACAGAATTGAAACGTGAATTATCATGAAACGAATAAGTGAATTATTAAAATTATATAATTTAATGCTAATAACGAATAAAAAATGTAGCAGTGTGATTTATTTAACGTAATTTTTGGACAGCACGGCAGGTGAGGTCCAATTATATGCGAAAAATATTTCATTAAATTTATAATTTCCATCGCATATGTATTTAATATTAATTTTTAGATATGTTAATGTTCGGATAACTGTTTAAAATTAATTAATGTTTGTTTTTTCTGCGCTCCGAACGATTTTTCGGTATATTAACCGGTTGGACGGTTTTATTTATTTTTAATTCGGACGGGCTCGTACACCTTTCCGGAATGTTTTTAAAAAATGTACAATTAATTATACAATTGCGAGACGATGGACAATTATTTGCTTAATTTCGAATTGTATTGTTTTATAACAACTGCTGTCATCTTATTTGGAGATGCTTCCAGTTCTTTTATAAATAAATTTAATAAGGACGGTAATAATAAGTTTAAAGTTATTAGGGGAAAGATTATAAGGTTTTTAGTATTCCTAATAAGAAATGTATACAGGGTGTTCAAATCTAGGGGCAAGTTCCATGTTTTAAAAAAAAGTTTATATAAACATGGGACCGAAAATGTAGTATAAATTTCTCTTGTAATATACTAGCATCAGAGGCGTTCGTGCCATTAAATACTTACTTTTACCAACAAATTTTTGGACAAACTGGTAACTCTCTCTTCACCAAGTTAATTTTATTTAAAAAGTGTTTCTTATACTTTATGTGTGGAAAAGTAAACGGAGATTCGAATGAAACAAGGCGTCTCTATGAAGAAACTCTATATATGTATATATATATATATATATATATATATATATATATATATATATATATATATATATATATATATATATATATATATATATATATATATATATATATATAACTTTAAGCCAATACCAGGATAACAACAGGATAGGTGATTTTTTAATGTCATCAACAGTTTTGCCCTAAAAATTTATGGCTGCCGAATTCACATTTCAAGATAACTTATCCATCACTGCCCTTAGAAGTATAAATATCCGGCCTTTAAAGGACTTCCTTAAAATACAGTTTGGGACATGTTTATAGGAGCTTGGGTCTATTTTAATCAGTAGATATCACTCCTAAAGTCCGGTACACTATTTTTTACGCCATAAGTGTAAACACGTAATCAAAAATCCAATATAGATCAGAATTTTACAAAGACTGAGCCAAACGATAGATTAAGATGGTTTTTAAAAAACCTTTTAATGTGAAATGCATTAAATTAGCATATTTTAACATTATTTTTATGCAGAAATGCTTTTAAACAAGGCACTTTCTATTCTTATCACGTTTTCAATACGTTACTACCAACGATGTTTAAGAACATGCATTTTTTAATACATATTGAGCACTTTTCCCAAAAAAAAAACAACTTATAAATGATATTGATGCTAGTTCCTAAAAAAGTGATGTGTATTTTTGTGTGTGGAGATCAGTGGCGGTCGTAGAAAATTAAAATGGTCATTTTTTGACAATGAAGGATCCTTTAAGCATTATTTAGAAAAATATTTCTGTATTTCAGAGAAAATTTTCACCATACAATAATTTCAAATGAAATGTGCGAAATAAAAAAGTGAAATAGGGGCAGTTTATCCTGAAATATGGAAAGGGGTTGCATTTATGTATAAAATATTTTTTTCTCGTAATCAATTGATAAAAAATGCGCCCGTTTTTTTATTTTTCAAGGAAATAAATTCTCAAATTTGAAAACGCCAAAGAAAAGATAATTTCGAGAAAATTAAAACAACCTCGTCTGAATCTATGGATTAGGGATAAAATATTTTTTTACGTAGGTATACAGTGTGTCCCGTTTATCAGGTTAACACCTCTAGAAATGTAAGTAGGCTGTGGAACTTCGGTAAGCCAATATTTTTACGATGAAAGGTGGTTATGTTCTACTAACCGTTTAATTATTGATGTGACAAAAGTCTAGCCTGCTATGATTTTTGAAAAGGGTCGTTTTTCCAGAAAACAAATACCAATTGAAGAAACAATACATACACTACAAGTTTAACTTTTTCTTTGTCCGATTGATTGTTTTCACTTTCATAGCAATCATGACCTTATTATAATTTTTAGTTGTCTGATTAATCGAAGTTAGCACCCCGTAAAAAATATAATAGATATATTTCGAGAACTTTTGGTACATGTGTATTTCGCGATAAAAAAATGCCTAATGCCACTTTTTGGACAAACTACCCTTTTAAAAAATCGTAGTAGGCAAGGCGTTTGTCACATCAATAAGATGGTAAGTAGCATATAACCTCCCTTCAGGCAATTTGCGGAAATTCCAGAATTCTCATGCTTCTAGAGATGTTAACCTGACAAGACGGGACATATTTTATTTACAACCTCCTTTGAGATCTCGAAAAAAACTAATTCTTTTCCACTTTTTTTTTATTTCGTTCGTTTGATTTGTTTCATCACGAAAATTCTTTTTATGACCACAAATATCATTGCTTAAACAACGGCAAAAGCCCCAGCTTCATCATCAAACAACGACAGTTGTAATTCTCAACGACCGCCACCGATGGAGGACGGTAGCAGCAGGCAGGTACGTTTTCCACCGATCCGGCAGGTCTTGGTCGCCGCACAAGGCCCGGAGCTCACGGAGGCGATCACCACACCGAAAAATCCGGGTGTCGGGTTCGCGGCCCCCCGACGGCCCCGATTTCCGTCCACTTAGCGGCCCGGTCACGTGGCCGCGGCCCATTCACCAGCACCGCGCCAATTAGCGGCTAATTTACGGCCGCGGGCGGCCGGTGGAGGGGATGGCGCTACCCCCACCCCTCGGTCGCACACTTTTGCATTAATTCACCGGCTAACGAGCCCTAATTAGCGACTCTGCACGAGGAGACGTGCACAGCCCGCCGCGATGCAACGAAACTGCATGTAGTTGCGCGGCCCGCCGTCTACTGGGCGTCGCGACGCGGAACTGGGTTAGGGAATAAGAAAAAGAAATGCACCGACGCCGCGGCAGCGGAAAAAATGTCGAAAAAATGCATGTACATACACGGAAGTAAGGTTAGAGTGCATGTAAGAATATGATATTGATTGGGTATTTTCTTGGGCGGCGGGGGGCTGCATCGGGCGCGGGGGCGGGGTGACCGGGCGAAGAAGAGGACGGAAAAAACGTCACGGTGCAGTTGGCCGAGGAGGCAAACAAATGAGTGCAGCGGTGGACGTCGCGCGGTCACCGGCGGAGACAAATGATGAGCGGCGGTGGCACGTGCCGATTAGGGACGGGGGGAGGATTCCCGCCAATTTCGAGGGGCGAGGGGGGATGGGGGACCCTTAATTGCGACGATCATTAGGAGAATTGGTGTTAGAGGAACAGGTAGACTCAGAGGTATCTTTTAGTTTATATTCACACAAGCGAGGGGTGTGCCACCCCCGAGATCAGGTGTACGTTTTGTTTGAAATCAAAATAATCTGTAGAAATCTGTAAAATCACATGAAATCATGCGAAACCTTGTAAAATCACCGAAATCTGTGCAATCAGCAAAATCAATTTTTTTTAATATGTTCATTGCGTTGATTTTGCGTTTCTTGTTTAAATAAGTTTGTATTTGCTTGTATGTGCTTTGTGGTATTAAAATATAGTTGTAATTGTCAATGTTGTATGTTTAGTGCAAATAAGAAGAACTGATGTTTTCAAGTTTATCTTGATTTAATTACTCACATTAAAATCGAAAATGGATTTAATCTCCTACACATATCTTTACATGATATACTAAATAATATTTCTTCAATATCTATGGCAATTGAATAAAAAAAGGAAATTTTAAATATTATCTTATTGATTTTATTTTTGGCCAAGTCACCTTTCCATAAGGTCGAATATTACAAGTTTTTAGACTCATTTTTATTATAACACTTGCAACGCTGGTTTCTTACAGCTAGTGCAAATTTAAAATTTTATACAGACAATATACTATTAGGTATCTGTTTTAAAAATTTGTTTTGAAATTTTCTTTAAAAACTAGAAAATGTCATTAAAAGAAACAGTTATTCAAACTCATTATTATATGAAATTTTCCAGCTAGTTGCTTAGCTTGATACTTTAAAATCATCAAATTCAAATGAAATCTAAGAAAATGAAGTGGAATCAATAAAATTAACGAAATCATGCGAAGTCAGTGCAATCAGCGATATCAAGTGAAATCAATAAAATCAAGTTAATCAGGAATTCATATGAAATCTGATTTCACTGATTTCCATTAAATAGATAATCTGAAATCAAGTGTACAAAATTCTTGGAACACACAATGTTGTGCAGTGAAATTTGTAGCATCTTTTTAAAATTGAGAAAATTTAAACACATAATTGTGGAGCCAAACGTTTTTCAAGTAGGTATTGTCATATTTAATTCATTGACAGGATGTCACTTTTTGTCACTGTCGATATTTAACTTCAAATAATTTTAATTTTTATAATAATTTTTATAGTTAGATATTTGATTCAACTTAAAGGAGACCACCTGAAGAAGCAATCCTAAAAATGAAGAAATAGGTCAGATCTCATCTATCGTGGTTGAATTTGTCGTGTTCCCACTGCCAAAAAGTGAAGTTAGATAGTTATAGAGTGTTTCATTAGCAGGTTAGTATATTAGATTATTTTCTTTAGATAATTATTGAATAGAGCTTTGTATGTGGAATTGTTCATTAGCATACCTAGATGTTTGGTATCAGTGAACATACATATGACTTCATTGATAGGAATTGTAGGAGATTTGATTTATATTAGCTTAAAATACCTTTCCAAAACAGTAAAAAAAAAAACAAAATAAAGTTTCGAATAAACGTTGTACTGCTGTAACTAAACCCCTTTAATAAGTCAATCAGAGTAGAGGGATACAAGTAGCAATAATATACTTTTTAATGGAACGCCCTGTATATTGTTGATTTTTTTAATTATTCTTTTTTATCTACTTTCAAAAATATGACATTGCTATCTGTAACCGTTTTCGAATTTCAAAAATGTCTTTCTCTTCAAAGAGGCCTGGAATCGGTGTAGACGTTATTTCAAAGACATACTTTTCTTACTGTAACACTGAGACAAGCTTCTGACTACTACTATATCATTAGTAACAATAAATAAGCATTGCTATATTTGTATATACAATATACAATTGTATATACAATACAGTTATAAAGATAAATATCTTGTTTTAGCTGTTCGTAGAGAAACAAGGAAACATAAAATATTAACCGTAGTTAATGTAAGAAATTCAACTAACATACTTTGAACCTGTGACCTTAGGTGTGGAAGTTATACTTTTAAAATTTAATTTTTCTTAGTGTAGAATTCTCTGCTGCACAACAACAAATATAAATTTAAAAGGAAATGTTCATTTATATATGACGCAAAAATGAACCTTTTCTTTTACATTTGCATATACATTCTGTCAAAGTTGCACCACGTAAAACAACATTTCTCTCAGTGTGGGATTCCCTGTACGCGTTTGTTCCTTCGTCAAAAGTTAATACTTTCATTCCTGAGGTGGCACAGGTCCGCGACGACCGCGACCGTCCACAACGGAACGGGACCCCATCAGAAGTGGGACAAACGGCCCAAATTTAATAGGTTCGTTCGCCCAGTCGAACTGGTACGGCTAGGAACACCGGAAGTCTGCGAGAATGTAAGGTGTATTTATTGGGCGGGCGCATCGAGCTAGACGTCGTCGTCGTCGCGGCGTCGGGGATCCCCAGGGGGGCAGCGGGGCGGAGGCGGCGGCGCGAGCCCGGCTCAGGGCGCCCGCGCGCCCCCCCAAAAAAACTACGAAAACTTTATTTCAAGGAAAACACATAAAAATATATAACATCCGATGCACTTTATTTGCCCATTTTTGCGGGGCATATAAATTGCGTTCGGCGCTAGTTTCGAGTATAATGGAGAAGAGCGCTGGATATACGGCTCCGGTCAGATTGTTATTGTGGTGTTTTATAACTGGGTGTAGGTATACGGGGACGCGACACACTAGCACGTTTTGCCCCGCAGATTTGGTGCTCAACCATCGCATTATTGGAGGCTAGTTCGACGACAACGAAGCCAGCCAGTGACCACAAACATCTAATAATAGAATCGTTACACTAAGAAAAGTAGTTGAAATAATTGATGGAAAATGTGCCAGAGAACATTTTCTATTTGTTACCTTGTCGATAAATGCTAGTCAAAAGTACTAAGTGGACTACGGAATTAAATAAATTGTTGAATACGTTTTTGCTTAGTATTAACCGTTGACATGGAGACAACATTTCCTTTACAATTTGAATAAAAAAACACCGAAAAATTCATAAAACACAAATTCCGACTAACGGCAACGCTGCATACCGAAACTTACTAATGGACCTATTCAGTGATTGTTTATATGAGACATACAATTATTTTTCAACGACTACTTGATCCTTCCACCGTTAATGTGATTTTTAGGTGGTATTTCTTTTGAGACTCTTTAGGACGATATAATAACTTTTAAACGGGAAGTAACACAGGAAAAAAATGTGGGTATGTTTATGGAAAAAACGTGTTCAAAATTTTATTAAAATTTTTTGTATCCTCACAGCAGGCCCGTACTATCAAGTTTGAGACACCCTGTACAATCGACTCACAGGAAGCTCGCCTATGACGGCTACGAACTCCCGGGTCGCGATTCGAGAATTATGTAACCGGGATCAAAGACACGGCGAATCAACAAAAAATGCGTATGTGATACGAGATAAGCCGGGCACCGTTTCCTGCTTATAAGTTCTTAATTGGAAGACTTATAAATAATTGGCGAGTAATGAGGGGACTCATTAGCCGATTGACTAACCGAAGCGACCCACAGTTCTGTCAATATTAACGGCGATAATATTTCATACCCCTGCACTTCCCTATATCGCCCGTACGGGTAATTTTTTCGATGACGATTGCCTCCGTGAAAAACCTGTTCCGCTTCCTCTATGGGGCGATCGCCATCTGGGGCGTCCGGCCAGACCCAAGAGTGAGCCGATTATTAGGTTTTATAAGGGAAATTTTGAAAAAGAAGCATGAATTCAAGAACTGGTAGATCGCCAAAATATTATTTAATTCAAGCTGGCGTTTTATTGTCGAGGAATGGCACATTAAGTAAGATAATTATGTACCTACAAACAAAATCCATTCTGGAGTTGGTTATTATTCTTACTACACTGAAAGAAATACCATTTAAACAGTTGCTATAAATATGTGCTTACAATTTTGTTATAGAATAAATTACAAATGCAGTAAACCATATAAGTTCGTTGTTGTGGTAAATGCAAAAGTATTATAGTAATTGGGTCGTTGTAAATTATAAAATGTTGTACTATATTTTGTAATAAATGTCATATTGTATAATTTAACATGCAGGTATAGTGCAAAATAATATTTATAGATTATATTAATACTTTTAGTCATCGTTACCCCTAGATGTAACAGTTACATCTCGCGCATTCTTGACCTTCCGTCGGATATGACGAGCAGCCATTCAGGGCTATAAGTGTTATATCACGTGTACTCAGATTCGTTTCTGTGTGACAGAACAACTAGAGATCCATCGACAGATCATTGGCCTGCCCCTACGGCATATCGATGACAGTCAACAAGCTCGAATCCGGTATATGTCGAATATGCCACGGACGAATGACTTTGGCTGTTTGCTATAGGTCTTTCAAGTGATTGTAGTTGTGTCCAGAAATTCCTCATTTGCAACAAGAGTAGTAAAACTACCAATGCGTAATTTTTTAAATAAAATATTTATTGTAAGCATATAGAGTATGTGATATGTGTGCTACAAATTGTAGTACACAGGTCTACAATTGTAGAAGCGATTACTATTCTTAGAGGTTACCTCCCATTGAAAGACAGTGAATTGCACTTTTTTATTTTGTACCCTACACCGTGAAAAATAATTAATAATTCGATATTTTCAATAATCAATTCAGATCTTACTAGTTTTTTAAAAAGAATTATGAGGGGTGTGAGGTTTATAATGCTGTATAAAATTTTCTCAGTATACAGCTAGCGTGTAAAGTTTAGCAAACTTTATGACGAAACACAACAGGTAAAAATATATTTTTTTCTTATTATAAACATTCTTCTCAACAGCACTTCTACGTCATTAAGATGTCCAAAAACAAAATTACCACTTTCCGAAAGAGCAGGGTAATTTACACCAAAAAAAGAGACTCTTATCAGAAAAATACCGACTTTGGTACCTACTTGTCTTTTCTCAAAGAAATAATAGGACATCCAAATAGTCAAGATATAATAGACTGTACCTTCACATTTTACAATAAAGCAACCTACGCGCCAATACAACAGCTTTTACAGAAGTCTGAAACTGATGAGGTAATTCTGAAGAAGGAAGGGATATGTCTCGAAACGCGCCAACCAGCCAGAAACCTGTGCTATTTCCACAAAAACCTACGCAACTTCTTATGACTATTCTACTACTGTAGAATAAATAATTAAATGCCAAGTAGTTATCCACTTCACAGCCACCTATTAATTGTGATCATTTTTACGGCAAATTAACAGTACAACTAATTACGACAGTCCCCTAATTAGATATTTACGGTTTGTGGTCAGGAACAATCGTCCGATTCGGCGCCGGCTGTTGATTGAGATTTGAAGCGAGTATATTTATTTATTTAAATATGCTCCTAGTGTTGGCAATCTCGTCTTGCTCTTTCTTGGTCTTGTAATAGTAGTACATTAACTCAAGCCTTATAAGTCGAGTTACCATATCGAGGAATTTTATCACGACGTGGCAACACTGCGAATACACGCCGTGCAGGCGAGTGGTTTGTGGGTTGCCTACAACGTGTCAGCTTGTTTCCTAGTGATGACAAAGATAAACAACTATTGTGAAAATTAATAAATTTAGTTCAGACAACTGCTTTGCAAATTTATTTTTGAACAGAGAATGGTAGAATTAGTAAAAATTTTTATGTTAAATGTTTAAATTTTGGTGATTTAAATGCTTAAAACAGGAACATAACTTAAACCAAATAGGAATTTGCAAATAAGTAATAAAAATTTCTAAGAAGACTCACGTCGCAGAAATAATCATAACTAATGTACAAAAAAAAAGTAAGTACTTATGGAATATCAAAATACAATGCCATATTTAAATACCTAACTAGCATAACATATAATTAATTACAAGATATGTATGTTCGTTATTTTCCACACATGCACAACATTATCCAAGAATGTTATAATTATAAAATTATTAGACACTACCAATATCAAGAAGACGTTAATATACTTCAACTAATTTCCCTATTAGATAGCAACCGTTGGCGGAAACGATCTAAATAAATACGCCGTGTTCTTACAGAATTGGAACTAGCTTCTTTATAAATTAATAACATGCTAAATATTTCAACAAAAAAAAAGAAAAATTGTTTTCATTAGAATTAAACAAAAATAAATTTAAAGAAAGGGTAAACATTGCATTTTATGCACAAAATTATGGCGGCAACTCTAAACTAACCGAATTTTTACACACCTTAGGAGAAATTAATATAAAACCGATTTTTTTTAAATTTTTTGACACGTTGTAGCTGAACAATGACTGTCGTAAGACACATTCACACAACAAAAGCCCCTTATTTTTGGTCAAAGAATACGCCACAGCAAGTTCAATGGGATCAAATTGGGTATATTAAGAGGCTTGTCTACAGATATAACTGGGTAATGGACCATTAAAAACGGAGAATAATATTAATTTTGTTATTTTACTTATTTTTACGTAATTTCGAATGACATTAGTACCGATTCGGTAAAGCACCATCATCAGACCATCATCGTGAGAAAATATCATCCGGGACCAATTAATCTGCATAACTTTTCCAAGTGTTTACTCAACTATCATTAACAGCCAGAAGAATGGGCAGGACCGCGCGCTTAGCATAATCTGGAGCCTCTCTTGCGCAATTTGAATATCAAATTTTGTTACCTACGTATCTCGACCCTACCACTATCCCAATTATGCGACATTAGAACCTCTAATAAAGGCCTCCTTTGTCACTCTACACCGCAAATAGAGCAATGCACAATTACAATTGTAAAATATAAGTAAATAAGGCCAGGATTTATTGTCATTTTGTTTTTCGGGGCGTGGATTTTCGGTTTATTGGCCCGTATGTCTTGCCGTGCGAAATATTTTGAATGGGGCGGCGGCGGTTTCGGATTTACGGCGATTTTATTCAGATTTATTGTGGTGTTTAGAAATTCGAGGACGGTAGCAGACGAGAAGCTGCTTGCTCTTGATCTCGATACTCAGTTACGATTTTTACGTAAAATCGACCAATTAACACGATAAATTTAGTTAATATGCATATTTGGTATGACAATAGGTATGAAACAAAAAATTACCAGCCTTAGAAACTTACCAGTGGAAGTATGGGTATCATCGGTCATTATTAGCCAATAAAATATATCACCCTGAATATTACAAATAAAATAGGTATAGTCTGTTTGTAAATGAAAGAGAGTAATAAAACCCAGAGATAAGAACCGGCCATGGGCGTGGTAATATTTCGTTTCAGGTAATTATCGGGTAACACTAATGCTAACAGGTAATGGGTGTGCATTAGTATATTTTACTGGATACATCATAGGGCAGGAGCCAGTGTATTGTGACAGATCAATCTAGTCTTAGAGCTGAATATACGAAGACGTGCTAGTGCAGTAGAGTAAAATTCGACTTGTGTTTAGTGACTATTGTGCCAGTGGATATAATATTGATTGGGTAAAATGTCGAGCTGATCAGATTACGTACCTGCTAAACGCGTGAAAAGATGTGCGTTGTCTAAGAATGAGAAGATTATTACATTAAATGTATTTAATGCATTGAAACACCAAAATCCTACCGACAGTGTTGACGACATCGTGGAAAAGTGTTCTAAAATGACAGGGATTGGAAAATCGACTATCTACAGACTTTTAAAGGAAACAAAAAATGAACAAGATACTGTAAATCCCCTAAAATCATCTACAGGGAGGTCAAAAGTCGTTATAGATAATTTCTTGAAAAATGTCATTCGCAGAAAAGTACACTCATTTTATTTTAAAAAAGAAATACCAACGCTAAACAAAATTTTAAGTGAACTTTCAGAGGACAACAATTTGCCAAAAATCAGTAGAAGCAAATTATGGGCCGTCTTACGAGAGTTGAATTTTTGCTGGGAAAAGCAGAACAGGAAGTCAGTTCTTATCGATAAAGATGAAATTATTTGTTGGCGAAGATCCTACTTAAGATCAATTAGAAAATTCCGTGACGAAGTAAGGAATATTTATTATCTAGACAAAACTTGGGTCAACGAGGGATATACTGTAACAAAAGTATAGCAAGATAAAAATGTAAAAAGTTTTCGACAAGCATTTTTGGATGAACTTTCAATAGGGTTCAAGGCACCTTCAGGTAAAGGGCGAAGATTAATAGTGACACATATATGTAGGTAGTGCCAGTGGTTTTGTAGATGGCGGTTTACTTTTATTTGAATCTAAAAATACAGGTGACTATCACGAAGACATAAACGCAGATGTTTTCGAAGAGTAGTTTACACAGATGTTGGATCTTATTCCTCCGAGGTCTGTAATTGTCATGGATAATGCCAGTTACTATTCACGGCAGACTGAGCGGACGGCTACGACTGCTTGGAGGAAAGCCGATATAATTCAAAGGTTATCCGGAAAAAACGTTTCTTTTGAAACAAATATGGTGAAAAAGAAACTTTTGACACTTGTCAATCTTACATGGAATTAAAAAGTTAATTTCTAGATGTAATAGACGTATTGAAAAATAACAATTATTTTAAGTTATTTCTTTTCCTTTTTTTGCTGATACCGAAAATGCTTTTAACGCCCTTCGTAACGATCGGCACAGTTCCCGATGGGAGACCTTGTATATATAATATTTGACGGAAAAATATTAATTAAAAATCAACCGACACATTTTGATAAATCGAAAGTGTAGCTCATCTCGAACGCCTCTCGCAGCACGGGATCGATCGCGTAATCTACAAATATAGCCAAATAACCGCCTAAAAAAATACGCCGTGTTATCATTTCCCAAATAAAAAAAAAACACTTTTCCATATTCCAATCAGCCCGGGCTCGGTGTATTTTCAGTACAAAGCGGCCACTGTTAGACCGTAACGGCGTATTCCTCTCGCGTTCGCGTCGGGGATTGTTATTTTTTCATTTTTTAGTTTGTTTTCAAAGAAAACAGCTTGTAATAACACGGCTGGTACGCTAGGCCGTCCGTCGTTCGGTCCTAAGGCCGAGCACGCCCGATTGTGGGCCTTACGGCCGAGCAGCCAGTGGGTTTTTCAAACATTCATGTGCCTCGAGTTTTTCCCACTGAATTTTCTTTTCGCCCCTCGCCCCGGCCCCCCGCCCGCCCGTCCGCAAGTCGGCGCGGCGGCGAATTAGGGCGCTAGTTTGTCAACGGATTATCGGCCCTTTGTCCCTTCGGAGCACCTCATATTATTTAGTCCACGAAACAGCGATAATACAGACCTAGGTCGGCTTCTGGAATCCATTATTTCTCGTTCGAGAACAATCTTAAGGCTTGCCTTCACGGACGCGAAATTCGCGTGAATGTGGAAGTTGCGTGAATTTTATATTGGTTTAAAATGTACTACAGGATAATCTCTCACACATATTGAAAGGTCAGGACATGTGTCTGGCAGCAATAATTATATAATAATTAAAATAGTAACATTTACAAATTCACATAGAAAGTAAACAAAACCACGTGACCGAAACGTGATATCATTGGTGTGACGCTACACGGCGTTCAGTGCGGTTTAACAGTAGACACGGGTGCAGGTTACGGTGTTGATGATGTAAACAAGCGTTTTTTGTGTCATACATAATGTAAATATTGCGTAGGTAATGCTGTGCAAATTGCAAGATGACGGAAACATTATCTGTGTAAGCCACGAGTGGATTTATTTAATTCTATGCTTATGAACTTCGTTACGTCCAGTTAGAGGGTTTTACTTGATGTATTTATAAAATTATGCCATCTGATTTCGCACAGAACTGCTTGTTTTATGGCGACCGTTTTCTGGGGGCGTGGCCAAACAGAAATTTTAAATACCATTTTGCAGTTTTATCTATAATGGTGGAAAAGTCTCAACTTTTAAGGAATTTCTCAAAATAGCAAAACAAGTGAAATATAATTGCTATTTTATTATGTCATAATTATTTCAACATAATTCAAATTATTGCAATGTAATGCAGTGTAACGTACTGTTATTTGTCATACATTATAATACCTTTCCTTTTAATACCTTTTTTTGAGCATCTCGTGAAACTCCAGCTTCCTTGTCTCACCCGGTACGATTCGAACCGACACGAAAATTAGCATAACTTGATACCTACGACTTTCATATAACTTTGAGGAAGGTAAGTGGAGCGACTTAGGCTTGATTTAGTGCGACACCATGGCTCGCGGCGGTACGACATATGGGGACTTCGTTTCTAGTTTGGTAAACTAGCGTGAAATCCGCTGTCAAATAGTGAAGAGGCGTCGATTCGACATCATAATATATGGTGGTATATGTTGGTGACAGGTATCTTCTAATTTTTGTGCGACATCAACGAATATATGGAGTAAACTGGAGTAATATGATGCCATATTACCCTCACTACAAACAAAATCATATTGCCATTGCCACCTACATAACAGCGCGTGAAATATGTCGACATAGAGGTAATATGGACAACATAATTTGAGGAATATGACAGGATAATATGTCAATAAATGTTGGCGAATATTGTTGCATCATTGCAACAAAAAGATGTTGGTAAATATATATTGGATTTCTCAAGGAAATGGGGGGAAATGGACATACGTTAGAGAACATGGCAACAAACACTTTTATATGTCGATTGATACCGGTTGACGTTTGACTACCCCTAATGAGGTTTTCCAGGTTTCCCTCATTCCTGCACTGAATGGTGGTTAGGGCCTTCCAAGTCGTTCCTGGGCCTGCATAATAATATGCCGTCCCCTCTCCCGCACAAGTCTTCGACTTTTGGACTAATCCTCGTGATTAGAATGAGGGGCTTAGAATAATTTGTTATATATAAAAGAACTGATGTTGGTAAATATGATAATAAGAGTTAATAAATTTGTCAATGTCAAATGTTGGTAAATATGACAATAGGAGTTAATAAATTTGTCAATGTCAAATGTTTAAAATAATGGAATATGGCAACAAATATGGTAGCAATATGATGGCTGATGTTGAAAATGGAGGATACAACAGAAGTTGGAATATGGCAACAAGAAGAGTAATATGACAGTAAATGTTGGAAAAATTACATCAGGGAAGATACTAAAAGATGTTATGAATAAAGAAAAGAATGTAACAATAGATGTTGGTAAATATATATTGAAAAATACAAGAAGTAATAAAATATGGGACTAAACAACTGTTATGACATTAAACAAAGGGTAATAGCAAATTTGGGGAATATGACAGTAAACGTTATTGTAAAAGACATAGGATAATAATGACAACATATGTTAGGGACATGACAACTAATGGAATATGACAATAAAGGGGCAATATGATACAGATGCTGGAGAATATAGCAATATACGTTAGAAAATATAACAGACGTTGGCAAAAATAAAGATGTAAAATGATAACATATATTGAGGAATATGGCAGCAAACATTAAACATCGTGCCGACAAAGACAACAACAGATGTTAGAGAGTATATGAGGGTATAGGAGTAGGGAATATGGTAAATGATGTTGGGAATGCCGCCAACAGATGTTGGACAACTGATAGAATATGACAACAAATTCGGGGGTAATATTCCAACAAATATGGCAAAAACCATAGAGAAATATGACAGCATATGTTGGGGTAATGTGTTGGGTATGGTAAAAAAACATCATAGCAACATTCATTCGACAGATGTTGCTTTTTAAAAATTTGTACGTTTTGTAAAATGGAGTTAAATTTCCCTACTATTTCCCTCAGTGCGAAAGATATTCCTAAATTTCTTATACAAACGAGACGAGCTACAAAAGCCAATACCTACTTGCACGTACAAATGTTCACGATCGACAACGTCTTGTACCTTGCCGAATATTACCCGTTTGGGACGTCCAACCGAGCTCGAACCAAGCTATATCCCTTAACCACTGCTCCAGATAACTACGGAGATCGAAGGGAACCTTCTATGGCGATCGCGAGTGCGAGGCAGACGGCCGGGAAAGGTGCAAACCCGGCCGAACTGCGAAAAAACCCATTATAAAGAGAGCCGTGCTTTTCCTAAAAAATAAATGAAGGCCGGGCGGTGGGCGGAGAGGGGGAGGCCTCCCTAAAAACTGAGGTAGATCGATAGCGTTGGCTAGACGCTCAGCAGACGAGCGCGAAGGAGAGAGGAATAAACATAAAGTGGAGCGTATACGGGTAAAAAAGGGCCACCATACAGGGTCTTTAGTGTCTAGGTGCCCGCGTCCTGCATCTATCACACACCTACTATAATAGAAGCGTTTTCGGAAGGCGCAGTAGACAATAAAACGTTGGTGGAACCCGACATATACCTCTGAGCCCTTTCCACTTGTTTGTAATACACCTAAGTCATGCTTAGGTACGCCCCTTAATAAGGTACGACTAACGTTACGGAGAAATTACCTGCACTAGAGAAAGATGGCCAAGAAGGTGTTGAACATTCTAATGCTACCACCCAGTTATACCTATCATAAGCAGGTATAAGAAATGAAATACATTTCGCCGAAAACGATTGTACTATAGTTGTACTGTTACACCGGACCTCTGTTTATTGTATGAGACGAGCCTTGTCTGACGTGATGATTAGCATTCCTTAAAATCAACCATAAATCACTCTAGAACTCGTTATAGGTCATCTTTGCGGCGCGATCAACGACCAGCACCTGAAGTAGAAAACATAAACCGAACTTTTTTGATAGGTCGAGCTTACGTTGTCATCGAAAAACTATGCAAATATTACGTGGTTTGGCATTTTATCTTAGCTTATAGTGGTATTCACTAGAAAATATAGGATTAAGCACTGATTCTTGCGGTTTAAAGGGTTTAGAAAATTTTAAGGTTAAAGTGTATGGATTAATTCTAGAAGGCATAGTGTTTATAAAAAGTTAAAAATAAGAATGACTTGATAAATTCGTTTTTTATTTTTTACTTTACTTAGTATTATATTTTGTACACAAATTATTAGAATGCACGGAAAAACAACAATGAATTTGCTAGCGCTATTTCCTTGAAAAAATAATCAAAAAGTAAAAAACCTACTGCCATCTGCAGTCTATCTACAAAGTACAAGCAGTTACTATGTGAAAACTTATAACCTCTGTATCCAGAGCCGTACTACAGACAATTTTTCTCAGAAAAAATTAAAATTTAAATTACAAGAAAATGCGTAACACAACGATAACTAGCTTATTGTTAATATTATCAAGAAGTCATAATTCCTGTTCTGCATAAGTTATAGAGTGTGACATAACATCACTTTCCTTCGCTGTAAGGAATATTATCTCCTGCTGTTTATCTTTAAAAAAATACAGTTACATCGGTTTTGTTTATGTTTCAGTAGCACACAATTTGTATTATATATCGAGTTATTAAATATTGTTAAATATGAGTATTACTCTTTTATCAAGATAACGGAAGCTTTATGATATATAGCGCAAGCTGCATAAGCTACCTAAAAAGGTTGTATCGTGTTGAAATGCAATTACAAATAATGCGTGCCCAAAACGACAATTCATCAATTTTAATAACACAGTGTCGACTTGCAGAAAATTGCTGCAAAATATATGTCTATATTTATCAGAAATTTGCAAAGCAAATATATCTTCAAATTTTGTCGCCGCTATTCTACGATCCATTTTTATTAATGGTCCACTGTGTAAAAAGGAATTCTATCTTTGAATTTCGAAAAGTTTACTTCAAAAGAATGAAACATACGTTTGACTAACTGCGCAGTACTATTACGTGTCTATTAGGGACCGCTTCGGACACCGAACACCCTGTATAATTTATATTAGTCGCGAGAGCAGATAAAAATTTTTATGGAAAATTCCATTTTATTAAAAATATTAATTTCGACTTTATGCGCCAGCGGATGTAAAAACAAAAAAAAAAGGTTTGTAATGGGTGTACGGAGTGTACATAAAAATTCTTACGGGACTTTTTTCGTCGCTATATAGTTCACTCGTCGTCGTTCTGCTTTACGAGTCCGAGACGCCTCATTTAGATTAAATTTGAAACGTCTGGGAAGACCCATAGCTGTGGAACGTGTCTGAGTTCCGACTAACTCCACCAGGGTGGGTGGTATTCGCTGAATAGTAATAACGGCAATAATGATGACTGTATTGAGAAAGTTGGGGGTATGTTCACTGTGACCAAGAAACTACCCTTCTTTGAATTCAGATATCAAATTATTTACTTAGATAGTCCTTAAATTCTTAAACGCTTAAAGTACTACTGCTAAAATTTATTTACGAATAAACATGTCTCAGTACTACTATCAATACAATAACTGAACTTATACATTCATTGATACATTAAAATCTTTTCTGCTTCCACTCTGTAATTAGTTATGACTAATATAGCTAATAACGATTTCGTGTCTACAACTTCGTGTTTAGTTACAACTAATAAACCACTAATTTATCCCAACAAACTAATTTATTTGCTGGTAATAAACTGTTATTTCTGGTACTGGTAATAAACTGGTACTGATATTGTCTACATTAAAATTAATTATTTTTTAAATAAAAAAATCAAACCCTGTCAGTGCGTGGCACAGTTTTTTGCTAAAATAGTGAAATATTTACTTGAACTGTAATTTTACTAAATAAATTTGAATTTTAGTACATATATTATTCTGCAATTAATTCTATAACTTCAAGTTTAGTTACCACAGACAAATGAATAATTTATCTCAACAAAATAACTTATTGCTTGTATTTGCATCATTTATTAAATGAAAATAAAAAACTTATATTCTTGGATGCTTAATTTATTTACTATCTACAATTTTGCGTATAGTTACGACAAATAAATGTTTAATTTGTCGCAAAAAATAACTTATTGCTTGCAACTGCATTATTTATTAAAAGAAAATAAATAAGTAATATTCCTGGTTGCTTAATTTATTTAGTACCTACAAATTCATGTTTAGTTACAACAAATAAATTATTAATTTATCTCAACAAAATAACTTATTTGCTTGCATCATTTATTAAATGAAAATGAATAACTTATATTCCTGGATACTTAATTTATTTAGTATCTACAAGTTCATGTTTAGTGACGACAAATACATGTTTAATTTATATCAACAAAAATAACTTATTTGCTTGCATTTGCATCATTTATTAAACGAAAATAAATAACAAATTCCTGGATGTTTAGACCCTTTAAATCATCATTCAACTCATCAATTAAAATTTGACTGACGGTATGATATGATGTCCTCAATTAGCTGTTGGACTTGCGAATATTTGATTGCTTACAGCAGAAGACTTGCCGAAACAAACGGATTGAAGGCATCTATCGGTCGTGAAAAATGGAACCTCTGGTACCGCGCCAACAACGTTGGCCGCTCGCGGCCGATATTGAACTTGATTAGCTAATTCGATAAACAAGTTGTCCTTCTAGCATTTCCTCAAAGCCTCGGGCACAGCCTCTCTCGGCATAACATACAATTAGCGTGGCTTGCAAGTAGAGGTCTCTAACATTTTGATAGATTCCGACTATTTAGGACCAAGGACCGTACCCTCGGACTTTGGGGAAGGGGCGACTCTTCGGGTGGCGTATTATTCGTTTCAGATCCCGTTACGGACGTTTTTCCGATAACAGACCAACATTTTCACAAACGCCGTATTTTTATGACGCAAAATAGAAGTGTTTTTGGGCAATTATTGGAATAAAACAATTGAAATGATGATTAACGTCTTTATTCGAATAAGTGACTGAATGATTAAAAACATACAGGGCGATTCAGTCATAATGTCATTAATTTTAGCCACGCATTCGGAAGGCCTAATAGACAGAAAATCGAAGAAAAAAAAATTTATTCGTCCTTTCAAAAGGTAAACAAATCTGGATGTTCTTAAAAATACAAATTTAATTATTGTTTGTTCCTGTTATTATTTAGCGGTTCTGTAGCTGGGGTTTGACTAATGATTTGAAAATATTTTTTTCCGGTGTAAATATGCATTTATTTTTTTTTAATCGCGTATTCGTATTATACTCATTATTCTCTTCTTCTCTTAAAATTAATGACATTATGACTGAATCGCCTTGTATATTCGTATCTAAATTTTAGGAAAAGCTTTCACATTTTGGATAATGTCATATATCCATATGCTTAATTTCAACCTATTTCACGGACTAATTTTTAAAATATTTAAAAAGAAGTCAAAAATAATTTGAAAATTCAACACCCTCTAAGGAAATGTCTTAGAAAAGAATATATTTAGCGGGTGATTAAACTGACACCGTTTGATTAATTATTACTTAAATCTAAAATAATAAATACGAACAAAAATTCAAGCCCCAATGGTAGAATACGGCTCTGCACTGCAGATACATCGTAATACCACGGAGCCATCACAAATATTCGCCACAAAAAAATCTGCCATTAGCTAATTTCTATGTTAATCCCCTGTGTGTTTCATCTCGTAAACAATAAGCTGGAAACTGACAGAAAACCGGGTAAAACAATAATTTTTGCCAAAACGGAATAAAAATCGTAACAAGACATTCAAACACATAACAACAAAGAAACAACGTCGCTGGGTCACATAATAATAACACACCGCCCCTCTCACACCCAAATTGTGTCATATAGAAAAAAATTTAAAATAATTACGACACATTTCGAAAAACGACAACCTAATTTAGGAGAAAACGTTGTTAGCATATAGGAGGCTATACTTTCTGAAGCCAGTAGTGTCGTTTGGCAACAATTGAAACAATCGCAGGGACAGAAAGCGCGGGGCAATCGGAAGGTAGAGGCGCGGCGTCGTCCGCGAGATAAAGGTAAATATTAAATGGACATTATTCATCGCGTTGGCCATGAACAGGTGGTGCGTAAGAGAGTAAAAGTTGAAGGTCGACATATTCGCTCGTTTTAACGTAATTACCGACTGCTTTATTGGAACGAATACAGAAGCCGGGCGATTTTAATCAACAGGATATTGCCGGCATAAGTCGTGTGTACAGGGTGAGCGGCCGAAGCCGTGCGATCGCCGCTAAAGCCGCGTGCACACTGCCCGAAGACGCAGTAGACTTGATTTATTAGAACAAGGTAACAGGTGAATCCTTATATTTTCAGAAAACGCTAATGTAATTATTTTACGAGTTTACTACATGCAAATAAATTTGTTTGTTGAGATAACTTTATCATTTATTAGTCGTAACTAAACATAAAGTTGTAGATACTAAATAAATACTTTAGCTATATTAGTCGTTACGGCTTTAATTACTAAAATTCAAATTAATTTCCACAAAACGCTATTTTTTTCGTAAATTTCCATTGTTTCAGTAAAATTACATAGACTACTAATTATTTAACAAGTATTGCATCAAATTCTGCCTCACAGCGATATACGTTTTAGTTTCAATCACTTTTTCATTTAATTAATTATGCTTTTTAATACACGTAACAAAATACCAGTTTACTACACGCAAATAAATTAGTTTATTGAGATAACTTAATCATTTATTTGTCGTAACTAAACGTTAAGTTGTAGATACTAAATACATACTTCAGCTATATTATAACTAATTTCAGAGTGATACAAGTACTGAAATTCAAATACTTTAGTAAAATTACACTTCCAAAGTAATTACTTCACTATTTTGGCATAAAATTGTACTGCCACAGACAGATTGACTTGATTTTAAATGTTTTTCATTTGTTATTACCAGTTCCAGAAATAACAGTTTAATAGAAGCAAATAAATTAGTTTGCTGGGATGAATTAATAATTTATTTGTCGTAAATAAACATAAAGTTGTAGATACTAAATATATTTTGTTTTTTTATGATGTAGCCGTTACAACATAAGTTATAGTTGCTATAACTAATTAACAATTATACATATATGTACTAAAGTAATAAATTTTGTTCGAAATAAATAAATCATGTAGTTGATATGACAAAAGGCGAAGTAGTAGACCAGCAACAGTATTTTAGCTGTTAATATACGTCGATTTGAAACAATAGTTAATAAAATTAGTTATTAAAAATAACTAGATCATATATTTACGCCAATTATACTAAAACCATTGGAGGTATTCACTGCTACTATCTGCGACTTGAAGAATGTAACTTTGACCTCCCTCAAACATGAATCTACAGCCGGATTTTACCCTGATCGCCCTGTACCATTTCGATATCGACGATTAATACGCAGGATACATATTACAGCGTTTGCAGACGACTCAAAGAACATGCTCCTTTGCTAATAGCTAATTATTGGATAGGATGTAGCGCGGTGGTTACTTGTCGGACGACTCTACAAGATGAATGGTCTGCCCGTATTTTTGTCGTTTTACAGGCATCCTACGATAAGGGGGATGAGCTAAAATTAGTCGCATATACGAGGGCGCTTGAGAGATAGGTCATATGTAGACAAATATTGTTATTAAACACTCGTTAATTTTGTTGTAACAAAGTATCAATACCAGGTAGCTAACAAGTTATATTTCACAAAAATGTGACAACAAAAAACATTGGATCTAGAGAGAAGGAAGTAAACTATTCAAATATATAATACCGGGAACAAAACCACTGGCGATTTAACTGTACTTTGTGGTCGCGGAGCGACGCTAATTCTGGATCTTCATTTTTATTCAACAGGCAGAAAAAAATCTGTCAGTCATTGGATGTTCTTAGAGGCCAAGTAGATTTAAGACAGTGTGCGCTCAACTATTACATAATTTCTTGTAAGCATCTTACAATTTGTTGAAAACAGTAACATATATTGGCAAAAAAAAGCGATAACTTGCGACATTTTTTGCGAAAGAAGTTGCAACAGTAAAACTAAACTAAATATTTATTATTTTTTCTATTTTCCAATAGCTTTATTGCTAAATAAACGTCTACCTAAAATCAACACAGTTAAAAAAAAAATTAAAGTTTTCTGTCAGATGACAAATATACCAAATGAAATTATTTGCTTAATTGATTTACGTAATTTTGCTGATTTTACAGATTCCGTTGATTCCACAAGATTTCGCACGGTGTCATGTGATTTTAAATGACATGATGATTTTACAGATTATTTTGCTTAACAAAACTGTACAAAAAATATCTACGTAAATGCAAAAATTATATATAGGGTGATCGAAATATAGCTGACGATACTAAAGGGCTTGTATATCCGATAAAAAACAACAGAAAATTCATTAAAAAATGTCCAACGGATAGTTTTTCTTATTTCAAAAACAAAATTACAACCGCAATAAAATACTGTGTTACAAAATTATAAACTAAGGTTAAGTAAAGGCTCCTGTAACATAGTTTGTAATTTGTATCAGTATTAATGAAGTGGACTATTGAAGTTTCCCAGAATATTCATAAGGTAGACTTTCGAGCAACGCAGCAAACAGCAACGGCAGACGGCAACGGCACTTGTGATAATGCCAGACTGCAATATTTTGCAGTTTGCACTATTATTTTATATGACACCATTTGCCATGGTGCCATATAATTCATTTACCATAGTGCCATACAAAATAATAGTACAAACTGCAAAATATTGCAGTCTGGCCTTACCACAAGTGCCGTTGCCGTTGCTGTTTGCTGCGTTGCTCGAAAGTCTACCTTTAAAACTATAATGTACTGCCGTTCGACGGCACTGCAATCTGTCAGCAGCTGCTGTTAACCTAAAAATATTATTAGTCAGCAATATTGTGGCTAGTGCGTTTCATTTTTCTCTACTGCTTGCTTGATATTTGTAAGTGTACATAAAAATAGAACAATGTAGTGACCATGACCAGCCGCATGGCATGTTAATTTATGTAGAATCTGGGCAAAACTCTCTGATTACGAGACGTTGTACGATAAACGCTTTTTGCAACCAAGTCATTTTGAACACATAACTATTTCAAGTTTTATTCTGTGTTGTGAATAGAGCTATAAGAAAACCATTCACAGTAAGTATGCTTATGTGTATTGCTACATTGGCACATTCAAGGCCTGTTTGATGTCATAATTCTGTTATCCTGCTTTCTATGTGAGACCAGATGTCGCAAATCGCTAGCTTTCGCAAAAAATGTCGCTAGTTTTCATTATTTTCATAAAATGTACGCGCTTTTCCAACCTTCCACTTATATCGAAGCTTAAGCACGCCGTCAACTAAAATTAGGCGTATAATAAATACTCTTTTAATGAGCAATCAGTCAATGAGCAATTACACTCGCAAGTTCACCAATTTGGGTGCCGATTGTTTGAAAAAATGAACGAGCGACACCGCGATGTACGTTATCGGGGACTCATGCCGCATACATTGTTAGGGTAATGAGAGAAAACCGACATAATTGTCGCGCCTATAGGCGGTTTCAACAGTTTTTCCACAAACCAAGGACGAATTTTTAATAGCGCAGTGTTATCGTAATTACTCATTTTCATAGGCATGTATAAATATTAAAGTCGACCGATACGTTTGACGCTTTCTGTCAATTACTCCATTTTATGCATTGGACAATGCGTGCTGTCACAAAGTTATTTACGATCCGACTGTTTATTGTTTATGCCGGATACTTATACTTATACTTTTAATCGCACACTTTAATTTCACTAGTTTTATCTTAGAGACAGTGAAGCGCGGATTTTAACCAGACCATATCAGTTTACGGATTAACATACTAATATGTTTATTTATTTATAGGAAACAGAGACTTTGCAGCCCAAAACAATATCCACACGATACTTAAATTAAATAGAGAAGTACAGTAATAATTGCTATAATAGAAAATCTCATGAAACAAAGCATTTATTCTCAAATCATGCTGTGGTACATGGAAACCGATCAAGGTTAATAAATCTGGAGAATCGATCAGACCATTAAAAAGTTTAAATAGAAATATTGCGGCAATAATTTTTCGATTTTCTAATTTTATAGTTACGGGTAAAACAAATACAAAAACACTTATTTAAATTTAATTGAAGCTTGTCTGTTTCACAGTAATGGAAAAAAGAGTTTAAATCTATCTTCCTGAGAGGCAAAACATCGGAATTACTTACTTGAGGATAAATGTTTTATTTTGCGTAAAGCAAAAATCCACAAAATTTGAAACAGTGACAGATATCGTTGATGTAGATTAAAAATAGTAACGGTCCCAAATGCGATCCCTGAGGAACGCCTGACCTTGCAACATAGGGGAAACATTTGTAACCACCGATGGTTACAAATTGTGACCTGTTGAAAATATAAGAGGTAAGCCACCTCAGTACCATGTACACCAACTTCAAACAACTAGAAATAAGTATGTTATGATTACGTTCATCGAACGCTTTGCTGAAGTCAGTGTACACATGGCATCCATCTGTCCGACTTTCCATAGCAGTAGTAGTATATTGAGAGTATATTACTAAATTAGATTCGACTGATCTATTTGGAAAATACCATGCTGCTTAGGAATTATTGAGGAAGTGCACTAAGTAAATGATTATAACAAACACGTTCAAAAATTTTGCTAAGAATATTTAACTTTAATTTGTTTCTGCATGGAAAACAGGTTTCCAGTGATTTGTCATATTGTTACGTGCTTTTCTGTAGTGAAACGACGACGTTTATCATTTATTATCGACTTGTGTAGAGAAATTGACCGTTCAACGTCTGCTGTTGACAACGGACAGTGTGAGAAATTGTTGAGGCATGAACTGTATATTAATATATTTGCTGGTAACTCCCGATCTGTACCAGCTAAAATTATACATATGTTTTCTTAGTTTGTTTAATGGAATATTGCTTGTAAGAAAGGCGTCTGTTAAGTTCATAGAAAAATACAGTCTTCAGCGCTGGACGAGGCATGGCTCTTCAAATGTCTTGTCACTTTAGTTTTGTCAGAAGAATTTCCAATGCGTTCACCCACAGTACAAAACAGGTAATTCCCTTTAATATGCATGTCCCTATAACCTTCGAGATCACTGTCACATTTGAGATAATTCCCGTCTATTTCTTCTCTCCTTTGGCATGTTACTTCACTTTATTGACTCCCTCGAGTAATAGTTGTTAATTACGATACTATTTATATATACAGAAACGGTTGTAATAATAATTTTGCAAAGTTTTGTATCAAATTTTTATGCAATGCGACCCATTAAGGATTAGGATACTCGCCTGAAAAATTTTTTTCATGAAAGCTTTTTGTTGCTTTTGGTCACATAGTATCGGCTCTTATATTCCGTAGGCCCAGTATAATATTATAGGATGTTAATGATAAATTTAGGCAGACTTCAACGATGTATTATACCGATGAAATTAATTGGAGTATAAGTATAAACTGAAAAGCTAAAAATTTCGTTACATTGCACAAAAATCAGTGGCATACTTTTTCCTTCAAAGACCATCCGAAAAATTTGGGTAAGTTTATTGTTAACACCCTGTACATATATCTATATAAATAAGCCTAACCTAACCTACAAATATATAGGTTACCTACATCATAAATTTCCTCTCCCGTGACGTTAAGAGATAAAGCAAATAGGGGAACTGTTTATACAGATCCGACGGCGGTTTTCACATTCATCAACTGCCAAAAAGGCGCCCACCGAATGCCACGCAGCTAATGTAACTTTTTGTTTTGTACTTATTCTCCTTCGGCCTCTTTCCTTCAGACTATGCGGTTCCTAGTCTTGAAGATAAATAACTTTGACAGAAAAAAGTGTCTTTCTAACTTTCAAAATCGTGGCAATCGCTAAGGCACAAATCAGGACAGTAAGGAGGTCGAAAAGAATTATTTCTTGCTTTTAATTACATAAACCTTTTGTTAATTGTACATAGCATTCTATTTTCGTTGCAACTGCAGGGTATCTCGAAAACTACAGTAATGTTGTATATTTACCACAACAGCTCTTCCAGACATTACATTTACAGGAGTACCATACACTAATGTCTTCAAATATCCCCAAACAAAGAAATCTGGACGGTTTAGATCAGGCGATCTTGGAGGCCATAAAACAGGTCCGGCCCTTCCTACCCATCTATGTGGAAAAGTTTGGTGTAAATGCTCTCTAACGGCCATGGAAAAATGAGCTGGAGCACCATCATGCTGGAACCACATTTGCTGCCTCTGATTCAAAGGAATGTATTCCAAAAACTCATACAGTGAGTTCTGCAGAAAGTTGAGGTAAGCAGCGCCTGTTAATCGGTTTGGTAAAACAACAGGACCTAGAAACCTTTCACCTACAATACCTATCCAAATGTTTCATGAAAAACGTGCCTGATGTCCAGATTCTATTAGAGCATGAGGATTTTCGTCGGCCCAAATATGCGTATTGTGAAAATTAAACACTCCATTTCTTGTGAACACGGCCTCAACGGTAAAAAGAATGTTTGCAAGAAAACGAAGGGTCTTCACCATCATGACGTAGAAACCAGAGGAAAAGAGCCAAACGTGCTTGATGATCATTTATTGGATTTAACGCCTGTACTCGTTGCACATGGTATGGATAAAGCAGTTGTTCGTGAAGGATTCTCCAAACAAGAGGACCACTAATTCCTACCTCGGCTGATATTCTCCGCACACTCGTACCTGGATTCTGCTTTACCAGTGCTAGAATTTCTTCTTCTGCTCTTGGAGTGGATACCGACCTTGGTCTTCCCGATAAATGGCACTGTTTGCTCAAGAAACCGGTATCATGCAATCTTTGGTGAATTCTTCTAGACATGCGTTGTGAAGGAATCTGGCGATTTGGATAAGCGTCAACTTAAAGACGTCGCGCTTCGGTGGCGTTCCCATACGACCATACATGAAATGCATGACTGTTAATTGTGCGTTAGAGTAACCAGCCATAGCGAAAGAAAACTTGTGGCACTGAGAACAACTGTCAAATACGTACTGTTTATTTCACTAAACATCAACCAACTATTATAAGAAAATACACAACGTTTTTGCAAAATAAAAAAGGGGCTAAAAAACATAAAACATTCCATATCTCCGCCAGCGCTACTTAAATATTTTATACTCTTTTTTTAACACCCTGTATACAAATATTTTTGTCTATGTCTTGATTTTTTCTAACCCGTCGAATGAATGCATTCTCCTATTTCCGAAAATATGTTCACACGGCGCACATACAAAATTCAATTTCATGAAAACTTGAACACTTAGCGAAGTAAAAATAAAATCAAAAACAGCAATTCAAAAATACACTTCTGCACGACACTGGAAACTGGTCCACTGTAAAATCTGATAAGGCGTATATTGACTCCATTTTTCATAACGCATCTATTTCCAAATTTTTCTAGATACTTGTATCACCCTGTGTAACATACCCCGTATATCGACAACATATTTCAATACAAAAACCTGTACTCAATAATATTCACTCTGTATGATTCCTTTAGAGAGAGAAGGCTATACATTCTGGAAGCATTCATAGATTTTTGAGGAAAATAATAAGTATATTTAAAAAAATTCGATGCAAGCTGTCACAGAAAATACTTTGAGGGCCCTGTACCAATCAAATTCATCTCAAACTGCAACGGTGGGTACCCAAATCGATTACAGAGAGGTCGATTGATTCCTGGACACAAAGCAAGGACCAGCTAAATTGATTTCTGATTAGGTAGAATTAATGACATAATAACATAATCAAGTATATGCTAGGTATTTTACTTATTATTTCTTAATTATTTAACGGTTGAATGACAAAACGTTGCGGGACACACAAAAGCCTTAATATTTAACCTCAACACACGGAAATAATTAATATAAATGAAAAATACCTGTCATAAATACTACCTAAGTAGCCACTTTCCATTCGGTATATGACTAATGCACAACGTCACATATATTAACCGTTCGAGTGGGCAAGTCTAATCGCTATCCAATTTCACCGTATAGAAAGGAATGGTTTAACAGTTCAATTTAATGCTATTTAGCGTTCCGAGTTTTTTGAGGCAACGCTGGTCGGCATACCGAGCGTTTCGTAAATCTTCGCCTCGTCAGAAATGAAACGGGTTGTAATTTATTCGGAATTTGAACATATTCCGATAGAAACACAAAATTAAACGTGCTTCATCGCCTGGAGGATCTTAGACGGACGTACGTTCTGTTAAGCGTGTCTACACTGAGACAAGAGTTTGTTTAAATGTGAGATATCGAAAAATCTGTTGGATTTAGAATTTTTGAAAACAAATACGAATTAATTATTAACAAAATAGTTTATTCCGTTAGTATGACGGTTTACATACTTTGGCAAGCGGATGTTGACGTTTCTACGAACAAAAGTGTTATCCATGACCTTGCGTGAAATCGTATACAGGATGAACTAAAGCACACTGCTGTATATACGTGCGAACGGCATCTGACGTCACAGGTCTACACCGTGGCGACAACCGCTTTGTGGGGAGTGACCAGATAAAATTTTTAAATGCCGATTTTAAGCTTAATTTCTATGAAACGGTCTAGAATAAACGCCATTTCGATTAAAATAATACATTTTTTTCTTCTGCAGGTATTTGGAAAAATCGTGCAATTTCCCAATTCTAAACATAAATTTACATTTTTTAAGTGTTTTTCTTGCAATGTATCTCAATACCATTAGATATTAGTAATCATATGTTATTACAAATTTCTGTACTCGTAAACGTATTTCTCTTTTCCGTCATTTTCCAGATTTTAATTATCAAATGTTCCAGCTGTATTAGTAATACAGTATGCGCCATAAGTATGGAATAAATTCAATAAAAACGAAACAATTATTTTTTGGGAAAAATCCTCCAACAGGTCGATTTTTAATTAAAAAAATACATATTTTAGCGTAAAATGCGATTTTCAAATGTCATTTGTTTTCGAGTAATGACGTCATAGATTTTTTTTTAAATGGAAACACCATATTTTTTTCCTTGATTCTGAAAGATCGTTTAATTCTCTATCAGACAGTACTAAAATTTTGCCCTCTTACATAGGAAAGTTTTCGAGTAAATGGCGATTGAATGCTAGAAAACGTAAATTTTATCCATAAAAAAGTAACAATTCTAAGGTATGTAAAATAAAATACAATTGATTTAATTTTATACTTAAATTAAATGTTCGAATTGCCATCCACCAACTTCTTGACAATGCGCAAGTCTGTGAAGAAATTCTTCTTGCACATTATGAATGATTTCTGGGGTAATTCTGCGTATTTCGTCCCGAATGCGATTTTGAAGTTCTTCTAAATTACGTGGTTTATTAATGTACACTTTTGACTTCAAGTATACCCATAAAAAATAGTCAAGAGGTGTAAGATCTGGCGAAAAACTAAACTTGATAACGTGTTTGCTTTATTTTAATTGATTTACGTTTTCTAACATTCAAACGCCATTTACTCGAAAACTTTCCTATGTAAGAGGGCAAAATTTTAGTACTGTCTGATAGAGAATTAAACGATCTGTCAGAATCAAGGAAAAAATTATGGTGTTGTCATTTAAAAAAAAATCGATGACGTCATTACTCGAAAACAAATGACATTTGAAAATAGCATTTTACGCTAAAATATGTATTTTTTAAATTAAAATTCGACCTGTTCGAGGATTTTTCCCAAAAAATAATTGTTTCGTTTTTATTTAATTTATTCCATACTTTTGGCGCATACTGTATATTATTATAGAACTAGCTTAATATAAGTTTAAGTTATGTCAAGGCTAAGTGATCTCAATGGTATTATTTACTGGTGAGCAATTAAACTTCTTCTTTTGGGTAAACCAGATTGTATTCTATATAATTTTTATATAACTAATTTTTATTTTTATCACTGGTTTCCATAAAAAGTCTATTAATAAAGTTATTATTTTAGTACCAATTTGAAGTGCTATTATGTACAATTATAGTAAAATACAAATACATTTTTCTCTGTGTATGAGTTAAGCTATTTTAGAACATTAATCAACAAATACACGTTTTATATATATTTTTTAAATAAGTTTTAGTTTAATTTTTCTAAAGCCCTTCGAAAATCTAAGAATACAGGTATTGCATTTTCTCTTTTCTCCATAGATTTTAACCAGATATTACAAACAGCCATTATTACAGACCTGTAAGAAGACATACATCTGAAACATCATTGGTTTGGCACTAATATATAATTATTACAACATTTAGATGGGGGGGGAATGCCACTAAATTTGGTATTTTGCATTTTTAGAGAGTACTTTAAAAAACGTTGGATACGTGTCATAGGATTTAGACTAATGTGAAGTTTTATGAGAGATATTAATTATTTAAAACAACATGACGTCACGCGTACATTTTTACCAGCTGGCAACAATGCATGATAATAAAACCACTAAACTCACACTGAGGTTATGCCATGCCATAGTCTATGAATTATGTTTTGTCCTAGTCTATGGCCCGTGATATTCCTAAACAAACATAACCTCTTTGTAATTTTGTTATATTTCTACACAATGAAATCTCTTGAGTATTGTTTCGGCAGAAAAATAGGATATGTTATATTGATCAAAGTGACAAATGATGTTTACAGGCACTATATCTGTCTATTTATACAGTAGTGCATTTCATTTATTTTATTCTAAGACAAGTTGCATGCTATTGCTCTGTTGCCGCATGTTAAAAATGTACATCTGACGTCACATGTACATTAATTTGCCCAATAAATTTTTTAAATTTAATTTAATTTAAAAAACAACGAATATGGTCTTCACATATTTCCAAAACAATGTAATTTACTGAGTTTCCAAAAACTTTTCCGACATAGTGGATGTCTATAGGAAAGTACGAACATTTGTGCTATTTTTGACCAGAATGGGCTTGAAATGGTTACACTCTCAACTCTTTTAGGTGTGGTACTTTATAACGTCTACCAATCGACCATGTCGATAGTTGCGTGTCAACTCCGTGCGGGACCGTGGATGACCGAGAACAACCACCACTGTCACCAAAGTTCCATGTTTTTCATTTGTTTGCATGAGTTTCGCAAGGCTAGACTTGATCTTACAAGAAAGAGATTTTAAAGGAACTCTGCTATTGTCGTGCAAGACAAGACTTTTTCAAATTTTACAAGATTTCTTGTCTCAGCCACGACTGGGTGTGGTAGAAGAAATTGCCCACACATCGTCACAAGTACTATAATTAACAAAGTTTATTTATATATTACCATTATTATCACGATTATAAACAATCTATATGTACATATATAATAAATTCTTTCCTATACACCCTGGTTTCCCAGAGCCTTGACTGCACGTTTTAAACATTTTTTTAAAATATAATATCCCTATCTGCTCCATTCATGTACTATTCATACCGTAATGGCAGAATTTTCCGTTTTTTTTGCACGGCACACTGGGAAAGGTTAATGGTACCTTTAAATAATTTAAGATTATAATAGTATTGCGTGTCGTTTCTATATTATGTAAATACGGCTCGGAATATCAACCGGTGAAAATGTAATTCGAGCTATGAAAAATGTCGACCGGACGTTCCGTCGCTTTGTTTTTAAAACGAGTGTCATGTAGACGTCGAAACTAACAATTCGGCGCAGTTATAATTGAAAGGCCGCAGTTTCAAGGTCATTTTACATTAAAAAAAGCAACATGGGAATTGTGTTAGGATACAAATGCGGCCTGCCTCATAATAATATGCCGCCCCCTCTCGCGCACATGTCTATGACTTCTAGACTAATCGTCATGATTGGAATGGGAGGCAGAGATATCATTATTATCCACTAAGAAAAAGATACGATTCTCAAAATCCCTTACCGACATTATAACGCATCATTTTATAATAAATTAAGAAATACTACACTTACACAGTGTTAGACAATAAAGAAAGCTTCTATATGAACATTTTTTTGTAAAATAGTGGACCAGGACTTGATCTATCATTGCAGATCTTGTAAAGAACGAAGAACTAGCTTTGGACAATGATTAATCATCTAAGAAGCTTCACAGCATCAACTGTTCTGTGCTGAGAAAAGAAAAAGGGATAACAGTTTCCGGTTTGAGGAAACAGAGGGATATATATATCTCCAGACTCCAGATGAATAGATTGATAGGTATAAAGATATCTTATGTACAACGTCTTTTAAGTACTTGATATGTCATTGTAAGCATTGTAAAGAATACAATACTATCGTTACAGGCAAGTTGAAGGGAAAGAAAAGAGGATATATGATGGATAGAAGAAATATCTCATTAGTACTTTAGCTATCATTGAAAGTTAGAGAACATCAAAGTTGCCATGTTTTAGCTAGATGTGAGGATTGATGGACATAAAAAAACAAAGGACGAAAAGATATGGAGAAATTCTAGTTTTTAAGAAAATACAGAAACATATCTTCCGTATCTCACATATGTATTATAAGAATTAATACTTTTCTGACGTATAATCTTGTACTTGTTTATGAGCTTTCAAACCAGCCAGTACCTTGTACTTGATCTGCAAGAATCATAAGATGGTTTTGGGTTGGTTAACTTAAAAGAGTGAAAAAGGATGGAAACTTTGTCCATTGTAAGGAATGAGAAGGAGATAGAGTACTTTAGTGCTTGATCTATGACATTAGGTATATGAAAAACTATATTACTTGATCAGTTTTAGATGAGCCATGGATATAAGTAAGATGAATATGAAAACAGGCAGATATGTTCCTTCAGTGGATGGCATAACGCCGTAGGTATTTCAGAACAAGAAACACTTGTCCAAGTTGCTAAGGTGGCAGAATTGACAGTATCTGATAAAAAAAATGGGACCAGACCCGTAAAGCCAGAAAAGAGATAGAAAATTCCCCTTCTTAAGAAAATACAGGCAGATATATTCCTTCACTGAGTGACATAACGCCGTAGGTATTTCAGAACAAGAAACACTTGTCCAAGTTGCTAAGGTCGCAGAATTGGCTGTACGTGAAAAAAAAATGGGACCAGACCGTCCTCGGCGGGCTGCTCGATACGGCTCGCCCACGGAGGTGCGTCGGCGGCGCGACGCCGCCGCCACGATTTTTTCGGCAGGGCGGCTTTAAAAAAAGTCCCGGTGCCATTCCCTTTAAGGCGAGACGGGGTGAGACACGTCTGGATCGGGTAGGCCTTGGAGCGGTGCGTGCACCGGACCTGGTCCCCGCGTACCTCCCCCCCCTAACCCCGCCGGGTAGATTCGGAGGTTCGGGGCGGTTTTTCATGAATAACGGTATGATTATTATTCCGATTTTTCTGGTGGATGTAGGTCAAGGAAGGGGAAAGGTCGCGGGTATCGATTCCGACGGTTTGACAGGTCGGGAGCGGGCCCGGGGGTGGGCCGCTCACGGAATCCGACGCACAGGTGGCGGCGGAGATGCCCAGGCGGGGAGGATTTTCGAAATTTCCAGAAAACTTCGTCTCGTGATGCTACTTTTGCTCTAGGATCGCGTAATACGCGTGTGTTTCTGTAGAAATCAATGAAATATATAAAATCGTTTAAATCACATTTTGTGAAATAACCGAAATCCATGAAATCAGTAAAATCACGTAAATCAGTTGAGCAACTAATTTCATTTGGTATATCGCCATCTGCCAGAAAACCTTTAATTTTTTGTAATATTATGTTAATTTTGTGTTTCTTCTTAAATTAAATCTTGTTTAATAAAGTTTGTATTCGTTTTTATGTGCTTTATGGCATTAAAATATAGTTGTAACTGTCAATATTATATGTTTTAGTGCAAATACTAATAACTGATTTCGAGTTTAACTATTCAATTTCCTGTATTTATATCTTTACACGATCCACTAAATAATATTTTTTAAATAAGTATGCTAATTGAACAAAAATAGAAAATATTGTATTATCTTATTTATTTTATTTTGACTAAAACACCTTTCTATAAGGTCGAATATTACAAGTTAATTTTAGCCTCAATTTTATTATAACACTTGTAATGCTGGTTGCTTACAGCTAATGCAAATTTAAACTTCCATCTCCATCCACCGTTGTTTAAAAAAGTCATATATTGAAATATTCAGAAAAAAATATCCAATTACTACTATATTGTCTAAGTCTTAAAAATTTGTTTGGAACTTTTCTTTAAATACTAAAATATGTCATTATAAGAAAACAATTAATTAATCAAACTCAACATAATATGAAATTTTCCAGCTAGTTGCAAAGCTCGATACTTTAACATCATCAAATTCAAATAGTATAGGATCCCACTATAAAACGACCTTCACCGAGCTGGTTAATGGATGAAAAGTATTTTATATCCAATTAAATATGTCAATAAATTTCAGTCCAGAATATAATTAGTTAACAATTAAAAATTATTTTTTTTTAAACATTTCACTGGTTTGGTTAATAGACAAATTCTATACCAATCGAAAGTATGAAACCCATAGAATATGCAAACGTTAGGTTGACTATTTTTTTCCCGTCACAACTCTTGGGTAGGCAGGTATAAAACAGGTAAATCGATACTAGTAACTTGCACCGGTGTGGTTAATAAATTAAAGTTAAATTAAAATAAAGATTATTTCATTAGTAACACGGTAGTATAGGGTTGTCTGCGAAAAATCAGTCCTGAATTCCGGTTGTCGAGTTTTAAAAAGTGAAATATTTCCCAGCGAACCATTCCATATGATAGAATAGTACACAGCATTGCAGCTGTGTGTAGTTCGTCCATACCGAAAACGAAGACGATCCGTTTATCCGTTTCTCCAAAAAATCGAATAAAGTGCTACTAATGATATGTCGAGATCGAAAACCCGTAAAAAATAACATTTTCTAATAATCCATGTGCCGCCCCGAATTACGTTTAATTTTTTTTAAGGAAACGATACATATAATCAACAAATTTTATTAGACTTTTCGATAGGTAAGGTGGAGAAGAAGCCACAAACAATTTCAATGATTTTAGACAAATTTCGTGTTTTCAAGGGACGCCTCCCGGAGGGACGGCAGGAACGTTATAATATCATTTCAAGTCACTACCAGGAAAAAATAGTCTATACCGAAAATTAAGACAATCAGTTTATCCGTTTCTCCAAAAAATCAAATAAAGTCCGGGGGCGGTGGTATTTTGCCGCTCAACTTGTAAACCGTTGTTTGTACAAAAAATTCTATAGAAGCATTTTTTCATATTATCATAAAAACATTGGAATATGTATTCGAAATGAAACAGAAAAGGTCGATTTCTCGAACTCGTGACTTCGAGACTCCACCCCTCAGTTATGAATTCGAGAAACCTCCGATCTCCTCCCACAGCCGCCGTTTATCTAACCTCATGTTTGTCGTTAGGAGTAAAACAAAATTTCCGCACATCTCACGCTCACAAATCGAATCCGATCGACCTCAAATTTTGAAAAAACGAGATGCCGCCCCCCAACCGATCGAATCGAAATTTTAAAGACACGTACTCTTTGAGACACGAAATCGAAAAAATTAGTCCGTCTTCATGTTACGGGTTCCTAGGGACAGATTAATAATAATACCACCGCCCCAGGACTTTATTCGATTTTTTGGAGAAACGGATAAACGGATCGTCTTCATTTTCGGTATGGACGAACTACACACAGCTGCAATGCTGTGTACTCTTCTATCGCATGGTTCGCTAGGGAAAATTTCACTTTTTAAAACTCGACAACCGGAATTCGGAACTGATTTTTCGCAGACAACCCTATACCACCGTGTTGGTAATGAAATAATCTTTATTTTAATTTAACTTTAATTTATTAACCACACCGGTGCAAGTTACTAGTATCGATTTACCTGTTTATACCTGCCTACCCAAGAGTTGTGACGGGAAAAAATAGTCAACCAAACGTTTGCATATTCTATGGGCTTCATACTTTCGGTTGGTATGGAATTTGTCTGTTAACAAACCAGTGAAATGTTTAAAAAAATAATAATTTTTAATTGTTAATTAATCATATTCTGGACTGAATTTTTTTAGACAACCCATTTGCAGTATATTTATTGACATATTTAATTGGATATAAAATACTTTTCATCCATTAACCAGCTCGGTGAAGGTCGTTTTATAGTGGGATCTTAGACTAAAATAAAATCTAAGGAAATCAAGTAGAATCAATAACATCAACGAAATCATGCGAAATCAGTGGAATCAGCGAAATCAGTAAGATCAAGTGAATTCATATAAACTTTGGTAAAATCACGAGAAATCAAGTAAATTAGGAATCCATGAGAAATCTTATTTCGCTGATTTCCATTAAAGTAAGAGGGAATCTGTAATCAGGTGTACAAAATTCTTGGATGGTGCACACAACTCGGCGTAAAATTAAAATATCAGCTGAAACCACGTACCAAACATTTAATCATATAATCTACAGAATGCTATAGGCAGCCCAGATCTAGCTCATTTCAGTTTTTTGAAAAAACTTTATTATGAAATATTAATAAATCTCGCGACAATATCGACGAATCGGAATATCCATTTTTGCCAATGTCGAAAAGACGCGCTTATTCATTGAACAATTAATAATATCGTTACCATATTTCTCACGTTTTCCTGCATTGCCTTTTTACATTACAGTTACAGCATATTAACATTTTAACAAAGAAATGTGCTTATCTACACAATATTTGGTTAGAGCAATCAATGACCACGGACCGCAATTGTAAATACATTTTCAAATTATAATTTGCATAAAAAAAAATGGTGGAAACTGAAAAGTGTGAATTTGTGTCATAAAGTTGTGGTAGAAATAGGTAAGTAACAATGACCGTCTGGTGTGTGTCATTCCATGATTACCATTTCATTTGATCCTCATTACAGTTACAGCATATTAACATTTTAACAAAGAAATATGCTTATCTACAAAATATGTGGTTAGAGCAATCAAAAAGATAACACCAACCGTTGTAGATATTACACATTGTTTAGTAAGTGGAAGGGGGAAAACTAAGTTACGGGTACGTTTTGCTATGTATGATACAAGTTACTGCTGTATGTGGACGATAATCATAAGTGTACTGTTCTAACCCGATCATGGACTATGGACTGCAATTGTAAATACATTTTCAAATTATAATTTGCATAAAAAAAAATGGTGGAAACTGAAAAGTGTGAATTTGTGTCATAAAGTTGTGGTAGAAATAGGTAAGTAACAATGACCGTCTGCATCCGATACAAAAAAATTGTTGATTTGCTTCTTATTTCAGAAAACCTATCTGGTGTGTGTCATTCCATGATTACCATTTCATTTGAACCTCAACTGCTTAGCTATACAATTTTAAAAAATAGATCAAATCTGCAAATTATTGATGTCAACTGTTTATTCAATAAAGAGCCGTTTCAGTTTCATCAGTCATACAACACCACTGAGTATTTTGTGACAACATGTGAAGTACACATTTTGCTAAATTTAGAAAAAATATATTGTTTAATAATATAATATAATAAAACATTTTTACATACTGCGTCATGTCATTATCTAAAAATATAATCTCAACCTTTACCTTATTTAACTTACAGCAAACTTTTGTTTCAAATAGGTAGTTAGTAGTAGTAATAAATATTATAATATAATAATAACAATGAGTATTATTTTTATTGTTATTGTTGTTATGGTTGCTTCCACAATTCCATCAAACCTACATTGTGCACCAACTAAACAGGTTTCCTTTTTAGACTGTAATTTTTATTACATAATGTTGTTAATACTAACAATAATAATAATAATTATAAATATTTATAAAGTAATAATTTTATGTAAAAAATTAAACACGTTTAATAGGTACAATAGTTTTCAATATTAATGGCACTTTAAAACGAATTTGGCTATTTATTTCGAACTGCTGACATATTGATAATGAAATTTACTTTCAACATTCAACATTAATACATTTATCAATAGAGATCCAATTAAATTTCTACTGAGAATTTCCAGTTGTTTAAAAACTGATTGAGGTAGTATCATTATTATTGCACGATAGTACACAGCATGTCTAATGTTCATAAAAATTGTAAGAACACAATATAATGAAAAATCATTGCTATTTTCAGTTTGTTACAACACTAAAATTATGTAAAGTAACTCATTACTGATTTAAATTGTACACATACTGTGAAAAAATAAGGAAATAGATTGATAATATAACTCAAGTTTGTGTTAACATAGTTTAGAAAACTAACCAAAAAGTTGCTCAATGTTACTCATAAAAGATTTATTTGGCTAACAAATAACTGAGTGAACAGTATTTCAACACAATCGGGCGTGGACTCGTTTTGACAAACATTTACGTAGATTTTGATTAATATTTTACTCAAAATTTTTTACGGTGTATCAGAAGCCGCCCAGCGCCCGGTTTCCCACATTTTCACAAATTCCCGCGATTCCGTTTCCTCGATTCGACGGCACCGTCGCCCGCACCGATTCATTAAGGCATATCTCTAGTAGGCGGCGCGAAACAAAAGATCACCAGCTGTCAAAACAAAAACAAAACGACGTCACCGCACATAAATACCGAAAAACGAAAGCCGAGAGAGGAAAAAAGCGAGCTAGTCTGGGCCCCTAAGCATTTCTAAAATTCGGTCCCCAAATATAAATGGCTGAATTATAAGAGCAGAAATATTTAAGCGTCCAAAAAGGCAAAAAAGGGAGTATCTGGCGGCCGGCCAACAAAGGAATTTTTGAAGAACTGGCGACGTTGACGGACCGCTGTCAAACGCCGGTAAAAAGTGGCCACACGATTAAATTTTTAAATTTTCGCCATGAAATACGCCGCGTCCGGTGCCCCTCGCATCTTCTCCTACCTCCCCCCCGCTCCGCGACCGGACAAAAGACGATCGCCAGGCCTAATTGATTGTATAAGTAAGCCATTAATTAATATAATTGTCGCATGATGTATTCCACGTTGGCGTAATCGGGTTCTTTGACGCATTTCGTTAATACTTATTAAATCGACCAGGAATGTGCTTTTTCTAGGGGGAAAAGAACCCAGAAGGCCGACAGGGGAATCCGTAGCGCTGCGGTAATGAAAAAAACCGTAGAAAACTGAACAAAACAGGAAAATAGCAGCCACAACTAATAAAATTCATCATTTCGGTGACAAGAAAATTAAGAAAACGTATTTGTACTGCTCCTGAAAAAGATTTGGTAGGAAAATTTAAAAAAAAATGAAAATGGATACCACAGGGTTCCAAATTGGGACAATTTGACCTTATATAAATACAATAAACAAATAAATACATAAAAGGAATCGTGTACGGAATACCACGAGGCTCCTATGCTGTATCAGAAAAACAAAGCCGTTACGGACCCATGTTTATATGAACTTTTTGTTTTATAATCATAGATTAACCCCTTAAAGTTTGTGCACATACTTAATTAACACCCTGTATAGCAGGAAACAGAAAAAATATGTGTTATATTAAAAAAAGAGAGAAGTCTAAATAAATCAGATATACAGTGTGTCTACATTTATTTATTGTAAATGACATCAAAAAACACTTCTGATCCTTCCACGGCTTTTAAGATGAAGATCCAAGGCCTGCTATTATTTTTTCATACCGTCGAATTTAAATAAAAACGCTTAGCGATTTTTTAATTTAAAATATGGTAAGATGGTATAAATTAGGACCCCTCAAAACCTTTATTGCTGAAATTTTAACAGAAACTATACAGAGTGTTTTCTTTTACACGTTCTAAAAGTGATTTTTGAAAATACTTGCAAATTCAACGCTATAAGATTGCATGATATATAAAAATAGGGTTACTCAGCTTATTTTGGAATTTTCTTTAAATGACAATTTAAGTTATTTACACTTAGGACTTGGGAAGTACTAACATTTGTTAATTTTTTAAATAAACAAAAATAAATTAAAGGGTCCAGCCTCATTAGAAAAGTGTTATAAAGACAAGAAATCATAAATATTGTTCCCGAGCAAAAAAACTATAATTCTGAAAATTAAATCTAATGTAGCATTGCTCGAATCCAGTATTTAACCTTTAAAATGCTAAGAGAAAACACTAAAAAATCGCTAAGCGTGCTTGAATTTCGGTATAAAAAATCATAGCAAGGCTTATATCGTCATCCTAAAAACCGTGGTAGGATCAAAAGCAGTAGTTTTTAGTGCAATTAAAAAAATATTTGTTGGATTATCTTGAAGAATAAAGTACCCAACTAACATTTAAGCCTAATAGACTACTACACAAGAAAAATAATTCTAAATTGATCAAGATTTACTACTTTCCTCCATAAAAATAGTCTTCAATGTTACAAAATCTTATAACACCAAAATTTTAGTCAAAAATTTGTTAATTAAGAGTAATATAATGACTTCTAAGTAAAATGAAATATATGTCACTTTATACAGTTCGAAATTATATATTGTTTACCTATTCTATGTCTTCAAATGCTAATATTCCAATAACGTGTAAGACGAAGTTATAATTTACTTAATTTCGCCTTGAAATCTGTCTTAAAAATCCAAGGTTTCCAAATTATTACAATAGGTAAATATTTACATATTTATTACGAAATTGTAAAACTTATTTTGTCTTCAACTAGTAGTTAAAAATAAGGTAATAACTAGTTATTTTGTCCTATTAAATCCTTCAATTGGTTAAGTTCCATTTTTATTACAATATCAACTTATTTTCAACTTTGTTGATAATTTCTAAAGAATATTTAACCATTTCAATTAACCTAATGGAAATATGGTTCTATATTATGGTACAAATTTACTTGTTAATAATACTTCGACGTAAGGATTTTTAGGAAACAAGCTTCTTGTTATATGTATATGTATTCCGACAGATCTTCATGTAATAGCGCGTAGAAATTGTTTTGTGTTTGGGCGATCTGCAGTGAAAACCAAGCCCTACACAATATTACAGAGTTGTAAAAAATGAATTTAAGCCAACACTGCATATTATGTAAATCAATCTAATGATAATATATCGATAAACACTTCATATATAAGTACTCTTATGACTGTTATTATGTCAGATGAATTCAGTAGGGCACGTGAATTGAAATTCGAATTGAATTCCGTTTGAAAATATTAATTTTGTTTTTGTTATTACGCATACATAATATTATTGGCTTTAATTAGAATTTTCAATCACAAATAAATCCAAGAGTAGAATTTTATATGTAGATACCTAGTAATAATTTAATTGGTAATAAATTACCATAAAATATCTTCATTTGGAGGAAATCTCAACCACAAAGTTAATATTTTTCTGTGACGTCAACATTGGCATAGGCAATCTGCCCTATAGGTTAAAATTTACAGACAAATTGACTTCAAAGTTGATTTTATTTGAGCGGCCATGTTGTAATAAACACTAAATGTTTTGTTCATTATTTCTAATTGATTACTCATTAAAATTATGTTAATTTTATCACGAAGTACATTCAGTTTTTATTTTAGGTTATTTTTCAGTATAGAAATATTATTAAAAAGCAATAGTAAAAATGTATATTTATAAGGCGCGTTATTTTTATGAAAGTTTGGTCATGACATTATACGAAAAAATTTCCTGGGTTGTACAATTTGATGAATGGAAACCAAAAATACAGACTTTATTATATTAAAATCTAAATATCTATAAATATACCTACTAACTCCTACTGTCCTTGTAGTTTAGTAGCCTGACTTATAGTCTTTCTTTTTCTTCCTATCCCTGTTCGCTATTACAATGTATAAAATCAAACATATAATGTTGTCTCTCTCTGGCAAATGTATGTCATATAAAGGGCATAATTAGGGTATATCTTGGTAATAATGTCTTTTATATTTTGAAATTTTAACATAAAATTGGTCCGTATTTCTTTTAAGTCCAATTATCTTATTGGAATAAAATTCTTGCCGACCAATTATTAACTTCCATATTACTTTAGTTTTTTTTCCCCACATAAGGAAAAAGGCCAACGAATATAGGTAAACTTTCCTTATAAGGAATTGTACATGAAAAGTTTTTGACCAATTCAGAGATCAAGTTAACGTAATTAAACATTTTAACTTTAATTGTTTGTTGGGTACGGATTTGTACACAGATAAAAGTAGACACGCTGTATGGTCTGCAAGAGATATAAACGACACGAAATTATACGGAATGCCACAAGGTTCCAATTCAGAACCTGTCTTATTAAGCTTTTTCATATAGAAGCAAACATATTCTTCCTGAGACCGTTCTCAAGATAATTTTGATAATCTTAAATATCGGTAGACGATACTTTTTACGATGAGAAATAATATTGTTATCATCATCATCGTCGTCGACATCATTATCATCGTCATTGTCATCATCCTCCTTTCGCGGAAAATACGAATTTCAAAAACATGCGCGCCTCCAAATTCATTAAAAACTACGCGTCAAATTCCACCCCTCCTTCATAATTCCCCAAGTACCTTTTAATTGCAATTTATATCACTTCATAATCGTGAAAAGCGGACAAAAACTCTTTGCCCTACTTTCCCACCACCCACAAAAACTTCTCGAACTCGACGGCACAAAAAAAGAATGAAACGAAACCGAATCGATGGGACGTCCAGAAGCATTGGTGGCGCCGTCTAGCAACGCGTCCTCGAAACTCGCCCTAAATCCGAGGAGAGGCTTCCGACACGTACCCCCGAAATATCAGAGTCGACGCAGGCGCCACCTAGCGGAGGGTAGTCGCGCTAAATTTGGGGTGCCGAAATCTCGCCGCGGTATTCGGGAGGGTGCATTTTAACTGGTCTTCTCGAAGGGTTGGAATCTGCGCTAAACAGTGGGGGTTGGAGTGGGGTATGTTCGAAGAAAGGCGGAGGGGCGAGAAGGGTAACTGTGTGGGGTTATTACATTGCAAGAATTGATAATTAATGTGATGGTTTGAAGGATTACGAGGAAAAATCTTTAAATATAGAGTAGATAACATGTAAGCTATGTCCTTCTGCAGTATAAAGTAATTGTGGGATAAGATGTAAGGGTGTTTTGCATAAACAAACAGGAAAATTGATTGCGATTTTTTTTTTACCATTAAATGACCATGTAAGGAACTTATACGGCATAATAAGTGTGGGTATAACGACACCTGGCCTACTATTGAAAGTTAACTAGGCTAAATATGAGGGTACTACAATTCACAACAACACAAGTTGCGTAAGAAACTCATCATCTTAACTAGATGTCTTAATGAATTAGATTACAATTTGTAAGACTGATTGCATTTTAAATTTAACCTTGTAAGTAAATATCTCTGTACAGGGTGTTCGCTAAAATGTACACCTACGGTTGTATTACAAAATAGACGTATACTGGCAAAGAAACACGGACATTTTTAGGAATCTCAGGTGGAAAGGGCTCAGAGGCATATGTCGGGTTTCAGTAACGTTTTCATGCCTACATCGCCTTCCGAAAACGATTATATTATGCATTACTTTTGTATTATTTAATATATATCCTTGAGAAACCTTAAAAGAAATGTGCATTGAAAATTTGTATCCCTATTAAACTTCTCTTATTTTTTTTTACTATTTTTTCTTAGCCGTGATGAAATAATATCATTGATATTATAGTCAAAGATAGCCTTCGACAATTTTAAAACATACATTACATTGGAAGATTCATAGAAAGTCTATTTAATTTACCCAGTTCCCAATTTGCATCAAATCACCTCGACAATTATCAATGCTTTCAATAGTCATCATTGATGAAAATGTTGAATAACAGTGGGCCAAGGAGGGATCCTTGGGGGACTCCTGAAGTTGCTAAGCAGTCGACAGACTTACACCATTTGAACATACTGGAGTCTGTTGGAAAAATAAGATTTAAATAATTCTAAAGGGGAAATTGAGAAGCTGAATAGACTAAGCAGTATTCTGACTGTATAATAAATAGATTATATGTTTAAAACAAACAGTTATCCTGGCCTTACCTGCCTGATCGTACCAGCTTAATTACATTGATAAAACGTAATCAAGCCTTCAGATATTTCGGAGGAATTTGAAAACTGTTACAATTTGATCGCGACGAAATTTATGTCTATCGATTTTTTCGTCTCGTCGCATTTGCATTTAAAACGAATTAAAGAAAAACGTCGTCATAGAAACTGCCGTGGCGAATTGTTATAAAGGAACCGACCTCTAATGACATTTATTAATTTATGCAAATTGGATGGCTCGGCTAATGAAACGTCGTTCGCCACACATGTAATTGTGGTCGTTTGTCGCCGGATGGGTCAAAGGTGGCTCGTCTAATGATACGTGATGTCAACAAAGAAGGTATGTACAAATAACGGTTATTCAATCGATATCGGAGGTCGTCGGATGGATGTTTCAGCGATGGTTCCAGTTTTGGGTGCGGGGATACCACAGGGTACGAATACGGGGCTCCTCTGAACTTGATTTATGCTTTAAGACTGCTTAACGTGTCGAGAGCAGCGCTACAGTAATAGTAAATTTACACGTTGTTCTTACATTGTATTACTGTAAAAGAAATTACCAAATATACTATACTACAATAAAGTCCCGGTAAATACGATGCAATTATATTTTCTATGCCTGATAATTTTTATTATAAAAAAAAATAATTTTGTAAAATTGTATTTCATGAGCAATGCGGTTACACTCCGAAAATATACAAATTCACAAATGCATGATGTGTGTTTCATTAAAAATGCATATGAAAATTACTGTATAGTAATAAATATTAAATATATAGTTGAAGGTGATTTCACGTTAGTTCAGGCAAGATAAAGAACATTTACCTATACAGGGTTAACTATAACCAAGTACAAAAAATTTAACCACGTGCAAAACAGTTTTTTTTCGCTTCATAAATAAGTTTTTTGAAGGGTGATTCCGTTAATTCTAAATTTTCTCTATCCCCTCTTAAAATATTTGTACTTAGTCATAGTTAACCCTTTATTCCAATTAATGATAACTTTGTACAACGTTTCCTACGTTATAGATTTCATTTCTCTCAGTGTACACAGAAATATTTAAAACCTGGCCGCCGCAAGTCTCATCGTCGATACAGGCAAGTACCTAATAAATTAATTTACCAGCATCCTTTTACGATTATTGAACAATAATTGAGTGTAAGACCAATAAAATTCGAAAAATTATATATTATCACGTATGGAGAGGCAAAAACAATGCTCTATTACCGAATAATTACCTACGGTTAGACACACCGCGTATAGCTGAGCTATAAAATCGAGATATCGTTGGATTTTACGACATGTAAAGACGCAACTCTCCGACCTGAGCTCAGCAGAAACGGACTGGTTCTGTGGCAGGAAACAATTAAGTACTTATTTATCATGTAAAATGGTCAACGTGTTGATTTTCTCTCGGTTCGTAGTTCTGAACGACGATACAATTGTTTACAAATGAATTTCAGTGACATTCCCTTCCAAAATTCGCTGTAAAATCGTCTTAGGTCTATCCCAAGTGAAGGGCCTATACACACAAACAGAGACTTTTACAAATAATACCGAATACTACCCAAAAATACTCTTAAATATCTAAGAAACGAAAAATACATTAAATGACCCACGATTTTACTTAATATACGTTTAATTTTCCAAAACTGTCTTTCATTCCCTTAGAAATTATTACAGTTGCAGATCTACGTAAATAATATAGATTTTTTTAAGGGCTCCTTTGACTCGATCTGAATAAATCTGGAAAGAACATTTTGGATTACATAAAATGTATCATAAACTCATTGGCGTACCCAAGAAAGGTGGCAATACCTACATCATGCCCCTTTCAAGCTAACTAAAAACAAACTTCTTCCTCGTCTATGAAATCATAATATTCGGTAATATTCCATCTATACAAGTGTCCCCAAATACTCATCGGGTACCATCGGTGTCTCCAATACAACCAAAATCTTTTATTAGCAAGTGTAAATACATGGGTATCGAGGAAGAATTCAATTTCAGTCCCAGCTTGCTTTCCGTCATGTATGATTAGAATAAGATAATTGACAGTTGTTTACATAAAAATTTTTTTTGTTAAATAGAATATGAATGTGATAGGATAACCTAATTTAGCAATATTTTAATTTTTATTATAGACTCATTCACTTTTTATTAAATATTTTTCATCAATAGAATATGTCGGAGAAGTTTAACCAAACTTATCGTTAACACGTCGTATCGAATAATAGGTAATATATTTATTTAAAGATAAAGAATAAAGAAATTATACCATACTAAAATTTGTTATAAGAAGGGAATGTGCTAGTATGTGAGTGGATATATTCTGCGTAAATGCATTCATATGATACTTGTTTGTACTGTACAATCTATTGCAATAATAATGGTACTGTTTAGTTGAAGCATGTTCTCTACTTGACTAATGGTCGGTATGACCTCCACTACGTTCCAATAGCCACAGATCTTGACACATCTGTGCACAGAGATAATCGACGGGTTAACGATCTCTTGAGGAATATTGTTCCAATGCTCTTCAATCGCCACTGGCGTAAAAGCCAACCCCTATGCTCTCGCGCCCACTGGAGACGGGCAGCACGATGCCTTGGAAGTAGAGTGGGGACCCGTAACGGTCTTCTAGCATGTAAATTTGCGATGTGGAGTCGTCTTTGAATAGTAGGTGTGGATATACCACGGCGAAACGTATCTTGAAACTGGGCCCTGAGAGCTGAAGCTGAAGATGTGCGGTGTCTACGGGCATATTGCACCAAATACCGATCCACCCTTTCATCAGATATTTGAGGACGTCCACTACGTGGCCTGTTTTCCACTGCATCAAATTCTTCATATCTGATGATTAGAATGTCCTGTATCATGTAAAGCAATCATTATTGCTCGCGTAAACGCAGAAATTTCACGTCCTGACATAATAATGTACAAAAATTCAAAACAACGCTTGACTGAATACACTGCCAAACTGACCAGATTTGTAAAAACATTGGTAATAAAGTAAAGGTTCATGATCTGCAATTTTGTATTGTCTTTCTTGTTCCCTGTTCACCCTGTATATAATGACGTCACAATTCAGCACTCAAACCTCCAAATGAACAACCTCATCCCTTACCGGTTATTTCACTTGACGCAATATTATACCAAGTCGTGTTTGGATGTACGAAAATGACTGATAAAAAAAATTGTAATTAAGCACTAATTGACATTTGACAGGTTTTTATTGAGGCGGAATTATTAATTAAAATAAACGCTGTAATAGCAGTAATAAAACTCGATAATCACTGAACTATCGGAAAAAATGCGAAAGTAATTGGAAAAATATAATTTGCTTGTTATTTTAATTATCATTAGCGACAAAATAGAAAACAATCGACCGCTGCTTGTTTATTTCATGCTCGTATTAATAAACTGCTGTAGGAAAATAACTTTGCACCTAGTAATAACAAAAATGAAAGATGTTGAATATCTTTATTAATTCAAATATCTTTTTATCAGTGTATCAATAAGGTGCTAACCCAACAGGTGAAAACTGTTTGGAACAATATACTTTTACAAAGAAGGATGTATAATTCACATTAGGGGATGGACGGACAAATTCCATTAAAGAAATATTCCTACGCAGAAGAAAGGTCTGCTCACTTCAACTTCTGAGAACACACTATCCATATGGCTTCAAAAACAATAGTATAATACATTTTTAAATTAGTTTCTGTTACACTATTCATGTTAAATACAATGTAAATATTTGAACTGATTGATGTACTCTTTGATATAGGTATATATTTTTTAACATGTGCATATTATTCAATTTTTTACACAATGATATTCAATCACATATGTGAAATAATATTAGTTATTGGAAAAGTTCCCTCTATGTATATTTTTCAATGTTAGTTATAAAGGTAAATATATATAAAATATAAGAATATTTAAATTATCTACTCAGTAAAATTAAATATCTATATGTTACAATTCCTACCGAAAAAATTACACATGCAAATTATAGCGACGGAAATTTACGATGGAACTTAATATAATATTTGTATAATCACATAACATAATATGGAGTTTTATTGTTTTTATTTCTGTAATTTTACATAACTATACGCGGGTCACAAATTGCCAACGTACAGTTTTGTCAAACTACAGACAATTTTTTTATCAGTGTATTTATGATTTCAGTGCAAGTAGAAAAAATAATAGGATGATGCAAACCTTAGTCCAATTTTTACTAGCAGCACATGGTTGCATGCCATGAAAAAAAAAGTTTGTGATAGATAACAGGAATGTCAAGTATCGTTAAGTTTTCAAGTAGTTCTAATTGAGATTGCTGTCCATGCGATGGGCGACGGGTTTTAACCATAACTTATTACTTACACGTGTTCGTTTCTGTTTGCAGATCGTTTCGTTATTGAAAATTCAACCTTTCTCTCAGTGTATCCGAAGGGGCAAATAAACATGTCACTTTCGCGCCATTATTAATGTTCCTGTGACAATGGTGTCATTATTTATTCAATAAGTGACATTCAAGCCACCGCGTACATTAAGTTGTTTGACGAACATTATTTTAAAATTAGCAGCTTGTAGGTACGTATATAACAAATCTATCACACGTACGACAGAGGGTTTATTGTCAAAAGAAAATTGAAAAGAGAACTCTATATTTTAACGGAAAAAAGTGATATGGAATGACTGCAACGGTAATGTAAATTTAACAAGCAAAAAAGATAGAATGCATAATAATTTATGATGACTATCATTTTTGTTTTAGAAAATCACCTACGTAATGTATACACTGCAAAAAAAGTTGTTGCGTAAATAGATTTTCCAGTGTTTAGTTCAAGATGCATTAAGTTTAACACACTTTGGCGTTTTTTACGGTTTACAACAAAATTACTAGAAGTTTTATCGACTCGTGTTAATTTAACACACGGCTGTGTAATCTAATGAGAACTATAAAATGAAATGTTGAAATCACTGTACTAAGTACACCTTCCAACCAATGCAAATAACACTTAATAAGTAAATGTTATACATATATCACATTTGTTATATTAACACAGTGTTTAATCTTTAACACAATCACACAAAGAAATGTTTAAAAATATGCCTCGTGTGGACTGGATTAGCACATGATAGTGTTAAAATGTGTAATGACATTTTTTTACAGCGTAGTTATAGTTTTTATATATAGGGTGTTCGAAATATGAGAACCTTAATTTGATAAGTGGCACCTACAAACTCGGTATGGCAAGGAATCATTTCAGCACCATCATTTACAGCTTGGTTTAATTTTAATTACCAACATAATTTTCGATAGTTTTTCGCGTTAAAAACAATCACTTTTTGTAATTCAGTGTAGCTCTTGGTCACATATATAAGCTAATAAAATTGCGGCCCTCATATTGCGGACACCCTGTATAAATCAATTACGTGACGAAAAGAAAGATCATTCATAAGTTTGACAAAAAAAAAAGGTCGGCAACGAAGACCTGTACAAAATCTTGTAGTGGGAGACGTGTTTTAAGTACACACTTGGAAAAGTTTTTATTTGCAATCATTAATTTCCTAAAACAATGACAACGGCCTGCAGAAACCGCGGGAGATGCGTGTCCCAGACCCATGCAACGTTTCTGGTCCAAGTCCGCAGCATCCAGCTCGTCGAGTCGAAGCAGGCCAGATCACCGACTCCATAGGTGAGATTACGCCGTCGAACCGAGGTGGTAACCCCGCACGGGTCAGCACAGGTACACTGCACCTGCGGTGACGTCACCTCGGGGCGGAGCGCCGGATGTAGGCGTTCCCCCACCCTCCGTTCATTGGCTGCGTGGGTGGGAGACCTCTCCCGAGCACACCCATTTTTTACACACCCACAATTCATAATCCGGCGAGTTATTTACTATTTTATTCAAATCGATCAGGTGTTCGTAGGGGTGGGAGGCCTAGATTGCAATCTCCATCGGTTTTGATAGGTCCGAGGAGAGGTGTTGCGGTCAATGGTAATGCTCTTGGGCGAGGTCCTGATCGAGTTTCGGCCGGGGCACTTTCCCCCGGTCTTTGAGAGGTGCCGGCGTGATTTCCTTTCTATTTCCTTAAAAAATTCAATTACTCGCGCTGTGAAAAAAAAAGAATGATCACTCGTGCTTGGCTTGGTTGTCGGTTTCTGTAACTCGTATTTACATACACGATAGGTTTTAATTGTTACTGCATTAATTAAAATTAGTGCATGGCCCACCTTAGTCCTTTCTTGTAAATATAGCTGCGTATACAAATCTTTCAACAAAAACATTTATTACTGAAAAAGAATTTTGTGCTACTCCTTGTACATTTTCGTGACATTTCCAGAACTAACGACGTTGTCCTTGTGCCCTATACTAATCGACAATCAATACGTTCATTTTAGTCCGTCTCACATCTCTTTCAATAGCTGCCTCGAAGGACATGATATAACAACACAAGGCCGTCATCGGACTTGAGATAAAGCTAGTTCTACACTGAGAAACATGACGTATTTATACACTTTCAGTACCCGTAATCGATATTATAATTTAAACCAACCAAATTAACGTCTATATTAAGAAGAAACAGGAAAATAGAAGGTCATAGAAAAATTAATATTTTTTTAAAATTTAAAATTAACAATAAAAGAAAAAAATTAAAAGGAAAATATATTTTTTAAGTACCTAATATCTACGCCCATATTGTCTTATTTATTTTTCAGAGAAGAATAGAAGATAACATATTTTTATTTTCCCCATCAAATTCAATTAAAAATATGCATTTTTGAATTAAATAAATGCATTCGAAGTGGACATTAATTTCAATAAAAAAAAAAATATTTATTTCAAAACGTCAGTTTCTTTATACAGATTTTAACAAATTGTTTAGAAAAATAAAAAAGTGATCATTACACCAAAAAAGATTTGTTTCCCTATAATAAATTATAAATTGATTTGTTTGCTGAAAATAAAAAAAATCGGTGCAAATTCAAATATTTCTTTTCTACATTTCTTACTTGATCAATTAATGAAATTAAATTAACAATTCTAGTAAACCACTAACACACCAACCTAATCTGAAAAAACTATATTAAATACAGGTTAAGGTTAAGTCAAACCTCATGTAACTTAATTTTGTTTTTAGTATTAGTATTAATGAAATAAACAAATAAAGTTTCCAGAGAAACCCTTAAAACTGTAACGTATGATAACACTGCAATCTATCACCTGCTGCTGTTAACCTAAAAGTATTATTACCTAGTCGTAGTAGTATTGTGGCTAGTGCGTTTCGTTTTTCTAGACATAGTGCTTACTTGATATTTGTGAGTATATATTATTATTATTCACGGTATGTTTAGGTGTATTTGTAATTATAATAAACACCTGACAATCCTAACATGCGGTATGCGAGCGATGTTGTCACGTATTCAAACCCTGTTTGCTGTCATGATTATGTTATTATTGGTCAGAGAAAAATATGTTAAGAGAAATATGTTTTGTTTTATACAAATAATCATACAGTAAAATAGAAACATTTATATTTTGAACACCCAGTATAGTACTTTTAAAATTCTTACCAATTCGTTCTTTGCTGATTGTTCAAGTAACTATTTCGTGAATTTGACTTTAAATTGTCAATAATTTGCAAATCTAACCTATTTTACACGAAAATTTCTCTCAAGAAAACTTACATAAGTACACCTAGCAATCCTTTTTCATATTTACGCTTAAATGTCAACCCTAACCGCAAAATTTTTGAATATTTTTGAGAGTGACAGCTGCCATCTTCGACTCTAATCATTTCAAGCGACAAAAAGACAATTTTTCTCGGTGTAGAAACCCCCCAGCCCGCTTTCTCCCGGCCCATTTAGGAGATGCGTCTCCCGGTCCGCACCAAATCGTCCTGCCGGCCTAATGACGGCCGCTGATGACTGCCGCCGCCGGTGGAGCGGCTACTCCCACCGTCGCGGGCGCCCCAGGCTTAACGATAATGGCAATGGGAACCACCCCCACGTCATTTGTCCACGTCTGGGACATCCAGATCGGATAAATGCATTAGGAGAGCCGGAGGAGAGGACGACCCCACGGTTCTACGTCGTTTCTCCGCATACAGGGTGGTTTTCGGACCAGAGTCACATATTTCTCAAATAAATTGAGAGAAATCGTTTTTTTTTTTTACAAATTTTTAGAATTTTTTTTTAAATCTCTTACTGAAATGTCTCATTTTGCGGCGCTTTTGTGTATACACTGATAGAAATAGTAAGAGTAATTAAACATTTTACCAAAGAAATGGGTTTTTCAACACAATTTTTGGTCAGAGAGACGATTTGTGGAAAAAACAACTACATATATTGATAACATAACTCAATTTTGTTTTGTAGTAACACATAGTTCAATAATTATAACTTTTTTATTACGTTTATTTTGCCATTATCTAGAACATTCCATATATTTGACGCATTAACGACGACTGGGAAAACTTATAGAAAACCTCAAAATGAAGGTATTACGAAAATTATGTTTATTAAAAATTATTTCAAAAGCAAACAGGAACATAATTAACAAACTTAAAAGGTTATTATACAATAAAATTAACATGTTAATGTGTAAAGGCTACACCTTTAAAGTGGATTGTGTTAAACCTATAACAATGCTACATACAGAGAAATGTGCATAAATATACAAAATCCCGCGTGAACTTCGATTAACACAGTATTGTATTATTTAGTGTTAAAATGTGTAACTATTTTTTACAGTGTAACATTTTACGTACAAATTAACAAATTCAAGTACCCCATAGACATACTGTAAACCTGGAAATCGTGATTTTTTTTTAATTTATGTTCTCCATCTTTTTTTTTTCCTTAATTTTTTTTTGCGAGAATTAATATCGCTCGACTCCCTCCCCCTCCGCAAACCCGGAACAGGCAAGGGGCGGTCGACGGGGCGGGGGAGCCGCTTTAAAAATAAACGATCTAAGACGGCGCTGGCGGCGGAAAAAAAGCTATCTGGCGGCCGGGGACAAAAGACGGTGGCGCCGGTTCATTTGTCACGGCATCAGCGCTGTCACTTCCGGTGCAGCGCAGCGTCCCGGCGTCCCCGACTATCTGTGACAGATCTAGATACCCGGACCGGCTAATGCGTGTGTGTGCGCGGCATTTGTTTTCCATCCCGGCCTCCCGCGATTTATATGGAAATCGGACGCGGCGGCTTTCCGATTCTAATGACAGACTGGGGGGTTCTAGGCCCACTTCCCCCCCCCACGCATGGGGGGGGGAAGTTTTACATACACTAAAAAAAACACTTTGGCACGAAATAACACAATCTTGTGGTGATCGAGGGATGGTGTATATTTTTACACAACTCTCTATATTATGTAGTAGTGTGTTAAAGATTTAATACAATCCATTGTGTTAACATAAATGTTATCAGCAGCTTTTACATATTTAAGTGTGTGTTAAGAGTTGTAGCATTACATTCTGGTGTGTTATTTCACACTATTGATCTGGACAATAAATAACCAATAATCCACAGTGTAATATAATACTGAAAGAGAAATAAGGACAATAATTACACTTTTGAACACAACACAATACTGTGGTAATCGATGTCCACACGGGATTGTGTATATTATTACATATATCTCTGTATGTAGCAGTGCGTTAAAGGTTTAACACAACCCACTATGTTAATACAACAAATATTATACAGGGTGAACCGTAAATAAGTACAAATATTTTAACCAGCAGTATAGTTCACTGTGTAATTAATAGTTTTTTTACAAAAAAATCGGAAATAAAAAAGTGAATTTTAAATAAATTTTGTAATTTTTCTGTAGAAAACTTGTTGAGGACCGCTGACTTTCATACATTTATGAGTCATAGCACTGCAGATTGAACATGTGGTTTACAGTGTTGCCAGTGTTACACAAATGTCTTTGCTTTTCTTGATATTAAACGCATGCGTCAAGCTGCTATTTTGTTATTTAGTATTGTGCGTACCTTTATTTTTAAAATTTGTTTCACTGATTAATGTGCGAAGTCACTTTATGGTTCTGGATTCGAAATAAATGGTTAATACCGACTCATTTGGAGTTATGTGGCGAAAATTAAATTTAATATGCTGTGTGAAAATCATAGTTTTTCGTTATTCTTCATAAAATAACTTAAGGAAATTGTGTCTTGTGTCTCTTTCTAACAGTGTACAATGACATTTAACTTGTGAAATGTGGATTACTGATTACATAGTTATGTTTTTAACAAACAGGTAAGCCTGTGTGCACGTTTATGTAAAATTTTTGAACATTGAATATAGTAATATTACGTAATATCTTCCTAAATACTTTATGGTAGTATGTATTTAACTTGCGGAAATTAATTTTTAATCGTTTATAGTAAGGTGAGTTAAGCAGTTAAAATTTATGTTAATAATACTGCGTATCATACTGCATACCCAACTTTACTGTACTTATGCTTCAAACAAGTATTTTTAAAATAGAATTTAACCGTATTACTTTACTATTACGTTAAAGGAAACTTAATATTTATATTAGAGGAGATATGGAAACCTCGCAACAAATTATATGGTTTATTATGTTGGTTATGACAGCGGTCCTCAAAATGTGGGTATTTTTTAAAAAAATTAATATCTCCATAAATGGTTTTCACTAGACTGATCTATATGACGAACTACACCAGCAGTTAAAATATTTATACTTATTTAATGTTCACCCTGTATGTAACATTTACACATTTTAGTGTAACTAACAGACGAAAAATGAAGAAGTACAAAATAAATAATTTTTTCATTCTGTATATTTCTCTCCCCGTTTTACCTGGTCAATTAACTGAATTAATTTCATAATTAATATCATTATCGGGTTGTAAAAAGTAAATGTTTGTTAGAAGAGCGTGTTCAGATTTTTTTCTTGAGCATGCCTAGGTGTTCATTAGGAATTTATTAAAATTTACCATTAACGAAGTTATTTATGACCAAGAACGTCAGCAACGCGACGCGCGGTCTGTGGAATTAACATTTAATTAATTATGAACGGTAGAACAATGGCAAAATAAATAAATTTATGAGACGAAAGATTATGAATTACTACACAGGGTGATTCAGTTTCTAATGAACAAACTTCAAGGGTAAGTAGAACTTAACTAAAAAAATAATGGCAGTTTATTATATAATAGTTATTATTTTGGGGCTTTATAAGGAAGATACAGGGTGTTAAAGTAAATATTGTTATAGTATAAACTTACATAGTCATAGTCTGAATATAAGATTGTTTTCTTTTGTTTACCGTGCCGTCCCAAGAAACCTCCACATACAAAATATTATGATTTTAACTTAAAGTAGTAAAGAAATTACAATTTTTTTTTAATTTGACATCCTGTATATCCTAAACGAAGTGTTTCCAGACCTAAGTTCATAACAAATTTTTTGCTTAAAATTGAACGTAGAATAACATACTGAAGTATGTACATCTCCTCCTGAAACACCCTGTATGTATAAAATTACTACAAACGAAAACATTTTTAGGTACCCGGTTCACATAACCTTCCTTTCTTTGTATAACTTCCTAAAAATGCGATTCTTCGTCCAGCCTTAACCTTCAACGATGCTTTCTACAGCAATCGAGCATTATTAGATTACTTGATTTTGAAAAATCCTATACCGGACAAAACACGACGAAGTCCGTCGCCTCCTTTGATCTACCAATATGTCATACTCTCGACCAATTTCCATTAATTTTTTTAACCAAGTTCTATTACCTTTTGCTCGCATCTCTACGTGCGTCTCTCCAAGTCCATTCATCGATAGGTTTTTTCCGCACTTAGTAGTCAATTTATATTTTTTAACCGTGCTCCAACCGATGCCCTACACGCCTAGAGACAATCGACTATCAATTGGCTTTCCAGATACGATGACGCGCACATCTAGACCGGAAAAAAATCCAATCCAACTAATTCCTTACGGGTTATTGTCATTATCATTAAAATTACGGAATTTCACGGTATATGTGAACGGAGTGCGGCGGCGTTGACTCAAACAATGCCCCGATTTTACCCAATTTACGCGACCCATTATGGAAGTAATTGCCTCTGCCTTTGTTCCATATGAGTTTCCTATAAAACGGAGATCGGTGACTGGCATTTTTTTTCACAATTCGGGCTGGAAACGGTCCATCCTCTCGTTATGATCGCAGAAACGAGCGCAAGAAGCGCTACGTCCGTAAGCCGTACGTCAATTTGACAGCTATCAAAAGGAATGGTCGACAAGTAAGGTTTTTTCAATCAAGAACTCATCATAAACAACGACAACTGTGATACTGACGTGATAATCCAAGGTCGCAAGTCAATTTGACAGCTGTCAAAGAAACTGTCAATTAAAACATACTGGAAATGAGCGAAAGAAATATATAAAATACTATTCTTACAATCTCTGTCAATGAAGGAACATAAAATAATGAGACTTGCGAAATATACTGTATTTATAAGTTCTACAATCGATTTGACAGCTGTCAAAATAAAGTCCAATCGTCAATGTTATTAAAAATAAACGACAATCATAGCAAGAACACCGCTTTCGCAATAAATTATCTTAAACAAAGTACAACTGCGCCGCTGACGCTATAATACAACGCCGCAAATTAATTTGACAGCTGCTAAAAGAATTATAAACCTAACAAGAAGGAAACGAGTGATTTTTACAATTAAGAACTCATTTTAAACAACGTTAACTGCGATGTTGACGCGATAATCCAAGGTCACAAGTCAATTTGACAGCTGTCAAAGAAATTGTCAATTGCTAAAATGCTAGAAACGAACGAAAGAAATATTTAAAACACTATTCTTACAATATCTGTCTACTAAGTAACATAAAATAATTAAAATTGCGAAAGATACCGTATTAATAAGTTATACAGCCGATTTGACAGCTGTCAAAGGATATTTCAAAAACTACAACTGTCATGCGGACGTTAGTTGCAACCCAATTTGACAGCTGTAAAAGGAACCGTCAAATAGAAAATACTGAAAATTAACGAAGATATAGATAAAACATTATTTTATTTGTACAATCTGACAATAATAGAACAGGGAACACTCAAAATCCCAAAACATACAATAATTCATATAAATTCTGCGTCAATTTGACAACTTTTAAAAAAATGTCAAATCAAAATCATTGAAAATTTACGACAGGCTTAGTAAGAACACAGTTCGTGCAATACTTGTCAAGAAAGTCATCTTATGTAAAACTGCAACTGCCATGCTGGCGCTATAATCGGAAACCCACAAGTCAATTTGACAGTTGTCAACGGATCTACTGTCTCATAAATAATATTGGAAGTTTCTACTCTTTCAGTCGATCACCAACGCCACTCTCGATGAATGAAAGCAATAAACACGTCCAAGTAGCACAATAGGCTTATTATACCTCAACGTAAACCGTTCTCGGGCGTTTGCCATTATCCTCATGGCCAACTGTTATTTACATTCAGCGGGGCGACGAGAAAAACCAGTTATTAATAATATTAATTACCGTGCGTATGAACTTGAACGAGGTTCAATAATTCCGCGATTATGTCTTGCGTAAAAGAACCTGCGAATGTCGACCGGTCAGTTCCGTATTCTCGCCGTTTATCGGGGGTAAAATCGGCAATAATTTATGTGATTAGGTCGGTTATTGCCAAGGTACGAGGAGCGGCCATTTGTCAAACGAATGCTGCAGTGATGAACGTACGACGACGTTCTGACCCCTATTAATGAAAATTATCCAAAAGTCGCGGGTTGGCCTTGCCTCAAGGTTCAGTTTTGTGCCCCAACCGTACAATATTTATGTGCATATAAGGTTATAATGCATCACAAACAGAAATGTATGTAAAAGTTTTAATCCACTAGTGACAACAGTCTCTGTACTGCTTTTGTCGTTAAAATTTAATGAGTTAAAATAGTAATGAAACTATAAAATAAAATTAAAACTAAAGAAACTGTTCAAAATGGGCATTTTTAATTTTTCTAATAAACACTATTATTCTTAAACCTTGATCTTAAAAATGCATTTGTTCTTGACCACCTTGAACCGGTACATTAAAAGTACCGCTTCTAAAACATATCAGACCATCTTCAGGCGTCCAATAAATAATTAATAATAGAAATGGATCACGCAAATGGACAGGATGCAATAAAATGCAGGATATAAAGGTGTCGAAGCTGCACATTTCACGACACACGATGGACACCTTGTCTGAGACGTCACACGAGTATTTGCATATCATCCTGCATTATCCGGTGGTCGCCAAAAAAAATTATATTAATAATGTCTCATTTAGCGTAATCTACAATGATAAATCTTGAATAACGCGCAGCGTATGAAGTGTGTGACAGTTGACAATTTTATTGCGTAAAAACCAAGCTGTTAACGACAACGTAACACTAGGTCAGTAGCGTTCCAAAGTACTGCAACAATTAGTTTTAGGATCGAAGTGTAATTTTATGTAATATAAAAGTCTGACAAGATCACAGTTGGTAACTAATTTATAAAAGTGACTAACGCAGCACCTTCTCACTTCACTTCAAACATTTTTGTCAGCTGTCAACGATATTTTAAACAGGGTCTAAAATAGGGTTCCAAACCTATGCTCCGTATAAATACAGGGTGAACCTTAAATAAGTACAAATATTTTAACTGCTGGTGTAGTTCGTCATATAGATCAGTCTAATGAAAGCCATTTTTTAAAATTTCTAATATTTACGGAGATATTAATTTTTTTTAAAATACCCACATTTTGAGGACCGCTATCATAACCTACCTAATGAAGCATATGATTTGTTGCGAGGTTGCCATATCTCCTCTAATATAAATATTACGTCTCCTTTAACGTAATAGTAAAATAATATGGATAATTCTATTTTAAAAATATTTCTTTTAAGCATAAGTACAGTAAAATTGGGTATGTAGTATGATACGCAGCAATATTAACTACTTAACTGACCTTACTATAAACGATTAAAAATGAATTTCCGCAAGTTCAATACTACCGTAAAATATTTAGGAAGATATTACGTGATATTACTATGTCCAATGTTCAAAAATTATACATAAACGTGCACACAAGCTTACCTGTTTGTTAAAAAATTAACTATTTAATCAGTAATCCACATTTCACAATTTAAATGTCATTGCACACTGTTAGAAAGAGACACAAGACACAATTTCCTTAAGTTATTTTATGAAGAATAACGAAAAACTATGATTCTCACACAAAATATTAAATTTAATTTGTGATAAATCAGTTGGAGTGTAGTAAAAAAGGATAATAAACAAATTCTGGATAACTATGATTGTGAGTAGATAATCTGGTTAATGTTTTCAATTTATTGGTAAGGTATAGAAATGACAAAGGGGAGGAGATGGACATTAATATTTTCATAAATAAACATATTTCAATCATTCTTTGACATGTCTAAAAATTCTAATGTAACACTGGCAACGCTGTGGAATTCACATCCACCATGACTCCTGGAACAGCGGTCCTCAACAAGTTTTGTATTGAAAAATCACGAAATTTATTTAAAATTTGACTTTTTTTATTCCTAATTTTTTTGTAAAAAGACTATGAATTATGTGTTCTACACAGTGAACTGTACTGCTGGTTAAAATATTTGTACTTATTTAAGGTTCAGCCTGTATATAAAAAAAATTTACGTCGAATAACGCGAGGTAGTCCATTTCTCTTTATTCAAATCATAAGCGTTGCCTTTAGGGAGGTGAAAAGGGTAAGAGGGCTTATTTACGTAAAAATGTACGAAAATTATTAATCTCGAAAACATTGTGAAAAAAAAATTGAAAGTAAAAATGTACCACACTTTTTTATCCACGAAAACTGGACTAGTTCTCATATTATTCGATGTAAAAAGGTAAGAATGCTTCGTAAATTATGTCTATTTATTTTCGACCGTTTTGTCAATAACAGAAATATGTAAAATAGTAATACACCAATTTCTTTTGTACCCTTTTAATTTAATTTTTTTTAAGCTATATGTCAATAGAAAATTTTTGGCTTATTTCGGCGAGTTCTATACGCAGTAACCTAACACACCTATAACCCAAGACGCATAATAAAAAAGATACAGGGTGTCAAAGTAAAAATTTTATTTACGATATTTGTACTTCTTAAAAAATCCAAATATTTACATAAAATTTGTAAATCAAGGGTTTGTGTGGGCGATAAATTTAAATTTGTTTCTAATTTCGACGTCACAACTAGAGGGCGCCACTTGTGGCACATCATGTTTCTTTTAAATGGCAGAATTTTTTTGCTTCTTAGTGTATCCATGTGATTATTGAAACAGTCGATTCTCCTATCTGTTATGCCTGAAAAAGGTAGGTAGGTTGAAGTTGTTAGCAGTAACAGTTTTCGAAATAATCTTATTTAAAATATTCAGTGCACCGAACGAAAACTGTTACCGTTTCAGGTAAAGTGCCTTTTGTACTGAAAATACAGCAAAATATTACTTCAAAAAGTTGTTCAGAACTGTAAATTATGGGAACGTGCAAAATTTTAAAAGGATCGGCCTGCTTTGATAAAATCTTTGTACCTACTTTGTTGAAATCAAACTCGCCGATTTTCTTGAAATTTTGCACCTCTCCATAATTTACCATTCTGAACAATATTTTGCTATATTTTCAACAGAAAAGGCACTTTACCTAAAACCAAAACAATTTTTACTCGGTGCACTGAGCATTTCAAATAGGATTATTTCAAAAATGGTTACTCCTACCGACAACAGCAAGGTATACCTTTTTCAAATAAAACAGGTAGGAGAATCGATTGTTGCGATAGTCAGATGGATATACACTAAGCTGCAAAACAGTGCTACCATTTAAAAGAAACATAGTGTGCCACAAGTGGCGCCCTCTACTAGTGACGTCAAAATTAGAAACAAATTTGAATTTCTCGCCCGCAAAAACCCCCGATTTACAAATTTTATGTAAATATTTGGATTTTTTAAGAAGTTATCTACAAATATCGAAAATAAAATTTTAATTTTGACACCCTGTATCTTTGTTATTATGCGTCTTCGGACATAGGTATGTTAGGTTAAATCCGATTTACATTCACCTAAGGAATCTGTGGTCTCACTTTAGCTACTTTATTTATTTCTGTTAGTTGCAATAATGCACTTTTTCCTTTCTTTTCTTGTTTCCTTTATTTAGAATATTAATTTAAATATGTTATTGTATACTTCTCTACTTATATTATTGTGTACTATTATATATGAAATAACTTTTATATTATCTTAGTGGATACTATTCTTGGGCTTGTCCTGTATGTATCCCAAATAAATAAATAAATAAATAAATAAATAAATAAATAAATAAATTTAAAATCACCCTGTATATCTACTACGTCGCGCACGCCGCTGGTCGGATTATGGCGAATTTATTCCGGCGAGATCCACCTAATTGAAATGTAAATTGACGTTCATTTGTTTCGTTCGATTAGCGACGATATTAATTGCCTGGTGTGTTTCTATAATTTAGTTTCGATGCAAAACTCGGAGACATCTGCAGCACAACAACTCCGATATATGATAATATTGATAATGATGCGAGGGCTCTCGTGTTTTCCGTCGTAATAACGTAGATAGGACCCGTGTGTGTGTGTACATATATGTATGTAAAGCTGTGTCCCGGACGGTCGTTTTGCGTTGGTTATTGCATCTGGGTTCTTTGCAGTGCAGATTTGCGACTTTTTTTTTCTTTCGTAAGGTGCAAGGAAAGTCACTAAGCTTCGTTAAAAGGACTTCGCCCCTCAATTCTCAAACAAGCTGTCAGATCTAATTGATTGGTCCTTAGTACCGGATCGGGTTCAAATTGACCAAGGGCGTACTACAATTAACTTGTGCTTACAATTTCGTTGCAGAATAAGCAACATGCTCTTTTAGCATTGCCAAACTTACAATGCAGTTCCTGAAAATTATAAATCAATGTCTGTGGTCGAATTTAAAAAGAATATGACAACTTTTCTATTTAATAATCACTAGAACATTTTATTAGTTTTGGAAGATAGAAACAAAAAATATGTAAATTTATTTTACTCATTTTTATTTGGTACACAGTAGTTTTAAGATTATAGTTAAATATAGATTAGGCACTGTAGTTTACCGGCGTTTTTATATTTTACTTTTAACTAGGTTAGTGTATTAATCCGGAGGGCAGTACTAGTTGCTGCTTGCTTGAACACAGCCTAGTGGTTTTCCTTATTTTGTATGTATGTAAACAAATGTAAATGTGATGGGAAAATAAATGCATTATTATTATTATTATTAAATGTAGTAAATTATGCAGGGTGTTCCTAAATGGTATGCGAATATTTATGGGGGCGATTCTACATCGAAAATGAATGATTGTTTGCTTTATAAAGTATGGTCCAAAGATGTTCCCTTACAAAAAAACGAAAATAATTAATATTTTCGAAATCGCTTTAGATATTTTCGTGAAATTTGGTATGTGGTGACTATTAAGAAAGGTATTTTTGGATACTATCAAGATAATAATGGGTATTTAATGGGTATTATGAAGGTAATTAATGGGTATTTTAAGAGAAAATTAGTATTTTCCCGCCAATATTTAAATACAATGGCGGTCATTTGTTTTCGAGTAATGACGTCATCTATATTTTTTTCCTTGATTCTGAAAGATCGTATAATTCTCTATTAAACAGTACTAAAATTTTGCCCTCTTACATAAGAAAGTTTTCGAGTAAATGACGATTGAATGTTAGAAAACGTAAATTTTATCCATAAAAAAGTAACAATTCTGAGGTATGTAAAACAAAATACAATTGATTAAATTTTATACTTAAATTAAATGTTCGAATTGCCATCCACCAACTTCTTGACAATGCGCAAGTCTGTGAAGAAATTCTTCTTGCACATTATGATTTCTGGGGTAACTCTGCGTATTTCGTCCCGAATGCGATTTTGAAGTTCTTCTAAATTACGTGGTTTATTAATGTACACTTTTGACTTCAAGTATCCCCATAAAAAATAGTCAAGAGGTATAAGATCTAGCGATCTTGCAGGCCATTCTATGGGTACGCGTCTACCGATCCACCTCCCAGGAAAACAGTTGTCCAAAAAATCTCGTACAGGGCGCGCATAGTGCGCACCGTCTTGCTGAAACCATATGGTATCGTCAGGAATGTCAGGGTCATTATTGTTCGGAAAAATTACTGCAAGGGCTAGAACAAGGTCATTTTCTACAAACTCTAAATATATTTGTCCTGTAAGGGTTCCTTCAAAGAAGAAAGGCCCTACTATTCTGTCGTCAACTATTCCAGCCCACACATTTAATTTCTGAGGGTGTTGGGTATGTGCCTCTGCCAGCCAATGAGGATTTTCCCGACTCCAATATCTGCAAGTTTGACAGTTTACTGTACCATTCAGACAAAATGTGGCCTCATCTGAAAAAAGTATTTGCCGGTGTAAATTTCTATTTCCTTGACATAAATCCATTAGAATTTCGCAAAAGTGTAAGCGGCGATCGGGATCATCTTCATTGAGTTCCTGCACAAGTTGAATTTTGTAGGGATGATATTTTTCCTTCCTCAAGATACGTAGCACTGTGCTCTGACTAGTGTCATTGTTTAATGCAACCAATCGTGAAGAATTATGAGGATTATCCACCATACTTATCAAAATGTTCTGTTTCTGATTTTCATTAATGCTTGGACGTCCAGATTTTGGAATATTTACAACATTTCCAGTTTCTCTAAATTTAGACTGTTGATTGGCTGATAGGGCGATCTGGATATTTTTCATTAAATAAATAGCAAACTTCCTGCTGAGTTCTAGTCATATTCCCGCATTCGATAACAATTAAAATATCAATTCTTTGAGTAACAGTTAAATGTGCCATAATACTTTAAATTGAATAATAATTTCTATGTCGCTTACAATACTTATTAGAAAGTTGGTGTGATAATGACACTTTGCAAAGATTTTCACCTACGTGATCCATAAAAGAACTATGGAATTCGAAAAATTAAACTTGATAACGTTTTTGCTTTATTTTAATTGATTTACGTTTTCTAACATTCAATCGTCATTTACTCGAAAACTTTCCTATGTAAGAGGGCAAAATTTTAGTACTGTCTGATAGAGAATTAAACGATCTTTTAGAATCAAGGAAAAAAATATGGTGTTACCATTTAAAAAAAAATCGATGACGTCATTACTCGAAAACAAATGACATTTGAAAATCGCATTTTACGCTAAAATATGTATTTTTTAAATTAAAAATCGACCTGTTCGAGGATTTTTCCCAAAAAATAATTGTTTCGTTTTTATTGAATTTATTCCATACTTTTGGCGCATACTGTATATTACATCCACTTGGACCGATAATATTGGAAATGTATAGTGTGTGAAATACATGAGATTTGAGGCGGTTGACCACTATGAGTAGTCCTTTCCTACATGTTTTGACGTATTACCCAGGACCGGCGTTAACATTTTGGCCCTTTTTTAGAAATGTGGTAGCAAATTTCCACGAAAATACTGATATTATCAAGAAGCCGTTTCATAATTTTTATATCTACAAACGATGCACCGCGTAGATACGAGAGATAACCGAAAATAAACATACATTTCTGGACGCATCATCGTCAGATCTCGCTCTCCGCGCGCTCTAAGTGTAGATTGCCGTGCGGTTAACCACTTCATACGGACACATTATTTTAATGGTACTGCCCGGTTGGTATTTTTTTCGTCGTGCTCTTATTCGGAGTCATTAGCTTTAAACATCTACATTTCCTGCGGTACGGGGCTCGAAATTCGAGTCGTAATGATGATTATTCTGCGCCGGAGTTGGCCCCGAGACAATTTTATATCTCGAATTATTCCTTGATTACAAGCTGGCCGCGACGGCTTCATCGCGATCGTTGTTTGTTTTTTCCGCTCCGCTCTAATTTGGATTCTATTTTCTTAGAATCGGTTTTTTCCCCTCGCTTTTTTCTTTCGTTGGTACGCCCGTGTCAGTCACCTCGAACTCCGAAATCTCGGAAATTCGCTTTTCTCCGGCAAATTATCGTTTTGTATACAGGGTGATGCAGTCATAATGTCATTAATGTTAAGAGAAAATACGGAAAAACGACTATACAGGGTGAATCTTAAATAAGTACAAATATTTTAACCAGCAGTATAGTTTTGTGTGTAGAACACATAATTAATAGTTTTTTTACAAAAAAATCAGAAATAAAAAAGTGAAATTTTAAATAAATTTCGTAATTTTTCAGCAGAAAACTTGTTGAGGACCGCTGGCCTAGACAGACCCTTCATACTTTTATGAGTCATAGTGCTGCAGACTGAACGTGTGGTTCACAGTGTTGCCAGTATTACACAAATGTCTTTGCTTCAAGGAAGAAAAAATCTCAACTTTTAGCGAATTTTGTCAAGTGTAACATTTTATATTATTTTTTATTATCAAACTGTCATGACAGATTATCGGAAGCCCAAGTCAAACTTGTTAACCCCACATAATGCATGAAAATAGCAATAAAATTTGCTAAAAGTTGACATTTTTTCTATTTTAAATAAAAAACGCGTGCATAGTTTTTCGTTATTCTTCATAAAATAACTTAAGGAAATTGTGTTTTGTGTCCCTTTCTAACAGTGTACAATGACATTTAACTTGTGAAATGTGGATTACTGATTAAATAGTTAATTTTTTAACAAACAGGTAAGCTTGTGTGCACGTTTATGTATAATTTTTGAACATTGGACATAGTAATATCACGTAATATCTTCCTAAATATTTTACGGTAGTATTGAACTTGCGGAAATTCATTTTTAATCGTTGAAGTATAGTAAGGTTAGTTCAGATGTTAAAATTTATGTTAATATTGCTGCGTATCATACTACATACCCAATTTTACTGTACTTATGCTTAAAACAAGTATTTTTAAAATAGAACTATTACGTTAAAGGAAACGTAATATTTATATTGGAGGAGATATGGCAACCTCGCAACAAATTATATGTTTCATTACGTTGTTGGATGAAAAATCCGCCAGCGGTTCTCAAAATGTGGGTATTTTTTTAAAAAATTAATATCTCCGTAAATATTAGAAATTTTTAAAAATGGCTTTCACTAGACTGATTTAAATGACGAACTACACCAGCAGTTAAAATATTTGTACTTATTTAAGATTCACCCTGTATGTATAGTACGACGAAGCGATTGAAATAGTACCTATATTACATACCAAGGTAAAAAATTATATTTTTTCGAGAGGTTTAAAGGTTGGTTAATTTCCCGAATGTAATTCAACGTTTTATCCACGACCACGACCAAAACCGGTCAATTAAAAGAATGAAAGCCGTGTGGGAGCAGTTGAAAAACTATGGTTTTGAAAAACGTCATATTTGACAAATTTATTTCAATCAAGAATATTATTGACTGTCAGGTAGGAGAATCGATTGTTTCGATAGTCAGATGGATACATAAAGGCCCAGTTTTTCAATTATTGGTTACCAAAAATTTAGTAGTTAACTTTTGGCTAAGATAACCTGTCCACGAAGTAGGGGTTAACTGAGGATGTGACAGTCAATTCAGAAGTTTAACCTAGAAAATAGTTAAAGTCTTTAATTTGTTATGGAAAACGATATTAATCCATACAGCAGCGACGAAGAAGATATTAGTAGACCTAAAATAATACGAGCTAGACCAAACTACTACGAAGAATATGACGGTAAAGACTTTTTTAATATATTTGTCACCGTGGACAGTTGCTGCAACCTGCGATATTTTAAGAACACACTCGACAGTTGTCATAAACAAATTTGAAAAAGTTAGGTTACCAATTTCTGGGTTTTCGTTGCCAACGTAGTGCATTTTATATAAAAATCGTAGCAAAATACATAAAATGTGCCAGCAATTTCGCCAACATAAATAAATAAATTGCAAACCTCCAGATAGTTAACTGAAGTAACAGAAAGTAATGAAAAACGCATTTGGAAATTAACCATTAGTCAACTTGTAGGTGCATGTTACTTATCATACAAGTTAACCATCAATTGAAAAACCGGCCGTAAGATGCAAAAAAGTTCTGTCATTTAAAAGAGACATGAGGTGCCATAAGTGGCGCCCTCTAGTGACGTCAAAATTAGAAACATATTTGGATTTCTCGTCCGCAAAAACCCCCGATTTACAAATTTTATGTAAATATTTGGATTTCTTAAGAAGTTATTTACAAATATCGAAAATAAAATTTTACACCCTGTAACTCCGTTAATAATTAGTTTTGGAAAAAATATTATAGAAAGAGGTAGCATTTATTTTCGGTCTAGAATTATCCCCTGATTTTTTTGCTCATCATTTCCGGACACCCTGTATATTATGGTATTATTAAGTAAAAGTATAATGAAGGTAGTGTTTTATTAAATTATGCATGACAACAATGATTTTAATGATACCGGTTTATTTCTAATTTTGCCAAACATGCCTAACCTCACTTTAAACAACCGAGAATAAAATGAGACAAGTGAAGTGAACAAACTATCGAGCTTATGCAGATAGCTGAAAGAGAGGGGGGGGAATTCTCAGCTTGAACTCACGTACACGTTCAATTAATTGAGTCATGACGTTACTTGTAATAATAATGTGAGTTTTCTTGCAAAAGGGAAGCAGCTATTGCTTGAATATCAAGTGAAGGATATCTTTCCTTGCAGTTATACCTGTTGCACGTCGCAAATGTCAATTTTCTATTAAAGCTATCATCCAAGGGAGACATCTTGTACGTATCACGTGCTTTTACGACGCCAACGACACTCATCCGTGGACAAAGACTTCGCTAGATGGCGCCACCGTCACATTCGTTTCGTCACGGGCTTGATTTATCATCCTGTAATCGACTTTACGATCCGCGGTAGGTACGCGAAGGCCCTATAAAAATCCGGCGGGGCGAATAATTTACGATATTTCATACGATATTTTATAAGATAAATCATCGGATAGGAAATAGCTAATAACCGTTTCCTATCTCGGCCGCGCGGAGAATGCCCCTGAATAAGAGCTGTCCGTCCAAAGATAAATCACTGACGGTAATTACCTGGCAGATGCAATTAAAAAACGCTGTTACATGCCCATTCCTTCTTTTTCAGAACCAGATAAGCGGTGGGAGCCTTGTTAAGCCGACCATAGACTTCGGTTCTTTTTCACGCGTAGGTATCCAGTTAGGTGCGATACACTTCATTTTCTACAATCCCCTCGTACAATTCCTTGGTGTTAATGCTTAGACACGCTGTATGTACATGTACGGATATAACTGAACTTGTATGAAACGCCACACTGTTACAATACGCCGTGGACGTTCTGGACCCACAACTCTTCCATGATTCGGTTCGCCCTACATTTGTACTCATTGCACACCGCGGTAAAGGTAGCTGCACATGTTTGCCGGGAAATCGTTCTGCTAAAGCATTCTCATATCTTGAACAGTGGAATACTTTCAATTTTATTAGCAGGGATACTAAGCGCAGTCGAAACCAGACGCGTGTGGTAGCGTCAAATTCTTATTTTCTCGACTTTTTCAACATTCTTTGTGTGTTTTAGCGTTTCTTTTCAGTTCGAGGTGGATTATCCTCGTCGGGCGAAGCGTCGATGGGCACCACCGACACTAATCGTACGGTCGACCAGAAAAAACCGTAATTGGTCGCGCGTTCCATCAGATTTCGTTAGAAAATTGAAGTGCGCCTAGTCGGGTATGTCGGCGACAGCGACCGTCTCTTGTTCTTGCTCGGAAGCTAGATCGGCTTTCGTTCTGCGACTTCCTTTTTTTGGGCGACGAGCGCGCGATGCTCGGATTTTTTTCCCCGGTCGGATCGCGGAGTGCTACGCGATGCGTAACTATTTTATCGGGTGGAGGTCGATGCGTTGATGTTTGTTCGCTTATAGCCATCTAGTTCTCGATGTCATCCGATATGCTCCCCGTACATACAGGGTGTTTGAAAACTCATACTGACAAAAACCCTCCGAGTAAACTACGTTGTTAAAAAAAAATAATTACTTTATTGAATTTTAAAATTCCCTTCCGGCTAGTCATTAGTTCATTTGTAATTATTTTGCAGTTAACTGTATTTAGTAAATATACTGGAACATAAATTATTGTCATAACTGGAACTCATTATTGTCACAGCGGTACAGATCGATACAATTTAATACGTCACAAAAAAGGTGAAAAGGATTGTGAATCAGTTCAAATTAGCGCCATTAAGTTTTGTGTGATTGTTATGGTGTATACTTAGAGGCGGTGTATACTTGTTTGTTTTGGGTAATTTTAATAGCTATAGAATATCAAATATTATTGCATAGTAGAACTCAACAAGTGTTTGAATGAAGGTCCATCCATCAATTCATTCAAGAATGGTTATGATCGTCGCTGGTATGCTCTGTTTCGATTCCTTTTTTAATTATTTAACTTTTCACTGTATTTTGAACAATTTTGCAGTGATTTATAATTATTTATAGTAGGTAATGAAATTTGTCATTAATTAAAAATTGTATTTGTACTAAAAAATGCTTAATTTCACATCTTTCATTTATTAAATTATGGACACTTACGTATTGAATGAAAAAAATTAAGTGTCACGTATAACATATTTTTGAAAAGCCTACTTGACGACCTTTCTAATGGCAGACAAATATACAGGGTGTTCCATTAAAAACCCTATAATTTTTATTCTTACACATTTTTCGTATCATGAATAATAACGGAGGAAAAGGGGGGTCGCCACCCTGTACATTAAAATTGTCGACATCCCGGCGAAAGACATATACGAGACGAGCACTTCTCAGAAACGATAACATTTTCCATCACAATACCGACGATATTTCGACGTGGTATGATATACATGATGGCAGCGTTGTTTCTGTAAGGTTTGAGTGCCCTTGTCGGATCGCGGTGAATTCCGTAATTAAGAATAACCGGGGGCAAGCCATCGAGCAGGTCCAGTGTGGCGAGGTTGCAGGCCAGCGGCGCACCGACATTTTTTTTAAGGAGGATAACATGGTACGTGGATAGGCCGCAAAATCAAATTGCATTTATGTAGATTTAAAGGAGACATGCATTGATCAACAATCGCTTATTGTTTTAGTCTACACAGTGTGTGACATAAATATGACACATTTACAATTACCTTATAGGAAAAAGTGAGGCAATATATACTTTAGGACTACGACGCGCCTTCAAGATGCGACTGGATGAATCGCGTTGTACACCTGGAATTGGGTAGAAAATTCGAGACGTATAATAAATCAGGATGAGACTGTTTTAGTTGAGATTTCCGAGGTGACGCATTGTTTCAGCAAACAATTCAATATATGAATTTAGAATATATGATTTGGTATCAAGAAATAAAGATTTGTTTGCCCTATACAAACAAATAATTTATTTCAAACAAAAAATATTTTAGCGAACACTACATTTTTTTTTCGGTGTGGATGTATTATTAATTCTATAGTTTGCGAATATGTATAGGATTGTCAATCCAATGTGTGTAAATTTATTTGCCGTTTCTTGTGTGAGACGTCGAAGTAGTTTAAAGCAAACCCGTAATAACCAAAGAAATTTCTTCTCAACCCACCATTAAACTAGTTAAGTAAATTCAGACCAAAACTGCAAGACCCAACTGATTTAACTGTTTACAACACTTTAACTGAGCCAGTGCTGCTAACGGCGCGGACATGGACGTTATCTCGTCGACTGTAACTGTCTTATTGAATTCAAGAATAAGCAGATATGATGTGTGTGTGTCTTTATACGCATTTTTGTTGCAGCCGATAAAATTAAATACCTGAAGAATGCTTTATATGGTCGTGGTACCAATTTTATTAGAATTATCTAATATCTGATATTTTTATCTTGAAAATAATTGGCATTTTAGACCAGATACTGTTTAATGTCACGTACTGTATTAGCCCTTAGAAAAATTGCAGTTATTTCATAAACACCTTGTATATTCTGGTGCTAACTTCGCCTAATAACACAATTCGCACATTTTAAATCGTTTGTCAATGTGTAATCCTCACTGTGTAAACGATCAGGTCAGCCAGTAACGAAATAGGAAAGACGCGAACTTCGGTTAGTTCTGAGCCGCCTTAGATATCGGCACGCCCCTGTCTGCTACCGCCAAGTTCCCTTTGGCTACTGCTGGCGAGTTACGCGTAAATTGTAGCTGAGCCTCAATGCTACATAACTAATTGGAACATCCCATAAAGGTGAAATTGATGGTTGTATCGTTTTACATCGTAAAATATCTCGGATGGCCGGTTTTATCACTTCCCGCCGTTTTCGGTATTATTGTCCGATCTAATACTAATAACGTCGTTACTGCAAAGAACTGATAGTAATTTTCCTCGTAATTTACCTTGCACCGCAGGCAACTACCACAAAACCAACAGAAACAATTACATCATGTCAAAAAATGGCATTTGAAGTATTCAAAACGTCAAAGTAATAGGTAACATTGACGATTTTCATGAATTAACTAAACCAAATTACTCCTTGCTCCAGTTTTGGTAGATATCCATGGTTATTTTCCACACTCGATCCAGTTTCTTCAAACATCCCTAGTTATTTTTCCCGCGCGTTCCATTCGCAGCAGATCCACGGTTCTTTTCATCAAATCGCGAAACTGAGTTAGAGCATCATAATTTCGTATATTCCCCTGCGACTAGTAGAACTATAACCAGATCTACCGGCTTGCGATCTTCTTATTGCCTGGTACTTCTAAATTACATACTGGGCGTAATTTATTGGTAATTCCGATAGCAGTACTTTCAAGTCACTAATTAAAGATCATCGTACGCTGAAGATCCCGTACATCAACGATAATATCTGATGATCAGGTGGTTAAGGTAATGAAAAGCACTTCGTGACGTAGAAAATTGATAAGACGTCGAGATGTTTGGATACGTATTAAAAATGAACGCGACATTTGGACGATGGAAAATCGCTATGGCTCATATGAAGCCTGATGAGTTTTTTTATACAAACAAAGAGTATTTTAACAACTAAAACTGGTGCTAATGTTACTTGTTAATTTAAAAACCTATTTTTTTTTATTCAACTGTAAATGTAAATATTGTTATTACATAAACTTACATAGTTCTGCATATAAGATTGTTCACTTTTGTTTATAAGTATGTGAAAATAATTGTTACAATGTGGGGTAAGAATAACAAAATAATGCGTGTCATACAAATGCATTTTAAAAGTTATTATATTATCTGAGGAGAATTTAAATAGCAAAAGTGGATAAACAAAACATCAATTTTATTGGCCAATTTCTGTTTTACACTACTTAAAATAAATTGAAAATCAACTTGTTCAGCTTATTGTCCTATAAATTGTTCTGCGTAGAACAGCTATAACAACAATAACATTTAAAATATGGAAAACTTTATCAATTAGGTATTATACGTATCAAGCCATTCTAATGCATTTATTATCACAATGTTAAAGTTAATATTAATAAAAATTTTAATATCTAGCACAGCAAAATTATTAATAACCCTCGTATCTAGTCTGCTGTAGTTAAAATCATGTACAACTTGTTGATATCCCTCGTAACACACCTGTCCAAGTTGATTTATGACCTCAAGCAAAAAACCGTGTCGCCTCTGATCACATAAAAGGAGTGGTGTATCTGTTCAAATTTAAATCGTGCCTGAATGTACTACCGTATACCAGATTTAAACCCAATTGAGTTGTTCGAACTTGACAGACGTCATCCCAGACAAACTCAGCCACCGATAAGTATCAAAATAGTACATTTAGGAGCAAATTAGCTTCCATTTTTATTAGGCGTAATAAAAATATCGCTGCCACGTGCTCCCGCAACTACCGCCGATAACAGCGATGCCTATCGGCGCGGCGTGCTTGATTTTGACGTTTAATTAGGTCATTCAACTATATCATCGCCCGTTATCGCTCGGAGTTTTTCTCTCGTTGCTCAATCAATGTCAATGTCAAACGAATTCACATACACGGAGGCCGAAAAAACAGTTTCCTGTTAAAGAGTTATAATAGTGGGCCAGATAGACGTTTCGACGGTGGCATTGCCTTCTTCAGGTGGTAGCGAGATCATAAATTAGTGAAATTTTTTCGAAAATAAATTATCTCCATCCCAGTTACGATTATTAAATATCTACATAATAAACTAAGTACAGAGGAGATGTTTTTATACTCCTTGTTAACTATAGGAGATAGAAAGAAAATTACCTCGGCCTCACTCTAGATCTCTCTTTAGAAAGAGAGAAAATTAATGGTTAAAACGAAAATGATCTATCGTCTTTTGTTTCGAGTAATAAACAAAATTTCATAAATAAAATTTTCCAGTTTTCGATACATGTCTGTAATTTGGTTGTTTGTAAAGTTTGAAAAAAAAAATTAATACGTTCTCCAGACACTTTTTTGAGTAGAGTCCAGCGGCGTGCATACTTTTTTGTAACTTTATTGATTTTTGAGTTATTGTAGTATAGAAATTTGCCCATTCTGTACATACTCTATACATCTATTCTTAGTCTTTAATAGACTAATATTCGCAAAAGCTAGTCCCTCTAGGTACATTTTTTCTTTAACAAAATGTTATTGTTTAGATGAAACAAACTCTAACTATTTATATGCAGAAGCAATGGCCATGTGTTCTACTTATGACTTGACTTCGACATTATGTGTTTTATTGCGAAAAAAAATTAAAAATAGTAGGCTGATAAAGCGTTATCGTAGCGTATCATATAGGAAATGTAACGTAACTTTTTTTCCTCTTAAAGTTTCGTTCATTTTGCGCGTTATATAAATATGTATACAGGGTGGTCCGTTTTTTCATGACTTTTCGTTGGCGTAAACCGAAAGGTATACAAGATGCCTCAAATTAGAAAAAAGTTGCACCTTTTGAGGACCACCAAGATAAACTGAACAGATCCTGGATCACTGCTGCCATTGCAAAAATATTGTAAAATAACTGAAAAAGCAATTTTAGAAAATGCCATCTAGCCTCGTTATTTCTAAATAGAACCAGCTGAAACTTGACACAGGGAGATAAGCGAGAGCTCAATTTTCATTGAAGGAAATTGTCTACAGCCACTAATTTCCGTTCAATTATAATAAATACAGTATGCGCCAAAAGTATGGAATAAATTCAATAAAAACGAAACAATTTTTTTTTGGGAAAAATCCTCGAACAGGTCGATTTTTAATTTAAAAAATACATATTTTTTTGCGTAAAATGCGATTTTCAAATGTCATTTGTTTTCGAGTAATGACGTCATCGATTTTTTTTTAAATGGCAACACCATATTTTTTTCCTTGATTCTGAAAGATCGTTTAATTCTCTATCAGACAGTACTAAAATTTTGCCCTCTTACATAGGAAAGTTTTCGAGTAAATGACGATTGAATGTTAGAAAACGTAAATCAATTAAAATAAAGCAAAAACGTTATCAAGTTTAGTTTTTCGAATTCCATAGTTCTTTTATGGATCACGTAGGTGAAAATCTTTGCAAAGTGTCATTGTCACATCGACTTTCTAATAAGTATTGTAAGCGACATAGAAATTATTATTCAATTTAAAGTATTATGGCACATTTAACTGTTACTCAAAGAATTGAAATTTTAATTCTTATCGGATGCGGGAATATGACTAGAACTCAGCAGGAAGTTTGCGATTTATTTAATGAAAAATATTCAGATCGCCCTATCAGCCAATCAACAGTCAGTAAGGTAGAGTCTAAATTTAGAGAAACTGGCAATGTTGTAAATATTCCAAAACCTGGACGTCCAAGCATTAATGAAAATCAGAAACAGAACATTTTGATAAGTATGGTGGATAATCCTCATAATACTTCACGATTGGTTGCATTAAACAATGACACTAGTCAGAGCACAGTGCTACGTATCTTGAGGAAGGAAAAATATCATCCCTACAAAATTCAACTTGTGCAGGAACTGAATGAAAATGATCCCGATCGCCGCTTACACTTTTGCGAAATTCTAATGGATTTATGTCAAGGAAATAGAAATTTACACCGGCAAATACTTTTTTCAAATGAGGCCACATTTTGTCTGAATGGTACAGTAAACCGTCAAACTTGCAGATATTGGAGTCGAGAAAATCCTCAACGGATGGCAGAAGCACATACCCAACACCCTCAGAAATTAAATGTGTGGGCTGGAATAGTTGACAACAGAATAGTAGGGCCTTTCTTCTTTGAAGGAACCCTTACAGGACAAAGATATTTAGAGTTTCTAGAAAATGACCTTGTTCCAGCCCTTGCAGTAATTTTTCCTAACGATAATGACCCTGACATTCCTGACGATACCATATGGTTTCAGCAAGACGGTGCACCTCCGCACTATGCGCGCCCTGTACGAGATTTTTTGGACAACTGTTTTCCTGGGAGGTGGATCGGCATACGCGGACCGATAGAATGGCCTGCAAGATCGCCAGATCTTACACCTCTTGAATATTTTTTATGGGGATACTTGAAGTCAAAAGTGTACATTAATAAACCACGTAATTTAGAAGAACTTCAAAATCGCATTCGGGACGAAATATGCAGAGTTACCCTAGAAATCATTCATAATGTGCAAGAAGAATTTCTTCACAGACTTGCGCATTGTCAAGAAGTTGGTGGATGGCAATTCGAACATTTAATTTAAGTATAAAATTTAATCAATTGTATTTTATTTTACATACCTCAGAATTGTTATTTTTTTATGGATAAAATTTACGTTTTCTAACATTCAATCGTCATTTACTCGAAAACTTTCTTATGTAAGAGGGCAAAATTTTAGAACTGTCTGATAGAGAATTAAACGATCTTTCAGAATCAAGGAAAAAAATATGGTGTTGCCATTTAAAAAAAAATCGATGACGTCATTACTCGAAAACAAATGACATTTGAAAATCGCTTTTTACGCTAAAATATGTATTTTTTAAATTAAAAATCGACCTGTTCGAGGATTTTTCCCAAAAAATAATTGTTTCGTTTTTATTGAATTTATTCCATACTTTTGGCGCATACTGTATAACATTGGCTGTGAGCTATGAAGAACGGTGTGTATTGTAGGTATACACCGAAAAAAATAACATTTTGTAACACATTTATGACTGAAATTATTCTAGGTGGTGAATTTTGATTTAATTAATATTTTCACAATTATTATTGTGTGTGTGTGTGTATTTTTTTTATTTAATATTATGATTTTTTTCGTTTGCTTTTTTGACAGTTATCTTACGCGTAACATCATAATATGCTCTGTTCTGTATTCTCATCAAAATATATCCATATGCATGCACAGAAACTTGTTGGAATATGGAAATATGGACGTCGTCGACCTTTTTTACAGCTGCGCTACTAATTTTTCAAAAACGGGATAAGAGTATTGCTAACAGCTGTAGAAGCATAATTAAATGTTATTTATTGGAATTTTATAAGCGGGACTACACTACCAAAGCGGTGTTAACATTAAAAATATAATATATGCGAAATTTCACAATAAAAACAAAATCTTTGAAACATTTTTCGGAGTTGTAACTATTTTAATGATTTTTTGAATAAATGCCAAAACAAATAGTATTTTTCATTATAATCCATCTCTAGTAGATCAATCTATGAACAGAGTTGTTACATCTAGTGCTTGCTGAGACAAGATATCTTGTCACAATCAATATTTTAGCGTTTCTTTGACGTACGATGACTATACTTTGGATTTCGAAGAACTACAAACGAAATTAAGGTTACTGCAAACTACTACAAAGGATTTTGTAGATTTGGGTTGAATCATATTTTCTGTACGTTAAGTAAAGTCAAAATTGTCAAGTGATGGAAAAAAGTTGCTGTATAGCATGCTTAAAATAGAAATGGTTTTATATATTTTACATATGAATAGAATAGAAAGTCAAAATTGTCAAGTGATGGAAAAAAGTTGCTGTATAGCATATTTAAAATAGAAATGGTTTTATATATTTTACATATGAATAGAATAGAATTTGAGTTGCCAAGTCTTGTCTTGGTCTTGCAAGACCATGTCAAGGCCAAGGTACAGCAAGCCTAAATTGTCACTAGTCACGTCTAGTTTCGAAATAATATGTAAATAACACATAATACGAATTTCATATCTGTTTTTTTTATGTTTGTAGTTTTATTATAACAAACAATAAAACTACGCAGTTATTTTTGCTGCGGAAAGAAAAGAGCAACCACTGCAAATAACTTAAAAGATGTTTATCCTTGTTTCACAAAGTGCATATTATATATAAAGCTACCTATTTCCCGCGTTGCTTGGCTTGGCATTTGAAGTTCTACATTTCGGTACACCGGCGTCAATGTAGGTTATTCACGGAACAGTACACATACAGTAATTTCATAAAAACTTCGCCAATTGCTTTCTTTTATTAGATTTTACAAAAAGACAACTTTTCTCAGTGTAGACCGGCGTCATACAGTGGCCATATTTAAACGTCGAAACAACCGTGACGCGTACCATTTCCCGCCCCGCAAAAAACGAAAATTAAGTAATAGCCGCATTTAATTATACATATAGAACCTCCGGTGCATGACAAAACGCTATATTAATCCATCCAATTGTCCTCTCGGACAACAGAAGTTAATACCAAGTTGGCACGGCGCCATTACAGCGAACAATGCTGCATTTTTTCCACATCCACACGAATGAATCGCCGAATGACGACAACCGATGCATATGATCGAAAGATAAAATAAAAAAGTGTAATTACCGTTGATAAAAAATTGTACTAGTATTTTTTTGGTAATTGATTACACAACAATTGTAGCAGTTGTCGCCACGTTGCTGCTACCTTCGAAATCCACCATGGAGTAACCTTTACCTAGTAGTAGCACAGAAAATATAGCTACGCCACAGAACTCTCGTGGGGACATATTAGGGAATAGGTCCTGAAGTTGTCGACAGATGGCGCAACGATACGTATTTGTTAAAATTTTAAAACTTAGAAATATGCGCTCTTCGAAAGAAGCAGCCTAGCGCGTTCGTTTCCTTGACGACCGCTGCCTCTGTTGCCATATCTTGTCGCCTTTATAAAGTGCGTTGCGTTTATGAATTTTAATAGTGGAGTAAAATCGCCTCGCTAACTCGCTTATTTGTGGTTCATTTTTTAAAGCTATAACTAAATGGAACGTTTACTATAATTTAAAATAGACTTCTACAACTTTTTTAAGTAGGGCTGACTTAAAATCAAATTATTGATGCTTGAATTTTATTTGACAATTATGTTTTTTATTACATCGCAGTTGTAAAGCGATTTTACTAATGTTCATAATTTTTTCACAACCTATATTAAAAAACATAGCGCTTCTAATGGTACACACCAATTTTTGATAACTTAAAAGCCTTTTCGAAAAAATTAGTTTCAAAGTCGTACCAGTAAATTTATGCATTAAAAATGTTAGTATGCGACTATGCTGATTATTGATAATTGATTTATAGCTATACCGAGGCCAATGTAGGCAAAATTTTAAAAATGTTTTTTTTAAGTTTACTTTGCTTGTGCTACGGTTTTCAAGAAATTAAATTGAATTTTATGTATGTGCGACGTGTGAATAAGCTTATATTTGCGGTACAGAATATGTTTTCATAAATAAGCTCGTAAATAAGACGGTTCATTCATTCGGCGAGTTAGAAATATCTATATTTTGGATAAAGAAAAAAAGGATTTTTATTAAATACAGGTGATGAATGAATTTCAAGGGTTGATTTCTTGTCATATTTTAAGCAAAAAAGTGCATGTGAACATCGGTCCGCAAGTGCTTCGTTTCCGAGATGCAGGGTGTCAAAGTTGGGAAAATAAATTGCATTTTCTTAAATATCTTTCGACTGATTCGAAATAATTTAATGAAATTTCATACACAGGGGTTTTCTGGAATGACAAATTCAAAGCTGTGGTCAATTTAGGTGCATTACGTAAAATGCGATTTATTTTTCCAACTTTGACACCCTGTATCTCGGTAACGAAGCACTTGCGGACCGATGTTCATATGCACTTTATTGCTTAAAATATGACAAGGAATCACCCCTTGAAATTAAAGTCATCACTTAAGATACACCCTGTATATATTATCATTGTATTAGACATATTTATGACATCGCCCTCTTCAGAATTAGAAAGAATTGTAAACAGGTAATTTTTTATAAAAAAACAAAAAGGAGTTTTTTATGTTCATTATTTTTTAAATATGTTTAAACATGTTTAATTTGCGGAAATGCCTTTTATTTATTGAATTATGAAATTGAAAAAAACAGCAGAGAAAGGTTTATTGAATATATTAAAGGCAGCTGAATAAAAGAAAATTGTAAACGAATTCTAAATAATATAAGCAAAATATATTATCGAACAATAAATGTTAAAAATTTCACTTGGCTTGTCGAAGCTCAAATTAATGAAACAGTTAATACATCTAAAATAAAGTCTATATCATCCGTTTCACTTAATACATCTAAAATAAAGTCTAAATCATCCGTTTCACCAAGCACTAATTAAGCCAGTACTAGATACGTCAACTACTCGCAACTAGAAGCATTTGCGTTTGCGATGTTTGTGACGGAATATTTGCACTCGCCAGGCACTCGTCCGGGAAAATGTGGGAAATCTCTCGGGTGCAGATAGAACATGAAAAACTAAGATGATAAGTTTGTATAAAAAAATTTTTCTACATATCCTCCCTACGGATATATGTGTCTGAATAACGCAGCTGGTAATCGTTTTTATTTAATTACTTTTAAAGTACCTGCTTAATATAATTTAATAAAAATTTAATGTGATGGACACTAGTAAGGAGCTCTTAAAATAGTGTCCTTGAAACATATTTAGCTTTTTTAGTTTACCAGGGATGGGCTAACCTTTACAACTTACTGCCTAAATTTGTAACACTTGTATAATAAAGACTTTAAAATAATAAATCTGGGTAGCTTCAACCTTAGATTAAAAAAAGTACTCTCGTTTATTGTCGATAAAATGAACTGAAAAGTTTGACTTATGTTCGCATGTTGAACCCTTTTATGAAGTTTTTCAATAATTTCGTTAAGGTGCGTTCTGGGACAACACTGCGTTTTTTTAATTTATATTTCTTCGAATTAAGCATCTTAAAATGAAACTTTCCTGTTGTTTGAAAGACTCATATCGCACTTTGTTGTCGACAAAAAAAAATAGAAAAAAATAACTTCTATACAGATACTGATTTATTTATTATATATTTTAGAGACAATAAAAAAATTAGTGAAATGTGGTAAAATAGTAGGTATCCTTTTTTTATATACTATCGATTTCGAAATTTTTTGTAGTTCAATCTGTATTATGAATAAATAAACACATAAACAAATCAAAACAGAAATAAATATTTTAATAAATAAATAAATGGTAACAGGTTAAAATAAATCATAAATAAAATAAAAAAGTGGTAAATGTTACAATAAATCAAATCAAATCAAATTACCACATCACATAAAATCGTGGTAATAAATAAATAAAATATTTATCAAAATTCAAAAATAAAAATAACCTTCCAACCTCTTTGGATACACCGAATTCAATTGTAAACAATTGGTGGACTTTTATGTATATTTTCCATAATTTTTTTATGAATTTATCTCTTGAATTGGTGGCTATATTGCTATATAAAAAATTGGATAGATTTTTTTCTCCCTTAGCTGTGTGTAATTTAGATAATTATTAGATAAACATTTTCTCACTCTCTTACTTTGTGCGGTAAATTTAGTTTTAGAGAAAAAAAATCAAAATTAAATCAGTGCATTCAACTTTATACTTAATTTGAATGAAATATTGACTAATTCCTATAGAATATTAAATTATCTTAAATTGAATTGAATTAAATCAATTTGAAGTTTTAGTAGCAAGTCAATTTTAAAATTTATATTTGTCAATTTTTTAGAGAATTATTTTTTAAATCATATATTTTGTCTCTCCTAGGATAAAGACAAAGGGAAACTATTGTTGTATCATATCGTTTATAAGTATAACAATGTTATGTATTATACAATCTTACATTTTTAAATTGTATTGTTTGCAAAAATTAAATTATGGGTTAAAAAAACGATATTAGCAGTTTTTTTTGCGTATAGGCATTTTACGCTTAGCACAATGCATAAACCATTTATTACATAAATCTTAATTTTTATGTGGAAACCGAAACATTCGAACTCCCGATTTTCCAGTTTCACCACAATTAAAATATTAGCACTTATTTCCAGCCATTATTGTCGATTTATTCTAATATACTCGTATTTAATAATAATAATAATTGAAATAGCAACTTAACAAGTACACATAAACAGTAGCAAAACAAACTGACATAAAAAGATCTGCCACTGTGTGTAAAAAATTCTATAAAAACAGCTGAATGCACGCCTTGGCCATATCTTAAGACAAAGATAGACAAGCGGCCGCCGCTCGGCTAAAACGAACCTCAACGTCTTTGTCTTTTAGCCATTCGTCTCCAATAAATGCCGTAAACCGCGTCAGTGTCACATTATCATTGTAGCAAAGTATACCTACATTTTGTATACAATCAATAATAATTATAAACATTCTAACTATCTATAATCTATATGATACTGAAAATATCAGAGGAATGTAATTTGTAATTTTTGTGAAAATATAATTTTATCTATCTATTCAGAACACATATTTAATTCAACGCATATAAATTTAAAGAAATCCCCCAAAGATTATTTTTTTTAACTTTTTTCGTATCACAGTTTCTGAGATAAGGGCACAAGGAATTTTTTTTGAACATGTATATATGTATGTATTACGTATGTATGCATAAGCTTTTTTTCGTCGTTTTAATATTTTCTTCGATTATAAAAATGTCACTTGTAATTATCGAAGTAATACAAACAAGGTATAATTCTGGATCTATACAGAAAGAAAAATTATGTCATATTATTAATCAATTAATAAAATTAGAAATATTTACGTTTTCTCAAATTGTTATTGATGTATTATTATTATTCTAACACAATTTAAAATTTTTAAATAAGTGCCTATTTATTTACATATGTGTCTACTTTATTTTTAATTACAATTACTGTAAATTATAAAAACGTCAGTCACTGATGTGTAAGAATACATATTATTATTGTTATTTAATACTTTTTATTATTTAGGTATAATATTCTAATAACTTCCGTAAAATTTACATTTGGCAACGCTTTCTGAATTGGGCGCTAAAATCGACTCGCCTGTGGCGCGACCTACGAGCTAATAGCTAAACTTACTCTTTCTACTGTACATGCGCAGTTTGAAAGAAGCTGGCTTTTGGAGCCGGCTTCTTTTCGGGGACTACATTTAAACACTACTTGACGAGCCTTCTGTTGCGTTAGCTATATATTCTGTGGTAGTAGCTTATCATGTGTCTGTGTGAAGGTGAGGCAACAAAAAACCTGACAGAGAGAAGACATTTTGGCATTCGACTACGTTTTATAGAAAACTAACGCAACAAACAGAAAGTGCTACAACTCTTAAATATAATTGTTTTTCGAGTTGAAAAGCATCTTAAAAATGTTTTAACTTTGAGAATTTTGAAATGCTTCTAAGCGAAGACCATCTTTTCTCTTTTGTAGACAGTATTTTAAAACTCATTGTACATAAACACTAGATATAAAAATGCGCGAGATGTGAGGTATTGACAAAAATTACACATATTGCAATTTTGCGGCTATGCGAATTAAGGTAAAGTGGCAAAATAAAGTTATTATATCGTTGCTATCACCTTTAAGTGGCCGGAAAGTTGATGGGTTTGTTCCATTGGCCACTTGTACAATAAACGTAACTAATGAGTTACATTTTACTTCTTCATTTTACTTATTTCACTTCAAAGTTTTATTTTCAAAAGCAGACATGTTTACAGATGTTTGTTTAAGGTGGCCATTTTATAATAGAAATTTAAAAATATTATTACTCATCAGTATTGGTTTCAGGTAAAAAAAAAGGTTAATAATTTTGTTGAGGCATACATATCATAGTTATTCGATTCTTGAAATTTATAGATAGAATTATTTGAACTGTTTTTTAGTATCGAATTCTTCATTTTATTTTATCTACATACGAATAGTCAACCAACATACAAGTATATCTAGTAAACTGTCTCTGTTTCTCCAGTTTCTCTTTCAGAGGCGGCAGCCACATCCCCACGTTTTCGCCACGTAATCACAACGTGGCTTAAACATATTTGTATAAGATGCAAAAACGTCGTTCAAACATAGTTGCCTCCACAAAAATGTTCCCCATTTTAGTCACCATCCCGTAATTAGTTATTTCGGCAGTGCACTTTAAAGTTTTCAGTGTCATAGCTGCTACGTTCTATTCTCTAACAATGCTACTTGGGATGAGAAACCTGCCGACTCCCCTAACAATTCGAGACACGCCACTGGCCGCCAATCTCACCGACAAATTCGGCGAGTGGCCTCGCACTTCTCGATCGCGATCTATAATCGTCGTTTTATTCATTAGCGCTACGCCTGGCTCCATCTAGCCAAATACTGGCGAACCATCGCCCAATCGCCAATCATACTGGGTGAGTCAGCCAAAATCGGTCAACCGTTGCGGAGGCAGATCGAATCCGACCAAATTGAATATCAAATTGCCGTCTTTGGAGCGGTTGCCGGATTCCGGATTGTCATATTTTCAAGAATTTCACGCGGTCGAAAAAAGCGGACCGGGAGCGACTCGTGTAGTGTCTACAGGGTGGACAAACAAAAAAAAATTAAAACATTGGCATTTTTAATGTTTTAAAATATTTCTTACCTACCCCGTATATGTTGTCTGTACCTACTTAATAGTGTTCCACATTTTTTTTAAAGAAAAAGGTTACAATTACAGCCGAGCTCTTCTAGCAGTTGGTTGAAAAAAGAAAAAATTGTAAACGCAGTAAAATATTTTTGGACAATTGACTCTCTCAATGGGGAAATTGCATGATATTTCCAAATACGTGCAGAAGAATGTATTTTTTTAATCTAAATGGCGTTTGTCCTGGACAATTTCGATGAGACATATGCCTAAAAACGGTATTTAAGAAATGTTGTCTGGCCACGTCCCCACAAAACGGTCGCCGCCACAACGTAGACCTGTGACGTCGGACGCCGTTCGCACGTGTCTCTAACTATAGCAGTGTGCTTTAGTTCATACCTGTATACGATTTCCATGCTTTGGACAACGCAGTATACAGTATGCGCCAAAAGTATGGAATAAATTCAATAAAAACGAAACAATTATTTTTTGGGAAAAATCCTCGAACAGGTCGATTTTTAATTTAAAAAATACATATTTTAGCGTAAAATGCGATTTTCAAATGTCATTTGTTTTCGAGTAATGACGTCATCGATTTTTTTAAAAATGGCAACACCATATTTTTTTCCTTGATTCTGAAAGATCGTTTAATTCTCTATCAGACAGTACTAAAATTTTGCCCTCTTACATAGAAGTTTTCGAGTAAATGACGATTGAATGTTAGAAAACGTAAATCAATTAAAATAAAGCAAAAACGTTATCAAGTTTAGTTTTTCGAATTCCATAGTTCTTTTATGGATCACGTAGGTGAAAATCTTTGCAAAGTGTCATTGTCACACCGACTTTCTAATAAGTATTGTAAGCGACATAGAAATTATTATTCAATTTAAAGTATTATGGCACATTTAACTGTTACTCAAAGAATTGAAATTTTAATTCTTATCGGATGCGGGAATATGACTAGAACTCAGCAGGAAGTTTGCGATTTATTTAATGAAAAATATCCAGATCGCCCTATCAGCCAATCAACAGTCAGTAAGGTAAAGTCTAAATTTAGAGAAACTGGCAATGTTGTAAAAATTCCAAAACCTGGACGACCAAGCATTAATGAAAATCAGAAACAGAACATTTGATAAGTATGCTGGATAATCCTCATAATTCTTCACGATTGGTTGCATTAAACAATGACACTAGTCAGAGCACAGTGCTACGTATCTTGAGGAAGGAAAAATATCATCCCTACAAAATTCAACTTGTGCAGGAACTCAATGAAGATGATCCCGATCGCCGCTTACACTTTTGCGAAATTCTAATGGATTTATGTCAAGGAAATAGAAATTTACACCGGCAAATACTTTTTTCAGATGAGGCCACATTTTGTCTGAATGGTACAGTAAACCGTCAAACTTGCAGATATTGGAGTCGGGAAAATCCTCATTGGATGGCAGAGGCACATACCCAACACCCTCAGAAATTAAATGTGTGGGCTGGAATAGTTGACAACAGAATAGTAGGGCCTTTCTTCTTTGAAGGAACCCTTACAGGACAAAGATATTTAGAGTTTCTAGAAAATAACCCTTGCAGTCATTTTTCCTAACGATAATGACCCTGACATTCCTGACCATACCATATGGTTTCAGCAAGACGGTGCACCTTCGCACTATGCGCGCCCTGTACGAGATTTTTTGGACAAGTGTTTTCCTGGGAGGTGGATCGGCAAACGCGGACCGATAGAATGGCCTGCAAGATCGCCAGATCTTACACCTCTTGACTATTTTTTATGGGGATACTTGAAGTCATAAGTGTACATTAATAAACCACGTAATTTAGAAGAACTTCAAAATCGCATTCGGGACGAAATACGCAGAGTTACCCCAAAAATCATTCATAATGTGCAAGAAGAATTTCTTCACAGACTTGCGCATTGTCAAGAAGTTGGTGGATGGCAATTCGAACATTTAATTTAAGTATAAAATTTAATCAATTGTATTTTATTTTACATACCTCAGAATTGTTACTTTTTTATGGATAAAATTTACGTTTTCTAACATCCAATCGTCATTTACTCGAAAACTTTCCTATGTAAGAGGGCAAAAGTTTAGTACTGTCAGATAGAGAATTAAACGATCTTTCAGAATCAAGGAAAAAAATATGGTGTTGCCATTTAAAAAAAAATCGATGACGTCTTTACTCGAAAACAAATGACATTTGAAAATCGCATTTTACGCTAAAATATGTATTTTTTAAATTAAAAATCGACCTGTTCGAGGATTTTTCCCAAAAAATAATTGTTTCGTTTTTATTGAATTTATTCCATACTTTTGGCGCATACTGTATACGTTTAGAAGAGTTAATTTCTCATTTGTGATATTATTAGATGTTATTGTGTTACATTTTAAAAATCTAGAAACAATCTGATGATGATTTCAATTACTTCATTTACATTCTCACTTATATATCTGGATTTTATCAACTAGTAAACTTCTAGATGTATACAAGTTTTTTTAAAAATTAATTGACCAGTTCATCAGCTTCAAAGTAAACGATTTAAATCATTAGTGTTTATATAAATTGCCAATGTTTACCAACATAAATTAATAGCGCTATTTTACGAAATGACTACATTGTTGTTATGTTGCACTGAACTAGACATTTTTATTGCTTTTTTATACCATGTACTTATTAATGAGGCGGTCTGAACAGGAATAATGATTTTTTTTCTGTGTATATAATGAATATAACTGAAATACCTATGCTTTTTATCTATAAAAATATAAAAGAAGAAACATATAAATTGAAAAGGTTAATATCCAGGGAAATGTTGAAATTTGTGTAATTAATGCTTAGAGACTTAGATTATTGCACAAAATTAAAAAAAAAACACTATATATAAACAAATAATAATAATAAACAATCTGTGATTTTAAGCAGAAAGGCCTAAATTTAATTTCAGACAAATTAAGTACACATTTTTTAAATATTTTATATTTAATTCCTCCAATATTTGAAATAATATTAAATAATTAGTATCTTTTCTTTAAATAAACAGTGTGTCCACAGCCTTCTTACATTTCTAGAGGTGTTAACCTGAAAAACGGGACATACTATACAGGATGAGTCAGAAAAATAAAATTTAAATCTTGAACACATGGTATTTCTTAAACCAGCGACATTCGTATAAGGCATGATGAGCTCAAACATAATACTTTGGTGTCTAGTATCTCCAGCTTAGTATTGACCCATTCTTTCTGACTCATCCTGTATATTTCAAAATTGTGTTGAAACTACGAGAAAAATTGAAACGATACTGCAATTTTGTAGAATACAAAAAGTAGCAATGAGAAAGTTCAAACGGTTTCATAAAAACTTTTATATTCCTCGTTGACAGTCAATTGACAGCTGTCAACTGTCAATTTTGCCAATCTGGCATGAGAATTGAATTCAGCTCCCTCAAAAGCCCAAACTGTGAAAAGAGAATATTTACTTTTCTATTCTTCGTTGACAGTGTATTGACAGCTGTCAACGGTCAATTTGTCCATTTGTTGAATCCAGTGACCTCAAAAACATTACCCTATATATTAGAATAATTAAAATATGCGTTTGACATCTGTAAATAGTATTGAAAATGAATAGTTTTGTAACGGGTTAGCTGCCAAAATGTTCATTTTGGCATTTTGTGCCCATGGAGACTTTTGTTCAGGATGACAAAATCTACAACATATCAAAAATTCAGACAATTTGACAGAAACCCAATTTCCATAAGATTATTGCGGGGTCCTTTCAAGGGAACGTCAGATCCGTATCCGAAAATTTGAAAATAATATTGCACATTTGTTCCAAGCGAGCGTGTATGCGGACGTTGGCTGATTAACCCCTCGGAGACGGCGTCCACGCAAGGCCACCACTTCCATTCCCCCGAATCCGCGAAATAGCTAGGCGCTGTTCTTTTTTGTCTGCCGATAAGTCGGCACGTTCTTTTGGCGGTATACTTTTACGGCAGCGGCGGACTGTGTTCTCGACTGTCCAACATCGTCGGTTACGGAAACCACACAAGGAGATGGGAGTCGGACCTCGCCCCGCGACTCCCATAATTAACGGAAAGCAGGACCGGAATATCGAAATTTATTCCATTCGCAATTGTCTGTAAGGGCTGCGTAGAAACCTCTTGTACGGCGAATTTTAATAAAAAATCTATTCTATTTTTGCGTTCAATATACAATATTTTTCGAAAACTGCAATAAAATAAGGCAATTGTGTTATATACAATTTAATTTATATTTGAAATCGTTTGAACTGTATCTGAATCAACACGGTTTAGGCACTGTGACTATCATAACGAGAGCAACCTAATAAACAATAAAAATTGGTTGTTTGAAAAAGTAGTGTCTAAATTATATATTGCAATTCGTACTATAGGAGTGTTCGATTCAAAGTGAGCTTGGATAGTGAAGAAGAGCTTTTACCAGGGGAAGTATTGGAAGCTGCACAAAGTGCTGTTTATAAAAAAATAAAGTATGTAAAATAAAGAATGTGCCGAAAGAAATAGCAACACTTGTCTCAATTTGCCTCATATGGAAAATTATGCAGGGCGCTGCTTTAGACGTTCTTCCGTCACTCTGTTAGTTGATGCTGGGATATTACCACCATTAACCGACAGGGGGGGGGTGGTGGCGTTCTATTACTGTAGCGGAGACATGTATAGAAGATTCTATAGAAAATAAAATTTCTATCGCAAATAAACTGTTACCAGAGCAGTAAACTTCACTTAAACAATTACAACAACAGCCTTATTGAACACCCAGAACTAAAACCTACGATAACTTGATAGTCCTAGATGTGGCATAAATTTAACTCACATCATCAGAACGCGATGGGCCAATTGGTAACACATTTGAGGGTACATTGATACCAAACAACAAACTAAATACAACTGGAAAAAATATTTTTATGTTAGATGTATTCATTTTAATGTTAATAGGATTTGAACGGACAAATATATTGACATTTTGCTACAGTCACCACTGTGATGCTGCTAAATATTCTGGACGAGACTCATTTTCGAAAACTGATACAATGGAAGAATGTTCTCTTCCGAGTTATCACCCTGTAGAAGTAAATCGCTCTAATTTTTACGCATGTTTAACATAATATATTTCCAATTAACTAATTAATGTTTTTTTTATTATAATTTCTATGAGAAATTTTTCATTGCTCAATTATATCCAAACTAATGCATTTGCATAATTTGTTTCCGCGATTATATAATTAATAACAATAGTTATTTTTCACTCCACTTCCATATATTTTATGTTATACATTTATTTTTCAAAAATCTATGGATTTCGGACACATACTAACTTTTTGTACTTCTTAAAAGAATCATTCCACCTATAGATAGAATTCTCGCCACATAACCTCAAACAACGTGTCAGTGCCAACTAATTCTTAGTTTTGTAGTGGGCGAAACAGATTTTACAAATAAACACAAACAAAATAAGCAGCTTGACCTATGCGTTCAATATCGAGAGAATACAAAGTAAAATATTTAAAAGCAGTGTCAATCGCATGCAAAAAAGCTGGTGTCTTAGACACAGATAACAGGTAGGTGTCACGAGCAGTAGGCGAAATGTCCCGCACCAGCCCCATCCTCTAGGATTGACAGTCGGCGAGGTCGACGAAGAGGTTATGCTGATACCGGTGCACTGGTCCAGGGCAAAGGAATAAGCTGTTGCATGTAATATATGTGGGAAGTGATTTGATAATTTCAATACACCTAAATTGAAAGTTAGTATGAGATACTTTTGCACCTTCTGAAACCCAACTAAGCTAATTAACGCACCTGTTTTAAGAGTTGCGGCACTAACGTATAAAACGTATTTAAATCGTGTTATTACTTTAACGGCCAGTGTTTTTCTAGTAAATGTCTTGCGTATTTAATTAATTTTTTGGTTGAAATAGAGTATAATTAAGTAAAATATGGCACATTATTCAAACAGTGAAAAAGTTGACATGCTATAAGCATATTTGTTAATTATAATAATCAGTGATAGTATGTATTGTGATAAATCAGTTGGAGTGTTGTAAAAATTGAAGGACCAAGTTCTGGATAACTGTGAGTACAGAATCTGGTTTATATTTTCAGTTCCATATACATAGATGCATACATACTTTAATAGTAAAATATAGGAATGGAAAAGGGGAGGAGGCGGCCAATAATATTTTTATAAATAAACATATTTCAATCATTCTTTGACATATTCTAGTATATTAATTTTCTTGAAGCCTATTCCAAGACATTAATGTAACACTGGCAACGCTGGAATACAATTCACAATGTCACCCAAAAATTTTAATGTCGGAGTCGGATCAGTGGTAATCAACAAATTTTCTATTGAAAAATCACGAAATTTATTTAAAATTTCACTTTTTTGCTCCTGATATTTTTAAGTATTATGTGTTCTACACAGTGAACTGTACTGGCGGTTAAAATATTTGTACTTATTTAAGGTTCACCCTTTCTCGCGAGTTTCGGGCGGGTCCGGCCCTGCGGCCGGCTACTCCCATAATTAACGGTAGCGATGTCCCGTCCGATCAATTAATTAACAGAGATACAGCATCGACACGATGCCTATCTCATCTGCAAGACGCATCGGCAGCCTATTGAACTTAGCCGATGGACCCTCGCGACTATCGGGCACATATCGCGCGTGGTACGTGATGCCATATCGCGACGCGCGGTCTTTTTTTTGTCAGACGGCCGGACGAGGGGCCCTAGGGGTCCCCCGGGAGCGCGGCGACCGGATTCCTTGACGGGACGTGGACACTGTTTTTGACGGCGGGCGAAAAAGTACGCCCGGAGGGGTCCCTACGTTATCGGTTTATATCTGTCTAATAAATCTGTGTATGGGCCGCCTTAGCAAGGCGGAGACCAGCCTGGATCAAATACTCCAAACCAATTCAGGGGTATAGGTATATTACGAAAATACTAACAAGTTTTGGGCGGCCTAAGGGCGCCGTATTTTTGGAATAATGTTTAAAAAAAGTGGTATCTTAGCAACAAAGGTAATCACTTTTAATCATAGGAACTAAAGTTGACGCTTCTAATTAAAAGTGTTAATCAAGCTTCATACATCTGTAGTTCCCAATATTAGGACGACCTATAGAGAAGCTTTAATTTTGTTCTTTTATTTTTAAAGCGTTTATCTTCATCATCTAATATAATTTGTCAGGTGCAGTCTTCAAAGAGCAATCAACTTGCTCCTTTGGAAATACTCGCGATTTTTTCAGTACATATCCCTCATTTTGTCTCTTGAGAAAAGCACGTCACTTTGAATACTTGCTTATATCAATTCCCTTTTTTTATATCCAACGTTGACAGCAACATTGAATATTATGATCAAAGCGTTGACAGCTTCACTAAGTTTGAGACATATACTATCAATACATCTTCCGAATACAACTTAATGTGTTTTCTTTGCAGCAATGCATAAAACGCTTTATTATCCAAATTTGGTTTGAATAATTTCAAAGCACAAAGTAATAATTAAATGGGGAATTTCGGTTGGAGAAAAAATAGCATGTTGTATTCGGATTAAAAGTGTCTTTTTTGCCTGGCAATTTTACTCGCCACAAAATACTTACTTTTTTAAAGCAACTGTAAATGTAAATTGAGGAGTAAACCACTGGTAAAAATTTGTAAACTAAAATGCCAAAATGTGTCAAAATTACCAGATTCTGTAAAGTACATATCAGAAATATTATTACAGAATTAACTTGGCATTACCAACCATTACATGGAAATAATCAACAATATTTAGTACTGCTGGGTTGATTTCTTGTTTATGAAGCTCTAGAAATAATTACAAATTTTAAATACTGATTTTTTAGTTTTGTTATTTCTACAAAACTGAATGCTGGTGTTTTTTCTGTCGGAATGTTCTGTTTTCGAAGGTATATTAGTTTTTATATTCGCACAATCTTTAGAATTGATTTTTCGCAACATATTTACTTGGCATTCCCAAGCATTATATGGAAATAACCAACAATATCTAGTTGACCTGGACTGACCTGGTTTCGACATTTCTACAAAATTTAATGCTTACACACAAGCAAGTTACGTTATTTTACATTTTCCGATCAATTCTGTGCAGTGTTTTTGTGTCAGAATTCCGTGAACGTGGTCTTCGACTGTAAATCGCATTCCCTGCGATTTCCGTCCCGAAAAAAAATCAGTTCCCGCGCATGTCACTACACGCGGGGGCCCCATTCAAATTATCATTCCCTATCTAGGCAGCTATGAGCTTCGAGCCGGAGCGCGAGCATCGAGATGAAATGTTTGAGCTTTTCTCGGACACCTTGACCGGCGTCGCGTCTCAACAAGGCAAAACTAGATTGCGAACTTGGCCGTAACGGCCTCCGCGATGCTTATGGATGGGCAATATCGGCGCAACAAATTTGCCGGCTATCGGAGGGAATACTGAAGATTCCCGCGCGCCATTTGCGTACGCGAAAAACGGGGGAGGCATCGGAAGACCGCTTTATTTTAATGGCGAGGGTAATTAGTATTATTATCTTGTGGCGCAAAAAATGTGCGTACCCCGATAAATATGCGTGGAAATTTTCATGGTTTGTTATGCACTTTTTACATAATATTTATTGAAAAATTTTAATTTACATTATACAGGGTGAGCCAGTTTTTTGTAGACAAACTTTAACAGAAGATAGAACACATGTTTTTAAGATGAAAAGTACCTATAAACATACCAGCATGCGATAGGAACGTTCAAAAACTTGCACAGTGGCGGAGTGGAGGGGGTGCTCAACCCCTTTTCTGGAACAGAACTTCTACGCCAATGACCAATTATCTACATACAGTTTACCAAAAATAATGTAACTAAAATTCGTGCTAAACATATTTATTTTCATACAGACACAGGTATATCTACAAATATTTGCAAATATCAAGGAATATGTTTCAAGAATTATGTAGTATTTTCAGTGTTTTTTCTCTGTTTATATTACTATTTTTTTTATTTAAATGTATTTGTCAGTTTATGTAATTTTATTTTCCATGTACTTTATTCGAAAAAAACCGATAAAGATACGTATCCTGTACAATAAATTTTTGAAAAGCTCAGTTGACGGCCAATGGTCTAAAAGTACACCTCGGAAACGCAATATTCAATTGTTTTTGTGATATATGCTTTAAAAAATATTTAAAAGTTCCTACAACTTTCATTCTTACACCTTTTTTCGTATCTCGGATAATAACGGAGAAAAAAGGAAGGAATAATTTTCGCGTACCACTCTGTATGTCTATAAACTAACATCGTATCTGGTCTCACGTTCACTTCGCCAATCGTCCCCCCGTTTCGAGCGGCGTGCCATCCATCATCACGGTCGAGCGCTCGCCGGCGCTCGCAAAAACCCGACTTTAAAATCCGCCGCGTTTGTCATTCAGAAATAACTTCCACCGCCGCGATTGTCAATTGTCCGGCCAATGGGAGGCCCGCCGGCCACGCCCCCCCGACGGCCGAATGTAAAACAATTGCGTGATTAAGCGGACGTTAGACCTGTTCTGGTGACGTGGCGCGGCCGGCTTTTGTTTTTTCGCCACGGACGACGACGACTTGATTAACGCGTCTGCGAAAGCACCGATGATGAATTATCGGCTGCGACGCGAAATATGCACGCGAGGCAAACTGGGAAAGGGAGCCACGCCACGGTGACGGACACTGGATCCAGTTCCAGTGTACCTCAGGGTTCTATTTTACAAGATTTTCAAATGAATCCATTAAGATAAAGAAAAGGGTTACTTTCTTACATTTTACAATAAAAACACACTATTAATATTAGTGTTTATTAGACGTAAAAGTGTTCATTTAAGTGTACACTAGAAATACCCGTTCGTTGACAATTTCAACAATAAAAAAAACATAATTTTCACTTACTCTGCTGTTATATATTTTGTTACTCAGCTGTTATATATTTTGACAGTACACAACGTACTCCGAGAAAAGTGGCCACGACACGATGGTGGACACCGGTTCTAGCTCCAGTGTGCCTCAGGGTTCTATTTTACAAGACAACTGATTTTCAAATGAATTCATTAAAATCTCAACAAGAAAAGCATTACTTTTTTACATTTGACAATAAAAACACATTATTAATATTAGTGTATTACTAGATGTAAAAATATTCATTAAAGTGTACACTAGAAATATCCTTTCGTTAGCAATTTTAACAAAAAAACAGAATATTCACTTACTCTATTATATTTTTTGACAGTACACGACGTACACTGATAAAAGTAGCTTCGACACGATGGCGGACACTGGTTCTAGCTTCACTGTGTCTCAGGGTTCTATTGTACAAGACAACCGATTTTCAAATGAATTCATTAGAATCTCAAGAAGAAAAAGATTACTATCTTATATTTTACAATAAAATACCACTATTAATATTAGTGTTTACTAGATATAAAAGTGTTCATTTAAGTGTACACTCGAAATATCCTTTCATTGACAATTTCAACAACAAAAATCCATAATATTCACTACACCTCTGCTACTATATTCTTTGACAATGCCTGTGCCATGTAAAAACCAAAAACACTATTAATATTAGTGTTTACCAGATGTAAAGGTGTTTATTTAAGTGTCTACTGAAAGTATAACCCCCTCGTTGCCAATTTTAATACAAAATCGATGAATATTTCGAGACGTAGATACCTTAGTTTCCTTTAAAAAACACCTACTCATAAGTGAGAGAGAGATGGAACGGTTTAGTGCACGACGTCGACCGTCTACACCGTGCGTGGCCAATCACCAATATGGAAATCCGAAGTTTTCAATTTGGCTTCTGACCCCCCGATTTTTCAGAGCGAGGCTTCTTGCGCGCATGTAATTATTTGCCAATTTAGTGGGTAATTCTTGCCCGTAAGTATCTAGTATACCGGGTATTAACTTGTCCGATCCTTAGCGGTTTATTGTATGTGACCAATCGGGCGTAATGGCGAATTCCGAGAGGTATGCCGTAAACGTATGCAAATGAAGGAACTTCGCTGAAGAAAAAAGCGCAATACCTGAAAATCGCGCCTACGAAACGAACTCGTCACGGTAGGTCTAGATATCAAGACAACTGAAGATGTATCAACATTTTATTTTCGAAACGAGTTTTACTCAAACCGTAAATTTTTTCATCCATTTTTATTATTTGCCAATTCCGGTACGTTAACAAAATTACTTTTTTAATAATAGTGTTTGCCTACTAGAAAGAAAAGTGTTTATTTAAGTGTACACTGAAAATATCATCCACTTTTCAAAAAATGTTTTAAAAGAAAATGAAAAAAATATTATTTTTAACTGTTTCAAGTTTCGTATAAGTGTCTTTTCAAAATATTTCATTAGTTTTAAGCGTGTTCTCGTTTGTTTTGTCCATTTTTGAAATATATAATTTGGCAATGTTCGTGTATGTAAATAAAAATACTGCTATATCGAAAAACACTATTAAAATTAGTAATTTCTTAAAGTAAGAGTTGTATAAGTTAATACATTCTTCACATATCTTCTCATACAATGTGTATGTAAGTAAATCAAGACACTTTTACAATAACACACTAATATAAGTGTTTATTAAATGAAATATGTACTCGTTTAAGTGCCCCCTGAAAGATATTATTTTAATATACCCCGTTTGTTGTAAATTACATTTCAAATTTATTATTTAACCTGTTATAAAAATAAAAAGTGTGCTACATCACAAAACATCACAGTGTTTATTAGATGTAAGTGTTGATTTAAGTGTTCCCTGAAGAGATTAATTTTTTTAAGAGTATTAAATACATGCCAACGTCTGTGTATGTAAATAAAAACACTTTTACAACAAAAAAAACATTTTAATATTAGTGTCTATTAAAGAAAAAAATATTTATTTAACTGTTTTTTTTAAATATATCATAAATTTTAAGTATTTTTGAGTTTAGTCGGTTGACAATGTTCATGTATGTGTCATAAAGTGTTTCTGCTATATCGTAAACACTTTAATGTTAGTATATAATATTTTTAAGTGTTTCAAATAAATACATTCGTTCATAATATCTATGGCGGTATATATAGAAAGACACTCTTATAACAAAAACACATTAATATTAGTGTTTAATAGACGAAATATGTTCGATCAACACCCTCACCAGACCTACCACCGTCTCCGGCGTGTAGCACATGGGAATTCCGTCGCGGAAGGAGCCTCCGTCGTGGCGGAGCCCCCTTGGAAGAAATACCGGGACGCGTGGTCGTAAATCTGCCACCGCGACAAGTGGGGCCGTATTGCTGATTTCAGTCGGCAGATAACGCCACGGGACAAGCCTCTTTATATTATAATCCAGAAACCGCTGGCAAACAAGATACGAGCGGCTTCCACGACCCGAAAGAGATTTAGCTACTGTCTAACCGGAAATTATGGGGCAAATACGAGAGTCGAGAGTTTTTTTTGCGCCAAACTCGAATATTCGAAAGAGATACAGTTATTGTAAACGAAAACGCAAGGCCGTTGTCAGATGTTACTGTTTTGGGATACTCGTCGATATCTAACCGGAAATTACGCGAAACTCGAATATTCGAAGGACATACAGTCACTGTAAGCGAAAACGCAAGGCCGTTGTCAGATGTTACTGTTTTGGGATACCCGTCGGTATCTAATGTCCCACATTTACGATTACATTAAGTTCCTGCAGTGCTTTTTAATTGTCCTTCGACGCGGAAAACGCTACCCCTCGCAGAAATCAGATGAAGAGTTGAAAAATCACGTTGCACGGTCACGTTGCCTCTTTCTTTTGACGTATACCTACCGTCCGACGTTGTTTAGAAGGTAAATAGAGGATCACCCTCTCGGCCGCTAATCAGAATTGCTAATTGGACAGACCAGGTCCTGCAAGGAATCCTGCGAATGCAGGAGTGACCCTCGTCCGGTGTAATCGCGCGGGTAAACAGGATTCCGCGCGTCTGGACGCTGTTCGGGGAAAGAAATAACAAGAGTGCCTTGACGCATTCTAACGAAACGTCGAGGGGTGCGTGGCTTACACAGGGGATGTTTTTTCCCCGTCGCGGAGTCTTCAACGTCCGAAAGGGACCGCGCGAGAAGTTCGAGCGATTGTCATTTGCCTGTCGAAGCGCGTCACGGCCTACTAATTTTAATGATAGGATGGGGATCTGCGGGTTACCGGGTGTGACTAAAGACGCCCGCACACAGCCAATTTGTAAGCTACCTGTATCCACTCCTCGTCTAATTGCTACGGCGGCGAGTTTCCTTCGACGGAGGAAATTAATTAAAACAAATAGAGTGCTCATATCGTGGAAATAATTGAATTCTTAGCGAAGAAGAGGAAGAAAGCCGTGATCGAGGCGACGCAAGTGAAATGAGAAGTGTTAGTATGTATCTATCGAAAAATGATATAATCAATTAAAATTTAACCACTGATTATCAAATAATGTCTAGATTTTTAATATTAGTAGCTCACGATATCATTTGTAAACACTGAGAAGAGCGTAGGACCCAGTACAGCACCTCAGGGGATACCTGATTTGATTTGAAATTTAAATACACAATTTGAAACAATTAAAATAGTAGAAAGTTACTCATTATTTATTATGTAAAACCGGCGGTTTCTATACTTTAGAACGACGATCAATCGACCAGGAATACAGCATGCAGCACCTAATAAAAAATATTTCACCATGCCTAAAAATGAAACGCGACGAAAGAAAGCATTGCAACATTGCTTGATTGTGAAGACTATGTTAATGGAAGTTTAATTGGAAATACAGGTAGGTTAAGTTTATCGAAAAAATTAAAATGTAAAGTTGTAAAGAATCAATGAAACTTTTCTATTAAGCTACCAGAATGTACACAGAGCGTTTTTAAAATCAATGTTAAAGCAAAATTAATAAATGTTAAATATCATTATTCAATACTTTTACTTATTATTTTTCAAATAGAAACAAGTCGTTAACAAATTCGTACTGACAATATTGTATTGATGAAGCGAAAACCCTGAACCAAATGTGTCGAATGTTTCGGAAAAGAAACTGTACCTCATCAGTCATCACAAGTAGTATTTATTTCATAATAAGTGACAACAAAGTATCAGGATTTCAATTATTTTACGTGTCAACAATTAATTATTGAAGAAATACAGACACGACAACTAATTCCGGACCTGTTTATCTCATGCCGTTTCGGTTTTTGTGGGAATCATTGGCAATTACGCTCGCGAAATAGCATTTTAAGCGTTTTTGCACCAATATCCATACTCTGTTTACATTTTTTCCGTGCCGGTAAATACAAGCACAGCCGAGTTAACCACTGGGTACTAATAAGTGGGTATAATTAATCAATTAGAAGGTTTCGTGCGAATATTTATTTTTTTCAGGATTTCATAAATTATTACAACGCGCCGGGCACGCACGTTTTTCTTATCGTGATAGCAAGAAATTGATAGCGACGATGACACTGAGTAGTCAGGATGGAAAAGAGTAATTGAAAAAAAAAATGGCTTGGAAGAAGGTACAATTTACTGATAATAAAAAAGTTGTAATGGATTTTTTTAGATAATTATTAGTGTGCTATGTAAAATAGTTACTGTCACGTGACATATTTGTCGTTGCTGTTATTTTAACAATTTTAACTGTGTGCAAAATTCTTCTTTGGTCAACGTCGTCGTCAACCAATTCATGGCTGAGACTGAGAATAGTGTATCAAAGTATTTTAATATGAATACATAATTTCATATAATTTTTAGTACATCTATTAATTTTAAAATAACTCGTAATTTTGGTGTTGTTGCTCACTCTGTACTAATTTGAAGCAACTTGTGGAAAATTGGGAAAAAATGGGGTTTCATTAAAAAAAGACTGGTGATGACGCCATTACTCGAAGCCAAATCACCTTATATAATAAATTATTATTTGAAAAAAAAACAGTAAATTAAAATAAAAAATCGACCTGTTTCGGGAATTTTCAAGTCTTCAACCTTTTTATATCATCAAAATTAATGTCGTTTCAAAACAATGACCATCGAGATGGTTCTTCTGTATATATGGAGGTCCACGCGACGCGTATAGGTTAAAAAATAATAATAAAACCTGCAAAATTCCTACCTTGCTCTGTGTGGCGTAGTCTAAGGCTAACATGCAGTCGTTGTAACCGTTTTCAGTCTTAATAGTGGTGGCCATTGGACCACATAGTTGTCCCAGTTGGCCTCCTACGGAGTCTCGATACCATGGGTACATGTTCATCCTGAAACAATTAAGAAATAATTCCTTAATAGTGTGCATCAAAATGAAAACGTGTTTGCATTTAGCAGAAAATTCATTCTTTTATATGTAATGAAAATAAGAACACCATTATAGAAAGAAGCTGCGAACTGCGCGAGCAGCAGTTCAGTAGAGGAAGAATCAACGCCTACCACCAGGGTTAACTATGGCAAATGTTATACAAGGGGATAGTCAAAAATTAACTCTACTCACTCTTAAAAAGTTTCTTCGCTGCGAGGTTATTTATTTGGCGCGTTTGACGAGTACGGCAACCAGCAACGCAACAACAGCGGACGAATGACTAAATAGTAACATTCGTTGTTATCGGACAATATTTTATAATTAAAGCCAGCCATGCGTGCAAATTTTCTTAGAACACATGGGCATTTTATTTAACTGTACGCGGAGTTGACTTTTGTCGTTAGTGGCAAATGAATGAATTAATGAATTTTGACAGTTTAGAACGAAAAACGAATGCAAAATACTTCACTGAACAAGATTAATTTTACTTATAAAGTGTTTATTATTAATAAAAATGTTAATTTTCGTCCTTTCTACATTTGGAATCGCTGCAAAGAACGATCACATGGTAGTTGAGAGATCTAAGCCAACTTGACGATGATCGCCATAGACGCCTTTTTTTCGGGAGAAAAGAGACTTTTGTCCCATTTCTTAAACATCGAGCTATAATTCCGAAATACGTTTTTATTGTCTTTTAAACCTAGCTGAGCACGTGGTTAATTTTTTTATACTTAGTGGTAGTTAATTTCGTATACGCGTCAAATTCTGCTCGAATCGATCAGATCAAGCGGTGATCGGTACGAGTAACAGACGAACCCAGGTGGTGAATGAAACAATCGCCAAATCCGCAAACAAATGAATGAAATAAGAGAATCAATGAGCGAGTAAGCCGGGGTAGCCCAAGGCCTGCTACGTTCTGAATTGGGTTAGCGCTGATTTACCTGGACGGTCATTACAGCCTCTGCCTGACCGCAACACCTAGAAAAATAAAAAAGACCCGTGATGGGTGCAGCGGCGGTACGAAAATCCCTAGAACGGCTTTCGAAAAGTGCGCGTAAAATATGCGTAAAAGTGTAGAAACATTGCGTCGCTATCCAAAAACGGTGTGTGAAAGTATACACAAAATGTGCCACTCCTAAAATCAGGTGTACGTTTTGTATGAAATCAAAGAAATCTGTAAAATCGTGAAAATCACTTAATGTTATGTGTTTAGTGAAAATAAGTAGACTGACAGTTTAGCTTAATTTCATTGCTTACATTAAAATCGAAAATAGACAAAATTTCATTTAATCTCCTATATTTATATTTACTGAATAATATTTCTTAAATAAGTATGGTAACTGAATAAAAAAAATTATTAAGTATTATCTTATTGATTATTTTGATCAAGTCACCTTTCCATAATATCGAATATTACAAATTAATTTTAGCCTCAATTTTATCATTAAACTTCCTCCACTCAAATTCCACCGTTGTTTAAAAAAAGTCGTATCTTGAAATATTCAGAAAAAATATCCAATTATTCAGAAAATATACTATTACCTAAGTTTTAAAAATTTGTCTCGAACTTTTCTTTAAATGCTATAAAATATCATTATAAGAAAATAATTAATTAATGTAACTCAACATAGTATGAAATTTTCCAGCTAGTTGCAAAGTTCGATACTTTAAAATCATCGAATTCAAATGAAATCTAAGGAAATCAAGTGGAATCGATAAAATCACCAAAATCATGCGAAATCAGTGGAATCAGCGAAACCAAGCGAAATTGGTAAAATGGAGTGAAATCGTATAGAATCTGGTAAAATCACGGGAAATCAAGTAAATCAAGAATTCATGTTTGTGTGCAATAAGAAACCTGAAATCAGATGTACACAATTCTTGGAGTGTACAAAAACCGTCAGGACACTTTTACCGAAAATTATCCATCTTCGTGACCCCCTGGGAGTACCGAACGGCGCCGCCACTGCCCGACATAATATTATGGTGCCGTAATGGGGCCACGGTAGCGTGCAACCGCAGCCTAACCCCTAATCATTGCACTTGTTACAACAAATGGAACTTCAGAAATTGCTGCCTGATGATGTAGATGTATATGTTTAAGCTTAAATGGAAAAGTGCCGGGGATTCGTTGAACCCGGTCGACGTGAATCGCAGGAAGCCACTGTTCTTTTTTTTCGGATGTTTTGAACGCGAGGCATGACCGCTGTTTTGGCATCGGCTGGTCGAGTGGGTACGTAGTATAGTGCAAAAACGGCAAACGATCGATTATTCTGTTTGTACATCCGAGGATTTAAAGAATCTAAAACCGCAATCGGTCTCGGTTTCAATTTGATTTGGTAATAAGCAAGATATGCGGAAATCGTCCTCAAAGTTTGAGAACCGCTGATATAATCTCTTAACTATAAATAAATATCTACTAGTAGGCATATAACAACATAAAAACCTTGGACACCAACACAAATATAAAACAACTGATATCGACAACTATCTACAAAAAGTTTTGGGACTGCCGATATATAAACATCAATTTTACTCCTACCGTCACAAAACTATGACATTTTTTGACTGTCAGGAGTTTCTAAGGTTAACATTTTTCTTAATGAGGAAAAAATGGTATCTTAGCAACAAAAGTATTCACTTTTAGTCCTACGAGCTAAAGTTGACACAATTAATCCTTATATTAAAAGTTTTAATCAAGATGTAATATACAGTATCCGCCAAAAGTATGGAATAAATTCAATAAAAACGAAACAATTATATTTTGGGAAAAATCCTCGAACAGGTCGATTTTTAATTTAAAAAATACATATTTTAGCGTAAAATGCGATTTTCAAATGTCATTTGTTTTCTAGTAATGACGTCATCGATTTTTTTTAAAAGGCAACATCATATTTTTTTCCTTGATTCTGAAAGATCGTTTAATTCTCTATCAGACAGTACTAAAATTTTGCCCTCTTACATAGGAAAGTTTTCGAGTAAATGACGATTGAATATTAGAAAACGTAAATCAATTAAAATAAAGCAAAAACGTTATCAAGTTTAGTTTTTCGAATTCCATAGTTCTTTTATAGATCACGTAGGTGAAAATCTTTGCAAAGTGTCATTGTCACACCGACTTTCTAATAAGTATTGTAAGCGACATAGAAATTATTATTATTTAAAGTATTATGGCACATTTAACTGTTACTCAAAGAATTGAAATTTTAATTCTTATCGGATGCGGGAATATGACTAGAACTCAGCAGGAAGTTTGCGATTTATTTAATGAAAAATATCCAGATCGCCCTATCAGCCAATCAACAGTCAGTAAGGTAGAGACTAAATTTAGAGAAACTGGCAATGTTGTAAATATTCCAAAACCTGGACGTCCAAGCATTAATGAAAATCAGAAACAGAACATTTTGATAAGTATGGTGGATAATTCTCATAATTCTTCACGATTGGTTGCATTAAACAATGACACTAGTCAGAGCACAGTGCTTACGTATCTTAAGGAAGGAAAAATATCATCCCTACAAAATTCAACTTGTGCAGGAACTCAATGAAGATGATCCCGATGATCCCGATCGCCGCTTACACTTTTGCGAAATTCTAATGGATTTATGTCAAGGAAATAGAAATTTACACCGGCAAATACTTTTTTCAGATGAGGCCACATTTTGTCTGAATAGTACAGTAAACCGTCAAACTTGCAGATATTGGAGTCGGGAAAATCCTCATTGGATGGCAGAGGCACATACCCAACACTCTCAGAAATTAAATGTGTGGGCTGGAATAGTTGACGACAGAATAGTAGGGTCTTTCTTCTTTGAAGGAACCATTACAGGACAAAGATATTTAGAGTTTCTAGAAAATGACCTTGTTCCAGCCCTTGCAGTAATTTTTCCTAACGATAATGACCCTGCCATTCCTGACGATACCATATGGTTTCAGCAAGACGGTGCACCTCCGCACTATGCGCGCCCTGTACGAGATTTTTTGGACAACTGTTTTCCTGGGAGGTGGATCGGCAGACGCGGACCGATAGAATGTCCTGCAAGATCGCCAGATCTTACACCTCTTGACTATTTTTTATGGGGATACTTGAAGTCAAAAATCGCATTCGGGACGAAATACGCAGAGTTACCCCAGAAATCATTCATAATGTGCAAGAAGAATTTCTTCACAGACTTGCGCATTGTCAAGAAGTTGGTGGATGGCAATTCGAACATTTAATTTAAGTATAAAATTTAATCAATTTTATTTTATTTTACATACCTTAGAATTGTTACTTTTTTATGGATAAAATTTACGTTTTCTAACATTCAATCGTCATTTACTCGAAAACTTTCCTATGTAAGAGGGCAAAATTTTAGTACTGTCTGATAGAGAATTAAACGATATTTCAGAATCAAGGAAAAAAATATGGTGTTGCCATTCAAAAAAAAATCGATGACGTCATTACTCGAAAACAAATGACATTTGAAAATCGCATTTTACGCTAAAATATGTATTTTTTTAATTAAAAATCGACCTGTTCGAGGATTTTTCCCAAAAAATAATTGTTTCGTTTTTACTGAATTTATTCCATACTTTTGGCGCGTACTGTATACTACTTACCTACTTTATTTTACTGTCCGAATTTGGTTTGAATAATTTCAAAACACAAATTAATAATTAAATGGAGAATTTCGTAAATATTTCTATGAATCTTAAATGAAAAACGAATATCAACAACGATCGAATGCAGGCTATTACCTTTAAAACGGTTAACAGTGATTAAAAACTGATCAGGAATCCTTTTACAAAAAAAGTTTTGGGACTGGTGACATATACAACGAATAATTCGATTTGGATATACGTAGGTGCATCGACTAGATATGTATTTTTTATAAAACTCAAAAAACGAATAAACACAGTGAGGACCAACTATATACGTTCCATTTAGTAAAAAAATGTTTGGCGTCACTTATACAAATAACCAATTTTACCTTTTATTAAAAAAATAACAAAGCAATGCACTTTTTCGCAGGTGTTACCTATAAAACGGTTAATAACAGCGACTGTAACCTGTCTAAGTAAATTTTTGGAGGAAAAGTTTTGGAACCGCTGGCATAAATAACCGATTACCCGTCCGATTCAGATATAAATATAACGAACGCGTTTTTTGCATAGGAATCACGCGTAGGACGATTAATAAGGTCAACGATACTGGTCTAGTTGCCAGTAATAAGCAGAAGAAAGTCATTGGCAGGCGGAATCCGCCTCGTAATGAAGGTATTCGTATGCGACGCAACACGCTAAAGGTTAACTCAACTCTGATTAATTTTTGTTACGCAATCGGGCCGTTTTCGAAGTGAACTTGACTGACGGCAAGGCGGATGGATATAGTAGGAGCTGACGACTTGGCAAGGGTGACATCTGAGATCCTAGATCCTGAAAATTCGCCGGCGCAAAGTGCCTAGAGGATTGAAAAGGGGTGGAGAAAGAACTAGAGAGTACGTTTATCATATGTGCAATCGACAGCCTGGAGCAATTTTACTTTATATTATTCAAGAGGTGTGACACTTCCAAGAATTTTGTACACCTAATTTCAGATTACCTATTCAATGGGAATCAGCGAAATCACTTGGAAATCTCTATTTTGCGAAATCTTGTCACAATTTTGATCCCAATTGTTACCCCCCTCGCAAAAAAAAATCTTCCGACTTAAAATACAAAAATTTGGACTTAAGAGCACCAATATAGAACAAATTTACTTTTCCCTCGCCGACTTTAACAATGACGTAACACCAGCTGATCGGTAATGTAGGGCCCTATATTTTTAGAATCCCCCCTGCAATAACGAGACGCTTTTTACCGCAAAACGACCTTTTCGCGCGCACCCCGTATCCAGCCGGATAATTGCAAATTATCCATGTAAGTGGAAAATTATTTGTATTAAACAACGACCAGCCAATTAGGGCGCAACGGCGATTTATTGAACCCCTATCGCAGGAAGCGGGTGTGCCGGTAATATAGGAAACTTTTTAATTACTCCGCGTGGATAACGAACCAATTATTGTGCCCGCTGATGCCCGATGTGGGCGAGGGGAGGGATGATTAAAGTGCTTGGATTTTGACAGCTCGAAAAATTTGAACTCAACAATTTAATTTATAATTGAAATCGTTTGAAGCGTGTTTGAATCAAGACGGTTTAGGCGCGGTGACTATCATAACGATGCAACCTAATAATCAATAAAAATTAGTTGTTTGAAAAAGTAATGTCAGTATTATACCAAATGCAATTCACATTGCGCTAGCGGTTCATCGAGTACTTTCTGCCAGCGCATAGTTTTTTTATAATCATAAAAAAATGTCCATTCAACTCATACAATCAGTTAAAAAATTGTTGCTGCTTTGAGCTCGTCTAAAATGAAAGATAAAATACCGCGATCAAAAACAAGTGGTGGATATTTTGTTACTAATTTGTACCACCAGTTTCAATTTTGTACCTTGTGCCGTTTTCGAGAAAGATACAAAATTGAAACTGATGGTACAAATTAGCAACAAAATATCCAGTAGCTACTTGTTTTTGGCGGCCGCTGATGTTGGCTCGCCAGGATAATATACATTATTACGGCTATATTTCGAACACAAAATTAAACCTTCGACGTGAAAACGTGGCTTTAGAGGAACTGTTAAATCACTAATGCATAGTTATTTAAATAATAGAATACATTGTGTGGAAATCGATAGTTACACAAGTAATTATAAAAATGTAGAATGTGGGGACCCGCAAGGTACAGTACTTGGCCCTTTATTGTTTAACATTTACGTTAACCAGTTGTTTGATTTAGATATCTGTGGTAAGATTGTTAGTTTCGCTGATGACACTGCCGTTTTTTACACAGCCGACTCTTGGGCCACTCTTAAGCAGAAAGTTGAGGTTGATTTCGAAATTATAATAAATTTTTTTCATAACAAATTATTAACAATAAATATGAATAAAACTCACTTTATTCCTTTTACAAGTTATACACCTAATTTTAATTGCTTGGAAATAATCTGTGCTAATCACACATACAATATAACATCTGTTAGTAATTTAAAGTATCTTGGGATAATAATTGATTGTCATTTACGTTGGGATTTGCACATTGAAAACATTGTTAAAAAGCTTAGCTTTGTAAACAATTTTGTTATATCCAGCAATTAAAAATACTGTATTATGCATTGGTACAATCGCACTTATCTTACGGTATCCTGGCATGGGGTGGCGTTACTAATAATTACTTAAATAAACTTGAACTCACTCAAAAATGGATAATTAAAATAATATATAATAAACCTTATATATATATCCTTCAAATTGTCTATTTAATGAATCTGGCTTACTTGATGTTAGACAACTCTATTATAAGATTTTACTTATCGAACAATATGTGATTGTATTTTGTTTTTACCTCTATGTGATTCATCGTAGTGTTACGTATGTGTATATGTGTACCTATACATATGTCTATTTTCTTTTTTTTTATACATAATTGCATTTTTGTAAGAATATTGAATTATTTACTGTGCATTGTAATAAATATCTTTTTCGTAAGTTTAATATGTCTTTGCTGTATTTTCTATTATTATTTTGCTATTTCGTGTATATAATTTATTATTAGGATAATCATTGTACACCTTCTTGTTGTTGCCTGGCAACACACCCACGCACAGATTTTTCTTTTGTGGGTATTTCTGGTGTTTATGTGATTATGATACGTTATTATTTTTACTGTATTTGTTGTTAGTAATCAAATAAACATTATTATTATTATTATTACGTTATGGTCAGTATATGTTAAAAAAATGCGCTGAATGTGCCAAAAAAAAAATTGAAGTCAGTGCAATATCGGTTTCAATTTACAAGTAGTGCAAAATAAATTGTAATCGTCCTATTTATTATATGTTACTGTTTTGTACTGAAATGTTATATTACTTAAAATGTATATTGTTCATAAAATCAAAAATAAGTTTCGAAAAAATTATTTTGACATTTAGTTTATGTTCTACAACAAGAAATAAGTAGGACTTTGGTGTTCTAGAACATAAAAGTATTTAGCAGTTAGGTGACAAAAAAGACTCGCTTTGTCAATTGAAAATGTAACGAAAATGTCGACTTTTGATGACTGATTTACCTATAAAGAGAAAAACATTTTTTTTTAAACTATATTAAACCCCTATTTCAAAAATTCGTTGTCATACTTGAAATCATGTATGTTTACATTGTGATTTTCTGTTCTTTAATTTTAATTGCCTTTTTTTCAATGTTAAACGTTTTATAGTTATTAAATAAAGGATTTGTGTACAGATATTTTCCTATAATATAGTTTGTTATTTTGTTTTTCTACATTATCGGACAAGGCTGTCGAGAAGGCATTCGAAGATTTCTATTATCTATTAGCATTCCTTGCGTTCGATTTTCTTACAATAAATGGGCATTTTAACTGTACGCGACGTATTATAAAAAACCGTTTGTGACAAAACTAGTGAAATTGAACATACAAACTATACCGTTACATTCAAAATTTGAAAAATTAAAATATACATGGTAAACCTTAAATAAGTACAAATATTTTAACTCCTGGTGTAGTGCGTCATATAGATCACTCTAGTGAAAGCCATTTTTAAAAATGTCTAATATTTACGGAGATATTAATTTTTTAAAAGAATATCCACATTTTGAGGACCTGTTATAACCAACCTAATGAACCATATGATTTGTTGCGAGGTTGCCATATCTCCTCATACGGTTAAATTCTATTTTAAAAATACTTGTTTGAAGCATAAGTACAGTAAAGTTGGGTATGTAGTATGATACGCATTATTATTAACATAAATTTTAACTGCTTAACTGACCTTACTATAAACGATTAAAAATTAATTACCGCAAGTTAAATACATACTACCATAAAGTATTTAGGAAGATATTATGTGATATTCCTATGTTCAATATTCAAAAATTATACATAAACGTGCACACAAGCTTACTGTTTGTTAAAAAATCAACTATTTAATCAGTAATCCACATTTCACAAGTTAAATGTCATTGTACACTATTAGAAAGAGACACAAGACACAATTTCCTTAAGTTATTTATGAAGAATAACGAAAAACTATGATTTTCACACAGCCTATTAAATTTAATTTTCGCCACATAACCCCAAATGAGTCAGTATTAATCATTTATTTCGAATCCAGAACCATAAAGTGACTTCGGACTTTAATCAGTATAACAAATTTTAAAAATAAAGATACACACAATATTAAATAACAAAATAGCAGCTTGACGTATGCGTTTAATATCAAGAAAAGCAAATACATTTTTGTAACACTGGCAACACTGTGAACCACACGTTCAATCTGCAGTGCTATGACCCATAAATGTATGAAAGTCAGCGGTCCTCAACAAGTTTTCTACAGAAGAATTACAAAATTTATTCACTTCTTTATTTCTGATTTTTTTGTAAAAAAAACTATTAATTATGTGTTCTACACAGTGAACTATACTGCTGGTTAAAATATTTGTACTCATTTAAGGTTCACCCTGTATACGGACTCCCCAACGTTGTGGTTTAAAATTTTTCAGTTGTTTAAAAAGATGTTTCCTACAATTTTATTGCACAAAGTTGTGTGAATATCAGCTAAAGATTTCTCTCAGTGTAGGTACCTACTTAGCTACTATGTATAAATTTGTATGCATACTTAAATGTCTTATAATTCTGTACTAATTTCAAATAAGTACTACGCTTCTAACACTATTTATCAAGTTGTCTACGCAAATTACACACTTTTCCTTTATTTTATTTTTAATAACTTACATATAAACTTGCCCATATTTATTGAGTCTGGCACCCAACTTTCAAAAAATCAAAAATTCAATTTTTCTCTTTGTGATTTTTATAGATTGCCGTTTTGTAGTTGTTTGTGGTATCATTTTTATCGTTTGTAGTAATTTCAAAAAAAAGTTATATAACTTTGAAAAAACTCGACTTTTACAGCACTAAAATCTAAGAGTTGTTCTTATAATCATTTGTAGCTGTTTTTAGTGAAAAATATTTTGTTTATAGTAGCAACGGAAAAAGTTATAGCTATTTTTAATATTTTCAGTATAGGTAGGTATCCTCGTGTGTAAATTATATAAATATACTTCAACCGAAGGCTACAAAATCGTTTGTAGCTGTTTGTAGTAACCTTCATTTCGTTTGTAGTCCCTCGAAATCTAAAGTAAAGTCACTTAAGTTACGATTTAGTATAATTATTTAAAAAAAGTAATGGTTTCATATTTTTTACACACGAGAATATATTGAAAATATCTAACTAAGTATAGTTTTGTATCCCTTGCACAAACGAACATTTTTTCACTACGATTCACTATAAGAAACCCTCAGATTTTGGTGCTGTAAAAGTCGAAGGATGAGTTTTTTCAAGGTCATATAATTTTTTTTGAAATTAAGTACCTACCTACTTCAAACAAAAAAAATGTTTACTACAAACGACACTCTAAAAGAATCGCAAAGAAAAAATTGAATTTTTAAAAGACGGATGCCAGGTTCACCTATAGGTAGTCGACTTTGGTACCGAATATTAAAACAAAAAGCTGAATTTTAACTGTTTATGTCTGTCTCAAATATATAGGCTTAAATACATGCACATATCTCGCATATACATATCAGTTACAGTATAGTACCCGTCGCAATAATAAATTACCTATATCCGAGAGAAAGTTTTTGTTCAAGAAGTGTCCACAAACATGCATTAAATCGCTATTTTTTGCGCGAAAAGTACCTATTTGTATGATAAAAATGATACCGAGAGACCCATGTCAAAAAAAATTGGGAAATTATGTCAGTTGAGTTATATTTCTAATTATTTACATTATTAATTAGATACCTACTTAGGTATTTAATATATTAAGGCGTTAAGTGTTTCAAAATATCGCTGTTTTAAATTTACAAGGCTATATGTTACTTTACCCATCATCTAAGGTTAGTTTTGCAATTTGGGGTAACCTATTATAATAGTTAGGGATAATTAATTATTATTTAGGCCTCAATTTAGGCATAAAGAAACAGGGCTTCATTTAATCTACAGATAAGTCAATTTTGTATTCGACTTCTACTAATGAAGTTAAGGCACAGTTTATTAAAAAAAACATAAGTACAACTTGGTTTTAGAGAAATTATTAAATACTTAAAGAGATGTTTATTTATTGGTTTGCCAAGCAGAGGAAAATATGGAGAATAAATAAATTATTATAACTATAAGCTATTGCTTTAGTCAAATATGTATGCGATGCATGTATATACGCGGTCTATTGCAGTAATAATGGTAGCTGCACCCTCAAAACAATTTTTCGACAAAGTCTAAATTGTGAGTAGAAATTTCATTAGATCTGTATTGGTGACTAGGAACTAATGTTAAAAGTTGAAAGTAATTCAGTCAGCAATTTAATATAAATCCAAATTCGTTTTAAATTATGGCATTATTATTGCAATAGATTGTATCTACCTACAGTCTTATAACAGCGCCGTTTTTTTACAAACACAAATAATTCTAGACATTTAATAAATGCATAATCTAGAGTTTAGCAAACAACAGGAATGTTATACCACGCCACTGGCGAATTTTCAAAGATACCCAAGTGAAAAGCGAGAAAAAGCGGTCTAACCAACAAATTTTTAGATACAGAAAACTTTGAAAATTACGTATTCTTCAAATGTAACTGTAGATGTAAAACTTGTTGCAACATAAACTTACTAAATTTAGCTAGATTCATTTCTTTAGATAATTATTGAATAGAGCTTTGTCTGTGGAATTGTTCATTAACATACCTAGATGTTTGGTATCAGAGAGCATACATTAGTAGGATATTTGATTTATATACAGTATGCGCCAAAAGTATGGAATAAATTCAATAAAAACGAAACAATTATTTTTTGGGAAAAATCCTCGAATACATGGATTTTTAATTTAAAAAATACATATTTTAGTGTAAAATGAGATTTTCAAATGTCATTTGTTTTCGAGTAATGACGTCATCGATTTTTTTTTAAATGGCAACACCATATTTTTTTCCTTGATTCTGAAAGATCGTTTAATTCTTAATCAGACAGTACTAAAATTTTGCCCTCTTACATAGGAAGGTTTTCGAGTAAATGACGATTGAATGTTAGAATACGTAAATCAATTAAAATTAAGCAAAAACGTTATCAAGTTTAGTTTTTCGAATTCCATAGTTCTTTTATGGATCACATAGGTGAAAATCTTTGCAAAGTGTCATTGTCGCACCGACTTTCTAATAAGTATTGTAAACGACATAGAAATTATTATTCAATTTAAAGTATTATGGCACATTTAACTGTTACTCAAAGAATTGAAATTTTAATTCTTATCGGATGCTGGAATATGACTAGAACTCAGCAGGAAGTTTGCGATTTATTTAATGAAAAATATCCAGATCGCCCTATCAGCCAATCAACAGTCAGTAAGGTAGAGTGTAAATTTAGAGAAACTGGCAATGTTGTAAATATTCCAAAACCTGGACGTCCAAGCATTAATGAAAATCAGAAACAGAACATTTTGATAAGTATGGTGGATAATCCTCATAATTCTTCACGATTGGTTGCATTAAACAATGACACTAGTCAGAGCACAGTGCTACGTATCTTGATGAAGGAAAAATATCATCAAAGATATTTAGAGTTTCTAGAAAATGACCTTGTTCCAGCCCTTGCAGTAATTTTTCCTAACGATAATGACCCCGACATTCCTGACGATACCATATGGTTTCAGCAAGACGGTGCACCTTCGCACTATGCGCGCCCTGTACGAGATTTTTTGGACAACTGTTTTCCTGGGAGGTGGATCGGCAGACGCGGACCGATAGAATGGCCTGCAAGATCGCCAGATCTTACACCTCTTGACTATTCTTTATGGGGATACTTGAAGTCAAAAGTGTACATTAATAAACCACGTAATTTAGAAGAACTTCAAAATCGCATTCGGGACGAAATACGCAGAGTTACCCCAGAAATCATTCATAGTGTGCAAGAAGAATTTCTTCACAGACTTGCGCATTGTCAAGAAGTTGGTGGATGGCAGTTCGAACATTTAATTTAAGTATAAAATTTCATTAATTGTATTTTATTTTACATACCTCAGAATTGTTACTTTTTATGGATAAAATTTACGTTTTCTAACATTCAATCGTCATTTACTCGAAAACTTTCCTATGTAAGAGGGCAAAATTTTAGTACTGTCTGATAGAGAATTAAACGATCTTCAGAATCAAGCAAAAAAATATGGTGTTGCCATTTAAAAAAAAATCGATGACGTCATTACTCGAAAACAAATGACATTTGAAAATCGCATTTTACGCTAAAATATATATTTTTTAAATTAAAAATCGACCTGTTTGAGGATTTTTCCCAAAAAATAATTGTTTCGTTTTTATTGAATTTATTCCATACTTTTGGCGCATACTGTATATTTATATCACTCGATTTGTGGTTTTAATGGCATAATTACAAAAAAAATGTTAAATATAAAAATTGTGTCATTTTATAGATGATTCGACGTGCCTTAGAAAAAAAAAACAATAGAACATCGAATTAAAACAATCATTTACCGAAGTTCAATTTTTTTTAAATGCATACATTTTCCTTTATAATCTCAGTAACCACTGGGACAAATATATAAGTATATCATATGGATGTAATCAGAATTGTATGCTTTTTCAAAATTTAAAAAAATACATAGGATGTTCCATTTAAAAAATTGAACTTCGGTAAATAATTGTTTTACTTAATTTGATGTTCTATTGTTTTCTTTTTGTAAGACACGTCGAATCATCTATAAAAATTACGCAATTTTTGTATTTGACATTTTTTTGTAACTACGACATTAAAGCCACAAATCGAGTGAGAGCGTTACGCGCTGGACACCCGGTACATATTGCGACTAAAAATCGACACGAATAATAATTATCGTCTGAATAACATATATTTTTGTTAATAACAGTCTAATGGTTAATTTTAATCAGTAATATAGATATAGGTAAGTTCTCATGGCTTCATTTGTTTTAAATTTATGAACTTGAATATTGCTATCGAAAATTCAAAGTAGGTATATAAGTACACGACTTTTTCAATAATAATGGCACTCTCTCAAAACAGTTTTTGAAGTTATGGAAGTTCTGAGTAGAAATTTCATTAAATCTCTATTGGAGAGTGTAACAAGTAAGAACTAATGTTAAAAGTTGAAAATAGATTACATTACAAATACCTCAGCAGTTCGAAAGAAATCGCAAAATTCATTGTTAAAGAGTGTCATTATTTTTGCAAAGGATTGTACCTATATCTGCCTATGTACTAGACAGGTACAATCTATTGCAATGATAATAATGGCACTCCCTCAAAATAATTCTGTGGTGAATTAAATTTTTGATGAACTTTTTGTTAGATTTCTATAGGTGAGAGTATATTTATAGAACTAAAGCCTAATGAAACTTCATTGTTAATACGTAGGCATTTCAAAATAAGTCGCCAACTTCGTTTGAAAGACTGTCACAATTATTGCAATCGATAGTACTTACTTCTTTAGGAAATCTTAGGTTTTTCATTTCTTTTTTCCGATAAGGTAATATTTTAGAAAATATAGATAGGTAGGAAGGATCTCGTAGAAAATGAATTTTCGAACAAAACTCAAATAACATAAATAACAAGCAAATATCGTTAATTATATGAAATATTGTAATATTGAAAAAACATAGGCTAAAGTACCTACTTGCAAGAAAAAAAAATACCTAAGTGCATCTTCTTTGGAAAATTACTTTCAAATTGACTTTTAACACTTCATGGGTATTCGCTTTGTGGATTTACAGTGCGACTCATTTACATGCCGGAGAAAACTTATACAGGGTGGTCAGTTTTCCATGATTCACCATTGGCATATCGAAAACCGTAAAATATACAGGATGGTTCAAATTAGAAAAACAGTTACGTTATGTTCTTTTGATGACAGTTGCCTTTTCTAAAATATTGTGAAAAAACTGAAAATAGCAATTTTAGAAAATCTCAGAAATAAAATTTCTACAAGTAGTTTTGGTTATGCAACATTCAGTTGATACATAAAATTACGATATACGATAATTTAAATAAAAAATCTACTTGTTCTTCACATAGAACAAATTTCTATAATACTTAAAGGCGTCGAATATTTGAAACAGTGTTTTCTACAAATACAAATGATTTTAGACATTTAAGAACTGACTAACTACTATACAGGGTGTCTGTGAAAGGTTAGGAAATCTCGGAGCTGGAGATACTGGTGACCAAAAAAAGTCGATTGAGCCAAATATGCCTTATCCGAATGTTGCTGGTTTTCAAAAATACAGGGCGTTCAGTGCTAGAATTTTATTTTGAAATATCTCAATAACCTTGAAACCTGTCGGAGTATTAAAAAAAATGGCACAATTGTGTTTTTTGGCGCGGCAAATAAGAATTTTTAACTAATTTTGACGTCACTAGTAGAGGGCGCCACTTATGGCACAGCAGGTTTCTTTTAAATGGCAGAACTTTTTTTCTGTTTAGTTCATCCATCTGTCTATTGAAACAATCTATTCTCCTACCTGTTATATCTGACAAAGGTATACCTTGTTGAAGTCGTTAGAAGTAACCATTTTTGCATCATCACCATAATCGTATTTGAAATATTCAGTTCAGCGATTGAAAACTGTAATCGTTTCAGGTAAAGGTGCCTTTTCTACTGAAAATACAGGAAAATGTTACTTGAAAAAGTTGTTGGTGTCCCAATCTTTCTGGGACAGTCTATAGTTCAACGCGCAAGGGATATTTTGTAACTATATACACCAGAACACATATTACACACGATATATTTAAGAAAAAACGATTTGGACGTTAAAAAAGTGCTCCAAATACAAAATAGCATTCGCGTGCCTTCATTTTTGTTGTCAACTTGTTGACAATTACGTAAATTTACACCTTATTAAGAGCGTACCAGGCAATTTTGTATTTCGTAATCATTTTAAAGGTACCAACCTAGGTCATAATAACCGTATGCCTTCCGTGCCGTCAGCAAAGATGGAACTTCAAAAGCAATACAATTACGTCAAAGAAAAACTTAATTTATGCAAAAGAGTGATAACAAACTGCGTTTTTTCAGTAGCACTGCGGTCAAACGCACCTGTCCGCAAACTTGCTGAACTGGTCAACAAAACGAAGAGGAAAAATTGTAGAAAGCACTCATAATGGAGGAAAATGAGTACTAGGCGTCTATTCCTTGGCGTTTTTGCTTGGTCTAAGAACTTGCACGCGAATGTACGGCATCTGTGAGGAATGATAACCATTTTTGGCGTATTGTATTGCGTGGTGCGATGCAAGGAGCAGACTTTTGGCACAATGAAGAAGAATATTGTTTGGAAATTCGTTAAAAATTACATTTAAAAACGGCGCGGTCATAAAAAATCAGTCAGCACAATGAAATGGTATCAAACTGAAGAAGAAATTGAATTTATTATGCCTACTTAAATTAAATTTGTTCAACAAATCAAATAATTCGCAAAATGCAATAAAAATTATACCTAGATGGACTATGTTATAACAAAATTTACATCTACAGTTAAATTGAAAAAAATACGTATTTGGGAAAGATTTCTGTACATAAAAATTTGTTGGTCAAATCGTTTTCTAGCGTTACTTATATAGGTATTCGTTTTACTTCGGTACCTTTGAATATTCCCAGGTGGCATGAAATAACGTCCCTGTTATTTGCTAAACTCTATATTTTTCATTTCTTAAATGTCTTAAAATTAGTTATATTTGTAGAAAACACTATTTCAAGAATGCGGCGCCCTTAAAACAAATTTCCAAGAGGCAGCACGAATTAACAGGTTAAATTAGCTAGAAAGTTGTCGAGATTAAAAAAAAATGTAAAATTTGTGAATGGGTATACGATATAAGCACTAAAATTGGCTCTATGTAGGTATCTACACTTTCTACGGAACACAGATAGACACACAGAACTTATAAAATTTAGGTATGTTTATTCAAAAGCTCATTTCCTTCTACCTAGGCATTTTTCACTTAATAAATAGCGTCTATATTATTCAATTTCATAATTTTTCAATTAACTTTGGAAATTTAAATATAAAATACCTAGTTATAAGAAAGAATCTACTCTTAGCTTTCACGCAATTGAAAAGTAATAAAAAAGTATTTCGAGAACCTTCAAACGCAATAAATTAGTGAAAAACACTCCAAATCGCTAAAAATTACTAAAATATAAGATCCATTCCACTCAGAATGCTTAAAACGCATTATTACCCTGAATATTAACAAATAATGATTCAACAAACAACCTCTTTCGGTTTCCCTAGATCGTTTACTTTTGTTAACGGCAAAAACGCACAAATAAAAAGAATACGTGTAACAAGATCCTACCTGGGCAATCACAAGAAACCACTGACAAAAAAAAACACTTGTTTAGTCAATGAATCGCACTGTATCCGCACTGGCAACGCTACTCTCCCTATGACGCCCGTCTATTCTACGTCGTCTCGCTCCAACATATAACAACACTTTTTTGCACACCTGTACGCAGTTTTTTTTGCTGCGGAATGTTCGAGTTTTTTCCCCTCGGAATACTATCTGCCTGGCGAAAAAACACACACTTGGTAAACCGCAGAACTTACTAACCTGGCAGGAGAAGGCGTGAACTCGCTGGAATCGGGAATTCCTGTCGGGACGTCCCGCTCGGAGACGAGGGGGCTGTGGAATGCTTCCGGAATGTACGTCGATTGTTTGTCACACACACCACTGGATGCAGGCGGAAGTATCAGGCAAAAAGCTTCGCGACGACCAGACGATTCAAAAAGGGTACGCAAAACACTGTTGTTTGCGTTAAAAACTGCCGGTGTGATGTAAAAACCATGGCAAATACTCGGGTTGAGTCGAGAAGTAAAAAACGTGGTCTCGTTTTTTGCGTTGGCTGTGCTCGTGCCGGTTTTTTTTACCACGGTAAACCCATACGCTATGCACTACACCCGCAAACTTGACTGAGACTGAGATACGGCTTTGCGCGGCTCGCGTGCTTCGCGGCAGCTCGGCAGCGGTCGCGCCGCGGCCACGCCCCCAGCGCGCTGAAACAATGCGGTGAGAGAGACGGAAGCCTCGCGGACACCGAGTCGGAGTGAGACGGAGCACGCATTGTTTTTTACGGGGAACGAAGAGCGAAGCGAGACTTCAACAATGCGTTGGAGAAGGATAGTTTCTAGGAACGGAAAAAATAAGAACGACTGATTGGAATATGGGATTCGAATGAAAATGTTTAGAGTTGGGTACAATTAGGCTGACGCTTACGCGGAAATTAGGGGAATGGGGGTGTGTGCGTGTGTACACACACCGGTTAATGATAACGGGTAATTATGGATGGAGGTGTGACAGATTTAATTTTATGCAGAATTTTCGCGGTGATGGGTCTATTTAGAGTTGGAAATGGAAAGTCTGTAAAAAATTTGTTACCTATAATTAAGCTTAACTTATGAAACAAAATATTGAAGGGCATTTTATTTTAGTATAACCTTAAGTGAAAAAAACACTTAAGTGAAGTGCTGACTATGAATTCCGCCCTTAATGTACTTAGGTACAATAATTATGACAGTATTTAAAATGAATTTTGTTTTGAATTGCTGACGTATTCCTAATGAAAGCTACTTTTAACTTTTAACATTAGTTCTTATTTGTTTTATTTACCAATATACCTAAATGTAAATATTTCTACTCAGAACATTCAATAAGTACCTCAAAAACTGTTAAGGATGTGTCATTATTGTTGCAATAGATTGGACCTACCTAAGCTAAACTAATTAAATATTAGTAGCTACGTAGATATAAGAATTGAAGTATGTCAAAAAATGTTATCTAGGTATAAATATTTATTTTGAAATAGGAGCTACCTAGATAGGTATTTATTTCTTAATATTATCTGATAAAATTATAAATTTACTGATACCTATATGTTTTTCTATACCTAGTAAACATTTTAAACATTTGTTATGACCTAGGTATAAAGAAATTTAGTAATAAACACATGGTTTACGATTATTTCATAATTTATCAAAATCAATAGATACGAAACAAGAGAATACCTAATAATAATTATTATAAAACTTAGAGTGGTAAGTGTCGTGAAATCAGTCAAAATCCGCTGCATTTCATCACCCTTAATTATTCTGAGTGGGTGGTTGTTATCATACCGGGGACGCGTATAGCTGATCAGAATTAGCGAATGTCGCTGATGTCAAATACTCGGCTATGCTTTGCATTATGAATATTCGAAATCGTCATAACGTTTTTTATTTATGATTTCGTTTGTATTTTGTTGACATTATGTCTTGCTTAAAAAATGATCTTATCTGTGTTAATTCAGGGACAGAAACCGGACTTTTGGCAACTAGGCAATTAGGTGATTGTAAAATGAAATGTTACAAACTCTGATGGAAAATTACTATTTGAAATGGGAAATACCTTCTGATAATCAGTTCTAAGTAAAATTCATGTGTAACTTTCCATTTTTTTTGTATTATTACTCCGGGGCTTTGCTATGTAATTTTCATGTAAGATTTATATTTGAGTATTTTTCCAGTTTCATTGTATTATTAATTAACCCTTAATGTTCCTCAATCTGCCTCCTAATGTGGATGTGAAATTAATATCAATAAGCTTACTCTCATTACCAACAAAAATAGTAGCTTTCCATTCGCACAAAAGTTTTTAGGCATTATTTTTTGTAAAAAACATGAGAAAACCACATCGTATTGAATTCTGATTAATTATTAACAAAATTCATATATGCAACCAAAGTAAATAAAAAAACTGTTAATAACTAGATATAAATATAAGTATTTAGAGAAGACAATAATATGCATAGAGAACACTTTTTTAATAGTATTATCTCACATATAATATGACTGAATATCAATGTGTAAAAAATTGAACATCGATCAGTTCAAATATACACATTTTGTTTAACCTGAATACTGTAACAGAAGCCAATTTGAAAATGTATTATATTATTTTTGTAGCCATATGGGGAGTGTATTGATACATGAAGTTGAAAAGATGGAAAAGTTTTTACTTTTAATGTCACGGAAAACAGTCTCTGATTGGTAGAATGTAAAAAAGTACAGGTTTACAGCTAGTCAATATAATATGCAGGATATGTCTTACTAACAAATTATTAGAAACAGAGTAGAATTTATTATTAGAATTCAATAACACCTGAATACGCTATGCGAGTCATATTTTTATTTATAGTTAGGTAAGTAGGTCTCGTCAGTATCAGAAATAATTTCTGTGTAGGAAGATTTTTTAGTGGAATTTGTCCATCCATCTAAATATGAATTATCCATCCTTCCCTGTAAAGGTGTATTGTTCATCCATCATCTAAAAATGTATTGCAATGTAGGTATTTCATTCGCATTGAAAATATGATGAATATGTTTGGGTCGGTCAGTGGTCGCGCGGTTTAAGGCGTCAGTACTTGAATCGAGGTGACTAGATCGGCGTTGGTTCGAGCCCAGCTGCCGGTAGACCGTATATAAGCTATATTCGTGGAGAGGTTTGGCGCCCTCTCTGCGGGTATGGTAGGGTGGAAGAATGTTGGCTTGGGTCAATGTGAGAGATTGATACCGGTTGATATTTGACTACCCCCCTAATTAATGAGGTTTTCCAGGTTTCCCTCATTCCTGCACTGAATAGTGGTTAGGGCCTACCAACGTAAGTCGTTCCTGGGCGCAAATGCGGCCTGCTTAATAATAATATGCCGCCCCCTCTCCCGCACAAGTCCCCGACTTCTGGGCTAATCCCTGTGATTAGAATGAGGGGTAGAGATATTATTATTATTATTATTATGTTCACTGAAGATACTACATAATTATTCTTGAAATATCGGTATGTATTTCTTAGTTTTTGCAAAATTGTATAGATATACCTACGTACTATGTCTGAAAGTGCTTAATTTTACTACATATAAAAACACATACACTTGATTATTCCTTAATATATAATTTTCCAGTAAATATTATGTAAAAAGAGCATAACAAAACGTGGAAATTTCCACCCATTTTTATCAGTGTAACCATTTTACGTGTATTGCTTTATCCATTGTAACTACCTACGTTTATTTCCAAGTATCTACTTGGAGGAAAATTTTCAATTTTTTTTGTATTAAAATGATCTTTTTTCTCAGTGTGCATTGTGGGTAAACACGAATTGCACCGAGTCGGACAATTTTTCCAGCGCACGTGATCGTCGAGAAGGAAAATCTCGGAAAAATCCTCCGACGCGGACCAGGGGACGTCGTGCGAAGGGGTCCCGGACCTAGGCCAAGGGGCGCAAGAAACCGTCGTAAACAGCGGCGGCGGCGAGAAGGCGCGCAAAAACCGTCCATTTTCTTATGTCGCTCGGCGTTCATGCCGCCGCGATCGAAAAAGCCGCCGAAAAAGTCCCGCCACTTATAAAAAGGAACATATTTTACCGGCGGTACCTTTTTGTCCAACTGTTGGTTGACCTAGGTCGCGGCCGGAATTAGCAAAAACTCCCTCTTTCGTCCGTTTCTCTCTGTAGTTCGTCCTGCGACCGATATTTATCCGGATACATCGACCTCCAGGTCGATGTATCCGGATAGAGTGGTGTAAGCGATAACATGCACCTGGTAGGAGTATAGGAGTAAATTATCAAGTACACTTGCCATAGATAAGTTAATCTCAATAATAAATAATAGCTATAATGAAGGTATGTACGTCTGTTCGATGTTTTTTGACCTCACCAAAGCTTTCGACTGCATAAGTCATGTTATACTTCTTGATAAATTACGGTTTTATGGCTGTACTGAGAGCACATCTCTTATTCAATCTTACCTATGTCATAGAGAACAATATGTAACGCATAACAACAAAAAATCAAAAACTACGGTGTACCTCAAGGCTCTGTCTTAAGACCGCTGCTGTTCACGTGTATACAGGGCGATTCAGGTTTAATCTTGATAACTTCAGGAATCGATAGAACAGGTTAAAATAATGTTCATTTGTGATATAAACTTATTTCTTAAAACGCATCGTTTCCGAGAAAGAGGGCGTTGAAGTAGGAATTTCTTTCTCGTTTTTCCCTCATAACTTTTGAACCACTTATCCGATTTAAGTGAAATTCAGAACACAAACACTCCTTATGATCTTACATAAGCTTCTTACGTTTGAACTACCTACCCCTCTTAGAAGTGTATTTTGTATGCTACCCCCCTCTTACTTTATTTCAAAACTACAAAAAAAAATAATAATTTCAATGAAACATCTACATACCACTTTGACCTGATAATTTCGAAACTTTTTCGTCTCCTGTTTTTTTTTCGACGTTTGGTCTTGTTTCTGATATATTCAAAGAAATTAGTGACAGTGTAGCGCACCAGCCGCGTAAATTTCATTTAACGTTATAGCAACCCATGAAAACAAAACTCAGTGATTTTTGTAAACTGACGTTTTGGGCGCCGCGATAGCCGAGATGGCTGGGAAACGACTGCTCGTGGAACCAGTCTGGATCGGCTATGTCGGTGTGGGTTCGAATCCCACTGTAATACCATGGATGTTTGTGCTCGTCGAGAGATGCACAATAAGTCTATACGCTGCAGTGCTTCCGGGGACACTGTCGGACGGCTCTCAAAAAAAAAAAAAAAAAAAACTGACGTTTGTGAAAATCATTGTCAAGAGTGTTCTTAGTGTTAAGAAAATATGCCAATAACCTCAAACATAAATTTAGTAACAACTACTTATTACAAGATTTACAACAAACTTATCAACTACTAAAAAAATTACAATAATTGTTCAAAGTGCATTCCAGCCTCAATACATTTTTGACATCGACGAACTAGTGTATTAACTGCAGCTGCTATTTGAACAGGATTGTTTTTTATGTCATCACAAGCATGTCTTATCCTTTGGATCAATTCCTCACGGGTATGTACTGGCGTATCATACACAATTGCTTTTAGATGGCCCCAAACAAAATAATCCAGAGGATTCAGATCTGGCGAGCGCGGAGGTCAAGCCACTGGTCCTTCGCAAGGAATCCACAATATTTGAGTGATTGTTGGGTTGCCGTCCAATACATCGACGAGGATAATTCTCATCCAACCACTGCCGTACTTGCCTTCCGTAATGTGCAGGGGCACCATCCAACTGCATCCAGTTCCCTTGGCGTAAATTTAAAGGGACATCGTCAAGCACGTCGGGGAGAGAGTTTTGCAGAAACTCATGAAATAAGTCCCCATTTAAGCGAGGCGGCAAAATATGCGGCCCACAGAGGTTATTACTTAAAGATTGTCTGACACATCGAGGATTGACTTCACTCCAAACGAGAATGTTGTGGTAATTCACAATTCCAGCTTTTGTGAAATTAGATTCGTCGGTTCATAAAACCTTATGCAGACATTATGGATTAATTTCTGTTGAATCTAAAACCCATCTACAAAAATTTAAACGTTTTTCAGCATCTCCTGGCAACAAACCTTGAACTGGTTGGAGATGGAAAGCCCTTCGATGATCTTGTTTGAGTGCTCTCAGTACTTTTGATGGAGATAAATAGAGTTGCCGAGCTGCTCGGCATGTGCTTAAAGTTCTATCGATATCAAAAAGATTAAGAATTCGCTGATCATTTCTTGGCGGTACATTACGATTATGATCATTATAGCGGCGCAAACCATATTCCGAAATGTACATCTACAAAAACTTGTGCATTTGGAAATGTTCTATTACGGAAGCGTGTTCGGTACTCTCGAACTGACGCGTTGGAATTTCCGTCACAGAAACCATAAACATAATGTATATCGGCATATTCATCATTTGTAAACGTTCTTGGCATTTTTTCTTAGCACTAAAAATGCTTTTTAAATAATACTTTTGACAATGATTTTCAAAAACGTCAGTTTACACAAATCACTGAGTTTTGTTTTGATGGGTAAGTGGTTCAAAAGCCATGACGGAAAAACGAGAAAAAAATTCCTACTTCAACGCCCTCTGTCTCGGAAACGATGCGTTTTAGGAAATAAGTTTATATCACAAATGAACCTTATTTTAACCTGTTCTATCGATTCCGGAAGTTATCAAGATTAAACCTGAATCACCTGTATAAACGAATTCTCAACATCGGCGAGAAATACTGTGTTTGTAATCCTATTTGCTGATGATACTAATCTATCACTGACCAATAAATCTAAAGGATCTGATGGTCGATATACCGATAATCGAAACGGATGTATTAAACTGGTTTTTTTTTTCAATCAACTTGCTTAAATGCAAATAAAACAGAAACACTTATATTCAGCCTACGTGAGATAAATGCTGTAAATAATCCTGAATCGGTTAAATTTCTGGGAGTATTTTTAGACCCAAAATTGCAATGGGGCGGGCATACCCACTATATCTGCAACCTTCATCCGATTCCGTTTTTTAACGCAGAGGAAGGCCATTCGTGGAATTTCAGGCTTAAAATTCAGAGATGACTGTAAAATACAATTTAAGACAATTGATATATTAACCGTACCTTGTACTTATACAGGGTGTCCCAGAAATCAACGTTAAGCCGGAAACGGGCGATAGGCCAAGTCGTAACAGTTATTAGAAAAATATAAAAAAAATCTTTGTCATGTACTTTTCAAATTATAAGTATCAAAAAATAAATTGGAAAAACTGACATCCTGTGATGATCTATCAAGTCCTGTGACTACAAATATTAATGTTTCGTCAATCTTTTTTCTGTAATGTAATCATGAATAACCCTTCTGTAAATTACAGTCTAAAATTAAAACATAACTGCCTCAGTTTCAAATAAAATGTTGGATTTTTGCCCAACATTAAATTCAAAGTAATTATATCACCCGACTTTAACCGACTGTACTGTATAAAAATGTACTACACTATTTTGGCAAGTATTCTTAAAAGATGGCGCATTTAGTCCGGATTGTAAAATGGTATAATACTTGCTATATTACTTCTTTGTTTAGGAAAAAAATAATTTTTTTTTAGTGGAACTGGATTTCAGGCCAATTTTGTTTAATTATTTATAATGTCTCTATCTGTTTCACTCACATTGTCGAAATGGCGTGTACTTGTACCTGTAAATTATGGTCTTAAAAATGCCCAGGCTGCATTACCAACATTTTAAATAATTAAACAAAATTGGCCTGAAATCTGGTGCCACTAAAAAAAAAATATTTTTTTCCTAAACAAAAAAGTAATCTAGCAAGTATCATACCATTTTAGAATCCGGACTAAATGCGCCATCTTTTAAAATTACTTGCCAAAATAGTGTAGTACATTTTTTTTTACAATACAGTCGGTTAAAGTCGGGTGATGTAATTATTTTGAATTTAATGTTGGGCAAAAATCCAACATTTTATTTGAAACTGAGGCAGTTATGTTTTAATTTTAAACTGTAATTTACAGAAGGGTTATTCATGATTACATTACAGAAAAAATATTGACGAAACATTAATATTTGTAGTCACAGGACTTGACAGATCATCACAGGATGTCAGTTTTTCCAATTTATTTTTTGATACTTATAATTTGAAAAGTACATGACAAAGATTTTTTTTATATTTCTCTAATAACTGTCACGACTTGGCCTATAGTCCGTTTCCGGCTTAACTTTGATTTCTGGGACACCCTGTATACTTTATCACAAGATATGTACACTCCTCGCAGTGAAACTCACAATCGCAATACCAGAAGAAAGTATAATTTTAAATATAAACTTTTGTCGCCTAAGTAAAACACGAAATGGGACATCGTATCTTGGCATCCAGTTTTTTAATGCCCTTACCCTCGAAATACGATACCTCAACCGCTCATTGTTTGAAATTAAAATATTTCTGCTAAGCTATGCATTCTATCCATGAATTTTTAAGACAGTGGGATCAAAATAGTATAATAAATCGTGATCAAACGTTTCACATTCTCGTTGCCATATTTTATGGCATTATTTTAATTTGTATCAATGTGCAATGTGTTTGGTTTTGTCCGCCATCTAACGTTTTTTTTTTTCAACTAGTGCTTATTTCGTGAATGGTAACACTTAGCTCATGTCTGATTTGACAGATAATTAGTTTTATCCTTCCGCTGAACGAATATGGTTGTGTATACGCTTGAACAACGCTGGGAAATATTGCGACATTACTTTGAAAATCATGGTAATGTTGCAGAATGTGTGCGAAAATTGCGTACGGATTTTGGAAGAGAAGCACCGTCAGCTCCGTATGTTCGTTATCTCGTGAAAAACGTGAAAGAAACTGGCATCCTCATTGATAAACCAAAGCGTGAAAAGCCAAAAACAGTGCGTACACCCGAGAATATTGCTGCTGTGGCAGAAAGTGTGCGTGAAGCGCCATCATTCACCGTCGTTCTCAACAACTGAACATTTCGGAGATATCATTGAGACGAATTTTGCATAAAGACCTTGGTATGACGCCATACAAAGTCCAATTGGTTCAGGAGTTGAAGCCAACTGACCATCCAATGCGTTTTCGCTTCGCTGAGTAGGCCTGCGATCGACTTACAGAAGATGCCGATTTTGCCAAAAAAATCATCTTTTCAGATGAAGCTCATTTTGATCTTGGCGGGTATGTAAACAAGCAAAATTGTCGCATTTGGGACACAGAAAACCCGCACGCATACATTGAAAAGCCGACGCACCCAAAACGAATCACTGTTTGGTGCGGATTTTGGTCCAGAGGCATAATTGGGCCATTTTTCTTCCAAAATGAGCAAGGAGTGGCCGTTACAGTCAATGGCGATCGTTATCGGGCCATGTTGAACGAATTTTTGTTCACAAAAATTGAAGAGGAGGATATTGGCAACATTTGGTTTCAACAGTGCCACACAGCCGAAGCTACACTCGATGTTTTGCGCCCTGTTTTTGAAGATCGCATTATCAGCCGCAGAGCTGATGTCGTTTGGCCACCTCGGAGCTGCGATTTGACACCGTTGGACTATTATTTGTGGGGTGCCGTCAAAGATAAGTGTTACGCCGACAAGCCAGAGACAATTGACGCTTTAAAGGGCAATTTTCGTGAAGCCATTGGTGAAATACAGCTGCACACAATCGATAATGTGCTTAAAAATTGGACCGATCGTGTAGGCTACTGCATGGCCAGCCGAGGCAGCCATTTGAATGAAATTATTTTTCATTATTAACCGGAAGGATTGTACTTTCAAATAAAAAAAGAAATTTGAGAAAATATTCAGTAGTTTTTTTTATAGCATTTAAAAAAAAAAGTTATCTGGCGGACCCATTATGTCTTTTAACAGTTACAACTATTTGCTCCCAGTACTGTGTTAATTTTTAAACCATTTTGTTATCTATTATACACTTATCCGTGTATGTTTGTACTTATTGTATAAACTGCTGTATGTTAGCTCCTATAAGGAGTCGTTTAAGCAAAAATCGCCCCGTATGAACGCATTTCAGCTCGATTATATCACAAAGTCAGAGTGTCAATCAAATTGATCGCTTTTTTAATTCAACGAATAAAATGGCTGCCGTTTTGAGCATATACCAGCCTCCAGATAGGTGTATCCGTTCATAGTCATACTCGTATAGAATCTGCAAGTAATTTGACGTGATTTTTTGCTCAACGACGGGAACCGGCCTGCTGCTATCGGTTCCTATTATCTCTATTTTTAATATTTTCCATAAAAATCCCCGTAAAACCACACGTTTTCAACGCCGAAACCATAAATAATCGGCGGACACTAAATATTCATAAAAGTTTTTTCCGAGGAATACGAGGGGCATGCGAAGTGCATACTCTCGATCACCAACTCCTTAGATGCAGAGCATGCTGTGTCAGAAATACGTATTTACAGAAAAAGTAAAAATATTGTTCTTTTCTAAACTATGTTTAGATGTCCCTACCTCAGAATTATGATAAAAGCATCTATATACAGAACTTTGACGGGTTGTGGACGTACTTTACATTGAACAATTTATGACCAAGTTCCCAATCGCAAACGCTGAATATGACACATTCTCATACTGAAAGTGTACTATCGTCAAACGATTTGAAAATAAACAATGCATTTGCCAAAATCTGCAGGCAGACCAACTGTACTGACAGTCGTTGATAATATACAGCAACGAATAACTCAAAGTGCTACAAAATCTATATCAAAATTGTCTGCTCAGACAGGTAATTTTTTTTTTATTAAGTTAATGTAAATATTCACAAAATCATTTAGATGTAGATTTTTAGAAATTTTTATTTGAAGCCGGTCTCGAATTATAGTTAATAACCAAAAATTTTTATTTTTAGGACTTTCAGTTGCAACATGTCACAAGGCTTTAAAAAACAATTGCATTCACACCCATACAAGGTAACTGTTGTGCAAGAATTACTTCCCATTGACTATGGAAGACGATTACACTATTGTGGATGGTTTCAAGAAACAATGAATCGTAACTTATTGAACTTATCATTGTTCACTGACGACGCATGGTTTAATTTATCTGGTTATGTAAATGGTCAAAATTATAGAACCTGGGCTGCAGAAAATCCTCATACATTTGTAGAAACCAGTTTACCAGCGATATCAAGAAGACGTATAGTAGTGCTATATTCTTCTACGATTCTATAAATGCTGAAAGATATCGAACCCATATTTTAGAGCCATTTTTAGAACAGTTACATGATGACGAGCTGCAAGTGGGTTACTTTCAGCAGGAACAATTCAATTTTTAGAGCAATTTTATGGCAATCGACTGAATAGTGCAGGTTTGTGGCCAGCCAGGTCTCCGGATTTACCTCCGTTGGATTATTTTTTGATTGGACATTTGAAAGACACTATATTTAACAGCGATACACACTATCGAAGAATTAGAAGCGGCAATTATTCGAGAAATCAACAACATCACAGAAGAACAGCTACAAAACGTATTTGAAAATATGCACAACATGTAATTATTTTAATTTGTTAATTTTTATTCAAGTGGCAAAATACCCAAGCGAAGATAAATAACTAAGAAATGCCACAAATAAATTCTTTTAAACACTACAATATGTAATGTTTTTATCCCAAATATTTGTAAATAAATCTTAATACAGTAAAATATGTTTCTTTCACTCTGCAATACAATAAAAAAAATCAGTTGTGTTCACATGATATACTCTTTGTTTTCATAAAAATTTCAATTTGTTTATTAACAAGAGAAGATTGGTAGTTTCCTCTTTCTAATAAAGTTAACATTTTAAATGAAACAAATAAACGTTCATTTCGTCAGAAACTATGTAATATTAAATTTTATGAATTAAATTTCAGTAGTCCAGCAATTTATTAGGTTATATACTCAATTCCAAAAATTGAAACATTTATTTACATCAGTAATCCCTTCAACCACACCACTGACGTTTAGGGATTTTATATAAAGTGCTGCCAACAGAGCAATGTTGGTTGCATAAGCGTGTAGGTCACGTGGCTTGTAATCATTCCTGAAGGCTCTGTATATTGGCTATGTAATTCCTATGTGTATCTATAAATTATTGTAAACACACAAATGTTACACCAGTAACAGCATCAACGGTGGCGCGATGTTCAGGCATTTTTGCCTCTGTGTATCGTAGCAACTAATATCCAATAATGCGTTAGGCAACCTTCAATACGTTCACAAGCACAATAAGATAGATAAGGACGCATCTAAAACATGCCTCATACCAATAACATATAGGTAAGAAAGAGACGGAGGGCTTGGAATCCGTTGGCAGCCCTGCCTCGTCTCTATGAGAGTGCAATAAAAACAGTCTAATATAGTTCGCCATATTATACGATAGTCCATGGGCTCAAATACCACTGCAGAATAGGAAAACGTGAGGAACATGTTAACGATATTATTAATTATTCAATAAATAAGAGCGTTTTTTCGACATTGGCACAAATGGATATTCAACTTTTTAAGGGATTTAAACAGTTGTCGCGAGATTTATTAATATTTCATAATAAAATTACTCACTGTGTTTTTTCAAACTGCAAATTAACATTGATAAGTAAAAAAATCCTAATTAAATTAATTTGCCTAACAAAGTGGAGCAATTTCAAATAATCCTGTATTTGTATTTGATTTTCTTATTAATAATGATTAAGAAAAAAAGATTCCAAAAATTTTTAATTCTGTTGTTCGTATTTGGAACAGTCCCAGACTACTTGACTTACCTACTAAAAGTCACGAGGCGACACTGTATAGACATTTTCTGAGAAAGACATGTTTTCAATTTGGGATAATCGAAAAGTAATAAATAAATAAAGACTTAGCTTAGTATTAGTATATTGGTGTAAAGAAACATTCTAGGGCTTTATTTAATCTAGGTAGGTAGGTATAAGTATATAGATAAACCAATTAGAACCGTTAGAGCTGGTGACTTTCTGGGCCATTCAACACCTCCATTAATCCCAATATATTATTCTGGGAATGTGTTATCTAAATATTGCTGCACAATCCTGGCCTTGTGGGGTTTCTCCTTAGCTGTAAAGGCACATTCTCCAGAAGTGCAGGAAGCTGTTCTTATAGGAAATTTGGGTAAGTCATGCTGTTCATTGTATGTTCATAAAAATAAGGCCCAATTAAATGCCTACCGATGATGCAGTACCATACATTTAGGACCTTCAAAATGGCTTTGGTTTGATACTGAATTTTCAATGTGGAGATTTTCAATAGACCAGCAGTGTTCGTTGCGCCTGTTTGGCAAACCATTACTGACAAACCGATTTTCGTCCATCCAAAGAACATGCCGAAAAAGGTTCTAATCAACAGTTTCTGTATTTACTACAATTTGAGCTATACAATCAAGTCTGCCTTCAATGTGACGCTCAGGCAAATACTCCAGTGTGTGAATTTTGTAGTCATGATTCCCACTGGTCTTTAAAATTCATTGATTTATCCAAATTCAATTCCCGGCTAGCCTGGTATAGAATTTCGTGGATTTTGTTCGATATACTGTAACAGTCTAGCTGTATTAACATTGTATCTTACCCTCCGGTCAATTATTTCATTCTTCCCAACAGAAAATGCATCTTCATTTCGTCGCAAGGTCGCTTCCAATCTTGTAAAGGTTCTATGATCAGGAATGACAATACAATCGAGTTTGACACACCTTGTACTAGAGATGGGTAGTTCGCGAACGAACTAGTACAAACGAACTATTCACTTCACTGAATGAAATGAATCATTCCTTCTTGTCGGACTGAATCATTCTCTGTGAACTAAAAGCAACGTTGATTCTAAAGAATTTAACAATGTAATTCAGGCGAGTCAAATTCAGTCCTTCTATAGGTACTGATTCAGTAGTTCACTGAATTAAATGAAAAATTGCAGCTGACGATTAGACATAGACGGTATCGGAGATGTGACTCAATGACCGGTTTCAGTCGGATCACCTATATAGAATAGCTAGTTCGGTGTCTTGCGACAGAATATTTTCTTAAGCAGAGTAACAGAAAAACCAGCTCCATTAAAATTAGACAAAGTGCCGTTGTAAGCAAACTCCGATTGAACGATTGGTGGTCGAATTACAAAAATACAATTCTCGACCGTACTGAATCAAATGAATTACTCAAGTGAATGATTCTCTTAGGTGAATGAGACTGATAGAATGAATTCACCAAAATGAACTAAAAGTCCCATCTCTACCTTGTACATACTTACTTTATAATCCTACCTAAGTTGATTAAATTACGTTCCTATATAGGTACCTACTACATCAAAAAAAGAGCGCGTGTAAAAAGGACGTGTATCTCAAAGATTTTATTTTATTATCCAACACAGTCAAAATATTATTGTGTGTTGTTGTGACGCTACTGACTTCTCACGCGAATATAGAATTGCGCTAGAAATATATCTAGTTATGATTTAAAAGCGAATTTTGTGAATAGTGAACTATTTTAATCAATTTTCAACAATTCCAAATCGATTTTTTTCGTAAAGCTAACTCCCTCGTATGCTCCCCACACAACCCTTCAGCGCCCATATCTCCTCTGCCATCGTCCAATACTTAATACTTATCTCATTCACGACTGCAAGCGGCCGCAGCCGACTTGATATATAGCCTCGCGATCGTCCAGACAACAGCAGTGTTTTTTGCGCCTGTAAATACATTAAACATTACATTCGAGGGGGCGGGGCCTGGCGGGCAAGGTAGTTACATGTACACTTGCCCGTGGACGAGCCAATAGCGGCCCGCCTGGCCGCGGTAAGCCGCCGTCATTGGCCGGACGAGATACGATCGTTTCCCGGCATACCGGACGGGCGGCATAGCCGGCTTTCGGTCAAACGGATGCTGGACGAAGAGCGAAATTTTCCGAAGGTGGGTGGTTGGTCGCGAGAGGAGATTTCCCAGGGAAATTTTTTAAAACGCCTCTTTTTTGTGAATGGGCGGGGGTGAGGTGCCTGAGGCGCTCGTACAGGCGATGTTTCGGCGTTATTCCCTCGTCAGTTGACCAATGGCAAGATAAAAAATAGTCGTGCGGTCGCTACTGGATTTTTTAAACCCTTCTGCAGTGTTATTCGACTGTCTTACTGGTGAAACAAATCCTTTTCGTTTTACTGTCACTTGACAATGTTGGGGTGTGGCCATTATTTGAAAATAGAATAGGAGGTAGGCACTCAAGAATAGTGTAAACATTTGTACAGGGTGTAACGCACTTTGTTACATATCTAACACGAAGGTGGCATTATTTTAATGGCAAAAATTATTTTTTTCACTGAGGTATTCAAGTCTGTAATCATCAAGAAAAACGTTTTTTCAATATATTTTCTCATACCAAATTTCACTTTAATCGTTCAACGTTTGTTCGTTTTATAATGGATTATTGATATTTTTTTCAAAAACTTTGGCGCCGTAACAGTGCATTTTTGCATATAAAGGGTAAGCTATGCTTAAATGCAAACATCCTGAGAGGGATTTAGCCGCCATACAAAATACGAGAAGCACTGAAGATGCTATTAAGTATGGCGAAACGTCTGCAGCTAAGGACCGACCACGACAGATAGCCTAGAACGTGTACGTCATTGATTTTAAGAAAGAATAGAGCAAAATAAGAATTAATTTAAAAAAAATTCTGATCTTATTTATAAAGCGAAAAATTTTTTTTTCGAAACTAAGTATATAAAACTAAATCGACGTAAGATTAAATGGTAAAATTCGCTGTTATCAGATTTTATAACTAAAGGCAAACGCGAGTGCATTCAAAGTTTTCTTTTACGCATTTTATTTAACTGTTCGCGGAATGTGTGTTTTGTTGTTAAAGGGTAATTCTGATGGATCTGTAGTGAGTGAAAAACCACATAAGAGTTGATTTCTCGAACGATACTTACAATAGACGTTGAATAGTCGTTGAAGGAAAAGGGTTCATTTATTAAATATTGAGCTAGAATTAAAAAAAAATGTTTCACTGTCTTTTAGGGGTCTTTTAGGAAAAAGTATTATTGCGAAATAAAGAGTCATGTATGATATATTATTTCACACTATTAACCTAGGCAATAAATAACCACTAATCCACTGTGTAATCTGGCCAATAATTTTTGTTGGTGTAGTTTGTTTCAGTAGACAGGTACCATAACAACTATAAAATATAAATATATATGGAAACATATTAGAATAATTTTAGTCTCTTTGGTCATCCACGTTGTCCAGATTTGACCTCACCTGTAATTTTCATCTCCCTCTGAACATCTATCATGGTGTCATCCGTACGGTCCAGATTTAACTCCAGGCGACTTCATCTCTTTGAACTAATCTTAATACATTCGGAAGTTGCGTTCTCTTTCGGGTCTCCTTTTGAACAAGGCACTGAGACGCTGCCTCCTTAGACGAGAGTAATTACGAAGGATTTATAGAATAACAGACGATGGGCTCTGGCCGTTTTACCGTCGGTTTTTAATAATTGTTTTATTGCTGCGGTGGCAGTAACGAACGATACGGAGAGAGCTTATTAATACAATGTTGTGTTTAATGCCTTTAAGTATATGTTCCCCAATCTTTATGGGGCTTTGATACAAAATGGGAGCGAGCGGGGCATGAATATGAGATGCTTCCGTCAATTATCTTCGATGTGAACAAAGCAAATCCTACTTAATAGTATCAGTGGGGTGTGCCTAAGTTAGGGGTGGGGGTGAATTAACACCTGTCACCTTTGTATAGGCTATTCTAGATACAAATAATAATAAAATCTGGTTCCTAAACTTACCCTACAAAAATAGTTGTGTATATGAGAATCTACAGTGTGTAGTTTAGGATATGTAAATTTTCTGTGTTAATAGTTTAACACACTCTGGTTCTTCTATGAGTTTTACACAAAAATGTGTTAAAATTACTAGCATTATAATAAAAAAAATACTGGATCTGTATTATATTTTCAAATAATGTATCAGGAGCAACAATTTTGTGTTAACTCAACACATCTTTGTGTTCCATATCCATTTTATCAATTAATTTTCGATAAATACATGCGAACAAAGCACAACCGTATCGCCAGGAAATATCTAGGCTATTAAATTAAGTAAACCCTATCCAACAGTATCAGTGACGTGTGTTTAAGTTAGGAGTGGGGTGAATTGGTGCCACTGTCATTTTTATATAGGCTACTCTATACAAATAATGATAAAATCGTGTTTCTAAATTTACCCTACAAGCATAGTTTCCAATGTGTAATATAGGATGTGTACAATTTCTGTGTTAATAGTTTAACACACTCTGGCTTTTTTATAGCAACGTTTTACGCAAAAATGTGTTAAAATTTGTAATATTACAATAAAAATACTGAATCTGTGTTATATTCACCAATGTGTTAGGCGTACATAATTTTGTGTTAACTTAACACCTCCGTGTATTAACTTAACATATCTTTGTATTCTATATCCTGACTGATTGTGCAAATTCCTTTTTCATTCTTGTTCACTTGAACTGAATTACATTTTTTTAAACTAGCGAAAGTAAAATGTCTTTTATTTCATTTTCTGAAAGTCCTTTTGAAAGCATACATTATAGCAGATGGATATTTTCTCCCCGTGCGCAGATCGCCCCTGCGTGCTTTAAATATATGTGCGCCCAATCTTTATGGTAGGTACATGAAATACGTTGCTTAAGAATACTTAAGAGATACACATAAAATGCTACTGTTTAGAAAATGAACGCTACAAAATGTATGTAAATTTATAATTTATAGACTATAAATAAAATTATAGTGTTGCAGCATGTTACTAATTACCTTTAAATGGACTGTTAAGTCTCGAATCTAAGGTAATTGGTGTATGGAGCTCGTTACCTTTGTTCTGCCGTCTTTAATGATGCGAATTTTATTAAAAATGCCATATTAAATTCTAATCGAAAGCTTTAGAGCGGTTGTAACAAATTTCTTACAATTTACATTACACCACCATCAATGTGAGAAAATAATAATCCAGAAAAACTGTAATTAATTAATTTAACTAAAAATACAAACTTTACATTACATTATTATATACAGGATCTCTCAAAATGTAATCTGTAAAAACTGAATTTTTCAACTTTCGATTGGCTGTAGCTTTGTTACAATTTATCATTTTATGAAAATGAGCATATCTATACAGTATGCGCCAAAAGTATGGAATAAATTCAATAAAAACGAAACAATTATTTTTTGGAAAAAATCCTCGAACAGGTCGATTTTTAATTTAAAAAATACATATTTTAGCGTAAAATGCGATTTTCAAATGTCATTTGTTTTCGAGTAATGACATCATCGATTTTTTTTTAAATGGCAACACCATATTTTTTTCCTTGATTCTGAAAGATCGTTTAATTCTCTATCAGACAGTCCTAAAATTTTTCCCTCTTACATAGGAAAGTTTTCGAGTAAATGACGATTGAATGTTAGAAAACGTAAATTTTATCCATAAAAAAGTAACAATTCTGAGGTATGTAAAATAAAATACAATTGATTAAATGTTATACTTAAATTAAATGTTCGAATTGCCATCCACCAACTTCTTGACAATGCGCAAGTTTGTGAAGAAATTCTTCTTGCACATTATGAATGATTTATGGGGTAACTCTGCGTATTTCGTCCCGAATGCGATTTTGAAGTTCTTCTAAATTACGTGGTTTATTAATGTACACTTTTGACTTCAAGTATTCCTATAAAAAATAGTCAAGAGGTGTAAGATCTAGCGATCTTGCAGGCCATTATATAGGTCCGCGTCTGCCGATCCACCTCCCAGGAAAACACTTGTCCAAAAAATTTCGTACAGGGCGCGCATAGTGCGGAGGTGCACCGTCTTGCTGAAACCATATGGTATCGTCAGGAATGTCAGGGTCATTATCGTTAGGAAAAATTACTGCAAGGGCTGGAACAAGGTCATTTTCTAGAAACTCTAAATATCTTTGTCTTGTAAGGGTTCCTTCAAAGAAGAAAGGCCCTACTATTCTGTCGTCAACTATTCCAGCCCACACATTTAATTTCTGAGGGTGTTGGGTATGTGCCTCTGCCATCCAATGAGGATTTTCCCGACTCCAATATTTGCAAGTTTGACGGTTTACTGTACCATTCAGACAAAATGTAGCCTCATCTGAAAAAAGTATTTGCCGGTGTAAATTTCTATTTCCTTGACATAAATCCATTAGAATTTCGCAAAAGTGTAAGCGGCGATCGGGATCATCTTCATTGAGTTCCTGCATAAGTTGAATTTTGTAGGGATGATATTTTTCCTTCCTCAAGATACGTAGCACTGTGCTCTGACTAGTGTCATTGTTTAATGCAACCAATCGTGAAGAATTATGAGGATTATCCACCATACTTATCAAAATGTTCTGTTTCTGATTTTCATTAATGCTTGGACGTCCAGGTTTTGGAATATTTACAACATTGCCAGTTTCTCTAAATTTAGACTCTACCTTACTGACTGTTGATTGGCTGATAGGACGATCTGGATATTTTTCATTAAATAAATCGCAAACTTCCTGCTGAGTTCTAGTCATATTCCCGCATCCGATAAGAATTAAAATTTCAATTCTTTGAGTAACAGTTAAATGTGCCATAATACTTTGAATTGAATAATAATTTCTATGTCGCTTACATTACTTATTAGAAAGTCGGTGTCACAATGACACTTTGCAAAGATTTTCATCTACGTGTGATCCATAAAAGAACTATGGAATTCGAAAAACTAAACTTGATAACGTTTTTGCTTTATTTTAATTGATTTACGTTTTCTAACATTCAATTGTCATTTACTCGAAAACTTTCCTATGTAAGGGGGCAAAATTTTAGTACTGTCTGATAGAGATTCTTTCAGAATCAAGGAAAAAATATGGTGTTGCCATTTAAAAAAAAATCGATGACGTCATTACTCGAAAACAAATGACATTTGAAAATCGCATTTTACGCTAAAATATGTATTTTTTAAATTAAAAATCGACCTGTTCGAGGATTTTTCCCAAAAAATAATTGTTTCGTTTTTATTGAATTTATTCCATACTTTTGGCGCATACTGCATAACTTTACCAGAACACTGTTCATGTAATTTGTAAATACTGTAATTTTACAATTTTGGATATAAAAATATTAGTTGCAATTATTTTACATTACATCATTATATATAATTAGTATATCTACACAAAAATTTCAATGCAATCTGTAAAAACTGTATTTTTACAGTTTGATAATGATTGCAAAAAATTTGTTACAATTTACATTAAGCTATTATGCAGGCTGTGTCATAAACTTTATACAGGGGGGTGAATATGTGCATGATTTTAAAGAAAAAAGTTTATGCAAAGATATAACAGGGCGTTAGAGTTTCAAATTTTATTTTATTTTTTCTTTCTATATCCCATAGTTTTTTACTGTAAATGACTGATAAATGTACTCTGTAATAAATTGCAATGTTTGAAGTCTGCAACATTTTATATTATGCAGCGTTATAATGGCTAGCATGTTATATATTATAGTGTTAATACAGTTTGTAATATTTACTGTAATTTTACACTGCTGAATTGATTGTAACATTTTACATTACATCATGCTATAATATCGAATGGCTAACATCTATAGTTTTACACAAAAATCCATGTCAAATGTAGTTTGTAAAATCTGTAATTTTACAGTTCTAGGCTGACTGTAACAAATAACAAGCTTGTCATGAAAAGTATACGCCAAAGCTTCACGAAAAAAAGTTAAAGAAACTTCTAAAACATTGTAATTTTACATTTCTGTGTTGAAAATAAATTTGGAGAGCTTTTTGTTACAAATTTTACGCATAAGTAAAGCAAACAATATTTGAATTCCACATAAACATACTATACAGCTATTTTATCGTTACATGTCCCATTCTGACGATTCAGGAACGCATTGTATCACGTATAAACAGATTTATAAATAAAAAAAATATTTTTAACTGCCTTACCTACTTTACTTCCAACAACTTCTACAGAGGAGACTAAAATTCAGAGATCACAAGCTGTGTTTTCAAAAATATTATCTGCCTGCCCTGAAAATGGTTCCAATAACGCGTCGAAACGCCGCTTCGCTTCGTTTTTTATGGCACGGCGATAAAGTATTATCAATTCGCCGTTCTTTCAGACCTTACACTCGACTCGTACGTTAATGATGCCCGACATAGGCTAGTAAAATGAGTGGTATGGTCTGTTCGTCTTATGGCTTTTGTAATTAGCAACTTGCCGGCATCTTTCGTCCTTGCTCAGCGTTGCTGCACCGCATCAAACCGTCAAAGAACGAAAAAAATATCGGGACGTTCATATAGAAATGCTTACACGTGAAGGTATCTCCGCTTTTGATCGGAATTAGCTTACGCGAGATAATAACGAACGCTGCTGATTGAGATCAGATCAGGACATGCTGAGGTAGATCCAGTTCAAATATGGTGAAATAAGAGTACTAGGTTATGTATTACTTCCTCAACAACGTATAAGAGGTGTACAGTTGCAAAAAAATGTAACATTTAACACATTCGTTCGTTTTTTTTATTTGTAAACTTTCTTGTAACTTGACAAAAAGAAATCCCATGAAAGCCCCTTATTAGAATATGTACTACTACCAAAGCTTACTGAATAAATATAAGTTATCCACTCTCTGTCGGCACTTTGATGTTTTGAGATCTAAGCCGCACCGCCGCACGTAAATACTGTCGCAAAAAATGGCCAAGTACGAGGGACTTAAAAAAGTAGTTTCTAATTGGGAAGTATTTATATACGAGGGATATTCCAAAAGTGTGATGTAAGGCTGCTTATTGTATAAATAAAATATTTGTATTGTAATATAAATATTATAAAATGATTATACGTAAATGTATACAGTTTTGTTAGTTAATCTTGGAAGTCGTATATGTTCACTTGTAAATTCTAAAATAAAATATATACGTACCTACTCTTCTATATAAAAAATAATGTAGCCATGAGGAAAATTTGCAATGTTTATTTAAATATTTAAAAAAACAATATACATTATTTTAAAACTAAAATAGGAAATAATATAATCCATATTGTTTACAAGTTACAAATGCTGCGGTATAGGTTTTTTTTTCTTGCTCTTTTAATGCAGCTTTTCTTGGACTCCTACACGAAAGTGTTTGTGACGTTTTTTATATTCTTGTTCTGTAATTTAATAAACTATATATTCTTTTCAAATGAAAACCCAATGTATAAGTATGTCCAGGTCATTATTTAGTACTTAATAATATTTTAGTGATTTGGATATTACTATACATATATTAATTAATTTGAAACAAATTATTTTAATTTATTTAAAGATGTTGCTGTGCATATGGTATTATCAGAAACTCTGCTTGAGTGTAAAATTTACATGACACAATTAAGTATCTATTTACATAATTATTGCATACTACACTTTTTTTTTAATAAATACCAGTTTGTTGGTTCATACAAAAACAATGTTTGATGTTTCATTTGAAAAATGTTTGCTTGAAATTCTAATTTTTTTATAGCATTGATCAGGACAATCTTTCAAATGAAGATTTTTATCGGCGTATACCTCGTAAAATTTTATATCGAGACCTATTTCTTTATATTAGTTGATGAGATATAAAATACATACCTTGCTTTATCCTTTGGAGAATGGAAAAAGAGGGACAATTATTTACAGTATAAATATATCACGGACATTTTTAGAAGAAAAATAAAATAAAATAAACACTAACAGATATTCAAGGTTTTTTGTCTCACACTATATCGATCGCACTCAACACGTTACAGTTCTAGCGTCGGCCACCGTGTAGGATCCTGGGTACCGAATGGTCCCCGAGACGGGTGAGGAGAGCGGAACTGGTCGGCCGGGGCGTGTTCGAGAGTGAAATAACTTATATATTTATTATGTAAACTTTGCTACTACTACTAAGTTTGTTAGAAATGTTGGTTGCTGTTCAATTGAACTAAATTCTAAATATACATACAGTATGCGCCAAAAGTATAGAATAAATTCAATAAAAACGAAACAATTATTTTTTGGGAAAAATCCTCGAACAGGTCAATTTTTAATTTAAAAAATACATATTTAATGAAAAATATCCAGATCGCCCTATCAGCCAATCAACAGTCAGTAAGGTAGAGTCTAAATTTAGAGAAACTGGCAATGATGCAAATATTCCAAAACCTGGACGTCCAAGCATTAATGAAAATCAGAAACAGAACATTTTGACAAGTATAGTGGATAATCCTCATAATTCTTCACGATTGGTTGCATTAAACAATGACACTAGTCAGAGCACAGTGCTACGTATCTTGAGGAAGGAAAAATATCATCCCTACAAAATAGAACTTGTGCAGGAACTCAATGAAGATGATCCCGATCGCCGCTTACACTTTTGCGAAATTCTAATGGATTTATGTCAAGAAAATAGAAATTTAAACCGGCAAATACTTTTTTCAGATGAGGCCACATTTTGTCTGAATGGTACAGTAAACCGTCAAACTTGCAGATATTGGAGTCGGGAAAATCCTCATTGGATGGCAGAGGCACATACCCAACACGCTCAGAAATTAAATGTGTGGGCTGGAATAGTTGACGACAGAATAGTAGGGCCTTTCTTCTTTGAAGGAACCCTTACAGGACAAAGATATTTAGAGTTTCTAGAAAATGACCTTGTTCCAGCCCTTGCAGTAATTTTTCCTAACGATAATGACCCTGACATTCCTGACGATACCATATGGTTTCAGCAAGACGGTGCACCTCCGCACTATACGCGCCCTGTACGAGATTTTTTGGACAACTGTTTTCCTGGGAGGTGCATCGGCAGACGCGGACCGATAGAATGGCCTGCAAGATCGCCAGATCTTATACCTCTTGACTATTTTTTATGGGGATACTTGAAGTCAAAAGTGTACATTAATAAACCACGAATTTAGCAGAACTTCAAAATCGCATTCGGGACGAAATACGCAGAGTTACCCCAGAAATCATTCATAATGTGCAAGAAGAATTTCTTCACAGACTTGCGCATTGTCAAGAAGTTGGTGGATGACAATTCGAACATTTAATTTAAGTATACAATTTAATCAATTGTATTTTATTTTACATACCTCAGAATTGTTACTTTTTTATGGATAAAATTTACGTTTTCTAACATTCAATCGTCATTTACTCGAAAACTTTCCTATGTAAGAGGGCAAAATTTTAGTACTGTCTGATAGAGAATTAAACGATCTTTCAGAATCAAAGAAAAAAATATGGTGTTGCCATTTAAAAAAAAATCGATGACGTCATTACTCGAAAAAAAATGACATTTAAAAATCGCATTTTACGCTAAAATATGTATTTTTTAAATTAAAAATGTGTAAAAATATACATTTGAGGCTCTTTTTTACATAGTATTAAATAACATATAGAATCAGTACTCCATATTTTATAATTTTGTGAGCACTGTTGCATTTTACAGTGAAACGTTTCACAGAAACTACGTGTAAAATTTTAGACACACAACAGTAAAATTTTGTAAATTTCACACGACTGGTAAAATTTCACAATATTTACGATACTGAAATACCAGCATCTACTTAATACTATACTATTTTGTACCAAAGCAAAACATCTCGACTGAAATTATAACATTGAGAACTCGATAAGTATCTGCCTACATTGCAGTTTCCTGTAAAGAAATTACAGGATTTATTCAATTCTAATCGAGCAACCACTGGTTCTCTTTCGCTTTTTGCCCACTACAGATCCTATCTACATAATTTTCCGCTTTGGCCATAATTAAAGCTCGATATTAAGCATATCAGAGCTGATTAAGGATAACTGTCCGCATTTATTCCTGCTCCCCGGCCACACATTCCTAAAATACACTCGTTGGAACAAGTTAGTGAGCCGTAACTCGTGTTACAACCGTTCCTAGATGGATGGTTGTTGTTATTTTCATAATTTATGAATATTTGTCAAAAATTACACTAAAGAAAAATAATAGTAATCGCTTATATAAACTGATCGTGATCATAGCTTCAAACACAATTGGTACTAGTATTTATCATATTATTATGCTTACAATTTTGTAGACATTATCTCCAAACACTATTTTAATTCAACAGAAATGTTAAAAGTATACCATTTTGTGCAAACTTAACACATCTCTGTGTTCTATACTGCGCAGCTGCAGTATATCAGCTGTTTCCACACACGTCACTACGCCATGTTGGTCGTGAAGCGTTGTTGTGTTCAGTTACCTCTCGTTCTCTGTGTTCAAATGGATAACGTTTAAATTTAAATTGAGGTTAGAACAAATCAAATGGTAAGTACTTACCTAACTTCAACAAATATTGCTGATAATTGTGATAAAGCTAAAAGGACTATAACTATTACTGTTCCGTTCTTATTAGTTTTATTTTATTCTTAATTATTATACCAGTTTAATTTAATAATATTTTCAATTTATATTTTTCCTGTAGCATATAAAACTTTTCTAGAACTCATTTAAAATACTGAAAACGCGCCTAATTTTTTGTTTATACTTTTTTCTATAAAAAAATGAGATAGCTAGCGCTTGGCGATATACCTGAAGACACGTGAAGAAGTCTAGACGCATATTGTTAAATATCACGCCGCCTAAATTTATATTAATTTTACAAATCGTTAATTTTGTGTAATATAATCGCTGCAGTGTGTGCGTTTTTTGGCTATACGGAACGAGGTTGAGCAGTTGCAGTTTTTTCAACATCAAAAGGCAAGAAGAGAGGCGCCTCTCCCGAAGTACAAGAAACCAACATAGTAAGGTAAGTCGCCAGCCGACTATCTCATTATTATAAAGTAATTTTTGCCAGTGGTATTATTTTAACCACAATTAAACGCTACCGAAAAATTATGCAATATCAGTCCATTTTTTCTCTTTAATAACGAGCAATTCGCTAACAATTACAAATATTAGGAGTTCTTTCTGACGCTTTAACTCTGTATTCTGATGCACTGCTACTACTAATCTTGTTAGTAAACTTGGTTGTTGCTCATTTGAACTGAATTATGTATTTTTAATAAAATCATAAAAAGTAAAATATATTTTATTCTATTATTGTCGTAACACCATAATTTTAACCTACACTTTTAGTTTGCTTTTGAAATTGTGATTCCTAGGCTAAATTCGATGCATTGTCGAGACTGCCAAATCTTCTACAAAACGTCAATATAAAAGTATTACAAAAATTATATTTATTAAAAATTATTTCGAAAGCAAACGGGAAAAACGTAGGTGAGCTTCAGCATCAGTACCTATGATACAATAATCCTACACCTTCAACAATACAAATAATACTGAACTGTGCAAAAGTAACACAACATTTGTTATATTAACACAGTTGTGTTAAACCTTTAACATACTGTTACATATAGAGATGAGTAAAATATATACAATCCTCTGCGAACCTCGATTAACGCAGTATTGTGTTCTTTAGTGTTAAAATGTATAATTATTTTTTTATAGTGTTTCTTCTACGACAGAACTGTAAGCACAAAAGTGGTATTTCTTTCAGTGTACACGGAATTTTCATTTTATTTAAGTCTTAGGCGTTCGGTAAGGTTTCTAGACGCTTTCGACCAGTATAGTTGGGATGAAAATTCTGGATATAAATCAGAGTGGGCACTTTCGATGGATTTGTCGCGACATTTCGACGTTTTCGCTGTTGGACGACAGAAGGCCGTCAGAGGCGAGAGTGACGAACGCATCCAGCGTGCGGGAAAAGGACGGCACGATGGAATGTCGTCGTGTGAGTTGTAAGTGCTGTATCATTATTGTTTAATTAAATTAATGTAGAGTTGTGGTCGGTTTTTAATTCCGTTCAGCTGGAAGCTTGGGAGCCGCGTCGTAATAATAATTTGGGGGAGGGGACGGTAAGTAATTAATATTCGAGAAAAATATAAATAACGCGATAGAGTTGTGCATGTAATTATAAATATACTAAAATTAACGGTGTACTTTGTTGCAGTCTAGATAGATTGAGAAGATAAAATTGATAATAGATGCGTACTTTTAACATTACACCGTAAAAAAAAACGAGTAAAATTTCACTGAAAATCAATACGAATAGATGTCAAAACGAGCCCACACCCGATTATGTTGAAATAACAACACAATTCATTCAGTTATTTGTTAACTAAATAAATCTTTTAAGGGTGACACTGAACAATTTTTTAGTTAGCTTTCCAAACGATACAGTGCTTTCGAAAAGTAACGAATAAATTCATTATTTTTAAAATTGAGAAGTTTTCGAAAAAATCCCCTAGCACGTCGATTTTGTTTTTAAAAAAGGCACTTTTTGACATACGACCCACATCGACGTCATCGTTGTTCGCGACCGGTCAATTTAGAAGATTTAAAAGCAAGAATTCGTCACAAGATACATCGTATACCTCCTGAAGGTATACGCATGGTCAAAATTGGGGGTTGTTATTTAAAAAAATTGTCTATGACGACATATCTCGAACAACGATGACGTCACAAATGTGGGTCGTATGCCAAAAAGTGCTGTTTTTAAAAACAAAATCGAAAACTTCTCAATTTCAAAAATAATAAATTTATTCGTTACTTTTCGAAAGCACTGTATGTTATTCCAAACACGAAATTGAGTTATATTATCAATATATTTCGTTATTTTTTCCAAATTAAATTAATAATAATAATAATAATAGATAGGTAATAATAAAATTCTTATAAATAATTATTCATAAGTCAGAAAACCTGTTTAGTTGGTACATAGTATACGTTTAATGGAATTGTGGAAGCAACCATAACAACAATAACAATAAAAATAGTAATTACTGTTATTATATTATAATATTTATTACTGCTACTAACTGCACACTATTTGAAACAAGAGTTTGCTATAACAAGTTGAATAAAATAAAGGTTGAGATTATATTTGTAGATAATAAACAAGACGCAGTATGTAAAGATGTTTTATTTTATATTATTAAATAATACATTCTTTCAAACAAAATATGTACTTTGGTTTCACAAAATACTCAGTGGTGTTGTGTGACTGATGAAGTTCAAACGGCTCTTTATTGAACTGTTTAAATCAATAATTTCCAGGTTTAATCTAGTTTCCAAAATTTTATAGCTACGATCAAATGAAATGGTAATCATGGACACACACGAGATAGGTTTCCTGAAATAAGAAACAAATAAACAATTTTTTGCATCGGATGTAGACGGCCATTGTTACTTACCTATTTCTACCACATCTTCATTACACAAATTCTCACTCTCCAGTTTACACCACAATTTTTTTAAGCATATCATCAGTTGTAATATGTCAATATTCATAATATTAAAAGACCAATTTATGACGCTACTGTTCAAACAACGACCCAATAAAAGGGTATTTCCTTAGACGAAGTAAAACATACAATTTTGATATTCCTAACACTTTCGGCAAAAAACAAATATTTCTCGTGTCGATGTCTCTTTTCAAAGGCTGTTTAAACGTAGTGAATGGAAAATGAACTTTCCAATTTTAAGCAATCTCTAATGCGGTTTGGCTGTTTTGCAAGAATTATTAATAAACTATCTGCCATTATTACACCCATTATTAAAGTAAGGCAATATACATGGAATAATTGAACTAATATCAACTTGTTGTATTTCATTTCAACGATGAATGAAGCATCAACGAAGTCTAAAATTGGATACCACGCAATAGTCTCAATATATGATTTAAGTACGTTTTTTAGATTTACCAAGTATTTTGTCAATGTAGTAGGCTCTGGAAATACCACACGCGCAGGATTGCCATAACACGAACAAGCGAGCATCTACATTATAAGAACGTCGTTGAAACATAAAAGGGTTAATGTGAAAGCTTACCTTAATTACATTTTTTCTTTTGGTTGTGTGCATAAAAAAAATGGAAAAATCTCCCCTGCCGTTAATTTCCCAAATCGCGCCATTCGGTTCGACTCCCTTCGGCAATCACTTAAACGTCTTTATTAAGATGCAAATGGGCATAAATAAAAAAAACTCCGCCGGTAACAAAGTGAAAAATGAAATCGGCTAATATAGAATAACAAATAGGGCGTAAGGGTGGAAGCAAAGGGAGAAACAGAAGCAAATTGGATATTAATTTAGATGTTCGATTTATGACGTATAGGGTCGTAGGCTCTCAGTGAGATTGGATTTTTTCGTAAATATTCTGTACAAAATCAATTGATGTAATGCGTATTCAGATATAATTTTATAAAATTTTATTTATAGTTGGTATTTCACATTCATTGTGTAAAATATTTTGAAATTTATAAACACATTGTAAAATGACAAAATTACATTTGTAAATTGCTCTTTGATATGTTGCCACATGTAATACATTGCAATTCATAAAAACTACATTGTAATTTGTATTTCATTTTCGCAAAATTATACTGTAATTTATAAAAATCGCAGTATAAATTACGATAATTACATAATTTATAAATTAAATTTGTAATTTCATATATTGTAATTTATAAAAATTACAGTGAAGTTTGTTTTATGGTTAATTTGTTTAATTATATTCTATTTTATGAAAATTATAGTATACTACATCTAATTGCATTATAATTGATAAATATTACAGTCAAAATTAAATTTATATTCTTCCTTGAATATCGTGTATACAAACTGTAAATATTAGACACATGGTCATTTCCAAATAGCTTGTAGTTTGAAGCTCAATTAACATATACAATTATATTGTAATTTATGAATAATTTACCAAAGTTACATTGTAATTTATAAGTATTATTAGTAAAATCTCAAAAGTTACATTAGTAACCTTCAATTTGGTACGTTGCGTATAGACTGTAAGCATTAAATATACTGCATTTTGTGAAAATTACGTTGTAGTCTGTATTATAATTAATTTGCGCATTTGTATCGTAATACGTATGTGTGACATCACATCACATATACGTAATGTAATCCGTATATGTGACATCTAAACAGCAGATACATTTAATTCATAAAAATGACATTGTAACTTATATTACAATTAATATGTGAAAAATTACATTGTAATTTGTAAAAACCACAGTGTAAAATTTATAACCACCATTTTGGCATGCCATTTATTAACTATAACTATTAGGTACATTTTATTTTGTAAATATTTCATTGTAGCTTATATTTATTTCAATAAATTTGTGAAATTACATTGTAATTTATAAAAATTCATTACAGACAACACCTTCATTTGATACGTCATGTATACAAAAATTCAAATTGTAAACACGAAATTAGATATTTTATAATGCATGCGTTAAAAAAACTGTAATTTATAAAAAATCAAGTTGTAATGTAATTATAAATATCAGTATAAAACTAAAACTTTATAACAAACTCTTTGGCATGTCATTTTTTAAATTTTAAGTATTAGGTATATTAGGTACATTGTTAAATATTTCATTGTAGCTTATTCAGTTAATCTGCGAAATTATATTGTAATTTATAAAAATTACAGTGTAAACTGAATTTATAACCACCATGCCATTTTAAAACTTTAGCTATAAGATACATTGCGTTTTTTTAATATTTCGTTGTAGCTTATACTTCAATAAATTTGTGGAATTACATTGTAATTTATAAAAGTTATAGTGTAATTATAAATAATACCGGACTGGAATATCAAAATTACATTGTGTATACGACACGAGTGCAGGTGATCGCCACCGTAAACCAGTAAAATTCATTAGTATTAATTACCTAAAAGAGCTTATTAACCACCACAAACAAATAATAAAACGAGATTGATGCGCAATAACCGAGGAATCGTATTCATTAGGAGGCCTCCAATGGAACTATAAATCAAACGTCTCGCATTCTTCGCAGAATGCCTCCGATACCAGTAATTAAAGAAAAAAATGGCTAGCGCCTGCCGTAGTATCATATTTCTCACGCGTGGTAAAGACCGCATTCAAACTTTCCAATGATCTCCAACAAGAAATTATCTTACCTAGCGTTTATGGCATAGCGGAGGATATTTATGGTAATCTCAAAAAAATCTCAACACCGTACTCATTAATTAACTAATTTGTTATTCACCGTCTTTTTATGGCTTTATTGAAGCTGATTTCTTTGGTAAAACTCTTCAAATTAATTCTAAGGCAACTACACTCATAAAAATCTTCATTAGAATTTAGTAACAGTTTCTTACTTCTCAAAAGAGCATCAAAGCAAGTAGGCAAAACTAGCAATTTAGTATTTTATGACAGCTACAAAAATGTTTTCGAAACAAATGTTATATATAAAACAGCATGTCACAAAAACAATGTAAGAATGTTTATACATCAACTATACAACCAAAATTGGTACCATATTATAAAGTACTTTAATCGCCGTTGACATTTCGTAAGGCCTATTGGAAACAAATTAAAAAATAGTTATACAATAGCATAAACTAAACAACAATTTTGTAAGAGCTCTACTTTGCTATTTTGAGAACGAAAACAGAGAACGTCAAAAATACTGAAGTGCGCGATAGTGATGTGATTATTGTTAGTTTTTTCATTCTACTACAAATGTATCTTTATTTTTTCAAAAGTGTAATAAAAACCCAATTTAACTAAAAAAAAAAATTAAAATGGAACTACCCGCGGTCCGGCCACCTCTTCTGGCAGACCTAAACCCCATCGCCCATCGCCCACATTTCCTAGCAACAAACGGCAATTGTTACATTACAAAACTACCTCATAGCCTCCTAGATGCGTACTTCAATTACGGCATATTCCACGAAGTTATTGCCTGCAATTAAGATGGCCGATTACCGCTACTTAAACCGACTCGGATAATTACTTTTAATTTCCCAGAGAGTCCTCCCGCTATCAGCTTCTGTTCCTTTCGCTTATCCTCGGAGGTAGAGTCGGGCGGCCCTCAGATCTAATGATTTACTGCCCCGGCGCAATATTTATTTATGCAGAAAACTCCGTTCGGCCGCAATAAAGTCCAGTTTTATATTAACGACTGTACTTAAATCTCAGCCTTAAAATTAGCCATTAACTTTTTTCTCTGCCCCGCCAAGACAATTCCCAGCCACTGGGTCCGCGGACATTCGAGTTACGCCGTGTAGTGGGTGATTTCTACGAGAAAGTGAAAGAAATTGGGTCTAATATGATTGTAGACAGTCGATCCTAATCTGTCGTCAACGTAATTTGCATCGTTATCCATGTTAGACTAAATAGTACTGAATTTTGTCAAAAACAAACGTTTATTTGTAAAATTACATTGTAATATTTTACATTGTGAAATAGCACCATTAAATCCCACTTGTCAATATTACACAACAAATGGTAAAGATTACATTGTAATTTAAAAATATTTTATAACATGAAAAATACAGTGTTATTTGTAAACATTACTAATTTATAAAATTACATTATAGTTTGCAGAACAGAATGTCAATAGATTGTACAACGTTACTTATATTTGATGCAAATAAAAATATTTTAATAAATTTTCATGCCGTTTTATAAAATTAAATTGTAAAATTACATTGAAATTCTCTAAAACTCTTACCGTTTATAAAATATACACTTGCATAACTTGCTTCATGTGAGGGATTTCTATAAAAAAACTGAAAGATATTAGGTCGAACTTTATTGTACTGAATTTTTCGGAAACAATAGTTTCATTGTAAAATTACATTGTAAGATTATTACACAGTTAAATATCACCATTACATTGGCATCTGTAATTACCGCGCATTGAAAATATTTTATGTAATTTTTAAAATACATTCAAGTTTACAATAAAATATAAATATTTCCGATAGATTTATAAAATTACATTATGATACGGTATTTGATAGTGGTAAGAATTATTTCAATATTTGCTGCAAGAATTATATAAAAACATTTATTGTAATTTATAAAAGATAGTCAGTTATAAAAATTTATAAAAATACATTGATTTAGAGAATACAGTATTTATCTATTCTAGCAGGTAATATTTGATGGTTATATAAATTATTTGATATCTGCGAGAATCATAGGTCGTTATAAAATTGTATGATAATATTGCGCCTATTTTTTTACTGTAAAATTACATTTTGATTGGGACATTACGTAACTTGTTGGTTATAATGTGAATATTCGATTTTTACAAGAATTTGTTTAATGATATACCTATGCAAGAATCGTAGTCCTTAATAAAATTCTATTTTAATTTATAAAATTTACTAATTATATTGTAAAATTACATTGTCATTTGTGAATAGTGTCATCTTAGCTTATAAAAATTGCACTTGCACTTACATGCGGTGAATGCTTTCTATACTAAAGTGAAGTAGATTAGACTTAATTGTAAAATTGCATTGTGATTTGGATATTACACAATTAGTTAGTTATTACAAGCAAATTCATTTGATAGTTCTAAAAATTCATTCAATAATATCTCGAAGGGTTTGCAACATATTACAATGAAACTGTAAATTTTATTGTAATTTTCGAAAAACTCTACCGTAGCTTATAAAAAAATGTATCAAGTTTATATTACCTTGACCGTGTAATTTCGAACAATTATTGATCGCAGCGATGATCTTCTACGATCAGCTGAGTGCTATTCCAAGATCGATAGGATTATTACTGAAAAAGTGACCTACATGCCACCCTCCTAGAAATAATAAATCGTTCCATTGTGTGTAAGGGATGGGGACGGAAGATGAGGTGCGATGCCGTTTATGCTGAGTCAGTACATCTCTAAATTTGATTTTCTTGTTTTAGATGGATTTAGCAACCCTTTCCGGCGATTTCGAAAGGAATTTTAAGGACGGGGGAAGTAGACGTTGAGGGATTACCTGCTCGGAGGGGTAGCTTTGTTTTAACTGGGTCCGGGAGTGGCTTGTATTGTTTTAATGTAATTTTACGGCACATATGAAATATTTCTGAAGCATTTAATTGCTTGCAATGTAATTCAGTAAAATTACATTATCTCCATAACTATGTCTTTATTACATGAAAAGACATTTAATTTAATATATGGTAAAATGCTGGTCAATGTAATTTGACATCGCATCCTGCTATTTCTTTCGATTTTATTACAAGTTCAAAATGAAAATATAACTACATTATGGGACCATAAAAACAATTTTAATTAATGTAATTAGGTTTTTTTCCAATAAAACTTCTACACCTGCTTTTGTGACGGTAACTTAAAAACCATTACGTTAATTCTTAACGCTACCTTATACGCTTACTTTCACTTTGTTGTAAAAGGGCTGGATTAATTCGAATTTAGGCGATACCTCGAAAAAGCTTCGTCACAAGGGATGGCGTGGGTCAGTACGGTTTCTAGAATCCAATCAAAGTAGATGAAGTTCTTAATCAATTTTCTACGTTTCACGTAAATATATATGTCACGCACTTAATGATCTTTGTGGGTTGCTGTATCAGGGTCAAGAGACAAAAAAGGCACCTACTTAACAGAGGTATACATTTTAATAATGAACCATATCATCTGATGTAGAAATAATAGTGCTATTTTTGCTGTCTAGTCTATACCTAGAATTCTTATGATGGAAATATAATTTAAAGTGCATTACTGTAAATTTATAATTTAACTGTAAAATTACAATATTAATGAATAGGTAAAATTACGACAATAACAATGTGTCAATACAAATATCGTTAATTGTATACAGTATGCGCCAAAAGTATGGAATAAATTCAATAAAAACGAAACAATTATTTTTTGGGAAAAATCCTCGAACAGGTCGATTTTTAATTTAAAAAATACATATTTTAGCGTAAAATGCGATTTTCAAATGTCATTTGTTTTCGAGTAATGACGTCATCGATTTTTTTTTTTAAATGGCAACACCATATTTTTTTCCTTGATTCTGAATGATCGTTTAATTCTCTATCAGACAGTACTAAAATTTTGCCCTCTTACATAGAAAAGTTTTCGAGTAAATGACGATTGAATGTTAGAAAACGTAAATCAATTAAAATAAAGTAAAAACGTTATCAAGTTTAGTTTTTCGAATTCCATAGTTCTTTTATGGATCACGTAGGTGAAAATCTTTGCAAAGTGTCATTGTCACACCGACTTTCTAATAAGTATTGTAAGCGACATAGAAATTATTATTCAATTTATAGTATTATGGCACATTTAAGTGTTACTCAAAGAATTGAAATTTTAATTCTTATCGGATGCGGGAATATGACTAGAACTCAGCAGGAAGTTTGCGATTTATTTAATGAAAAATATCCAGATCGCCCTATCAGCCAATCAACAGTCAGTAAGGTAGAGTCTAAATTTAGAGAAACTGGCAATGTTGTAAATATTCCAAAACCTGGACGTCCAAGCATTAATGAAAATCAGAAACAGAACATTTTGATAAGTATGGTGGATAATCCTCATAACTCTTCACGATTGGCTGTATTAAACAATGACACTAGTCAGAGCACAGTACTACGTATCTTGAGGAAGGAAAAATATCATCCCTACAAAATTCAACTTGTGCAGGAACTCAATAAAGATGATCCCGATCGCCGCTTACACTTTTGCGAAATTATAATGGATTTATGTCAAGGAAATAGAAATTTACACCGGCAAATACTTTTTTCAGATGAGGCCACATTTTGTCTGAATGGTACAGTAAACCGTCAAACTTGCAGATATTGGAGTCGGGAAAATCCTCATTGGCTGGCAGAGGCACATACCCAACACCCTCAGAAACTAAATGTGTGGGCTGGAATAGTTGACGACAGAATAGTAGGGCCTCTCTTCTTTGAAGGAACCCTTACAGGACAAAGATATTTAGAGTTTCTAGAAAATGACCTTGTTCCAGCCCTTGCAGTAATTTTTCCTAACGATAATGACCCTGACATTCCTGACGATACCATATGGTTTCAACAAGAGAATTAAACGATCTTTCAGAATCAAGGAAAAAAATATGGTGTTGCCATTTAAAAAAAATCGATGACGTTATTACTCGAAAACAAATGACATTTGAAAATCGCATTTTACGCTAAAATATGTATTTTTTAAATTAAAAATCGACCTGTTCGAGGATTTTTCTAAAAAAATAATTGTTTCTTTTTTATTGAATTTATTCCATACTTTTGGCGCATACTGTATAATTGCAACCACAAAGTGCCAAATGTAAATGCTAATAGTTAAATGGAACATCACAATAGTTAATTGTAAAATTAGAACAGTTAACTGAAAGATCACAATAATTAATATAAATTACATTAGTTAACTATAAAATTATCTATAAAATTGAATATTTATCTATAAATTACAATAGTTAATTATAACATGATAATTATTGTAATAGTTCAATAGTTAAGTCAAATTACAATAATTAGCTGCAAAATTACAATAGATAAGTGTAAAATTATGACAGTTAGCCGAAAAATTACATGTTTTCAAATTTCTTGTCAACAATTGTAAATTTGATAATGTAGTTACAATGAAGAGACGCAACTTCGCAATTCAATCTATTTAAATAAATTCCTCAGTGCATTGCCATGAGGCAGAGTGTGACCGAACACATTGCTGTACTTGTGTACAACGTTCCAGTACCATTTTTTCTTCCGTTCGCCCGACAAAAACCGTCTGCACCGCAACCGTCCCGTTTTTCAGCGCCACGCATTTCTTCCTCGTTCGATGAATCATTAGTTCCCCATAATCTTATCAAATTATCGGCAGTGCTGCCACTCAAACGGCTGAAAGCAACAACTGATACCAGATCTTCACGGTGTGAGTATCATAAAATACCTCGGATCATTACTTTTATTTCTTGTAGCTAACACGCCGTGGCAAAAACTCATAGAGCTACTGGTATTCTCACAGCCGGTCGGCCGAAGGGTCGCGCGGACCGTCGACGCTCGCGCCCGCGACTAAGCTGGGCCGCTGCATGCATGGCTTTCTGGATATTGATTGCAATTTCTGCATCGCCACTATACTGTACTCGAACTCTATTAGACGCGATAAGTTCGTTATAATTAACAAATGGTCGATGTAAGCGTCCGAGGAACGAAAAGTGGCGCGTTTTACATACAGGGTGTTCGGTCTTGCAAGGCGCCAATTGATGGATTACAGCATAAACTCCATTTAATCGTGGAAAGAACTAAATACCTACTTATTCGATGGCAGTAGGTAGGCTGAAAATATTGTATGTGAATATACAAGACGTTTCTTAAGTACATGTCAAAAATCCAGGAGTGTATTCTGTACAGTGTCAAAAATTAAAACAAAAATCGGTTTTTAATTTCTAAACCACTTGTACAGGGTGATTCATTAATAATGGGACAGAGCGATTAAGCCAAATATGCCTTATCCGAATGTTGCTCCTTTTCGATCTACAGGGTGTCAAAGTTGAAAAAATAAATCACATTTTCTTTATTATTTTTCGATCGCATCAACTGTATTTTATAAAATTTGGTATCGGGGTACTAGAAATTCGAATATGTTGACGATTTTGGTGTATCTAGAGGGCGTCACCGACGATGGTTTGAACCCCTTCAAATCGCTACTTTTTTGTTCAAACCATCGTTGGTGGCGGCCTCTAGCAAATACACCAAAATCGTTGACATATTCGAATTTCTAGTACTTTGACACCCTGTAGATCGAAAAGGAGCAACATTCGGATAAGGTATATTTGGCTTAATCGCTCTGTCCCATTATTAGTGACTCGACCCTGTATAACAAAACACCCTTATTTTTGGTCCCTGGATTTTTGACCTTTACATAAGATACGCCCTGTATAAAAACATTATACGCAGTATTTAAACATATTAAATTCGCTTTCATGTATTTTACTATACTCGCGTCAAGAATTCAGACGTCTTACGTCACGGCTGACGTTATACATTTGTTTTTACTGTCAACGTAATTTTCGATATTTGGTCGCGTTAAAAACAATCATTTTTTGCAATTTAGTGCAATATATAATGCAAACTTATAGTGTAGTATATAGTTTTATTACTATCAGTTGCAGTTTCTTAAATATTTTGATGAAAATACAATGAATTATTCATTTGTTCGTATGACGTAAGTCGTCTGAATTCTTGTCGCGAGTATAGCAAAATTACAAATAACTATTTTCAGTGTAATAATAACTCCTAAAATATTAAGAACAATTTTGACTGTTGCAACGTAGAATGTATATGAGGTTACACGAAATTTCCCTGCAGCAGCGGCTTATTCTGCCGCCATTATCAGCAAGAGCCTGGCTGTTTGCATCGTACGGTCTACAAAGAAACTAGGGAGAACAGTGGTGCCAACCGAATGACAAACTAGCTAACTGTGGATCCGACATGGGGGGCAAAAAACTTGGGGCAAAAACTGGCCCGCAAAAAGTTATAGCGAGAACGCTGGAATCCGGCGCTGCGCGCGGCGGCGGCAACGTTCGCCGCCTCCGACCCGAGGGGAATTAGTTTGGGGGTGGGCGGAGGTGGCGGCGTTTGATTAGGGCGCTAGGGAAAAATTTGAATGTAGGTCAGCAGTGCCACGTGAAGGGGAACTTGCGATAGTGCGTATGCAGACGAGTGTAGAATCTTATTAGTTTCTGTGAATAATAATATGTGGTATACGGGATGATCTGAATTTTATGCAGGGAACTTCGAGGCGGCGGCCTCGAATTCGATTTTTTAATAAAAATTGGATTCAATTGTACAATATTAGCGTCCTACCACTTTTAAGTTATAATTAAGCTGTAAAATTACAGTACTACTTTCAAATTACGACAGTTAATGATGCAATTATAACAATTAAATGTAATAATAATTGTCAAAAGCGAACTTGCAACAGTTACCTCAAAAATTTGCTTTGGTTAACTGTAAAATTATAACAGCTGATCCTTAATTCATGGTAGTTAATTGTAAAATTACAACTACAACTAAATTAGAATAGTTAAATGTATATTTACAATAACTAGCTTCGAAGTTACATTATCTAATGGCAATAGTTAATTATAATATTAATGTCAAATTACAACAATTAACGATAGAATAACATTGGTGTTACTATAGTTAACTGTAATTGCAATAGTCAACTGTAAAATTACAATTACAAACTTCTGAATTATAACCGTTATAAGTAAAATTACAATAGTTAAGTGTAAAACTTTAATAATAACTGACAAATTATAATAGTCCTGTCAAATTACGATAGTTAACAATACAATTACAATAACTAAATGGAAAATTTGCAACAGTTATCTGCAAAACCGCAATATTTAACTGTATAACTAATTTATGGTGGTTAACTGTAAATTACCAAATGCAAACTCTAAATTATAAGAATTTAATGTGCATTTACAATAACTAACTTTGTAATTACATTATCTAACTGTAAAAATTTAAAGATAACTTTGGCATTACTGCAGTTAAATGTAACTGTAAAATTACAAAAATTAAGTGGAAAATTAAAATACATAATTAGGTTAAAATAATTAGCTGTAAAGTTATAACAGCTAACTGTGCAATTATAAAAATTAACTGCGAAGTTACAATTACGAACTGACGAATTATAATAGTCCTGTCAAATTAAAATAATGTAACAGTATAATTATAATAGTTACCTGTCGGATTACAATTTTTGAACTATAAAAGTACATATAGTTAGATTTGAAAATGTAATATTTAACTGTGAAATTACAATCGTATACAGTCGAATTACAACCACCTGTATTGGCACTACTATAATTTTGTACATTTATAATAATTTTTTGCGTATGGTAAATTTGAAACTATGAATGTATACTGCAGTAGAAGTAGAAAAATACCCCTTAGAGATGTTTCGTGAATAACTTTCTGCTAAAACAAGCATTGAAGGGATGCATTTGACAACTAAGAGGTGCATTTCTTTCGTGTTCGGCCCACATTCCTTTCTCCTGAGCACTCACAGCAGTATTCCCGCGCTAACAGTAAAAAGCGGATTACAAAGCACCAATTCCAGTCGTATTCGCGTCAACAAAGGCTTCTATTTTTGCGACGTAGATCACGCAAAATATACAATCGAAATGATTAATATTCAAACGCAATTTTCCACGGTAGCGTTTCAGAAAAATTACAAATATCGCCAGCATTTCTCGCAAAGAAATCCCATTACATTGCGGCAAAAACCGTTGCACAAACCATTAGATTTATTAAATTTCTATATAAATAAATTAATCTATCAAGATTCGAGGACTAATAGGCGATATAATGGCAATTTTTTCAGCAAATCAACCATTGCCGCGATACATAACGTAATACTACACACTTATTGCCGTCCTTTTTTTAATTTTACACTTTAATCGGGGGAACACATGCCTTTTAGAGCAGAACTGCGAGGGCATGACCTCGGGCCCTCAAAATCCCGAAGGAAGTATCTAACATTGATGGAAATAGACCATAATAGAAGTTTGCTGACAGAAACATCCCATTAATTTTACCTGCAGAGCTCGATTCTTGAATTTTGTGGAACACATTCCCTCAGAAAGTGACGTAAATTCTCACAAATCTGTGTTCTTGACCATTCTCATTGTAGTTATTTCCCATAAAAAATTGGAGAATAATTTTGCTAAAAAATATAAAGCTTCAAGTATTGTAAATCTACAGGGTGTATTACATAAGAGGGCCACTCCCATGTATCTCGCTTCATATGCGAGACACGTCAAAAATCTTTAATTGTTTTTTGTTGCATTTTTGGAGGCCTTTATGCTCGTAAAAACAAATTTCAGATCCATGGCCAACTTTATGACTAATAACAAAAAAAAACCTGTAAAGTGCCCAAACTTTAAGGCTGTCTAACTTTTTTATTTTAAGAGATAGAGAAAACTTATCGGTAATACATTTTTATTGGAAAATTGATACCTTCCACCTGATATAAACAGATTTTTAAAATATCGTATGTGGTTCGCTGCGCCCTCTAGGCGGATAAAAAATTTTTTTATTGAAGCAGGTTATGACCACAAAAAATTGCCTGTTTTTTCGTCTTTCATGCAATATACTACATGTTGCCCTTATCTTTTGTATTTATTACATTTTTTTCAATTTTAGTTAAAAGAAATGTACTTAAATATTTTCGTGTTGCTCAAGATAATGTAGAACCTGTTTTAAAGACGCCAACTGCAAAAAAATAATAAACAGAATGTACTTTTTTATGCAAAATACAGATTTTCTTATATTATTTTATTGGTTTTCACATTAGAAACAATTGGGTCTTTAAAATTATTTTGACACAGGCAATGTAATAAACACCTTGCGTGGAAACACTTTTTGTGGGGCAAAAAATAATTTTCTACTTTCACAAATGACGTTCACGTAGGCATGATATTGAATATTTGAATAGAAAAAACGGTAAGCTCATTAAATGTCCCCTTAAAGCAAATGAAATAAAAATTAGTAGGCTGGGTAAAGTGTAATGTTTCACATGTACTTGTTTGGAAAATTCTTATCGAAAATTTGTTATATTCATATCACATTCAAAGAGTCCAGGCATTACTCCCTAGAGATTTCCCGTTGCGCATTAATTTCTGTGAGTGGTTTCTTCAAAAGCTGCTGGAAAATCCGTTATTTGACAAGTACATTATTTTTACCGATGAAGCTAGTTTCTCTCGATACTCAATACGAAATTTCCATAATAACCATTTGTGGGCGGATGAAAACCCTTTTGCAATTGTTGAATCAAATCATCAAGAACAGTTTTCATTAAATGTTTGGGCTCGTATTATTGACGATTATTTGATAGGCCCATTTTTTCTCCCAAGAAGATTAGATGGACAATCGTATTTACACTTTCTTGAAGAAGATCTGCCGCCAATGCTTGAATACCTTCCTCTTTTATTAAGAAACTTGATGTGGCTAATGCACGATGGTGCGTCTCCACATTTTAGCTTACGGGTGCGTGAATTTTTAAATCACAACTATCGCGATCGGTTGATAGGCCGCGGAGGAACGCAGTCATGGCCGCCCAGATCTCCCGACCTTAATAGTTTAGATTACTTTTTCTGGGATCATATGAAAAGCTTAGTGTACACAGTGGCGATTCAAGCCGAAGAAGAGTTACGAAATCGTATAGTATGCTGCCAAACCATAAGAGACACCCCAGGAATTTGAAAATGTACGTCAGTCTATGCTAAGAAGAGTAGATGCTTGCATACGTGTGGGTGGAGGACACTTTCAACAACTACTGTAAATACATAATTTGGGTTCTTCATTTTGTTTGTATTTTCTTCTCTTGTCGTTTCGTTTTAGGTTTAAGATTTTGAATTTATCGTTTTACTAAAATCGCGATTTTTTAAATTAAATTTTAAAAAATCAGAGGCGTACCGTTTTTTTCTATCCAAACATTAATTTTATGCCTACGTAAAGGTCACTGGTTAAAGTAGAAAATTAATTTTTGTCCTAAAGAAAGTGTTTCCACGCATGGTGGGTGTCTACAAAATGGCAACAAAATATCAAAAGCAGTTTCAATGAACTTTGGGAAAAAACTTTTTTGGTTTTAATTTTTTTACGTGAAAGTGGTGCGTCGTACGAGAGTAAGTCTAGGGACCGAATTTGCTGTAAAATAAATGAAGATTTTAAAAATAATTTTAGTTTTTAGAAAAGGCAGTGGCGTACCATTTTTTTTCTTAAAAAATGTTTAGTTCAAACCTCGTACGGACGTCATTGGCAAAGATTTTAAAACATTTTTTACATCAAACAATGCTCCTTAATGATCAACAGGTGTGTACAAAATTTCATAAAAATATCTGGAGTGATAAGAAAATTATAATAAAAAAGTAATTTTTTTCTTAAAACTGTAACACCCTGTAGCTCAAAAATTAAGTATCGGCATTCAATTAATAAACACCCTGTATATATATTGCCTTAATAAAAATTTGGGAATAGTTGTTTTTGAATGCGAGAAATCATAATCTGTTGTCTAGTTCGACGTAGTCCCTAGGGGGCGCCACATCCGCCATATTTGTGACGTGAATGTGAGCGTAACTTTTTTTAACCTAACGTTATCACGTTTTTTATTAAATGTTGAAGTGATCACTCTGTATGTGCGGTCATTTTCGGCGGCAAAAGGATATATCCGGTATCCCACCAATTAGGGGGATAATATATCGCGGAATATGGTCAAAACTGAGCGGTATTAATCAAGAGACCGGGAGCGAGGACGTATTTGAACAGAGGACTGCAGAAAAAGCTGATAAATAGCACCATTAGTACCCAGTTAGCTTAAACCTGTAACTCGTCAGCACTACGGCTCTAATCCTGACTAATACAGCACGTCCCGCGATCTCCTGAAAAATGCAATCCTTTTTGTCACGCAACAGACGTCCTGCATGTTTGTACAATGCTTGCGACGAGTTTTTGCCGCTTTTTGCATTTCGCGCACCGGCTGAATTCACCGTTTAGTTGTGGTTTGAGTCTACGGAGGACGCCTTGCATCTTTTTCAGACAACCCTTAACTCTTACCGACGCTAGAACACCGATAATCAGGGAATATCTGTCAGAAGACACCGACAAATGTGAACGAATTACAAATTTGCCATTTAAGAATGCGTAAATGGAATTATTACGTTTTTTAAATGATAGGGCATATTCATCTGGCAATAAACCCTAATTAATCCATTGCTTAGTCACATTTGATGCGTTCTTGCAGTTCTAGAATTCTGTTATACTCAATTAATAACACAAAAAATATGTGGTCTATCTTAGACACATTCAGGTCATAGTTTTTCTCTGACCTCAGAAATCGTCAGTTTTCATCGATCATGTCATGGTTTTTTCTAACCTCAAAAAATCGCCCCAAAATCGCTAAATCGAACATTTTCGAACACCGAATTGGAACATTTGTGTATTTTGATCCACTGAACACGACCTCTCCAACCTCAAAAAAATCGTCTCAAAATCGCTAAAAAAAATCGTCTTAAAATCGCTAAAAAGAACATTTTGAGGTGGTAATCGCTTTCTTTGGTGAATATTGTCAACAATTAGTGGCTTTTTAAGCAAATGTCCAAAACAGAATCACTCCAAAGGAGCTTCTCTTCTAGTTAGCACCACCGGCTACTGCGATGAGATCGTCGAAGGCCCGTCACCAGCCTAATCCGATATAATCGATGTTAGGTAGATTCTCCGTAGAGATAGACAAGGGAATTAGAAGACAGTTACGGAGTGTCTGCGTGCAAATCCCCCGCCGTTTTTATCATCGGCCTCATTTGGAGGCCGGGCGGCTAATCTACTATTATAAATGATGAGAAAGAAGGACGGCTCCGGCCCCCGGGGGCATATCGCCCCCTGACGGGGCTCACTTGCATTAGATCGATCACCCCCGGATTCTTTCGCAGATGCCGGTCCACGGGACGCGCCCCAGCGTACATTTCTATGCAATGCAAACATTAGAATGTACGAGGTCTGATGGAAATCTTCCACGACTGTTACTACTGACTCTACATGCCGATAAAACTATTTCAAAGCCCAACTCTATGACTGGTTTAACAAACTTTTAAGTGACAGAGAATAAGTGGAAAACCAGAGTCGTGCACGTAGACCCCGGACAAGCATCAGTGAGGCAAACATTCGTGTGATCCACGATGTTACTGAAGATTACAAGGACATTTCCATGTTTGTTACGCTCGTTTTAGATAAAATTTACTAGCAATTTTTAATTTACGTTATATATTAAGGAAAAATCAAGTACATTTGTTTTTACATAATAAAATTAACAATTTTCAATTTTCACACAATTTATACTAAAATTTTACAGAATTTTTCATGTGGCTTCTGCTGCAGAGGTACATCAATCTAACCTCTAAGCTAATGCGTTTTAGTTGTATTAAAGTGTGGAATACAAACAAGTACGGTTCATTAACAAGGACTATTTGTAACAGTATTTCTGTAGTACGAGGAACTACATCGATATGATTCACTTTTTTGCTGATTCTTGTCGATATCTCCTACACAAATTCTTCAAGAACCGGCATTAAAAAAGGGTTAACACCGTAGGAAATAAATTCTGGTCGCCCACATCTGGTACATCGTTGAAGACGGGTGTTACCCAATAATTTCCCGACATGAGACCTGACACTTAGCCCGACAGGTAGGATCGTTAGAAGACTGTTAAGGACGTTTCTAGGCCAATTACCGAGTAAAGGATATGATTAGCAGAGCTGGTTAGACTATGGGAAACCAGGGGCTCGCATTTCTAGACTTTAAAGTAGAATTTGATGAACACCCTTGCCGTCGATTTGACGGTAATGAGTTTTTTTGGCGGAAAAAAATTGCCGTGTGAATAGCGCTTGTTATGTCTTTAATTTTCAACGGTCTGGTGGCGATATGAGTTCTGCGTCGCCCGAGGATGGAATCTGGTACCGTAAAGTAAGGTGTTTGTTGGATAATGCTTCGACTATTTTACACAGGGTGTCCCATAAAATATAATACAAACTTTGGGTGGTGATAGTATATAAAAAATATGACTAAAAAAACTCTAATAATCTCTTAAACGCACTGTTTTGCAGTTCATTTCATTACATCGATAATGAGATAAAAAAACAACTCCCACTAGATAAATTATTAAGAGAGGCTGAACAGCTTTTCGTATTTGATACTGATAATAATACAAAAAACCTCGCGTTGTCAATAAACAAACAGTTACATATTCAGACATATTCAGTTATAAACAATCCGGCAATCCGAATCTTGACCTGCCGTATTTAGGTCAATAACCTTGTAGTCAATGTCAATGACAAGCGCTGTAGAACCGCATAACTGTCAAATAATAACAGAAGCCTATGCAACAAACAGCGTGGCCTCTCCCATTTCCCTTCAGTACTTCAGTTCAGTCAACTCTACCATCCCATCAGTTACCATGTTGGAGTAAGGAGGTGCGTTTTGTGTTTTGTCGTTTTTGGGTTTCACCTCAACACTCGAATGAGTTATCAGAAAATTTCAAGCTTACCAGGAGCGCCATGTTACCAATTTTTATGGCCTGCATAATAATAATATGCCGCCCCATCTCCCGTACAAGTCTTCGACTTCTGGGGTAATCTTCGTGATTAGAATGAGGAGTAGAAGTACTATTATTATTATATACCCCCACCCCCTATACGTCTAACGTTGCGCTACCGAAATGCTTAAAAGTGCAATATTAACATTCAATCAAGTCAATTCGAGATAAGCCTTCCTGGCTCCATCTGATGGCCGTATTGGGTGTCTCCGGCTATATTGGATTAAGTTATTCCTCCATTCATCGCGGATGTGTAATCCGAGTGCCGGCATTTGTCAACTTTTATATCAGTAATGGGATCATTTGTCCGGTAAGTGGATCATTTCGCTCCAGACGTCAAGCCGGGCGCTGTCCTCCGGAATTAGCGCTCCGAGAAGGACGGCGAACACTATCCGATGTGTAATAACTTGATCGAATTGTCCGCGAGGGGTCGATTCTACACCCGAAGAAAGATTTTTTTCAATGTCACCACTCAGAGTCGAGCATAGTGCACTTCATTCATATAAGGGAATAAAACGTAAACGCAACTTTATATAGTGACACTATTATTAAATAAGCCAATTTTTCTAATTTTCTCGTTTGGTCGCTATTTGTACAACACTCATGGTAAAGGACAATGTTAAAAATAGCAGATTTTTGGTTTATCCGGGGGAACGCATAAATCATAAATAAATCAATTGATTATTGTTAATTAACATTAGAAATGGCCCAGAAACACGTCAGATAGCTGGGGAAATGTCGCTACTACCCCTAAACCTATATAAACTACCCTTAAATAGCTTTAAATGGATAATCATTAATTATTGTTACAAAATTCGTGTAAAATGAAAAAAACGCTTGAAAATGATTTGAACAGACAGTATGTCAATATAAAAAGTGATAAATGACTGTAAAAGTGCCCATTCAATGGCGAAATAGCGCCAATTGTTCTCACTTTGAGAGCGCGTACTGAAAAAATGGCAATTTATCCTTGCGCCCATTTTTCAGGTTGCAATAGTATAAATGAACCTTAAAAGTGATTTAAGCATTTTTTTCATTCTAAACGAATTTTACAAGAATAAATAATGATTATCTATTTTAAGATATTTAAAGGCAGTTTATATAGATTTAGGGGAGCAATTAATATTTCCCCACTTACTTAATGTACTCTAGCATCAGTTTTGCATTTTTTGACAGTCATCTATAATTTTTTTGTAGCAATAGGCGTTCCCTTGAACATTTAAGCATTATCTATTTTTGATGTCGAAGTAAGCTCACCATTAGCTTTTGAAAGTCGTTTTTTTAATTTTTAGGGGGTGGAATGGACATTTTTATAGTTATTTATCACATTTTTTTCAAGCATTTTTTTCATTTTACACGAATTTTATAACAATAATTAATGATTATCCATTTAAAGCTATTTAAGTGCAGTTTATATAGGTTTAGGGGTAGTAGCGACATTTCCCCAGCTATCTGACGTATTCTGTGCCATTTCTAATGTTAATTAACAATCATCAATTGATTTTTTTATGATTTATGCCGGATAAGCCAAAAATCGTCTATTTTTAACATTGTCCTTTGAAATAGAAATGTTAAGAAGTCTTGGGCTTATCATAGATAATGCATAACTTTAACATAACATAGCATAACTTTTTTTATATATTTTATGCCCTAAAAATTTGTCAGCAGTTTTTTTATCACCCTGTGTACATCATTACGTTCATTTATACTCATTGAAGTGTTGTGGAAAAAATCCGTAAAAAAGTTTGTCACGCACATAAATAACTATATTATTGAAATAACAATAAAAAACGAAATACGCGATTAATTCGAAATATTCTTAAATCCAGAGCGGCCTGTATATTACTTATATGTTTTCATAGGCTATAGCAGGTTCACAGTTAATTATGGTATTAATTGCTTATTTAATTTACAATTTATAGATATAAAAATAAATTAACGACGGTAAAAACTTGAAAAGGAAACGCTAGGAACCTCATTTTTTTAAAGCATCATGTTTCTACAGATGTTTAGCTTGCGATACGTGTATTATACATAGTTTTTCTCAAATGGAGACAGGTCTGGTTATACAGGATTTATTTGTGAGATAATTCAGGCCAAAACCAGCGTCATTTTGGAGTAAATGTATGGTGCGGCATTTAATTGGGCCTTATTTTTATGAAGATGCATTGAACAGCGTGACTTACCTAAATTTCCTACAAGAAGATTTTATGGGGGGGGGGGTTAAAAAATATTCGCAAGATATTAATCCTTTGACAGAAAAAATCACAAACGCTTGTAATGAGTTAAAAGGCGGAAATTGTGTTTTTTGGAGTTTCTCGGTGTTTTTTAAAGATTTTTTTTCAAATTGTTAAGAAAATGACGCGTCAGTGTCTGGAAAATTCTCAGTTCTTCTCGTCCTAAATTGTCTTTCGTAGGTAAATTTAAACTGGAATTATTTGGGGCAAATATACTGCGTTGCACCAAGTCGGAATTTTTAAGTTCTCCCACCCGCCTGTCTTTGTCATACACATGTACAATATTTGATACAAAACAAATATTTGAACGGTTCTATCTGCCTTTGTTTAAAAGTCTACGTTCTTCTTCTATTCAAATTATTAAGAAAATGACGCGGTCAGTGCCTGGAAAATTGAGTTCTTCTCGTATTTGGGGCAAATATGCTGCGTTGCACCAAGTTTGACACAAAACAAATGGTTGAACGCTTCCATCTGCCTTCGTTTAAAAGTTTACGTTCTTCTTTTCTTCAAATCGTTGAAAAATGATGGGTCAGTGCCTGGAAAATTGAGTCCTTCTCGTATTTGGGGCAAATATGCTGCGTTGCACCAAGTCGGAATTTTCAAGTTCTCTCTCTTTCTTTGTTAATACACACGTACAATGTTTGATACAAGACAAATAGTTGAACTGTTTCATCTGCCTTTGTTCAAAAGTCTACGTTACTTAGAGAGCCGGTTCTGCGAACATTCTTCAGACTAATTAGCCAAAGCTTCCGATAATTTAGTGTCATATTTAATATATCGCGTTCTTTTTGCATGAGCGCGATTCAGCGGTGAAATGATCAGACGTCAGAGATCGAAACGGTAGCCTCTCGGTCTTTTGAAAGGCCCGTTGAATGGCTGGCCATCGGTGACGGTTTACGACCGTCGATAATTTTCTAAAGATTAATCAAACGCCGCTTGGTCGTGCCTGTAAATGGTTCCCTTGACATTGTGCTCCCTGGCCGATCAAAGCCGGGTATGTGTGCACCCACAAAAGCCATTACTTTGTAAATGGCTTTTATTTATGGAGCCTTTATCGAGACTCTTAATTTTTTTCGCTCGGCCGCCGGCGCTCTCAACTGCGGGTTACGATCTCTATAAGGAGGACCAACCATCGCAAAATTAAATGTTATAATAATAATGCTTTATTAAATAATAAAAATTTTAAATGAAATTTATTGAAAAATTAGCTTCGTCAGTGAACAGAATATGCGAAAACCTAGAGTTGCAACATCAAATCTACTGACTAAAATGTCGTAATTTAGTCCTATTTCAGGATAAATCCCATCAACTTTGTAAGCTAAATATTTTAAGAACTTTTTTTGAACTCTTTCACTTTGCCACTTTTGAATATTATAATAAGGATTCCAAACCAGAGCGCCATATTCAAGCCTAGAGCCAACATAAGCAAAATATACAGTATGCGCCAAAAGTATGGAATAAATTCAATAAAAACGAAACAATTTTTTGGGAAAAATCCTCGAACAGGTCGATTTTTAATTTAAAAAATACATATTTTAACGTAAAATGCGATTTTCAAATGTCATTTGTTTTTGAGTAATGACGTCATCGATTTTTTTTAAATGGCAACACCATATTTTTTTCCTTGATTCTGAAAGATCGTTTAATTCTTTATCAGACAGTACTAAAATTTTGCCCTCTTACATAGGAAAGTTTTCGAGTAAATGACGATTGAATGTTAGAAAACGTAAATCAATTAAAATAAACCAAAAACGCTATCAAGTTTAATTTTTCGAATTCCATAGTTCTTTTATGGACCACGTAGGTAGGAAAATCTTTGCAAAGTGTCATTGTCACACCGACTTTCTAATAAGTATTGTAAGCGACATAGAAATTATTATTCAATTTAAAGTATTATGGCACATTCAACTGTTACTCAAAGAATTGAAATTTTAATTCTTATCGGATGCGGGAATATGACTAGAACTCAGCAGGAAGTTTGCGATTTATTTAATGCAAAATATCCAGATCGCCCTATCAGCCAATCAACAGTCAGTAAGGTAGAGTCTAAATTTAGAGAAACTGGCAATGTTGTAAATATTCCAAAACCTGGACGTCCAAGCATTAATGAAAATCAGAAACAGAACATTTTGATAAGTATGGTGGATAATCCTCATAATTCTTCACGATTGGTTGCATTAAACAATGACACTAGTCAGAGTACAGTGCTACGTATCTTGAGGAAGGAAAAATATTATCCCTACAAAATTTAACTTGTGCAGGAACTCAATGAAGATGATCCCGATCGCCGCTGACACTTTTGCGAAATTCTAATGGATTTATGTTAAGGAAATAGAAATTTACATCGGCAAATACTCTTTTCAGAGGAGACCACATTTTGTCTGAATGGTACAGTAAACCGTCAAACTTGCAGATATTGGAGTCGGGAAAATCCTCATTGGACGGCAGAGGCACATACCCAACACCCTCAGAAATTAAATGTGTGGGTTGGAATAGTTGACGACAGAATAGTAGGGCCTTTCTTCCTTGAACGAACCCCAGAAATCATTCATAATGTGCAAGAAGAATTGCTTCACAGACTTGCGCATTGTCAAGAAGTTGGTGGATGGCAATTCGAACATTTAATTTAAGTATAAAATTTAATCAATTGTATTTTATTTTACATACCTCAGAATTGTTACTTTTTTATGGATAAAATTTACGTTTTCTAACATTCAATCGTCATTTACTCGAAAACTTTCCTATGTAAGAGGGCAAAATTTTAGTACTGTCTGATAGAGAATTAAACGATCTTTCAGAATCAAGGAAAAAAATATGGTGTTGCCATTTAAAAAAAAATCGATGACGTCATTACTCGAAAACAAATGACATTTGAAAATCGCATTTTACGCTAAAATATGTATTTTTTAAATTAAAAATCGACCTGTTCGAGGATTTTTCCCAAAAAATAATTGTTTCGTTTTTATTGAATTTATTCCATACTTTTGGCGCATACTGTATAATGTTTCAATAGCTGCAATATCTGAGAATTGTTTACAATTGCCTCTTTCGTCTATTCAATAACGTAAACACGTTAATACTATAATAAAATATTACAAATTCAATAATTCTTTTCTCAGACACTATAAAGATTTTACAAAAATTCTTACGATACTGATTATTTTTCATGAAAAAACACAATTTGTCCAAATTATTTTGATATACACATTGTATTTGTTATTCCATTTCGGAAGATTCAGGAACATAAAATCAACGGCATTTTTCCACCGATTAGGAAAATAATTTACAAGACATGTCGAGATAAGGCAAATTATCTCATCACGGCTTGCCAATTTTTTTAAATCGAAAGCTTACACACCTGATTTTATTCTTAATAGGAGTGAAATTGCGCATTCTGTAACAAAACCGTTCGGAATTATGCAAGAGATAAACTGATCTAAATAAAACTATTAATTAAATTCAAATTAATGGAAAAAGTTGTTATGATATCACGGCAGTGGCGCTAGAAATATGTAATTATAGCTTATATTTATCCTCATACGTATATCAGAACAGGTGAGAAAATCACGGTTTTCTCGATTAATATTATCACGAGTTTTTTCTTGCGCTTCTTTCAAGCTTCTTATTTTCTACTTCAATTACTTAGACTCGTGACTAACAAATTTCTTTGATGTATAGAAGCAGGATGGTCGCCTGACTTACTATATTTTAGTCTTACAGACGACTTACTTAGAGTTACCTCAAATCAAATAAGAAGTGTTTTACGAAAAATTATCAAGAGCAATAAAATATTCGAAACAAAATTCTACATTATGACGTTATAAAAAATCATACATAGGCGTACGCCAGAGTGGGACGATAAAATAACCCCTTGTTTTAGATCTGCAGACCCTAATTCCGATTTTTTGAAATTTCGTATGTTTGTTTATAAAAACCATAGACATCTTCTGACCAAATTTGATTTGTTTTATCAACTCCAGTGGCGTACTTTGTTCTATTTTAACACGCTTATATTAGCTTCACCTGTATGTATGTATGTAACGGAATCTTTCAGCGTAATTTTCACCAATTTCAAGAAGTCTGATCAGCTTGAAAATTTGCACAGGGGTCAAGGACTGATGACAATACAATTATTTAATAACTTTGTTCTAATGTCCTGACTAGGATCATCAGAATAAAAACTATTTAGATTACTTTGCAGGTTAAGTGTATACAATCCATCAGTGTTGTTTCCAAGCAGGCAAGGCAGGGGCAGGGGACTGTAATAGATTCGTGCTCTTGCTTTTCACGTATAGATGGCGACCTGACAGAATTAGTTTTCGGTTTTCGCCTAATTTTAAATTAAAAATTTTTATAAATAAATAAAAATTTGATAATTTATAACAAAATTCAAATAAACATTTTGATTTAAAAAATTTCGAAAAAATACAGAATTCAAAATTAAAAAAAAAATTCTAAATATAAAATTTTGGAGTTTAAAAAAGTTTTGAAATACAAAATTTTGTAAATAATTTTGGATTGTGGAATTACATGATAAAATCAAATTTAAAAAATTTTAGAAATAAATAAAAATTTGATAATTTATAAAAAAAATCAAATAAAAATTTTTGGAAAAAATTTTCAATTGAAAAATTTTAAAATCCAAAAATTTAGAAAAAATTTCGAAAAAGACATTGAATTTTAAAATTTTGAAGAGCGTAAATTTTCAAATTCAAAGAAATTTTGATTTGAAAATTTTGGCAAGAATTTTGAAGAAAGTTTTGAATCTAAAATTTTGTAAAATTAGAAAGAAAAAAAAAAGATTTTGATACGAGAACGTTGACAAAAATTTTAATTTGCATATTTTATAGAAACAAACAAAAATGAAAAATGAAACTATAACACAAAGAAAGAGGAGACTGGAGAAAAAAAAATGTATAGAAAAACTATATGAAATGGAAAGGTTACGTAAACATGAATGAAATGAATTTAGATTTATTGTCAAATATAAGATATTTTAAAAATTAAGGCTCTTAATTATAATTACTTTTGTTATTGTTTTGAGACTAAAAATTAAGAAAATAAATTATAGTTTAAAAAAACTAAAAAAACACGCTTTAATAGTAAACCGAACTAAAAAGTAGAAAATAATTTTGAAGTATCAAGAGTTTGTTACAGCAATAGAAAATTCCGACAATCAATTACGACTAATTAATTGGGAATAAGATTAAATTAGAAATTAAATTATTAATAAAATAATTCAATTATAGTAAAAAAAAGCGTGGGGTGCTTGATATTAAATGTTACCATTATTTCAGTAGTGCAGCTATTTATAAAAATAAAGTCATTATGAAAATATAGTAAATTGCACCCCACGCTTTTTTTTACTATAATTGAATTATTTTATTAATAATTTAATTTCTAATTTAATCTTATTCCCAATTAATTAGTCGTAATTGATTGTCGGAATTTTCTATTGCTGTAACAAACTCTTGATACTTCAAAATTATTTTCTACTTTTTAGTTCGGTTTACTATTAAAGCGTGTTTTTTTAGTTTTTTTAAACTATAATTTATTTGTTTTCTACTCCCATCAGGAATGTGTGAAAAGTTATTAATTTTTTACTAGAAACCGAAGCAAGATACCAAACAGATTAAATTGACAAAAACATTGTATTTTTAATCGCATAATTGGAAAAAATATAAAACCTAAGAAAAAGCAGTGGCGTCACATATTTTTACGTATTAATATCATATATCATAGGAATATGATCCCCCAGACGCCATTAGAGTAGAAAAAATAAATCAAATTAAGTCAGAAGATGTCTATAGTTTTTATAAACAAACATACGCAATTTAAAAAAAATCGAAATTAGGGTTCTTCAGATATTAATAAAAACTCTATATTTTTTTAAAATTTCAACACCCTGTGTCTCTGAAACAAAGTATTTGCAGACACAGGTTCATAGGAACTTTTTTTCTAATTTTTGTTCAAGGAAACTCCTCCTGATTTTTTTCGCCATATTAACGGGACACCCTGTATATCATGTGAAAATAAACATTCATCAACATAGCTATGTCAGTTATAAACAGCTAAGCAACTATTACATTAAGCAACCTATTAAGAAAAATATTTTTCTTTTTGATGAGTTTGTTTCAAATTTGATTTGTTTTTTAAAAGTTCATTATAACACTTAATACATGCATACCTGATTATATTTTTTCTACGTTCATGCAAACAACAAAACTTTATTGAACTATATTATTGGAAAAAGTGGTTTTTTATTGCACTTGTGCAATAAAATGTTTATTGCATTCATCTGTCATTCTACAACAGCGCGTTTTGTCATCATGACAAACATAAACGTTCAGATCGACGTCATATTTTGCTACACTTAGTGTCATCTAAATAAAACATTTTTTGGTTTTTGCATGAACGTAGAGAAAATATTGTATGCACCTGTACAAAACCTTCTTATTATACTTTTTGTAATTTTTACAGTAGTGTATAGTGTTTCTATATCGAGATTAGTTTTGGAAAACATTTTTTTTTATAAAAGAGAGGGACATGTGCTGAAACGGGACCGGCGGCTCAAAATCTGGACTATCCCGCCTAAATCGGGACGGATGGTCAGTTTATCATAGACAGGCTTCGTCACCAAACTAATTTCTCTGCTACTTTTGTAGGATACGCGACCCTGCCGAAGCGTAGTATTCCTGCTCAAAGTCGACGAAATAGGCCTGACACCGTTTAAAGCGCCAGCCGTGTTTGTCCTAAGTGGTACCAATGTTCTTTCTCACGACCCGGCCAGCACATGTGTTAGTGTTATCGCATCCACGCTGCCTTCCGAACATGTGCAGTTGATATGTACCACTCACCAAACGTAATAATTAAAATCCACATCGCTTCCTTCAAGATGCTCCCCGATTAAAAATAATAAATCAGGCCCATTCGCAGGAAATCGTCCGCATGTTCGACGCCATCGAAAAACAGCGCTTCGCTGATAGCCAAACGGAGGGTTCTGGTCACTGAAATGAAATTTTATATTATGATGACTGGAACGATCATCAAGATGCGCTAATTGATTACTCGTAGTCAACGCCATATTTGCTTTGTGCCTCCTAGCAATGGCGGAGCAATAAAGATTTAGCTGATTCTGAATTGAAATGAAATTGAATTCTCGATATGAAGAATTATTTGGTGCTATATGCTGGTTAATTTTACAGTCTCTATATAAAACATGATATGTTCCAACAATAACACCCATAAAAATACACAAAGAATAACACTAACAAGATTGTACTGGTTAACCACACTCTATGCCAATGACGTGAATTTATATCGTACGTGCAGATGATTCTCTTTCGCACCCACATACATAACCAATGAGGTATTTCTTTGCTGAGTTTCATGTATATCCTTTTGTCTGCTCCTAGGTTTGCCACTTTATATGGATGCACAGTGGAACTAAGAGCATTGCACATCGTACATTTCAGTGGTTCTGGTCAACGTAGGCGTTGGTAGATCAGAGAGAAGCAGGCGCTGCTTTTTCCTTTGTTTTCCAGCTGAAAGTGTGGTATTTGAAGATAAACCAATGGCGCATATGATGACCGACTTTATTTGTAATATTATAAAGGGGGTTATAATTTTTTGGCGGATAATCATAGATGATACCGACACCTCCGCCACTGGTAAATTTCTAAAGCAGGTAATTTCGTTTCATACCTACTGCCATACTAAATATGTACACCAAATTTGGTTAAATTATCTCAAGCGGTTTAGAAATTAAAAACTGATATTGTTTTTAACTACTGATTTTTTTTCTCAGTGCATAATTGTTATAATATTTTTTTCTCAGTGTAATTTGACTTTACGTTAATAAGTACCTGTTGGACGGGTCTTCTTTGTACATAACCATCTTACTGAAAGTGCGATACTCCGTGCATCAAACGCCAACCTTAAGAAATAAAATTCTAGCTCAGTTATGAGGCCACACGGACATGAAGGATGTAAACTAATGAAGGCAGGACTCATGTGAAGTAACGGTAGGCTTAATGCCCCCCTAATCAACTCCTAGGACACCGGTGCGTCCGCGAACGAGTCACTGCAAGTCGTTAATCGCCTTATAATTAACCGAGCAGGATTAAATTCTCTTTAATTATTTACTTCTGCTGTGGAAAGTCAAAGTATTAGCTCCGTTTGTAATTACAGCTCGCGAACTCGCTGCCGCGAATATTATATTATATTATACGTTTAATAAACGAGTTTTGATGTCCATTGATAGCTGCCGTGGAGATGTAATTAACAGGTGGCTTCCTACACTGAAAGAAGTGTCCGCGCTCTGCTCGAGGTAGATAGTCGGCACTGAGAAACATGATTGTTCCGACTTACGCATCGTCAAAAAATTATAGACAAAAGTGAACAAAAAAGCCTAATAAACAGATGGTCGAATATCAACGGTTATTGGGATAGCAATTACAATATTTGTTTTGCGAAAGCAAATACTTTTATACTTTATTTTGAGTAGGTCATGCATTCTAAACCAAACTTAGGTACATTAGTGTTTACTAATTCTTACATTTATACTGGTCCTGATCTAGCAGTGGAAAAGAAATTCTAAATGTGGTAGAACGTAGCCCGAGTGTACGTACAAGGCGCATTGCAACCCGTCTCCAAATTAATCAAACTAAGGCATGGCAAGTCATTCACAAGAATGGTTTAAAACCTTTCCATATTAAGCGCGTCCAGAACCTTCAGGGCGGTGATGATGATTTGTAGATTTGCGGTTGCATTTTTGCAATTGGATAAATGCAAACCATATTGACAGATGTACTGAACGATTTTCCATTGGATATCAGGCAAAACATGTACTTTCAGCATGATGGTGCCCCTGCCCATTTTAGTCGTGTTGTGATCAATCATCTTAACAACTGATTTCCACAACGCTGGATTGACCGGGGTGGTTTCCAAAATTGGCCACCAAGATCACCAGATTTGAATCCCCTTGATTACTGCCTTTGGGAATGGTTTAAATCATTAGTATATGCAACGAAAGCGATCGCACTTTTCTCTACTGATGCATTACAATAATTAACTCGGGTAAAAATAATTTCATTGCTATCTCAGTAACCGTTGATATTCGACCATATGTTTATTAGGCTTTTTTGTTCACTTTTCTCCCCGCCCCCTCCCAAGTCACCCTGTATAATGTAAATGTAAGTTTTCCAGTAAATATTATGTAACAAAACATGAAAATTTCAACCCAATTTTTATTAGCGCACCTTACACCGGACTAAAACTACGGAAGGCACCCGCCAGTCGCAAAAAGCAAACACCTTGAAATTTGCGAGTTACAACCCTCTTATAGCGGTACGCCGTCACGTCACTACTTCGGCTGTTCCCAACCACCCTCTTCCACAAACAAGCAACTTCCCGACCGCGAAAAAAACCCCCAAACTACTAACCCTCCGGGTTTTGTCGCGGCCCGGCCTCCAGGCGGTCAAAATCCGGCCGACAAACGTAAAGTTTACAGCCGAAATAAGGAGTTGCGAATTCTCTTCATCATTCATCATGGAAGTCGTCTGCCTCGGACGTCTACTTATGCTGTTATGAAGTGCAGGCTCGACTACTCGGGGGTTGGCCGCCACCCGGCGCTTAATATTCTCTCCGCTACCCCTCGCTCTAATGTTGTGTGTTAATAATTCACCGCTGGAGGTGAGCAGCTACTTAGGTTAGTTTAACTTCGGACTTGGAGATTAATTAATGGCTGGTGAATAATACAAGGAGAAGCGTCCATTATTACGACGGAAACGGAAAAAAAGCCGAAGTTATTACCTGACGGCGTTCTTTCTTCTTCGTCTTCTTCCAAGTTGGGTTGTCAAAAAACTGTTATAAAATTTAAGGTTATATTGATTTCCGTATTGCTTTATTTTTAATGTCGTATTTTTGTAAAGGAAAACGAGTGAGCAGTAAAAATATTCAGTATTTTTAGATGTCTCTTCTTCTTCTTCTAAAGTCTGGCTGTTAAAACGTTTTGAGGTTATGTTCGTAGATGCATCGTGTATTGTTTTTGAGATGTAATGGTTTCTATTAAATGAAATAAAGCAACATGTGTGGCAAAACGTACAACGCGTCCCTACATAATAACTTAGACGCATCTTTCCTCTGTTTGATGAATAATACAGCGAGAAGCGTATATTATTACCGCCGGAAACAGCAAAGAAGTTTTTACCTGACGGCGTCCTTTCTTCTACTTCTTCCAACTCGGGTTGTCAAAAACTGTTATAAAATTTAACGTTATATTGATTTCCATATTGCTTTATTTTTAATGCCTTATTTCTATAAGGGAAAACGGGTGAGTAGCAAAAATATTCAGTATTTTTAGATGTCTCTTCTTCTTCTAAAGTCTGGCTGTCTGGCGGGGGTGTAATTATGCTACTAGTTGGAGAGAAAAAAGAACTTAGGTACCTATTTATAAATAATATATTTAAAACTTGTACACTGTATTTAATTTTTTCTTGAGTTAGGTCTTGCTGTTTTATTGCACTAAGCCACTTTAGTGTTCATTGAGATCAGTTCTGTCTATAATTCAATGCAGCAGGAATCCTAAAAATTCTAACTTGATCGTCTCGCTGTCCTCTACTCCAACAATTCATAACACAACAAAACAAAACCATTATGATAGTCTGAATTATACTTGGTATTCCGAAATAGGTATAAAATATAATGAGCAAAACACACAGTTCTTCACACAGACCAATAACTAAAAGTTCTACACAAAAGCACAAATTTCTGCTTGTCATATGTCGAGTTGTTTGTCCTACAGCCGCCATTTTAAAAGCGATTTGACAGTTCGTTGGATTGTCCTATTGTTTTTGAAATCTTATAGTTCTTGTTGGTAAGAAAAAGACGAACTTGTGTCCAGAGCTACATAACAGCAACGTCTCTTTCCTTCTAAAGCTAGTTGTCAAAACTTTTGGAAACTTTGAGGTTATATTTGATTATGTAATGCTTTGCATACAAGGTAAATCTTTGACAAAATCAAGAAGCGAAAGAACAAGGTACTACAATCGTCTAATGACCGGTTCCGTTTTCAGTTCTGTAATTTACCTGTCACAGAGTATTTTCGGAGAGATAGGATCACTTAAAAGAAACGCTGCTACGAGTATTAACCTCAAAAAACGCGCGTAACTTTGTTTAACAGCGAAACATTCAATTACCGAAACTCGCATCACTGACGCATGTACGTGTTTGCTCTTTACCAGTACCTACAACAACAACCTTCAGCCTACCATCTATTATACCCGTAATGACCCGTGTAAATGTCTGTGATAAATTCGCCCGTATTTTCCACGGACTTAATAACTTTACAAAGCCGTAATTAACCCTCTCCTAATTGGCCGATTTGTATGCCATCGTCGCGGCTTATCATTTAAATCAATAAATTTCCCGTAATTTCCATAACATCGATAAGCATCTGGGCGGGAGCCATCTATTAGTCCTTAGCTTTCGAATCTGACATCGATTCGAGTACGACGGTGTCGGTTATATTGTTAGGGTTGTAATTATCCGGTAGAACTGTAATTTGTGTCACTTCCCTCATCAAATTTGGACAGGTTGTGAGGGAAATATAACCTCATAATTTGCTTACGCCAATTTCCTGAACACTAAAGTAGTTCTATAGGATATTAAGTATTATTATTACTCTTTTCATTATTTGTCAATGGTCTAACGTTGATTGTTGCTAATGATCTTAAAAATGTATTCGTCTATTAATAGTTTGCAGGATTGTATGGCTCTTCAGAACGAGTTAAACAAGGTTTCACAGTGGTGCAATTCTAACAAGTTAAATAAAATATTTCGAAATGTAAAGTAATATCATATACACGTAAAACAAATCCTATTCTTTTTCATTACAATGTAGATACTGAAGTTTTATTACGTACTGACATGACTAGAGATTTGGGTGTAGCTTCGACAATAAATTGAGTTTCTCTGAACACATTCAGCAAACAGTTTCCGCTTCTTTAAAGCATTTGGGATCCGTAGTAAGGCAAGGTCGTGTATTTGAAGATAACGAAGTTCTAATAAAACAGTTCCTCACTTTAGTTCGATCGAAATTTGAATATTGTTGCCTTATTCAGAATCTGTACTACAATTATTACATCAAATTGGTTGAATCCGTTCAGAATTTTTTTTAAAAATTTCTAGCATTTCATGTCGACGGCGTATATCCCAACAAAGGATGTGATTATAAGGAATTAATTAGTCGTTTCAATTTTAATTCTTTAGAGTTTAGGAAGAAAAGTTTTCACATTCACTTCTAAGTAATAATATCGATTGTCCTCAAATCCTAAATTTCGTATACTTTTTAGCAAATAGAGTAGTTAGTCGTACACCATGAACTTTTTACTACCCGATTGCTAACACTAATGTTTTATTGACGTCTCCTGTGCATTCAGTGGTATGCAATTATAATAAAATATGCACCTCATGTGACATTTTTCACTGTAATTTGAAAGAATTATTACCACCTCTAGTTATATCAGTAATATACAGTATGCGCCAAAAGTATGGAATAAATTCAATAAAAACGAAACAATTATTTTTTGGGAAAAATCCTCGAACGGTCGATTTTTAATTTAAAAAATACATATTTTAGCGTAAAATGCGATTTTCAAATGTCATTTGTTTTCGACTAATGACGTCATCGATTTTTTTATAAATGGCAACATCATATTTTTTTCCTTGATTCTGAAAGATCGTTTAATTCTCTATCAGTAGTACTAAAATTTTGCCCTCTTACATAGGAAAGTTTTCGAGTAAATGACGATTGAATGTTAGAAAACGTAAATCAATTAAAATAAAGTAAAAACGTTATCAAGTTTAGTTTTTCGAATTCCATAGTTCTTTTATGGATCACGTAGGTGAAAATCTTTGCAAAGTGTCATTGTCACACCGACTTTCTAATAAGTATTGTAAGCGACATAGAAATTATTATTCAATTTAAAGTATTATGGCACATTTAACTGTTACTCAAATAATTGAAATTTTAATTCTTATTGGATGCGGGAATCTGACTAGAACTCAGCAGGAAGTTTGCGATTAATTTAATGAAAAATATCCAGATCGCCCTATCAGCCAATCAACAGTCAGTAAGGTAGAGTCTAAATTTAGAGAAACTGGCAATGTTGTAAATATTCCAAAACCTGGACGTCCAAGCATTAATGAAAATCAGAAACAGAACATTTTGATAAGTATGGTGGATAATCCTCATAATTATTCACGATTGGTTGCATTAAACAATGACACTAGTTAGAGCACAGTGCTACGTATCTTGAGGACGGAAAAATATCATCCCTACAAAATTCAACTTGTGCAGGAACTCAATGAAGATGATCCCGATCGCCGCTTACACTTTTGCGAAATTCGAATGGATTTATGTCAATGAAATAGAAATTTACACCGGCAAATACTTTTTTCAGATGAGGCCACATTTTGTCTGAATGGTACAGTAAACCTTCAAACTTGCAGATATTGGAGTCGGGAAAATCCTCATTGGATGGCAGAGGCACATACCCAACACCCTCAGAAATGAAATGTGTGGGCTGGAATAGTTGACGACAGAATAGTAGGGCCTTTCTTCTTTGAAGGAACCTTTACAGGACAAAGATATTCTAGAAAATGACCTTGTTCCAGCCCTTGCAGTAATTTTTCTTAACGATAATGACCCTGACATTCCTGACGATACCATATGGTTTCAGCAAGACGGTGCACCTCCGCACTATGCGCCCTGTACGAGATTTTTTGGACAACTGTTTTCCTGGGAGGTGGATCGGCAGACGCGGACCGATAGAATGGCCTGCAAGATCGCCAGATCTTACACCTCTTGACTATTTTTTATGGGGATACTTGAAGTCAAAAGTGTACATTAATAAACCACGTAATTTAGAAGAACTTCAAAATCGCATTCGGGACGAAATACGCAGAGTTACCCCATAAATCATCACAGACTTGCGCATTGTCAAGAAGTTGGTGGATGGCAATTCGAACATTTAATTTAAGTATAAAATTTTATCAATTGTATTTTATTTTACATACCTCAGAATTGTTACTTTTTTATGGATAAAATTTACGTTTTCTAACATTCAATCGTCATTTACTCGAAAACTTTCATATCTAAGAGGGCAAAATTTTAGAACTGTCTGATAGAGAATTAAACGATCTTTCAGAATCAAGGAAAAAAATATGGTGTTGCCATTTAAAAAAAAAATCGATGACGTCATTACTCGAAAACGAATGACATTTGAAAATCGCATTTTACGCTAAAATATGTATTTTTTAAATTAAAAATCGACCTGTTCGAGGATTTTCCCAAAAAATAATTGTTTCGTTTTTATTGAATTTATTCCATACTTTTGGCGCATACTGTATACTGCGTTGTCCAAAGCATGGAAATCGTATACAGGTATGAACTAAAGCACACTGCTATAGTTAGAGATACACGTGTGAACGGTGTCCGACGTCTGCTTTGAAATTGTCTGTTTCTTAATTATTCTCAATTGTTGTTTATTTATTTATTTACTATGTAAACTTTGTCCTGTAATTGGTTTGTGACTGTTGGACAAATAAATTGGTTATTATTATTATTATTATTATTATTATTATTAAGAACGGTAAAGGTAATTTATCGTTCGAATACAATGTTCCAATTTTGTCTGAGAACCGTATAACCCTTAACGTTAGTGATGCTTATACTATTTTTTGCACGACTAAAAACGAAATTATATACAATGTGTCCCACTTTTCTTGGAGCCACCCTGGTATCTCACTTACCTGATATGACTTTGAAACTTTGGTGGTGAATATATATCTATAAAGTGAGTCTTTAGACGTAACCATATTGATTATAGTCAAAAGCGTCCGATTCTAAGATGGTTTTTTTTTAGAAGAAAACTAGTAAGATATTCTTAATTAGCACCTTTAGAAACCGCCTTGTACAAGATTACATCGTTATAGGTTCAGAGGTGTTTGAGATATGGGTCGTCGAAAAACAATTTTTTCAATTTCTGTAAGTAATTGTATAAACTGCACATTTAATTTCAACATCAGTAACTATATTGAAAATACATGTTTCTTTTAAATAAATTACATTTTAAAATGAGTTCTAGAAAACACATTCCAAAAATATTCTATTTTGACCGTTCTAGAACGGTAATAAGATATGTTTTGTTAGCCTTGTTTATCTATAATATGGATTATGATATTGCACATTAACAATACAAGGTGTTCCGAATTAGTAGGGCAAGTCGTTAAATAGATTCTTTGGACTAAAATAATGGGACTTTTCTTATACCACTTTTCATTTCGAAGCTCTTTTTCAAAATACAGAGTGCAAAACAAAAATTTTAAAAATGACTGATAGCTACGGTGATTTTAAAGATATTCGTTTGATATTTGGCATATATTTTTATCTTAAGTCAACACTATGGTTTCAGAATATATTAAAAGATCCAACAACTTTCATCTATTTTTGTATCTCGAATAATAACTGAGAAAAAGGAGCAGCTCGTGCGACCATCTTGTACCTAATAAAACAGTTTGGTTTTTTATGAACCGCAATTTTTATGACTATATATTAATAATTGTTATTAATATCCTACTATTATAAATAATTATTTAAATAATAACTCAAAATTTAAAGAATTTTACTTATTATTTACTCAATATTTACCTAAATGATACACATCTTGGAAAAAAACAACGAAATATATTTTTAGACAATACAGACATTATGAACCAGAATAATGTAATTTTTATTTTCTTACTGAACAAGCGGTGCAATAATCATGTAAATCCTGCCGTGATTCCACAATCTGATATTTCCTACCTTGTTTTAAATAAAATCTCGACATCTCAAGTAGATTATAAGATTACATATGTATGTATGTGTCTACTAATATTATAATTAGCTAATAACGCCTCTGAAACGGCCAGTTGATGTCTTCACAACATCTCTACTTGTAATTTGCCTGACAAGGGACCGTTCTAGCTGTCAGTTTCGTCAAAATGCGGCAGGCAATTAGTTATGACGCTACTAAAAGAACGAGTACCTGACAAAAGACAAATTTGTTGCTTTGCGTACGCACAGCTTACTTATTTCGTTGAAAATATATCCGTAATATAGTTTTTATTTTCTTTAGAGTATTTATTATTTTTATACTCGTATAATTGTAAATCAATATTGGTACAAAGTAATGTTTAACACATATTTTGAAATGTGGAAGTAAATACGATTTTTAGGTACCTAACATTGATTTAAATTAGGTTTTTTAACTGCCCAGAGGTAATTTATTATTTGCGAACAAATACTTTTTTTAGTGTAACTGAAATTTACTTAATATTTTTTCCTTTGACGCAACAATGCAGGAAAACCTGTCGAAAGTTTGTTTATTAATTATGAATTCATATTTCTTACTTAAATAAAAAAGCGTTGACTTGGGAATGCCATTTTTAGTAGGTTTCGAAACAAGGACTAAACTAAGACCAGAAGAAATTTCTGTTTTTTGATGTAGTAATTTGTGAAGCGATTTGTGTCATGGAAAAATTATTTCGTCAAAACAAAAATTAAATTATCTATATACCTAGTGTACTTTTTGTATATCTATGTAATTTGCATGCATCATCATTAGAAGAGATTTTAACTGAAGCGGCTGCTCCTAGAGACTTCAATACGGTGTACATTTCTTAAGGAGAAAAGGGGTAGGGAAACATGTTTTTCTATTCCGAAATGACATACACCGTGGCACAAAAAAGTTGAAGCGATTTAAAAGGATCCTCTTGGAGATACAGCCAATTGTGCATAAAATTTGAATTTCCCCTCCCAAGAGATCTCCCCATACAAAATTTCATCAATTTAACTCAAAGTAGTCGAAAGTTATTAAAGAAAATTTAATTCATTTTGTTTAATTTGACATTCTGTCATAGGACGGGAAGTTCTAGGAAATTTTTTGCTTAAAATTGAACGTAGAATAACATACTGAAGTATGCAAGTATCAAGTAAAAAGTGCATAACAAAACATGGAAATTTCCACGCAATTAGGCGGATTCACCCGATTCTACAAGAAACCCATCAAAAATCCGCCACTACAGAGGTATTCCTGTAGATAGCTTAGTCGGGCGAGCGCTGACAATTGTTTTTTCTCGTCGCTATCGCAGTAGGTATAATTCCGCCGTTTCTCGGAACGCCAAGCATCCGAACGTCGTCGCCGCGCGTCCTTCCTGCCGGGCCTAGGCGAGCGAACGGTAGCAGCCGCGGCCATCGAATTAATTCAGAATGCGGCCGGGGGCCCCCATTAAGCGGCCTGCCATCCGAATTAGTCGGTAAGCAGGCGGCGAAACAAAAGAAGTGCGGCCGGACAAAAGACCGTCGTTTTTGTCGGCGCGTTTGGGAGGCGGCCCGCTCAGATATGCACATAATACATCCGAGATGCGTCCGACGGCCGCCAGATTGATTGGGCCCGTCATAAGCCGGCACTGGCATCTCAGGAGTGCGGGATACCGGGATCGGATTTATTTGGGAGAGGCCCCGCGCGATCTCGGGGCGCGATTCATCCTTGAAACTGCGGAGAACGCACGGGAAAATCGAATTTAACACAGAAAATATGATAACAGGTCGTGATATTTGCTAATCCGGCTCGAAGGACCACGAAACGCTACAAATCCGGCTCGAAGGACCATCAAATATTATGAATTCAGCTCTAAAAGTCATAAGTCCGGCTGGAAAAATTCATAACATGTTATTGTCTGGCTCAAAAGACCATAGGATGTCATTAATTCGGCTCGAACAATTATATAATACGGATTAGCTATAAAATTTTACTAATCCGCCTCGAAGGACCATAACATGTTAATATCCGGTTCGAAGGACCATAACACGTTTCAAATTCACTTCAAAAGAGCATAACATGTTAAGAATTGAGCTCTAAACGCCATAGTGTTACCAACTGAAATCGATAACCATCTGAACGTAACTAATTGGTTAGAAAATTCATAAAATGTTAATATCCGGCTCCAAAATGTTACTAATTCCTATGAGGACCATAGTGTATCCAACGCTTAAAAACCAAAAATATTGTTAACTCGTCTCAAAGGATCACATCAATTAATAAACTTTATCCGCCGCTCCGTTGCTAGGAATTCGAGCATTATTTGCCCTGGCGATTTTTTAACGACAAAACAACCGTTTGTAATAATGTAATAATAAATAATTACGTCTGTCCGCGCTAGAGTGGCAATTTTAAAGCCATCAGGAGATCATTTTCACACTGCCAGGTCATCGTAATTCGACACTTCCGTTTTTTATTAAATTGCCATTACCCGCGACGACAGCGACACGGCGGCCACGGTTCACTCGCAACGAAGAGACATCACGAAAAAAAATAATACCAAGGAGAGCAGGTCTGAGGTGATATCATCGTTGGGCGATGAGGTGGATAAATGTCACCTTTTGGATGCCCTCGTAAATAGGAAAAGAGAAATGTTGAACAAGATTTAAATAATTTGATTGATTTAATTAAAAGCATCCATTTGCAAATCAAATTCATAAGTTTGCATATTTAAGGTGAGAATGTTTGCAAAATCAAATTAGATTCTTTACAAAAAACTCAACTGCTGAAGATCAAATTCACCAGTTAGCAAATTAAATTCAGTTTATTTCAAATCAAATTCATCTTTCAAACCAAGTTCAACTGTCGTGAACAAATTCGTCAGTTGGCAAATCAAATTCAATTAATTTCAAACCACATTTACCTGTTCCAAATTAATTTCAACTATTTACCAATCAAATTCAATTGTTTATAGGTCAAATTCACCAGTTGGCAAATCAAATTAACTTATTTACAAGAAATTCAACTGCCGAAGATCAAATTCACCAGTTAGTAAATCAAATTGACTTGATTCTAAATCAATTTAACTGTGATCTAAATCAAATTCAATTACCTGCAAATCAAATTAATCTGTTTGCAAATCAAATTCAATTTACTTCAAATCAAATTCATCAGTTACCAAATCATATTCAACTAATTTCAAATCACTTATACCTGTTGCAAATCAACTTGCTTGCTGAAAAATCAAATTAAATTCTTTACAAGGAATTCAACTGCTGAAGATCAAATTCACCAGTTAGTAAATTAAATTCAACTTATTTCAAATCAAATTCACCGGTTAGCAACTCAAATTTAATTCATATCAAATCAAATGCACTTAATTCTAAATCCAATGAAGTGTTGTCTAAATTAAATTCAAATATCTGTAAATTAATTTGCTTCAAATCAAATTCAACTGTCTGGATCATATACATCAGTTGACAAAACAAATTCAATTAATTTCAAATCACATTTACCTATTCGAAATCAATTTCAACTATTTACAAATCAAATTCAATCGTCTGTAGATCATATTCACCAGGTAAGTAAAATTCAACACATTTCAAATAAAATTCAACTGCTGTAAGTCAAATTAAATTTTTTACAAATCAACAATTCACCTTCTAACAAATCAGATTCACGCGATTGTAAATCAATTTCAGTTTTCTGTAAATCAAGTTCAACTAATTTAAAATCAAATTCATCTGTTACAAATCAAATGTTTTAAATCAAATTCTACTGCTTCTAAGGCAAATTTATTAGCTTGTAAATCAAACGACTGTTCGAGCAATTGTATTGTAATTATTCATATTTTTTTGTCAGTTTGCCTTGTTTCATTTATGCTAATATTGGAATTAAACCAAATTTCTATTATTAAAAATTTGATTAAGTAAATCACCTTTAATTAAGACTATTACTAATATAGATATAGTCGAGGCAAGAATTCAGACGACTTACGTCATACGAACAAATGAATAATTCATTATAATTTCATCAGAATATTTAAGAAACTGCAACTGAGAATAATAAAAGTATATACTACACTAAATGGTTGCATTATATATTGCACTAAATTGCAAAAAATGATTGTTTTCAACGCGACCAAATATCAAAAATTATGTTGACAATAAAAACAATTGCGAAACGTCAGCCATGACGCAAGACGTCTGAATTATTGCCACTACTATATTTCAAAAGGCAACAACGTTTTTAAAGAATACAAAAGCGTAGACAAAAAATGCCCCAATCGTCAATCTAAAGAAATTTAAATCGGATTTAATTAAATCCTTTGGCAACAATCATACAAAAGTGTAATGCCACAGCAACCAAATTTGACTTAGCTATATTGCAGCTACAACGTATTTGCTTATCGAGTGAATTCTTCATAAACATCTCCGGACGCGAAGTAAAACAAAAACATGCGGTGTGTTGTGAACTGCCGCAGTGCCTCGACAAGTGTTTTTGAAATTAATATATAGAGTAGCATCGGGAGCATGTGGTCCGCGTTTTTTGTCGCCGCGAGACATATGTGTATCGCTTTAACACTTTTTCAAAGGCCATCGCTCGATAACTTAAACACGACCATGAGTGCGTTAGCGCTAACGCGCTTAAAAATAGACCCGTGGAAAAAAATTCGTAAAAAGTCAATCGGTGCGCTCTGGTTTTTGCCCGAGTTTTGTTTACTGTTTTTGTGGAGAGGATGTGTACGCGCACGCAACGTTCACGGTTTTTTCCGGGATATGAACACGACGACGGTTTTTTTATGCGAGAAAGGCATGAATTGAGTCAAAGTGTTGTCCACACATTTCGGGGACACCCTGTATAAAAAAAAATTGAAAGAGTAATAAATACATGATACACTTGTATTTGCATATGTAAATTTAAAACAATTTAAATTTTAAAAAACTAAGGTTTTCAAGAAAAGATTTTAATAGTGTTTATTAGAAGAAATCAAAAAGTCAGTAGTAGATTTTATCTTTAAAATTTAACAGTTGGTACCTAACAAAACTATTTATTTCTGCTACTGTTTGTTGAAAATGGCCGGAAAATGTACATTCAGCTAACAAGTTGACATGTTACTTGTGCTAGCTTTCTGTGAAGGAAACTCTAGAAGTGTGGAAGAATATCGTAGGAGATTTCCAAATCGAGTGATTTCCCATAGAGAAACATTTTCTAATATTGAAAGAAGGAATTGAGACAGGAAAGTCACGTTTGGTTTGTGTTTTATGTGTATTTTTTGGATGCGATTTTTTTTTTTTATTCCCCAAGATGAAGTCGCACCTCAAGGGAACTCATCATGGCGGCGTACAGGAGGTCAAAGACGCTGTAACCGTGGTGCTGAACGGGTTAACTGCGGAGGATTACCAAGGGTGCTTCCAATCATGAAACCAACGTTGTAATCCTTGTGGAGAGTTATAGGGAGACTATTGTGAAGGTCGATAATAAAATTTTGGCGAAATTTAATTTGCTCGTTTTTTCATTGACAAATTCCCGGAGCTTAAATGCCATACCTCGTATACAGTTTTCATTACGACGCTAACGTGACCATCCTGGTATTCAATGCAGATATTTCGTTGGGGATAATTCGACTTCGACTTGCTAATGGCTAAAACACATTTCCCTCGGCGAAAGAAGAATCGGACATTAGTTCATGGCGGCAACAATGCCGCGAACGGGTAAAAATGATAAAACGAATCGAAGCAGCCTTTTTTCCGTCCCCATATCAAAATTGTTCCATGGCGTAATTGCGATGGCGGCCAACGAACCGTAACCGACTCGGAATTAAAATCTTAGCGATGGTTTCGAAAAAAAGTAATCCATTATAACAGTAACACTTCCAGCTAATATCGGACGCATGCAAATACCGAAATGGCCGGCCGTTCTAATAATAATATGGGGGAAAAAATAACTATTAATTTTACCTGAACCAGTACAAAGCCCGGCTGAATAGGACGGGATTGGAAATAAATGGACTTCTTGTGTAGCGGCAGCGTATCGTGAAATTGACCGATTTGAGACGCTTCTTTTTTTTCCCGAGACGCATCAACGTTCGTTCCTCGTGATATAGACTCCGCGCCGGCTCATTTTTTAGGAAATTAATTTTTTCGGCGGGATTTTCGGCCCGGGCGGCCTTGGATTTCCTCGATCGGCGCTTGTTTCGACGTAAAGCGCGTCGCGGGTGACGCGATGGAACAATTCGCATTGTAAAAAGATGTCTCCTTGTGCGTGAATGTAAGATGTTGCATCCTAAGTAGCACATTAGTCTTATAATTCAAAATTATAAGACCAGAAATTTATACAGGGTGTTAAAAAAAGAGTGTAAAATATTTCAGGAGGTAATAGCATGAACTAAAACAAGCAGAAAAGTCTTAATAAGCATGGGTCCGCAAAGTAACGGTTGCGAAGATATGGACCACTATTCGTTTTTCAAACATTTTATTTTATTAGGAATAAACTGACAAAGGAAGCTTTTAACAAACAAAAAACAAAGTTACAGAAGATGTTCAAAGTGCCTTCCATCCATTTCCAAGCAGGCACGACATCTTCGTGTCAACGATATTCGAACTCTTTCGAAAACACCCTCCTTGGTTTGGATTTCTTGACACTTTTGATTAATCCATAGCTGCAGCTCTTCCAGGCTATTTACAGGAGTACAATACACTAATATCTTCAAATATCCTCAAATAAAGAAATCTAGAGGGTTCAGATCAGGCGATCTTGGAGTCCATGAAACAGGTCCGGCCCTTCCTACCCATCTATGTGGAAAAGTTTGGTGTAAATGCTCTCTAACGGCCATGGAAAAATGAGCTGGAGCACCATCATGCTGGAACCACATTTGTTGCCTCTGATTCTAAATGATTCTTTACAATTTAATATACAATATATGTCGATATGCACACTGCGTCGTTTTGATTATCGTCATAACGTTTTGTGGAGGCGTGGCCAGATTAAATTTTTAAATACCGTTTTTAGACTTATTTTTCCACGAAAAAGTTTAGGACAAACGCCATTTCGATTAAAATAATACGTCCTTTCCTCTGCGCGTAATCATGCAATTTCCTCATTTCATCTGTAAAATTATTAATAATTTCTGAGCATACATTTTGGACTTACAAATCCTCCAGCAGTCAGATCCTGTACCGAAAAACGCGAGGGACGTCGCAAACCGTCGATTACTCAAAATCTGACGTATTTTTCAGAAGCCTTCTCCCACTCTTGGCCCATTTCAACGCCGCGAAGTAAAAAACTAATTACTATCTGGGCCCCTCCCACACACACATCTCGAACGGCCGCTACTGGCCCACAAAAAACTAATTTTAAATAATTGAAAGTACGACTTAAGTCAATTTGTTTACATTCGCTATGGTCTGCGCTTCATGGCTCGCCGAGATCCATCCAGCTACCGTGTTCGACGGCCAGGAGCATCGCAGTAGGCTGATTGATGAATATTCATCGCGTTATGAATGGAAAAGCTACGGATCCTAAGCATAGGTAAGCATATCCCGTAGAATGTTGGGACTGGTATTCCTCAGGGATCTCACCTAGGGCCAACGCTCTTCCTAGTCGCTATAGACGGCGATTAACCGATGATAAAAAATAAAGGGTGTGTTAGTGTTTTTGGAGTACAATTTCAACATAAGAATGTGAAATTAACGAGTTATACCATTTTCTTCGTACAAACATGTGTTTTTTGGCCTTCTTTCCCAAAATGGTCCAGGTATTATGAATAGAAAAGCTACTGATCCTAAGCTTGCAGAATGTTCCTCAGGGATCATACCTAGGGCCAACGCTCTTCTTAGTCATTATAGATGACGATTAACCGATGATAAATGAAAATAAAGAATGTGTTAGTATTTTTGACATACAATTTCAACAGAAGAATGTGATATTAACGAGTTTATACCATTTTATTCGTACAAAAATCTGGCTTTTTTGGCCTTTTTTCCCAAAATGGTCTAGGTATCACCGCATTATCGTATTAGGAAAGCTACTTATCCTAAGCGCAGGTAAGCTTATCTTGCAGAAAGTAGAGTTCCTCAGGGATCTCACCTAGAGCCAACGCTCTTTTTAGTCGTTATAGATGATGATTAACCGATGATAAATGAAAATAAAGAGTGTGTTAGGTGTTTTCCACGTACAATTTCAAGAGCAGAATGTGAAATTAACGAATTTAGACCATTTTTTTAAAACAAGTATCTGTTTTTTTGGTCCGGATAAGGATAAGGTCGTTCCAAAGTAAGTTATTATAGTTTCTTGGCTAATTTTAATCGAACGTATCATTCGAAAAGGTCAACAACGAAGCAATCCTCATACAACGACGGATAATTATGTTTTTATACTACACACCATCCTACGGTAGCCTCGACGGATCACCCAAGGCGATGGGCGTTTGCCATCTTTAATGAAAACGCTGGTTGTGTGTAACAAACTAACAAACAAGTACAGTGGCGTATCTAACGTAAAACAAGCGCTACTTCGATCTCTTCCAATCAAATTCGAAGCATTAGAGCCTTTTACGAGTTTTGGTATTATACAGAGTGCTCTGTTCCTTTATTCTAACTCTAGAGAAAACTTATCGGAGCAGCATTATGTAACGGCGGCACAATTATCAATTCACAACGCGTTATGAGCTCGAATACGATTATTTTCAGGTAAATTGCAGTTTAATGCAATTCACTGAAGTGCAATTAACCGAAAAAATCGGCACGTCTAATGTATATCAGCAGTGAAGTGTGGAATCGTTTAATATTTATTTCAAAATGATTTGTTGTTTTATTATTAAAACATATTCTACGGTTAGTACAACTTAACTACAGTTGTAAAAAAAGTTATGGTAAAACGTTAATCAAAAAGAAAATCATGTAACTTTGTAAATGTCGAATATTAGAAGGAGTTTGTGGCATTATATTTATGAGTGAAATCATCTCTTAAGAAGATGGGCAGGGTTTGATTAAACCATTTTCCAACAAAGCACAAAGATTTTATCAAAGCAGGCCTATCTTTTTGAAATTTTGCTCGTCTCCATAATTTACCGTTCTGAACAACTTTTTTAAGTAATATTTTGCTGTATTTTCAGTAGAAACGGGACTTTACCAGAAACGATAACAGTTTTCAATCGGTGCACTGAATATTTCAAATAGGATTATTTCGAAAACTGTTCCTCCTAACGACTTCAAAAAGATATACCTTTTTCAGATATAACAGGTAGGAGAATCGATTGTTTCGATAGTCAGAAGGATACACTAAGCAGCAAAAAAGTTCTGCCATTTAAAAGAAACATAATGTGCCATAAGTAGCGCCCTCTACTAGTTACGTCAAAATTAGAAACAAATTTGAATTTCTCGTTTGGGTTTTTAAAGAAGTTATCTACAAATATCGAAAATAAACTTTTAACTTCGATTTATTTTCATCTAAGGAATCTGTGGCCTCATTTTTGCTACTTAATTAAAAAACACCCTGTAGATATCGGTTTAATGCAAGGTCGATCGCTTTAAATAGGTTTTATGGCTTATTCGGAGCTCCTTGGCGGTTATACAACTTGAAATTGCTGTAAACGACGATCAAACTGTCAAGAAAGTAATAAACGACCTCTTATTACTGACGCCTTATTAAGGGCATATTTGCAAAATTGTCGGTTGTCCCTAAAAATGCCGGCGCTTCCTGTTTACCTGAAGACTGAGCTGCAGTGGAAGCACGACAACATGGAATTGTATTTTGCGATGTAATCACAACAAAATATCATTTCCTGAATATTTAGTACTAAGTAATTGATTTACACCAGATTTTCATATATTTACATTAAGATTTACATTATTGCAAGTAAATTTTTTTACTACTAAATGGTGTAAATTTCATGTAAAATTTAACTTTCCTCTTTTTGCTGTATAAAATCAGCAATATATTAATATTGAAAAATATATTTCACTTACTACTTTCAAATACAAATTTAAGTGTGGATATGTGACATTTTCTTTTCGTTTGCGTTAAATACTAGTTTGATAAATGAATCACGTTCTTTTCTGTGCAAATATAAGTGATCCACAAGGTGTTACCACCGAATTTGTCACATACAATTTCCTGCAATCTGCGATGAAAAAAGTGGCAGAGGATTTCGTCCCGTTAATCTTGGAAAAAATTATCCCGGTACGTCAAAACAGCATTTCGGTACAAATCTCCCCATAAGAAGGCAGTGACAGCACATGCCCCCCCAAAAAAATGAAGGTTGCATCTGTCGAACCCGTATCTTCCAAACCGATGCCTTTAGTTGATTTTTCAGCGAAACAAGAGATTAATTAATGGTTGGTAAACTGCCACTTAATTTATTAATTATTATTAAACCGGTATTATTATCACAAGGTGTAACTAACGGTAATAATTTTTGGACCAGTCGCACGTGCTTGTTGGTGGCTTGCTACAATGTGTCTAAACAAAGTGGAGAAATCTCGAGAGAAAATTTAATATGTGTGGGTTAACAAGTTCTCTGTCTTATGAATGTTAAAGGTTCATTATAATACAACACGATTTTGAGATATGAATGTGACATTTTAAAGTATGTTTCATTTCATCGATATAAGGGAATATAAAAAAAATTAAGGGCTCATATATCTCTGACTAAAGGCAATAAAAAAACTCATCAAAAAAAATGTCTAAAAATACATTACAAAAATAAAAATGCATAAGGCAACGCATAATTTGATTTTTGTTTCCGAAAAACTCGTTGAAACTGTAACGTTCGACAACGTTACAGTGTCAGGCTGCTGGTGATAACCTAAAAGTATTATTAGTCATAATAGTGCGTACAACTACTGCGATTCATTTTCGTCTAATTTTTCTTTGATGTTTGTGAGTGTACATAAACAAAAATGGAACAATTTATAGTAACCATAGCCATCTACATGGCATGTTATTTCACCGCGAATCTAGGCAAAACTCTCTGGCTATGAGACGTTGGTAAGGTAAACGCTTCTGGAAAGAAACAAAAGTCATTTTAAACACTTGTAACTATTCTGTGTTGTGAAACGAGTTCTAAGAAAACCATTCACTATGTTTAGGCGTACCTATACCTCGATAGTTTTTAAACTACAGGGTGTTCAAGTTTTTAAAAAATATATAGCTTCTTGTAAATTTCTCTTGACAGGATAATTAAAATATTTTGATAATTGGTACAGTGCTTTTACTATAGAGTGCATTATTTACTGTTCGATCTATTAAACAACGTTGACCAGTGGCGGAGATCTGGAAAAGCTATTGTATATTTCTTACCAAAATACACAATCGATTTGGAAAAAAAATTGTATTAATTTTATTTGATAGAAATTGAATACTCTGTATTTTAAAAAGTATCGAGTATTCGTCAAAACTGTATACAGTATGCGCCAAAAGTATGGAATAAATTCAATAAAAACGAAACAATTATTTTTTGGGAAAAATTCTCGAACAGGTCGATTTTTAATTTAAAAAATACATATTTTAGCGTAAAATGCGATTTTCAAATGTCATTTGTTTTCGAGTAATGACGTCATCGATTTTTTTTTAAATGGCAACACCATATTTTTTTCCTTGATTCTGAAAGATCGTTTAATTCTCTATCAGACAGTACTAAAATTTTGCCCTCTTACATAGGAAAGTTTTCGAGTAAATGACGATTGAATGTTAGAAAACGTAAATTTTATCCATAAAAAAGTAACAATTCTGAGGTATGTAAAATAAAATAGAATTGATTAAATTTTATACTTCAATTAAATGTTCGAATTGCCATCCACCAACTTCTTGACAATGCGTAAGTCTGTGAAGAAATTCTTCTTGCACATTATGAATGATTTCTGGGGTAACTCTGCGTATTTCGTCCCGAATGCGATTTTGAAGTTCTTCTAAATTACGTGGTTTATTAATGTACACTTTTGACTTCGGTCCGCGTCTGCCGATCCACCTCCCAGGAAAACAGTTGTCCAAAAAATCTCGTACAGGGCGCGCATAGTGCGGAGGTGCCCCGTCTTACTGAAACCATATGGTATCGTCAGGAATGTCAGGGTCATTATCGTTAGGAAAAATTACTGCAAGGGCTGGAACAAGGTCATTTTCTAGAAACTCTAAATATCTTTGTCCTGTAAGGGTTCCTTCAAAGAAGAAAGGCCCTACTATTCTGTCGTCAACTATTCCAGTCCACACATTTAATTTCTGAGGGTGTTGGGTATGTGCCTCTGCCATCCAATGAGTATTTTCCCGACTCCAATATTTGCAAGTTTGACGGTTTACTGTACCATTCAGACAAAATGTGGCCTCATCTGAAAAAAGTATTTGCCGGTGTAAATTTCTATTTCCTTGACATAAATCCATTAGAATTTCGCAAAAGTGTAAGCGGCGATTGGGATCATCTTCATTGAGTTCCTGCACAAGTTGAATTTTGTAGGGATGATATTTTTCCTTCCTCAAGATACGGAGCAGTGTGCTCTGACTAGTGTCATTGTTTAATGCAACCAATCGTGAATAATTATGAGGATTATCCACCATACTTATCAAAATGTTCTGTTTCTGATTTTCATTAATACTTGGACGTCCAGGTTTTGGAATATTTACAACATTGCCAATTTCTCTAAATTTAGACTCTACCTTACTGACTGTTGATTGGCTATAGAGCGATCTGGATATTTTTCATTAAATAAATCGCAAACTTCCTGCTGAGTTCTAGTCATATTCCCGCATCTGATAAGAATCAAAATTTCAATTCTTTGAGTAACAGTTAAATGTGCCATAATACTTTAAATTGAATAATAATTTCTATGTCGCTTACAATACTTATTAGAAAGTATACGTGATCCATAAAAGAACTATGGAATTCGAAAAACTAAACTAGATAATGTTTTTGCTTTATTTTAATTGATTTACGTTTTCTAACATTCAATCGTCATTTACTCGAAAACTTTCCTATGTAAGAGGGCAAAATTTTAGTACTGTCTGATAGAGAATTAAACGATCTTTCAGAATCAAGGAAAAAAATATGGTGTTGCCATTTAAAAAAAAATCGATGACGTCATTACTCGAAAACAAATGACATTTGAAAATCGCATTTTACGCTAAAATATGTATTTTTTTAATTAAAAATCGACCTGTTCGAGGATTTTTCCCAAAAAATAATTGTTTCGTTTTTATTGAATTTATTCCATACTTTTGGCGCATACTGTATAATAAACTAGCCTTGTTTTTACGTGTTCTATCCTTCAGTATTTACCATATCATTAGGAACACCCTATATGTTGATCAAGTGCGATTTGACCTACGGCACGTCTCAACATATAAGCTTTGACTCAATGCTGAACGGTTTCAAATGAGAAAATCTATTACGTGCACACATATTTTACCATATTGCGTGCTGCAAATCGAAGAAAATATTACTTATTAATCATTAGCAGTACCCTGTATTTTTCTAATTATACACTTTGTTGTGTAAAAGATATAATGGTTATTTATACATTAATATATTCATAGCTTATGTTATTCACACTGCTAATTATACGCAGCTATAACTGTATAGTTGAGTGCGTCTGTTTGCATCGTACTTTGGCGCTTGTTTTTTTAATGCAATGCATGCATACCAGCGATTAACAAAAATGAACGTGTAGAATTCTCGCGACCGTAGTCCTCCGCCTACTATTTTTTATGCTCTAGATTCGTAGTTGTGCATCAATTGTTTTCACATAGACTCCCGTTCGAATTTAAAATGCCATTTGTAGGAAGTAATACGACATAGTAAATCAAATTTCTCGGGGAGAAATAACTGTAAACTGTTTTGTTATTTATGATGGTAGTAATTTACCATTGCACTGCCCTGATTTGGCACCACTGGAGTTATTTGATTTAAGACGAGTGTACATTAAAATATATACGAATTATATCGATGATTGCCCAAGAATAATTCCGTATAAGAAGAACCGTTTAATTGTTAACGAGGGGACGTATTGATCAATCGAGCATAAATCAAGTCCACTCTGCTTTATCGGTTTAGAATTGCAAAGAGGTTAGCTTCGTGACGCTCAGGTTATCTAATATTGAAACCCCTGTTATGAATTCTTGCCGGGTAGATTATGAAAGATGGAGTTTTTCAGACAATGTCCAGCGACCAGCGGTCCCAAAACTGTTTAGGAAGGGATGTTGTGTACTTCTTCACTGTATTGTAAATGTATTTCCTGCAGTTCCTATAAATGAAGTTATACGTATACCTTTTGGTATCAAAAATGCTAAGAATAAATATCAAAAGCAAAAATTAATCTGCCTAAATTTAGTACTAATTAAAAAACACGTACCTGGCATAATGACATTATTAAATGATTATCAAAACTCGAATTCGCTTTTGACCTGCAATAGATGAGAATCTGACTTATTTCTGCATTTTTATTACTTTTTCCGGTAACTTTTTTATTTTAAATTGAATCAAATTTCTGACTATAAAAAACTGATATAAATTCAAATTATTTGAAAAAATTCATTTTTAAATAAAAGTCAAGAAGTAGCATTATAAGAAGGGGTAATATTTACGTCAACTTTAGCTGAAAAAATAAATATTGCATTTCTATTCTAGGTATATATTTTATTTAAAGGACATCTAGCATATGAAACTTTTAATATCAAAGTTTATAGAGTCTGGGTCCATATTTTCTGAACCAGAAATAATTATAAATTCTCTGCCACTTGATTGAATGAACTCCGATTCTGTTTCGTCTATTTCGTCCATTATTTATTATGTAAAATTTGTTGTTTCTGTACTTTATAAAGTCTACCAGTCGACCACTGTCGACGATCGACCATATCGATAATTATGTGTGAGCTTTGAGCGGGACCATAGCCGACCGAAAGTAACCACCACTCTTACCCAATTCGAAATAAAGTTCCATGTTTCTCATTTGAGAGACAGTATTTTTTCTTGTCTCAGCCAACAGTAGTCCTGGAAGTAGCGGTCACAAACGAGTTCAACACGTGCTTGTACTGATGGGCCGACTAGTTGCATATATTTTTCGCATAATATTCAAGTTCGAAGTTCATCACCAAGTCGATTATACTAACGTATACACCTACCTGTATAAGCTTTCGGTGTACGAAGAAACAGTTTGAGGACCGCAGTTTAATATAAGCCAAACCTCAAGTGACCACAGGCAACATCTGCGAGCGTCCGCCTTTGGAATATATCACCCATCAAAAACTATTCTAGTCCATTTCCAAATTTACACCCTCGTCATGATCTAGGAGGCATGTGCTTGCGAATTTATTTGATATATGTGCCCGCTCTCGGTCCGGCCACCGTAAGACCGGAAGAAAAAAGAGCGCCGTGCTCGATATTTTGAATGTAAATCACCGTCGTCCTGGAAATTGCGCTGTTGTTGCTGGTACGTACCAAGAATTGTGAAACGGTTCAGTGGAAAATTGTGAAAATTTACCTTAAACTGTTTGATATAGAGAGGCATAAGGATTGCTTCGCTATTATTTTATATTGCATTTAAAATTTCTAAATGAGGTAGAAGTAACGCTGGAAATTCTGCAACGTTTCCATTCAAATATTATATTATTATATATAACTTGACATACTTTTAATACATTTATAGTTTTGAGAACGAAAACATTTATAGTTTCGAAACGTCAAAAATACGGAAGTGAGCGATAGTGATGTGATATTTGTTATTTTTTACTTATCTGTTTTTTCAATGTGAGATTTTTTGATTAGTTTCAAAAATAACCCTTGACTGATCCGTTTGGCGCAAGAGCTTATTTAATTAATCATTATTTTCTCAGAAGTGTGGCAAAAACCCAATAAAACTAAAAAAACCCTAAAACTATGCCACAAATAAATAGCTTCAGACAAAACCGAGTATGTTTGATGAAATTTTAATTTACGAACAATTCTGATCGAGTAATTAATATCTTCATATTTCTGATTAATCCACGGCCTCCCGCGCGTATTATCCAGCGGCAACCACGGCCCCTGTCGGACCGCAACCTTTTTTACACCGTCGCCCGTCCTTCAGCCCGTCTAATCTAGCTGGCCATTTATAAACGGCAGCGCATTCCTCACTTCGGATTATCAGAATCATCTCGGCTAATTACTGAGAGCCACTTAGGATCGCGCAGGCTGCGGAGGGTCCGCAATCTTAAACAAAAGCGTTTTTGGCCGCCGCCAACTTTGTTATGATTAACGATGGACGTTAATTATAGTTGACCCTTGTCCGCCACCCCCGGGGGGGTGGAAGAAAAAGTGCCGCCGCTGGGTTTAGGGGCAGCGGGGGTGGTTCGCGTACAGAGAGTCATATCCGACGCGTCGCGTATAATATTCCTCAAAACGTACACACTAAAAATAACAGTTCAAACTCATTTATGAATGAATTAATTCGGTGTAGAATTTTCGGTAAATTTAGCATTTTAACAAAGAAATGAGCTTATCTACACAATATTTGATTAAAGACCAAAATATGTGTGTGAGAACATACTGTGTCAAAATAACACCAAGGGAGAAAAAAAGTTGGGTACGACCAGGTACCGATGCGCAGTTATAGTTTTGCTATGTATGATACAAGTCACTGCTATCTGTGGACGATAAATATAAGTGTATTGTTCTAACCAGATCATGGACCATGGATCGCAATTGTACATTTTCAAATTACAATTTGCATAAAAAAGTATGATGTAAACTGGAAAGTGAGAATTTGTGTCATCAAGTTGTGGTAGAAATAGGTAAGTAACAACGGCCGTCTTCAAAAGATACAAAAAAAAGTTGATTTGCTTCTTATTTCAGAAAACCTATCTTGTGTGTGTCCTTACATGATTATCATTTCATTTGATCTTCAACTACATAGCTATAAGTCTGCACGGGACGTCCAAAGACAATGGACAATGCGTCGAGTGCTTAAAACATCGATTTCGCAACGAATTTCATACAATTTTTTTTTAAAGCGGAGAATTTGATATTTTTATGCTTTTATTTGAATTTTTAAACATTTTGAAAAGTGTGGAGGCAATCTGCTTCTAAGCCATTGTTTAATGTCAAGGTTCTGTCAAGTTCAAACGTCTCGCGTCTCCGAATTTCCTAGTTTTTCGAAAAAATCGTCAAAAATGAGTGAGAATGAGTGAGGGTTCAACACCCTGTACCCCGAAAATGAAGCTGTTCCAGTTGATAAAACAAATTGATTAGTAAAATAAACTGATTTTTTGTTTATATCTCTGGAACCTATTAACTGATCTCAATAAAATTTGGAACAGACAATGTATGATGGTAGGTCTTGTATTACCTAAAATGTGAGCTATAAAGGCTCAATCAGTGGTGTACAACTGGACACGGGTCACTCCTTTTTTATAAAAAAAACCTACGCCACTGAATTTTCTTCAAGTTATTATAACGCCTAAGATTCGCCGTTCTTAAGTTATCGATACCAATGCAATCCCCTTGTGGCAGATACTTTTAATCATAATATTACAAGAATATTTATGTTTATGCTTAAAAGTAAATGCAATTTATCAGCATATCAACAAAAGTCAAAGTGTATCACTAGACATTACCTGAGATATCCCTCTTTGATCATACCAATCAACGATATAGTCACTATGCCGACCACGGCGATCAACATTTTATCCTGGATCACTAAGCTGCAGCAGTCACTCACTGTAACAGTGACAATCATTAATAGTCATCAACAAGCGGCGATGAACGTCCAAATTTTCACTGAAACAAAAATAGTGAATGAGTCTGTGGGTTGTTTACGTAGTTTTATTTAAAAATGCTCCATTAAAATATTACATTTCAGGAAGATGGCAGTCTAGTAGGTAAGTAGGTATAGTTTATTATTATTTTTCAGGTCGCCGCATTCCTCGCCGTAAAATAATCAAATTTGTGCTGTTTTCAGGTACAAAAATCTAGAAAATTAACGCAGAATGAATATTTTGTTTATTCGTTTTTACTATGCAGAATAAAGTAAAATCATATTACAACAAAAAAAATACGTATTTTCAAAGATTTCTGTACCTAAAAATTTATTGGTTAGACTGCTTTCTCTCGTTATATATTCGTTCCATTTCGGTGCCTTTCAATATTCGCAGGTGGCCATGAGATAACATTCCTGTTATTTAAGCTTTATATTATTCAGTTCTTAAACCTCCAAAACTTTGACAGTGCTTAAACGGTTTTTTAACATTAAAATATTACACTTCACCTGTTTTCTTAGTGTAGTTTTCTTTTTTTTTGTCTCTCTCATTAGCGTCAGCGCAAATTGCACAGTCCAGGGTATGAATGAACTATAGATTGACATTTTGCAATGCCTTTTCGTAACGTTTCCACATTTCGCTAGTCAAACGAGCAAATAAGGCTCATTTCACACCTAACTACATATAACCGCTGTGAAATTGTGGCGATGAAATTAGTCCAATGTTAATAATATCTAGAATTTGCATAATTTCGCGCTGAAATCCGTTGCGACAGCGATCGTAGTTGGCGCAAAGCATTGTAAAAGCGACGTGAAGGCTGTTGCAGTCGTTTGTTTTTGAAACCGGCGATTTGTTGATACATCGAGAGAAATTCTGTAAAAATTTAATATGAAAGAAGAAATAAATACTTGGCAATGACATGTGGAGAATATTTATAAAGGTTATAGAGGAATTTTTAATTATAAAAAAATGACAATGATACTCGCTTGTCCTTTGTTATTATTTATAACTTTTGTATTGACGGAAATCGATCGATAAAAAAGTTGTGCTGAGGTAATACGTGTGTGTAGTCGTGGGAATAGTGTTAGTGTTACAATATCAATATAAATTATAATAATGTCATGTTATTCAAGTACATTAAAACACTACAAGGTGTTCATTGAGGGATTTAAAAAGAATTATATATCCCGCAGTGTTCGATAACTCAAAGAATTTAAGAGAAAAAATGGACTGTATCCAAAAAAAAAAATAAAAATAAATGGTTGTCGAGTTAATTAGATCCATTATGTCTACAAAACAAAAACGACTTAACTTGAACTTGGATGTGGAAAATCTATGTCGACCTTGTAGACGATATTTCCCTCTCGCACTCGCAACAAAGTCACTTTTTAGCGATCACAGGGAAAACGGACACAATTGAAACCTTACAAATGTTCCTAAGCGAGCGCAGTGTGAAGCGGGTTACTCTTGACCATTTTTTGCTTTTTTCTCAGCATTTTTTTTGGAAATATTTTGGGACTTGCTTTGTGTTGGTTTTTATGCGGAACACCCTGTGTTATGTTGAAGTAAAATCGTGGATTTTAGCATCGAATATGTCCAAAGTGTTCACGATTTGTAACATTCTTTTTTCTACGAAATATACACAAACATATTTTCAGCGTAATTTTTTCCACATAATATCCATATAACCAATATCTACTAATGGCTAATATTTCTCTGTGTAGATAAAAATGTAATCATATGACAAGTATCTGGATTAATACAGCATAAACGATTTGTTTTTCATAAAAATTCCAAATGAAATCAAGCGTCCTAAGTTAAAGTTAAAGGCTGCTAGGTGTCGATATCAAAAAACAATTACCCAGGGATGCAATTTGGTGTGAGAATTTCCCCAAATAAGATAATTGCCACTAGTGGCCGTTCACAGTGAGTTGCTAATGATTTTTCTCATTTTCTCGACCATTACAGAGCCTCCCTTGATGTTTCATTCGGAGAAGATTAACGAATATCGGCTCTGGGTCTATACAGGGCGTTCTATTTCACCTGCGATATAACAAAAAAGGTCATTTTCATCTAATAAGGTGGATATACAAGTATATCAATCACCTTGTATGGCTAGAGATGACTAATACGTTTCAAAACGTGTTAATCAAATTAACAAAATTTGATTTGTTGGTGGTTATCCAACGCCTTCGTAAAAGTACGTAAAAAATTAATTGAAACTTTCAAGCTATACGTATCCTGTTACAAGTGGAGCTGTTTCACACGTTCCGATAAAAATTGTAACAATAGTTCGAAGAGAATAGACGCTATTTCTTCATACATATCTCTATTCTATATATATATTTCCTTTGATAACTTTTATCACACATGAGTTGATATCTAATTAGTTCTATATTTTATTGATCTGTGTGATATAATAGCCAACTTGGTATGGAATTATATTTTTAGATTGTCGTAACTGTAAAAATTTTAAATATATCGAAAGGCATTTTATTTTAGATAGAAAAAGCGACCAATGATGACTCATTCTAAGGCTTAGCATCACCTTTATTAATATTTTTATTAGGTACAATATTATTATCTAACGAAAAAACGTATATGGAACGATAGCATAAAAGGCAAATGTTTGAATGAAGCAGGTTGACAGATTATCTACGTTTTTGACATTGTCGTTTCAAAATTTAATATTTTTAAATAATTCTCAATTTTGTATAGTTAGACAATTGATTCAATTAATTTAAAATAAAGGAGACCTCCTGAGAAAGCAACTCTACAAATGCAGAAACAGGTCATATATCTATTGTGTTCGTACATTCAAAAGTGAATTTAAGTTTTGAAAATAATTTAGTGACTTTATTATGGCAAGTATGCCTTTCTCGTTAGTAAATTTAATCTTTCTTTTAGATATTTATTAAATTCAACTTTGTCCATGAAATTGTTCTTTAGCATTTTCGGTACCAAAGGGCATACATATGACTTCATTCATAGGAATTGGAGAAAAAGTGATTTATATTAGGCTTAAACATCTCTACAATACAAAAACCACCAATATTGATTTTTATAATTTCGATATATGTAGTTTCACACAGACTTGACACCTCAGCTAATTATGAATTTACGGTACCTTTTCTCTAAACAAACAACCCTTCTGAGATCACAGACGACTCCCCCCCCCTTTATTATTTATTATAATCATTAAACTAAAGATTCCTGCGGTAGCAGGACGAAGACAGAAGACCCGGAGAGGCAGCCGAAGCCGACACTAAATAGAGAAATGAATTGGGTAACTGAAAATGGGAACAAATTGGTATAATGTCAACGGGACGTGGAGAGAATAGGGGAAAGAAAGTCGGCTGGAACCGAGAGGGAAGTCACCACCCCTGCTCCGAGGGATTATTGACAAAATAAACATTATATTAAACTGCTTATGGAACATTTAATACTTGTTAGTTCTCATAGGGACGCTCGGCCACAGTTCTAAGATGCTTCGGGGTTAGAATTAGTTGTTTTACTGAGTATTTTGGTGTTTGTATAACTATATACAATTCTAGCAAATTATTTAGAGTAAATGCGGCTTGATAAAATCGATGTTAGTGCAGGGTTTTGCTGTCGTTCATCGCTGATTAACAAAACGTCAATAAATTCATCAATAAATTTATAATTGTCGTACGTATGTACCTGACAACTTTCTTGGCTTTCATGTACATTTTTGTTGGTTTATATATATATAATTTTATTTTTACAATGCACACTGTGTTTAAAATGTAGCATAATTTGTGTTATAATTTCACGATAGTGCCTATTTAAATCATTAAATTTCTATTTATTCCGATTATAGTTGTGCTTTTGCCGACAATTTCGCTGCAGTTTCGGTACGAAACAGAGCCCGAAAAGAGGGCACATGGTTTGCTCGGATGTTATTCCTGCTTTGGAAAACGGAAAGGAATAGAAGGACGACGTCTTTACTTCGAAGGAAAAAAAAAGATTAATGACGATGTCACCGACATTCCAACCCTTATCTGTTGTTACACTCCCCCATATTACTAATGCACTCGCAGAAGACTGGCGTTACGACGGCATCGCTTAATTCGCAGAAACTTTCCGAAATGAATAGGACAGAAGCGTTTTATAATATTATTTTCAGTTTTCACAAGCACAATACATATCTAATTACTTACTTTAATAAATATACCTCGCATTTTTTTCATAGAATAAGATAATTTTCGAGTTATATGAAATAAGATATGAATTTTCATGTCAATATACACTTAGTAATGTTTCGCTTACCACTGTGACATTATCAGGATGTCGTTATAGTCCCGGATGAATCATTTTTGGGTAAGATTGAGAAATAATGCCACAGAGGCCTACGCCAGCGTCTTGGGCGTCCCAGATTTGTCAAATAAGAGCATTTGTCGGTGGTGTGGGCAGATACAGCGGGGTGGATGATTTATAGAAACAAATCTCGGCACGGTCTCACAAGGGTGGTCATTTTCGGCAATAATTCATTTCAGCGTAGTTTGCGACGTATCTGTTGGAACGAAGTCGGTGATTTTGAAATTTTTTTCGGTTCTAAGCCCTGTTAAGCTGATTTGTTTGCATATATATGGATGGAGAGAGGTTGCAGGTCTGAGCTTTTTTAAAGTAAGTTCAATATTGAAATAAAATGACGACTATGGATTCGAATCAATACTACTAGTAGAGTGATATTTTATATATGAAAGACTGAAATATTTAAATCAATTATAGGTATTTTTACTTATTGTAAAGGTATGTAAGTTAATATAAATCAATGTTCCTACAATTTCTATAAGTGAAGTCATAAATATGCACTTTGGTACGAAATATGCCAAGGAACATTTGAGATAAAGTTTTGGATTATATAAATTATAAAATAAAAATTAATCTGGTTAAATTTACTAATAGAAATTATCTACAAAAGCTAATACAACAAAATATATGGGTAAATATTGTGAGTGTAAATCAATGCTGGTCGGGGCTTCAGTCTGCAGAGTAGTTCACACAATATTACTACCTAATAAAAGTGTATAAAAACTTTATTAGTTATACTCCATCTAAAATAGTCGAGTTGAATAACTTAGTAAACCCGTAAATAAAGTTATCATATTTAGTTTTTCCGGCATGATATCGATTGTCTCGCTCGACTATGTATGTTAAAACGAGGTAACCAGCAGTTTTCCAAAACAGCAACTGCGTTTCTTACTGAATTTTGGATAACCCTTTTTTTTCTCTACCACAGATTCAGTTTCCCGTAATTTTCTCACTAAGGTCCTTCTAGTGCAAGACTTTTAACTCGCTAAAGCTGCTCTCGCACCTTGTTTCGTAAGTCTTCGTCAACTATGAAGCCAAATAGTCCGAAAATAATGAACAATTTTAATCTCACATCGAGAATACTGCGAGGAAAATGATCTTCGTCCATGCGAACTCGCCGTCATCGCTTCTAGCATTGTATTCCGGGCTTCTTTCCAGAAATATGAGTTGAATGGGACGTAAGTAACGCGGTATCATTAGCGAGCGTGATCCGACGCTGGCAAAAACCCCGACGGCCCGTCAGTGTGTCACAATGGATATCTCGGCGCGGTCAATGTTATGTTGTGGTGCCATTTTTCCACGTCACCGCAAGGCGACTCCTGGTCTGATAAGGGGCGATGATGATGCCGGCTGGGGGCGGTGGAGGCGGCCAAGGGACTAGCGGATCCTTTGAGGGGTCTGCTAAAGCGTGGTATCTTAGTGCAACTAACCAAAACGAACCTTCATACTGAATGAATGTTTATAATATAAAAACGTTTTACACTGTTGTTATCGCAATAAACTTTTTCGATAAGCTACATATTGATGTACTAATGAATTACAGCACAGAAATAATAATTTAATATCTCAAAGTGAATTCAAGTGTAAAGAAATGTGTTTGTAACACAAAATTTGAAAAAATGCTGTTGCGTTATCGAAAAGAAGCTTCTTTGGTATACCGCATAATGACGTATTAATGAATTACATTACATAAAAATATGTTTTATATGTGATTAAGGTTGTGACAATGTTTTCAACAATATAGAATATCAGTAATGTAATATTTTACAAAACAGCCGTCTTATACTACTGTGTTATCGTAAACTTAAATAAACTTTTTCGGTATTATAACAGTATGCTATTGATGCACTAATGAATTAGAGTAAAGAAATTGTAATTTGGTCTGGTAATTACATATAAGGTGTAAAGAAATGTGTTATTTATAACACAAAACATGAAGAAATGCTGTTGCGTTATTGGAAAGAAGCTTTTTCGGTATACCGCATAATCACGTATTAATAAATTCTATTACTTAAACATATGTTTTATGTATGATTAAACGTGTGACAATGTTCTAATATAGAATAGGTACCACAGAAACGTCATTTTTTACAAAACAGCTTTTCTTTATAGATTACAGTGTGATAACAACAAAAAAGGTACTTCTAGCTACGGTTTTCGCTTGGTTATCAAAATGTTTTGCTGAAAAGTACTTGTTCTATATTTAGATAGAAATTTTGTGCAATAACTTCAATGCTATACATCACACTCATCATAGGGGAAGTGTACCAAGTATAACAGATACCCTAACATCCCATGACGAAACATCCCCTTTAAAAACTAGTGTCCAGTATGCCGCAGTGGGCAAAGCTCGAGGACAAGACGCCGAGAAAAGAAATATGGCCTTGTAGTGTTAACGGCTGCCTCCCAGTAGTTATTTTCCTTCCCTCTGTCCCTGTCAGGCAGGGTCCCGTCTTCTCTTTACTGTCCCCTTTCGGAGGGACCTTATTTTGGCTTTTTAACGCATCGTTTGATATTAAAATGTGACATAAAAAGCTATACAGTAGAAAACTATCCACAAAAAAAATATGTCTCAGTTTTGCCTCTCAAGATCCTGGACTCTGTCATCGAGTTAAAGGTCGCCCTGTGGGGGCCTCGTATTTTGCATAAATAGAACGACGACACACACACGACGGCCAAGTTCCGATACAAGCCATAAAAACGGTCCACAATAAACCGGGTAATAAAGCCGAATAAAACAGCGCGAAGTGCTAAACAAGATCGAGATGTAACGACCCCCCGGGGCGCATTTACGGTCATATAAAGGCCCTTAAGACAAACTTCGACGTGTTTTATCCGCGACTTCGGCCACCACTTAAAGTTTGGGACCGCTCCGGCAGCAGACGCGCTCGCCGGATCGGGTTCGCTTGTCGAAGTACGCGGGTGGTTGTTTCCGCTTCGGGAAGTATTAGGGAAAGGGTTGAGGGATGAATGGAGACGATCGGCAGAGGGTTAAATGTATTTTACAAAGGAAAGAAAGTTTTTTGGACTCTCGAGTGTATACAGGGTGTAAAGAAATGTGTTTGTAATAAAAAAACTTGGAAAATACTATTGCATTATCTGAAAGAAACTTTTTTGGTAGGCCGCAGAATGAAGAATTAACGAATTACAATAAAGAAATGACAATTGTGTCTATCGGGATGTATGCATTTTACAAAGGATAGATAGTTTTTTGGACTCTCGAGTATATACAGGGTGTAACAAAATGTATTTGTAACACAAAACTTGGAAAATGCTGTTGCGTTATCGGAAATAAACTATTTTGGTATGCCATATAATGAACAGAAAAGAAATTACGATTTGGGTCTCTCAAGATGCCACATATTGATGTAGCAATGGATTTTAATAAAGAAATTATTTGGTAATGCAATATTTAGTACCGAGGTGGTATATAAATGTAGGAAACTACAAATTTCAGTCAAATCATACAAAGCTCTCGAGGTGTACACATGGCGTAAAGAAATATATTTATAACACAAAACTTGGAAAATGATGTTGCGTTATCGGGAAGAAATTGTTTTGGTCTGTCACATATTGAGGTTTAAATGAATTACAGTAAAGAAATGACGATTTGGTATCTCGAGGTGGCACATATTGATGTACTAATGGATTGTAACAAAGAAATGATTTAGTAATGCAATATTTAGTACTGAGGAGACAAATAAATTTAGTCAACAGATATATCAGTCAAATGGTACAACGCGTAGGTGTAGTAAGTATTTTTTCAGTTATCTATAGAAAATCGAAACAAACGTTCATCGCACCGCAGGTAATCCCCGACCCAGCGTCGCCCCTACATCCCCCGCATTAGAAGATGTTCCTGGGAGGCTTAACCACTTTTCCGAATTGTCATGCATGCGGCTTAGCCTGGCACGCGATCCCGCCTTTGACAGACGCGGTAATACCCCCTGCGGCCGGTCCGCAGTTTTGTGACGCGGACGATTAAACCAGTGTCAGTCTAATCTGGTTAGCCGTGGACCCTCTTTTGCATATGGGGACGGCGTCCGCCGCCGGACGATGTTTACACGGCCTAAACATGCTCGTTAGGCTTGCGAGACTGGAATTAAAACTTTAAAGCAGATTTGGACTGTATTCCTACTCTACAGGGCGTTCTTCGCTGGAAGGGCTTTAGATGAGCATGGTAATACGCCCTAAACGATGAACAATGGATTTAAAACGTTGTACGCCTTAAAAAATGCTATAAAAGACTTTCAGATCTTATCTGTTGTAGCTGATTGCTTGCTAAAACATATCCGAAATAAATTTTCAATGGTTATTTAATAATTTTAATTAACCAAGTCTGTGTTTTTTCGTTAATAGTAATTAGCTCGATTCATTTTACTTTTACTTTCTACAATTATTGATTTATAACTTTATCTCTGGATTTTTCAATTATTGAAATTCTGTTTCATAAGCTGGTACTGGCGCATCCGCCATATTTGTCAAATTCAATCAACGATTCCGATAACAGAATGTCCCTAGTTTTCTTGTATTTTTAATAAAAGATGTTAAAACTATTCCAGTTACGACTGTATTAATTTATTACGTTTTAACGTTTTTTTTAACAAAATTTTCATTGGGAGCTTTTCTTGTAAAAGTTACTTCTTGTGGCACTAGCAGTTGAGCTCGTTCATCGTGAAATACATCAACTTGCTGACATTTCTGAATCTTCTTGAAAAATTATAGATATTGGTAACTGTAACAGATTTAATAAATAATCGAGAATGATGAGTAGGTGGATAAGTACATATTATCGTGTGGCAGCATAATATCTTAAACCGTTTTCCGAATAGACAAAATATTATGACGAATCCTCTTTGAATCTCATTGAAGAGCTGCTGAAATGGCAGTTTTTAATGTTTTTAATGTTCATTGGTCGTGGTCGTCGGGCAGAGCACCTCGCTTTAAACAAAAAGAACGGTCGAGAGAAGTCCCCAGCAAGTACAAAAATCTTTGCAATGACATGTTTTAATGTCTCTTTCAAATCGTAGTAAATCGATACACATGACAATGCGGTGCCCTATCATTACCTTTGACTTGCGGAATATACCTAACCTCGCGACTGAAAGAACGCCAGAGCCAAGGCGATAAATAGGAGTTCAATGTAATTTTTTTCGCTTTATAATAAGTTAAGTCATACTTAACTCGTACCGGTCGAACCATAACAATTATCATCACACATATCTACAATTTCTAACGTCTATATGCCCTCAGACCCCGATTTTCCCATTTTACTATAACTCTTATAAGTACACACTGTTTTCCAAGCACCGTACATCGTCGTGCCTTGTTCTAGCATCGAGAAAAACTCTGCGACATAATAGAAGAACGCATTCCGTTGCCGGACGAGTGAAAAAGACCGCGGGACCCTCCTGTCCACGCCGTGCACTCGCAAGAGAGGGAAAAAATATTTATGTGCCTATTAAAATGTAATCCGCAGTCGAAATTAAAAACCAGAGGGCCTGGTCTAACAAAAAGGTGCCATAAGGATCACCACTTGGCGGCGAGTCGAACAATACCGCAAAAAGCCATGATATATTTCAATGAGCGGATAGTATTGTTCGGAACTCTACCGTAGAATGGAAGAGAGACGTCAGCACGCAGCGCAGATGCTCAAGACAAAGACGGAGCGTTACTTGCCGCAACTGTTTTTTTAAATTCTCCTCGAACGTGCGTGTATTTTATATAGCGAGTTTTGCGATCGTTTTTAGTTATGTTAAAATTGATTTCACACTTTGCGCTATTTTAATTTTGTTTCCCCCCCTCCCGAGAATACATAATTTAACGGATGATCGAGTCATGCTTAATTGCTTTATAAAAATTGCTCAAAAACGTGAATTTATTTACTTTACATAATTGTTTCAGCGCCTGTCACACGTATTGGAAAGTTCGGTCGGAGGTACGCCAGTAAAAACGAAAGGGAGTTGCGAAATTGTCGCGTTTTGACACGTTTTCCTCGTTCGGATCGAAATCCGAGAAGGCCTTGGTCGTACCTAGGCCTTCCGCGTTTTCGCATTCCGTGGTTGATTTTTTGGCAATAAAAGATTTTAGCAAGCGAATTTTCGAAGAATTCGAATTATTTTGTTACGTAAACGATCCGAATTGTTTGTGGCTATTTGAGATCTTGTGAGATAATAAGGAAGCTCCCTACAGATGTTTCAGATTGGCTAGAACTAGATAGAATAATTTAATCTATATTTAAATATTGCACACACACAATACATTACGCACAATAATTATTTTCGCACAATCGTTCTGAAATATGCACTTACTGTCATTGTTGACACATTCTGTAAATTGAATATACAACACTGTGGCTTGTTTCCATAGAAATAAAAAAATAATAGTGTAAAAATCAGTAATTCTTTTCACCAACAAATACTGGGCTCATTTATTGTAAAAATTAAAGGTACAATTTGTACAATTCTTAAACGTAATAGTTTTTCCCTCGATTTTATCTATTGCTTTTACAGTGTTTACTATGTAAAATCTTATCAGCAAACTCTATTTTCTTTGTTAAAGACTCTGCAACATATCCTTCAGCGACACCAGAAGACCTAAAATTACATTTTCTGTTAGTCAAATAATACATTAATGTTGTCACTAAAATCTCCAACCCCCATGAAGTTTGAGTGCCATAACATCAACTCCAGTATTAGCTAACAAAGTCGCCGATGTCCAGTATAGGATTTTGGATCTTGCAGTTTTAAATATTTGGTATTTTTTTGTGGTATTTGTCCCAATGTATTTATACACACAAGTTGATTTACTCATTTTCCCTGAAGAACTGAGTAGAAAAATCGACGAGAGTTAGTCTCCTTAGGTCTTAAGCCTGTATATTTTCGCAAAATCTCCAAAAATGGACTTTTCATTGGCCTTGTTAGTGAATGTGAAAATTCGACTAATATGTGTTTTGGTATCAGGCACTTTAACAATGGCAACTGAACTTTCATCCGTAATGTCATCAACTGTCATCTTCATAAGTTCATCACGGCTAAGAGCCCAAGCGAGTCCCATTATCATCACTGCTTTCATCATAATATAGGTTTCATCGGAGTCTTCCAGCAGGAATTTGTTCATCTCTTCTCTGGTAAATACCTTTGATTTTTTCGCATGATGTCCAATATTTTTCTTCTTTAGAAATGCTACTAACTTCTTAAATTGCGATATATCGACACCATTATTTAAGTTGATCGTACTTTTAAGCATAGAGTAATCTGCCTATAAGCTTCCCGGAGACTTCAATCTTAAACGTCTCTAAACAAAATAAGTCGGCAGTTTTTTCAGATATCTCCGCTTTCTTCTCATTCAACCATTTCCTGAAGGCATCATAGACTCTTTCTTACTTCACATTTGATTTTGTGGGAATTAATGACCCACAGCCTATTTGATACGATTCTTCAATGTCCGAATCTACATCTGAATCGTCTTTATCAGCCATTGTAAGCACAGTTTTGACAACAAAACACAAAATTGTTCAAACTTCAAATTGTTTTTTTGGTTTCCAACAAAATAAATTCGAAACACGCTAGATAGGATAAATGCGATTGTGCGAAAAACGTTATACACTATACAGTTGGTAAGTAGGGTATAACAGAATCGAGGAAAAGTCCTAACTCTTCCATCCACCATACCGTTTAATTGGTTAATATCGTTGTTGAAGTGCGCCTCATACAATGGCCAGTATATGCTATTGGAATTCGGACATTCAGGAATGAGGTACTGAGGGTACCTTTGCCAATGTGCTGATTCTAACATTCTGAGAAGGACATTTTTGACTGATGTATCTTAAAACAAATCTGCCTTGTATTAAGTGAATTGGGTGAAATCCTGTAATTGTAAATTTTCTTGAAATGCCCGTCTTGGTGTCTTGGTACTGAATCAAGTAGGTAACTTCCAACGTTCTGTATGTTAGTAATTTTCAAATTTGTCGAATATCGTATTAGAAAGATATTTTAAGCTAATATATATCAAATCTCCTACAATTCCTATTAATGAAGTCATATATATATGCTCTCTGATACCAAACATCTAGGTATGCTAATGAACAATTCCACAGACAAAGCTCTATTCTCTAGCTAAATTTACTAACCTGGTTCAATGAAAACATTCTATAAATATGTGGGAACTCAAAAATTCAACCACAATAGTTGAGATCTGACCTATTTCTGCATTTTTAGGATTGCTTCTTCTTCATGTAAAATGTAAAGTGATATCACCTTAATCTATAAATATTCTTTATTCTATTCTTTCTACATAAGTTGTAGAAAATACACTTTTAATATTACATATTTTTAAATTATAAATAAGCAATTCCATGTCTAATAGTAGATTGTATCCTGTCATCATTCAATAAAAGAGAATTGGCCAATAGCAGTGGCAAAAACATAATAACATTCGAATTACGAACGGTGACAAAAAAATAATTGCTTATAATTGAGTTTTTCTAAATTTCTCACTTATTTTTGCATAATTATATGTTTCTAATAACTTTATTGAAATGTAAAAGTGTTTTTTTGCTCAAGTTCGGATTTCAATCGGTTGTGGGAAGGTTATTAATTTCGATATTTCAAAACAGAAGGTTTTTATCAGTGGACTTTGATTAATAATTATTTATAATTATATAAACACTAGTGTAGTAAATAGACACAATTTTTACATTTTTTTTTACTAAATAATGTAAAAAGCTAAGCTAATGTAACTTCGAAAAAAACTTTACTAAAAACTAAAAAATATCAAAAAGACATTTTCAAAAACCTATAAATAATATTTCATACACCCGTGAGTCAATTTATACACTGTAAAAAAGATGCTGTGTAAGTGAAATTTCCAGTGTGTAATTTAGGATGTGCAAAATTTTTGTGTTAATAGTTTTACACACTATGATTTTTTCTATTCGTTTTACACAAAATATGTTAGGATTACTAGTACTATAATAGAATATACTGAATTTGTGTGACATTTACCAGTGATGTGTTAAAAGTACACCATTTTGTGTAAACTTAACACGCCTCTGTGTTCTATGTCAATACTCCTGACTGGTTGAGCACAACTGCGCAGCTGCAGTATATCAGCTGTTCCAACACACGTCACTACGCCATGTTGGTCGTGTAGCGTTGTTGTGTTCAAATGGAGAATATTTAAATTTAAATTGAGGTTTGACCAAAGAAAATGGTTTGTACTTATCTAACTACAACAGATATTGTTACAATTGTGATAAAATTAAAACTAATTAGGACTATAACTCTTAAAAATATTAGGAGTTCACTGTGATGTTTTACATTACTCTGTAATATGATTTTCTTCAGATCACTACCGGTTAATTTTCGTAAACTCCTATTATATAGTGTTTAAATACATATTTGCTTAATGTTTGTTGTTTCGTTGTCCACGATTTACTAGAACGTTATTAGTTTATCATATTAACACAGTGGATTGTGTTAAACATTTAACACATTTTACATACAGATATATGGGTAAAAGTTACACATAAAATTAGTTATACTAACACAGTGGATTATGTTAAACCTTTAACACACTGCTACATACAGAAAAATGTGTAAAATATACAGTCCCGTATATTACACAATCTCCTCGATATGATGACAGCATCACAGCTAATAACAGCCTTATTCCCCTCTACGCATATATATCGTTTTTATTTATAAACACAAGTTCAAAAATAATACGCTTTCGTAAAATTTATACGACATTTCTCTCAGCATAGCACCTTCTATTTCTCATACCCCCGTGTCCTCCCCTAGCCCAATCTGCCCCCGTGCGTGGCGGCGCATAATTTTCCCCGTCTCCTAGGTAAGAGTAGTTATTCTTTTGTTTTTTTTTTCAGCCGTACTCGAGCCGCTTCGGCCAATCGGAGTGTCCGTACGTGCATAATAAAGCCGAGAAGGCAGCTCAGCGCTCGCCGTTTCTTTCTACGGGACAAAAACGGCATACCTGGCAGCCGCTTGAGCCGAACAATTGAAAAACGCACTGGCGTACGCGATCGCCGACCGATAGACCGCCGCTAACGACATGCTGCCCTCGTTGCTCGGACCAAGGCAGCAGCTAGTAAAGGCGGCGAAAAAAATTCGATACCCACGCAGATATCCAATCGTCGAGTCCGCAAAAGTGGGAAAAAGGAAGAAAGTTTGTCTGCAATCTGTTCAGACAATGGTAAAAGGTTCAAGAACTCGCACAAATAAAATTGTCAACAATAAAGTCGTTCTCTAACGCTTTCAAAGAGTATTCAGACCGAGACAAGTCGGAAACACGTTCGTTTATAGGAAAAATCTGAAGGGAGTACCACAGGGATGCGTATTTGGGCCTGTTTTATGTCTTATTTGTGTGCCTATTGTCTCAGAATCGAAAAATATTGTAACAACCGTCTAACAATTTGAAATATATAAAAATGTAAGCACTATAAGTTTTCTAAAACAGTATTGCACTGAGAAAACACTGTAAATGACATTTTTCAATATAACGATTAAAATTGACGTGTTAACAGTTTAATACATTATAGCTTTTTATGTTTTACACAAAATGTGTTAAAATTACTAGTAATATACTTAATGTATCGTAATGTTTACTAATTTGTGTTAACTTAACACACTTCCGTGTTATCTTAACGCGCTGTGTTCTATGTGAGTGTACACAACTGTACAGCTGCATTAGGCCAATAGTGACAGCACAGAGCACGACATATCTTTGCAGATTTAATATTATGCAATAAAATTAACACTTTAATGTGTCTACACCTATAATGACACAAATAACACTCGAATGCGTAAAAGTTATACAAAGCATGTTATGTTGTGTTAAAACAAAGATTGTGTTAAACCTTTAACATTATGCTACGCACGCATAAATGTGTAAAAATAAACAGTCCTCTGTGGACTTCGATTAACACAAGATTGTGTTACTCTGGGTTCGCATTTTAACATAAAAGAACACAATCCTGGATTAGTTGAGGCCTACACGAAGTTGTATACATCTTGACACATTTTTATGTATCTCGTAGGGTGTTATAAGTTTAACACAATCCACTGTGTTAAACAATATGTGAAATATTATGTGTTTTGTACATTTCAATAAATTTAAGGAGTTAAACCGAATAACATTCTAGTTATAAAACGTATGACATGTTAAACTATTAACACACTTTGGCCCTGTGTTAAATTATTAACACATTGTGGCTGAAAAATTTCACTACACAACAACTTTTTTGCAGTCTAAAGTGTTGCTAAAACTTCTGAGCCCCCCTTTCGCCGCCACTGGGCGTCCATCGAGATGGACAGCGATGCTGTCACCAGTATCCCGGATTTTCAACTTCGTCTTCAAAATGGCCGAACCACGTGACGCACCGTACCCATTCATATTCCCCACCTATTGTCCGTTGTTTTATTCAGCGCATTTAAATGACTCCAAATAGGGCAATCGCATTGTTGTAAAATAAGAGCACATATTATTGGAGACGAGCTGGAGGAGATGGTGTTTTTGCGCTCTCTTCTTCTTTTTGCCGGTACAGGTATGCGTGGCTCCTGTACCCTCTTCGCATAACTGATGCTGATCGTTTAAGGAATCTTATTTGGTGCTTGGTCGTGTCGAACATCAAAGCTACAACATGACATTCTTTTTGTTTAAATTTGATATATTTGGTATATTAGTACATTGCCTTTAATTAGGTTTTTATAACTATTTTTTAAGTATCTATGTCTTAGTAAGTATATTTTTTAAATTGTTCTACATGCATTGAAGTTGTGAATAGGTATTTATGTAAAAGCATGATTTCTCCAAATACCTGCAGATGAAAGAAGGTTTATCTTAATTGGAATGGCGTTTGTCCTAGTCAATTTCGTGGAAAAATAAGCCTAAAAATGGTATTTAAAAATTTAGTTTGACCGCCACAGCGTAGACCTGTGACGTCAGACGCCGTTCGGACGTGTATGCATAAATCCAGCAATGTGCTTTAAGTTCATATCGATACGATTTTTATGCTTTCGGACAACGCAGTACATTGGTTCAGAATAGTTAATTTATCATTTGCGATATTATTAAAAAAGAAAAATGTGATGTAGGGTGCTGAAGAGCGACGAAAGGAAGCATCATAACATTGTTTGTTTGTGAATATGAATGTAAGTTTAAAAGGAAATACCGATTTATATTTCATTACTACCTTGTGACGTTCAATAAGCTATGTAAAGGGCAAACAAAATATATCACAAGAGCTACACAACCGGTTAAAATTGTCATTGATGTGTAATAAAAATGTGAGTGACATACGAATTCTACGAGAATCTAAAGTTTTAACACCAAATCTACTGACTAAAATGTCGTAATTTAGTCCCATTGCAGGATAAATCCCATCAACTTCGTAAGCCAAATATTTTAAGAACTTTTTTTGAACTCTTTCAAAATATAATGTTTTAATAGCTTCAATCTCTGAGAATTGCGTACAATTGCAAAGTATAAAGCCATAAAATCTCAATGCCTCTTTCGTCTTTTCAATAGCATGATCATTAAATGTTAATTTAGCATCAAACAATACACCATGATATAAACAAGAGTTACAACGGGAACACAATTATTATTGTCAATGCTGTATACAAATTCATACAGCGATTGTTTCCTCGAGAAACTAAGAATTTTACATTTAGAGGGATTAAGAACCAAAAATATATATGTTGAAGATCAATTTGTAACTTCTCTAAACAATTTATAACAGAATACAAGTTTAAATCATCAGCGTAAAAAAGTCTACAAGAACTAATCACATCATTCAAATCATTAATATATAGTAGAAAAAAGGGGTCCAAGTATGGAACCTTGAGGAACTCCTGAGGTAGCAATATAATGAGTCGACTCAAAACTATTATAATAAACAGATTGCTCTCTCTCTCTCTCGCTTAAATAAGATTCAATAAATTGAAGATAAAACTAAAATTTGTGAACTTACAGAGTAGTGTCTTTTGGCTAACCTTATCAAAGGCCTAATGTATGAACAATTATTGCATATTCAACAACTGATAGTTATACGAGCAACTATACCCACACAAGCGATTTCTAATTCTTGACGAACTTTGCCGCATTGTTCCTCGTATACGTTCCGCTCTATTCCGCGCCCCCTCTCGAGGCTCGCGACCGCAGGATGAAATATATGGCACCCTTATTATGACGCTCAACCGAGAGTCCTATATGTGGGACGTGATAGCATCCCGGTTCGGATGAAATTCCTGTTTATCCTGCGGGAACTCTAGCGTTGTCTTGTTGTGATGTTTTGATATATGTGCTTATTTGAAATATTGCCAGATGCTCCAGTAATTAAAATGGAAATGGCGACTGTTACTTTTCTTGGAAGACATATGGGAGTTTGTTACAAGTTGCATAAATTTTATATTGGTTTGAAATTTATTACAGAATGACAAATTAACTCTTCTAAATATATGCACTGCATTGTCCGAAAACATGGAAACCGTATATAGAGTATGCGCCAAAAGTATGGAATAAATTCAATAAAAACGAAACAATTATTTTTTGGAAAAAATCCTCGAACAGGTCGATTTTTAATTTAAAAAATACATATTTTAGAGTAAAATGTGATTTTCAAATGTCATTTGTTTTCGAGTAATGACGTCATCGATTTTTTTTTAAATAGCAACACCATATTTTTTTCCTTGATTCTGAAAGATCGTTTAATTCTCTATCAGACAGTACTAAAATGTTGCCCTCTTACATAGGAAAGTTTTCGAGTAAATGACGATTGAATGTTAGAAAACGTAAATCAATTAAAATAAAGCAAAAACATTATCAAGTTTAGTTTTTCGAATTCCATAGTTCTTTTATGGATCACGTAGGTGAAAATCTTTGCAAAGTGTCATTGTCACACCGACTTTCTAATAAGTATTGTAAACGACATAGAAATTATTATTCAATTTAAAGTATTATGGCACATTTAACTGTTACTCAAAGAATTGAAATTTTAATTCTTATCGGATGCGGGAATATGACTAGAACTCAGCAGGAAGCTTGCGATTTATTTAATGAAAAATATCCAGATCGCCCTATCAGCCAATCAACAGTCAGTAAGGTAGAGTCTAAATTTAGAGAAACTGGCAATGTTGTAAATATTCCAAAACCTGGACGTCCAAGCATTAATGAAAATCAGAAACAGAACATTTTGATAAGTATGCTGGATAATCCTCATAATTCTTCACGATTGGTTGCATTAAACAATGACACTAATCAGAGCACAGTGCTACGTATCTTCAGGAAGGAAAAATATCATCCCTACAAAATTCAACTTGTGCAGGAACTCAATGAAGATGATCCCGATCGCCGCTTACACTTTTGCAAAATTCTAATGGATTTATGTCAAGGAAATAGAAATTTACACCGGCAAATACTTTTTTCAGATGAGGCCACATTTTGTCTGAATGGTACAGTAAACCGTCAAACTTGCAGATATTGGAGTCGGGAAAATCCTCATTTGATGGCAGAGGCACATACCCAACACCCTCAGAAATTAAATGTGTGGGCTGGAATAGTTGACGACAGAATAGTAGAGCCTTTCTTCTTTGAAGGAACCCTTAGAGGACAAAGATATTTAGAGTTTCTAGAAAATGACCTTGTTCCAGCCCTTGCAGTAATTTTTCCTAACGATAATGACCCTGACATTTCTGACGATACCATATAGTTTCAGCAAGACGGTGCACCTCCGCACTATGCGCGCCCTGTACGAGATTTTTTGGACAACTGTTTTCCTGGGAGGTGGATCGGCAGACGCGGACCGATAGAATGGCCTGCAAGATCGCCAGATCTTACACCTCTTGACTATTTTTTATGGGGATACATGAAGTCAAAAGTGTACATTAATAAACCACGTAATTTAGAAGAACTTCAAAATCGCATTCGGGACGAAATACGCAGAGTTCCCCCAGAAATCATTCATAATGTGCAAGAAGAATTTCTTCACAGACTTGCGCATTGTCAAGAAGTTGGTGGATGGCAATTCGAACATTTAATTTAAGTATAAAATTTAATCAATTGTATTTTATTTTACAGACCTCAGAATTGTTACTTTTTTATGGATAAAATTTACGTTTTCTAACATTCAATCGTCATTTACTCGAAAACTTTCCTATGTAAGAGGGCAAAATTTTAATACTGTCTGATAGAGAATTAAACAATCTTTCAGAATCAAGGAAAAAAATATGGTGTTGCCATTTAAAAATCGCATTTTACACTAAAATATGTATTTTTTAAATTAAAAATCGACCTGTTCGAGGATTTTTCCCAAAAAATAATTGTTTCGTTTTTATTGAATTTATTCCATACTTTTGGCGCATACTGTAGATAGGAACTAAACCATACTGCTGTATTTAGGCATGCACGTCCGAACGGCGTCTGACGTCACAGGTCTACGCTGTTTTTAAACACCGTTTTTAGGCTTATTTTACACGAAATTATCTAGGACAAACTCTATTTCGATTAGAGATACATTCTTCATTCTGTACGTATTTGAAAAATCATGCTATTTCTTGATTGAATCTTGTTGGGGCCGCCCAATTCCTGCTGTGGTAATAACTTAACCTGGGATAACGCTGCTTCTTTATTTTCTCTTGTATTTCTTGAGTTTGCAATGAATTGCAATTGTCGTTCAATGCATGTACTTTTGGTGATATAAAATTACAAAAGTGGACTGTATTGACGATGATATGAGTTGCAATATTTCATGATATACATATTACTCTATTATTTGTATTACGAACAACTCAACTGATATTTTCGTCTCAATTGATTAGCTTCCTTGGTTGATCATAATGTTGATAAATGTATGACCATGTGGCTATCAATTAGTAAACAACTACACATCTACGGTCTTGGTACATTGAAATAAAGTATGTATGGTTGCATACCCACTCACACCCGCAATATTTGTCTGTCTATTGCTTTATTTGCCGGACAAAACCTTTTATATATTTTAAAATCATACACGTTCACTTCATTGAGTACTTAAACAATATAACAGTTACTTATATACGATTTGTCGACGTAAAATTTTCGCCAGTACGACCCTGTGCCGCTTTCCCGTGGCCCGGAGCCGGGCCCGGACGCTGGCGTCAGTCTCATTTTTCACCCGGACGAAAAAACGCCTTCCACGTTTTTTTGACGCGTTTTTTGTCATCCCGCCCGCTCGTGGCGCCCTCTCGGTTCGGAGACTCTAACGCGATGCCATATAATAGAAAATCCGATGATTAACCGGACGAAGCCAACCCGGAGGAATACGTGGGCACGTGGGTAAGTGCTCGTCTGTCCAGTCGACGAAATGCATGTCGATTCGGCGTAATTAGTCGTATGATTTTCATCAATCGGAACAGTTCCAGGAAGTGTTAATTTTTCTAGCGTGGATTCCTCCTCTATTGGACTGTATAAAAATTTAAAAAAATAGTTATTTATGACATAAGTGCTGAAAGGGACGTTTTATTTTGCGAGAAGAGAAGTTACGGACAGTTAAAAATATATGTATATTGCGATTGGGAGAAAACAGTGAAAAAAGCCTAATAAACACATGGTCGAATATCAACGGTTACTGAGATAGTAATGAAAATATTTTTTATTGCTATTTTTGAGATAGCTGTTATTATTTGATATTTTATTTTGAGTAAGTCATGCCTTCTAAACTAAACTCACATTAGTGATTACTAATTGTCTAATTTATTTTGACGTTTGTGATTTAAACGCTTATTTTACAACTGTCGCACTTATTTTTTAAAATGTGCGTTCGTTTAGTCGGTATTGTACATACATAATTTCGTAATGCCTGCCACATTTAGTCATCGAGAATATGCTGATATTATTTTTATTTATGGGTACTGCAACGGTAGCGCTAATCGTGCTGTTGCTGAATATCGCCGCCGCTTCCCAAACACAAGAGTGCCAGGTAGAAATGTATTCCAGACAGTCTTCAACAATGCACGTGAAATTGCAATGTTTCCCAGTGTGGGAATTACTAAGAGGCAAGCCGGTCCTGGTCAAGGAGTGAGGGAAGAAATTCTAAATATGGCAGAAGGTATCTCGGGTGTAAGTACAAGGCGCATTGCAACCCGTCTGCATGGGAAGTCATTCACAAAAATAGTTTAAGACATTTCCATATTCAGCGCGTCCAGAATCTTCAGGACAGTGATAATGATTTGCAGTTGTATGATTAATAATCAATTACTTGGCCCAGTTGTGCTAAATTGTTGTCTTACTGGAGTTAGATATGTAGAATTTTTAGAAAATAATTTGACAGATCTACTGGACGATGTTCCATTGGATATTAGGTAGAACATGTACTTTCAGCATGATGGTTTCCCTGCCCATTTTAGTCGTCTTGTGATCAAACATCTTAACAGTCCCTTTCCACGATGTTGGATTGGCCGAGGTGGTTTCCAAAATTAGCCACCAAGTACACCAGATTTGAATCCCCTTGACTACTGCCTTTGGGGATGGTTTAAATCATCGGTATATGTAACAAAAGTGAACACAAGAGAGGCGCTTCGAAGAAGCTGCAAAAGGAGCCACATTCGAGTTATTGCGTGCAGCAGTACGAGTTCTTTGACTTGACATTTAGTAATATTTTGGCAGCATCACTAGATCCGCATATACCAGACGCAAAAATTAATGTGCAACGAACTTTAGTTATTATTGGTACATTATATTTAAACTATTATAAAAAGTACATAGCCCTTCGCCCAGCAAACACTAATCATCAAGAATTTTCATAAAATACATTAAGAATAAATGTGCCACGACTCCAGCTGGAATCAACACATTTGGTAAGATGCCTGAAAACTTATAACATTGATCCTACAGCTACTAATTAGTCTTTTAAAGTTAAAAAAACATTATTTTTCGGAAATTATTAGATTTTATTTTAAAAAATGATTACTACTACTAACTATTTTACACAAACTATTTTATTTCTTAATTATTCTTGCGATTTCAAAAAAATCTTTTTTAGTTTTCTGCAATTCTGTCACGCACTGTTTACATCCATCCGTATCTTGTAAGCTTAGGCGAAAAACGTGGACAACAATTCAAAACACATTTAGATTTTATCATGATGCTATGCCGTTTTCATCTCTCTTAAGAGTCAGTGGTGGCGCAAGATAATTTCATGAAGTACGTCTTCTTCTTAAAATTTTGTTAGCACGAAAACATTGTTTCAGTGCCTCTGCTTCTAGGCGCTACTTTTTTAAATTAATTTCCACTCAAAATCTACTAAACCGGTTGTTAAGACGAGTCCACATCCAATTGTGCTGAACTAAAAATACAATTCGTTGAGTAGGAATGCGTTTACCAACGTTTTATGGATTGGTGCAAAGAAAAAACATTAAGTTGTATTCAAAAGATATATTGATGGTGTATTTTTCAAAGTTAGCAAATAAAATGAAGCCGTCAACGCTTTGGTCACAATATTAAATGTTGCGGTCAACGTCGGATATAAAGAAGAGGATTGATATAAACAAATATGCAGTTAGGAGCTTTTCTCAAGACAAAATAAGGGATATGTACAGAAAAAATCGTGAATATTTACAAAGGAGCAAGTTGATTGCTCTTTGAATAGTGCACCTGATAATTTATATTTGATGATGAAGGTAAACGCTTTAAAAATAAAAGAACAAAATTATTAAAAAGATTCTTTATAGGTCGTCGTAATATTGGGGGTTGCAGGCGCATGCCGTTGTGATGAATTAGTCAATTTAACAATTGATAATGTTGATAATTATAAAAATTCCCAATACCAAAACCAAGAGACCACGTTCTTTAACTGTGCTGGGAGACAATTATTTAAGTTTTTAGCAAAAATATGTTGCTTTATATCCACCCCGATTATTTCTCAGATATGTTAGTGAAAAGTGTCATCGAATGGTGATCGGTATTCATAAAATCAGTGCCGTCTCCCAAGAAGTGGCAAATTTTTTTAAGGAAAGAGTACAGTGGACACGCATTACGGCGAGCGTCTGCTACCCTTTTAGTTGATGGCGGTGGTAACCTCACTTGCCATAAAAGACACAGAGGATGGAGATCGAGCACTGTGGCGGAGAGCTACATTGAAATTTGGTAGTGGTAATGAAAAACCAAGCACCGTTGTCATTTCTGATTTCACAACATCTGAAAATAATATAACTATTAATGAAAACGTATTGGACTGCTTTGAGAATTGCTCCAAGAATGAGGGTAGGAGCAGTTTCAGTGGTTTATTTAATTTAAATACTTGTTCAAACTGTGTATTTAATATCAATGTGAACAAACAAAAATATTGTACATATTGTTGAATAAACTTTTAAAAATTAAAACTCGATTAACAATTTTAATCTAAGGGTTCAAAGTGTAAACTTTCGCTCCTAGAATTAAAAGTGAAATCATTTTATTGTACAATGTTGATTTTAACTGAACCGACTGTAAAGATCACGCTACGCCAATGGCTACCCACGCGACCCCCTATTGTCGCCTATTTTTAAATACGATAAACGCTATGTGGCCCTCTTTGAGTCGGTCTGTAGAAAAAGAAATTGATGGCCCTGCTAAGGGAGGATGCGGAAGGAAACGTAGATTTAGGACCTCGCGCTATCCGAAGGAACTGATACGAGAAGAAGTCTAGAATATTGACTTATATTCTCATTTCTTTAAATAGTCGCGTCAAATTAGCATTTCACTTGTAACTTTTTGCGGAGAGGTCCGATTGAGATTTGGTGGCGAATTTTTTATAACAAAAGGTACATCTAACCTCTGTACGCTCGCAAATTTTTAATTTTTTATTTAACAAATGACCCATTTTTGTTGAACATATGGCAAATGTCACACACGATTCAACGAAAATGTCTGGAAAATGTTCTCTCGGGGGTTTTCGAGGTCCCTCTTTATCACTTTGGTGTTAGCTTTATTATTTATTGCTAAATTGTTGTAACTGGGCTAATTAACAAATTAAAAACTCCATCCCCGAAATCACTAGAGAACCGGAATTTTTTCCAGGATTTCTGGCTTATTAAGGCAAACCATCGGCACAAGATTTTTTCAAATATAATTGTTTATTGTTCGATTGTTGCAACCTCGCTAATTAACAAATTAATAACTCTACTCCCGGAATCACTAGACCCGAAATTTTTTCCGGGATTTCTGCCTTTTTAAGGCGAACACAAGATTTTTGCAAATATAATTGTTTATTAAAAGAGAGAAAACTAATTACTTTTAATGTCACGGAAAAAATCTGCTTGTTAAAATGTACAAAAACACAGGTTTAAGCTAGTTAATATAATATGCAGGATATCTCTTACTAGCAAATTATTACAAATAGGTTCCATACATTTTATTATTAGAATTCAATAAAAAATACACCATGCCAGTCACCTTTTCTGTAAAAGTGTATTGTTCATCCATCATCTAAAAATGTATTGCAATGTACGTATTTCATTCGCATTACATATGTATAGTTTCGTACATAATTATATTCCTTGATTTTTACAAATATTTGTAGATATGCGAATATCTGTGTGAAAATAAATATGCAACAAAAATCACATTAAAACTTCTGTAAATTTTCATAATAAATTGAGTAAAAGTAAATAGTTCCATTGTAGTACATTGTATTGCCACACTATTTCTGAAATTTCCTAATTTTATTACATACAGACACATGCATTTCATTATTCCTTAATAAATAATGTAAATATTATGTAAATAGAGCATAACAAAACATAGACATTTTCACCCATCACCTGTACAGTACCACGCACTGTCAAATGGAAATGACAACAAGGTGGATACTTGATAAGGTGGACTCAAATCAACGACAAGGTGGGCTCGAGCCTATCAGATCACCACCAACGGGTATTTTCCATTCAAACGAGGGCGAGGGAGAAACAGTATGTCGCGGTTTATCGAAGAATCATCACGAAAACCGCCCAAACGAATTCAAATTTATGCGAGCTCGTAGACTAATAAAAAGCCAGCGGCGAAGTGCTAATGACGCAATAATAATGGTTGTTCACAATTAATATCTCGTAACGCAAACGGCAGTTGTTTAGTAATGGCGACGCATTTGCATCCATTATCATACGGATTTTCATAAAACTAATGCTGTTGCTGTTAATGAAAACCGACGGCGTTTAGATGCATCGGCGCTAGCTCCGAATTAATGGCCTGATTTCAATTTATAATTAATAGGTTATTCATCGGCGGCATCTGTCGCGGTGGATGACGCGGGAAAAATTGCTACACAGGGTGATTGTCCTCTAATCGAACCGAAAAGAGTGCATGATTTTTAAATTAGACGTAGCTTTCGTTATATTTCCTTCAAACAATGCGCGTGTAATTTAGACATCATTTCCTGGTTGAATGCGAAAAGGTCTACGGTATAACAGATAACAAAAATAATATTTTAAATATACATTGATTTAGAACTTAACCAATTTTTTTTAAGTGTAGGGACTGATACAAATACAATTTTGTAAAAGAAAATCGAAAAGGGCAGCTCGAAAATAATTTAAAAATACATTTATGCACGGCACTGGAAACTGGTGCACTGGAAAACCTGACCTTGCGCAAGGTAAAGCATGCAGTCTGCGACCAGAACGGCGGCAAAGTGTAATACAAAATGAACGGACAAAATATTGAAAGAATTTCCCAAGGAAAGGAATAAATACAATTTTGACACCTATTTTATATCAACATCGCAAAAACGATAATACTAAAATCGAATTTCAGTATTCGGAATCGACTAAGGTTACTTGTAGAGAGACTGCAGCAGCCCAGCGATGTACATATTGAAATTACTACAAATTCAATAATGTCTTTCCAAAGACTATACGGATTTTACTAATTTATTTTTACGATATTAACATTTTTCATAACGCATCTATTTCTAAATTGCCAACGTAAAGTTATGTTATTTTTTATCAGTGTGCATTCCTAGGTCAAATCTCATCTGCTATGGTTGATTTTGCGCGTTCATATACAGACTGTATCACATGTATCTCGCTTAATATGCGAGACACGTCAAAAATCTTTAATTGTTTTTTGTTGCAATTTTGGAGGCCTTTATGCTCGTAAAACAAATTTGAGATCCATGGCCAACTTTATGAGTAATAACAAAAAACCTGTAAAGTGCCCAAACTTTAAGGCTGTCTAACTTTGTTATTTTAAGAGATAGAGAAAACTTATCGGTAATAAATTTTGATTGCAAAATTGATATCTTTCACCTGATATAAACAGATTTTTGAAATATCGTATGTGGTTCGCTGCGCCCTCTAGGCGGACAAAACATTTTTTTTATTGAACCAGGCTATGGCCACAAAAAATTGCCTGTTTTTTCGTTTTTCATGCAATATACTACATGTTGCCCTTATCTTTTGTATTTATTACATGTTTTTCAATTTTAGTTAAAAAAAAATGTACCTAAATATTTTCGTGTTGCTCAAGATAATGTAGAACCCGTTTTAAATACGCCAACTGCAGAAAAATAATAAATAGAATGTACTTTTTATGCAAAATACAGATTTTCTTATAATATTATTTTATTGGTTTTCACATTAGAAGCAATTGGGTCTTTAAAATTATTTTGACACAGACAGGGGCCCTCTTATGTGATACAGCCTGTATATTCAAAAGTGAATTTGAGCCTTGAAAATCATCGGATGATTTCATTAGGTTTTTTGTTAGCAAATTTAGCTAGTTTAATTTTTATTTTAAATAATCATCGAATACAGCTTTGTCTATTGAGTTGTTCATTAGCATATACCTAGGTATTTGACATCAAAGAACAAAGAAGTAAAAATCGCACAGAAAATAATAAATATATGACCTAAAATCTTTAATATTGTTGTTTTTGTGGACCAAAAAGGCAAATAAAACATAATTTTTGAACAGCACGAACTTACAGTTGCTAATGATTGTTGGTGCTTTACAAAAACAATTTCTCTCCGTGTATAAGCAAATATATGCCATAAGTGACTAGGTATGCAATGGTGGATGATCCTGAGGACGAGTTTAAACGTAAAACTACCACGTTCACTATTAAAACTCAATTATTAGCAAAAAAAGCGAATACGCTATGAATTATTATGTCAGGGGAAAATATTTAAGTATAAAAAGCACAACCATTATTAACTATACGGTAATCGATTGTAAATTCTGACGTTTGCATCAGGCGTATAAGAAGTTTGATATATTACCGAGCTATATTGGAAAAAGACGGAATTACGCATCGAATTGTAATCCATAATCCATTTTCATTTAGATTGTATTACTAAACGCAAGCATTAAAACAATTTTATGCTGGCAGAAAACGTAGCGTTTACCGTAGCTTACGTTGCTGAAAACAAATTTGGTGCCTGCAAAAAAATGTTGTTTCAAGGAAATAAATCAATTTAATTTTAAGAAAAAAGTGAGCATTACACCAAAAAAGTTTGTGTCTCGAGAATTATGTTAAAATAAATCGAATTGTATGCTGAAAAAAATTTTTCTTGGTGTACCTAAATGTTGCATGGTACCGTCTTTCCACTGATCCCACAGGGTGTACGATAAGTATATGGTATACTTTCGTGAGTGTATAGGGGAGGTCAAAATAACACTAGTTTGTCATAAAATTTTTTAGGTGTAAATGGCCATTAGGAGGTACTCCTAATGGCCATTTACACCGTTTGTTTTAAGCTACGCTTACGCTTTAAGGAACCTTAAAAATACAATTTGCCTTCTACTGTTTGCTAAAATAAACATAAAGACATAAAATGTCTTAAACCTTCTTAAATATAAGCCCTCGAAATTCTAGGCTTATCTCTTTTAACGATACTTAAAGGTTCTACATAACCTAATTTAATAATTTAGTTTTATTATTTTTCCACTGAAAAATAAACAAAAAATAATGAACTATGATGAAAATGATATAATTAATAATGATTTGGAAGTGTACGAGAGAAGTGATCACTTCCATACGATGGATAACTTTTTTTAGAAGATACCGGCTGCATAAAGAAACAGCGGCACATTTTGACCTTAATCGAAGAAGATCTTGAATTTCCAAGTAATATGTAAGCTCTTAAAAAGAATCACTGATAAAATCACAAAAAAAATATTTTTAATCTTTAGTAATAATTCTGTATCACCAATAAAACGGACTTCCTTTTTTCAACAAATTTTTTTAATGATTCTGCTGTTCTGTGAATATTATTTGACGACAGTGAGTTAAATTCACTTGCTATCATTTTTCTTGTACAGACATTATCGGTTTTTTATTCTTCACCGTACTTTTATAATTTGCTGTTATGTTAATTAGTAATACTTTTTCTTCATTGCTAAAATTTGCCAATCGTGGTTTTTTTTGGGAATTATTTGCATTATAAATCCTACCAATTCGAAAACAGAACTTAGCAGAACAACATAAAGTCAGAACAGTGAGAGTGAAGTGTCACACTTTTGAGGTTAAGAAATAGTCATGAAGCTAACAACTTGTGCAAAAAAACCGAAAAATTATGAATATTGGCTTTTTAGGTAGACTTTACAAATGAAACTTAATAATTGTGCGGAGGAAACATTACTATTTTAAACTAGGCCTAAAATTTTAACCGCCCTTAGTTAACTACACTTAAAAGGCAATGCGGTGGAAATGGTCATAAGAGGTACCCAGCGATTTACCTTTTCAGCTCTAACTTTTGAACCGACCTGTACAATTTAATTTTATAGAGGTGAAAACTGATTTTTTAAATACGTTGGTCATTTCTCTTTAAAAAAGGTACTCTGCATTTGTCGGTTCAAAAGTTAGAGCCGAAAAGGTAAATCGCTGGGTACCCCTTAGGGGCTCTGTATCTTCATTAAGGGGCACTTTAGGAAAAAAAAAATTATGACAGACTAGTGTTATTTTGACCTCCCCTATACACTCACGAAAGTAAGCCATATACTTACCGGACACCCTGTGTACCGTTTGGGGTCCGCGTGTGCCGTTGACGAGGTGCAATTCGGTATGTCTCAAGCCAGAGTCGGACGCGAAGTAGGCTGCTGTTTTTGCGGTGTGGTTTTACGGATTCCGAATATTTTGAAACAGACGCCACCTTGAGATAATATGTCTATTAATTAAAGACAAATGCAGAAAAACGGGTAAAAAAGGCGAGATCCTCGTGTCCTAACAGGCTTGAAATCATCAAAAATAATTTCGGATCGCGTTGCCCGAGATCCGTTGCGTTTTTGTTTAAAACACAATTAAGGCGCTTTTCGGTCGTTTTAATGTTTGTTTAACTTTGATTGGTGAATGTTTTAGTACCTAATACTGTTTTGGGGACATAGGACATTTGTAACTTACATTTCAAAACGTTATGGAAATGATATGATATACAGGGTGTCTTGAATATAAGTGCCTTTACTTTGGTGTATGAAAAATTGTGCCAAACAAAACATAATAAATATTTTTTTCTCTGATCAACGGCAACACAATTATAACAGCAAACATATCTTAAATATGTGACAACGTAGCTCCTCAACTAGCAATTAGGTATTTTATAACAGCTACAAAAACGTTTCTGAAACAAATTTTATAAAATAATATAAGTCACAAAAACATTGTAAGAATGTCTATACAATCAAAATTAGCAAGCGCTTTAGTCGATGTTAAGATTTTGTAAGGTCTGTTGGAAACAATTAAAAAATAATTATACAGGGTGGTCCGAAATTAATGGGACACAGAGCAAGAGTAGATTCCTTACATCAAAATAATGCGATTAAGCCACACTTACCTTGGTCGATTTGTGGCTAATAAAAATGCAATAAAATAAAATAGAAGTTTGTAATTACTTACGTAAAACTGTCATAGTAAGCTTTGGTTATTTGAAAACTAATTGTACTGTTGGCAATTAGCTGATTGACAAGCATGTTATGTTAAATAGTGTATTCCTTTAAGTTTTGGTTTACAATTTATAATATCGCGTAAAATATGCCTCGTCATAATTTATTTTCTAATGAAGAAATGAGAGATATGGTATGTATTTATGCAAAAAAAAATTTTAATGGACCTCGTGCATGGTATTTAGAAAGTTACCCAAATAGATTACAACCAAATCACAAATTATTTAAAAATCTTTATGACCGGTTAGGAGATACTGGATCTTTTCGTCCTAAAAGAGATGCTGGCCGTCCAACAACTGTTACTCCAGAACAAGAGGAGGATATTTTGGTTGGTGTAACAGAAAATCCTGAAATAAGTTTACGACGAATGTCTGCGGTTGTAGTGGCACCTAAATCATCTATTCATAGATTATTTCATAATGAAAAACTCTACCCGTAGCACACTCGTCGGGACGTTTTCAACTTCAGAAATAAACCTGTTTGGGATAATGAAAACCCTCATGTATTAAGAGAACGTCATTTCCAACATGAATTTAAGATAAACATTTGGTGTGGTATTGTTGGACATCATGTATTGGGCCCTGTTGAATTGCCATATAATTTGAATGGCCGTTCATTTCTTAGAACATTATTTTGAGAAACTTTTTGATGATTTATCATTAAATGTGAGACACAATATGTTTTTATGCCCATTTTTCTCTACAGGTGCGAAACTATCTTAACGTATATTTTCCCCAACGGTGGATAAGTCACGGCAGCACGTTTTCATGGTCCGCACGAAGCCCAGATTTAAACCCCATGGATTTCAGTATCTGGGGTATTTGGAAATCAAAAGTTTACAGTGACCCTAACACACGGGATGAGCTGTCGCAAGCAATTTTAAATGCTAGGAATTTATTAAGAAATGAAGAAACACTATTTAATATTAGACAATCATTTATCAAACGAATAAGATTGTATATTAATGTAATATTGAGAATTTAATGTAGCCACCTGGATGTAATTAAATTATCATTAAAAATAATCTTTAGTTTTTTACGTAAGTAACTACAAACTTGAATTTAATTTTATTTTATTGCATCCAATAGAAAAACAAGAAACAAATCGAAAACGGTTAAATTTATCGACATAAAACAAGTATACCTTATTTGTGAAAAATAGATAAGAGAAAAATATTTTTCTATTAAAATTTTCGTACACGCACAGATAAAAAAGTTATAACCAGTTTTTATCAACCAAGAGTACATTTCGTAGCGCCCTCTAGCGTCTACAGTAAAATTAAGTACTGATTCGTTTCTCTCATCCCAGAAAACCAGCTAATCCAAATTTTCAAAATAACTCTTTGAAAACTCTAAAAATTTTAAGAATTTCGAATTCAAAATTTCAAGTTTAACGCCCTGTAACTTTTTTATTAGCCACAAATGGACCAAAGTATTGGCTTAATCGCATTATTTTGATGTAAGGAATCTACTCTTGCTCTGTGTCCCACTAATTTCGGGACACCCTGTATAATAGCAACAGCAATCCAACTAAACAATCATTTTATAAGGGCTCTGTGTTGGTAAATTTAGTAGCAAGAATATTATACACTGTAATTTACAGTACAGTCTGCAAACTGTGCTTGGAAAGGCTTACTACAGACTGCTTTACGTAAAATCTGTGCCTGTATCAGAATACACGTTGTTAGGGAACCCCTGAACATGGCAAAGTGGCGCTAAATCATGCGTGTATCGATAATTACCCATTCCATTTTCTTATTTCAGACCCTAGGCTGTCGAGGACGACCGCTCCCGCCGCCCTACGTACGCGTTACTGGTCCAAGCGCTACTAATTTCAATATTCATGGGAATTGGCGGCTCTTCAAACGCGTGGAGGAACAATACGTCGTCTTTCGATCGTCCACAATGGCCAAGGATCGACAACTAATTTCCAGGTGGATCTGAGTGCCCCCGACGATTCGACACGGCGCGATGACTTGGTATTTAGGAGACAGTGGCTTTTAATTGGCTTCGACTTTTATTAGTTCTGAGACAAGTGGACTGTTTTCAAGAAAAACTAACTCATTCTGCAATAGGAAACAGTAATGAATTTGGCTATTTATGAAATTAACTTCTACTGGCCTAATAATCAAGTGGTTCATTCATAGTTTATTTTTAATGTGATCTATTTATTGAAAGCTATTTTAAAGTTACCACAACATACGACATGTGTTATATTGATGATACTGTGATGTCATATTATTTGTTTACGAATAGATCCTAATAAAGTTTTGTATGGATTGTAATACACTTTGGCGTTTATTTCAACATTTTTGTCTTCTGTTTCTTAATTTCAGATGATGGAAACAACCAAGAGAACTTTACTGTAAATGTTTACCTATTATTCAGTAGAGTTGCATTCAAAACAAAGAAATAATAATATTAAGTAACAGTAACAGAAATAAATAACAACCACATCCTTAAGAATAATTACAGACAATTTTCAGTGTGTCCTCCATTGTTAACGAAACAAAAATTAAACCTTGTAAAAAGATTACGTTTTGTGGCCCTTTGTATTATGTCCTGTCAATGTCTCGCATGCTATTCTTATATTCCATTCCAACTGGTCGATATTATCTGACCTTTGTTTGTGGACAACGTTCTCCACAGAAAATTATCCAGAGGGGTTAAGTCCGGTGATCTGGGTGGTCAGTGCATTGGACTATTATGTCCTATTCAAGGATTTGGAACGTTCTTGTTTAAATAATAATTAAGGAACTATGACTAGGTGCACTATCTAATTGCTACCATAAAAGTTTTCTAATTTGTAATGGAATGTTCTCCAACAAACCTGCAAGTTCTCCGTCTAAGAACTGTAGAAACCTTTCACCTGTGAGAGTTTGTTCAAAACGATAAGGACTTTTTTACTGAATTGAAAAGGTATTTTAAGCTAATATAAATCAAATCTCTTACAATCCCTATCAATGAAGTCATATGTATGCTTTCTGATACCAAACATCTAGATATGTTTATGAACAATTCCACAGACAAAGCTCTATTCAATAATTATCTAAAATAAAAATTAATCTAGCTAAATTTACTAACCTGGTTTAATGATAACATTCTATAAATATCTAAGTTCACTTTTGAAACTGTGGGACCTCGAAAATTCAACCACAATAGATGAGATCTGACCTATTTCTGCATTTTTAGGATTATTCATACAAAATTTGCATGCATCACCATCTTTAGATGAGTTTTTAGAGGAAACGGCTGCTCCTAGAGACTTCAATAAGCTGTACATTTCTTAAGTAGAAAAGGTAGAGGAAAATGTTTTTCTATTCCGAAATGACATACATCGTGGCACAAAAAAGTTGAAGCGATTTAAGGGTCCTAATGGTCGCTTGTGGCGCGCAGCCAATTGTACATACAATTTGAATTCCCCGCTCTAAGAAACCTCCGTATACAAAATTACATGAATTTAACTCAGTAGTCGAGGACTATTAAAGAAAATGTAATTATTTTTTTTAAATTTGACATCCTGTATATCCTAAACGAAGCGTTTATACACGTTCATAGGAACTTTTTTTTTATTAAAATTGAACGTAAAATAATATACTGTAGTATGTACTTCTCCTCCTTAAACACCCTGTATATTATTTCTTATCGTATCTTGTATTCTGGTAAATAAATAATTATTATTTGCAAGCAATTCGTTTCTCATATTTCTGCGATCTACTACGTATTTAAAACAATCTACAGTTCTCGACAAACGCCGTCATCATCCCACTAATGTTCCTGCTGGCAATCTCCTTCGGTCTACCCGCGTACGCCTCGCGACCTCCCCTAGGCAATCTCCTAGGTACAAGTGGAGCGGGACCTCGATGACAACGGGGCTTACCTAATGATCCGGCCGAAATTAACGTGGCAATCTCCTTTGATGAATTAGCCCGGATAATGAATGGGAACCCGGGAGAAAAATGCAGGCACGCCCTGGTAAGACAAATAGAAATGTAACTGCCAATTCGGAAGTGCTTGGCCCTGTCAGTGGTTTGAATATTTGCAATTTGTAGCGTCTTTTTAAACAACTGGACAATTTGAAACGTCATTACCTTCTTATTGTGCGATTTTGACACAAGCCTACTTAGAAAATCACCACAAAATACTTTAAACATTCTTCAGAGGCGTAATTTATTAGGCAGACTTAATAGTATTTATCCTCTTTAATCTTCTTCGAAATTGATTTACATGTACAATAGATAGACATTTTAATTTTCAGATATATCCCATACAATTTACAATATTGATTAATAAATGCCTTATTTTAATTAAGATAACATTTTCAGAACAAACAGGTCCGAGTTTTATTAATTCCTTAATAAGAAACCCCTCGACACCCCAGATCCGCGCCCCTGCTTATGATTCACGGCCTGCTGGTATTTATAAACTTTCCCTGCCGCAGAAAGATTAATATTTCCTCCTCGCCCGCTCATTGTCGAGTGTCTTATTATTTTCATCTTAAAATTTTACAGAACCAGCTAATTAATCCCATTAGAGTGAGTTATTTATTAGACCGCGACTTTGGAGGGTGGGGAGGGGAGAGTGGGAGGCCTCGAGAATGTTTTAGTTGTCGGGTAATTAGTCTAAGCACTCTTGGATCTTCGATTAAGAGCGCTGGTGGAGTGTGTGGCGTAAAACGCCAAGTGGCACTTAGACAACACGAAAAAACGCATATTTTAAACATATTATATAGTTTGTACATGCCACAGATAATAATCTGAGCAATGTTCATAAGAATGCTATTTGCATCGTTTAGTTCCATTTTTCTCGTTTTTTAACTGCAAATAAACCGTTTGTTAAACTAAAAACTTTTGCAATACCGAAAATTCCTAACAATTCTAATTTTATGACCTTTTAGTGGCGATATTCTAGAAAACACGCTTACAATTCGTTTGTTAAAGGAACAACATTAAAAATTTCTAAATTAATGCTATTCCAATTGTTTCATTAGGTTTTACTAGTATTTTAGCTGCAAGTAAACTGTTTACTAAACATAAAAAAGTGTTACAATAAAGAAAATTCTACTTTTATGGACTTTAGTAGTGATATCTTTGAAACTGCTCTTTATACATTCATACAACTGTACTATTTTCAGCCTTATTTTAGGTTTTTCAGATATTTTAACTACAAGTAAGTATGTGTTTACTGCGAAAATACTGATACAATTAAGAAAATTGGTAGATATTCTAATTTTCATAGCTTTTACGATAATAAATTTAAAAACACGTCCAAGTTCGTTTTTAAAGACGAATTTTAAGAACGAATTGGGCCCCAAAACAGCACCTTGTGACACACCTACGATCCACACGATGATTTTATATATGGTTATTATTGAACGATATTATATTGTCAATCAATTATAACAATTAAGACTATAGGTACGTGTATTCTAAGCGTGTCGATCTGTCACTCTCCGCACCACACCAGCGCCACCTACTGCGCCTCGCGGTAGCTTCTCACCCGCTTCTCCATCCCTACGAAGGAGCGATAAGGCCACTCCGTACTTTAAACTCATTAGGGGCCTTGTAATTACAGACAAAAGCACGAAGTCACCACCATACTTGAAAATCATTAATTATCCAGATATAGTTATAATAAACCATTGTTGCGGAGGCATTGTCGACGTGTCGCCAAGGATGTGTATATCCTGGAGGATAATTAATGTGTAGCCAGTGGAGTATCAGCGTCAGGTCCAAGATATAAGCGGGGTACGCTTCAAAAGGCCTCGCGCGAGGGTAAAAAGAGCCCGTTTTTGCTTCGAGGAACAACGTTGTCTGCTAAATGGTGGGTTTCGGGGACAGCTGGGATTATACCGTCGGAATTGTTTGATATTGGCAGCCGTGAAAAAATACGGTATGTTTCTCCAGAAATACGACGACACTTAATGGATTTTTGATATTGAGTTTATTTAAATGCATTTAGATTATCTACAACTGTCACTGCGTTAGCATCGAATATCTAGGTACAAACAACTGCATAGACAATATTCAATAAATATATGAAATAAAATCGTAATTATTAATAATATACAAAAAGTCATAATTTTCAGTTTTTTTCCCCCGAATTTTCGGATCAAGAGAGTGCAGCGATAATTGTGACCTTTAGCGTTAATAAATATCTGAAATAAAATCATAATTATTAATAATGTATAGAAAATTACAATTTTTTCCGCGAATTTTCGGATCAAGAGAGTGCAGCGATAAAAATCCACTTTGCAGGAACGCCAGCAGGATCCGACAGCGCCCGCCGGCGGCTTAGCGGCCTAAGCCCGATAATGTATCGATATAAGTCCTTCGTTATCCTTGCGAGCGGCGGAAGCCGGGTCCTGGCAGTGGCGGCATCCCAGGCAAATAAATCATCCGCCAGATGGCATATTTTTGCATTCCTAATGGCCGCGCACTGTCAACCGAGATATATCGATAATATATGCACTTCGGATCGCGCGGCCCCCGAACTGCAGGAATAAACATCTGACGATCGGGCGCGCTCTCCATAAATATACATAAGGGGGTAATTACAAATTGAAAGCGGTCTAATGTAGTCTTTAAATTATTTTTCGTGGGAATCCGGTCCGAATTGTATTAATTATTGATTTTTTTTTTTGGAAAACCTCGGCAGCACGACGGATTTCTTCGAAACGTCGCTAAAAACTCGCAGCGCCGGGTTCATTAGAAACCACAATTTTGTATGAAAAAAGTCTAATTCTCAAGAATATGTGATGAATACTCAATAGAAATCTTTACATTCAGTTATAAATAACTTGTCCATTATTCTATCATCAAATTCGATGTGAAATGCTGTTGCGTTGTCGCAAAACATACTTTTGAGAGGGCCCCAATTTTACTCATTACTTTTTTAAGTTTATTACTGTTTTCAGTGTGTTTAATTTCGTGGTACAATTCAGTCGTAAATATTTATACACACACGTACATAGAAACACAAACGTTTATATAAACAAGCATCGTATTTATAAAAATTTTTTGTGGGATCACAATTCTGTATGAAACAATTCGAATTCTCAACAATATATGATGAATGTTGTGTGCATCCTTTACATCCTATTATAAATTACTGGGGCTCGTCTCCAATCTACTTTTCCCACTGTTCCATAGCTTAATATCAATACGAAATGCTATTACTTTGTCGCAAAACATATTTTTGGGGATCGTTCTAAATTTTTTACTGTTGTCAGTGTCTATATAACTTCATGATAGGATTCAGTTGTAAATATTAATACTAACTCATATGAATATGTCAATGGTATTAACCAAAGAACCAATGAATGATGTAAATTCGTGTTGGTTTTGTATACGTGTCCATTTTCTAATGAAATGGACGTATAAGAAATTGAAGGGGAAGTTAATTTTTGGAATAGCTTAAACTAGATATGAATGGTACGCGTGCCATTACGAAAATTCCAAATCAAACGATACCAACGCTTCAAACTACCCCTCGATCTACAACCGCGTCTCAAAAATCAACTTAGCAGGGCGGCAGTGCCATTCCGGCCGTCACAATCTAGTTAACTGTGCGTTAAGAGAGGCCATATATCAAATATTCATATTCTAAGTGGTCGGCGGCCGGTCACTCCACCCCTACGTCTGTCCGTGGGAGTAAGGGGTTACTTATCTCCAGTCCATTTCTTATCTGACCGGCCCTAATGCATGTAAGTGTGTTTAACGTGATTTAACTAAACGCCGCCATATTTCATCGGTGATTTGTTGAGCGGCTTTTGTTCCCGACGTCCGAAATTATTAGTTGTTATAGAAATGTGGCACCTAGTAATATATGCGGGTCCACTGGGGAAAAGGATAAGGAACGAGTGCTCCGAAACGTCGATTAATTTCCGGATAGTTTCGGATATGTCGCGAGCAAAAGTTAGGGGCCTGTCCTGGGCTCAGAGAATCCTGTCTATGACCAATATACAGTCTAATAATTTGTTTTTATTTCATTATCGGTTCTTTATTCAACTATGCTCACCGTTTATTTGGTTTGTACAATGGTTGAAACGATATTATTTCTAGTGCAGTACTCGTGTTTGTGTGTTATTAAAATCATTTTTACACTGAAAAAGAATAAAAAGAATAGTTTCAAAATAACTCCCGTAATGATGATGATGATCGTGCTTCCTAGAAGCAGCAAATTATTTAATTTAATTTATATCCACTCTGTTTCTGAAAATAATTGATAACTTAAATTTGGAACTAAGTAAGTGCAAAGTAACCGCTTACGTTCAAATAGAATCAGGCGATGAGAGATACGAGGCAGGCAAAGATGGAAGTCATATGGTTACAATGCGCTTAAACTTGACAAGGCACGATCAAAATGATGTACTGTGTGCTGATACTGTTGTGTAGTTGTGCACAAGTCAGGAGTAGGGCTATACCGGGTGACAACAGAAAGTGGGAACACGTTGTAACTTTTTTATGACTGCTGAAACAAATTTGAACTTGGGTGAGTTTATACTAGATGGTGCCATGAATTCTTTGAGGTAATTTCGGATTTCATGACATTTCCGGTTTGACTGGAAATGACCGTAATCTTATATTTTTAAATGAGGCACCCTGTATTTTTTGACATTTTTGGAATCAGCGGATATCGTATGATAGGACCAATTTTCTGACACATTTTCTGTAAGTAATTTTTTGTTTTATTTTAAAAATAAAATTAGAGGGCCGCGTCTGGCAGAAATTGTTTTCTTTTTTGTTTGTAATTATGGGAAAAATTCTAAATTTGAATATTTTTGTATATTTTTCTCTTATGACATTTTGCGGTCCTAACTTTGTCGTTGCAGCGTACAACGGTTCCTATTAATCCACTATCTCTCCGTGGACGATTTAATCTGGGGAAGCGGAATCAAATCGCAACAATTAGAATACAAAACCGGGTGGTCAAGCAGTCGGGCCGTATATCACCGTTTCTTACAGCCAGAAAATATAGATAACATTTATTAATTAAAGGTTCTTGTCCTTTTGTCCGGGCACTAGCGTCGTAACTCACACGGAAGGCCATTGTGGACAAATTTAGTAGCGCTTATCTGCGGGGGGGCGAGGATATTAATACATATCTTGGAAGGGTGCACGGGATTCCGTCGTGAATACAAGGAAATGCAAATTCAGTGCTTTTGTACGTACACAATCGAGATAGCTGTGCACACTGACGTCTAACAAACATACGAGAGTGTTTTAGACGTTAGGCTACTTGATTGTAACGAATGCCAAACCAGCTACGTTGTAAAAAAACTCGCGTATTGCTGCAAAAAACCGTAAGTTACGGCATAAATAAGATTTTATTGCAATAAAAAAGTTAAGAAGCTTGGCATTGGGGATAATGCCAGAGCGATATCAATTTGAGGTGTAGGGAAGGCTGTAATTTCTCGAGTAATATACAGACCGCAATTGCTTCGGACGAGATGTTGGTTTTCCAACGGATGTCTAAGTTTACATCAGCATTCTCGGCAAACCAATTACGTGATGAGGCTCTTCTGCAGTGTACAGGGTGTCAGTCCTGCTATATTTATGTCATCTGATAGAGTGGAACAAATACGACAAATGATTTGGGTAAAATCTCAGCAGTACATCAATTTTATAGCCATTAATAAATTGTCTATTTAGTTCCACAAACTTTTCATTTCCAGAAAGAACTGAGAAAATGCAATAAACATGTATATTTTATAAATATTGCATAGGAGATTGACTAATTGAATAAATCAAACATTTATTTGTTTCTACGTTTCCTAAAAAATCTATTTTGTCCCTGGTAGTTCAACACGATAATATATTATATTTTATTTAATAACCTTTTACTTGAGCTCAATAAACATTTATTTATTTGTATTTAAGATCATGTGTTCTTTTTCAAAATGTTTTTTACTTATATTAAGTAATATTAATAATATAATAATAAATTAACTACTTCATCGTTTAATAGAAATATATTTGTAATTAAAAACTGGCACTTTCCCAGAAATATATGATTAGGATTTATAAATTTTCCCTACTATATCATGTTTATTTCTACCGCGATATCATACATGAGACAAATCGTTTAATACACTGTTTATTAGACAAAATTATACATTTATGATGACAAATATTTTTATAATTATCTTGAAATGATATGAACATTTATATACTGTCATACGGAAATAACAATATTTATTTCTTTAAATACGTATTTTATTCTTTAATAACTATTAATTTGACATAAAAGTCCTGAAATATATATTTATGATTACATTATATTATTTTTATAACTATTTCGTAAGGAGACGAACATTTATATACCGTCAACAATGTATAGTTGTTTAAATACGTATTATATCGTTTAGTAAACAGTTTATTTGACCAAAAAATCCGGAAATATCACATATTTATAATTACATATAATTAATTTTACCATTATCTTGTAACTGTACAAACATTTATATATCGTCAACAATATTTACTTGTTTAAATACGTATTTTATCGTTTAATAAACATATACTTGTGAATAAAAACCTCCGATGTGAGGCGCATACGCTTAGAATTGTTACGTCTCGCGCTAATTTCGCCTGCAGTCCCCTCAAATACCTCGCCCGTTCCTGAGATGGCTCGATATGATCCCGTATATGAGTAAATGTGGTAGCCGAGTAGCAAGCAGCTAATGACACGGTTATCCGTCCACGGCGGTGGGGTAATCTGCTCTTCACTCATGTGGATCGGCAAAAACTCCTATTAGACTCGGCCTTAATTAACGCAAAAAACAGGCCGGAGGGTCACCGTCTCTACGAGCGGCAAACCGGGTGGTTTGCGGGGGTTTCTAATGTCAGGTGAGCGGCAAAATCCGAGCTAGAGATCCTATCGATTTTGAGGGTGGTTAAAATCAGGTATGTACAAGTGTTGTGATGTGTGTGTTTCTTGATGTGTGAAATGTACCTGCTGGGGTATACAGGGTCCGCGACTTAAACCGCCCCAGGCCTGTATCTCCGTTATTCTTTGAGATACCAAAGTCTCATTGTGTAGGTCTGCTCAAGGCCTTATAAACCAACAAATTAATATAAAAAGCATATTGTTTTTACAAAATGACAGTCTTTGAAAATGTATTTTCTCCTATATTACCTCCTTATTACCTAAATTTGATTGCTTTTCTAAAATGAATATCAGAAAAATGCAAACCTAAAATATCTAAGGTGGAAATATCCAGATTCTTATTGAATGCGGATGATGATAAATTTCTGCTCATGAAGATACTAAAACTAAAAACATGTTTTTTAGTAAAAAAAGACGGGTACATGACAATAGGAAGAAGAAGAAGATGGAGCTCCCCCTCATTATTCTGTCAGAGTACGGAACTATCTTGGCCACATTTTTCCGGATCGTTGGATCGGTCGTGGGAGTCGAATATTATGGCCTCCTCGTAGTCCTGACTTTAAACCTATGGATTTTTGTTTCTGGGGCTACATGAAATCAGTTGTCTATAGAGAAACTATAAACACCCGCGAAGAGCTATGGCAGAAAATTGTAAATGCCGCCGAATCATTTCGTAACAAGAATCTCTATTTTAAAATACGCGTTAATAAATATATTGGAGGCGGACATGTTGAACATTTATTGAAATATTCGATATTCAATTGTTCATCACAATTTATAATTTGAAATAAACTCTTATTCTTTTTGACATTCGTACCTTATTTTGATTACTCGACTTACCAAAGCTATATATCTTGAGAAAGGTGCAAGATAGCGACTATCAAAAAGTATAGCTTTTTTGTGCAAAAAAAGTTGTAAAATCAGAATTTGCTACCTGAGAATTAGATTTTTGAAAGATAAAAGTTCTGTCGTTTCTATCATCGTATTCGACTTAGCGCAGGTGGCGCTCTCTATGAGCTACAAGCAAACCATGGATCAATCTCTCGCCCCAGAAAACCCCTAACACCAAAATTTCATCTCGATTTGAGCATTTATTATGAAATAAATAGGAAAAAACTAAAATAATATGTTGCATTAAACACCCTGTATCTCTGTAAGTATCAACTTTTGGACTAAGGTGAGTTTGTGTAAATCGCAATATTTTCACGTCAGGAGTCTAGTCATAAATTTTGGCCCATTACATCGCGACCACCCTGCATATTCCAGCAAATCATTGGGCATGTAAGCATCTGGTGTTAATTGATCAAATTGTAAAGATTTTACTGTCAATGTATTTAATAAGTTTTCATATGATCTTACAAATTTCGTTTATACAGTGCCTTGGAAACCAAGACCTACTTTTTTGGTCTTGGTTTCCAACGATCTCTCAAATAAGCATCGGGAAAGTGCGAAGCAAAACACGTAAACAATATTTTTACTGCGGCACTATATAATTAATATAGTTATTAACCCATCCAAATCGAAGGAGATCGACCCGCCGTCGTCTAATTATCACGACCTACCCGCAGAACACGTCGTGGAAGGTGTAGAACAAGAAAAATGGCTGGTCAACTATTTAATGACGCAAAATAAAACCATCCACGAGTGTTTTGAATGATCCGGTTGCTAATAAAGTGTTGTTGACTTTATTAAAAGGCCTCCGGGCACCTGGGGAGTGGGTAATTTTCAGCTTCCGGAGTTGGCTGGACGCCGGCAACAAAATCCGACAGCGGCGCGACCGAGGCTTCGACAAAGGGGCCTGAAAATACCAAAGCGACGATTTCGACTCATCTGTATGACATCAAACGATACGATACGTCACGATATAAGAAATGCCATACAGGATGTTGAATTTGAAGTGGATATTATAAGTTTCAGTTACATTTCAGCATTTATATGCGATGATGGTTGACTAGATGCTGTGACCCAAATATTACAGAAAGTGTGTGCAATTTATTAAATTGCACACACTTGCATTCAGTTGCGTTGATCAAATTAATAAACTTGGGAAGTAACAATATAAATTCGGTTATGAGAAAACTAGTGAAATTAAATGTACGCAATGCTTTAAATTTTCCAATTAAAAAGATGCTACAAAAATCATTGCATAAAGTTTTGTGGTTTTTCCAAATATGTGCAGGAGAAGATCGAAATGGGATTTGTCCTAAAAATGGCATTTAAAATTTTAGTATTGTCACCCCCCACAAAACGGCTAAAAAAATTAAAAGAAAAAGGTGGTGACGAAAGGAAGCATAGGAACATTGTTGTTTGTGAAGACCATTTGAATGTAAGTTTAATTGGTAGGTTTAAGTTCATCTAAAAAATTAAAATGTAAAGTTGTAATGAAGTAATTAAACTTTTCTATGAAGCTACCGGAATGATACATAGCGTTTAGAAATGGTAAAGCAATTTTAAATTTTTTCTCATTTATTGTATTCAGCGCTTCATTACGATTCTAAATAACATGTTCTGTATATGCTTCTACCATTTATGTGATGTAGAATATTATTTGAGGCATTTATAAAATTTTGCTATTTTATTTCACTACATTAAATTACCTGATTTATTTTGAAAACATAATAAACAAAAGTAATAAATAAAATTTTTTTAAAAATGTTTAATGAAAAATTAAATCAGTAGTAAATTGCAATAAAAATATATTAAAATAATTTTAAATATCATTATTCATTACTTTTACTTATTAATTTTCGAATTAAAACAAGTAGTTTAATGTGAACCCAGATAGCATAACTTTATAAATAATACCTCGAGTAAAACTATCTATTTGGTACTTAGCTAACAGAATTAACACAGTAACTGTCACGGGCGGATCTATATTGTAAACAAACAAATAAGTTACGTTTAACAATATCGTAAGTTCACCACATCACCCCTAATAATTAAGACATTACCTACACAGTATTTACACTGTGTATCTAAGACCCACAAATGTCACAAAGCCGCAAAAATACAAGAAACAAATGCCTGTTCACATCAACCGTAACCGTAACTTGCATCTGCACCACGGAAACAAGCCGCGCTGAACGGCGTGTAACGTCAAACTAATGATGTCGCGTTTTCTGGGACGCGGTCTCATTTACATTCTATGTCAATTTATTAATGTTATATATATTAATTGTTATGTATATTTCAATATGTTTGAAAGGTTACCCAGTAGTACATTTCAAATCAATATAAAATCAATCTTCCGTCACCAAGTAAGGGATTTCTTCGAGTGTGGGGACGCCTTTGGAAGAAATTGCTCCGTGCAGCGCGTAGCCGTAGTATGATTAACAGACCTGATACACAGTGAGGATGGTAGTTAGGCAGGCTTTGTAAAAAAACACAATATTCTAAAAATAGATAATGAATATCCTACCGCGTTACGCGCACAGTTTGCATAGCTCGCAACCTTCGAGCATCTTTTGCGAAAGGACCAAATCGGGTGGGAAGAGAACGAAAAATCCTTATCGCCCTACAATCGGACTGTGTGAAATTAAAGTCGCGTTATGTTATTTATAATTAATCAACTATTTAACCTTGCGTTAATGATAAACAAATTTATTTGCTGTTTATGTATAGTTAAGAATTTTTAATTTTATATCTATTTTGAAATTAGTGGTCCAAGGATATATCGCTTATAATAAATGAGTTTAATTTATTTACTATTTACTTAATGGCAGTAGTATAAACAAATTAAGTAAAAATAGACATTTCCACGATGAGTGTAGCTGCATTGTAGAATTATCATGGGGTGTTCTCATATTAGATAACATAAATATAAGATACCAGCTAATTTCGATCTTTAATCTCATTCTAATTGAAAATAATAGTTGAAGTTGTTGGAAAAAGGACGGCATAATATAGGACTATTCTTCATTACTTTTTTTCATTTTCTTCTTTACTATTTAGATTATTTATTATCTAAAACAAAATAAGAATAATTTGTTCTTTACTTTCTGTTTTGTTCAAAATGTTCATCTTTATTTTGTTCTAGATGTTGTGTCTTACTATCACGTTTGTCTTGATTATGTTTCTCTCATGTGAACATCCTAACCTATATCTTATAAGAATGTTCTTTATTATGTTCTTGACTTTGTTTTTTATCATTTAAGGGAAGGTGATGGGCATCTTTACAAATAAAAAATAGGTATTTTGTAACAAAGGAAACGTAAATTATATTTATTTCGTTTTGTTCCCGCCAAAGGATACTCGATTTTATTTTGTTCGAAATATTGTGCATCACACAAACGTTTCTTTTATCATTATGTTTCTGTCTCTTGGACTACTAATATACCTATCTCATTCTACGCAAGCATGGTCTTCAGTACTTTCGTTTTCACTTTGTTCTTTATTATGTAGATTATTTATTAACCATAACAAAACAGGAACAATTTGTTCATTCTTTTATCTGTTTTGTTCCCTTGAAAAATGTTCATCTTTATTTTGTTCTAGATGTTGTGCCTTACTAAAACGTTTGTCTTGATTATGTTCCTCTCACGTGAACATTGTCACCTTGTTCTTTATTATGTTTTTCACCTTGTTCTTTATCATCTACAGGGAGATTATGGGATTCTATACAAATAAAAAATAGGTATTTACGTAACAAAGGAAATATTCCCAGAACAAAACAGGAACAATTTGTCCATTCCTTTCTGTTTTGTTCTCTTCAAAAATGTTCAATTTTATTTTGTTCTAGATGGTATGCCTTACTAAAACTTTTCTCTTCATTATGTTCCTCTCATGTGAACATTCTAACTTTTATCTTATTCTAAAAAAGAATGTTCTTTATTATGTTCTGGACTTTGTACCCATTTCATCATTTAAGGGAAGATTATGGGAATCTTTACAAATGGAAATAAATAGGATGCACGTAACAAAGAAAACGTTAAAAGGACAAAACATGAACAACTTATATTTATTTTTATTTTGTTCTCGCTAAAGAATATTCGATTTTATTTTGTTCTAACTATTGTGCGCTACTAAAATGTTCTTTTTTTTCATTACGCTTCTGTCACGTAAATATACTAACACACAAATTTGATAATATAATGTTCTTTATTATGTTCTTGACTTTGTTCTTTATTATTCATTCTCAGTTTTCTGCTCATTCTCAGCAAGAACAATTTTCTTTATTGTTCTTTATTTTGTCCTCTAATTTACACAGAAGGCTTATTATTAATCCTTAAGTAATAAAAATATACAACAGCAACAACTTGTGTGTTTTATTCCCCACAAGAACATCCGTTTTTATTTTGTTCCAACTATTGTGCATTACTAAAACGTTTAATTTTTTTATTATGTTTCTCTGACTCACAACATAAGTTTTCCCGTGCACGCTTCCTTTCGTACTACTGCAATTCTGAACTTTTATTTGACTCTGGGTTCGAGCTGTCCCTTATGGGACCTCCGACGCTTACATAATCTCTTCCAAGGTGAAGTTACCTAACGTCGAGCGTCCGTTGGACCCGGAGGATGACTCGCAGATGGAAGCCGTCTACTGGAGCGGAACCATTGTTTTTGTCCACCTGAACGCACGTACCTCATTATCGGCGGGAAGTGTGTGGCTCGTTCACAATGCCTGCGGTGAGCCGCCGAGCACCGGGGAAAAAAAGGCGCTGCTCCTCGGAGATGGCCTCGGCGCGGCCGCCGTCACGGTCCACCACCCCATTACGAGCGAGCGTTCTCGAAGACCGCGGGACGTGGTGGAGACCTGACGGTCTGGAGTTGTGCTGGGATTCATATTCGAATATTCGAACAATGTCTATCGAATATTCGAATAAGTTCGAGTTCGACCTGTTAATGTTACGAACACTTTACTGGAATACTGTTTTGTCAAAAATTGATCGGAAATTCTAAAAATACTTGAAATTTTAGGACAGTGTAATTGTTTCTTAAAAAAATATACCTACACTGCAAGCAGTTTTCTATGAACTGGAGCAATTGAATGTTATTTCAAGACAACTAATCCTTTTTAAAACATCTCTCTGCCTGAAAAAAATCTGAATGAAACGATACAGTGACACAGGTATGTCCTGTACATATAACACAACAATCAATCATACGATTGTCCAAGATATAAAAAGATATGAATATATTAGCGTAAAAATTAAATAAAACAACTCAGGCCTATACCTTCTTATAAGGAAGCAAGATGATACTAAGGTAAGTTGATTTAAATCACCTTATTTTTCGTCCAAAGAAGCTAACCTTATAGTATGGCCGATTATTTAGTAAATACCCTGTATACTCTGAATGACAGAACTGTTACACGCTTTAGGTATTATTTCATTATTGTAAATATCCATTTTTCCAGGCGATAACTATAAAATTACCGTATTTAATATGGTAAATATATACAGATAAACAATTTCTTTGGACATTTTCTAGAGACTGGTATTTATAAAGTAAGCCAAATTTTCCTACAATTTTGAGACGACCAACTTTTAACCAAATTAGTTTAAATTAATTAAAGCAGTTAATTTACTTGATTATCTCGCTGATGAATAACGCTTGCCCCCATTTTCTTACGTCGATCGAACAGAACTACACTAAGAAAAATACTGCGCACATCGCTGTCCTATTTTCTGCTTGCACTGGTGATGCAAATTATAATACACCACCCTTCCCCCTAACAAACATATCCTCGAACTGATCCCTGATGCTAATCAAGTACAAAAGTATTACGGTTACTATACTATGATTTTCGTTATTTGAGAATTCTTACTCTCCGTGTAGAATATGCGATCGCGCCGCATCGGGGGTGGCATTGATTACAAATTTAATCAGAGGGAGCCGTTAAGGCGTATCGGAATCGGATCGGAAATCAGCCGATGAGGAGGTCGAAAAAATATTTGGGGAAGTATAATTCAATTAGGCAAAATACGATTCGGGGTTAATCAAGGGTAACGGGAGTCGGTATACGTGGTGGTAGAATAAAATTGGGTTAAGTTTTACCTCCGAAAAATCAGTAGTTTGGCGGATATCTTAGTGCACGTTTATGTTGGAGCGGCATTTTCCATTGGCTTACCATCAATGTAATATATTTTATATTTCTTTATAGCAACATGTTTGGAATTTTTCCTTTTTTATGGTCAACTTCTACTGTTAATTAGTTTATATTTTATTTCTTTACGGTACAAAATGTAATTAAAATCATAGTTAAGTAATCTTAGTAACGGACTTGTGTCATTATCCGTTTAGCTTAATGATATACTAAAGAATAAGCTATTATTGATATTTTATTTTTATCAAGTATGTATTGGTAAAAAATGTGAATCCAGCATCTGACAGCTGTCAAAAATAAAAAAATGCTATGGTTTGTATACGAATTTAATTGTTTTTCAAAGCTAACTAGAAAAAACACTGTATAAAATATTTTCTTTTTCGTATTTTATTAAGAAAATACCCCTCCGCCGCTGAAGCTTCTAAATATTAGGCAAAGTCTTCAGATTTTGGACAACATTCACACAAATCCATGTGTCCAATTTCACTCACTAATGTTGAAAATATTTAAAAAAATCAAAAATAGTATCATAAGTTTAACACCCCTTTTTAACGAATCGCCCTAGATACTAGATACAAACTTTTATGAAAGATCCCTTTAAAATTCGCCAACGGTCCTATTTTGAATCGCTCTGTATATGTCAGTATGTTAGCAAGTTTGTATTTCTTATATACCTAAATTTTGTCTGAATTTTCTGTCAAAACTTTATTTTCGCTTAAAAATGCTTCATTCTGTCCCATTCTGTCTATTTTCAATTTAAACTTGCACAAATTCAAGTAAAATCGATATCTGTTTCTCAACGTTTCCTTGTATCTGTTGCCAAGAAAAACGCAGAAAAAACGAGATCCAATAAAACCAAGTAATTGTCTATTACAGGGCTATCTATTACTTATTGAACAGAAATCTCACAATAATTGTTGTCATTTCACACACAACTTTTTCAGAATTTTAATTTACTATTACACCATTCAATTTAGCAGCGAGCGTGAGCAAAAAACCTCTCAGGTAAGATCTAGAGGCCTTTGAAGTAAACAAAGTATTTTTGTTGTACAATCATTTCCACATCCATGCTTCTACTGAACATTAAAGCCTCTATTCACTAAAATCTTAAATATTAACAATACATCGTATAACAGGAACAGTCAATACATAATTATAACAATTTCTTTCACAATATGTCTTGAAATAAGTTATAATAAGACGTTTACCTATTTAACATTTATCTATACCAAAAACCGCAAATAAAAAATATTAACATATAATTACGTAGGCATAAGTACAAAGAGCAATAATTCAATTTATAAACATGATCGTGAAGCTTATGACTCAAGCGCCATCTCTTACCGAAAGGTTCAACTAACCAAGCGTTAGTGCCTTGTTTGGTAAAGTTAAATCACGTCCTCTCTTCTTTCAGTTGCGAGCTTAACCTACCGAATCATAGATGGCGCTGCAGAACAAGTTCAATAACGATGAGGTAATTTATACGACACCTTGACATTTTTGATACTAGATGGCATGGCCTACTTTTACCTCATTAAAGGTCTTATAAGTCCACAAGCACGGCAGCAATCGATACTTTCGGTATACGATAGCGTTGTGTTAGGCAGGAGAAATTGAAAGAAGATATTGGTAAATTAACGACACCGTCGTTAGAACTATATTGTATTCAATCAGTTAAAAACTTTTATTGCAGTATTCATAACACTAATTTTAAACGCATTTAGCCTATATTTACAGTCCCATTTACCATTTACAAATGGATAGCTTGTTAGACTGACGAATGCACATGTAGACAGATTTATTTAGATTTGTGCATGTGTTTCCAGAGGGCGATTGATATTAAAATTTTGTAGTTTGTATGCACTTTTAAAAATTGAACTTGTATCGACAAGAATTATTACTGGACATCGCGATTTAGTAAAAATATTACATATCCAAATGGAGCTTTTGCTTCAGCAAATTGTAAAAAAGGTGCTTCAGTTCAACGAGATGAAAACCAAATTAATTCGTTGCAATATGTAGGTGCTGGTAAAGCTTTCGTTTCTTTAACTACTCAACCCAGATAGTAGTATCAAGTCCTTTAGTTTGCATTGAGCACACAAGAATAATACCTACCAGTACAATAAAAAGACCCTATGACTCATCCAACATTCTTCCCTTCCCGCCAAAAACAATTCCCATCCACCATCAAGCCGCTGCCATAACAAAACACCCACCCATCGACGAAATCACAGTCGCCCATTATGCCATACCCCCATTTTAATAACCCTCAGACCGACAGCCATAAAAACTATGCCAGATGTTCCTATTTTTAAGCCTCTCAGCTCTTCAAACGCAGCAGAAGTCGAGTACGCGCGTACCCATTGGCCACACCCGCGTGCCAATAAGAAGCTTGGTCCCGCCCCTGGCTCCACCTGCCAGGGCTATCCCCCTCATGCTGGCACGACTTGCCGCTGACTAAGATTGGTTTAATTTATTTCGATTCTTAGAACAAAACTGCAGTTGCAATAATTAGGGAAGGAAGAAGTGTGGAGAAGGGGTTTTTGTCCATGTGGAAAGAAGATAAAAAGGACGTCGCAATGACGTGGGAATGGTACCCGTAGGTGGGATGGGAGGAGAGTTATGAGGTTTATAAGAATTGCTATTTGTGTAGGTATATGATGTGGGAATAATTTGAAAAGTTTGTAGGAATGTTAGCATTTAAGATGAAGAATAGGTGTAAGACAGGTGCAGTATGGGGGTTAGTTGGGCGCTATATGATCACTGTGTAGTACGATTTAAGTGCAATTAACATTTCTAACAATGTCGATGCAGTTAGATACTTAAACAATTGAATTATAAAAACTATTACTAGGAATGGCACTCCAATGTTGTCTTTACTGATAATGGTAAATCCAATGGTGTCTTTACTGATAATGGTATTAAAGTCACATACTAATAGATGTAATATTCGTACTTAGATTATATGTTCTGGTTTTATGTTTGTGGATACTTGTCACTCACTGCCTATACATATTGTCTATATATGGAACTATATATATATATATAGCTACCTTTATAAAACGTAGTAAAATTACTCACCTCGACCAGTTAATTAAAATGGAAGTTCTATTGCTAAATGTTCGAATTATTATTGAGGACTTAGAGTTTCCGAAGGTCCCTGCTCCCTTTGCCTGTGACCTTTTCCAACTTTCACCCACCATCCGTAGTTTTTATCTGATCTGATCAAGCAGCGGCTCCATCTAATTATGGTTCCAGTGTCAAATTATTCGAACGGTTCGTGCAACCTCCTATTCCGACGGGTTGAGCGCCGTGGGAGGGAGAGCCACAGCTGGCTAGATCGAAGCCACTTATATTCATAAACAAGCCTATAGGGGTGTCGTGTCGTTCGTATTTATTTTATCTAATAACACAAACAGGATGCGCCGGGTGGCTTGTAAGACATGGGGTATTAGTAATCGAGTTAAGTAATATTATCTGGAGATATACAGGGCTGCAGAGCCCATTTAAGTCTTAAATCAATTAACGAATGAGATTATTTCGTGCATAACTTCTGAAATCGCTTTGTAATTAAAGAAAATATATATTGACAGTTCGTTCCATTCAACTTTTTAGGTTATGCACAGTCGAAATGTTGCAGATTTGACAATTACCGTTGAAGTTGCTGTAGCATTAAAATAACATGTCACGTGACAAGTATGTTTCTCTCATTCTATACTTGCCTTTTGAAGCTTAACACTCATATCATAAACTTTAACGTAGTTATAATTTCTTATCTTAGGTGGCGCTGTGAGGGCATTGTCATTGATACGGGTTAGGTAAGTAGGTATGTAATATTTAGAGTGAAATTAACGTCGTAATATAAATAATTGAAGATATCTTAGAAGAATTAACATACAATAAAACGCACGAACGGAAAACATACATTTTCGTGAAGACGACACCTCATTATTACCCATCGCCAATGCCAAGAATTTTAACAAGCGCGTATCGGGGCATTTTTATCAGTGGAACGGGCTCTGCCTCGGTATTATCACCCAAGGATCTACATCGAGAGCCTCGCCTCAAATTAAGAAACATCATTGCTCATTTCAGACGTCTCGGGTCTTTTTTCATCTAATTTCATATTCAACATAAATATTAAACAGTTTAAAGCAGTCACATGTCCGCTGTCTTTACCGACAAACTCTATGTTGAGCTTTGGACACGTTCCATCCTCGTCTGTCGTCGTTTCTGCGTTAGGGGGAGAGAGATAGGGATATCCTACGTAGACCACGCTGCACAGCGTTAGCAGTTGTCTATGAATCAGTAGTAATTATATAAAAGTACGAGCGAGCACGAGCATGCACGATCCTCGACGGAGGGAACTGGTGTTATAAACAAGCTTCGTTGCCAAGTTGTGATCGTTGTCCTGTCTCGCTTTGACTTGCTGAGTGGCTTATCCTCCAGCTCTGTCGTAGCGGTAGAGTTGTGGAATAAATTGTAATGTCAGTTATCTTTGGTAAACTAAGGTGTATTGGCACATTGTTTTGAACAGCTTTCAGAAACCTTCAGGGGCGTATCGTGACGTTTTACGAAAACTATTTGGTTTACTACGTCGATTTTGTCCTAAATTGTTCGTTTACTATATATTTTATTTCTAATATGTAGATATATATTGATGTAAATTAGTTGTTTAACTTTTTGGCACATGCAACCGGAATAATTTTTGTGAATTTGTCACATTTACTATCAATAAATATTTATACTATGTAATAATTCCTTTATTTTATTCAGTTATCAATTTTGTTTAAATTTCTTGAAACTTCGACTGAATTCTCCATTTCTGTTTGGTGGTCACTGACCTCCCACCCTTCCTTGCTAGTCCGGTGGAAATTCCGGCTGTTTTGCCAATTCAAACTTTTTAAAGTCGGCATTTAGCTATCCCTATTCGAAAGCCAGGAAACTTATAATTTGCATTCTGATGTAAACGTTGAGCACTTCTGAATGCAGCCGAGTTTTAAAGTTCCCTAGGGACTGTAGGATAAAACTTTCTTTTGAACGGAACGTTGACAGTTTGGATTACGGCCCAATCCACATCCACTAATATTAATTTAACCCTCTTATGCGAAGAAAATCTAGCTTTTTAGAGATATGATGCAATAAAACTGGTGTCGAGGAATTAATAACACATTTGCACTTATAAAACATTTTTTTAGAACAGAAACATTATAATAAAACTATTACAAGATAACAATTTACTACAGTTTATTTGATTCTTCCGAACATAAAATGCATCTTCATTTCGTCGCAATGTCGCCTCTAATCTTGTAAAGTTTCTATGATCAGGAATGAAACGCTCTGGATATCTTTCTCGATATAACTCCACAGCTCTTCTTGATTTTTTTGTGAATCGTAACATATCAACTTTTTCTGAATGAGGAAACATTTTGTAAGCATGAAAGTTATACGTTTGACGTTCGTATTGAGTAATGACAAGTATTTTGTGACATTTATGCACTTTAAACAACGAACATTCAGTTATTTTCCAAGACTACTTGATCCTTCCACCGCTAATGTAATTTTAGTGTTATTTCTTTTGAGACTTTTTAGAACAATATTGGTTATAACTTTTAAACGGGAATGCAGAAAAATGTCTCTAATAAAAGTTCATTTAGACAGACGAGAGCTTTTTAACAGGAAAATTTGGATGTTTCTGGAAATAATATAATTGATGACGTCATTGAAAATAGACCTTATCCCATTTAACACCACGTGTCCCAAATTTTACTTAATTTTTTTGTATCCTGACAGTAAAGCCATACTATATAGTTTGAGACACCCTGTATAAAACTTGATATTTAATTGCAAATATTAAAACGCACCCTTCAGCATTTTGAGGGTCTCTGGTCTAAGCAAATAAATATTACCGGCGAAGTAGAGTCTAAGCCCATTGAGACATTTCCCCCTCTTAGCAGCGTAAATAAAAGAGAGAAACTACCTAGCTAGAAAAATGTGTAACTACCCGAATCCGATCCCGTTCCTTCCGAGAATTCGGAAGAGAGGTAAATATTAATTAGAGGTGTCAAATGTAGCAGTTGTTTCTTAAATGCCGCACTTTCAACTTTTTTGTGTGTATTAGGGCAGTGAGGAGCCACTACATTGTCTTACAAGTCAATGGAGTTTTTTTTACATCACAAAATCACGTTACGAATTCAGTGGCGGCTCGTTGATAATAGGTGAAGTGAAAAGCAAATTTGTTTTGTGAATTTAATCCCGCAGATCGAAAAATTTAAACATGTACTAACTCGCAAAATATTCGATTTATTATTACTTTCTTCGTAGTCATCACAGTTTCCAATATTACTTAATAATTAAAAAATATCAGACCAACAAAAGCAATACAGAGTAATATACTTACATTTTCGTCGAACTGGCGGGAAATTTGAAAGGAGTAACGGCAGAATAAAACGAGATCACTGTTTTCGATTTTTTTAATGAAAATTGCAAAATAATATTTTACATTTTCCTTAAATCTAGCTAATTACATCAGTATAATACATTTCTATAAATGAAAAAACTTAAAATTAACAATAATTTAATCAATACAGAACATCAACAAAACCCTTGGGATATAAACAAAAGAATAAATATACAACGAATGAGAGAAAAATCGCCAACTTGAAAATGTACAAAGAAAATACGAATAAATCGAGTGACTTATAACTTCCAAGTTTTTATCTTAAAATATTAGAAAGAGATGGCAAAAATACGATATGTCATAAAAATTAATCCATGCAATGTTAAAAAACTCACAAGTTATAACTGATAATGATCCCAATACGGAAGAACCCAAATAAAACAAAAAAGGACGTAGGAAAATTTCGAACACTCGCTAGAATTGTCCTTACTCAACTAAATAACAACTTTACTCGGTCAGTTCTCCTTGATATTACCCAGAAGTTGGTTCTGGTTGCTCTTTAAACTTTGCAAGTACTTCTCGTACTGCAACAATGGACCCTGATTCATATTCAACCAATTTTGCCTGTTCTGCATCTCGAAATGTTTTAACAGCATGGCATGCTGCAGGGCCGCCAACTGGTTGTTGGGATTCAGGCCGAAGTTGGCAGCGTTGAAGTTCAAGCTAGCCGTCAACTGGGCTAGATTCTGGATGTTGTACTTCTCCAGGATCTGGTTAGGACTCAAGGGGGAGTTTTGGCTGCCGGGCGAAGGTTTCGGGGGATTTTTCGAGGAACTAGACGATGAAGGCAAAGCTTCTGTGGTTTTGGGGGAGGTACCGGGTTGGGGAAGACTAGTTTTTGGCGAAGAGGTATTGGGTTTGGGAGACGGTAATTTCTGAGACGGTGATGGTAATTTGGAGGAATTGGGCGACGACTTCGGGAAATTGTTCAGTTTGGGCGAAGGGATCTTTTGGTTGAGGGTATGAATCCTTAATTGGTCCATCAAATTAGGCGTTGGTGCGTACATGTGCTTCACAACCGGAGAAGACTTAGGCGAGTGCTTCGGAGAGTTTCTTGGAGAATTATAATTCAAGCAAGGGGATCTCCTCACATGTGGTTTTGGTGAGGCACTTGGCAGTTCTTTAGGAGTGACACAAGAGTTGGAGAAAGTCACTGGAGGTTTGCTAGGCTTCTCGATTTTCATTTCCTGGTCTTTCTTAACCGGCGACAATATACCGTTAACTTTCGGAGCGATATTTTGCCCGACTGAAATAGTGTAGTTCAACCCCAAAGCGTTTGAGTGGAGATTGGTAAGCGTTTGAGGAAACTTTAGGGTATCCGCCACCTCGAATCTAGGACCGGTAAATTTCTGTCTCGACTTGGAGACCTTCTGGTTAGGCAATCTAGGTATAGGAACTTTTGGTATTGGTGCAGGTGAGTTTGATTCCTCACTCTTGGTTTCGGATACGGTACTCTTCTCCTGCTCTAATTTGGTCTTTTTGTACAACTGCGACGCGATTTCCAAGATGTTCCTCTTAGCAGACGGTGCGCTCGCTGATTCACTGGTCAAATCCAACACTTTCTGCGTGCCACCTTTCTCTGGAGAAGCCTTCGTACTCTCATCAGGTTTCTTAATCGATTCCTCGAATATCTTTTGGAAGGTCTGAGGAGACCTGGGGTTGAGTTTATTGTCCTTCGGCATATTCAAGACCTTACAAGGTACTTCAGGTACTGGGGACGGTTGAATGTGAAACTTAATAGGAGCATTGTTCTTTACAGGTATAGGAAACTGCGGTTTGGGCCCCACGATCTGCGATACTGTCGTAGACATGGGGATTTTCTCCGTCAAGCTCTTTGCTATCTCGGACAGATCTTGGTCCACCTTTTGTTCGCTGTCGTTGTCGCATATCCTCGAGGTCAGTTCGGTTTTCTCTACAGTTTCAGTTTTAGTAGACTCACCCTTAGTACATTCGTTTTCGTCCAATTTTAAGATTTCGATGTAGTTTTTCGTGGGAGGGATTAGAGGTGGCGGTCTGCCATCAGAAGTCTCTTTCAAGGTGATAGACAAAGACGAGGGTATGTTTATCTTGCAGCTATCGATGAAAGATTGCAACCCGCTGTTGCGTTGATGACCTGGCAAAGCAGGTTTCGCATGATTAGCTGGTTTCGGCTGGATAATAATTTTCGTGGTAGGTTTCTTATCGACTTTAGGTTTCTTAGCTTTGTCATTCTTTACGGGACTGGAGTTCTTTCTCTTTTGCCCTGATGAGGAAGCGCTAGCTTCATTTTGTTTTGTAGCTATGCTCTTTACCACGTTTTTTGCCGTGAGTTCTATGGACTTGAAGAATCTGTACTTTTCCTCCTCTAAACTATCGCTAGTAGACGGCACTTGGTCCTTCGGTACTTCGACCTTATTAACTATTTCAACTTTAGTAGGTTCTGGTTGTTTTCTGTCGTTCACAACCTTTTTCGTTGTGGTTTTGGGAACAGGGCTGGTACCTGCCGTCTTCCCTCCTTTCTTCACGGTTTGTTTGATTATATTCAGGCCGATCGGTTGACCCTCTTTGTTGGACACCTTTTGTATCTTGGTGATGATCTCCACGTTGTTGGTCCTGTTGAGGGTAATATTCGTATACACAGAGTTTTTGATATCACTTTTGTCATTTTGTATTTTGGTTTTTATCTGTTCCGCAATTTCCGGTTTGAGCAGCACGCTGCTCTGGAGAGCATCGGCTTTGTCTTTGTCTTTCGCGTTCGTTATAACTTTGGACGCGTCCGGATTGGCCAACATCGGAGGTCTCTCATCCGATTTCACTTTTTTCTGCACTTCTACCGATTTTTCGTTCTTATTATCTAAAGTACTACTAGTAGCTTTCACACTTGGAGAGTTGGCGGCGACTCCTTTGCTACTGTCCCCGATACTATCACATTTACTTTTAATTTCACCGACACCCCTCTCACTAGCCCTGTCCACCTTCGCTTCACTCTTATTCCTATCACATTCACTCGCGATTTCCTGACTAGGTTGTTTGTTGAATTTGGAGGATTTCCTCGCGCTCTCCTTCCTCTTGGCAGAACCCCTCTCCCCACTGGCTCTAGGAGTCCTGACAGGAGTTTTCATAACGAATTCTGGAACTGGCGAACCATTGAAGAAGTCGAACCGCTCTGTGACCTTGTTGATGTCGGTAATCCGGAAATAGAACGTCATTGGTTCATTCTGGAAGCGAAATATTCATGAGTATTTCCAATTAAAATGTACTGGTGATTGTAACTTACCCTTTTCCATGAGTAGATGTACGCTATGTCGATAAGGGTGTAGTGGTCTGGTAATGGTACTCTTTTGTACAATATGTCGATCTGCAAAGTGAATAATTTTTTTAGAATTGAAGTTTAACTATTTTATGACGAATACTTACGTAGAAACGATTGGTGTCGACGTTGTATTTATTTCTGACGAATTTCTTGAGGACTTCCACGCGACACATACCCGGACACTGGAGGTACCTTTTCATTAGTGCTTGATTCTCTTCGGCAGTGAGATTCTTATTTTTGTCCAGTCCGTGTTTGGTACCCGGTAGGCATATGGCGCCCGGCGTCGAGTCGTCACTGTAACAAAAGAAAGACCAATTGTAACGAAGCTCGGAGGTTCAAGGCAAAAAAGTGCGAACTCATTTAATAAATATTGATGCCGTGTTAGGCCGACATCAAAGGGAGACTTGGCATAGTTGGGCTCCCGTAGCTGTTATTAGCGTCAGGCGGTGTATATGCATAAGAGAGAATGCGAGGCATCCTCCTTATGCTTACTGGAATCTGCGATACATCTTACCGGAGCCGACGCAATCTTAAAAACAAGTAGCGCGTTCTCAGAGATACGGGAGCTGGGCCTTTCTCTCGTCTTCGTCTGACTAGACGTTGTCTCCATACTCTCAGTTATAAACTTATATGCTACGCTGTGATATAAACTTTTATATGTTTAGAGAGGTTTTGTTTTAGCATTCGTAGATGCGAAGCAAACTGATCCATTTCTTAGTTTACACTAAAGCTTCTCTTAAGAGCAAAATGGCAGGCCATTTGGCGCAACGTATAAGCATAGGCCTCTTAACGTGGTACTAATACATGTGATACTATTATTATAGCCTCCGGGCGGAATACATCCCCAAATTCGAAAGCCTGTTCGGAGCGCATGCGTTGGAGCTTCGACAAACAGAAATGTAGTAGAGAGAGATGAGACGACTAAAACGCCGCCGTGTTTTCCGGAGATGCGTTGACGCGGGGCATAAATCAAAGGTGCTTTGGAGAGACCACCGATTTAAAAATAAAGCGCCGAGATTTTATCTCGGTAAAAAATCCTCTACGAGGCCCGTCCGTCGATGGGAAGGTCGCGGGTGACGGTAAAAAAGTGGATTTCGGTATCGGTGGGGTTCGAAAGGGCACCGTATCGATCCGATCGGGGTGCATCGCGTGGATAAATAAAACGTAGCTTCTGGGCGAAATTTTACAATTTAAAATCTGCTTCTTCGGGGGCAGGGGGTTTTATGATTTATCCCGTAGGATTTACGAGCCGTTCGTGGGCGATTGGGTGCTGGGATTTGCTTAGCTTAGATTGACTGTTCGAAGACCTAAAAATGCCAAATCATATATATTTGGAAAAAGATATACTCCCAAAACAATATCCCTCAAACCACTGTGTTAAACAAATAAAAAATTTTAGAAAAAACTACTGTTTCTACATAAATAATTAGTAATTAAAAGATTATACCCTCTATATCTGCCCAAATATTTTTGAAAGATAACTTCTAAATTAGATCGTTCCAGTGTAAGACAAATTATAGCCCTTTCGGGTAAGAACCGAAAGCGATCGTCTCTTAAAGAATTTTTAGATTTTAGGAGTCAGATAGGCGGATGCTTTCAATTCCAGCATGCAGTCGCCTTTGAATAGAAGCTACTTTTACCGAAATATGTCGAGGAAAGACCATAACAATCGAAGAATTTTTGTGGGAACGACTCTGTTATAACTGAACATGGTATCCATCTTTGGTCCATAAATAAATATGTAATCACAAATAATTACCACCCCAGTTAAGACACCTTTTCATTGCTTTAATGTAGAGTAAACTATAAATGTAGCAAACCATATAATATACATATATAAATTCGCTGTTGTGGTAAATGCAAAAGTATTATAGTAATTAAGTTATAAATTTTAAAATAACTATAAACTTTTTACTATACTTTGTAATAAATACCATATTGTCATATCATTCTCAAAGATAACTTCACTAAGGACAAACTTCAGTTGAAACTCGTAAATTAAACAAATTAGGAAGCATAGTGAGGCAAGTATGGTGCTAGCGATAGAAGAGAGATTTAATCTTGTATATTTACATTTTTTTATCGGTAAAATAATAATTCTCTAATTTAGACAATGCAGCCTGACGGACATCAGGCTGCATTGCACCCTTTCTAGATCTGGAGAATGCCGCCACAGGCCCTTAAGACATCTAGGTCGTTGTGGGGATGTCGACCGGATGTACTGGGCGTGCTATTGACATGTGCCCCCGTCATTACCTCCACATACACACAGAGTTCTTAGGGGCTTCCTCTATCGCGACGAAACCGTAATAACGACGGCCAAATTGGATTCACAATAGGATGATTGACGTTTGCGCTTTTCGGCGGGAATAAAAGGACAATGATGGCCAACACCGGCTTTTACTCGGCTCCGTTGTAAGCTTTTAACGTTATTTGACTATTATTCGAAAGCTAGCTGTGCACAAAAATACAAAAGAGTAATAATGATTTGAGAAAACTTCATTCGACAGTTAAAATTACGTTTAGTTTTGCAAATTTTCCACTTTTACTAAACACTACTTCACAAATTGCAACAAATTATTAATCTAGAATTAAAAAAATGTTGCTTTGATTAAGTAGAGACGTAACAAAGATTATCACGCCGATATGACAATCATTACATAAATAAAAATTGTCGAGTACTTACACCTTATTTTTTTTATTACAAACCGATTTGTTTGATGTATCAGATTAATGTTACAGTCTTATATGTACCTTATCAGATGTACAGGAACCGCTAGCTATTTTGGACGGTGGCAATTAATTTTTATCGCACCAACACATGTCGAGATAATTTAAAAAAGATGCGGCGAGATATATAAGGTATCATTATTGCTTAGATGTAGAGATGTATCACCCGAAACAACTTGAGAATCGGCGCGATATTCTACTTCACTGAAAATGCTTATTTTTGTTCCTACATACCTTGGATATTGTTACCTGTACAACCTAATTAGAAACATTATTAAATAATTATTAAGATACTATGAATAACAGAGCAACTTCGTATATATTTTAACTTGTTCGTAAGTTTTACTTGAAGCTAACAGATCTGCATGGTCGGTCGTTGTTACCTTGAATACAACAGAATTAAAGATGCTATACTCGTTTAGGATGCCCCGATTATACTTAAAAAACAGTGTTGTGTTTTAAACTGCTCGCATGCGCGTTCCTTATTTTCGTAATAAGACCGTTTTGCGGTTGTCTTAATATAGGGGAGGACGCCGCAACAATATAATTTCAAGCAAATATGTATAATATATTATCATAATTCTATAGATGATGCCTATTTTAATGATCTAATTCGATATTATTCAAAGCGGGGTGAAAAAAGAATATACAAATTTAATTGGAACGACGGTTACAAGCCGCTATTTGAATGCAACGTTGTAATATCTCAAACAAGAAGGTAACCGCTTTCTGTACATCACGGAAATGGGTCCTTGTCTTTATAAAATTTAATCTTTTAAAAGCTATCAAAAATATGTATATATGGCATTTCAAATTATTAGCACTTCGCAAATTCACCATAACGTTTTCAAGAAGTTTAATTTTATGAATCGTAGGCAACAAGTATGCAGTCTCTGGTCTACCAACTCGCCGACATACGTCGTTCTTGAACACCGTAAGGAAGACAAAGAGGGCCAGCTAACGATGCAACTTAGATTATTACTTGTTTACTTTGCTGACAGTGCAAGACAGTACTTTTCATTGTTAGGTGATAAAATTTTGCTTTCCTGATATATTAGGTGTTTCTTATTTATTGTTATCGTTGGCTTATTATAAATTAATGTTGTGAATACATAATTGTTTAAACCGTATGGTGAATTATGCATTAGTGTTGTGAGTATTCTATTGTATTGCTGTGTGTGTTTATTTTAATTTATATAATACTTAATGCCTCTATAGTATCTATTCGTTTTTTGCCTTGAAAATATTGTGGTATATATTACATATCTAATAAGATACGGAGAATATTCACACCTTGGGAGGATTTCTCGGAAGAACCTCAACCTGATAGAAGTAGATATCCCGAATAGTGATAGAGAAGGTGAGGAAGTTAGAACGGATGAGCAACTAGCTCAGTTAATCAGATATAATTTATATAAAAATATAAAACACAATGAAAGAAAACAGAAGGCATTAAAAAAAGGTCTATTTTAATAATAGTATTAGACAACGCTCGATACCATTCAAGACTTTCAGAATGGATTCCAGATACTGGCACAAAAAAAAGAACATTTAATAATTTATTACAATCCATAAAATTGAGTACGATGCTATTTGAAAAACAGCTGCATTGTTTCATATAGTCAAGGGCAATAATTTTGCAAAGAAATACGTTCCACGATGGTGCATCCATACTATTGTTTTAAATCCCATTGAATTAATATGGGGACAATTAAAAAGAGATATTCAAAGAAATAATGCCTTTCGAAAATTTGACAAAACAGTTATAGATGTTATAAGAAGCGAGGTGTACCGTACCGTATACCGCACCCGCCATGTGGCAACGTCGCCGTCCTCTCGCTGAATTAGAATCCGTCCTCTGGGACGCTTGAGCGTGGGCGTAACGGATTGCGCTGGGTTATCCGTCGCTCCACGGCCTGCTATCTGTAATCCGCGTCACGACTAACCCTTCAGGGGCCGGGGGTTGATCGGTCGACGGCAATTATTGATATAGCGGATGATGTCGAGCGGATGGAGTCATGCCACAGCGGTGACGACGGCGATAGAGACGGTTGCGGTCGCGCCGCGGTTGGTTAGGATGTGTGTCAGTGGGTCGACTGTTAGAAGAGGGGGAATTTTACTCTTTCACCATAGGTTTTAGCGCTTCCTTTAAATATAATGCTGTACTTGCGTTGCTGATTAACAAATTGAAATGTTGTGCTAAATCCCACTTCTGATTTGGTCCTTCCAACCGGATTCTCTTTTATACGAACTCTATTAGGAAATTTATGTGTTACAAAATAAAAATATCTACTATTTACAATAAGATAAATGGATTTAGGCGCGAAATAAGCTATATTACGAACCACTTTCGCAAACTTCTCGATCGGTTTCGAATCGAATGCATTAAAAATGAGAAAATTCAAGTAGCCGTGACGTGCCCCGAAACAAGCTCTAGCCTCTGTCTTCCGTGCTCGGTTGGTGACGATGCACAATCGCGTCGTCGAGAAGAACGTGGTGGGTATACGTCTGTCTTCGTCGCACGCGCGCGTGTTCGGAGAACCTTTACGGCTATCCGGAAAAAGAGAGAGGCGCAGCTGTTTCGAGTTATACGGCTGGCCGACCGATCCTGCCGGATTTCACGGGCGTAGAATTTGCGTACTACTACTCGAAATCTATTCCGTTGTCTGAAGTGACGTATTGTGGACAATGGTGTAAATTAGTAATTAATTGGAGAAAACACACACCAATAGAATAGATCTCTAGTTTAATGGACTAAAAGTATTTAGAATAAGTGCCATTATGTGAAATAAATGTCTCTTTACCTAAGATGTCAGTAAAGTTTGGATACTTTGAGGATATACCCGAAACGAACTTCAATTTTATGCTCTAAAATGCAACTAAATTTTACCCTTTTTCCGTGCAAACTTTTTTTTGGGCTGTGTACGTTCGTGAATCAACTTCTAGAATTGACATCATCTCAAAATATCCAGAGCCTACATGTGACATCTCACTTTACATTAATAATACGTATGCAGAACATAAAAGGTTTACAAGCTGAAAGTGAATTTTTTTAAAATTAGTGTCTAATAGTCACTGTAATTTTTACGCTAATATTCCTCACTCGAAGGACGAGTGCTAGTAGAGTGTTATCGCAGGCCCCTCCGCACCTCTTCATGCGGCTTATCTCCGGAGAACGTTCAAAAACAGGCACACACGCGGTTGAGTTCCGGATTTTCCGTCTCTCTTCGTCCCTCCCCCTTTGGTCGCTTGCGAAAATAGACGAAATAGAAAGTTGCAATCCAATCTCCAAGAACGGCGCAGAGTGCATGAGCGTCGGGGCAAATGATCCGTAAAGGGGGCTCCGCTTTCTTAACAGATCAAGTGGGTAGAAATGGATGAGTTTTTATTCAGTACTGCAACAAATCATTTCTATGTGCCATTTTGATTTATTTGTTTTGGCGCACCCAACGGATTACAAAATTCAGTTACAAGGTAGAACAAACAAAATTACCGTATAACAATTATGATTACACCACACAATACACCACAAGTACTAACGATGTGAAAGAAATATATATATGACACATATAACGTGCAAAACTGAAAAAATTACAAATTGAAAGCATGCTAGGCTGCAGAAATTTAAATCACTACCACTGTTACACAGATTGTCCAGGATATGAGTTCCCTAACATTTTTTGCTTTTGATAAGATATATAGAAGCGCTTTCAATATTATCACGGTTGTTTCACACTCAAAATAGTGGCGAAAATTGTTGTACATTAATTCCTACAAGCAGGTAAATTAAAATAGTATGTCTTCAGGTTTACCTTGAGCAGTAAGTTCCTGTCACTGTCCCAAATTGTCGATAATATCATTAATGAAAATAATAAAGTAAAAGGGCCCCAACACCGAACCTTGTGGGACGCCTGATCTCAAATGTAGATAACCGAGGCACTCGACAAACAGGACTACTTTCAAAGCAAAAAGTGAAAAAGTTGTGAATAATTTGTTGAGAAACCAAAACTTATAAATTATGTAATAAAGCAGGTTTCAACTTGTCGAATGATTTAGAGAAAGAAATCAGGTCAACCTGGCTATGGAGCTTTTATGAGGTTTGAAATAAATGGGGTGATACAAGATTTCTTGATACTGGCCTTCCTTTGACAAATCCGTGTACACTATCCATAAATCAAGAACTCAAAGATCTTAAATGACGTCACAAAATCGCGTCTAGATTCTTATTTAAACCTGGCATTTTTCATTTAGTTGACGGCCACTTTAAAAACGTCTTTATTCAATTTTTTTATTGAGATCCACTCCCATATTATCAAGGACGGATCACATATGCCACATGACGTCAAACCAATAAATTCGCTTGAATTTACTTCTCCAACTTTCAAAAAATCAATGTTTTCTTTGCAATTCTTATCTTTGAAATTACTATAAACGAAAAAAATGTTACTACAAACGATAATATATAAGAATCACAAAAAAAAAATTGAATTTGTAAACGTCGGCTGACAGGTTTACACAGTCCCCTATACCACAAAAGACGATAGCAGGTATATTTCCTTAAGGATAACATATAATAGACGCACTGTACGTAAGTGAATCACTCACCTCGCTCTCGCGTTACCACGTGATATGGTACAAGCAATTTTATTGGACATTATTACATCTTGTTTCCACATTTACAATACGTTATGTAAATACACATCATGCACTTGTAAATATGTTTTATTCGGAGTATAACCGCTTTTAAGTGAGCTTGAAATGTAAGTTTACAACATCGTTAGGTATTTTTAACAAAAATGATGTCACTTGGCATAAAATAGATAATTCTAATGTATTTATCTGGAGTCTCTTGTAGTACAGTACGTTTCTTATTGTTATAGTAATACTTAATACATAGTGTGAACGTGTAAATTTACATCATTTTTTATAGTGAATTGACTGATACGGCCCATCCTCTAACCGGTGTGCATTAAATATTAGAAGCGAGTGGCCAACTTTGCCGTGCCTCGCGGTAACGTCGACCTGGCAATTTTCCAATAACAGGCATAGTTCGATATTGCGGTCGCACGGGACACATGTATGATTTAGTTGTATTTAAAGCGCCGCAATCATGTAAAATGTACGTATCGATTTAATTTGTTGCGCCTATTTCCGGTGCATGCGACCGCGAAAAACACGTCACCGAAAGTTCAATTAATGCACCGATAACAGGGCGAAAAATCAACAATTTTTTTGTACACACCGAATTCCAGGAAACAACTCTCTGCGGGCTAATGGCCCCCAATCAGCATTGAATTACATCTGGAAAACCTATAGCAAAAAGCTAAAGTTACTCGTCAGTAGCCCACCACCACCGGTTTCTAGCTTATTAGCTCTAATCAGTATGCTATAGGTGAGATATCTGACGAATAATCCTAGCTGTTTTAGTCTGTCTAACCCGACAGAAGGAACCAAGCGTGCGCGGTGTATAACAAACTACATCTATCGGCCATTCGTTACTCCATGCAGGACTGAAAATGACACAGACATAAGTATTCTACATTCTGTAGACACCATTCAATGCTGGTGGGGGCATTAGCCCGCAGGGTGTTTCCTGGAATTCCGTGTTGGCAAAATATCGTTTCTCGCTTAATGGAATATAGGTCGATAGATAGGTAACAGTTAATCCAGTTAGCTGCAGTATTTTGCATTCGTTTTTCATTATTTCGTTACACACTGGCAAAACTACATGTTCACTCATTACAACCACTCACTGCCAATAAAACACACTTCCCGTAGGTACAGTTAGATGCCTATTTATTATAAGAAAATCGAACGAAAGGAATAGGTAGCTACTAATAGACAATAGAGAACTTTTAATGTACCCGCGGCAGTCTTGTCCCATAACCTAGACACACAAACCGGCGAAATATATTGTGGGAAAATATCTGGACCGGCCACAAATTCTTTATTTAATAACTACAAAACGCTTAAATTAAAAAAATGCACTAAAAACTGAAGAAGAACGCAAAACTACAATGTAAACACAGGAATTAAATTATGACATAACAGCGAATTTTACTGTTGCGTTGCTGGTTGTCTACTCTGACTGTAAACGTCAAACGTGCGTTGGAAGGGCCGCATAATCGCCGTTAAATAAGGGTTTCATATAATATCGAAAAAAACTTTTTTCGCTTTTTAAATCACGAATTTTTTTGAAGGATGATTCCGTTAATTCTTAATTTTCTCTAACCCCTCTTAAAATATTTGTACTTAATCATAGTTAACCCTGTATAAGTCTCTTAGCAGCAACACGACGTAGTACATTGTCAACCATGTTTCATTTCCGCATACGAATTAGTCGACGTCATGCGACGACATTATTTACAAATTAATAGCTATAAGCTTCTCAATCCTTAATATTAAAGAAAGACGGATATTAATTCAAAATATAGATCAACCTCCTATATTATTAAATTCACTTAAACAAAATTAAAAAGTTAATGAAATTGTTAATTTCACTAAATAGAAAGGTATCCCCAATCTGATAAAAATTAATCCAATTTTTTTGTGTACAACCAAAGTTAAGTAAAAAAATTAAATACCGAACACAACAAACTTTATTTATCGCTACAATTTTAGACAAAACTAACGATTCTTTAAGCAAGAAACTTGTTATATCAGATTTAGCGCCACTTTTTGGAACAACTTCTTCCAAAAGACGCGGCTACGCCACTGCCTTCTAGCCGGTCTCCTCTCGGATACGCCAATGGTAATTGCTTACACTTCAACGTCGTGAGCAGCCAGATCTTTCTCCTTCCTAACGTTTGCTTTGAGTAAATCATTGTCGTCATCGAGGTACGCTGAATGAAATTACAGTTCTTCCAAGTGGGAATACTATAATTTTTATTTGTCTACCACAAGCAATAACTTTTAATTGATTTATCTTGAAAGGATAAGCGGTATCGTTGTGACCTTGAAACGACGCCCTTATGCCACACGGTTCAGATAAAGATGGAAATAAAATCGTGATAGGAGTTCATAGCCACTGAACATGATGATGCTCTTGTTATCTTGTGTTAGTTTTTTCTTTTAGCGTGCTTTTAACAGAGAGTATATATACAGTGCTTTCGAAAAGTAACGAATAAATTCATTATTTTTGAAATTGAGAAGTTTTCGAAAAAATCCCCTGGCACGTCGATTTTGTTTTTAAAAAAGGCACTTTTTGACATACGACCCATATTTGTGACGTCATATTTGTTCGAGATATGACGTCATCGCCAATTTTAAATAGCAACCCCCAATTTTGACCATGCCATTTGAAAGAGCGTGGCATTCTACATACATACATCATGAAAAATTATGGTGTTATAACAAAAATTTCAAGAAAATAATGTTTGAAGATTTTTAAATTTAATTTTATCAATACTGTGCACCTCCCCATTATGCAACACCTGTCCGTGCTTATTTAGATGAGCTGTTCTCGAATCGTTGGATAGGGAGAAGGGGGCCGATTGAGTGGCCAGCCAGATCGCCTGATTTGACACCCCTAGATTATTTCTTGTGGGGATACTTAAAAAGCAAAGTATACTTTACTAGACCGGTTAATTTAGAAGATTTAAAAGCAAGAATTCGTCACGAGATACATCGTATACCTCCTGAAGTTAATGATAATGTCCAAAAAAGAATTTATTAATCGTCTCGGCTACTGTCAGGCAGCCAACACTGCACGATTTAATTTAATCGATTTTTTATATAATTATTATCATTTTCAGTATTGTGAAAATTAATTTTTAAAATCTTCATTATTAAAAATTATTTTCTTGAAATTTTTGTCACACCATAATTTTTCATGATGTATGTATGTAGAATGACACGCTCTTTCAAATGGCATGATCAAAATTGGGGTTTGCTATTAAAAAAAAATTGTCGATGACGTCATATCTCGAACAACGACGACGTCACAAATATGAGTCAAAAACTGCCTTTTTAAAAAACAAAATCGACGTGCCAGGCGATTTTTTCGAAAACTTCTCAATTTCAAAAATAATGAATTTATTCGTTACTTTTCGAAAGCACTGTATAAGTAATTACTATTCTTTTCTATTCTTTTTCAGTGTGTGGCTTTTAAAAAATACTTGTTAAGAGGAGTGTAGTATTGAACTAACATCAAAAAAACGCCGAATCTTAATTTTGTTAAAAAAATAGCATGTGTATGGAATTTACATCAGTTACTGTGAACACGCGGAAGAAAAGGTTGTTAGTGAAAATTATGTCGTGAATTGTGTTCAAAAAATTAGTTAAACAAAAAAGTCACTGTATTTATAGTAAGAAACAGTCAAGTGCCGTTATCGTCTAGTAGAGAATGGCAGTGGAATACTAATACACCAATAATGTGTACATTTTTTCTTAATTAACGATTTGCTGTTATGCTATACATTTTTTAATTTTATATAGCGGATGAGGCCCTCAACAATTATTTATTTTTCCGTTTTTCGAAGAACGGAGATGCAGTAACACTTTCCTCACCTCCCCAATAAAAAAACGAACATAAAAACACATCCCTGCCATATCCATCGAATCCGTCCTCGATCGGAGCCACCGCGGCAACCCGTTAAACAAAACACGCGCGCTAGATCGGCAACCGTCGCGCGCGCATATCTTCGAGCGAGCGGACGAGCATCCCTTTTAAGTGGCTAATTAATTGGGGATTTAATTAGCAGGCCAACTTGTTGGACCTTTTATCGACGACCGATCCCGTGTCGTTCGTGACACTCGTTACGCTCTCGCTCTTATTATCCGCCGTCGGTTTTTTCCCCCACAACGATCCCGATTTGGTCACCCGGACTGGCTAGGATCGTCACACGGTTTCCGATGTTGTTTCTTATGTAAACGCGCCAACGGTGTCCCTCGAGGGATGCGCAAACCAATAAGGCGATGTCGACAAATAACAATAACGTCACAGACAAATGGGATCGAAAATTCGATCTTATATATCGAAATAAAAGGTTATATCCACTTGGAGTGGGCACTTATAAATGAATTTTCGTTCAGTTTTCGACATAAAAATATTTTTGCTCATAAATATTCACTGCAAATAGCATTACGATACTCCTATCTATATCTACAAAATGAGATACGACTGAGGCTGCGTTGAACTACGGACATCTGTAGCTTTGCACGTGCTACACGTCATAAGTTTACACACGAGAAAGAGTTACAAATAATAGTATGATCGAGAGAGACTATCACGTGCGATCTATCACCATAGGTTTTCAAGTGGGAAAGCTGTATTATTTTTAGTTCAGTTATGGTAATAATTTGTTTAACATATCGGTTTAGAGTGTCGGTGGTCAATCTGATAATAATCATAGACGTAAACGCCCGAATCTAACATAATAAGGAACGTTGAATGCTAAACAATGTGAAAAAAGGGAATTCGAGGACCAAAGACGAACATTTCGGTAAATGATGTTGTGGAAAGGTGAAGGGTTTTAACAAATATGTCTGTTGCCAAGTGTTTATCGTGCGTTAGAACGTGCCAAATTTAAAAAAATAAAAAAGTGGAACAAGTAGCAAAAAAAAAAAACAGGTGAAATTACCAATACACGGATTTTTCTATTAAATAAAGTTCTAACACCAAAGATATTCAAATACAGTTCGGTACAATTGCGTATACATTCGAACCGTCGGGTCTGTATACATCTTAGCCTACTTAGTAAATTACAGCCGACCGTAATATGCGAATAAAGAAGACAGTCGACTCCATATACGAAATTACTACCACCCGAAACAGATGCCACGCGTCCTCAGGGCCCCCTGATCCCGCGTCCGCCGGCGTAGATGGATGGCGAGTCACGTTGTGTGCGGCCTGGCTCTCGCGAGACGCAGAGAGAGAGGATGTGAGAGAGATAGAGAGAGATGGGGACGGAGCCCATTCGAAAATCGATACCTCTATAAATAATGCATCGAGGGTCGTTCGGTCGGGAGATCCGCCGTCGACGACGACGTCGTCTTCGAACGTCCAAGCACGAGTGGTGGAACGAACACATAAGAGGTACCGGACAAGAAAAGTTGCTTAAGAATGAAAACAAACACGTGAAAATTACTTTGCGTACACTTGTTTTTCTGTACTGTTATAGTCAATTGTTATTTTCCAAATCATAACGTTTTCGTTAAAAGCAAAGCCTTAACTTCATAAAAATAAATACTTATTTTATAAAAATTGTTTTCTATTATATTGCAGCCAATCGATTTTTTAAGGTATACACCAACCTGCAGTTAAGACACTTCATTTATATGTTTTTTGACGTGACGAATTGTAGTAGATTCAATCTTGCAACATCTTTAAGCTCCAGCCTGGAACATAGATCACTTTAGAAGGTTCATTTAGAAACAAACGCATACAATCCAATTTTCTGAAAACCTGACCAATAAAAGTACAATGCTCTAGTTTATTTGTATTCGAACAAACGGTCTGATTTTATTTATTAGTGTTTAACAATTTTCCTTAGACTATAATCACCAATTTTTTTGATTGGCTACGTCGGCTGTCGAAACTTGATTCAAAGCTGTAAGTTGCTCTGATTCAAGCAACTTTAACGAATTGAAGCAAAGAATACAAAGACAAGAAACATCACTCTTCCATATCCACCACCATTCCTAGCCTTTTGGCCTGGCAGGTGGTGGCAGGCAAAGTTGAATCGACTATCCCACAGTATACTCCACTTTGTTTTTGCTTATTTTTACAAATGCGACTTTATAACGCACAACAAACACTTGTAGCATACATTTTTGGTAAAAAAAAACGACACCGAAAAATTTGTCATGTTAGATCTGCTACCCCCACGCTCCGACCTGTATCGCAGGCCACCGCCGCTCGCGTCCTCGACGATGGACGGCTCTCTCTCGCCGTTATTGCGGATCTGTCGTTCAGTTTTATGGCCCATCGACGATCGAGAGAACGACGTCGGCTGAAAGGTCAACTCTCGTTATGTTTACATTCCAGATTGCCCAGAACGATAGACTTACGAACTGGCGAATGCGTAAATAGGAAATAACGACTTCATCGCGCCGACGGATTTAAGTGTTCTGCACGCCGAGGAAATACACTTGTTATGCGTCGGGGAGAACTGTTCTCTTCGCTCTCCACTGGCCGTGAAGTTTCACACACACGCTGCTGACACACACACACACACATACAACACAGGTCACAGGTTTAGTTACGTCCTTTTATTATTTATTTAACATTTCACAAACATTACCATTTATGAGAAAATTTTTAACTGATTTGTCCTGGCTTTATTCTCAGGTAAACATATGACCGGGTTTATATGAGAAGTAAAACTACAACCAAGTCTGAACAATTTACCATTTTGAAAAGTCTGAATCATAAATTCCGATCTTATTCTTGTTTAAGGTAAATGTATTTTTAGACGAAAATTTTACATTCTAATCATTCTGATCCGTTTCATTTGACATAAAGTAAAAATAACTAGATGTTCACAAATAAGTCTTTATTATTATATTATACTCGTATAAGGTAATTTTAAATTGTGACTCGTTTTATTGAAATAAAATATATGCATGGTCTGTCAATTTATTTTTATTTATGTTCTGTTATTTGTCCTTATTTCAGATAAGTTTAATTCCATTTGTGACCCGTTTCATTTGAGATAAAGTGAATATGACTAGAAGGTCACAATTTATGACCCATTTTACTTGGGATACAATGAATACATGACCTGCAAGTTAGTTAGTTACACTAATTTATTTTTATTCATTCTATATTTGCTATTATTTCAGAAGTTTATTTTAATTTGTGACTCATTCGCCAGCATGCCAGGGTATCAAATTATTTAACCATCTTCCAAAAGCCCTAAATAACTTAAAATTGTTTAAATCAAAGCTGAAATATCTACCAGGTAAAAAGTTATTATAGTACTAATGAGTTTATGGAAGAAAACTTTATGTAGGTAGATTCTATTGTGTTGTTTGTGATACTATTCCAATTATGTTTGACATGTCCTATACATTGTTATCAATTCCTGTACCCATATTTTACATCAATTTTGATTTATGTCCAAGTTTTATTTCAGATGAAATAAAGATATGGTATATTTTTATTTATGACCTATTTCATTTAAGATAAAGTAAATATAAGTAAAAGTTATCAATTCCGTCTGTATCCTTGTTTTACATCAATTTAATTTTATTTATGTCAAGTTAGGTCACTGATTTTGTCTTTATTCTTGTTTCAGATAAATTTATTTTGATATATGACCCGTTTCATTTGAAATAAAGTAAGCGTATGCGTCAATTTATTTTTATTTACGACCAGTTTTATCTCAGGCCAAATGGATTTTAAAAGATTTTAACGTTTTGAGTTGAGGGAGAAAAGGTCGCCGCCACCGTCACCGCCAAAACAGCGGCCGCTCCCGACGACCCGTACACCATCGCAATCAGATGACGGCGCTGACGTGCCCCCGCGCGTGGGAGAAACAGATATCCGCGGCCATATGACGGCGCGGCGGCGAGGGAGCGGCGGCCGAGCGCCCTCCGCCCGCCGCCCCCGACGCTAGGAACCCACAACAGGTTGCCGCCTCGGAGTAAACGGCCGGCGATATTCCGTAGCGACGGTGGTGTCCGCGAGAACCTCGTTTGACGTCGGGATGAGCTCCATCCAAAAAGATCGGAACGATTTTAAAGAAATTACGAGAAATTTTGAGGTTACCGATGAAGGATGGCTCGTACGATTACGTTTAGAGACTTTTGAAGTATTAGATGACCTAAATGACATAACAAAACAGTCGCATATACTTCCAGAGACGTCCCTGTCCTGTATCCGAACGATTTTACGGTTTCCGGAGCCAGACCGGTTCACAAATACGGCAATTAATAATGAAAATGTCCCTGTTTATGCGATGCGGCGTTCCAAAACAGCTGCCGGCTACGCAGAGCGTAAATCATCGCGATGCTGCTCGCTAATTGGGGAAAATCGAAAAACAATATTCAATTATTTTTGCGCGTGGATACTGTCGATACCGCTCGCTCTGCACGCGCCTTAACATTGGCCTGGGACAGATTTCACGCCAATTTGCTTGGAAAGTGGCACATTAAACGTAGGGGTTTTTAAATGACCGGGTGAACGCGTACATAATAAATTTTATGGTATATGTTCACAAATAGACGGCGTTGTACAAAGATCTACCAATGTTATACGAAATAAAGTGGTCTATAAGATTAATAATGCATTCAAATGTTCTTCTATACTCTTTCCCTTTCATTTTTGGTTCTGAAACAGACTTTTTTTTATTAAATTATCACTTTGCAGCTGTGTATTAATTACTTACTAGCATATCATCAAATTCAGTTTGTAATAGATCACAGAAACTATAGCAACATATTTGAATTTACCGCGCAATTTAGTTGTATTTGTCCAAAAGAGATGGCGGAAACTTGAGTCAGTGAGCACTTGGCGTCTCATATTGTATTTTTCTAGTGACTAGTTGTACTCTTGTATGATAATTGGAAGGCCATCGATCGATTTATATCCATTCCACGCCTACCTGCTCTTTCCGCCTCCCTCAAGCGGAAGTGCCGCCGTTTATTAAAAGGCAATTAATCGTGTAAAAAATCGAGTTAAAGCAGAACACAAAGCCCCTTTACCCTGACGTTCGGAAAGCGAGTACGAAATGGAAAATTGAATTAATCATCGGAAGCCCGTTCGGTACGACGTGCCGGTCGTCTTCGTTAATTTTGATAAATTCGAAATGGTGGGAAGAGGGCGCTGCGGTTCGGACGCCTCACTTGCGCCGGGACGCTCTACGAATAGAGCCACAAGGCACAGTTAAAATTAAACCGACTCCACAAACTACCGTAATTTTAAATAAACTGAAATCAAAACAGATTCCTTATTTTCCATTGTTTTAAGCGAAAAGGAAGTATATGACGACGTTGACGAGATTGTTGAGGATGCGCAGTAGAAAATTTTTTAGCACCAGTAAACAATTATTGCAAAATCAATGCTGATTTCTATACCCTGAAAAAATTACTACAAATTTATGTCTACAATTTTGTCGTAGAATAAACTACAAATGCAGTAAACCATATAATTTCGTTGCTGTAGTAAATGTAAAAGTATTATAGCAATTAGGTTGTTGTCAATTTTAATATAATTATAAAACTTTTTAATATATTTTGATTTTATACGAAAATTTAGTGAAAGGGATTGTATACTATACATTATATTTGGGCTAATCATTTGTGACACCATATTTAATGGTATTAAAAGTATCTCACCGATAAATATGGTTTACTTTGATACGTACAACATAAAATAGAACTAAGTGTTGAGCTTTACCACTACTTGTCTCTACTAGGTGTGCTCCAAGGTTAAAATCTTGGACTATTACTATTTCCAGATTTTTATAAATGAATTAATCGATAAGATTAAAGTGTAACAACTAAAATCTTAATGCGAGCAGGATCTTGTTCTCTTTGATTAGGTGTATTATAAAATATATTTGAAAAGGCTCGACAAAATTACGGAAAGAAGTTTTTGATGATTCCCGTTGTTCGATGTTCCCGCCAAATTCAAATACAAAGTAACACATTATTGGCACGTAATATATCTATTGTATTCACGGGCTTTATTCCTTCACAATGGACAAACACAATGCCATATACGCACCCAATTGATTCACCATAAATCCACCGTCACAACTCAACATCGACGTCCAATTACAGCCGCATACATCAGTCATTACAGGCGCGCATACCATAAATCTAGCGAAAAGTCACAATAAAACCTTCCACTTTGAAATTATTATGGCCCGGATCGGACTGGGGACGAAACGACACGCACCTGACATACGGACGTATGCAAATAGCAGCTCCATACCTCAGACGGGGCGCCCCGCTTCGAGAGGGCCCTTTATATATTCTAATAAGCCCTACGTACACCTCGTCGACCTGTCCCTTTACCCGCGGAACAAATTTATAGGGCGCACGGCAATGTACGTGATTAGGTGGCGAGTAGGAACTGTGATATATGGCGCTCTCAATCCCTCGGATGGTTTATGACTCTTACTACACTAAAAGAAGTTTCTTTTAGGTATTTAAAGTGATCAAGTGGTTACACTGTTTAAATTAAACGTAGAATCAGGTAGGATCTAGTGGACGACTATTTAATCTTGAGAAAAAAGAAGATAGCCATGTTTAAGAGTTTGTAGGATCTACTAACAGAATATACTTCGAAGAATAATTCGTATGATGAAAGACATATCATAATAGTGTTGTTCTCGAGTGAAATAATTATAAATAAAGGTAGTAAGCAATATAGTGTCATTCAAGACGACTTTAGACTAAAGGTATGTAGAAAACCAAGTGAGATACATGTGTATATACACGGCGTGAATCCTTCGGTCATTTTAAGAAGAAAACTTAATATCAACATATGTCTTAAACCTCTTAATTTTTGAGCTACAGGGTGTTACAGTTTTAAGAAAAAAATTACTTTTTTATTATAATTTTCTTATCACTCCAGATATTTTTATGAAATTTTGTACACACCTGTTGATCATTAAGGAGCATTGTTTGATGTAAAAAATGTTTTAAAATCTTTGCCAATGACGTCCGTACAAGGTTTGAACTAAACATTTTTGAAGAAAAAAAATGGTACGCCACTGCCTTTTCTAAAAACTAAAATTATTTTTAAAATCTTCATTTATTTTACAGCAAATTCGGTCCCTAGACTTACTCTCGTACGACGCACCACTTTCACGTAAAAAAATTAAAACCAAAAAAGTTTTTTCCCAAAGTTCATTGAAACTGCTTTTGATATTTTGTTGCCATTTTGTAGACACCCACCATGCGTGGAAACACTTTTTTTAGGACAAAAATTAATTTTCTACTTTAACCAGTGACCTTCACGTAGGCATAATATTAAATGTTTGGATAGAAAAAAACGGTACGCCTCTGATTTTTTTAAATTTAATTTAAAGAATCGCGATTTATTTAGTAAAACGATAAATTCAAAATCTTAAACCTAAAACGAAATGACAAGACAAGAAAATACAAACAAAATAAAGAACCGAAATTATGTATTTACAGTAGTTGTTGAAAGTGTCCTCCACCTACACGTATGCAAGCATCTACTCTTCTTCGTATAGACTGACGTACATTTTAAAAAATTCCTGGGGTGCCTCTTATGGTTTGGCAGCATACTATTATACGATTTCGTAATTATTTTTCGGATTGAATCGGCACTGCGTAACACTAAGCTTTTCAGATGACCCCAGAAAAAGTAGTCTAAACTATTAAGGTCGAGAGATCTGGACGGCCATGACTGCGTTCCTCCGCGGCCTATCCACCGATCGCGATAGTTGTGATTTAAAAATTCACGCACCCGTAAGCTAAAATGTGGAGGCGCACCATCGTGCATTAGCCACATCTGGTTTCTTAGTAAAAGAGGAAGGTCTTCAAGCATTGGCGGCAGATCTTCTTCAAGAAAGTGTAAATACGATTGTCCATCTAATCTTCTTGGGAGAAAAAATGGGCCTATCAAATAATCATCAATAATACCAGCCCAAACATTTAATAAAAACTGTTCTTGATGATTTGATTCAATAATTGCAAAAGGGTTTTCATCCGGCCACAAATGGTTATTATGGAAATTTCGTATTGAGTTTCGGGAGAAAAATAATGTACTTGCCAAATAACGGACTTTCCAGCAGCTTTTGAAGAAACCACTCACAGAAATTAATGCGCAACGGGAAATCTCTAGGGAGTAATGCCTGGACTCTTTGAATGTGATATGGATTCGATATGAATTCGATAAGAATTTTCCAAACAAGTACGTGTGAAACATTAAATGTTGCCGCGATTTTCCTCCTGCTAGTTTAGGGGTTCTCCTCAATTTCATGTAAAATTCCTTCTTCAAGTTCCGGTGTTCGTACCGTTTCAGGGACTCCTTTAGCACTGTGATCTACTTTTAAATTTCCGGTTTCGTGAAGACGTCTATGAATCCCAGAAAATGTTCTCGGATCGGGTAATACGCGATTTGGATACCGCTCTTGGTATATCCTCCTGGCTTTGTATGCATTTCCGTCGGCAAACCCATAAGTAAAATGCATGTCAGCTAATTCACCAATTGTAAAATTTACCATTTTTTTATGAAATTTTACCTGCTACTCTAATAATATTTTTTTAATGGAAAATCAATGTCAACTTTATTGCGAAAAGAAGCGTTAAAAATTATGACACTTTACCCAGCCTATTAATTTTTATTTCATTTGCTTTAAGGGGGCATTTAATGAGCTTACCGTTTTTTCTATTCAAATATTCAATATCATGCCTATGCGTCATTTGTGAAAGTAGAAAATTAATTTTTGCCCCACAAAAAGTGTTTCCACGCATGGTGGGTATCTACAAAATGGCAACAAAATATCAAAAGCAGTCTCAATGAACTTGGGGAAAAAACTTTTTTGGTTTTAATTTTTTTACGTGAATATGGTGCGTCGTATGAGAGTAAGTCTAGAAACTGAATTTGTTGTAAAAAAATGGAGATTTTAAAAATAATTTTAGTTTTTAGAAAAGGCAGTGGCGTATCATTTTTTTCTTCAAAAATGTTTAGTTCAAACCTCGTACGGACGTCATTGGCAAAGATTTTAAAACATTTTGACATCAAACAATGCTCCTTAATGATTAATAGGTGTGTACAAAATTTCATAAAAATATCTGGAGTGATAAGAAAATTATAATAAAAAAGTAAATTTTTTCTTAAAACTGTAACACCTTGTAGCTCAAGAATTAAGATGTTTAGGATATATGTCGATATTAAGTTTTCTTCTTAAAATGACCGAAGGATTCACACCCTTAAGTATCGGCATTCAATTAATAAACACCCTGTACATGTTCACGCCATTACTGTAAAAATGCCAAAGACATATTGTTCTACAATTAACTTCAGGTAATATAATAGATTACATCTCGTCTGCCAAATGACATGATTTAAAAATAACAGTTTTCACTACGGAATAAGAGAAAGCAAACTTAATGTTGTGAAGTATTATAAATCTAACCATCCATTAACAGTTACACCCTGTATAAACCTCCGCAGCATATCATTTTAAGACACCTATTAACGTAATCGTCGAATTATACATCCGTCCATCACGGAACAGGTGCCCTCCCGAGACCTCAATAAATAAGCGCTCTGCTCTTCTTTAAAGTTTTGTGGATAAGTACGAGGCCGACAGTGATTGACCGGTTCCATCGCCACCTTATTGGTACGGATTAGTTCCGTTGGTGACGCGACCACCTGGAGAGCGGCATTAAAGTATCCCGTCTCATTATCAATAAATCGTACGAGGAATTTCCTCCGGACTCCAACAACCATCTGTAGCTCCACGGTTACGTCACATCTAAAATAAATATGACGTTGCTCAAGGACGAGGACGTTCAAAATGTTAATTCTTCGGTTCGATTCTATTCCAAAACATACAAATATAAAAAAAGTAACACATTTTGTTGCTACGCTTGCGGGATACCTTCTGGGAACGGCTGTCACGCCACTGGCTTTTACGTTCGGCCCGAGAACGATTTGTCGGCCGCCGGCGGAAGCCAAATTGTTCCGGCCCGGAAACCGATGGGCTAAATAGCGAAACGACTTTTTTTTATTGGCGATTGACTGGTTCGACGTCTCGACGGTCTTTCTGCTTTGTCGTGTCGAGTGGGCGGTGGAGGGAGGAGGGACCGATGTCATAATTGGAGACGTCGTTTAGCGAGAAACAAAAAGGTTACGGTCAGTTTTGGGGTAGGTCGGGAATAAAGATATTGGCAGTGTATATGTAGCTAACGAGAACAGTAACGGTAAGGATGAAAGAACCGAAATGATTATTTAACGTGTCTTAGTTTGTCGATATATTTAACTGTCAAAAAGTTACGGCAAAAAATTAGGAGGTATAACGAAAATAATGCCGAAACACTAAAAAACAGCTTTTAGAGCGAGTTCTCCGATGAAAATGTCGAATAATAAGGAAGTTATGACGAAGAATACCTCTTATTTTCGGTGTAACTACTGTAATTGTTTAAGTTTTCTAATGTTCCCATAATACCAGACTGATCCAATATTTTCTTCTAAATTGTTTCCTCCAGATCCCTCATACCAACAATTTCAGTCACACAATAACTTTCTTCGCTTGTGCCAATTTTATGTCAAAGATATTTGTAACTGATTATTATCATTGCGTTCAACAATAAAATAGCACTCACCTGACGTACTCCATGGAAAGGCTGATGCAGTCCTTGGGGTTGAAGATGGTCCTCTCTGTGTCCTCCCCTCTCTCCTCCGGCGAAACCCTGACAGCTATCTGAGGATACTGCTGGTAGAACAGCTTCCGCCTGGTCATCTCCTTCAAGAACAGCTCGGGTACCAACTTGTACACGATATCCTGGAGGGTCTTGTCCAATCTGAAAGCAACAGATTCATTGGCATGGGACACAGACGTCTTCTAGAACGTTCTAAAGAGGATAATGTATTCCACGATAAAATAAGATAACTATGTGGAAGACTTGGTGTAATAAATATATTATATGGTGCCATAAGAAAGATTTGATGAATGTCAAAGGCCAGAAATGTTTGAAGTTTGGAAAGAGCTGACATAAGTCAATAAATAAGTACCTACTGAATCAGTTTAAGACTTATAAGTAGTAATTTATTTGACTTCGACATGGTAACTTGGTTGACGTCTCCATAAGTCAGAATAGCAGATATATGGCTATCGACAATTACTTTAAATCTTTTATACTAAATTTAAATTGTATTTTTTAAAGGAGGAGATAATTGTCCTCTACTGATTCGAAAGCACTACAGTAGAGATTCCTGGAATACGCACTTGAGACCGATTGGAAGCACACAAGAGAAATATCGCAACATTTCGATGTGTCTCGACTCCCCCTCGGTCCCTCTATTGTGTCTTAGAGTTCGCCACGTGGGGACCACGCCGCGTGGCCACCCCCGTCGCCCTTCGGCACGCGCCGCCGCCTTCTGGGCATGCCCGCTCCTACGGTTCGTCAATAACGTCTCCACCGAATAGAAGAGGAAGTCGATGATGTTGTCGTTAGCAGTTGGCCTCGTGCCGCCGTTTTTTTTTTTCAATCATAACCATGTGGTTAGCAGATCGGTATGGATGTTGGCGGTAATGTTGCGATATTGACCGTAAAGCTATGAGAATGACCTGGAATTTTCCCGTTCGGCTTGAAACTGGATTTGTATTGTGAAGTATATGATCTACTACAAGGAAATAATACGAATTTTAGTTGGAACGAAAATATTTATCAAAAATGCCGTTACAGATTGATATTTACTAGATGTCGATAACATTTTATATTGTACACAAAATGCTTGCATTTTTTAAACATTTCATTAACAATATCACAATCGCTTTAGGGCATATTCTTCACTAAACAGGCATTAAAACCACTATTCTTAATATCTGATAATGACGCAGAGTTATTGGGCTCTAAACTATGTAAAATTGGCAGGTTTCGGAAAACCCCTTTATTGAATACGAAAAATGCTGACTCTGAGGCTAATAAGCTTGCAACTGTTACCCAGTCGGCAGATGGTGTCCTTCGTCCTCGTTTTCGATTGCTACAGAGGAAATACGAAGCCAAAGGGGTCCACTTTATTAGATTATAATTTAGGCTTAGTACTAGTAATGGTAGAATTGTGTTAATGTTAAAAGAAATTACTCTACTTATCAGTTGTGCGTTTGCTCGAGATCTTTGAGAATTAGATATTTAAAATGCAAAAATGACTGGGATAACTATATTTGGATTACAAAATCTGAAAGTATAAGAAAACCTTAACATCCCTGTTAAAATCAATTGAGATAACGGAACTACGTTTGGAGAAGTGTAGAGAATAATTTCCAATCTTTTCTTACGAATTATTTAGGACCTGACCTTGCCAAAATTGATCAAAATGGAACAGTGTACCGAGTTTACGAGATCCACAAATTAGAAAACCACGTACTACTTCAAACAGGAGCTTCAAAAGCACGTGTAACGTGTTATAGAGCACGCATTTTGGACCTTCTTGGATTTACGGGAGCTCGAAAGAAGACACTACGGCGGAGGACGTTTAACAGCGACCTTCCTAATTACAATTAAGACCAGGCAGAGCTGATTTACATAACCGGCGAGCGCCGGTCGTCGTCGTCGCACCGGTAGAGTTCAGCTCGCCGCCTAGACCAACGAATAGAAAACGTGGGAACGCGCCTCGCGAGACAGAGACGGTCGCCGGAGAGAGACGACCGATCGACCGAAGGAGAAACTTAAATTCCGTCTGGCGTTTGGCAAAAGTCACGGTTAGGCGACTTTTCAGCGATGTTTCGAAACGCGCTGCGGTGATGTAACGGCGAGACGAATGGTCAGGAATCCTTTGATTGTCAAAATTGTTTTTTAACGGGTGCCGATCGACTCGTTTCGATTATCCCGGAAATTTTACTCAACTTCCCGGGTATATCGGCTCGATTTAATTGTACCGCCTATCTGATGTTTCAAACAAACAAAATTCGAATGAGATCCCACTTCTGAATTCTCAGTTCCACCCCTTTCTGTCGTAAAAAATCGTCTGGGGTGCGCCTCTGGCGGCATCGTCAATATTTTATACATTAATCAATTAGCGGCACTTATTCTAATTATCGAATCAAATGATTAACAGCGCCAAAGCCGGCAGGTAACAGCGGCCTCGAACAGAATCAATATTACGACCGCAACTCGACTGTAAAATGAGATTTTACAAGGGGCGAGGCGAGAATTCACTTTTAACACGCGCGTGTTTATGTTGCGCCATTTGGGTGTTGAAAATGGCGCTTGTATCCTTTAGATTTTCGCGTGCAATAATTCTGAAGATGTCCCTGGTTGATTCGTCAAATGTTTTACCTTGCCTAGGAACAGTTTACCACATCAAACACATAAAATAAAATATTTGGTTGACAAAAGCAGAGAAATCAAGCCAGCAGCCATAAGATTATCCCGATCTTATTCCTACTGAGTACCTTAGAGACTTTAGGAAAGTTCGAAAACATTTCACTGATGTCAACTTTTAACAAGTTGAAAATTGTTACTATAAAGGACTAACTAACTAGTCCGAGAATAGATCTTTGTGGAATACATATCAAAACATCTACAAGATGTCGTAATGTCAGTTGTACTTACTTCAAGTTGGGTTTGGCCTTGTTGATGATGACCTCACAGACAGGGCAGAAACTATTCTCTTGTAGGAACTTTATTATGCAGCTTCGACAAACTGAAAATAATATAAAACCTATGACCTTAGAGAAGACAATTGAGGTACAGCTCATTTCAGAATACTTTTACGTCACGAGCTATCTTTATTTGGATTCCGACGCACATGCCTCGTATTCTGAAACGAGCTATACCTGTAACAGGAAACGCGACCATTATCATCGCATACGACCTTCCTCGAAGCCACAATGGGTTCCCTCTTTACTTACACGAATGCAAACACTCGGATATCGTGGTGGCGTCTATCAGATACCCCTTACAGAGATAACAGGTCAGATAAGGGTTTATCTCCCTCAGTTTTATCTTCTCCGCTCTCTTCGCTGGCAACTCCATCTCGGCGGTAGGACCTGGAAAAAAAGCAAAGGAAAGTGTCTTCTCGCACAGAATAACTAACTAAGCTACTGATTGAGGGATCTACATTTCGATACAACTTGCCATATGTCAAAAATTATGATAATCCGATAAATTATCCGTTAAGCAAATATTTATACCAGTAATGCAACTTTAAGTTTCTAGCGCTACACTCTTTAAAAATATTCAGTTTGACCCGTAAAACTACGGAAAGCGTTCATAATGCAATGCAATTATATTCATTTAAAATAATTCGGCATAATGCAGTGTAATGCAGCATAATATTGTGTAATATATGAATTTGCAGACACAAATAATACGTTTATTCTTTGTTATCTAAACATTAGATGTAAAACTACAGCTTCTAAAGGGCAACTGTTGCGTTAATCACACATGCAAATAATACTAAAGTAATTACAAACACTTTACATTCAGATACCGCTCTCGTACGTCATACCTAGGGGCATAATTGTTGCATATCAATTATGAGCGGCGTTTTAGCAAACAATCCGATATAATTACTCTATCGTCTGCCGCGTACGATGACGGCTCTGTAATCGATTCGAAGAAACCGATGTTATACATTGTGGTAGAAATCGCCAATGTTGCTGCTGCTATTGCGACTTTAAATGCCGTAAAAATCAAGGAGGCGTCGCGAATACGAAATTCACAAGACGGCCGTGGAAACGTAACCGTAACTAGAAAGGAGTGACGTTCATTGTCTCTATAGCGGGTTTGGGATCCGGGGAAGCTTTGGAAAGGGCGTCTGTGCGTCGGTTTGGCTTCAACAGTGCGTTGATGGGTATTTCTGGCCGTTTTAAATAGGACCGAATACAAAATTTAACAAAGCTAACAGTTCTTAGGGCATTCGATATTTGTGACGTCATCTGGTATACACAGAGTTCACTCTAAGCTTAGATTTTTTTATTTTGCCACTAAAAACAACTATAGCGTTGAAAATTCCCAAGTAGCAGGAATCACTAAATCTACCACCATAAAGCAAAAATACTCCAATTTATGTTAGCATAGTTGTAAGTACGTAATCCACATCATTGAAAATTACTTTATGGTTGGTGAGGCAGTTAGTTGTCTGAAAAGTTATGAGAACTAAGCAGAAGCACCTTAAAGTTGTCCAAACGTTAAAGTGGATATTAAAAGTAACGGCAGCCAAGCTATACCACTTACATATTACTTAAAAGTGACAGCAGCTCAAAAGTGTTTGTAATGGTTTTGGCGACGTATTGGGAACCTCTAAGAAACCTTTAATGTGGTAGCACTTGATTATAGGTATAATTGTAGCAGTTGTCGCCACGTTATGCTTCATCCATAAGGGATTTCCACATTTTACATGGGATCGAAATCACTACAAAACTACTATTACCTTAAAAATCCACTATGGACCTTTACCCAATAATGACCTGTTTCCTATATGACCTTCTAGCTTTAAAGAAAATACATTAGTTTATTTACTAACTTTATCCTATGTCTGGGTGGAATATGAGTAGAAAAAAAAAACCAAAACTGAACCAAACGAACCAACCAAGTGTCATCAAGAGCACTTGTTGGATTGCGTCTTAAAGTAAAGAATAATTTAAATGTTCCGTCACTTTCCCACTCTAATATGGAAGGATACAGAAACAAATACCTTTTTTCTCTTTTGTAGACACTATTTTAACTCATTGTACATTGTACATAAAGCGCGAGATATTATCTACATATATTGGAATTTTGAGGTTATGGCGAATTAAGGTAAAGTGGTCAAACCACGTTATTATAGCATTGCTACCAATTTTAAGCAACCGGAATGTTGATGGGTTAGTTCCATTGGCTACTTTGATTAATGTATAGCTATAGAGTTTGATATTTTTAGTTTCTGCCACGTTAAGCATATATTTTAGGTGTGTATCACTTCAAAGCGATATTTTCAGACATTCTTACCAGATGTATGTTTAAGGTCGCCATTTTATAATAGAAATTTTAAAATATACTCTTCAGTATTGCGTTTGGTTCGTAAATTTACAAAATTATTTCAACTATTTTATAATAGCGAGTTTTTAAGTGGCTCTTGTTTATATTTCGGGCTATAACATACATATTTGACAGTAAACTTTCAATCGTCCTTGGGATTACTCTAATTATAATATATTATGTTACACTATTATAACTATTATTTTCTTAAATATCACAGGAGAAACAGAGATAAACGCAGAAATAATATGTAGGACAGATATCGAGCACATACGAATATTTAGCCAACAAAGACAAGTATATCTAATAAATTTTCTGTTTCTCCAGTTCCTCTTTTAGAGGCGGTAACCACATCCACCCATTTTCGCCATGTAGTCACAACGTGGTTTAAACGTATTTGTATAAAATGCAAAAATGTCGTTGGAACGTAGCTGCATCCAAAGAAGTTTCCCCATTTTAGTCACCCCCACCTAGTAGAACCGTTTCCATCATGTGGCAGTGATTTTGGCAATACACTTTAAAGTTGTCGGTGTCGTGACAACTACCTACGTTCCATTCATTAAAAATACTACTTGGGTTGCATATAAAAGCATCACCCTCAATATTACTTACTATTAGACAACTTACGTTTCTATGCCACACTCTCAAAATTATAAATTCATAATCCACAGTCTCATCGACGTCCCCTGAGCGGTATCTAAAAAAATAATCGTGCAACCCAATCATCAGACCCGATATTACAGTAACGCTCGCACCCCTCATCCCCTCCCTCACCCCTCGCCCTTCGGATATGAAATATACTGCCGACTACCCGAGAACGGTGGTTATGTTGTGTCGTCGATAGTAATCTCTAATCGCAGGTATATAAATCATTCTGCACCCCGCCACTTACCCCCGAAGGGGGGTTACCGCCGCTCGAGGTGGGATGCAGATGCAGGTGGCGACGGCCCTACACGGAAAAAAGGATATAAGGTCTCTCCTGGGGTTTGGGAAGGGGTAGGCGCCGGTCGCTAGATCGTTATGTTTGTTTGGCAATTAAGAGGGGCATTAGGCAAACGAATTAGAGGCTTACAGCCTTCATTGATTTGAACTAGTTAATAAGAATCATCGTGCCTGTCTCTCTTGGATGCCGTAAGGTATAGTCTACACTACGCGGTTACGATAAAATATTATAAATTATGATTTATACCACGGATTTACCTCAAAAAATTACGACTAGCTATAGAGTAAACACAACCATGTGTTAAATAAATAAATAGCAAGTACTTGCAAGTGAGGCCATTAAATATGTTATTCTGAGGCTTAAAAGTCCAAATACATACTTCAGACGGTACTCAAGACATCATCATAAGTCACGAGACCTTCCGAAATCACCAATCAACATTCACATACAATCGGAATATGTATTAATATTGATGCCATCGAGCCTGGAAATTGCAGACCATTTATCTCGGTTATTTTTGGATATATTGAAATGGGACAAAGTTGAAAAATCATTAAAAGAATATGTCTATGACTTGCTCGTGACCGAATTTCCGTTTATAAGAAAAACAAAAGTCGAGCTATCTTCGAAATTATTTTTTTCATTTTTATCCTCGTTTTTATCTGAAATTTTTATCAAAATTCTAACGCGAGGAAGTTATAGATTTTTATTAAATAGGTCTACAGTTAAAAAATTAAATCATTCTGTCGAAGAATAAAAGAGAAAAATGATTTATTTAGGTACTGCGAAGTCAGACTTAATTCTAATAACTGCTGTTATGGATGAAAACAATGTAAGGAAATGATGGTGGCACCATCATCAGGGAACAACTGAGTTAATGCATAGACGAAACGTACCACAACATTATATCTGTTCATTCGTTGGTTCATACGCAAAAAATTATCAGGTGTAATAATAACCAAAGATTTCGGTTATTTATAACGCAAAAAATAGATGATTGTTTCTGTGACGTCACAGCCATTAATTTGCAAAAAGGCAACGTCCTAAATTCAACTGGATATATTTTAAAAACGTTCTATAGTTAGGCCGCCATATTGAAATTAGTAAATTACTAATATTGAGCTCCACACTTGTCGTAATGACCCAATTTTTGGCAAGTAGCTTTTGAATTAATGTTCACACAGTGCAAAGTTGTCCACTTTTATTAAAAAAACAATTACAACATTTGTCATTTTTCGTAAATTCTGAAATTATTGATATGTTACAATATATTTAAAAAACTATGCTACCAAGAATACAGTTCAACAGATGTGTTGGTAATCTATGTGACAGATAACGAAAAACGAAGATAAAGTCGTTTTCCTTCTTCTCGCTGGACATGGTAAGATATTGCTTACATCACGCGACTGCGACAAAATATCGTAAAGCATGGTTTACACCACGCGTCTACGATAAAACGACCTCTAATAGTTGAACGAGCATAGAAATATGCTAAACGATATCTGCTACGGATTCTATTAACAACTGACGATTTGGATAAGGACAACGTAGAATATAACTGCACAATTTCCGTGTCCGCGTCCGAACGCCGGCATTGATATCGCCAACCCAGCACCCTACACGTTCCTCTTTTATCACGCCAGTTCCAGGCGCGATTCAATCAAGTCGACCTCGGAAGCCGCAATGACTCATCCGAAATCTAATGAAACCAGGCGGGCCGATACGAAAGGGCCACCGGATCCGATAGGATCCAGATGCTCGGAACGTGTCCGCCGGATCCCTAAGTCAGGGGTGGCGGGGTGGCGGTTCTTCCTGGAAAATCTCGGTCGGTTCTCGTTCGCTTTCGAGTGGACGTAGGCGTCTAGAAGAATTGCCGCGTTAGTCCGTGATCCGAGGACGATTCGTCTGTCCTTAATGAGACTCTCGGTGACGTTCGAAGCACTTTAGATTGTTGGGAGATACATAAATAATATTGGGTGTCCCGAATATTAGTGCCATTACTGAATTACAATTCTAGTTATAAGATCATTGGCCGATTTTGGTATTATTCATTGAAATCGTATAATGTATCGTATAATAAATCGTATACATGATATAACAAGGACGTTGCGGCGATCTCTGACGAAGATAAAAGATATATATTTCCTTGTCGGCCGTTCTTTAACTTCTAATCATGTGACGGCGTCTTTTTTACCAACGACGACAAAGGGGCCTTGATCGCCGTGACTAATCCGTTTTTCACACCACTAAAACGTCATAACTCACCAACCCTCCCCCCCGAGGAACGTTCATTAGCGTAATTCGGCGACGCGAGGTTCCAGAGGCGATGATGTAACGTTCACAATTGCTTGGAGAGGCGCGACACGTCGGGCGGTCCGGTATTTTAGGTTCGAGTGAGACTCGAATATGTCATTTGTATTTGTGGGTGTATACCAGTGTCTTGCCTGACAAATTATCATCAAATGTCATCCAACTCTTATATATCTTTTTTTTTTGCGGTTCTTATAGATTTAAGGTATGTTGCTGTTTGTAGTATATATTTTTTCGTTTGCAATAAATTCTAATAAAATTATAACTCGCTGATTAAGTTTTTCTTATATTATGTGAGGTCCCATATTCTCTAAAATGTGCACAATCTCTAAAATATGTAATCATTCTCTAAAATACGCAGATTAACCAGAATTACCACATTCTGTAAAACGTGCACATTTTCCAATATATGCACATTCGCAAATATGTCATTCTCTAAAATGTACACATTCTCCAAAATGTGTGATACCACGTAAGGTGACAACGTATCTCCGCCTTTACTATCAATGAAGAGCGTCCGATATTTCAAGAAATCACTCACATCTAACGGCGTATGAGAAATACGCGCTGGCCGATCCGAGTGTGCCGTGGAAAGCTTCTCGTTCCCCCTCTCCCTCCCTCTCGCGCCTTTCCACGATGCAATTTTTACGCTCCCTTGGCCGGCTCCTTGACACAACATCGATATCGCTATATAGACGGGACCTCGTCTGAATTTTTCAAGAGCCCCCCCCATCATATTCCTTCTGGATGAAAAATGCGACCCTCTCGGACTCCGTTTATGTTTTATTTATGTACAAATTTTGAGGTGGGCATATCTCGCGTAATGCGGGTATATATATGAGGCCAGTACGACGTCTGAATGGGAATGAGTTGAGGTGGTCAGTGGTTCGCTTGACGAGGGGGGGAGGCATTAAAATACGTTTTTATCCAATTAAGTGCGTAAATAGAGCAAAGTTAGGGTTACCGGAGAGCTGTGTGGCTTCTGGAAAATGAGGAAAATTCACGTGTGTGGACAGAAAGTGCATCTCATTGGGCAAAAGGAAGAAGTATTGCATTATGCTATTATGTACGAATATAGCATAACAGTGCCTAATAAAAAATATTTAACCGTGCCAATGAAAAGAAAAATGTGGTGTGAACGATGAAGCGTGACGAAAGAAAGCATTGCCACATTGTTTGTTTGCGAAGACCATTTTATGTAAGTTTAATTGGAAATATAGGTACGTGTAAGTTCATGGAAAAAATAAAATGTAAAATACTGCGCAGTGGTCACAGTTTATATTTACTTAAAGTAGTTTCTCCTTAACCTGTCTGTGTATGATCGCCAAACACACCCTGTAAAAATAACACGTACTTATTCCATCATTATCTACTGTTGCCGCCGTACTAAACCCCATTCTTCCACCCCCACCATACCCTCTAAGGGTCTTTACGCCCGCCGAAATTCATTCACTTCCTGCCGACAACGGCCTCACCCGCCGCAACTACATCGTCATTACTTTCGGCACTTTCGGTCGAAATGCGTCCGGATTCCCGATTTCCACGAATTTTTTCCACCCCCCCCTGGCCGACGGCTCCCCTCCGAGCGCCCCGACCCGTCTTTTTCCGACTTTTAGCCATTGTCTAGCCCCTTCCCGCGCTCCTTCCCTCTTCGTCTGCGACGGGGAACGGAGCTATGAGTCGGTCTCTCTCGCACGGGCGGATATTGGACGTCCATGGGGTGGTTCGAAGGGTGTACTGCGCTTTCTGAAAATGTAGACCTGGTGTGAGGCGTACAGGGTGGAGCGCTAAAGAAGTCGAACACTATAAGAAAAACTCCAAAACTTCCGTTACACACGAAAATTGAGATTTTAGCCAGAAGCAAAAGATATCTGTCCTATTTCTGACGGTAAATTACCTAAATTTGCAATTATAGTAAAATTGAACCAAATTACTAACCGAAATTCTGAAAATACCAGTCATAACTTTCAAATTATAAAATAAAGTTACATTTAAAGATTTTCCCTAATGTGGGACAAGTTCTGATAGATAATCTGCTGACATTACAACAGTGTCAAACTCGACCAATCAAACAATGGAAATGGAATCACTTATGTGAACCTGACACACAATACTTTAATAATAATAATAATAATATAATAATAATATCTCTACCTCTCATTCTAATCACAGGGATTAGCCCAGAAGTCGAAGACTTGTGCGGGAGAGGGGGCGGTATATTATTATTAAGCAGGCCGCATTTGCGCCCAGGAAAGACTTACGTTGGTAGACCCTAACCACCTATTCAGTGCAGGAATGAGGGAAACCTGGAAAACCTCATTAATTAGGGGGGTAGTCAAATATCAACCGGTATCAATCTCTCACATTGACCCAAGCCAACATTCTACCACCCTACCATACCCGCAGAGAGGGCGCCAAACCTCTCCACGAATATAGCTTATATACGGTCTACCGGCAGCTGGGCTCGAACCAACACCGATCTAGTCACCTCGATTCAAGTACTGACGCCTTAAACCGCGCGACCACTGACCTAATAAATTAGTATATAGTTATATGCAGTAGCATTTTGTCTGTTTGTAGTAACTTTAAAATAAAGTTAAAGATCCTTTATAGAACAACTGATAGGTACTCCGATTGTAACAGCATTTAACTATTGCTTTATACATAGAATCGTTCGTAGTCAATTGTAGTGAACTACAAATTAGTTTTCGGCCTCTAAACTAGAGCCCGCCACTTTATGTTTGACTTGGCGGAACTGCAATCGAAATAAACACTACTACAAGAAAATACAAACGACATACACGTTACTACAAAAACCTACAAACGATATTTTAACCCCCGCTGAAAATCAGTCTCTATGTTTAATTACAAGGAACTGAAAATAAAATAAACGTTATTGCAAGCAGCTACAAACGATTTTTCAACCTCCATTTTAAGTCAGCGACTCTACGTTTGATTTCGAGGAAATACAAACGCCACATACGTTACCACAAAGAACTACAAATAATTTTTGAGCTTTTGCTGTAGAGTCAGTGACTATACATTTGATTTCGATGAACTATAATCGAAATAAGCGTGATTACAAATAACTACAAACGATTTTTCAACCTTCGGATGAAGTCAGTGACTCTACGTTTGATTTCGAAGAAATATAAACGACATACAGGTTACTACAAACAACTACAAATTACTTTTGCGTTTATGACGTAGATCCAGTGACTATAACATTTGATTTCGAGGAAGTACAATCGAAATAAGCGTTACTACAAACAGCTACAAATGATTTTTCCACGTTCGTTTGAAGTCAACGACTCATACGTCTGACTTTGAGGAAATATAAGCAACATATAGGTACGTTACTACAAACGATTTTTAGGCCTCTTACTGAAATGTGACTCTATGTTTAAATTTGCGGGACTACAATCGAAATAAACGTTACTACAGATAGCTACAAACGATTTTTCAACCTTCGGATGAAGTCAGTGACTCTACATTTGATTCCGTAAGTGACTCTACGTTTGATTTCGAGGAACTACAATCGAAATAAGCGTTACGACAAACAGCTACAAATGATTTTCGGCCTTCAACTGATATCAGTGGCCCTATGTTTAATTTTGTGGAACTACAATCGAAATAAACGTTACTACAAACAGCTACAAACGATTTTTTCAACTTCCGTTTGAAGTCAGTGACTTTACGTTTGATTTCGAAGAACTACAATCGAAATATACGTTACTACACATAATTACAAACGATTTTTCCACCTCTGTTTGAAGTCACTGATTCTACGTTTCATTTCAAGGAAATACAAAAAACCTACACGTTACTACAAGCAACTGCAAACGATTTTTGAGTCTGAGCATAAAGTCAGTGATTCTACGTTTAACTTCGAGGAATTACAAACGAAATAAACGTTTTTCTTTTGAAGTTACTACAACTACGAAGTAAATGTTGCGACAAGCAACTACATACCATAATTTATAAGATTCCTCACTGCCTAAAGGTGGTTCTCCATTTCGACAACACTGAACCTAACCTCTTCCTAAGTACTTCCGTAGGCGTCTTAGCCACTTCCCAGACAAACTACGCTAAGTATTCCTCGTCCACCCTATACAATTGCGTAAACACACACTCGTACAGAAGAAGATCCCTTTCACCTCTCTCTTTATCTCGCTTGCGCGGGTCGCCGAACGGGCGAACACCTCGACGAGTCTAGGGCCGTTTAAATGATCGGGGCCGCCGGAGGGGCAATCCGCAGCACGAACAGATTGCCCCCTTAATGCCCTTAACGGCGAATAATGTTTTATTTATGCCTATTCTCTGGGAAAGGGGCTAATTGGTTTCAGGCTGAATTATCGGATTAGTGTGACCGATACCGACGAACGCTAGGGATCCCGAGCGGAATTTCGAAAATTTCTGATCACAGCGTGGACGATGCTTTACTTGGATGGAGTTAGTGTGGTCAGTCCTTTATCTAGCTAACTGGCCTGAAACTTTTTAGATAAAAAAAACGGGTCTGATCAGTCTAGACAGCGTAAGGAATATATATGGCGATTTTAAAATATGCTGTCAAAATAAAACACTTAGGAAGTTTCGATATATTCTCGTGTATAAAATAAGTGTAGGTATATATGTGGTCCATTGAAAACGACGTAATTTGGTGATGCTCAGCACCACCCAGACCCCCGTAGCCCGCGCCCATGAACCGCAATGTCAGTATACCATCGTGCTTAATTAGTGAGGATGAGTCGGTAGAATTTAACTGAAGATGGAGTGTCGCTGTTCCAACACGTGAAGGTTTCCGAAATCTTCTCCGTCTAGAGGAGACATCGACGCCTAGGACCTCCCATCGCGGGTTATTTCGGGGTTCTTCGATGGGCGAAAGGGATCCCCTGCGTCGGTGGTACTTTGAAATGCGCGGTGATGCTGGGTGTTTCGAAAAATGGAAGGTGTGGGTGCCGAGGAGAATTTTTTCCGTAGGATTAAAATAATAATGGGTACATACCTTGATTTTTAGCCAAAAAAGCATCTAAAATGATAACATGTTGTTTCATGGAAATAAATTACTTGTTTGTATCGGGCCAGGAAAATGAGTTTTTTTAATCAATTTATTTTTGACAAGTGATCATTACACCAAAAAAGATTGGTTTCCTGAGAAAAAATTAAACAAATTTGAATTTCCCGCCTCAAAAAAACCCGATGTCCAAAATGTATACAAATATTTACAATTCATTTACAGACATTGAAAATAAAATTTTAACTTTGACATCCTGTAGATCCAAAAGGAGGATCATTCGGATAAGGCTTAATCGCTCCATTTTGAAGTCGGTAAATTGCGACTTAGCTCTGTCTCGTTATTAATTAATCACCCTGTACATACATCTCCATGGCCAACTCGAGTATTTCCGCGCCAGCCTCCTATGCAAACAGAGATAAGACCGGGGATCTCGTGACGTCACGGTAAAGCTGTTTACACACCGAGAGACGCCGAGCGGCTGCTAAAATATTCCTATTTTGACAGGTGATCCTTAATCTCGGCATTATCTCGAACAACGCGACTTACTAATGGGGAAATTCGACATGGTTTCGGCGGCGAAACACGCGTTTAATTAATATCCTCGTGGTTTTTTCTTTTTTTTTTTGACCCTCCCAAAAAGGCGAACGTCGGAGAGCGGCACTAGAAGTTCCGCTCGTCACTTATTCGATCCTATCTTTAGAATAAATTAGGAAAATACTACCAAGATATAATTATTGCATATTCATAAATAAATAGGCCCGGATTTGATATACGGGGTGAATCACAACTTATTTTAAGAAATTTGAGAATAGGTGCGTCATGAAAAATATAACGTCAATAAATAATTTGTTTTACAGGTGCAGATTACGGTGTTGGTGTTATGAACAGGCGTGTAGGTAATGCGCTAATTATTAGTGATGATGTGGTGAATTTTCGGTATTGTTAAATGTAACGTATTCCTTTATTTACAATATAACTCGTGAAAGTTACGGCGACAATGCTATTTTACTTGAGGTATTTATAAAATCATGCCATCTGATTTCATTTTTCCATAAACATTTTTAAAAAATCCTCATTTATTTCTTTTGTTTATTATGTTTTCAGAATAAAACAGGTACTTAGGTAATTTAATGTAGTGAAGTCAGATAGCAAGATTTTATAAATGCCTCAAATAACATTCACATCACGTAAATGAGGCAGTGAATATAATAAATGAGAAAAAAATGTAAGTTTGATTTACCATTGACTTTTTAACACCCTGTATACATTCTGGTAGCTTATTAGAAAAGTTTAATTGATTCTTTATAACTTTACATTTTAATTTTTTCGATAAACTTAAACCTACCTGAATTTCCAATTAAACTTGCATTGAAATGGTCACAAACAAACAATGTTGCAATGCTTCCTTTCGTCGCGCTTCATCGCCTTACTCCACATTTTTCCTCATTTTTTGATACGGCGAAATATTTTTGATTAGGCCCTGTATGCTGTATTCGAACATAATGGCATAATGCAATACTGCTTCCATTTGCCCGGGAAGATACACTTTCTGTGTCTATATTACGAGCCTATTTTGTAATTTTATTCAATACCAATGTCCATTTAACACAATAACACCTAATAATATCACAAATGACAAATTAACTCTTCTAAACGTGTGTAGATACGAACTAAAACACACCGCTGTATTTAGGTATACACGTCTTATGGGGGAGTGGCCTAAATTTCTAAATACCGTTTCTAATGATTTTTTCTGCTTATTAAAAAACTAGCTATTTTTACGTGTATACTATAGTTTTATAAGAAATTACCCTCGAAATTAGCCCAACAGCCCCCGACGCTTTGAAATCTGCTCGCCGATGCCTTCAAAACACGGCAAGTAATTTTTTGCGCGTAACCTAACATTTGCATAAGCTCGACAAACGCAACTACCAACTACATATCCCTCTCGACCCGCGGCCAAGACATTAACATACGCTCTTACTATCGTTCGGTGTCCCATTCGGCAGCCGCGTCGAAGAACTCGAGGGCATGGGGGCTCATTTTCTCCGAGACGCATTTAGAAACATTAATTAATAATTAAATTTAATTGGGTCCATATTTTACGCACCAATTACGGGACATGGTGGTATCGCGCGAGCGACTACGCTGTCACACAAAAGCGGGAGGATAGGGGGGGGGGTATAAAGGACAAAAGCAAAAACGTTGACAAATTTTTATAAGGATATGAAAAACTGCCCGTTTCAAACGACACTGTATTATAACGTATGGTCTTTTCAAAGTCGTTGGTAAAGCATAAAACGACAGGCGGGCGAATTTGCCCGTATCCATGGGCGTACGACAACAAATTTAAATGGGGTTTAATTAATTTTAAAAATTACTGTTCTTTCCCACATTTGTTTTATAAATATGACCTGTAGGATATATAGGTGAAGGTATTTAAAAAATATATACCTTATCATAAATATATCTTACCATAGTTATGGTATTTATACTGGAATATATTAATTAATTTATGGCAGTCACTAATATAAATCTGCAAATTGCTGTATAAATAAAAATATGGCAACTGCTCAAACGTAATCTACGTATAAAACCAGTCGCTGAAATTAGCAAGTAGTATGAGATTATCTGCTTCCAAATGCAAATAATTATAGCTCGGATCTATGATTTGGTCCTAATGGGAGCATGCTAACGAGACCTCTTATCGACAAACTTGTCAGTCAGCGACCACTCTCACCATCCCAAGACGCCCGATGGCAGACAAAGTTCACCGAAAACCACGAGCGATTATGGTGCAAAAAACCTGTGAACGACATTATTAATAAGTGTCCACTTAGGCACCCCCTGGGGGGTCCCATGAGGACTTCATCGTGGCCTCACCAGAAGCTGGCCGGTGTCTGTCAAATCCTGATAAATCGTCACAGATCGGTGTATCCGGCCCAGGCCGACGGCCTTGACTGAAAATGCTGGTACTTTAGGCCTAATGCGCTTCGGTACAGGTCTTGCAAGGTTAAACGGAAGAATTTTGTAAAAAAAAACAGTACTTTATAAGATTCTCAACATAAATATACAGTATGCGCCAAAAGTATGGAATAAATTCAATAAAAACGATACAATTATTTTTTGGGAAAAATCTTCGAACAGGTCGATTTTTAATTTAAAAAATACATATTTTAGCGTAAAATGCGATTTTCAAATGTCATTTGTTTTCGAGGAATGACGTCATCGATTGTTTTTAAATGGCAACACCATATTTTTTCCCTTGAATCTGAAAGATCGTTTATTTCTCTATCAGACAGTACTAAAATTTTGCCCTCATACATAGGAAAGTTTTCGAGTAAATGACGATTGAATGTTAGAAAACGTAAATCAATTAAAATAAAGCAAAAACGTTATCAAGTTTAGTTTTTCGAATTCCATAGTTCTTTTATGGATCACGTAGGTGAAAATCTTTGCAAAGTGTCATTGTCACACCGACTTTCTAATAAGTATTGTAAGCGACATAGAAATTATTATTCAATTTAAAGTATTATGGCACATTTAACTGTTACTCGAAGAATTGAAATTTTAATTCTTATCGGATGCGGGAATATGACTAGAACTCAGCAGGAAGTTTGCGATTTATTTAATGAAAAATATCCATATCGCCCTATCAGCCAATCAACAGTCAGTAAGGTAGAGTCTAAATTTAGAGAAACTGGCAATGTTGTAAATATTCCAAAACCTGGACGTCCAAGCATTAATGAAAATCAGATACAGAACATTTTGATAAGTATGGTGGATAATCCTCATAATTCTTCACGATTGGTTGCATTAAACAATGACACTAGTCAGAGTACAGTGCCACGTATCATGAGGAAGGAAAAATATCATCCCTACAAAATTCAACTTGTGCAGGAACTCAATGAAGATGATTCCGATCGCCGCTTATACTTTTGAGAAATTCTAATGGATGTATGTCAAGGAAATAGAAATTTACACCGGCAAATACTTTTTTCAGATGAGGCCACATTTTGTCTGAATGGTACAGTAAACCGTCAAATTTGCAGATATTGGAGTCGGGAAAATCCTCATTGGATGGCAGAGGCACATACCCAACACCCTCAGAAATTAAATGTGTGGGCTGGAATATTTGACGACAGAATAGTAGGGCCTTTCTTCGTTGAAGGAACCCTTACAGGACAAAGATATTTAGAGATTCTAGAAAATGACCTTGTTCTAGCCCTTGCAGTAATTTTTCCTAACGATAATGACCCTGACATTCCTGACGATACCATATGGTTTCAGCAAGACGGTGCACCTCCGCACTATGCGCGCCCTGTACGAGATTTTTTGGACAACTGTTTTCCTGGGAGGTGGATCGGCAGACGCGGACCGATAGAATGGCCTGCAAGATCGCTAGATCTTACACCTCTTGACTATTTTTTATGGGGATACTTGAAGTCAAAAGTGTACATTAATAAACCACGTAATTTAGAAGAACTTCAAAATCGCATTCGGGACGAAATACGCAGAGTTACCCCAGAAATCAGTCATAATGTGCAAGAAGAATTTCTTCACAGACTTGCGCATTGTCAAGAAGTTGGTGGATGGCAATTCGAACAATTAATTTAAGTATAAAATTTAATCAATTGTATTTTATTTTACATACCTCAGAATTATTACTTTTTTATGGATAAAATTTACGTTTTCTAACATTCAATCGTCATTTACTTGAAAACTTTCCTATGTAAGAGGGCAAAATTTTAGTACTGTCTGATAGAGAATTAAACGATCTTTCAGAATCAAGGAATAAAATATGGTGTTGCCATTTAAAAAAAATCGATGACGTCATTACTCGAAAACAAATGACATTTGAAAATCGCATTTTACGCTAAAATATGTATTTTTTAAATTAAAAATCGACCTTTTCGAGAATTTTTCCCAAAAAATAATTATTTCGTTTTTATTGAATTTATTCCATACTTTTGGAGCATACTGTATGGAAAGAATACAAGATCCAGTTGAAGAAGCAATCATTGAAATATATTTCAACTAATATGGCTGATAGCGTGCTAGTATACCTTTTTAGGCAAATAATGCAAAATAATATAAGAATTTTTAACATACCGAGGCACAAAAAGCTTATGGAGGTTTAAATATAGGCGAAGTGCTGCTCAGATTTCGATTTCTCATCCAAAATTCATGCAAATTATGCTAATATTAAGATAAATACTCGGATAAATATTTACAAAAAAGTCTAAAAAATCTTTTAGACTTCTGCACGGAATTGGAAAGTGGTCCACTGTAAAACCAGACTTTGCGCAGGGCAAAGCATGCAGTCGGCAACTAGCACGGCGGCTAAGTCTAATAAACGGACTTGTGATATTCAATTTTAAATTTGATTACTTTATCTCGATCCGTTTTGAAAATATTTGGAAAAAATCAAATTTTGGGGTCCCCCTTTAAAGAGCAATAGCTCCGATAGGGGGCGTTTTCGGCCTAATGTTTATATAACTTTTTTTTCTTATTTTTGATCGTAGAATCCACAGTTAATTTTTGACAGGCTAATTTTGGGACACCTCAAGTATACCATCTTGAACTGTAAACTCTACGCCGATAGCAACGCAGTGTCTGCTAACAAAAATATCGCCCTGTACAAGTTCATATCTACAACTCGCTAGTGTCGCAATGTAAACAACAAAGCGAACATACTGACACTATATTTTTACCGATGACGATGCGGTTTTTTGTTTATATTCTTCTCGAATCGTATTATTTTCTGAACTCGACTCGATTTCCGGTTACCGTGTCGAACTTTTCAGTTATCGGAGACCTAAATATTTCGCAGGCAGAGGTCCTCAATTACGGTGGATTCCTCGGAGGACCCCAACCAGCCCGCCTTATCTCCTTTTTAATTAACTTAGACGCAAATCAAAGCCGAGAGAGCCTGGCCTAAGGGTTTCGGTGTTATTTTTCACGTGCCGTTCCTCCGCGCGAGGAAAAAAACAAAACGAAGGCGGCCGACTGCACAAGAGGGGATACGAGAGAACGTATTATCGTTATTTTATAATACGAGGAGCGATCGAAAAATTCCACTACCTACTGTTTGAATCGAATTAAATCAAGCTAAACTTGACCCACAAGATTTCGCATGGCTTCATGGGATTTTAACTGATTTGCGTGATTTTACAGATTTCTACAAATTTTTTTTTGATTTCACACAAAACGTACACCTGATTTCAGTGTCACCCCCCTCGGTTTGAATGGAACAAATAAAAACTAATTTGACAATAATTCAAGATACCTACCTTTTTGTCAATTTCAGATTGTTTAGCTTAAAAATTGCATTTGCATTGTTTTAACAGTGAAGCAATCAAATGCTAAAATGACAGAAACAGTTTAAAAGAAGAATATGTTGAATCTAACACTCGATATAAGTAACAATTGAACAATGTCAAATACTTAATATAACAAAATATTATGTTGGACAATACACCACTAATGAAACATACACATCCTGTGACTTGTAAGTGTTTCTTATAATGTTATTGATAAAAGAAATTAAAAAACTAATACTGGAATCATTTTTCAGAAAACCAGCTTGATATATTGGCCACATAGTTTGAAATTTAAGAAACATTTATCTTAAAACCAGATAAGTATGTATAAATTACTTTGGCAAAATATAAATTTTTCAGAAACATACTGTTAATTTAAACAATTTTCCTTGTGGAGATATAATAGCCGACTATATGTTTCCCAAACCCAATAACGACTATTCGCGAAATCAAAAACCAATATCGCTGGAAAAAGTATAGAGGACCTACTTTCTGCATTCTTCCAGCATTGGAAATCCCGCTGGGAGAAGTGCGTGACAAGCAAGGGGAGTATTTTGATAGGGATAAGATTGATTAAGTTTCTCAATAGATAAAAAATTCAATCGTGGAACTTTTCGATTCAACCTCGTAACAACGTCGGGGAAATGACGGAAAAATGATAGCGATTTCTGAAAGCACATTTCGAGCTGTGTGAAACTGGATACCTCGCTGGATACGGACGCGGGATCTCCCAAGATTTAAGCGGTTTCCGACATTAGAATCCCCTGAATTTAGGCGCTGCTGAAATATGTAAAAAGACTGAAGCGTACCCCTCAAAGCATGCGAATTATTTATTGAAACAACAAAAAGGGTGGAAAACGACACCTCGTTTGAATATTTACATTATCGGCCTCTTGATCAATGGTAAATACGTATAACGCCTCAAAAAAGTAAACATCCAAAAAAAATTAACAATAATTATTATTTATAGTATTTCCACAATGACAATTAAATTTGGGGTAAAGGTGTTCATCAGAACTAGTGTGGCTTTTAAAGATATCAAACTACTGGCCTAAAATTTAAAATCTACACTGATAAAGCTGTCAACTGTCAATTTTTCCAATCTGATATTAGAATTGAATTCAGCTCCCTCAAAAGCCCAAACTCCTAGTGTCAGCAGAGAATATTTACTTTTCTATTCTTCGTCGACAGTGAATTGACAGCTGTCAACGGTCAATTTGTCCAATCTGACATGAGAATTGAATTCAGCGACCTCAAAAAACCCAAACTCTCACTGTGAAAAGAGGATATTTACTTTTATATTCCTCGTTGACAGTCAATTGACAGCTGTCAACTGTCAATTTTGCCAATCTGGCATGAGAATTGAATTCAGCTCCCTCAAAAGCCCAAACTCTCAATGTGAAAAGAGAATATTTACTTTTCTATGCTTCGTTGACAGTGTATTGACAGCTGTCAACGGTCAATTTGTCCAATCTGACATGAGGGTTGAATCCAGTGACCTCAAAAACATTACCCATGGAGACTTTTGTTCAGGATGACAAAATCTACAACATATCAAAAATTCAGACAATTTGACAGAAACCCAATTTCCATAAGATTATTGCGGGGTCCTTTTTATAACTAAGATAATAGTGTATTTTCTGAATAATTGGATATTTTTCTTTTAATGTTTCAAGATATGACTTTTTTTTAAACAACGATGGAATTTGAGATGGGAGTTTAAATTTGCACTAACTGTAAGAAGAAGAATGTTGGCTTGGGTCCATGTGAGAGATTGATACCGGTTGACATTTGACTATCCCCCTAATTAGTGAGGTTTTCCAGGTTTCCCTCATTCCTGCACTGAATAGTTGTTAGGGCCTACCAACGTAAGTCGTCTCTGGGCGTAAATGCGGCCTGCTTAATAATAATATGCCGCCCCCTCTCCCGCACAAGTCTCCGACTTCTGGGCTAATCCCCGTGATTAGAATGAGGGGTAAACGTTTACCCCATTTCTGTAACTTCCAAGTAAATTATCCTGCATTAGAAACATGTAACAATGCCTAAGCAGCCTAAGCACCAAGTACATCGCATCCGAGGTCGTTAGCTCACTCCCCAAGACGACAAAAAAAGAGTTTGAACGTCCGAAACGGGTACACTATCATTTCAAATTCCGTGCGGAGCCGAAAGCTATAATTCAAACAGTAATTTGTGACGTTATTACCAACCCCTCAATATTATCGACGCAGAATGCGAACTCCTAGCCCCCGAATCGGGCATCACATGTTTCTGTCAGGTTAGTTATTACTGTCATATGGCCCTTTCACCGGACCATAGGCCCTTTTTACTCTCCGCAGGCCATTTACCTGTGTGAAAATGACTCAGTGCGGCCAAATTACCCGCTGCGAGGTGATTTCTCAATTCGTTTATACAGGGCGTCTACCGGGAACTGCGCCAATGTTGTCTGGAAAAACACTGATCCGAAAAATGTGAAAATTTGGTGTTACAAAGCCGTTCACTATTTAAAGCAGTCAACACAAAGATAAATACATGAAATAGTGTTTTATACAAATACAAGTAATTTTACGCATTTTAAAACTGAATAATATAGTTTAATAAATAACAGGGATGTTATCTTATGCCATCTGCGAATATTCAAAAGTACCGAAGTAAAACGAATATATAACGATAGAAAGCGGTAATCAACAAATTTTTAGGTAAAGAAATCTTTCAAAAACATACTTCTGCATAAAAAATGTTCACTTTTGTTTACAAGTATGTGAATATAATTGTTAAAATGTGGGGTTAGAATAGCAGAATACTTTATCTTGTTAAAAGTTATTATTTTATTTGAGGGAAATGTAAACAGTAACAATGAACAAAAAAAAAACATCAAGAATTTTATTTTTGATATTACTTTTTTTCGATGTTTAATTTTTTGAAATTTTTGTACTTAAAACACCGAAAACTTGATCATTTTACAGGAGAAATACGGCGATTTTAACAATGGGTACTAACTAGTGAGGGATATCGAATGATAAAAAAATGGTATGTAGGAATTAGGAAAATGTGAGTGTAATGCGGTTGAAATATATTGGCCTAATAGCTGACGATAAGTGTTAACATATGATCGTTATAGTAACCTATTTTTGATAATTTGAACCCTTCTCAAGTGGCACGCCTATGGAATCCTATCCCCTTCATAAAGTACTTAGACCATGAGACATTATGGTATACATCCGTAATTTTAAAAATATAATACCAAGCGTTTTATTCTTTCCGTTACATTTTGACAACTTCAAACAATTATAACTTTTTTGTTTTTGTATCAAATGGAAACTGTCTTTCAACACATGTAAGCACTGTTAGGATTGCGATTAGTACTTTTGGCGATTTTTGACATTGTCGTCCTACTTGCATTGTTTGTAAATTTGCCATCGATACGAACATTTCAAAAACAACGAAATTGGCTTGCCATGTGTCAAATATTGTTATGATTACATACTTACATATCTGGAAAAGTTATACCTAATTCCTACCTTAACAATGCTTATATGAGCTATAAAACAATTTAATGTGACAGCAAAAACATAGTGTTTCAGGCATTTATATTTAGTTGTTTCAAGTTGTTAAAATGTAACGGCAAGAATAAAACACTTGGTATACTATATATTTTTAAATGTACGTAATATATACCTACCATAGCTTACTGCCTAAGTTCAACGAATACCAAAACTCGGCTGGATGTCCATTTCCAGGAAAAGGTTGGGAACAGTTTTACATAACATACTTAAATATAGATAATTGAAAGAACATTAATAACATTTTATTGCTTACATGTTTATTAATGTTCCCGATATTACCTGTAAATGTTCCGAATTCACACCATGTGATAATTTAATTAACATCAATCCGTTAACTAATTTACTTAATACAGGAAGGTAAGGATACCTAATAAAAATAAACAAAAATAAATTTAGACCATTTTTTATACAAAATTAAAAATTAATATCGCTAAACTTACTACCAAAAAAGGACATACTTACTTACTTATATATGATTTTAAAGAATTACTTAGACCTATTGTGACTGACTGCGTGTTTATGTTCAAAAATGAATTTGCGTTTTGATCATTTAATAATTTCATTAAGTCAGGTAAGTATGTCTATTTCCGTTAGTAAATTAAGCTAACGATATTAAATATTCAATAAATAAGCGCGCTTTTTCAGCATTGCCAAAAATGGATATCCCGATTTAATAAATTGTAGCGAGATTTATTAAAATACTACTATATATATACTATACTATAGATGTAAATATTGTTACAACATAAGTAAACTTACATGGTTGGTTCTGCATATATGATTGTTCACTTTTGTTTATAAGTATGTGAAAGTAATTGTTAAAATGTGGGGTTAGAATAGCAAAATAATGAGTGTCTTACAAATGCATTATAAAAGTTATTGTATTGTGTGACGATAATTTAAATAGTAAAAGTGGATAAACAAAACATCGATAATTTTATATTTGATATTACTTTTGCTCTACGTGTTTTATTTTTCGAAATTTCTATACAAAAACGTCACAAATTTGATAATTTCCATGGCGAGAAATACAGCGACTTTAACACACCTAGATAGGTATAATATGGTATCAAAGAACATATCTAGATACCTAAGTAAGTAGGTATGACTGATTAGAAAATTAAATATTAGCTAAAATATCTTTACGACTCAGTAAAAAATCTTTGAACCATGCTTTTACTAGTTAGAAAGCGGTTAAATTTTACTATTATGATAAAGGTGAGCGTTATTTCTATGATTGGAAACCGCAAGCGGGTGAAAAAAGGTGGCATGCTGGGTGGAACGTAGGCCCGTGCATTTTTCAATGCTGAGTTACGTTCCACATGCAAATCATTCGCACAATTGGCTTTATCAAAACACAATCAGCACTTGTACTCGCTACAGCACACATACCAGCGTCTGACGGTTCTAATGGCAGGCTGCAAGTGCAGTACATTCTAAAAAACGGCATGCCGGCACATCTCGTGGACGTGCCATAAATTTTACTTACCTCGGATGCGTATTACCTTTAATAATCGCGATGTAAGTGGATTACGTTTCTGAAAAGTTGTGTGTGCGGCGGTAATCCCTTCAGAGCGACATAATTGTGAAGACGCGTTCCGTTTTAAAGGGACAGTCATTGACCTAAAAGTACTGTTCTCGCGTCAAAAATAATGCGTAAGTGAATTGTCGGGTACGGTTCGGATTTTAAAAAAGCCTAAACGCCGGGAGCGGTCTTGGATGCCACCCAAAACTCCTAAAAATACTGTATTATAACAAAAAGGTCGTAAAACTTTATTACTCTAGAAAGAATGAGATGTTCTAAGTCAAAATGGTCACGGGGATACCTTGTAAAAGTATTTGGGTTTATTGGCAAGGTTCGGGGAATAAATCTACGATATATTTGACATTACCGGAGCTGCAAAATTGGAAATTTTGTGATTTTGATGGGTAAGTGACAATATCTTGTGCTGTCGCGGCGATTTGACACTTGGCAAGCTGTTCAATTGTTAGGAGGGAGAAAAACTACAATAATACTCAACAGATACAAGCGAAATTACTAGTTGGGGCAACTTTCTCAATAAAAGGGAGTAATGCTTACCTTAGTTTGTGCCGTAATACCCTACACCGTCCTCATGGTAATCCTCAAAGCACTGTAATCCAAGAAATTTTGATTTGCACTAGCGCACCACACTTTTTTTGTTTGCACTGTCACTTCGACTATCACAGCGCACTCAAATTTAAAACAAACATTTCCAACTCAACCTCGTTTAAATTCACTAAATATTTCGATTAAAATGCACGGCGACGTGCCTTTCCCCATAAATAAACAAAAGTCGTACGGAGGCATACAACGAATTTTCCTAAATTTCACTAAAAAAAATATACCTCCGATCTGTGGAGAAAGTCGGGGTAAATTTCGCGTGCACTTCTCAGGCAGGCAACAAAACAAAAAGCAAAGTGGTAATAAACACTCGCGTAGTTCGAAAATGTACAACAATCGCCCTTAAAGGCAAACATAACCTATATAACAGCACATTTCGCCGGTTTTTTCGCACTTCCCGCTCGCTAACTAGCTCGGACTACCTAAAAACCATCAGATTAGGATAGTTTCTATGGCGACGACCAGCCGTAGCCTTATTTTTCATCGTACTTTGTGAAAACAAACGAATTTTCCACGCTGAAACGTTACCTCTGAAGCACTCCACGATCTCACTCGGCAGACTGATGCGTTTTGTTCACAGCTGTGCGAGAGAGAGCGCGCTAGCACAAGAGCCATGTATTTATTTTCCCCTTATATATTTCAGGTATATAAACCGTTCTACCGCCAGTTCGTATTCTGCCAGCTTTTGTCGGATAACGAGAACGGCTACACTGTTAAAATTGGGTGCTATTGCACCAAAATATCCCCGTTCTCTTCTGTTCCGACTCATCTGTACTACTTTGTGGTTATTTTATTGTTTATTTACTCGAGATAACGTCGACTGAGGCAGATAACTAAATGCAAACTGATATAACAATGTGTAGTTCATTTATCAATTATTTATGTTCCCGTTTTTCACGAGATCGTCAACATTTCACGTCCCATGGGCGTAGCGCGGTGGGTAACCGAGTTAGGTACGTGCCTTGAAAGGGATATTTGTTGATGGGGTTCAAAGCAAATCGACCCAAGAGACATTTTTGCTAGTTTCAAATATCTAAGCATTAATTACTAAAGTTAAAACCAACAATTTTCACTTGCAGCAGAATCCAAGGTACAAGAAACGTATATCAATTGGTAAAATATCAAAACTAACACATGCAATAGTTTGTTTACGTTTATAAAAATGAATAATAATTATATGTAAATATTTCGTTTTTCTAGATGTGTATTTTTTTTCTGGACCTGTGTAAGTTATTTCCTCTCCTAACATTATTAATTATCCCATTTTGTGTATATGTATGAAATTAGAACAATATTAGATGAATATTTAATTACTAACTTCATTTTATCACTGTAAGCAACTTCCAAGGCAATTTCCCTTGTACTTCCCACTTTTAGTTAAGTCATTTCTAATAATAAAAGAGTCTGGAAGTCTCCGAAAGCCATAGATTTTAATAACTTTGTAATTATTACTGAACTGCTATTGCACTTTTCTACTTTATGAAATTTACCACATGAAGCCGAAAAGTGGAAGTAACGTTAGCAATGTGTATACATTTGTCAAATTAAAAGTTATTAAACTATTAAAATTGTTGCTTTATCATAGTCGGTTTAGCAGCACTTCACTTAAGTGTGACTTCATTTAAGGCATGCTTACTTAAATAAGATGCCCTTCAATATTTTGCTTCATAATCTAAACTTAATGGAAACTGATTAAACTGTGGTGTGAAACTACTAGTTACTTACTAGGTAAGTTGATACCCTGTATTTTTATAAATTACCATTTGTATTGTCATCAAAGGTACATAATATGTTTGACAAAAAAGTACAGAAAGAGAACGTGAAAATTCCGAAGGCGTGCAATGTCGTATAGTGGCCGCAAATAATTTAATTGATTAAACTTACCTATGAAAAGACAGTTCAGGATGAGAAGTACTCAATTTTCCACACACTTGTCACTGATGCACCAATTCCTTAATAACTTTAATAAGTTTTATTAAAGGAAACACCGAAAAACCACAAAACACACAGATTCTGGCTAGCACTTACACTACACCGAAACATACTACATTTTTTTAGCATGGAATGGCAAAGAAACAAATTTAAGTAATAAAAAAATAAATCATGTAGGCATTGCTTAGTGTAGCCAGTGTTGGTATTTTGTTGCGCATGCGCTGTTAGCTGTTGCCACAGTGGGTGACTTCGTTTACATCCGCTTTTGAATCGTATTGAGTTAATAAATGATTTATTTTAAAAGACAATGACAAATAAAGATACCAAATAATTGTACACTGATGTCAGTTTATATAGATTCGAAATATTGTATATATTTATTTATATATAACACATGAGCAAGTTTCAAACTCAATATTATTGAAATACCGATATAAACGTGGTAACGGTGGCATTCGGCTCGTCCGACTTACAGCGCATGCTTGACTCGTTTTAAACTGGTTTATTCTTTATTGTTGTCGCCATTTTATTTATATGCGTCCTGACAATTTTTTTCTGTTACAAATACTGAAATGTTTATCATAATTAGGGTACCAAGTGAGTAAAAATGTTGTAGTAATTGTGTAAAGATGGTGCTGAATCGTTATTTTGTGCGGCGAATGGATATTTTCAGGTGAGTGCTCGCTTTTACTAAGTTTTCGCCAATGTTATGCGGCGTTGTTAATTTGTGAAGGTATGTTGTACTTATATTGGGGTTTCCATTTGAAAACTGCATATTTTAGAAGTTGTGATGGCGATGTAGCGTCCAGAACTAGAAAAATAATAATTATTGTAGGTATACTTAACTTTTGATGAAGTTGCAGCCTTCGGTTGGAACAGGATTCGGTGGCATTTTCCTCACTTTTTACTAATACATGATAGGCACGCCTTGCCCAAAAGCTTCGTGCAAGCAAATAAAAAAGCCAATAAAAAATAAATAATAGGTATTTAGGTAGTATATTCTGTATATGTATACTTCAGCCCAATATAAACATTTTTATTAGTTGGAGGGACTGGTATTTCGTATTTTTGGCATTATTTGCCAAAATACAGGGTATATACAGGATGTCCGGACTGTAAGTGCCGATACTAAAGGTATTGCAGTCATAGTAGTATTGAGGCTAGTGCGTTTCGTTTTTCTGTACGTAGTGCTTCCTTGAAATTTGTGAGTGTGCACAAACAGAAATGAAACAATTTACAGTATCATGACCAGCTGCATAACATGTTAATTAATCTGGGCTGGTCATTTTGAACATTTTTAAGTACCTATTCTCACTCACTCATATTCTGAACGCCCTGTAGATACAATGGGAGGTGGTAGACCTCTTACAATTCTTGAAATTTGAAAAAAATATGTCTGTATATGTACTTACGTTTGATGCAGAACGATGAGCTACTAATTTATTACCTGATGAATCATGGGCGTCCGCATAGGGTGGCAAGGGGGTGCCTGCTCCCTTGACTTTTGCATCAATACACAGAATGAGAAAATTTTGTCACATTTGATAGTCTTTATTGTTTTCAATTACTTGTCATGTTTTTTATTTACCCTAGTCATTATTTTACCCGCGTATAGATATTTTCTTTGCAACTATACTGGTTGTTCAACACATCAGACAGCAGTTTTATTTAAGTATAATAACAATTTTGCATTTACCTAGGTAATATGTTTTTGTTTTATTAATAATTATTCTCTTGTGAGTGTTTTGAAAGTTTGCGCCAATTACCAAGAACTTTTTTTTCAGTTTTATTCAAGTTGAAGATCTGAAACGTCGACTGATAGCTATCGAAGTGTTACTAATTGGGACTGTTATAGCGACTGGCTGGTTTTTTAGAATAAGTTTAAACTACGGTTTCTGTATATATATCATGTTGACTGCCGTGGCCAACATAGTGACTTTTTCGTCGATATTTTTCTGTTGATTGGTACGATCGAGCCTAGGGACGAGCACGCTCGAGTCATATTCGATAATTCACTTTATCGGCGTATGCCTCGAATTAGTAAGGCCCTAATTGCTTTCCTGGAGGTGAAAACCCGGGTTTGATACCACTGGAGTATAAAATGTATATCCAGCGGGGTTGAAACCTCCGGCGAATCAATGTAGACGTACCAATCTCGCGTGCGCGAGTGATTCTGCTCCACACTGATGCTGATTTGTTCGTAGGAGGGGATGGTGCCTGAAGATGAACGGTGAGTAGTTCAAAACTTTCATCTCTTATTTTTTTTAGGTTTATATTACCCTACGTGCTAGATATTCTTAAATGTTTTACTCATACCTAATTATTTGTTGACATTACAACAATAAGGGTTCAAAATTTGGTATCCTATGTGTATTATACAGAATGTTACTTTATTAACGTTTCTGTCTCATAAGTTTTTGAAAAGGGTTGTATAGAAATGTTTAGTTCTCACGACAGAGCGCATTAAAAATGTTTTTTTTCTGTTACAAGAAAAACAATTCAGTCATTTCATTCATATCTGTAGTGCCATTTCAGCCTTAATAATTGCTTTCCAAGTTATTTCAAGTATGAAGAAAAACAAGCCTTGTAATACATACAGTATGCGCCAAAAGTATGGAATAAATTCAATAAAAACGAAACAATTATTTTTCGGGAAAAATCCTCGAACAGGTCGATTTTTAATTTAAAAAATACATATTTTAGCGTAAAATGCGATTTTCAAATGTCATTTGTTTTCAAGTAATGACGTCATCGATTTTTTTTTAAATGGCAACACCATATTTTTTTTCCTTGATTCTGAAAGATCGTTTAATTTTCTATCAGACAGTACTAAAATTTTGCCCTCTTACATAGGAAAGTTTTCGAGTAAATGACGATTGAATGTTAGAAAACGTAAATTTTATCCATAAAAAAGTAACAATTCTGAGGTATGTAAAATGAAATACAATTGATTAAATTTTATACTTAAATTAAATGTTCGAATTGCCATCCACCAACTTCTTGACAATGCGCAAGTCTGTGAAGAAATTCTTCTTGCACATTATGAATGATTTCTGGGGTAACTCTGCGTATTTCGTCCCGAATGCGATTTTGAAGTTCTTCTAAATTACGTGGTTTATTAATGTACACTTTTGACTTCAAGTATCCCCATAAAAAATAGTCAAGAGGTGTAAGATCTGGCGATCTTGCAGGCCATTCTATCGGTCCGCGTCTGCCGATCCACCTCCCAGGAAAACAGTTGTCCAAAAAATCTCGTACAGGGCGCGCATAGTGCGGAGGTGCACCGTCTTGCTGAAACCATATGGTATCGTCAGGAATGTCAGGGTCATTATCGTTAGGAAAAATTACTGCAAGGGCTGGAACAAGGTCATTTTCTAGAAACTCTAAACATCTTTGTCCTGTAAGGGTTCCTTCAAAGAAGAAAGGCCCTACTATTGTGTCGTCAACTATTCCAGCCCACACATTTAATTTCTGAGGGTGTTGGGTATGTGCCTCTGCCATCCAATGAGGATTTTCCCGACTCCAATATCTGCAAGTTTGACGGTTTACTGTACCATTCAGACAAAATGTGGCCTCATCTGAAAAAAGTATAAAATTTAATCAATTGTATTTTATTTTACATACCTCAGAATTGTTACTTTTTTATGGATAAAATTTACGTTTTCTAACATTCAATCGTCATTTACTCGAAAACTTTTCTATGTAAGAAGGCAAAATTTTAGTACTGTCCGATAGAGAATTAAACGATCTTTCAGAATCAAGGAAAAAAATATGGTGTTGCCATTTCAAAAAAAATCGATGACGTCATTACTTGAAAACAAATGACATTTGAAATTCGCATTTTACGCTAAAATATGTATTTTTTAAATTAAAAATCGACCTATTCGAGGATTTTTCCCAAAAAATAATTGTTTCGTTTTTATTGAATTTATTCCATACTTTTGGCGCATACTGTAATCTACTCTTATTAGTGCATATTGCTAGGATCCACCATTTTTTGGAAAAAATGTCACTAAAAATGTATTTTTTTTTAAATTTCAAATAAATGACATACTTTTTAGTTAATTTTGGACATCCCGTATATCGAAAGTAGACAATTTCTAGATATGTATTATTTATAAAAATTAGCTGTGAATTTGGCACCCGATTTGTAAAAATTTTGTGATTCTTATAGATTATCGTTTGTAGTAGTTAAAAAAAAGGTTGTTTCTTATAGAGAATTGTTTGTAGTCAGCTGCCAATTTCACATAGCCTTAGATAAAAGTTTTTAGATTGGTCAAGTATTTTAGTTACACTCTGTATATAATATTGCCTAAGGCAGTCTCTAATACCTAAAACTTAAATACCTACAGATTTGGAGGTTGTGAAAGCTGTTTGATAACTTGGACTCGTTTCCTATGTTGATTTTCAGGTATTTGAATTGCCTTTCTTGCTATATTTGAGGTTATGTGTAAGACACAAACTTATCCTCAAATTTTTTAAAATTCTGACGTGTTTGGTAAATTTTATTACTGAATTGGCATTCTACGTAAAAAAATACGTCGAAAATGCACATCAGAACTTCCTAGGTCTGTGTAATTGAACTTTTATCCATTCCACAAATAATATTCCTTTAGAGAAAACTTTAAATATGCATTTTAAAGTTGATCCGCAAAGATTTGAGAATTGTTTGAAAGTTTTAACTGCTTGGGAAGGTGGCAAAAATTTCGTTTTCGCGCTTAATCGATCCCAGTTTACGGAAGTTCAAAGAGTTATTTGCAGTGGCGTCTGTACAATTTTTTTTTTCAATGGGGGCTGAATAGAAAACGTATTTGTATGTTTCATGAGCAGTATTTTGATGTTAAGTATCTAACGAAGATAGTAAGAAGGCATCCGATGTGTTAAATAAACTTTTTAAAAAATATCGACTACCAATTTCTTACAATGCATAAGCAAGTAGAGTCGCGGAGTAGGCATCAGTCAAAGACCGGTGCATTTCAACTTATTTACGGTGGTCGCTATGGCAACGGGGACGCGTATGACGGAAGTCGAGAGCTGCTTCACCTGTTCATACAAATGAAATGAGCTTTTATGAGATCACCAGTGTCGTTCCCGTGTTCCTAGTCGCATTTGAATTCCTAGAAATGTTTCTGTTTTAAGATCCCGCTTGTTTTTTGTCTGAAACACCGTTACAATATCAAGTTCTTCTTGCTTAAAAAAAGAAAGAACTATTGAATGAATTTATAAATGCAGTACTAGTTTATATCGAAGAATAGAGTTTAAATTTAAAACGTAATAGGTTTGTTGGTACTGCGAGCCTTAAATAAGTACAAATATTTTAACTAGTAGTACAGTTTACTGTGTAGAAACATAATTAATAGATTTTTTTACAAAAAAAAAAAAAATTAGAAATAAAAAAAATCAAATTTTAAGTAAATTTAGTGATTTTTCAATCGAAAACTTGTTGAGGACCGCTGATCCGATTACAATTCTAATATTTTTTAGAGTCAGGTGGATGAGAATTCCACAGCGTTGCCAGTGTTGCACTAATGTATTCGAATAGGCTTCAACAATGTTAACTAGAATGTTTAGACATATCAAAGAATGATTGAAATATCTTAATTTATAAAAATATTAACTGCCATCTGCCCTTTGCCATTCCTGTACCTCACCAATAAATTGAAAATATAAACCAGATTCTCTACTCACAATCATAGTTCAATCTAGAATTTGGTCATTATCCATTTTTACTACACTCCAACTGATTTATCACAAGTACACAAGACACTTAAGAGAAAAACACTGCCCGTGTCAATAATGAGACGATTTTTGCCAACTATAACATTTTCATCATGAAACTGTCGTGGTAAATTGGACAAAAGCTGCAAACAAACTTATTAACACCACATAATAATGAAAGTACCATTGTTATTGTTTTGCAAATTATGCCAAAAGTTACGATTTTTCCGCCATAAATAAAACAAAAGCTGCGAAATTCGTGCAAAAACCTGTGAATTTCGCGTCCATGAGGACAATTTTTCGACGGTTTCATTTGTGCTAAACAAAAATTAATGGTTATAAATTCACTTGACTGATGACATTATTTATAAATTATTATGTAAAACTGGCTGTTTCTATACTTTATAACGTCTAACAATCGAACACGGTCGACGATCGACCATATCGATAGTTACATGTGAGCTACGAGTGGGACCGTGGCCGATCGAGAGTAACCACCACTCTTAATAAATTCGTAATAAAGTTCCATGTTTCTCATCAGGAATCATACAAGAATCTTGCGAAATCCTACAAGGCAAGACTTTCAAATTTTTCAAGATTTTTTGTCTCAGCCAGCGCTATTTGTTACATATATTTTTTTAATATAAAGTAATTTCACCGCTTTGCCTTTTATTAAGCTCACGAGCCGCCACTGCGTGATATCTCCCGCCAGTCAACATCCAGCAACTCGAGCAAACATAAACGTTCACCGACCAGGTCTTTTAAGTTCGTATCTCGCATCCTTACGCTTGCGTTCACCGCAATTTTTAACAGTGTAGCTGAAACACGGTATAAAAACCCATAAAAACGCGCAATCCGTAAAGACCTCTCCTTCCACCCAACAACACGCGTATTACATGACCAACGTCCTTCATTTCCCACACCGAGGCACACAAGATCGCTCCACGACCCGTCTGGATTTCCTTTTACAACCAACATTGTTGTTAAAAAAGCCTGAACACGGCCGTAATCGCTCAATACACTTAATATGCGTCAGGCTTCACTCCACTAATCATTGGTTCAAGACCACACTCTTAACAGGAAAGCGGAACGTCGCCCCTGCTTGGCGCGTCGAAGCAGGCCGTGAGCCTTCGACGATTTTTACCAGTGTACGCGACTATATTAATTCATTGGTTCGACTCCGCATCGCAGCAAGCTGGCTCGGGACGTAAAAGCATCGGCTTAGCCTTGGGGCAACAAACTGAGGGAGAGGAAAGATCCCAGTCGCCCGTGTAAGAGAGAGAGGCACGCCTGCCTCGCTTGCTGTGGGAAAAATCGTAGCGACGGCGAGCAGGTGGAACGGAGACGGCGATAGCGGTTCGTGGAATCGTCCAGATGGCGCTGCGGGTGCGACAGAGACGGTGACGAGGACATGGGGTTAGATTAGAGGATGATGGATCGACGGTGCAGAGCGAGACGGAGGACGGGAATTTTTAATGATATCGATGCGTATGTGCTGCTATAGGGGTGGGCGAAACGTTGTTTGGTAGACGGGGAGGGTGGTCGGAATTGACTGACAAAGAAATGTCATTAGTTTTGGCTCTGAGTAGGTTCTGTTGCTGTTGGAGATGCTTTCCGGGCATTATGTCCGTGGACAGGGTTGTATTGGCTGTATTTGTACGCTTCTAGTCGGAAATGTAGTTTTCCTAATGTTAACAGTTATTTTCTAAATGATTTTCAAAGAATTTGTTAAGATATTTAACACTTATTCAAGAATTTTTAACGTATTTTTCAATATAACGACAAAATGTTCCCTTTTGGAGTACCCGCACTTGCAGCCATTTTGGTTCTTTTTCAAAACAAGGCTTTCCTTGAGTTAACGCATGTTTCATAATTTTACAATTTCTGGCAGTTTTGGGCGAAAGACAGACTTACAAAATGTAGATTTGGGGTTATTTGTATAAGCAGCCATTTTGGTTCTTCACGAAATTAATTATAAGGAGTATTTAGTGAGTCTCTGTGTAAAATATTTGATATGTATATAGATATTTTAATGTTTTATCATAGAAATTATAAAATATATAGCCAGAAGTCTGTACATTAGACTCTCAAATCTCAAACATAGTCCCACTATGGAGAAGCTTAGAAAGCAGCCATCTATGGAAAACTTAATGTAATCTGTTGGTTATACTGCATTTTAATCCCATCATACAATTGAAATAATAATAATAATAATGATAATGCCTTTATTAATGCGTGAAAAAAATTAATACAAAATAAATCAAAAATCAAAACGGAATATATAGAAATCATGTTTCTACGAATTGAACGTAAAATGCTCACATTTTGAAATTCGCGCCCATTAGTGCTACCCCATTAGTGCAGCCAACTCATAAAAGCTAAGTTACTGCAATATTACCAGACTCGCCTTTTGTTCATAGGTTGACTATTTTAGGTACCTCTTTTGGCGTTTTATATGTTTTATGATTTCTGTGTATATCTGAAAAATATAAATCTCTGTGGATATCCACAGTAGCAGCCATTTTGGTTCTTCATACTTACCTCGAAATTTAAATTTTGTAAATTGAAAGACTATTTTTCTTACGAATAAAATGTGAATGTGAAATTAAAGTTCACAGTGGTGTAATTTTAAAACTAATCTACTATAATAATAAATGTACTAAAATCAGTAACGTCACATATGTTTGCGAACGTACCCTGCATCGACGCCGCTGGATATAGTGGAAACGTCACATTTCGGTAACGAATGTCGTTTACTGAGTTCATGCAGTACCAAAAATTGTACAGTTAGGTACTTCTTTATTTATTAAAAAGTTATAAAATAGGACTTTCCTTTTTGAATACTTTTTTCAAGCTAAGGAGAGAATTTTTATCTTTGTTTTTGTTCGTAAGTTCACTTGTTTGTGACAAACAGGTGTCCAAATATAAATAATAATAATAATAATAATAATAATAATAATAATAATAATAATAATACCCCTCATTCTAATCACAGGGATTAGCCCAGAAGTCGGAGACTTGTTCGGGAGAGGGGGCGGCATATTATTATTAAGCAGGCCGCATTTGCGCCCAGGAACGACTTACGTTGGTAGGCCCTAACCACTATTCAGTGCAGGAATGAGGGAAACCTGCAAAACCTCATTAATTAGGGGGGTAGTCAAATATCAACCGGTATCAATCTCTCACATTGACCCAAGCTAACTTTCTTTTACCCTACCATACCCGCAGAGAGGGCGCCAAACCTCTCCACGAATATAGCTTATATACGGTCTACCGGCAGCTGGGCTCGAACCAACACCGATCAGTCACCTCGATTCAAGTACTGACGCCTTAAACCGCGCGACCACTGACCGATGCCTATACTAAAGGTATATCTGACCAAAAGCAACGAAAAACTTTTATGAAAAAAATATGTCTAAAACGAATAGTTTTTCCGCAAGTACATTTCAAACATAAAAATACAACTGCAATACAATGTAAAATTGTGTTACGAAATTATAAACTAAAATATATGTAACTAAATTCCAAAACCATTCACAGTAAGTGTGTATGTGTGCGACGTTGTGCCATATTCAAGACTTGTTTGCTGTCATATTTAATGTTACTGTTGGTCAGAGAAAATTGTTAAGTCAAACATGTTTTTTTTGTACCATTTATTATACAGCAAAATAAAGGCACTTAAGTATATTCCTAACACCCTGCATAACGGTAAACCCATACTATTAAAACGGTTCTCTTGGTAAATTTAAACAAATTCTCAGTCAACTCTACGATTCCTTTAGACAAAAACAGTTCAAGCTTGCAATTCGTAGATAGAGTGAGACAACAGCTAGATACGATTGGCCGTTGTTGGCACTGCCGACATAGCAACATAGTAAATAAATTCCAAAAATCAGTCGTTCATTTCAAAGTCGTACTTTGTTTTCATGACATAAACTTGATTCTTTTGCTAAAGCCCTTCTTAAATGTTCTTTTTATATTTTGAATAATCGACGTCACTTATTAGTATCATGAAAGTACTAGTATTCCATTACAGTTTTAAGAACTTCCACAAGTGGTCGATAAAAAATATGATTAAGAAAATAGGTGTATTAAAGCATAATATACTATTTAAATAAGAATATATAGGGACTATTTCTTTAGTTGCATTATTTATTACGCATTTTTAAAATAAATATGTGTCGGGTGACTTTAAGTTAAATCTCGCATGTTCTGAATCTAAACATAATAAAATATACCATTTCGACAGTTTTACAAAATCCAGGTAGGTATACTGACTATTGTACTGTTGGATTCTCTTCGATGCATCCAAAATATTGTTTCCCAAAACAGGAGTACCTAATAAAAATATTAATTAGTTAATGATTTAATTACAGACTCCGATACAATTTTAATAACAATTATACTTAATTCTTAGAATTTGGAATATAGAATAAACACTTAACAACGATTATCCAAGGTATTATAAATAAGAAGTAGATATAATCCTCAATATGCATTAGTAATAGTAAGATATTACTTCTATTCATGTTTTCTGCTATAAAGTACTTCTTGCTATTAACCAAATCCTCAAGGATATTATTGTAAACGACGCCTGAAAAAAATAACAAACGTAGGAAAGGGAGGGGAAGGCGTTATTTTATCCCCCACTTTTTTCTGACGTACGCTTATGAACGATCATAATGTAGAATTTTGTTTAGACTATTTTATCACTCTTGATAGTTTTTTGTAAAACTTCATTTTCGATATAACATATGGAATTTTATGCGTTGCACTTAATAAAATATATAAATTTTAAATTACAAAGGTACAATTTGTAATGTTCTGAGTTACTCTAAAGTCTCCCTATTTTATACTGAGTGTCTCTGAATATAGGGCAAGTCAGATGTGCCATTTCTACACAAATAAATATTTTTTATCGCTGTAAATTCGTTTATTAAGAGGAAAAACAGGGATTTAAGAAACATATTTAATTGGACTAATTGCTGCACACACTCTACACATAGTCTACTAACAACTTTAGACGCTGCTACATTCCTAAACTTTCTTCAAAATGATTTTTTCACTTTGCTCGACAATTTGCCACTTACTGTTCGTCAAAATAAGCGGATGATGTTTCGCCTCATCTCGGATTAAAATTTAGACAATATTTAAGTTTAATTTTTCCAAATCGGTGAATTGAAAGTGGAAGAGATGCAACCAGTGGCCACCACGCTTCCCCGATTTTAGTCTATTGCACTTCAGTGTTTGAGGAAAAGCGAAAGCATATTACAAATCGGCTGAAAAAAATTAAACAATAACTACAGGTTTTTCAAAATATCAGATATTCTTTATTGCTCGTCGCACAATGTTGAATTAGTCAATTAAAATGTTAAAATTACAGTTTCTAATTAAATTTTAGTGTAAATCGTTTGTTTAATAACTAATATGTTTCTTAAATCCCTGTTCTTCCTTAATAAACAAATTTACGTTGATTAAAAACATTTATTTATGTAAAAATGAGACACCTGGCTAGACCTATGTCACACACACTTTGTATAAAGAGATTAGAACTCTTTAGAGCAAGTTAGAACATTACAAATTGTTCTTTTGTAATTTGAAATATATAGTAATTTATGCAACAAGCAGAAAAAGAAAGTGTCGAAGTGTTGCACTCGACGTGCAATAAGCACGTTTTGTACAAGTTGCACACAATATTTTTTCTACGTTCATGCAAAAACTAAAAAATGTTTTATTTAGAAGAAAATTGTAGGAAAATATGACGTCTATTTGAACGTCTATGTTTGTCATGATGACAAAACGCTATAGTAGAATGACAGATGAATGCAATAAACATTTTATTGCACTAGTGAAATAAAGAACCACTTTTTCCAATAAATATAGTTCAATAAAGTTTTGTTTTTTGCATGAACGTAGAAAGAAGTGTTAAGTGCAACTCATTTTGCTGCGACTATTTCTCAAATAAAATTTATTTTAATATACACGCTTCTGAACTTTCAAATGGGCATGTAGATAGGACTTTTAGCTTTTCAGATCTGATTTTTTAATTTCAAATCATGTTTATGTTTTTCCCCAGAGTCACTATTATAATCTTGCTCAATAAATATGTTGTTGTTAACAGAGTTAATGAAATATTTTTTATTTCATACTGTACTGTAATGAGTTATTTTCCGGACTCATTTAAGTCTGAGAGACTTAAGAGTCTTAAGACTGAGTCCGGAAAATGTTTACTTCCCGAACTGCTCAAAAAACACAATATTCACATTTTTAAAAGATTTAATCTTTAAAACTTCAAAATCAAGCCTATAAAAACTAATTATAATTAACAGTAACTGTGCAATGTGAATTTCCTTGCAGGCTGAATGCAGGAATACCTTTAGGGACAGAATCTTCACTAGACACGGTAGTGGTGGTGGATACAGTTTGTTGCTTGGTCTGAAGAACCTGTATAAAGTTTTCTCCATTTTGAATCATCCTTGCTGCTTTTGTTTTGTTTTCTAAGAAATCTTCAATGTATTGTTCCGCAACAGATGAGCTTTTCCACGCACCATGACGCTTCAGTGTTGATAAATCAGCTCCCGCATTCGCCAAAAAAGTGGCAGATGTTCTGCGGAAACAATGCCCCGTATATTTTTCTGGGTGTTCCAATTTTAAATATCCCGCAATTTCTTTTGGTGCCCCACAATGGTATGTATGCCCGCTCTTTGGGAAACACATGTTCCTCTTCTATAACCCAAAAAAAGAAAATCTTCGTTCATATTTTTAGGTCGGAGTTTAACGTTGAATATTTCCAGAAAGTTTATTCCTTCATTGTCGTCACTCAATACAGTGAATACTCGTTTTGTATTCGTCTTAGAAATGGGAATGGTTATAATTAGTTTGGTGCCACAATCTTCATTCTTTTAGGGTCATATGGTATAACTCTTCTCGCCGACAACCACCAGCAATGCTTATCATTGCGATTACCTGTAACAATAGAGAAAACGGTTTAAAACTGATTGTCAAATTGATGAAATTTGGACTAACGAAACCAAGAAATGTATTTTTGCAATTAATTGACATTGAGTACCTATATCATTCAAGATGCACATTGTTTAATTCAAAACTAATGAAAAGATTAAACTTGTTTACCTTCAAAAGATAATCTTCTGATGGGGCTTCCTTTAAGAAAGCCACCAGTTTTGGATATTTTGAAATATCACCTCCTTCTTTTGCCATCAGCATAGACTTGAGCATCGAATATTTTGCCCACATTGTCGCAGGATTCATCTTTTTGGAGATATCCAAGAAGTACGCCAAAAGGATATTCTCATTCAGGCCGTTTTCCAGCTTATAGGTTTTTCTCCACCTTGAAGAGCTGGTATTCCTTCTCATAACGAGCAGAAGACTTCGTAGGCACCAATTTACTGGTTGCTTCAGCACATTTTAGCTCGATTTCTTCCATTTTTTTACGAAAACTATCACAAAATACGCACGGGATGACAAACTGTCAAATTTGTTATTTTTGTTTTTACATCACTAAGCTAAATCAAAAGCTATGCGATAAAACAAGAATCGAAGCCACGCTAACACTTACATACAGGCAGGTTATGTAAAATAAAACATTAAAATTTAATTTTTAATACAACACAGTATGAAATAAAACGTTGTACGATACACGGCCGTGAAATGTCATTAAAGTACTCGTCTAGAAATTCCTGACTCGGCTCCTTCGTCGTCTCGTCCGTAAACATCTAGACTTGTACTTTAATATACCATTTCCCGGCCTTGTAACGTAAATAACTATAATTTCGCATTTTCCGATTAAAAAAATACTTAATATACCCCTCGGTACTAAAATTCCTTCTTATTACTGCATGATGTGGTTTATTTCACCTCCACATTGTGATAAGAAGTGTAACTTTAATGCCTGGGTACATAAATAACTATTATTTATAATTCAAATTCTATAATACCCCAAATTTCTGATCAGACGATATCTAATCGACCAATTTTTATTGACGTTTTATTGACGTGGTTGTCTATTTGACAAAATCTACAAGTTCGCGTTTGAAATCTAGGCTACTTTTCACCGACACATTATAAGGTGCGATATTTGAAACCGTCAAGACATATCCGCTTTCCTTTTCACCCGACGTCCTCCCCTCCGTGTCTCGCAGTAATAACACCTCCATTACAGTCGAATTGCAAAAATTCCTATTAATTCATAAATCTTTCCAACGTTTCGTCTCGACGCAACACGGCGCGTAATCCCATGTAAAAATGGCATTTAATAACCATCACGGGCGGCTCCCCTGATAGGAATTTCATCTAATTACGCACCCCCTTTTATGGGGGTGAGATCCCCGACGCGTATTTCCATTTTTCTGGTCTATGTGAAACTGGAACCCGACTTTTAAAAATTCAATTTTTTCTTTGCGATTTTCGTGGATTATCGTTTGTAGTAACATTTTTTTGTTTGTAGTAATTCCAAAATAAAGTTATATGACCTTGAAAAAACTCATCTCCGGACTTTTGCAGTACTAAAATCCGAAGGTTGTTTCTTGTAGAGAATCGTTTGTAGTTGCTTGTAGAGAATGAAAAAATTTCGTCTGTAGTAGCAAGGGAAAAAAGTTATAGTTGTTTTTAATATTTTCAATATACAGGCTGAACTTTAAATAAGTACAGATATTTTAACCAGTAGTAGAGTCCCTGTGTAGAACACATAGTTAATAGCTTTTTTACAAAAAAATCAAGAGAAAGTCAAATTTTAAATAAATTTCGTGATTTTTCAATAAAAAACTTGTTGAGGATCACTGATCCGACTCGTATATTAAGATTTTTAAGAGTCATAGTGGATTCCACAACGTTGCCAGTGTTATACTATATGAATAGAGTTCAAGTTATAACTAGAATTTTTAGACATGTCAAAGAATAATTTAAATATTTTTATTTATAAAAATATTAATGACCGCCTTCTTCCCTTTGTCATTCGATGCAAAGTATCTCATTAACTTTCAATTTACGTGTATTGAAAATATCAAATCCCTTTTCACAAACAGTACATGTTTTCTTTGCATTCCTTTGACACAGCTTATTAAATTGCCCTGGATTAGACCAGTGCACCGGTATCAACATAACAACAATCAATCCTAGAGGATGGGGCTGGTGCGGAACATTTCGCCTACTGCCCGTGGCACCTGCCTGTTACCTGTGCCTACGACATCAGCTTCTTTTTGCGTTCGATTGACACTGCTTTAACATTTTTTTTGCCTTCTCTTGATATTGAACGCATACATCAAGCTAGTTATTTTGTTATTACATGTTTTGTGTTTATTTTTAAAATCTGTTTCACTCACTAGAAAATGGTTAGCACTGACACGTTGTTTGAGGTTATGTGACGAAAATTAACACTAAGGTGTTGTGTGAAAATCATAGTTTTTTTTGTTATTCTTATTAAGAATAAATAATAATTTAAGGGCATAATTTGTGATACTTTTTTTAACAGTGTGCAATGGTATTAACTTGTGAAACTTATTGCTAAAACGAAGTGTTTTTAAATTAGAATCATCCGCAAAAATTGAATTTACGTTAAAAAAATTATGTGTCTTACAGACGATATGGCAACTTCGCTTTCAGTAAATTTTATGGTTTATTTTATTAGATTACGTCAGCAGTCCCTAAAATGTGGGAATTTAAAAAAATATATATCCGTAAATATTTGAAATTTTAAAAAATGACTACATTAAAATATTTGCATTCTCTTGTGTAAAATAAATAAAACCATTCCTATTTTAAATAAGTACACTATACAGTATTTTTTCCATCACTTTGATTTGGTTACTGGTACAGAACGCAATTATACTTGTACGAGTATGTGGGTTTGATCTTCTATCCTGGTAACGGTTTTACGCCTCCGGGTCAGCTATTCATCTCTTCGTAGAGAGGCCTCTCTCGCGCAACGGAAGGTCGGAAAGAGCGATAGCGAGAGGCGCTGTGAGAGACCAGGTCCGTCTGAAAATAATAATAGGCACGACGGAATGGAGTGAGCGGAGAATTTGCAGGGGTAGAAACAGGGATTGATTTGGGAAACGGCGCTCTATCAGCAATTAACTATTATTGGCCTAAGGATTTAGTGAGAACGTTGTTCGAGGGTGAGGTGTGAAGTGGTTGGTTTTGCAGAAACGAAAAAAAAGCAAAGGGGTCTGTAGATGGTGACTTTCCATTAAACAGTGAACTTTGCTACTATACTCTGTTTTTAAACGAAGAGTAAATGAAGTCATATATACACAGGGAAAGGAACTGGAAAATATAACTCGGCCGTTTTGGTGGTAAATTTGAAAAGCATCCAGAAAAAATGCACTTCACTCTACATCACAGTGGAAACCATAGAAAGCTAGCGACCTCTATCGCGATTCAAAAAAGTCAAGTCAAAAAAGGAAAGCAATGAAAGACATATAAATAACACTAAAATAACATTCATAACAAGTAAATTAACATTGAACCTTCATATAAAATGACAAAACCAGCATATAAATTAAACATTAAAAACATAAAAAATTACATTCTAAAAACTGGTCGGCAAGAAACTTATTAAAATTATAAAACGCTTTGTCTTTGGATATCTTCTAATTCTGACCTTAAAAGAATTTGGTGTCGAGGTGAATTCCAAGTCATTTGAGTTTTCTCTAGTATAGATGGCGAAGTGTAAAGAGCAGAGACTGAATTTTGTCAACATTTAAATTTAATCTGTTAATATAAACCAGTCCTTTATCAGCGACTGTACATGTACGAAACCCTCTACGCTATTAGACCTTAAAGCGACTGTATCATCGGCGAATAAAATGAAATCAGTAGTTATATCACAATTTGGAAAATTATTAATATACATAAGAAATAGAGGAGGGCCCAATACTGAGCCTTGGGGAACTCCAATTTTTTTTTAGTGGAATTGGTCCATCCATTCCCTAAATATGAATTATCCATCCTTCTCTGTAAAAGTGTATTGTTCATCCATCATCATAAAATGTATTGTCATCTCTTTTGAATATATTTATTATATTTTGTTGAATATTTTCGCTGAAAATACTACATAATTATTCTTAAAACATGGTTTTTAGCAAATATTTCTAGATATACGTATATATCTGTGCGAACTACAACTAATAATATCTGTTGTAAACTATTACTATTTTTACTGCCATAAAGATAAATATGTCATTTGAAATGAATGTTGTATGGTTTAGAGACTCATGTTTCCATGTTATTTATTAAATGTATAATATTTAAATTGTAAATGCACGCGTAATAAAATATAATGTTAAAGTGTATTTGAAAAAACGACGACTTCAGCATTTTTTACATTAAGAATTTTTTGTTGTTTTCAGTCAGACATAAAATCCTTTCAATATTCCTGACACCTTGTATGGGACTCAAAACAGCGAGTTGAGCCAATGTATTGTCGTTTATGAATAGGATAAATAAAGGAGACCAAGTGCTGATCTCTGAGGAATACCGGAATCACTGACTGTTATCTCAGACTTTTGGTAATGAATTAGGTGTGAAGACTGTCGTGTTAAAACGAAGTTATATTATAATTCCATATAATTAAGAAAACCTAGAATATATTAGAGACGTTTAGTGGCACGCTAAGACAAACTACCTCGATTTTAAGGAATTAATCGAGTCGAGGAAGACGAACAACCGCCTCACGGACGAAAATTTATGAACTTCCCGCGATGCGTACGACTTCCACTTCCGGTCGGGTCTGACATTTTGTGTCGAATTAGCATTATTATAATTTTAAACAATGTTATTAATGAAGCCGAACTTCTTTATGTCCTTTTGTGCGCTGGCTTAACGAGTAGGGGACAGCTGACGCCGTATTTATGCCTCGCCAAGACGTAAGGACAAAGAAGGCGTTGTTCGGTCGCGGCGAGGCCTGCCTGCCCCAAGGGTCGGCCGCAGGGCCGGTCCCGCACTTTTCTTTTTTTCGTGGAAACTGCTATTAAAGGTTCTCAGGTTTTTTAACCTTCACTCTTCATTGTTAACGCCATTTTACGCGTTCTCTGTCTCTAGTCACTACTAACGTCACCTATTCTTCATCAACAGTTATGATGGAATCACTTTTATTTAGCCTAATCAATTCTTGCAGCTTTATATAGTCTCCCTCAATTTTTATGACATGTTCGATGCATTTTTTCCAATTAGCTGATGTAATATTATTTACTTCGCTTCTTATAACATCGTAACGTATTATTTCTTTGAATATTTCGTTTTAATTGGTTCCATATTAATGCAATGGGATTAAAATCATAGTAGTATGGATGTAATCGTAAACGGTATGTCTCTGAGCCGTAGCCATCTCATCAATAACGTATTTCTTTGCAAAATTATTGCAACTCATCTTTCTTCAAACTAGCAATTTTTGAATATTTTTTGTGCCAATATCTGAGATCCTTTCTGAGAGCGTTGAATGGTATGGACCATTGTTTAATACTATTATTAAATATCCTTGCGTTTTATATTTTTATAGACATGTAATTAACTGACCTTGTTCGTCGTCCGTCCTAACATCTGCATCTTCTCTATCGCTATTCATTTTAAACACTAGGGTTAAGTTTTGATACTAACAGTACTTTTTCTAAAAATCCTATTAAAAGTACTTACGCTTTTTAACATTTCAATATTATTTTATAAAAACGCTTTTCAATTTTTAACTTTATGCACTAGTATTAAAAGTGATTTACTTTTAACATTAACTACTTTTGATACTAGTAGTACCTTTTCTACAATTCCTATTAAAATCACTAAGACTTTTCTGACTATACTATTAGGTAGAGTCATTTTATGAAAACATTCATATCTATCTCACTTTAACGTTCACTGTTAAAAGTGATTTTGTTTGAATACATTGTTAATTGTTAATTTTAATGATTGTATTTTTTCTACAAATAACTTTAGAAGTTGTTTTTTACATATTTGCTGTTTATATACTTTTATAAAAACGTTTTAAAATTTATTATTTACATCATTTTAAATACTAGTGTTAAAAATGATTTACATTTTTACAGTTTTAATACTCAAGTATTTTTTCCGAAATAGGTACTGTTAAAAGTTTCTAAGCTTTTTAATATTAACTGCTAGTGAAATTTTATGAAAGCACTTTTAAAACTTCACACTACTTTTAAAAGTGATTTAGTTTTAACAATAGTGATGCTTTTAATAATAGTGTTCTTTTCTACAAATACTATTAAACATAGTTTTTTTATTGTTTGCTGTTATTCATTTTATCAAACTTAAATTTCTTATGTACCTTCATTTTAAATACTATGGTATTAAAAGTGATTTACTTTCAACATTTTCTACCCCGACTTTTAACATTAGTGTGTTTTAACAATTGCTGTTGTTGCATTCTATTAAAACACTTTAAAATTTCTTATATCACTTTAAATATTAGTGTTGAGAGTGATTTACTTGTAATATTAATCACTATTTTTTCTATTAGAACTTCTAAGATGATTAACATGATTTGCTGTTAGTGTTGTTATATGAAAATAAGTTTAATATTCATATTTACCTGAATTTAACACTAGTGTGTTAACACTAGTATTAAAAGTGATTTGTATTTGATACTAATCAATTTAAGCCTTAGTATTATTTCTACAAAGGTGAGTAAAAGTACTGAGGCTTTTGAACATTTGTTATTAGTGTCATTTTATAAGAACTAGTGGCACTTCGTTCCGTTTAGAAATCCACACACGCTGTTTAACGTCACAAAAATAAATATATTCCACGACTATTACATCATCCGGAGAACCACTAGTTGCTTGCCACCGACGCCAGAATTACAGTCGCTTTTACGATATAACAGCTACTAAAATCAGTAGTTGTTCTGGTGGGAAAAGTCGCGTTTGCATGAATAATTGGCCGAATCAATTAATATGGCTTATAAAGCGAGAAGGACGAGGTGATAGCGGCGTAAGAAGGTTTCACGAATCCAGCACGACTCATATTAATTATGTTTGAGGTAGGCCAGCAGCGCGCCTGTATAATCAAAGCTTTTGACAATCTTCATTGACAAACGTGAACTGAAGCTGTTGGAATAGTTTTGGTATTATAAGAGTGAAGAGAGACATCTTGGAGTATGAACTTTGGAATCTGGAATTCTTATAATAATAATTGAATTTTTGTCTTCTATATAATCGATCCTTATCTTTAGTTGCAGTGTAGTTACAAAAGATGTTCAAAATGCCCTCCGTCCATTTCCAAGCAGGCACGACATCTTCGTCTCACCGATATTCGAACTCTTTCGAAAACACCCTCCTTGGTTTGGATTTCTTGACGCTTTTGATTAATCCGTAGCTGCAGCTCTTCCAGGCTATTTACAGGAGTACCATACACTAATGTCTTCAAATATCCCCAAACAAAGAAATCTAGAGGGTTCAGATCAGGCGATCTTGGAGGCCATAAAACAGGTCCGGCCCTTCCTACTCATCTATGTGGAAAAGTTTGGTGTAAATGCTCTCTAACGACCATGGAAAAATGAGCTGGAACACCATCATTCTGGAACCACATTTGTTGCCTCTGATTCAATGGAATGTCTTCCAAAAACTCATACAGTGTGTTCTGCAGAAAGTTGAGGTAAGCAGCGCCTGTTAATCGGTTTGGTAAAACAACAGGACGTAGAAAACTGTCACCTATAATACCCATCCAAATGTTTAATGAAAAACGTGCCTGATGTCCAGATTCTATTAGAGCATGAGGATTTTCGTTGGCCCAAATATGCGTATTGTGAAAATTAAACACTCCATTTCTTGTGAACCCCGCCTCATCAGTAAAAAGAATGACGAGGGTCTTCATGACGTAGAAACCAGCGGCAAAAAACAAACGTGCTTGATGATCATTTATTGATTTAAGGCCTGTACTCGTTGCACATGGTATGGATAAAGCAGTTGCTCGTGAAGGATTCAACAAACAAGAGGACCACTAATTCCTACCTCGGCTGATATTCTCCGCACACTCGTACCTGGATTCTGCTCTACCAGTGCTAGAATTTCTTCTTCTGCTCTAGGAGTGGATACCGACCTTGGTCTTCCGGATAAATGGCACGGTTTGCTCATGGAACCGGTATCACGCAATCTTTGGTGAATTCTTCCAAACATGCGTTGTGAAGGAATCTGGCGATTTGGATAAGCGTCAATATAAAGAGGTCGCGCTTCGGTGGCGTTCCCATTAGCACGACCATACATGAAATGCATGTCTGTTAATTCTGCGTTAGAGTAACCAGCCATAGCGAAAGAAAACTTGTGCACTGAAAACAACTGTCAAATACGTACTGTTTATTTCACTAAACATCAACCAACTATTATAAGAAAATACACAACGTTTTTGCAAAATAAAAAAGGGGCTAAAAAACATAAAACATTCCATATCTCCGCAACCGTTATTTTGCGGACCCATGTTTATTGAGACTTTTCTACTTATTTTGGTTCATATTATTACTTCCTTAAATATTTTACATTCTTTTTTTAACACCCCGTATTATTAGGTGATTCTTATAAAAATCTCTTGTTTCCTGTTTGGTTAGAATTCTGTAGAATTCTGAACTTTTTTGGGCGATACCCAACTTATTTGCTTTTCAAATATACTAATACTAATTTGTCTTTATTGTATATATCTCATCTCATATCTTCAGCCGCTCTTCCACGTAAAGGTACGGATTCGCTGGTGCGACTGCGGCTGCGACTGCGACTGCGACTCGTTGCCGGCCAATAGGAAGTCTAAATGCTGGAGTTGATGACAACATTCAGACTGTCTATTGGTCGCCGACGAGTCGCAGTCGCAGTCGCAGCCGCAGTCGCACCAGCGAATCCGTACCTTAACCAACAAAAATAGAACATAAATACATAGTACAAATGCACCGAGCATATAGTAAAAAAGTATATAAGCAAATATAGAAACAAGATACAAAATGAAAACTGCTATGAACATTTATCTTTTACTCAATAGTAAAGCCTTGACGTGCTTACGAAATGTGGTTTTCGTATTGATCGATTTAGTATCTGATGGTAGTTCATTGAAAATCTTAGTTGCATTGTATGTAAACGAGTTACAGAATTGAGCAGTATTATGTTTAGGCGCTGTGTATAACCCACAATATCGAGTAATACGGTCGTGTATATCCTCGCCCTTTGTTAGCTTGTTAAAAAGATATTTAGACGACTGAAATTGATTAAGTTTAAATAAAAGACAAGCCGTATGGTATTTAAATCTTTCACACAAATTTAGCCACCTGTTTTACTGAAATTTGATGGAGATGTGATCATATTTACGAAGGCCATAATAAATTGGCTTCCGCTTTGGAAACTTTTAGAATTTTCTTCGAACTGCTCCACCGTTTGAAATCGTTGCAAGCCATCTCGTACTGTCCCGACGATTTATTGGGGATTAATAATTGTAAAGCAGCACATTGTGCCGCTTCCAATACATCCCATGGAAAATGCTCGTCTTCACTTCCCGAGCTCATTTTGAATTGAACACTCTTAGAATATGAATTACAGTATATAATTCTGCTAGTACCTTTTTCAAACAACTAATTTTTATTGTTTATTATGTTGCCATCGTTATGATAGTCACCGCGCCTAAATCGTCTTGATTCAAACACGGCTCAAACGATTTCAAATATAAATCAACATACATAACACTATTGTCTTGGTTTGTTGCAGGTTTCGAGAAAAATATTGTTCGTATCTCGAACGGAAAATGGTTTGGCACTCTCGAATGGGTTCTTGAACGCAAAAACACCATTTCGCGTCTAGATTAAAAAATAACTATTCGCGAAAGTCAACGACCACGTTTTGAAGTTAGCTGCTGTCCTATAAGCCCCACTTTCATGACGTGTGCTACAAAGCAACTCGAACCGAGTACCGTCGACGACACTCTCCCCTACCTCGCCGAAGACTCTCCTCACGTCAAGACACGTGACGTAGCTCCGTCTCTCTCGCACCCGTTGAATTGTAGGCAGGGTGTGGCATTTTTTCCGGTCGAGACTGGCATCGGCGTAGTGTGGTGTTCGTAGAAAGTGATTGGCATCGGTAACAAGATAAAATGCTAGGGGTTACGGGCTCTTGATGATAGGCTTGCGTTTACTGTGGTTTCTGAACGATCTGGATTGTCGTCGCGTGTTTACGTTTATACAGTGCGTTTCATTAACGGTGGAACAAATTTGTTGGCTTTTTTCTGTACCCAATCCTCGTTATCTAGAAAGTCATCGTTAGTTTTTGGCCTAGCGCGACGGGTGAAGCGTGCGGAGAGCCTCGTCCATGGGCGTATCAGTTTAGTAGGCGCTCATAATTAAAAAATACACAAAAAAAATGGTAAAAGTTATATTACTTAACACCAAGTAGATGCAACAGGTTTTTATCAATTTTTAGAAATACAATAGATTTTATTATCAGAATTCAATAATAAATACACTATGCGAGTCACATTTTTATTTCTAAATAGTTAGGCAAGGCGCATATTGAGACGCGTATGACGCGTGTGTGGTGACACAGCACAGCACGTACTTTTGTAGTTTAAGGAAAGTAATGGGACAGAGAAGACACAAAAAATCCTTATTAATTTACCGTATATGTTTGTCTACTACACGTTACCAACACAACTAAACCATATTAGGTTGGAGGTTAGGTTGATGCACCTCTGTACATGTGCAGCAGAGATCACATGATAGCTTCTGTAAAATTTCATAATAAATTAAGTAAAAGTATAATCGATTATAGTACATTTCCTAATTTTATTAGGTAAACACACATACACTTGATTATTCCTTAATAATGTAAATTAAAATTTTCCAGTAAATATTATGTAAAAAAAGCATAAGAAAACATGAATATTTACATCAATTTTTATCAGTGCGTATACACTTGAATGAAGTTTAAAATTTTAAGTATATTATTATATTTATCGGTCAGTGGTCGCGAAGTGTAAGGCGTCAGTACTTTAATCGATGTAGGTTTGAGCCCCGCAGCCGGTAGACCGTATACCAGCTATATCGTGGAGAGGATTGGCACCCTCTCCGCGGGTACGGTAGGGTGGAAGATTGTTAGCTTGGGTCAATGTGAGAGATTGATACCAGTTGACATTTGACTACCACCCTAATTAATAAGGCTTTATTATATTTAAAAAACCCTAATCTTCACGAAGCAACTTTTGTAGAAAACAGAATCGTGAACAGACAATATAGGTGCGTACTATGTTTCGGAATGCAGAGCCTATTCAGAGAATCTGCTACCCAATTCAACGTAGATATAGTTTAAATTTGTACCAAGCGAGGGCATAGTCAGTCCTTGATTGGGCAAAATGCTTCAAATTTAGTATAATGCGATTGCCTTATACGTTTACGGGTTTTTCATATGTTGAGTTGTCAACAAAACTTACTTTAATTTAAATAAAATGTTTAATTAATTTTAACGGCTGTATGAAGCTGTCATGCAGAAATAACGCCACATCAACCATGCCCTTTCTGAAATCTCAATTTTGCCGTAGCAATTCGTTTGTAACGCACTCGAGACACGGAAGGCTCTGTTAGTTAATCCTAATGTAAACGTATTAAGCGTAGCATCGCGCGTAGTGGCTGCTATTATGTTTATGGAACTATTTATGAAGCCAACATAAATAAAACCGAGCGTTTGGTTGTTTGCTTAGGATATAAAGTCTTTTACGACTCTCTGTATACGGATATCATTATAATAAGCCACCTACACGGTCGTCGGACATTGTAAGGTGAAGTTTTTTGAATTTTACGGCGATAAAGAGGTTTGAATGGAGAGGAATTCTAAGGCAGTGTGACACGGGACAAATTGAACGCGTATGGCTCGTTTCAGGCGTGTGAGGAGGCGTCAGAGTGTTAAATATTTCCATGAGAATGCAAGTTTTGATTGTTGTTTTTCCGATAAAAATAAATTGAAATTATAAAATACTAAATAATTATAGAAAATAGTTTTAACTCTTTTTAGGCAAGAAAAACTTGGAATTGTAACTGAATTCGATTATTCATAGCACGCGAAGAACCGTACTCAACTATGCGCGTCCCCGTTGTCATAACAACCCTCGTAAATAGGGTTGATGAACTGATTTTGACTAACTTTGATGCCAATTCCTCGACGCGGAGGTGCCCTCCCTAGTAGAGAAGCGCACGAGTCGCCACTGTAATAAGAGAAAAGTAAACAAAGGCGGCGACGCGTGGGGGGAGCGGGGCATCTCACCCGACGCAAAATGTAAATAAAAAGCGTGGTTTGACGTCTTGGGCCGCACATGGACGGGAACGAGAACTGATTTATTACCGCCGGGCTAACTACCGTCGAGAGGAGCATAGAAACGTCACAACGGGTTCGACGGAGGACAAGTAGGAAACGTTGATGCGACTTGATGTAGATTGCGCATTCAGGTGTCATTCTGTCGGAGATTTTGCGAGGTACGCCGCGAGCCAAAAGCTAGGGACCACGCTCTGAAAGACAATACAGAGCGTACGGGAAAATGTGGGAAATCTCGGATGCAGATAAGACATGAAATAATACGATGACAAGTTCTTATAACTTTTTTCCTGCAGGCCCTCCCTACGGAGATATGTGCGCCTGAAGGACACCGCTGGAAATCGGTTTTTCTTGAATAATTTTTAAAGTACTTAGTATAATTTAATAAAAATTCAATGTGATGGAATTTTGTACGTTTTCGACTTAAACATCTTAAAATGAAACTTTCCTGTTGTTCGAATGACTTTCGTGTCGCATCTTGTTGTCGAGAAGAAAAATATAAATCATGACCCTTTTTATTACAAATAAAACATGAATGCGTTTATTATATTATCTATTTCTCATTAACGGTTCATTTTATCAATAGTGGATTGGGTTGCTATATCTTACAAGATGAAACTTTGACTAGAAAAAAAAAATTTAACCACGTGCTCAGGAAGACCTAAAGGACAATAAAACAATTATTTCCAAATTTTAAAATATGGGGCAAAACTCTCTTTTTCTACGAAAAGTCGGCCCCTATGATAAGTATCGGCTGAGATGGCTTAGATCTATAGATAAAACTTACATCTGTCAACAATATTTACTACTATGCGGACGTTTCTTTGCAGCATTTCTAAATGCAGAAACGACAAAAATTCACATTCCTATTAGTAATAATACCTGATAGTAACAGTTAATCCAGTTAGCTCTACTATTTTGCATTCGTTTTTCATTATTTCGTTACAAACTGGCAAAACTTACAACATTTTCAGTCATTGTAACCGCCCACTACCGATAAAACACGCTTCCCGTAGGTACAGCTAGATAAAATGCCTATTTATTATAACAAAATCGAACGAAAGGAGTAGTAATAGAAAAATTTTAATGTACCCGCGGCAGTCTTGTCCCATAACCTAGAAAATATCTGCACCCACCACAAATTTCTTTATTTCTTAACTATGAAGTGTTTAAAAATTAAAAAGGCCCTAAAAACTGAAGAAGAACACGAATTAAATTATGACTTCACTGGAAATTTTACGGTCGTGTTGCTAGTTGCCTACGTTACCTACTCTGATTCTGTAAACGTGTGGCGGAGAAGTCGCATAAGCAGCGTTAATAAGAATTTAATATAATTTCGAAAACATTTTTTTCGCTTTATAAATAGGTGCAAACGTGCTTGATGATCATTTATTGGATTTAAGGCCTGTACTTGTTGCACATGGTATGGATAAAGCAGTTGCTCGTGAAGGATTCTCCAAACAGGAGGACCACTAGTTCCTATCTCGGCTGATATTCTCCGCACACTCGTACCTGGATTCTGCTCTACCAGTGCTAGAATTTCTTCTTCTGCTCTAGGAGTGGATACCGACCTTGGTTTTCCCGATAAATGGCACTGTTTGCTCAAGCAACCGGTATCACGCAATCTTTGATGAATTCTTCCAAACATGCGTTGTGAAGGAATCTGGCGATTTGGATAAGCGTCAACATAAAGACGTCGCGCTTCGGTGGCGTTTCCATTAGCACAACCATAGATGAAATGCATGTCTGTTAATTCTGCGTTAGAGTAACCAGCCATAGCGAAAGAAAACTTGTGCACTGAGAACAACTGTCAAATACGTATTTTTTATTTCACTAAACATCAACCAACTATTATAAGAAAATACACAACGTTTTTGCAAAATAAAGAAAGGGGCAACTGTTACTTTGCGGACCCATGTTTATTGAGAGTTTTCTGCTTATTTTGGTTCATACTATTACCTCCTTAAATATTTGACACTCTTTTTTTAACACCCTGTATGTGTATGTCTAACTTTTGTTGTTATTTATTGCACCAAGTTTTAATACCTATATTTTAGAACTAACTGACTATTCCTATACAATTGTTGTAATTGTCTAACAGGAACTAAATGTATTATTATTATTATTATTATTATTACAAACTCATCAAGTAGCAACAGTGTATGTAATGGGAACCAGTTGACAACATTCAAGTGAAAATATTTCATATGACCCCCATCTTTTTCCGCGCAGCGTAGCTTTATCGACTTTAAATTCATTACAGGAGGACGAGGAGCATACAAATCACGTGGTTTGTTACATTTTTTTAGGTACGCCGACCATTCGTCCTTATTTGCGGAACCATTAATTTTAATGAGTGAATTGATGGTTGCCCAACGCAGTCTGACACGGCACTGTTTGCTATAAACCACAGCATACCAGAAATTCTTTGTAGATAGATAGTCGTCTATACATTTTCATCAAGACTGGTGTTTATAGAAGAAGGATTCTCACTTTTGATGAGATAATTCTCAGTTTGGGTTCAGGGAAAATCTGAATACCACAGACGCTGCTTTTAAATTATTAGAAAGCATAAACATTAGTTTAGAAAACAGGGAAATTCCGTTGGGAATCTTTTGTGACCTGTCTAAGGCTTTTGACTGTATTAATCATCGACTGTTGCTACACAAATTGGAATATTATGGCATAATTGATACTGAAAATAATTGGTTTAAAACATATTTATTGAAAAAACAGATGTGCACTGAAATAATTGAAATTAAAAATTATGTAACGAAAAAGATTCATTCGAAATATGCCGTGGCTGAAAGTGGAGTTCCACAAGGATCTATTTTGGGGCCACTATTATTTTTGTTGTATATTAATGATATCTTACCAAATTTTCCAGAAGCCACATTTTCGTTATTCGCTGACGGCACCAGCTTATTGATAAGGGAGGCTAATAGAAATAATTTAATAACCAAAGCACAAAATATCGTAGAAGGTGTTTCTGATTGGTTCCTTGCTAATGGGCTGGTACTTAATTGTAGCAAAACCAATAATATTACATTTCAATTACGTGGGGTAACAGATATTATTTTAAAAGTAAGCGATGATGAAATACACCCGGTAGACTCAACGAAATTTCTTGGCATTCATATTGACTCTCAACTGAACTGGACTGATCACATAACAAATTTAAAAACGAAGTTAGGAAAAGCTATATATGCATTATTAACCATCAAAAAAAATATTGGTTTTTCCACAGCAAAGTTGGTCTATTATGCATATTTTCAGAGTTTGTTGCAATATGGGATAGAACTTTGGGGAGGATCTTGTGAATCTGAAGATGTATTCTTGATACAAAAAAAAGCAATCAGAATCTTATGTGACTTACCTCATAGAAAATCTTGCAGAGGTTATTGAAGAAAATTGGAATATTTACTGTAACTAATTTATATATATACAGACTGGCTATTCTAATACATAAAAATAAACATTCCATAGATACTCGTATACTCCATCGCTATCCCACACGGCATCAAAATCTCGTTTTACCAAAATATGACTATAATAGAACGCGTACAGGTGCGTTGTATTCAGGGATAAAAATTTATAATAAATTACCATCTCATTTAAAAACATTAAGTCACGGAGTTTTTACGCGCAAACTAAAAATTTTTTTGACACAGTACGAATTTTATACCCTAAATGAATATTTCTCAAGTACATACTAACGCAGCAAAGAATTATCACGTCCGAAATACAAAAAAAAAAATTTATGTGTTCGCCGTCTATGTTTATGATTGTTACATTCATAGTGTATTGTCATCAGTTATAGTCTATTTTTTCATATTTATAAATATTGTTTTTTGTTTATCTCTTTTTATGTGTCTGCGTATATTATATGTATACTGATTCTTGGGGCCAATACGTAAATGTCTATAGTATGTATATGGATAATAATATAGGTATATGTAATTATGTAAAAATTGTCAACAACAACACTTTCCTTACACCTTTAATTAGGTTTTCTGTTATTTATAATTTACTTGTTTTTACTTATTGTAAAACTATTATTGTAAAAAATTCACTTTGGTATAACGAAGGGAAATAAATGTTTACTTACTTACTTACTTACTTACTTACTTACTAATCATGCACAAAGAAAATCCACTGGGATGATGACGGTTTTTACTTTGTACAGGATGTTTCAAACTCACAGTACATAGTATGGGTCTATTGTGAGCATACAAAATAATTAAATCAAATTTGGGACACGTGGCGCGAGTTATCTTACCAACAATGTGCTGATAGTGCAACCCTTGCACATTCCTTCACACATAGTGTATATACAGGGTGATTCAGGTTTAATCTTGATAACTTCAGGAACAGGTTAAAATAATGTTCATTACCGTACCTCAAGGTAGTATACCTTGGTCCAGTATTATTCTCTATATATACTGCTGATTTTATTTCTTACTTGAAATACTGTAAAACGCTGATGATACTCAGTTATACTATTCTTTTCATTTGTCTAATGCACTTTTAGCTTCAGAATATATTAATGAAGATTTAAATTCAATAACAATTGTTGCGAGAGCTCATAACCTTTTATTAAATGAAAATAAAACTGAAATAATTATGTTTGGAAATACGTGCGAAAATGTTATAAATGATCCTGATTTTAATATTATTTTGTGTAACAAATTACTAACATTTGTAAAGCAAGTTAAAATTTTGGGCTTAGGAATTGATGATAGATAACGGTTTGATAATCATGTTACTTATTTAACAAAAAAATCGTACTGTATGCTGAAAATGCTTTACCTAAATAAAGACGTGTTGGATAAATCTATTAAAATTAGATTGTGTGACTCTCTCATTCTCTCTCACTTAGCGTATTGTGATATAGTATATTGGCCAGTTTTAGTATTAAGAGATAAAGCTACCCTTCAGAGAATTCAAAATTCTTGTGTACGATTCTCTTGTGGATTACGAAAATTTGATCATATATCTAATTATTTCTCTTCAGTAAAATAGTTAAACTTAGATGAAAGATTCACCTCTCATTTGGCAACTTTAGTTTATAAGATTAATAAATTTAGAATTCCTAAATATTTATTTGATAGATTGAAAAAGGGTATTGATACCCATTCTCGTTTTACTCGACACTGTAATTGGTATGAAGTTTCTAAACATAATACTGCACAGTATGAACGCTCCTTTCTTTACAATGCTGTCAAAATTTACAACTCTTTGCCTGCTTACGTCTTCTCTGTACCTATTTTCAAAAAACAGATTCAAGACCTGTTATTTTCATCTCGTTCTTAATATGTTAATTTAGTATTAGTGTATTTATTATCTCATAATATTTCTATTACTTATTGTAACTCTTCACATAATCTTTACGCTCTATGCATGCTCGCGTTATGTGTGTATATATATAAGTATATATACATTTTTTTTGTATGGTTAATACATTGTCTTCTATTGTTATTTGTATTTTGAGGTTGGTTACATGGAAAAGCAGCGAAGCTGAATGGCGCCATTATTATTATTATTTGTGATATAAACTTATTTCCTAAAACGTTTCAGAGAAAGAGGGCGTTGAAGTAGGAATTTTTTTCTCGTTTTTCCCTCATAACTTTTGAACCATTTATCCGATTTAAGTGAAATTCGGAACACAAACACTCCTTATGATCTTACATAAGCTTCTTAAGTTTAAACTATCTATCCCTCTTAGAAGTGTATTTTGTATGCTACCCCCCCTCTTACTTTATTTCAAAACTACAAAAAAAAAAAATTAATTTCAATAAAACATCCACACACCACTTTGACCTGATTAATTTCGAAACTTTTTCGTCTCCTGTTTTTTTTTCGACGTTTGGTCTTGTTTACAACATTACGTTTGTCATTTTTTCTTTCAAATGATTAATATCTCGCGAATGTGTTTTGTAAACCTTATATTTTAAAATCTCCCATAAAAAAATCGAGGGGTGTTAGATCTGGTAATTCTTCAGGCCACTAAATAGGTACATTAATCCCATTCCATCTTTCTAGCATATTGTTATCTAGATATTGCTGCACAATCCCGGTCTCGTCAATATTTCTTCTTCTAGATTCTGTTTTGGTGTTGGTTTTAATTTTTTTTTTTTGAGTACGTCTATGGTTTCAGTATATATATAGAGCGTGTTTTTATTCTATTTTGTTCACTTTTATAATATTTTGATTTGAGGCTCGATTTACGATCCATTGCATTTTTTTGGATATGCTAGGTGTGGCACAAAGTAAATATCACTAAGTATTACATGGTCATATCCATTTTGTTCAGGAAATTGAAATAAATAAACGGCACAACTAACAGCAAAAATTGACTCAGTTAAACAAAATGTTCAATATGGGTTCCACCTTCACTCACCCGAGGATATTCCTTAGCCCTTAGCTTAGTTCAGTTAGTATGAGAATCATATAAACGAAATCTTTCATAGAACCCCAGACAGTAAACTCCAACGGGTTGAGGTCGGGGGAAAGGGATGGCCATTTACCATATGCAAGCTGTCCGTTACCAACCTATAGGAATGATTCCATTTAAATGGTTCTGAATATTTTTACCATAATCTGGAGATACATCGTCATGTTGAAATCTCATCTTTTGACAAACCGCCAGAAGCAAAACATCAACTCAATGGAAGAGTTTTATAAAAAAAAATCATTAGAATTGATGAACGATTTCTTTTATATGGTTCCAATATTAGGTAAACAAAAGCTAAAGGAACGAGTTGTACAAGTTGGAGAGCACTTTAGGCTGAAACCACATATTTTCTAAAATATTCTCTTACTAAAAGATTTCCAGGTGAAGGCGAAGGTGGTACCCATATTGAACATTTAGTTTAATTGAGTTAAATTTTTGTGTTTTTTTTCATACTGTTTGCTGTTACTTGTGTTTGTTTCTTTCAATTTACTAATTCAATTCAATACCTAGTGATATTTACTTTTTGCCAAACCTAGCACATGCAAAATAGTTGCCGTAAAATCTTATAAAAGTGAAAAACACGCTTTATCTAAAAAAAAATATTCTGAAACCATAGAAATATATATTGCCCATATATCTGTGGGCAATACAATCCCCCTTTACTCCGTCCATGCTTTGATATTTTAGACCAAAATTACATGGAAAGTAAGATAAAAATAAATTTCAATAAAAATCAGTTTTAAATATTTTATTTTGGCACTTGTATTTTGAAAATGGAGCTCCCTAACGTAAAGTGGGATAAAGAGAGTCCCAGTATTTTGATTCAAAGAATGTGCGGTTAACTGCTTGACCTATTGATTTGTAACACTCTGTACAATATATTCGTCGCTAAGTATTTATATGTATACACAATCATACCTAGGTATATAAAAACTTAAAACAATAATAATAGGATTACGTTGATAAACGTGCAAGAGATTGCTGCAGTGTTAACCCCAACTAATAATTTTATGACGCTTTGTTGTACGACGGGTTGTATACATCGTTTAGGCTATGGCGCAATGTGAGGTTTAGAAATCTTGACATTTCTCTTGCTTTGTCTTTTTTACGCAACCACTAGTGTACCAAGAAACGATTTCTTTTAAAGCTGCTGTTCTAGATGGAGTTGATTATTTGACCAGACGAATAAACTCACGGTGGAAATACATAGAAATGCTAGGAAATCGGTCTAGAGCAACTTACGTCGGCGATAAAATTCGTATAGTTTGTTTCGAAGTTATGAGAAATGTGGAAACTGGAAAAAATACAGGGTGTTTCGCATAAGAACCGACACAGAGCAGGTAGTAGAGGGTTACAAATTATTACAATTTAACCAAACATACTTATACACAAAGTCGCACAGAGGCGGAGTTGCAGACCTTTAAGGTGGGGCCAAATATTTAAAAAAAAATTAATATCTCTGAATTACTTTAACTTGGAATTACCAAATTTGGTACGTAATTTTGATTTATTATTGGTCTTCTGCCCTAACCATTTATTTTCAAACTTAACGTTCAAAAAGTTTGTAAACTAACACTAAAACGAAGCAGTGCCCCATCATGCACTAAATAAAACTCTTATCTAAGTTGCAACGGTAATTTGCACTTTTTTAATGTGATGTGGATGTATAGTCACGGCAAAAATTCAGACGTATTACGTCAGGGCTGACTTTACGCAATTTTCTTTATTGTCAACATAATTTTCGATATTTGGTCGCGTTAAAAACAATCATTTCATGTAATTTAGTGTAATATACAGGGTGTTAATTAATTACCTTGAGGGGTTAATCTATGATTAATTTTAAGACAACACGTTCATATAAACATGGGTCCGCAACGGCTTTGTTTTCCATATACAGGGTGTTAAAGTTTGAAAAAAAATCAAAATTTTGGATCTATTTACTGAGTAGTAAAAGCTACTTAGTTGAAACTTAGCACACCCTAATAGGTATTTACATTTTGCAGGTATTAAATTATTTTTAATTTAGCCAGATATGGCTAACCTTCACAGTTTTTTAAGAAACAAATGGCACTACAACGATTTTTTCAAAATTCGAAAGCCCCGTGTGCACATACTTAATTAACACCCTGTATAGTGCCAACATTTAGTGTACTATACAGGGTGATTCACTAATAATGGGACAGAGCTTAAGGGCATGTTGCTGACCTCAAAATAAAGCGATTAAGCCAAATATGCCTTATCCGAAAGTTGCACATTTTCTTTATTATTTTTCGATCGCATCGACCGTATTTTATGAAATTTGGTATAGGGGAGTTTATTGGTACCAGAAATTCGAATTTATTTTTCAGTTAAAAAACGTTATCATACTAATTGTCAGGGTAGTTGTAGAATAGAGCACCCACCTGGAAGCACATACATTTGCAAGACTCTTAAGGGGTGTATTGCTGGTCTACCTATGCTGTCGTTTTATTACTCTCGACCTCAAAAACCCAGTTGAAGTTCATATATTCAAAATATTTTCTTCATCTTGCACTCTTGTTACACTAGGATGTTCCCGGATATTATTGAAAAACTTTCCTGCCTCTCAAGCCCATCTTTCAACACTAGAAAATGTTTCTCTATGGGATATAACTCGATTTGGAAATTTCCTGCGATATTCTTCCACACTACTTTTACACAAGTGACATGTCAACTTGTTCGGTGAGTGCAAATTTTCCAGCCACTTTCATCATCAAACAGTAGCAGAAATAAATTTATACCAACTGTCAAATTTGAATGACAAAACCTACCACTGACTTTTTGATTTCTTCTAATAAACACTGTTAAAATATTGTTTTAATTAATGCATTTTTTCTTGAAAACCTTAAGAGTTTTTTCAAAGGACCCCGCAATAATCTTATGGAAATTGGGTTTCTGTCAAATTGTCTGAATTTTTGATATGTTGTAGATTTTGTCATCCTGAACAAAAGTCTCCATGGGCACAAAGTGCCAAAATGAACATTTTGGCAGCTACGGAGCTGCCAAAGCTCCCCTGACCCATTGCAAAACTATTCATTTTCAATACTATTTACAGATGTCAAAAGCATATTTTAATTATTCTAATATATAGGGTAATGTTTTTGAGGTCACTGGATTCAATTCTCATGCCAGATTGGCAAAATTGACCGTTGACAGCTGTCAATACACTGTCAACGAAGAATAGAAAAGTAAATATCCTCTTTTCACATTGAGAGTTTGGGTTTTAGAGGTCGCTGAATTCAATTCTCATGTCAGATTGGACAAATTGACAGCTGTCAATTCACTGTCGACGAAGAATAGAAAAGTAAATATTCTCTGTTGACATTAGGAATTTGGGCTTTTGAGGGAGCTGAATTCAATTCTAATATCAGATTGGAAAAATTGACAGTTGACAGCTGTCAGCTAGTCAAAGAAGACGAACAATAAACCCAAACCATGTACCAAATTTGGTTATTCCAAGTTAAAGAAATTCGGAGATATTAATTTTTTTTTGGAAATATTTGGCCCCCACTTTGAAGGTTTGTTACTCCGCCTGTGTGCAACTTTGTAGATACGTATGCTTGATTAAACTGCAATATTTTGGAACCCCCCCCCCCCGTCACCCCTCCAACATTTATAATTCTGCCGTTTTCAGTGGAATTCTCAGTAAATTATTAATCGTAGTGGAGCTTAAACCGACGACATCGATTTTCAACGAAGCTTAAACAAAAAAATGCAATACGATGACATTCATTTCAAAACGAGCGCAAGCGAATAACTCACAGTTAAAAAGTACCTCCGGTTTTGAATTACAACACCGAAGAACCCTCTTACAAAATTACACGCACGTTATCAGTTTATCTTCTGGGAATGATGACTGGAAACCATATCTGGCTGTCCTGGTAATGTAAACATTTATATATTATGACGGCGCCATTATTTTCTAGCTACGAAACTGTTTGTTTATTTGTTTACAAGCAGCGGTTTGGCCGAGTGCCGTTGTACGTCACAGAGCAGGCCCTGGATCCGTGTATCGATTCGCTTTTGTTTGGGGATTTGACGTTTGTCCAGCGCAGAGCCGATGGCTTGATTTTGCGTTTGGATGTTGCTGATGTTAACGTTATGGGCGAAGGTGCAACTCTGGACGAATAGATTTTCTGATCTCAGTGGCGACTCGTGCCTTTAACTAGTGAGGCAAGCAGGATGAGAAAAGTGTCCGAAAATGACTACTTTATTGGACGAAATACTGATTTGACCAAAAGTTAACTTAGTATAGCCTTTCCCTAAAACGTTAAGGGTATTTAAATTTTTGTATTTTATTTTTTTTTTTTTAATATTTTTACAAAATTTGGAGTAGTGCCTGGAGATGAACACTTCAAATACAGAGGCCGGTGCTAATATCTGAAACAGCCGTTTGTTTTTTTTAAGGTTAATATTTTGATACCATAAAGTATCTACAAACACAAGTATCTTAAAAATTAAGTTGTTTCAAAAAAATTAAACAAAAAAAAAATTGTTAGAATTATAGTAACTTTTTAACGAATTACTTTTATTTGCAGACAAGCTAACCTTAGACTCATTTGCGTTTAAACACCCTGTAGGTATGTTATACTGTTTTTTGGAATATTTACAAACTTCTTTCATATTTCTTACCCTATTTTTATTCGTCGAAGAAATAGAAATTAATTAACATTTATTACATTATTTTATACAACATGTTTTTTAAGTCTTCTCTTTCTTTCCAATTGCTGCTTTTGTAAGTACATACCCCTCCCACTAGCGACATCTGTGTTGGATATATTTTGGTTCTAGGCATTCCATTCCCTTTTCCTCTCATATCATTTTGTCTCTCTCGTCGACGTAGGAAATTAAAGCTTTTCATTTACGAATAATTACGGACATACCTACTCCCAGGAAAGAACAGTTTAAAGTACCAAAAATATAATGTTTATAGTTTCTTTTAACAATCAATAAAAATATGTTGTTCCTCAAGGCTCTACATGTGGACCTTTAGTGATATTCTAAATAATAAATGACTAGACTAGACAGATTTGCTTCAATTTCGTTTTCATTGCATGTACAGAAGTTTTATAGTTGTGATAGCTTATATTTCAGTGAATAATGAAAACAAATGTCAGCGTGACAGCGCTAGTATTGTAGACCGGTATGTGGACCACCGAGATTTCTCAATGAAACCCGCACTGCCCTAGCGCAATCCCAAAATAGCGCCTCTAAATTTAAATACAATAAGGCATGCTATGAATCTAAGGCTAGTTGAAGAGCCCGCTTCACACAGGCCGACTTCCGAAATAGCACGGTGCCGAAAACATTAAAAATACACCGCTGTGTCGAGATCGTGGGTCGAACTCGAATCCTACGTTGAAGTGACGCACACCGCATGTATACTAACTTTCCAGCCGACCAGACAAGTACTCGATGCGAAGCAATCCGTCACGTCGCCCAAACAGCTGGAAAAATCAACGTCGCCCGAGTACGATTAGGTGCACAACCTAGCAAACCACCTCAAACGTACTTCTTGGACAAGTGCATCGTCGGTACAGCATCTAGTAACCCTTGAATGAGCCTAAGCATCGGTCAGGGTAATTGCAGAGCGACAAGGTCGATTCATCTGGTCGTCCGTGGAAACCAACAACTGACGATCGATACGATAAGAGGGCGCGCATGCGTCCGAGCTCGCTGACAGGGTCACAGAAGGCCATGGATTTAGACGAGAGTGTTTTGCGATCGTTTGGATTTTCGGCCTGCTGCGATGATGCACAAGGGATGTCGCGCGATTAGGGCTTATGCTCTCCTGTTTTTCGGGGTAGGAATTTCAATTTGCATGGGACGGTTATATAAAATGCTGTCGGTGAGAAGTGACAAGTTATATTTTTTTTTTCATTTCTTGAAAAGAAATTAATAAGATAATTAAAAAATTGTGAATTAATATTTACTACATGTCAAATTTTGACTTATTTCTGCATTGTTTCTTGTAATAAATAGTAAAATCGCGCGAGGAACAACTTTAACTGATACGTTAAAAATATATAATAATAATAATAATTTTATGGTCCAGTAAGTACAAAGTACAGAAAAAGACCACTCTGATGGTGGTATAGGACTAGTCACAAAGTAGAACACATAATTTTAGAAACTTGTGCTCTGCTGTGTGATTTATGTTATAAATCACACAAATACATTTCACATTAAAAAAGTTAAAAACATTGATCATTTACAAATTCATTCACACTATAATAACTCTTCCGTAAAAAAAACTCTGACACAGATTATTTGAATCTTCTTAGATCTGATTCTGTTTTAAATCTAGCAGGAAGCTTATTATATAATTTTATTCCCATATATCTAGGACACTCCTCATATTTTGTTTTATTATGTATTGGTATACACAAAAGTTGTCCTTCTCGAGTATTATAATTGTGATTAAAGTTATTTAGTTGGAACGTGTCTATGTTAGATTTAACATAACATAATATTTCTAATATGAAAACAGTCTTAGAAATATTTAAGAATAATTTGTTTTCATTATACTAATCTGAACAACTATTACACATATTTCGAGATGATTTTATTAGTTCCACTACCGATTTTTCCGACATAATGGGAGATGTGTCATCAGCAAAAATTGTCAAGGTATCTTCATCTATATGTTTAGCCAAATCATTTATATATAATACAAATAAAAGAGGCCCAAGAACGGATCCCTGAGGCACTCCTATATCTATTAATAGTTCTTCTGATTTCATGCCGTTTACCTCTACTAATTGTCTCCTATTGGAAAGATATGAAACTATCCAATCACACATCTTTCCCCTTAAACCATATTTTTTAATTTTTTCAATTAGCAAGGAATGATCTATCAAATCAAACGCTTTGCTTAAATCCATGAAGATACCCAAACATTTCCTATCTTGAATCAAGTTGTCATATAATATATTAAGAAAATTCATTAGTGCCGTCTCTGTTGATTTATTTTTAAGAAAACCATGTTGTGATTTTGAAAAAACATTGTTCATATATGCAAAATTCAATATTCTTTTTTGCACAGCTTTTTCCAAAATTTTTGAAAATGTAGATAGAAGAGCAACTGGCCGGTAATTTTCCGATAATAAAGCGTCTCCTTTTTTATGAAGCGGAATTACTTTAGCTAATTTCAGTATATCCGGAAAAATCCCTAGTGAGATTGAAAAGTTTATTATATACGTATTCCTTGAAATGTTTTATTTAAAAGTGTAGATAGATAGGATAAAGCTTGCTGTTTGTGAGAAACATGGGAATGTTAACAATTAATTAGATTTTTTCATATTTGGGGGTTAATGCCTATTAATTAAGGTGCATAAAACAAGCGATAAGAATGTTTAAAAACTTGCACAGTAAAAAGTATTTGTAAGTTATAATCAAAATTCGAGAACAAAAAATTACATTCAACACCCTGTATCTTGGAAACGAAGCCTTGTACGACATATGTTTATAGGAACGTTTATTCTTAAAAACATGTGTTCTATCTTCTGTTAAAGTTTGTCTACAAAAAGCTGACTCGCCCTGTATATTAAATAACGTAATACTTTGATTGAATTGAATAGTGTAATGATATATGCACTAAAAGTGATTTTATTTTGTTCGAAGAGATGGGAAAAATTGCCGTTCTCACAAAATAAAATGTCGTTAGCACATATCATAAATAACTATTATTACATTATTATTATTTGTAACTGACAAATTCTTGTAGTCGTCCCATACAATACATACATCGTTGTCAGTTGCAATCTTAAAATGCTTATGAAATTCTTGTATCAGTCTGTATAGGTAGGTATTCTCTATTGAATTCTTTATTTTAGGTAAACAATAAGCTTATATTCAATGTTTTTACTCTGTACTTAGTTTCATTGAAATATTAGAATATTAGTAAAAAAGACTTCAGATATCTAACGGTACCAAAATTGTAGGTACTAAGATAACGACTTATTGGTTTCTTCAAAAGGAAGCTATCCTTTGGGGTATGATCTATGCAACTGAGTTTTACATTATTAGATGTTCAAAATGCGCACCGTCAGCCTGCATGCAATAATAGAGACATTGAGATATAGGTGAGATATAAGTGGTCTGCTTATACTTCCTGCTCGGCCTAAGCGGCTCGACTTGCAGGAAGCGACCTACATTGCAGCAGGTACTTTACGCAGTTCTCTCGCCCTGGGCGACGAGCCATTAAATTTGTAAATGATACTGCAGGAAACAACTACTCCGCGGACTAATGCCCCGACCGGCATTGAATTACTCCTGCAGTATCTGTGTGAACAGCCAAGAACATTTGTCGCTCACAACCCTAAAGATAGACCGGTTTCGGACTTGTTCATCGTTTACAGACAATAGAGACATTGCTCAAAATGTTTTTTAAACATTATAGAGAATATGTGGATGAACTAGGTTGTATCTGTGTGCCCTAGCAGTTTTCCCAATCCCGCGAAATATCAATTTTGTCTTTAGCGTGACTCATTTATTTTTTAACTGTCCCCGTTGCGCTATGAAGGCGCGCGTCACTGTGATCTAGCAAAACCCGATGAACACTTGACAATAAAAAAAAATAGAATCGTTCAGGCGCGAACTGCATTTCACTATAAGTAGTTCCAGTTAAATAACAGACCTTGCTTTTATTTCGACCAATTTCTTTCTCTGTGTGGACAATGGACGCAAAAAATTGCTTAGAATCCGGAGAAACAATGTCGTTGATATACAGAGCGTTTCGAATTTAAAATGAATCGGTGTCTATCTATGTGATGTAGAATTTTATTGGGAATTGTTGTTACATGGGACATCATTTGAGGAAAATAGGTTTTCAATTTGAGATATTATAAAAGTTAAATAATAGATAGATAATGGAAAAAGTATAGTTGATAATATTAATGAATACAGTTTATTGGACAAGTCGTTACAATAATAATTTTAGGAGGTGATAGAATACTTGATTTTGAGTCGATTGAAACAAGCATATCTATTTCCAATATTTTTTAATTTAACCGTGCTTTCCTACATTTATTGGAGTGTAAAATGATTGATTTGTATTTGTAGAAAACACTATTTAAAGAATACGGCGCCCTTAACGAAGGCACTTATTTCTAGAACGTCCTGTACCAAGCATGTCGGAGGGGCGGTGTTACATTTCTAGAATACATAGATTTTAATTAACATTCTATAGCGGTACCGCCACCAATTCTGTTGATTTCAATATGCAATTAACCGCATAAATTGCAATTTATAAAGATTTACAATAGCAAGGTCGATAGTAAGTGAACTTATTAACTTTTTAAGTCTCTTTTTTCAGCGTTGTGGGTCTAAAGAGGTAAATAGAATTCCTAAGGAAACAACTTTACTTTGACAACATCGACAGTCGAATTGTACACTATAAAAGAAAAAATAACTACACAATCAAATTATATTTTTCTACGAGCGTGCGTAAAAGTATATTTTTCCACCCGCATTTTAATTTCGTGTTTAATTACTGCGAAAAAAATACTTAATTATACAAGATGTTACATTTATTCGTAATACGATTATATTATTGAAAAACTTTCTTGTCTCTCGAGCCTGTCTTTCAACATTAGAAAATGTTTCTCTATGGGGAATCAATCGATTTGGAAATCTACGATATTCGTCCACACTTCTACAGTTTCCTTCACAGAAACCGAACACAGGTAACATATCAATTTGTTCACTGAATGTAAATTTTCCAGCCATTTTCAACAACAAACAGTAGTAGAAATAAAATAGTTGATTGGTGACGTCATCGTTGTTCGAGATATGACGTCATCGACAATTTTTTTAAATATCAACCCCCAATTTTGACCATGCCATTTGAAAGAGCGTTTCATTCTACATCCATACATCATGACAAATTATGGTGTTACATTACAAAAATTTCAAGAAAATAATGTTTGAAGATTTTAAAATTTAATTTTCACAGTACTGAAAATGATAATGATTATGTAAAAAGTCGACTAAATTAATTGTTCAAATTGTGCACCGTTGGCTGCTTGACAGTAGCCAAGACGAGTAATAAATTCTTTTTGGACATTATCAATAACTTAAGGAGATATACGATGTATCCCGTGACGAATTCTTGCTTTTAAATCTTCTAAATTAACCGGTCGTAACGTATACTTTGCTTTTTAAGTATCCCCACAAGAAATAATCTAGGAGTGGCAAATCAGGCGATCTGGCTGGTCACTCAATCGGCCCTCTTCTCCCTATCCAACGATTCGGGAACAGCTCATCTAAATAAGCACGGACAGGTATTGCATAATGGGGAGGTGCATAGTATTGTGAAAATTAAATTTTAAAATCTTCAAACATTATTTTCTTGAAATTTTTGTTATGTAACCCCATAATTTTTCATGATGCATGCGTGTAGAATGACACGCTCTTTCAAATGGCATGGTCAAAATTGGGGGTTGCTATTTAAAAAAATTGTCGATTACGTCATATTTCGTACAACGATGACGTTACAAATATGGGTCGTACTTCAAAATGTGCCTTTTTTAAAAGCAAAATCGACGTGCCAGGGAATATTTCCGAAAACTTCTCAATTTCAAAAATAATGACTTTATTCGTTGCTTTTCGAAAACACTGTATTAAAATCATATTTCCTCTTTCTTCGAATTCTTCACGTTTATTTCCCAAATTAGGTACTTTTATTTGCTCTTGTCAAATTGCAAATCGTCTTTTTTACCTTATTCTTGGGCTCCGCCACTGCCCGCAGTTTTTGTACAGTGCTGTCGCTGTGATTCTTGATGAATAAATTATTGTTAATCGTCGAAGAATACGCAACAAGGTTTCACTTAGCGGAAGAAAGTGTCACAGAACGGTTATTGTCGGTATACTTTTTCTCGCGCTGCAAAAAAATGTCCAGTCTCGATGAGTTTGTTGTCGGGCTTCGTTCCAGAATAATTCCTTCTTTGCGTGGTAAAAAAATAGTAGGAAAGGTTCTGAAAATTTGCAAATATATATATTTTTAAATATGTACAAATTTTTGTGCAATTTTTTAAACATATATCATAAGATTAAGAGCTCAAAGTAGAATTTAAAATAAACGTTAGAAAATATGTACCTAATCCGTTAGTTGTGTTAGAATATATTTTCATAACATTTATTAGTTATGAGACATGTAAAAAATGACAACTTGTTGCTTTGTTTGCACATTCTCGATAAAAAATGTATGTGCAGGATATTCGGTTCGATCGAAAATCGTTTCCCATCAAACAACGGCGAATTATCGTTTCAAATAAACTGACTCAACAATTAGATGTCCCGATTCAATTTGGTTCGCTTTTAATTGATCTACCATTCGATATTTCGATTTGAACTTTTCAATGAATCCATTCAAAAATACAAATCAATTAGAATCGATATGTTATTTTATTGCACATTATTATTTCAATCGATTTGACTCGATTTAAATAAACTTACAATTCGATTAATCGAATCGAAGTTGATATCATTTCCAGTTAAACCACTGTCAATTCAACTAAACAAATTAATTTATTCGTTACTTTTCGAAAGCACTGTATTTTGGCCCGACTTGAAGGCGTGTAACTCCACCTGTGTGTTACTTCGTATATAGGTATGTCTGGTTAAATTGCGATATTTTGGGATTCCCTAAATGCACTTGCATCTGTTCATTTAAATAGTGTGACAGATTGGCCTCATCCGATGTAAAATATTCTAACTGTACGAAACATCCTGCGAAACTAAAATATGAATCACTCCGTACAAATAATTAATATTCGTATCTTATGGGACTTCATATCCCATCTATTTTTTTGTCGCACTGACAGAAGAGTTGATTGCCTGCTATTTGCTTGACCGCCTTCACGAAAAATTGAGGTTGGTTCTGGTTAAACGAATATATTATCTTTTTACGATATCCGACGAACAAAAAAGGTATTAGATTGGTTACGGTCGGTGAGGATGCTAGTCGGCTGTTTCTAATATCTTAACTTGAACAGCGAAGAACAATCAAACCGTTACGTAATGAGAACTCATTATACAGATCGGTAATTATTACGGATTGGACTTGAAAAACGCCAGCTTATTGTGTTAGGAGAAATTGGGGCATGTGGCAGATGAACGGTACGAGAGCACCCTGGTGTCAAACATACTTTTTATTTTTAGAAAACTCAATATATTGAGATTATTCTCAATATCTTGACTTTTTTCTCAATATAATGAGATTATTCTCAATACCTTGACTTTTTTTCTCAATATAATGAGATTATTCTCAATATCTTGACTTTTTTCTCAATATAATGAGATTATTCTCAATACCTTGACTTTTTTTCTCAATATAATGAGATTATTCTCAAGATATTGACTTTTTTCTCGATATAATGAGACAAATTTCAATATCTTGACTTTTTTCTCATTATAATGAGAAAAATTTCATTATCTTGATTTTTTCTCTCAATATAATGAGAAAAATCTCAATATCTTGATTTTTTTCTCAATATAATGAGAAAAATCCCAATGTCTTGACTTTTCTCTTAGTGCTGTGATAATTACATTCCACTAGCGATTTAGGTTGTAAAAGCGTGTTTAGTCGTAGGCGTTGCACTTTGAATCGAAAAAGGGGACCAGTTTTTCGAGAAAAACATTTGCGATTTCTTTAGGAAATTATTTTTGTCGTATTCTTATTCACTTTCATTTGAAATCCTTCTGTCTAAATTTTGGCAACCTAATCTCAAAGGTTTGACTTTCCATAGACTCATCCTTGTAACTTGCTCTCAAGGGCGACTTGCTTGTTATCCAATTGTTGAGTTTTTCGTAGCTTATGTATAATTATAAAGTAACTATTTTGACACTATGTTAATTTAGTCATAGGCGTCGCACGTAGAATTGAAAAGGGGATCAATTTTTCGAAAAATTATGTTACTTTTAACGGATTCTTTTTCAGCTTTATTAGAAACCCCTCTATGCCAAATTTTGACAACCTACCTTCAGCGCTTCTTTACTTTTCAATAAATTCTATAAATTTAGAGTAATAGGAGTTTTATATTCTGTTAATATTTTATAGTTGTATTTAGAATACTAAATTGTTGCATTAATGTGGCACATGACACTATTTTGCCTTCAGAAATTGAATTGTTTTTTAAATTTGTTGAAAGAACGTTCTTAAAGCATAATTTATAGAGCATTTATAACATAACTGCTAATGCAGCCTTATAACTGTGTACAATAACACAATTTTACAGCAACGGTGCTTATAGAATCAAATTACTGTAAAACCAATGCAAAATACTGCTTTATAGAATTATACCATCTCCAGTGACACTCTTATAACATTATTCCGTAATGTCGCTTATAGTTTAATTATAGAACTATTGTATAAGGCGTTTTTAAGTTACAATTCTTCTGCGGAAAACGAATTACAAATATGGAAGCTGCTATCGAACTTAAGAGAAAAAGCTCTTTGAAGCAGTTATAGAGAATAATAATACAGTTGTTATAAAATCATTATAGAGTAAATAAGTAACAAAAGAGCCTTTTTGTTTCATAAAGAAACGCTATAGAACTATTATTTTTTATATATGTAGGTTTCCCATACCCCCATCTGACAAGACCTGCCTGTAAAAGTACGAAATATTTTGATCAAAGTATAATGGGGAAATTTATACAACATAGTCGTGACTTGTAAAAATCATTATCTGCTTGCAGAAAGAAAATTTCATTACGATAGATAAGATTTATTTGATTGCTAATATAAATTGATTTTCTTATAGAAATTTAGTAACATATTTAATTTAGACCATTCCAAACCTTATCCATTTGCACTTCTAGATTTTTAAGTTAAAGAATTTTATTAGATTTATTAAATAAGATTTAAATACCACAATAAAATATGACAACACTGTGAATATTAAGTGGCATAGATCTGTTATAGTAGTTGCTTATCAAGCATATTTGCTCCATAATCGTTGCAATCGACACAAAAATGTCATGTTAGTGAGAATCCATTGGAAGTACAAGACAATGCCTTTCTTTCTGTCACCATATTGTGCAGAAAGAAAAGAAATCTTAATTAAAAATATATATAATATAAATAGATGAAATGATAACAATAATATGGATATACTTACTTTCTGACAATTTTATATATAGTTGGTTGGTAAATTCATCAATATAGAAAATATTTTTTTTATTAAATTTCCAGCAGCATAGGAAATATAAGATTAACTGAGGGCGCGTCAAAAAATTCCCATTATGTACTACATACTACACGATAAAACTTTTTCCGCATTAAAATGTACTGCTCCCTGATGGACAAACCAACTAAGCAATTCGTAATGTGAGTACTTCTATGCAGGCTGATTAGGTCCTTCTTATTGGTTCTTATTGACCCATCCATATTATTTCTAACATGTGCGTTACAGAAACATTTTGTTTTTAGAAAATACAATTAAACGATTTTAAAGTAAATAGAACACCATGCAACACAAAAATTTTATAACGAAGTGCTATAGAATGTTTATGAGATTGCTTTGTAACTGTGTTATAAAAATTCTTTAAGACCTGTGAAAACGTTTATTCAACAATTCTATAAGTATTTCCTGCAAACCTTACAGAACCACTTAAAGAACTAAAAGGTTCTATAGAACAGTGCCCATTTTTATGGTATAAGTATTGTAAGAACGTTTTGAAAATGTTCTTAGAACAAACATTGCTCTATAAAATTTGCTCTGGAAACGTTCTTACGATTTTTATAGAACAGGAAATTGTTAGCTGGGTAATAAATGTAAAAATTGTTATGACAGATGGGATTCCATTTTAAAAAATTTTTAGTGAAAGAAAAATTTATCGAGAATGTGATACTAAGCTTAATGAAAAACAAGTAGTAACACTAAACTGTTTGTCTAACTAATAATTGTAAAATTAACAGATAAGCGAACGTAAAAAAAACTTAATTTTGTGTGATGCTCATACCTTGAATACTTTTAAAGATATTTCATTGAAATTTAGCACAGAGGTTTCCTTTTGAAACTCATATCGAACGCCGATGATTGACATTCGATATTATTAGGGGTCTGAAAGTAACGACATAAATGCTTAAGGTATTTATTGAAAAGTAAATAATCGTTAACTGTAGGTTGCTAAATTTGGTACACAGAAGTTTCTAACGAAGCTGAATAAGAATCCATAAAAAATAATTATCTAAAAAACTCTCAAATGTTATTTCTCGAAAAATTTATCCCTTTTTTTAATACCACGAGCGACGCCTATGACTAAATTAACATACTTTTACTACCTAAATCGCTAGTGGAATGTAAACAAATACATAAAAATATCTCAGTACTAAGAGAAAAATCAATATATTGAGAAAAAAGTCAATATATTGAGATTTTTCTCATTATATTGAGAAAAAATTCAATATCTTGAGAATAATCTCACTATATTGAGAAAAAAAAGTCAAGATATTGAGAATAATCTCATTATATTGAGAAAGATGTCAAGATATTGAGAATAATCTCAATATATTGAGTTTTCTAATAATAAAAAATATTTTTGACACCAGGGTGCTTTCGTAGAACGGAGCCATGGCGACTGCATCTTTTAGAAAGCTGGGCGATTGTTTGCTAAGGCACACTTATCAAATTCTCAAAATTGTTCAAATGGCCGTCATGCATAGCAATAAAAATGCGGGTAAAGTTTTGCATGAAATTTACATGATTTTTGGTGGTGATAATTTAACTTATATTAATAACACAACTTTGTCAATTCGTAAGACTAATACCAGATAAATGCAACTGGTCGGTATTTGTATTAACAATGCTTTGTAAGCACTTGAAGTAGCTTCAATGGCGGCAGTCTCTCCTCCAAGAACTTTTGTGGCGATTTTTTCTTGTTTTCAAGAGACGTATATAGCCTTCGCAAAAAACAATCTTTTTGGCATTATTTGGTATTATGTTGGTATTTACAGCAACAGAAAGTTTTATACATTTACCACCTCTGTAACCAACAAAAAATATTCCATGATCGGCATGACTATTACTTGGACCATATTCATATTTTCGATTCCCCGGATAATGACAAAGAATTCTCGCGAAACTTTGGTTTTTGCATCCGGTATGAAGATATGAAAAATGTTCATTTTTTACGCTTTTTAACAGCAAATTAGTTAACACGTCCACTGTGCATGCACCTCCAAGTCCAATAATTAAGACAACCTTAAATTATGCATTTATGAATTTTAAATAGCAAACACTTTCTTGTTCTTACCTTTGTTAGCAAGAATTTTGTGCCATCGGCATCTTGTAAAAATTTTGAAACATCCTCTTTCGTTAATATTCTTTATAATAAGTTTGATAGGAAGTTTGACATAACAATACCTTTGCTTCTTGATTTTTGAATCAAAACTTACAAACTGGATCTGATTTTGAATTTTCCTCAATTTAAGGTAGTTGTTGACTTCTACCACAGCATAGGTAGACCATTGTCGGCACTTTGAACTGCTTTCAGTTTCTGCGGTGACCTCGAAATGTGAGTGAGATAGCACATCCGATAGAATTGACAGAATCGGTGATCAGGACCGGAATAAGAAATTTTTATTTGCGCGTGAAAGCGTAGTTATTCCACATGAAAGTTTACGTTATATCTATTCACATTATGTAATAATTCATTATATAGTTATAAATGGGTAATTCAACATGTACTATATATCATTTACTGCTACTAACATACAGTGTGACAATTTGATTTACTTCTTTGGACTCTTTAAAAAAAAAAGATTTTAAAATATATATTATTGCACTACAAAACATTTTTATATATTTACTTACTTTTTTTGTTATTAGTGATAATTACATTTTTTTTGGGATTTTTTTAAATTTAAAATTTGACGTTTGAAGTTTAGTGGACAAATAATTTATTATGATTTTTTTTCGTCTTAAATGATCTACGTAAACCAGAAGGCAAGTATTTTTCAGAACAGAGAAATTATGTTTACTTAACTTTGAAAATTGTTAAATTGGAGATAAAAGTGCAGTAAAATGTAAATTTGGAAAAAAATTATTTTTTATTATTTTGTTTTGAGACTTACTCTCATTATAGTGACTACAAGAAATATGATCATCTACATAATTTGAAGATGAGCCGTCTTGTGCAGGAAACGTTGGAACGGCCTCTTTGCATAATCTATTGCGCGAATCGTTAGAAAACATATTATTTTAAAAATGTATTTGACATAGTTTGTATGAACTATTACTAGTCCTGAGCAGCTTTTCTAATAAATCTTCTCTATTAGAAGCCTCTGCACAGAACTTTGCTCTAAAAATTTGTATTTGTGAATAATATAAATATATATATTTTAAACTTAGTTAATAGGTAAGGCAATAGCAGTAAAATATCATTTATGTTTTGTACAGTATATTATAGATTACTTATTTATGTCTTTAGCAAATTTAAAGAAACTTAAATGATTATTTATAGATGATATATTTAAACATCTAACTGCTGCGCAGCGACTCGTTCCTCGATCAAACTCAAAATATTGCTTTAATACGGCTCTGTATAACCGATGTTCGCACTCCCAGAGTTGAATGTAAACTGAGGTCTCTGCAGCTTGAAATGGATGCGCGAGCTGCTATGCGCGACTTATTATTTCGGCCCGAGTGTTTTTACTGGTCTCCCTATAGGGCATCTGCACGTGACGTCATGATTTTCAAGGTCGTTGTTTGGAGGATAAACAAAAGTATAACCTTACATTTATTCCAATTTATTATTAAATATTTGAGTCTTATTTGTATTATAAAATGCCTAATTATTGTATGGTAGTAAACTGTGGCAGTAATTCTGCAAGGGACAATGTTAGTTTCTTCAGAATTCGTTCTGAATTCGACAGACATAAACAATTTAACCAGTTAGCATCTGAGAGGCGAAAGGCTTGGATGAATTGTTTAAAAAGAGCTGACCTTACAGAGTCCAAAATTAAATTTGGAAGAATATGTTCAAAACATAAAAGAGCAAAAATTATACATTTATTATACTATAGGGAAACCTGCAAATTCGCACGAGCAAAATAATCCGGATTGGATCCCCACTGTGAATATGAGTTATGCATCTGGTACTTCATCAAAAGAATCAAGAAAAGATAGAGATGAGGCGAAAATTATTAAATGGAGAAAAAGAGGTTTGAAAAAATAAATCATATCAATTTTCCGTGGCTGTGCAAATGCCACAGCAGCATATGTATTGATTGTATTTAGTGGCAACCTATTTCAGGACTAAATTTTTATGTATTCTTATTCTGTGGATACGTACTTTTGGAAAACTTTGTTTAAAACTGGCACATATTTCTGCTATTTACGAATTCAAATGTTTTCAGTAATATTTTTTTTGTGAAAAGTTAATATTTTATATAAAATCTTGTAAAATGAATACCATATCGGGGTTCCATTTTTTAGTTATAAATAAATATTTCTTTTGTAGGTAATTTAAATTATTTGAAATGAAACTGTTTTAGCATGTTGTATATGCATACTATGCGTACATTTTCGGTAAGAAAAATTACTTTCTAAGCCTTTAATATGCTTTAAGGGCGCCGTATTCTTGAAATAGTGTTTTGTACAAATACAAGTAATTTAAGAACTGAATAATATAGAATTTAGCAAATAACAAGAATGTTATCTCATGCCACCTGCGAATATTTAAATGTACCGAAGTAAAATCAATACATAACGTCAGAAAACGATCTATCCAGCAAATTTTTAGGTACCTACTGAAATCTTTCAAAATACGTATTTTTTAAAATAGATGTAAGTATTGTTATAACATAAACTTACATAGCTCTGCATATAAGATTGTTCACGTTTGTTGATAAGTATCTGAAAATAAATGTTAAAATGTGGGGTTAGAATAGCGAAATAATGTGTATCATACAAATGCTTTTTAAAAGTTATTATATTATTTGAGGAGAGTTTAAACAGTAAAAGTGGATAAACACAACATCAGTAATTTTATTTTTGATATTACTTTTGCTCTACTTGTTTTATTTTTCGAGATTTCGGTACTTAAAAAACCACAAATTTGATGTATGTATATAAGCACTTTTATTATATAACAAATAATTTACAGTATTTGGATATAAAGTTTTAGGAAAATCTTCTTCATTATCAGAATGAATGTGTATGGATCTATTCCAATTTCACTTATTTTATGTCTGTATCTATCAGCATCTTCAGCATCTATGACTTTCAGTGTATAATAATATATTCACTATACATGATTATGTAAATGAAGGAATATTGTAGCCACAAAAAAACGAAAAATAATAACAACAATAAACCATAACCAGAACACAACCACTTAAGATAACGTAAAAACATAATAAATAAATAGTAATAAATACATTTGAGGTTATGATCGTTGTTTGTTTATCCTCCAAGCCAGTAGCCACGCCTACTTTGATCACGTGCCGCAGATGCTCTATACTGTGCTTCTACTGTGAATGAACTTCAATTGTTTACTTCATTAATACTAATACAGAAAACAAATTACCTTCTAGGAGCTTTTACGCAATTTTAATTGTACCTTAGTTTGCAATTTTTAACACAGTTTTGCACACAGATTTTATTGCACTTGTATTTTTGAAATGTACTTTTTTGGACATGTTTTCACAAGTTTCTTGTTGCTTCTGGTCAGATATACAAGCCCCTTTAATATCGGCGCTTATATTCTGAACACTCTGTATAGACAATATAATACTTGTCCGTTGTTTTAACTGAATTACCGATTTCAGTAGATAAATAATATTTTTATTTTGTCTGAGTCGAGTTTTATTGAACATTGTTGCGAAACCTTTGTTTTTACTTTCAAAAATATGCTAATGCATAAAATAGGCGATAAGCAATACATACAGATTCGTGTTGTTTTCTGCTATTCGCCTAGCGATAACGACGAGTTATTATTATCATCAACGACAAAATAAAATTTATAACGATATCATTCGTAGAAAATTGTAAGGTACGTAAGCAAGCATGGGCGTGCGAAAATGGTACAGAATACAAACAACGCCATTTGTACGATCTCGACATGTATACGGTGTTTCAGGAGGAGATGTACATACTTACAGTATGTTATTCTACGTTCAATTTTAAGCAAAAAAAATCCTATGAACTTAGGTCTGGAAACGCTTCTTTTAGGATATACAGGATGTCAAATTAAAAAAAAAAAAGTAATTACATTCTTCACTCTTTAACAACTCTCGACTACTTTGAATTAAATTTGTTGGGGCGGGAAATTCAAATTTTATGCACAATTGGCTGTATCTCCAAGAGGACGCCCCAAGCTACCATTAGGATCCTTTGATTTCGCTTCAACTTTTTTGTGCCACGGTGTATGTCATTTCGGAATAGACAAACATTTTCCCCTACCTTTTCTACTTAAAAAATGTACACCTAAAAACTCATCTAAAGATGGTGTAAAGATACTGTGGCACAAAAAAGTTAAAGCGATAAAATTTGAATTTAACTGAAAGTCGTCGAGAGTTGTTAAATAAAATGTAATTCATTTTTTTTAATTTGACATCCTCTATATCCGAAACGAAACGTTTTAAAACCTAAGTTCATAGGAAATTTTTTGCTTAAAATTGAACGTTGTATAACACATTGAAGTATTTTTTTTTACTGTTTTAGAAAGGTATTTTAAGCTAATATAAATCAAATCTCCTACAATTCCTATCAATGAAGTCATATGTATGTTCTCTGATACCAACATCTAGGTATGCTAATGAACAATTCCACAGACAAAGCTTTATTCAATAATTATCTAAAGAAATTAATTTAATTTACTGACCTGCTAATGAAACATTATAAATATCTAACTTCACTTTTTGGCAGTGGGAACACGACAAATTCAACCACAATAGATGAGATCTGACCTATTTCTGCATTTTTAGGATTGCTTCTTCAGGTGGTCTCCTTTAAGTTGAATCAAATATCTAACTATAAAAATTATTATAAAAATTAAAATTATTTGAAGTTAAATATCGACAATGACAAAAAGTGACATCCTGTCAATGAATTAAATATGACAATACCTACTTGAAAAACGTTCACCTTTTATGTAAAAGTTTTTATATATTTTTAGGTATTAATAATATTGTGTGAAACTAACTACTCAGTGGACAAAAGCCCCAACCTGCGTTGAATTACACCCACAATATCTACCCATATATTCCTTATTATTAGCTTCTGTTGAATTTGTCCTGTTCCCACTGCCAAAAAGTGATGTTAGATATTTATAGTGTTTCATTAGCAAGTCAGTAAATTAAATTATTTTCTTTAGATAATTATTGAATAGAGCTTTGTCTGTGGAATTGTTCATTAGCATACCTAGATGTTGGTATCAGAGAACATACATATGACTTCACTGATAGCAATTGTAGGAGATTTGATTTATATTAGCTTAAAATACCTTTCTAAAACAGTAAAAAAATGTTACAGAAGCTAATAATAAGGAACATATGGGTAGATATTGTGGGTGTAATTCAACGCAGGTTGGGGCTTTTGTCCACTGAGTAGTTAGTTTCACACAATATTATTAATACCTAAAAATATATAAAAATATTGAAGTATGAAAGCAGTTTTCGCAAACAGCTGTGTAGCCATTGCAAGTCTTAATTACTTGTATTAGTTCAGCTATTACTTTTAATACAGGGTGTTTCTAAAAGGTCTATACAAAATACTGAGGCAAAAATATAAGGATCTAGCCCAGGTTACCTTAGTCCAAAAGTTGATAGGGTGTCAAAATTATTATTTTTTGAAACTATGTTTAAATACTTATCTTAATAATAGGATGATTTGATCGCAATTTTGGTGAAATTTCTAATTTGAAATTCTTGTCCCTTGGCATTTATTGTTCAAAAAAGGTATATATCAGATCTCGATTTATCATTCTAAAAAACGCTAAAATACCAAACTTCGTGAGAGTCATTCTATTTTTAAGGTAAATATTTATATAAAAGTTTTTAAAAAATATGAACTTTGACACTCTGTACTATCAACTTTTGAATTAAGGTAAATTGTTCATGTTTTCGCCTCTGGAATTTATGCTAGCGTAGAATTATTTTTTCTTGAAATGAGAAAAAAAGTAAAAGAGGGAAATCTCAAATCACGGCAAATTTGATGCTACTGTATAAAATTTGCCATAGTAAGATTGAGCTGGTACTAGTACAAGTACTTACCAAATAAATATTCCATAAACATTGCTAGTAGTTTATTTTACATAGTCGTAACATAGAATTTTGTACAACTTCATTTCACGATCAAATATCAAATTTGCTTCTTTTCAATCTTATCCTATTTCTTTTAATGTTTGAATATTTTGATTCATGACAATTTGGTAAGTAAATTTATTATTTTTAGATTACGTTTGCCCCAACCAGTGGCGGCTCGAGGGCTTTAAAAATAAGTAAAACGGGAGGATAAATAAATAATATATATTTATACATATATACAGGGTGTTAATTTAAAATGTCGAGTAAACATTTGTTTTCGATTTTCTGTCTTAGGCCTTCCAAATAGGTACGTGAAAATTTATTTTAGTTGTGTAAACAGGCGAGGCAACTGTCAATCGCGCGATACCCGCTAATTCTGGTCACCTATACGCGTCCTCGTTGTCAAAGCATCCGTAAACGAGGTTGTTGAACTGCAGCGGATTCTGACATTCGCCGATTTCGAGAAATTATAAAAGTTTTATTAAAAATAATTTTAAGTAGCTTGTAGGTATAAAAAATGTACTATTCAAAGTAACATACTATTTTGTTATACCTACAAATAGGTACATCTACAAATAAGTTTGATTTTTGACCCCATTTCTTCGAAATAAATTCAATTTATTAATATACTTAGGAATTCCAAACGTACAATTACAACCATTTTTTTCTCTATACTCTACGCCACTGATCACTAAACCTGCAATCTACTATGCTGACTTTTCACAAGGTCATCGCAGAAACGGAATGATAATATTTATATCTGAGGTTATACAGCCAGCTAGATAACATTTATTAATTTGAATAACAATTATCGAAAATGGTTTGTGTTTTACGATTTGAACAATTATAGCTAATAAAATTAATAATATTTAATCAAACTTGACGATATTGCTGGAACTAATCGTAAAGTTGTAGAAATCCTCAAGTAAGTAAATTTTAGATTGCTCGGTTATAGAAGTGGATATACCAATCCTGAAATTATTATTTTAAGTGTAAGTTCCCTTCACCAATATAATATGAGAAACATGTAGAAGAGAAATATAAAACGTGTCAAAGTAAACTTTCAAGACTATTTCTTTAAAAAGAATAGGGAAAATTTGTGTAGAAAATTACAACAAGGAAAATATTGGTGTAGATTTTCTGAAAGAGGAAGAATGGAAGACGGAATCATACTAAACCAAGAACTAAATAAATTTACAAGGCACTAGAGTCACTAGACCATCCATTATACAGGGTGATTCATTAATAATGGGACAGAGCTTTAGAGTATGTTGCTGACCTCAAAACAGAGCGATTAAGCCAAATATGCCTTATCCGAATGTTGCTCCTTTTCGATCTACAGGGTGTCAAATTTGAAAAAATAAATCACATCAAGCGATCGAAAGATACGAAAGAAAATGTGATTTATTTCTTCAATTTTGACACACTGTATCTTTGTTATTATTGATTTTTGTGGATTTTTTGATTTTTTTAAGATAAGCTAAAGTAAATCCGTTCATAAAAACCCTACACATGATGCATGAATTACTTATAAACCACGCATCGCGAATTCACGCATAGTCTATAACGGGCAGAAGTACCTATTTTTTGCAATAAGTTTTTATATTCCTCCAAATTAGATCGATACCTAATTCAGATCACAATGGTGTGGAAGCAATAAAAGAAGTCTAACACTGCGAACTTTAGTAATTTTCTACTTTGAGTTTTCTTGATTGTTGGAAGTTCATTTAAAAAAGCCCTTGTCATCTATTTCACTTCGTTGTCAATTTCAATTATTTTCCTACCACAGGGTTAACATTTTCATTTTTCTTCACATTTGCTACGTTTTAACGCGTGAAAAACACTTGCACCAGACAGTTTTGTTAAAAACTTCACCTTTACAACGCATCGTTTACCGACATATGCGCGTTTAATTCCTTTTGCCCTACTTGTAAAACTAAGACACGTAGCACGTGCAAAACTCGAGATGTCCGTTTTGATGCAGTCTCGTTGGTCTTTGTTTTTGTACACGAACAAAGATAAAAAAAATAGGAATATAGTATAAAGCTATCTGCAATGAGTGGAACAAACATATTTGAGCTAAGAATGCACAATTGGTTTATCAAGCTAACAATTTGTAGTTTGAACTAATGAAACTTGTATTTAGCGTCATTACATGATGTAAATTATATTCTCAAGTAGGTACTGATAAATTTCATAGCAACGCCGACGACAATTATTTGTAATATTACACGGTGTATTGTTCGTTATTTCTTGCCTATTGCCTTTTTGTAAGAACATAAGAAACCACTTTAATTAATAATAAAACTTAAAAGTAACAAAAACAATAAATAAAATTATTACACAACTTTGATAATACCTGCTACCTCAAAATATTGCAATTTAACCAGTATACAAAGTACTTTAACTTGGAATAACCAAATTTGGTACGCGATTTAGGTTTATTGTTGATCTTCATTGACAATATGTTCACTGAGGGTGAGTGACGCCTAAAATTATACTAAACTTTTTTTTTGATCGAATTTAATATCCCGCGCAGAATTTAATTTAAAATATTTTCTTACTCTTGTTAAATTTTAAAAAACTTTAAGGTTTCCAAGAAAAAATGCATTAAATAAAATAAGATTTTAATAGTGTTTATCACAAAAAATAAAAGTCAGTTGTAGGCAAATATAATTTTTTATAATTTTAATTAGGAAGCTTCTACCAACAATCAGAAAAAATGCTAATATCGGCATTCATACAGGGGTTCAGGTTCAGTTGCTGACATAAGAGAATTTTTGTTTTGTTAGTTCATTCCTTGTTCCTTGAAACCAGTGAATAAAGTAAACATAGTGAATAATGGATATTATTATTATTATTTAGGAAACACGTGTAATCATTGAGAATTAATTTATACTATTAGCTTAAAATAGCTTTACAAATACAGTAAAAAAATACTCTGTAAAATTTAACACAACAGCACAAAAATTATCAGAAGTATGCTTCCTTGAGTATAACGTAAACACAAATGTAACCCCCCTGCAAACAATTTTATTGGACGTTATTACTTAATTATATTGAATAAAAATGATGTCATATGATAAAAGATGTATAAATTTACTATAATTTTTATCAGTGTAGACGTGACAACCCTGTTTTCGGGTTTACGAGGTCATTCCACTCTTCGCAATTTTTAAATTGAGTATGGACACCTTCTCCGAGTACGGACAGCATTGACACCAAACAGAAACGGTGCCATGGTGCCAATCGGCGTCACACCCTGTGCATAAACCTGGCGATCAGTCTCGACAAACATAGCGTGTGCAACGCCGACAACCATTGTGAACGAGAGGACTTGCTCTCGATTATCCATTTCTGTCTCTCGTTAACGCAGAGCTGCACCCCTATCCGCCGTCCTCGTCGCTCCAATCGAGTTTTCTCGGTTTAATGACGCCATTTATAATTCAGTCCTAATTAACCCGCGCTGCTTTCGCCCGCCGGACACGGTAATTGTCGCTTTGGCATGTCTACACTGAAAAAAATGTTCGCTTCTACTCGTCAGTGGAGGTTTTCATTCGTAAGACAGTAAAACTTTAGAATATACTTACCTAAGTAAACAATTTTTTTAACAGTATTGTAAACAATGTTGAGACAAATACTAACGCCCTGTATAACATTGTGTTTGAGGAAAGAAGGTATACTTGTCATTAGTCTCAGAAATTGGCAATTTTCGAGAAAATAGCGTTTCAACAATCAGTCGCATAGTTCATTGTACAATATTTTAACGCAAAATTCCCTTGCAAATTGGATATGTTGAAGGTAGATTGACAAGCAATAAAATTTCCACTGGTGTAAGACGCTACGGACAGTATTTGTCAACATGCAACTATTTTGAAATGGAACTGATTTTTGCAACTCCAGATAGTCGTCCTGAATTAGTTTGTGGATAATCCGCATTTTTTTTTCTCTAAATTCCTAAACAGATTTTTTAAATTATTGTGTGCTAGAATTTGTCTGTTTGGAAAGTAATTGATTTTAACCAAAACTGGATAAACACTTTACATTTAGAAATACTTATTAATTTTAAAATAAATTTCGTCTAATAATTGTTAATATGCAGGGTTAACTATGACTAAGTACAAAAAATTTAACCACAAAACACAATAAAAAATTTATTCCAGAATTTTAGCTCGATATTTAAAAAATTTCTTACAGAAAGTCGGCGCCTATGATAAGAATCGACTGAGATGGCTTAGATTCATAGATAAAGCTTACATCTTAACAAATATCAACTACCATGCGGTCGTTTTGCAGCGTTTCTAAATGTAGAAACGACATAAATTAACATTCGTATTAGTAATAATACCTGATAGATAGGTAACAGTTAATCCAGTTAGCTCCAGTATTTTGCATTCGTTTTTCATCATTTCGTTATAAACTGGTAAAACTACATATTCGCTCATTACAGCCACTCACTACCGATAAAAGACACTTCCCGTAGGTACAATTAGATAAAATGCCTATTTATTATAAGAAAATCGGACGAAAGGAATGGGTGGTACTAATAATACGGCGGCAGTCTTGACCCATAACCTATAAAAATAAAATAACTATAAAACGTTTAAAATTAAAATAAGGCACTAAAAACTGAAGAAGAACTCAAAATTACAACGTAAACACAGCAATTGAATGATGACATGGCAGCGATACCGACTGAGCGACTGTTGCATGACTAGCTTGTTGGTTGCCTACTCTATAATAATATCGAAAAAAAAATTTTTGGCTTTATAAACAAGTTTGGAATTTTTTTTAAGGGTGATTCCGTTAATTCTTATTTTTCCTTATCCCCTCTTTAAATATTTGTACTAAGTCATAGTTAACCCTGTTTAACTTACTATTGATGTTTACTACGATAAAATATTGTCACAAAATTTGCCCCGCTTGCACGCAATTTGACGACTATCGCAAAACGTTAGATTGCCCCGATCGCTCCTACGCGATGCTGGTAAACAAATAAAATAATGTCGTGATCGAGGCGCGACTGGAATATTGAGAATCGACGATAATCGTTCGAGAAATGGATTTAGAGATGCTAGAAAATACCTGGAATATTCGATTGGTTTATAAAAGAAGAATAAACGGCCAAGTCAGTCAGTCTTGAATTAGAGAGTTATTTGGATATTTCGTAGAGATCAATATTCAGAGCGATTTAGATAGTGATTAGTTGAGTCGTAATTAGTATTCGGTAGTGTACAGAGATAAATATCAGTAAAAATTAACTGTTTGTTTTTCTGGTAAAAGAAAAAGTCGAGTTAGGAAACTGTGCAGCTGATTATTGACAAGCTATTACCTTGAAAATGATCAATTTCTGAAACTAATGACAAATATACCATTTTTCCTTAAAAGCAATGTAGGTTTAAGATTTTTTAATACGTGATAGAGACGGATGTCAGAGTATTACACTCGATACGTCCATTTCCTTTTCCATTATTTTCAATTTCAGATACGAAATAAGTGGTTTTGCAGTAAGCTGCTGCTCCTCCGCGCCAAGCTAATTCAAACGCCAAAATGTGATATAATTTCTTTTGAAATCATTTCGGTTCATTTTCGTCCTATAATCTGGCCATTGCAAATATTTCACATTTATTAAGAGCTGATGCACTGGATTTTCTTTTTTCGGGTTGTGTTTGTAGGATTTTACGTTGAGCATTACGTGCAGCTCGTGCTGAATTAAACTGTACGTTGGTGAAAGGGTTAAATATAATATTGAATTCTTTATAATATTTACTTTGAAGCATTTTACCGGTGGTGTTCCAAATTGTTTTAACTACCGCGTCTTTGTAGTCTTTTCCGTCACATTTTCGCATATTAAAAGCCCAATTTTGTAATATTCCAATCAATTTCTCGATGCAGGGATCTGGCTCAAAAATATAGCATTTTGGCATCGCAAAAACTAAAAAATTGTCGCCAGATTGATGCATTGATTGAATGAATAAGTGAAAAACCACTAGTGCATTTGTTGTAAAGGTTGCAGGTAACTTTTGCCGCTGTCAAAATAACAATTACACTGTGGCATATGGGCTTTTTTATACAGTATGCGCCAAAAGTATGGAATAAATTCAATAAAAACGAAACAATTATTTTTTGGGAAAATCCTCGAACAGGTCGATTTTTAATTTAAAAAATACATATTTTAGCGAAAATGCGATTTTCAAATGTCATTTGTTTTCGAGTAATGACGTCATCGATTTTTTTTTTAATGGCAACACCATATTTTTTTCCTTGATTCTGAAACATCGTTTAATTCTCTATCAGACAGTACTAAAATTTTGCCCTCTTTCATACGAAAGTTTTCGAGTAAATGACGATTGAATGTTAGAAAACGTAAATCAATTAAAATAAAGCAAAAACGTTATCAAGTTTAGTTTTTCGAATTCCATATTTCTTTTATGGATCACGTAGGTGAAAATCTTTGCAAAGTGTCATTGTCACACCGACTTTCTAATAAGTATTGTAAGCGACATAGAAATTATTATTCAATTTAAAGTATTATGGCACATTTAACTGTTACTCAAAGAATTGAAATTTTAATTCTTATCGGATGCGGGAATATGACTAGAACTCAGCAGGAAGTCTGCGATTTATTTAATGAAAAATATCCAGATCGCCCTATCAGCCAATCAACAGTCAGTAAGGTAGAGTCTAAATTTAGAGAAACTGGCAATGTTGTAAATATTCCAAAACCTGGACGTCCAAGCATTAATGAAAATCAGAAACAGAACATTTTGATAAGTATGGTGGATAATCCTCATAATTCTTCACGATGGGTTGCATTAAACAATGACACTAGTCAGAGCACAGTGCTACGTATCTTGAGGAAGGAAAAATATCATCCCTACAAAATTCAACTTGTGCAGAAACTCAATGAAGATGATCCGGATCGCCGCTTACACTTTTGCGAAATTCTAATGGATTTATGTCAAGGAAATAGAAATTTACACCGGCAAATACTTTTTTCAGATGAGGGCACATTTTGTCTGGTACAGTAAACCGTCAAACTTGCAGATATTGGAGTCGGGAAAATCCTCATTGGATGGCAGAGGCACATACCCAACACCCTCAGAAATTAAATGTGTGGGATGGAATAGTTGACGACAGAATAGTAGGGCCTTTCTTCTTTGAAGGAACCCTTACAGGACAAAGATATTTAGAGTTTCTAGAAAATGACCTTGTTCCAGCCCTTGCAGTAATTTTTCCTAACGATAATGACCATAACATTCCTGACGATACCATATGGTTTCAGCAAGACGGTGCACCTCCGCACTATGCGCGCCCTGTACGAGATTTTTTGGACAACTGTTTTCCTGGGAGGTGGATCGGCAGACGCGGACAGATAGAATGGCTCTTGACTATTTTTTATGGGGATACTTGAAGTCAAAAGTGTACATTAATAAACCACGTAATTTAGAAGTACTTCAAAATCGCATTCGGGACGAAATACGCAGAGTTACCCCAGAAATCATTCATAATGTGCAAGAAGAATTTCTTCACAGACTTGCGCATTGTCAAGAAGTTGGTGGATGGCAATTCGAACATTTAATTTAAGTATAAAATTTAATCAATTGTATTTTATTTTACATACTTCAGAATTGTAACTTTTTTATGGATAAAATTTACGTTTTCTAACATTCAATCGTCATTTACTCGAAAACTTTCGTATGTAAGAGGGCAAAATTTTAGTACTGTCTGATAGAGAATTAAACGATCTTTCAGAATCAAGGAAAAAAATATGGTGTTGCCATTAAAAAAAAAAATCGATGACGTTATTACTCGAAAACAAATGACATTTGAAAATCGCATTTTACGCTAAAATATGTATTTTTTAAATTAAAAATCGACCTGTTCGAGGATTTATCCCACAAAATAATTGTTTCGTTTTTATTGAATTTATTCCATACTTTTGGCGCATACTGTATATAAATTAAATTGTCCCAGTAAAATAACGTAATCTATACGATTACTATACGCTTGAAGAAAAAAGTAATTAATTTTCGGACACTTAAAAGCATCATTAAGAGCATTGGCCATTCTGCAAGTCATCCCAGGCGCAGACCAACCAAACACGCAAAAAATAACCATGGATTTCCGAGAATTAATTGCGAGTTATTTTCATCTAGCAACACTGGCTTGTAATAAGCCCGTTGTTGATTGCGAATTGCGACATTAGAAAGTCGCGAGAACCGTCGATTGTAATAGCGTCAGTTGCATCGAATCGGGATTGGTTTCGGCTCGAACGGCGTGTCTTATTTCACAACGTACAGGATGTTTTATACATGGGCAAAGGTACATACTAGAAAAAACATTGTGTGCAGGATCCCTAAAACTCGATAGTATTCGCCTACTGTGGGGATACAAAAAACTTGAATAAAATTTGGAACACGTTGTGTTAAACAGGATGAGGTAAGCTCCATTTTCAATCGAAAGTATTGTCTTTGGAATTTGACAGAAACTGCTAATGACGAGGGGTGTTAAATCTGGTGACTTTGTGGGCCACTGAATGTGTCCACTAATGCTAATCTATTTTTCTTGCAGTGTTATCTAAATATTGCTGCACAATCCTGGCCTTGTGTGGTGGAGCTCCGTTGTGCTGAAACCATAGGTTTCCCCTTAGTTGCAAAGGCACCTTCTCCAGAAGTGGAGGAAGTTCTTCTTATACTAAATTTAGGTAACTCACGCTGTTCAATGTATGTTCATAAAAATAAGGCCCAATTAAATGCCTACCGATGATGCCGCACCATACAGTGGCCTTGGTTTTGGACTGAATTTACAATCTGGGAATTTTCAATGAACCAGTAGTGTTACGTTGCGCCTGTTTGGCAAACCATTACTGATAAACCGACTTCCATAAGTCCAAAGAACGTGCCGAAAAAGGTTCTGATCTACAGTTTCTACATTTACTACAATTTGAGCTAAAAATTTAGTCTGTTTTCAATGTGACGCTCAGACAAATACTCCAAATTGTGAATTTGGTAGTTATGATACCCATTGCGTAGAACGGTTGATTTATCCAAATTCTATTCCCGGTAGCATGCCATGTAGAATTTCATGGATTTTGTTCAAAATACTATAACAATTTAGCAAATATTCTATGATTCTTCCGAACAGAAAATGTATCTTCATTTCGTCGCAAGGTCGCCTCTAATCTTGTAAACCGTATGATCAGGAATGAAGCGCTCTGGATACCGTTCTCGATATAACACTACTTCTTGAATTTTTTTGTGACTCGCCGTAAATTAGCCCTATATTAACTTTTCGAATGAGAAAACAAAAAGAAGTTATACGTTTGACGTTCGTATTGAGTAATGGCTGTTGTGACATTTATGCACTTTAAACAATGAACATTATAGTATATTATGCAACGATCATGTAATGATGGTTATTAATACACGAGCATTAACCGGGATACGAAACGAGCCGAAGGCGAGTTTCGTATGGTTTATGCGAATGTATTAATAACCATTACATGAGAGTTGCATACGCTATTTTTTCTACACCCGATAAATAATCAAAAACCATAAATTTTATATTTTTATTGAACACAATAGGTAACAGTAATTATTCGTATGAACTGCATTTTCTGCTTTCTCCGATATGTGTGGAGGAGTCGATGGTAATTCTTCTATATTGCTGATACCAGACATTTTGATAAATTATCGAAGTTTAGCTAGGTATCTACGAAAATTTAATACGTACTGATTTTGACATCTAAAATAATTACATAAGAACCTAGGATAAACTTCAAATGCACAGCATGCTTGATTGAAAAATTATGGGTTTCTATTGTTTAAAAATCTGTATCGTAATGGGTATCATTATGAAACAGATTATAAAATCTGTATCGTAATGAAAAATCTATATCGTAATGGGTATCATTATGAAACGGATTATGGGCATATAAGTGCATTGTTATAATACGGGTGTAGAAAAAATTATTTTATTTCAATATAATATATAATTATTACGACTACTTGATCCTTCCATCGTTAATGTGATTTTAAGGTGGTATTTCTTTTGAGACTCCTTAGGGCGTTAGACATTCTCTAGTAAAAGTTATTAGAAAAAAAAAAAGAGTTTAACAAGAAAAAAATTGTGTGTTTCTGGAATTGATGACGTTATTAATCGTTTCTGTCAAATCCCAAACATAATACTGTCGATTGAAAATGGATTTTACCTCAACCCATTTAACACCACGTGTCCCAAATATTATTCAATTTTTTTTGTACGTCACAAATATGGCAGATGTGGCGCCCTCTAAGGAGTACGTCGAAATAGACAACAGATTATGATTTCTCATATCCAAAAACATCTATTCACACAAATTTTTTAACAGATACATACAAATACAGTGTAATTATTAAAAAAAAACACTAAATTCCAATTTTGACACCCTGCATCTTTTTTATTGTCAACAAGTGAAAAATCTAGAATGCTCCATGGATCATTACTTACTAACCACCCTGTATATAAATTTGACATGGGCCACCGAAGATTCTAACCCTGTAACTGCACAACCTTCCCCCCTTCTCTAACCCTAAAAATAAACTGGCAGTTTCCTAAGTTAGATCGCCCATCCGGTCAATAAGGAAACCATTCCGTAGCCTACTCCGCCATATTCCTGATTTATGCCTAATTTATTGTCGGGATTCGAGACCGTTTCGGGTCTCATTACTCATACCGCGCGCTCTCCGAGGCTAACAACTCTTGGGGACCGTTAATAGACTTCAAAGTGCGTATTTACGCCACAGCCTGCTATAAATAGAAGTGTTTTGACATGTTTTAACGCGGCAATACGTTTTGGCGGCTGCTAGGGATTAGAAAATCCGGTAGGCTTCACGAAAATATGAAAGAAATCCTTCTGGTGATGAATTATTCACGGTTTCTTTAATTTCGGTTAACGCTAAACATATGTAGAAGTTATAAATAGAGTTGAAGCGGTAAAATGTTGTTCAACTTGAAGTTGAGTATATAAAAAGCATATGAAAATCGTTTCAACTTAGCTAAACAACCTAATATTTGAGGCATTACTGAACAAATATACATTGATAGACAGTTAAACATATAAATATATTTTGAACTTAGTTGAATAACTGACGGATGGAAACAAAAGATTTTTCAATTTGAAGTTGAATATGTATATTACAGCATATAAAAATCGACGAAAATTGACGTTGAATGTTAGTTGAATATATATTCAAGTACATCTGATTTGTTTTAAACATAATTGGACAGCTGAAGGATTGAAGCGACAAAAGATTCTTCAACTTATTAAGTACTAACATTTGAAGCATTATTGTAGTGTATGAATATGTTTTAAGCTTTGTTGAACAACTGAGGGATTTGTTTCAGTTGCGCTCAACAGTTGCAGCATTATTGGACAACTGAAGTTGAATTATAAACACATAGAACAACTACAGGATTTAAAGGTCTGCAAATTGAAGTTGAATGTGTATATTGAAGCATATGAACATTGTTTCAACTTCACATTTGAAGCATTATTGTAGTTTACGAATATGTATAAGCTTTGTTGAACAAACTGGAAGATTTGTTTCAGTTGCGCTCAACAGTTGAAGCATTATTGGACAACTGTAGTTGAGTTACGAACATATAGACCAATTAGAGGATCGAAAACTGCAAATTGAAGTTGAATGCGTATATTGGAGCATATCAACATTGTTTCAACTTCACATTTGAAATATTATTGAACAAATTCATATTGAACGTCTGTTCGAAGACTCAAGTTGAAGTTGAACAAGTATATTAAAGCATATGAACTTCTTTAGCTGAGTTATACATTACCAATATGTTTTAAGCTTTGTTGAACAACTGAGCGATTTGTTTCAGTTCCGCTCAACAGTTGAAATATTATTGGACAACTGTAGTTGAGTTAAGAACATATAGACCAACTATAGAATTGAAAACTCTGCATATTGAAGTTGAATGCGTACATGACCATCGTTTCAACTTTACATTTGAAGTATTATTGGACAAATTGCTATTGAACATCAATTGGAACATTGACGTTGAATATGCGTTTTAAAGCATATGAACTTCCTTTTAGTGTCCGAATATGTTTTAAGCTTTGTTGAACAACTGAAGGATTTGTTTCAGTTGTGCTAAACAGTTGAAGCATTATTAGACAACTGTAGTTGAGGTATGATCATATAGAACAACTGGAGGATTGAAAATTGCGTGTTGAAGTTGAATGTGTATATTGAAGCATTTGAACATCGCTCCAACTTGGCTGAGTAAATCGTCTCTACCGCTGGCGCTAAAGTTCCCCAACCCTTCCACCGCAGGCCCTGCGGGCCCCCTCCCCCCGAACGAGCTGGCCTCTCTTCCCTCTAGCTCTCGTCTGGCATGTCCTTCGCGCTTCTGTGTTTTATTGATCGCCAGCCCGCCTACGCTACCTCCCCGGTGCATCGCGTCGTGTCTTATCAGGCCTTCCCGCGGCGCTGCGGGGCCTTTATCGGTGCCTCGCCGCTTACCGCCGTTCTGAGTTTCTTGACCGCTTCCGAGGGACCAGCGATTAATTGGGCAATTTGGTCGGTCTGGGTTTTTTATTGGACAGCTGGACTGTCTCAATTATTTACAGATATAGACGTTGGTGCCTAGGTAACTAATTCGAAATACCCCTTAAGAAAATCAACAAATATCAACCAATAATTGTTTAGTACATCTTAATTATTAAACTTCCTGGAAAAAAATTGGTTTGTTCTGTGATTTCTTTTATTTGGTTTTTGTATAGTACGCAATATTATTAGATGTATGTCCTTCAAGCTTTATGTGATTAACTTTTTACGTTTTCGAAATACAAGAGGCTGAATTTGGTGCTCGTCTCAAAAATGGTGCGCCCGCTTGTGACATCACTGTACGCAACTCTAGACTGGGAGTTTACCGCTAGTTGATATTGGAACCATACAAAGAGTAACTATTGCGTTACCTCCACTAAATTTGCTACTTTGTTGTATAAATACCTTCATACAACAGAGTTACAGTCACTGCTACGTTATTAAACTACTCCTGGTTACTTTGTTGTAACTTCTAAGTAGCTTTTCTGATTTTGGGTACGTCTCAGTACCCAGTGGGGTGATCTTTATTTTTTCAGCACTTGTAAAATGGCATATCGTAGCAACGACTAGCTTACGTTACTTAAATATCATTTTAAGGTTGCAGTCACTGTCAAGTAGCTATGACGCAACGGTCGGGACATCTTAATTGTTTGTGTAAAGTTGTGGAGCTTGTAAGTAATATTTATTAGTTCCAACAACGTTATCGTTACTTGTAGAAGTATTATCATCACACACAACTACAGGGAGTGTGCGTATCACCTCTTAAATTTACCATGAAGTCAGTTTTACCATATAGTTGACCCATATTAAATAACATCTGGGTTAAAATATTACAAAAAATCCAAAGGACAAAACATACAACAGGGATGGCGAGAAAAGCTATAAAGAAATGTAATAAAAATAATAATGTAAGGTAAGTATAAGTATTCAACTGTTACCGGAACATGAAATTCAGGAGTGTGTAATGTAAACGTCTGACGTATCAGGAAAAATGTTACTAAGAAGTGACAGTAGGAACATTAAATAGACAGTGTGTGGTAGCCATAACTTTACTGCTACTTTCATGTAACTTTGTAGTAAATATTCCTTGAAAGTTACATATTGGTAGTTCCCGATACGGATGCTAAAATATCAATTACTTTCAAATCTCGTTTCTTAGAGCAGGCGAAAGTAAGATTTATGAAATGCGCCATTTTTAGGGACAAGATCGAGATTGCCATTATTATCTATTAACCTTAACATTAGTTGAAACTTGTATAATCATTGGACAGTATGTTATTGAAACTGAATCTTAACATATACAGGCTGTATCACATAAGAGGGCCACTCCCATGTATCTCGCTTAATATGCGAGATACGTCAAAAATCTTTAATTGTATTTTGTTGCATTTTTGGAGGCCTTTATGCTCGTAAAAACAAATTTGAGATCCATGGCCAACTTTATGAGTAATAACAAAAGTGCCCAAACTTTAAGGCTGTCTAACTTTTTTATTTTAAGAGATAGAGAAAACTTATTGGTAATAAATTTTTATTGCAAAATTGATACCTTTCACCTAATATAAACAGATTTTTGAAATATCGTATGTGGTTCGCTGCGTCCTCTAGGCGGATAAAAAATTATTTTATTGAAGCAGGCTATGGCCACAAAACATTGCCTGTTTTTCGTCTTTCATGCAATATACTACATGTTGCCTTTATCTTTTGTATTTATTACATTTTTTCAATTTTAGTTAAAAAAAATGTACCTAAATATCATCGTGTTGCTCAAGATAATGTAGAACCTCTTTTAAAGACGTCAACTGCAAAAAAATAATAAACAGAATGTACTTTTATATGCAAAATACAGATTTTCTTATAATATTATTTTATTACTTTTCACATTAGAAGCAATTGGGTCTTTAAAATTATTTTGACCAGGCAATGTAATAAAATAATATTATAAGAAAATCTGTATTTTGCATAAAAAAGTACATTCTGTTTATTATTTTTTTGCAATTGGCGTCTTTAAAACAGGTTCTATATTATCTTGAGCAGCACGAAAATATTTAGGTTCATTTTTTTTTAACTAAAATTGAAAAAAATGTAATAAATATGAAAGATAAGGGCAACATGTGGTATATTGCATGAAAGACGAAAAAACGGGCAATTTTTTGAGGCCATAGCCTGCTTCAATAAAAAAAATTTTTATCCGCCTAGAGGGCGCAGCGAACCACATACGATATTTCAAAAAACTGTTTATATCAGGTGGAAGGTATCAATTTTGTAATAAAAATTTATTACCAATAAGTTTTCTCTATCTCTTAAAATAAAAAAGTTAGACAGCCTTAAAGTTTGGGCACTTAACAGGTTTTTTTGTTATTACTCATAAAGTTGGCCATGGATCTCAAATTTGTTTTTACAAGCATAAAGACCTCCAAAAATGTAACAAAAAACAGTTAAAGATTTTTGACGTGTCTCGCATATTAAGCCAGATACATGGGAGTGGCCCTCTTATGTGATACAGCCTGTATATAGAAAAATTTAGATGAATATCTCAGCAGCATGATCAGCAGCTTAAAATTTAAAGTAATTTGAATATACATATATTGAAGCATATGAATATGCTTAATTGACTGATTAAAAGATTGAAACAGCGAAAAGTTGTATAACTAAGTTCCTAAGTTAAATGTATACATTGAAGCATATGTACCCTGCTTTAACTTAGTTGAACAATTGAGCAGTTGAAAATTGGGCAAAATGAAATTGGAACTTGATATATTGAAGCATATTTAGTTGAATAATTGAGCAATTAGAGTATTGTCGACAATTTAAAGGTCACTTTTTATTTTTAGGTCACTTCAACAACTAATTTCAAACTCATTTAAACATATATTGAAGCATATGAACATGTTTTTAATTTAACTAAAGAACTTAGGGATTGAATCAGCAAAAACTTGTTATCCAACTTCTGATATTTTCTGTATTTCATAACATGAAATATTATACCTTCCTTTTTCTTACATTTCTTTATAATATGTTTACATCGATACTCTTTTGTATACACTTTTTCTAGCAGCTTATTAAAGTTTTCTAACTTGTATAGTGAAAGTGTAGATGTTTTATTCTGTCTCCCTCGTACTTATATAAGCGCTATTGTCGTCGAGAAGCCCTTCACAGATAACAAAAGACATTTCCGAAATATCGCAATAATAAAGCTAATGGACACAAAGTCGACTCGGAAAAGACCTGGCTGGCGGCTGCAGTAAGTAAAGGGGAGAGATAATAAAGTTTGCTTTAATTGTGTAATCGTTTGTGTCTCTCGTAAGGGTAGCCACCCTCGGGATATTGTCGCGGAATGGCGAAAGAAAAATTCTCCCTTTCTCCTAAAAGAATTATGTAATGTTTAGAAACAGTGTAATAGCGATAATAGCACATGTTGTAGTAAGTGTAATTAGTTCTTTCATCTTCATTTTTATTTGCCTGGAATAAGTGAATAAGAATTTGTAAGTCATTAATGCAAAGGGAAAAGAGAAGGGGCCCCAAAACGCATCCCTGCGGGGAACCAAGTCTGACAATGGCGAAATAAATATCAGTAGTGCATTTCATGGTTTAGTAACAACTCTGCTAGGTTTAAAACTGACCGTTGGTGGAAATTTTTCTTACCCGCCTGCTCTGGTGTGTTTGAGGCACCACACACACACATACACCGAGAATCTCGGATGGCGTTGTAAACGTGACTGGCTTTGAATAATAATGGATGGTATTTGAAAAACACGCAGGTTAATACAATGAGATATTTTATGTTGGGGAAGACAGTCTTCGGATCAGTACTGCATTATTATGACCGTTTTGTATTCAAAGGGACTTGTAATTTCATCTTTTTCACTATATTTATAAATATAAAGTAAACATTTGTAGAATTGTTCTGTTTGATAGAATCAGAATAACGAAAACACATAATAATATGTTTTTCCTGTAATTTTATATACCATTACTAGATGGAGTTAGTGTTTTATTTTGTCATTTGTGTAACTAAATAAATTTTTCGTGCGCACGTTTGACGTTTAAAGAGTTAGCCAATCACCAATAGTTTATTATCATAATTGAAAACCTGTGTATTTTTTCAATTTCAAACGTTTTATAGTAATTAAATGAAGAAATTTGTGTCACGTACAGATATTGTCCTACTTAATAAAGTTCCCAGGTTTGTTTTTCTAGGTTACCGGACAAGATTTTATAATTAAAGACTGCCACAGGCGCTTTCAAAGTTCTTTTCGTTAGATTCTCTTAGAATAAATGGGCATTTTAATTGTACGCAAAGTGTGTGTTTTAGTTCGTAGTCTTGACGGACCTGTAATGAGTGAAAATGAAGTTTTGACAGTTTGAAACAAATAACTAATGTAAAATGCTTCAGTTAAGTCTGGAATTTGTTCTGCTAATATTAAAATAACTTAGTTGAATGTATATGTTCTGATAAAAGGTTGCGCTTCTTCTTTTACCTTGTATAGGTAGAAAGTAGCATAAGGTTTGAAATGACCGTCAAAGCAATACTATGACAGCTGTCACTCTATTGTTTTCAAGGTACACTTTGCTTACATCGTAAAATTCACCAGTATGAACAAAAAATTTAAATATCGAAAACGGTTGGAATTAGAACCCATGTTATGTAGGATTTTTTGTTTATTTTGACGTATACTATTGCCTGTTATTTTTTTAAGTCAACCTTCTAACACCCTGTGTATTAAGTAGTTTTATTATCTACTTTTTTTATTTTAAAGTTTTGAAGCTTGAGACGATATTTTTTGGGTTCGCCCACGACGGTAAAAACACTGCACTGAAAAAAAATGTGCTGTAAAAAAATTTGTTTCATAGAAATAAATTATTTGTCTGTACAGACCAAACAAAAATATTTTTATTTTCTGATACCAAAAAATTTTTTTGAAAAAGCAAAAATACAGTTATTTTATATAAAGAAATCATTTGTTTAAATTAAAAAAGGAAAAAGAATAATAAACGAATTCATGTTTTATTTTAATAAAAATAATGATTTCTATTTTTAAGTGGATTTAGAGGCACCTTAACGAAATTATTGAAAATCTTCATAAGAGGGAACAAAGTCAAACTTTTTTAGTCTAAAGTTGAAGCTACCCAGATTTATTTTTGCATTAAGTTGTAAAGCTGAATTTATTTTATCAACTCCAGTGGAGCACTTTGTTCTATTTTTGTTTTCTACTCCCATCAGGAATGTGCATGGAAAAGCTTGTTAATTTTTTGCTAGAAAACGAAGCAAGAAGTGTGAATAGGAATGATCCCCCGGACACCACTGGAGTAGAGAAAATAAATCAAATTAAGCCAGGAGATGTCTATAACAAACATAAGAAACTTTAAAAAATCGGAATTCGTGTTCTTCAGATATTAATGAAGATCCTATATTTTTTAAAAATTTCAACACTCTGTATCTCCGAAACGAAGCATTTGACACAGATTTATAGCAACTTTTTTTCTTATTTTTGTTCAAGGAAACTCCCCGTTTCGCAATATTAACGGAACTGCCTGTATATTATTTGAAAACAAACATTCATCAACATAACTGTCAGACATAAACAGCTAAGCAACTATTACATTAAGCAACCTATTAAGAAAAATATGTTTCTTTTTGATGAGTTTCTTTGAAAATTGATTTATTTTTTAAAAGTTCATTATAAAACTTAATACATACATAATTATATTTTACAGTAGTGTAGTGTTTCTATATTAAGATTTTGGAAAATATTTTTTTATAAAAGCTGGACAAAAGCGGGACACGTGCTGAAACGGGGCGGCTCAAAATAGGGACCGTCCCGGCTAAATCGGGACGTGTGGTCACTTTAATTTAGCTTAGCCCCCCCCCCCTGAGAAAATTCTTGACTACGACCCTGGCGAGGGACCACGACAAAACAACATGAAACCACACACGCTGCGATCGCTTTGACGTCGGGTCGTTTTCCAGCGAAATCGGTGCGAGACAAGCGGCCGATAGCTCGCCAAATGGCCCTGGCGACTCACCTCGTGAGTTCGGCCGACGTTGGCGACGTGTCGTGTCGGGGGGGAGGTCATAAAGAATCCGTAATGGACGGCTGCAAGCCCGCCGGGCACCCACACCCTACCCCTATCGGTGCCGCATCGGATTTCCATTCCGAATTCCGAGTTGGTCTGAAAGCTGAAAGCCAAAGTCGAGGTGCGTAGTGGGTTACCTACGCTTTTCTGTATTATGTTAACGAAGCACTGTTTTGGAAATCGAATTTAACATTTGATTGCAAAATACAGTGTCCGCGAATTTCACCGGCAGCGTTTGGCTGCATATTCACCACTATAGTTAAATACAATCTACCAAAAAAGGTAAATAGAAAATTTTTGGTTCTTGATTTACAGGTCTCCAAAGTTATCGAAAGTAAAACTATTTTTTTTAACTGTATTGTGAAGGTGTTTTAAGCTAATACAAATCAAATCTCCTACAATTCCTATCAATGAAGTCATATGTATGCTCTCTGATACTAAACATCTAAGTATGCCAATGAACAATTCTATGACAAAGCTCTATTCAATAACTATCTAAAATAAATCTAATAATCTAACTAAAGTTACTAACTTGGTTTAATGAAAACATTCCACAAATATCTAAGTTCACTTTTGAAACTGTAGGACCTCGAAAATTCAACCACAAAGATCTGATCTATTTCTTCATTTTTTAGGATTGATTATTCAGGTGTCTAACTATAATAGCTATTTATGATATACGTGTTAAAAGTAAGATTTTATTTTGTGAGTGAAGATGATTAAAAAACGAGCGTAGCGAGTTTTTTAACTTCACGAACAAAATAAAATCACTTTTAACATGTATATCATACACTATTTTTTCTACAAAACAATAGGAAGAACTTTAAACTCAATAAAAATAAGAAATCAAAAAATACCACACAGATCGCAATGTTTATGAACCAAAATTTTCGTAGCAACCAGTACTGTTGTTAGTTACGGAAAAAACGCAAAAATATTGACAGCATTTTCTAGTAATATTATAAGTATAATGAATAATCTCGATAATGAGGGTAACGAATCCATCCCTGCTGAAATCGAAGAAGCCGCCAGTCGAGCAACATTGGAATTATTGCCGGCGAAATCAAAGGAACAGTACGAAATCGCTTATAGACGCTTTTCGGAATGGTGCAACATTAAAAAGGTCCCTGGGAAATGTAACGAAAGTGTTTTACTGGCATATTTTGAGGAAAAAGCCAAGATATGGAAATCGTCAACGCTGTGGTCAAATTATTCCATGATCAAAACTATGTTAAAAATAAAGCAAGATCAAGATATAAGCAAACATTATAAACTTATTGCTTTTTTAAAACGGAAGGGTGAAGGATATCAAGCAAAAAAGTCAAACGTTTTGACGAAGACGCATATCGACAAATTTCTCACATAAGCAGAAGACGAAAAGTATCTGATGATGAAAGTCGCAGCAATAGTGGGTGTCTTCGGGGCGTGTCGCCGGGAGGAATTGTGTCAGATGACCATCGACAATATCGAATATTTGGGCACTTCGGTTGTTGTGACCATACCAGATACTAAAACGAAAGTGCCTCGGACTTTCAGTGTTGTTGGTGAATTCTATTTAAACTTTTTTAGAAAGTATATGGCACTCCGGCCACCCAACGCTGACCATAGACGACTTTTTCTTAAATATATGAAGAATAAATGTGTGAAGAATCCAGTCGGAATTAACATGTTTGGTAAAATGCCTGCCGACATTGCAGAGTTCTTGAATCTACCAAATCCTCAACTCTACACCGGACACTGTTTTCGTCGTTCATCGGCGACATTGTTAGCAGATTCTGGTGCAAATCTTATTACCATCTACCATCAAGAGACATGGAGGATGGAAATCTTCGACGGTAGCTGAAGGCTACATTGAAAATTCACTGGAACAGAAGAAGGAAATTGCGTGCCAAATACTTCCTACTGCTGCAACTACTAGCAAGACCACCAGTACTACCAGTAGTATTTCTACAGAAAATAGATGTGTCACACATGTTGACAATAAAACCAACTTAAGTATTATGATTCCGCAGGGAATTACAATTTCAAATTGTTCTAATTTTACTATAAATGTTAATAGTAATAACTAGTTAAAATGTTGGTTTGTACTTATTTAAAATAACAAGTTGTTCATGTGTTTGTTAAAACGTTTTATTAATTTTCAAAACAAAATTTAAATAAACTTTGAACTTACTTTTAACACGCATGTCAAAAAATGACATTTTTAACATCAAAAATGACAATTAAAAAGCCCACTTTTAACAGTTTTGTAGAAAAAAATTATTATACCTATAAATTAAAATTATTTTGTGACGTTAACCTGTCAAGCAATTTTAAATTAGACATGAAATTTACCTACTTATATCTCTGAAAAATTTTTAGCCTGTATGTAATCGTTTTTTATGTATTTTTAGGTGTTAACAGTATTGTGTGAAATTAACTACTCTGCGGATTAAAGCCCCGACCAGCGTTGAATTACACCCACAATATCTACGCATATATTATTATTCATCAAATCATATTGTATGCTCTCCGATACCAAACATCTATGTATGCTAATGAACAATTCCATAGACAAAGCTCTATACTACTTGGACTGTCTTTTGGCAGTAAAATCTTTTACAGTTGTATTTTTTCATTCACAACCTGATGATAGAAAATATTTACAATTTAAACATAGCTCATAGACGCTTCTTTTTAGTTAAAAATAACGATCTTTCGCGCGACATTTTGACGTTTCAACCTTACGTTTTCAACCATTCTTAAATGTTTTTTTTCCACTGTCGGGAGTAGAAATCAGTTTCTATGACATCAAAATTAAAACAAAAGTAGTCGAGTTACATTATGGAGAACGTTTTTCATGCAAAAAAAAGATAACCTTGAAATTATTTATTCACATTTAAATTAAATGTTACATTTGTACAATTTTCAAAATTAATATTAGAAGGAATATTACTTTCGCTTACAGTTTTTGTGATTGCGCTAGTAGTGGTACCTACTAAAACCTTATTAGCAATTTTGGTCATAGTTTCAATGGAGTTCTCGACATAACCCTCAGCGACTGTCGTTGATTTCCAACCAGTATGACGCTTTATTGTCGTAATATCCACACCACCATCTGCCAGTAATGTCGCTGAAGATCTTCGTAATTAGTGACCAGTATAACATGCAGCATCAGGTAATTTTAAATACGAAGCTACTACACTCGGAATTTTTCCCATGGTATTCTTGCCAACTGGCTGCGAACTACATTTTCCTGCTTTGTAGTACAAAAAAAGGCGCTTATGCTTGACGTGGGGAGGACGAAGGGACAGGTATTTTCGAAACAATTCAAGCATATTTCCCACATCGGTAACCAGAAAGGTTCGTGGAATCTTTGTCTTAGTGTTTGGAATTTTTACAATCAAGGAAGAGCCTACATCCTCAATATCATCTACAGTTAAATTGACTAGTTCATCAGTTCGACAAGCTCCGGCAATCCCCATAATTAATCCAACCTATAAAAAATCAAAATACTTAATAATTGAAATACCTGCCAACAAAAGTAATCTTACCTTAATCATTAAGAATTCTTTGTCATCTGCACTTGATAGAAAACGGTCGATTTCACCCTTTGTCAATATTTTCGATTTTTTCACTTGATATCCGTCACCGGTTCTTTTTAAAAATGCGATCAGCTTGGGGAATTTGCTTATATCTATGTTGTCGTAAATTATCAAGCATGACTTAACCATAGAATATTGCGCCCGTAATGTGGAAGGCTTGTAATTCTTTGCATTTTCACTAAAGTATGCCAACAAAACATTCTCGCTGTATACTTGACCATTTTTCTCGGCGCTCCACTTTTTGAACCGATTGTAGGCTATATCGTATAAAGATCTTGACTTCGTAGGCAGCAAATTGCTTATTGCAATATTTGCAGCCTCCACAATCTCTTCCTACTCACAATTATTCATTGTGCACTAGACAAACTTTAAACTAAACCAAACTAGCACCTTAATTTGACAATTCTTTTTGTTTGTTTATTTTGTAGTTATGACAATAACTCAACGACTACCAAATAAATGCTCTAATCCGAATACAATAATTCTGGTGCTACTTACTTCATAATGACAAAATATGTGTTTTTAAGTTAATGAGACCGTGGAAAAAATAGTATATACCATTCGGGAGAGATGCTATTTTGTCCTCGGTGCATTGTAGCCCTCGGGCTTCAAATTTCACCTCTGCCAAAATAACGCATTTCTCTGTCTTATAGTATAATGTACTATTTTGTAATTCTGGGTCTATAACCACTTGATTTTCTTTTGAGGAAAGCAATAGCATTGGTATATTTACTAATATCCATATTTTTTTATTAAATGAATTATAGTTCGCAGCACTCCATAATGTAGAAAGTAAACATTTTAAAGACAATTGGGACGAGTAAGCTAGAATAACTTACCTCTTTTTCGGCACACCAAATGTCAAATTTTGCATGATTTTTGGTACAATTTCTTCGATTTCTAAGGAATCAATGTACATAATTCATTCCGCCTCATTTTCTATTTCAGAATTTTCAGTATCATTAAAATCTGCGTCACACAAACTGAAGTGTTATGAAAGATTAATACCGAGTTTAATTATTGGGTTTGAATGTTCACAAATGTTCATAGATTTCAGAATTTTTTAAATGTTTGCATAGTTTGTACCAACAACCTTATAGGCAACTTAGTTAAAGTTGTTTAAATAAAATAGTCCAGCGATCATATTAGCAAATGTAATGGAAGATTCTGTCGAAACTACTTTGAATATTTATTTGACGATCTTACGAAAAATCTTGTTCGATACATGTTGCGAAATAAGTGTTTTAGGCACCTAAAGGTGCGTTTAGACCAGACGAGCGAATGCTCATTCTATCCCCACTTTATCAAATTCTTTTTGTGTAAACAGAGACATGATTGTTTCGCTGCTCTATCTTTATTCGCGGATATTCTCTGGAATGTTCTAAGAATGCTCGCTCGCTTGACGTAAACGACGCAAGAGCCTGGGAACAGTTGCCTAGAGCGTTCTTTCGTGTTCAGACATGCTCGCTCCTCGAAGCAATCTCTTGAACATTTGAACATTATAGAAATACAACTCACAAGCACGATGCTTGGAAGGAAATAGCAAGCCTGCTAGAATGTGATGTCGCCCACATTATCCATACTCCTTCTACGAATTAAATTCGTCACCCACCAACTCCTTTTCCTTTTTTAAGTACTTGAGGCAGAATGATGAATGCAGAACTTGCAATCTCAGAGTAAGGTCATAGTGTACCTCCTACCGGCCACAGACCCTTGATATATGAGCAATAAGCAATCGTTCGTCTAATCTCTAGAACATGTTCAAGAATACTAGATCTTGTTATCATTCTTGTTCGTTGGTATTCTTTTGATGTAAATGATGAAAGCGAATTATCGTTTACACCAAAACAAGCAAAAGTTCTAGCTCTTGTTCTAGCCTAGTTTCTTTGGTCTAAACCCACCTTAACGTGCCTAAAACACATAGACCTTATAAATCATGGACCGGCCCTAGACAGAGAGGTCTGCTGTCCTGATGTGTACAAGAGGGATGAAGCTAGTCCGGGCAAAAACAGATGTTCTATGACAGAAAAACATATAAACATAACCTGACAAAACCTTTCCTGTTAATATTGTTAATGATTTGTGTGCCTTTTGTGATTTAGTTGTGTTTATTAGCAATAGTTTTTAAAGACTCATAAACTATGGTGGAGTCGGTCTGTCACCGTAAATGTCATACGTCTGTCATTTACAGTTTTTGTTTTTTTTTCCGGCCAATGATCTGTGGGTTTTTGCCCGGACTAGCTCTATCTCTATTGCACACATCTGAGCATCAGCGATTTGTATAGGCAGAAAACGGTTTTGGGCGCGTCCATGATTTATAAGGTCTATGCTAAAACATATTATTTCCCAATTGTATCGAAAACAGCTATTTAACCGTAGGTATGCGTGCCTATTGGGTGCGTACTAAAATGCGGTTATGCTCCTAAAAGAATACATATTCACAAATGCACGTTCAGAGTTTTTTCTGTTTATAAATTATTCTCATTTATCCGGCCTTTAGTTATCAGCACCTTCCGATCTATCGCGAGGCTGCCTTCCCCGGCATTATCCAGTTTAAAAGTCGGCTCGGAAGGCGCTCGTGCCGCGAATATATCCATATTTAATCGACGGACTTAGTGGAAATGACAGCCAGGTATTTTTATTCATCGGCCGACCAATACAGGTTCTACGGGTTGTGAGCGCGTACACACGGCCAACTAACAACTCTATAACGAGGCTTGGCCGTTGTCGGCGTTGGGCACTAGAGTTTGTTTTGTGGAAAAGTCCCGAGATTTAGCCGGAGGCGAAAAGTCCTCCGGACTAAGTATATTATGCAGAGAGCTCGGTACACTGAAAAATAACCGATAGTTATCGCTTATACAATAATGGGGAAAGAATTTATTATTTTAATCAAAATGGCGTTTGTCCTAGACAGTTTCGTGGAAAAATAAGTCTCAAATAAGTATTTAAAAATGTATTCTGGCCACGTCCCCACAAAACGATTGTTGCCACAGCGTAGACCTGTGACGTCAGACGCCGTTCGCATGTGTATACCTAAATACAACAGTGTGCTTTAGTTTATATCTGTATATGATTTCCTTACTTTCGGACAATGCAGTACATACGTTTAGAAGAGTAAACTTGTCATTTGTAACATTATTAGACATTGGTATTGAATAAATTTCCAAAATAGACCCGTAAAATGGACACAGAAAGTGCATCTCAGCGAGCAAATCAAAAAAGTATTGAAATAGTTATTTACTTTACAAGGCCGGGAAATGGTATATATATATATTAAAGTACAAGTCTAGATGTTTACGGACGAGGCGACGAAGGAGTCGAGTCAGGAATTTCTAGACGAGACCTTTAATGACATTTCAAGGCCGTGTATCGTACAACGTTTTATTTCATACTGTGTTGTATTAAAAATTAAATTTTAATGTTTTATTTTACATAACCTGTCTGTATGTAGGTGTTAGAGTGGTTTCGATTCTTGTTTTATCGCATAACTTTTGATTTAGCTTAGTGATGTAAAAACAAAAATAACAAATTTGACAGTTTGTCATCCCCTGCGTATTTTGTGATACTTTTCGTAAAAAATGGAAGAAATCGAGCTAAAATGTGCTGAAGCAACCAGTAAATTGGTGCCTACGAAGTCTTCTGCTCGTTATAAGAAGGAATACCAGCTCTTCAAGGTGGAGAAAAACTTATAAGGTGGAAAACGGCCTGAATGAGAATATCCTTTTGGCGTACTTCTTGGATATCTCCAAAAAGATGAATCCTGCGACAATGTGGGCAAAATATTCGATGCTCAAGTCTATGCTGATGGCAAAAGAAGAAGGAGATATTTCAAAATATCCAAAACTGGTGGCTTTCTTAAAGGAAGCCTCATCAGAAGATTATCTTTTGAGGGTAAACAAGTTTAACCTTTTCATTAGTTTTGAATTAAACAATGTGCATCTTGAATGATATAGCTACTCAATGTCAATTAATTACAAAACATACATTTCTTGGTTTCGTTAGTCCAAATTTCATCAATTTGACAATCAGTTTTAAACCGTTTACCTCTATTGTTACAGGTAATCGCAATGATAAGCATTGCTGGTGGTTGTCGGCGAGAAGAGTTATACCATATGACCCTAAAAGACATTGAAGATTGTGGCACCAAACTAATTATAACCATTCCCATTTCTAAGACGAATACAAAACGGGTATTCACTATATTGAGTGACGACAATGAAGGAATAAACTTTCTGGAAATATTCAGAGAATACGTTAAGCTCCGACCTAAAAATATGAAGGAAGATTTTCTTTTTTTTTTGGATTATCGAAGAGGAACATGTGTTTCTCAAAGAGCGGGCATACATACCATTGGGGGGGCACCAAAAAAAATTGCGGGATATTTGAAGTTGGAACACCCAGAAAAATATACGGGGGATTGTTTCCGCAGAACATCTGCCACTTTTTTGGAGAATGCGGGAGCTGATTTATCAACACTGAAGCGTTATGGTGCATGGAAAAGCTCATCTGTTGCGGAACAATACATTGAAGATTCCTTAGAAAACAAAACAAAAGCAGCAAGGATGATTCAAAATGGAGAAAACTTTATACAGGTTTTTCAGACCAAGCAACAAACTATATCCACCACCACTACCGTGTCTATAATTATAATTAGTTTTTATAGGCTTGATTTTGTAATTTTAAAGATAAAAATTTTTAAAATGCGAATAGTAAAAGTAAACATTTTCCGGGCTCAGTATTGGACTTAAATGAGTCCGGGAAATAACTCATTACAGTACAGTATGAAATAAAATAATTAACCGTGCCAAAAAAATGAAAAGAAAAATGTGTATGGCGATAAAGTGCGACGAAAGGTAGCATTGCAACATTGTTTGTTTGTGAAGACCATTTTAAGGGCGCCGTCACCGTGTGTTAGCAGTAAGATTTTTAACCCTTGACAGACGCTACTATCAAGTAATAGCTAAACTATTTATGGCACAAAAAATACCGATAACTGTATGTTACGTGATCATACTATGATTAAATGTGGCGATAATCAAAACGACGCAGCGTGCATATAGACATATATAATTTTAAGTTTTAATTTTAATGTAAGGTGATTTAATTTAATTTTAGTGTAAGGCGAAGAAACTGCGCAAACCGTAATCTAGCTAGAGGGTCTTGTGGCGTTAAATGCTGAACTGGAGTAAAATGATAAGGATACAATTTTTCTTTGTGGAGTATTCTGCTAACGGAAGACTGACTGATGCCTGTAGCTGCCGAAATTTGACACTAAAACATCATCTTCTTGGTCCGCTGTTAATATTTTCGGCCTTCCAACGTCTCTTTTCGAGCGAAATGATCCTATTTCACTAAATCTGCCTTACAATCTTTTAATAGTCTATGATCGGGTTGTCTGTTATCGCGATATAATTCCAAGTGCCTCGCTGCTGCACGGCGACAACAAAAATTTTCTAGGGCATATACACATATCATGTTTCTCATTTCAGTGTTTGAAAATTTAATATAAAAAATAACAATAAAAAAACGGTACTGTCCAATCTACGAATTGAGTGGCATTGACAGAAACAATATGGTATTGTAGTGACGGCTGTCTACTTATTATTTCCACGCCTACTACTTTGGAAAAATAATAAAATAATTTTCATTTAATTCCCGCCGAATCTCAAAAACTTAAATCGTCTGTTCCATAGTTTCTTTAAAAAACATAAGACTACGCATTTTCAAAACAATCGGTCCGTAGGTTCTTAAAATATAGCAAAAAATCGAAAATATTTTTTCAATTTTAACACCCTGCAGAATAAAAAGGAGCAACAATTGAATAAAGCATGTTGGGCTCAATGGCTTTATTTTGACGTTAACAATCTGCCCTTAAGCTATGTACCATTATTAATGACTTACTCTGTATATCCAAATGGTATAGTTTCATTGTTAGCTGTTTCTTCCCTACATTTGTTTTGTGAGAATTGTTTTTGTTATTTAGTTACTCGCATTGTTATTGCATTAGGCAGGATTTGTTACCACCCAAGGTATGTTTGCTGATCTCTACTCGCTCCTAGCATATTTCTCAACCTCCTAAGAGTACCTTCGCTTTCGTACAACAAAACCAGTTGCATATGTACCGTCTTGTGAAATCTTCAAACATTGTATTAACTACCTCATCTCTATTAACCAGGTGATAATTGGTACAAATAAGTAGCGAGTTTTTCACTTCCCTTTTACGTTCCCTACCGTCTAATGAACAGAATCAACAGGCTAGTTAGAATGCTGAGAAATTTAAGTTTTTGTGCGTGTCAGAATCCTATACGTATAGGAAAATGAAAGCTGTGTGAAGTGTAATTTCACACACTTCGCCTTTCTCAGGAGATTTACTGTGCGATTATCCAAGCTTTCTCCCATTGTTCCATTATTCGGCCATGTCGATGTGTTGGTGTATGATTTTTACGCAGATGGAGCTTTCCGTGGTAAAAGTTTTCGACCTACATACTTTAAAAAGTCAAACAGTCTTTCAAAATTTCGCGATAAAAAACTTGCAAGACTCTCCCATGACAATAATACAGGGTGTTAAAAAAATAGTGTAAATATTTCGGGAGGTAATAGTATGAACCAAAATAAGCAGAAAAGTCTTAATAAACATGGGTCCGCAAACTAACGGTTGCGGAGATATGGACCACTATTCGTTTTTCAAACATTTTATTTTATTAGGAATAAACCGACAAAGGAAGCTTTTAACAAACAAAAAACAAAGTTACAGAAGATGTTCAAAGTGCCCCCCGTCCATTTCCAAGCAGGTACGACATCTTCGTCTCAACGATATTCGAACTCTTTCGAAAACACCCTCCTTGGTTTGGATTTCTTGACACTTTTGATTAATCCGTAGCTGCAGCTCTTCCAGGCGATTTGCAGGAGTACCATACACTAATGTCTTCAAATATCCCCAAACAAAGAAATCTAGAGGGTTCAGATCAGGCGATCTTGGAGGCCATAAAACAGGTCCGGCCTTTCCTACCCATCTATGTGGAAACGTTTGGTGTAAATGCTCTCTAACGGCCATGGAAAAATGAGCTGGAGCACCATCATGCTGGAACCACTTGTTGCCTCTGATTCAAAGGAATGTTTTCCAAAAACTTATACAGTGTGTTCTGCAGAAAGTTTAGGTAAGCAGCGCCTGTTAATCGGTTTGGCAAAACGACAGGACCTAGAAACCTGTCACCTACAATCCAAATGTTTAATGAAAAACGTGCCTGATGTCCAGATTCTATTAGCGCATGAGGATTTTGGTCGGCCTAAATGTGCGTATTGTGAAAATTAAACACTCCATTTCTTGTGAACCCGGCCTCATCAGTAAAAAGAACGTTTGCAAGAAAAGAGTTTTCAGCATCATGACGCAGAAACCAGCGGCAAAAAACCAAACGTGCTTGATGATCATTTATTGGATTTAAGGCCTGTACTCGTTGCACATGGTATGGATAAAGCAGATGCTCGTGAAGGATTCTCCAAACAAGAGGACCACTAATTCCTACCTCGGCTGATATTCTCCGCACACACGTACCTGGATTGTGCATTACTCTGCTTGTGCTAGAATTTCTTCTTCTGCTCTAGGAGTGGATACCGACCTTGGTCTTCTGGATAAATGGCACTGTTTGCTCAAGGAACCGGTATCACGCAATCTTTGGTAAATTCTTCCAAATATGCATTGTGAAGGAATCTGGCGATTTGGATAAGGTCAACATAAAGAAGTCGCGGTTCGGTGGCGTTCCCATTAGCACGACCATTCGTGAAAGGCATGTCTGTTAATTCTGCGTTAGAGTAACCAGCCATAACGAAAGAACAACTGTCAAATACGTACTGTTTATTTCACTAAACATCAACCAACTATTATAAGAAAATAGGCAACGTTTTTGTAAAATAAAAGAAGGGGCTAAAAAACATAAAACATTCCATATCTTCGCAACCGTAATTTTGCGGACCCATGTTTATTGAGACTTTTCTGCTTATTTTGGTTCATACTATTACCTCCTTAAATATTTTACACTCTTTTTTAACACCCTGTATAATAATATAGTCTTTATTGTTTGCTTATAATATCATATTAATAACAATAGTAATAATAATAATATCTCTACCCCTCATTCTAATCACAAGGATTAGCCCAGAAGTCGAAGACTTGTGCGGGAGACGGGGCGGCATATTATTATTAAGTAGGCCGCTTTTGCGCCCAGGAACGACTTACGTTGGTAGGTTCTAACCACCATTCAGTGCAGGAATGAGGGAAACCTGGAAAATCTCATTAATTAGGGGGTAGTCAAATGTCGACCGGTATCAATCGCTTACATTGACCCAAGCCAACATTTTTCCACCCTACCATATCCGCAGAGAAGGTGCCAATCCTCTCCACGAATATAACTTATATACGGTCTACCGGCTGCGGGGCTCGAACCCACACCGGTCTAGCCACATCGATTCAAGGACTGCCGCCTTAAACCGCACGACCACTGGCCACAATACAAGACACAATATTGTAAGATTGAGCAACAACAAGACTTTAAAGAAACTCTTGTCTCAGTACGTTACTTAAGATTTACCCTATATAATTATCAGTCCATTAAGTATAACCAGAAAAACAACTGACTTAAAATTATGTAAATTTTCGTAACATTCTCAAGAACTTAAAGTATTGCAATAAAGATATCACAAGGAGTGAGTAAAATTACATTTAAATGTGATGTAAAACTATACCTATATTATACTATACTATACCTATAAACCATAGAAAATTGCCCAATATTTTTTGCCAAAAACATATAGTGTTGTTTCACTGAAAGAAATTTGTGCGTACAATTTTATCGTAGAATATACGCTGTATTTTATATTCAATTTTGTAAAATTTAAAATGCGGTTATAGTGTCAAATAACAATATTTATACATTGCATTAATACCACACTTACTTGTAGTCATTACCAAAAGTATAGACACAATACTTCTTTAAATTTTTCTATAAATGGTTTTTGTTTATATTAGTTTGTTAATAGTATGAGTCTCTTATTAGATTTGCTTCTGCAGAAGTTGGAAACAGTTTGAAACTGTCAGAAGTACCCTCCAACAGTTTCGAATTATTTCTAATAACAGTTTCTAATTGTTGCAGGAACAAACGTATTGAATAAAAAACGACTACATAATACCTATAATACACCGTTAGACAATATGTGGATCAATTCTTGGATATGCTATATCTATCCAGGTCCTTATGGCATTTTAAATATAAAAAATAACAATAGAAACACTTCTGCCTAATCTATGAATTCAGTGGCGTTGACAGAAACAATATCGTTATTGCGGCGACAGCTGTCTACTTATTATTTCCACGCCTACTAGTTTGGAAAAAATAATTTGCTAGTTTAATTCCTGCCCAATCTTAAAAACTTAAATCGGCTGTTTCTCGAAAACGGTTGAGTTTGTCGATTTGTAACAGGTGTAACTTTTCTATTTAGAATTGAACGTAGCTCAATAGTTTCTTATTAAAAAAATCAAAAGTGTAAAATACAAAGAATTAGGCATATTTTTACATCGATAGTACAGTATAACTAGCGCCCCTTTGTTGTGACCTCAACACTGTTTGCATATAAGACTACACATTTTCAAAATAGTCGGTGGTCCATACGTTCTTAAAATATAGCAAAAAATCGAAAACATTTTTTCAATTTTAACACTGTAGAATGAAAATGAGCAACAATTGAATAAGGTACGTTGGGCTCAATCGCTTTACTTTGACGGTAACACGGTCTGCCCTTAAGCTATGTACCAGTATTAATGATTCACCCTGTATACATTTTTGTAACGTGCATATTGACATATGCATGTATAAAATATAACAAAATTTAAATTATCTATTCAGTAAAATTACATGTGTACATTTTACAATTCCAACCTAAAAATTACAATCTATAAATTAATACAAACTATAGGGACGCAACGTAAAGTTATGTGAAATTACAAACACATTTTTTCCAGTTTACAGTTGTATAAGCGATTACTGTTCTGGTTTTCTCAGTGTTACCTTATTATTTATATGCGTAACTAATTGTCGACGTGCAGAGCGTCCCCCTAACTTTGAATAACTCAATTAAAAGCCAATCAAAGCTATCGATTGGGCTCCCAAGCCACCCCGCAGCACACACAGATTAGCGCCTTTTCTGCAACCGAAGTTTCGGAAATGTAAATTTATGCTTGGCTTCCTCCGCAGGCTTCCTCCATGTCAAGAACTTCTGACACAAAGAGAAACCGACAGAAATAAACTCCGAGACAAAATGTGCGGTCACGTCGCGAAATCGCAACAAAAATGGTGTATTATCTTTATTTACTCATGGTACAGATTTGATGAAATATTATGGTACCTCAAGGTTTATATGTGCTGTACATTAATTATTACATGCTGGATTGCTGGTTATTTATTGCCTTGATCGATAGCGTATAAAATTTAAAGAAACTAAATTCTTCGTTTCTCGTTAAAGTTGCATTATAAATAAATATAAACATAATGCAAATAAACATAAACAATAAACGGCTTGATGGATCCAGAGAAAAAAGATGGAGGGAACAACGAAGCAACTGCTGACAACGTTGTTTCTGGGTTTTTGCCCTTCATCAGCGCAGTGCAGCTTAAAAACAGGATGGAATAAGAAGGATAGAGATAGGCAGGCTACTTGTCATTCTCTTGTGTTCGTGTCCTTTGCCCTTCCTTCTTATTCCATCCTGTTTGCGCTGATGAAGGGCAAAAACCCAGAAACAACGTTGTCCGCAGTTGCTTCGTTGTTCCCTTCATCTTTTTTCTCTGGATCCATCAAGCCGTTAAAATCCACCTGTCTCTTATAAGATTATGATCCATTAAACTCCTTTCCTTCTTGTATATTTCCTGGCTGAGACCCTGACAGTGGTTGCTGGACTCTCTTCTGCGGCGACTGTTGCTCTTGGCCTCAATACCGAGGCTGTGTGACACGAAGCCGCAAATAGAGATAGGCAGGCTACTTCTCATTCTCTTGTGTTCGTATCCTTTGCCCTTCCTTCTTATTCCATCCTGTTTTTAAGCTGTACTGCGCTGATGAAGGGCAAAAACCCAGAAACAACGTTGTCCGCAGTTGCTTCGTTGTTTTGTTCCTTCCATCTTTTTTCTCTGGATCCATCAAGCCGTTAAAATCCACTTGTCTCTTATAAGATTATGATCCATTAAGTTCCTTTCCTTCTTATAAACAATAAAATTCATATAATTTCAATTTATATCGTCACCGAAAATAATTTTGTAACCTGGATCATTTTAACGAAGCGTGCTAGATAAAAACTTCAACTTTCATTTTTGATCGACGTTTGTGAATCAACCCGTATACATTTTTTCAGTTTTAGATCACATTTGTTTCATTGAGGAAAGTTGTAGTAATAGAGTTATCAAGCAAGGAATATTACACATTAATAATACGTAAATCACCATTCTACCATTTAGTTACAAAGACAAACTAAAAACTAACAATTAGTATTTTATGCTTATGAACAAAGGCTGTTTTTTATTTTTTCATCAATTCTTAATATCAAATTGAAGAAAAAGAAACAGTACCTAATTGTTTGGGATTTTTTTTTGAGTTCAAGACAAATCGTTAGTAGCGGAGGGATGAAGGAAAGGCCCCAGATCGGATCCTTGGGGGACACCTACGGTCCCACGCTTCGAATCGTGATTGGAATTTAAAACAGAACACTTCTGTATCTAATTTGTGTTCAGCAGTGTACGTAAATCGCTACGTACCGGCCTTCTTGATGAGATATGCTCGAGGGGGATCGTCTTGGGGAGAGGCGGTTGCCGGAGAAACGGGCAGATTTGCCAGGCGTGCCAGGGTTGCGTGTTGTAACAACATTTTGAGGAAGGATGGATGGGTCGCGAATGCAGATAGCGTGCCTTTGTGTGACTTATAGAAAGTTAGAGACATCTTATTACCTTGTAGTGGTAATGTATAATAATTCATTATTCATATTAAGTTTATTAGTTTACGAAACATTGCCAATGTTCAGGTGTTAGGCTGTGGCGTTTGTCGCTAATAATCCATTTCGGTTCCGAAAACGTGTGTTCAACGTCCACGGAGGTCACTGAGGCATATTTAAAGTGTATATAATTTTTCATGGATGGCACATGTAGGGTGGGTTCAGAAAAATCTACTTCTTTGCCGTTGAAAAGATCTACTGTACGACATAAAGTCAAGAAGGGTGATACAGGAATACTAGGAAAAACATTGGGTATATAGTCTGTATGAGAAATTAGTTGACCCATATTTTTTGATCCCCCTGTAAATTGGGCCAATTTTTTTTTTTTCAAATATAGCCGGAACCCCCAAAACCGATTGAATGGAATTTGGTACGGGGTTCTAGATAGTCTATGTGAATACTAAACAAATTAGTTAGGCTTTAAAACTCTCAATGCTTATAATCGAAATAATTATAATAATTTGTAAATGTCAAACAGAAGGGTTGATATAGAATCAAAGTTTTGTCGTTATTAACATATTGAATCTACCACGGTTGGTGCTCTCTAACCAATCTGTGAATAGATTTGAATTCCCCGACCCAAAGAAGTCTAAATCTCAAAATTTTGCATCATTAGAATTTATTAAGAAATAAATGAAAAAAATAATATTTTACATTTAACTCCCTGTATCTCTTTAACTATCAAGTTTTCGAGTAATATAAATTCGGCTTAATTACAATATTTTTACCTCAGGAATCTACCCATAATTTTGGCGCATTATGTCGTTACCACCCTGTATTTAAGAATTAGTAAAAGTTTTGATCTGAGTCACTGAAATTGTTCATCTAAAGCAAGTTTTCAAATAATAAGTTTGACCCATTTCATATATTTCTCTACTGCAACAGTTTTAAATAAAAAAAATACATAAATAAATACACAATAATTTTTATATAATGACATCGTCATATAAAAATAGGCACCACTTTATTTAATTCGAAAACAAATATCTTGACAAATCAAAAACCGTCCCAAAAATTTGGCCATAAATTACAGACCATATCCCTCCTAGTATTCCTAGCGTACTAAAATCATAAATTTATTTGCTAGTCCAAAGAAGATAGCAATAATTTACTAGACGCTCCGCTGTGCGCCCTTTTGTGCATTTACGACTTTTGCCAAGGTCCGTTTCGTAACAATCCCTGACACTCAGCGAGGCATCATTGCTCCATTCAAAATATTGTCGTCTCGTTTGGGGGTTATTTGTAAGTTCTAATCAGATTCCAGATAAGATATAAGATTAAAATTGAGAAATTCCAATCGCCTAGTCCAGAAATATGGACGTCATCGGTTTCTGCGAATTTAAAGGGTACCGTACACGACCGTATTTTCCTGAGTGCACTTTATAACATACGCCGTACAGGTTATGTGATCGTTATCTGGAAAAATACTGGTCCGAAAAACTTTTTTACACCTGCGTTGCCACATCACGGCTAAATGTTTCTATTCTTTCATAGACTATTTATTACCCGCTGATACGTGTACGTTCAAAACCAATAAAATCTAAGAAAATAATGGAACGTGTTGAATTATCTTATAACTGATTTTAACAATAGTATTAACTTAGCCAAGCAATATGTTTTGCTTAAGTACGAGTTGCACAGTTCCCGAACTCAAGTTTCACTAAAAGGAATCAAAATGGCATACCGCATTTTTTCAGAACACTGAATAACGCTGAATATACGAAATATAACCTCAAATACACGCACAAAGTTAGAAAACCACTTGGACAATAACAATTTCAAGACAACTGCATGCAGATGTTCCAATGGAAGGTCTGGGAGCGAAAACTATTACTATTACAGATTTATTCTAACTTTCGGAATGAGATTGTACTGCTGGTTGCATGTTTATACTTCCCTGGACTTCATCACGATACAAAAGACGTACAAGTTATTGCAATAATAATGACAATTTTTGATGAACTTTTCGTTAGATCTCTATTAAGAGCTGATGCCAAAAGTTGAAATTAAATGTTATTACAAATACGTCAGTAGTTTTAAAAAAGTCGTCAAATTCGTTTTAAAGAGTGCCATTGTTATGGCAATAGATATAAGTAGTCAAGTTTATTTATGACGTCTAATACTAGCGAAAATTTTTAAATTTGGCAACGTTGCACCCAGGCGGTCAACTAGTTTGTTTCGGAGCTGTACGAATCGGTCAGTGACAGCATGAAAAGGGGTTTGAATAATGATTCGAAAATATTTTTTTTCAATGTAAATATGCATTTTCAGTTTTTTTGTATCGCGTCATCGTATTACACTAATTTTTCCCTATCTGCTCTTAAAATTAGTGACATTATGACTGAATCTCCTGTGACCCGTTTAAAATAATGAAATTGGTGTCCACTTGGTATAACCGGAAGCGCTAGAGAGTTCTTGATAATTTAGATGCTGTGCCTCAGAGACTTTGCCATGCTGCCAAATTTTCAAATTTTTCGAATCGATATTTTCCAGATAACGATGTACCTACGTATTTTCGAACACCCTGCATATTAGCAGTGGCATAGCCACGGGGGGTTTTGGGGGTCAGAACCCCTCCCATGGGATGGGTTGGTTGGCTCTTATAGGTAATGTCCCACTACAAACCTGCAACCACTCTACTCGCCAAGATTTGGCAACGTGGTCAGCATTGACCCCCCCATGTCAAATTTCTGGCTACGCCACTGCATATTAGTAAATCATCAGAGCAGCAATTACTTTTCATGATTTTTTTTTTGGTCCTACCACCGATTTTCTTTTGACATTAAACGAAATACACATTTTGTTACACCTCCTTCCCTCCCCTTGTCGACGCCCGTGGATCACGAGCCCGAATTTGTGTATATCGCTTCCCATTAATCGTTCACATTTATCGCTTTCGAAGAATTTATTGATATAGCGAGAACAATAGTCGAAAAATATTCAAATCACGCTAGCAGCACGTGCTGACGTCAATGTTAAAAACAACTCAAATAATTACGTTATCCACACATGTTGTCATATGGAAGCAGTAGAAAAATAGACTGGTCGCAGTTTTGACGACATTGGCGAATGAAATAGTGCGCTTTTAAAAATGATATTATTGGAAGTTTCAAAATGAAGCTGTTTTGGAATATATCTATGTTCCGTCTTAAAACAATGTATAAAGTGACTCATAATATAAGACTTTATTTACTATAAATTACATTAAAGTAAAAAACTTTCTCAGTTATTGAGAAATTTCAGAATAAAATTTAAACCTTGAACACCCTGTATTTCTTAAACCAGCTTAGTGTTGACCCATTCTTTATGGCTCATCCTGTATAAATAATATTTAAAGGAAAATTACTAAGTATGTACTCGAGTTTTATTTTTTTTAATACAGTATTATTGTATTATACTTCATTTGAAATAATCTAATATTATTTCAAATATTCGTAGAAATTTCAAATCACTTCAAGTTCAAATAAAGAAAGCACAATATTACTTTGAGAATAACAATTGTTGCCACAAGTAATTTTTATTGTCTAAATAAAACAAAACGATTCTTTATACAAACAAACTCCATCTCATATTAAGTAGATATATTCGTTTTCTTTATTTTAAGTAATTTTTGTTCTTAAAAGGAGAATATATGTCCTTATTACGCAAAAATAAGACAATCTTTCAATAAAATATTATTGGGAATGGGGTCCAAAGTTAAAGAAAACCAATGTATTGGCAAATCTACGTTTCGGCTGTATTTAATCCTTCTTCAGGACAATCCAGGAAAAGTCTTCCGTGTAAAATATAAATATGTATACAAAATGAGGAATGAAATAGGTAATATAACATTTTACAGAAGACACAGTAGTACATAACTTAAAAATTGTTAAAATTAGACTTTTTACCATACACTGTAAAAAATAATTACAGTAAAAATAGATGGCAATTTATTTACCACTCATAATTGCTGTAATTTTCTTATCGATTGTGACTTTACAAATAAAATGTAAAATTACGTTGTAAATTTATTTTGCGGTGTAATTTTAGATTTTGCAATTGTAATATTACTTTGTAATTTTACAATACAAAAGTATTTTTACAATGTAACTTGCACAATTACTTGCAAAATTGCAGAGTAAGTTTACAGGCAGTTGTATACTTACATTTTATATTATGACTACAATGTAATTTTTTTTATTTATTGTACAGGATGATTCAATTTGGGCACTTAGGTATAGAAGGTTTCTTCTATTTTCCGAAAAGACAGAAAAAAGTAGCCAGATATTTGGAGCTTAATATTTGAGAAAAATTGAATAGCGAGAATCACATTTCGATATTTTGATTTTTTGATATGATGTTTTTAAATTTTGTTCGTTTTCTATCGTAACTTTTCTACTTATTATATTAATATTTATACATTGTAACGACATTTCTAGTTTTCCGTTACTATAACAAACATATATATTTTTTAATAAAACATCATACGTAATATCTGTATCAGAACTAATCAAGATTTCGAAATTAAATTTTCGTTATTCAATTTTTCTCAAAAAATATTCCCGTGACATTTGGACTATCTGGTCGGAGGATAAAAGAAATCTCCTAAAAGTGTCGTGTCATTTTAGAAAAACTTACTTTAAATACATCTTGTTTACAACACTCGAATTAACTAACAGTGTTTTGACATAGATTCCTAAAAAAAATCTGAATAGTAATCCATTTATACCTAATAGATTAATGTGCCTACATAAATCTCGTAGGGAATTAACGATTGTTACTTACCTTAAGTAACATATCAGGCTTTTCCGTGAGTTTCTCAATAGAATCACTGCATCAGAATGTTATTTCAAAAGAAAAATGTACGTACTCATATTAAGTAACCTACTTAACATGAATGTCAATGGCTTCTAATGTTAACAAACACCCTTAATAGTAATACTGAATTTTTAATATATCCCCAGTGAAGTCAAACATTTCGAAAACAAAAGATTCATTTTCTATATGCTTTTCAGATTTATATACAAAAAATTAAGTACTTTGGAATTTATGACTCATTTAAATTGAAAATAATACTTATTTCTATTATACTCCTCATGTACGTTAACATCAGCAGAATAATCCTTTATAAATTTATGATTAAAATTTTTGGACAAATTGTGTGAAAAACATGTTACACAAAACAGTACATTTCCTAAATGATTATATAAATAGACGTTTTGTACTCCGATTACGGCTCAGTTAGCTAACTAGTAGTTACAGTTTTATTATATCTTCAATATATTAACCGCCCTTTGCTTATTTTTTTAGCTTAGAAAGACATGTACATACAGGTACTGAAGTAATAAAATACTATGATTTTACGGCAATTTTTTATTAAAATTTGGTACCTGCACATTTAGGTTATTTGTACAAAACAAAACACTTAATGTTACCTATACAAAACTATATAACAATGTAAAAGTGTAATATTAATTATATAAATGTGCATAGATAAGTCATGCTAATCCTCCAGAAGCCCCTGTTCTTCAAATACGTATAAAATATAATTCTAATAGAAAATAATATATTTTTTACATAATATGTAAGATGAATAAATCAACAGTAGGGTATCCAATTTTTATAGACGCAAGGATACCAATGTTTTTTTGCTTCAATAATTATGTATAATTTACATACCTATTACTTCTTAATCTCATTTAGGTTAGGTTAGTGTGTTTTAAAATTAGTAGTACATTCATATACACATTAGGCATATTTTTACAGTCAATTATATAGAAAATTTAGTATTTTCAGTAATTTTACAATGTAAAAATGGATTTCACATTGTTAATTGTAAATGTATTACAATATATTCTATAAATGTACACATTATATTATAATTACATAGGAAGTTTACGGTTTTGTTGTATATTGGCAGTTTTCTTGTAAAATTGCAAGCGTCAGTGTAATATCATTATTTTTAAAATTATTTTAAGACAATTATAACGATATTCTTACAAAGTATATTTGTAAAGTTACTGGCCTTTTTTTCAGTGTACTGTATACAAATATTAACGCGAAAATTTTGCACATCCTAAACTACGCGCTGAAATATCTCGGTTACACAGAAACTCCTTTTACAGTGTATAAGAAATGAAAATTCAAAACAAAGAATGAGAAACATCCCCACGAAGCGAAAACAGTCTGACATAGCTATTTACTCGATTTCTGATTTCCTTTGGAAAATGGCACATATTTTCCGATACACCTCGTATAATAAATTCGTCGTTCCTACGTCGTCGCCTTCAAATCCAGGTAAGAGATGTAATTAATTTGTGTTTGTGTCGCCTGGACTGTAACGTGCTGCGATCACGTGTTGGCTACGTGTCGAAGTTGTTTTAGTGCTAATGTATTCATACTCTCTTGGAATTTGTATCTGAATATGAACGACTGAAATTAAGCGTTCTGGGTTCGAAACTTGGCCGAAACAAGTCGCCGTCGACGAATCCACATCGCTCTACAGTGTACAGGATGTTTTATTGCAAACCACAGCAGAGATAGTCGAAGCACGGAAGAAAAACCAATGAATGATAAAACACAATAATAATAATATCTCCACCCCTCATTCTAATCACGAGGATTAGCCCAGAAGTCGAAGACTTGTGTGGGGGAGGGAGCGGCATATTATTATTAAGCAGGCCGCATTTGCGTCCAGGAACGACTTACGTTGGTAGGCCCTAACCACTGTTCAGTGCAGGAAAGAGGGAAACCTGGAAGACCTCTTTAATTAGGGGGGTAGTCAAATGTCGACTGGTATTAAAAAGAAATTACCAAAGCAACGAGCATAAACATGATATCATTGAATTACTGCTTGTAATTACTGTCAAAGTGTAAGTATGAGTTCAAGCGATGATTTGCCACCAAATACTGAGAATGAAGCTTCCAGTGTTGTTTCCATTTTCGTGCCAAAGAAATCGTGGGAGAAATACGAACAAATATTTAGTCGCTATAAAAGATAGTGTAGAGAAGAAAAGATATTTAACATAACTAACGAGAAAGGATTGTTAGTATATTTCAACGAACTAAGCAAAACATGGAAGCGTTCATCTTTTTGGTGCTCTTACTCAATGATAAAAACAGAAATTTCACTCAAGAAGAATATCGATATCGAAAAATGCTAAAACTTGATTGCATTCCTGAAGGGAAAATCAGAAGGATACAAACCTAACGAATCTAATGTATTAACAATGAAGGAAATATCCATATTTTTAGTGAATGCGGACGATGATGAATTTCTGCTCATGAAGGTAGCTATAAGTAAAAAAGTTTTATAACCAATATTTTGATTATTGATTTGACGGACGCATATCGACGGGAAGAACTCTCAGATCTGCTTGTAGAACATGTAAAAGGCTATGCTTCAAAGTCATGATACCCAATACTGAAACAAAAGTGTCTGGACAGTTTTGTAACGTCTGGAAATATTGATGGCTTGAAACAATCTATTGGCATAAATACTATTGGCGATGTGCCAGAACTGATTACACGATTTCTTAAACTGCCTAATCCAAATGCGTATACTAAGCACTGATTTCGACGGTCTTGAATCTCCCTTTTAGCCGAATGTGGGGTAGATCTTTTGAGTATAAAAATACAGATGGCTGGAAGTCTAATTCTGTCGCTGAAGGCCACTTTGAAGCTTCTACTGAAACCAGGAAATGAACGGCTATTAAAACTCTAGGTGAAAGCTAGGATATTCCCTTGAAAGCCGAAAATATTCCCCCATCCAAACTCATTTCGTCAACATCTAAAAATTGTGTTCATCCTGAAAATATTTCCAACTATTCACGTAAATTGTTAGGCATATCAGTATTTGATATTAATGTATCGGATTGTAAAGATTTTACTGTCAATGTATTTATTAAATGAGTTTTCATATGATTTTACATATTTTGTTTATTTAATAAGTATCTAATTTGATTCTAATTTAATTTACAGTGTCATTATCGCATCGAGTGCGTTAATACGTTAAAAAAAAAAAACATGTGGGATAATGTAAATCATTATGACATCGAAACAGTGTAAAATCAAGTCGTTATTAATCACATCACAATCAAATTTGTGGAGTCAGAATTATTGGAATTTAATAAAAAAATATTCGCACCACTTGACATTTCTTGGTACTCAGTGAAACATAAACTTGATATTGCAAGGAAAATCCAAGAAAAGACATCTGTAACTTGATAAATTCTTCACATACTTCGGTAGATGTTATGCGTTGCGAAAATGATGGCAACAATGCTACAAGGGTTATTAACGGAAAGGAAGTTAAATGTGATAAAACAAAAAACGAAACGTGTCTTACTATAAATGTTAATGTTAACAATTTGATTTATCATGGGTTTATTATTTTTTCATAATTCTATAGTGGAATAAAGTCACAAGTCCGATTAGAAAGTGATTTTGGATAAATTATTATTATAAGCCAAATTGAAAATTATAAATGTATCGGTAAATATAGAAGGTATATTTCCTACAATACAGTGATATATTGTGAGATATATTCAATAAAATTTTTACTTGGCACTATATCTCCTACATGTACGTTGTATTCAAATTATTGTAATTGCGATAAATGATATAACTGTATGGTATTTATGTTAGAATGCATTAATTTATATTAAGCGGTAATGTAAATCTGTAAATGACTGGGCGAATAGAAATATGGCAACAGCCAAAACGCTATCTCCTTATGAAACATCCCAGTCGCTCAACTTTTAAGTAGAATGAGGTTTTATGATTGCTTCAAAATATAAACAATTGCACACATCCCTTTACTAATAAATCTATGGCTTTATCCGTGGTTATGGAGGATATTAATAACATAAAATTGTTTAATTCGAAAGTGCTAATTCTTATTTGGATTTGTTTCTTTTAGTCTTCTAGACTGGCAAGTCATTATACACTTTCAAAAAATCAAAAATAGCACCCCCCAGTGCTCCCTTGCTGCGTCTATGCGTATTATATTCTGCTAACACGCAATACACCAAACGTCACAACATACAAAAATCCAAATTTGACTCACATCGATTTTGAACAAATGAAACGCCGGTCCTGAATCCACGAAGGCTACTGCAACCTGCAACGCACTTTGTTTCACGGCACACTTCATAACGTTTCACTTCAACTGTTTTTAAGATCACGAACCGTCAACGAGAAAGCGACAACTTGATTCCGTGTACTTTTCACGAAGTCGCGACTTTCGTGCATTTTTTGCCTGTTACAACGGTTTATTATAAATTGCGACGATATCGTCACTTGTGGTCGAAAATCGGACAAGACGACAAATATATACCTATATATCGCACTGGCAGCATGCAACTTCCCAAATATGCATATCCAGAAACATTTTAATTAAAAATTAAAGATGCAGAGATGTTATTATTTTCACTTGATAATAGAAATATCTGAAAAAATACCAGCGAATGTCTGGTTTTGACTAAATCATTAAAACCCTTAATTGAATATGAATTGGCATACCAAGCGTCTTGGGCAATTTCCACAGAACATTAATATATATTTTTTTAATTAGTAAGCCTCGTCAAATCCTATTTCGGTTACGGCTGGAGAATCCCCTGACTGTAAAATCGAATCGAGTTGATGGAAATTGATTAAATAAATGAAGATATAGTTTTTAGCTCGGAAAATAATTAATTTAAATCAAATCAAATGTCAAACATTTTTTATGCGAACGTTTTTGTTTGCATTTTTATTCTCTTTAAATCAAGCAATATATTATTTACTGTTTGTGCAAGGAGAGAAGGGTAAGTAGTTTTTTTTGTGCTATCTGCTTCAAAATTTTTATTTCTAAGGCTTAAATATCGTATGTATGGTTATACAAGGTGCGATCAGAAAGTAACGGGTATTTTGTAATGTCTCGAGTTATATTTGTCCGATATTATCGTTGTTTTTACTGTTTTAGAAAGGTATTTTAAGCTAATATAAATCAAATCTCCTACAATTCCTATCAATGAAGTCATATGTATGTTCTCTGATACCAAACATCTAGGTATGCTAATGAACAATTCCACAGACAAAGCTGTAATCAATAATTATCTAAAGAAAATAATTTAATTTACTGACCTGCTAATGAAACACTCTATAAATATCTAACTTCACTTTTTGGCAGTGGGAACACGACAAATTCATTCACAATAGATGAGATCTGACCAATTTGTGCATTTTTAGGATTGCTTCTTCAGGTGGTCTCCTTTAAGTTGAATCAAATATCTATCTATAAAAATTATTATAAAAATTAAAATTATTTGAAGTTAAATATCGACAATGACAAAAAGTGACATCCTGTCAATGAATTAAATATGACAATACCTACTTGAAAAATGTTCACCTTTTATGTAAAAGTTTTTATATATTTTTAGATATTAATAATATTGTGTGAAACTAACTACTCAGTGGACAAAAGCCCCAACCTGCGTTGAATTACACCCACAATATCTACCCATATCCTTCCTTATTATTAGCTTCTGTTGAATTTGTCGTGTTCCCACTGCCAAAAAGTGAAGTTAGATATTTATAGAGTGTTTCATTAGCAGGTCAGTAAATTAAATTATTTTCTTTAGATAATTATTGATTAGAGCTTTGTCTGTGGAATTGTTCATTAGCATACCTAAATGTTTGGTATCAGAGAACATACATATGACTTCATTGATAGGAATTGTAGGAGATTTGATTTATATTAGCTTAAAATACCTTTCTAAAACAGTTAAAAAATGTTACAAAAGCTAATAATAAGGAATATATGGGTAGATATTGTGGGTGTAATTCAACGCAGGTTGGGGCTTTTGTCCACTGAGTAGTTAGTTTCACACAATATTATTAATACCTAAAAATATACAAAAAATTATCGTTGTTGTTTTGGTAAACATGTCCAAATTATTTTTAAGAGATGAAACATCATTTATCTCAAACTGCTGTGCCGATATCTATGCATAGCGATACGACTGTGGATACGATAAAAGTTAATGTAAAGTGAAGTTCGATGTATTCACTATCTCAGTCTACGGCATTAGGAAAATACGTTTTAATGTGTGTAATCGTGCGCGTTAGCCCTTGATCTAGCCGCCAATGGAATAGGCGTGCGCGTTATGTTAAATTTAAAAAAAAAATCAGTTAATACAACCGTAACGTTTTGATGCACAACAACAATTAAATGAATTGAATGAAATATATTAAATATATATATATTTTTTATATCTGGGCGCCTTCGGAATTGGTACGCCTATGGAGTGTTAATCTCCGCACGCCTCTCTAGTCGCCCTAATCCTGAAGCTAACGATAGAAAAACTAGTACAAAAATAGTAAGCAGTAAAATTAAATGTAGTTTTTACTTTTATCTTTATTTGTGATATGAATATATTAGAAATATTTGTTTTTATTGGAAAAGATGCTCAAACTTAACATATTACAAATACTTTTTGCTTTGGAGTATTAAAGATGAATTTAAGTACTTGTAAACCCAACAAGTCATTAACATGTAAAAACTTAGACCGTGTGAAACCTCCTAAACAAGAGACTTGACATGTTGTGTCTACCCAGAACTGTTTAAAAATGTGTTTTGGGTATGGTTTGACAACAGTTTGCTGAAGTCGATCTTCCAATTTAACGACTTTAACCATCAGTGCTAAGTGTATCAGTATACAGTGATAACAATTATTAATTTTCATTTAAGATTTATATTAATTTTTCCAGTGTCAGTGTATTATTAAGGCTGGCGTTTCAAGGATAAATAATCGCATCTAAAGATGCACAAAAAAATACACCAAGTAGATGGAGGTTCTTATTAGCGTAGTACTAAAATATAACAATAGGTGAAAATGATGCTCTTTTTTCTTATTCTAAATGACTTGCCAGCCTGGAAATTGCTTTATATCCTGGAGAATACTTGTATAATTGACATAGTGAAGAGATATTCTTTCTAACTTATTCAGATTTTTTTTTAAACTATCTCAACAAACAGCTCTGAAATTCGTTGAAAATTTGCCCTCAATGTGCCTTGTAATGTGGATTTGATATTAATACTTATAAGAAGCTTACTCTTTATATTACACTATAAAAAATAGTAGCTTTACATTGGTACAAATGTTTCTAAGCATTACATAAGAAAACCACTTAGTTTTTAATTTTGAACAATAGTTATACACGAATGTTGACAGTTTTTCTGCACTTGACTAACATCAGCAAATGTTATCATATCTATAAAGTAATCTGCGGTATGCCTTTACAGCCTTAATATGCGATCTTGTGGTTGAAATTCTGAGGAATTGATGTAACACGAACGCCTATAACTGATTTACTTGCGTCTCGGTCACACATGTACTTGAGCTGACGCAAGAAATATTTCAGTAATATTATTTTCATGTTGTTACTGACGCTGTGCTGATATCCGAAGAAACAGTTGCAGTTGGTAAGCGTCACAACTGACGTATGTCTGATTTAATTCATGATTGAGATGTAAGACTTGTTTTAGCAGCAGTGAAGTGAGCTTAAAATAAGTGGTAGGTTCTTTTTAAACTGATCCAACTGTGTTTATTGGTGAATTTGGGATAGATATCGAAGAATCACAACGTTTTAACGATACTTTACATAGTAATTCTTAAAAAATTACACGACTTTGTAGAATTTCTACACGCATTTAGAAATTTTTGTGTATTGAAGCCCTACGATTATGTACTAATTTCAAACGCTTTGTTTTTATAGTTATTTTTTGTGCTCGACTTTTTTAAATTTACAAGTATATATTTTTGTCAAATATTAACAAAAATATAAGGGTTCAATGCTTAACATGGCCTTATTTGGTACTGGTACCTTATGATAGTTAAAATTTATATTTTTGTTGATAATAATAAATAAACTGATGAACTCTGACGTTTATTATGTTGGGTACAAAATTGTGCAAATGATTTATTCAGGTTACCAAAAACCAGTGCATTATTTTTCAGCATAATAAAAATTTGTATATATACGATTGCATAGTTGTGATATTCACTTTTTTCATGTGAATTAAAACTTGTTAGTCAACGTTATGCTATAGAAACAACATTTCATGGGAGCAACACTATTTGCATTTTTAAGCCTCACTGCAGAGAAGACCCGCAAAGAGGAATCCGATGATTTCGGAATTTTCCCACCTCTCGCTCCCCATCTCTAGATTTCCCCCTGCGGAGCACTTCGAAAAGCAGGAGAGATAAAATGGTGAGCTCGTAATTGTTTTCCCTTAGTTGGCGTTTTTATGCGGAAAGTTTCGACGCTATCGGCTTTTGTTTCGCTTCGCGTGGCACGCCGAGTTTATTTAAATGGACCGGTCGAGAATCGCAGAGTAGCAGTTTATTTGATGCTGTTCTTTATTTGTTTATATAATTACATTATATAGCTTATTATATTGTTTTAGGTACTTGATTCTGATAACCTTACATATGGATTTTATTGTTAAAAGTTGTACAAACGATTTAAATAATGACAAAAATTACGTCGATCTATAATTTGTGGCCAAAAAAATCTTCAAGTTGAAAATTTCATTACAGCAATTGGAGAATATGGAGAATTGGAAGTGATAATAATTTCTTCTACGCAATAGTTGTGTAGAGTCTCATGCATAATTATTGACGTCACACATGTTGCAATGAAGAAAAGCCGTTTTGACACTTGTTTTGCTTTTTCTCGATATTGTCTTGACATCGCAATACAAGATTTAAAAAATAATCTTGCAATAAAAATTTTCAAAATCAAAGTTTATGGAGTCTAGGTCCAGTTCTGCTGAACTAGAACTAATTATAAATTCACTGCCACTCGACTGAAAGAGTTCCGATTCTATTTCGCCTGTTTCTTCCATTACTTTTTACTTGTTATGTAGAACTAGCGTCTTTATAACGTCTACCAATCGACGATCGGCCATATTGATAGTGAACTGTAAGCTCCGAGCGGGTCCGAGGCCAACCGAGAATAACCACCACTGTTACCAAACTCGTTTCTCATTTGTATGGAAGAGTCTTAGTCTCGCAAGAATCATGCAGTCTTCCAAAATTGTGAGATTTTCTCTACATTGCAAGATCAACAGTATACATACCAAAAACCGTGTTTGTGATGTAAAATTCTGGTTAGTACTGTATCTAGACCATATTGTCTTATTTATTGCTAGAGATAGAACCGAGGAGGCTTATGAAAGAGACACAATGGTGTTTCTTCGGTCATTCTCAAATTAAACCAGAAACATATACAGTCAAAACGCATTTGCGTGAATGCCATATCCATGATTCTTTTGTTCCTATGCTCTAATTAAAAATGTTAAACAGTCGTAAAAAAAACATATAAAGGCTGCATACAGACACAGACTAAACTATGAAATATTTTGAAATGTTTTGCAAGATACACAATATTCACAGTCGTGCACGTACGTGTGGACTCGTTTCAACCAATTGTGTCGATTTTGAGTGAAGATTTACTGAAATATACGGTATAGTTAGAACTGTCAAGATGGGCGATGAAGGTTGTTCACGAGCAGTACCTATCAGTTAGTTCTAAAAGGACGTCTTGATCTACAGACCCTTGACCTTGACTTTTATCTACTTTTTTAATTATTACAGGTTACCTACAGGGATTATCTATAATTGGAAGCATTGCTAGTAGTTTCGTTTATGAATAATTACATCTTCATAGCAGTGCGTACGTCAAACAGGATAAATTTTACAACAGCATAAATCTACATATTATGAGTTCGCAGCCGTGATTGTCTATTCATTTAGAAGTTACAACTTGTTGAAATGCTTCAATTTAGTCGCAGAAATGGTACGCTTGGGACAGCGTGTGTCAGTCTTAGCTATTGTATTCGGCACAAGCCTTAGAGTGTTCCAGTCCGGAATATTGTATATGTAATTGGTTGTTATATTTTTATTAAAGGAAAGTGTTTTATTAATAAATAATATTTATTTTCGAGTGTCGGTATACTTAATACTTAAAAATATCTGTATATTTTCTGTCTGTCTTCTATATATAACCCGTGCGTGCGTCCGTTAATGCCTATAGGTAGGTATGGATGGAAGTCAAAATGCTGTTTTTCTTATTACTTAACCAACAAAATAGTAGATACAGCGGAAGGTCTCGTATCTTGTATCTATTTATAATCTTTTTTTTTGAGATATTGTTTACTTTTCCAATTTTGAGAATTTCTACAAAAGCCGCAACTTATCAAGTGAAATTACGATAAGTGTCAAATCGTTTCGTATGTTGACTGATATAGAATATCTGACTGGTTTTTTATCATTTACGTGTAGTACAAATCCTGCTTTATGAAATAATTTATCGCTTGACATTACACTGCATCTTCAGAATGTTCAGAAACTATCACATCTATCTGTCTATCTGTACTTGTTGACCATATGACACTGTTCCATCAGTTTCAGTGAGCTACATTTGTTTGATTCTTTATCACGATACTTGTTTCAAGAAAGAAATTCTCAGTATACCGAGTGGTTTTGTCCAAATATTTATACAGTCAGAATGTTTGTAAACAATCATTTAAGCATGGCCTTGCTCTGTAAAATCTGAAGAGCGTTTAATACGTTGAAAGGCTTCTAGCTTCTTGACGTGAAAGTTATGATCGTATAAGACGCAAACCTGTACAATATGGCCAAAAATAGACACTGTAGAAAAAGAACTGTTACTTAGTAGTTTGTTAGACCATTGTTCTCTGCCAGTCTTATTTCTTAAATATACATTTAAAGACTATGTCTGAAACCAAAACTTTTTTAGAAGTAGAAATGCAATATGTATTTGCCCTGTATTTGTTCTCTGCTCTCTATTCTCTAGCTCTGTTTCTCGACTGTTTAAAAATACGACATGTTGAAGTCCTTTCCTTTGCCAGTTCTTTTTTTATTCGTTAGAAGGAGCACAAAACTTGTTTTGAGAAAAAGATGTGATGCCTGAGTTTAAGCTAAGTTGCACAAAACCTTCATGTCCCATCAAAACATTAGTAAATTGTCACTTAATCCTGGTACAATAGCTACCATATGACTAGGAACATACACAGGAACATAGTTAAGTCAAATCTTTTCTTGGCAGTTATGCTATGCTATGCTATGCTAGCTATGAACTTGTTTGTACCAAAAAAATCAAGTCCAGGTCTTAATTTAGGGTCGTGGCTTCGTGACGTCGAAGTTGAAACTCAAGCTGGTACAGTAGGACTGAAACCAGCCGCTGTGAAACGCCAAAAATTGTCTAATAAAAGTACGACGTAGGCATATTAAGTCCTTTTCTTTAACTGTTGTTGATATTTATTCGAGCTCTTATTTTTTAATCCTCGATAGACACCTCGCTTTAAGAAGGTAGTAATACCACTAATGGCTTTATACCTACCACATCTGCATTAACCTAATTTAAACAAGGCCGTGTTACATGCTCATTTTACTTCCAAAAAGTCAAATCGAAGTCCTGAAACTTTCTAACTTCTTAACGCTTAACTAACGGCCGTATAAGACCCAACCGACCACAACATGGCCAAAAATAGTCCCCAAAATGGACATCTTCTCGCCATAAAACCCGACACTCAAAACCACAGAGCCACAGCCGCACTTAAAATTTTACAACCGCCATAAAGCCTAACGATTCAAATTCGCCCGCAACGCCGTCTCTCCCCCCCGACCCGCTCCTCCAAAAACAATCCACGCTCGACAGTCCACCGCGCCAGCTTCGATGCCACCGTCCCTCAACAAAGGACGTGGCAATTTCCAAAAATAAATCCACTATACAAAATATACACATACGGCCACATAACAAAATGGAATGCAGCGTTCCCTTGCCCGTTTCCGTGACCGATCGGCGGTTTTCGGCAACCTCCGCATGACGTCGATAGTTCAACCAGCGCCGTATTGGCTAGGGGCGTGGCCAAAGCCAGGCGGGTCGAAGAATATCCGACTAAAACAAGCTTCTCTAGTACACCTAAATTTCTCGCGTCGCGAACACGCTGCTGCCCCGAGCGCGATTTTCACCTCAAAACGGGCATTTTCCCAATTTCCGAAAGTGGTACAGTGCTGGGCGACGTCCCAGGGACCCACAGTGTGAATTTCGCGAAGATCCGACCACCAGAACCCTTCCAAATCGACCGATGAATCCGAGAATATTTTAACATACAATTTATATCTCTCTATGTAGGCGATGCGGGGTTGCCGGCGCGCGTTCGCAGCGACGTTGCCATTCGGCCCGCTAGGTTTTTAACGTGGAACGACTGCCTGTGACAGTTGAATGCGCAAGTTAAAGGTAACGTGATTTTTTATGTCAATGTACTGTTGGACGGCGCTTCTGTTTTGCTTGGCTAGCGCGCCACATTGTAATTAAGCTTTCTATAATGCTGTTTGGCTTGCGTAATACTTTGTTTATGTTTGCTTTGTGCATGCTTTATCAGAATTTCGCTGTAGATATAGCACTGTTTAAGTAGGTTAAGCACTTTTTCCACACGTAAGTAAATGTTTTTCGTGTAACCGCGACGAATTAGACAATAGGCCTTTTGAGATAGTGTCACCTTGAGAAAGCCCATCGCCAGAGGAAGCACTAGAGGTCAAAAAAAGTGGTACTATTATAGGAAAACCGCTGATAAGTCAGATAAGTAGATAGTGCCGGCAACGGGATTTCTGTGAGCTGTCGGAACTGATAAATATTTGATTGACAGTGATTTATTCTAGGCGAGGCGATGAATAGGGCCGATTTTTTGAGCAAACAAAGTGGCGTTAGATAAAAAATGGGCGAATTCGTTACGAACACGAACCAGACCTTGCTAGACGACTCGCATTAGGGCATTATCATAATTCGCGGCGAGAATGCCGATACTGCCTCGATGATAAATCAAGAGCTCGGCGCGAGCTCTTCAAATAAACAATTGCGGCTCGGGCTCTTTTATTTACTATATATCATGTCGTGCCAACATTATTCCCCGTCTATTCGCGTCTCTCTCGCTCGCCCTACGCTCTCCGGCGGCTCTCTCTTCGGCTATGCGGCGAGTCCTATCTTCTTTTTTTAAATCATTTGTAATAGCCGAGTGCGTCTCGCTTAAATTATACTCTCGTCTCCGTCGGCGTGTTGTTTTAGTTCCGTCCTCGTTCGAATCGCGGCGTGCTCTGCGACCGTCCTCTGTTTTCAAACAGTTATTGGTAACGGCACTGTCTCTCTCCCTCTCATGCTTCCTCGCGTCGTTCTCTCTCGGTGACAATTTCTGATGCACACAGCGTGGTTTAGCTAGAGCTTTCGTATGATGTTCGGTACGTTTGGCCTCTCGCTCCCTCGTTCTGGTATGTGAGTAGGTCTCAGTCGTTGCACGAAGGGGTGTAAAGTAAAAAATACTATCAGGGGACCGTGGGGTTGCGATGTTCTCGTTGATGAAATCCGGTGTACTATTTGGAGGGTCCGTTTTGTTACTAGTTGGAGTTGTAGTTAAAAAGTGTTCGATATCGAACAACGTATCGCTGTTTATTTACGTTTGAAGGACGTGTGAAGGTCACATGAGCACGTGGTTTGATATACTGAGGCACGTAGCGGAATACGTTACAAATATTAATTAACAGATTTGTTTAAACCTTTATTCAAACTGAAATTGCGATTGTAAGATACGATCAGATGATTTTAAATTTTCTAATTATGACAATATATAGAATGATTGAGGGGAACCCTCAACATTAGAAAACGGTGTTTAGGGGGCAAAAATGAACAAAACATATGGTCTAATACCAACGGTTACTGAGATATCAATGAAAACTTTTTTATTACTATTTTTACGAAAACTGTTATTATTTTATTTTGAGTAAGTCATGCATTTTAAACCAAACGCACATTAGTGATCTCTAATTGTCACATTTTTTTGTGATTTAAACTGTCGCATTTATTTTTACATGTGCGTTCGTTTAGTCGGTATTGCACACACATAATTTGGTAAATTCTGCCACATTTAGTCGTCGGTAGCGCTAATCGTGCTATATTCCCGAACAGAAGAGTGCCAGATAGAAATGTATTCCAGACAGTCTTCAACAATGCACGTAAAACTAGAATGTTTGAGAATTACATCTGAGAAACAAGATGGTCCTGGCCTAGCAGTTGAAGAAGAAATTCCATATTCAGCGCGTCCAGAATCTTCTGTACGGTGATAATGATTGGCGGTTGCATATTTGCAATTGGATGAACGCAAACCATATACTTCTCAAGTACATTTTGTTCACTGATGATGCTCAATTCACTCGTGATAGAGTAAATAATAATGAACATCGTTGGTCAGATGAAAATCCGCACACCACGGTGGAAAGTAACTTTCAGCATCAGTTCAGCATTAACGCGTGGTGTGGTATGATTAATAATCAATTATTTAACCCAGTTGTGCTAGATGATCGTCTTACTAGAGCTGGATACGTAGAATTTTTGGAAAATAATTTGATAGATCTACTGGACGATCTTCGTTTGGATATTAGGCAAAACATGTACTTTTAGCAGGATGGTGCTCCTGCTCATTTTAGTCGTGTTGTGATCCATCATGTTAACAATCGCTTTGCACAACGCTGGATTAGCCGAGGTGGTTTCCAAAATTGGCCACCAAAATCACCACATTTGAATCTCCTTGATTACTGCTTTTGGGGATTCATTTCGGTTTATTAGATCTTTAATCAATGTTATAATTTACAATACCTACAGAATAAACACTTCTCTACTGATGCATTACAATAATTAACTCGGGTAAAAATATTTTCATTGCTATCTCAGTAACCGTTGATATTCGACCATGTTTATTAGGTTCCCCCTCCCCCCAATCACCCGGTATATGTTAATAAAACTAAATGTGTCGTGTCCTTGTCTATTTCCTAAGTTAAAATATGCATTCGACGAAGACAGAATCAATTATCCTGCTAAAACAAAAAAAAAAAATTAACTCATTCTCTTCTATAATCGTTCAAAATGTACCTACAAAGTAAGGAAAGTACGTAACGAAAGTGTGTTCAAATAGGAAGTACGGTATTGTCGTAAAATATTTGTCTTGGTATTGTGTACAGCGGTACCCAGTCGGCGATAAGATAAGGGAATTTCAAGGTCGCATCTTTCCAGATAGTGTAATGAACGTAAACACATTAGTAGCTCGCTACTGGTGGAGTGGCCTGATAAAATATCAGGGGATTTGTAGATTGGTGATCGGCGCGAGATTGGATCGGATTTGGGCGAGAGTGTTATTCTAGAAATATTTGTCCCGAAGATAAAGTTAAATAGCGTTATATGAAACTTTAGACAGTTATGTAGTCGGTTTTACTTGCTAATAAACCAGATTGTTATAATAGTTATACATAGCCATCATTATATGCATGTATGTATGTAGTATTAATAGTTTCAGAATAGTTGTACAGTTAGGTAGTTGGTTTTAGAGGATTTAGTAACTGTAAGAAACTAGATTGTTGTCATAAGTAAACGTAATTGTGAAATTTTGTATGATTTACATTTTGTACATTTATATGCTTATGTTTGTATAATATTAAGAGTTCCAGATTGGTTGTACAATTAGGTTGTTGGTTTTACTGGGTTTAGTAATCGTAACAAACTAGATTGTTTCCATAATTACACATATGTATCACTGCAAAATACCATATGGATGTTTTGAATAATATATGTATGCACTGGAATATATGATTCCAGAATTTTGGGCTACTAAATACATTGTTATAGTTATTAGTGGATTTAGTAATCATAAAAAAATATTTGTAACCATAATTACACATAGGTTGCTGTTACAAAACTTTGTAGAATAAGCTATTTGAAGATAATCGTACAAATTTATACATATGTCTAAGTATTAAGACACTATAATGTCATAATATATTACTTCTATACATATTATTGCGTTTAGTAATCCTGACAAACTAATAATGTTGGTATAATTAGTTATTGATATTATTGTAAAACTGTGTATGCGCAAATTTTATGATATTAATTAGGTTTGTAAATAGTAAATCTGCATAGTTAATTACACAAAACTGTACTCTACCAATTATTTTAGTAATACAGGATTTTCTAAAAGAAACAAACTGGATTGTTGGCATACAGTGGTACCGCTACTAACTTCTTCTTTTAGTAATCCTAATAATCTGGATTGTTGTCGCAATTAACACTTTGTATCTATGTGAAGTGTTACAGTAATTGTATAGTAACCACTAAAATACACAATTCTGCAAGATTTCCACTAATATACAGATTGTTGCATTTAGTAATCCTAGCGATATAAATTGTTGCCACAATTAAATTTATATGCCATTAGAAAACAGAATGCAGAAGTTGTGTATAAAAATCAAAGACATACATATTCTTCAAACTGTATCAAGTTTAATAATCATAACAAACAAAGTACTGTCATAGCTACATATACAGTTACTGTTACAAAATATATACGTGCATATTTTGATTACTGCTTTTGAAATTTGTTTGTGTCCATAAGCATGGTGAAAACGAACATTTTAAAAGATCAGCAGTATGTACATGTAAAACTATTTCATTTTTGTGATAATAGTATTTTAAAAGAAATATTTTAGTTGTTAGTACATGATATAGTATTAAGATATCTTTGATTCTTCTTCTTATATATAAGGCTTTATAAGTAAATATTTTTAACTGTATTCTCTCTCAGTTATTATCCTTATGCATTGACTATGTTGTGTTACGCTATTAATTAGGTAAGAACTACGAAACGATAATTTCATATTAAACTAAGAATACTTCAGGGAATGATTTATTTATTTTTTTTGCCATAGAAATAGCAATATACTACATTGAAAAGGCGTTAGCAACCAAACCAAAGCACCATAGAGCAAAATACTCGATTTCTCGACTACTTAAACTCGTACTTAGCGCGTCTGTTCCCCACCATGCCCTCGTCGACTATTTCTAGCCTGCTAAAACGCGGTTGACAGATCGAAAACACGCTCAGTCGCCTCCACGATATTTTTGCAGCTGTCTGGCTTCACATATTTAAAATTTATGCTTCCAACGGAGCACCGGTTTAACTTTTACTGATCGATGATAGTTTGTTCAATTGCGATCTAGTTTACATGGAGAAAGCGAGATTTCCGTTGCCATAAATTATTTATGAGCCCGGCCAATACTTAGCGTTTACTAGTAGTAAGCATACGAGTTGTCAGGCATTGTCCTACGAAGTTGAATCGATATAGGTGCTGCAATGGCTTCGAAGGACTTTGGAGTTGAGAGTTTGAGGCCTCCTACGCGAGTAATACTATCCAGGTTTGCCATAGAATGGAATGAAACAGATGAGTACCGTGTTTGTTAAAAAACAATAACAAAACGCTTTACCAAAAGTCGTTTTTACAATCGTTTCAGAGAAAATGCAATTCCATATGTCATACTTTGGAGGGTTCAAAAAATGATTACATATAGAACAACCAACGCTTTTATAAATTGGGTAAACGAATCCTAGGAAAATTCTGTAATACTGTAGCAGTAAAGTGCACGATAACCACTTCTGACAGATACTTTTGTTAAACAATTCACCTTTCCACGGCATCATTGACAAACATATTCGCGATAAATTCTCGAATTCACCGATACACATATTACAATTATTTGTAATATTATACGGTGGACAATAATGAATAAGTCAATATACTTATAAGTAATACATGATCACCTCGTGATCAACATGGAAATTTGCTATTAATTTTGTCAGTGTAAGGAAAACTCTTTAATATTCCAACAATAAGACGCACAGTAAATACTTCCAGTAGATACGTTTGTTAAAAAACCGCACCTTTCCACATCATCATTGACACACATATTCACGTTTAATCCTAGACTTATCTGATACACGCTGTGATACATCGTTCTTCATCTGCTCAATTTAACAATTCTTGCATTCATGTAAGATCATTTACCTAAACTGTAAACGTAGATACATATACTCAAATTTGGTGACCTGAAAAAAAAAATTGTACATTTACAACATACCTACTCATACCTATTTACATCAGAAACAGCAAGAAACACAAATATATTTTAAGCCTAAAAAAGTAAAAATGAAACAGTGTATTTTACATATTATGTCTGTACACCAAATTTACTATGCAAATTTGTTAAATTTTGTAATTTTACTTGAGTTCTGTTATTGTAGTACCGTGAAATTGTATACAATTGCATTGTGTGACCAAATAAATACCATTGTATTCAGTCACCCTTTCCTAATTTTTCCAATTACCTACAAATTCCATTACGTAATTTTTGACGTCTTACACTTAAAAAGAATTTGGGTTTTCTGATGACGGCACTAGCTCTCCTATAAAATTACGTTTCATATCAACGTCACTTTCCTTCCCTTATTATTCCTTATCGCTCAAATGTTAATTTAGTGGCACGCATGATTCTGTATTCTTAGAATTCCTCTGTAAACTTCCGTCGTTAATCTATTTTATGTAAATGTACATTTCATGATGTTGTACAAATCACTTCCCTTCGGTATTATCCAATCCTTCCCAATGCCTTTGTCTGAATGGGATCATTGCCATTCTGCATAAAATATTATACAAACATACAATAGAGTTAAAGTCATATAACTGTAATTTTTGTAAATAACTGTTAGTGTCATTGTCAGCTCTATCATGTCTTATTATGTTTCCAAATTAGCAGTGCCAACAATAACCGATAGTAACGACTAGTCGCATAAGTGTACACCTGTTTAATCCTACCGGCGAAATACAAAACGTACAATATAGAGTTAAAGTAATATAACTGCAATTTTTGTAAATAACTCTTATTTCCGTTGTCAGTTCTATCATCTCTTATTATGGTTCACAATGAAAATTGTTATTGTATTATAAAACCGTTTTTAATGTTTTCCTAAAAAGATTTTTGACAATTAAACACCCACGCATTTAAATAAGCGGTGAACCAAACGCTGATTTGTACGTGGTTGAAAAATACTATGAACATAAACACAAAATAAATGCACTTTTACATAACCTACTATCTCGACTAGTAGTCCCGCACACACTAGTAGACCTAAAATATATTTTTTGCCAAATTAACCATAACCAGCGTTATAAAAACAAAAATTACCAGTCAGTAGTGCTATTATTAGCACTATTGGCTGTTCTTAGCACTACCAACTTAACAGCAAAATGGGTCTCGGCAGAATTACTTGTATAAACATATTGAAAATTCCGAAACTTTCAGTGAAATCTTATTCCTTCACTATTCCTTATACTATCCTGAAGAAAATGTGATATTTATAATCTTTATTTTGTAAGCATTTTATGTCATCGTAACATTTTACATAAAATTTGACTTATCCCGACGACCCTTTTCCCAAACAATATACATGTAAATGTAACCTTTAACTGCCCATCATTACCATATTCTATTCGTTCTTTCACAAAACAGGATCATAGAGCCTCAAAGAGTAATATTTTGAAGTATATGATATGCAAATTTGGGTAGAAAGTTGACCTGGTTTGAAATTTCTGCACAATTGATACACAGCACAGAAAAACTTGCAGTGGCAACTAAGTTTATGTCAAATTTTACGAATATTTACTTAAAAAAGTTCAGATCTACATGTGCGAACCATCTATAAATGGTAATATTTAAGAAATGTACCTGTAATATTACGTTGTTGTATAACAACGTCCTAAATTGGTAAATAATTAAAACAGTTTGACCTTTTATTAACGAGCACAATTACCATATATAAGACACGATCCAGCATCAAAAAAAGACATTTGATACTTGTTCTGAGGAGCGTTTCCGACCGTAGCAGCCTTAATACCAGCTGTAGCAACTGAAATAAGGATAGTGGCGACCACAAGTATAAAATTGCGAAAAGTATAGTAGATTGAACAGTATAAAGAGTAATTATGATTAAACAATAGTCACACATTACTGTAAGACGTTGTTGGAGTAAAGCACCGACTTTTAACAGACCGTAAAAGAAATTCTCATTTAAAATTAACACAATTGGTGTTGTGAAACTCAACCCACATCCTGATTGTGTTAAAAAGATTAACACAATTCGTTGAGTAATGTTCACTCAGTTAAGTACCTATTTGCTAGCTAATAAATGTTTTATGGGTAACATTGAATAACTTTTGGGTTAGCTGAAGTTTAAACTGAGTGTGTGTTAATACAAATTTAAATTCAAAATTGAGTTATATTATCAATATATTTTTTCCAAAAACTAACTCTCTAACCAAGAATTGTATTGATAAACTTATTTCTTTGTTACAATGTTAAGACAAATACCAAAATACAAATTGTGTTATTCTGAACTTGTTTTATAAGAAAATTCTGTGTGTTTGTCATGTATGTGTTGAATTCGAATTTGAATTTTTATAGCTACCCATAAATTTTTCGAAAATCGCAAAAAATGTGAAATTAGCAAAAAGTCATGTTAATGAGAGTGAGAAACTGGAAAAATGTTTTCTAGATTGGGTCAAGTGTTCTTCTCATGTAGGTATTTTGAGTCGAATTTGAATCTGAAATGTGTTGAGCCCCATCATCCAAAAACCTTGCAAAATATCGCAAAAAAACTGGAAATCGTGAATACCAAAAAATTTTTGAATAAATGTAATGGCTATGAATTACTTAGGAGTAAATTCTAATGACGCGATTCATGCTTTATTTGATGTTATTTTTATACATATTTCTCTTGTAGTCTTATACTCTTTTTCGCTCAATCGTTCTGAAATATGCACTTACTGTCATTGTTGACACATTCTGTAAGTTGAATATACAACACTGTGGCTTGTAAATAAAAAATAGTGTTGTTTGAGTTCATAACAGCATTAATGCGGTAAGTAAAAATCAGTAATTCTTTTCACCAATTTCCTCATTTATTGTAAAAATTAAAGGGACAATTTGTACAATTCTTAAACGTAATAGTTTTTCCCTCGATTTTATATATTGCTTTTACAGTGATTGAATGTTCTGTATTACTTATTGAGTTAGATATGTTAGGATTAGAATAAACTTCAGTAGTTCTGTCTTCAAACACTGGAATGGAGTCAAATTCATTGTCACTGCCGCTGTTGGTATGTAGAGTCTTATCAGCAAACTCTATTTTTTTTTTTTTTTTTTTTAAAGACTGCAACGTATCCTTCAGCGACACCAGAAGACCTAAAATTACATTTTCTTTTAGTCAAATAATACATTAGTTATCACTAAAACCTCCAGCCCCCATGACGTTTGAGTGCCATAACATCAACTCCAGTATTTGCTAACAAAGTCGCCGACGTCCTTCTAAAAGCGTGTCCAGTATAGGATTTTGGATCTTGCAGTTTTAAATATTCGGCAGTTTTTTGTGGTATTGGCCCAATGTATTTATACCCACTCCAAGTTGATTTACACATTTTTCCTGACGAACTGAGTAGAAAAATCGACGAGAGTTAGTCTCCTTGGATCTTGCCTGTATATTTCCGCAAAATCTCCAAAAATTGACTTATTCATTGGCCTTCAGTGATTGTGAAAATTCGACTAATATGTGTTTTGGTATAAGGCACTTTAACAATGACAACAGAACGTTAATGTCATCAACTGTCATCTTCATAAGTTCATCACGCCTAAGAGCCCCAGCGACTCCCATTATCATCACTGCTTTCATCATAATATAGGTTTCATCGGGGGCTTCCAGCAGGAATTTGTTCATCTCTTCTTTGGTAAATACCTTTGATTTTTTCGCATGATGTCCAATATTTTTCTTCTTTAGAAATTCTGCTAACTTCTTAAATTGCGATATATCGACACCATTATTTAAGTTGATCGTACTTTTAAGCATATAGTACTCTGCCCATAAGCTTCCCGGAGACTTCAATCTTAAATTCCTCTGAACAAAATAAGCCAGCAAAGTTTTTTCAGATATCTCCGCTTTCTTCTCATTCAACCATTTCCTGAAGGCATCATGGACTTTTTCATACCTCACATTTGATTTTGTGGGAATTAATGACCCACAACCTATTTGATACGATTCTTCAATGTCCGAATCTACCTCTGAATCGTCTTTATCAGCCATTATAAGCACAGTTTGGACAACAACACACAAAATTGTTCAAACTTCGAATTGTTTTTTTTATTTCCAACAAAATAAATTCAAAACACGCTAGATAGGCCACGCCATTTCAGCAATCAAAATAATATTTTTTATAATTTTATTTGATAAATGCAATTGTGCGAAAAACGTTATACACTATTTTCTGCGAATTGTTTACTTACCCTGCTCATAATTTTAAGGCTGTTGCTTTTTGCTTGAGAGCGGCGAAAGATCTTTTAAAATAAAAAGAGTATTGCTTTCTACTTTCGCTGATGCCACCCCCTGGTGTAACGCTTCACTTGAGGATTACCGAGGACTTAGCCTTTGTTAAAATTCCTACAAAGTGGGTACCGTTATACCCTGCTACCTAGGTCAACGTTACTGTGAAAGAGGCACCATTTTGGCATGTTCGTGTTTCACGGACAATGGGAACCGAAGTCGTACCCACTGTTAAATTTGAATCTAAAGCTAGAATTACACGGAAACGACGAAGGAATATATAAGAAAGAGTTGTGTTGTACCTATATTTTATTAGTTTAAGGGTACAATATTTCTCGCGTAGAATGCTCAAATTTGTGGTGTTTTTTAGGTACAGCAATGTCGAAAAATAAAACACGTAGAACAAAAGCAAATCAAATATGGAATTATTGATGTTGTGTTTATCCACTTTTATTATTTAAATTGTCTTCAAATAAAATAATAACTTTTAAAAAGCTTTTGTATGACACACATTATTTTGCTATTCTAACCCTACTTTTTAACAATTATTTTCACATACTTATAAACAAAAGTAAACAATCTTATATGCAGAACTATGTAAGTTCATGTTATAACAATATTTTCAGCTGGTAAAATCTTAGTTGCCATACACTGCCTTCAAGTTTTTTAAAGAAAAAATGTTATGTTGTTTAGTCATCATTATATTATCACTGTAGGATTATCTGTTATTGTTTCTTTAACGAAAATTTTTAATTTTTTATAAACACATCCAAAAAAGCGATTGAACGTCGCATATACAATGTTTCTAATTCATACTTTTCAAGGCAATCTTATTTATTATATTCAAATATTTACAAATTGAAACACTGTATTTTACTAGCTGTTGTTTTGTTGTAATCATATAATAGAAAAAATGGTTCCAAATATGGAAAAGCGTATTAAGATAACGGATTTATGATTATAAAACAAGAAACTGCTAATCTTCAATCAGTAACTAACAAAAATGTCAACATATTTTAACGGAAAAGCTTTAGGAGAATTCAAAATAGCATTCTAAGGGCCTTGAAATTTGCCCCTCATTTAAAACAAAAATGGTACACCGTAAAAAAAGTTGAGTGAAGAGTAAATTACTTTCATTGACAACAGTGAATATTTTTTGTATTTAAGTCTTAGTATCGGGAATTGTGACAACAAATACACTTTTAGTTTCAAATAACTCAAAACAAAAATATTGAATGTTGACATGAATCACACCTAAATTCAACTAATAAACAATTAGTTTGTTATAGTATATCCAGGCAATTTCTAATACAATCCCACAGATCACTCAGATAGCTCATTTGTCTTAAATTAGTTCGCGAGTATAAAATTACGATAAATATCAATGGTCTGTCACAATTGGATAAAATATTGTATATATGCCACGTTAAATGAATTTATTCACTAAAATAAATTCTAAACTTTCTTCTCGTGGATAAATATTAATTTTACTCACTTGGTGTATAAATATGTATTATATCACTGCTGGCAAATTATAGCTACCTTGCTTTATGAAAAACGTCTTCTCTAGAGAACAAAACATTGTCAATTTTTGATTTTCTATGTACTTGTACATATACTTATGCCAATTTATATGCAACGTCTTGCATTTACTGTTCTTCTAAAGAAAGTTTATCGTTGGTATATATCTAGAATATGCTTGTATTTTCTATTCACGTTCACTGTGTAGATTCTAAAATGTTTCTAATCTTTTGAAATTAGTGCAATTAAAGAAAGTCGTTTGAGTTGAAAATTCAGCAGGTGTACTTTTGTTATATTCAGTAAATAATAAAAGGAAAGTATTATGTGGTATCTTTTCAGCTGCATCGAATAATATAAACTGAATATTTAACAGTTAAATGTAGCAAAAAACTCACAGTTCACTGTAATATTACAGAAATAAACATGGATAAAATTCCATATCCATTCCATATTATGCGATTTTACTACTATTATGCTAAATTCCATCGTAAATTTGCGTCATTATGATTTGTATTGATTTATGCATTGCAATTTTTATGTTGGAATTGTAAAATATTAGATATGTAATGTTGCTGAGCTGTTTAACCAACAAATTTGTAGGTACAAGAATCTTTCGAAATACGTATTTTTCTAAATTCAACTGTACATGTAAATATTGTTATAACATAAACTTACATAGTCTGCATATAAGATTGTTCACTTTTGTTTATAAGTATGTGAAAATAATTGTTAAAATGTAGGGTTAGAATAGCAAAATAATGTGTGTCATACAAATGCATTTTAAAAGTAATTTTATTATGTGAGGAGAATTTAAATAGTTGAAGGTGGATAAACAAAATATCAACAATTTTATTTTTGATATTACTTTTGCTCTACTTGTTTTATTTCTCGAGATTTCTGCACCTAAAAAACGCACAAATTTGATCATTTTACGACGAGAAGTACGGCGATGTTAACGAAAATTAAATTCTTTATATTTTTCTTGAGGCATAGTTGCCTACGTAATTTTCCGGTCATCCTATATAGGGTGTTCTGAAAAACACTAGCGTAAATGAAGGGAATGACAAATTTTCAAAAAATATTGCTATTTCTTATGAACCATGAATGATATAACCAGAAATTAATAACTCCACAGCATTTAGCATCCCCAGAAACCTCACATAATAAATTTTCAGTTCATTCGGTCGGATTTTGTGGAAGATAGGTCCGAAACTAAATTCTAAAAAATTATTGTTAACGCCCTCTATATTGAAAACGTAAAAAGATGGTTCATAGGAACGAATTGCAATATTTTTTTAAAATCCATTAGGTCCTTAGTTTATGCCTACTTATTTTTCAGAACGCCCTATACAGGGTACTTCAGTAGGAGATGTCTGGAAACGCTTCGTTTAAGATATACAGGATGTCAAATTGAAAAAACTTAATTACAGTTTCTTTAAAAACTCTCGACTACATTGAGTTAAAAGGAACTATTAGGATCCTTTTAAATCACTTCAACTTTTTTGTGCCACGGTGTGGCATTTTGGAATAGAAAAACATTTTCCCCTATATTTTCTTCTTAAGAAATGTACACCTTATTGAAGTCTCTAGGAGCAGCAGTTTCCGTTAAAAACTCATCTAAAGATGAGTGAATCAAAAGTTATTGTCAGGTTTTGTTCATTTTGTTTAGAGATGTTATTTTTGAAATTCTCACAAAAAATTCAGACTGTTTCTTATTAAAAACTAATAGTTCTTAGTGTTTAAAGTGTTATGCCTTGTTTTTTAGATAAAAGTAAAGTAGCATTCTAATACATAATTTGCATGCATCTTCATCTTTAGGTGAGTTTTTAACGGAAACGGCTGCTCCTAGAAACTTCAATGAGGTGTGCATTTCTTAAACAGAAAAGGTAGGGGAAAATGTTTTGCCATTCCGAAATGACATACACCGTGGCACAAAAAAGTTGAAGCGATTTAAAAGGAATGGCCGCTTGTGGCGCCCTCTTGGAGATACAGCCTATTGTGCATAAAATTTGAATTTCCCGTTTTAAGAAACCTCCGCATACAAAATTTCATGAATTTAACTCAAAGTACTCGATAGTTATTAAAAGAAAATGTAATTAATTTTTCTTCTTGTGTATTCTAAACGAAGCGTTTCCACACCTAAGTTCATAGGAAATATTTTGCTTAAAATTTAACGTTGAGTAACATACTGAAGTGTGTACTACTCCTGAACCACCCTCTGTATCATTAACGATTCTAGCAGCTCGAATTAACCCTTAGGAAACGCATAAACTCTCGTCCCCCCAACCCCTAACCCTCCATTGGCCGGCGCCCACCCCATGCTAATTGCCGGGGCGCCTCACCCTCTCGTCGGCGATTAGACGAGAGGGTGCAAGGGCTCCTCCCACCTCCTCCATCTTCCTACTACCCTGTTACCCGTCCCTAGCGGACCACGTGGCTCGGGCGGGCCCCAAGGTCACTCGAAGGGCGAGGGGCGGGCTGAGGCGCCCTACTTGACACTGCGGCGCCTTGGGCTGCACGTCCGGGTTTCGCGGGGTGGCGTGCAGCGTCGGGGTTGCGAATTTATCGTTGTTTTATGTTTCGGAAATATCGAGACGCGATTGAGTGTAAATATAATACTTTTTTTTATCTATAATCACCTTATAAGTTATCGGAATTTTAACCACACACTGATAAAATTGGTGGATTGTTGGCTATTTATTGCCTAGGTCAATAGTGTGAAATAGCAAACCAAAATGTACTGTTACAACTGTAATGTAAACTGTTGTTTAGTAATTAATTACGCGAGAAAAACTGTCAGCTATTAAAAACGCGGCATAGAAGGTGGGGTGTTTTTAGGGTGACAGTTTTTCGAGTAAAATTTGTAAAGGAAGCAGTTTAGAATTTAAACAACACAAATTTATCCGGTATCAATACAAACATCGACTGTAATTCGGTAGGACAATTTATATATGAATAATAAATTTAGAAACATATCAATGCAAACTTTATTTATAAGACACTAAAAATAAATTCATTTTTATTAAACACGCAGTTATTGAAATTCGTCCGAGGAATACTGAGCATTTAGCCTATATGGAAATTTCATTAATTCCAATCGGCACATTTTTATATCATCCTAAAGCATTTTTCTTCTTCCAAAAGGGATTTGGTGTAAGAAATACTCCGTCCAATGTTATAGAAGTGCCTCGTTTTTCTATCAACCTTTTAAATAAGCGTACTGGTTAAATATCTTCCTTTAGAATATTAAACGTAATCCATTTGCTGTCACATAATTTATTGTCACCGCCTTGTCTTTTTTTCGAAAATAGAGAATTGTACTCCAGTCGTCCAGTTTCTTTTCTATTATTTTCAATATCAGATACAGTCCTTCCGGTTCATTTTCGTCATATAATCGGGCCATTGCAAATATTTCATATTTATTAAGATCTGATGCACTGGATTTTCCACTTGATTCTGAAAGATCGTTTAATTCTCTATCAGACAGTACTACAATTTTGCCCTCTTACATAGGAAAGTTTTCGAGTAAATGACGATTGAATGTTAGAAAACGTAAATCAATTAAAATAAAGCAAAAACGTTATCAAGTTTAGTTTTTCGAATTCCATAGTTCTTTTATGGATCACGTAGGTGAAAATCTTTGCAAAGTGTCATTGTCACACCGACTTTCTAATAAGTATTGTAAGCGATATAGAAATTATTATTCAATTTAAAGTATTATGGCACATTTAACTGTTACCCGAAGAATTGAAATTTTAATTCTTATCGGATGCGGGAATATGACTAGAACTCAGCAGGAAGTTTACGATTTATTTAATGAAAAATATCCAGATCGCCCTATCAGCCAATCAACAGTCAGTAAGGTAGAGTCTAAATTTAGAGAAACTGACAATGTTGTAAATATTCCAAAACCTGGACGTCCAAGCATTAATGAAAATCAGAAACAGAACATTTTGATAAGTGTGGTGGATAATCCTCATAATTCTTCACGATTGGTTGCATTAAACAATGACACTAGTCAGAGCACAGTGCTACGTATCTTGAGGAAGGAAAAATATCATCCCTACAAAATTCAACTTGTGCAGGAACTCAATGAAGGTGATCCCGATCGCCGCTTACACTTTTGCGAAATTCTAATGGATTTATGTCAAGGAAATAGAAATTTACACCGGCAAATACTTTTTTCAGATGAGGCCACATTTTGTCTGAATGGTACAGCAAACCGTCAAACTTGCAGATATTGGAGTCGGGAAAATCCTCATCGGATGGCAGAGGCACATACCCAACACCCTCAGAAATTAAATGTGTGGGCTGGAATAGTTGACGATATAATAGTAGGGCCTTTCTTCTTTGAAGGAACCCTTACAGGACAAAGATATTTGGAGTTTCTAGAAAATGACCTTGTTCCAGCCCTTGCAGTAAATTTTCCTAACGATAATGACCCTGACATTCCTGACGATACCATATGGTTTCAGCAAGACGGTGCCCCTCCGCACTATGCGCGCCCTGTACGAGATTTTTTGGACAACTGTTTTCCTGGAAGGTGGATCGGCAGACGCGGACCGATAGAATGGCCTGCAAGATCGCCAGATCTTACACCCTTGACTATTTTTTATGGGGATACTTGAAGTCAAAAATGTACATTAATAAACCACGTAATTTAGAAGAAAATCGCATTCGGGACGAAATACACAGAGTTACCCCAGAAATCATTCATAATGTGCAAGAAGAATTTCTTCACAGACTTGCGCATTGTCAAGAAGTTGGTGGATGGCAATTCGAACATTTAATTTAAGTATAAAATTTAATCAATTGTATTTTATTTTACATACTTCAGAATTGTTACTTTTTTATGGATAAAATTTACGTTTTCTAACATTCAATCGTCATTTACTCGAAAACTTTCCTATGTAAGAGGGCAAAATTTTAGTACTGTCTGATAGAGAATTAAACGATCTTTCAGAATCAAGGAAAAAAATATGGTGTTGCCATTTAAAAAAAAAATCGATGACGTCATTACTCGAAAACAAATGACATTTGAAAATCGCATTTTACGCTAAAATATGTATTTTTTAAATTAAAAATCGACCTGTTCGAGGATTTTCCCCAAAAAATAATTGTTTCGTTTTTATTGAATTTATTCCATACTTTTGGCGCATACTGTATAAATTAAAGTATGCTTTTGTACATATGGAATGTAATTTTACAACGTTATGTATTTTAGAAAAAAAATCTTGCAATTTTACATGATAGATGTAAAAGCACAAATCTGGTATTTTTTACATTAATGTATGATTGTGAACAGCTCGAACTAGGTTCTCACGTTTAAACATTCTGGCGTGGATAAGTTTCTATATTTCTAAAATTGCCATGTTAATTTTTTTATCTGGAAATACTAACTTCATTATTAATAAATTATTATTACATACATTACTGACTACATTTTTACAGTAATGGCGATTTCAGTCATTCAAATCGTTACTATACATCCTGACAACCAAATTTTTGCTGGTATGCGTTTGACTGAAGTTTTACTTAATATCAATGTAACTGCCAATAAAATAATAATCTTACGTTCATTTTCAAAGTGATATCAGCAAACGGTATTTTATTTTTTATTTTGAAAAACAAAGTATTGAAAAAATCATGCATAAAACTGAAATGAAAATTATGATTAGGTATAATAAAAGATTAATATTTTAACGTGAATAACTTTTTTGAACTAAAGCCGGTGGCGTAGGTATAGGTCATCCGCTATTTTAACCAGCAGTACAGTTCACTGTGTAGAACACATAATTCATAGTCTTTTTACAAAAAAAAGGAATAAAAAAGTCAAATTTTAAATAAATTTCGTGATTTTTCAATACAAAACTTGCTGAGGACCTCTGTTCCAGGAGTCATGGTGGATGTGAATTCCACAGCGTTGCCAGTGTTACATTAGAAATTTTAGACATGTCAAAGAATGATTGAAATACGTTTATTTATGAAAATATTAATGGCCATCTCCTCCCCTTTGTCATTTCTATACCTTACCAATAAATTGAAAATATTAACCAGATTATCTACTCACTATCATAGTTATCCAGAATTTGTTCATTATCCATTTTTACTACACTCCAACTGATTTATCACAAATTAAATTTAATATTTTGTGTGAAAATCATAGTTTTTCGTTATTCTTCATAAAATAACTTAAGGAAATTGTGTCTTGTGTCTCGTTCTAACAGTGTACAATGACATTTAACTTGTGAAATGTGGATTACTGACTAAATAGTTAATTTTTTAACAAGCGGGTAAGCTTGTGTGCACGTTTATGTATAATTTTTGAACATTGGACATAATAATATGACGTAATATCTTCCTAAACACTTTATGGTAGTATTTAACTTGCGGAAATTCATTTTGTAATCGTTTATAGTAAGGTCAGTTAAGCAGTTAAAATTTATGTTAATATTGCTGCGTATCATACTACATACCCAATTTTACTGTACCTATGCTTAAAACAAATATTTTTAAAATAGAATTATCCATATTGCTTTACTATTACGTTAAAGGAAACGTAATATTTATATTAGAGGAGATATGGCAACCTCGCAACAAATCATATGCTTCATTAGGTAGGTTATGATAGCGGTCCTCAAAATGTGGATATTTTAAAAAAAAATTAATATCTCTTTAAATATTAGAAATTTTTAAAAATGGCTTACATTAGACTGATCTATATGACGAACTACACCAGCAGTTAAAATATTTATGCTTATTTAAGGTTCACCCTGTATAATAATAAATTAAAATTTTATTCGAATTTCTGAAAAAAAGTGCCCTTGGGGAAATTCACTAAGAAGCTTTGTTTTTCAGATATTTTAACTCTTTCTAATGACTCAATTTCCAAACAATTTTTTTTATTTATTGAAAGCATCCTTTTCAATACCCCATCCAGTAATCGTGTTTTTTGACCCTTTGACATACTACTAGTTTACTTTATGCTCTCACTCTTTTATTTCGTATTTAGCCTGGCCATTTTTCTTCTCTGTTAAACCCCATACGACAGATATATTTCCTCGCTGACAACATCGCAGCACGATACACGCCAATTTTATGGCTGCAAGCTCAGTAACATCCCCTAGTCGCAGTAAATTGCGTCTAACAAAGTTATATTCGTCATCACGACCGAGTTTGGTACTTTCGAGTTATGATTATGGTCTAAAAGAGTCGTTTCCTGATGATATGTGTAAGATGTTCTGTATAGGTATAGTAAGTCCTTTCAGCAAAATGTTATACCGTCATTGTAATATGACGGATTTCATCTAGGAGAATTGTAATGCAGACATATTAAGGAAATAATATGTTTGATTTTACAATAAACCTACGACATGTACATCCACAAATATCAAGCAGGTACTGAGGGTACAGAAAGTTATAGTACGTTTTAGTTTTAAGAATCTTATAAACCTCGATTGTTTAATTCATTAACTGGTAAAAAAACAAATTACGTTGCAGGATTTATTTCCGATAGCCTGTTTTATTCTAAAAAAAAAATGTCTCTTGAATTTTTTGCCCAAAATAAACCAGTTCGCAGCAAAAAATTATTTTACGAACAAGATACATATCGCCATAAAACGAAAATACGAAACTAATTTATCTAATAGGCCGCTATTAGCGATACTGACAATTAAATTGGAATCAAGCTGTCAGTTTGTAAATTTTTTAAATTGAAGTAATACTAATTGTGTATTGTTGTTCTGTTCTTAATTTGTTACTTTAATAGTTCACTTGTTATTAAAATGGCATACACAAATGAGGAAATGGCTGATATGCATTACGTTTACGGTCTGTCGCAGGAGAATGGGTTAGAAGCTTCTAGAAGATATGCTGAAATGTATCGTCAACGGCAGCATCCTTCACAAAGAATATTTGCCCGACTTCATCAATGATTACGAGAATATGGTTCATTCAACAAAAGAACGCAGGGTTGTGGTCGCCATCGAGAAGTAAGAACACCACAGCTTGAGGAAGCAGTACTTAATTTGATAGAAGAACAACCTACTACCAGTACTAGAAAGATTGCTTTCCAGCTAAATGTTGATCATGATGGTATTTCGAATTTTAAAGGAACATCTCTTATACCCATACCATCTGCAACGAGTAAAGGCACTGTTACCGCGAGACTTTCCGAACCGTCTTGAATTTTGCAATTGGATGCTGAAAATGATTAGAAGAAATCGTGACTTTCTGAAGACGATCGAATTCACAGACGAATGTAGTTTTTCTCGGGACAAGATTATTAATTTTCATAATTACCACATATGGACTGATTAAAACCTTCACGCTATTGTCGGAACTAACCATCAAGAACAGTTTTCTCTTAACGTGTGAGTTATTGGGGATTATTTAATTGGGCCTCATTTTCTACTTCCTCGATTAAATGGTGAGGCATACGTTCAATTTTTAAGAGAAGTGCATCCCGTACTGCTGGAGGAAGTTCCTTTGGGCATCAGAAGGGATATGGTTTTTATGCATGATGGGGCTCCCGCCCATTTTAGTCAAGTAGCACGTCAGCATTTAACTGAAACATATGCAATTCAGTGGATAGGTCGAGGAGGACCACAGAATTGGCCCGCTCGATCCCCGGATCTCAATCCTCGCGATTTCTCTACTTGGGACCATTTGCAGCATTTGGTTTATCGTACTCCTGTTCACGATGTAGAGGACTTAAGAAACCGCATTATCGATGCGTGCAGGGTAATTAGAGAGACTCCAGGAATATTTGAGCGAATACGTGGCTTAATGCGCCGACGTCTAGACGCATGCGTAATGTCTGAAGGTAGACATATTGAACATTTACTATGATTTCTACATGTTGTATGTTTTGTAATTAATAAATTAGTTTTGATTATTCCCCTTTAATCATTTAATGCAGGTAGTAACTACAAAATAACAGTAACTCCAGTTCGCATTTACGATGTATCTCTGTAGTTATTCGTAAAATAATTTTTTACTGCGAACTGGTTTATTTTGGGCAAAAAATTCAAGAGACATTTTTTTTAGAATGAAACAGGCTATCGGAAATAAATTTTTAAATGGTAAACAAATAATAAGACAAAAAGTTACGTTGGAAATAAATTTTAAGCGTTTTCCACCCCTTACAACCATGGGGTAAACTAAATAAATTACTGGCTAAGTGTCTTTTTGGTAGTAGAAAATGTCAGGTTAATTTCAATATTGTAACTTGTTTAGTGCTTGTGAAAAAAATTGTTAAACAAATTTTATGTACCCCTTTAAGGGGCTGTATCTTAACAAGGAATGCTCCAATGAAGTTTCTTTATATGAAATATCCTATCTTTTTTCGATGAGGAATCACCCCCTTAAATGTTTTACACTTATTTAGTTACACCCTGTATAAACAAGATTAAACCCATACCTTTCTCGTTGACCAAAATTCGTCTGCTGAAACTCTCACCCACCTGTTCAGGTGGCACTCTGGTGGACTTAATTGTACGAACAGTTGGCTGTGTGTGTCGTGGCCGGCCTGATCCGCGTTGCGGAGCGGCCCCTCCCAACTTGACGCCCACTTCCTACTGACCCCTGCGGCACTGTGGCTTAACTGCACTTCTTCCAGCTCGGGAGGAATGCGGTGCTGATGCACTCGCAGCCTCCGCCGACTATACATCACCGGATTACGTGGAAATAGAATCCGACGTGACCAAAGCCGGTGCTAGTAGACTGAAGCGGGGTAATATGGCAACTTGCCGGTGTAATTTCATGATCTGTGCCTATAAAGGGGACTACAGCGGTGGAGTGCGATGCCGTCAACCTTCAAGAGATTTGCTACCGATGATAATACAATAGAAGTTCGAAGGTGATTTGTACTATGGTATTATTTGAGAGTAGAGGTAATATGGCAACGTGGTTGGGGGAATATGGCAATAGATCCTGTGGAAGCAAAGGAAAATGGTGGAAAATATGTCAGTAGACAGTAATATGGTAGTTGACGATATGGAAGAGGTTACTATCAATAATACAAGCTTAGTCATGAGTCTTACTGTCATATTATCTAAGCGTCGAGGTAATATGTCAACGTGATTGGGAAATATGGCAATAGAATGTGGAAGCAAAGGAATATAGTGGAAAATACGGCAGTGGACATTAATATGATAGTTAATAATGGGGAATATGATGATTAACTTTGGGGAATATGGCAAGTTGTTAATTTAAATATATGATGTATGGCTGTAAAAGGAGCATCAGCATTGCCGCGAACTTTCAAAAACATTTACTGTCAATAATAAAAGCAATATAAATATGGTAAAGTCATTTTGCCATGTTTCCAAGCATAGGGCATATGGCGGTGTATGTCTCGGAATATGGCAACGTACCATGTATCATAAAGAACCAAAAGTGGAAAATATAATATTTATTGAGAAAAATGGCAGTAATCTTTGAGGGATATGGAACATACATTACAGAATATTGTACATTGGGAAATATGGCAATAAAAGAGGAATATGGAGAATATGACAACGTATGATAAGGTATATGAGATCTGATGTTAAAGAATATGACAAGATAAATGGGAATAAGCGTTAGGGAATAAATGACAATAAAAGTTGACGCTAGAAGTCACGTTAGATTAATAGTACCTATGTGACTATTTAATTTAATAAGAAAAATGCATGTGTTGTAAGCAAATATAGACTAAAGAATATGGCTGGATATGGCTCATTAAGAAAGAAAATACACGAAAATCATAATTGTGTAATATGAAGTAATAACGTACCTAATATGATATAGTCTGTTGCATATTGCGCCACCTTGCAGTATATTACTTTAGAATATCGCAATATGACGGGATTGTGTGGATGCTTATGTTAGTAACAAAAATAAAAGTATTAATCGTAGATTCAGTTGAGTATATAGTGTTTAAGGTTGTGGTTATGGTATAAATTCCTATAACAGAGCTTTGAACAATTACTTTTGCCTTACGTCATTTATACATTTTTTTGTATTGATTGACTAAGTCTTTACAAAAGGTTACTGCTAAAAAAATGGTAAAAGGAAACCAGTGTCGGTACCTTTTATTTAAGTAAAAAATATTTTACACAGTAGAACCATAATTTCTCATTTCACTGTGTAGCCAGTAGTATCTACCTACAAATACCCAAGAATCAGTCTTTTATTAAAGTTTTATTGAAGAACAGATGTACGATTTTCATAGTATTTTGCACTTAATGTATGTTCTATTAACCACATTAGCATCTTCAAATTTCTTAATAAACTTATACATTTACACATATTTGGATGTTTTTTCACGTGCTTTTCACTAAAAGCTGTTTTTTTTTCAGGTATAACTGATTGTAGACATGACGCAGAAACAAAGGATGGACAAAGAGGAACAGCATAGGGTTCTGATCAGGGATTTGAACCCTGTGATAACGTGCCGATTGTGCGAAGGATATTTCGTGGACGCCACGACGCTGGTGGACTGCTTACATGTCTGTAAGTACTTTAAAAACTGTAATTTTTAAATACCTATTACATTAATATCATTAAAATATATTCCTTTAATAAAACCATAACAAATCAATTATGATATCGCGATCTGAGAAATACTCCAATAGTTATATTCTCGACTACGGTAGTAAGACTGACATAAATGTATAATTGTCACTAAGAGTAAATTAAAGGGTTGTACTCGATAATTCTTTAATGCAGTTAAACACAAGGTGGTGATTACAATAACTAAACTTAAAAAATGAGGCAAACGCCCTTATACTACATACATATTACCTATCTATTCTCTATTGAGAACGTTTGATTTATCGAAATTCAAGTCCCGGCTAGCCTGCCAGATTTTTTTCGAAATACTGCTGCAGTTTAGCTGTACTAACATTGTTTATTACCCTTCGGTCAACTATTTGATACTGCCCAACAGAAAATGCATCTTCATTTCGTCGCAAGGTCGCCTGCAATCTTGTTCTTATTGAATAATGATAAGTATTTTGTGATATTTATGCAATTTAAACAAAGAACATTCAATTATTTCCAAAGACTACTTGATCCTTCCACCGCTAATGTGATTTTTATGTGGTATTTCTTTTGATGCTCTTTAGGACGATATTGCTTTTAAATTTTAAACGGAAAGTAACACAGAAATTTTCTCTAGTAAAAGTTTATTAGAAAAATGAAAGCTTTTAAATAGGAAAAAAAATTGGGTATGTTCCTGGAAAAAATGTAATTAGTCATTAGTCGTTTCTTTCAAATCCCAAAGATAATAAATACTTTCGATTGAAAATGGAGCTTCATCCCATTCGACACCACGTGTCCCAATTTTTATTTAAAACTATTGACTTTGAGGCACCCTGTATATAGAGTCACTAGATACTAATCCCGATCAATGCTGATTCAACTTTTACGTTGCCATATTTGTTAAATAAATGAACGCGCATCGGTCGACATAATCGATAAGCTGAATCCCCTGAATGTATACGGAAATTAACCCACATGGGGGCGAATCCCGCATTCATTACGGTTATTATCCACTGAAATTTGTAAGCTTTTACAGATATTGCCTGTTATCGGTGAATTATACACTGAGAAAAGGGAAATTGTTTCATTTTATCTTCAAAGGGGCAACTTCTAATGACTATGGTCACAGAAATTATCTAAAAGACATTTATAACCACTCAGGAATGCTTATCGGTTCAAAACAAACCACACTGCGAAAACATGTTTGTTCAAAAATATGTTGTTTTCGTGTTATATCCATATTCTTCCCCTTCCATATTTTTTTTATATTATTTAAACTTAACTACCGATTTCTCTTGCAGTTTGCAGAGCTTGTATTCTAAGACACTTCGAAAACAGTAAAACTGGTTGTCCTACGTGCAACACCATGTATAAGAAGAAATCGCAAACGTGTTTCAGGTAAGAAAGACTATATTTTATCTCTATCCTTTATTGTTTTCTCCCCCTACTGAACTGTATTGAACGAAAACAAATGTTTTGTTCAGTCTGTTAAAGCCGCTCAAGTAGCATTTTTAGTGAATGGAACGTAGCAATCACGACACGGAAAACTTTAAAGTGTGTTGCCAAAAATCCCTACCACATGATAGAAACGGTTCTATTGCGTGGATATGACTAAAATGGGGAACACTTTTTTGGCGGCAGCTACGTCCCAACGACGTTTTGGCATCTTATACAAATACGTTGTGCTCACGTGGCGAAAACTCTAAAAGAAAAACTGGAAGAACAGACAAAGTACTTGTCTTTGTTAGCTAAATATTCATATTGTCTCTTCCTTACAAATTCCGTGTAAAATAGAAATCACTTGAACACACACAATTGTGTAATCAAGTATCGTCAGATTAAAGATTTGTTAAAGATTGCTAATACGCCGCCACAACTATTACAAACACTTTAAATCTACTGTCACTTCTAAGTAATATGTAGTGATATGGCTTGGTTGACGTTAACTTTAATATTCACTTTAAAGTTTGGGCAACTTTAAGGTGCTTCTGCTTAGTTTTAATAACTTCCAATCATCAAACCGCCCTACAAAAAGTAACAGAACCATGAAGTGATTTCTAATGGTTAAGGTTACGTACTTAAAACTATGCTTACATAAATTAGAGTTATTTTTGCTATACGCTGGTAGATTTAGTGACTACTACGTAATAACCACTTAATTGAAGTTGCCGCACGAGTTTTAGTTACTATAATGCTACTTGGGTGGTTACAGTTTTCCCGCCTAATTTATATTTTTGCTATATTTATAAGAGACACTAATTATACATTTTTTTAGGGCGGATCCGCAAATACAGACCCTAGTATACAAGCTGGTGCCCGCCCTGTACGCCAAGGAGATGCAGCGGAGGGAAGATTTCTATCGCAGCACAGGTGTCAGGGCATCCAGCTCGTGCAGCGACGACAGCGTCATCGACAGAGAAAGGGATATGATTAATGACCAGGAGGAAATGGTGAGTGTCTCGTATCATTCATAACATTCATTCATTGAGCACCACAATGGGTGGCGTTATCTCCTGTAACACATACAGGGGTTGCCACCTATGAAGAAAATATATACAGTTGGTTATTTCACATAAATTTCTTCTATTTTTCAGATCTCATCCTACGTTGGCGACAAGACCCAGTTCTTCGGCCCGGAAGACTCGATATCCCTCTCCTTGGAATACTACCAGGCCCACTTGGACTTCACAGATGCAGAGGAGAAGTCAAAACCTCTCCTGTTAAAAACCGGCGATAGTGACGCTTCCTCCAACACCTCGTCACAAAGTGACAGTGTCCAGACTCAAAACCAAACCAAGACTGAAAAACTAGATCTGAGTATTGTAAATAGTGATAGTGACTGTACAAAAGACAAGGAACCGGTGGACAGTGAAAGAAGTAATAGTGACGGGGATGTGAAGGAATGTGACAAGAGGTACTTGCAGTGTCCTCCAGCAGTCTCGATGAAGCACCTTCAGAAGTTCATAAGGATGAAATTTGGACTGACGGGAGATCATAGGGTAAGTCCATTTGTATTATAAATCATAGTTTACAGAATAGTATTATTTGGTACTTACTGCTGGCTGTAATTCACCTGGCAAAACCTGCCAGACAAAAATAGGGACTCGGATAGTGGCGTTTCTTTATATCTTTGTTAACTGTTTGATTCTGCAGACATACAGCTGATTATGTTTTAAGAACCAGTTAGCACTTGCTACTGATTCGATAATTATTACTGCTTGACAGTTGAAGAAAATGTTTTTCACACTTCGTGCGTTCTAGTTCTTTAATTGCCCTACTTAGACATGTAAATATTTTTAATTTATGTATATTAAATACTCGTGAGGCTGTTTTCAATTGCATTTACCTGCATTATAGCAAAAAACTAACCGAGGACAACACTTTCAATATCTTCAACTTAGAAAAAATATACAAGATTCATTTTTAAAAATCTACTTTTATCTAAACTGTTAGATGGATATTTTTAGAAACAGACGTAATTTTTTTTTCTAGGTGGACATTATCTACAAAGGAGAAGTCTTACCTGCCAATTTCAGCCTCATGGATGTCGCCTACACATTCAAATGGAAAAGAGTGAGTACAAATTTTATAATAGTCTCTTCTCTCTTCACTCTCTGTCTCTCTAGTTCTTGTTTTAAAATCGACAATAATTCTGTAACTTATTGTACATCTTCAACATCATTAGTGCGGGGATAGTATTAAAGGGGGCTCAAATTTGAGCCTTGCGGTATCTCTAAAACTGAAGTTTGTTTTTTATAAAGGCGCTTCACTTGTTTGTGTTTATGTATGCATTTTTCCCAGGAAAGCACTTATGTGGATTATTAGTACCAGACCAAAACACAAGGCGGCCCAAATTAGAACCATACGGTGTTTTAAAAAATAACGATTATGTTCGATGATCGATTTAATGGATAGTTTATAAAAAAGGAATGGGAAGTTTTCTAGTTATTCATTGATCTGCATTTTTAACTGTCTTTCTCTGTAGATAAATGTGTCGGGTACGAGTTTCTTGCTTCGTTTTTATTAACTCCATTTTCCATTTCGTTAAACCCAGTTCATCCGCAGACGCTGAAAGTTGCAGCCATAAAGCTTTTGCATACAATGATAAAAACTCTGGCACGGAGCGTGTCGACCGTTGCGCTAGCTAGCGGACATTTATAGGACCAGATTACTAGAAATGTTGCTGCATTTATGTCGTGTTTATTTGAAGCGGACAATATAAAACAGGTTACTTCGGACCAAATTTGCATATTGAACTGTATATCGGCGTATTTCGATAAGCATAAAGAGTTTGGTCGATCGATGTCGAATGTACATGTTGTTGTCGTGGAGAAGATGCTCCTCAGGGCACAATATTAGGACTGTTATTGCACGTAAAATGTTGTTATTTTTTTTGTTGACTAGCTTAAGGATTTGGTATTTAATTATCGATTTTAGACCGCAACTAGTGTAAAATAGTCGTTAAATCCTTTGTCGACGGCACGAGCAACAAACGGTCGACCGGTGATCTCGATAAAATGCAAATGTGAGTTAATTTTCCGTGTTAGCGTTCGATGTGAATGGGAGAGTAGTCGATTTGTCACACCGTCTAAGCGTTCTAAATGGTAATGAGCGTCCGAGAAAGAACGACGGCCTATCCGTTTTCTCGATTTCTGCTTCCTTGTTCGGCCATTTGCATACAAAAGGCCGTTTGTGAGAGCAGATTGGAACGAATAACTGAACACCGTGCGATAGCCTGACTCTACCTAACTCTTCTGGGTCTAGGCCTGGGTCCAGCGGCGTGCCGCTTTCTTCGTGTGGGGTACTGAAAATCAGTCATTTTTTTTTATTTCTTAAATTCTTTTGAAGTTAACAGGCAGTATTATGATTTGTTTGTTCCAATTTCCATTTTTTATGCTTTTCACACAAGTCACAAGATTTTTTTCTTAAACCCTTTCCGTTAATATCATTGTTATTTTTTGAAAATTAAATTTTAAAATCTTCTTGAAATTTTAGTTATGTAGCACCATAATTTTTCATGATGTATGCGTGTATAATGACACGCTCTTTCAAATGGCATGGTCAAAATTGGGGGTTGCTATTTAAAAAAAAATTGTCGATGACGTTATATCTCGAACAACGATGACGTCACAAATGTCAGTCGTATGTCAAAAAGTGCCTTTTTAAAAATAAAATCAACGTGCCAGGGGATTTTTTCGAAAACTTCTCAATTTCAAAAATAATGACTTTATTCATTACTTTTCGAAAGCACTGTATTAAAATGATATTTCCTTCTTCGAATTGATGCAAGAAACATTTTTTAGACGTTTTGTAAAGTATTCACGTTTATTTCCCAAATTAGGTACTTTTATTTGCTCTTTTAAAATTGCAAATCGTCTTTTTGACCTTATTCTTGGGCTCCGCCACTGCCCGCAGTTTTTGTGCGGTGCTGTCGCTGTGATTCTTGATGAATAAATTATTGTTAATCGTCGAAGAATACACAACGAGGTTTCACTTAGCGGAAGAAAGTGTCACAGAACGGTTATTGTCGGTATACTTTTTCTCACGCTGCAAAAAAATGTCCAGTCTCGATGAGTTTGTTGTCGGGCTTTGTTCCAGAATAGTTTCTGCTTTGCGTAGTAAAAAAATAGTAGGAAAGGTACTGAAATATTTGCAAATATATATTTTTTAAATATGTCCAAATTTTTGTGCAATTATTTAAATATATATCATAAGAGCTCAAAGTAGGATTTAAAATAAACGTTAGAAAATATGTACCTAATCCGTTAGTTATGTTAGAATAAATCTAAGAAGACAAATGACCTCTAATATCAAATCCGATCGAATCGATAGTAGACCTGAAAATCGTTATATCGACTAGAATTTTACTTATCGAAAAATCAAATTGGATATCAGTTATTCGAATCGAATCTGAATATTTATGTGTAGCTTTAAATGATTCGAATTTTGATTTACTTTACTGGTATGTCGCGATTAATTTTTTCACTTTAACGTTTCGATTTGTTAAAGATTAGAAATCATCTTCAGAGACTACAAGATACATTTTCATAACATTCATTAGTTATGAGACATGTAAAAAATGACATATTTGTTGCTTTGTTTGCACATTCTCGATAACAAATATATGTGCAGGATATCCCATTTAAAAATTGAAAATTGTTTCCCATTAAACCACGTCGAAGTGTCGATTCAAATAAACCGACTCAACAATTAGATGTCCCGATTCAATTTGGTTCGATTTTAATTGAGCAACCATTCGATATTTCGATTTGAACTTTTCAGTGAATCGATTCAAAAATACAAATCAATTAGAATCGATATGTTATTTTATTGCACATTGTTTCAATCGATTTGACTCGATTTAAATAAACTTACAATTCGATTAATTGGATCGAAGTTGATATCATTTCCAGTTAAACCACTGTCAATTCAAACAAACTGACTTGAAAAATAGACGTTCCGATTTGATTCTTTCGATGAGTCTATTCAAAAATACATATCAGTTCGAATCGATATGTCGTTGATTTCAATCGATTTGACTCGATCTAAATAAACTCACGATTCGATTAATCAAATCAAAGTTGATGTCATTTCTAGTTAAATCACGCCTAACTGTCGATTTAAATTGAACTGACTCGAAAATTAAACGTTGCGATTCAATTTAGTTCGCATCTAATTGATCAGCTATTCGATATTTCGATTTGTCATTTTCAGTTAAACAATTGATTCGAAAATTAAACGTTCAGATTCAATTTAGCTCGTTTCTAATTGTTCAGCCATTCGTTAGTTTGATTTTTAATTATTGCAATTGATATATCATTTTAGTGCACATGATTAAGCAATTCCAATCGATTTAAGTAAAATTATACGATTCGATCAATGGAATTGAAGTTAATGTAATTTCCAATTAAACTACGCCTAACTGTCGATTCGAATATACTGACTTAATGTTTGGCGATTTGCTTCTAATTGATCTGCCGTTTGATAGTCTGATTTCATTTTTTCGATGGATCGATTAAAAAATACGAATAAATTTAAATCGATATATCGTTATTGCACATGATTATGCGATTCGAACGATTCGACAATCGAAGTTATTGCCATTTCCAGTTAAACCACGTCTAACTGTCGATTCAAACAAACTCGAAACTTGGACGTCTCGATTGATTTCAGTTCGCTTCTAACTGATCAGCCATTTCATATTTTGAGGGATCTATTCCAAAAAACAAATTAGTTCGAATCGATATGTTATTTTATTGCACAAGATTAAGCAATTCGAATTAACAAAAATTATCGAATTGAAGTTGATATCATTTCCTACGTCTAGATAACTGTCGATTCAAATAAACTGACTCGAAAATTAAACGTTCCAATTCAATTTAGTTCGGTTCTAATTGCTCAGCCATTCGATAGTTTGTTTTTCTTTGATGGATCGATTCAAAAATACAAATCACTTCGAGTCGATATATCGTTTTTTGCACAGGTTATAAGCAATTCGACTCGATACGATTCAATTACTCGGTAGGAATCGATTTTTTGACGAATTTTTGTTACACGATTTTTCGATATTTCTGGGACGCTCGGTACACCGCCGAATTACAACGACCAAGGTTGCCGCGCGTAGACCAGCGCTAAAACAAAAGTTTCTTGCGGCGTTCGCGATAGATAACGTTACGGCTAGCCGGCTACTGGCCGCATCGCGTTCTATTTATAGCGCGATATTGCCGGTTTATTTCCACAGAAATGTAATAAGTACACACACACATTAAATTCTTTATCGCTCATTTATTTTTTCGTCCTTACGTAACTCGCCGGCTGTTTACATTCGCCGGCACGACGTGTACAGTGTGTTTCGAATTTAGGGTCACTCACTGAGAAGCCTCAATGGTTTGGCGTGGTGTTTGTCACTGAATGTTATTTTATAAAGTCAGAGCTTCTTCGCGCGAAAAGTTCTTAGAATGAACTCTACCACCATAATAATATGCCTCCCCCTCTCCCGCACAAGTCTACGACATCTGGGCCAATGTGATTAGAATGAGGGGTAGAAATATTAGGTCCTTACAACTGGGAAATAAACTGTCGCAAATAGAAAACATTATTTACTGCGTTATTTATTGAATATCCCGATGCTGCCACAGGTTGCTTCAAGACGGCGAACTAGACGCTTCCATCTAAGCGCATCCCCGCATTTTTCTCAGCGCTTCTTTCCTAATTTTTGCGATGCTCAGTTATGCGTGTTCTAATGACATGTAATCCGTCGGATGCGTGCGAAACGGCAGTTATGGGGCTCTGATTTAGAACGGGTAATAATTTCCACTCCAGTTCTCTGGAAATTAATAGGTCGAGCCCGTGTAATGCTATATCCAAGAACTAGATACAAACGTCTAGAGTTTCGCGATATGTAGTTATGTAAATTTCATCAGCTCCTTGGAGCATGTAGAATTTTTTTGTGTGCGAGAGACTACACATCAGTGTAGTGCATTTTCATCAGAAAATGGTAGTAAAACACAGTGTATTACTGTAAAAAAATATATACGTAGTGGTGTTGTAAAATTGAATTTCATGCGCATTAAAATGCGGTTATACTCCGATAAAATACGCATTTACAAGGGCTCCTTGTGTTTTTACATAATATATTGTGAATTTGCAAACAAGATGTAATAACGTCCAGTAAAATTGTTTGCACCATGTCACGTGGTAACACGAGAGTGAAGTTAGAAGCTTTACTACGTATATGTACAAATGACTATTTTATACGTACTCATCCATCATTCTACTTTTAGAAAAACAAGTTTTGAGAAATGCATAGGAAAAAACAATGTCGCAGCATGTAATAGTGTTTCAGAGAGGCATATGTATTAAGGGGTAAACACATTTGGGCCCGGCTTACCCAGTTTCTACGAACTAACACAAATGCTTATGGTTTTTGTTTGAACTCGTAAGTTATTGGCAGCAACTATGGTACATAGCGTAAATATCACTGGTGTCATCTTCAGTGCGTTTACTTCATTTTTAAATATCCCCGACAAAAATAAGTCCAAAGGATTTAGGTTAGGAGATCGCAGTGGCCACGGTACTGGTCTTCCTTGTCCAATCCATCGCACCTCTTGAACTTCATTAAGGTAATCCCGAACGTTTTGTCATGCAAGAACCACATTTGGACAGCTAAGGAGTCATCTTCCAGAAGATTTTCAAAATCCCAAACATGAGTATTATTAATGTTATACATGCCATTCCGTGAAAAAATAGCTTCATGTGTAACCAACACGTCAGCTGCAAATCTGGGAATTTGAACATTTTGTTACAGCAACCAATCGCAAAATTTAATTCGTAAGGGATAATTTCTTGGTATTAACACAATATAGATGGTACAGATATAATTGGGCCTCGTGTATGATGCGTCACATTGTTGATTGGGACATTCCTTGTATTTGTTGAGCGATTTACTTGGTACTTATTCGGGGATTCTGTTCAACAATCCTTAAAATGTGTTCCTAAGCTGCAATACGCCGTGAACTCCCTGCACCTCTTCCACGATCCGCGGTAAAAGTAGCTGCATGTGGCACATAAGGCAAAATACTTTCATAAACTTGATGCACATGTTGCATGTATACGTTACCAGAGCAATCAAGTACTGTCGAAATGTTTCTGTCTGGTTCATTATTTTGCGGGTAATTTACATGAAAATTATACAAAGATCGAATACTTTTGTATTGCAGATGTCGAGAAGCTATCTTATAATTTTTATAGTTTATAAACGCGGCATCCGTATAATAAATGCGGATATTTTGTGCCTCGTTTATCTATATCATCGTACGTTCTCCCACGCGCCATCTAAACAAGTACGAAGTCTAATCCCCGGCGATTATATTTAAATTTTAAATACGGCATTAAATTTTTTATTGCCCTCTATCTAGACCGCTCTAGCACCGATAACAACCCATTGTACCGGCTAGCTGGTAAAAACGCAATCGTGTTGAAACATTAATGTACGAACAGCGAAAAATAATTAAAGTTATCGCTGGAGGAGATTATCGTTTGTTTTATAGCTTCTCGCGCTAGAGCAGTAGTTTCGGCGAGATTTTTTTCGTACGGAATTAATTTGCAAACTGGTTCTAAAACGATGAAATTAGCGAGTATCGGCAGTGTGAATGTACGTGTCGTTTCGCCGATTGAGGTTTAGAGCCGTCCTCAAGCGAGTTGGGATGAAGACTGTCGGATTTATTGCGTTGTAATTTATAGATACGTTGCTGTTGGCTTGTGTGAAGAACAATTAGCGGAAAGGTTCAGAAAATCTGTGCACAGTATCGGAAAGTTTGTGTCTTTCCGACGCTTTTTCCTAAGAGTAACGGATAAGTTAATAGACATCTGCATGATAGACAATGGCGGTTGTAGTTGTAACGGTACTTAGTTTAAATAATAGGAAAATTGCATGATTTTTCTAAATATGTGCAGTGCATTATAATCAAAATGGCGTTTGTCCTAGATAGTTTCGTGAAAAAATAAACTTAAAAACGGTAAAATTTAAAAAAGTAGATCAACGTGAAATCAGATAATTTTATAAATACCTCAATTAAATCCTCTGTAATTTTTACGAGCTGATTATTGTAAACAAATTACGTTTAACTAACAATATCCTAAGTAGACCTCATCACCACTAACCATTATGGTAATGTTAAAAATGGTAAGTAATGGGCACTTGCTTGCTTTGACTTCCCCGAACTTGAAATTAGCGCCAATGAAGTATATAAGTATAAACACAAAACCCGTTTCCGTCATTGTGGAATTTGCACGTGGAAATATAAATTTTTCTCTCTTACCGCCTTAAAATAAGAGTTTATTTTATTTATCTTATTATATACTATTGAATATTCAGAAATCTTTCACGAAATCTATTACCGCTAGTTTTGGAGCCACCGTGTACCACCGGCAGAATTTCCCCAGCGGAGCAATTCGCATGATAACTTCCCAAACGACCTCTAGGGCACAAAAGGACAGAAACACGGCATTAAAGGACTCACAAAGCTTCAGGAAACCCTCTCTGTCTCTCCCACCTGTCCCGGGACGCGAAGCATGAATAGGAGCAATGGAGAAGAATGCCTCTCGTTATTTTTTATTTCCTCTTCCGATTTCACGGCCAGCGCGACTGGGAAGGATCTCTATAAAATATTCGTTTCTTTATCCCAGTTTCCAAGTCTTATTTCGTTTAAATTCACGTCGGTTACATATTTGTCGCTGACGAGTGCTTATAACGCCGAAATGTGTTTCTGGCTTGTTTATTTTAACTCCTTGTTTTATTATTCGTTGTTGACGAATACCTGCAAGTCCGAAACGAGTTAAATTGACACGTCGTAGGCATCGAATAGCGCCAGCGAGTTGAATAAAAATCAAGGCGGCATCGACAGGCAATTAATTTCCACGTTCACGTAGGAACCTGGCGACTTGATCGTCTTTTGTTTGTGGAAGCGGCCCGTCGTAGCGCCCATTCAGATGCAAATGAGGCGCTGCTATGACAATTAGCGCCCGGCGTGTATAGGGGACAGTCCGTAGTGACCTTAGCTTGCTCGCCGTACGCTCCTCTTGTCCATTAAGCGAGTATTTTTAGTCCTGCGACGACTACGATGCCGTTCCGTCGGATGGAAATCGGTCTGTAGGGGTTTTTAATAGATCTGATCGCCTCCGACGGATGTCGAGAATTTTGAATTACGGGGGGCGATCGGGTTTTAGTTTTATCCGAGATACGAGGGTATTAAGACCTTTACATAACCAAAAAACAACCGTAGCCATCCATAAATATATTTTGCAGATACGAAAGGGCCTAGAAATTAAGTTTGGAGTACCACAGGGCATGATACTTAGCCCATTGTTATTTGCTGTGCTCATAAATGATCGGGGAAATGGTCTAGTAGAAAATCCACATCTTCAATCGTTTACATACAAGCTTGCAATCAGTTTAAATAAGTATTTGTAACAATAGTCTGCCACCCAAAACCTTAACTTTCAACGTTTTTTTGAGAAAAAACTAAAGTAAAGAAAATCTTTTTCAAAAATGCTCGTTTAGGGATTCATTATTTCGCCCAAAAGAAGAAATATAAATATATATATATATATTAAAATATCGAAAGTTGTACAGATAAATAAGGATAGAATACGTTTACTATTGAAATTTGTTTCTGCTTAATTTATAAATTCAAGAACAATCTCGTAAAGCAAATGAAATCATTTTTAACAGCGCGTTTTATAGCTAGGACGCGTCATGGTCGCAGAGTTTGTTATTATAAACATTAGGTTGTTGAACCAAATGGCGCGTACACATTTTGCTGACTCTAACAATACGCTCATTCCGAGAAGCAGTTTTATTAGAATTACAACCAATTATTATTGTAAAAACTCGCGTGGTGGTCTATCCGCCATGAATAAACATTTCTCAGCCCTACCTACTCCTATTTTCAATGCAGCACTACTTTAAATGTACAATACGTACTTGTATATTTATTTGCATTGTGTATAATAAGCCATCAAGGTTTTATAATAGAATTTATTTTTGGAATACCTCAGGGATCTGTTCTGAGGCACCTTATTTAAGAGTTTTCATTAACGATTTAACCCTTGATGCTAAACATTCTTTACCGGAGTTTCTCTTGTTTCAGATGAAGCCAATGAGATTCTTCTATCGTATCTTCACTCCAATGAAGGTCAGACCTATCAAAATCATTAACACCACTTTATCCACCGGGGGGAGACAATTGCAAATAGTTCCAGTGAAGCCAAGTCCCGAACTCACTCCTAAACCTGCCGAGGAGTTGAAACCGGAACAAAAACCGGAACTAGATCTGCAGAAGTCCAAGAATAGGGACCTAGAGGAAAGTGAGGATCAAAAGAACGATAAAGAAAGGCTGTTCGCTCACTTGCAACTCCAAAGTAGATCCCAAGTGGAGAAAGACAAAAAAGTACCTGAAAAACCCTTAATTAAAGACTGCGTGTTCGAATACGAGGAACCTGACCAAGAGGAGATTAAAAGATTCGCGGAGAAAAGGGATAGGGAGTGGGCTTTGCAAAAGAAACTAGACGACGAGACTAGAAAAGATGAAGACTACGTCAGTCACCACTTCTCCAAGAAGAGGAAAAAGAGTAAGCATTCAAAAAACGAGTTCAACATGCACAAAAAGAGAAAGCTTCACGCAGAGATAGCTTCTAACGAAGAAGAATTGAAACTTAAAGTCAAAATCACTAACAACGGCCACAAGCACAAACATCATAAAAGTTCTGGGCAAGTGAACGAAAAGACCCAAACTTCCGATGTTAGCTCGAAGGAAAAGCTGTTACAGATGCGCCAGATTAGGCACAAACACGTCTCTAGCGAGGACAAGAACATCCAAACAGTACCTAGCATAAAACTATCTAAAGATTCTAGCACCAGCACCGAAAAAGTTAGAACAAATTCAACAGAAAAGTCAAAAACTGAAGACAAACAAGTTGAGATTAAAGAGACTGCAGACGAGCCCAAGAAATCTCCAAAGCTCAAAGAAGATATCGCCAAGTTGAAGATAAAGGTGACGGAACCTTCGAGTAGTGTGTCTGAATCAGCAATACTACCCAAACAACAAAATGAAGGCGTGAGCACCTCTCCAAAGATAGGTACCTTCCTGGAACCAACGAGTTCTAAACCGGGCTTCGCCTTGAAGAACTCAATTGAAGAGGATTGTATCAAGAAACTTCCAACAGTTCAGTTAGAAAGGAACGAACAGACCGAGAAGCAGGCACAGAAGACCTTTCTTAAGCCTTTTCAGTCTTATGCCGAAAAGTACCAACGCAACGAAAAGCTCCAACAAAACAAAATCGAGAATGCCAAAGCCAAGTTGAACAGCATCAATCACAACAAGGATAAATTGATACAAATCAAAACTGAAAATAACAAAATCACCACAAATAACAAAAGTTTGGAGAGGAAGATCGCTAATTTGCAGCAGCACTGCACCATAGAAGCTAAACCTCAAGAGAAGGTAGAAAAGAAAACGAGCTTTGTCAACGACAAGCCTAAAATGATCACTCCACACTATCCTGCTGGTTTCACAGTCAGTAAAATAGAGCAAGGAGTGAAAAGAAAAGCTGATAACAGCGACACCTTGCAGGATAATCGACCAAGCTTAGAAATAACGTTGATAAACCCTCCTATTTCAAGTCCTGTACAACAGACCCCCAAACCACCTGAAAAACTTCCAGTGAAACGTCCCCCACCTGCTACTATTCCTTTGGACAGAATAAAGAAGTCTGTTAATTTAAAATCCGGGATCAGCATCATCCCGAAGCTACCAGAACGGTGCGACAACATAGGAGCTTTGGACTTGTCCAAAACGAGCAAGTCTCCTGACAATTCTCCTAGGATTTCTCCAAAGTTGGACATCCCCAATGGTTTCAATTTAGTCAGCAGACAGCTGAACGCCTTGTCCAGACCAACTACAACAGCAGGCACAGAGAAAAACAACATGGCTGCTCTGTCTAACCTTCAGATGCTATCCAAAGTAGCAACGGAGCACTCTAACTTGAACAACAAAACCCCGCAACAGAACAACATGACCTTGAACAAGCCAAGGCCGCAGATGCCGAGCTTACAGACCCTCAAGGTACCTTCGTTGCAGAATCCCGGGCAGATGAAGACTCCCAACTTACAAAAGATACCAAAACTGAACGAGATACAGAAGTTCAGGCCTACCAACCCCCAAATTAGGAACCTGAGGCCCAACCAGAACCAGAACATCAGGAACATCCCGAACCCTAGTTTACTGATCAGGCAGCAGAACCAGAATAGGTTGCAGATCGCGACGATGCAGCAGAGCAGCAGCGATGCCGCGAAAACGACGCAAAGCCTCTCGACCAACTCCACCCCAACCCAAGCTCAAAAAGAAGCGACCACCGTCACTCCAATGAAGATAGAATCTAAGTTGCAAGAGAAGAAAGAGATCTCCGTTTAAGGTACCCCCCCAACTCATTCTTTGTGATAATTTCGGACTAGGTCATTAAAAAATCCACACAGTACAAATTTTTTAAAAAAATATACGTAGTTTTCTGTTTCGGTGGAAGGGAACAACATCATGGAATTGTGATAGACAAAAATTAAAAGTGTAATGACGTTGGTAGTTTGGAACACCTGTTTGGTTTTAAAATTATTATTTGCGGTTATTGTTGTTTCGTTCTACAAGCTGGAGCGACAAGCAGTGTACGTCATTGACTTAATATGATGTCATAACAGTACACAACCTTTTCTGTTGTTATTGGTTGCATTTTAAACCTCGGCAGGCATTCGGTGACGTCATCGCCGGTATCGAGTGAATGGGACGACCTTTTATTCGCACTACTTGGTCGTCGGTTCGTCGAGGGACTTGTTAAATATAGTTTTAGCTAGTTGATGGCATTACAATTGCCAGAAAATGCACTTTGTTGTTGGTTACAGACGCACCGTACATATTTTTATTATTGTTTAAACAATATCGATATTATTTATGTTGCTGTTTATTTTTATTGTAGGTGTTAGGTTCTCCGCGCATATTTCTGAGTTCCTCTGCAGGTGGATGGGCCAGTTAGAGGGTAATAATTGAATTTATTTCTTATTTCGCCCCTCCACCTTTTTATAAGACTTAATATTTGAGTTTTTTTAAATTTTATCAAACGGTAATTTTTCATTGTTAAAATTATATTGTTTATTTTAAAGGTTGTATATAGAAGTGTATATATATCGATGTTTGACCTGATTTTAAGCTGAAACTGAATGTATATATTGTTTTTATCGGCTCTTTGCACTGTCCTCTTCTTCTTCTTCTTAACATTGTGTACTGTGTACATACTATTTAAAAAATGTATTTTATTTTAGGCGAGTTTTATTGATATTCAGGTGTTTCGAATGTTTCTCATTTCACAACTAGCAGAATAGACTGTTTTTATATATAAGTTAACACTTACCTCCGTAGATTTTAGATATTTGACTATAGATCTAGGGGACGTATAAATATGTGTACTATATTTCACTATATTGTTCATGTAGTGTATTATATGTGTAAGCAATAGAATGATTATCCATTTTCGTTCGTTTTTCAGTCAAGTTCCTGCCATATCCTTCCTGTCCCATTAAATTTAAGTTCGGTTAAATCTCCCACACCCTGTATAATGTCACTAGCAGAGATGGATCTCCAGGTAAGTGCTTGTCCATATACTTGACTTTTAAATTACAAAACAATGGTCAGTGTCAGAAATATCGCTATTGTAAAGGCAACAAAACGTATTTTAATTTTTAATATACATTTTGCAATCACAATATAAATTACTATGCAGAAATTCTAATAGTGATAGTTAAACGTTTAAAATATATGTTTTACTCCAAATATTATAAAGGCAACTAAATGTATTTTAACGTTTAATATACTCTTAATAATAATAATAAAGTTTAATAATATCAAATTATATAAATTACCGAATACAAATCTATTAGTGATATAAATTTCTTTTGCAAAGTGAAAGAGCATGTTATTATGTCTCACAAATCAAGACAAGATATATTTTAATTTTTAATAAATTATTAATAGCCATTAATAAATTTTGTTGATGATAATTGGTGTAAAGTTTTCGAGACCTCTTTTTAAATTACAAAAATATATTGCAGAGCAAATATTTTAAAGGGAACAAAATATATTTTCATATTAAAATATTTTTTTTTTATTCAAATTCTACATCTAATAATGAGATGTAAAGTACTTCTAAAGTACAAATATTTCAAATACAACAAAATATATTTTTAATAACAGCGATATAAATAGGTAACCAATCATAAATTTTGTTAATAATATCAGTGTATATTGTTCGAGAGTTCTTACGCTAAAAATATGTAACACTTTAAATAATTTACCTAAATGCAATAAAATATATGGTAAATTTTAAAATATCTTTAATAATATGATATAAATAACCAGGCATAAACTGCGTTGATGTTTATTGTGTACATTATTCGGGACCATTGTTTAAACTAACATATTAAGCATTCAATATATTTTAAGGGCAACACAATATATTTTAACTTTAAACACACTTTTAATAATAGCAAAGCAGTTGCAGGTTTTTAATAAAAAATTTACTAGATATTTTAGAGATAACAAAGCATATTTTAATTTCTAATATACTTTAATAATTTAATAAATTATTAATAGCCAAGCGTAAATTCTGTTATTGATAATTGCAATAAAGTTTCCAAGACCTCGATTTAAATTACAAAAATATATTTTAAATACAACAAAATGTATTTTTAATAACAGTTTCTATCAATTTATCAAGTATTGAAATTTTTCAATTATTTTCGTCCTTGTATGTGTTATCAACAAAAAGTAATATTCTTTCTATTCTATAATAATTATATTCGAATATTTTAAATGCAACAAAATATATTTTAATATATAGTATACGCCAAAAGTATGAAATAAATTCAATAAAACCGAAACAATTATTTTTTGGGAAAAATCCTCGAACAGGTCGATTTTTAATTTAAAAAATACATATTTTAGCGTAAAATTCGATTTTCAAATGTCATTTGTTTTCGAGTAATGACGTCATCGATTTTTTTTAAATGGCGACACCATATTTTTTTCCTTGGTTCTGAAAGATCGTTTAATTCTCTATCAGACAGTACTAAAATTTTGCCCTCTTACATAGGAAAGTTTTCGAGTAAATGACGATTGAATGTTAGAAAATGTAAATCAATTAAAATAAAGCAAAAACGTTATCAAGTTTAGTTTTTCGCACTATGCGCGCCGTGTACGAGATTTTTTGGACAACTGTTTTCCTGGGAGGTGGATCGGCAGACGCGGACCGATAGAATGGCCTGCAAGATCGCCAGATCTTACACCTTTTGACTATTTTTTATGGGGATACTTGAAGTCAAAAGTGTACATTAATAAACCACGTAATTTAGAAGAACTTCAAAATCGCATTCGGCACCAAATACGCAGAGTTACCCCAGAAATCATTCATAATGTGCAAGAAGAATTTCTTCACAGACCTGCGCATTGTCAAGAAGTTGGTGGATGGCAATTCGAACATTTAATTTAAGTATAAAATTTAATCAATTGTATTTTATTTCACATACCTCAGAATTGTTACTTTTTTATGGATAAAATTTACGTTTTCTAACATTCAATCGTCATTTACTCGAAAACTTTCCTATGTAAGAGGGCAAAATTTTAGTACTGTCTGATAGAGAATTAAACGATCTTTCAGAATCAAGGAAAAAAATATGGTGTTGCCATTTAAAAAAAAATCGATGACGTCATTACTCGAAAACAAATGATATTTGAAAATCGCATTTTACGCTAAAATATGTATTTTTTAAATTAAAAATCGACCTGTTCGAGGATTTTTCCCAAAAAATAATTGTTTCGTTTTTATTGAATTTATTCCATACTTTTGGCGCATACTGTATGCTTAATAGTAACATAATTAAACCATGTAAGTACATATACTTAAAGTTAAAAATATTTTACTTTCGAATCTGCATAGATTTTTTTCGATTCTCCTGCGACAGACGAAATCTCATCGCTCTGTACATCAGAAATTTCGGCCGGATCTCGCAGTTGGCCGTGCTAGCGCGCGGCACAGGCGATATCATTGCGTGACTCGCAAACAGGTTCTCTTTGTGTGCTATTGCGAAGCGTTGCGGGGCGGGGACCGGGGGGGAAAGCCCGTTTCACACAGGTCGACTCGGAAAATCTATAATGCGAGAGGCCTGGCGTTTGGCGGTGCTCAGTGACGCAATAACACAGTTTCGGGAGATGGATGGTCGGCGTTGGCCTGATTTTTGACAGTCGGCGGACTGTCGTCTGTCAAAGACACGTCGTGGGAGGTCCGACAGTCATTTGGTCGCCTGTAGGCATGAGAAAAATTGTTGCTATGGTAAAAACGATAAACTAGACAGGATTGCTATATCAAGTACGTAGTCCTGAGTCCGTAACGCTTTGTGTTCAAGATATGAGCTGTCAAAATTAAAGGAAATACCTGTTTATTTGAAATTACCAAAAAAAAAACAATGAAACTACTTTAAAGTTAATAATAATATCTCTACCCCCTTATTCTAATTGCGAAGTCGGGGGACTTGTACGGGAGAGGGGGCGGCATATTATTAAGTAGGCCACATTTACGCCTAGGAATGACTTACGTTGGTAGGCCCTAGCCACCATTCAATGCAGGAATGAGGGAAACCAGAAAAATCTCTTAATTAAGGGAATGGTCGAACGCCGACCGGTATCAATCTTTCACATTGATCCAAGCCAACGTTCTTCCACCCTATTATACCCACAGAAATATAACCGATCCTCTCAACAAACATAGCTGATCTACGGTCTACCGGCCGCAGGATTCGAACCTGCGGTGGGTGGCAAACACGATTCAAGTACTAAAGCATATTTTTGCACGTGTTTACATGCTCTACGGGAGACAAGTATATTTTCAATATCACGAGTCAATGAATCGAATATTTTTAATAATACCTAATTAAAAAAAAATTGTATGCAGTTACTACCTTCTAATAAAAATTAATAGAAATATCTACCTGTCTTTCTCCTTCAGAATAGACAAATCAAAAAGTGGTGTCTTACCACCATTGTAGTGATACAATAGGGATGGTCACAAAAAATTTAATTCTGTTTAAAAGTCATAAAATGGTTAAAATAGTTTTCTTATAATCCCAAAGCCCAAAAAAATACCAATATTCGTCTGAACGCGCGAAACACTGTGACGTCATACAGCGGAACACGCTAGCGCGCAATTTAGGTTAGGTTTTCATGTAATACCTAGTCTACATTTACTGATGTTTACGTGAGTACCATTGTGTTCGTTGTGTCTTTCTCCGTTTTGTAGTTTCTTTAAAAAAAGGCAGACTCACTTAATCTGCCACCTGTGGACGGTGTTTTTTTAATATAATTGGTTTTCAAGGAAAGACCCCGTTTTTCTTCTAACTTTAAAGAGATAATATATAATTGTTTAAAAATAGTCGTATCACATCTGAAAATTTGATAAAAATCAAAAATTTACTGATATGAGAAAAGCTCAAAAGATATATCAAAGAAAACGTTTAATCAACCGCTGAGTTTTATAGTGAACGCTCTCACATCATTAGTATATTTTGATTTTTCATTTAAAAATAAATTTGAAACTCATTCTTGTAATTTAATATTTTTACTGATTGTTTTATTTGTAACAGTAGACTGTTTTACTTGCATCTTATATTTACTTCCTGTCTAGTTTGTCGATTTTCCCAGTATTATGCCAAGATCTAGGTAACTGGTCGCTGGCAGTAACAATGCGCACATATCTAGATTCACCTGGGATTCTTTGATCTGCCCTTGTTGTTCTCGGGCTCTGACCTCGCTCATATATTGATTTAGACTGTTGGTATTACGGCTTCTATAACGTTGGTCTTTTGACACGTTCCGTAGCAGACCGAACAATGTGGATATAAAGAAAACTTCATTATTTAAGTAAAGACATTATCAAATAACAAACTTTATTAAATCGCAATCCTAAGTGACTATCTGGCCAGACCTGTTCTGTCGCCGTCGTGTTGAAAGACGTAAGAAGATTTAAATGATAAATTATATGTCGATGAAAGCAGGAGTCATGATGTATGTAAGATTATCATCAGGTTGCCGTTTTTATCGTGATGGAAACGTCTACTTGCTTGTGGAGAGTGTTGTCTAAGTACAATCGATAAAATCTGAACTCCATCTCCACAAGCTCCTATAAATGTACGTTTTGAAAGAATCAAATTGACATAACAGTTCTATAAATTGACAGATTGAAGTGTAATAGGCAAAAGAGTGTCGAGAAATGGATCAATTTTGATAAAGAAGGTTTAGGATTTAATATTCCACATTTAAAGTGACAGTTTAATTGCTGATATAACACATCTAGCTAATTTGAAGCAAAACATTCCAAAACTGATTCGTTAACTTGTTTGTCGATAATAACACTCTGTATACCTTCATTTCACAAATGTTAAAAATATCAGTAGACTAGAGCAAGTAAAAAATAATGTCATACCAACCTACCTGCATAGGTACTTGATTTTGAATGTTAAGGCCTTATTATTTATTACATTCGACAATTTTCCAGACAAAATGATACAGAAATGTTTTACCGTTTGCCACATCCAGGTTTAAAAATAAAATATTTCTCCAGTGTCTCTGCAATTCTTTTGTTTAACATTTCGTTTTTTCCGTAATTTATTCAAGGAATATCTATACATACCGGAAAAAGTAACTGTAACTTGTTTACACTTTACTAAATGACGTTCCTTAAAAGAATAGTGTGCCTTAATTTTCTTCCCCTCTAAGTAATTCCGTAAAATGTCCTACCAACACCCTGAATAATAAGAGACGACTTCAACATTCACTATTCACTAAATGTAAAATTCCTCCAAACTACACTAAATTCTCCAAAAACTATTCCCCATTTTCATACAATTCTCCCAAAAACGGTACCACCACCACGCACCGTACACTTTTTTCCCAAAAAAAACCAAGACAATTCTCCTCACAAGCACGTTCTCCTGCCAATGGTCGCTGCGGGGGCGCGGCCTCAAGCCACGCCTTCGCGCGATTTCGACCAACCGCCTCCCTAACTTTCCCTCACGCTACTACAACACCACGATCGGGTAGGGTAGGGAGTTTATGGTGCCCAGATATCGATGCACCTTCTCCTCTTTCTCTTTTTGCTGTTCTCCTGGTCGCAGGGTTTATGACCTTGCCTTTATATCGGCGTAGTCGAGCGCTGTTGCTAGGCGACGGTTTTGCTCAGCCTTGGCCTGGTTATCGCTGTTTTTTAAGGTTGACAAACGGTCGGATTTGTCCATGCACACAAGAGTTGGCCGAGACTATAAGGTTTTAATTATAATATTTTTTTTTGTCGCACTCTGGCGGTGATCAATTTTTTTTTTTGAATTAAAATGTTGGCGTGTATATTTCTGTAGTAATTAGTAATGCGTCATTTTTGTAACGTGATTCAAGTGCTTATAGTTGTTAAACCACAGCTTGTGCTGAATAAGAGTTTTTATTTACCAGATAATAATAATTAACCGTTGAAAATTATGCATTTTTTCTTATTCTAAATGACTTGTCAGCCTGGAAACTGTTATACAACATGGAGATAACTTGTATAATTAACATAGTGAAGAGACTCAGATTTTTTTAGACTGTCGCAGCAAACAGCCATGAAATTCGTTGGGAATTTGCGTATAAAACGGCCCCCTTAAAGAGGTTTTATACAAGTTTGACGAGATTTTAATGAATATTGTTTGTATATATGTATTAGCCTTCTAGATGTACTTGTTGATTCAGCTGCAAATTCACAGTCTACTACGATTTTTTTGCAATCAATTTTTTTGAAAATTACCTTAGGGATTTTTAAATATAAAATTTGGCCTCCCTGTGGTCCAAATTTCATCAGTTTGTATCAAAAAATAATGGTTTTATAGAGCCTTAAAGGTTTTAAATTTACTGAATTTATTTTTCCATTTAGAAGGTATTGGAAATGCGTGAAAATTGTTTATATCCAATGTTGTTCCTGTGCGTTCTTCAGAAATTAAAATATTAAAGTAAAAGCAATACTTTTACAATATATAATAACATTCATAATAATAATATCTCTATCTCTCATTCTAATCACGAGGATTAGCCTAAAAGTCGAAGATTTGTGCGGGAGAAGGGGCGGCGTATTATTATTAAGCAGGCCGCATTTATTTTTTTAAAAAATACATTAAAAAAGTAAACGAAAAAAAATTGAATTTCAAGTAGATACTTCCTCCTATTCGACAGTAACTGAAAACAACTTAAATATTCAATATTTTTGCAAATTTTTTCTTGGAAACTAAAAAATATTATAGTATGCGTTTTATTCTTGACGTTACGTTTTGACAATTTCAAACAACCATATAACTTTCTTTGTCTTGTCAAATTGTCTTTTAACCCATTATCGAGTTTACGATTACTACTTTTGGAGATATTTGAAAATTTCTAGGTACTATTTTGACAGTTTTCGTCCTATCTGGAATCTGGGATCAATCGAACTAGCAAATTTTGCGAAATAATGAAAATTAAATGTATGGACTGGAATGATCGGTGACCGGCTGCTGGGTCCTTTTTTTCTACCTGGAAATTTGACTGGCCAAATATATTTGCAATTACTGGAAGACGCTATTGACCCTGCCTTGACTAATATTATTGAAAATGTTCCAGACTATGATGAAGATCATTTGATTTTTCAACAGGACGGTGATCCTCCGCATTATGCGTTAATTGTCCGTCAGTGTTTGGACCAACTTAGGCAGTATCGAGTGGCCTCCACGATCACGGGATTTATCGCTCCTTGATTTTTTTTTGTGGGTATACCTGAAAAGTAAATTCTATAAAACACAGTCAGCGTCGCTGCAAGATTTGCATCAAAGGATCGTCGACGAATGCCGTCGAATCACTCCGGACATGCTTCAGAATGTGCGCGAACGTTTCGAACAAAATCTTTATTCTTGTATGGGAGCGGGTGGTCATCAGTTTGATCATTTAGTCAACTAAGTAGTAAGTAAGCAACTAAACATATTTTAAAATGTAAATGTATTTGGCGGAATTATAAAATGTAAAGTCTGTTGTAAAGAGAATTGTAAGAGCTTTCAAAATAAATATTACTCAACCCCCAGTACCATTTAAATATGTTGGGGTTACGCTTACCTTTGCCTGGGGGTGAAACTGGCGGAGTAAAAAATACCAGCAAAAGATGTCCCTCTTTAATTTAAAATCGACGGATCTGAGCGTTTTTCTACAATCTTCACGCAGTTCCTGAAAATGGCTCTGTTTCGTTTTCATCTGGCCGCCCTGTATATCTATAGCAAATTTATTAATATAGGTACTTATTCCATATATTTATTTATTTTATTTATTTATTTATTTATTTATTGTTACTCAACAGGACAGTAAAGAGAGATATAAATATAAATACAAATAGTGCACACATAATGAATATAAATGCATCTTAAGTCTAAAAACTAACACACAATTAAAATAATACATCAATTAAAATACAATGACCTTATCTTGGCAGTGCTGGAATTGAAAATGTCAAGGCGATGCTCCAATAAATTACAAAAAGTGTACATATATGACGAATACTGTCAAAATAGCAGAAATTTTCAAACATCTTCAAAAGTAGTCATTGCATCCCATTGACAATTTCAATGTGCACAAGACAGAGTGTTTCATTTAGTAGAGTTCGAGAAGAAGGTAACGCCGTTCCAAAAAAGGCCATTCGTCCTTCTGAAATCAATGTACAAAATGAAGAAGATATACCTTAGATGATGTCATTGACAACTCTTCAATTGGTGTTCGGCGTATATCAAGTAATCTTCTCTGTGTTGAACAGAGAAATGTTACATCCGTTTTCTCTCTAAAGTGTACAAGCGTTATACAGGGTGTTAAAAAAAGAGTGTAAAATATGTAAGGAGGTAATAGTATGAACCAAAATAAGCAGAAAAGTCTCAATAAACATGGGTGTGCAAAGTAACGGTTGCGGAGATATGGAATGTTTTATGTTTTTTAGCTCTTTTTTATTTTGTAAAAACGTTGTGTATTTTCTTATAATAGTTGGTTGATGTTTAGTGAAATAACTAGTACATATTTGACAGTTGTTCTCAGTGCACAAGTTTTCTTTCGCTATGGCTGGTTACTCTAACGCAGAATTAACAGACGTGCGTTTCATGTATGGTCGTGCTAATGGGAACGCCACCGAAGCGCGACGTCTTTATGTTGACGCTTATCCAAATCGCCAGATTCCTTCACAACGCATGTTTGGAAGAATTCACTAAAGATTGCGTGATACCGGTTCCTTGAGCAAATAGTGCCTTTTATCCGGAAAACCAAGGTCGGTATCCACTCATAGAGCAGAAGAAGAAATTCTAGCACTGGTAGAGCAGAATCCAGGTACGAGTGTGCGGAGAATATCAGCCGAGGTAGGAATTAGTGGTCCTCTTGTTTGGAGAATCCTTCACAAGCAACTGCTTTATCCATACCATGTGCAACGAGTACAGGCGTTAAATCCAATTAATCATCAAGCACGTTTGGCTCTTTTCCCCTGGTTTTTACGTCATGATGCTGAAGACCCTTCGTTTTCTTGCAAACATTCTTTTTACTGTTGAGGCCGGGTTCACAAGAAATGGAGTGTTTAATTTTTACAATACGCATATTTGGGCCGATTCTAATAGAATCTGGACATCAGGCACGTTTTTCATTAAACATTTGGATGGGTATTGTAGGTGACAGGTTTCTAGGTCCTGTTGTTTTACCAAAGGATTAACAGGCGCTGCTTACCTCAACTTTCTGCAGAACACACTGTATGAGTTTTTGGAAGACATTCCTTTGAATCAGAGGCATCCAGCTCATTTTTCTATGGCCGATAGAGAGCATTTACACCAAACTTTTCCACATAGATGGATAAGAAGGGCCGGACCTGTTTTATGGCCTCCAAGATCGCCTGATCTGAACCCTCTAGATTTCTTTGTTTGTGGATATTTGAAGACATTAGTGTATGGTACTCCTGTAAATAGCCTGGAAGAGCTGCAGCTACGGATTAATCAAAAGTATCAAGAAATCCAGACGAAGGAGGGTGTTTTCGAATATCGTTGAGACGAAGATGTCGTGCCTGCTTGGAAATGGACGGAGGGCACTTTGAACATCTTCTGTAACTTTGTCTTTTGTTTGTTAAAAGCCTCCTTTGTCGATTTATTCCTAATAAAATAAAATGTTTGAAAAATGAATAGTGGTCCATATCTCCGCAACCGTTATTTTGGGGACCCATATTTATTAAGACTTTTCTGCTTATTTTGGTTCATACTATTACCTCCTGAAATATTTTACACTCTTTTTTTAACACTCTGTATGCTGGAGATTCTCCTCAGCGATTAGAATGTTGTTGCTGGCATAAATAATGATCATAATGAACATATCTGGACGGTACAAAATCCGCATGCAATTAGATCAAGACGGTATCAGCAACGTTTCAGTGCCAACGATTTGGGGCAGCACTTTCAACAATAATTTACTGCTTGTAGCTGCCAAAGTTTGTCGTAGAGCTTCTAGAACACCCTGTATATTTCCAGAAACAAAATTGCGGTCACCTCCGTCTGTGCTAGGATACGTCAATTTTTTTCTTAATAAATTCAATTTCAAAATCTATAACTCCCAGCTGTAGAGAACGTTATACAGGGCGAGCCTAAAATTTTTTTTATAGTACAAAAATGCAATAATATACAAGATGTTCTATTTAAAATAAGTTGATGATATGTACGTTTGTGGATTTTATTATTTTAAAAGAAAACGTGTGTCTGCATAAAAATACTAAGAGGGGGAAAATTTTGTAAATTAATTGTTCTATTACTGTGATTTTTTCATATCGAGAAACGTTTAGAATAAAAAGTTCTAATTAAAAAAAAAACAGAGGTTGTTGATTGGAACAATGTCACTTAATTAACTAAATGTATTCATCGATTTTCAGATTTATAAGTTTAACCGTTTTTGAAAAAAAAAATTAAAATCGAAATTTTTTCAATTTTTTAGAAACCCTTATCTCGTAAGGGAGGGCTCAAATCGAAACATTTTATAGAAAGTACCCCACCTAAAATGACCCAAGGAGCACACCCTCCAAACGAGCGCACATCATTATGGAACACCCTGTATATTTATAAACTAAAAGTGTATGCGAACTACGAACTGAAACTTTTGCAAAACCGACTGGACCAAATTCACCGATGCAGTATAATGTTAAACGAAAACTATTTTTACCAACAAATATCCTAATACCTCGACACATAAAATGGAAACCTCAGTCGTAAGGGGATGACTCATGCGAAGGAGGGTACTCACCCTATTTCAAATATAAGCGTCCTCTATCTACTGTAAGGCCCCTTCTCCCCATATTGTATGCAGATGGGTATTAAATATTAATTTCCTTGATTAATTTATATCATGATGAGATTCAATCGATGAATTCGAAAGTTTTTACGTATTTATAACTGATCGAGTGCCCGGAAAATGACTTTGTTGGACTGGAAATATTGGAATTGTCAATTGATAAGGAACGCAACATGTCACCTTGTTGTTTATTGCATCGAAATAAAAAAATGCAAAATAAATATTTTTTAAAATATATAATTTATAAACCTATTTTTTTTATATATCCACCTATAACTAGTGATGGCAATCAGAATATAAAAATTATTTTATAAGTAGAGTTAGTGCCAAGTCGTGTATAACAGGGTCTAACGCGCGGGTCGTTGGCTTTTAGTTATTTACGAAACGCTGTAATAGTCGGTGTCGCGTCGATACGTTTCTTTATTTTACGTCTGCTGTAAGTTATATTCGCCGTGTGTATTTAAATCACTATTATAAATAATTTACATTAACAGCTACTAATTGAGGAGATAAGTGAATGAAGTGATGTCACATGCCAATCGAGAGAAGAAATAGATAAATATGGTTTGACAATGATCCGGAAGGTTATAGGGACATACGTGTTAATGGAGGACCTGTTTTGTACTGTGTGTGAACGCATTATAAATTCTTCTGACAAAACTAAAATGACAAGACATTTGAAGAGTCATGTTTCGTCCAGCGCTGAAGACTATTTTTCTATGAACTTGCAGACGCCTTTCTTACAGGCAATATTCCATTAAACAAACTAGAGAACCCCAAGTTACGTACGTTTTTACAAATATACAGGGTGAGTCAGTCATAATGTTATTAATTTTAAGAGGAGATACGAAATAATGAGTATAATGCGAATACGCGATTAAAAAAAAATCTAAATGCATATTTACGCCGAAAAAAAATATTTTCAAATCATTATTTAAGCCCCCTTTTCAGACTGTCACTGACCGCTCACAGCCTTGGTCGTTTACAGCTCACAGTTCAACTCGATGTCGTTCTGATGCAATGTTGTCAAGTTGAAATATTTTTCTAGTACCTACCTACCTAGGTTTTAGACATCACAAATAAACGATTGTACTAATAACTATTTTAGTATATCATTTTTTCTTGCTCAGTTCAACTTCAGCCAATAATAATTTAAAATGTTAATATCCAATGAAATCAAATAATAATAATCAAATAATTCTATTAAAAATTGCAAATAAGGCGGTCCGAAAATACGGTCCAAACAAACGATACCCGTACACTCTTGCCCATACGTTGGCAACAAATCGCCTCTGAAAGCTAAACCGACAAGTAGCGTGTGGATTTTCCTCTGAGCAAATGTAGCTGTTATGAAATTAGGGTCAGCCCCAATTTGATTCACCCAACGCAGTTTCACAGAACCCGTATTGCGAAGGCACTTACACAAAGTTCGCACACTTGGAAAATGTCTTGTTAGGTAGACATCTCCAATATTCCGTAACAACGGCATTCGCATTCGCATATTCGGAATTTGTAAAATTATGCATTGTAAATTTACGACGAATACGCGAGACCGAAATAAACAAACTACTGCTTACTGCTTGTATTCTCTCCATCCCCTCTCCAAAGTACTAAATGGTGGTAAATTTGAATAACACGCTGAAGTGTTAGACGATATTATGTATGTAAACATGATGTGGCAACGACTGTCGTATGGGTGCGTCATCAAAAAGTTCGTAGCGCACCAGCAGCGTCGTGTTACCGATTTTTATAGGGTGATTTGTTCATTTTTTTAAAGGTCGAGTAAAACATTTTTTTTTCGATTTTCTGCCTTTATTTGGCCTCCCGATTACGTGGTTAAAATTAATGACATTATGACTGACTAAAGGTGCTTGACAAAACCAATCACGGAACTATTATAAATTTTCTTATTGATTGTTCTCATTATATATCAAGATGGTTCAGACAAAGTTCTTGTAATGCTAAGTGATGTAGTCGCGTGTTAAAAGCAGTACAGATTTTATCAAAAAAATATACAAAAATGATACATCTGACATGTGATGCTCACGCACATAATCGGGTATCTGAGAAAATAAGGGAAAGTTTACCTTTAGTAAACACTTTTATTTCAACTGTCAAAAAAGTTTTCATCAAGGCGCCTACAAGTAGGGACATTTTTAGGCAGGCTTTACTAGGCAGCACCATACACACGCACTGCAGGACGTATGAAAGACCAAAATATTCGCGATGTATACCTACGTTGCATTAATAGACTATGGTTTCTTCGTTAGTGTAATAAGGAAATTGGAATCACTTGTACTATCCCTAAATGAACAATTTGACATAATGAATGATGCCAATAATATACTAATATACGCCCAGTCAGTAGTACGATACTGGAATATACAAAGCGAGTTGAAAAAAAAATCGGGATACACCATTTTGGAAATCATGTTACGTAAAGTTTTAGCTGGTACATATCAGGAGTTGCCGGCAAATATATTAATATGCAGGGTATCTCAATTGAAACTTGACACCCCCGCCCCTATATAATTAGAAAACCGAAAAATATTGCAAAATTCGCCAACCCGTCGACTCAGAAACTTATAAAGTTAAGCGACCTAACAAGAGTACATATTTTATGTTGAATTGGACATTCTTTTAGATTTTTAACTTATTTTAAGCATAGTCAACAGATAAAAATATATGCTTTGATTTACCTAAATAACACGGTGAAACTAGCGCCCTCTAGGAGCAACGTCAAAATAAGCTTCAAATTCGTAATTCTCACACCAAAAAACCTAACGCTAACAATTTTCAGAACCATGTTATCAAAACTTTCTCAATTATTGTGAAATAAAATTTAAACCTTGAACATCCTGCATTTTTTAAACCAGCGGCATTCGTATAAGGCCTGATGAGCTCAAACATAATATTTTGGCGTCTAGTAGATTGGTGTTGGCCCTTTCTTTCTGAGACCCTGTATATTATTTTAAGAATCTAATAAGTAAAGCACTTCTTTTTTAAAAAATATGCTCAGTTTTTTTAACATTGTTCTTATTAGGTCTCCTTTTTTTTCAATATTCGTACCTATCAAGACAACTAACCGTCTAAAAACTGTAACTTTACCTTACAGATATATCTTATTACACCTTCTATTAACAAGAAAATAAAAATACATTAATTAAAAATAATGAAAACGCTACATATTTCTTTTCCGTTACTTACGGGGTAGAATTCATTTTATGTAGATAACTTTTATTTTAAAATGCGCAGCCAGAGCAACCTAGCGGTGAGATGTCAAATCAACATGTTCCACTTCCGTATATTTCTGTGATTGTGTAAAATAGAATACCAAACGAATACGCCTCAGAAAATATCAAGCGCATTCTGCATAGAATTAATGGTAAAATTGGATCGAATTCTGTATTTCCAAATCTCATTCTTATTGGTTGTTCGTGTCCTGTACTGATATTAACCAATAGCGTAAGCGAAACACGATTAGAACCATCACGTCTTTAAATATGAAGTAGGTTGTCATTCTGCGATTGAAATTCAATGGTGGAATAAAAACAAACTAACCTAAAAAATAAAAACGTTTTTGTGTCGTAATATCGTTTTTCACTTTTTCCAGTATTTGAGGGATTGTAAGTAGTTTTCTTTTCACAATATTTAATTGGAATAGTTTTTTTCCTTCAACTCTTTAAATCAGTAGTAGTACATAAAACAAACAACAGAAGGTAACCCTAAAATATAATGTTTTTACCGGTTTATAGTTTTTGTCATTAAAAAAATGTTATATTTGCATAGTATTCGATGCATATTCGTATATTACAGGTCTACAGCGTAGTTCATCTTAAACTGCAATAATGGATACTGACTTATATGATGAGTTTGGTAACTACATAGGGCCAGAATTGGATAGCGATGATGATGAAGAGGAAGAACAAGAACATCACGACGAAGATGAACACCAGGATTACGATGTACGTATTTTGTTTATACCCAAACGAGTTTAAATGTTATATTTGCCGAGATTATTTATTCAAGTGAGATATAGACTGAAACAATTGAGAAATTAAGAGATGTTCAATTCTTCCATCGCCCACTTCTCATAAATCTGCATTATGTAATGTTTATTTTGTCTAAAATTTATGCTGTAAATGTTAATCAATTTTTTTTTCAACATTCTATCCATTCTTTGTGTTATTTATCAGGATGAGCAAATGGAAGATGAGCCACAACCGATGGCAATCGTCCTACACGAAGACAAGCAGTATTATCCTTCTGCTTTACAAGTGTATGGGCCGGATGTCGAAACGATCGTCCAAGAAGAGGACGCGCAACCGCTCGACGTTCCCTTGGTAGAACCGGTTAAGAAGAAGAAATTCCAACTTAAAGAACAAGAACTGCCGGAAACGGTTTACAGCATGGAGTACGTAGTTTGAAATACTTAATTTTTGTGTTTACAGCATTTTGTTTCCAGATTCTTGGCTGATATGATGGACAACACCTCGTTGATTAGGAACGTCGCTCTGATCGGCCATTTACATCACGGCAAGACGTCGTTCGTGGATTGCTTAGTCCGTCAGACCCATCCGGGATATCAGGACAACGAAGAAAAGAATTTACGCTACACAGATACTCTTTTTACAGAACAAGAGAGGGGTTGTTCGATAAAATCCATACCCGTTACGTTACTGCTGCAGGATATTAAAAATAAGAGTTATTTGATGAACATTTTCGACACGCCAGGTGAGTTTGGTCGAAAAACCGACGATTTATTTAACTTTTTAAATTTTTCTTAGGCCACGTCAACTTTTCGGATGAAGTTACAGCCGCTATGAGGTTGTGCGATGGTGTCGTGTTATTTGTCGATGCGGCGGAGGGCGTTATGTTGAATACCGAACGCCTTCTCAAGCACGCCGTTCAGGAGCAGATGCAGATCACGATTTGTATAAATAAAATCGACAGGTTAATTTTGGAGCTGAAATTGCCCCCGCAGGACGCTTACTACAAGCTGCGGCACATCGTCGAGGAAATCAACGGACTTTTAACGTAAGACGATCACTTTTTTTATATAACGTTTACTAGGTTCAAATATTTTAAGAGGAAATAGAGAAAAATAAAAATTAAGGGAAAATTTTTTTGTAGATTATATTAAACTCCTATTTTTCGCCGACTCTGGCCGCCTGTCAAAGGTGTCAAAGCGTTATCACATGTATCGATTTATGCCGTTTTGAAAGAAGATAATTGTTTAATGATATAACTTGTTTGCATTAAAACTTGTCATTGCAAAGATTTTTGTTCTTGCTGGGGACGTCTCTTTCCCTCGACCATTCTTTTTCAGCAAGGTACTCGGTCCGACGACCACGACCAGGTGGATTTTCTCCTTACTGATATTTATTTCCAGGATTGATATTTGGAGAGATTTCAAGAATGCTGAATGATTTTCTTACTTGTTTGCATTAAAACTTGTCATTGCAAAGAATTTTGTACTTGCTGGGGACCTCTCCTTCCCTCGACCGTTCTTTTTCAGCGAGTAACTTGGTCCGACGACCACGACCAGGTGGATTTTCAAATCATAAAAACACTGTCACACATTTACCGCCAAGGCATTACAGCAGTTCATTGTGGTTCAAGGAGAATTCGGATTAATATTTCTTACGTTATTGGGGAATTAAATTCTGTAAATACTAATAATAGCAACAATATTAGCAATAATCGACGTTGTTTGCATAAAATAGTGCTATTTTAAACTTTACCATCCCGAAATGTTTACAGTATTCTATAAAAACCCTTTAATTGGCCTTTAGAATATAATATTCTTAGCTTTGATCAGTGTTGTTTGATGTTTGGAGAGTCTGCAACTAGCAAAGCAAAATTCTAGGTTGTGGTGCAGTTTTAGCGACTAATTTTTAGTTTTGAACGTTTTCTAGTAATTAAATAAAGGAATTCATGTCGAGTACAGATATTTCCCAATAACATGGTTCAATCTATGCCATGTGCTGTTTGCTTTTCGAAAGTCGAGGGCAAATCCAATAGAGTTACGGCAATCGCACAAGATTTTATAATTAAAGACTGCCACGGGTGGAATCTAAATTTTCTATTTGGAGGTATTCTTAACATTAAATTTCACTTTTTCTTAGAATCTATGCCATGTGCTGTTTATTTTTCAAAAGTTGAGGGCAAATCCAATGGAGTTACGGCAATCGTACAAGATTTTATAATTAAAGACTGCCACGGGTGGAATCTAAATTTTCTATTTGGAGGTATTCTTAACATTAAATTTCACTTTTTCTTGGAATGAAAGAATATTTTACCTGAATATGGACTGTATATGCTATTAGTGGATAATTTTAATGGACTTTCTCTGGGAAAAAGAGCCTTTTGTCCAATTTTTTAAGCATCGGGTTAGAATTCCAAAATAATACTCATAGTAAACTCTGTATAAACAACTCTTAACCAATTTTTTTTTTAGGTTGTATTCTGATGACGCTAATCCTTACATCGTTTCGCCGGTGCTCGGTAACGTTTGCTTTGCCAGTTCTCAGTATGGCGTCTGTTTCACTCTCAAATCGTTCGCCAACATCTACAATTTGTACTACGGGGAGGTGAACGTGGACGAGTTCTCGAAACGGCTGTGGGGCGACATCTATTTCAATAGTAAAACGTAAGTACTAGCGTAATTACGATTTTCGTGACGGTATTAACAGTATTTTCTGCATTTTAGGAGGAAATTCACGAGAAAGGCGCCGCATAATTCCGCACAAAGAAGTTTCGTTGAGTTTATCCTCGAGCCGTTATACAAAGTCTTCGCTCAAGTCGTGGGGGATGTTGACTCGACTCTACCGGATGTTCTGGACGAACTAGGCATCAAACTGACGAAGAATGAGATGAAACTCAATATAAGGCCGTTGTTGAGGCTGGTGTGTGGTAAATTTCTGGGCGATTTCAACGGTGAGTCCACTCGTTTTATAAAACTGTTTTTTTTTATGTAGTTGGGGTGCCTCAGGGATGGGCTACAGGGCTCTTTAATAATGTATGTATGGCTGTGTGACATTTCTGATTCAAGTAGGCTCTGAACTACAAACATTTGAAAAATTAAAAGCTTTTTGGTATTTCATGGCAAACTTCTATCAAAATTGCATATAGAATTATTTTTGAGTGTAAAATTTGCACTGTAAATGCTAAGAATCAATAGTTTGATAATGTACATTAATAAACGAAACTTGTATCTTTTGTATTTTAAACTTATCGACGCCAATGTGCCAGAGGTCTCTTATATTGTTCAAAATTTGTGCTATACATCTAATGAAACATATATTGACTGAAATTTGTGATTTAAATAGGCTATGGACTGAAACAATGAAGAAATACTCAATTGTTTCATGGCCTACTTCACTGAAAACTGCATATAGAGCACTTAAATTGTCCAAATTTTGCACTGAAAATTATTAAAGCCAATTTTTATACCCACTTTGTAAAACGACTGGAATATTGCAGTGAAGATATTTTTTTCAGGTTTTGTGAACATGTGCGTGGAACACATCCGGTCGCCCTTGGACAATGCCAAGACAAAGGTGGATCACATCTACACGGGCCCCAACACCAGCAAGATATACGACGATATGATCAACTGCGACCAGGAGGGGCTTCTGATGGTAAGTACGTTTTTTTTTTGGGGATTGGCGTCATTTATTCGGGAAAGTGAAGAGAAGCGGTCCTGGTGTGGTACCTTGAGGCATTTTTTTTTTATTTGGAACGTTTTTAATGTCTAGGTGCACAGTTCGAAGATGTACCCCACGGAGGACTGCACGTTCTTCCAAGTTTTGGGCAGGGTGATGAGCGGAACACTACACGCGGGCACGGATGTCAGGATTTTAGGGGAGAATTACACGTTGCAGGACGAGGAAGACTCCAGGGTGCTCACGGTTGGACGGTTGTGGATCTACGAGTCCAGGTAGAACGTTAGAGGTGTTTGTGGTGACACGGCGTATGAATATAATTATTTTTAGGTACAAAGTGGAGTTGAATAGAGTGCCCTCAGGCAACTGGGTGCTTATCGAGGGTATTGATCAGTCTATAGTCAAAACTGCTACCATCACGGACCTGACGATTCACGATGATCTTTATATATTCAGGCCGTTGAAGTTTAATACACAGAGCATCATCAAAATAGCAGGTGAGTGAAAAACAGCAAATTTTATATTTTTCTGTGTCAATAGGGTTAAAATGTGGACTTCATGTCGGCCAGTTTAATTTTTTTGCAAAATGGTTCCAAAAGAGGTACATAAATCCTTCAATTTACATTTTTAAGTGAGTAAAAATCACACATTTTGCATTTTTGTAGCTCAATATGATTTAAGTAGTGATTTTTGCATTTTCCTCTCTCAATAGGCTTAAATCTGGGTTACGTGGCGGTCGATTACATAATTTTGCAAAATTATTGTAAAAGGAGTTTTATAAATTATGGTGTACATTTTTAATTGTACCTGCAAAGTTGCAAGTGAATGAAAAATGCTGAATTCCTCATTTTTGTACTTCATTAAGGTTAAAATTTGGACTACATGGCGGTCAATTATAGAATTTTTCTAAATTTCAACCACAAAAGTATATTTTCCTGTATCAGGTAATGAAAGACGACACTTTTTTGCTTATTTGTACATCAATTGGGTTAAAATCTGGAGTATATGGTGGCCGATCACATTTTAAAAAATTATGACCAGAAAATTTATGTCATCTTCGATATCGATATCTTCGACTAAATGGCAATCGATTACATTATTTTGGAAAATTATTACCACAAAAGTTATATAAACTTCAATGGTTTTTTTTGTCAGTTACCAGGGGAGTGAATGATGGCAAATTTTGCATTTTCGTATATCAATAGGGTTCGAAACTACAAGGTGGCTTTTCTTTCAGTTGAGCCGGTAAACCCTTCCGAGCTGCCGAAAATGTTGGACGGCCTGCGGAAAGTGAACAAGTCATACCCATTACTGACCACGAAAGTAGAGGAGAGTGGCGAACACGTCGTCCTGGGCACGGGCGAGCTCTATTTGGACTGCGTCATGCACGACCTTCGCAAAATGTACTCCGAAATAGACATAAAAGGTAACGGTCGTATTTTTAACGTCCGTACGAAAATAACTTTTCCGCATCTTCAACTATTACTCTTTTCCAGTTGCCGACCCCGTGGTGGCCTTCTGCGAGACGGTCGTGGAGACGTCGAGTTTGAAATGTTTCGCCGAGACGCCCAACAAGAAGAACAAGCTCACCATGATCGCCGAGCCCCTGGAGAAGGGCCTGGCCGAGGACATAGAGAACGAGAACGTGCAGATCACGTGGAACAAGAAGAAGCTGGGAGAGTTCTTCCAGACCAAGTACGACTGGGACTTGCTGGCCGCCAGGAGCATATGGGCCTTCGGGCCGGACAATACAGGTCAGTAATCACACATAATTAAATATTACGTTATTTTCAATGTAATTTTCATCTAATCATCATGGGTGTGCCTCAGGGAGGCGTTACAGGGCTCTTTAACAATATATTTATGCATTGTGACATTTTCGATTCAACCAGGCCGTGAACTGGAAACAATTGGCAAATAAACAAGAGTTCAATTGTTTCACGGCCTACTTCAGTAAAAATGAAATAGTAGTAGTTGCAAATAATATATATTATCTAATCTTTTACAATGCTGTATGTTGTTCAGAGCAAATTGTGGGATTACAGGATTAACAAAATATGCGTTGGCTGAGGTTTATGATTCAGATACTCTTTGAACCGAAACAATTGAGAAATAAAGAATTGTTCAATTGTTTCGTGGGTTACTTCAGTGAAAACTGTGTATATAGTATTTCAATTATCCCAAATTTGTAGTAAAAATCATGATTTATTGAACTAATCCACAGGGGCATGCCACAGGGAGTGGTTGCAGGCCTCTTTAAAGATGCATGTATGAGCTGTGACATTTCTGACTCAAGAAGGCTGTGAACTGAGAACAATTGATAAATAAACAAGGGTTCAATTGTTCCATGGCCAGCTTCATTGAAAATTGCATAGTCTTGTTTATTTTGATCAAAATTTTTGCTGGAAATGATATAAATCAAATTATTTATAGTGTGTCGCATTCTTTGTATACTCGAACATTCTAGTAAACGATATTCTCTCATTTTGAGTTTCATATAAGAACAAAATTGTGAAACAAAAAACGATTGACAAATAAAGACATCTTTAATTGTTCCATAGCCTACTTCTGTGAAAACTGTACTTCTATTGCTTAAAATTTGCAGTCTAAATGGTAAAAATCATAAATTTCGAATAAATTGACACGGGTATGCCACAGGAAGTGGTTGCAGGCCTCTTTAATAATGCATGTATGGGCTGTGACATTTCTGGCTCAAGTAGGCTGTAAACTGGGAACAATTGATAAATAAATAAGCATTCAGTTGTTCCATGGCCCACTTTAAAGGAAATTGTGTATATATAATCTTTAATTTGCTTAAATTTTGTCTTTTAAAATGTAAATATCATTTTGCAACTCTCCGCTGGATCTCTTGCAGGACCGAACATCCTTGTGGACGACACGCTGCCGTCCGAGGTAGACAAGGCCCTCCTGAGCTCCGTAAAGGACTCCATCGTGCAGGGCTTCCAGTGGGGCACCCGCGAGGGTCCCCTCTGCGAAGAGCCCATCAGGAACACGAAATTCAAGATCTTGGACGCTGTCATCGCCAACGAGCCCCTTCACAGGGGCGGCGGCCAGATAATCCCGACGGCGAGGCGGGTGGTGTATTCCGCCTTCCTCATGGCCACGCCCAGGCTGATGGAGCCCTACCTGTTCGTGGAGGTGCAGGCGCCGGCGGATTGTGTGTCGGCGGTGTATACGGTGCTGGCGAAACGACGGTAAGTTTGAATTTTCGTGGGATTTTTCCACGGTCTTATTATGTACCTTTTCAGTGGTCACGTTACTCAAGACGCTCCGGTTCCCGGGTCGCCGTTGTACACCATTAAAGCTTTCATTCCGGCGATCGACAGTTTCGGTTTCGAGACGGATCTGAGGACGCACACACAGGGGCAGGCGTTTTGTCTGTCCGTCTTCCATCACTGGCAGGTTAGTTGGAAAAAAAATTGTGCGGTGGAACGAAAAGTCCCATTTCTTTTATTATCTAACTAATCGACACGGGTATGCCACAGGGAGTGGTTGTAGGGCTCTTTAATAATGTATGTATGGGCTGCAATGTTTCTGATTCAAGTAGGCTGTGGATTGGAAACATTTGAGATATAAACAAGAGTTCAATTATTCCATGGCCTGCTTCACTGAAAATTACGTAGTAATAGTTATTTTGGTCAAAATTTATGCTGGTGATCAAATTTTTTTCAACGTGGTGCCTCATTTTACGCATATGCAAACATTCTCTCTTTTTTAGTTTCGTAATAGAATAAAATGGTTGAGAATAAATTATATTTTTCCTTATTTTGAATTGATCCAGACGAGGCACAATAATCTGATGATTTAAATCCGCTGTGGACCAAAACAATTGAGAAATAAAGAATTGTTCAATTGTTTCATGACTTACTTCGGTAAAAACTATGTATGTAATACTTCAATTGTCTCAAATTTGCAAGGTAAATGGAAATTAATAATTTTTGAAGTAATTGAGAGGGTGTGCCACAGGGAGTTGTTGTGGGGCTCTTTAATAACGTATGTATGGGCTATAATATTTCTAATTCAGGTAGGCTGTGGATTGGAAACAAACGAATTATAAACAAGAGTTCAATTGTTCCATGGCTTTATTGAAAATTTCTTATTTTGCTCAAAAATTTGTGCTCTAAATGGTAGAAATGAAATTTTTACAACGTTGTGTCGCATTCTGCGGTGCAGCGGAAGGAAAAGTCCCATTTTTGTTTTTGTTTTAGATTGTGCCGGGAGACCCGTTGGACAAGACGATCGTGATAAGGCCCCTGGAACCTCAACCGGCCACGCATTTGGCCAGGGAATTTATGATAAAGACACGTAGGAGAAAGGGATTGAGTCAAGACGTGTCCATTAACAAGTTCTTCGACGATCCCATGTTGTTGGAGCTGGCGCGGCAGGACGTCATGTTGAATTACCCGCTATTGTGAAGTGTGATTGTTTATTTTAAGGTAATTTTTTTTTATATTAAGGGAAATATAGTAGTTTGAAAAATACAAGAATTTTTTTTTATTTTGGGTTTTTTTTTCGTTTTTCCTTTTATATTTTGTGAAGTGTGTGCTGTTTCCGATATATTTGTATTATTTGTTGTTAAAACATACATGAATTTTAATAGGCAATGTTTTTATGTCACTGTTTTCCGAACTTCAGGAACCTACCGGACGTACAAAGGCCTTAACTATTTTTCGGTTACTTACGTTGGTCTTAAATTTTGAAGAAAGTGTACCCCACATTTGCAGACTTTAATTTTTTGTGTTTGTACAGAGTTAACTATGACAAAGTACAAATATTTTAAGAGGGAATATTCATAAAGTGAAAAAATTATTATTTCGAAACTATATTAAACCCCTATGTATCACTGACTCTGGCCTTCTGTCAGCCACAAGATTAGGTACATTCTGCAATTCAAAGCGTTATCACGTATATTGATTTATGCTGTTTTGAAAGAAACAATTTTATTTACAAAATGTAGATGATCGTTTAATGATTTAATGAGACACAATATGCTAACGCAGAGAGGTAGCACCTACCTTACTGATATTTATTTCCAGAGTTGATATTGGAGATTTCAAGAATGTTGATTCATTTTCTGCTTTCTTGTTTACATTAACCTTGTCATTACAAAGATTTTTGTTCTGGTCCGACGACCACGACCAGTTGGATTCCCTCAATCAGTAAAAACCACAAAGGGTAGTAAAAAAACACACACAAATACATAGAAACACTGTCACGTGTTTATAGGCAGTACAGCGGCTGTTCAAAGAGTTTGTCTATTCGAAAAACGTCTTTGGTATTACTCTGCCACGATATGTTCTTTGACACATTTCCAATAAATCAGCGCCTTATCCATCGTCATGATTGTAAATACACAATAAATACGCGAAAACTAAATTTGTGAAGTACTGAAAAATTATTTCAAACTAAACGGTGAAGTATGCGATATTTTATTTTTGACAGAATCTGATGCAGGCGCCACCTGTGCAAGGTGTACTTCACGCCGATAAATTTTTAAACTTCTTGTGTTGTCGAGGAATTAAATTGTTAATACAAATAATAGCAATAATCGACGATAACTATTTTAAACTATAACATCCTGAGATGTTTACAGTGTTTTTTAAAAATCTTGAATTGGCCTTTAGAATATAATCTAAGCTTTGATCTAGATTACGGTATGTAATTAAATAAAGGAATTTATGTCGGATACAGATATTTAGAGAAATAAAGAATTGTTCAGTTGTTTCATGGCCTACTTCAGTGAAAATTGCAGATACAATGCTCAAATTGCCCAAACGTGCAATTTGAATTGTATTTTGAACTAATCTACAAAGTTATGCCACAAGGAAGGGTTACAAGCCTGTTTAATAAAATATGTATGAGCTGCTATGATATGTTTCATTCAAGTAGGCTATGGACCAAAACAAGTGATGAATAAAGAACTGTGCGATTGTTCCATGGCCTACTTCAGTAATAACTGCGTATATAATGCTTAAATTATCCAAAATTTGCACCGTACATTGTAGATATTGATAGCCTTTAACTGTGTGTCTGAAAACAAAATTCACTTACCTTTCGAAAACTGCCGGCGCCCCTTGGAATAATTCTGTGAAGTAGGTGATTGCAAACAAAAATATTAACACTCATAACCTTTATTAGAATTGTACTTATTGTCAGAACATATTTAAGGACACATTTTTATAGTAACTTTTTTTTCGGCATCAACATGTCGTCTAAACTCGCAATTTCTTTCATTTACAAAATACGGTGTGGAATACAATGTAGAGAACATGTCGACGCGGATCTCAACGCACGGTTACACATCCACGCTTAAATAAAAACAAAAACAATATTTTAATCGGATTTATTTTCATACACACCAAAAAACTAAACAGTTTTTAAAAAAATACTAAAACGGTAAAAGGGTCCTTAACATCTCTTTCAATATGAAAAAACTACCAAATCACAGGCTACGAAACTAGATTTCGGAACTTTAAGCGAAACGGTCTTTCGTTAAAGTCGAAATTGACAAGTTTTCCAATTGTAACAAATATCGGGACTCGAATTTCATCAGTATAATAAACTAATATCAATAGATTCATGTTTCGGATAAATAAAACTTACAAAATTACCTCTCTGATCAATTTTTAACCTTACTTACGGTACATCCGGGTTTAAAAATCGACCAAAGCCCAAAGGAACTTCGAAACGAGCAAAAGTCGAGTTGCGTTAAAATATCAGATTTACGAAAGGAAAAAAACACGGGAACGAGCAATTTAAAAAAAGGCGCCCCACCCCGGGCTCCCACGCGGTGAGAATTTTTAAGCCTACGGCGGTCGTGCAGGCCAAAGCGTTTTTCGCGGCTACGGTTAATCAGGCCACGGCAAGCAGAGGGAGCCACGGGCGCTCGATATACTTCCAAGGAAATTTACACCAATTAACGAACATTCATCCACAGTTACAGCTGTACAGAATTTGAAATTTGTCGGCTAACTATTGTATTATCGTTTTACTAAGCAGTTTTTTTTTCACGTTTTTGCCGTCTGCGTGACGTGCCGTCGCATCGCGATGTGTCAAATAAATATCTGGAAAACCCTCCCGATAATACCCAAGCGCCACAGAACATCTTAGTCGGTGAAATCGACATCGGGTGGTCTCCGAGGACGGGCCGCGGACTCCCCCGGGTGTGTACGAGATGAGTCGTTTGTTCACGCAGACATTTTTTAAAAAATAATTCATAGATGGACTCGTCTTTAACTACTTATCTACAAATAGGTACGCCGCCGGCTAAATGTGGGCGACGTCTCAAGTACATTCGAAAGGTGTGGATGCGATTCCTACAAAAAAAAAAAAAAACAGTTGGGAACGTTTTTAATAAATACATACCGTAACCTTACTTTTAGACTGGAACGTAGTTTCCTTTGGGAGTGTACCAGATCTGGCCCGTGGCCAGACGCCTAAGTATTTCCTTGGAAAGCAGTCTTTTCTCCTTTTTAATCTTCTTCAGTACGCCTTTGTTCTCCTGGGCACGCCTGGAGAGATATGGCAGCACTTCGTTTACGGGCCCGTAGGGGATGTACTTGTAGGCCGAGTACCCTGACTGACCTGCGAAGCCAAAAGTAGATCAATAGGATTCTCAGGCTTGACGGATCGTTTTTTACCTAGCGGGAAGGTGATGTAGTCACACATGGCTAACAATTGACCGAAACAGATGACTTTATCGCCGGGTTCGATGCCAAACTCCTTCATTTTCTCGATGGCGAAACGGACGGTGTTCTCGTTGTGTGACGCCACCATGATGGCGATCTTCTTGTCCTCCCCCTTCTCCTTGAAGGCCTTTATCCTCTTCAGGCACTCCGTCAGCGTACTGTGGTACATCTCGGTGGTGGCTTCGAAGTTGGGGTTGGTGGGGTCTGGATAGCCCATCGCCGCCGCCCTAGCTCTTTCCTGAAAGATATTGGCTCATTCAAAACTTGAATTAGGCACCTGGATTGTTGTAATCTTAATGACGTTCTTATGAAGTCTAAATATTCCTGGTTGTCTTCATTTTGATACTCATTAATTAATAAAAGTGAAAGGGACGAGAATTTACATTTTGGGGTAATGTGAAGAACCAAAATGGCTACTACTGTTAATACTTTATACAGGTGTAACCTATAACATTGTAAATCTTTGCATATTCACACTAGAATGCCCTGTATAAGGTTTTAATAAAAACTAGGTGTCCTTAATTTCCGCCATTTTGGTTCTTGTTTGTCGACAATCAGAAGTGGGATGACAAAGTGCATGCATATAAATATTTTCCACGTTATATCCCACCTGTGACTGTAAAATATTTAATGTGCAACACTAGAACGTCATATACAAAGCTGAAATATAGACATCTGTGTTTGCCGCCATTTTGGTGCTTGTTCGTCGAGACTACATCCACTAACCTGTTCGAGATAGGCTCCACGCACCAGCTTGGCCCCGAAGAAGAAATTCTGACGTTTGGCCTGTTCCAAATCAGTCGTTACCTCCGTCAGGGCGTTTCTCAGGTAGCACTGGTATGTGTTGAAGACGATCGCCTTCTCCTTGTTGTACTTCCTCATAAACTCCAGCGTGATCCGCGTAATAGCAGGCTGGAAGTAAGTCTGTTCAGCGTCGACCATAATACGGACATCCATCTCCTGCGCCGCCTGCAACGAAAACGACGTTTTATTCCCCGGAGACTTAAGTTTACGTTCAATCAGGCGGAGCGCCTGTCGACCGGAACGCCTTCCCGGACACTCTCTCTCTCGCTAAGCCTACCACACTTAAACAGGCCGGAACAGGGTTAAGGGGGTACCCCCGCATCAAGCTCTAGCACACTCACTTTGACAATGGTGTTCACCCTCCTGATCATGTTACGGAACATCTCCTCCTCTTTCGTCGACAGCTGGCTTATGAGCCTGGTCATCCGGCCCGTTTTAAGGTCGGGCACCCTGAACGTCATGCTCAGCTCCTGGTTATCGTCGATGATACCGGACCATGGGAACAAGTGAAGGACGCTGTGGTAAATAAACAAATGAGTATCAGGACGTGTCAACTGGAAAATAGCGGTTATTCAGTTCGTGTGTCTAGAGAATACGGTGGGCGGTTCATCGGGCTAATTTTTTTATCTGGAGTGCAAATACTTGAGTACTGACTATAAACAGTGTCTTTAGTTAACTGTAATCATTTAAAAAATACTAAATGCTTTAATATATATTTTTATTCCTTGCTGCCATCTTAGTTACATCACTGTAAACTGTGCTATTTCAAAACTGAAATTCGCAATACTAATAAGTGATGTCATCGACAAGGTTGTATATGGTTTCCTCAACCGCCGCCATTTTGGTTCCTATGTATTGGGTACCATCAATCAACATATTTATTTGAAAAAAATCTGTTGCATGAAATTTGTGGTAATTAGGGATAACCAAAATGGCTACTATTGCGGATATTACTCAATTATATATAAGTTTTATCGATTGATAATTCTATTTTTCTTTTCGCATCACTATTTCTGTTTAGAATTCACAATTTTTAAATTAAATACAGCAATTTTCGGTAACGAAACTTATTTGTTATGTTAAATGTGAATGATATCGCTCTTACCCCTGCTTGTCGTACGTAACTTGCTTAAGGAACTTCCTGAGTGACTCCTTGTCCTTTATTTTGTCGAATTTCGATTCGAGATCCTCGTGTTTCAAGTGGTGAGACAGCACATTCCCCTCCCCTCCCACTATTTCAGTCATATACTGACGGGCCCTCATGATTACCTCAGACAGTTGGAGCTAAAATAGGAATCATTTAACGTCGCTTAAGCCCTTCTGCAAATTGACGAATCGACTTATCCAGGACACTCTAGAAATGGCTACAAGGATTTTAAAGGGTGAGAAACTTTACCCTATAGCATCCTGGATATGCGACCGTGGGACAAATCGCTTACCAGTAACTGCGGCCTGCCTAGCGCCGTGAGTTTGATGGCGGTGATGCCCGTACCATAAGTCGCACCTGGAATCAAAGAGAAACGCAATTATACTGCGTCCGGGACTGTACACCCCCCACCCAACAACAGTACAGGTCCGACCAAAGGTCTATTATTTATAGGTCAAGTCGGCGATGCCGTTAAAACATTTGATCGGATCATTATAGCAGAAGCAATTCTCCTCCCTAAGGAAAACGGATACAAAGCGAAAAAATCAAACTAGATACTCTGGAAAAAAAACAACGGAGGCTCCTCTAAAAGCCAAAAAATTTTACAGCGGGAAGTCTCACGTAATACCACAAAAATGTTATCGGACAATTTTTTTTTTTTATTTGTAGAAACTGTGTAGTTTGTTCTAGAAGCGTAAATATCAAGAAATACAGTATTTTAGGCAAGGTATCAATAATAACAGCGGAATATGAAATGTGATGAAAAAATATAATTTCAAAATTATTTTTGAGTATGTAAAATTTAAAAAATATATCTTTGTAACCAGGTTTTTTTTTATTTTATTTTTTTTTTGTAATAAGCAGGTGGCTTTTTGCCAAGTGCAATATTCACTTGGAGTGCCAAAATGATTTAAACTATGGCAGTGTTGTATAAATTTAGATAGTTATAGGGTTCTATAGGATCTTTAGACAACGGTCAAAAATTGCTAGGTAACAATTTTTATTGAATTTGCATAACAGAATATAAAATTATTAATATTTTCACGGCTTTACCCGTGGTGTACATTTATTTATGGAAAAGGTGCTGCACTACGCCACTGGGCAATATATTACAACAACAATTACATCAATTGAAAGACTTTCACTCATATACAGGGCGATTCAGTCATAATGTCATTAATTGTAACCACGTATTCGGAAGGCCTAAGAAAGAAAGCAGTGAAACGAGCAACGTCACACCTGTGTTACCACATTACGGCTAAATATTTGTTCTTTCAGACTATTCGCTAATAACTGATTCGTTTATTATTTTTTTGTAAACCTTTAACACCCTGTATCTCAAATACAAAGCCTCCTAAAGCAAAGTAGCAGGCGGACGAACGCTCTGGCCTGTACAACAGGACACAGCGCAGCATGAAATTCCGCCTTATTATCGACACCTTGCCGTAGGAAAAAAATCTACGGGATAGAAATCATTACGCCATACTTATCTGGTGGGTTAAAAAATTTAGCATTTTCCCAATTCGTTACATTTACCTACAACCGGGGTATTACCAAGACTTGTAAGATCTGCGAATGTCAGCACTGTGTGCAAAATATGCGACCTTTCTCTTCACTAAGACTACTTTACCTGTCGTCTTCTGAAAATCTAGGGAAAGAAATAACACAGACTCATGAATATACAGTCGCAAACGGCATCGGTTTGTTGAAATCATAAAAAAAAAAATAGTGACAGTGTGCTAATAAAATAGATGTGGTGCGAAGAGATTGTGCAACATAATTATATTATTTTAAATAAAAAAATGAATGAAATAATAAATGACTAGGCCTTGCAAGTATCTGTTGCACAAATAACAACGTAATATTACAAATGTTTCATATTGAGTAGGAAAAAAATGTACAACTTTGTATAACAAAATATTTGAGCCAAGGTCAGACGGTAGTTGGCACCATTGCGTCGTTTCGCGTCCAAGTTGCATCTAGTACGCGTTAGACGACTTCTTTCATTTGTCTTCGTCACGAACAAGCTTATGATTAATACCTTCACATTATTAGAATTAATTTAAAAATCAAATAAAAAAAAAATATATAAAATCAATAAATAACGAGAAAAAACGCAAAAATATTTTAGGTACAGAAATCTTTGAAAATACGTATTTTTTTTCAAATTTAACTGCAGATGTAAATATTGTAACTAACTTGTAAACTTATAGTTGCAAGTGAGAGAGAGACAGAGGGAGAGGCCTCTTGCTAATAAATATAAAATCTTTCATAAAACACCTTCAATAAAGAACATATGAAAGAAAACGTCAAGTCAAGTAGATTGTACCTGGTCCAATTTTATTAAACGCTATGTATATGATACAAGATGTATGCTTTTGAATAAACAAATCAAGAATTTTATTTTTGATATTACTTTTGTTCTACATATTTTATTTTTCGAGATTTCTGTACCTAAAAACAAAACAAATTTGATCAGTTTACTGCGAGAAATACGGTAACTTTATTAAGAATTCTAAGAGCCATAGAACAATGACTGCGCTGCTAAATTTTTACAAAAAAAAATCATTGAAACTGCAGAGATCTTTTAAATTTTCCATGCGCGTTTCAGGTCATATTTGAACACACTGTATACCATATACGTATAAGCAAACGTGGCAGTACTTCATGGGTAGATTTACTCGTATTTTCTATATTCTTTTTATCTCTGTTAAAATTAGTTTGGATAAGGCTCGTTAGGTATTAATCTTGGCGTTGGCAACCTTGCCAAACAGGTGAATATCAAAAAACCAACTAGGCTTAGCTGTTACTATGATTATGGTATCGTGCCAAAATCTGCCAAAAACTATATTGCATGCCACACATTTTATGTATATAACCTAAGTAATTACATTTTTTGATTAAAAAATCCTTAAATTCTGCATATCAAAATTTTTATCTAATTGTACTTGTTACAATAGAGTGGCCAAATTATTGGTTAAATTAAATTTAGGGCTAACCAACTTTTGGACAAAATATACACGATACAACAAACCACAACAAGTGCAATAACTGGCACCAAAGCATAACCTAATTTTAAAATATTTCATATAAAATCGTAAATAATTTTTGAATTGAACGATTTGAAATTTGCGACGATTTTCTGTACAAAGTTTCACATCCTCTATTGTCACTTTAAAATTTGTTTCCTCATCTCGCGACACGGGACAATGACCTCTCACCCTTCCCGATCTGAACCCTATTACCGCGCGCAACGAACCAAGCGAACCATGCGAGACACAACGGAACAAACTAAAAACGGCTATGGGCGACGGCGACGCTCGGTACTAACCTGCAATGGCCTCGAGGCACTTGATGAAGGTCTCCATGTTTCTCTCGCAAGTCGCCTCGTTGAGGTAGAAGTACGTCCTGGCCGACTGCACCTTGTACCTCCTGTCCGCGAACGTCTTGTCCACGTGGTACTGCTTCAGTGAGCCTTCAACTTCCGGTTCGCCCGCTTCCGGTACAGAAGACCTGGAAAAAAAAATGACTTAGCAAATCTGGCACTCGACGTTGTGCCATGTTTAAAAATATTCGAATAAATTGGTTCAATCAAAATTTGCCTTCTGCCAACGCACTTCCCCTTTCCTACCAATCCATTATCAAGCTATTTTAATGTAGACTGTTAACATAGTGTTAAAATTTTAACACCTCGTACAAGCGCCAATCAATAAAACTTATTACAACAATAACCCTCATAAGGTATATTTCGTCAATTGCTGCTAAACGCCGGCATATCTAACCACATCAAAGACTTATTGACAGTTATTTTTTGTGAGGATGTTTTAGACAGCGTGGACGTTTAAACGCGACAACGTAATTCGTCAATCTTCTCAGTGGATAAAACGCGACTATAACATGCAATACAACGTTTTATCCACAATCACAAGCTCAGCGTCGGACTTACTCGACTTCTCGTTTCTCGGCTTCCTCTTGCGACAGGTCCTCCTCCACCGAGTAGTCGAGGATCGGTTTCACGCCGAAGGATCGCAACCTCTCCAATTTCGGCCGGATCTTGTATTCGTCCTCACCAGCCACGAAGTGCCCGTAGAAGGTCGCCTTCATCAGCATTATGAATAATTTCTCTCCCAGCACGTTCCGCGCTAGCTTCATGAGCTGAAAACAAAAAAAAATACAGAATTCACCACCAAAAAAAAAAAAACAACACTACAATTTCTAATACTAATAATAATGTATTATGAATACAAAACTTTTTTAACAATAATCAATTTTAAACATCATATTTTCACTTTGTAATGTGCAAATTATCAAATGAACTTAAACTTTTTCTGCCAACCTTGTCAAATAATAGGGACTCTCTAACTCTAAAAATCAGGTTGCCAGGAAATAACAAATTACTATTTGACAACTCTTAAAGGAATGCTATTGTACTTATCAAACATTGTAAGAAGTGATAATGGGCAAGCATTTACAATTAGAATGAGTGAAGTTGACCGAAGGTATCAAAACTAATTATCATCTAATCGAAATTACTTTCTGTTGACAAAAAATATAATTTCGGCAGATCTATCAGACAGGGTATCCGCAATAGCAGCCATTTTGGATCTTTCTCTTCGAACTTTGATTAATGATTTAAAAAAATGAAATAGGTTATGTTTCATGCTATTTACGTCCATTTTTGCAATAAAACTGACAGTTCCCATGGAACGATGTTTTTTTTAAACTAAATGGGAGACGCAAAACTTGCCCACGCTGCAAACATTTTGCCGCTCCACATACATAGCGGACCAATACTCGCAACTTCGTCCGCGGTCCAGCTTAGACCTCAGGATCACACGGATCGCACCTGGCAACAAAACCGCGTATTTCACCTTTCGAAAGGTTAACACGTGAGTGGGGAATCCGGCTGTGTTCCCCATTTTCAGCGGTGGCACGTGGACGTGATAATGGGCGAAGCGGAAGCATAAATAATACTTCAGAATTTGTTGTTTTAAGGTTTAACAAAAATGTAAAACAAATCCATATTAGTTCATTCTGGTCACCTATACGCGTCCCCGTTGATATAGCAACCGCCTTAAACTAAGAAGGATAACAGGTTTAAGTAATCCATTTGATTTGCGTGATGAAAAATGAAAAAAAATATTTAGATGATGGAAAAGCAATACGCCAATTTATTAACGAACCGAGACGAAGGTTACGTTTTATAACAAGTATTCTTTTTTCGATATCTACTGGTTTTGATAAATAATCTTTAATTTTGAAAGTTTAGCTAGAACCGGTAACTTCAGGTGAAACGGTGTGTCATCTGACGAGCCGCCACTGCATTTGTCCTGGAATCGATCGGACTTTGCGGTACGAGGCCTTGAATAAGGCAATCGATACCACCCCGACGCGACGGGGTGGCTCGGAAGGAACCGAGAGAATGTACCGACTGCCATTCATTGTTATTTTATTGCCATTTTACTAGTTTCACCACACTGAGCAATGTGATGTGGGTGGGTAGTAGAAATTACAGGGTGTTCCTTAATGTATGCGAATATTTAAGGGAGTGATTCTACATCGAAAATAAATGATAGTTTGCTTTATAAACTATGGTCCGAAAATGTTCCGTTACAAAAACACGGGGTATTAAAGTTTCAGGAAAAAAAGTTGTTTTCTATCAAAATTGTATCCTTTAATAATTTACATGAATTTTCTCGGATAATCGGTTTTTATTATTTTTTTCTCAAAAACGGCGCATTGCAGTCCAAAAAGTCAAGACGGCTCTTATTTTTCAAATTGAACGGGAAATTAAAAAATATTTTTTATCTGGGAGAAAACCATTGGCTTTAAAAATAAAGTCAGTACCCGTGCGCGGCTAATAACAAATTTATGCGTTACTTTATGAACGCACTATATAAAAGGATGCTTCCTATACGGGAGACCACGAGCAGAAAAAATAGGTTTTTATGTTTGAATCTGCTCGTGAAGATGCTATAAATTTTTTACGGCACTTTTTCGGGAACTCAGTATTAATGATGTAACCTCAAAATTAATTTTTTGTCATTTAATATTTTGCATTTTTTGCAATTGAGCATTTATTCATAAAAACTAAACCTATGAATGAAAAATCTAAACCCCTGAAGGACTTTGAAATATTTATGTTCCTAAATATTTGTTGGTTAGACCGCTTTGTATAGCTATACATTCGTTTTACTTCGGTACCTTTGAATATTCGTAGGTGGCATGAGATAACAGTCGTATTATTTGCTAAGCTCTCTATTATTCAGTTCTTAAATGTCTAAAAATTATTTGTACTCGTTCTATTTCAAGAATACGGCTCCCTTAAATAGCCCTTGTTGACTAAAAAACTAATCGTAACTTTCGTTATATTCGGGTTTGCAAAACTAAAATTGAACAAACAAAACTAATATTGAATATCATTCAAAAAGCTTTGTTCGAGAAAGTCTTATTATGCCAAATCGATAAATTTAACTGCTTTTGTATGATTTTTCGATTTCATATATTGAGTTTTATTATTTTGAAAAAAAAAAAAATGCAAACGCGCTAATTTTATAATCAATAAGGCCCGTTTAGTGCTTTTGAATTTCAAATATTTTTTTGACACATTATTTTTGGCGCCACTGTTTGGCGTCCTTCAGAACGTATGCTTAAAATACTGCAGGTTACAAAAATGCAGATTCACGCAATAACAACCTGCAATTTGAATGAAATTTAATTTGTGTGAATTGTGCTCATAGGCGTACTACTACACATTTTTCGAGGTTGAAAATTTAATTCCTTTTATATAAAAATTTGGTACGTAAAACAAACCTTTTTAATAAAAAAATACTAGTACTGTAATTCTGTCCTTTTAAAAAAATGTTGTCTTACGTCTGGATTATTTGAATTCAAATATTATACAACGATTGTTATTGGGTCATGTATTATATATATTACGATAAAGATGAAAAAAACGTTTATAAACATCTCATTTTTCAAGTGGTACACAACTAATCATAATTTTTTATCATTTAAAATGAGATTTTAATCAAGGCTAACTGGTTCTGTCTGTGTAAGTTTGCCTTGTACATATACGAGAGGCTGAGAATATGGAAGTAGCATTTCTAAATATCTTTATTTTCAGGCAAAATATATGTGCGGCGAATTTAGAACAAATTACAGTTCATTGAACTTCTAGTTTTAACATTTTGCTTTGATATTCAGAAGAAAGCAAAGACGGGCAGCTGCGCTAAGGATTCTATCGAGAAGTTCAAAACTTTTTGTCCAATTTGAATTTTTTACTCTCAATGAATAAATTTCACGCCACTGTTAATATAAACTGCTTTCCATAAATCAATGTTGGATAATTCTACAAACATTGCTAGAAATTACTTAATTTCTTTAAACAATACCCTTACAACTCTATTTGGATGTCACGATTTAACGTAACCACGTAAAAAATTGTATCAACCAACGTCTATTAGCGTCGAGTGTCGCTATTATTTGCAGAACACCCGTGACGATCTTGTAAATGACTTTCATCAACGTTGTGGGTACACAATTATTATGCATATTGCTACAGTAAATCTACTGTTACGTAAGACTATAATTGACTCATCGAAAACCTCAATTGCCGCGAATCCTGTAAACAGTCAACAAACGATACGACGTAGGAATTCCGTTCAGGCGGACACTTTCGAATACTGGGTGACGCAATAAATAAGAAAATAAAAATATTTAAATACATCTGCAATATATCCAACAAATACTGTAAAATATTCAGTCGAATAGAATTCTGGAAGATTGGCCACCTTTTGTGTGCTACCATTTGAAAACACAAATATGTCATTATCAAATGTCACAATTTGCAATTTCCTTTATAACAAAAGTTGTATACAGGGTGATTCATTAAGAATTGGCAATCTCTGAACTGGAGATACTACACACCAAAATATGGCGATTGAGCCAAATATGCCTTATCCGAATGTTGCTGGTTTAAAAAATACAGGGTGTTCAATGCTAGAATTTTATTTTGAAATATCTCAATAACTTTGAAACCTGTCGGAATATTGAAAAAAGAATTGGCGCAATTATGTTTTTTGGCACGGCAAATAAGAATTTTTAACTAATTTTGACGTCACTAGTAGAGGGCGCCACTTATGGCACAGCATGTTTCTTATAAATGGCAGAACTTTTTTGCTGCTTAGTGTATCCATTTGTCTATTGAAACAATCGATTCTCCTACCTGTTCTATCTAAAAAAGGTATACCTTGTTGAAGTCGTTTGGAGTAACAGTTTTCGAAATAATCCTGTTTGAAATATTCAGTGCACCGATTGAAAACTGTTATCGTTTCAGGTAAAGTGCCTTTTCTACTGAAAATACAGCAAAATTTTACTTGAAAAAGTTGTTCAGAACGGTAAATTATGGGGACGTGCAAAATTTCAAGAAGATCGGCCTGCTTTTATAAAATATTTGCGCTTTGTTGAAAAATGGTTTCAAACCTCGCCATCTAAGAAACGTCAAATTGCCGATTCAAACAACCGACAGCTACGTTACAAATCGTGTAGTGTGCTGCCACGCGCGGTGTGTCACCAGTACTACCAAACAGACTAGATGGGCATGGGTGCTGCGTTTTAGCAGACGATAGTTGAATAAACTCAAAAAAATTCATTTCACTTAAACATTCTGGACATACTACCACGTACGTCATAAAATTAACAATTTGCTAGACCTACGACGTCTTATTTAGCCGGGAAAACTTGCCATTCGCACCGGTTAAACAATTGCAATAGTTATACGGAATCCAGTTTTTTCCAGATCGCAAAAAGCTTAACAAACGCCGACGTGGATTAAAAAAATCCGCGTAGCGAATTCTGGTATTATTTATAAATTCCAAATTACCAATAAACCGCGGTTTGTCGTAATTATCGTGTGGGTTTAATGGCGCGGTATTAAATCTATAAATAAACAATGTGTCTACCGGGTTTTTACACCTTTATTCGCTAAAGGCTACCGCGCACGTCGCGGTATGACCGAACGCGGTGGTCTGCAAGTTCCACACACTATCGTTCATCATCGATGAAGCAAGTAACGTGCATGCAATTTTATTTCTTGAAATAAAACGCAGTTTCAATATTTAGAATTTATATGACGGTTAGTTTTTCCATTTCTATATACGAGGTGATTCAGAAATGGTCATTAAAAATTGAATCTCTTATTGTTTAATGAATAAAAATTGTATATGGCATCTGTATAGGGGACGCTTATAAATACAATTTTGTAAACATAAAATAAAAAAGAGCAGTTCAAAAATTATTTAAAAACACTTCCGCACGTCACTGGAAACTCGTTCACTGTAAAACATGGCGTGGACAAAACATGGAAAGAAATAAATTAACATTTTACATCTATTTTTATACAGCAAATTCAACTGCTTTTGCCGCTATTCTTATTAATTATTAATAATCTTTATTTTTTAAAGATTCCCAAAGAAATGAGTTCAAACGGTTTAAAGTCAGGAGATCATGACGGTCATGGTCACCCTGTATATATGCCTCATCGACTTCTGATTTCCCTTATTGCTATCTTATACAAATAAAGTGATAATCTTCGTAGGAAGATTAACGAATATTTTTTATCACGATGTCTAGAGAATAATCCCGATAAATTTTGTCTTACTTTTATTGATGCCATAATTTTTTATATGCCTTAATTTTGTTATATTGTCATTCATATACGGAGTGTTTTCGGTGGGTAAATCATCATTTTTGGTAATTTAAAAATTTGTGGCATTTCCTTTAAAAAATCTGCTATTTTTGGTATTTGGTGTACAAATTTTTTACAAGTTATTTACCCTTCGAGTGCTTCTGAACTCATAGCATATGGTTACTAAATTACAGGATTTGGAACGGTAAATCTGTTAGAAAAAAATCGTAAAATATAACAAATTGTCTTTTGTAGCTCCAATTTTATTTGCTAATCTAATCCTAGCAGGCTCCCGTTTATTTTGGACGCTACAAGTAAATATTAGTTACTCGAAATGCCTATTAATACGGTGCGGACTATAAACTTTGGACCTTTTTTTGAACGTCAAGTCTCTCGTCACTCTGCCAAAATCGATTGAAGAGGAAGCTCGTTCAAAGTCCGGTTATTATTATAAAGCGTATAAAGAATGCGAAGTACGTGTTCTGCTCTATTTGCGCCTTACGGAGGCTAATTTTGGGGCTAGAAGTTTGAAATACCTAACTGTTGTATAAAAAATTACTCTCTACAATCCGAACGCAACATACTCCCTGCTGAATTATTGTTTCTCCAACTATGGCGTTGGTATTGATAAATTGAACGTTTTAATCATTCTGGTTGTTGTGGTTCCATTAATAGTAAAACAATATAAATATTAATATTGTTACGAAAGTTTACCTGCCTAGTATTGATACATTTATTTTGACGTTTTCTTGAACATTCGAGATGCGTTTTCGAGGACCGTGGTAACTTCGAGAACTCAAAAATTTAATATAAGCGGTTCGTTTTCGCCTTCATAGTCAGTTTATATTGAGAAATCTAACGCCAAAGACGGACACGTCAAAGAAAATCAGTCATTAAAAGGTTTAGTATTGTATTTTACCGGGTAAATTTGGGTTGCTTAATGAGAAATTGTTGCAGTTAGACGAGAAAAACTGTCAGCTATTGAAAACGCGACAGGGAAGGTGGAGCGCATTTAGGTTGACAGTTTTTAGAGTTAAGTTGTTAAAGGAAACAGTTCAGAATTTAAACAACACAACTTTACCCGGTATCAATACAAGTATCGAGTGTAATTCGGCAAGACAATTTAATGAATAATAAATTTACAAACATATCAATGTAAACTTTATTTATAAACACTAAAAATAAATACATTTGTGTTTGAACAGTTATTGAAATTCATAGGAGAAATCTAATGACGCTACAGGTGCCACAGCTAATTGTTTCTGTAGCAGATGTTGAAGTTTGTTCTTTTAAATACCTGTGTGCCTGTATTAGCAGATACACAGGTATTAACAATTTGACTAATTTCGTTGTTCGTAGACTCACCGAATCAACTCATTGTTAGTGTTTAATAACTCAATAAGTTGTTGACAAACTCACAAACTCTTTATTTTGGCAACGGACACCGCTATAACTGATTAAAAAATGAATAAGCGAAAAAACCACTAATACAATTATCGCTGTAAATATTGCAGCTAACTTTTGCCGCTGTCAAAGCGACAATTACACTGTGGCATGCTGGTTTTATATATAAATTAAATTGTCACTTAATATTTTCATTGTTTGACATAAAATTGGCAAATATTTTGCATTTTCTCGCTTTTAACTTACTTTTATTTTGTGCGGTGTCGGCGCGACAAAAAAGCAAAGGTCTGTCCAGACCAGCAAATCCGCTTCCCCATTTCCAGTGTGTACGTACCCTTAGACGCAACTCGTCCGCGGCCGTCGCGCGCCGTGACGTCAAGAGACGTAGCGAACCGGCCCCCCTGACACACCGCCATCGCAACGGCGGTTATTATTAGAAAAACCGTAAAAGCATTTCCACCGGGAAAAATTCAAGTCAGCGACCTGGAGGTCAGCGGATGGCTTTGCCGACGACGCGTTATGCAAAATGTTGCGCGATTTTCTCCGTATTTAAACACCTAATACGTTTCGGTCTTTTGCGGACTCGTCAGGAAAAAATACGCAAAGCTGCGCAAATCAAAAAGTTAATACAAATTTCTGAAAGGCAGGATCGTACATTTCATACAAAACGAAATATACATAGAACAAATGGAAATAAATAAAACCAAATGAAGAATACCAATGGATATTTTTTATATATCAATTAAAGTTGTATTTTAATTATTATTCACAATGAACAATGCATAACATTAATTTGTAATTATTTAGATAAACCCACTAACAAAATTAAAATAAAAATCCATCCATCGCTATGACGCAGTTGAAACGTGATAAGTCTTTATACAGGGTGTTTCTTATATATATTTGATCAAGTGCATTTTTATACATTACTTAAACATATCTTAGGGAGGCCATGCAAAAATAATAATAAGCCGTCATCTTATTTAATATTGTGTTTTGTCAAATGAAACTTATTTTTCAAAAATATTATGTTTTAATAATGGCTTATGCATATTCAAATGCTTAAATGGCCAATATGGTCTACATTTATGGCCTTGTTTCCTGTGTGTCCTAATCTGAAGAATAAAATGGTACACTTATTAATTATTGAAAGAATTACTGTGAGAAGCATAATTGTTAGCGTTATACTGGGCATTTTTGCGTCAGATTGCGGTTAAAAATAAGGTGGTAAAAAATAACGCGGATCTGCATACGATTTGTCACATTAGCTTTGTTTTTTTTTTTAGAGGCAATGAGTGCGTGTATTAAAGAATGTACGTGGGTTTTTCTATTTAAACCCGCGAACCTGAAATATCTGGATCGAAAGCAACCAGACTATATATACGTCCCGTAAAATGCATCCAAAACTTGTCGAGAAGATACGCAAAAAAACTGATGTCTACATCTGTTGTTCCAAAGATCTAGAGTCATAGTCCATTGAAATGTTACATTATTTTGGCTTTAGCGTGCATTTTTTAGAGGACGCAATTTTATTGTTTGGATGTGAGGGGGGGGGGGTCGAAAAAAGCTTAACTTGAAGTTTGTGGGGTCACAACCCTCGAGGTTTGGCCGCCATCTTGGAAAAGGGGGTTAAATTGTTTTTAGCATTTATCAGGTAAACTATTGGTCATACAAAATTTTTTTAAAAACATTTTTTATTGCAAATTGAATCCTCTACAATTTTAGTCCAGTAACTTTTTGTTGTAAAATCAAAAATAACAAAGATATTAAAGAAAAACCATCAAAATTCTGATTTATTTTTTATTTAAAAAAAATGACATCAGAGCATAACAATATTGAAATGTCTATAATAAAAAACATTATTATAAAAATAATTAAAAACTATGCCATATTATTGATATAAATGTATACTTATCATTAGGGAAAATTAGTGTTCACTTCACAGCGCTGTAAAACCCAAACTAATGAATATAATAAAAAAAGTATGTAATAAAAATTCTTCGTTGAAAACCACTCTACAAAAATGGTCTTAAATAAGAAATAAATAAATTATGGCGTCCAAAAGAAAATTTGTACAAAAATTTTAATTGTTTTTCTTTAATATCTTTGTTATTTTTGATTTTACAACAAAAAGTTACTGGACTAAAATTGTAGAGGATTCAATTTGCAATAAAAAATGTTTTTACAAAATTTTTGTATGACCAATAATTTACCTGATAAATGCTAAAAACAATTTCACCCGCTTTTCCAAGATGGCGGCTAAACCTCGAGGGTTGTGACCCCACAAACTTCAACTTAAGCTTTTTTTGACCCCCCCCCTCTCACATCTAAACAATAAAATTCGTCCTCTAAAAAATGCAACCCCAAATGTAACTTTTCAATGGACAAGAAAACTATCCCACCGCCTTCTTAGTTATTTTGTATTGGGGGAAATTTGTTTGTTTTTTTTTTTGCTAGAAACAATGCGAAACCTATAAAAGTCCCGTGCGAAGTTCTTCCAAAATTCTATTATTAACTACTGTGTTTACGATACTGTATACCTACGTCGTTTTTTTGCAATTAGCTTAACAAAACAAAGTCTAAATATAGATTTAAAAACAAGATTATGTGTGCAAGTGTTCAGGAATGGGAAAGGTTCTTTACAGAGTTCTAATATCTGTTTTCATTTCGCGAATATAATAACAGCTTATTCCAGAGTATCAATTTACTTTTATAAATATTTTTGACAAAACAATTAAAAAAAAACATGACAGAATGAGTTACTGAGTTAATAATAGTATTATTAAAATAATTTATTCGCAATAACAATAATTCTGACTAAGTATCCAAAACGTAATTAAATTGATGTACGGAAAAAGCTAAATAACATTGCTGAAACGTAAAGAAAATGTTAAGTATTGGTAACAGGCATTTCATATTTAACTCCACACATTATATATTATTGGAAAGAGAAAAAAATAGCGATTTCAACTGGCCCATGGCCACCTATGGTTTGGAAAACGAAACACGACAGGTCAATTTGGTTTTGACCGTTAATTTTATGTTAAAAAAAGAGATCGAAAGTGGGGGGCCATTTTTTTCTATCTCATATAGTCAACGGGATCCTATAAAAACATCGAAATTTGCACACTGTACAGATACAGGGTGAATCTTAAATAAGTACAAATATTTTAACCAGCAGTATAGTTTTGTGTGTAGAACACATAATTAATAGTTTTTTTACAAAAAAATCAGAAATAAAAAAGTGAAATTTTAAATAAATTTCGTAATTTTTCAGTAGAAAACTTGTTGAGGACCGCTGGCCTAGACCGACCCTTCATACTTTTATGAGTCATAGTGCTGCAGACTGAACGTGTGGTTCATAGTGTTGCCAGTATTACACAAATGTCTTTGCTTCAAGGAAGAAAAAATCTCAACTTTTAGCGAATTTTGTCAAGTGTAACATTTTATATTATTTTTTATTATCAAACTGTCATTGACTGTCATGACAGATTATCGGAAGCCCAAGTCAAACTTGTTAACCCCACATAATGCATGAAAATAGCAATAAAATTTGCTAAAAGTTGACATTTTTTCCATTTTAAATAAAAAACGCGTGCATAGTTTTTCGTTATTCTTCATAAAATAACTTAAGGAAATTGTGTTTTGTGTCCCTTTCTAACAGTGTACAATGACATTTAACTTGTGAAATGTGGATTACTGATTAAATAGTTAATTTTTTAACAAACAGGTAAGCTTGTGTGCACGTTTATGTATAATTTTTGAACATTGGACATAGTAATATCACGTAATATCTTCCTAAATATTTTACGGTAGTATTGAACTTGCGGAAATTCATTTTTAATCGTTGAAGTATAGTAAGGTTAGTTCAGATGTTAAAATTTATGTTAATATTGCTGCGTATCATACTACATACCCAATTTTACTGTACATATGCTTAAAACAAGTATTTTTAAAATAGAACTATTACGTTAAAGGAAACGTAGTATTTATATTGGAGGAGATATGGCAACCTCGCAACAAATCATATGTTTCATTACGTTGTTGGATGAAAAATCAGCCAGCGGTCCTCAAAATGTGGGTATTTTTTAAAAAAATTAATATCTCCGTAAATATTAGAAATTTTTAAAAATGGCTTTCACTAGACTGATTTAAATGACGAACTACACCAGCAGTTAAAATATTTGTACTTATTTAAGATTCACCCTGTATAGGCGACGCCTTGTATCTTCCAGAAGAAAACACGTAAATTCTTCATTGTAGTTGAAAACGAGATAAAAATAAACCAACCAACCAACTCCGCTATGCTTGAATCTAGTAATTTAAATGAGAGTAACTCGTTATTAAAATGACACAAGATTTCATTATTAAAACATGTCACGCGATTTTTATAATTAAGTTAACCTATCGCACATGATTTTACGCGTATTTCTGTGCCAAAATCGTTCATAAAATCCTTTGTAAATTATTAGGACCGTAGTAGCATATACAGGGTGAATCTTAAATAAGTACAAATATTTTAACTGCTGGTGTAGTTCGTCATTTAAATCAGTCTAGTGAAAGCCATTTTTAAAAATTTCTAATATTTAAGGAGATATTAATTTTTTAAAAAAATACCCTCATTTTGAGGACCGCTGGCTGATTTTTCATCCAACAACGTAATGAAACATATGATTTGTTGCGAGGTTGCCATATCTCCTCCAATATAAATATTACGTTTCCTTTAACGTAATAGTTCTATTTTAAAAATACTTGTTTTAAGCATAAGTACAGTAAAATTGGGTATGTAGTATGATACGCAGCAATATTAACATAAATTTTAACATCTGAACTAACCTTACTATACTTCAACGATTAAAAATGAATTTCCGCAAGTTCAATACTACCGTAAAATATTTAGGAAGATATTACGTGATATTACTATGTCCAATGTTCAAAAATTATACATAAACGTGCACACAAGCTTACCTGTTTGTTAAAAAATTAACTATTTAATCAGTAATCCACATTTCACAAGTTAAATGTCATTGTACACTGTTAGAAAGGGACACAAAACACAATTTCCTTAAGTTATTTTATGAAGAATAACGAAAAACTATGCACGCGTTTTTTATTTAAAATGGAAAAAATGTCAACTTTTAGCAAATTTTATTGCTATTTTCATGCATTATGTGGGGTTAACAAGTTTGACTTGGGCTTCCGATAATCTGTCATGACAGTCAATGACAGTTTGATAATAAAAAATAATATAAAATGTTACTTGACAAAATTCGCTAAAAGTTGAGATTTTTTCTTCCTTGAAGCAAAGACATTTGTGTAATACTGGCAACACTGTGAACCACACGTTCAGTCTGCAGCACTATGACTCATAAAAGTATGAAGGGTCTGTCTAGGCCAGCGGTCCTCAACAAGTTTTCTGCTGAAAAATTACGAAATTTATTTAAAATTTCACTTTTTTATTTCTGATTTTTTTGTAAAAAAACTATTAATTATGTGTTCTACACACAAAACTATACTGCTGGTTAAAATATTTGTACTTATTTAAGATTCACCCTGTATTTTTCATGAGTACTTATTCTCGCATACATAGAAACAAGGATAAATGAACCAGTTGTTTCAAAGCTTTTCATTCAATTTTTCCTTAATGGTTACGTTATTTAGTAAAGAGTAGTAAAATTCTCGGTATTTATCAATACTACGCTAATGATAAAAAAAACCATAAAGCAACTTCTGGAATGTCTTTTATTTTTATCTGTTTTACGATTTGCCGACGACCCTTTTATGAATGAACACATTTTTTAATAGCTTTTAAAACTCTGGAATTCAAGATAATTTAATTTTTATACGAATTTATAATAATAATACTTTATTCATCAGAAAAAACCTTGCAAGGACTTGATACGTCATAAAAAGCGGGTTAATCGTTTACCCGATAAAGTACAAAGTTAGAAAATAAAGTTATAACTTATAGTCTAGAATGTTATAAACGTAAATCATAAGGCAAATACATTTTAGAAGGCATACAAATCACGTACAGCTACATCTTAAAAAAATCTTGGAGGTCATAAAACCATTTCTCTATTAGATATGCCTTTAATTCCTTTTTAAACCTATTTTCACATATTACATCTTTTATTACATTTGGTAGTTTATTATATATAGTGCTTGTAAGTTGGTGCTTTTTTGTACAAAGACAAATTAATATTATTTATGTAAATATCTTTGCTATTCCTTCTGTAGTGGCATGGACATCATTGGAGAGGGTGAATTTTTTAATGTTGCTCTTTACAAATATACTTGCCTCATATATCAATATGGTCGGTAGTGATAATAACTTACCACTAATAAAATACGGTCTACTTGATTCTAGAGAATGTAATTTGTCGTTTTTGAGATAGAAAGTCTCTATGCATGTCTGCGGCCATATCCCAATAAATAAGAAGATACCTCAAATGAGGATACGCCAAAGCATAATACACATTAAACAGATGTTTTTTCTCAACAAAATTTCTCAGATTTCTTTTATACTTTTACTGAAGTTTGCAGAAAAAATATTTTTTCTTTAAAATTTAAATCTTTAAATCCCACCGACTTTGGCTACTCGTGCCTAAAAGTATCCCTGTGTTCTAATATTGCATAATTGTCATTAGTATGTCAATTGCAGATCTTTATCTAAAAAAAAATGACGAAACAGTCGCAAACTTTCCATCTGATAAGAAACCTTAATCATTTCCCTACGCAATATTTGTCTGCGGTAATCCTTCCAGTAAAAATACTAAAGCGATCTCATGAAACAAACATACCTATTTATTACGCCTGTGACACGATAACGTATATTTTCACAATATAATATCTACGTAGGCAGTTTGGAGACTACCAAGAAATATAATTTTTTTGGTGAACTTATCGGTAGCATTATTGTACAAACAACAATGCCAGACCTCCAGGCCCCTGTGAAATAGACGGCTACGGAGCCCTGTCCCCAGGTGTTGGTAGTGTCAATTTTTTATCCCTCCTTATCAGTAAATAGTCTGCTACTGCTGATAACGAAGTGGATATCGGTGAAGGTCGTTGTAAAATACAATTCAACGGCGCCATATGTACGTCAAGTGCATACGCTTCAAGTTTCTCACATTTTTTTACATTTAAATGGGAAATATCTATACAGAATGCCACAAATTTTTGGGTCAGGAAAGGTTTTACCGACACAATTTAGTTCAGACAAGGTTTCAACATAGTACCGATGGCTGCAAAATATGACGAATTAACCCTATTTACCTATACAGGGCGGTTGGTAAGTAATGGCCCATGGAGACGTACTAGATCTTTCACTTTAAAATTTTACGATTTATGGCAATTTTTCTTAATAAAATCATCTCTCATATCTGAATATGAAAAACTATTGTGTCTCAGAATTTTTCGATTTTGTAAAATATCAGGCTGATTGTTGAATAATTATCTCAGACAGGTGTAACACTTTTTAATAAGAAACGTAATAACGTCTAAATAGGCAACAGATTATGATTTCTCATATCCAAAAACATTAATTTCCAAATTTTTAAGATGACACATTCAAGGACAGTCTAATTATTGTAAAAAATCATTTTTTATTTCAATTTGACAATGGATGATTTTTTATAACGTCGTAATGTAGAATTTTGTTTAAAATATTTTATTACTCTTGATAATTTTTCTAAAAACTGTGTAAAGATAGTTGCCGTAAAATGAATTGCATTAATAACATTTTTAAATTTCAAAACACAAACGAACAATTTGTAATGTTCTAACTTGCTCTACAGTGTTCTAACTTACTTTATACAGAGTGTCTCTAAATGTAGGACTAGCCAGATGTGCTATTTTTACACAAATAATTGTTTTTTTTATCGATATAATTTGTTTATTAAGTAAAAACAGGGATTTAAGTCAGTAATCTGACTGCTACTTACTACTTCGTGACACGCTGTATAAAAAAACATCCGAAACAGTTGCAAAACCTTTTTTTTTCGTTTTAAGTGTAGTGCTGACCAACAACTGATTCAGCTCTCTCCAGAATCAAGTTATCCGGTTTCTTGATAAGTAACAATGGCGAGAGGCAGATGCACGCTTGATTATAGAGTATTTCAAGGTCGATGTACGTGCAACAAGTGGCAACTAGCCAAGGCACTGGCCGATCCGTCCTTTCATTCAGAAATAGACCAGTTGTATAATGACGGCCTCAAAATGGACATGAAGTAATGTCCCGATTAAAAACCGCGTCTCTAGGGCAAAAGTCGCTTGTGAGAGAACAGCTGTTACATTTTTTTAAGACTAGGTACGCAGTTTAGTTTTCAACATAAACTTTAAATTCTTAACCCTCTTAGTAGTTTGTCAAGTCTAGTCGTAGAAAGATGATACGAGAGATGATACCAGATTTCCAACCCCCACCCATACAGGAAATAACCAATAGGCTTCTGTCCGCTGTTGTCATCTGTTTCCTTCATCATTCTCATTTCCTTCCGACTTTTATTTTAAATTATTTATTAAGTGCGCGACATTTACGCGTTTGTTTTTTTTTTGTAGCGTCAACTGTCAGAAATATGTCATTAACAGTCGCATTCAAATCTGTTTTCCGGTTTCTTTAATTTCGAAGAATGATTAAACGTGTAGTAATTGAACAATAGCAATAAAAATTAGCTTCATAATTGACCATAATACTTACCATACGTCCTTGTACTATTCATTAATTCCACAAATTGGTCTGTCTGCTGATACCTTACAATATCCGCGACCTTCAATATTAAATTATGGGTATTAACTTAACCACCACGACGTAATAACACATAATGTCTCGCAAGTTAAAAAAAAATTATTATTTTTGTTAATATCGTGCTTATGTAACAAAATTTATAACTTTTTGAGACATGCAAAATGTTTACTTCAATCCCAGAAAATATCTAGCTAAATAATATCAATCTACTAATTGGAATGGATTCTTGGTGTTGTGAAATAAACTATAACCACTTAGTGCGTCTTCTTTGACACCAGTAACCTTTGTTTGTTTATCTCTTGCTTAAAAGATAAAACTGGACCAATACACGACTTCATATCATCTTATTGGTCCATTCTACGTCTCGTATCGAGTCGAATCATTCGACGATTTTTTTCACGATATTCCAGCATTTGTAGGTCACGGTGTATTAGCATTTTTTTACATCGCGACCTTGTACCACACCAAAACTCAATGAGCATAGCGTCAGCAAAGGTCAGAGTCAACTGGTGGACATCGTTGATGTCTCAATAAAAGTTCAATTGGACTGCGACCATTTTGATCGAAGCACGAGTTGTTAGATGCTTGTTGTAGGCCTTTTTTATATCTAGAACAAACTAAAGATGCTTTTTACAGGTGTAGGAACGTAGTTTACAGCAATACTTATCGAAGCAGGTTACCTTTTACCTTCACGTAGGAACAGGTAAGGTAGTTATACTTATTTTACGCAATAAATGCCTAAAAACGTATTCCAGTACCTGTTAAGAAGTTCTGTTATTTACAAGCACCCTGTATGTCTGGTGAAAGCTTATTCTGTACGAATGATTCACAGGGCGATTCGATACTGCTTGCTCAGTCTAGCCGGTCGGCATTTTTTGTTAGATTAGGAAAAATTCCGCGTTCCACAGATCTGCTATCCAAGGCGAACGGTCTCTGCTGATACGGAGTGTTATACGATTAATTCCCCAAGGCCCAATTTGAGAAATGCGTCGCTTTATCGCGGTTATACAAGAGATAGTCATATTTTTATAAAAAAAAAAAAAAATACATTCGGATCGCACGGCTTGTTGGAAGTTATTTCAGTGGCGTGGCCAAAGCTTTAGCTAAAAAAAAATCGGAAAAAACTTGTTATCACGCAACATTCATATTAATACGTTAAAACAGTTACTGAACCAGAAACGACTACAGTTACTTAATAAAGATTATATTCCATCTAGAATAAAGTAGGTACAGATGAATGAGATCATTTTTTTTTAACGAGGTGCGGCGGTTTTCTATCGTCCGCTTTAGTGAAATGTACCAGTCACAAAATAATCCACCTTATCTAAATATAGCTTTATAGCGGGCATATTTATATTCACTCAGACGAATTTTATACGGGTTTCAAGGTTAAGCATAAATACTGGATTTTTATCGAGTTTTTTTCACACCGAAAAGTATAAAATTTTTACAAATTAGTAAATGGGTACATTTTTTAAAGAGACAAATGTTTGTTATTGAATCACGTTTTATTTTTTCTAAAAAAAATGGTGTTTTTAACAAAGTAGCAAAAATGAGGATCGATTGTTTCGATAGTCAGATGCACCAAAAAAGTTGCTGCTGCCATTTAAAAAAAACATGATGTGCCATAAGTGGCGCCCTCTACTAATGACGTTAAAATTAGAAACAAATTTTAATTTCTCGCCCGCAAAAAAACCCTGATTTACAAATTTTATGTAAATATTTGGATATTTTAAGAAGTTATCTACAAATACCGAAAATAAATTTTAACTTTGACACCCTGTATCTTTGTCATTCTGCGACTTGGAGTACCTATAGGTAGGTATGATAGGTTAAATCGATTTATTTTCACCTAAGGAGTCTGTGGTCTCATTTTTGCTATTTCATTTAAAAACACTCTGTATAAATGTGCGTGAAACATTGCGTTATAATTTAAATTGAAGCTGCAAATACTTCAAATACCAAATATAAAGAATTGTGCTTCAAACTGAAGATGGACTAAGTCAAATCGTGTTAAGTAAGGTTATGTCAGGTTTGACGTACGCGACCAAAGCCTACTAGAGAAATATTTCGTTATAAAAACGACGTAATAAAAAATTGCAATCTGCTGTATATGATTCTATTGGGGCAACTACGTTGTCAACCCCTTGTCACCTCAAAGATTGTTCCAACACCCCCATATAAATTTAATCCACCCTGTACCCTGTTATGCAATAATTACAAAGCAATTTCTAGTGAGAAACAATTTATTTCTAGTAAAATCAAGGCTGTAAGCTTGAAGAGTATATTTATTCTTGAATACGCTTAGTGGGGCTGACAAAAGGCTATAAAGATACAGTAGAGTTAACAGCTACGAACTTAAAATCGATACAAGACGTTGGATTGTTGCCAACATCGAAAACGAAAACGCCAAACGGCCTAGATCAATTTTTACTTAATTTTTCGTACTTTAGTCATTACATTTGAATTTTGGCTATTTGATTCGTTGCCTATTGCATTAAAAATTAATTCTAGGGATCTAGAACGTCACCAACGTGTGTCAAGACGAGTTAGGTAACGGGAAATGGTGTCGGTGCCCTTTTTGGACGAGATTATTTAAAGAAACGCACCTACCTTCATATTATTCTGAACCAGGTAGTCAAAAGAGCATAGAGTGTAGACCACGTAAGCTCTGATGAGCTCCAAATTGGTCTTGCTCTTAAAAGCCGCCTTGGCATCCTCGAAGGTGATGTCCAGGGGATCCCGGGGCGGCTGCTGGACTGTCTTAGGGGGGGTGGTGTCGACGATGTTCGTAGACGCGGCGGCCGTTGATTTCAGCGTAGACGTGCAGACATTTAGCTTGCCGTGGTGGTCTAGCAACAATCCGTATTTCTTGTACACACTACATCTGATCACAGTGCGGAGGAAAGCCATCACACACCTTTAAATCCGAGGGGCAGCGTTCTACACCTTCCTCCTTCTGGGCAACACTGGGAATGTGAATGTGACGGTGCGGTGTCTGATCTGCGTCGCGCGCGCACAACTTACGGCTTGCGGGTTAAGGCGGAACTGGGGCTCGGTTTCGCAAGGTCCGTTCACAACACACGCGGTTCGGGGCTCATGACGTTTGTGGGAATTTGGCATTTGACAGGCCGGGGAAGGGGAAGCGTCAACGCGACGCGCCGGCTTTGTTTTCGATGGTGACTAACGGCGATTTTTCGCCCAATTTGTTGAGCAACAAATTCTTGCAACGTCTCTTGACCAAAAAAACAGTTGCGAGAGAGTGAAGACTGAAGAGTGACTCATCGCTTACTAGAGTAAATTTGTGATGATACTATTAGTGAATATTCTAATCCATTGTGTGAATTCCAAGACTATTTTAGGTCGTTGTCAAAATATAAGCACCAACGAACATCACTTGCGGAGACAAAAATAACAACTTACCTGATCCGCAGTTTGTGATCCGCAGGCTGAATTTTGGATACATTATAAATTGTACTAATTTATTGCTTATTTTCTACGTAATTTATTTTATTACGTTTAACATGATGCGAACGCCTATGTTCTGCGGCTGTCTGGAACAGCCTTAACCGTAAATCAGAAAAGCCTGTTGAATGGGCGTATTCAGACGAGGTCAGCCGCTGAGCCGCTGAGAAATCCAGGCCAATCAAATGCACGCATTTAGCTGAATTCTTACTCAGCGGCTGACCTCGTCTGAATACGCCCATTGTGTCTGTCTTGGCATTAGGAATTTGGGAACAACGTACTACCGTTTGCAATAATAATGACACTACCTCAATCAGTTTTTAAACAACTGGAAGTTCTGAGTAGAAATTTCATTGGATCTCTATTGATAAATGGATCACCTAAGTACTAATGTTGAATGTTGAAAGTAGATTTCATTATCAATACGTCAGCAGTTCGAAATAAATAGTCAAATTCGTTTTAAAGTGTGTCATTAATATTGAAAACGATTGTACGTCTAAGATACAATACTGGACAATAATTGCATTTTTGATTTATTGACGGTCAGTTCACAAAAAAATCAACTGGACACGTGCGCTCGCACACCGTTATCCTATTCAACCAATCACGGTAGACCAAGGCGGAGCGTGGATAATCTTAAAGGATTGCATTTTATAAAGACAGAATATTCCCATAATATACAGAAAGCGGTTACCTTGTTTATGTGAAATGTTGCAACGTCGCATTCCAAATAGCGCCGTGTCAATATAAGTTTTTATATTTGAGCAGTAGGTTCGATTGGGGTAAAATAAATACTGATTGATGACAAGATGTAAAATATTTCTTTAATAACCACCCCGCTTTGAATAATATTGAGTAAGATAACTTAAATAGGCATGATATATAGAAGTATGTTAATATACTATGCATATATTCTAATTTGTCACTTGCTTGAAATCATATTGCACCATTTTATCCCGAAGTAGGTTTGTCGGTGAGAAATTCCTAGAAGTACTAATAAGACCCTCAGGAAGACTGTCTAAACATGCAAAAATTATCAAAATAAAATTATATTTAATGGATATTTACCTTTCTTTCTTATATTAATAGTCCTAGTAGTCACTATACATTGGATTTAGAAATACGTAAATATTATGCTATGCATTGTGTTTTCCTGCCAGAACAGAAATTGCAGAAATTAGAAACAAATAACATCTCCAAATAAAGAGGATGGTATAAATAATGAACATGAGAATACTTTATAACTTTATTTTGCTCAAATTCGTATATTTTTAAAAAAAAATGTGTTCAATTACACCAAATCCAAAAGAATTGATAAAACTTTAAGGTATGATACTAATCTTCGCCCCTCGGCTCTCACAAAAATACTGTCGCTTTCGTCGTGTACAATTAACCAAAATACACAATTTCTCTTATATATTAAGGAAGTACTTTGCCGTTAAAAAGGTTTATCCTCTAGCTAGACATTTTACAAACAACAACAACAAACAACGTTTAATAAAAAAATTTCTCAAAACACTTGTAACACTGGAAGCACGGTTCTGATAATATTTCCACGGAATTGTAAGCAAATTGTTAAGTATTAGTGCTGCTACAGCCAAGTGAGTGTCTTATATACAAAACTAAGCTAATGGAGCATCAGAAGTGGGATAGATTTGTGATAGATATAAATTATGTTCTTAATTACTATTTTTGTATACATTTCGATAATATTTCATTTATTTACGACCATTGAATATTAAGTAGTCGTTCTGTTCGATATAGGGCCATTCACGACGAATTTTTTTTCCAAAAATCGGGTTCGACAATTTTGACAGCACGATAAAAAGTTATGTTATTTCGACAGCTGGCAAGACATGTAACTATTGTGTTGATGGTTGCATAGCTTAGGCTAAGCTATGCAACCATCAACTTAAGATAATGTCTGAACATTTTCATTTCCATGGCACCAGAATTAAGTGTCGCTGAAGTAATTTTCTTGTAGAACAAAGAAATTAAAAATATTATATCAATTTGACAGTGCACATTTTTGCAAACTATCTTATAAACCATGTTCTGTATGGTTATCAATTAATAAATAATAATTATGTACAGACATAAAACTTTTTTTAAATGCTATTTTTAATGTGTGCGAAATTTAAATTCCCGTATTCTGAGCGGCCATAGGTGTCGACAAATAGGGGTTTAATATAGTTTAGAAAAAAAATTCTTAATTTAGAAAGGAATGTTTCTAATTCATAAATAATTTTGGACATTTCTTTTAATTATTAGTTTTCTCTATCCCCTATTAAAATATTTGTACGTAGTGACAGTTAAGTCTATATAGAAGAACCAAGTGAGATATAAATTGCTATACAGAGTATTTTTGAAATAGATGTTTTAAAGAAAACATTTTTAACTTTCAGTTACTTCCAGAAATACCGCCAACACTACTCGTCGCGAATAACCCTGCATATCTTAAAAGAAAAGCAAGCAAAAACGTTATAAGAAATTGTAACCAAAAAGGCACTATCTGTAATTTTTTGCGACATGTTATTGCTCAATTTTTAAATAAAATTGACACCGCATCTTTTTCGTATAAAAACTGTCGTTATTTTACATAGAACAAATATTTGCGCTTGGTTTAAATTTTAAATATAAAAATTTTACTGTACGCGATGCCTGCCCTGTACCATCTGTGACGTCAAAACTGTACGCAGAACAGTACTTGGAATGGAAATGCCAAGTATCAATTTATTTTTTGCGTACGCAACAGAAACAGTTTTTATACGAAGAGACTAACAACAACAAATGTACTCAAAATCGTTGCTGCTAATCTTAAAAAACAAATTTTACCGCACAGCCTTACGCCTAATTCATAAACTTCTTCATCTGCTTCCTCTGTTGTTCCATGCAGTACTGGGCGTTCTCCGCTTTGTCTATCATACTGTCCAGCCTACTTAGATCCGTATCCAAGGCCTTGGCCAGGTCGCTTTTTCTTTGCGTGCTATAGTTCTCAGCTTCGTTGCTATTGGGGGCGTGTTCAATCGCGGCGTCCTCATTGGTCGGTACTTCGGTACTTTTGGCGGATTCGGAAGAAGAAGAAGACGAATCTGACTTGCCCGCGACTTTTATTTTTAGCAGGTTCGTCAAAGAACCGCAAGATGCCTGCGAAAAAGCTCCAGAGAGTGTACGGTTATAGTTTTCAATATTTCAGTTTTTTAATATACAGGGTGTCCGGAATTTGAGTGCCTTAATTTTAATTTTGCCATTTGACTTAAAAAAAAATTGTCTGACCAACAGTAACAGAATTCTGACAGCAAACAGGTCTTGAATACGTGACAACGTCGCTTTACATACTATCTTAGGATTGTTGTGTATTTACACATGATAATTACAAATAGGTCCAACTACACAGAAGTATTTACTGTGAATGCTTTTCTTTGAGTTTTGCACAACACAGAATAATGTTACATGTGTTTAAAATGACTTCTGTTCCTTGCAAGAAGCGTTTACTGTACATACGTCTCGAAGCCAGAGGGTTTTGCCTAGATTCGCCGTAAATTAATGTCATGCAGCTGGTTACGTTACTAGAAATTGTTCCATTTTCATTTATGCACACTCACTGACATCAAAGCAAAACTAGAGAAAAATGGAACGCAATAGCTACAATACTGCCTGACTAATATTACTTTTAGGTTATCAGCAGCACCCTGACACTGCAACGTTGTCGAACGTTACAGTTTTAACGAGTTTCTTGGAAACTTCAATTGTTTACTTCATTAATAGTGATCCAAAAATCATATTACGAACATATTTTGTTAGAGGCGCTTTTATTTAATTGTACCTTAGTTTATAATTTCGTAGCAAAGTTTTGTGTATTATTGCAGTTGTATTTTTTTTTCTGAAATGTATTTGTATAAAAACTATTCGTTTAAGACATTTTTTTCATAAGACTTGACATATTGCTTTTGTGTCAGATATATAAGCCTTTAAAATTACGGCACCCATATTTCGGACAGCCTGTATATCCTCATATAGGAAAATGAGGAATGTTAAAATTTTGCAAAAGTGGAATTCGAATATTAAGACAATAATGAAAAAATCTTATACACAATCTTATATGAGGAAACATTCTGTATAATAATAACAAGTATTCACTTTTATGACCATAAAATTCGAGTATCTCTAGAACTTTACAAAATATTGCTTGCTTTTCACATATTTTCTTTTAGGGCCTTTATTTTGAAGATACAAAATGCCAGTTATTTAAGAAATATAAAGTCATTAATATCACATAATTCATATTCATTCATATAATTCGTATTAATTTATCAAAAAACATTAATTTATAGGAAAAAAAAATAATAAATTCCTCGTGGCAATTTATTTTGCACTATTTGTACTCCCAAAACCAAGGTTTTAAAACAAAAATTATCTGAAGTTCAAGCACTATTGGAAGTTTATAGAAATAAAACAAAATCGCTCTGTGTATCAGAAGTGGGATATGATAGCGGTTGAGGTATCGAATGGTTTCTTACCTTAAATCTAGTGATTTTTACTTGTGTTTTTTGCAAAAGGCTGTTCAACTCTTCCAAACCTCCAAGAATCCTTTTTTCAGTCTCTTCTTCTAGATCAACTTTCTGAAAATTAGGTTATTTTCAAGCAAAATGAGTATTTTTCTTATTTTAATGATATACTGGTTTTTAGTATTTCAAAAAAACTAATATTTTAAAATGAATTTTAACTTCTGAAAATGACATTCAGGTGGGTAAAATTTTGCCCCATTCACCTTTAAATTTTCCGTGTCTAAATTCTCCTCCTCGACGGCTTTTCTCTCAGCCTCCATTTTCTTCATGAACTCGTCATAATCGGGCTTTTCGATTCCCAGCAGCTCCGCCCTCATGCACTCGTACTCGTACGTGCCTTCAGCCATACCTATACTACTATATTCTGCTATATTATCTACCTGTTACCTATTTACAAGAATTTTTGCGTCTCAACACTTCCAACATCACATGGTTGGAGGGGTTGGTAGCACTGCCAGGGCAGTATGGATTTTTCGTTGCCAACAGCTTGTCCGTTTGACCTTTCAAATTGCTTTGAAAATTTTAAATTTAATTTTAACTTAGGATTCTTTAAATCTTCAGTACGATGTTAACACTCTGTATAAAATAATTTACCGTAAAATTTAGTAGTCAATTATATTTTATTTAACTAATTGATAATAAATTCTTTTACACAAAACGTCACATGAAAATATTAGATATAACCGTAACTTCATCATCTTTAACGATAAAATCAATAATTTTTCTCGAGTGATCCATTTCTTTTATCAAGAATAACAATTGGGCATCGTGTTATAAAGATATGGATACCAACTCTGTCTTTTCTTAAGCAGTACCCTGTATATTTTTATACATTTTGTTAGTACAGTGACATGCTCATGCAATTTTATAGAGTGGGCACAAACTTCTTTTAAGAGTTACTTGTGAAGGAACCAACATGTCGGCGATCGTTAATGCCTGTTCTTTATATTTTCTTTTTTCTTTAATTGCTGGTTGGTATTGGTCGTATAGTTGACCATATCTATCCGTATAATGAACCATACCTTAACTGAAGGTTCACACAGCTTTAGAGTTCTTGAAAGACAAAAGTATTCGAGGTTGCCGCCATTTTGGTTCCTGCAGAAGAAAGCTTGGTAAAAGTTGTACCCACTCTTATTGGCGATTTTAGAGAGTATTCCGGGTACAGCTGGCGTCTATATCTTTATAATGTCACGCTTGACTGTAATTTTTAATAAAACAAATGAATTCCTTGTGAAAAATTCATCTCTAAAGACGAAATTGCAATTGAATCTAACATTTTTGCATAATGATATTGTCTGCATATGAAGATAATCATATATCTGTATATCCAATTTTTTTGTTTTTTTTTTTTCAGGAAGCTATGCCACAGTGGAGGCTTTTCTGAGGACCAGGGCTCGAAGATGTGTATTCCTAATGCTCAGGAATTATATTTAATTGTCTACAGTTAGAATATACTATTAATGTAACTTTTAGAATTGCTAAAACGTGTCCCGTGAGTGACTGACTCTTTTATATTTAAATGTAAATAAATTAAAGTTGAGTATCAGTCCATTTGTCTTTTCTTTCGACTCCTATATCTATCTACGTCGCACCTCAACTACCCAACTTATATTAAATACGGCTCTGTACATATTTGGGTGGTGCTGAACACGCTGGTGTAGTCCGTTTTTGTGTAAGTGGCTCTGTTTACCAATAATTGTGGATTTCTCGAAAACCACGAGGGTTAGAAAGGAACCGAGTTTATTTTTGGATTCCTCGTTGTCGATATAGTCTACAGGAATTATTTCAGAATATTCTGAGCCATTGAAATTTTTGGCAAAATCGAAAGGCTAACCCCTTTGAAAATTTCACGATATTTTCAAAAAATAAAATCGCGATTTAAGGGCGGCTCTGTATGCATTAGAGGGCGCTGAACACGCTGGCGTTGTCCGTTTTTGTGTAAGTGGCTCCGTTGACGAAAAAATGTCAATTTCTCGAAAACCACGAGGGTTAGAAAGGAACCGAGTTTATTTTTGGATTCCTCGTTGTCGATATAGTCTACAGGAATTATTTCAGAATATTCTGAGCCATCGAAATTTTTGGCAAAATCGAAAGGCTAACCCCTTTGAAAATTTCACGATATTTTCAAAAAATAAAATCGCGATTTAAGGGCGGCTCTGTATGCATTAGAGGGCGCTGAACACGCTGGCGTTGTCCGTTTTTATGTAAGTGGCTCCGTTGACGAAAAAATGTCAATTTCTCGAAAACCACGAGGGTTAGAAAGGAACCGAGTTTATTTTTGGATTCCTCGTTGTCGATATAGTCTACAGGAATTATTTCAGAATATTCTGAGCCATCGAAATTTTTGGCAAAATCGAAAGGCTAACCCCTTTGAAAATTTCACGATATTTTCAAAAAATAAAATCGCGATTTAAGGGCGGCTCTGTATGCATTAGAGGGCGCTGAACACGCTGGCGTTGTCCGTTTTTGTGTAAGTGGCTCCGTTGACGAAAAAATGTCAATTTCTCGAAAACCACGAGGGTTAGAAAGGAACCGAGTTTATTTTTGGATTCCTCGTTGTCGATATAGTCTACAGGAATTATTTCAGAATATTCTGAGCCATCGAAATTTTTGGCAAAATCGAAAGGCTAACCCCTTTGAAAATTTCACGATATTTTCAAAAAATAAAATCGCGATTTAAGGGCGGCTCTGTATGCATTAGAGGGCGCTGAACACGCTGGCGTTGTCCGTTTTTGTGTAAGTGGCTCCGTTGACGAAAAAATGTCAATTTCTCGAAAACCACGAGGGTTAGAAAGGAACCGAGTTTATTTTTGGATTCCTCGTTGTCGATATAGTCTACAGGAATTATTTCAGAATATTCTGAGCCATCGAAATTTTTGGCAAAATCGAAAGGCTATCATCCCCTTTGAAAATTTCACGATATTTTCAAAAAATAAAATCGCGATTTAAGGGCGGCTCTGTATGCATTAGAGGGCGCTGAACACGCTGGCTTTGTCCGTTTTTGTGTAAGTGGCTCCGTTGACGAAAAAATGTCAATTTCTCGAAAACCACGAGGGTCAGAAAGGAACCGAGTTTATTTTTGGATTCCTCGTTGTCGATATAGTCTACAGGAATTATTTCAGAATATTCTGAGCCCTTGAAATTTTTGGCAAAATCGAAAGGCTAACCCCTTTGAAAATTTCACGATATTTTCAAAAAATAAAATCGCGATTTAAGGGCGGCTCTGTATGCATTAGAGGGCGCTGAACACGCTGGCGTTGTCCGTTTTTGTGTAAGTGGCTCCGTTGACGAAAAAATGTCAATTTCTCGAAAACCACGAGGGTTAGAAAGGAACCGAGTTTATTTTTGGATTCCTCGTTGTCGATATAGTCTACAGGAATTATTTCAGAATATTCTGAGCCATCGAAATTTTTGGCAAAATCGAAAGGCTATCCCCTTTGAAAATTTCACGATATTTTCAAAAAATAAAATCGCGATTTAAGGGCGGCTCTGTATGCATTAGAGGGCGCTGAACACGCTGGCGTTGTCCGTTTTTGTGTAAGTGGCTCCGTTGACGAAAAAATGTCAATTTCTCGAAAACCACGAGGGTCAGAAAGGAACCGAGTTTATTTTTGGATTCCTCGTTGTCGATATAGTCTACAGGAATTATTTCAGAATATTCTGAGCCCTTGAAATTTTTGGCAAAATCGAAAGGCTAACCCCTTTGAAAATTTCACGATATTTTCAAAAAATAAAATCGCGATTTAAGGGCGGCTCTGTATGCATTAGAGGGCGCTGAACACGCTGGCGTTGTCCGTTTTTGTGTAAGTGGCTCCGTTGACGAAAAAATGTCAATTTCTCGAAAACCACGAGGGTTAGAAAGGAACCGAGTTTATTTTTGGATTCCTCGTTGTCGATATAGTCTACAGGAATTATTTCAGAATATTCTGAGCCATTGAAATTTTTGGCAAAATCGAAAGGCTAACCCCTTTGAAAATTTCACGATATTTTCAAAAAATAAAATCGCGATTTAAGGGCGGCTCTGTATGCATTAGAGGGCGCTGAACACGCTGGCGTTGTCCGTTTTTGTGTAAGTGGCTCCGTTGACGAAAAAATGTCAATTTCTCGAAAACCACGAGGGTCAGAAAGGAACCGAGTTTATTTTTGGATTCCTCGTTGTCGATATAGTCTACAGGAATTATTTCAGAATATTCTGAGCCCTTGAAATTTTTGGCAAAATCGAAAGGCTAACCCCTTTGAAAATTTCACGATATTTTCAAAAAATAAAATCGCGATTTAAGGGCGGCTCTGTATGCATTAGAGGGCGCTGAACACGCTGGCGTTGTCCGTTTTTGTGTAAGTGGCTCCGTTGACGAAAAAATGTCAATTTCTCGAAAACCACGAGGGTTAGAAAGGAACCGAGTTTATTTTTGGATTCCTCGTTGTCGATATAGTCTACAGGAATTATTTCAGAATATTCTGAGCCATTGAAATTTTTGGCAAAATCGAAAGGCTAACCCCTTTGAAAATTTCACGATATTTTCAAAAAATAAAATCGCGATTTAAGGGCGGCTCTGTATGCATTAGAGGGCGCTGAACACGCTGGCGTTGTCCGTTTTTGTGTAAGTGGCTCCGTTGACGAAAAAATGTCAATTTCTCGAAAACCACGAGGGTCAGAAAGGAACCGAGTTTATTTTTGGATTCCTCGTTGTCGATATAGTCTACAGGAATTATTTCAGAATATTCTGAGCCCTTGAAATTTTTGGCAAAATCGAAAGGCTAACCCCTTTGAAAATTTCACGATATTTTCAAAAAATAAAATCGCGATTTAAGGGCGGCTCTGTATGCATTAGAGGGCGCTGAACACGCTGGCGGTGTCCGTTTTTGTGTAAGTGGCTCCGTTGACGAAAAAATGTCAATTTCTCGAAAACCACGAGGGTTAGAAAGGAACCGAGTTTATTTTTGGATTCCTCGTTGTCGATATAGTCTACAGGAATTATTTCAGAATATTCTGAGCCATCGAAATTTTTGGCAAAATCGAAAGGCTTATCCCCTTTGAAAATTTCACGATATTTTCAAAAAATAAAATCGCGATTTAAGGGCGGCTCTGTATGCATTAGAGGGCGCTGAACACGCTGGCGTTGTCCGTTTTTGTGTAAGTGGCTCCGTTGACGAAAAAATGTCAATTTCTCGAAAACCACGAGGGTTAGAAAGGAACCGAGTTTATTTTTGGATTACTCGTTGTCGATATAGTCTACAGGAATTATTTCAGAATATTCTGAGCCATTGAAATTTTTGGCAAAATCGAAAGGCTAACCCCTTTGAAAATTTCACGATATTTTCAAAAAATAAAATCGCGATTTAAGGGCGGCTCTGTATGCATTAGAGGGCGCTGAACACGCTGGCGTTGTCCGTTTTTGTGTAAGTGGCTCCGTTGACGAAAAAATGTCAATTTCTCGAAAACCACGAGGGTTAGAAAGGAACCGAGTTTATTTTTGGATTCCTCGTTGTCGATATAGTCTACAGGAATTATTTCAGAATATTCTGAGCCATCGAAATTTTTGGCAAAATCGAAAGGCTTATCCCCTTTGAAAATTTCACGATATTTTCAAAAAATAAAATCGCGATTTAAGGGCGGCTCTGTATGCATTAGAGGGCGCTGAACACGCTGGCGTTGTCCGTTTTTGTGTAAGTGGCTCCGTTGACGAAAAAATGTCAATTTCTCGAAAACCACGAGGGTCAGAAAGGAACCGAGTTTATTTTTGGATTCCTCGTTGTCGATATAGTCTACAGGAATTATTTCAGAATATTCTGAGCCCTTGAAATTTTTGGCAAAATCGAAAGGCTAACCCCTTTGAAAATTTCACGATATTTTCAAAAAATAAAATCGCGATTTAAGGGCGGCTCTGTATGCATTAGAGGGCGCTGAACACGCTGGCGTTGTCCGTTTTTGTGTAAGTGGCTCCGTTGACGAAAAAATGTCAATTTCTCGAAAACCACGAGGGTTAGAAAGGAACCGAGTTTATTTTTGGATTCCTCGTTGTCGATATAGTCTACAGGAATTATTTCAGAATATTCTGAGCCCTTGAAATTTTTGGCAAAATCGAAAGGCTAACCCCTTTGAAAATTTCACGATATTTTCAAAAAATAAAATCGCGATTTAAGGGCGGCTCTGTATGCATTAGAGGGCGCTGAACACGCTGGCGGTGTCCGTTTTTGTGTAAGTGGCTCCGTTGACGAAAAAATGTCAATTTCTCGAAAACCACGAGGGTTAGAAAGGAACCGAGTTTATTTTTGGATTCCTCGTTGTCGATATAGTCTACAGGAATTATTTCAGAATATTCTGAGCCATTGAAATTTTTGGCAAAATCGAAAGGCTAACCCCTTTGAAAATTTCACGATATTTTCAAAAAATAAAATCGCGATTTAAGGGCGGCTCTGTATGCATTAGAGGGCGCTGAACACGCTGGCGTTGTCCGTTTTTGTGTAAGTGGCTCCGTTGACGAAAAAATGTCAATTTCTCGAAAACCACGAGGGTCAGAAAGGAACCGAGTTTATTTTTGGATTCCTCGTTGTCGATATAGTCTACAGGAATTATTTCAGAATATTCTGAGCCCTTGAAATTTTTGGCAAAATCGAAAGGCTAACCCCTTTGAAAATTTCACGATATTTTCAAAAAATAAAATCGCGATTTAAGGGCGGCTCTGTATGCATTAGAGGGCGCTGAACACGCTGGCGGTGTCCGTTTTTGTGTAAGTGGCTCCGTTGACGAAAAAATGTCAATTTCTCGAAAACCACGAGGGTTAGAAAGGAACCGAGTTTATTTTTGGATTCCTCGTTGTCGATATAGTCTACAGGAATTATTTCAGAATATTCTGAGCCATTGAAATTTTTGGCAAAATCGAAAGGCTAACCCCTTTGAAAATTTCACGATATTTTCAAAAAATAAAATCGCGATTTAAGGGCGGCTCTGTATGCATTAGAGGGCGCTGAACACGCTGGCGTTGTCCGTTTTTGTGTAAGTGGCTCCGTTGACGAAAAAATGTCAATTTCTCGAAAACCACGAGGGTTAGAAAGGAACCGAGTTTATTTTTGGATTACTCGTTGTCGATATAGTCTACAGGAATTATTTCAGAATATTCTGAGCCATTGAAATTTTTGGCAAAATCGAAAGGCTAACCCCTTTGAAAATTTCACGATATTTTCAAAAAATAAAATCGCGATTTAAGGGCGGCTCTGTATGCATTAGAGGGCGCTGAACACGCTGGCGTTGTCCGTTTTTGTGTAAGTGGCTCCGTTGACGAAAAAATGTCAATTTCTCGAAAACCACGAGGGTCAGAAAGGAACCGAGTTTACTTTTGGATTCCTCGTTGTCGATATAGTCTACAGGAATTATTTCAGAATATTCTGAGCCCTTGAAATTTTTGGCAAAATCGAAAGGCTTAACCCCTTTGAAAATTTCACGATATTTTCAAAAAATAAAATCGCGATTTAAGGGCGGCTCTGTATGGATTAGAGGGCGCTGAACACGCTGGCGTTGTCCGTTTTTGTGTAAGTGGCTCCGTTGACGAAAAAATGTCAATTTCTCGAAAACCACGAGGGTTAGAAAGGAACCGAGTTTATTTTTGGATTCCTCGTTGTCGATATAGTCTACAGGAATTATTGCAGAATATTCTGAGCCCTTGAAATTTTTGGCAAAATCGAAAGGCTAACCCCTTTGAAAATTTCACGATATTTTCAAAAAATAAAATCGCGATTTAAGGGCGGCTCTGTATGCATTAGAGGGCGCTGAACACGCTGGCGGTGTCCGTTTTTGTGTAAGTGGCTCCGTTGACGAAAAAATGTCAATTTCTCGAAAACCACGAGGGTTAGAAAGGAACCGAGTTTATTTTTGGATTCCTCGTTGTCGATATAGTCTACAGGAATTATTTCAGAATATTCTGAGCCATTGAAATTTTTGGCAAAATCGAAAGGCTAACCCCTTTGAAAATTTCACGATATTTTCAAAAAATAAAATCGCGATTTAAGGGCGGCTCTGTATGCATTAGAGGGCGCTGAACACGCTGGCGTTGTCCGTTTTTGTGTAAGTGGCTCCGTTGACGAAAAAATGTCAATTTCTCGAAAACCACGAGGGTTAGAAAGGAACCGAGTTTATTTTTGGATTCCTCGTTGTCGATATAGTCTACAGGAATTATTTCAGAATATTCTGAGCCATTGAAATTTTTGGCAAAATCGAAAGGCTAACCCCTTTGAAAATTTCACGATATTTTCAAAAAATAAAATCGCGATTTAAGGGCGGCTCTGTATGCATTAGAGGGCGCTGAACACGCTGGCGGTGTCCGTTTTTGTGTAAGTGGCTCCGTTGACGAAAAAATGTCAATTTCTCGAAAACCACGAGGGTTAGAAAGGAACCGAGTTTATTTTTGGATTCCTCGTTGTCGATATAGTCTACAGGAATTATTTCAGAATATTCTGAGCCATTGAAATTTTTGGCAAAATCGAAAGGCTAACCCCTTTGAAAATTTCACGATATTTTCAAAAAATAAAATCGCGATTTAAGGGCGGCTCTGTATGCATTAGAGGGCGCTGAACACGCTGGCGTTGTCCGTTTTTGTGTAAGTGGCTCCGTTGACGAAAAAATGTCAATTTCTCGAAAACCACGAGGGTTAGAAAGGAACCGAGTTTATTTTTGGATTACTCGTTGTCGATATAGTCTACAGGAATTATTTCAGAATATTCTGAGCCATTGAAATTTTTGGCAAAATCGAAAGGCTAACCCCTTTGAAAATTTCACGATATTTTCAAAAAATAAAATCGCGATTTAAGGGCGGCTCTGTATGCATTAGAGGGCGCTGAACACGCTGGCGTTGTCCGTTTTTGTGTAAGTGGCTCCGTTGACGAAAAAATGTCAATTTCTCGAAAACCACGAGGGTTAGAAAGGAACCGAGTTTATTTTTGGATTACTCGTTGTCGATATAGTCTACAGGAATTATTTCAGAATATTCTGAGCCATTGAAATTTTTGGCAAAATCGAAAGGCTAACCCCTTTGAAAATTTCACGATATTTTCAAAAAATAAAATCGCGATTTAAGGGCGGCTCTGTATGCATTAGAGAGCGCTGAACACGCTGGCGTTGTCCGTTTTTGTGTAAGTGGCTCCGTTGACGAAAAAATGTCAATTTCTCGAAAACCACGAGGGTTAGAAAGGAACCGAGTTTATTTTTGGATTCCTCGTTGTCGATATAGTCTACAGGAATTATTGCAGAATATTCTGAGCCCTTGAAATTTTTGGCAAAATCGAAAGGCTAACCCCTTTGAAAATTTCACGATATTTTCAAAAAATAAAATCGCGATTTAAGGGCGGCTCTGTATGCATTAGAGGGCGCTGAACACGCTGGCGGTGTCCGTTTTTGTGTAAGTGGCTCCGTTGACGAAAAAATGTCAATTTCTCGAAAACCACGAGGGTTAGAAAGGAACCGAGTTTATTTTTGGATTCCTCGTTGTCGATATAGTCTACAGGAATTATTTCAGAATATTCTGAGCCATTGAAATTTTTGGCAAAATCGAAAGGCTAACCCCTTTGAAAATTTCACGATATTTTCAAAAAATAAAATCGCGATTTAAGGGCGGCTCTGTATGCATTAGAGGGCGCTGAACACGCTGGCGTTGTCCGTTTTTGTGTAAGTGGCTCCGTTGACGAAAAAATGTCAATTTCTCGAAAACCACGAGGGTTAGAAAGGAACCGAGTTTATTTTTGGATTCCTCGTTGTCGATATAGTCTACAGGAATTATTTCAGAATATTCTGAGCCATTGAAATTTTTGGCAAAATCGAAAGGCTAACCCCTTTGAAAATTTCACGATATTTTCAAAAAATAAAATCGCGATTTAAGGGCGGCTCTGTATGCATTAGAGGGCGCTGAACACGCTGGCGGTGTCCGTTTTTGTGTAAGTGGCTCCGTTGACGAAAAAATGTCAATTTCTCGAAAACCACGAGGGTTAGAAAGGAACCGAGTTTATTTTTGGATTCCTCGTTGTCGATATAGTCTACAGGAATTATTTCAGAATATTCTGAGCCATTGAAATTTTTGGCAAAATCGAAAGGCTAACCCCTTTGAAAATTTCACGATATTTTCAAAAAATAAAATCGCGATTTAAGGGCGGCTCTGTATGCATTAGAGGGCGCTGAACACGCTGGCGTTGTCCGTTTTTGTGTAAGTGGCTCCGTTGACGAAAAAATGTCAATTTCTCGAAAACCACGAGGGTTAGAAAGGAACCGAGTTTATTTTTGGATTACTCGTTGTCGATATAGTCTACAGGAATTATTTCAGAATATTCTGAGCCATTGAAATTTTTGGCAAAATCGAAAGGCTAACCCCTTTGAAAATTTCACGATATTTTCAAAAAATAAAATCGCGATTTAAGGGCGGCTCTGTATGCATTAGAGGGCGCTGAACACGCTGGCGTTGTCCGTTTTTGTGTAAGTGGCTCCGTTGACGAAAAAATGTCAATTTCTCGAAAACCACGAGGGTTAGAAAGGAACCGAGTTTATTTTTGGATTACTCGTTGTCGATATAGTCTACAGGAATTATTTCAGAATATTCTGAGCCATTGAAATTTTTGGCAAAATCGAAAGGCTAACCCCTTTGAAAATTTCACGATATTTTCAAAAAATAAAATCGCGATTTAAGGGCGGCTCTGTATGCATTAGAGGGCGCTGAACACGCTGGCGTTGTCCGTTTTTGTGTAAGTGGCTCCGTTGACGAAAAAATGTCAATTTCTCGAAAACCACGAGGGTCAGAAAGGAACCGAGTTTACTTTTGGATTCCTCGTTGTCGATATAGTCTACAGGAATTATTTCAGAATATTCTGAGCCCTTGAAATTTTTGGCAAAATCGAAAGGCTTAACCCCTTTGAAAATTTCACGATATTTTCAAAAAATAAAATCGCGATTTAAGGGCGGCTCTGTATGGATTAGAGGGCGCTGAACACGCTGGCGTTGTCCGTTTTTGTGTAAGTGGCTCCGTTGACGAAAAAATGTCAATTTCTCGAAAACCACGAGGGTTAGAAAGGAACCGAGTTTATTTTTGGATTCCTCGTTGTCGATATAGTCTACAGGAATTATTGCAGAATATTCTGAGCCCTTGAAATTTTTGGCAAAATCGAAAGGCTAACCCCTTTGAAAATTTCACGATATTTTCAAAAAATAAAATCGCGATTTAAGGGCGGCTCTGTATGCATTAGAGGGCGCTGAACACGCTGGCGGTGTCCGTTTTTGTGTAAGTGGCTCCGTTGACGAAAAAATGTCAATTTCTCGAAAACCACGAGGGTTAGAAAGGAACCGAGTTTATTTTTGGATTCCTCGTTGTCGATATAGTCTACAGGAATTATTTCAGAATATTCTGAGCCATTGAAATTTTTGGCAAAATCGAAAGGCTAACCCCTTTGAAAATTTCACGATATTTTCAAAAAATAAAATCGCGATTTAAGGGCGGCTCTGTATGCATTAGAGGGCGCTGAACACGCTGGCGTTGTCCGTTTTTGTGTAAGTGGCTCCGTTGACGAAAAAATGTCAATTTCTCGAAAACCACGAGGGTTAGAAAGGAACCGAGTTTATTTTTGGATTCCTCGTTGTCGATATAGTCTACAGGAATTATTTCAGAATATTCTGAGCCATTGAAATTTTTGGCAAAATCGAAAGGCTAACCCCTTTGAAAATTTCACGATATTTTCAAAAAATAAAATCGCGATTTAAGGGCGGCTCTGTATGCATTAGAGGGCGCTGAACACGCTGGCGGTGTCCGTTTTTGTGTAAGTGGCTCCGTTGACGAAAAAATGTCAATTTCTCGAAAACCACGAGGGTTAGAAAGGAACCGAGTTTATTTTTGGATTCCTCGTTGTCGATATAGTCTACAGGAATTATTTCAGAATATTCTGAGCCATTGAAATTTTTGGCAAAATCGAAAGGCTAACCCCTTTGAAAATTTCACGATATTTTCAAAAAATAAAATCGCGATTTAAGGGCGGCTCTGTATGCATTAGAGGGCGCTGAACACGCTGGCGTTGTCCGTTTTTGTGTAAGTGGCTCCGTTGACGAAAAAATGTCAATTTCTCGAAAACCACGAGGGTTAGAAAGGAACCGAGTTTATTTTTGGATTACTCGTTGTCGATATAGTCTACAGGAATTATTTCAGAATATTCTGAGCCATTGAAATTTTTGGCAAAATCGAAAGGCTAACCCCTTTGAAAATTTCACGATATTTTCAAAAAATAAAATCGCGATTTAAGGGCGGCTCTGTATGCATTAGAGGGCGCTGAACACGCTGGCGTTGTCCGTTTTTGTGTAAGTGGCTCCGTTGACGAAAAAATGTCAATTTCTCGAAAACCACGAGGGTTAGAAAGGAACCGAGTTTATTTTTGGATTACTCGTTGTCGATATAGTCTACAGGAATTATTTCAGAATATTCTGAGCCATTGAAATTTTTGGCAAAATCGAAAGGCTAACCCCTTTGAAAATTTCACGATATTTTCAAAAAATAAAATCGCGATTTAAGGGCGGCTCTGTATGCATTAGAGAGCGCTGAACACGCTGGCGTTGTCCGTTTTTGTGTAAGTGGCTCCGTTGACGAAAAAATGTCAATTTCTCGAAAACCACGAGGGTTAGAAAGGAACCGAGTTTATTTTTGGATTCCTCGTTGTCGATATAGTCTACAGGAATTATTTCAGAATATTCTGAGCCATTGAAATTTTTGGCAAAATCGAAAGGCTAACCCCTTTGAAAATTTCACGATATTTTCAAAAAATAAAATCGCGATTTAAGGGCGGCTCTGTATGCATTAGAGGGCGCTGAACACGCTGGCGGTGTCCGTTTTTGTGTAAGTGGCTCCGTTGACGAAAAAATGTCAATTTCTCGAAAACCACGAGGGTTAGAAAGGAACCGAGTTTATTTTTGGATTCCTCGTTGTCGATATAGTCTACAGGAATTATTGCAGAATATTCTGAGCCCTTGAAATTTTTGGCAAAATCGAAAGGCTAACCCCTTTGAAAATTTCACGATATTTTCAAAAAATAAAATCGCGATTTAAGGGCGGCTCTGTATGCATTAGAGGGCGCTGAACACGCTGGCGGTGTCCGTTTTTGTGTAAGTGGCTCCGTTGACGAAAAAATGTCAATTTCTCGAAAACCACGAGGGTTAGAAAGGAACCGAGTTTATTTTTGGATTCCTCGTTGTCGATATAGTCTACAGGAATTATTTCAGAATATTCTGAGCCATTGAAATTTTTGGCAAAATCGAAAGGCTAACCCCTTTGAAAATTTCACGATATTTTCAAAAAATAAAATCGCGATTTAAGGGCGGCTCTGTATGCATTAGAGGGCGCTGAACACGCTGGCGTTGTCCGTTTTTGTGTAAGTGGCTCCGTTGACGAAAAAATGTCAATTTCTCGAAAACCACGAGGGTTAGAAAGGAACCGAGTTTATTTTTGGATTCCTCGTTGTCGATATAGTCTACAGGAATTATTTCAGAATATTCTGAGCCATTGAAATTTTTGGCAAAATCGAAAGGCTAACCCCTTTGAAAATTTCACGATATTTTCAAAAAATAAAATCGCGATTTAAGGGCGGCTCTGTATGCATTAGAGGGCGCTGAACACGCTGGCGGTGTCCGTTTTTGTGTAAGTGGCTCCGTTGACGAAAAAATGTCAATTTCTCGAAAACCACGAGGGTTAGAAAGGAACCGAGTTTATTTTTGGATTCCTCGTTGTCGATATAGTCTACAGGAATTATTTCAGAATATTCTGAGCCATTGAAATTTTTGGCAAAATCGAAAGGCTAACCCCTTTGAAAATTTCACGATATTTTCAAAAAATAAAATCGCGATTTAAGGGCGGCTCTGTATGCATTAGAGGGCGCTGAACACGCTGGCGGTGTCCGTTTTTGTGTAAGTGGCTCCGTTGACGAAAAAATGTCAATTTCTCGAAAACCACGAGGGTTAGAAAGGAACCGAGTTTATTTTTTGATTCCTCGTTGTCGATATAGTCTACAGGAATTATTTCAGAATATTCTGAGCCATTGAAATTTTTGGCAAAATCGAAAGGCTAACCCCTTTGAAAATTTCACGATATTTTCAAAAAATAAAATCGCGATTTAAGGGCGGCTCTGTATGCATTAGAGGGCGCTGAACACGCTGGCGTTGTCCGTTTTTGTGTAAGTGGCTCCGTTGACGAAAAAATGTCAATTTCTCGAAAACCACGAGGGTTAGAAAGGAACCGAGTTTATTTTTGGATTACTCGTTGTCGATATAGTCTACAGGAATTATTTCAGAATATTCTGAGCCATTGAAATTTTTGGCAAAATCGAAAGGCTAACCCCTTTGAAAATTTCACGATATTTTCAAAAAATAAAATCGCGATTTAAGGGCGGCTCTGTATGCATTAGAGGGCGCTGAACACGCTGGCGTTGTCCGTTTTTGTGTAAGTGGCTCCGTTGACGAAAAAATGTCAATTTCTCGAAAACCACGAGGGTTAGAAAGGAACCGAGTTTATTTTTGGATTACTCGTTGTCGATATAGTCTACAGGAATTATTTCAGAATATTCTGAGCCATTGAAATTTTTGGCAAAATCGAAAGGCTAACCCCTTTGAAAATTTCACGATATTTTCAAAAAATAAAATCGCGATTTAAGGGCGGCTCTGTATGCATTAGAGGGCGCTGAACACGCTGGCGTTGTCCGTTTTTGTGTAAGTGGCTCCGTTGACGAAAAAATGTCAATTTCTCGAAAACCACGAGGGTTAGAAAGGAACCGAGTTTATTTTTGGATTACTCGTTGTCGATATAGTCTACAGGAATTATTTCAGAATATTCTGAGCCATTGAAATTTTTGGCAAAATCGAAAGGCTAACCCCTTTGAAAATTTCACGATATTTTCAAAAAATAAAATCGCGATTTAAGGGCGGCTCTGTATGCATTAGAGGGCGCTGAACACGCTGGCGGTGTCCGTTTTTGTGTAAGTGGCTCCGTTGACGAAAAAATGTCAATTTCTCGAAAACCACGAGGGTTAGAAAGGAACCGAGTTTATTTTTGGATTCCTCGTTGTCGATATAGTCTACAGGAATTATTTCAGAATATTCTGAGCCATTGAAATTTTTGGCAAAATCGAAAGGCTAACCCCTTTGAAAATTTCACGATATTTTCAAAAAATAAAATCGCGATTTAAGGGCGGCTCTGTATGCATTAGAGAGCGCTGAACACGCTGGCGTTGTCCGTTTTTGTGTAAGTGGCTCCGTTGACGAAAAAATGTCAATTTCTCGAAAACCACGAGGGTTAGAAAGGAACCGAGTTTATTTTTGGATTCCTCGTTGTCGATATAGTCTACAGGAATTATTTCAGAATATTCTGAGCCATTGAAATTTTTGGCAAAATCGAAAGGCTAACCCCTTTGAAAATTTCACGATATTTTCAAAAAATAAAATCGCGATTTAAGGGCGGCTCTGTATGCATTAGAGGGCGCTGAACACGCTGGCGTTGTCCGTTTTTGTGTAAGTGGCTCCGTTGACGAAAAAATGTCAATTTCTCGAAAACCACGAGGGTTAGAAAGGAACCGAGTTTATTTTTGGATTACTCGTTGTCGATATAGTCTACAGGAATTATTTCAGAATATTCTGAGCCATTGAAATTTTTGGCAAAATCGAAAGGCTAACCCCTTTGAAAATTTCACGATATTTTCAAAAAATAAAATCGCGATTTAAGGGCGGCTCTGTATGCATTAGAGGGCGCTGAACACGCTGGCGTTGTCCGTTTTTGTGTAAGTGGCTCCGTTGACGAAAAAATGTCAATTTCTCGAAAACCACGAGGGTTAGAAAGGAACCGAGTTTATTTTTGGATTACTCGTTGTCGATATAGTCTACAGGAATTATTTCAGAATATTCTGAGCCATTGAAATTTTTGGCAAAATCGAAAGGCTAACCCCTTTGAAAATTTCACGATATTTTCAAAAAATAAAATCGCGATTTAAGGGCGGCTCTGTATGCATTAGAGGGCGCTGAACACGCTGGCGGTGTCCGTTTTTGTGTAAGTGGCTCCGTTGACGAAAAAATGTCAATTTCTCGAAAACCACGAGGGTTAGAAAGGAACCGAGTTTATTTTTGGATTACTCGTTGTCGATATAGTCTACAGGAATTATTTCAGAATATTCTGAGCCATTGAAATTTTTGGCAAAATCGAAAGGCTAACCCCTTTGAAAATTTCACGATATTTTCAAAAAATAAAATCGCGATTTAAGGGCGGCTCTGTATGCATTAGAGGGCGCTGAACACGCTGGCGTTGTCCGTTTTTGTGTAAGTGGCTCCGTTGACGAAAAAATGTCAATTTCTCGAAAACCACGAGGGTTAGAAAGGAACCGAGTTTATTTTTGGATTCCTCGTTGTCGATATAGTCTACAGGAATTATTTCAGAATATTCTGAGCCATTGAAATTTTTGGCAAAATCGAAAGGCTAACCCCTTTGAAAATTTCACGATATTTTCAAAAAATAAAATCGCGATTTAAGGGCGGCTCTGTATGCATTAGAGGGCGCTGAACACGCTGGCGGTGTCCGTTTTTGTGTAAGTGGCTCCGTTGACGAAAAAATGTCAATTTCTCGAAAACCACGAGGGTTAGAAAGGAACCGAGTTTATTTTTGGATTCCTCGTTGTCGATATAGTCTACAGGAATTATATCAGAATATTCTGAGGCCTTTCAACTTTAGCAATTTGAACTTTAATTTTTAAAAAAGTTTGTGCTATTTGTTTTCTTTCATGGATTGATTTTATTTAATATTTGTGCATCTTACAGTTCCCTGTAACTGGAAATCGATTAGTTCAGCCGGTCTCTGACAGATGGCGCCACTCGTACTTACTTACCTTGCAGATCATATTTCAGGCTCTTTCTAACAGAATCAAGCTTGCAGGGATGTAGAGGGTAAGGAAAACATAATTTATTAAATTAAATACGTTTATTTTCACTAATTAATACTTCTACAATATTTGAGGTTACTATCATCTAACATATATTTACATACATTTAAATTTTTCATTTATTAACATTCAATGATGTTTACACTCAACATATATCTTTAAAATTACATTAGCAACATGTTTTATATAAAATATAAATCAAACTTAATATACAAATATGATCTTTATTATTTTTGGCTCAAATCAGCTAGTCGGCGTAGCCGTGTTGGTCCGAGGCAATTCGCACTGTATCAAAAAGTGGCTGGCAATTAATGAAATTGAAAAAAAAGATATATCTAAAGAGCGGTATTATATGATGGTGCGCTGGTTTAAAAATGTATAGTAAACTATTTCATTATACAATTTTCAAAAAACTAAGTTATTTATCGTAACTGGACCAATATCTTTCTGGTTGGCCACTTTTCGTGCCACAAGTGTGAATTACCCAGTAGGGACGCAGCCCTTTAAGAGAACCAGCCGCCATTTTGCTCTAAAACGAATAACGAATCCTCGAGCACAAAATGGCGGCCGCGTCTCTCGGAACCACGCCGCTACGTCCGACCTAACCTAACTTTACCATTAAAAGGGGCGTTTTATAAATCCTACGCTTTTCCCATCAAAAATACACCAAACTACGGATAACGGGCTTTAACTAGACAACTAAACTCAACACGACCTGCAGCTCGTATAAATTTTGCACGTAAAAATAAAATTCTCACCTAAACGAACCCTCGAAATACTTAGGTACTCGCAAATAACGATACGTCTTAATTCAGGCACTACAGTTATGTTTCTTTCTTATTTTTAGAACTAGTTTTTCTAGATCTCCCCGTCTGGCTGGCCAGTTCTTGGAAACATTACAAATTTCGCGGGTCCCAACAATGAATCTATCGAAAACAAGAACAAGTCTCTCTTGCTCCGATTTTCGACGACTCCTATACATTTTATTTAACATTACTTTTAGAAATCTCCGTATCATTTCCAAAAAATAACCCAACGCCACCCTTCGCTAAAATCTGAGAAAGATATAGTACAACAGATATTATTAAAACACCAAATTGGCCTCACATTAACAGTATCAACGTTTATTTATCTAATGTTTCTGATTAAACCGGGATTTCTCTCGAAATCCCAACGATGACGTTACTTGACTTCCAGAAAAACCAGCGTTCGGTCGTATCACTAAATCATAAAAAGAAACAAGTGAATCATCTATTGAAGATATTGTGAAACCAAAATGTACTAAGAAAACATTTAAATTTACATAATATAAGTCAAACTTAGGAGTGAAAATAACAGATGACGCCACTCTTTTAAAGTCCAAGTTACCTTTGTAAGGATTATTGGTTTAAAGAGTATCGCCATCTATTATTTTCGCTTTTAAGTACGACTGGTTGATCAGAATCCTCTTAAGACCGTCAAGATTTTTTGTTACGTAGATATGTTTCCGTCGTGTCGAGACCTCATGAATTGGACGTCGAGTAGCGTCAACAATGTACAGGGTGATCGCGCGACTAGGAATGCGTAATTTTTAAAAATATTTGGTGATCTAGTTGCATCATGTTAACAACGAAAGTTATAACGAAGAAAATACGTTTCAAACACGTTTTAAAACAGTTCAGAAACTACAGGGAGTTCCCGTTCGGAGTGGCAAAGACATATAAAGCTATTTTTTCAATCGGATAAGGGAATGAAATAACAGAACGACTTAGATAGAAATTTTGATCTTTAGTCCCGCGAACCCCCGGTATATGATGCGGAATCTAACTCCCCGATATGAAAGTTACAAGTATACCGAACCTATCGCTATTTTACAAAAAGCACACATAAAATCTTTGCAAAAACACGTAGATCACAATCCCTTTTCTCCCATGGCGGTAAGATGCGCAATTTTTCTGTTTGCCCATCGCGTCACATGCGCGTATCTCTTTGACCCGTTCAAAATTAACTGTACAGACAAGGAAAGCGTGTCCCTCGTACACTTGTAGATATTTTAGACTACAATTCAAATAAACGGCACTAAAATTATTTGTGTAGGAGGTCCCGCGTTCAAGTACATTCTTTAATAAACGGGAAATCCGCAACTGCGCCCAGAGTGTTCGAGCTTTCGGTTTTTCGGAGAGCAACAACGATTTTTTAAGTTACTTGACGGAAATATCAATTTTGGAGATGATCAGAACAAATACACAGTCACTTTAGTATAATTACGGTACGTGGTACAATGAGCATAATTCGGAGACGCGCAAAAATATAAAATAATGCAAGGTAAATAAGTACGGCCAGTTTAACGAAATTTAAAACTGAAAATACGCAATGAAATGCGTCCGTTTTTCAATTCTGACACCTTTTAAATTCAGAGTGGATACAAAATTATAAAAAGAGGTTAGAATGCAACTTTACGCATTTTTCTCAACGGTTCGCGCGCAATTGCAACATTTCCCTTGACGGCCGCGTAGTTGAACGAGGGACCAGTTTCTTTTCCTGTTAATATGTAATATAATATTATTTTCACCTTAAGCCTAGTCTAATAATATTCACATATATAATAACAATATTTTAACATTACTAAGGTATCACAAAAAATACTTCTCATTTATAGAGATATTTTCGCAGTTCTTTTTGAAAATTTTATGGTACTTAGACATTTTTTTTTTTGTATATATAATATTATTTATATAAATCCTTAATTAAACATCTTTTTGTGCTCGAAAATACCGATAAACAAAGATATATAGCAACACGATTTGATCCTTTATTAGTTTTAAAAAAATACTTCATTTTATAATTGAAAAATATAGATTCTTAAATTAGAAAATATATTTGTATTCACTTTTTTTTTTAGTCAACATATCGGTAAGATAGAATTCAAAGGAAAACTCAACTACAGAGATTCGAAGAAAGGTTTCTGTACGCATTTAAACACCACTTTGCGGCCTTGAAACTAGAGGGCTCGATATGTTAGCTCCGCTTGTGCGAGCACAGAAAATTAAATTACATGTACTGAAAAAAATCACACCTCAAGGTCACGTTAATGTCGCAGCCTTAAGGTTCAGATGTGAAGGCCACTGGTGACCTTGATATACTTTAGGGTTCCTTTGCAGATTCATATGATGATTTGCGTGAGCAAAAAGACACAGGCTGTATACGAAGACATTAAAGGCCATAATCAAAGAGACTTGATCGAAAAAAATAATTAAATAGCATTACATTCTTTCGTAAGCGGAATTAAGGATGCAGGACTTTGCGAGTAAAAAAAATAGAGAATCACAGAAGCTACGTCAAGATACCAAAAATCAAGGTCTCGTGAAGGTTTCTGTCGTATTGATGGCCTTGACTGTGTATAGCCTTCTAGGTCGTCGTTAAAGAATTGATTCAGATTTTAAAGTCCGCATGAGAATGAAACGATAGATTAATATGATGAAAATTGCATAGATAAGGTCAAAGGTCATCCATGTCGAAAATCAAGGCCATAATGGGAAAGAAAATAAGAGTAGATATGAGTTTTTAGAGAAGTCTAACATTAAGGACCTTTAAATTAAAAGCTAAATGTCAAGGTCAAAAAAGAAAGCATTTCAAAGGCCATCGATGTAACGAATAGACTTTGATAGTAAGGTCAATATATATTTAAAGGTCTAACAAATAGTCTTGAACGTCTCTTGAATTAATGATGGCCTTGAATTTGCATCATATATCGTATGTGTCACAAGATCAGTAAATGACAGACCATTTTCATATCGAGAACAGATTAAGGATGTAAGTGTTAAGATTATCAAGAAAGACATTAACTGTTTAAAGGATGATAAAAATATTGAAAGATTAAAAGGCCTTGATAAAGTATCGTTAAAAATTAGGAAGTAAATGCAAGATTCGAAGTGAAATAAAGGTTTTTTCGCATCATAGTGAAATAATAACGTAACATAAAAAGGCACTTAAGACGAAAATTGTGCAATGTAAGGTCAAAATATTGAAGGTACTAAAGGATAAAGGTCGAAACGTCGATGTGGTGTTTAAATGCGTAACTCTTTCGTGTTTTTTGTGCGATTTGTTTTTAATCAGTTTGAATGGAAATACTGAAGGCTTAGGCGTAGAAAATTGGGAAGCAAACAGCAGCAATTCTCGGAAAAGTGGAAAAATTTTGGGAAAGGCGGCTCCGTCTCCATCCGCGACGATCATAACAAATGCATAATTATAATCAGATCGATTCTTGGGCTTGGATCAGGTCCTTGCCGAACACGATTTGTTTCGTTCGTCCGACGGAGACGGTCCGGAGCCAAAGCAAATTATTGTCGTTCTTTTTTTAAATTTTCAGAAGGATTTTTCGATGATAAATCATACAGTTAGTTACAGAGACGAGAAATCAGTTAAAGGTGTTGTTGTAGTCAAAAGTGCTTTCGAAAAAGACATTACCAGTGTGCCACCTCCTCTTTTTCTCTTCTATTCGGGCTTCAGCCTGTGCCACTGCACTATGGTCTGCCTCGGTTTCGTTATCATGTCCTGCCAGTGCTTGGTCTCTGATGCTCCTGATCCGTTCTTACCTGCAGAAGGGAAAAAAGAGTTAAATCCGATTTATCGCCAACAGGAAACGTAAATGTAAATTTCGGGGTCAGTAGACGAACCAAAATGGCCACTATTGCCAATTTTCCGCTACGCTAATTTGAAAGTTAAGACGAATCCAAGGTGTCTGTTTTGATCGGCAGAGGATTTAAAAAAGAATTGTCGTCGTTATAAACTTCTGTTTTGGACATGAAATAAGCGAAGCATTAATATTCATGCTTATAAAATCAATGATGTATTTTCAGATCGTCGCCATTTTGGTTCTTATAAAAAAATTTTCATAAGAGATTTGTGTGTACTCGCGGTAAGAATGAAGTATAAAAATGGCAATATCTACTCTTTATAAAACCTCTTTTTTAAATTTACAGGCTAACAATTAAATATCTCAACACCCTTCTAACGAATTTTGTAGTTTATCTTTTTTACATTTCAACACCAAATTGAATTATTATAAAAAATATTAACTCTGTTATAATCCTAGCAGTTCACACGATCCACCATACGAAACACAAAGCTTTCCATCGCCCTCAAACAAAATCCTCTAACAGTAATAAATATCCCTGGACATAATAAGCTTCCTGCAACCCTTCGGGTCACTCTGACCCCTCCCGGAACCGAAATTTATTCCGTCAAATCCGATAAGCCTATCAGATAATTCCGTCTGGGCCGCAGGGGGGTGATAAAAGCGGCGCAGGGTTCCGGGACGCTGAAATTAAATATAAAGAAATCTTTCTTACCGGCCAGGAGGATCCTTCCTATGAGCTCGTTCCTGCCGATGTTGTCGAAGTCCATGACCATGACGTCGAGCGAGCACTCCCTGATCTTCTCCCAGGGCACGTTGAAGGAGAACGTGTCGTTGAAGACGGGGTTCAGGGTGCACTTGAAGATGGCCGTCTTGCGCTTCTCTATGCGCTTGTCGCCGAACTGAAGCCACACCTTCACGTAAGGGTCTGAAAACGAAGGGAAAGGACTCTTAATCCGAACGTTGACTTGCACAAAGTGTGAGGATAGAGTACAAGGAAGTGTCCTGGCAGTAAGAAGGAACTAATTAAAGTTAACTGAGAAAACTGACACGATTCCAATTTATCTCATACGTCGAAGCTTTCTCCTGCCCTCTCAACTATATTCACATGAATCAGACAAGTTTGACGGTTACACGTCCATATATTATGCGGAGATAATCGCATCGAGTAATGTCCTGAACATCCTCGTGTATAAGCTGCCTAGATGTGTGTGGATTATTACATGAAACGTCGAAGCGACAATAGAGGGAATTACGATTGGATATCATATCTGGATATTATATCAAGTTAATGATAAAATCAAATGAAGGAACACTTCAAATAAAGTAACGACCAGTAAGATTTTCTTACAAGATTAAGACGTGAGGAAGTTGATGACGATTACATACATCACTTTTAATCAATGGAAAACTTTAATAAACTTCGAACTTTTCATATAACATTAATGTGATTTGGCGGAAGTTCTGGCCCCGAAACTGACCCTTAAGGAATTCCAAATTTAAATTTGAAGAAAAGTAGTGGTTTTCATGAACAAACAAAAAAGAAAATGACAACAAAACTTATAAAAACTTACCGGACTTTCCATTGATGTCTTTGGCTTTGAGATTTCTGGCTTTGAGCAAGGTTAGCGTGAGGATGCTATTGCTGGGATGGTAGCATAGGGAGGTTAGGAGCTCGCCACACTTGTCCTTCGCCGGTGGCTTCAGTGCCTTCCAGAATGAGGGTTTCTCGCTTAGATCCACCTGAAAATGAAAGAAACGACATACTATTTCATCGATAAAGAGAAAATTTATGATATAATGACGCTATCCCTTTCAATTCGCGGGCGACGCCTATGCTAAAAGAGAAATTAAATTAAATTAAAGTAAACACATCTCACACGTTAAATTAATACGAAATTAGCGCCCGGGGTTGATCGTATCGCCTCTTAAACAAATTGCCGGCGGGGGTGTGGGGGGACGGAAACAATTGATCGCGTGAGTCCCGCTCTTTTTTTCCGTCTCTTTTTTTTACGGCTAACCTTATCGTCCAGGTTCGGTGTAATTTGGCAAAACGGCGCGCTTTTATTAAAACAATAGACGGGCCGGTACACCCGGGGATGGGGGTTCATGCGTGCCAAATTCAATTTGAGTCATTGCCGCGCTGCGGGGGTGCGGACAGGGGGATGGTTGGAGGTTCGAAAACCCACATCAAAAACTGTTCAACCCGTCCACTTTCAACGTGAAATCCGGCGATTTTTTTCTTTTTACGGTTATGAATTTCCACTTTTAACTCTCACCCCCTACCGGGCGCATTTCGCCGCAAAACGATTCCAGACCTTAGCCATTTAATAATTCAAACAAGGCGGACTCCCTCGCGAGCATTACGCAGCGCTGCCGCAACAAATGGCCGCCGAACATCAACCAGACCGGAATTTCCCCTTAGCAACTTTCGTCGGTGTAATAAATTCTGTTTATATAATTAATAGAAGTCCCCACTTGAATTAATACGCTTCTAATTAAACTCCGTACAGCTGTTACCGCCTTTGAGTCGGAAGAGATTTCAGAACACGCGGCTGCATTACAGGAGACTGCTTTTACAACCCGACGATTAGATAAGATGTATAACCGTATCAGTGCAGACTCGACGATACAAAAAGTTACTGTAAGTAATAATAAAGCTGCTTAGCTTCTATATATCAACGGAAACAAAGATAAGTACATATTACTTGCTTGTCGGCCTCAAAGCTGCTTATATAGCTTTGCATCAAGGAAAGTCTTTCGCGGCTGTGACAGATTATTAAAAGTGCGATGGGAAATTGGGAATGCCGCGTCAGATCGCATCAAAGTGCCAGTAGAAACGTAATAACAGATGGCGGGGCCATCAAGCACGCAATATCGAAGCTGTTTGTGATAATGACAAACATAATAGGGGTATTCTGATAGTTGCAAAAAAATTGTTTTATACTTCATAATTTTTATACATTGTAAAGGTCACACCAGTTGAACACAAATTATGACACAGTGAACAGAGAGAAATATTTCATTTGGCATATATAACAATTTTAACAAATAGTAAGTACATTTTGCCACTCACCTGGCACAGGGGTAAGAACACCTCGCCGATGGAGTCGTCCCTGCTAAACCTGTCGTAGTCAAAGACGTGCAGGTGCAGCACCCTGGACTGCAGCTTCTGTATGGGGAAGCCCTCGAAGTAGAAGGTCTCGTTCCACCTGGGGTTCAGCGTCCGTCGCTTGATCTTCGTCTCCAGCCGGTGCTTCTTATCGGGCAGCAGGGTCACGCGGACGTAGGGGTCGCTGGTGCCCGAGAGATCCTTGGCCGGCAGGTCTTTACCCTGTAAGACACAACGGTTTAATTTTTGTCATCCAACGTGGAGTCCTGCATAAAAATCATGTCAAAACAATCGAGGACGTCCATCACATCGTCTTGTTGGATAATGGGATCGATTATAGCGGGGGATCGGGCGCACGGACGCGTCAAATCCGATAAATCGGCCACGTGTGGAAAAAAGCGACGGGAGGGCGTCGCGGCGCCACACCTGATTGCACGGCGATCGGTTCCCTGCGATACCGTTTGCCCTTTCTCGGGGAGAGAGAGATTATCGTCGGAATAACGTCGATACAAACGAGATTCAATTTCTTCCGATATTATCGAGGCGATCTACTTACGGAAGGGAAATTACCAACCCAGGAGAAACACGTGCCCGTTTGTGGCACCTTAAGCGGTATACTGGGGGCAAATGAAGAAAGATAATTTAACGTTTATTTAATCTAAATGTTCGTTTCTTCCGCCAAGCCTGCTCTTCCCTCTTGGTACGACTCGAATAAATTCTCGTACAAAGATAGCGAACCGCCGACTAAGTTGCATCGGCGAAAACTGCACACATGCACAAAGATTTAATTAAATCTCGCCCCGTATTCCCTAATCCGACTGCTTTACGGTGGCGAAGTGTTGAATAAAGTGAGCTCTGTTTACGACATTGCCCCGCTTCCAACTGAGAATTTGAATCAGTTAGTTCTCCGTCTATAAACTATGAAGTCGTAGCGAGGTTTCGGGTTCGTTTATGCGAGTTTTACGCGATAGACGGCAATCCAGTCAGTGAGTACCGATAAAATAGTTGCACGACGGAAGCGACGGAATACCACAAGAACAGTAGATACTGTGCAGTGGCGCACTGCTTCACGTATGATTACCGGTTGTACGTACTTAAAATCATTTTTAATCTAACATAAATTTTATAATTTGTATTTCGGTGTTAAAAATGTTTGTTAGCCACGAGCTGCAACTGTTTAAATTCCGTAGAACTTGAAAAGTTGCAAGATTTCGGGTCCGCGACGGCCATTTTTATGACCTGTAAAACAATTGGACTCATCCAAAGCCAACTAACGTTCCCCCGAAATCGTACGCCTTATAAAATTTTTTATGTCCAACTCTCCAGCGCTCACAGCCTCGAATAATCGTACATCAGCGTAATGGCGACATAAAGAGGACGCTTCGCTCTAACTGCCGGCCATTTCTGTTTTGTATTTTAAATGAGGCGGTCCCAAACTCAATAACGGCTACGTAACGTCGTTCGGCCATCCGTAAAATCGAGTTTAAACACACTTTTATGCGAAATGCACCGTGTGAGTCGCGAGCGTAATGCGGTTATAAGTTCTAAACGATCCTTTGCGCTGGATGCACCGTATAGCGATAATATGGAAGTGCCATAGAAGCTCTGTAGCGAGAACGAATATAGTTTAGCTAATAGACGTTGTGCTTTTACATTGTGTCTGCACGTTTGGAGGTTATGTAGTTCCAATCGGCAGTCGAATTTGGAATATTTTTTATCGCCAACCGTCAATAGAACCTTGCATTACCATAGCGATTGCCGAAAGTAAACAAACACTTTATTTGACTGCAAAAATCAAGCACTGACGCAAATATTTATCAACATAGCCATTACTGTATGACGTTAAACAGAAATCGTTTGTCACTGTCACAGCCCCAACAGTAAAAGTTTTGTCGCGAATTATTTACAGAAAATGATGGAAGAAGACATTCAGTGCATGCCGCCTTTTCCCGAATGCCGAACATTTTCTATTGAAGGTCATTCGACTTCAGGAATTAATTTCCATAATGTGTCAGGGTGTGCCTTCATGTTTAATAACTGACTGTGAAAACACTAGATTTGTTAACAACAAAGACATAGATTCGGGTGCTCGTCCTGCTGTAGAAACGAAAATATTGTCTCATCATTTTCCAAATCGTGCATGAATGGAAAACAAATCGGAACAAATAAAAACGAAAATTAAATCATTTGTTACGACGAGGCAATCTTCTAAGAAAGGGCCTTATTCTTAAAAACGACGAATAGGATACACCCCCATTTCTGGCGTGGAAGTGAATTAGAGTGAGAATTAGCGAATACGTGCCAAATAAATTCAAAAGTGACGTGTATCCTAAAAAAAATCCTCTCTCCCCAGACTAAGGACCAATCGAACGGGGGCGATTATTTAGAACAGAGTTGATTTTAATTCCAAAACAAGCCGGGTAAAAGGGGGAGCCAGTTGGGGAAATAATGAATAATTTAAGAGATCGTCAGATACGCATTGGGCGGAAAATATATTACGATGTCAACTGTGCTGTGAGGATTTTTCAATTACGGTCTTACGTATAGCGAACATTTTGTTATAATTGAAATAATTTTATTGCAAATACATGCGGTTTCTAGCTGGTAGCCTGTTTTGAGCCTTAAAATAATATATTCAAGGACTTCATTCCCAAAAAATACGCCCTCTAGCTTATACGTTGTGGCATTAGCTTTAAAATAAAGAAAGAGCATCATCAGAGATGACACTGTTTGGTATCCGGTGTAAAGTGTTGTACACGTATTTTCGGGACACTTTGTAGAGACCAGTTGAGTTGGAACGCAGTATTTATTTCCTACATCGTGTACGATAAGATCCAAGTCGCATGCAACATTATGGTTTATTTTCCAGGGATCTAAATATGATATAAAGTACCTACGTGAACGATTCACAAAGACGGCGAGAAAAAGCACGACGCTCATTAGATTCACAAAATTGCATTCCACACGCCAGCAAATCGCGCACTTTTATTAAAACTAACCAGGCGTCATCGCTTTGATGTTGATGTACAGTCAGGGTTTCATACTGAAACTTCATTATGTCGCATTTTGTTTTCATACGTGAATAGAAATGTTTGCACAATCGCAATTTTAAAGCACAATGTGGTGAAGGGTGGTTCAAACTGAGGGTTTACTTTGTTTTAAATCACGACGTATAGGAGATTATCTTGAGGATATGGATAGTGAGTAATTGAAAAATGATCTAAATCCATTTTGCCACATATGGTACTTGGTACTGTAATTGTAATGAATAATGCATCAGTAGTATATAATGTGTATGTATACTGTAATGTATTATAATTGTTAAAGTGTGATATCTGCAGGATGCGCATCAGTTAGGTGTAAGTGGGCGTTGGTGGTAGGCCATCGCCTGCAACCCTCACCTTACCTTCTGATCTAAGTAATGTAAATTCGTAGTAAAATATAAGTATTTATAATGACTTGACACTTACCTGTATGATTCTAAGTATGAGCGTCGTATTTTGAAAGTCGTATTCCAACGAAAAGTGTATCTGCCCAACGTTTTCTGACGGTTCCGAATTATCAATGTACATATCCACCAGAGATATTGAGCGGTTTTGCAGGAAAGCCATCTGAAACAAGCACAAATCGGTACTGTAAAAAATATAGACGCAATTTCTATCAGCCTTTTGGAGATGTTCTCTTCGACGCGATCGGTTACTCCTTTAAACATATACGTAAGTACCCTTATAAATGAATTTCCTTAGAGTATATTTTGCATTAAAAATTTTCCAACGACGCAACATCACGCTCTAATACTAATTAATATTAAAATGGTATTACCTTTAAATTATTCATAGAGCCAGACGACCCGACAATAACAACTCGATATAATCCAGAACGGCGGGGACACGAATTACCAAACGGCAAGAAAAAAGCAACCGTAGTGAGAACAAAATAAACTGTCTCAGTTTGATAACAACCAGTTACATAGTAATTAGTACCTGATTCAATTAGTTCACTGGAAATACTAATTTAAAACGCTCGTCTGCATTACGGTTCCAAAGGGAAATTGGGAAACGCTAACGGGTCTAATCTCGGGATAAAAATAAAAAAGGAGGCTTTGAACTTGTATCGGGACTCTTTGGTAGACTTCAATTGAAGGGGTGCCTTCAAAAGGGGTTTTGAGTCGACTTTACAGCCTATTTGAAATACTAGGATAAAAAATTGGGTATGTAATCAATTTGAGAAATTATTTTACCCGTAGTTTTTTTCTAGCAAAATGTTACGTCTCATTTCAAGAGATTTTAGAGCCAAGAAAAAATATTATTTCATATTGGACAAAACATAGAACATTTAACATTAAGACAACATCCAACAACAACTATCTGATATGTACACATCTTAACCATTACCATCTATACCATTCTAAGAAGCTTTTGTGTAGAGGCGTCACTGCCAGAGGCTTAATATCAGAAATGACAGTAGTGGACCAATACCACGGTATATTACCAGTTAACTATATCTACCGACTATCGGTCGGGGCCAGCTGACGTCACAAAAGTCCTCAGTTTTCAATGGCTGCCTACTGATGATCCCGATCGTATAGTTAATAGACCAATACAGTCCACTGCATAATTTTGACAATTTTAATAATTTTATATGCAAAGTATGGAACGTACAATAAATAATATTAAAATCCTAGTTTAGAGTTTTTTCAAAGCCAAAATGGGCTGTCAAATAATAATCTATTCAATTTTAAATTTAATCTTCAGAATATGAATACAGAACTGTTCCATACAAAACTATTTCGTTAATATTCTGAGAAAACCGGATTTATATATTTTATTCAGTATAAAATCTCCTGCACATTCTTTTACTGCAACCTCAGAAGTGACGTCATATAAGAAGCGCAAAGACTTTGGTAATCTAGATGGTAACGGCTTAACACAACATATATACAGTACGCAAGGCAGAGTTTTACACATAGATAAGAGTACGAATAATAATAAATCACAACACGAGTCAACGAACATACAATTTTACTGATAGGGACAACTTTGGTTTTTTAATTGCAATCAATTGATAACCTAACAAGATATTTACGTCTTACCCTTGTACTGTACAGCTAAATTACCCTACAAATCAGTTACACCCATCACCCCTTATAAATCATATACAACTACCGGATATATTAACATTTAGTATCAATTAATTAACATCGCACTACCTATGTTACAGTTTAGTACCAATTTACGGACAATCTGAGGCAATGTACAGACATACGTTTACACGAAGAACAGAAGGAGCGACAGTCGAGCAGTTCAGGTTTAGATTTACGAGAAGATAGTATAAAGATATTCTAATTTGGTTCAATTCACTGATATCGTCGAATACGGCGTCGTTTTTATTTATCTAAATTATACTAAAAGGTTATGAGTAAATTATATTAGTATCTCACTAACTATTTTTTTAAGCTTGCATATGTCTATATAACTATACTAGTCTGTAGAAATAGACGCTCATATGGTCGAATATTAACGGTTGCTGAGATCAATGAAAATATTTTTACCCGAGTTAATTATTGTAATGCATCAGTAGAGAAAAGTGTTTATTCTGTAGGTATTATATATTATAACATTGACTAAAGATCTAATAAACCAAAATTAATGAATTAAATTTTCAAATATATTAGTCCGCCTCGATGCATGCATCAGCTCGTTTGCGGATTGCACGGGTAGCTCGCTGAAGTGCGCGGTGATTTTCTCTTATGAGTCCTGCACAATTGACAATACGATCGAATAGGGCCTCTATTTTGTTCACTTTTGTTGCATATGTTGCAAAGGCACAGTAACATCCTCTTCGAATATTGGGGGTACAACAAACAAAATATCAGAAAGCCATTACGACTTTTGGCGCGAAATGAAGAGTGAACCAATTCGTTAGAATATCTTTACACGATGATACAGATTTCAGGAGTCGCCAAAACGTCTTTGAGGTCCTGTAAGCTTATGAATTAAAGGTTGTACAATCTCAGAGACGTTTTGGCGCCCCCGCAGCCTTAAGGTCTAGTAAGATAGTAATAAACAGATCATGCTTACATCCTGGCTTACCGATGGGTGATCCCCCTTGACATTTTGGAGCGCCTTGTTCGCAGGAGCAGTCGGGGTCCGTGCTTCTGAGGGAATGTTCCCCTGACTGCTTCCTGCTGGCGACTTCGCCTGGGGGCTCCCAGTCGTCCTGCAACATAAACCCCACGTCAATCCCTAAGACCTTATCGTAAAATATTGAAACAATTCCCATTAAGTCAAGCCTGCGACCAATAATGTCATATACTTTCAAGATAAAAATATTGTCAAATTAAAGAAACACACAATAACAATGTTTTTAATATAAATATAGATATTAATACCTTATAAAAATTGTAGAAAAATGCTTCTGAGTTAAAAATTATTGAAGTTGTAGTATTTTGAACCTTTACATCGCTGGGCTACTGTAGTCTGTATCCAGGAAATTCCGAATTGAATTGAAATCCGATTACTTATAATTAATGTTTGTGTGATGCGAGTGTTTCCATTAGTTTTTCAAGTCAAAAATGGCTACCATCTATAGCAACTCGAAGTTAATGGATATCGTTTATGGTGAAATGAAGAACGATTTCCCGGTAAACATGTGTCAAATGCAGCTACTTTTACCGCTGTGTGTAGTGAGTGCAAATGTAGTGCAACGCGGATGTGACACTGGAAATCGCAACCGAAACGTGAGAGATGGAGGTACAGGACGTCCAAGGCGTTTACAGTTGCATGGTCATCTAGAGCACTCTCCTTCGACAAACACAAGGACCAAAATTTTTAATATTTAATTTTAAATCGAATAATTCCTTCCCAATTGTTCCTCCATTCTACATTCCGCTACTCAAACAACTTTGTATAGATATGCTAATTTTACTGTACCATAAACTTAAGGCTATTAGGATATAGTCTAATTAAACATTGTGCTAATTTCTCCGGGACATCGGCCAACTTTAGAGGGCCCTTATCTTTATAACAAATTTAATTTGACGTCGCCGCTGAACGTCGGCATTTCTGGAATTTAATAAGTGCTCTATCCCCCGAGAAGGTACAAGGTAGAACTAAAAAGTACGAGCTCAGACACCTTAGAACGAAAGTGCACGCGAAACAGTAAAGTTCGGGGATCCGTTTTAACACAATCGAACTCGGGCTATGTAAATATTCAGGTAATATCTTCCTTATAAGGACCGACACAGCAGTTGTAGGCAGGCCTTCAAAGTGAGGCCAAATATTTCGAAAAAATATTAATATCTCCGGATTACTTTAACTGCATTCATTAAAACAAGATTTTAATAGTGTTTATCAGATGAAATGAAAAAGTCAGTCTAAGTGCAACGGTAAATCTTCGATTAAATCAGGAAGAATATTTTGCAATAATTCCAAATAATTTTCGTCAATTAATCGATTTGGCAAAATAACTGGCCCAATCAAATAACAATCAACAATACCGGCCCAAACATTTATTTTAAACTCGCGTTGAAAATGTCTAGGAGTTATTGCATAGGGGTTTAAATCGAAATATTCATGCAAATTGTGAAAATTTTTAATTTCTCTAGGAGTGAAACAAGTGAAAAGAATTTTCTTGTGAAAATTAATATCCTGATGCAAGATAAACTCGCAAAAAGTCACTCGTCGATCCAAATCTTGAGGCAATAGCTCTTGCACTTTTTAAATGTGATATGGATGTAGTAGATTACGTTTAATAATTCAGTGCACAGAAGTTAGAATAGCAAAATAATGTGTCTTAATAAACGCTTTTTAAAAATTATAAAAAATTACAATAAATAAAAAAATTTATTTTTCATATTATTTTTATTCTAAACGTTTTCGAGATTTCTGTACCTAAAAACAGGACTAATTTGATCATTTTACGACCAGAAATACGGCGACCTTAATGGTTACAAAAAATAATAATAACCATTGACATTGACACTGACAACTATCATGAAGCCTTCATTTCAAACAAAGTACTACACCTTTACAAGGAACGTCATCTCGACTCTAACTATTAACTTCTTTATTTAGTGAAAATCGTGAGAAAGTGGAATTCTGGAAATTGAGTATGCGAAGAAATTTGAGTAGTTACCTGTTTCCTTTTGTTTTATACGAAATGAAAGTTACACGGGGCGACTTGTGCGTCGAAAATAAACCATTCCTCATACTTTTACATCCGTTTTTACGATCCGGTTGGAAATTTTAGGCGGACGCTTAACGTCGGGATTGTGTTGCGACTTAAGTCTAATCCGCATAAGACTGCCGGTAATAAAATTTTATCACATCTCAGAGTCTCGGGGCGCTGCCGTGCCGAACTGAAAATGTGGAGGCCGTTAATTTCGATGAGTGAGGCTCCACTTCAATTACCGGAGACAGTTTGTGCTAGATGTCGTTATTTAGCGATCACGGATTTATTCTATTTTATAGCGTACTCGTTTCAAGTGGTTCTCGAAATTTGTTTTACATCATTCATATCTCCGCAAATCTGTTGTACTTTTTAAAAATTATTTGTGTTTTAAGTAGCATTTTATCAACGCAAGAATGTTTAAACGCGAGAACGCAGTTCGAACGTTTAATATTCTTAAGCCGATAACAAAATTAAAACACGAGCAGTGTTTAAATTGCCTACAACGTTTTATCCATAATCACATAAAATATTTGTACGACTTTATATTTCATAGTACTCAATGAAACGTGGTAGGTTTTGTTATACCTACTGATTGCTATGATACGTTGTTTATTATCAATTACTTAATAAACTGTTTTAACTGAATTTGGTAAAAATGCAAGAAAGTAATTGTGTTCCTGTGGCTGTTTGCCAAGAAGCTCAAGAAGCAATTTTTCATTTATTGCCAACGAAATCCAGGGAACATAACGAAAAAATGTTCGCCGAATTTAACGAATGGAGGGAAAAAGGGAAAGTAATGACAATAAATGAAGAAGTCATGCTAAAGCACTTTTTAAATTTGAAGAAAAAATATGCAATTTCATCCATGTAGTCGAAGTATTCGATGTTGAAGGCTACTACAAAGACATAGATATTGGAAAACATAACAAGCTTACGGTTTATTTGTAGAGTGAATCGAGAGGATACACAGCAAGAATATTTAATGATTAAGATAATATCTCTTTACCTTTTACATATTGTTAGGTATATAGTGAACTCTGAATTATTTTAGGTATTAATAATGGGGGTTTCTGATGCCTGTCGATACTGTGAACTGACAAATTTTAAATTACGGGATGTTGGTAGTTACCTGTGTTACCAGTGTTTCAATATTTGACATCAAGACGGGCATTTTGAGAAAATATACAATTATAGAAGAAGGATTTTGCGCGACTGCTGTTGAAATATGCAGAAAATATATTTCTCTGCGCCCAATTCGCTTAACACCAGACGATTTTTTAAGATACAGCAATCAAAAATGTACTTCTTAGCCTGTTGGAATCAACACATTGACGAAGGTATCCTCAATAGTTGCTTCTTTCTTGAATATCACAAATCCAGAAGCATATACTGGCCATTGTATGAGGCGCACTTCAACAACTTTATTGGCCAATAAAGGTGCTGAACTTACAACCATTAATCGGCATGGTGGATATAGAAGAACTCCTCAGTAGCAGAAAATTATGTTGAGGAGATCATAATATCTAACAAACTTGATATTCCAAGGGAAATTCGAGGAAAATATACCTGTTCCTTACAAGAAGAGACATCGGTGACTTGTGCAAATTCTTCACAAACTTAGGTAGATGTTATGTTCCGAAAATGATGGCAACAATGCTACAAGGGTTGTTATTAACGGAAAGAAAGTTAAAACAAAAAACAAAATGTCTATTACTACAAATGTACAGTAATAAAATAATATTAATACATAGTAATCTATTTATAGTTCACAGTAAGTTATTCCTAACCTGACTTTTGTCCATTTCCGATTGTACTCATATCACAACTGAGGTTTTCGTATACCCGTAGTTTTATCTGATCCGAACTTCATGCCTCTAACCGCCCCGTAAGTCAATTTTCCGGCCTCGTGCCCCGATAATTTACCTTCGCCACTTCAACGTGGGCAAAATTCATTAATAAAATTAATCCCCTTTTATTAGAATCCATCCGGCGGATCGCCCCCTTACTTAGTAACCGAGTTATCAATCGGGTTCCACCTGTTTATTCTTTTACTCCGGCAATAAATTTCAAAACGGTCCTCCCCGGCTCATCCCAGATTTATACGGCATCGAGCAAGAACCGCAGTGGCAGCCCGACGATAAGCATTCGCGACCGTTAGTGGGGTATACGACTAGAACTTGGACATTTTTGGGTGCAGTCAGCAGAGTTGTTGAGACGATGTTATTTCTTACACGTTATGTAGAATTTTAACAGTTTCTTAAACAAGGAATTAGGTGTTGTTATAGTTTAGCATATGAGTTATTTGAATTGTGAAAATGGATGGCTTATTAAATTTACATTTCATTCGCGATTTTATAAATGCACATTCACTTCAGACAAAAAAAAAAGTTTCGAGGGATTGGTTCGAATCCTGTATCTTTTAACTAATGATGAACACCTCTAAATCTAACTTCTGATTATGGACATACATTTTGAAATCACCATATGATAATACTAAAGCATTAATTACACATATACAAGGCTAATACTTACTCTAACTGCGCTCTGTTATCCAGGAACAATCCGTGGCAAAGAAGGACGGCACATGAAAAGAAAAAAATATATATTTAGCAAAGGATAAATCACAACCTTCACGTGGGTACAAATTGAGTCTGCTAGGCAGTATAATTTCAGGGAAGGGTCATTTTGAGGCACACCACACACATAGAATACAAAGCAGCAAAGACAAAAAGTTTGTGCGTGTCCACACAGCTTTACATTTATATTTATGATACTATAAAGTATGAAATATGATGTTTGATGTTTGTCCGAAGGCATATTGCACTTTTTTACATATTATAACTATGCTTATGGGCTTTTGTGAACCTGAAAAAAAAACGTCACTGAAATGGCTTCGTAAGGCATTCAGTGCTGTCACTTCTGGTTATTGCGGAGATATGTCGGCGACGGGTTCCAGATAAACTTGATAGGCGCAACAATGCAATTCTCATACATATAGAACAACTTTGAAGCGAGCTTTGTGAATTCTGATATGCAGGTGGTGTTGATATTTCCACCCCGTCCCAGTTTCCCCCTATGGAGACGTCGCATCCAAGGAAAATCAGTGTCGCAGTATTCCTCCCACGAAACTTAAGCGTTATTGTCAAATTGTAAGAATGCTACTATTCTATGAAATAGCCCAATAGAGGTTTCTCAACATGTACGCTCAAATCATTCTAGAACTCGTCAATAATGGTCATTAGTTTTTATTTTCTATTTTTTAACGTTTTAGAACCCGATAAGCATTCCATTTTTTTCACTAAAATATTTGTTTCATCCTTGTCATGCAAAATAACAGGTATTCCATTGTGAACATCCTAGTTTATAAGAATCAATGCGCCCACGCGTACCAATTATACCTCGACGCCAATTTTACACAAATTTCATTCTATACTCTGTATAATTAACGACAGGCCCTCCCCTTAATCGCTTTAGAGTTTATCCGTGTAAACTACGGGCGGGCATGAATTTTTTAATACGAAAACTTCGGCGGTGGAAATTTATCGCACAGGCGAACACCTCGAAAATTCATGTACTTCGCAAGTTAATATCAACTTGACGTAGCGCCTGTTCATTATTCATTGCGGGCCCCTGCGATCCTTTTTTAAATGGGGGGGGGTTCGATGAGCGCTTGAAATTTGATGAAAATTGACTTGCATGAAGTAGCTATAGGAGGAATAAGCAGTGAAACAATCAGTGACAGTTCGATTCACGTCGCGCTTGTACGAGCTCAACTCGCAAGTTTGCTTTGGAAGGTGTGGGCTCCGTTAATGCGTTCGTAACGAAACAACGCGGCGTTATAATTCAAACAAAACGAACTGGAGAACGAAGGTAAGAACGGTGTATTTTTTTATTGTTCGTAATTACGAAAAGTTATTTAGATAATGCTGGATTCCTGCTAGCATTGTTCCCTCTGGGCTATTTGTTCGAGGCAAACGTTCTAAATCATAAATAAAACAATACAATACCACCTGCTTATGAATAATCTACATTGTATTAATATCTTGGCCTACTTATGCATTATTCATGTCCGTGGGGTAGATTAGAAAATCTATATTTACGAGTGAGACAGGCGACGCGTTCGGGGATGCAGTAAATTAAATTTTTCCGGTAAACAAAGCCGGCGTTCGTATCAGCGAAGAAAACTTTTAGAATGGTACGGCCGAGCCAAGTTTCAGCATATATATTTTCCTCTATTCTCCACTTAAGCGAAGTGGGAAGTCGTCTATTCCAGGCACTACACTGAAAAAATTATTTATGCATATTTACCATTATTATCATTGGCATGCCCATAACTATCAGGGTAATTTTATTTACGATTTGTATTACTAATCTTTTGTAAAACTTCAATGTAATTAAACCTATACATGTAAAAATTATATGTACTACACTACAATATCAATGTATAGCGCACATGAATGTATAGACAAGCCGACCATTACTGGACGCTGTAAGCCCATGCGTTGGAATGCGTTTAAAATAACTATCTCTGTACATAATATTGGGAATTCTTATTAAATTATAAAAATATAAATGTGGTCACCCATATTGGAAGACACTATACAAACTAATCAACTATTATAGACCTGTGTGGGAGAAGGGAATATATATTATTATTTCGAGACTTGTACACAATAAAAACATCAAATGTCAACTCAACGGTGACTTTGATTAAAGCTACCTTATATTAATAACTCATTCGACTCGGTAGGTGAACTTTACAAACATTACGCGTCGGTGATTGCCACTCTGATCGTAAGAGAAATGGCGGGAGGTTTAATTTAACGATATCGTTTGTTTGTTTCTACAGTTCTCCGTCGCCGCGGAATTTCCATTAGCAAATTAGAGTCACCGAGGCAGATGAAACGTACCCCTCGATGTTTTAATCGTCACAGTTGTCGCCGAATTACTCAAATTAATACGTAGCCTAGTCATTAGGTCGCTGATGGTCTGTCCGTGTCGGTTATGACAGCGCTCCCTTGCGGGCGTGTCCAAAACACGCCTAGAACGGGTTTTAATGCCGTCCCAAGGGCGCTGGACCGTTGCGAGGCAAGTCATTGGCGTGAACGAGGTGTGGCCGCGATTAGTTGTACACTTTCTGTGTTATCCATAGCTGATAGCCGGTAATCATGCTATATATAACAAATTGTAGCGATGTCTCTTCAGTACTGCACCTGCTCTTATCATATATACGCACCTCCATCTGGCATTAACATTAATATTGTTAGTTTATGTAAGAGTTACATTCGATCTGTATAGTTTCTACTATGACAATTTGTTGCGTGTTGCTTAAACGAGCCTATTGGTAATTTGTTGCGTGTTGCTTAAACGAGCCTATTGGTACTCAGGATCATACTTTTTGAGAAAGCTTGAAAAAATTCGTTATCTAGTACATTTTGTTGATAGACGGTGATTGGACTGTCTTACTACGATCCAACCATAATCATCACGCTACAAATAATTGTAGTTAAACTGTTCGAAGTTAAAATACCTCGTCAGCATCAACTCTAAACTACGAAAAAGATTTTCTGAGAGAGGGAAGGTCATTAAAATGTCCGTCTGGATTGCGTGAAGTAAAAAGATTCCAGACAAGAAGAACTTCTGGGTCCTTAATGATAAAGTATGAATTAGGGGCTGCGCCTGGCGATTTTTATTCTGGAACCCGGGCAAAACATAATTAAGCCTCACGAAAACCAGAGCATTGAAAACAAGTTCGGCGTGATCTATCTGGCGGATCCGGTGGATTCTTCGCCTCCCCCGGACTTTATAAAACCCGGACATCTAAACTATTTAACGAGTTTCGAAGTTGGACGGCATTTTTGCTGTACAGAAATAAATTAGACCGAGCCGGCCATTAATCAGGCAAGAGGGGGAGGTAAAACGAGGAACAATATTACTTTGAAACTTTTAAGTCGCCGCTAATATATATAGCAGGGAGTTAGGCAGTCCGTTTTAATGATAAATTCATTTTCCGGTTTCTACTTCTACTGGAGGACTTTGAAATTAGTTTTGAATTACTCTACAGAAATGAGGACATGCATATTCAATCACCATCGATTGATTTCTTTTAGTATGTTGTATACCACGGCTGTCCAAGATGAGACCCGTGACCATCTGATACCTTAACGAATTAAATTTGAGGCATCAGAATATATTTAAACTTATACCGTGCCTGCAGGGTCATTAAAATTGGTCAGTCTGTTGATCCAGCCAACAAGTTCCCTTTTAGGGAAATCACCATTATCGAATTTCGGTCGGACAAAACCCCCTTCACCGCAGATTGACAGGTCGAGCCCTAAAATTCCATTCTGGAAACTTTAAACACAAGCTCCGTTTCACCAAGGCCTATTAATCTTGCCTTTCGACGTGTGCAGCGACAAAACAGCGGGGGAAGGAGGAAAGAGGAGGCGAATCGCCGCAACATTTAGCTGACCCATATATGTATATCCGATGATAAAGGCCTTTTGACGCGAGATTCAGCCTATCGCAAGATTAATAGCTATAAGCGGTGCTCGTGTGAAGTTTCGGAGATTGGATCGTTCCCAGTAGATTTGCTTTTATGCTTTTATAGTATACAAGTCTTTGTGTTAATTAATTTCTAATCATAAGTCTGCCTCCTCAGCACTATTCGGACCCATCACTGCATACAAAAAAATCAATAACCGATGCAAAGATAATTGAACAAATTGAACCAATTTGGAGAATAATATCGTTGCACAAATCAGTATTTCAGAGATGTAAATCTTTCAAAAATCAAAGCAATTTGCCTGGATGTGGATCGATGCGTTGCAATCTTGCATGCGCAAAGAATTCTTTTGCAAAAATGCTGAATTTGTTTGAATAGTGAGACACATGCACCATTAAAATATATACACACAACACACTCAATTGTTATACCTTTATCAGTTGTAACAAAATAAAGTTAACATAATGCAAAATAATGATTTTGTAGAAATGTCATAAATTTAAGACTATTATCAGTTGTAACAAAATAGGGTTAACAGTTTAAAAATAAACGCCCTACTTCTGGCGGGTTGAATTTATTATTAAAGGGGCATGCATAATGTATAAAAAGCTGCAGACCCTTTCTTTTTAGCCTAGTTATAAGCTTTGAACGGATCTATCGATTGGACGAGGGAGGAAGGCACATTAAGTTTATTAAATTTATGGGGTCTGAAAAGTCGTAGTTGGCTGCGCTAAATGTTAATTCGCTGCGACAGTAGTACGTGTTTCTTAACGGAGATAAGAAATCACAAAAATATCTGGATAAACACAGCTATTTTAGAAAAGTACCAGTCATCCGTTATTGTCAAGTCAAAATTAATTTTAACAAACAGAACAAATTGACCAATAAGTAAAATAGTTGTAGTACGATTACATATTTACTGAGCATATTTTTTCTCTTATTATTAATAATATAATTAAAATAAATATATAAATGAATCTTGTTAAATAAATATGTTATGTCTATTGATATAATTTCGACCTTTACATTACCCTTCCATAAGCTCAGTAAATTTTAATGCCAGTAGTCTTGTGCCACCTGTAATGGTGGTTGCATAATATGTAACGTCACTACTAACATCAATTGTCTTATACCACCTGCAACCCTGGTTGCATAACCTGTGACGTCGCCACCTAATGCGCTCTATTGGCCCAAATGTCGCATGTTTGTGCGAGGGATGGGGCGGCACATTATTATTATATTAACACAGTCGTAAATCAAGCATAAGTATATGGAAAACACCTTTACCTTGCCGAGTAATACTCGAAGAAGGCAACGAGTATCTCGATCGACCTTGAGAACGCCTGCCACATTGTTCATCATGATTCACTCACTGTCCTCAGCAACAACGCGACGGGCCTTGCGAAGCGAACCGAAGACTGAGGAGGATTTCGTCGGACACTTCACACTACTACGGCTACGCACTGGCTTTGGAGGGAACATCGAAAAGGACGATAGATCACAAGAATGTTCACATTCCACCGGATATAAAGCGATTTTGTACTCTTCTGGAGATTTATTATATAGAGCGTCGAGGACAGAAGGGGTTCGTTTATTAATATTATTATTGTTTCATTAAATATCTTATTATCTCTTAAGAAGCACAGCCTTTTATTGGTTTACTTTAGAATATCTGCAAAAGGATTATTTCAAATGGTGCTATGTTTGTTTACACACTGGGGGAAGTATTTGTGTTGCCGTAGCCGTTTGGGTTGTTCTGCTTAGAAATTAATACAAAAGACACTTCTCTAGTGACACAATAGTTCGGGGAAACCCATTAACTATACGCAAATGATATACAAAATGACATACATTTCATTAAAACTACATTTCAAGTTTCACTGAACTATATTTTACTTTATAAATCAAGTAAGCGGTGCCGGGAGACATTCATCCTTAAACAAAACACTCTCGACAAGAGCCAATTCGTTAGCAACGTTTAAAAACACGGCCATGCAGCCAATAAAACACGAGGCTGTCTTACCCGCTCACCTAACCGATAAAAGTTAAGACGCCACAAAACCTTAAAAATATCATGTCAGTAATAAAAATCACTCATCCGTAAATCAGGGAAATGCAGCTTCGAGTTGTTTATCTCCAGTAAATCCGAAGCTATACGCGATGCAAGTTAGAGCCGAAAACAATGCCATATTTTATCTGTACAGCCCTCACGTCTCTCCAAAGTTCAAGGACGCTTGGTATTCATTCCTACGCTTTTGGAATGCCAATAGATTATATTTTATTGGGGAATGAAGTACCAAAGGGGATTTATCGTTCAGTGAGTTAGAGTTATGTGGTTTATGACGTAATTTAAAATTATGATCGTAATTCATATTATGTTGTTGGCAAACATTTCAAATTATTACTACAAAAGTAATGTTTAACACATGAAAATATTTCTTTAGTTTTTTCAGAATACAATCTATCTTTTGAAATAAGAAATATTAGTTAAATCGACATCACAGTACATTTAACTATACATCTATAAATCAGTCGGATCAGGGGCCTCAATATGGAACCCTGAGGCAAATTTCACATAAAACGATAAACTCGCTGTTTAAATTTGTTGCATAAACTGCGACTGAATGAAAAAACGACGTGTCTTTCACAAAAACTCATCAGCCGAATGAAAACTGAAACGGACATGGGCTTTAAAAATTAAAAAAGCAATTTTCCCGTCCGACTGAAACTGAAGTGCTATTCTAACTGACCTCTCCGGCTATTCACTGTAGAGCCATTGAAAATTGTTTTCAAAACGATCTAGCCGTTTGTTTGTTATTCTTTTGAAAACGTTTCAACTGTTCTGGTTTGGGGGATATAATAAATTCTCTCTTACAAGTCGGAAATCACATATACAGGGTGTAACTTAAATACATAATAGAGTAATTCGTTTGTTTTCAAGTCCCAATGTCAGTGACCTGTAATCTAGCTTTGGTGAATACCTGTTATGGTAGACAGGACAGGATGGTAGACAGGCAAAAAATAAACGGCTAACGTTAATTCAGCGACATTTATGTATTCATATACCATTCTTACATTACTTCTTGTTTTACAAAGAAGTGTCTTGTGTTATGTGAGTGTACCTTAACCTTATAAACCGAATACCGCTTCGAGATATTGGCATTCATCAGCTAGAACTGCTATAAAAATAATGAAACACAGTTTCTCTTACGACAGAATATGCTACAAAAGTAAAAACCACTATATTAGCCATATTTCCGATTTTATGTATTTGGGCTTCGTATTTATCACATTAATTTCTGTGGAAGGAACGAACATCTGTCCATTAGACGTCGATTTCGTATTTTCTCGACCGAAAAAGTTGATTTATTATCCAACAGACAGAGATTCTCTAGGGAACCGTCGTCTATATGAAGGCGAAAAAAGATTATGAAGTGAATTGTTATGGAATGTTGTCAAAAGGGATCAAGTGGTATATTAATACGTTTCAAAAGAACTGTCGCACAGACTTAAGTGGAGCCACAACGGGTCTGATAAATTATTTTGGCAGGTTTCATTATATCGGCAGTGACGGTTCGAAGCGTTTCCGAAGAGGCAAAAAATAGAACCTTATATCCAATTTACTAAAAGTTATAAAAGTATCGATATCGTTAAATATAATTTTATATATTTTTAAATTCAATATTTATTATGCTCCTTCTGGTTTTAGCATAAAGTAATTCAAATAAGAAAAAGTAAGTAAAATATTGACTCAAAAACCAAGACCCCCCCCAGACCCCCCTAAATACGCCACTGCTTATCTTTCTCTGGATATTTTAACATATATTGAAACAAAAATATAGCACGTTTTAGATTGGTACAATAGGGGCATTTTATTTCAAATGCTTCACCTTCGGGAAATAGCCCGATATTTGTATGGATAGCATCGATATTACAGTATACACTGTACAGTGGCGTACAGACGCAAAGTAACAAAAGTAACAAAATAAAAGTGTTACTTTTCAAATCCAACTCTCCATTTTGGAAAATTTTAAGCGCGGATTTATGACCATAGTCCAGTATCTTATATTCCATACTATTTTCATATCAAAATGTGAGACGATTCAGAGAGTGTTAAAAAGAATCATGAACGCGACAAAACAAACAAATGATGACTGTCATCGAAGGTTAAATTTTATTACTCAAATGACTGTTAAGGATAAAAACAACTCCTGTAATTAAATCCTTTATACCAACGAATGTAAATTCTTAAGGAATGGTATACCAAATCGCCGAAATACCCATTACTGGACTGATGAAAATCCTCATAGATTAAATGAAGTCCAAAATCAAAGGTATTTTGGAATAAATGTGTGGTATAGTTGGACGACATTTAGTAGATCCTTATTGTTTGAATAAACTCTCACAGATGGAAGATTTTTACAGTTCTTAGACAGAGAATTTGCAGGTTTGGAGAATATTCCATTACACATTAGAAAACTTTATGGTAGCAATTAGATAGTGCACCTAGTCATAGTTCTGTAACTGTAAGCAATTATTTGAACCAACAAATCGTTGGATAGGACCTAATGGTCCAATACAGTGGCCACCCAGATTGCCGGACTTAATCCCTCTAGATTATTTTCTGTGGCGGACGCTAGAGAACGTTGAGTTAAGCAAAAGTCAGATCGACCAGTTGAAACAAAATACAAGATTAGCGTGTGATATTGACAAAACATAACACAAAAAGCCACCAAACGTAATCTTTTTAAAAGGTTTAATTGTTGTTTTGATAACAGTGAAAGACAAACTGAAAATTGTCTGTAATGATTCTGAAGGATCTGTTTGTTCTTTATTTTCGTTAGACTATTATTGCTACTATCACTAAATATTGTTTAATCAACTACATATATCTACATTTTTTTAAAATTTATTTTTGACCTCTCAGTAACGGCCACCTCCATATTACTGGCCATTTTCACGATAAATTTTGTTGACCGCTATTCAGAGATACAGAGGTGTACGCCACTGGCGCCAGCTCCGGGGCGTTACAGCCGGGTCGCGCTCGAAGGCCTTCGAAAATTACGAGGGTCTGGTCATCCCGGTCGCGAATATTTCAAAAACTAGCCATTCAATTCGACGCGGAATGCGCGTCCGGTCCGATGTGGGCCCGGAAGAGGAGCAATAATCGAATCTATATTTACTCCTTTGAAGTCTCATCTGCCCAGCACGTTTCTACCGACGTAAAAGTCGGCGTACAGGCACTAAAAGTCAGTAAAACGTCGCAGACCTCGCATTTAGAATTCGTGCTTCGGTATTTTTTTCGTCGGAAACTACGCTTTGATCGGGGGACGCACCGATAGGATCTACTGTATCTTGAAACATTACAAATAAATGATAATGAAGCGTTTTTGTTTAATATACAAGGCTATCTGAACCTGATGCTCGACTTAAAAATCCATATTTGTGTGTTTTTTTACAGATTATGATACGTAGTTGTGTGTATATAACTTTAAACCTTAAAGGAAACAAACAGAAACATAGCACTAATTTTTTTAGAGTTTCACTACAATCAATCACACGATTTTTATGAGAATGTCGTGTAGCTGAATGAAAATGAGATTTAGGTGCCGTCAAAATTGGAGGATGGTTTTATAAAGGTCCTATAATTTTCTTTGGAGTTGCTACAAAGGAAGTAAACGTTACTACAAACAACTACAAACGATTTTTCAGCCAATACTCGGAATATAGTGACTCTAGGTTACACTTTGAAGAGCTACAAATGAAATAAACGTTACTGCAAACGATGTTTCACTTATATGTTGACGTATACTTTCCGACTTTAGATTTTAAGAACTACCAATGAAATAACTATTATTATTAACAACTACAAACTATTTTTGAGTCTACACTTGGAATATAGTGACTCTAAGTTACATTTTGAAAAGCTTCAAATGAAATAAACGTTGATATTTGATGTATAGTTTCCTACATTAAATTTTGAAGATCTACAAACGAAATAAACATTACTATCAACAACTACAAACCATTTATCAGTCAATACTCGGAATATAGTGACTCTAGGTTACACTTTGAAAAGCTACAAGTGAAATAAACGATACTACAAACGGTTTTCCACTTATATGTTGACGTATACTTTCCTACTTTAGATTTTAAGAACTACCAATGAAATAACTATTATTATTAACAACTACAAACTATTTTTGAGTCTACACTTGGAATATAGTGACTCTAAGTTACATTTTGAAAAGCTTCAAATGAAATAAACGTTGATATTTGAGGTATAGTTTCCTACATTAAATTTTGAAGATCTACAAACGAAATAACCATTACTATCAACAACTACAAACCATTTATCAGTCAATACTCGGAATATAGTGACTCTAGGTTACACTTTGAAAAGCTACAAATGAAATAAACGGTACTACAAACGGTTTTCCACTTATATGTTGACGTATACTTTCCTACTTTAGATTTTAAGAAACTGCCAATGAAATAACCATTATTATCAACAACTACAAACGATTTTTCAGTTAAATTTTGAGGTAAAGTTTCCTACTTTAGATTTGGAGGAACTACAGATGAAATAACCTGGAATAGTGACTCTAGGTGAAAAACCTTTAGTAGTCTAAAACATTAAAATTGAACCAGGTTTATAGATTTTACACACGACAATATATTGAAAACAGCTGCAATTATTTTCCTTCAGCACTAAAGCGACGTCACGCGTGAAACGATGAGGTTTGACAATCTAGGTTGTAACGACTTTGCCCATAACCTTTAGGTGTCGCCAGGGCCTCGATTTCCCACAAGGCGAGGCTCCTGCGGCGGAGGGACATTACATATAAATGGGCATTAACGCGAGGTAGTTAAAATAAGGGATTAAGTAATAACTGAAGAATGGCAAGGTAATTACGTGGGGGAAATGACGGAACGCCACGCCATCGACTTAATGGTGATCGATACGGTGCGAGAGTAAACGCGTCGGATTGTTACGGTATTCGTAAGAGATGGTCTCTCTGTGAGGACTTGTCTTATTGATTAGCTGTTCGACGGAGACAACGATAAAGGGGACTCATGATAAGTTTAATTCGGATAAGCTAAAATAAACTACTGAATTATTGAAACAGATATCGGTGGACTTTTTACGTGACGCTAAGAAAGACGCTTTAAGGTCGGTTCACATGAGCGCAGAAAATATATCGAACGTTTTAAATCACTTCTAATGATATAAATCTCTATGTGGGGTAGCGACATCAACTTTATCAATAAAAATAGAACAGGCTTTACTTTCTTATGCTGTAAATGTCACAGTCAATGTACTTTTGCAATGCAATTTTCATCGTATACACAAATCGATTGTTTGTTTATTGATGTTATCATGTTCCGCTAAAAAAAAACAAGTACTGAATTATTGAGACACATAGATAAAGTCAGCGCAGCAAAAGCCGCTATAAGGTCGGTCCACATGAGCGCAAAAAAATACAAACTCTCTCGTTAGATATTTTTAATGCTACAAACTCCTTCTTTTGGATAGCATTATCAGCCATATAAATTAACTTGAATCAGTTGTACTTTCTGAGGCTGTAAATGCATTTTCTCTTTTAGTCTCTGCAAAGTAAATTAAGCGCACTGTTTTGACAGCGTCGACGTATGCTAGAACGAAGTATAACATTTCAATTTTATCACCTTTGAACCTTTAATTCTTACTTTAAGCATACCACAGCGCCCGTATGATCTGAACGCTTTCTCCAATTGTTAACAGCGGTACCTTTTCATAAAGTCAACGCAGAGCAAAAGGCGCCTTAAGCTCGATCCAGATGAACGCAAAAAATACAAACTTCCTCGTTAGATATTTTCTAATGCTACAAATCCCTTGTTTCGGATAGCATTATCAGCAATATAAATGGACTTGAATCAGTTGTACTTTCTGACGCTGTAAATTCGTTTTCTCTTTTGTAGTAACATTGGGAAAATTAAAGTTTTATGACCTCTTACCCTTCTATTTTTACTTTATGCATACTAAAGCCCCGTTACGACCTGAACGCTTTCTCCAATTGCTCTCAGCAAGTCAGCGATACCTTTTCCACTATTACGAGCTTCGACGACCGATCCTAACCTATAAATTATCCGTGCTCCTGGAAACCGTTCCAGGGGTTCCATCCGTGATCGGGAGCCTTCCCAACGCGAAGGCATCCAGCTCGAAACGCCGCTTATCCGCCGGCGGAGTTAAGTGCGATCGATCTAGGCGGTCGGGTCCGCCGCCACCGCTCTCACTACCGCCCCTCGAGGGAAAAAAAGGGCGCGAATCCGGAAAGGGGAGGCGCACGCTTTATTTGTAAACAGATGCAGGCTGCGGTGGAAGCGTTACATCACCGTGTTGCGCTTTGGCTTTATTATTATGTAACGTTAATACGAGTAGCGGCAGGTAAGCAGGGTATAAGGTGTTAGTTATTTTATTTTATTTCATTCACCATCCTAGTTCTACTAAAATTTTTGGTAATTATGCATAAATTAGTTCAAATTTGGCAAACCAGAGTGTCCATATATGCTCTGCTGTAAATAATGAAACAACATTTTCTTATATTACTGTGTATATTCGTTATTTTGTTTATATTTTTTAAATTATTTATTCGACTAATAAGTTCGGTTTATTTCAAAGGTACGCAAACATTTATTATTCTTAAACGTGGTATATATGTATAAAAAAAGTTTGAGAACTTCTGATCTAGACACTAACACTGTTAAAACTTCATATGACTATTAGTGCAGGAGATTATACAGAATATAACTTTAAGTGAGGGAGGGTTATAGTACGTGTTCCCCAGCACACTAACCTAAAACTACTAGTTGCTTGAATTTGGCGCACTATGCCTGGTTCTTCTCGAAAAACGGGCAAATTTAACCACTTCTTAATAGAGTACCTTTCTTGTTTAGAATAAAATTTGCAACAACAGCAAGTGATAAAATGGGCAAAAAGAATGCCCTGTATGATATAACCAAAAATTAATAACTCCTACATTTAGTATCTCCAGAATCCACATTTAGCCAAATTTTAGTTCATTTGGTCGAATTTTGTGGAAGATAGGATCGAAACTAGATTCTAAAAAAATATTTTCAACGCCATATATCTTGAAAAGAGAAAAAGATACGCCCATGGTTCATCCGAACAAATTATAATATTTTTTGAAAATTTATTATGCCCTGAATTTATGCTACTGTTTTTCAACATCCTGTATATTTTTAATCAAATATTGAATTAAGTATATATTTTTTTAAACTTCACGCTTGTCGATATCACCATTGGGCAGTATCGAACTATCAAAGTAGTTGTAAAAGCGCACCTATCATCGTTTCCTGTTGCTACCTTTTCAATCATCTATGTGTGGCAGAAAGCGTAATAGCAATGGAAAATAATGTTATAAAAACAGTCTGCATTTCTATGATCTTACACGTTATTTTAAAGTCAATGATTTCGTTCAGGTGTTATATGCACCTGTTATATGCCAACACCTTGGTAGACGAACAAAATAACAAACGGCTAACGTTAATTAGACAGTACGATAGAATGTGTCACCTTTTTTTTATTTCATGTAGTGCATACCTATATACTTTACTCTAAGGCTTTATATAATAGACGAAAAAGTTCGCAAAGTCTACATTTCCAACTGTTACAATTAGAAAACTTTGATCCTACTTGATTTAACTGACGTACAGTAATATATTACAAACTGTATAAAATAAAAAAGTCAGACCCTACTCGGCAGTTGTGATATATTTTAATTTTATCAGTACACAAAGCGATTAAAACAGAAAAAAACTCAGTTTTTGTAGCATTTCTTCATGTTATGCTTACCGAGCATATACAGGGTGTCTCTTATCTAAAGGCCAAAAATCTAGCGGCAAAAATAAGGTTTTTTGTTATATAAATGAGGCTTAGGACAGACATTGTCCAGCTATAGCGTGTCACAAATAAACAAAAGTAGTTTTTGATTTGTAATTTCTAAACGACAAAGAATGTGGTTAATGCTTTCCCACATTTTAGTTTGACTGCTGGTGAATTTTTAAATGAAAGATTCGATAATAACGTGATTGGACGAGGCACTCAAGAACCAGATCAATCTTGGCCACCCAGATCAGCCGATATGAACCCTATTGATTTTTTGTTTGGGGACATCTCAAGACATTAGTTTACAAGGTTGACATTGAATCTGAGGAGCACTTACGTCAACATATTATAACTGGTTGTGATGTGATAAGAACTACTCCTGGAATTTTTTCACAAATTCGAGCTGCAATTTCAAGAGGATCTGTTTTGGCTGAAGCTAGCCATTTCCTCCACCTACTTGTAGAACAAAAAACCCTTATTTTTAGCCACAAATAAGCCTCTGAATTTTTTACCTATGCTTAAGAAACGCCCTGTATATAAAACTGTTCCTTTGATAAAATTCGATCTGACGACAGTAGGTTCAAGCTCAACATGACCTATTTACCAGTTCCTGAACCATCCCAGGCAATCTCCTTCATTCTGATACTTTTAAAGAAATATTTATGTCAGTGTAACACATAATTTTGTTTCCCATCGCGAGTCGAGTTTCGATGTCGAGTTTTCGGTGGCGGGGCGCTACCCCGCGGCCTACTATATATTCCCTATAATCTATACAGGCAATTTATCAAACATACCGTCCAGTGGCTTTAGCGCGCTTGATATATGACACGAATCTGCGGTGAAACCAAAAACCATTCGCAGCGGCCGATGCTGCTTTGGTCAGTAACATATCGGCCGACAGTCCGGGTAAAATATGACGATTTCGGAAGCTAATGGGGACGTAAAAAGGCATCGTACGGGGGTTCTTTTATACGTCCCTCAATGATGAGGATACGCGCGACGTCGAATGACGTTTGAGCGAAGAATAGACAGTATGTACAGGAAAACCACCATTATCCAAAGGACGGTTCCGACGTAGCAGCCGTAATACCAACAATAAATAGGAGCTGAAATCAACATATAGATGCTTCCAGAGGTACCGATAACTATTAATGAAAACGTGATGGACCGCTTTGAGAATTGCTCCAAGAATGAGGGTAGTGGCAGATCCAGTGATTTAATTTTAATACCTGTTCAAACTGTATACAGTATGCGCCAAAAGTATGGAATAAATTCAATAACAACGAAACAATTATTTTTTGGGAAAAATCCTCGAACAGGTCGATTTTTAATTTAAAAAATACATATTTTAGCGTAAAATGCAATTCAAATGTCATTTGTTTTTGAGTAATGACGTCATCGTTTTTTTTTTAAATAGCAACACCATATTTTTTTTCCTTGATTCTGAAAGATCGTTTAATCAGACAGTACTAAAATTTTGCCCTCTTACATAGGAAAGTTTTCGAGTAAATGACGATTGAATGTTAGAAAACGTAAATCAATTAAAATAAAGCAAAAACGTTATCAAGTTTAGTTTTTCGAATTCCATAGTTCTTTTATGGATCACGTAGGTGAAAATCTTTGCAAAGTGTCATTGTCGCACCGACTTTCTAATAAGTATTGTAAGCGACATAGAAATTATTATTCAATTTAAAGTATTATGGCACATTTAACTGTTACTCAAAGAATTGAAATTTTAATTCTTATCGGATGCGGGAGTATGACTAGAACTCAGCAGGAAGTTTGCGATTTATTTAAGGAAAAATATCCAGATCGCCCTATCAGCTAATCAACAGTCAGTAAGGTAGAGTCTAAATTTAGAGAAACTGGCAATGTTGTAAATATTCCAAAACCTGGACGTCCAAGCATTAATGAAAATCAGAAACAGAACATTTTGATAAGTATGGTGGATAATCCTCATAATTCTTCACGATTGGTTGCATTAAACAATGACACTAGTCAGAGCACAGTGCTACGTATCTTGAGGAAGGAGAAATATCATCCCTACAAAATTCAACTTGTGGAGGAACTTAATGAAGATGATCCGGATCGCCGCTTACACTTTTGCGAAATTCTAATGGATTTATGTCAAGGAAATAGAAATTTGCACCGGCAAATACTTTTTTCAGATGAGGCCACATTTTGTCTGAATGGTACAGTAAACCGTCAAACTTGCAAATATTGGAGTCGGGAAAATCCTCATTGGATGGCAGAGGCACATACCCAACACCCTCAGAAATTAAATGTGTGGGCTGGAAGGCCGATAGAATGGTCTGCAAGATCGCCAGATCTTACACCTCTTGACTATTTTTTATGGGGATACTTGAAGTCAAAAGTGTACATTAATAAACCACGTTACTCGCAGAGTTACCCCAGAAATCATTCATAATGTGCAAGGAGAATTTCTTCACAGACTTGCGCATTGTCAAGAAGTTGGTGGATGGCAATTCGAACATTTAATTTAAGTATAAAATTTAATCAATTGTATTTTATTTTACATACCTCAGAATTGTTACTTTTTTATGGATAAAATTTACGTTTTCTAACATTCAATCGTCATTTACTCGAAAACTTTCCTATGTAAGAGGGCAAAATTTTAGTACTATCTGATAGAGAATTAAACGATCTTTCAGAATCAAGGAAATAAATCGGTGACGTCATTACTCGAAAACAAATGACATTTTAAAATCGTATTTTACGCTAAAATATGTATTTTTTAAATTAAAAATCGACCTGTTCGAGGATTTTTCCCAAAAAATAGTTTTTTCGTTTTTATTGAATTTATTCCATACGTTTGGCGCATACTGTATTTAATATCAATGTGGATAAATAAAAATTATTGTAAATATTCTTGAATAAACTTTTACAAATTCAAACTTGATTTACACTTTTAATCTATGGATTAAAAATGTCAAATTTAGCTCCTAGGATTAAAAGTTGCTAAGATTTTTTTTTCAGTAAGAAAAATATCAACCTTAGAGACTTCTGACGGTGAAAAAATGTCATGTTTTGTGACGTTTGAAGAAAAAACATGATTATTTTATTATTTTTAAGTAAACACTTAATTTTGTGAACTGAACATGCTATACCTAGATATGTTTACAAAGAATAATTTGATTTTTTAAACAAATTGAATTTTTTACTCTCATTGTCTACCCATAAAAAATTTTCACGCTTCGCCACTGAATTTCAGCGCCTTAAAACTCGTATAAACAACGAAACAAATCAACGCCTACACTCGTCCCATATCGAAATTCATTTCACGAAATAAAATTACGGAAACAAAACTTGACACGCCGGAAGCGACAGATACCATCGATACGGTCAAATAGACTCCAGCGGTACACATCAACAGTTAGTTGGCTCTAATTTCGAAGCCGAACGGCTGTAAATGTTATTCGTTCATTCGGCGAAAAATCGCGGCATTCCAAATTCCCACGATTAAATAAATATGTATGCAATATCGCAGTGGACTTGTTGAAAAATAATGGATCTGCAAAATATTAGAATTTTATTCGAACGGTCAGTACCTTAAAATTAATTACAAATTTCCCGGGCGCGAGAATGGGGCGTGACCAGGCGTTACGTCACGTCACTCATACGCCCAGTAATTGCGCTAGACTCAATGTTAGTTACATGTATTTTCAGAATATAGTTCCTGTTGCGTACTGCTTGTTTGATTCAGTATGAGTGCAAAAGAGAATGTTAAATATTGCATAGCTTTAGAGTGCACAAAGATAAGTACAAATGCGTCGAAAATATTATTGATTTGTTTGCCAATGGACCAAAAGCAAAGAAGAGCATGGCAACGTGCAATTCAGAGATCTGATTTTGTATCCAATAAAGGCACACGATTTTGTTTAAAACCCATGAATTGTGGGAGAATATAATTGAAATCAGAAACGTTTCGTATTACACATTTTTAAGTCTTGATTATTAACACAGAAAAAGAAAGTTGTATGTATAGAAGAATTATTATGTGAAATGTTGGCAAGTTCATTTGAAGCTTCTAAGGCCGGTGCTGTTATTTAAAATATATTGATTTTCCGGGTTGTTAAGCTATGACCTAGGTAACTGGTCGCTGCCAGTAACAAAATTAACTTGCACATTTCTAGTCTTAGCTGAGATTCTCTCATCTGCCTTTGTTGTTCTTGGACTAGCGGACCCGTATTCGGTACCACTTGGCCCTGTCATTTAATCATATCGATTCCTCTATTCTTATTGGGTATTACGGCTGCTACGGTCGGCACTGCGCTTCCGATATCGGTGGTCATCCTAGACGTCATTAAACAACCTTCGTATTTTGATAAATTAAATATTTTAGAGAATACTGTAAATCCAGTTCAAAAATAAAATAACTCATTTTATTTTTGAAATGTTTCATATGTATTCCCTACAAATATAAACTAATCAAAGATCGAAGTTTTAATCCAAAAATAAGCAGTATAATTTTGTTATTTTGGGAGAACATCGATTTTAAGTTTGTGATTTTATATAATTACTTTTTTGCGTAATCAATCAGTTATAAGTAAAATATAGAGTAATAGTAATGAATAATAGAAACTAAATAAAAATTAATTTGGTTACCTATAACTTCATTTTATAAATCCTAACCTAAATGGATGGACACGAGAAAAAAGAATGAACGCGAAACAGAAAAAATATTTAATGTGTTAATAACTTTGTACTTTATTCTCTTCGTATCTCTATCTTTATTAAAGTGGTAGATTGTCAGAACCAGCTTACTAAATTGAACTTCAATTGAACATACAGGGTGAATCTTAAATAAGTACAAATATTTTAACTAGCAGTATAGTTTTGTGTGTAGAACACATAATTAATAGTTTTTTTACAAAAAAATCAGAAATAAAAAAGTGAAATTTTAAATAAATTTCGTAATTTTTCAGTAGAAAACTTGTTGAAGACCGCTGGCCTAGACCGACCCTTCATACTTTTATGAATCATAGTGCTGCAGACTGAACGTGTGGTTCACAGTGTTGCCAGTATTACACAAATGTCTTTGCTTCAAGGAAGAAAAAATCTCAACTTTTAGCGAATTTTGTCAAGTGTAACATTGTCATTTTGTCATTGTCTGGCATGACAGATTATCGGAAGCCCAAGTCAAACTTGTTAACCCCACATAATGCATGAAAATAGCAATAAAATTTGCTAAAAGTTGACATTTTTTCCATTTTAAATAAAAAACGCGTGCATAATTTTTCGTTATTCTTCATAAAATAACTTAAGGAAATTGTGTTTTGTGTCCCTTTCTAACAGTGTACAATGACATTTAACTTGTGAAATGTGGATTACTGATTAAATAGTTAATTTTTTAACAAACAGGTAAGCTTATGTGCACGTTTATGTATAATTTTTGAACATTGGACATAGTAATATCACGTAATATCTTCCTAAATATTTAACGGTAGTATTGAACTTGCGGAAATTCATTTTTAATCGTTGAAGTATAGTAAGGTTAGTTCAGATGTTAAAATTTATGTTAATATTGCTGCGTATCATACTACATACCCAATTTTACTGTACTTATGCTTAAAACAAGTATTTTTAAAATAGAACTATTACGTTAAAGGAAACGTAATATTTATATTGGAGGAGATATGGCAACCTCGCAACAAATCATATGTTTCATTACGTTGTTGGATGAAAAATCAGCCAGCGGTCCTCAAAATGTGGGTATTTTTTTCAAAAATTAATATCTCCGTAAATATTAGAAATTTTTAAAAATGGCTTTCACTAGACTGATTTAAATGACGAACTACACCAGCAGTTAAAATATTTGTACTTATTTAAGATTCACCCTGTATACACAAATATTTACAACACAGTAACGAAACAACATAGCACATTTCGTCATGTACTATACAAAATAGAAAAACCATATAAAATGAATTTGACGGAACAAGCCTGTTGGTCGCCTTACCTGTCGTATCATCGCAAAACGAATCGGGCCGTTTCGGTAAAAAATACATAAATTCGATGTGTTCCATTTGTAAAGCAAAATAGAGCGGATGGGGGAGAGAGAGACTATCGATTTCCATCTGAACAAAATGTGATACATGCAGTCCCTTTTGTACAGCGATAATTGCACTTTCGGCGAAAGGATTTATTCTCTCTCTAGAGACGAACTAATGACTAACGACTTCGGGTTGAGGACGACTTGGTTACCAATTTCCTTTGCTTAAAACGCATTCGAATGGGGCGATGGAGAGAGCTCCGGGACAAATATGCACAGAAAGCATTGTGACGTTCTACACCCGCGTAATATGTACTTAACGCTAATGCGTAATAGCCTTTAGATTCATATCGTTTGCCCTACGGGGAGACAGTTGAGAAGCGTATTTTGCGGTAAAAATTAAGTTGAATTTGTTATATAAACATAAGGTCTAGAGTGAACCGTTAGTTATGAAAAAGAAAATGTTTTTCACATACAGGATGGTAATGTTTTCAATGATTTACCAAGGAAACCGTAAAATATACAGAGTGGCTCCAATTAGAAAAAAGTTGCGTCATTTGATAGCCATTATGATAAACCAAACAGATCTAAGATTTTAGAAAACGCCATCTAGCGTCTGTATTTCTCAACAGATAGAGCTGAAATTTTTTGATTTTTGTCGAAAGAAAATTTCTACGGCCATTAATTTCGAATGCAACATTCAATCGTTTCTTTTTTTATGAGCGCCATATCGGATCTAGACCAATAACATAATGTAGAATAAAATTACAAACACGTCAATACGTAACACTACTGGTTTTTTTGAAGAATCACCCATAAAATTTGAAAAATACAATAATTTAAGTAAATAGAAAGTTTAGCTTTTAATGTGTCTCATTTTGATCACTTTTTTGGTAATTCTTGGTCAACAACTGCCGTCACAATTTTGTTACAACGAAAAAGGCGTCGACGTACAAATAACCTTTTATACGAACTTAAACAGTTAATTAATTTTGTACGGCCTTAATTTTAGATTGAATCTTAATCTTTGTTATAGCGGGCCATGTTTTGAACGTAATCAGTTCTGCTGAATCATCCTACACCGTTCGACAGCTCGAGCCCGTCTTGGTGGACTGACTTATATTTTATTTGACGGAAAGTAATTTAGGGAGTACGATCTTTTAATTAAATGCAAAATGTATACACGTTTAAATAGACTCGAGATCGCTGAACAAAATTAATGGTTTTGTGCAAATTAAAAGTAAAAGGGTTCCGTAATCCCTTTCAATTATACTCGGGTTTTAATATTAATTGAATAGCTATAGAGTAAACACAAGTGTACAACGTAATTTGTGATGGATGTCTGTATTGTTATTATGTTTGCGACGAAAATATTTAGTTAATTTATAAATTGCTTGCTTTCAGGCTGCTCATATTACCTTAGCGGGCCTTTGTCGGTGAGATATACACCAGCGACACCTAGTAATGGTAGCCTCCAATGGACAGAAGCATTTTTCTTAGTATCTAGTCTAAATTTAGGGAAAACAACAAAAATAATCAGTCACAATATCAGCATACGGACATTCAGTCCAAGTATGTATCTCATTTTGGTCATAACATTTACGTTATTTCATTTTTTGTAGTATGTATCACCCTGCAACTGTCAAGAAGTTGTAATATTTAAATCCAACGAAGAAGGATAAAAGATTTAAGTAATCCCTTTGGTTTGAAGCAATACGGCAATTTATTAACGAATGCATTTTTGGCAATTCCTCAGAGACAAAAAGTATTCCGGCAGCGCTAAAGGTAAAATTACAGCTTTCTAATTTTATTTTTTGATAGGTGGATTGATTCTAGTATTTACATTGTTATTTTTAGCATAAGGTAGATACGAGACATGCATTGGCGATAATTTTAATTTAGAACTGTCAAGAATCAGCTAGTGACTGTATTACACAGGTACGCAATGCTATTACCGAACATTTGTTAGAGAGATATATGATTTTCACAATTCAAATACCACATACGAGGTGTGGCAATTAAGTTCCAGGAATTTAGTTATAACTCGGAAATTGGCAACACTGAGAGGTGGGACCTTCCTTTAAGTTTCAGTCCAAGGTTGAAGTCGATAGCACGTTTGGTTTGTGTTTTATGTGTATTTTTTGAAAGTAACTTATTTAGTGGCATCGTGAAAAATCGTGAAAATGAGTGGCTTAAATTACAAGCAATGTGTTGTGAGAAACCCTCGGTAATCCTTAGAAAATTGCAGGTGGTGTATGGAGCTCCCATCACCTCTCGTACTGACACGAATGTTGACCGTTTGCGGGCACTGATCACGTCTAACCGGCGCCGGCGCCTATTCGTGCGTTGTCTGACGAGTTAAACGTCAATAAAGAAACCGTTCGCAAGATGTGACACGAATGCCAAAAATTCTCACCCGTGAACAGAAAGACATGCGAAAATCGATCTGCGAGGATTTGTTGTCCCGCATTCAGAGCGACGGTAGAGACTGGATGAGTCGAGTAGTCACTGGAGATGAGACCTGGATATTTGAGTGTAACCCCGAGACTGGTAAATAAAGTCAGCAGTGGGTGGAAAAGGGTGGAGAGCGGCCAACGAAAGCGAGGATGTCCAAGTCACAACTGAAGGCAATGTTGATCGTTTTTTCGATATCCACGGCATCATTCATCGTAAATAAGTTTCCTGCTGGCTAGACATTGACTGGACAGTTCTAAGTCCGCATTTTCCGTGTGCGACCCGAACTCGCCCAGAACGGCTGGATCTTGCACCACGACAACGCGCCAGCTCATTCCTTGTTCATTGTGCAAGAGTTTTTGGCAAAAAAGGCATTCCACCGTTGCCGCACCCATCCTATAGCCTCGATATTGCCCGTTGCGATTTTTTTATTCCCCAAGATGAAGTCGCACCTCAAGGGAACTCATCATGGTGGCGTACAGGAGGTCAAAGGAGCTGTAACCGTGGTATTGAACGGATTAACTGCGGAGGATTACCAAGGGTGCTTCCAATCGTGGGAGTAACGTTAGAATCGTTGTGTAGAGTTAGAGGGAGACTATTGTGAAGGTCGATAATAAAATTTTGGCGAAATTTAATTTGCGTGTTTTTTCATTGACTAATTCCCGGAACTTAATTGCCACACCTAGTACGTTAAACTATAGCGGCATCTAATTCCTTGTCTTTAAGAAACTCTGTTGAAATTCTACATAACGTGTAAATAATATCGCCGTTATTTCTTAACAGTTACAGGGCGATACATACTACAAAATTTTAAGGTGATGAAATATAACATTTAACCTTGAAACAACGTAAATGTTATTATGACCAAAATGGGATACATACTTGGGCTGATTGTCACAGAGCATCAAATCATCGCGGGAACATCGGAGGGGGCGGCGTATTGTTGCCGTTGCGGTCTCTGTTATTTATAGAAGCCCACGCTACCTTCCTGGGTCTGGCGGTCCCAAAAGGGACCTACCCATTCACACAAGTTATATTACAGCGCGATATGCCTTTCTTTCAACGAATAACAGCCCCACATGTGTAATTTGAATACGAATTTTAATATTTCATTCCAGTGTCACGTTATATCAATATATACATATATACGTACATACAAATACATGTATATACACAGTGATGCAACAAATATCACCGCATAAAGTATATACAAATTTTCATTTTTCTGTAATTTTTTTAGCTATATTTGAGAGAGCTACAGTATAAATAAATAGTCTAGTTCTTACAATTTCGTTACAACAAATACAGGTGTAACTTTTTCTGGAGAAGCCAATGTAATTTTAAAGTACTATGAATGATTTATTCTTCAAATGTTTTAATGAACTTAATAGACTGCCTATTGGGCTTAAAAATGCAGATTGGTGAATTCATTCAAGTATAGATTAAGAAAATTAGTTAAGTGTAAATATTTATAAAATTTTATATTCGTAGTTATATGCAATTTAGACTAAATACATGGAAATTTAGTTGTGTATTTGGGCAACTTGTTTCAATAAATAGATTATTTATTTATTTATATTTATCTTAGCAATAAGAATTAAATGAAAACATTAATTCTTGCATTGCTGCCATTATTTATTTTATAACAGCAAAATGCATGCCCAATTCGATGTTCAAATTCATTAATTACACATTGAATGGTATTTTGTGTTATGTTTCAGGCTTTTTCTCTGATACGATTTTTCAATTCTTCGATAGTGTCTAGTCTACTCACACTATGCCTTTGAGATAACCCCACAAAAAAATCTAGTAGGGTTAAGTCATGCAAGCGTGGTCTATTTGAGAAAATTTCATTGAAGTAGGTATAACCTTATATCGCTAAATTCGTCTTTAGATGCATCACTATTAAAAAAATGTTATAGCTGTATTAAACATGACCAAATAGAGCCACCAAATAAATAATATTCTGACATAATACACTGCTTTATCGGCTCGCGTACTACTTTAGGCTGTTAATATGTGTATGTTACCATCGGTACTATTGTCGTTTTCAATATCGTATCCCTGCATAAATGGCCAAGTCCTCGAACCGGAGTAGGACCATTATTCGTTGCATGCAAATGTGACCCGTATGCACAAAACGCGAGTGATCGATTTTTTTACGAAACTTTTAACGGTTTGGACGGCTATTCTGCGACTGACAGGATTGTGGCGGGTGACTAATGATTTTTGACATATACAAAGCAGGAAAAATACAACTTTTCGGCGACACCCACGGATCCATTACCGGGAATCGGGGTACGATGCCCCTGTGGAAGCAGCAGGGTGTTTTCGTAAAATATGCAATTTGGTGGAAAAATAAAACAATAATTTTCCCGACAATTCGTGTTTTTTAAATATCAAACAAAATGAAGAAAGAATTACAGTTTGTATATATGTGTATGTATTTATTGTACTGAATACAGTGACGTATACGAAATTTCTGGAGAAGCCGATTTAATACTTTGGAAAAGCTTTTCGTAGATTTTTCTTTATAAATTATTTAATTACATTATTTCCAAAACTAATTATAAAAGTACTATGCATTCTTTATCCTTCAAAGGTCCTAATGAATTTAATCGAATGCCTATTGGGATAAAAAATGCAGAATGGTTAAATTTATAAAATGTTATAGTCAGATACATGTAAATTTAGTTGTGTATAAGGGCAACCCATTCCAGCAAACGAGATTATTTATTTATATTAATTTCTGGTTCGGGCAAAATAAAAGGTAATTCAGAAGTATTAGAAAAAAATTGCGTACATAACCTATGTAAGAAATTACTTGACCCGTTTTTCCTAAATTATTATTTTTGGGGGTCTTGAGATCCCTTGAAGGTAGGACCAAAACTTTGTTTTATTACAAATATTTCCAGAACTGCCAATTTTGATAGAAATTAATATGCGATTGTAACACATATTTTCTTAGTTTTTTTAAACGTCATTAAAAGATTAAGAAAAATATATACAACATTTATATCTGCCATTTTTTAAAATAATGGCCAAGATAACCTTACTTACAGTCAAGGTATAACGGGTGACAATGTGCAGAACATTATGTACTCTATATAATCTTTTATTAAGCTAATTTTGAACCCAAATAGCCTTTAATTTTTTACAAACCAGGATTTTACCATTTCTCGGATATATTTTAGTGGTAAAATCAAGAAATCACTGGTACTCTTGACGGCGTTGTTTCTGAATGAACAAAGCCTACTTTAACGGATATATAACAACCTTCTACGCTCGTTGCGGATTATGTCACTAGAGAAGTGATTAACCCCCATCTAAACCTAAGCATAACCACCCTACGGTTGCGGACGAGACCCCTGACGGACACCCAGGAGTACACAAAGGGACAGCCCCTCTCAGTCCACCATCCGTGCACCCTGCGACGCGGACGTCACCCTCTGGTCACTCGGAGGCGGCGGGCACCACCATGTCGTTCGCGGGGACCGTCGCCGACGTCTAGAGGCAGCCCGTGGTGTAAAATTGAAAGTGCGGGGAGACGACGGGCGGAACGCGACTGAAGGGCCGTGCGAGCGCGACTGGAAGGCATGGGCACGGCGCGCTACCACTTGTGGCTCGGGCAGGCCGGAGGCGGCGGCGGCGGGAGGGGGTCGGGGGCGGCGGCGTTATGTGCGGCTCAAGTCGCAGCGGAGGATACACGGTGTGGCCGAGAAAATTTAATTTCGTGAACCAGCTCTGATGAAGAAGTTGCATGAATTTTATATTGGTTTGGAATGGTCAATCGTACTGAAAGGTCAGAACATGTGTCTGGTGGCAATAACCACGTAATGATTAAAACATTAATATTAATAAATTGCCATAGAATGTAAACAAAACCACGTGGCCGCAAACGCGATATCATTGGTGTTACAGTGTTGCTGCTGTAAACAGGCGTTTGTTTCTTAAATTTTTGCGTTTTTGTGGCATTTGTGAGTCACAGGTAGTGTAAATACTGCGAGGTAATGCTATAATTATTAGGGGTGATGTAGAGAACACAGGGTATTGTTAAACGTAACTCATTGCTTTGTTTACAATATAGATCCGCTCGTGACCGATACAGCGACAATTCTGTTGGGTACGTAAACAAGATGGTTTAATGATTCTAGAATATCTAGCAGTTTTCTCTAAAATAATGAATTTTGGTGTCATGCAACAAGTATACTTTTTGTAAAAATAATCGAATGTTGTTTCAAAATAACTTTTCCAAAAATTATACAGTGACACATGTGCTCCGAACGCCTTGTACATTAACTCAAAAATAAATTAGATATATGTGTTTCTCTCACAAAAAAAATCTCTTCCAAAATTTGTGTACGATTACCCAACTAATATCAAAATTATTGTAAAAAAATTGAATGAAATTACTTTATCATGCTTATATCTTCTTAAAGAAGTAAAACTGTACCATGTGAAGTTTATTTAAATCATATTATTTTTGACCAAGGAACCTACCCTTAAAGTATGACTCATTCTTTACAGCAGACGCTGTATAAACAAAATTATTTAATAACGTAATACAAATTGTAGAAATTGTTTTAGTGGGTTTTGTAATTACTCAACAAATTATGTGAAAAAGTATAATTTTGTACAGTAGTAAAATCCCATGATGCATGATTTATTCTCGAAACCATTTTCAACACATGTCACACATTGCTGTCGCAAAAGCCCAAAATCGATTTACACGCATTTAATTCTTGTTTCAGTTGTAAATTACTAGGATTTGGAGCGTTCGTCGCAGGGATTATTCGATATTCGTTTTAAAGTACATTAGCTGAAACCATATTTGCGGTTTTGATAAAATATTACAGAATAATCGGTCAGCACCTTGTATGAAAACAATGTCTCTTCTAACATACGGCTAATCTACAAATATACTGCGTCCGAAATATGTGCTATTACGGAAAAAGCTTCTAATCTCACCAAAACCAAAGAAATATTAAAAACAAACAGCAAAAAGAATTTAAAAAATATATAAATACAATACAAAAACTTTGTTACAGAATTGCAAACAAAGGTATATACAATTAAGACCCAGCAGAAGTCCTATTATATAATTTCTTTGCAATTTGTGTACGTCTTATGAAGTAAACAATCGCAATATTCCTAAATATCCTTTAATTGTAACGTACGGGAACACTACAATCCGTCACCTGTTATACTCAGCGAAACTAGATTGAACAGTGCTTCGATATCATCCATATTTGATATTGTAAATGGTGCGTTTCTTTGCTATAATAAATCATTATTTTTATACTTAACATTTGTTTAATATTAGTATAATATTGTATGGAATTGTGCATTTCGTTGCCATATTAAACAATTATCTTTTACATCTAGTGTTTGATGTTTGTACAATGTTGTATGCTGCTACATTTTACTAACCTGTTTGTCTTCCTCAGTCGCCAGACCTTAATCTTCTAGATTTGTATTTGTGGGTCCATGTTATTACGAAAATGTTAGCGTGTTTTAGTGTCATTGAAATGAAAATGCTCTAAGAAGAAAAATTAGTGTAGCTGCAGGTGCAATATAAGGTAATGACGACATTTTCCAATGCATTAGAGGAAACTGAATTAGAAGGCGTGCTCAAAGCAACGATAATCATTTTGAACCTGAATCTATTACAAATTTTATTCTGTGCTGTGAGAAGAAACCTAAGGTAACTCCCACAATAAAAATGTTCAGGTGTGATTGTACATTGGTTCAAGTATATGCTCTTGCATTAACAATGGTAAGTACTCTCTCAAAACAGTTTTTGAACTTCTGGAAGGTGAGTGAAACAACTAAGAACTAATGTTTGTCGTCACATTATTGTTCAGAGAAACGTCAAGTATGTTTTCTTTAGTACAGTTTACCATGCAACAAAGTAAAGGCACTCATATCCTGAACACCCTGTACATATAGCGTTTCAAGAAAATAACGTATCAGACTTTGATGGCCTGGCCAGTATTACTCAAAATAAGCATCTTACAAAATGAATTTGAATTCCATTCCTGTTTGATTTTAATTGACTCTTTGGTATTGCAAATATTTCCCCTAATTATTATTTCATCCCCATGCGTCTTACTAGACGTCTCGCGGGCAACATTCGTATGCGAAGTGGAAAACAAATATGGACCTGAATCTGCACCAAGCTAGAACAGATAGTGCCTCATATGCACTGATGATAATATGACGTAAATAGTAATATGTTTGTTTTGCAGCTTTATAACAACGCAAAGTAAAATTTACGACCTCATAAAGCAGTATATAACCTACATTTATTCCGGCGGCTGTTCCACGTAAAACGGCAGCTAATATGACTACGCCAGACGGGGATGAAACAGACAACAAACTGAATATAGACGTAATAAATCCCCTCTGTGTCAGAATCGCTATGCAATCCCTAACCGTTATTGCGACAAAAAAATCAATAGGATCGAATCTGGTCGAAGGCGTGGCCACCACAACTTTACAAATCAGCAGAAGTGTAGCATCATTAGAGTGCTTTATTTCATAAACCCCCGTTGGATTTAAAAAATCGGTCGTAAATGGCTGTAACTCCACACACCGTACGGAGTGTTGATTTCTGGAATTAAGAGCTTTTATAGCTAGCCAATGTCCGACAAATTCGATTATCTCTCTATTTGCTTTGTGCCGCAACTGAAACACGTGTCGAAGTGCCCCACATCTTTCAGCCACTAGACTGAAATTGTCGATGTTATTTTACGCTTCTACGTGCACAGTTGTTTATGAAGAGTGATAAAATATCGCGCGTGTAATATAGGGTCATGTTAAAAAGGTCGCAACCATTTAAAATATTCGTGCGCGCGTATAGTTGATAGAAAACTCAATTGGATTCATGTCCGATAACGCAGTTGGTACAGATTTGCGTTCATCAATTTAATTAGTACGTCTATTATAGGACAGAGCATCAATTGAGCGTAAAAACAGCGCAAATGAATATTAAAAAAGTTAGTTTTATTAGCGCTAAAAAATATCGTTTTAATTTTATAAACAGCTATGAAGTTTATACTGTTAAATTCAGTGATGAACTATTTAAGGGCTTTATATATCTGAACCAAAGCAACAAAAACACTGTAAAAATGCAAAACGAATTCAAAAATAAAAATACAATTGCAATAATATGCAAAGCTATGTTACGACATTACGAACTAAGGTACAATTAAGGTTAAGTAAAAGCGCCTGTAAGTCAACTTGTTTTTTTCGATCAGTATTAATGAAGTAAAGCTTCCGAGAAACTCGTTAAAACTGTATCGTTTGACAACGCTGCAATGTGTCAGGCTGCTGCTGATAACCTAAAAGTAATATCAGCCATAGTAGTATTGTAGCTAGTACGTTTCATTTTTCTGTACATTTTTCTTTGATATTTATGAGTGTACATAAGCAAAAATGGAACAATTTATAACGACCATGACCAGCTACATGACATGTTAATTTACGGATTTAGTACAACTTATAATTAAAAACTCGCTCTATAAAAAAAATATGAAATCAAAAACGTACTCAAAAAAAAATGGTTAGTGTTTTGATATTTTAGACCAAAATTACACAGAATGTGTGCCGACTTAAGATAAAAAATATGTGCCAAATTTCAAACAAATATCTGCAAAATCACCGCAGCTATCAATAAAAATCATTTTTAAAATTTCTCCGAAGCGAAAAGGGTATAAGAAAAGTTCAAATAACATGTAGTTAAAGGCTCGACTTACTAATTTGTAACCCCCTACATAATTCTATTCATTTGTAGTGGGAGGATCTCAAAGTCTTCCTCCATAAAATCAAAATTTCATGTGCGCGGCACACTGAAAGTGACTGACACTGTATACTGTAGCAGCTGTTCTTCGAAAATCCCTCGACTATCGCAAATTCATACTCTGCTGCTTTTCAGGAGTGAGGGAATATAATCCCTTGAGCAAATAAGCGAGCGGCAACTGTTTTCTATCGCTTCCGGCGATGCGCTAAGTCAAAATCAACCGTCCCGAAAGTGCCAGTTAATCTTACCGGATTATGCGAAATTTATTTTATTTTAATCATCCAGATAGTCACCAAATGTACTCTGAGATCAGCTCGAGATTTAATTAATTGCGCATAAAATCTTATTGTTAATCCAGAGAATGGAATCATTGAGAGTTACGCAAAGAAAAGGATGAAATCAAACAGCCATTAAAAACAACATAAAGAAGTCAAAGCCCTTACGGGGCCTGGACCAAATGAGAACAAGTTTATTAATTTTAATTTGTAACATGTGGGGCGGGGTCGGTGTATTACAACGCGATAAACACACAAAACCGTGCACATTACAGATGGCGATACCATGAGTTCCTTATACCAACAAAGAGAACTTTTGTTTCAAGGCGGTTTGGAATCAGTTTAGCAACTCGCAATAACATATTTAAAGGAGACAAAGAAAACTTTTGTAATATCCCGCAATACATATAAACCAATCTATTTTCGATAAAGTTGCCCAAGATGTTTGCAAACTTCGTATATATACGACCGGAATATGGATTTAATTGAGTTTGCTAGTTCTGTATTGTTTTAGAAAACGTTCTAATCTTAGGCGGGCGACCTACTTTTTCGACACGATGTTTTCACGGAGTTTCTTTCCATGACAAGTTTGAGAATAATACGGATGAGAAACAAAGCGGGCTACAAATGTATGATTAAAGGTTTGAAAAGGTACGTTTAAATGTTATGTAATAGTACGTCACCACAAACGTACATTTAAGTCCCATGTAAAATAAAGTGGGCTGCGAATATAAAAATTTACATTGCACGTTTTGCAAAATCACGTTTAAATTGCAATGTAAGGATAGGTCACTGCAAACGTACGTTTAAATCATACGTAAAGTAAGAGGACTGAGGATATAAAAAACAGTTTGAAACGATACGTTTAAATTTTATGTAAAGATACAATCCTTTAAATGAGTTGCAAATGTAGAAGCAAACGTTTATGTACGTTTAAACTCTGTAAGAATGTGACTGCAAATGTTCGTTTAAACCTTATGTTATAACATAGGATGAGGATGAAAGAATAACAGAAAAAATACATTCGAATTTTATGTAAAAATACCCATTTTAATCGTACTTCCTACGTAAAAATGAGTGGACTGTAAAAATAAACGTTGAAAGAGTACGTTTAAATTCTACATATATTAAAGTACCCCACTATAAACGAAGGTTTATGCTTAACATTAAAAGTGGGCAAGGGATGTAGGACTAACAATTTAAACATTTAAAAAAACAAGATTTGAATTCGTAATGTACGTTTTTTAAACGTACGTTTTTTAAACGTACGTTTAAATATTCACTTTTATAGAAACGGGTTCAAATTATGTAATAACCATTAATTTTTATAATGAACCTAATTTATGATTGCGACAGTTCGATCCACGTAATCAACTCGACGTAGCAATATATCGACGAATCCATCGACAATGCATTATGCTCCGCAAGCGAGTGCAGATTTATGGAATCCATAAATTCGGATGCTTGTCTAGATTTAAATATAGTTTTTCCAGTACTCGAAGCAAAATCAATCATTAACGTTCAAGGATAATCCGGAATAAAGCTCTGACAGTCGATACCTATTGAATATTAATTTAACGAAAACATAATATCGTTTTATCTCTTATGCAAGCACACAGACTGTGGAATTATACAGAGAAAATTGAAACCAGAGGTAAAAAATTAGTTGATGATCCAAACGTTTAAATAAACGTGTGTTTTATAAGACGATGGTAACTTCAATTGTTAAATGCGACATAAATATTGAAAAACAATTGCCACAATGTTTCGTGTAAATGATAGCTTATAAAACACTACGTACTACCTTACACACTAGCGGATTTATAGAACGTTTAAATAACATTAAAGATTAATCGTTGAATGTAAATACTATAAAAACTTTTCTGAAAGGTGCTTTAAATGTTTTTTAAACACGATTTAACGTAAAATGTGCAGTTAACGTTTAAATACATACATGTCATTAATACTTCGGCTACTTTTAGAGCGAATTCTTGTGCGGTACACGGTGCAACGGTACAACTACGTCGTAAATTATTTTGAGATGTGCGGCGTGAAGTAAGGGTCAGTTGAATCACTGCGAAACTTTCTCAGGAAGTTGAACTATCCTTAGGATACATACCGAAATAATAGGATAGTGCGGTGAACAACAAACTTATCCCCGGGCGAGACGTATTCATCAGATAACACAGGAGATTCGTTTCCTTGTTCTCGTTCGCCTCGTGCTCAGGATTTTAAACACCAGGTTCTCTAAGTATAAGAAAGGATTAGACCTCGTTTGGCGTGTTGTTCAATTTAACACAAAGAATGAGCGTAGCTCGAAGCGTTTTGTGCATTATCAGATTTACTACGAAAATAAGAACGGATTTCGAAGACATAATCAGTTTAAGGTTGCCGTTAGATTTTAATTAAATCGCAACAATTGTAGGAGAACGGACTGTCCATTATTTTTTTAAGTTGAGATCGCATAATTATTTCTGACACAGATTTCATTAAATGTATGTTTTTCTCATACCACACAGCCAACGAAATCACACACAAAAAAGACGAGAACTGATGACCTCAGCACCGCCCCCCGGTTCCTTTTCCACAACACCGATCCCTCCTCGAGGGGGGTAATCGTCGTCCTTGGGCCGAACAAAAGACGCTCGTCCGTCATCCCGCGTCGACACAGGGGCATATTTTAAGGAAGCCGCTCGCTCCCCACCATCCCTAATTATGAGTAGTGTGCAAGAGATATAGTATAAACGTGTAAAATGAGGCATTAAAAGGAAATAGAGGCGCGAGTACTATGTTGCCATGGCAACATCGACCTGGTGGTCCGGGCCTCGTGTGCACCAGCGCTGCCGCCAGCGGCGCGCAAGGGACACCCCTCGCAGAATTTTGTAAGACAATGGAACACATTTTTTCGGCCCGCATGATGTCCATTACCCTATCCAATATGGATTTTGAGTTAATTATTTCATACAAACGACTAACAATTTTTTAAAGAATTTGGAGAGTTATTGACTATAAAAATTTGAGCTGCTTAAAAATTAATTTGTAGACTTTAGAGTTAAAAATTACGATTGAGAATGATACATCACAGACGGCGTGTTCTGCTTCGGTCAGCAATGAAGAGATGGCGGTGTCGCGTGCAAGTTTTCAAATATCCTCCCGAACACCCGTCAGCGCCAACCGTGGCCGACAAGAGAACTGGAACGGACTGCAGTCTTAGTGCAACTGGGAATCTTTAATCTATATTTAAGCAACTACAACTGCAGGAAAAGAGGCCGCCGAGTTCGTTGATCTCTACATTTTCATTTTTCGTGATAAAAGTTCATTATAGTGTTGCTCATATATTAAATTTGCGATAAAAAAAACCTGAGATGTTTATGATACATACGTTTTCCCATATCATATATTTTATAGGGGAAGCTTTTCATTTCATTTTATCAGGAAGGTAATTTTTTATATAGCTTTTTATTAATATGAGGTAATGCAGAAATTTACGGGGATTTTTTAAATCCTTTTTTTTTAAGTCGGAATAATATAAATTTCAGAAGTGGGATATTGCAGATGCAGTTTAATTTAGTTTATTTTCTGTATTATTTTAAAATCTACGGTACAGTTTTTATTTTCATAATAAGATAATAAAGAATTAGAATAAGAAAGTTAAAAATTAACACGGGAAGGCCAAGACTTCTGGAGATGTGTGTATAAGAGAATGTTGACTGTAATAAAACTATTCAAATACTGTGCTGAAACTACTTTGTGGCTTCTATTTCTAATACACTTCTTATACGAATAATTACTCGAAAGGTAAATTGATTTCCATCGTCACTACTGAATTACCTGAAAAGCCCCCATATCCTTCTTGACACCATTCTTGGTCACACGAACAAACGATGAAACCGACACATTTCCTTATAGGACTTCCTGCTAGACCATTAATTTCCATTTACAAAGCCTTCTCGATAAACGCACTTTTGTAAATATACGTCGACCAAGTTTGATCGATAAATAATATTGATGTTTTTGCCGAATTATTTGTATTGTCGAACCCTTACAGAGGTGTATCATTATTATTATTACACAAGAGCACGAAATTAAGGACTGACTCAGCAAGATTTTATTGTGGAAAATGGAGATGTGTGTGTATATAACGTCGTTGAAAAGCCAAGGACCAATCAGGACGTGGATTGTTGCGAATAAAGGCTTTTGTTGCCCAAAATGAACACCTCGGTTAGTGGAAGTTTGTAATACAGACAGATACCCGAGGTGGAAATTGAATTATGTCGAGGTGAAGTGAAATAAATGACTTGAATGTTGTGAGGGTACACTGAGAATACGTTTAACATCAACAAATATCCCACTCTAATTTTTCATGAGCATAGCTGCAGAGATGGTTGGCTACTTTTTTCTACAAGGACAGCTGGTTGAATGGCTCAATAATGCACTAAAAAATGCAGTGCCTTCAGCTACAGAAACCCATGTTGGCAGGAACCTTAGATTCCCTAAAAATATCGGTTTTAAGTTTTACTTACTTAATCATATTACATGAAAAGGTATTTCGTTTGCAAATGGTTAGTTTGTTTTATAAAACTCGTACTTAATCCATTTTAACTAAAACTATTGAAGTTTATAACCTGTATGCTTTAGAACCCAGAAAAACGTTCAAGTCGAAAAAGCTTGAAATACAAAAAACCGCATTACAAGGAAATTAAACATATTAGTGTTAACCCCATCCATCTCTAGCCTAATACTAGATTGTTAACATTCAACGACAGACACGTTTCTCAGTGTAGCGATAAATTTACTGTTAAACTACGGATAACGTTCAAGCGAAGTAAATTTCACTCCACAGAGACCTATAAATCGCCTTTCGAATCTTCCCAGGGCCTTAAATATATTTTTTAGACAACTCAAACTCCCTGGCTCGCCGTTTGAGGAGCCTCATGGCTTGTTCGCTTTTTGATTAATGAAGGGATCCGTGCCAGAAAATGAAAATACGCTCGGTGTAACCTGTTACACGACGGGAGATGGCGATATTGCTATAATTTGACACCGGGGTCGCTTGTCTTTCGGAGGGGGGAGCCCAGGACAAAAGCAGTGCGAGAATGGTAGCAAAATTACGTCTTTAGCGAAATGAGACATAAAAATAAATACAACTGTTGTGAACAGAATCCACAGATTGCTATTTCAGCAATTTTTGATGTACGGGCTTTAACGTTACTACAACTATATCAACTTTTCTGGAGTATGTTCAGATTTGAACTGGAGCGGACAATGCAAATAAATACGCGTTTTTCAATTCAAATAAAATTGACAAAATATATCTTAAAATGACAACTGTTTTTATCATGTATGGGACAAATTCGAGAGAATTTTTAAAATCCACCCAGTTTTCCGGACACTTACAGATTTCCGGCCTATCTCTATGAAAAAGTGAATCGGAAAGAGGGCCCCATCACGCCTAGAACGGTATGGAAATGAAACGATTTTTCACGTCGCAACATATTAGGGTCCGTGCGATGCTCTATCGCCCTTTTCTTAGAATTTTGCCGACGTAATTTTTTAAAACTATCCTAGAGTGAAATAGAAACTTAGTTTGCAATTATCTACTTATTCAACCCTCTATAAAAATCGTCTTTCATTATACCCAATATAATTTCTACTGGAAAAATATAATTTAATCATCATCATCATTTTCACATAGTTGTACCCTGATATTTACGTTTTAGTACTAATCCTAGTTTGAACTCTACCAAAACAACTTATAACTCCTCTACGGGACGAAAAAAATTAAAGGCAACGTAAATATCGTCTTTCATTATACCTAGTATAATTTCTACTGGAAAAATATATGATTTAATCATCATAAACAAGTTTTTTCACGTAGTTGCACCCTGATGTTTACGTTTCAGTACTAACTCTAATTTGAACTCTACCAAAACAACTTATAACTCTACGGGACGAAAAAAATTAAAGGCAACGTAAACCTGATGAATTTCAAAATTCTTACGAGGCAAATCTGCGCTTTTGGGACAAAAAGACCGCGGCGGTAGGCAATAAAAAAGTTAAATCAGGAGCGAAAGGGCTTGTTGGCCCATTTAACGAACCGCAAGGAAAGAAACAAAGAAGGGCGGGCGAAGTAGGCAGTAACAATGAAAATAAATTTTCTAAAGCGCCGCGGGATGTCGCTATAAAAAAGGCGCCGGCTTTCTAAAGAAAAATTTGGATTAGGTTGGTTATGATTATTGCATCTCTTCTAATTCTACCTCACCTTAACTGGGTCACAAGGGAAAAACGGTCTTAAAAATATTTTATAACACGACGCCTTAGACAAAGTACGATTTGGAATATCGTATATTTCTGCCTATAGCTTTGTTTATTTTAAAAATTGCTCCAGTTGTATACTTACTCAACAAACATAATATACGCATGAACTTTGATCTTTAAAAAAATAATATATGTACAGCGTATGTCGGCCCCCTCGAGATTGGATTGAACAAAAATTGGTTACCGTTCCCCGAATATAAAACAGGCTCTTTAAATGTGATGTGTCACTTTAACTTCGGCTTGAACACCACCCACCGCTTCCTCGCAGATACATCGCAAATTGGAATGGCAACTTAGAAGAAAAGAGAGATACATCTGACTTCCGCGCGTAAGGATTTTTTTACGGCTCGGATATAAAGGAACCCCACTCGTCCCGTAAAACAAACCTTTCGTTTGAAGCCAGCCATACCTGGCTCTTTGCAATTGTTTCAACAGAAAATTAAAAAACAAGGACGTTACAAAATAAGTTCCGTCAACATAACCTCAAGTTATTTTTTTGTTAGCTATACAGTGTGATACAGTCATAATGTCATCAATTTTAAGAGAACATTTTTAAATGATATTTACGCCGAAAAAAATATTTTCAAATCGGCAATTCAACTCGATGTCGACTTTACGCGACGTTGACAAATTTAAATATTTTCCTATAGTACCTACTTATTGTAATTAATGCCATAAATTATTTTTTTTAAATATGCACTTAACATATTAAGTTTCTATATAAAAAATATTTAATATTGAAATTACAAAACTCCAAAGGATCAAAATAAACCATTCACATTTCATTACATAAGTAGTGATATAAAATCCAATACTCAGTGGGTTAAATTATTAAGAGAAGCTGAAACGTTTTTTTGTGTTTAAATACAGACAGTACTAAAAAACCTTCGTGCTGTCAACAAAACAGTCCGAGACAGCTAAAAAGTTCAAATTCCCGTTTAATACGTCACTGGCGGAATAAGTTGAACATCGTTCGGATCCTATGCAGGCGTACCCGCCGTCGACTGCATCTGGAACAGATGCACATAGCCCGACTTCTCTCTCTTCTTCGTTCACATCCATCAGTTACATTTTAACGATTTCGCGTGATAGAGGTTGGTCAATTTCATGTTATTAATAAAACTGCTATTTCGCTAAATAAAAATGCAATCAAAGTTAGGCAATGTGAAGTAGTGAAAAACCGCGATTGTCCTCTGCTGAACAGAGCCGTGTAAAAATTTATAAAAAACATTTTAATAGACATGTGTTATTCGGTACCTACTGATCATGAGTAATGGATTTTATTCTGATTCATATTCATAAATAAATGTGATTTGCATTATTTAGGAATATCAACGTACGAACTCAACTTGATTCTGCTTTCAAGAACATAACGAAAATGTATGTTTTTAATATTTTATCCAAAATTATGTACTGTATAAAATTTTACGGAACTTTCGAAAAAGAAATTTCGAAAAAAAAATCTATCACTCCATTCACCGAACATGCTGTTATCATATGCATGTGGTCCTGGCAACGCTACTGGACTTCTATATAGCTTCAATACTCGTAAGTGTCATCAGAAAATTTGTAGCGTACCAGGAGCGTCGTGTTACCGATTGTTATAGGGTGGTTAGTTTATCTTTTGAAAGGTTCAAGTAGAATTTTTTTTCACTTTGGCCTTTATTAGGCCTTGCGAATACGTGGTTAAAATTAATGACATTATGCCTGAATCTCCCTGTATAACCGAAAAACAAACTCAAGTACTGAAAACTAAGGAATACTGTTTTACGATCATTTAGTATTATTTCATATAACAAAAAAAATCATACATTTTCAATGTGTCTTTCAAAATCATAACAAAATGGACACAAAAGTATGTGTTAAAAATGTTTGTGCTATAAATTAGATGGAGCACATTATGCCACTTCCCATCAGTTTAGCAATTTGATGGTAAACATCTTGCCCTTTAACAGGCATTTTAAGACAGTATTTAATTAAGAACCAAATAGAATTTACGGTGACGCTAAGCCATGAATATGCATGAAACCACTTAATAATTATTATCGACCACTTGTCCATCGCTTTTTTTGAGGTCGAGCGTTCCGACGGCTCGCTAACCGCAACGTAAACAGTAAATAGCGACGCCGTAGGTGAAGGCTAGGCACCAGCAACAGGTTCACCCACTGGATGAATCAATAAAGGGTATCGGTTTTGTCGGTTCGCACCCTCGACGGAGAGAACGGCCCCTTTTTGCAGTCCGCGTAGCTGGCTGAGTGACGGCCAAGGCTGTTTCGCCTCGAAATTCGTACGGGAATGGGGTCGGTAACGCGCCGAAGTGCCGGTCGTACATGGGCGGCTCGTCGGGGACGTCGGCACGGGAGTTAAATGCGTCAAAATGTGATAATTCGAAATTATACCTGACAATAATTCAAACTATCGGTAAATTTATAACGTAATATTAATTTGTGTGCGAAATTTTCATTCTATATATGTGGTGTACTTACAGTTTTAAAGGCCTAGTTAGCTTTAGTCGTAGTAGAATGGAAATGACTTACCTGTAACAAAAAACAATAATTACATTTCAGCTAGGATAAAAAAGCATGTGAAGATTAATTAATTACAATTATATATTTATATTTGAGTAATGGACATCTTGGTACTAGCAGTTTACTGCGTTTATTAATATTAGTAATAAATAAAAGGAGTAAATAGGAATATTGATTTGGAATGGTATATTAAACTACACAAAGGAATAAAGAAAAACTACAGCAGTCAACAACAAAATGAAGAAAATATATTAGTAATTAATGAAACAAAATAAAGAAAGAAAAATAAGAAAGGGCGAAGAAGAGACTGAAACTAAAAACTGTTTTACTGAAATTGAAAATTATACCAATTAGAAGTACAGATAATATTATTTGAGTTAGTAGTTGAGTTATATATGAATTTTAGTAAAATTTAGTCAACTACAAAACACTAAGTGAAGTACATTCATATCAATTCAATATTTCGAGTGTAGTGAGCTGTATGGTTAAGAAACTATGGATTGAACACAAAACTGATACGTTATCCATATTGTACAAAATTAAATAAATATTGCACGTCATATTCCAATATTACCTTATACAAATTAAGATAACTAATGCGCAAAAATCTGCAATTGCAATAGATAAGAGATTATCGGTATTAACTGATTAATTTGCATTTTGTTACTAAATATAGGAATTAATTATCTAAATGACATGTCATATTTTAATATTTCTTCAACAAAAGAACATTTTTGATGTAGTTTTAAATTGCTTGTTTCAAAGATGATACGCCACTGTTGCAACGCATTATATTCTGGTAATATATACACTGTATACCTCACTGAAATGATACAAAGGTTATATGACACCAACACGAGATCCCTTCATTTTCACAGTTTTAATGTGCCCAAATGGAAGGGCTCAGTGTTTATGACCTATTGTGATACTTGTTTTTTGAGAGGACAATTAAAAAAGCTACGCGACGCGGATTTTTTTGAGTATTTATGTTCCTTCATTAAACACAAGCACGTTGAAAAAATGCTTGTATAAATGCATTAATAAGCCGTTAGTTTTCTCGCTTGGATTCGAAACGTCGATTTAGATTATGACGTCGATATCGCGTTACAATACGTACGTAGTATATACCGTTTTTTTTATCGATTTACGGATGTTTTTTCATGATGGGAAAGAAAACAGTCGGTATCAGGTGTCTGGAGAAGTTCTTTCCCCTACCGTTGGAAATCTGATAACAAGAATATAAAAGATAAACGAGGAGGGTAATATTTAGCGAATTATGTTCAATACTGTGCAGAAAAAGCGGTTCGCGGAAAATTTTGGTAAACATCGACACAGCGGCGTACACACCCGAAAGTTCGAACGAAATGAAATGTTAAATGTCAGGAGAAATGTTAAACATTTTATAGAGAAAATTTAACTGAAAGAAGACGGCCCCCTCTTGTGTACGCCATTGCGACGAGATGTTTATTAGTCAAGGATGGAAAACCCATTTACGTTTCGTACTTTCTACTTAAAAACTTTTCCAGACCTCTCCCTTTCGTTCTTTTTTCTTTTAGCACGCGTCTAGAAATATGTGTGAAGCGGACAAATTTTTTTCAATCAAACGCAATGTTTTGTATATTTAAAGAATTATACTATTATCGACATAGTTTACAGTAGTACTACAAATCCAAAGCATGTCGACTATCGGCGTGTATTTTCTATACACCCCATACAACGACATATCTTAATACCATCGGTGGAAAAAGTATGATAAATAAATCAATTTAAAATTCCCCGCGATCACAACGACTTTTCCACGTCGCATTCCGTTTTTTTCACGGAAAAAGCATTAGATAAGTTACTTTCCCATGAAAAAGTTTCCCACCTTATCGGCGTTCGCGATCGGCTGAGAAGAGGGAGTTTTTTTATCAGCTCCTCGTCAACCCTGCACCACCCCTCTCTACTTCATCAGTATCTGCTCGATAACGGGAAAATTTCCGTTTGAAAAATGGCGGAATCATCAAAACGACTGCCATTGGGTGGATTTTCCACGCTGATCTGAAATAAGTCTTCCTTGTGGAACGTAAAGGAGTTGTAGCTACACATCAAGATAACCTTTCATTTCCGTGAAGAGAGTAACAGTATTTTTCACGGGAGCGGTTGATCAAGAGCTACAAATACACTGGGAAACAGTGGGGTTTACTTTAAAACATCGGATGATGTGCAATGCAAGTTTCAAATGAATATATTTCTTCAAAAATGAAAAAATATACGAAACTCTGTTCCCTACAAATCTCTTTGCAGATCACTAAGCAACTATTTTCGTTACAAAAGCAAGGTAATGCGCATCAACAATGAAAGGGATCATTCCGCTACATTGCGCAGTTCGTCCAACACCCCAAATCGTATTGTGGTTGAAAACGATGACTATCCCTAACTGCCGCCTCTGTCTAGTCGTTGTCTTGACTGATCACCTGTGCGGACCGCGCTTCAGAACGCTGGGATTGTCAATTGTTCGTTTGCGTGCGCCCTTTCAGGCTGTTTTAACGCCCCCTTGGTGTTTGTATTTCATTTGTTGGCAATAGAAGCAGAATAAATACGCTACGACTACGGGAGGTTTATTTCGAATAATTCGTAAAATAGCAATATTAATTTTTTGCAGTGAATGTTTTGCTTAATTTTATCTGTAATATAATATATTTCACTTCTCTTGTAACCGTTTCAGGGTACGAAGGTAACATTGGTGAAAGTAAACAATTATTTCTAAGAGTACGTTTACATCTGACATTAATTACTCGATATTTATGTCGGATGGAAATTGTACCTAATGTAAACAGTGCAGAATTTCTGTTAAAGAGATATGCTTCAAGTGTCCGCTATATGTATCGACACATCTATAGGATTAGATGTAAACACCTATTCGGAATCGTCTGACAGAAATTACTGTAGCTGACTAATCGTCTACTTTTGTGGTAGTGTCGGCAGTAAATTATTAATATAGAGGGATAAAAAATAATGGATAAAAGGCGATTTTGATGAATAGATTAATTTATATCACAGTAAACCTTAACTATATAGCTATTTTACAAATAAGCCTTTCAAACTAAGCTGACTCTCAAATCCATACTGAACGATTTTTCATTCTCTGTCGGACAGAAATCGCATTTAATCTAAACAGCGCGAACATTTCTGTCAGTTAGCGTCTACGATATGTATCGACACCTATGCGATTAGATGTAAAAACATATTATTTTCATATTCGCACTCGCCTGACAGAAATTGCTCTAGTTGATTAGTCGTCTACTTTTGTGATAGTGTCGGCAGCAATTCAAAAAGAATGATAAAAAAGAGTCGGTAAAACGCGATATTGATGAACCGATTAATTTATACCTCGAACCTGAACTCTGGGATGTTAAAAGAAAATCAAATGAAGATAAAGTGAAGTCCAAAGAAAAATTTTAATTTAAGAAATTTTTAAATATAAGAATGTTTGGAAAATAAACATGGAAGGAGTGGTTTATTTCACCCCTTACAACAAACCAGACACATGGGAAATATTCCTGTAAAATATCTTTTTTAAATTTTTTTATATTCAACAGTTTGTGAGAAAATGTTTCTGAGGATAAAAAACTATAAATCTGAAAATTAAATCTGATTTAGTTTAGTCTATAGATATAGATATTTAAAAAGAAAAAATATTTGTTGGATTATCTCGAAGAATAATTTTTTACGGTGCTGTATACGAATGAAAACATTATGTATAGTTTTTGCTAAAAATTCACACATAGGGGTTTGATTAGCACCACTTATTCAAAAAATATCTCTGAGCGTTTATATTTAATTTCACAACAATTTCGAAACAAACAAATATTTGTTGAAAAATCTCGAACAAAACGAATAAAACTTTAAGATCGTGTAGAAGAAAACACTATGTATAGTTTTTATTCAAATTTCACATACTACATTTTGAGGGGTCCACCTGATTGACAACTTAAAAAATTTTAAATAAAAAAATTTCTAAATGTTTTTATTGAAATTCAAAGGTATAAAAAAATGAGAGCAGACCTTGCATCGCCATCTTAAAAACCATGGTAGGATCAGAAGAAGCGGATTTTGAAGACATTTAAAACAAAAAAAAATATTTGTTAGATTATCTTGAAGAATAAAGTTTCTAAGGATTTGTACACAAATAAAACTAGACATATATATACAGGATGTATCACAACAAGTGTGCATTAGACGTATTTAGGAAATCGTAAATGATAGAAATCTGAAAAGTCTTTTTTAGAGGATTTTGTTTTCTTTTCAACAATGCTGAATTGATGCAAAATATTTACATTATACGTCAATTCGCTTATTTTGAATGGAACAGGTATTTTTTATTTAATTTTCAGATTTTACATGTAATTCTACGTAATTTCACTCACAAAATTATTACCTTTTAAGTCGTTAATTCCCTGGGAGACTGAATAATTCAGTCATGGCGAAAAAAAAACAATTTAAGGAAACGAAATAATTCAAAAATTATTGAGCTTGGACATATGGTATATTTAATAAAGTTGATTTAAAACTGCACGTAGAATCTGAAAATGAAATTAAAATACTATTTTTCGTTTAAAGTTAACGAATTGACGTCTACTTCCGGTACTACCGCCACGTTACTGTGAATATTATATTTCAACTTAGCAGTATTGAAAACCCCTAGAAACGAAAATTCATATTTCTATCGTTTCCTAACTACGTCTAATGCACGCTTATTGTGAGATACCCTGTATATATCTACATTATCAGTGTTTTTAACTGGGTATAGGTAGATACAGCTAATCTTTTTCTGCTACGCTAATAGTTTTTCTGAATTTGGTATCTTCCTTACTTATTTTACAAACAAGCTTTTCAAATTGAGTTGCTGTCATCCTCAAATAATTTGAGAATTGTTGCGGATTCTCGCCACTTAGTTCTGAGATTAACTAATTTATAGACGCCTAATTCATCACGTTTCAAAATTCATTCCCAAAACTACACTGAACGTTTTTTCTTCTCAAGTAACATATCCAGGGCAATCACACGGGTAGCAATTTTTTGTTTCGATACTCATCGTGTCACGACTGAACTTTGTCTTTCTACTATGAATTGATGTGTATGACACAAGTGTATTTACTAAATACATATATATAAACGGTTCGTACACATATAGCGACGAGAAGTGTCATATGCATCTCCATGATATAAATATACCTATAGTAACTTCTGTTTGTAATGTAAACAGTCTCTAGCGATATATATCTGATGCTTGACACATATTATCGGGACACAAGTGTCAGATGTAAATGTACCCTAACAAACAACTAATGGTGGAATAAACACTCGCCTACAAAAAAGAGGGTCACAGTAGTTGATTTTGGTAGAAAACCAAGTCGTCATTCCCTGTTTGTATTAGCAAATCAAGCAAAACACAGGGCGGTAAAACTTTTCGGGTTGCCTTCGGCTTTCCAAAAAGAAAAACAACAAACTTTTTGCTGGAAGTAAAACAGAACCGAGACTGCTCGTTTTGCCAGTGGCATCTCCACAGATAAACAACTGCAACTTTATTTATTCATAGACTTTGAAAAAAGAATATTAAAATTCCGTACAGATACGTTTTCCGGAATGATAAAAATGTTAACGTTGCTAATATTTTGCATCATAGATATCGCTAGTTACGATCTATTGTAATTAAATTATATAAGCAAGGTATACGAATAGTGAAATTAACAAATGTAACATGATAATCAGTGGTTAGACCACCCGTTTGGAAAGCAGAAGTTTTCATATTCGTACTACGATGGCGGCACACAATTTTTAATTTAACAACTTCACTAACCCATTGTGCGTTTCTTCCTTCCTTCCATCAATACAAACATTAATCTGTTTGATCATATCAAAGATTTGAGCTTAGGAAACCACTTCTCCTCCAAAAACATACAATTCCGTCTCTTATAGATCCCCACAGCTAGTGCCAAATTACGTACGTGAACGTAAATCAGACAAAGACAAGATTCGTTTATATTCAGCGCGCCAACTTCCTACCGGGGGTCAAAGGTCAGATCAATCAACCACTCACAAAGGGTACACGAGGAACACTCGAGATGCTAATGGTAGGGTCTCGCTCTGGGCAGAATATTTTATTACCCTTGTACCAATTAGAATGAGACAGTGCCGCCTAATGGAAAGTTTTACAGGATTCATGGACATTACGCACACAATTTTACAATGTTCGCTGTCCCCTAAATTATGTTTATATATATATATATATATATATATATACATATACACCATATTCGCGTGCAATATAAAAAAAGGTTGCTTCGTCGAGAAACAACTTGTTAATCAAATTACAGGGACCATCTTAACTTCGTAACGACTTTAAATTGCTTGGCAATTTCCTTGGGAGTTTTGTGTATTTATACCCAGCTATTTCAATTTACGTCTTATATTTTCCGGGACATAGATTTCTCAAAAGCAACGGTTGTGTCTTCCGGTATTTGAACACAATTTACAATGGAATTGAAAAAGTTCTCGCCAAATTCGTAATTGTTTACAAAAGACAATACTTTTGTCGGAAGGACAGTTTGAATCGACGAATGGAGAATAAAATTACTGTGGAAGAATTTGCAGATTAGTTTAGCCACATTATTGTGGGATTACATAACTAATGCCATCCTATGGGTGCCAAAAAGGTACTAGCGAAAACACTGGCAGAATACAAAACATTACAAAGATTGAAACGATCTCATTCTACGTTCATAATGAAATGAATGCAGACACGCGATATTCCTGTTTAAGAAACATGTAAATATTTTTCGTAGCCGGCGCCGCTTCGCCCAAAAACAACGCGAGATTTATATCCCGTTTTTATCAGGATAACGCTATCCCGCATCTCCGCGAGACGGGAAGGGGTAATTAATAGGCAGGCGGTAATTGCAATTTACCTCCTTAGGGGAGTGTTTTTTGCAATAATTTATAATCATGGGGCGACGCGCCGCTTTAATAACCTATTTCTCTCGGCCGAATCATTTTCTTCACCTCCTGCAGGTGTCGTTGACTAATAACACTGATCTTTAAGAATACCATAAAGAAATAATAAACCAGATTATTGTTATACACCTCTATCATCCAGATATACTTTAAGGATAAATTTAGATACATTTAAGATGAAATGTCAAATGACATTCGCATAGTTTGGATTAGGTTAGGTTCAATTTATTACCTTTATATTAGTTTATCGGAAAAGTAGGGACTTTCTTCATTTTCTAGCGCAAATGTATTACCTATCTAAATAGGACACTCGTCTATTTTAAACGGAATGCGCCGTATATGCCTCGCGACCTCCATATCTCTCCGATTTACGATAACATCGAATTAAATTTGCTCACGTAGATACGCCATCCACGGCTCGGTTAAATAAATTTCTGGTGTAAGGCGGTTCGGCTTTGCCTCAACTCGTAAAGATGTAAAATGTACGCCTCGATAAGGTCGACCGGAGTTTATTTAACTTAGGAAGTGACATTTTTGTATCAGCCCCATGGAGATCTAACCCTCGCGACCTCTTTCGGAAAGAATCTGTCTAATAAAATATTTAGTCGTCGAACCCTCGGGTCCGGAAAATGAATACTGATGCCCCACGTCGGGCGTCAAGTGTTAGAAACTACGGTCACGTACGGTACGAAGCGGTTTGCTTTGGGTGTTTATTCATAATCGGCACGTTTCGGAAAGAAAATATTGCTGTTTTTTGTAAAAAGTAATTAAGCAAACAATTATTGCGAAAGTAGGTAAGATTCCTCTTACTCGGTCATTTCTAGACCTGCCCTTTGTCAGGTACATCACAGTACAACAAAACCCACAAAAAATCACTGGACCCACTGTGAAAGTTAATAGTCATAAAGACACAACAACTAACCTCACATGTAACAACAAATTTATTGTTAGGGCTAATGTCTGTCTAAATCATTAAGGACCTTCGTCAGATGTCGCAGAAGGACAGAACTGCTTTAATCGCACGATCGTTTTTGCGAATAATTTAATTACCAACTGTTGCTATATGGCGAAAATTGTTGAAGGATAAACCAGTGGCGTTCCCATGTATATTATATTTGATAAGCGCTATCCGTGTTTCCTCAAAACCCTCAATATATAAGTTGGAACAGATTTATGCTTAGAGTTTCCTGCCTAAATCTCTTGATGTTTACAGGTGATTTACGCAATCCTATAACGCCGACGCAACTTCAAAAAGGGATAATCCTTTTTCAAAAACGTGATTTACGCATTTCGGACCGCTGCGTGGACGATAAATCGCGTGTAGTTTTAATTTATAGGCCCCTTCCGCCCCTAAACGATCAAAATCTACCGCCTACACGATGTTAATTAAAAAATATGGGCGATATCCATCGCGGGGAAATTATTTTACGTGCTTATTTTGTTTGTTAGAGTGATACCGTCTAAAGCACGCCCCACGCCTCAGAACTTTGTTTGTCCATTGGGGAAAACAGCGAAATTAATCATATTGGAACAACATTTAACAAATTATCTTCCATACCATCTCTTGAGATCACATATTCACCTCCCGCCCCCACAAAATTTAGATTCAGACGCCGACCTAACCTCAAAAATGTATGACCTTGCGGACATCTCAACGGAGCGTACGTCGCCTTTAATTGCTTATAAGGCGTTCTATTAATTATTTAGGACCCCGCAACCATCGGCAAGGGCGCCACAAGTCGATTGAGAACCGATACGGTTCGTTAAGGGTTCGGTGGTCTAGAAGATGTCTCTAAGGAGGTTTTAATAGGGGTATTAATCGTTCTGGCCTCCCAGCAATATGTTAACTGAGCTTTTTAATTCTAGTCACGTGTAGGACTAGGCTAGCTTTGCATACAGAGAGTTTTTTTATTGTGACGTTTGTGTCACACGACATGACTTTCTTATTTTCTATATGTCTGGATTTTCATGTTAACACTCCTAAATCCAAATCGGCTGGTGGGATCAACCGTAAAAAATCCTAAATGAGTTTACTAGTTTAACAAAGAGCTACAATTTAGAAGTAATTCTAAATAAGCCAATAATTGTTCTTACAGTGGGTGGAACTCTAGGAACATCCCGTACGTGTCTAAGTTTGTTGCTGAATGGTGGTATTCATCCGTGCTATCAGGCTGTCAGTTCCGTAACAAGTTATCTGTGCCTCGTGCTGCCTCTTTCATTTTCTAACCAAGTCCGAGTTTATCTAAGGAATAACTTTGTCGTTGTACGTAACGCAATTAGGTCTTTGGTACGGCACGAAACTCTCGATCTAAACGAAGTAACTGTTTGCAACGCTAGCGCAGCACGACAACAACGTTGTTCGAGAAGTAATTAGCAACATGTTGAGCTGGATGTAGGACAAGACTGGAATATGGACAGCGATAAAGGTAGCCGTGGGTAAACATACTTAGCAGTTGAAACAAAAAGATATCGGCAGAATTTTTATTTGTTTGGTAACATCGAAAACAATATTCAAAAATCGTCTGCACCCACTTGAGGAGCAATGCTAACAAATGCTTCCAACAGTGTATGTTTGGTTGCCTAACGTTGATCATCACGTGGGTGTTAAAGGCGCGAAACTTGTACAAAAAATCGTTCGGTAAAAATAATGAATCCGCCGCAAACTACAAAACTTCCTCTCGGAAAACTTTTAACACAATAAAAAACAATCTGGAAATATAAATTACAAAGCTGCCTCACGTCCACTTGCACAACACTTTAAGTTAAACGGGTCGCAATCAGAGTTTTTGTGCCGCAGCTGGGTCTCTTCACGACACATTCCCTTCAACTACAACGACGAAAAAGTGTTTAATAACCGAGTCATTATAGGGTAATTTATCACTCGGAGTTGCGTTGCGGGTTGCGCTGCCTCGCGCCGCAACGAAAAGAACAATTACGACCTGAAAACTGAAACGGGAGGCAATTATACAAACGCGGATGCGGGCTGCTTCACCACCAACAAAAAAATAGGAAATTTGTCGGGATACTGACAGCAAATTCGATTGTCGAAGCCGTTTAATCAGTAGGCTATTACGCCGAGTCTGGAATCCAAAACCTACTTTGCATATTTGTTAATTTATTATGCTACCAACATTCCACGCATTCTGTATTGTTAGTTGCATACACGCGCATACGCAACCCTAAATTATCGATTTTATTAACTAAATACGTGTCGTAACAAATATTAGAAAACTGTTCAGTCAAGCAACTCAGAGGCGGCTCTAGCAGGGAGACGCATCGTTATTTTCTTATATTTAATTAATATTTATATAAACATCCACGCAGCGCCTTGGTGTAACTTCATACTTCGCAGAAAAAATAATTTATTCCGCCAAGGAAATTTAATTCAAGTACCGGTCCCAGGAAACGATATAAGCGTCCCGACCTTTCGCCCTTCGAATCCCAAGAGACCCATACTTCATTTATTTAAGGGGACGCAGCTAAAACGACTGAATTATCATGCAAATGTGGCCTCTCCTTGGCCCGCTGTCGTCTACCGTTCCACCTTCTACGAAACAAAGCGGAGAGATTCCGCTAATTGCCCGCTTCCTACATATTTTCTTCCGCAGGGACCAATATCGCGACCAGGAGAGGAATTAGAATACGCTTCGAGATATTTAAAAGGGTAAAATGTCGGTCTCGTCTCACAAGTATTTATTCTCGAAATTATAAAGCATAGAACGAGCTATACTTTCTCGGTCCTTCGAGCCGGATATGATGGTTCATTCGGTATCCGCGTCTCGCTAATATAGTGCAACCTATTAGGACGTTACGATTTAGTCCGTGAGAGTTTCGCTATCAATGTTAACACCGCGGGGAGTTATGCAGGAAGCTACGCCGCTGCTTCGAGCCGTACCCGAGGAATTCCGGAGGAATGGGGACGGCCGATAAGGGAGGCGCGGTCGCGGTGAGATGGAAATGCATCGCTGTGAATAAATTAACGTGCGCCAGACTGCAGCCCCGATTATGCGGACGGCTCGACGACTCGGGTACAATGGACTAAATTGCTGTAACCGTCCCAAGACTTAGTGCGAGGGAATTAACTGAGGACTTGGTGATGCCGTCTACGTGCGGTGTATAGAGCGTGCGGTCGGAATGTAAATTTGTATTAATGACAGCACATATAAAAAGATTTCTAATATGCGATTAAAAGCTATAGCGAACTCTCGAATCGAGTAACACAACTAAAGAACTAAAGAAATATTCAAGTGGTTTTATAAGTGTGATTTTTGATTTCAATTAAAGCACAAGGCTGTACGATTCTAAGATCTTATTAGGAAATATTTAAACGTATGGTTCTGTTGTTAGCTTAAGACAGAATTTAAGGGGTTATTTGGGAAGCTAAAAACGTCACATAAATCAGGGGCGGCCCCGACATTTCAAATTAATAATTAACGAAACATTTTGCTGCCGGAGAGGAATTTTCGGATGGCTTGTTTTACTCCCCTTTGTTTAGGCTACCTTGGGGCTGGTTAAAAGAAAAAGCAAACAATTTTCGGGATCGTTGAACTCTTTTTGTTTCTTTAATTAATTTTATGGCACCCTTCTCTACGCATATGTACAGGTAGTTTAAATTTTCCTGGAGAATCCTGTGGGGATCCAAAAGATACAACAGAAATACAATGGCAATTAATTACAAAACTTATCAATACTTGTTAAGGTGATCCATATAATCGAATATGTACGAAGAAAGGTATTTGAAGGTAAGAATGAAGAAAGGTAGATGAAAAATATATATAAAAAATAAATTTGGATCTCTCTGGTATCTGGATTTTGGAAGTTATCCACTAAAGCCTTCTTCTGATTGAATATCCTAATATATTTCAATCAATTCGGTATATTAACTAACTACTGCCGCATCTGAAATGGATCAAATGATTGAACAGCATATCACAAAGTCCAATTCCAACATCTGCAAATTCTCGTCGCCAACAATTCATCAAACACCTCAGCAAGTTATCAAGTTGGTGGATATCCAAGTCTCTTAGTTCCCTAACTAGTTCAGGAATGAGAATAACTTGTTCCTTCCACAGTAACATAGTAATATCGGCGCTTACTAAATTTGACAGCACACCTGGTATGTATTGTACATTATCGAAGATTACCAATTTCATTTCAGAAACTCAGCACGTACCTGTATGGCACCCTTTTAATCTTGGTAAACGTGTCAAACGCTGGGAGAAAAAATTGACTCATTTTAATGTATTACAAAACTTAATACGTTTAACATACCACCAGAAAAAAAAATATAGGCAAGAAACAGAAACGTCGACACCGAACTAGATACATATCAAGCAGGCCGTGCGTTCCTTACCATAATACTCCATTGTAACATACATATTAAGCCTCGCAGAAAATTTTCTATAAATAGTGACTCGCCGGGAACTAAGGGAAATGCAAATTAAATTGTTCTTTCTATGGCACTGTGGTGCTTATCGCGTTACGTTGTAAATTTTAATATGTACGTGCGTCAATCTTAACCGGTCTGCCGTGGAGACTCGGGTTCATTTTATAGAGCTTTTTCTTTGAGCTGAAACGCACGCGAAAACAGAATGACTTAAAGGGAGAAGACATAGTAGGTATAATATTAAAATACTTTCTAGTGTACCGACAGTCAAAGTAACTGTGGGAGAACTTCACGGTTCATCATAGAAGGTTCGGTCCGACACGAAAGCCATACTATATTAAAACTCTATCTCTCCAATTTCAGTTATTTCTGAAGAAGAGAAAGATACGTTACTAGAAATGGAAATACTGTGAACAAAGATGACAGGGATTTTACGGCTCGCCATCTAACATCTTCATTCCCAAGTTTAACTGATAGCCTAACTATATTATATCTAAACCAGGTTAGCACTGATATTGACCACCGATACTCGAAATTTACCCAAAAAACCGCCCAATAACACTTTTCAAATTCTCCCTACGCCTTAGCGCAATATATCAGGCTATGAGAATGGCAGTAACACCCTGCGGACCGGAATATTAATACAATCTTTTCGACCAGACAAGAGTTTTATCTCGTGCGGTTCGCTGTACGAAGGCCCAAACTGGAACGTCGATTTTATCCTTCCAAGTTCTTTTTTAGTGAGCTGTGAAACGAAAGTTTACCCTAAAAATTGCTAAACGACCTGCGGAATAATATTGCATAGTGCCTACGCCGTACAAATCACTGAATGGTTGTTATCTGTAGTTTTTAAACGTGCGCTGGCGGCTAGTGCGCGTGATTGTTTGACTCACACTATAGTCAGGTTTCAAAGCAGTACATTCTTCGTATAAAATTGTGTGTTCCGCATACCTCGCGTAAAATACTCGATTACACAGCTTCGATTTCGCTATATAAAATAAGTATGTATATAATAAAAAATAAAGTTTTTCTAACAAGGGAGATGGCGGACCTTTTTTAAAACAAAACGTACACCGCTGAATTTTTAAAAATTTTTTTTAATAATTTACGTTTTACTATTTGAATTTGTACTAGCATTCTGTAGGCGAATTGTTCTTTTATTTAGTAGAACGTAAATTATTAACAAAATTTTTTAAAAATTCAGTAGCGCACGTTTTGTTTTAAAATAGGTCCGCCATCTCCCTTGTTGCACGCCACTGGTTAGCAGTTTGGCACCAGTAATTACACTAAATAAAAGACCTGCTAGCAGGTATGAACCACACCAAGTCTTATTAAAATTTTCAACTGGGTCACTGAGATAACTCAGAAAAGCTTTATTTTTTTTTATAACTTTACCACCCTGTATCTTGATAACGAAGTCTTTCTGGACCCAAGTTTATAGAGAAAACTAATATTATTTTTAAACGTACTATCATACCCTGAAGTTTGTGACATGCTTTCCAGGACACCCTGTATACATAGTATTTAAAAAATTGTGCTGTATTTCTTGAAATATCATTATGGCAAATTTAAATTAAAAAAATAAATTTACTAAATTACGACATGCCGTTCTGAAACTTGATATACATAGTGTTTCGCAAAATTAGACAGGCCCAAATTAAGACTACTTTTTTCTGCTTAATTTATTAAAGAAAGTTTATATTTACTAATTTATTAGATCATCTTTTACATACATAATGTTTAACAAAATTTGACCAGGTTCAATCACTAATTGACCAAGTTTTGTTTTTTTTTCTTATCTTATTTATTGAAACCGTTTTGTGAAAAATGTTATATTTCTTAACCAAATACTTTTTGTGGTAATATATACATAGTGCTTAACAAAATTGAACAGATGAGGATGATGAGAATCAGGTGTTCTAGTGGTAAAAAAAAATAATAATAATTTAAATTTGACCACAGCATATATTTTTTAGTCAAAGTTAACTTCCGCGCAAATACGACACCCTATAACAACCATATAAATGATATGCGGTTCATCCCCCTCCTATTACACCAAAACGCACAAACGAACCTGTAATCAGCGTTGGCGTAGACTCGCGTTCCAGCACTATATCCAATAACCAAATATTACTTAATTGATGACGTCAATTTGTGCAACGCCCGAACAGGGAACAACCGGCTGCAATTCCATTTTTATTTACATTTATATTTATCCCCCTCGAAATAACCGATTCTAATTCGATTATCGCCACCGATCGTTCAGGGCTTAATTGAATTTCGGCGACGGAAAAACACCATCCTTTGTTTCCATCTGTCCCCTCTCCGCCCCTAGGGCCTTATCGGCATTGATATTAAATAGTTAGTATCGATTTTCCGTCTGGCGCCCATCAAATTAACAGTATCTCCTAGGTTAGTAAATAATGGATTCGGGGGGCGAGGCTCCGGCTAAGCCCGGACCCGAAAGTTTGCTGTCGGCGCTGCGGGGATTACTTACTATAATATGGGCAACAAATCGCCCTTTGTGTCTATACAGGATGTTTCACAAAGAGCTCCCTGAGTCGGTCACTTGGTAACGGAAAGAGATTTTATTATTCCCTAAAAGGATTTGAAATTCCCGGGTCGCGAGGCGTGACGTCATTGCCTCCTACAGCTTCGCGATACTCGTCTGGATCGAACTCGGGCAAAGGTCTTTCTGCATTAAATTCAAACAAATGAGCAAAAGCCAACTACTTTTAAAATCCACAACATGCTATTTAAAATCATATTCGTTTAATCTATCGATGGTAGATTTTTAATTATACTGATGGACTGTTTTAATATAAATCACGACACGTCTGCAACGAGAGGTGTAAAAACGTAACGGTATCTTCTAAAACAAAATCGTAAATAGCAGTTAAATTTTCCAAATAATGTAGATAAGTACTTTAACTAAAAAATATGTATTTATTATGTTAAAAAATTAATAATACAATGGAATGTTGTGATTTCTAAAAAATTTTATGTAGGTAGGTACCTAACAAAACAAACCATTTGTTAAGGTGTGTAAACAAATCCACAAACAACGATTTTACGAAAATACCTTACCTCGGTATACAGATTTTTCTTAATAAAATTTATAAACCTGAGGATATCCGTTTTGTTTGTTTAGCGCACTTAGCAAAGTATTGAATTCCTTTTTAAAATTTATCATTAAAAAATTGAAGGAAAGAAAATTATATAAGTAGGTGGATTTTTGTAAAGGTCAACATTCTTAACGCGAGTTTGGATTTTATGGTACAAGAAGAAAAGCGCTGTATCCCCCCACATATATCTATACATATTCTTCTCACTCAAACAGCGCATTTTCCGCAATTTGTAAGCATTGAGAGAGGGCCGTAAATGGAAAATGGCAACCCACGGGGCTCTCTCATATCTAGCCCATTCGCAGGGAACATCCCCTTCCTAAATCATATCTCCAGATTGCCTGCGAAATCCATAACAAGCAAAAATCTCTCCGGATTCATGCCAATAGTCCCTTTTAAATTGTTACCTGTCGATAAAGTGCTCGCACGTAGGAGTTTATAATTTAATTTCAAGAGAACTTGTATTGCTTTGTATTGGAGTTAGAAGATGTTAATCTAAATTAAGTCGTTGACGCTGAAACTTAAAAGAAAACATATCGTACAGTCATTGAAAGGCAAATTGTTTTATACTGTTTTCCATTGTCGTTATGCTCTCTGCTATCTGTTTAAAAAACCTCTACTGCTCCTCTACTTAAAGGTGTGTCATGTTTAAAAATAAATCAGTAAGATGTAAAATAATTTATCTACAATCACTAATACAAGTAGGGTTTTTGCTTGGCAGTAAACAGCGCTCTTTTTGAGTAGCAAATTTAACAATAATTGTAAAATTTTATAAAATGTGCGCAGTTTAGTTGATATAATTTTATATCCCTAACCTATTAACCTATTTGTGGGATGGTGCAAGTCGAAGGAAATTTATAAATATTCAGAAAACGTACCCCGCGCCTATTTTTGTGAGAAAGCAGCAAAGACTAAAATCGTCATCATTATGATCGATTTACTCGATGCTAAAATCCACATTATCTATCAAGAATGATATTGATTTAAGCAAGTTCAAAAAGTTGACGGCATTTTTAAAGAAGCAAGGAGCATGGTGCACTTCTAAAAGAAATTTGTCGATTTGTAATTAGACTTAGAGTTAGTGACAGTTAATACAAAATGACAAATGCCAACAAAATGCTGCAGAAGTTAGACCATCCACGGACATCACCGTTACTAACACGAAAACCTTACATTCGATGTCACCCCTTACTCTGTCTAAAATAAAAATCCTGGTGACAAGCTGTATAAGGCGACCCAGACGCCACTGAAGAACCGACTTCATCAGGTACACGGCCCCTGAATGCGAAATAAGGTTCTAGGGTTTTTTATTACGGCACGACGTGTGGCGAATTTTCAGACGTTACTTAAAGTCGACGTTTTGAGGGTGGCATATTTTTTTTAATTAAACCCTGACAGAGATCAATCAGGTACATTCCTTGAAAAACCGGATCGGAATACATTAAAACCCCCACGACGCAAAGACATATTGAAAAAATGTGGGTCAGATGAATGCCCATAACTTGAAACTACAGTAGAGTTTATAAAATGTATATCTCCACAATTTTATTATGATATTATTATATACGATACACACAATACTCGAATTCGGACAATGTCCGAAAAAAGTTTGTAGAAGTAGGTCTGAGCTCGCAAAAATTACCCGAAATTTTACGTTTTATAATTATTCATACTTCTGTCATCACATTTATTCTTCAGTGTGGCAGGTATCGGGAATGAACTAACAGAAAAACAAAAATTTTCCGGTGTTAGGTTTTCGTTAATATTATTACGTCAGTGATTTATGAAAATTGTCAGAATCTTCTGCTTCCAACGATAATAAGAAAGGCGATATAGAAGAATCATCAAAAAATATGAAAAAGCCTATCGTTTATTTGAAGATTGGAGTCATCAAATGAGAGTACTGTTATCACTGAGGCAGTTGCCTATTTTGAACAAAAGGTTCTGGGCTGTGGGGTCTTCGCTCAACGATAAAAACGACATTGTCAGTGAAAAAGAATAATGACATAAAGAAATTTCCAAGTTTAATTGCTTTCTATAAACGTAAATAGCCTAGTGCTTTAAGAAAATCAGAAGTTGAGAAATGTTTGAAAGAAGTAGATGATAAACCTACTTGATGATGAAGGTACAGTGTAATTTTCACAATTCTCTCCAAATATTAGAATTGTTTCTTATTTTAGGTAGTGTTGGTATTGGTATCAGTGGAGTATGCCGTCGTAAAAAACATTTATTCAGCTTCAACATATAAAAGACATGGGAGAATATATGTTGATAGAGATTCCCAACACAAAGACGAACGTGACAAGAGAATTTACTGACACTGACACAAATATTCCTCTCTTCATCCGTCACCAATTGAGCTTTCAAGATTCATCCTAGGATATAGAAATAGAAAATGTACAAGAAAATGCGCTGGTATAAATTCTATAGGAGGTCCTAAAAAATTGTCAATTGCTAAGAATTACACCAGCGACCGTTTCCGGAGAACGTCTGCTACGATACTGGCTGATGGAGAAGCAGACATCATCACTCTTAAAAGGCATGGTCGATGGAAAGCAACGAACGTGGCACAAGGATATATGGAGGATTCCGTTCAACAAAAACTTAGTAGCCTCAAAAGTATTAGGTCAAATAGAGATCAATATAAATGCAAAGTCGATCTTTACTTCATCAAAGGCATGCGCAAGACTTTTCCTTAAGCTACTGTAAAAAAGTTACAGTTAAATCTTATAATAATGATAAATGATTTAAGTTGACAATAAATGAATAGTTAGTTCAAGAATTATGATGTATTTTTTACGTGCGGGAAATTTTTTTCCAGCTTTAGTAAGGAAAAATTGAACTTTTCCTAACTCAAATTAGTTACTGAATTTCAACTTTCAACTTTTCAAAACACTACTAAAAAAATTACATCGTAACATTAAAATATGTTTGTTACTAAAAATAATAAATACAACTGCACAGCTGCAGGATAATGTCTGACATTTTGATTGTGATAACACCAGAATTTAGTGCTGATGAAGGAAATTTCTCATAGATCAAAGAAATTAAAAGTATTACAATGGTAAAAGTAGGTGGATAATTTTTGCAAATGTCAAATCATAAATAATCATCTATATTTTGCAAGTAAAAGTTTTTCTTTGAATGCGCGGTAAATGGTACACATGCCAACGCGGCGTTACAAGGACGTCCATAAATAGAGGTTTAATGTAGTTTAGAAAAAAAAAACATCTGCTTTATAAGTAATTCTGGAAATGTTTTGACGGACGATTCCGTTAATTTATATTTTTCTCTATTCTCTCCTACAACATTTGTACTTTATGAAATGACTTTTGTGTAACGTCTCTGAACTCCCAAAGGCAAACCTTTTTTACAATTTAATTCGTGCATGTTTTTATCCGGCGTACACCAATATCTGGAAATTCACGTAGATCTTTCATTAGAAAGAGTAACGCCGTAAAAAAAATCCGGGGTCCCCTTTCAGCGAGCTATTCCCCAGCATCAAATACGACCTTTTTAACTTTTTCCCTTGTGCGCTATTTTGTAGTTAAAAAAAAATCCCAAACGGACTGCGAAAAAACTTTCGGTTCACCTTTCCTCCCACCGCACGACGTGCATTCCAATTAGCGAATCCACGCCCTTTTAACGTCAAGCCCAGATTTTGAATTTAAAATTGATATCGGTACATACATGGCCGGAAATTTTACGGCCATTCGGACGTGCTGCGTCGCCCTAGGAGGATTCCGGCCGGATTAGGGTTGGCAGACCTGAAGGTCCAATAAATTTTTTATGCTCTCTCGTTAAAATGGGACACAAATACGCGTTACGCTCGTCAGGAAATTACTGGATCTAACTTTGTCACAGTGTTGTCACATCAAGTTCATTAGATTTCTTCGTCATATCTTCACTAGAGCTGGCAATCTCGGAAACAAATTTCGATCCCGGGATTTCGGGATTAGAAATTTATAATTAGTGTGAAAGTGTACAGGTTCAAGTAATAGTTGGCCATTAGATACTGAAAATGGAGCTTCCAGTGTTGTTTCGAATATCGTGCCAGCGAAATCACAGAAGAAATACATTTGGTCGCTATGAAAAATGGTGTAGAGAAAAAAATATTTAACATAACTAACGAGAAAGGATTATTAGTATGCAACTACTTTTACAACGGTGTGTAGTGAGTGCAAGTGTAGTGCAAAAGCTGGCGTGACGCGAAAAATTTGCAACCGAATCGTGGAAGAGATGGAGGCCCAGGGCATCCAGAGCGTCCACGGCGTATTGCAGCAGTGTGTATCATACACGAGGTTAAATTATACTCGTACCATGTACAGAGTGTCCAAGCATTGATACCAGGGGATTGGACGAGGAGGACCGCTACCATGGCCGCCACGATATCCTGACTTTAAACCATTTGGACTTATTTTTCTGGGGATATTTAAAAAATGGAGTATGCACCGAAGAGAACACTATTGATGATTTACACAAACGTATCATAGCCGCTGCCAGTAACTTACAAGTTCAAAACGGACAAGAAGCAGGAACATTTGTGTTAGTCTGTAAAAACTGGATAAGACGGGCCCAAAATTGTGTTGTAACACTAGGTACGTTGAACTATTTTACTAATTAAAACCACCCATTAATTCTATTAATAATTAATAACAATAGCGGCAAAAGCATTTGAATTTGCTGCATTAAAATAGATGTTGTAAAAAGCAATTTCTTTCCTTATTTTTTGTTCAGTCCAGCCGATTATACGCCTTATCAGATTTTACAGTGGACCAGTTTCTAGTGCCGTGCGGAAGTGTATTTTTAATTCATTGTTTGACTGCTCTTTTTGATTTTATTTTTACAAAATTATATTTGTAAGTTCCCTGTATACAGGGTGTTACATCACATGCATGACACAAACATGCAGATGTGTTCTAGATACAAAAACAAACATAAAAGGTTCTTTAAATTGTTTTGTTATCTTATCCTGATTTATTTTCAAAGTACAGAATGCTAAAAGTTATTATGACGTACATATACATATTTTTTACTTAACATGGTAGACGTACATCTACGTACATCTTTGATCTACGCTTGAATACAGTTGAAATGTCATATTTCGGTAATAAACATCATATCCTTATCCGTGTCCCAAATCCTTTCTACCACACGGCCGTAGGAAAACATTGCGCATACAAACGAGGTTCGTCTTAAAAAAATGTAAAGAGAAAATTGACTGAATATTTCATAACACTTAAAGTTAACTATACGATGAAGAAATACAGTCTGTATACAGGCGCCTGTCGAGGATATTACAATTTGTCCAAACGTCGCTTATAAATTCCCTGCAAAAAAAATTGGAAATTATAAACGTCTGCCATTTCCGAAAAACACATCCCCTCGATGCTCCTGGAAATGCGAATAATAAAAGCCGTACGTCACATGAAATACCACTATCTTGGGATGAATATCGTACTCATTTATCTCCTCTTTATCCTAACCTATTTCGTTTTTATTTATGGCCGCTACTTTACGACGTTCGTTATTTTCCCCGTTTGTCGCAGTTTTCGGCTGTATTTATATGACTCCCGTCAATTACAGTCTCCGTAAAAACAAGACTATTTGTGTCCTGGGAACGACGACACAGAAAAATAAGAAAGGGAAAGGCCCCAGTTATTATATCGTTCGGTCAGAGAAATTTTAACTGATATTCACAAAATGTTATGCAATCAAATTTGTATCATCCTTTCTATACGTCGTATGTTAATTGTGCAAATTACTTATAGAGTTACTTAAAGTGGTTACAATTTTGTTCATAATTCAATTTAGGCAATGTTAAACTTTGTAAGAAATACAACAGTATTAAGTTAGTTTACTTACACAATTGATCCTGTCACGGTTTTTGAACAAATTTGGAGTGCTATTATGCACAAATAGAGAAAAATTATACATACATTTCTCTATGTGTTTGTTTATGAGTATTATACAATGGCAAGATGAAATCTGAAACTACTGGTTTACAAGCTATGATAGGAAATAACATGAGTAGACCCCGCTTCGTTGAGATTTTTCAACGATCCTCGTTTGTGGCGTATCTGAAAAGAGCCAGGGAGCATATTAACTCTTTGATCTCAAAGTCCTTCTTGTCAGTGTGTCGCTAACTACCAATTTTGCCACTGTAGAGAAGACAAAAATGCAAAATTATTTTCACGAGGTTGTTCTAGAAAACCGTATTTACGTGAAAACTATAGAATCTTATTAGTTATATATATATATATATATATATATATATATATATATATATATATATATATATATATATATATATATATATATATATATTCATTGATTTTATAAGACTTCATCTTATATCAATTTATGCCTTATGACATTCAATGCATGGAAAAATTCCAACAGAGATGTGTGCGACAAGTCCAAAAATGTTATCAAAAGTTTTTAGACCAATACAGCAATTAGATTAATTTCTTAACAGCAAAAAAAACAGTGTTTATTTTAGGTAACAAAGCTGCTGATTCTTACAAAAAGATGTGTATATGGTGTAGATTGTTTAACAGAAGATCACCGATCATGATTCAAGCTCGATCAACTAACACAAACCACATCAAAAGCTGAACTGTATCAAAAAAGATAATACTGTCAGTTTGATGGGATTACAAAGATATTTTGAGTTGCTTCCAAGAAACCAAACTATCAAGATGTTTACCGTCAATAACTGTTGGAACCCGAAGAAGCAATTAATGAAAAACGTCAGACTACACATCTTTGGTAATTCGTGAAAAATTATTAGATTATTAGAATTTTAAATTTTGCACGTTTCCATAATTTACCGTTCTGAACAACTTTTTCAAGTAACATTTTGCTGTATTTTCAGTAAAAAAACACTTTACTTGAAACAATAACAGTTTTCAATCGATGCACTAAATATTTCAAATAGGATTATTTCGAAAAATGTTACGACTTCAACAAGGTATACCTTTTTCAGATATAACAGGTAGGAGAATCGATTGTTTCAATAGTCAGATCGATACACTAAGCAGCAAAAAAGTTCTGCCATTTAAAAAAAACATGATGTGCCATAAGTGGTGCCCTTTACTAGTGACGTCAAAATTAGAGACAAATTTAAAATTATCGCTCACAAAAACTCCTGATTTACAAATTTTATGTAAATATTTGGATTTTTTGAGAAGTCATCTACAAGTATTGAAAATAAAATTTAAATTTTGACAATCGATTTATTTTCACCTAAGGAATCTGTGGTCTCATTTTTGCTACTTCATTTTAAAACACCCTACACATGACTCAAACTTGAAGTAACAGCGTTGTGTGAACATTTCGCTAGAACAATCAGTTTTCGCATAATTCATATTTTCCCCCTTAAAACATAAGTTCCTTTTTTACTGTGATCAAATATTGACTTTAATGTAGGTATTCTACTTTATAAAAATTGTAGTAGTAACTAAATAAATTATTAGCTGAAATGGTATATTTTCTACAACTGTACATCGTGTGTACAAATGAAATGGACTCCATTGCTACAAAATTTCAATATCAATTGTGAAATGTCTTTAAATTAAATGTAGTATCTCTCCAATGACTGATTGCCTTTCCTCATCAAAACGAAACATTTTAAAACGAAAACAAAATAAGGGCGGCTGAACAGTTAACGTCAATAGCAATATCAAATCAACATGGCATTATTTGTAATTTTATTTCCAATAATTCCACTACAAAATGTCATGTTCCATTACCCATTTCATTCACAATTGAGATGCGAATGTTCTTACCGAGTATCACATGTAGTTACGCTATTCAGGAAATTTTTTCTTATTAATTTTGAAAATATTGGTGACCAAGACATTTAGTATTATTTACAACAAACCTAATACATTCGATGCTCTTGGATAAAGGTTTTCTTGTGCGGTTTTTGTTGCTTTTCCATTTCCCTTTATCACCTGAAGCTTAAGCCCATAATCCTTCAACCACTTAACTGGACGAAATACCCCTCACTCTCTTTCTCTCTGAAAGCCCCATGAGAAGCGGACGTGCCTTTCCAGCTTTTTTTAAAACGCCTCTCTAGAAAAAGGTTTATTGCACGAACGATTCTATATTTACAACAGGCACCTACTAACTGAAAACGATAACTAATTAGCGCAAAACTTGAGAACCTTTTAGTCCCGTGTAATAACTTAAGCGATGAATTAACCTGATTATATGCGATCCTGCGAGATAAGATGGGATCCTGAGATTACAGTTTAATTGTTTTAGCTAGAGGATGAAATTGATTTAATGGCAAAGCCTATCAGAAATGCATTAGCGGAGAGACATCTCTAAAAATACAAAGAATGCAACGTCCGCCCTGATTTTCAGAAAAATTACAATGTATGCTCCTTTCTTTAAGGGATTTAAAAAAGGTTTACAAAGCACCTTCGCGAGATATTAATCATTTGAAAGAAAAAAAATCACAAACACTTGTAATGAGTTAAAAACGTAGTGTTTCTTTTGAGAATATGCTGTTCCTTCGTGACGGAGCATGATCTAATTTTGTTCATTTGTGTTTAGCAATTCGCTATAGAACAATAATTATTGATCTCTTGATTGCAAAGCTGGTTATAATAATAAATAAATAAAACATGCAAATAGAATTAACCATTGCACTGCTTATCATGCTATCCATATTGAGTGTATTGCCACAGTGTGGCAATATTGAACGTATTTTTATCTCTGACCAACTGTCTTAACATAAGAGTTTATTTCTTTCATATCGTAGGCCAGAAAAACGTTTGCACATTCCAAATGTGTATAAAAATTATACAAACTCAAACCATTTCACAAAACATTCCACCATTATTAATTATTTGAACGCGCAGGAATGACTGACGGCCTACTTGCTCAGTACCAATTGTTTCCTAAGCCACCCATTACCGCATAAAGGCGGGATATTTAGCACAGAACGTTGCTAGATTGATGGAATTTAATTCTACCTCAAGACGATTCAGACTTCGGGTTGGGCGGTCGACAGAATTAGATTGCTTTGTACTGTTTCAAATTCGGGAGCGTATTTTCTCCACCCCAATCTCCATCGTAAACCGCCGCGATAGATAAGCGGCCCAACGTGCTCGCTAATGTCTGTGTTTGTTTAAATATTTCGGCGGTACGGGGGATTACGTCTGGTGGGTGGGGAGGCGGGAGGCAACGTGCGTCTTACGCGTTGAAGGAGTAGGAAATTCGAGAGCGGAGAACTTCCACGGATCATTAGGAGAAATTAGTTTAGAATTAAGCGACAACCCGAAAGCACTTATCGAAATGGCTCACCTAATACGTTGCTTAATCAAGAACTTGTGTACCTCGATCCGAATGGAGTGAAAATAATGACAAGGAAAGAGATTGAATAGAGACATCCGTCTAAACATTGCACCTCAAAAATTGGATTACAAGTAGTTGTTCTGGATGTATTTTGTGTCAATAAATCATTTAGCAATTATTATAATTGACATTTACATCAGTAGCCGGTCATTTTAATTTCACCAGACAATTATTTCGGAGGAGGAAAAGTTGTCTGATTTGGAAGAGACCATCTTGTAGTGACCTTACCCCTTTGGCGGTCATTTGAAGGTCAACTTAGTATTTTCAATGAAAATCTCTATTTTTTACTATGGAGAAACCTTTCATAGTTTGTTTATTGGCCAAGGTGAATCTTAAGGGTCATCTCAAGGTTATAACTTTGTTTCTACTCTCGTGTTAGTAACATAAAACTTATCAAGATTGACCCCAGGAGCAGTTATTTGGTCTGGAGGTGATCGTCATGTGCTAACATTGAATTTGATCTTGTCCCTTATTTGGCGGGCATTTGAAGGTCACCATTATTTCTGTTTATCAGTCAAGGTGTCCCCTAAGGGTCATCTCAAAGTTAAAACTTTGTCTCCCGTGCCATTAGAATAAGATCTTGTGTAAAAATTGTTCTCTTTGCAATTGGTCTTGTGGTGGCTTTGGATTAGACCTTAACCCCTAGAAGTCAAATTGCAACAGTTACTTTAATATAATGTGTATTAATAATTGTCAAAATTTTTTACTAAACTCAAAGTTATTCTTCACTACTTAGAATTACACAATTTTTTAATGCGATTTATCAATATTGTCGGGCCTATTCAGGTAACCACATTATTTCAATGATGTAATTAATTTGTCGCAAAATAATAAAAATGTTTTAAACATCGACATTTCTCCTAGAATTACGCTCAGAGATCTGACAACAAGAGAAAGACAAATAATCCCAGCTAAAGCTAGGGATGTGCAAGTTAATTTTGTTTACAACATAACAACTTGGAGAATCATAGTGACCAAAATTGACTTAAATCACAAATTATATCATCTGTAGATATGACTAGTACGACCAGTTATATGTAAAATTTAAATTTTGATTAACTTTACCTTACACTTGTTTCTAACCTAACTTTAAACAGATAAACAGTTAAGAACTGTGTATATAATTTAAAATATTTCAGTGTTATTATTGTTTCAATAGTTACTCGAATAAGGCTAAAGAATTACATATCCCATGCACACACATGACAGTCTGCAGGCTCAACTTGTCATCTTTGACAGTTATTTTATCATGCCCCATCATAACCCCTGTCACTTCGTTCCGGAATCATAAAATTTTCGTAGGAAAGCGATGAAGCTTTTTATTTTAAATGTCCGTCCGATATTTCCCTCGATTCTAGCGACCACCAAGGGATCGGTCAATAAGACGTTGTCCTTTTGGAAAAGGCACGGGGTCGGAATACCAAATAGCACGTAATTTACTGCATGTTTTCGGTAGAAGGCTCAGTTCAATAATACCTTTGGTTACTTTCTTCGCAGAAATAATATAAAACCCAAACATATTTTCTAATATTCCTCTAAAGTGAAATGTTCACGTCATTAAAAACCGAATATCAAATATATAGTTTTTTCTTTGTTTCGGATCATTAATACAGAAGTGCCAATCGTTGTAGAACACTTTCCAGCTTCCTAGTGTATTTATTGGGGTCTGGAGAGACGGTGTTATTTGAAGGAATTAGGAAAGGGAAGACTAAGAAAGGTCTGAGGCATGAGATAAGTGTAACTACCAAAATAATCAGGAAAGTCGACTGAAACACTTTTCCTCTGTTGTATTCTTATTGATAATTTTTATACGAGTATGCAATGACTAACGCCGCCTCAGATAACCCATTATTTTTTTGCACACTATATTTCATAAATGCGAATCAAAAATTGGGTCTTGTTATCGTTATCTTTTTTCAACGAACTCTACGAGCGTAGAAAACGATGTCTGCGATATAAATATTGGAAAAACCGTTCCCATTTTCAGCCTTCTGATAATCAATTCCCGGAATATTATCCCTTTTGTCCAAACAAGGACCTAATCAAATCAAATATTTATTATTTCTGATTGCGGACAAATAGAATCGAGTGTGATTGATCGAGCTAATTGGTAAACACGAAAAATAAACAGGATAAAGATCGAGAGATATGGAAGGGGAGGAGATTAGGACGGTATCGAATTTGATATTAATCGAAAAGCATGACGAATCCCGGGATATCGAGCGGAAAACCACAGGAAAGCATCCCCGTCGGTCTTTAGCAAAAACATAAACAAAATATAGGGCAAAGGTAACTGAACTTGCTGCTGGCTCACCGGTGCAACTGCACAAACAAGCGAACAACGCGTACGCCGCGCGAGGGGAGGGGGTAATTAGATATGTACGTCCAGATTCGATAAAATATACCAAATGATTAATAGTTCTTAAGAAACAATTACGAAGCTGGTTTTGTAACTTACATTGGTAGGGGGAATAGACACTCGATAGATACTATTTTCTTTTAGAACCTAGGCGCAAAAAATATAAAATTCACAGGTATTCAGAACGTTTAACGATTATATATGTGAAAAGGGTGAATATTTTTACTATAAAATATACATTAGCGGTTCCCCGGAGGACATATCTTGGTGCTACAAACTTCAAAACTTCATGTAAAACTGTTTTACACAGTTCTAAGCTACTTTCAAAGTTTGGCATCTAGAAAATTGATTAACAATAATGATAGTGTTAAATGGTTAGTATTCAACGATGAAGTTGATGAACATGAAAAGAAAATGCTACACGACAGTATTATTTGCACCTCAAGTATGTTACGATATTTCAGATCAATCCAATCAACTAAAGCAGGTGCGATAAACCACTGAAACGTGCAATGATCCAACAAAAACAAAAACGCCATGTTACCTCAGGATCTGCTCGCAATTCTGCACCACTCCTGTCATGAAATAATACATGGTCAATTTTTTTCAGCAGTGCATCTGTCACCACGTGATTCAAAACGGCCGCTTCCCGCCTGGCCTCCAACGCAACGCTAGTCTCGACGGCACATACCCCGAAAACCGACACGAACAACTGAATCTCGGGCTCTTCCATATCTAGTAGGCCGAACGCGCCGAGCTGCGACGTACGTCGCGCTCATCTCGCGCGTAGCCGAAGCGGAGGGCCGTGCGGACCAAGCTGCGACACTGCAGGACAAAGAGGCTTCCCGCGGTTTCGGGAAAGAGGCCGGCCGGCGCCTAGTTGTTTGTTCTGCGTTATCCTTGTAAAGGCTGACAGATGGATGAGGTGCAGACGGTGTTCGGTTAGTGTTTCATTAACGGTAACAGGTTCGTTTCGAATGGCCCGCCACTCTGCAGACCTTTTCCTGGATCCAATTTCTATGATAATACAAAGTTCGTTGTTGTGAAGAAAACCTTCGACGACTCTGTCTGTATTGTCCTACTGTATAATACAAAATAATATATCAAGTAACCAAAACATACCAAGAAAGGTATATATTAATATTTTACAGATCCTCGTGTTAAATTAAAGTCATGAAATGAGTAAAGTATTATATTTCTGTCATTAGTATATTATGTATTAGCAATAAATATACTATTATTTATAACAAATAACTCATACAGTAGAATAATTAATGTTATGCGACTTGAGGTGATAATTTCATGCTGAGAGTCGATTACTATAACGGAGGGTAATTCTAGAGACATATTTTTTCCAAAGATTAACATACATAACTTCAGAATGAATCCATTAGTTTTCAATCACACGGTCTACTACACGTAAATACAGTATTATTAGCAATAGATATATTATTATTTGCAACTAATAACAGATATAGTAGAATTTAATAACCCGTGATATTTGTAGGAAACAATTAATTAGTTACAGTACTCATTAGTGATGAGACGATGTGCTACAGTCATATTGCTTTCAAAGTGTGACATTAACATTATTTCACGGTAATTACAACGTAAAAATTACTTTTTAAACAACTTCTACAGTTTATTAATCATAAGTATATTACTTATTAATGGTAAATATGTTACTATTTGAAACTAATAACCAGCGATTTTTGTGAAAATTGGAGGAAAAAATTGTATCCCCCTACTGTTAAACATTGATCACTATGTGGTGGAATGAGAGACACAGAAAATTGTCGAAAGTGTTCCTCGCAACAAGGAAATCAAAAAGGATTATAAGGAAGGGCAATTCTAGAACCATACTTACTCTTACTTACCAAAGCAGCCACAATTTAGAATTCATTAGTTTTTAATTACAAGTAAATACGTTATTATTAGCAATAAATATATTATTATTTGCAACTAATAACGGATGTAGTAGAAGTTAATAACCCCTAATATTTGTAGGAAAACAATTAATTAGTTATAGTTTAAAATATGATATTAACCACTTTCTATGTGCTACAGTCATATTGTTTTTAAAGCATGACACCAACATTATTTCAGTGTAATTACAACATAAAAATTAGAATTCAAACAATTTCTACAATTTTTTAATCATAAATATATTATTTATTAATGATAAATATATTACTATTTGAAACTAATAACCAGCGATTGTCGTGGAAATTGGAGGGAAAAATTGTATCTACTGTTAAACAGTGATCAATATGTGGTGGAATAAAAGACAGTGAACATTGTCAAAAGCGTTCCTCGCAACAAGGAAACCAAAGGATTAGTTGCGGCTTAAATATGACATTAATTATTATTCGACATTCGAATTTGTTCCTTGAATGGGACGTCTCATTAGTGATACGACGATGGGCTTGTCGGATAAATTTCAGCTCTTATGAATAATTAGGAAACTAAGGTTGATGCAATCTTCTGGTATACTTTGTGTCGTAAAAAAACTAAGCGGTTTTCACACCGGTGGAAGGCATCTGTACAAGGACAAGTAGGCAATCTTGTTTCTTTTGTTTGATATTAAAGGCTGTTTACCCCGAAAAGCCTGAGATTGTTACGGTTACTTAAGTACCTGTTCCAAATTATCAAATAAAATTTGCTTAAAATTCTTATTTATATTCTCATCAGGAGGAGAGCGAAATGTGCCTTCCAGGACGTAAAGCGTGGTAGTATTGTTCGAGAATATTACAAAACAAAAGAAATATTGGTTTTAAATAAAAAAATTAGATATTCCTGAATGAATTGCCAACGATTTATTTTGTATATATAATTACGTAAGACAAAATCTGCATATACAGGGTCGGAATTCGCTGATGGTCTATCTGCCTTTACATGAGAGCAACAAAGTAAAGTATAGAAATCCGTGCGATAGACAAGGATGGTTATAGGAAGACGTTTTATAAATTAAAATAACATCTGAGCAGTCACTCCCACTTCTAACCGAGCGATGGTGGCGATTGGTCGCTGAGATATAAGTGGGAGTGGATTTTATTTGTTGAATGACGAAACGGGCGGTGACTATTTAGATTTTAAAACGTCGTCAATATAGTCATCCTTGTCTATCGCACGGATTTTTATACTTTTCTTTGTCGCTCTCATGTAAAGGCATATAGACCATCAGTGATTTCCGACCCTGTATATATATATATATACTGACATATTGAACCTGTCTAATTAAAAAATTATCTGCAACTAATTATTTAATGATTTGTTGCGGTTCTAAATATAGACCTTTATCTCTATAGTGGCAGGATGTTGTATTGATTTCTACCTTAATATTGATAAGGACGGACAATTCCAGGCGAGAATCGATATGGCAGTAAGGCTGTAATGTAGGTTACATGCATATATATAATTTCGGCCAGTGACATATTTACTGCTGTCAACCCTAATCGCGCAATATCTTAAAACCTATCCCCTAGGTAACAAGCGAATTGAGCTAATATATTCAGAAACCCCACATGCGCGTAGCAATACTTTTCCCCGGAATAGAGTTTGTTAATTTATTATATTTGTGAAAACAAATGAAACGATCGAACAAACTGATTCGTATTTAATAACCTTTTATAATTACGCATATGAAACAGTGGTCGAGTGACTGACAATTAATAATTAAACAATTTTACAAAAACAAAATTAGAGCCATCTGCTTTTTAAGCCTGCAGTATAATTTGAAATAATCATGAAAATTTTGATTTATATCTGAAAAACTATTGCGAAATATATTGCGAATAGCGTATGAGTTTCACGTTTTACAGTTTATTGAAATTCAATTGAAATTTATCTCTGAGGTGGTTTGGAAACAATTTGAATGCTTAATTCAACTGATATTTAATTTTCACATCAGTTTCTGTAGTTTATATTTGATCACTTTAAACAAATTGAACAAGTCGCTATACATTCGGCAATATTTATTTCATTATCATTGAAGTTCCCTGCTGTATATAATGACGATACCATTCCATTATCGTTTACAACCTTTTTTTCAGTGTACATAATAACGCGATTCCCAATTTTCTCTAATTGCTACACCAGCAACTAAATTGCCGGGCTATAGAGAGTATAATTGGGCTTTGTTCGATCTCCTAACATAATAAACAGGTGTTGGGGCCATCATCCTGATCATATTGCGGCGCGGATTATAAAGGAACGAACTCAACCCTCTGGAGCAGCAGGAGAGACTCTCACTTCGAAGTCGATTATTAGAAACGCCAGTAGTTCTAATTTCTAGTGGCATACAACGGTCAAAGTTTAACGCAGGTGTTATAATCGTTACAATACAAACTGTATAAGTTTCTAATAACTACTATTGTTTATTTATAACAAATATATTACTTTTTTTATATTTTTAGGTATTAATAATATTGTGTGAAACTAACTACTCAGTGGACAAAAGCCCCAACCTACGTTGAATTACACCCACAATGTCTACCCATATATTCCTTATTATTAGCTTTTGTAACATTTTTTACTGTTTTAGAAAGGTATTTTAAGTTAATATAAATCAAATCTCCTACAATTCCTATCACTGAAGTCATATGTATGTTCTCTGATACCAAACATCTAATGAACAATTCCACAGGCAAAGCTCTATTCAATAATTATCTAAAGAAAATAATATAATTTACTAACCTTCTAATGAAACACTCTATAAATATCTAACTTCACTTTTTGGCAGTGGGAACACGACAAATTCAACCACAATAGATGAGATCTGACCTATTTCTGCATTTTTAGGATTGCTTCTTCAGGTGGTCTCCTTTAAGTTGAATCAAATATCTAACTATAAAAATTATTATAAAAATTAAAATTATTTGAAGTTAAATATCGACAATGACAAAAAGTGACATCCTGTCAATGAATTAAATATGACAATACCTTCTTGAAAAATGTTTACCTTTTATGTAAAAGCTTTTTTATATTTTTAGGTATTAATAATATTGTGTGAAACTAACTACTCAGTGAACAAAAGCCTCAACCTGCGTTGAATTACACCCACAATATCTACCCATATATTCCTTATTATTAGCTTTTGTAACATGTTTTACTGTTTTAGAAAGGTATTTTAAGCTAATATAAATCAAATCTCCTACAATTCCTATCAATGAAGTCATATGTATGTTCTCTGATACCAAACATCTAGGTATGCTAATGAACAATTCCACAGACAAAGCTCTATTCAATAATTATCTAAAGAAAATAATATAATTTACTAACCTTCTAATGAAACACTCTATAAAAGTGAAGTTAGATATTTATAGAGTGTTTCATTAGAAGGTTAGTAAATTATATTATTTTCTTTAGATAATTATTGAATAGAGCTTTGTCTGTGGAATTGTTATTAGCATACCTAGATGTTTGGTATCAGAGAACATACATATGACTACATTGATAGCAATTGTAGGAGATTTATATTAGCTTAAAATACATTTCTAAAACAGTAAAAAATATATTACTTATTACCAATAAATATGTTTTTATTTTAAATTAATAACTGATATTGTTGCAGTTAATAAAGAGCAAATGAAGGATTTTTTGTAATCCCACAACTTTATGATAACAGGAAAAGATTTCCCTGAAAAATGTATACGACTTTTGACCCAAAGCTTAGTGCGGATATGTTTAGAGCCGTTGCTATACAAAATGTGTTAACTATGGTTTATTTCTAACAAATATATTACTTATTACCAATAACTATGTTTTCATTTCAAATTAACAACTGATATTGTTGCAGTTAATAACCAGCGAATAGAGAGATTTCTCGTAATCCCACAGCTTTATGATATACGGCGGAAGATTTTCCAGAAAAATACATACGACTTCTGACCCAGTTTCGGAACTTTAGTCATCCATCGAGTTAGCCGTTTCATATACGACGGCATCAACAACACGTACTTGCCCCAGAATTAAATGTCAGACCCTTGTTTTGTGTAGGGGATTATTATTAAAACGTACCGCTGTTAACAAGAAAAAATGGGATCTCACACACCTTGCCTAAACCGACAAGCAAAAACTTTCTAATGCTTTCGCTCATTTTTCTTTAAAAGTCGCAAATTCAACTCCGGATTTGACGACAGGCATTTAAGCTCGCCATACCGCCGTTTTCTAGTTAGTTATGGGGGTTCAAATATTTGGTATCAGCATCCTAGATCGCCTATTGTGCGGATTCTTGTACACAAAGGCAGCCCCCGGCCAGTTTAGGAAATATCGGACTGTTTGGCGGGGACAAGTCGTCGTATCTTTGTTTTTTCTATTCGTTCGTTCGTAAACGAAAGAGTGTTGACTCTGCTCGAGGATGCTTTGTTATTGTTTCCTGAGGGAGCCGCACGGGCCTATCCGACCACGATCTACCCGATGAGCCAAAGAAAGATAATGGAAAGGTTTTTATCTCACCGAATTCACTGGCAAAGCGACTTTCTCTGGCGCGCTCTGATGTTGAATACAAACAAATTGTATAAGATTCTAGTAACTACTACGGTATACTGTACTTATAACAAATATATCATTTATTTCTAACAAATATGTTTTTACTTGAAACTAATAACTGATATTGTTGTAGTTAATAACCAGTAATGAATTGGGAGAATTCCTATAACCCAATAGCTCTATGACATACAGCTGATTTTCCTACAAAATACACGACTTTTGACCCACAGCATAGCAAAGACATTGCTTAGAGTCGTTACAATACAAGCTGTGTAAGATTACGGTTTATTTCTAACGAATATATTACTTATTGAGTGTTGACTCTGCTCGAGGATGCTTCTGAGGAAGGAACGATCTACCCGGTGAGCCAGAGAAAGACAGTCGAAAGGTTTTTATCTCGTTGAATTCACTGGTAAACCGACTTTCTTTACCACGCTTTTGAATAAACTTGTAAGAGATGGATATGAGTCGTGATAGATCAAATTATGTAAATCATTGTTCGTTAGCGATGTTTACTTTCTGACAGCGTTATAAGAAAAAAAAGAAATATATATCCCAAACTTATATCCCCCAGAAAGAAATGTTTCTCGGTCTGCCCCGAATATATTTGATTTATAGCTTTTACCCCGAAGTTCCAGATCGATATCTGGATATCCCGACCAGAAAAAAGGTTATTTGAATCGTGGATGAATTTTTTGCTAAAGGGCAGTACGATTTATATTTCATGTATTAAAATAGGACGGGTTATATATTTTTACTGTTGCAACGAACAGGGTATTTATTGTGTATACAGGATGTTAGTAAGGGGACTTTTCTTATGCCTCTTTTAATTTCATGGCCATTTTTGTCGAGTAAATTGAAATAAACAAAATGGCACAACTAACAACAAAGAGTAAAAAAACAAAAATTTAGTGGGGCTCTTTTAATAAGAGAGTAATGAATATTTTGGAAAATAAGAGAACGAATTGGAAATGGAGAGCACTTTAGGATAAAATCACATATTTCCCAAAATATTCGCTACTCTCTTATTAAAAGAGCCCGAGTATGTATACGTGAATATGATATAGTTTCGACAAGAATTCAAACGACTTACGTCATACGAACAAAATAATAATCCATTATATTTTCATCAAAATATTTAAGAAACTGCAACTGAAAATAATAAAACTATATACTACACTAAATGTCTACACTGTACAGGATGTCCAGAAAAATGTGAGAAATCTCTCTGGTGCAGATAGAACATGAAAACATAAGACGAGAAGCTCCTATATTTTTTATTTTTTCCTACAGGCCTTTCCTAGGGCGATATGTGTCTCTGAAGGACGCCGCTGGAAATCGGTTTTTCTTGAGCAACTTTTAAAGTACTCAGTATAATTTACTAAAAATTTAATGTGTAGTGTCCTTTACGAATTAGTTTTATTTTTAATATTTTTTTTTCCCGACAATAAAGTGCGATACGCATTAAGTTGTAAAGCTTAGTCCGCCACTGGTAAACTAAAAAAGCTAAATATGTTTCAAAGACACTATTTTAAGAGGCCCTTACTAGTGTCCATCGCATTAAATTATACTCAGTAGTTATTTAAGAAAAACCGAATTCCAGTGGCGTCTTACAGGGACACAATCATATCTCCATAGGGAGAGCCTGTAGGAAAAAAAATTGTAGGAACTTGGGGAAGTCCGTATGTCTTTAACCAGACATTTTGAAAATATATTGTTCAAAATGCTATCAAATCAATGTTACAAAGTTTATGGGGCGAGCTGCACGTGGGAGAAGGGACGGTCCACTACTATCACAACACATATATCGCTACAATCGCTAGGTTTTACCATCCCTATAGGCGCGTTACCACTTAAACCTCCCACCTGGGGAAACGTAGCGTATCCGTACGCCGCATAGTGGTGCAAAACGCCATTGTGCCACTCAAATTACTGTACACCCCTTAGGGTTGGGCCGTTTGAGGTGATTTTTTTTTAATTTTCGTCATAAAATTCCCTATCGATCCCTCTTTCTCAATTTTCGCTTTGGGTTTTCATTTTCGCGGAATTTGGCTCCAAAAATGGGTTTGCATGGAAAAAACTACATTTTTCGCACAAAAATGACCCTATGGAACACGAGATTGAGATTTTGCCGGACTTTTTTATGAGGGAATGCTCGTCTTGGAAAGCCCTACAAGACTGTCCACTTAGATTTCGGGAAGAAATTTTCCGTTGCCCTTAAAATGGCCACAATCATCCAAAAATTTTCACATATCAGAAATCGTTCTACTGAAAACTGGGAAAGTATTGGAAAAAAATTTCATCTCACAAAAATTATTTGTACACATTCGAGGAATCCGCAAAAATTTTTCCAGAATTTTTTGACACATTTTTGGACATTCACCAAAATGGCCACATACATATTTTCCGAATTTTCCCGTAATTCTGAAAAAGGTCAGAAAGGTTCCATAAAAAATGATTTTGAACATGTTTTTGGAATTCAATTTTTTGATAAAAGTGGCCATTTTGGATACAATAGTTCATTGTTAATAAGAAATGATTGATTTGATTATTTTCTTCCCAACACACAGAGATAACATAAAACAACGTCGAAATTTGCTTTTTTATATCGAGCGCTGTACCAAAAAAAAATAAATAAAAAAAATATACAAAAACAATATCTGTCCTAGAAAAACATACACTATTCTACATTAATTTATATAAAAGGTATTTATAAAATATATAACAATAACCCTTCAAAAGACTGAGCTTTTTGAGAATTTGTTTGGACAGCCAAAGTATTTAAACGTTTCGGGAATACCAGATGATTTCCCAGAATTTTTGAACATTTGTGGATTTTGGATCAAAATGACCAAAAAAAAGAAAGATCCACATAAAATCTTATGGTCTCGAAAGTTTAAAGCATCCAGTAGATGCTGAAGACTTTCACTATCATACATTTCCATCCGAACAGTTCCAGGAAAAATCAATCATTTACGGGAAAATTCGGAAAATCTGTATGTGGCCATTTTGGTGAATGTCAAAAAATGAGTCCAAAAATTGGGGAAAAATTTTTGCGGATTCCTCGAATGTGTACAAATAATTTTTGTGAGATGATATTTTTTCCAATACTTTCCCAGTTTTCAGTAGAACCATTTCTGATATGTGAAAATTTTTGGATGATTGTGGCCATTTTAAGAGCAATGGAAAATTTCTCCGAAATCTAAGTGGACAGTCTTGTAGGGCTTTCCAAGACGAGCATTCCCCTATAAAAAAGTCCGGCAAAATCTCAATCTCGTGTTCCATAGGGTCATTTTTGTGCGAAAAATGTAGTTTTTTCCATGCAAACCCATTTTTGGAGTCAAATTCCATGAAAATGAAGACCCAAAGCGAAAATTGACAAATAGGGATCGATGGGGAATTTTATGACGAACATTAAAAAAATCACCTCAAACGGCCCAACCCTAAGGGGTGTACAGTAATTTGGGTGGCACAGTGGCGTTTTGCGCCACTGTGCGCCGGTGATGTATTCAGATCGCTAAATTTAACTCGCCCGGCTCACACAAAAACGTTTATCGCCCTCTCGTCGCGATAACGCCACAAAACCAGAAAGGAAAGTTTGTGCAGCGAGTCCGGGATGTGCCCGGAACGTCACGAGCCGCCAGCAGTTAATTCCCTATTTCGCGCGATTGAAACCCTGATAATTTTAATGAAATTTGATACTCGCCGCGTATCGAGCCGCCTTTAGCGCGGAATTGCAGGTGTAATCGTAAAGTTGCAATAATATTTCTGTTAAAGCCCCTTTACACTCCGCAATTATTTTTGCAATGGCCTGCAGCTGCGGGATATGTCTTTCTTAGAAAACACACTAGCTTTTTTGGTTTGTAAGCAACATGGTTCAGTTTGAGGTAGCCAATTAATCTCGACAATTTGGAAATGTCAAGCGAGTCATTAATAAAAATTGCACTTTTCAACATTGAATAGTCTACCGATAAACTTCCTGGAGCTTTTCGTTCCTTTGGACAAAGTACGCCACCATAACCTTCTCGGTATTATGTTGGTTTTTTGTCTCACACCATTTTTGAAAATCTTGTATGTATTTTCATATCGCTGCTGCTGATTTCTCAGGACTTGATGTGGAGCATCAACACGTGAAGTGGAGGTTCTTCTAACTCTGCATCCGAAGCCTAGTCGCTTATTTTATAAATACTTTGCTCTTTTAAATTTTCGTAAATGCAACAACGCTTCATAAAATTTAAGAACGACCAATTATTAATAAGTAACGCCATAACTACCAGTGCCAGAATTGTCAATTTCGTCAATTAAGAAAGCCATGACAACAATAAACACCAATTCAATTTTCAAAAAACCTCCTTCGCAAATTTATTCAAAAAACATTATTTTTGACATTACACAAAAAATTAAATACGTATGGAAACGTTTCGTTTAGGATATACAGGATGTCAAATTTAAAAAAATTAATTACATTTCTCACAAAAAATTCAGGTTGTTTTCATTAAAAACTAATAGTTCTTAGTATTTAAAGTGTTATGCCTTGTTTTTTCGATATAAGTAAGGTAGCACTGTAATACATAATTTGCATGCATCATCTTTAGACGAGTTTTTAACGGAAACGGCTGCTTCTAGAGATTTCAATAAGGTGTATATTTCTTAAGTAGAAAAGGTAGAGGAAAATGTTTTTCTATTCCAAAATGACACCGTGGTACAAAAAAGTTGAAGCGATTTAAAAGGATCCTAATGGCCGCTTGTGGCGCCCTCTTGGAGATACAGCCAATTGTGCATACTATTTGAATTTCTCATCCCAAGGAACCTTCGCATACAAAATTTCATGAATTTAACTCAAAGTAGTCGAGAGTTATTAAGGAAAATATAATTAATTTTGTCAAAGGACAATGTTAAAAATAGCCGATTTTTGGCTTATCCGGGGGAACGCATAAATCATAAAAAAATTAATTGATTATTGTTAATTAACATTAGAAATGGCCCAGAAATACGTCAGATAGCTGGGGAAATGTCGCTACTACCCCTAAACCTATATAAACTACCCTTAAATAGCTTTAAATGGATAATCATTAATTATTGTTATAAAATTCGTGTAAAATGAAAAAAATGCTTGAAACTGATTTGAACAGACAGTATGTCAATATAAAAAGTGATAAATGACTGTAAAAGTGCCCATTCAATGGCGAAATAGCGTCAATTGTTCTCACTTTGCGAGCGCCTACTGAAAAAATGGCAATTTATCCCTGCGCCCATTTTTCAGGTCGCAATAGTATAAATAAACCTTAAAAGTGATTTAAGCATTTTTTTCATTCTAAACGAATTTTACAACAATAAATAGTGATTATCTATTTTAAGCTATTTAAAGGAAGTTTATATAGATTTAGGGGTGAAAATAATATTTTCCCACTTACTTAATGTACTGTAGTATCAGTTTTTGCATTTTTTGACAGTAATCTATTTTTTTTTCTAGCAATAGGCGTTCCCTTGCACATTTAAGCATTATCTATTTTTGATGTCGAAGTAAGCTCACCATTAGCTTTTGAAAGTCGTTTTTTTAATTTTTAGGGGTGGAATGGACATTTTTACAGTTATTTATCACTTTTTATATTGACATACTGTCTGTTCAAATCATTTTCAAGCATTTTTTTTCATTTTACACAAATTTTGTAACAGTAAAGTTAGGGGTAGTAGTGACATTTCCCCAGCTATCTGACGTATTTCTGGGCCATTTCTAATGTTAATTAACAATAATCAATTGATTTTTTTATGATTTATGCGTTCCCCGGATAAGTCAAAAATCGGCTATTTTTAACATTGTCCTTTGACATCCTGTATATCCTAATCGAAGCGTTTCCAGACCTAACTTCATAGGAAATTTTTTTAATAAAATTGAACGTAAAATAACATACTGAAGTATGTACATCTCTTCCTAAAACACCCTACCTATTTATTGCCATCGCGCAAAAAATAGTATAAGCATCACGATCGTTAAGGGTTATACCATTCTGTATTCGAACGGTAAATTACTGTTACCGTTCTTAATATTTAATATATTTTTGCAAGCTCAACAATCAAACAACAATCAAGTAGAAGAGAAAGAAGGCAGTTTGAATATGACAGTTCAGCCTAGAAATTTTTGCGTATAGTGGTAACTAAATCTAGCAAGACCTATATTTTAAAAGTGCAACAGACTGTAAAGCGGTTTTTACGAACGCTTTACGCTATTTAGGTTATCGTTTGCTTCAATTTTTTTGCTGTAAGCTTAACCGTAGATTTAAAGCGGTAGTAAGAAAGCTGTCCCACGTTGCTGGTAAATTAAAATTACGTCAAAGAGAAGCTCGGATTTATATTAAAAGGTTTTTATGAGTAAACTTTGTAGGCATTAGCTGTTCTTTCTTAATCCTCAAGCTTCTAGAAAAGTTCATAAAGGGGGCATTCGCAGTAGTAGCCGTTTTTGTTCATTATCCTTACTGGGAAATTTAAATTTTGTATAGAGTTAAATCGTTATATTATTATTATTATTAACATCAAGCAATTGTTTCTCCACATAGTTGTTGAATTTGGTGATATAGTATTTAAAACATCGACAAAATATGATTTGCTTCTTAAACTTGATACATTGTAAATTGAGAAAGCAACATTTCAGCCAGATATACTCTACCGAGGACAAGTATGAGACAAGCGCTTACACTGCCGCGTCATACATTATTGGAAAATCACAATTTTATTATTAGTAAGCAATCTTCCACACCATTCACACTTGTCCAAATACTTTACACTGTTGATTTTACTGTAAAACTAATCTAAATAGAAGATGACACTGCACTATACAAATATTATTTTGATTGTTGCGAAAACTAATATCTTACGAAGAATGTCGTAAAGTTACCGATCGCATTACAGACATAATAAACTGGTAAACCGAAAACTAAAAAATAAATGTAACAGAATAAAGCGATGGCATATTCGGCTCTTCGAGTATCGCCGAATTAACTAACGTCGGTTGTTTGTTCTTTGCCTGTCTACCATCCTACTGATATATCACAATAGGTGTTCAACTAAACTAGGTCTTTGTTAGGAATTATTGACACTGACAATTTAAAATAACATGTTGTAAAGTCATGCAAATTCATCGAAACATTTTGTTTATATTTTCAAAAAGAGCATAAAAGGTTATGGGATTGTGCCAAATTTCATTAATTTATATTTATTTGGGAAATATATGTCGAAAATGAAACGTTGGGATACACGTTTATATAGATTTTTCGTCATATATTATTTTGAGGTCTAAAAAGCGCAGTTAAATTTATGTGTACAAGTTAAGAATCGCCCTGTATGTTTGATGTTGATTAAAAGAGGTAACAACAGGCAACACTGACACAACTGCGGTTGAGGACTCCTGTCTAGTGACGTTGTGGGCTTTGAGTGCAACTCAAGATACGAATAGAGATATAGTAAGTGTTTAACGATAATTTTCATATACATAAGTCTGTTCAAGCAAGGAATCCGGAATGATTTCAAACCATCAGAATTATTCGAAAGTAATGTGAATTTGTTTTCAATACACATCGTGCAAGAACTAGTTGGACGAACATTTTTTATGGTTTGGATTCCTTGCTTTTACAGTTATTTAGCTTTGTCAACCTAAAGAGAAGTGATTCGTCTCCTTAAAAAATAACCTACACAACTGGGACTAAGGACCCTTTACGTAACTAGAAACAAAACATATAAAAGACTCCATCCGTTCCGCCGGGCAAACTGACAAAGACGGAGCGGTTGGAGATTCCTGCAAGGCTGCCGATCCCCCTGAAAAACCATTTATTAAATTTGCCGGATAACTATTTACTGGAAATTTCATTATTATCCGTCGCCGTGACAGAATGGAACGCCGCGCGCTTGCAGCAGGTAATCCATAAAAAAATACGAAAAAACGGAACCGACGGCAGCAAAATCCATCCGATACAGGCCAACGGTTCAATTTCCTACTGAGCCCCTCCCGAAAATGGAAGTGAAATGGTGGAGTGAAAGTGAAGAAAAAAGGGATCTAACTAAGAAACGCATTTACTTTTTAAATATAATAGTTCTGCAATTCATTTAATAGTAACTTCTTATTTGAAATTTTTACCAAGTCTGTACAAGTCTCGTTTCTGTCCAATAATCAACACCATACCAACATACCATAACAACACTGCTGGCTCTATAAAAACTTTTTCTAATTGCACAAAAAATAGTTGCAAAGTAATGGATTTTAATTTGGTATACACTTGTAAAGGATCACATGGGTGAATATAAAATTTTGCAGTAGGACCTTTTGTTTTAGGAGGGCAGTATTCCTCAAGTACTTTATTGAAATATTTACTTATTCTTTTATAATAAAAACATATGTTGTGCTTTTAAGAATAAAAAACGAAGGAAATTAGCATGAGATAAAGCCGCATTTTAAATTTGAAAATATGATATAAATTACAAAATATTAACAATTTTAGTTCGGAAGAGTAACACATTTTATCTTTATTATTGTAAGAAAAAAAGTGTTGAATCACGTTGGACTTAAATACAGAGATTAGATTTTTTCCCGTGTGCATAAATTCTGGTCACCTATACGCGTCCCCGTTGCCATAGCAACCGCCGTACATAAGGCTGATGAACGGCAGTGGATTTTGACTGATGCCGATTCCGTGACACCTCTTGTTTATGCATTGGACGAAATCGGTAGCCCCGTTTAGTGAAGCCAATGCTTTTTTGATAAGGCGTTCAGCGCCCTACATTTTATAATAATTAATCTCTTATTTTCGTACCTACGGATTCTGATAAACTATGGGATAAATATAAACCGTGTATTTTCATCTAATAAACAACCAGAGAACATTTTTAATATAGAAATATAAATTGCAAAATTTATATTTGAAAACAATTTAAACGATACATACAACCGAAAATTTTAGGTGCGTCATCTCACGAGCCGTCACTGGGAAGTACCCTGCACCTCCGCGTCGTAGGGGGCGCGGGGGTTAATATTTTATTAATATCGGTCTGAATTATTACGACCCTTTTTTTATCCGTCCGAAACGACGACGGTACGGCAAAAAAGGTAGTAACACCCTGTTTTACAGGGATATTAATTGTTTTAATAAATTATGGGTCTAATTCCAGTACATTTTTACTTCATTATTTAAGCGAGAAACTATACATACAGAGTGTTGCTACAACTCGCGGATTTTTTTTAATCCTTTAAATTACTTCTATTCCTGTTTGTGTGTATAGATAATGATCAAAGCTTTATAATAACAGACAAATATACAGGACGTTTTAAAAACATGGCAGTATTACGTTTATTAACATTTATTCACACCTCACTTATTTTTCAGTGTTCTATCACCCCTAGTAATATTGCCATGTGTTTTGCAACACTCTATATACATTTGAATTTAATGATTTTGGCAGGTCCTCTAAAGAAGGCATTAGGCCACTCGAGCAATTGGCATACTAATGAGAGCTAAGAACCTCGAAACCGGTATATGTCTATAGATTTTTCAGGTCTGGTCATTAGCGCGCAGAGTAGTTTTTTAAAATTCTGCATTTGTAATATCCTAAAACATTTTTCTATATCAAGAGAAAGATTTCCGAATTTTTATCTCGTTGTCATGGTAACATTTTAAAATGTTAGGCTACGAAATAGAGGTATGAAATTTCCAGTACCTATCAGCTTGCCACTGTGCTCTAAACGGTACTCGCTCTTTAACGTAACAATAATGGCTTTGTTCTAAGTTTTGGTTTGTTTTTGGTGTGGGTTGATGTTAATTTAGATATTAATGTAAGTTCGTTGTGGACATTATCGTTATTGTTTGCCTGCTGTGCGTTGGCGACCGACTAGGCAACATTTACACACGGAATGGAGCAAATGTCTGTTATAAAACTATATAGGGTGATTAGGGGAACCCCAGATATTCAAAAAGGTTGTTTAGAGGGCAAAAGTAAACAAAAAAGCCATATGATCAAATATCAACTGTTACTGAGATAACAATGAAAATATTTTTATTGCTAATTTTGCGAAAGCTGTTATTATTTGACATTTTATCTTGAGTAGGTCATGCATTCTAAACCAAACTCACATTAGTGATTACTAATTGTCTCATTTGTTTTTACATGTGCGTTCGTTTAGTCGGTATTATACACACATAATTTCGTAATGCCTGCCACATTTAGTTATCGAGAATATGCTGATATTATTTTTATTTATGGGTATAGCAACGGTAGAGCTAATCGTGCAGTTGCTGAATATCGACGTCGCTTCTTGAACAGAATAGTACCAGATAGAAATGTATTCCAGACAGTCTTCAACAATGCACGTGAAACTAGTATGTTTCCCAGTGTGAGAATTACAGCTGAGAGGCAAACTGGTCCTGGTCTAGCAGTGGAAGAAGAAATTCTAAATAAGGTAGAACGTAGCCCGGGTGTAAGTACAAGGGACATTGCAACCCGTTTCCAAATTAATCAAATTACGGCATGGAAAGTCATTCATAAAAATGGTTTAAAACTTTTCCACATTCAGCGCGTTCAGAATCTTCAGGGCGGTGATAATGATTTGCAGTTGTATTTTTGCAATTGGATAAACGCAAACCATATACTTTACAAATCAATTCACTCGTGATAGAGCAAATGAAAATCCGCACGCTACGGTGGAAAGTAACTTTCAGCACCGGTTTAGCATTAACGTGTGATGTGGTATGATTAATAATCAATTACTTGACCCAGTTGTGCTTGATGTTCGTCTCACTGGAGCTAGATATGTAGAATTTTTAGAAAATAATTTAACAGATCTACTGGACGACGTTCCATTGGATATTAGGCAAAACATTTACTTGCAGCATGATGGTGCCCCTGCCCATTTTAATCGTGTTGTGATCGATCATCTTAGCAATCGCTTTCCACAACGGTGAATTGGCCGAGGTGGTTTCCAAAATTGGCCACCAAGGTCACCAGATTTGAATTTCCTTTATTATTGCCTTGGAGGTTGGTTTATATCATTAGTATACGTAATAAAAATGAACACAAGATAGGCGCTATTCGATCGCATTGTCAATTGTGCAGCACTCATAAGAGAAAATCACCGTGCACTTCAACGAGCTCAGTTTATTAGATCTTTAATCAATGTTATAATTTATAATACCTACAAAATAAACACTTCTCTACTAATGCATTACAATAATTAACTCGGGTAAAAATATTTTCATTGCTATCTCAGTAACCGTTGACATTCGACCATACGTTTACTAGGTTTCTTTGTTCACTTTGGCCCTCTGAACACCTTTTCGAATATTGGGGGTTCCTCCCAATCACAACGTATATGATATTTTAAAGTAGAGGCGTCATCTAGTATTATCATTTTTAAAATCAAGGTAGTGCAACTACATCACAGAAAATGAAGCTTCTACTGTTATCGATATTATTTTACGCATATCCCTGTTCGCGCCGTACTTTTATGAGATATTTTTTGAATAAAATCCCTGATAGGGTGTCGCGTTAGCGCCATATATCACGCTAGAGGGAGATAAGGGGCGTATCAGGGAAATTTGCCTCCAATAAATCTGTCTAGAGTGCCCTGCAAGCAAATTCTATGAGCATTAATAAAACCTGCCACGTTAAGTACCGACATATCCCGATTTTTTTCGATCCAGGAGCTGTATACAGCAAAATCTGTCGCGGAGAATGATTCTTTTGTGAGGGGAGCAGAATACGAATACGGAAGGTTTTTTCAGAACTCGTACAAAATTTAGTTGCTTATTTTTGAATTATTAATACAGTATGCAAGGTGAATCAGAAATACTAGGAACAAAACTATATAACTGCCTATATAATCTGCATGAGAAATTATTTATTATTTGACCTGTATTTTTTTACGCAGATATCTCGTGTTTAGATTTTGCAACAGTCGGTGCTAACGCGTAGAAGAAAAGGTTGTTACCGTTTTTCGTTTCGTGTCAATTGTATCTGGTGATAAAAATTGATGTTACAGACTTATTACAATAATGTCAGTGCATTTACTAACGTAAAAAATAAAAAGAACTGAAGAAGTATTTTTTCAATTTTTGCATTGCTTTCCTTTCTAATTTAGCAATAACCTACGTTGAATAGATAACTATTCCGTAAATGTGTCCAGTTAGTTTCTAATTTAAAAGAAGTACTTAACTAAAATAATATATATTAATGACTAATATAAACTTATTACAAGCAACATACATTCGTTTGTAATAAATAAACGATGTACCTATTCCAATTTCATAATTTTTCCTTAACAAACAGGTATTTCGTAACATGTATTCAAAATAACTTGGAATAGATTGATATATTTTCAAATGGAACGATAACGGGATGTTTTAGTGGCTAATATAAGTTCATTACATATAACAACAATTTTGTTACAAGAAATATACAACTAAGTAACTTAGATCACACTAATCTAACTGGAAGGAAATCTATTTACAACTAATATTAATCTATTACTTTCAATATATGTTTTGTTATAACAAATAAACAATTACTTATACCAAATACATCATTTTTGTTTACAATAAAATAACGTTTAGTTGCAGCTATTCGAGATCGTGTTCAGAGTGAACCGAGACTACATATAGGACCTTTATTGGGCAATTTCTTTGTCAAACTAATTTCATAACATAGCACATCTTCTACCTGTCAAAGCGACCTTAAGGTTCATTAATGATTCGGCGGCAGGTGGGCTCGTCCATCAGTCCGCCCATATCACCGTCTATTAAATTATTAACAAAGTTTCAGTTCAGGTAGATACTTATTCCAAATGAATAATTTGTTTGGAACAAACTGATGTTTCGTTGCATATTCAAAGTGAACTGAAACTGTACATAGCACCCTTACAAGGGAATTTTCTTCTCAAATAACGAACCATTTTTCTGCTGCATGTCAAAGTGACGACAAACTCAAAAAATAACTTTAAATATTTCTAATATATAACCCAAATTTAACATTTCTGACACTCTGGGGTTTACCCTAGATTCTTTGTAGTAGTAGTACATCGATGCTGCTGTTTATAATAAATGAAATCATCCCCATTTTCCAGGTCAATACGTCCGTAAGCGTAAGATTACACAACCGGCCGATATCTGGAAAAACTATCGACGGAACGGCGTTGGAATCCGTCCAAAATTATTCCATTAGGACGGGAACAAATTGCCAAACGCAATTAAACGCCTGTTTCGTCTCGCGGAACTGCTCAGGGTGATTCTCTGGCTCGTAAGGGTCATTTTACTCCGCCGGAGAGTCGGCTTAAAACGAGGAGTTCGTTAAAGCCCCCCGGATCAATCGATTTCTTAGTTCTAATACATATTCAGTTCCGTTCGTCTGCAGCTAGTCTGCGAGATTTTCCCCTATGCGGAAAAAATCATGAACGTTCGGAGCGAATAGTTGGCTAAAGTCAGTATTTCAGTGTCAAGAATAGACAAAGAAAATGATGGGCGAACTCGAATTAAAATTAACCTTTAATCCGATTATTGAAATAATCTTTAGAATGGGATTATTTAGCACTTTGTGTCATAAAAAATTCCATTTCATGTGTATTACAATGAATGATCCTTATGGAATTTATATTTAAGGATCAAATTATTTTATTTTTGGATATATCAGCGTTAAGTTATAACCCTATCTGCCGTACAGAGTGTCAGAGGTTTGACACTTAACTTCAATATAAGATAGATACAATATAAATTAAGAAAAAAGTTAAATAGTACAAAAGCATAACTCAAGCTGTTCTTAAAAAAAGTGGAGATCTTATATCAAGGAATTTTATCACAATGTGACAACAGCGCGAATACACGCTGTGCCAGGCGAGCGGTTTGTTGGTTGCCTACCGCATGCCAACTTGTTTTTTAGCAATGATAAAAAAATCCAAAGATAAACGACCATTGTGAATATTAATGAATTTCGTTTAGACAAGACAAGTAATAAAAACTTCTAAGAAAACTCGCGTCGCAGAAATAATCATAAACTACGTAGAAAAAAAAAAAGTACTTACTGAAAATTAAAATACAATGCCATTTTACTGATTAACGAAAAACATATTTTTATTAAACATATATAAATTGAAAGAGAGAAATATTGCATTTTATGATCATTTAATTCAGACAATTATGGTGAGAACCCTTAATTTCCTTTTCGTTTATTTTGATCGCCTGTTAAATTTATGATAGTCAAACCTCTAATACCCTGTATTTAAATATCAATAGAAACCTGTGTTTTATCATCCTGTAACTGGATTAATGGATGATGTAATCTGAATAAATAAATAGTAGGAACCAGCGATGGATCGACTATACGCAACAATAACAAAAAAAACGCTCGTATATCATCACCCTTACCTTCCTCCACTCCAATCTCGGATCTCAAATAGTTGTTTTCCACTTTTTGCCCTCCAAAGTGGACCGACAATCTGTGCGCTGCATTCTCGTGCACGTCTGACGATCGTCTTTTATTTCCCAGAGCGACAACTGCGGTTTCGCCGACAACTTGACTTTTTCGAAACTTTTTGTCGCGTTTCCTCGTTCTGGCGAAAGAGTCAGAGACGTTTTCGGAGGGGCGCAAATAAACGACGTAACGGGGTTCCCGTTTAAGATTGATCGGCGACTTCTTTTGTGGGGGGCTCGGAAAAAGGGACAATAAGACGGTTTGGTCGGGTTGTGGGTTAATTAGATGTAAATTTATGCGCCCGATCGGAAAAAATTGAGCCGGATTTGTGAAAGTGAAGGCAGGATGTGACTTAATTAAGGATTTCTTTCGCGTTGTCGAATACTCTGCGTGGCGATTAAATTTAAAGGTTGCGGCCTCGGTTTCTCGCATCAATTCGCAACTTATCCTTTCGTCTATCGTTCTTGTTTTTATGAAAAGTTTCTCTTTTCTTATATATGTAATAAATTAGTTTTATTAGAACACATATCAAATTACTAGCCACAAGTGTCGCCGTTAGATGTCACCATATACACTTGACAGAAGTTTAGTGCGACATGATTATGAAGAAATGCAATGGGTCATAAGTTTATGTTTTTATAGTAGTACTGTAAAGTAACACTTGTATGGTGACAAAATTATTAACTATTACGAGATATAACAATGGCTAATATAAGTTTATTACTCACAACTTATGATTTGTTATAACAAATAAACGATGTAGTTATTCTAAATAACTAATTTTCTTACAACAAGCTGATATTTTGTTGCATTCATTCAAAGCAACACTTTCTTTGTACGTGTATAGGATTACAACAAATTTCTTTTACATAGAACGCATTTCAAATTCTAGAATTACCACTTCTTGTACTAACCTCTTAAACAACTGCTACATATCATCAGTCAGGAATACACAACTAACCTGAAAATAAAGTGACTGATATCCAAATTTAACTATAACAGGATATGTTAATGGCTAATACAAGTTTATTACAAGCAATGTATATTTTGTCATAAGTATATCATTTATTTGTGCCAAGTAACTGAAAAATCGAATTACTTCGTACTAATAACGAAATATATTAATAGTTAATATATGTTCATTACATACAACCTATGTTTTGTTACAAGAAGTATACAACTAAGTAACTTAGATGACACTAATGTTAACTGGTAGGAAATATATTTACAGCTAATATAAATCTATTACTTTCAATATACGTTTGGTTATAATAAATAAACAATTGCATATACCCAATAAATCATTTTTGTTTGCAACAAAATAACGTTTAGTTGCATCTATTAGAAACTGTGTTCAAAGTGAACTGAGGCTACATAAAGAACCTTTACTGGGAAACTTCTTTGTTAAACTATTTTCATAACATGGCACATCTTCTGCCTGTCAAAGCGACCATAAAGTTCATTAACAATTCGGCGGCAGGTGGGCGCGTGCATCATGCGATCCATATCGCCGCCTATTCGATTACATAGTTCTCCGGATGCCATTAACAAACTTTCAGTTCAGTAGACTACCAACCTCTCCAAACTACGATCGAGTTAATTTTCCCCTGCATAATCGAAATTCTGGGCGCACGCCGAATGAGCGCGACCTTTTCGTGTTGGTTTGGAACGAACATCGCTAACAACCACTTAGGACGGCGGTGACGAGGCGAGGAGGCCTTCGTTACAGGCCGGGACGCAGCACCGAAGGGAATAGTTCATATCGCATTTCCAATAGTAACATTTAGGTAGAAAATGAATTGTGCGGTAGGGTGACGGTTTATTACTATTTTGACGTATATAAATCATTAAGTTGATGTGCATTATTGAAAATGTTTATATATGTATTTTATTTTGTTGATTTTTGTAGTATGCCTCTGGTTTAGCATGGGGTTCGTGTAGCAAATGTCAGAAACAAGATTGTCTGGCTTTGTGATTTTAGATTACCGTATAAAGTTTTTGTAATGACGCTTTAGGCAGTTATCTGTGTCGGAAAAGGTGAAGACGTCCTTGGATCCAGGCCGGAATGTTACCTGTTTCGCAGCGTAGCTGCATTTTAGCATTATAACATAAAAAACATTGGCATGCACGTTAACATACGTAACATTTTGATACACTGAGATCAAAGAGAGACAGGTAGACCGTAGACCAGTTATATTTGCAGAGATGATTGACACCATCTCTGTGAGTATGGTAGGGTGTAAGAATGTTGGCTTGGGTCAATGTGAGAGATTGATACGTGTCGACATTTGATCACTCTCTTAATGAAGTTTTCCAGGTTTACCTCATTCTTGCACTGAATGGTGGTTAGGAGGGAGAGACATTATTATTATTATTACAAGGAAAGAATTATACGATATTCGAAAAACGAATTCTAAAAAACGCCACGTCACGTGACCTTACATGACAAACAAACTATGCGAGCCTATAATTTTGAATGTATTTAAATCAAAAACAGGGATCGACAATAATGATACAATATTTATAATTCTTAACCAGCTCCAGGGTTCCTGAAGATGAAAGCGTTAGGTCTCCCAACTTCATACCATAACTCTTGTATCTTTAACCACAAACATAAATTTCAAGCACAAATATACTACAGCTCCATCTAGGCCACGGCCAACGAACTTCATGAGATAATCAATACCTGTGTTTATATCCACATAAACAATGTCAATATATACCACCCGTGAAGTCCCTCGGTTAAATAATACAGGTTACAAATTTACAGCGTGATTCTCTACTTCGCTAAAATCAATACTGCGATGTAGAGCAGTTCACTGTAATACCGGCATGGCGGGTATTGATTTAATTTTGAAAGCTTGAAGCGACATCTACAGTTTCGGTGGAGAACTGTGCGAGTTCCTACAGTTCTGCTATCCAAATAAGAGAACTGTGGGTAAAATAGAGAATTACCTTAGCTTACCAACAAACTTGCACGTGCTTCGGAAACAGATATCTGAGATAATTTTTATATCTGAGCGAATATTCATAATATTAATAGGATTAAATTTACCAGATTATATTAATTCATGCCATATTTAGTAGCTGGCTAGATTTATTAAATTATATTTCATTACGAGCTAAAGAAAAAATAAGGAAACCGGTGATATTCTTTTACTTTTATCGGTATTCGAAAAGTTGGTCGCATTTTTCTTCCCACAGTCATCTTCTCTATTCAACCCACAATAATTCTCTATATTCTTTGTCCCTGTAGCGGACAAAAAAAAACAGTACTTCCATTATACATAATCGGCGAAAAATAACTTTCTCTCCACGACTTCTTCCGGTCATTCATTTAATAAAGTTCCATTGCCTTTGAGGGGAACTTTTAAAAGCATTTCGTAATTCCCGCATTTTGTTCGAATGGGGAGCGCTTATGCTCCGAATTTTTACGACTCACTCAATACCGCCAACCTTTCGCATTTATGGAAACAAAGCTTGTTCGAGGACAGGTCGTTGGATGTAGAAAAAAGTTTCGGATATAAAGAGACCGACTTTGTAGAGCGTTTAGCCTAAATTTTAGGTTAAGTCAAAGGGACAAAATAGAATCAATCAAAGAATAGAGCTGGAAAACAAAGAAAGGTACAATGCATTTAGGTAACTCTAACCAACAGAATAAGTTTCGGTTTTATGAGTATTCATCATCAAGTTTTGTATGTTCTCGATATACAAGGTGATAGTATTCCTGAACCACCATTTGGTTATAAAAATAATCAAGTTGTAATTGGCAATAACATTCGTTAGTACAGCAGTCTTGATTAATATCTGAAATAGAGTAATATCAGCAAATACTAACACAATGAGGGGTTGACCAGCTCTCGAAATTAATTTAGTTTAAGACCCGATAAGCTAAATATCGCATCCTAATAAACTTACAATTAATTAGGCGGCCATAAAAACCCTTAATCATCATTTTGACAGACTATCAATCACCGATTTTCAAAGACCAGACGGTAAACAAGTACGGAAAGCAGCATCACTTGATCCCTTGTCCGTATTAGAGCTGATGAATTCAGTTTGAGCATCACCCAGGTGAGCTGATACTTTATAGCGTTGTTGATTCAAAATATATTTCTTACTTAGTAAATAAGCACATAAAATTAGTATTGTAAACCTTTAAGAATTGAATTTCCTACCCTTACATTATGTTACAGTTTAATAATTATTATCTAAAGTCCAACAGACGACAGCCAAACAAAAGCTCAGTCAGGTACAAAGGATTGCCCGCCTAAGCATAACTTGAGCTAAGCGTACGACTCCCACCATATCAACGGAGGTGATGCTATGTGTGCCACCTTTGGACATTGACCTAAAAGAAGTGGCTGCGACAACTATGCTTCGCCTCAAAAATACTGGTGTTATACCTGAAGAAGGACGTGGAGAAGTTAGTAGTCGCCTGTGGAATGGAGTCCTCAGAAAGATGCCCCTTTTGCAGGCAGACACTGACAGTATTTGTCCAAAGTTTGTGTTTGACAGACCCTACACGGTACTTATCAGGAATGAAGAGACCGCCAGTAATAGATGTAATGAAAATCTTCACAAACGGATCAAAAATGAAGGAAGATGCAAGTTGTGGGATTTGTTCCAGATCTTTACATATTCGATATCAGTGGGCAATGAATAGGGGGGTAAAAGAACACGACCAGTGACGTGGTAATAAAGTAGCTGACAAACTGGCTAGGAGTGCATCGAGTGTCAATTTTTGAACCTGGTCTGTCCAGTATGCTTCCGTTGTCAGCATTTGTTGAAATTATCAAACAGGACACCCATAAGAATTTAGGAAACGTTGGAATGAAAAAAATAGCTGCGAATTTGCTTAGAAGTTCCTAGAGTACCCTTGCAAGGATGCAATCAAAAAGTACCTGGTTATGTCTAGGACAAATCTTCGATTGGTAACAGGTATTCAAACATGACACTGTTGGCTAAGGAAGCACCTCTATTACAAGAGGAATTGTGAAACTTCTCTTTGTAGGGGTTGCGAACAGGAAGTCGAGACAGTATTCTGTGCACTCTGTAAGTGCACTGTCATCTCAACGATAAAATAATTCATGTTTCCACCACCTTGTTCTCCTTATTAGGTTGGTTGGCGGCTCAGGTGGATTGATCTCCTAATGGGAGGAGGTACAAGAGACTCACTAAACATAGTTTAAATATTTACCGTTCGATGGCGTAGTCCTAAGCTTGAACCGTCAGTACCCTATTTATTCACTTCACAAAGACAAAGAGACATCTAATGATATTTTTAAGTCATACAATAAATAATAACTAAACTAAACACCGCTCGCTTGGTTTATAACAGCCTGTCAAGCTCCCGACTCGAATAAGGTCACGTTCATCATTAACATAGTCTGCGTCTGTATCGTTTTAGTTTTATTTTAGAGACTATTCGAGACTTTAGGAAAAAGTTAGATGCACTTTGTTCAGATGCGGAAGCGAAAAGTCCGGAAACTTTAGCCAATAGGGAAATATAACAGTGAATCCAAGATTCGATCTATAAGTATTAGTTTTGTCTTCGTTAGCAGTACAGCGCTGACTGACTAAACATAACCTACAGTGGCGGTTCCTGAACTTAATAATAACTATTTTTTTTTCGTATCTAGATACTGATTTTGAAAAATTTTACGATAATCAAAAATCATGTATTTAAATCGAAAAGACAAACACAGTTTTGAATGGTGAAGTGCTGCGTCGCCTGCAACGAGCCGCTACTGATAACCCTATAACACGTTCGAGTTGTTTCAGCAGGTAATGAATAAATGGATTCCACCTAGGCATAATATCAAAGACGATTTACATTTAATTTAACGACAGGTTATACTTGCACACCAAACCAACACCGAAATCAGCATTCTCGTACAGAACGAGTCTGTCAAAATATATTCGAAAGATAGCCACAAACACAAACACTAAAAGGTCAGAGGTGACATAATTTACCGCCGACACGTACAGTGTTTACATCGCAAATATGACTCCTGCCCCAAATTTGTTGGGCAGAGAGTCGCTGAAGTTTGCGTCAACAGTTTTAACTGACTTTTTGCAGAGGTGCAAGAGAGAGAAACCTCAAATCGATGTGGTAACGACGTTATCTATATTTATGGCGCGCTCGATATTGTTCCTTCGGTAGGAACTTGTAGATAAGATAAATAAATCATAACATAACGTTGGGATCTACCCAATTGGATTTGAATCGTAACTTTAATGACAGCTGGTTGGGTATTGAATAAAATAAATACAGTATGCGCCAAAAGTATGGAATAAATTCAATAAAAACGAAACAATTATTTTTTGGGAAAAATCCTCGAACAGGTCGATTTTTAATTTAAAAAATACATATCTCAGCGTAAAATGCGATTTTCATTTGTTTTCGACTAATGACGTCATCGATTTTTTTTTAAATGGCAACACCATATTTTTTTCCTTGATTCTGAAAGATCGTTTAATTCTCTATCAGACAGTACTAAAATTTTGCCCTCTTACATAGGAAAGTTTTCGACTAAATGACGATTGAATGTTAGAAAACGTAAATCAATTAAAATAAAGCAAAAACTTTATCAAGTTTAGTTTTCCGAATTCCATAGTTCTTTTATGGATCACATGGGTGAAAATATTTGCAAAGTGTCATTGTCACACCGACTTTCTAATAAGTATTGTAAGCGACATAGAAACTATTATTCAATTTAAAGTTTTATGGCACATTTAATTGTTACTCAAAGAATTGAAATTTTAATTCTTATCGGATGCGGGAATATGACTAGAACTCAGCAGGAAGTTTGCGATTTATTTAATGAAAAATATCCAGATCGCCCTATCAGCCAATCAACAGTCAGTAAGGTAGAGTGTAAATTTAGAGAAACTGGCAATGTTGTAAATATTCCAAAACCTGGACGTCCAAGCATTAATGAAAATGAGAATCAGAACATTTTGATAAGTATGGTGGATAATCCTCATAATTCTTCACGATTGGTTACATTAAACAATGACACTAGTCAGAGCACAATGCTACGTATCTTGAGGAAGGAAAAATATCATCCCTACAAAATTCAACTTGTGCAGGAACTCAATGAAGATGATCCCGATCGCCGCTTACACTTTTGCGAAATTCTAATGGATTTATGTCAAGGAAATAGAAATTTATACCGGCAAATACTTTTTTCAGATGAGGCCACATTTTATCTGAATGGTACAGTAAACCGTCAAACTTGCAGATATTGGAGTCGGGAAAATCCTCATTGGATGGCAGAGGCACATACCCAACACCCTCAGAAATGTGTGGGTAGGAATAGTTGACGACAGAATAGTAGGGCCTTTCTTCTTTGAAGGAACCCTTACAGGACAAAGATATTTAGAGTTTCTAGAAAATGACCTTGTTCCAGCCCTTGCAGTAAATTTTCCTGATAATGACCCTGACATTCCTGACGATACCATATGGTTGTATGTACGAGATTTTTTGGACAACTGTTTTTCTGGGAGGTGGATCGGCAGACGCGGACCGATAGAATGGCCTGCAAGATCGCCAGATCTTACACCTCTTGACTATTTTTTATGGGGATACTTGAAGTCAAAAGTGTACATTAATAAACCACGTAATTTAGAACAACTTCAAAATCGCATTCGGGACGAAATACGCAGAAATCATTCATAATGTGCAAGAAGAATTTCTTCACAGACTTGCGCATTGTCGACAAGTTGGTGGATGGCAATTCGAACATCTAATTTAAGTATAAAATTTAATCAATTGTATTTTATTTTACATACCTCAGAACTGTTACTTGTTTATGGATAAAATTTACGTTTTCTAACATTCAATCGTCATTTACTCGAAAACTTTCCTATGTAAGAGGGCAAAATTTTAGTACTGTCTGATAGAGAATTAAACGATCTTTTAGAATCAAGGAAAAAAATATGGTGTTGCCATTTAAAAAAAAATCGATCACGTCATTATTCGAAAACAAATGACATTTGAAAATCGCATTTTACGCTAAAATATGTATTTTTTAAATTAAAAATCGACCTGTTCGAGGATTTTTCCCAAAAAATAATTGTTTCGTTTTTATTGAATTTATTCCCTACTTTTGGCGCATACTGTATATGGGTATCTGTCACAAATAGTGATTTTACGGTTATAAAAGACGGCAAATGTCCTTGCATAATATACTCGAAAATCTATTCAGCTTCATAGAGATCAAAAGGCTGACTACATAATTTTCGAGTAAAATTTTACAGATTGCCGCTGTAAAAGAAATGGCTGAGGCACGAAATTTTGCCACCTTTTAATCTTGGTCCGTCTTTGTTCCATGCTGAAAATTATATAAAGGCGAACGATCTGTCTCCGCGAAAGTTTTCAGTGATGGATTGGTACGTCAGTTAGCCCAGATGCTGAAAAATTGCGACATTAGTCGAACTCGAAAACCTCAGCGATAAGACCTACGTTATACTTTTTTTTTAAACATAAAACGTCTTTGTGTCATAAAATAATCCTTTATCGCCTCTCGCTTCACGTACAGGGCGATTCGCTATTATCAATCCATTATTACTTTGTCAATATTACAGTTTGTAAATAATATTCATTTAATTTCACATTTATCCACAAATCAGTTTCCTGTTACAGCGTCCGCGGGAATATGCACCACGATGAGAATACGCGAAACAGAATAAACCGATTAATCGGGCTGAACTGCGTTGACAACAGCTCACTAACCAAAGTAAATTCACGCTTTAAATAGTCTGTTGTGGATTGTCACGAGTTGAACAGCGGAAAAGTCTAAGAAGTTCGCAGCATACCGGTTCAGCAGTTTTACGTCAAAGCATGTTTTACTTGGCAGATTTGTATCACCAGTTGCAAGTTATTATTGTTCTTTAATTTTCTGTCTTTATATTAACGACTCACCCTGCATATCGTCACGTGACGCTCAGACAACCCCGAACCGCTTTCGCGGGTTGTAAATATATTTGCTCGCGGATTCTGCACGTGTTCCAGTTCCGAACTAGGTCAACCACGGCTTATACACGTCTTGTAACGCCTATTCCAACTTTGGAGGAGGCGTTCCGAAATTCAATTTATTTTTTCCGCCGTTCCAGAGACAGCCGACTATAATCCAAATTATTTACGGCTAGAATCCCCTTTTGCCGCAAAGACGTTATTGAAATATTCGGTCCCATAAAGCGGCAATTTGAAAGGTATGAGGTTGAGAAATTGTTCGGGAAGGGAGACGAGTGGGGGGGGGGGGTAGTGTGTAAATGAGAGAGCTCCGGTGAAAAAGTTTAGACAGTTGTACGAAAAGTGAAAAAGGTTGGGAAAGGAAGATCACTGTCATGGACTGTTTAAACTGTCGAGATAGTGGCAAACAATTTGTAATGTTACTTCCGAGGATGGCTATTGAATTGCATAATAAAATTTCCTAATCCTATAGACGTTTCCCAACCGTGGGTCGCCTTGCAACGATAACTCCGTTATAAACTCGGGATTTAATAAAAACTCACCCGCCTTCCAAATCATCGTCGTCGGGCTGTAATTTTCTTAAAAGCAAGCAGGAATGTGATTCGAAAATCCACTTAATCGTTTTGCTTCGCCGGAATCTAAGCTTATAGAAAAATAAACGGAACGGTAGTAGGTAATGTTAAAGATGAGTTGCTTGCTCCGAATGTATTTTTTTTTTTTTTTTGTAAAAGTTATTAGAGAATCATAAACTGTAATATTGACGCAGAAAAATATATTTGTCGTGTTTGACATCTTGGTGGACCAGATTTCAGTTCAACACAGGCTTTAAATACATATGGATTAATTTGTTCAGCTAGCGTGACAATAACTGAGCAATATGATGACATTTAACCCATTGAATAAGAGAAACCATACATTTCCTTCCTTGACTGAAAATGTTTGATCAGAAACCCTTAAACTTGTGACACAGCCAACAGTTTTGATGGAAACATAGGTTACGGAAGGATCAGCGGAAACTGCTAAAACTTTTAATGATGATAAACACGCCGTTATTAAAACTAGGACTGGATAACGATACCTATTACGATCTGCTGGCGTTTTCCATAACTTTGGCAAATCCATTAGTGAAAATCAAGGAATTTTCGAACTCACCACCCGGCTTTACAGCGGTGGCCACCGCTTCTATTCGCAAGAACGATATTACTAAAGGGTGGCGGTGCCGCGAGGGTGGTTTATTATTAAAACCTCAACTGATGAACTCCGAACGGAACCGCTATTCATTTCAAATTCACGGACGAAGTAACCTTTACATAGCCGACTGTGACTTCGAAAGAAGCATTACATCCTTGACCGAATAAAACTGCCCAAGGAACAATTTTCAGTTTTTTTTTTTAATATCTACAGGAGTTCTATAAAACAATTTATTAAATACCATAATACAGATAAATCTATTCTGTTGTAACAACCTCTTTACTACTATCTTAAAGCAACCTTTAGAACAAAAGAGCTCACCCTTATGGACTAAAGACTATTTTTTCATAACCCTAATAAAACTTTCTTAAAACTCTCTCAAGTTCAAATGACTTTTAAATTTAAATTTCTTCTATCGGCTCTCTAACTACTCTAATAACTACTTTTATTCTTTTTTAACTAAAAATAACCTACACTTCTAAATTGTATTATCCATAATCAACAAATATAAACATCAAGAACAATTCTTCAAACATAAAATCCACGAAACTCAAGATGCTATTATTTGAAGTTCTCTTACGTATACAATTTCCTCCTTCCATTACTCTTCTAGAATTCGCGATGTTGCGACAGTTGTGCATGTGAATATCAAAATAACGGATGCCAGTGGCGTGCGCACAAAATTCTAGTGTATGATTATTACAGACTAAAACTTTAAATATTTTTCGCCTTAAAGGAAACTACGATATTCATGAAAAATTCTACTACGTCAATGGTTAAAGAGAACGCTCAAATTGCAAAGAGAGCGCATTATAAAGGGCAAAGGATTAAACAGGGTCGTTGACATGCCTCTTCTGATACGTCTACACTTGTACACACACTCAAGCTAAGGCTTGTTGATGAAAGAACCTCGGGCTGAAAACGAGACTTTTTTTGTTTACTTTTCCTAAGCACAATGGAAATAGGTCGGCAACGTTTCTGCAGGAATAAAACCAAGTAGCGAATTCTAGAAAAAATAATCATCAACTGTTCTGCAAGCTGAAGTTTTTGCATTGTGCTTAGTTTGTCAGCAGATAACCAAGAGAACAACGTCTACGGTTTTTTTCTTAATTGGTAGTTTGCTTAACAATCAATCATTATTCTTCTGTTTTTTTTGCCGCAAAAGGTACACATTATCGTTTAAGACAAGCAAAACCTTCAATTCTGAGAAATGCATTTTTTTTTTAATGTTTTTCTACAATCGCATCTTATGTATCAACACAACATAATAAAATATGCACGACTTGACGTACTATTACTTATACAAAATTTGTTGAACAATTTAACAAAATTAAAAGATAATATTTACCGTCTGATAAAAAAATTATGAATGCCAACTAATTTTAAACTCCAAATTTACCCAAGCAATTCTCATCTTCGGTAAATAACTTAAAAAATGGCCACTCACGAAATGGGGTGTACACTTATATTCGGATATATTTTTAACAGGTACTTTAAATCACCCTACATATCTCTCCCGTAGAGCGTGCACTAATTTCTACACAGGAACAGGGATTTGTCGTTTAAAACAAACCCCTGGGGATGAGATTTATTACCGCGGTAAGCACTGTTCCTGGTAGGGGTGCGAAAGGATTGGCACACCCTTTCTACCATTTTGTGGACCCTTTACAGGGTACTGCTATTTAATATTTCGCATGTTGTCTAGCTCGGAGAATACACTGAAAGAAATACTACTGAAATAGCTACTATAAATTTGTGCTTATAATTTTGTTGTAGAATAAACTACAAATGTAGTAAACCATGTAAGTTTGTTGTTGTGGTGAATGCAATAGTATTATAGAAATCGGGATGTAAATTTGAATATAATAGTAAAACTTTTTACTATATTTTGTAATAAATGTCATATTGTGAAACTTAAAATGCGGGTACAGTGCAAAATAACATTACAGAGACACAGTTGTAGTCTTATTTACTACAAACTGTATTAAAGTACTTTTTTGTGAAACTGTCAACTCCAGTATGGAGTAAGCCAGTAGCCGTTAGATGTAGACACTTCCATCTCGCGCATTCTTGGCCTTCCGTCGGATATGACAAAGATGCAGCAGCCAGTCACGGCTACATCACGTGTACTCAAGTTCACTTCTGTTGGGTGTGACAGACACGAACAGCTAGAGATCCATCCAGAGATCTCTTGCCTGTCCCTGGCGTACCGATGAGAGCCAACAAGCTCGAATCCGGTATATGTCGTATGTGCCACAGACCTTAGCTGTTTGCTATAGGTTTTTCAGGTGATAATTCTGATGCCCGCAGAGTAGTTGTTTCTGAATTCCTCATTTGTAACAGAAGTAGCAACATTTTTTGACTGCCAATGTGTAATTTTTGAAATAATTCAATGGTAATTATTAATGTATTTAACAATCATTTTTATAAAACCTTGTTGTGGGGGTTACAACAATGCTGGTAAACTGTCTTTGTGTCAATAAACTCACAAAACTTATGTAAATGGTACAACAATATGTATAGCATTTGATAATATGTCTGTTGCAGTAAAATTGTTGTTTGTGTTATTACAAAATTGTAAGCATAATAGTATGTGAAATAATGCTACAAATTGTGTCTGGAGCTATAATCAGAACAAATTGTAGTACACAGGTATCTACAATTATTGTAAAAGTGTTACTATTCCTTTTTTCAGTGTAGATTTCCAAATGGAAAAGGTGGTTAATACCTTTACTTTTGTGGCAAAATTCCCACGATTCTATTCCACCGTGGAAAATGAGATTACCCCACGGAGAATTCCACGAATCGAATGAGACGAAGAATAAAAAAAATGGGACGTAATGAAAATTCTACGCGTCGCGTCACGTAGCAGATCGTTTTTCATCCCCTTATAAAACCGCCCGTATGCACTAGATAAAAGAGAAAAACCGTTATGACGAATGACGTCCGCCGGCGTAAAAACAATGCAACTGTTCGAATAAAAAGCGAACTAATTTGTCAGATGTATTGAGAGTGAGTGCGACGTGACCTCCTAGGACCGCCAATGAGATTGTAACGCCTACAGGCTGTCTCTGAAATTCCCACCAAACCACCTTAGATTATTAAGGTCAAAATATGACGATATACAGGATGTTCTGAAAAACAGAAACATAAATTCAGAATAGAATATTACAATTTGTTCCATGAACCATGGGCGTATCATTTTCCCTTTTCAAGATACAGGGCTTTGAAAATAATTTAGTTTCGGTCCTATTTTCCACAAAATTAGACCAAATGAACTGAAATTTTGTTATGTGAGGTTTCTGGCGATTCTTAATGCTCTGGAGTTATTAATTTTTGGCTATATCATACAGGACGTTCACTACAATACTCCTAGGGAACATTTTAGGTCCTAATTTTTTTTAGCTTAATCTTTTTGCCCTTATTGTCACTTGCTGTTATTGCAAATTTTATTCTAAACAAAAAAGGTGCTCTTGTAAGAAGTACTAAAATTTGCCTGTTTTCCAGAAAAACCAGACATAGTACGCCAAAGTCAAGCAGCTAGTAACCCCAATTTCTGTATTCGTGAAAACGAAGGACGCTTCGAACACTTATTCTGATTTTATTTTCCTTAAATTTTAATTTTCTGTTAATAATAATTAGTTATTTTTAGATTTAATAAATAAAGAAATATCTTCTTATCATGTTACATAAATATGAATCATATCGATAAAACTATAAAATATAGCAGTACAAGACTAAGAGACGAAAGGAGCAAATCGCGTTAGGTTAGATCTGAGTTGGGTATATACGAGTATAACTAGTAGTGTATAAGTGTAGTGAATATTACAACCCCTGTTAAAAAAAGTATTTAAATTTTGTTTGTTTATTATCTGATTTTTTCTGGAAAATCATCATCATCATCTTCATCGTCATCGTCATTCTCACTGGCGTTAAAAGGAAATGACGTCATTTACTTTTAGCACTGGTGCGAAAATAGAAAACAATTATGAAATTTTAAATCAGACATATTTATCTACTCAATGAAATCTACAGTTTCAGAAACTACAATTAGAATAAGTAATTCCATAGCCAATTTTATTAGTAGCTGTAGGAATACTGTGAAACTTTGAAATTTTGAACCAAATTTGACCCTCTATGCTCGTTTTTTGTAACGAATCTTCAATATAACCTTCCGCTACTGTACTGGACTTTTATCCACCGTGTCTCTTAATTGTGATGAGATTAGCACTAGAGTCTGCCAACAAAGTAGCCGAACATCGTCGAAAGCAATATCCAGTATAAAGGTGAGAATCACAAATTTAGAAATTCAGCAATAGTGGCAGGCAATACCAAATATGTTGAATCCAGCTAGAGTCGCGGCACATTTATTCTTACTGTATCTTATGAAAATTCTTGAAGAAATTGTGACAATCGGATAATGCACAAAAGAGTATATGAATATTTTCTTAACTGAGGTATCCAGTTTAAAGTATTTGAGCAGCATTATAAGATTTAAGTGAAAGATAGTTTCAATATAAGTTCCAAAAATAGCTTTTTTGTGATGATTAGCTTTAAGTAGACTAAAACAAATGATTGCTTTTGAAGTATTAGGTAATAATTGTCAGGCAAAAATATATGAACGTTACCGATACAACTGCAAAAGTAATTATTACTGTAATAAGAACTCGTTCGGCGCTTTAACTAACTGCCGTTGTCTTAAGAAAGCGAAACGTCAACCCATTATTTACCCTGATGGGTCGACGACGTTGAGAAGGGTCGCCAATATTACTCCAAATCGATACAAACCAGGCCCTACTTCCTTACATAATTGGGATCCAATTTTCGGCAGCAATTAACTGCAGTTAATAACGTTATTACAGATGGCACATGCCCAAAATTCCTTCCAATGTCTATCCCTAATATTCGAAAGTGTAGAAAAATGGGAAAGCCGCTTTGATTTTATATTTGTTTGAAATGTATTACAGGGTAAGATTTCAAACATATTGAAAATAAATTGCCATAGAATGTAAACAAAACCACGTGGACGAAAAGGGGATATCATAGGCGTGACACGCCGTTCAGAGATACATAGCATAAATACTGTGTAGGTAATGCCATAATTATTAGTGGTGATGTGATAAACTTACGGGATTGTTAAACTTATTCCTTTGTTTACAATATAGATGCGCTCGAGATAATTATGGCGCAATGCTGTTAGGAAGGTACCAGATAGATAATTTTAATTGAAGTATTTATAAAATGATGCCATCTGATTTCAGATTAAACTACTTGTTTTAATTTGAAAAATAATAAGTAAAAATAATGAATAATGGTATTTAACATTTATTAGTTTTTTTAAAATTAATTTAATAAATTTTTATTGCTATTTACTACTGATTTTATTTTCATTAATGCCATAATTATTAGTGGTGATGTGGTAAACTTACAGTATTGTTAAAGGTAACTTATTTCTTTGTTTACAATATACATGCGCTCGTGACAATTACGGGGATAATGCTGTGGAGTAACTACCACATAGATGGTTTTAAATTATGCCATCCGATTTCACATTAAACTACTTGTTTTAATTTGAAAAATAATAAGTAAAAATAATGAGTAATAATATTTAACATTGATTAATTTTTTTAAATTAATTTTTACTGCTATTTACTACTGATTTAATTTCTCCTTAAACATTTTTTTTAAATCCTTACTTGTTACTTTTGTTTATTATGTTTTCGGAATAAAGCAGGTATAATTTAATGTAGTGAAGTTAGATTGATAGATGAAATTTTATAAATGCCTCTAATAACATTCTACAAATAGAGGGAGCAAATACAGAACATATTATTTGAAATCGAAATGAAGCACTGAATACAATAAATGAGAGAAAATGTAAGTTTGCTTTACTATTGATTTTCTAAACGCCCTGTGTACATTCTGACGGCTTAATACAAAAGTAAGTAATTGATTCTTTACTACTTTACTTTTAATTTTTTCGATAAATATAAACCTACCTGTATTTCCAACTAAACCTACATTAAAGGAACAATGTTGCAATGCTTCCTTTCGTCGTGCTTCATCGCCCTACAGCACATTTTTTTTTTAATTTTGGCATGGTGAAATATATTAGGCGCTGTACGCTGGATTCATACATAATGACCTAATGCGATACTTCTTCAATTTGTCCGGTAAGAAGTATGTTTTCCGACTTTATTCAATACCAATGTCTATTTAACACAATAACATCTAAAAATATCACAAATGACAAATTAACTCTTCTAAACGTATGTGCTGCGTTGTCCGAAAGCATGGAAGCACGGTATACAGATATGAACTAAAGCACACTTGCTGTATTTAGGTATACACGTGTGAACGGCGTCTGACGTCACAGGTCTACGCTGTGGCGGCGACCGTTTTGTGGGGCGTGCCTAGACTAAATTTTGAAATACCATTTTTAGGCTTTTTTTCCACGAAATTGTCTAGGACAAACGCCATTTCGATTAAAATAATACATTCTTTCTTCTGAACGTATTTGGAAAAATGCAATTTCCCCATTCTTACCGAATCATAGCGTCCGGCGCGCGGCGGCCCGAATCCTTTAAATCTGACAATGGCGCTGAATTTATAGGATAAGTTGGTAGAGAAAAGTCTGGGATTCAATTTGTTGCGGGCCTTGGGCGATGTATTCGGGAATATTGCGGAGGAGACCTCCGCGTACATCAAACCAACTAGTAACCGAGAAATAAAACGTTTATTGGATTTGCACCTCGCGTTACGTTAAATTTTGTACACGTCGCAGGAGGTAATATATGAAACTCAACAAACAAATAGTCGGGAGTATTAACAGGCCCGAATTTTACGGCCCGACGCCTGAAAAAGAAATGAAATATTACAAGGGGTGAAAATAAATCATTTTTCAGGCAAACGAAACTCAAAGAAGGTTTAAACTAGTTATTTCTTTTGGAAGTAGTTGCATTTATAACTATTATTCATATCCTAAAAGTAGAATCGATACCAGATCAAGGAAACCTATTACTTGTTATGTATATTTCTTACCCACACCATCTGCATATGTGACATAACCTTTCAACAAAATTACAACATCCACCTGGGTCCAACTCGTTCCTTTCAGATAGACCTAGATGATATTACCGTGTCTCTAAAGGCATACGAGGATTTTAGAGTAAAAATGTTACTGAACTTGAAATATAGCATAATCATATAATTTAATATAAGCATCTATAGAAAATAAATATTTTACATGAATGCATTAAAATCGTTTACGCACGTTATTACATTCACATTTATTGGCAATAAATTTACTGACCCTTTTGTTTAATACCTAAATATATTACCACTCGTACCATTGAAAACTATTTAGGCAGAGAATTGAACAGAATTTTACTTAGCTGAATATTTCAAACAAAATTCAAGTAATCAATTTACGACTTAGATGTTTCCAATATTTACTTGCATCTCATAGTTACTATTCAAAATCATCTAACCAGAAAAATATTCCAGCCAACTAATTCTCTGAGGATTAACCTCACTAATCGATTCGCTTGTCGAACCAAAAATTCCACATGAGTAAAATAGACCGACCTAATTTAAACGTATGCAGATTGGGTCGACCCATCAAACACCAACGCATAATAGACAATTGGCGGTGCGAAATTGACGCTCTCAAATCCTAAAACTCGCTGATTGAGATATATAGAGGCTAACTATTTACCTCTGGCATTGCAATATTGAACAGTGAAGGGTATATTAGGAGAAGTTGGCTATTCTTATGTTAAATATGCTATAATGTCAAGATAGAAACTATAAAATCAAAACACATGGCGAATTGCTGACCACTGGGGCATATTTTATCACCTGAATTGCATCCAATGGACTAAACAAGAAACAATCTCAAACCTATCCTCGTATTTAGTTTAGTGACGACTAGCAATAAAAATTCTGGAAGGCGTGTAATGATTTCTAGATGCATTCACGTGAATCTTCGATATACACATAAAACGTCGTAAAATGTTAACGGCCAACTATAATTTTATGAAGCTGTAGTACTTATTTTAATGAGTCATGCAACTAATACTGGTAACGACGTAACTAGTCATTAATTCAAACTACATTGTGTAGAAGTATCGGTCTCTCTATGTTCACCTATCGCTTTACACCGATCCGCAGCATGAGCACCCGCGCAACCAGAGGCCTTAAATGGACTACAAATTTAATCAAGACCCTGGGAGAGCAACTCAGAGTACAGACTTGGATAATATGGAATGCGAGGCGTCGCCCCAAACCACGATCGAATCTCATACAATCGAATTAGCCTCGCATGCTCTGGAAATCCCCTAAATGAACACACCTAGACGATAAGTTTCAGATACGGTATCGAAAATTTTGCTTTCTCTTAAGAGGGCGATCTAAATAATACTATATTGTGGTGGGGACATCTCAAATCCCTACTTGATCAAATCAAATCTTCCTTCATTGCGGTGCACATTTCAGAAAATATAATTCTAATCTAACGTGAATACTCTGTGACCTTGAGAAGCTTCAGACGTTTTTAATGGTTAACCGTAATACATGTTTTTACCAATACGGTTTTATCTTACGGATAATATATTTACTTTACAGAAAAATTGGATTTATGTGTCTCATACGAAAAATGAACGTAAAGCTTAAAATGGGTTTGAGCCTGGAGCGGCGCGAGCTGTGTTTACAAACAGATTTAAGAGGATTACAGGATGACGACATACAGGAAAAATGATATTAAGAGAGGACTGGGAAGGTTTTACGATGCTTTATTATATTTTCGTTGTATACGGCTTCCTGGAGTTCCGTCATATACGAGATCCGGGGGAAAGGACATTTTTATAGTCAATTTTAGAATATTCTAGGGCTTTTACCGGCAATGCTTGGAAAAAAATGTCAGCTGTATCGCGACACAGAAACTATCATAAATCTTTTATGGCTGAAATAAAAGCACCATTTGAATTTGTAAACGAATTTGCAAAAAAGTTGCATGACCTTCAAAATAATAATGTACTGCCTATTGTCCCATACAAATCATTGTACTGTCAGCTATTGCATCGCATTGTCATATGTGGAAGGATATGATATGTAAAACTAGAACGGAGTCCTTTTATTAGGATCAAAAAATGTATATATACAATTTACAAGTTAAACAAAATCATATAAAATGAAATATATTCACCTTACTGGTTTATGCGAATGATAGATAAAAAAACCGTCAAGTCAGCGTAAACTTTTACCGATCCATGATTTCGACCCTTAAGAAGTACAACGATCTTTCATAAAAAGGATTACTTCTAGAACAGCGGGCGCTTTGGACAGCTTCAACTTCTGCGATATATAAATTGGTTAAAATCCGTCTGACCCTGAGTCTAGAGGTTATCGGTGATATCTTGACGACTGAGAAATCGTCCAGACTCCAAGATGCACCTATTACATTAAACTCCGAGAGCAGAACTTGATTTTATTAGATTGAGGCGACAATAAAGATAACAAAGGAAGGTACGACGAATACATTGTTGTCCCGAGTTCAGGACTGATATAAAGGCGACTGATTTTGAGAAATCCAATTGTAGCAATCGTTACCTCAAAATGGATGATGTAATTTCATAGCCGTTCGTATCTTGTTTTCAGTAGAAATTTGATGCAGCCTTCAGCAAGAAAGAATCTGCCTCACAATCAGCTAAAAGGAAGGTTGAAAATCGCCCAATACGTAGGATACTACGTTATTACCGCACTTATACAATATACAATCTTCACATGTATACGGTAATAATAATGTCTATATTTCACTTATTAAAACTGCTAATGTCTATCGTTTTCCATCCCACAAATATATTTTTATTCCATCTCGTTCCAGAACAGGCGCGGTCGCGCCTGTCGACGTAAACTTTGACGAGGGAACATCATTATTAGGTACAGCCCGAGCGTTATACGTAGCAGTAAAAGGGTTGGACATGATCAATCGCCAGTGACATTTATAGCGCGAACGGTGTCGCTCGTGGGGAAAATGCGCGACACGCGATCACTTTTACAGCGATCCATCAAGGGAAGGTCCGGCTGGCCTGACAGATTTCGGTACGTGTAAGGATTACTGAGATCGAGCCATATTCGGACGCAGGAAATGTGAAAAACGTTGCTTTATTGGGTTCGACTCACCGTTACATTTATATAATAGACAGCCATGAGTTACGACAGGTTTAGATATGGATAAAGTGTAATTAGGATATTTTTATCTATGGTTGTTACAGAAACAAAATGTACCTCTAGCTGGAATTCTTTAATCTCCCAGAATACAGCCAGAGGGCACCCGACCATGTCGAGGACAAACCTTCGCCTGGTAACGGTTATCCAAACTGGATACTGTTGGATAAGGAAACACCTATATGAAAAAGTGACCTCCGAACAAAAAATTAGCCTATATTAGAGATCCCTTCCAGTAACGTTACCACCTTTTTCCCTTTAATAGGTTGGTTAACGGCTCTGGTGGGTCGATCTCCTAATGGGACGAAGTACAAGGGACCCAATGGAGCCAAATACTGTAGCTCTTTAAGCTACCCTCCTCACAATTCCAGATTCCAGTTCCACCAGTGCTTAGAGGTTTGTGCACGCTAACAAAAATCCATATATACAGGGTGAATCTTAAATAAGTACAAATATTTTAACCAGCAGTATAGTTTTGTGTGTAGAACACATAATTAATAGTTTTTTTACAAAAAAATCAGAAATAAAAAAGTGAAATTTTAAATAAATTTCGTAATTTTTCAGTAGAAAACTTGTTGAGGACCGCTGGCCTAGACCGACCCTTCATACTTTTATGAGTCATAGTGCTGCAGACTGAACGTGTGGTTCACAGTGTTGCCAGTATTACACAAATGTCTTTGCTTCAAGGAAGAAAAAATCTCAACTTTTAGCGAATTTTGTCAAGTGTAACATTTTATATTATTTTTTATTATCAAACTGTCATTGACTGTCATGACAGATTATCGGAAGCCCAAGTCAAACTTGTTAACACCACATAATGCATGAAAATAGCAATAAAATTTGCTAAAAGTTGACATTTTTTCCATTTTAAATAAAAAACGCGTGCATAGTTTTTCGTTATTCTTCATAAAATAACTTAAGGAAATTGTGTTTTGTGTCCCTTTCTAACAGTGTACAATGACATTTAACTTGTGAAATGTGGATTACTGATTAAATAGTAAATTTTTTAACAAACAGGTAAGCTTGTGTGCACGTTTATGTATAATTTTTGAACATTGGACATAGTAATATCACGTAATATCTTCCTAAATATTTTACGGTAGTATTGAACTTGCGGAAATTCATTTTTAATCGTTGAAGTATAGTAAGGTTAGTTCAGATGTTAAAATTTATGTTAATATTGCTGCGTATCATACTACATACCCAATTTTACTGTACTTATGCTTAAAACAAGTATTTTTAAAATAGAACTATTACGTTAAAGGAAACGTAGTATTTATATTGGAGGAGATATGGCATCCTCGCAACAAATCATATGTTTCATTACGTTGTTGGATGAAAAATCAGCCAGCGGTCCTCAAAATGTGGGTATTTTTAAAAAAAATTAATATCTCCGTAAATATTAGAAATTTTTAAAAATGGCTTTCACTAGACTGATTTAAATGACGAACTACACCAGCAGTTAAAATATTTGTACTTATTTAAGATTCACCCTGTATATTTCCGACGTACGCCAAGTCGGCGGCGGTTTCAGCAAACCGAGGTGAATTTTTTTGTAGAAGACACGGGCCTTTTACAAAAAAATTCACCCAGAAGTGGCTCGAACTATCCCGCCGCCGAGAGCGCCAACCGTCCCGGCAGTTGATGGGTAATTACATACCACTCAAATCGCCTGTGCAAACTTCCACTGAAATTTTACGCCTGGCTGTTTCGGAATTATTAAACGAGACTCATAAATCACCCTTAATGGGGGGCGGTTTATCTGTGTTCCGATATTGGTACTATATTGATCCGAATACTGCCGCACGGGAAAATGTCGACGGCGTTCAGTTCCATGTGTATGTGTGTGAATAATACCGAGCGTATAAATTATTAGTAAACGTCGACTAATTAACTAACGAGGATAATTAACATATGAGGGTGTACTCGATAAAGGCCCGGATCAGGATCATTGAACAGATTATGGACATAGTTAACTGTTTTTTTTTTATTAAAACAACCCCATAAAAACAACCATAAGTCACACCAAGAATTGAAGTATTTTTTACGTCTTTATGAACACGTCACATCTTCTTTATCAAACATTTCGTTCACAAAAATGGTAAAATGGAAACCATAAAACCATATATATGCCCGTGCCACCTCTTGGTCATGTTTATGAAATATCCGGTTAAAAGAAAGTCTCATTGACGTTTTTATGAAGACATTACAAAGGAAAATTGTACGTGACATCTATCAAAAATTTCGTTACAGAAAAGGTAATCGACGTACTTCCAAAAAAAATGCATTTATTGATTGTGATACGTTTAGGATGATTTGGTTTACAGAAAATGTAAAACTATAGATTAAAATTTGCAAAACCACATACGCACTAATTTTCAAATATTTCAAATTACAGACTAAAACAGACGTCACTGAGACGCCTTTACCCAAAAATCAAGTCAAAAAGGCGTTGTAGAACACGTACTTCCGCTAAGTCATAGTTATGCTAATTGTAATAAGAGAGCACGTTGCTTTTAATAAGATACTAAGTAAATGCAAACGTCATTTAGACGTCATTATCACACGTCATCAAAAGACGTTATTGAAACAATATTTATAAAAATCTAGATAAATAGAGCACTTTGCTGCAAAGCAAATCATTACATTTGTTGATTGTGCTTACTAAGTTACCAAATAAACCTAACGGCCTTTAGACGTTGCATAATGGTATACTTGACGACGTATCTAGGAAAATTTAATTGTAATAGATTGTAATCCCGAAATCGCGTGATAATTCTATTTATTAAACTTCAAGCTATTAACGACGAAATTACTGCTGATAAATCAAGAGCATCTATAAACCACACCGAGAAATCTATCGATGCGCTTTATGAAGTTAACTAAAGTGTTCCACAGAGCTGTCGTTTCCTTCGCGGCTCATTTAACGGCTCCTAGAGTCGGCCGAGATTTTCGCATTGCCCGTGATTGAATCGTCAACGTGTAAAAAAAGCCCTTACGTCGCTAAAAGTAAGAAAAAGCCGAACATGCCAACCGAGAGAAGATAATTTTTGAATTTCGTTATCACCTACTACTTCTACCACGCCTTTCTACCGTACAACAGTATCGGAACCCGTCTGAGGACTTTCAAAATAGCATTATTAGGGCGCTTTAACTTCTAAGTTGTTTTTTTTTAAATGTTACTGATAATATGAACCAATTTTTAATTTTTCCTTTGGGTTCAGATTATAAACAAACTTCGACCTCTCCATTGTAAATCTTTGTTATCTTTTTATTTCTTCGATCAGCAAGCTTTGCTGGAGTCGGAGATTTATCTTAAAATATCTCTCGGTTATTAGAGAGCGCTTTCGAGCACGCCCTATGAGTATAAATAGGATTTCTGGCGTTATCCCGTCTCTCCGCACCTTTTATTATCGCAAAGTGAACCCATTTAACGAATTTCCGGTTTATCGACAAGTGGTTCGGGCGCTCGCCAGGATTCGAGTATAATCTACTTTTAATACAATTCTGTAACCGAGATTTAAAGGCGATTCGGGCTGCATCCATTATGTTGAACGTGCCAAATGGTCAAACTTAGCTATATCGAATTTTTAGACACGTATAATAATTGGTCTCTCCAAAAAATATTTAGGGTGATTGGAGGGGAACCCCCTAATATGCGAAAGGGGTGTTCAGAGGGGCAAAAGTGAATAAAAAGCCTATTAAACATATGGTCGAATATCAACGGTTACTGATATAGCAATGAAAATATTTTTACCCGAGTTAATTATTGTAATGCATCAGTAGAGAAAAGTGTTTATTCTGTAAGTTTTATAAATTATAATGTTGATTAAAGATCTAATAAACTGAATTCAGCTCGTTTTCTCTTATGAATGCTGCACAATCGACAATCCGATCGAATTGAGCCTCCCTTGTTTTTACTTTTGTTGCATATACTAATGATTTAAACCACCCCCAAAGACAGTAATCAAGAAGATTCAAACCTGGTGACCTTGGTGGCCAATTTTGGGAACCACCTCGGCCAATCCAGCGTTGTGGAAAACGATTGTTAAGATGACTGACAACTAAAATGGGCAGGGGCACCATCACGCTGAAAGTACATGTTTTGCTTAATATCCAGTGAAACATCGTCCAGTACATCTGTCAAATTATTTTATAAAAATTCTACATATCTAGCTCTAGTAAGACGACCATCTATTACAATATCTCGAGGACTAAACGAACACACATGTAAAAATAAATGCGACATAATATAAAATAAGCGTTTATATCACAAACGTCAAAATAAATGTGACAATTAGTAATCACTAATGTGAGTTTGGTTTAGAATGCATGACCTACTCGAAATAAAATATCAAATAATGACAGCTTTCCCAAAAATAGCAATAAAAATATAATCATTGACATCTCAGTAACCGTTGATATTCGACCATATGTTTATTAGGCTTTTTTGCTCACTTTTGCCCCTTAAACACTACTTTAGAATATTGGGGGTTCCCCCAAGCACCCTGTATAAGAATGAATCCCGATAAAAATGCAGTACAATTTTATTGGATTATTATTAAATTCCAGTAGGATTTTGATTAGGATAACTTTGACAAAGTTTAAAAGCATTTATAATTGAACTGCGTGAAAACGAAGCTTTCCAAGGCACATAGGGTAGGGGTGAATTTGTGTAGAGACAGCAAATTAAAATGCGATAAACCAGCCATTTAGAATATTTTTGTACACTTATAGTCAATTTTTCTTCTTCCGCTTCCAATTGAATTAAATTATTGTCCAAATAAATTCTACTGGGATTTGCTTCAATGTTTTTGTAATACATCATAATTGAGACCATTTTTAGCTTTTAAAAGCTTACCTACGTCATTTCAATTCAATTCTATTCCAATTGGAATGTTATATTGTTTCCTTTGAATTGCATTGGAATCTAACTTCCAAATGATATACTTAGCTCCAAACACGAATATTAATTATATTTCCGGTCGAATATCCATAATTTGGCAGTTCTTTTAAGCCGTTTGCTCAAGGAGAAAGGCACTGCTTTATCTACCACTCGCGTATATGTGAAGATAGGTACATTTAGTGTTACGAGGAAACACATTAAGCGTTCTGACGTCACCACCAAGGCGGGGTTCGAACCACTTGTCGATAACGCACCGCCACAGTCCCTTAAGATAGGATCTAACAATAATGAAGGGAGAGAATCGGTTAATATCGCGATAGAAAGCGAATTTATACACTTAAAAGTGAGAGGACTCCTCCCGATAAAGGCCCGTAAAACTCCTCGACGTTGGCTTTTATTAATTTTCGAGACACGGTTATCCGATTCGGAGGCGTTTTGTTCGACTTTATCGAAAGAGGGGAGTTTTATGGCACGTAGGGAGTGATCACACGTGTTTCTACAGGAATTTCTCTCGTTTCTGGTCCAAATATTTATAAGTTCTGGTCTTCTGGATGGATTTGTGACAGGGTACCTTAAAAAGCCACAGCTCTTAAGCCTCATTGGGCCCCTTGTGCTTCTTCCCATTAAGAGGTCAATCCACTTGAACCGATAACCAATCTAATAAAGAAAAAAAGGTGGTGACGTTGCTCATGGGGATCCATCTAATGTAGGTCATAGAAGGCCATCACTCTCCCAACACGGATTCTCTTGTTGATGAGATTGCTGTGCATGCACGCACGGTCTCGTCTTCCTGTTCGCAACCCCTAGAAAGAAGTGTTTCACACTTCCTCATATAATACAGGTGCTTCCTTAGCCAACAGTGTCCAGTTTGAATACCTGTCACTAGACTAAGATTCATCCTAGTCATAGCCAGGCATTTTTTGGCTGTATTCTTGCTGGGGTACTCTAGGAACTCCTTAGCAAATTGACAGCTATTTGTTTCATCCCACCGTGTTTTGAATTCTTTGTGGGTGTTCTCCTTGATAATTTCAACGAAAGCTGAGACCGGAAGCATACTGGGGGACCAGGTCCAAAGATACTGAGACCCGATGCACTCATGGCCAACTTATCAGCTGTTTTATTGCCATAGCACCGCTCGTGTCCCTTTACTTAGCACACAGATATGCTGTTGTCGGTTGAGGCCACTTCCAGTGCTTGATGGCACTCCCATGCTGATCTAGTTGGTATCTTATGGTTACGTAAGATCAGTAGTGATTGTATACTATCTGTGTAGATTCTGATGGTTTTGCCCGTTATATACCTACGGACAATTTCCTTTGCGGCTTTGGTTATACCTGCTACTCCCGTACGGTAGCATGCCCACTGATACCGGATGTACAGCTATCTGGAGTAGATTCCACATCCTGCACTTTCTTTTTGATCCGTCCATGAATATGTTGATTACATCCTCGCGGGCGGTCTTATAATTCCTGATAATTAACGTATAGGGTCTGTTAAAAGCAAACTTGGCTGAAATACTGTCAGCGTCTGCCTGCAGAAGGAACATCCTTCTGATCACACCTCTCCACATCCTACATCTAGTATAATACCAATATACTTGAGGCGAAACTTAGTTGTCACAGCCACTTCTTTTAAATAAATATCCATTGCTATGATCGACGTAAATCGCATAGCTCCAGTACCACCAAACAACAGCCGCATAGGCTAACATGGATCTCTCAATGGCAGTGTATATCCACATGACTACTTTTGGTTTCATTCTCTAGGTTTTACCATCAGTTCTGCTCTGAAGATTCCATGTTGCTTTGCATCAAGTGTGACTCCAAGGTATTTCACATCCGATGCAAAGCTTGATGTAGTGTTTAGGAGAGTTGGTGCCCTTATTGGGCATTTTCATCTTCCTTAAAGTTCACTGTCTTTTTTTTTTGAGAAAAATTATGAAAATTGATACATCAAAACTGCCTCTTACTGCCTAAAGTTTCCCGATTCATTGCATCAGCTAAAATGTTCCAAAAATAGGACGTTCAAAAAATTGACTATTATTATTTTCAAGCTTGCACTTTATGTCTGTATAACAATACTATTCTGTAGAAATAGACGTTTACTATGCAAAAGATAAAAGTGCTATAAAACGATTAACATTAAAAATTGGAAAGCATATTCAAAGAAAACGTTTAAGTGATCGTTTTCTTTGATTATGCTTTACACTAACATATTTTCATTTTTCATTTAGAAATTCTAATCGCGCTAGTCTCGCTGCAAGTACCGTTTACTAGTCTTGTTAGTTTCGGCATTTCAATATTCTATGGCCTTACAACTATCATTTTTTATTCTAATTAAAAATTTGTGAACAAACATACGGTTGTCGAAGATTTGATTTTATGGAGGAAAGACAAAGACTTCTCAATATACCCATCATTCTCTGTCGCGCAGATGCAATGGAAAAATATCCGAACTTATTACATAACTCTTGTTAAAACGTAATGGACGACTAGAAATCTAACTGTGTACTTACAGAGACTGCGAGAGGAACCTGGACAGCGTCTTGTTGTTTCTGAGGCCGTCCAGGAAGTCCATGGGGACCGACAACCTGGCAACACCGCACTCATTCATTTAGCTCACTGTCGACGCACTTTAGTTTCCCAACTACACTGGAACTATTTTTTGAAAGGGTACACTCTAGTTTTTTTTAAATACGTATTAAACTTGTACAACAAAGAACTGGTCAACAAATTCAACTGTAACTGTGTAACTGGGGAAAAAATAACCTAGCAGTTTATAAAATAGGAATGTGTGGTTTGGTATACTTCTTGTACACAGGCAGGTGTTACATTCTTTATGAAGCCAATGATTTTAAATTTAGACCTCTCCAATAAGACCACCGAAAATGTGTCTGGTATAACATATCCCTTTTTTTTCTGAAATATGTACCGATATATATCTACAGTGGCGGTTTCATGAACATGAACATTTCCAACTTAACACGCTTAGGTCACATCTCATCTATCTTGATTGATCACATGCCACTATATGTTCAAAACGACTTTTGGCTTCAACTTTGTCTACGAACTCATTTCTTTAACATTCTCAGGCATCAAAGAACATATATGACATGCGATAAGAACGTAGGTAAATGATTTCTCATATCAGCTTAAATAATGTAAAAAGGTACAGATTTATTTGACTTCAGGTTGTTAACTTCCATAAAAAGGGGGTCCTCGAGGACCCTTTTTTGTTTGAACATGCTTGCACGTGTCTTTTGTTCGTATCAGCAAATCCCCCATGTTTCACGTAATATTTCATTATAAACATGACATGCCTTTTTATAAAAGGTTTTAATAAAGTGCTTGAAAACTTGATTAAACATTGATTTTTTTAGGCATCGAACCCTTCGCTTACCCTAAAAAGCATTACACCTTCCATCGGAAGACCCCTAAAGGGTCAGAAGGTCGATATGAGAATTTTGTTCTTGCTGAAAGCTGATGGCAGTCACGTTGCACGCAAAATACGTCTAACACGTTTTAGCTTTGTTTCGAAACAAACGACTAGGATCGACAAATCAATGTTAATAATATGTTAATCCAAGATTAAGGGAATAAAAAACCAACGTGATGGTCATACGGGTCGAGTTCCGGTTCGATATATCCCAATTTAATGGCAGTGGGACGTGCCTTGCAACGCCGATATCAATCCGAACTAATGAACCATTAATTTTGCTTTAATTTGCACAAATTTGCATCAGTATCGTCCTCAAACAGCAAGCCTAATGAGGATCGAATCTAGTCAAAAAACGTCGACGAAGCGTAATTCAATTTAATTTAATTCCCGAAGAAGCAATATAAAACAGGAGCCTAAACAAAAGTGAAAAATAAACTATAATATAGTACTGTACGAAGAACCGTCTATGTTAAAGCGTCTATTTAACCGTTTTTTTTTCATAGTTTGCATTCGAAATGTGACCATCATTTCAACTTATCGTAGTCCAAATGATGACAGTATCCGGGATAGTCATATGTGATTTGACCGCACAGTAATGTGCGTTAGTTTTCGCCAGAATGACCTTCATTGCCCCTCACTGCGAGGCCGGTTAATTATGAGGTGCTTTCAAGAGATGGCACGGGATGAATCGCGTCGTTCTATTGGAAGTGGAATCTTCTTTGTAGCCTTCTACCACTGAACTCCTGAATCTGCACAGCAACGACGCAGATGATCTACGAAAACGATGTCCAATATATTGTTGAGAATTTGGAAGACCCAGGGACAATACTATATTACATGGCATTCTCCCAAGTATTAATGCCAACTGATGCACAGAATCACCCATATTAATATTCTTTTTCACTTAAACTGAACGTATGACACAAAATTGGAGGCCAATAATGAAGTTGTAAAAGTCAAAAAATAACCAATAACTGTGGTTACCATGACATCATCAAATAAGAGCACCTAATAATTTTGAATTTCAATTTATGAAAACGTTTCTGATATTTTAATCTGCAAATAAAATCTAATTGGACCGTCGTAGATTAAATTTTTAATGATGCACTTTCGATATAAACTCTGTTAATGAAACTTTTATAACTAAATCACTCGCCTAATAACCCGTAATTTAGCGTTACATTCGTTTCATTATAGTGTTCATATCGAAGTAGTATCAGTAATAACTATAATAATCCTATAAAAGTATGTTATTGTTGTGAAAAGTAGAAATAGTAAAGGGCACTGTATTTCACTATCTGTTGTCGTAACACAAAGGGAAATTAACCGTTGCGAAAACGTGGCTCGAAACTTTTCGGGTAGTTCTTAATCCGAATCCACTTTAATGTCTTTAATTGCATTTAATTTATTCTAGGCCAAAGGACCGAGTGGCAAATTCTAACGAGGGTCCCAGCTGGTTCTGCACTTAATTATAACCCTCTTTCAAACACCGTGACGCCAGAACTCCCCCAGCAAATCCGTAGATTTACGATTCAGCTACACGCGTAGGTCGTCAAAGTAATTGGTTAGGTGTTACGCACACCTTTCTCTCGCCAAACGTATTGTCCTACTTCTATATATCTACCTGATATAAAACACATAATATACTTCTATTGAAAAGTGAAAATGTGTTTAGAACTCGCTACAGTTTCGTTTAAGATTCATTACCTCATCCGAAAATTCGCCTCCATTCGAACTCCACAAGCCAATTTTTTCCGGTTCGATATAATGCTAACATTCCAACTTCAGAACAACATATTCCCTACTCCCGCAACTGTATAATTAGATGCTGGCAAATTCCAAACTACCTCTCCCAGTCAGCACTGCATACCAAACAGTTTCGAGCTGCGCCTAGGGAAGCCTGGAACCCACCTCGATATGTACGGACTAGGTATTCAAAGACCGACGTTGCGGGGGAAATTGAAACACGCCTTTTCTTTTCATCGCACATTCTCAAAGATAGAAGGACGGCAAAATGTAAAATGTGACTTCTAAGAATAAATTTACAGGTGCCACACTGTTAACTGCATCGTGTACTTAGCTATGATTTCATGTAAATAAATCAGTAGTCTTAGTGAAAATCAAACAATCAATACCAACATGATAGCTAATATCTCCAAATAACAAATTAACTTAGAGAACCACCTGCAAAAAAACCGGTCGGCCACAACAAATGCTTAATGATAAAGGTAGAACATTTTCCAGTCGATCTTCCATATAACTGACAAGGTGCACCCCCCAATACCGTTCAATTATCGGCACTTTGATCTTTTTCAGTCATGTTCTGGGTCCTTGAATTGAGAAACACCTACAAAAAGAAACGGTCGACCACAACAAATGCTGAATGAAAAAGGTATAACATTTTTCAGTCGATCTTCCATATTACTGACAAGATACAGCCCCTCAATTACGTTCCATTATCGGAACATTGATCTTTTTCAGTCACGTTCTGGATCCCTGAATTGAGAAACACCTACAAAAAGAAACGGTCGACCACAACAAATGCTGAACGATAAAGGTGCAACATTTTCCAGTCGATCTTCCATATGATTGGCAAGACACAAGCTTTGATTATATCCTTATACTGTATTCCGCGCATTATTTACTAAATTAAAAAATTATATGGTCGGAAGCACTTTTGACGATTACGTAATAATGTGAATGTGAGAAAATATATTTTCGAAGAAAAGATATTTTCTGCTCAATCTAACTTGGTAGACACAGGTAATGTTTACTGTTACAAGTAATCAACTTTCACCCCAAAGTTAAAGTAACGAAGGCAACTGTTGTTGCATTTTTTTCTCGTTATACTTGAACGTTTAAATTGAATTTTTTTCCGATGGATTACAAGCCATTTTACATACCTCTTACCTTAACCGAAAAATTACGTATCTCATTGGCGTGCCCAAAGTGTATTAGGTACGCCTATCTTACGTGCAAACAATAAGCCGTTCCATGGATATCTCGAATGCTTTGTTAAAGTGCCGGAATTGCCTCAAAGGATCATGTGAAGAAATTGCTATGTGGCGGCGAAAGTTCTGCTTTGTGAACAAGTCTAGGAATGTTGATAATAGCATCGTCATATTAGAGAGCGAGCAAAGGCTACCTATCTGGGCCGTTTTTCCGCAAAAATTATGTCTAACGCGAACGCGAATAATAAAATATACAGACCCTGACCAGAAAATTAAATAATAATTATGAGGCTATTAGTATTAATGATAGGGAATGCGAAAATGATTTAAACGTGACTTGTCGTTTGTATACAAATCGTTACTCCAAAAGACAACAACCGAATCCCAGAACAGTATAAAATGCTGTTCAAGCGAGGAGAACTCAACTTATGAAGGCTGCGGATAAGAAAAACTGCAACGTGTTTTAAATAGAAAGAAATACATTTTATACAGTGTGCAGGTTTTGACAGTAAATGGTTAGAAAATCTAACCAAAAGTGTTTAAATATAAATATAAAACATTGTGAGACAACGTCCTGCTTATTGTTATGTATACTCTACAAAACAGGACCGGTTTCAAAATTTTCTCTTTCTTCGACTTAACAATCATTTTATCTTGAAAATATTACAATTTCCACTAAAAGATTATGCTAATGAAATTGTTTAATATGTCTTCTAATACACATTTTAAAAAACTCTGAATAACCAGTTCAAAGTATATCATTTGTAACAAATTTAAATAGAAATAAGACGTCAAAAAATTGAAAAACGTCTTTTGTCATAAGAGTTATTCCAGTACTCTAGGCCAATTAATTTAAATAAAAAAACCATCCCCTTTTCCGCTTGGGACGTATTCATCTTAAAATCCCTGTTAGGAAGAATCCTGCTTATGTAATGCACCCAGCAAACTCATACTTCCCGGCATTTTAAGAGAACCCAACAACGGAACGTTCGCCTCGTACGCCACCCACACCCTCCGCACCCCCTTCTACGAATACGTAACGACGCGAGAAGCGGAGAAGTTTTTTACAGCGTAGTAGTCGGTCAGCTTGTAAGAACCAGGGCCTACTATCACGTTTACATTTAATATTCCACCGCGCATTAAACTTAAGACTTTCGGCCGTCCGGGGTGAGGAGGGGAATGGGAGCGAGAACCATCGCGCGGTTTTTACGAGAAATCCCTCGAGCCGAGCAGGGATAAAAATTAAATTCCGAAGTTCGCGAGTATTATCCTGACGGGAGTGCATCATAAAAACGATTTAATCAAAGACGGAACGGAATGGAGGCGGGGATTCTATCGTAACAATGGTGTCACGAATTGCGCGATGTAAAAAAATGGAATTTCACCGAGAAGGAAGCGTTGTATCAAGTAAAACCGCAGGAAAAGCGGTATTGTTCGATATTATGCGACAGTTTGTCTCAGAGATACAAAAGGACTTTTTTTTGATGGTTACAAATTGATGAAACAATTCTTCGAGCCAGCCAACAGACACTAGTCGTTCTTTTTCCGAGGGTGTTTCCTTAACATATAAATATTGATTGCAAATGAAAATACAAATAAATAACATTGTTCTAGATGACAAGTGACACAGTGTTTCATTTCAACCATTCTGCTCACGTCGAAGCGATTTCAGATGAGGTGAATTTGACAGGATAACAGACCTTATCAATTTTTATGTATAAGGTATTAAACATAAATCAATCAAGAGTTTACGTGTTATAGTGTTTTCCAGCATAATATACAGTTTTCAAATTACTAAAGGACCCCGCAATAATCTCATGTAAATTGGGTTTCTGTCAAATTGTCTGAATTTTTGATATGTTGCTGCCAACTGTCAATTTTTCCAATCTGATATTAGAATTGAATTCAGCTCCCTCAAAAGCCCAAACTGCTAATGTCAACAGAGAATATTTACTTTTCTATTCTTCGTCGACAGTGAATTGACAGCTGTCAACTGTCAATTTTGACAATCTGGCATGAGAATTGAATTCAGCTCCCTCAAAAGCCCAAACTCTCAATGTGAAAAGAGAATATTTACTTTTCTGTTCTTCGTTGACAGTGTATTGACAGCTGTCAACGGTCAATTTGTCCAATCTGACATGAGGGTTGAATCCAGTGATCTCAAAAACATTACCCTATATATTAAAATAATTAAAATATACTTTTGACATCTGTAAATAGTATTGAAAATGAATAGTTTTGTAACGGGCCAGGGGAGCTTTGGTAGCTCCCTAGCTGCTAAAATGTTCATTTTGGCACTTTGTGCCCATGGAGACTTTTGTTCAGGATGACAAAATTTACAACATATCAAAAATTCAGACAATTTGACAGAAACCCAATTTCCATAAGATTATTGCGGGGTCCTTTATTTCTTAAGTAATTTAAAAACAGTATTCACATTAAAATGAAGCCACTGCGATATTCAACTGTAACGCGTTCACATCTTTTGAATACTCTATATCAAAATCGAAATTTATTTATGTAGTAAGTACTTAGTTTAGGTATAGTATTTACTTCAGTATGTCCTCTGTGGTAAAGCCACTGCGCTAGTCAACTGTCGAGTTTTCATATTTTTCGGATACCTTGTGTGTATAAAAGTATTTCCCAGTGAACACACTGTATATCTCATACCATCCTCCCAGTTGCAACCAAATATTACAATTTGCGGGACGAATACATACAACGAGATATGTACATTTCAAAACATTTTATTACTGATAGGGACGCATATATGTATATAACCGTAACCCGATATTTTCCCGATTATCTCAATTTCCCTTGCCAGCGTTATTTTCCACCGTTTTTTGCAGAGCCGCAAAAGCTATTTTTAACACGTGTTCCCACTGCTAGATAATTACCGACCAACATAATGCGGAATATGCTTGTAACGGTCAGTGGTGCATCCAACATTTTGGTTTGGGAGGGAGGAGTTATAGAAAACATAAGTAAATTAAATTTTATGTGACTCATTTCTTATCGGTTAGAACAATAAGATTAGATTTTGTATGTCATATGAACTACTCCCACTATTTTTACAAAAGGAACTGACTCCCTATTTTTTGTATTACAAAATTGTAATGTAAACAATAAATATTTTATTAATAAATAGTAACAACAACAATTCGTTGTTATTTGACGGAATAACTTTTTGGAATTACTTCGCTCCCCCCCTTTGATGCGCCACTGGTAACGGTAACAATTTACCACAAGAGCTTTTACAAAAAATAGAATTCACACGACAGATCGATACAAACAGAATATGCCAGCGTGCAAGTCGACGGTTTTTTGTACCCTGACAACACCTAACAATTCGATTCGAAGAGGCAGACGAGCGTCGTGACTGTCAAAGGTAAAATAATTAAACAGCGAAGTTTACGATCGAACTCGCGGTTCCAATTAGCGACATTTGATGTATGAATACTAATAAGGGGCGGTGCTTCTACCCCTGGGCTCGTTCGCGATTTAGAATAATTTAATTGGTTAAATAATGAGATACGTATACATATACAGAATTTATTACTAGATGATTGCTTCATGAAATTCGAAATAATTCACGCGAAATTGAATTATGCGTTGTGTCTAGACGGATTTCGTGATTTAAATAGGGATTAGACAAGGAAAACAGTTTGCAATATAGCGATGTTGAGAGAGATGCCATTACATATTAAATATATTGGTACAGAAGTCACGTCTCAAGTTACAGTATTTAGTGCGTAAATTCATGAATAGTTATTATATTAGTTTGTATATCTTTCTTGAAAATCAACCAAAAATGAAAAACTTCTTGCCGTCTGGCAACACTCATTTGTTCATGCTGATAGCGCTTATAACCACTGTATCCAGGACTGTACTAGAAACAATTGATCGTTGCAATAATTAATTTTTTACTCCAAACATTTTTAATAAGTAAAAATTTTCAATTATTTATTCCATTTTCTATTACCGAAATTTCGAAAATTTTGTACCTTTCGTTAAATTTGCAACACGATAATAAAACAACCATGACATTCAAATTTAATGCTGCATATATTCCCAGTTTTTTGTTTCTACTGGAAATAGCTATTTGTGTAATAATTACAATTTGCCCCGCACAAGTTGGAAAAAATAAACTTTCCCTAACTCAAATTAGTTACTTAAATGTACAACTTTTTAACACTATTAAATAAAATATAATATGATCTAATCACCACCACCACGACTTGTAATGTAATTTTATCCTGGTTACTAACCCCAACACGCAACCCTCATTGTACAAATCGCTGTTCCGCGTAATAACGGAAACAAAACGCCGACAAAAACGTGCGAAGTTCCTAGTAGATGCCGAAAAAAATCTCGGTGATTCCGGGGGCGGAAGGAGACCATTACTGGAGCTACAAATCGCCTCTAGTGACAAATGCTGTTTTCTGTACGGGCCAATAAAAATAAAAGATCGCGCTCCGGATAAGCCCCGGAAAAAAAAAGCTGGGGTCGCCGCGGCAGGACCCGTCCGGATTATCTTCGCTCGAAAGGACGGGCTCGAGCCGGCTAAGCAGGAGGCTGGAACGACGGTGCAGCTAATTCCATTTAATTTTCATTAGCTGTTAATCATTTAGTTATTTTGTTTCATACTGTGATGCATTTTTGGATCATTTTTAGGACGAAACAGGGAACTTTGCAGTACTAGGACGATAAAGGAAAAATTCACAGACGTAAAAAGGAATTTTAGGGTATTCGTAAAAATTTGCTCATACCTTAAATCTTCACTTTTCGTTTTAGATACATAAATATTATAATACCATAGAATAGATACACCTTCAACTAGCAATTTGGTATTTTATAACACCTAGAAAAACGTTTTCGAAACCAATCTTATAAAACAGCATAACTCACAAAAACATTATAAGAATCTTTACACAGCAACTATACTACAACTAAAATTGGTACCATATTATAAAGCGCTTAAAAAATAATTATATAATAGCATCAAATCAACTAAACAACAATTTTATAAGAGGTCTATTTTGATATCTCTGGCAGCAATAATACGACATTTTTGTAGCATAAAATCGATCAACAAAAGTAAATTATTTACTAATTGTGTCGTGAAGGTATCAGAAGGTATATAGAAACGAGCATATCTGTTTAATCATATTGTCTGCAACTGGAATGTTATGTGGTGTGTTACTCAATACTATTTTACGCGTTTTACTGCACTTTGTGAAAGCAAATTTTTATTACGGAGATAATTTTATTGTGATTCGTATGACCTATATCTTTTTTAAATTTCATGATTTTGACGTTAAAACTAACTCCAAAAGCTTTCGAATCATCATACTTATCCTTGTTGTTACTATTCAATATGAGGAAATCGGCTAAACTTTACGGATCTCAAATTCTTTTCGAAATATAAGGCATCAACACTGATTTTTTTAAATTAAATTTTGATTATATTGATGTAAGATTTTGAGGAAGCTGATGAATAAGCCGGTTTTGCTAGTTCTCTATTGTCTTGTAGAGGTCGCTAGCTGCCACCTTTCCCTACGACGTTTTAGAATAACTTTTTTGAGGTTAGGTTTTGTGTGCAAAGTAAAAACAATTGAACACCCAGTTTCTGATGATATAATCCATCTCACAGCATATATTGAGAAAACATGGACCCTATATTTTACAGAAAATTATCCATTTCAAATTGTAATAAACATGCCGATGTTTTCGATTGACGTTGACTTGTTTTTATGATTACACGTCCTGCGGGGTACAGAAGGATATGGAACCTTTATGAGGGTGCACTCGCGTCAGACGTGTAAAAACTGAGCTGGAAAATATCCACACAGACGCTGGCGTTTTATTTTAAAAAACATCGCATGCACTCTACATGGAAGGTCTACGTAGGGAAAATTTGCCAGCTCAACTTCCTCTTTATGTTGTGAAAGTATTAATTACTTTCAGTATGACTTTTCTATGTAATTTCAACTTTTATAAGTTGGCACTACAATCCTATTGTCGTTTATTTAGTTTTCCACGGGAAATTATTTTGCCACGTTCTCACAAAAGTATAAAACTAGCTAGAAAAATGGAAGAAATAAGGTTAAGTTAATAGAGAATATTCTTTTAAAGAGTCAAAAATTAAAGCTCCTTTCTATTGCACTACACAAAATGTATAAAATGATCTTCGGTCACTGCTATAATGTTAGCAGGTGGAAGAAAAGCTGGTTGGTTATTTTTTGCTTTTGTATTAAGGATTATATTTGATGTTGCTTTATGTTGATTATATTAATAATAACACGTTGACGGAACAAATTATGAAACTGACTAAACATCAAACATGAGAAATCGTTGAATGAAGCAGTACCTAAGTCGTCAACAATTTTTTTTGTTAGCTTAAATAGCGAAATTTTATTTTAATCATCTTTGTTTTATTTCAAGAAAAATGTTCTTGCGGCACCAATCAAAAAGTTGACATCAAGAAAACTGTTACTTCAAGAGTTTGTCCTTTCGCACTATACCCGATATACCGTGCGCCCTGCCCTCTCTTTGACTTCTATTCAAGGAAACGCCACATCGCTTCTACCTGTAATCTAATCTAACAATTTTCCGTAAACTGATGAAAAAAAAGCACCTCTTATCTTGGAACAACGGTGGCAACAGCAAAGAAACGAGCCAGTATATCAAGAAAAAAACGATATTCTCAAACTCGGCAACATTTATTCGCCTTGGACGCCGGATCGAAGTTCTTTATTCCTTCGACCCAAGGCGAATCGTGTTTTTTATTCCGCCCTTCGAACCTCAGAGCGGTTTCCCAGGATATTTTATTAGAACGAGAAAGAGTTACACAGAATTCTAAAAAAAAAACGATGTTTAATCGACTTTAACCTCGAACTTAAATAAAATCACTACAGCATTTCATCTCAATCATCAAATCTCTCGATAAAAAAGTGATACAATTTTCTCCGACTCCCTCCTTTATCAATAAAACCGTCGGACGAACCAATTAGGCTAAGGGCGGATTTAAATATGCCCCTTCCACCGCCGTAATCAACCAAACTAAATCAGGCCGGGTCCCCGGGGAAATTTAACAAAGCCCTGCCAATAGAACGGTTTACTTTTCGAAGATGAATTCGGAATACACGGATCTCATTGTATGCCGGTTTGTTTAGTGTGGCATTAGATGATTGTCAGCTCCCGACCACAAACGTGTACGGAATTTCAACAAAAAATTAATGGATTGGTTCAGTATGTACGCCCACTGACATCCCAAATAGTATTATCGTGCATCATCCTTCAATGATATCAAAATGGAAAACAGTCATCAGAATCAAAATATTATCAAGAATGTTCATTTTTAAAGCTACTAACTTTTTACACGTTAACCGTCTTGTCTTATTTACATTAGAGAATTATGTTTAATTTGTATCATAAATGTTAGAAATCATGGCACAGCTGTTATTTCCAGTAAAACAAAATTTGGACGATGAATTAGTTGAAATTAAATATCAATTATAGCGATGAAGACAAAGACAATTGATCATAACGATAACGAGGGTGAAAATAATGTTGCCGTTATTGTGATTGTTTTTATTTATCTCCAATGATGCAACTCCACTCGCACCCATTCCCCCGAGTTTCCGAAGAGTAATGCTGCAGGAAAATACAAGCCACTTTCATGAAATGGACCGTCGTTGGTCATTTACCATAGCAATTTAGGGTAGAGTGGGGCTCTTTCAACCGTGCCGGGACATATAAAGAGCCACATTAATTCCACTTTAAAAGAATTCGCGTGGAAACGAGAAGGATTACAGCACTCAGGACAAGGTATCTCAGTTTTTATGTGCAAAGCTTGCGGGTGAAGTAAAGGAGGTAATTTTTACGGTAATATAACAACCACTTATACTTAACTGGGTTTGATTGGTCTGTTTTATGAGCGGATATACGGTAACTTTCTACACGTGAATTGAGTAATAAACTTCTCTGATTTAGCATATATATATATATATATATATATATATATATATATATATATATATATATATATATATATATATATATATATATATATATATATATATACAGGGTGAATCTTAAATAAGTACAAATATTTTAACCAGCAGTATAGTTTTGTGTGTAGAACACATAATTAATAGTTTTTTTACAAAAAAATCAGAAATAAAAAAGTGAAATTTTAAATAAATTTCCTAATTTTTCAGTAGAAAACTTGTTGAGGACCGCTGGCCTAGACCGACCCTTCATACTTTTATGAGTCATAGTGCTGCAGACTGAACGTGTGGTTCATAGTGTTGCCAGTATTACACAAATGTCTTTGCTTCAAGGAAGAAAAAATCTCAACTTTTAGCGAATTTTGTCAAGTATAACATTTTATATTATTTTTTATTATCAAACTGTCATTGACTGTCATGACAGATTATCGGAAGCCCAAGTCAAACTTGTTAACCCCACATAATGCATGAAAATAGCAATAAAATTTGCTAAAAGTTGACATTTTTTCCATTTTAAATAAAAAACGCGTGCATAGTTTTTCGTTATTCTTCATAAAATAACTTAAGGAAATTGTGTTTTGTGTCCCTTTCTAACAGTGTACAATGACATTTAACTTGTGAAATGTGGATTACTGATTAAATAGTTAATTTTTTAACAAACAGGTAAGCTTGTGTGCACGTTTATGTATAATTTTTGAACATTGGACATAGTAATATCACGTAATATCTTCCTAAATATTTTACGGTAGTATTGAACTTGCGGAAATTCATTTTTAATCGTTGAAGTATAGTAAGGTTAGTTCAGATGTTAAAATTTATGTTAATATTGCTGCGTATCATACTACATACCCAATTTTACTGTACTTATGCTTAAAACAAGTATTTTTAAAATAGAACTATTACGTTAAAGGAAACGTAATATATTATATTGGAGGAGATATGGCAACCTCGCAACAAATCATATGTTTCATTACGTTGTTGGATGAAAAATCAGCCAGCGGTCCTCAAAATGTGGGTATTTTTTTAAAAAATTAATATCTCCGTAAATATTAGAAATTTTTAAAAATGGCAAATATTTTAACTGCTGGTGTAGTTCGTCATTTAAATCAGTCTAGTGAAAGCCATTTTTAAAAATTTCTAATATTTACGGAGATATTAATTTTTTTTTAAAATACCCACATTTTGAGGACCGCTGGCTGATTTTTCATCCAACAACGTAATGAAACATATGATTTGTTGCGAGGTTGCCATATCTCCTCCAATATAAATACTACGTTTCCTTTAACGTAATAGTTCTATTTTAAAAATACTTGTTTTAAGCATAAGTACAGTAAAATTGGGTATGTAGTATGATACGCAGCAATATTAACATACATTTTAACATCTGAACTAACCTTACTATACTTCAACGATTAAAAATGAATTTCCGCAAGTTCAATACTACCGTAAAATATTTAGGAAGATATTACGTGATATTACTATGTCCAATGTTCAAAAATTATACATAAACGTGCACACAAGCTTACCTGTTTGTTAAAAAATTAACTATTTAATCAGTAATCCACATTTCACAAGTTAAATGTCATTGTACACTGTTAGAAAGGGACACAAAACACAATTTCCTTAAGTTATTTTATGAAGAATAACGAAAAACTATGCACGCGTTTTTTATTTAAAATGGAAAAAATGTCAACTTTTAGCAAATTTTATTGCTATTTTCATGCATTATGTGGGGTTAACAAGTTTGACTTGGGCTTCCGATAATCTGTCATGACAGTCAATGACAGTTTGATAATAAAAAATAATATAAAATGTTACACTTGACAAAATTCGCTAAAAGTTGAGATTTTTTCTTCCTTGAAGCAAAGACATTTGTGTAATACTGGCAACACTGTGAACCACACGTTCAGTCTGCAGCACTATGACTCATAAAAGTATGAAGGGTCGGTCTAGGCCAGCGGTCCTCAACAAGTTTTCTATTGAAAAATTACGAAATTTATTTAAAATTTCACTTTTTTATTTCTGATTTTTTTGTAAAAAAACTATTAATTATGTGTTCTACACACAAAACTATACTGCTGGTTAAAATATTTGTACTTATTTAAGATTCACCCTGTATACCTAGTTACTTCCATTTTGTTTCTTGTTAATTAATTGACAATTAGGTTTATATTTGATGAAATTCACTAAATCAATAATCTAAAGTTACCCTATCCTGAAATTGTAAAATCATCTTTGAATTTCTCCACTTTCAACAAGTGAATACAAGGCAACTCTCGGACCTCATAGCAAAGCACAAAAACTATGCCATCCACACCGCTGATCCCTTATCTGGCTCCCCATAGGACCGTTTTGCGATAATTCAGTGAGATAATTCTACGCTCCCGGGCCTACCGCGATATGAGGACACAATGGTCCATATTTCAAATTATAAGCATCTGGCCTGCGAGGCACGTACCGCAACCGCATACGATTACGCATTGCGAGTGAGGAAAGTCTTAGTTTCTCACTAATGAGGACCAATTAAGCGGATCAGAACATTGTAAGTCGGACTGAACGGTATCATAGTTTGAAAGATTCGAAGACTTGTCGACGGGGTTAATAGGGTATTGGGGGTAGATCGCGCCGTCACTTGTCAGACAGTTAAAAAGGCTTTAGTGCAGTTGATGGATCCTTTCATTCAAAATTATCAAGATGTAGAAAGCGGCAAGCGGTTTGGAAAGCACTAGCTCTGTTACTGTCTTTTTTCATTTGCTTTTCTATTTTCTTCAACGATTCTTTCACTGAATTTTCTCTAAAACCATTGCAACTACCATAACAAATAAAGAGAATGACGAAACCTTAAAACAGTTCTCTTCATACTTTCCTTGTTCTTTCTCCATCTTTGCCTTCAAAAACTGTGACAATTTACCTCTATGATTAATAATACGACTTCAATTAATTTTCTTCGCAAACTCTTCATTCCTATTTTTCCCAGTCCCTCATTAACAATACCTACTTACTGCATTCATAAGTTGCTCTCTAAACTTTTAGCAAAAAACTTCGAATGAATTTTATAACATCTGGAACTCCAAACTTCCTGCAGCAGATAACGAAAGCAATTGCAATTTGCAGTTAAATTTTAGAACGAGTAAGAGACAAATATGGCACGAATGGCTCAAGATCCATTAGCCTAATATTAGCATTTTCCTTCGATGCGAAAAGCACTAAAAACTCGCGCTATCCTCTCAGCTATGAGACAGGAAACAACCCCGTTTCGCCCGGCAAAGTTTTATATATTTTCAGGGTCCATTTGCCGCTATACAGACAGATACTGTGGAGGAAGCTGCTTCGAGATTCGTTACTATCGATTAAAGTTTGGAGATGTAGTTATATGCGAAACTTTGCCGTCCAGATTAGGGATTTTGGCCTGATATTAATACCACAGTTTAATATAAACAGCTAGACCACTCCTTTTATGTGATCAGAGGCGACACCATTTTTTGCCGGTCGTAAATCACCTTGACAGGTGCGTTACGAGGGATATCAACAAGTTCTACATCACATTTGCTGCAACAGAGAAAGGTCCAATTAGTATATTTAAACTGTATTAACTGAAAATATTTAAGGAATCGGTTGTCTAACCCTAGATGTATAGGAAGGTACAAACTTTCAATGTGTCAGACGTTAACTTCACGCCGAATTCTGTATAATTTTTTAACAAGAACCTTACAAATAAACCACACATATTCAGACCAAATCAGAGCTATCCTAATCCAACAGTCGCCTACAATATTTGATAGCATCAAAGGAGAATATTTCCAGATAGAGACGTATAACAAAGGCCTGAGGGTTTTGACCGTCGTTGACGTACGGTCTATAATAGAGAAAACTTCGTCGGTAAGCTTTCTATTACCGAAAGATTTGTAATAAATGATTCTATTCCCTTCCTCAGATACCCTTTCGGGGTGCTTAATATCGGTCGCAATCATATTCGAGATGTTCCAGGTAATTTCAGACGGCCGGAGTTATCGAACGGATAACAGTGATTTATCAAAGGGCAAAAAAGGAGATGTGGTTCGCGCAGAATGGGATTTGGCAGATTGTTTCGATGCGGGCAATCAAACAACGACGGCTGGTCTAGTATTTGACGGAATGGTTCCAGAATCGAATGATTGATTTACCAGTCCTAGGGGCTAACACTGCAATTTTTCGATTCGTTGTGACTAGTCTAGAAGTGTATAAAAGTGTATTTTGGAGAAAAACCGACGCCGAAGTCAGTTATACGAAGTAAAATCGAATCAGCAGAAAAAGTTGGCCTGCTATACGTCTATCTGTCCATTTTCATTGGATTAGTTACAGGCTATTTACAAAACTAGAAAACAGTTTCTGTAACGGACGGGGCTGGGACACGAAGAAAAACACGGCAATAAACAACAGCTATACTTGCTCCGCAGACTGCTACAGTTTAAAATAATGCCTTACAAATGCACCTGACGCGATGATAAATTTTCAGCTTTACGTTCAAGAGTCAAACGTAATTTTTAAGTCACAGTTGCTAAAATCTTTCATCTACGTCTTTATAAGTTAATGATATACGCGAAAAATAAACGAATAAAGGTCAGTGATAATAAATTTTCATACAAATGCTGATGAGGACTAATAAAATGGGAATATTAACGTTTCTCATGATCAAAGTTTAAATACAAATAGTTAGATCACTCCTTTTGTGTTATCAGAACCGACAAGGTTTTTTGCCCGAAGTCGTAAATAGCCGATGATTGGTCGTCTGAGGTCCAAGACTTTTGACGCTGTGTGTACAAGGAGTGACAAGACTCATGCAAAGAATTCTGAGGTACGGTAAATCAGGTAAAGAACAGACCTTGATAAGACAGTTTTGTATTAGACATATTATTCACCGCAAACGTATCCCGTAAAGAAATTCTTGAATAATTTTATTTCGAAGTGCTATTAGAGTTCATTAACTTAATAAAAAAGCAAGACTATGTGCTTTCGCCCAACTACTGATGCTATCACGAAAAAAAAAACAAGTTCGTTAACAAGATTCCGTCTGATAGCAAACCGGATTAGGAGCTCGCTCCCTTTTAGACAACCTAATCTGGAAACAAATTAATTGAACTTTCCGAGATAACACCGACGTATTTCGACTGCCTCCTCCATACCCAACAATTCTTTCCCAGTTATACGTATAAATAAATTGCTGCTCGTTATGGAAACGGGGAAAACGTTTATTAATGTTACAGTACGTTACGTAATTCGAGAGCTAAGCCGATCGATTTTCGGGCTCCCAACGGAGACATATAGTGGCAAAGCTAATATTTGGAAGTCGGTTTAGCCGTGCATTAAACTTTGCTTTTCAGTAGCTGCCGAGCACAATAAAACCGAAATTTTGCGCCGCTTTCATCCCTGTATGCGATGGAGATGGCGCTAAAATGTGAAAACCAGGGTCGAACTACTATAACGACCTATTTTATCGACTCCTTATGAGTTATGCCAAAACTGAAAGAGCATTGCATAGGTGAGTTTTTAATAATATCTGAATAAACCTACACACAAAGTTTTAAGTAAAATCCACGTTTAAATTTGACTCTTCCCTTTTGCAATGCAGAAAAACCATGTTTATGAAGTTCTAGAGAAGTAACAAACCCACTTTGGATTCTATTGGTTGAATCGTTTAAATAATCCATTCATTACTAATAAAAAAAAGTATAGAAATATTTGTTATAAAAAGGTTTGTTTTTCTTCTACACTTCAATAATTGTAGAACGGTAGCACGGTAAAATTTAAAAATATTAAAAAATTAATTATCACAAATATTGTAACACTTAGTATATAGGTATGTTATTTTCAATCGACTCAAAATCACGTATTCTATCACCTCCTAAAGTTATTGTAACGATTTGCAAGACACCCTGTATATATTACAATCTATTATCTATATGACCTCCTCCCATATCAAGGCACATATCCAATCTTCGCCTGACTTCTTTGTGGGCTGCGTTTAATTCATTACAAGCGTGATTTTATCTTTCAAATGATTAATATCTCGCGAAGGTGTTTTATAAACCTTATTTTTTAAAACCCCCCATAACAAAATTGAGAGGTGTTAGATCTGGTGACTTTTAGAGCCACTGAATAGGTCCCTTAATCCCAATTAATTTTTCTGGGTTGCACAAGCCTCCTTAGCTGCAAAGGAACATTTTCCAGAAGTGTAGGTAGCTCTTCTTGTAGGAAATTTAGGTCACGCTGTTAAATGTATGTTCATAAAAATAAGGCCCAATTAAATGGCTACCGATGATGCCGCACCATACATTTACTCCAAAATGGCCTTGGTTTTGGACTGGATTTACAATGTGGGGATTTTCAATGGACCAGTAGTGTTCGTTGCGCCTGTTTGGCAAACCATCACTGACAAAACGACTTTCGTCTGTCCAAAGAATGTGCCGAAAAAGGTTCTGATGAACAATTTGAGCTATAAAATTAAGGCTGTTTTCAATGTGACGCTCAGGCAAATAATCCAAAATGTTAATTTTGTAGCCATGATACCCATTGGTCTTAAAAATTCGTTGAACGGTTGATTTATCCAAATTCAATTCCCGACTAACCTGCCGTATAGAATTTCGGTCTTTCGGTCAGTCTAGCTGTATTAACATTGTTTCTTACCCTTCGGTCAATTATTTCATTCTTCCGAACAGAAAATGCATCTTCATTTCGTCGCAAGGTCGCCTGCAATCTTATAAAGGTTCTATGCTCAGAAATGAGGCGCTCTGGATACCTTTCTCGATATAACTCTACAATTCTTCTTGAATTTTTTTGTGACTCGCCGGTAATTGGCCACATATCAACATTTTCTGATTAAAAAAATATTTTGTAAGCACAAAGGTTATACGTCTATACGGTTAAACTTGATACATACACGTGGTACATAGATAACTACTGACCAAATTCCTTTTTAGCTACCATCTCTTTGAATTTTAAAATGAAGATCAGTCCTGCTCTGGCTCTCGCGGATTTTCACTAACCCTAATACGCGGTTACATGTCGTCCTGGGAAAAATGAGCGGGAAAAGGATAAAGCCGTGCCAATATGTGCCGCCACCCGACTGAATCCCCTCTAATAACAGCATGACGTGCAGTTTATTCAAGATTTCATTCCTTCTACGCCCTTCCCTAATGTCCACCGACGAATTGGAGAAAAATGAAAACCTATCCGGAAATCCACGTTCGTTTGACGAACTCCTGGGTCTTTTAGGAAGACCCGATGATCCGCGAGGATCGGGAGTAAAAAATTGAGAGATTTCTCACGTCAAATTCGGAGGTGTACCGACGACTCTTGGTGTTACCCGAGTTGGGATGTCTTCCCGAAACTTATCCCAACGGGATTAGGTTAAACCGGTAAAGGGGATCGAAGGATAAGGCAGGTTCGATCCCTTATGATATTCTTCGCCACCTTCGAGGTCCGGTAATAGTTAATACCCTCTCCGTGATGGTATATTCGAGTGTAAGTGAACTGGAATGATTGGATCTTATAATTTCGCACTTTGGAGAAACATTCGAGTGAAATAACATATCCGCGCCAATGTAATCCAATGTAATCAGGAGGAAAAAACACGGGTCAGCGAATCCAACCAAATGAAAGCCCTTTCGGTCTGGTATTTTTGTTTAATTAAAAACATAATTAAAACGTTATACGCTGTTGATTGAAAAACGGATGTCAATTATTCATTAAACTATGATTCACGCTGTTGCTCACTGTTCCATTGGGAGATAAATTAGACACAATACTATATTATTTGATGATTCACAGTTATCGATAATTTCAAAACATTGGACGATAAATAACAAATTTTTGATTAGGGTAACTCATAATTGGAAGACTACACTGAAAGAACTACCGTCGAAACAGTTATTACAAATGTATACGTACAATTGTCGTAGAATCAACTACAAATACATGTGAAGTCACCTCTGAAGATGTCGGGACTGTAATGGTGAAACGTTTGACAGCAGGGTGTCCCGCATAAAAACCGACACAGAGCAGACATACCTATACAGGGTGAACCTTAAATAAGTACAAATATTTTAACCAGCAGTACAGTTCACTGTGCAGAACACATAATTCATAGTCTTTTTACAAAAAAAATAGGAATAAAAAAGTCAAATTTTAAATAAATTTCGTGATTTTTCAATACAAAACTTATTGAGGACCGCTGTTCCGAGAGTCATGGTGGATCTGAATTCCACAGCGTTGCCAGTGTTACATTATAATTTTTAGACATGTCAAGAATGATTGAAATACGTTTATTTATGAAAATATTAATGGCCATCTCCTCCCCTTTGTCATTTCTATACCTTACCAATAAATTGAAAATATTAACCAGATTATCTACTCACAATCATAGTTATCCAGAATTTGTTCATTATCCATTTTTACTACACTCCAACTGATTTATCACAAATTAAATTTAATATGTTGTGTGAAAATCATAGTTTTTCGTTATTCTTCATAAAATAACTTAAGGAAATTGTGTCTTGTGTCTCTTTCTAACAGTGTACAATGACATTTAACTTGTGAAATGTGGATTACTGATTAAATAGTTAATTTTTTAACAAACAGGTAAGCTTGTGTGCACGTTTATGTATAATTTTTGAACATTGTACATAGTAATATCACGTAATATCTTCCTAAACAGTTTATGGTAGTATTTAACTTGCGGAAATTAATTTTTAATCGTTTATAGTAAGGTCAGTTAAGTAGTTAAAATTTATGTTAATATTGCTGCGTATCATACTACATACCCAATTTTACTGTACTTATGCTTAAAACAAATATTTTTAAAATAGAATTATCCATATTACTTTACTATTACGTTAAAGGAAACGTAATATTTATATTAGAGGAGATATGGCAACCTCGCAACAAATCATATGCTTCATTAGGTAGGTTATGATAGCGGTCCTCAAAATGTGGGTACTTTTTTAAAAAATTTATATCTCCGTAAATATTAGAAATTTTTAAAAATGGCTTTCATTAGACTGATCTATATGACGAACTACACCAGCAGTTAAAATATTTGTACTTATTTAAGGTTCACCCTGTATACAATGTTGCAAACAGGCGGAGTTACAGACTTTCAAAGTGGGGCCAAATATTTCGAAAAAAAAGATATCTCGGAATTACTTTTACTTGGAATAACTAAATTTGATACATGATTTAGGTATACTTTTGGCCTTCTTTGAGTATAAGTTCAAGTAAATTGAAACACTACAAGGTGTTAATTTTCTAATGCTGAAAAACGGGTTCGGGAGACAGGAAATTTTTTCAATAATATCTGAAAATGTCCTAGTGTAATAAGGATTCAAGATGAAGGAAATATTTTTCCAACAATTGAAGATGCATCGCAAATAAGTATTAAATGTTTATCTCGAGAAATTGGATTATAAAGAACTTCTGTACACCGAATTCTTAAACGTAATCTACTAAATCCATATCACATTCAAAAGTACAAGTACAAGTCTCAAGATTTGGATCGGCGAGTGATCTTTTGCGAGTTTATCTTTCATCAGGATAATAATTTTCACGAGAAAATTCTGTTCGCTGATGAAACTTGTTTCACTAGTAGAGGAATTACAAATGTTCACAACTTTAATTAATATTCCGATGTAAACTCTTATGCAATAAGTCTTAGACATTTTCAACGCGCATTTAAGATAAATGTTTGGACCGGTATTATTGATCGTTATTTGATTGAACCAGTTATTTTGCCAAATCGATTGAATGGTGAAAGTTATTCGGAATTTCTCACTTTTCTCTCAAAAAGTCACGAGCCGCTACTGCCTCGCGACGATTTTTTGGCATTCGCCTAAATTATTCAAACCCTGTTGATCGAAACGTACCCTTTTCGGCACTCTAGACGAAAACTTAAATAAAAAGCTAGCCTCCGGAGGGCGCGGAATCCAAATAGCGAGCGGCTACCCACCGAGACGATAATAACTTTTGGAAAAAGGAAATGAAAACCTGTCCCGTTTCCCAGTGTTTCGCGAGAAAATGGGACATGGCGCATCGATCCCTTATACAATTGTCGGAAAAATGCGCCTCCCAACAAAGGGCCCGACGATTATACAATAAAAGGGAGACAATACGCCCAGATACAATGCCGGCTGACAAACGAGCCCGGCCATGGAAATAATTATTTAGATGGATGGGCTACGGGGTGGCCCACGTAACCAGATTGAGAGCCCTCAAAAAATAAAATCCGGGAAAAATACAGGTCAAACTGTTTCTCATTTAACTATCTATCCAATTGTTTGTATAGCATTTCTTCTCTAAATCAGCCTGTATACAGAGTGATTCAGTTTTTAATGAGAGTAATCAGAACTTTGAAAAATAATGCTGGTTTATTATATAATAGTTATAATTTTGGGGCATTTTTTGGTATAATTACTAAAGTAATGGAAATATTCAAGCCATACTTGGTACACAGTGTAGTTAGTTAAGGTGCCATAAAATGCGGAAATATCAAGCACCATTGCCGGAGATATGGGCAGTTCGTATCCTTAATTTAGGATGGTATCGCCCTGTATAATGTTAAAGTTTATGACATTTTTAAATGTGTATTTTAATTTCTAATAAAAACCCTATCTCACATTTTTTTCGTATGTTAATGAAACTTGTGAAACGTTATACGCGTTCATATCGAACTAGTATCATTAATAACTATAATATTGTTTGCGATTTCAGATATGTGTACCTCGTAGAAAAGCACATTCTCGGACTCAATGCGTTGGCGTCCGAGAATGTATAGCTTTTACTACACACAATATACCGTTCTAAATGTGCTATGATGGCAATAAAAACGAAATATAACTCTTCGTACATTCCTTATCCGTGAGATAATGCTTGTTTACGGTTTTATCTATCCTAGCGTATAACAATGACTATAATCGTGCTCTATGTTCTTCGAGCGAAATCAACGGCCCGTCACAGTCACATGCCGGGGTAAACGCTGGATTTCCATCAAGTCGCGTGCAGTCAGCTCGTGGAGAAGAAAATTAATGGATGCATTTCATTACCGACAGAACCGCGCGACAATCGGCGTTATTTCATCAGCATCAAGTGGAGCTGTGTCGAGACGACAGACGGACAAAATGCTGGCGGACGGGTTTCGCGCCCTATTGTAATATGAGGTTCGGATGATTTATTTTGTGAAATAAATCTCGAAAGCGACTCAAATAATACAGTCTCGGATGGGAACGTCGTTAGGAACGGATTGGATGGCGTGTTGAAATGAGTGAAAATGTATTCGAGTAGATAATTTGTTACAATCGAGGTTACAATATACAGAGCATTTCAGTTTTAAATTGACAATATATAGGAAATGATAGATCTTTGAAAAATAATAATAATTGTAGATGATAAAATATATAAACATTATATATTTGGGGCTTCATAAGAAAATTACAGGCAAGTTTGCAAAAAGAAAAACATATACAGTAAATGACAAATGGAATCTTTTTCGTAATTTTTATGTAAAATCCTTATAGTTTCCGAATAAAACATTATTGAAGTTGTTGATGGATATCGTTTTAATTTATGACGATGTGAAAATGCTTTAACAGAACGATATCTCAGTAAATATGTGCAAAATGCAGCTACTTTTACCGCTGTGTGTAGTGAGTGCAAGTGTAGTGCAACGCAAGGGAAATTTGAAACCGAACCTTGAAAGAGATGGATGTCCAGGACGTCCACGGCGTATTGCAACGGGGTGGCGTATCATACACGAGACTCGAATTAAATCCGTAGATACTATATACAGTGTGTCCAAGCATTAATACCAAGGGATTGGACGAGGAGGACCGGTACCATGGCCGTCATGATCTCCTGACTTTAAATCATTTGGACTTATTTTTGTGGGGATATTAAAAAAATTAAGTATATTGCACCAAAGTGGACACTATTGACAATTTACGCAAACGTATCATAGCTGTTACCAATAAATTACTAGTTCAAAACGGACAAGAAACAGAAACATTTGTGTTAGTTTGTTGAAACTGGATAAAACGGGCCCAATATTTTGTTGTAACATCAGGTGTGTCAAATTTATTATGAAAAAATTGTTTGATTTCTGGAAATATTCCATCGAAACAAATAATAGCAGGCCATGGATTTGTATTTAATCACTAGTCAAAATCAAATATTCTGTGCCTTCCTACGCCTCTGAATACACAAAAACAAAACTTCTGAAACCGAACTTCAATGTAACAATAATTTACCAATTTCCTAGTTTGAAACTTTCAAAATAAATGTAAATATTACGCCATTCCACCATTTAATCGGTTTAAAACGACAACGAGGTCTGGAAAATCAACTTAGTTCCTACAAAAATGAAGTCACTTCGCCGGTACTGGAAGTTTGAAACAGTGCTCTCAAAAATGGCTATTTGAATACTGGATTATATCAGCGAATTCCCAATGCGATGGAGAACTATATTAGAATTCCTCGACTGGGAAATTCTGCTCGAGCTTTGCGAGGACCCACATATTAGTACAGCCGTTACAGCGGACGCCGTTGTTCAAAAGCGGGTAATTAGGGATTTCGTAGAGGTAAAAAATAGGAAACATCGACTGAAAATTAAATTCCTGGGCAACAAATAACGATTCGTTAATTATTACATCAGTCTGGATTAGAGCAGGCGTAAAGTCAACACTGCATTCAGATATGGACGAATGAAACGAAAACGGCTTAATTAAAGCTTCGTTGTGACCGTTCTGAATGAGAAATATGGCAGAATGACTCGTAAAGGCTTCAACGTAGTTCTTTCAATCGTTCCTTAACAGCAGTGTAGTTTTATAGCTGTACAATAGTTATTTACAACATAACTGTAGTAAAGGATAAAATATCGAGTGTAGTAATATGAATTTACTGCAAGAATATTGTACAAAATTGTATCTACTTCCATTTAATAGATAATAGATTAACTCGTACTATCAATATCCAGCAATGTATTAAAATCGAAGCAATAATTGAAGAATCAGAAATTAATTTAATAAATTACAGCAATAAAATCAGCGAAATTAAAATTAACTCTTCTCTCAATATGGAATTAGCAACAGAATGAAACGCGCCATTTGTCTCCCAGTTTAATATCGATACAACGACTGGCTTTGCCACTACCACAAACTTGTGACAGTTATTATTCTTTATTGCGATGTAACTACAGCGGAACCTTTCCCGCAATATAGAACTAATTTATGGGGTTTTCAGAGTGCCTGCAAATATTCTTGAATCCTGAACGTCTCACGGCGGGTTTTATTTCGACATTTACACATCGTGATATTGTGAAATAACTGACTTTATGGCGACATTCGTCTATTGTGCCGAATATAAATTTATTCCAGAGCTTCAGAGCCACTGAATGCCAGAAAAAGAATCAATTCAATGGCGGTAATAACAAAATGTTCCGATTATACTACCAGTGGGACTTGTGATTCTTTGGAATGGGCAAATCATTCTTAATTAACACTTTTTAAAACTAATTTGATTAAGATTAGAATTTTCTGTGAACACTGGCTACGCCCCCCTCGTCTTCCATCATTGCATACTAATCATATACCGCTGAAACTTTACTCCTGCTTCATATGATTGTATGTGCATGGAACATCTACTGAATGACATACAAGCACCCCCAGACAAGCGTAAACGATACGATATGCAATTCTAATTGCAGGCGCATTGTTCAGACATGTATGTTCTGTAACAGACCATGTCACTGTCTGCCAGTTCAAAATGTTAGTTGCAGAGTTAGAACGTAATGAAATGTACACTAGCTGGGGACTAGGGTTAGAATTTGGGACCGAATTTAATGCAAAATAAAATTAACGATGTGGAATAATGTATGGCTTTAAATTTAATTTTATTCCGAACGAAATTTAGTTCGCGGCGTGTCGAGCGGGACATTTTTAAAGCTAGCGAAACAAATTTAGCCGGGGGAAATTAATGGAGTTGCAAATCCCGACATTTATACGATGCAAATAGTGAAATACATTCTATCTAAAAAACACTAAACTAAAGATATTTGATTTTAAAACAGTGACAGGGATATTCAAAGATTCTTTTATGATGTATACGTACTGGAATTACAGTTTAAGAATACCTACTTTACGGATAATAAAATATAGCTTCATTCGACATGTAAAAAATTCTGCAAAACCGTTTTAGAAATTATATTGTGTAAATGGGGAAGTTTGGATAACTCACACCAGTATGCGCTAAATTTTCAACAAATATCAAGTATCTTGTTACATTTGCGCTCTCTAAAGTTTGCCAAATTTAGTTACATCTCTGATACTTCCCCCATCATATCTAAATGAAAGAGAAGAGAAAAGCCAGACAAAGGCGAAACTTTTCACAGACGACGTTTGCCTTCTTTGAAACTATAAAACGTGACTATAATAATAATCATTAATGAATAACGAATTAGTCCATTTTTCTTTGATGTCGAGCTGACAAAAACAAGAAGCCTTGCTCTCTTATTATTAAAATTATAATCTCTGTATAAATTTACAGCAAAACGCTGACAGCATAAAAACTAATATAATAGCTTATGCCCACTGCGAGTTCAGCGTATAAATTTCGAATCGAAATGTTTTGTTTATCGTACAACCGTGATATCGCTGCATTTGTTTTGAATTTTCGCATAACAATCGAGGGATGAAATTCGACATATACATTAATAGAGATCGACAACAATTATTTGTGTACCGCCTGAACATACTGACTGAAATGTACATTTTTTTTTACTTTTTCAATACGTACTCGACAAAAACATCTTTGTTATCAGAATCGAGCACTGAACTACTTTTTTGGTATGGAGTTAAACAGCTAAATATTATTGGTATATTTTAACATTTATTAACAAAAGTTTGTCTTCAAAATTGAACACTAAACTGCTTTTGACATATAGCTCGGGCTTCGCTAAATAAAGATCAGAGACAGCCCAAAAATTGCAATAAAAGTATCCGATGTTTTTGCTCCAAATACATGTGGACAAACATTTTGAACTACAATGTAGTAGTTAGTTTAAATTATATATTATTACATTATAGCAATTTGAACGGATGTTAAGGACTAAAGTGTAATCAGCTTAGTAAATGAAATAATCACATACATCTTGGTGTTGTTTTAGTGATTATGACTGAAACAGTAGAGATAAGTTTGAACATTCTGCACATCTTAACGTTTCTTTATAAAAGTACATTTTATATTCACGGTGGGAAAATGTGGGAAATCTCTCGAGTGCAGATAGAACATAAAAAAATAAGATATGTTTCTATAACATTTTTTCCTACAGGCCCTCCCTACGGAGATATAAGTCTCTGCAGGTCGCCGCTGGAAATAGGATTTTCTTGAATAACTTTTAAAGTTCTCAATATATTTTAATAAAAATTTTATGTGATGGACACTAGTAAGGACCTCTTAAAATAGTGTCCTTGAAACATATTTAGCTTTTTTAGTTTACCAGGGGCGTAACAACTTAATGCCTACATTTTTAACACCCTGTATGATAAAGGCATTAAAATAATAAATCTGGGTAGCTTCAACCTTAGACTAAAATAAGGTACTCTTGTTGAAAAAGTTCGACCTATATTCGCATGTTGAACCCTGAATTTTCAATAATTTCATTACGGTGCTTCCTGGGACTATTTTAAATTTTGTATTTTTTCGGATTATATATATACCTTTTTTAGATTAAGGTTGTAACTACCCAGACTTATTATTTTAAAGTCTATATCATACAGGGTGTTCAAAATGGAGGCTAAATATGTTTCAAGGGCACTATTTTAAGAGGTCGTTAAGAGATGTACATCGTATTAAATTTTTATTAAAATATATTGAGAACTTTAAAAGTTATTCAAGAAAAACCGATATTTTCAGCGGCGTCCTTTATTGACACATATCTCCGCAGGCAGGGCCTGTGGGAAAAAAAATTATAGGAAATTGTCACCTTATTTTTTCACGTTCTATCTGCACCCGAGAGATTTCCCACATTTTCCCGGATACCAGGTATAATAAATGCGACTGCCATCGGGTGACACGAATGGCCAGACCGTGTAAAGTTACAGACCGAATAATTTCAGACACCTGACACTGTGTACAAGAGACATACTAACTTAAAAATGTATCGATAAAATTCCAAACCTGATGTGGTCGCGATTTCACCTCAACAAACAAAACTACCCACTAACAACAGCTAACAACTTTAGAACCTCGATTGCGTTGTAAAGCACAGATTGGGGGTTGAGACTTTTTCAACAAACTAACTCTACGTGTAATTGTATAGGGCACTTTTTTTAGTTACTGGAACTATTTAAATTTAAATTCGTCGCACGCCAATCGCAGAACGGGTGAGGAGAGTCAGTTAGCGGAAGGGTAAGCACCACGTGACAGATCAAGATCAAGAGAGACAGCTCAGAGAGTAGCGGGAAGGACGACGGGGTCCCTGTTTTTGGCCGACATCGCCGTGTTCGACTGAGTACCGCGCGCCCAGCATCCCGCTCGCGTTGGGACTCGGGACCATGCGTTGGTCTCGGTGGTGGGGGAGGAAGTCCACGCCACCGCCACCGTGGAGAAGGCCTCCGCGGGGTAGCGGCGACGCCAATGACGCGGGACGAGTGTCATTCTCAACGTTACCCTAACTCCCTAATTAAGTTTTTTTTATAGAATATGCTTATACACAGAGAAAACTTTAAAATATGACTGATTTTTCCAAATACTTGTAGAAGGAAAATAGTACATTATACTATAAGGGAGAGAAATGCGTTATTTTGGCAGAGGTGCAATTTGAAGCCCGAGGGCTACAATGCACCGAGGACAAAATAGCATCTCTCCCGAATGGTATATACTATTTTTTTCACGGTCTCATTAACTTAAAAACACATATTTTGTCATTATGAAGTAAGTAGCACCAGAATTATTGTATTCGGATTTAAGCATTTATTTAGTAGTCGTTGAGTTATTGTCATAACTACAAAATAAACAAACAAAAAGAATTGTCAAATTAAGGTGCTAGTTTGGTTTAGTTTTAAGTTTGTTTAGTGCACAATGAATAATTGTGAGTCGGAAGAGGTTGTGGAGGCTGCAAATATTGCAATAAGCAATTTGCTGCCTACGAAGTCAAGATCTTTATACGATATAGCCTACAATCGGTTCAAAAAGTGGTGCGCCGAGAAAAATGTTCAAGTATACAGTGAGAATGTTTTGTTGGCATACTTCAGTGAAAATGCAAAGAATTACAATTCCACATTATGGGCGCAATATTCTATGGTTAAGTCATGCTGGATAATTTACGACAAAATAGATATAAGCAAATTCCCCCAGCTGATCGCATATTTGAAAAGAACCGATGACGGATATCAAGCGAAAAAATCGAAAATATCAACCGTTTTCTATCAAGTGCAGATGACAAAGAATTCTTAATGATTAAGGTAAGATTACTTTTGTTGCTAGATATTTCAATTATTAAGTATTTTGATTTTTTATAGGCTGGATTAATTCTGGGGATTGCCGGAGCTTGTCGAACTGATGAACTAGTCAATTTAACTGTAGATGATATTGAGGATGTAGGCTCTTCCTTGATTGTAAAAATTCCAAACACTAAGACAGATTCCACGAACCTTTCTGGTTACCGATGTGGGACATATGCTTGAATTGTTTCGAAAATACCTGTCCCTTCGTCCTCCCCACGTTAAGCATAAGCGCCTTTTTTTTGTACTACAAAGCAGGAAAATGTAGTTCGCAGCCATTTGGCAAGAATACCATGGGAAAAATTCCGAGTGTAGTAGCTTCGTATTTAAAATTAACTGATGCTGCATGTTATACTGGTCACTGCTTACGAAGATCTTCAGCGACATTACTGGCAGATGCTGGTGTGGATATCACGACAATAAAGCGTCATACTGGTTGGAAATCAACGACAGTCGCTGAGGGTTATGTCGCGAACTCCATTGAAAATAAGACCAAAATTGCTAATCAGGTTTTAGTAGGTACCACTACTAGCGCAATCACAAAAACTGTAAATGTAAGCGAAAGTAATATTTCTTCTAATATTAATTTTATTAAAATTGTACAAATGTAACATTTAATTAAAATGTCAATAAATAATTTCAGTGTTATCTTTTTTTTTGCATGAAAAACGTTCTCCATAATGTAAATTCCCTTGGGAGTATTATACTCCCTTGGGAATAATCGACAACTTCTGTTTTAATTTTGATGTCATAGAAACTGATTTCTACTCCCGACCGTGGAAAAACGTACTATTTTAATCGAAATGGCGTTTGTCCTATACAATTTCATGGAAAAATAAGCCTAAAAACGTTATTTAGTCCGGCCACGCCTCCACAAAACGGTCGCCGCCACAGTGTAGACCTGTGACGTCAGCCGTTCGCACGTGTACCTTAGCTCATATCTGTATACGATTTCCATGCTTTCGGACAACGAAGTACATACATTTAGAAGAGTTTATTTGTGATTTGTGATATTATTAGGTGTTAAATAGATATTGATATTGAATAAAGTTGCAAAATAAATTCGTAAAATGGGCACAGAAAGTGCATATCACCGGGCAAATGGAAGATCGGGCACGAGTAGTGCATACAGCGCCTAATACAAAATATTTCACCGTGCCGAAAATTGAAAAGAAAAATGTAGTGTAGGGCGATGAAGCGCGACGAAAGGAAGCACCAACCACCATTTTACCACCATTTTAATGTATGTTTAATTGGAAATACAGGAAAAATTAAAATGTAAAGTTGTAAAAAATCAATTAAACTTTTTTGTGAAGCTACCAGAATGTATATACGGCGTTTGGAAAATCAATGGTAAAGCAAACTTCTCTTGTGAAAATTAAATTTTAAAATCTTCAAACATTATTTTCTTGAATTTTTTGTTATGTAACACTATAATTTTTCATGATGTGTATGTAGAATGACACGCTCTTTCAAATGGCATGTTCAAAATTGCGGGTTGCTATTTAAAAAAATTGTCGATGACGTCATATCTCGAACAACGATGACGTCACAAATATGGGTCGTATGTCAAAAAATGCCTTTAAAAAAAATCGACGTGCCAGGGAATTTTTTCGAAAACTTCTCAATTTCAAAAATAATTAATTTATTCGTTACTTTTCGAAAGCACTGTATAAAATTGATGCCTCACAAAATTCACCCATTAAAATAGATAGAATTCTGTGAGAATATGTTTTAAAATCTTCCAAAAGACCTATTTAAAAAGATACTACAAATTTCATTGCACAACGTAAGATATTAACTAAGGCATTTCTCTGAGCGCAACTTTATGTTGGAAACATTGTTATAATCGCTGTCCCAGGAAATAGATTGTATTCTTTGATAAAAATGAAACATAAAATACCGATAGCGTTTTAGTCAAATTTTATTAACTACTCCGAACCACTCCCGTATTATCTGAAAGCTCTTGCACGAAACAAAGCTCGATTCGATCGGTATCAACTCTAAATTAAACAAGACAAAGGATTCCCCGAGCGTGATTCATAAAACATCATTTAAGCGAATCCCGTGGGAGATGATTCACACCCAATCTGAGACCGACTATTACCCATATCCGATATCCCGTAATTGTGTAGCGGCTTTCGCCACAAACAGGTTTTGTCTGGTCGAAATCCCGACAGGGAGGTTTTTGATTAAATAGTCCCTCTGATTTTTTAATATCTCCTCCATCAATCGGAGAATACTCACTACTACCAAAATTTTTTAGCTATTTTCGTAAGATTCTATCGATATTTACGTATGCCATAATTCAGCTTAGCGTAAAAACTAAGTTATCCAAAGTATTTAGGGTAGGGAGCGAAAAAGAAAGAATAATTTTGTAACAACGACTTGGTAGAGTATTGAAAATATATCGATAAAGGTGTGCAGTCGAGGTAGCGGCAGCTTTTTCGGCTGTTTTCAGAGTTATTTTGTGATGCAAACTGAGACTGATGGTATATTTAGTGATAGAGATCCAATTATTTTACCGCAGTCAAGACTTTTGAGCAGTGATGTCACTGAGATACAAATTATTATTCAAGATATCGAAAGATTCATCTGCTTCAGATGATGACAATCCTTCTTCATCGCAATACAGTTGCTTCCGGATATCAATTTTGAAAATTTAGGCTTTGAGCTTTCGGCGGTGCACTCTTTAAAAAAAACAATGCCATTCTTGTAGCACTTCCGGTTATGCCGTCTCCTTGCTTAGTTTAAATTTTGGCGGTTAAATAACAAAAAAACAATCGCATTGGTAGCTAGTAGTATCCATACATTCTTATTGACTAATTTACTGAGACACTTTATATAAGTGACAATCATGACCGTCGGTACGAAAATGAAGACGGAGAAGAGATATAGCATAAAGTAATAATATTTTGCATCAAACCTAATCCCGACAAACGCCGGTGTCTAAATTACGATTTATTCCAACCACATGTCGTGCCAGCGCCAAAGTTAAATTATCGTTCGATCCCGTTCCGGTATTAAATCAAAGTTCGCCGCATGCATTTAGAAACAGTCGCATTCCGCGAATATCCGGATTCATGCATACGCGCCTGATTTGATTTGTTACCGCTCTCATTAAGAGGGAATAGATCAAGCCGAAAACGAAATCACACCAAACGTCCCGAGCAGTAATAATCCACTGCGCACCCTCCCACACAAATTTCACGCATGGAAATTTTGATTATTGTCATTTCTCAACTCAATCGTATTTTACCTACCCGGATACTAAAAGTACGGTCGAGAGTTATCTTTTGAATGCATAAAACGCGTTTTTGCGGATCGTTGGAGAAACGGGTCAAGGTGGTTTTCAACTCGGGGTTTTAGGCTGTCATGATGGACTAGTTTCTATCGCGACGTTAAACTAGTTTGTCTTGAGAGGAAAAACGTCGGCGTTTATGACCTTGAAAGTGCGCTTCAGCAGGAACGACAACACTGCTCGGACGGAACATAAATCGAGTTTATTTTTAGGTTAGGTAGTGATAAATTTGTATTCTATCATACTCGACTACCTTTAAATAATACAGCAGCAATATTTTAAGATGACGCCTCGAACTGAACATAAATAAAAAGTGAGTTATAGCGGTTCTAATTTCAAATCTAACCTTAAAATTTATTAGTAAATACAGACCAAACAATTTTGTTCTAGTTAATTAAGCATCATTTTAAAGTTGCCTCTTTTATTATATTAGAATAATCACTCTATATTAGGTTATATTAAATGAGCCCCAGGGCGATTTTAACACTCAACGCCTCAGGGCATTGTGCATCTAAATCGCATTATCAAGTGTAAGGACGTTTCTTCTCGTGACATACGCCCTCGAGAGGTAAGTCCACTGCCTAGCTCGGGGCATTATAATCCTTATAACACTCCCGGTACCTTAAGTAATTATAAACCGAACTAATATTCGTAATGTACGCCTCGATGATTATTCTATAACTGCCGTGGTACCTTATATAGTCTATTATTTATTTTTTTACACCACCACCGTGAAAATGTTAATAGAAAATAATTTACTTAGAAAGTGCTATTACAGACCGCTAAAGCTTACAAAATTAATAACAATCCCGTGTCACTTCGAAAATTACATTTTTATGTTTCACAACTAATATGACATTCGTTTAACATTTAATTTGTGTTTTTGAACTTATTTATGTCCATGAGAATGTATTACAAATTATAACGCCCCAGGATGTTATAGATGTTCACATAACGCCATGGGGCGCTATTTTTCATTTAACGTATCTCCGAATAGGATAACATCCAGTTGTAGAGACCATTCGTCTTACTATAATCTATTATTTATTTGTTCACGATACCACCGTCTTGTTGTAGTTAAAATGCTAGAAAGAACTAAGTTACTTGAATTACATTTTTCGATTTCACGACAACTAATATGACATTTGTTCAACATTTAATTTGTTGCTTTGAACTGATTTACGTCCATGTGAATGTTTTACAAATTATAACCCCCTAAGACGTTACAGACATAACGCCATGAGGCGCTATTTCTCATTTAGTGTATCTCCGAATAGAATAATTATCGCAATTAAAAGCTCATCCAGTTGTAGAATTCAGTATGAACGAGAGACCTTCGACGAAGTTTAGGAAGTCGAGACAGGCACACTGAAACCCACCCCCCAGACGCACGCAAGATTTTTCTCCGTGCAGACTTCGGAAAACTAGCCTACCGGATTCAAGCTCTCATTTGGCGCTAATCCCACTTTGGAAGTTATGCCCCCCTGTCTTCTCCGCGCCCGTGTAACCTTCAAAGTTATGTTCGCCTACTTGACAGGACCAGATCGCCCATCTCGGTTCACGACAATGGGTACCGTGCCCCAGTCGCGCCCTCCAACCCCTAACACGAGGAAGACTCTGACTGATTTCCCCCTACGCATCTTCCTACGCACTATGCCACTTACCGGTCGTGTCAGGAAAAGAAAACAATTGAAGTACCTAATTGGGCGCGCAAATTTTTTTAACGGGTCCATTAGCGGAAACGCCAACATACGCTTCTAATCGTGTTTTTCAAGCGACAAATTTCTCTTTTTTATCGAGAAATAAACAATTTTTATTCGAAACACTCGTGCTTCGATGTTGTTCGATATTTGATTGGTTTATACGAATGACGTCACTTACCGCAGCACGCTCGATGTGGCGTAAAAACTCACTTGCGAATCACTTTATGGGAGAAACTAGAGGACTTACCTGAAACAAAAAAAATGAATTAATATGAGTTAATATTATTAGATCCGGACGTTTTAAGGACATGCCCAATATTCGAAAGGGATGTTTAGGGGACAAAAGTGAACAAAAAAGCCTAATAAACATATGGTCGAATATCAACGGTTACAGAGATAGCAATGAAAATATATTTATTGCTATTATTTTATAATTGTCACATTTATTTTGACATGTGCGTTCGTTTAGTCGGTATTGTACACACATAATTTCGTAATGGCTGCCACATTTAGTCATCAAGAATATGCTAATTATAGGTTGACGTCGCTTCTCGAACAGAAGAGTGCTAAATAGAATTGTATTCCAGATAGTCAACAATGCACGTGAAACTGGAGTGTTTCCCAGTGTGAGAATTATACCTGAGAGGCAAGCTGGTCCTGATCTACGAGTGCAAGAAGAAATTCTAAACATGGTAGAACGTAGCCCGGGGCAAGTACAAGGCGCATTGCAACCCGTCTCCAAATTAATCAAACTACTGCATGAGAAGTCATTCACAAAAATGGTTTAAAACTTTTCCATATTTAGCGCGGCCAGAATCTTCAGGACGGTGATAATGATTTGCGGTTGCATTTCTGCAATTGAATAAACGCATACAAATACATTTTGTTCACTGATGAGGCTCAATTCACTCGTAATTGTTCACTTTTGTCCCTTTAATACAACTTTCATTAAAGTGCCTCTCGGGACACCACTGCGTTTTTTAAAATTTTGTATTTTTTCGGGTTTGATCATCTTAAAATGAAACTTTCCTGTTGCTTGAATACTCGTATCGCACGAAAAAAATAGAAATCATGACTTTTTATTAAAAATAAAACATGAATTCGTTTATTATTATTTTACTTGTAAACCGATCATATCATCTACAATAGACAAGAGTACCTCTTTTTAGTCTAAGGTTGAAGCTACCCAGATTTTTTATGTTAAAGTCTTTATCATACCGGGTGTTAAAAATTTAGGCATTAAGTTGTAAAGCTTAGCCCGCCCCTGGTAAACTAATAATGCTAAATATGTCTCAAGGATACTATTTTAAGAGGTCCTTCTTGTTCATCACATTAAATTTTTATTAAATAATTTTCATTACTTTAACATTTATTCAAGAAAAACGATTTCCAGCGGCGTCCTTCATGTCTCCGTGGGGAGGGCCTGTAGGAAAAAATGTTATAGAAACTTGTCCCACCTTTCTAGTTAATATCATGAACATATAGTTTTTAAAACTTTTTCGGAGGTTCCCTCGATGCGAATTCCATCCATCACTTTGGCATCGTCGAGAAGCGATTCGTGTAAACGCTTCCCCGTTCAGCCTGTTTAATTCTACGCAGAGCTCAGTTAGCTTATCTAGACATTAATAAGGACGAGTTACGTCCGCGTGGTCTGATCTGGGGTCGCGCCAGACAAATTGACGATCCTCCGCGAGAGATCACTTAATTCCGCCTTATCGAGAGGGTGCGTCGAACTGTGCAAGTTCCCTTTCTTCATCCCTCCCGGTTGAACGACATCTGAGAGGGTGGAAGCGCGACCTTTACGTAGTGTCACCGAGTACATGCGACGCATTTTTCTAACGTTGTTTGTTACGCTTGTTTAGGTCCGAACGCCTTTATACTCCGGTGGATGGGTGTCTCTGACCTTTCAGGCGGAGACGTAGAAGAGATTCTTATATTTGTGTCCTTGTTATGTCCAGTACAACAAAAGTTGAAATACATTGCTAGTTCCGGAGTGCATTTTGAGAAGACTTCAGGCATATTCGTGTAGCAATAAATGTCTCTTCAAAACTGTTGTTAAGCTATTGAAATAAAAGTGTCGATTCATTATTATGCTACTAGTATTTTGCTATTTCTAAGCAATAGAGCTGTACATGGTGAACTATGACTTAGTACAAATATTTTAAGAGAGGATAGGGAAAAATCAGAATTAATTTCAAACTAATTAGAGTACCGTAATATTATGCAATATTTTTTGACATCTGCAGACGCCATCTGCCATCTGAAGGCCACTCATGCAAGGTGCATTTCACGGTGATAAATTTTTAAACTTCTTGTGTTGTTGAGGAATTAAATTCTGTTAATACTAATAATAGCAACAATAGTAACAGTAATCGACGATGTTTGCATAAAATAATTAGTAATATTCTAAACTATAACATCCCAAGATGTTTACAGTGTCCATTAAAAATGTTTCTTAGACCCTTCGCATGTTCTTTGAGGTTTGGAGAGTATGTAACTGGCAATGCAGTATTCTATGTTATGTTATTTTAGAACAGCTAGTGACTAATTTTAAACATTTTATAGTAATTAAATGAAGTATTTTATGTCGGATATGTTAGTGCATAATTATATCGAAACTGCAAGGAATGAAAATGTAGTTTTGGAAGTGTGCAACGAAAGAACGAATACAATATTTTTTCTCTTCAAATTAAATGAAAGTGAAGCACTGAAGCCAACCTGCGTGTCTCGCTGCTTTAGTAGGTACTCTAATATTTTGATGGAAAATTGAATGTTTAGTTCATTTTATTTACAGATATATTTAGGTAATAGCTACGTATCGTATGTAATATATCATAATAATTCGACAACTTGCCAATATATACGAGAAGGTATTTCTCAAAAGAACATTCAATTTCCCTAGGGAGGTAACATCAAACCATAATTTATTTACAAGGACTAGGTTTAAAATTGATGGATGTATAAAAAAACTAATAATACGCCGGCTTATTATTTCTTAAATAGATGATAGTTTGCAGGTTATTTCTAGAGAAATTTGGAAATATATCACTCAAACACAATTATATCAAGCCTTTACACAGTCAACAGTAGTTTTTCAAATATTATACTTTCACCTAATTCAGACAGTGTAGAAGTGTTTTCTTAAATAATTTTTTAACTGCTCTTTTTGATTTTATTTTTACAAAATTGTATTTGTCAGCCCCTGTACATTAAAAAATGTTTGACCCTGTATATTCGTTTTACTTCGGTACCTTTGAATATTCGCACGTGACAGAAGTTAGTCTTCCTGTTATTTGCTAAGCTCTATATTATTCAGTTCAGAAATGTCTAAAATTATTTGTATTTGTAGAAAACACTATTTCAAGAATTCAGCGCTCTTACATTATATCACACGTCACCTTTAACACCGACGTGGAAGAAAAGCAATATGCGGAAATATTGCATGTTTAGGACGGATCTGTCGCATATATTTCAGTATAACGTCGATCCCAAGTCTATTGTTCCCCATCTCTCTGGTTTCGGACTAAGCCGTATAAAGGTTATATGAAAATTTATAGTTGGCAATATAGTGTAAGAGTCAGAAGTAAAATATCGAACTTATTGACCTACCGAGATGCTAAGGTTTTAAAGATATGTGAGGAAATAAGAGACATACAAAATAATCATTTAAATTAATTCAAAAACCAACATGACTCTTACAAACGCAATTATTTCCCGTCAGGCGAAAAGTCGCGCAAATTGCGTCTATATTTTTTTATGGAAGCGTGGCGTTGAATTTGTTTGTCGAGATCCACTCGAGATCGATCGGAATCCTCGCTCGCGAATGTTTGTCGAGGAATTCCTTTAGAAATAAAACAAGAGGAAAGGTAAATATAGACATAAGGGATCAGTAGGTCTCCTGTTCGTATTTGAGCTCCATATTTATTCGTAGGAAATAAAGGGGATGAATTTATATTACGTGTACGTTAGGAATTGTGACGAATACGGGATAATTCAAGTAGTGGAGATTTAGTTCCTTTGAATCTCTGGATGCAATTCCTTGGCCTTCTTCTTGCGCCATTTAAAGACCTAAAACGACCGCTAGAGTGAAAAGAATAGTTTATCCTTAATAGAGATGCCAGAATAAACTGCCGAGAAGATTATTTTATTTTACGAGTACATACGTTATTGTGAAAATCCCCAATTATATGACAATAACTCAATTGCCTCACTTATGGTATTGGTGAGAGCTAAGAAGCTCGAAACCGGTATATGTCTCGTGGCACCGGTGATGAATGACTTTAGCTGTTTGCTATATGTGAATCAGGTGTAATTTAATGCTGGTCCGGGCATTAGCCCGCACGAATAGTCTGTAAAATTTCTCCAACAATATTTAACAACGTTTTTAATATAGGCAACGGCTTCCTACACCAAACTAAAACCAACGGACAAACGACGAATACTTTATGAAAAGTGTCTCGTCTCTAGCCTCAAACTTTTAATAAGGAGTTTGCATATAAATTAAATACAATGCCGGCTGATTATCATTCATAATTTACGGCTCGTTCGGCGTGTAAAATCTTAATTACAGGCGTAATGCGACATAAAATTTAATGAAACGTACCGCTAAATTGTCGAGAAAAAAATTCTAGCGCTTCGACGCGTCTGGCGTGTTTTTATACAAGACGGTTAAAAAAAGTTGCTGCGCAAAGTTCACATCTTCTTTAATGGAGCACCCCCACACTTTTCCTCTTTCACGGTCTACTGTGTGAAAATATTTTACATATTATACGGTCGGTCGGTTCTTGTTTGTTTTTAATATTTTAAAACTTTCAGTGACCATAATCAAAATTTGATTTATCGTTTCGATTTTATTAACTTTTGGGTGAGTGAAATGACAATGCCAGAGATCTCAAGTTCAAATACTATAAACGGTATCATCGCCCAAGAATATATATAAAGTATATATACTTTTTCAAAGATTTGCCATCAAAAAGACCTACCATACGGCATAAAGTCAAGATATCCCGGATTGTTCTGCAAAACGATATAAATTTTTTTCTTCACACGTTCAGGACTAGGTCCTTATAACTGGGAAATAAACTGTCGCAAATAAAAAAAAAAAACATTATTTACTGCATTATTTGTTGAATATGTTCATGCTTTAACAGTTGAATCATAGACGGCGAATACGAAAGGTATCCGTGTATAATTAAAATGTATGTATGCTAAATCTTCGCGAATTCTAGGATCGTTAAATATCCGTTGAGCTGTCGCTGTAAGTGTAAACATGTCTAAATAAAAACAACACTCTTGGACTTCGATTCTCGAATGTAGTGAAATACGTTCGAGTGGGAATTTATTAAACTCCATCTAAACATTTCCTGAGTATATTATTATCTATGTGTATATTTACAATTCTTGAAGCTTTATATTCCTTTAGTAAAAACCATGTAAAATAATTCCCCAATTTTTTATGGGAAATAAATACAATGAGAATGGTAAAGAATACAGATTTACATGTTTTCATCTGAGGGAATGTGTTCCAAGTAAATATGTCGATTAGCTGGCATAAATAAGCTTAAATTCTTAAATTTGTTTCAATATATAGTTATTTACGTTACAAGGCCGCGAAATGATATATTAAAGTACAGGTCTAGATGTTTATGGACGAGACGACGAAGGAGCCGAGTCAGAAATTTCTAGACGAGTACTTTAATGACATTCACGGCCCTGTATCGTACAACGTTTTGTTTCATACTGTGTTGTATTAAAAATTAAATTTTAATGTTTTATTTTACATAACCTGCCTGTATGTAGGTGTTAGCGTGGTTTCGATTCTTGTTTTATCGCATAGCTTTTGATTTAGCTTAGTGATGTAAAAACAAAAATAACAAATTTGATAGTTTGTCATCCCGTGCGTATTTTGTGAAAATTTTCGTAAAAAATGGAAGAAATCGAGCTTAAATGTGCTGAAGCAACCAGTAAATTGGTGCCTACGAAGTCTTCTGCTCGTTATGAGAAGGAATACCAGCTCTTCAACGTGTGGAGAAAAACCTATAAGGTGGAAAACGGCCTGAATGAGAATATCCTTTTGGCGTACTTCTTGGATATCTCCAAAAAGATGAATCCTGCGACAATGTGGGCAAAATATTCGATGCTCAAGTCTATGCTGATGGCAAAAGAAGGAGGTGATATTTCAAAATATCCAAAACTGGTGGCTTTCTTAAAGGAAGCCCTATCAGAAGATTATCTTTTGAAGGTAAACAAGTTTAATCTTTTCATTAGTTTTGAATTAAACAATGTGCCTCTTGAATGATATAGGTACTCAATGTCAATTAATTGCAAAAATACATTTCTTGGTTTCGTTAGTCGAAATTTCATCAAATCAATTTGACAATCAGTTTTAAACCATTTTCTCTATTGTTACAGGCAATCGCAATGATAGGCATTGCTGGTGGTTGTCGGCGAGAAGAGTTATACCATATGACCCTAAAAGACATTGAAGATTGTGGCACCAAACTAATTATAACCATTCCCATTTCTAAGACGAATACAAAACGGGTATTCACTGAATTGAGTGACGACAATGAAGGAATAAACTTTCTGGAAATATTCAAAGAATACGTTAAGCTCCGACCTAAAAATATGAAAGATTTTCTTTTTTTGGGTTATAGAAGAGGAACATGTGTTTCCCAAAGAGCGGGCATGCATACCATTGGGGGCGGCACCAAAAAAAATTGCGGGATATTTGAAGTTGGAACACCCAGAAAAATATACGGGGCGAACATCTGCCACTTTTTTGGCGAATGCGGGAGCTGATTTATCAACACTGAAGCGTCATGGTGCATGTAAAAGCTCACCTGTTGCGGAACAACATATTGAAGATTCCTTAAAAAACAAAACAAAAGCAGCAAAGATGATTCAAAATGGAGAAAACTTTATACAGGTTCTTCAGACCAAGCAAGAAACTATATCCACCACCACTACCGTGTCTAGTGAAGATTCTGTCCTTAAAGGTATTCCTGCATTCAGCCTGCAAGGAAATTTACATTGCACAGTTACTGTTAATTATAATTATAATTATAATTATAATTAGTTTTTATAGGCTTGATTTTGTAGTTTTAAAGCAGTTCGGGAAGTAAACATTTTCCGGACTCAGTACTGTAATGAGTCCGGGAAATAACTCATTACAGTACAGTATGAAATAAAAGTAGATTTAAATCAGTCGTCGCTGAGTCTGGACTTGAGATCTGCGGACGACGAAACTTTAGTTATGACTTATATCTTAACCGAAAGCATTCGATTCCTTCCCTTAAATACAGTCCGTATACAACTCGCACTTCGGCGACTACAATTTATCATCTCGCAGTATTTTATTAGGACGAAATTTAATTAGGGATGTAACAAACAACGGGAAGTGCTAAAGCGGTACGAATTGTTCGTGTAGGCACATCCATCGTTGGGCAATGAAGTGGATCCCCTTTATACCCCGATGTCTACCCCTGCGATATACACGGGGATGAAGTAGACGTAAATTAAAAGATAATCAGGGTTTATTTTAACGAGTTTGGGGTTAATAGGGGTATCGATTTCGCGTTTGCGCCCAGGCGGGGGGCTCGGAAGATAGTGGCAGCGTTCGTAGCGATGCCTCGACGGCGGGATTTCTCCTGGATGCGAAACTAGCGGGCCCACGAGTCTTGGAGAAACGTGCGCCTTCATTAATTACGAGCTGATAAGTCGGGATGGATGGATTTCTTGACTAATGTTAAGGGAAAAAGTCTCTGGCGTGGCGATAAAGTGAATTAATTGGTTTTAGATGGCTAAGCTCGGCAACAGCCCAAAGTATTCGACCAGCTAATTTAATCAAACCCCTATGGGAATCCACTTTGTTAAATATTATTTTGTTATATCTGTACTGCTGAATGAATAACACTCTGTATAGAATATTATACAGGGTGTTTTTAAATAAAGTAGCAAAAATGAGACCACAGATGAAAATAAATCGATTTAACCTAACGTACCTTTATCCCAAGTCGCATAATAATAAAGATACAGGGTGTCAAAGTTAAAATTTTATTTTCGATATTTGTAGATAACTTCTTAAAAAATCCAAATATTTAAAATATATTATCCATATCCATAAAATTTGTAAATCGGGGGTTTTTGCGGGCGAGAAATTTAAATTTGTTTCTAATTTTGACGTCACTAGTAGAGGGCGCCACTTATGGCACATCCAGTCTCTTTTAAATTGCAGCTTAGTGTATCCATCTGACTATCGAAACAATCGATTCTTCGACCTGTTTTACTTGAAAAAGGTATATCTTGCTGAAGTCAGTAGAAGTAACCATATTTGAAATGCTCAGTGCACTGATTGAAAACTGTTATCGTTTCAGATAAAGTGCCTTTTCTACTCAAAATACAGCAAAATGTTACTTGAAAAAGTTGTTCAGAACGGTAAATTATGGTAACGTGCAAAATGATCGGCCTGCTTTGATAAAATCTTTGTGCTCTGTTGAAAAATAGTTTCAAACCTCAACCTCAATTTAGTATTTTCTAATTAAAAGAAAATCCCAATTTCGCACAATGACTATAAAAACAATTAAGTAGTTTATAAATCTTATTATTCAAATTTAAATTGCATACTAATTTCAGTTGCTTTAGTAGTTTAATTTATTTTATTTTGTCTGTAAGTCTGTAAAAATGGAATGTAATGAAGATTTAGGTATATCTGAAGAAATACTGGAGTGTGCGAAAGAGGTTTTTTGAATTTTCGCCCAAAGAAATTTCAAGAAATGTATTAATGTGTCTGCCAACGTTTTATGGATTGGTGCAAAGAAAAAATGTTAACAAAAACATTCAGAAGATGTATTGATTGTGTATTTCTCAAACTTAACAAATTAAATAATGTCACATATTCAATGTTGCGATCAACATTGAACATAAAGAAGTGGATCGATATAAGCAAATATTCAAAGTTGTGCTTTTCTCAATAGACAAAATGAGGGATATGTACTGAAAAAATCGCGAGAATCTACAAAGGAGCAAGGACAATATCCTGATTCCCGATCTGTGAGGAAGCACCAGAAAACAAACGCAATCAAACTACAGCCACAGCCCGCTTTGACTCGCCCAGCTCGCTAAGCGATACTCTTCTAGAAATCATCTCTGTTCGATTTGTTTATATTTTGTCGTAAGCAATCGAAATATACAGGGTGTAAGGTGTTTGATTGCTATTGTTCACATTATTTCTAGCAAACCCAAACAAGAAATATAGTATTTATATGTCTTATCTAATTATTATCATATAAATTAATGGGAAAAACTTGAATAATCTACACAACAAGGCAACGTTGCATACTCGCTGGAAAATATCTGGATTTATTTATTCTAGGCCGGTTGCCACGTCATCGGTTTATATATGCTTGACGTTCCGAGAGATATATCGCTGCCTTCCTTATGAATATCTCTGAAATTTACAGGCATTTCTTGTAATATACATTAAAACCCGCTGTCAAGGATTACATTTCTGAGGATACACATTACAAATATGCCATGCCTTGTGCGAATTACGACGGGCCTCTTCGTAAATGAATAACACAGCAACATATTTAGCGTTGCTGAATATGATGTTATGAGTTCGGATATTAGTGTCGCAAAAACCGTAAATAAACAAACAATTAAGCTCAGCTACAACCATTAAATCACTGTCGATATAATAGTGATTGATTGCTTTGAATATTTTGGAAATTAGGATTTTATTGTAGGTATTTTTACATCGTTATTGTATTTTAACTTCCCGACAATTGACATATTCTTCTTCTTCTTCTCAATTTTACCACACACACATACAAAATTTGACTGTCAATAATTTTAAATATTTCTAGAGAACTGTCATTCAACTGGATGTTGCTATCATTTTTTTTGTTTTATAGTGCATTATTATTATTATTTGTATACACTTAAAAGCATAATACATTTTTCTTATTTAAGTCCAGTTTAATCACGTATTGAAATAAAGACAGACTCCTTATACCTTGCACGCATACGGTAAAATTAGATAAAATGAATAGACCCCTTATCCGGCATTTTTGACGGCCTCACCCGCATAAAACAAACCAGACTTCGGATATGCCAAACTTGGGATATAGATACACATTTAACAACAGAAACGTTAGGAACCCTCGAAGATAACCGCACTCCTAGACCCTCTCAACGTCGAGAACTTCGGGCTGGATATAAGGGTCCTTTAGTCCCTCCAACAGGATAATAATCAAAACAGAAGCGGCGCCTTCGTAACAACCACTGCGGTCCGAGTTTTGCAGCTGGTGCGGCCGAGTTGTGACGCCACGGGGCGGTCGATGACGCCAAATGTTGAAGATTCTTCCGCCAAAAGAGTTGTTCATGTCGATGGCGGCCGATGGGTAATACCCTTGTTTATATACAAGGTATTTCAGGAGGAGAAGTACATACTTCAGTATGTTATTCTACGTACTCTACGTATTCTTCGACATACCTGCATTACTATAATCTTTCCACCGCACATGCTTTCGTAAAGACGTCTAGCATAATTTGGCCTGGCCCGTCAGCTACCAACCAGTGATATCTATCATATGAAATAATTTAACCACACTAAGTGATGACGTGTCAGACGTGAAGTTTTACACTATAGTATAGGTTGTACCCACCGAAACACTAAAATTGCCGTGTTTGTGACCCGCTCCGTTTTACCCGGAGGACCTCGCATATCGTAACAGCTTTCATTTGTTTTATCGTCCCGCCCTGGGATGGGTCGCAAATTAAAAATAATATCTCCGCCAGCGCTCTTCCCGTTTCTCCTATCTCTCTCTCTCTCCATTAACGCAGCGTCGCCCGAGCATACTAATTTTTTCTAATCGTAAACAACCGTCGTTAATCATCCCGTCCTTCGCGGCGGGAGCGGGACGGGGGTTTGTTCTTTTCTCGTTCAAATTGAGTGTGGCGCAATCTGACGAGTGATTAATGAAAATTTGTTATTGCCGGCAGACCTAATAGCGCCTTAATGGGGATTGATTGATCCGCGGGAAACTGAACTCCGATGGCGGGGAGGCGGATGGCGAAGGCCGCGATGGGAGCGGGAGTCGACTTGATAAATGACGGACGCCGAAATCGGACCTGTTGCGCAGCCAACTAGACACGTTCGAAGAAAAAGAATAGCGGGACGGGATCTCTATCCTTCACACTAACCGTGAGGATTGGAGTGGAGGACGGGCTGGGTATTATTACTTTGCGGGTCTACTTTACTGGTAAGTTGCAACCATCATTCCGGCATTTCGTGATGTTGGTTGCATCTCTCTCCGATAAAACATGAAAACTAGTATATGTTATTTCTTTCGTCATAATACGTAACCTAATGACAAATTGTGCCACCCATTGATGTAATACTGGTTACCTGCCTGACTAACATGTACCGACTACGGTGGCGTAGTACACAAAAGTTCCTCCGATAATAATTTAGGTTTAGATGGACTTGGACACCTCTAGATGTACCAGCGGTGTGGGTTCTTGTGCAAGTCACTTTTTACCATTTTATAGAAGTTATAGTGCATATACACAAAAGTTCAATTGATACTACGTGACTTTAAGCAGCTCTTCAGTTCATCCTTACCTTGAAATATCGATATTTTCATACTAAACATTGAATAATACGATCATAAACTTGAAGGCTGCATTTGATTTTTCCGTAAAATATACTAACAATATATTCTCACTTAGATCATTGATGTTCTTTGCGTTCTTCCATTTTCGAAATTTTTTATATTTCTTTTCATAGGTTAATCGAGATTTTGATGGCAATAACTTCGACATGGCGTCAGACGTCCGAGCTCGAATATCGGATGGTAATAATTTCTCTTTTATCTCATCTTTCTGCCTCCAACAACCACACAAAACGACACCAAAGACGAAATAAATGTTGCCACCACAATGACCGCACAATGACAGCCCAAATGGATGCTTTTGTTTAATAAAAAAATCTATAGAGACCAATGCTCACTATGCAAAAGTCTATAGAAAAAACATTGTCTTACACAGACCATAAAATTCCATTATCATCTCTCGACATTAATCTTTTTCGACCGACGATAAAATAAACCAACATTGAATTGTAATAGTAGACAGTAATTGCGTTTTAAATAACCTTGTTTATTTCCTTTGGAAATTGGTTCGTGATGATTTAAGACCTCCGTCTTGGGAATATGAGGCAACCGACGGCAGTCGCAGCGTGCAATTTATTTCCGGATAAGATTTTTCGGAAGATTTATATGGGAATGGCACCACCGCGTAATAAATCGCGAAGTAGAGCCATACAGGCAAAATATAGTGCAAGAAAAGCGTAAAGTTAACTACTTTCTGCAAAGGTAATGGTCCCAGAGAAAATACAGTCTACGCTTGAAAAACTTACGACTTACAATGATAAGGTTAGATTGGAGGGAACGGTAAAATATTATACGGTTAATTTAAAGGCGGTGGTACAAATTATGCTCTCTGTTACGTATGAGTATGGGAGACAGGAATTTTATGAAATCGAGAGCGGACAAGTTATGAGTTATCTTGAAAAATTTAATCAGACAGCTTATGGACTCAATATTCTATGCTAAAAAATACTCTTAAGCAGATTTTGCTTTTGTCAGTGCCACTCTGTCTGTGTCCACTACGATACGTAAAAATCTGTTAGTCCTTCTAGACATCTCTTTCACCGACGAACAGAATGCTAAGTTATCAAAGTATCACCTAAGCAAACTCCAAATAAACTTAATTTTAATAATTTTTTACTTTCACCGAGATAAATTCCTTGGCCTGACCCCTGCATAGCCTCAGGGTGACAATTTTATACCTAAGACGTCACAGTAGATGCCGCTTCGATAACGCTAAACGAATTAGATCCGAGTGGGCAGTGAAATCATAAAGCTTGTAATCTGGGAAAATAAAAGAAAAATGTCTTTTGAGACGCCGCCTTTGCCGCATTTTCTTTTGGCAACGAGCCACTTCACCTTTCCGATAAGGGGGTAGTAAACCCCCTTTTAAAATCTCGAACTGTTCCCTTGAAATTAAAATTTAAGTGGGATCTTACCTCCAATTAATATCCTTAAATTGTCTGGGGAATATAAATTCCCTTGGAGAAATACTTTAACAAATATTATATCTAATTAACTGTCGCGGTATTTTATAATTAGTACCCACGTCAAACATCAAAGGTGGCTGTGAAAGTCTTAGGCCCGGGCCATATTTTTATATTGCGTAATCAAAATGACCAAAGATTTATATCAAATTTGACAGATACATGAAAAAACATTATCATCGAGCAACAATATAGGTATGTGCAGATGCGAGATTCCAGGAAACAACTACCCTGTGGGCTAATGCCCCGACCAGCATTGAATTACACCTGAAAAAACTAGTCACCCGTTAGCAGCACACAAGACATATTCTGGTGTCTAGGTTATTAGCTCTCATCAGTATGCCATAGTTGAACTATCTGACGAATAATCCTAGCTGTTTTAGTCTATCTAACCCGACAGAAGGGACCATAAATATGCGGTATAAACAAGCTACATCTAGCGGCCATTCGATACTATATGTGGGACTGAAAAGCCACAAACATGAACCGTTCTACATCGCAGTAGATACCATTGAAAGCTATCGACCTCTATCGCGTTCGACGAGAACGATATTTTGCAAACCCGGAATTCCAAGAAACAACTACTCTGCGGACTAATGTCTCGACCAGCACTAAAATACACCTGAAAAACCTATAGCAATAATAATTATTAATAATTTTCATTATATTATACAGTATTCAAATCGAAAACAAAAGTAGTGTGTGTAGTGAGTAAACAGAATGACAATTAAAAGAAAGTGAGGTTAACATACTTAGATTGTCTCTTCTCATGACAGTTCGAAATGAATTGACATGCCTATGTCGCACTGTGGAATTATAACCTCGCTTTGAAACTGCTTTACAGTTTTTGGTTCTTAGAACGATAATCCTCTTAAAAATGTTATGTATACTTTCAGCGATAATAATAATAAATTAAGCAAAGAGAACATTTGGCCATAAGAACTAATTTTGTGGTAACTATGAAGACAAATACACAATCGATCCTACGATTTCGATGGATATAGGTTTGTGTGCATTTTATGCAAAATTTAAATTTCGTGGCAAGTATAAGGAACCAAGATGTTTGTTACGGTACTTTTTATACAGGGTGTTCCGTAAAATATGTTACAGACTTTGGGTGGTGGTACTTAAAAAAACACGAATAAAAACATAAATACACAACATCCAATCGTGCCGTTTGACAGTTATACATCTCAAAAGATGTGCCTACAAAAGTAGCGTTAATGACGTAACTCTTTGTTGAAAAAGAAATCAGAAGTTTGTTGTCTCTTGTGTTTTTATGTGAAATATTTAGCGTTCTAGTAATACTCACCGCTAGGTAATAAAAATGACATATTCAAACAGTGGACGTTTATCACTTTTATGACAGTTGACATATGTTGTAATAGCATTTCCGGCAAAACACAAACGGGACCATACAATAGTTTGACGAATTCGAATATTCATAACACGCAAAGAACCGAATATCCTACACGAAAATATTAGTATTGCTGACCCCCATATAAAAAGGCGAAGTAACTCCAGACCTCCACGATTCTCACTAATTCTAGTCAGCTATACGCGTCCCCGTTATCAGAGCTACCGCTGTAAATAAAATTCATGCACTGCAGCAGATTTTGACTGATGCCGATTCGACGACTGCCGAATTGCTTATGCATTGTACGATATTGATAGAAGTGCTTAGGAAAGTCAATGTTTTTTTGAGAGATAAACCAGAAGATATGGAAAGAAACAGAAGATATTTTTAATATCGAAATACAAATTGTTGAAGGCTTTGCAACGATTCGGGGACACATCTTAGAAGCTAAATCCCCGTTTACACTAATTTAACTTTCCAAATCCCCCTTCTAAGTTTGGAATTTCTCGAATTCAATCCCATCCGATTTTATCGGTTTTTTCCCCTTCAACTTCTCCGTCGTAAACATCCTAATAGGCGATAAACACGGGGAAGGGTGGCGATAAATCCCTCAATAATTTAATTTCTCGGGCAATCAGGGAGACGCGCCGACTTCTAACAGCTCTGCTGCTTAAATGCCAATTTGATATGCAAATTGTAGTCGTTGGAAATACCGAATTTGCGTCGAGTGACTATTTTTTTCCAGTTGGGATAGAAGTCTCCAAGCGGTTGGAAAATTTGTCTACACTGACAGACGGATTCGTTTAAATTTAATAGAATACAACAAAGTCATACCACAAAATAAGGTATAAATAACATCCCTTGTTGTTCTTTTGTTATCAATTTCCGTGACCTTGCGCCTTATACAAAAAAGGGTATGGTAAATTAAGAATATATTACATGAAAAGAATATATTACACATATAGATATATTTGAGTAAATTTCATTTATTTTGACAGTACCATCACCGCCAACCAGTAATACATAAAAAACACCACCCACTGCTGTACACGATAACCGAAAAAATTCCCCAAATGGTTCATCGCATCTTATAACGATGACATTAAATATCCGATTGCTTTGTTAAATTTAAACAAATCGTTCTCTCAGTGTACTCTAATAAAATAAAATTCCTACACGCACTCGTAAAAGACAAACGGTCTCCAGACACCCAAAAGGTAAGTAAAACGATTATCGCGAAGCTCCCCTTACAGGCTTCGCTCTGCTCCTTGCCTGCTATCGTCGAAACTTTTGGAGGAAGGCCATTATATTTACCTTTCGACGCTTCCCCGGAGAATCGGAACGCGTCGGAATCCCCAGCATGCGTTTTATTATAAAAAAATCGTCTGCTGCATGCTTACCAAGATAGCAATAAAATGCAGGGACGGGACAACTTTTCTTCCCGAAATTTTCTTTACAAACGGTATTAAGACTAGTTTCTCGGTATTTTAATAAGCTGTAAACCATTTTCCTTATACTTCAACATAATTACTTCATTTTTTTAACTGTGCGCCTATTTAAGGGGCCGCGCTAGATGCAAGTCAACTCGACCGTTCCGTTGCTAAGCGCATTGCAACCGTCCGACTTCCTTTACATTTTCTGTCTTTGCCTGCTTTTTATCTCATCGCCTGATACTATTTGAACGTAAGTGGCTCCTTTAGCAGGCTTTAACTTCAAATGCACCTTAGTTTCAAATTTACAGTTATTATCAATTATTTTTAAAAACAAGTGTGTAGTGTGATTTGATTATAATACATACTGGTATGTTTTACTTAACACTATGCTTGGATTCAGTGTAAATGAACAACAACCATATGCATAAGCGTCCAACACGAAAATACACTTTTCTGGTCGAGATTACCCTGTAACCTTCGTAAAAATCGTAGAAGGCTAGCCTATCAAAAGGAAATCACCCTATTCGCCGCGTCGCGCGATTTTTTAACCAATTCCGCCGCCCAGAAAAAAATTACACGTCCAAATCGGAACCGCTTTCCGTTCTGGCGAACCGAAAACATTTGTCACGGGAAAAAAACAGCCGGTCGCAAACAGACGCCTTGATCGAAGGAGGCGGTGAATGGTCCAGCTCCGGTAATAAGGGCGTCTAGACTCGGTATCGGTGGCAACGTTATTAGAAACCTGACACGACCAAATCTGACGCTAATGCTTTCCAGGGGTCGGTACAATGCGGCTTGTTTTTCCTCTGCGGATTTGTTATGACAGCCGTCGGACATGGATGGGTATGATCGATCGATTGTCGATGTCTTAAGAAGGTTATGGCGCGTCGTGTCGGACTTCGAGACAAAAACAAGATAACAGAGAGTGCTACCATTTAGTAATAATTAGTATATTACTCAATGCTGCTACTTTACAAGTGTCTGGTTTCGCGAAAAATTGGGTAGGTAAGAGGTCTAGGATATTAGGAAACTCTAATGGGAAAAGTATGAAATCGTTACCTATATTAGTTTAGTACTGAAGTTGGCCTCACTTCCAATCTAAATATATTATAATTGCAATTTTAATAGGTACATGGATTATAAAAATGGATTCAATTTGGAATATGACTGAATGTCAACCAAAATTAAAACGTATTACAGTGCAAAAAGAATCGATCAGAAAAAGAAGTTGACTCTTTAGAGAATTGCATGCTTTTTTCATATACGTGCAGAAGAAAGAATGTATTTAATCGAAATGGCGTTTGTTCTAAATAATTTAAACTGACCACGCCCCCACAAAACGGGCGCCGCCACAGCGTAGACCTGTGACGTCAGGCGCCGTTCGCACGTGCATACCTAAATACAGCAGTGTGCTTTAGTTCATATCTGTATACGACTTCCATGATTTTGGACAACGCAGTATATACGTTTAAAAATTAATTTGTCATTTGTGATATTATTAGGTGTTATTGTGTTAAATTGGTATTGACTAAAGTTGTAAAATAGACCCTTAAAATGGGCACAGAATGTGCAAGTCACCGGGCAAATGGAAAAAGCATTGTATTATGCCATTATATACGAATATTCGTACAGCACCTAATAAAAAATACTTCATTGTGCCAAAAAATTAAAAGAAAAATGTGGTGTAGGGCGATGAAGCGCGACGAAAGGAAGCATTGTAACATTGTTTGTTTGTGAAGACCATTTTAACGTAAGTTTAATTGGAAATACAGGCAGGTTGAAGTTCATTGAAAATATTAAAGTGTAAAGAATCAATTAAAATTTTCTATTAAGATACCAGAATGTATGCAGTGCGTTTAGAAAATCAATGATAAAACAAATTTACATTTTTTTTCAGTCATTTTATTGAGCGTTTCATTCCATTCTGTATTTTCTACTAGCATATACGTGATGTATAATGACATTTATAAAATTATGGTATCTGACTTCACTACATTGAATTACCTGTTTTATGTAATAAATTAAGATTTTTTTATATGTTAAAGGAGAAATTTAATCAGAAATACAAATTTATTAAATTAATTTTAATAAATGTTAAATATCATTAATTGTACTTATTATTTTTCAAATTAAAACAAGTAGTTTAATGTGAAATCAGATGGCATAATGTTATAAATACCTCAAGCAAAACCATCTTGCTAGTACCTACCCAACAGCATTGTCGCCGTAATTGTCACGAGAGGATCTATAGGTACTGCAAGTTGACAACATCAGCACTAATAATTATGGCATTACCTACACAGTATTTATGCTATGTATCTATGATCCACAAATTCCACAAAAACTCAAAAATACAGGAAACAAGCACTTGGAGACAGTGAACGAGAAATATTAAGGATTTTATTGTATGTATCGTGCAAATAAGATGCTCTTTAAACTCTTTAAACTTTAAAGGAATATTCAGTCAGGATTAAATAATAAAATAAGTGTTACAGAATGTTATTAAACAAATACAAAAAAATAATGAAAGATGCAAAAAATGACAACGTTAAAACTGAACAAGAGAATAGGAACTTCTTCGGATGACATGACTGAAAGAATTTCACGGTATTTTGAAAACTTTAGTTTTAAAAGATGTGGAAACGCTAGATTGAGACATAAAATTTTGGGTTGTCAAAAGACCTCTCTTCTGCCATAAATCTTGATGCCATTGCCTTTCGCATATTCATACTTTTCTTGGTGATTGGTTTCAGTAATTCTTTCTAACATTTATTAGCTTTACAAGACCATATTTTTCTCTTTGTAAAATTCACTGTTTCACCTAACGTCTCTCTTTAATTTTTTAAATTTATTAATTTATTACTATTATAATTATATATATTATAATATTATTATTTATAATTAATTTAAAAGCTACCCGGAATAAAGAAAATCGATAATAACTCTTCCATACCTATCACATACTAAACAAAAAACGCTTTTTTTGATCCAATTTTTATGCGAGTCCAATATATTGATGAAATTTTGACGTCTTCAAAGCTGAAATCCTCCCTCCGAGGGAGAGTGTAGAGGAGTGGCAGTAGGACGTAAAACTTTTACGCCTCACACTTTTATGCAACTTTTTATTTTCCGTGATAAAGATTCCTATTCCGGCATAAAATTAGATGAGTTCGCCGGTTTAAAGTGCACTCGCCAAAATTAAAGTGCCCTTAAGAATTTTCGCGATTATGCGCTAAGTTTGACTGCCCATCTAAACGAAATGTAGCAGGAAAATACTTTTATGTAATTGCACCCTTTACGTTATTGTAAAATCAACCGAGTTAGAATAGTGATGTTCGCAAAAATTTAAATTATGTTTTTAAAACGACATAAAATAGTTAGACATAGTCTTATAATCACATCGGCTAATTCTGGCAAAAGAACCAAACTCCGCCACGTTGGAAAAAAGGATGCGGAAAAAGTTGCATAAAAATAGTGAACAAAGGTATTCATTAGTAGTGATGTCATCTGACACGTAAGCACATTTTGGCAACCATACGTTCAACAAAAAATAATCGTTATCCTTTATCGTTCCAGATGGAGAACGTTTCCCACGAACATGTTAGTTCCCCAGGACGAATTCCTGCCGCTGCAGCCATCGAGATAACGATCAATCCGACAACATATTTCTTACCAAGGCACTACTATCCTGAACCATCACACGTGACGTGACGTTATCGTAATTCTAGTGTCATGTAGTCCTTTTTTGTGGACGGTGTTAGATAGCAACAGCTCCACTTCGGCCTTTTTTGCCGCCTCGACGTTCGTCGAGTGTGGGTGAAGTTGTCATGTCGCTTTTAATGGGTCTTTATCTTTTCGAATCCGGCGGTTGATCGAAATTTATTAAGGTAACGAATTGTGGTGAGTTCTAGGAAGGTTTTGTGCCACAACGGCTCATTTAATAAAATGAAAAAGAGCGTAGAAATGAAGTATTATCGCGCAAATCTAGATGTCAGTTCGTGTAATAATTCCTTGCTTTGTAAATACTCATGACCTCTATAGGTAACTGCTCTAAAGATTTTTGAACTTTTCGCGCCAATTTTTTTCTACTAATGCTTTAGAAAAAATTGTAATTCAAACAAAATATGTTGAAAATAGTCACTAGTGTCATTAAACATATTGATTTTTCCAAGTACTACATACAGTTTCCTACTATTTCCGTTACCTTCATTCCAACTCTATTGATTTTATGATACAGCTACGTCTACCAAAGCGCTTCTATTGAAAATATTACCGATCATGCGCGTATAGGTGTAGTAAAACATTGATTAATAAGGTTATCAGCTCTTAAAACCCTTCAATGCTTGGTTCGAAGAGAGGATGCGCCCTCTCTTAGTTGCAAGTGTAATGTCTGCACAGCACGGCAGAGGGCAGCGTGATACAGCTTAACTTAAAGTTCTTAACATGACAAACGTAAAGAAGATGGCAGGACTAGTCTCACGCGAAAGCACAAATAATGTTTAATAGTTTTTCGCATAAAATATCATATTTAATAATGAATAATAAACTTTTAATGGGGGTGACCGTAATGGAATTGTTTTTACAGTAAATGTCACTTCCGAAATTGGATCTGAACTGCATGCAGCTCTATAAAACGCATTTAATACTATACAAATAATAACTTGACATGTAAATGCGAAAAGAGCGCTTTTTAGAATATACCCTGATGCATAATTTGATAAAATAAAAGGATCTGGAGTATTACGTTTGAAATTCCTTAAAAAACATAAATCACTCTAGGTCTCGCTAAACGCCACCTATGTGATTCGTCAACGACCAACGCCAAAAAAAAAAAGACCAATCCGAATTTTAGTTGGTGCACAAATTATTACATTGAACGGAGAAAACAATAAATGTGTCGGTGCCATGTCTGTATTGGTCAATTTCAATATTTTCTGTAAGAATGATTGACAGTTTTTAAATGATTTTTTACCTAGCTAAGTTGCCTTATAAATTTTGTATACTAAACAGTTAAACTGGTTGTCTAACCAGTCAAGATTAGAAATAAAACTACTAGATGGCGACCATTCGATCAAATCCCTGTCATTATTATTTATCCTATGAATAAAGCTCACAGGAATTTTAAGAAAATGTTGCGATCTGGTATTATCATCAGTAAATTTCACTGACTGCCCCATTATAGTAAAAATAACTGATGATTAACAAAGATAGTTAGCAAAAATTTAAATTAAAATCATCCACTCACCCCAACGTCTTGGTCGATATCAAGGGCGTCTTCAGGCTCAGGAACCCGTTCAGCTTCGACTTCTTCTCGGGAGCTGCCTCCAACCTGCTGCAATTTCCCTGTTGGGAGTCATCTTCGTCTTCCTCGCGCTTGCGTCTCCTCTTGTGGAAGAAGTAGCAAGCCGCCCCGATTCCGGCTATGAGGATGAGAGCCGCCAAGCTCGAGAATACGGCCGTCAGGACTATGTCGCGCTTCTGCATCATCAACTGGAAGAGACAGAGAAGGCATGTTAATATCTTTGTCTCACAATTAGAGATTAGTTCATAACCTATAAATATATGATCCATAAAATATTGGAAACTACTCCTTAATGCAATAATTGACGCCCTTAAAGAATGAGAAGAAGAAAACCGCTATGAGGAACTAGCCACTGAGAAAGAAATTTCATAAAATCGATCTATTAAAACGATAAAATGAAAAATTTCAAGAACACTTAGTATATAGTACATTTTACCAAAGCTGAGTTTAATTTTTTATGTTAGGAACTAATTATAATCTTTATATGACAGCAGGATGTTTTGATACAATGTTTTCTATTCGCCTACATGCATTTTTTTTGTGTAATTTCACCACGCAGTTCGCGATATTAAAATAATTGCTTCCTGTAAAATATCTTCTCAATACCTAATTATAAATCATATATAAAGGATGAGCGGCTCCGGAATTTTAACCAAAAGTGTCAGTTATGCGGATCTATTTATTTCTCGTCGTTATTATGACTTTAGTTTTTGCAGTGTGTGGTCAAGGGGTGAGTTTTGGAAATTTTAATGAAACATTTATGAACAAATTATAAAGAACATATATAGTCACTGTTCTGATCGCGTTCAAAACGCTCTGTATATGATAGAAATATAACAATTGCGGTCAAATTTTCCATTTTCCTTACTGTTGCATGTAAATGTCAAGCATAGCTTTATTATCACTTCAGCCACCACCTAAGCCCAACGGAAGCGATCCACCACCCCCAGGAGGCCCGCCTCCAGGAGGCCGACCACCAGGTAACGGACCATCGCCAACGCAGTCGACTTCAGATACATCAAGCAATACCACTACGACTTCCGATTGACAACAAAGATAACACTATGCAATAAATAATTTATGAAAACTATGTTTACTACTACTATATTTAAATTGTTAGTTTTTTTAATAACGATATGTCCTCTACAATTGAACTGTTACAATTTTTAGAAGATTATACACAAAAACAATATTTCGGGTATATATTTTCAATTTATCCTCTAGAAATACCTGTATTCTTTACAATCAATACTTAAAATTGTACGAACTTAACATGTTCAAGTCACCAGGAAATTTTAACGCAGTACTAATTTGACTTTAAACAAGCAATGTCTATAACACCGGTAGATAAGAAATTTAACGCCGGAACTAGACTTGATAAGCTTCATTATCGCCATGAAAGCCGTACAAGAAGTAATACTTGCTAATAACATACACAAAAATTCAAATGTACATCATTCAATACTTCAATAATACTACAAACGTAAGCTTAATCTCATGTAAGTTCCAATTTCTGATAAAACTAATCAAAGAAAACAGTAAAAACACACAATGTCAAAAGTCTTGAATCGAAAATGATTCGATTGAACCTAGTTGTTTTTCTTAATGTGGTGAAATAGTACATGTACTTAGGGAACAAAAAAAGACAAAAAAAAATTGCAGACCATGAACCTTTACCAAAGTTTTTACAAATCTGGTCAGTTTGGCAGCGTATTCAGCCAAGTGTCCCTTTGAATTTTTGTACATTATAATGCCAGGACATGAAATTTCTGTGTTTACCCGTGCAAGAATGACTGCTTTACATGATGCAGGACATTCTAATCATCAGATATCGAACATGTTGGGCATTCCTAGATTATCTGTTGTACAAATAGTACACACATGTCCGCATGATTTCTCTCACCCTGTAAGTATGGTAGGCACATCGATACTTTTGGACTTGCGCCTACTAGTATTTTTAAACAGATCGATAGTAATTTAAACAGAGTAGGTGTAATGAACCATAAACGTCAAATAATCCGCTCCGTTTTATATACTAATCATTAAAATCGTTCAATTTATAACTTTGTGATGAGAATTTCCAATTACATTCTGTTTATTATTAGGCAGTAATGGCGAGACTAATCACTGAAGAGACCGCTGCGTCTGTAAAAGACTTAATAACTCAAATGTCTGGCTTCGAGGTAACATAACCCTAAAATAATTTTATACAAAACAAATCTGTTATAATATCTATTCTAGGAGGGAACTGAGGTGTTTAACTACATCGAGAAGCACATTTTAACCACCTTGAAGAAAGCCGATACTATGTATTTCTTAAATAAGCGGGAGGTGGACGAAAACATTGCCAGTATGGCGGAAAAGTTCATTTTCCACGGCTTTTCCCCTCAAGCCAGAGCTTTGCAAGACTCATACAAGAGCTACGTGTCTGAGAATCTGCCTAAATTCGAACTAGTTAGTCGTTTGAACATCGTCAAGCTTTTACTGTGCCTATCGGAAAGACCGACCAGTAACTTTCTAGAAAACCCTGAAGAATATCAAACGGAAACTAAGGAGGAAGAAGAGGAAATTGACTGGGGAGAATACTTGAAAGAAGGCATAGAAAAGTGGACCCCGAATTATGAGGAAGGAAGCGTACGTGTTATAAAATTTCTTGTACAAGAACTACTGTTTTTATTGTAGGACGACTCGGAAAGTTCTTTTTCCGAAATCGAGGTGGATGCTAGTGGAAGTAGAAGTGGACGTAACACCTCTAACTTACCCACGGTTATCGACGGTACCGAAAAAGACACCGTCGTTGACCTGAGAACAAATAGGGAGGAACTGTTAGCTACTGTTCAGCATACTTGGTATAACCAAGAACGGTTTCATATGCCGCCTTTTAGTCATTGGAGAGAAGCCAACATCGGGTTACTTTGGTGAGTAATAAACGTATACAATTAAATGTGATCTACATTCTTTCTGTTAAGGGATAAATTCTTGGAGAATCAAGTGATGAATTTGATCCCCATAGAGAAGTCTTGCGTCCTGTCGGAATATAAGGTTATACGAGAAATCTTGTGGCAGTTATGGTGTCTGCATACGTCCGCGGTTTTTCAAATCGAAGGGAATAAGATCAAACCGAAACCCGATGTCACAATAGCAAGCGTTCGTGTGGTAAGTTTTTATAAATGACTATTTTCTAACACCTACATACAAAATCTGTCAAAAGTACAATATTTTCTAACAGAATGAAAGAATTGCACGCCATGAAAAAAATATGCCTTAGGTTGTTTAAATAATACAAAAGATCGATATCATTTCAACAGTTTTTTGTCAATTCCAACACTAATTTTTGCAAGGTTTATAATAATAGTAAAATGGGGAAGTAGCATAGTTTTTTTAGACAATTTCGTGGAAAAATAAGGCTTAAAGGGAATAAAGTTATGCTTAACAATACCGTAGGTTCACTACATCACCACTAATAATTATCGCATTACACACAGTATTTACACTATGACCCACAAATGCAAAAAAAAACAAGAAACAAATGCCGGTTTACATTACCAACACCGTAACTTGCACCTGTATCTACAGAAACAACTGTGATGAATTGCGTGTAACGTCACACCAATGATATCGCGTTTTCAGCCACAAAGTTAGTATTTTAATTATGTGGTTATTGCCGCCAGGCACATGTTCTGACCTTTCAATGTGTTTTAAAGATTATCCTGTAATACATTTCAAACCAATATAAAATTGGTGCAATTTCTCCATTGCCGTTATTCTGTATATTAACTTCAAATGGTGATTTTAGTAACACTAAATCAAATTGCTTTTCTCATATGATGTTACAATTACTATTGTTTTCGACCATTAAAAATACCGTTTCCAATTTTCACTTTTTCTTACACGAAACAAGTTAACTTTCAGGGAGCCTTCGAGAAATTCCTCAACGAGTTTATCCCATACATGGAAGTCCTGGACTTCTTCAGAGACTTTTCCAAGTCCCTAGAGATTCACAGCGAGGACAGTATTACCGACGTACCTCAAACCTACAGGAGTTATAACAACTCTTTGCAGAAAATCCTGAGACCTATTTATAAAAAACTGTCAGAGCTAGAGGACCAAGTTAGAGAGCAAGGTACGCAAGAAGTAAAACCAATCGACTTTTAACGCTTATCTAATGCCCTTTTAAAATTTCAGAGACAACATACACTCTATTGAAACTCTGCCAGGACCTGGAGTCCATTCTGGAGCCTGTGATGGTCCTGAAAAGCATCCATGAAGGAGTGATAATCGACTTTAATCGAAACACTCCTCTAACTTGCTCCACTTTTTTACTTTGCAGCCTCCATAACAGTTTACAGTTCTCGGGCAGCAAACTGGAGCAAGACCTTATATTAACTTTATTCCTCGAAAGTCTGTACCATTATTTCACGCTCGTCGACTGCTGGCTGATGAAGAACGATCTGTCGGACTATTCGCGGGAATTCGTCATACATAAGTAAGTAGCAAGAATCATCGATGCGATATGACTGTGTTAAGTTTGATTTCAGCAAGAACAAACAACTGTATGCGTCTACGTATGTCAATGATGAGAAAGATGAAAGGTATTTGTTTTTTTTTTTTTTTTTCAAAAAGATGAAGCCAATAGAATAACCGTCCCCTTTTAGTATCTCGGAGACGGAAAACTGGAAACTCAACTTCGAATTACGGGACAGCTTGGAAGATTTTTGCATGGCAAACAGCTTGATGAAAATTATTAGAGAAACAGTACTGCAGATCGGGAGGAACATACATTTTTTGAGACTATTGGGCAAATATTCCCTCATCAACGATTGTAAAGGTAAGACCATGATTTTTACAACTCGGACATCCGACAATTTAATACTCAAAGGTAATTTGGGATATCCGCATTATCCAATCCAAGTGAATTTTTTTTTGCCCAAAACAGAAACCATTCACGAAGAATTCGTCAGGAAATCTCTGGAAGAGCTGGAAAAGTTCTTTAAGGCAAGCACAGAAGAACCTCCCGTCAAGCAAACGGTCACGGACGAGTCTTTTTATGAATGCCTGGACGAAAAGAAGTACAAATACCCCGTAATCTGTACAGATGAATGTAAGAAGCCGACGGAATTCGACAAGCTGGAAAATTTGGTCGACACGTCCGACGGGTTTCTTATGCTGGCTTTTGAGGATTACTTCGTAGAAAAAGCCGAACCGCCAGCGCAGAAGGACGAAACGCTGTTTGAAAAGTACGTGGATTCAACGGAATCGATTGAATAATTACCAAGTTTCTTTACAGGGTGTCTAAAATTACCACGACGATGTTCCCGACCAGCAATTTCTTCGAGAGGATCCTCAACGGTCTGCTCAAAGAGAGATTCACCGTATCCGGGTTGATGGTGAAGAACATCCTGATAGAAGAGTACCTTTTGGAGAAGCAGTTCCAGTTCCTGAGGCACATGTTCCTCTTCTGCGACGATCTGATATTCCCTTTTTATAGAAGGTTATTTGAAAAGGTGAATTGAGACTAAATTTTCAAATTTTTAAAATATTTTGAAATTTGACAATTTTTTAACCTCTTTTATAATACAGGATTAACTATGACTACGTACAAATATTTTAAAAGGGAAAAGGAAAAATTAAAAATTAAGTATTAGAAGAACTATAAATCGAATTTTTTTTTACTTTTTTTTTAACTATATTAAACCCCTATTTATCGCCGACTATGTAGCTCGTCTGCCGAAAGGTTATTTATTTTGCATGTTTGATGTATAGAGAGTAGGCAACCGGCCACACTAAACGAAAATTCATTGTCAATTGAAATCCTATTGTGAATTCGCGTTCTTCAATTTTTAGTGCCTTTTTTTCAATTTTAAACGTTCTATAGTTATCAAATAAAGGATTTTTTGTTGGGTATAGATATTTTCTTATAGATTTGTTTGTTTTCTATACTAAAACAATTAATATCCTGAAGGGAGGTTATATTTAGTAACCATTTGATTGATGTGACATGTGGCTACATTTTTTTTTTTAAAGACTTGAATATTTTTTTCCGTTATACATATATATTGTTTTATTTATTGTTGAAATTTTGTAACCATGTTCTTTTTTAATAAATCTTTTATATTTGTGTCAAAGCGGTTTCAAAAAATAACAAATTTGGGACAATTTTCCAGGTATTAGACATTTTTTTATCGATAACGTCATTTAACATCCATCAAAATGCCCATATACCAAATTGACAAATGTCAATTGACTGTTTTTATGGGGAGCCAAAATGCGAGAAATGGGCTAAAATTTATAATAAACAGGTTAAAGATTGCTATGAAAGTGAAGACAAATACCAATCGGACAAAGAAAATATACAAACATGACAAATTTAACAACTTAGTATTCATAAATATTCATTACATTTTTTGTTCATTCATTATTTTTACTAAGGCCACAATTAAAAGTGTTAAAGTTGTAGTGGCTGTGATTTTTCGATTCGTATTTGTTTTCATTTTCATGGCAATCTTCGACCTGCTTATTTTAATTTTTAGTTTAGATTTTTCGAAGTTTGGTATCTGATAAAAAACACTCAATAGACATATGTCGATAAAATTTTTTGGTATAAGGGTATTTTGAAGTGCATTCAACATTCTGATCATATCATCTTTTTGATAAAAAAAAGCGTAATACCACTTTCTGGAAAAACGACTCCTTTAATAAATCATAGTAGGTCCTAACCTAAGAATGTATATATTTGATGAATATATTATTTTTATATTATTTATAGCACATTTGTAGTTTACACTGAAACTAACTAAATTGGACTAGCTATGCGCTCAGCGGTCGCGACCTGACATTTCTTAACTCTTGATAGATTGATACGTTTTCATATTCCTTGAACGTTTCCGACGTTAAAATTCGCGTTTTCACGGATCTTCCGCAGACGAACGCCCGCAGCTCAAACTGGGGCAACGAGATCTGGCTGACCTCCCACCTGCAGGACATCATAGTGGACGTCTACCCTGAATTCTACGGGCGGTGCCTGGTGCAAGTCAAAGACAGCTGGCGGCAGTGCGTCGACCCCCTGGACGCCTGCGGCATGGTTAAAGTGCAGTACGAGATGCAGTGGCCGTTGAACATCATCATCAGCTCCCCGCAGATGGCGCTGTACAAGGATATATTCGACTTTATCATGCAGATCAAGTGGGCATTGTACACAATGAACCATCTAGCGTTCACTGGTGAGTACGCGCTAGTAACGGTAAAAAATCAAATCGTACGCCATTTTTTACCGTTTCAGACCTGGAATCGAAAAAGTTGAACAAGAACCGACCGAGAACGCACGCCAACACCATCATGAAACTGAAATACCTGAAATTCTCGCTTACGAACATGGTGAACAGCATCCAGCACTACATTTTCTCGTTCATCTTCACCAAGTGCCTGCAGAAGTTCGAACTGAACTTCGAGAAGGCCAACGACCTGTCCTCGATCATGGCGTCGCACTCGAACTTCATCAACACGATTTACGGGATGGTGATGGATATAAGACAGTCGGGGAAGAGCTTCCCGGCGTTTAAGAACGTAAGTTCACCTTCGCGAAGCGCAAACAGGCACTCGTCGTTAAATCTCCTTTATTGCAGGTTATGAGCTGCGTGAAAATGTTGAAAACGATGTGGAAGAGTATCGAGACGGCCACGCCTGAGAGATTAGGCCACTGTTATAAGATTTACAAGAAATCGTACGCTGCCATTGAGCCGATCGTCTGCCCGGTGTATATTTTCGATTACTGAATACTTTTCCGTTTTATACATGTGATATATCGCTTTATTTATTGTTGGAATTTTGTATACATGTTTTTTTCAATAAAACTTCTATATTTGTGTCAAAGTGGTTTCAAAAAGTAGCGAAGTTCTGAAATTATTTACAATGAAAGCTAACAAGAGATTTTGAAACAGGAAATATTTAGAAAACGTGTCAGTATTGGTTAAATATTTCAATATTTATTTGGCTCTGCCAGTATTTTAAAAGAAATGCTTCAACGTGGATACGGTTGTGTAAGAATTGAACAAACAAAAATCATTTACGGAAATCTAACGACAAAACTCCTTAAATCGTGAAAAATGGAAATAAAATGTAAAGCCGTACAGAAATATAAGATAAATGAGTATAAATTAATCAAAATGTTGGTAAATGCCACATTTTTTACTTAAAAACGAACTTTTCTTTAACATATCTTATGTGAGTGAGATTCGAAACAATGCAAATTGCTCTATAAAAACCCTTACCCATTTTGAGGTTGTACTACTGTTTCGTCGGCTTCAAAACACTCCCGCACTGTCCACTAACGACACTTCGCGTAATTATCAACAAATTAAAAGCAAAATTGTATATATTTGTGGAATAGTTTGAATTTAGAATTTGAACAAAATTACGAATTACCGACGCGGGGTCGCAACGCCATCTTGGGAAGCGGAGAAAAACAAAAGACAACAGAACACGATGCGTCACGGATCGACGGATCATAGACAGCTCGCTGGTTTAGGCTAATTTTCACGATGTCACACCAACAACTTATATACTCGCGTCAAGAATTCAGACGACTACGTCATACGAACAAATGAATAATTCATTATATTTTTATCAAAATATTTAAGAAACTGCAATGTTTGCATTATATATTGCACTTAATTGCAAAAAAATTTTATTTTTAACGCGACCAAATATCGAAAATTGCGTTGACAATAAAGACAATTGCCTAATGTCAACCATGACGTAAGACGTCTGAATTCTTGACGCGCGTATAGTTGAAGATCAAGGTGGAAATACGCATTTGGACCTTCTAAAACGACTCGTGGGCTCAATTTTTGTCTACATTTGGAGGGATTGCATAAAAATAATAGAAAAATAGAACTCTTGAACAAATTTATACGGTTTATATTTTATTACTTATGGCATACGGCCGTAAATGTTTTTTAAATAATTCCCATATACAAGGTACTTTTAAACAATGTGTAATACATTTTTGAGCAAGGGAGAAAGTCAAATTCTGGCCATATCTTTTGCAAAAGAATTGCAAATTGCGTTGCGTTGCAAATTTTTTAAGGTTAGGTTTAGTATCATATATAAAATTTCGTTTTACGTACAAGTGTAATTGGAAACGCACGATTTTCGGTAATCACTTAGTCAACCAAATTCTGTCGCGTTAGCAACGTAATCTGGAACATGACGAAAAGAGACATATACAGGGCGAGTGAAGTTTAAATAGTCAAACTTCAAGAATAGATTCTTTACTTACCTTGTATAAATATGTCTTGAAATATATATGATTTAAGGCATATTTTGACAAAATATTATACAGGGTGATTCAAAGAAGTGGCTTTCTATTTTCTAACTGTGTGTGTGTGTGTGTGAGTATTTGAGATTATATTTTGTACATTCGGGCGTTATTTAGTGTTCTGACCTTTTCTGTTTTCGATTTTCTGTCTTTATTAGGTCTTCCGAATAAAATATGATATTATGACTGAATCACCCTACATATATTTTATTATCTTCGGATTTCCTTAAAAAAATATTTTTTTGGTATAGACCTATAAACGAAGCATAAAATAAACTGTTATGTAGGAAGGGGCGGTATATTCGTATCAGTGGATTACTTTGCGGAGCTTTTCAACGCTAAATAACCGGGAGTGGGGAAAAAACCCATTCCACCGGAACAACGGTGATGCAAGCGGCCTATATTTCACGCTCAGATGTTCACCGGAGCCGGATTCCATTCCGGGTGTGAATTACAGTCGCCGACGCGGGCATTCCTCAACATTTAATATCGTAAATCGACGCGAAATCCGACGTTACATTGAATATTGCGCCGCAAAATACAGTTTATCACTGTTTGATTAATTCGCAGCGTGAAATTATTTGTCAGGGGGATCAGCACGAGCCGCCAAATGGACGTCGCGTATTTTGATGACCGTGAAATCCAATCGAAAGGGTAATTTGTGGATGCATTTCATCTGCGGTTCGAAGCATTTATAGATTCGAACAATCATTGAAAGACTTACTGACGATGCCCAAAAAGTCGAAACTTTAAACAACTAATTTGATAACTCGGTGTCGAAAATATTAATAGTATTATAGGACAACAAATGTATGCGTCGATTTTTAGCAAAAACTAGATTATTCGTACAAATTTACACTCAGTACGGGGTGTCGGCAAGCTACATTTAGTCACAGGCACGAATCGCTTCGTGCCTATAACTTGTCAGTTCGGTATGGAGTAGTGAATGGCCACTAGATGTAGCTTGTCTGTATCTCTTATTCATGATTCCTTCTGTCGGGTTAGAAAGACTCAAACAGCTCGGTTTTTTCGTCGGTTATCTCACTATGGCATACTGATGAGAGCTAATAAGCTCGAAACCGGTATATGTCTGCAAATTGGTTTCGCCGTTCTTCTAGTGCATACTTGGTAGGACAGTAAGGCGGTTGGGAGGTTGGCACAGCCTTCTTCAGTAGCAGAGTCATACATCGAAGAGTGACCAACAAGAATGCTGTATCAGAATGCATACTTGGCAACGTGGAAAATCAAACCATAGACATCAATACATCGGTATCTTGGTCGGAGCAAAAAAAGGATTCTTCCCTTCCCATGCATATTTTGGAAATGTTATAATATTAATATTTGTATTAACAAATAGTAGGTACTGATTTAAATTAGTGGTTATAAAGGTACTTAAAAAATAAAGATCTCTCATATATGTATATATTTAATGTATCTAACAGCTTTTAAATTCTTTTTGCATTTGTATCTTCCTAATGATGACGAATCGTAAAAATACGTTTTTAAAAAGGACGGAAAAGCGCGTGGCACATATAATTGTTCAATTCACACTTCACACCTTTCTACCCGAGCCAGATCAATAGCCAATCCCGCTTGAACGGGCTGGAGTGCTCATTATTTCTTTCCCTTGATTAAAAAGCAACTGACAAGACCGCACGTGGATCCGAAGAAGTGGAAAAAGGCAGCCGTTTAAGATATATCGATTAATTACATTCCAACCTTCATAGGCACTGACTTTTACTTAAAAGGTTTCCGAGATTCAATAGACTCTTTCTATAAGTGATAATACCGTGGAAACAAAATACTTACCCTCCAAAACAAATTTAATAGCACATATAATTGTTTTTCTTTTAAGCATGGTGTTTCATTATGCAATTCTTTAAAATAATATTAAAACTACTTAATTTCCCAAAAGATTTTATGAGTAATTCATATAAAAAACGTAAATTTCGAGGTAATACGGAGAACCATAATGCCTACAACGTTGAATATTCGCACAATAGATCGTTTTAGTGGTGACGTCACAGACTATGTAACTAGCGTTGCAAAAAAAGACCGAAAATTGTTAAAGATAGGTATGTTACATAAAAATATTTAGAATTTCATGGCAAATTGAATGAAAATACGAAAAAGGGGGTTTATATTTTTCTGCAAAAATAAAAAAAATTGTTTATCATTAAATTTAGGTAATGTTTAAATTTGTAAGAAATAATCATACAATATGTAGTAGTAATTATCTATACTAATTGTTCCCGTCGCAATTTTTTGACCAATTTGGAGTTCTGTTACCATACATTATTCATGAAAATGGGTAATCATTGGTCACTAAAATTTGTAAATAGAACCCCGATGTTTCCCCCACCTAAGCCACCCAGTCTCCGGAAAACAGGCAGGCTTTGCGCAAGAAGAATTTAATCTTTGTTACCTCTATTCCTTCCAACCAACTTCTTTGGCTGTTACCGACAGCTGAAGCAAAATTTTACATACATTTCTCTCGGTGTGGAATCTGAACTCAATTTTTCCACCCTACGGAGTCTATCCCCGATTCCAATACGTTCCTAATGGTATTTCTTCTTGTTTGGTCACCACTCCAGAGTCACGTTATGGATGTTTGCTAGATCGGGGCGTCCGCGGAATCGATAAAGGTTTCGGCTTATTGTGTCGGCACAGCTTCAAGGCACGATGAAAATAAACCGGGGAAATTGAGTTCTAAAAATAAATACTCGCCTGATACAGTTACCCGTCTTCGATTTCCTAGGTAAGATGCTGCCTCTAGTTCGCTGGCAAAGCAATTAGTGGGCCATTCAAAGTTTGTAGGCGTAATTCTACGTTTTTTTTATATATATTTTTAGGTATTAACAATATTGTGTAAAACTAACTACTCTGCGGACTAAAGCCCCGACTAGCGTTAAATTACACTCGCAATATATATACCCATATATTCTTTATTATTAGCTTTTATAACATTATTTACTGTATTAGAAAGATATTTTAATTCAGTTCCTATCAATGAAGTCATATGTATGCTCTCTGATACCAAACATCTAGGTACGCTAATGAACAATTCCGCAGACAAAGCTCCATTCAGTAATTATCTAAAAAAATTAATCTAGCTAAATTTACTAACCTGGTTTAATGAAAACATTCTATAAATATCTTAGTTCACTTTTGAAACTGTGGAAACTCGAAAATTCAACCACAATAGTTGAGATCTGACCTATTTCTGTATTTTTAGGATTGCTTCTTCAGGTGGGCTCCTTTAAGTTGATAATACTTTAATACAATAAAAAATGTTACAAAAGCTAATAATAAAGAATATATGGGTAGATATTGTGGGTGTAATTCAACGCTGGTCGGAGCTTTAGTCCGCAGAGTAATTAGTTTCACACAATATTGTTAAACCTAAAAATATATAAAAAACGATTACATAATGGGTAAATGGATAAATTTAAATTCATTGACAGGTTAAAGTCACTTTTGACATTGTCGATATTTAATTTCAAATAATTTAAATTTATTGGTATAATAATTTTTATAGCTAGATATTTGACTTAACTTAAAGGAGGCCAGCTGAACAAGCAATCCTAAAAATGCAGAAATACGTCAGATCTCATCTATTGTGTGAACTTAGATATTTATAGAATGTTTTCATTAAACCAGGTTAGTAATTTAGCTAGATTAATTGTTTTAAATAATTATTGAATAGAGCTTTGTCTGTTGAATAGTTCATTAGCATATCCAGATGTTTGGTATCAGAGAGCAGAGAGACTTCATTGATAGAAATTGTAGGAGATTTGATATATATTAGCTTAAACCTTTATAACACAGTAAAAAATAGTTCTACGTCTATTACCCATTTTTAATTAATTTAATAATAATAATAATAACTTATTACTTCAGAACACCTCCGAAAGTGTCGGAGCTTCGGAAGCTGTCGCTGAACAAAAAAAATATAAAACTATTTATTAACGCTTGTTTGAACAAAAATGAAAATGGAATTTAACCAATTACAAATAAAGTGAAATACATCACTGAAGCACTAGTAGTACGTGTTTAAACGACAGTTGAGTAGTCACTAGCTCTTTTCCAACACGGCACCTGACTAGTTTGAAACCTGTCCGAAGCCGTCAGTCCGTTTAATATTAGATACAACTCCGCTGCAGTAAGTCAGTGAACGATTTGGCTATCCACTTGGGACAGGTTTCCAACCAGTCAAGTGCCGTGTTGGAAAAGAGCTACTGTGTTACATACAAAAAAACAAAATAACAATAATAATAATAATACAGAATATTACCCAGTCAAATAAATGAACAGAAAGTAAATATAATATAAATACGAGTACAACAATTAATAAGCAAAATAATTGTGAGAATAATTTAAGGAAGTATAAGCTTAAATATCAATTAATTCTAATTCTATCAATCTTTATCCCTTATTTATTACGTATTGACACATACATACATAATATATATAGCACGTAGATAATAGTATAAAAGTTATATACAGGGTGAATCTTAAATAAGTACAAATATTTTAACCAGCAGTATAGTTTTGTGTGTAGAACACATAATTAATAGTTTTTTTACAAAAAAATCAGAAATAAAAAAGTGAAATTTTAAATAAATTTCGTAATTTTTCAGTAGAAAACTGAAGGACCGCTGGCCTAGACCGACCCTTCATACTTTTATGAGTCATAGTGCTGCAGACTGAACGTGTGGTTCACAGTGTTGCCAGTATTACACAAATGTTTTTGCTTGAAGGAAGAAAAAATCTCAACTTTTAGCGAATTTTGTCAAGTGTAACATTTTATATTATTTTTTATTATCAAACTGTCATTGACTGTCATGACAGATTATCGGAAGCCCAAGTCAAACTTGTTAACCCCACATAATGCATGAAAATAGCAATAAAATTTGCTAAAAGTTGACATTCTTTCCATTTTAAATAAAAAACGCGTGCATAGTTTTTCGTTATTCTTCATAAAATAACTTAAGGAAATTGTGTTTTATGTCCCTTTCTAACAGTGTACAATGACATTTAACTTGTGAAATGTGGATTACTGATTAAATAGTTAATTTTTTAACAAACAGGTAAGCTTGTGTGCACGTTTATGTATAATTTTTGAACATTGGACATAGTAATATCACGTAATATCTTCCTAAATATTTTACGGTAGTATTGAACTTGCGGAAATTCATTTTTAATCGTTGAAGTATAGTAAGGTTAGTTCAGATGTTAAAACTTATGTTAATATTGCTGCGTATCATACTACATACCCAATTTTACTGTACTTATGCTTAAAACAAGTATTTTTAAAATAGAACTATTACGTTAAAGGAAACGTAATATTTATATTGGAGGAGATATGGCAACCTCGCAACAAATCATATGTTTCAATACGTTGTTGGATGAAAAATCAGCCAGCGGTCCTCAACATGTGGGTATTTTTTTAAAAAATTAATATCTCCGTAAATATTAGAAATTTTTAAAAATGGCTTTCACTAGACTGATTTAAATGACGAACTACACCAGCAGTTAAAATATTTGTACTTATTTAAGATTCACCCTGTATATACACATACAGAGGATACGCATATACAGTTATTATTACAAATATTTATAACTAATTAACACATTAAATACATATTTAGCAAATGAACTAATTTATAATGAAGCATTCTGCACAGCAAATATTTATCATATTATTCATACTAAAGGCAAGCTCGGCAAATAGATTTGAATGCTCGAAATATGTTTTTTCCTTTTTAAATTTCATGAGATAACAGGAAAGAAAGTAGATCTAGAGTATTTAGATCTATTTGTCGAACTCAACTTAAGTAATTCTCAAATCAATCAGGTATGTCAAAAACTTTCTTACTGTCTGCATAATATAATTTGTTGGCAAGAACTTGATCTTATTTTTATTACAAACAGTTTTAATTTCCAGAGGTAAATTATTGAACATCTTATTCTTTAGTTCGTATCTGTATATGATTTCCACGCATTCGGACAACGCAGTACATACGTTTAGAAAAGTTAATTTGTCATTTGTGATATTATTAAATGTTATTCTGTTAAACAGACATTGGTATTGAATAAAGTTGCAAAATAGACTCGTAAAATGGGCTTCTCATCGGGTAAATTGTAGTAAGTATTGCATTATGCCATTATGTTCGAATAGGGCGATGAAGTGAGACGAAAGGAAGAAGTTTGTTTGTACCATTTTAACGTAAATTTCAACGGAAATACAGATAAATTCATCGAAAATTAAAATGTAAAGTTGTAAAGAATCAATTAAACATTTCTATTAAGCTACCAGAATGCATACAGGGCGTTTGAAAAATGGTAAAGCGTATTTACACTTTTTCTCATTTATTGTATTGCTCCTACCATATGGAGTATATGAAGTACTTACATTATTTTGACTGGACCCTATCATTTTTGAGCACTAGTTTCTGGACACCCCGTATATAGGTATTTATTTTCACTTAATTGAGATCTATCATTTCTCAAGTTTATAGGTTAGGATTGGCTATGTATATCGTATATTAACTAATAAGTCAGATAATTCTAATTTTATAAATCTTGCAAGTCCGTACAATCAACTATGCTCGCTCACGGTACAACGATTAGTTCTTATAAAGTTTCGAATAAGCCACCCTTAATCGACAAACTTTTAGCAATTTACTTCAACACCGACGCAACCATAGACCCCTCATCTAGGGGTAGGAATACAGTATAAACACTTTCCGGGTAAAATATGAGGATACTTATCGTTAAACCGTTCTTAAGGGGTAGAATAATCTGTTTAGGGGTTGGTATCGCGAGGGGGCAGCAACAGGGTATTCGATCCTGATGCGGCCGGATCGAATTTGCATTATACAGGGTGTTTGAGGAGGAGATGTACATACTTCAGTATGTTACTCTACGTTATCCTATGAACTTAGGTCTGGAAACGCTTCGTTTAGGATACACAGGATGTCAAATTTAAAAAAATTAATTATATTTTCTCTAATAACTCTCGACTACTTTGAGTTAAATTCGTGAAATTTTATACGCGGAGGTTTCTTGGGGCGGAAAATTCAAATTTTATACACAATTGACTGTATCTCCAAGAGGGCGCCACAAGCGACCATTAGGATCCTTTTAAATCGCTTCAACTTTTTTGTGCCACGGTGTATGTCATTTCGGAATAGAAAATGATTTTCCTCTACCTTTTCTAATTAATAAATGTACACCTTATTAAAGTCTCTAGGAGGTATGCCAAAAAATGTGAATTTTGCTCAAGAGTAAAGTACCCTTATTCTTTATAATATAGACAGTCATTATTAAGAATAGTTGATCCTAATTGAAAACTACGGTCAGATATCCAGTATTAGCCATCTACCATTAAAAAACAAATTTTGTTAATTTTACAAACTTCTCTGTATTAGCATTGATAATTTACGTCTAGAGATCAACATTATAGCTAAGATGCACTGGCAAACCAATGAATTTTTGATAACAAACGTCAAAACGCTAGTTACAATTTAAAACTACGGTCAGATATCAAGATGAAGTGAAATAGTAATAGAAAATATTATGTGTGAACCATATTTTTCCAGTGTACGCGATGTACGTGTTAAAAATTCATCAAAAGGTCAACTACACTGAAAGGCACAACAGTTACATATTTTATCTCCATTGCTTTCCCGACCCTTCAATCTTCCTTCAATTGATCTATATTTGGGATTCCCCCATCCCATTCACCTGGGGCCAAAAGTAGAGACAGATGAAAGCCTTCCATATTTATGCAGAAAAAAAATCTAAAGGGCGCAAAGAATGTCACAGTCGTCCCGGCTTTTAATAAATTGCCCTCCTCCCCTCTGCGGCGTGACGATGGGAGAATATTAATGAAAAGAAACCGCAGGCGGAATAGGAATAACAAAAAAAAATGCTAATATCCGCCTGGAAAGATGAAAGAATTTTATTTTGCGTCAGAGCCTCGCAGCTATAATGTCACAATTAAAATGAATTGTACAGGGGTACACTAGGTGAAGGTTCATCATCATCTGTATATCTCCCCTAATTGTAAAATGTCAAAATGTTTCTCGGCCATAATAATTCTTTAAAACAATAGGAGTCTGGAATATGAGTGCTGTAATTTCAAGGGCTTATACAGGGTTAATTATGACTAAATACAAATATTTTAAGAGGGGATTAGAGAAAAATAAGAATTAACGAAAATAATTTTTCTTCGAAAGTATAGTATGGCCGCCTGGTAGTTCCGAGGTACAAAATAAAGATGATTATTTAATAATTTAATGAGATACACGATATAGTAGCACGGGGTGGTAGCACCTACCTCACTGATATTTACTTCCAGAATCGATATATAGAGAGCGTTCAAGAATGTTGCATGTTTAATTTAAAAAAAGATACTCGGCCTGACGACCACGACCAGGTGGATTTCGAAAAAAACCACAAAGAGTAACAAAAAATACACGCAAATGTACACAAATACATAAAAACACTGCCACAAGTTGACCGCCGAGGCATTACAACAGTTGTTCAATGCGGTTCAAAAACGTCTTTGGTATTACGCTGTCACACGATAATTATGCACTTGTTAAATTTGCGAAGATACCGTATGCAATATTTTGTTTTTGATAGAATCTAATGCAGTCGCCATCTGTAGGCCACTAACACAAAGTGTACTTCACGCCGATAAGCTTTTAAACTTCTTGTGTTGTTGGGAAATTAAATTCTATTATTACTAACAATAGCAACAATATTAACAATAATCGACGATGTTTGCATAAAATAATTAGTACTATTTTAAACTATAACATCCCGAGACGTTTACAGTGTTTTGTAAAAACCCTTTCATTGACCTTTAGACTATAATATTCTAAGCTTTGACCAGTGTTCTTTGATGTTTGGCGAGTATGTAACCAGCAGCACAAAATTCGTTGTCAAGTTGTCATCATAATTGAATTCATTTTATTGGCTAATTTTTAGTTATAAACGTTTTATAGTAAAGCAACGAGTCGCGTTATTATGACAATAGATAGTACGTAGTCAAACTTATTTATGATCTTAAAATTAATGACATTACGACTGAATCACTCTGTATACTGTTCTTTAGAAGTATATTATAACGCCCAAATACTGAAAACGAATCAACGAGTGTTAATATTTCGCAAAAAAAAACTCTTGACAAAAGTAATCCGTCTTTAATATAAAAGCATGGAGGCGTGGTAGACATTTCCCATTGGAGGCGTATGATACAGGTCAGCAATTCTGAGCTGTCATATACGTTTGTACACGGTGGAGAATTCTACGATGGATTCCTTCCATTGCCTATTTTTTTTATACAAATCTCTGGCTTTGATAAACTTTAATGTTGTCATTTAAAAATTTACGTTCTTGGTGCTCTAATAACTTAAAAATAAAGGTACAAAGATTGAAATCGTGTCGACATACGTGATACCTTCACAAAGGCTTTGCTATGGCACCTGCAGTATGGTAAGTCGCCTGGTGTTAGGATGGTTCAAGTCCAGCAGAGGCCACTAGATGTAGCCACGTGCCTCATCGCTTGTACTCAGATTCCTTTCAGTCGGGTTTGACTGACACGAATAGCCGGAGTTAATCGTCGGTTGCCTCACCTATAGCATACTGATGAGAGTTAACAAACTTGAAACCGGTATATGTCTGCTGGTTCCGCTGACAAATGACTTTAACTGTTTATAAGTTTTTCAAGTGTAATTCTATAATGGTCGGGACAACGTAAAGTAGTTGTTTCCTCAAATTCCACTTTAACAATGCATATTTTTCTGATACAGATTTATAAAAGTATCTGTCTTCGCTGAACGAAACAAGATTCACTCCATCCATGGAATAAAGATATGTCACATTTTTTTGGCTAACTCAAAATTCGCATTTTTTTATTTCCATCTTTATTGGTCGGTTAGTGGTCGCGCGGTTTAAGGCGTCAGTATTTGAATCGATGTGACTAGACTGCTGTGGGTTCGAGCCCCGCAGCCGGTAGACCGTATATAAGTTATAGTCGTGGAGAGGATTGGCACTCTCTCTGTGGGTATGGTAGGGTGTAAGAGTGTTAGCTTGGATCAATGTCGGTCGACATTTGACTACCCCCCTAATTAATGAGGTTTTCCAGGTTTCCCTCATTCCTGCACTGAATGGTGGTTAGGTTCTACCAACGTAAGTCGTTCCTGGGGTTAATAGTAATATGCCTCCCCTCTTCCGTACAAGTCTTCGACTTCTGGGCTAATCCTCGCAATTAGAATGGGGGTTAGAGATTTTATTATTGTTATTCATTTTATATTTATGATACTATTAATGGTCTTAACTCTAAAATATCTAAAAGTCTATTGGATATAAATCAGGAAAATATTGAGGCCGAAGCAGTAATTGTCTCTCAAGTATGTAGCAGAGGTGAAAGAATTTGCTTAATTTTCGAACATACCTCGAAAATATGCCACTCTGTATGAAACAGAAATAGAACCGAATTACTTTTACACTTTATGTCACGCGCCCCACTTCCACACCCTCTCACTGCGACCTTCCTCTATCTATAGAAGAATACATTTATTAATGCCGAAACCGGAATGTCTCAGATTCCGAACTCCGTCGAGGCAGCTCGTAAAAATTTACAACTCCGGCGAAATGACAAATAAAATGTTCCTCCGTTGCTGGCATGGCGTAAAAATGCAGTTAAATGGTCGTAAAGCTAACACATGCCGATCGATACAACGTCGGTACGAAAGTGTGATTACTATAGCAGCCTATCAGAGGTCGTACGTTACTGTCAATCCTGCACCGGGTATGTACAAACTTTCCCCGACGGAAATAGAAGAAAATTCGGATATATACAGGCTCTCTCTTAACGCGTCTAATTTGAATTTAATTCCGTATGGACATTCCTTTTTAGACATAAAAGGACGCAGATCACCAAGGCAAAACTAGGTTAGTTAATTATAGTAAAGTAGGGGAATTTCATACTTCATCGTAGGGAGACAAATTTTAAAAGGTTAACATCACTGGTCTTGGCTTACCAGCCGTTAACGATAGAAGGAAAAATCGACGCTCCTGCCAAGTGTGAATTGCGTTCGGTGATTAGATTTTTGTCGTTTAAGGGGTCACCCCCTATTGAAATTCATCGTCAGTTGACCGATGTGTATGGACACAAAAAATGTAGTATAGATAGTTCGCAGCTGGTCGTACAAACGCGCATGACGAGGCCGGCCGCGGGCGTCCATCAGTTTCGGAAGTGACGAAATTTGAGGAGCATTTGCTTGTGGAAATCATAGACCATCCTCTATACAGCCCTGATTTGGCTCCTAGTGACTACTATTTGTTTCCCAACCTGAAACAACACTTAGGAGGTATGAAATTCTCCAGCCACGAAGAGCGGAAGGCAGCCGTCGATACCTTCCTGCGCGAGTCGGCGGGAGAGTGGTACGATGCGGGTATGAAAAAACTCCCAGAACGACTCCAAAAATGCATTGAACCTGATGGGGACTACGACTACTACTAAAATAGCTAAAAGTCCAAGCTTTCAGAGTATGTACTTAGTTTTGCAATAAAAAGATGTTTACTATTTGAAAAAACATTGGACACTTTAAATTACGGACAACCCTCGTACTTAGATTCACAAAAACTCGCCGTGACTCACCCTGCGTCACCTCACCAAGCTGCGTCTCATTTTGCGCCCGGCCTTAATTGTACTTGGTAAACGTGTTGTAGATGAGTCTCACCATTCCTCATTTCCAAAGCAATCTTTAGCGTTTGAAAATCCTTTAGTATATCTTAAGCTAGCGTTCTTAAAATTTCCATAGATTCATAGTCACTACTACTAATGTGTTGGGACACAGTCACAAAAACTTTGGTTACGTCCCAAAAATAAAACTGTGTAAGTATAAATAAAAAAAAGAAATTGCCTGCTTGTTAAAATTTGAGTATACCATATTTGTTCTATATTTATTTTATTTTTGACGACACGTTGAAACGTATCACTCTATAATATTGGTGCCGAGGTATAAAGAATGAGAATATCTGTGGACGATAGTAATAGCTTAGAGGCTTTCGAACGCATTTACAGTGAGCAGTTATTCAGATTTACGACTGACTATACGAGACGAGCGGACGCCTACTTCGTTATCTTTCGCATCAAATGAAATCAAGAACTACTTACTTTGAGACTTTATTATCCAGCCACTGAAAAATAATTTTATGGTATCATTTTAACATCCAAAACAAGGATTCTCCATACTACACTGATTGAAAGAAGTATAACAATTACAAAAAGCTTGAAGACATTTAAATAAGTATTGATGAAGTTGAATGGATTGTTAACTTTAGCTTCGAGAGCATAATGTAAAGGAACTAAAAAACTTTTTTTGTTTAAATTTATGGTATGAAACGGTTGTCTCAACTTTAATTAACAAACTTCAAACAGCCCTTCCGCTTATCCTAAACGAAGCTGCTCTTTAAAATAAACTGTTCAGTGTAACAGACGCTGCAAGTTACTTTAAGCAACTCATTATTAGTTATATTTTACGTTAAACATAAGGTTCTGCATGTGAAAGCAAGACAAATGTCGCAGTGGTTTAAAATTTCTTAACCAACTAGTTCTGTAAAGCTTAATCACATTGAACAGCTTTGTAAAGTCGACACAGTAATGTGATAACGTTATATCGGAAAATTTTGGGACCCTCAAAATCGGTAAAAATAGAAAATGTATTAAAAACTAATAATATGTGTTAATTTAGGAAAAAAACGGTAAACTAGTACTTAGTATCAAAATAAATTACTCAGAACTACAAAATTCAAGTGTTTTTGGAGTCGCTGAATCTGAATCCTGGAGACTCCCATTTCTGGCCACAGTTTTTGAAACTTAAGGGAGTTTTACCTTCGGAAACGATGTCATTCATGGGTCTAAGGTCATCTGAGGATTCTGTCTCTGTCTTTAGTTTCTGAGACTTGTCCCTTGTCAGGATAACAAGATATCAGGAAGTTCCCAGGTCTTTTCGGGGGAATCGGTGTCAGAAATGGGGGCCTCTATGTAAAAACAAATGTTGTTCTTGAAAATAACCTTAAAGCTCGAATCCCAGGTCACTAAATGGTGGTCTCTAATGACCTTAACAAGTTTGGTCATTTACCCATTTTTATTAATCATGAAAAACATAATTATTTTCAAATTGCATAAAATGTAAGTTACAAGCATCTGCTTTGATTTAATTGGTTCATAAATAATTTCTGTTCAAAATAACGAATAGTCAGATCGAACGCTATATAAAAATATATTTTTCTGGATTTTATTAGGAAACACATTAACTTACATAAAAGAGCGACAACTTACAATTTTCTTCGTCTCAATGACGACGTCCTGGGGATTGGACGACGAGAGATAAGCTCTTCCACCCTCCGCCACATATTGAACTCCGGGTCCTAGATGTACCATCCTTGAAGGCTTTTCTTTGTCACAGGGCCAATAAGTGAAAGTCTATTACAGATATGGCTGGGCCACTGTTCTTCAGATATACGTCGTGATTTGATACCGGCTGAAATATTGATGTGGTTCCTGTGGGACCACTGCCATTTAACGGGTATTTACATTGGCATTTGTCATCGTGTTGCATTTGTTTTGTTTATATTGGCAATTCGCTGTTTAACAGTTCGCGAAGGCAGGGCAGCATTGTGGTATATTAATTATAGAAGGCTTAAGCTTCAAATATGACAAAAGCGTGTTTATTTGACTTTTACAGTTTTATTCATCTCTAAATTTCAGATAGCAAATTTAAGTAAGTAATCGAATAAACAGTATGAACCGTTAAATTTTACTCTCTTCAAAACCATTTGAATTGTTTTTAAACGGAATCCGCAAATTCCTTAAGCTGTACCTAAAATTCCCGTTGCCAAATATTCCGGGTGCGTTTATTTGGCTACGAATCCTAAGGGATTCCTTTATCTTTGCCTAAGGCTGCTAAACTGAGACGAAAATGGCTTGATTCTATTTCTTAGGGTTTTCTTTGCTAATTACGTTCAGATAAGGAATTCCTCCGTCTTCTTTCAACACGCCCGTCCGCAAATTAGATAAAACGCGGTTTATTTTGCTAGATGGCGTATTCGACGCCCCCCAGCTACTGCTTCTTCAGCGCTTTATACGGAAAAACGTTTCCACTACGACAAAAAAACGTAGTTGGGGTAATGGCTTTGTAATTTTTCAAAGAAGTGATAAATTGGTCATAGCGCTTTCTTTGCTGCAAGTGTGAACTGAAATCTTCAAGTCACAATGTAAAATTTTATTTAGAATATTTTCAAATAGAGTATTTAAAGGAATAAAGGAGAAATAAATACAGTTGCATATTTTAAAGAATAGAATATGCGGTTCCAATCAATTAAAAATTCACCCGAATTGTACAGCATGATCTGCGTCAGTTTTAAACATTTTTAAACACACGACGAGGGTAAACCCCATTGTTCCGCACCAAATTGCGCGAAACTAATTAACTGCTTACGGAGGAACAGCTAAAACCACAACGAAAAACCCTTTGCAGCGATTATTAGATAAGTCTAATTAGTCTGAAAGTTTTGTTTGCATAACGTACAGCGCAGAGATTTGAAAATAAACTGAACTATATAAAGCCCATAGAGAATTCGTTCCTATTTAATTGGACTGTCGGGAACAAAAACCAATTGAACGCGTGGACAAAAGCGGGATAAAATAATAACAACATTATTTATCAATTACAGCGAATGTGTACATTTTTCTCGAACGGTTTGTTAAATTTGGCGAAATACGTATTTTAATAGTATATTATCCAACGAGCATATAATGACGAGGGTGAAGGGATAAACCACCCGAGTGAATTACAGTTATTATCTATCTAAACTCATTTTTAGAATACGTTAATACGATTCAGCTTAATAACGTTATAAACTTAAATGGTCGAATTTTGGATTTGGTGATAACAAATTTGTCTAATTGTAGTGTGTGTAGAGATATTTCTCCTTTTGTACATGAAGATGTTCACCACCCTTCTATCAATGTGACTATAGCAGTGACAAGAATCGATTTTGTTGAATTTCCAAATAATTTAACTAATAAATCGTATAATTTTAGAAAAGCAAACTATCCGGCGTTGTATGATGCTTTGCTAATGTTTGATTGGAATTTTTAAAATAATTTTGATGATATCAATTCTGCTTGTGAAAGTTTTTATGAGGCATTGTAATAAAAGAAAATTTCCAGTATGGTATTCTACGGAAATAATAGGTAATATTAAAATTAAGGGATAAGTATCGTAAACAGTTTAAACAATATAATAATGTTAATGCTCTAGAAAACTATAAATATATTAGATCACTTATAAAAAGTCAAATATATAAAGAATATATACAGGCCGTTGAACATGATTTATCAAATAATCCTAATCGCTTCTGGTCATTTATAAATAAGAAAAAATGTAACTCTAGAATTCCCGGTAAAATGGTTTACAATGATAAAGTTCTGGATAACCCACAGGATATTGTCAACGGTTTTGGTGCTTTTTTTAGCAGTGTTTATTCACTAAAGTCGTCAGATATACCTCAAATCAGTGGCGTAGTGAGTAACTTGCCACTTATTGGCATTGAACAATTAACCGAGCTAGATGTAACAAAGTCTCTAAAGAAATTGAAAAACAAAATGACGTCTGGACATGAACAAATTCCCAGTTTTATTTTAAAAGATTGTTCAAGTGTTTTTTCTATCCCCCTGCTGATTTTGTATAATTTATCGTTACGCACTTCAACGTTTCCGGATTGCTGGAAGTTAGCAAAAATATGCCCTATCCATAAAAGTGGTGATGTTGACAGTGTAAATAATTATAGGCCTATTGCTATCTTATCCAATTTTGCCAAAGTCTTTGAAATGTCAATGTATATCTACTATTATATATTCTGCCATAAAGAACACGGTTTCCACTTGCCAGCATGGTTTCATGGAGAGACGTTCAACAATTTCTAATTTAGCTTGTTTTACACAATTTGTTTCTGAATCGATGGATAGAGGTGGTCAGGTTGATGCTATTTATACTGACTTCTCAAAAGCCTTCGATCGCGTAGACCATAACATATTATTAGAGAACTTAAATTATATTGGTCTAAAAACTCCTCTAATTAATTTCTTTACATCATATTTTCATAACAGACCTCAGTATGTCCAATATAATGGTTACAAATCAGATTATTATTTAGCATCATCTGGTGTACCTCAAGGATCCAACTTGGGCCCATTACTTTTTATTATTTTCGTAAATAATTTAAGTGATGGTTTAAAGTGTGGTAGGCTATTATTTGCTGATGATCTTAAGTTATTTTGTGAGATTAACGATTTGAGCGATTGTGTTGCAATGCAAGATCAAATATCTTTTATTGAAAATTGGTGTGAGGTTAACAAACTTGAAATGAACATTGCCAAGTGTAAAGTAATTACTTTTTCTCGTAAACTTTCACCAATTGACTATATTTATACTTTCAATGACAATGAACTTTTAAGAGCGAAATAAGTTAAAGATTTGGGAATAATTTTTTACAGCAAACTTAATTTTTCGGAACATATTAACGTTCAAGCTAATGCGGCTCTGAAACTACTTGGTTTCATTGTAAGAAATTGCAAACATTTTAGAAATATTGAAACTCTGAAAATGTTGTACTTCTCTCTGGTACAAAGCAAAGCTTGAATACGGGGCTATTATTTGGAATCCCATTTATGATATACACTCACAAGCACTTGAAAAAGTTCAGCGTAGATTTATGAAATATGTTATATCAAAAATTGACAATCATTACCCTGAACGAGGTTATCCAAATAATTTATTATTGTTAAGGTTAAATATGGTGTCTTTGGAAAAGCGTAGAGCAATTATAACATTATGTTTCCTGTATAAACTGTTAAATTCCATGATTGATTGCCCTACGTTGTTGTCTAAAATTGATTTCAAAATTCCTAGATTAGAATCACGTCAAAATGAACTATTTTATTGTCCTACAAGTCGTACTAATGTTCTTAGAAAGTCCCCTGTTTACTCTATGATGCAAGCTTATAATTCAAGAAATCTCAAGTGTGATTTATTTTTTTTATCTTACACTAGTTTCTCACATACAATGAGAAATTTGATTGTTTAATATTAAGGTTTGCGATTATTCATTTATTTATATAGATATTTAATATTTTCATTTTATTTTTATATTATAGATATTAAGCGTTAATTTTCATTATTTTCTAGCGACCTCAAGTAAATTAGTTAGCTATGTGTATTTATATTCTATTGTTATAATTAATTACATTTTCCTATAATTGGATTACTCTGTTGGGCAATAAACTTCTATTATTATTATTATTATTATTATATTATTATTATTATTATACAGGAGGTTAATCCTGAAGCGTATTCTGTGGCCAAAAATAAGAGATTTATGTTATATAAATGTGAGATCTTAGGACAACCATTGTCTGGATACAGGGTGTCAAATTTAAAAAAAAACCGCTTTTAATTTCTAAATCGCTTGAAATGATTTAACCAAATTCGGTGTGCATTACCTGTTTTAGAAACATACCAGTGGTAGAAGTGTGGGTATATCGATCAATATTTGCCAAAAAATATATATATCACCCTGTATAATATTACACATAAAATAGGTCATCAAATGCGCCATTGTATTATCTTCACTTTTAGTTTCTTTACACTGTTTTGTATATTCTCTCAAGCTATTTGTTTGTGGCATAATTTTAGTTTTTCTTTAGTTTGATTGAGTTTTTTGCCACATTCTGAAAAAAAAAGGTTAATTAAATAAACCCTTGCGCCAAACGGATCAGTCAAGGGTTATTTTTGAAACTAACTTTGCCTAACGAAAAAATCTCACACTGAAAAAAATAGATAAGTAAAAAAATAACAAAAATCACATCACTATCGCGCACCGAATTTTTGACGGTTCGAAAGACTGTTTTCGTTCTCAAAATAGCAAATGTATTAAAAGTATGACAAGTTTGATACAACATAACAAACCTTAAACTAAATTTTTTCAGAAGTGTGGCAAAAAAACCCAATCAAACTAAAGAAAAAGGTTTTTCTATATTCCAAACCGATTAACAACATTTTTTTATTTGATCAAGAATAATAACTAAATAATTCATTAACAATGGAATTACTTTACTATGATTTATTATAACAAATGTTGGAAATGACCACCTTTTAAAACCTTTTAAAAAAATTAGCTTAATTTGACAATACACAATATTAAATACGATGACGGCTCCTTATTATTATTTTTCTGCATGGTCTCCCTAAGATAAGTTTAAGTAATTTAAATAACTGTATAAAAATGCACTTGATCATATAACTCAATGTTGTTGTTAATCGGTTTGGAATACAAAAAGTGTAAAGAAACAAAAAGTGCAGGTAATACGATTGCGCATATGATGTCCTATTTTATTTGTAATATTATACAGCGTGATATATTTTTTTGGCAAATAATGATCCATGATACCCACATCTCAGCCATTGGTAAATTTCTGAAGCTGGTATTTGTCACAGTAAATATGCACACCGAATTTGGTTAATTAGAAATTAAAAACTGATTTTTTTTTTTAATTTTTGACACGCTGCAACTGGACAATGACTGCCCTAAGACCCTACACTTATATAACAAAAAAACCTTATTTCTGTCCACAAAATACGCCCCTCAATTTTTTACTTCTACGTAAGAGTATATACATTAGGTAATAAACCATTTGAACTTCGATAACCTATGCATTTTATCTTGTTAACATTACTCATGCACATTGCAAAAAAAAATGTTCATAAAACCCTATTATGATCATTACAATAATTAACCAAATTGTGCACGACATCTCAGCATTAATTTATAAAATTATACACAAATCGTGCGCTACTTAGCTAATTACAAGAAATAATTAGTGTTTAGGTAATCCATTTCGGTCGAGTTATTTTTAATTAAAACACGGGTTTCACGACTTGACAGACAGCCAATTCACAAATCGCACATAAAAAATTAGTTTTTGCGTGTTATCGACTTCTATGCAGACGAGTTTTTCAGTCTATTTTGATTATGCGCTGCATATACAGAGTGGTTCACAAAAATCTCCCCAGCCCTTGATAATGCCAGGAAATATAGATATAGAAAAATATTCCAAATTAGTATCGTATTTGAAAAATAAATGTGTAGGACATCGTCAAAAAAAGTCTAAAGTTTTAACAAAAGCGGACATTGAGGAATTCTTACAAGAAGCAGATATAAAGGTTTCTTATTAAGTCATATTAAATTATGAGTATTTTTATAGATATGTCGATAAAATACTTACATTGTTTCAGGTTATTTTAATATGTGGCATAAATATGGGGCATGTAGAAGAAGCGAAAGTACTATTTAATTTCAAGTAATTTTTGCTGGAACCAAATTGACAGTTGTGACGAATGCCTAGCAATAATATCAACAAACGCGGTCTGCCATATTTAGTACGCGAAAAACTTCTAGCAAAGTGACAGATTTTATCTTATATAATTGGTAAAATGTGGATTTCAATAGTGAAAGTAGCACAAATGACATTACGAATTCGCTTCGTGAAATTTAAGCGGCGGAGGATGCAAAAGGAAGGCTGGAAAATTCATAATTATATGAGTTTGATTAAATTGTAATTTATTGTTTGTAGTTTTTCATATTTTTTCACAAAATGTGGTACACGAAATGATATTTTCCTCCGATAAGAACAGAGTTAGTTAAAGGAAAGGACGTATTTAATGCAACACAAAAGACTTTTACGATGTTGTTTTGACACTGAAATAAATACGTAAAAATCAACTTTTACCGCCAGTTTTCGACCTTTTCGTTATCAAGTTGTAAAACAAGGTGTTTACAAAACTGACCCAGAAAACTTTCCACCTAAAACTTCCCAACCACGTGATATTTAGATTGTTTCGGTACTCCTCTGAGAAAATATACATACGCCGGAGGGTACAAAAGCAAAATTCCGTGCCATGTCACGTGCCGAGCTCTAGGACATCGGACTGGAACCCGCTAAAACAAAAAAGGTCGCCAATTTCCAGGAATAAACAACAGTTACGGCTTCTTCCTCCGAATACACAATGCCCTTGTACAATTTTCCGATTGATTTTCCCCGAATTCATCTTTGTCTGCGAACACGTTGCCGCATTGCCGACGAAGTATATGAATAGAAACTTCACCAGCTGCTAACTCAGCAGACGGATCGTCGCCTTCCGCGTTCCGCTCATTTTGTTGCCTCGAGGGGAACTCGATAAAAAAATTCTCGACATCGATCCCGAACCTATAAAACTTGAAGATGTGACGGATCTAATTTGCCTACAAATCTACAGGGTGTCCCAAAATGAATAGGTAAGACATAGAGCAAGAGAAATTTAAATTTGTTTCTAATTTTGACGTCGCTGGCAGAGCTCGCCACTTATGACATTTAAATAAGAAAACTATTTTGCGGCTCAGTCTCAAAATATTTATAAAAAATCAGTCCTAGAACTTTCTTGTCGAACCTCGTACATACAAAAAAGGTGCAACTTGATGAAACAAATTACACATAGACTCGACAGTGCGACGTCACATTGTACAGACTACAGACCGTATTTGACCCTGGTGTATTATTTATATAGGGTGAGGTCACAAATCGATTTAGTAAAAAATTTACAAATTCTTGCTCTAAATGTGTTTTTCCTTCCATTTCATGAGATAACAGGAGAGAAAGATAGATCTAGAGCATTTAGATATATATGGATTTTGCCGAATTCAACTAGTATGTACTGTGAGGCTGCCTATTATTTGACGTATGTGGCGCCACTACTAAAACGGGTCTATTTAGTTTAAAACTATTGAGAACTTTCAATTTGACTTATCTATCACATTTTAAGCGATCCGGATTGGTTGAAAAGGAAGCTTATTACCCCCAGTCAAAGCGTAGATTAAAACAAAAACGAAACATCAAGTAGGCCTCCATTTTTAGAGTGGGATAAGGTAATTTCATATGGTAATGGAAAAATAAAATTAAGAAATCAGGTCGATGAGCGGAGCGCGAAATTGAAACATAATAGGCTTATTTTGCCAACAAGGGGCGAGTTTCAGAGGCGTGCCGGAGCGATCGGCTTCTGGAAATTATAAAGCCCGTGATTTGAATTTCAATGCGATCGCTCTCGCGTAAAAAAGTTAAATAAACGACAGAGGAGCAATAATGAAGGATTTCGCCAAATTACGAGGCCTCTGTAGCAAATTTTTACAATGCAACGTGTACGGGAACGCGTATTATAAAGATCCATAAGATTTTTTTTACTTCATTATAGGACAATTGATTTATACGAGCTTACATACTTTTACAATACAGTAAAAAATATTTTCAAACATCAGATAGAAGTTCTATACGGAAACCGCGCCACTGGATGAAAATACTTATCCTAATTCAGAGGAGTTGAAAACTTTAATATGTTATACATACAGGGTGATATAGTTGCGGCAAGAATTCAGACGACTTACGTCACCACGGCTGACATTAAGCATTACATTAGTTGATGGATATCTTTTTTATTTATGGTAAAGTGAAACTGCTTTAGCAGAACGATTTCCCGGTAAACATGTTCCAAATGCAGTTACGTTTACAACGGCGTGCAGTGAGTGCAAGTGTAGGCAAACGCTGGCGTGACGCGGGAAATTTGCAACCGAATTGTGAAAGAGATGGAGGCCCAGGACGTCCATGGCGTATTGCAGCAGTGTGACATATCATACACGAGGCTCAATTATATCCGTATCATATACAGCTTGTCCAAGTAATAATACCAAGAGATTGGACGAGGAGAACCGGTACCACGACCGCCATGATTTGCTGATTTTAAATCATTTGAACTTATTTTTGTACAGATAAATTTGCTGTATAAAATTCTTTCCTTGGGAGTTTCTTTCAATTTTTTATCCGGTCGCCGATTATACGCCTTATCGGTTTTAAAGTGGACCAGTTTCCGGTGCCGTGCGGAAGTGTATTTTTAAATCATCTTCGAACTGCTCTTTTTGAAATAATTTTTACAAAATTGTATTTGTAAGTCCTCTGTATGTTAAAAAAAAATGTTTAGATAAGTTTTGACCACCATCTTGTACATTTCCGTGTCTATTTCTTATTTCGCTCCCATTATCCGTCTTTCTATACGCCCGATAAATCCACTCGGGCCTTCCCCAAGCCCTAAGAGAGAACCTGGAGGTTGCACGTCCTGAATTCATTCCCTCGTAAATCTTACGTTTCACGGGGTTATCCTGGAGAACTGCGTCCATTCGAAAGGTGAGCGTTTCTACGTTTCGAGCTTAATTGCCGTCATCAGTCAAACTGGCGAGAGCGAGCCAAGTAGTTAGAGTTTACTATCCGTTAACAATAAATGTATTTTTTGTTTTTTGTTTCATAAAATTACTGTTATATATATTATTCGTAAAATCAGCTACGAAGTCTCAGGTTTAACTATATACATGGTGATTCAATTGTAAATGACTTTGTGGTCAGCAGAACTTAATGTTTGTTATATAAACTATTTCATTTTGGGCTTTTGTAAGAGAGATAGAGGATATTATCTGTAATTATTTATTTGTGCATTTTTTGTTACTTTTCTTTTGTTTCATTGTTTTCCGCCATTGAAGTATAAAAACAAAATAGATTAAAAAATAATTTGTAATAGGTTTAATATTTAGACAGTTTTTGAAACTAGTAATACATTACGAATTTTATCAAAAACTAGACCAAATAATAAAATACAAAGTTGCATCTACAGTAGTACAGTGGCAAGAACACCCAATTAAACAAAAAATGCCATAAAAATATTATATTATTTTTCTTCCTGGAAGTTGTGAATATTTTAATAGCACCTAGCAATATCAATATCGTTTTTACACGTTCTAGTCCATTATTTCAATTCTAATTAACACGGTCATTGCAGAAAGGAACCTAAAATCTTTTTTATTTTTATTGGAACGTTGAATGTGAGCCAAATGGAACGAATTCTCTCTAAAAGCACGCTGGGTGGTGTGGTTTTAACATTTACATACGTGTGTATGTAAAACACATTCTGCTCTACGCTTCGTATCCCTAAGCGATGTTCCAGCTGCAAGTTTCAGGAGTTTTTATCGATTTAAAGTCTGAACTTTTTAAAATATAAAAATTTATCCACTTTTAATACTAACCAAAAAATAAATAGGGAAGCTAAGTGACCGCTGTTTTAATATGCTAGATGTTGCATATGTGTATACAAAACAATTTGTAGGGAGTTTCCTTGGCAAATTTTAAAGGGAGTCATTCATATAGTTTAGCTTCCGAACTTTGCTAAACTCTTAAATTTTCTTTATCGAAACGAAATTCTAAAGTAGCTTTGTTTATGCTTTAGAAACTTTTTTGTCTTTTACAAACATTTATTGTTACTCTTAGTTTTTGATAAAAAAAAACACATTTTTTAGAACTATGCATAATACGGTGCAATTTATTCATAGCAGGCTGTTATAGAGACAAAAAAGGAATAAACAAAACTATCTTAGGATTTCACTTCGATTAAGAAATTTAAAAGTATAAGAAAATTTAGAAAATAAACACGAAAGTGGCGATTTATTGTACCTCTTTATAGAAAATCAGGAAAACTAAAAACATGCCAGTAAAATTCGTTTCTAATTGTTTGAGAAAAATTGAAAAAACCAGATGTTACGTTTAAAGTAACCTTTAGGCTGCATCTTTTTAGAGTAGACTGTAATTAAATATATATATGATAAAAAATTTGGAAACTACCTCGTAAAGTTTTGTATACATGTATACAACACCCTGTATATAGGTATTATTGTTTTAAACAAAACAAAAATTACGCCTTTACTTGTGTAAATATGCCTTAAATTCCTTACAGTCTAAATAACATTTAATATTTCAAGATTGTCTTATTATGACCAGAACGAGATATATACTTGGGCTGAGAGTATTTATATTTTTTATGATGTCGTTAAGAGACTACAGTACACAATATTATGGCTTTATACGCTATATAGTTTTGCGAATAAAGCATTACTGCTTCCAAGCTCGAGATGTAGCGGCGGCTTGTCAGCGTTTTAAACCAAAACAAGCCACCAAACTGCCGGAAACAGCTGAATAACCGGTCGACGGCGGTCATCGGGGACGCAACACAATACTGCCCGACCCGGGGGACGTACGGAAACAAAACAAATGCAACACGTCCGATACGACCGGCCACCCCGATCGACACTCACTGTGGACTCGGTACCGGTGGAGCGGCCGCTGCAGTTGCACGAGGACAACAAACAAATCCGGCAGCCGCGACGCCGGAGGCTCCGGGTGGTGGATATTTCGGCGGCGTACGGCGCCCGCCCCGTCCGACCGGCACTGGGCGGGGGAGGGCTAAGATCGAGGGCTACGCGGGGGCGGCCGCCCCCGAGGGGGACGGGATAAATCCTCACAGGTATAGAAGTGGATATAGTACTTTACCTGGTGGGCTTTTGATGTTTTTATAGACACAACTTTAGGTTATAACTGATAAATAAAAAAAAAAGTTAGGCACGCCACTGGACTCTACTCAAAAAAGTGTCTGATGAACGTATTAATTATTTTTTTCTAACTTTACAAACAACCAAGTTACAGACATGTATCGAAAAGTGAAAAATTTGAAATTTGTTTACTATTCAAAAACAAAAGGTCATTTTGGTATTGATCATTAATTTTGTCTTAACAAAAGAGATCGAGAATGGGGGGAGGAGTCATTTTTTCCATCTACTATAGTTAACGAGACTATAAAAACATCGAAATTTGCCCACCCTGTACAGACTGATTGATTTCACTGAAGAAATGAGCGTTGCCAAACGAAGTTTGTTATTAACACTTGAAACTAAGAGTCAGCACCACCAGCAGTTTAAAAGAAGCATACATATTCCTGACTTTGACATATATCCACATGTAAAGTGACATTTACCAGGGCGGAAAGTGATTATTTTCCACCCAGACAAATGTCACTTTCAACCCAAGTAAATGTCAACATTCATTGAATACCCAAAATGTTTGTTTCAAAAAATATCTGATTACACATTAAAACATTCTCAACAAATTTTATGCACATTAATTATTAGAAAAGTTGGCAGTGTCTTTTTACAAACGAAAAACAGTTTTATGTATCTTCGCCTACTACATTTGCCAATTTTACGACTGTCAATTCGAAGCCTGGAACCTAGACCTTTACGACTGTAGGGAAAACTTTAGTTTTTAAGGACGCTTTCCTAGATATCGATTACTTGCCACACAATACAACGAATTACGACAATAGTTTGTCATTTGCAATATATCGATTTGCTAACACACAGAATACAACACGCATTACATAGATTAATGATAGATATCAAATTAATTGCTTTTTGACGATGGATCAAAGTTTTATACATGCTAATAATTCAGAAACGTGGGACGAATGGCCGTTTTACAATAACAAAGGTTACTCATTAAGCAGGGAACAAGAATTTTAAAATCTCGGAGTTTAATTTAGCTTCTTTCGTTGCACGAGGTACAACGTTCAAAGCAATTAAAATATATTGTACGTTAATTTATTCCAAATCCTTCGTTTCCTACAAACATATTTCAAAAATAAAAATACAACTGCAATAAAATGAAAAACTGTTATGAATGCACAATTAAGGTTGAGTATAAGCTCATGTAACGTAATTTGTTGGCAATTTGTTTTTTGTATCAGTATTAATGAAGTAAACAATTCGACAACATTCAATCTGTCAGCTGCTGCTAAAAGTATTATTAGTCATAGCAGTGGCTAGTGCGTTTGGCTATTCTCTAGTGCTTGCTTGATATTTTTGAATGTGCTTAAACAAAAATGGAACAATTCATAGCAACCATGGCCGGCGAATAGTCCAGATTGGAAATTTCCTAGAGTTTTAAAGTTAAATAGTGTTTAGTTGAGTTGTAATTAGTATTCAGTAGTGTACAGAGTAGTTAATAAAGATAAGTGATTCATTAACAGATTGTTTTTCTGGTAAAAGAAAAAGTCGGGTTAGGAAACCCGTGACAATATCAATGTAATCAGGAAAAAGTGAAGAATTCAAAAATATAATAATATTCACGGTGTTTCAATTTTCCGATATCTTTTAAAATAACTAAGTACGGGTTGGTATAAATATTTGACAAATCAAGAAACTCGAATCCCTTAAAATGCAAGTCAAACGTATGTGGAAGAAAGGTGTACTGGTATTTCCTAGTCAATCGTAAATCCAGAAAGCTGGACTACACTTCACAATCCAATTTCATGTTCTTTAAAAATGCCGATTAAGAATGCTTTTGAGAGTAGAGCTTTTATGTATAAACCGAAGTATGACATTAAAGAAAATGGTATTTTCGGTTAAACCATCGTAAGATATTTCACTCAGCTGTCGTCCTATAGGCGCAATTTGAATTTATTGAAAAAGAAGTTATGCTTTGAGAATGTTTATTCTGCCGTTATATTTTAAACGCGATAATGGACGTTAAATCTCCTGCCATTTCAGAAATGTATATTTTATGTTGATTAACGGAAAATACGAAATACCTAAGTACAGGGTGCCTCGAAATTAGTGCAACATAGCGCAATTGAATTTTTTGTAAAGTTATTTACAAATATCTAAAATAAAATTGTAGCTTTGACACCTTGTATCTGTTTAACCATCAACCTTTGACAGTTTGGCTACATCGCATTCTTTTGTCGTCAGAAATCTACTATCGCTCTACGTTGCACAAAAGATGCCGATGAACCAAATTTTACAACACTCTGTGCAAATAGAGTACTAAATCGCATTAGAAACATGTTCTTCGTCTCTTTCCAGCTTTCTAGTGCGAGGAAATGCGATGTACGGCAATCGAGACACTAATCACCCAATTCCGTGGAGGAAACAGTTTCGCGCTTATTATCCCTCATCAGTATGCAAGGACTAGTTTTAAATCTCCGCGTTGTCGCCGTCGTAACTATGCAGGTGGTTGCAATTCCCATCGGTTCGTCAAGGCCTGCCACGGCTGACGTCATGGCCTTCTAAGTTACCTAAGATTATTAGTTCGTGTTTGCGAAACAAGTGAACGTTTCGAATAACGACGTAACGCTTATTGGATAAAGTTTCGTCTTCGAGCACATTCTCACGAGGGTGTAGAGTTTCGTTAGCGGGATTTTGCTTGCGGCGATATTGATCCCTATACTATTTAAAAACTGGCAAATCTCATCCAAGAATCGTTCGTACCGTGTGATTAATAATCTACGGATGTAGTTCGTCATATAGATGACTCTAGTGAAAGTCATTTTTAAACATTTTAAATATTTACTTAGATATTCATTTTTTTAAAACATACCAACATTTTGAAGACCGCTGACCAAATAGTGAAATAATAATAATAATAATAGTAATAATAATAATAATAATAATAATAATAATAATAATAATAATAATAATAATAATAATAATAATAATAATAATAATAATAATAATAATAATAATAATAATAATAATAATAATAATAATAATAATAATAATAATAATAATAATAATAATAATAATAATAATAATAATAATAATAATAATAATAATAATAATAATAATAATAATAATAATAATAATAATAATAATAATAATAATAATAATAATAATAATAATAATAATAATAATAATAATATCTCTACCCCTCATTCTAATCACAGGGATTAGCTCAGAAGTCGGAGACTTGTGCGGGAGAGGGGGCGGCATATTATTATTAAGCAGGCCGCATTTGCGCCCAGGAACGACTTACGTTGGTAGGCCCTAACCACTATTCAGTGCAGGAATGAGGGAAACCTGGAAAACCTCATTAATTAGGGGTGTAGTCAAATATCAACCGGTATCAATATCTCACATTGACCCAAGCTAACATTATTCCACCCTACCATACCCGCAGAGAGGGTGCCAATCCTCTCCACGAATATAGTTTATATACGGTCTACCGGCAGCTGGGCTCGAACCAACTCCGATCTAGTCACCTCGATTCAAGTACTGATGCCTTAAACCGCGCGACCACTGACCGACCCACCAAATAACCTAATAAACCATATGATCTGCTGAACGAAACGAAATAACCAGATTGACGTATGCGTTTAATAGCAGGAGAAGGCAAAGTAAAATATTTGTTGACCTATATCTGAAATGTTGTGGATTGTCAATGCAAATTCAAAGGAAATATACTGGACGTATTACTAAGAGACCGATTTATTATGAACTTTAAAAAAGGCACAGTTCGAGACAGAATGTATGAAGATGAAACGCTAACTTTTAAAAAGACAGTGTCAATTGCTTGACTAAAAAAAGAAACTAGTGTAGTAGGCAAAACGTCCCGCAGGGAACAGAACCACCAGCCACATTCTAGGCGAGGTTGACGAAGAGGTTATGTTGATACCGATGCACTGGTCCAGGGCAAAGGCAAGGTACAAATGGAAGGGACACATGTGGAAAGGAGATGACCATTGACATTTTTATAAATAAACATATTTCAATCATTCTCTAACGTATTGTTTGTCTGAAAATCCTAGTCATTAACTTTCTTGAAGCCTATTTTATATAAAAAGTTAGACTTCAAGACAATACCATCACTCATAAAAACCTTAATATCAATATTATTCTGTGATTAATCTTCATTAATTGAAATGAAGCCACTGTGCAATTAGTGGAATACCCGAATTTATCGTTTCTGACAATGGGGATGAATTCACCGGCTTGGCATATCGCGAGGATCAATTTATATAGTTAGGCGCTACAAAAAATGTGTAGATCCGTCAACGCGGCGAATTATATTCAGCGACATTGTTTGTACGTAAGGTATAGGGGCTCGGCCGGTGGAAACCGTGAAAACTGCATTGACGTCACGCCTACTGCGATCCTACGAGGACGACCCGGATTTGTTGCCGCGCGAAACGGGGACATCGAAATGTCAAATACTGTGGTCGAACATGAGTTATTTATCGTAAAAATATTACCCACTATTCATTACTATGTTTACCCATAGTCTATATATATAGTCCAGTATAGCAATTTTAATAAAATCACGTTTTAATTTAAAAACAGCTTAGATTGTTATATTTATAGTCATGAACATTTTTTATAATACAGTTTGTGATATTACTTTCTTTTTCTTCCATAATTTAAAAATTATGTACCTTCTGTACACAACAAGCCGTTTCTTTATTAAATTTGTCACCAAACAAGGCACATATACATCTTATTAAACCTTTACCTCACCTTCAAAGCCGTACAGATACAAAGAGTTCAGCGAGAGATAGACGGCACTGAAAAACAATAAATTTTAACGAAGGTCCTGGCCTTGAAGGGCGTATTTATCCACCTCTCCCCCTTTGTTTGAGCACAGTGTTTACCTTTGCGGGGTCGTATTCAATCTCAACGAAAATTTTTTTGCGAACTTTATTATTAAATGTCAGCTACACAGGTAAGTTTCAGTGAAATTTCCGAATACGTCCTTGCGTACACTTCGAAAAGGTCCTTCCAAACCAACGCATCAGTATTCGAAACAACGTAACTTGCAAAACATCCAATACATGATATATATCTTAATACAGCTTTCTAGATAGTACATGTGAAGTTATTTGAATCGAATATAGGTTTATGTAATACAAATAACACATGTATTTCCAACAAATGATCGTTTATTTGAGGTTAATATTATCTTACTATTAGGTTAAAATGTACCTAAATGATATACCTAAATACAGCCAGATAGTAAATATGAAGTTAATTGAATTATATACATGTTTATTTGATATAAATAACACATGTATTTGAAACAAATAAATGTTTATTTGAGGTTAATATACTCTTACTATTAGGTTAAAATGTACCTAAATAAAATATACCTTAACACAGCCTTCTAGATAATGAATATAAAGTTATTTGAATTAGTTATCTGTTTATTTAATCCAAATAACACATGTATTTGAAATAAATAATCATTTATTTGAGGTTAATATACTCTTACCATTAGGTGAAAACGTACCTAGATGACTCGAAATATCCACTACTCTATCTTTTACTTTATCCTAACTTAATTACCTGGTGAAATTACGTACTTCTGCATAGATATTAACTAAACAAATGAAAATGCCTAATTCATCTCTACGTCACTGGCCAAGGCTTTATTTCCCCAATGCCTCGGGTGTGATTAAATATTAATAGATTGTTGCGGATGGAAATTTCTCCGGGTAATGTCGTTTTTTTGTTTTAGAGAAATGGTTTTTAGGGATTATGCTTCACAAGTTCCTTCCAATTATAAACTTTAAAGAGGGTTACTTCCGAAAATATGTCTAAATCCATTCTGTTAAGTCGGAAACCTTTTGTACAACTTTGTTGCTACAATTAATCAAATTTTTAATGAGCAGTGATGATAATATATTTGCAATTACTAAATTTAACTTCAGCTGGGTAATAAAATGGTATAAAACCCTATACAATAAAAAAGGAAATAAATCATGCCATATGAATATGTAAACCTAAATAAGCAATTTAACTATTCTTACAAATAATTTTTATTTAGGAAAAACCATCAACAAATACTTTTTTCCCGAAATAATAATTATTTCATGCTCTTATATATTTTCATTTACGAAAAAAGAAAGTTACTAATTAAAATAATTTTATATTTTCAATATAAATTACTTCACAAAATCAATGTACGTTATAAAAACAACTGGAAGAAGAACAAGAAAATGATACAAAGGAAAATGATATCGATATGGCCTGTGACATATATAGCAACCTTTATCCAGGGGACTCTTTTCAACTCATGGCCAATTGTCGCTTTTTCACAAAGGACTTAGCAAAAGCGAACAATTTCATAAAAGAAATTATATTTTCGTAGTGAAAATTGAAGCCATTATAAGTTCTTTCAGTAAAAAAGCATAAAGCAGTTTTAAATTCGAATTATTTTTTTCTAAATTGATTCCGAAACAACTGAGAACTCGTGCTTCTATTTCCCTCTTTAAACTAAAAGAAATGTTCGAACGGCAATTATCCGACCATCAGAAGTGGGATATATCAGAAGTAGGATATATCAGAAGTGGGATTTACAGAACCGATATCTGCCAGAGGTGAGATTCTAAGCCAACGAGAAGCGACATCTGGCGTAATCCCCCGGAAGTTAACGAACCGTAATTTGCTTCCAGTGTCATAAATTATAAGCAACGTGGAATTAACCGGGGTTAATCTGCCTCTCCAGGGGGCAAGCGACTACACCTAGACGCTGGAAATTAACAATGTACCTTGTAAATACTGCATGCGATCGATAACCGACACAAATAGCGGCGGCTGTGGATTTTAATTATTAGGGGGTTTGTTTTGATACCGGCCAGCACGTGTCTGGCGGCGTGGGTGAAATTTGCCTTTAGGGATGAAGGCTGGAATATGACACTCGATTGTCTGCTTGCTTGCAACTGACCTAATTATTTATTTATTTGATTACAAACCCAACAGGCAAGAGCCCAATTACAGGGTAGATTACAAAAAAAAGAAAAAACAACCCAGTACATTAACATAAATACAGCAAATATATACAATTATAAATAACACTAATAACAAGTTTAACTAACAAGACACACAAAAACTATTTATGAGGGCACACAAAATAATGGAATGTGCCAGTAAAGAAAACTGCATTAATTAACTAAAGGAAATACTTAATCTTACAATTATGGATCATTTGGTAAGGTGAGAAAGATATCAATAAGTTCGATCGAGGAGTAGATAACTTAAAAATGTTAGAACGGGAGGCAAGTCTAGATATTCTATATATGATTTGATTATGAAGTGTAGTGGCGTCTAATTTACTATTTACTAATTGTAAATGGGACTCCAAACTGCAGAAACGTGTTCCAACCGAAACCTAGGTAGTGCTATTTTGAAAACAAAGTAGTAATTGTCTCAATATGTTTATTAAAGCTTAGTTTGTGCTTGAAAGTAACGCCAAGAAGTTTAATTGTGCTCGGATGCTGCAGCATCTCCAATTTTATGATCATAAATCATAATCGACTTTAACTTTCTATGAAATGATATGGCACTACACTTATCTGGATTTTAGAGCAGACTATTATTTATGCCCCAAGTATTTCTTGATTGAAAAGCTATTTGAAAAGAGTCGTCAATGGATTTAATCTCCATTATTAATTTTACATCATCCGCAACGTCATTAATAAATAAGTTAAAGAAAAGCGGCCCCAAAACTGAACCCTGTGGAACACCTGAATTAAAACCTTGAATATTAACGAATTGATATCTACTGCTACATACTAATAGTGGTATCACAGCATATGATGACTCTTAAGGACAATCCAAGGCTTTTTATGTTTCAAATAATGTTATTACTATAGTTACATATACAGAATGCGCATTTCCACGAGTAGCAGCAGGTCCTACCATTTATATTCTTCAAATCTTCAGCATCTCTTGGCCTTGACTGATACACATAATTTTTTAGAACCGTTAAGGCAAAGCGACGCAGAAATAGCGGTTTCTATTGTTTTATTAATGGCCTTTAGTATTTTCCACTAATACAGAAATGTCGCTTATATCGTTTTGCATTGTACACGTCGATATATTTTGAGGAAGGAATCAATGTAACAAAGTATAGATTACCTTTCAAATCTATGAAAGCTGAAACATGAAAAGAGCGCCATCTGTTTGAAAATGACTAAAATAACTCTTTTCCAACTGGTTCTATCTTCAGATTTCCAGACGAGCCGAATAATGAAAAATCAATCATACAGTTAAAACAAGGCTAAAACACAGTTGGACTCCTGTACACCAAAAGCGTTGATTGAAGTATTCTATCACCGTATGTATATTGTTATATCTACCCCGCGTCACGTTTCCGGCCCCTCGCCCATAAACGTGGTCTCTGTAATATGGCGTTATCGTTGGCACTGAACGAAACTAATGCATTTCTCCTGGAAATGTTTATTGCTGAGCAATAAATACCGTTGGGCATACCTCAAAATTTTCATACGTTTGAAAATATGCATATATACAAAAATGTACATAAAAATTGTTGTCATATACACAAATTAATATTAACGTTTAGTTAAAAATTAGTTTAAAAGGTTTGAAACTTATTTGCTTTGGAAAATATTGACATATAGCTATCAAAATGATAAGAAATGATTTGTAAATTTGTGAAAAAATATCAGACAAAATATATTAAAGTGGAAATTATCGATTTTTACATAAATTCTACTCATTTCCTTTTGTAACGTTTTAAAAATATTCATTCTTAAAAAAATTGAAATATTGAAACGAATTTTTATGTGTATGGACAATAGATGAACAAAATTACATTTGACGTGAAAAAAGTCTCAACTCGAAGCAGTGGCGTAGTTAGTGGCTATATTTTCTCCAAGAACAATATTGCTTTGTTATTTTTGAAATATAAATTAATTATTTTCAATGTAAAATTAAATATTTCTTTGTATCTTTGCATTTTAGATTTTATGCTCAAATGAACAATCGGTAAAGAGGATAAATCTAAAATTATTTAAATAAAAGCATCCATAATGTCTACACACACTTTTGGATTTTAAAATTGAGAAAAAAGAATTGAAATGTTCTTTTTTACAAATGCTTTGTTAACAACACAGGGTGTCCAATATATACGTTAAAAAAAAACCTGCGTGAAACGTTGTTCAGATAAAAGTTTTTTGCACCTGAATTTATCTCAAAATATTGTATTTATTTTTTAAATAGCACCGTACTATTTTCTGGATTCACCTTTTTTGTGAGCTGGATAACTTTTCTTATTATATCTGGACTAATTAATAATTTAATGTTGCAAAACTCATAAGGGGTTGAAGATAAAGTTTTCTTATAAATTTGTCTGCAAGTATAGAAATAAATTTAGAATTACTTTAACTTGAAATAACCAAATTTGGTACATGATTCAGATTTATTATTAGTTTTCTTTGACTATGAGTTCAAGTATACTGAAACCCTGCAAGGTTTTTACTGAGGGTGAATCGCCTCGAAAAATATACCAAACTTTCTTTTCCATTGATGGAATTTAAAAAGAATGATAATATCCCGCGCAGAATTTAATTTAAAAGGCTTTTTGCATAGGGGTTTACATCGGAAAATTCATGAAAGTTGTGATTATTTGTAATTCCTCTAACAAGCTTCATCAACAGTGAAAATAATTTTCTTGTGAAAATTAATATTCTGATGCAAGATCAATTCGCAAAAGGTCATTGGTCGATCCAAATACTGAGACAAAAGCTCTTGCACTTTTTGAATGTGATATGGTTGTAGTAGAAATCGGTGTACAGAAGTTTTTGATAATCCAGTTTTTCGAGATAAACGTTTAATTATTTGCGGATAATCTTCAACTGTTTGGAAAATATTCTCTACATCTTGTATCCTTATTACACTAAGACGTTCGCGGATATTATTGAAAAACTTTCCCTGATCTCGACTGGGTTGAAAGTAATCATTTTCTACCCTGGTAAATGTCATTTTCCATCTGGATATGTCAAAGTCAGAAATATGTTTCTTTCAAACTTACTGTAACTTTAAAACATCAACATTACATATATGGTTGCAAATAAAAAATTTTTGTTTGACACGTATTTGGATGATCGGAAAATTGGACATTTGGATATAAAAAATAATTAACGTAATTTTCATTTGTACAACATTTGCAGACATTATTGTATTTAAAATTAGATAAAATGTGTACATCGAAACTACCAAACTATAACGTACTGATTACTATTCAATAAAAACCTCCGCAAGCTGTTCTTATAATAAAGCAGCAAAAAGGGCGGAAAGATCTATCTACTGCAAAACGTTTTCAATCAGTGTGATTGTACTTGTCGCACGCGGTACATGGTCTCAGGCGAATCCCACATTTTCTTCTAAAGTAAAACGTAGTGTAAGTGAAAATTGTGCCATGCGTGTGTCTTCGAGTGATTTGTGTGTGAATTTCGTTAGAAGGCCTGGAATTTTGAACATATGAACCTATAAGGTCTCAGCAAAGGTAAAGAAAAAAATAAAATTTTCTCGAGTTATTGAAATAGATTGTGGAAAATGAAAACATTTTTCCAACAGATTGCGAGGTATAATATAAAAATGTATTTCTCTCCAAATTTAAGAATATTATCTTATGTAATTGCCCTTGAAGCCTCGTTTTTGACATTGTAGTTTAAGGTTTTCAAAAAAAAAAAGTTTTATTCGGGGTGATTCTTTATTGACTGAACATAGAACAAGGAAGTATACGAGGGTTAAAAATATGATAATATTTTAGGCACTTCCGTTTCATTCCTGCCGTAGTTCCAATTTACAACTAACATACCTAAATAGTCTACTAAATTCTACTCATTTTTTTTGTAACGTTTCAAACATACTCAGATTCTTCGAAATTTTAACACAATTTTTGGACATGAATGTCTTCTGAGAAGTACAACTTTGTTTAAAGGTCATCATCATATTTTTAACCTTATATACTCCCTTGTTGTTTATTTAGTCAATAATCACCCTGTATAGATATCAAAACATTCTTAAAAAAACTGAAATATTGAAAGAATTTTTATAGTATGTAAGGAGAATAGATGAACAAAATTACATTCGACGTGAAATGTCTCAACTCGAACCAGTGACGTAGTTAGTGGCTATATTTTCTCCAAGAAGCTTGTTATTTTTGAAATGTAAATTATATTTTCAATGTAAAATTAAATATTTCTTTGTATCACAATTTTGAGAAGTGTTAAATAAAAGAACAGATCATACTGATTATCGCACCTACGATAATTGATAGTAATAAAAATACAAGCGTGCATAATACTGTAACCAAAAATTTTAAGAAGTGCTTAATAAAAGAACAGATCATACTGCTGATCTGTACCTACGATAATTGATAGTGACAAAAATACAAACGTGCATAATATTGTATTCAAAAATTTTAAGAAGTGTTAAATAAAAGAACAAATCATACTGCTGATCTGCATCTACTATAATTGATAAAAAACAGACAAGCATATTTAATATAGTTAACAATTTTGAGAAGTGTTAAATAAAAGAACAGATCATACTGCTGATCTGCACCTACGATAATTGATAGTAATAAAAATACAGGCGTGCATAATATTGTAATCAAAAATTTTAAGAAGTGTTAAATAAAAGAACAGATCATACTGAGATCGCACCTACGATAATTGATAGTAATAAAAATACAAACGTGCATAATACTGTAACCAAAAATTTTAAGAAGTGTTAAATAAAAGAACAGATCATACTGCTGAACTGCACCTACGATAATTGATAGTGATAAAAATACAAGCGTGCATAATATTGTATTCAAAAATTTTAAGAAGTGTTAAATAAAAGAACAAATCATACTGCTGATCTGCATCTACGATAATTGATAAAAAACAGACAAGCATAACTAATATAGTTAACAATTTTGAGAAGTGGTAAATAAAAGAACAGATCATATTGCTGATCTGCACCTACGATAATTGATAGTGATAAAAATACAAGCGTGCATAATATTATGACCAAAAATTTTAAGAAGTGTTTAAATAAAAGAATATATCATACTGCAGATCTGAACCTACGATAATTGATAACTGATATAATAGTGAAACTAAACATAGAGTAATTTCAAAAAATGAAAGTGGATAAGGCCTACTGGGGATACCACAATAAAAAAATGCGCCACAAACTCTACCGCCAGGTGATGTGGAAATGAGTATAAAATAATGTATAGTTTCCGATGTTGACGAATCGGAGCGGAAATAATTAATGATTATCGATTTAATTAATGATTCAATTAAATATATCATTTAAATTATATTTATTCTACGTTCTTGGGCAAAATTTAAATTGCTTATTTAAATTTTTGTATGACTGAACACACTGTTTACTATCACAATGAATTTTTCCACAGTCAATTAAAAAATAAAAGAAAATAAAAATAATAATATTTTTTGTAATGGCTGTTTAGACACGGGTAGTCAAGTAAATATAGCACACTCCGCTTTATTAAATAAATTTCCTACTATATTAAAATCCTCTGGTATATTTGTCAACGGTGCCCACTACCGAACTGCGCAGGTCCGTACGCGCTGGTACCACTCCCCATGTCACACGATCGATAACTAATAACAGCTTGGCCACGCCTTCGTGGCTGCTCAGCCGTGACGAGGCGTGCGTCATTGCTGGTGTCGAGCTTGAGGCCCCGCCCACTGCCCTTGTGCGCTGGTGCAGAGCCGCGCGCAGCAGCACCGGCATTAGGAGGCCGCTGACGAGACCCCAATCAGCCTTAGTCGCGGCGAAGCTTTTGCGGAGTCACCACTGAAAATGCCGACGGTGAAGAGCGGCGAAACTTTTGGAAGCATGGGATGCGACCTGTTACAACGACGGCTAGGCTATGGAACGCCTTGGAGGACCACCATTATCCAAGGAACGGTTCCGATCGTAGCACTCGTGATATCAACAATGGGGACGGGAATCAATATATGGGCGGGCCCGGAGACACCGTTAGGGGGTTTGTCTCCCACAGAGCTTAGCCCGAGAACAACCAGGGCGGCTAATACTAGGGATGTGCATTTTAACTCTGTTTCTGGCAGCTACCAGTTACCGAGGTTACGGCATAACAATCCGGAAAATCAATATGTATCAGACGTAAATTATAGCTATTATTTATGTATACATAATAGGAGGAGAATTGGCAAATTACAGAACATTTTTAAATGGTTAGTATTAGATTTTCTTGATTATTTGGCCTGTTCTCGATTCCGTTTAAGTAAATAGTTGCTTCGTCACTGAACATTTTGTAAATTTTTATTTTCCTCGTAATATTCTTATATTCTGTCTATGTCATCTGCCCATAATTGTTACGAGATGTTATACGGATGCCATTTTTAAGACTAGTAGTAGTAGTTGTTGTTATGTATTTAAACTAGGCTTCGACAACTTCAAGTTGCTGACCGGCAAGCATAACTGTTCGACGATCATACTTTCTTACAGTTCTTCGCCTTCCTGATTCAGGTATATATTTTATATTTCCAGTTTCTTCAAACTTTTTGGATAACTTTACTTATTATAACTCGATTAATTAACAATTTGATGTTTCAAAACTCTCATAAATCGGTTTGAAGATAAAGTTTTTATAAATCTGTCTTCAAGGATAAATATATGTTTTGAAACATTCAAAGGGAATAATTTATAAATATCGCTAGAATGTTTAAGAGTAATATTTCTCATAATTTTTCTAGATATCCATACATGAAGGATATCTGAAAGTATACTTCAAGAGGTTTATACACAATGTTTCACTTGAATTATTAAATTATTTTCATACATTACAACCTCATTTTTAATTTATACAGTAAAATAATTTGATTATATTTCATATCCTTTGCAGTTTCCTATTATTAAAATAGTAGTTTTTATTTCGATATACAATTAAATTTTACGACAGCTATATATATGGCGTACAAAATATAAGCATATTTAATATTTTAATTCCTCATTATTAAGACATTCAATTTTAATTGCACTTCACATTAACAAAACATACAGTTAAAAAAACAATGGGGTGCAAAGTTAGCTCGCCTCCTCGTGGTGCACCCTGGGTAACGCTAAAGAGCTAATATCAAAATCACTATACATATTCGCAACTTCACGAGTTATAACATACCCCTACAAAATCGACCTTGACTTGACCATAATACACACGCGAATTAACACCCTCGTCCAGCAACCACAACACACTTGCGTAACTATTTCAGTCGTTCACCGTGTTTGTAGCTTCGCCTGTACCGGCAGGAGATCGGTTGGCGGTCCTGGCTATGGCGGTCAGCTACCGTAGTTAGGTGTTGCCGGTGAACCGGGTGAAACGTAACGCAGCAACCAATCACAACATATCACACACGCGAATTAACACCTTCGTCCAACAACCACAACACACTTGCGTAACTGTTTCAGTCGTTCACCGCGTTTGTAGCTTCGCCTGTACCGGCAGGAGATCGGTTGGCGGTCCTGGCTATGGCGGTCAGCTGCCGTAGTTAGGTGTTGCCGGTGAACCGGGTGAAACGTAACGCAGCAACCAATCACAACACTCTCTTACTAAATCGACCTTGACTTGACATACCACACACGCGAATTAACACCCTCGTCCAACAACTACAACACACTTGCGTAACTGTTTCAGTCGTTCACCGTGTTTGTAGCTTCGCCTGTACCGGCAGGAGATCGGTTGGCGGTCCTGGCTATGGCGGTCAGCTGCCGTAGTTAGGTGTTGCCGGTGAACCGGGTGAAACGTAACGCAGCAATCAATCACAACACACTTTTACTAAATCGACCTTGACTTGACATACCACACACGCGAATTAACACCCTCGTCCAACAACCACAACACACTTGCGTAACTGTTTCAGTCGTTCACCGTGTTTGTAGCTTCGCCTGTACCGGCAGGAGATCGGTTGGCGGTCCTGGCTATGGCGGTCAACTGCCGTAGTTAGGTGTTGCCGGTGAACCGGGTGAAACATAACGCAGCAATCAATCACAACATACCACACACGCGAATTCACACCTTCGTCCAACAACAACAACACACTTGCGTAACTGTTTCAGTCCTTCACCGTGTTTGTAGCTTCGCCTGTACCGGCAGGAGATCGGTTGGCGGTCCTGGCTATGGCGGGCAGCTGCCGTAGTTAGGTGTTGCCGGTGAATCGGGTGAAACGTAACGCAGCAACCAACCCCAACATACAACACACGCGAATTAACACGTTCGTTCAACAACAACAACACACTTGCGTAACTGTTTCAGTCGTTCACCGTGTTTGTAGCTTCGCCTGTACCGGCAGGAGATCGGTTGGCGGTCCTGGCTATGGCGGGCAGCTGCCGTAGTTAGGTGTTGCCGGTGAACCGGGTGAAACGTAACGCAGCAATCAATCACAACATACCACACACGCAAATTAACACACTCGTCCAACAACCACAACACACTTGCGTAACTGTTTCAGTCGTTCACCGTGTTTGTAGCTTCGCCTGCACCGGCAGGAGATCGGTTGGCGATCCTGGCTATGGCGGTCAGCTGCCGTAGTTAGGTGTTGCCGGTGAATCGGATGAAACGTAACGCAGCAACCAACCCCAACATACCACACACGCGAATTAACACTTTCGTTCAACAACAACAACACACTTGCGTAACTGTTTCAGTCGTTCACCGTGTTTGTAGCTTCGCCTGTACCGGCAGGAGATCGGTTGGCGGTCCTGGCTATGGCGGGCAGCTGCCGTAGTTAGGTGTTGCCGGTGAACCGGGTGAAACGTAACGCAGCAATCAATCACAACATACCACACACGCAAATTAACACCCTCGTCCAACAACCACAACACACTTGCGTAACTGTTTCAGTCGTTCACCGTGTTTGTAGCTTCGCCTGCACCGGCAGGAGATCGGTTGGCGGTCCTGGCTATGGCGGTCAGCTGCCGTAGTTAGGTGTTGCCGGTGAATCGGGTGAAACGTAACGCAGCAACCAACCCCAACATACCACACACGCGAATTAACACTTTCGTTCAACAACAACAACACACTTGCGTAACTGTTTCAGTCGTTCACCGTGTTTGTAGCTTCGCCTGTACCGGCAGGAGATCGGTTGGCGGTCCTGGCTATGGCGGGCAGCTGCTGTAGTTAGGTGTTGCCGGTGAACCGGGTGAAACGTAACGCAGCAATCAATCACAACATACCACACACGCAAATTAACACCCTCGTCCAACAACCACAACACACTTGCGTAACTGTTTCAGTCGTTCACCGTGTTTGTAGCTTCGCCTGCACCGGCAGGAGATCGGTTGGCGGTCCTGGCTATGGCGGTCAGCTGCCGTAGTTAGGTGTTGCCGGTGAACCGGGTGAAACGTAACGCAGCAAACAATCACAACACTACTAAATCGACCTTGATTTAACATACCACACACGCGAATTAACACCCTCGTCCAACAACCACAACACACTTGCGTAACTGTTTCAGTCGTTCACCGCGTTTGTAGCTTCGCCTGTACCGGCAGGAGATCGGTTGGCGGTCCTGGCTATGGCGGTCAGCTGCCATAGTTAGGTGTTGCCGGTGAACCGGGTGAAACGTGTCGCAGTATCCAATTTCAAGTAACATACACCTACAACATCGACCTAGACTTGACCATAACACCCACGCAAATTAATGTCTTCATCTAACTACGATAATTGATAAAGATAAAAATACAAGCATACATAGTTTCATACTCAACGATTTTAAGAAGGGTTAAATAAAATAAAAGATCATACTGCTGATCTGCACCTACGATAATTGATAATAAACAGACAAGCGTAATTAATATAGTTAACAATTTTGAGAAGCACTAAAAAAAAAGAACAGACCATACTGCTGATCTGCACCTACGATAATTGATAGTAATAAGATACAAGCGTGCATAATAGTGTAATCAAAAATTTTAAGAAGAGTTAAATAAAAGAACAGATCATACTGCTGATCTGCACCTACGATAATTGATAATAAACAGACAAGCATAATTAATATAGTTAACAATTTTGAGAAGCTTTAAAAAAAAGAACAGATCGTACTGCTGATCTGCACCTACGATAATTGATAGTAATAAGATACAAGTGTGCATAATATTGTATTCAAAAGTTTTAAGAAGGGTTAAATAAAAGAACAAATCATACTGCTGATCTGCACCTACTATATTGATCAAAACAGACAAGCATAACCAATACAGCTAACAATTTTGAGACTGTTAAATAAAATAACAGATCATACTGCTGATCTGCATCTACGAAAATAGATAAAAAACAGAAAAGCATAACTAATATAGCTAACAATTTTGAGAAGTGTTAAATAAAAAAACAGGCCATACTGCTGATCTGCATCTACGATAATTGATAGTGACAAAAATACAAGCTTGCATAATATTGTAAAAAAATTAAGATGTGTTAAATTAAAGAACAGATCATACTGCTGATCTGCACCTACAATAATTGATAAAATCAGAGAAGTATAACTAATATACTTAACAATTCTGAGAAGTGTTAAATAAAAGAACAGATCATACTGTTGATCTGCACCTACGATAATTGATAGTAATAAGATACAAGCGTGCATAATATTGTAATCAAAAAATTTAAGAAGGGTTATATAAAAGAACAGATCATACTGCTGATCTGCACCTACGATAATTGATAAAATCAGACAAGCATAACCAAGACAGTTAACAATTTTAAGAAGTTTTAAATAAAAGAACAGATCATACTGCTGATCTTCACCTACGATAATTGATAAAATCAGACAAGCGTAACCAATACAGTTAACAATTTTGAGAAGTGTTGAATAAAAGAACAAATTATACTGCTGATCTGCATCTACGATAATCGATAAAAAACAGAAAAGCACAACTGATATAGCTAACAATTTTGAGAAGTGTTAAATAAAAAAACAGATCATACTGCTGATCTGCACCTACGATAATTGATAGTAATAAAAATACAAGCGTACATAATATTGTAACCAAAAAGTTTAAGAAGTGTTAAATAAAAGAACGGATCATACTGCTGATCTGCACCTACGATACTTGATAGTGATAAAAAATTCAAGCGTGCATAAATTGTAATCAAAAAGTTTAAGAAGTGTTAAATAAAAGAACAGATCATACTGCTGATCTGCATCTACGAGAATTGATAAAAAACAGACAAGCATAGCTAATATAGTTAACAATTTTGATTAGTGTTAAATAAAAGAACAGATCATACTGATGATCTGCACCTACGATAATTGATAAAAAAACAGACAAGCATATTAAATATAGTTAACAATTTTGAGAAGTTTAAATAAAAGAACAGATGATACTGCTGATCTGCATCTACGATAATTGATAAAAAACAGACAAGCATAATAAATATAGTTAACAATTTTGAGAAGTGTTAAATAAAAGAACAGATCATACTGCTGATCTGCACCTACGAAAATTGCTAGTAATAAAAATAAAAGCGTGCATAATATTACAATAAAAAAATTTAAGAAGTGATAAATAAAAGAATAGATCATACTGCTGATCTGCATCTACGATAATTGATAAAAAACAGACAAGCATAGCTAATATAGTTAACAATTTTGAGCAGTGTTAGATAAAAGAACAGATCACACTGCTGATCTGCATCGACGATAATTGATAAAAAACAGAAAGCATATTTAATATAGTTAACAATTTTGAGAAGTGTTAAATAAAAGAACAGATCATACTGCTGATCTGCACCTACGATAATTGCTAGTAATAAAAATAAAAGCGTGCATAATATTACAATAAAAAAATTTAAGAAGTGTTAAATAAAAGAACAGATTATACTGCTGATCTGCACCTACTATATTGATCAAAACAGACAAGCATAACCAAGACAGTTAACAATTTTGAGAAGCGTTAAATAAAAGAACAGATCATACTGCTGATCTGCACCTACGATAATTGATAAAAAACAGACAAGGATATTTAATGTAGTTAACAATTTTGAGAAGTTCAAATAAAAGAACAGATCATACTGCTGATCTGCATCTACGATAATTGATAAAAAACAGACAAGCATAACAAATATAGTTAACAAATTTGGGAAGTGTTAAATAAAAGAACAGATCATACTGCTGATCTGCACCTACAATAATTGATAGTAATAAAAATACAAGCGTGCATAATATTGTATCCAAGAATTTTAAGAAGTGTTAAATAAGAGAACAGATCATACTGCTGATCTGCATCTACGATAGTTGATAAAAACAGACAAGCATAACAAATATAGTTAACAATTTTGAGCAGTGTTAGATAAAAGAACAGATCATACCGCTGATCTGCATCGACGATAATTGATAAAAAACAGAAAGCATATTTAATATAGTTAACAATTTTGAGAAGTGTTAAATAAAAGAACAGATCACACTGCTGATCTGCACCTACGATAATTGATAGTAATAAAAATACAAGCGTGCATAATATTGTATTCAAGAATTTTAAGAATAATAAGAGAACAGATCATACTGCTGATCAGTATCTACGATAATTAATAAAAACAGACAAGCATAACAAATATATTTTGAGCAGTGTTAGATAAAAGAACAGATCATACCGCTGATCTGCATCGACGATAATTGATAAAAAACAGAAAGCATATTTAATATAGTTAACAATTTTGAGAAGTGTTAAATAAAAGAACAGATCATACTGCTGATCTGCACCTACGATTATTGATAGTAATAAAAATACTTTACGTGCATAATACTGTATTCAAGAATTTTAAGAAGTGTTAAATAAGAGAGCAGATCATACTGCTGATATGCATCAACGATAAATGATAAAAACAGACAAGTATAACAAATATAGTTAACAATTTTGAGAAGTGTTAAATAAAAGAACAGATCATACTGCTGATCTGCATGGACGATAATTGATAAAAAACAGACAAGCATATTTAATATAGTTAACAATTTTAAGAAGTGTTAAATAAAAGAACAGATCATACTGCTGATCTGCATCTACGATAATTTAGTAATAAAAATACAAGCGTGCATAATATTGTATTCAAGAATTTTAAGAAGTGTTAAATAAGAGAACAGATCATACTGCTGATCTGCATCTACGATAGTTGATAAAAACAGACAAGCATAACAAATATAGTTAACAATTTTGAGCAGTGTTAGATAAAAGAACAGATCATACCGCTGATCTGCATCGACGATAATTGATAAAAAACAGAAAGCATATTTAATATAGTTAACAATTTTGAGAAGTGTTAAATAAAAGAACAGATCACACTGCTGATCTGCACCTACGATAATTGATAGTAATAAAAATACAAGCGTGCATAATATTGTATTCAAGAATTTTAAGAATAATAAGAGAACAGATCATACTGCTGATCAGTATCTACGATAATTAATAAAAACAGACAAGCATAACAAATATATTTTGAGCAGTGTTAGATAAAAGAACAGATCATACCGCTGATCTGCATCGACGATAATTGATAAAAAACAGAAAGCATATTTAATATAGTTAACAATTTTGAGAAGTGTTAAATAAAAGAACAGATCATACTGCTGATCTGCACCTACGATTATTGATAGTAATAAAAATACTTTGCGTGCATAATACTGTATTCAAAAATTTTAAGAAGTGTTAAATAAGAGAGCAGATCATACTGCTGATATGCATCAACGATAAATGATAAAAACAGACAAGTATAACAAATATAGTTAACAATTTTGAGAAGTGTTAAATAAAAGAACAGATCATACTGCTGATCTGCATCGACGATAATTGATAAAAAACAGACAAGCATATTTAATATAGTTAACAATTTTAAGAAGTGTTAAATAAAAGAACAGATCATACTGCTGATCTGCATCTACGATAATTTAGTAATAAAAATACAAGCGTGCATAATATTGTATTCAAGAATTTTAAGAAGTGTTAGATAAGAGAACAGATCATACTGCTGATCTGCATCTACGATAATTGATAAAAACAGACAAGCATAACAAATATAGTTAACAATTTGAGAAGTCTTAAATAAAAGAACAGATCATACCGCTAATCTGCATCGACAATAATTAATAAAAAACTGACAAGCATATTTAATATAGTTAACAATTTTGAGAAGTGTTAAATAAAAGAACAGATCATACTGCTGATCTGCACCTACGATAATTGATAGTAATAAAAATACAAGCGTGGGTAATATTGTAATAAAAAAATGTAAGAAGTATTAAATAAAAGAACAGATCATACTGCTGATCTGAATCTACTATAATTGATAACTGATATAACTGAAACTAAACATAGAATAATTTCAAAAAATGAAAGTGGATTAGGCCTACTGGGGATACCACAATAAAAAAAACGCGCCACTTACTCTACCGCCAGGTGGTGTGGAAATGAGTATAAAATAGTTTATAGTTTCCGATGTTGACGATTCGAAGCGAAGCGGAAATTTAATTAATGATTCAATTAAATAGAACATTTAAATTATATTTATTTTACGTTCTTGGGCAAAATTTAAATTGCTTATTTAAATTTATGTATGACTGAACACACTGTTAACTATCGCAATGCATTTTTCCACAGTCAATTAAAAGATAAAAGAAATTAAAAATAATAATATTTTTTGTAATGGCTGTTTAGACACGGGTAGTCAAGTAAATATAGCACACTCCGCTTTATTAAATAAATTTCCTACTATATTAAACCTCTTAGGTATATTTGTCGAAGGTGTTGGTACCGACATTATGCCTTCTATAGGCTCTTGTTAGGTGGAATTTGTCTTTAACACGTTTTCAGTTAAATCGGAGTTACATATTATCTATAACGACTTCGGGTATCGACGTTATGATAAGTAATAAAAGTCTTGTAATGATAGTTCCAGGCGAAACTGTATCATTAAAAAAACTAAAACCTGTTAATAGTTCTAATAACCGTTGCACAATCATTTGAAATGAAGATATTACTATTAATCTCATGGACACTAATATTGTTACAGTTATTTCCAACAAAAATAAATATCCATTATTTATATTGCCTCTAAAATGTTAACAACAAACATTGCCACATAATGTTTTCTATTTTATATAACAAAACAGATCCTCTTTGTGTTATTAATACTTTTAAAATTGCAAAAGGTTAAAATTTTAGTTAGAGCAATAGAATTAAATATTCCAAACAATATTTATATTGTATATTTTTAATAAATTAAAGTAAATAAAAAGGCAATGTCTGAATCATTATTCTATAATCTATTATCCCAGTACAAAGACCGTTTTGCTAATCATACTTCCGAATTAGGAGTAACAATTGTAACCGAATTAAAAATAAATTTAGAAAAATCAGAACCAATATTTTGTAGGCCGTATAGGTATTCTGAATATGGAAAGGGTATCATACAGGAAAAAATCAGGGATATTTTAAAATGAGATTATCAGGGAATCAAATTTTCAGCATAATGAAAATCGATGTTATGATTTGTTTCCTCTGTATCCAAATGCAAGATGACAAAATTACATCAATTTTACCAAAACTAACAGAACTACTGTTCTAAAGATATTAAAAGTACCTACGTACTTCGAAAAGAATGAACGACTATATAGATAAACCCTAAACGGAAAATTAAAATTAGTTATTCCAAAATCACCCTTGTTTAATATTATTTGAAAGTATCGCGATGAAGTTGGTCACATTGGACATAAGAAATGTGAAACACTAATTAAAGAAAATTTTTGGTTTAAGGGTATAGTCACATTATTTCTATTTTAATTGTAAATTTCTGTTCTCTATTGTTTGTTTAAATATTTCAGGTAACGATAGTACACAATGTAAATGTATTATGTTTTGTTAGATTTAATTTCTTTGTAAAATAAAAAGTATGTTATGTAAGTTGTACATTTGATATTGTCCGTTAATTTAGAGGACATGATTATTATATTTTCTGCTACTGTGAAAGTAACACGTGTGTCTAAATTAATTGTTGTTCTGTGAAAAATGTGATTCAACGGGATCATCCCAAGTTTCTGCAAATTTAGCCAAATACTTACATTTTTCAGGCTATTATACACGGTGAATCTTAAATAAGTACAAATATTTTAACTGCTGGTGTAGTTCGTCATTTAAATCAGTCTAGTGAAAGCCATTTTTAAAAATTTCTAATATTTACGGAGATATTAATTTTTTAAAAAAATACCCACATTTTGAGGACCGCTGGCTGATTTTTCATCCAACAACGTAATGAAACATATGATTTGTTGCGAGGTTGCCATATCTCCTCCAATATAAATATTACGTTTCCTTTAACGTAATAGTTCTATTTTAAAAATACTTGTTTTAAGCATAAGTACAGTAAAATTGGGTATGTAGTATGATACGCAGCAATATTAACATAAATTTTAACATCTGAACTAACCTTACTATACTTCAACGATTAAAAATGAATTTCCGCAAGTTCAATACTACCGTTAAATATTTAGGAAGATATTACGTGATATTACTATGTCCAATGTTCAAAAATTATACATAAACGTGCACACAAGCTTACCTGTTTGTTAAAAAATTAACTATTTAATCAGTAATCCACATTTCACAAGTTAAATGTCATTGTACACTGTTAGAAAGGGACACAAAACACAATTTCCTTAAGTTATTTTATGAAGAATAACGAAAAACTATGCACGCGTTTTTTATTTAAAATGGAAAAAATGTCAACTTTTAGCAAATTTTATTGCTATTTTCATGCATTATGTGGGGTTAACAAGTTTGACTTGGGCTTCCGATAATCTGTCATGACAGTCAATGACAGTTTGATAATAAAAAATAATATAAAATGTTACACTTGACAAAATTCGCTAAAAGTTGAGATTTTTTCTTTCTTGAAGCAAAGACATTTGTGTAATACTGGCAACACTGTGAACCACACGTTCAGTCTGCAGCACTATGACTCATAAAAGTATGAAGGGTCGGTCTAGGCCAGCGGTCCTCAACAAGTTTTCTACTGAAAAATTACGAAATTTATTTAAAATTTCACTTTTTTATTTCTGATTTTTTTGTAAAAAAACTATTAATTATGTGTTCTACACACAAAACTATACTGCTGGTTAAAATATTTGTACTTATTTAAGATTCACCCTGTATATCGACATAGTAGTTAAAATACTTAGTTTATAAAAAAATATTATTTATTAATTTACGTTGCTATAAAATACAAAACAGGACAATATTTTTTCTAATGACTTGTATACACTCTGTGGAATATGGTTTTTAAAGTTATTTTTCTCTTTTAAACACAGCCTAACGAGACGCCACTGTAAATCAGCAAATCTAGCCAATTTGCAAACCAAAATATGTAGAGCATCACGACGCAGCTTTCTTGACTTAACTACACGTGGCCGACACTAGCACATCTAGCGTTAAGTCAATCGTCCCTATACGTTTTTGCCCGTACAGTGAGAGGCTTATTACAATATTTCAGTCAACGTGAAAAATCAATCGTACAGCTAAAACGCAGTTGGACTCCTGCACACCAAAAGTTTATATATCAAAGTATCTTACAGGTTACATTACCAGGTTCAATACGAGATACTATCACTGCCATCTGGCGGCGGGAGGATGAAACAGAAATTACAATGAATAAAAATCAATAAACTATATTAAAGCGCCATCTATCCTGCAAAAGATCCTTTACAATTTAGTTGTGTTGGACGAACACGTTTGTTCAAAAGACACCAGAGTGCAAATTACATAATCATTGATTTCTGTACAGGGTGTTTGAAATTAAATAGCACTAAAGTTTACATAAGAAAGGAATCGTTATTTGCTTTCGTAGAAAAGGAAACTGTTGTATATATTTTTAACTGAAAACGTAAAAATACAAAGTCGACAATAACTTTCTGTTGCCTACGTCAAACGGACTTATTATCTGCATTGTACTATGATTGTACAATGTACATTGTACTATCCTACACCGATTCCCAGTAATTTTGACACGAGTGTTCTGTGGTTTTAATGGAAAAAATACGTTAATAATTCAGTCGAAACGAATATGTCGAGTGATCGACCACTTAAACCCTTATCTGCGGTTCTATTTTTGGACCAAATTACACGATTTGGAGTGCAATTAATAATAATAAACCACGTCGTTATGAAATAGATGTAAATAAACGCGCGTGCGGTTCCGATCAAAAATATTCTGGATTTACATGGTATGGTATTTATACAAGGGGTCCCAAATTAGCCTGGCAAGAAGACAGGATTGGCACCCGCTCTGCGGATATGGTAGGGTGAAAGAACGTTGGCTTGGGTTGATACCGGTCGCCGTTTGACTACCCCCCCCCCTAATTAATAAGGTTTTCCAGGTTTCCCTCATTCCTGCACTGAATGGTGGTTAGGGTCTACCAACGTAAGTCGATCCTGGGCGCAAATGCGGCCTGCTTAATAATAATATGCAGCACCCTCTCCCGCACAAGTCTCCCGACTTCTGGGCAATCCTCGTGATTGTAATGAGTAGTAGATATATTATTATGCCAGGAATTTTATTCAGTCGTAAAATAGCACCTATCCTGCGCGACCCCTGATCTATTACAGTGAGAAATTTTCGGCAATTAATATTATCCGCACGGGAGATTCATTGTGAACCTCTCTCTGTCATGTGTCATGGAAAAAAATGTCGTTTGCGGCTATATAGCCGTAGTCACGTTAACGTAACATGAAAAAAAAAATGGGCGACATAATACGAAGCTCAGCTCTTTTACATAATATTCCGTAATATTTTGTAGATATGTTGAGGTTCTTGTTAAACCTAATAAACAGCGTCCGACTTAAACAGTTCTGTTAGTTGCGTTCTTTAAACCTCATACAGAGTTGTAAAAATAGAAGCTAATTCAAATTCCTACAATGTATATGTATATGTTTTTTGATAACAAATATCTAGGTATCTATGCTAAAGAAACGACTTGATAGACAATACTGTATTTAATAAATATCTAGTTCTAAAATTTTAAATATGAAATATGAGTTTCAAATCTAAAATTTGTTACGTTGCACACCTAAATATATACTGCCACGGAATATAAATATGGTGGAATAAGGAGCGAATAAGGAGCGAATTTATAATGAGGAAGTTGCATGAATTTTATATTAGTTTGAAATGTATTGCAGGGTAATCTTTTAAATATATTGAAAGATCAGAACACGTGTCTGGGGTTGTTAAACGTAAGTTATTCCTTTGTTTACAATATAGATCTGCTCGTGACAATTGCGGCGACAATGCTGTTGGGTAAGTACCAGTTAGAGGGTTTCACTTGAGGTATTTATACACAATTTAATGTAGTGAAGTCAGATAGCAACATTTTATAAATACCTCAAGAATTTTACATCACGTAAATGATATGACCAAATACAGATATGAACTAAAGCACACTGCTGTATTTAGGTGTACACGTGCAAACGGCGTCTGACGTCACAGATCTACGCTGTGGCGAAGGCCGTTTTGTGGGGGCGCGACCAGATTAAATTTTTAAATAAATTTTAGGCTTACTTTTTCCATGAAAATATTTAGGACAAACGCTAATCTTGAGTTAGATATTACCCCTGTCAAGTCTTGGCTTGAGCCAATGGAAGAATATTACGACTATCTTTTTAATAAAAATCTGCATTTATTGTCACGGAAAATTTGAGATATTTAATAATGAATAATGCTTTGTGAATTTCATTAGGAGTACAAAATTGACTTCTCTGTAGATCTTTATGAGGCCCTAGAATGTTCTTTACCCCAAAATAATAACATTTATTTATTATTCTTTTATAATACCCCAAATTGAAAACCTGTTTTTCTTAGATGACGTCTAATTCAGTGGCGGCTGGTGAAATTTCAGGTATGTAATTTCTTAATAACCAGACATGGGACCCAAATCAAACTTTAGTATATATGTACTGTGGCTATATAGAGAACTTCGGTAGAAGGAGAACGATTTTGCAGTTTGCGAAAAAAAGTTAAAAAAACGTGGGCCTCACTTAAGATTTCCAAACTGGCTTGTTTAAATTTCGAGAAACATTTTTTTCCATAAACTAGACATAATTCTACCGATAAGTTTCAGATTTTATAAAAAAAAAATATTTTTGTTAAAGTTACAGCAGTTTGAAAATTAATATTGTATTTGTGCTACATTATAAAAATTTCAAAATACTACAAATTCTAGAAATATAGTTATTTTTTAATAAAACTTGAAACCTGTCCGTAAAATTACATCTAGTTTATGGAAAAAAATGTTTCTCGAAATTTAAAGCAGCCATTTTGAAAATTTGAGGTGAGGCCCACGTACATACTCGTATACCCTAAAGCTTGGTTTGGGTCCCATGTCTGACTATTGAGATATGGCATACCTGAAATCTCACCAGCCGCCACTGGTCTAATGTAACATGAGACCTTTTAATTACTGAATTGATAACTACACTGTTATAAAATACATTTGAATTTAAACTAGCTTCGTAAAATTAAACTTTAGCGATAACTGACAACGGAATACTGTAATAAAAATTCACCCCTTTAAAAAAAATCGAAGCTTTCACATCCTCTGTCGCCGGCACGTAACATATTGGCCCCCTCTTAATTAATCTCCCAATACCAAATTTAGAGCCCATTTTCGGCATGTTTACTACCAATTCATCCTCTACGCCGTACTCGGCGGCCTTTGACCCAGTTGGGATATCCCCAACCCCACAGCGAAGAGTAATAAATCTGTTTTCCCTACACCGTAGGTTCCGTTTGTAATTCAATCACTGAAAGGTAAAAAGCTGCCTGCCGAATTGAGTAATTAAATTTGGGCAGTGGCATTGCCAGAAACTCGAAAGTTTTCTGAGATAGGCTTGAGCCAAAAGTTTTGTATAACTCTCGACAGGATCGTACTTAACTCACTGCTATTTATTTAACAAGTTGAAGTACTGATTTCAACAAAATTAAAAAAAACTGTTGGGTTCAGATCTGGTGTCCGAGCAGGCTAAGACACGCTTAAGTGTTCACTGGTTAGGTTAGGTTATGTTAAATATTATTTATTACTTTTACCTATTGTTTTTCAAATTAAAACAAGTAGTTTAATGTGAAATCGGATGGCATAATTTGGTAATATCTCAAGTTAAACCATCTATCGACCCAACAACATTGTCGTCATAATTGTCACGAGCGGATCTATATTGTAAATAAAAGAATAAGTTACGTTTAACAATACCGTAAGTTCACCACATCACCACTAATAATTGTGGTATTACCTACACAGTATTTGTACTATGGGTCTATAACACAAATGCCACAAAAATGCAAAAATACAAGAAACAAATCCCTGTTTACACACACCACCAACATCGGTTTTCCGGTAATACATTTCAAACCAATATAAAATACATGCCCTCTGTAAACTTCCCCATTTATCATACAAAAAAATAAAGACACTAATTGTTAAACAAATTGCATAGCAATATATTACACCTTTTTATATAAAAAAACTCGTTTCGAATACACCATGTCCTGTATCTAAATATTATTTTGTAAAATACCAGAGGGGACGGCAATACATCAGTTCTTTGTAGCGCCGTGCCACGACTACACAATAGCATATATAAAATTTATATTCAGCCCATCCTTTTAACTCCACGATATATATATATTTCTGAAATCCAGTCAATTTTATTATTTGATACTTCTTTTTGTCGATTTATATATATACATCAACCCCGAATTTCCCCTTGAGACGCCTTTCATATTATTTTACACTATATTTAAACAAGATTTCCAATGAAAGTATTGGAATAATTTCTTAAAAAAATAATAATCAACCTTCTCTTCCCCCTATACACAAACAAAGACTTCCAATAAGTTCCACGTCAGAAATTTGAGCAGAATATTATAAGTACTCACGGTTGAGGAGACGGCCACGGCTTACCTGGAAAAAAGAGAAGTAAACATTATTAAGGAACGACGAATACATTTTGAAGGTAGCTTCGATTTGAATAATAATTCAATTAAGGATACGGTGGGAGAAAACAAGCAAATTTTGATGTTTATCCGACTCGAGAAATATTTCTTCCCTTATTATTAAACGAATTAAATTGCTGAGTGTGACTTAATGAGGTCCACCTCTTTAGGGACGACCTTGACGTGGGGTATGCAACCCATGAGTTTAACCCAAGCTATTACAAGTGATGACGGAAGCAACTTTGACTTTACAAACACATCATAACTTTGTTTTCCTAATATATTTTTCAAAAGCTACTCAAGTCTCAAAATAGTAAGGTATTTGTACATATAACACTAAACAGTAAAATAAAAATCACTTTATACATTATGCAATACATTTCACTAAGTACTACTTTCAATCCTACTACAATATTAAATTTAATAAAACATGGCACTACGCTATAAAAACTACTTGTAATAAAATGAAACGGTTACATATTCGGACAATTTCATTACACCGAATTAACATTAGCTGTTTGTTTTTCGCTCGTCTACTACCATGTGATGCCATATCATAGCAGGTTTTCACGTAAACCAGGTTAATATTAGAGGTCATTGACACAGAAAAGCAAACTGACTTCAAAAAATTATTTTCCATTGCAGTTTCGCTCTCTACGTAACCTATGCTTCGCATAGACTGAGGAAAATCAGTTGATTTGTCAAGCTGGTTAACTATTTTTTATAGCAGGCATAAGATAAACGATAATCACAAAGGACATTCAGATACAAGTAATTATGTTGCTCTCTTGTAACAATAGTTCACGTTTCATTGATGCCAGAATATAATGTTGCTACTCCGTGTTATTATTGTAATATAATCATGTTATTACCCCCTTCGATATTGGCGTGTTCCTTGCTTTTCGACAATAAATAACTTATGCAATAATAGCATACATATAAAAACACAGTAAGTTTAACAAACTCCGTATTATAACCATAAGAAACCGCGTTATAGTTCCATATACATAGTATACAAAGTACAATTAATGTTATAATAATTCTTATAATGGTTCTAATAAATTTGACGACTTGATTCACGCATACCTTTCATTAGATGAAAATATCGCTCCTACCCCGTGAAATCTCGCCTACTTTTCACAACCGCAGTTAAATGAAATAATAAATTAAGCTGCCAGGGTGGCTAATCCTACCCTGCACGGACACTTCGTCGCAAACAACGGCTTTAATTACATCACCTAATTACCCTGCTATAATTACAAAGCAAATGTGATTATATTCAGTTGTGTTTGTACAACATAAAGGACGAAACGTAAATATTTAATGGAACTCATGAGGCATGTTTCAGCCACAGTTAGCGTGGCCGTACAGTCGTACCAACTGGGTGCGGTGTCGAATTTATCGGCCGATTACCGCATTTGTTCTAATGCAGTGGTCTGTAAAGACATTCAGCAATTACCGCTCCTTTTTAGTAGAAACACGACGAATATTATGTGATCATTAGGTATAATCAATGTTTTACGAATTTGTCAATATTATTACAGATCTAATCAATTTAAGCATATGCTGAAAAAATTAGATTAATTGATCCAAAAACAAAGGAGATATTAATGCCGAAAGTTCGCTCCGCCTTCAGTGCAACGGGCGATGTGACGTCACATATACCTATCGTTCGCAACATCCCGCCAGACCGGTTTTAAGGCTTTTTGTTGCGTGAATATATTCGTTTTTTGTTAGATTTTTCATATTAATACTTCAAATTGAAAATTACCCCATTATAGAGTCACAGCTTGCTGATCGGTTTCGATTTTTTCTACTCTCAATGCTTTTTATCTAGTTAGTTGGATCACCCTGTGCGTCGCATCGTAACGAGAATAAATCAAGAAAGAATACACTGCAAACACGTTATATGAACATACGACTTAATATAAAAACTTTCTCTTGCCTCGCCTGCCATTCCTTTTCCTTATTACACCCCCCCATACATCACTTTCGCCCCTTCCCCAACGACTGTATTTTATTCCACAGATATAACTCATCCCGTATTCAATTTTCGCGTGTCGAAGGAGGTTCCGGTTTACGCCTAGAAAAATTGTTCCGGAATTCATTTTACAGTTAGATTTATACAAAGGGTGTTCTGGAGGAGGCGAACGAAACTTTGCGTGGACTGAAAGGGTTAGCGGACGTGACGCGCATACGCTTGAGACGCCCTAAACTCCGAATAACACACGTTTCTCTGTTCCTGAGAATTGAAATTCTTTGTATATTAAAAAAAATAATATTAAAAACCGGAATAGTAATGAAATAATACAAACAAATGCTAATTGTTCCAATTTAAATATATTTCACTAAAATTCGTGACCATTATCGGTTATAATAGTATTAGGTATATAATAATTTGACTCAGTTCTTTAAGAGAACAGTTTATTGTATAATAAAAATATAATAGTGATAAAATAATACAATCTAAAGTTAAAATTTCCAGTTCCATTACATTTAATTAATAGAAATGTGTGTCCGTTATCTGTCATAATAATGTTGGGTGTGCAATAATTTTATCCTGTTTCTTGTAGTTACTGTATATTACATTACGTAATAATATAAAATAGTGCCAACTAATGTGAAAACGTCCAATTGCATTAGGTTTAATACTGGAAATGTGTGTTCATTACTTATTGCAATAATGTTAGATACGTAAAAAATTCACTGCTTCTTACAGTTAAACTTTATTGTACCTTGAAATATGTAGTAATACAGTGCCTTCGAAAAGTACCGAATAAATTCATTATTTTTGAAATTGAGAAGTTTTCGAAAAAATCCCCTGGCGCGTAGATTTTGTTTTTAAAATATGCACTTTTTGACATACGACCCACATTTGTGTCGTCATCGTTGTTCGAGATATGACGTCATCGACAATTTTTTTAAATAGCAACCCCCCATTTTGACCATGCCATTTGAAAGAGCGTGTCATTTTACATACATACATCATGAAAAATTATGGTGTTACATAACAACAATTTCAAGAAAATAATGTTTGAAGATTTTAAAATTTAATTTTCAAAATACTGAAAATGATAATGATTTTGTAAAAAATCGACTAAATTCAATGTTCAAATTGTGCACCGTTGGCTGCCTGACAGTAGCCAAGACGATTAATATATTCTTTTTGGACATTATCAATAACATCAGAAGGTATCTCGTGACAAATTCTTGATTTTAAATCTTCTAAATTAACCGGTCTAGTAACGTATACTTTGTTTTTTAAGTATCCCTACAAGAAATAATCTAGGAGTGTCAAATCAGGCGATCTGGCTGGTCACTCAATCGACCCCCTTCTCCCTATCCAACGATTCGGGAACAGCTCATCTAAATAAGCACGGTGCTTGCAGGTGTTACATAATGGGGAGGTGCACAGTATTGTGAAAATTAAATTTTAAAATCTTATTTTGAAATTTTTATTATGTAACACCATAATTTTTCATGATGCTATTTAAAAAAAATTGTCGATGACGTCATATCTCGAACAACGATGACGTCACAAATATGGGTCTTATGTCAAAAAGTGCCTTTTTAAAAAACAAAATCTCGAAAACTTCTCAATTTCAAAAATTATTAATTTATTCGTTACTTTTCGAAAGCATTGTATAATAAAGGACGGAAATAAAATAGTACATGTGAAAAGTTGCAATGCTAATAAAGAGAAATGTATGTCCATTGTCTATTATTAATGTTGAATATATAACAATTTAATACTACTATAGTAAAAGTTTATTGTCTTATTATTGAAATATATTTTAACATAATAAAAAAACCAGAACAAAGGAGTACAAACAAATATAAAACTTTTCAAATACATTAAATTTAAGTACTAAAAATATTGTCCATTATCTCTTACTAAGCGCAACTAAGAATGTTAGGTGCGCTTATTGAAAAGTGCCAGATACGAATGTTAAAAATACCATTTTATGTCACTGATTCATATTTTACATTATATTTCATAATTCAAAGATAAACCGGCATACGTCACTATACCTTTCCAATTCTCCACAGAATAGACCGAGCCGTCGAAACTGGGCCCCATGGTATACGTCTGCTATCACATGTTAGTTAATTGTTCCAGGGAGTCCCAAAAGGTAAGAGTTCGGTGCCTCGGTTGACTCCGCAATATCTTGGTTCAGGGCTGTCTTCAGATTTTTTAGAGGCTCGCAGTTCATAACACATGCTAAGTTATAAATTGAAATTTATCAAGTATATACCAAAGTAGGCAAACTTTTCCATAAATGCTATAATCAAAGTAATTTATTGTGGATCAAATTCCAAATTTTTCATTAACTATATTATTAGTCCTGTTTCTTCTACTAACCAATGAATACTAGTATCCTCGAGCTGTAGTTTCCAGAAGTGGGATGACAATACTTTATGTATTTAATCTATAATTTAGTATTTGCTTCTACTTGCATTCTACAAACGTAACATTTTGCTTCAGCAGTTTAAAAAGAAAGGTTTGAGTTTTTTAGGCAATGTCAATATCTCCAACTCGCTGTAATTGTATGTATTTTCCCTTTGTTGATTAAACTAGAACGTAAAAGGTGAAAAAGCCAGACAAAATAACAATGTAATTATTTCCAAGAGCATAACAATATACATAGATAGTAGACGTCTGAGTAAAGTTCGAGTTTAATTTTGCCGTTCTTATGCAAACATCGTATACGATGAAGAGACGCTGACAGGATAAGAACGCAGAGAAATGTCAGAGATACGATATTCTCAAGATAGAAATGTTTAACTCTATCAAAGACGAATAGAGTTTACAGTATATACAGGGTGTTCCAGAATGATGGTCAAATATTTTACCAGTGTATTCCACATGCCATTTCAGGGGGGAATCTTCATATGATATTTTTCAATTTGGGTCCTTCCTGTTGAGATATTCGAGTCTCAAAATGGCGGAAAAAAAAGAGTTTTTTTTAAGAATTTTCTTAAAAAACCGTTACACTTAAAAATTTCAATTTTGGTACACATTATCAGCTAGTCAAAAGCTATTTTATGGTGGTTTCTATTCCTTGGCTCATGTTTCTGGAGGGCGGGAATAAGCAACCTCTAGATTTATTTCTTTCAGAACTTTTTCCTGCAATGACCGATTTCAACAAAACTACATATAATTTTACTACTTTTTCCCATCTTGTAATTTTTTCATACAACCAACAGTTTGCGCGAAAAAAAATAAAAGTAGTTTTCCTTACTCTAAACATCTTTTCGTCACCGGTTACTGATAACCGCAGTAGGCGGTTGCTATGTTGATGTTTGTTTGTTGTTCTGTCAGTAACTGGTGACGAAAAGATGTTTAGAGTAAGGAAAACTATTTATATTTTTTCCGCGCAAACTGATGGTTGTATGGAAAAATTACAAGAGGGGAAAAAGTAGTATAATTAGGTGTAGTATTTAAAAAAAAAGTTTTGTTGAAATCGGCTATTGCAGGAAAAAGTTCTGAAAGAAATAAATCAAAGGGTTGCTTATTCCTGCCCTCCAGAAGGAACAGACACCACCAAAAAATAGTTTTTGACTAGCTGATAATGTGTACCAAAATTGAAATATCTAAGTGTAACCGTTTTTAAGGAAAAATAAAAAAACTATTTTTTCCCGCCATTTTGAGACTCGAATATCTCAACAGGAAGAACCGAAATTGAAAATTTTCATATGAAGATCCCCCCCTGAAATGGCTTGTGGAATACACTGGTAAAATATTTGACCATCATTCTGGAACACCCTGTATAAATTACGTCTACTCTTTTCATAGGGCATTTTTAAAATCTTAGATTTAACTTTAAAGACGTCAAGTTCAATGAAATATAAACAGTAGACGACATCATCTGGTATACAGCAACATAGTAACGAGAAAAATTTCACACCCACCAAAATCACCAGACCTTAGTCCAATGGATTTTTTAACCGGATATGCTACAACCTTCAAATTTTTTTAATTTAAAATTAGTTGTGGTTGCCCTTTACTTCAAAGTTACTTCATTTAACATATAAATTTCAAAAATAAATCCTTTTAACTTAATTGAAGGAGACAGAAAGAAACTTCTGTAACCCACATAAAGTGGGGTAGTGAGCGCCCTCTGGGGCGCCAACCCCCGTCGCGAGCCTCGTAAACTTTCTAATTAACCTAAATTATCAATTCAGCGTTATGTAAATAATGAAAGTAGTGGGACCTCACCCCCCACTGCTTCCCTGCAGAAAGGAAATTGTCAAGACGACCTTCCACTAAATTTAATTACATGTGAGGTTGGGGATTCTTTGTCGAATAATTAGATTTTAATCTAGATAATTGAGTGGATCTAACACTTCAGCGTCGAGACAGAAATTTGTCATCGCTTTTGTTAGGAAATCTCGTCCTTCAAATAACGAGTCGAGTGAAAGTTTTCCTTATATCTGCACAAAGTGCAACTGAAACATCTGGTATCTATGAAACGTAAAAGGAACAACGTAAGTCAATAGACCAGTGTGATAGACCATGATGAGAAGGCAGGAAGAAGAGCGTCGGTAGAAGGGAAACATTAGGTGAGGTAGTAGATCGTCATTGAACGGTAGGTGTGTACACACTCATTCGTATTTCACAGCTATATCTATCCTATATTGTTTGATATCTGTTTAAACTCTGGGCAGGAATATGAACACAGACCTTTAATAAACGAATCAGGTAGGGCCAAACATACGACCCTTTGACGCCGTCAACGACGTATACTACTTATACTGCGGTTTCGCCGATGCATAGCGCCGGTTCTAGTAAAGAGCTTAACAGTGTTTGTTCGGCTACAAAGAGTTAAATGCATTATTCATGCACAACCATTATTTCCTCCTTGTCGGAAAGCGCTGGGGATGCCTTTCTCCATCCTGTTAGGCCCTTTGTAAGCGCTGAAATGCTTGTATTACACTAGCGAATTATATGTGTAATTTGTTAAAATTTCTCACTAGAATGTAAGGAGATGTCGAGAGGATTACCGTCATTAATAACATGGACCAAAAAGTAAGAGTGGCGCTAGCTGCCAAATAGATTTAATATGGTTTCAAATTTGGAAACATACTGATACTTTCTGCATGACAAGCCACGTGGAAAGATTCTAAAGTTAAACTTATCTAGAGCAGAAAAACAGCTATTATTTCGACAAAAAACAATCGAGGCGGTGTTCCATAACATCCCTCTGTAGTATTTGTCTACCGACCTCACCATCACAATGCTCTCGCGGAATAAAGAAGCCATCGATCACTCTCGAGCAGCTTTTGGGCGATATGTGCCACGAAAAGCCAAGTAGGCGCTGGAGATGTGCGTTGGAAAATTTCAATATGAGTCTCGAGGGGATGGATATTAAAGAAAAAGTAATTTAAGCAAAATAAGGACGCCATTAAGTGAATTTCAAGGGTGAAGGGGGAGCGACGAGGATGCTTCTGTGTACGCTCCCCATAACTGACGCGCATAACTACAAAGGCTGAAGCGTTTTCTTTGAAAAAGTTAGTTGAGCGTTACTTTATCCTACGTGCGTCACATCTTAAATGTTAGTTAGGAGCAAATACAGCACGTTTTCGCGCTGGATCAGCCATTATAAATAATTGTAGGACTAAATTTACTTATCGAGTACAAGATGCAGCTGGAAGGACCAAAATAATGGGTATTCGCTCGAGGAGAGAATATATTAAACTTCATCATACACAAAGTCACGTCAATATAACAAAAAAGAGGAAAAGGTGTAACACTTTAAGTGTATTGCTCAATACTTAATAGACCCGAACATCCTCACACGTCCAGAGACAATCGATGCCGTCCCGGAACATTACAAATTAATAATCCCCGAACAATGAAGTCATAGGTGGGATATCGCCCTACTCCATTTGCTCGTGCAATGATTGATGATGTTGACTGACGAGTTTTTAAAAGCCTGATGCTATCCTCTACGCCCGCGGTACACTATTGCCTCGTAATTGTTGGTAAATATTAATTTTTTGTTATACTTCAGACCGAACTGACGGCATAATGAATGCCTGTCTGCGCAGGATGGAATTCGGTAAGGTAATTACCACTCGCATTAATTTAAATTAACAGGCTTTGCGCTTCCAGCTTTTGTTGTACTGCGTTGGGTGCGGGAAATCCCAGTACGACAAGTATCGGGTGCTACACGCTACAGTATTTATGAAGTCAGGTATAGTAATGTTCATTAGCGCAGCTTCCATTTTTCCTTTACTCAAAAGTGATAGCGTTAAGCAAGCAATTCAATTGTTCAAGATATAGTCATTCTGGTTGCATGTGGACAATCCACATACAACCAGAATACATAATTTCCAGCAAACTTTTAGTGTAAATGTTTAGAGTGGCTTTATTAACACATTACTTATAAATGTACTTAAAAACTACACATTTTTTGATCCAGAAGATGTGCCACTCCACACTGCCATACAGTGGTATCATCATTAAATGTTGCTTTCTGTTTGTTACCATAAATGTTTTTTAATTTTCTTAATCTCTTCATTTATAAGTCGGATAAACAGAAGGAGGCCCAGAACAGTGCCTTGAGGAACCTCGCAAAAAAAAACGTAATTTAAAATCGCTATTTTCTTTAACAGATTTGAAGGCAGTTGAAAGAGACTATAAAAATGAATTTCATCTAGTAACATGCCTTCTTAATGTGCCATAAAAGGACAATTCGTCTCTTAATACCCCTTACACAGCTTTTCCTTGTACCCTCGAGCTAACGTATGATAAGAACGAGGTTTCCACCCTACCATAAATTAGATAGTTCTGTAGCGACGCCTGGAGCTTCTAGATCCCTTTTACATTATATCGCTAGTGGGAGACAAGTTAAGATTTCGGTTATTGGGTTTCTATTGTTGGGCGGTACATTGAGCGAGACTGACACAAAGCCTATAATAGATGTATTCGGTATCAATTTGACGACGGGAGAATTGTTTTATTGTATAAACAATAGACGATTATAGCAATACTCCCTTTGCTCTTATTTTAAATAGAATATCCACCAAGCTCGTCTGATTTAGTGCCGTTTTATTAAAATGTCCTTATCCGTACATATAAACACCTACAACTTTGTTTCTAGTGCTCAGACGACGAAATTGTTATCAGCCACAGTAAACCACCGCAGGATTTCATCATATTTTACGATAGAGATTGCAGCTTTACGAGAAACTTCGCTTACTGGCTTCTTCTGATGCGGCAGGTAACGCAGTAAGACTGTAATAAAGATTGCGATCATCTTGCCGCCTTTAACAAATTGAATCGTGATTATCGAGAGCCTCTACGAGGTGAAAATTCGTCCTTAAGGCGGCGTAAAGTGAATATAAATTGAACTTTTTATAAAAGGATAAGTAAACGTAGAGAAGAGCCGCAGAAACTTGAAATAGTCCTAGTCATTCCATTGTCATCACTGAAAGTGTTTAAACCGCATCACGTTGAAGATTGTATGAGTAGATTAGTAACTCAATATAATTATAGAAAATTATTCCTTTTCCACACAATCTGTAGACAGAGAAAAATGTGAAATTTTAATTCAGTTGTGCATAACTGCACTCCAAATTGGCTATAAAACAGTGTCAGGAACTCATCTCTCATTTCACCTTATTTCATCTCATTCCACCACATATCAATTCCTCATCAGATTTCATCTAATACCATCTCCTATCATCAAATTTCATCTTATTTCAAATCTTTTCATTTCATTTCATCACATCACATTTCATGTCATCTCATTTAATTTTATCTCATCTCATCTAGTCTCATCGTATCTTATCTTATCTCATCTCATCACATTTTATATCATCGCATTTCATCTCATCTGGTTTAATTACATCTCATCTCATTTAGTCTCACCGCATTGCATCTCATCTCATCGCATCTCATCTCATTTCATCTCATCTCGTCTTATCTCATCTCATCCGATATCATATCGTTTCATCTCATCTTTTGTCGTTGTTGTACCATGGAAATATTAGATTATTTGTCTACCTGCCTTCTGCAACAGTTTATTTGTTTCTATGTTATTGTAGACCAAAGGAAAGGTCTGTACTTTTCGAACCTGTATATTACAAGGTGCTTACACTTTTCGGTTCTAGAGACTGATGCGGTGTAGGATATAAACTTATTTACAAACGGGCGATATGGTCAGAGCTGTGTTAATCGGACTGGAACGGCGAAGTTCAATGGAAAGGGGAAGTTAGGGTCGGCTAATCTGAGCATATGCGTGTGTCAGTGGATCGTTTTATATCAGAGGAATTAACTAAGAGAAACAAAATTCGATTATGTCGGATTTTTGGCGAGGTCCAGAGGTGGGATAAAAAAGCATTTAGGTTTAAAATCACGTTTTCGTCTGTTACGTTTAGATTAAGGTTGTTTCTCTGTAATTCCGGATTAAAACTGTAAAAATATTCAAATGGAGCCAAGCGCTGAGGCAGAGGAAAAGGTACGGACTCAAAATTTATTTCGCTGTTGTAATGTACAAACGAGAAATCACGTAGGTGTTCTCTTGCTCAACCCAAACAAATATCAATGACAGCTAGTACGATGAGGCATAACTATTTACTATTTATTGAATTCAGTAACATTAGAATGATATTTATAGGAAATCTTCAATACGTTCATAAGAACAATAAGATATATAACGATGCAGCTGAGGCAATAATGTAAATATATGTGTAAGAGGGGGATAGAGAACATATTGTAAAACAAATGCGCGAGATAAAGAAAGACACAACTCTACAAGAGTACGACAGTGACAGTCTAATTGAAGCCATCAAATTGTACTGTCGGCTCGTGATTTCTCAATTGTTTCTTCAAATGTCATGTCAATTTAGTTTTGTCACAATAATGCGTTTGCACATACAAAACAGATCATTTCCTTTAATACGTATGTCCCTATAACCTTCGACATCACTGTCGGTTTGACATTTGGAATAATTCTCGTCTATTTCTTGTCTCCTTTGGCATAACTAAAAATGCGAAATGCAAGTCAGCTGTGAAGACCAACTGCGTTGGCACTAACTCTAGTGATGATACAATTTGAAGTCAAAATTAAAAAGTTATTATAAAATCACCAATCATTTTTCTTGCAACGACATTACAACCTGCTTGTCTCATCAGTTTCAAAATTCACGGGCCGTTACCAGCAAACACGATATTCTCAAAATACACACAACTTCAAAAGCCTTGGACTTCCCCTCAATCTTGTTAAATAAATCTTTTGTCAGAAAAACCAAATACATTTATAAAAGTATATTGTTTTCTGAATCTTTTTTGTTTTTGTGAAAAGAATATGCTCGATAAACTAAGTACTTTGAAAATTAAACACTAGCAAATGTGTGACATTTTTGACAAAATTTATTAAAACAAAAAAGTATCAAAGCAAGTTCAATAGCATATTGACACGTCTATGCATTGAGATAATCAAGCGGAATATTCTTCCATTCCTCTTCTGCCGCCACGACTAACTCATCTGCAGTCTGAGGTGGAGGAATATGATTATGAATGGCTCTAGCAACGAAATCTCACATTTTTCAAAAGAATTCAAGTCAGGAGAGTTGGCTGGACAATCTAATCTATTGATATGTACATTGGTAATAAAGTAAAGGTTCATGGTCTACAATTTTTTTATTGTCTATTTTGTTCCCTAAGTACATGTACTTTTTTATCACATTAAAAAAAAACCACTAGGTTTAACCGAATCATTTTATATACAGGGGGTCCAAGACTTTTGACGTTGTGTGTATTTTAAAGCAGTTAATACCTTCTAGTTATTATAACATGTACTAACGTACTAGTCTTTCTAAAAGAAAGCCTTGGATAATCTCACATTTAGGAAGAACTTTGGGAATCCCGCTCCCAAACCGACTTCTTTGGGCTGCCTTGTACGGTCCCAACGAAGTCCGTTGTATCATTCATCGCCCATTCTCGGGGGAGCCGCCCGTAGCCCTGGGGATCCAACTCGGTGTTATTGTAACATTTCTACCCTCCAACTTCTACTGTTTGTGTTTTATAACTGCCTGGCTCGTTAAGGACCTCTATTTCCATATTTATGATTTAATTTTGTTTAAAATCGTTTTCCAATCAACCTCCTCCCTATCAAATAAAATATGTAAAACGCTGGGTCCTTCCAAATCCCCTGTATCGTTGCGCTGCGGTTCTGTATTAAATTATACCCAGGACCGAATTAGCCACAGCGTACCAAACTCTTAGATTTTTTTTAAAGAACAATTCATACAAATTCTTAATCAGCATCATGTTATTTTCGCATTACTCAAACAATGTTTTAGTTATTATGTGACAAAGAAGAATATATAACTGTGAAACGGAAAATGATGGAAACTCGGGGACGGAAGAAGATAGAGGTTGATACGACATAAAATACGCGATGCATAATACGATTATTCATAAATGGTATTTTAAAAAAGAGCTTCCGACAATAAAAAAACAGGTTACTATCTCAAAATTTTTGTTTTAAACGAGCTCGAAACAGTATGCTGATAGAAAAAGAGAAAATAGTGATATGGCGAAAAAACTATTTAAGACAAATATTAGAAGGTCGAAATCTGAATCGAATATACAGTATGCGCCAAAAGTATGTAATAAATTCAATAAAAACGAAACAATTATTTTTTGGGAAAAATCCTCGAACAGGTCGATTTTTAATTTAAAAGATACATATTTTAGCGTAAAATGCGATTTTCAAATGTCATTTGTTTTCGAGTAATGACGTCATCGATTTTTTTTTAAATGGCAACACCATATTTTTTTCCTTGATTCTGAAAGATTGTTTAATTCTCTATCAGACAGTACTAAAATTTTGCCCTCTTACATAGGAAAGTTTTTTGGCGATCTTGCAGGCCATTCTATCGGTCCGCGTCTGCCAATCCACCTCCCAAAAAAACAGTTGTCCAAAAAATCTCGTACAGGGCGCGCATAGTGCGGAGGTGCACCGTCTTGCTGAAACCATATGGTATCGTCAGGAATGTCAGGGTCATTATCGTTAGGAAAAATTACTGCAAGGGCTGGAACAAGGTCATTTTCTAGAAACTCTAAATATCTTTGTCCTGTAAGGGTCCCTTCAAAGAAGAAAGGCCCTACTATTCTGTCGTCAACTATTCCAGCCCACACATTTAATTTCTGAAGGTGTTGGGTTTGTGCCTCTGCCATCCAATGAGGATTTTCCCGACTCCAATATATGCAAGTTTGACGGTTTACTGTACCATTCAGACAAAATGTGGCCTCATCTGAAAAAAGTATTTGCCGGTGTAAATTTCTATTTCCTTGACATAAATCCATTAGAATTTCGCAAATGTGTAAGCGGCGATCGGGATCATCTTCATGGAGTTCCTGCACAAGTTGAATTTTGTAGATTTTCCTTCCTCCTGTTCTCTGACGAGTGTCATTGTTTAATGCAATCAATCGTGAAGAATTATGAGGATTATCCACCATACTTATCAAAATGTTCTGTTTCTGATTTTCATTAATGCTTGGACGTCCAGGTTTTGGAATATTTACAACATTGCCAGTTTCTCTAAATTTAGACTCTACCTTACTGACTGTTGATCGGCTGATAGGGCGATCTGGACATTTTTCATTAAATAAATCGCAAACTTCCTGCTGAGTTCTGGTCATATTCCCGCATCCGATAAGAATTAAAATTTCAATTCTTTGAGTAACAGTTAAATGTGCCATAATACTTTAAATTGAATAATAATTTCTATGTCGCTTACAATACTTATTAGAAAGTCGGTGTGACAATGACACTTTGCAAAGATTTTCACCTACGTGGTCCATAAAAGAACTATGGAATTCGAAAAAAACTTGATAACGTTTTTGCTTTATTTTAATTGATTTACGTTTTCTAACATTCAATCGTCATTTACTCGAAAACTTTCCTATGTAAGAGGGCAAAATTTTAGTACTGTCTGATAGAGAATTAAACGATCTTTCAGAATCAAGGAAAAAATATGGTGTTGCCATTTAAAAAAAAATCGATGACGTCATTACTCGAAAACAAATGACATTTGAAAATCGCATTTTACGCTAAAATATGTATTTTTTAAATTAAAAATCGACCTGTTTGAGGATATTTCCCAAAAAATAATTGTTTCGTTTTTATTGAATTTATTCCATACTTTTGGCGCATACTGTATATATATATATATATATTACACTGATAAAACATTAATAAATGATGTGCGAAATATATGTGCTAATGTGTGACTGTTATAGTGACAGTATGTATTATAACTTAAAGAGTGTTGTCCGCGTAGTGCGCTTTAGGTTCACTCAACGTCTATTTATTTTTGATAATTTTGTGTTCTTTGGACCCTTCTCAAGTGGCACGCCTATGGAATCTTTATTCTTTTTTTATCCAATAAATACTCGATTTTTAAATTGTACTTAAACTACTAAGTCAGTTTATCAACGCGTTTCATCCGTGTTACCTGTTGTTATCTTTTGTAACCAACAGAGTGGCAGAAATCGTAACCGCAATAGAAAATTTAAAAAAATATATGTTATTTTTATACAACTTAACATATTATTTAAAAACATGTTTTCTTTATAGATACGGCTTTGGAAACACAAAAAAGAATCGAGTAGTATTACTTTGAAGAGGTTCCTCAGTAATATTAGATTCGGTTTTAGTCTAGCCCTGATTATACTCGTACATTCCCGCGATATTGTCTAAATAAAACGGTTTTTCTACGATCTGATGAGGGAAAATTGCCGTTATTTCAAATTCAGGATTAGCAATGACTTGGAAGATTTATGGTCCAACTCCGCGATGGTAAAAAAAGTTGTATCTTTTCTAACTGTATTCAAATCAAAACTCTTATACAACTTATCTTGTTAAAACAATGGGTGTGCGATAGCAACATAGAATGAGGCAGCGCTGCGTCTTCCAAACAAAAGAGGAACGGGATTCCCCTTCCCGGGAGGTTTGCCAAATAATAGCAATCCCTTAGCCATCATTGTCTCATTAGATGCGCCTTCTTGGCCTAATTTTCCCGTATTCATCAAACGGGGGCGACTTTGACGCCGACATGACGAAAACGGGAAAGTGGAGCAACATTTATCAAGGCCAGGATATAAATTATCTTTTAACATACGGTGTAGAATGTAACGGGTGATATAAGATTTGCCAATTTCGAGCGAATTTTTTTTGCCGAAAACTCATTTTAAAAAGACAATCTTCCTTCCGCGAGTTTCCATGACATTCCGTTTCACAGTTGTACATCTTTACCACCTTTTTATTTGCACACATATGCTATTCACGTACAATTTTGTTAATGAAATACATATTTCAACGTCACTTACAATCATATTTTGACCTCGCGCCCTAAACCATTCATACATGTCATCAGTCGATATTCCTCACTTGTTAAATTAGGACGCTTACGATTTTGAGAATAAGCTGTAGAGCTTGAACTATTCTCCATTCTTTTAAGAACACAAAATCACTAATAAAATTAATTAAATTCATAATTAAATTAGCGGAAAGATATACCCGAAATTTTGCCCGTCCGGAAGATATACTCGCCCATGATACCGCTGGAAATGGAACAGGTGGATCGGTCAATTCGTCACAACCAATAGAAGACTAACGATTCGATCTGGCACATGCGTATTTGCTGCAGCAGAAGCTATGTAATCGGGTATGCTCTCAGAAATATGCGGCACACGATTTTATAGGAAAAATATACGAGCTGCATGTATGTCGATTGCTATAAATTGTGAGCGGATTTATAACATGACTCACTCTCTAGATTTTCAGCGGTTGAGTATAACCAAGGAAAGCCTCAGGTGCTATGTACAGCGCCTACTTTGAAAAATAAATCAAGACAACGCATACTTTTGAAAAATAATGGGATTAAAACACCTCGACAGTACTGAATATGACGATAAAACAGCAAAGTACTCAACAAAGTTTATACGCTTTTAACGTATTTTACATCAACCCCACTCACCCCTCTGCATCGCTTGATACCGTCACACAGGAATCTTTCATTAGCCGACGCCAATTCCGTTTCCGTCATTTCGCAATTGGCACCCCTGCATGTAAATGAGGTTATCCGCATCTATGCTGTGGCAATTTACGTTCACCTCCACAGTCTAGCTCGCAAGATTGTTTTATCTGGAAGTGGTGATTTTTCCGGCTGTTTTGACAGTTGAATTTTGTTAGCAATATATCGGCTTTGCTGAAACTAGCGATTCACGAAAATTCATCATATGCTTTAATCATTCACTAATCAAGTTTGTACGGTTCAGTCACCGATGGCGCTATTACACACGTGTCGTTCCTGATAAAGTTTTGAACTATACTGACGCTTGACGTACACAAATTGCACAAATTAAGGATAAATGCAATTTTCACGTTAATATCGCTAGTATTCTTTTATCCTGTACACAGGTACAGTATTTACAGTGTAAAATTTACAACAAAAATTATGTTTAGATATTTTAAAATATTTAACATTACTATTGAAATGTAATTTAATATTTTTAGAAAATATGGTCACTTAATAATTACACAAAAATTACATAACAGATTTGGGGAAAAGACTCCTATGTTTGCCAGTATAATAATTTGTACCAAATTGCCAGAAAATTTGTTATCGAGAGAGATTTTAAAATTCCCGCTTTAAATCAGTAGTTACGGGGGCTGCCACAAACGATGCCACTATCTGCAATGTTGTATAGATGTCGTCCAAGAACGATAAACTAGACAGGACTGCTCAATCCCTATGGAACTGAAATGTTCTTAATTAACAATGTTTTTCTTTAAATGACTTATAAATATAATATTATAAATTATTAACCAAATTTATTATAGGGTGTATTATCTATACAATTTTCACCGAATTCTATATGTGGCAAAACAGTGTTACACTTTTGTCATCGTATAGCCTTTATTTATCCATATTCCGCCAGTAAGGTATATCTTTTTCAAATAAAACAGATAGGAGACTCGATTGTTTCGATATTCAGATGGATATACTAAGCTGCTAATAAGTTCTGCCATTTAAAAGAAACATGGTGTGCCTCAAGTGGCGCCCTCTACTAGTGACGTCAAAATTAGAAACATTTGAATTTCTCGCCCGCAAAAACCCCCGATTTACAAATTTTATGTAAATATTTGGATTTCTTAAGAAGTTATTTACAAATATCGGAAACAAAATTTTAACTTTAACACCCTGTATCTTTTTTATTATGCGATTTATTTTCACCTAAGGAATCTGTGGTCTTATTTTTGCCACTTCATTTAAGAACACCCTGTAAATAAAGCATATTTAGATATTAAGGTCGTCGCCAAGCCCGGACCTGAAATCTGCGAATGAGTGCGGGTTTTAATGGTAAAAGTCGGTTTCTATTACTCAACCGCAGACCGAGAATTATAACAAAATTTGTGGAATCATCGTCGTAATAGAATCGATCCGAACATTCCCTAATTATTTTTTCGTTGGTCGTTCCCATAATAAATTGACGAGCGGTCGGTTCGATATCAACTCTGACATTTCTCCAATTCGTAAAACGAACCCTATTTAGTTATTTCATTACCTAAGGGATGTCGGGGGGTGTTTATTATTTCAATTCCGGCCACGCTAGACGTCAATCAGAGCTGCAAGTTTAATAGCCTAAAGGTTTTGCTTACAGAAGCAGTTCAGTTTAGTTCGGTTGAGGTACTTATACAGGGTGGTTCTATTTTCATGACTCCTTGCAGTCCTTGCACTTTTTGATGGTCGTTAAGATAAACCAAACAAAAATATGTACTGCTGTTGCTGAAATACAGGGTGAACGTTAAATAAGTAGGTACAAATAAGCACGTCATATCCGCGTCAAATGAAAGTAATTTTTAAAACTTTTCAAATATTTACGGAAATATTAATTCTTTTAAAAAATACCCACATTTTGAGGTGCGCTAAGCAGATAGACTACTGACGCAATCTAATAAACCATTTGATTTACTGAAGGCGAGGTTGCCATATCGTCTGTAAGATAAATAATTTTTTAACATAAATTCAGTTTTTGCGGTCGATTCTAATTTTAAAATACTTCTTTTTAGCAATAAGTAAAGCAAAATTGGGTAGGTAGTACGCTATTTACCCAAACTGTAACTTCTTAACTGACTTTACCATAAACAATTAAATTATTTTATGAAGAGTAACAAAAAATTATGATTTTCACACAACACTTTACAGTTAATTTTCACCAATAACTTCAAACAACGTATCAGTGCTAGTGCTAGTGAGTGAAACATACTTTAAAAATAAACACAAAACATGTAATAACAGAATAGCCAGCTTATTGTATGCGTTCAATATCAAGAAAAGGCAAAATAAAATATTTAAAAGCATGATGCAATGGCACGAAAAAAAAGAAGCTAGTGTCGTAGGCACAGGTAACTGGTAGGTGCACTGGTTCAAGGCAAAATACTAAGCTGTGATAAAGGCCAGGTGCAGGTGCAAACAAAATATGTAATATTTGTGGAAACAGATTTGATAAGTTCAATACACGTAAATTGAAAGTTAATATAAAATACTTTTACATCTTCTGAACCCGAATCAAGCTAATGGTTTCTTTAAGTAATGCTCTGCTTGACGCATCTGTTTTAAGAGTTGCGGCACTAACATATAAAACGTTAGTGCCGCCTTAAGTGTCTTGTGTATTTAATTAATATTTTTAGTGAAATACAATATGAAGTAAAATATGGCGCATTATTCAAATAGGGAAAAGGTTGACATGCTAAAAGCTTATTTGTTAAGCATTGGTAATTAATCAGTAATAGTGATCACGATAGTTTGAATTGTGATAATTCTAGTGTAGCAAAAATGGACTAAATTCTGAATAACTGAGACTGTCAGTAGAGAATCTGGTTTATATTATCAATTAAAGTAAAGTATAGGAATGGCAAAGGGGAGGAGGTGACCATTAACATTTTCATAAATAAATATATTTCAATCATTCTTTGACATGTCTAAACATTCTAGTTAATTCTGAAGCCTATTCCAAGACATTAGTGTAACACTGGCAACGCTGTGGAATCCACCATGACTTGTAAAATACTATTAATTTATGTGTTCTATACAGTGAACTGTACTGCTGGTTAAAATATTTGTACTTATTTAAGGTTCACCCTGTATTGTGAACAAACTGAAAACAACGGCATTATTTCACAACAGAAAGCACTGAAATTTGGTACGGAGAGGAAAAAATGTACTCACTGTTCTTGAACTACGACCCTAAAATAACTTGATAAAGTCGATCTGAAAATGTTTATCAGTGAAACTGTCAGCAGCGACCCCTTTAGATGACGTCCAGTCCCCAGTCACGTCCCTGGTCGGTGGTAATACCAACTTAAATTGGAGAAATTGGAGCCATTCATGCAGAGGATTAAAATGACGGGCATCTGGCTGAAACGTAGAAGTTGCAAAGGGAGGGAGGGCGAGGAAACTTTTTAACTCTTTTGCTCCAAACTTCGAGGCTGAACTAATTAAATCTAACTTTTTATTTTATTGTTTCTAGAGTTGGAGACGGAATGTTTTTTTAACCGTATTATTTTCCCTATTATATAAATTATGACGTTTCGGGGAACTCATAGAACGAGAGAGAACTTTTTCCTGCTGCCTTTGACACGAACGAAGAAAAACAGAAAAGGTTTTTTAACGAGTTTAAACATAGATACAGATGAAATAATATACTATTAAGAATTTAAAACGTTCATTTCATTCTAAATATATTCATTGGATATATATTTCTGTCTTAACATGAAATTAGTTCAAAATAGGTATAGCTTTTTGCAGCAAACTGATGCAGAAATCGAACTGTTCATACAAATTATCAAATTTGGCAACACCGTCAAAATTGCATAAATTCTAAAACTTAATTTTGACTGTACTATACCAAACATATTGAATATACAATCAAATAGTGAAAGTCTTTTGATTCCTCCTGTACACCACTAGTTTCTGAACACTCTGTATAAGCCCTTACGCAACAGTTACGAACGGCTCTACATCCCATTCAAATACACATTGAAAAACGTTTATTTTCGCTTTATAGAGTAAGAAATTAATTGCACTTCACTGTTATTCCTCATTCTCTTTTATCAATGGTAATCGTTCAATTTGCCGAAACCCATTCATTTTACTCTAGCGGCCCTTCATCGCCAGATGGCCGCCCTTCAACCGTCCCGTCCGCCATTCTGATTGCTCGGCTCTCTTCCAAATGAAAAATGATCCGGTTCATCCTCGAGTGATAAATATCAGGACGAAGCTAGGCCTAACAGTGACAATAATATAGTCGCTTACGCGATGAATACGTAGCCATGCGAGAAACGACGAAAGGCATATTTCACCGTATGAGACTTATGTAAAAAAAATGATGGAAAATTATTATTTCATCAGAAAGCATACGGATATTCCAATGTTAGCGAAAAATGGCTTTGTTCTAAACCGACCCATCCGTAATCAAATCATATTTTCAAACATCCCACTTCTGATGAAAAATAATAGAGGGGTTTGGAGAAACAAGAGACTGAGGGAAAATGGTTCGCATTTTTTCATATGTTTCGTTAAGCTTCTGCGTGCTTGGACAGGGTAAATATGATTATATTTTTGTTATTAGTTTGAAACGGGTGCCTGTATTTTATTTAATACAAGGTCTCCCGGTACAAATATTTACCGGGCTTTAGATCCAAGACAGCACTAAAAGTCTAAAGATTTCTTTTCTAGACTGTTAAAATTGCTCAAAAACTGTTAGACTAACAGTTTTTCACGGTTATATATGGCGAGTAAATATTTGGTAATTCGATGTAGATGGATATTATTCTATTCTATATTGTACAAAATATCTGCGTGTATAATTCAATATTCTATTTTTTTAGTTCTCAAGTGACACGCCTAGGTAATCATGTAACTCTCATTTACCGCACTCATCTTTGTGCTGTCACTCTCTATTATTTTCGACCTTGGGTAATTGATAATACAAGATAAAAAATTGGATATAACTATCATTTGTATTATTTAACGCCTCGAAATTGGCAAAAGCTGTTTCTACTAAAAATAATGGATGATATGTAACGCAATTATTTCCGTCATTTTTTAATATTTTTTATATCTGATTGCCTTCAAATTTAGTACGCCTATGTACAAGCTAGCGATGAGTCACTCTCAGATCTTGTTGGCAACTCTACCTGTGAACCTCCCAAACAACCATTTGCCGCTTGCTTGTCTTGTGAATGACTCTGTATATCGCCAATTCTACTCGCTTCGGCGCTTCAGCTAAGAACCTCCCAAACAATCATTTGCCGCTAAAAATAATTGCCACTTGTTTCGGAGATTATTTTCGTAAAATCCAATAAATCTGTTGAAGTGGCGCGTTGACGATCGCCTTTTACACCCTGCGAAGCGTACAAGGACGTCTCAACCGCCGCGACGCCTGTGCTATTTTTAAAATTCATACACAAAAAATCCCCCCTGCGTTTTATCCTTTGCTAATGTGTCTAATGAGATTAACAACAATGAAAATTTATGATATACTTATTAAATGAAAGGTACTTAGTTTAACAACAAAATGGCAGAAGCGATACCTTGGTTTATGTTTTGATTTGATGATGACAGATGGATACATTAAACAGCAAAAAAGTTCTGCCATTTAAAAGAAACATGCGGTGCCATAAGTGGCGCCCTCTACTAGTGACGTCAAAATTAGTTAAAAATTCTTATTTGCCGTGCCAAAAAACAATTTTTTTTTAATACTCCGACAGGTTTCAAAGTTATTGAGATATTTCAAAATAAAATTCTAGCATTAAACACCCTGTATTTTTTAAACCAGCAACATTCGGATAAGGCATATTTGGCTCAATCGCCATATTTTAGTGTGTAGTATTTCCAGTTCAGAGATTGCCCATTCTTAATGAATCACCCTGTATATGGCAAAACAGGTTCAAATCATTTTCCAAATACTTCGCTACCTGTTTTCTCGTGATAGTCTCCTGTCCGTCATGTATAGAAAACAAGTAGCCATTTTCACTATTTTTCATTTCGTCGTTCAAAATCAACCGTTTGCGAGAAAATCGACATTCAAATTTTTTTAACAAACTGATGAATCTCATTTCTTTTACTATTAATCAAAGTATACTTTCAAAACAATCGAATGATAGCTGTCAAATTGCTTTGACGATAATTTCAAGTCTTATATGCTTCGTTCGTACAAGACAAAAGCGGAGACGCAACGTTTTATGAGAAAATAGATCTTTAAAGAACAATTTCCGGCCTGGTCGCCACGTCGTTGGTTTAGCTTCCTGACAGTTATCATTTGTTTGTTTTCAAAGTATACTTTGATTCATTTTTTTTATTCATCAGTACGTCCAAACAACTTAAATGTCAATTTTCTCACAAACGTTTTTTTTGACTTCAAACAAAAATATCAAATTTTTAGATAACTTTCATTCTTTAAAGGAATGTTAGACAAAAAAAGTTATGATCATTTATTCAACTAGCACGTGCCCTTTCTGCACTGTAACGTGCTGCAATTTTAGAAATATTTTACCTAAAACTGCGTCTCTATAAGAGCAACAAGTGTGCCAAATTTGAAAAAAATCGTTCCAGTATTTAAAAAGTTATAACAAAAAAAACAAATTACAAAAAATAACTGAGGTTATGTAGCTCTGTTAGTATGAGTAGTATTACCCTCTATATTTTCTACGCAGAGTTTCCGGACACCCTGTGTAACGAACTTAATTTTTACAACAAAATACACTCCTGGATTTCTGTCTATCTATACCTTAAAAATGTGTACTCTCATAGGACCCTTAATTGGATCAATTCAGAAAAATAATTTTTTACACATCATAATAATCCTGCCTTTATTATTCTTTCCCCCATTCACCTGAAGGTAATAGATATTTCTTTGAGTTATTTCTTCGTCTACATTTATCCAACGTCCTTTCGTATTTACGCACAATGAATCCTAAGTACGGCACTGGCTTTAATGGACTAACCCTGGTCGGAACTCAAAATCGCGGCGAGATCGTTTTCGACAAAGCAAATGGCGCAGTACGGCCGCATATATATTTTTGCGGGTTTGCACAAGACAAAGTAGCAAGTGGCAACATATTTCTAACCCTTCGGTAGACAAAATGGCTCTCGATTTGGCCACGTTCCAGCCCACTGCGATGCAGATTTATCCTCCTCGACGCGTTTGAAAAACTCAGCGGCTTCTGAGAGCGAACGATACGGAACGCATAGGATGGTAATAGATGGGTGTTTCCTTAATCTTCTGAACGGGAAAGCTGCATGAATTGAAAAAATAAAGTATGCTTTACCATTGATTTTCTAAACGCCCTGGATTCATTCAGGTACCTTAACAGAAAAGTTAACTTAAACCTACCTCTATTTCCAATTACACTTACATAAAAATGGTCTTCACAAACAAACAATGTCGTAATGCTTCCTTTCGTCGCGCTTCATCGTCCCACATTCCATTTTTCTTTTCAATTTTGGGCACGGTGAAAAATTTTTTATTAGGCGTTGTATGCTGTATTCGTACATAATGTAATACTTCTTCTATTTTCCCGGTGAAATGCACTTTCTGTGCCCATTTTACAAGCCTAACTTTATTCAATATAAATTTCTATCTAACACAATAACGTCTAATAATATCACAAATAACAAATTAACCCTTCTAAACGTATGTACTGCGATGTCCAAAAGCATGGAAATCGTATACAGATATGAACTAAAGCACTCTGCTATATTTAGGTATACAAGAGCGAACGGCGTCTGACGTCACAGGTCTACGTTGTGGCGGCGACCGTTTTGTGGGAGCGTGGCCAGACTAAATTTTTAAATACCGTTTATAAGCTTATTTTTCCACGAAATTGTCTAGGACAAACGCCATTTCGATTGAAATAATTCTTTCTTCTGCACGTATTTGGAGAAATCATGCCATTTCGCCAATTAACATCGAATCTACCAAGCACTTATCATTCGACGGAGTATACGACACTTCGAGGGAGTATGCGACACGCCTCCTGAGATCTCTTTGTTACGGTGAATTTCGGTGTGTATAAAACCAATTTCAGCGCGTTATTAACTCTCTCATTTCGTATTTTCTTCCCTTGGCACTTTATTAGGGGGCAATAATTCGATTTCCCCGATTCCACTCATACGTGTTTCCAATTAACCGTGGCCTACTGCAATTATCTTTCGTCCCTTTTAGTCCAGGCGTCAGAGATCCTGTTGACCGTAAAATTCCTACTGAAGGTGTTCCTTTTCCTATCGCTCATTTTGAAGTTTAAGAGGAAAATCAAAAATGGGTACCAAAATTCGATGTGCAACATACTGTTTATATCACTGATAGGAAGATTATAGCTTTTTTCGTAAATATTTTCGAAAGTTTAGCCAGAGTTTTAGGGCTGAAACATTAGAAGTCGAAGAAACAAAAAAAAAACAAGTCAAATAATTTATTACATAGATTATGTACCCAATTTCTTTCCTACTATGTCTGCTACCTTCAGTAATGGGGCGCAGCACCACGTATTCTTTATATAAAAATAAACCAATTGAACTATATTTATGTTATTCCAAATACGAAAGGTAATGGTGACATAAAGTGTTAAAGTTAAATTCTTAAAAAAAAAGATATGGGAAATAGATTGCTGATCACTCTGCTAACTACAAAAACAAAGAAAAACAGATCCTTTATTGTAGCGAATATTTGGGCATATATCGGAAATATAGTGCCGCAAGACCTACACAAATATATGGTCTACGTTTGTACATAACTCTTTATAATTATGATCGAGACCACGCCTTGCCTACGCCAATGCCTTACCGCAACAGTGCAACAATACCGCTCTTTTGTTATCACATCCTTTCTAGTTCTAGGGTTATTTCACACCACAGACCACCCTCTGTATCTTTGCTATTATTGATACCATCCCGCCTTCTCCATCGTCATTACCGCCCCCGTTATCAAGTTTTCCGGACCAGGGATTTCTACTTTTCCGGGCTAAATCAGCGGACTCACGCTCTTCTGGCTTATTGTCGAAATAAATATCAATAACAGCGAAAGAAAAAAAACCCACGCTTCATTTGTAACGGTCGGAATGGTAGGATACGGGTGTATTCCAGCATCTAAATCCTCCTAAGCGAGAGAAAACTGCAATTTATCATTGGACGGTGGGTGATTGACATTAATAACAACTGAACGCCTGCTAGGATGGACGAGAGTGGCTCGATCGATTGGATTTTTGCGTATGGGAGGTTGTTTGTGAGGAAGTGTCAAAACGGTGGTTTCTGACAGTTATCAGAAACGTAATATGTCTGTATTTAACTAATTATTAAATTTTAGGGACGTTTGTATTGTTCGGAAACTTCTAGCAACCAAACTGCGTGCGTGTTGAGGTTAGAACTGGTTATACAGAGTGATTCGCCAATAATGAGACAGAGCTTATCCGAATGCTGTTCCTTTTCGATCTGCTGGGTGAAATACATAATCCTATTTGAAATATTCAGTGCACCGAGTAAAAACTGTTTTGGTTTCGGGTAAAGTGTCTTTTCCGCTGAAGATACAGCAAATTGTTACTTGAGAAAGTTATTCAGAATGATTTCAGGAAACAACTACTCTGCGGGCTAATGCCATGATCCGAATTGAATTACACCTGGAAAACCTATAGCAAACAGCTAAAGTCACTCGTCGGCATTTCACCAGACATATACCGGTAAACAGGCGTATGTTTCTTGTATTTTTGTGGCATTTCTAGGTCGCAGATAGTGTAAATAGTGGATTAATTTAATTTTATACTTATATAAGTTCATTGGTGTGAATGGTTTTTAATATTACCATAATGATTACTGGTGATGTGGCGAGCTTACGATATTGCAAAATGTAACGTATTCCTTTATTTACAATACAGGTCCGATCGTAAAAATCGGCGACAATGTTGTTCGTTACGTCCAGATAGAGAGTTTTACTCGAGACAATTACGATATATAACATTTTTACTATTACCACACCCTTAATTTCTCCTTAAACATTTTTTAAAAATCTTTGAGAAAATCTTTTTTTTCTCTCATTGAAGATCTGCTTTTATGCGTGTATGTTGTACAGCAATTTGCCAATTGACGTCTGACTTCTTTTATAACCTACAGCATATAGTAGCTATACAGGGTGAATCTTAAATAAGTACAAATATTTTAACTGCTGATGTAGTTCGTCATTTAAATCAGTCTAGTGAAAGCCATTTTTAAAAATTTCTAATATTTACGGAGATATTAATTTTTTTTAAAAATACCCACATTTTGAGGACCGCTGGCTGATTTTTCATCCAACAACGTAATGAAACATATGATTTGTTGCGAGGTTGCCATATCTCCTCCAATATAAATATTACGTTTCCTTTAACGTAATAGTTCTATTTTAAAAATACTTGTTTTAAGCATAAGTACAGTAAAATTGGGTATGTAGTATGATACGCAGCAATATTAACATAAATTTTAACATCTGAACTAACCTTACTATACTTCAACGATTAAAAATGAATTTCCGCAAGTTCAATACTACCGTAAAATATTTAGGAAGATATTACGTGATATTACTATGTCCAATGTCCAAAAATTATACATAAACGTGCACACAGCTTACCTGTTTGTTAAAAAATTAACTATTTAATCAGTAATCCACATTTCACAAGTTAAATGTTATTGTACACTGTTAGAAAGGGACACAAAACACAATTTCCTTAAGTTATTTTATGAAGAATAACGAAAAACTATGCACGCGTTTTTTATTTAAAATGGAAAAAATGTCAACTTTTAGCAAATTTTATTGCTATTTTCATGCATTATGTGGGGTTAACAAGTTTGACTTGGACTTCCGATAATCTGTCATGACAGTCAATGACAGTTTGATAATAAAAAATAATATAAAATGTTACACTTGACAAAATTCGCTAAAAGTTGAGATTTTTTCTCCCTTGAAGCAAAGACATTTGTGTAATACTGGCAACACTGTGAACCACACGTTCAGTCTGCAGCACTATGACTCATAAAAGTATGAAGGGTCTGTCTAGGCCAGCGGTCCTCAACAAGTTTTCTGCTGAAAAATTACGAAATTTATTTAAAATTTCACTTTTTTATTTCTGATTTTTTTGTAAAAAAACTATTAATTATGTGTTCTACACACAAAACTATACTGCTGGTTAAAATATTTGTACTTATTTAAGATTCACCCTGTATAAAGCTAGTTACGGACGGTGAGCAATAATATAATATACAGGATGTTAATTAAGTATGTGCACAAACTTTAAGGGGATAATCATTGATTGATTTTAAGACAAAAAGTTCATATAAAATGGGTCCGCAACGGCTTTGTTTTATAGATACAGGGTGTTAAAGTTTGAAAAAACATATTTTTTTTTATCTATTTTCTGAGTAGTAAGAGCTACATAGTTGAAACTTGGCACACCCCCATAGGTTTTTATATATTTTTAGGTATTAATAATATTGTGTGAAACTAACTACTCAGTGGACAAAAGCCCCAACCTGCATTGAATTACACCCACAATATCTACCCATATATTCCTTATTATTAGCTTCTGTAACATTTTTTTACTGTTTTAGAAAGGTATTTTAAGCCAAAAAGTGAAGTTAGATATTTATAGAGTGTTTAATTAGCAGGTTAGTAAATTAGATTATTTTCTTTAGATAATTATTGAAGAGAGCTTTGTCTGTGGAATTGTTCATTAGCATACCTAGATGTTTGGTATCAGAGAACATACATATGACTTCATTGATAGGAATTGTAGGAGATTTGATTTATATTAGCTTAAAATACCTTTCTAAAACAGTAAAAAAATGCATGTTTATTATGGAATGGCTCGTGGTAATGCTTAAGCTTGACTATCATGACAGATTTCCACAACATGCAATACCTAACGTAAGAACTTTTATAAATCTCCGCTCACGACCTTCTGAAACAGGCAGTTTTAAGGTCGTGAAGAGGTCTACGGTAGTCATAGGAAGACTTATAACTACAAGAATAGTTCAAATTGAGGAACCCTGCCACTAGTACACGGAAAATAGCGGAGGAACTGAACATTACCCATGTAACAGTATGGCAAATTTTATCCGTATCACATGCAACGTGTGCAAGCTCTGTTGCCTAGGGAGTTGCCTGTGAGAGTAGCACTGTGAAATTAGCACCTCATTACGTCCGCAGAGATTATTCAGTCTCTAATGAAGTAAAAAGTAAAAACAACCTCCCCAACGTGAAACTGTGTTAACTTCCGCCGGCGAGTAGCCGAATTAGGGGTCCCCCAAACTCAAACATTTAATAAACGTCGCAGAGATAAAGAAACGGACGGGAGGGGCGAGAAAATGAAGTTATATTTGCGACGGCAATATCTTTAAGGAAACGGCCAGATTCATCTTTCAGTTAAATTGCACCGAAGGGAGAATTAAAAAAAATGAGGCACAATTCTTCTTCTGGGCGGGCTGGAGTTTGGTTTGGGAGAGGAAAACTGGTGATTCCATTAAATTTTTTTTTCAAGTGAATACTAAATTTTCCTAAAATTCCGATATAGACCTCAAACAGAGCAAAAATTCAATTCAAACAAGTTTAAAATGTATTATAAGGTAATATTTCAAACGTATTGTAAGGTCGGAACATGTGTATGGCGGTAATAATCAGATAACAATTAAAATATCAACACAAGAAGCGATATCATTGGTGTGACGTCATGTGCCGTTCAGAGCGGTTTATGTTTACGTAGATACAAGTGACAGGTGCAGTTTTACGATGTTGATGACGTAAAGAGACGTTTATTTCTTGTGTGTTTGGGCATTTATAGGTCATGGATAGTGTAAATAATAGGCAGTGCTTTGTAAATTCCACGATGACGGAAGCGGGCTTTATATAAGCATAATCGGACGATTGCCAGCAGTCGATTCATTTAATGTTATACTTATAAACTTTATGGTGTTAATCCCAACTTCATTAGTGCAGCAAATACAGGATATCAGTAAAGTAGGACTCTATTATTTTCCGTTTTTAACATTACCATAATTATTAGTAGTAATGTGATGAACTTACGATATTGTTAAACGTAACTTATTACTTTGTTTGCGATATAGATCCACTCGGGAAAATGACGGCGACAATGCTGTTGTTTACGTCCAGATAGAGGGTTTTACTTGAGGTATTTATAAAATCATGCCATTTGATTTCTCAAAAAACGAGACCGTTAATCGCAGTTAGATTTTTCAAATAATGTAGATAGGTACTTAAGTTAATTTCCACTACTCTGCTATCAGTTTGAGTCCTATGTTAATTTCCCTGTTATTTTTTTATCAATTTTAGTCGTATGTTATGACGTCACGTGGAGAGTAATTATCGATTTGCGAATCCAGCAAAACGATTTTCGTTTACGGAAATATCATATATTGACTTGTACAATTTTCGAAATCGCCCAGTACAAACGCGTCCCGAAATGGGAAGAGAATTCCCTAGGCATCCAGCGCATCACACGATCGATGGTCTGCCCAACTAAGCGAAAAGTAAGCCGTGGAAGTAACAGGCGCTAAGTGGGACCCACGTGAAAAATGGAACTCTCCACCAGTGATTACAGAGCAAACGCTCTCTTTTGCAATCAAGTGCTTCTCACATTCGGCTTTCAGCTGCTCTCGACGATGGAGTGGCTTTTTGTCAAAGTTTGGACGGGGCAGAACGACGCCCGACCTCCTGCCCGTCGCCCTCGGATATAGATTGATCATGAAAGTTTAAGCAAGCCGTGGCAATATGTGTCAGAAGGGACACGCAGCACTAAATATATAAGCGATCTCCTGTCACTGGTTTTTTTCCGACAGACGGCCAAACTCTGTTGCTTTTTCTGACATATGGTCCCTTTTCCTCAGATATAAGATACGACGTAACATTTTACACAAGCAGTGGCGGCCCCTGAGAATAGACTCTGGGGCTCCCCCCCAGAACCCCACTCCACGAATTGGACTTTGAAATTTGAGTCCAGGGGACAGCATCGTTTTACCACAGCATAGAAAACAATATTGTATCATATTTTTTCAATATTAAATCGTTTTCAACAGTTTTTAAATGATATCGTCGATCAATTTACTTTTAATTAACGATATTTTATGTTTGTGTTTATTGTAATACATTTCAAACCAATATAAAATTCATGCGACTTCCCCTCATTCTACATCCATCACTGCCCAACGATTTCAGACTTTCAACTGACGCCTGTTATATTTTTTCAGTATGTTAGTACCGCCCCGTTCTATACCATTATAACAACCCCTCTCTCCCCCTCCACCTTCGACGATACTCGCTAGTACATTTTTTCCGGCTATATCGACGGTCAGGCGATCGCAACCGCTGCCAATTTATGGGTTTTTAATTAGCAACCCATTTACTCTAATGAATCGCATCCCCCGAAATATCAAAGCGGGCTATATGAGTCGTGCTCTGGCCGAAGTTGGTTAATTATCTACTTCGCAGTTGCAGACTACCTTATCTGGGGGAAGTTTTACAAAGGATAGGGGGATGATGGATCCGCAGACGAGCTGTTTCTCCCCTCGTTGGAGTAAGACGTTCCATTGTTCTGGGCATATTCAAAAGCTGGTTTTATTATCGACCGACAAATTATGTTTTAATTTTTTACTATCCCAAAGTGTATTTCGAGGCCGATAAGACTATACAGGGTGTAACAAAAAAGTAGGTCATCCCGTTAACTGCGTATTTTTAAGCCTCGGTCGGTGGTCGTGCGGTTTAAAGCGTCAGTACTTGAATCGAGGTGACTAGATCGCTGTAAGTTCGACCCCCGCAGCCGGTAGACCATATCTAAGCTATATTCGTGGAGAGGATTGGCAGCCTCTCTGCGGGTATGGTAAGGTGAAAGAATATTGGCTTGGGTCAAGGTGAGAGATTGATACCGGTTGACGTTTGACTACCCCCCTAATTAATGAGGTTTTCCAGGTTTCCCTCATTCCTGTACTGAATGGTAGGTTAGTATTATTAATATTATTATTAAATCGTCATAATTTACCGCCAAAAATACGCAGTTAACGGGATGACCTCGTTTTTTGTCACACCCTGTATAAAATTTGCACTTAGCACTCCTCAGTCCTTTCTAGTTGCACTCAAGCTAAAGGCATTTAAAAAAAGTAGGGTTGATATATGAACCATTATCATTCAATTCATAACCGCATCTTTTCCGTTATCGGAACCTTCCAACATCCCAAGTAAGCCTATTAGAGGCTCCCACCAAGTTCCGCTTGACTTTCCGTCCTCTCCGCGATTTAAACATCAGTATTAGCATGGAAAGGGCCCGTAAGCAGATCGACCCACATCAAAGTTCGCAATCGATTCTGTCACGAGAAGTATGTATAAAATTCTTCCATGCCTCGGGTAGTTGCAACGGAAAAACTTTCCTAATAAAGTGAACTGGAGTTCCGCTAAGTTTCGTTCGCGCATTACTTGAACCTCGGGGCACGCAGTGTTCTGTGTTTTCAACGTTTTTTATTAAAAACTCGTGTCTAGGCGACCGGGGACTTTGGAAACTGCAGATATAAAATGTTGTGCAAGTATGTATCTATTTTTTTTTGTCAACGGCGTGACGAAACTTCTCAAACTATGTTTGAAGTAAAGAAGCATTTAATGCTGGTAGTAATAGTAATAATACACACAACGTCAAAACTCTTGGACCTACCGTTATTCTTGTTAAAGAAACCTTTTTGTCAGAAAAATCCAATACATTTATAAAAGTATATTGTTTTCTGATTTTTTTTTTTGTGAAAAGAATACGTTTGATAAACTGAGTACTTAGAAAATTAAAAACCAGCAAATGTGTGATATTTTTTACAAAATGTATTGAATCAAATAGTTGGTATAACCTCCACCACGTTCTAATAGTATATTGACACGTATGTGCATTGAGACAATCAAGCAGTTAATGATCTCTTGCGGAATATTGTTCCGTTTCTTTTCTGCCGCCACGACTAACTCATCTGCAGTCTGAGGTGGAGGAATATGATTATGAACGACTCTAGCAACAAAATCCCACATGTTTTCAATAGGATTCATGTCTGGAGACCTTTCTTGCGCGATGTTGTCGAGCGTTGTCGTCCATAAACACGAAATTTTCACCTAATTCATTACGTAGGGGGTAGATAATTGGCGTAATTACTTGTTCGATGTAAATTTGACTGGTCATATTCTGTGGAATGCGAATTAATGGGGTGCGGCGGTTGAACATTATTCCACTGCAAAACATTACGGTACCCCCTTCATACGAAGCAACTTCACTGGGAGAATGAGATCGCTATTGACGACCTGATTCTCTCCAGACTCTTTGTCGATTGTCATCAGTAACCAGCCCAATTCTGGTTTCGTCTGTAAATAAGACCCACCGCCGCTGACGTAAAAGCCAACCCCTATGCTCTCGCGCCCACTGGAGGCAGGCAGCACGATGCCTTGGAAGTAGAGTGGGGACCCGTAATAGTCTTCTAGCACGTAAATTTGTATTGTGGAGTCATCTTCGAAAAGTAGGTGTCGATATAACACGGCGAAACGTACCTTGAAAGTAGGCCCTGAGAGCTGAAGCTGAAGATGTGCGGTGTCTACGGGTATATTGCACCAAATACCGATCCTCCATTTCATTAGATACTCGAGGACGTCCATTACGTGGTCTGTTTTCCACTGTATCAAATTCTTCATATCTGTGTACTATTCGTACAACAGATGATCTAGGAATATCCAACATGTTCGATATCTGATGATTAGAACGTCCTGCATCATGTAAAGCAGTAATTCTTGCTCGAGTAAGCGCAGAAATTTCACGTCCTGGCATTGTAATGTTCAAAAATTGAAATGAACCCTTGGCTGAATATACTGCCAAACTGACCAGATTTGTAAAAACATTGGTAATTAAGTAAAGGTTCATGGTCTGCAATTTTTTATTGTCTCTTTTGTTCCCTAAGTACATGTACTTTTTTACCCGTTAAGAAAAACCAGTAGGTTTAATCGAATCATTTTATATACGTCCATAACTTTTGTGTATAGTTATATTATTTTCAGTTGTTGTGAAATCAGAAATGATAACAGTGCTTGGTTTATCATCACCACCATGAACTTTCAGTATTCTTTTCGCAATATTTTCTTTATTCAAAATGTCAAAATCTGAAGAAATTATAGCGAAAACAATAGGTAAATACGGTTAAATTGTCATATTTCGCCGCCAAAAAACGCAGTTAACGGGTTGACCTGATTTTTTGTTACACCCTGTATAATTTCCAATTTGGGATCTTTAGGAAATTTGCAGTTACGTTACCAATACTGTAAATTTGATTGCCTAACCTTAGTAATGACGATCTAGAGCAACGTGAAGATATATTGTAACTTTTTTGTGCAGTTACCAAAAAAAGAGGGTTAACGTGTCTTTTCTCGCAGTATTTTTTTAAATCGTATACATTTTTTCCTGGTCTGTGATGCGCGAGTCTCCCGCTGGCAAAACTCGATTCCATCTAAAAGTCCCATTAAAAAACTTGCCAGACATGGAAAAACTTAAATAAGATTTTAGAAAGTACCTGGAACTGATGCATTATTTATAGGCTTCAGATGTAACACGTGTAACGTTTAGTTGCCGTTATAAAATCGAAAGTCAGTCAAAATTTACACGACTTTATTCATCAAGAGTTAAAAACTTTAAAAACAAGTTTAAGTTATTCATTATTATGGAATTATACAGATAGATATAAAATCCTACCGAACTGCGCCAAATAATCTCACAACTTTCATGATGTTTATAAAACTACTACAGAGTTGTTGACATATATATTAAAATATACTTTAAACCTTCAGTATTTTACTCTACTCTACTCTACTCTATTCTGGTCGATTTAAAGCAGCATGCAGGCTACACAAATAAGACATGGTACAAGAACTCGCTTAACTCTATAACCATAATTTATGGAAAATGGTCGCTTTCATTTCTTAATACGCTCGCCGACAGCTTGCGGGTAAATAATTTATTTAGTCGGTATAGGTCCTGACCGCAGTTTCGAGCAAAATGGGATTCATGAAATTATCACAAGCTTTCCTCGGCGAAGATTGCCGGTCGTATCTCGGATTAAAAGGCCTAACCGCAGTAGATACATTATCTCCAACTTCTGGTTTATCAGTTAATCGCAAGGGTAAGCCGACTGAAACGTGGCTGTTAAAAAAATCAAATTGGCGTCGTCAGATTTTTTTAACACAGCTAAAATGTCACTTCTGAAATTAAAATCCCACTTCTGAAATTAAAATCTCACTTCTGACGTTTAAACTAAACAAGTCTTACAATGACATTTTCGTTTCTCGAAAGAGATCAATGCCGGTCTTTTTTTCAAATAAAAGTTAAGTTTTAATTTTTACTTAAAGAAAGGAAAGCTTCACTTTTAATCTGATTAAATTTTCTTATAAATGTAATTTAAATTGATACTTTCCTAAGTTACTCGATTGTCAGAAAATTTAGCTGTAAATAATAATAATCTTAGTTTTAAGCAAGGAGTAGAAGTAGCAAAATGTAGCTGCAGTAAATATTGAAAAATTAGTTAGAATAGAGCACCTTCTTCAAATTGTGCACATTCTTCAAAATGTGCACATTATCTAAAGTGTGCATATTATCTAAAAGGTACAGCTTCTTCAAAGTATGCTCGTTCTTTAAAATGTGTACGTTCTCTAAAATGTGCATATTATCTAAAAAGTTCGAATTCTTCAAAGTATGCTTACTCTTTAAAATGTACACGTTCTCTAAAATATGCACGTTCTTCAAAATATGCACATTCTCCAAAATGTGCACATTTTCCAAAGTATGCTAAAGTGTGCTCATTCTTTAAAATATGCATGTTCTCTAAAATGTGCACATTATATAAAAGATGCAGAGTCTTTAAAGTATGCTTGTTCTTTAAAATATGCACGTTCTCTAAAATGTGATCATTATGTGTAAAAGGTGCAGATCCTTCAAAGTATTCTCGTTCTTTAAACTGTGCACATTCTTCAAAATATGCACATTCTCCAAAAGGTGCGCATTATTTCTCTAAAGTGTGCTTATTTTTTAAAATATGCACGTTCTCCAAAATGTGTACATTCTCTAAAATTAGCACATTCTCCACAATGTGCACATTTCCCAAAATGTGCACATTCCCCAAAATGTGCACATTCTACAAAATATGCACTTTCTTTAAAATGTGCACATTTGTGTCTATTAAAGACATAAGATACTCCAAACATTTACACAAAATCTCTTCTGGATATTACGTCTTCTGATAATATGTGGGTAGTCTAGAGATCAATTATAGTAATTTTAGAAATTATTATTACTGTCTCTTTAAAAATTCACATTCATGTGACCATAAGATTTTTGAAATCAAATTATTTATTATCTTGGACGAGTAAAATCCAGATAAAAATTTCGCCATAGTTTAGCATCTTTGTGATCCAAAACACTGTCGATGATAAGGGTGCAATTTTCCTGACCACACAAAATATGCACATTTTAGCTGTGTGTATATTACGTAACGTAAAATAATCATTTTTAAAGAACAAGTCAGGCGTTCGTATACTTCACGTATCACATTTAAATAAACAAAGATAAAACCTTGCCCTCTAAATCCCCATAATCCCCCCGAGTTAATTCTCATGCGGAGCGAGATATCCACCCTCCGATTCGCAGAGGAGGGGAGAAACTGACACCGAAGATCATATTCGCGCAAAAGTAGCGGCTGTTTATCTAACTCTGGCGAAACTTCATAAACGGGTACCTATGTGAGCCGTACGGCGCGCACCAAATGGTGTGGGAGACTCTCTTAGAATCAGCGACGACCCGTATACAAGTTTTCCAATTTAAGTTGAATACGAAAGGATTACTGCCGTTTATCTAATTATACAATCGCCTTAGGGGCGAGAAATATCATTATTACCCCTTCTGGGACTCAGTGTTTATAAGATAGGTAAACGAAACTGTACCGATATGCCTTCTACCGCTTTACCATGTGACAGTTAGTGCGACTCTAGAAAAACAAACAGCCACATATCATAGCCATAACCATGTTATAGGGAAATATCTGTACCCTACATAAATTCCTTTGTTTAATTGCTATAAAACGTTTAAAACTCTAAAAATTAGTCACTAGTATTGAACCAGGTTTCGATTATGACAATTTGACATTTTGCATTGCTAGTTGCATACTTTTCAAACATCAAAGAACACTGATCAAATTTTAGATGGAATATTCTAAGGGATTTTTACAGAAAAACAGGATGCTATAGTTTAAAATATCGATTATTGTTAATATTGTTGCTTTTATTAGTATTAACAGAATTTAATATCCCGGCAACAAAAGAAGTTCAAAAATGTATCGGTGTGAAGTACATTTTGCACTAGTGGCCTACAGATGGCGACTGCAGACTGCGTCAACAGTTTATTACTTATTGACTGTGGCATCCGATTCATAGACGTTAGAAGCCTATGACTACTGACCAGTAATTAATTTAAATTAATTTTTCAGTACTTGCTTTCGAAAATTTATTGAGATAATGTTGTACGAAGGATAATAAAATTTCCATATTAACTAGTTAATATGCTTAAAATATAAATGTATTTTGACATCTGTTACTTTTTCCTCTTACTTCACTGTCCACGGGAAATAACAGTTTTAATAATTATCATTATTTATTGCCTGATGGCGAGTCGTTAATGAGATATTAAAAACGTTGTAGCATCCGAGGACAACCTTGCGGTATACCTGACCTGTCTTTTAATGGACATGGCACCAGTTTAACTCACTAGTGGTAAATTTAAGAGCCTTGCAGTTTTACCTCTGCTGGTCGGTCGTAATTGATGTTATGTATGTAACAACGCCAATTTCTAGTTGTGCTTCGCAAGCACTACGCCACAGCTGTAATCCTGCCAATCGTTATTCAGCGAACATGTGCTTTCTGTGTGTTACGTGCAATTGCAGAGAATTGTACGTGTAAGCTACAGTCCCTGATTGTTATATCTAGCGAGGTTTAGTTGGGAATCAAATAGCAACGGAATATCTGCATCTGATGATCATTTGAAAAAATCAGAACAGCGCTATTTTGCCTTTAACTGCTACCGTTGTATGTATAGGATAATTGATATATATTTTATGCAAATTATGTCCTATAATACTAAAATATAACATTTGTATTGATCTGACATTAACTACGAAGTCATATGTATGTTCTTTGATACCAAGATAGATATGCCAAGGAACAATTCTATAGACAAAGTTGAATCCAATAAATATCCAAAATAAAAATTAATCTAGCTCTAACAAAAAAGGCATGCCTGGCATAATGAAATCATTCGCTGATTTTCAAAACTCAAATTCACTTTTAAACATAAACAAACACGCAAAATTAACCGAACCGGGAACATATTACAATCAAAAGGCAAATGCAGGATGTTTTGTCGGTCATCCTGCTGCTGCTACATTCTAATAATAAACATTAAACAATTTTGAATATCATGTATGTCTCGTTCATCTGGTGCGCTTCAAGGTTCAATATTAGGACCCTTATGATTTGCCTAATTTATAAATGACATTTCACGTCGATTATTTCTCAGATTTGTTAGTGGAAAGTGTCGCCGAATGGTGGTTGGTATTCATAAAATGAGTAGTCTCAAGAAGTGGCAATTTGAAGTTGGACAAAGAGTACACTTCCACTTCTCATGTTTATGCGTGTGGTCCAAGATTGTTATATATGTATTAACACCTGACCACTGAGAGTTCCAGTTTTTTCATTATCTTGAAGATGTCACAAGAAAAGTCACGAAACATTGACAAAGGAAAGATTTTGTGTTTTGGCCTTATGTTATTTGGCTTTATTATTGATCACCAACAATTGTAAAAACTAGGGCTACTAGTTACCAGTTTCTTTTTTAATATTTATAAAGGATTTAAAGCACTGGTTCCTAAACTTTTTTGTCTCGTAGACCACTTGCCAGTTTTTTTGGTAGATTGGGAATCATTGGTTTCAAATTAATTTTAGTAGAGAATCACACTGGACATTAGCAATCATTAGCCCTCATACAAATTCTAATTTCCATTCCAGCACCTTCTGTTAAAGCTAGTGACTTGCTTCCTTTGTGGTCCGACCCAATAAGGACTGTTTAATATGTAGAGGGCGCCCCATTCCGAAAAGTAAAACGTAATATCCGACAAACGCTACGGCCTTCTTCGCCCTACGTCTACGGAATATATTTAGCATCTGGCACCGATCACGTCTAATCCTCAATTATGAGAAGAGTTCGTGTGCTTATGAGGACCCGATTGTGAATCAGATCGTCGCGTTTCAATTGGCGGAACAGGCCGGAGGGAGAACCCCCCACCCCTCCCCCCTGAAGAAGAGGCTTTGTTCGAGTGCCAGCAGGAGTTTTAATTTCATATGGATAGCTTTTTGATACGAGATTTCCCTCTTTAGGTATTAGTGACTGTCTTATTGAATTTTCTACTCAGGGTGGCATAATTAGCTGCTGGGGCGTGTCTGGACGCAATTGCAGATTTAATATCTTGGGACGTACGAGGTACGATCAAAAAGTTTAAATTACGCGGTCGTGAACATCGACCGACGGTGTCATGTTGCGCGGGTGAATATTAAAGCAACCCAAAAAAGAAAAACTACTAATATCTAGATAGTTTAAAATTTTCGCATCTATACGTACCTTATTCATTAAGAATATATCGCGATTTGAAAGTGGGGTATTAATTTTAACTGACAGCAGGCATTACGTAAAATAAATCATTGTACAAAATATTGCCGTAATAAATGTATTTTAATAACAGATATAACTGAAGTTAAAGTTATTGCAAATTTTGAAGCTGACGGTAATAAAACTCTAGTCCAACTGAACCAACGTATTACACGTGTTAGAAAAGAATCGTGTTATGGTTAAAATTTTGGTGTTTTGTAGTGTGTGGTTGTGTCATTTTATATTAAACGTAATTTGCTGACTCAGTGATATAATAACGGCCCAAGTGAATTTATAATGACCTGTGGATATGTTATTTGTGTACAGAGAATGTAATCAAAATTGAAGGGTATATAATTTGGTGCTTGAGTAATAAAGGTTGCATGTTGTTCATTTGACAAAACTTGTGACTTCTTTGGTTTATAGTTACCACCTTGACGTACCGTAACACGAAATTTCAAATATTTTGATATACCAATATTTTCCTTTGTACTAAATGTTGCTCTCAACATGGAATAATTTAGATGCCTTCAACTTTGTAAACCGGAATGTATGCAATCTCAACATTTTCGGATAGAGAGGTCGTAGTTTTTCCAAAGCAATAATACTTGAAACGTTTATAAGCGAATTCGTACTTTTCCCTAGACTTTTGTTTTGTAATAAATTTAAAGTCACATTTTTTGCAGCTTCCTCTAACTGTGGTGGTGTCTCGCACACCCAAACATCTACATCACTGCCCATTTTAAATATTTGTATTATATTATTTTAATATGCTACGTTAAAGGAAATAATCCTTGAATTCTTTGATCAGAGCTAATATTTTAATATTTCAAAGCAGGTAGACGTCCCATTTCCATTTCTTTTACACAAACCATTAGCAGGCAGTCCCGCAAATTCCCTGCTAATGCCTTTCGCGAAGTGAAACCAAAAAATCTGTGATTTAGGGAAATGCCTGTACCTGACAGTTTTGCAAGAACCATTGTTCACCGTCTGACCAGCGGGTTTTCAGACATTCGAGCTCACAGCTAATACTGCATTGCAGCTGACGCTGGCTTACTTTGTATCGAAGTTAAAATTCACAATACACGGGGACTCTGATTCACCTATGGGAAATTGTTCTTTTTTTTTTCGAGACAATACAATGTCTAGTATGACATCATCAGTTTGCGGAGGCGATAAAAATTGTCGTTGTTAAAGCAAGTGGTTCAGTGCAGTGGCGTTATAAACAATTACAGTACCAAATTATTTCTTTTTTTTAGCAAATCTGTTAATCTTTGACAATTGCGTTAAAACTTTTAAAACAACGGTTATAAGGAAAGTAAATAGTGAAACTAGATCCTGCACGTGTTCCCGATCTAATTCTACTTGTATAAAGTCAATTTGAGCTTTACAAACACAACATGCGCGGCATCAAACAAACAAAAAATCTATTGCGTTCAATTGCTTTAGATTTGCATTGAATTTTCTGTTCGGAAGAAGCAAATGATTACAAAATTCACAATTTGGAGTATTTGCCTGAGCGTCACATTGAAAATAGACTTAATTTTGTAGTTCAAATTGTAGTAAATGTAAAAACTGTTGATCAGAACCTTTTTAGGTACGTTCTTTGGACAGACGAAAGCCAGTTTGTCAGTAATGGTTTACCAAACAGACGCAACGAATACCACTGGTCTATTAAAAATCCCCACATTGTAAATCCAATCCAAAACCAAGGCTATTTTCGAGTAAACTTCGGTAAATAATTGTTTTAATTCGATGTTCTATTGTTTTTTTCCTAAGGCACGTCGAATCATCTATGAAAATGACACAATTTTTTTATTTTTTTGTAACTATGACAATAAAACCATAAATCGAGTGAGAGCTGGACACCCGGTACCTGTTTTTTACTGGTTTGAACCTGTCTTACTGCCAGATGCCTGTTTTTTACTGGTTCAAACCTTTTTTTTACTACCAGATACCTATTTTTTACTGATTCGAATCTGTATCTGTTTCTTACCTGTTTTTACTGCCAGATACCTGTTGTTTTGAAGCCCGGACACGTGACCTTGCACACCAGTAATTAACACTTGTTCGGCGGTACTCTTTGATCTCGCTGACAAATTTTCCCACGGTCTAAGAAATTTTCCCAGTCTCAAGTGACCCCCTACCTACTCTTATTTTCCTATCTTCATCCCCTCTTGAAAGTCATAGTTGTATGTAGTTATAGTCATAGCTGACCTTATAAACACCGCACCCTATATAAATTTATATTACAAATCATCTTCATCCAGAAGGTGCTTACAACTGCCTTTCAGAAGTCTTATTTGACGATATGAATAGGAATTTAGAGTCCGTCCCCCAATTTTCACCATTTAGATGAGGCCGAAATATTTTCTAATTAGATACGTCGACATTTTCGAACAATTCGAGCATCTGAATAATTACAGTCGAGAAAATTAATTAATAGGGCACTGAAAAGGGTGTCGCGACGTTACGAATAGGCCCTTCGGTGTACGGAAGGAGCCAACGACAACATATTCCTTCCTGCCGCAACTTGAAAATTCGATTTTCCGCCAATCGACGCGCCATGTCAACCGAATTCCGGGTCTGGGCTTTGTTTTTCCATTCGCATTCGCAGCTGTTCCTCGGCTTTTGCAGTCGCGTTTCCAATATCGTTCGGCCTAGCTTAACGGCACGAAAAAAATCGCGATACGAGCGGCTCGAATGGGCAAATCGACGGATCGACCTTCTTAGAGGGTTCCACAGAAATGAATTGGAGACTACGTAAAAATCCAACGCGAAATAAGCCTTTTTGATTAAAAAAATACACATTTGACATTTCGTAATGCACTTATTTATTTACACCGTGTATATACTCTCATTTTAACTATCAAATATTTTTTTCATAAGCATTATATCAATTTAACTATTAAGCCATCACAATAATTTATGGTATTATATGTTATTTGTTTTATAGATAATTATCATTCTGTAAACAAAAGAATTTTCTAATTATCTTTTTGGATGCAAGAGTCAGTATACCGTAACATAAATATATAATTAGATACGTATTATTAATACATGTTTAAAACTGTTTCACCATAGAACCGAAATTAGAAAATAAATTATAATCTATAGTCGATGAGACTCAAAAATTTCTTTTAAACTGACAACAACTGTTTTATGATGATGTACTTCGAAACTGCATGACTTTTTGTATTATTTACGAACAAACATTATGGTGGTAATATAATTTTTCATCATAACAAACGAGGAAGCTTTCAAACTGGCACTTCCACAAATTATCTACTGCAGCATGCCCGCGACTTCTAGTGCAGAATATCACGTTTAGCGCTATACTCGGAGTTACGAATAATTGTGTAACTTGTTACATACTTCCCCGCAAACTTCCAAAGTGTTACACAACACACAATCCACCCTTATAGCGCGTTCGTACACAAGAGGCATTCATAACAATATGAGCCCGTTTCCAGCGTTAATTCAGGAGATCTCTTCTGAAATGCGGACCTTTTTAAGCCCCCAAACGGCCCTAGTAATGGGCTCTTTAAGCCTGAACTTTTTCGGAACACTACAGCTATTAATTTAAAACAAAAGAATCCTTCACTCCTGTACAAAAACGACCTGGTCGTATTTTACTTTTAATATGGGTCCTAAGAGCTTACAAAAACGTCAAATATACCGAAAAAACAAAAGCGGATTTGAAACTACCGCGCAAAACAGTGGAGCCCTCTACGCGAAGATAATGACGTCGTTAGCATTATTGTTAACCTCAGTTTCACTATCGTTCACAACGAAATATACCGCATTTCCTCTTACTGTTAAATCACTGAACTTCCTCTTCAAAACTTCTCCTCCCCCGCCTCCGTTCACAGCCACCTGAATTCGTAACGAAGGCGCGGACACTTTGCCAAAAGAATTAATGCGTACCCTCCAACCTGAGGCCTCGTTAAATGCGAAATAAAGTGGAATTAGCGACGGAAGCCCGTGAGGCTTTTAAAATCACGTCCGAGACTATTAAAAGTTCCTACGAATTTTCGAAGGAAATGTAATTAATATGAGACAAAAGAGGCCTGAAACGACCAAACGATAACAAATGTCGAAAGGGTTAGCATGTCTAGACGATGAGTTAAAGGACAAGTGACAACCAGATGGTTGCTAGCTAATGCATTGCTTGTTAGAAATACGTTGCACTTTCTATACGTTAAATTACAATTAATAGATCGAAACAGTGTATCTTATAATGTACTGTAATTAGTACGTTATATCAAGGTTACACTTAATATATAACGTTTATAAATGTTTCCAAACTGTAAAACAATATTGAATCCAATTAAATAAATATATTAATCGAAGATAGTACCTATGGTACGTTATAGTTACGTGTACATTATATTTTGTGTTTTTTTACTACAATCGAATAGCAATACAATGCAACTATAAAAAGAATAGCGTACTGTACCTTAATAAGCAACTAAATGATTGTAAGAAAATTTTAAGGCATTTACATAAAACAAATTCAAATATACTACGACTACAAACAAGTATTAACAGCTCGAATAATAGATTGGTTTGGTGTATTCTTTTTGTCACTTTATTCGAATCTCCAGTGATAAAAATAACAACTTACCGCCCTCTAATTTGTAATTGTACGATTCTTATCCTTCTCCGTCTGCTCCCAGCTATTCACCCCTTGTCATATTCATTAAACGTCCTCCCCAACACAACTTCTTCACTTAATTTGAGCTGAATCGTGTCTAACGTTCCTCATCCCACTTCTGATGGGTACTTAACGAATTTATGCCGCGCTTTGCACCGTTAATGCACAACTAGAAGGCTCAGAATCCAAGATAAGACGTGTAAATACCTTCTATATATAAACCACTACCGGCACACCTTCGGACTGTTCTTATCACTGAGAGAGGGTGGTAGAGAAGTCTACTTTGATATTGTTTCCACGCTTTTAATCTTCTTTGTAGCAGCAATTTTATGGCCGTCGAGTGGTTGAAGGGTTAAAAGACTTAATTATCCTTACGAGGTTTCCTTGTACGACGCTGTTTGTATCAAAGCGTAACGCGATGGAGCTGTTCATTATTAAAGACTGATAATCGCTGCATCCAGGACCGTACTAGAAACAGTTCTGTGATGCAAAAATTGAAAATTTCCGTATAAGACATCTGTATTCAAAATATTGTCAAGAAGCAGTGTTATAGTGTTTGTACATTATATACGCAACCCCTGTAGCGAGAGGGAGCGAAACCTTTGACGACGAAGTTCAAAGACTCTACCCTCGCAATACCGTCATTAAACATAGTTAAAATACCGTAAGAGAAGATAAAAAAACAAACCGCACTGATTCGATTAAATGCAGTCCTGAATCGACAAAATAAACGTGTGCTTTACCATGGCCAGCCCGATCGCAAATCAAACGAGAGCAGCACGGTCTCGATCAAAGTGAGTCGAATTCCTTTTATCCCGTTTTATTGTTTCGAATGCCACCGCCGGAAATCAACTAATGCATTGAGTGGTTCGCATTCCAACTGCGCGTGGCGCCATCGTTCCTTACTTGAAAGCAACTTCCATTACAGTTAACAAAATATCTGAGTAATACCAGCAACTATAAAGACGAAGAGACAATTCATTACTTAATTCTGCTATGCATAACAAATTCTAGTTTTTTATATATGCAGGATTAAAGATTTGATTGCCACAACTGCAATATAACATAGATAAATTATAAAAGAACAAAAAACTTAAATAGTATAAGGGCTTAACTCCAGCCGTTATTAAAATAACTCGAATTATTATATCAAGGAATTTTTTATCACAATGTGGCAACGGTGCGAATACAGGTTCTACGAGACGAACGGTTTGTGGTGTGTTGTTGGTTGTGAACTATTGTGAAAATTAATGAATTTAGTTTAGACAACTGTTTTACAATTTTGTTTTTGGACAGAGAATGGTAGGATTTTTTTTTATATATATCTTAAACCAAATAGGAATTTGAAAAATAAGTAATGAAAACCTTTAAGAAGACTCACGAAGCATAAATAATCATAACTTATGTTAAAAAAATAATGTAAGTAGTTACCGAAAATCAAAATACCATTTACCTAACATAACACATGACCATCAACTGTCAAATATTTTTGATTAACACATTTTTATTAAAACTAAACATAAATAAATTAAAAGGGGTAAACATTGCATTTTATGGTCATTTAATGCAGAAAATTATGGTGAGAATCCTTAATAATTTTTACATATGAAATTGGAGAATTTTTATTTTTTTTTTCTAGAAAATTGTTGGGTTTAGGACCTATATCACTAAGGCTTTTTTGTTCATTTTGGTGTACACTAACGCCTGTTACATTTATAGCAGTCAAACCTCTCACACCCTGTAGATTAGCTTAAGCTCAACTACTACTATTAGCTTTTGTTGGCACTGTCAACGTAAACCCAACATTCCATAAAGAATCTTCTGGAATTTCCCCGTTTTTTTTTGTGAGTGAAAAATAGTAGGTATAATTTGGAGAACAGCTATGCTCATTTAAATTCACGAGCAATACATTTTTAAACGGTTCCAAACATTGTATCGACCGTTCTGTTAATGATGTTTTAATGATTTCAGAGCTAGACTCTTTTTGTCTGCTTCTTGTCGAACAAGAAGCAAACAAAAAAATATGAGTAATTGGCAGGGGAAAAGAACCAATAAGCTTTGTCTATAAAAGTAAACTCGATTAGGTTTAGTACAACTATCAGTACATTATTTTCAGTTTTAGATATTTATTCGATTCAACCTTGTCTATGCAGTTCATCATACCAAAGGGCATTGGAATAACTTCATTAATTGTAAAGAAATTAATTTGACCATAACGCATATATAAAACAAAAGATATACCTTTATTTCGTAATTTTCGGGGTATTGTTTCTTGATTTATAGCTAACGCACCGTCGAAAGGCGAATTCTATTCGATCCGACAGCGGCAAATGAAACAAATAAATTCCGCTTTTGTGCGAGTAACGAGGAGTAGCAGCGCATCCCGTCGATTTATTTTAATTTATGGATATTACTGATGGGTTTCGGTGCAATTAGTATGCAGCGGAGCTGAAGGATTACCCTGGATTGGGCCTGCGTCCACTTTCGACAAAACTGCAATTAAAATCCGATTATTTACACAATAAAATCGGTCGCCAGTTCTATTTCTGTTGTTTGTACAAGAATAAAAGAGTTTATGTGCTCCAAATTTTACAATAAATGAAGCTGACATTAATACAGGCTACGTATATACTTTTTCCTCTCTATTGATTTAATTCATTGTTACTTATAATAAAGGTTCACTCACAAATCACTGTCACTAATACAGGCAACAAGTACACTTCTGTATGTTATGGATTTAAAATACTGTTTTCATTCTTCTAGTAATAGAAGTGTCACTCCTAGTTACCAAGGAATTAAATGTAGGTTTATTTTTTTTATTATGAAGAAAAGCACAACTTTTAAATAAAATACAATAACAACAATACAAACTACTAATACACTTTTTCGACTTCGACTAATTTAAACTGCTGTTTTAACTCCTTTATTCTGAAAATGAAGTATCCTATCCTGAAGGGATTCATTTACTTTTAATTCTTCTATCAAGAACGAAGTACATCTTTTAATCGTTCATGATTTTACACTTCAATCTTTCGATATGTAAAGTGCATTGCGATGTCTGGATTTCTCTAATCTCGAGTCATACACATAAATATTAAAAATTAGTAAACACCATAGAGTTTGATAATGACAGACACGAATACACTTTTTTCACTGTATGTAAGTGTTATTTTAAAGAGTAATGTTAGTCATTTTTAATAACTGTAAAGGGCCTTCTAATTCCTCGACAATAGTATATAAGTGCACTTTAACTGTAGTTTAATTACTTAGCATACTAAGTGCTTTTAAAAATACATTTAAGATGTTCGTAAAGTGACCCTTAATTGAGAAGAATTAAAATCACACTTAAGTACTTTGATATATAAAGCTCCTATTGATTCCTAAGTATTATAAAACGCACTTAAGTCCCTTAATACTAATATAAAGTCCATTTTAAATCCTAGGTATTACAGAGTGCACTTTAATTTGTTGAAGTGTCTTATAAGCGCACTTAAGTCATTTGCAATATACCGCCCCTTATGATTCTTAGATATTAAAAAAGCACATAAATTTGGTATATAAAGCCTATTTTAATTTCTTGGTATTAAAAAGTGAACTTTAAAAAACTTGAAGTTCGATGAAATTAAAAGCGCACTTAAGATTTTTGCCACATAAAGTTCCTTTTTATTTCTAGGTATTAAAACACACTTAAATTCATTGGTAAAAGGTCCATTTTAGTTCTTAGGTATTAGAAAGTGCCCTTTATTTTCAAAAGCACACTTAAGTCCTTTGGTATATGAAGCCCCTTTTGATTCATAGGTATTAAAACGCACTTAAGTTCCTTAATATTCATATAATTTTTTTTATATTTTAGTCCTAGGTATTCAAAGGTGCACTTTTTCTTGAAGTGTTTTAAAAGCGCACTTAAGTCACTTGTAATATACCGGTACTTATGATTCTTAGATATTAAGCACATAAATTTGGTACATAAAGTCTATTTTAATTTGTTGGTATTAAAAAGTGAACTTCAAAAAACTTGAATTGTCTTTTAATTCAGCGGAATTAAAAGCGCACTTAAATCCTTTGCCATATAAGTTCCTTTTGATTTCAAAGTATTAATAGCATACTTAAATCCTTTGGTATATAAGGTACATTTTAGTTTTTAACTATTAAAATGTGCACTATAAGTTTAAAAGCACACTTAAGTCCTTTGGTGCATAAAAAAACAGCACGCACCATCGACGTCGCGTAGTATTATTATTATTATTATTATTATTATTATTATCGTTCTTGTAGCACGATATCGGCCTTAATTTTCCGTGAAATAACTTAAAACCCTTACGTCTCCAGCTAACTTGATTTTCCAGCCGTTGACGAAGAACCCCATCTAGTAGACTTCCATTTCCGGTTAAAAATACGATTTAAGAGAGCGGGAAGATTAGTGGGAGAGAATATCCGGCTCGAGGTTGGTATTCCGTTCACGTTCCTGCGGTGCATTTTTGAGCGCCGGCTGACACTGCACGAAAACGTACCGTGAGGGGGCATGTATTACTAATATCGGCACGCGTTGCCCCTAGGGGGCACACTGGAAAGCGTATGCTTGTAGTCGGATAGTAACATAAGTTTTATTACTTTGACATGCGGGGCTTGAAGTTGCCGCGGCGCCACCTGATCGTTTTGGGATAATCGGTACTCATCAGTCGAAGCAGGGTGATTTTCAACCTTATTTCCGTTCATGTCGAGGTGTAACAGGAAACGGCGGCTTTGTGTTTCCTCTTCAAATTCGTTTTATTGAATGGCGAAAACTTAGACTAATGCCGAGATTAGATTAGGAAAGTTTGCGCGTTCCAAGAGAAATATCTCGAGAAAAAGCGCCCGGGAAACAGATAAAAAGCTCAGTGTTTTATTACGCTAAAAGGATCAGGTTATATTTTCTTCTAGATTCTAAGAAAGCATCCACCAGATGTTGGACTTTGCAAATAGTTTTCTTGGATTTTTTTCTGAAACTCGTTACCTTCTTCTCAAATGTATGAATTAATTCAACAACGAAACAACACTGCTCGAAAAACATACACTGTAAAAAATACACATTTTAACACAAATAACACAATCCAGTGTTAATCGAGGTCCTGTGATCCTGTGTTTTATTAATCGTACATTTTTGTAAACCCCTAATATTTTTGAGATTACAGCAGTAATGATTGCTTTAACTTTTTCACAACCGTCAGCAATATTCTAGTGAATCAGAAGTAAGGATATAGAACACATAGGTGTTAAGTTAACACGAGATGAGGTACACTAACACATTATTGGTAAATATTGTACAGATCCAATAAATTTAATAACTAAGTACTAGTATTTTTAACTCATTTTGCGTAAAAAGTATAAAAAAGGCGAATTACCCATAGTAAGTTGACGTTGAGTAAATCCAAAATCCCTAAACACAGATTTACGGATTATGGGTTTGGGTGAACCTAGACTTTAATAGTTCATTTTTGTGTTCTTTGAACCCTTCTCAAGTGGTACGCCTATGGAACGCCTATGGAACGCCTAAAAATCGTGTGGCATTTGCTGCATTTATAGAAATTTTGTTTAACTGTAAATAATAACATTCATACACTGCGAAAACATCCTTTGGAGTCAGATACGCCCTGTCTCACCTCCGAGATCGGCGGGCCAAAGTCCATCTCAACTTTCCGGACATTTGCCGTCCCTTCTTGGTCATCTCTAGCCTCCGGTATTGACAAAATGCAGCAGTCCGACCCGGTTCCGACCACCACCCCGGACAAATAGAAGAATTCCGGTGCAGCGTGAACCCTAAACGAATTCGGACGGTTCCGGGGCAAAGTTTCCGGCGCGGATCCACCACCGTGTCTTCCCCCGAAATCGATGGCGACCTTGGCACGACGGGGTGAACTCCCAAATAATTTATACGGGACAGGTGGATGTACAGGCCGTGATACGTCGCCGGCCGCGGATGCAAACGAACGGTCGCGGCCCTAGCTAGGAGTGACAATGGCGGCTAAAATCGTTTATAATATATATTAGTAGAGGATGCCAGAAAGCCGTCTTAGCTCAAGAGAATGTGTACAATACAAACTATAAGAGCTAAATATGCTGAGGAGCTAAAGTGTTTTTTAAATCCTGAAAGATGCCGTAGTTCGATAATGTGCGCAAGATAACTGTTACATGGACTAAATTCCAAGACGCTAAAGTGATTTTTAATACAAATAAATTAATCTAACAAAAACTTTGCGGGTCAGCTGAAACGGCGTGCCATATCAACAGAATATGTACAAAACAATAGTTATTAGAGCTAAAACATATACTAAAGAACTAAAGTGTATTTTAGTCCCAAATACATAATAAAAATGGAATAGCAGGATACCAGATAATACGGCTTAGATCAATGCAAAACTATAGCTGCAAGAACTAAAAAGTATACTAAGGAGCTAAAGTGCTAAAAGCAATTAAAGACGTAATAGCAAGAGATCTGAAAAGACGTGTTATATCAACAGATTGTTTACATAACAATGATTATATGAACTAAGAAGTATTTGAGGGGACTAAAGTGTATTTTTAACTCTAAGGAGCTAAATACGCAATGAAATAAAATAGTAGGATAGCAGAAAAAGCGACTTAGAACAACAGAATGCGTAGAAAATAATAGTTGCATATACTAAAATGTATACTAAGATGCTAAAGTGCATTTTTTTAATTTCGAGGAATTAATAACGCCTTACATCAATAGAACGCGTGCAAAATAACGAACTACAAGTATACTTATTAAGAAACTAAAGTGTACTTTTAAGCCTGAGGGATAAAAACACTTTAGTACTGTGAAATAATATTATTCCTGCTACATTATAAAAAAAAAATGTTAGTCGTAAAAAACAACAATATTTAGCGTTGTAATATTACTTTATTGTTGCCTTCAGTCTTTGTGGATTTGTAAGGCACTTTAGTCATGTATGTATTGCAGAACTAAAGTGCCTGCATGACGCAAAACTTATGGAAGGAACTACTTTAGTTAAGATAAAGAGTTATAATTATTTTTAACTTTGTGTCTCAAGGATAAGAGGCACTTAAAATATACACCATTTTTTGCACCACGTAATCCTCATTAAAAGATGCACTTTAGTTCCTAAATCTATATAATATTTAGTACTTTAGTACTAGTATATTTTTGCATATAATCCTTGCCAGATTGCAATTGCAGAAGGCATTTAAATCTTATTTAAATGTATATATTTCTTACTCTAATCCACCGGAGAACTAAAGTGCACTATAGTTTACTATTTTTTGTATTAATAATTTTTAGTCGCATCTATTAATTTTTACACATCTTAGTCATTATTAAAGGACTGATTTTGGTCTCTCAGGAATTAAAAGTACATTTAGTACCTCCAAGACTAATAGTAACACTTCAGTTTTTCAAACTGAAAATTAAATTAGCACTTTTAGTCAACCAAGGGCAGTATCAATAAAATTGTACCAAAGTCAGGACTTTCCCAAAGCAAGGGTAAACATTTACGGAAAGTGCATGTCGGTTTCCATATGCTTTTCTAAAGTTATATTCTTTTATGACGCACACACAACTTATACTTTTAATTTAACGACAGTACGGGAGGGAATGCATTTCCCGCAGTTCCACTTTATGGCTTTGTTTATTGCTCTTTGTGTAATTCTCTAATTGTATTCGCTCAACACTGTTTCATTTGTCGAGAGATTATTTCGCGTTATTGTGCCCATGCGAGTGCTATTATTAACGTACAAATATAATTTCGCATGCTACTGCTAATTAAAAACCATTCAGTGAGACACATCATACGAAGTGATAATTTTTTTTTGGGCATGACGAAACACAAACATTTCGACCAATTCGAATATTCATAATGCTGCTGACCCCATACAAACAGGCGAAGCAGTTCTCGAACTCCCAATTCTGGTCAACTATACGCGTCTCCGTTGTCATAGCAACCACCATAAATAAGGCTGATGAATGACAGCGGATTTTGAGGCCGAATCCGTCACTTTTACTGCTTATCCATTGTACGAAATCGGTGGTCGCACTCAGTAAAGGCAGTGGTTGTTTGAAAAAATTTTGAACACTACGTTTTATAATAGTTATTCTCTTTTTTTACCTACTGATTGTTTTAAATTATGCAATAAATGTAAACCATGTATTTTTTACAGTTGAAGTTATTTACGATAGCAATACATCGCCTCCGCGCCGCTTTATAACCTAATTCCCTAACTAACTGTATTCATTAAGATAAATTATAACATATTTTTAGTTATTAACTCGGATATCCAATATTTTACCATTCCCATGAATATTTAATTCCATTCTACAATATACTGTCATTCCGGGATACCTATTATAAGTAGTAAGCATGCCGAAACACGCGATGTCGTAATTGAAGCTCTAAGGCCATAATAAAAAAATTACTGCCATAGATTGTACTGCGGTTATGTGTAATAAATAATACTTTTACGTTCTCCCTGCTTGTACAAGGGGTGCGATTGAAAGGGGACGACGAGTATAGTAAATATTTGAAAATAAATACCTTTTATCTTTCTTCCACGTCACTGGATCCTCTCACGACTTTCATCTTGTCTATAAATAATGTTAAACCGATATCTCCAACACGTTAATCATGATGAGAGATGCTTTTTCGAATATGTTTTGCCGCCGCATTGAACACAATTGTCGTGATGACGCATAAGGTGCGTAGCTTTTTGCGTTCTATAGCAAGATCACAGTTTAAATCAGTGATATAGTCGAGCCAAAAGAATAAGTCATGCATAGCCGCGTACATGTACAACGTACATCCATGTAAGACGTCTTAGTGGTGTTGGGAAATTAGTTTTGGTCCTGTTGTGTTAGTTTACATATAAACTGTGCTAGATATTAAATTAATAACAGTTACAGAATTGTATATTCCTATAACAATAATCAATATTACAATTTACGATGAACGCCAGCAAAATGCTGCAAAGGCACTGTTTCAGTACGCAGAAACCACCCAAACCTCAAATTACACTAGGTGCCTAAAGTTTATGAGGCATTTATGATGTATGGCCAGTCCAGAAAATTTGAATTCGATCTGATAAGTAGTATATGAGGAACTCGAATTAATCAAATCGCAAGGCGTGACGTCATTGCCTCCTACAGCTTCTCGGTACTCGTTACTTTGAACTTGGGCAAGTGTCTTTCTGTGTCATATTAAAACAGATTAGCAAAAGCTAACTACTTTTAAAATTCGCAACATGCTTAGAGGTGTAAAAATGTAACGGTGCACATATATACGTACATATATATTTTTTTTGGATCCAAGGAATATGTCGAGTCATAAGTTTCGCATATTGGTATTCTGGCTTAACTAATAAATATTTATCTGGGAATTTCATTTATTTTATTAGACGTTTAGGTGCAATACAATATCAAAACTTTGATTGTTTTCGTTCTAATAACACCTTCAATATTTAAATTTTCCATGATAGAAATAAAAGAATGCAATCCTAACGACACCAACGACCTCTTTACGCTTCGTATTCCAAATACAAGTAAACGGTAGGAGGCGCAATCCGGCAAGCTAGGAGGCAGTGACGTCACACCGCGGTTTACGTAAGTCCATGTTATTTTAAAGGCTTTAGAGGCAGAAAATTTTAATTTTATCAGATCGCACCAACATTACAAAATCATCTAGATAATGCAATAAAGAAGAATGCTGAATGATCTCCCTCAGTTTGCTACATCGTTGGCAATTAAGGCAAGCTGGTGCTGAAACCGAACCTGCATCAACATTAAAATCACCGCTCGCTCCCGCCCGTCTCCGTCTGCTTGAAAGATTACCGTTTCCTCTTTTTTCCCCAAAGGAATATTATATTACGTCTATTACGATTCACCGCCTCAGTTGCAGTAATTACTGGAAGACCCTTATTAAGGCGTTAGCTAAAGTTAAAAATTCAGGCCCTCGGAATATAATCAGGACGAAGAAATATTACATTAGAGGGAAGTTATTTTATTTCGCCCGCTTCCGGGAAGTACGCGGGCTTTGTTTTCCGGCATTCTTTTTGCGTCTGTAGGACGTCTGAAATACGCCGACAGCGAAATTTAATAATTTATAATGTGCACAAGCAAATACAAAGGGCTCGTTTTAATGCTAGTTTTTACCCAGAATTCTTACATATTTAATATATCATCTGTTTATTCGGCTATTCCATCAATCAGTCCAAGCACGTGAAACGCTTATAACCGTTGTGCCCAGAACCGTATTAGAGAATTTTCTAATTGAAAATGTTTTTATTTGTTCGAAACACATATCCTAAAATGACGACTTGTGAATGACTTCCCATGCCGTAGTGTGATTAATTTGGCGACAGGTTGCAATGCGCCTTGTATTTCCACCTGGACTACGTTCTACCATATTCAGAATTGTTTCTTCCACTGCTACATCAGGACCAGCTTGCCTCTCAGATGTAATTCTCACACTGGGAAACATTCCACTTTCACGTGCATTGTTGAAGACTGTCTGGAATACATTTCTATCTGGCATTCTTCTGTTCGGGAAGCGATGCCGATATTCAGCAACTGCACGATTAGCGCTACCTTTGCAATACACATAAACAAAAATAACATCAGCATATTCTCGATGACTAAATGTGGCAGGCATTACGAAATTATGTGTGTACAATACCGACTAAACGAACGCACATGCAAAAATAAATGCGACAGTTATAAAAAAAGCGTTTAAATCACAAACGTCAAAATAAATGTGACAATTAGTAATTGTTAATGTGAGTTTGGTTTAGGATGCATGACCTACTCAAAATATCAAATAATAGCAGCTTTCGCAAAAATAGCAATCAAAATATTTTCATTGCTATCTCAGTAACAGTTGATATTCGACCATATGTTTATTGAGCTTTTTTGGTCACTTTTGCCCCCTGAACAACCCTTTCGAATATCGGGGGTTACCCCAATCACCCTGTATATACCCACGATTTCTTAAATCGTGAGCAAACTCCTTAATTTAGGAAGAACGATACTCCACGTGTGCGAACTATGACCTTAAACTGTCCCTGGAATAACCCCCCCCCCACGCCTTCTGGAATAATTAGCCATCGCTTCAATAACTGCTACCTAACTGATCAATTTCAAAAGAAAAACGACAAGCGGAAGACCATGTGATGGTATGCGGCGTCGATATATTGGAAAATCCGACGACAAAAAAAAAGACAACCGCGACTGAAAGCTTGCTCTCGCAATATAAGCGGGTACATAACCTAGATTATAATCTAATCAGTATGGCATAGTCTGTGCGAAATTCCCTCGGCATCCGATGGTAATATCCAACACAACTTGAATAACGGTAGACCTATGATCTTATACAATATATTGTTTAGAGTTTGAAAATACTGACAAAGTAAAAAAGTGCTTTGGTTTTATACTCTTTTACATATCTTCTACAATATTAGAGTTGTTTAGCTATATATTCCATAGTTATAAACCAGTGCGAGGAATCTACATAGGTATAACTAAAAAGATATTGTACTAGAAGATACATTTTCTCAGAAGCATCTCAGTAAGTAGTGTACAGCAACAAATAGCTAATGCAACCGTACGCAACATATTGTTTTGCGGATGCAGCCGATAAGTAACGTACAAATAAGGCAACCTAACAGTTTCAGACACAACCCATTTAGCTTATAGCAATAAATAAAACACTGTAGCAACACCAAAACCATGTAGATGCTAATATCTAACGCTCTAATAGGACGCATAAAAATATACAGGGTATATGCCCCATTGTGACACATGTCAAGCGTGTATGTGTATATATCATCCTCCTACGTGAATTTCATTTATTCCTGGGCCTTGCCGCCTTGCAGGAGCTTAACTGAAAACAAATACAGTGGATCGAATGCCGATACTCATCAAAAACACATAGGGGGATTACGCCAGTGGTGTAGCAATTATAAAATTCCGGGGGTAATCCCGGATTCGGCTCGTCTATATTAAATTATACTAATGTATATTCAATTTTTGTGCGTGGGATATCGAGGATTCAACGGCCGGATACACCGACTGAATATACTATATAATTAATGAATTTTGGAATATATGGAGTAGCTGATATCGTATATTTATCAGGTAGAATTGGGTCAAAGGGATTTATGCAGGGTCGTGCTTTATGCAGAGGGTCCTAATAGGGTACTCCAGTATGGCGCAATTGAATTATTATTAGTGGTATTTTATTGTATTTCGGTTGGAGCAGTGGCGTTGTAAAGTAGGGTAGCACAGCTTTTGAATTTGAATTTCATGGAATGATCGAAATACGCTAAAGTCTGCACTAAAGCAACTACAACCAGAATCTACTAAAGGACAATGTTAAAAATAGCCGATTTTTGGTTTATCCGGGGGAACGCATAAATCATAAAAAAATCAATTGATTATTGTTAATTAACATTATAAATGGCCCAGAAATACGTCAGATAGCTGGGGAAATGTCGCTACTACCCCTAAACCTATATAAACTACCCTTAAATAGCTTTAAATGGATAATCATTAATTATTGTTATAAAATTCGTATAAAATGAAAAATATGCTTGGAAATGATTTGAACAGACAGTATGTCAATATAAAAAGTGATAAATAACTGTAAAAATGTCCATTCGACCCCTAAAAATTAAAAAAACGACTTTCAAAAGCTAATGGTGAGCTTACTTCGACATCAAAAATAGATAATGCTTAAATGTTCAAGGGAACGCCTATTGCTAGAAAAAAATTATAGATTACTGTCAAAAAATGCAAAAACTGATACTAGAGTACATTAAGTAAGTGGGGAAATATTAATTGCACCCCTAAATCTATATAAACCGCCTTTAAATAGCTTAAAATAGATAATCATTATTTATTGTTGTAAAATTCGTTTAGAATGAAAAAAATGTTTAAATCACTTTTAAGGTTCATTTATACTATTGCGACCTGAAAAATGGGCGTAAGGATAAATTGCCATTTTTTCAGTACGCGCTCGCAAAGTGAGAACAATTGGCGCTATTTCGCCATTGAATGGGCACTTTTACAGTCATTTATCACTTTTTATATTGGCATCCTGTCTGTTCAAATCATTTTCAAGCATTTTTTTCATTTTACACAAATTTTATAACAATAATTAATGATTATCCATTTAAAGCTATTTAAGGGTAGTTTATATAGGTTTAAGGGTAGCAGCGACATTTCCCCATTTTTATGTGTTCATTTTATTTTAACTCTTACGTCACTTCTCTATAAGGTGGAATTATCACCTGTATTGCTAGTTACATAATCTGTGTCGTCACAATCAATACAATCCGTTGTAGTATTAGAAATATTAGATTTTAATTCCATTTCTCTATAAATAGTGCTAGTATCACCCAAGTATCCTATAAAACTCTCTACTCTAAATAACCCCACAAATGCCAAGCCGCGTTTAAGCTCATGAAGGAGCTTTGTTTTTCTAAAAGAACAAAAAGGATCATCCCATAATCTCCCAGCTGAGAAGGATCTCAGGCTCTGTTCTCGAATCTCCACGGCAAGTGATAAATTTTTCAATAAATTAGGAGTTCCTCTGGCGTGGCGACTAGATTTAAATATTCATAGTAAAAGTTACGAGGACCGACAGCGCGCGGGACAGGCCCTAGTCCATATTTACGATGTCACAGACAAACTTCTGTCATTATAATGCTAATGTTTCATGAATATTAACTTGTACTTTTTGTGCAAATTGCATTTCCCGCCAATGGCGTGCTGGAAGGCGAGTTAGAGGGTGCCGACGTCGAACAGAACGAACAGAAATGTATAATTAAAATTTCGCGGCAAGCGCGAAGAACCAATAGACCGCATTAGCGGTGACGTCACAAATTAGGCAACCAGCGTTACAAGTGTCATAAGAAAATTGACGCAAAAGCTTGTAAAATTCAGACTTAAGAGTCAAAATAGAATCAACAAAATAACACCTACTATTTCCTCTTCTTATTCGAGCTATACTTATTTAAGGTATATCATCTGGGAGATTTTGTATAAAAAAGATTAAGTTACAGTTTGTCTTCAGTTCGGTCCAAACAGTGTTAACGAAAACGAAAGATAATGTTACGTATTACATATTTTATATATCAGGTGTACCATTTCCGCCTAAAGTTTCCCTTCTACTGACGCTCTTCTTCCGGTCTACTCACTTAATATTTATGGCCGTCTTGTCGCTGATTCATTGCATAAGCTTGGATGTTCCCAATATGACTGAAACATTTGATTTTGTATAGGAAAGATTTGAAATCCTCCCACTACAAACGGACAATATATCCATCAGTGTGTATTGCACTCATATCTAATGACTTATTTTGTTCCTCTTATATAAAAGCGCCATATATTTACCGTCGAGTTACAAAATCTCAGTCTTACTCTTGTAATCAGTATGCGACGGGTGTCTTTCTTCGATCCCTTCTCCTTTTTATATTGCACCCTTTTTCGTATTATTAGCATTTAAGTCATGTCTTCCTTCTCGAGAATTGAGCAAAGTCAAATGAGTCCCGCACCTGTCTCCTCGAACTTAAAGTATGGAGGATATAACTTGATGGATGTCGAAGATTATGAAAAAATTGGATACGGGAAACTGGGCCTGGATAAAATATGAACGCGAGTTTTTTCCTAAATCTTATGGAATTATGTAAAATTTGTGTTACGGAACATTTGGAGATATTAAAAAAATATGCGTGGAGGGTTCAAAAGCATTACTAATCATAGTAATATAATATTATTTTTTAACAATCGAAAATAATTACGTTATATATTAATTTCACTATAAAAGTAACCAACCAGACAGATGATTCTAGCTAAGGAAAAACAACTGTATTCCTGTCAAATTGAGCTGTGTACGGAATATCGAATTGAATTTGTAAGAATGCCGTTTGGTGTATTTAACGCCACAGAAATTATTTAACCTATCCCATTTTACCCGATATATTTAAATAGATAACTTTTTTGGGTAAAATTTTACTTAACAGTGACTTAGTTCGAAACAAAATTCTATCCCAACATTCATAAACTGTTTCATTGGTTTCAAAAATGATACATATTTCCATCGCAATCACTACTGCACGATCTTAAATTATGCACTTACCTTTTGCTTACACTCCTGCTGACATGGCAAAAACTAACGCTGCTACTGGACTCCTTCGAAATACCTCCCCCGACGCCAATCGAACGCGCCGACACCTATCACTATAGAAATGGAAAACGCCCCAAGAGACACTTACACACTACACACGGGGCGATTCTTTCATCCCAACGCACTCGAGATTATCTGAAACAAATGAAAAGTTAGTTAAAGTTACATACTCAAGTTAAGATGGTGGACGTTGCCAAGTGCCTTAGTGTTTTTAGACGAAGTTCAAAATGACCCAAGAACAAATTAAAGTGCTTAAATCTTCAGCCCTGTTGAAAAATGTGGCAGTGTTTTTCTACAGTTTTGAATTTGGGAAAAAACGGTAAAAAGTATACATAATTTCTACGTCGTAGTTATAAACAGTTGATATGGCTTCGCGTATCCATCAGAATAGGCTCTACTCATTGTTTAGAAAAGGACCATTCATCAAATTGTTCCATTGTGTAACTAAGTCTAAAATTTCATCGTCACGCTTGTCGCTAAGCACAATATTTAATCATTCAGGACTGTAACTCTAGATAATTCTAGGTAAGCATACAAAACATCGGACACCTTAACCGACTCTAGAATACAATCATTTTCACATTGTTAGATGATACAATCCGACCTTCTGTACAAGGCGAAGCAGCAACATAAGAAGAGAACTTTTCGTGACTACATCATAAATCGCATAATTTCTTATATTATTGTTTTGTTAATATTAATTATAGTTTTCCTTAGACATATACAGGGGTAACCATGACTATGTACAAATAATTTAAGAGGGGATAGAGAAAATTAAGAATTAATGGAATCACCCTTCAAAAAAATTCCAAACTTATTTATAAAGCAAAAAAAATTTTTCGATATTATATTAAATACTTATGAAGCCGACTATGCGACATGCCCGCCGCACGTTTACATAGTCAGAGTAGGCAACTAGTAAGACGATTCGCTCTCATGTTATAATTCAATTCAATGTGTTTACGTTTTAGTTTTGTGTTCTTCTTCAGTTTTTAGTGCCTTATTTTAATTTTAAACGTTTTATAGTTATTAAACAAAGGAATTTGTGTCGGGTACAGATATTTTACCACAATATAGTTCGCCGGTTTGTTTTTCTAGGTTATGGGACAAGACTGCCGCAGGTGCATTGAAAATTTTTTTTTGCCAGTTTGTAACGAAATTATGAAAAACGAATGCAAAATATTGCAGCTAACTGGATTAACTGTTACCTATCTATCAGGTATTATTACTAATAAGAATGTTAATTTTTGTCGTTTCTCCATTTAGAAACGATGCAAAAAACGACCGCATGGTAGTTGACATTGTCGACAGATGTCATCTTTATCTATGGATCTAAGCCATCTCAATTGATGCTTATCATAGGCGCCGTCTTTCCGCAGGAAAAGAGGGTTTTGCCCCATTTTCTAAATATCGAGCTAAAATTCTGGAACAATTTTTTTATTGTCTTTTGGGCTTTCTCTAAGCACGTGGTTAAAATGTTTGTTCTTAGTCAACCCTGTATAAACAAAAAAATGTAAAAGCTTGATAAAATACAAGTTACAAAAGTTAATTTATTTCACAAATCATAATGCTCTTATCAGGTACACTTATGTACATCAATTGAACATAAATGAAATAATGAGTGGTATAAATCAATAACTACATATCTTGGCAGCTATTCAATTTAATGGTTGCTCCGCTTTACCTCAGATGGGCGGAGTCTTGATTCGCTCGATGCGACTTAAGTCCTGAGTTGCCAATTTGTAGAAATGTTCCCTAAATGAATTAAACTAATTTATTCAGGCACCTACGTTGAAAATATTAAGTTATATTCTGGAATGAAAAGATTATATGTAATTTGTATCAATTTATTATATTAGCAGTTGTATTATTCATGTGATTTAAACTAAAAATTATTAATAAGAAATACAGAATAATGGCAAGTCAGAAAATTGTATTATAGCGTATGGAATATTTAGAAAATATGACAAAATTTAGAGGGACCAGGGAGCGATTTATTATTTAGAAAAACTTAACACTGCCAAAAGAGCTTGGATGGATGACTCAGACATATGAACCCCGAACTGTGGCTATAAAAATCAGTAAAATAATTATATATTGACAAACGTGCATCTCGATTAACATATTCTCTTTCGTTACTTTTACATGTAAAAATACGTTAACGTATGGCGACCACCCTGTGACGGGTAGCTTGCAGTGAACGACCGGATACAAAAACTAACCCAACCCTAGGATTACCATCGCAATTTGGATTTAGATTCTGAAGTTACTGCTCCGGGAATATTTACTCCGGTAATCTGACGTTGGGTCTGTTCGGACCATGGAAAAGCGGTGAATACGAAGGTATTACATCCACTTCGATTAACTTCTCATCATAACGTACTTACGATTTAGGATAAGACAATTATCATCTGGTTGAATTAGTTAATGGGGATGGATTTTGGGTCAAAAAATTAATATTACGATTAATAGGAGAGTTTCTATAATCGAATTATCATTAAAAAAAATGTCATAGAAGGTGTTTCCGAGATAAATATTCAAAATTTCATTATCTCCAATTCCATGTGTAAAAATCGGGGTTCTCACCATATTTTCTCCATTAAATGACCATAAAATGCAATGTTTACCCCTTCTTGCAATTTATTTTTTTCAATTTTAATAAAAATCAAATTTTTCGTTAATCAATAAAAATTGACAGTCGATATCGCGGAATGTGGCAACAGCGCACGCAGTGACTACATATCAGTTGGTAATTCAACTACGAAGTGTCTGTCGTTAGTCGCAAATTCTTTTATATACCACTATTTCCTTAATTTTTCTTTCTTCGTTGTCTTCTACTTAGCCTTAACTGTACCTTAGTTTGCAATTTTGTAACAGCTTTACTTTTTATTGTGGTTACAGTTTTATTTTTGAAATGTATTTGTAAACTAGTCGTTTTAATTGTTTCTCTTATAAATTTTTTTGTTGCTTTTCATCAGATATATTAATCATTTCAGAATTGTTTACATATTTTGGATGCCCTGTATGTAATAAATGTCGCATGTCGGTATATCGGTAGATCTACAGATAAACCGGTAGAGTTGGCAACGCCGCGGGCAACACTGTTTCTAGACGCATCAGCCGCTGTGACATTAGCAGCATTATGTTCACGATTCTCACCGTGACCTAAAATTTTCCAAGACCAATTTCGATGTCGCACAATATTTCAACGCGTCGCTTCCTTACGCTAATATATTTCCCAGGTGGTGCAACCGGGATGACACTTGGCTATATTTCATCCCTTACAGAAACTCATTTCGCGCAGCTTTTCATTTTTTCTCCCTCCCTGAACAGTAACAAGGCACCACTTCAAAGGTGAACATTTGCTTAGTCAGAGGGGGGGGGGGAGCATGAACAAAAGAAAATGTTCGTGACACCTTGATAAATAATTTCTAATCGACGAAGAAACTTTCCTTAATCGAAAAAGGTTCTTTTTGGACAGTTTCTTGTAGAACCTGTCTCAGATTCTTTAATAAAGTACAGATGAAAATGGAAGACGGCTGTTTTGTAAAGGCATCCAGCGATAATATACTTACGTGGAAACATTTTTACTCATGGAATTTGAGATGTAATTATTCTTTTACTCTCAGCGTAACTTCCAAATTAATAAAACAATATTAACAACACCTTTCCGTATTGTTAATATACCTCTATATTCAAATGACTACCCAAAATTTGGTTATGATTTACATTTCCTGTAAAATCTTTGTAAAATCTTTCCGTTGCATCCACCCTTCGTACCAATTGACTCCAGCACGTACCGAGCTGCAAAATGTGTTTACCATCACATCCTGAGACACACCTAAGATCGATAAAACTCCAACTTTGGGTGCCACTCCAACAAAATACATCTCATAATATACCGTCTGCTGTAAAGTTGATGTCTCGAGCCTGCACGGTCGCCCCTTCGGCCCTACGTGCTCCGAATACACTTCCGAAGGAGGCGTTAATTTTAGTTAGTTTCAATAAAAGTCGAATTACTTCTCTCCTCATCGGATAGTGTGACAGAGTGGAACGATGCCCGCCAGAGTGATTTAATTGGGTCGAAAAACAGCCTGGCGTGGGGGCGACTGGGGCATGACAGCGACTAAAAGAGGCAATGCGTAACACATAAATTCATTATTAGCTAAATAAACTATATTATTAAAAATTCCCAAAACGCGTCGATTTTTTATTTTAATTTACTGTTTTATCAAATAATAATTTAATGTACAGCCTACCTTCGAGTAACGATGTCATCACCGGTTTTTTAAATGAGACACCCCATTTTTTCCCATTTCCGGAGTTCCCTTGCTGAGCTAATTCCAAAAATGTATCACATGTTGCTTCAAATTGGTAAAGGATGGGCAACAATACCAAAATTATTTACGACTTAGAAATGCACTTGCTTTTATTATTTATTTTATTTTGAAATATCAGAAATAAGACTACTCGAAAAAAATGAAGAAAGGAGGATGATCTACATATAGATCAGTTTTTTATCATATTCCTTGTTTCAGACATAAAATGGAATAATGACAATGCGATATAGAAAGTAGAAAATGACGGAAGAAGATTACTTTTAAATCCAAATCCATATTTCTTGTTCTGAACTCGTAAATAAACATACCCAAAAGAAGAAAAAGACCAAGCTCTTTAGTCTCATAAATAAAATTGCATAAGAGTATGAAGAAGTATGAGGCAAAAAAGAAAATGAATAGGGCTAAGAAAAAAATTACCAAAAAGAAAAAGACAAGAAAGAAGGCAAGCGAAAAGATGAATGAATGAAGATTAAGAAGAAATCATCCAAAAAAATGTATTGGAATGGCAGGAAGATATTATATAAATAATAAATTAACATACAGATTTTTCTTGTTTAGGATTCTCTATAAATAAAATTTACTAAAAGAAGATGCAGAAAGAAGAAAATGATCGAGAAGAAACTGATCATAAAGAAGTACAATCAAAGGCAAGACCTTTTACGTATAAATTATTTTTATAATCTTTCTTCTTTTGAGATCTCAAAAAACATATAAAAGGAGATAATAAAGAAAGTGACCAAAATCAAGAAGAAAATCTAATTGTAAATCTAATTTTCCATTACTTTATGGACTATAGAAATATTTAAAAGAATATTAAGGCAGAAACAAAAATAAACCAATAAGACGATTTCTAAGATCATTTCAAAAATTTTCATAAATAAAAAAAAGTATTTTCAAAACGACAAAAGCCAGTACGAAGAAGAAGAAGCAGACGAAGAAAAGGAAGTTCAACGCAGAAAATATATCTAGTTTTCCATTTATTTCCCTGCAGTGTTAGATGTAAACTATGGATATCCTTTGTATAGCATACGTGATTTTTTACCCCACTTGCCCCCATCACCCGCATACCTATAAAAGTGCGTCGTTCCCATCCACGTACCCGCCTGTGTAATAATTCATCCATTGTCCGCAGGAATTACAGAAGCGTCACCGATTTTGCAGGTAAACAAGGTATAAATATCGCGCTATATTTTCAAGTTCACGTAATATTAAATCGATGTTGCCTGTGAGTCATCGCATGTGTGTCGCTTTATCGGACAATCTGACATGATACACAAAATCACGTAATAATTGCCTAGCTTACATTCAATAATAATATTAAAATAACAGCCTATACGAGAATAGTTCCTTCACTCCAGGATATCGCAAATCCAGAAGCATATACTGGCCATTGTATGAGGCGCACATTAAATGGTGGATGGATGAGTTTCTCTGTAGTAGAAATTGAGATGTCATTTTAGACAATGACAGAAGCGTTAAAGCGTTTTACTGACGTTTGATAAAAAAAGTATTTTTTGTTAATACAAATAAATGTGTCTAAAATTCCCATTATTAGAATTATATGTATGTTGTTAAGAAGCTGCCTTATATTTTTTTACATTATACACGTTATACTCTCTGTAACGCCCTGTATAATATGAAACATATTTTTTAAACTCATAAATTTATGTAAAATTTTTAATCAGTGTTGGTTATTTTTGCAGAATGCTGATTATTTTTCAAATAATCATTGTTTGGTGGTATAGGAATAAAACAACAAATCTCTAAGGACTTGAACAAATATTTGGGTATAGTAGAATAATTAATAAACACACTCATGTCTCTCGTACGTTTTCAAATAAACCGGACAACTTTACGAGACCATTTGTAAGATTAAAACGTTTCATTTGGTATGATTGTAGTTAATTTTAGATAACGGCGATCTATTGTGTACGAAGGTTAACATTTTTAATATCCAATCTGCTTTGATTCCCTACAGAACTAATTTTGCAAAAGTGGTAACTAGTAACATGCTTACATTATTATTTCGATTAATATTCTGTATCGTAGATCCCTGTTCCTGCTGAGTGGTTTAGCGTATTGCTGGAGGAACGATTTACTTTCGACTTGGGACATTTGGGGAGAGGGTGCTATTGTGTTTGCTTATGAGATTTTTTTCGGCAAGAAATGAAAAGTCGTTTCAATATTTTAAAATCAGAACAATCTAGTGCCACGCAAACAATCTGGCATGACGAAGAGGCGTCTAGAATGTTTGAATACAAATATACAGGGTAGTTTCAACCTTTACATCGTATTAACTTTTTTGTGATGCAAGTATTATTATTTTTTTCCTTGGAAATTTCTTTCAAGTTTTTGTCTGGAGTGGCGTGCGTAAGTGCATTTTTAAATCATTTTTGAACTGATCTTATATTTTATTATCGCTATTTAGAAAGGGGAGTCGTAGATATCTAATTTTTCCCAAATTTCCTAGATAACGTTGTGAACTCAATACTAAATTTTAAATTCAATAGAACTACGCTCCAGAGCCCCCCTGCACCTCCTACTATTGCCTCAGAATAAATTAGTAGTACATGAATTATATTCGAAATGTTAACAGTAAATTTCAGGAAATATTTCTTTGCTTTTTTGCTGTAATAATACCCTTCCATATTTATGTTTATTACAGCCATTTCTGTGAGTGTGTGAGTTTTTATTTTGTGACATGTGCTAACGTATTATTCCAGCCCTTTAAACGGAAACGATGCATTCCAATCTACGACAACAGCGTCTCGTTTGTGAAACGACTAAATGAAAAAAACCTACAAGAAAAACATTGGCTGGGTATTGCATTTTTATGTAGGTGGCACGTCTTAGCCTCAGAAAATTCCGTTATAAGGGAACGGTTCTTAGCTCTTCTTGAACAATAAGATGTTTCTAAAATATGCGGAACAGAAATTTAAAAGGAATACAAATTAAATAGCTAAGAATAAAAAACAACAGTCGCTCCTAAAACTACAAGGGATTTGAATAATACTCCTGTAAATTAGTGCTGAAGTCTAGATATAAAAATATCTCAAAATATTTTAAATATATTGCAAAAGATAAGATATCTACGACTTTCCTTTGTATATGTGCGAAGATAAACCAAAAGTTTAATTAATTTTCCAAAAAATCCATACGTGTTACTAGTATCTCACATAACGGTTGCAAAATAACATCCATTTAAAGATATCTCAAAATACTTTTGAGATATCGCCAAAGATAAGATATCTACGACTTCCCTTTCTAAATGTGTGATAATAAACCAAAAACTTGATTCATTTACCTAAAAATTCATATGTGTTCCCAGTATTTACACAACGGCTGTCACAATCTCCATTTAATAATATCTCATCCACATCCATTTAATAATATCTCAAAATACTTCTGAGATACCTATAGCAAAAAATAAGATATCTACGAATCTTCTTTGTATATGGATGTACGATAATAGACCACAAATCTGATTCATTTACCAAAAAATTAATACATGTACTTTAAATGTTTCTGAGATATCGCAAATAATATATGTTTGTATACGTACGAGAATAAACCAAAAGTATAATTATTTAGCCAAAAAATGCATACATGTTCCCCAGTATCTAATACATCGACTGCAAAATAACATCAATTTAAAGATATCTCAAAATACTTTTGAAATATTGCAAAAATTACGATATATACAGACCCCCTTCCTAAATATGCGATAATATACCAAAAATATGATTTATTTGCCAAAAAATGTATAGGTGTTCGTAGTATCCCACACAGGAATTGAAAAATAATAATAATTTAAAAATATCTTATATTTTTGAGATATTGCAAAATATAAGATATCTACAATCTATCTTTCTAAATGTACGATCATAAACACAGATTTTTCAGTGTTCAGTGTATGACACAACGGATGCAAAATATCACCCTGTATACGTGTATTACATGAATGTTTTTGAATTATATATTTGTAGCAAAATATTTTAAACGCCGCTTCGTCATGCCACTGTTTTTATGTGGCACAATGTATACACAATGTATACAATAATTCTGATTTTAAAATATTGAAACGACTTTTCATTTCTTGCCGAAGAAAATCCCATTTCCGTTCGCAAACACAATAGCTCCGTGCCCACCAAATGTCACAAGTCGAAAGTAAATTGTTCCCTCAACCATAGGCGGAACCACAAAGCAGGAACAAGGGTGTACGAAACAAAATATTAATTGAAAAAAATAATTTGGCTTGTTAGCCAGCACTTTCGCCTGATTTAACCCCTGCAGACTTTACCAACACCCGACCAGAAGGTTACTACTTACTACTTATGCAAAATTAATTCTACACCTACGCAATCAAAGCAGATTGGATATAAAAAATGTTAACCTTCGTACACAACAGCTTGTCGTTCTCTAAAATTAACCACAATCATGCCAAATGAAACGCTTTAATCTTACAAATGGGCTCGTAACGTTGTCCCGTTTATTTGAGAACGTACGATACATAGCACTGTGATTTGGTAATTATTCTACTATATCCAAATATTTATTCAAGTCCTTAGAGATTTGTTGTTTTGTACCACCAAGCAATCACTCGGAAAATAGTCGGCTGTCTGTAAAAATAATCACTACTGATTCGAAATCTATCATAAATGTGTGTATTTTCAATAAAGGAAATTACATTTCAAATTACAGTCAGACAAGATACGGCGTTTATAAGGCATAAAAATTATAAGACGAAAATTGATTTAAATACCTTTATATGTGTTAATTTATCAGACATATAGAAAACGACATTGTCTGAAGTTGTTAGCATTCCTTAAAAGCAACCAAAAATTATTTTAGAACTTGTCAAGTTAAAAATCAACACAAACTTTATTTGTGAAATCTTATTTAGACAATATATTGTTATAAAAAACCTACACAAATATCACACAGTTTAGCATTTTATAAATTTGCAGTTTGTAGGCAGGCTTGAAGCACAAGTAAATATATTCATGCAAGATGCAATTTATGCTATATACTTGTACACACAGTGTGTCTCAAAAGTCATGAGCATTTCAGAAATTAACAATTTTTGGAAAATTTCTCAACTTTGTTTTTTTGGAGCATGAACTTTGGTGAGCTTGAAAATTTGAGGGACTTGTAGGATTTCCTGATTTAACCTCAGTTGAAATTGACCTTCACCAAAGGTCAAGAAGCAAAAAAAAAACAAAATTATCCTGTCCGAATGATTTTTCTAAAAATTACTAGTCTCCGAAATGCGCATGACTTTTGAGACACACTGTATACGAAGATGGTGTACTCGGTAACTCATAACCTAATTTTTTGTATTTTAAACACTGTAGATACCATTTCTATATATTTTACAGAACCTCAGTTTCATAAAATCTAAAATATTTCCATTTATGCCATACAATTTTATAAACAAAGAATATGCATAGCGCAACGTATTTTATTTCTTTATTATGACCCCATGAGACTGTCTGATATCGAAAATCGTTACTTATACCGGAAGATAAAATATTTCTTTAGGACGCCTTCCGGTCCCCAGGGCGCAATAAATATTTTGGCAAAACATAAAAAAATTAGTAGCAATACTCCTTAGAGCGGAGAACATTACTTGAACTTCCCAATGCTCTATACAGTATAGAGGGTGTCTTACCAGGAACAAACGCCTGTTATTTATTTATTTATTTACACTGTTCTACAGGTACAAAACAGGAAGGTACAAATTTTACAAAAAAAATACACAAACAATAAAAAAACAACAATAAAGACCCAAAAACCATTTAAACTAATTAAAATTGATTAGAATATAATTTAAGATTGTTAAGGCTGCAACAGAAAATATCATGCCTAAAAACAGAAACAAAAATAAAAATGATATGTCGTAGCATTGAAATATGTTGTCATGAAACATAAATGCATTACTGCCAATGGTTTGACAATTTTAACAGCACGAAAAACGCCAAAATAGTTCATTACCACTAACTGGCAAAATATTGTGTTGATGGTTGCATAGCTAAGGCAGCAGGATAATGTCTGACATTTTGATCGTCATAACACCAGAACTGAGTGTTGTTGAAGTGAATTTCTTATAGAACAAAAATATTAACCCAATGTGAACAGTACAAATTTTTAGGTGCCACTATTTATTAACAGATGGGAATGTATTGATACACGTGAGTGGATGCTTTTTGCGTATCTTATAAACCATGTTCCACTCACGTTTTTTGTCAAATAATAAGTAAATCATCTACGTTTTGTAAATAAAAGCTTTTCATTAAATGCGCGGTAAACTTTTACCGTATGAGAAGTGTACATAGGCTTTTGCCGAGTGGACATGGGCGTCGATAAATTCTATTCTTTAATGAAAATATTTTCTAAAATGAAAAATTAAGAACTTTTTTTTAATTAAAACTATTTATATTACATTGTAGCTTCTTGTTTTGACCTGAAGATCAATAAAGGATTGAGAGTTGACAGGACTATTTCTTTTGAATTTTATTTCGATGATTTGTATCGATACATTATTTTTCCTTCCTGTATGGATATATAAACCCTGAAGGCAATTAATAATTATATTCCATGGCAATATATAATTCTCCAACGGAAACAGAAACATAAATCTCATATTTTTCACCTAAAAATAATCATGCCCTTATATAGCTACTATATTTAGACCCGTTTACCTCAATTTGACCCAGTTCCGCGAGGCCCATTGTTAAAATTTCATGCACCCCTGGAATCTTGGGGGCGCAATGAATTTTTCATCCCCTATACCTTCTAATTTACTAGTTTGAGTACGTGTCTCATATATTATTTAGAGGGGGGATTTCTTCCTCATGGAGTATTCTCGAAAATCTAAACCGGAAATGACTCTGGATCGTATTTTTAACAGAGGGGAAAATTGATTCACGAACTCTACCCTAATTAGATACTTAAACTAAGTTAAAAATATATGCAAAATAAACAGTTACAAACAAATTGGAATTTTACCAATTTCAATAGACTATAACTTTCCTATTTCAAACAGAACACCCTGTATTTTATACTTCTGAGACAAGTGAAGACATTATTATTCATTAAAGAAGGTGCCTTCTAGGTATTAATATTGTAGCATAGTTTTTTTTATAGAAAAAAGGTAGCAACGTATTATTCCTTTTCAAATAACTAACTACCCCTTGTCAAGGTGTACGCCTGCCCGTTATTTTTATTTAAAATACAAAAGAAAGCCTCTTTTCGACGTCGTTTGCAAAAAATCGTCCGACGCTAAGCCCATCTGTGACTACGCTTTCGAATACCTCGCGAAATAATGAAGACTTGAACTTTTCAAAAGCCCTAATACCATTTGCTTTATTAATTTCTTTTACAATTAAGGAGAGGGTGGGAGAAACGCAATAAAGGATTTGATCCCTTGTCCTTTTTCCACGGTCGTTGCTTCCCTACAGGATTGCCGGTACCGGTAACGTTTATAAAGAAATCTACACTGAGAAACGTGACCTTGTAAAAAAATATTAGTACATAGTACATTTTTAGATACAAAAATCTTTGAAAATACTATTTTTTTAATTTAACTATAGATGTAAATGTGAAAATAATAGTTAAAATGTGGGATTAAAACAGAAAAATAATGTGTGTCTTGCAAACGCTTTTTAAAAGTTATTATTTTGTTTGAGGAAAATGAACTTGCGACAATAAAAAATATTCAGGTAGCTATTACATAGACTGAAACTTTGCCTAGAATATCTAAAAGGGTTATTTTGTAAATTATACGTAGCATGAACTTACGTTTTATAAAACGAAATGGGAAAATTATGCTGGTAGAGAAAGACCAAGTAGTGACATGGCAAAGAAACAATTTCTATATTTACTATATTTTAGAGAAATATTAGAAGGTTGAAGTCTGAATCGAAGAATATACAGACAACGTCAAAAGTCTTCGATTCCCTGTATATAAAATGATTCGATTAAACCTAGTAGTTTTTCTTAATGTGATAAAAAATTACATGTACTTAGGGAACAAAACAGACAATAAAAAATTGCAGACCATGAACCTTTACTTTATTACCAATGTTTTTACAAATCTGGTCAGTTTGGCAGTGTATTCAACCAAGTATTCCCTTGAATTTTTGTACATTATAATGCCAGGACGTGAAATTTCTGCGTTTACCCGAGCAAGAATGACTGCTTTGCATGATGCAGGACATTCTAATCATCAGATATCGCACATGTTGGGCGTTCCTAGTTAATCTGTTGTACCACGTAGTGGACGTCCTCGAGTATCTAATGAAAGGGAGGATGAAAATTTTGTGTTTATGGACGACAACGCTCGACCACATGGCACAAGAAGGGTTCAAGAGACACTCGAAGCAGGACATATCAATAGATTACATTGGCCAGCCGACCCTCCTGACATGAATCCTGTTGAAAACATGTGGGGTCTCGTTGCTAGAGCCATTCATAATCATATTCCTCCACCTCCGACTGCAGATGAGTTAGTCGTGGTGGCAGAAGGGAAATGGAACAAGAGATTATTAACCGCTGCTATTGGAACGTGGTGGAGGTCATACCAACCATTAGTCAAGTAAAGAACTTGCTTTGTTACTTCTTTCTGACTTAATAAATTTTGTCAAAAATGTCACACATGCGCTGGTTTTTAATTTTGTAAGTACCCAGTTTATCGAACACACTTTTCACAAAAAAAAATATTCAGAAAACAATATACTTTTATAAATGAATTTGGTTTTTCTGACAAAAAGATTTTTTTAAATAAAGGCGATACGATAACAAAAGTGTGGCACTGTTTTGCCACGTAGACAATCTGGTGCTGTTGTGGTTCTATGGATAATGCACCCCCCATAATAAATTTGTTCGTAGGACACCAGAATCAATTTCCAAGCGTCAAAAGCAACGCTACTAACTAGTAGTGTATAGTGTGTATGTAAATAGTGCAGTGTATTATGTGTTGAAGTGTAATATCCGCGGAATGCGCATCAGGTGGCACGCCTATGGAATCTTTTCTCCTGCAACCCTCACCTCCGATACTCATATAAGTGCTGTGAATGAATCACACTCTATTATTTTGAACTTCGGATATACTTCAGCAGAACTGGACCTAAACGAAGAAGTTACACCAGCGACCAATTCTACCAACTGTCACAAACACCAACTACCTATGCTGCTGGATTTACATTCCTTTCGTTTTATTTTTCTCAGTTTAATCACACCTACAAAGGAAACAACTTATTTGTACAAATCTCCTTCGAATAACACCCTACAGCCTTATAAGACTGATCCGTTTGTTTTGTGTATTTAGAACGCGTTTAGATACAAATGTTTGTATCTGCATTTTTTCACCCCAAGCCATCCCTTGTCCTTGTTTACATGAAATACACGGCGAAACAAAGAAGAGGGCGGAGAGGCTGATTTATTGGATCTGCAGGTATATAATGTTCTGTCGGGATCTTTTTCTGGAGAGAATTCCTATGTCTTACATTCTTTTTTAAGGGGATGCAGAATGCCGAGTAGATTTACCTCGAACAAAAAAAAAACATAATACTTCTAAAGGCGTCTTATTAATGCCGGTTATTTTTTATCCAGGCCGTCCGTATTTGTCGTGGAAATATGAGACAATAATATGGAAAAAGTTTGTCTGCCAATGTACAGGGTGGTCCCCACTCCAGTTATTTCTCCGCTATTATCCGAGATACGAAAAAATGTGTAAGAATGACAGTTGTAGGAACTTCTAAAAATACCGTTTAAAGCATACAGCAAAACAATTATTGTATATTGCATTTCCGAAATGTAGACTTAACACTGTTTCTTTAACGTAACACCCTGTATATTTTTACACCAATGGGAAGACCGTCAATTGCTTTTCAAAAATCTAATATACAGGGTCTCCGGAAATAAATGCGACACAGAGCAAGAGTAGGTCCCTGATAACAAAATAATGCGATGTTATTCGTTACTTTTCGAAAGCACTGTAGAAACTACACATGACTGTTTAATATAATTATGCATATATTAAGTTTTATAAAGAACTTTTAAAAAATAAATCAATTTTGAAACAAACTCATCAAAAAGAAAAATATTTTTCTTTATAGGTTGACAGTTATGTTGAACGTTTATTTTCAAATGATATACAGGGTGTCGCGTTAATATTGCGAAAAAATCAAGGGGAGTTTCCTTGAACAAATATAAGAACAAAAGATCCTATGAACCTGTGTCCACAAATGTTTCGTTTCGGAGATACAGGGTGTTGAAATTTAAAAATTAGGGTTTTTATTAATATCTGAAGAACCCTAATTCCGACTTTTTTGAAATGTCGTATGTTTGTTTATAAAACCATAAACATTTTCTGACTTAATTTGATTTATTTTTTCTACTCCAGTGGCGTCCGGGGGATCATTCCTATTGATATTAATTTCATATTTTTTTCTAATTATGCGATTAAAAATATAACTTTTTTGTCGCTGCACTCTGTTTGGTATCTTGCTTCGTTTTCTAGTAAAAAATTAATAACCTTTTCCATGCACATTCCTGATGGGAGTAGAACACAAAAATATAACAAACTACGCCACTGGAGTTGAAAAAAAAAATTAAGTCAGGAGATGTCTATGGTTTTTATAAAGAAACATATGAAATTTCAAAATAATCGGAATTAGGGTTCTTCAGATATTAATAAAACCCCAAAACAATTTTAAATTTCAACACCCTGTATCTGTAAAATAAAGCATTTCCGAACACTTATTTCTTATTTTATTCAGGTTTTTGTTTCTGTCCCACTTCAAGCTTCGCGAAATATGGTCACTACGTTTGACCGATTAGAAACTGCACAGAATACATTTCACGACATTGTTCTTCACATTATAGACACCCTCTGACCATTAAAAAGGTCATAAACTAAATGCGAGCGATATTTACCGATGCCGCAACTTTTCCCGATTTAACGATAAAACGATTTATATTATCGGCTCTGTTATTATCGGGGAACTTTCCGTACTTTGGTAACAAATGGTAAGTAGGGAGGTAAATATCATTATCACCTCTTTTGTTTTTATTCTTTCCCGTGAAACTGCAAGGAATTAAGATAACTTGGGTAGGTAGAATTATTGTACAAAAAGTCCCAAACACGACAATAAACGCCATTGGTTAAAATGCGACTGCAATCTCTTTTATAACGAGACTGGGTCCATAAAAGCGGACAATTACCAACAAAATCATTGGTTTGTTTTTAATTCTTCTAGAGAAAATATTGATTTCTTAAATATGCTACATAACTTTCATAACTATAAAAATGGACAATTACTAATGAAATCATCGATTTGTTCTTAATTCTTTTAGAGAAAATATATATCTTAAACATGCAGCATAATTTTTTATTTATTTGGTGTTCTAAACGAAACTTGGTGGGTTTCTACAAAAAAATATTGCTTTCTTATACAGAGTGATTTATAAATGCTAGGAAAAATGGGCACATACAATCCGCTTGAGAAATTGTTTGGCCTGTATTGTTTTGTGTCCACGTATTTTTAAGGGCTTTAGGGTCTAGCGAATTGCGACTAAAATTTTTTATTGTGCAATTATCTTATGAACCCCCAAGCAGATTTTAACAGAATATAGTTGTGAATAGTCTATTTCACAATGATTAATAAGGTAGCATTATTAAGTACTGAGGGCACTAGTAATGCCACTCTTTTCTATTTTTCTTCCAAAGTTATTTTCCAATAAATGTTTCCTTAATCTTCTCGAAAAAGTTAAAGTACTGCTATTGCCAATGCAACTGAAAAATCCAAAAATGCCAGAAAATTGCCAATAAATAACAGAAATACCATTCCGTTAGAAAACAATTTTGAAAAAAAAAAACATTATGCATAAGTAACGCCTTCTGTTCCACTTGGTAATATTATATATGTCATATCCAGATATACTGTCTATAATCATATACTATATTCTACGAACATGAAAAAATAAGATGACAAGTTCTTATATAATTTTTCCCTACAGGCCTCTCTACGTTTCATTTTATCGACAATAAACAAGAGTACCTTTTTTTAGTCTAAGGTTGAAACTACCCAGATCTATTATTTTAAAGTCTTCATACAGGGTGTTAAAAATGTAGGCATTAAGTTGTAAAGCTTAGCTTGCCCTGGTAAACTAAAAAAGCTAAATATGTTTCAAGGATACTATTTTAAGAGGTCCTCACTTGTGCCCATCACATTAAATTTGTATTAAATTATATTAAGTACTTTAAAAGTTATTCAAGAAAAAAACGATTTCCAACTGCGTCCTTCAGGGACACGTATCTCGGTAAGGAGGGCCTGTAGGAAAAAAAAATATAGGAACTTATCATCTTATTTTTTCATGTTCTATAGCACAACCAACATAACGCTAGTTCCCCAAAACGGACCAAAACAATAAAAAACACCACAAACTAATCTAAACCAAACAAACCGTTATCGCCTTCGCGACAACGTCGATAACGTGAAAGATAACGCACCTGCAGTCGCGGAAAATCCACCAACTAACCACCTCGGGGCCCCATCTGAAAAACCGCACAAAAATCTGTCGAATCTCGACCGCGAGGGCGATCCCTCGCCCAGAATCGAACCGTGCGAATTTTCGAAAACAAAGCGCGACCGCCGTAGGGCCCGCGATCGCAATAGGCGGGTAGAACTTTATGGCGCGATACGCGACGCTGTACTGACGGAGCGTCGTCGGCGTCGCGACGGCCACGTGAGGCGCGGGGCGCCCTGTCGTACCGACGGGCACAGCCGCTGGTGAGGAGGTCGGATCGCAAAAAGTTCACGGAGGGGTTTTATCTTGGGAACGACGAAATGATCCACGCAATAAAAAAACCAGGTAAAAAGATATTGAAATGGGGCGCTAAACTTGAGATATCCCGCAAAAAATATCAGCAACGTCAGTTTCTCGCTTGATTTTTTCCTAGGAAAGACAAACTGACACTTAGATGGATCTTTTAGTTTATAAACACGCAATGCTGTACAATAAAAGTTGCAGGATTTTTTAAAACAATACAGGGTGTTTCTCAAGTAGAGATCAGGTGCGTATTCTGTGGCCAAAAATTAAGGGATCTTTGTTATATAAACGTGGGGTATTAAAACAGCCATTGTCCAGCTACAGCGCGTCAAGATTAAAAAAAAGTAGTTTATTTAACCGAATTTGGTGTGCATGTTTAGTATGACAGTAGGTGTGAAACAAAAAATTACCAGTTTTTGAAACTTACCAGTTATAATTTGTTGACGTAAGTACGTGAACCTTGTAAACTAATGACTTTAGATGTCCCCAAACAAAAAAATCAATAGGGTTCATATCGGGTGATCTGGATGGCCACCGTAAATGTAAATCATATTGGTCATTTCAGCATTTGAATATGCATAAGCCATTATTAAAACTTAATTTTTTTTTAAAAAAAAGAAGCTTAATTTGACAGTCACAATATTGAATAAGATGACAGCTTCTTATAATTATTTTGCATGGTCTTCCTAAGATATGCTTAAATCATTTAAGCAACTGTGGTTACCGTTTGTAAATAACCCTGTACAAAAGTGAACATCGGAGCAAAAAATTTAATTGAATTACACTAATAGCTAACATCCAATTAAATTTGTATTCAAATTCGTAGAACTCGTATAACGCCTAAAATTTACCTTGACCGTCAAATACAATTATACCGACAAAAAAAGCCAATATTCTTTATGTAAATAAGTACATAAAATATTGACGTTCCGTTATAAATCATATATTATCATCGTCCATAGATATTGTGTTACAAATCAAACAGCCAACAACTCCGAATATTTTCTTCTCTTGTTTATTTTTAGTATTCAAATCGTTCCGATACTGTTAACTTAAAAAATAAGTCAACAAAGGATGTATGAAATAGGCAGTGACGTTTAAAAGTGAAGACAAAAAAGATACTATAGGGGCATCGATTATTACTCATTTTTAAACAAAATAGTCGATGCAAATGTGTTGGATATTTTTCTGAATTTTTTTATGACATTTTCAAAAAAAATATATTATTATTATTATTATTATTATACGTCATTAATAAATTAATAAAAAAAGTATTCACAACCTTCGTACCTGTCATTTTTCTTTTGGGGGGCTCTAATGTCTGTCAATTCGGACATTAGAAATGCTTATTCCAAGCCGTCAGAAGGGGGATTTGAATATAACGGTATTACAGACATACACTGACACAAATGATGAAAATGAAATTTACACGTTGTTCATATGCATACATTGTCTTTATTGTATGTTGAATTTAAAATTTCCAAATGAGGTAGCGGTAGCGCTGGAAATGTTTCAACGTTTCCGTTCAAAATCCGTCCGGAAAATACTGTATTAGTAATATATGGTTGAAGGTTATGTTACGGTAGTTTAGGCAAAATAAAGAACATATATATTTGTTTTCTGTAATATCTACGTATTTTCAAAGGTATCAAATAGTTTTCTTTATTTACTTTTAAATTTTATTAATAATTAATGTTCGAAATTAAATACTAAGTAGTTTTCTTACATTTCTTGCGAAAAATAATGCCTAAAAGCATTCGTACGAATCACAACTACCATTTTTGTTAAATTGTTTTTGTTCTTGTTAGTAAAATCTAGGATAATAATACAAAAAAAGATAATGTTGCATATGTATTTTAACTAGTAACAGTCTTTTAGAATAATATTCCATTAGAGTTATAACATTACATTCTGGTGTGTTATTTCACACTATTGACCTAGGCAATATCAACAATTCACCGTGTAATATTACTAGGATTGGGACTATTTATCGATATATCGACAATTATTGATAATAATTCAGCTTAAATATTAAATAGTTTCGATACTGTCAATAAATTATCGATAATATCGATAGCATCGATATCGATAGCTGCCGATAGTTTTGATAATATTGACAGTATCGATAATGTTTTGACGCGTCCGATTCTTTATATGCAAGTATTTACATATTACGATTGTTAAAATCATATCATGACAACGTATCTTATCGATAATATCAATGTTATCGATGTTATTGAAATTAGCATTATCGATAATTACAATAATATTTATAATATCGATTTTATCGACATTATCGATATGATTAATATTATCGATAATTTCAATAATATCGATACAACGATTTTATCGATATTATCGACATAATTTATATTATCGATAATTTCAGTAACATCGATATATCGATAAAATCGATCGATTTTGTTTATCGATAATCGATAGTTCAAAGTCGTTATAGTCCATCCCTAAATATTACAAATAATTGTTGTCGGCGTATACGCCGCATTTTTTTGTCCCAAAATGAATATTTCAAACCCTTTTAATTATTCCATTTTTACTGGAAAATTTACCGCGCCGTTGTTTACCGTGTCGGCCCAAAAGCGCCGAAAAAAGGCGCGTTCTGTTCGACAAACTCATTAATAATGAACTACCACCTGCCCTTTGTGTCGGAGAGGAGCTTTGAATCCGACTGAGGCCTAAATCAAACCTGCCCTATAACGAATGGGCGGACCGGGAGCTGCCGCCTTAAGGGAGAACGCCTAGTGATGTATGGAGTTTTCCGATACGCGCTGATTCATGGGATTGGATCTCGTGAGATGGTATTCAAGAAGAAATGGATTAAAGATGTATTTATGTATAATGATAAACATGGCTATGACTTATATACTTTTTTTTTGTCTGTTTGTTCGGTTGATGGTACTGGAGCTAAGCCAATTGGGGGAGATTTGTGCTTCGCCAGACTATTTATGTTTGAATGAAATGCTGATATGATACTGTTTATCTTTAAAACTGACTATTCTATGCTTTTTATAACATTAATTTTCCAATTTAAGCTCAAAATCTTTGTGCTTTGTTGAAAAATGGTTTCATCAAACCTCGCCGATCTTTTTAAATTTTGCACGGCTCCATAATTTACCATTCCTGAACAACTATTTCAAGTAACATTTTGCTATATTTTCAGCTAAAACAGTTTTTACTCGATGCACTTAGCATTTCAAATAGATTCATGATTATTCCTACCGACTTCAGCAAGGTATAATTTTTTCAAATAAAACAGGTAGGAGAATCGATTATTTCGATAGTTAGATGGACGCACTAAGCTGCAAAAAAGTTCTGCCATTTAAAAGAAACAATGTGTGCCACAAGTGGCGCCCTCTACTAGTGACGTCAAAATTAGAAACAAATTTGAATTTCTCCACCCGTAAAAACCCCCGATTTACAAATTTTATGGAAATATTTGGATTTCTTAAGAAATCATTTACAAATATCGAAAATAAAATTTTAACTTTGACACCCTGTATCTTTTTTATTGTGCGTCTTGGGATATAAGGTTGAATCGTTATATTTTCACCCAAGGAATCTGTGGTCTCATTTTTGCTACATCGTTTAAAAACACTCTGTATAAAGAAACGTCGATTTTGGTAAAAAACAAGTTGGATGCTGCTACAAATTGTATAGGCGCTTCATTATTCCTCCTGAGAATGGTAACCTTATATAGTTTTATTTGCACGTTGTTTTTTCCATTTGTATGTAAGCGTAACCCAGATGGAAAATGCGGACCGATGCTGAGTGATTGGCCGTTATGCGTCCCGGTGGAGTGGCCGCCTACGGCGCGCGTCACGTCGTCGCCTACTATTCACAAACACAGAATACCTTTTCCCCTGTTTCCGCAAATTAACTCTTATTAAGGAAACCCTTTCGGTGCCCTAATTTGGGAAATTATCGAGCCAAATTGGAAGATTGCCCGCCGTCGCTGGTTCCAACCGGATTCTTCTCGATACCGATACCAACGTTATGACAATAAGAATAAACACGCTTTGAAGCTTCAAAGTTGGAACTATCAGATTATCCCTATAAATACCTTTTAAAAGAAGTTTGCTATCAACGTATTTAAAAATTTAGTTTGGCCACGCCCCCACGGTGTAGACCTGTGACGTCAGAAGCCGTTCACAGATGTATACCTAAATGCAGCAGTGTGCTTCAGTTCATATTCCTATGCAATTTCCATGCTTTCGGATAACGCAGTGTATACGGTTAGAAGAGTTAATTTGTTATTTGTGATACTATTATACAGTATGCGCCAAAAGTATGGAATAAATTCAATAAAAACGAAACAATTATTCTTCACGATTGGTTGCATTAAACAATGACACTAGTCACAGCACAGCCCTACAAAATTCAACTTGTGCAGGAACTCAATGAAGATGATCCCGATCGCCGCTTACACTTTTGCGAAATTCTAATGGATTTGTGTCAAGGAAATAGAAATTTACACCGGCAAATATTTTTTTCAGATGAGGCCACATTTTGTCTAAATGGTACAGTAAACCGTCAAACTTGCAGATATTGGAGTCGTGAAAATCCTCATTGGATGGCAGAGGCACATACCCAACACCCTCAGAAATTAAATGTGTGGCCTGGAATAGTTGACGACAGAATAGTAGGGCCTTTCTTCTTTGAAGGAACCCTTACAGGACAAAGATATTTAGAGTTTCTAGAAAATGACCTTGTTCCAGCCCTTGCAGTAATTTTTCCTGACGATACCATATGGTTTCAGCAAGACGGTGCACCTCCGCACTATGCGCGCCCTGTACGAGATTTTTTGGACAACTGTTTTCCTGGGAGGTGGATCGGCAGACGCGGACCGATAGAATAGCCACAAGATCGCCAGATCTTACACCACTTGCCTATTTTTTATGGGGATACTTGAAGTCAAAAGTGTACATTAATAAACCACGTAATTTAGAAGAACTTCAAAATCGCATTCGGGACGAAATACGCAGAGTTACCCCAGAAATCATTCATAATGTGCAAGAAGAATTTCTTCACAGACTTGAGTATTGTCAAGAAGTTGGTGGATGGCAATTCGAACATTTAATTTAAGTATAAAATTTAATCAATTGTATTTTATTTTACATATCTCAGAATTGTTACTTTTTTATGGATAAAATTTACGTTTTCTAACATTCAATCGTCATTTACTCGAAAACTTTCCTATGTAAGAGGGCAAAATTTTAGTACTGTCTGATAGAAAATTAAACGATCTTTCAGAATCAAGGAAAAAATATTGTGTTGCCATTTAAAAAAAATCGATGACGTCATTACTCGAAAACAAATGACATTTGAAAATCGCATTTTACGCTAAAATAAGGATTTTTTAAATTAAAAATCGACCTGTTCGAGGATTTTTCCCAAAAAATAATTGTTTTGTTTTTATTGAATTTATTCCATACTTTTGGCGCATGTTATTGTGTTAAATAGACATTGGCATTGAATAAAGTTGCAAAATAGACTCGTAAAATGGACACAGAAAATTCATCTCACCAGGTAAATGGAAGAAATATTGCATTATGCCTTTATGTACAAATACAGCATACATCTAATAAATAATATTTCACTATACCAAAAAATTAAAAGAAAAGTGTGGTGTAAGGCGATGAAGCGCGACGAAAGGAAGCATTGCAACATTGTTTATTTGTGAAGACCATTGTAATGTAAGTTTAATTGGAAATACAATTGGGTTTAAGTTCATCGAAGAAATTAAAATGTAAATTTGTAAAGAATTAATTAAATTTTTCCATTAAACTACTTTTGCTGTCTGACTTCACTACATTAAATTACCTGTTTTATTCTGAAAACATAATAAACAAAAGTAATATATAAGGATTATATCATTATTCATTACTTTTACTTTTAATAAATATCTGTGAATGTTCCTACAGATCGCTTGTTTCATTCGTTCCATTTTGCACCTTTCCACGTCATCATTTAACGATATATTCGCGTCGAATCCACAAAAATTTAAATTGAGTAGTGAAAATGTACCATTTTAAAGTAAATTTTAACATTATTAGAAGAGAAATTAGTCGAGATTAGAAAAATAAAAACTTGTTTTCCTGTTCCTGAGACGTGCAACTGAGCTACGCCACTGAATTTTGCCTAATATACCTAATTGCTTTAGGACGTTTAATCAATTTCATTTCCAATTCGTCATATTTCTGTGGATATACCGGTACAACGTTTTATAATTAGCTTTATTGCATCACATTTCCCTAAACAAATTATTGAATTGACAGCATCGGATATGTATAGCCCGATTAGAAACCATTAACCATTAAATTTATACGATCGTTTTGTTTATTTGTCAAATAACTCGAATTGTTTGTCTTAGGGAAAGGCTAAACGGCAAAGCTTTTAACAAAACAAACGGCTAATTACTTTAGAACATAAAGGTTAGCGTTAATTGAGGTTTCGGTGAGTATACGGGGCGAAAAATAACACCTAACCATGAGAAATGAGAATTTGAAAAGAAAATATTTTTATCTATTGACATCCATTTACTTTTTAAATAAGGTTGGTAACTGCAGAGTATTTTGACTGATGCCGATTCCAGGATAATTCTGGCTTATGCATTGTACGAAATAGACGATCGAGCCCAGTGAAGGCAATGCTTTTTGAGAAAGTGTTCAACGCATTTATATTAGATTAAAAATAAATTTAAGTGAACTGCATACAGGATGGCCACGCGAAAATTGTCCCCTCCCCTTGTTTTTCTCCGTTATTATTTTTCAAATTAAAACAAGTAGTTTAAAGTGAAATCAGATGGCATAATTTTATAAATACCTCAAGTAAATCTGGAGGTAACCAACAGCAAATAAGTTAACAATACTGTATGCTCACAACATCACCACTAATAACTATGGTAATGTTAAAAAAAGAAAATAGTAGACACCTGATTGCTTCGACATAATATTTTAATTATTATGGGATTATTGCCGCCAGACGCATGTTCTGACCTTTCAATATGTTTGAAACATCCTGTAATACATTTATAAAATTCATGTAACTTCCCCATTCTCGCGACAACTCTATATAGCAGACCTAACTATTGTCGCGAATGAAGCAAATATATCCCATCCGATCCTCATCCTTTTCCCGACCTTGTATAGGGGGTGGTATTGATCCGCCCAAACGCTGAAATTGACCCACTATATGACAGCGTGACTGCGGTGGAAGGTCGCCTGAGCGCATTATTACACGTAGATAATACAGGTGTAAACACCGGAATCTCTTGTAAACCTAGGGCGCCCTTCCTGTTCCGCGCACTTATCCCCCTTCTGATATCGCCTTCGATCTTCGGAAATGTTTATGAAAATCGCGCCTAATATGAATTTAGAAAACACGCATTCCTATATCCTTGTATATTATCCTCCCCGAATGAAATCTCAGTGGGTGGGTGTGTTTTAGTAAAATACATATAAAGTACAAAAATATCTATCGGTCGTTAGTCTATGGGTTTGTTAATATACTCTCGGCGAATGCGACGTAAGACGGTGTTGGTCAACCATTTCTCACGGTTCTGAACCAATTCTCGACGGTTGTTGGAACAGGCTTTGTACAGTATGCGCCAAAAGTATGGAATAAATTCAATAAAAACAAAACAATTATTTTTTGGGAAAAATCCTCGAACAGGTCGATTTTTAATTTAAAAAATATATATTTTAGCTTAAAATGCGATTTTCAAATGTCATTTGTTTTCGAGTAATGACGTCATCGATTTTTTTTTAAATGGCAACACCATATTTTTTTCCTTGATTCTGAAAGATCGTTCAGACAGTACTAAAATTTTGCCCTCTTACATAGGAAAGTTTTCGAGTAAATGACGATTGAATGTTAGAAAACGTAAATCAATTAAAATAAAGCAAAAACGTTATCAAGTTTAGTTTTTCGAATTCCATAGTTCTTTTATGGATCACGTAGGTGAAAATCTTTGCAAAGTGTCATTGTCACAGCGACTTTCTAATAAGTATTGTAAGCGACATAGAAATTATTATTCAATTTAAAGTATTATGGCACATTTAAGTGTTACTCAAAGAATTGAAATTTTAATTCGTATCGGATGCGGGAATATGAACTCAGGAGGAAGTTTGCGATTTATTTAATGAAAAATATCCAGATCGCCCCATCAGCCAATCCACAGTCAGTAAGGTAGAGTCTAAATTTAGAGAAACTGGCAATGTTGTAAATATTCCAAAACCTGAACGTCCAAGCATTAATGAAAATCAGAAACAGAACATTTTGATAAGTATAGTGGATAATCCTCATAATTCTTCACGATTGGTTGCATTAAACAATGACACTAGTCAGAGCACAGTGCTACGTATCTTGAGGAAGGAAAAATATCATCCCTACAAAATTCAACTTGTGCAGGAACTCAATGAAGATGATCCCGATCGCCGCTTACACTTTTGCGAAATTCTAATGGATTTATGTCAAGGAAATAGAAATTTACACCGGCAAATACTTTTTTCAGATGAGGCCACATTTTGTCTGAATGGTACAGTAAACCGTCAAACTTGCAGATATTGGAGTCGGGAAAATCCTCATTGGATGGCAGAGGCGCATACCCAACACCCTCAGAAATTAAATGTGTGGGCTGGAATAGTTGACGACAGAATAGTAGGGCCTTTCTTCTTTGAAGGAACCCTTACAGGACAAAGATATTTAGAGTTTCTAGAAAATGACCTTGTTCCAGCCCTTGCAGTAATTTTTCCTAACGGTTTCAGCAAGACGGTGCACCTCCGCACTATGCGCGCCCTGTACGAGATTTTTTGGACAACTGTTTTCCTGGGAGGTGGATCGGCAGACGCGGACCGATAGAATGGCCTGCAAGATCGCCAGATCTTACACCTCTTGACTATTTTTTATGGGGATACTTAAAGTCAAAAGTGTACATTAATAAACCACGTAATTTAGAAGAACTTCAAAATCGCATTCGGGACGAAATACGCAGAGTTACCCCAGAAATCATTCATAATGTGCAAGAAGAATTTCTTCACAGACTTGCGCATTGTCAAGAAGTTGGTGGATGGCAATTCGAACATTTAATTTAAGTATAAAATTTAATCAATTGTATTTTATTTTACATACATCAGAATTGTTACTTTTTTATGGATAAAATTTACGTATTCTAACATTCAATCGTCATTTATTCGAAAACTTTCCTATGTAAGAGGGCAAAATTTTAGTACTGTCTGATAGAGAATTAAACGATCTTTCAGAATCAAGGAAAAAATATGGTGTTTTTCCCAAAAAATAATTGTTTCGTTTTTATTGAATTTATTCCATACTTTTGGCGCATACTGTATATCGTTTGATAGAGCGCTGACCGTAAGCCTTAAATTTGGGTTTAACGATGCGTAACTAACATTTTGCATAGCTTTGTACATTTTTTTTTTTGGTCGGCCAAACAAATGGAAAACGCTACGCCTGAAACCTCCGCGAATGAACTATACACATTAATACACAACGACGTCTTGCCCATAACCAGCCCGATCGTCGGAATGTTATTAAACACTGTAGGGAGCCATTCTAGCGTTGCTTAACGATAAAATTTCCATTAGGAATTTCCTCGGCTATTCCCAACCCGTAGAATAAGCGACTACCCGCAACGCATTCCAGTAGCTGGTAAAGTTAATTTTGAAACAAAAGGGCTAACCATTCGCGGGGTAAAAAAAGACCTAGTGGAAAACAAGCAGTGGGCTGTCTTGGCTTTATTTTCAAGTAGATTAATGTTAGGGGTGCAGAGAGGACGGCCTTGTGGAAACCAAGGTCGCCGATCAGCTTGTTTATATACAGGGTGATTTAGTCACATTGTCATTAATTGTAATCACGTGTTCAGAAGATAAAGATAGAAAATCGAAAAAACATTTTTACTCGACCGTTCAAAAGAGAAGCAATCAGCGTTGCCGTTGCCATTTCATGTGTTTAAATCGTCAATCGCATTTCGCGCATTTATTTCCCGCATATTTGTAAATTAAACCACACATATGGAGGCGGAATACGTGGAAAGAACAAAGCAATACAAATACAACCGGTAATTCGCATTGCACAATAGTTAATTTATTTCGGAATGTCGCGCGTGTCGGTTGCATCAGTCGCAATGCGGATGTACGAGCGTATCAACCTCGATACTCAAAGTTGAATGTGATAGAAGCTGTTTTAAATTTAGTTGAATTTTGTAATTAATTTTAAAATCAAAGTGCAAATGATCGCCACTTTATTAACAATGTGCTATTTACATCCAATTCACTGTGTATTATACCGATTAGTTGTAATCCTCGAAGCTCGTGGAAATAAAAATAAATCTTCGTGTACCGAAATTAAAAATTTGAACCAGGTCATCTCAGCTCAATAGTATCCGCTTTCTTGTGTATTTTTAGGCCATCGCTGAACAAAATATAATCCCGAACGCTACCAGGCAATCAATCAAAATGCTTTTAGAAGATACATTTGACGGCAAACGGCAGCAATAAGTGTATTATATGCCACTCGAGCTGATTTTTCGGGCCCAACTCTGGCAAAAAAATGCAGAAATCGAATTTATAATCCCATAGGAACAGAGCGGAAAGGGGGAACCACTACATGTGTAAAACGACGAAAATAAGATCAAACAGAAGTGACATACATTCGGCGGGAATAGGAGCATATCCTACACGGAATCACACTTACCCCGAGGGGTGGCCTCGGGGGAGGCCTCGCTATTACCATCTTAATTGTATATGGTGTCATTCATCCCTGTTCTGCTCGCCAGGGGTTGCTTTGAGAGCTGAAATGCGTCTTGAAAGGGTTTACGGCTTCCCTAATTTGCCATTATGCGTCTTTTACTAGCTCGGAGTAAGTTTAAGGTCGGTAAGGTAACAGGTCATGACACATAATGTTGAATAATTCATTCCCTGGGTGAGACCCGTAATGGGATTGTCTAGGATTTGGGAAAATTCGATTTAAAGTGTGCGCCACCCTTTAAAACGATTAAAACAGGCCAATATACGCACACAGTGATGCAAATCAGTTTGCTATACAATCTGAGGCAACGAAAACATTAAATTTTTATTGTTGCAGATTGGCTTCACAATTCACGTTTTATTTTAACTTATTATTGTATATCTGTGTATCTTTCGCTCTTTGAAATTATTGATTTATGTAAGAAACACCGAAATAAATTCAAAAATACATATTAGATCAAAAAGAAATAAAGACCTACCTCATTGATCAAGTTGGCAGTGACTTTGCGTTTTCGCAGCAAGAAAAATGTCCTTTTCAAGTAAATTTACAACTTGTCTGTTCCAATTTCTCTTGATTTTTGAAAATCGCTGGGACGAAGACACTGTTTTTAATTTGCGTTTCATTTCGTACTACTTGTGCCACCTGCTGGCGACTCAATACGTTCGAGATTTTGCACGAAACATTTCGATAATTCCTACAATATTTTGACAGCCATTCGTAGTACCTACATCGTCTCCTAGAGGGCTATTGCCAACCTCATTCTCGAGATGGTTCTAGAGTGATTCTAGAAGACTCTAACCTCAAATAAATATCGAAAATTTGACAAGTGACGAAATCAAATTATTTGTATACTTCGAAGTTTCAACTAACCGTCTAAATTTTAAGCGTATAGTGACACGTAAGTAAAAGTAAATTTATCTGGCTTCAATCCTTAATAAAATTAAATGATTTTCGTTACAATTTTTTAGTATTTAAATGCCTGTGATTCAAGAAAAACCAGAAAAGAGCATGGCTCTGTTACCACAAGCGGAGGCTGCTACAGGCAGCCAACTGGGCAACCCCCAGGGGGAGGCGAGACAGCCTACTTCACTACAGGGGCTGCTAAGGTTTGCCATGGAAGCGACGAAGGCTGAAGACGCTCCGAATGCCACAGAGTTTCAACCCATGGACGAAGAGGTAGGGATTCAAAGTGAAACATTATTTTTTTACTTGTACGTCACAGCTTGTGTTATATATTTGTCTGGGAACCGTTTTAGAGGAGGAAGTTTTTGGAAGACGCTCTAAAATCGTTAACGGTAGACGTTGTGGAATTGTTACAAAAGCAGATTCGAATCCTTCAGAAAGTCGAACAGGTAAAAGTGGAAGATGACGTTTCGGAGTTCGAGGAAGCCATAGAAACTATTTTGGAGTACGTAGACCAGATAGACACGGCAAACGGTGAATAATTCTTACATTTCATAAGCGTATAAGTAATATTTTTATCGTAATAACTGCGTTATAACACAAAACGATAAAAAAACATACTAATTTCCTTTTGATTCAAATTCGTAACAACATTTCTATGAATTTTTTAGATTTCCACAAGATTGGCGGGTTCACGATACTGTACCCTTGCCTTAAATCTTCGCACCCCAAGATCCGAGCGGGTGGTTGCGAATTGTTGGCCGTTTTGTGCCAGAACAACCCTTACTGTCAACAGGTCATTCTCGATAACGAATTCATACCGAAACTGCTCGCCATGATAGAAAAAGACGAGGATATACAAGTTGTCGTGAAGGCATTGTACGCTCTCAGCGGTAAGTAACACATATCACATTGAAGTGTTAGAAACTAGAATCAGTTTCAAATTCAACAGTTTTCATAATTCATTGAATTTTATTTATACGCTCATTTTTGTTGAAAATTTCAAACTTACTGCGAAAAGGCACAACAAAAAAGAACCTGACTCGTAATATTTCTTGAAAGAAAGTATCAAACACTAGATTTATTTAAAAATTACCAAAGAATCTGGCTAGGAAATGCCAGACATGGCAACACTGGACACTGGAAATAAGGTTATATTTACGATTAAGTTTGACAATCAGAAATACCTCACATATTAAAAGTAATCTGACATATTAAAAGTATAACGTGCCTACTGTAAGTATTACGTACATATTAAAGAGTATAGCTTCACATATTATAACTGTAGCCTCATATTGAAAGTGTTGCCTTTAATTTTAAAAGTATAACCTTATCTATTGAAGGTATTGCTTTACATATTAAAAGTTTACTTTTCATATTAAAAGTATAATCTCGTCTATTTAAAGTATAACGGCATACATTAAAAATATAACCCGGCAAATTAAAAGTATAATCTCATATATTAAAAGTTTTGCCTCACATGTTGGAATTGTAACTTCATATTGAAAGTGTAACCTCATTTATTGAAAGTATTGCCTCACATATTTAAAGTATAGTCTCACATATTAAAAGTATATCCTCACATAAAGTGTAAACTTCCATATTTAAAGTGTAGTCTTACATATTTAAAGTATAGTCTCACATATTAAAAGTTTACCTTTCATATTAAAAGTATAGTCTCGCACATTCAAAATATTGTCACACATTAAAAGTATATCCTCACATAAAGTGTAAACTTCCATATTTAAAGTGTAGTCTTACATATTTAAAGTATAGTCTCACATATTAAAAGTTTGCCTTTCATATTAAAAGTATACATGTCGTACATGTGACAAGTATAACCTTACATAAAGAAAGTCCATATTTAAAGTGTAGTCTCACATATTTAAAGTATAGTGTCACATATTTAAAGTATAGTTTCACATATTAAAAAGTATAGCCTCACACTTTACATATTAAAATTTCAACCTCACATTCACATATGCTTACTTTTTTGAGAAAATAAACAAAATAAATCATGAATATGAAAATGTATTGAATCTCTAGTTCAAGTTATAGCGATGATGATGATAATATTGAAGCATTTGAACTTTGCGCTTGAAAGTTGAAAGTAAATGATATTTTTATTTAAAATAACATATTAGATTTGGAAAAATATGTTCGAGTGATAATTTTAGAGTAAAGCAAAGGGTTACCTACCTGTTAACTCTTCTGTTCTTTAGTAGTCGGTCAGAAACGGTATAACCAATCTTTACACTGCGCAGGTATCGTTAGGGACAATCAAGAGGGCTTCAACCAGCTGATCCACTACAACGGCCTGGTCATCCTCCTCGACACCCTGAAACGGAACAACGAGAAATTCATCATAAAAGCCACATTCCTCCTGTCCGCCCTCTGTAGGCAGCATCCCGACTTAAAAAGTAAGTTCCCCCGTCGCAAACAACGGCGGAGGGTACGGCATATTAATATCTTTCGTTATGCTTACCATGTTCCGTTTTCCTTTACAGGCCGTCTAGTCTTTCTCGACTATCTCCCCTCGCTCATCCAGCTCATAGCGACGGAGAGGACGGCCACCCACGAACACATCTTGTCGCTTCTGGTGGCGCTGGTCGAGGAGAACCCGACCGCCATAGCGGAGTGCAAGAACCCCAAGTACAACCTCAAAGACGTCCTGCAGAAGTACATCACTAGTATTAGGAACAAGGAGGAGTTTTTGGTAAGTGAAAACGTGTTTGTATGCTCAAATGTTCTCATTTTCGTTGGAAAATTTAGGGATTTTAAGTTCTAACATGGAAAAAGGGGAAAAAATTACTGGAAAATCGTTTAAATGATATTTGTGTATGTTCAGTAAGATTTGAAAAAATTTGAGTGTAATCCATTCACATTGTTTATTTTTTGAAAATTACTAATTCTCAGTTTTTTTTTTACAGGAAGAGGAACAGTATTGCAAGAGATTGCTTCATCTTTTATTTGCATAACTCTAGTCTCGATACTAGTACTTAGGATACAAAATATTCAGATTTATTTATTTGTACATTTATTGTTAGCTTCAACTTTTTTAGAAAATACATTTTTTTAATGAAAAGTTGTTTTATTTTTTTGATCTCAAGTCACTATTTAATGTTCCTTCATTTAAATATCGAATATACTGCGTGTAGATGAAAAATGAATATTCATTAACATGAAATTCCATTTAGAAAGGAAGCAAATTAAAGAAGTAGGCCTTGAAATACAAAAATACGTTAGATTTAAAATGGCATGGCCTATTGCTATATGTCCAGTGTGAATTTTGAAAGTTGAAAGGATGGCAAATAAAGAAGTAGGCTTTGAAATAGGTTAGATTTCAATTGTCATGGCTGACTGATATGTCCAAGGTTAAACGATGCCAGCTAAAGAAGTAGGCCGTGAAATGCAGAAATAGGTTAGTTTTCAAGGTTAAAAGAAGCCAGCTAAAGAAGTAGGCTTTGATATGCAGAAATAGGTTAGATTTCAGCTGTCATGGTTTACTTTTTTTGTTCAAAGTCAATTTTGAAAGGTGGTAACAAATAAGTGTTCATTACGTCATGTAGTAAGAATTCTTGGAAATCAATTTGAATTAGCTTAATACTGTTAAAATAAAGTAAAAAAAAAACTACCAATAAAAATATATGTGGGCGACATATATTAGGTGTAATTTCATGCTGGTTGGCGCTGAAGTTTGTAGAATAGTAATTTGCCCCAGTATTATCGATATCTAACAGGAAAACATGATTTTTTAAAACTCAATTTTTTTAATGAGAAGGAAAAAATCATACATTCTGAATAAATACGTTCCTATTATTTTCCATCATCGTCGGTGTTTTTAACTAAGACTGACCCATATGACGGTTGTTTGTTATCTACATAATTTTCTAAACTACAAGAGACAGTGATAGTTAAAATAAAAAAAATCATATATACTCGCGTCAAGAATTCAGACGTCTTACGTCACGGCTGACGTTACACATTTGTTTTTATTGTCAACGCAATTTTCGATATTTGGTCGCGTTGAAAACAATCATTTTTGCAATTTAGTACAATATATAATGCAAACTTTTAGTGTAGTATATAGTTTTATTACTATCAGTTGCAGTTTCTTATATATTTTGATGAAAATATAATGAATTATTCATTTGTTCGTCTGACGTAAGTCGTCTGAATTCTTGTCGCGAGTATATCATCGTACCTAATTTTTATGAAAAATGCATCTAATTATTCTTGAAGTATTCTCAAAGCAAAAGTAAATTTTATGTGTTGTATAAATCAACATATGCTCTGTTAGATGTAAAAATTTTCAATTGTTCTTCATAGCAACCATGATTAAATCACATAAATTTTGAAACTGACGTCTTTTGATATTCAAATAAAATCAAAAGACTCAAGTATAATATATCGTCGAATTCATAATTATATTGTGCAAAAATCCAATATGACACTCATAAGAAAATTTAATGTTGGATATGAAAACATGAGAATCTAGTAAGACTGGAAAATTACCATTTATAGTAAGTTAGGTACAGCTGTAGATAGTAAAATGTCTTCAATTGAACTTTTTTTTTTGTCCACAGCTGTATAGAGTGGGCAAATTTCGATGTTTTGATAGACTCCCCAAGTCTCGATCTCTTTTTTAAGAGAAAATTAATGGTCAAAAGCAAAATGACTTACTAGATGACAACAAATAAAATCTTTGCATGTATTTTTCTGCGTAAATGAATGCAGTCGGGACGTAATTTACTTGAAAATGGTTGATTTTAGAGCTGTGTAACAAGAGCACCTTTTTTGTTCAGAATTGGTCACTGATTAAGGAAAACTTAGTCAATTCACGTAAAAGTAGGATATGCAAGAGTTATGAAGACAAAATTGACCTTTAATTGATGTACACTTCACCCAAAAATTACCTAAATCTACAAAACGGTTTTTAAGTTATTGCGGAAAATGTTTTTTTTTTCAAAATAACATCCTTTAACTCGCTAGGCGTGCATCAAAGAATTTTTTATAAGAATTATATTCTTATTTTGCTAAATTTTTGTACGCTCACACTGGGACACCCTGTATGTAATTTCAGGACACATACTGCTTTAAGTAAGAAAAAGACTATGCAGGATTTAAAAAAATCAAGATTTGGACATTGGACACGTGTAGGTATTTAAATGATATCATTAAAACGCGCTCAGTTTTTTAATACTTTAACCAAGTATTTTTTTCTAGTTTAGTAGATTGTATAGTGTACATCTTAAAACTGACCACGCTGTACATTAAGTTCAGTAATTGTTAAAACTATGTCAGGATATTTTAAAATTATACCTATTCATTTATGTTACACACGCAATAGGTAAATTCGTGGAAAAAAAATCGTGAATGGATAATACTTATGAATCCTCTCTTCGGTTAAAATATAAATACAGCAGCTATAATAGGTAATATAGGAATAAGAAAAAACTATAGTTAGATGGGTGCCTTATAAATAACATTAACCATTGAACAATAAATTGTTCCCGAGAATATTTTTTATTAAAAAATCAAAATCAGGCGGCAAGTTTCTAAGACAGTCGTCACGTTACGTTCAAAATTCCACGTAATCGATGCGGCTGCAAGGTCGGGGGTTGTGCAAGAGAAGCATAATAATAATTTTTCTGACACACACCCCAAATTTATGTAAATTCACAGTTACCGCCCTTAGAACATTTTGTTTACAGTACAGTCGGGGCGAAAACCACACGGACGGTACCACGTCGTCGCTTGGACGTCTCTGACGCGGTCCTTTTTCCTCATTTCACGTCATTTAATTCGCCCTGGAACAAATACGCCAGGCGAAAACCGCCCCGATGTACGGAGAGCCGAGTTTTTTTTACTATTTTCTCGATTTGTGACAGCCACTTCTGGCCGAGAGTGTACCAAGCCGGCGGATTGCAAATGGCGACATGGCAATCTATATATAAATATTATATTTAGACTCGTTACAGATTTTTAGTTTACCGAAAAATTAGTGTTTGGAAGTGTTTCGTGCTATTGTTAAGCGTTTTACACAAAATCGGTGAGTCTCCTTGGCGTTCCTGTTAGAAAGACGGACTAGACGGCAGTTGTTTACGTTTAAAATTTTCTAGTACACCCCCTGAGAACATAGAGTAAATATTGTATACGGTCGGGGCTAGCTGCGACCTACGTGCCAGTTCTTACATGCTTCTGATGTGCGTTCTTAGGACGACTTTTGCCGCAGACTTGAGTCTTGGATGAGTTCTGCCAAGCAATATAATTATTTAAGTGATACATTTTGCATTAAAAGTTTTTATCGATCTTTTGAGTATTTTTTCTTGTGTTGGTGGTGTCTAAGTGTGTCCGGTGCAAGATTAAGGTATTTACAACGCCCTTGTGCATTCGCCTTTCGCCTGCTAGTCAAAATATTGCCATAAATATTGTTTTTATTGTATATTTTTTCGTACCATTATTTAAGGGTTAACCAATATGGCGAGGCTTGCTTTTTATATAATGTTTATTTTAATAATCCAAATTTCCAAGTCGCCCGGCGCCTCGTTTAGCTTTTAACGTAAAGTATTGCATTTAAACAAAATTCCAGTGGAAAATAAATTTGTTAAAACCGATCCGGGTAGGCTAATTATATCAATTGTTATTTTTATGTTGCTGCGCTTTTCTAGTAAACCGTGGACGTAATTTCTTTAAAACAGCGTATTTTTAAAGATTTTCCCCCTGGGTTAGGTTATGTTTTGAGTGTCTTTTTTTCTTTCTACCGGCTATGTTTTGACGAATTTTTCTGCACGCTGTGTGCGTCAAGACGTCGGTTTTACGTGAAAGACGGAGACGGAGAACACCCCATACCCCATGCCAAGAAATATGCACCTTTTGTTCATATTTTCGTTTCCTTGAATTATCCGTAATAAAAAATACCTCCCTGGCTTGGAAATAACGCCTCTAACGTAAATTTATTCTCGGATTTGTTAAATATTCGGTCTGAGCGCTTTTTGTTGATACCGTTTTTGCGTTGTTTTTTATCGATTTTAACAATGTAAATGTATTTAAGTTTGTTTAACAGAGGTGTCACGCTCTTGGCCGAGTGTAGGTTCTTACGTATGTGTATGTTTATTTTTAAAATATTTTACCGTCTGTACTTAATATATTTTTGCTCCCATTTTTTATAAATAAATACTTTTGGCCGATAAAAAAATTTATATTCGGCCTACGTGCGTTCATAGCGTGAGTCAAATTTACATAATTTGCGATTATTTACGTCGATGTTTTCCCAGTTTTAAAAAATCCATATTTTTTTGCTATTAAATGACGATAGTTGTTAATGAATCATTAATATGTAGGTGAGGAATTTTTTCGAGTTCGCGTGGAAGTAAATTTCTAAGGTAAAAAAATACGAATGACAAATTTTTACTTTATTTTCCTGTTTTGTTTGATTGTGCCTCGTATTTACGAGATTTTTGGGAAAAATTAGATACACTTCATTCAGAAAACTTGGGGAAAGGACTAAACAGTCTAATAGTTTTTAAAATAATAATAATCATTATTTAACATGTATGTACCTACTTGAATATTTCAAATATTATTGCAGCTATTCTTGTTTTTCATTTGTTTGTCAGAAAACTAGTTTAATCTTTCTAAAAACATAATTAGATATTCAGGAAAACAGAATTAACCAAATGAAAATGAGCATATTTAAACAAAATCTACCATTTTGAGTTCAGAAAAGTTGGGGAAAGGTCTAGATATAGATAAACAGTCTTATAGTTATTAAAACAATGTTAAAATAATAATAATTATTATTTAACATGTATGTACTTGAATATTTCAATATTATTGCAGTTATTCTTGTTTTCCATTTGTTTCAGAAAATTAGTTTAATGTTGTTAAAAAAATAATTAGATATCCAGGAAAACAGAATTAACCAAGTAAAAATGAGCATATTTAAACAAAATCTACTATTTTGCGTTCAGAAAAATTGGGGAAAGGTCTAGATATAAATAAACGATCTTATATAGTTATTAAATCAATGTTAAAATAATAATAATTATTTAACATGTATGTACTTGAATATTTCAATATTCTTGCAGTTATTCTTGTTTTTAATTTGTTTGTCAGAAAATTAATTTAATCTTGTTACAAAAATAATTAGATATCCAGGAAAACAGAATTAACCAATTGAAAATGAGCATATTTAAACAAAATCTACCATTTTGCATTCAGGAAAATTGAGGAAAGGTCTTGTTTATAAATATTATATCTTATAATTATTAAAACAATGTTAAAATAATAATAATTATTATTATTTAACATGCATGTACTTGGAATATTTCAATATTATTGCAGCTATTCTTGTTCTTCATTTGTTTCTCACAAAACTAATTTAATCTTGTTAAAAAAATAATGAGATCCAGGAAAACTGAATTAACCAAATAAAACGTGCATATTTAAACAAAATCTACCATTTTGCATTCAGAAAAAATGGGGAAAGGTCTAGATATAAATAGTCTTATAGTTATTAAAGTAATGTTAAAATAACATTGTTTAACATGTATGTACTTGAATATTTCAATATTATTGCAGTTATTCTTGTTTTTCATTTGTTTCTCAGAAAACTAGTTTATTCTAGTTAAAAAAATAATTACATATCCAGGAAAACAGAATTAATCAATTGAAAATGAGTATATTTAAAAAAATCTGCAATTTTAGAAAATTTATTTAATTAATTTTGGATATTTTTTTATTTTTGACAATTTTTCATTCATAATATTTAATAACAATAACTTTTAAATTTTATGCTCCGAATTGACAGAATTTGGTCCCGTTCCGTTTCAGATTTTGGAAGTATATACACCGTAAAACAATTTATTTTTGTAAGCCCCATACACACCACCGTACCTCCATGATAGTATACTGACTCATCGAACGACAACAAGATGGTTACCCCGCCCCAGCAATTCTGCGTTCGTTGGAACAGCTACCAGTCCAACCTGCAGAATGCCTTCCCCAAGCTACTAACTTCTGAGCACTTCGTAGATGTCACGTTGGCGTGCGAGAACGAGATGCTCAAGTGTCACAAGGTTGTTCTATCGGCCTGTTCCACCTACTTCGAGAAACTCCTTCTGGACAACCCCTGCCAACATCCCATCATCTTCATGAAAGACATGAAGTGAGTATCATTTTCGACGGTGAGGAGTCGATTCTTGCATTACGAATGCATTATCGTGCATTACTTAGCATTATATAGCATTACTGTGCATTAGGTAGTATTACGGTCATTCTAGAAATTTTCCAACATTGTTTGGAGCAAATAGTTTTAAAATATTACGTAATCAAATGCATTACCAAGCATTACATGAACTTCAATCATAATACGCATTATTCGTACAAATTTTTGCTTAAATAACGTTCCAGATTCAGCGAAATGCAGTCCCTTGTCGACTTTATGTACAAGGGCGAGGTGAACGTCACCCAGGACGACCTACCGTCGCTGCTGAAATCCGCAGAAGCTTTGCAGATACGCGGACTCTGCGGATCCGATCAGTTGTTGAACCCCACTTACTTCGGCAACATCAAACACATGCAACAACACGTTCCAAACCCCTTTCACAACCCTACCGTGAGTATAGTATCATGTCACGTAGAATTGTCCCAAAAACTGACCTTGAAATTGTGTATTTGCAGCCGAAGATGGGTTCGCCCACCGTTAATTCCGAAAACAAACCCCAACCCAGTCAAGTACCCATGAACAAGGACGGTGAACCAGTGGTGGTGAAGAAGGAAGGCAACCAAGGCGCAGAGGGTTCGGATAGCGGAAATAACCCTTCTTCTTCGGAATGTGACTCCAATGACGGCATGTTACAAATAAAAGGTGAGTTTAGGATGTAGAAACTAATTTAATTTTTAGTGGAAATCTATAATTTCTATAATCATAACAAATAATCTAATAATAAACTGTGCTAAACATCACTGTGTTGTCTTACTGACTAACACAGGCCTACTTTGATATCGACACATGTGCTGGAAGTTGTTATTTTTTAAACGATATATAAAATATTACCACATTAATTTTACTGTCACACTTTCACTTACTGTCACACTTTCACTTTACTGTCACACTTTCACTTCACTGTCACTTTCACTTCACTGTCACATTTTCACTTCACTATCACACTTTCATTTCACTGTCACCCTTCAAGTTTAACCTTTCTTTACCCATGTTTCAATCATGTAATATGTCTTTATGCCAGATGCTCAAAATTCTCTGTATTCTCTTCACCATATTACAATTTTTGTCCAACGAGCATGTTTTTATGATTTCTTTTCAAATACCGAAAATCCATGGCATGCATTGTTCTTCTAACAACTGTATCAGATAATTTAGGCACGGCTTCATCGTCAGCTATTGCAGCTTGAATTTTCTTTGCCGTCGGTATTTCATTTTTGAAGAACAATCCATGAATTTTTGTCATGATCGATTTCTATTTTTTTGCTTCCTCGTGTTTCTGCTTTGGATTTACTTTTACAATTTTCTTTATAGAATGATAAACACTTCACTTGAGTTTGATTGAGCCTTTATCGTGTCCACAATCGTATCGCTGTGCATAGAGACTGACACAGTATGACTACTGATATAATAATGTTTAAGCTCTTATAAAAATCATTTTATATTTCATATGCTTTATAGTAATAGTGCTTTTATATTATCTATGTGTCGCTGATATTGATTTAGGACACATAAATTAATATTTTTATTGAAAAACCCTTTAGAGGATATAGAAGAGGAACCGGACGATTCATTCTTTGACGGAGACAGTGAACTAATGGATCAGGAGCTCACGGAAGAAGACGGGACTGTAAACACTGATGTTAAACCTCAGTTCTCTGCAATCGCCAACGTTTCTTGCCAGTACGATGGAACGCCAGGTAAAGACCACGGATTTATTTATTTTTTTTCGTACCATGCATCTTATATTGTTAGGGTCGGCCAACCGTCGCATCCGGAGGTCGGACGAGGAGCTCCGCAGAGCGGCAGAGTGTATAACCCGCGGACAGACCTTCCAGACGGTCAGTGACCAGTTCAACATCCCCATATCCACCATTCGGTTCTACATGGCGCGGAAGGGTATCTTGCCGAGACGTAAACGTGGCAGGGCGTGCGCTGGGCCTCTAGGAGTGGGCATGAGCGGGATGCCCATCAGTACATCGTACAATTCTCCGGCGAGTCCCATAGGCCCTCCGTACCATATCGTGCACTACAAGTTACCGGCGTTGGGCGTCTCGAAACTTAAATAGGTGTCAGGAACACGTGGTTTAGTATGTTGAAGTAATTTTGGGTTTTCTCATGTCTCGTGTCTGGTTGACGTTCTGTTGTCGTAGGCCCATTTTATTATTAGCATTATTTGATGTAACGGACGGAGTTCCGAATCGATGGCGTGCTCCAAGGCTCCATTCTGGGGCTCCTAATCGTTTTAGTGGCTTATAATTGAAATTTGGGTTTCGATATGACTGTTGACAAATAAATGTTGATTTTACGTTTGTGGAAATAATTTTGTCAGTTTTGAAGGTGTATTGTAAAGATAACTTTGCGATTGCTTTCCTTCTTGGAGTGCCACCGATTCCAACGATTTGTTCCGTGTCTTCATAATCGACTGTTCTGAGGCCATATTTATATAAAATTCACTTTTTTTATTTATTTATAATTTTTACAATTTTTTTTTTAATTTTGAGGATCTCGTCGTGACTTTATTTTTCGTCACTTTTGGACGGTACTTAGGAGATAAGTATTTTTTTGCTGCCAAATAAGATTTTTTATTTATTTAACTTAATTTTTAGTTTCTCATGATTTTTACTTTGATTTCGCGTTCGTTTCGATCAAGTAAAAATATGTCTTCTCTAAGAATAATGTAAACTTAAGAAAAATTGTGGTAGAATGAAATTTTGTAGGATGTGAACTCTAGTAAATATATGGATATCGGAAACTACTACGGTATAGGAAAGTTGTTGTACAAATTCTGTCTGACTTTGATATTATACCTATGAAAAAAAATCTCAATTTGAAACCTGTACTAGTCTTTTAACGGAAGATTATTTTTCGTACGTAAGTTTTTAGTATTTTTTTTTGCATTTTACACAAATTAGTTGTAGTTTTGCTGCCATTCTTTAAGAATATCCCCATTAGCATAGTATGTTAACAAGAACTGGGATCTGCTAGGTTAACGAGCTGGTGCATTACCAAGTCCAAAAAGCACATCACATTTTTCACAAGTTTTGTGAATGGACTATACACGATTAAAAAAATTCTCGCTCCCAGTTTATCACTTTTAAATTAAGTTGTCGAGCTCAATGAAAACTAACCATTTATTTATACAAATATCGTGATATCTTGCTCTCTATTTTAACACATTATGGTTTTCTTTACCCGGTCGCCGGACTTAGTCGTAATCAAAAAAATTAAATACGAAATAGGCTTCCATTTTTACACTCATAATTGTACGTACTAAGTGAACCAGTGAATGAGGACATAGTCGCCTTAGAGTATATTTTACGATGCCAAGTACTTATTCGTTATCTGCAGGTACAAAACGGTTTTGTTTTTCGTTCGAGGTAAGGGTAATCAAATTATTCGTTTCGTCTTTCATAGTTAAGAGAGTTACTGTGAGATTAAGGTAAAACTTATTTTATTTATCGCGTAATTTACATGTAACATAACCTTTCACGCGACCTGTCAGAAAATTCATGGTATACGTTCAGTATAAAATACTTTTAGACCCTCTTTGCACAGCAAAAATAAAATATTTACTAAATCAGTCATTAATGCAGTGGGCCCTAAGTTCGTACCTTGTGGAAGTTATATTATTTGTTTTGCTTCTGTAACGGTAGGCCTTGATATTTTTGACAGGCCGCATGAGAACAATTGACTGACTAGAGTGGCAGCATCAACCTTTGAAGCAATATGACCGACAATGCGCTTAGTTTTGTTTTTAGTGTAGCGTCTACTTAAAAGGTTATCTTTCTTAATTTTTAATGCAATTTTGCCAGTGATACAAATAGAGAGGGATTATTTTTAGATCCATACAATATATACTTTTTCATAGAACCGCACTCACCTCATAGAAAAAAAGCAGATTAGGTTAGGGTTTAGATCGAGGCCGCTTTCATCGCCAAAGGAAAATATTCAAGTAGTAAATACTAGACAATATATTTTTAGAAACGAATTATATAAAATACTGTACTTTTTTTTTAAAGATACTTAAAATTTCCGTGACCCGTAAATGTAATTGTAAGAACATAATTATTTATAGATGGGTGGAAACAATTGTATTCGTTTTAGTAAGATGATCATTTTTTTGTTGGTCGATGGAAACGGTCGAGGTTAAATCGAGATATTCTATTTCTGAGACCGCAAAGGGACTGAATATCAGTTTGAGAGGAAAAAAAGCAGAAACAGAGACACCACGTTAGGTGCCACAACTCTAATCTTTGTAAAAAAATGAACAATCGTATTCTATACAAAGAGGTTACGGAAAAATGTTACATAACCTAACATTTTTATATATTTTCTGTAATCTCGATATTATACATAAGACTTAGGAGATAAGATATAGATTAGAGGGTTTTGTCTGATTTACTGTGTTATTTATACAAGAAATGTATCGTTTTGTACGTTTGAAAGGCTTCTGAGAAAACGTCTTTTGAACGGATTAATTTTAAGTTTCGTAGTTCTTTCGTGTACGATAATATTAGATTAGGTTTACTGAAATTCTGTTTTTCTTTTTTTTTTGTATTATATTTTAATACCTGTGTGTAATTTTTTGAGTATTATCTACTTTATAGTATTTTTTTCGCAGCTGTTCTTAGTTCATTTAGCTCCTACCCCCCTCCCCCCCCTGTAAAGTATATTATGTGTAAAAGTGCCATCTATAATATATTTTTCTAGTTAAATAGAACGCTTATGTCTTTGTGACTTAGACACTGTATACAGTATTCAGTCGTAAATATACAAGTATTATATACAAGCTTTTATTTTATTTTCCCTATTCCAAATATTGAAAAAAATTAAATATAAAAATTATAAAATGCTGTTATATAGGTTACATGTGGAACGTACCTTTTTGTTTCTGAACATAGTCGCTATCTTCAAAAGTTATAAATCTCATTAGAGCGAATTCTCCATATTTAAATACTTGACATAAACCTAACCTATCTTTTTATATATCCTCACGTGTATATGAAGAAATAAATGTTAGTTAGGCTTTGCTGTAAAAAAATATGGGTAATAAACAAAAACCTACAAAGAGGAAGATTAGTGAAACAAATGAGCAACAAAAAGAATTGGATACAGAATCGAATGAAGAGGTGAGTCTTGTCCAAATATCTATATAACAAAACAATCCTAAAATATCGGCTTTTTAAGGACGACTTCTTGAACATAGTTAACGGCGAGGACGGTGATAGCTCAGATTCGGAAAGAGAAATTGAAGAATCTGAAGATGAAGATAACCAACTTGCTGAAGAAGAATCTGAAGCAGATTCTGACGATCTATCGGACGAAGATATCGAAGAAGAAACCGAAGACGATGAGGCCGGAGAAAGTGAAGACAGCGAAGAAGAGGAAGAAGCTGGGGGTAACAGTGAAAGCGAAGAAACAGAAGAGGAAGCCGGGGGAGATGACCAGTTGGATACTGACGAGTCGAAAAATAAACAAGATAATGGAAATTCTATTGTAGATAAGAAGAAAACGAAGAAACTGACGCAAGTTAAAGGTAAGTATGATAGGTTTTAGCTGTGTTGTGTAATATGTATTCGGTATTTTTAGAGACGAGAAACGAAAACAAACAAAATGAGTACGCAGATCATGATACTTCCGATGAAGAAGACATAAGGAACACCGTTGGAAATATACCAATGAATTGGTATGACGAGTACAAGCATCTAGGTAAGATTTACAGTTGAATTTATACAAATAATTTAATTCATTGCCCTTTCAAATATCAGGTTACGATTGGGACGGAAACCAGATATTAAAACCAGAAACCGGTGATCAGCTGGACAACTTCCTCAAGAGAATGGAAGATCCAGATTTCTGGAGAACCGTAAAGGACCCCCAAACAGGCCAAGACGTAGTTTTAAGTGACGAAGACGTGCAACTAATCAGAAGAATCAAAGCGCAGAAAATACCAGACGTTTCGTTCGACGAATATGCCGTAAGCAATTATCGACTTGATAAAAAAATATATATTTCATTTCGTGCACTTTCAGCCTTGGATCGAGTGGTTTACCAGTGAGGTAGAAAAAATGCCCATCAGGAAATTTCCCGAACACAAACGTTCCTTCCTGCCGAGTAAACACGAAGCTAGGAAAGTATCCAAACTAGTACACGCCTTGAAAATGGGTTGGATCAAGACACGAGCTGAACAAGAGAAGTTACGTGCTAAGAAGGAGCCTCAATTCTACATGCTGTGGCAGACCGACGACCAAGCAGAGGAAATGAGGCGAATACACAAGCATATTGCCGCCCCTAAACGACTTTTACCAGGTACAAAATTCAGTCATAATGTCATTAATTGTAATCACTAATAAAGACAGACAAAAAATGTACTTCACCTTTTAAACGAGAAGCAAATGCACTCGTAACTCCCAGTAACACGTGGCTGGTATGCAACATATTTATTAACAAATAAATAATTTTTAAGGTAAAATATCTTATTCAATCAAGTTTCTAGGTAAAAAAAATCTGATCATCGGATTAGAGGAGTGCCGGATTGTTTGTCTCAGAATGTGTCTCGGAGTGTTTTTTGTCGACAAAATAAGGTTTTTTCTTATTACTTCAAGCACCTTCAAGTCAGTATTTAAATATAAAAAAGTTTTCAGCCCCTTTTAATAATTTACCTAGTAAATATTGATCCTTTATCTCATTATTTATGTAACAAAATATAAAGGGTTTACTATTTGATACGTTAGAGTTTTGTAACTTAATATATATTAAATATTTTTGAAATTAAAACATAATAATGTTAATTTTCTTTTAAAATCGGGACTGCCATCGGTCAGTAACAGTTTGAAAAGGGGTTTAAATATGATTTGAATTTTTTTTTCAGTGTAAATATGCATTTAAAATTTTTTTTGTGTATTTGTGTTTTCCCTATCATCTTATTTGGATGATTTCACGTTTTTTTTCAGGCCATGCGGAAAGTTACAACCCTCCTCCGGAATACCTATTCGACGCCAAGGAACTTAAAGAATGGAACAAGCAGAAAAATTCTCCTTGGAAGCGGAAGCTACATTTCGTCCCGCAGAAGTTCGATTCTCTACGGCAAGTTCCCGCATATCCCAGGTTCATTAAAGAACGTTTCCTGCGGTGTCTTGACTTGTACTTATGCCCGAGAGCCATAAAAATGAAACTAAATATAGACCCAGAGTCGTTGGTACCGAAACTGCCCAGTCCGAAGGACCTGCAGCCCTTCCCCACAGTTCTAGCCCTTGAATATACAGGTAAGATTTCAAATTTAATGCGAAATCGCCGAATTTAACCTTATTTTGATAATACAGGTCATACGGATATGGTAAGGAGTATAAGCACCGACAAAACGGGACAATATCTACTCAGTGGGTCCGACGATGGTACTATAAAAATATGGGAGGTCAATACAGGCAGGTGCCTCAAAACTATAAAGACTGATAACGTGGTTAGGTCTGTCGAATGGTGTCCAAACGCAGCTTTGTCCCTCGTGTTAGTCGCAACGGGTCAGGAAGTCCTACTAATCAATCCGAATGTCGGTAAGTAAAGGGAGATGTAATTGTTAACGTTTTGAAGCAATGTGAGAACATCATTTATTAATCTGGGCGACTAGAAGATTTCTTACGGATATCGAGTTTTAACGATTGCCATCAATATGCTGACAAGTTTTGAATTTTTTTAATTATTCATATATTTTATTAATAATTCTGCAGTCAGGTTTGAAAATAGTAGAATATGACTCAATTTACAGTAATTAACACAAAGAGAGATAAACTTTTCGTATAAAAAAAAAGAAGATAAATATATTTTTTATATAATATTGTGTTCCACATACCTTGCTCGATTTCTATTGGTAACAACACTGTGACGTCAATTCAACTGCGTTAATTCGGATCTGCCTATGATTAAATTTTGTGTTTATGTTCTTAAATATGGCAATAATTCGAGCACTACAACGTGTTCTCAAAATTGTAACAGTCTTATCTGCTTTATAAAACTCGAAAGAGTATGCTGATAAAAAAAGACAAAAAATAGTAGTACAGCGAAGAAACTATTTAACACAGCGAAGAATATTTTACACTGAGGAAACATGGATAAATGAAGACTATACGAAAGGCTGTACAGTGCATAATAAGCGCAGTGTAGTGTATAATAAGTGTTAATGAGTGACTATTATAGTGCTAGTGTAGTATTGTATATTGTGTATGTATAGTGCTGTATATTAAACTGAGTTTATAAATTTTTTTAATTAAACTATTAGTGCTACTTTCACTCGACGCCAACTTATTTTTGGTAATTTTGTCTTTTTTGAACCCTTCTCAAGTGGTACACCTATGGAATCTTTTCCCCTGCAACCCTTATCTCCCCTACTCCTCTAAGTGCCGCAAATTAGTCAATCTCTACCATTTTGAACTCGGGTATAAAAAAACTTACATCAGTTACTACGAATCGTAACTTTCACATTTCTCTCAGCATTCTTTGTTAGACATATGCACAATGTTAGATACAAAACAAATAGCAATTTATGAAAGAATGGTGGTTTAATCTTGCTTTACCCATAATTTAATGATAATTGCAAAGTTTTGTATGTACGAATTGTTTCTTAACTGTCTTTACATTTAGGTGATTTCCTCGTCAACAGCAAGACCGACACCGTTTTAAAAGAAGTCCCCAAATCAGACGTGATCATAAACGAACGAGTCCGCACGACAGTCCAATGGTCAGAACCAGACGATGTCCAGTACGACCGCGGGGTCCGAATAATCCTGAAACATTTCAAAGAAGTATCCCAAGTGACATGGCACGGCCGCGGAGACTACTTCGCGTCCGTTATGCCCGATGGACAGAACCGCGCCGTCCTGATATCCCAGATCTCAAAACGCCGATCTCAGTTGCCCTTTACTAAAGCGAAAGGACTGGTACAGTGTGTTTTGTTCCATCCGACGAAACCGTTTTTGTTCGTTGCCACCCAGAGACACGTCAGGATCTACGATTTGGTTAAGCAGACGCTCATGAAGAAGCTTTTGACTAATTCCAAGTGGATTTCAACGATGGCGATACATCCCGGAGGGGATAATTTGCTCGTGGGGACGTACGATAGGAAAATGCTGTGGTTCGACTTGGATCTGAGCACGAAACCGTATCAGACTTTGAGATTGCACGGTACCGCTGTCAGGGGCGTGGCGTACCATAAACGGTACCCATTGTTCGCGTCTGGATCTGACGATAGAAGTCTCATTATTTCGCACGGAATGGTTTATAAGTAAGTATTAAAGTCGTAATTAAGGTTAATGTAATTGAAATTATTGTTTTTTTCAGTGATTTACTTCAAAATCCGTTGATTGTTCCCCTGAAACGGCTTCAGGATCACAAAGCTTTCAATGATTTTGGGATTTTCGGAGTACATTTCCACCCTCTGCAACCGTGGGTTTTCACCTCGGGCGCAGACGGTACTATTAAGTTATATTCTAATTGATGTTATAATGTTTATTTTTTACAATAAAATAATTGAAATGGACTATAGTTTTTGCGTTTTTCAATAAAGAGTACTTTTAACACGATAATTTTCGGACACTTGTTGAGTTGAAACCAATTAAATTTTTTTGTAAAGTGTTAAATAAATAATACATATTTGAAATATAAGTTTAGAGGTGTACTGTACAGCATAAATATATATAAAACATTATTCTAATACTAAATAAATAGAAAAAATGTACTTACATTAAAATTTGAATTTCAAACACACGCGACACCATTTTCTCTTCTTTACGTTATACCAACATTGCGTAGTTCGAACTTCGAACAAAAGACCACAGAATACCAAATTGTTACGTATTCTGTGGTGAAAACTGCTGGGGTTGGCTACTCTGCTTCGCTGTCACATTAATCACATAACCTAACTTTCTCATCAAAACAATCCATGTGTTTAGCAATTTTCTAATATTTACACACATAAAAGAATAAAATGGGCAAGCTAAACGTATCCATAATGAGATATCTGACTCCAGAGGACTTCAGAGTGCTCACAGCTATCGAAATGGGCATGAAGAATCACGAATTGGTGCCTGCTCCCATGGCAGCTTCCATAGCCAACTTGCAACACGGTGGGGTACATAAACTATTACGAGAACTGTGCAAACACAGACTTTTAAGTTACGAGAGGGGTAAAAAGTACGATGGATATCGCTTGACGAACACCGGATACGATTATCTGGCTTTACATTCGCTTACCAAACGTGGAACCGTTGCTTCTTTTGGAAACCAAATTGGTGTTGGAAAAGAGAGCAATATATACATCGTGGCGGATCCCGAAGGCGAAGAGCTCTGCTTAAAGCTTCACAGACTTGGTAGGGTATGTTTTCGTAAAGTAACGGAAAAGAGAGACTATCATAAACATCGTAAATCTGCGTCTTGGCTGTACTTGTCCAGGATATCTGCCACAAAGGAGTTTGCTTATATGACTGCGTTACACGACAGGAAATTTCCCGTGCCTAAGCCTATAGATTTCAACAGACATTGCGTCGTCATGGAACTAATTCGAGGCAAGCTACTAAACCACGTGATGGAAGTAGAAAACGTGGAGGGTCTTTATGACGAACTAATGAATTTAATCATAAGATTCGCCGATTCCGGAGTGATCCACGGAGACTTTAACGAATTTAACATTATTCTAACCGAAGAAGAGAAACCCGTCATAATAGACTTTCCTCAAATGATTTCGACCGAACACCCCAATGCTGAATATTTCTTCAACAGAGACGTGAATTGCGTGCGAGAGTTTTTCAAAAAACGCTTCAATTATGAGAGCGAGCTGTACCCGAAATTTTCAGACGTAGAAAGAAACGACAACTTGGACGCTGAAGTTTTATGCTCAGGATTCACAAAGGAAATGTCCAAACACATAAATAAGGAGCTAGGCCTTGATGACACTGAAAGTGATGAAGATATACATGAAGAAGAAGAAAACGACAACGATTTAAGCCACAAGGAAGTAGACGATGAAGAAGAACAGTTCTTTGATGCCTGTGAAACTCTACGAGAAGATAAGAAGGCAAATAACGATAAAAATACAGAAGTGAACTGCTCAAATGGAGGTACAAATTATGCAACGATTGATTTTATCGCGGAACAAATGAAAAATAACGTAGTACCGCAAAACGACGAAGAAAGTAAGCTAATTGTATTTTACGTTAAATTTAAACTAATTGATTACTTTCAGGTGACCATTCTGGCTTCCAGTCAGACGACAACTCTTTCGACGATTTGGAAACGAGAAGCATTAGATCGTCAGCCACCACCATACACCCCGACGAAATAAAAAAGCGTGTGAAAAAACAAATAGCGGCAAGGGAAAGACGGGACCATAGGAAAAAATGTGTGGCGAAAGGAGAGGCCAGTGCTGTTACAAGATCCAGACGGGAAAATATAAATACGATAAAGCAAAGCAAAGGAATTTGGGGATATGATGAATAATTTTTTGTGTTGTAGTTTTATATTAATAAAAATATAGAGTATAATTTTATTAGAAATTTATGTTCTTTTTTTCTGATTATTTTAAACTTGTTCAACTTATTGGTTGATTTTATCAAAATTTTCCAATTTAATAGATATTGAAACTACACAAAAGTAAAGAATATTTGAGAAAATTAACAGTCGCATAGGAAATATTTTTAAAAGGTCATAATTTTGGTAATTTTATGTTATTTGAACCCTTCTTTACTGATACGTCTATGGAATTTTGAATTGGCTTTATCTACTAAATCGCAACGGCTGTATTACAAAGGCGACGCGATTCAGCAAACAATGACTGCAAGTTTATATGAATTTTTGCTTATCATTTGAATATAAATGATTGTTGTACAAGCGTTAATCTTACAAATGTTTTAATTTTTAATGTTAGAAGTTACAAATTTAAATTTCAAATGGTATTCGAAATTACCATTCGACTCTCAATTTCTATTGGTTTATTTCATAAAACATAAAATTGAAATTCAATTTCCCCATAATTTGGTAATATTTCTTGTTACACTATTGCCTCGCTGAACTATTGCCACACCCGACCTAGACCAATCCTGTCATTTTATTTTGTACCAAATACCATGGCTGTCTGATGTTTACATTGTGGAGCTCTACAATTCCGTTACAAGAAAAATCTTATCTATTTTTATACTTATCTGGGAGTTTTGTATCGTTATCAGTGCCAATTAGCGATTAGATAGCCATGTCTAGCGAGTCGGTAAAAAACGTAAGTACCTAAATCTCGTATTTCGGTCACTGATAAGGCTTCAAGTTCTAACAGTGTATATCTTTTGAGATAAACACGACTAGTATTGTTTATAAACGTTACTTGTGACGCTTCTAGGACATATACCTAGGGTTTATTTTAAAAAGTTTTAGAAAAACCAAGGAATGCAAAAAGTAACATACGTTGCAAGAACAATGAAAACTTATTTATTCTAAAAATTTTTTTCAGTTCTCCAGCTTAGAAACGCCTGGGTATGTGGGCTTTGCGAACCTTCCCAATCAAGTACACCGCAAGTCCGTTAAGAAGGGCTTCGAATTCACCCTTATGGTCGTCGGTGAGAGTGGACTTGGAAAATCTACCTTAGTTAACGCACTTTTCCTCACTGATCTCTACCCCGAAAGACTAGTGCCTGATGCTGTGGGTAAGCCGCATTCACAATAACACCCAAAGGATGTATAAACGGTCTTAATTTTCCAGAAAAAATGAAACAGACTGTGAAGTTGGAGCCATCCACCGTAGAAATAGAGGAAAGGGGTGTGAAATTACGCTTAACCGTTGTCGATACGCCGGGTTACGGCGATGCCATTGACAACACCGATTCCTTTTCCGAGATAATACGGTACATCGACGAGCAGTTCGAGAGGTTCTTGAGGGACGAGTCGGGTCTTAACAGGAAGAATATTATGGATAACCGCATACATTGCTGTTTTTATTTCATTTCACCGTTTGGCCATGGGTAAGTGGGTTGAAATGTCAATTTTTGTTAATATTTAGCGCAAACTATTACGTTAGGTTTAAATTTATAAGACAATTATATATATTTTAATATTGCATAATTTATTGTTAAAATTATATCATTGCGGATTAACGCTACTGGGTTAACTTTAACTAAGTTTAAATATTTTAAGAGGAGATAGAGGAAAATTAGAATTAATTTCAGAAAATTCCAAATTTATTTATAAAGCGAGAACATTTTGTTCAAAACTATTAAACTGTTGATGTTTGGAAAGTACAGCAACCATCGACACAACTGCAACAGACGGAAGACTAAACAGTAAAATTTGTTGTCATAATTAAAACCCTGTGTGTTTTTGTGTTTTCCTTCAGTTTTCAGTGACTATTTTTTCAGTTTTAAAAGTTTTATAGTGCTTTTTATATTAAATAAAGGAATTTGTATGCGGTTTTTCTAGAATCAAGGGCAAATCCAGCGGAGCTACAGTTAACTGATAAAATTTTATAATTAAATTAGTATTCCTTTTGTGCGATTTTCTTAGAATAAATGAGCATTTAATTTAACTGTATACGGAGTGTCTATTTTGTTGTTAATGGATAATCCTCACGGATTTGTAGTAAGTGAAAATGCAGTTTTGACAATTTCGAACGAAAAAATGAAAAATCATTACAAAATATTGCAGCTAACTGGATTAACTATTACCTATGTTTATTTTCCTTGTTTCTACATTTGGGAATTGCTGTAAAAAACAACCGCATGGTATCATGTCGGGCAATGGTTATCATAAGCACTGATTTTCCTAAGGAAAAGATGGTTTTGCCCCATTTTTTAAACATCTAGTAAAAATTCCAAAATATTTTTTTTTATTATTTTTTAGACCTCATATTTTACTGTGCACAAATTTCTTCAATATTTATTATGGCTACAGCTTCATTTTTAAAAGCATAGTGTGATAGTACCCTTTTTATATCTATCAGTCACAACATATTTCATTGTAGACAGGAAATGCATATCATTTCTATCTTAGATAAAACAATTACCGAATGTAAACAGAATATAGTTGAAACTGAGGTTTTAAAGTCTATTTCTACTCTTTTAAAGTTCACCAACATCTGTCTGACAGCCTTTTTGGTAACATATGTCCTGGAAAATTAAAATTAGTATATACAAATTTAAAACTACCATTGTATGCTATTTATTTTTCCATCTGGTATGCTTTGTTTGTGTTATTACAGATTTCTCCATTGTGTTTGATTTTGTTAATGCTTATTTACAAAGCAATTAAGGTCATGAAATATAATCATTAACATTCAGAAATTGTTTACTGATACAGTTTATTTTGTACAAGTTTAGTATGGAAGGAAGTTGGTCCTAAATTTGTCTACTTTTACCTTTCACTTACCTACAAATTTTCCACAGTAATTTATTTGTAGGTAATAAATTAAATTGCATTTGAAAGATATAATAAATCAATTATAGCCACCATATCACCTTTCACAGCAGTAGTTTTGTAAACATATACTTTACCTGTCTCAGCATTTTAAATAAGGGACCATAAACAATATATTTTGTTGATAAGTGTTTAATTTTGAAAATGATGTAATTTATTATTTAATAGATTTTACAGGATGTTCTAGAAATGAGTTTATTTCCAGTTGTTTTCGATCACTTTGTACATTAATGAATAGAATAGACAGTAATTGTGTTTTTCCTAAAAACTGTAGTAATTTATTTTTTAATAGATTATACAGAATGTTCTAGAAATGAGTTTATTTTCATTTATTTCCTGTTACTTTGTACATTAATGAATAGAGTAGATAATAATTGTGTTTTTCCTAAAAACTATATTTCTAACGATTCTAACAACAGTAGATACCCGTTTTGAGTTAATTTGAAATTTTACACTAATATGCAACGTCCACTGTAAAAAAACCTAAGCTCAAAAATGTTACATTATGAAATGTCACTGGGAATTGTAATGGCTAGTGCCCTCTAACAGATAATTAAAAATTAGTAACTGTGACATTATTAACGATTTTAACAAGAGTAGATAGCTTTGAATGATCGTTGCAGCACAGAATAAAGTTTGAAACAGTTATTATAGGCGTTAGAAGTGACTGCTGTTGCTTGGGGAAAACGTTCAAAAAATTTCGAGAGTGACTTACTGATAATATAAAATCACCATTACTTGAAAGTGTATAAAATATAAAATGACTTTTACATGAGCTCAAACATTGTTTGTCTTATTAATACTGTGCCTCCTTCTATGCATAGAGATACGACTGTGGATACAATAAGAGCACAATCAAACTGAAGTCCGATGTATTCTCTACCTCTGTTTCTTGCTTGGGAAAATAATTTTTTACTGTGTGTGCTAGAATTTGATTTAGTTGACGTTAGAAACACCAATAAACGTATTCGTAATTTCAGTGGCTAAAATAAATTAAGAAATGAATTAATATAAAGTTTTAGTATTAATTATATCTTGGTTTGTGATTTTATAACAGTTTTGCATTTATAATACTTTTATTTTTATTTATGAAATGTATTTTTTGAAAAACCAATTTTTTTTGTTTGTTTTCATAAGAGTTTTCTGTTGTTATCGATCAGTAATAGTAGTTTTGCTATTGGCAATCATATTTTGCATATTTGCTACATTTGCGTTTTATTTTTTTTATCTTCCCTGAAAACGTAGTCATATTCCTTTTTGAGAAAAACGCACCTTTCCCCGATTCTTTGCAGTTTGAAGCCCTTAGACATAGAATTCATGAAGCAGCTCCACAACAAAGTAAACATCGTTCCTGTGATCGCCAAGGCCGACGTCCTAACCAAGAAAGAAATGCTAAAACTGAAGAAGAAGGTCCTCGACGAGATCGCCGAGAACGGCATTCGGATCTACTCCCTGCCCGAGTGCGACTCTGACGAAGACGAGGAATACAAGGAACAGGTAACAGAAATTCCTGCAGGAAAAGCGTCAATTTTTACTGAAATCGTATTACCAGGTGCGCCAACTAAAGCAGGCGGTGCCGTTCGCCGTGTGCGGTGCCAACACACTGTTGGAAGTGCGAGGTAGGAAGGTGAGGGGCCGCCTGTACCCGTGGGGGGTCGTCGAGGTGGAGAATCCCGAGCACTGCGACTTCATCAAGCTGCGCACGATGCTGATCACGCACATGCAAGATCTGCAAGAGATCACGCAGCAGGTGCACTACGAGAACTACAGGTCCGAGCGGTTGGCCAAGGGGGCACCTCCACCGAAACGTAATACGTAAGTATTGTTTGAATTTCGTATTGTTTACAAGTTATGTTTGTGTTAAACAACATAGTGTTTATATTAGTATAGTTAGTCAGTCTAGGCTTTCAAAAATTGACAAGAGATGGCAGCATCAGTCCTACTTTGCAGATATATGTTTTCAGGGTTGCCAAAGTTAATTGAAATTTTCCACCGATTGCATATTTAACGTTAATTTCAATTTCTTTCATCATGTTTCACTTTTTTGCTGTTTTTCACTTTGAGCACTTTGTAACGTATGATAAACACTTGTACAGACACTTTTATTAAAAAATTGCACCTTTCCACAGCATCATTGACCGACATATTCGTGTTTTATGCTCGAATTCCCATTCATTTGTTAAATTTGGTCATTTATGTTTACAATTATTATCAGATACGTCACTAACATTCGGAACCCGTAGATTTACACATTTTTAGAATAACTAAAATGTAAAAATAACACATCGTTCCCACTTTAGGATCATAGACGATAAATCTAACATTGTAAGCGAAAAGGACAGGATCCTGCAGGAGAAGGAGGCGGAGCTGAAACGCATGCAGGAGATGATCGCGGCGATGCAGGCCAAAATGCAGCAGACGCAATAATACCAGAGTATTTTTATTTACAAGTTTGTGTTACATATCTCACGATGCCTATATTTTATCTTTATTTTTGCTCAGATTATGTACTTTAATGTCTGATACCTTAGGGTTACGCGCGAGAGAGAGAGATAGATATTTATGTATTTTTTTATGGACTGTGACACATTCAAAAGGAGCTATTCGTTTCGAATATTTTATTTTTCACTTACATATTTTTATGTAAATTTGGTTTTGTTTGTTGGTTTTGCGTGATGTCTGTGAAATTTTGGATGTAGTCGCGGTTTAAAGATAACCACGCACTGCAAGATTTAATGTTGATTAAAATGTCCTATTGCGTGGAGGTCTTTATTCTAGTGGCAATTCATTGAAATAATGCTAGAGACAAATTTTATTATTGATTTGTGTTTTTAGATAGTCTCTTAATTTTTTTACGTATGATGTATTTTATATAATAAAATCTGATATTTTATAATGTGTCTTATTTCCATCATTTAAAATTTTTATTACCGTAAATTACAGTTACAATTCAGAATATTCAAAAATGCCGTTAATATATTTGAAATGCCGAAAATACCGATATAAAATATACCGTTCTATGATAACGGTTTCGGACGCAAATTTAAGTAGTTAGTGAGACCTCTAGTGGCTAGAAACTAAACGAAGTAACCGAGTTTTGCCATTTGCTCAGTAGAGGGTACCCTATCCCATTTAATTTTGTTGTTGGTGTAAATTTTATAATTTTCACTTTATTAACAGTGTATTTTTTATATAATGTATATATTCTTATGATTAAAGTGCGATTTAAACAATCAAAAAGTGTGTGATATTAAAGCTCGTCTTGAAAAAGGTAAGAAACTGCCATATAAAAAGTAGTATAAAATTTAAGAGGGGTAATACAAGTTAAAACTGTGGGTACTTACATAACCTGAATTTCTAAACATATCTTGTTGCTCCTCTTTAACTCGCAGGGTAGAAAAATTTAAAATTAAATCATAATTTTTAGTTTTTTTTGGCGTTTTAGGAAATAGTGTGACAGCTAATGGCTGTAAACTAAACTAACTTACTGTATTTAAACATTTACTCTTTAGAGGGCACCACTTCTCTAATCTGTTTGCATATTTTGTTGGTGTTAATTTTAAAATGTTTGATTTATTGCAAAACACTGTGTATTTTTTTATATAAACTTATATATTTTGTAATTAAAGTGCACTTTAAACATTCTAAAAGTGATATTCAAGTTCGAGTCGGAAAAGGTAAGAAATCAAAACATTTCGTAATAACCTTATATTAAATTTAAAAACAAACATTTGGAATGTAACAGAATCGCTTAAAAGATATATCACAATAGTGTACTATACTAAAATTCAACTACACTGTTACATAATAATAACAACTAATAAAGAATTTAAGAGGTATATAGGTAATAATTATAGTTTAAACTATAGGTACTTATACATAACCTGGTTTTCAATATGTATTATTTTGATGCTAAACTATATATTTAACAATGGGAGGTAAAGATATGTATTTAATATAATAAAAACAATGTAATATATTGTATAAATTAAAATGAGAAATTGCGGTTATAATTTTTTCTAATTAAAACGTGTAACAAAAAATAAAAAAGGAATAACAGTTGTAGGCAGAAATAGAGCCGAAATGATACACAGTTTATTCTGCCAACGACTGTGCAAATCAAGATACTCGCTGAAGTTTTATTAAGACTTAGCTCAACGGTACTGCTCGATATGTTTTGCCCAATTCATAACGCAAAGTATTTCTGAGTATTTTTGTCCTAAGCTTCCAGTACCTAATACTATTTTTCTTAAAAAATTTGAAACGTACAATATTTTAACGAGTTTGTTACATATTTAAGTTAATTTAACTAATTTTAATTATACAGAGTGGTGCTACGTCTAGTTCATATCACAGTTCTTGGAAAATATTGAGCTAAGTCTATAGAAAAACTTGAAATATAGTATACGAAAGAATAGGAATGATTGGTAAGGGTGATATGTTGGTCCCTTTCCCGCAAAGTTTGATCTCGCTCTCCTGCAACAAGAAAAATGCGTTTGATGCCCTTTTTTTATAATCTCTCGGATATACTTACGTTACTGTTGCTCTTGATACAACTCATGTACAATCTTCGAGGAAAATCATTGTTTAAGGCCCTGTAACATGCCAAGGATATGTTGTACTCAACTTGAAGGGGTTCGGGCATCGGTGTTTTCCGGTTCTTGTCTTCTTTACACAGGTTGTTGATTACTAAGAGAATCATGTTGCTGCCCGAGACCCTTTGGACCATGTAGGGCCTAAAATATGGATATATATCTAAAGTAAATGTATTTTTATAAAAAAAAAACTTACCTAGTGCAGTCCGACATGGTCTTATTATACCCGCTGTTAGAAATGTTTCTTTCAGTGTAATGGACCAACGAATATAACCATATGATCTCATCGCAAGGTTCGGGTTTAGTTTTCGGAATGACGTATCTGTAAAAATCACAGAAAAATCGTTTCAATGTTTCACAAAGATCCACTTTGGACCTATGCTGTTTCGTTTTGTATCTGTACCTCTTTATGAAATCCTTTTCGCCGTAAGGTATCTCTCCAGACTCGTCGTCGTGTATCATATGGTCGTTTTCGTATTGGTGGTCTTCATCGTACATGTGGTCTCTACCATGATGGTCTGGGTACATTCCTGGGTCCGATGAGAAAGATTCGAAATGATTTCCTGATACGGACTGAGCGAAAAATAGTAGAGTTGCCGCAACCCAGCTGAAGATGTTGGAAAGATGAATGATAGGCTAGAAAAATAGATTTAAAAAATCGTTTAGTACTTCAAAACACGTAATATTTTAATAAATATTGTCTTGTTTTTTAAATATCACCAAAATTTTAGTTTTTCGAATCGAATGGCAATTTTTTTGTTACTTGTTTAGAATAATTTCTGAAATATTTATCAAATTTAAGAAGAAATATTACTTTTTCCATCCAAAGGGGAAGTTGCATGAATTTTATATTGGTTTGAATTGTATTACAGGGTAATCTTTTAAACATATTGAAAGGTCAGAACATGTGTCTGGTGGCAATAACCGCATAATAATTAAAATATTATTCTAAATGTCGACATCATAGGTCTACGCTGTGACGGTGACCGTTTTGTGAGGGCATGGCCAGACTAAATTTTTAAATACCATTTTTAGGCTTATTTTTTTACGAAATTGTTTAGGACAAACACCATTTCGCTTAAAATAATACAATCTTTCTTTGGCGCGCATATATGGAAAAACTCATGCAATTTCCCCATTGAAATAAAACCCTTCTCGTATTCCAATATACCTACCTAATATTTCGCAAGATGATTTCTACCATTCTAACATTTGTCCGCAGGTGGTGTATCATTGGAAGTGTGATTTTGTGCAACGGAAAAGAAAATGGGCGAAGCGGAAGCAAATTGAAATAAAAAACGCAAGCAATCAAGGTAAGTGGTTACACCTAACATACAATACGTACACGATCAAATAGAAATACGTAAAAAAACCAACATGGGAAACAAACAAACAAAATCACAACATAAGGACAAACTAATAGATGACTAGAACTAAAATTAACATTATCACGGAAGCCTCCCAAGATATTTTACTCTGCCCGCATGCCAGAACGTCAGACTCCTAAAAAAACAAGGGGGATCAGATGCGGTAGTGTGTGAGGCGCAGTGCAAAATAGTTTGTCCATAACGTACTAAACAATGGACGTTAGCAGATTGCACTGTTGTCCCTTAACTGAGTCAGCAATCTTCCACCTTTCTGTTTTGACGATTTCAAGTAGTTTTAACACGGGATTCGATTCGTTATGACATTATTAAAAACAGAAAGGAGGCTTTGGATGCAAAACGATACCAACGTTTATCTCCTCTCTATTAAAGCAATCGCCGTAGCATTTTCTGTAGAAATTTTGTTCGGCATTGAAGCATTCCCAGCTAGTGACGTAATCTATCTTGGTATACTCCGGATGTCTCAGACTATAGCCCGAGTCGTTGACGGGGGGACTGAGAGAATCGTCGATGGCTACGAGGAGCAAATTTGACGAAAATTTCACTTTTTGGCTCCTTACGAGCCGCGTGGAGATGTAGCTAAAAATCAAAAGATTTCCAACCGTAAGAATACTTTTTATTTCGAGCAGAAGTATTTATTTTTTCAAACGTCTATTAGTTTTTGGGGGAGAAATGAGTTTTTGGAATTTAAACGTCACAAAGGGACCAAAAATTGTCGGATTTTCTTTGAGTTGCAATAAAATGGAATATTATATCAAATTTGTATGTTTCTAATTGCCACCAAGCAACTATAAAGAGAAAATTATTCTTGAAAGTAAGATCGCTTCCATCCATTAACATTTCGTTAAGTTCATGTAACATTTCTTGAAAAGTCAATATTAATGGAGTTAGCTACATAACCTCAAAGTTATTTTTTTTTAATTAATTTTTTGGCAATAACTTAATACTGCAATGATATTTTTTAAATTTGGTACACTTGTTACTTTTATAGAGATACAGTTCTAGGTAAAATATTTCTACAATTGCAGCTTCCGAAAGGGTTGATAGGGCATGTGCTAGGCAAAGCAGTGATCATAACTTTTTCTTTTTAATTTTATTCAAATTTCGAAGTCGAAAAAATCAACTATTAGCGAGGACATTTATTTTTTTTTTTTTTTTTATATGACTACAATAGTTTGTCGCATCATTTTTTATAATTTAGTGCAAACATTTAGTTTAGTATATAGTTTTATTATTCTAAGTTGCAATTTCTTAATTATTTTGATGAAAATATAATGAATTATTCATTTGTTCGTATGACGTAAGTCCTCTGAATTCTTGCCTCAACTATAGTATTACTTTGACGGTAATTTCAAATCTTACGCTTTGTTCATACAAGGTAAAAGCATAAATGCAATCTTCCGAAAATTATTCTACCAAAGCTAAAATAAATTAATCAAATGTCTCTTTTCCCATAAAAGGTTGTGTTTCTGTTTTTATCTTGTATGAATGAAGCATAACATTTGAAATTACCGCCAAACCAATACTATGACAGTCATCATTCAATTGTTATCAGAACACACTTTGCTTACATCATAAAAGAAATGAGATTCACCAGTTTGTCTATAAAATTTAAATGATATCATCGCAAACGGTTGTTTTTTTTTTTTTGGACTTCAAACAAGACTACCAAATTTTTACAGAAACTTTCAGTCTTCAAGGAAAAGACAAAAAAGTTATGATCAAATTTTCACCAAGCATGTGCCTTTTCTACCCTTTCGAACACTGTGATTTCAGTTTCTAGACACCCTGTATAAGGTGTTGAAGTTTACGACAGAGTAAAGACCTTTTTCTACATTGTGTTTTTGTAAATTCAATGTCTTAAAATATAATACTGTAGAAATGAGTTATTAAAACTCTATTTTCTCTTAGAACTTGTTCAGGATGAATGCAACAATTTATTGTTATTTTTGTGAAATTTTATAATTAATTTTATTAACCGTAAATAAAAATTAGAAGCGACCCTATTCCGAATGACCAAAATTTGGGACTTGCCAAAGGTAACATTTTCTAGCTTAGAAGACTTAGTAAGTTGTTTGGTATTTCCCAGTACGAAGAAGTAGAACAATATGATTTCGTCAAACTACCACTCAAAGATTTTACTGACCTCCTGTCTACCGTGCAGTTGTCATAGTTGAGGGTGTATAAGTGCAACTCGTGATCGCACGGAGCATTTTTGTTTCTCTCGCGTAGGTGTTCGTGAAAGAGCCTGTATTTCTCCTCGAGGGCCTTGGCAGGCGAAACGATATCCGTCCACGCGAACAGGTGATATATCCAGTCGAAAACATGCACCAAAACTGTGAACGGCTACGAGATATAATAAAAAAGGTGGTAAAAGAGATGTCCAAGCGAAGCGGGGTGGTTTTTTTAACTCTAGAGGTAACCTTTCCACCGTACAAGGCGTTGCATAAGGATTGAGATGCATTAATATTGCTTTTCAATCTACAGACTTGTAAAAAAATATATATAATATTCTCTTAGTGGAACACTCTGTATACAGGTTGATTCAGTCATAACATTAATTTGAAGAGCAGATATAAATACATGCGTAAAATGTTTTTTAAATGCATATATCCTCCGAAAAAAATATTTTCAAATCATTATTTAAACCCTCTTTTCAGATGGTTACTGATTTCTCCCAGTTCCTTTCGGTATCGGGTTGTTACAACGTTGCCAAATTTAAATATTTTCCTAATACCTACCTACCTATTGTAATGGTAAAATATGTCATGAATGCTATAAATTATTTTTTAAAAGTATGCAGTTAACATATTAAGTTTCAGTTTAAAAAAATTTAATATTGAAGTTACAAAGCTCCAACGGATCAAATAATAAACCATTTACATAAACAGTGAGATAAAAACAATACCCACTAGGTAAATTATTAAGAAAGGCAGACAAGTTTTTCGTATTTAAATACTGATAGTAATACGAAAAACCCTCATGCTTTCAACAAAATACAGTCCAAGACATATTCAGCGATTAACAATCCGGCAATCCGAATCTTGACCTACCGTATTCAGATCAATAACCTTGTTTTCAATGCCTACTCAATGATAAGCCCTGCAGAACCGCCATATAACAACAGAAACAAACAATTAAATGGTTAATTGACATTATGACTGAATCATCCTGTATTCAGAATATTTTATAGAAGCGTATACCCGTATTTTGAAACTTTTCTTTGTCATCTATGTTTTTTGATATTGTTCCAAATAGGCGGCTATTTGTAAAGCGAAAAGGTTAAATGAGAAAAATTTCAAGCACATTTTACTTTGTAAAGTATATTAAAGGGGCGACTTGTGCAAAAAGTAGTGTCAAAGAGTGGTGTACATATGAAAGAGAGAAACATTGTGTGAAAAATTACAAGAGTATAGATTGTCAAATTAAAGTTTGAAAAGATTAAGAGTACAGAAATTGGTAGAGTACATACATAACAAAAATCACTTACCGACGGATATTTAGCTGCTGGACTAGAGGTGTCCTGCTTCTTAGGACATAGTCCTTGATAGTCGTACATCTTGGTAACCTTGTAAATGCCTTCCTCCACTAATTGGCTCATAATATCCGACCGTATCTTTCCGAAGAAGTACCCGGTTTCCTGAAGATAGTCACTGATAATGACGAAACCATTGTCGTCTAGTAAGACACAATGTATTTCTTCGGATTCACAAGTGCGTTTACACGCCATATCACCACACTGAAAATAATAAGAGACACTGTTTCTGGTGTTACAAAATCAGAAGCGGGATAAACTTACACTGGTAGTAATTTTCGTAAAAAGCGAATGTAGCGCGCTGTGGTAGAACTGGTAACCAACGACAGCTACAGGTGCCTTTCTCGAGGTCTCCTCTTTGAATATAGCATGGCTCACTGTGACTAACGTGTTCGTTTCGTTTCCTGTCAAAAAAATGATAAATAGCTTATCAACTGCACTTGAAAGCCTGTTTTTAATTCAATATTAGTAATTTCCTTACCAATTTCTTGCGGTACGGAGTAGACGAAGTTACTGGGGTCAATGTAGTGGTGTTCCACCGCTCTTTTGTACCAAATCTCGTCGATGGCCTTGTTGTGAAGAATTCGAAAATTACTGTAACCGAATTTTTAATGTATTGGCTGTATTTTTATTACGTTATACTCACGGTTCGTCTTCGGGGTTTTCAATGTTCTGAGGGAAGTTCTGCCATCTTGTTAGACCGCTGTGGGTGGCCATGAAGGCCACTACGATGCCGATTTTCCTAACCAGTTCGGCTCTGCTTGAAAAAAAATTGGTTTATCGTCAGAACGCGAAAAAATTGTCACGAAGAAAACAAATAGGAATATTATCTGTGTTAACAGCATTTGCGTTAGTAATTCTGACAGAATAACTTTGGTTGTACGAGTTATGTGAGTGGAAATTGTAGATGAAGCGAGGTGCCACCTGTAGATGCGATGTATATTTATACAAGGTGTTTTCGAAAAATTGCCGTAATACAGGTTTTATAAAACCAGATACATCTAGTATTAGAAATGGTGGTGGTGAATAGCATTTCATTTTTATATAAATAGGAAGCAGTTAAAATTCAAAAACACCCAGAATGTCACAAATTATAGATTTTACAATAAGTTTAAATCAGCACCCTGTGAAATTAAATAGATTCCTCAGCAGTCTGAAAGTACAAATTACATTATTAAGTCCATTTCCCAAGCTGCATGTTTAGTTAAAATGAGAAGTTATTTAAAAAATATAATTATACATATACAGTGTGAAGTTTTGAAAATTCGTTTGGGTCTGTTTTCCTATGCAGGCGAGATCACCGTCGACTGCATCTGAAACAAATGCACACGGCTCGGCTTCTCCCCCTTCTTCATCCATCAGTCATTATTTTCGCGTGGTAGAAGTTGGTGAATTTCATGTGTTTGTGTCGCCAGTGTAGTTTATAAATATTAATAAAATTTGTTATTTGCCTAAATAAAAATGCAATTCAGGTTGGGTAAAGTGAAGTAATGAAAGACCACGGTTGTCTTCTACTGAACAGAGCCGTGGAAAAATTTATCAAAGACATTTCCGTGTGTGTTTTTCGATTTTCTGTCTCTATTAGGCCTTCCGAATACGTGGCTAAAATTAATGACATTCAGACTGGATCACCCTGTATAATATAATTTTTATAATTCATATGTAGACAAATATTAAATAATTTTCTCCATCAAGCCATCGACATTTTTATTGAAAACAAACTGAATATACTGTACCTTGGTATCAAAGCCATCAATATAGACATGGGTCTTTTTTCAAAAAAACAAACTCATTAGACTACATTCAACTCGAATTCAGTTAATTGCAACTTAAAATATCCCGAAACTTACCCGTTTTCTTCTTTGGTTGCGGTCGTTATGTTCTGGTTGAACCAAGCTGTAATTTTTGCATCCGCCACTACTTTGCATATCAATTTTCTGTCGCCTGAAATACAATTAGAAGTCAGTTTATTTGAAATTTTCATTTGTCATTTATTACAATGCTATTTTTCTACAACGTAAACAGAATTTAACTTACATTCTTTTGTCCATTTCCATCCGGGCCCTTCCATCTTCCTCAAAAAATGCAAAAACTCTTCCTCTGGGTTCTCAAAATACTCCTTGTCATCTAAATAGCGACAATAGTGCCTAGGTAATGAAAAAATGATTAATACGAATTTTCTAAATTTAGGCGTTCCTCAAGGAACAGTATTAGGGCTCTAAACTTTCTTCACGGTCATAAATCTTCATGTACTCACCAATCCGGATGTATGGTCCAATTTCCAGTGAAGAACTGAGTGAGAGATCCTTTTATTTTATCATTGGACCTTATTCTGTGGATGTCATTCTCTACAGGATGTTGCACCCTGTTGAAACCGTACTTGTGAGGTAGAGCTATCACTAAACTAAACGGAGTATCTTCTATGCCCATGTAGAAGTAATGCCGAGTCATCAACATTATCCTCCTCTAAAACAAGAATAACTTCTTAGAAATTTGAAATTGAAAAGAAATTTTCACTTACCATATCATCGACGTGTGACTTTATCTTTAGCGTGATATTTCCTGTTTCTTGCATTATCACTTTCTTTCTAAACTCTTTGACGACTTCGTCGAATTCTCTGGGTTCATTTTCATCGTCTAGAATCTCAACTTCTATCATATCGACTCTGTTATAGGCGGGTTTGAGAATTCCTTGATACTAATTTAAAAAAAAAATATTTTATATATACGATCGGTTTAAATATAACATATTTCCTTACCACAGGTCTCAAGTCTGGATGTGTTAAAATGTACCCATTATTAGTGACCAAAAATGCATACCCATTTACCCCTAACTAAAAAAAATGTTTTAGTATCGTTATTTAAGTTTATATAGTAGTTATATACCCTGTACGGCATCATCAACCTTTGTATATATTCTATAGGCACATCCAAACCAGCTACACCCAGTAAATTTGCTACCCTTTCCTGCAAAATAAGATATTTAGAGCATATTTTTTTACTTTAACTATTTTTTGTTAAATGCGTACTTCTAAAACTAGCATCTACAATCTAAGAAGGTTCTTCTGTTGATAGAATCACTACTACACATAAAACTGGTCACAATCGCCTAAGGATGAACTAGAGTTTGTAAAGTAACGCTGGTCTAATTATGAAACACTTGTCTAAATCGCTGGTCTAGGACAAAACGCTGGTCTAATCTCACCAATTTTCTAAAAATATTGTTCTAAGTACAAACGCTGATCTACCGTAGAACACGCTGATCCAAATACAATGTTAAAAATAAAGTTTTCATGATCATACACGCTGGTCTACAGTAGAACGCTTAACTCGATCATCTAAACAGTTCTAAACCGTTGACCTGGTCTAAAAAAGAGTCTAAATACACACGCTGGTCTACAGTAGAGTGCGTAGCTCTAACACAATACTCGACGGTCTAAATCGCTGGTCTAAAAAACAAATTACGCTGGCCTAAGAAAGTTTTAGGTGACTTTACCTCTCTGGTCACCGATATCCATATAGCTTCGTTGACTTGTATCTTTTCTGTTATGTTCTGAAGACATATCATGTTACTATGGGTCTAACGGGGTACTGGACACATCAAAGTGTGCCAGTGTGGTGTGGGGACTTACCTGTAGAGGTCGTTTGTCGTACACAGGCAAAGAGACAGACGTCATCAGGTGGTAGGTTTGGGTGTCTCCGTAGTTGTCTTGTTTCTAAAAATGGAAGAACACAGTTAATAGAAAAATATCTAATTAAGGCTTATTAAAACTGCACAGGATGTTGATTAAAGTGACACAGGATTGATTAAAATGGCACAGGAATGATTAAACAGGCACAGGATCAACACATGCTTCTGAAATGACACAGAACCGATTAAAGTGGCATAGGATCACATGCTTCTGAAATGCGTTTTAAAACTCACTGATTTCTGCTGGTGTACGAATTTTTTGTCGATGGTATCCGGTGATAGTAAATGCCTTAGTTTGCTGTACCCCAAGAATCTTTCTCGCTGTCTGTTCCTTTCACGGTTGACCCACAACCAATTGGTTAGTTTCGGGTCAGTTACGTCCGCGTATACGGGACTCCAGGTGGCCTTAGGCTTCCTGGGTGCACTTAGTACCATGGGACGGGCCATAACTGGGATATAGTGTAGGACCTCCTCCCTCACTTCGGCGTATGTGCTCAAGTGTACGTAATAACCTGAAAAAATGGAAATTTATGAACAACATGTTGTGGTTACAAGACCAGTGAAGAATTTAAGAAAAAAGACAGCGAGTACTTAATAGAAAAGTGGAGTAATGTAATGTCTAGATTAAGAGAAAAGTATTAGAGGTTTAAATGCCATAACTTAAGTAGCAATATCTAGGAATTTTATCACAACGTGGCAACAGTGCGAATACACATGCCAGGTTGTTAGGTTGCCTGCCACGCGCCAGCTTGTTTTTTAGTGATGACAATTTAATTTATACATAAAAACGACCATATGCCACAGTGTAATTGTCACTTTGACATCGGCAAAAGTTACCTGCAACTTTTACCTTTACCTAAAAACAATCCACCTTCGATGTCGCGTTTTTATATATATAATAGTTGACAGTTCTTCTCGTCTAATTTCTAGGCAACAGTTTCTCATTAAACGTTTTTTTGATATATACTATCGTATGTCAAGTTTATGGCAGTAAAACCTCTAACAATCTTGTATATCCCGACCTTGATTGGCGCAGGCCATCCATTTTACATCTCTCACGTCGGAAACCTCTCTGCCAATGAGGTACGTAAAAACTCTGGCGTTGGTTTGATTGGGCAAGGCATTGCCACCCCAGTTATATTTTTCGAAAATTTCTTTGTAATTGTATTGAACGCCATCAGTGACCAACATGATGGCTTGGCTACAGTTAGCACCTGGAAAAGAACTAGTTGTATTAACGAGGCAAAACGATCAAAAGATCGTACCCTTTTGGTTCTCCCTGTACTCTTGAAGTAGCTCAAAAGCAGTTATGAGGGCCAAGGAGAAGTTGGCGATCTGCTCCGTCTTGAAATTGCTCATACTCTCTTTGAGCACTCTAACGTTTGCCAAATTTGCCTGCAAAGCGTAAACGTAAAGTTATGCAAAATTACAGACACACTTTTATCAGTGCACCAACCTGAACCAATTTCTTGTCAAAACACTCCACCAGAGGGTCTGTAGTGTTGCTGAAAGTGTATATGTTGACGTAGTCGTTATTTCCTAAGGTATCTAAGATGTTGTGGACCACGTGCCTGGCTATTTCCCGCCTCATTCCCGTCATGGACCCAGATCGATCCACTAGGATGACGATGTCCTTTGGTGAAGCAGCAGCTTCGATGTACCAAGATCTTGTACGACAATCAAATAGGTCTATCGGTTCCTGAGACCAAATCATGGCTGTAAATGCATTATATTTTAATTTATAGGAAAATACGTATAGTTTTTAAGGAGGGTACCTGGAAATTGCCTCATAAAGCCCGTGGAACTGCAAAAGTACTGCCACGAGAGTGTTGGGTCGTCGTTGTAGTTGTTTTTGAAGAAGTGATCCAACTTTTCCGACCAGTATATGCCAAATATGACGTCTTTCGCTAAAAGGTACAAAACATTGCACATATTCACGTTTCTACCAAATTAAAAATGCGGCGTGCTTAATAATAATATACCGCCCCCTCTTCTGCACAAGTCTCCGATTTCTGAACTAATCCCTGTGATTAGAATGAGGGGTAGAGATATTATTATTATTATTGTAGTAGAATGAAAAAGCGGTTGCCGCAACCGGGATTCGAAGCCGGGTTCTCTCGCTTTCCGGGCGATTGCTCTCTCAACTGAGTTACTACGGGCTACTTTTCCACTCTACTAATTTGGTACTGGTGTTACACATAATTTACTACATTATTATTATTAAAAGACACTTACACCTTTCATAGACGTTACTAGGTACATGGACAACGCTGTAGTTTGTATTTACGGGAATATTATAAAAATGCCTGTTTCTGTACAAAGGCAACTTGGACTTGTCCTGCTTCTTCGTCTCTCTAGCTTGGGGATCTTTTTTAGTACCGTCGCTGACCTGGAATTAGAATGTGCGCCTCAAGGATCTATTTCAGGGCCCTTCCGACTTTTTTATCTATTAAAACGACTTTAGTTACCTCTGGCGGTTCTTCAGACTTTTCTTCCTTCAGGGAACTGTCTTCTGGTGAGTCTTGGTCCTGGTCCTGTTGGTACCCGTCTATCTCCTCAGGTTGCACCATTGCTTGGTACCGCTCTCCGAGGTGGTTTGCTGATATGAAGGAGTCGTCGTAGCGGAGTTCTTGGGGTTCTATATCCGATTCCTTTATAAAAAAAAACGTTGTAGTTGTGTCCTGAATCGATCTAGCGATAGTTACCTTGGTAGTTTCTTCTGTGGAGGTGTTTTCTAGAGAGTTTTTTAAGTTTTTGGCGTTGTAGAACTGAAAATCATCGGTGACTTTGCTCTCTTTCTCATCCTGAGCCGATTCTTCCGCTTCGTGGGCGATTCTCTGATAAAAATATAGTTTTATGATTTTCTCAGTTGAATACGTTATCGGATTCTTACCTTGACGATCTCTATTTTCTGTTTCATCATATTGGAAATGTTTTCGTGTATATTTCTAAGTAGAGCGTCCCCATCTTCTACTATGACTGTGGTATCTTTGAAGCTCTAAAAATTTCGAAATACACTAGTGGTTTTCTAGTTGTTTTAACCCATTAGTGGGAAGTGACAAGAACATTACTTACGTCTTTGACCTTAGTCTTTCTAGTGACCAGTTCACCGAAATGCCACAGCTCTCCGCCCAATTTCTGGGCCCAATTCCTCACCCTAAAAACAAAAGACAATAGTTCGTAACGCAATTCATTTTTGTTGGGCATCGCCGCCTGAAAGTCGCCGTCGGCATGAATTACGATCACAGCGTACGTTTATTTCGAATCAAACCATGTTTTAACGACTGGGAGAAGACATAGAACCCAAATATTTTTCAGTAAACGAAATATAAACATGCAGCGAGCAGTTTTAATCAGTTAGTAATGATTTTTATTGCGATTGTAAACACTCTTGAACTTGTATATGTTTCGGTGACTGTATAATTGATTTCTGTATATCGGTTTCCTTTCAAACAATTCGGCGAGTGAGACAATTGTTGATATTTTGGATTCCGAGCAAATACCGTTGCGATTCATCTAGGCAATTGAAATCCGGATCGATATTAATGATTCGTGCAAGTATGCAACTCTTGCCTTATACAAGGTGATTTAGAACTACTAAAAAAAATATATGAATGTATAGAAACCTAAAATTTTGTAAAAATAAAATCAGAGCAGTTCAAAAATTATTTAAAAATACACTCCCACACGGCACTGGAATTTGGTCCACTTAGATACTTCAGTGGCGGAGGGACAAGGTATTCGTGGCATCCTTTTCTAAATAAAATAATACGCCACTGCTTTATTGTAAGTTATGATATTTTTGAATTCGTCTTTCAGTTTTCTATAAATTACGAATCCTTTATGGTTTTCGGAAAATCCTTATTTTTCGAGTAAAACTTAAAAACTGGAAAACACTTTAATTTAAATAGCATTACACTTTTTTATCATTCCACAAATAATTTTTTTATTACTGCGAATGGACAATAATTGAAAACATTTTTAAATAAAAATAATCATCGTTAAATATGACCATCCTGTATAATAATTTATTTAAAAGGTTGAAATTAGTTTGTTTAGAGTTTGAACTTTGTATGCCAAAATATGGCATCGTATTTTACGTATCTTGAAAAATATGCGTTTTTCTCATTTGTTTTCGTCGATCCACCTTGCAATTGTGATTCTTTTAAAATTTCGTAGGAATTTCTCTTAAAAATTATGATTACGTTGAAGCTAAAATATACTAGACAGCGTACGGAAATAAAAAATTTATTAATTAAAAAAATATATAAACGTTCTCAAATAAAAAATACGCTCGATTGAAATACCTACGAGTGAGCTCACAAATCATTGTAATTAATGTGTTTAGATGTACTTGTAATACAGACATTAACTAGTTAAAGTGTGTCTTGCAGTGGCGGCTCGCCAGGCGTCGTAGACGACGCATCACGTCATCTAAAATTCCCAGTTGAATCTATTATAAATTTTGTAATTTATATTTTGATATTAATGTCTTTTGTTTGTTTTTTAGATAAAAATACATATTTTATGCATGTTTTTTATATCAAAATGAAGATACGAAAAATGGGGATAAAAATTATTATAAAACGTATGGCGTTAAACACTTTCTCAAAAAAAAGCATTGCCTGCATTGAACACACTGAACGTGTTTACCGACTTCGTGTAGTGCATGAGTAAGAAGTGCCGCGGAATTGGCTTCAATCAAAATCCGCTGTAGTTTATCAGCCTTACTTACGACGATATGACAACAGGGACGCGTATAACTGACAAAATTTACAGGGTGTCGGGGAAGTCAGCAGTTGCTTCACCTATTTAAAACAACGTGAAGTGCCGCGGAATTGGCTTCAGTCTAAATCCGCTGTAGTTTATCAGCCTTACTTACGACGATATGACAACAGGGACGCGTATAACTGATAAAACAACGTGAAGTGCCGCGGAATTGGCTTCAATCAAAATCGACAACAAGGACGCGTATAACTGACTAAAGTTACCTATTTACCTATTACTTCATCTATTTATAACGTGAAGTGCTGCGGAATTGGCTTCAATAAAAATCAGCTGTAGTTTATCAGCCTTATTTACGACGATATGACAACAGGGACGCATATAACTGATTAACAAATTTACCGGATGTCGCGGAAGTCAGCAGTTGCTTCACCTATTTAAAACAACGTGACGTGCAGCGTAATTGGCTTCAATCGAAATCCGCTGTAGTTTATAAGCCTTACTTACGACGATATGACAACAGGAACGCGTATAACTTAATAAAACAACGTGAAGTGCCGCGGAATTGGCTTCAGTCAAAATCCGCTGTAGTTTATCAGCCTTACTTACGACGATATGGCAACAGGGACGCGTATAACATACTAAATTTACCTATTATCTATTTACCTATTACTTCACCTATATATAACAACGTGAAGTGCCGCGGAATTGGCTTCAATCAAAATCCGCTGTAGTTTATAAGCCTTACTTACGACGATATGGCAACAGGGATGCGTATAACTGAATATATTTACCGGGTGTCGCGGAAGTCAGCAGTTGCTTCACCTATTTAAAATAACGTGACGTGTAGCGTAATTGGCTTCAATCAAAATCCTCTGTAGTTTATCAGTCTTACTTACGACGATATGACAGCAGGGACGCGTATAACTGAATAAATTTACCGGGTGTCGCGGAAGTCAGGAGTTGCTTCACGTATCTAAAACAACGTGAGGTGCCGCGGAATTGACTTCAATCAAAATCCGCTGTTGTTTATCAGCCTTACTTACGACGATATGACAACAAGGACGTGTATAACTGACTAAATTAATTTCCGGGTGTCGGGAAAGTCAGCAGATGCTTCACCTATTTATAAAAACGTGAAGTGCCGCGGAATTGGCTTCAGTCAATATCCGCTGTAGTTTATCAGCCTTACTTACGACGATATAACAACAGGGACGCGTATAACTGACTAAATGTACCGGGTGTCGGGAAAGTTAGAAGTTGCTTCACCTATTTAATACAAAGTGAAGTGCCGCGGAATTGGCTTTAGTCAAAATCCGCTGTAGTTTATCAGCCTATATATACGACGATATGACAACCATTGATTTTCTAAACACCCTGTATACATCCTGGTAGCTTAATAGAAAAGATTAATTGATTCTTTACAACTTTCTCAATCTTTCCTTTCGTCGCGGTTCATTGCCCTATACCACATTTTTATTTTCATTTTTTGGCACGGTAGAGTATATTTTATTAGGCGCTGTATGCTTTATTTGTACATTATGGCAAAATGCAAAAAAATTTTTCATTTGTCCGGTGAGATGCACTTTCTGTGCCCATTTTACGAGTTTATTTTGCAACTTTATTCAATAACAATATCTATTTAACACAATAACATCTATTAATCTCACAAATGACAAATCAAATCAAATGTACTGCATTGTCTGAAAGCATGGAAATCTTATACAGATATTAACTAAAGCACACTGCTGTATTTAGGCGGCGTGCGAACGGCGTCTGACGTCACAGGTCTACGCTTAAACACCGTTTTAGGCTTATTTTTCCACAAAATTACCATTTCGATAAAAATAATGTATTGCACGTATTTAGAAAAATCATGAAATGTTCAGGAATTATAGATTTTGCAGCTTATAAAAAAAACATTTATAATTTTAAATTGAACATTTAAATGGGTTTGTTACATACTTGTTTAATATAAAATGAAAAATTCCGCCGCGAGATATTATTTATCCTTCGCGAGCCGTCACTGGCGCCTTGGATATTTATATATAAAAAACAAAACACTTACAATTTCGACAATTCAGGATGCTGCTTGGTGTCCCTATTCTCCTCCTGTCCGTAACTTATAGAACTCACGCACACGAATACGGTGATGTAAGCGTACTTGCTGAACCTCATTTTATTATTTTTCTTTGCGGAATTTTGACGCGGCCGGAACCCGACGTAGCAGGATCTCGGCAGGACGAAAATGACAGTTCTTGAGCGAATCAATACGTAGGTATCCACGCAAGCGCCCAAATAGCTTTTGTTTAATTTTTAAGTGTTATCATTTAGCGGGCCGGATCAGCTGGGAGTTGTAGTGTTTTGTTTATAGATCGCGACTGTTTCCACAGCCGACTGTCAGAAGGAAAGATTTAGCAGGAAAAGCGTTTACTTTATCCAGATATCATTATATATAGGCGTCCGCAAATTTCACCGGCAACGTTTGGCTCTATACAGGGTGTTTCTTAAGTAGAGCTAAAAATTCCATGGGTGTATTCTGTTGCCAAAAATAAGGGTTTTTTATTATATAAGCGTGTCGGAATTTAAAAAAGAAAATCAGTTTTTAACTTTTCATTTCTAAACTGCTTGAGATAATTTAACCAAATTCAGTGTACAGTGCGTTTCAATAACTTTGATAACATTTTGATCAGCTGTAACTTTTCTGTTTTTAAAGATATCGGAATGAAACAAAAACCATGTTGCATAGTGGACTAGCAACTTTTTTCTTATTTGAGAAAAAAAACAAAAGACCAAAGATTATTGGATATTGGATTCTACTCAAAATTCCAAGCATAATTTAAAAAGCATATCCTATACCTATCTTCAACTGTTTCTGAAAAATAGTTTTACAAACATGTCAAATTATCATAAAAATCGCTCTACTTGTCTGTCATTTTCCTCAACAGAACAAAACACTAAGGCACGGCTCAAGCAATGCTGAACTTCAGCTTTAGCTCAGTGCAACGTATGCCATGAACAAGTAGAGCAATTTTTGTGATAATTTGACATATTTGTAAAACTATTTCTCAGAAACAGTTGATAGGTATAGGATATGCTTTTTAAAATATGCTTGGAATTTTTTTGAAGAATCAAAATATTCAGTAATATACAGGGCGTTCCATTTAAAAAAATATAAGTTAGGTTAAGATCTCTCAAAATCATTGGTCTTTAGTTTTTTTTAATAAGAAAAAAAGTTGCTAGTCCACTGTGCAATATGGTTTTTGCTTCATTCCGATATCTTTAAAAACAGAAAAGTTATAGCTGATCAAAATATTATCAAAGTTATTGAAACGCACTGTACATATTTACTATGACAATAGGTATGAAACAAAAATTTATCAGCTTTAGGAATATGTCACCCTGTGTAATATTGCAAATAAAATATGTCAACATATGCGCCATTCTATTATCTTCACATTTCGTTTCTTTACACTTTTTTGTATTCCAAACCGATTAATAACAAAATTGATTTATTTGATCAAGGGCATTTTTACCATACTCATTACTTTAATTTAAATAATAACATAATTTTAGTTTTTCTTTAGTTTTATTGGGTTTTTGCCACACTTCTGAAAAATAATAAAAATTAATTAAATAAGCCCTTGCGCCAAACGGAACAGTCAAGGGTTATTTTTGAAACTAAGTTTGCCTAACCAAAAAATCTCACACTGAAAAAAGCAGATAAGTAAAAAATAACAAAAATCACATCACTATGGCGCACTTCCGTATTATTGACGTTTCGAAAAACTCTCTGTTTTCGTTTTCAAAATAGTAGTAAAAATATTAAACGTATATCAAGTTTGACAGTTTAAACAAATTTTAAACTGATATAAACAGATTTTTGAAATATTCTATGTGGTTCGCTGCGCCCTCTAGGCGGATAAAAATTTTTTTATTGAAGCAGGCTATGGCCACAAAAAATTGCCTGTTTTTTCGTCATCATGCAATATACTACATGTTGCCCTTATCTTTCGTATTTATTACATTTTTTTCAATTTTAGTTAAAAAAAATGTACCTAAATATTTTCGTGTTGCTCAAGATAATGTAGAACCTATTTTAAAGACCCATTGCAAAAAAAATAATAAAAAGGATGTACTTTTTTAATGCAAAATACAGATTTTCGTATAATATTATTTTATTACATTGTCTGTGTCAAAATAATTTTAAAGACCCAATTGCTTCTAATGTGAAAACCAATAAAATAATGTTATAAGAAAATCTGTATTTTGCATAAAAAAGTACATTCTGTTTATTATTTTTTTGCAGTTGGCGTCTTTAAAACAGGTCCTACATTATCTTGAGCAACACGAAAATATTTAGGTACATTTTTTTTAACTAAAATTGAAAAAATGTAATAAATATGAAAGATAAGGGCAACATGTAGTATATTGCATGAAAGACGAAAAAACAGGCAATTTTTTGTGGCCATAGCCTGCTTCAACAAAAAAACAATTATCCGCCTAGAGGGCGCAGCGAACCACATACGATATTTCAAAAATCTGTTTATATCAGGTGAAAGGTATCAATTTTGCAATAAAAATTTATTACCAATAAGTTTTCTCTATCTCTTAAAATAAAAAAGTTAGACAGCCTTAAAATTTGGGCACTTTACAGGTTTTTTTGTTATTACTCATAAAGTTGGCCATGGATCACAAATTTGTTTTTACGAGCATAAAGGCCCCCAAAAATGCAACAAAAAACAATTAAAGATTTTTGACGTGTCTCGCATATTAAGCGAGATACATGGGAGTGGCCCTCTTATGTGATACAGTCTGTATACGGGAGAATGGAAGAACGGCTTTGCCGAATTCTCTCCTTTTGTGTTAGCACAATAAACATTTATTTATTTATGTATTTATTTTTATTTTTTAATAGTTTAAATAAATGTTCCAAATTTCAACGCGATCGGTGAAGAGGTTATAAAATTATTAAATAAATAAGATTTATTTTTGACCGACTTTGAAGGCACTTAAAAACCAAAAAATTAAATATTACTGTTTATTTCTTAGATCGTATTTATTTGTCGTCGTGAATATACAGTCTAACGTTATAGGTGAAATTCCGGACAACCCTGTATTATTTGCATTTGCATTTGCATTTGCAGAAATTTGCATATGTACAGTTGAGGATGTAGAATTTCTCATTTTTTCACATTACTGTTTTGATTTAAATTCTCAAAATCTGCGTTCATGCGATTATATTAATTTTATATAATTGATCAATTTGTCCCGCTTATATCTTTTCTACAAAAACTATAGCTGACTTAAGAAAATGCTTTAATTTGTTTATTTTTTTACCCTGAAATTATTTTTTCCGGCAGTAATAGCCAATTATTTTAATAATTACAATGTCCATACTATTTGCAGCATTTTTTATCGTTTTGTTTCACTAAACTACTAGGTATATAAAAAAGGTTTAAATGTATACAAGGTGATTCACAGTTACCAATAAATGAAACCTCATATTCTTTGGTGAAAGAATTAGTAATAATTTTTGTAAGATTCAAGCAACAATGATTTTTTAAAGTTTTACTTATATTTTCAACATTTTCTGAAAACCATAAATCATGATTGTTTTAATAAATCAATGGCGTACTATTTTATTTAGAAAAAGAGGCTAACAATACCCTGTATCTTCACCACTGGGGTATCTAAATTTTAGGAAAAGGTCTCAGATTTTTGGCAATGGTTACATAAACCCATGCGCCTTATTTCAAATTATTTACGTCACTAGTTTTCAAAATATTAAAAAGAAATCATATATAATTGTGTAAATTTAATATCCTGTATCTTATTATCGAAGTGTCCTAGATAAAAACTACATATATATGCAATATGCCTTTAAAATTCATCAAGTTTCTTCTTTCATTATCTTTTGTGAATCACTCTGTATATATTTATATATATTTTTTTTTATAAAATCAATAATTAGTTAAAAATATTTTGTTGAAATAAAAATGTAAGCGTATATTATTTATTAATATAGAATATAATTATACAGTATTCACTACCTACGGCAATTATACAAGGTGCAGACTATTTCCGATTCAGTTTTCTTGTTTACATTCCAAAAAGCAAATTTTATCAAAATTTTTAAGGAAAGGAGCGCCTATAACCTGCTCCACTGATCTAGTTGAGGGCTTAATCCTCCCAAACCTCGTATTAATAATATTACTTTTTGCAATTAATATATTTTTATTTATTTTCTTCAATCGACACTTTTTCTTTACACTGTATATTCTAAGCAAAGGTCATATTTTGCTTTTATTAATAATTATAGTGTGCATTATATGACATAGCACCTATCAGAAATGTACTATCAAAAAATACTCGTTCGAATATATCCGTTTTGATCTCTTTAATACTTTGGGTTTGTATTTTTAGAAATAATATAGGTAAGTAAATACAACTTTTTATATTTTGCTTTAACATACGTAAACATTTAAAATAACTGAAATTATTAACTCAAAACTTACTTTTTATAGTTTATTGTAGATGTAATTGATAAATGATATGTGCGTGTGTCATCTATAAACAGCAGAGATAAGAGAGGCCCCAGAATAGTACCTTAAAGCACTCTGAGATACATAATTTTGCTTTAGAGACAAATAATAGCTCAAGTAAGATATCAGTCATATATTTAGCAGAATGGTGCTCTCTATGAACAGATGGATCGGCAAAATAGCCGTCGTAACGGGAGCTAGCGGAGGAATTGGTGCTGCAATCTCCAGGAAGTTAGTCCAAGAGGGTTTGGTAGTAAGAAAAAAAACTATTCCGTTCGGTTGGATCGTTGTGAGGCAAGCCATTGTCGTAAACATGGTGTGGCTGCGACTTAGGATCGGTACAAAGCAAATAATAGCTTTCTGTGTTATTCAAGCGCGTTGATATTTTCTAATCTTTTACGGGGATATCGTATGCAGCTATGAATAGCACAGAAAGTTCTTTTTGCATTGGTCGCGGTCCTGCCATTAGTACTGTCTTGTTTCAAAGCGATCCAGCCCCAATCATTAATAAACACCGTGAACTAAAGGGGTCTTCGAATAGATCTCTGAGGAACCTCCGACTATTTTTAACATTTTTTTTGAGGTTGTCGGTTTAGCGAGAAGGGCAGATCACGTGGAACGCTTGGCTAAGGACCTATCCAAGTCCATAGGCATCCTTTACGCCAAAGCATGCGACGTTTCGAAGGAAGAAGACATCATCGACGCCTTTAAATACGCCAAAAGTCTTGGACCCATCCACGTCCTGGTGAACAATGCTGGCATTACTTCAAACCAAGGTCTAGCCGACGGAGATACCCAGCAGTGGAGGAAGATCTTAGATGTCAACGTTTTAGGTGACCACCAAAATAGATCTAAGTTCTTCGCAAACCGACCTTCATTTGTTTTCCAGGGTTGTCTATAGCCACCCGCGAAGCGTTGATAGACATGAGAGAGAACGGCGTCAACGGTCACATCGTGCACGTCAACAGTGTGGTGGGTCACAAGATCATAGACGTGTATCCCGTGAGTATGTACGGAGTGTCCAAGTACGCAGTGACGTGCCACGCGGGCTCGCTGAAGACTGAACTGCGCGAAATCAAGTCGATGATAAAGGTTACGGTAAGTTTGATAAGATCAGGATCACATCTAATAGACTATGACTATACCTAATCGCCGCAAATCTAGAGAGTGACTCATGTTATAGACCCGCTCACAATTTATAGCAGTCGACACAAAGAAACACATGCAACCCGTATATCTAATATATAAAATTCTCGTGTCACAGTTTTAGACGCCATACTCTTCGGAAACGGCTTGATCGATTTTTATGAAATTTTATATGTATATTCGGTAGGTCTGAGAATCGGTCGTAATCTATTTTTCATACCCCTAAGTGATTGGGGTGGTCCACCCCAAACAATTTTTTTTTATTTTTTGGACAAAATTTTTTATTTTTATTTTTTTATGATGTGGCATTAAAAAATACATACAACCCTTAATTGTCATCCTTCTATCACAAGCCCCTATTTTTTAATAACCATTTTAGTAATTTAATCATTTTTAACCCTGGTCGATAACTGATCGATTATCACTAGATCAGTTATCCCCGCCAAACATCTACCGGTGTCACTTCTCATCCAGTAAACAGTAGGGATGAGAACGAAGCCGGTCTCCTGTCTCTCTCACAATAAGCCTTCTCTCACTCCCTACACAGTTTTCGAACATTATTATTGTGTATGAATCGAGCGTAATAGTGACGTTTACAATTATCATTTTACCTTCTAAGTGTAATTCTCAAGTAAATTTATTATTAATTTGCTGGGCCATAATTATTTATTTCCTATTTTATCAATAATTAATAAAATTTCGGGTATATTTTTCTGCTAATTTAATTATGAATGTAATTAATTATTAGTGATTTTGTGTTCTTAAAAGAATGGAGAATAGTTCAAGCTCTACAGCTTATTCTCAAAATCGTACCACTGCGAAACGGAAAATAGTCGAAACTAGCTTGAAGGAAGATGATATTTTAAAAATGAGTTTTCGACAAAAAATAATTGAGTTGCAATATCTTACAAGACAGCTTATCTACAAGCTATCGATGACTCACTCTAGATATTCAGCGGTTGGTTATAGAAAATCAAAACCTTAGTTATAATTGGTCAACATCTTCTACAAATAGAGATGAATTTCTTCTTTTCAGAGTATTAGTCCTGGTGTGGTGAAAACGGATCTTTTCAAATCGATGGGCAGTCCCGTAAACTTTGATCAAGTGCCGCATCTTAATCCAGAGGACGTTGCTGATGGGGTAGCTTACGCTCTTTCAACCCCACCACACGTTCAGGTAGGCATCTGTTTTTTTTTTAATTTTTAATACAGATCACGACTGATATTATTAAAGTCTTCGTTCTTTCAAAAATGTATAACAATAAAAGTTTGAATTTGTACTAGTGTTGCTGTTTACATATTTTATTGCATTTTCATTTGTTTTTTAGGTAGATGAACTATCCATTCGAGCAGTATCTGGTCTACTCTAACATGATTTAACGTGAGATCAAAATTAGCTAGGTAATAAAATATACACAACTGAATTTGTGTTTTTACTATTTCAAAATAAAACATACCATAGACTTATAAGGAAAGCGACATCGAAAAAAATATATTTAATAAATCATTCCTTGGTGGTGGTACAAAGTGTTAGTATAATTATATTTAAATTATAATTACATTATGTTATCATATGGTATTTATGCTAGACTTCATGCAAATTACGGTGTAAAGGAAAATGTGGCAATTGCTGAAGAGCAATCTTCGTTTGAAACTTTCCAGTAGAATGAATTTCTCAAATTGCTTCAAATTACCCCCCTTTACTAATAAATTTATGAAACATACCTATATTATTTTAAATATTTTAACTTTAGCAATATTTATAACTACAAATTATATTCTTGGTCTATCTACAACAACTTTTCTAACATTTATTGCACTTGTCCACTCTACAAGTAAAAAAAGCGTGTTGGTTCGTCCAATGCCCTTTACTGAGTGCATTATGCAGCATTTCCTGTGTTGCTTATTAAAGTATAAAACGAATAGGACTTCTGAGTCACCTAAAAAAGAGTCACAGTTTACTTTTAATAGTTTTAATCTTGGATCAGTAAGGTCGGATGTCCAATTTGGACTTCAAGGTTATCCAACTTTTTGATCTTGTAGGCTTACCTGTATGAAAAATAAGAGGTCTAAGATGAAAATTTTCCCAGCTGTCAGCACGCAGGGTTTCTGTAGTCTGTCGATGAGGAAAACCAAGTTTCGTCTTACTTTCGGTGGGTAATTGGGCCAGTTTAATTCGTAGACAGCGTCCTTGACGTTCTGCAACTGAAATTGCAACAGTAAGAGTCGAAATGAAATATTTAAAATAGGAATTATTGTACGCAGAAGCAATTCTATATTGAACTTTACTACTTACTTCCAATGACAAAGTTTGACTGCAGTAAGTGAACACGAATATTTCGCCTAAAGTGGCAGACAGAAAAATGAAGCTACATATAAATTCTCCAACATTGTCTACCAACGGTATAATGTAGCACAAAGAACAGAGTATAAAGACTGATGCTCCATATTGTATCAACAATTGCACATTGTAAAGGTCTTCCAGAAGGTAAAGAACTCTAAAACCAGTACATTTTAATCCGTGTATGTATATTTTTAACAAATTCAGTAGTGTGTTTACCTGTAGATATTTTGAAGTTCAGTTATACATTTGACGATTCTAATTTCGTGAATCAACAGAACCGCTTCTGGATTCTGTGTATAATCTATATTATTCCCTAATTGTTTAAAAGCTTCACCTACTGTAATGGTCTGACTGATCAGGTGTATTATTGAATTCACGACGATTGTATCTACCGCTAAAAGCCCCAAGGTTAGGAACAAAATGAACAAGAATATTTCCTAACTTTTTATAATAGTTAAATTAAAAAATTAACATCACTGCTTACGTAGGAATGAGAGCATGGTACTGCAATACGCGTATATTTGGTAAAAATAACCAATCCAGTAATAACCGTGCGACACAGACGTGTCAAAGGGAAAATACATGTGGTAAGGATACATTCTATAAGTGTAGGTGGCATTGTATTCACTGTTAAACATTTCGTACTTCTCCGTGTCCAACACATTGATATATGACGCGTATATGGTGAATATGGAGATGAAATTTATGCTCAGGTAAATGCAACAGCAAATTGTCCTGGTTTGAGCCATTTTCTCTTGTCGGAAATTCTCAACGGCATTCCTGAAATCCGAAGAAAATAAGAATTCTCAGTTACGCTGTGCGTGTACCACAAGGTACTGTCCTAAGGCCGGTATCATTCGCGGTACCAATACATGAATATGGTGCAAGAAAGTTAGTTGCTTACTTGCTGCTGTTGGCTGATATCTTCGCGTTTTTCCATAGTTCCCCCAACTCGCTGTATTTCAATACTTTTTCCTTCCCTTCCTCACTTTTGGCTTTTCCCAGAACGTGTTCAAATTTGATGTTATATATACTGAAACATCCGAACTCAAAACTGTCCCGCTGAACCACCTCAGCTATCCTACTAAACTTTTCTTTGGTGAAAAACCAAACGATTATCCTGAAAATGAACACGGAGTGCAAAGTGCAAAGACTCAGAGTCAACATGGACACTTTAAAGTCTTCCTGGAAATCGCAAACAAGTTTCGTCCATTCCAAACCTGTCACCAGGAATGTAGACAAGGAAATGTGTGGGATAACCACAAGGAGGTACAGGATTTTTTTCCTTTTGTCCTTGGGAGGTTGCAGGCCGAGGATTTTGAAGAAAAATTCCATCCAAGTGTAGAAATTTTGCGGTGTGAATTTTGATGCGTACTTCAACATCGTAAAGGTGCTCAATGCAATGTTTTTAGAGGTGTGTCCTTAGTTTTGGATCAGTGAGGTACAATAATAAAAAAATAAGCTAGTCGTAATTCTAGCTATCCTTATTCGATTTGATTGGCAATTAAAAATTGATTTTAAAGTCATTGATTGGATACGTTTACGTTTTGTAACTAGAAAATGTAAAAATATATAGGGTGGTCCATTAAAAAAACGGTAACGGTTTAAAGGTAACAAAATTCAGCACCTTGTATGAAATTGTTATTTGTAACATTGTTAGACCCTTGAAGATTCAATTATTACTTGAATAAAAAATATTTCTTTAACTTCCGTAGCATTCAGAATAGCTAATTAAAAAAAAGAGATGCAAAATGATTATTGCAGATATCTCGAAAAGGACAAGGGTGGACAAAATTCAGGAGTTTATTGCAAGAAAAATACACATTTATTGCAAGTGCATAATAAAATATTTTTCGATTATGTATTTGTGGTAAGCTGTGCGATATACATATATATTTTTTAATAATCCAGCTGTCACTTATTGCTTTGGCTTATCAATGTATAAAACGAATAGGTCATCTTCAGTAGCTAAAAAAAAAGAAATATTGCCTCGTGGAATTTATTAAAAATATACATACGTAGATATAGAATGATAGGTCCATAGCTCTCCATTTTCCCAAAGTAAAAACTGTAGGTTTTTGAAGTCTCATCATTGTCATTATTAACATTCTCCTCAAGTCAGGTGGGTAGTCAACCCAGTCTAGCTCGTAAATTTGCTCCAAAACTTTAGAAAACTACAAAATAAATAGTTTTTAGTGCATCGAAACCTTAAAGTGAAAATGTTTTAAGTTCCGCGAGGCTCTTCCTTGGGACTGTTTTCTAACAGTGTCACATAAACGACGCCAAGAATACATTTGGATCTAATTCTTACATACCTCTATAGTGAAATTTTGACAAATCCAACACTGGAAGAAAGGTTGCAAGAGGATAATACCAACTGCTGCGGATAAATAAGATATCTCGGTGGGAACTGTAAGCTTTAAAAAGGACTTGAAGGTGGGAGAATATCTTAGCAACGCCGTACTTACCGTTGAAATGACGTAAAGCAAGGTACAAAACCCAAAGATGGCTAGAACGTTTTGCATCAGTAGCTGTTTGTTGTAAAACTCTTCCGTCAGACTAGCAGCCCTAAATATAAACATAAAAAATAATATTACCCTCTGGAGATATCTAATAAGTCAGCCCACTTGTTTTTTGCACTTAATAAAAAAGTTGAAAAACGAGAACTAACTGTAGCTACTAACTTTAAGAAGGGTATCGATAAGTAGGCAGGGGGAAGTGCGTAGATAGAAGGGACGTTTTAGGCACGAAGTAAGCTGACTTAAATATCAATCGATGGTTACTATACAATTTAAATAACAATAAACACCACCTAAATATTTCGCTGAGTTCATGCAAACATTTAATCAATCTTATCTTTCTAATTCTAGACTTCTCTTCAACACCGGCTTGAGCTATGTTCTTGTCAACCTCTTTCAAAGCGAAAGCCACCACCGTCAGCTGATTCTGCAGGTGGATGATGCTGCTAAGTACCACCCATTCTACACCTGAAATAAGTAATTATAATTCAATCCTGAAAATGTAGATAGTGACTCATATATAACATAAAAACACTATTACTATAAAGCATATAAAATGATTTTTTTAAGGGCTTTAACGTTATTATTTCGCGACATCTTTTTAAACCGGATCCATTTTTGCCAATGTTGATAAAGCCCGCTTATTTACTGAGTAATTAATAATATCGTTAGCATGTTCCTCACGTTTTCCTGTTCTTCGGCAGTTCTTGAGGTTCTGGGTATTGCCATTTCACATTACACAGTTAGTTATAGTATACACATCTGAAACTTAACCAAAACGAATCAGAAACGACAAGAAAACGTTAATTACAGTGCAGTGAAATTTTAAATATAATATATATATTGATAACGAAAAAGAAACCACGAAACGACCAACAATATCAACTATTTTATATCATGTTGCTAAGAATATTTTTTGGAAAATTTTTAAATTCTCCGGAACTGTCATATTTATCATCTAATGTTTTATATCATCGTACCAACTATGTGTCATGTAATACAATTATTTTTATTGTGTTTTCTTTCAAAGATTGAGTTTTATGTTATTTTCTTCATTTTAGCTTTCCCGCCTTTGCGTACTCACACCAAAAACTCGTCACCAAGCTGTAGTAAGCGTAAAATTGGTAGAAGAAAGCGAGGAGGTAATATCCGTCCGAGAGGGAGACGTCGAAGGGAAACCACATGGGGTAAGGCAGGTCCCTGTATATAGAAGTTTTGTTGATGCGTTCATTGAACATTCTGTACGTAGGCTTGGACACATTGTAACTGTAGGTGGCGAACATGTTGATGAAAATGTAGGAGCAGACCGCCAAGAAGATGATACTGCATAAAGAATTGGTCCTTCGGAGCCGAATATCCTTGAACTCGTCTGTGGGTGTCCTGAAATGTAAGTTTATTTATTTCTTTCTACGTTTAACAATTTCTATGACAGAAAAAATACTGCTGTTACTTGCTTTTCCCCTGTATATTTCTCTATGAATTATTTCGAACCTCTGGTTAAGGTTTATAGAAAAAATCGTGGAAAGTAACCGCGACTTGTCACTGTGTCATTAAGTAATTCAGTTTGGAGTTGACCTTTAGCCGCGCAAGTAGCAAGGGTGTTATTAATACGGTCAATTGAGGCCATAAGCGTACTTATTATGTTGTTGAAAGGCAATCGTGATTATATTTCAAAATGATTGAGCACCGAAATATTATTTTAACGTGTGTACTATTAAAAAGCCAATGATGAAATTACTCGTTTGAGAAATAAAGTTCCCTCGATCATTGTGTAGTTCTAAAATAATTCTTATACGATTCTGATATACAGGGTGTCCTGTTTGTACTTCATAGGGAGTACGTCATATAATTTTTTTTTTTTAATTTTGATGATTCTGATCAAAATATGTCCATTTTAGATTAAAGGGGGACATTCTTTGCTGGTATTTTTGACTCCGCCACTTTCACTCCCAAGCAAGGGTAAGCATCATCCCAAAATATTTAAATGGCATTGGGGGTTGAGTAATATTTATTTTGCAAACTCTTACAATTCTCTTTACAACAGATTTTCAATTTTATAATTTCGCTCAATACTTAACAAGAATTTTGATTTTAAAGAAACTTATGTACAAATAATTAGTAACGGTAAAAATGTCATTCATTCGAGTTAAGTACGCCAATGGTATAAATTTAGTATTTCTTGCATTACATTAGTTTTTGGCGATTTATTTATCACTTTCGTAAAAAAAACGCAATTGTAAAAAACAGAAATGAATAGTATACACTCACAAACGTAAAATTAGTGGATTCCAAATTTATTTTCTAGTATTATTTGGAAGCTTTGGTTGGTAGTTTATTTAATTGTGTTTTTGAAAATTAAGCACTGGTTTATTCCATTGCGGAAAGGGTAGGTATCATTTCGCTTTACTTTATGAACAATAAATGAGCGAATAGAACAGCTCAGCTATTTAATGAACAACATCAAGGGGCAGAGTTAGTAAAACAATTTCAAGAAACAGGGAACGTAGCCAATAAAAAACGAGAAATTAAAAAACCTATAGTTAATGCAGTTTTGGGACAAGTTCATTTTGATACTACATTAAGTACGAGGCAGCTGGCATCTGGGATCAATTGAACTAGCACTACATTTTGAAGAAGAATATATTTCATCCATACAAAATACATTTAGTCCAGGAACTTCATGAGTATGATTATGACCGCCAGATTCAAACCCAAGAGTTTTTCACGAGGAACATACACAGCAACTGGAAAAATTAAATGTATGGGTTGGAATTTTCGGTCACCACCAGCCGGTTCTTTTTTTCTACCTGCTAATTTGACTGGCCAATGTATTTGCAATTACTGGAAGACGCTACTGACCCTCTCTTAACTGATATTATTGAAAATGTTTTAGAGTACGATGAAGATCATTTAATTTTTCAACAGGACGGTGCTCCTCAGCATTATGCGTTAATCGTCCGTCAGTATTTGGACCAACGTTTCCCACGGAATTGGATTGGGAGAAGAGGCAGCATTGAGTGGCATCCACAATCACCGGATTTATCGCGCCTTGATTTTTTTTATGGGGATACCTAAAAAGTAAAATCTATAAAACACAGCCAGCGTCGCTGCAAGATTTGCGTCAAAGAATGGTCTACGAATGCCGTCGAATCACTCAATGCTTCAGAATGTGCGCGAACGTTTCGAACAAAATCTTTATTCTGGTATGGAAGCGGGCGGTCACCAGTTTGAACATTTAATCAACTAAGTAGTAAGAAAGCAACTAAACATAATTTAAATTTTAAAATGTAAATTTTTTTCAAAGTATTGGGCTGAATAATAAAATTTAAAGTCTGTTGTAAAGAGAATTGTATGAGCTTTCAAAATAAATATTACTCAACCCCCAATGCCATTTAAATATTTTGGGGTGATGCTTACCCTTGCTTGGGGGTGAAAGTGGCGGGAGTCAAAAATACCAGCATAGAATGTCCCCCTTTAATCTAAAATCGACGGGTCTGAGCATTTTTCTACAGTCTTGACGCAGTTCCTGAAAATGGCTCTGTTCCGTTTTCATTTGGCCGCCCTGTATATCCTCCCATGTATTTTATATGTTCAAGCTGAAGAAATGCAAGTTTTTTCACAACGGCATGCTCTACTAATACCAATTAGGCCATTGACGGAAAAGTAGTATGGCAATATTTTATTTAATTTAGTTTGCCCTTCAATTTTTCAGTTAAAAATGGATATTGTTGTTTCCGTTAAACTACGTGTTTAAGTAGCAGTAGATTTTCAAACAACTTTATAAAATAATAACTGATTATTGATATTTTTTCAAACACTTTGGCGACGCCTAATAACCTAACGGTGCATTTTTGCATATAAAATAGCATACATAAAGATTTTGGTTCGCTGATGCATGCATTTCAAGACACCCTGTATATTAATTTTGCATGCACGCGTACCTTTTGACTTTAGCTGTATTCCGGCATCCGTTATATGTGTAAATCGTGAACTCAAAGCCGGGCCTCTGTATGATCGCAATAATTTCCTCCATTTTACTCGTGGTCGACAACCATCTCAAAATTCTCAAGCCGCCTGCGATATGCATGAATAGCACACCCGAGTTTAGCATCTTCCTTTCGAAGTTCTCCTCGTTCAGGTAAATGTTTAAAACCCCCAAAATTATAGACGTTAGAAACAGCGTGACGTGAGGGAGTGAAAAAACGCGGTAAATTATTTTCCACGTGAGTTCTTTGGGCGGGTTGATTCCAAACAGTCTGAAAGATCGCAGCAACCATTGGAAATAATCCTCTGGAAACAGTAGAGCTTTGAAATTCATTTGTTTTTCTGCGGGTGGCAGTTGTTATCTTGATAGCAGGTAACTGGATTAGGCGAGTGACTTTGATTCCCTAAATATATACGTTTGGTCTTACAATTTTCTGTAATTATTTAATAATTTTGGTAATCGCTGAAGTTTTATCGAAGGAGATTTGTATGCTAATTACATACAAGCCGCAATAATTGTGCCTAAACGTTTAATTTAATGTCGTATTAGATTATGAATATTTTAAGGCCGATTAAAATTATTTTTGTTTTGGAGTATGATGCCTTAAAAGAATCAGGGTTTTGCATTATAAATGAAAAATTATCAACGTTATCATATACAGGACAGGGTGGTCTGTTTTTTTATGACCATTAGCATCTAGGAAACCGTAAAACATACAGGGTGGCTTAAATTAGAAGAAAAAGTATCGGTAATGCCATTCAATTGTTTTTTTTCCTTATGGATGCCATGTTGGATATTGACAGTAGGTAAAAAATGAAGAATAAAATTACAAACACGTCATTATTTTACACACTACTATTTTATTTGAAGAATAACTCTTGAAATTAAATAACATTTTTAATTGACACGTAGTTGGACAATGGCTTTCTTAAACCTCACTTTTATACAACAAAAACATTTATTTTTGGCCAGAGAATACGCCCCTGGATTTTTGATCTACACTCTGTATATTACCCTTATATGCAAATCGTGAGCCATAAAAAACGGGTCACTCTGTAGACCTTACTCAATTAGGTTAGGCGCGAAAATTCAAATTCCTTGGAGGAAGCCGCGACATCTAGCGCCAGTCACGGGAACGCCACGAGTTTTTATTTGACAGTTTTGACACGAACTGCGGTATTTACAACAGCAAAAATGTAGGTTGATTGCAACGGTATTTCGCCCTATTTCTCATTGTTAAAAAAGAATTATCATCATTGGCACATCTCAAAACTTCTGTTGGTAAAAAACTCGTCGAAATTCATGTAAAAATTTCGTTATAGGTTATGTTGAAACAGTTTCTATTCTTGTGTGGACAGTCGAAGTGACAATGAAGTAAAGGGAAGAGGAATTTGCGAGTCATGAAGATAAACATTGAGGACTATGAGGACAGGTTAGACCAGCCAAGGGAAAAATGTGGAACGCTACGCTCAACGATATGCTTCCTGTCTCTGTGCCGGCTGTTGGCCCTCATATGCACCTTGTTCGTAATACTCTGCATCCTTCTGCTGTGCAAGGCCTACATAAAGTTCGTCCTTCTGTGGCTGGAGAAGCAGGACGGTCTGGTGATATCGGCCACGATCTGCTTCCTCTTCATACTGGTCTCTCTCCCGATCAGCATCGGATACATAGTGTTAGTGGTGGCGTCCGGTTATCTCTTTGGTGTGTTACGCGGACTGCTGCTGGTGGTGATCGGGGCTAATTTCGGGCTGCTCGTCGCGCACAACATACTCAGACTGGTGGGCCACCACCACGCCATTTACAAGTACACGAAGAACGATATGGCGCAGGCCATCATGAAGGTGATATCGGGACCTCTCTGTTTCAAGATCGTCTTCTGCTCAAGACTGACGCCTATTCCTTTTGGGCTGCAAAATACTATTTTCGCGGTAAGTTTGGTTTGAATTTAAATTTTCGATGTCAGTCTGGTCGCAGCTTTCGAAGAACTATTTTTTTTCAACTTATTCAGCCGTAGCGGTTATAGATATTAAAAAATTTCAAGGATATTTCACTGACTGGTCATGCATTATAGAAAAATCTTGAATAACGTAATGTTTAATATAAATTTTTTAGTAATAATTTTGTAGGTATGTTTAATTTTGCTGGTTCTTGAAAAAATGATAAAAACTAGGTGGTGTAATTTTCTTTTCCGTTTGGAAAATATGTTTTTTTATTGTACAAGGTGATTACGTGTAAACGTTACCGTTATGTTAGAAGATTACGGAAAATTGAAATTTGCATTCGTTGACTAATTTTTCACAAGGATTTCAAGTTTTTTATCAAATAAACAATCGAGCATCGCTCTACTGGGATTGTATACAGAGCGACTTTCCAAATAAGGTTTTTAATGATTAAATGAACTGTAAATATTTTTTGTATCAAACAACAGAATTGCAAAGTATCGCACACCCAAAAAGCACCTTAAATAAATGTCATAACTCACCATTCGCCAGTTCAGCTCCTCATAACTCCAAAGATTGGAACAAGACAAAAATAAACGAAAACAACAAATTTTGTAGACACGCCGCGCGGCTAGCTCTTAGCGATTATTATTCTTAGTTTCGACTTCTTCTTTCTCGCTCTTGCGCAGTTGCGACAAATATGGTTTCCCTTTGGGTGTATTTTTTCGTGCGGCAAAATTTACAAAACATATAACACAGTTACAACAAATTGACTAACCTAAACAGGGATATTGACATCAACTTGGTTTTTTCTTACAAAACACTCAGTATATTATTATATTTTCGGATTGTCCACTTTTTTCTGATTGCATTGACAACATGTAATGGGTTATCTTTTACTGTTCGCGAAATATTGATGATTTAAGTAATTCGATAATTAATATTGTATTTTTTTATTATAAACAATGAAAAACTACGAGATGTGGCAAGTTCCGGGAATTTGTCAATGAAAAAATAACCAGATTAAATTTTGACAAAATTTTAATATCGACCTTCACAATAGTCTCCCTTTAACTCTACACAGCGATTCCAACGTTGCTCTCACGATTGGAAGCACTCTTGGTAATCCTCCGCAGTTAATCCAGCACCACGGTTACAGCTTCTTTGACCTCCTGTACGCCGCCAGGATGAGTTCCCTTGGGGTGCGACTTCATCTTGGGCAATAAAAAAATCACAGGAGGCAATATCGAGGCTATAGGGTGGGTGCGGCAACGTTGGAATGCTTTTTTTGCCAAAAACTCTTGCACAGTGAACGAGAAATGGGCTGGCGTGTTGTTGTGGTGCAAGATCCAGCCGTTCTCAGCGAATTTCGGGCTAATTGTCGCGCACGGAAAACGCGGGCCAGCAGGAACGTATTCAAGATGAATGATGCCGTGGATATCGAAAAAAATGGTCAACATTGTCTTCAGTCGTGACTTGGACATCCTCGCTTTCGTTGGCCCTTTTCCACCCACTGCTGACTTTGTTTACGGGTCTCGGGGTCATACTTCAGTGACGACCCGACTCATCCAGTCTCTACCGTTGCACCATCTCTATGCAAATCTTTCGCATATTCAAATTTTTGTGTAACATCTTGCAAACGGTTTCTTTGTTGACGTTTAACTCGTCAGACAACGCACGAATGTTTAGGCACCGGTCAGACGTGGTCAGTGCAGGCAAACAGTCAACATTCACGTCAGTGCGAAAGGTGATGGGAGCTCCTTCATGTGGATCGTCTTCTACCGATTGAACCGTTTTGCTCATTCAAACATGCGTGTTTTCGACATGCGCTCGTCTCCATACACCACCTGCAGTTTTCGAAGAATTTTCGAGGGTTTTTCGCCAGATTTCACTAAAAATTGATTCACAACACGTTGCTTGTAATTTCACGACGCCACTAAAAAAATTACTCCCAATACACATAAACACATACCAAACGTGGTATCAACTTCAACCTTGGACTGAAACTAAAAGGAAGGTCCTCTCTCTCTAGAAAAACGTTGACGAACGATGCAGTGTTGCCAGTTTCCAAATTATAACTAAATTCCCGGAACGTAATTGCCACATTTCGTATATTTGAATTCATTTTATGGAGCAATTTAAAGAATAAAGTTTATAAAAATTGTTCAAACTCATTTTCTATGCAAAACCTAAATCGTTTTTCCAAATTATTCAAACAGTTATGAATAATTTTTGGGTGTTGTATCTATAACTTCTTGCATAATTTCTAAAATATTGGTTGGTCTATTTTTATGAACACTATTCTTTAAATAGCCCCACAAAAGTCTGTCAGGTGGTGCCAACTCTGAACTATTCGCCGGTCATCGTATGGTGTCCAGAAAAGTTTTAACGGCCAATGTTATTTAGGCCCCTTGGGTCACGAAATAAATGATTTTATTACCGAATTTGATAGGTTGAGGGGATGATACGACAGCAAGATGGAGCTCCTTCATATAATGTATATTACATGGTTGTATCAATGGAATCACAGAAAAAAGTGGAGAATCCATAAATGTAATAATATACAAGGTGTTTCATAAGACATGACCAAGTTGACATCAATATCTCTGAAGTGCGATACTCCATTGTTTTATTTTGATAAAAAAATTGAAATCCTCGTGAAAAATTAGTCAACGAATGCATGTTTCAATTTGCTGAAATAACAAAGTTACAGTCGAATCTAACATTTACAAGTGATCATCCTGTATAGTGCTACCATGTTAAACGTGCGTTGACGATTTTACGAACTTTTTTGTAAGACCTTGTATGTTACAATTTATATTTAGCAGCGATATAGGAGAGAAATGTTATAGCGACTGTATTTTTCCAGCTGAGCAACGTCAGCAGCAGGATTTACCATGTAGCCTCGCTGCTGGGACTATTCCCCGCGCAATTCGTGGGGGTGTACGTCGGATCGACCCTGCGTTCCATGCAGGACGTCCTGGAGAACAGGCATATTTCTTCCACGACTTATTTCTTTGCCACGGCTCAGGTACGTCTCAATAAATCTCCGGTATTCCCATCAGAAATTATTATTTGTGATATCTTTTTAAAACCTTAGCAACCAAGACAGATATTTTAATTTCCAAGCAGGACTAACTGAAACTCTAGTAAAATATATTTGTAAGTGTATCGAAAACAGGGTTCACAGTCGAGTTCAATTAAATTTCGACTGATCGTCAAAAATCGTGAGTATAATGCCGGTGCAAACGGGCATAAGAGAATCCAGCGGCGTACCATTTTATTCTTCAAAAGTAAGTGACGTTCCGCTACGCCCACCGCTGTTAGGACTAAGACATCGTTTGTGTTGAAAAGTATGCATCTTACGTAATTATTACCACCTCTAAGATTTCATTGTAATATCACGGTCTTGAAGAAATTAAGATTTTTTCCAACTTCCAAAAAAAATGTGACTTTTTTAAATAACTAGATGGAGGCTATCGTGAAAAAATGGAAACCGAAACACACGGTCATGAAAAATGTTTTTTTCCACGGTTCGGGTCGGGTCTGCTCTTTATCACAAATATTGTTTATATTTTTTGTGCGAAGTCAGTGTTTTGTGGTGCTTTCGAATTATTTTTTCCTTTCCAAAGCATTAAAAAAAACACCGATTTTATAATATAAGGAAAACTATTTTATCCAACTTTTTTTGTCTCCTGATCTCGACCAAAAATTTACATTCTCAGGTGCCATTAAGAAAAGACTGATTTTGCGCATTTAATATAAGAAAAATTATTATTTTTTTTTTTTTCAATTAAACTTTTGCACCCTGTATATTTGTAACGAAGTCTTTTTAGAGCAAAGTTTATATTTTTCGATATAGAATTCACGACTAGCGTACGCTGGTTTACTTTTGAAACACCCTGTATAGTTGCGTGACTGATTTTTTAAGAGGATCTGTCTTTTGCGTTTCAGTGAAAAAATTGAAACCGAAACACACGGTCATGAAAAATGTTTTTTTCCAAGGTTCGCGTCGGGTCGGCTTTATCACAAATATTGTTTACAGTTTTTGTGCGAAGTCAGTGTTTTGTGGTGCTTTCGAATTATTTTTTCCTTTCCAAAGCATTAAAAAAGACACCGATTTTATAATATAAGGAAAACTATTTTATCCAACTCTTTTTGTCTCCTGATCTCGACCAAAAATTCACATTCTCAGGTGCCATTAAGAAAAGACTGATTTTGCGCATTTAATATAAGAAAAATTATTTTTTTTTTTCAATTAAACTTTTGCACCCTGTATATTTGTAAACGAAGTCTTTTTAGACCAAAGTTTATATTTTTCGATATAGAATTCACGATTAGTGTACGCTGGTTTAGTTTTGGAACACCCTGTATAGTTGCGGGACTGATTTTTTAAGAGGATCTGTCTTTTGCGTTTCAGCTAATGTTCGGAGCCTCCCTGATGGTTTGGCTGGGGACCAAGGCGAGGAAGGAGCTCCTGAAGGCGATCGCCGAGGCGGAGAACGCTTCTACCAAAGTTACGTCGTTTTCTGTGTGATATTTTTAAGCTTTCTTTTTTCTATCATGTATTTTTCCAAAGACCAAAAATAGATTCTAAGTCAGATCTGTAGTTGGAGGGTCATCATTAAATAGAGTATTTTTTATATTCGAATGTACAAATACAGTAGTTTTATTGATACACCCTGTATTCGCGGATTAAAGCTACAAAAATTAAAATTATGCAAAAATAGCTGCTGTTTACTCGTCACGAATTATAAATAATTATGATATAGGCAACCAGTAATACAGGCTGTTGTATATTTGGTTGTCTAATTTGTGATTATTTATCACAAAATATGAAGTAATTACAATATAGGCAACCAGTAATACAACCTGCTGTATACCTGGTTGTCTAATTTGTAAAATTGACAAGTACACGATATAACTTCTTTGTATAGATGGCCAGTAATACAACTCGTTGTATAACTGGTTGCCTAAGTAACAAAATTTATAATTCACAACGATAATAAATATTCCAGTTTCAAAAATAATTTAACTTGTTAGCTGCGCCAAAGAATTATAATGTTTTGAACAAAATTTTGAATTCGCAAAGGCTGATAGAGTAAAGAAATATTGATTATCCGTAAAAAGATGAACTGTAAGCCATGAAAATTTCACGATATTTTCAAAAAGTAAAATCGCGATTTAAGGGCGGCTCTGTATGCATTAGAGGGCGCTGAACACGCTGGCGTTGTCCGTTTTTGTGTAAGTGGCTCCGTTGACGAAAAAATGTCAATTTCTCGAAAACCACGAGGGTTAGAAAGGAACCGAGTTTATTTTTGGATTCCTCGTTGTCGATATAGTCTACAGGAATTATTTCAGAATATTCTGAGCCCTTGAAATTTTTGGCAAAATCGAAAGGCTATCCTCTTTGAAAATTTCACGATATTTTCAAAAAATAAAATCGCGATTTAAGGGCGGCTCTGTATGCATTAGAGGGCGCTGAACACGCTGGCGTTGTCCGTTTTTGTGTAAGTGGCTCCGTTGACGAAAAAATGTCGATTTCTCGAAAACCACGAGGGTTAGAAAGGAACCAAGTTTATTTTTGGATTCCTCGTTGTCGATATAGTCTACAGGAATTATTTCAGAATATTCTGAGCCATTGAAATTTTTGGCAAAATCGAAAGGCTAACCCCTTTGAAAATTTCACGATATTTTCAAAAAATAAAATCGCGATTTAAGGGCGGCTCTGTATGCATTAGAGGGCGCTGAACACGGTGGTGTCGTCCGTTTTTGTGTAAGTGGCTCCGTTGACGAAAAAATGTCAATTTCTCGAAAACCACGAGGGTTAGAAAGGAACCGAGTTTATTTTTGGATTCCTCGTGGTCGATATAGTCTACAGGAATTATTTCAGAATATTCTGAGCCCTTGAAATTTTTGGCAAAATCGAAAGGCTAACCCCTTTGAAAATTTCACGATATTTTCAAAAAATAAAATCGTGATTTAAGGGCGGCTCTGTATGCATTAGAGGGCGCTGAACACGGTGGTGTCGTCCGTTTTTGTGTAAGTGGCTCCGTTGACGAAAAAATGTCAATTTCTTGAAAACCACGAGGGTTAGAAAGGAACCGAGTTTATTTTTGGATTCCTCGTGGTCGATATAGTCTACAGGAATTATTTCAGAATATTCTGAGCCCTTGAAATTTTTGGCAAAATCGAAAGGCTAACCCCTATGAAAATTTCACGATATTTTCAAAAAATAAAATCGCGATTTAAGGGCGGCTCTGTATGCATTAGAGGGCGCTGAACACGCTGGCGTTGTCCGTTTTTGTGTAAGTGGCTCCGTTGACGAAAAAATGTCAATTTCTCGAAAACCACGAGGGTTAGAAAGGAACCGAGTTTATTTTTGGATTCCTCGTTGTCGATATAGTCTACAGGAATTATTTCAGAATATTCTGAGCCATTGAAATTTTTGGCAAAATCGAAAGGCTAACCCCTTTGAAAATTTCACGATATTTTCAAAAAATAAAATCGCGATTTAAGGGCGGCTCTGTATGCATTAGAGGGCGCTGAACACGCTGGCGTTGTCCGTTTTTGTGTAAGTGGCTCCGTTGACGAAAAAATGTCAATTTCTCGAAAACCACGAGGGTTAGAAAGGAACCGAGTTTATTTTTGGATTCCTCGTTGTCGATATAGTCTACAGGAATTATTTCAGAATATTCTGAGCCATTGAAATTTTTGGCAAAATCGAAAGGCTAACCCCTTTGAAAATTTCACGATATTTTCAAAAAATAAAATCGCGATTTAAGGGCGGCTCTGTATGCATTAGAGGGCGCTGAACACGCTGGCGTTGTCCGTTTTTGTGTAAGTGGCTCCGTTGACGAAAAAATGTCAATTTCTCGAAAACCACGAGGGTTAGAAAGGAACCGAGTTTATTTTTTGATTCCTCGTTGTCGATATAGTCTACAGGAATTATTTCAGAATATTCTGAGCCATTGAAATTTTTGGCAAAATCGAAAGGCTAACCCCTTTGAAAATTTCACGATATTTTCAAAAAATAAAATCGCGATTTAAGGGCGGCTCTGTATGCATTAGAGGGCGCTGAACACGCTGGCGTTGTCCGTTTTTGTGTAAGTGGCTCCGTTGACGAAAAAATGTCAATTTCTCGAAAACCACGAGGGTTAGAAAGGAACCGAGTTTATTTTTGGATTCCTCGTTGTCGATATAGTCTACAGGAATTATTTCAGAATATTCTGAGCCATTGAAATTTTTGGCAAAATCGAAAGGCTAACCCCTTTGAAAATTTCACGATATTTTCAAAAAATAAAATCGCGATTTAAGGGCGGCTCTGTATGCATTAGAGGGCGCTGAACACGCTGGCGTTGTCCGTTTTTGTGTAAGTGGCTCCGTTGACGAAAAAATGTCAATTTCTCGAAAACCACGAGGGTTAGAAAGGAACCGAGTTTATTTTTTGATTCCTCGTTGTCGATATAGTCTACAGGAATTATTTCAGAATATTCTGAGCCCTTGAAATTTTTGGCAAAATCGAAAGGCTAACCCCTTTGAAAATTTCACGATATTTTCAAAAAATAAAATCGTGATTTAAGGGCGGCTCTGTATGCATTAGAGGGCGCTGAACACGGTGGTGTCGTCCGTTTTTGTGTAAGTGGCTCCGTTGACGAAAAAATGTCAATTTCTTGAAAACCACGAGGGTTAGAAAGGAACCGAGTTTATTTTTGGATTCCTCGTGGTCGATATAGTCTACAGGAATTATTTCAGAATATTCTGAGCCCTTGAAATTTTTGGCAAAATCGAAAGGCTAACCCCTTTGAAAATTTCACGATATTTTCAAAAAATAAAATCGCGATTTAAGGGCGGCTCTGTATGCATTAGAGGGCGCTGAACACGCTGGCGTTGTCCGTTTTTGTGTAAGTGGCTCCGTTGACGAAAAAATGTCAATTTCTCGAAAACCACGAGGGTTAGAAAGGAACCGAGTTTATTTTTGGATTCCTCGTTGTCGATATAGTCTACAGGAATTATTTCAGAATATTCTGAGCCATTGAAATTTTTGGCAAAATCGAAAGGCTAACCCCTTTGAAAATTTCACGATATTTTCAAAAAATAAAATCGCGATTTAAGGGCGGCTCTGTATGCATTAGAGGGCGCTGAACACGCTGGCGTTGTCCGTTTTTGTGTAAGTGGCTCCGTTGACGAAAAAATGTCAATTTCTCGAAAACCACGAGGGTTAGAAAGGAACCGAGTTTATTTTTGGATTCCTCGTTGTCGATATAGTCTACAGGAATTATTTCAGAATATTCTGAGCCATTGAAATTTTTGGCAAAATCGAAAGGCTAACCCCTTTGAAAATTTCACGATATTTTCAAAAAATAAAATCGCGATTTAAGGGCGGCTCTGTATGCATTAGAGGGCGCTGAACACGCTGGCGTTGTCCGTTTTTGTGTAAGTGGCTCCGTTGACGAAAAAATGTCAATTTCTCGAAAACCACGAGGGTTAGAAAGGAACCGAGTTTATTTTTTGATTCCTCGTTGTCGATATAGTCTACAGGAATTATTTCAGAATATTCTGAGCCCTTGAAATTTTTGGCAAAATCGAAAGGCTAACCCCTTTGAAAATTTCACGATATTTTCAAAAAATAAAATCGTGATTTAAGGGCGGCTCTGTATGCATTAGAGGGCGCTGAACACGGTGGTGTCGTCCGTTTTTGTGTAAGTGGCTCCGTTGACGAAAAAATGTCAATTTCTTGAAAACCACGAGGGTTAGAAAGGAACCGAGTTTATTTTTGGATTCCTCGTGGTCGATATAGTCTACAGGAATTATTTCAGAATATTCTGAGCCCTTGAAATTTTTGGCAAAATCGAAAGGCTAACCCCTTTGAAAATTTCACGATATTTTCAAAAAATAAAATCGCGATTTAAGGGCGGCTCTGTATGCATTAGAGGGCGCTGAACACGCTGGCGTTGTCCGTTTTTGTGTAAGTGGCTCCGTTGACGAAAAAATGTCAATTTCTCGAAAACCACGAGGGTTAGAAAGGAACCGAGTTTATTTTTGGATTCCTCGTTGTCGATATAGTCTACAGGAATTATTTCAGAATATTCTGAGCCATTGAAATTTTTGGCAAAATCGAAAGGCTAACCCCTTTGAAAATTTCACGATATTTTCAAAAAATAAAATCGCGATTTAAGGGCGGCTCTGTATGCATTAGAGGGCGCTGAACACGCTGGCGTTGTCCGTTTTTGTGTAAGTGGCTCCGTTGACGAAAAAATGTCAATTTCTCGAAAACCACGAGGGTTAGAAAGGAACCGAGTTTATTTTTTGATTCCTCGTTGTCGATATAGTCTACAGGAATTATTTCAGAATATTCTGAGCCATTGAAATTTTTGGCAAAATCGAAAGGCTAACCCCTTTGAAAATTTCACGATATTTTCAAAAAATAAAATCGCGATTTAAGGGCGGCTCTGTATGCATTAGAGGGCGCTGAACACGCTGGCGTTGTCCGTTTTTGTGTAAGTGGCTCCGTTGACGAAAAAATGTCAATTTCTCGAAAACCACGAGGGTTAGAAAGGAACCGAGTTTATTTTTGGATTCCTCGTTGTCGATATAGTCTACAGGAATTATTTCAGAATATTCTGAGCCATTGAAATTTTTGGCAAAATCGAAAGGCTAACCCCTTTGAAAATTTCACGATATTTTCAAAAAATAAAATCGCGATTTAAGGGCGGCTCTGTATGCATTAGAGGGCGCTGAACACGCTGGCGTTGTCCGTTTTTGTGTAAGTGGCTCCGTTGACGAAAAAATGTCAATTTCTCGAAAACCACGAGGGTTAGAAAGGAACCGAGTTTATTTTTTGATTCCTCGTTGTCGATATAGTCTACAGGAATTATTTCAGAATATTCTGAGCCATTGAAATTTTTGGCAAAATCGAAAGGCTAACCCCTTTGAAAATTTCACGATATTTTCAAAAAATAAAATCGCGATTTAAGGGCGGCTCTGTATGCATTAGAGGGCGCTGAACACGCTGGCGTTGTCCGTTTTTGTGTAAGTGGCTCCGTTGACGAAAAAATGTCAATTTCTCGAAAACCACGAGGGTTAGAAAGGAACCGAGTTTATTTTTTGATTCCTCGTTGTCGATATAGTCTACAGGAATTATTTCAGAATATTCTGAGCCATTGAAATTTTTGGCAAAATCGAAAGGCTAACCCCTTTGAAAATTTCACGATATTTTCAAAAAATAAAATCGCGATTTAAGGGCGGCTCTGTATGCATTAGAGGGCGCTGAACACGCTGGCGTTGTCCGTTTTTGTGTAAGTGGCTCCGTTGACGAAAAAATGTCAATTTCTCGAAAACCACGAGGGTTAGAAAGGAACCGAGTTTATTTTTTGATTCCTCGTTGTCGATATAGTCTACAGGAATTATTTCAGAATATTCTGAGCCATTGAAATTTTTGGCAAAATCGAAAGGCTAACCCCTTTGAAAATTTCACGATATTTTCAAAAAATAAAATCGCGATTTAAGGGCGGCTCTGTATGCATTAGAGGGCGCTGAACACGCTGGCGTTGTCCGTTTTTGTGTAAGTGGCTCCGTTGACGAAAAAATGTCAATTTCTCGAAAACCACGAGGGTTAGAAAGGAACCGAGTTTATTTTTTGATTCCTCGTTGTCGATATAGTCTACAGGAATTATTTCAGAATATTCTGAGCCATTGAAATTTTTGGCAAAATCGAAAGGCTAACCCCTTTGAAAATTTCACGATATTTTCAAAAAATAAAATCGCGATTTAAGGGCGGCTCTGTATGCATTAGAGGGCGCTGAACACGCTGGCGTTGTCCGTTTTTGTGTAAGTGGCTCCGTTGACGAAAAAATGTCAATTTCTCGAAAACCACGAGGGTTAGAAAGGAACCGAGTTTATTTTTTGATTCCTCGTTGTCGATATAGTCTACAGGAATTATTTCAGAATATTCTGAGCCATTGAAATTTTTGGCAAAATCGAAAGGCTAACCCCTTTGAAAATTTCACGATATTTTCAAAAAATAAAATCGCGATTTAAGGGCGGCTCTGTATGCATTAGAGGGCGCTGAACACGCTGGCGTTGTCCGTTTTTGTGTAAGTGGCTCCGTTGACGAAAAAATGTCAATTTCTCGAAAACCACGAGGGTTAGAAAGGAACCGAGTTTATTTTTTGATTCCTCGTTGTCGATATAGTCTACAGGAATTATTTCAGAATATTCTGAGCCATTGAAATTTTTGGCAAAATCGAAAGGCTAACCCCTTTGAAAATTTCACGATATTTTCAAAAAATAAAATCGCGATTTAAGGGCGGCTCTGTATGCATTAGAGAGCGCTGAACACGCTGGCGTTGTCCGTTTTTGTGTAAGTGGCTCCGTTGACGAAAAAATGTCAATTTCTCGAAAACCACGAGGGTTAGAAAGGAACCGAGTTTATTTTTGGATTCCTCGTTGTCGATATAGTCTACAGGAATTATTTCAGAATATTCTGAGCCATTGAAATTTTTGGCAAAATCGAAAGGCTAACCCCTTTGAAAATTTCACGATATTTTCAAAAAATAAAATCGCGATTTAAGGGCGGCTCTGTATGCATTAGAGGGCGCTGAACACGCTGGCGTTGTCCGTTTTTGTGTAAGTGGCTCCGTTGACGAAAAAATGTCAATTTCTCGAAAACCACGAGGGTTAGAAAGGAACCGAGTTTATTTTTTGATTCCTCGTTGTCGATATAGTCTACAGGAATTATTTCAGAATATTCTGAGCCATTGAAATTTTTGGCAAAATCGAAAGGCTAACCCCTTTGAAAATTTCACGATATTTTCAAAAAATAAAATCGCGATTTAAGGGCGGCTCTGTATGCATTAGAGGGCGCTGAACACGCTGGCGTTGTCCGTTTTTGTGTAAGTGGCTCCGTTGACGAAAAAATGTCAATTTCTCGAAAACCACGAGGGTTAGAAAGGAACCGAGTTTATTTTTTGATTCCTCGTTGTCGATATAGTCTACAGGAATTATTTCAGAATATTCTGAGCCATTGAAATTTTTGGCAAAATCGAAAGGCTAACCCCTTTGAAAATTTCACGATATTTTCAAAAAATAAAATCGCGATTTAAGGGCGGCTCTGTATGCATTAGAGGGCGCTGAACACGCTGGCGTTGTCCGTTTTTGTGTAAGTGGCTCCGTTGACGAAAAAATGTCAATTTCTCGAAAACCACGAGGGTTAGAAAGGAACCGAGTTTATTTTTTGATTCCTCGTTGTCGATATAGTCTACAGGAATTATTTCAGAATATTCTGAGCCATTGAAATTTTTGGCAAAATCGAAAGGCTAACCCCTTTGAAAATTTCACGATATTTTCAAAAAATAAAATCGCGATTTAAGGGCGGCTCTGTATGCATTAGAGAGCGCTGAACACGCTGGCGTTGTCCGTTTTTGTGTAAGTGGCTCCGTTGACGAAAAAATGTCAATTTCTCGAAAACCACGAGGGTTAGAAAGGAACCGAGTTTATTTTTGGATTCCTCGTTGTCGATATAGTCTACAGGAATTATTTCAGAATATTCTGAGCCATTGAAATTTTTGGCAAAATCGAAAGGCTAACCCCTTTGAAAATTTCACGATATTTTCAAAAAATAAAATCGCGATTTAAGGGCGGCTCTGTATGCATTAGAGAGCGCTGAACACGCTGGCGTTGTCCGTTTTTGTGTAAGTGGCTCCGTTGACGAAAAAATGTCAATTTCTCGAAAACCACGAGGGTTAGAAAGGAACCGAGTTTATTTTTTGATTCCTCGTTGTCGATATAGTCTACAGGAATTATTTCAGAATATTCTGAGCCATTGAAATTTTTGGCAAAATCGAAAGGCTAACCCCTTTGAAAATTTCACGATATTTTCAAAAAATAAAATCGCGATTTAAGGGCGGCTCTGTATGCATTAGAGAGCGCTGAACACGCTGGCGTTGTCCGTTTTTGTGTAAGTGGCTCCGTTGACGAAAAAATGTCAATTTCTCGAAAACCACGAGGGTTAGAAAGGAACCGAGTTTATTTTTGGATTCCTCGTTGTCGATATAGTCTACAGGAATTATTTCAGAATATTCTGAGCCATTGAAATTTTTGGCAAAATCGAAAGGCTAACCCCTTTGAAAATTTCACGATATTTTCAAAAAATAAAATCGCGATTTAAGGGCGGCTCTGTATGCATTAGAGGGCGCTGAACACGCTGGCGTTGTCCGTTTTTGTGAAGTGGCTCCGTTGACGAAAAAATGTCAATTTCTCGAAAACCACGAGGGTTAGAAAGGAACCGAGTTTATTTTTTGATTCCTCGTTGTCGATATAGTCTACAGGAATTATTTCAGAATATTCTGAGCCATTGAAATTTTTGGCAAAATCGAAAGGCTAACCCCTTTGAAAATTTCACGATATTTTCAAAAAATAAAATCGCGATTTAAGGGCGGCTCTGTATGCATTAGAGAGCGCTGAACACGCTGGCGTTGTCCGTTTTTGTGTAAGTGGCTCCGTTGACGAAAAAATGTCAATTTCTCGAAAACCACGAGGGTTAGAAAGGAACCGAGTTTATTTTTTGATTCCTCGTTGTCGATATAGTCTACAGGAATTATTTCAGAATATTCTGAGCCATTGAAATTTTTGGCAAAATCGAAAGGCTAACCCCTTTGAAAATTTCACGATATTTTCAAAAAATAAAATCGCGATTTAAGGGCGGCTCTGTATGCATTAGAGAGCGCTGAACACGCTGGCGTTGTCCGTTTTTGTGTAAGTGGCTCCGTTGACGAAAAAATGTCAATTTCTCGAAAACCACGAGGGTTAGAAAGGAACCGAGTTTATTTTTGGATTCCTCGTTGTCGATATAGTCTACAGGAATTATTTCAGAATATTCTGAGCCATTGAAATTTTTGGCAAAATCGAAAGGCTAACCCCTTTGAAAATTTCACGATATTTTCAAAAAATAAAATCGCGATTTAAGGGCGGCTCTGTATGCATTAGAGGGCGCTGAACACGCTGGCGTTGTCCGTTTTTGTGAAGTGGCTCCGTTGACGAAAAAATGTCAATTTCTCGAAAACCACGAGGGTTAGAAAGGAACCGAGTTTATTTTTTGATTCCTCGTTGTCGATATAGTCTACAGGAATTATTTCAGAATATTCTGAGCCCTCACCGAGTTTATTTTTGAATACCTCGTTGTCGATATAGTCTAGGGGAATTATTTCTGAATTTTCAATCCTTCAAAATTCGAAAAACATCAGTATTTATCTACATAAGACCATGAATAAGTTAAAACAATTCATTAGAGATTTGGCACTGTTAAATACGGTGAATAGGTAATTTACTAGGCCTTGTAGATATAATTTGAAATTTAAAAAAGTGCCATCTATGTGATGGAAGACCAATTAAATTACTAGAATTGTTGAGATTTGCAGTTTACTTACCTTTCAAACGAATCTTCTAATTCAGTACTGCTTTTCGTCAGCAGATGACGCATTTACAGTTACCTACCTTTCAAATGCGTTTTCAGAGCTTATTGTAAGTTATTATCGGAAGATGGCGCTTTGAGATTGGAACGTTCCAACCCATTTTGATTGGCTAATTCACTGAGTCAACGGCAATTAGAATGAAGTATCTTAATTTGGAAAAATCACTGAAGAAATAAAACGACTTCATACAAGGTATGTGGTATTTATTGTTTTTAACATGACATGATATCTTTATCTTGATATGTCTGACAAAAATAGGTTATATACTACTACAAAAGGATATTTTCGTATATTTACATTATTTATTAAAAATATTAGATATGAAATACTAGATTACAATTAACAATATCCGAGTAAATCTAACATACACGCTATAGTAAGGGTTAATATATATTTTTTTTAGTAAGAAAAAACACTTTAATTTTGTTAATGACGGTTAGAAACTCAATCGGTTGCCATTGCACAACGTATTATATAAAATATATAGTAAAAACCTTAATGCTAAACGTTATCATTCAAACAGTTAATCGCAAATTTTGACAAACCAAAGTGGACCGTACGCACTTTCCTGAAAGACAGACGTCGTACAGGGTGTTCCAAATACGCGTAAAAACTTCCAAGAAACCATCCCTTATAGTCCAGATCCGACACCGTGATTAGTATCTTCATTAGTTTTTTAATTACGGTGCAATTTTAATAGAGGATCGTTAGCAAAGAAATACGATTCCGCCGGGTTGCTGGGACGTTTTATTTAAAATTTTGTTATTTACTGAAATCGGACAAACGTCAAAATAGATGAAAAAGGATTTAGTTTTCGAGGACGTTTCTTGGTCTGTTCACACTACGAGGAGGCGTTATTTTGACGTCACGGGTTATTTAAAAAATGTTGTTTACGTCTGTCGAGTACGGCATATGGAAAGACCCAAATAAGGACAATTTTGACAGATGTCGCGGTAGCTCAGTAAGTAACGTGCCAGATTAGTAAACCTAAGGTCGACGGTTCAATTACCGGGTGCGTTGATTTTTTTATTTTTTCGTTTTTAATATTTACTGATTCTTTTGATAAAAAATTTTATAATTATCCATCATATACCTTCATAACACCTATGAGAAGGACGAAACTTTGCGCTACCTCCTTCTCGCTATTATGTACCTTTTACCATCAACAACCCCTATTTACGGCCACTTTTAAACAAGCAACTGTGTTCCATCGTGTAGAGAAGAAAATTAGCTTTTATCATGTTTCGTTAAAATACGTTTACGATCAGTCCAGGAGAAAAAATGGACATGGAAAAATTACATATTTTCGAGAGAATTAAAGGCTGGTTAATTTCCCGAATGTAATTCAACGTTTTATCCACGACCAAGGCCAAAACTGGTCAATTAGAAGAGGGAAAGCTGCGTGAGAGCAGGTAAAAAATTATGGTTTTGAAAAACGTTCTATTTGACAAATTTATTTTAATCAAGAATATTGATTGTCAGCTGAATACGAAAAAGTCCTGGAATCGTTTCTGTGACATGCGTTTGTTTATTTATCAACAAGAGTGAAAAAAATTGCAAAATCGACGCAAAAAATGAGTGAGAACGCTGAGAATTTCTTCAATCCAACTGAAATCCATCAAGAAGCCCAGATTCACTGTCCAGCAAGATGGCAATTACTGAAAAGAGTTGTGGGACCTCCCAGTACTTCAGAAAGTCCTTATCGGGTGAATTCAAATAATCCCGGTTAAAATGACAGGATCGTTCTCGAGATAAATGTTAATAAAAGCGTGGTTATTATGAAATCTAATCCACTAGTGTGTTAAAAGGTCTTTAATCCAAAGAAAACTGACATTCAAATAAATTATATTTTTTCCGAAACACAAGAGACCAAAATTGTTTAAAAAAAATTTATTAAAAATACTTGCCGACATACTATTTTGATAGGCAACCCAGCAGACACGTATACCTCTACTAATAATTCTATTAAAATTCCATTTTAATTATAAAACAAATGGACATAGTAACCACGTGATTTATTTTAAGCACGAAATTTCATAGAAACGCATGTCCTAATCTGCCCCGTTTTGGGGATACGGGGTGTTGAAAATTTACGTTACGTTTCGATTCATCGACGCACCTCATGAAATCATTCTAATATTTAAATTAAACATAACACTTTTTCAATTAAAAATAAAATTAAATATCCCGTTTCTATAAAATGAATCAATTTGTGACGTTTTGGTCGTTAGTAACTGAACATTCCCTAAATATAACAAGATATACAGGGTGGTTATGAGAAAGGGGCAATATTCGACCCGCAGATTCTATAGCGCAAAATTTATATTTTACTTAGTACATAAATGATGATCAGATATTAATACTTATTGAGATACAGGGTGTGACAGAAAAATAATTCAATAATGTTGTTATATTTCAGATATTTTTTCACACGTTAAACCTAAAAGTCGGTACAGTTAGATTTTTTGATGTGACCAAATTGCATAAACTGTCATTTTTGGTGTATCTCATAGAGGGCGCTACGCAAACCATTTCGGTCATCAAAATCCTTTTTCGTATTTTGTTCATTTTTAATTTCATTGCAGATTTTTCATTTAACCATTATTTTTAAACAAAAAAGGGATTCTTGCTACATGTTCATAATTTGCACCCTCACCGACATATTTACACTTAAAAAAACAAGAGAGAAATAAAAATAAAAGCGTGCAGGATTTTCTATCATGCAAATATCTCAATAACGGTGCATTTTAAAACGTTAAAACCAGTATCTCTTCTTTTGTTTAAAAATAATGAATAAATAAAAAAAATGCAATAATATTATAAATGAACAAAGTACAAAAAAAACTATGACGGATTCTATTAAACCGAGATAGCTCACGTAGCGCCCTCTATGCGATACGCCAAAAATGATAGCTTATTCGACTTCTCACATCAAAAGACCTAATTGTACAGACTTTTACGTTTAAGTGTCAAAAAATAACTGAAATCGATCGAGATTATTGAATAATTTTTACAACTATTACACCCCGTATCTCAACAAGTGTTGATATTTGACCATCAGTTAAACAAAAAATTAATAATCTGAAGGTAAAAATTACCCATTCCTTTTGAATTACCCCATACGTTAAAAATTTGATGTTTTTAGGACATGTCATTAAACTTTTTTTTTACAACAAATTGAATAGTCGCCACCTGAAGTTTTTCGCTTTCGATTTGAAAAGCCTCTTACAAACCCAAAGCAAATCGCTACAAAAACTTCAAACGTTACAAAATCAAGTACAAAATCAGTCAAATTAAGTAGAGAGTACCTCGAAAGGTAAAAGAAATTTAAAATATGCGATAAGAGACTTCCAGGAAAAAAAACGGAAAAGGAAGCAAAAGGCATTTGAATTGTTAAAATTGTCTGTTGGTTTACTATAAAATTAAATAGAAGGGATCCCTCAAAGTCTCCGTGACACCACAAAGAGCAGTTCCACGACTTTAAATCGAGCAAAAACAAAAGAAAAACTCAACGAAAGCAAATTTTTTTGTTTAAATTTCGTTGAACTGACATCTTTATAGAAATTCTGAAAAAAACGCAACATAGCACCAAAAAATTATAAAAAAAAATACAAAAAAAGACCTCCCAGACGGACAGTCTACAACGGCTTACTGAGATCTTGCGTCACCTCTCACAGACAACGGAATCGGGGCACTTCCTAGACGAAGATGAACTGGGGCTCGTTCTTGCACGTCCTGGCCGAGCACGATCTGTCGGGTTCGGCCTGCGCCCTCAGCCACTTCCCGTGACAGTGGCGGGCGGAGAGAGCTGACCACCGGGTGATGCGACCCTCCACGCCGTGTCCTTGGCATCTCCAGCCCAGGCCCTCGTGAAGGGCTTCGGCTTCGCAACGGACGCAGACTCGTTCACCTGTTAAAAAAAAGAAATCAGAGCTCGTCCCACAATAAATGGTGAAGTGATATCTTAAAAAAAATCACATCGATATTTGTCCAAAAAGCGTAACGTATACAGGGAGTCCCACAATAAATTGAGAGTAACAGATCAAGTCAGGTAACACCAGAGTAATGTGATCTCTCCAAACTTACCTTTGTCCAAAAGTAACCGGATTACAGAGTTTAAAAAAAGTTATTTTCTGATAGTAACATTTCTTTTTCTATCACTTTTACACAAAAAGAGCATGCATTTTATTGTCAATAGAAATTATTAAATTGTCAAATGTACATTTTATAACCCTTTTTAGAGATTCACGATTCAAAGGGTTAGCAATATGAACTAAAATTTTGAATTCTTCATCAACATTAATAATTTTGGGATTTCCTGTACGCCTAACAGTTTGTGAACTATAAAAAGTTCAAAGAGGACGCATAAGTGGTAATTTTGAATTTCTCATGTGAAAAAATTCATATTTAATTTAAATACGTCAATTACTTCAAAGGTTATTTTAAAAACTTGAAAATTTTATTTTAATTTTGACATCCTGTAACCCGGTTACTATCAACTTTTGGACTAAGGTAAGTTTGGCCAGATCACATTAGTTTGACGTCAATTTAAATGATTAATTCTCATATCAAAAACTCCGAGATATCAAATTTCGTTTAAATACGTCAATTACCACAAAAGTTATTTAAAAAAATTGGAAATAAAATTTTCATTTTATCACCCTGTAACTTGGTTACTATCAACTTTTGGACTAAGGTAAGTTTGGCCAGATCACATTATTTTGACGTCAATTTAAATGATTAATTCTCATATCAAAAACTCCCAGATATCAAATTTCGTTTAAATACGCCAATTACCTCAAAGGTTATTTAAAAAAATTGGAAATAAAATTTTCATTTTAACACCCTGTAACTTGGTTACTATCAACTTTTGGACTAAGGTAAGTTTGGTCAGATCACATTAGTTTGACGTCAATTTAAATGATTAATTCTCATATCAAAATCTCCGAGATATCAAATTTCGTTTAAATACGCCAATTACCTCAAAGGTTATTTAAAAAAATTGGAAATAAAATTTTCATTTTAACACCCTGTAACTTGGTGACTATCAACTTTTGGACTAAGGTAAGTTTGGTCAGATCACATTAGTTTGACGTCAATTTAAATGATTAATTCTCATATCAAAATCTCCGAGATATCAAATTTCGTTTAAATACGCCAATTACATCGACGTTATTTTAAAATATTGAAATAATGTTCATTTTGACACGTAATCACGGTTACCATCAACTTTTGGATTAAGGTAAGTTTGACCAGATCACATTATTTTGACGGCAATTTAATGATTAAACGGAAAGATGTATTACCTTCTTTTAAAGCCTTGTAATTTGGTTCTTTCCTGCACGCCTTGGAAGCCTTCAGCACTTCAAATTCCACACAGTATCTGTAAAAAAAATAACTATGTCATCGGAAAGATATTATTAAAAGATATATTTCGAATAGAAATTTCCAATTATGTATGTGATTGTATACTGCTGATACCCAGACGCCCCTGCACGCCAGTGACGACTCGTGCATTTAACGATATGCGAATTTATTTCATATTAAGTATAAGTATCTAACAGCACCATATACTTTCTAGATATAAGCTCTATTCTTCGATGATTTAAAGCTGTAAACTTATCGATGTTACGCTTCTCTACTTATAAATTCATTTAATACTTCTTTCTCATTTAAAATAGTCGTCAAAGCTGTAAGTCTGATTTATATCTTTGACAAAGATAAACTTTAATTATTTTTAAGCAAATAAAAATTTGGATAATTCCAAGGCAGTTGGTCGCATAAAAATTTATTCTTACTGTATAAACTGGCGAAGCAGCTCTCGACAATCGCTAATTCTGGTCACCTATACGTGTCCCCGTTGTCATAGCAACCGCTGTAAATAAGGCTGATGAACTGCAGCGCATTTTGTCTGATGCCGATTCCATGATACTTCTTGCATTGTACAAAATTTGTATTATAAAATTTGTATTAAATTAAATATAATTTAAATTTTAGTTAAAATGGTGAGTCAACTAGCGAGCCGCCGCTGCTGCTCGAATCCCGTTTTATGCAAACCCCTAGAGATCTGCTAGGTAATGAAAATTTATATTTTTAATACGTGAGAGCTTTACAGTCGATTTAATTAAAATTTGATTAGCGATTTTAATTATAGGACGTTTTGGCAATTACTCATTAACTGACCGAATTAATGAACTTAAATTGGCACGGCCTAGTTGATATTATGATGCGTTTTAATGCGATTGTGCAATCGTTAGCAGCTAATTAGTTCTGTCGATAAAATTCGTCTGTCGATGAGATAATTGTTTAGTTAAAATGAACGGCGCAACAAAAAGTTTAAAGCTTTAGAATAAATGTCCAAAAATACCTATAATTTATTAACTATTTGACCTGTGTCGAAGGTGAGCTACAGGCCAAGAAGTATAACATCATTATTTTTCTATTCCTATTTCTGAACTTATTATAATTACGAAGGTTTTAGTATTACTTAATTTAATATAAAATACACGCGTTTCATTGTTAACTTTATTTGAATTTCCTGATTTCAAAGCAAATGTCTAAAATTGTTGAATTTATCTCCGACCTGTACTGAAGAATGTCCCATGGAGGGAGGTCTTATATACAGGCCAGAAAGTAAATTAATTCTAAACATGAATAAATTACAAAAAATCCTATATTATTTATTTATATCATTAACTATTTGATCTGTATCAAAGATCACCTATATTAAAATAAAGTGTCCTCTAGTACAGGCCAAGAAGTATAAAATATTATTTTTCTATTCCCATTTTTGAACTTAACTTACTAAAACTACGAGGTGTTTAATATTATTTAATTTAATATAAAACACACCGATTTTCATTGTTAATTTTATTTCAATTCCCAGATTTTAAAGCAAATGTCTAAAATTATTGAATTTACGCCTTTAGCCTGTACTGAAGGATGCCCCATGGTGGGAGGTCTTATATACAGGCCAGAAAGTAAATTAATTTAATTCTAAACATAAAAAAATTATAAAAATACCTGTATTATTTATATCATTAACTATTTGACCTGTATCGAAGATCGCCCATACTAAATTACTCGAGGCATCCTTCGGTACAGGCCAAGAAGTATAAACTCATTACTTTTTTATTCCCATTTCTGAACTTAACTTATTAAAATTACGAGGTGTTTAATACTATTTAATTTAATATAAAACACACCCATTTTCATTGTTTTCTTTTGTTTGTTTCCAGATTTGAAAACAACTGTCTAAAATTATTAAATTTACTCTTCGGCTTGTATGAAGCATGTCCGACATTGGGAAGTGTAACACACGGGCCGGAAAATAAATAAATTTAATTCTAACAGAAAAAAATCTACAAGAAAAAAATATCAAAATACCTATATTATTTATTTATATCATTAACTATTTGACCTGTATCAAAGGTCACCTACACTATAATACTCGAAGCGTCCTCCGGTTCAGGCCAAGAAGTATACTCATTATTTTTCTACTCCCATTTCTGAACTAAACTTATTAAAATTACAATTTATATGAAATACACCCCTTTTCATTGTTAATTTTATTTAAATTTCTAAATTTCAAAGTAAATTTCTAAAATTATTAAATTTAGTCTTCGGCCTGTACTGAAGGATGCCCGACATTGAGAGTTCTTACACACAGGCCGGAAAATAAATTTATTTATTTGTAAACATGAAAAAAATGTAAAAATACCTATATTATTATTTATTTATATCCTTCACTATTTGACGAGGTTAAATTACTCGAGGCGGCCTCCGGTACAGGCCAAGAAGTATAAAGTCATTACTTTCTATTCCTATTTTTAAACTGAACTTACTAGTATTACTTAATAATAAAACACGCCCCTTTTCTTTGTTAATTTTATTAACATTTTCAGATTTGAAAGCAAATGCCTAAAATTATTAAATTTACTCTTCGGCCTGTATGAAGTCTGTCCGACGTTGGGAGGTCTTACATACAGGTCGGAAAGAAAATTTATTTAATTCTAAATATGAAAAAACAGTAAAAAGGAAGTACAAAATGAACGACAAAAAATGAATGGAAACAATACACATTTCTTTTAGATCTGAATTTAGTCTACTAAATTAATGGGCGCTGCAAGAAATAAGCAGTGCACTACATTTTGAACATTGTGCGAAATATTGACTTATTCCAAAGTTTTTGGAAGTACTGAAACAAAAATAGGGAAATGGGGGACCATCTGCTTTATATAACACGCATTGGTGTCGGGTTCAATCCCTGGCTCTTACAACTTCTCGGACCTGGAAGCGTCGCAAGTTTTAAATCAATTACCGAACTTCTTCGAAGTAATACCATTAATTAGCCAAAAGTCTAGTCCTGAGAAGCGAAACAACCGCATTTTGCCTAACTACGTTCGGCTCGGGCGAAGTGATGCTGTACGCAGGGCCGTGCGAAAAGACAAAAGGAGCCCATCCAGTCATTGAAAGAAAAAACTTATCCAAAGAAACTTGAGAACAGATGCGTCAAAAAAATAGAAGTCAATATCGTAAAAAATGTTTGTAAAATCCTTCGATCCTCCAATAAAAAATAATGATGGATGTCTTTTTAATTTTTGGTAAAGTGAAAAACGTTTTAGCAGAACGACATCCCGGTAAGCACGTGCCAAATGCATTTATTGTTCCCGCGGTGTGTAGTGAGTGTAAATGTAGTGCAACACAGGCGTGACACGGAAAATTTGCAACCGAATCGTGAGAGATGGACATTCAGGGCATCCCCGGCGTATTGCAGCAGTGTGGCGTATCATACATGAGGTTCAATTATATCCGTACCATGTACAATCGTTTGCAATAATAATGACACACTCTTAAAACAGTTTTTGAACTTCTGGAAGTTCTGAGTAGAAATTTCATTAAATCTCTATCGGTGAGTGAAACAAGTAGATTTCATTACAAATACATCAGAAGTTCTAAAGAAATCGCAAAATTCATTTTAATGAGTGTCAGTAAAACAGGTTATATGCCTAAATTAGGAATAAGAAGAAGAATAGAACATTTTAGTACCATACAATGTTAATTTTAGTACAATTATTTTTATTCCTAGAACAACACTGCGTAGATCCTTCTTACATACCTGACAGCAAATACTCGCTCTGCAGCTTTATCTCTCTAGGATTTTGCATAACAGACGCAACCGCTTAATGAACATCATTATCATTTTCGGCACCTAGAGAACAAGCGCTGATTCTGTTTCCTATTGCATCCCAATTAGGGTACCGAGACAGAGAGCAGAAACCCTCGAGGCTAAGAGAAAAATTAGAATTCCGCTGCTTAAACACAATGCAATCCGGCGAGATTTTTTTCTCTCGTTTTAATTACCGGAAAGTGGATTTGCATATTTTTTCTTCGTTCCGGCATTGTTAGAATTGCTGATGTTTCGCAGTGCTTGTTTTCGGTCTACGTGCTTGAACAACGAGTTTGAAATATAAAAACTATTATATGTTCCTATAAAACAACAAAAAATAAAGGTAATCGCTAGCCGATCTAAATTCTAGTTATAGCATTATTTAAAGTTTGCATTGGCCAGCAAAAATATCTCCATTAAATTTAGTGGAGGCCAGTCTAAAGTGTGCGCTGGAAAAACAACTGAAGTCGGCTGATCAGGGCACTCTCGTTTTAAAAGCGAGAGTGTTGCCGGGCCTTGCATCAACGCGAAGAGACGAAAACAAAGTCGAAACCTAGCAAACAACAATTTAATATTCATGAATCCTCAGTTGGCCTAAGTAGGAAGTTTATTCTTTGGAATGTCCTCGCTCTAGATCGCAGTTTGAGGCTTGAGGAATAACATTTCAGCTAGGACTGTGAGACTGTGGTGGCGCCGCCTGGTGCAGGCAGTCGTCGTTGACTTAATGCTTGTTCCTCTAATTTATCCTCGCTTCCTTCCTGTGTACGTTTTTCGTAGGTTACCCAGGAAATTTGAAAATGTTGGCTCCGTATTCGTTTGCCATTTAAACAATTGGACTAGAAGAAGTAGATACTCTCAAAAGTTATATACGCGCTAGGTGAGCTTTTTATTTTTAAGGGGTGAAAGACAATAAAAAAAATAATATTAAAGCATTTTATGGATTTTGATTATGTTAAATTGTGTTTTAATATTTTCAATTACAATAATGGATATTGTGCAAATTCTCAACCCTTGAACATTCTTAAAAACCACCCCTTATAATAAAAATACCTTTAAAAATTCGTTTAACATGTTCAAACGTTTTTGTAGTACATTTATATCACATACAATTTAATTCTCTGCTTATATACAATAATTTTGGTTAATTGTAACACTTCAATCCTTAAAAACTACCCCGTATGCCAAAAATATATATAAAAATCTTTTTCAACAACTTCAAAAGCTTTAAATGTACATTTATATTCCAAAATAAATTCCTTCCTAGTCAATAATAGCTATTTATGATATACGTGTTAAAAGTAAGATTTTATTTTGTAAGTGAAGATGATTAAAAAACGAGCGTAGCGAGTTTTTTAACTTCACGAACAAAATAAAATCACTTTTAACACGTATATCATACACTATTTTTTCTACAAAACAATCGGAAGAACTTTAAACTCAATAAAAATAAGAAATCAAAAAATACCACACAGATCGCAACGTTTATGAACCAAAATTGTCGTAGCAACCAGTGCTTTTGATTCACTTTTAACATCAAAAATGACAATTAAAAAGCCCACTTTTAACAGTTTTGTAGAAAAAATATTTTTTGATTGGTTGCTTAGTTTCAACCCTGAAAAACCACCCCTTGTGTCAAAACGTCATAAAAAAAATTGTGATAATTTCAAAACCTTTAATCTTGTATTTATATTCGAGTAAAAAAAATCATTTCAAGCTCATCAAATTTTCAAGCCTTAAACACCAGCCCTATGTACAAATTTTTTACGTGCTCCGAGTTTTTTTTTCTAATAAATGCAATTGGTTTTTTTACAATAACTCCATTAATTTTTAAGCTACAGAGTCCATTGAAAGATCATTTTAAAGGTAAAACTACAAGACTAAGTACGTTAAATTGTTCTAAAACCCTTTCTTTTTAAATAGCGAAGGGCCAAAGGCTGATTACAGGTGAGTCACGCGCTTTAACTCAAACTTCAATCGGTTGTATTTCCGTTATTTTTCAAGCTACCACAAAAATAAAAAAAACACAAAATTTTCGTGAAGAACAACAAATTGTAATGTAATTGTATCGTGAACAAACTTTTCGCTCGTGTGGAATATATGCCATTCTAAACGTGTTTTAGACTATACTTTCTCTAACAAGATTTTAAAAATCATAGAAAAAAGTTGTTTATTTGAACATATTCCATCACAGTATATAACATTCTAGCACAGTGTGATAGAATGTCTAACACAGTATGCTGGAATGACATGTATTACAATCTAATTTTTAGCTGTGGAACGTGTACTTTCTAAAATCGTGTTAGAGAAAAAGTATTCTACAGTAACTACACTCAAGTGATGCTACTTCTATTATTATTATATATACAAGCCCAGGCCCATAATAGTTCGGCCGGTAATAATTTGTAACTATATTTTTGAAAATAATATTAAACTTAAAACAAAGGTGCGAAATTTAGTCAAAACTATTACAACTATATTCAAATTTATACTTTTAAATAGCTGAAACTGAAAATTATAATTAAATTACATAAAGAAACAAATCAGTATAACAAAAAATGTATTTCACGTGGTGGGTCATAATAGTTCGGCCAAAACTTAATATTGCGTTACGTCGCCTTTATTAGCAATAACCGCCTTAATTATACTGTGCATTGTATCCACAAGTCGTGCACACACTTCTGGTGGAATATTATTCCATATATTTTGCAAAGTAGCTTTTAATTCGGGTACTGTACGCGCTGGATTTTTTCGAAGTTGCTTCTTCATGTTGTGCCATAGTGTCTCGATTGGAGACAAATCTGGACTAGAAGACGTCCATTTCAGAACAGGAATGGTATGTTCTTGAAACCACGTCTTCACAGTTTTCGCAGTATGACAAGGTGCACCGTCCTGTTGGAACATGAAGTCACCGTCATCGGCTGCACATTGTGCGATAGACGGTAAAAAACTTGCTTCCAATATTTCCTTATATTTTTGGGCGTTAACAATTCCATCGATGAAGTGTAATTTGCCCACTTTTGCATACATACAACCCCATATCATAACTGATGCTGGGAACTTTCTGGAGTATTTTATTAACTAATAAACTTATTATGAATAATGTTGGATATTATAAATTACCAGTACAAGGTAAGCTGTTGATTTTAACTTTTTGTAGGTATATGTCTGCACCTCGGTTTCTACAAACATTTAGTTAACGTCCTAAGTGCGCCCCTGATAATGACGTCATCTGCTAAATGCGGGATTTAGTACGTATACATATTAGACATATGTAAGAAGATGTGATTGAGTACCTCCTCTTCCACGTGCACTAAACAGTCGAAAATCTTGATTCCTACATAGAATAAAACCGCAATTAAGGAAATCCGCTCGTCGTCCGTCTCGGGGAGTTCATCTGCCCCACTCTCCCCCGTCGATCGGATCCTCCAACTTCACGCGGAAATCTTGACGTGCACGCGTCTCCGTCGACTCCTGACCGAACTTCCGAAACTAGTTCCGATCCGAATAGCCGCCCTGAGTGGCAATCAAAGTTGCTTCGTAGGGGGAATTCCGCCGGACAAAAGGAGGAGATGGAATCGCCACCGGGGAGGACGAGCCGCAAAAAGAACGACAGTTTTGTAACTGATAAAACGTGTTTCTCCGAGTATTTTCAATTATGACGCCTGCGGATCTTAAAAAAGTTCTAACGGCGAAATAATAGATGTCTATGAGAAGTAATACACAGGGTGGAGGGTACTGGATATTTCAGTTAAAAATATTACGATTTAATAAATATTGTGTGAAACTAACTACTCAGTGGACAAAAGCCCCAACCTGCGTTGAATTACACCCACAATATCTACCCATATATTCCTTATTATTAGCTTTTGTAACATTTTTTTACTGTTTTTGAAAGGTATTTTAAGCTAATATAAATCAACTCCTACAATTCCTATCAATGAAGTCATATGTATGTTCTCTGATACCAAACATCTAGGTATGCTAATGAACAATTCCACAGACAAAGCTCTATTCAATAATTATCTAAAGAAAATAATCTAATTTACTAACCTGCTAATGAAACACTCTATAAATATCTAACTTCACTTTTTGGCAGTGGGAACACGACAAATTCAACCACAATAGATGAGATCTGACCTATTTCTGCATTTTTAGGATTGCTTCTTCAGGTGGTCTCCTTTAAGTTGAATTAAATATCTAACTATAAAAATTATTATAAAAATTAAAATTATTTGAAGTTAAATATCGACAATGACATAAAGTGACATCCTGTCAATGAATTAAATATGACAATATCTACTTGAAAAATGTTACAAAAGCTAATAATAAGGAATATATGGGTAGATATTGTGGGTGTAATTCAACGCAGGTTGGGGCTTTTGACCACTGAGTAGTTAGTTTCACACAATATTATTAATACCTAAAAATATATAAAAACTTTTACATAAAAGGTGAACATTTTTCAAGTAGGTATTCTCATATTTAATTCATTGACAGGATGTCACTTTTTGTCATTGTCGATATTTAACTTCAAATAATTTTAATTTTTATAATAATTTTTATAGTTAGATATTTGATTCAACTTAAAGGAGACCACCTCACTACCAAAAAGTGAAGTTAGATATTTATAGACTGTTTCATTAGCAGGTTAGTAAATTAGATTATTTTTTTAAATAATTATTGAATAGAACTTTGTCTGTGGAATTGTTCATTAGCATACCTAGATGTTTGGTATCAGAGAACATACATATGACTTCATTGATAGGAATTGTAGGAGATTTGATTTATATTAGCTAAAAATACCTTTATAAAACAGTAAAAAAAAATCATAATCTGTTGTCTATTTCGACATATTTTCTAGAAGACGCCACATCCGCCATATTTGAGACGTACTTTATTAAAAAATCTTAAACCTACATTGTTTTTGAGGAAAAAGGTAGACATATCATTACTCTTAGAAATTTTCAAGATATCTCCAAAATCGTAAATTTCTGAGACTAATGACAAGTGTACCTTTTTTCCTCAAAAACAATGTAGGTTTAATATATTTTAATGAAAAACGTAATAACGTTAGGGTCAAAAAAGTTACGCTCACATTTACGTCAAAATATGGCGAATGTGGCGCCCTCTACTAAATACCGACGTATTTAGTAGGGACAGACAACATATTATGATTTATCACATTCAAAAATACCTATTCCAAAATTTTCAAGTTGTTACACTCAAAGACAGTATTATTATTAATTTTTTACTTTTTTTTACATTTCTACCACTTTACGCACGATAAATGCTTGGAACAGACACTTTTGTTAAAAAATTGCACCTTTCCACAGCATCATTCACAAACATATGCGTGTATGTGTATCATGCAACGCTCTTTATCTGCCAAATTTTCTCGTTGAAGATTATTGGGGTTATTGTTGTGTCTGGTGTGAAAAACATTCATGTCAAAAATTAAATTTACCGCGAATATCTTGTACCGTTGTAGAATATTTTATAGCGTTACATTACCATCGAAAACTGAGACAGACAGTTATTTGTTTTTTTACTGAATTATATTTATACACTACATTAAATTTTGTTCAACAAGAAATCATTTCAATATATCTATAAAACAAATTCTTTTGAAAATTAATTGTTGTCTGACCGAGGCTTTCGCGTATGATCGGGTTAACAAATGCAATACATTCAATGCCGTCTATCAAAAGTGAGTATCTTGGTACTCCCGATAGAACCTGAACAATTTTAATTAAATTATGAACAAAGCCCCATTGGCATGTCGCATTATCGACGATGCATCACCTATAATTGCTCCCAATGGCCAGGGACAATAGACTGCGTTTGCTGCTGCCTGTATTACAAAGGATGGGTATCGGTCACATATTTTTTCATAAAAACTAATATCAAAAAGTAATATCGTCCAAACGTGGAATAAGTCGGCTCATTCTCCTAATAATTCCCCGCCCCTCTGCTGCTCTCTTGCCTACCAATTCGAAACCAGTCACCAATTGGGCCTAAGTAAGCTTTGTCTTGTGTAGCCGATGCTAATTGATCAAGGCTGCTTCAACAACCTGATAGACATACCCTATATTAAACTTTTTTTTGTAATTGTTTTAAGAATTCGAATTTTGTTTTAAAATCATCAAAAATAAAACTTTGCCAAAACCTGAAAATACTTTTGAAGGAGGAACTCGTATAAAAGAGTAAACATTCAAGATAGCATATCAAAAACATTTTTGAACAAAACTTGTCAAACTTTAAAAGAAACTCAAGATCTGTGACCCTCCTTAACTTATGTGGAGCAGATTATTTTAACATGAAGAACATTGCTTGTTTTACAAAAATAGTAGCTTAGCATTCGTATAAATGTCTTTAGGCATAATTTTTGCAAGAAACAGTATTTAATTTTGAAAATTAATTATTATCTTTCAACTGTAATGCTCCACGTTCTCACACTTTCAAATCCACGTTTCCCCGATCTTCCCTAAGCGACGTCGAGGCGAGAAAGGGAAGAATCGAATTAAAACGTTATTTTCTCGTGCCAGCGGAAAGCCGGCCGTAGGTAATCTGTTAGTTTTCTATCATGTATAACCGAGTTAATCTGGACTTTAGTTCCCTCGAACTTTTTTAATGAAATATTTACGAGCGGGTAGAGGTCAACGCGGGGTCTTGCTCATAACATCTAGGTTAATAACCGATGAAATAAAAACACCAGGAAGTTATAAGTAAAGTGTCAGAATCTTTACTGTTTCGTTGTTGAGTCTTCTGTCTCTGCACAGGTTTTTATGAATAATATAAACGTGTTATGGCGTTTCACGAAATATGACCATTCCATTTTTGTAAAAGGAACACTATATCTTTAAACCGATAGATTTATGGTATATGATATATTTATGGTGTATATACTTAAAAATATACAGGGTTTCCAATAAAAAACGTAATATTTCCCTCTGTATTTTTCAAAATAATTTCATTGTCTAGGTTTCTGGATTCTCTACAACTTTTATATATAATGCTTTTCAACAACTAAATAGGATGGGTCTCTGTGAGAATACAATTTAAATAAAATTTGGGACAAGTCCCAAAGAAAATATTTTCTATTGAAAATTCAGGGTGAACCTTAAATAAGTTCAAATATTTTAACTGCTGGTGTAGTTCGTCATATAGATCAGTCTAGTGAAAACCATTTTTAAAAATTTCTAATATTTACGGAGATATTAATTAAAAAAAAAATACCCACATTTTGAGGACCGCTGTCATAACCAACCTAATGAACCATATGATTTGTTGCGAAGTTGCCATATCTCCTCTAATATAAATATTAAGTTTCCTTTAACGTAATAGTAAAGTAATACGGTTAAATTATAGTTTAAAAATACTTGTTTGAAGCATAAGTACAGTAAAGTTGGGTATGTAAGTATGATACGCAGTATTATTAACATAAATTTTAACTGTTTAACTGACCTTACTATAAACGATTAAAAATGAATTTCCGCAAGTAAAATACATACTACCATAAAGTATTTAGGAAGATATTACGTGATATTACTATGTTCGATGTTCATTTTACATAAACGTGCACACAAGCTTACCTGTTTGTTAAAAAATTAACTATTTAATCAGTAATCCACATTTCACAAGTTAAATGTCATTGTACACTGTTAGAAAGAGACACAAGACACAATTTCCTTAAGTTATTTTTTTGAAGAATAACGGAAAACTATGTTTACACACAACATATTAAATTAAATTTTCGTCACATAACCCCAAATGAGTCAGTATTAACCATTTCGAATCCAGAACCATAAAGTGACTTCGCACTGTAATCAGTGAAACAAATTTTAAAAATAAAGGTACACACAATATTAAATAACAAAATAGCAGCTTGACGTATGCGTTTAATATCAAGAAAAGCAAAGACATTTGTGTAAAACTGGCAACACTGTGAACCACACGTTCAATCTGCAGTGCTATGACTCATAAATGTATGAAAGTCAGCGGTCCTCAAGAAGTTTTTTTACAGAAAAAATACAAAATTTATTTAAAATTTCACTTTTTTATTTCTGATTTTTTTGTAAAAAATCTATTAATTATGTATTCTACACAGTGTAAGGCTTCCTTCACCCCTTTTAACACCACGTGTCTCAAATTTTATTTACTTTTTTTATATCCTGACAGTAGCTAACAGCTTCGTCTATAGTTCGCATCGAGGAAAAATCGTAAAACTACAGAACTTATGAAGCAGTAATTAATAAAAATATCAACCTTTTTGATCTTGGCGAGGCCGCGCTTTCATTCGACTTCCAGAAAGTTTGACGCCTCCACAAACTCAAAAAACGACTTCAATGGTTCGCGCGATATTCAAATATCTTGTACCCCGTCCAAGGAAAAAGCCAGCCGTTTGATTAATACACTTATTACCCCTAAAAAGCACTCCTAATAATCCAGTCTTTCCGACGATGAGAAAAGAGACGTCTCGTTCGACATTCCGGAGAATCTAATGGATCCTTAAAACTTTAGTTTTAGTTTTCGCCAAACATTTTCATAATTAATGACGTCATTTAGACGAGGGGATAATAACGGCCCCAATTCTGGACAGAAGATTACCGGAAATTCTTAAAGAACAGAGAAAATCGTAACCTAAAGACAAATACAGTATGCGCCAAAAGTATGGAATAAATTCAATAAAAACGAAACAATCATTTTTTGGGAAAAATCCTCGAACAGGTTGATTTTTAATTTAAAAAATACATATTTTAGCGTAAAATGCGATTTTCAAATGTCATTTGTTTTTGAGTAATGACGTCATCGATTTTTTTTAATGGCAACACCATATTTTTTTCCTTGGTTCTGGAAGATCGTTTAATTCTCTATCAGACAGTACTAAAATTTTGCCCTCATACATAGGAAAGTTTTCGAGTAAATGACGATTGAATGTTAGAAAACGTAAATTTTATCCATAAAAAAGTAACAATTCTGAGGTATGTAAAATAAAATACAATTGATTAAATTTTATACTTAAATTAAATGTTCGAATTGCCATCCACCAACTTCTTGACAATGCGCAAGTCTGTGAAGAAATTCTTCTTGCACATTATGAATGATTTCTGGGGTAACTCTGCGTATTTCGTCCCGAATGCGATTTTGTTCTTATAAATTACGTGGTTTATTAATGTACACTTTTGACTTCAAGTATTACCATAAAAAATAGCCAAGAGGTGTAAGATCTGGCGATCTTGCAGGCCATTCTATCGGTCCGCGTCTGCCGATCCACCTCCCAGGAAAACAGTTGTCCAAAAAATCTCGTACAGGGCCGCATAGTGCGGAGGTGCACCGTCTTGCTGAAACTATATGATATCGTCAGGAATGTCAGGGTCATTATCGTTAGGAAAAATTACTGCAAGGGCTGGAACAAGGTCATTTTCTAGAAACTCTAAATATCTTTGTCCTGTAATGGTTCCTTCAAAGAAGAAAGGCCCTACTATTCTGTCCTCAACTATTCCAGCCCACACATTTAATTTCTGAGGGTGTTGGGTATGTGCCTCTGCCATCCAATGAGGATTTTCCCGACTCCAATATCTGCAAGTTTGACGGTTTATTGTACCATTCAGACAAAATGTGGTCTTATCTGAAAAAAGTATTTGCCGGTGTAAATTTCTATTTCCTTGACATAAATCCATTAGAATTTCGCAAAAGTGTAAGCGGCGATCGGGATCATCTTCATTGAGTTCCTGCACAAGTTGAATTTTGTAGGGATGATATTTTTCCTTCCTCAAGATACGTAGCACTGTGCTCTGACTAGTGTCATTGATTAATGCAACCAATCGTGAAGAATTATGAGGATTATCCACCATACTTATCAAAATGTTCTGTTTCTGATTTTCATTAATGCTTGGACGTCCAGGTTTTGGAATATTTACAACATTGCCAGTTTCTCTAAATTTAGACTCTACCTTACTGACTGTTGATTGGCTGATAGGGCGATCTGGATATTTTTCATTAAATAAATCGCAAACTTCCTGCTGAGTTCTACTCATATTCCTTACGCTAAAATATGTATTTTTTAAATTAAAAATCGACCTGTTCGAGGATTTTTCCCAAAAAATAATTGTTTCGTTTTTATTGAATTTATTCCATACTTTTGGCGCATACTGTATATTTATATATATTTTATCTACTAATTTAGACTGTGTACATATCTCTAAACTGTCATAATTTTGTATTAGCACCACCCCAATTAAATCTTCTCTACGGAAGCCAATTCCGAGGTAATCTAAGCGCGGTGAATATTTTTTATTCTCACGCGTACGGTGAAGGCATTCTCGCTACCAGCAGTTAATTTTAAAATCCCCATCTGGATCTCTCCGTCCCAGAAGCATAAAACTTCACGTTTTCTTCTCGGCGAGAGGCAGGAGCGCAATCCTCGAAGGCGCAATAGCTCAGTCCGCACACAAAAAGACCTTATCCGATGCAGGGGGTCCCCCAGGATACGTAGATACAGTCGTGTATGTGTAGGACCCGGGTACACCGAGAAAAAGGACCATTTGGATTCGGCAGGTGTCGATACGGGTCGACTGCGGCTGTGAAATCGCAGAATCGATGGTAGAGTAGCTCGATATGTAATTTACAAAATAAAAATTAACGAGGGAATTTCAAAACGCATACTTATAGTACCCGTATGTGTTTATAATGATGAAAGTTAGTCCCTTCAAAGTTACACCCCATATATATTGTTCAAAGACTACAGTTTTGTATATCTGACACTTGATGGGACTGCTAAAGTCGTTAACTAATAATTTCTAATCGTCTTCGGAAAAATGGAAGATGAAAATTCATACCATAAAGAAAAAGAATTTCAAGAAACAAGAAAACCAGCAATTTTTGCAGGATTCCCCCCATAGTAAATATTTAATGATAAAGATACATATTTTTATAGCTGGATTAATTTCAAATTCTTGTTTATGTTGGATAATATCGCTTACTAAAATAATTCTATTGTTAAAAAACAGTTTTTCCGGTGTACAATTTCCCTTTAAACTCTATTAGACAAAAGTTTGGCTTTGTTTATTAGATCTGAGAGGTGGCCAGTGTTCAACCAACGAAATTACAACGAGAAAGCAGTAATTCGTGCTAGTACCATGAAAGAGATGTTTTCTGCAAAATGGACGTTGGCACTTGTTTCGTCCCGTTGCCAAGGTGATTTGTACTTGTTATCCCTAAAACAAATCCACGAGCTACATTTAATTTTGCAGCCGTCGTAAGTTTAAAGTGGAAGTAATTGGTTTTTAGAATTCGACTGAAGTTAGGCGGGAATCACAAAACTCAAAAGTTTAGTTGACTGTACATTATACAAATGATTTGTTACAAATTTTGAATGAAAAAACAGCGAGCTTATACAACCAATGATTAAAATTAAATTATATTAAACAGAGTTGATTCATTTCTGATTGTAAAACTATTGAACTGAGAGGATGTTTGTGTATATAAGTTCCAAAATACTGCCGAAGGAAAACTTTTGGAACTCTAATGAGTAGTAACCCAGTTTCCATAAATTTTCCAGACAGCTCGGGAGCGTATCAGGTAGTCTCCAATTTATTTGCATAATGAAACAGGCTTAAGACGACGTTTCCAGCACGTAATAAAGTTGGGATCGTTTAGGCCTCGATGGAGGTTCCGAAGGGAAACATTGTTAGGCCCAATTGCCGATTAAAAACATAATTTCTTATAGGCTTCATGATTAATTGACGATCTGTTCTGCTATTCCACGTAATACGCCTATAGTTCTCTAACAATATTAATTAAATACACTTGTCAAAACAACGAATCCATTGTCTGAGGAGCGGTACCTACCGTGGCAGCCGTAATATCAACAATAGGAATAGAAATCAATAATACGGACCCAGAGGCTGTAGGTATAGATGTCAAACAGGTCAAAATTATAAATCACTCAAATTGAGGGGCAGCAGAACAAGCTCTAACAAAAATAACAGGACACAACAATTCGTTTGGAAGAGTTTCTCATTAAACAACTCAAATTTACCCGGTAAAATACAAACCTCTTGCGCAATTATAAGTGAAAATATTTGTACGCATTTAATATACTAACATCTGAAACGACTCGATTTCACTGTCGGTAAGACAAACGTCACGTTGCCAAAAAGGCAGACGTCGGCAAACTGGGACCGTCACTTGGCAGATTTGTCTGAAATAAAAAATGACAAACAGCCTGCAGCGGTGGTGGAAACAGGGCGCCGAATGAAACTCTTACCCTTTCGGATCCTTCGGGTTATAAATGGTATTTATCTATGCCCAATACAGTCACGTTCTCCGATTGCGCTCCACCAGACGTGCTAAAGAGGCGAACATTTATAACGAGTCCGCGATAAAATCCCGTATTGGGGACATATTTCACGCCCCGCGCCAATATCTGGGGGCACTTTTCGCGCGAAACGGCACCTAGGGGTCTCCCGATGATGCCCCTTGAATATCTAAAAGTGCGTGCGTCCGCAAATGTTCATTAAAAGCGGCAGGAGTCGGAGATCCTGTAAAATATTCATAGGCTTCGTCTCCCGCACCGCCGAAGCTCCACCGTGGCGAAATTTGCATAGTTCTCTCCCAGGCGTTGCTTTCGATATTATCGAGGGAAATAGTTCGTTGATTTTCTTAAATTATGTATTACTTAACATAAAGTAAACAGGGCGAATTGTTTAAGGCGGTTTTAACTTTATATGCACAGTTGCTAAAAGCAGCTGTAAAGTATTTGTTTTACGCGCTATATTTGAATTGTTTGGGTACTTTAAACTCGATTGTGTAAAATATTTAGGCATTTCTTCATTACATTGTATCTTACGGGCTATTGTCTAAAATATGTAGATATTTTTATTTTAAGGTCACTATTTACTTTCCATTTATGTGTACAAACTGGTTAGGTGCTTTACGCGTGTAAAATATTTACGTACTTTATGCATTAGTGCGTAAAAAGTACTTTAAGCTCTATTGACTAAATATTTAAGTATTTATATTTTATTATTTGCATTACGTTTTAGTGCACAAAAAAATTAGGTAGGTACATTATGCACTCTTATGTGAAATACTGGGTACTCTGGGTACTTTACGCACTTTTGAGAAAAATATTTACAAACTTCATTACGCACTAGTGTGTACCATTAAGTACCTTACGCGCTATTGTCTAAATGTAAGTACTTTTATTTTAAGGTCACTATTTAGCTTCCATTTATGTGTACAAAGTTAGGTATTTTACGCATTTTTGTGTAAATTATTTACGGACTTTACGCATTAGTGCGTAAAATTAAGTACTTTACGCTCTATTGTCTAAATATTTAAATATTTATATTTTATTATTTGCATTAAGTTTTATTGTACAAAAAATATAGGTAGGTACATTACGCACTCATATGTGAAATATTTAGGTACTTTACGCACTTTTGTGAAAACTATTTACAAACTTCACTACGCATTAGTATGTAACATTAAGTACCTTATGCGCTATTATGTAAAATATGTAAGTACTTTCATTTTAAGGTCACTATTTACTTTCCATTTATGTGTACAAACTAGTTAGATATTTTACGCTTTTGTGTATAAAATATTTACGTACTTTACGCATTCGTACGTATAATTAAGTACTTTACGCACTGTTGTGTAAACATTTTGATACTTTACCCACTCATATGTAAAATATTTAGTTACATTAGGCGCCCTTATATGAAATATTTAGGTACTTTACGCACCAGTGTGTAAAATATTTAAGTACATTCAGCGTTAGAGTGCAAAATAAATATTTAAGTAATTTACCCACTATTATGTTTAAGTACTTCTTTAAATAGAATAGATAATAGTTAACTATTATCTACTTTATGTTTTAGTGTAAAAACCATTTTGGTACTTTACGCATTGATATATGTAAAATATTTATGTACATTACGCACTTGTATGTAAAATAAAATATATTTTGCATTATAATGTAAAATTAAGTACTTAACGATATGTAATAATTAAGTACTTCTTTTTTAAAGATTATTTTGTATTTTCGTGTAGAAAATATGTACGCATTTGTATAAAAAAATATTTATGGTACTTTACGCGCCGGATATTTAAGTGCTTTATGAGTTTGCTTGTAAAATTTATTACTTGATATATTAGCGTGTAATATATTTACTTTGCGCATTTGCAGCAGTACGAAAACTAATTAAGCACTATCGCACTCTGTACATCGCCTCAACCCACCCAAAAATTGACTTCTGGTCTGGCGCTACGAAAACACTAATAACAAAACACAATACAACACTCCCGTTTGTATAACTTCTCTCGTCCAAAGGTTCGTCTCGCAAACAATAACTTTAGTTTATTTTCTCGACTAGACCCTTTCATACGAGCTTCGAGTTTCTTTCGTTGGAAGCAGCGCTGGTCTTGAGCGATAAGTGACTGATAATAAAAAAAAGTTTTCTGCTGGACGACATAAATGGGAAGCTTAATTGTTGGTTTGCAAGATATTATCAACACTTTGATGCGAAAAAAGAAAAAGAAAAAAAATGGAAAGGAAAACTTTAAATGAATTTAAAGGCAACATCTAAATTATGGTATGCAAATTGGAAAGTTCAAGCCAACAATAAGCACCGAGCATTCCGTTAAATATCGAACAAAGCTCTCGTTAGAGTGGCCACTTGTCAAGTTAAGTACATACTGGGATGATATCAATAGCAACAACTTTGACAAGCTCCATCCGTCTAACTAACTGGTATTTACCGACAGGACAAGTTTGAATACATGATTTTAACAGTTCAAAACTATACACCGCACCTCTCAATCGCACAATAGACTCAATCAGCATTTCTGGAAAGTTTCTGTAACAGGTTTCGGTAACGAAACAGGAATTACCGAGTTGAAACTTCACTCGGAGTCATTTTTTTCTATTAGCTATCGTTTTAATAACCGGAATACTTCATTGAAGTAAATAAAGCGGGGATCGGTATTGTTTAATGAATCTATCAAAATTTCGATTTGTTCGAACGAGCAATCCCACTCCTGATTTCGTCCGCTCCATTACTCATTCCATTAGGAAAGAATCGAGCCGCGGCGAGACTCGATATTCGAGGTAGGGCGGTGTAAATAACACAACTAAGCGAACAACCCTATTAAGTAAGTCCCCAGGACAATTCCCAAAGCACCTTGTACACTTCGTCGGCGGTCTGCTCGCATTAGTCACGCCGAATGCGAACTAGGCAAACGTAAGGATCAATTAATTATGTATTTATCACCGTGATTCGAATTATTGCGCTGCGATTTATCGATTGGGATGTAATTGTACCTTCGGTTCCATGTTGATCGAACGTCTGGAATACCTGGAAAGGTTTTGACAGATATTATTCACACATTCGGTCAGTGATCGCGCGGTTTAAGGCGTCAGTACTTGAATAGATGTGGCTAGACCGCTGTTGATACCGGTCGATGTTTGACTATCCCTCTAATTAATGAGGTTTCCCAGGTTTCTCTCATTCCTACACTGAATGGCACCATCGTAAGTCGTTCCTGGACACAAATGCGGTCTGCTTCATAAGATACTGTCCCCTCCCGCACAATTCTTCGACTTGTGGGTTAATTCTCGTGATTAGAATGAGATATTATCATTATTATGACAAACATACAGTATGCGCCAAAAGTATGGAATAAATTCAATAAAAACGAAACAATTATTTTTTGGGAAAAATCCTCGAACAGGTCGATTTTTAAATTAAAAAATACATATTTTAGCGTGAAATGCGATTTTCAAATGTCATTTGTTTTCGAGTAATGACGTCATCGATTTTTTTTTAAAATGGTAACGCCATATTTTTTCCTTGATTCTGAAAGATCGTTTAATTCTCTATCAGACAGTACTAAAATTTTGCCCTCTTACATAGGAAAGTTTTCGAGTAAATGACGATTGAATGTTAGAAAACGTAAATTTTATCAATAAAAATGTAACAATTCTGAGGTATGTAAAATAAAATACAATTGATTAAATTTTATACTTAAATTAAATGTTCGAATTGCCATCCACCAACTTCTTGACAAGGCGCAAGTCTGTGAAGAAATTCTTCTTGCACATTATGAATGATTTCTGGGGTCACTCTGCGTATTTCGTCCCGAATGCAATTTTGAAGTTCTTCTAAATTACGTGGTTTATTAATGTACACTTTTGACTTCAAGTATCCCCATAAAAAATAGTCAAGAGGTGTAAGATCTGGCGATCTTGCAGGCCATTCTATCGGTCGGCGTCTGCCGATCCACCTCCCAGGAAAACAGTTGTTCAAAAAATCTCGTAATTTCTGAGGGTGTTGGGTATGTGCCTCTGCCATCCAATGAGGATTTTCCCGACTCCAATATCGTCAAGTTTGACGGTTTACTGTAACATTCAGACAAAATGTGGCCTCATCTGAAAAAAGTATTTGCCGGTGTAAATTTCTATTTCCTTGACATAAATCCATTAGAATTTCGCAAAAGCGTAAGCGGCGATCGGGATCATCTTCATTGAGTTCCTGCACAAGTTGAATTTTGTAGGGATGATATTTTTCCTTCCTCAAGATACGTCGTACTGTGCTCTGACTAGTGTCATTGTTTAATGCAACCAATCGTGAAGAATTATGAGGATTATCCACCATACTTATCAAAATGTTCTGTTTCTGATTTTCATTAATGCTTGGACGTCCAGGTTTTGGAATATTTACAACATTGCCAGTTTCTCTAAATTTAGACTCTACCTTACTGACTGTTGATTGGCTGATAGGGCGATCTGGATATTTTTCATTAAATAAATCGCAAACTTCCTGCTTCCCGCATCCGATAAGAATTAAAATTTCAATTCTTTGAGTAACAGTTAAATATGCCATAATACTTTAAATTGAATAATAATTTCTGTCGCTTACAATACTTATTAGAAAGTCGGTGTGACAATGACACTTTGTAAAGATTTTCACCTACGTGATCCATAAAAGAACTATGGAATTCGAAAAACTAAACTTGACAACGTTTTTGCTTTATTTTAATTGATTTACGTTTTCTATCATTCAATCGTCATTTACTCGAAAACTTTCCTATGTAAGAGGGCAAAATTTTAGTACTGCCTGATAGAGAATTAAACGATCTTTCAGCATCAAGGAAAAAATTATGGTGTTGCCATTAAAAAAAAATCGATGACGTCATTACTCAAAAACAAATGACATTTGAAAATCGCATTTTACGCTAAAATATGTATTTTTTAAATTAAAAATCGACCTGTTCGAGGATTTTTCATAAAAAAATAATTGTTTCGTTTTTATTGAATTTATTCCATACTTTTGGCGCATACTGTATAACGACGGCAGATAGACTACGCACTCAAAAAAAGAAACATTAGGTTCAAGTGAGCTGATAGTTTTAAAATGAAATAGTTAGCACAAATACATATGTATTAGATGTAAGTGCATTTATTTTAATGAAACTAAATTCAAACTTTATCGTAATCTATAAATTTTCTTGAAATTTATATTATTTTTGAATATATATATTTAAAACAAGTTCTAAAATAGTTTTGACAACTAATATTTTTCTTTCAGTGAAGATAATCGTTTTATTTATGAAAAACCATTACAGTTTCTTATTTTTAAGTATGATACATTTGTTTTTAATACCATATCATTATAATATAAATGTATGAAATACTTAATTGTAACTACATGGATTATTAAGATTAAATATACATGTTTATTAATGTAAGGTACGTTTTCTTCAAGTAAAACTACTACATTTAATACAAATACATAAATGATTTGCTTATAATATCATTTACTTTTTGTTACGGCACAATCAACGATCACACAGAGCAAAACGGTGCGGCCGCGACGCGACGTTTGTACTCAACTTCGTTTCTGACAAGACTCAACAGGTTACGGCACAATCAACGATCACACAGAGCAAAACGGTTCGACCGCGACGCGACGTTTGTACTCAACTTCGTTTCTGACAAGACTCAACAGGTCAACAGCTCCGTTTACTGAATTTCATCTACTGCATCTTAAGACTAACCTGTGATTTCGCCGGTATTATTTATTAGAACTAGAAGAGTACATATACACTGTGTAGTGTTTCTGTTTGTTACTTCTTTTGGGTACATTCATGTGAATAGTGAATACTACGCAATGGAAGAATTATTAAATAACGAAGAATTTAAGGATGCTTTAGCCCGTAAGTATAATAGTTAACTACCCATATAATATACAAAGTAGACTTTGAAATACTATACATTAATAATATAGTAATATGTGGAAAAGTGCAGTCAATATCCTTTGCTTAATTGACTTAAGATCTAAAAAATTTGTGCTTAGGAATATTTAATAAATTCAGTAACAAAATGTTTCATTTCAAGTAAAATTTTTATAGGAATTTAAATTAGTATAATCGCAAAAAATATAATGTTATACCCAGTCATTTCATAAATTTAAATTTAAAATTTGCTGCCACAATTTTTTTCTCTCAATCTTTCTACATTTTTACTAATTATATGTCTTTTTTATATAGGCAATGATATAGATGTTAACAACATATCAGGCCTTAACGAGGAATTAATTAAGGAATTATTTCCTAGCATTGGAGTGAGATTACGATTTGTATCTGCATTTAACAGAATAAAAAATGTAAAGTACTTTTTGGCAATGATGATAAATGATTCCTTTAATGTTATTTCTTTGTAGGAAAATGAAGAAAATATTAGTCCAAACTTATTTATTCTGCCTGAAACAGAAAATAATACAGATTGTTCTGATAGTAATTCAACCGTAGTATCAACACCTTCTAACGTTATTCAGCTTGATGATCATCAAATTAGTGAACTTGTAAGATCTACCTACACTATATTTTATTTTTTTGCCTTGATAAATACGTCGGATATTTAATGAGATTCTGACTAAATAACGATTTTGGATATAGTTCCACATTTTTCTGATCTTTTATATCATTTTTCTTTATGTGCAGTGATATGAAAATATGTTACATCTTTTTAAACACAAAAGTCGTTTAATTAATAATTATTATCATTGGATGCAATAAAATTTAATCTTGTAATGTTTTACTGTCTTTTGAAATATTCAATTATTAAATTATCGTTTTGTTAAGTATAAATGTCACTATTTATTAAAAAAATATTATTCCATAAATAATAAGCTCTCCCAGAGTTTGGAAACTATATCAAAAATTGGAATTTCTATGGAATTTTGGAATTTTTCGATATCTACAAGCGATTTTTGGGAAAAACGTTCTAGCAGTATTATGCAAGTTATCTTTCGAATTGTAATGTGTATAATTTATTTCCAGAATGTAGACGAGTTCATCATCATACCTAAAGAACATAGAACAGTTTCGTCACATTCATTACAAGAACTACTGTTGCCCATCGAATTTCCCAACTTTGACCTTAACACTCTATTATCAACAACTCCAGTTGGTCTAAGTATACTAAATTATTATAAAATTCATGGAAAACTGGAAAATTCGCACAGGAATAAACTTACGGATATTATTGTTAAGCATATATTTAACTTTATAATAAAACAGTAAGTTCACATTTTTAGACACATTACAAGTATAATAATATACACAGTGACTCCTAATTTTAGCCGCCTTAGGCATGAAGAGTTTAACATAATTACCAGCAAAATTGTTTCTCTATTCCCAAGTGAATATCCAGGAACATATTACGTTCCGGCTGTGAAAAAGAGGGATTCGAAAATAGGAAGACCAATTCTAGCGAAAGGGAAACTTGTGGACAAGTGCAAAAACCTTCTGCATAGTTGTGCAGATGTCATTCCCAGAAGAAGAAAACGGAGTTTGGAAGAAGAACAAACTGTAGCACCTAAATTTAATTTAGATGAGCTTTGTGGTAAGCAATATACAGCCGACCACATTCAGTTCATATGAATAAGGTTATATATTTAATTCAAGGTTCACTTAAAGATGATATATTATGGTTACAATTTAGAAACGAGCCATGGGAGGAAGTAATAGATAAATGGCGAAATACATTTGAGTATAGACACAATACATTGAGTGGTGGCACTGTTGATGAGTTTTATAAACAGTGGCCTGTTTTAAAAGACTTACGTGCAGAAATACTTGTAAGATTTAGCATGGTTAAATATTTTCTCTTCTTTAATGTAATTTTTCATCTTTAATTTCAGATTAATTTGGATTTTGAGAAACTGTATCCAGAAAGTAGCTTCAAACTGTTATTAAATTGGACATCAGCGTTTAAAAGTATTGTACAATTTAAAAATAAATCTAAAGATGAATATGTACTTCAACTGTTTTCAATAATTGAAGATGAAGACACACGAGAAGGTTAGTATAATTTTTGTTTAGTTTGTTTCCATATTATCAAGTCAAACCGTTGGGTGATAAATGTACCTATCAAGAGAGGAAACTCAAATTCAAATTTTGGATCAGAGATATATATTAGTTTGGAAAATATTAGTGAGACCTATACGTTTCTTTTTTGTTGTGAATATCTTTCCATGACACCGATATATCTATTTATATCTTGGATTCAAAATTTGACAAGGCTTGGTTTCTTTATAGTATATAGTAGGTAGATATTGTAAAAGCATCAACTAATTATTGGGCGGCTATGGTTTTTCTACTTACCTAATTTACTTCTTATTAAATTTTATTCAATGTGTAATTAAATAAATAAATACAATCACTAAACGGTGATACGAATAATATTGATTTGAATTTTTATTGTATTCGTTTAGAAGACAAATTTGCTGCACAGCTGCTGATACTGCCGTATATCATTCCTCCCAAAGGAAGGCTACGACTAGACAAAGGAGCAGTGTGGAAATTTTCTTCAGCTGAAGCAGCCGAAGCTCTATTATGTCATGCGCGGGTAAGTGAAGCAGTTTAAGGGATAAAAAAATATCAATTGCAAATCAATAAAATTTACATGCCACAGTCATGCGTAATTTTATTTAAAAAAATTAGTTTTGCATATTACGTTAAAGAAAACAGAGTAAAATATGTAATAAGTTTACATTTTAAATGGAAAGCCATTCATTTTCAAAAAGAATCAATAATATTGGAAATTTTACGAATTACGTTCTCTTATTTTTAAATGTAACAATTTTTTATATAAAATTCACTTTACAACTTAAAGAAAACAGTTTAAAACATAGAGGTTTCCTCTGCTTCTTCTTTCAACTATTTAATTTATAATAATATCCTAAGAACCTAAATTGTGCATTAAATGATGTATTTTACTCGTAGGAACCTGGAGATATTGAAAAAATAATTGCAGAGCAAAAGAATAAGGCAGTAATACGCAAACAAAAAGTTCAACCATATATAATAGTAGAGGGTCCTGCATTGACTACAATTAACAAGGCATATATCATCGTGGATGATGTAAAATATCAATTTAACAGTTGCAAGACCGCCGTTGACGTATGCTTTAAACTTTTCCATGTCATTAGTGCTGAATATCCTCCACAAGCAGAACATATTTGGTTGTTAATTCAGCAGGGAATATATGGAATTCATACAAAACATGATAAAGTAATTCCATCCTTAATAGACATAATCGAATTTATTAAGAAACAACTATGAAATGTTCTGCGTGCGGAAGGTGTTTTGTAAAGGTAGAAAAATATTTGTTTCATATAGAATGTATTCATGGTGTACGTAACAACTTTGTGTGTCCTCTTTTAAACTGCCAAAGAGTGTTTCATAAAAGATATGTATTTAAACAACATTTGTATAAAAAACACAATATTCATCACAAAGAAAAGTCAGGAAACAGCTATATTCCAGAATCGAATAAAGTTAATTGTAATGATTCTAATACCACTTATAAATCCATAATTGAACCAAACAATTCTGAAGTACCGAATAAGTCCGAAATAAAAAAAAACATTAAGTCAAAAATGCAACTACATGTTTCCAGTTTTAACTGTGTTTTGAGTAATGCCATCAAAATATTTATTTCAAAATTATACGACAATTTTACAGTATGTAGATCAGCTATTCAAGATGTTATTGAGTTTACGTCAGATTTCTTATCTTCAGGTATGATTGATATTGTGGAAGAAAGTATAAATGAAATATTTTTTGAGACACAAAATTCTGTCGACACAACTTTGCATAACTGTATTAAAACTATGTTTACCTCATTAAAAAGTCCATTTAATTTAGTAAATACAGAATATAAACGCTTCAAATATTTCAAAAAGTGCGATTTTCTCATAGACCCAGTTCCTTACAAATTTGGTGTTTCAACAGACAGGCATTCTAAAAATTATAAAACATCGTTAGTCCTTAAAGAAAGATCTGGTTATATAGTTCCTGTAGCATCGACATTAAAAACATTTCTTGAAATACCAAATACTTTTAAGCCAATTTTGGACTATCATAATAAACTTTTGGAATGTAACGATAATTATGTTATGTATAATGTCCTACATGGGAAATTTTTATCGGAAAATATGGCCTTGTTTAGGAGTAAAATTTGTTTTCCAGTTATAATTTATTTTGATGATTTTGAAGCAGGGAATCCTTTAGGAAGCCACGCTGGCTGTTACAAATTAGGTGCTGCTTATTTATCATTGCTTTCGATTCCACCAGCTTTTTCTAGTAGATTAGAAAATATCTTTTTAGCTCTTTTGTTTCATACTACAGATAGAGCTGACTTCGGAAATGAGCGTGCTTTTAAAATCCTAATAGAAGAACTGAACATTTTGGAGAATAAGGGCATTGTAATTCAGGTAGAGAATATTTCATATAATGTTTATTTCAAATCAGTAGTCGTAACCGGTGACAATCTTGGCATACATTCAATAATGGGATTTGTGGAAAGTTTTTCTGCAGAATATTACTGTAGATTTTGTACATCCACAGCAACAGAAATGGCCAAGCAAACCCGAGAAGATGTTACTAAATTGCGAAAGAAATATAATTATGATAGTCACGTAAAATTTCGTAGTTATGGAGTTAAGGAAAATTGCGTATGGAATTGGTTGAACAGTTTTCATGTGTATGAGAATCATACCATTGATATAATGCACGATCTCTATGAAGGTGTTTACCGTTATGATATGGCACGCATTATAAACCGTCTCATTGGGGAAAGTGCATTTACTTTGGAGTATTTAAACGCCAGAATACAATATTTTTCTTATGATGATTCTGAAAATATACCACCACCCATTAAATTGGACAGTTTAAAAAAAGGAGTAATTATAATGTCTGCATCAGAAATGCACTGTTTAGTAAAGAACTTTCGTTTTCTCATTGGAGATTTGGTTCATACAAATAATGAATACTGGGCACTCTATTTACTGCTATTGGAAATTGATGAAATTGTCACTGCTACTACAATATCACAAACATCTCTAGAACTGTTGGCTACGTTAGTGGAAGAGCACCACTTGCTTTATATGAAATTGTTTAAAGAAAATCTTAAGCCGAAACACCATTTCCTGGTGCATTATCCCAGCGTTATTTCTAAAATTGGACCCCCCCATTTATTATCTTCTATGAGATTTGAAGCCAAGCATAAACAATTTAAATCTAGTGCTCATGCTATACAATCTAGAAAAAATTTACCATATACATTATCCAAAAGACATCAATTAAAGTTCTGTTATAGAGTAATGTCACGCAGAGGTCTTGAAAACATAATATCTTTAGGCGACATATGTGAAGTGGATACCTCAAAATATAAGTCACATGAAATTAATTTGGAAAACTACATTTCTACGTCATGGTATGAAATAAATGGTATAAAATATAAAACCAATAAAATTTTACTTTTCAAAGATTCACACTTTCCTCAATTTTGTCAGATAATAGAAATATTTCTTGATCATAGTGATAATACCTACTGTATTTTTTTTGTAAAGTATTTAACAACAAAATACTTTAATATCCACTATAGGGCATATTGTGTTCAATTCTCTGATAAATGTGGATTCGTGAGCATTTACGATTTGTTTTCAAAAGACCCTTGCTTGCTGATAAACAAAAATAATGAAATGCTAGTTTCAAAAAATTACTAAAGTTGTTACGTACACCAAAATAAAAACAAGTTTGCACATACGTATATTATGTTTAGTTTATTTTACTTACTTACGTTTACTTAAGTTTATTTAATATGTTTTCTTTGTAAAAATAACATAATAAATTATATTTTAGTTAATTATTCATTTTATTTACAATTAACCCAACCTATGTTTAACGAAACCTTATCAAATGATTGGATCAAATATTTATAATTATTAATTTAAAGGTTCCTTTTTTTCAAAGTTAATAATTGTTAAATACAAAACAAGTAGATATATTTATTTCATTTTAGCTATATTATTATTGACTTAAACCAACAAATTCATCATATTTATGTTGACACATTTGTCTACGTTTAATGGGAATAATTGACACTTAAATAGAGAAAAATATGTTTTTAAAATAAAACTAAAAAACATTTGCAGAAAAGCTTTTTATTTTGTGTCAAATATGTCATACATTTGAATAAAATGAACCAGTCTCATATTAAATAATACCAAAAGTTAAACACAAACTAATGTTGATTTACATTTAAGGTAAAAAGGTACTTAGTACAAGTAGTTTATATATTTAAACCGAAAAATGAATATTTATGAGAAGAAATAAAGTCCAATATATATTTTCCTTAAACAAAGAAAATATTTTCTTGCGTATATATAAACGTGTAATCTATTTAAAATAAATATTGTATTCTTGAAATAAGAACATTTTTTTTTCAGTGCGGTTGGGTTACATACTTCTGGGGTTCCAAACATTCGCGAACGTTCCGCACCGCAGTCTGCCCCTACCTTTATATTACACCAGCGTCTGCGCGCGTCCTTAGATACTCTTACGGGGTAGTTAAAAACGCATTTTTCGTCTGAATAAACAAGCTCGTCTCGTGATTAGAGATAGCTGTCGGACGTACAAAGGACGAAAATATTATTCGCCGTTCTAATTCATCTTTAATGAGGCAGTTTCTGGCGCAGAATTCCACTCGGCGCTTAAGTGCAAGACATCTGAAATAACGATTTACGAGGCGACTGCCTTTCTGTATTTAAATTACACTCTGTCGGAAAATTGCATTAAAAACGATGTCTCTAGCTAATTCGCGAAGCTCAGATACACACTTTGATATCCTTTGAATTAATCTAGGACTCAATTCGCCTTCCTGGGAGGAAGGTGGGATAACGAACACTTCTTATTTGAAGTATGTATGAGTTCTAATGCGATTTGATTTACTGCGCTGTCGTACACAAGACGTCATAAAGTATTTTGCGTAAAATACAATTTATTTCATACTGTAGTGTAATGAGTCCGGAAAATGTTTACTTCCCGGACTGCTTTAAAAAAAACACATTTTTAAAAGATTTTATCTTTAAAACTACAAAATCGAGCCTATAAAAACTAATTATAATCATAATTAACAGTAACTGTGCAACGTGAATTTCCTTGCAGGCTGAATGCAGGAATACCTTTAGGGACAGAATCTTCACTAGACACGGTAGTGGTGGTGGATATAGTTTGTTGCTTGGTCTGAAGAACCTGTATAAAGTTTTCTCCATTTTGAATCAACCTTGCTGCTTTTGTTTTGTTTTCTAAGGAATCTTCAATGTATTGTTCCGCAACAGATGAGCTTTTCCATGCACCATGACGCTTCAGTGTTGATAAATCAGCTCCCGCATTCGCCAAAAAAGTGGCAGATGTTCTGCGGAAACAATGCCCCGTATATTTTTCTGTTCCAACTTCAAATATCCCGTAATTTTTTTGGTGCACCCCCCCTACCCAATGGTATGTATGCCCGCTCTTTGGAAAACACATGTTCCTCTTCTATAATCCAAAAGAAAATCTTATCATATTTTTAGGTAGGAGCTTCTTAACGTATATAGTAGTAGTAGTAATATTTACAGAGTGAACAGTGAATACCCGTTTTGTATTCGTCTTAGAAATGGGAATGGTTATAATTAGTTTGGTGCCACAATCTTCAATGTCTTTTAGAGTCATATGGTATAACTCTTCTCGCCGACAACCACCAGCAATGCCTATCATTGCGATTACATGTAACAATAGAGAAAATGGTTTAAAACTGTTTGTCAAATGGATGAAATGTCGACTTACGAAACCAAGAAATGTATTTTTTGTAATTAATTGACATTGAGTCATTCAAGATGCACATTGTTTAATTCAAAACTAATGAAAAGGTTAAACTTGTTTACCTTCATCAAAAGATACTCTTCTGATGGGGCTTCCTTCATGAATCTATTAACTTCTTCTCTTGATAGATCTTTTGATTTGTTTGCCTGATGACCAACTGCTTGCCTTTATAAGAAATCCACCAGTTTTGGATATTTTGAAATATCACCTCCTTTTACCGTCATCATAGACTTGAGCATCGAATATTTTGCCCACATTGTCGCAGGATTCATCTTTTTGGAGATATCCAAGAAGTACGCCAAAAGGATATTCTCATTCAGGCCTTTTCCACCTTATAGGTTTTTCTTCACACGTTGAAGAACTGGTATTCCTTCTCATAATGACCAGAAGACTTCGTAGGCACCAATTTACTGGTTGCTTCTGCACATTTTAGCTCGATTTCTTCCATTTTTTACGAAAATTATCACAAAATACGCACGGGATGACAAACTGTCAAATTTGTTATTTTTATTTTTACATCACTAAGCTGAATCAAAAGCTATGCGATAAAACAATAATTGAAACCACGCTAACACCTACATACAGGCAAGTTATGTAAAATAAAACATTAAAATTTAATTTTTAATACAACACAGTATGAAATAAAACGTTGTACGATCCACGCCCGTGAAATGTCATTAAAGTACTCGTCTACAAATTCCTGACTCGGCTCCTTCGTCGCCTCGTCCGTAAACATCTAGACTTGTACTTTAATATACCATTTCCCGGCCTTGTAACGTAAATAACTATTGCTTGACTTTACCACGTGTCATGTTAAAGTATCAATGTCTATGATCACTGACACTGACATAGTTTGAATCGAAACCGGATATTCCAACAAGACTGCGACATAGGCAAGAAAACAAACGACTAACGTTAATTAGGTTTTCAGTTTATCTGTTTACGAGAAGAAATTTATATGGTGAAATTATTCATATATTCTTTATGCAGGGTGGATTTTTGTCATAAAAATAATACGATTAAGTCAATATACCTTAATAATCGAATTTCACAGATACATTTTAGACACTTGTAATGTTGGTTGCACAAGCTGCAACGTCATTACTAATGCGTTCTATTGCGCTGTTCGCAAAAAAAAATATCTAAATATTTTATTCAGAGGTGGATGCGCCTCCAGTTACGATCAACAGTTGAGATTTTTATGAAATGTGGCGTATGTCAGAGGAGGGCCGCATGAAATATCGCACTTGGAAGGGAGGAAATTGGTGAATTTATCAAAATGTCTGTTATAGTTCATCTCATCGAAGTTGGCTGGCTGTACGGCCCCGGGAACGATGTCTACGATTTACTGCCGGAATATCTCTCCGCCCGGGTTACCCGCAGGCGGATTCTCAAAACAAGTCGAACCTATGATATAGTTAAAGAATCGATATACAGGGTGTCCGGAAAGTAATGGGCCCCAACTTAAACATAACTTCATGAGATCAAATAGAACTGATTTAGACAGACACTTAGCTTAGTCCAAAAGTGCCTCATTTAGAAGTTACAGGGCTTGCCAAGAGTGCCATCTGTGATATGCGGCACTACTTACTCCTTCACAATTCTTGTACTTATCTAAAACATAACTGTACCAAATTTGAACACATGATTGGACTTTTCGTTTGAAGTCCTGTAACTTCAAAGTTTGTCTAAATCGGTTTTATTTGATCACAGGAAGCTATGTTTAAACTGGATCCCATTACTTTCCGGAGAGGCTGTAAACTGAAACTGCCTCTAATTTGAAAAATTAAAAAAAAATTGTTCTGGTATTAAGAGTTAATAACCAAAAAATAAATAAATATATAAATAAATGAAAAAAATAACCGAGGTTACGTAATTCTTCCATATTTAAAATGATTTATCAAGAAATACATTGCACCCTTTTTACGCTTTAGGGCTCTGCAATTTTAGAAATATTTTACCATCTCTATAAAAGTATGCCAAATTAAGAAAAAAATTGTTCCAGTATTAGCCGAAAAAAATTTAAAAAAAACAAGACTTTGAGGTTACGCAATTCCTGTATATAAAACGATTTATCAAGAAACATAATTTCTACATTCCATTAGATTGAAATAATAAATATTAACATACATAAAAAAAGTCATTAAAACAAGTAAACGTTTTTATTTGAAACTCAACCAAATTTGGACATCCGCCCGCCCTGAACGAAGGTCGCCATAGGCTTTGTTATGGAGGAGGCGTCCTCTCATTTATTTTATTTTCAACTTGTACATGAAAATATATAAGACGCCTCCGAATGCTACGAGAAAAAAATTGGAAAACAAGGCACTGATTCCGCCAGATAGAGATATATCTTTTTAAGTAAGTAGAAGGGATGAAAACGCTCTATACAGGGCGTCTCATAACAACTAAATTATAGGTGTTACAGTTAAATGCACGAGTACTTGGTGCTATCAAAAGTAATCGACATATAATGAAATTTAATGACATTGTGTTTTGAAACACCCAAAATCGCCTGGACTGATTAGTTTATTAATATAGAAGGTTTGAAATACAAACAATGTATTTTTTTAACATTAAATAGAAGACTCAGAAGTCATGAATATGTCCAAATTGTATTTTGCTTTCATGCCATTATGCATACTCCAAAATGGTCTTGGTTTTGGACTGGATTTACGATGTGGGGATTTTCAATGGACCAGTAGTGTTCGTTGCGCCTGTTTGGCAAACCATTACTGACAAACCGACTTCTGATCAACAGTTTCTATATTTATTACAATTTCAGCTATAAAATTAAGTCCCTTAAGTCCAAATTGTGAATTTTGTAGTCATGATACCCATTGGCCTTTAAAATTCGTTGAACGGTTGATTTATCCAAATTTCATTCCCGGCTAGCCTGCCGTATAGAATTTCATGGATTTGTTTCGAAATATTGTAACAGTCTAGCTATATTAACATTGTTTCTAACCCTTCGGTCAATTAATTGATTCTTCCGAACAGAAAATGTATCTTCAGTTCGTCGCAAGATCGCCTTCAATATTGTAAAGGTTCTATAATCAGGAATGAGGAGCTCTGGATATCTATATCGATATAACTACAGCTCTTCTTGAATTTTTTGTGACTCGCCGTAAATTAGCAACATATCGACTTTCTCTGAATGAAAAAACATTTTGTAAGCAAAAGTTATACGTTTGACGTTCTTATTGAGCAATGACGTTTATACACTTTAAACAACTAACATTCAATTATTTGTAGTATTTCCTTTGAGGCTCTTTAGGACGATATTGCTTATAACTTTTGAACGGGAAGTAATACAGAAAAATGTCTCTAATAAAAGATTATTAGAAACAGAGAGCTTTTTAACAGGAAAAAATTGGGTATGTTTCTGGAAAAAAATATAATCGATGACGTTATCAGTCGCTTCTGTCAAATTCTCATCCCATTTAACACCGCATGTCCCAAATTTTATTTAAATTTTCTGTACCCTCACAGTAGATCCATACCATCAGACACCCGGTACAAAGCTATCGCCTCCAAATCTCCCAAACCGAAGTCGGGTCCTCTAAAGTGGTTCATTATACGGCTTTGTTTATCTTATAATTTAGCGGCACGAGTACGCAACGATTCCTAAATCCTCGGGGGGGTGTACACACACACACATACACGGGGGAGCACCGTTCGGTGTGGTGGGCGGACCGCCCCTAAAACCTCCCCGGAGGCCAGTACGCGTGTTAGTCGGATCCGACTTACGGACTGGCCGCCAGGATCTGTTTGCTTTGAGTTATTCATCCGCTGTATCGGGTCTTGGGCAGATAATTGAGCTCGGTTTCGGAGGGGGGTGACGGGGTTTAAGGGAGATGATTTATTTGTTCGGAAAGGATTCCGGTAAGCCCTTGTAATTTAGCGAAGTGAACCCCAACAGTTGTTTCGGCATCTCTAGTACGTACGTGATAAACACGAAAAAGAAATGCGCAGGTCGAACATCAGAAGGAGATATATATGAAAAACTACTGTATGTATTGTAAAAACTGTGAAACAGAATTTCTTCTGTAGCCATCGAAACGTCAACAATCTACTCAATATCAATGGCAACAAGCCTCGAAGTGTACCACTTCACACTTCTTCTGTCGTACACTTTTGAAGTGCAACAAAAAGTGTACAGCATATTTTTTATTACGAAAATAATCAACAAGCAACAATGGCAACAAACGTCGAAATGTAAGCCTTCACACTTCTCCTTTCGTACACTTTTGAAGCATAACAAAAAGTGTACAGCATATTTTTTACTATTACGAAAATAATGAGAAGGAGGTCCCTGTCGTACTTTTGGAATTTAATAAAGTGTAGAGATTCTACATTGCACACTCTACCAAAATACAGTGTTCAATAATACTCTATTTCTCTCATATTTTAACATCATACAGTCACAGAATTATGTTGTACACTTTTTGATAATTTAACAGAATTTGTGTCAGTAATAGTGTTTGATACACACTTTTGGAATACAAGTGTAGAAATACATGTGTTGCCATCCTTTGAAATGTATACGCACATGTATATTTTGTGTTACATACTTTTGGAATTTATATAGTGTATCCTTCTCTTACATACATGTTTCAAAAAGTGTAAATGGTCATATGGCCATGTTCATGTCTGTTTTACGTTATGAGCTTTTCGAACATAATAAAACGAGTACCAATACAAATTGCTTCTGCTGTACACTTTGGAATACATACACACATGAATATTTTCTGTTGTACATTTTTGGAATGTAAAAAAATTATCCTTCTCGTGCATATATTACAAAAAGTGTACAAGAGCGCTCTGTTTCTGACATTTTGATAACATACCATGCCAATTTGTGTCAGTTCACATTGTATTTGTTGTACACTTTTGGAATGCACTAGAGTGTTGAGATGCATATGTTGCGCGTCTTTAAAATGAATGAATGTATTTTGTATTGTACACTTTTGGAATGTAACAAAGAGTTTTCAACATATGTCGCAAAAAGTGTAAGTTAGTGCTGTAATCTGATGTAATTTGACTACATACCGTAAATGTTTGTTTTATGTTGTAAACTATATGCATATAATAAAAGCAGCACAAATTGTGCTGGTTTTATTTTATTTTCTGTTGCGCATTTTGGTATGTATACACGCATGCATATTTTCTGTTGTACGTTTGTTTAATGTAAAAACACTTGTCCTCCTTGTCTGTATCACAAAAAGTGTACAAGAGTGCTCTTTTTTTTAAAATTCTGGTATTACGCCACAGTCATGGCACCACGTTGTACTTTTGTGTTGTACACTTTTGGAATGTAAAACGTGTACTCTTCCATGTATATCGCAAAAGAGTAAATATTTGTACTAGTTCTAATACAATTTGATATCATGCCATACTCTTCAGGAAGATAAAAATCTATTAAACACGTATCAGCGTGGCGGCCATTATCGCCGCCAGCAGAAGAGACCGAAGCCCCACGCTACTACGAGGGAGCTCCATCCGATAGAAATTAAGCAGTTGCGACGACCGCGACGCGTCCCGACGGTCACGCGGGGCCGTATTGTTCCCCTTAATTACCCCAATTAGGGATTCTCGGCCGGCGGCAGTGCAGGGCGATAATGTCGCTATGGAATCCGTGCGGTTGTCTTAATTACACCCGGCCAGCGGGCGCGGTCTATTTCGGGACGGGTTGCCCTCCGAGCACGTCCCCCAGGTGCACCGGACGCGGCGGGTTCGAAGGACGACATAGTAGTCGCGAAAAATTTAAAGCTTTTCGACGCCTCGATGTTAATTTAACTTATTAATCACAGAATTTACATTGTTCCACATTAACAATGAACAAAGCAAAGCAACAATAGTAATTTAATACGTTAACTGTGTAATTTTGAAATAATTACCTGCATATGAGGTTTGTACGACGAATCCATAGACGTGCGGTGATAATTTAGTAATCCAAGTACTGCGTACAACGTTTTACCTACAACTGTCGTTTTTGGAAGAAGAAGTAGGCAATAAAAAGGTTGGTGAAATACGACATATACCTCTGAGCCTTTTCCACTTGTTTGTAATATACCTAAGTCATGCTCAGGTACGTCCCTTAATAACGTACGTGTAACGTTACAGAGAAATTACCTGCACTAGAGAAGGATGGCCACTAAGATGTACTTCAAAAACAGACGGTTGAACAGAGCTATGAAAAACGATGTTGGGAAAAAAATAATATTTAACATAACGAAAAAGGATTATTAGTATATTTCAATGAACTAAGCAAAACGTTAAAGCCTTCATCTCTTTGGTAGTACTCGATGATAAGAACAGAAACTTCACTCAAGAACAATATCGATATCGAAACAATATTTAAATTTGATTGCATTCCTGACGCGAAAATCAGAAGATGAAGGGCAATGCGTATTATGGAAAACAGTCGTTATGCAAACCGTTTCTTCGGCAATTTAATATCGAAGGAGCTCGCGAATGCGTCTTATCGTTATAAAAACCCTTGATTTTCACCTCCGAATCCAGCCGTCTGAGAAAACAAGCGAAGCGACGACGCAATCAAGCGTGCTGCGGGCCCGCCGCAGCCTGCTGGATCGCCGCCGTAAAAACGCGTGCTGGAATTACCATAAATTAGTTCCGAGAAAACGGTTTTTAAATTTATGCCCACCGCGCCCTACACGATATTTACATTATAATAAAGCTCCTAGTGAGGGGCCGGGGACCTTTCCTGTAAGTTACGGTTACTGCGACAAATATGGAGAGTTACGACGCTCTGTTTCGGCCTAAGCCACCGAAATAACAGCGCTCGGACATGCTTAATGGGCCGTCGCGGGCCCGCCGACGTAGTTGGAGGAGATAAGTTTTCATAAAGGCACTTTCTCGACTAGTACGACGGTATTTTTTAATGTCACACGGCGACAGTCTACCTTACTTTAACTTTTATTTACTATTGCAACTTTTTCGTGTAAGATACCGTAAGACATTTTACTTCTGACTCCATATTTACTTCTTACTCTATTGATAGATCGAGAATCCGTCAAAAGATTTTGCTGATTTGCATGTCGATCTTTCGACTTGACCTTGTAATGACCTTGAAGCTGACCTGATAGGATTAATTAAATCCCGGATTCAGATTCAGCGATCCCAAAAACATAAATGCACGATACTCTAGTCCACTTGCATATCTATCTTTAGCTTTGACATTGGAGTGAACTTGAACCTAAAGTGATGAGGTTAAATTAATTCCAAATTCGGATTCAGCGACTCCAAAAGTATAAATATATGATGATTTGGAAAAGAAATGAAAGTGAAAAAGGAACTTTTGACACTTGTCAATCTTAATAAAAATCAGAAAAAATATGTTATCGATGAAATGGCAACAAATCGCCAAATAACGGTACTACGGTTACCACCTTATAATAATAATATTTCTACCCCTCATTCTAATCACAGGGATTAGCCCAGAAGTCGGAGACTTGTGCGGGAGAGGGGGCGGCACATTATTATTAAGCAGGCCGCACCAGAAACGAACGATCTAGGAGACGAAGATAATTCATCAGAATATTCAGAGAATGAATTTTAATATACCTACTTTTTTATTTTCTTTATTGTACATTTATACAACACTACATTTACTCACCATAACTTGAATTTTCAAAATACATATATTTTTGTGTGGAATAAAAGTCTACTCATTAAATTTAAATAAATATTTTGATAATAATATTGAATAATTTTATTTGAATTACTAAAAACCCTCTTAACCCGGTTATGATGCTTAAAGTAGCCTCATGTTTTGAAATGCTGTTTTTATATTGTTTACTTATAAGAGAAATGGACCGAGAAATTGAAGAGGCATAGACAAAGATGGATTGTCGGGGATTACATTTTAGCTACCTGCTACAATTTAGTACGCTTCGATCACACAAAGTTTTTTAAAAGTACTCTTCATCTATACCGATAATACATAATATAAAAATATTGAATATAAGCACCAGTACTACATTTATTTACGATTTGCATATATAATAAGCTTTTATTACTCTCTTTCATTTCTACACAGACTATAATTGCGCTATAGTACAGACAAATTTTCTCCGGTTTGCGAAAGCTTACCTAACAATGATTCTGGATATCTTAAAAAAGTGCAAAATATAATCCAGGACGAACACGGTTGTTATTTGAACAACTTCTTCATAGACAAAGACGTCAAATTCTGCCATTAAATGAAATTTTCTTTTGCCCGATACGCGTTAAGTAATTGTATTTGACCTTATAACATTCCCGGATACAACCGTAGGTTCTTTCATTTCCTCTCAAAATCCCGAAAAGTCCCTCCCACGCTATACGTATTGTGACTTTTATTCAGCCGACACTGGCTTTAAGAAATTTCATGTTCCGACAGCAAGTAATGCCAAAAGTAATCATTTAATTACGTTATGCGATGTAGCTACCAAGTCTCGGTTCAAATCTCAGAAATATTCGACTGTACACGGGTAAGTGTATACGAAAATGTAAAGGGAATGTTGATATAGAGAAACGAGCTTGTTTATTAGGTTTCTGTTAACATTGTGTCAGTGATTTATGAAAAATGTTAGAATCTTCTGCTGACAACGATAATATGGAAGGTGATATACAAAAAACACTCTTATTTTTGATCGTAGAATCCACAGTTAATTTTTGGCAGGCTAATTTTGGGACGCCCTGTATAAATACAAACTCGGGCTCTACTTCAACTACATGTGCAGGGCTTCCCATAACCAATTGCCAAAAAGTTAGTCATTTATAAAAATGACAAGAAATGATTTAACTTGACAATAAATGAATAGTTGGTTCAAGAACTATGATGTATTTTTCCCGCATTAGTTGAGAAAAATTGAACTTTTCCTAACTCAAATTAGTTAAGTACTAAATGTATCTTTTAAAACACTATTAAAAAAATAATTGTATCAAACTACATATAATTCGCGTCAAGAATTCAGACGTCTTACGTCACATTTGTTTTTATTGTCAATGTAATTTTCGATATTTGGTCGCCTTAAAATCAGTAATTTTTTGCAATTTAATGAAATATATAATGCAAACTTTTAGTGTATTACTATCAGTTGCAGTTTCTTAGATATTTTGATGGAGATATAATGAATTATTCATTTGTTCGTATGACGTAAGTCGTCTGAATTCTTGTCGGGAGTATAAATATATCCTTTTTATCGATCTGACTCATCAAAGTTGGTTACATGAAAAACCGTTCATTTACATATGACGTCACATTGAGAGGCAGTTTAAGAACTTCTCTGTCATTACGAAATCAACATTCATGCCTACCTTTAACGTCATCTACAACGAAATCTGACGATCTGATTCTACATTCATATTTAAGGATTTTTCACCATGACATCTGAATGGGAGGTATTCATTCTGGTGCTGATTATAATAGAAGAAGAGCAGGTGGCGCCACTCGAGTTTTATTCCCATTTCCATTCCGCTATACACTACAATTGCGCTAGACGTTTCGCTTACCACAGGCCTGAGTAATACGAGATGTCTGCACTTGAAGGAAACGGTTGCCATCATTCCAGGAAAACATTCAATTGAGACTAGGATCCGAGCTCTTATCATCTTAATTGAATGTCTCTTTCAGTGTCAAAAAAAAAGCAATAGGATGTTTACTGAATAACTGTTCTTTTTATTTGTAATTATATTTTGATGAGGTAGTAGTAGTTTTAAGAGTGAAGACATAATTGTAATGCGATTTATTACTCATTCAAAGTATTTTTTAAATATAATTGGTCCAGAAATTAAAAAAACACGTCAAAATTCAACCTACAAATTATTTGATCGTACAAACATCCCATTTTGACCCCTGCTTTTGTGGTACATGTTACTTGAAAGGCAAGTGATACATTACACTTATAAAACCACATTACATATTGAAGTAGGTATTATAATCTCATACACTTGAACTCACATATTGTACATACCAGTTAGAATATAATAGGTACAATGCAGACAGATAGTAAATGGACAGGTATGCTGACATGCGTATGATTTTTAAAAAAATTTTGTGGTATACGAAGTGTAGCAATTAAGTTGTCAATGTTCAGTCAATGAAAAAACAAGCAAATTAAATTTCGCCAAAATGTTATTATCGACCTTCACAATAGTCTCCCTCTAACTCTGTACAACGATTCCAACGTTGCTCCCACGATTGCAAGCACCCTTGGTAAACCTCCGCAGTTAATCCGTTTAGCACCACTATTACAGCTTCTTTGACCTCCTGTACGGCGCCATGATGAGTTTCTTTGAGGTGGGGCAACGTTGGAATGCCCCTTTTTGCCAAAAACTCTTGCACAATGAACGAGGAATGGGCTGGCGCGTTGTCGTGGTTCCAGCCGTTATCGGCGAGTTCGGGTCGCACACGAAAAACGCGAGCCCGCAGCCATTCCAGGACGCCAACATAGAACTGTCCAGTCACTGTCTGGCCGGCAGGAGTATATTCACGATGAATGATGCCGTGGATATCGAAAAAAACGATCAACATTGCCTTCAGTCGTGACCTGGGCATTCTCGCTTTCGTTGGCTGCTCTCCACTCTTTCCACCCACTGCTGACTTTGTTTACGGGTCTCGGAGTCATACTCAAATATCCAGTTCTCATCTCCAGTATCCGACTTATCTAGTCACCATCTTGGCACCATCTTTGCGCAAATCTTTCGCATATTCAAATTTTCGTGTAATCTCTTGCGAAAGGTTTCATTGTCGACGTTTAACTCGTCAAACAACGCACGAATGCTTAGACGTTGGAATGCCTTTTTTGCCAAAAATTCTTGCACAATGAACGAGGAATGGGCTGGCGCGTTGTCGTGGTGCAAGATCCAGCCGTTCTCGAAGAGTTCGCGTCGCACACGAAAAATGCGGGCCCGCAGCCGGTCCAGGATGCCAACATAGAACTGTCCAGTCACTGTCTGGCCGGCAGGATTCACGATGAATGATGCCGTGGATATCGAAAAAAACGATCAACATTGACTTCAGTCGTGACTTGGACATCCTCGCTTTCGTTGGCTGCCACTGCTGACGGAGATGAATACAAAACGGGTCTTGGGGTCATACTCAAATATCCAGGTCTCAACTGAACTCATTTTCACGGCGCCACTAAAAAAGTTACTTCCAAAAAATACACATAAAACACAAACCAAACGTGTTATCGACTTCAACCTTGGACTGAAACTAAAAAGAAGATCCCCCCTCTCTAGAATAACGTTGACAAACGATGCAGTGTTGCCAGGTTCTGAGTAACTAAACTATATTCCCGGAACATAATTATTTTTTGGGAAAAATCCTCGAACAGGTCGATTTTTAATTTAAAAAATACATATTTTAGCGTAAGATGCCATTTTCAAATGTCATTTGTTTTCGAGTAATGACGTCATCGATTTTTTTTTAAATGGCAACACCATATTTTTTTCCTTGATTCTAAAAGATCGTTTAATTCTCTATCAGACAGTACTAAAATTTTGCCCTCTTACATAGGAAAGTTTTCGAGAAAATGACGATTGAATGTTAGAAAACGTAAATCAATTAAAATAAAGCAGAAACGTTATCAAGTTTAGTTTTTCGAATTCCATAGTTCTTTTATGGATCACGTAGGTGAAAATCTTTGCAAAGTGTCATTGTCACACCGACTTTCTAATAAGTATTGTAAGCGACATAGAAATTATTATTCAATTTAAAGTATTATGGCACATTTCATGGATATTCCACGCGGAATTGCGATTTGCTGAGTTTTCCTAAACATAAAACTAAAAGGTTTGAAATGTCTGCTATGTATCAGGGAATTAAATTATATAATAAATTACCACCTCATTGCATATCTAAAGACAAACATACATTTAAAAAATATATTAAGGAATTGTTACATATCAAATCTTACTATAGCATAGATGAGTATTTAGATGACAATTTACAATAATTAGTGTTGAGAGTGCAGATACTTTCTGTTTTGTTTTTGTTGACATGTCCTATACATCTGTATGTGTTAAAGGATCAATAAATATTATTTATTTGTTATATTTATATGTGAGTATATATGTTTGTTTGTATAATATATGTGTGTGTATATGTTCATATATTTTTATGTTTGTGTTTGTATTATTATGTTTGATACTTGTACTTTGTAAATTGACTTGTCCTATACATTTTTATGTCAGAAAGGATTAATAAATATTATTATTATTATTATTATTATTATTATTACATTTAACTGTTACTCAAAGAATTGAAATTTTAATTCTTATCGGATGCGGGAATATGACTAGAACTCAGCAGGAAGTTTGCGATTTATTTAATGAAAAATATCCAGACGTCCAAGCATTAATAAAAATCAGAAACAGAACATTTTGATAAGTATGGTGGAAAATCCTCATAATTCTTCACGATTGGTTGCATTAAACAATGACACTAGTCAGAGCACAGTGCTACGTATCTTGAGGAAGGAAAAATATCATCCCTACAAAATTCAACTTGTGCAGGAACTCAATGAAGATGATCCCGATCGCCGCTTACACTTTTGCGAAATTCTAATGGATTTATGTGAAGGAAATAGAAATTTACACTGGCAAATACTTTTTTCAGATGAGGCCACATTTTGTCTGAATGGTACAGTAAACCATCAAACTTGCAAATATTGGAGTCGGGAAAATCCTCATTGGATGGCAGAGACACATACCCAACACCCTCAGAAATTAAATGTGTGGGCTGGAATAGTTGACGACAGAATAGTAGGGCCTTTCTTCTTTGAAGGAACCCTTACAGAACAAAGATATTTAGAGTTTCTAGAAAATGACCTTGTTCCAGCCCTTGCAGTAATTTTTCCTAACGATGATGACCCTGATATTCCTGACGATACCATATGGTTTCAGCAAGACGGTGCACCTCCGCACTATGCGCGCCCTGTACGAGATTTTTTGGACAACTGTTTTCCTGGGAGGTGGATCGGCAGACGCGGACCGATAGAATGGCCTGCAAGATCGCCAGATCTTATACCTCTAGACTATTTTTTATGGGGAAACTTGAAGTCAAAAGTGTACATTAATAAACCACGTAATTTAAAAGAACTTCAAAATCGCATTCGGGACAAAATACGCAGAGTTACCCCAGAAATCATTCATAATGTGCAAGAAGAATTTCTTCACAGACTTGCGCATTGTCAAGAAGTTGGTGGATGGCAATTCGAACATTTAATTTAAGAATAAAATTTAATCAATTGTATTTTATTTTACATACCTCAGAATTGTTACTTTTTTATGGATAAAATTTACGTTTTCTAACATTCAATCGTCATATACTCGAAAATTTTCCTATGTAAGAGGGCAAAATTTTAGTACTGTCTGATAGAGAATTAAACGATCTTTCAGAATCAAGGAAAAAAATATGGTGTTGCCATTTAAAAAAAAATCGATGACGTCATTACTCGAAAACAAATGACATTTGAAAATCGCATTTTACGCTAAAATATGTATTTTTTAAATTAAAAATCGACCTGTTCGAGGATTTTTCCCAAAAAATAATTGTTTCGTTTTTATTGAATTTATTCCATACTTTTGGCGCATACTGTATAATGTTTTCTATATGGTGTGAGTAACCTAGGAACCTGGAGGTCACATCGACATAGCCAAACCTTTTCCGGACGTAAAATGTACCGCTTTTTCAAAACCGGGGTCAAAAAATAAAAGTTCCCATTTGGAAAAACAAAGTTTACTTTCAAATTACCTTCAAGGTTAAATTCAAACGTTTTAAAATGATATATACAGAAAAAAGTATTACTCACAAATAACGCATAAGTTAGACAAAAATAAATTTTGTTTGGAAGTCTTTGGGAGCTTATAACATTCATCGACACCCATAAATTCAGTATCGGGAGCTCGACCGTAAATATATCAAAACCAGAACGATAAATTCCTACCTATACCGGCACAGGAAGACAGAAGCGCGGGGATAAAATTATGCACGTTTAATATTCCCCCACCAAATTTTTCTTGGCGCTCGCGTTTCGAGGTGTATTATTTTATATTACCTCTTGGGACGTTCCGCTGTAAATAATAAAATATATATATCGCCCCCGAGCCGGAGATGAATACAAAACGGCGAATTATTAAAAAATATGTCCGACGCCAGTCAAAATACGGGAGAAATATGGGAATCGACCGGGACGGGTCGTAGGGGTTGGGATGAGACGATAATTGATCGCGCAAACTGACAGCTTTTTTATAAGGCGCCTGTAAAACATTTCCGTATCCATATATTTAACTGTAACGTTGTCTGTTTCTTTAAAAGGCCCCAGCAGGTTTGTCATAATATATAGGGTGTTCCTAAATGATATGTGAATATTTAAGGGGGTGAGATTCTATATCGAAAATTAATGATAGTTTGCTTCATAAACTACCAAAAATGTTCCGTTACAAAAATACGGTGTGTTAAAATTTAAGGAAAAAAAAGGAAAATAATTAAATTTTCGAAACAGCTTTAGATATTTTCATGAAATTTTATATATATATATATAAATATAAACATAATTTCTTAACTTCTTAACTTTAATATTTTTAAAGAAAAAAATTGTACGCCAATGGTTTCCTCCCAGATAAAAATTATTTTTGAATTTCCCGTTCAATTTGAAAAATAAGAGCCCTCGTGAGCTTTCGAACTGCAATGCGCCGTTTTTGAGAAAAAAATAAATGAAGATCGTTGAATTGTCCGAGTACGTGTTTTAATTACGCTTTGTTGACTATCTTTATAGAGTATTGTCAAAATTTTATTGTAATTGTCTCCATTTTGGTTCTAATTAGCTACTTGCCATTTTGGTTCCCTCCTTATTTGTATTTAATGATTGATATTAAATCAATCTTCTACATTTTCTTGAAAAGATCGAAGGTTTTTAGTTGTTAAATAATAATTGTTACAAAAATAAAAACAGTTGCACGTTATTTACTTTAAAAAACGAATGACTGATTCGACTATACAGTCATTGTGGCTCTCATTTACATAATGATGATCTCGTGCGGAGAAATATCTACTGTATAAATAAGACACTCAGGAATATGAAGGTAACAGAGTGGCACTTACGTTTTTTCGGGATCGTACTGCGGATTTTCAGATGGGTCTCTCACGCGTAGATTTTTCCTGATATCGCTCGTCTGATTGGCCGTCCTGCTGTGTGAGAGGGATCCGGGCAGCAGCATGGCAATTTCTGCAAAGAAAAAAAGAATTACGGCGTAAGAGAAAGAACTATTTTTTCGCGCTTTGATGCATTTTCCACATTTACTATGTAAAACAGAATCAAGATCATTTTATATCTCTTCTTTCGGAATATAACAAACATACAAAGACTATTGCGCATACTTTGTAAAGCTTCAAATACATCGCAATTACATATACATGAGGCGGTATATAAAAAAAATAAAGTTGTCCTTCGGATATCCTTGAAGGGATACGATTTCTGGGAAAATAATATAATAACCTTTTCCTGTAATAATTGTTATAATAAGAAACAAACTCTCGACCTGAAATATACACGAGCGAGTGTAATCGCTATACTATTTTTTATTACTTCGGAAATGTATAATTCTATAGCTGCGACTCGAGGTGATGTGTTAATATCCTGTTATACGTGATTTATGAGCTACGTAGCTCATACAAATATTATAATCACTGTCCTGTTGACAAACATGTCCTATGCGAGTACAGCGGTGCCCGATCACAAATCAAATATACCTCCTATATTTACACGGATCGATTTTAATACGTTCCCCATACATATTGATCAGGTGTTCTGCGATTATGAGGCATTACAGTCATGTAACAACCTCATTAATATTCGAGCTTATCGTTATAAATCACTAAAGAAGTGGGAAGGTGAGAGAGCAGCGCGACGCCGTAACAAAGAAGTAGTAACGATGGGTTTTGTCCATAAAGTAATCATATGACGTAGAATTTGTAGGTAGTGACGTCGTTTTAACATGTACACCTTCAAGGTATAAGGGGAATGAGATTCCACGACACGTAGCAGGTACAAAGCTGCAGATGTCGGTGTTTTAATCTTATCTCGGATATAATTTCTTTTTTTTTATACGATAATGTTATTTGCAGTGAACGGAATATAAAATTTACTAGTAGAGCCTACAGAAAATCATTTAATCAGATTATCAACTCGTAAAAATTGTGGTTTGATTTACTTACTCACTATCTATAATTTCGGTACAAGAGTACATTGCCGAACTGTTTTAAGGAAATCTGACCCATTATCTGTGAAGATCTTCTGCGGAGGGACCGTCCTTTGCCTCGGAGAGGCGTCTCCTTACAAAACGACGTAGAGGAGAGTCGGCCGACGTCGGTGTATCTGGGAAGACGTATCAATCATCCGCGCGGTGACGAAAATACATTAATAAATCAAGAAACAGCCGAGGGGACCTTTTTCCGTCTCATATAAGGCGAAAGAATGCTTAATAACGGCGTCGGATCGCGTCAGATTCTGTCCCGCGTCAGTCAGATGTTTTTGTGGGGCTGATTAACGATGTTTTGATTTCGTTTTTCGAGATGTTGATGACTTCCCCCACCCGGTGAACTGCGGAAGACGTTTTTGAATCTAAAGATTTGCCTTACAACGGTACAGTTCGAACAAAGAGTCCATTTCCATACAGAATATCGTCGTAAGACATTTTAAAACGGATCACTATCCATTTCGCGCCTAAAGTGTCCCTCCTGCCGACGCACTCATCAACTCAATATCGAACATTATTCCCATTATCTAACTAGACAAATTATTATCTGCCCTCAAGTGATCAAAACTCTATAAAATTCTACTACACTAATATTTCAACCAATTTCATACTGCAGGCTCTGAAGTTGACACTCATTCAATTTTTGACCCAATAATCCATTTATCCGGCTTCCCGGTGCATCTCATGTCGACCCCTGGACGTGGCAGTCAAAGTCCATCGCTCAAGCTCTAATTATTGCGTCGGATATCGGCCCTATCCAGTTTTGACGGCAATCAATCGGGGTGATTGATCAACAAAAACCCTCATAATAGCTTATTTACATGTATCCACGTATTGCGTTGATGACAGGACAAATCCAGGTGGTGTGAAATGGCCTGTCCGAAAGTTTATAGCGCCAGGGTCGTCGTTTTACACGGTCGGCCGTTCATTAAGCCGACATGAGTGATACGATGTCGTTAACGATTGGTATATAGCGTTGTCAAGAGGGCCGAATAATAGATTTTTAGTACCGGCATAAATGACACAGAACAAAAAAGTGTGTCGTGAATGGAAAGGTTTAATTTTATGTAATAAATAATAATAATAGTAGTACAGATTGTTCATTTAACAGTCCTTTCTTGTTGGCAAACTTGTAAGTCTTTTCTTTCAATGAATTTTAACTTTTTTTAAGCAAGATAAGCTTGATATGGTATTTCCAACAAAACGTATTGGATTGGATTTTAACTGATGCCGATTCCGAGACACTTGCTTATGCATTGTACGATATAGATTAGCGGTCTACGTATGTACCCCGTATATCTATTTTTCTGCGCTCTTCTTTTCGAGTCAACCTTGAACTACGACCCGCCAACCACAGTACACCCCTTTATAGCACGCAAAACTACCCCGGTGCAATTCTCAAAGCTTTTTAATTAAACAAGCGGAACCTGAAGCCTTACGTATACACAAAGGACTTCATCTTTCCCTGACTCCCTCTCCTTTTATTGCTAGCCATAAACAACCCTTAATTTGTTGTATAATTAAAACACCCCCTAATATCTCACGTACACGAAACCAAATAAATTACGAGTACATCGGAGCACCTATAAATCTGACGAATGACTGGAATATATACACTTCATGCGGATATACAACACCTGATTCGGTCGCCATGGCTACATGTAGAAAGAATCTCAAAAAACAGCAAAAGGGGGGATAAAAGACGCCGTAAATCACGATAAGGGTTGGCCGAAGGTTTAGTCAGCGATAGGAAATTTTATTTATTTTTTTTTTTTTTGGTAGGACCGCATACAGGATTGTCAAGGAACTATTTCTGGAGAAAACAACTTGGTTATGATTGAAGTCCGCATTTCGTTCGCAGTTCTCAGGTCTGGACTTGACGACGACCTTAGATAATATTTAAATATACTTTATACTCACGAGAAAATCCAAGAAATTTCTTAAGTGAAATGAATTCCCACTCGAATTTATTTCACTGCATCCGAGAATTGATAAAAACACTGAATTCTAGGAAACAACTACTCTGCGGGGTAATGCCCCGACCAACATCGAATTACACCTGGAAAACCTATAGCAGACAGCTAAAGTCACTCGTCAGCAGCCTGCCTGTTGGTGGCCGCTACCACCTATGGCATACTGATGAGAACGAATAAGCTCGAACATACATGCTGCTGCTGACTAGTAACTAAAGTTGTTTGCTATAGGATTTCCCGGTGTAATTCAATGCTGGTCGGGGTATTAGTCCCCAGAGAGGCCGATAGATGTAGCTGTACTATTCCGCGACGAACTAAACAAAATACGATATTCTAGAACGTCCTGTACAATTTAATAACGCCACCTGGCCCACCCCGGAAAAAAGACGAAAAATAAAATTTGTACACAATACATCAGGATTAAATCGAGCGATCCGCGCCACCATTTATCAAGATGTCACGGCGGCCGAAATAACAAAAGAGCATCGTCGATATATAGGCGCCCCGCCAGCGAAGCTGTTTTGTTTTCCAGCCGGGGCGATAAAAGGAAGTTGATTAGTTGAGTTTAAGTGTCAATTTATTTATCCGGCTGCCTGTGAGTGACCGGTTTTTGTTCGCCGTTTTTCGAAAGGGGCTTATTTGTTCCGCCATTCCCATTCCGCGAAACGGATTTTTTTTCCGGGGGAAAGAACGCGACGCGCGTTACTCAGGGCTGTCAGAGAGAAAGGAAATAAATTGGGCTCTGCCTGCGTTAAATAACTCTTGTCAGTCTCTACGCAACATCAACGTGTTATAATAACGCATTTAAAAAGTTTATTACGATTGTATAAAGCTGGTTCTGAACTTATCTGAAAATCTTTTAGAATATGTGCAGTGTGCATCCTTAAATAAGAAGTAGATATCAATGAAAAAATCATAATTAAGGTCTAATAGATCTCGCGTAAAAAATGTTTAAAGTTCTAACATTATAAAGGAATATGTAGCTGCTGTAATTTTTGCGCGTGCTGTCTGGTGAATAGCGCTGGAGTGGGGATATGTTCTGTAGGTGGTAAAGGAACAAGGTCAGTATGTTGTTTTATTTATCGTGGGAGTATCAATCTTTAACATTTCCAAGATGGTTCATGTGTATAGCAACGCTGAGATAATGGACATGATTCTTATTTATGGTGAAGTTAGACAAAATATATTGGCAGCACCGCGATTGTATGCGGATGGATTTCTCGATGGACACACGTCAAATCATGAAACTTTTACGTCACTGGTACAATGTGGACATGATACCGGTAATTTATGTACAAATCGTTGGTGGTTTAGGCATCCACAACGTATTTTAGTAGGTGAAAAGAACAAGTGTTGAATGTGATCCGTGAAAATCCGCGAATAAGTACAAGACAGATTGCTAGACAGGTGCCTGGAGTATCCCAATCAACGGTGTGGTGCTTACTGCACTCAGTTATACCTCCAGCGTGTTCAAGCACTGTTACCAGCGGATTATCCATTACAAGTTTTTGTAACAAAATGCGGAAAATCCCCAATTTACTGCTGATACTAGTTACAGATGAAACTTCATTTACTCGCAATGGAATACAAAACATTCACAATACACACGTTTGGGAACTCGAAAATCTGTATGTAACTGAACGAGACCGCCTCCAACACCGTTTTTCACTGAATGTTTGGGCAGGAATTGTTGATGAGCGGCTATAATTTGGATCGTTCATATTGCCCAAATGAGTGTACAAACCGCGAGACAAAATTTCGACTAGTAGTAAGATGAATGACGAAAATGTAACAGCTTCCTTGTCTCGTAAAATCAGAAGTGGGATGTACGAAATCAAGAGTGGCATTTTATGAAACCAAGAGTGGGATTTTATGAAACCCGGAGTGGGGTTCGAGGAATTTTATTAGCTTGTTACTTTTTGCCAGGAATTTTAATTACATACCGGTGAATTTACCCGCACAGGGCACTTTTTATTACCAATTACGGTACTGGTATTGACATACGCCGCCAATAGGTCCGTACACAACATCATAACTAACGCTGATTATTATTTTTGCGGCTCCTGTAGCGAAAATATTGGATTAAAACCAGAATTAATTGGAGTACGGCGTAGCCCATGCGAATGCGGATCCCTATCGAACGTTGAAATTACAATGGCAGAAATTTATTTGCCCGGGCAGACTCGGTCGGTAAACAACATTGTTAATGGGTGGTGGTTGAAAGTTGGAAACTTGCTGCAGCTGTAAATCTTATAATGAGGAGGAATTGAATTAGCAGCTTCCCCTCTCAATTGCAATATGCAGAAGAGTGATTTATTGTCAGAACTACAGGCATATGACGAATATCTATTTGCTTTGTACAGAGCACTCAAGTATTTGGACTGATTTGACAGAATAAGTAACATAAATTGAAAGACTACTTTGTACATAATTTGGGTATTGTTGCCTACCCTGTAACAATTAAGGGCAACTTGTGATATATTTCTGGAAACAGCTCAGCTAGAGTAATCCGGAAATTTGAAAAAATGTGGATTCTATTAAAAAAAAGTGATGACGTCATTACTCGAAGGTAGGTCACCCTATATATCAAATTGTTATTTGAAGAAAAAAGTAAATTAAAATCAAAAATCGAACTGTTTGGGGAATTTTCAATAATATCTTTTATTTACCTAATAATGCGTGACTTTAGGGACGCACTGTATAGTATTCCACGTATGGCGGTCAACGCTTCATCTGAAACTATCGAGGTCATTCATAATTATTAAAGAAGGAGATATCCAGATTTTTAATGAATCCAAACGATGATGAATTTCTACATATAAAGGTAGCTAAATTACAAATATGTTTTTTAGTAAAAAAGTTTTATAACCAATATTTATTTTAGGTTATTATGATTATTGGTTTGACGGTCACATGACGACGAGAAGAACTCACAAATCTGCTTGTAGAATATGTGAAAAATAAAGGACTATGCTTCCAAGTCATGATAAATCCCACAACAAAAGCATCTAGAGAATTTTTTGTAACATCTGGAAATATTGATGGCTTCAATTTAGTAGTAGTAAGAAAATACGTCCAATCAACAAAGAAACCAAAAATTGTGATCGTGTTTGCTTCTTTCTTCTATATAAACCTAGTACATGTACCAAATAACCTATTGCATGATTTCTTAAACTGCCTAATTCAAATGCTTATACTATGCACTGTTTTTGGCGATCTTCAACCCCCCTTTTAGTCCATATAGGGCAGATCTATTGAGTATAAAAAACATGGTGGCTGAAAGGTTGCTGTTGCTGAAGGCTACATCGAAACGAACGCCTATGAAAATTCTAGGCGAAAGCGAGAATATTCCCTTAGAAGCCGAAATCAGCACCTCAATATCCAAAGTTATTTCAACATCTAAAAATTATGTTCACACTCAAAATATGTCGAGCAAATAGTTTACCAATTTAAATATTTTACTGTAAATGTATTTGATAATTGAGTTATCATAACATATTTTGCTTATAGTGAATATCGCGCTGAGTGCGTGATACATTTTACAAAGCACGTGGGAAAATGTAAATCATTATGACATTCGAAACAGTGTCAAAACACAATCAATAATATGTGACAGTTGTAGATAGAATTATTATAAAGTGTTGTTGAACTGATGAATTGAGGAACAATTCTGCAGTAAATCAATTGTGTTCTCTGCCTGTGTCTGAGAACTGTTTGAAATTGTGGTTAAATGAAAGACACTGATGCAGCTGTGACCAGCACAGAAACTTAATTGTTTTGCAACGATTGCGAATGGAGGCCACGCCAATGGCATGCCTCGCAACGGTCCACCCTTACCGACAAACAAACCATCCGTTTCCTGTTAATTCCAGGGGACAAATCTAATTCAACGCAACCTGTTCCCCTTTCTGCGGCCATCAATGTTAACGTCGAAAGCGTTTACTCCGTTTCCGGACCCTCTCGCCACTGAATTTATCACCCCTGTTATTTGTTAAGATTAATAATATCAATATCGCCTCCAGTGACAAGGTCTAAGCAGCGGGGCGAGGAAGGTGGACGTGTACGATAAGTCCAGGGACCCACGAATATGATTAATGGCAGACTTAGTTCTTGGATAAGTAGTTTACCTTATTCATTGTGTCACTGTGTTATGGCGTAGTTCCGGGCATAGCGGCGCCCTCTGGAGGACTCATTAGGAAGTTTGACCTTTCAGCTGATGGATGGGTTGACCAGAAGGAGTTGCTTTAGATAAAGATATTGATTTCGCGAAACAACCTTAAGATTCTCTTCGTTGGATTTACTCTTATAATGAAAAATAATGTAAGAGAGACAGTGTATGACGCCACCACAGTGACACTGATTTACACCAACATTTTTCTTCATTACTGCCAGTACTAGCCACACGACAATGGCATATGGCTTAATAAGTAATATAAATGGACAAAACGTCAGGTAGTGTTGTAAGTTATATATAGGATCGTTGGGACATGCGATCCATCTAGTTAAATTAAGGGCTGGATTGGGCATTAGGCACGTCGCTGTTCCCTGTGCTCATCACGGAAATTATTATGGAAGGCCCTACCAGGACAGAGCAGGGAAGAATTTTTACTTTCAAGAACTTCAACTGCCGGTAATTTTTGGTGAATCTATAATGAGAAGTAGAATTAACTCAATAAGGCAGCCTTATAATATTGTCTCTTTTGTAATCAGCTTTGCAAATGAAATGATCGAAACATTCATTAGTGTTTTCGTTCTTCATAAATTTATTCCTTATCCCTTTCGTACTCCCCCTCATTCAGATCAATTCTTGCAAGATCAATCGTCTGACCTTGTGCGTGATGATTTCTTGTCGTCAAGAAAACAATCAAATGAAGTTGACATTAGATCTTGACTGACGTCACAATCGTAAACCCATATTTTATCGTCTGTCATGATGTTCTTAAAGAATGTGTTGTTGCAATATGACACCCATCGGTCGATATTAATGCTCGTCTACAACTATTGTCATTTTTTACTTTTTGCCAAATAGTATTTTGGTTTTTTTTTTGTAATTTGAACAGTATCACATACATTTTATGTACAATTCCTAAGAAACTAATGCGATCCTCTTAGCAATGATTTGTATCATGCCAACGTATCATCCCGCCATTTTCAAGCCAGCAACGCAATCAAAGTGATAGGATATCGCCCCCGGTTAACGGTCGGGCGCTTCTTTTGTTTTTATTAATTATACACAACCTACTCCGCATATTGACGAGCCATAATGTAATCACCAAATGACAAAACGTGAACGTACTTCGTTAGAGGATTCTTTCATGAATCGTAACCCCAACCTCCGATGAACCGTGCCCGGTGCTGTTGTTCTCCTCGATGTCGGGATTGGTTAATTAAGGATCCTTTTGACGCGACAAATGAGTTTTGAGCCGCGCGGTTATAAAAACGCGTCGTTTACCGCTCGAGGATTTGAATGGAACGTATCTATTACACCTTTCAATCGCTGATATCCCTCAGAGGGGGCAAAAAACCTCCCCCGGGGCGAAGAAATTTTCCAATCTGTCCCTACGCCATTTAACTGACGTCGGTACAAATGATGGCCGTTTAGTTTATTGATAGTTGAAGGCGGGAAGATTGATGTTCGGAAATAAACTATTAGGGCTCCGTTTCGGGATCTCAAGTTTGTTTAACGTTTAATACACCGCGTTGCGGTTAACTTCAGAGGTATTGGCTGCCGTTAGCGCAGGTGCTGGTGAAGGATATTAGGCCTCTAGATGCCGGCATCATTAACTTTGGCAAGAAGTTTATGTAACAGTCATCGCTTACTAGGCATAGCTTTACGAAATGTAAAGTGACCCAGAAATTTTGTTTGTTGGATTGTACGCATAAAGCACAATTGTAGATGTTAAAGGAAAGGTTAGTTATAACAGAATCGTTTTTGGAACGCGAAGTAGGGAATAAAACGTTGGTAAAACTCGACATATACCTCTAAGCCCTTTCCACTTGTTTGTAATATACCTAAGTCATGCTCAGGTACGCCTCTTAATAAGGTACGACTAACGTTATGCAGAAATTACTTGCACTAGAGAAGGATGGCCAGTAAGATGTACTTATTGCCAAAAACAGACGGTTGAACAGAGCCGAACTTGGATCATTCTAATGTGTTGTGTTGATTCTTATGTTGTGGTGTGTTTGTGATACAGTTTTAACGAAATTTGAAAATGGCTTATCGTGAAGTTTTCAACGAGAAAAGTAGGAAACTTGTGTTAAACGTTTTGGAGTTTTTACTATCATTGATTATGGGAAAATTTCCCAGCCGACCCTGGCAATTTACATCTAGAAATAATTGAGTACCGACATACGGTCGGTCGGTCAGTGGTCGCGCGGTTTAAGGCGTCAGTACTTGAATCGAGGTGACTAGATCGGTGTTGGTTCGAGCCCAGCTGCCGGTAGACCGTATATAAGCTATATTCGTGGAGAGGTTTGGCGCCCTCTCTGCGGGTATGGTAGGGTGGAAGAATGTTGGCTTGGGTCAATGTGAGAGATTGATACCGGTTGATATTTGACTACCCCCTAATGAATGAGGTTTTCCAGGTTTCCCTCATTCCTGCACTGAATAGTGGTTAGGGCCTACCAACGTAAGCCGTTCCTGGGCGCAAATGCGGCCTGCTTAATAATAATATGCCGCCCCCTCTCCCGCACAAGTCTCCGATTTCTGGGCTAATCCCTGTGATTAGAATGAGGGGTAGAGATATTATTATTATATTATTATTATACCTGCACTACCCTAATTTTTCCTAGCATAATTTGGGATGGCCCGCCAGCCATCACCCAGTTATACCTGTCATAAGCAGGTATAAGTTGAAATTAAATGTATATATTTCGTCTCATCAACGTCTTATTGTTCTCAGTGTCACAAGATGCGTTGTCATCATTTAAACGCTGTGTTACCATTGTGATTTTATGTGTTTTCTTCAGTTTTTAGTGATATATTTTAATTTTCAAACGTTTTATAGTATTAACAAACTTATATACAATGCAGCACACACCTCCGTTCCGTATAAATTCCTACCCCTTTGATTAATAACCTCTAGAGGCTTGAAAGCAGCGTGAAAGCAATAAAAGACGGTTTTAACGGTCGCCTTGGCTTCCACCTAGGAACGCTCCACATCATTAACATTGTACCGTGCCACCGAATCGTCCATTATAGCATTCTGTGGAAACGGCGAAGATCCAGAGTATATCGAGGCGGATGAGCAAAAACAAAAGATAAACAATCCATCCCCCGAATCGCGGAGCAATCAATAGCACCCGGTGTCTAGATAAATATCTATTTATAGACCGCTAAGTCATGGGTAGATTGATGAATTTCTAATCTCGGTTTAGGGACAATCAGTCCCACAAAGGCGGCTGTGTTAATCTGGTCAGATGAATTTTCAAAGAGGATCCTGTGATTGTTTGTCCTCTTTCCACGGCCGCCTTTAAGCTGACGCTTTTACCATGGCAGTACTGACGACAAACTCTTACTGACAGCCAGAAGGGTACGAAATTGTACGTACGGAAAATTATGAATTAAGGTGTAATATGAACTTCAAACAGCATTTTCATCTTTAAAAGTTCAGTCTCTGTCGTAAAGCAGTTACGTTAGCGCGTGAGCAATAAAACTTTTATTTTATAGGCACAGTTTATCGTAATCGAGATACATGGCGAAGCATATTTCATTCGCGCCCCATAGTTTACAGGATTATACCTATACATCTATAAAATATAAAGGATAAAGGATCATTGGGGCGGATAAAAACATTTGGTGGGCCGAGCACGTACCGACTGCTCGACTAAGAGTTTATACACGGTTGCCCTTTCGGATGTATTTATACACTAGACCCTATCAGATCCAGAATAATATACCGACGTTTTTCGGGTTATCGGCTTCTCGTTTCTGATACACCTAACCGTGCAAAGGGGTCCGTCCTATCGAATGAAACGTGGCCAGAGTGTCTTAAACCAATGTTTCTCAATAGATATTAAGTTGTTACACAACTTTTTCGACAGTTCGAATGACTTATTTGTTTAACTGTAGTCCTCGAGTCTCCACACTGGCATTATACAGTATGCGCCAAAAGTATGGAATAAATTCAATAAAAACGAAACAATTATTTTTTGGGAAAAATCCTCGAACAGGTCGATTTTTAATTTAAAAAATACATATTTTAGCGAAAAATGCGATTTTCAAATGTCATTTGTTTTCGAGTAATGATGTCATCGATTTTTTTTTAATGGCAACACCATATTTTTTTTCCTTGATTCTGAAAGATCGTTTAATTCTCTATCAGACAGTACTAAAATTTTGCCCTCTTACATAGGAAAGTTTTCGAGTAAATGACGATTGAATGTTAGAAAACGTAAATTTTATCCATAAAAATGTAACAATTCTGAGGTATGTAAAATAAAATACAATTGATTAAATTTTATACTTAAATTAAATGTTCGAATTGCCATCCACCAACTTCTTGACAATGCGCAAGTCTGTGAAGAAATTCTTCTTGCACATTATGAATGATTTCTGGGGTAACTCTGCGTATTTCGTCCCGAATGCGATTTTGAAGTTCTTCTAAATTACGTGGTTTATTAATGTACACTTTTGACTTCAAGTATCCCCATAAAAAATAGTCAAGAGGTATAAGATCTGGCGATCTTGCAGGCCATTCTATCCGTCCGCGTCTGCCGATCCACCTCCCAGGAAAACAGTTGTCCAAAAAATCTCGTACAGGGCGCGCATAGTGCGGAGGTGCACCGTCTTGCTGAAACCATATGGTATCGTCAGGAATGTCAGGGTCATTATCGTTAGGAAAAATTACTACAAGGGCTGGAACAAGTTCATTTTCTAGAAACTCTAAATATCTTTGTCCTGTAAGGGTTCCTTCAAAGAAGAAAGGCCCTACTATTCTGTCGTCAACTATTCCAGCCCACACATTTAATTTCTGAGGGTGTTGGGTATGTGCCTCTGCCATCCAATGAGGATTTTCCCGACTCCAATATCTGCAAGTTTGACGGTTTACTGTACCATTCAGACAAAATGTGGCCTCATCTGAAAAAAGTATTTGCCGGTGTAAATTTCTATTTCCTTGACATAAATCCATTAGAATTTCGTAAAAGTGTAAGCGGCGATCGGGATCATCTTCATTGAGTTCCTGCACAAGTTGAATTTTGTAGGGATGATATTTTTCCTTCCTCAAGATACGTAGCACTGTGCTCTGACTAGTGTCATTGTTTAATGCAACCAATCGTGAAGAATGATGAGGATTATCCACCATACTTATCAAAATGTTCTGTTTCTGATTTTCATTAATGCTTGGACGTCCAGGTTTTGGAATATTTACAACATTGCCAGTTTTTCTAAATTTAGACTCTACCTTACAATACTTATTAGAAAATCGGTGTGACGACACTTTGCAAAGATTTTCACCTACGTGATCCATAAAAGAACTATGGAATTCGAAAAACTAAACTTTATTTAATTGATTTACGTTTTCTAACATTCAATCGTCATTTACTCGAAAATTTTCCTATGTAAGAGGGCAAAATTTTAGTAGTGTCTGATAGAGAATTAAACGATCTTTCACAATCAAGGAAAAAAATATGGTGTTGCCATTTAAAAAAAATCGATGACGTCATTACTCGAAAACAAATGACATTTGAAAATCGCATTTTACGCTAAAATATGTATTTTTTAAATAAAAAATCGACCTGTTCGAGGATTTTTTCCAAAAAATAATTGTTTCGTTTTTATTGAATTTATTCCATACTTTTAACGCATACTGTATACGAAAATGTAAATGCGACGCCGCCATTTTTTACTTGGAGATCAAATCGAATCCGAAACAGCCCCGCCATTCACGACGAAGGCCCCTACGTCGACCAAACCGTTTGAAATTCACTCTCTCGCTGAAAGGAAAACATCTGAACGTACTAGAAAATGTACTTAGCTCCTGGCCTACTTATAAATCTAAAGATAGTGGAATAAAAGTAGCCCCGGAGAGTCCTAACTTGCTTGCTACGGCCCCCCGGGTGCCATTTAGGCAGTTTACCTCTTCTACAACTCCAGTTCGTGTTTCAGAACTGCCGCCGGTAATGGAAAAAAATGTCTGGAATGGGACAATCGCAAACACATTTTATACAGAACATGATTTGATCTGAACAAAGGTGCATTAAACGAAATTGATTATGAATCTTGTAATAACAAACCGAGGTATATCCTTGACCAGCAATTGAGCTGTTACAGTGTCGTAGCGACATTTTTTTTAAATCAAAACTGCTGCGCATCTACAGATATTGCACTAGGTCAGAGATAAAAATTTGATCGCCACCAAGACGACCCGACATACCACAACAGCAATAAAACAAATAATATGCCCGATCTCAATGGGACCAAGTTATTTTAACGACACAGGCCGGCGAGTCATGGGGGATTTTATTAGCACCGGAAAAGCCGCCATTCCGGAAATTGCAGTCCGGAGAAATAATTATATATATAGATTAGATTTACGTGACGTTCGGTGAGACGTAAATAAATGCATTTAAAAGACCTATAAAGACCCACGGTGATAGTAAATGGTAATATAAATGCTGTTGCATTCCCTTTATGCCTGCTATTTGCGTCGGCTTGTGCCTGGTATAGTTCGCTTCGAAGGTTGGCAGACTGCAATGAATAAATTCAACAAAAAAAATTAAAAGAACGTTGTCTTTGCCACTTTATGAAATACTCGTTGAAAATATCACATGAAATATGTGCTACAAATATGGTTCAATGATTCAAGTAGTGAACGCCTTCTTATTATTTGTATTATTTAGAAAAAGGCAGATTATAATTCTTAATAGAACGAATGTTTCTTTCAGCTTTTATGAAATATGCGTTATGCGTCATAAGCCTCAAACTTGCGTCAGACAATTCAAATATACGACGCAAAGATGAAAAACGACACAATTAAAGTGTTCTTCGTCCAATGATTTTTAATATAAGATATTAAGCAAATGCATATTTTACATTTTATGAAATGTGCGTCATAAATACCGAATACCCGTCAGAAACACAAAATATGCGTCACAATGATCAAAAATGCGACACGAAGATCAAATATGCGTCATGAATAATAGAAGATTATAATAGAAACCCTAATAAAGCTTGTTAAATAAATATTTATTTTAAGATGTTATGAAATATGCTCCACAAGATTGAAATATGCGACACGAAGGTCAAATATGCGTCTAAACTAATGGAAGATTATAACAGAAACCCCCAAGCGTTACGGGGAGGTCTCTGTTATAATATTCTTTGTCCAATAATTTTCAATATATCATATTACGTGAATGCATATTTTACATTTTATGAAATATGTGCCATAAATGCCGAATATGAGTCACAAATATCAAAAATGCGACACGAAGATCATATATGCGTAATATCTAATAGAATATTATAATGGAACCTACAATAAAACTTGTTAAAATGAAGTTTATTTTGATTATTTTATAAAATATGCGCCACAAGTTTAAAATTTGAATAAAACATTCAAATATGCGATATAAAGATAAAATTTGAATCTTAGCGTCACACTAGAGGATTCTTTATCACATAATTTTCAATCAAACATCAAAAGTTTATTGAACGAAATATGCGACACAAATTACAAAATATGCGTCACAAATACCAAGAATACGGCAAGAAGATTAAATATGCACCGTAATTAATGGAAGACATAAGAAATGTAAATAAAGCTTGATAAAAGAATGTTAATTATTTTATGAAATATGCTCCACAAAATTAAAATTTGCGTCAGAAAATTCAGATATACGGCACAATTAAAAGGTTCTATGTCCAATTACTTTCAATGAAACATTTCAATAAAACATAGGTACATATTTTACAGTTTATAAAATATGCGCCATAAATACCGAATATGCGTCGCAAATATGAAATGTGTATCACAAAATCAAAAATGCGAGACGCAGATCAAATATGCGTCATAATTTTAAAAAATTATAACAGAAACCCCCGTAAGGCTTATTAAAATAATGTATATTTTACAATTTTATGAAATATGCACCACGGGAACATTTTCGAATATTAAAATATCCTATACAAGGGTGAAATTTAAATTTAACGTCAAAATTAGAGAATTTTTTTGTTCAATAACTCAATCAAATATGCCAAAATAATGTTTATTTGACATTTCATGAAATATGCACCAAAAATATGGAATATGCACTACAAAGGTGAAATATGCATCATAAATATGCGTCGCAATGATCAAAAATACGATACGAAGATCACATATACGTCTTAACGTAATAAAAAATTATAATATAAACCTTAGTAAAGCTTGTCAGATAAATATTTATTTTAAGATGTTATGAAATATATAAACACAAGATTAAAATATGCGCTACAAAGGTGAAATATGCATCATAAATAATGAAATATGCGTCCCAAGTATATAGCCTTATTTCAAATGATTCCAATCACAAATCTGCCGTGACCCCATCTATTCTCGATGGGATAATCCGCAGCGTCACCGTAAGCGTCAGAAGCAACCGCGGCACGACCCTAAACACCTTATAAAAATACGATTTCGAGATTAGGCCCGACGGGGAAGATTCAATTCTCGTCCGATTTGAATAAAAATTCCATCAGGCTAATCGCGAAAAAACCTGTCCGGATTATATTTTAATAGAGGAATTTAAACATCCGCCCGCCCGCCGCCAGACTCCCTTCCGAATATAATTAAAATTAATTCAAACGCCGCGCGGTCCGACTCCGGGAAACTTTAAATATATTTGCCTCGAAATGGAATATTTCAAGGCTTGGGGGAGCCTGAAGGAGGAGCGGCGTCCCTACGCCGCCGCAAGATGGCGCTTGGTACGATAGATCGCGCCTGTATCGTTTCGTTATTGTGAATAGGCTTGTTCAGCATTTTTTTATTTCATAAGTCGAAAGTACAAGTGAAAATAATGGAAGTGCAAAATATCAGAATTTTATTTGAAGGTTTAGTGCCTTAAAATTAATTACAAATCACGTTAGGTCACTATACGCATATGCCCAGCGATTGCCCTCGACTCGATCGAAGTTTTTATTCTAAAAATAAGCTGTATACAGGGTTAACTATGGCTAAGTACAAATATTTTAACCACGTGCTCAAGAAGCCCTAAAAGACAATAAAAAAATTATTCCTGAATTTTAGATCGATATTTAAAAAATGGGGCAAAACCCTTTTTTCCTGAGGAAGTTATTCTCTTTATAAATAAGTTTGGAATTTTTTTGAAGGGTGATAATTCTTAATTTTCTCTATCACCTCTTAAAATATATGTGCTTAGTTAAGTTAATTTTGGGAAAATACCACTGTTAACTTCATCATTTTATATCATTACTTTTTTTCAGAATCAGCTTTACTAAATCTAACTTCAATTGAACATATACTATGTTCGCGGTAGATCTCCCAGTCTACAGTTGCGTATAGTGACGTCACAAGCGGGCGCAAGGTTTCTCAGACTAGCATCAATTTCAGATAGTTAATCACAAGAACTTTTAGAAGACATAATAAGAATATCGAGTACTAAAAAAGCCTATTATATCTTACACATGCACTAAAAGTATGTCTTTGCCTCAACACGCTTAAAACCATTTCGCTTTTAATCACGAACTGCACCACTCTCCCCCGAATTCCTGCTACCACGACACCCCCCCACAGTAGTTGACAAATTCCACCACGGCAACCCCAAAAATAGAAAACCTTCGTTGCACCCAGCGTTGCGCACTTGCTCGCCTGCATATCTTTATTGCAGCAATTAAAACGCTAAAAACACACGAATGCGTACGCGGAGCGACAAGGGGAGACCGTAAAGCCTTCCAATTAGAAGCCAGGCACTGCCTGGCCCGTCTGTGCCATTCTCGGTTTCTCGTGACCCGTTTCGGGCTCTATTTCAGCCTTCAGCAATAACAATAAACGCACACAAACACCCCTTTCTGTTTTATTAATGCGCCGGGGAAATGTAGGCCGCTATCCGAGCGAATTATTGACCCATAAGCCGTAATTAAATGGGAATAAAAAGTAATTAGGGGTGGGGGTGGGGCCTTTCGCCGGGCCCGAGCTTTTGCTTTATTTTCCACGGTCGTAATGAGAAGCTACATGGCACTCTTGTGTGTTAATCTAGGCGGTTAACGCCAGGAACGATTTCCACATCGCGGTTGCGTTGGTTCGTTCTCGTCTGGCGCCCAGTATGGGACTATTAATTTCTACACTAAAAAAATACATACAGGGAACCCCAAAAATTTGATGCAAACTCACATTATTGATTACGAACTGTCGCATTTATTCTTTCATGTGCGCTCGTTTAGTCGGTATTGTACACACATAATTTCGTAATGCCTGCCACATTTAGTCATCGATGCTGATTTATTTTTATTTACGGGTATTGAAACGGTAGCGCTAATCGTGCAGTTGCTGAATATCGATGTCGTTTCCCAAACAGAAGAGTGTCTGATAGAAATGTATTCCATACAGTCTTCAACAATGCACGTGAAAGTGGAATGTTTCCCAGTGCGAGAATTACATCTGAGAGGCAAGCCGGTCCTGGTCTAGCAGTGCAAGACATTCTAAATATGGCAGCCCGGGCAATGTACAAGGCGCATTGCAACCCGTCTCCAAATTAATCAAACTATGGCATGGGAAGTCAATCACAAAAATGGTTTAAAAATTTTCCATATTCAGCGCGTCCAGAATCTTCAGAACGGTGACAATGATTTGTGGTTTGCAATTGAATAAACGCAAACCATACATTGCATGATGAGGCTCAATTCACTCTTGATGGAGTAAATAACTATCACAATGAACATTATTGGTCAGATGAAAAAACGCACGCCACGGTGGAAAGTAACTTTCAACATCAGTTCAGCATTAACGTGTGGTATGATTAATAATCAATTACTTGGCCCAGTTGTGCTAGGTGGTCGTCATGCTGGAGCTAGATATTTTTTGAATATAATTTGACATATCTACTGGACGACGTTCCATTGGATATTAAGCAAAACATGTACTTTCAGCATGAGGGCGCCCCTGCCCATTATGATCAATCACCTTAACAATCTATTTCCACAACGCTGGATTGGCCGAGGTGATTTCCAAAATTGGCCACAAAGGTCACCAGATTTGAACCCCCTTGATTACTGCCTTTGGGAATGGTTTAAATCGTTAGTATATGCAACAAAAGTGATCACAAGAGAGGCGCTATTCGATCGGATTGGCAACTGTGCAGCGTTCATAAGAGAAAATCACCGTGGACTTCAACAAGCTACCCGTGCAATCCACAACCGAGCTGCTGCATGCATCGAGGCGGACGGTGGTATATTTGAAAATTTAATTCATTAATTTCGGTTTATTAGATCTTTAATCAATGTTATAATTTATAAAACCTACAGAATAAACACTTTTAACTCGGGTAAAAATATTTTCATTGGTATCTCAGTAACCTTTGATATTCGACCGTATGTTTAATAGACTCTTTTGTTCACTTTTGCCCCCCTGAACACCCCTTTCGAATATTAGGGGCTCCCCCCAATCACTCTGTATAAAATGTAGATATTATAAATTTATGCATTAACCTAATATTCTCCAATAACAAATATTAGCAAAAATCCAGGAACATACAGAAATATTATAAACTATAACTCATGGCGAAGAAATGGGCAATCAACCAAGTACTTTGAAAAATATTTTTTTTTATTTCTAAACAACTAATTGATTGAGGGGCATTTTTTCATGTTTTTTTTGTATACAGACCCAATGAATAGTAGCTTATGAAAGTATACAGAATATAAAATAGAAAGAGGGTTATATAAACAAAGACAATCTTTGATCTTTAAATACATATCATATCATGATCCAGAAAATTAATTCCGGGCCAAAGTTACACCTCGTATAGGAATGCGTTCAAAGGCAATCGAAACAAAACAATGTGAATATCTAAAACTTGTATTAAATTTCGGAATATCGGTTTATTCATATACCGACAATAAACCGTGTGTAAATAAATTTTTCAGACCTCGATAAACACCACCATACGCTGTTTGTATAAAACAAATATACAAATATATATGAAAATAATAATTCACTGAAATGTGGTTTATGTTTCAATATCAAATTTATAAAATCACACAATAATGAACAATTGTTATTAATTAAAAATTCATGCGCCACTATTCAAATCATTTTACATTAGCAAACTGAACTGGACTCCAAAACAAATACCCGGCCTCATAATGAGGTATTTTTAGTTTCGGTTGTGTAAATTACATTTACAGTTAGATGCTATCTCAATTATACAATAATGAAATATACATGGTAGGACGTATAGCAACTCGCATTATATGATGAATATCGTTGTAATTTATTGTGAAGTGATAATGCTTTAGCAGAACGATTTCCCGGTAAACATGTGTCAAATGCAGCTATTTTTACAACAGTGTGAAGTGAGTGCAAGTGTATGCAAACGCAGGTAGACCGTATAGTGGAATAATGTTAGCTTGGGTCAATGTGAAAGATTGATACCGGTTGATATTTGACTACCCCCCTAATTAATGAGGTTTTCCAGGTTCCCTCATTCCTGCACTGAATAGTGGTTAGGGCCTACCAACGTAACTCGTTCCTAGACGCAAATGCGGCCTAGTTAATAATATACCGCCCCCTCTCCCGCACAAGTCTTCGACTTCTGGGCTAATTCCTGTGATTAGAATGAGGGGTAGAGATATTATTATTATTAATAATAGCGGCAAAAGCTGTTGAATTTGCAGCATTTAAAAGGCGTTGTAAAATGTAATTTATTTCTTTCCTTGGGAATTTCTTTCAATTTTGTGTTTGGTCGTCGAATATACGCCTTATCAGGTTTTAGAGTGGACCAGTTTCCACTGCCGTGCGGAAGTGTATTTTTTAATTACTCTTTTTGATTTTATTTTTACAAAATTGTATTTGTGAGAAAACCCTGTATATATTTATTTGCTATTAAATACAAGCTATATAAGATACATATATCGCCACCAAAAATACGAAATATTGGACGCTGAAATTGCCATTTCGAAGTTACTTGTAAATATCCTTCTACAAATTCTGTTCCATTATCGCATCTCATACAATGAGATTGCCTTCGATTCCACATGCTCCGAAAACCGGCACTCTTCTTGCATGCAAACCCGGCCATTTAACAAAGTCAAGGAGGAAATGAATAGCTCGCGTAGCACCTGATAGATCGCTCGCATTTTTTCCGGTTTAAAATTTGCAGCCGGGATTGTGCGGAGGCGAAAATAACCGGTATAGGGGGAATGTATAATGAAAGGCGTTCTTCTAGAATCGGGCCTATTTATAATTTCAATTTGTCAGTGTCGCCATCGGAAGCTAAAGGCTTAGTTTCAGCTCATTTTGCTCTGGATTAGAACCACTTTTTTTTATTGACAAATCGGGATTTAATGCGAATCGACAGGCTCTCGCCGAATATCGATTCTGATCGCATTTTAAAATAGAAAGAATTGAAATATACTGATTTATACATTGTTATACACTATCTTGTGTAGATTGTGGTATCTAATTATCGTTGCGAGACAAGTAGCATGAATTCTTGAAACATATATTGTTGACTGCAAAGCCGCATTTAAATCATAAACAGTTTCAAATGATTATTTTAATGAACAAGAACCCTTCTGCAACAATATTTCAAAATTTTGGCAAATAATAACTAAATCAGGAAGCTGATACTATCGAAGGTTCATTACTGATGCAAGTATACTCAGGGACACACAGAGCAGCATTGATGGGGAGGAAATAATATGGCTATATGAATAATTATGTGTAACCGTATACAACTGTGAAGAGCATAAACAGTTATTACTTGTTTTGCATCAGTTGTAATAGCTGCCCCACCTTGTCCACGCCGATGGCTTGCCTCGCGACAGTCTAGCCTTACTAATCACAGCGATCTCTTCTGTACTGTATAAAGTATCTAGACGACGTCTTCATTTCCATTTAAATTAGTTGCATCTCCAAATTTCGTTTAAAACAATGTAGAAGTGTAAGACCCACACTCTCAACGTATTCCGGATATCTTTGGAAAGACTACCCGAGCCCCGCTCTTTGGCGATTAGATTAGAATGGAACGTTCTATCCAGGGAAGAATAATTTCCAACGAATTATACTAACAGCGCCGTTTTTTTAAATAAACCCGAGCAATATACATCGGATTACCATTATTTTTTTCTCTCAAAAACTCTGCGATGCACCCGCTACCGATTTTTATATGTAAATGAGTTCTTTAGATGCACGGAATTATCCCATTGCAGGGGTTAATGGGCTGTTTTAATATAGCAGCACGGATAAACGGTTAGACGTACTTAAAATTATACCCTCGTTATCGTTTTAGCACGCCGACTTCTGTTATGCAGTTAATATGCGATGGAAAAAATAACAACTTCTAAACAATAAATTAAAAAACAATAACGCTGCAAATATTCACAACGTCAAAAGTCTTGGATCCCCTGTATATAAAATGATTCGATTAAACCTAGTGGGTTTTCTTAATGTGGTAAAAAAGTACCTGTACTTAGGAAACAAAAAAGACAATAAAAAATTGCAGACCATGAACCTTTGCTTTATTACCAATGTTTTTACAAATCGAAGCAGAATATATCAATAGATTAGATTAGTCAGCCAACTCTCTTGACGTGAATCCTATTGAAAACATGTGGGATTTCATTGCCACTCACAATCATATTCCTCTACCTCAGACTACAGATGAGTTAGTCGTGGCGGCAGAAGAGGAATGGGACAATATTTCTCAAGAGATCGTTAACCGTTTGATTTTTTCAATGCACAGATGACATAATATGCTATTGGAACGTGGTTGAGGTCATACCGACTATTAGTCAAGTAGAGAACTTGCTTTGTTACTTCCTTCTGATTTAATAAATACTATTTCTTCGCAGTTATGCAGGATGTCCAGAAACTCCACGCAGAAAATTCAAAAATATGTAATATTATATATAGGGTGTTAAAAAAGAGTGCAAAATATTTCAGTAGGTAATAGTATGAACCAAAATAAGCAGAAAAGTCTTAATAAACATGGGTTCGCAAAGTAACGGTTGCGGAGATATGGACCACTATTCGTTTTTCAAACATTTTATTTTATTAGGAATAAACCGACAAAGGAAGCTTTTAATAAACAAAAAACAAAGTTACAGAAGATGCTCAAAGTGCCCTCCATCCATTTCCAAGGAGACACGACATCTTCGTCTCAACGATATTCCAACTCTTTCGAAAACACCCTCCTTGGTTTGGATTTCTTGACACTTTTCATTAATCCATAACTGCAGCTCTTCCAGGCTATTTACAGGAGTACCATACACTAATGTCTTCAAATATACCCAAACAAAGAAATCTAGAGGGTTCAGATCAGGCGATCTTGGAGGCCATAAAACAGGTCCGGCTCTTCCTACCCATCTATATGGAAAAGTTTGGTGTAAATGCTCTCTAACGGCCATGGAAAAATGATCTGGAGTACCATCATGCTGGAACCACATTTGTTGCCTCTGATTCAGAGGAATGTCTTCCAAAAACTCATACAGTGTGTTCTGCAGAAAGTTGAGGTAAGCAGCGCCTGTTAATCGGTTTGGTAAAACAACAGGACCTAGAAACCTGTCACCTACAATACACATCCAAATGTTTAATGAAAAACGTACCTGATGTCCAGATTCTATTAGAGCATGAGGATTTTCGTCGGCCCAAATATGTGTATTGTCAAAATTAAACACTCCATTTCTTGTGAACTCGGCCTCATCAGTAAAAAGAATGTTTGCAAGAAAACGAGGGTCTTCAGCATCATGACGTACAAACCAGCGGCAAAAAACCGAACGTGCTTGATGATCATTTATTGGATTTAAGACATGTACTCGTTGCACATGGTATGGATAAAGCAGTTGCTCGTGAAGGATTCTCCAAACAAGAGGACCACTAATTCCTACCTCGGCTGATATTCTTCGCACACTCGTACCTGGATTCTGCTCTACCAGTGCTAGAATTTCTTCTTCTGCTCTAGGAGTGAATACCGACCTTGGTCTTCCGGATAAATGGCACTGTTTGCTCAAGGAACCGGTATCACGCAATCTTTGGTGAATTCTTCCAAACATGCGTTGTGAAGGAATCTGGCGATTTGGATAAGCGTCAACATAAAGACGTTGCGCTTCGGTGGTGTTCCCATTAACACGACCATACATCAAATGCATGTCTGTTAATTCTGCGTTAGAGTAACCAGCCATAGCGAAAGAAAACTTGTGCACTGAGAACAACTGTCAAATACGTACTGTTTATTTCACTAAACATCAACCAACTATTATAAGAAAATACAAAACGTTTTTGCAAAATAAAAAAGGGGCTAAAAACATAAAACATTTCATATCTCCGCAACCGTTACTTTGCGGACCCATGTTTATTGAGACTTTTCTGCTTATTTTAGTTCATACTATTACCTCCTTAAATATTTTTACACTCTTTTTTAACCCCTGTAGATAACATAAAAAAAATAACTTTGAGATTACGTAGCTCCCTTAATATAGACATTTTTGGAAAGGTTACTTTTATTTCTTTTTTCGAATAGTTTCACTCTAAATTTTCTGAGCGCAATTTCCGAACATCCTGTATGCCGTTTCCTTCCCATTTTCTGCTTCAGAGTTTACAAAACTGGCTGATTGATGACATCCCAACATTTTCCAGCTTGAAAACCTAACGGAAAGTAATTTTGAGTAAGTGGAAGTGAGTTTTAATAGCTTTCGCGAGCGCCGCGCATGATATCAAATAATTATAATCTGTATATTTGTTTATCGGGGCAAAACAGGGATTTGCATCGCAGTAATTAATTGCGGCAATTTATGTATGGTCGCCACAGAGAGTCGCTGCCGGGGTCCGATAACATTTAAATTCGTTAAACGAACGGAAGCAACGCCCGTTTTGGGTCGCGAAATTTTTTCAATTCTGCTAGCGGATTTTCGCGTACCGCATATTTCATATTCATGTGTACATGTAAAGTTTGCCGAGCAGGCCTAATCAAATGTTTTATATCAGATCGCATGTTCCCGTTTTCATTTCGATTGTTTTTAAATGGTCGAGAGCTACTTGATTCTCTTACAACATACCGTATTTGTACACTCAGTCAGTGCTTTATGAAAACAACTGAATATCTATACAGCGTCATAGGCTGAAACACATCTCCCCCTCGTGTCACAACGATTTAGCCATATTTCGGTAAAACGACAAATTGAATCATAATTAAATCTTTACCCACCCGTTCCCTGCGAATGGGTGATTTTGTTTTAAAGCTGAATCGTATTATAATCCTATTACAGTCTATAAATTCAGACGACATTTGCTCTAATGGAACACTAATGAACTATAACATACACTTCACTGATCTGGAGGGCTATTTCCATGCAATAGTGTTTTTATTCGGCAGTTTCACTTACAGAATATAGATTACGTATTATATAATGTTTCAATGAGAAACACGATATGCCACCTACCTTACTGATATTTGTTTCCAGGATTGATATTTGGAGAGATTTTAGTAATGTTGAATCATTCTCTGTTTTATTACTTGTTTAAATTAAAACTTGTCATTGCAAATATTTTGATGCTGGATACCTCTCCTTACCTCTACCGATCTTTTTGTTTATAGCGTGGTACTTACTTGGCCCGACGATCACGACCAGGTGGATTACCTCTGTCGAGGAAAACCACGAAGGATAACTACATATATACTACACTATAAATACACGCAAATGTACACAAATACATAAAAAACACTGCCACACTTTTACCGCCAAGGCATCACAACAGTTGTTCAATGTGGTACAAAGAGGATTCAGCATAATATTTTGTCTAGTCGTAAAACTTCTTTGGTATTACGCTGCCACACGATAACTTGCACTTGTCACACTTCCCATAATTCAGCACCTTATCTGTTATCTGTCATAAAAAGGCAAAAAATTAATTTTGAAAAAAGCAAGTACTGAAAAATTATTTCAAATTAATCACCGTACCGTATCCGATACATTGTGACAGCATCTGATGTCTGATGTCGCCATCTGAAGACCACTAGTGCAAGGTGTACTTTACGCCGATAAATTTTTAAACTTCCTGTGTTGCTGGGGAAATAAATTCTGTTAATACTGATAATAGCAACAATATTAACAATAATCGACGATGTTTGCATAAAATAATTGGTACTATTTTAAACTATAACATCCCAAGATGTTTGCAGTGTTCTGTAGAAATGTTTCTTGGACCCTTGGAATATTATAGCAACGCAATATTCTAGGTTATTTTAGAACAGTTAGTGGCTAATTTTGAATTTTAACCGTTTTATAGTAATTAAATAAAAAAATTTATGTCGGCTGAATAATTATGACGGATCTGCAATGACTGAAAATGTATTCTTGGCAGTGCGCAACGAAGGAACGAAGAACGAACGCAAAATACTATCAGGTATTATTACTGATAAATTTGTGTATTTTTCTTGTTTTCTACATTTGAGAACGCTTTAAAAAACGACCGCAAACATCGAGTTAGAATTCCGAAATAATTATTTTATTGACTTTTAGGCTTTCCTGAGAACATAGTTAAAATTTTTGTCATAGTTAACCGTGTATATTTCCTTACAAGATACTATTCCTATGTAACTCCTGTTTGATTACGATTGGTATTCCACAAACCACTCTCAATATTAAACAGTGTTACAATTGATTGGTTGGGGTGGTAATAACAGGTAGGTAGTTCAACATTGACTCTGCATGAAATTGGCATAGTAATTGTATTTAACCGAAGGGCCTTGTTGGTGGGAACAAGCATAATGCAGTTTAGTCCCCCCAATAGTAATTTGAGTTGAATGAATAGGCCGATCACGTACTTTCAAATGTTTATTTCTTAAACTACCAAAAACAAATAAAATGACATTTTAATCGACGATCAATTAACAAGTTCCACCCCTTTTAACCCCTCCCCCCCCACACACACAAGCGTTGTCATACAGATTATCGTTCTAATATATACCTTCAAATAAAATCAGCCGAACAAACAGAAATAAACGTTCATTTTTCGTCGGATGGTATTTATTACGGAAAAAGGTTAAACGATATTTTTTATCACATACAAAACCAATATTGAATTGATCCCCACCCCCGCGGCAACATATTAAACGAGACCTCGGGAATACTTGAATTTGCAACGTCGGATGCTCATTTGTTGTGTTATAAGCACGGGCGTACCCAGGATTTTTAAATAAGGGGTTCTAAAATGTATTAATTGACGATATCTGTTAAGTTCATACGATTGTTAAAATATTTTATATGTTATTCATCGAGGAATAAAAACAATAGAAAATCATGAAAAAAGTGGCAACGCTATGAAATAAGTACTGGTTGTAATCGACAGAATAGATGTCTATGAAGAATAAAAATTTAATATATAAGAGCACAATACCTAACAAAAAAGAAAGAAAATTATTGTAAAAGGTCAGTACGATTTAATTAAGAGGTGCTTCCTTCAAATCAGTGAGAAACTGAACAAAATTAGTGCAAATTGAAGTAATTTTAAAGAAATAATACTTTCTTTAACTGTGTTAAAAAAACTGAAGAAAAGTAATATGAAAAATGAAGTAAATTTTGAGAAAAAGGCTGCCTTTAAACGAATTGATGAAAGAGAAGAAACATATTGTGAAAAATCAATTATTTTATGAAAATATGTGTGAAGTACTTGATGAAGTATTTGAAGAAAATTAGTGTAGGACAGCACGAAACTTACCAGGAAACACACTTTGTCCAAATTGGCTGATGAAAGTAAAGAAAATTAGTGTGCGAAACCAACAATTTTTAAAAGGAAAAACACTTTCTTTGAATCTGTCAAAAAGCAGCAAATTACTGAAAGAAACCAAAAGAATTTAAAGAAAAAAATGCTCTTTCTTAGGTGTTATGAAAATTAGTGCGAGAAACCAAGGATTTTTTAAGAACAAAGTTGGTAATGAAGTAAATTTTGAGAAAAAGGCTGCCTTTAAACGAATTGATGAAAGAGAAGAAACATATTGTGAAAAATCAATTATTTTATGAAAATATGTGTGAAGTACTTGATGAAGTATTTGAAGAAAATTAGTGTAGGACAGCACGAAACTTACCAGGAAACACACTTTGTCCAAATTGGCTGATGAAAGTAAAGAAAATTAGTGTGCGAAACCAACAATTTTTAAAAGGAAAAACACTTTCTTTGAATCTGTCAAAAAGCAGCAAATTACTGAAAGAAACCAAAAGAATTCAAAGAAAAAAATGCTCTTTCTTAGGTGTTATGAAAATTAGTGCGAGAAACCAAGGATTTTTTAAGAACAAAGTTGGTGTTCTTAAAAAATCGTTTAGAAAAATTTTAGTGTAGAAAATTAATGTTCATATTGAACAAGGAGTTTGGGCAAATTATAGTAATTGTAAATGAACTACAAATCATATTAGACGAAAATAATTTTTTTAAATTTGATGCCACGAAACTTTCTATGAAAGACAATTTCTTCAAATCAATTGATTAAACTTAACAAAATTAGTGCGAGAAATTAAGAAATTAATTAAAGAAAACTATGTAATAAGTATTTTTTAAGGACAAAATTAATGTGAGAAACAAAGTAATTTTAAAAGAAAAAACATTTTCTTCAAACATGAAGAAAAAATTATAACTTTAAACTGAAATGCTATATAAAATCTGAAGAAAACTTTAGATTTAGTGTAATAGTAGAAAAATTTAGTGTAATATATTTAATATTTAAAGGGAATGCAAGGTTATTTCAGTACTGAAGAAAATTTTGAAGAAAAACGTTTCGATTTATTTTATTCAGTTCGAGTCCCCCCTTTTCCGCGCCGCCTCCGCCGCTGGCCTAATCCCTCACGTGGGCATTCCGCATCGGTATCCGATGCTCTTTTATCTGCGACGAACACGTGGGCCTCCGGGAAACCGTCTGCAATTTAGACTCAATCAAGCAATCTGGCTCTGCCCGGACCGAAAAAGTTAATCCGGTAATAATCATCCCCTCCGTAGAGAGAGGCTTTTCATTTACGAGAAACGCTTATCGGACGAGGTCGCGCGCGGAAAAAAAGCGGGGAAAGTTCGGACTCTTTTTCGGATGGCCGAATTTGAATCCGTCGGTTTGTCTCGATGGTTTCTTTATTTCCGGCGTATTGAACTGTTAACGACCACGACGTCGGACTGTGGTACATTACAAGCGAACAGATGTGGCATTACCATACATTATAATAAATTAATGTAGGTTCAATATACCCTGGAAGGCGCTTAAACGTAAACATACACAACAAAGGAAACGTGATCGCAATTTCGCTGGTTTGAGAATTTGTCCCATTGTTCTGTTTATTTCATTTATTTACCGGAAAAGGGACAGGCGTAGGCTTGATATAACTCAAAAAAATGGTCCGTAAAACGTTTAAAAGTAAAATCTACACAGACAATTGTTATTTACGTTACAAGGTCGGGAAATGGTATATTAAAGTACAAGTCTAGATGTTTACGGACGAGGCGACGAAGGAGCCGAGTCAGGAATTTCTAGACGAGTGCTTTAATGGCATTTCACGGCCGTGTATCGTACAATGTTTTATTTCATATTGTGTTGTATTAAAAATTAAATTTTATTTTATTTTACATAACCTGCCTGTATGTAGGTGTTAGCGTGGTTTCGATTCTTGTTTTATCGCATAACTTTTGATTTAGCTAAGTGATGTAAAAACAAAAATAACAAATTTGACAGTTTGTCATCCCGTGCGCATTTTGTGATAATTTTCGTAAAAAATGGAAGAAATCGAGCTAAAATGTGCAGAAGCAACCAGTAAATTGGTGCCTACGAAGTCTTCTGCTCGTTATGAGAAGGAATACCAGTTCTTCAACGTGTGAAGAAAAACCTATAAGGTGGAAAACGGCCTGAATGAGAATATCCTTTTGGCGTACTTCTTGGATATCTCCAAAAAGATGAATCCTGCGACAATGTGGGCAAAATATTCGATGCTCAAGTCTATGATGACGGTAAAAAGAGGTGATATTTCAAAATATCCAAAACTGGTGGATTTCTTAAAAAGGCAAGCAGTTGGTCATCAAGCAAACAAATCAAAATATCTATCAAGAGAAGAAGTTAATAGATTCATGAAGGAAGCCCCATCAGAAGAGTATCTTTTGATGAAGGTAAACAAGTTTAACCTTTTCATTAGTTTTGAATTAAACAATGTGCATCTTGAATGACTCAATGTCAATTAATTACAAAAAATACATTTCTTGGTTTCGTTAGTCGAAATTTCATCAATTTGACAATCAGTTTTAAACCATTTTCCCTATTGTTACAGGCAATCGCAATGATAGGCATTGCTCGTGGTTCTCGGTGAGAAGAGTTATACCATATGACCCTAAAAGACATTGACGATTGTGGCACCAAACTAATTATACCCATTCCCATTTCTAAGACGAATACAAACCGGGTATTCACTGTATTGAGTGACGACAATGAAGGAATAAACTTTCTGGAAATATTCAGAGAATACGTTAAGCTCCGACCTAAAAATATGAAGGAACATTTTCTTTTTTTTTGGATTATCGAAGAGGAACATGTGTTTCTCAAGAGCGGGCATACATACCATTGGGGGGGGGGGCACCAAAAAAAATTGCGGGATATTTGAAGTTGGAACATCCAGAAAAATATACGGGGCATTGTTTCCTCAGAACATCTGCCGCTTATTTGGCGAATGCGGGAGCTGATTTATCAACACTGAAGCGTCATGGTGCATGGAAAAGCTCATCTGTTGCGGAACAATACATTGAAGATTCCTTAGAAAACAAAACAAAAGCAGTAAGAATGATTGAAAATGGAGAAAACTTTATACAGGTTCTTCAGACCAAGCAACAAACTATATCCACCACCACTACCGTGTCTAGTGAAGATTCTGTCTCTAAAGGTATTCCTGCATTCAGCCTGCAAGGAAATTCACATTGCACAGTTACTGTTAATTATAATTATAATTAGTTTTTATAGGCTTGATTTTGTAGTTTTAAAGATTAAATCTTTTAAAAATGTGAATATTGTGTTTTTTTAAGCAGTCCGGGAAGTGGCATTTTCCGGACTCAGTACTGTAATGAGTTATTTCTCGGACTTAAATGAGTCCGGGAAATAACTCATTACAGTACAGTATGAAATAAAATACGTAATTGGTATTGAACTGATATTAGGTACGCTTTGTAGCTTAATATAATCATAAAACCAATGGGAAAAATTGCATGACTTTTCCAAATGAAGGGTACAGGGGAAAAATAAGCCAAGTCCATCTTGTAGTAGATTTATAACTCTTTCTATGGGTAAGTCAGTCAGGGGATTAACCAGACAAGTCCGAAGATATGCCTAATGTAAAATATTCTATACACGAGAAAAACAGTCCGGGCACTACAGTAGAAGGATAAGTTAAGTCCGGAAAGTCTAGGCATGGGGATATTAGTGTTAGACTATTGTTCTGTTATTAAGATGCAAGTGTTCATCGTAGTAATACGTTTGTAGGTTTATTACACAGTCAAATATTATTTTTTCTATTTGAGCACATAAAAACGCATGTGCAGCAATGGAAGTATGTAATAATCATGATAGTGATGCTTCTGAAGATATGGTTGTAGAAAACAATGTTTTTACATTATTTTCCTTTAAGACTGATTAATATATCAGCAAAAAAATATAATAATCTGCAATGTTTAAAACAATTTTGTGGCTCAACTGCCCAAGAGTACCTGAGTAATATACCACATAATTATGTGTTATTTTTTTATTTTGTTCAGAAATGCATATGTTAGTTTTCCATGAATAAAATGTATCACAAATAAAATGTTTTCATTAAAACCGGGGAAAACAGGCTAAGCCACGATAATCTAAGATTTGATATTAAACTGTGTTAATATCCATTACCTCATGGAACTAATATCTATAGAGAATAATAGAAAATATGATATTTTTTAATATTTTCAAGTAGTAAGTTTACAACGTCAATTTAGAATAGTTAAATAGTTAAAAAGTTATATTGAATATTCACCTAAAAAAAATCTATAACTCCAGTACAGTTATTTGTGACTTTTTTAATGACTATTTTAATTATTTGAAACACCTTTTGTCGTACATCCGGATATTAAATTATTTTATGGAACCAAATTTATAAACATATTTACAATCGAGAGTGTGTCAGTGTTACATAAATGAAATTCAAAACAATTAAAAGTGTCCAGTTGCAAAGGTTACTATCAAACCAAACTATGTCTATCCTTCTTGCTCTCTCTAAGAACCAAGCGATAGACATACTGGCTGTTCCCATCGTTTCAATAGGTAGTATAATTCTCATGTACTCAGCATTTTTCGAATGCGTAGAAATACTATTGGAACTGGGCTAATGTCAGCCACAGCCAGTCCATGGCCAAAAGTCGGTGGTCAGCCGGTGGCTGACTCTGATCTCTAGAAGAGATCCTTTCCAGCGTAAAGGTCACATTATTGTAAGTATGGTTGTTATGTTTGTTCGAATAAATCTGTATTTTTATTAAAGGGTTGAGTCTTTACCTCTCGCAGAAGCCAAGCGAGTACCCCAAGAATATAAGAGAGGTTATTTTTATAAGTTTGAAGTTGGTGCAGGACAGTCACACTTGCCGTGACATTTAGTGGAAGCCCCAGACTTCTCTACAATAGAGTCACGCACTCATTACGTGACAATAACATGTTCTGTATTCGCTCCTACCATTTACGTGATGTAGAATGAAATCTTGGTATTTTTCTTCACTATATTAATTACCAGTTTTATTTTGAAAATATAATAAACAAAAGAAATAAATAAGGATTTTTTTTTAAATGTGTAGAGATAAATGAAATCAATAGTACATAACTATAAAAATGTATTAAATTCATTTAAAAAATAAATGTTAAATATCATTCTTCATTACTTTTACTTATTATTTTTCAAATTATAACAAGTAGCTTACTCTGAAATCAGATGGCATAATTTTATAAATACCTCAAGTAAAACCAACTATCTGGTACTGGCCCAACAGCATTGTCTCCGTAATTGTCACGAGCGAATCTATATTGTAAACAATGGAATAAGTTACGTTTAACAACACCGTAAGTTCACCACATCACCACTAATAATTATGTCATTACCTATACAATATTTACATTATGTATTTATGACCAACAAATGCTAAAAAAACGTAAAAAAATAGAAGAAACAAATGCCTGTAATCAACACCGTAACCTGCGTGTAAGGTCACACCAATTATATCGCGTTTTATATAGAGAGGTCCGTTTTTTCATGACTCAACACAATGGCATAATATAGAAAACCGTAAAATATAAAGACAGAGAATCGCATCGAAGGATGCACGAAAAAAATTCATTCGGGAGGTGGTGGTTCATATTAGCGTATCATAACAAGGATAACGTTTATAGTGCACATCAATTTTAGTCAAGTATGTTTATAATTTAATGCGCGTTCTAATAAATATCTCTAGGACTTAAAGGCGTCGATTAAAAAAAACTAACCACACATGCTGCGACTCCTTAGCCTCAATTACAGACGCTGAAAGTTATTAGTGCATTGACACCGCCCAAGACGACACCAGATACTTACGAGGGCTCCCAACGCTAGTTGTTACATATAACGGCTGAAACACGACACCGACACTAAAAAGTTTTTTCCCAATTTTTTTTTAGTCATAGCCGCAACTAGGGGAGACGACTGGGAGCCCCCAAAATTAAAATCCTCTAATAAATTTTGATATTTTTATGTATTATATGTGCCAGCCTGCCAGACAAAAAAATAACTTCATTATACTTTACTTGGCATACCTCAACGTTAAGTATATTGCCTTGCAAGATGGAACGTTATGGTTTTAGTAACGGCTTACTCCGCCTGTTTAATTCTTACTCATATCAACGCAAGCTGTTCGTTTCTTATAACGGTTTCAAGTCGAACATCTTTATTGCGACATCAGGAGTGCCTTAAGGCTTCAATTTGGGGCCACTTCTTCTTGTCCTATTCGTAAATGATTTATCCTTAACGTTAAAATCAAATCATCGTTTGTTTGCCGACGCCTTGAAATTGTTCTTGAATATATCATCTACGACTGACTGTTTGATTCTGCAAGACCTTGTAAATTATGCTTATACTTGGTGTACTGATAATTATTTACCTATTAATACAAATAAATGAAAAACATGTACGTATTCTTTTTCTAATTATATTAATTCAAATAGTAAATCTGCTACTACAACTACTCTGCGGACTAATGCACCGATCACATTGAGCAACGAATTGCCGATAGATGTAGTTCGTTCTACACCGCGGTATATTTTCTGTTGGACAATAAAGGCATTATTATTATTAAGGGCAAAATACCCAGCAAGTACTCTACAAGGATTATATTTTCAATGTCCCTACAGGTTTTACGGCTTCGTACGGGGTTAATAAGGAACCCGCCTAATGAAAGTTTTCCAATATCGCCGCCTCAAACTTATTCCAGTCCCACGTCGGACGCCAAATAAATTCTGCAAACTCGACGGGTTGAGAAAAATGAAACGTGGCGGGTAATACGACCGAATACGGCAGAAAACGCTCCCATACTTGGCAACTTCGGATTGTTCAATTTTATATCAATTTTCACCATTATTACCTGGAGAAACAAAACAAAAAATTCGCACCTCGCGCCAACTGATATTTCCGATATCGCCAGCTAAATTCGATAACAAAGAACAGGCGGGGCTCTTTGTTCTTATATAATGGAACAGGTACACAACATATTACATTTTTTTTTAAGGGAATCTGATACACCGTGTTCACTGCTCTTGTCTACGAATCGATAATCCGTCAGGGAAAAACTAGGATACAGGCTTTGTTTCACGTATAGCGTATATTTCAATAAAAAACTATGTCAACGTGATGGAACACTGCCGACCAAAGAATAAAATGGGATAAACTGGAGTAACACGACATTCGTTTTTAGAGGGGACAGGACTATGATGTATGACACAAAAAAGCAAGAATGACAGCACAAAAATGTTAAAATGCGATGTTAACCAAGCGTGGAGGTAATATGGCAAAAGGCTTTGGAAAATATGGCAATATGCAATTCTCAACTTTTATGACTACACAAATGTTAACGATGCATACAGTACAACCTTATAACTTTATGGTTTTTTATAGAGATTTCATTAATGAATAACTGTTATAAATTTACTGCTTATCTATCAATCAAACTATAGAATTAAACAAACTGGGCTATCTGTTTTTAATGGTGGCACAATTTTATGGTCTCCAACTCAAAAATGTTCGCTTCTATTGCCAACAAGAGAAAGCTATGAAGCTATAACTGTTAGAATTAAAAATGAGTGTCATATATGTTCAACAGACTTTACAATCGCATATTTCATTTCAGTTCATGACCAGCCACATTCCCCCACCTTACAAGCAAGGAAATTCGTTAAAATTGCGATCGCTGTATTTTGCCATTTTCCTCTTGACTTGTCCCCCAGCAAATTGAGGTAATTTCGACTGTTTTTACGCCTCTCGTCCCTACAAAGCGAAGCATGCCCGCGTTCACCCCGGCCACGGAACGTGCCGATTCAAGTCGAATCATTTGATTACCCCCTCCCCCCCCCCGCGCCTCTACTAATGGAAAACAGATAAGATTAGCATTAGAGAGAAACCGCCTGGGACCCACATTGAAATATGCTCAAAGAGCCTTATCGCTTCTGAACCACTACATTTCAATAAGGCAGATAACCGACTTACCGGTTCAACATCTGGGCGCCTCGTGGAGCCCCAGAGCCCGATTAGTCGTTAGCGATAGGGGGAACGACGACAAAGGCGCATAAATTCCTTAAATTTGTACCATTAATATAATTTTTTTCTCGGGGGAATTACGGGAAAAGCGGAGGAAAACGTTTGTTCTCCACAAATGATAACACAGTTGCGGACGAAACAGTTGTTCTGGTTGGAAACTTTCTATTGTCTACAGGGTGTCCGGGACGTGGGAAATGTCTCGGGTGCTGATAGAACAAGAAAAAATAAGATGACAAGTTCCTATAAAATGTTTTCCTACAGGCCCTCCCTACAGAGATACGAGGTGTGGCAATTAAGTTCCGGGAATTTGTCAATGAAAAAACAAGCAAATTAAATTTCGCCAAACTTTTAATATCGACTTTCACAATAGTCTCTAACACTACACAACGATTCCAACGTAGCTCCCACGATTGGAAGCACCCTTGGTAATCCTCCGCAATTAACCCGTTCAGCAGCACCACGGTTACAGCTACTTTGACCTACTGTATGCCGCCATGATGAGTTCCCTTGAGGTGCGACTTCATCTTGGGGAATAAAAAAAATCGCAGGCGGCAATATCGAGGCTATAGGGTGCGTGCGGCAACATTGGAATGCTTTTTTGCCAAAAACTCTTGCACAATAAACGAGGAATGGGCTGGCGCGTTGTCGTGGTGCAAGATCCAGGCGTTCTTGGCGAGTTCGGATCGCACACGGAAAACGCGGGCCCGCAGCCGTTTTCGAACGCCGACATAGAACTGTCCAGTCCCTGTCTGGCCAGCAGGAACATATTCACGATGAATGATGCCGTGAATATCGAAAAAAACGATCAACATTGCCTTCAGCACTATCTTTGCGCAAATATTTCGCATATTCAAATTTTCGTGTAACGTTTTGCGAACGGTTTCTTTGTTGACGTTTAACTCGTCAGACAACGCACGAATGCTTAGGCGCCGGTCAGACGTGATCAGTGCACGTAAACGTGGATAGTCTTCTACTGGTTTAAGGCCTTCCTTGAACCATTTTGCAATTTTCGAAGGATTTCCGAGGTTTTTTCGCCAGATTTCAGTAAAATTGAATAACAACACATTGCTTGTAATTTGAGTCACCCGTGTTCACGACGCCACTAAAAAAGTTACTTCCAAAAAATAAACATAAAACACAAACCAAACGTGCTAGCGACTTCAACCTTGGACTGAAACTAAAAGGAAGGTTCCCCCTCTGTAGAAAAAAAGGTAGTCTTGTTTGTTATTGATAAAATGACCTTTCTGTATATCTCCACAGATAGGTCTATACGTATAAAAATTCATTGAGAAGCTACAAGAGCCTTCTGGTTTTAATATTGTATATAAAAACGTGTACTTCTAATTGTTCTTCGTAAAAGAAAATTTGTGGCATATTTTCTTGTGTCTGTTTGGGAGTTATTTTCCTTTTACGGCTTTTCAAACGCTGCCTTGTGAAATTCGATGTCGCTGAAAGAAACAGGATTCTCAACATACTTCAAGCAGTAGACTTCTTAAGCTTTCTTTCAGGCGCATTCCGTATTGTTTTCAAAGGAAATTCGTGCTTTGGACCGTCGACATTATCGCATGTTCAATGGACAGTGAACGTCTTCTTTGTACATATATTTTTTTAGGTTATGTGGTTCAGCGTATCACCTCGCATCTCTGAAATTGTTTTTTGATGATTTCTAATAATTTTCTATAGTAATTTTTAGGCATTCTACCAACCTAAAACAATTACCCAACAAACAATTAAAGTTAAAGTTACGTTAACTTGACCTCTGAATTGGTCAAAAACTTTTCACGGCCAATTCCGTATAAGGAAAGTTTACCTATATTCGTTGGCCTTTTTCCTTATGTGGGGAAAAAACTAAAGTAATATGGAAGTTAATAATTGGTCGGCAAGAATTTTATTCCAATAAGATAATTGGACCTAAAAGAAATACGGGCCAATTTTATGTTAAAATTTCAAAATATAAAAGACATTATTACCAAAATATACCTTAATTATGCCCTTTATATGACATACTTTTGCCTGAGAGAGACAAGACTATAAGTCAGGCTACTAAACTACAAGTACAGTAGGAGTTAGTATATTTATAGATATTTAGATTTTAATGTAATAAAGTCTGTATTTTTGGTTTCCATTCATCAAATTGTACAATCCAGGAAATTTTTTCGTATATATGTCATAACCAAACTTTCAAAAAAATAACGCGCCTTATAAATATACATTTTTACTATTGCTTTTTAATAATATTACTATACTGAAAAATAACCTAAAATAAAAACTGAATGTACTTCGTAATAAAATGTGTTTATGAGACTTCCTCCAAATGAAGATATTTTAAGGTAATTTATTACCAATTAAATTATTACTAGGTACCTACATATAAAATTCTACTTTTGGATTTATTTGTGATTGAAAATTCAAATTAAAGCCAATAACATTATGTATGCGTAATAACAAAAACAAAATAAATATTTTCGAACGGAATTCAATTCGAATTTCAATTCACGTGCACTACTGAATCTGACACGATAACAGTCATAAGAATACTTATATATGAAGTGTTTATCGATATATTACCATTAGATTGATTTACGTAATATGCAGTGTTGGCTTAAATTCGTTTTTTACAACTCTGTAATATTGTGTAGGGCTTGGTTTTCACTGCAGATCGCCAAAACACAAAACAATTTCTACTCGCTATTACATGAAGATCTGTCGGAATACATATAAGCTTGTTTCCTAAAAAAACCTTTATAAGACACACTTACGTCGAAGTATTAACAAATAAATTTGTACCATAATATAGAACAATATTTCTATTAGGTTAATAGAAATGGTTAAATATTCTTTAGAAATTACAAAGTTGAAAATAGGTTGATATTGTAATAAAAATAGAACTTAACCAATTGAAGGATTATAGGGCAAAATAACTAGTTATTACCTTATTTTTAACTACTAGTTGAAGACAAAATAAGTTTTACAATTTCGTAATAAATATGTAAATATTATACCTATTGTAATAATTTAAAAAATCCTTGGATATTGAAGACAGATTTCAACGCGCAATTAAGTAAATTATAACTTCGTCTTACACGTTATTGGAATGTTAGCATTTGAAAACATAGAATAGGTAAACAATATGTAATTTCGAACTATATAAATTGACATATATTTCATTTTACTTAGAAGTCATTATATTACTCTTAATTAACAAATTTTTGACTAAAATTTTGGTATTATAAGATTTTGTAACATTGAAGACTATTTTTATGGAGGAAAGTAGTGAATCTTGATCAATTTAGAATTATTTTTCTTGAGTAATAGTCTATTAGGCTTAAATGTTAGTTGGGTAAAGGCGTCATAAGTCCACTACACTGAAAAAAAAAATTGTACTGTACATTAACATTATTTTCAACAATGGCCAGTTAGAAATGCGGCTTTAGAGTGTTTCATTTCATATATTATGCAATTCTGGCGTACTACCGACACGATGTACTTAATTCGCAAAACATTTTTCACCGGTTCAAAACGAAAAGTGTGAGCCATAATCCGAGCGTTCCGCGGTCCCGAATCGCGCTGTAATCCTTCAATCCGCCGTTCCCATTTTCATTTTCCATCAAACTAATGAAATCGAACGAATTGGCGCCTCTCCTGACGTCGGCCCCACGCCTGCACCGCAATGGACTCGCCTGGAAAGGATTTTTAAAATAAAATAACGTGTAGTTGGGTACGTGGTACGAGATTGATTAGTAAATGCACGGAACAAAGGCGTAAGCACCGGAATTGTAGGCAGGAATCATCTCGTTAAACGTTTTGTCCGTTTCTTGGTCTAAACTAATATTTTCAGGCAGTCAACTTAATAAACGGTAAGGGATTCTTATTCTTTTTTTAAAATAGAGGAATTTTACAATAAAGTAAATTAATATGCTATAATAAACATCACTTTAGAATAAAACTGTTTCTCTCAGTGTAGAGATGTGTTAAGGTACACTTCAGAAGGATTAAGACAACACAAAATTACCGAGAATAACTTGACGTTGAGTGAACCTTACAAATTCACCCCTGCCATCCTCTATACAAATGTAGAATGCCGTCCGTTTGGACGGTGATGGTCCATCACAACCCATTTGCACCTAACTGATGCGCACTCACTTTAACAGTACAAACAAACTAGTTTTCGCAGTGTATATATAACGTTTAAAAGAGTGAAAGGCTTCGTGTCCACTGTCACTTTTTTTCCCTTGGCGGCTTTCCTCCCTCATTATTTTAATGAAGCAAAAACAAATGACAGACGTCAAGCAGGTGTTCCGGGATGAAATTTACCAGGTTGCCACGAAATACTCCATTTTTAGCTATCATATTTTTTAATTAGTTTAACAACTTTTTATCAGCCGTAATAGAAGACGACTATGTAATAAAGTTAATTATGGGAAATGTCGCAGTTTATAAAAATATGTTGTTTTATGGTTTTGCCATCGTTTCAAGTACAATGCGTCGAATAGGATATTTAATTCCAACTTTTTAAATGTCTGCCGTTTGATTTATGGCGACGAATTTTGTTTCAATTTCAAATATCGTTTGATTTACGTATTTATTAAATCGCGATTGAAATTAATATATTAAAATCTAGATAACGCTGACGAATATAATATAAAACGCGTGCACGGCACTGGAAACTGGTCCACTGTAAAATCTGTCAAGGCAAAGCATGCAATCGGCAATCTGAAAAAATTTCAAAGAAATTCCCAACGAAAGAAATAATTAACATTTTATAAGACCTATTTTATACAGGAAATTCAACTGCTTTTGCTGCTATGGTTATTAATTATTAATATAACTAATTTAAGGTCAGTGGTAGCGCGGTTTAAGGCGTCAGTACTTGAATTGAGATGACTAGATCGCTGTGGGTTCGACCCCCACAGCCGGTAGATCGTATATAAGCTATATTCGTGGAGAGGATTGGCATCCTCTCTGCGGGTATGATAGGCTGGAAGAATGTTGGATTGGGTCAATGTGAGAGATTCATACCGGTTGACGTTTGACTACCCCCTAATTAATGAGGTTTTACAGGTTTCCCTCATTCCTGCACTGAATGGTGGTTAGGGCCTACCAACGTAAGTCGTTCCTGGGCGCAAATGCGGCCTGCTTAATAATAATATACGTAACCTAGAATACTGCATTGCTAGTTACATACTCTCCAAACCTCAAATAACATACGAAGTTAGTTATTTCTAAGGGCCTAAGAAACAATTTTACAGAACACTGTAAACATCTTGGGATGTTATAATTTAAAATGCTACTAATTATTTTATGCAAACATCGTCGATTACTGTTAATATTGTTGCTATTATTAGTATTAACAGAATTTAATTCCACAATAACATAAGAAGTTTAAAAATTTATCGCCGTGAAGTACACCTTGCATTAGTGGCATACAGATGTCGTCTGTAGATGTTAAATAATATTTTATGTGTGACAAGTGCATATTATTTGTGTACATTTACGTGTATTTTGTTGCTATTCTTTGTGCTTTTCCCGACGTAAGTAATCGACCTGAGCAAGACCGCCAAATCAAGTAGGTACCTCGATTTACACAAAAAGAACGATCGAGGGAAGGAGAGATCCACAGCAAGTACAATAATCTTTGCAGGTTTTAATTTAAACAAGTAAGAAAACAGAAGGTGATTCAACATTCTTAAAATTTCTCCAAGTATCAATCCTGGAAATAAATATTACTAAGGTAGGTGATGCCTCCCTCTGCTACCATACCGTATTTCTCATTAAATCAATAAATAATAATCTACATTTTGTAAAGATTTTTTTTTTCTTTCAAAGCGGCTTAAACTGATACACGTGTCAATGCGATGACCTGTCACCACGTTTGACTTTGGCGCAATATACCTAACCTCGCAACTGACAGAAGGTCAGTGACGGTGATAAATAAGGATTGAATATAGTTTTGAAAAAAATGTTTTTTCGCTTTATAAATAATTTTGGAATTTTTTAGTAAGGTGATTTCGTTAATTCTTATATCCCCTCTTAAAATATTTGTACTAAGTCATAGTTAACCCTGTATTTAGCAGTATCAATCCTTTGTATTGCTTACAAAACGAACAAAATAACATTTTTATTAATATTATTAATTATTACAATGCGCTTCATAGCGTTTTTTTGTTATTATCGGCCAGTGTTATTTCGTAGCAATACATTTTTATACTGGGAATAATCCCTATCGATCCATCGCAATAAAATACATGGTTCGGTAAAAAAAAACTAATTTCGCCTCGTTCAGTTGTACCGCACAATTAAAACAGGAGATTGGTGTATATGTTTCATGTCGTACGTTGTGGGATCAAACATTTTTACCTATCAGTGCAGTTTTTATTACCTGTGGCTGCGATCGCTGTGGAATTCATGGAAATTTAGTGTAACAGTAAATATCTCCATTTCGTCCAATCCGCGTAAATTTATAGCGAATTTAAGAAATTATTGGAAACGTGCAGACCAGTTTTATCAGTTAATATTGTATACATATATTGAAACGGGACAAACCTGAAAAATCATTATTTATCGATTAAAATTAAACCTCACGACAAATTTTTAAATCGAAACATTAATTTTTGCTCTCAACTATATTATCCGAGGGGTGTTTCGCGATCGGCAGTGGTGTACAAAATAGCAGCAGTGAATACGGCAGTTAAGGGAATGCTGTGAGCAATGTTTGCAATGATTAGGTAGTTGAAGGTATTGAATAGGTAGTAAACGGCAGTGCTTTAGGCAGTTACAGCAGTGGCACCGTAATTGTCGGAAATGATTGCAGTTTTGCGGCATTAAACTAGTAAATAATGGCAGTGATATACAGTGCTTTCGAAAAGTAACAAATAAATTCATTATTTTTTAAATTGAGAAGTTTTCGAAAAAATCCTCTGGCACGTCGATTTTGTTTTTAAAAAAGACACTTTTTGACACACGACCCACACTCGGACTTACATTTGTGACGTCATCGTTGTTCGAGATATGACGTCATCGACAATTTTTTTAAATAGCAACCCCCAATTTTGACTATGCCATTTGAAAGAGCGTGTCAAAATTTCAAGAAAATAATGGTTGAAGATTTTAAATTTTAATTTTCACAATACTGTGCACCTCTCTATTATGCAACACCTGTCCGTGCTTATTTAGATGAGCTGGATAGAGAGAAGGGGACCGATTGAGTGGCCAGCCAGATCGCCTGATTTGACACCCTTAGATTATTTCTTGTGGGAATACTTAACAATTGCGGTCTACTCTAGTTTAGTAGTTAGTAAAACAGCCGAGTCAGAAGATGGCCAAGTCAATTAAACAAAATCTATATGTGAGAACAAAGTGAGAATCGTCAAACTCAAGTCATTAAATTTAATAATTAAGTAAGTAGCTGTTATGCATACATAGTTTTAATCAGTTTATAGTTTTTTTTTATTGGCAGTATAGCATATTAGCCAATGCATATCTAATTAATAATTTTGTCCATTATTTTTTGTTAAAAAGTTTTGTAAAAAATATGCATATAATTATTACACACAATATATCCTTTAATCGTTCACACTTTATTGCCCAATTTCTCTAATACTGTTTAAAATTGTATTGGGGAAGTGACCATTGGCATTGGGGCAGTGACGGTCAGCATTGAGGCAGTGACGGTCAGCATTGAGGCAGTGACGGTCTGCATTAAGGCAGTGGTGACCAACATTAACAGAATTATGGTCGACACAGCCGACATTGAGGTAGTGTCGCCGGGCATTTAGGCAGTACCTAGGGCATTGGTGTAATGACGGTAATTTTTAAAGAGCACTGCCTAAAACTGGCAGTGGTGTACAAATTTTTAATACGTGAAACACCCCTCGATATTATCGCTTCTATTATCGGTAAAGTCGACCATTAAAAAAAGTTTAATTTCACGCTACCGGTAAGCCATTCATATTTATTGTACCACGTGATTTGTTTGACGTTGTCGATGGGACACCCTGTATATTTTAATCTTTGTCCTGAAAGCCGCTTTATAGTAAAAATGTGGGCTACAATACATCACAATAGGTCCACATCCTAGTACGAAACTAATCAACAAAGCTCCCAGCGTCTAAAACGGCCCTTTGTACGGCCGCATTATGTACAGTTGGCTTTAATAAAATAAATAATACATGAGCCATCGCTCCTCGACCGGCCCACGCCTATGAGCTCTAACGTTCGATAATGTGGCTAGATTTCCAGCCAAAGGCCCAGGATATGGGAAAGAATGGAAAGGATAACGCGAAATCCCGCCGAGCCGGAGCTAAAGCAGCCCTGCGACTAGGTGGGGGGTTATTTCGGGGGCCCAAGATTTTGCAAATTCCCCTGAAAATAAGATATTACTCCGCCAATATACAGGATGTAAGCTTATATTGAGGTACGGGATGTTATCGTCTTAAACCACATACGATATACTGCTCACTTGTAAACCAGACTGGCCCCAAACGGTGGAGGCAATTTAGTCCATTGAAAAGTTACATTTGGGGTTGCATTTTTAAGAGGACGCAATTTTATTGTTTAGATGTGAGAGGGGGGGTAAAAAAAAGCTTAATTTGAAGTTTGTGGGGTCACAACCCTCGAGGTTTAGCCGCCATCTTGGAAAAAGGGGTGAAATAGTTTTTAGCATTTATCAGGTAAACTATTGGTGATACAAATTTTTTTTAAAAATATTTTTTATTGCAAATTGAATATCTTTGTTATTTTTTATTTTACAACAAAAAGTTACTAGACTAAAATTGTAGAGGATTCAATTTGCAATAAAAAATGTCTTTACAAAATTTTTGTATGACCAATAGTTTACCTGATAAATGCTAAAAACAATTTAACACCCTTTTCCAAGATGGCGGCCAAACCTCGAGGTTTGTGACCCCACAAACTTCAAATTAGGCTTTTTTTTGACCCCCCCCCCCTCACATCCAAACAATAAAATTGCGTCCTCTAAAAAATGCACGCTAAGGCCAAAATAATGTAACATTTCAATGGACTAACTAAGGGGACCAGGATTTGGTGTGCTATCACATGCGTGGGTTCATATTGCCAGATTTCAGACTATTTCATTTTTTAAATATTTTTTTCTAATTAATTACTAAATAAGACTTCACTAGAACTAATTTTTAATGATAACATATATCTGTACACATGTACATATATCTTTTTTTTTATTAAAAATAGTATTTATTCTTTATTTTATGAGGACACATTGTAGATTTGACAACGAGGCGGGTCATATCGATTGATGCAAGAGACTGACGCCGCCATTTTCAATAGTTTTAAATTTCGTAATAATAAAAATGTATATCAATTAGAGAAATACCAGTTGCGTTAAAACTCTTTAGTACAATAAAAAATCACAATGAAAAAATTAAGCGTCTTCGAAAAAAATGGTAGTTACTAACTTAAATAGGCTTCAAAAACAGTTTTTTTTTGTTGTAAACGAAGTGTCCTTTTTATTTTAAATTAGGTGGAACACTTAAATATATAAACAATTGCATATTGGAAAAGAGGAAATGTGTCAAAGTTTACGGTCACCTTACGTTAAGGATAGCGCATTTCTAGTAAACAATATTGATATGATTACCTAATCTCAGTATAAACAAAATCCACTTTCCACATTTCATTAAAATTGATTCCACATTTAGGATGTAACTTTAAAATACGAAAAATTCCAAAAGGGACAGTTGTACGAAAAATGATTATAGAACACTTTATCTTTTTTCCAACCAACCGTTCTTAAAATATCTCCTGGTACTTCTGGAATAGTATTTATGAAAAATAACTTGTCTGAGATCATTGGTCTGACATTTTAATTTAAAAAATGAACGAGAGAACAGCCATAGTAATCCGGAAGCTCGCAATAAATTAACAGATAACCCTCTAGGATCGTGATGAATCAGTTACTAGTTTGAATCTGAAAGTTGCGCTTTATTATGGACCATGCGCAAATGCACGACAGTTCTGGTTAATCTCTTGTATTCCCCTAACCTTCGGGGCCAAGGTCATACATTGAAAAGATACAAAGTGCCCGGTATATAGTAGAAGTATATGTCTTAAACTAACAGAGTGACAGACAGCATAACTGCAAAGGAAAATAATTTTACGAAAACAATTTGCTTTGCTATGAATTTACGACATGCTATTTTAAAGTATGTATCAATGACCTATGTCACGGATCTAGTTTAGATGAACACCTGCTATGATATACGGTAAGCTGTGGTGATAGACGGTAAGAAAACAAACGCTTAACGTTAATTCCTATAAAGAGAATGGCCGATTACGTCACTATTTTATTTTTATATACATAATTATTTGAGTTCACTATACAGGTTGTTAGAATAAATGATGCATGTACTTACAGTATATTAAAAAACAACATGTGTTGCGCGTACAAATAAAAAAAAACTAAACGCAATTTAACTCTTATTTTTTTTTTCAAAGCTTTGACAAACATAAATAAGCTTTGTTAAACACAAAAAAATCTACGATGAGATGGGGATGATACAGGTACAACTTTTAATAATATTTTAGCACAATTGTTTAAAGCACTGTTTTGATACCTTACCAACCTGTGATGGGTTGAAGTGCTGCCCGAAAAACGAAAAAAAAAAATGTGAAAATTATGAAATAAAAGGATCGAACAATGGTATACTTGACTGAAAATTGATAATATTGCCAAAAGTTACCAAAACAATTTTCAAACATACCATCTCTTCGTCAAGTATACCGAATGTATCGAAACGACAATGCCCTTACCTTTGATCGCTGGATCGGGATGGTGGTGACAGTTGGACACCTGGCACCCTCGTCTCTGCTCAAGGCTGGGACAGTGCCTGCCCCCATTCTGCGGCTGCATCTGGATGGATCTCGTCCTGGACATGGTCCCGGGACCGCAGTCGGCATCGCAAGCCGTCCAAGGACCCCAAGGCGTCACCTGGCAGTCCACCACTGCAAAGAAAAGAAAAAATGTCACCACTCCCGAAAGAAGTAAGAAATCAGAAGGAGGATCGTTTACGACACTCAAAGAATTAAGAAACACGAAAGAGGAACATCATTATTGTAATAACGTTCCATTTTTAATCTAAAATCTTTAACCGTGTTTACAGATAATAAAACTCGTTCCTGTTTACGATTTATCCGTATCCTGCTGGGTACTCTCGCTGTGGAATGGAAACATGCCCAGCCCACGTAAATAACAAGGATAAGCCACTTACGTGACTGCCGAAGATTAGTGAGTATTTTTCCAGACAAACGAGATTAAACAGCGCTGATCGAACGCAAGGCCCTTGTTTATACAGGCTGAAAGGATTAGTAGCCTTGAGGCCGGTTCTAATGACGTACGCTGGTTAGTTCGATCAGCGACGTCTTTAATTGTTAGCTGAAAGGAACACGCAAACTTACAATTACGATATTGTGTTATCGGTGTTTGAATTGTCGTCTATCGCCTCATCCGATTTGATAAGCCTTCTAGATACGCCTGCGAGATAACAAAAAATGTTGCCAAACAAGTAATATCCCGGCTAACAAAGTTACTCTATGATTTTTAAGCTATTTTGCTGTATTAACATATTCCGGTTTCTAGCTAATTAGCTCGAAATGACCGCTAGAGGTAGCTCTACCCACCATTCGTCTGTTACCTCACTTATGACATATTGATGAGAGCTAATAAGCTCGAAAACGGAATATGTCTGGTGGGCTGCTGACGAGTCATGTAATTCCAGATGTAATTCAATGCTGGTCGGGGCATTGGCCCGCAGAGTAGTTGTTAACTGGAATTCCGTATTCGCAAAATACAAAATTTCGGACCTAATGTCAAGAATTTAGGTCCCCCAAAAATTTTAATTCGGGAAAACTAAAAAAAATACAACTTAAATAATCTCTCAACTTGATTATAACCCACAATTATAAACTGAAAGTCTCAGAACTGCATCTCAACAGACAACATTCTTAAATACACATCCCTACTGTTTTACAGCTTGCCTCATCCGCTTCGCGCATAAACCAGCGTTTTCCATTCCGAACGGCAGCTTCACAATTTCGCCCGGACACCTACCCCCTCGCTTTGCGCTTATCTTAAAAGTAATACAAGCCCGCAGTACACCTTCGCCCGTGATAAACCAACGCAAACAAACATGTTTGCGCAGTGCGACTGGAGGGTATAAAATCCACGTAAGCCGCCGAGTTCTACGGCGGCTTCTGTTGCACCCCTTGCACAAGACAAATTACTTTCAGGCGACAGGCCGTTACCGCGAGGATACAGTGTTGCATATATGTACTGGAGCTACATCGTTGTAGATCATCCGGTCGGTAAAAACAAAAGACAGCCGAGCGCGACATAAAAATGTGTCGCTCGTAAAAGTAAATCGAAAATTTCGAGGGTGGCGGCGCTCGACGTACGAGTACTTAACAGTGTAGTAGTGTTACAATAAGCAACGAATGAATAATAATAACCGCTTACTTTAATCATCTTACATCCAGTAACAGTAACAAGTGCAAAATATTACAGTTAACCGGATTACAAAGCTAATCGCTCATCCAAATCGTAGTCCGTTAGTTAAACTAAGAAGCTATGAGCTGTTAGCTAAAAGGTTAATGACCTACGAGCTTAGGCATTAAGGTTTGTGTCACTATAACTCGAAGACCCTACTAGGTATCTAAGATCAGGGCGTATTTAGCTTTCTAAAAGAGCTATTCGCTCGTCCAAATCGCAGTCCGCTAGTTAAACTAATAAAGAAAGCTATGAGCTGTTCGCTAAAAGGTTAATGACCATTAAGCTTAGACAGTAAGGTTTGTGCCACTATAACTCTGAAACCGTACGAGGCATCGAAAATCTAAGATCAGAATGTATTTAGCTTTCTAAAAGAGCTTGACCAAATCGCAGTCAGCTAGTTAAACTACAAAGCTATGAGTTAGTTAAACTAAGAAGCTATGAGCTGTTCGCTAAAAGGTTAATGACGATTAAGCCATTAAACCTAGACAGGACACTATAACTCTGAAACCGCACGGGGTATCGAAAATCTAAGATCAGAGTGTATTTAGCTTTCTAAAAGAGCTTGTCCAAATCGCAGTCAGCTAGTTAAACTACAAAGCTATGAGCTGATCGCTAAACGGTTAATGAACTATGAGCTTAGACAGTAAGGTTTGTGTCATTATAACTTTGTGATCGCATCGAAAATCTAAAATCAGGATGTATTTAGCTTTTTAAAAGAGCTATCCGCTCGACCAAATCGCAGTCTGCTAGTTAAACTAATAAAGCTAGGAGCTGTTCGCTAGAAGATTTATGACCTATGAGCTTAGACATTAATGTAGTTGGACTAATAAAGAAACTATCAGTTGTTCGTTAAAAGGTTCTATTTTGTAAATAGTTAATGGCCTCTGAGCTTAGACAGTAACATTTGTGCCGCTGTAGCTCCAAAACACTAGGATATATCGAAAAACTAAGGGTTTGCTTAGCTTTCGAAAAGAGCTATTCGCTCGTCCAAACCGCAGTCCGCAAGTTGAATAAATAAAGAAGATATGAGTTGTACTTAGCTTTTGAAAAGAGCTATTGGCTCATTCAAATCACAATCCCCTATTTAGACTGATGAAGAAATTATGACTTGTTCGCTAAAATATTAATGGCCTTGGAGCTTAAACAGTAAGATATGTGCCCACACACACACACAACAAAAAATAAAACATACGTCACGACGTCATCCCTTTCATCGCCGGTGCTCCGTGAAACACCGCAAAGAAGCGATCACAAAGGCCCGCCATTAGGCGTAAAAAGTCCTAAACAAAGCTCCTTTTCGACTCCCTTTTGCACCGCCGCTAAAAACTTACAGTTATGGATGTACGTACGTGTGGCAAGACGGCGGCAAAAACTGTGCCTTTGTGGCCGAACTTACACAATGCCGGCGGGCTTTGGGCCTTTTTGTCGTGCTGCGACATTACCAGAAACAAGTGCATTACGCCGCGACGGTCGGAGATTACGTCTAATCGCGGCGGCCGACCTAGAAACAAACGAGTATCGTTGCTGCGAAAGGTCTAGAGGGCCTTGGAAGTATGAGCGCTGCCGGGAGGAAATGACTTTAAAAACCAATCGCGCCTTCAGGTAATAAAATCTCGAGGAGAAGAAGCAATGCGGAGCGTACTTATCGATATACTGTGCATTCTCCGGTAAGTAAAATGGCCTTTTCTTGAATTTCCACTTGCAAAACTTACTAGCTTTTATAGACCTGAAATTATAGCATATTTTGTTCCACAAAATTAACAGAGTGGAATTCCAGAAGGTCACATTTTAACAGAAACTTTCTTGTCTCTTACAAGAGTCACTTCACGAAGCTGGGGACACCCTGTATATATCGATCCGATTCCTTGGTCCCAATAGACGGAACTGCTGCAAGTGCTTTAGTAATTAGTCTGTAGTGCAGCAAAAAGAAAAAATACTGTGCCGTACATTTTGCAGTACGAGGAAAGAGAACGGGACAATCCAGGCCAGGCCCTAGGCTTGGGTTATTGTCGTCCACATTTCCAACATCCACCAGACTTAACACATGACGTCACATCAGAGTTGACAAACATGTCATCGGTAGAACAAAACAAAGTTGTATGTACAAGGTGTTTCAACACAACATAGCAATATGGCTAGAGTTGAAAAAACTCTCGTCGTAAAATGATCAAATTTGTAGTGCTTTTAGGTACAGAAATTTCAAAAAATAAAACAAAACACAAAAGCAATATAAAAAAAAATGTTATTTGTTATTTGCTAAACCCTATATTATTCAGTTCTTAAATGTCTAAAACTATTTGTATTTGTAGAAACTATTAAAACTGACTACATACATTTATTTGCACGAGGGCCGACGCAAAGAGTCCTGACCTGCATCCTTTTCTAGGATAACCGGATTAATCGAAAGATTACTTTGCTCTAAGATTGATTTGTCGGAGGCCAATTTTCTCTAAACACCGAACCTCCCGGACGTCAACGACATCCGTTCTCCTTCGTTTCCAGGTTTAAATTAAAAATCTCTCGTCTCGACGACTAACGAAGTTAAGCTGCGGGGACCAGCTGCAATCCCGCGCTGTTAGTTTTGTGGAGGCGCCTGTTGTGGTCCTTTTAACGTCGCAAAACAACAAAATAGGCGAGGTACTTTTTACTAGATCATGCTCGACAAAAATTATAAACCGCAAGCACAGAATAAGGTATACAGGGTGTCATGGAAAATGTGGGAAGGTACGGACCTCTTCAAATAGTGTCCTTGAAGCATATTTAGCTTTTTTAGTTTACCAGGGGCGGACTAAGCTTTGCAACTTAATGCCAAAATATTTAACACCCTGTACGATAAATACTTTAAAATAATAAATCTGGATAGATGCAACCTTCGACTAAAAAAGGTACTCTTGTTTATTGTCGATAAAATGAACCGTTTATGAGAAAAAGTTCGACCTATGCTCCCCCTTATGAAGCTTTTCAATAATTTCGTTAAGGTGCCTCCTGGGACACCACTGCGTTTTTTAAATTTTGTATATTTGCAGATTAAACATTTTAAAATGAAAATTTCCTGTTTGAATGACTTTTATGTAGCACTATGTTATCTAGAAAACAAAAAAGCAGAAATCCTGATTCTTTTTATTAAAAATAAAGCACGCATTCGTTTATTATTATTTTTTTACCATTTAAAAAATTATTTCATGTAGCCTGATTCATGCAAAACAAAAATTAGGTATCTTCTAATTTTTTTATGGTGACATAGGGTAGAAATTTGATCGAAGTGTAATTTATCCAGTAGTCGGTGTTTTTTGTTTACAAACCGTTAATTTTATGAAAAATTACAAGACTTTTTTTGTTTAGAATGAATGAATGATTATGAAATAAATTTTGTAAATGACAAGGTAGCAATAAGGAAAAAAGTTACGTATTAGATGAGTGGTTTTTACCCTATACGAATAACAAATTACACCTTCTCGATAACAGAAAATGTTTTTGGTATTTCAGAAAAAAATTAAAACTATTTTTTTGGCGACACCTTTTAGGGGAAATACAAAAGTAACTGCCGTATGTAGTATAAACATACTTCAAATAAATGAATTTTTCGATGAAAAGTTTGCCTTCTCTTCTTCAATCCGTTACAATAAATTTTATCTCTTGAAAACCGTTCGCGTTGCTGGATTGAAGTGGACCCTCAAAGGTGCATTATTTTAATGGTAAAATATGGACCGCTGGCGTTTTAAAATCACTGAAAATAAAATTCACCTTATGGCAGTTTCACGGAAAAACGAATTTTTCATTGTCGACCTTCTCGTACTACCATTTAGTTTATACTTAATGTTGGTAATATTCAGTTTGTTTTGTTTAGCTTTATAAGAAAACCTTGTAGAATTCAAAAATGCAGTAACATACAGGGCGTCACACTTAAAATAAGCAAGTTGGCATAAACGTAAAAATATTTTTAAAAGATAGGGCTTACTGACTGATAATTAACCAAATTTTCAGAATCACCTTGTATATACTTTTTCATATATGGATCGCGGCCGGTCGTGGTGAAACACACTATATACAAGGTGAGTCAATCATAATGTCATTAAATTTAACAATATGTTCGGAAGTCCTAATATCAATAGAAATCGAGAAAAAATTGTTGAAAAGCTATTTTCTCTAAATGCGCTTCTTTATAAAAAACAGTTTTACAGTTGTGTTTAATCTATAAAAATATTTCCTATTTTATAAATATGTTATAAAACAAAATTGTGGCTTGAGAAAACAAAATTATTGTATATTCCCCGTAATAAAATTCTAAACCTAACCTTAATTTTAGGATAATGTGTGGAATAAAATCGTTTTATTGAAAGTGGCCATGTTTAAATAAATCTTTGTTGGATCAGCGACCGCCGCCATTATGTAAAATTAGTTGAAAGTATTAAAATTATATCGAAAAAATAATTTTACTATTTTTGAAAGATCAATTTATAACAAAATCATTAAATATAATTATACAGTGTGTCCACCGATAGAGTTGACAAGAGGAGAAACTCTTTTGTTTTTGATTTTATCGAAAAATGTCACTGTTTATAAAAGTTCTGCTTCTCGAAAAAATTAGATTCCCATAGAAACGTCTTAGAGCAGAATTAAAGAAAGCATAATTTGAATATGTTTTGAATTGAATTATTTATAATTTTAAGGAAATGTGGTCTAAACTAAAGGGCATAATTTTATTGTCACAAACATATCTATAGTTTATCAATAAAATTTGCGGCGCAATAAAATTGAAACAGGAGTTTGTTGAAATGATAATATTGTGAAATATTTTTATACCTATCTACCAGTTACAAAAATGATCGCCATTGAGTTTAGACTATTCCATTTTTAAATATAAGCACAAATAATTATGAATCTGCATTATACACCAATATTAAAATGATTTGGTTCTATTCTTCACTAAAAAATATAATGTTTCTTTAAATAGTACAAAAATACAGACTACAAAACGTTTTTATAGTTGCTGTACAAAATTGTTTTAAAAGTGTTGCATACATTTTTTATAGAACTGTTACATTAACAAAGTGTTTTATAAAAGGGGGCCTTTTTCGATTCTATAAGTATCGTATAAAGACATTTAACCACGTTATATGAATTAGAAGCTCGTATAAAATTTATTTTGTAGCAATTTATAGAATCTTTATAAAATTTATTTTGCTAGTTGGGCTGTATATGGTGTTTACTGTTAGGAGTTTAATATTGGCGAAAGGAGTCGACATGTGACGCGCCATTTAAAAAACCGTCATCGTAGAGGAAAGACTCACCTTCCGTTGACGTGTTCCGCGTAAAAACTCACCCCTAGCCGGCACCCGATGCAGCCCTTAAGCGGGCATAAATTTTCTGCCTGCGTGGGAGATCGCCTATGCGCGCCATTACTTCATTCCTTCACTCTGGCGCCCCTTTCGACGTTCACACACTTCACTGTCCTAAGCCCCCGACATCGGATTAACGTTATAATAAAACACGTCGCCTGGAAAACGCCCTGTTTGCGCGCCGACTTCGGTTGAATGAAAAAGTCAACCGCGAATGACGCCAATTGTGTGAGAAATAGCGCGTCTCTTTTTCTGTTTAAAAAAATAAATACATCGTGCGTGAAAATTCTTCTGTGCAGTGGACAAATATAATAGAATCGTTTTCGGAAGCCGAAGTAGGCATAACTATTATTAAGGAATATACAGGGTATCCCAACGAAAATTTGACCACCCCTATAATTGGAAAACCGAATAATATTTCATAATTCGCCGAGACCCGTCGATTTTTGTTCTTGGGGGGAGTTTTTTTGACAGTCAAGCCAACTCGATATGTTCATCCCCCTAATGCCTAGCAACCCCAACTTAAAAATTTCAAATGCAACTACCCCACTTGTGGCACATCATTTTAAAGCCCTTTTCAATGCGAATACAGTGACATACCGTTTTTAGAAATCGGTTGAGATTTGACAGAATTATTGGTTACAAACGAAAAGATGACAAACCAACTTACGCGTAGTAATTTCTACACAAATGCCCACCACTAATAAGTTTTTCATCTACTACACATGACCGCATTACCTAATTATTATTGATATGTCTATCAGTTTACAAAAAAAGTCAGAAATGAAATAAAAAAGCTGAAGCAAATAATAAATCAGATTTATTTGATGAATTGCTCAAAATGACCCCCGTTAACTCACAAACAATAATACAGTCCGTTTTCAAATTCTGTTCGAACATTATTAAAGACATCCGCAGTTATTAATCGGCATTCTTCTACAATTCTCTGACGTAACACTTGCAATGTTTCCGGCTGAGTGGCGTACACTCGTGATTTTAAATGACCCCACAGAAAAAAGTCCAAAGGGGACAGATCCGGAGATCTTGGTGGCCATTCGACGGGACCTCTTCTGCCAATCCAATGCCCCGGGAAATGGTCATCCAAAAATTGTCGCACAGCAGCAGCATAGTGCGGGGGCGCACCATCTTGTTGGAAGGTTATTTCATTTTCTAGTAAATTGCCATCGCTTCATTCCAGGTCGATCAACAGTTTAACAATTTGACATGTATTACTCAATATATTTCTAAACGCTTGGACAGTGGCGATCAGGTTGGACGATGGTATTCAATGTCAAAACTATCCAATATGGGTTTGACCAATTCATTTATTAATTTTTTTACCTTTTATTTATCAGAGAAGAAACTGACAGTGCAGTATCGTGGTTTCCAATCGATAGATATTGACGCCACTTCTGGAGTCCCTCAAGGGTCAGTTTTCGGTCCCCTGTTATTTTTAATCTTTATAAACGATATCACTTGGTCTTTAAACTGTAATGTACTTCTCTATGCCGATGATCTCAAGTTGTATTTATCTGTGGGAGACTTGAGCGACTGTCTTTTGCTTCAGTCAAATATAGATAAAAATCGACATTGGTCGATTGTGCGATTCGTTTGTTTCTTCATCTACCGACTTAAATTTTCGGATGCAGAATTTTGTGGATATATTTTTTGATAATATTTCACATATCAAGAGAGTTTTTTTAAGCAACAACTTGCTGAACTGATTTTTATATTTTTACTTTTAACTAATTTTTGTCTATGTATTTCGGTGCTTTTTATTTTTATGTACTTGTGTTTTTTTATGTATATATGTAACATCATTAGCTGTTTTTTCCGACTCAGTAATTGGTACTGACCGTCGGATGGTGTACTCTAAATAAATAAATAAATATACCGCTGAGCCCTTGCCACAGCACCTGCACTAGAGAAGGATGGCCAATAAGATGCACTCCTTGTCATCTTATTTTTTCTACACGACAACTACGAAACCTAAAGGAGCGTTGCTGTGTTAAACCTTAACCCCCTCCCCCACCTAAACAGCGCCAACTCCATCGACTGCGGGTGATAAATCTGGCTAGAAATTCTAGAGATGTAAAACGCGATTTTCAGTAAATTTTCTCTATTGCTCTGTTTGGAATAACGCGGCTGTTGGTCATGAAATAGAGGCCAATTGTGATGGCAGATTCTCTGCATTCGTGCAGTTGGCAAAACCGCACACATATGCAACGCGGGGCGCGATAAATCAATTTTATATACTGGAGGAAAAAACTGGCGCTGCAATTTGGTAACGTTACATGAAATAGTTAGAAGGACGGGTCTCGTCACCTGCGGGCAAAGAAAGTAAGTACAGGGTATCTTACTATGACGGTCCATTAGACACACAAACACAAAAGGATTCGTACTATGCTCGTGGAACGTGTCTGACGAATGCACTTGACCAAATAAATCAACTTTGTTGTTAATCGGTTTGGAATACAAAAAAGTGTAAAGAAGCAAAAGGTGAAGGCAATAGCGCATATGATGGTCTATTTTATTTGTAATATTATACAGGGTGATATACAGTGCTTTCGAAAAGTAACGAATAAATTAATTATTTTTGAAATTGAGAAATTGAGAAAAAATCGCCTGGCACGTCGATTTTGTTTTTTAAAAAGGCACTTTTTGACATACGATCCATATTTGTGACGTCATCGTTTTTCGAGATATGACCTCATCGACATTTTTTTAAACAGCAACCCCCAATTATGACCATGCCATTTGAAAGAGCGTGTCATTCTACATACATACATCATGAAAAATTATGGTGTTACATAACCAAAATTTCAAGAAAATAATGTTTGAAGATTTTAAAATTTAACTTTCACAATACTGTGCACCTCCCCCTTATGCAACACCTGTCCGTGCTTATTTAGATGAGTTGTTCCCGAATCGTTGGATAGAGAGAAGGGGGCCGATTGAGTGGCCAGCCAGATCGCCTGATTGACACCCCTAGATTATTTCTTGTGGGGATACTTAAAAAGCAAAGTATACGTTACTAGACCGGTTAATTTAGAAGATTTAAAAGCAAGAATTCGTCACGAGATACATCGTATACCTCCTTAAGTTATTGATAATGTCCAAAAAGAATTTATTAATCGTCTTGGCTACTGTCAGGCAGCCAACGGTGCACAAGTTGAACATTTAATTTAGTAGATTTTTTACATAATCATTATCATTGCCAGTATTGTGAAAATTAAATTTTAAAATCTTCAAACATTATTTTCTTGAAATTTTTGTTACGTAGCACCATAATTTTTCATGATGTATGTATGTAGAATGACACGCTCTTTCAAATGGCCAAAATTGGGGGTTGATATTTAAAAAAATTGTCGATGACGTCATATATCGAACAACGATGACGTCACAAATGTGGGTCGTAAGTCAAAAGTGCCTTTTATTAAAACAAAATCGACGTGCCAGGGGATTTTTTCTCAATTTCAAAAATAAGGAATTTATTCATTAATTTTCGAAAGCACTGTATATTTTTTGGCAAACAATTATCGATGACACCTCCACACCTCCTCACTTGTAAGTTTCTAAAGCTGATAATTTTTTGTTTCATACCTACTGTCATACTAAATATGCACACCGAATTTGGTTATATTAAAAACTTTTTAATTTTTGACACGCTATAACTGAACAATGGCCAATTAATTTTGGCCCTGGATTTTTGACCTCTACTTAAGAAATATTAGCTTAAATACCTTTACAATACAGTAAAAATCTAAGAAAGCTTATAATACAGAGTATATGGGTAGATACTGAGGGGACAATTCAACGTTGGTCGGGGCACACAATATTGTTAATACCTAATATAAAAGGTATATAGAAAAGGAAAAATGAGTTCATAAAACACTTTATCAGTTGTCATAATTTTACACCCCTTTCTGTCGTCCTCATTCCATAATATATCCATTTGGACGACAATAGTAATGAATATTAATGACGAGCAAAGCATATACACGATGGCGACGTGACGCTTTATCGAATTTTCTTAAAATATTCCGTCACGACACAACATTTCAATCTCGCACGGTCCGTTTCCCTTCCATCCTTTGCCCGCGATTCAGCCGTCTTTTTTACACTTCACAGCCTGCTGACCATATTTTACAGGTCTCTGTTCGTGCTATCCCAAGGGAATATACCCCCCAGTTAGGTGCATACAGGTTAGTCTCGGAAAGATCCTTCCGCGTTGCACGTAAGCATAAGTACATTTTTTTCACGATGCAAAGTGTCTACCGAAATAACTGTAAGTGTGCTATGGATTTATCGTTAAGAAGCGTTCCCTTTCTCAAAACTGTTGACGTTAAACAACCTACACAGGATATAAAGGGCAAAAGACATTTAATAGGTGATAGGTTTGGCCTAAACAAACAAAAAAGTATATTGTAACATCACATAATAACACAGACTAATGTGATCAGTTTTTTTTGGGGGAAAAAATTAAAAAGTGTTATAACTAGAGTTTGATATTTTTTCCTAAACTGCCTATATGACAGATAACAGATAATGTGCTGATTTATGGACAGTGTGACAAGTGCATGTTATCGTGTGACCAAAAACGTTTTCCGAATAGACAAAATATTGTTGTAATGCCTTGGCGGTAAACGTGTGGCAGTGTTTTTATGTATTTGTGTACATTCGCGTGTTTTTTTTGTTATCCTTTGTGGTTTTCCCCGACGGAGGTAATCCACCTGGTCGTGATCGCCGGGCCAAGTAAGTACTTCGCTTTAAACAAAAGAACGGTCGACGGAAGGAAAATATAAATTCTGGAAATACATATCAGTAAAGTAGCTGCTGCCTTCCTGTACCACCATATTGTTTCCCATTAAATAATAGATAATCTACATTTTTTCTATTAAAGCGGTTTAAATTGATACACGTGCCAACGCGGTGACCTGTCACTACCTTTGACTTATATATACTGAACATACCTAACCTCGCGCCTGACAGAAGACCAGTGGCGGCGATATATAAGGGTTTATTATAGTATTTGCAATTTGTACTTAGTCATAGTTAACCGTTTATACCCTAAGTAAGAATCTGATCCACCTTGTAGCCTTCCGGATCAGGCATATTGGTCAAACTGAATAACAGGTCCTATTTGTGTATCCGATCTGACAAAGGGACAGCGTAAGCTTCACGGGACACCGCCTCTATTCCCGGACAATAAAACTTCCCCGCCTCACGACCGGAAGTTTTCCCGACGACTTCCTTAAATCCCACCCGTAACGTCTGGGTAGAGAAATATGGCGGGATTTGTATTATGAAATATGCCCCGACGATAAGGTGTCTTACGTTTTTTTAAGCACTGCGTCCTTGACAACGTTCGTTTGGTCTTTACTACGAAAAATATACAGGGTGATTCAGTCGTAACGTCACCAATTTTAACAACGAATTCAGAAGGCCTAATAAAGACAGAAAATCGAAAAAAAAATGTTTACTAGACCTTTCAAAAGGGAATCAAATCAGCCAATAAGCTCCTAGGCATAAGTAAATATTAAAAACGCAGTAAACAGTAGATTATATATATATAAAAAACTGTTTATAGGCCGTTTAGGCCCAGAGCTGTGTTATTCTCCTCCACTCCATTCTACTCTTCGCCTTTCTTTTCCAATTCGTTACATTTTTCCTTCCTTAGATCTATTGCCACTGCCTCACTCCATCGCTTCCTTGGTCTTCCTCTTTTTTTCTTGTAGTTAGGTTTACTCCCTACAATTTTCTTAACTGTCCTTTCATCTTCCATACGTTCTAGATGCCCTAGCCACTGCACTCTTCTGGCTTTTACAAATTCGCCTATTTTTGGTGCCTGGTACATTGCATATATTTCCTTATTATTTCTCCTTACATAGCCTTCCTTCTTCTTCTTTCGCCCTAGAATTCGTCTTAAGATCTTCCTTTCCCAGGTTTTCTCTTGACTTCTTATTAAGGTTCCAGGTTTCACTGCCATACAGCGCTGTCGGTCTCAAAATTATTTTTTACAGTCTAAATTTTACTCCTCTAGACAAATCCTTTGATTTCATTAAGTGGATGACTGCTGCCGAACTTCTGTTTGCTTTTATTATTCTCCTATTAATTTCTTGCTCCTCATCACAGTTAGCTGTTATCAGCGCCCCTAAATACATATGTTCTTGAACTTCTTCAAATTCCATCTCTCCGTGCTGCATTGTCACCTTGAAATTGGTATCTTTTTTGTTCTCCTATTCTCAAAAGCTTACTTTTCTCTTGATTTATCTGCAATCCCCCTTTTCGTGCTTCCTCCACAAGTTTTCTTGTTACTTCTTCTAATTCCCTACTATCTCTAGCAATTATGGTCACTAACTTACTATTTGGTAACTTTTAAACAATATGTGTCCTTCTTTGTTCAACTGACTATCTCTTATGACCTCTTCTAGTACTAAATTAAAAAGAAGCGTTGAAAGTCGGTCTCCTTGTCTCAGTAGTAAAACCTTCCCAACATTCACCTATTATTCGTACTTTGTTTTTAGCTTTTTCTAAGGTCATTTTATAGCCTAATCAGTTTGGTTGGTATCCCAAATTGTAGATTAATTACCTAATAAATACAAGGTCAAGATCCACTTGGACGTCGACATGGAATCGTAGGCGTGCCGGCTTGTTTATCACTCCATGTGACAGACTGTTTTCGTCGACAACAGGAAGGTTTATTCATTTTTCTATACTTCCCTTAAAATTAATAAGAATACTACTGAATCAACCTATATAAAAAAGAAATTACAGTAAGAGTCCGGAAAGTGGTACAGACGTAAATGTAACAGGACACGACGTTAGTCAAAGCTTCCAGGCTGCAAGAGAAAAGATTAACACAAGCCTTGGAGGCGAATCAACACGATAAAAAAGAGCAGTAATTAAGAAGTCTCCAAAGTTATTTCTTAAAGTAAAAAGCGAATCCTTTTAAATTTTTACGAAGTTCAAAGTAAAGCCGAAGCTCCGTTCCCCGGAAAAATGAAATAAATTGAACAAAATAAGTAGGGGAGGGAGTATTAAGGTCGCCATTTGTTAATTTAGTCCCTTCGGAGTTCCTTTGAGGGCTCGTTCGCGGAGCATGTCTGAAAGATTAATATGACATATAACTGTGACAGCCCTTCGCCTGTCTTCTTAACGGGGGAGAGGTCCGCGGTTTTTCTTATCAAGATGTTCATTTGGCGCAGTCGAGGCAGAAAAATATTATTAATCGTTACATTCACCAAATGGGTCAATCAATAATGAAACAGCATCTTGGTAATATTTGAACTAAAGCAGTCTTTCATGACATGTGTTCTATCTTTAAGGATTTTCGTGTAAATTAAATTTGATGAGATTGGTCATGAAATTACTGTCTAATTGCAGTTTCTGTAACTGTACATTTTTAGTCAAACATCTGTCTTATTACTTTTATACATTATAAACCCTTTATGTGAGGTGCGAACAATTTTCAGGCAAGTCTATTCCCACCGACACTTGAGTTCAATGAGAGCCAATTGAGAAATTAACTGAACATTTTTCAAGACAACTTCCCCCGACATGCACTTGACATCCTTAGAAACTGTGAAAGGAATGCACTCGACTAGAACGACGTACAAGCGAAAAGAACTAGGTGAAGTGCCTTTCCCAAAGGCGAACTTACGTCTTACCCAAGAGAATTAAATTAACTAAACTTTACCTAACACTTTTCCTAGAAATTCCATGTCTCGGAATCATAGCTGCAATTAACGCCGTTTCCATCACGATTTAGGATTAACAAATTACCATAATAATAATATGCCACCACTTCCTATATATATATATATATATATATATATATATATATATATATATATATATATATATATATATATCTTGTCGATTACTTTTAAAAACATGTTTTTATTTATGTTTTTAGTTCACTTTAGTTCCTGGACATATTTGAAGTCTGGAGATCCATCATTACTAAGCAAGTATCGCCCTATCACAATTTTGAACAACTTTGCCAAGGTTTTGGAGAGGTCATTATATAACATCATCTATCCATATGCATGTAATCGCATTTCTCCAAATCAACATGGATTCATTGAGAAAAGGTAAACTTCAACAAAGGACCCCGCAATAATCTTATGGAAATTGGGTTTCTGTCAAATTGTCTGAATTTTTGATATGTTGTAGATTTTGTCATCCTGAACAAAAGTCTCCATGGGCACAAAGTGCCAAAATGAATAAAGCTCCCCTGACCCGCTGCAGAACTATTCATTTTCAATACTATTTACAGATGTCAAAAGCATATTTTAATTATTCTAATATATAGGGTAATGTTTTTGAGGTCACTGGATTCAACCCTCATGTCAGATTGAACAAATTGACCGTTGACAGCTGTCAATGCACTGTCAACGAAGAATAGAAAAGTAAATATTCTCGTTTCACATTGAGAGTTTGGGCTTTTGAGGTCGCTGAATTCAATTCTCATGTCAGATTGGACAAATTGACCGTTGACAGCTGTCAATTCACTGTCGACGAAGAATAGAAAAGTAAATAGCCTCTGTTGACATTAGCAGTTTGGGCTTTTGAGGGAGCTGAATTCAATTCTAATATCAGATTGGAAAAATTGACAGTTGACAGCTGTCAATTCACTGTCAACGAAGAATAGAGAAGTAAATATTCTCTGTTGACATTGAGAGTTTGGGTTCTTGAGGTCGCTGAATTCAATCAATTTTTCCAATCTGATATTAGAATTGAATTCAGCTCCCTCAAAAGCCCAAACTGCTAATGTCAACAGAGATTATTTACTTTTCTATTCTTCGTCGACAGTGAATTGACAGCTGTCAACGGTCAATTTGTCCAATCTGACATGAGAATTGAATTCAGCGGATTCAAAAACCCAAACTGTCAATGTGAAAAGAGGATATTTACTTTTATATTCCTCGTTGACTGTCAATTCACTGTCAACGTAGAATAGAGAAGTAAATATTCTCTGTTGACATTGAGAGTTTGGGTTCTTGAGGTCGCTGAATTCAATCAATTTTTCCAATCTGATATTAGAATTGAATTCGGCTTCCTCAAAAGCCCAAACTGCTAATGTCAACAGAGACTATTTACTTTTCTATTCTTCGTCGACAGTGAATTGACAGCTGTCAACGGTCAATTTTGCCAATCTGGCATGAGAATTGAATTCAGCTCCCTCAAAAGCCCAAACTCTCAATGTGAAAAGAGAATATTTACTTTTCTATTCTTCGTTGACAGTATATTGACAGCTGTCAACGGTCAATTTGTCCAATCTGACATGAGGGTTGAATCCAGTGACCTCAAAAACATTACCCTATATATTAGAATAATTAAAATATGCTTTTGACATCTGTAAATAGTATTGAAAATGAATAGTTTTGCAACGGGTCAGGGCAGCTTTGGCAGCTCCGTAGCTGCCAAAATGTTCATTTTGGCACTTTGTGCCCATGAAAACTTTTGTTCAGGAAGACAAAATCTACAACATATCAAAAATTCAGACAATTTGACAGAAACCCAATTTCCATAAGATTATTGCGGGGTCCTTTGGTTCATCTCACGCAGCATATATCGGAGTTATTTGCTCTTTGCGGATGACCTTAAGCTCTTCTCTAAAGTTAATACTGTATCCGACTGCGAGAACATGCAAAATCAGTTAATAAAAATGAATCAGTGGTGCTTGGAAAACAACCTAAATATGAACGTTTCTAAGTGTAAGGTTATGATCTACACTCGGAAACGTGTACCTATTTCCTATGATTACACATATGATTCACATCTATTGCAACGCTGTGATGTCACTAAAGCTTTAGGAGTCACTTTTGATAAACAATTCACATTCTCGAATCACATACAATTGTACAAAAGCAACTTTCTTAACTGATTTAACCTTGGGTTAACGAATATTCCGAGTGGATGAGACTTTATTCTCTAAATAGCCGAGTTTACAATCTAAATGCCATGTCGAGCATCCATTGTCAACTGAGAGCTCGCGATACTTCCTCCGTTCCGGCGGTAATTGATTCCAGGCCAGGTCGCTCAGCTAATGCGATTTCGTACTTTGCAGTCAATCCCGGTGTATGCATAAAGTGCTTCTAACTACCGGCATCTTCCATAGTTGGCGCTGCGATCCCAAGTACTTCAAGCAACTTCAGAAATTAAAAAAGTTTCGTAATACGCCTTTCAAACGTATATGTATATGAATACATATTTACACATAAAAGTAGACGTCCCTTTTCTACATACGAAATTTTAGTAGATGTGCGAGGAAAACGCAATCCGCTGGTTTTAGATACTACCCCGAGGATTATCTGATGACAACCTGTTGAGAACAGCTTCCCTAAGTGGGGTGTAGTATTATGTAGCATCTCCTGAGTTGTACGATGTTGTTTTAGTCGTGGTAACATCGCAATTATACGCGCATTAAGGCAAAATATGACAACGAGACGCTTCTACAAGCATTCCCCAACTAAACGTTAATAAAATAACCAGAACTATGCAAACCTATACGTATATAAAATGTTTATTAGGATCTGACACCATTCTAATGCTTTTGAAACATAGTACATACGTTAAATTTTCGCCACTGGAATATACGTTAAATATACAGGTTTCAACAATGTCTTGGATATACTGATAATATGTAATATGCACTCTATTTCTTAAACTTTAGCCTTAATATATTACATATTATTATTAATATAATATCTTACCATTCAATACTGACAAAGTGAATGATTGATAATTGAAATTCGCAGGTGTTAGTTTGGCACATTAACACTCTCCGATAAAGTCTAAACTATCTTTCCATTGCTGACACCTTCAAACTGTATATGTATGTATTGAACTTACACACATATTCTACTAACACAGTATAACACTTTATGATTAAATATCTTTTACAAATGTATTACCTTTCAGGATCCTTTGGGAAGTGAAAGAACGAAATATTCTCCCAAGCATTAGTTATAATCATCGACTGAACAATAAGACCCATGACAAGCCATTATTACTGATAAATAAAATTAACTCACCCGATAACCGTTCCACAGGGCACCGAGTATCAAATAGATCCAATAAATAGTCAAATGCTCAGTTGGTGGAGCAGAGAAGCGGTATGGAAAAAGGGAGAAGGAGTGGTGGGGGATGGAGAGAGGTTCAACTGTTAGTATATTTAAACTGTAACTATATACTCGATAAATGTTGAACAATGGAATTTGAAGCATCTACTTGACTGTTCGTAACTGATGGATGCAGTAAAACGTTAAATCCATTTGGCAATATAAATCAAGTATAATCAAAAAACTTTTGCACTCTACACTATATCCACCAACTTAAAATATGACAAAGAAACAAAAGGCTGTAAGGTGTTCTAAGTGCCTTCTGCGTTCATATTCAATCCAGACCAAACTTCAGTGACAACTAAACTACACACAACGTCCGCAGTCTTGAACTCCCCCTCCTTCTTCTTAAGGAAATCTTTTTGTCAGAAAAATCAAATACATTTATAATAGTATATTGCCTTGGGAGATGTGGGGTGTCTACGGGCATACTGCACCAAATAAATACCGATCCTCCTTAGATACTCGAGGACGTCCACTACGTGGTCTGTTTTCCACCGCATCAAATTCTTCATATCTGCGTACTATTCGTACAGCAGATGATCTAGGAATGCCCAACATGTTCGATATCTGATGAATAGAATATTCTGCAGCATGTAAAGTAGTCATTTCTGTTTCCAGATACGTAAACAACTAGCTTGTATATATAATCCAACTGATTGTAAACAATGCGCATACAATGGAATTAAACTAGAAAACAATTTGGCGAATCCTTGCAAAAGCTGCTCTGACGCGAAGCAACCAAATTTTATCTGTTCGTGCCTCTATGCGATTGGCAGACTATTCTTTTTACTCTGCACATGCACACAACGAATTCGGCAATCAAAGCTATCTGTAAACACGCTGTTTACCGTTTTCAATATTCAGTTTCCCCAAACAAAATCACCATGAAAATACTGAAATAGTTTCGGTGCAACGAAGGGTATGCATGTAAAAATAGATCGGATTCAAGCGATATTGATTGCGACGTTTTTTAACGCATTAAATGCGACAGCAACTTTCAAATGAGTGCTTCAAGTCTGCAGTTAAAGTAAGCAGGACATTTATGTCACCGCATCTCAAGCGAATATATGCAAAATCCAGTTTTAATACTTCGAGATTCTGGTGCAAATTTGCATCGGATTATGCATAAAATTCCAATCTCTTTTGTGAGATCGTTTCCGTAGACGTTTTGCTCTCTTTGTCGCAGCGTCTAAAGACTTTGGATGTGTACGGAGCGGCTTTAAAGTTTGTTTGAACTGGAAGCGAATGCCGAATTTTTTTAAAGTCTCATAAAAGATAGCATCGCCGTTTCGAAACTTTTATGATAGAGTTTTATAAAAAAAAACTATTTCCAAACAAAAATTTGTTCAGTATGGATTGGAATAACAATTAATACCTTAAATGAGATTTTTCAGTGTCAAAATTCTACTGAAACAATTAATACAAATTTGTGCTTATTTTGTTGTAGAATAAACTACAAAAATATAGTATACCATGTAAGTTCGTTATAAATGCAAAAGTATTATAAAATATTTTACTACATTTTGTAATAAACGTCATATTGTATAATGTAAAATGCAGGTATAGTGCAAAATAATAATATTTATAGATTGTATTAGTGCCAAAACTACAGACACGGTTAATTTTAGTATTACTTACTATAAATTGTATTTAAGTAGTATGTACACGTGGTCGTGTGCAATAATAAAAAAGTACCAATACTGGTTATAAATGATTTTCGTTTGTTATTAGCGTATTTACATTTGCATTACTTGCATTAAATTCATTGATAACTCGTTCTCAACTCAACTGGTCGAATATTTCTAACAGTTCAAACAAATTGCTGCAGAAACAAATTTATTGAATAAAAGATATCCAGATAATACCCGTTAACCATACACCGTTAGACAATATGTTGAGCAATTCCAGGGGAAGTGCATCCCATTTAGAGAATTAAACGATCTTTTAGAATCAAGGAAAAAAATATGGTGTTGCCATTTAAAAAAAAATCGATGACGTCATTACTCGAAAACAAATGACATTTGAAAATCGTATTTTACGCTAAAATATGTATTTTTTAAATTAAAAATTGACCTGTTCGAGAATTTTTCCCACAATATAATTGTTCTGTTTTTATTGAATTTATTCCATACTTTTGGCGCATACTGTATTCACGTAGGTCCTAGGCTTTAACGTACATGTTCTGGAATTTAGCATCACGGAAGATGTGATGCGAAGAAATAATACTACAAATTGTGTTAGAAGCTATAATAACAACAAGTTGTGGTACATACATCTACAAATGTATAAGCAATTATAATAGAATCGTTTTCAGAAGGCGAAATAGGTAATAAACTGTTGGCGAAACCAGACATATACCTTTGAGCCCTTTCCACTTGTTTGTAATATATCTAAGTCATGCTCAGGTACTAACGTTACGGAGAAATTACCTGCACTAGAGAAGGATGTGAAATAAGATGTACTTCCCGTCAAAAACAGACGGTTGAACAGAGCCGAACTTGGAATAGTTCCGTTGATCATTCTATTGCGTTGTGTTGATTCTTCTGTTGTGGTATGTTTGTGATGCAGTTTTAACGAAATTGTAACTTATACCTGTCATAAGCAGGTAAAATAAATGTATACATTTCGTCTCACCAAAGTTTTATTGTCCACTTCGCCTTCCGAAAACGATTGTACCATACTATATACTTTTGTGTACTGGATTCTCTTATCTATTGTGAGCGAATGAAGTTTGTATGCCTATACTCGCGATAACATGGTTTTTGGATATTAAAGAAGAATATACTGCAAATATCATAAATGTTGCTACTTCGAGCTCTGAGGAGTTTCAAAATTTTTTTTTCGACGTAACAACGCTCCCCTTGAGATTTAGCGATCAATAACGTCCACCTCACGGACACAGTGATACTCAGCACTAATCGCCCGTCGCCGCCCCCGTTCCGCGCCTCTGCTAATCGGGGAAAACTGATGGTATTCCCGCTACCGATCCCAGAACCTGTCTCGCCTTTCATTAACACCGATAACAGATGTTGCTCCACCGTTTTACATTATCTGCCTTGTCAGCCAGAAAATGCCTCCTAGATAAATTAAAAAGGAGCGGCCCCCGGGAGCGGGAACTGCCGCTGAGTCGGACGGAGCGTATCGTAAAATTTATAGACGGCCACTTGTCTTTACTGCGATAGGGGGTGACTTCGTAGGCCAGTTTGGGATATAAGTTTAAGTGAAAATCGGTGTCGGGGATTAAGGCGATGGATTGTAGGGCTTTCTTACAACATTAAAGAAAGCATTCGGGGATTTGTAACCGATTTCAATTTGCCGCGGTACGCGCCCCTCCCCCCCGCGCAGTGACGGCTCGTGCACGAAACGGTAGGCGAAGAGCCGAATACCGACACGGAAATAACAGCACAGCTGGCGCCATAAAAACTTATTCTAGTTGTATAAACAGGCAAAGTAACTCAAGCGATACAAAATTACTTTTAAAAGATAAGCAAATCAAGTTATAACTCCAGTAACAGCGCTCTTGATACGCCATTATATCGTTCGGGGTGGTTCGAGCGTGGAAGCGAAACAGCGCTGCCACGTCAGGACCACACAGATAATAACATTACTTCAATACTTTGTATTTATTTAATTTAAATCTAACACCGTCAGTCGTGTCTCCGGCACTTATTTTCAGTAAACTTGGAGATCACACAACACATATGGAGGGGGGATACGTAGAAAGAACAATGCAATGCAACCCATAACTTGGATTGTTTTGCGTATCGATCTTTAGAGCCATTTTGTAATAGGTTTCAAAATCAAAGTGCAGCTGATTCCAACTTTATTAACAAAGTGCTATGAACGATGACTGTTGTTTTACGCGTGCTGCCATTTTAAACAGGTAAGTACCATACTACTTCCTAGGTATACGTAACTACAAGCTGCTTAAATAATTGAACATAATACTAAAAAATCATATTCAGTTGTAAAATGTGGTGGATACGTTAAGATTCAAAATAAATTGTAATAACTCCATTCGAAAATAATTATTCCTATATCTACATTTGTTTTTATTAACAAATAAATAATACTTGTGAATAATAAGATAAAATATATATTCATTCATGTATCTAGGTATAAAAAGATCTGTTTACTCCTTGTTGTCGACTACCAGCACATTAAAACCGCAATAAAACCTAGGCTATTGGTCTAATAAGTAGGTCAACAATCACTCTCGACAAACCTGGGTTATCAGTGAAACAATGATATATAACATTTATTAATTTTTTAAAATTAACTTGATCAATTATTCACTATTTACTACTGATTTCATTTCTCCTTAAACATTTTAAGAAAATCCTTATTTATTACTTTTGTTTATTATGTTTTCAGAATAAAACAGGTAATTTAATGTAGTGAAGTCAGACAACAAAATTTAAAGTTTAATTGATACTATACAACTTTACATTTAATTTTTTTCGATGAACCTAAACCTACCTGTATTTCCAATTAAAGTTACATTAAAATTGTCTTCCAAGCAAACAATGTTACAATGCTTCCTTTCGTCGCGTTTCCTTGCCCTACACCACATTTTTCTTTCCATTTTTTGGCACGATGAAATATTTTTTATTAGGCGCTGTATGCTGTGTTGGTACATAATGGCATAATTCAATATACATGGAAATCGTATACAGATATGAACTAAAGCACACTGCTGTATTTTGGTATACAGGAGCGAACGGCGTCTGACGTCACAGGTCTACGCTGTGGCGGCGACCGTTTTGTGGAGGCGTGGCCAGACTAACTTTTTAAATACCGTTTTTAGGCTTATTTTTCCACGAAACTGTCTAGGACAAACGTCATTTCGATTAAAATAATACATCATCATACAATATCTTCATTATTGTACAAAGATTCAAAGCGTTTCCCATCCCGTAAGGCGAATCCCAGTCGGCGAGGAACGAGCCAGCGGCGTGTAATTAAAAAACAAAACAATCCGACCTTCGCCTGCAATCCCGCTGCATTTGCTTGATCTCGGCGAAGTCTCCGCGGGCCCTCCGGTCTGATTAAGTCGCAAAATAATTCCCTTATCGATTCGTACCGCTCAATCTGGCGACCCGACTCGCTGCACGGCCGATATCTCGGGGCCGCCCGCGATTTCGGCGGTCCCGAACGCCGAAACAAGTTGTATTCGGGTGAGTTACGGACGTTTCACGCCAACCTGGATCCGAATCGAGGGGTGGTTTTTTCCCTTTCTGTTTGCTTATCGCCCGCCCGTCCGCTTTTTCAGTTTGCCCTGCCGAGATATGCAAATGAAAAATTGATGCTCGATTTTTCCCGGACCCCCCTCCCACCCCTTTCGCCGCTCCCGGCCCACCGCGACATTAATAATATTTGCTTCACCTCAGAAATTAGGCGGTCGCGAAACTGGGGGATTACAAAAGCCGCCAAAAGGGACGCATCGGGCGTATTGAAAATGAATGGTTAATCACATCCTTTTTCAACAGTTACCACAGACTCACTATTGTTTTATTCTATTCTATTCGATCTATTACAGCTTATGGACTGATTTTTAATTAAACTGTGGGCGGAGTTGCCCAATGGAATAAGAATATCTACATTAATACAAGGTGAGGTTGACAGAGAAAAGTGGTCGATTAATGTCGACATTTAAATGGAGCACATTTATATTTTTATGTATTCGAATGCCTCGTGACATTTTTAGTAAATTTCATAGAATATTCATTAATCTAGCTACAGCCGCTTTCGAGTTATTTGCCTTTTTTCAAACTTTTTGACCGAGGGGTTCATAATGGCTTGCCAAGATGGTGTAATTAATACTCTCGTCTATCGTAGTCGTGTCTTGGGTATCGAGGTTCCTGATACCAGATGCAGGGCCTGCCGCCAGGCGCCGGAGACGCTTATGCATCTCCTGTCGGCCTGTCCGGTATATGCGGCCACAGCGTATATCCAAAGACACGATTCAGCCTTACGGGTGTTGTATTATCATTTACGACACTCGTATGAGATAGACGAGACGCCAGTGCTGCCTTACGCTCCGGGGGATATAGAATCCGTTGTGGGGAATGAGAAGTGCCGAATTTATTGGAACTATTCATTCCCCACCCTCAGGCAAATTCAAGCCAATAAGCCTGATGTAGTCCTCCTCGACCACCAACTTAGGACGATGTTTGTGATTGAGTTCTCGGCTCCCGCAGAGAACAACATCGTCCTAAAAGAGGAGAAACGGAGGAAGTATCGAGATCTTCTCTCCGAGCGCCGCAGGCTGTATCCAGACCACTCTGTTAAGATTGTGGTGCTCATTATAGGCGTCCTGGGTGGAATGAGACATAAGATCATACCGGCTTGCCGAAATTCGGCAGAGATCTTAGCCGGCAGAATGCAGAAGGCAATCGTCCTTGGTTCGCTACGTCTACTCAGAACGCATGATTTACGGGCGCAATGATTACTGACTCCACGGAGTGGAGAGTGGTCATTGCTTGACTCTTCAGAACATCTCCGAATGTGTCGGAGCTTCGGAAGGTGTTACTGGAAAAAAAAATAATAATAATAATAATAATAATAATAATAATAGTCTTTATTTATTTCCAAAAAGTCATAATAATTACTAGTTCCACATAGATTGGCGACGTTCGGCTATCTGCCGCTCTTCCACGTAACTAACAGTATATACAAAAAATGGTAGACTAAAATAAAGAAATAATCCTAAAAGTACATAAAACGTTCAAAGTAGATACAATTATCACGATACAATTATTGAGGAAAACGTATAGTTAAAATCCAGTTCTTAATCCGTCGTCGGAATGTGTCAATATTGGAAATGGACTTGATATGAGGGGGAATATCATTAAAGATCTTACAAGAGTTATAAGTAAAATTTCTTTCAAACTGCGCTGTTCTATGTCTAGGCACTGTATACATATCTCTATTACGAGTTAATAGAGTATGGGTATCGCAACCCCTGATAAGCTTATCAAACAAATAAGAAGGTGATTGGGTATTTCTAATTTTGAAAATAAGGCAAGACATATAATAAATGAACCGTTCATTTAAATTGAACCAATTAGATTGTAGAAAGACTGCTGACAAATGATCAAATTTACGCAAATTAAATGAATAACGTAAGCAACTGTTTTGAATCTTTTGAAGAGTGTTCTTATCTTTCTTCGTAAGTGCAGGCCAATAAACAACGTTACAATATGATAAATAAGACAAAATTAAAGAGTCACAGAGGAGCAATTTTGTATCCTTATTTAAAAAATCCTTTTGCATATATAAAATTTTTAATTTATTATAAGATTTTTGCACTAAATTGCAAACATGCTTGTCAAACCTAAGATTATTATCAATGAAAACACCCAAATTTTTGCAGTAATTGTCAGGTTTCAAAATTTGATCGGATATTTTTACTATAAATAAAGGATTGCTCATAAGATCTACTCTGCTTTACCAAAAAGTAAGACTTCAGTTTTTTTTCCCATTCAGTACGAGCTTATGCACACTAGAAACGCGGGCAACAGTATGCAAATCACTATTAATACAATCAGCCGCATACAAGAAATCCTCCGAGGCAAAAGAAAAATATAATTGTGTATCGTCTGCGTACTGATACATTTTACAGTGCGTAAGAAATGAGGGAAAATCTGCGGTATATATGGAAAATAGTGTGGGTCCCAAAATACTTCCCTGAGGTACACCTTGATTAACATACCTAAAAGAAGAATATGAGCTTCCCACACAAACTCTCTGACGTCGATTTGAAAGATAATTGAGAAAAAATGAAAGCACAGTGTTGCCAACTCCAAAATACCTCAATTTTTTTACTAATAGCGAATGGTCTAAAGTGTCGAATGCTTTACTAAAATCTAATAATATCAAACATGTATTAAGACTATTGTCACTAGCTCTAAATATGTCATCTGTAACATGCAGTAACGCCGTTGTAGTACTATGCAATTTCCGAAAACCTGATTGAACAGGAGGTAAGATATGATTTTCAGATAGCTGGTCACATACAATTCTTTCTAATACTTTAGATAAGGTACACAGAATACTGATAGGACGATAATCAGAAAGGGTTATCGGATTACTTTTTTTAGTAAAAATTAATGTACCTTGAGACTGGTTTCGCAGTACCTGAGCAACCTGTCATTTTTCTCCCTTACTTGTCGACGTAACTTTATTTTTTAACCGTTGCAGAACGTCATATAGGATATTAGAGCCCGGAAAGCCACGTAGAGGTAGTCCGTGGAGTTAACACTCCGGCGTAGGAATGTGAGTAATGTCCTGACAGGAGGATTCCCGCCGTTCCCTGAAATATCCGAGCCGATCTCCGCGAGGCGAGGCGAGTCATTACTCAGCCGGGGGGAGGGGGGGCCGAAAGGGGGGCGTCGGGACGAGTCTAATGGAGCGGGTAATTAAAAACCTACTTATTACGATGGGTAGCGGGAATCGCGGCCGCGGGCAAAAAGACCTGGATTTACGACCGGCTGGGAATTGAAAATCGGTGTAATTTCACTGCGCAATCGGAGGGTGTCCCCAAAACGCCGAATAGAGACAGGGGAAAAGCTATTTAATAATTGACTGTGTCTGGACTCCCTAATGAAACCAAAGGTTTGTATTACAAAAGAGGGGTCAGTAGAATTCCCGGTATTATGCGAAATAGTGAAAATCAAGAATTTAACAATCCTAGCGATATTGTCGAATCATTTAAAAAATATTTTCACAGTGTCTGTCTGCGATCCAAGAATACTTTTGATGCCAGTCGAAACTTTGATATTGATATTAATATACCTACTATTTCTAAAAATGCTTTTTCTAAAATCGAGATAATTATTTTTTTTTCTTTTCTTAAGTTTTATTGGGTTTTTGCCACACTTCTGAAAAATAATAAAAATTAAATAAGCCCTTGCGCCAAACGGAACAGTCAAGGGTTATTTTTGATTTAATTCCAAGTTTTTTTGTTAAAGATTGCGCTCAAATTTTAATCATTGCGCCTTGGGATTTTTCCTGATGATTGGGAGACGGCTAGCGTGTGCCCTATTTTAAAATGTGTTGACCCATCTTGTGTACAAAACGGCCGACCTATTACGCTTTTGTGTAATTTTGCGAAGGCCTTTGGCATCTCACTATATAACCGGATCTATCCTCACTTTAAAAACATAATATCGCCAGATCAGCATAGCTTCATGGAAAAACAGTCAACTAACACTAATTTAATTTGTATAACACAATTTTTGTTAAATGTATTCGATGTGCAAGGCCAAGTAGACGTTGTATACACAGATTTTTCAAAGGCTTTTGATCGCATACACCATAAAATATTGCTGTACAAATTATCTGATTACGGGTTTACTGCTAATGGGGTACAGTTATTAAAATCTTATTTATCTAATCGTTACAATTATGTTTCCTACAACGGCTTCAAATTTGTGGTTTATCCTATTACGTCAGGTGTCCCTCAAGGGTCTAATATTGGGCCATTACTCTTTTCATTATTTGTCAATGATCTTAACGTCTCTGTTACTTGTTGTTAAGTTGATTTTTACTGATCTAAAAATTTATTCGTCTATTAAGGCTTACGGTGAGCGCTCGATCCAAAGGGATATAGTTTTCGCTCAGTAACTTTTCAACGAAAAATGATAAAAATATGCGGTTTTTTTTAATAGACTACAAATATTATTTTACGTCGACGCTGTGTTTTGAAATTTTGAAAATATGCAAAGTTCATTTGAAAAAAAATTTATTTTACACTTTTTCAAAATTTCAAAACACCGCGTCGACGTAAAATAATATTTATAGTCTATTGAAAAAAACCGCATATTTTTATCATTATCCGTTAAGGAGTTACTGAGCGAAAACTATGGGTTTGTTCCAACACAGCAAGAATCGATTCCGAACCGTCCAGAATTAGTCAGTCAGTTCAGTTGTTAATGTACTCTCGGCGAATACGACGTAAGACGGTGTTGGTCAAACATTTCTCACGGTACTGAACCAGTTCTCGACGGTTGTTGGAACAGATCTTAAATATCGTTTGATAGAGCGCTCACCGTAAGCCTTAATAGTTTACATGACTGTACGGCTCTTCAGAACGAGTTAAACAAGGTTTCGCAGTGGTGCAATTCTAATATCATATACACGTAAAACAAATTCTATTCTTTTTCATTACAATGTAGATACTGAAGTTTTATTACGTACTGACATGACTAGAGATTTTGGGTGTATGCTTCGACAATAAATTGAGTGTCTCTGAACACATTGAGCAAACAGTTTCTGCTTCTTTAAAGCGTTTGGGATTCGTAGTAAGACAAGGTCGTGTATTTGAAGATAACCGAAGTTCTAATAAAACTGTTCTTCACTTTCGTTCGATCGAAACTTGAATATTGTTGCCTTATTTGGAATTCGTACTACAATTTTACATCAAATTAGTTGAATCCGTTCAGGATTTTTTTTAAAATTTCTAGCATTTCATGTGGACGGCGTATATCCCAACAGAGGCTGTGATTATAAGGAATTAAGTACTCGTTTCAATTTTAATTCTTCAGAGTTTAGGAGGAACTTTTACAGTTTAAAGTTTTTACATTCACAAGTTGCTAATTTTTGCTACTTCATTTCAAAACATTATATACAGGGTGTTCCAGAATGATGGTCAAATATTTTACCAGTGTATTCCACAAGCCATTTCAGGGGGGATCTTCATATGAAATTTTTTGCAATTTCGGTTCTTCCTGTTGAGATATTCGAGTCTCAAAATGGCGGGAAAAAATAGTTTTTTTATTTTTCCTTAAAAACGGTTACACTTAGAAATTTCAATTCTGGTACACATTATCAGCTAGTCAAAAGCTATTTTTTGGTGGTGTTTGTTCCTTAGCTCATGTTTCTGGAGGGCAGGAATAAGCAACTCTTAGATTTATTTCTTTCAGAACTTTTTCCTGCAATGACCGATTTCAACAAAACTTTTTTTTTAATACTACATATAATTTTACTACTTTTTTCCATCTTGTAATTTTTCCAGTTTGCGCGGAAAAAATATAAATAGTTTTCCTTACTCTAAACATCTTTTCGTCACCAGTTACTGATAACCGCAGTAGGCGGTTGCTATGTTGATGTTTATCTGTTGTTTTGTCAAATAAATCGCCATTAGGTCTATAATTGACAGTTTTTGCAAATATTTTTAAACAAAGGTATTCCTGTAACTGTTGCCAATCCTGCCGTATGCATATTCCGTCAATTTATTCGCTAATATTTGTACGGAAGAGTCAGTTGTTTACATTTATTTGCAGAAACTGTCGAGACAGATTTGTTTGACAAAACAACAGACAAACATCAACATAGCAACCGCCTACTGCGGTTATCAGTAACCGGTGACGAAAAGATGTTTAAAGTAAGGAAAACGATTTTTATTTTTTTCCGCGCAAACTATTGGTTGTATGAAAAAATTACAAGATGGAAAATGTAGTATTTAAAAAAAAAGTTTTGTTGAAATCGGTAATTGCAGAAAAAAGTTCTGAAAGAAATAAATCTAAACATGAGCCAAGGAATAGGCACCACCATAAAATAGCTTTTGACTAGCTGATAATGTGTACCAAAATTGAAATTTCTAAGTGTATCGGTTTTTTAAGAAAATTAAAAAAACTCTTTTTTTCCGCCATTTTGAGACCCCTAAAATGACTTGTGGAATACACTGGTAAAATATTTGACCATCATTCTGGAACACCCTGTATATAATATTGCTTTATCAAATTATATATACTTTAGGTACTGTATATTTTTGTCTCAAAAAACCTCACTGACCAAATTGTCGAGCTTTGAAATTTGAACTTCCCCTCCGCTAATCTCGAGGACGATCGACCATCTGGTGGAATTAGATACTAATCTGGAACATATCCCGCAAAACAACATATCACCTAGACTAAACCTCTTGCATAGCGATGTAACCCCAAATAATGTAACCAGGGTTACACACACATAGTCATACGACACCTCTAGCCAGTTTGATTAACTGCAAACACCTCTAAAGGAAATTAGCAAGAATTAACAGGGACGCCCTTTACGGAGAGGTATCAAGTTCTAGTATGGGTTAGGGGAGAGTGCTTACAGAAATACTGGGTGATTTCCAAGTTTATGTAAAACAGACCAGTTTAATGTAACAAGGACAAACAGCCCTAAAAACAAATCAGATCTTAGCTACCGAGTACAAAAAACGAAAGCAATAATTCACTTTAGTGTGTGTTGCTGGCAACACTGCATCGTTCATCAACGTTTTTCTAGAGAGGGGGGACCTTCCTTTTAGTGTCAGTCCAAGGTTGAAGTCGATAGCACGTTTGGTTTGTGTTTTATGTGTATTTTTGGAAGCAACTTTTTAGTGGCGTCGTGAAAAAGAGTGACTCAAATTGTGATTCAATTTTTAGTGAAATCTGGCGAAAAACACTCGGAAAACCTTCGAAAATTGTAGGTGGCGTATGGATACGAGTGCATGTCGAAAACACGCGTGTTTGAATGGGCAAAGCGGTTCAAGGAGGGGCGTGAGTCGGTAGAAGACGATCCACGTGAAGGAGCCCTCGTCTAAGCATTCGTGCGTTGTTTGACGAGTTAAACGTCGACAATGAAACCTTTCGCAAGAGATTACACAAAAATTTGAATATGCGAAAGATTTGCGCAAAGATGGTGTCAAGATGGTGACTAGATAAGTCGGGTACTGGAGATGAGAACTGGATATTTGAGTATGACTCCGAGACCCGTAAACAAAGTCAGCAGTGGGTGGAAAGAGTGGAGAGCAGCCAACGAAAGCGAGAATGCCCAGGTCACGACTGAAGGCAATGTTGATCGTTTTTTTCGATATCCACGGCATCATTCATCGTGAATATATTCCTGCCGGCCAGACAGTGACTGGACAGTTCTATGTTGGCGTCCTGGAATGGCTGCGGGCTCGCGTTTTTCGTGTGCGACCCGAACTCGCCGATAACGGCTGGAACCACGACAACGCGCCAGCCCATTCCTCGTTCATTGTGCAAGAGTTTTTGGCAAAAAGGGGCATTCCAACGTTGCCCCACCTCAAAGAAACTCATCATGGCGCCGTACAGGAGGTCAAAGAAGCTGTAATCGTGGTGCTGAACGGGTTAACTACGGAGGATTACCAAGGGTGCTTCCAATCGTGGGAGCCACGTTGTAATCGTGGCGTAGAGTTAGAGGGAGACTATTGTGAAAGTAGATTATAAAATTGTGGCAAAATTTAATTTGCTTGTTTTTTCATTGACAAATTCCCGCAACTTAATTGCCGCACCTCGTATATCAATCCTGAATGGGGAAGTTGCGTAAATTTTGTATTGGTTTGAAATGTATTACAGGATAATCTTTCAAACATATTGAAAAGTGAGAGCATGCTTCTGGTGGCAATAATCACATAATAATTAAAATAATAACGTTAATAAAACTGCCAGGGAGTGTAAACAACACTTCCGTAAGGCTCTAGAAATAATCCTTCATTCTTATATTCGTCATGTTTCCCCTATGATTATTTCTGAGAAACATGGCTACATACCGGTACGTTCGACAACTACAAATCTTGTATGCAAGACGCAATTTATTTCTAATGTTCTTGAGCAGAGGGGTTAGTTAGACGTTATCTACACTGACTTCTCTAAGGCATTCGATAAAATAGACCATATAATACTTTTACAGAAACTTTGGTTTAAGCGATGGCTTGCTCAAACTGTTCCAGTCTTATCTAACAAGTCGCTATCAGTTTGTTCAGTATAAGGGTTTCAAATCTAACACTTTCCCTCAGACGTCTGGTGTTCCAAGGATCTATTTTGGGCCCACTACTATTTATAATGTTTATTAACGATATTGTGAAAGACCTTAATGTTCATTACCTCCTGTATACTAACGCTGTAAAACTAAACTGTGAAATTGCCTGTCTAACTGATTTTACAAAGCAGTTTTATTACATTTAACAACTGGTGTATTGATAATAACCTGCCTTTAAATGCTACAACCTCTTATATTTAATTGCACACTTAGAAACAATGTCCTTGATAGGGATATGGAACCCGATATATGAGACTAAGATTTCTATGTTTGAAAAGGTTCAAAGGAAATTTTTTAAATCTGCAACATTTATCCTAAGTGGGTCTTATCCTGTTAGAGGCACACCACAGGACATGTTTTACAATCGTTTTAAATTACAAAATCTTATTTCTAAGCGTTAAATGCATTCCGTAACGCAGTTATCCTGTAATTGGATATTGTAATAAATAAATCATTCTGTTGAAGTATAAACGAGAAAAATGGTTTACGCCTTATTGTTTACTGTAAAATCAGCATTAAGCGGCAATTTTTTAATCATCTGCAATTGCAAAAAGATCTTTCACGTCAACGCCAGGCCTTTTCGTTCAATTATCTCCTCTCAAAAGCAAACGCAGCGCGTATTGTTTATGCTCTTAATTGCCTGAACCAATTAGACTCCAACAAAAAGAGTGTTGTAAAATAGAACAGATGCTAGTTTAACTGCCGCTCGACATAGTTAACGAATCGTCAGAATGTGGCTCGTTCGGCGGTTTTTAACCTCAAAGTCTATAAATAAACTGCACATTATGCAGAGGGCATTGTATCCAACGTTAGTTGCGCCACATCGTCTATTTTTTTTCTAGAATCTCCTCACCCACTTGTCGCAGATGCTGTATAAAACAAAAAACAGCCAGTAGTGACTGAAACGAATGAAAAAGGGACGTGAAATAATTAATACTATATTTGGTTCACTTTGTCTTGTGCATATTGGAACTATCTTTCAACTCATATAAGCATTCTTAGGGTTGCGATTTCTTCTCTTGGAGATATACGAAAATTTCTAGTATTTTGACAGTTTTCGACATATCTGGAATGTTGGCAAATTTTCAATGGATATAAAAGAATTAAAAAAAAACTGGTTTAGTATTTGTCAAATATTGTTGTGCTGTGTCTCCACAGTTTATAACCATAGATAGCAATATTATTAACATCTAATAAAATGCAAATGTCAGATCTCATCTATTGTGCAATTATATATGTTTAAAAGTGAATTTGAGTTTTGAAAATCATCACAATATTGTATTAAGCCAGGTATGTCTGTTTTTCTTAGTAAATTTAACAAGATTAATTTTTATTTTAGATATTTGTTAGATCCAACATTGTCTATAAAACTGTTCTTTAGCACATTTGGTGCCAAAAGGCATACCTATAACTTCATTAATAGAAAAAGTTAGTGATTGAAACGAATGAAAACGTTCCGAGGGACGTGAAATAATTAATACGCCGTTTTTTACCGGGCTTTCGACGATTTTTAATATTATAAATCAACATTTGCGTCGGCGATGCTTTTTTCACATCGATAAACCGACGGACAGTTCGGGTCCTTTTTGCAGGGGCTTTCTTGCAAGACAAGCAAAATCCGTCTCGGCGCCTGCTGCGAATTGTTTCCTATTAATTTCTCTTCTTTAAACGTCTGAAGCGGGGCTCCCAGTCTCGCTTGTCGTCGACATCCATGAATATTTATAAGCAAAAAACAAATTATATCCGATTCTGCAGTCCCTGTTTTTGCCTGCGTCGGGGAAGATTATTTTTAGCGAAAATACCGTCTCTGTGACTTGCTACGTTGAAAAAATGATCAGTAAACGTCTTGCCACTTATTACTCTTCGCTGTTCTCACATGTTTTGCATGCAACACTAGCTTATTACGCAAAAGCGTTTAAATACAGACTAATAAAACCCCTCATGCTGTCAACAAAAAATAGTCATACGACATACCTATTCAGTGATCAACAATCCGGCAATCCGAGTCTTGATCTACTGTATTTAGGACAATAACCTTGTTTTTAATGTTTACGCAATGGATAAGCGGTTGATCTGGAAATTTTAGAAAAGATCATAATGATAGTTATTCCTGTAACAAAAACCTACACTTCCCGAACATTTACAATTACAAAATCGGAATGGATAAAAATAATAAAGCAATATTATGATCTTCACAAGACCATTGGTTCCGATCGTTTTTTTTTACAAATAAGAAATGGCAAGATTACAAATCAGTCTTGTGGCCACAATGCTATTGGTTTGCCCAAAAAAAATAGCGGCTCTTCACAGGTTTACGGGACATTGTTTTAGATGAACTTCAACTACATTGCTGGTAAATACAGGTGAAGACATCCTACAGTTAAAAAAATTAGGGGAGGATGGAAATCCAGCGCCGTAGTCGAAGAATACGTGGAGAACCCGTTGCATGGTCAAGTAAAAATTGCAAATATGTTATCCTATACAGAAAATCGGGGAACGTCGGCCTCTTTGTCAACTTCCGAAGCCCAATATAACGTTAAACAACAAATGTTAAAATTAATATTCAAATTAGATTTGGTTCTTAATATTTTTCTTTATGTTATAATTTAATAAAATAAATACCAGTTGTTTGTATTAACCTATTTTTTAAAAACCAGCTCAACCTTTTGAAAGGTTGAATAACAAATTTTTTTATCGATTTTTGTCTTTATTAGGCCTTCCAAATAGTGGTTAAAATTAATGACATTACAACTGAATCACCCTGCATATGGAAAGTCTGTAATTCCTTGCAACCCGAATTGGTACCTTGCACGACACGATATAAAGAAATGCAGCCTGTAAAATTGGGTCGCATGCGAAGTTGACAAACGAGTGAAAAGCAGGCCGCATTATACTAACCCCCTTCCATGGAGTCTGGAGACGTAAAAGGGTGGTTCATGCGGCTTTCCAAAAAAGACCTTTCAAAATTTACTATTCAATTGTTGCACTCGAATTCGAAATGGGAACAAGCTTCCTGACGGTAAAAGTAATCAACAGCATCACAAAGTGTATCCGAAAAATTCTTGAAAAGCTCAAATTTATCGTAATAACATTCGTGTAATGTTTGCTTTCTTTATCGGTTACCCACCTTGCTCTCGAAATTAGATAAACGGTTGTTATCAAATTTTATAACGACGTGCACAGTATTAGAAATCTGTGCTGCACACAATTAGTATTGACATATGGAAATCAAATTTGTCATAGGCTTATTGTAAAATCAGGAATATTATAATATGTCTAGGCTTCGAACATCGAGGGAAAACATCGACAATTCGCTTATATGCAATTGTCTAATTGTTTATCTCAAATGAAACATTCTATATTTTTTTCACACACAAAAATTTCGGCATAGTATACCAAAATATTCTACCAAGCTATTTTATAGAGTGCATACGTCCCCATGCGCCAAACTTACAGCACGGCCGACCTCTCGATATCCTCTTTGTTCAAACTTTAACTCGATGTCAATCGAGACTTTGAAAGATCGCGAGCAAACACCCCATTAGCATTTGCCTATTTTCCTGCTAGTCCCGCGGGAGAACTCCCAACAATGCTCTCACGAATATTTATTGGGTATCGATCGCCTTTTCGTCCCCTGCCATCCGCCGAGTTATTCCGTATTGTGTTTTTAAAGCTGACGGTCCGCCGTGGCTTTTTATCTGTTTTGGATGGTGTGTCACCGACAGAATTGTCTTGGAGAGATGTCGAACGCCCGAGTAGCGAAATAGTGGACGAGAAAATTTTCCTGGAGAACGACAGAACGACGCGCCGGTATCGATTTCTTGCACTGTTTTTTTTTGTGCAGTGGTTAGAGTAGAGGTCGCTCGAAAGCTAGCAAAACTGAAAGTTTTTCTCTTAAAGAAAAATGTAGAGAACTAGATGATAAGCAATAAATCTATAGAGAACGTCTAAAACAGAAATGACACGTTCGTAGGAACAGCGAAGGAATATTGTTGTTAGTAAGAAGTTAAGAATGCTGAGAACAAAACCAAAACTAATCAGCAGATAGATAATAAATAGAAATGGAACATTATTCCTGGATAAAACCGAGATCATTCTTGCTGAGATAATAAAAAATTAAATAATGTTTCTTAGAACAAAATTAAATAGAGTAGAGCAAAAACAATAATTAGAATGATGCAGATAGAACTGTTCCTAGAAAGAACAAAGTTAAGAATACAAATAGAACGTTTTTAGTAAAATAAAGTCGGGAAAAGAAATAGAACACGATTGCAGTGAAAACAATTAAAAAGGAAATAAAACGTTCCTATTGTGAATAAAACTAGTAACAATTAAGAACGTTCTTATACATATCTTCCTAGGAAGAACAAAGTCAAGAAGAGAAACAGAACGTTTTTAGCAAAAAAGAGTCGGGACAAGAAATGGAACATTATTGCAGTGAACACAATTGAAAAGAAAATAAACGTTCCTACTGTGAATAAAAATAGTAACAAAGTGAAGAACGTTCTTGCAGATGACAAATCCTCGAACAGAAATGGAATATTATTGCTGGGTAAAACCGGCAACATTCTTGCTGAAAACAAAATCAAGAATAAAATGAATAATAATATTTTTGAAAACAAATCCGAAGATAATAAAACTAAAACAACAGTGAGGTCAATGTAGATCATTCCTAGGAAGAACAAAACCAAGAATAGATGTGGAACATTTTTCGTAAAAAAAAACAAAGCCAAGAACGGAAATGGAACATTTCTCCAGCAAGCAGAAAGTGAAATAGAAAGTTATTGTCGCAAATAAAATTAATAAAGAACAACCCTGCAGAAAACAATCTAAGAACAGCTGCTGGGAACAGCAGAACATATGGAATGTTAAAAAAACAAAGCCAACAACAGAAATAGAACATTATTGTAGGAAACAGAATTGACAAACAAATATAAGTTCCTGTTGCGAATAAAACAACAATGTTATTGTAGAGAACAAATCCAAGAACAGCAATGGAACATTACTGCAGCACACAAAACTAAAAAATATAGCGTTGCTGTTCTTCTAAAAGTAGAAACAAACGAAAAACGTGAGCAACATTTCAGTCCCGTACCGTAGATTTCACTGAACTTTCCTAACCGCCCCATATACAGCACGAAATTAACTACAAGCGCTCTGAATTTAAGCGTCAAGTAACACGCATTATCTTCCACATACTCACAATTAATCTACCCCCGTCGCTGAGAGGTGGTGTGGCGGTTCGCCGGTCTACTCCGTCGAAAAAAAAGGGGTGTTAACTACGCCTCATTACGTCCATTTTGAATCGCTTAGGCCCCTTTATTAGGTAAGCAAATTCCTCGCTCGCGAGACCATAAATCTCGGAAGATTGATGAACGTCCTGCCTTATATGAAAATGAGTTGTTCATTTGGAGTTCCAGTATGGGCGCGCGCGTGTGTGTGGCGCGAACAGGTCTAATGTTCGACGCTTAATAAGAAACTTGGGATCGGCGCAACGTTCCTAGGGTGCTAATACATCGCGAAAGGAGAGCTCTACAGGGTGGCTTAGATAACCGATTCTGAATATAACCTTAGAGAAAAAAGAAAGAGTAATAAGGTACATAAAAACTTGGAAGGTTTAACTAGTTCTAATTTCTCCGTCTCGATTTGTTTTTAACTGAGAAATTACGCTGTAGGACGTTATTAATATCTATAACGCCGTAAGACCTAGGACGCTATTCATACCTTAAGCGCTATAGGAGGTTGCATATTTATAAAATAATGTTACAATCATTTGTAGGTCTCAGTGCGATATTTTGCAATAATTCCCCTTTTTGAGATACAGTACATGAAAAACAAGGCTTTAGGACGCTATTATTATCTATATCACTTTCGGGCATTATACATTGTCATTAGGACGCTATTAATATCTATAACGCCCTTGGGCATTACCTACCTGGTTCGCTACTATCTGAGTTTGAGATTGATACCTGAAATTTCAGCATTTGAGGCTGAATCAGCCTGTATATACATATGCAGTCACTCTGTACTCCTGGACAAGTTACGAGGAAAGAAACTAGCCTGCTAGTAACTGCACCGGACAGGCGTTAGTTTCGGGCAACAAAAACATCGTTAATTATTTAAGGGCCGCTTTCGGGTTATGACTGATGAATGGTTTCGGGTGCGGGCGGGCGACGATGCGCATGAAATTTAATTACAAGCCGCCCGGCGCATAACCTCAAACTATGTAAGTTCCCGCAGAAAAAATCGCACTACATTAGTGAAGCTGGAGGGCACGCGTTGCGAAAAAGAAGCGGAAAGTATAAGCTGGCTTATCCGTCGCGACGAATAAAAAAGAAATTTAGCGCCAGCCCGACGAGGAGATCAGAAGGGGGATCGGCGGGGTGAATTGGAAATTTGTGTCACAGGCAGCTCCGAACGGATAATGGGGTGTTTGTTTTTTTTTTCAGGGACCACGTCGGAGCAGCGCTAGTTCGCGAACTGGGATGTAATCCCGGCGAATCGGTCTGAAATTTATAGCTCGCTATAAGGGTACCGACCTCGATAATAGATGATAAGTATTTGCATGTGATTGATGCCATTTTTGAACATCTGCCTGCGAAGCCGCGGTATCACACTCACTTAAATAGTACATAGTACATGTTGAGCAGAAATAAACTACTTTTAAATCTATAGGTGTACAGGATGTCTAAAACTCGATAGTATGTGAGGATACAAAAAATAAATAAAATAGTCATTGGAAAATAATTGAATGTTTGTTGTTTAAATAAATGTCACAAAATACTGGTCATTACCCAATACGAAGGTCAAACGAGCTGGACACATGGAGAAAGGTATCCAGAGCGCCAAATTCCTGATCATAGAACCTTTACAAGATTGGAGGGATCATTGCGACGAAATGAAGATGCATTTTCTGTTCGGAAGAATCAAATAATTGACCAAAGGGCAAGAAACAATGTTAATACAGCTAGACTGTTACAGTATTTCGAACAAAATCCACGAAATTTTATACGGCCCTTACTATCGAGTTTGAGATGCCCTGTACGCTTCTGAATCTGGACAAACTCGCCTGTCGATCGTTTTTATTTTTATGCTCCACCACCTGACTGAAAAGACAGCGTAGCCTACTGCAGTGGCGTGCAACATCGTCATCCATCACCCAATACACGACATAAACGATACGTAATCTGTAATGTATTACGAAAATATCGCTACTACAAGCAGTTACACATTTTTACTTTCAAGTTAAGTGCCGTAAACACTATAATAAGTCACACTAAAATTGCAGAATACTTTCCCTAAGAATGTAAAAGCCCACCAACGTCGTGGGCCGAGAAAAGTTCTACAAGAATCTACCAATCAATAAACGTCATAAATAAAATATTAGCGGATGGCGCGTGTGAAGTGAAGAGGATCATTCACCCTGTTTTTTTTTCTCACAGGATCGGTGTAACGCTGATTTAGTTTCGGAAAGCAACGGGCATGAAATATGTATAATATTACCTCCCTAGGAATGGGAATGGTGCTCGGAGGACATCAAGAATTGTCAGACGGCCGAAAAAAAAGTGGGTGAAGGCCCGAATTGAATTAAGGACAGCCAAGTATTTCTGTGAAATCGAGGCAACTGTCTATTCTACCTCAAAAAAATACACTATATATAGAGCTATTTACAGGCCTTTTAGGCCCAGAGCTGTATTATTCTCCTACACCCTTTATTTTCTAATCCGTTACATTTTCTCCCAGATCTATTGCCACTGCCTCTCTCTCCATCGCTTCCTCGGTCTCTCTCTCTCTTTTCCTTGTAGTTAGGTTTACTACCTACAATTTTCTTAACTGCCCTTTCTTTCATCTTCCATACGTTCTAGATGCCCTAGCCACCGCACTCTTTTGGATTTTACCACTTCGTCTATTTTTGGTACATTGTATATATTTTTTCATTATTTCTTCTTGCATAGGCTTCCTCCGTCTTCTTTCTCCCTAGAATTCTTCTTAAGATCTTCCTTTCCCACCTTAATAGGTTTTTAACTTCTTATTGAAGATCCAGGTTTCACTGCCATACAGCGCTGTCGGTCTCAAAATTGTTTTATACATTCTAAATTTTACTCCTCTGGACAAATTTTTTGATTTCATTAAGTTGACTGCTGCCGAACTTCTGTTTGCTTTTATTATTCTCCTATTAATTTCTTGCTCCTCATCACACTTAGCTGTTATCAGCGCCCCCAAATACACATATTCTTGAACTTGTTCAAACTCCAACTCTCCGTGCTGCCTTCTCAATTTAAAATTGGTGTTTTTTTTTGTTCTCCTATTCTCAAAAACTTTTCTCTTGATTTATCTGCAATCTCACTTTGCGTGCTTCCTCCACAAGTTTTCTGGTTACTTCTCTTCTAATTCCCTACTACCTCTAGCAATAATGGCCGCGTCATCTGCATAACTTACTATTTGGTGACTTTTAAACAATATGTGTCCTTGTTTTTTCTGTTATACAAGGCGAACTCAAACTGTACATTGACTCCATAGATCGCAAGTAATGGAAGGAAGAAAGGCCTTAATTTTGCGTTTTCGTTTAAAATGCGTAGTGTATTTTATTAATACTTTTCATAGCGTATAACAAAAACAAAGTACGGCTATGGAATGTACGATTGATGTACGGACCTTAACACTAATTCCAAATGAAAACGACTATTTACTCTGTTTGGATGACACTCAAACAGCTGGTTTATTAGTAAGTGGTAATTAGCGACTTGACGAGGGTAAACACGGACCGCTCTTTAAAAAAAAATCATGCCACAAACTAGTTAAAAAGCAGTATAATCCTTAATTAGCGTAAAATCGCATTCCAAAATTGTACGATATTTACGGGAGCTGTAAAGAAAGATTTATTGGAGCTGCGAAAAGCTATCCAAATCAACGCTCCTGGGCGTTTTTACGGCACTCTAGATTATAAAATGGGGACGATACGGCATTTTAAGTGTCGCGATGGCATTGAAGCCAATACATGCCTTTTTAACGCAGTTAGGTACCTAAAGTCAAAGGACGGATTGACAGCATTCGAATGGAAAAATGCTGAAAGCAAATTATACAGGGTGTTCAGAAAAGGATGGGCCATACTTTAAGACAGTGACGGCTCGTCGTATGAAGCAACTGAGGCCGGGCCTCACTGTAAAATTTTGCTGTCACACTGTATATTTTAATAACCCATAATTTCCAATTACCTACATTTATTAAAAATCGATATAACGGAATAAAATAATTGTTGCTTCAATTGTAGCCCTCGTAAGTTATAAACAGGACAGGATAAATTGCCGTTTTTTCAGTACGCGCTCGCAAAGTGAGAACAATTGGCGCTATTTCGCCATTGAATGGGCACTTTTATAGTCATTTTTATATTGACATACTGTCTGTTCAAATCATTTTCAAGCATTTTTTTCATTTTACACGAATTTTATAACAATAATTAATGATTATCCATTTAAAGCTATTTAAAGGTAGTTTATATAGGTTTAGGGGTAGTAGCGACATTTCCCCAGGTATCTGACGTATTTCTGGGCCATTTCTAATGTTAATTAACAATAATCAATTGATTTTTTTATGATTTATGCGTTCCCCCGGATAAGCCAAAAATCGGCTATTTTTAACATTGTCCTTTTTACACATGTTACCTACATGAGTTAAACTCCGCAGGTACCTATTCCGTTTACTGACAATTTTGTTAAGTAAACAATTTCAAATTTAAAAATATGTGCACTCTGCTTTATAAAATTTTGAAATTTTTTGAACACCCTGTATACTTTATCGCACAACTCATAGCATCCCAAGAGAAACAAAACTTTTTACCACGATTACAACATACTGCATCCTGTATCTCCCTCAAGAAATTGAGCACAAACAATCCATGAGGCCCTCAACAAAACCCTCGCGTTACAAAAAAACCTTTGAAGCGTTCGTGATTTTCAGATTCGGCAACACAAACATGTATATTTTTTAGATTTGCATGCTTTACTTTCGAGCGGGGGTTCCTTTCATTAGGCAGAAACAAATCCGGAAGACACACTCCCCCCACTCCCCCCCTACGGGCATATTCCGACATGCGGCACTCAAGGTAATGAGGCTGGCTCTCGTTACGATGAGGATTCCATTTCGAAGGCGCGTGGTATACTCTCGACGGGAGCGTTCCCATTATTTTCGCTTTGAAGTTAAAAACGCCCGTCCCGTAGTCGTTATAATACGCCTCCCCCTCCGCCCGTTTTCAGGCCTAATGTGTTTAGAGGGCCCATTTGGCTTTCATTAGGGGTAAACTGATGCATCTCCCTAGGTGGATTCGCGACCCTGTAAACATCCATGATGTCGATATTTCGGGCCAGGGACCCGATTCTCGAATCATTCATGCATTTCGTATACGACTTTCTGAGAATCTCTATTAAAATTTTCAAATTGATATTCTCGAATGCCGCATTCTAAAATTTTTAGTAGAATTTGCAATGAGTTGTTTCAGCCACTCGACTTTAGATGTCGTATATGAAAAAACGTTAAATATCTGTCACCTGTGACCCTTATATTAAATAAATATTACAAATTTTTGAAAAACGGCTAACCAGAAACAAATTTTGTATTTATTATAGAAACTTAAGCACAAATTGGTCGCAATAAAAGAAATATTTTATAAAAAATACCATGCGTTTGATTTAGACTACAAATAGTTAGATTGTCTATAGTCTGTTTGGAAATGAAAGAGAGTAATAAAACCCCGAGATAAGAACCGGCCATGGGCATGGTAATATTTCGTTTCAGGTAATTATCGGGTAACACTAATGCTAACAGGTAATGGGTGTACATTAGTATACTTTACTGGATACATCATAGGGCAGGAGCCAGTGTATTGTGACAGATCAATCCAGTCTTAGAGCTGAATATACGAAGACGTGCTAGTGCAGTAGAGTAAAATTCGACTCGTGTTTAGTGACTATTGTGCCAGTGGATATAATATTATTTGGGTAAAATATCGAGCTTATCAGATTACGTACCTGCTAAACGCGTGAAAAGATGTGCGCTGTCTCAGAATGAGAAGATTATTATATTAAATGTATTTAATGCACTGAAACACCAAAATCCTACAAACAGTGATGACGACATCGTGGAAAAGTGTTCCAAAATGACAGGGATTGGAAAAATCACTATCTACAGACTTTTAAAGGAAACAGAAAATAAAGAAGATACTGTAAATCCCCCAGAATCATCTACAGGGAGGTCAAAAGTCGTTATAGATGATTTCTTCAAAAATGTCATTCGCAGAAAAGTACACTCATTTTATTTTAAAAAAGAAATACCAACGCTAAACAAAATTTTAAATGAACTTTCAGAGGACAACGATTTGCCAAAAATCAGTAGAAGCAAATTATGGGCCGTCTTACGAGAATTGAATTTTTGCTGGGAAAAGCAAAACAGGAAGTCAGTTCTTCTTGAAATTATTTGTTGGCAAAAATCCTACTTAAGATCAATTAGAAAATTCCGTGACGGAGGGAGGAATATTTATTATCTAGACGAAACTTGGGTCAACGAGGGATATACTGTAACAAAAGTATGGCAAGATAAAAATGTAAAAAGTTTTCGAAAAGCATTTTTGGATGGACTTTCAACAGGGTTCAAGGCACCTTCAGGTAAAGGGCGAAGATTAATAGTGACACATATAGGTAGTGCCAGTGGTTTTGTAGATGGCAGTTTACTTTTATTTCAATCTAAAAATACAGGTGACTATCACGAAGACATGAACACAGATGTTTTCGAAGAGTATTTTACACAGATCTTGGATCTTATTCCTGCAGGGTCTATAATTGTCACGGATAATGCCAGTTACCATTCACGGCAGACCGAGCGGACACCTACGACTGTTTGGAGGAAAGCCGATATAATTCAATGGTTATCCGGAAAAAAACATTTCTTTTGAAACAAATATGGTGAAACAGGAACTTTTGACACTTGTCGGTCTTAATAAAGATCAGAAAAAATATGTTATCGATGAAATGGCAACAAATCGCCAAATAACTGTACTACGGTTACCACCTTATCACTGTGAACTTAACCCAATCGAATTAGTCTGGGCGCAGGTAAACGGAGATGTAGCCCGAAATAATACGACGTTTAAATTAAGTGACGTGAAAATTTTGTTAAAAAATTCCTTGGAACGAGTAACTGCAGATAACTGGCAAGGATGTATACATCATGTACAAAAAGAAGAGGAGAAAATGTGGGAACTCGATAATTTGATTGACGTTACTGTGGAACCTATCGCTATCCATCTAGGAGACGAAGATAATTCATCAGAATATTGAGGATGAATTTTAATATACCTACTTTTTTATTTTCTTTATTGTACATTTATACAACACTGCATTTACTCACCATAATTTGAATTTTCAAAATACATATATTTTTGTGTGGAATAAAAGTCTATTCCTTAAATTTAAATAAATATTTTGATAATAATATTGAATAATTTTATTTGAATTACTAAAAACCCTCTTAACCCGGTTATGATGCTTAAAGTAGCCTCATGTTTTGAAATGCTGTTTTTATATTGTTTACTTATAAGAGAAATGGACCGATAAATTGAAGCGGCATAGACAAAGACGGATTGTTGGGGATTAAATTTTAGCTACCTGCTACAATTTAGTACGGTTCGATCACACAAAGTTTTTTAAAAGTACACTTCATCTATACCAATAATACATAATATAAAAATATTGAATATAAGCACCAGTACTACATTTATTTACGATTTGCATACATAATAAGCTTTTATTACTATCTTTCATTTCTAAACATACTATAAAGACTTGGTAAATGATTTGAGATAATTACCGTTTTTATTGCTGACAAAACTCGCACTTCAACATTAAGCGTAAAAGTCAAAGTAAGTAGTAGTTATTCGTTATTTATTTATCATAATAATCTGTGACGGAAATTTTGTCTCATGTCAGCAGTACATACAGCTAAAAACACTAAGCTTGTAATTGTATTTTAGGTATTGCCTTAAACTATTATGCCATCTGCAGCTATCAAACTCCTATGGATATGAAATCTGGGTGTTAGGTCTCAATAACAATGATAAAAATATGTTTTGTTGTTTTGCATAATCTTCTTAAAGGAGACCTTTCAGTCATTGTTTGCGTATCTACATAAACAAAGCAACTGTCCACGACGGATACAAATTGTCAGTGCGATCGAGAGTCATCAACGAGAATTCGAAGATAGTAAGTAGTTGGATGCGGCGGTCATTAGCGAGCGCGTTTTATATACCTAAACTGAGAATATGATAGATATAGCTTTGAAATCAGAAGTGTACACGCTCATCGTCTAAGGACAGACAAAAACAAGTCTCAATTCACAGCGCCATCTGCTATTGTGACATAAACCATAAAGTACCGAAGTCCAACGACAGATGGTGGCGGCTACTACCGAGTCTTCAAATTGACAACAAATGGCGATAGTAATACAGCAGTAACTCTAGCCTTCCACTCAGTATTTTTGTTTTCGGCTATTTTGTGTTGAATTTCATTGAAGAGCAACGTGTTAATCGTTCTCCGTAAAAATGAGGAAACTGATCACAAAATCATTTCATATGATGCAAATTGCCTATCAAGTTGTGAGTTTGTCAAGGTACCATGAATGGTATAAGAGGTCAAGGAAGACCGATAATTATTCAGAAAAGACAATCGTTCTGAATGACCGTCAGCATCGACCGACAAGTGTCAAAATAGCTGAAGATAGTACATTTCCTATGTAGAATTATTTGATCAAAACTGCTTGAATACAATTTTCTTGATTTTCGAACCACTATCCTAATAAACGCCCTATAACACGCCTCTCAGCCCATTCCAGTAACCACAATGACGAAGTTTATCAAGACCGACAAACTCCGTAAAAATTTTATGAGCTCCACACTTTTAGTTCGCCCTAATTTTCCTGGAACAGGCAACAAAATGAAATAGTCCTTTGTGGCGGGTGCTCGGCATACATAAGTTCTAAGCAAAGTGGGCGATGAAGTTTCGGCTGCCTAATAAAGGGCTTATTATCAAGAGTGCGGGGAGATCAGCTTCTGGAGAAGAATCCGTTTTGTTTGGAGAAGGGAATGTGAGTGTATAGTATAGAACCTCGTCAAAATTCACACTATGACAAGTTCTAAACTGATTTATGGTTGTTTTTAAGGAATGCTAAACGCAGTACGTATCTATTTGACCGATTTAAAATGTGACTGCCGAATAATCCATTGGCGTGCGACGGTCGATGATTTCCAGTCGAGATTTACGCGCCCTCGGGAACAGAAGAAAAGCGTCCTGACCTTGAGGGAGCGGGAGAGGCTGTTTATCAACTCCGCCTGTCGCCGTATCGCATTCTGAGAGGGCGATTCTGGGGCCAAAAGTCAGAGCTAATAAACCAAACTAGCGGCAGCCGCGAGGAATACAAAAAATCGCCGGAGGCGCCCAAGGCACACTTCTACTGAGAGACCCGAAGAAAAACCATCCCCGGGGGACATTCGGATGTTTAAAAGATGAGATGCGAAGGCGCATCTCCATAATTGTTTGGTCGTCCGAAAGCTGTAATGTTCGACACTCCGCCGTGTCTTTTAACAGATTATGGTCAGCATTCAGCATTCGTCAGAATTACTGCAACGTTAAAATTATTAGATAAGTGCAATTTTTATGTATTCAGGACCACTGGAGAAGTGGAGAACAGTTGAACTGAAAGTGCCTTTTGGTTTTAACCGCACAACATTGTTAAATATAGTGACACTATTTTAGTTCCTTCTCAATCAACAATGACAGTACTTTTTGTAGATATATGATTCACTAATTGTCCATTTAGCGTTCATACACAAACAGATGTATGAGAATATATTTTAATAGAGTTTCCCAAAGTGAATGTGAAGTAGGTTACTGAACTTGTATGTTGTAAATACCACTTGTCCAACTTAGATTGCGCCTTGGCTAAAGCTATTGAACTAGGTGACTGTACATTTTTTCAATCATAATCCCGAGACTGGCGAAGCATGACGAATATAGGAAATTTTCCATGAAACATTCACAGATTATTATAATGAATACAAATACTTGGCTAACAGCTAAGCCTCAAAACCAAGTGATACACAGAGAGAAATGTATATATTTGATTTCCTTAAAGACTAATGGCATATCTAAATATCCACCTTCCAATAAACCAACCGTTGGAGAGAAAATCGACATTTACATGTTTTGGACATACTGGTGAATCTAATTTCATTTACGATGTAATGCACCCTCTAAATTCCCTGCGTAGAGTTTCTGGACACCCTGTATAAGTAATTTGCACAATTAAAATGTATAGAACTAGGAAATTGTGTTTTACAAATGTTTCCAACTGCTGCATTTTTTTTTGTCCAATGTTGTGTTTTAAAAGACTTTTCTCAGTGTACAGGGTGGACAATTGCGATGTTTTAAGTTGTTAACTATAAGATATAGAAAAAAATTACCCCGATCGATCTCTATTTTTAAGAGAAAATTAATGGTCAATACCAAAAGGACCTATAGTCTTTTGTTTTCGAGTAGTAAACATATTTTCCACTATTCGATACATGTCTGTAACTTGGTTGTTTGTAAGGTTTTGATTTCAACATGCCCATGGCCACACATGGTTTGTATTTGAAAAAAACACAACTTTAGGTTATAACTCAAAAATTAATAAAGTACAGACATGTATCGAAAAGTGGAAAATTTTGAATTTTGTTTATTACTTGAAAACAAAAGACGATAGGTCATTTTGGTTCTGACCATTAATTTTCTCTTTAAAAAGATATCGATAGTGGAGGTTCATTTTTTCTATCTTATATAGCGTATTTATTTATTTAATAAATTTTTACCTTACAGGTATACACCCAATTACAAGGCAACAACAAAGAGCAAACAAATAGAACATTTATCGTTTGGTACAAAAAAACAAGCATACTAAACAAAAAACTAAACTAAGTGTAACTAAAAACAACAAAAATACAACGAAAAAAAATTAACAAATAAACAAAAACTAAAAAAAGGAGAGCACACAACAGAATTAAAAAGAGAGACATGAAATTGATAAATACAAATTAAATAATAATGAAACAAATACAATGAAATTGAGCAAAATGTAAGAAACAAAGAAAATGAATAGTTCTCAGTGCAATAATGTTCCAGAGATGGTTGACACAGAACAGCTGAAGATATCCAAATTAAATTCCTTGTTGTACATATCACATATGAATATAACGGAGAGAATTTCAAAACATTTGTCATCTGCGTTGGTAAATAGAAGACACTAACATGTCTTTGATTAACTCTAGGCACATGCAAATTCAATCTCGATAAAATATCTGAGCAGTCAACAAAGTTATTAATTATGTTGTATATCATTACTAACATGAAGTATGCTCTTTTTTTTTTGAGGGAAGACAAATTACACCTTCTTAGCAATTCATCATGTGGAAAGCCTCGTTCTGGTTAACGATAACCTATAAAAACATCGGAATTTACCCACCCTGTACGTACACATTACAAACCCACCCCTGCTTACGCACCCCTCCAAGTATTGGCGGCGGTTCAAAAGGGATGAATTACAGATTAAGCTCGGCACGTACGCCCAATTACAAATTTATATCCCCAAATTGATATGGGACCAGGACCGACGCGGGAAAGACCCGATATTCGTCGTACGGTCCGGCCCTGGGGAGCCCCCGCTCGACTAAACTCGCATGATCCGAGTTTAATTCGTCGGAAATGTATTTTCGACCCCTAAACGTGAAAGTTTCTGTTCGGCGCCGCGACGACTGTTCCCTAGATAAAATATACTTAAGATAGATGGGACACTCCCTAGCAAATCTTGTTTTCATGTTTAGCGCCCTCTATTGACATGTGGTAAAACTAATTTGTTATAAATCTGGGATAGCCCTAGTTTTTTTTTTATTTATTTAAAATTTTAATTGTAGTGGCAATTGTATCGATAACATTACTTATATTTTAAGAAATGCTAAATTTGAAAAATAATATTCGCACATGTTTTACATATAACTTTGAAGTCTCAGAAAATAAAATATTTAAAAAAATTCGCTAAAGACGTTCTTAGATTTCAAAGTACCTATAGTGTTTAAAATACTTGCAGAGAGTATATAGAAAGAAATATATTTACTTTTCAATTTAAATTATATCTTTCTATATACCTACTTATCGCAGGTATTTTAAATACTATAGGTACTTTGAAATCTAAGTATGTCTTTTGTAACTTTTCCTGTAAATTGTATTTTCTGAGCCCTCAAAGTTATGTGTAAAACATCTGTGAATATTATTTTTCAAATTTAGCATGCCAAAAAAATTAAGTAATCCTGATACAATTGACATATGTGATTTTATGTAACATATATTTCTAAAACGTCTCCAATATTTAATGAAATCATTTATAAAACAAATATTGTGAAACAGTTAATAGATTTATTTTTAAGTAAATAATTTAATTTCTTAGTAATGTTAAAATAAATTATTTAATGTATTATCGAAAAGTTTTGAATCTTTTTACTGATACTTACATAAGCAAAATGGTCAAAATGAATTTGCAATTTTGAAAAATGAATGATAATAAGTATTTTCAGGTTTGTGGACTGCAATTTATTGAGAATAAAAAAAAGAATTTACGAACAAGACCCGTTACAATGCAACTTACCGCTGCAGCTCTGTTGGTGTATTAGATGTTGTAATTGGCTCTCGTTGCATTCAGTCTTCTTTTTTGGGTTTGTGTAAAACATATTTACTTACTCAATATTGTGTGTCCATATATTTGAGTCAGTTTTTTAAGTGTCATATACAATCTTACTGACAAAAAAACGTTTTGCACCAAAATTACAAATACCAGCACAAAATTGAAATTGATAATTCATAAATTTCTTTAAACAAGTAATTCAATAATAACTGACAATACAGATTAAATTAAAATTACATAATCCTAATTATATTTTTAAGTTAAGTGTGTGAACCCAACAAGAGTAATTTTTTAAAATTCTTCATCAATGAATAACAACAAATTATGAACATGTTAAGTTCTTTTTTTCTATAAACTCTAAATTCTTAGATAAAGATTTTTTTGTCATTTTAGTATAATATTAAATTATAATGAACGGAATTACTTTGTTGCAAAAAAAAACTTTACATTTACAGGTACATACAAGTTTCTAACCAATAGTTTATAAATTAAATTTATTTAAACATTCTAATACTACACTAGATACATATATTTTCTAATTATTATGTGCACAATGTTCTAATTTTGTCAAATTTTTTAAAAATATTATAAGTTGATTTTATTTTTAGATGCAATAAAATGCATTTGTATATTATACCTATTTAAAATTTTTACTAATCACATAGTTCTTACTGTTGCTGTGAATCGACCTTATCAGCTTCGGTTCAACATCTCTCTTTTCTAAGCTTCCTCATATTTTTCCTGTCGGTACTATGTTCAAAAGCTTATTCAGTGTCCATAAATGCCAAAAAAGTATAGTTTTCCTTCTTGGTTTATTAAATTCTTCTACTATTTGTTTAACGGTAATTATATGATCCTACGTACTCTTACCCTTCTAAAAACGACTTTGAGACAATTATAGATGTCGGACCATCTGTAACAAAATAATTGTATTGGTTATTAAGAAACTCAACATTTGTTAAAATAATAATAATTTGCATTGTAAGTCCTAAGAAGTTAATAACTTCTACTCATTTCTCAATGTTAGACAAAATAACTTTATGAATAGAATATGTATAAATCTGGACCATATTATATAATGCATGTTGTATGGACTTCAATTTAAGAATATATTCAATACATACCTGTATTTTAGTAAATTCTTTGAAGGTGTTGTTGGTTCCAATAATTTATTACTAGCAATGTCAGATTGAGAAATGCTTATGGCATAAGCGATAGTTTGCATACTCATTTAGGGTCCATGTCTCTCAATTTCAATTTGAAGTCATAAAGAGTAGTATTATATCGATCCTTATCCTTATCAGGATTAGGATATCGATGAATTGGTGAGTTCTTATCCTCTCAAATAACCTAGTTCAAATTATTTATTAATATACATTAAAAATGCTAACTTTTAGTATACTTACCTTTAAATAAAAAACATATTAATGTCTATCGAAGAAAACACTAAAATCGCACAGAAAACTTAAAAAATACTCAGTCGTATAACTTTCGTACAAGAAAATCAAACGGAACACAAAAACATTTCAAATTTTGAATGCGTTAGACAATAGAACAAAAATAAAAGGAATAATAAAAAAGGACAAACGGTTATCAGCACCTCTGGTGGTATGTGGTAAAACTAAAACTCGTTAACAAAATTTTGTAGAGAGTGTCCACCCCATGGACTGTTCCGCTTCCTGCAAAAAGGACGCGCGCGTGTGACTTCGGTACGTATCGAAGACTTCGACTTGGTTCGTCGACCATATCTAATGCCGCATTCTGTGCGAATAGAAATCTAATAAACCGGATTTTTACGATAATATAAACATCTAGAATAACTCCATCTGACAACAAAAATTACGGCTTATTTTAAAAAGCCATAGTTGCTGCAGAAACGATTAGGTATAGTATATTTCATTCTCCCCCCTACGAAAATATAATTTTTCTACACTCTACATGGAAAATACTATTTTACTCCTTCATTTCAGGAAGGAAAGTAGTACTTTTCCTCCCTCGGGAGGAGAAACTTGGCTCCCTCTGGAGGCAAACAAGTAGAAACTTCAAATAGCTGTATGGACTTCTTTTATTGATACGCAAACTGCCTAAAAATGTTTAATAATGCTTTTCTTTCAAACAGATTTTTTTATTACTCATTTTTATTTATAAAAATTGCAAACAGTTTAAATTGAGGTTTAAATTAACATCAATAACTAAATATTGTTGAAATTGATGGTGCAATTAGTTAAATTACTAATGAAAATTCCCCTTGAAGAAATATTGGCTCTGCTGGTGGAGATGAGTTCCTATTTGTTATTTTCCAAATTCGCGGTCGTTGATGAAGTACTTGTGGTAGAAACAAAATTTTCAAAAATAAGACGTTTTTTGGTACTTGTAGTACTTTTCTCCCGCAATTATTTGGGTGGCTACCCCATATTTTTTACAAATGCAATCATCTAAGTACCCTTCTGCTACTGCGTTTATTCGCCATCCCCCATGTCTTTTTAAAGTGAGAATATCACTTCCTGCATTATCAAATAACGTAGAGGAAGTACGGCGGAAACTGTGTCCAGCATAGCATTTCGAACAATCCAAATTTAAAAATATTGCTATTCTGTATGGAATTTTGGCAATTGTGTTTTTGCCAATTAGCTGGTATGTACATTTCCTTTTAGCGTAAGTTACAAAAAATCTAGACTGACATATTTTAGGGGACCTACAGTCCATATATTTTCTATACACATCCAAGACAGATACTCCGCTTACAATCTCATTTATTGTAAATGTCCTTTTGATATTAGTTTTTGAGTCAGGTATTTGCTCCACCAAAATATCGCCTTTATCATTGTATACTTTCCAACCACCTGATTTACACATCTGCCACGCTCATACCGATAAAAGAAGTGTTCATCTTGAGCCTTTTTTGGTCGGAGTTGCATATAACGATTAACAAATGTTACCCAATCATCTGTTACTACAAATCTTCTTTGCACATTATTTTTTGTATGTACACACTGCGATACTATTTTTAGGGCAATAAACCGCCTTATACCCATTTTATTACAGTCTACAGAGGATTTTCAGCATCTTTAAATTTTGTGTCTTACATAAAATCGAGGGGAGAATGAAGTTTAATACATTACACGCTGAAAAAGCCCTTTCAGGTGCTTGGAGGTATTTAAATACACCTTAACCTAATAGAATATGTTAACGAAAAACATTGAAATTAAATGTACAATATTACATGGCATTTTGTATATCTACTGCTGAGGCAATAACGGTTTGAGGATGTTCTTCAATCATAGAATTCACAGTAGACAAAGTATATGCTTCTTCGGTCATAAGAAATACATTGTCTGGGACATTGAAGAGAAAATACTCTATTTCCTTTCTTTCTAATACCTTTGATTTCTTCAAATATGCCGTTAGCTTGAGGTATTTTCAAATGTCGATGTCCTTCTTTACTTTGAAGCATACTTTCAACATCGAATACGAGCTCTTTTCCATTTTTGATTTTGCAGGAATTAACGCATTCTCTCAAATTTCAATTCGGCTGTACTTTGTTTTCAAAAAAATTCAGATACCCCTCTATCTCCACCACTGGAATTAATATGCGATAATTTTCGATGTCAAATTATTTGCTGTCAAATACTAAGCAGCAAGCAACATGAATTTTTTTTGTAGCATTTTTCCGTTCAAAAATAAATACGTAAATAAAATTCAACGTCCTGTGCATCAGAAACAAAACGTTTAAGAATCCATATTTATAGGAATATTCAGTCTCAAAATGAGGTCCTCTACAGACTCTTCCTGCTTTCGTCTTATTTTGAGGTATAGAAAACGCAGTTACATTTATAGTACCACTTTTAGATTCACATTGTAATCATTGTATAGTGCAACATACTCTCCCTTTTATTTTTTTATCCCTAATAACCACCCGGTTAAGGGAAGCCATAATATGCTATGTTCAGATGGCCTTTTTGTATTACTTTTTTATTACGTCAGCCTATTTATCCGTTGTAGACGAAGAGGGAGCGAGAACGGCAAAAAGTCGAATACATTTGGCGATAGGGAAGATGAATTTTAATAGGATAATGCCAAGCCTTCGGGCCTTTAATAAAGAGGTTCTCTCTGAGGGGCGATCCCTTTAAGAACATGTAAATGAGTGGTTTGAGATGTTTACAGAATGATATTTGAACCGCAGTTCCTAATTGGAGGGTGGTGGCGACGAAACGCGGAAAGGAGGGTTGGGAAGAAAAAAAGGACAACCCGGAGGCGAGCCGAGACCAAATTTTGAACGTTATATACATTATGTCGGTTAGAAACCAAAATAAATGTAGTAGTAGAATGTTCTTGAAAATAATGCAGAAATTGCACGATTGAAAGGACAATTCGACAATTCGTAGAAAATAAGCCTAAAGAAGATATTTAAAATGTCAGTCAGGCAACGCCCCCACAACATATAACTGTGACATCAGACGCCGTGTATACCTAAATACAGCAGTATGCTTTAGTTCAGTCAGTATATGATGTACATGCTAGCGGACAACGCAGTACATACGTTTAGAAAAGTTAATTTGTCATTTGTGATATTGTTAGGTGTTATTGTGTTAAATAGACATTGGTGTTGTTAAAGATGCAAAAGAGACTAGTAAAATGGGCACAGAAAGTGCAACTCACCGAGTAAATAGAAGAAGTATTGCATTATGCCATTGAATGCAGCATACAGCGACTAATAAAAAATATTTCGCCGTGCCAAAAATTAAAAAGAAAAATGTGCTGTAGGGCGATGAAGCGCGACGAAAGGAAGCATTGCAACATTGTTTGTCTGTGAAGACCATTTTAATTTAATAATAAATTTTTAAGTTCATCGAAAAAAACTCAAATGTAAGGAATCAATTAAACTTTTCTATTAAGCCACCAGAATGTATATAGGATGTTTCAAAGATCAATGGTAAAGGAAACTCACACTTTTTGTCCCATTTATTGTATTCAGCGCTTCATTCCGATTTTAAATAAAATGTTCTATATTTGCTCCTACCATTTACGTCCTACATTAAATTACCTGTTTTATTGTGAAAACATAATAAACAAAAGTAATAAATAGCAATAAAAAATTATTAAATTAATAAATGTTAAATATCATTATTCATAACTTTTACTTATTATTTTTTAAATTATAAGAACTAGTTTAATGTGAAATCAAATGGGATAATTTGATGAATACCTCAAGTAAAACCTTCTGTATTGTAAGTAAAGAAATATGTTACGTTTAACAATATCGTAATCACATCACAGCTAACAATTATGGTAATGTAAAAATCATAGACACCTGTTGCTTCGACTCCCCAGATTTGCTGCATTAATGAAGATGGGATCAGCACCAATGAAGTTCATTAGTATACAATTAAATGAATCCACTTGAATATGAATTTGCACAGCATTACCTATAGTATTTACATTTTTATCTGTGGTCCGAAAATGCCACAAAAACGGAAGAACACAAGAAACAAACGCCTTTTACATCACCAACACCGTAATCTGCACCTGGATCCCAATCCGCGCTGAACGGCGTGTGACGTCACACCAATGATATCGCGCTTTCGGCCACGCGGTCTTGTTTGCACTCTATGGCAATTTATTAATGTTAATATTTTAATGGTTACGTGATTAGACACTTGTTCTGACCCTTCAATACATTTGAAAGATTATCTTTCCCATTTTCCGCGTCCATCCCGTATGTCTATCTAATGTATATATATTTAAATGTGGTAATATGGGTAAATAGTGTATCGCGTAACGAGGCGGGATAATCAGCATAATAAACTCATAAATGGAGCTTAAATGTCAAACGGCGAGACATTAACCGGAACATGTTTAATACACAACGACGGTAATTGCAGAATTACGACACGATGATTAACGGCGGTTGTGCGCCGGCAGATCTAGGAACGCGTTACTCACATGACAAATTAACGGCTGTATCGCGTCAAAAAGGCCGTACCTATTAATGCGCTTTCGCTGCAGAATAGAAAACGATCGGAATGCTACGCATAACTCGATTAGTCGAGGTTTCTGCGACGCGTGACGCAAGGCTACCCGTTAAGAAAGGCTTAGAGGGGCCAAGCTCGACCGTCTGGAGCTGACAAGTACGAGGCTGAGCCGCGGGATACTAAAATCCGCATTGGGAATACTCGGCTTAGTACTGGTTTCTAGAAATGTTCGGGGTGGACTCGAAAACAAATGTAGTACGAGGTGTGGCAATTAAGTTCCGGGAATTTAGTTATAATTCCGAAACTGGCAACACTGCATCGTTCGACAATGTTTTTCTAGATATGGGGGACCTTTCTTTTAGTTTCAGTCTAAGGTTGAAGTCGATAGCACGTTTGGTTTTATGTGTATTTCTTTGAAATAACTCTTTTAGTGGCGTCGGGAAAATGAGAGACTCAAATTACAAGTAACGTGTTGTGATTCAAATTTAGTGAAATCTGGCGAAAATCACGCCTGTTTGAATGGGCAAAACGGTTCAAGGAGGGGCGTGAATCGGTAGAAGACGATCCACGTGAAGGAGCTCCCGTAACCTCTAGCACTGATGCGAATGTTGATCGTTTGCGTGCACTGATCACGTCTGACCGGCGCCTAAGCATTCGTGCGTTGTCTGACGAGTTAAGCGTCAACAAAGAAACCGTTCGCAAGATATTACACGAAAATTTGAATATGCGAAAGGTTTGAGCAAATATGGTGCCAAAAGTTCTCACCCGTAACAGAAAGACATGCGGAAATCGATCTGCGAAGATTTGTTGTCCCGCATTCGGAGCGACGGTAGTCACTGGAGGTGGGACTTGGATATTTGAGTATGACCCCGAAACCCGTAAACAAACTCAGCAATGGGTGGAAAAGGATGGAGAGCGGCCAACGAAAATGAGGATGTCCAAGTCACGACTGAAAGCAATGTTGATCGTCTTTTTCGATATCCCCGGCATCATTCGTCGTGAATATGTTTCTGCGGCCAGACAGTGACTAGACAGTTCTATGTTGTCGTCCTGCATCTTGCACCACGACAACGCGCCAGCCCATTTCTCGTTCATTGTGCAAGTGTTTTTGGCAAAAAAGGCATTCCAGCGTTGCCGCACCCACCCTATAGCCCCGATATTTATCCCCTACGATTTTTTTTATTCCCCAAGATAAAGTCGCACTGCAAGGGAACTCGTCATGGCGGCGTACAGGAGGTCAAAGACGCTGTAACCGTGGTGCTGAACGGGTTAACTGAGGAGGATTACCAAGGGTGCTTCCAATCATGGGAACAACGTTAGAATCGTTGTCTAGAGTTAGAGGGTCGATAATAAAATTTTGGCGAAATTTAATTTGCTTGTTTTTCCATTGACAAGTTGTCTTACTCGATCATGTGGCCGACACCATTTTGTTCTAATCTACTTGTTCATTTAATTAGAAACTATTTAGCTAATAGAATCCAGCATGTTATTTATGTATCGTGGTTTAAGTCTGTCGTGCGTTCTCAGGAGTCCCTCGAGGCTCGATTTTAGGCCCATTACTATTTGTTTTGATCATAAACGATATTGTTAGTAATCTGAAAGCTGATTATTTACTTTACGCCGATGACCTGAAAATATTTACCAAAATTTCCAATATCAATGACTGTCTGTTGCTTCAGCAGAATTTAGATTCCATTTATGATTGGTGTAGAGCAAACAATTTATTTTTAAATCTTGAATAATGTAAAAGTGAGTCATTTACTACTAAGCAATATGCTATTGAATTTAATTATAAGATTAATAATCATTTCTTAGAGAGAACGCAAACTTTTAGGATCTAGGATTGATTATAAATTATCGTTTAATGGCCACATATTGGATATTACTTCTAAAGCGTATAAAACACTTGGATTTATTATTAGGAACACGTCCACGTTTAAATCTGGTGAATCTTATTTATTCAACTTTAGTTAGGTCCAAATTGGAATATGCCTATATGTTTGGTGTCCAAATTATGTAACATATATTGACAGTTTAGAATGAGTTCAACGTCGTTTTTTGAAACTGGTATATTTCAAACTGTCATTTCCCAGAATGAGCTTTTACAGAAGTTTTCTGTTAAATCTTTGGAAGACAGACGTAGCATTGCTTATTTAGTTTTTTTATTTAAGTTATTAAATAATCTAACTGATTGTGGCGATTTATTAAGTAGACTTGATTTTCATTTTTCCAGGGAAGGTCCCGGACTCTAAGAATAACACACGTAACATTTTCTACACGTAACGGCGAAGTTTTTTTTTTGTAGGTTTGCAAGCAATTTTCTCTCTACATCTATCTCTGAACTGCTACAGTTAAACGGGTGACTTCTAAGCGTCGCGGCATCATAAAATACACGGAAAAATAAGAAAACGGAAACGTTGTACAAGATTCTTTAAAATTGATCACGGAGTGCAGACGTATTGCGCCAGCGAGCTGAATTTTATCGCGAGATCGGACGGGACGTAATTCAGCTTACAATCTGAAATTAAATTGCACCCCCGTAGTGGTAATTGCCACCCCTCGAAACCGACTGTAGGGGATGCATGTCTAGAACGGTCAGCCAAGTGGGAAGAGGGGAAAATCGGCTAAGGGATGATGGATATAAATGACTTCTTGCGCTGGCAGGCTCTACTACCTCGTTTTACAAAAAAAAATAAGCAAAGATTTCAAACGGCCCTAGTTCTCAGAGAATGGTGAATTATTCCCTAAAATATATCTTTTTACTTTCTGCAGCTATGATATGCTTGAAAATCTGTAAATGTGAACGTAACTTTTTTGGTCCTAAAGTTATCATGTTTTTTATTAAAAAATCTTAAACCTACACTGTCTTTGGGGGAAAAAGGTATACTTGTCATTAGTCTCAGAAATTGCATGGCCATTATCTGAGATATAATATTATATAATATTAATATTTACAATAATTCAAATTAGTTTTGGTTCTTAATATTTTTCTTTATGTTATAATTTAATAAAATAAATACCAATTGCTTGTATTAACTTATTTCTTTTTAAACCAGCTTAACATGACATGAAGGTAAGTAATGAGTCATTTCCCTACCGCATTAAAGGTAACAAATGTCTACAGGGTGTTGAAAAAAAAGTGTAAAATATTTCAGGAGGTAATAGTATGAACCAAAATAAGCAGAAAAGTCTTAATAAACATGGGTCCGCAAAGTAACGGTTGCGGAGATATGGGCCACTATTCGTTTTTCAAACATTTTATTTTATTAGGAATACACCGACAAAGGAAGCTTTTAACAAACAAAAAACAAAGTTATAGAAGATGTTCAAAGTGCTCTCCGTCCATTTCCAAGCAGGCACGACATCTTCGTCTCAACGATATTCGGACTCTTTCGAAAACACTCTCCTTGGTTTGGATTTCTTGACACTTTTGATTGATCCGTAGCTGCAGATCTTCCAGGCTATTTACAAGAGTACCATAATGTCTTCAAATATCCCCAAACAAAGAAATCTAGAGGGTTCCGATCAGGCGATCTTGGAGGCCATAAAACAGGTCCGGCCTTTCCTACCCATCTATGTGGAAAAGTTTGGCGTAAATTCTCTCTAACGGCCATGGAAAAATGAGCTGGAGCACCATCATGCTGGAACCACATTTGTTGCCTCTGATTCAAAGGAATGTCTTCCAAAAACTTATACAGTGTGTTCAGCAGAAAGTTGAGGTAAGCAGCGCCTGTTAATCGGTTTGGTAAAACAACAGGACCTAGAAACCTGTCACCTACAATACCCATCCAAATGTTTAATGAAAAACGTGACTGATGTCCAGATTCTATTACAGCATGAGGATTTTAGTCGGCCCAAATATACGTATTGTGAAAATTAAACACTCCATTTCTTGTGGACACGCCCTCATCAGTAAAAAGAATGTTTGCAAGAAAATGAGGGTCTTCAGCATCATGACGTAGAAACCAGGGGCAAAAAACCAAACGTGCTTGATGATCATTTATTGGATTTAAGGCCTGTAGTCGTTGCACATGGTATGGATAAAGCAGTTGCTCCTGAAGGATTCTCCAAACAAGAGGACCACTAATTCCTATCTCGGCTGATATTCTCCGCACACTCGTACCTGGATTCTGCTCTACCAGTTCTAGAATTTCTTCTTCTGCTCTAGGAGTTGATACCGACCTTGGTCTTCCGGATAAATGGCACTGTTTGCTCAAGGAACCGGTATCACGCAATCTTTGGTGAATTCTTCCAAACATGCGTTGTGAAGGAATCTGGCGATTTGGATAAGCGTCAACATCAAGATGTCTCGCTTCGGTGGCGTTCCCATTAGCACGACCATACATATGAAATGCATGTCTGTTAATTCTGAGTAACCAGCCATAGCGGAAGAAAACTTGTGCACTGAGAACAACTGTCAAATACGTACTGTTTATTTCACTAAACATCAACCAACTATTATAAGAAAATACACAACGTTTTTGCAAAATAAAAAAAGGGCTAAAAACATAAAACATTCCATATCTCCACAACCGTTACTTTGCAGACCTATGTTTATTGAGACTTTTCTGCTTATTTTGGTTCATACTATTACCTCCTTAAATATTTTACACTCATTTTTTAACACCCTGTATATTACTAACCGATTGCGAATAAAAGATGTTTAAAAGCACTTTAGAAATGCCAGTCATCTGTATACTTTCCAATATCTGATTTTTTCAACATTTTTGTATTAAAACCAAAAAATACGTAACATAACCCTAATGATAAAATATAAACCAATCAATCATACTATTATAGTTTCTTAAATTTGACCAATCAGCTACTCAGATCTACGAGTAAAAGAAAATGGCGAAAATAACCAAGAGGCACTGCCAGCAGCAGTATTAATGTAAGAGTAAATTTTAATTTGGTATTTCCAATATCGAAAGATTCCATATTAAAGACTTTTTCGATGTATCAATAATATCGCAACAATTTTTATCGATACAAAATATCGAATATCGTAAAAAATTGTATCGGCATTCTGAATATCGATGTGTATCGGAACATCCCTAATTCGAAACCATCCGGATTAGTTGAATGGTCAGACCTATTGATAATACGAACAAGTGACCATCAACTTCTAGGAGGTAGGAGGACGTCATCGAACGCTCCTGTTGACGTTCTTTTGTTAATTCGTGTCTGTCCACCGCACTCGCCGCATTTGCGGCCGCGCCAAGGACAATAGAGGCTGTTGGTCCCGAAACCCTCAGCATCAGCACTTTTGTGCGGTTTGTTTAATGTGTAAACTCGATGGAAGTCGAACGGAAGCTATTAAATTGCACTTGGATTCGAGGGAATGTAATGGAAGCTGACGATCGGGTTACGAGGCCTCGCGATAAGCGGTGGACCGTCACGTAGGGGTACAGTGTGGTGGATATTGAATGACCGATGACGTCACTTGAAGAACTACTAAACGTTTAAAAAAAATGTGTAGAGAATGGTCACGTGAAAATTACCCTCCTTTTGTCCTCAGTTATTATTCGAGATATGAAAAAAGGTGTAAGAATAAAGGCTGTAGGAACAATTAAATATTTGTTAAAGCATATATCACCAAAACAATCGTATATACGAGATGTAGACTAATTTTTGGTTTTTTATATAGAACCTGTATACTTTTACAGCACTGGAAAACCGTTAATTGAGCTTTTTAAAAATATATTATAACAAGAAATTTATCGTTTATGGTTTTCGAGGTATTACATTTTCATTGTTATATGCAATATTATACAGAGTAAGCCAGAAAGATTAAGTCAACACTAATCTGGAGATACCAGACACCAAAATATTATGTTTGAGCTCATCATGCTTAATTGGGAAAGTTTTGATAGCATGACTCTAAAATTTGGTAGTGTTGGGTATTTTTAGTGTGAGAAGGCTAATTTCACCGTATTATTTACGTAAACCAAAACATATTTTTTTTATCTGTTGATCTATGCTTAAAAAAAGTTAAAAATCTAAAAGAACGTTCATTTCTACATAAAATTTGTATTTTTGTTTAGGTCGCCTAACTTTATCGATTTACATTTAAAAGCTTCAATGTATTTTGTGGTGATTTTTTATTCTTAAAAGATGATAATAACAATTTTTGATAATAGTAACAAAACAAACCTTAAACCAAATGCGACCTAAACAATAGTACATTTTTTATGTAGAATTATTGAGAAATTTCAGTATAAAATTTAAATCTTGACCACCCTGTAATTCTTAAACCAGCGATATTCGTATAAAGCATGTCTTACCCTGTATAAACCCACAAAATATAAATTTTTAAAGATTTCTTAATGATATGAAATTAAGCATGTTTAAATTAAGAATTAGCTATTAATATAAGAATATGTAAAAAGATATCAACTTTACATTGAAACAGAAGAGGGTCCTACCATCCTTATAAATTTAAAAATATATATCATATACAGGGTGTTCCAGAATGATGGTCAAATATTTTACCAGTGTATTCCACAAGCCATTTTAGGGGGGGTCTTCATATAAAATTTTTTAATTTGGGTCCTCCCTGTTGAGATATTCGAGTCTCAAAATGGCGGACAAATTTTTCCTTAAAAACGGTTACACTTAGAAATTTCAATTTTGGTACACATTATCAACAAGTCAAAAAGCTATTTAATGGTGGTATCTATTCCTTGGCTCATCGAATACATTGGTAAAATATTTGACCATCATTCTGGAACACCGTGTATAAGTTTTTGTAATATTAACTTAAGAATTGGTTGTTTCATGCTTTCTGTCAAGAAAAACCATAATTTTGTACTAATTCTGACGTAGCTCATAAGAGGTGCTAGTTATAAGCAATATTTGTTCTGCCTGTATAGTTATAGAATCGATATTTTTAGCAAAAGTATCACTCTTGAATTAAATTCGGAAGTATTGTGTAATTTCCTTATTATCTATTAAATAACAAAACAAGTAACTAGAAACTCACCAAATTCGTACAGTCTTACAGCTAGCAGCAGTTAACTTACCTGAAAATAAAAAAAAAATGTTAGTTGCCACGACTATTACATACAACCTGGTATTGTATTGTAACACGATCGTAAAATAGAAACATTTTGACAAATTCGAATATAATATTTATAATATGCGAAAACACATATGGTAATTTTTTGTTTCATACGTACTGTCATCCTAAATATGCACACATGGTAAAGTTATCTCAGTATGCGTTGGAAGCGGTGGACAGTGGAGCTCAGTTCGATGTAATATATATTGACTTTGCCAAAGCATTTGACAGAATTAATAATAATATTCTCTTGCAAAAACTTTACAGCTTTGGTTTCGATTCGGTCTTACTATTACAGTCATATTTATCTGAAAGACAACATTATGTTTTTTATAATAGTTATGAATCTGTCAAATATTTGTCGAAGTCAGGAATACCTCAAGGTTCGAATTTGGGTCCACTGTTATTAATTCTTTTTATGAAAAAATAGTCAACCATGTTGAGGCAGGCGAGTGCCCTGTGGGAGTCTTCTGTGACTTAAGCAGGGCATTTGACTGCGTCAACCATGAATTATTATTACTAAATCTCAATAAATATGGTATGAGGGGACTGCCATGTAACTGGATTGCAAGCTATTTAAAACAACGACAGCAATATGTATCACTACTGGATAATGAAAATAATGGTGTTAATAATTATGTCAATTCTGAAATAATTGAAATTAACATAGGCGTGCCACAGAGATCAATACTGGGCCCTATTCTTTTTTTATTATATATTAACGACTTAGACCATATAAATGATTCAGTGCAGTTTACATTGTATGCAGATGACACATCTATTATAGTTTCAGATAAAAATATTGACCAAAGGATAATTAAATGCTGTGAGTTATTGCATGACTTGGGTAACTGGTTTTCCCAGAATCATTTATATTTGAATCCTGAAAAACTCAAGCAATGACTTTTCATAGTAAATATAAGAATTGTGAATATCCTGAATTAAGTCTAAACAATACCTTGTAATACTTCAAATGTTAGATTTCTGGGTATAAATATTGATAATGTGCTGAAATGGATAAGCCACTGTGAGTTTTTGATATCAAAGCTCCATTCTGTGGTTTATCAGTTTAAGAATCTTAGAAATATACTTGATATCAGTCAGTTAAGAAATCTATATTTTGCTCAGGTTGATTCCAGGATAAGGTATGGCATTGGATTTTGGGGTAGTTCCACCTTCTCTAATAAAGTGTTTCTGGCTCAAAAACGTACGAAGTATGTTAGGCTTGTCAACACGAGTGAGTTGCAAAAATATCTTCAAATATTATGAGATATTAACTCTGTGTTATTGTATATGTATATGTTTTTAAAAACAGACATAATTTTTTGTGCAACAAAGATGTCCATAATATAAATACTAGGCATAAAAATTCATTTTTGCTCCCTTTGTATAAAAAGAATGTTTCTGTTAAATCGCCTAACTATTTAGGTTTACGAGTATTTAATACTGTTCCTATAGAAATAAAAAAATGTGAAAGTTTATTCTCATTTAAAAAACAACTGAAACAATTTTTAATAGAAAAGGCTTTTATAATATGGGCGAATATTTTAATATGTGAATGTCTGATTTATTTTAATATTGTATTCTATCTGACCTAATACTTGTATGTGTTTTATTTTTTTTTTAATGTGTGTACATTGATTCTCCTTCTTTTTTACTATTCCTATACAATGTGTGAACTATATTGTCTAAAAGGAAAATAAACATTATTATTATATTATTATTATAAAATTAAACTCAGTGACTTTCCTTTATAAGTTACTGCATGGTCAAATTGATTTTGTAATTCCTAGGCATAATTCTAGAAGTACTGATATTTTTTATTGCTTGCGAACAAGAACTAACCTTTTATTTAAGTCACTGGTATACAATATGTGCAACTTACAGTGTCGCATTATTATTATTATTGCCTACTGCCTGTTTCTACGCGACCACCCGGTTACGAGCAAATCTACTTATCTCCGGAAAATTAATTTCAGGGAAGCGGTACCAAGTCCTTCCCGCCAAGCCTGAATATATATATCGCCATTTACCTTCCCGACGAAGAACAAACAGAGCGCCATATCAGCACGCTGGAAAACACAACACGGCGCGACCTCGAGCAAAGTTTCAGACACGTACTTTACATCATCAGGACGGGGCCGTGTTTTCGAAACCGACTATACGTTACTGTCCGCCGTCCCGGCAAAATAAACAGCGGCGGGCTCTCACCCCCATCCCTCAACTCGCCACCTACGATCGCTAGCTATACCGCCCCCAACCCCTGTACGTCAGTCTGTGCGTTCTAATAGGTATTTATTATGCGGCATCTGTTTGCACGGTGTAATTGAAAAGGGATTACTTTATTGTATAAACATCGGGTTAATTAAAGCCTTAAATTTTCATTTGGGGGGCGGCGGGGGGCGGTCATCGATCGGACATAAATCTTTTAATGACAATCGGTGGGTTCGGGGGCGCTGGGTACGTTTTACTTTCGGGCTTCGGCGGAATTTACGAGTTCGGTAAAATAACTCCGGGGAAATATGGCGAACTACCCTTCGTTGTTTGCCGGGCAAGGTTGGCACAGGTTGAGGTTGCTTCAAAGTATTGTTCGTATAGCGTACCAAAATATTCTGCTGAATGTTTAAAAAATATCTGAAGACGTTTTCTTCAAATTTGACTTTTAAGGGGTTACAACTCTTTGGGATACACTTTAAAATCTAGGTAAAGTAAGATCCAACAGATCTATTTCAACCTCTACTTTATACTATTTAAGTTAGCTACATAATTACAACCGCGAAAAATAAGTCTAAAAACGGTATTTAAAAATTAGACTTATGACGTCAGACGCCGTTCGCACGTGCATACCTAAATACAGAAGTGTGCTTTTATTTCACCGTGCCAACAAATTAAAAGAAAAATGTGGTGTAGGTCGATGAAGCGCGACGAAAGGAAGCATTGCAACATTGTTTGTTCGATACTATCAATTAAAGTGTTTAGGAAGTTGCTTTGCTCAATGATTCCAAAAAATATCCATAAACGTGCATAAAAGCTCACCTACTTACTGAAAAACTATTTAAACAGTTATCCATATTTCATAAGTTAATAACCATTGTACACTGTTACAAAGATTATCACAAATTATCCCCTTAAATTATTTTATAAAGAATAACAAAAATCTATGATTTTCATACAACATCTTAGAGATGATTTTCGCCGCATAACATCAAACAAAGTGTCAGTGCTAACCATTTCGTACTTCGCAGATTCGTAGTGGGGGAAACAGATTTTAAAAATAAACAAAAAACATGAAATAACAAAATTAATAGCTTGATGTATGCATTCAATATCAGAAGGCAAAGTAAAATATTTAAAAGCAGTCAATCGCATGCAAAAAAGAAACTGGTGTCGTAGGCACAGATAACATGTAGGTGTCACGAGCAGTAGGTGAATTATCCTGCACAAGCCCCATCCTCTAGGATTGATAGAGGTTATGTTGATACCGGTGCACAGTATGGTTCAGGGCAAAGGAACAAGCTGTTGAAAAAAAACATGTAATACACTCAGTTCCAAAAAAAGTGACGCACTTGATTTTTGACCTAACTTTGTTTTCTTTTTACTTATAAACCACGCGGCCGATTTTTTTTTTTTTATGTGTTGGTAGGTAATTCCTTTGCCTTGTATCACCACATTACAGTGGCCTGCGAGAAGCCCCGATATGAACGCTATAGAGCATTTGTGGGATGAATTAGGGAGAATGATACGCTCTCGCGAGAGGCCTCCGGGAACTCTCGCAGAAATGGCAGATGCATTAGTGGAAGAATGGGATCGTATACCAATGGACAGGATAAGAAACCTGATTTCCAGTATGCCGCGTAGATTAGAAACCCTTAGAGTTGCACGGTATTAATCAGTTACCCCAGGTTATAATATTGCGTTTAATAAAAGTGTTTCGTGAAAATCGTATGTTTATTTCACTAGAAAATTTTCTCGATAAATTAAGAAAGTTGCAAAACTTGAGCAAAAAAGCTGTAATTTGGACAATTTTAGAGATAAATCAATGAATAAAAAAACAAAATGCTCACAAAAGACGCATCTTTCATATAGAGTGTAAGCACCTACTATACCATTACTTGATTAACACACAGGGTGAGTCAAAAATTAGTAAAAAAACATGACTCGAGTTTTTCCACTACCATCCAGGAGGCTTTGAATTCTTTAATTTTTTTGGAACGGCAAAGGAATTACCTACCAACAAATAAAAAAAATTTTAAATTGGCCGACTGGTTTAGAAGTAAAAAAAAAACAAAGTTAGGTCAAAAATCAAGTGCGTCACTTTCTTTGGAACTGAGTGTATTTGTGGAAAGGGATTTGATAATTTCAATACACATAAATTGAAAGTTAATATGAGATACTTTTGCATCTTCTGACACGGAACTAAGCTAATGGTTTCTTTAAGTAATGCACTGCTTGACGCATTTGTTTTAAATCGTCTTATTATTTTCTCAGGTAGTGTTTTTCTCATAAGAGTCTTGTGTATTTAATTAATATTTTTCTTGAAATTCAGTGTGATTAAATAAAATATGGCGCATTATTCAAACAATGAAAAAGTTGACATGCTAAAGGCATATTTGTTAAGTAGTGATAATCAGTAATAGTGATAACGATAAAGTATTGTGATAAATCAAAAATGGATAATAACCAATGTATAAGAATGGCAAAGGGGAGGAGATGGCAGTTAATATTTTCATAAATTAGCCGTAAGTTCACCACATCACCACTAATAATTATGGCATTACCTACACAGTATTTACACTATACTATGACCCTCAAAAACGCAAAAATTCAAGAAACAAACAAAGTGAACTTGTATCCGCGGAAGTAAATCGTGCTGAACGGCGTGTAATGTCACACCAATAATATCGCGTTTTCGACCACGTGGTTTTGTTATATTCTATGGCAATTTATGGCATGTTAATATTTTAATTATTATGTGATTATTGCCATCAGACGCATGTTCTGAGCTTTCAACATGTTTTAATACACTTCACACCAATATAAAATTCACGCAACTTCCCCATTGCATGAATATTTTTTTCTATAGTTGCCACATCTAATCCAATTTATACCGTTCTAAGCGTCGCACACTATACGATTTTCACGGTCTGCTGCGATTGACACACAATAAACTAATCTGTCTCGTTTTTTTATGATCCCGCTTCCCATTCCGCCCAATGATAAATTAATAATTTTCCCCCGGACGAATTCATGATTACCCCACTTATGAATTTCATTCTTCTGTACCATTAGGGGAAAAAATTAATCATTTTAACGACCGGTTGTCGCGACCCCCTTAAAGACCGCCGATTTCCACCATCAATCAACAGAAGGACTAATTATCCCCCTGCTACGGCTATATTTACAAAAAAACGCGCGAAAGCCTGCACTTCCCGGGCAAAAACTTTCCCCGAGGGTTCCGGCAGGCTTCTAATTAGTTTCTCGCTTTTTGGTGAGCTGCTCCGACGGCTGGGCTACACTGCCCAACACCGAAAAGTCTACCGTTTCAACCATCAGTCTGGTCAGTCGGTCGTTGTCGAATCTTCCTGCAAATTATAGTCGTATTGTTGCCGTATTTCTCGCCGTAAAGTGATCAAATTTCTGGTGTTTTTTAGGTACAGAAGTCTCGAAAAATAGAACACGTAGAGCGAAAGTAACATCAAAATACTGATTTATGGTACAAGTGGGATATAGGCATTATTATACATGAGTGAGACATTTCACGAATGTAACAAAACATGCCGATATCCCACGTGTACTATATTAAATTTTATCTGGATTGCAAAAAATCTACATTGCCTTAATGGTAACCTGCCAAACTTGGTATAAACAAAATTGGGTTTTCGTTTTTACATTTTCTTGTGACAATAGTGGTGTTGAAATAATGAGTAATTCGGAAACAGAAAACTTGCCTCTTGAAATTTAAAAAGCATATGACGCAAAAGAAAAAGTATTATTAGCATTTTTTGAAGAATTATCCCATTATCTACAAATCATCTAATCTTTGCTGCGGGCTACAATATGTATGCAGCAAAATGATCACTAAATTCAACAATTTAATTACTTTTATGAAAAAGCAATCAGTAGGATACAAACCAAAAAAATCAAGAATATTAACGAAAGAGGATGTTTCAAAATGTTTGCAAGATGCCGATGACCCAAAATTCTTGCTAACAAAGGTAAATAATTGAAACTTCCTGTTGGTATAAATACTTTTAGTGTAATGGCCAAAGAAGATTGGTTTTTTCTTAATTTATCACAGCCTCAACAATATGCAGGGCACTGTTTTCGACGATCATCTACTTCACTTATAAAACGGCATGGTGGTTGGAAGTCCAACACTGTGTGTGTGAAGACTATATTGATACGACTCTTGAAAACGATTGCCGTCATCGAAGCTGCTTCAAGTGTTTACAATAGTACATTATACTATAAGGGAGAGAAATGCGTTATTTTGGCAGAGGTGCAATTTAAAGCCCGAGGGCTACAATGCACCGAGGACAAAATAGCTTCTCTCCCGAATGGTATATACTATTTTTTCCACGGTCTCATTAACTTAAAAACACATATTTTGTCATTATGAAGTAAGTAGCACCAGAATTATTGTATTCGGATTTGAGCATTTATTTAATAGTCGTTGAGTTATTGTCATAACTACAAAATAAACAAACAAAAAGAATTGTCAAATTAAGGTGCTAGTTGGGTTTAGTTTAAAGTTTGGTTAGTGCACAATGAATAATTGTGAGTCGGAAGAGATTGTGGAGGCTGCAAATATTGCAATAAGCAATTTGCTGCCTACGAAGTCAAGATCTTTATACGATACAGCCCACATTCGGTTCAAAAAGTTGTGCGCCGAGAAAATTTTCAAGTATACAGCGAGAATGTTTTGTTGGCATACTTCAGTGAAAATGCAAAGAATTACAAGTCTTCTACATTATGGGCGCAATATTCTATGGTTAAGTCATGCTTGATAATTTACGACGACATAGATATAAGCAAATTCCCCAAGCTGATCGCATTTTTGAAAAGAACCGGTGACGGATATCAAGCGAAAAAATCAAAAATATTGACAAAGGGTGAAATCAACCGTTTTCTATCAAGTGCAGATGACAAAGATTTCTTAATGATTAAGGTAAGATTACTTTTATTGTTAGGTATTTCAATTATTAAGTATTTTGATTTTTTATAGGTTGGATTAATTCTGGGGATTGCCGGTGCTTGTCGAACTGATGAACTAGTCAATTTAACTGTAGATGATATTGAGGATGTAGGCTCTTAATTGATTGTAAAAATTCCAAACACTAAGACAAAGATTCCACGAACCTTTCTGGTTACCGATGTGGGAAATATGCTTGAATTGTTTCGAAAATACCTGTCCCTTCGTCCTCTCCACGTCAAGCATAAGCGCCTTTTTTTGTACTACAAAGCAGGAAAATGTAGTTCGCAGCCAGTTGGCAAGAATACCATGGGAAAAATTCCGAGTGTAGTAGCTTCGTATTTAAAATTACCTGATGCTGCATGTTATACTGGTCACTGCTTACGAAGATCTTCAGCGACATTACTGGCAGATGCTGGTGTGGATATCACGACAATAAAGCGTCATGGAAATCAACGGCTGAGGGTTATGTCGAGAACTCCATTGAAAATAAGACCAAAATTGCTAATCAGGTTTTAGTGGGTACCACTACTAGCGCAATCACAAAAACTGTAAATGTAAGCGAAAGTAATATTCCTTCTAATATTAATTTGGAAAATCGTACAAATGTAACATTTAATTTAAATGTCAATAAATAATTTCAATGTTATCTTTTTTTGCATGAAAAACGTTCGACTACTTCTGTTTTAATTTTGATGTCATAGAAACTGATATCTACCACTGTCTACCGACAGTGGAAAAAGAACATTTAAGCATTGTTAATACAAATACAAACCAGCTGCATTCATCTGGTATTAATCTTACGAATTGCCATAGTTGTGTTGTTAATATTTATAACAACTTTAACACCCTGTAGAATGAAAAGGAGCAGCAATTGAATAAGGCATGTTGGGTTCAATCCCTTTATTTTGTCGTTAACAATCTGCCATTAAGCGATATACCATTATTAATCACTCACACGGTATACTGCACTAGATAATTTTCTTGTCCTTATTGAATTTTGTACCAGTGTTGCCAACCGGCGTAAATTTGGTTGCCTAACGTGTCTCTCAGTCACTGCTGAAAACATCGTACAAATCCATACCTACCAAAGAAAACTAGATCAAGAAACTGATGTTATTCGCTGAAGTGGAACTTTTTTTACTCTCATACCAATTACCGACAGATAAGTTCGGAGGATTCGCAAACAGACTGAGGCACTATCCGTTAACTTCATCTCGAAAGTTATTACCATTTTTATAATTTCCGAACAAACAATGATCCAGTTTCTGGCGAACTTTAAACCGTCAGATCTGCCGAGGCGGATTCAATTCCTGTCTATAAATTTTAGTAGAAGGCAACCCTCGTCGGTCGGAGTGGCCGTGTTTGTTAAAATAACAAATGCAATCGAGAAGTGAAACAAAGGACGGGCAATGCAATATCTATTCCATTTTAGCGAAAATAACGATGTTGGTGTTCAGTAATAATCCAAACACAATTAAAGAGATATAAATTCAAGCTCAATTCCAACAACATTGATAAAATTCTAAATGTAAAAGACTCAAATTATTTTCCATTTTTCAATTAAAATATTCTTATTTTGTAATATTTTTTATTGACATTCGAAAATTAGAATATTACGTAAGAATTCCTATTGGAATTTGGTTCAATTTAATGTCAACTCAATTTCTAATATGCTGGCTTAACTAGTTTCAACAAAATATCAACTAAAAATAAGAATGGGATTACATTAGCTCTTTTCCAACACGGCACCTGACTAGTTTGAAACCTGTCCGAAGCCGTCAGTCAGTTTAATATTAGATACAACTCCGCTACAGTAAGTCGGTGAACGATTTGGCTATCCACTTGGGACAGGTTTCCAACTAGTCAGGTGCCGTGTTGGAAATGAGCTAATATATTACAACTCCAAACATTTAAAACTGGAATTTAGAAAATTCTAATTGCACTGGAATACCTTTATTTATAATTTGCTATTATTTCATATAAATTTAACTTCAGTTAAAAATTGTGATGAATGAAATCCAGTCGAAAATGATTTGAATCATATATTGGTCAAAATTTCCAAATATCAATCGAAATTTTGCAAATTTGATTGGTATATATGTATACATAAGAATTCAACTGTCATAATTGGAAATGTACAAAATTGTACATAACATAATTAGAATTCCAACTTGATTTACATATTAGTGAAACTTTACAAATATCAATTAAAATTTGAAAAATTTGATGAATGTATATGAATTTCAATAGGAATTTGGAAAAATTCAGTTGCCATATAGAAATTTAAATCGGAATTTTGTTAAATATAACATTTATTTCCAACAAAATTCCAACGCAAAATAATACTGAATTCACATCATACTGAAATATTCCAAATTTGAATTAGAATTTGGATAAGTCTGTAGTTACACAATTATCCCAATTTAAATTAAGTTCATTTTAAAATGAATTCAGTTCCTGTTACGATCGCATTAAACAAAAATCCAATTAGGAGAGGATTAGATCCATCCTATATGCAAATTCAATTTGAAATTTGATTAAATTTAATATTAATTTATTTTTAATTTGAAACAGAAATTGAATAGAAATTTGAAATACAATTCAAATTTACTTAAATTTAATATGACTCAATTCCAACTGAAAGTAAAATTGGCTCACATTCCAAATTCCAATTGTTATTTGGAAAATTCGATAGTTACAAAAGAATTCCAATTGCAATTTAGTTAAATGTTATATGAATTCAATTCCAATTAGACCGATCAGAATTCCAACCGAAAAGGACTTCACGCGGCGCTATAGATTTCAAATCGAGTTTGCACAACTCGTTTAAACAGATAATCCCAATAAAATTCCAAATGGAAACGAGATACGATTCGCATTGCGTTCCCATTAAATCCACCAAAACTCCAACGGGAATCCGACAAAAGCCCTGCCGGAATCCGATATCCCGACGTCGCCGAAACAGTCGAACCCGATTCATAATCACCGAATATGCCGAGCGAGCCGCACAGAAAAAGAATAATTGAAACCGACAAGACGCCCCCTCCCCCTTCCGCCGCCCCTTCCCTTTCTACCACCCCCCTCCCCCCCCTCGGTAAATCGGTCTCGGCGCGCTTTGAGCTCCTAGGGAGCTCGAGTCTCGTCTTTATCTTTGATTAATTAAATGGGGATCGGTTAATTTTAGGACGCTGTTATTCATTAATTCATTATTCCCGCCTGTCGTTCCCCACCGGAATTAGAAATTCGCGACGCGTCGTCCTCGAAGGAGACGTAACGCCGAACGATCCGAAAAGTAGGATTCGCATTAATTCCACAAAAAAATACGATTATGTTTGAAATTCCGGGATTTGTTGGTATCGCGAATTCGTTTTGAACGCTCCGTACAGAGGGGTTAAAGTTGGTATGTGTTTTAGGGTTGGGGGTGGTTCTGTCATAGATAGAACAAATCTGCTATAGTGACCTGGGCTACATTTTCTAGAAAATAACAATAGAGAAAGCCGCATTTCCCTATTTCATAGTGTTTTGAGCTACAGGACTTTTTTCGATGTCACTTGATTTTGCCAACGCTCTAAAACAATAATAGTTATAGTGGGGTCCAAAATGGCAGAGAGTGATACATGTTAAAAAAAGAGTGTAAAATATTTCAGGAGGTAATAGTATTAACCAAAATAAGCAGAAAAGTTTTAATAAACATGGGTCCGCAAAGTAACGGTTGCGGAGATATGGACCACTATTCGTCGTTTTTCAAACATTTTATTTTATTAGGAATAATCCGACAAAGAAGCTTTTAACAAACAAAAAACAAAGTTACAGAAGATGTTCAAAGAGTCCTCCGTCCATTTCCAAGCAGGCACGACATCTTCGTCTCATCGATATTCAAACTCTTTCGAAAACACCCTCCTTGGTTTGGATTTCTTGGCACTTTTGATTAATCCGTAGCTGCAGCGCTTCCAGGCTATTTACAGGAGTACCATACACTAATGTCTTCAAATATCCCCAAACAAAGAAATCTGGAGGGTTCAGATCAGGCGATCTTGGAGGCCATAAAACAGGTCCGGCCCTTCCTACCCATCCATGTAGAAAAGTTTGGTGTAAATGCTCTCTAACGGCCATGGAAAAATGAGCTGGAGCACCATCATGCTGGAACCACATTTGTTGCCTCTCATTCAAAGGAATGTCTTCCAAAAACTCATACAGTGTGTTCTGCAGAAAGTTGAGGTAAGCAGCGCCTGTTAATCGGTTTGGTAAAACAACAGAACCTAGAAACCTGTCACCTACAATACCCATCCAAATGTTTAATGAAAAACGTGCCTGATGTCCAGATTCTATTAGAGCATGAGGATTTTCGTCGGCCCAAATATGCGTATTGTGAAAATCAAACACTCCATTTCTTGTGAACCCGGCCTCATCAGTAGAAAGAATGTTTGCAAGAAAACGAGGGTCTTCGTGACGTAGAACCCAGCGGCAAAAAACCAAACGTGCCTGATGTTCATTTATTGGATTTAAGGCCTGTACCCGTTGCACATGGTATGGATAAAGCAGTTGCTCGTGAAGGATTCTCCAAACAAGAGGACCACTAATTCCTACCTCGACTGATATTCTCCGCACACTCGTACCTGGATTCTGCTCTACCAGTGCTAGAATTTCTTCTTTTGCTCTAGAAGTGGATACCGACCTTGGTCTTCCGGATAAATGGCACTGTTTGCTCAAAGAACCGGTATCACGCAATCTTTGGTGAATTCTTCCAAACATGCGTTGTGAAGGAATCTGGCGATTTGGATAAGCGTCAACATAAAGACGTCGCGCTTCGGTGGCGTTCCCATTAGCACGACCATACATGAAATGCATGTCTGTTAATTCTGCGTTAGAATAACCAGTCATAGCGAAAGAAAACTTGTGCACTGAGAACAACTGTCAAATACGTACTGTTTATTTCACTAAACATCAACCAACTATTATAAGAAAATACACAGCGTTTTTGCAAAATAAAAAAGGGGCTAAAAAACATAAAACATTCCATATCTCCGCAACCGTTACTTTGCGGACCCATGTTTATTGAGACTTTTCTGCTTATTTTGGTTCATACTATTACCTCCTTAAATATTTTACACTCTTTTTTTAACACCCTGTATACAGAGTGTCCCGAAATTAATGGGACACAGAGCAAGAGTAGATTTCTTACATCAAAATTATGCGATTAAGCCCAACTTACCTTGGCCTATTTGTGGCTAATAAAAAAGTTACAGGGCGTTAAAGTTCAAATTTTGAATTCGAAATTCTTAAAATTTTTAGAAAGTTTTCAAAGGATTCTTTTGAAAAATTGGATTAGGGGGTTTTCTGTCTAGGTAATCATGCGACTCTCACCTCCCGTACTCATCTCTGTGCTGTGAATCAGTCACTCTCTATTATTTTAAAGATTTTTAAATTTATAAAAATGTTCAAACAAAAATCTTTTCGGATCGTCCTCTTAATTGTGTCAAATCTCCGTCCTTATGAGGGGGAACTTGATCTTGTCAAATAAAAAGTCGATAGAGGTCAAATCAGGCAAGTACGGGATACCAATAAAAGACTAAAAGATGTTTATTTTTTTTATTGAACATTAGTTACTCTTGTACACCTAAGTGAGATCAAGCGGAGGATACAATCGGCCAATGCTACAATATCCATCGGCGCGGCAAAATTTTGAAAGGAATAAGTTATGCTTCTAATGCTTGATCATAACCGTAGTCATTTAATGATAGAAACAAAGTTCTACTGGCAGGCCAGATATGGCTCGTTTGAGTAAGTACTTTGAAGAGCGTAATATTTTACAACAGGATAAATTTACATATTACGAGCTTACAGCGCAGTGTTTCGCCGTGACTGTACCTTTATTCATTTAGAAGTTACAACTTGTTGAAAAGCTTCCATTTTAGTTGCAAACAATACGCGTAGGACAGCGTGCCACGTCATCCCAATTTCCCCTATTTGTTAATATTTGATCCCATCGAGTCATTTTTCCACGTTACATTTTCCCGATTCGGTCGAATCAGAGATCTACCATAATTTCCGTACACAAACTAGCCGCTGATAAAACCGTCACGTTTACAATAATTATCATCGGTACCGAATACCCATTATCCGTCTCGCGTGACTATTCTCCAGATTCGTTATCCTAAATCCCGATAAAGATCCGACGCTCATGAACAGACAGGCACGAGGGGAATTCGTCGGTTTTGTTTCGTAGCAAATAGCACGCCACAGATAAGTCTTTGTTGGGAATCGCAATTCACTCAAAAATGAATCGGAATATCTGTTCACATCTTTAAAAAGCGAAATTTCAGGAAATAACAATTGAATTACAAATGAAAAACCTATAGCACATAGTCACGGTTAGTCATCAGCGGTGCTATCTGCCAGCTACCGGTTTCCAGCTTGTTAGCTATCATCTGAATGCTATAGGTGAGGCAACCGACAACCAACAACCAACACTGGCTGACTGTTTTGTCCTCGGTTCTGTCATAACTGACAGAAGGGCAAGAGTACGCGAGACGTAGGACGTGGTCAATGCCGGACCTGCATACGACCGCAACAGAAAGTGACCCACTATACTGCGAGTATTATTGCTTCCCTCCAAAAGAATTTCAAGAAACAATTGCTTCATATCTTGTCCAGACAACCGACCAAGTTTTGGTTGGTTATTTTGAAATGTATTAAAAATAAGTTGCAAAAAGTATTCGAAGTGCTGGCCAGATTCTATAGAATTTCCTTTTGTGTTTCTTTATAATTATCAAGACAGCAATTATCATAAGAATTAAATTTATCTGAAATGTTTCGAATCTGTTTCGAATAAGTGCAATATGTTGTAGAAAGTATTCAGAAAGGTCTATCTCCTGTAACAATAAATTTCAAAATGCTTTTGAAATTTTCGTAATAAATTTTTGTCCTTCTGGTTATTTCTTCATGAATATCATAATTTTACTAATTTAAAACTCTTTATGACATAAAAAAATAACGAAAATGAAACAAGTTTAAAATTCGTCTGGCAGCAATTCTTTTCCAACAACTTGAAAAAGCAAAAGCAAAAAAAATAGATTTGAAATTGTCATAAAATAGCGTACAATTTTCCTAATTCAATAATTTACTTTTATACAGGGTGTATCTAAATATAACGATTCTATTCTTTGGTGAAAAGTGAGGGGGTCTTTTTTGTAATATTTTGGAACAAACCCTTCCCTCGAAATTTACACCCCTCCGTGTATATTAATCTAGAGAAATGAGACTTAGTGGCTAGCTTGCAAAATATCTTTGTAATTTTGCAAAGGACAATGTTAAAAATAGCCGATTTTTGGCTTATCCGGGGGGAACGCATAAATCATAAAAAAATCAATTGATTATTGTTAATTAACATTAGAAATGGCCCAGAAATACGTCAGATAGCTGGGGAAATGTCGCTACTACCCCTAAACCTATATAAACTACCTTTAAATAGCTTTAAATGGATAATCATTAATTCGTGTAAAATGAAAAAAATGCTTGAAAATGATTTGAACAGACAGTATGTCAATATAAAATGTGATAAATAATTGTAAAAATGTCCATTCCACCCATAAAAATCGCCATTGAATGGGCACTTTTACAGTCATTTATCACTTTTTATATTGACATACTGTCTGTTCAAATCATTTTCAAGCATATTTTTCATTTTACACGAATTTTATAACAATAATTAATGATTATCCATTTAAAGCTATTTAAGGATAGTTTATATAGGTTTAGGGGTAGTAGCGACATTTCTCCCCAGCTATCTGACATATTTCTGGGCCATTTCTAATGTTAATTAACAATAATCAATAGATTTTTTTATGATTTATGCGTTCCCCCGGATAAACCAAAAATAGGCTATTTTTAACATTGTCCTTTAAGTGTCTTTTATACCAACTAAGATATAAATTGTGACATTTTTTAATTATCTCTTAAAATTCTGCAAATTCGTTTCCATCTTTTATAATAAACAAAACACGTACCAGAAAAACAACCCAAATATACTTTTTGAAATCGTTCAACAATTCTACATATTGACACGTTTGTCTCTTGCAATAACTGATATGATAATGGTTTGAAAAACCATTATTTGGAAACTAATAACCTTATAGCCATATCCACCCAAATATCCCAACATTCATAAAACACACACCAATTAAAAATAAAACAATTCGAGAATTTCAAACTACTTTTATATTGCGGATCGAGCAGTTTAAGGCGTACATCGTGTTTGCCACTCGTCGCAGATCAGCTATATTTGTGGAGAGGATTGACACTCTCTCTACGGGTACGGTAGGGTGGAATAACGTTGACTTGGATCACTGTGAGAGATTGATACCGGTTGGAGTTTGACCATCCCCCTAATTAATGAGGTTTTCCAGATTTCCCTCATTCCTGCACTGAATGGTATTTAGGGCTTCGTTTCTGGACGCAAATGCGGCCTACTTGATAATAATATGCCGCTCCCTTCTCCTGTACAACTCTCCCGACTTCTGGGTTAATCTTCGTGATTAGAATGAGGGGTAGAGATATTATTATTATTATTTCTCACCACAAATAAGATCCCTATATCGTCGTCCTATACGTAAGGGACAGTACACCTTTTTTATGTTTCTGTCAAACCGTATGGCAAATTGTAGTACCGCCAACTTTTAATTAATTAATCAGCGTACAAAAGGGGCCTTAATTTGGTCATTTTGTTGTCCGGAGTGGGAGCGCTCTGGCTGTAAAAGAGACATTACGCGCAAACAAAGTGGGCTTTTAGCCGTCCGTATTTCTATACCCTCGAGGTTTGTTGTACTGATTGGGAAAACGTTTACCAAACCGGAATTATTTCTGTGCTGTTTCCTTTCCGCAAAATTCGGCTTCCGCCGAACGGAGCGCAGCTGAAGTACGAGGTAGGTCCGAAAAGGAAAGGAAAGTAATGATTTGTGTCGGTCAGGGTGCTGTGAATGGTTTAAAATGTTCAAAGATATCGGAACAGTTATGGGCGACTGTCAACATCGACTGACGGGTGACATATTGCGCGAGTGAATGAACTTGAGCATGCGTCGTCGTAAGTATTTGAAAAATAGTTGACGACATTGCGCCAGCTCATTCCGCACTTTATATTCATGACTTTTACACAATTTATATAATAGTGCTTCAGAAATCCCCGTACTCGCCTGATTTGGACCCTACTGACTTTTTCCTATTCTCCAAGCTCTACAAAATATTAGTCATGAAAATTTTTGATCACTCGTATGAATGAAGTACAGATGGTACACATACATTTAGGAATGTTAAAATCTTTGCTTAATTCATAAATAAATTGCTTTTAGACACGTGACGTAACTAATAAAAATGATGTTCACACAACTATAAACGAAATGAAGGTTACTACAAACTATTCTTTAGCAACAAAGAAAAAATTGTTCACACCCAAGTAGAACACTAGTCTTGTGATTCAAAATTATAAGACCAGAAAATTTATATAAAAGATATGTAGCGGTTACAAGATAGCAATTTCATCGTATTATTGTTCCATTTGAGACTTTTTTTGTTAACAGCCGCTATTTTGCTGTTTACATTATTCTCACAGGTACTTACCTGCGAGAATAATGTAATCTCAACAAGAAAAATGTTTTATAGAAATTATTTTAATTATTTTCAGAACGTTCTTGTGTCTGCACTTATACTGTATTTTTGCTTCAGGTCATTTTACTGTATAATGTCTATAGTAGCAATCTACACGACTGACTATAATGCGTCATAAATCAATGTTGAGGTGGTCGCAAGATAAATATTTGAGAAGATTCTTACAGCAAAAATAAAAGTATTTTATAGTTATTTAAATTATTTTAAGAAAGTTCTTATGCCATTTATGCAGCACTTTAGTTTCAGAAAACTGTTTAGCTGTATAATTACAGCATTTGTTTTATAAATGCTGTATTAAAATATTTTTGCGCAACAATAAAGCAAAACTGCTTCTTAAAAGTAGTTAATACGAGCAAACGATTTTCTATAAAACATAATCCTCTTATGTTTCGCTTTTACATAACATTAAAGTATTTTAAATGCTTCTGAAGTGACCAAACTGTTTTATTTTAGGGCCATGTATATTCACTTAATTTCAATTGCTTTTTAGCGTCCATCTTGAAAAAAAATTCAAACAACTATTACGTGACATTTTTCAAAATAACTTCCGTTGCTCATTAAAAATAAAAGTTTTATTATATGAAAGGACAACGTTAAAAATAGCCGATTTTTGGCTTATCCGGGGGAATGCATAAATCATAAAAAAAAATCAATTGATTATTGTTAATTAACATTAGAAATGGCCCAGAAATACGTCAGATAGCTGGGCAAATGTGGCTACTACCCCTAAACCTATATAAACTACCCTTAAATAGCTTTAAATGGATAATCATTAATTATTGTTATAAAATTCGTGTAAAATGAAAAAAATGCTTGAAAATGATTTGAACAGACAGTATGTCAATATAAAAAGTGATAAATTACTGTAAAAGTGCCCATTCAATGGCGAAATAACGCCAATTGTACTGAAAAAATGGCAATTTATCCTTGCGCCCATTTTTCAGGTCGCAATAGTATAAATGAACCTTAAAAGTGATTTAAGCATTTTTTTCATTCTAAACGAATTTTACAAGAATAAATAATGATTATCTATTTTAAGATATTTAAAGGCAGTTTATATAGATTTAGGGGTGCAATTAATATTTCCCCACTTACTTAATGTACTCTAGTATCAGTTTTTGCATTTTTTGACAGTAATCTATAATTTTTTTCTAGCAGTAGGCGTTCCCTTGAACATTTAAGCATTATCTATTTTTGATGTCGAAGTAAGCTCACCATTAGCTTTTGAAAGTCGTTTTTTTAATTTTTAGGGGTGGAATGGATATTTTTACAGTTATTTATCACTTTTTATATTGACATACTGTCTGTTCAAATCATTTTCAAGCATTTTTTTTTCATTTTTTTCATCTTTGGAATTCGAACTGCGGATATTTTTTAGCAGCGAATGTGCATGTATTTAAATTTTCAGTTTTTTACATGAACGAAAATAGTATCTTTATTTTTTAGTACTATGCAGGTGCGTTATGACTTTTCGACTTACTTTATTGGTTTATCATAGTAAAATTTTCGTACCTGAAATTCAACTTTGAATTAGACATTTTTGAATAAAACATCGTATACCTAATATAAAGATACTTATAATAGATGTATGTCGTAAAATTTAAAGAAAGTCGAATATTAGCTTTATAGTTGTAATGGGCTTGTAAATAAAGCAGAATAATTGTATAACGTTTTTATAAGACATTATCATGAGATGCTTTATTGGAATCGTATAGTTTGTTGTATCAATGTTGTAAGTTCACTGCTAAAACATAACTTGTTTTTATATAGAACTCTTAAAACATAATTATATAATTTTTATAGAGCAACTATGTTAAAAATGTGCCTATTTCACGCTATTAGCTGCTGTATTGATGCCAATAAGATGTTTATGCGACTAAGCCTTGCAACTTTAACTCTCCAAATATTAGTTACCCCCCGCTATAAAATATTAGCGCGTTACTTGGGCATGGACGAAATAGTAATTTTCCATGAGTTGCTACATTACATTCTGCTGTACACACTACTGACCTAGGCAATAAGTAGTTACAATAAAAATTGTTATCAGTGTGTAACATCACCGCATTTATCGAAGAAATTTTAGATGCTACTGCTTGGACCCGCTGACGGGGAGATGCAATTTTTATCCCGCAATTCTGAGGGAAACTAAATTCCCCTCGGGGCACGGAGGCGCATTTCCTTATACGTACGGTAACTGCCGGGGCTGAGCAATTTTTCAGGGAGAATTAATACACGTCGTCGGAAAATGGCGCGATATTTCGCGAAACATTTCCTATCCACAGGAACTTTTACGTGCCGCATACAGCTCTAATAACTTTATCCCAAGAATTCCGGGACTTCTCCGGTTCCATTCCCGGACACAATGGATCCCAACCCCTAGACGGACGCGGTGCTTATTTTTTGAGGGTCGATTGTTCAGAAGTCGTAATCGCGTACGTGTCACTTTGGGGTAAATATTTTGCTAGATGAGGCGGGTACCAGTTCTAACACTGGGTTAAACGAAATTGGGTGCAAAATGGAACAGAATAACATATTTTTTCTACAAACGTCTGTAATAGTATATTATACAGTGCTTTGGAAAAGTAACGAATAAATTCATTATTTTTAAAATTGAGAAGTTTTCGAAAAAATCCCCTAGCACGTCGATTTTGTTTTTAAAAAAGGCACTTTTTGACGTACGACCCACATTTGTGACGTCATCGTTGTTAGAGATATGACGTCATCGACAATCGAATGTCACAATTAATATAGTAAAATAATTTGTAAAAATTAATGTGCATTAAATTAAACAAACATTTTGGTTATTCATTGAATGTTGAATTTACCTGGGTTGAAAGTGATATTTGTATGGCTGGAAAGTAATCACTTTCCACTCACTCTATTTTATGTGTTTTAGTCTATACACATACCTACCCAATATTTATGGAACAATTTTGGTATTTTTTTCAATAAAATACAGAAACACTTATATTTCATCATTTGTATTTATCAGGCTACTTTTATTGAACTTATATTTTTTAAAATGCTTGTAGAACATCTTGTATTTAGGCTGATGTAAAATTGTTTAGTAATTTTAGATTTTGGATATAATAAAAAACGAATTTCAATAAGTTATAAATGCTCGTAAAAAATATGTAAGTTTTTCAAGAATATAGTAAATCCATTGTATGTACCTATATTTTATGCTCATGCCTGCATTTTGTTGGAAATACCACTACAATAGGCAGCAAGTTTTTCTTGCCTAAAAAGAGTTAAAACTTATCTGTGATAACTGAAGAACAGAAACTGGACTTACAAATGTGGTAAATGAGAAAGTTGCAGTTTTCATAACTAAATTACTTACGAGGTACAATCTCTATCCCATCTTTAATAATTAATTTAAATAACGTTCAATCAAATCAACTCGAAGATTGCCAATTAACTAAAACAAGGCTTTTGTGCCCGAAATACGATCGTACAGCGACAGACGTGAACTTTTCGAATGGTCTTAATCATCAACTTCCCACGTATCTGTACGATAACGCCAGCACCTGTAATCCCCAAGATAAACTCCATTATCTTTGAAGGCTTTGTGTGCATCAGCCTCACGTATTCGTTCTGTTTTAACCATCTCTCCAACGTCAAGGTCTAGACTTAATCACTCCGCGATAATGAACTCACCTGATGTTCGGATCGTCGAATATACAAAGAAATTGACGTGGATATTTCCTATTTGCATGCTAGAAGGAATATCGAGCTGGAGTTCTCAATCCAAATTGAAATTTGACTATACAGGGTGTAACGAAAAAGCAGGTTTCCCGTTACATGCGTATTGTTGGTGGTAAAATATGACGATTTAACCCTACTTATCTACAGAGTTAACTATGCCTAAGTGCAAATATTTTAAGAGGGGATCGAGAAAATTAAGAATTAACGGAATCACCCTTCAAAAAAACTCCAAACATTTATAAAGCCAAAAAATGTTTTCGATATTATATTAAATCCTTATTTAACGTCGCCTATGCGGTCCGTACGCTGCACGTTTTACGTTTACAGTGTCAGAGTAGGCCAACAACACAACGAAATCCGCTGTCATATCATATTTGAATTCCTGTGTTTACGTTGTAGTTTTGTGTTCTTCTTCAGTTTTTAGTGATTTATTTTAATTTTAAACGTTTGATAGTTATTAAATAAAGGAATTTGTGTCGGGTGCAGATACTTTCCCACAATAGGACAATCCAACGAACTGTCAAATCACTTTAAAAATGGCGGCTGTAGGACAAACAACTCGACATATGACAAGCAGAAATTTGTGATTTTGTGTAGAACTGTGTGTTTGGCTCATTATATTTTATACCTATTTCGGAATACCAAGAATAATTCAGACTATCATAATGGTTTTGTTTTGTTGTGTTATGAATTGTTGGAGTAGAGGACAGCGAGAAGATCAAGTTAGATTTTTTAGGATTCCTGCTGCATTGAATTATAGACATAGAACTAATTTCAATGAACTCTCTCATATAAAACGGCAAAAGTGGCTTTGTGCAATATAAATTAATTAATAAAAAGTTATATACAACAATTTAAAAGCATATATTTCAGGTAAACCGGCTGCTTTAATAGATAACTTACATCTTGATTAGATTCCTACATTGCATTTGGGTTATCAAATTACCACTGCAACGTTGTCAGAGACCAAGATGGGTAGATATAAACGAAAATATAGTGTTGTGCTAATGTTTTCTGAAGTTTTAAATATCTGCAATATTTATATGTAAAAGTAATATATACCTACCTATGCAGGCCCCTATTTTCCATTGGGCACTGGGCAGGGCCCTGCGATTAGTGGGGCCCCCTAGTTCCTGCCAGATCAGCAACTCTTTCATATCTCATATTAGAAAGTGTAATATGAGCCTATTTCTCATATATTTTCATTATAATAAGAAAAAGTGGGTTTATATTTTAGGTAAAACATTCTAGTTGCTGAATATTCGTAAAATTATTATTATTCTCAGTATTCACTGCACTTCGATATATCTACAATTTTTTCGTTCAAATGGGCCGAGGCAAGAAATAGTTGACTAATCAAAAATGAACTTGGTGCATTAAATTTTGATTTTCCCTGCTGCTAATGTTTTTTATTGTGCTGTAACAAACTTTAAATTATTATTGCAATGCCTCAATTATTTAAAATATCAAAAAACCAATTGATTATTAAACATTTTGTATTATTTATCTATGTACCCAATTTTTTTAGAATTGTATATATAACTTATTTTTAATATTTTTTATTAAATATATTTTAGATTTTTTTCTATCAAATGGACTTTTATTTATTATTTATAATTTTTGTCAAATATATGTGAATTGGAAACAGTGGCATTATTAAGAATTTCAAGCCCCCGCAGAATTTTTCTTTAACTGAAAATAAATTCTGCCATGTATATATGCATAAATAATTGTTAAAATCAAATTACGTACCTCTGTAATAGTTTACTAATTAATTATATATAACTGCCAATATTGTTATCAATATATTTTTGTATTAATATTATATATAGTATTCTCCAGGACCCTCAATTGCTAGGGCTGGCGGGGGTGTAATTATGCTACTAGTTGGAGAGAAAAAAGAACTTAGGTACCTATTTATAAATAATATATTTAAAACTTGTACACTGTATTTAATTTTTTCTTGAGTTAGGTCTTACTGTTTTATTGCACTAAGCCACTTTTGCCGTCTTATGTGAGAGTTCATTGAGATCAGTTCTGTCTATAATTCAATGCAGCAGGAATCCTAAAAAATCTAACTTGATCTTCTCGCTGTCCTCTACTCCAACAATTCATAACACAACAAAACAAAACCATTATGATAATCTGAATTATACTTGGTATTCCGAAATAGGTATAAAATATAATGAGCAAAACACACAGTTCTACACACAGACCAATAACTAAAAGTTCTACACAAAAGCACAAACTTCTGCTTGTCATATGTCGAGTTGTTTGTCCTACAGCCGCCATTTTTAAAGTGATTTGACAGCAAGGTGACAGTTTATTGGTAGTGACTGGTTGTAATGAAAATGCTATGCTTAAAAAAAGTTAAAAATCTAAAAGAACGTTCAAAAAACCATTACATATTTAAAAGAAAATTACATTTTACGCTCAGACGACTAATACTGGACAAATTTAGTGGACAAAAGGATACTACCACGCACCTTTCTACAGACTTAATAATATTACCCAGAGAAACACGAAGCTGTTATTTTTATATCAAGTTATTTAGAGGTATTGTTAGCAACTCCCACACATAGAGACATATAATCTTCCAATAAACGGATTATAGAAGACGCAATCGATAAAAAATAATAAGTATATCAGACTCCCCCTTCGGCGTAATTTCCTATAATGGCGTGTCTCTGGAGATGATGTCCTGAAAAACCACATACTTAATGAAAGTAAGAGTGGTTTTCTACGAAAGAAAGCATTCGACGAAAGTGGTTATCCGACAGTGGCGCAACAATTTTTTTGTGAGAAGTCTTTTAGGACGTCCAGAATTTTAATCGAGAACAATCAGGAATCCTGAGGTTAACTATAACTAAGTACAAATATTTTTAGAGGGGATAGAGAAAAATAAGAATTAAGGGAATTGCCCACCAAATAAATTACAAACTTATTTATAAACGAAAGAACTTTTTTTTGGAAATTACACACAACGTCAAAAATCTTGGACCCCCTGTATATAAAATGATACGATTAAACCTAGTGGTTTTTAATGTGGTGAAAAAGTACATGTACATGAAAAAAGACAATAAAAATTTTCAGACCATGAACCTTTACTTTATTACCAGTTTTTAAGAATCTGGCCAGTTTGGCAGTGTATTCAGCAAGTGTTCCTTTGAATTTCTGTGTTTACCCGAACAAGAATGACTGCTTTACATGATGCAGGACTTTCTAATCATCAGATATCGAACATGTTGGGCATTCCTAGACCATTTGTTGTACGAATAGTACACAGGTGTGAAGAATTTGGTACAGTGGAAAACAGACCACGTAGTGGACGTCCTCGAGTATCTAATGAAAGGGAAGATCGGTATTTGGTGCAATATGCACCGCACATCTTCAGCTTCAGCTCTCAGGGCCCATTTTAAAAGTACGTTTCGCCGTATTATGTCGACACGACTCCACAACGCAAATTTACATGCTGGAATATCATTACGGGTCCCCACTCTACTACCAAGGTATCGTGCTGCCCATCTCCAGTGGGTGCGAGAGCATAGGGGCGGTGGGTCTTATTTACAAACTAAACCAGAATTGGGCTGGTTACTGATGACAATCGGCAAAGAGTGTGGAGAGAACCAGGTCGTCAACAGCGACTTCATTTTCCCCGTGAAGTTGCTCTGTATGAAGGGGGTACCATAATGTTTTGAGGTGGAATAATATTCAACCGCCGCACCCCATTAATTCGCATACCAAAGAATATGATCAGTCAAATTTACATCGAACAAGTTATTACGCCCATTATCTATTACCCCTACGTAATGAATTAGGTGAAAATTTTGTGTTTATGGACGACAACACTCGACCACATCGCTTAAGAAGGGTTCAACAGACACTCGAAGCAGGACATATCAATAGATTAGATTGGCCAGATCATAATATCCCTCCACCTCAGACTGCAGATGAGTTAGTCGTGGCGGCATAAGAGGAATGGAACAATATTCCGCAAGAGATCGTTAACCAAGTATCTCAATACACAGACGTGTCAATATGCTATTGGAACGTGGTGGACTAATTGGTACCGACTAATTAGTCAAGTGAAGAACTTGCTTTGTTACTTCTTTCTGATTTAACAAATTTTGTTAAAAATGTCACATTTGCTGGTACTCAGTTTATCGGACATATTCTTTTGAAAAAAAGATTTTTTTAACAAGAATGAGGGGGAGTCCAAGACTTTTTGTGTGTATATTAAAGCCTTATTATTCGCCGACTTTGACCTTCTGTCAGCCTCGAGGTTAGGTGTATGCCACAAGTCAAACATGTCAAAAGTAGTGACAGGGCACAGCGTTGTCACCTGTATCAATTTACATCGCTTTGAAAGAAAAAAAATTATTTGCAAAATGTAGATAATTATTAATTAATTCTGATAAACCTGTAATGAGTGAAAACACTGAAAATGTAGTTTAAGCAGTGTGCAACGAAGGAACAAAGAACGAATGCAAAATACTCCAGCTAATTGGATTAACTGTTCTCTATTAGTTCACTACTATTATTAATAAAAATGTTTTTTCGTCGTTTCTACATTTGACAACGCTGTTAATAACGACAGGTAGGTAGTTGACATTTCTAAGCCATCTCATAGGCGCCGATTTTCCGCGGGAAATGAGGATTTTACTTAATTTTTTAACACAGTGAGCTAAAATTCCGAAATAAATTTTGTATTGTCTTCCATGCCTCCCTAAGCAAGTAGTTAAAATTTTTGTAATCATACTTAACCCTGTAGTAAGTAAAAATAATGATTACCATGAAATACGTCGAAATGTAGTCAAACTTGTGACTTACAAATCCGCCCTTACGTACATCGTCAGCTGCAGAACGCGTATTTTTTAACTTCCCTCGGGAAAACACTGCAGATTACCTCAAACAACCCCTCCCTTTGTCTGCTGCAACAAAAGGTCTCGGCTATGTGAAAGCCCTCGACCATTTACATTTCCCTTACGCACCGACAGGCGAAAACATATCGACATCTACACCCCCACCCTCTCCGCAGCACCCCCTACAAGCAAAAAACACACCTTGTATTAGTCAAATAAACATCGCGGTATCCGGATCAAAGGCGTCGAAAAAAATTGCTGCGCCTGTGAGAGCCTTCCAAGGGCGTATATGGGGCTCACGGGGGTCGGGCGGGAGTAGGCGGGATTGCGCTTGTCTTTCGTATTCGAAGTGTCGCATCGCGTTGTCGAATTTCAACGTACACATGTTCTTGGAGTGTAAAATATATAAAAGCAATAAATATCCTAAGAAGCGAAACCAGGCTCCCATCATATAACAACTGAAAGCACCACTTCAGATTTGGAGATCCGTAAGATGACGACAGGTAATATACGGAACAAGGGTACATTTTTTAATATACTGCTGTCAAAATGTTCACGACACGCAAGAATATTTTTTATTGCGACTGTCAAGACGAGTTTTATTTCAGATAACAGAGTATATGTCAGACAACCAGAATTGCAAAGACATGTGTCACAGTTTATCACTAGGTTTTGTATTATAGCGAAAGAGCAGGCAGATTTACGTAAAAAATAATCTAATTTCCAATAAAAATTGTCGTGTACATTATTATTGCTTTTTGTTTTATCACTCAAACACAAACTAAAAGTCAAATTTCCTAAACAAAAATTGTCTTAACCCATACCACTTTCCTTAATCATAACGAATAGAAAGTGTGACAAAATGGCGACAAAAGAATATACGACACTATCCAATGGGCTGACCCGCATGGAAAATGCCAAATGAGACGTAGTGAATCTCGATTTTACTTCGATGGTTTTTTCACCAAAAGTATTACATCGACATCGTCGTATTTTCATCGAAATACGTATTACATCAACACTAATGTCGCACAACCACTAGATAAAATGTTATACGAGGTGTGGCAATTAAGTTCCGGGAATTTGTCAATGAAAAAACAAGCAAATTAAATTTCGCCAAAATTTCATTATCGACCTTCACAAGTCTCCCTCTAACTCTACGCAACGATTCCAACGTTGCTCCCACGATTGGAAGCACCCTTGGTAATCCTCGGCAGTTAACCCGTTCAGCACCACTATTACACGCTTTGATTTCCTGTATGCCGCCATGTTGAGTTCCCTTGAGGTGCGACTTGATCTTGGGGAATAAAAAAGTCGCAGGGGGCAATATCGGAGCTATAGGGTGGGTGCGGCAACGCCTTTTTTTGCCAAAAACTCTTGCACAATGAACGAGGAATGGGCTGGCGCGTTGTCGTTGTGCAAGATCCAGCCGTTCTCGGCGAGTTCGGGTCGCACACGGAAAATGCTGAACCACAGCCGTTCCCGGACGCCATCTTAGAAATGTCCAGTCACTGTCTGGCCGGCAGGAACATATCTATCACGATGAATGATGCCGTGGATATTGAAAAAAACGAACAACATTGCCTTCAGTCGTGACTTGGACATCCTCGCTTTCGGTGGCCACTCTCCACTCTTTTCCACCCACTTGTAACTTTGTTTACGGGTTTTGGGGTCATACTCAAACATCAAGGTCTCATCTCGAGTGACTATCCGACTCATCCAGTCTCTACCGTCGCGTCGCTACGAATGAGACACAATATGAAAAAATAATATTTTTCTGGATTTTTACGCAAAGCCATGAGTCACCACCGTTACGTTACTGATGATAATGACATAACTCGACTCGTTACAATACAGAAGACGTATATTTACCAACAGCAGCAAATAACGGAAACATTTTTAATATCCCTAAGAACGGGCGACCTAAACACACCCATAAAACCCGGATTATTAAAATTCCGCTGCCAAGTGGCGCCCCCCGCGAGTTAAGCCTCTGTTTTGATTACATTATCGGGTCCGCTGGGCCATCCTAAACCAATGTTTGCGGACAGATCGCCTCCCAGAATCAACCGCTGACATTGATGTATGGGAATTATAGTTTGGTTTGCAGATAAAGATATGGGGTGGTCCGGGCCAACCCGGAGCAAATAAAAACGAACTGTTAAATTAATGAGACGCCTGTTCTGTATTGTTCACTAGATGATCGATCAGAGACCGGCGGCTCGAGTGGTATTTCCATTAATTGACGAGAAAAGCACCAGAAAAAAATTTGTAGATGAGGAACAAAGGCCGAATTGAAAGGCAGTGAAATGTGAATTGATAATTATTAGTTGCTGTTACGATAATTGTAGCAGTGGTGCCTGACAAAAAAAAAACGTGTCGTATACAAGACAACGAGCAGTATTTTAGTAAATCCTACTGATCGATTGGAAGAGGCTTTAGAGATTTCCGGAAGAAAACACACACTTTATTTTACTGTAAAAATTAAGTATTTTATCTGAGGCAAATATTTATCGCCATTACTGTATGACATTAAACACAAATCTTCGCTGTTACAGCCCCAACAGTAAAAGTTTTGTCGCGAATTATTTATAGAAAATAATGGAAGACAGAAGGCCTGAAATTCGGGAAAAGTCGTTAGAAACATGTTTCGAAATTCTACCACAACAATCAGTCTTAAAATACATCCTCCAGTAGGCAAGAAACACGAAATTAAAAAATATAGTGAAAATGTTTCACTGGCAGATTTTTCTAGGTTATCCTTCAATGTAGTCGTATTATTCCACGGTGAAAGCAACCCTTTCAGCAAAAAATGACGTTGACATTAGTAAACATAAAAAACTTACGGCTTTGTTAAAACAAAAAGAAAGACATCATATTCCAAAAAAGGTCAAAACTCTTTCACAAGAAGAAATATTTAAATCATTACTAAATGCACCGGATGAAATCTATCGATGATGGAAGTAATTTATGATAACTTTTCAAAAATAATTTGAAATAAATGTAGCAATTATTTTAGATTTGTGTTGCGTAAAAGTAAGTGACATAGAACACAAAGAAACAATTCTGGTTGTTGATGTAACAAAAACAAACATGTCTCAAATGTTTGTGTTCACTTCAGTTTGAAGGAAAAGTAAAATCTACAGTGTGTGTGAGTGTTGAAAAAAGAGTGTAAAATATTTAAGAAGGTAATAGCATGAACCAAAATAAGCAGAAAAGTCTCAATAAACATGGGTCCGCAAAGTAACGGTTGCGGAGATATGGAATGTTTTATGTATTTTAGCCCCTTTTTTATTTTGCAAAACGTTGTGTATTTTCTTATAATGGTTGATGTTTAGTGAAATAAACAGTACGTATTTGACAGTTGTTCTCAGTGCACAAGTTTTCTTTCGCTATGGCTGGATACTCTAGCGCAGAATTAACAGACATGCATTTCATGTATGGTCGTGCTAATGAGAACGCCACCGACGCTTATCCAAATCGCCAGATTCCTTCACAACGCATGTTTGGAAGAATTCACCAAATATTGCGTGATACCGGTTCCTTGAGCAAACAGTGCCATTTACTCGGAAGACCAAGGTTGGTATCCACTCCTAAAGCAGAAGAAGAAATTCTAGCACCGGTATAGCAGAATCCAGGTAAGAGTGTGCGGAGGATATCAGCCGAGGTAGGAATTAGTTGTGCTCTTGTTTGGAGAATCCTTCACGAGCATCTGCTTTATCCATACCATGTGCAACGAGTACAGGCCTTAAATCCAATAAATGATCATCAAGCACGTTTGGTTTTTTGCCGCTGGTTCCTACGTTATGATGCTGAAGACCCTCGTTTTCTTGCAAACATTCTTTTTTCTGATGAGGCCGGGTTCACAAGAAATGAAGTGTTTAATTTTCACAATACGCATATTTGAGCCGACGAAAATCCTCATGCTCTAATAAAATCTGGACATCAGGCACGTTTTTCATTAAACATTTGGATGGGTATTGTAGGTTTGTAGGTCCTGTTGTTTTACCAAACCGATTAACAGGCGCTGCTTACCTCAACTTTCTGCAGAACACACTGTATGAGTTTTTGGAAGACATTCCTTTGAATCAGAGGCAACAAATGTAGTAAATGTGGTTCCAGGATGATGGCGCTCCAGCTCATTTTTCCATGGCTGTTAGAGAGCATTTACACCAAACTTTTCCACATAGATGGGCAGGAAGGGCCGGACCTGTTTTATGGCCTCCAAGATCGCCTGATCTGAACCCTCTAGATTTCTTTGTTTGGGGATATTTGAAGACATTAATGTATGGTACTCCTGTAAATAGCCTGGAAGAGCTACAGCTACGGATTAATCAAAAGTGTCAAGAAATCCAAATCAAGTAAGGTTTTTTCGAAAGAGTTTGAATATCTTTGAGACGAAGATGTCGTGCCTGCTTGGAAATGGACGGAGGGCACTGGACATCTTCTGTAACTTTGTTTTTTATTTGTTAAAAGCTTCCTTTGTCGGTTTATTCCTAATAAAATAAAATGTTTGAAAAACGAATAGTGGTCCATATATCCGCAACCGTTACCTTGCGGACCCATGTTCATTAAGACTTTTCTGCTTATTTTGGTTCATACTATTACCTCCAGAAATATTTTACACTCTTTTTTTTTTAACCCCGTATAGAATTATTTAACAAATATTTAGCACTACGTCCTAAACAAACGACCGATTTTTCCTTATAAAAACGGTAAATGCACAATCCAGCCAGTTGGAACCCATACTTTTGGTGTACCAAGCAAAATTGCCAACTATAATCCATTTTACTATACTTTATACGGGACGTTATTTTCTTCGCACGGCCACCACTCTCTTTGCCAATACAGGCGGCAGTAAGAAAAATTTAAAACGTCACGCAGGGTGGAAAGGCGACACGACTGCAGAATCCTATGTTGAGGGATCTGTGCTCAACAAAACGAAAATCGCAAAGACGATTTTAGGTGGAGGTCAAACTGAGAACATAATTATTACCAATGAGAATTTTACTAAAGACTTACAAATTGTTAAGATAATAGAACTGTTCTCGAGATATAATGAACTTTTAACAGCGAATAAACGGACGCGATTGAAGAAGACCACTACAGAAGCTAGTTTAGTGAAGGCGCATTTTGCTATAAGTGTTATGGCTTGGCTGTACACTAATTAACTTGTCTTCTGAGCTGAGTAAACAGATGCGCCAAGACAATTAGAAACTAAAAATCGTCAGCGAGTAACTGCAATTAAAACTTCTTAATCCCAGCTTTTGGCGCCGCGGTTAATCTGCATCGGTCGCGAAGCTAGACGTTCCCGCATCGTTTTACGTGTTTCTTTCATCTGTTTTCCGCAGCGACGAGCACGAAGAGGATGAAAAAGCCGGGATGATCGTCGGAGAACAATGTACCCATTATAGAAATGAGAAATATTCAACAGTTAAGTGTAAACATTACGCCTGGAGCTCAGGGGTGGATCAAGGATCTTACTCAAGAAAGTTTAAATAGGTTTTGCAACCCCACTTCGTAAAATTATAAGCGATTTGTTTGGGAGCGTATTTTTAAATTCTCCTTAGCAATAATATATTACATACTGAGATGGAAAGTTTTCATTCTTGCCGACAGAAAAGGACAGTTCAGTTCCATCGTTTCCCGAGGCATGAATGAAACTTGGTATACTATTTTATTTACAACCATGCCTTTTAAATGCAAGTGACGGTTTTTGTAACAAAAATAATCACGTAAAAAATTAACAAAGTAAGATCCCTGTTTAACCAGATTACAGAAAAAGAAAACGTCAAGATAGCATTTTGACAATGATTACTATGGTACTAAAAAAGTCATATATACTGTCACAATTTGACCCGCTCGCACCCAATTCGACGACTGTGGTATCGCAAAACGCTAGATTGCCCCGATCGCCCCTACGCGATTCTGGAAACAAACAAAATAGTGCCGTGTATTGAGGCGCGACTGGAAAATTTAGAATCGACGGGAATCGAAATGGATCTAGAGATGCTAGAAAATATCTGGAATTTTCGTTTGGTCTATAAAAGAAGAATAAACGTTCGAGTCAGTCAGTCTTGAATTAGAATCCTCATTTGGATGGTTCAGTAAGATCAATTGGAGATTCAGAGCGATTCAGATAGTGATTAATTAAATAGTGTTTAGTTGAATTGTAATTAGTATTCGGTAGTGTACAGAGTTTTCGTTGACAATGTACAATAATATATTTTTTGAAACATGATAATGTCACTTTCCATCTGAATATATGTCAAAGTCAGAAACACGTTTATTTCGAACTTACTGTTTCAAATCTCAACATTACATATATTATTGTAAATAAACGAAATTACACTTTTGTTTGCGTAAAAATTGTTAAAACATACAGAATTTAAAAACATCTTGGGATGAAGTTTCCGACATATACAGTGATTTTCTTCAACCCGGCCCTGTCTCTGGAGAACTCAGTGCCGTATCAAAAAAACTCTTTAAAATTACCCGCATTTGTTTCTCTGTTCCAACGAAGTGAATCTTTTTGTTCGGAACGTCGCCTTTTATTGAGGCATTTGCCCTGATTTATTAAAGTGGCTCGGGATGACGGGAGGGGAGTAAAACCGCGCCCGACAGAAGGTCTCTAATTAATTTTATTACCTTAATTGCTAATACCTGCAGAGACGAGGCGATTCGTAAATAAGTTTCTGCTAAATTCTCCTCCGGAGAGGTAAATTCAAGCAGAATTCATTCTGAAAGCAGCCACCAAAATGGGTGGGATCGCAAAATATCGTGTATACGACCTATATGCCAACCAATGATCAATGATGAATCAGCAAGGAAGAGGTAATGATGCATTTGTGAGGTGGCCACCACGTTCTCCAGATTTAAATATGTGATTTATTTTTATGAGGTGTTCTTATAGCTGTAGTTTATTGATAAACACTTGCCATAGACGACAATTTTAAATGCAGGCAACCTTTTTAATAACTGAGACTGAGAAATTAGGACAGAATTTCATTTTCAAGGGTGTTAATAAGTGTACTCAGCAAAGCGACGGAGAGGCTGACTCGCATATGGAACTGCGCCTTTTAGTTATTTGTGGAACGCTGTAATAGTCGGTGTACTATTTATAAATAGTAGCATAATTTACATTATCAACTATTAGTTGAGGGAAGAAGTGAATGAAGTGAAGAAACATGCCAAATGAGAGAAGAAATAAACGAGAATTATTTCAACGTGGTTTGACAGTTACAAAAAAATGATAACTACGTCACGCTTTCACTTCGAAACGACTTAAACTGACGTCACAACAACACAAAAACGAACCAACCTTTAATAACTTTTAATAACATAATTTTTTATTTTCTAAGAACAGAATTAAAACTCTGTCCTCCACGGAGACAACACGAGGGACGGCCTACCCCACTGAACTACATTTTTCCCCGTTTACAAATGAACTACAATAACCACTCCTAAATCTCCTGTACTCGGCTCACGACAAGCAACAAGGCTCTTACACCGCTGTTCGCTGATTTATAATCCCCCCCAGCAGACAGCTGTAATAAGTTACCCGTACCTGAGCTATTAGGTAGCTCACGTAGCCCTTAATGAAATCGACAAACACATTGCCTCCACCTTCCCCCAAAAGGGGGAACGCGAGGGGCGAGCGCCACCCTTAACCCTTCCAGGGCAGTGGGAAAGCCGGCCAGGCTCGTTAAAGCGCGTTTCGAGGACTGTTCTTTTGTTTTACTTCGGGCGGGACACAATAGAGATGACGTCACAATACTCTCGCAACAGTTATTTTGAGGTTACGTCCGAGCAGCATAGGTAATAACAGCTTACCATCTTATTTATTTATATCAACGTTTTAATATCGCCAGTGTAACCTTACAACACCATTGTCTGTTACGTTTAATAAAGACTACAAAGACAAACATCTGGATGATAAAATTATTTCTCATATTTAAAATTTTAAGAGATTGGAAGCCATTTTTCTCTTTTATTCTTCAACAGAATTACTTCATTTTTTAACTGTAAGCCTATTTAATAATTATCTGTGACTTACTCACGTTAGAATTTTGATAACAATTTCAGAAAAACATTTATAAAATTTTTCCTTATAAGCGAAAATTTGGCCATCAACAAGTCGAAAATAATAGAGAGTGACTAATTCACAGCACAGAAGTGAGGGTTGCATGATTACCTAGGCGTGTCACTTGAGAAGGGTTCAAAGCACACAAAATTATCAAAAATAAGTCGACGTCGAGTGAACCTAGCACATTAGCAGATTACATTTCTCCCCGTACCATCCTCCACAAATTAGAATGAAGTTCTTTTGGAGGGCAATGACGCACCACCACCAAGTGACACCTACCTGATGCGCACTCCGCGGATATCACACTTAGACCTTGTTCGCTATTACGTCTTTTTCTATCAGTATAATCTTTTAGGTTTCATTTATACGGAAATTCACATACCATAATTCATATGTAATGCATAATTCGCAAAAGCACCCTTCTATATATTCTAAGCAAAGTTCATATATTTTCGTCGAAAGCTCATTTTTAAAGATACTATCTTCTTTCGCGAGTTCCTAGTATTTTCCTTTTCGCAATTGTATTTCTTTGCCAGTCTTTATTGCACTATACATATATGGTACCTACGCACATTCTTGTTAATGAACTACATATTTCAACGTCATTTACACTCCTATTTTGACCTCACGCCCTAAACCCTTCACACATGTCATAGTCCGACATTCCTCACGTGTTAAATTAGGGCGTTTACAATTTTAAGAATACGCCATAGAGCTTGAATTATTCTCCACTCTTAAGAACACAAAATCACTAATAAATTAATTACATTCGGGAGGGTTTCGAGACTAGTAATGGCGTCTATAGTATATATTCGGACTTTTAATCCTCAGAGTAATATATTTAATGGCCTTTCTTCCAAAAACTGTTTACACGACTCAAGATAGTTGTGCAACCGTCTAAAGTATTTATTTTTAATATTTCTAATACTAATAGAGGTCTAGACGTCTACCAAAACCTTTCAGAAGTGGGATAAAACAACGTTCACGCGAATCCTGTAACGATTGCGCTATACGGGTCTTTTTTCAGGCCACATCACTTTGCAAATTCAGCAGAACGTCTACGGTGTCTCAATTTCGAACTTCGACGCCTGACAGGCGAGGAAGGCGGTAAAGGGGCCCCCGACATTGTCAACCCACGCGGACGGACGTTGACGAAGGTGGCCCGCTGCTCGACCCGCCGTTGTGTCGCCCGAACTCTGTTATGCGAATCACGGATTTCGTTAGAATGCATCGCGGCGACGTCTGCGTAATTTATCGCCCGAGTTCGCATTGTAAATTCCGGCGGGTCAAAGTCCGGTGCAGGAGGGGGCCGGAACAGGTGTCGGCACGTTCCGGGGTCCATTGTCAAAGCGGGGGAAGTTCTTACAAGAGCTTATGGTATGGGGAAGGAAGCTTCGAAATAAGACGTTTTGTTGGGTATACAGGGTGTCCCAAAATTAGCCTGCCAAAAATTAACTGGATTCTACGATCAAGAATAAGAAAAAAAGCTCTATAAACATAGCTTGGTAAACGCTCCCTAACGGAGCTATAGCCCCTTAAAAGGGGACCCTAAAATTTGATTTTTTCCAAATATTTTCAAAATGGATTGAGACCAAATTTTAAAACAATACCATAATTAGTCATAAGCATGCCAAACTGGGGCAGTTATTGGATAAATATTGCTCTAACTTTGGTCCCGAGGTTTTTGCTGAAAAAAAAATTAAAAATAATGAAAAAAAAAGGTACTCTTGTTTTACTTCAACGACAAATTATTCCGATTACGACTAATATTAATTTAAAAATTTTGTGACATACCACAAAAATATTAGATATGATATGTATGCGGTCAAATTGTCTCTAGTAGGCTTTGAAAAGTTATTTGTCAGTTTATTTGACACATATTACATATGTTTTTAAAAATGTTTGAAGTATTAATAGGCTATATTAATATTCAACAATTTACAAATAATTACATTACTGATATGCATTTTAAAAGTATTAAGTATCCGCGGAGTGTAGGTGTACCTAAGAGGGTGGTGGAGGGCCATCGCCGTCTAAAGAAACGGTGTTCTAATTTTTAGAGAGGATGGCACAGGGGGCACATTTAAAGTAAACTGTTAGTTAAAGTAACTGGAATGTGCCAGGTTCACACGACGTCAACTTATTTTTGATAATTTTATGAACTTTAAACCCTTCTCAAGTGGTACGCCTAGGTAAATCATGTAACCCCATCTCCTGTACTCATCTCTGTGATGTGACTTAGTCACTCTCTATTATTTTCGACCTTGGGTAATTGATAATACAAGATAAAAAAATTAAAAACCAGATCAGGGTTTTTTCATATTTGCCAAAAGATTTCAATAAATGAATATCAAAAAGTAGCCTACTACCACTAACGACATTTCTCGCAAAGAATTAGATTTTGTTCCGACATCGTACAGCCGTACCTCTCGCAAATCGCGTCAATATTCGCATCACGCGCGACCACGACGAGCTGCAGCTTGTCCCAACAAATTTCCATCCTCCGCAGACAACCTAGGCTCTCGCCAGGCGACCTATCCCGCTTCCAACGAAGGAACTCACTTTCAATAGAGGTAAAAATAGAAATAGTTGCTCACAGGCGCTTATATATTCATAAGAGGCGGCCGTGCATCATCTGCCAGTGACGTGCGCAACAAAAAAAAACGAACTCGAAGCACCACCACAGCCACAACGTTGGGATATTCCCCGTGCACTTGGCTCTAGCTCTAGCGAAGTGGCTGGCAGGCTGCCTTTGTTGTTTTTTGAGATAAGGCGCCTGAAGAATTCGATTAGCGATGCCGGTAATTGATGCTCCAGCGGCGTGCCTAAAAAATGTTGGTAATGGGGCAAATGTTCTCGAACGAAAATTTCGTTCAGATTAAAATTTCGTTACTCTGTTATTTTTACAATTTAAATCAACTGTCCTGCAATTAGAATTCGAGAAAATAAAAATACACGAGACAAGCAATTTCTCAAATTGATTATGCGTATGCTTCTGCATAAAAGTATGTACGTCATTTTAAAGTTAATTTGCCTTAAATAAAGATATACAGGACACGTTCCGGATTATCAGCGAACTAATTTAGGACGACTATCTGGAGCTGCAAGAATCAGTATCTTTTTTATTATAAACATTTTATTAAGGCAAGTTGGCTTAAATCGCACTATTTTGAAAAGAGAAATTTCGTATGTCTCAATGGGCCATTACATACAGTCCATCCTCTATATATGTGTACATTAAAATCCATCAACATAATTACAATGTCAATTTGGGAAAAATTGCAGAAATGTAGCAAAAAGCTCGGTAAACACAAAACGAATTTGACTGAAACTTGACCCCTACGCATGTTTTATAGTACCTCTCATTCTTTTTTCTGAATATAACCCTGTACCAGAACTCTTAGGTTTTCTATTTATAAAATTTTAACAAAGATACGTGAAACATGTTTCACACACCAATTTAACACCACATTTCAAGAAAATTATTAAAATTCCATTATTTGAACTCAATTTCCATAAACCGCATTTGAATTTTAAAACATTTTCAGCTGTATTATTATGATAATGGTGGTGGTTGAAAACTGAAAGGGAGAATATTTGAATCAGGTATGGCATGTTTCCCATTCAAAACAGACATATTTTACGTTTGTCTTAAACATGTTAAAATATAATTGTTTAAAACATGCTTTTTTATATACAGGGTGTCCGGGCAAATGTGGGAAATCCCTCGGGTGCAGATAGAACATGAAAAAATAAGATGACTTGTCAATTTATTTTTTCATATTCTATCTGCATCCGACAGATTTCACCCATTTTCCCGGACACACTGTATATTCGTTTTACTGCGGTGCCTTTGAAAATTAGCAGGTGGCATGAGAAAACATTCTTGTTATTTGCTATACTGCATTATTCAGTTCTTAAATGTCTAAAATTACTTGTATTTGTAGAAAACACTATTTCGAGAATACGGCGCCCTTAATATTTATCGTCTCTTACCGTAAAATGATAACATTTCTGCCGGTATGAGGTACAGTATTCTCGACAAATACTACTAATAAAATTCTTCACGTTGTTTATTTGAATTTTCCTCAAATAAAATAATTTTTAAAATACGTTTGAAAGGCACGCGTTATTTTGCTATTCTAGCCCCATATATTAACAATTTTTTCACATACTTATAAATAAAAGCGAACGACCGCTTTCAGCAGTTATTTATTCATTTTACTTCGGTACCTTTAAAAATTCGCGAATGCCATGAGATAACATCCCCGTTATTTGCTAAGCTCTAGACTTAAAAATTATCTGCATTTGCAAAAAATACAATTTCAAGAATACGGCGTCCTCAACAAACCTCCGCATGCCTCCTTGAAGTCCGGACAGCAGTCCCCTAGCTTCAGACAAGCGTGGTCGCAATAGCACGGTTTGTCGCTGAGATCCTCGATGATGGCGTTGATGGGGGCCTTCTGGACGACACAGGACGAATCCCTGCCCGTGCAGCAGAGCTTCGCCTCCCTGCAACTGCCACTGAGAACAACGCCGCACCAGGACGCAAAGAACGCGAGGAGAACCAACAGACGCGCACCGCACGGCGTCATCTTCGGCCGATGATAGCACCTCCTGGTCAATAGAGAAGACAATTTGCAGCGGACGCGCGACGTCGGTGGCCTGGCAACAAACGACGGAGCTCTCCAAGCCGAAGCAGGCGCTGGAATGAGTGGTTTTCGACGGACCAAGCGTCGCGGCCTGCTAGACGAGACGCGAAGAACCGGCGAGTCGACAACTGAATGCGGACCGCGGAGAGGGTCGAGTGGGGGCGACGAAAGAGCCTTTGTTGGACGGGGCCGCGGGCACCGGCGCCTGGGGGCGCGTGCCGTGCCCGTGATAGACCGTGGGTGCCAACTAAGGGCAGTAGTTTTGGGCTCATATTCTTGAAATAGAAGATTTTAAACATTTAATAACTGAACAACGTTTTATCCACAATCACAAGCTTTCATTGAAGAGGGTAATCACTGGGACAAAAATTGTGACAAGATTTCGCAAGATAGAGATTTCCAAGGGGTTTCGCTAGCTTTTTTAATTTTTTCTTAATAATTTTATTATAAATTGTAGCATATACATAAAATTTGCTGTCGATTGTAGAGGGCGCCACCTACTTCATATGCATCTAAATCGTTACAAATTTTGTGTGCACTGGTGTATTGATTGTTTAATCAATAATTCTTATTCTTTGACGTTTTTTTTCTTAAAGAAACGTTTTGAACAACCGTTACTGGATAGGATATTAAGGTCTTATTTTTATAAAACTTCGTAAAAACTTTATTTTCCGAAACAACGCAACAAATATTTTTATGTTTTAAATGACATCGAAAACCTTTTGACATAAATCCATGACTTAACACTTGATTCGTCTGGTGCTTTTCAAATTCAGCATTTTGTTTTGAGGGGGGCTGTGAACGTGTAGAGCAAAACACTCTGTATAGCTTTTATTCAAATTTCACACATAGGGGTATTGAAGAACCCTGAGTAACACCATCTCATCAGACTTTAAATAAAAAAATCGCTAAACATGTTTTTTTTTAATTCCGGAGTAATAAAAAGAATCATAGCAAGCCTTGGATCACCATATTAAACGCCGTGATGGGATTAGAAAGAGCGATTTTCTATATCATTTAAAACATAAAAATATTTGAGGACGTGTAGAAGAAAACACTGTATAGTTTTTGTTCAAATTTCACACATACGGATTCTGAGATGACCTCACAACCGTATCAGATTTTAAATAAAATATCGCTAAACGTTTTTATTGGATTCGAGAGGTATAAAAATAATCATAGCAGGCCTTGGATCGCCATGTAAAACGCCGTGATAGGATTAAAAGTAACGGTTTTCAATGACATTTAAATCGAAAAAATATTTGTTGCGTTATTTAAAAAAAAAAAAATTTTTTACGAATTTTTACAAAAATGAAATTTTAAGAACGTATAAAAGAAAACACTCTGTATAGTTTTTGTTCAAATTTCACACATAGGGGTTTTGAGGGGTCCTGATTAACACCACTTTATAAGATTTTAAATAAAAAAAATAGCTAAACGTTTTTATTGAATTGCACATGTATAAAAAAAATCATAGCAGGTCTTGGATCACCATCTTAAATATCCAGGAAGGGGAGAGGAAGCGGTTTTCGATGTCATTTAAAATAAAAAAAATGATTATCTTGAAGAATAAAGGTTTTACGGATTTGTACACAAATAAAAGTAGACACCCTGTATAATAACGTCGATAATGACGCAAGGTGGACAGTATCGTCGGTCTTTACGGGTAAATTTACTTCCAGATGAAGCGGAATTTCGCGCGATTTCGCACGATTTCTAGGGATTTCGCAGAATTTCGCAAGAATTTCGCAAGATTGGTGATAAGATTTCCATGAGTGGCCTCAAGTACAAGTATTTATTTGGTACTCACCCAACAGCATTATCGCTGTAATTGTCACTAGCGGATTTATACTGTAAACAATGGAATAAGTTACGTGTAACAATACCGTAAGTTCACCACATCACCACTAATAATTATAGAATTACCTACATAGTATTTACACTGTGTCTATGACCCACAAATACAAAAAACAAATTCCTGTTCACATCAGCATTATTATGTACCTTAGTACATTTCAAACCACTATAAAATTCATGCAACTTCCACATTATCTTACTGAAAGGGTGCTTCTTCATCCATAAAGAGCACTAGCCTTAAGTGTATCTACATCTTTTGTTGTCAAGAATGACCGTCTGCACGTGCTACATTTTTAACCTGCCAAGACTTTGACTGAAGGTAAAGGGAATATAATATATTTCAACCTTTTTCGAACAAAACAAACAAACAAAAAGCGTAACTGGTACCACCTTTTCACAAGTGGTCTATTGTTCCATCTTTAAGGTGCAAAAAGGCACTTGTCTGTGAACTCTGTAGGGGGTTGCAGTCTGCCCTTATACCTGCCTCCTGCCTGTTAGACGTGAAGTGTCTTATTTACAAAGGGTAAGCCTATAAGACACCTACAGAGGTAAGCGTACACGGGACAAACCTCTTTAAACTTATACAGATTTGTAAACAGAAAAAGAAAAACAAATGCATTTGTCAGTGACGAAAAATCCAAATTGGGCAAAAATTGGAATTATTTTTTGTAAAAATATCTAGATATGACATGTTCAATTCACTAAACAACTGTTAAATACTTAAAAATTATAAAAATGTTTATTATGCACCTTCTACGAAATAGAAAATGTATATCAAATAAAAGAAAAAACAAAAATAATGTACGATACGAAATAAAGCATTAAAAAATATACAAATATGTATACAGGATGTCCGGAAAAGATGTGTCAATATTTCGAGTCATTCTGCATGCAAAATCAATGCCACAGAGTCCTGTAACATTTTCTCGAAAACTCAAAATTAACGGTATTACAGGGTGTCATACAATTTTTTTAAGTATTTCTTCTAGGTAGTAACTTTTTTCTGACGCCAGTCAACTATTTCAAGGTTCTAAATGAAATCTTGACTCGCATTTCTTTGCTATCACGAATTCTAATTGCTAGAATTTTGTTTTTTGCAGTTATTTCTTGAACCGATTTTAATAGAATTTCGTATGTAGTTGCAAATAATCAATTTAACTGCGGTTAATAAGGTAGCTTTATTAAGCGATATAGAGGGCATGCGCAATTCTATTTAGTATTTTTGACTCTTTTCTATTTTTCTTTAAAAAAAATCACAGCGTGCATTCTGCATAAAAAGTATAACTAGGTACATTTTCTTTTTTTATTTAGGACTTAATTTTCTAGAAAAAAATGTACTGCCATTCCAATGCAATAAAAAAAATTTGTAAACAAAATGTAGCGCCCAATTGATGAGGACAACACAAACATTTTCCAAAATACACAAACAAGTGTTGTCATAATTTCTGACTTGGCATTTTACAAAAATCTCAAGTTTATTTAACTGTTTTTTTTTTTAATTAAAATAATACAGGAGCAACGCATCATCATTCAATTTGTTTTAATTATGGCTGTGACACAGTAATTTTTCAAGCCTACCAATAGCAGTAGTACAATTTAGTGACATTTTCTAGTAAAATTACCCTTAAATGATAAAAACGGGCCTACTTTTTGGTGCAGAGTGAAATTGTGTTTTGCTAGACGAAAGTTCTGAGAAAAAAAATTAAAAAGAAACTAAACAGCATTGTGCCATTTAATAAAGTTTAGTAAGTTTATTTTATTAGTCATGTAGGTACACTAAATACAATCACATACCATATTCCATTAGAATTTGCTTTATGCTGCTTTTTTAGAAATAATCTAAGGTTCTAAGAACCTCATACTTGGGAGGTCTAGTTCTTTTCTTCCCTCCAAATATTTTCCAACGTATTCATAATAGGGTCAAACTATGTTCATTTGATATTAAATTAATTCACAAACTTTAATATCACTTGACATTTTTTTATTTAGATATTTTACACTTTCTTTGACAATGTCAATAAGTTTTGTTGCAAATCAACACAGAACCTGTTCGAATTAAATTCCTGAAAAAATATTTTCCAAAATTTTTGAAACACATGAAGATAGATAAACAAAAATGTACTGATATTAACCAAATGAAAAATAAATGCAATTTAAAAATTGTATTTTTCATAAATTCTTTATTCAAATCTTAGTACACTATTCAATAATTTTCTGTCGTAAGTAAACACAAAGCATGATATTGATTCTAGTTTTAAGACAATAGGCGTACATTAAAACTATTTGGAAGAGAGAAAGGCAATTGTAGGGTTTTTTTGTAGTTTTTTCCAAAGAAGCAGCATAAACTGAAAAATATCTGTTGCAATTTTCAAATTCGTATCTTTACAATAACATTTTGGTACCCTGTATCTCACAAACTAAGCATTTCTGATTCATTTTTATATGAATTTGTTTTCTTATCTTAAAAAGTTCTATCACTTGGAAAGTTTGCATCCTGCACTTTGGAACACCCTGTACATATAGTAAACGTTTTATATTTTGGTGATTTTTTAGATCGTGAGTTGATCTGACTTTTTATATTCCAAATATATTTACATTTTTTTCAAAGAGGCCTGGCAATGTCGACACAATTCAGTGAAGGGGAAGGAAATATTAGAAACTTGGAATTAGTTTTGTTGTCCACGATGCTGTAATTGACTTTTTTTGTTAAAAAGATAAAAAACGGGCTCGGTAAAAACGATTTAATCGCTCTAAACTTCTAGCTGCGAAACACAGGAAGGGGATAATTAAAGTAAATAACGACTTTTCTTTAGTTTAATGGAAAACCCTAACGAACCTCTGTTCATAATTAAAATTTAACTGTGCCGTGCCCGGCACGGATTATTTTATTATAAATGGTACGCCTGTAATTTTTCAGAGCAGAGCAGCCTCTTAAAAAGTTAATGCACCGGCTTTTCTGCTTAATTTTTTTTGCCCATTATTAAGAAAAATACTAATAATGCAACAAAATGAATACAAAAGCAACGACTATATATGTCTTACCTTAAGTAAAAGCGTCTGTTTTCTGTTTCCACAGTTTCCTTCATTTGCCGAAGTACGGACTGCAGCTTTTCCACACGTAAGCACAATAAATCTGCAAGGAAATAAATAACAAAATAAACTCAATGTAAACGTAAATTTACGTAATAAATTTTAACTTACCAAATGCATTTTATGTCGTTATGTACCAAGAAAATCATCGAAAAACATCACAAGCAAACAATTTTTGAAGAATCGCCATTTGCTTCACGGTCGAATAGCTGCTGCCACCTACCGCACAGTAGCGCTACTAGACGAAGGCTTGTGAAAGATTTTCGACTAATGTAGTGCGTTCCTCATCAAAGCAGTTTTACTGTTTATTTGAAAAACACATTACAAACTTTATTATCTTGAATTTATGGCGGTGGATGCACGTTTTTAAATTTATTTAAGCTTTCACTCGCACAACTCTAGAAGTTGAAATGTCCCTTACACAATTTTAAAAATGAACTGTTAATATGTGAATCTAACGTTCTTTTTTTTGATGGCATGTTTTCTTATGAGTTGCACTTAATATCCTTTCTCTCTTTTTATACATATTTTCTTGGTCTGTTCTATGTATCACCAGTCTTTTCTCTTGTCATCAATAATAGTCGTTTTGAAATTTGTGCTCGGTTAAGTCAAGAGAAAATTTATACAGATAGGTACTGATATGGATGTATTTTCATCTACAAAACAAATTATTTTCGATTAATGGGTAATATAATCGATTTTTTTAATCTTTATATGATAATTTAAATGTTGCAGTTTGGATTTATTTGTATTATGTAAAAAAATGTAGATACATTTCCGTAATGTCCTCTTTTTTCCACCAATTTGTTCAATTTTGCGTGCAGTGTGGGATCTCAATCAAAATTTTCATAGACCGTTTTAAGATACAGGGCGAAATTGTAAAAATTACTTTATTTCGGATCTCACCAAGATCAGAATCGTGAAAATTGCTTCCGATAATTTTTTTACGTATAATACAGTGGAGTACTTATTATTTATCTACAGAGTGTGTTGTAAAGTATGACCCAAATATTATTTGTTTTTTTTTTAAATGGAACATTCTGTATATTTTTATGTAATCCCATATACTTTTTCTTTATATTTTGAAAATTGTCAAAAAAACATTAAATTAATAAAACTGATATTGCATGGTGCATTGTTGGCCATGCATTTTTATATTATGCAAAAAAAAAGAAACACAATGCAATTAAATTACATAACAATATACAGTGTTCTATTTGAAAAAAAACACTCGAGTCATATTTTAAGAGACACCTTGTAGAGAAATTTCAATTACGCCACTGAATTCTACATAAAAAAATCTCTCAGAAGCAATTTTCACCATTCCGATATCTGAGTTATTCTCAGAGATACGAAGAATTCTTTAAAAGCGGTTTTTAAAATTTCGCTTTGTATCTTAAAAACTAAGAGGTCTATGAAAATTTTTATAGCGGCATCTTAAATTTCTCTAAAAGTAAGCCAGTGTCGCGAAAACCGCATCTTTCTATCTCTTGTAGTTTCCAAGATACCCTGCAATTACAAGGAAATTGGGACACTCTGTATATCTGACCGCCCTAACTGCTGAGTATAGAGTTACTAAAAGTATATGACACTGAAAAATCAATGTTATTTAAATCTGGAAACGAGCAGTCCGCTCCGAGATCAATCGTATTTAAATCTGGAAATGAGCAGGCCACTCCAAGATAATTTTCGTGGAATAGGATTTTAGGATACACACAGCATAGTTTAATTTAATTTGAACGACATTTTACCAATTGTAAAGCATTCTCGATCAGTTTAAAGTAGAAATATACCAAACCGAAACAACCAAAGCCATTTCCTTTTAAGTGCTCCTCAATCGCCATACCAGAACAGTCCCCAATCTTACCTGATTCACCACCCATTTTTTTGTTTCAAACTAAACGGAAAGTCCCAGATAAAAAAACGTAGTGAGATGTCTCATTTATTTAGAAAAAGTGTAATAAAAAAGTAAAGCAACAAAAGTTATTTCTTAACTTAACCTATAAGTCTTTCCACATTATCTTGTAAGGAACTAACGATATTTACATAATCTTTACACATACCTATGCTAATACTTTTTACAGCACTGTTAATACAATCACAGATCCGCGTTAGACTTTAAACAACTAACAGTAAACTTAACGGTACTCTATTTACACATGATGTAGAAAAAACGTTAAGGATAAAAAAAATTCGGGTAGTTGAACGCACGGCAACATTTCCTAAAAAAAAGTCAATATGACTCAAACCTGGACCTCCAGCCGGCACGAAACTTAAAAATCCTCGTTCTGGTAATTCTCAAAAGTCTTCAGCAGGTTCTCCACCGAAGAGAAAACGTTGTCCAACTCCAAACTGTCCTCGTTGAAGTCGTCAAAGTTAAACTCCATGTGGCTCAAGTCAGGTCAAGAGTCAAACACGCTGGACAGGTTAACGGACAGGTTGCAGTCCTCCAGGGCCACCACCACGTTCAGATCGAAGATCTTGGACAGCCTCTCCGCCGTCATGTTGAGGTGCATCCCGTTCACCTCCACCGAGGTCATGATCTTGCTCATGTCCACGTCCTCCTGTCGTCCGCCGTAGAAGCTGTACTCCTGCGTCTCGGTCGACGTATGCGGGGTCGACGTCGACTTTCTCGCCGTAGGCTTCGCGACCGGCTCCTCGCCGACGTCGGTGGCGGCGGCGATGATGCCCGCCATCGTCGTGTTGTAGTTCTCCACCACCTCCTGGTCCTGCTCCACTTTCGGGTCGCTGTCGGCCGGGTGCTCCTTGGAGAAGTGCATCAGCACGTCGGCGCGCGACTTGTACTTGGTGGAGCGGCAGATGCCGCACGTGAAGGCCTTGAAGTGCTGCTTGACGTGCTGCCGAATGTTGTTCACCGCGTTCGCCTTGAAGTTCCTCACGTACGTGCAGTGGGGACACTTGTACGTCTTCAGGCCGCTGCCTTTGGCCCCAGTGGATCCCTTCCCGCCGAATATCGACGTGTACTGCATCTTGACGCCCTGGTGCAGCCTGTTGAAGTGCAGCTTCAGCCCCATGAACTTCAGGAACCTCCTGCGTTGCGAGCACAGCGCGCACTGGTACCTGTAGAGTTGCATCGGGAGTCCGGCGTGCTTCTCCATGTGGTGCTGGCGGATCCTCACCTCGGAGCCGACAGCCGCGCACAGCGAGCAGCCCACGTGCTCCTTGGGGTTCTCGCACGTCGCCCTGTTCAGCTTCTTGAAGTTGATGTGCATGTGCTCGTGCAGGCCGCTGATGTGGCTGATTACGTGCACCTCCGAGTTGGTCATGAAGGCGCAGTACTCGCAGCAGAAGACGTCGCCCTCCGTCGGTACGTCGGCGCTGTCGGTCTTCGTGACGATGATGAGGTCGCTGTCGCTGAGCGCCGCTTCGGCCTCTTTGCCTTCCGCTTCCCCGTCGCAGATGACGGGCGTGGAAATATCCAAAGGGTCCGTGGCGGGCTCCTCCGGCGCCGGAATATCCGCCAGGGGGTCTTGGCTTTCCGTCGGCTCAGCTGGGACGGAAGTTAGAACGGAAACGTCGGCCGTGTGGGACGCCATCCTCGCCTCGGCCTCCTGCCCGTGTTGGTCGTCGGAAATCTTCAACAGTTTTTCGACGGTGGGCCCGTTCACGACCGCCATTTCGTCCTCCTTCGCGTTCGAGGCGTCCGCTTCGTGGGAGGACTTGAAATGTTTGACAATGTCTTTCTGTATGTAGGAAGTGTACGTGCACGAGGAACAGTTGTACGGTTTCGCGGTCCAATGGCTGACGCCGTGCTCGTTTTTCTCCTGCTCGTTATGGAACCTGAAAACGAAAATTGGATCATATAAATATTGCGCTCGCGTACAATGTCGCGAAACTTAAAAATATTTAACATGACAAGCCCTTTTTTGGTAATCGCGGGATTCAAATTGCGAGCATTCTTTTTCTAAAACAGTTTTAAAACGTCAACAGCAGTAAAGTTATTTAGTAAACTACATCCAACGTATTTTAAAGTCTAGTTTTCAAGGGCGAGAAATTTACAGACCAATTTCGCAGACAAGCAAATTTCAGGTACTTCTCATGATATAAATTTGGATTTATATTTTTTTAATGATTTATTGACTTATATTTATTGGATTTTCAAACACAATTATATATATAACCTTAATAATGGTTTACATTTTACACAAAAATAAATACCTACAAGCATGGGTATTTATATATTTATAATAACCATTCAAGCTTAAGATACACAGAAACCATAGACCTTATAAGGTCTATGACAGAAACACAACTCAACTTTCCCGCCAACACTAAAGACGCCATGTTTTTGAAGTTGCCTTTTTTGTTGTCAATGTCATTTATGAAACAGGCATACAAAGGTATGGTTGTATGCGTTTATGGCGTAAGAACTTGTGAACAAAGAACAGAATAAACTCGTTTTGTAATCCCTTATGATTTAGCTTCCGCAATAACATTATTGTTAGTGTATACTAGCTGCTAGCTGTAATAGCTGCAAAAACAGGGGCATGTTAACCGTACAAGTAAACAAAGGGAACATAATTTCCAAAAGTTAAAGAAAGGTATGTATTGATCCAATTAAGATATACTATGAGCCGTTTTATAATAATAATCTGTATTTTTGTTATCTTCCTGAAATCTAATTTAAATAGCAGACGTGCTTCAAATTTGCATTTTATTTATATTTTGTGTTCCGTGTGATATACAGAGTGATTCAGTCATAATGTCATTAATTTTAAGTAAAGATAGGGAAAACGCGACATACAAATACGCGATTAAAAAAAATAAATGCATATTTACGCTTGAAAAAAATATATATACAAATCATTATTTAAATCACTTTTCAGACTAACACTGACTGCTCGCGTTCTCGATTCATTCACAGTTCACAAATCAACGCGGTGTCGGCCTGCTTCAACGTTCGAACGTACCAGGAGCGATTTCAATTTACTGTTTTTATTAGGCCTTTCCAAAATGTGATTCAAATTAATGACATTAGGACTGCATTACCCTGAATTTTACTTACATTTTATGTAACATATAACAGCTTAATTCTAGCATCTTTTCTTCAGTTTAGTAAAATAGGCATGATCATATTTAACTCTTTATACAGTGCCTTCGAAAAGTAACGAATAAATTCATTATTTTTGAAATTGAGAAGTTTTCGAAAAAATTCCCTGGCACGTCGATTTTGTTTTTAAAAAAGGCACTTTTTGACATACGACCCACATTTGTGACGTCATCGTTGTTCGAGATATACAATTTTTTTAAATAGCAACCCCCAATTTTGACCATGCCATTTGAAAGAGCGTGTCATTCTACAAGCATACGTCATGAAAAATTATGGTGTTACACAACAAACATTTCAAGAAAATAACGTTTGAAGATTTTAAAATTTAATTTTACTATGGCACAAGGTCACAGAAATTGATTTTTGGAGACCAAAGTTGATGAGAATTGCGATTCTGTATATCTTTTTCTGTGCTGGTAGTACTATAGCTGTTCTGTCAATATTTGTTCAAAACTAGTGATTTGAGGCCCTTAACTGTAAATATCTATTGTTTTTACAAATCGACGATCGCTAAAATTTTCTGGGGCTCAAAATACAAGACGTACATGTTGGTCAGATATACAACCAGAATCACAACAACGCGTATCACGATTAATCATTAGATATTTGTTGCGGCAAAAGAAAAAACGGTTTAAGCAAAAGAGAAGCAATTTTCTCTTTTATACCTTTTTTATATTTTCATCTAGTCCAGTCATTTAAATATTTCTCAAATTTGCGTATAATTATTCGTTTAAAAGTCGTACTTTTAACTGCCATGCTCCTCAAGAAAACTATCGACGAGGCCTGACAATAGAATATGTTCCCGTCGAAGAAGTATAGCCTCTGTTACTAATAAAGTGACGTCATGCGATACCATAAAATACACCTGCTCCAACGTTGTTTTATTATTATTATTATTGAACTTACTTTGAGCTGCAGAACTCGCACTGGACCAGGTGCTGGCCGTCGCCGGCGACGGGTTGGGGAAACTTCGGATAGTTCTGCACTATGATGACGCTCTGCTCCCTGATGACCATCTGCAGCCACATCAGTAACTTCTCGTTGGGCGGTAACGGGGCTATGTTCACCTTACAGCCGCTACCGGGATGGTGATCGTTCACGTGCTTGTTCATGTAGCGGTAAGTTATGCTCTCGTCCGGGCATAGTTTACATTTAAACCTGGAAACAGAAAGAATAGAGTCATTACAACCGAACGGCCGGTCTCGAAGCAACACCCACCTGAAGACCTTCATCTCCTTGAACAGGTGGAACACAAAGTCCGAGATCCTCTTCGACTTGAACATGTTGCACACGGGACACTTGAACTGTCTCCAGAGGGGCATCCCGAAGCCCCCGAAGCGCAATTTCAGGCTCCGCTCGCTGAACTCGTCCTGTTCCTCTTCGCTGCCGCTGCTCTCCAGGTCTATGATGTCGTCGCTGATCTTGGCGATCTTGCTGGCGACTTCCGCCACGTCCGCCCCCTTCCTCTTCACCACCCTGTTCTTGGCCACGGGCGCGTTCTTGTTATCCTTGTCCTTAGCCTTAGGTTCGTCTTCGTCCTCGATCACTATCACCATGCTGTCCTTCACCTTGGCGATGTCATCGGTCGATTCTCTCATCAGCTTGTTGACGGTGTGGAAGAAGTCGTCGGAGATGTTCGAGCGGGTGTCCTTCAGGATATCCGCGGTGCCATTGACTACCGCCTCGATGGACATGTCCAGGTTGCTGCAAGTCGTTGGGGTGTTGGTTGCCGAAGAGGACGTGGTGGACTTCACCCCGCTGGGTCCTGGGATAGGCGTGGAGGGTTTAACACTGCTAGGCCCAGGCGTCGGAGTAGCGGCGGCCGACTTCACCTTCTTCGGGGACTTGGTGGGCGCGGGGGAGGATTCGTCGAAGAGTATGCCGCGTATATGCCGCACCCTTGGCCGGTCTCTCTGCCAGAGCGGCGTGGTATCGAACGTGTCCGATTCCTTCTCCTTGTCCTCCTCCATCTTCCTGTACGCGTATATTATGTCTACGCTCTGGTTGTCGTGCGCGGTCTTGAAATGGTCGGCGAAGGTCTCTTTGTCGTTGGTCTTGTACGCGCACAACGCACACTTGAACTGGGAGTCGACCTCGTGCTTCTCCAGGACGTGGTTCTCTATGCCGTCCTGGGTGCCGCTTTTGTACTTGCACATGCAACACCTCCAAGGCTTGTAGACCTTGGTGGTGGGCGGGGGAACGGGAGTGCTCTGCGTTGTGGAAGTCGACGGTTCCTGAGCGTTATCCTTGGGCTCGGACTCCATGAATCTCACCGTGGTGATCTTAACCGGCAAGTCGGGATGGTTGTCGGAGACGTGTTTTTCGACCTTGTGCCTGAGATTGTGGAGGAAGGGGCAGTAGGGACACTTGTACAGCTGCAGGCCGTGGAGTTTGAAATGCTTGAGGAGGCTGTCCGCATCCGTTGGTTTTAAATCGGCTTTGCAGTGGACGCAAGTGAAAGAAGACTCGCTGTCGTGGAGGGCGATGAGGTGGTGACGTAGATTGCCTTCTTCGGGGCAGATGTAACTGCAGCCGTGCGCGCAGCATACGTAACGGCAGTGAGACGGGACGAATTCCGGGTAGCTTTCCGTTTCTTTTTCTAAGAATAAATAGATAAATGTATTCGCATAATGTAACATCAAGTGCATGTCTGTTTAAATTAAACAGTACGTGTTTCCACATATGCTACGATATGCCAATAAGTATTTTATAGTGGTAGTGAGTAAAGCGACATTTAGTAAAGTATACAGGGTTGTATACAAGGTGTACAAGGATGGCACAGGAGAGACATTTAAAGTAAACTGTTAATGTGCTAGGTTCACTCGACGTCAACTTATTTTTGATAATTTTTTGTGCTTCCCTTCTCAAGTCGCACGCCTAGGTAATCACGCAACCATCACCTTCCGTACTCATCTCTGTGCTGTGCACTCTTTATTATTTTCGACCTTGGGTAATTGAAAATACAAGACAAAAACTTTAAATTTGGAAATAGCAATTATTTTTGTCAATTTTGTATATTTTTTAAATTTAGTTATGAAATGTTGCTCCTCGCACGTATGTACAATTTAAAAAAGTCATGTCAAACTTAAAATACCATAACACCCTTCCAAGGCTTACCTTTAGCGTCTGGCTTGGCCCCACCCATCCTGCTATTCGCGTGCGAACTAGAGGCCAAGTTAATCATCTTGTCGAACATCTTCTCGTTCTTCTCCAGGCAAGGCACCGGGTTGACGGGGGCGGTATCGGGGACCGTCTTCTCCTCGGAATGGAACTGAAGGTGACGCACCATGTTGGTCCTCACCTTGGTGGTATAGGAGCATAGGCCGCACTTGATGCTGGAACTGAGTATATGCCTCATGGGTATCTGGTCGATGGTTTCCGGAGTGTAAACGTTCTCTGACGCGGATGCGGAGGCCGAGGGCTCCGCGGGGGCGGCGTCCTTCGCCGCCCCCATCTGGAGGATGAGTTTCGGCCGTACCACAAACTCGTCGAGGTCGACGTTCTGTTTGGCCGGGTTCAGGGGAGTGAGGGAGGTGTGAGTTATGTTGTGGCGGTTCTTTATGTGGTTTCTGGAAAAAAATACAAGGGGTTAAGAAAGGGGCCCTCATTAAAATATAGCACAATTAGGCGATTTTGCCTGCCTTTTGGTTTAGACAATTCTAAAGCCTTGTCCTCATGGACGCGAATTATTTAATGGCAGGAAAACTCTCAACTCTTAGCCAATTTTGACAACGGTAATATTTTCTATCATTTTCATCATAAAACTGACAGTTTTAAACCTTTTAACTGTCATGGTAGATTGTCAGAAGCTCAAGATAAGCAAGAAACTTACTAATTCACATAATAATGAAAAAAGCAATAATATTCTTGTTTTGCGAAATTCGCGAAAAGTTGACACTTTCCCGCCATGAATAATTTAAATCAAAATCAAAGTACTCTTGCCAAAATTACTGCTGTTTTTTAAAAAATGCAAAAGTGCTTTATTGCAACGAAAATTGGCATATGACAACCAATTGCTTAATAAAAATTATTTATTTTTATCTCCATTGCCATGTACCTATTTTGGTAACACCCCGTATAACATACATATTTCAGAAATCTAAAAGACTAGTGCTAAACATTATACAGGGTGTCCGGAAAACGTGGGAAATCTCTCGGATGCAGATAGAACATGAAAAAATAAAATAAGTTCCTATAAAAAAAATTTCTGCAGGCCCCTACGGAGATATGTGTCCTGATTTAATAAAAATTTAATGTAATGGAGACTAGTAAGGACCTCTTAAAATAGTGTTCTTGAAACATATTTAGCTTTTTTAGTTTACCAGAGGCAAGCTTTACAATTTAAAGCCTAAATTTTTAACACCCTGTATGATAAAGACTTCGAATTCATGTTTTATTTTTAATAAAAAGAGCCACGATTTATATTTTTTTTTCGACAACAAAGTGCGATACGAAAGTCATTCAAACGACAGGAAAGTTTCCTTTTAAGATGTTGAAAGGGTTCAACATACGAACACTAGGTTGAACTTCTCGTAAACGGTTCATTTTATCGACAATAAACAAGAATACCTTTTTTTAGTTTAAGGTTGAAGCTACCCACATTTATTATTTTAAAATCTTTATCATACAGGGTGTTAAAAATTTAGGCATTAAATTGTAAAGCTTAGCCCGTCCCTGGTAAACTAAAAAAGCTAAATATGTTTCAAGGACACTATTTTAAGAGGTCCTCACTAGTGCCCATCACATTAAATTTTTATTAAATTGAGATTTAAAAGTTATTCAAGAAAAACCGATTTCCTGCGGCGTCCTTCAGAGACACATATCTTCGTAGAGGGCCTGTAGGAAAAATTTTTATAGGAACTTGTCATCTTACTTTTTCATGTTCTATCTGCACTCGAAAGATTTCCCACATTTTCCCGAACACCCCGTATAGGGTATTCCATATAGCTTTGGAAAACATTTCTTTTGCGCGATGTTCACTTCTTTCCTTTTATAAAAAAATATTCAGAACTTTTGTTTTCTGCCATTTTTTTTTCTGAATAATTCTACAATTAAAATATAATTGGTGATATTATTGGCTGTACATGAAAGTCAATTACAATATTAAAAATGTCGCCTGTGTCGTGTAAAACAGAATTTGCAATATGCCGAACAATTTAACCTAAGATCTTGGAAAAATGTCTGAGAAATTACACAGACAATTATTAATATGGGGATTCTAAAAACTTGTTACCAAAACGCATTAATTCCCAAAAACCAAAATGTTAAATAAAAATTCTTTGGCGTCCGTTTATCTAAAAAAAAAAATAAAACCAATCATTTCTCACCTCGTCTGAGCTATGGTGGCGAATTTGTTCCCGCACAAGGAACACGTGAATCTCAACACGCCGTGGCACTGCACGTGCTCCACCAACACGTGCGGGTTCTTCAATTGCTTCCCGCAATGAACACAGACGAACGGTTTGGCCACCTGAGACTCTATGCGACAGTTCAAGGAAAAGGTCGCGTGTCTCTTAAAATCCACAGAGTTGGAGAAGGATATGTCGCAAAAAGAGCACCTGTACAACTGGTAACTCATCAATCCGCTCTTGGCCTCCTTTTTGGACTTGTCCTTGTCGCTCTCGTCGCCCGAACTATCGGCCGACTTGGACGCGTCGATGTCCGCGTCTACCTCCAGACTGAGCGGATCTGCTTCGCACGTCTCCGTTTCCTCAATACTTTGACTATTGTCCTCGCTGAGGGTGATATGTTCTAGAGGCTCGATGGTTAAGGTAACCTCTCCAGTATCTTTTTCCGTACTTATTTCCTCGTTATCCTTCTGGACGGAGATCTCTTGCAAGGCGGAAACAGCCGTCGCGACGTTATGTCCGGAAGGTACGACTTTAACGGTCTTGCTGATGGGCGCCACCGAAGTGATTTGTTTATTGGCTTGGGGTGACATTACGATACCGCTCAAAGTACTGCCGGTGGTGGAGCTAGGCAGCAGCAGGATATTACCGCTGCTGGTGGGAGAGTTTGAGGTGACGAGGGTGATCGTGCGATTGATGACGGACTTACTACCAGGAATGATAACGCTCTTGGGCATATTCTGCGACAAAGAAGTGACTACTTGCAATGTGGCCTTAGTCGGCACACCGTAAGGTACCGTGTTGCTGGGTAGGATAACGGGTACTGTCGCAGGTTCCACTTCAAACAACTCCCCTTTATTTTCGCCGGATATGTTACTTGGTATAGTGATAATCTTCCTCAAGGCACTGAACGCTTCTGGTGTGCACCCTAAGAAAACCCCTTCCTGCAAACACAAGCAATGTTTAATAAACCCGCAATAAACAAATAATAAGAGCTACTAACCTGGATCTTTTTGTGTTTCCTAACCAATATATCTGGCGTTAATCCTTGATGAAACAGAGCGAAATGTTTGTACATCTGTTTGATGTCGTTGGCGTTCATTTTGCAATGTCCACACTGATAAATCGAAACGCCATGACTCAAAGACCAGTGAGAGGACATCTTATAAGCTTGAACCCTATGCGCACAATTCTTGTAGCCGCAGGCTATGAAACTGGTCTTGTGTACGTCCTGGAGATGCTTCTTAAACTCGTTTTCGAAGAGGAACTCCATGCTACACACTGAAAAAAACATAACATTAAAAACACTGAAAAATAAACACTAAACGATTCCACTTACTGGGAATGCATCTGTAGGGCTCGCATAAACTCTTCGGATCGACCTTGACGTCGGCGATAGCCCATTTCTTAGAATGTTTAGGCTGCGGCAAGGCAATAACGGAGTAGTCATTTTCCGGGTGCATCTGGTCCTGGTGCAGAAACACGTACTCTTTCAGTACTGCCCTGTACATGCAATACGAACAGGCGAACCTGCAGTGGGCGTGGCGGATGTCTATATGCATCGGGACGTGTTCCCAGGGCGTCTTCAGGTCGCAGTATACACAGGGGATCATCACGTCCTGTTCAACTTTATGAGCTTTCAAGTGCTTTTCTAAAAAGTCTCTAAAGTTGGTGGAGAAGAGGCAGTAATAATGCGGACACTTGTACAAATCGCTAACGCTCGCAATGAACTTGGCCATGGCCTTGGACGTCTTCTTAGGTCTGCTCAACTCGGTCTGGGAAAGCTTGGCCTCTTTCACAATCAACTGCGTGGAGGTCTGCATCTGCAAAGTGGGTTTATTTATGGGTGCTAGGGGAGGTACCGGCTCTGCCAGAGACATGACCCCCGCAATTTTGAAGGGGAAGGGATTGTCGTCGCTTACTTCCAATTCCGCAACGCTCGCAGCTGGTTCCTCCACTGGTTCAGTATCGCTGACGGCTATTTCAGACACTAACGCGTCATCTTGGTTCTCATTGTTATCTTCTTTCTCTGTAGAAACATTTGTGGTCTTATCGATTTCTTCCTCCCAATCTTTCTTAATGATAGACAAGGCGTCCCCGCTCAACTTCCTCAATCTCAGTTGCCTTGGAGGTTTGACTTCCGAGTCTGTTGTTTCCTCTGGCTTCGATTCTATCTCCATAAAGTCAGAATGCTCTTCGAGAGCGTGCTTGAATACGCTTTCCAAGAACGTGCTACCCTCTGTGGCCACCATCTCCAAGCCGCACATATCGCACAGAGTCAATTTTTCTTCCTGTGGCAACTTGTGTGCCTCAGAGCAATGCTTCTGGAAAGCTTCTTGATCTTTCGTCGAGAAAAGACAGGGTGGAACCAGGCAAGAAAACGTTAGGTGGTCAGGGTATTTGATCACCTTCATTAAACCGCCTATCAACATTGTCTTTGTAGAACAGTCGGCGGGCTTTACGTTTGGTAACTTATTGACATGTGTCAGTGGTGGGGGACCCTCGCTGTCGTAGTCCGCGTCTTCCGCTGTCATAGAGCTCTCGGACTTCTCATCGGATATGTTGGCCATCTTCCCTTTAAGTTTCTGTATCATGTCTGTGATGAGTTTGTTGTTTTTCTTGTTGTCAAAGCTAGGATTTGAAACTTGCATGTCTTCGGTTTCTAACACCGGTTTCTTAGGAGGGGGTGTTGGTGTAACTGAAGTCTTTGGTGGTACTGGTTCACTAGACTGCGTAGGTAGATTTTTCTCTAATACTGGCATAGTGAGCGGCGCTTCTGACGGGAAGAGACTGTCCGTAAGATCGTCTCTAGGCTCCTGTTTCACTATGATATCATTGTTGCTCAATCTGTTGCACAGTTTGTCCACGAAATTTAGAGACGTCCGATTACCTACAGACTTATTTAGTTCATCCATTAACTGCAACCGCTCTTGCTCTATTTTCTTATTCTCTTCTTGAATGTCAGTCTTGCAAGTGAAAACGTTTAACTCTATCTCCTTTTTAATTGTCGGTTTTACTTCTTTCTTATCTAGTAAAGGCTTTACTTCTTTCTGCTCTGGTAGAAGCTTCTGCTCTGCTTTAGCTTTGTCCTCTTGTTCTTCTTTGTTTTCTCGTTCGTTATTCGTTTTAGCCTGAGCTACTTCCTTTGTTTTGTTCTTTTCATCGTCTTCTGTGGCAGAAGATTTTTTTCTCCCTCCATTTTCGGATTGCTCCATCAAAGTTTTTAGTTTTTCAGCAGCTTTATCTTTGGCGGCTCTTCTACTTCTACCGGTTACGACAACCTCTTCTTCTGAAGTTGTCGATACTTCTCTAGTCAATCGCCTTTTAGGCATTGGCTTTGGTTTTACCGGTTCAGGTGTACCAATTTTTTCTGGTTCCGTACTACAGCTAGACTCGCTCTCTGCAACGCTGCTAGAGTCGGATACATCACCCTCTTTCTCGGCTAAGGCCCTTTTTGCTTTCAATCTTTCTTTGACTGATTTAGGAGCCGCTTTTGGATGTTTCCTAGGCTGTGGAGGAAGCATCGATTTGTCCGCTTTATTTTTCTTCGCTTTAGCAGGTGGTTCTTCACTCGTTTCTTCTTCAACAGCTGGTGAAACAGCATCGTTCTTCGTCTCCTTTTCGGGCAGATTTGCCATTTCAGGGTCCAAAGTAGTCGACATGTTGACTTTGAAAATGTTCGGCTTCTGTAAGTGGAATATATTAATGTGATCTTCGACGTTTTTCTGCGTCATTTGAACATAATTGCATTCTCCGCACATGTAACCAAAGACTATCGTTTGACTATAAGACTTGCGGGCCACCCTCTTTTTAATATTGTTGTGTATGTTAGACATATGCGACTTCAATGTCTTCCCGCTAGAGGCTGAAAAGTCGCACATGGGACAGATATGTCTATACTCTCCAGTGTGCGTGGTGATGTGGTCATAAAAAATAGTAGGTGGCACACTGGTGTTAAAGGCGCAGAATCTGCAAGTGAAGTGGAACTTTCCACTGCCACATGTCTTCATCATGCTCTCGTATTTGTCCATATTTTTCTTCGAATCTTCTATTGCCTCCTGTGCCACTGCGGGGGAGAAACGGGAAGTTAATATTTCCGACTCTGGATGTTGAGACTTGTAATGGGTTGTGATGAACCTGCCGTGATAATCGCAAAGTCTGCATTGGTGAGACTTGTTTGTGACAAAATCAATGTAATAATTCTTATCCGGCACAACGAAAGATTTGTCTGAATCCGACTGTGTGGCAGATGGACTTTTACTATCAACTTTTTCTGTAGATTCCTCGGCAGACTGCTTCTTCTTTTTCTTCCTGCTAGAGGGGATATTCCCAGATGCCCAACCTTTGCCTCTCTTTCTTTTTGTCGCTTTAGTTTTAGTAGCATTATCTGTGGTTTGAGACAACTTATCCTTTTCTGTATCTGTAGACTCTGCATCCGAGTCATCGCCTCTAAATGATCCTTCTTCTACTACCGAATCTTCTTCAGTTGGAGCAGAATTATCGTCATCATCGCTTTCTGCATATACAGCCTTAGTGGAATTTCTAAGGCTTCTTCTAGGATTTTCTTTGGTTTCTAAGCTGATGTCGGGCATTTTCGGAATTATTACGCTAATATTCTTCATTGTTTTCATCTCAGACTGGTTCGATTTTGGCTTGGGTTTCGGACCAGGTCTTCTGCGTGTTTTTGGAGGCTCAATTGATGATGCCGGTTGAGGCGTGGTTAATGCATTAGGATCACTTTTTAATAGTCTACACATACGTTTGCCGCTAGCTGTAAGAACACCGTCACGTATGAACATATCTTGTATATCTTCGTGTAACATATCCAGCTCCGTTTTACATTTTTTCTTTGGTTTTGGAGGAGTTATAGAGGTACGTTTTCTACTTTTAATTCTCTCGCCTACTGAAACCACAACACTTTCTTCCTCGGCGTTAGAAATTTCTGGTGGTTCGGGAGTTTTAGCAACTTCTTCTTCTTTATCTTTCTCGTCTTTTACTGAAGCCGTCGAAGAAATTCTTCGAATTCGCCTTCTACTCTTACGTTTTGGTGTTTTCACGGTACTATCTTCTGGATGGACCTCTTCTGGTTCCACCTCCTTTTCTGGTTCTTTAGATACCTCAGTTTCAGGTTTTGGTTCAGGTTTCTTTACTTCTTCTTCTTCAGAACTTTCCGCGTCTTCGTCGGCTTTAATAATTTTCGTTATTTTCGACAACTCTTTCTCGCTGAAGCTATCCGAAAAGGTGCTTATTAAGGAGTATAATGCTGTTTTCTTCTCCTTTTTGTTTTGACTACCAAGTAGATTGGCAAAGAATTGGGCAAGAATAGTCTGATCCGCCGGTTTCGCTTGTTCCTGCTCAAGAGGTTGTGTGGCAATTGTTGGTTTAGGGCCATCAACCATTTTCATGTCCTCCATTTCATTCTGTAGCTTAGGAGGTTCTTCGTTAGTTTTATCAACTTCTGTGCATTTCTCATTTATTTCGTTTGACTGAACATTATTAGCTTCACTTACTTTACTGGGCTCTGCTTTAGTAGCATTTTCTTTAGTAACCTCTTCTTTTTCTTGCTCAGTATTTTCACGTATTTCGGTGTCAACATCGTTTCCAGTAACTTCGTTATTGATACTATCGTTACTGTCATCATTAATAGAATGGATAGCATCACTAACTTCTTCATTTGTGCTAGACACTTTCGTGGATTGTTCTTTTTCTTCTTCTTCCTTCTTAACTTTGGGTATTCGGAAGTTCTGGACCCCGTATCCCTTACCAGTCTTGTGTTCCTCTTTGCCAGAGTACAAACTATCCAGAGGAGAAGTGAAAGTTTCCTTGGCATACGACCTGGATCTGGATCTAGACCTAGAGCGGTCTCTATTCGTTCTAGAATACATTCTATCAAACTTAGTGTCGTATGTGTTAGATCTGGCATCTCTATTCTGAGACCGGTTGTCTCGAAACCTCGGTCTATCTCGTTCGAAATCTCTCGATTCTCTATCTTTATTCAATCTAGGATCTCTTTCTCTCGGCTCTCTTTCTCTCGGTTCTCTATTATCTCGTAAATCTCGGTTAACCCTAGGATCTCTCACTGCTCTTGGGAGCTCTCTTTGTTCTCTATTATCTCTAGGATCACGGTTTGTTACCCTGGGATCTCTAGATTCCCTCATTTCTCTGTACTCTCTGTAAGTTCTAGGGTCTCTATTCATTCTGTGGTCCTGATCTCTTCGATCCCATTGAAAACGAGTGTCCTCCTGCCTCCACCGCATGTCCTCACTATGACCAAATAGATCGTGATTGGGCATCATACCGAAATTGACAGGTTTCTGTTCATTATGAAAATGAGGAATTTCTGGTGATAGAAGTGGAGGACCACAGTTGTATTGGTTTGAAGGAATTGGTGCATTCGGAGGATAGTAATCCAAAGACTGTATGTCAGAGGACGCGGGTTTGTTTGGTTGGAAATTATTATAATTCTGGGAAAAACCTTGTGGCATGGGAGTAAATGGTCTATTCGGCGAAAAGTTATCGTTAAATCCTTCACTCATTAAAGGAGACATGAATCTTTGGTTTTGGTGGTTCATTTGGTTGAACTGATTATTCATAAAATTAGTAGGAGGTTCAAAGTTAAGCCTTTCGCGCCTTACTTGGGGTGTGGCAGGAGGTTGAGGCTGATGAGATTGAGGTTGAAAATTATTAAAATCGGATAAATGGACATTGCTAGGAGTGAAATCGTCGCTACTGAAGTCCTCTTTGGTGTACTCAGAGACAAAGTTGTCGTCTCTAGCATAATCCGAAACAAAATTTTCAACAGATGGTGTGCGCATGGGCGGGATATTTCTGTTTTCATTCTCAGCGTTATTCTGCCTAAGTTGGCTAACCACAGTATTGATCAACTCTGTGGTACTTGGATTCAAAATATTTTGCAAAACTGCCGGTAATGGAGCGGCGACAGGTTCTGGTGCTTCAGGTTCCATTTGAGAACATAACAACAAACTGGCAGGTGGTGGAATTGGGGCCGGTATTTTGTTTATTACGGGTGGCTTCGGTGGCGACGTCTTCATATTTTCCTCGATGATATCAGATACTTCCTTGTCCAGGTCCTGTTCAACTATAGGCTTCTTAGGCTTTGGGTTGTATTTATCAGCTAGACGTTTAAATGTAGTCTGCTTATTAAGATCTTCTTCTTTACTATCAGCGGTAAATGTTTTTAAGACAGCCAGACTTTTTTTAACAGTTATTTTTCCTACAAAGTCTTTGTTCTTGTTCTCAGGTTCGGCGACTGCGACAGTTTCTTTAGCGACATTCGCGTCTTTATTTTTGGATTCTAATTCTTTTTTTACTCGTTCCTCCTCCGCCTCAAAAGACGTTTTACCGGTAAGTGAAACACAAGCCGTGTTAGTTTTGTCAGTACTGGAATGTTTATGTTTGTCTTCTTTTTTATTTTCTTCTTTAGTGTCGCTTTCTTTCTTTTCAACTTTCGATTTACTCTTGTCTCCGCTTTGATGATGATCTTTCTTCTTCGAGTCTAGCTCCTTATTCCCTTTCGATTTTTTCTCTTCTTTGGTTGTATTTTTTTCTTCCGTTGAGCTACTACTCCTTTCTTTCCTCTTTGCGTCTTTATCCTTTTTATCTTCACTAGTATCTTCTTTTGATATCGAATGTTTCCTATCTTTCTTTTTGGTATCCTTATCAGATTTCTTCTCATCTTTACCAGTTACAGAAGTTCTTCGTTCTTCTTTCTTTTTCTTTCCTTCAAGTATTTGGTCATCAATGTGAGAGAGAATACTACCAAAAATACTGGCAGGCTCTTTTAAAATCTTTGGCGACTTATTCACTATCGGTGCGGGTTGCTTGACCTCCTTCTTGGGCGATGAGGTACTAGAACTGGATTCCAAAGGCTTGTTGGGGGAAAGCTTGGCGATTTCTTTACTTCTTGACTTATCAGGAGGTTGTATCAATTTTTTCGTTAAATTTAAATTGTTCCTTACAGTGGTATTAATAGATTCCAAATCCTCTTTGTGTTTCTGAGGAGATTTCGATAGAACTTCCTCCATCTGGATTTGCTCTGTAATCTTTTCCCTAAGATTGTTGAGTTCGTATAAAGACGCCTTATGTAAAGAAACCTCGTTAATTTTCTCTTGGACGTCTTCTTCCAATGTTTTTAAATCTTCGAGGCTGATGGGCGGTTTCGACATATCAGGTACTTTAGCACCTAAACCTATACTCTGTTGCACCCTCTGTCTATTCAAACTCTCTCCGGCACTGCTATAGATGTCGATTCTTCGGACTCGATTATCTTCTAGCCTAAAATGAAATTTAAAATTAACGGGAAAAATGGCTTTCGCATACAACTCTTATTCTTACCTTTCCGTCGGGATTGTGAGGGGTGCGGGGGCAATTATTTCCCTAGGGGGGCTCGGACTGGCAGGTGTGGACATAAAATTGTCGGCAATTTTTTTCGCCCCGATTGGTTTGTTGTGCTACAACAAAATATTGATATATGGGATACACTTTTAATATTGAAAGTTATACTGAGGCAAAATTAAGGAAAATATAAAAGAAATAAATTTTATGAAACCTTAATTGTTATTACTTACCACTTTTTCATATAGTTTGGATATAACGTCTTCGCATTTAATTAAGGTTTCTAGTTTTAATCTGTAATAAACATATTCAATCAGTTATTATTAGTAGATTGTTGTTTTTAAGTATAGATTTGTGATAAGTATATATTCTATTGTTTTAATTCAGTTATCATATTTGTTACCACTGTAATTCTAAAGAATTATTAAAAAATCGATATTGACTAAAAATAGTGTCGCAGAAGTATAGCTTTGATATTTTTTAGGTTGCGAAAAAGGTTTCATATTTCAAATAAAATAAACTTGCAAATGCACGGCTAAAAATAAAGAAAGAGTTTGACGTTTTTCAGAAATATAAATATAAAACACCTATCATCATTAATACAATACTGAACAGATATTAAATACACATGAATATATTTTTATATTAATTTTCTTAAATAAAGATAACATATCTCAGGAACACAAATAATTACTATTGCCTAATACTTTGTATTTATAATTATCAACGCTTATCAAGATAATATTTCTGTATAGTGTATCAAGCAAGTGAAAGTATTAATAAATTTATGACGAACATATATTTAATGCATCCACCATAAACAATACATAAAAGAAAAAACTATTCCCAAATTATATTTATGCCTTTATAAAGTCCAAAATACAACGTTTCATCTAAAAATACCAATCGATTGAAAAATAAAACACATTTTATAAACACCTTGTATATTTACATAACATTTTAACATCAACTGGTAACAATAAGAAATAAATTCGGAATTAGAATATATAACATCATTATACCAGCAAATGAATAAAGACTTGTTTAATTATTTTCATTTCATATGTCCAACAAAAAAAACAGTATAAATTTCTCCTCAATTCTAGATAAATAAATAAAATGCAAATCAGGTTGAAATATATTTTATTTGCGACAGCGGATAAAGAAAATGAATATACACTGAGAGAACAATTTAACATCATAAACAACCTTCAATGAGGTCACGGTTATTCAAACACATAATATGTTAAATATTTGATAAACAGCAGCGTAAATGCTTAAGAACTTTTAAAATGAAATGAAAGGAAGGCGTCAAAAATTAGCTATTAAAAACCATATTGTTATAATACTAAATTGTATTTGTCTATAAAATAATATAATCGGTACAAGTAAACAAAAAAGAAATAAATGTGATATTAAGAATAAGTATACAAGTAATTAAGAAAATAGCAAACATGACCAAGAACGAAAAAAGAATAAGGCGTATTTAAAACAATAGTTGAATGAATGCATTGCATTTTTAATTTGATTGAGAATACAATAAAAGCTTTAATTTCTTTTCAAAATTGAGTCATGAAAAATGATTATATTCAGCGAGCAAATTATACAGCTCAACAGAAGGATGAGAGAAGTGTCTAGTCTACAAAACAGTAGTTTGTTTTATTTCTAAAGTGCAAAAATCGAGGTTAAAAATTGGTGGATTTAAGAAGTTTGTATAATTTATAGGATACATATGACGGTGCACTAGTTTTTAATATCTTATGAGTCATAATAAACTTTCGAGAATCATGAATGCATAATGTAAATGTTTTTAATTGTAAATGCTTTGAAGCAAGCGGGTACGTGTTGTGTAGTCTATTCTAACAGCACGTAAATTAGACCGTCAAATATGTACACTTCATTGTTTTGCTTGGAAAAAAAACAAATAATTCGAAAATATATGATGACGTAGCTGCGATTTGGCAATACAGTGCCGCTTCGTTAGGTTTAAATTTAGTGTAGTAATTAGCAACTTAATAAGGCACAATGTAAACGTAATTAAAGTTTATGATTCTAAAGCTTCCGAAAAATATAATTTCTTTGAGGAATTCTAATAAATCCCCATAAACAAAATAGTTTCCTATTTATTAACTTTATTATATAAATATTTTAAATATTCACATTTTATATGTATAAATATTCATTACTGAAATGACACATTTGTATACTCGCGGCAAGAATTCAGATTTCTTACGTCATGGCTGACGCTAGGCAATTGTTTTTGTCAACGTAATTTTCGCATTTTAAACAATCATCATTTTCTGCAATTTAATGCAATATATAATGCAAACTTTTAGTGTAGTATATAGTTTTATTACTCTTAGTTGCAGTTTCTTAAATATTTTGATGAAAATATAATGAATTATTCATTTCTTCGTATGGCGTAAGTCGTCTGAATTCTTGACGCGAGTATATACCGCACGTAATAATATTCAAAAGTTCATAGAGTTTTACTTAGAACCGTTTAAAGCTGCCTCACGTTTTGTAAACGAAGAATCGCATTTTTTTAAGATACAGAACAAATTTCACTCAGGATGTGCCGTTTTCATCAGGAAAACGAGTTAGAGAACAACTTCTCATTGAAAGACCTTGAATTGTGGCTTTTCTCTTTATACCTTACACCGTGAAAAATACTAAATCATTTACGATTCGAGTCTCACTAGTTTAAAATTCTGCAAGGTGCGACAATGTTTATAATACCGTGTACAATTTTCTGTGTACTGCTGTCGAATAAAATAGAGGAAACTTCATGACGCAACATAAAAAGTGAAAATATACTTTTTTCTTATTCTAAACTATTCGTCAGCCTGTTATACACCTTGAAGAAAACTTGCATGCTTGACAACTGAAATAAATTTGCTACACCTACCTACATACTTCATTCATCAAGTATACATCCTCGAATGAAAAATAAAAGAGGATTAAGGTAGGTATGTATTCCTTTATTTTGTACTGACCACTTCATTTGTATTATCATACACTTCTGAATTAGTAATAATCCGCACCCATTCTTCTACTACTGCCGAGTTATTCTAACGTGTGTTAGTGTATGACCAATAACCCTTGCAAAATTTGATAATTGATAATATCATGTTAGTTACGTTACTAACACATTTCAACGTAGGCATTTGTAACAAACTCTAACTTTCCATTCGTTTGGTCTGAATGCTCAATCTTCTCTACTAATTCACTACCACGGTTCCGCAAAAAATAACAAGTTGGTACTTACTTCTTCCTTTTGTCTGTTATCATGGCGTGGAGGGACTGCATCTTGTTCAACTGCTGTTCCCTGTTCTTTTTATTAGGATCCTTCAACTGCGCTATCATATTATCTAAAAACGGAATGTATTGCTGGAGACTCTCCAGTTTCCTGTTGTACATTTCGTCTGCCATTTTGGATATTTCTACGGAATTAATAATTAGAGAAACCTGAAAACTGACTGTAGTCCACATAAAAATGATTTGAGAGCTGAATGACTTTAATGGAGTTTTCACACCTAATTCTGAAATTTCCCAATAATCAGGAAATGTCTTAGTATTATAGTGTTTTTATTTTTTTATTTAATTTTGGTGTTGTATTGAATAGCATGTATACTATCAAGATATTTTTACTGTTGAAAGAGAACTGGCACCACAGTAATCGTAACTTCAGCGATGTATTGTGTATCTTTTACAAAAGCATACGTATAAGTCTATCCCTCTCGCACGTTGCTTTGTTCTGGGAACAATTCAGTACACTACCTAACATGAGTGTAGTTATTTAAGGGAGATCTTTTTTAACCAGTCGTTCGGTAGTGTATGAATTTATATAATCATTTTCGTCATTGGCACGTATTAATTACTGGATCTATGTTACTGGAACTTTATAAAAACACAAAGTTTGCATCCATATACATACTATTATTTGCAACTTTCTTGCGACCCTCAGAAGTCATTCAACTTTCAGTCACTTTTTGACGGACATTTGTGATGCACGTTGTTGAAAGGGCAGAACGTTAGAACATATCATACGACCCCCGTAACATGTAATATTGAAGCCGAATAGACAACTAAACACTCTTGATGCGTATTAGTTTTAATAATTCACCGCTGAATAACATTTACGCAAATACGATTCAATCGTTTATTTAAGAAACTAATAAGTTCTTTGGTCATTGTAATATTCCATTACAACTAGATATTGTATGAACCTCGTACGTAAACACATAGAATGCTGAAGAGCGTCTATTTCCTTAAGAAAAATAATGGTGTTGCTGAAAATATACCAATGCACGTAGATTATATAATAAATTGCTTTTTGTTGGTTGCTCTAATAAACTATTCAATCGCATGATAACTCGTTCTATTAAAAATTATGGTTTATATAAGTAGCTTAACAATAGGTAATTTCGTTTTTCAACACACATAACATTTTGTACATAATCAAACTGAAATCTGTTGTTGCTAGGAACTTGAAATGATGAACGGTGTTGAAAAAATCTTGAAACGAAAATAAACAATTTTTGATATACGAGGTGTTCTTACTTTAATGGGCCAATTCCAATAAAAATAAAACTATCTCCTGAACATATAGTCACTAAAAAACGCAAAAATATTACTGACTGCCAATTGCCACACCCAAAGTATAAATAACTACAGATGGCGCTATTGGTTCAAAGTGGACATAACCTCAAATTTGTAAACGACGTAAGTGAAAACCATTAATCCGACCTTTAGCGGAACGTGCATGCAACATTTTATTAATTTTTCGCGCAAACGCAGTTGCCGCATTCGTTTTCATCCCGCTTATCAAGCAATAAATTTCAGGTCGAATGACTAACACAATTGAAGATCTACTACTGCGGTACTAAAATCAGTACTACCTTGGGATGTGCTGCTTCCTTCACTCTATACACTAAAACATACAGAATATCGTCGACGCACCAACAACACCACCAGTAAACGAAAACGACTTGGGTGAAATCTTAGAGAACGATGAAGCTGTTAGGAATGCACCGCCGTCAGAACAGAAGCCATTTTGCCTGGATCGTCTATGCAAACCGCCCAAACGCCAACGTACACCACTCGTATGCTGCCGTCCTCCTGTACTCTTACCTTACAACAACCGGATTATACAAGTGGATCAGAAACAGATAGAATTCGCACAGGAATAATATATCGGTTCTAATGTAGATGCAACGCACATTTTTTTTCGTTTTTACATTTCAATATCACCTAGATCTCGACTAAAGGGACCTCGACTTCCTCTTCGCTTTAGAAATAATAGTCTAGTGCGCAGACCGAAATCTCAACGATGGTCTACGAGCGGCGTCGTATCGACACGACGAGGGAAGTAGCCCGCCTTTCTGCTACCTCCAGTAGGGTTTGACGAGCAGCGAACAGGCAGCATGGGGAATTATGTGAAACACAGAGTACATGCAGTCATGCACTCGTATCGCTGTTACTACGGGTTAGTTAAGTGTGTGTTTGCAACGGCAATCGTTGTACGTACGTATATCTCACTCAGTGCCGCACACTATGATTTTAAGTATATCTATAATAGGTAATTAGTAAATCAATACATATTTGCAAATTGTAAGTACCACGCCTTGTGGCATATGTCGACATTTGGATTATCTTGGTGACGCACCGTTTTCTTTGTTTGCAAAGGACAGGTATAGAGTATAGACCGCGATATATCCAAGGGTCGACAGCTCTGACGAAATTCAAGACTAGGATGCGTATTGTGTTCTGTTCAAATAAGGACGTGTACAGTTGTAATGATCGATACTGCAGACAGGCGTATTTTTCGCTCAACACCTGCTTGGTCCTAAAAATTCAGTGATTGTAAACTGGTTGTGTTTCTATAGGCGTTTTAAGCAAAACTCGTAGTATTCTCGTGGAACATTGAATGTACTCATTGCTAATAATAATAATCGCAATACAGGCAGTTTATAGGTGGATGAAATCGCGAATAATAATTTATTGTTGAGATATCTTCAGTAAATCATCAAATTATAAAGTATTTTTGACATTCGTCTGTGTTATATCCTAAAAATAATGGTAATGTAAATATTTACTAATTGCATTTAATTATTCTGAATAAGTGCAAATAAAATAATTAATTATTATACCTAGGTACATAAGCAATATCACCTTTGAACAAGAGAAAATTATTTTCGTCATTTTCAAAATCTTATCTAAATGATGCAATATGATGAAAAATGTAAATTGTTTCTATAGTTGGATAAAGTACATGCTTTCGGATGTACATAGTAATGGCACTCCCTCAAAATACCTAGCTTTTGAACTTCTAGAAGTTCTGAGTAGAAATTTCATTAAATCTCTATTGGTGAGTGAAACAACTAACTAAGAATTAATGTTAAAAGTTGAAAGTAGATTTCGTTACAAATACGTCAGCAGTTCAAAAGAAATCGCAAAATTAATTTTAAGGAGTGTCATTATTATTGTACACTATTGTCGTATCTAAATCCTTAGGTAGAAATTTACTTTATAAGTGAATAAGTACAATCATTTCTTCTGAAGCCTACTCAAATGTGTACCTACTTCTTATAAAAAACGATATACACCTACAATAAATGACCTAATATTTTGTCGTCATAGATACTGAGGAATGGACATAAGTATATCAGTAACTTAAAAAACTTACCTTTTTTGTATTTATAAATACATTTTCATGCTGAAACAGTTCACTACACTTCAAATAACGTAAAATTATTGAAATCTACAAATCTATGAAAGATGACAGGACCTAGGTAGTCATTATCTGTTTTTCACAATAAAATGTCTGCATACGGAATATACCTAGTCGAGCCGTGTCTGAAGCAGCTCCATTTTTATATATAAATATAATTACATTAAATAAAAAGCAAGTATCTCCATTCTTTAGAAGCAACAAACAGACAAAGCTTTGTGAAACAGCGTATGACTTTTGAAATATTGGAAATGGATATTAATCGCCAACATCACCCAAACTGCAACGAAAATAATTATAACTATTTACTTACTATTTATTATATCCCGTTTCTGTTATCCTCCACTATATTATTATCGATAAATTGATCTGCAGTCACAAACAGAATTAATTCACTGGAAGTATATTTTCTGTTTTTGTTTTTCGTTGCCAAGGTAACGTTAAACGGCTCGTCCTATTTGATGGAATTAAACAAGTAGCTAGCTGTCAAATACTGTCAAAAGATTGTTGCAGTTTTGAATAAAATGTGAAATTAAGTTGAAACATTTAAGAAAATCAGGTTGACGGAAAAAATGCGAGGAAGATATCTAGAGGTAAAATTAGGATTTTAATTTGCAATGTAACAGAGGTTTAGGAATTACGTAATATATAATCTATCATTATCCATGTAGCATAAAATATTTTATTTTTAGTTTCCGTACGTTTTGTCTGTTACTTACAGCTCTTACGACGTCCAAACGGGAATAGTGGAAATTTGTACCAAGGTCGACCACATCTGTTTACACAAGTAATTAATGTAACAGTTTTTTTTTCTGATTTTCATAGAAAGTTCAACAATTTTTCATTTTACGCATACTACTTGGCATTAATTGTTTTAAAAATATAATGAGAATACATAATAAATCATTCAACTGGTTTAATATACATTAGAGTAGGTACCTTAATATTTAAATAGGCATAGGCTTAATTATAATACCTGTCTGAGGTTATTTTGTATGTAGTATAGTCGTTATTTTAATGTTTCAAGGGTAGAAATGGGAGATTAGTTCAGTTTTATATTTTTCAGTCATTTGTTTGGTGATATTTTAAGGAGTTATAAATATATACATTCAAAAATGACGAGGACTACAATTGTTATAATTGCATGATTTTCTACCTGCCTTCTAAATATTGTACTCCTCACTATATTCCACGGTAATAAATATTTTATTAAGTCATTGACCCATAACCCAGATATGTAAATTAATTCTTATATTCCCAGTACTAATAGGTACATTTTATGTTTAAATAAAGATTTTGATACACAAATACTAATTTCATTTAACCTGAATCTATTACATTCCATCCTTTTAGTTATATAAATTATAGAAATATAGGTTTCACGATTCATGGCCTTGATGGTTATCGTTAGTAATCACTAATGATGGTGTGCAAACACTGCTTTTTAAAGTAAATTGTAATATTTCACAACAATATGTGACATTTTCTCTTATTCATAACGAGGAGGAAAATAAGACAAATATTTTTAAAATGCTTTTATTTTTAGCAGTTTGACAGCCGACTGACTACTACAAAAATGAAGATACATTTAGGTATATCTATAAACATTTCCGTAGTTTTACATAAAGTTAAAATAAATATACAAATTATTATAAAGCAAATCCAGTAAACAATTTTATTAAAATATATACTAGTTACACAACAAAGTATTCAATAAAATAAAAATGCTGCCATTGAGAAATACCAGGGAGTGTCGCACTGCAACGCACTTGTATATACGAAAATCACACTGAATTTTCTTGAAGACGTCGAGTATCGTCAAATTGATCGCACTTTTCCGACCTAACTGACGTGTCGTTTGCTCGTTTCTAATTTCCAGTACATATCCCAACGCGTGGAATAACCCAAACGTTTTATTAATAGCGCAATCGATAAAATGGCGCTTTTCAGACACTGCGCGCCATCTATTGCAGGAAACGTGAATTTTGAACGCCTCTGAAATGTACAGAATACGCTTTTCGACAAATTTTAACTTGCGGAAATCACTATTCACTAAAATTGAATTCGTAAGAAATATGTTAAAAAAATTGATATTCATGTACTTATGTAATGGCATAAGATGACTTGATTATAGAATAAGAATTTGATGTTTATTTAATCAAGTACTCCTGTATAGGCAATTGTTATTTGGTCATGGTTTACTTTGTTTAACTAAAATAATTATTTTAACTCAACTCCGAAGCAAAACTCAAAATGTAAATATTATTTAAAGCATAATTAAAAAAAATACACTTACCTCATTAAAAAAGTATTTTGTATTATAAACCAATTTGTTATTCAAAAGTTAGCAAGGACGAAATAAAACAACATTTTTTTTTTGCTCTTTAATTAATCTTCAAAACAAAAGTATGTCATTATGATTGACATTCCCTTTATTTACAAAATAATCATTACAGTAGAGGATGATCGAATGGTTGTAACAATAATTTCTTTCGAATTCATTCCTCGACGATTTCTGATGTCTGTTCGGTTACTTTTTTTTTTTGAAAAACTAGTTCTGACTAGGTCCGATAAAGAATTTCAACAGACTTACGGTTTTACAATTTTTTATCATTTTTGAATAACATTTCCCAAAAGAAGAACAGATATCTTACACTTGAAGCTCTCTTTTCCCTCGCGAGCGATATAATTATAATAGGAATGTGTTGCGATGGCAAATGTTTAATAGTTTTTTGTTTTTTTTATAACAGAAGCGTTCCATATCATGAAATAAATGTGTGCCGCTTCGATTATAAAAGAACAATAAAAATAATTCCTCAAAAAAAAAAAACAAATATACAAGGAAACAACTTTAAAATCAGTTCTGTAGTTTACAATATTGATACATTTCATGTTTCTTTACATTGTACGTTATATATACGATTACGGAAATGGTTACGGCCGCTTCGGTTACTTTAACACCAAAATCAAACAAAAAATTCCTCAACATCAAACCGAAAAATCAAATGGTACACTCTAAACAACTTAACTTCCTCCTAGGCAAAACTTCCCTACAGTTTGAAAGGACGCGGACGTTTTTTAACCACACAGACAATTTAGTTTCTACGGTGAGTGCCGTAACCATTTTCGAGAGGGCACCCAAACTGCCACAAACCACCAACCGTTCCGGATACCCTCCCCGATTGAAAAATCTTGCAATAAATTCATCGATCCTAGCGCTATCACAATGCTCCGCAATCTTTTCGCTCCGTTTATGTACACACTTTACGGTTTGGGGCTATCTACGTTTGAATTCATTGGAACGAGTTTTCAACTTTTTTTTTTAGAGAAAAATTGACAAGAGTCATCTAAGACGAATAAATATTCTTGAGACATTTAAAATATTTTTTTTTTTTTACTAAAATACACTTCAAGTCGTTGACTGACATTACCTGAAAGAGAGAATAACCTTTACTTTCTCGTATATTCGACTATAATTCCAACAAAAAGACAAACGCAAGCTCGGACAGTCACTTACCTTAACCAGTCATTTCTCACACAAAAATGACTGAAACGGTTCCTCAATTCAAACGATTTTCATAAATATCAAATGCACGATCATGGAAATATGGGAATAGTTTCAGCCAAGTATCAAACACTCCCGTTCGCTCCCAAAAATAAAACAAAGAGCCACAACCGCTTGAAACTTATGCTTTTATTATTTACTATACAAAATAGGACACAAACTCATCCAAGGGGGACAGCCAAGCCATAAGGAACATCACGAGAACAAGAAAAAGAAAAAAACGAGGCGCTAGCCCGACACTTACCATAGGGTGTTATACAGTAAGATCGATTTGAGAGAGTCCAGGTACATAGTTTTTGAGATTAGTTGTGGACGGGCGGCGCTGTCTGCCGCTCGATCTCCTCCAGGCTGAGAGCGTGCTGGGCCAAGCCTGCGGTGCTCGGCAGCTCACCGCCGCGGGCGCGCTCCAAGAGATCCGGGGAGAACCAGCGGGCCAGCTGGTTGGTGGTGGGAGAGAGATCGCCGTCGTTCATGCCGCCCCTGCCCGTCAGGTTGCTGTTTCTGTTGGCTGCACGTTACAGAACAAAATTTCGCAAATGGTCAACATTAACTATATATTTAGAACTGCTTCCTGTAAATTTATAGTCACTAAAGCAAATTTACAATGGAGAATAACAAATTTACAGTCACTAAAGCAAATTTACAGTTGACAATTACAAATTTACAGTAGCGAATGAGAAATTTATAATCGCTAAAATAAATTTACAGTTATATGGATCACAAATTTTTTTATCGCTAAAACAAATTTACAGTTGACAACTACAAATTTACAGTAGCGAATGAGAAATTTATAATCGCTAAAATAAATTTACAGTTATATGGATCACAAATTTACTATCGCTAAAACAAATTTACAGTTGACAACTACAAATTTACAGTAGCGAATGAGAAATTTATAATCGCTAAAATAAATTTAGTTATATGGATCACAAATTTACTATCGCTAAAGCAAATTTACAGTTGACAACTACAAATTTACAGTAGCGAATGAGAAGTTTATAATCGCTAAAATAAATTTACAGTTATATGGATCACAAATTTACTATCGCTAAAGCAAATTTACAGTTGAAAACTACAAATTTACAGTAGTTAAAGAGAAATTTATAGTCACTAAAATAAATTTACAGTTGCAGCTGCAATTTTACTATAATCAAATACAATTTTTCCATTTACAGTTGGGAAAAATTTAGTCGCTAAAGAAATTTTACAGTTAAAAAACTGCAAACTTACTATTGCTGAACATAATTACAAAATGAAGAATGCCAAATTTACAGTAGCAATCGACAAATTTATAATCGCCCAAATAATTTTACAGTTGGCAGCTATAAATTTACAATTAAACTGCAAATTGAATATTGCTGATGGCTAATTTATAATTGGGAATGGTAAATTTAGAGTCGTTAAAATAAATTTACATTTCACAACTATGAATTTACTTTGGTAAAAACATTAGTCACTATGTTGAGTATAAATTGCCAAATTTAGATTTACAATCAGTAAATTTACAGCTGGAAAAGCCAAATTTAATTACTAAAACCAGTTCCAAATTTAGAAACCCTAAAAGCAATTTTTCAGTCGACAGCTGTAAATTTGTAATTAACTATAAATTTACAGCTGTTAACACAAATTTATAGTTGCCACTAGTAAATATGCAGACATAAAAGTGCAAAATTTACCCACGTAACTACATATATTCAGACTTTTTCAAGTAGTTCAAACGAACCGTACGGACATTCCTACCTTGTGTGGAATTAAAGAACTGCTGCCAAGACGCCATCTGCTGGCTGCCCTGATGCTGCGGCGGAAATCCCGGTTGCTGCTGCTGCCCCTGGGGATTGGCTGGCCTGTGCTGGTGCTGGGCGCGCAGCTGCTGCTGGGTTAGCTGTTGGGCGAATGGTTGATTAGACGGATATTGTTGGGAATTGTACTGTGCCTGGGGGCCACCTGGACCGTTGAGAGTCTGGCCGCCGCCGAATTGGGCGGCGCCGGAGGACTTGGGCGGCTGCTGGGCCTGCTGCGGGGCGGAACCGACCGCGGGCTGGGCGAACATGCGCTGCTGGCGCTGGTGCTGGCTAAAGAACTGCTCCGGGGTCTGGGTGGGGTAATTGGTGTTGGCCTTGACGATTGGGCGGCCTGCTAAGTTGAAAGATTTAAAATGTATTCGTTGTTTCATGTGTGACTTTCTACCTTGTTTGATAGAATTGAACTGTGCATTCCACTGTTGTCCTTGAGGCTGCTGTGGTTGGGGCCTCATGCCGGTCAGTGGACGTCCCGGGGGCACTTTCGCATCAACCGCGGTCTTATTTTCTTTTCCTAACCACAATTTCGAAAATTACATAAAAAAGGTATATTAAAAAAAAAATTAAATTAAAAAAAGTAATAAAAAAAAAGTAAAAATAATAAAAAAAAATTGTCGAAAATAAAGTATCAATTCTGCCGTGTACCTTCATCCTTCTCGGCCGTCATTTTCCTCAACACCGACGTGGGAGTAAAAGCCAATGGTGTGGGGGAAGAAACGCTCTTGGCTGTGGCCTGGCCGCTACCGGAAGTGCTGGGGCTCTGGCCCCTCTGCATTTCTTGCTTCTTGCGATAATTCTCCTGTTGCTCTTCAAGCTTCTTCTTGATCAGAGCCCGCTGCAAGATGTTTTGGGTGTGGACCTGAAGCTCACGGGGAGACGGTATGCGCTGATGCATAGCTGAAGAAACCGTATAACCCATCATAAAGTCGTCGTCTAGCCGCGGAATGATATTACGTAATATATTTGCATGGGATTTTTATGTGAAACTCTCTAATTTTATAAAGGGTGATTTAGTCATTGTGTAATTATTATAAACGATAAAAAAAAAATTAAATGCATATTTACGATAAAAAAAAACCCTATAGTTTCAATAACAACATTGAAATATCCACCACAACAAAAATACAAGAAACAAAATAAATCGAGTAACCAGCCTGCTGGCTGAACTGCATTGATACAGCAACACTGCTTCCCTTCAACGCTCAAACACTCTCCGAAAATTTGTTGCAAATCAGGAGTGCCATGTTACCTGGAGTTGCTTCGCTTCTATTTTAAAAGGTCGAATAAAAAATTGTTTATGCCATTTTCTTCGATTTTTTATAAGGCCTTCCAAATAGTGGTTAAAATTAATGACCTAATGACTAAATCATCCTGCACATCATCAACTGAAAAGATTGTATTTAGCATTGATTATTAAAAAGATAAATGTGGAATTCTGCATGCAGTGTTGGACTCACCAGGTACCGTGAGGGTATTTGGGCTTGTGGCCAGAATCGGAGATACACAATAAGCTGCATGTAATCGAAAAAGTTTTGTTTAAGATTATGCACCGAGAAAATCGTAACGGCATTCCTAAAACTACACAAAGCAAAACAGAAAGGCGGAAAAATGTACTAATAGGTTCGGAAAACATACCTTGCAGGAGCTGTGGAACAAAATCTAAGATTACGGGAGTAATTCTAATATGCTAAAAGAAAAATTAAGAAAAAAAAAGTACATGCAAAACAAAGTGCAAAAGCAGACAAAGTGCAAAAGCGGCAAAAACAAACTAAACGACACAAAAAAAATACAGAACGAATTTCAAAAACAGCGCTGCTAATATTCGAGCGAAAAGAGAACGGCAAAGCGAAAAAATACGCACATCCCAATTCAAAGCAGCTTCGGACAAGTTGGCACTCACCGTTCGGCGGCAAAGGGGAGACGCGCAGCTGCTGCTGCTGCTGTTGTTGGAACATGTGGTGCGGGGGCACGGGGCTCAGCACGCGGGGGCTGGGCCCGTACCCCGTCCCGCCGCCCTGTATTTTAAGAATGGTGACAAGCATCTCGCGGTGGCGCGGCTGCAAGGCTGGGTTAGCCAGCTGCTGGTACAGATGCTGAGTGGTTATCTCGCCCCGTTTCAGGCCTTGACGGAAAAAAAAGAACAACGGATAAAAAGGGTTCTTGACCATTTCCCACCCAGTCGGTTCGGCAGTTGCTCAAAGTACGAAATAATTAAGGATATTGTTCGTGTCTAAATGCAATTTTCAACCCTATTCAAAGAAATTGCTTGTGCTTCTGCCAATTAGTAAAACAGATAATAAATTCACGTTTCTGATTTCCCATGAGACAAAACTTTTAAAATATGTTATAAATTCATTCAAAGATTTGTTTTTTGTGATACAGAAAAAAGTAAATGGTAATAAAGCCGTTTCTAGACAGTAATAAAACCGTTTCTAGATGGCAATAAACCTTTTCTAGACGGTAATAAAACCGTTCTTGATTAAACGGTGTAATTTTCCAGCTATACAAAACTAGATAATAAAACCGTTTCTAGACAGTAATAAAATCGTTATTGAGAAGATGGTGTAATTTTGCGGCCATAAAAAAACTAGACAATAATAAACCTTTTCCAGAAGGTAATAAAATCATTTTAGATGAAACAGTATAATTTTGCGACCATAAAAAACTAGACGGTAATAAAACAGTTTCTAAATGATAATAAAACCGTTCCTAGATGGTAGTAACCCTTTTCTAGACAGTAATAAAACCATTCGTGAGTAAACAGTGCAATTTTGCGACCATCAAACACTAGATGGTAATAAAATCGTTCCTAGACAGAAATAAAATGATTTTTAGATGGTAATAAACTTTTTCAATAAGATAATAAAACCATTCTTGATTAAGCAGTGTAATTTTGCAGTCATAAAAACTGGACGGTTATTAAACAGTTTCTAAACGGTTATAAAACGGTTCCTAGATGGTAGTAAATCTTGTCTAGATAGTAATAGAATCGTTCTTGAGTAAACGGTGTAATTTATCGGCCATAAAAAACAGACAATAAAATTGTTTATAGACAGATATAAAACGATTTTTAGATAATAAACCTTTTGCCAGAAAGTAATTAAATCGTTCTTGATTAAACAATGTAACAAACTAAAAACCGTTGAGAGTAATAAAACCGTTTCTACTTAGTAGTAAACCTTTTCTAGACGGAAACATTCTGCTATTTTATCCAAAACATTAAAAGAGCGTAAAATCGAGACCAAAAAGCCACTCACCTTGCAGGATGGCCTGTGCCTCGGGCCTGTTCAACAGCTCCCTACTCTGCTGCATGCCCATGTCCTGCAGGGGTGACGTCCTCATCTGCTGTGGGTGCACCGTGGCGTTGATCAGCTTGTTCAGCATATCCATCTGCTGCTTCTGCTGCAGCTGGGCCTGCAGCTTAATGGTGAGGTCGGCGGCGTGGTGATGCAGCCCCGTGATGCTCGAGTTGCCGGCACCCAGCAGGTGGGCGCTGCTCGACATCCTCGCCGCCTCGTCCTGCTGCTGCGAGTGGTTCAGCATCTGGAAGGGGTCGTTTCTCTTTTTTTTTTCGAAAGTAAGTTTGGAAATCAAAAGTATGACCCTCGTTTGTATGCAATGTAACCAAAACAACTGGTCAAACTTAGTAATGAAAACACTAGATGGCGACTTTTTAGTAAACTTCCTGTCGACTTTGTTCATACTACGAATTAGGACGATAGGGGATTTATAGGACCGGCGCCATCTAGTGTTATCGTTTGTAAATGTGAGTGGTTGGCTAAGTATATTATACAGGGGTATTCACAAACGGTGACCAGAAATGAAATCTTGTACTATTATAGCTAAAACAACCAGTCCAACTTAGCAATAAAAACACTAGATGGCGACTCGTGTAAAACCCCTGTTGATCTTGTGCATACTGCCGACGGTAGGGGTTTTGTATGACAGGCGCCATCTAGTGTTACCATTTCTAAGTTTAACTTGTCACTTGAGCATATTATATATCAAACGAGGGTGTAAGTAAAGAATAACAAAATAAATAAACTGTCGGCAATTTTTTGTCAGTTTGTCTGTATTTTAAATTCTATGTCAAATGGCACTCACCTCTAATAGACTCATCGGCTGCGACTTATTTATAGGCCCGTTGGAGTGTCCACCAGCTTGTGCTTGTGCCAACTTAACAAAAAAATATATATTTAAAAAAAAAATCCAATATTTTTCAAATTTATTCCATGTTTAATATATTTCTTAAAGTTCCCTTACCAATTTCTTAAACGCGGCAGTCATCTCCTCGTCCGGCTTCTGCTGCTGGTGTTTCTGCGGCATTGACGCCGACAAATCGGCGTTCTGCCTCATCTTGGCCTCCAATTCGTCCAAGCTCAATATTTTGCCGGGGAATTCTGGAAAAAAATAACCAATTCATCCTCGATTCTTCAAAAGGTACCAACGGGATAACTTACGCGGCGGCTGCTTGACGGCAGCGTTGTCCCCCTGGTGCTTGCCCCTCTGCAGCATCTCCATGATGTTGATGGGCTGCGACTGAGCCCCTCCGCCCCTCTTGCCCCCGATAACGCCACTGGTATTGCCCGCGGGAGAAATGGGAGCAAAGTACGCCTCAGAATCGCCGGGTATTGACACGCTGGTCTCTCCGATGTCATTCAAAAGGTCTTTGATGATGTGGTGGTCGTCGTGCAGGGAGGGCCTCCGGCTCTCTGCCTTCTCGGGGCTCTCCTGCTTGAACCAACGGCTGAAACGGGATTTCATGTTATCGCCGTCGCCGCCCACTCCGTTCTGCAAAAAAAAAAAATATAAGAATACTGCTTCCTAACGTCAACTTTCTGCTTACCGTGAGCAGTCCCGGAAAGGTGTCGCATTTCAGAATATCGTCGAAGTTGAAGGACTGGTCGTTTGTCGTTCCCGATTCTCCGGATTTATTTTCTGTCTCGCTGGTTGTTGGTACGGGTTCCGCTGACTTTGTGGGCTGTTCGATCTCCTTTCCCGTGTGAGCGGTGGGCGTGGACCGTCCTGCGGGGCCTTTAGGCTCATCTTTCTCCTCCACGGGGCCCTGTTGTGGCTCGTTCTTCTTCTTGGACCATTCTTTCGCGCGTTTCACTCTAGATGGGGACAGTTTCTTTTTGGCGCCCGGTTTCTCGGACTCGTCGAAGCCGCGGAGTTCGATGGTGTCGTTCTGGGACATTGGCCCACCAGAGAACCTGAAATTTACAGTTACGTTCATCGATGCAATCAAGAAGTGGGATTTTTCCGAACTAACCATTCGGGTTCTTCTTGCTCTCTGTTGTCAGAGATGCGGCGTCTATCGAAACGTCCATTTCGTCTGCCCCCTTCTTTAACGTTGCCCTCCCTCTCCCTGGTAATCTCAAAGTCCCTGCCGAAGCTGCGCCTCTCGTATTTCTCCTCCCGCTCGCTGTTGCGCTGCTGCTGGCCTCTGAAGCCAAAGTCACCGTCGGCTTGCTCCGACTTCTCGCTGAAATCCCATGAGTCACGCAAGATGCGCCCGCTGCCTATACGCCGTGTACCAGTCTGTATCTCACGGACACCTGGTATTTGCATTCGTAAAAATAAAAATAAAAATAGGAAACCGTTAACTCACCAACATGCGAAGGCTCATTTTTGCCATTGAGTGGGCTGTGTGACCTATTGGAGCGACCCGTCTCCCTTACCGGCACAAAGCAACCGGAATTGAAGCTACGACGCTGAGGGCTCAAGACGATGCCGTCGTTCTCCTTCCTCAAACGCTCCCTCGGGTCCCCGGGTCGCCTCCTATGTTCTGGACCGTCCCCGGCTCTAGAGCCGTTCTCGGTCGGGGTATCGGATTTCTTCTTTTCGATGTTCCAACGTTCGGGGTCCAATATCGATGGCGGACTGGAAGGAAAATTGCTCATAAAGATGTTCAAATTTTAATTCGCCGCAACTTACACTTCAGATATATCGAAAGAGTCCGGCTTCTTCTTTGACAACGGGGATTCCCTTAATACTACCAGTTCCTCTTTTGTGTACCGGATTTTGACAATTTCTCGCACTACCAGAATAGCTGGGTCTGTAAACTCGGGCATGTCAGACACACTCATTCCCTCGATTCGTTCATCTCCTGCGAAAACATCAGAAGTGGGATGTTTCAGAAAAGGCGTCGATTTGATCTCACTCTTTTTAAATATTTAATTTTACAGCAGCAGGACAAAAGGGTTAAATTAAAAAAATTGTAAAATTACAGAAATTAATAAAAAAAAACAACAGAAAAAGAAAATTGTGAAATACTTCATCTTTTTTTTTCTAATTTGATAAATATACAATTGATTAAAAAGTGCCCTTATCTGATTATAATGTAAATAGATATATTTGATACTGAGCATATTTATCAGTCACCTAGCTAGTAAATAAACATATTTTACTCTACAAAATCAGTTCAATATTTGCCACTTCAAAATCTGTATATTGAATTGTGAATAATTTTTGGAAATAAAAAAAAATAGAAATAATTTAATATATTTTTGGTACCTATTTATGTTACAATAAATCAGCCAATTTATTAATAAAATTAAATTATTTTTTTTTTAAATAAATATCAATCAGATACAACAAACCACAAACCATAACAAAATTAATCAGTAACTGCAATGATATACACATATTTATAACCTGTTCCTTGAATATTAAAATATATTCAAGTAAGTGAGTAAAACTTACAACTCAACATCAAAGATTTGGAAAAACTGGTTATAACCAATAATGAGAAAACAAAACATAACAAATAACTGCCTTATTTCCTTTAATTTTTGATGTAATCTTATGTTATGGACACAATGATAATTTCCATGTGATGTAATATACAGTCTCACAATTTGTAAAAGTATGGCAAAGAAAAGATAGAACAAAAAATGATACAAAAGTTTGCAAATTGAGTTTGCTATCAAATGAAATTTTGGAGGGGAGAATATTATTTAGAACCCCTTTAGAGTTAAAAATAATATTTTTTTCCAAGATTCTTTGTTAAAAAGGCAGCATAAAGTAAAAAATATTTGTGCCGATATTCGAAACTTTATACAGTGTGTACAAAAAGGAGTGGGCTTGATGTTTCATATTTGACAATTGACCAAATAAATTTTTCTTCAATTGTCTCCTAATTCTAAAAAAAAATGCATACGTAGGTAGTTTTTAAATACGCGAATATTATATTGCGTGAAAAAACGCTAATAAATAATGTTGCAAAGCTGTACGGTATGAAAAATATATATAATAACTTTTTGATTGATAACAGCCACAGGTAAAATCTTGTTTTAATTTATGCAGTTTTCCTTGAAAATTTGTTTTTTAAAACTTAACGAATAAAAAAAATTACATTCTGCATAGGATATTATTTTTAAATTCAATTAATAGAAAAAAAAATGAAATTAAAATCACGAGAAATCAAGAATTCATGTGAAATCTGATTTCGCTGATTTCCATTAAATAGGGAATCTGAAATACGGTGCACACGATTCTTGGAAGTGTCGGTTTCAATCAATTAACTCATAGCAGTGGTGGCTGATGAGATTTCAGGTATGCCATATCTCGATAGCCAGACATGGGACCCAAACCAAACTTTAGGGTATATGTACTGTGGCCATATAGAGAACTTTGGTAGAAGAACGATTTTACATTTTGAGAAAAAAAAGTTGAAAAAAACGTGGGCCTCACCTCAAATTTTCAAAATGGCTTCTTTAAATTTTGAGAAACATTTTTTTCCATAAACTAGATGTAATTTTAGGGATAGGTTTCAAGTTTTATTAAAAAATAACTATATTTGTAGAATTTATAGCCTTTTAAAATTTTTATAATGTATCACAAATACAATATTCATTTTCAAACTGCTGTAACTAACAAAAATTCAAAATTTTTAATACACTCTCACCTGTTGGTAGAATTATGTCTAGTTTATGAAAAAATATGTGTCTCGAAATTTAAACAAGCCAATTTGGAAATCTTAGGTGAGACCCACGTTTTTTTTAATTTTTTTCGAAAACTGCAAAATCGTTCCCTTTTCTACTGAAGTTCTCTATATAGCCACAGTACATAGGTATATACTAAAGTTTGGTTTGGGCCCCATGTCTGGTTAATAAGATATGACATACCTGAAATTTCACCAGCCCCACTGACTCATAGTTGAAGTGAATCGAAAAGTTATTGTCAGGTTTTATAAATTTTGAAGATTTTATTTTTGCAATTCTCACAAAACATTCAGGCTGTTCTGATTAAAAACTAATAGTTTTTAGTCTTTAAAGTGTTGCCTTGTTTTTTCGATAAAAATAAGGTAGCACTCTAGTACATAATGTGCATGTATCACCATCTTTAGATGAGTTTTTAACGGAAACGGCTGTTCCTAGAGACTTCAATAAGGTGCACATTTCTTAAGTAGAAAAGGTAGGGGAAAACGATTTTCTATTCCGAAATGACATACACCGTGGCACAAAAAAGTTGAAGCGATTTAAAAGGATACTAAGCGCCGCTTGTGGCGCCCTCTTGGAGATACAGTCAATTGTGCATAAAATTTGTATTTCCCATCCCAAGACACCGCATACAAAATTTCATGGATTTAACTCAAAATAGTCGAGAGTTATTAAAGAAAATGTAATTCTTTTTCTTATATTTGACATCCTGTATATCCTAAACGAAGCGTTTTCAGACCTAAGTTCACGGGAAATTTTTTGCTTAAAATTGAACGTAGAATAACATACTGAAGTATGCACATCTCCTAAAACACCCTGTATAAAATAGCACCTCTAATTTTATCGATATCTTATTCAAACACCCTATATAGATGTTATTTTACGTTCGAGATCTCGTTGAACAACTTACTCCAAGACACCCTCTTGACGCGCGGCTTCTGCTGCCTCTTCCGATTCTGCACGAAATTGGCGTGCCAGTAAGTCTGATTTTGCGGCGATCGCCCTTTCTGCCTCTTGCCGCCACCCTTGGTCTTCGCCATTTCCACCGAATCTAACGACTTTACGCGTAATAAACGAAATAAAAACACTTAAAACTCGCTGGTTTCCGAAACGAAACGAAAAAAATCTCGGGGAAAAAACAGACTAAAACATGAAATGTTAACGACGAAAAGATTCACCACCACGTGGACAAACTTTTGGATTCTCCGGCAGCACGTCACGAATAAAGAAAAAAAATATAACGTTGATACAAAAAAAACGGCTACTACCAAAACGGATTATACAAGTACGGATCTAATTACAAAATCTCGTCGATTATCGTCGGTATTAACTTTGTCAAGTGTTCACTGTGCATGTGTCCGGCACGATGTTCAAGCGAAACAATCGAGAGTGCGACGAACACGTGAAGATGGCCACCTTTGCAAAAAAAACGGTCCAAAAAAAGGGCTAAGGTCACTGGATGTGGTCTATCGCGATTGAACTACAAATATGGTAAAATGTTGGGAATAAGAAACGGAACGGATACTACGTTTTGTCAAGTCAAATTATAGAGGGTGTTATCATATTCCGTGTACATGAAACCAACATAGATTCTTAGGATCAAAACAAGATTTACCTAAATTTACTCGTATACAATAATTTGGGTTTTATTGTAACAACAATACAATTGAAACAAATACAATAAAAATACAATAGAGACAAATAAAACTAACAACGAAACTAATAAGGTCACTGCCAAAAAAATATGACCGTATGTATTTCCTTAGGGGTACCTATTTTTATAAATTTCTAATACTTAATATGCGGATTTTTTTTTAAATTAATAATAAACTGAAGGTGGCTATGAAATAAACATATACTCTAAAACCACTGCCAACTTATGTTGAGACATCGTGTACTAAATCGCGTCGCCTACGTGTAGCACGAGTTCTGCGATTTAGCAGACGACGTTTCTGTTAATTGAATATACAGGGTGTTTTTAAATGAAGTAGCAAACATGAGACCACAGATTTCTTAGATGAACATAAATCGATTTACCTAACGTGTCTATATCCCAAGTCGCATAATAAAAAAGATACAGGGTGTCAAAGTTAAAATTTTATTTTCGATATTTGTAAATAATTTCTTAAGAGATCCAAATATTGTGTTTTGTAAATTGGGGGTTTTTGCGTGCGAGAAATTCAAATGTGTTTATAATTTTGACATCACTAGTAGAGGGCGCCACTTGTAGCACACCATGTTTCTTTGAAATGGCAGAACTTTTTTGCAACTTAGTGAATCCATCTGACTATTGAAACAATCGATTCTCCTACCTGCTCTATCTGAAAGAGGTATACCGTTAGAAGTAACCATTTTCGATAATCCTATTTGATTTCCGCTGAAAATACAGCAAAATTATTCTTGAAAAGGATACTTAAAATGGTAAAATTATGGCAATGTGCAAAATTTCAAGAAGATCGGCAAGATTCTTTAGACTTTCAACGATGGTTTCATCAAAGCACAAAAATGTGCCATAAGTGGCGCCCTCTACTAATGACATCAAAATTAGAAACAAATTTGAAGTTCTCGACCACAAAAAACCCAATCCCCAAACTGTATGCAAACATTTGGATTTTTTTAAGTTATTTACAAATATCGAAAATAAAATTTTAACTTTGACACCCTGTATCAAATTTTGACTGACTTTTGACGTTTAGCGTATTATTTTGTCGTCAGGAATCTATTCTTCCAGTATGTTCAATTAATTTCGTGACACCCTGTATACCAATAAATGAATTCAATTAATTAGAGAATAAAATAGAGAGGTTTCAAAAGTTAGTATCGTCGCATCAAAAAAAATAAGCAACCACGATTTTCGTAGTTTTAAAAAATGTATCCCCTGTGGATTGTTTTGCGCAGTAATCCACATATTCTGTCGATAATGTTGAATGTAAATAGAATTTGAAAAGATTATCTTTAAAAATGGGTAAAATAAATAAGAATTAGGTAAGTATTTAAAAAAAAAAATTCAAAAAGTTATATCTAGGTAAATATGAACATTTTTGTCGGTAAAATATTGCAACATCCTCTATACAATATGTTCAAAATTCTAGGTTTGCTATAGATAGCAGGTAGGTATCTCAGTTATTATCAGAGATGTGATGAATGAAAAAATTTGATACATACATATACATACATATAAAATATTTTGACTCCAAAAATCAAAAGACTTAATTCCCCTTTCACTTTGTTTTGTTTATATTAAAGTCATGTGCACTAAACGAGTTTAATAACCTTAATGTAAGTCAATTCAGAAGAAAATAAATTTAAATTTACCTAAAAAAAATCCAGTGTAAATATAAGCAGAAATATCTACTCTCTACGGTAATACTTATTACAGTTACAAACTTTACGGGTTATTTAATACCGTTTTTATATTCTTTCTATACCCCTAAACGCCCTTGCCCTAAAATCAGTTGCCAACGGACCGACCTTCGCATCCCGAATAGACTATACCGCGACCCTTTATATAAGAAACGGTTGGAGAGCAAATACATAGAAGGACGCCACACAATCTCATGCAGGGAAATAAATATCACCCAGTGTGGAATGGTGCGAATTACTCATGCGTACCCCCCGCAGTCCTGACCTAGGCTCTAGCGATTCATCCAGGAATTCGCGAAAAAATTACATAAGGCCTTTTTTCAAAATGGTGACTACGAAAATTTAGGTTAGAAACGAGGGGGGAAATATAATCGATGAGAGTTTTGAACGGTTTCCAAACAGTCACAATGGAATTTTCTGTTACTTATCCACTAGCTGATAACCGAATCAATGCAGCTAGCTATTAAGTATTCGAAATGAACAAGCGGAATTTTTTATGTTAAACATCTACAGAAATCTGCATATTCGTCTGTTGTATTTGCGAAATATTGGCGGTACCCATCGAATTGTTTATTTATAGGTAAATACTACTCGTAAATATTTAGGTACTTATTGTTTACTTTGTTACTATATTACAGTTAAGATAAACATTCTTAAATCATATGATATATACACAAACTTTCAAGGGTGACGGTAAGTCTAGAAATCGAGACGTTTTTGTTTTTTTTTTGACATTGAAAGCAATAATTGCAAGCAGGGGGACGTTTCTGGCGAAATTCAGCACGAGGGAAATGGGGTCGTCCAAAACGATTCGGAATATTTACGCGTACAAAAAGGGATCGATTGTGAATGGGGCTAATAAAACGAGGCGAAATAATACATCGGAGGCTATTATGGAACAGTGCAATTGACAGGAGGGGGATGAAACTTACCATTTTTAGACTGCTTGTCACTTAAGTTAATCTTCACCTGCATATTCTCTGTGTCTGACGCTTGTGTCAGCGACATAGCACAATTTTCTTTGGTCACACTTTTAGTTAATTAGTCAACTATACACCTAATCCTAATTGTACAATAAATAATCGAAATTGTATAAAGGAAAACCTATATAATATACAACTAAGCTTAATATCACAGTTCGTTATTTCGTCAACAAAAACTTAACATACGCACACGGACATGTAGAAGTTACGTTAATATCCCAATCGAAAATGCTTGTATAACGCAGCAAAATATAAATAACGATCACTTTCAAACTTCTATACGCACAACACGCATAATATACTATTAAAATCTCTTTGAATTAGCAAAAATAGAAACGTACGCCATATGCCTTTCTTTCACCTTTCAAACCGTGCGCCATCTTACCGACTCACCGCCAACTATTCCGCTCCGACGTGCGCAGGCGCCACGTCATTTTCAAATTGGCAGGAAATTAAAATAATTACGACCACAAATAAAAACAATAATTCTCTCGTTTACATCTGCAGATTCAATTTTACCTGTTAGGACTCGTTTCGACTTGTATGGAAATGTAGTTTCTATACTTGCTAAAACGAGGCGGTCTTCGAATTAAATAGACAATAAAAACTGAAAGATAGACTCAAATTATTTTGGTTAATCGTTAAAGTGGCATCCTATACTTACGTGTAAATTACGTTTATAATTTAAAAAAATGCTAAAACGAAAAGTTGCCTTATAATATTAAAATAATGGGATTTGACGGTCCATGCCTGCTTAAAAATAATTAATTAGCATGACAATTGAAGCTGAGGATGGTAGTTACATTTTTTTTTGTAAGTCCTATAGCAACCATAGGCGTAGACGCATTTTGAAAAGGGGGTTCAAAATTACTTTTTAATTTTTTTAAATAAATGGAGGTTTTATAATTATTTATTATTTGTAAATAATAAATCAGGAAAAGAAATCGTTAAAGCGGAAAACATACCTACATATAAATTTCGTTTATAATAAAAAAAAGCTGTAAAATGGAAAGGTGTGTATTAAAATTCAATGGCCCGTACCTACTTAATAATCCTGGCTATTGATATTGAGGATGCCAATCAAATTTTTTAATAAACATCATAGCAGTCATAGGCGTACATGAGACTTAATAAAAGGGAATCAAAATTACATATTTATTTTTAAATTCTTTTAAGTAAATTGAGGTTTTATTGTTTCTAAATAATAAATCAGGTAAAAAAATTAATAAAATACACAAACATAAATATAGTTTTATTCTTTATATGACACATATGTAATAAACGTAAATATAAAAATTATGACAAACGATTTGAATGGCGTAAAATTAAAAATTTAATCTGAGTAATCGGAATCATTTTGATCGCCATTTTCTTTGAAATCCGGATCTTCTTCTTCCTCAAAACTCTTAACGGGTTTCACTTCTTGCCGGGCAGATTTCTGGTGGAAAACGAACGAAATATATTTCGACATGTCCCAAATCTGCTTCAAAACCTGCAAAAAATTCGGTATTTCAGCTACAACACGCTTTCAAAGCGCATTATCAACATTACCATGTCCGCCAGTCCCTTCTTGTCCCAGCAGTGGTACCACTGCGCCAAATCGTCCGTACAATCGGCGTCGTCTGGCGGATTCTTTATTTGAATCCGATTGAGGCATCGCCTACACTTCAATTTCTTGTGCGTATCCGACTCTGTGTCTTCCAACCTGAACAGATCCCTCAGTTCCGCCACGCTGAAATGTCTCGCCGTTTCCTCGTTCATATCCACCACCGTCGAGCTCAACGCCTTCTTATGCGCCTGCCGTTGGAATATCTTTTCTTCGATGGACCCGGCCTGCAAAATAATTATAAAGGAAACGCCATAATGTAAAAAATTGTGGTCATACCGCTAAAAATCGGTATATGTAGCAGGGTTTCTGCTGCCCGTCGCGCCAAACCCTGGCCATGGCCTGGTCGTCGTTCGCCGGGTTCCAATCCGGGTCGAACATGATCAGCCTGTTGGCGCCTATGAGATTCAACCCGCACCCTCCTGCTTTCGAGCTCAGCATGAAAATGAACTCCTTGGACTCGGGATTGTTGAAATTCTCTACGACTTTCGCTCGTTTCTTGATCGACATCGTCCCGTCCAACCGGACATATAAATAACCCCTAAAAGAACGTACTGTTACCTTTACACAGCCTTCGAAAATCTAGAGAGTTACTCATATTCTTAAACTCAGTATCAATCTGCCTGCTTTCTATGCACATGATAAAGCTATGGATGTGGCAAAGGCTCGATGAAACTGAAGTCAGATGTATTTTCTATCTCTGTCTATTGTATTAGGAAAACGTTTTTTTAGTGTGCATAAACCGTGCATGTCAGTAATTGATTTAGCTGACGTTAGAAACACCAATAAGCGTACTCATAACTTCAATTTCAAATTAATACAACCATAAAGTTTTAATATACAATAACAATAAAAAATGGATCAAAAAACCGATTCTAGTAAATGGTGTGTTGGTAAATGACCTAACTAAGTGTTGGACAACAATTGATAATAATAAGAGAATGTATATGAAAGTATTCGGGTGAGAAATTTCAATATAAGTGTAAGTCAAGTTGTGTATTTCATTGACACAAGTCATCAGTTTCTAGTGTATATCGCACTATAAAGAAAAGTGTACAAGTAAAATGCAAAGACAAAAATGGAAACATAAGGAAGGAGAAAATATGAATGAAACTAGGGTAAATGAAGGAAATATGGTAAAGTATGACAGTAAAGTGGATATGTAGCAGTGATGTGAAAAGGTGACAGTGAAATGAAAGTGTAACAGTGATGTGAAAGTGTGACAGTGAAATGAAAGTGTGACAATGATGAGAAAAGGTGACAGTGAAATGAAAGTGTGACAGTGATGTGAAAGTGTGACAGTGAAATGAAAGTGTGACAATGATGAGAAAATGTGACAGTGAATTGAAAGTGTGACAGTGACGTGAAAGTGTGTCAGTGATGAGAAAGTGGAATGGATATGTGACAATGAAGTGAAAATGTGACAGTGAAATTAATATGTGGTTACTTTAATAATAGTATTAGTACACAGATAATAAAAATTAAATCACTCCCTAAATTTTCGAAGACTGTCTATAAAATAAATCGTCTCGCATGAAAAATACCTTCTCTTACACAACCGCTCGAACAAATCCAGCGTTTGGGTGTAATTCGAAACCAAAACGATCTTATCGCTGTAATTCGCCTTTAAATTCGCCAGGAAGCAATCGAGAAGCATGAGTTTCCCGGACAACTCGGGTCTGACGTCGTTCTCTCCGTTTCTGGAAGGCATCAGCCCCCTGGACTTCTCGAAACCTTCCGCCCCCTCCTGAATTTTCTCCAGGACCAAGTCCGGGTGATTGCACAACTTTTTTAAGGTTGTTATGCTGGCCAACGAGCTGAACGTCGGTTTGGTGCTCTCCTCCGTCACTGAACGTTTTATAGACTCGGAATTTATGTAGTTTAGGTACAGCTGCTTTTGTAGAGGGGTCAGTTGGCAGATTATGATCATCTCGAATTTGACCGGTAAGTATTTGGTGAGGAGAGAGGAAGTCCTGCGAATTAAGCATTTGTTGACGATCGTCGTCAGTTCTTGGAGCCTCTCGGACGCGTGTTGGCGTTCTAACGCCGTCGACATCGAGTCTTGACCTGGAGGAAATTGAAAATCCAAGAATACACTGCAAAGTACTACGAAAAGCAAAATATCTTACCTTTTAAGATGTAGTTTTCAAATTTTCGCTTAAATTCGGAAGCGCTGCCTAGCAGACCTTCATTTACGAAGTGGATGAGGCTGAAATATTCTAATAGATCGTTTTGAATAGGTGTCCCACTTAAGAGAACCCTCCGCTTCGCTTTTAACCCCATCAGAGCTCTGTACGTTTGGTTCTCGCAGTTTTTTAACCTGAAAAAGATCGTCACACAACTATTTCACAATTTACATAAAAAATCATTACCTGTGCCCCTCGTCGCACAATACGAGCCCTATTTCACTAGTATGCAAGATATCAGCATGCATTCTGAACGTTTCGTATGATATTATAAGAACTGGTATGGCCGTCCGGCCTTGTCCTTGCATGAACTGCGCCAATCTTTTTTTTATGTCTGCCCCCCCGTCCATTATCATGCTTTGCAAGCGACCTCCTAACCACTACAAAAAAAATCGAAATAGAAAGTGCTGAATACAAATCGTACGATAATTTCAAACCTTGTGTATTTCGTTGCTCCAATTTTTAACCAGAGAACTAGGACATACAATTATAGCCTTGTTTATAGTGGGTTTTGCTTCTGGACCTTGCCGTACCAAAGTCCATAGCAGAGTTATGCACTGCAACGTTTTACCCAAGCCCATTTCGTCAGCCATGATACAACCATACGAGCCCGGTATTTGTACCCCCGTCACGCAATCGTACATGAATTTAACGCCCTGAATGAAATCAAATAAAGTAACGTTACTTGCGAAATCTTATTTCCTTACCTCTCGCTGGTGAGGTCTCAGTATATTACCCAAAAGAGGATCCACTACCACATGTACTAATTTTACGCTAAAACGTTTTGGATAAAATTTAACAAGCGACGCTACTTCTTACTTACCCATCGCTTTTCAATTTCTCATGTTCAGATAATTCGGGAGGGACGTAAAGTACCAAAGCGTTAGGCATATTAGGATCATACAAAGCCCTTTTGGCTTGCGTTCGTCTAATGCCGAGATTCCTCGTGGAGTTTGAGCCTTCATAGTTAGGAATGGGGCACTTAAAGGGCCTAGACAGTTTCTTGATCAAGTCTTCCTAAAATTTTACAAGGTGTAGTCGTCGCATATATTAATTTTGTAAATACTCACGTGATCTGAGATATATGCAATTTCAGTGTTAATTTGCGACAAAGGTTTACGTAATTTGCCATTTTTATCGTCTTTAGAATGCTCCCTAGTGCGTTTAGTTCGTGCTGGTAAAGTAAATCCGTTCCTTTCGATGGGGGTATCATTTTTTAATTTCTGGCTAGGGGCCAAACTACGTCTCTAGAAATATTTATTAACAAAAATATATAATAATCATCAATATACAATACCATTGCTAGAAATTCATATGGATTAAAATTATTAAATGTGATTATAATATTTGTTTACTTAGTTTTTCTAGGTTAAGTTTTAAACAAACAAAATGCGGGAAATTTAAACAATAGAGCCAACTGCTAGCTACCAACGGTGTATGTCAAAATTACTACAATTTTTTAATAAGGTTATGTTACTTTTCTTAACCTAAATTAGTATCTATGTAAATTAGTTTATAATTTGCAAAAGGGACAAGGGACAAATCACTTTAAAGGAATGTGAATAATACATTTTAAACCATATTTTGTTAATTATTTGATAATATCAAATGAAATAACAGCACAGTTATAACATGTGAGGAATGTTTTCTTATCTGTTTTGATTGCCAATATTGCCGCATAAATCATTAATCAGCGTTTGTAATTGCAAGAGGCATATATTAACTATAAATTTATTAACACATTAACAAGGAGAAATTGCAAGTTTTAGCTTATAAGACATGTCCAATTACGTAAATATAATGTAAGTGGTTTGCCGTTTAACACTGCTCAAATTCTATGTACATTACTGTAATGTCTTTAGTTCATCGAAAATTGTTTATTTTGTAGGACTGTCCTTGTAGTAATCAAATTGCTGATAGTTATTTTCTTTTTTACGGTGGTAGGGTTAGCGATACTCTTTCCCGTAATCTACCTCTACCTCAGACAGAAATTCAAGAAAGACAAAACCAAAAATGCTTCTAAAGAGCTTGTCCTCGGCTTATTCCACCCTTATTGCAATGCGGGAGGTGGTGGAGAGAAAGTTTTATGGATAGCCTTACAAGCCATACAAGAAAAGTGAGTCGATAGATTTTTTTGTCGTTTGTTTTATCATCATGATATTTTTAGATATCCTAAAGTGAAAATTAATGTCTATACTGGAGATGTAGAGGTAACACCTGTGGAAATCTTAGAAAAAGTCAGGAAAAACATGAACGTCAACTTGAAAAATATAAGCTTTATCTATTTAAACAAACGTAAATGGATCGAGGGTAATAGATATCCTGTGTTCACTTTGCTGGGCCAGGCTCTGGGTTCGATGTATTTAGCTTACGAGGCCTTAAATAAATTAGTGCCGGGTAAGTGACAGTAAGTTTTAGTCATACTAGTCGGTTAGATAACGTAAATTCATGTGTCATAGCCTACTGTGAACAGGTCTGATAATTTCGAAAAACATAGTAAGCTATTTTTTGACATTTTTGAGTATAACATGGCCTACTATTGAGCCTACTATATTTTCTGAAATTAGCATAATTGATCACAGCAGGCTGTGATGGATGATCTTAGAAAAAACAATCTTTTTTATTGATTATATTAAGGGGAAGTTAAATTAAGAAGATTCGAGGATAAATGTGTGTGTGTATTTTTAAATTATGAATAACTGCTTTGGACGAGATATTCATGAAATTTTGGATATATGGGATTTAGGGGGCTCTGCTGCATTGTCAGATTTCCAATCAAAAATGGCTAATATGAAATCCTGAAAAACATAAACATAATTTAAACAACAAAACCTCAGTTAACCCTATTGATAGTACTATTTTTTAGATGTATTTATCGACACAACTGGTTTTTCTTTTTCCTTACCGGTGTTCAAATATCTGGGCGGTTGTAAAACGGGCTCCTATATACATTATCCCACGATCACCAAAGACATGCTCCGTAGGGTGTCAAACCGTCAAGCGATCTATAATAACAGGGAGGTTATCGCTAGAAGCCAGACGCTAACTATGGGTAAACTTATATATTATCATCTTTTCGCATGGGTAGGTCTCAAATATACATATTTTTTTCTAAATAAACGTCATTTTTCTCTCAGGTATACTCTTTAGCAGGCCAATGCTCCGATATAACTCTAGTGAACTCTACGTTTACTTTAGAGCACCTCACTACGATCTGGAACAAACCGCTGCACCTAGTTTACCCCCCGTGCGAGATAGACCACTTAAAAAAACTGCCGAGGAGTCTCGAAAGGCCTAAAAAAATCCACGTCATGTCTCTGGCTCAGTTCCGACCCGAGAAGGACCACCCGTTGCAGCTCCAAGCGATGTACGAGCTGCGAGAAATGGTATCCGAAGAACTTTTCAGTAATATAACGTTGGTTCTGTGCGGCGGGTGCCGAAACGCAGACGACGAGCGACTTGTGAAAGACCTAATGGATTTCAGCAAACATTTAAGCCTGGAAAACAACGTCGAGTTCAAACTGAACATCCCGTACGACGATTTGCTGAAGGAGTTCCAAAACGCTTATATCGGGGTCCACACAATGCTCGACGAACACTTCGGGATCAGCGTGGTGGAGCAGATGGCCGCAGGATTGATAATGGTGGCGCACAGGTCAGGGGGGCCTCTTTTGGATATCATCGAGACTTCCGAAAGCTCTAGGCTAGGGTTTCTGGCGCAAACGCCACAAGAGTTTGCATATATCATCAAATTTATCTTGGAGTTGAGCGACGAAGAGGTGAACGAGATAAGAGAAAGGGCGAAGGCTTCCGTAGAGAGATTTAGTACTAAAAAGTTTAGGGAGGAGTTTTTAAGGGCGACGGAGCCACTTTTTAAGTAATTTTTTATTGAACGGAGAAACTTGAATTGTATAACTTTTTTGTGTTATAAAAAATAAAAATATATATTTGTTTTTTTTTGGTTATTTTTTTATTTCAGTTAAACAAAATTTCAAATATAAAAAAATCATTGATTTGATTACAAATTTGAAATTAATTTCTTAAATTTGTACCCTCGTTATCGCATAATTGACAAAAATACGATTTCAACCAGAATAGATATGCAACTTTTAATACTCTTTGCTGTATTTGGTGTTGCATATCGAATATACAATATTCCAAAGTAATTACATAGATGAATTAGTCTATGATTGGTTGCGTTGAATAAAACTGAATTACATACATAGTTTTATAAAAATAATCTACCTATTTCCAAACAAAATACTTTTCTAATTTGAAATTGGAAAAAATATATATTTTAACGTAATGTGATTATTTTGCATGTGAAACTTTAAAAGATGTCTTGGTTTAATTAAAATAAAAATACAGTTTACATTGTATGTCATCACATTTTAACAATTATTTTCACATACTTATAAACAAAAATGAACAATCTTATATGCAGAACCATATAAGTTTATAATAATAATATGTTATAACAATCTTTAAATCTACAGTTGAATTAAAAAAATACATACTTTCAAAAATGTTTGTACCTAAAAATTTGTTGGTTAGACCGCTTTCTGTCGTTATACATATATTCATTTTACATCGGTGACATGAGATAACATTCCTATTATTTGCTAAACTCTATATTATTTACTTCTTAAATGTCTAAAATTACTTACTGTACCTATTTGTAGAAAACACTATTTCAAGAATATGGCGCCCTTAACCATTATTTTATAACCTAGGATTTTAAAATAAAAATACAACATAATGGCTGTATTTTATAATAATTTATTCCCCAATTTATGTTGCAGAATATAAATTATCTAACATATATTGATAAGAAGTAAAATCATGTTTGAACTGATTTTATATAAAATAAAATATAGAAAGTAGTTGTATTCTATACTACAGAAAATAAATTAAGTAATAACTGATCATCTTGCAATTTTAATAAAATCGAATTCATAAATTAATTCACATAGGTTACCATACTGTCTGGTCTATATTTAAGATACGTCAGAGAACCTTCAGTATAGACTGAAGGAAACAAGTTTTTTTTAAACATCATTGTCTTCAAGAAATTAATTGACATAATTTACTCTTCGGCCTGTATTCAAGACATCCTTATGTGGGGCACCCTTCAGTACAGGCCAAAGAGGGAAAAATAATTTCAGACAATTGCATTTTTTTTAAATTGGAAAATATAAATACAATGAATCGACAAATTATCACTGTTTTTAACGTTCTCTCTGTTTTCTTCGTCATACACATACAATGTTTAATAAAAATGTTCATAAAAGTACTACTTCAGCGATTTTTTTATTATATGCTACCACCAGTGTGAGTTTGATTACCTAACGTTTATGATTTTGTGGGTCTTGGATATTGTTAGACACACTAATAAAAAATAATACAAAAATTAAATATTCTTCAAACACGTAATTATGACATGGAGATTTATAATACGTAATTAACATGAATAGCGACTGATAGTTTCTATTGAGTCGATCTGGTCTAAATATTTTATGTAAATTCAAGCTATGTTGCATATGTTTCCTCGAATGGTAATAAATTATAAATGAACAAGCTCAAACGGAAATGGAAAATTCAATATGTGCTGGAAATACATGACAGGAATACTAACACACTCATTATTAATAATTAAAGAAATATTGTCGTTTTCTCATAAGTAACGAATATATACATGCATATACAATTTTTTCTTTTACCAGCTTAAAAAAAACCTAAGATTTAAGATCACCGTACTCTTTGGTATGTTGGCCAATTATTTGCTTAAGCGGATATAACAGATAAAATCTGTGCATGCTACTAGGCTGGTCAGGGATACGCGTTCACTATATCTTCGAAAAAAAGAGCAAAAAACTTAAGATACTGCCGATTCTGACAGTTTACATATAAGAACGAACATAATTTGCTTGTCAGTACGAAAAAGTCGAATTATTTATCCATCAATACGTATCATTTTATCACCACTGTACGAGCGGAAAGTGTAACTAGAGTAAAACCTGCGAAAGGCGTTGTCTTAGTCATTTTGCTTACTTCTCTTTAAATTACTATAAATTTGGATTAAACACGTTAAATTGTAAAATTAAATTTAATTACATTACAATTTGGGTACAACAGCGATTCCATGAATATCTTGGACGTATCCGGAGAAATCCTACTTTGCAATATGTCATATAAATACAACACTTTATAGACAATGCCATACTTTTTTTTCAATTTCTTGTACATGTATATTCTATAGGATTCAGATCTGGAGAATAGTTAGGCCGCAAGCTATGCGTAAAAGAATATAAATACTTTGCATGGGGAATTTTACTGGTTAAATGATGAAGAATAAAAAACAAGCCTAGCTGTAATGAATAGTCTTTCAAAAATCCTTAAAAAATTATTGAAGAGATTTTACATCTTGCTGTTTACGTTGTTGCTAAATATTTTATCTACCAAAATGTCGTTCATAACATATTTGCACGTTTTCCATTGTGGTCCCCACTGAGAAATTTTTACGCGGACGCCCATGCTAATTAGGACATGGCCGAATTCAATAAATAATTAAAGACAATTAATTATTGTTAAAACCTAGTCATAACAAAACTATTGTGCGCATAGAACTTCTTGACCTATTCGCCTTGATGCTGATAAAAACCATTAACCATACGGCCAAATCTATATAGCCGTGTGATTTCACAGCCTCCTCTCACGTAATATAAGCAAATTGGTGTGAAACAACATAACTTTGAAAATTCCATTTTCAACGGTAGCGCTAATCGTGCGTAATTGCTGAATGTCGATGTCGCTTCTCGAACGGAAGAGTGCCAGATAGAAATGTATTCCAGACAGTCTTCAACAATGCACGTGAAACCGGAATGCTTCCCAGTGTGAGAATTACACCTGAGAGGCAAGCTGGCCCTGGTCTAGCAGTGGAAGAAGAAATTTTAAATATCGTAGAACGTAGCCCAGGTGTAAGTACAAGGCGCATTGCAACCCAAATTAATCAAACTATGGTATGGGAAGTCTTTCACAAAAATGGTTTAAACCTTTCCATATTCAGCGCGGCCAGAATCTTCAGGACGGTGATAATGATTTACGGTTGCATTTTTGCAATTGGATAAACGCAAGCCATACACTTTACAAATACATTTTGTTCACTGATGGATACTGGAGCTAGATATCTAGAACTTTTAGAAAATAATTTGACAGATCTACTCGACGATGTTCCATTGGATCTTAGGCAAAACATGTACTTTCATGATGGTTCCCCTGTCCATTTTAGTCGGGTTGTGATCAATCATCTTAATAGATCTTTCTAAACCCACCCTAAATGTGCCATCCATGAAAAATTATACATACTTTAAATATGCCCCAGTGTTATTCTAGAACTACAAGTGAATAGTTACGTAGTGTGACCTATAAACTTACCTAACCCGATTTTTTCTTTTACCAGAAAGACAAACAGTTAATTTTAACTGATATTTATTAACACTGTACACTACTGAATAGTGAATACTAATTACAACTCAACTAAACATTATTTAATTAGTCACTATTTTCTAGCAGCTCTAGATCTATGTCTCGAATGATTCTCATCGATTCTCCATTTTCCAGTCGCGCCTCGATACACGGTATTATTTATTTGTTTAACAGATTCGCGTAGGGGCGATCGGGGCAATCTCGCGTTTCGCGATACCACAATCGTCGAATTGGGTGCGAGCGGGGCAAATTCTGTGACAATATGAATAATACTGGATATTATAAATTACCAGTACAAGGTAATATATTAATTTTAACTTTTTGTAGGTAATTATATGTTTGCACCTGTTCTACAAACATTGACTTAGCGTCCTAAGTGCGCCCCTGATAATGAAGTCATCTGTGAACGAAGTGCCATAAATATGATGAAACAAACAAGTCTAGAAACCGTAGGTGCATCGTCTGTTTCTAAATTATTTTATTCTTTAGACAAAACTACACATTCGTTCAATTGACATAATACATAATGTAGGTATGTGCAAAACATAATTTACAAGATGTAAAGATTACATATATTAAAAGAAGCATGTAAAATGATAATTTTCTATTCGCACGGAAATATGTAGGTGGAATGTCAGTGGCATTAAACTTTAAAGAATGTGGATATTCTCAACGGATTGTAACAGCACTGAACCACCCTGTATAATTAGTATAAACTGTTTAAAATTAGAAGCGTTTTTCCTTTTTTAATAACGACAATACGTAGAGCTGTGCCAACAGCTAGAATTTTATTTTAGAGATAGAACGCAGCTAAATGTTTTCCAAAATAAATATGTACGTGCAAATTACCAATAATTACTTACTTTGTATTTCTTTGTAGACGCTGAAACCTATGGCTTCATATTATGTTTCTAAAAACTGTGGGAATTGAAGATGTATAAATAGAATAAGGCAGGTGGCATGTATTTGTTGAAATGAAACGTGAAAGTTAACTACTTTGTTTCCTATTTTTAGCTATCTATCACAAAATAACAATATGGATTATTTAGAATGAAACACAATCCAAATACAAAAAGAATCACTGCCTTGGACTTGCATTGCCATAAGGACTGAAAAAACTAGAAGTCATATAAATAAAAATAGGGTATTTCAGGAGGAGATGTACATACTTCAGTATGTTATTATACGTTCAATTTTAAGCAAAATATTTCCTATGAACTTAGGTCTGGAAACGCTTCGTTTAGGATATACCGGATGTCAAATTTAAAAAAGTTAATTAACTCTCGACTACTTTGAGTTAAATTAATGACATTTTGCATACGGAGGCAATTGGCTGTATCTTCAAGAGGGCGCCACAAACGATCATTAGGATCCTTTTATATCGCTTCAACTTTTTTGCGCAGAAGTATGTACATCTCCTCCAAAAACACCTTGTATAAGAAATACTACACCATGCTCTTACCTCTTGAATACAGAAAAAGTATCATTTCTGACCACCCTGTGTATTCTATTGTTTAAATATATTGATATATTTAAACCTAAATGAAACACATTTTATCCAATACTACTGATGTCTTTGTTTTTCTACGTATATTTTTTCAGATAGAGATTGTTTACTTTCTGATCTGCAATACTGCCACTGCTACTGTTAAAATATACCAAAAACTGTTATGAAACCAGCCTTGAGACAGGTTTAAGTTTGTCCCTAGTCCTACGTTTACAAATCAAAAAATATATTCACTTTACATAACAGGCACACCTTATCTTAGATCCGTCAACAAAGCAACATATTCAAAGCAGCCGGAAGTTATTCTCTTCCTTGATTTTAGACACGCGAAAAAAATACACATTGGAATGTAGATTACGAATAATATAATACGGTTTGATTTATTACTACTCTATGGAAGTTCCTGCTCGAAAACCTTCGACCGATTCGCGCAAAGGTCAATGTCAGTGTCAACAGGAAGCTGCAGTCTATTTACAAATCAATATTGTGCGAGAGATAATAGTTTTAGTTATTTTAGCGTTGTTGTAGTTATATAAGCAAAACAAGGTTTTGTGGCGGTAAATTTTGACGTTTGTAGGCCTTCTGTCATTGGTTATGCATATGGTCGAATACCAACGGTTACTGAGAGCAATGAAAATATTTTTAACCGAATAGCGCCTCTCTTGTGTTCACTTTTGTTGCATATGCTAATGATGTAAACCATCCGCAAAGACAGTAATCAAAAGGATTCAAATCTGGCGACCTTGGTGGCCAATTTTGGAAACCAACCTCGGCCAATCCAGCATTGTGGAAAGTGATTGTTAAGATGATTGATCACAACACGACAAAAATGGGCAGGGACACCATCATGCTGAAAGTACTTGTGTTGCCTACCATTCAATGGAACATCGTCCAGTAGGTCTGTCAAATTATTTTCTAAAAATTCTACATATCTAGTTCCAGTAAGATGACCATCTGGCACAAGTGACCCAAGTAATCGATTATTAATCATACCACCCGATGAACTAAGACTATAAATGAATTTATACAGAAGCATATGAGTAGGCACATTATGTGCCTACTGCATTGTGTGTATTGTGATCTCATTTGCGTTTTGTTGAAAATACACAGTTTTTCTTGCCTAAGAACAGTTAAAACTTATCTGCGTAACTCTAGAACAAAAGCCAGAGTTACAAATTTGACAGAAGTTTCAAATGAGAAAGGACTGTTAAATGAACTTTGACCCTTAATCAAAGTTACGCTGCTACTATTACCCTTCTATTACCCAATCGATTGCGTAACCAAAACATCGGATTTGCAGTCATCCTAAGCCTTGTCAGGCAGTCGCGGACGTCAAATTCGGAAAAAAATCGACATTCCGCTGGCCAACGACATTTTTTACGATCTCTACCGGTTCCCGCATTCTCGGGAATCCCTGCTGGCGACGCAAACACATAAACCAAACGAGCATCGATAAATAAGCCGGCAGGGCAATAAAAGAGCTATTTATTACTTAATTGCCCTCAAATTTCGGCTGTGAGGTGGGCGCTCGCATGCCATTCCGAAATGGGCGTCCGCGCCGGCCTTGACACTGACCATAGCCTAGCCGAAAGGCGCCGATGTGGGCCATACGGCAAATAAATCCATAAATCTTTACGATTCTACACCTCGGGATTCCCACGGTGATGGATGTGTCGGAGAGATACGGATCTCGTAGTTTTTTTTCTACCTTATTCGGTTACGTTATGAGATAATGGTCGTGGAATGAGTTAAAATCATTTAAAATGCCGCTGAGAGCACGACATCGAAGGATGTTGTAAGCAGTCGAAGCTAGTACACAGAGAAAATGGCCGGGAGAAAACTTTTCTGGAAAAATGTACTATACGTGACAAAGAAAGATAAACACCAGTTAAAAATCATTTTGACAATTTAATTTATATATAAAAAAGCCCATATGTCACAGTGTAACTGTCACTTTGGCAGTGCCAAAAGTTACGTGCAACTTTTACAACGACAAATGTACTAGATTTTTCACTTACTAATTTTTTAATCAATTATCGCGGTGTCCGATGCCAGAATAAATAGTTTGACATCTTTGTCAGCAACTTATTGAATTATTAAACAATGAGTCGATTCGGTGAGTCTACGAACAACGAAATTAGTCAACCCGAAAAGAGAAAATCCAGTGCATCAGCTCTTAATAAATATGACATATTTGCAATGGCCAGATTATATGACAAAAATGAACCGGAAGGACTTCAAAAGAAATTATATCACATTTTGGCGTTTGCATTAGCTTGGCTTGGAGGAGGAGCAACTTACTGCAAAACCACTTATTTCGTATCTGAAATTGAAAATAATGGAAAAGAAACTGGACATATCGAGTATAATCCTCTATTTTCCAAAGCGGTGACAATAAATTATGTGACAGCAAATGGGTTACGCGTAATAGTTCAGAGGAATATATTTGCCCAGTACGCTTATTTAAAAAGTTGATGAAGAAACGAGGCACTTCTATAATATTGGACAGAGTATTTCTTACACCAAATCCCTTTTGGAAGAAGGAAAATTCTAAAGGTTGGTATCAAAATGTGCCGATTGGAATTAATGAAATTTCCAAATGGACTAAATGCGCAGCACAACGCATTGATATAGATGTCAAACGTGTCAAAATTACAAATCACTCAAATCGAGTGGTAGTAGTTAGCGAATTACGTGAAAGCGGAATTGAAAAACAAACTGTAATAAAAAAACAGCAATTCATCAGCAATAAAACCATACTTACAAGTTGACAAAGAGTATCATTCGAGCATTATTCAATCGATTCGTTTGAAAAAAGAACAAACTTTAATATCTACTACAGAAACGATTAGCTGTGGCAGTGGCACCCATAGCGACATTAGTATTCCTCGTATGAATTTCACTAACTGCGTGTTTAATAATTGTACACTCAAATACAATAGTACATTATACTACAAGGGAGAGAAATGCGTTATTTTGGCAGAGGTGCAATTTGTAGCAATGCACCGAGGACAAAATAGCATCTCTCCCGAATGGTATATACTATTTTTTCCACGGTCTCATTAACTTAAAAACACATATTTTGTCATTATGAAGTAAGTAGCACCAGAATTATTGTATTCGGATTTGAGCATTTAATTAGTAGTCGTTGAGTTATTGTCATAACTACAAAATAAACAAACAAAAAGAATTGTCAAATTAAGGTGCTAGTTTGGTTTAGTTTAAAGTTTGTTTAGTGCACAATGAATAATTGTGAGTCGGAAGAGATTGTGGAGGCTGCAAATATTGCAATAAGCAATTTGCTGCCTACGAAGTCAAGATCTTTATACGATATAGTCTACAATCGGTGTAAAAAGTGGTGCGCCGAGAAAAATGTTCAAGTATACAGCGAGAATGTTTTGTTGGCATACTTCAGTGAAAATGCAAAGAATTACAAGTCTTCCACATTATGGGCGCAATATTCTATGGTTAAGTCATGCTTGATAATTTACGACAACATAGATATAAGCAAATTGCCCAAGCTGATCGCATTTTTGAAAAGAACCGGTGACGGATATCAAGCGAAAAAATCGAAAATATTGACAAAGGGTGAAATCGACCGTTTTCTATCAAGTGCAGATGACAAAGAATTCTTAATGATTAAGGTGAGATTACTTTTGTTGTTAGGTATTTCAATTATTAAGTATTTTGATTTTTTATAGGTTGGATTAATTTTGGGGATTGCCGGAGCTTGTCGAACTGATGAACTAGTCAATTTAACTGTAGATGATATTGAGGATGTAGGTTCTTCGTTGATTGTAAAAATTCCAAACACTAAGACAAAGATTCCACGAACCTTTCTGGTTACCGATGTGGGAAATATGCTTGAATTGTTTCGAAAATACCTGTCTCTTCGTCCTCCCCACGTCAAGCATAAGCGCCTTTTTTTGTACTACAAAGCAGGAAAATGTAGTTTGCAGCCAGTTGGCAAGAATACCATGAGAAAAATTCCGAGTGTAGTAGCTTCGTATCTAAAATTACCTGATGTTGCATGTTATACTGGTCACTGCTTACGAAGATCTTCAGCGACATTACTGGCAGATGCTGGCGTGGATATCACGACAATAAAGCGTCATGCTGGTTGGAAATCAACGACAGTCGCTGAGGGTGATGTCGAGAACTCCATTAAAAATAAGACCAAAATTGCTAATCAGGTTTTAGTAGGTACCACTACTAGCGCAATCACAAAAACTGTAAGTGTAAGCGAAAGTAATATTCCTTCTAATATTAATTTTGAAAATTGTACAAATGCACATTTAATTTAAATGTCAATAAATAATTTCAATGTTATCTTTTTTTTTGCATGAAAAACGTTCTCCATAATGTAAACTCCCTTGGGAGCATTATACTCCCTTGGGAATAATCGACTACTTCTGTTTTAATTTTGATGTCATAGAAACTGATTTCTTCTACCATGGAAAAATGTATTTATTATTACTGTTTCATAAATAAAGTTTGCATTTATATGTTTCCAAGTTTATTATTCATTACATTGTCCTGTCGAATTACACTCAATGTTTGTATTGATACCAGGTAAATTTGTGTTGTTTAAATTCTAAACTGTTTCCTTCGACAATTTGACTCGAAAAACTATCAACCTAAAAACGCTCCAGCTTGGGTGTTGCGTTTTTAATATTTGACAGTTTTACTCGTCTAATTGCTAGGTAACAGTTTCTCAACCCAAATTTACCCAGTAAAATACAAATTCTCCTGAGTATTTTTAACTACAACGAGTTGGTCCTACCTCAATCGGTAGCGCTATTGTCACCTCAGTAAGTTATAAATATTCATAAATTGTTTGTTGAATCCAAATTATTATTCACATTAATTATGTCGGTATTTTGATGTCTGTGGGTAAGCGGCACGCTTTGAAACTTTTTGTAAGAAAATATGATCGACGTAATATAAAATTCTAAAAATAAATAAGAAATTTTATTCCACGCAGTACTTTTCTTCAAACTGTCTTTATTTTTCAAAGGTTAACAAAGTTTTACACACATATATTTATATACAAATAGCTAAAATACAAAAACGACATACCGTAAAAAAATACAGTGCTACCAAACGTATATTTTTCAAGCAAAGCATCAAGATATTTTCTTCAGAATGATTATAGCACCAGAAACACTCATGTTATTTCTATGAGCTTTTATTTTCCGCGACCTTTACTTCAAAAAATTTAAATCACTTTTACTGAAAGTGTGACATACATACTGGTTGCTTTGATGACTGAGGCCCTGACTTTAAGACCCTTGTTCGGATATATAAACGCAATGTCCTCGACAATACAATCGGAACTGTCAATAAAGTCGCGAGCAGACCTATTAAAACCAACTGGAGAATAAACAATCTATCTGAAAGATAACAAACAATCTGTAGTATGAGGAAATGGATTCGAAACGTCGCCTTGACCTCAGTTCCAGCAAATTTACTATTGGTAACCTTATCATAGTTGGCTGTGGCCGATTATTGCATTCGTTTGTTATTCTGGTTCGATTTTTATTAGTAGGTAGTCATAATCTGGATGGACCTGTAATGTTAAAATGTAATTTTGACATATTTGAACGAAAAAACGCAAGACAAATGCAAAATACTGCAGCTAAGCAGCTGTAAACTATGCAACAGTAAAAATGTGTGTAAGGAAAGTAGAGCCGGTTCTGGAAAGAATTCTTAAGGTCTCTAGCAGCCACCTTGATGGTATTACCTTTACCTTGTAAAAGATTTCTGAATCTAAATAATAAACTTCAATAATGCCACCTTGTACAAGTCGCAGTCCATTACGCACTACCCTGATTTGCGTTAAAACTAAAACAACACAAAATACGAGTACGTTAATACTGAAAGTAGAAAATTTGACCACAGGATATAATTCAAAACCGACAAAATTAATAAGCAAAAGTGCAAATTGGACGATAAAAAGTGAAACAAACAATTTTCGACGAAACCAAAGTAATTATAGAGACCAATAACGATACTACGTAAGAATCGATATGAAAAATAGTCAAATCATCTTTTGGGAAGCGAAATTTGAATATCACTACAGTCGGTATAGTTGTAAAATCCTGTTTGAAATTCAGAGATTTTGCATAACCAGAAAATTGAATTTATAACATTCAATCTTAAGAACGAGCTGCGTGCTTGAATCGGCCTAGGCGGATGTCCATTTTTCACCTAGTGAAAAATATTATGCTAATTGTCAATAAGTGTTAGGAAAGCTGATTTGTTTCAAACTTTTAAAAGACTGAGGTAGTAAAATCTGCATCATACAATAAACTAGTTTATTTAATTGTTTGAAACAGATTGAATCAATATAAAAAAAATAATAAAAATGGTCTATTTTTATGGTTTTCCAAAAATTAAAAGTAATCGAGTGTTAAAGTAAAATTCCTTTTATCGTTTTTCTTTAATAGCGATCGAAATTTTCGGCAAAGAGTAAATTTATGTTTCAGAGAAAATGGTGCCCATTTTAAATAATTTTATTTTTTTATAGTTTTATTATTTCTGTCAAATTTTGAAGACGATCTACATCAGACTTTTTGATTTCTTCTAATAAATGCTATTAAAATCTTGTTTTAATTAATGCATATTTTCTTGAAAACCTCAAAGTTACTTAAAATTTAACAAGAGTAAAAAAGTATTTTAAATTAAATTCTGCGTGGGATATTATCATTCTTTTTAAATTCAAAGGAAAAAGACGTTTGGTATAATTTTAGAGGTGACACCCTCAATGAACACCTTGTACTGTTTCAATTTACTTTAACTGGTAGTCAAAGAAGACTAATAATAAACCTAAATCATATAACAAATATTTGGTTATTTTAAGTTAAAGTAATTCAGAGATTTTAATTTTTTTCGAAATATTTGACCCCACTTTGAAGGCCTGTAACTCCGCCGTTTGCATATAGTATATTTGGGACTCCCTACATACACGTGCTCTATGTCGGTTCTTGTGCAGAACACCCTGTTTATCGATTACCCTTAATATTCGGAAAAGTATAAATACAGCCCAGTTGCGTTATTTTTACATAAAAAAATACGCCACTGCTCCATGTCGATTACTTAAAGTTCGCCATATACAGGATGTTTCAGGAGGACATGTACATACTTCCCTATGTTATTTACTTTCAGTTTTAAGCAAAACATTTCCTATGAACTTGGGTCTGGAAACGTTTCGTTTAGAATAATTAAAAAAAATAATAATTACATTTTCTTTAATAAATCTCGACTACTTTGAGTTAAATTCATGAAATTTTATATGCGGAGGTTTCTCGGAACGGGAAATTCAAATTTTATGCACACCCTCCACCTCCAAGAGGGCGCCACAAGCGACCATTTAAATCCTTTTAAATCGCTTCAACTTTTTTGTGTCATTTCGGAATAGAAAAACATTTTTCCCTATATACCTTATTGAAGTTTCTAGAAGCAGCCGTTTCCATTAAAAACATGCAAATTATGTGTTAGAGTGTTACTTTATTCTAAAAAACAAAGCATAACACTTTAAAAACTAAGAACCATTAGTTTTTAATGAAAAGAGCCTGATTGTTTTGTGAGAATTGCAAAAATAAAACCTCTAAACAAAATGTACAAAACCTGACAAATAAACCAACAACTTTTGATTCACTCTCATCTTTGACAATGTCAAACCCGAAAATACCTGAAGCCAAGCTGGTAGCTTGGGGCTGAAAATTAGATCCCAAATTTTCGGGATCCCGGGATTGACAGCCCCAGTTGGGATGGACATCTACCATGCGCGAACCAAGGTGACCAGGTTTTATGCCAAAACCTACCGAAAATCCGAATGACGTCCGAACAGCGATCTTTGGCGCCCGTACCCGGATTTCTGGCAGAGAACTAGCGACCTTTTTGCATTCCACACATATTTTTCGTCGCCACGAGGAATTTTGTTTACCTATATAAATCTCACCGGAGGAAAAAAAAGCTCGGAGAGAATTTATGGGGAAAAAAGCCAAATTATGCAAATCGACGCTCTTTATTACCCTATTATGATGTCTTAAGATGTTGGGCGGTTTATTTTTAGACCTTTTTTATGAATTTATGTTATAATTTAATAACGATGCTGATGTGAGGCGTACAAAATTTAGAAATTTATCGTTCGCCTACCAAAATAAACGGTTTCAGTATGCCTGCCAAGAAGAGCAACCAGAGCTCTTCACAGGTGTATTTATTTGACACTACATTGACGTTTGACAGTTGCCTGCTGCCAGTCGAGTTACCAACATAAAGAAAATAACAGGAATACTGCAATAAACCTCCAATTACACTACCAGCTTAATTTTTTTGTAGCATTTATGACCAACCCATAAAATTTTAAGTTGACCTGATAGTTTTCTAGGCATGACGTCATTTTAATTATAATTTATTTTAGTTTGCACTAAAATTACAAAATCATTCAGAAAATTCGATAAAGGAAATGCTAAATGACTCCGTTGAATTGCTTTGACATATTATTGAAGATAGAATGGGGAAATTACATTACGACCTGTGACGTCAGATGCCGTTCGCATGTATATACTTAAATACAGCAGTGTGCTTTAGTTTGTATCTCTATATAGGGTGTCTGGAAATTATGCATCAAGATTTCAGAAGGTGAGTCGTCACAAGAAATTATGATCACAAAGTCCTATAACATTTTTTCGAAAACAATACTAACCGAAATACAAAAAAAATTTTTATTTGTGATTTGATTTTTTTCCAAATCTTTCCTATGTATTACTAGTGCTCTTGTAGATTTATGTTCCAAATATGATGCAAACATCCAAGTGCTAAAGGGCCTAATCTGACCTTAATCTTCGATCTATGGCCCACTACTTTTTTGTTTTCACCGCTTTATAAATTTGAACAGCACCAGAGTATCAAAAATTATTTAAAAAAGTATCTCTTGTTGCCATACAATAAAATGAACCGTTTCTGTGAAAAACGACATAAAACATTTTCATGGGTTTTATACTGATATTCACAGTTTCAACTCATCAATACAAAATTTATTCACTAACTACATTATTTAGTCTATACTTTCCGAATATTTTGACATCAACGTGAATATTATACAACGAGTAATAACAAATTTTTTGAAAATTTTCAAAGCACAGCTCGTTTTGAAACAAATTTCCTTAAATATTAACAATTTATTATTACGTGATAAAATGAAAGAAATACCTGAAAATTATTTCCTATCTTACATTTTTGCATTGCCATCTTTGGCCACGCATTCCAACTTTGTCTCCACATTTTTGCTTTCCTTATTTAACTCTTTCCAACAGTGGCGCTGGCGCCTTATTGGGAAACTGCGCATTGTCTTGACATTTGATGCTCTAATGTTTCATTCCGGCCCACTTGATCAGTTTATTTTTATTCCGATTAGCATATCATAAGAAGCTTAGAATTTGGAATCCAACGAAGTCGTTTTACTATTTGGGGAAAATGGTTCAAGTGGGTGGCACGCCTACAATAGTTCCAGGAATAAAACCAACTTTTTTTTAAGATGGAATGTCAATTCACGTACATAAACTTTTGACAAATGTGGCAACTCAAACGCAGATGCACGCAAAAAAGTATATTCTTAGAACGAACCTGATCAGATCGTATCGTGTAATTTCTAACTTCATATTGTCCACGAGAAGATATTTATTTGAAATAAAATAGTATACAGGGTGTCCGGGAAATCTTTCGGGTGCAGAAAAAATTAGATGACAAGTTCCTATAAAAAATTTTCCCACAGGCCCTCCCTACGGAGGTAGTGTCTCTTTACCATGGGCGGGCTAAACTTTACAACTTAATGCCTAAATTTTTAACGCCCTGTATGACCCAAAGTTTTATCTAAAATCACTGAACAAAATAAAACCTTTCAATTAAGAACTCATTTGTTAGCATTTGTAATTTGGAGTCTGAAAGAACCGTCAATAATTCCTGATCCAGAAGGCATATTAGGGCTATATTCTGATATGGTAAAATTTTCATCACTGCTATTGCTACATTCTACTTGTACATTTTTAGGTTAGCCTAATCAACATTTGCTTGTCAAATTTTTTCATTGATGTTATTATCTATGTATCCTTCTGCAACTGTAGAACTCTTCCATCCAATGTATAAAACACCTCCACATGGACCAATAAAGTAGTCGATTTCAGCGAAAGCAATGCCCTGTGTATAAATGACAGTCTGGTAGGTTAAGATAATTAGCAATATCGTTTGGTAATTTAGCAATAACATTCATTCCCACCACTTGACGAAAACAGTTGCCTTTATTAAAGCTTAAGAATAATCGTGCTGGTGTGTTTTCGTTCCTAGGTCTCAAAGCTACATACTGCCTATGGAATGACAATAAATTGATAAAATCATCTTGAATGTTATTTGTGATAGTGAAAGTTCGACTTCTTCCTAGTTTTCTCAATTTAATGATATTCTCTCCATGTGATATTGCTTTTATGTCTCTAGCGTCAATTAAAATTTCTAGCTACACACGCGGAACGTCTCGCCTATGACACCCTGTACATTTATCATTAAAACAGTTTCTCGCCGGTTTTCCACCTGTAATACAACACGAAATGCTGTGGGTTGGCAACAAATTGAATTAACAGAAATGCCTTAAGTTGACTTTCTTTTCGGATTGACCTCAGCTTGGAGTCAATGATCTTGACTACTTTCTACACGAGTAAAAAAATGGCCATAAACAAACCAAAACGGAAACAAAGGAGTTTTGGGCGAGCCGCGTCCGGTTCCATCGAGATGAGAAGAAAGTGGAATAAAAAATGTCTTCAGACCGAGTGGAGAGATTTGGCTTAGAATTTAATTAAAACGTTTTTTTTTTCTTTGACTCAAATTGCATTATCAAACATTATCGTACATATAATAGTATTGTATCTAGAACGCGAAATGGTACTTTTGCGTTAAAGAATAGCCGTTAGTTTTTTCAAAAACTGCAATAAAATAAGACAATTGTGTTATGCTCATCAATTTAATTTATATTTTAAATCGTTTGAAACGTGTTTGAATCAAAACGGTTTAGGGGCGGTGATTATCATAACGATAGCAACATAATAAACAATAAAAATTAGTCATTCATATTTTAAGGGGGAGGTATTGGAAGCGGCACAAAGTGCTATTTTACAATTAATCCCCAAAAAATTAACAGTACGAGATTGCCTACAACAAATTCAAAGGGTAGTGTAGTTCGAAAAAGATTCACAAAAGTGTTCAAAGCGGTATTACTGGCATATTTCGAACATAAAATTAAAAATTCGACTTTATGGTATATTCCATGTGAATGACAAGAAGAAGAATATCAGAAAATTTCCAGAATTAATACCATGTTTCAAAAACAAATCAGTTGTATACCGACCAAAAAAGTCCATAATTCTAACGAAAGAAGAAATTGAATAACAATACCATAATTAATCATAGGCGTGCCAAACGGGGGGGATTATTGGATAAATATTGCTCTAATTCGTCAGAAAAATTAAAAATGTTGAACAATTTTATAAACAAAGGTACTCTTGTTTTATTTCGATAAATTATTCCGTTTACGAGTAATATCAATTTAAAAATTTTGTGACACACCACAAAAATATTAAATATGATATGCAAGCGGTCAAATTGTCTCTAGCAGGCTTTGAAAAGTTATCTGTTAAATTATATTTTATAGGAGTACTTTTTTCATGTAAAATAGACCAAAACTTAAATTTTTTTGATTTGACGACGAAAATTTCGAGATACAAGAAAGTTAGAGCTGACCCCCCCCAACTTTATCTTGATCCCTTTTGGAAATATTTGGGAAAAATCTCCGTTAGGGGGCGTGTGCGAACTTCTGATTATATACCTTTTTTTCTTATTTCTCATCGCCACAGTTATGTTTTGGCAGGCTAATTTTGGGACACCCTGTATAGATATATGCAAAGAAGAATGAAAAGAGAAACAAACAAAAAGTATTAAATATATGCAAATGCTTCTATCTGTATTCACATATTTGTTTACGTGCTGCGTCTATTTTTGGATCGATTGATTTGAAAAATCAGTGACGGACGTCACATATCGTATAATAGCACGATAAAGAAGCAAGTGGCCAGTTTTTATCTAGATTATAGCGATAAATATGAAGGAAAAATTTTTGGCAAGACGAGCTATTTTATTATAAAGTTGGTTTCCATGATGAATATTAAAAAAAATCAAGGAAGTTTTTCGAAATTAAGGTTCTAATTTGCATAGTAGTCATAAAAACGTGGCGATGACATTTAATTTCAGTTTAATGTCTTAAAAATTGTAATCTTCAAAATTCAAAAGACTAGCTATTTCTCTGTAAACAAGACATCATCTTTTGAACTGTATGCGCTTTAAAAAATATTTGTCTTATCTGTATGTTCTCCTGACATGAAACATCCTGTACCTTACTGTTTTCCAGAAAACTGATTTAAAATAATCAAATGTATTTTTCGACGTGAGGAAATCTCTTAGGAGCATTAGAAAATTGCATAGAAGTGTAAGGCCATATTGAAAATTTACTGTAATTAGCTTTAATAATTAGTTTAATTAATTAAAACATGTAGAGGTAGAGAGAGTTTGCTCAAGGGCTAGTTGTTTTTACTGCTCTGTTGTTATTTTTGTCAATAAAAGTAATGTAGGTAATTTTTTTTTCAAATATGAGTTTTTTTCCAAAGTTACTCTGGACATTAACAATAAAATAAACGACTCTTTGACACCTACAGATTTTTTGGAATTAATTTTCAATAGCATTTTTGAAGTCGCAGAAACCTTTAGGGCAGTTTTTTCGACATTGGTAGGAATTATCAAGTTCTGCCAAGTGTATCTTTTTACGTAGAAATGATGTTCGGATACAATTTTTTAGTCAACCTAATCAAAATGTTTTGTCAACAAAAAATAACAGAAAAATTCATCATTAGACATTGTTAGTGCGGCGCCCTTTATTGGCAAAACTGATTTAATACTTAAATTATTTTAATTTTTCTTAAAAAATGTTTCCGTACAAAATTTGGTGACAATCAGTTGAGCGATACTCGCGCTATTACAAAAAAAGAAAACACAAATAAAAATATTTCAACTTTGACACCTTGTATCTTTTTCCAATATTTTACTAAGATATGTCTTGCTACATCTTCATATTTCCTCCCAATGATGTTACTCCTCCTCTATGTCCCCTTATTAATGGCCCACCCCGTATATGTTTATCGACACGCATTGAATGACTTCTTCACTTGAATTTACCAAAGCTGGAGGAGTATGATAAAAGTGTTATCTGGCGGTTAATACAGGGTGTCCCGAAATAAATGCAACAAAATTTGGTCAGAAATTCTTAAGAGAAATTTAAGAGACCCGTATTTTTTACTTTTGATATGTGCGGCCCCCTTTCGGAGATATAGCCCCCTGAAACAAGCTCCTAAAAATTTAATTTGTTTTATATCTCAGAGCTATATCGCACAAGAACCACCAAATTTGGTACACAGGGATTTTATGACATGTAGAATGCGATGGGGAGGGGCATGTTACATGAAGAGAATTGTTACCTATCCATCGCCCTTGGAAATTTTCATTCAGCCACTCAGTTACGAAGTGCCCCCGATGTGGTGGGGCACCATCGTGCATAAAGAACAAATTGCGTCTAATACCGAGAGGAACATCTTCCATAAGAGGCGGTAGTTCATGCTCCAAAAAATTAAGGTAACTTTCAGCATTTAATCGTGGAGGCAATAAATATGGACCGATGATGCAATCTCCGACAATTCCAGCCCAGCAATTAATTGAAAATTTTTCTTGCGAATGAGTCTGCCTTAAGACAAATAGATTTACCATAGCCCAATAATGAAGATTGTGCAAATTTATTAGGCCATCTTTTGTAAAGCACGCCTCACCGGTAAAGAAAAAATTTCGTATAAATCCCGGATTTAAGTTGTAACGTTGAAGAGCCCATAAGCTAAAATGTCTTCTTCGTGGCAAATCTTCTACTTTAAGTTCCTGAGCCTTTTGAAAGTGAAAAGGTTTCAACAGTTGTCGTTTGATAAAGCGGTGTATTCTTGTTCTGGGATTCTCAAGTTGAGATGACGCGCGTCTTATGCTTATTTCGGGATTTTCTTCAATTAAATTTAAGATAATTTCTTCCTGTTCGGGAGTTAATAAATAACTTCTCCCTGAGTTAGGTTTTTTCACAACTACGGATCCTGTCTCCATTAGCTGCCGATGTACTCGTGCAAACATTGAATGGTATGGGAGTATGCGTGCAGGAAATCGCTCGGCGTACAATCTGCGTGCGAGACGTGAATTTCCACGAGCCTCCCCGTAAATTAGGTGCATTTGTACCCTTTCTTGGACAGAAAATCTCACCATTTTTTCGGGAACAATGATTACTGACAACTATTAATGGTAACAATTTGACACTGGTTAATGACAACTGTCACAGAATAAAATTGATTGTTTATTGCGAATGCCAGCCACCTACGATTAACACTTTAAAATTTCATATGAACCTCGATATGCATCCAATCACATTTTGCCATATTTTCGAAAAACGCTGCGTTTTTCGAAAAAATTTTAAGAGACAAAAAAGTTTTTAAATTCCCTGGAGTTTCTAAGAGGCTACTAATTTTTTTAAAAATTAAATATGCAACTAAAGTTCGGTGGCCCCAAAGGCAAGGAGGCCCCCGAAAAAGTGTCTTGTGGGGGCCCCTTGCCAAAAAGCTTATCAGCATCGCATTCTACATGTCATAAAATCCCTGTGTACCAAATTTGGTGGTTCTTATGCGATATAGCTCTGAGATATAAAAAAAATTAAATTTTTAGGGGCTTGTTTCAGGGGGCTATATCTCCGAAAGGGGGCCGCACTTATCAAAGGTAAAAAATACGGGTCCCTTAAATTTCTCTTAAGAATTTCTGACCAAATTTTGTTGCATTTATTTCGGGACACCCGGTATATGTTAAGCTTTGACTTTCATTGATACGCGAAAGTGAATATGAACTGGATAACTGCACTTCTGTAATTTGTTTGTTTTCTGTAAATATGAATATTATTATTAAATCATGTGATGGAATTACTATATTTACTCATCAGAATTCAAAATCTATCATTATAGCCGATTTTCGCCTTGCGCGGAAAAGTTTTATTCCTGGAATGTTTCATCTAGTTTTATTACATTTTAAAAATTAACATTTATTTCCTCCCTGCTTCTTCATGACTAACACATTCACTTAATAATAAATTAAACACTTAAACAGTAATCCTATTGAATGTCATTAAAGTTATGAATTTTAAGTACATACAAGCTTTTGAAATAATAATGACACTCTCTCAAAACAGAGTCTGAATTTCTGGAAGTAGAAATTTCATTAAATCTATATTGGTAAGTGAATCAACTAATTACTGATGTTAAAAGTTGAAAGTAGATTTCTCTGTCAACAACAACTACTGTTTGTTTAGAGTCGTAAAAATTTTACGACCTTTTTGTATTCCATACTTCTAGCTGGATAATAAAGTTTTTTGGTTGACATTAATGAGACGTGACAAATAATATCTATGTAAACAAATAAATATTGGGCTTAACATTCTTAACAAGAAATTGCATCGTATTTGGATATTTTTTTAATCGTTCCTTAATGAAAATATACTGCTAAGGAAACTTATGCAAATTACGTCGCACATAAAAAATAATAGATATTAAAAAATTACAAAATCAATAATTATGGATTAATAAGTTATGATCTTGAGCTTTTTGAAATTTTGCACGTCTCCATAATTTACCAATGTGAACAACGTTTTCAAGTAACATTTTGCTGTATTTTCAGGTGAAAAGGCACTTTACCTGAAACCAAAACAATTTTTACTCGGTTCACTGGGCATTTCAAACAGAATTATTTCGAAAACTGTTACTCCTAACGACTTCAACAAGGTATACCTTTTTCAGATATAACAGGTAGGAGAATCGATTGTTTCAATAGTCAGAGGGATACAAGAAGCAGCAAAAAAGTTCTGCCATTTAAAATAAACATGATGTGCCATAAGTGGCGCCCTCTACTAGTGACGTTAAAGTTAGAAACAAATTTGAATTTCTCGCCCGCAAAAACCTCTGATTTACAAATTGTATGTAAATATTTGGATTTTTTAAGAAGTTATCGACAAATATCGAAGACAAAATTTTAACTTTGACACCCTGTATCTTTTCTATTATGCGACTTGGGATATGGGTATGTTAGGTTAAATTGATTTATTTTCACCTAAGGAATCTGAACTCCATTTTACAAAACGTACAAATTTTTAAAAAGCAACATCTGTCGAATGAATGTTGCTATAATGTTTTTTTGCCATATTCTCCAAGATATGCTGTCATATTTCTCTTTTTCCATATTTGTTGGAATATTACCCCCGAATTTGTTGTCATATTGCATCAGTTGTCCAACATCTATTGGCAGCATTCCCAACATCATTTACCATATTCCCTAACATTCCTATACCCTCTAACATCTGTTGTTGTCTTTGTCGGCACGATGTTTGCTGCCATATTCCTCAATATATGTTATCATTTTACACCTTTATTTTTGCCAACGTCTGTTATATTTTCTAACGTATATTGCTATATTCTCCAGCATCTGTCATATTGCTCCTTTATTGTCATATTCCATTAGTTATCATGTCCCTAACATATGTTGTCATTATTCTCCTATGTCTTTTACAATAACGTTTACTGTCATATTCCCCAAATTTGCTATTACCCTTTGTTTAATGTCATATCAGTTGTTTAGTCCCATATTTTATTACTTCTTGTATTTTTCAAAATATATTTATCAACTTCTATTGTTACATTATTTTCTTTATTCATAACTATAACATCTTTTAGTATCTTCCCTGATGTAATTTTTCATATTACTCCTAATCTTGTCGCCATATTCCAACTTTTGTTGTATCCTCCATTTTCAACATCAGCCATCATATTGCTACCATATTTGTTCCCATATTCCATTATTTTAAACATTTGACATTGACAAATTTATTAACTGTTATTGTCATATGTACCAACATCAGTTCTTTTATATATAACAAATTATATCTCTGCCCCTCATTCTAATCACGAGGATTAATCCAGAAGTCGAAGACTTGTGCGAGAGAGGGGACGGCATATTATTATTATGCAGGCCGCATTAGCGCCCAGGAACGACTTGGAAGGCCCTAACCACCATTCATTTCTGCTACTTCATTTAAAAACACCCTGTATAAAGTAGGTACCTTGAAAAACAATGTCCAAATCTATATCTCACTTGGTTCTCAATGACGTACAACAGCTATAACGACACTATGACCAAACAAAAAAAGCAAAACAATGTTTTGCCGTTATTATACTGTTGTGGTCTGGACTTTTAGACGCCCTGTGAAAGCGAAACACACCTCGATGCACACAATCGTTCGGCGGCCATTAGTTTGTGATCGTTTACAACTTTCCACGCACCCATCGAGAGATTTCTACTGGGGCCAATGTCAAGATCAACGACACTGCCCAGTCAGCGGAACTGCAGAGAAATCAAGCAACCGAGGTGGCAATTACCGCAAACAGAAGAATGTCGGCGTAACTCGGCGAAAATCAAAGAAGGCTGGGCAGATTTTAAAATTATTTGCACCGCGAAGCACTTCTTTATGGGATAATTATTTTCTTCAAAACAACTCCAAGGTTACGTCACCGTAAATTTTACAAAATATACAGTGTGATTTGTAAACTGTACCACCTAAAAATCACATTAGCGGTGGAAGGAAATTCAAGAGAGAATTCAAACTGTTGATCAGAACCTCTCTCGCCACGTTTAAACGGGAAATAATTTAGAAACGATGCTCTAATAAACGTTAGGTAAAGGTAGAAAAAAAACAGCTTTTTAGCAGGAAAAAATATAATTGATGACGTCACTAGTCGTTTATGTCAAATCCCAAAGAGAATACTTGAGCTTACCTCATCCCACCTCACCACATGACCAAAATTTTGTAGTAGTAGGTGTTTAATACACCCTGTACTAATATTTTTACTTTCGGAAGTTGTTTTATTAATTAATTATTAATTAAGATATATCTGTCAGTGGATATGATCGGGCCTGTATAGAGGACGCCGCAATACACCTCAAAACCAAACTAAAACCACCGACAGCCATTAATATATACTATAATTACCTTTTTTGTGAAACTATAATTAATGTTTTTTACATAATGTTACGTAAAACATATTTGTTTATATAATATACATTAATCATCATTTTTTATTGCCGCGCAAAAATAAAAATTCGATTAAACCGCACCATAAGATAAATATGAGTGTAATATATTTTAAGAGGTGAAGAAGTACTTCAGGATATATGTAACACATCCTGAAATTCTTGATAGTAGACCTAGAATATCTCCAGGCAATTAAAAATGAACTCAAAAGAACACAAAGTATGTGTCTGTGGGTTATGCTACTATTTTTTCAAATTTATGTTAAAATATATTAAAATAACAACTGAAATATTGTTACAGTACAATATGTAGTTACGATAAAGGCTTGATAAACAATAGTTAACTAAAAAACATTGCTGTGCTCCGGCCTGTACCGGAGGCTGCCCTGCACGCCGCAGATGGCGAATCAACGTTTTAAGACAAAAAAATTGCCGATCTCTCTTAATTAATTAAATTCCTGACCATATGGAGTCATCAGTTTTATTAGATACTTGACAGCGAACATTTTTATGGTCACGTTTTTTTCGTCAAAATCCGAAGACGAATTTATCAAACGAAGAGATAAAAATACTGTGAGGAGGACGAAATCCATAACAAGATTCCTCTGATAGAAGAATTTTGCATTTCGGTATCTCTGAATTAGCGGGACAACGTCCTGTCTACATTCTTACAAGTTCTAAAATATTATTATTATTATTATTATTATTATTATTATTATTATTATTATTATTATTATTATTAAAATATAGATTTCTATTGGTTGTGATGAATTGCCGAATCCAACTGTTCCATTTCCAGCGTTGTCATGGAGCGTTTCGGGCGGGCAAAATTTCGGGTATGTCTTTCCGCTAATTTAATTATGAAAGTGCATTATTAATTTATTAGTGATTACTTATATTTGTTTTTAGAAATTGTATTGAAATTGTATAGGTATATAAATTAATCGACAACTATTTTTTAATTTATTCAAATAACATAGAGTTGAAAAGAACAACACATATTAATCATATCAAAAGCTTGCCCACCTGACCATCAGCCGCATGCAGCAAGGTTTTTCCGAAATTCCAATAAATATTTGGCGGTTATATAAAAGCGTAACGCTAAATATGTCCAAATTCCTTACACGAACATCGTACAGAGGCGTACATATAAATTTTACGTCAAAATGATGCATAATACCAACTCGTTCTTGGAAGCAATTAAGTGGTTACAAGAAACCGTTAAGAGAAAAATCTTGAGTTAAAATAGATGTTCATTTTTATTTTTAATGTCCCTAAATTACATATTCATGTACCCAAATGCCGCTTCTGTGAATTTTATATACTTGGAAATGAACTATTCGTTACTTACTCTCTTAATTTTTTTAACAATTAGATTTATGATAGGTAATTAAGCTATTGTGTGTAGTAAATTATATAAGAGACATGACATTCATTTTTTATATATTTTTAGTTATTAACAATATTGTATGAAACTAACTACTCTACGGACCCGACGAGCCCCGACCAGCGTTGAATTACACCCACAATATCTACCTATATATTCTTTATTATTAGTTTGTGTAACATTTTTTACTGTATTAGAAAGGTATTTTAAGATAATATAAATCAAATCTCCTACAATTCCTATTAATGAAGTCTGATACCAAATATCTAGGTATGCTAATGAACAATTCCACAAACAAAGCTCTATTCAATAATTATCTAAAAAAAATAATCTAACTAAATTTACTAACCTGGTTTAATGAAAACATTCTATAAATGTATAAGTTCACTTTTGAAACTGTGGGAACTCGAAAATTCAACCACAATAGATGAGATCTGGCCTATTTCTGCATTTCAAATAATTTTAATTTATTGCTATAATAATTTTTATAGTTAGACTCAACTGAAATTAGGCCACCTGAAGAGTACAATCCTAAACATGCAGAAATAGGTCAGATCTCATCTATAGCGGTTGAATTCGAGTTCCCACAGTTTCAGTGAACCGAGACTGAGATATTTATAGAATGTTTTCATTAAACCAGGTTAGTAAATTTAGCTAGATTAATTTTTTTTAGATAATTATTTAATTGCGATTAGTTGCGATTAATCCCCGTAAAACGATACGTCACTGGCAATTACGGACGACCATCATCTAGTTGTCGTCTGCCAGGCGCCAGATTCTCAGCAAGGTCGAGTTGTGACCTCCCGAAGGCGACTATACGTACCCTCGTACATACCATACAATGGTCAGTGCCACTCTGGTCACCCGTTGATTTCTTGGAGTTCAGAACCATGCTGGTGGTTGGGATTCCTTGGACATCCGGCTATTGCGTGGAAGGAATGTCGTCGACGACAGAGAGCCAGTTATATGTCGCTTAAAGTATAGAAAATCACGTAGATCTTAAAAAGTTTAGTAAAGTTTGTGTTATGGCAATAACATAGTTCCTCTATCTATACAGGGTGTTATAGAATGATGTTGGGACAGGTCCTATGTTTAAAAATAAGAAATAAAGTTTACATAAACATGGGTCCGGAAATGCCTCGTGTTCGATATACAGGTTGTTTAAAATTTTCTGTCTTAAATACTATAGACCCATTTCTCGAAAACCGACCGAGATATTGAGATGAGATTTGGCACACAACAGTGTATAGTGAAGGGCTACTTTTACGTGTATAAATTTTTCTTCTAATATACTACCATCAGTGGCGTTCGTGCCATTAAATACAAATTTTTAGCAAAAAAAATTATACGCCACTGATTTTTGCCCAAATTGATATCGCTCTCCGTCAAGTTAATTCTACTTAAAAAGTGTCTCTTGGACTTTTTCCTCCTGACGCACTGTTTTCGAGAGTAAAATTAATTTATTAATCATTACAATATAGGCCAACTTTGGAATACTAATTAAAAAACAAACAATCTAGGTGGCATATGTCACTTTGTCATAACTTCCACAAAAGACCTAAACAAAAAAAGACACAAAATATCAAGTGACTTGTGTTTAAGTTAGTTTTTAATACATTTTTATAAAAGTAAGTAAAAATGGTCAATTATTCCTTTGAAGAATACATACATTTTATGTAGGTAAAAACATTTGTTTGCGTAAAAATGGTTAATATTTCTAGCCCTATGTTCAGATACACTCTGTATAAAATCAATTATCGAATATACATATAAAACCTCCGTAAAGTATCTACAAATTGTTCCTTTTGTTGTTTCTTTAGATTTAAACATGTTATTCCAATATTTTGCGGGTATTTTTAATGATGCATGACTTTCAAAACCCGAAGAAATAAAAGAAGTGAAAAATTGACAAAGTTATTGTTGTGTATGTTGCGCAAAAACAATTCTAAAAGTTCAAGCAGGGCTAGATCGTCATAATCTGTCAATAAAAATATGCAGTTAATGGAATAACCTGCTTGTTTGTTACACCCTGTATAACACAGCCCCTTAAAAAAATCTTAGTTTTTATTTTATTTGTGTATGATACTTTGATTTTATTAAAAGAGCTTAAAGGGAGAAAAGTAAATATAGCTTTAAAGATGGGTTAACTTTATAAGTTGACTGTGGCTTTTCGTCAACCAAGAGAAAAAACTGTAAGCTATTATAAATGATAATTGTGGGTAACTGACATATTCTCACATTCTAGAATACTCTATTGGTCTCTAAAAGAACATACATATCATAGATGACTAACAAAAATGGGTCTTTCCTGCTACAAATTCTGAAGAGATATCAATTATGCGTCAAGCGACGAACCTTTGCATAGAATCTTCGGTCAAGCAGTCGCTGAATTGAATATGAAATGGTTATTCACTTGTTACTCCCCAAGAGAGAGGGAATAACCATACTTCAGAAATTTGCCCAACTCATATTTTATTTATCTCGGACAATTGCGGGGAATTTCGTGTGTACACAACTCATCCCGTCGCGGACCATTAATAGCATTTTTTTAAGTCACACTGCTTGTTTAATCGATGGTCAACCTTGTTTGTTGTAATTAATCATTGTAAACACGGTTACATCATTTTGTAAACAAGACACAAGTCGGGCAACCTCCAAATAAACAATAACAATGGCGGAGGTGGTTAATGTTGAACGCAGCGTTGCCAGATTGGAAAAATCAAGGAAAATGGGTGAAGCAAGGCATGTATTTTGTCGGTAATGCAGCGAAGCTTTGTTTTCAAAGCACTTTTTGCTTGAATTGACACATTTTGAGCACAGCATTTAATATCTGAGTATTTATTTTAAAGTAGCCACATCTAATTGCCTGCCTTACATCTGGCAACGCCGCTTTTTTAATTTTTCGACTTCCGAGAAGCAACGTGTTATATTTGTTTCATAATTAGTCAACTACAAGTCACAATAACATTTAAAGCTATGAATTTATGATATATTTTTTGTACAGGTGTTGTTTACTAATGAAAAGTTTTTTTGTTTGCGTATTTTGTTTACCTCTTCCGTAAAGATGAATAAAAATAAAATTATTTATTGTCTTTTCAGGGAATAACGTTGGAAAAATTTACAGGCGAAATATTGTCAGTATTTTTCAAAAAGTGCGATGTGGAACAACACTGTTATCTGCTTTATTCGATGCCATTTAGGTTTCTAACAGCTCTGCAAAACAAAACATCTCCCACTGATATTATTCGCAAAGTGGTATTTCTGGCTACTGTAATTATATTCAGAACTATTAAATCCTATTATTAATCGATAGATTTCCGTATAACAGAAAACGAGAAGGATCTGATTTCGAAACACGTCATGTTATATTAGAAACTAGTTTTTCGGCATGTCGTTCTTTGACGTCAACAACTAACTATCAAGAATCCGGGCAGGATGCAGATTTTGACAAAATCCCCACAAAAAAAGTGCCCATTTTTATTTATGTGTTTACTATAATTCTGAAACTTGTTGTTTTTTGAAAACCTTACTCTATATTTTGCTTCTCCCTGTACAATATCGTTGATATATAGTTATTTTCGTATTTGTAGTGGATATAAAAAATCTCAAAGTCTGTAGATAACTGTGACACGAAGAGAATAGGGCGACACATTTTTTAATAATGACTTAATTTAAGACATTCTTTTACTCTTGTTAAATTCTAAAAACCTTTAAGGTTTTCAAGAAAAAATGCATTAATTAAAACAAGATTTTAATAGTGTTTATTAGAAGAAATGAAATAGTCAGTATTAAACTTTGTCTTTAAAATTTGACATTTAGAAATAAAACTATTTTATATCTGCTACTGTCTGTTGTTGAAAATGGCTGGAAAATGTACATTCAGCGGACAAGTTGACATGTTACTTGTGCTAGTTTTCTGTGGAGGAAACTGAAGAAGAAGTATAGAAGAATCCATAGAGAAACATTTTCTAATGTTGAAAGACAGGATCGATGACAGGAAAGTTTTTCAATAATATCCGAGAATGTCCTAGTACAATAAGGGTACAAGATGAAGAAAAAGAACAGTTGAAGATGAACCGCAAATGAGTACTAAACGTTTATATCGAGAAACTGGGTTATCATAAACTTCTGTACATCAAATTCTTAAGAGTAGTCTACTACGTCCATATCACATTCAAAAAGTGTAAGAGCTATTGCCTCAAGATTTATATCGATGAAACGACGAGTAACCCTTTACGGGTTTATCTTACAGTAGGATATTCATTTTCACAAGAAAATTCTCACTCGTAGAGGAACACAACTATCATAAATATTTCGATGTAAACCCCTATGCAATAACCCCTAGACATTTTCAACGCTAGTTTAAGATAAATGTTTGGGCTGGTATTATTGATCGTTGTTTGATTGGACCAGATATTTTGCCAACTTGATAAAATGACGATTTGGAATTTCTGCAAAGCGAAGAGTAAATTTATGTTTCAGAGAAAATGCCGATTTTTAACAATTTCTTTAGTTTTATTTATTTTTTTTATTTTATTTTGTAGTTTTATTACTAACTGTCAAATTTTAAAATTTTTGTCTTTAAAGACAAAGCCTATTACTGACTTTTTCATTTCCTCTAATAAACACTATTAAAATCTTGTTTATAATTAATGTATTCTTTCTTTAGTGTCTAAAAAATTAACAAAATTTACATACAACTGATCTAAGTACGCTTACCCACTTACTTTGTACCGACATGCACCGAAATATTCCATGGACATCAGCTGTGTAAGACGTGCAAAACCACTAGGTACTGGGTATTCACCTTAGAAAACGTTAGAGCGACAGCATAACAATACAGTACCTGATAAAATGTGTACTTGTGTCGCAAATAAAAAAGCTAGAAAATCCTACAAACGACATGCTAAATTTCTTGAATTAGCATGCCGCCTGGGACTTTGACCCTTGCATTGGAAATCACTACCGGGAAATTTACACAAATTCATCAGGACGGTCTTGGCGACGTCACAGAAAACAATTGTGACTAATTGATTCAACTGTTTGCACATATGACGTCAAAAAAGTAGCTTTATAAGAAACTACTAATCCATTTATGGCAGGTGTTTATCTAATATGAGTAGCAGGACCATACATACAAAATGTGTTCAATCACAGCTCCAGTGGCGTCAGGGGGTGTCCAAGAGATTATTGTAACAGAAATCATCATAGTTAAAATTTTATGTTCGATATTTGCAAATAACTTTTAAAAAAAATCCAAATATTTGTAATATTTGTTTATAATTTGACGTCACTAGTAGTGTATACATCTGAATGGTAAATCAATCGATTTTTCAACCTTTTTTTATATGGAAAACATTCCTGTATGAAATATTTAATACACCGAGTTAAAACTCTTTTGGTTTCAGGTAAGGTGCCTTTTCCTCTGAAAATATAGCAAAATGTTACTTGAAGAGGTTCTCACAAAATAAAAATACATATTACAAATAGAATTATTTCAAAAACGGTTACTCTTAACGACTTCAACAATATTCTCCTATTTTTTTCATGTAAAAAAGGTAGGAGAATCGATTGTTTCAATAGTCAGATGTATACACTAACCCGCAAAAAAGTTCTGTCATTTAAAAGAAACATAATGTGCCATACGTGGCGCCCTCTACAAGTGACGTCAAAATTAGAAACAAATTTGAATTTTTTCACCCCCAAAAAGCCGCGGTCTCCAAATTTATGTAAATATTTGGATTTCTTAAAAAGTTATTTACAAATATCGAAAATAATATTTTAACTGTGACACCCTGTATCTCTAACCATCAATTTTTGACTAAAGTAAGTTTAGCTGCATCGCTTTATTTTGTCGTCAGGGATATTCTTCTCCTATGTTGCATTCAGGACACCTTGTACGACTGGCAATTATCAAAAAAATGTTAAAGTCAGTTTTCACGGCAAAATTTAAGAAAACACACTTATGATACGAGTATTTAAAGATCAAAGGTAAACTCCGTAAAAATATCACCCGGTTTTAACCCTGTACAAACAACTAAAAATACATATTTTTTATAATTTAAATTCAAATTAGCATCTTGTCCATTTAAGAAAAATATCAAAATGCATCACACTTGCATGCAAGCCTTATTCCTATACAGGGTATACGCCAATTTGTGTGCTTATATCATTAAAATATTTGCGATATGATGGTGTGATAAAAATAACCATGGCTTAATATTATATTCACAATGGAAAAAAGGTCATAATATTTACATTTAGTAATAGCGATGAAAAAAATTAACAACCGAATCATTACTCTAATGAATTCTCAATTGATCGATCCATCATTACCGATTTATCCTGTTAAACGTTAATTTGCACAGTGAGAATCGATATTTGCCGTTGAATGATTGTACAGTTTCAAAAAAGATAATGACTAACTTATTTACTTGGTCAGTCAGACATTGTAAGTAGTTTAAAAAAAAAAAAAAACGTTGAATAATTGTTTACATAATCATATTATGCGGTTTTCTGTGAAAAAATGTTACTCATACTGATTTTTATCTGCCTTTATATAGAAGTTTGTCGAGTTTTCTTTGACGGAGTGTCCCAAGGGTCTGTCTTTGGTCCTGGTTCAAACAATTATTGATATTTAATTGCTAAAATTTGTTCGTGTTCAGAATCACTCAGTCGAAATCTGCTTTAATTGGTTTAATTCCCTTAAAATTTACATAATTAAAGATCGCCGTTTCATCTTATGAATTTTGTATGAAGGAAGGTGGCCTTCAACAATTTTTTCACGGCTTGAACTCTGCATTATTAAACTAATTATTGACTTAATTGTGTGTGGGAAATACGAAGCATCGTGCAACCACAAACAAAGCCATAGGTATTATTTGCTTTGTTGCTGGCTATAATAAAGCATCCTTAAAAATATAAGATCACTGCATGAAAATTTATAACGTAAAAACCACAGGTTATTTTCATAATTTTCGTGTGGAAACTATTAATTGTTTAAGCCTTAGTGTTCTAAACTGACCCATCATACAGGATGTTTCGCATAAGAACCGACAGAGGGCAGGTGCATGTGGGGTCCCAAAATATCGCAATTTAACCAAACATGCCCATACAGGGTGTGCCAGAAATTAACAGTGAATTCTACAATCAAGAATAAGAAAAAAAAGTTATATAAACATTGGTCCGTAAGCGCCCCCTAACGGAGCTATTGCTCTTTAAAGGGGAACCCCAAAATTTTATTTTCTCCAAATATTTTCAAAACGGATCCCCATAAAGTGATTAAATTTAAAATTGAGAGTCGCAATTAGATTGCGAATCTAATGTTTCCGTTAAATAAAAACAAAATAATTATTAAATGTAACCTATTCTTGTGTTACATTTTCCAAAATTCAGATTAACGAAGCAATATCAACCACACATTACCGACACACTAGTTAAAATCGAGTTGAACATCCAAAAGGACGCCAAACCGCCCTGTACTTGATCCAATCGAAAAACCACCCACCTAGCTAATTCCAGGGGACGTCGCCTGCCGATTACCATACCATTTTGTCGAAAATTATACACAACACGCAAAAAACTGAAATACTACATTCGTCCCGATGATTTATACTGATAATAACAAATGAATATCTTCCAAAACTAATTCGGAATATCCAAGTCCGATCCGGTAAGTGACGTCAACTGTTTCTATAAAACTATCGAACCGGCGGCGATCCCAACAGATGAGAATCGACTCTCAAAGTGCGAACACGGTGTCTAGATAGACTTTCTCCTTACCGAATATACGAAGCGTGTTTGTTTTTTCGAAACAGTTGAATTTGGAAATGAACGCCAACATGATCGGTCCCTTCGTTCTGTGTTTCTGTGTGCTCTTCGGACAATTGAATGCATCGGCGATACCCATGTGGGAGTTCCTCAGCAAGCAGGAAAAAGTGAGTATTTTTTCTTTTTTAGAAATTAAAGAGATCATTTACTACTACTTAGAAGATTTTGAGCGTTAAAATTATTCTTGTTAAACAATTTTAATATATTTTTTTACTTGACAAATAACTCTAGAAACCTCTTGATATATGATGTAGACGTTCTACTTTCTGTAAAGGAGGCCAACTGAAGAAATTCTGCTCTCACTGACCACCAAAACAAACAAAATTTCTCTTCGCTATCGCTATATTCAATCAGTAAACAATGAGTGTATGATTTCCAATAAAAATTGCATACCTACAGCTCAATTATCATACATGTATGCATATATATGTAACATTTATGCGACTATTACATAATATTATGTAAATAGTCCGACGATACAGTTATCTGTACTGTTATCCTGTATTATTAACTTTTCAAAATCAATTGGCAATTTACGTAACGCTATGTAACGCTGTAAGACTTTATTCTGTATGATAATCGACTGTCCTATTCAGAACAAACCTTGATCTCTGAAGAATGCCCATCAAAAGATCATTCTCTTATTTTCAGATGTCCTTCCTTTACTCTCTATTCGCGAACCAAGTGGATTCCTTCTGCGAATCCTCTACGCTGAAAAACTGCAACAAGGACCTCCTGAAATACGGTCTGAACACCTTGAAGGGCATGTCCGAAGATGTCCTGGACGCCACGGACCCTTACCAAAGGGACTCCAACTCTATAAGTAAGTGTTGCGGAATTTGAACGTTTCATAATTCAGTCACGTAGCTCTTCTTAGAAAAAATGTGAAGATCGGGACTGTATTGTCCTTCAAAGATGACTGCGCTTCTTTGAATCGTATATTTTAAGGATGCAGGCGAGTTCTCTCAGGCTATGACTCAACTGGAATGCTAAAATGTCCATGCTATTTTTAGAATTATATTTTTGAACGGATATATTTAGATGGCCTGAATTTTCCACGTTCTCGTTGTTTGGATGACGATAATCGGTTTGAAATAATAATATTTGGGAGAAATATACATCCAGGAAACTTAGAATTTCGAACGCTAGATGGCGACTATACCATGAAAGCCCTGCTTCTTTAGTTCAGTCAACTTCCCTTGTAACGGATAGTAACTGTGGATTATAGTCTGGGCTTTGTTCACTGAAAAAAAAACAAACATTTTATAATAAGTTTTAATAACTTAATTTTTACGTATCTAATATACTTAATAATTTATTTTAATATCTTTTAAAATATGGCGATATAGTATACATACATATTTCAAAGTACTTTATAGTTATAAGTAATGAAACCTTTTTTATTTTTTTTTTTTTGAAAAGGTGGAGTAAAACTGTAAGACGCCGCATTCTTAAAATACTGTTTTTTACAAATACAAGTAATTTTAGACATTTAACAACTAGATAATAAAGAGCTTAGCAAATAACAGGCATGTTATCTCATACCACCTGCGAATATTCAGAACTACCGAAGTAAAATGAATATATAACGATAGAAAACGGTCTAACCAACAAATTTTTAGGTACAGAAATCTTTCAAAATACATATTTTTTAAATCCAACTATAGATGTAAATATTGTTATAACATAAACTTACATAGTTTTGTGTATAAGATTATTCACTTTTGTTTATAAGTGTGTGAAAATAATTGTTAAAATGTGGGGTTAGAATAGCTAAATAATGTGTCATACAAACGCATTTTAAAATTTATTATATTATTTGAGGAGAATTTAAATAGTAAAAGTGGATATACAAAACATCAATAATTTTATTTTTGATATAACTTTTGCTTTGTATGTTTTATTTTTCGAGATTTCTGCACCTCAAAAACACCACAAATTTGCTTATTTTATGGCGAGAAATGCGACGACCTGTATTGTAAACAACGACGCAGGGATTTTTTGTGACAGTCGCCATCTAGCGTTCTTACAAGATTTCTATGTGGTTGCCTAGCTATACAAATTGTAAAAAGAAATAAATATTACACTTTCTCTAACCCTCATTTCTTTGTTGCAGTCTGGACCACCCTCATGAAAGGCCATCCCCTGGCTAGCTCTGTACCCAAAGTCGGCTCCTCCAGCAGCACGGCCAAACCTAACAGCTACGACGACGACGAGTCCTTCGGAGACGATCCCTACGCTGATTTCGGCTCCGAAAGCGCGGCTTCAGCGAAAATCGACAACGTTTACCGTCTGCCTCCTCCAGAGGGCTTCGTGGAGAAGCTGGAAATCGGCAAATCTCAGTACGTCACCTTCCCCCATAACATCGCCAGTTTTCTCCAAGCCGTGAACGGTCCCGTGGAGGACAAAGGGGCTTACGAGAAGTTCCAGGAGCAGTACACCACTGACTCGCCCCCTGTGACTGGCGAAAGCATCCCCGACATACCTCTGACGGGCCCGGTGGAGTTTAGGTTGAACCTGGATGGTTCCCCCGTGGACAAAGAGTTTCCGGTGCACATCGATGAAGATTTGAGGCAGTACAAATTGTCGAAGGTGCCCATTCCTAATTTGTAGACCTACTCGAGGCAAGCAGTTCAAATTTTCTTTTTCGGAAACTCGGTTTCCAGCCGTTTGTACTGATTCAGTCTTTGCTATGAGGAAAATTGTTTTTTTTTACAAAAAATTTGTGATATTTTTGCCTGTTTGTAAATATTTATTTAATAGTTTGTGTGTGTGTATTGTTGAATGGTGGATGTGTGTATGTGTTTAATTTATTGATTATTGTGACTTTTTGTTGTTTAAGTTGTTTTGTATATATTATAGGAGTATCACAGGCTATGTGATTGATCAAGTTTATGTCCAGGTTTGTTCTGGGCTTAGTACAATCCTAAAAAGTTTGTATGTGATCTTTACAATTCTGAGTATTTGATAATAAAATGATGCTTTTATAAAACCTGCATTTTTATTTGGGCGTACAATTATTAAACACGCAGTTATTGAAGTTTATACGAGGAATATTAATATCGCGACGAGTGCCACAGCTAATCGTTTCTGTAGTAGATGTTCTTCTTTTTCCAAACGAATCGATTGAATAATGCTCGAATGATACTCTTTGATGATGAATTGCTGTGTCCTGTTATTTTTATTAGAGCTTGTTCTTCAATTCCGGTTTTACTTGACTAACTGCTGTCACTCGATTTTAGTGATTTGTAATTTTGACACGTTTGACATCTATAACAATGCGTCATGCTGAGCATTTAGTCCATTTGGAAATTTCATTAATTCCAATCGGCACATTTTTATACCAACCTTTAAAATTTTTCTTGTGCCAAAAGAGATTTGGTATAAGAAATACTCTGTCCAATGTTATAGAAGTGCCTCGTTTTTCCATGAACTTTTTAAATAAGTGTACTTGGCAAATATCTTCCTCTAAAATATGACTCTCTGACAAAATAAACACACGAGGTGCAGTACAATATTTACCTGTTTAAATTTAATAATTACATAACACTAAACATTCTCAATGTTATTAAAAAGAAGTGATGTTGAGGTAACTGCTCTTGCATTTAAAAAAAAATAAAGTGGAATAGGAAGCAGTCTAAAGAGATTATCGATCCACTAATTTATATTATAATGTGCTTTGCATTTTAAACAACTGCGTCGCCAGACTGGCTTTCTGTTATTTTAAATATTCCTGCAAATTAATCACTCTGTGTTTGGTTATATTTAAAAACATGACACGCACCGCTGCCAAAACGGAACTAGACGGATTTATGGTCCACTATACTTATTTATTTATAATTAACGATCACATTATGCCATTATCACGTCTCTGTGAGCCTCATTAGTGGGATAGCATTTTAGTTTAATGCTAATGTTATCTAATAAAATTTAATAAACTTGTTTGCGAGCGGAATGTTTTTGCTTCAGTATTTACCTAGCGTATTTTTAGTTATATATAGCAGATGGGACTATTTGTTTTTAATTTGCAAAAATATAAACTCGTTCGGTAGGAATATTAAATGTTATTTAAAATTCATGTATCTTATACGTATAGGCAACCATACATACACGACACTGTATACTTGGTTGCCTATATGCCAAAATATACTTTTAAATAAATTGTTATTTTTTTTGCTTATACAGGATGTGACGTTTATAAAACTATAAAATAACTTTTACAATAAAATACTCATATAAAAATGTTTGATCTTTATGTATTTTCAAGCAAATTAACGACATTTTGGAGAAGGCTTGAATTCGTTTAGTATTCCTTAAATGCAGCCACAGATCACTCTAGAACTTATCATGGCCATCTATGCAGTGGTGTCATGACAGGCATCTAGATTAAAGAAAACCAACCCAAACTTTATTTGTGCAACCATGTTTAGATCAGTTGAGCTTGCATTGTCATAATAAAACCTAAGCCAAAATATTGCGTCAACTAGGTACCGTATAAAATGTTTTTCTTTTAATTTTTTTCCTTGTTTTCTTTTTTGTCTATGTACAATTTATTATAATAAACGGAGAAAAAATATTTCTTTCTACTTCGAAAACCCAAAACGAAGTATATTTGTTGTGTTATCAAAAGTGACAATAAAATTTGTTTTTCTATGTGAATGTATTTGAAGGTGTAAATTGACACTGGTTGGGGCATTTGTTCACGGAGTAGTTAGTTTCGTGCAATATTATTAATACTTGTGCTTGTGCAAAAAATGAAATTTGCCACGAGAATACATGAAGATTTAACTTTTTTTATTCCAAATATTGTTAACAAGCAGTTCTAGAGCCTTACAATTTTTATACATTATACCAACACTCAAACTTCAAATAAAACCAACTTGTTCATGTTTTCATTATATTTATTACAAATATAACAAATATATCATTAAATAAATAGTCTAATTATGTTTCTGTGGTAAATTAATTAAGAAAAACGATAAACGGAACCTTGCGAAATCAGTACATCTTCAAAAGAAATGCAATAAATAAATTCAAACAATTGCCCTAATCTGACAAACTTTGGGTGATGCTATTTATCATCAATTAAAGAATATCACACGATCACTGACCATTACGCTCCAAAAGAAAAGAAAAAAACCTAAGAAAATCGTCCGGGGTACCTCGATACCACTTTAACTAGAGTCACTTAAAGTTCGGTGTGCCTCGGTTTTAGATCTTCTATCCTTTGCAAGTACTCGCTCTTCTCGATGCATCCTTCGCACTCCTCGCCCCAATCGTTGAGGATCTTCTTCAGATCCCTCACTTTGAGCTTCTTCAAATCGACGGTTTTTAGGTCGATTTCCACGTCATAGCGTAATTCGCAGATCTGGGCATCCTTCTTTTTCAGCTTCTCGCAGATCTTGTCCGAGGGCATGGACCAAGATAAGGGCTTGGACATCTCCCCTAAGATACCTGTCGCACTCTCTTCTAAGCCTCCCAAATAGTAACACTAAAATAAGCGGTTTTAAGTGAACTTTATTTGTTTTGTGATGCAACTACTTACAAATCTATTTTCCTTGTTCTTTAACCCTTTACAGAACTGTTTGAACTCTGCTTCGATTTTTTTATGGTCTTTCTTGACATCATCAGTCAGCGTGGCAGAGAATTTGTCCAAAGTTTTTATACAAACTGGAAAAAAAGGAACGATTTAATACTTCTTACCTTCAGCATATTTAATTCGATATACCTTCACATTCTCCAGGTTTTAAGCTGTTTACAGCAGCCACCGCTGCAAGAAGTACTAGGAAAACAGCTGGGTATTCCATTTTATAACGTACTAAAGCTGTAGAATAAAAGATAGGAATGAACAGTTTTCCGAAAGATAGGTTAGAATTTTAAAAACACCCATTCATGTATTACTCAGTAAACTATATCAATAAAGTTATATTTAATTCTATTATAGAATGCTTACCGAATGGTATGATAATATAAATTGACTGCTTTAAACACTAAACGACACCTTTTCAATTTGTTTAATTTCTTTACACGTTGACAGAATAAAAACTTTTAATGGACCGTCCAGAATCTGTCAGTTTTCGTTGGCGCATCGCGATTGGGCCACGTTTTGATGACACTAGAGAATCCAAGCCAATAGAAAGCGACAACGTCAGATCTTAGCCAATCGCGAGTACACGTAAGGCGGCAAATATTCAATATCCTAAGAGTTTCAATATCCTTATCTGTTCAGATAATTTGCCATAAACCAGACATTTTACTCACAAAAATATACTTTTGTTTAACCAACAAACAATAGTCGTTTGTGCAGTAGTAGCATATCAATATTTTTAACTTTATTGTTTACTGTAGAATTAAAGCAGCTTTATACATTGTAAATGATATATGTTATCATATTAAATAAATTCATAATGCCTTTTTATGAATTTTCATGTGCCTGGTGAGATGGCTCGCCTGCGTGAACTTTTTCGGACACGATTTGCAAGTGTAGGCTTTTTCGCCAGTGTGCGTGGCCAAATGTGTCTTTAAATGTTGCGACCTCACAAAACCTTTACCGCAAACGATGCATTTATGCGATACAACGTTGTTGTGCCGTTTGAGGTGAACGTTTAAATGGGAACTCGTAAAAAATTGTTTGTCGCAAATTTTACAACAAAAAGGCCTTTTGTCATCGTGAAACCTAAAAAGTAATGGAAAAGAGTAAAGATTAAAGCTAGGCCCACACCTGGGAAACATACCTCGTGTGAATTTTGAGATATCCGGCAGTTTTAAAAGATTTTTGGCAAATTCCGCAAGTGTAAGGCGTCTCGTTTGAATGTATTTGATTGTGGTGTCGCAAGCTGCTGGAATGGTTGAAGGATTTACCGCAAACGTAACAAATAAAAGGGCATTCGCCGTTGTGGACGCGCATATGTGCCCTTAGTCCCCCACTTTGTTTGAACGATTTGTGGCAAAGTGTACAGCGATGTGGTCGTTCTCCTAAAATGAGTTATGTATCGTATATACAATAAGCAATGTGTCGACTGCTGTACCTGTGTGGATTCTTTTATGAACCGTGAGATGTTCAGCTCTTAAAAATTTCTTCTCGCACACATCGCAACCATATGGCCTATCCCCAGTATGTTTCTGGTAATGCTGGTTAAGATTACTCTTCGTTTTTACGATTTTGCCACATACATTACACTGATGTATTTTTTGTTTATCTGTACATATTTCTTCTTTTAAATCTTCCAAATTTTGGCCTTCGTCTTCAATATCTTCACTGCTTTCCCTGTCTAAGGATTCTTTATTTCCCGCAATTTCTGTTGTGATAATATCAGACGTACCATCACCTTTCAAATTTGGTGGAAAATTTGGAGGCGTAGAATGACTCGACACATTCTTATCTTCTGAAATCGACTTTATATCCTTTAGTTTGTCTATTTCAAGAACTTGTCTCAACAATAAATCATTTTGCACGACTTTAGACTTAAATACATAAAAGTTTACTATTATGTTTAAACATTTCTGGCAAATTTGTTTAGGCAATCCATCATCTGAATCTACCTGCACACAAGAAAGTATGTTAAAATATGTGGAACGTTTTTCTTATGCCAATGTACCTGGACTGAAATACAAGAAGTAAAAATGTAAGAGTAGGATAAAGATGTAGGGTTATATGTCGAAAAAATACTGTTTTTGGCACCTAATTTCAGGCAAGCCCTACAAATCGAACTACTCAGATCTATATCTGTGCTTTCCATAACTTTTTTCAATACAATTTACTTTTCAATAAGTTGCGTTAAAGAATCTTTTTAAGGTTTTTGTCATTCTAACCTCAATAAACTGTTTTCATTCTTTCTGTCATTCTGTCAAACAATTAACAATGGAAAATAGAACGTCCTGAATAAATTTTGCGTTATAGAAATAACTACAGTTCCGAATATATTTATCTTTCTCTAAAGTTTAACTTCATTGGTAAGAATATGTAGGATATCAGAATCAAACCAATTACGTGTTGATAAATTGAAGAGTATATTTTTATTCTTGGCAAAGTTTCATTCTGTTCAGTCTAGAAAATCGAAGTATGTACGAGGAGCGATACATAAAGTTGTTTTACATTACAGGGACTGATCAATACATTTCCGTAATGCTTTTTGTTAAATGAACGTATTAAAAATGCGTTTAATTTTCATATAATTTATTTAATTTCCATTTATGACATCTTAAAAGTAAGAATTGGTTATCCTATTTAAATATTAAATAGTCAATTTTACCTACTCTATCAAGTTTAAATCATAAAAACTGCTTTCGTTTCACTAAATTATCAAAACCTGTGTAATTTCATATACAATAAATTATTATAATACTTTACTGCTCAAATCGCACGACGCATAATATTGTCACCTAACTAAGAATCCTTGGCAGACGTAGTATCAAATATACCTTTCTAAAAAATATATACGCTTAATATATATTCAGATATGTGTAGTGATGGCGTTTAAAAAGATATACTATTGACTACTAAGAAGCATAATTTAAACGGACTCAATTTTGCTAAAACGATTTCTCATTCTACTGCCCAGTCAGGGAATGTGTTAAAGTCCCAAATCACTGCTCCATAAAACGGGAAAACTGTGAAGAGAACAACCAAGGAGATGATGCACACTCCCAACCCGATTTTGACCATCTCCGTCGATGGCATATTGCAAGGGGCAGCTGCTATGGCGTTCGGAGGGGTGGAGACTGGTAGACAGTAAGCAAAGGAGCAGCAGAGCGCGGCAGGCATCATCAGGTACATCGGGTGAATCTTGGCCACCTATAACGAATATAACGAATTATTTTGTCAAGACTGAAACGTAAAAATACTTACCAAAGATATTTCAGCTAACACTGGTAGCACAACGTTGGCCACAGCAACGTTACTGGAAAACTGCGTTAGGATGGTGGCCATCAACCCCGATATCATCATGACGTAGAACTTCGGCAGCGAGGCGAACCCTCGAAGATGCTCTGCGATCATGTGACTCATCCCGCTGACTTTAGAAGCCTCGGCTAGGGCGAAACCACCGCCCAAGAGGAAGATTAACCCCCACGGCATCTTCTTCTGGATGATATTCCAAGTGACTAGGGACTGTGACGCCACTTTAGGCCTCTTGGACTCGTTCTTGCTGAAGATGTAGATGAAATCTGGACGGGCGGGTATGATGAAGAGGAGGAAGACGACTATGAGGGCTGCGGTAGCGTCCTTAACCTTAAAATGCAATAAAAAGATGTTCAAAAACCACTTCTCTGACAAATACGTCTTTGTCCCTAAACTGGCTTAGTTTAGGGTAGTGCTTTTCGGTACTAAGCATTCTGAAACAGTTTTTTTGTCCAACTGTAAAAAAAACGACTTTTTTCTAAGTTCATGCAAAAAACAAAACTTTATTGAACTATACTTATTGCACTAGTGCAATAAAATATTTATTGCATTCATCTGTCATTCTACTACAGCGTTTTGTCATCATGACAAATATAAACGTTCAAATCGACGTCATATTTTCCTACACTTAGTGTCATCTAAATAAAACATTTTTTAGTTTTTGCATGAACGTAGAAAAAATATTGTGTGCAACAAGCACAAAAAGTAAGTGTTTATTGCACGCGACGTGAAATTGTCAACACCAATAACTATTTTTAATCGCTAAGATACGTAAAACAAGATATCGTGAAAAAATGGAAACAAAAACGCATAAAACATTATATTTTTGTCTCCAACCGAAATGAATTTGTGCTTTGAAATAATTCAAACCAATTTGGATAATAAAGCAAAGTAGGATATATCGATGTAGTCATGGATACTTTGTCAAACATTAATTGCCATATCGCTATCCACAGTTTTGCGTGTGTGGTTGAAGAAAAAAATATTAATCTATCCATTTTATAGTGACCGATAAAAAGCTTTGGAACCGCTGTCTTGGAATTTGACAAGTCATGGTGAATGATGAATGTCTGTTGTACCCTGGACTATAAACAAGAAAGGCCACGGTACCCCTTAAATAGTAAACAAGACACAGATACGATATTTACAACTCATCGATCTTCTTTTTGTCGAGGAATATTTCCATTGTGGGACAGGTTGAACGTTCTGAATCTAACCTAGTCCGTAGATAACTTTAATGTGGGTCAATTAAAAAAATAGCGGCGAGAGCAAGCTCCAAGTCTGGTGATTGAGTCTTCCTTAGCAACAGATAATCGAATGTCTCGATCAAAAGGCACTTTCACAAGAATCTCAACTATACCTACTTTACAAATAAACTACGTGACCTTCGTGTAATTTTTGTATCGCCATTTTTGACGGGAGCTTTGGTCATGGGCGCACTCGAAATTTGTTCCAGAAGGGTCTAAAGCACCACTTATACTATTTTTTTTTTCATATCCACGAATGAATGTACCAGTTGAGGACCATTGCAAATATGAAGACTTAAGAGGTATTTAATTAATTTCTATTTTTTTTTTAGTTAATCAAAGACAAATGTAGAAACAGGGAGGAAAGGGTTTTATAACATCATAATGTAAAAAAATTATTTAGAATATTTTATTACTCTTGACAATTTAATTTATATATAAAAAAGCCCACATGTCACAGTGTAATTGTCACTTTGACAACAATAAATGCACTAGTGGTTTTATCATTTATTCATTCAAAATAAATAGTCTGACATTTTTGTCAACAACTTATTGCATTATTAAACACTAACGAGTCGATTCGGTGAGCCTATGAACAACGAAATTAGACAAATTTTTTACTTTTTGCGATGTGGAGGGATATAAATTTGAACCAGATATTTCCATAAGGAGATTTAATGTAATATTGCATTCCGTAAGGGAAAAGGCTACAAAGAAGCAGTAGTTAAAACAATTTGGAACACCACCGCTAAAATGCTACAAAGTAACTATTATAAAGAATTCAATATTGTATTTAACCCTTTCACCGACCTATGGTTTAATTCATCACGAGCTGCATGTAATGTTAAACGTAAAATCTTACAAGCACAACCCGAAAAGAGAAAATGCAGTGCATTAGCTCTTAATAAATATGACATATTTGCAATGGCCAGATTATATGATAAAAATGAACCGGAAGGACTTCAAAACAAATTATATCACATTTTGGCGTTTGAATTAGCTTGGCTTGGAGGAGAAGCAACTTACTGCAAAACCACTTATTTTGTATCTGAAATTGAAAATAATGGAAAAGAAACTGAACGTGTCGAGTATAATCATCTATTTTCGAAAACGAAACAATGCGGTGACAATAAATTATGTGACAGCAAATGGATTACGCCTCATATTTTACAGGAAGATATTTACCCAGTACGTTTATTTAATAAGTTGATGGAAAAACGAGGCATTTCTATAACATTGGAAGTATTTCTTACACCAAATCCCTTTTGGGAGAAGAATAATTCTAAAAGTTGGTATAAAAATGTGACGATAATGACATTTCCAAATGGACTAAATCTTCAGCAAGGTCTATGATTGGTATAGATGTCAAACGTGTCAAAATAACAAATCACTCAAATCGAGTGGTAGCAGTTATCGAATTAACTAAAAGCGGAATTGAAGAACAAACTGTAATAAAGATAACAGCATTATTCGATCGATTCGTTTGGAAAAAGAACAAACTTCAACATCTACTACAGAAGCGATTAGCTGTGGCACTCGTGGCGACATTAGTATTCCTCGCATGAATTTCAATAACTGCGTGTTTAATAATTGTACGCTCGAATAAAAATGTATTTATTTTTAGTGTTTCATAAATGAAGTTTACATTGATATGTTTCTAAATTTATTATTCATTAAATTGTCTTGCCGAATTACACTCGATGTGTGTTGTTTACATTCTAAAAACGCATCGATTGGTTTACTATGTTTTGCCATTTAAACATAATTACTGTTTTTGAAATGGAGCTCCGTAATTTAGATTATACAACGCATGTTCTTGTGATAATAATTGCTCTGTAGATTATTTCAAGTAAAAGTACTAATCAGCCAAATAGCAATTAACAGTTGCATAAGGCTAATTAAGAGTGATATATGCACAGATCGCATCTACTTTATTACACTATTAAAATGGTACGCTTTAAAATGTAACTGCAATTACAGCAAAGTAAAATTCAAATAAACACGTGCTACCAAACAACTGTTAATGTAAATAGTAAATCTGACCTTGTGCTGCGTGATCAATTCCGCCCATCCCGCTATGAACTGAGGCTTCCTGAAGAACCAGAGAATAATGGAGAGGACGAAACACAGCCCTACGGCTTTCTCGTGGAACGACATGGGACCCATCTCTTCGATCTTCTGTCCGATGAGCCTCCTGGCCACGGTTTCCCCTTGGGTGCCCACCCTGATCTTCTTGGCGTCCACCGAATTCGGCCTGAACAGACCCATGAAGAACACCTGCAGCCAGATGACGGAAATGTACATGATCAGGAGCATGATAGGCACGTTCAGCACCATCCACTTGTTAAACTCCACACCTACAAACCAAAGATTGTTTATTAGCAAGGGGTTTTTGGACATTACCTACGCTTTTACCAACCTGGACTGTCAGGGAACAAAGTCTCGTATAACCCCTTAAAAGTTAAGTTGGTTCCAGATCCAATGATACACCCTAAACCACCTATATTAGCAGCGTACGCCGTGGAGATAAAGTAACACATGGTGGTCTTCGTCGGCCTCTTGGTCTCCTGTTCCATATGCTCTGCTAAATGCTGTTCCTCCAGGTCGTTGCTCTCGTACATCTCCCCGATACCTTGTTCCTCCAAAGCCTTCAAAGTGGCCTCGACAATGGGAATCATCATCGCCGTAGCGGCGGTGTTCGAGATCCACATGGACACAAACATCGTGACGGTCACCAGCCCCAAATTCAACCTCCGGGGACTACACCCTACCTGCAACAATTCGAAAAGTGTTAGAAAATCAAAGAGTCCGAGTCTGGAGACCACTCACCAGTTTTATGACGTGTAGGGCTACCCTTGTATGCAAATGGCAGTATTCCACGGCTATGGCGATCACCAAGCCCCCAACGAACATCATGTTGGTCTCCTTGAGGTAACACAGCGAGACCTTGTCCGAGTCCAGGACCCCCATCAAAGGAAATAACACCATGGGAATAAGCGACGTGACGGGTAAAGGTAAAGCTTCGAATACCCAGTACCCTGCCATTAAGAGGACCACGTAGAGGCATCGCATGGCGGCGGTATTGTTGCAGAGGAAGACTGGCAGGAGGACTAGAGGGTATACCACCACGAATATGGTTTTCCAGTAGATCCTGAACGCACGCAGGAGGAGGTACCATTTGTTAGCCATGTTTTCGAAAGTTTTCACTGGAAAAAATGTAAAAATACATCGTTACGTTGTATGAGGTGAAGCGATAGTGGAAAAATAGAAGAATAGCGTTCCACAAGATGCCTTGTTGAGCCTCCATCTTAAAATCAACAATGACAAGCTGCAAAGCAATAATGTTTAACGATCTTTTCTTACGAAACATATCTTATCTTGGATTCAAAATAAACTACTTATTTGTATGTCATTAATACAAAGGGGTTTTAAATCAGGCAAGTAAGGAGGCTGCTTGTCTGAATTATCCTACGAATAGATAAAATACAAACAGAATATACGTACTTTTTAATTTATTTAAATCTAGCAATCACAGACGCAACTATCACACTCGATAAGAGGCACAGGCTACTAGATCGCGCTCACTAGGCCCCAACCGAACAATTGACCGCGAAAATCAAGTCCACTACGACGTGAGACCTCTCCTAGAGTACACAATCGTCCTCGACAGGTGGTTTTCAGCGTGACAAGACCTAGGGCTCTTCTCTATGAACAACCGCATTCGCATGGTAACTTGACAATCGCGCATCGCTCGACTCGATCGCCGTTTTATAGCCCACAGCGATGTCAGAGGTCCTCCTTGTTATGAATAATGATATACAAGGGTCGCTGAGATTAGGAGCAGAGGATGTTGCCGCTTGTTTTGGACATCTGGCTGGCTTACAGATCCAGTTTTCGGTGCAAAGTTGAAAGTTGAAGATCGGTTTTGTTGTTTCCAGGAAGAGGAAGGGGACTTTGATAACGAAAAAGTTGTGTGTGAAGCTTCTAGTACCAAAAGAAAAATCACTAGCATCTGGATTACAAGATTTCGGCAACTGTTAACTCAAACTTGACTTGAACTTGTATTTTAAAGCTGTGTAATAATTAACAGACATTTTCTTGAAAAGAGGACATGTTTATTTCCAAGAAATGCTTCTGATTAGTTTTGAGAACGAATAAGTCGTTAATAATACAATTCATGCAGTTACGATACGGGAAAACACTGTCTTTACTGTTCAATCAATAATAACTCGTTTCCTATTCCAATGATTAGGACATGCTGATATAATTACTATATAAAGCCAGTTCTGTATGTTAAGGCGTTTGACAATTAATGTGCAAGTAATTCCAAGAATTAAAAGTTTTGCGTCACATTTCACACTTGATTAACTTGAACGTCTCAAGTTGATATAATTAATGATATCAACTTTTTTAGATGAAAGTTCTGCATGCAGTGGCGCACACAAAACTGGGACACCCTACCTAAACAGATTCAAGATATCTGCTGCCGTTGTTGGAATATTGTGAAAAAACTGAAAATAGGGATTTTAGGAAATGTCGTTTCGTCGTAAAAATATTTATACCGACACTAGTTTTCGTCATGCAACATTTAGTTGTTTTTTTTTTTTCTAATGAGTACCATATTGAATCTTGACAGTAACAGATGTAGAATAAACCACTATTTTATTTGAAGAAAAATTTGTCATTTTGACAGAGTCGACATTTGCTAACTTTATTTTTATTGTTAGAAGCCTTACTTCTTCGAAATATTTTAAGGATGGAAATAGTGTTATATTTTGACATGTATAAGAAAAAAAACATTGAATGTTGCATAACCAGAGATGCCAGTGGTGAGTCACGACAAACGGATCGCCCTGTATAACCCAGGACCTAGGAATTTTGTTATAAAAAAACAACTCACCACAAAATATCGCACTATCTCTACAGCATTATTTGTTAGAGTGAACTGTGAAGAAGACAAAACGACGGAGCTACCGTTTTGTGGTACGCATGATCTATATAATTGCATCTGTGGTCAACGGGAAAAACTATTGCTAAATAAATTGCACAAAGAAAAAAAACAGCTCGATGTGTATGCACTTGGTTACAAGCTTCTCAGAAAATGAAATAATTGTTGGTTTGAATGAATATGTTCTGTGTAACAATGCTGCAGTCAATAAACTGGGAATGGTTACGATAAAATACACTGAGAAACATGGTTTTGTCAATATATGAGTTGTATGAATCTTGGATATCGATGTATAATAGTACAGAAACCTTTTCATATATAGATAGTGTGTGAAAAATCGTAACAAAATTGTAATTGATGCTTTTCAAGAACTTATTTTCAAATTTGAGATGGATATTTAGCAAAAACCCGACGAATCGGGTATGTACGTCAATGAACACAAACCAAAAGCTTCAATGTGGGAATCAATTAAATTTAGGTCCTGAAAAATACCTTAACGCCCTCATCTAGTTCGTATTGTATGTAACCGGTCTAAAGGTTAACCCAGTTTTGTTGACCGCTTTAATTGAGAAGGCACTTAAAGATCATCTACGCAATCAGAATCTACAGCGTAAACATTTACACAGGAAAAATGTTTCAAATTTACTTTTTTTACGTCCCATGTTTCCACGAATTGGCATTTTTCATTATTTTTTTACGTATACATCTGTCAAATTTAACTTTAGAGCCATGCAGGTCTGATTGTCCTTGCATGTACAGGATGTGTTACTGCGACGGCCCTTTGGAATATTTCAAAGACTACCTTGATTTGAGCTTTGAAAATTTGAACTCTGGCACTTGGTTATACCAAAAATAGCCATAATTTTGCTTATTTTAAATTTAACACCCTAAAAAACATTAAGAATAGATGCGTCATGTAAAATGTCAATGTCGTAAAACATTGTTTGTAAAGTAGTAGTATTTTCAACCTTTATATCGCTGGGCTACTGTAGTCTCTACATGTGTCAAATGCAGCTACTTTTACCGCGGTGTGCAGTGAGTGCAAGTGTAGAGCAACGCGAGGAAAATTTAAAACCGAATCGTGGAAGAGATGGAGGTACAGGGCGCCCATGGTGTATTGCAGCAGTGCTACAAGAATGACATTATTTTATTTAAATAGAACACCCCCAAAGATCAAATTTCAAAACAAATTACTCTATGGAATATAGTTATAGAGAAATCCGAGAAGTGTGGTTTTAACCAAGAAACCGCCTTCGGCTTCTAGAATACAGTTCGAATTCCTTGGAAAAAAAACTGATAAGTCACTCAATTAAGATGAAAGTAAACACATATTTTTCACTGCGTACTTTCCACGTGTATGCCTTACAAAATAATTTAAAAAACAACAAAATTAACGAATGTAATGGGTAGTTTTTGTTTTCATAAACATCGATTAAACATATGGAACGAAACGAGGTTGTATTGGCACAGAGTTAGATAAAACATTTATATTTATAACAACATTCGTGTGTGTATGCTCCGATCAGGAATTGCCCCTGTTTTCGATGACTGTTTTTGTTTTGGCTTGAAAAGTGACAAAATACTTGGAAATATGGAACAAGTGATATTAATATACAGGGTGGCCAGATGAAAACGAAACGTTTTCGTCAGGATTGTAGAAAAACGCTCAGACCCGTCGATTTTAGATTAAAGGGGGACATTCTTTGCTGGTATTTTTGACGCCGCCACTTTCACCCCCAAGCAAGGTAAGCATCACCCCAAAATATTTAAATGGCATTGGGGGTTGAGTAATATTTATTTTGAAAGCTCTTACAATTATCTTTACAATAGACTTTAAATTAGCAGTACTTGATTCATCAAGATGATGCAAAAAAAACAATCATTAATACCTAGTGAATCTTCATAGAGAACTCTAATATCAAAATAAACAATTGATGATATTTAGACGCCCTTAAACCTTTTTCTGATCAAATTTCTTAGTTTTTTCAAATGTACAGGGCGTTCTTCTTCCTCTGATTTGCATAATCATTATTTTTATCCACATTTTCAAAACATATTGACAAACAGGCAACAAACGTCAGCAATTACGTCTTGGACATCGATAAAACCTTCAGAAATGCAATGTTACGATTTTCGGAAAAATACGCCGTCGTTTTTTCGTCATTGCCAGGGTTATAGTCTAGACTGCTGTTTATTATCGATTATTAATAAATCATTTGTTATCGGCACGTTCTTGAACTTAAACAAATCGCTTATGAATTGCGGATGCTCTATTATTTATTATAAACATCGATTTTTAACTAATTAGTAATAAATAATAATATTTAGCTCATTATATTTACCGATGATGATAAATCATTGCAATAGATGCCCTAAAATCTAGCAGATTTATCCTGAAGAACAATGAACCTTTGTTTCACATATCTTATCGTCGTCACTGAAATGATTAAAATATGAAATATTGTTACGGGTGATTCAAAAATGGTGACCGAAAATGAAACCTTGGATTTTTTGGTGAATTTTGGAAAAATACGTCACCAATACCTTATATCTCCGCCACGGGAGCAGTAAATTTTAAGAAAAGGCTTCAGATTTTGGACATGGATAAATCCATGTCCAATTTAAAATTATTTAACTTACTACACACAACGCCAAAAGTCTTGGACCCCCTGTATATAAAATGTTTCGATTAAACCTAGTGGTCTTTCTTAATGTGGTAAAAAAGTACATGTACTCAGGGAACAAAAGAGACAATAAAAAATTGCAGACCTTAAACTTTTACTTTATTACCAATGTTTTTACAAATCTGGTCAGTTTGGCAGTGTATTCAAGTGTTCCTTTGAATTTTTGTACATTATAATGCCAGGACGTAAAATTTCTGCGTTTACCCGGGCAAGAATGACTGCTTTACACGATGCAGGACATTCTAATCATCAGATATCGAATATATTCGGCATTCCTAGATCATATATAATAATATATCTCTACCCCTCATTCTAATCACAGGGATTAGACCAGAAGTCGGAGACTTGTGCGGGAGAGGGGACGGCATATTACTATTAAGCACGCCGCATTTACGCCCAGGAACGACTTACTTTGGTAGACCCTAACCACTATTCAGTGCAGGAATGAGGGAAACCTGGAAAACCTCATTAATTAGGGGGGTAGTCAAATATCAACCGGTATCAATCTCTCACATTGACCCAAGCTAACATTATTCCACCCTACCATACCCGCAGAGAGGGTGCCAATCCTCTCCACGAATATAGCTTATATACGGTCTACCGGCAGCTGGGCGCGAACCAACTCCGATCTAGTCACCTCGATTCAAGTACTGACGCCTTAAATCGCGCGACCACTGACCGACGATATGAATATGAAGATATGAAGAATTTGATACAGTGGAAAACAGATCACGTAGTGGACGTTCTCGAATATCTAATAAAAGGGAGGATCGGTATTTGGTGCAATATACCCGTAGACACCGCACATCTTTAGCTTCAGTTCTCAGGGCTCACTTTCAAAGTACGTTTCGCCGTGTTATATCGACACGTACTATTCGAAGACGACTCCACAACGCAAATTTACGTGCTAGAAGACCATTACGGGTCCCCACTCTACTTCCAAGGCATCGTGCTGCCCGTCTCCAGTGGGCGCGAGAGCAAATTTGCTTTTACGCCAGTGGTGATGGGTCTTATTTACAGACGAAAACAGAATTGGGTTGGTTACTGATGACAACCGACAAAGAGTCTGGAGAGAACCAGGTCGTCAACAGCGACTTCATTTTCCCCGTGAATTTGCTCGATATGAAGGGGGTACCGTAATGTTTTGGGGTGGAATAATCTTCAACCGCCGCACCCCATTAATTCGCATGCCACAAAATATGACCAGTCAAATTTACATCGAACAAGTTATTACGCCCATTATCTACTCCTCTACTCGACCTCATCGCGCAAGAAGGGTTCAAAAGACACTCGAAGCAGGACAACTTCTCTCCTGACGTGAATCCTATTGAAAACATTAATATTCACCAAGGAATACGACGTTTCATTTTTAGTCATAGTTTGTGAATCACCCTGTATATTAAGAAATTGGACTTGCAAACAAAAAATGAACGGAAAGTTTTACGGGACAGAATAATATTACATAAAAACTAAATGTTAAATCAGCAAAGGTAAACAAACCTCTATTTATAGAAGTTCGTCTCGATAATCTCACCACGCTATCATTGTAGCTTGGCCTACTATGATCTTAGCGCGTTGAATTGCTCCCGGTTCAAAAAAGGCAAAAATTTACTATAACATCTCGATAACCTCATTTAAATGAACCATGATTTAAATTCTTACGATACCTGAATCAAAAGAACTGTCGTTTCTTTCCAAGGATGATAAGTTTTGTTAAATTTTATAAAACAAATGAATTACGATTTGAAATTAATGACACGTAAAAACGCGTTCGCAAGACCGGTTATTTGCATTTGTAGAAAAAACTATCTCAACAAGATTTGTATCACAAATTTGAAATTGAGATTTCACACACACAAATAACACTTTGTGTTCTATTTATATCCGGTATTACGCACTCTGTTCTAAAATATCTGAAAAACGAAGGTTAAAGAAACGCATTTATGACTTATCAGGCAATGTATGGGTTCAAAAGTCACTGCTAATAAGAATTTTTTGAATAACATCACTCCTCGTAGAAGTATTGCATTATTTATAACAAAGTCGAAAGTTTAAGTATTCAACGGAAAAAAGCGAATGGAGGAGCCCTAAATCTGGTCCCTGCGATACACTTAAAAACAAAAATATTTACAATTCGAACAAAACATATCGAATCATCGCAACTGATGCAAATTTTGTTATTATCCGTTTATTATTCTGGTGAACTTGACCCCATAACAAAAATTAAAAAAAAATGTGATACGCAAATGAAGAGAGAGGTCATGTTTGCAAGCTGTTGCGTACCGACCAATTTTTTTTGGTATTTTAGTTTTCATATGGTGAAATTTTAAAGAATTCGTGATCAGAAAATTGACGTAAAAAATAACTGGAAACAACAACATATGTAAAACATCGTTTATTATGCCAATAACAGGCATTTACAGGGCAAACTTTTCTTAAAAAAATATATTATCAACAGTTGTACAGTATCCTGTTTATACAGGGTGTCCCAAGTCGCGATCGATATATGATAAAGTATATACAGGGCGATTCTGAAAATTGTAAGTTTGAGAACTATAAACGAAAAATATGGAAATAGACAATATATTTCAAATATTTTAAAGGCTTTGCAAATTCCAAATATAATAATACATAATATAATACAAAAATAGTATATTAGTTGAAAATCGATAGCAATCAAGAAAAGTAATGACAATTTGTATGTAAGACTTAATCATTGATCAATAATTCATATAATGATTGCAATTAAATAAACATCTGAGATAACTGTCCGCAAGTGATATACAAATAGGGGATTTTCTTTAATAAATTTAACAAACAATTATAAACTGTATGCTTAGTGAACATAGTGCAAAATTCAAGATGCTTGATCATTGTGCCAAAACCCATCAATAATTCAAATAATGATTGCAATTAAATAAAAAATCTCATATAACTACCCACAATTCATATACAAATAGGGGATTTTCTTTTATTAACAACATTTAACAAACTGTATGCCTAGTGAACAAAGTGCAAAGTCCAAGATGCTTGATCATTGCGCCAAAAATTCATCAATAATTCAAACAATGATTGCAATTAAATAAATATCTGATATAACTGTCTGCAATTGATATGAAAATAGGTGATTTTCTTTTATTAACAATATATACTTAACAAACTGTATGCCTAGTGAACAAAGTGCAAAATTCAAGATGCATGATCATTGCGCCAAAAATTCATCAATAATTCAAACAATGATGCCAATTAAATAAATATCTAATGTAACTATCCGCAATTGATATCAATATTTAAAAAACTATATATCTATAATTGAAAACGTGCAAAGTCCAAGATGCTTGTTCATTGCACCAAAAATTCATCAATAGTTCAGATAACGATTGCAATTCAATAAATATCTAATATAACTATCCGCGATAGATATCCAGACAGGGGATTTTCTTTTATTAACAATATTTAAAAAAACTGTGTGCCCAGTGAAAATGTGCAAGTCCAAGATGCTTGATCGTTGCTCCAAAAATTCATCAATAATTCAAACAATGACTGCAATTAAATAAATATCTGATATAACTGTCTGAAATTGATATGCAAATAGGGGATTTTCTTTTATTGACAACAACATTTAACAAACTGTGCCTAGTGAACAAAGTGCAATATCCAATATGCTTAGCAACGAATATCAAGCTTTTTCTACAAAAAAATAAACACGCGAAAGCTCCTCACCTCTGACTATTGTGTATATCCTGTCCTGCAGCTCAGTCCTTACATAGTAACACTTTGGTTTAGAACATAGTTGTGGTCATATCCACTCAGGTGACTTGGAGACCTCAAAGTAGGTATTACTGCAACAAAATATTACTATGGTGCCTAATGAGTTGTAGTCTTGTCTAACTTATGATACCAGTGGCGTGCTAAAGGGCGGGTTGAAGGTAACTAAACAAGAAAATTAATAGTTCTGGGAAACCATTACGAGCTAGTCAATATATTAAATAAGTAAACATCAAACGTTTTTTACTAAAAATATACAAAATATTAGGTAACATCCATTCATCTGTTAAAAACAGCAAATAAATTAAAACGTCGAAAATAGATTTATAGTAAAATATTGCATAAATACGTTTTGCAATTCAACTCAGAAAAATTGCGACAAACTAATTATGAAATAGAGTATAATTGGTATAGTTATCAGTTAAGGATACTTGGAGCTAAAAATAAAATTTTGCTTAATTACAGTACAGGGTGAACATTCTATTTAGTCTCGTATAGTCTTACTATTGAATCAAAAGAAAATCGGCAAAATGTATACTCTGTACATGCATAACTGAACCTGAAAATTATAGTAAAAACAAAATGACAGTGGAAAACAAGTTACTTTACAGTCAGTCAGTAGTAACGTTATTTTGTTTTACTTTTTAAGCAGATTTCATCTTACCAGAAGATCCTGTTCCAGCCGACAGATACAGTAGGAGCAAAATGATACCACGTTGCATATTCTTCACAGATTATGCTACCAAGTACACAGAGATAAAACAAATCAAAATCTAGACGGCAGTAAATCAGCATGTTATTATTTTTTTTTCATAAATCACTTGGCTGCTAGGTCACTGATCACGCAACCTGTGACGAACAGTGTTGCCATTTCTACATACTGCCAGAGATCTAGATCAGTATAGTTTAAAAATTATTTTTGGTACAATTTTCGATAGATCTGACGATTATTTTGAAAAAACAACGTGCTTTCCAGGGTATAATTATATCAAAATATACAGGGTGTTCAGTAAAAAATGGGCCATGCCTTAAGACTAGCTTTAGGACGCAGTTTTGTCTAAAATGATGTATATTGGCGATACGCAATAAATATACCTTTTTTAAAAATTAATCAAACGCTATTTCACAGTAATCATTTTCCAAAAATTTGTACATTTAACTCAAAAATCAATTAGACATTCGTGTTTATCTCTCAAAAAAAAATATATTTTTTTTAATTTGAATACAATTACCCAAGTAATAGAAAAATAGTCGTAAAAAAATGAAACAAAAACTATTTTCTCAGGCTTACAATTTCTTCAGCAACCAAAATTGTACTAATGGTAAGTTGATTAAAGTATGGCCCATTCTTTACTGAACATCCTGTATTGCTTGTAATAAAATGTTTGGTGTTACTGATTTTAAACGCTGTTTTCTGATATAATTGGTCAATTAGCTTTACAACTAGTAATTTTTCAAGTATCAAGGTACAACAAGACTGGAAAATGATGCATACATAAAATAACACTACAAAAAACATGCATTATAGCAGACAGGTTGATAAAGCCAATGGCAATGCTGTAAACGATGGTTTTAGGACAATTATTGTATGTGCATCATAAGCTAAGTTTTACTTTATTTATTTTTTTAATTTTGTGTATAAAAGCTCTAAAACCTACAAAAGGGGTGGCCTCTGCTCTAAAGTTTTATAATCTAATAATCTACAAAGTGCATACAAAAAGGTAATTTTCTGTTCCCACAATTTCTAAATATTCCCCTTACTCTTGAAAATTGTTGGAACTAACGACTGTAAGGCTAAAAATATATTATCTGTCGATTATTTTTTATTCTCTGCCAAGGTCGTTCTTCATTTAAACTTGCAGTTGAGTACGTACTTCCATGAGTTAACAACGAGGTAGATCGGGCGATCTTTGATATCTCGTCTTTACCACTTTTACGACCTATTAATTTCATTTAGTAGTAGTTTAATTGCGCCAGTGACGCGCGCTGCAAACAGCCAAAGGGGCCGCCAAGTCCATTCTAATGAAGCAAATGAAGAATTCTGTCCAATTATACGTCACTGGACTATAGATAGAGGCCCTGCGTAATATATTTCTTATTAAACTATTTCTACACCCATTTGGCAACGAATCCATCTCCTAAACGTTGCAGTATCGACCAAAATGGAACGCACTGTGTTTATCGGGATGAAAAATGTATGATGATAAAATTTACAAACATCCCTACCTGTAATCATTAAAATAGACGGCCTTGGTGCAGACATTGAACCTTTTTTGTCGACAGGTAAAATCCAAAGTTATTTTGCAGAGAATACTTAGGTTGCAAAAGTCAACAAGCCTTTTTCATACTATCATAATTTAAAGCACACGAAGTGAGATTTGATATGTATAAACTCAATACTATTCATGTTTTACCACAGTTCAACTACTTTAATCACTGTCTAGTCAAGAATGGATCACCAGTAATTATTGCCTAACATATATTTTCTAAAAGAATTGGGTTTGGTCCAAAAGAAATATGTGTGTGTGAGTCATAAGTTCAATTAGAGATCTATTTTTACCTATAAAGTGACTTTATATTACTATATTCCAAAATTTTTAAAAAAGGAGTAATTTCTGAACACAAAGTGATAGCAATAGGTGCACCTAGCGTGAAGGTTAGGAATCGATAAAATCGACAAGGCCACCGTTTTTTGTTTACTGAAATTACACTTCAATGAGTTAAATACAACAAAGTGACAGTATACACTTAATTGTTTACTATTTTGATCGACCTTACATAAAAATAATTGTTTAAAAATGGTAGTGAAACAAGTAAAAATGCCTTTTAAAGTCAGAATAAATGACTACAGTTTTTTTGTTGGTACTTTCACAGTTCAATCGATTTTTCAGCAAGGGCGCAGTGAAATAAAAGTTCATGCTTTTTCTTGACAAATGAATTTTGTAAATTACAAAACAGTGTCAGTTTCTCATACAAATTCTAGTCTAGAAAATATCAAAACTGAATAAACGATATTTTCTATCGACCAAAATCAGTGTCGAACAGATTTTAGCATTAATAGATCAAGTGAGTTGTGAAATTTTAGATCCTTATACCTTCAACTATACCTAGATATCGAAATTAACGAAATTATTACCAAAAGATGTTTTGAAAACAGTCTATCGTTGTTTCAGAAAGAGTTGAAAGAAAAGCAGGCAAGAATGGGTCATACTTCAGTAGTAGATTCTTCTGTCGAAAATAAATTGATTTAAATCGACTTACCTTAGTACAAGTTATAGGCTTGAGGAAGTTTTTTTTTTTTTTTCATTTTTTACGATTAATTATAATATAGTGGCACAAACTCTTCTCTATTAGAATAGGGACCTACAATTTCCTAACAAAAAAATTAAATGAATATTTTCTTTCACTTATAAACTTATTAAGGAAGTAAAATTGTACTAAGGTAAGTTCAAGTAAAATTGTACTAAGGTAAGTTCATTTAAATCACCTTATTTTCATCCAAGAAAGTTAGCCTTAAAGTGTGACCCAATAGCTAATCATTTTCCATAAATCTGTAACATTAAAAAAAATCTGAAACGAATAATAATAGTGGCACAGGCACTGCAAATTTAATGCTAAAATCAATCAGATATTCGTGTTTATCACACAAAAAAACAACGTTTTTTCCAACATTAAAATAAGTACAATCGTTTGTGATAATAATGGCACTCTTTAAAATGAATTTTGCGATTTCTTTTGAAGTGCTAACGTTTTCATAATGAAATCTACTTTAAACTCTTAACATTAGTTCTTTGTTGTTTCACTCACCAATAGAGTTTAATGAAATTTTTACTCAGAACTTCCAGAGGTCCAAATCTGTTTTGAGTTTCATTATTATTGCAATAGCATGTACCTACAATTTTCCAACAAAAAATAAAATAAAAAGAATACTTTCACAGGCCTTTTCTCAGAAATATAAGCTTCTTAAGGAAGTAAAATTTATACTAAGGTAAGTCTTATTTTTATCCAAGGACACCAGCTTTGAACTATGGGCCATTCTTAGCTGAACACTCTGTGTATAACAAATAAAAAAAATTAAAATCACCTTATCACGTAATCCCAACGAGCCCACTTCACAAAAAAATTTGAAATTTTCTGATAAGTTCACTTTAACTATAAGTTGCACTTCCAAGAGGTTTCCAGTCGGTTACCCAACGAAATCCACTTTGCCGCGTTCCCCACCCGCCGCTACCTTTATACCAAGATTTTTTGATGGATTTACCACGTTTACTCGCGTTTTCCTAGAACCGTTTGCTTTTTTTCACTCGCTGACAGTCTGGTAGGTCCAGACGATCCTTGATCTACTAGCGACGCGCTCTATCTCGTCTTACGATGCCGAGTTGTTTTCTCAATGGTCTTCAGAATGGGATGCAGCCTTTTTGCGGTGGTACTTGAACTGGTTCGGCCTTTTCTGAAAGTATGGACCGATCTAGACTGCAACGGTGATGTCTTTACCACTTGCGCCTGACTGATGATGGCCGCATTGGCGTAGCCGTTAATCGAAAGAGGTGAAAGTTGCCGAGGCAAGATGGAAGAGGGTTGGGGCTAAGGAGACGGCAAAATAAGCGGTGGCGGTTGGCGGGAGGAAGAGGCTTGATACGATAGGCTTGTTCAGCATATTTTTTTATTTCATAAATCGAAAGTATAGCGAAAAATAATGGAAATGCAAAATATTCGAAAGTTTAGTACTTTAAAATTGATTACAAATCTCCAGCGCGCGAGAATGGGGCGTGGCCAGGAGCTACGTCAGGTCACGCGTAAGCCCAGCGATTGCGCTCGACTCGATGCTAGTTATATGCATTTTTGAAATATTGTTTCTGTTGTGTACTGCTTGTTTGATTCAGTATAAGTGCAAAAAAAGTATTGCATAGTCCCAGAATCCACAAATATAAGTACAAATGTTGGACAAAATTATTTATTTGTTTGCCAATGGGCCAAAAATGAAAAGAAGCGCATGGCAACGTGCAATGCAGAGATCTGACTTTGTATCTGACAAAGGCACGAGATTTTGTTATAAGGATCACTTTGGCTGAAGAGGTCATAGAACATTATTTTTGTTTAAAAGCCATGAAATGTGGGAGAATATAATTAAAATCAGAAGTGTTTCGTATTAAACACATAGCAAAAAAAGTCCTTATTAAAGAATTATGACGGGCCCTTACCCCTTCTTTCCTCCGTTACATCGGCGTCAATGGTCGCGCATCGCTGAAAGACGGAGTGGGAGTGATACATATTTTTGTCATAAATATTAAGTATCTTTATGGGCTCTGTTTAGCCTGCCCGTAGCCAAAGACAGGATTGTATTGTGTATAAATAATAGCGATTCATAACATAATCTTAATTTGTTTACGTGTGATGTAAAATTTTAGGTAATTATATAATTTAGGAGAAAATGGTCAAAACTACATAGAATTTTGGACTTGCCATGGTGAAATGCAAAGTTCATTGGTCAAAATTTGTGTATGCGCTATTGGAAAAGCAAATAAAAAATCAGGTAGACTCAACTTTCAAAAGTGCGTTTGTTACTGTTTGCTTTCCAAGTATTCAAATCATTTTTCAAATTTTTCTAGAGGCTTCCCAAATTTTCTAGGGAAATGGAAGTCTTTAGCATTTATCTCTAGAACGCGAATGTAACATTGTTATTTTGATGACCCTGTACATTAAACTCAAATTGACATAAGATTCCTGATTAAATTTTCCTACGTAAAGTAACATTATTGTTTATGTTGCAGACAGGGATTTTTCAAATATTTCGTCATTTTTAGAATGGTTTTCCCAAAGGAAAGTTTAACTGATACACATTTAAACAAACTGTTATATGTATTTCTTACCTTATATTTCTCATCTCTTACATATCATGAAACGCCAGAAATCTCTGGTATCTACTTATAGGTTAATAAGCTAACAAAAGGAAGTAATTTATTCATTACAGCTAGATATACATATGCTGCGTATTCTAATATGTTTGTGAAAAGGAAGCTACAACTCAGTGACGGCTTGTGAACTTTTTAAGTATAAGGTCTATTCTTCATAATTTTAAAGCTGTACACTTATCGATGACGTTGTCGTAATAAGTTAATTTATATTCCGTACTCATTCCAAAGTTTTATTAAATCTGTATGTCTTGCGCGACATCTGTTAATTAATAATAATAATCACCATAAATAAAGCTGAGGAGCTGCAGCGGATTTTTGATTAACTCGATTCCAACGTTTTATAATAATTATTCCTTTTTACACGTCCCATGTTCTCAAATTATTTTAAAGGCTTTAGACGTGTCAGAAAATTATAATTTTTTTTCAGATTGCACTAAAATTTCAAAATCATTCGGGAAAGTAATAGTAAAAAAATGGTAAATGACTCTATTCGATGTATATATCTATACATTTGCAATTTTTGCTGCGCTTATTTCGTCATGAAAAAATTAAAAATGATTTCCGGTATATTTCGTTAAATTGTTTAAACAATAAAAAGAGCCTGAATTAAATTTTGTTAAATTAATAAACTATTTACTTCCTCGACCTTCCTGTACAATTACAAATAGTTTAATTTTTCTCGGACGTGACATTTTTTCGAAGTTCAAAATGTGGTGGTGCTCTTAATTGTCATTTTTGACCTTCGCCTTTGTGGGTTCGACCGGAAGATCGGTCAAAGCATACCGGTTTTTTTAACGGCAAATTTAAATTGTTTTGGAACGATTCGCACCGATAAATAAATGATAAATGGATACAGATTATAGTTGACAACGAAATTGGTTTTATATACACGTCTTCACGATCCTTGTTTAACAAAAATTTGATTAGAATAATAAATTTAACATTACCGGAATTTTTTGGTGGCATATTGTATAGGTACGTTTTTTGCAACCTGGTTTTAATTTATTACCGCACGCCACTGTTAAATATGTTTTCATAATTATTAAAAACCGCACATGTATACGGTATATCTTTTCATTTTTTAATGAGTTGTGGTAATTACGAAACACTTTGTAGTTTGTATGATTCAACATTTATAGAAAACTTTTAAATTATTTATGCATAAGAGCTAATTCATTTTTTCACAAATTTATTGCTTTCCTAGAATGTGGGAATATTTTTTTATGTATCTTATAGATCATATAGCTCTATATTATTCTCAGTTGCAGTTTCTTTAATATTTTGATGAAAATGTAAAGAATAATTCATTTGTTCATATGACGCAAAGGAAGTAAAATTGAACTAAAGTAAGCTGATTTAAATCGCATTATTTTTATCCAAGAAACCTACCCTTAAATATATAGCCCATTCTTTATTTCAACACACTGTATATTATGATGAAATAGGTAAAACAATTTCATAATAGCAAGAACTTTTAATACTGCCATCTCAAAGTACACAGTGATGCAAGAATTGTTTTTTACCATTTTTTTTATTACATTATGCGTTAGTTAACAAGATCCACTTTGTCAAAATAACATCAACAGTCTTAAAGAGGATATCCTGAGAGAAAATTAAATAAAAAAAAATTATACTAATTAGCTCCTCGAGAATAAATAATGAGACACATTATTTTTCGTATATAATTACAAAAACGTTCGTCCAGAAAATCTCGTATACATATTTACAAAATCTCACTACTTCTATAGTATTGAATATAATTTAAAATCTAGAGTGCATATAATAGTCTATCGCTGTCGAGAATGCTGCGAAACCTGCTGCTCCAACGATACCAGCTTTAACGCCAGCTGCAAAAAAAATTATACAATTACCATACACTTGTAGGTATATAAATTTCTACCTCTTAAACCGATCAGCCCACCAGTAACGGCACCAGCATATGTCCCGTTCTTCCAATCAGACTTCCCCCTGGCCTGAAACAATTGTTTTAATACTACATACACACTTTTTTTAATGTGAAATTTCTTACGGATTCTATAGCACATTCTACTCCCGAAAACAAGGCACCTATAAGGGCAAAGTTCTTAGCATAACCCAACGTGGTGGTTTTCATTTCCTTGAAAACCTGTTTTGCTGTCTGTTCTGTGTCAGAGACAGAAGCGGGCCCCATACTAGACGAAAACAATCCTATAGCGGCACCCAACCCATATCCTAGAAGAAGAACATACAGACTTTCTCTTATCTTTCAAATAATTTTTTAGTAATTTACCTACAACGCAGCTCATCAGGGACTTGAAAAAACAACTTTCGAAGAAAGACTCGATCATTTTTTCCTCATTGCTTTTAATTTGAACCGGACCCAAGTTTTTTGGAATTATTATGTTTTCTCTATACCTATAATTGTTCCCTACGAAGTATTTTGTCAGATAAGACCATTCTTCATTCGTAAATTGCCGTTTTTCTTGAGGATTAGACATCTTTAGGTTTTTTTAGGTTAGTTGACATAACCTTAAATTACCTTTCCCTGTATTGCAGAATACAGAAATCTACTTTACTGAAAGCAACTAATTAAGCTAATAAAACATCGAGGGCACCACTGAAGCCTATTCTGCTCGTAATATTTTGTCGAAAACGAAATGAAATGAATTCTTATTTGTTTATATTGCATCATTGCGACGTGTAAAGTAAAAAAGCCGTTAAATGATGACGTACACTGAAGAACACATAAAAAGCAAGCTGATCAAAGAATTGGATGCAACGCATGTGGTGAGTAAACAAAGTTTTACAAAAATAACACATCTGTCAAAATACTTAACCTCTCAAAATCGATTACACAAATTCGGCATTGCATGCCACATCAGCCCTCGAAGCTAAAGTACACAGTGTTCTAAAGTGGGAATCGCATTTTATCTATGTCGATGTCGATACCTAGTGAGGTCTTAATCTGTAGAAGTTGTATTATTTTACATGTGCTCTTGATGTTTCTTTAAAGTTATCTAACCAAGATGTAAACATTGTAAACCCCGTGAGACATCAATAAAGCAATTACTGTTATTAGTAAACACATATACTTCATCCTGAGAATAAAAAATGGAGTGCAAGATAAGCTGTGAATCATGGTTAGTAATTTTTGGCACTCTACTAGCAATACTACTCAGGAGTTGCACAAGCTTACACCCGTACTCAGGCGAGGCAAACCCTCCAATGTACGGTGACTACGAAGCACAACGACACTGGATGGAAGTCACCACCAACTTACCCGTCAGCGAATGGTACAGAAATGGCACCCACAACGATTTGAACTACTGGGGCTTGGACTACCCACCTTTGACTGCCTACCACATGTATTTATGCGGAAAAATAGCCGGCTTTATAAACGAAAACTTCACAAAGCTGCACGACTCACGCGGATATGAAAGCGAAACACACAAAGTGTTCATGCGCTCAACTGTGCTCATCAGCGATATATTTCTATTCATTCCCGCCATGATCTTGTATTATCAGACAACCCTTAAGATAGTGAAGACTCAGGATAGCGATATTAAGAAGAAAAAGCAGAAAACGACAAGGACGCTGAATGAAATCAAGCCTATGAACACATCGTTGTCCACAACGCTAGCCTTGCTATATCCCGGCATCATTTTGATAGACCACGGTCATTTTCAGTATAATTGCGTGTCCCTAGCGTTTGCTGTTTTCGCAACAACTTGTCTACTACACGAGAAGAGTGTACTTGCGTCTTTTTTCTTCTGTCTTGCTTTGAATTACAAACAAATGGAGTTGTATCATGCTTTGCCCTTTTTCTTGTACCTACTTAGTACTTGTGTTCCGAAACCAGGGCAAAGCTCATTCTGGGGTATTTTAAGACTAGTGAAAATAGGCGCAACGGTTATTGTGACATTTGTGATAATTTGGTTCCCATTTTTGACTGATCTCGATTTGTTACTTCAGGTTCTAGATAGACTGTTTCCTTTAGCCAGGGGAGTCTTCGAAGACAAAGTGGCTAACGTGTGGTGTGCCTTAAACGTGATTTTCAAGTTCAAATCCAAGTTCGACAATTACCAAATGATGAGGATTTGCCTGTTTGCTACTCTATCGGCTATTTTTCCTTCCTCGGTCGATTTGTTTCTGAGGCCTAACTTGAGGAAGTTCGTACTGGCTCTAATCAACTCTTCCCTAGCGTTTTTCTTGTTCAGTTTCCAAGTACACGAGAAGAGTATTCTAATAGTCGCAGTACCTGTTCTGATGTATTTTCCCTACGCACCGTTCGTTTGTTTTTGGTTCTTATGCATATCCATCTTCAGTATGTTGCCGTTACTCATAAAAGACGGCCTAGTTATAGCTGTTATAGCTCTAACGGCATTCTACGTTGTCTCGTTTCGGGTATCTATAGAACACGCATATCGTAACTCCCTCAACACCCAAGAAGGTTTAGGGGAGTACTATAATAGTTTACTCCACACTCTATTAGATATAAAATATGTAAAAGCGACAGAAATAGGACCGGGAATAAAAATCATATATCCGCAATTGATAAAAAATTCTTTCCACTTAAGGCCTATCATGTTTCATTTCGGAATGTTATTATCTTTATTGGGAAGTTTGGTTTTGTTTCTTGTTACCATGCTGTTCAATCCGCCGGCAAGATATCCTGATTTGTTCCCACTGTTGATTTCCGTTTACTCTTGTGTGCACTTTCTGGGATTCTTCGTATATTTCAACGTGAAGCAGCTCAGCATACCCCAGCAGTTCGAAGATATAAAGCATGTAAAGACTTCTTAAAAACGTATCATTAATGTAACATTCCCTTTTTGTTATTTAAACAGTGTGTTCACGATATTGTGCGGTAATGACGACGGAAATGTTATTGTATTTGTTGTAATCCTGTCCATCTTTTGTTATGATTTGATGTTTGTATAAATAAAATGTTAATAGCGAGTGACTTTTGTATCTCCACACAAAGAAAGAGTTAATTATGTACCAAGGGAGGTACAGGGATGATTATGCTCGCAAGTCGGCTAAGGGCATAATCATCCTAGTATCTCTCTAGGTGCATGCAACATTTTATGTTTCACTTCATATGAAATAAGAACTATAAAAGGTCAAAGGTTATGACCAATACTAGATATTTTCAAACATGTCCATAACAACCCAAGCGTCATTATTTTCAGGTTCTCATGGCAGCGGACATGAAAAGATCCATTATGAATGTAATTATAACTAAATATAAGGAAGTAAAACATAAAAATTGTATTGAAAAATCTGAATAAGGATTCAAAATTATTGCTTCATTGATTAAGGTTGTTTACAAATTTTATTGATAAGAGCGGTATTAAAATTATGCAATGCCGAATGATAAAAATAATAATTGTGCTATTTCTAGAGACCGTAGTTTAAAAAGGGACAAAAAATATGGTAAAAAATCTTTTGTTATTTGTTTTGTTGCTACAACGTTATTTACATTATTCATTCCATTGTAGTAGATTCATAGTTATCTCTTGTTTGTATTCGTAATGTCGTAAATATTTAATTTTTTTTCTATTCACACAATATAGGAAGTTGTAGACGAGTCTGACGGCTGTGGAGGAAAATTTTCCTGCGTTATCGTATCGGAGAAGTTCAAAGGGAAACCTTTATTGCAAAGACACAGGTAAATATTGTAAAATTTCTACCGATTAAAAAAAGTTTTGCTCTATTTTAAATTTGCATAATAGGAATTATAATTGTAAAATACGTATTTCAAATTCTATGGATTGTCAATGCTAAGTTTCACTAAATTAATAACAAATTTTTAGCTATTCAAGTAAATATTTGCAGAAACATAACACGTTTTTTTTTAAGACTGGTCAATTCCGTCCTTCAGGAAGAACTGAAGAACATACACGCTTTTTCTCAAAAAACCTTCACCCCAGAGCAGTGGGAACAACAAAAGTAAAATGTGGAGCGACCGCAACGCCCTTCCTCCGAACATCCAACCAACAGGTAACAAGTGCTGAAAACATTAAAATAAAAATCAGCTAATCAATTTTACCAACGTTACAGTATTTTGTATTAAATTCTTCTTATTTTTTTTGTAATAGGATTGACGGTGAGCGTGTCGGCACCGGGTAAAGTTATCCTACACGGAGAACACTCAGTAGTTTACGGAAAGTTGGCGTTAACTGCAAGCTTGGGGCTGAGGAGCCGAGTGAAGCTGGAGGAGATCAGCGCTCCAAATCTGGTGGTATTCCAGCTGCCCATTTTGGATTTTGCCTTCACATACGATTTGGAGGTTAGTCCATATACGGGGTGTTGCAAATTTGTATGTTTATAACCACATATTCTTTGTACTAAAATAATGGGAATTTTCTTATGACACTTTCCATTTTGGAGCTTCATAGTCAAAATACAGGGTCAGAATGAAAATGATTTTTATTGATCCGGTGGTTTTAGAGATATTTGTTTGAAATTTTGCACATATTTTTGTCTTAAGTCGACACTAGCATATAAAAGCATGAACGGAAAAAGGGGGATTGTAGTAGGTACCCATAGACCCACCCAATTTTTTTGAGTATGTCTATGGTTTTTAAATATTTTTTTTCTGTCTCTAAAAAGTTATGAATTTTTGGTTTTACATAAAAAAAAATCAAGAATTTTGCCATATTGCATTAGAAGGTAACTAACTAGTATATTTTTCTCGTTCGTTTTGCAGAAACTGAGGGAATACCTCCTCATCCCCACACTCCCCCTCACACACAGCGCAAACGAGTTCAACTGGGAATACCCGGAGATGATCCACCACGACGCCATCCTAGACGTCGCCGACAGCTTCATCACTTACACCACGGGCACTGCCTCGCTCAACGCTCACCAAAAGATGGCGCTATCGGCCATATTTTTCTTGTTAGCCGGCATTCTGGGCTCCCTTGACGTCGAACTGGACTCGTTCCTGATGGTTTCCGAGACGGAACTCGACATAGGCGCCGGCACAGGTAGTTCGGCTTCGTTCATGGTCAGCTTTGCAGCGGCCTTGGTACAGTTCGTCAAGTTGAAGTGCCGAGGTCGAGGGAATATCTCCAAGAACGAGTACAAGCCGTACTTTCTGGACGCGGACGAGGGGAAGGGTTTCAGCAAGCGGGAGCTGGACATGATCTGCAACTGGGCCTTTTGTGCGGAGAAGATTGTCCACGGCACTCCATCTGGTAAGCGTTTGTTAAGAATGTTGATTGACGTGTTTTGATTTTTTTAATACAAGACCATTTCATTTTAGCAGTATGTTTTATTACGTTAGTTTCATGTTTCTAATTTCCTAATTTTATTATTAGACGATTAATCCATTGTTGAGAGGCATCCATTGAAGAGAGATATCCATTATTGAAAAGAATCTCTTATAGATATGCATCAATTATCTATTGTTGAAAATCGTCTATTGTTGAGAGGTGTTCATTGTCGAGAGGCATCCATTGTTGAAAAGCATCCATTATAGATAGACATCCATTTTTCATTGTTGAAATGTATCCATTGTTGACAGACTTTCATTGTTGAAAGCCGTCCATTGTTGAGAAGTGTCCATTATGGAGAAGCATTCATTGTAAAGATATTCATTGTTGAAAATCGTCCATTGTAGATAGGCATCCATTATCCATTGTTGAGAGGCGTTCATTGATAAAAATGCATCCATTATTAAGAGGTGTCCATTATTGAGAGGCATCCATTGTTGAAAGGCGTCCATCGTTGAGAGACATACATTGAGGTTTGTCCATTGTTGAGAGACATCCATTGTAGAGAGATTTCAAATGTTGAAAAGTGTCCATTGTAGATAGACATCTGCTATCCATTGTTGAAAGTCGTCCATTGTTAGGAGGCATCCATTGTAGAGATATCCCTTGTAGATATATACTCTCCATTGTTGAAAGATGTCCATTGTAGATAGACATTCATCTTAGAGAGACATCTATTGTTGAAAGAGATCCATTGTAGAAATATTCATTTTTGATAAACGTCCATTGTACATAGGCCTCATTCATCCACTGTTGAAAGTCATCCATTGTTAAGAGATATTCATTGTTGAGAGGCATCCATTATAGAGAGATATCCATTGTTGAAAGTTGTTCATTGTAAAGGGATATTCATCGTAGAGAGACATCTATTGTTGAAAGGCATCCATTGTTGAGAACTCTCCGTTATGGAAGAGTTCACTGTAACGCTTTTTCTTGCAGGCGTGGACAACACCATCTGCACGTATGGCGGCGTGGTGGAGTTCCGCAAGGGCCTGGCCCCCAAACTGCTGGAAGTGTCGAGCCCCCTCAAGATCCTCCTCGTAAACACCAACGTTCGCCGCGAAACCAAAAAATTGGTCTCGAAAGTGGCCGCCCTGCACCACCAGTACCCCGACCTGACCAACAACATCCTCAACGCCATGGAAGACGTCGCTTTCATCGCCCTACAGCACCTGACCGCGCTCTGTTCTTTAACCGACCCGCCAGGGGGCGCTATTATCGATCGGATCAGGGAGAGTTACGAGGAGCTGGGAAGGTTGGCCGCGATCAATCACAGCCTGTTGAGCGCCTTGGGCGTGTCTCATTTGAAATTAGACGAGGTGATTCACGTTCTGGCGCAACACGGCCTTCAGGGGAAGCTTACGGGCGCCGGAGGGGGAGGGTACGCGATATGCTTGGTTCCTCCTTATACCAACGCAAGCGTTTTGGAAGGTGTCATCCGGGTGTTGGTTTCTAGAGGTTTTCAGGCCGTTTTGACGGAATTGGGGGGATACGGAGTGACGATTGAGTAAGTCGGGGCGAAATATCGTTGAACGGTGTCTTCTTGAGCGGTTTTGAGTAAAATACTCTTAAAAGACAAATTTAAGTATCAGTGTAACGATTTATTTATAATTAGATATTTTTAAGTAAAATTTGCTTCCTAAGTTTAATAAACGCATTTAGAAATAAAGTTCTCCGATAGTTATCGTACTTAGAAATGTGGAATTGACTGAATTTAGTACTAGCATTTTTATTTTTGCGTACTTGATATTATTATTAGGTTGATTATTTGATTTTTTTTTTTGGAAAATTTCACAATTGCATTTATTTTAATTTTTTTATTCCGATGTCCCTCTAAATGCTATAAACACTAAATTTGGTTAAGTAGGGTAAGTTTAATGTAGATTTCGATAGTGTTCACACCCTTTACAAATAAAAATGATAACAATCAATATAGTAGTTTTTATTTTAGAAATAATTTCATTGTTTATTCTAAATAATTATTAAAGGTGCTTTTGGAATTTTGGAGTCGTTTGTGTATGTATTTTAATAATTTCACGAAGCAGAAATCACGGTAGGCATAATCAGCAAATTTCAGAATCCCCAATTCAATCGTTTTAGTGATTAGATGGATAATCGAACCTGCAAGCTTATGCAACCAGTACTACGCAAGTGTGTCGAATAGGGTGCACTGTATAACAACGTACTGTGGACTGCAACTGTTATGTAAATTATAAATGATATTGTAAAATGAAAAATCTCCTAAATTTCATGGTCTCTTTTTACGTAAATTTGTATAGCCTTGAGCTCAACTTAATCAGCCCACGCCGGAGGATAAACTTCGTTCTGTTTGAAGTACAAGTAAAAATTTGTTATAAAAAAATAATTTTAAATAAATAAAAACATGTAAATAATAAACGACAACATATTTGTTTAAAAAATCACAAAAATAAAAGTAGAACTTCATTGCACGTGAACGATATGTATGCAGCAAGAATTCAGACTTATGTCACGATTGACTACGCATTTGTTTTTTTATTGTCAATATAATTTTCGATAGTTTGTCGTGTAAAAAACAATATTTTTTTGTAATTTAACGTAATATACAGGGCGTCCGGGAAAATGTGAGAAATCTCTCGGGTGCAGATAGAACATGAAGAAATAAGATGACAAGTTCCTATAATTTTTTTCCTACAGGCCCTCCCTACGGAGATGTGTCCCTGAAGGACGCCGCTGAAAATCGGTTTTTCTTGACTTAACTTAAAGTACTCAATATAATTTAACGTGATGGACACTAGTAAGAAAGAATTTGTTACACCCTGTATGATAAAGACTTTAAAATAATAAATCTGGGTAGTGTAAACCTTTTGTGTACTCTTGTTTATTGTCGATAAAATGAACCGTTTCATGTGTCAATCGCATTAAATTTTTATTATATTGTATTTAAGTACTTTAATAGTTATTCAAGAGAAACCGATTTCCAGCGGCGTCCCCCTGAAGGACACATATCTTCGTACGGAGGGACTGTAGGAAAAAAATGTATAGGAATAACTTGCCATCTTAGTTTTTCATGTTCTATCTGCACCCGAGAGATTTCCCACATTTTCCCCGACACCCTGTATATTTATATTACTAACTATGACCCTTGACTACCATTCAAATTAAACCAACCTATGTGAGGGGGGGTTGCATTCCCCTAAACAATATGAAAATCACATAATTCTGCATGACAATTTACATTTGACAGCACCCGCCAAACATGAATTAAATTCTGCTAAACCTAAAGCTGGCGGAATTTCCGTCAAGTTGAACTGGCAATACTGCACTGCACTACTGAACGCGAATCAGTTTCCAAAATTTTGATTAATTAAATTAAAGTGGGCCGATCCCGGCGGTACTGCAATACCGGGCCAACCCGCGACAGAGGTGGAGCAAGCCCCTAACCTCCGTCAGTTTCCAAAAATCAGTTTAATATACTGGCCCCGCATGCGGGGCGTATCAGATATTAAGCTGATAAGAACAGATACTACACTTTGATCTTAGCCAGAGGCCGAGAAGCGATACCGAAAAATTGCCATACTTTGCTACAAGTCAGAGCGCCGTATTATAATAACGGTGAGTTGCACACAAATCGTGGTGGCTCCCTCTGTACCAAAAACAGAAAACTATTGGATCGTTATGTAATTCTGCATCCATGCTAAAGCGAGCCATTCACTTCGTTATATAAACGTCATTTATTGATTTTGTAAAGGCTACAATAGGATTTTATTTAAACGTTAAAATATTTTTTCTATGTTCATGCAAAAAACAAAACTTTATTGAACTATATTTAATGGAAAAAGTGATTATTGCACTAGTGCAATAAAACGTTTATTGCATTCATCTGTCATTCTACTACAGCGTTTTGTCATCATGACAAACATAAACGTTCAAATCGACGTCACATTTTCCTAGACTTAGTGTCATCTAAATAACATTTTTTAGTTTTTGCATGAACGTAAAAAAAATATTGTATGCAACTCGTACAAATAGTGCTTCACGCGAAATGAAATTGTCCAACGAGGCCGTCAGGCTGACAATAAACACTTACTTTTTGTACTTGTTGCATAAATAACTATTAAAACATGAATCAATTTTAAAGCTTTTAAAGACTTATTCTATTTTTTACAGGTTTAAATTTTAGTAACTTAAGTTTTGTGCGTTTGTTTATTGATTTTACCTAATATGGTATCATAATTTACTTTTAGTTTGTTTCTCCTCACGACTTCACCCAAACTGCTCCTCCTCGTTTCTTCTCCCTTGCTTATATTTATTTATGTATACGGTTGAACATCAACCGTATACCGTATATTAACCGTATCTTCTCAACCGTTGAAGACAAGGGAACTATACACGTCATAGAAAGATTCATACAATGAAACATTAAGATGTATTGCATCGGTGAAAAACTGGAAATACCATGAACTGCTTCATCTGTTCATATACCAACTAATTTGCTAAGCTGAGTCGTTTTGATTGTACACATCAAAAAATCATTCATCACAAATGCATATAAATATTGACGACAGACGTGAGTTGGGGTAGTGGGGATGTAAATAGTGCTTGCTAAATTGCACTCGATAACACGAGTGTATTGTGTAGTGCATGGACACCTCTATTTGATTCTGTGGCTAAATGCAACTCGATAACACGAGTGTATTGTGTAGTGCATGGACACCTCTATTTGATTCTGTGGCTAAATAGTAAATATCATAACATAACCCGTTTTTGATTGTCAATAGAGAAGTGTCAAATGTCAATCTTGCGTTCCTAAATTCTGCTTGAATTATTTGATATGGGGAGTGGTGTGCAAACACTTCACTCCCCTTCCGCGATAAATTTTAAAAGAATTCGAAGATATTCGTCATTATTACAATGACGGGAATGTGTACAAAGAACATTCCATGCAACAAACGAATTTCTCTCCGTCTTACTAACGCAAGCGAAATATATCTGGCGCCATCTATAAAATACATAGTTATGTGATTTAGTGATATGGTGATATCTCACTATGCACCCTATTCCCTGCATTGGTTATATAGCTACGCTACCTTCATAAACCGTTCAGTGATAAACATCACCACATCACTCAACTCTATAAACTCAATGTTCCTCTGTAATCTGTAGTGCAGAATAAAATATTTTCCGCTAGATGGCGGTAAGACTTTGCTTTGTGCTTTTTTATAAAGATACCATGACCCTATTTCGCAAAGCTTGAAATGGGACAGGAACAAAAAAAATGGGGTTTATAAAAGAGAACAGCACACAAAACTATATTTTTTTGATACTTATACTGGGTGTCCCGTTAATATGGGACGTTAATAAGAAAAAAAGTTCGTATGAACTTGTGTTCGAAATGCTTCATTTCGGAAATACAGGGTGTTGAAGTTTAAAAAAAAATTGGATGTCTATGATTTTTATAAACAAACATAAAAATTTAAAAAAAATCAGAATTAGGGTTCTTCAGATATTAATAAAAACCCTATATATTTTTTAAAATGTCAACACCCTGTATCTACGAAACGAAGCATGATCGCTATTTTAACGGGAAACTCTTGAAAATCGGAGAAATACGCTTTTATGAGAGTGATATCTAACAAACATTTTTTAGATCAATTTTATGAAAAATATATGTATATAACTATAATTTCTTTATAAAGCACACTTTAAAAACCTCAATAGGTACTGTTTAAATATTAATTTAATCATTGCTACATGTTTTTGTTTTATTTAATTTCATTTTAACACATTTTGCTTATCATTTATACAGGTTGTTCGGAATATGAATACAGTTTTCTGTAAAATAGTGCATTTTACCGACATGCAACAGGCAGTTCTACCAATTTTTTTTAACTAATCGAAGCTTGTTTCAAAAAACTAATCATTTTCCAAAAATCTCTACAGTTAAAAAAAATCTGAAAGAAATAATACAGGGTGGTTTTAAATGAAGCAGCAAAAATGAGACCGCATACTCCTTAGGTGAAAAGAAATCGATTTAACCTAACATACCTGTATCCCAAGTCGCATAATAAAAAAGATACAGGGTGACAAAATCAAAATTTTATTTTCGATATTTGTAAATAACTTCTTAAGAAATCCAAATATTTACATAAAATTTTTAAATCGGGGGTTTTTGGCGTACGATAAATTCAAATTTGTTTCTAATTTTGACGTCACTAGTAGAGAGCGCCACTTGTGGCACACCATGTTTGTTTTTTTGTAGCTTAGTGTATCCATCTGACTATCGAAGCAATCGATTCTCCTACCTGTTTTATTTGAAAAAGGATAAAATACATTATTTTTGTCCAAGGAAGCTAGTCTTAAGGTAGCACACTGTATTTCATAATATAGATTATTTTACGTAAAATCCCAACCATCGAAACAAGTCCTAGGACAATTTTACGCAAACTACCCTCTATAGAAGTATGCGGAATCACCCCAGAGCGACTCTCCCGTCCGTTCCCCATTTAAACTCTTCACAAACAATCAACCCTACTTGGCAAATCCCGTCGATGATATCTAGTGGTCGAAAACGAAAAGAACTTCTAAAATCGTTTCCGAATGACCGAAGACGTTTCCCGAGGCGCGCGATTCGAAATTTGCCCGCATCTAGGGAAATTTCACCCCGCGAGAGTTCCCAGCATATCTATTGATTATTTTGGGCCACCCCTCACCAGTCGCGCTCCGTACATACTCGGTTTACGGCACGGGAAAACTGAGAAAATGCCCGGAAAATCTCCCTGGTGGTGCGAAAATAAGTAACGCGAGAACGGTGCCATCAGGAGTGGGATCGTTCGGTGAAAACGTACGCCAGTGAAGTCTGCTAGGAAATGTGATATAATAATAAAGGAATTTTTCCAGAAAGAAATCCGTACCGTGTAGCGTTAATAGTGGACTAAAACCGATATTTTGCTGTAAAATTTTCTAAACAAAAGTAATCGTATCGAAGGGAAATGGCTGAGGAAATCGTGTACTGGGTGCTGGAAGTCTTGGCCCGCATCGGAAGGAAAATCGCGAGGTTGTGACAGCAGACTGTGGGGTTGCACGAATCGTGAAAATGCAGAAGGAGAACTCCAACCCTTCTCCTGAGGTGCACCAATATGTTGGGCCCTACAGGCTAGAGAAGACCTTAGGCAAGGGTCAGACAGGTAAGGATATATTTCATTCCATTCGGAACGCGAAAAACACAAGCCCATAAGCCTAGACGTTTATTAAAGAAATAAATAAAATTTAAGAGGTATCTTTAAGATCACGCATGAGCTGGCAATCTCTAGAATTTTTCCAAAATGTGGATTATACAATTTCTTAACACCTCTACCGCCCCAAAGTTGATTTTTTTTTGTGTTCATCTTACAAACTCCATATGCCAAGAATGTAGAACGAAAGGGCCTAATTTTAGGGAAAAAATGGCATTTTTTATCCAGGACAACGAACCCGGAAGCTGCAGTGCACATTTCAATTATGCATTATTGCCCTACTCCCTATTGTTTGCTGTACGACTACATGAATATCCTTTATTGTTTCAAGAAAAGAAAGGAACGTTTTCCTTACTTTAGTATTTCATGATGATGTAACAAGTTTCAAACGCAACATACATTCTGATTTCTTATATTTCTGAAACGAAATGGGTCTTACCAAAAATTAGGATTCCAAGGTCATGCATGTCACGTACTAGTTTGGTCAAGTGGACTTTTTACGGCATTTACAATTGTTTCATGTAACGGTGATTCCTAGAATTATCATTTACGTGCGAAATACTGTCACTGAAAAATTTGAATAGTATATCGCGTAACACTTTGATAAGTACTAATTTGACGTCAGGCTTTTGATTTAAGCGTTATGGCCATTTAGGTACTTATTTCTGCTTATATAATTTAAATTGTACGGTACCGTTCACACACCCACTCGAAATGGGTTAAATTTTCGTTTCTTTTGAATTCTAGTACGCGTATAAACGAAACGTGTCGCGCCACAGTGCCACCGAGCGACGATACACGATATCAATTTGTGCCTGAATCAGTCTCAGCAAGAAACAAATAAAGTAACAAATGCTGCTGATTATACACACTTGGATTCTATACAGGATATGGACATACTAATATTACGATTTAAACCAAAATGTTGATAATAAAAAAGATATAAGGTGTAAAAGTTGGACTTTGAAAAGTATTTTTTTTATAATTACACTGCATTTGAATGCATGAACTTAAAAATTTGGGAGCAGATGTTTTTAGAAAAATCTATTATGCCTCCATGGGCAATTAAATACGGACCACCTTATATTCGCGGTGTGCTGTTTTCAACCGACAGCCAAAACTCCATTAGGACTTCTGCGTTAGGAGAAATTAAGAGAATTAATAGCCATATTCCTCAGAGGTTGGATTTTACAAATGTCGACGTCTCAACTCGCCTGTTTCATACCCAGGTGAAGACGATGCCAAGTTTTAACAACTCTGGAAGTTTTTAAGGCTACTTAGCACCCTGTTTTCGTCACCGGTGGAATTTTAAGGTGAAATATGACGTCCATAAATCCCTCCTCTTTCGCAACGGCCCTTTAATAAGTCGTTTATAGAAGAATTACACGAGGGATTTCCAACATTGTCTAATAAATTTAAATTAGTCAAACGTCGATATCTGGCTTCTACAAGGCGTTTCCAAAATGAGAAACCGAAATTTCAGCGGAGTTGAAACAACGCGCTTATTTGTTGAATAATTAATAATATCGTTAGCACATTCCTCACGTTTTCCTATACTTAAGGCCATGGGCATTGTCATTTCATATTAAACAGTTACAGCAGATACATCTGAAACTTAACTAAAACGAATCAGAAACGACAATAAGATTTTACGACCAGACCAAAATTGTAATATCCAATGTAAACTGCTCCACAAAAGCTAAGGAAGTTCACAAATATCGAAATTTCTTTTAAAGGTCAACGTTTTTTGTTTTCCAGATGATTCTAAATAATAAATAAAATGTTTAATTTTTTATCTGACTGGTTTTTTGCTCATCATTGAGTGACTTTTTCAGTTTTCGGCTAGTTAATTTTGATCTATTTAAGAATTTTGGATGCGAGTTTATATAGAAAGTGTAATTTCAAGGCTTGTGCATAGATATAGAGAATCAGGAAATGTCATTGAAAGACGTGTTCGGATATGGACCCTTCCTTTGGTATGCACAATTCGTAGAGTCATCCAAGAAGTTCATCCATTCAGAGGTGATATAGTTGCTGTTTGGGGAGCCATTTGTTTCAATATACAATATACTCGTGTAAGATTTGTAAATTTTCTTAAGCCTTTTGTGAAGCAGTTTACATGAAAAGCACCTACGTTTAACGCTTAAATATTGTACCAAAAACCTATTCTAAATTCATGTTCTTCAACCACTTGTAAGACAATTATAAAACTCAACGACCCTTACAAGCAATTGTACCAAGTCAAAATTGGTACTTGAAAATGAACCTCAAAGGCCATTACACCAGAAATTATTGTACAACGCAAAAATTTTACCATATAGAGTCGCTAACACATAAAATTGCAGAGGCGTATAACACAAGCACTACAATTGTAACAATTGTAGAATATTACTTGTTGAATTGTTAAAATTCTGTAACACACCGCAACCTACTACACTTGTAGAGATGTTGTGTTACCGATTTTATTACAATTGTAAAAGAATTTTCATCTAACTGAAACCATGGGTAGAATCTCCTATAAGTAGTATAATAGATACGTTGCTCAACGCACTCGTGCTAAAATGTGCTCAAGTGAATCTAGTGAAGAAGAAAATGCTGAGAGAGGTGAATATTGTTTTACAGACCGAACAGACGTTGTTTTTCTGTCTGACGATGAGTGTGTAGAAAGATTTCGACTGAATAGAGTACAATTTAGGCATCTTCTTCAAGATCTTTCTCCATCCCTTGAAAATAATAGTAATCGTTGGTAAAATTTTTTAAAAACATTTATCCTTATTCCATTAATTATTGCAGCATAATAATTAATTACTTCATTAGAATTCACGGAAATAAAACATTATTTTGAATAATAATATGTACAGAGTGATGCATTTATCCTGTAAAATACGTTACCTCGGAAACGGTAGCATAAAATTATTTTCTGAAGTAATTTTATTTTTGGTATCCGTTGCTTAAAATATATGGTCTAAAATAAACATATTATTTCAACACGAGGTGTCGAGACGGTCGAAATTTTGTGTACCAGCGACATATCAATTTTTATTTTTTAAGGTCTGTAAATTCCTAACATTTTTTGTAAGTCCACCGAATAAGTTCTCCATCATCCCGTATATATTTATGAACCAAAATTGCAGTACTTACCATATCACCTTTTTTGCCATAGTGTGTCCCTGGCATAGGTCCAATCTTTATCTACCGGCATGAGACAGATACTTTTGGTAAGATTAGCCAGCTCTTTCCATTTTTCTACTGTAACGTATTGAAAAGTACGAAGCCGTAAAAGGGCCACGTATACATTTTTTTTAAGATTCAGACTTTAAACTATGAATTCAAAGTTTAATCTCTGAATTCAGACTTTTAATTCTGAATTCAGACTTTAAACTCTGAATTCAGACTTTAAACTCTGATTTCAGACTTTTATGTCTGAATTCAGACTTGAATGTCGGAATAGGACCTTCAATAGTATCTACAGTGTAATGGGTTGCTTTCTGCTTCTAACTTTATTGAAACCCAGTATTGAGTAATCAGTCAGTACCAAATGTAGATACTACATGCTACGCTATGCTATATATAGTCAGGGCATTTGTCCACAGAGTAGTTATTTCCTAAAATTCCGCTTTTAAAAATATGACTTTTAATAGTAGATACTCTCCGTATAGTGGATTGCTTTCTGCTTGTGACTGTATTCAGGCCCAGCTTTGAGTAACCAATGACTACTAGATGTATACATACACACGTGCTACGTTCTGCGTACTCATGTTCTGTTAACTATTATGACAGATTGTGAACAACTAAGGTTGCGAGTTATTGGCTTGATTTGTGATATACTGATAAGAACTAACCAGTTCGAAACCAGTACATAAACAGTGGCACCGCTTGGTATAGGCATTTCAGGTGTAATTCAAAGGCGGAACGTTATTTAGACACTCAGTACTTAAATAATACTATTCATGGCAATGGTACAATCAAATTTAATCAGGAAATTGGTGTTAGAACATCAGGGTAATCTAGATCCAGAAATAAAAATAGGTCTAAGGAAATTAAGTGGTTTAAATCATTTCCCAAACAAGTATAGTCGCACCTTAAATCGTCTCTAGAATCAGAAACAGTAAAATTTTACAGGGTGTTGTCATAGTGAATGACAAATACCATAAATTTTCATTTTCCCCTGTATATTATGTCCTCTAAAACTCAATTCTCTATCTAGAGAGCTCTGAGTGCTACGACTTCTCCCATAATTTCGTTAGCAGTGTAAGTTCAGAGATTAAAGTCTGAATTCAGAGATTAAAGTTTGAATTCAGAGTTTAAAGTCTGAATTCAGAGATTAATGTCTAAACTTAAAAAAAATGTAGACATGGCCCTTCTAGGGCTTCATAGAAAAGCACCGAAAAGAATGCTTTTATTTTCTTTTACTTTCATTAAGAACTGCATTTTTCGTTCTCTGGTTATTATTTTGGACGACATTGTAACCTCGTGTATTTCCTACAAGTGTCGCGGTGGAGTTTGTGTTATAGAATATCTAAGGACTTGTAACTACAAGTGAATTTCTTGCAAGTGCTACACTTGTGACACTTGTGTTATAGGCCCCAGTACGTATAATTCGTTTCAACATAATATGAACTAAACAAAGTACTTATTTTACAGATAAACAAACTTATACATATGTTCAAACTATTTTTCTACCTTCGCTTACTATACTCAAATCACCTAAAAAAAATAACGTACGTCCAACTTTTTATTAACCCATGTTATCAGGCACGCATCGGTGCGAATAGTCGTTTGGGGAGTTTTAGCAATATCCCGGGACTAATTTGAATCTAATATTAAACCATCTCCGTCCAAAACCCTATTCGGATTATACTACAGGACTTGACTAGGTACTGAATTGTTGTTCGGGCAATATAGGCATTAGAATCATTGTTGATGTCGCTTTGAACACGGTTTGAAGGCTTAGGCCTGTAGCTTAGGCGTAAGACTTTAATGGTAAAACCATGGTAGAATTGTTCAAAAATTAAACTAGGCTAACCTTAATATTAAAAATGTTTCCAGTTTGCTGTCAATTTTGTTCGTTATCGCAGCTTTTGAGGTTATACAGTATGCGCCAAAAGTATGGAATAAATTCAATAAAAACGAAACAATTATTTTTTGGGAAAAATCCTCGAACAGGTCAATTTTTAATTTAAAAAATACATATTTTAACGTAAAATGTGATTTTCAAATGTCATTTGTTTTAGAGTAATGACGTCATTGATTTTTTATAAATGGCAACACCATATTTTTGTTTCCTTGATTCTGAAAGATCGTTTAATTCTCTATCAGACAGTACTAAAATTTTGCCCTCTTACATAGGAAAGTTTTCGAGTAAATGACGATTGAATGTTAGCACTCTAATACATAATTTGCATGCATCACCATCTTTAGATGAGTTTTTAACGGAAACGGCTGCTCCTAGAGACTTCAATAAGGTGTACATTTCTTAAGTAGAAAAGGTAGGAGAAAATGTTTTTCTATTCCAAAATGACATACACCGTGGCACAAAAAAGGTGTAGCGATTTAAAAGGATTTTAATGGTCGCTTGTGGCGCACTCTTGAAGATACAGCCAATTGTGCATAAAACTTGAATTTCGCTTCCCAAGAAACCTCCGCATACAAAATTTCATGAATCTAACAATGTAGTCGAGAGTTATTAAAGAAACAGTAATTATTTTTTTAAAATTTGACATCCTGTATATCCTAAACGAAGCGTTTCTAAACCTAAGGAAATTTTTTTCTTAAAATTGAACGTAGAATAACAATATGAAGTATGTATATATGAAGTCTTCCTGAAACATCCTGTATGTGGCTTTAAAAAAAAAAGTAATTATAAACCCACCACATACAGTTGCAGATATAAAAATATGCTGAATCTACAACGATTAAACGGTTCTAAAAATAAAATGAATAAAATTATGTTTCGGAAAGAACCGAAAACAGTTTAGGTTGGAAACTATTGTCCACAGCAGTACAACTTTTCTCTACACCTGAACATTCCAGTTTTTCCGATACCCCACGAATTAAAACGCACGCGACCCGCCGCGCTGGGCCACATTCAAATCGTATGACCTGTGAAAGGGACCTATTGCATAAATAAGGTGCACTCCCGGCGTTTTCTAATTGTAATGTAGTAGATGAAAAGAATATTTAATGGCGACGAGGGGAGACAGCTTCGGAATGGACATGCCTCTATATAACACCCCCGCTTCTACCCTTCGGCGCAATTAGGGGAACATTATTATAAATAAACAAGGGGCGAAGCGGGGGGACTACGGAGACATTAGAAGATGACATAGAGAAGGGCTATGACGATGACGAGGGAGGGAGATGTCGGCCTTGCACTGAATAAAAAATAAATATCGACAATTGTGTGGTACAACGTATAGGCTTGAAATGAGGCTAGTAGATATATTATTTTGGAGCATAAACGGGCTACAAATTAAAAACGACAAGTGCTTATTCATGAAATCACCAATCAATATCAGTACATCATAAGAGAAAGGAGCTGCAGTTACCAAAACCAAGGTTGAAAGATTTCAAGTATCTTGCTGCATCATTTCACTTACCTTTTTGACAATTGATAGCACCTAGAAAAATCATACAAACAAAATGATAACGGGAGATTTGAGTCTGATTCTATTAAGAACCGTGTCTCTCGATACCTAATTATAACATGGATTTGTCGTTTCGCTCTCAGTTTTGGTATAAATTCTTTGATTTTCAAAATAAATAAACACATTTTTCAAATTGAAACATTAAATATGGCGCTTATTTGTTACAGGTCTGGTCAAGTTGGGAGTTCACTGTGTGACTGGCAAGAAAGTAGCTATCAAGATAATAAATAGGGAAAAGCTAAGCGAAAGCGTTCTTATGAAGGTAGGTACCATGACTACCCCGTTTTATTTCCAAAATTGAAAAATTAAATATCAAAATATATCCCAAAAATGTTTATATCGTTGCGTTCTAAGCAGTATTCCTTACATTGTATCCATTCTTGTATTATGCGCATAAAATTCGGTGTGCATTTAGAATTTATCAGTGGCGGAGGCGTGGGTATAATCGGTCATTATTTGGCAAAAAAAATCAACCTGTATAATATTACAAATACAATAGGTCATTCACTTTTTATTTGTTTGCACTTTTTTGTGTTCCAAACGGATTGACAACAAAATTGATTTATTTGATCAAGTGTAATTTTACATTTGTACTTAAATTACTTAAACAAATCTAGGCCATGTAAAACAATAATAATATGAGGTCGACATCTTATTTAATATTGTGTACTGTCAAATTAAGCTTATTTTTTAAAAAGATTAAGTTTTAATAATGGTTTATGCATATTCAGATGCTGAAATGGCCAATATGGTTTAGAATTATGGCCTTGCATATGGAAATGGTATTGAAGCTAGGTGAATTTATATGGAAAGATTTCCAATTCTTATATATAACAACACCTTGTATTTCGAACTATTTATACTATTATATTTCCTTCTTTTTGTTATTAAAACACATCCAAACATTGGTGTGTAACACCCTGTATATCACATCAGCGTTTGCTGAAATGTACATACATTCCGAATTAAACATTCCAGGGAAAATATTTTCAAACGAGGCCTTTAAATCCTTGCCGGACCAATTTTCTTGCCTAATGACATATAAAATATCAATCTGGCAGGCAGCACTGGGTAGATCGATGTCCCTGAGATGGTTTTTCTGTTACAGGTCGAACGGGAAATAGCCATAATGAAACTGATAGACCACCCTCACGTGCTCGGGCTGACTGACGTTTACGAAAATAAAAAATATCTGTAAGTACCAGCAGTGTTTATACACACATTATTGTTATCAGTCAATCGCCTTTAGTTGTGGACCATGTCGATTATACGCAAGCTTCAAAATAGTAGAGTGAATAATTTACAGCACTTAAATGAGTAAGGGAGGTGAGATGAAATAAATCGTAATAATTCGATCCCTTCCAGATACTTAGTGTTAGAGCACGTGTCTGGAGGCGAGCTCTTCGATTACCTGGTGAAGAAAGGCAGACTGACACCTAAAGAAGCCAGGCGATTTTTTAGGCAAATCATCTCGGCTCTGGATTTTTGCCATAGCCATTCCATATGGTAAGTGCAAAAACGTTTAGTGGTTGATCGATGACCGAACAAGACACGATGCTTTTACGGTAAATCAGAAGTGGGATATTAAGGCGTCGTAACGAGGATGAGTTACCGGTTTAGGGAATTATCTGTAGCTAGCTAGGAGAAGTGACGCTTCTTTACAAAAAGCGCGCACCATTTAGATTAATTTAGATTAAAAGGGTGCAACATTTTTTTAACAAAAATGTAATTTGTTCGAAAACACATTAAATAACATAAACAAAAGGACAATAAACTCGCGAAGAATTCACATATTTAACATAAATGAACGATGATTGAAAATAATCATAGATTTGTATCTTCAAAATATTCGCAGTAATAACATTTAAGTAGCAATAACTTTTGTCTTAAAAGTATTAGTATTTAATTCCTTTATAGATGAAGGAAGGTGATTAAATCCTAGATAGGACGGACAATATTCAAATTTAGGGGTTCTATGTCTAGGTAATACAAACAAATTTGAATACCTCATTGCATATTTGTGATATAATGAACTTACGGCATATTTATGGATATTTTCCTTGATATACAACAAATTGCGAAAAATGAAAATGCATGGAAAAGTCATGATTTTATGATCAGCAAATATAGGTCTACAGGAATCTCTAGAGTGAATGTTAAATATGACTCTTATGATTTCTTTCTGAGATATAAATACTCTAGCACTATCAGAGGCATTACCCCAAAGTACGACATTGTATATTAATTGAGAAAGGCTCAACGGCATTACTTGCTTTATTTTAGATATAGCATAATATACTTGATTAAGTTTTTTAACCAGTACACTAATATGTTCAGACCATCTTAGGTTATCATCAACATACAGAGCCAAGAATTTTGTGCATTTAGTAGACGTTATATTTGTATTATTCGCAGTGAACTGCAATGAAAGCTCACGAGCTGTATTTACATTGTGAAAATAGATACACTCAGTTTTCCCAATAATTACAATTTGCCCATTTTTCTCACACCAACTTATAAGTGACTGAACAAGTGTTTTAGTTAACAACTGGAGTTCATCATGTGTCCCAGTTGAGACCGCCAAAGATGTATCATCCGCAAAAAGTGTAATTACATTTGCGTTATTAATATTTGCAGGTAAATCATTAATGAATAATATAAAAATTAGCGGTCCCAGCACAGACCCCTGAGGAACTCCAGTGTTCACGTTGTGAAGATCAGAACATAACTAGAAATGACTATAATACTGTTATCTTTTCGTAGTCATCGAGATCTAAAGCCTGAGAATCTCCTACTAGACGAGAAGAATAACATAAAAATAGCAGATTTCGGTATGGCCTCCCTGCAGCCCATGGGTTCCATGTTGGAGACCAGCTGCGGGTCCCCCCACTACGCCTGTCCTGAAGTCATAAGGGTAAGTGTTCCGACCCAACAAAAAAAACTCCCGTTCAAATGTGATAATTTCTTTTGAAGTCCTTCCGGTTCATTTTCGTCACATAATGGCCATTGCAAATATTTCACATTTATTAAGACCTGATGCACTGGATTTTTTCTTTTCGGGTTGTGCTTGTAGGATTTTACGTGAAAAGGTTAAATACAATATTGAATTCTTTATATTTACTTTGTAGTATTTCAGCGGTGGTGCTCCAAATTGTTTTAACTACCGCTTCTTTGTATATAATATTGCAATATTACATTCAATTTCTCGATAGAAATGTCTGACTCAAATGTATATCCTTACACATTCGCCGCTGTCCAAGTGACAATTACATAGTGGCATGTGGACACTCTTATAAATAAGTTAAATGCTCAGGGAGAAAAATACGACGGAAGAAAGGCGGACGTCTGGTCCTGCGGGGTCATCCTCTACGCCCTGCTGGTAGGCGCCCTACCCTTCGACGACGACAACCTAAGACAGCTGCTGGAGAAGGTGAAGAGGGGGGTGTTCCACATACCCCACTTCGTCCCGCCCGATTGCCAAAGCCTACTACGTGGCATGATTGAAGTCAATCCAGAGAAAAGGCTAACGGTGAGTATACAACTGCCCCACAAGGTTTCTGTTGTCAAGTTATCGGTTATCTTCAGTTAACCGACATAAACAAACACCAATGGGTGACGGCTGGGGGTAAAGGGGAACTGGAATTGGAGCTGCCCATGATGGAAGTGGTGCAGACCCACGTGCTCCCGTCCATCGAGGCTGTGGATCCCGATGTTCTGCAAGCAATATGCAGCTTAGGCTGTTTCAAAGAGAAGGAGAAGTTGATACAGCACCTGCTCAGTCCAAGGTAAAGTCTAAAAAGTCGAGCCAGTTTGATGCGGTTACACATGCCGACGTTTCTTTGTAATGAGCTGTAAATTTTGTTGTTGATATTACGACTGCCATAATATTTTAAAGTTTTTCTCCAAAGAAATTATTTTTTTCCAGTAGTTTTCTAGTATCAACCAAAATGTCAAGCATTGCTCTGAATATTAACCAACAATAAAATCTACGAAAAACCATTCCACTGTTCAACAACATTACACCACCCCTGTCACCTTATTTTTGTTGTTTTCCGTAGCCATAACACTGAAAAGGTGATCTATTTTTTACTTCTGGAGAGGAAGAGGAGGAGGCCAGCCTGCGAAGACGAGACCGACTCGATGCTGAGAATCAGAAACAACCCGGACAACCAGGATCCACCCAAGAAGAGGATCGACACCTGCAGAGTAAACGGTCAGAGCACGCTGCAGTTTGGCCAGATTAGTGAAGGATCGCCACTGACGCCCAGAAGATCCCATTACAAGTAACTACATTCATACAGTTAACACATATTTCGGGGTTCAGTGAGGGTTCTAGATTTTGGAGTGCAGTTTATTTCGTAGAATAAATTGCTGTCCAAAATTAAGGAACCAAAGGGCTATTATAATAATAAGTATACTGTGCGGCGATAAAGTTCTGAGTCAGATAATATGGTACAATGCCTGTCAAACCCTGACAGATCGTTCAAAAGATCGCTTCACTGTATACATTCTTACAGTTAATCTCCAATTGTTCTGTTGATACCTTAAATCTTGTGGTGCAGTTTACTCAGTTAGATAAGCTGATATCTTAAATTTAGAGACCAAGAAGATTCCAGTACGAGTATCATAATTCATTTAAAAATTATTACCGCTAGTTTAATGCCCTTTCAGTGCTACAAATTTATCTTTAGGCAGATAAGTGGCTGATATATTTTTTAAAAACTTGCAAATGGGCTTTATTGTAGCTGGACGGCAATTTTTGTTCTAATAAAAATACAATAGGACTAAATAATTAAGTCATATTTAAACCCAAATGTCAAATATATCAGTCCAGCACAAAACGAAGTGCGTTAAACATATGGATTTGTAAATCAAGAATAAATAATAATGCGTTAGTTCTTTATCGGTACGACTATGCCACTTTTCTATCATAGCATTCGTTATTTTCAATTTTGTTGCGATCCTAAATTTTGTAACGCAGTTTATTTCGCAAAATAAACTGCGCTTCAAAGTTTATGATCGAATAAATTAAACTGGTAAATAATAATTGGAAAAACCTATTTTTTTTAGGAGACACCACGCTAGAAGAAGTCCTTCTACGGGAAGTACCCACAGCAGCCTTAGTATTCACTCACCAACGAGATCTTCAGGAGCCTCTAGTCCGGTTATGTTCAATAGTACCATAACTCCCACGAACACCCATTGTAAGTTAACAAGTCGCTCCAGGACACAATTTTTACATTTTCAATAGTCAATCGCCTATTGGATCGCAAAGTACAGTCATTCGCGCAGTATGACACTCGTCGGTCGATGTTGATGGTCGTTTAGAACGACTGTTACCTTTGCCAGGTTGTCGGCCTGCCTTGAACCTTTTTAACCATTCATGGCACCGTGACTAACTCAAAACTTTATGTCCGTAAGGGATTTGTATAATTTGAAAGTTTCTGTGATGGTTTTTTCGCAACTTTACACAGAACTTGGTGTACACGCTAACTAACAAGTGGGCTGAACATCGTTAATCTTTCAAAATAAATCATTATAAATCTTACATCATCATTTCCAGCTGGGATGTCTTCACCGGTGGGGCAAAGGACGCCTTCCCATCACGCCCACCGCAGCTCTACTCACGTGACGTCCAACACTCACGTGACCGTAACTCCGCCCCCTTCCACGCCCACCCACCACCGAGCGAACAGCAGCGGGGGGACGACAGTGACGTCCGTCATGTCTCTCACGTCCCCGGAGAACGACACCACCAGTCTAGTCACAGGTTAGTTTTTGCGATACGGCACAAGGACGTATACCTAGTTTGAATTCAGGCAATATCGTTTTAGGTCCTACCATTCTGACACCAATGACGCCTCCAGGGTCGCCACATTCGAGCGCCACGAGCCACCACTGGCGATCCAGGCTGACCACGATCAAGAATAGTTTTTTAGGTTCCCCCAGATTCCATAGGAGGAAACTGCAAGGTAGCAAAAAATTTTTTTTTAGTTTATAAAAATTCCATCTAAACGTTTTCTAGCATCTTCCGAAGAAGTCCACTTGACGCCCGAGTCCTCGCCCGAACTGACGAAGAAATCCTGGTTCGGGTCCCTGATGACGACGGAGAAGGACGAAACATTCACGATCCTAGTCAAAGGCAAACCCCTAGCCACGGTCAAGGCCGACCTGATACATGCCTTTCTATCGGTCAGTTTTTCCACTAGAAAAATCACGTGTGCTAAAAGTACTGGTTTTCAGATAGCGGAACTAAGCCATTCCGTGTCCAGTCCAATGTCGTTTAGAGTAGAATACAAGAGGGGCACTACGGGTCCCGCCATGTTCCAAAGACACGTCAGATTCCAAGTGGACATCTCTACCATAACCAAGCAGACGGTGGACAACACCAAGGAACACCTCTACGCGATAACCTTCACGTTACTATCAGGTAGAGGTCCCAAAGAGGTACCCTGGGGAACACCCGAATACTGACAAGCGCTATTTCTCTTTCCTAGGAAACATTAGGAGGTTTAGAAGGGTTTGCGAGCACATCCAAGCGCAGGTGTGCACCAGGAGGCCCCCGCCCAGTCCTAGGGCCCAGAGAAAATTCACCACGGAGCTGAGCGAGAGTTCCAGCTGCGGTTCGGACTCCAGCGAACTCTTCCTCAACACTAGACAAGTATGTATAGCCCCGAAACGTCCCACCTCAACCAGTTGCACGCCACAAAAAGAAACTCGATAGGTTTTTAGAGGATTTAATAAATTCGTTTCCAGTTGAACGTACTTCAGCTAGAAGGTAGCGACCTGGAGAGCGAGTGCAGCGTGTTCGACGTGAGGACGGCGACGAGGGAGGTGGCCAGGAGAGCGTCCACGAACAACAACACGGAGACGTGCGAGCAGAACACCCCCAGCACCCCCAAAGCCGTCAGGTCGAATTCCGAGAACACGGATTCCTGCGAGAAGAAGTGCATCACCACCATGTCCGGCAGTTCGATCGCGTAATATTCCTCAAAACGCGCCCGATATGTCCTTGAGGTCCTTTGTTGATGTACGGAAAGTCCCTACTCTGTCCCACCTGCCAGAATTCTTACCGGAGGAAGAAATAATCTTACACCAGATCAGAAGTGGGATAACACCCTGTATAGTGTGTCTCAAACTCGATAGTATGGGCCTAATGTGAGGATAAAAACAATTTAAATAAAATTTGGGGCTAAATGGGGGTACGCTCCATTTACAATCGAAAGTATTATTTTTGGGATTTGACAGAAACGACTAATGACGTCATCAATTATATTTTTTCCAGGAACATATCAAAATTTTTTCCTCTCTTTCTAATAAACTTTTATTAGAGAAACATTTCTGTATTACTTCCCGTTTAAAAGTCATAAGCAAGTTCGTCCTGAAGAGTCTCAAAAGAAATACCACCTAAAAATCACATTAGTGGAGAAAGGATCAAGTAGTCGTTGGAAAATAATTGATTGATAATGTTGTTTAAAGTGTATAAATGATATTAAGAAAAAAATGAGAAAACGCCCTCATACTACATACATATTACAATCTATTCTCCTTATGGCCTTCTGACATGAACCTTAAAAAGTCATAATAAGTCGAAGTAAGTAAATTGTAAAATTTATATACTCACATTCAATTTATAGATATATAATAATCATAATAAAAATTTTAATTTATAATATTACGACAGATGTATTCTTTGAACACTATGGATCTTGATGAAATGTTGGAAGCATTTGTTGTATTGGGTGATCTGCAGCATGCTGAAGAGCAAGCTGAGGGAGAACGTCAAGTACTTCAAATGACAGATCCATTTACGGTGTCTGACGTAAAATCCCTAGACAAATACTAATAACATAACAACCACAGAAAATAATCAGCTGATAATTCTTGATGTTGATTGGTTATAATCTGAACGCAGCACCGGCAACACTGCAAAATTTGTGGGGACAAGAATAGCTGTTTTATAACTGCGTTGAAATGAAGTGAACTTTGGGGGAAGTGATCTTATATTTTCTCATGAGAAGAGCTCAGTTCTCTCGATTTCAAGAATAACCGCCCTGGTGACTTTCCAGGCCACAGAATAACGTTCGTATTGAGTAGTGACATCTATGCATTTTAAACAACATTCAATTATTTTCCAACGACTACTGGATCCCTCCACCGCTAATGTGATTTTTAGGTCGTATTTATTTTGAGACTCTTTAGGACGATATTGCTTATAACTTTTAAACGAGAAGTAATACAGAAAAATGTCTCTAATAAAAAGAGATTTTTAACAGGAAAAAAATTTGGGTACGTTTCTGGAAAATATATAATGGATCACGTCATTAGCCGTTTCTGTCAAATCCCAAAGATAATACTTTTGACTAAAAATGGAGATTATCGCATCCCGTTTAACACCACGTGTCCCAAATTTAATTTAAATTTTTTTATATCCTCACAGTAGGCCCTTATTATCGAGTTTGAGACACCCTGTACGTTTTTTGAAATGTTTAAAAGTTTTTACTAAAAAAAAGGTCAAGGAAGACAGAGAAGGCATTTTCTAGCCTAGCTTTCCAAAATATGCGTTTCTTGAAAGTTACGATGATTAGATTTTTCTGAACGTGTACATATTAGTTGAAATTATCGACCCCACGGTTCAAACTGGGGGTCGATGCGTTTTTTATATCGATATTTGCTCTAAAATCTCTAACTAATTTCACGAAAGTCTTAATATAACCTATGAACGTTAAGATTTCCTGTTTATGTGCCACGCAGGCACTTTCGTGTCCAACATATTGGACACCCCTGATACAAAATATTCGGCACGGTTCACTCTGACCAGCGGCGGCTCGTGAACTTAATAATAGGCAATTTTATATTAAAAAAAGTACGTATCTAACAGATCTAATTACTTTTTTAATATACGGGACGTTTTTAAATGAAGTAGCAGGAATGAGACCACATACTCCTTAGGTGAAAATAAATCGATTTAACTTAACACCTATATGCCAAGTCGCATAATAAAAAAGATACATGGTGTTAAAATTAACATTTTATTTTCGATATTTGTAAATAATAAAAAATCCAAATATTTACATAAAATATGTAAATCAGGAGTTTTTGTGGGCGAGAAATTCACATTTGTTTCTAATTTTGCTGTCATTAGTAGAGGGCGCCACTTGCAGCATATTATGTTTCTTTTAAATGGCAGAATTTTTTCGCTGCTTAGTGTAAACATCTGACTATCGAAACAATCGATTCTCCTACCTGTTTTATTTGAAAAAGGTATATGTTGAAGTCGTAACAGTTTTCGAAATAATCCTATTTGAAATATTCAGTGCGCCGATTGAAAACTATTATTATTTCAGGTAAAGTGCCTTTTCTACTGATACAGCAAAATGTTACTAGAAAAAGTTATTCAGAACGGTAAATTATGGAGACGTGCAAAATTTCAAAAAGATAGGCATACTGATAAAATCTTTGTGCTTTGTTGAAAAATGGTTCCATCAAACCTCGCCGATATTCTTAAAGTTTTGCATGTCTCCATAATTTACCATTCTGAACAACTTTTTCAAGTAACATTTTGCTGTATTTTCAGCAGAAAAGGCACTTTACCTGAAATAATAATAGTTTTCAATCGGTCCACTGAATATTTCAAATAGGATTATTTCCAAAACTATTACGACTTCAACATATACATTTTTCAAATAAAACAGGTAGGAGAATCGATTGTTTCGATAGTCAGATGGATACACTAAGCAGCAAAAAAAGTTCTGCCATTTAAAAGAAACATGGTGTGCCACAAGCGGCGCCCTTTACTAGTGACGTCAAAACTAGAAACAAATTTTAATTTCTCGCCCGCAAAAACCCTCGATTTACAAATTTGGTGTAAATATTTGGATTTCTTAAGAAGTTATTTACAAATATCGATAATAAAATTTTAATTTTGACACCCTGTATCTTTTTCATTATGCGACTTGTTAGGTTAAATCGATTTATTGTCACCTAAGGAAACTGTGGTCTCATTTTTGCTACTTCATTTAAAAACACCCCGTATATATTTTCATCGGCAAAGTTATCGATGGTGTAATTTGGTTTTGCACTTTAAGTTGATTTAAGAGTCCTTTGCCATTTGTAATGATTAGGTGTCGATATAACTTCTTAGGCAAGGAAGACTTTGATTTTGACTAATGCCGATACCGCGGCACCTCTTGCTTATGCACGTACGAAAACGTTAGTTACGCTGAGTGAAGGCAATGTTTTTCAGCGCCTACTGAGAATTTTAGGCAAAGCCATGCGCCATCTGGCGAGCCGCCACCGGTCCTAAAAACTAGGCAACTAAGTCCGTAATCTTAATGAGAACGATGGCTCGAGTTCGAAATTTTATATTGTGTTCCTTATATTTAACTACTGTTATGCTTTTGTATATAGGCTAAGACAAAGCTTATGTGATTTTTGAATATTGTTCATCAGTGTACATGTACGATATATTATATATTTAAAATGAATTGTTGAAAAGTGATCATGCTCCAAGACGCATTTGGAGGACCCCATCGTAGTTAGGAGTCATTTTTTGTACATAATCACGAGCGATCATGCATTTCCCAAGTCATAGGGGGTCGGGACCGATCAGTTTTTGCAACGGACGCCGGGAACGCCCGATCTAAGCCCAATCCGATTTTTTTTTATAGTGGATTTGCGGTCTTAACGCCATTCTTAACATACATTTTGTTATTTTAGTCGAAAATATATACTTAAAACACCCCGACACACAAGGTGACTCTTAAAATATCAATAAATATAATTACAATTGGCGTAAAAAAATTGGTCGGTACTCCCCTGCTTACTGATACAAAATAAATCTATGATAAGCGTTTGGACTATAATTAAATATAATAATAAACATTATATTAGAAAATTGCCGGCCATATATAGTAATATCTGAATATTTATATATTCATTAAAAATATAGACATATATAGATCATTTTCAGCAAGGAATTGTGCAATATAACGGTATTTACAATATGTATTTTACGGGAAGACATAAATTGAGTCTTATAAGATAATTGGATTCAGGTCTGGGCAATGAGGTGGCTCATGTTTTCTTTTCCTGTTAGAACTGAATAGAAAATCCAATTACATACGTTTCTGTTTAATATATTGGTTGTTTCTCTTACAAACTACAACAAAATCGTGTATTTTTAGAAGATGTTTGTTCGTTTCCGTCCACGTGTGGTAATATTTTTTATTTCGTAGGTGCCAAATAGATTGTTTAAGGGACAACATCTATTTTGAGTTAGAATACATTTCTCTCAAACAATATTCCGAATTTTCTTCACGATTCCAGGGTATGGACTCGATTTATCCTGTAGCATCTCGCAGACACGTCCTACAGTAACAGGCAGTGGGGGTGGCAACGAATAGACATCGAAATAGAGGCGTTCGAGGGTCTTGTGACATTATTTTGCGAATATATTGAATTTTCATTTCGTTATGTTGCACACTTCCTCTTGACATATCAAAATTTTCTCAGCTCAAATGATTTACTGTAGACATACGTTTCTTCTCGAATTTTCTCATCTTTATTCGCTTCGATATTTTGCCGGAACCGCGTATTGTTCTTATAGTATTGAAACATGCGAAAAACTTACATTTTCTACAAAACACACCACGCCAAATCCAGGAGGCGGCGACGCCAAAAGTAATTTTGTCAGCTAGAGCATCTCGAATGGATTATATATTATACAATTCTAAAATATTCTTACCAATACGCACTGTTAGGTGTCGATCGACGAGAACTGTTACCGTTTATATATAAGTAAGGTATGTGGCGTGGCGAATATATTTTTTTCAGATTTTTACTCAAGAGTGAACAACTTGTACCTTTGTATATAAGCATTTTCCGGATTGATAAGATTTTTATTGACTATTTATCGAATATGTTATTTATTACCATTATTACTATTTATTATCATTGTTTTGTTTAGCACAAGCGTATGTTAGTGTTAATGGTGAATTATTTTATATATAAATGAATTAAAATGAACATAGTCATGTGTAAGTGCTTGTAAATACTATTGTGATAAATAAAATAATTTGCACAATATCGAAGCGATTTCTTTTTGCAGTTTTTAGAATAATTATCATATTTACCCTACATATCCCACTCCTGATAATAATATAATAATAATAATAGTTCGTTTTGGATATTTATTATATTGATGTTAATTCGCGAGGTTATGTCTGACCCATTTATTGATTGCTTGCCTACTACAAACTAGACCAAGATGAATGTGGCAGTCAAATGGGAAATACAATACAACAAACGGAAGTAAATGCTGAATAGAATGAGCATTGATCAAGCGGCATATGTTTTGAATTGAGTAGGTATATAGAGTGCTGTGATACCGTCAAGACTACGCCAAGTTGATAATAATAGACCTATCGCTTGAAGCTTCATAAAATTTTATACATAGGTATCTGTCAATTTACAGAAGTTGTATGTTAATTTTTGAATTAGATAAGAGACCAAACAATTGGGTTGACATTTACAAACCTCTCTAAGACCCATTTCCGAATAACCTCAATCGATATTCCCGATGTTTTTTTTTTTTGTTTTGGGGGACTATCGACTTATTGCTTGCCGTGGTATTGGCTGGATTACATTATAAAAGACAACGTTGGCCATGGACGAGGCAGTCGCACTTCACAAACAACTGACAGTAGTCGCGCCATGCCTACCTGATCTCGTATTATAATTAACCTTTGGAGGGTTGCTACGACAAATTGTTCATAAGTGAGGGAAAGTATAAATTTTTGGGCGTCGTGAAACATGCGAGGATCTGCAATGCGGCAAATATGCAATTTAAGCATCGTTCAAAATTAAACTGGGGTAGGATATAGTATATCTAAACAAATAATAGTATAAAATCGTTGGCGCTGTAAACCATATACAGGCTGGCAAATCATTATCACCGTCCTGAAGATTCTGGGCGCGCTGAATATGGAAAGTTTCTAAACCATTTTTGTGAATGACTTCCCATGCCGTAGTTAGAGATGGGTTGTAGCGTGTCTTGTACTTACACCCGGTCTACCTTCAACCATATTTAGAATTTCTTCTTGCATTGCTAGACCAAGACCAGCTTGCCTCTCAGATGTAATTCTCACACTGGGAAACATTCCACTTTCACGTGCATTGTTGAAGACTGTCTGGAATACATTTCTATCTGACACTCTTCTGTTCGGGAAGCGACGTCGATATTCTACAACTGTACGATTAGCGCTACCGTTGCAATACCCATAAATAAAAATAATATCAGCATATTCTCGATGACTAAATGTGGCAGGCATTACGAAATTATGTGTGTACAATATCGACAAAACGAACGCACATGTAATAATAAATGCGACAATTATAAAGTAAGCGTTTAAATCACAAACGTCAATAAAAATATTTTCACTGCTATCTCAGCAACCGTTGATATTCGACCATATGTTTATTAGGCTTTTTTGTTCACTTTTGCCCACTAAACATCCCTTTTCGAATATTGGCGGTCCCCCCTCAATTATCCTCTATATTTTTCCCTGTGAGTGTTTTTATATAGTTTTTGCATCGAAACAAAGATTAAAGCTTTCGATGGCCCTCACACAGCGCAGTTACTACAGTTTGCCGTATCGCCTTTCTGCCGCACCTCACTTTTGGACGTCGGTCGACCGGTGCGCCGTATCGAAGCATCAGAGCACATGTTCCTACGTAGCATTTGGCGGCACGCTCGCATTCAAACAATGTTTGTATCGTAAGCCGGCCGGCTGCCGCATCACAGGGCAACCCCTCACTAAAACATGATCCTCCAACCCTGCAATGTCGAACTCACGAAAATCCACTACTACGATCGAGCCAAGAGCGAGGGCAACCTGGCCATCTCCACCATATCCAGGGAAGCGTGCCAGAACAACTTCAACAAGAACGTGATCATCAAGAGGAACGTGTTCGGGCACAGGTGGGTGCTGAGGATCAACGACAGCGAGGGAGCGCACAAGAAGAAGAGAAAACTGAAGGTGGTGGTGTACGTTCTGGTGTTCTGCTCCATAGTCGTCGCCGTTTGTTTCGGCGTGTTCTTCTCTGTATGTGAGTATACGAGATTTTTCAAACGCCTTTCAAAACTTATAAAAAGTGTAAAGAAGCAAAAAGTGGAACAGGAAAGCGTGAGGAATATGCTAACGATATTATTAATTACTCAATAAATAAAAGCGTTGTGTCCACATTGGCAAAAATAGATGTGCCGATTTAAAAAGTTGTGTTGAAATTTATTGGTATTTCATAATAAAATGTGAAATGATAATGCCCAGGGCTCAAGTACAGGAAAACGTGAGGAAGATGCTGACGATATTATTAATTATTCCACCCTGTACATACATATTTATCTTATTGAAAGTGCGATTCTTTGTCCATCGTGCTGATCACGAATCTGAAGTCAGGTTTCCGCGCTCGCATGTAGTTTTCGAAAAAACCAAATTTCAAAATTGCAACCTCTGTGTATACACTATATTAGGTTGAAATTGCAATATAACACCTCTGCCTTCTTCATTTCATGACGTCACATTGTGGTTAAAATATATATATAGGGATTATATTGCAACATCAACCTAATGTAATGTAAACATAGAGGTTACAAATCTGATTTTTTTTACGAAAACTACATGCGAGCGCCAACTTCAAATTCGCGTTTTGCGCTGTTGTAAATAACTACCTAGAAATGTTGTAGTTGTAGATTTTTTTGATAATTTTTTTTTAAAAAACAAACATCGCACAAAATGGTCAGTTTCTATTCTGATATGCGCGGAAAAACGGCGGAACCCATCAAAATGCTTCCACAAAATGGCCACTGCCTTTAAATACCATTGGACGTCAAACAAGATACTGTAACAACTTTTAAAATATTTTTTTATTGCTGTCGTTTCAGATAAGAGTAAAAGCAAAACATCTGTTTTGAAACCTATAAGCAACACTACAGATTTAGACCACACTTACATGAATAAAACCCATGCAAATCAAGTAACGGTTGGAAATACAGAAACTACAAGTACCACAACAAGAAGTGGAATTGAAGAAACTGAACGAAGCACTACTATAGGTTATATTAGTGTAAGTATAGGCATGCAATGATAAAAAAAATCATATGTCCAGATCTTTTATTAGTAAACTGTCTAAAATACCCGATGTTTTACAAATTAAAGTATATTTGTTGAAAAATAAAAATAAATAACAAAAATGCAGGATAAAAATTCATAAAATTTATAAGATATCAATTTTCTTCTACAAAAAATGCTTAAAGTTCTCTATTCACTTTCAAGCAGGTTTGGGCCTGCCGGATCCAATATGGCCTGTTCGAGTTTTATTACACTTTTTTTTACAAATAAACTTTTTATGAAAATGCAATTGTCGGATAAGTTATATACAGGGTGTACCGAAATTAGTCTAACAAGAGTAGCTCTCTGACGACAAAATAATGGGATGTTTCTAATTTTGACGTCACTAATAGAGGGCGCCACTTATGGCACATCATGCTCTGACTATTGAAACAATTGATAAAAAACGTAGGAGAATCGACTGTTTCAATAGTCAGATGGACACACAAGCTGCAAAAAAGTTTGCTATTTAAAAGAAGTATGATATGCCATAAGTGGCGCCCTCTACTAGTAACATCAAAATTAAAAACAAATTTAAATTTCCCGCCCCCAAAAAAACCCGATCTTCAAAATGTTTGCAAATATTTTAAAAAGTTATTTACAAATATCGAAAATACTTTTTTAACTTTGACACCCCCGTATATTTATTAACCATCAACTTTTGGACCAAGGTAACTTTGACTGTATCTCATTATTTTTTATTTATTGTATTTTGAGTTTTTATTTCACGGAAATCTACTTATAATGACCAATAACAGAACTCCTCAATGTCTAAAATCTTGTGAATACGGCTCGAATTTCAGGAATCCCCCACCACTAGCTCAATATGTGGCTCATGCGCTGCAACTCAAGAAGTCTGTTTAAAGATCCAAGAAACGGAGGCCCCAAAATGTACCAAAATTCTAGACAGAAACGACCCAACGGGGTGCGGGGGCCTCTGTCCCATAAACACCCATTTCTGTCAAATTCTGGACGCCAGAGGCAGGGTGTACCAGTGCACCCCCATCAAAAAAGCGCTGCTGTGTCCCAACAACACCTTCAACTGCGGAAACATGTGCGTCTCTCAAGAAAAACGTTGTGACGGCATGGTGCATTGTTCCAACGCTTCCGACGAGGAAAATTGCGGTAACAAAGGCGTTTACAAAAACAAGCAACATTGCTATATCGATGATTTTACAGTTTGCAACCTCGAGACGCATTTTCAGTGCGGCAACTCGACCTCTTGCTTGGAAAAAAAGAAGAAATGCGACCGTAAGGTCGACTGCTGGGATAAATCTGATGAAATGGACTGTACGAAAGGTACAAATAATTGTTTTGATCTGTTTTATATAAATGTTGGCCTTGTTTACTTTTGCATATCCCCCTATTTCTACTATTGCTGTTTTAATTTAAAAATGCCTAGGTACAGCAGCCGCTTAAAGAAAACTAAGATTTTAATTTTTTAGCTGTGTTTTGTCAAAATGAAGAGATCCCTTGCAGCAACGGTCAATGTGTCCCTAAGGAAAGATTCTGTGATGGGAAATTCGACTGTACGGATAGGACGGACGAACCAGAAGGATGCCAAATATAATAAGGGACAATGGAGGGATTTTTCTTGGAATTATCCGTGTTATTATTTTTTAGGGCTCAATAGAAGGATTTCAAAGTAAACGATTTAAAAAATAAGCAGCAAATAACACAGGGTGTCCCGAATACGAACCGACACAGAGCAGGAGCTAGATATATGTATACATACATAGAAGAACCAAATTTGGTACATAATTTAGGTTTATTACTGTTCATCTTTGACTATGAGTTAAAAATAATTGAAGCACTACAAGATGTCCATTGAGGCTAATTCACACCTAAAATTGTACCAGACTTTGTTTCTCTATTGGCCGAAAAATAATGATATACTCGCGACAAGAATTCAGACGACTTAGGTCATACGAACAAATGAATAATTCATTGTATTTTTATCAAAATATTTAAGAAACTGCAACTGATAGTAATAAAACTATATACTACACTATAAGTTTGCATTATATATTGCACTAAATTGCAAAAAATTATTGTTTTTAACGCCACCAAATATCGAAAATTACGTTGACATTAAAAACAAATGTGTAACGTCAACCGTGACGTAAGACGTCTGAATTCTTGACGCGAGTATATTATCCTCCGTAGAATTTACATTTTCTTTTACTCTTGTTAAATTTTCAAAAATTTCTATGCTAAATTGCGGCGAGCGCGTATTGCAAAGGCGACGCGATTTGACAGACGATGGTTCAAATTCAAATAAAAACAAAGTCAAGTTGGCTCTGAAAATTTGGACGGAAGACGTCAGTTTTAATAATTTCAGTTTAAAAACGTCTAAAACGGTGTTTTCTGAAGAAAAAACAGTGTTTATCATATTAGAAATGAGCGCAAGTTTGATGAGATGGAAGTAACTGATAGCTGCGATCAATGCGATATAGCGCGTTGACAGATGAGGTTAGGTTTGCGCCCTACGTTCAAATTTTCAGAGCCAAGTTGACCTCGTTATTACGTAAAAAACGCAATAGAAATAACGGAAAACATCGGAGAAATCTTGTAAAATTTATACTGAATTTTGTACGGCTCATTCCTAATGAGTTAAAACGATAGAATTAGTTTTTTTTTAACAGTTGTAGGTAAAGAAAAGTCAATAAAAACGTAAACAAAAACAATTATTTAACAACAAAATCCAGTCTTGACAAATTTGATTATATATTGTTGTCATTTTGGGGAGGTAAATACCCCCTCCCTTCCTGGACGCGCTTCTCCTGTGAATTGATGTGCAATATGAAAAAAATACGTAATAACTTTTTGATTATTAACGACTTTTTGATTGTTTTCTAACAAACACTGTTTAAATCTTGTTTCAGTTAATGCAGTTTTTCTTGAAAACCAGAAATTTTAAGTAAAAAAAAAAAATTAAATGGAACTCTACGAAAGACAATATCATTATCTTCTAAATTCGATTAATAAATTACATTGTTGGTACTTATGCGAGACACCCTGTATAAATAGATATGATTAATACAGAAAATTGTACTTACTTCTTGCGTAGTGTGTTGACGATTATTAGAAATCCTAGCGATTGCGTTTAACGTAGACAATAAACCTGTGACGCTACCTGTACGTTTGCTAGCGTGTCAGTATTCCTTAGATATGTATTTTTGTAAAGGTTTATGGAGAATAAAGACACAGAAATGTATAAAAAATATTTAATTGAATAAATAAATAAAAAGTCAAAAGTTACAACTACGATAAAATCTCAGTACAGATCTGTACAAAAATCCGATAAAAATTCTAAAAGCAAAGTGAATTTGCACGCATCTCCCCCACTCTGCCTATGACAGTCCAAGAATTTGCGGAGAAATACGGTAAAATTACCGAGAGTTCCCTAAAAGCAAAAAAATTACAACCGAACGTTACAAGAAGAAAATACGGGACCGTACCTGATCCCACTCCTTCCTAAAAAACTCTGTACACCGTGACTCAAATTCCCCAGGCTTTAAAATACTCTCCTTCAACAAGAAAGCGGTAAAAGTGGCAAACGTTTCCCAAACGTTAACACTGTTCGAGGACTGTGCCAACAACATAACATTCCTTGGACAAAAAAGACTTTTGAACAACTCGCCCCCTTTTCCACTATAACAATTCCATACCCTCACAAACCTTTTTAACAATTCCTCATTTACCATCACATTCGGCTTGTGCGTAACTAAAAAAGTCTTTAGTATAATCCATTCACAATTTTTTTGCCACACAAATGACCTTGACAAATTTTAAACGTTACAAACAAGCGAGAATAAAGTGAATTACAATATGCGACGTAACACCATAAAAAAATCAAGAACGGTTCGTAAAATGTGTCAAAATTATTAATAAAAATAAAAGTACTTACTCAGTAACAGAGATACGTCCACCAGTAAGGCACAAGCGCTCATATTAATACATTCGTTCACGTCGCTACGTTCAGTGAGTGTAACATACGCTTCGTCCAAAATATCTACCACCGCTTTCTCGCTAACTTCTTTCGAACTCTCCAAAACGATCGTGGAAAAAACCTACAAACACCAATTCAATGAAACATACACAATTATTAATATGAAGCGTAACCTACCTTAATCTTCTCCAGCAAATGAAAGGCGCTAGTAGCATTCTCGTTGTGATTTCTGTCATTGCCACCAGATGGCAGCATAAACAAGGGTTTTTCCTTGGCCGCTTTTCGACTCTCCGGACACACGATCCTCTGCATCTCGCTGTTGAAGTCTTTCATGAACACTGCGACGGTAACGTGCGAATTCAGCCACTGCCGGACCCTCTCCATACACATTCTCGTCGTTACGGCGACGCAGACGTCTCTCGTTTGCGGCATCACGTCGACAGAGAGAAGGTTGGTTACGCTTAGCGGTATTCGCTGTTTCGTTATTTCTGCTACTTCCACCTCACAGTTTTCTTTAAGCGATTGTAGGCTAGACTGCGCCATTTGGCTAATCTTGGACTTCAACGCTATCTGAAACAGTAAAGTTATCATAGAATTTACCGAACGGAAACAGATAGCAAGGTACCTTTAGCGATTTTTCTTTCGTCGGGGAATTGACGTTATGTTGTTGAGCCCACAACGTAAGGAAGCTTTTAACGTTTTCTACAGCGGTTACTTTGAAAGAGGGAACGATAGCGGTGCATATATGTTTAACGCAAGCGGACGCAACACGTTCGCTAACAAATTCCACTGTTTTCCTTAGTGAAAGCGGTTGACCGTTGAAGAAAGCCTCTTCTAATTGTTGCTGAAAAATTACACAAGCTTTGTTAAGTAATTTATTATATTATCGTTTTAACACTAACCTCTAGCCTTTTCTTCGCTATTTCATTCGACGATTGCACCGCTGTAACAGGTGTGATATGTTTGACGGTGACAGAACTGTTGAGAGCGTTGCTCGACAGCAATTTTTTAATTTCATCCAAATATGGACAACAAATGTACAGGATGTTCTGGTCGATTAAGTCCAAGTCATCCAACGTTCGCTCTTTAGCAGTTTTACTTTTCGGTTTTGGAGTTTTTGGACAAGCAACATCAACTTCGAGGGATTCAGTGCAAAAATTAAAGTATTCGGAGTCCGGGAAATGCGGCAACTCAAACAACCACCCTAAACAGAATTTTACGAGTGAAACGTTATAATTACTAACGTTACTTTTATTCCTCAGTACTTTATCGCAGTTTTTGTGCAGGTCGAATAGAATCCTATACATCGAAATGTAGTACGGCAGTCGCAGAGTGACGTAGTCCAACATGGATAGATATTTCGTAAGCCACGGTACGGTAAGTATAACGCAGTTTTGTGTCACGGAACTCTCCAGTAACGTTTTAACGTCGAAGGTCGGCTTAACCTAAAACATTCGTCAATAAAAAATCTATCGTTTTCACACAAAACCTTCATACCTCTTTACGTAAACCTATCTGGAAGTTCAGGACCTTCTCCGAGAAGCTGCTGCAGTCCGATTTGTATGGCAGCGACTCGATGAAACCTAAAAACTTTGCTAAAACTCTCAGCGACTTCAGACAAGCCGCATATGACTTTCTAGTTATCGGGTCGACGGAACCATTCGTTTCGTCCAAATCGGTGCAAGAAAATTTGGTGTCGTTCAATTCAACGATTTCCGCGATTAGTGTGTCGCACAAGTGTTTGTTGAAAGGATAATTGGCGGCTATCACTATGAAATCTTTATAGAATTCTTGATGGCCTGTGAAGAGAGGTACGGAATTGATGCCGTTCGAGGCCTGTTTTGTCACCAAGCGGCTTTTTAGCCTGTTGAGCTTGTCTGCGTCGATGTTGGGTATGGAGGATAGGAAAGTTATGTCCGACAAACCTTCTTCCTAGAAAACAAACAGTTTTTAACGATATACGAGGGGCCCGATATACATATACAGATTCAACTAGCCCATGGCCACCTATGGTTTGTATTTAAAAAACACAACTTTAGTTATAACTCAAAAATGAATAAAGTTACAAAAAACTTAGGCACACCATTGGACTCTACTCAAAAAAGTATGAAAAATGTATTAGTTATTTGTTTCTAACGTTACAAACAACCAAGTTACAGACATGTATGGAAAAGTGGAAAATTAGAAACTTTGTTTATTACTCGAAAACAAAAGATAATTTTTTGGTTTTGATCATTAATTTTCTCTTAAAAAAAGAGATCGAGAGTGTGGAGTTAATTTTTTTCTATCTCCTACAGTTAACTAGATAGCCTATAAAAACATCAATATTTGCGCACCCTGCATGTTATTGCTGCATCAGCATTAAAGTGCCTTTTATAATTTTTTAATAGTAGCAATAAATTCTGGATTTGACTTTTTCGATGTGTTCTAAGTAAAAAATGCTTTGACACAAAATTGTAAGATAAACAGTCGTTTTAGAGGAATTGGTGTTGCGTTAATTCTAAAAAAATACCTCGGATTTCTTAAATTCTTATTTAGGATTCTTAAATATTTGCAGCTTTGGTTTAGACTCTGGACACAACTTTAACAACAAATTTTGAAAGTGTGGACAAGAAAAAATGAATATTGATTTCCTGTCAAGCTACGATTTCTAAAAAATATATTTTAATTACAAAAATTACTAATCTTATTCGAATTTAACTGATGGGTTATCCCTTTAGACAGTAACAAATTTTTATCTGAACGCGTGAACTGACTGGAAAAAAATATTTTTATTACTATAGTGAAAGGCCTTTCGACGATTATTTGATTGGAAACGTATTTTACAGCATTTTTCTATCAGAGACAAAATAACGAATAGTCAGACTTACCGTTTCGCATCTGCCGCAAGTGCCCAACAGCTGCGCCTTGAACAGCCTAGAAAAATGGACGAACGTCACCGGATCGTTCTGCAAACTGAACAAACTCTTGATCTTCCCTCCTAAACTTGCGGAAAAATCCCAATCGGACACCAAACGTTGTTTTTCCCAGATCCTTAAAATCTCGTAGAACAAATCTCTTTGTTTCCGGAACGTATGAAAAGCGGAATCCGTGGGAAAGTTATCCCTATTATCCGTATCCAAATTAAAACAAATATTAGTCTGGACGTTAGTATCGAGTAGTTCAAGTACACGCTCCGATTTCTTCTGTGATATTTTCCAGAGTTTCTCAGCGAACGAAGAAGCAAAAGTTTGCAGCCTTTTATTACGACAGAGAATATTTAACGTCGGTTTATCGTAGTACCTCAACACGTCGATTTGAGTCTCTAAACAACTCGCTGCAAAGTATACAACGTTGTGTACGGTCTCAAACAAATCTGAGCAACACAACTGACTTATTCCCTTTGTAACACCCTGTATCTCGTGCCTATCTTCGTCATTTAAGAAATCTACACCCGCCGGCATGTCTTCGTAAGAGTTCGTGCTGGTGTTGTCCTGGTCGAAATGTTTCGTAAGAAGCAACGAAATTAAAAAATATATTTCACTGGTTATGTTCAAAATTAAACTGTTCTTTAAAATAGCCACGTAAATCTCTACGACATAATTCAATTCGTCCTTATTCGTCACCAAATTGACATCAGGTTCTACTTCTACTTTAAAATTCATCAAGCTAGAAATTTTTTTAGACGTAACCGTTAAATTGCCCACGGAATCCCTTCTAGACAATATCTTCAATCGTTCTTCCGCTAAAAAATTCCTGCTATTGTTCAGGCTCTCCACAGACACCTCTTTAGTATTCTCAAAATTGTTAAAACTGTTTTCGCTCTTTCGAAAATTGTGGTTCAACTTTACTTGGTTCAAATCGATAGGTTTGATTCTTTTACATTCGTCGCTCACGGACATACTCTTATTAGCTTTTTTCTTCACAGAACTTTTCCTATTCACAATAAAATCACCCAGGCACAGCGAAGTACTTTTTTCTATGGATTTATTCGTAAAATTTTGCCTCTCGCTTTTTGGCGTCCAAAAATTACTTTGATTTCTGTACAACGGTGAAATAGGACTAACGTGTGCAGTATGAAGAAGGTTCTCTGACTGTATCTTCATTAATTTAGGAGTGCTACTGCTATGATACGCTTGTGGAGTAACGGTTTGGTTGCTTCCGAAAAATTTGTTGTTGCTGCCGTCTGAAGATTTATGTAAAGCAGGCGGGTAACTAGCAGATTTATTTATGTCACATTTATCGTCGTTTGATAGTAGACTAATTCTTCTTCTATTGGGTGTTTTGTCATCTTCGATACGTCTACTGGTGCATGGTTTTTGGGGGCTTTCACCATATTTGGCTGAACTGAAAATAAAGCTTAGTAAAGATAATAAATGTTAGTTAAAATAGAACGCTTACCAGGGGATTTCTTCATGAACGAAGTTAAGAAAATAAGTCAGGAAGTCTGTTCGAGAACATTTATAGTCATCAGAGGCGCAAAAATATTGTTCCTAAGGGTAGAAGTGAGGTTAAGTTTCACTGAGATACTTCAAAATGTAAAGTATACCTGTGAGTTTGTTTCCAACAACCACTTTATAAAAATTTCCACTTTGATTTCCTTATTTATTATTTTATTTAGCAGGATTTCCGCCATTTTATTAAAAAATATCTAACATTTACAACACAATACACAACACGAACAACGTCATCGTAGTTTTAAAATTTGGCGGTAGAATTCGAAATATTTGAACTACTCAAGACCCGTTTCGCTCTCCAACCATATAATCGCCAGTGTACCGCCAGTTGCCTATATAGCACTATATAAATTGTTATTGCATATTCAAAAAAGAAATTTAGCTTTTCGCTATATTATATTCACATAAAAATAATAGATTAATATAATTTTAATTATTATTTAAAATTATATAGGTAAGTAATTTCTAAAACTATTATTTTTGTTCTCATATTCAGTTATTGTTATTACATATTATACATTTACCAGGATGTAATAAAAAACATTGTCGAGTAACGAGAAAAATGAATAACTAGCGATTTTCTGTATACCATTGAAGGCGGATATTTGAATTATTTAGCAAATATCGCTTATTTGCTTTCGCAGTCACCGAGTATTCACATCGTTTCAAGAATTGACACTTGTGTCAATATGTAAGGAAAAAATATGTACGTATGACAACTGAAAAAACACTTATAGTGACGGACTGATTAGTAGTAGATTTTTCAATTTCGATTATTTACATATTTTATTTGAATCTACTTGATCATTTCTTAGAAAATAAATAATGTGGTTTTTTGCATTACGTCCGACAAAGCCGAAATTAAATTTTCGGACATGATTGTGTTAATTTTTTAAGAAATGTAATGGCATTTTCAAGGTTAATACAAACAAATATTTATAATTGCACTTCACATAGAGCACTAAAAATATGTAAGACCATATTTTATAATGTATGCTAGTACGCATTTTCTCACGTGAACAGTATACAGAGACGACAATATGCAGAAAAGCGCCCTGTAGATTTTATGACTTAATATTTATGGCTACGTCGTTAATACTTTGTTACTTAATAACACGAAATTAAATGTAATTTTTTCTATAATTTCAAAGGTGTAGTAATCATATACATTTTCCTTGCATATGAAACTTATCTAATGGGCGCTTAAATATTTTTATTGCTCTAGTATTTTTCCGAAAATAGAAGCAAACGAATCTAATTTATTTTTAAGAATGTCATAAGGTACAATGTTGAAATGGTATTTTAATTGAGATATCCATGAAGGTGTGGGAAATGCCACTTCACAGAAAACGACAAGTTCAAGTAAACATTTCAAATCAATTACAGTATAACAAAAATTGGATATATCCGAAGTGTTTCTGGCCAACAAGTGATCTTCAACGACTTTCGTATCATCAGCAACGAGAAATATACCACCACCACCCTAACGTTGATATTACGTAATGGTTATTATTAATTTAGATTACAACCCAAAGGGTGCGAGACAAGTCCAGCAGGAATAGTTCACTGAGATGCATAGGCGTGCGTCTGTTAATTTGTGTAGGTAGATTTCCATTATTTCCTTGTCAAATTGGAATTCATTCACTGGCTTGTTAGAACGAAAGTAAGTGACACAAGTATTTATTGGGGATAATTTAGGTGGCAAAATACTTTGTTTTGCGTTATTGTTGTTTCTAAAGGAAATTTAAGATATTGTCAACTTTTTCTTCATTTTTTCTCCAGCGCAAGGTGTTTGATGTAAGAATTCAGACGACATGCGAACAAATGAATATATCATTATATTTTCATCAAAATACTTAACTGGAACTAAGAAAAATAAAACTATATACTACACTAAATAGTTTGCACTATTACAAAAAATTATTGTTTTTAAGGAGACAAACTATCGAAAATTATGTTGACAATAAAAACAATTGCGTAACGTCTGAATGCATGTTGCATGAATTTTGTATTGGTTTAAACGTATTGGGTAATCTTTCAAATTGAAAGGTGTCTGGCGGTAAGAATCACATCATAATTAAAATATTAACATTAATAAATTGCCTGTAAACAAAACTTTTTGCGTTTTTGTGGCATTTGTGGGTAATAGATGCATAGTGTAAATACGGTGTAGGTAATGACATAATTATTAGTGGTGATGCGCTGAACTTACGGTATTGCTAAACGTAATTTATTCTTTTGTTACTGGATAGATGGTTTTACTTGAGGTATTTATACAATTCGCTAAGTTTGCCCAAACTTGACGAATTCCATGACGTATTTATTCGCATTGCGATCAAAAATCACTGCAAAATGTTCATTTAATTCTGTTATATGAAAAATGTCACAAAAATACGCATACCCCGCATAGCTGGAATCTCCACCACTGACGTCTATCACGCATTAAAATTCTTCATGTTTAGGGTTGGCTTTAGAGACCGAAAGAACAGCATAGTATCGGTTAGAATACAGGTGAGTGTATGTGTACCTGTAGCCCTCCGAATTTTCTTAAACGCGTGGAATTGAAGTACTGCAGAAGGAACTAATTAGGTAAGTAGTTAGCCAAAGATTCATTAACAGATATTTTTTAATAGTTTTTTTTTTGTAGCTATTATCGTAATCATTGTTAATGATGATTACAACGTAATATAACTTCAGACTTTAGCTTGTTAATTATAACTTTGTATCTAAAAAGTTGAATTATAGTTAAAGAGATGGAAAATACGGAAATTGTTAATAAGATGCAAGCCTGATTCTCGATAATTTTTTAAATTTTAAACAAATACCTTTTGGGAGATGCATATGGTAATAAATAAAATAAAGTATTTCACATTTGTATTTGTATATAAAATTTTATATAATTTTTTAACGTTAATAATACAGGTACACAAAAAAGTGGCCTGTATTTTTGACCAGAGTCACCTCTCTTCATGTATTTTGACGCAATCCAGTCCGTTTATCTCAAATACCCTCAAAACATCGAGGAAATCGCAAAAATAACGTTAGTAAGCGCGAAAATTTTTTTTTTTTTTGGCCCTGATCAGGGACACCCACAGATTTTGCAGAAATATTTATTTTATTATTATTTTTTTAGTGTAAAATCGGGGTTTCGGACTTTACAAAATTGAGAAGTTTTCGAAAAAATCCTCTGGCAGGTCGATTTTGTTTTTAAAAAAGGCACTGTTTGACAGACGACCCATATTTGTGACGTCATCGTTGTTCGAGGTATGACGTCATGGACAATTTTTTTAAATAGCAACCCCCAATTTTGACCATGCCATTTGAAAGAGCGTGTCATTCTACACACATACATCATGCAAAATTATAGTGTTGCATAACAAAAATTTCAAGAAAATAATGTTTGAAGATTTTAAAATTTAATTTTCACAATACTCTGCACCTCCCCATTATGCGACACCTGTCCGTGCTTTTTTAGATGAGCTGTTCCCGTTGAATAGGGAGAAGGGGGCCGATTGAGTGGCCAGCCAGATCGCCTGATTTGACACCCCTAGATTATTTCTTGAGGGGATACTTAAAAAACAAAGTATACGTTACTAGATCGGTTAATTTAGAATATTTAAAAGCAAGAATTCGTCGCAAGATACATCTGTATATCTCCTGAAGTTATTCATAATGTCCGAAAAGAATTTATTAATTGTCTTGGCTACTGTCAGGCAGCCAACGGTGCACAATTTGAACATTTAATTTAGTGGATGTCGATGACGTCATATCTCGAACAACGATGACGTCACAAATGTGGGTCGTATGTCAAAAAGTGCATTTTTTAAAAACAAAATCGACGTGCCAGGGGATTTTTTCGAAAACTTCTCAATTTCAAAAATAATGAATTTATTCGTTACTTTTCGAAAGCGCTGTAATACGAAATTGTACGAGTCTTTGCTGTTTTGCTGCAACTACAAAACAAACAGGAAACAATTTACTATTAATAAATAAATATTTGAAAAAACCTTTTCACGTTACGAAACAACTACATACTTCCTTTTCGTACAGAAAAAAGTGTCAGTAAAATAATGAGGTCGATTTAATATTATTCTGTTTTTTCTCACACTCACCTTGTTTGGAGTTGAAAAGAAAATTCACCGCGAAAATATAGATATTTGATACTCAGAAGGTCTACAGGGTGTCCGCAAATTATGAGTAAATATTTTAGGGGATGATTCTATGGCAAAAATAAGACGAAAATTTCATATAAACATAATACAACTATTTTATAAGGTTATAATTATAAGTCATTTGCTCAAGTATACGACTCTTACACAATATGTTTACAATCCTTATATATACAGGCTGTATCACATAAGAAGGCCACTTCCATGTATCTCGCTTAATATGCGAGACACGTCAAAAATCTTTAATTGTTTTTTGTTGCATTTTTGGAGGCCTTTATGCTCGTAAAAGCAAATTTGAGATCCATGGACAACTTTATGAGTAATAACAAAAAAACCTGTAAAGTGCCCAAACTTTAAGGCTGTCTAACTTTTTTATTTTAAGAGATAGAGAAAACTTATTGGTAATAAATTTTTATTGCAAAATTGATACCTTCCACCTGATATAAACAGATTTTTGAAATATCGTATGTGGTTCGCTGCGCCCTCTAGGCGGATAAAAAAAATTTTTATTGAAGCAGGCTATGGCCACAAAAAATTGTCTGTTTTTTCGTCTTTCATGCAATACACTACATGTTGCCCTTATCTCTCATATTTATTACATTTTTTTCAATTTTAGTTAAAAAAATTAACCTAAATATTTTCGTGTTGCTCACGATAATGTAGAACCTGTTTTAAAGACGCCAATTGCAAAAAAATAATAAACAGAATGTACTTTTTTAATGCAGAATACAGATTTTTTTATAATATTATTTTATTACATTGTCTGTGTCAAAATAATTTTAAAGACTCAATTGCTTCTAATGTGAAAAGCAATAAAATAATATTATAAGAAAATCTGTATTTTGCATATAAAAGTACATTCTGTTTATTATTTTTTTGCAGTTGACGTCTTTAAAACAGGTTCTACATTCTCTTGAGCAACACGAAAATATTTAGGTACATTTTTTTTAACTAAAATTGAAAAATATAATAAATACAAAAGATAAGGGCAACATGTATTATATTGCATGAAAGACAAAAAAACAGGCAATGTTTTGTGGCCTGCTTCAATAAAAAAAATTTTTATCCGCCTAGAGGGCGCAGCGAACCACATTCGATATTTCAAAAATCTGTTTATATTAGGTGGAAGGTATCAATTTTGCAATAAAAATTTATTACCAATAAGTTTTCTCTATCTCTTAAAATAAAAAAGAACGACAGCCTTAAAGTTTGGGCACTTTATAGGTTTTTTTGTTATTACTCATAAAGTTGGCCATGGATCTCAAATTTATTTTTACAAACATAAAGGCCTCCAAAGATGCAACAAAAAACAATTAAAGATTTTTGACGTATCTCGCATATTAAGCGAGATACATAGGAGTGGCCCTCTTATGTGATACAGCCTGTATATTTTTAAATGTTGTATAACGCATTATAATACTTTAAAGTCCCATTTAAAAGATATGGAACTTGTTAAGTTCCGTGGAGATCTAGCAGCCCATTTTGCTAGTTGGACTACTAGATCTCCAGATCTGAGCCCTACACATTTCTAAAACCGTGAAAGGTTCTTGTATGTATACAAATGTTAACTACTCATCTCATTAATAATCCATTCCGTCGACAAAAAGATTACATAACGACGACAGTGTCTCGTTTTCCAGTTGCATAATATTACCGAATTCGCGAACTTAAGAAACTAATTAATTTTTTCCTCGTTGAAAGTATCGCAACTGCGACGGCCTTCGACGCCATTGTCCAAATGAAAACGAAAATAGTGGACCAGCATCGTGCCGGTAATGTAATGCTAATGAGTTGCATTATTAAAAAAAATGCGATGCATGACCAATATCGAATTCTAATAAGGACATATTATCTAATAACTAAGTTTCTCTTCTCCGTGAAAAAATATTTGGGAAATGGAAATAAAAAATAAAATTATTTAAGGCCGAAATTGGGTTGAGCAAGTACGTGATGGACAGGACCGTACTTAGGTGGAAATACGATAAAGCTAAAAGAGAACTTACTCGAAAACCTTGTCAATAATGGCAATGCCTACAAGTGAATGATGGGGAAAGTAATAATTACTAAGTTAAAGTAGTTAAAAAATAAGTAGAGTTTGCTTAATAAACACATTTTCCTCATTTTTGAAATACAAGTACAAGAGAATTAGAAAATTAAATTTTGGATGTAACTTTTTTAAAGCACAGCATATTTCCTGTAACTACGTTGTTTGTAAAGTTAGAAAAAAATAATTAATAGGTTCTAGACACTTTTTTGAGTAAAATCCAGTGGCGTGCATATATTTTTGTAACTTTATTAATTTTTGAGTTATAACCTAAAGTTGTGTTTTTTTAAATACAAACCATAGATGGCCATGGGCCAGTTGAAATCGTTATGTTTTTCTCAGTGGAAGAACGTATTAATTATTTTTGTCTAACTTTACAAACAGCTAACAACACATTTTTATAAAACATAGCTGCCGTATAAAAATTATATAATTTTGTTTTAAGAGTTCTATATAAAAACAGAGTTTACAGCATTGATACTACAAACTATACGATTCCAATAACGGATGTCATGATAATGTCTTATAAAATCGTTATACAATTATTCTGCTTTATTTACGAGCCCATCACAACTATAAAGCTAATATTCGACTTTCTTTAATTTTTCCTACATATGTCTATTATAAGTATTTTTATATTAAGTATACGATGTTATACATATAAACTCAAAAATGTCTAATTCAAAGTTGGTATGATAGTACTAAAAAATAAAGATACTATTTTCATTCACACACACACACATTTGCTGCTAAAAAATATCCCCAGTACGAATTCTAAATTCCATATAATAAAAACTCCTCAACGGATGTTATTTTCATGAAAAATTTGTCATAAAAGTTGTTGTTACAATTTGGACGCTGAAAAGTAATTTGAATTAAGTAAATAAATATGGAGCTAAAATAATAAAACAGTTTGGTCACTTTAGAAGCATTTAAAAAACTTTTTTCTTGTTGGGATTACACGGCTATTAACAAACAAATCTCAAATGGAACAATAATAAGATGAAATTGTTGTCGTGTAACCGGTACATATCTTTTATATAAAGGACAATGTTAAAAATAGCCGATTTTTGGCTTATCCGGGTGAACGCATAAATCATAAAAAAATCAATTGATTATTGTTAATTAACATTAGAAATGGCCCAGAAATACGTCAGATAGCTAAGGAAATGTCGCTACTACCCCTAAACCTATATAAACTACCCTTAAATAGCTTTAAATGGATAATCATTAATTATTGTTAAAAAATTCGTGTAAAATGAAAAAAATGCTTGAAAATAATTTGAACAGACAGTATGTCAATATAAAAAGTGATAAATGACTGTAAAAGTGCCCATTCAATGGCGAAATAGCGCCAATTGTTCTCACTTTGCGAGCGCGTACTGAAAAAATTATCCTTGCGCCCATTTTTCAGGTCGCAAGAGTATAAATGAACCTTAAAAGTGATTTAAGCATTTTTTTCATTCTAAACGAATTTAACAGCAATAAATAATGATTATCTATTTTAAGCTATTTAAAGGCAGTTTATGTAGATTTAGGGGTGCAATTAATATTTCCCCACTTACTTAATGTACTCCAGTATCAGTTTTTGCATTTTTTAACAGTAATCTATAATTTTTTTCTAGCAATAGGCGTTCCCTTGAACATTTAAACATGATCTATTTTTGATGTCGAAGTAAGCTCACCATTAGCTTTTGAAAGTAGTTTTTTTAATTTTTAGGAGTGGAATGGACATTTTTACAGTTATTTATCACTTTTTATATTGACATACTGTCTGTTCAAATCATTTACAAGCATTTTTTTTCATTTTACACGAATTTTATAACAATAATTAATGATTATCCATTTAAAGCTATTTAAGGGTAGTTCATATAGGTTTAGGGGTAGTAGCGACATTTCCCTAGCTATCTGATGTATTTCTGGGCCATTTCTAATGTTAATTAACAATAATCAATTGATTTTTTTATGATTTATGCGTTCCCCCGGATAAGCCAAAAATCGGCTATTTTTAACATTGTCCTTTCTGATTAGTGTGTTACTTGGGTTAAACAACCTGTATCTCGAAAACTAAGCATTTCCGGACCCTTGTTTATAAAAACCTATTTTTCTTATATTTAAACATAGAACCTCCCTTAGATTTTCTGGACATCATTCTATAATAACCTACATTTGACTAAACTCTCGTTCTTTCAATCTTGACTATACATGCTTTAGTTAATACACTTAGTCATAATTAAAGAGCAGTTATTGACAATAACTAATGAATTATCGGAAATCTACAACGGTGTGACGCCACTATAGCCCCACTCTGATTTGCATGCAAGACCAGTAGCTAGGTGTTAAAAGAGGACACTGTATAACAGAGTGCATGCCTTGATTTTCCCACTTTAATTCGACGTTTTCAAAGTCAACGGTGTGGTATAGCGCTGGGCAAAAGCTGCCCGAATACATGGGGTTGAAGGGATAGTGAGTGAATAACTTTTTTTGTTGGTGATCCATTTGTTTCTGATTTTACTTATCGTCCAGTATAAGGTAAGCAATGCACTTCCATATTCCAGATTGTATTAGTATAGCACCCTGACATACTGCAAATAAAAAAATCATTTAATTCCTCCATTAAATAGTCTAAATTTCGTATTTTATAGTATACCTTTTTGTTTAGTTGCAATAATTTACATAACCGTATAAAATAATGTTTTTAAATTATAAAAGTATACATTTTTATCAAATTTTCTTTCATCAATCTATTAGGAAATAATCTACAGCCCCAAGTTAGTTATATAATAAAAACACTATTGTAAAAATAAAATATATAGCCGAGAAAAATAAAAAAGACGAATCAAAATGATACAGAAGTAAAATATTAAAATTTTATGTCTGGAAAGGTGCGCTTCGCATAAAAACAGCAAATAAACCATTTAAATGTATCAATTTTAACAACATTTTTTCATAATTTGGATCTCTATGGATTAGGCCTTCTCGCAATCCTGATTTAGAGCCTACAGACCTTTCGTGATAACCAACAAACTTCATAACGCACGTTTTTTTTCGCTTTTGAGAATTTTGGGACTCCAAACCTGACAGATATACAGGGCGGACAAATTTCGATGTTTTTATAGGCTCTCTCGTTAGCTGTAGGAGATAGAAAAAATGACTCCTGTCCCCACTTTCCATTTCTTTTTTAAGAAAAAATTAATGGTCAAAATCAAATTGACCTATCGTCTTTTGTTTTCGAGTAATAAACAAAATTTCAAAATTTTCATTTTTTGATACATACTGTAACTTGGGTGTTTGTAAAGTTGGAAAAAAATAAGTAATACGTTCTTCAGACACTTTTTTGATTAGAGTCCAGTGGCGTGCATAATTTTTTTGTTACTTTATTGACTATGAGTATTTGCCATTTTATTGGGGCAATAATTTATTATAGCATATCTTGTTTCTTTCATAAATGTGTAGTCAAAAATATTTAAAACACTAAATTGACACTTTGGAATAAGCTGTTTCTTCAGTAAAATGGTGAATAGTCCCCCACATCTCCTATGGTTTATATTTAGAAAAACACAACTTTAGGATATAACTAAAAATTTAATAAAGTTACAAAAAAGATCATGCACGCCACTGAACTCTACTCAAAAAAGACCCTGAAGAACGTATTAATTTTTTTTTTCTAACTACAAACAACCAAGGTGGACGATTTTGTGTTGGTTACAGAGGTGGTAAATGGATGAAACTTCCTGTTGGAATAAATACTTTATTTACAATTATTATTTATTACAATAATTATCGATCAAAGAATACATACATCCTTAAGGAAGCATTATTCTTGTCTAAGGAAGGTAACTTTAAAGTACGGCCTCTTATTTACTGAACGTCCTGTATATATCCTAAACGTTTCTTCGTTTCTGGTTTATTAAAATTTAGTGGAGTGGCCCTTTGGCTTCGCTTTTCCATACTATAATGGAGATTCGCATAGTTTGACATATTCTCCTGTAAGTAATGATCAATTCTGGGTAGCCCCGTGTGACGTAACCAAATGCCTTCGAAATCCTGTAACCTGCTGACGTGCATACCACAAACGTGATAAACCGAGACGTGATAGAAGTCGCGAATCCTTTTGCGACTCCCTGTAAGCCAGCTTTGACGTCGTCGTCGGTAACGAAGTCGAAAATTGAATATGCAGAAGTCATCCATCGCGCCCGCAAGACCAACGTCTCATACTAAATATGGTCCCATCACAATGGGTAATTCCCGAAACGCCGATTGGTATTCAGAGATCCGTCTGATCTGTGATGAGAAAGAGACGTGACATGATACCATCAGAATGAACAATAAATTCTTCTAGGTCTTTCGTCGATAAAATGTTCTCTAACGGTGATCTTGTTTGTACAAACGTCGTGCTGGCAGACACCACAGATATTTTTAGCAGTCCAAAGCCACAACAACAAATTCGACATTGTTAGTTATTGATTCTCTACCAGTAAAGTATAGTGAACATTAATACAACGTAAAAATCCATATCAGGGACACTTATAGTTCCATAACATATCAATATGGTGCAGAAAACCTTCAGCAGTAGATGTTTTGATATATAATTACACCAATAGATCAATAAAACGGTTACATTATTTAAATAATTACATTGTCTGTATCCAAAAGCTTTTTAGCAATAGAAAAGTTTACAAAAGTGCGGTGCCCCATGCAAAGACACACTGTGTGTGTAGTATTTTGGGTGTTTTTTAAGTAGAGGTAAAAAATCCAGGGGTATTCTGTGGTCAAAATGACCTATTTTATTTGGGTAATTATTTACAATAGCGTAAAATGAAGAAGGCAGAGAAGGCAGAGACGTAGATTGCAATTTCAACCTAATGTAGTGTAGTATATAAATAGAGGTTATAATTTCGAAATAATTTTTTCGAAAACTACATGCGAGCGCCGAAATCTGACCAGATTCGTGATCAGCACCCTCGAAAATAGGGAGGTAAGAATTTTTTTGTTAAGATTGAAGAGTTTTACGCTAATGTAAATAATTATAATAATTGGTCGCATTAAAAACAATCATTTTTGCAATTTAGTGCAATATATAATGCAAACTTTTACTGTAGTATATAATTTTATTACTATCAGTTGCAGTTTCTTAAATATATTGATGAAAATATAACGAATTATTCATTTGTTCGTATGACGTAAGTCGTCTGAATTCTTATCGCGAGTATAGTTTCTAAAGCTGGTAACTTTTTATTTTAAGACTCCACATTTATATAACAAAAAACTTATTTTCGGCCACAGAATACGGCTCTTTAAGAAACACCCTGTATCTATAGACGCCTCGAGAAGGCACCCATCGAAAATTTCGGCTAGGTACGTAGGATCACCAGGTAGCTGCGATAACCGCCTTACTCTATAAACAAACAATTGACACAAGCAAACACCGTTAGTCACATGTCCGCATATTGTGGCTAGATTTTCATAAGTGTACCAAGTGCGTGAAAATTGGGTCAGTTTTTGTTTCGATATCGCGTCTCCTTTTTCGCTGAGTCGGTGCGTTGCGGCTTACGCAATTGTTTGTAAATACGTAATTGTTGATCTTCAATTGTCATCCAGACGAAGCTCGTGGAAAGAATGCAGTATAATCGCATTTGAGGTGGACGAATTTGTTTTATATGACGGAGATGAATCAGACCTACTCGATTAGTATGCGTGATATGTTCCGGAAATGAGATCGAGAATGGTTGAAGTCAGTTTTATTACCAGGGTAGGGAATCGTCGTCTTCGATCGTTTCAAGGTCACTGATGAACAGGAAAAGTCGACAGCATTCCCAATGGGCACGCATACGTTTAAAAAAAACATTTAAAAGTTGTTGAAAACCAAAAGTTGGACATCAAAAACCGATTTATAACTCGTGATGGTCACTTGTATTCTCAGCAGCTGACACTACTATTCTTGTCGTTTGCCTATATATAAATTTAAATATATACTCTTTGTATATGTATCTTAGATATATACCAATATATGTTGCATTACACAATGCAGTTCAGTATACAAAAAATTTGTTAATTTATTTTTTAATTTTTCAAATATTATTTTTCGACTGTCCTGCATTCCGTCAACATAAAATTTTGTTGTAATTTATGGTTACGACTATTGCAAATTACGAATTACAAATATGAATGATGATCATTTCTATAGTTCTTCAATTCTAGCGTTATTCAATTTTTAGTTGTATGATAGTCGTTCTTGTAATGCGTATCTATTATTATACAAATCTTGAGCACGAACACATAAATTTTAAGTGAACAGTAGGGTTGCCATCTGTCCCTACTACAGCCTCTGTCCTTCCGTCCTTACTTTTATTAGAATTGTCGTTACTTGTTCATATTAAAATATAATTATAGAAACACAGACAAAATCAGAATATGTAAAAAAAAATGTTGAGATACGACGTAAATTGATGTATACAACCCCTGCTATTCGATAAGGCAAGTAATGTGCTTACTTGAGCATTTAAAAAGATAAGATTGTCCTTACTTGCGCATATGAAAAGGTGGCAAGCCTACTTAGTGAACAGTAAAAAAAAACAAATAAATAATTCGTTACTCATATAACTGATAACCGTGTGATTTCGGTTATTGCAATAACCGAATAATCAGTTATTTTTCACTCGAGTGATCCCATCACTAATTGTCAGGTACGTTTAAGCAGCATAGAAATTGTTAACAGTTAATAAACGTTTATGGAAAACGTTTTATTAACGTTTTGTATAAAGTATTTTTCTACATAAAAAATGTACAAGTACAACAAAGAATACTTCATTTTGAGTTGATTGGAACAAACATACCTATATACCAAGTGTTACAATATTTGTGATATTTAATTTTTTAATATTTTTTAATTTAACCGTGCTTTTCTACAATTACTGATTTATAATAAATATTCCTATACTTTTTTATTAGGAATGAAATGGATTATTTAAATGATTTAACCAATAAAATCCAAAGTGGCTTCGTTACATACCAAGAACTTCATAAACATAGTTTTTCTACTTGTAGTACTGTACTGTAAAAGCGAAGAGTCAAATTTAAACGTGGATTTTATTTAAACCTTTGTGCGTAGGTTTATTCAGATATTACTAAAACTTACCTAAGCAATGCTCTTTCAGTTCTTAGGAAAAGTTTCTTGATGAACATTTTAAAAATTAGGGAAATTAATCTTAACACGTTTAAATATGCAAGGTCTAAGAGTCTAGGAATAGTACACTTTAACTGAGATATGTGTCTACATCTAATGGCCATCAGATTATATTTTATCGATTTGGACGTATATACAACGTGAAGTAAACATCACTAGAAAACGTTTTATTAAACATTTTACAAACGTTGCACTTAAGGCACAGTTAAATATTAAAATATAAACGTATACAATATATTTACTTGCAGCAGGCTATTAAACGTTAAAAAAAGGTGAAATGCGAATAATATTAATGTGTTTTGAATCATATATTTTATACGTTTAAATTTATAACTCAAAATAAACGTAGAATATTTCAACGCAAAACGTTTTATCGACAACTGCAACGTATTGAAAACGTTATATAAACGTACGTATGCCCATTGGATATAGTTAAATATAAAATAAACAGTGTGGACGTTCCAATTTTTTGGGACACGCTGTACACTGAGCAAAAGTGTCACATAAAATTGCAATTTTTTTACCGACACGAATGGATGACAAAACGTGATATGTATCACAAGTGTAAAATATATATTAAATACATAATTGAATATTAATTAATAGCTTACTTGATGAAACATCTTGTCTAAAATCTTATGCAGATTTATACTAGCATAAATATGTTTATTTCACAGCGAATTGAAAATAAATTTATTATGAACTAACACAAGTCGTATTACCGTCCTTAAAATTCAAAAGGCTGATTATATTTTAATTGTTTTTTTCTTCTACATCTACATTTTCATATCATGTCAAATTTTCAAAATCAGGCATTTTCGCGATGGACGAGTCCAACATACAGAAGTTCTACAAATCCTGCAACGTCTTCATCACGGGTGGCACTGGATTCATGGGCAAGCTACTTATTGAAAAATTATTACGCTCCACAGACGCTTCGACCATATACGTTTTGATAAGGGAAAAGAAAGGCAAAAACGCTCACTCGAGAATAGACGAGTTGTTCGACGACGTGGTAAGCATTTTATAAAACAATTTATATTTCCCGCCTCGTATTAAACCTCCAATGAAAAACTTTAAATATTTTTAGGTATTAATAATATTGTGTGAAACTAACTACTCAGTGGACAAAAGCCCCAACCTGCGTTGAATTACATCCACAATATCTACCCATATATTCCTTATTATTAGCTTTTGTAACATTTTTTTACTGTTTTAGAAAGGTATTTTAAGCTAATATAAATCAAATCTCCTACAATTTCTATCAATGAAATCATATGTATGTTCTCTGATACCAAACATCTAGGTATGCTAATGAACAATTCCACAGACAAAGCTCTAATCAATAATTATCTAAAGAAAATAATTTAATTTACTGACCTGCTAATGAAACACTATAAATATCTAACTTCACTTTTTGGCAGTGGGAACACGACAAATTCAACCACAATAGATGAGATCTGACCTATTTCTGCATTTTTAGGATTGCTTCTTCAGGTGGTCTCCTTTAAGTTGAATCAAATATCTAACTATAAAAATTATTATAAAAATTAAAATTATTTGAAGTTAAATATCGAGACAAAAAGTGGCATCCTGTCAATGAATTAAATATGACAATACCTACTCGAAAAATGTTCACCTTTTATGTAAAAGTTTTTGTCCACCGAGTAGTTAGTTTCACACAATATTATTAATACCTAAAAATATATAAAAACTTTTACATAAAAGGTGAACATTTTTCAAGTAGGTATAGTCATATTTAATTCATTGACAGGATGTCACTTTTTGTCATTGTCGATATTTAACTTCAAATAATTTTAATTTTTATAATAATTTTTATAGTTAGATATTTGATTCAACTTAAAGGAGAACACCTGAAGAAGCAATCCTAAAAATGCAGAAATAGGTCAGATCTCATCTATTGTGGTTAAATTTGTCGTGTTCCCACTGCCAAAAAGTGAAGTTAGATATTTATAGTGTTTCATTAGCAGGTCAGTAAATTAAATTATTTTCTTTAGATAATTATTGATTAGAGCTTTGTCTGTGGAATTGTTCATTAGCATACCTAGATGTTTGGTATCAGAGAACATACATATGACTTCATTGATAGGAATTGTAGAAGATTTGATTTATATTAGCTTAAAATACCTTTCTAAAACAGTAAAAGAAAAACTTTAAATCGCATACCTATCCACAAACCAGTCATGCATTGTTTATATTAATATTCTTTTGATAGAATCATGCCTCATTCTGGTCTTATAAGTCTTATAACAATTACCTACAGTCCTGCCCTTGCAGATTTTCGACAGACTGAAGAGGGAATGTCCGAAATACAAGAACAGAATAGAAGCCATCTCAGGGGATTGCTCTGTTTCTGGCTTGGGGCTAAACATCACAGACAGGCAAAAGCTAATGTCGGACATACACGTCGTTTTCCATGTGGCAGCTACTGTAAAATTCGACGAAAACTTAAAATTAGCCTACTCGATCAACGTGAAAGGTACTAAGGATGTCCTGGACTTAGCCAGACAAATGAAAAACTTAAAGGTAATATATAAGACGTACTTCTACAATAACTAGATATCATTTTTCTGAATATAATCAGTTTCTTTTTTGTTCAGTCAGTAATACACGTCTCGACCGCATTTTCAAACTGTCACTTACAAGAAATAGAAGAGAAATTCTACGACTGTCCCTACACCTACGAAGACATCGATAAAATTTTAGAAAAGATGAATAAGAATGAAGTTGAACAGTTAATGCCTAGGCAAGTCCCATATTTTTATCAGAAATCGATAAAAAATATATGTGCTGTATATTTCAGGATAATCAAACCATGGCCTAACACGTACACGTTCACAAAGGCATTGGCAGAATCGATGATAAAAGAGACAGGATCTGGACTACCCCTAGGTATCTTTAGACCAGCCATAGGTAAGCAAAGAAGATTTTTTTAACTTACAATCGTTTGTCTCATCCAAGCTAGTCTCCGTCCTGTAGCAAAGCGCGCACAGTGCCAGGCAACCTTCATCCAGGCCGAGGTGTATTGTTTTCTTTATTTCCAGTCATATCGACGTACAAGGAACCAGTAGAGGGATGGATAGACAACCTTTACGGCCCTACAGGAGTAGCAGCAGGCTCTATTACAGGCGTTCTAAGAGTGATCCAGGCTGATGTCGACAATATAGCGGATACCGTACCGGCCGACACCTGTGTGGCCGGCCTTATAGCCTCGGCGTATGACGTCGCGAATAAGAAATGCCAAAGGTAAGGTATCAACTAAAAATTGTAACATTATGCGACGGTTTCCCTTGCTATAGGACGATCGAAAACATCCCTATATACAATTATGTCTCGTCCCCGGAAAATCCTATAACGTGGAACGAATTCGTGCAGTTGAACCTAATCCATGGCTTGAAGTATCCTGTAATAAGTTCAATATGGGCCATATCGTTAATGGTCACACCTAATTTGACGACGTATACCATCCTGAGGCTATTATGTCACACTTTCCCTGCACTATTATTTGACGTTGGAGCTGTCATATCAGGAAACAAACCCAGGTGAGTGAAATAGTTGCTATTTAAAATAAATATCTTGTTGTTTAAGATCTGATAATTCTTCATCGGACACTAATTCAATTTTACATGCATATTTATATTTTTTATCCACGAGCACTATATTAAGATTTAATACGTTTTCCGTGGATTAAATGCCTTTTAACACAGTAGTGGATTAGAATTCATAATACCACGCTTCGATTTCATAGCATTTTATTTAGAATTATTATTTTTATTAACATTAACATTTATCTGGAGAAAAATCTTGGCATTTTGATCGGAATTATTTAAATTCACTCGATAAAGAGTTTCTGAAGGAAAGTAGGATAGTAGCACCTCTTCTGTAGTGGCTCTTTCCCTTAAAATGAAGAAAATTCTAAACATTCTTCCTTATTTTTGTGTCGATTTTGAAAAATTTTTTCTCTCTTACTGACAAATAAACAAACGCATGTCATACAAACCATTCCAAAACTTTCTAGCATTCAGCTAACAATCAATATATATATGACGTTTTTCAAAACCATCGCCATGGTCGTGGATAAAATGTTGAATTATATTCGGGAAATTAACCAGTCTTTAATCCTCTAGAAAAAATGTGGCTTGTTAATTCCCTTATATAATTAAATTAATTTAAACTAACTAAAACTAGGTATTAATTTTTTTTTCACAAGATATCCAGTACATAATATGCATTAGAACAATCTTATATAATGCTTTGACTTTCATTGATACATGAATGTGAAGATGAACTAGATAACTATACTTCAGTAATTTCTTTGTTTTCTGTAAATATGAGTATTTTTTATTATTAAAAACGTGATGAAATCACTAATTGTACTAATCAGAATTCGAAATGTATCTTTTTAGTCGATTTTCATTTTGAGGAAAAGTTTGGAGTGTCTTATCTAGTTTTATTACAATTTCAAATTCACAAATGTCTATAAACTAATAAGGAAAATATTACACATAAATAACACATGAACAACGTAGTCACTTCCGGTTTAAATCGCAATCCTATTGAATATTATTAAAGTTGTGGATTTAATTTAACTATACTAGTGCAAACATAACATAATATGTAAGAACCAATCATCTTTCACAGGTGGAGCTCAGAAATTTATATATCCAAATTATGTCATTTTAAAACCTAATATTGCGCCATCTATTAGCAAATAATTCAGGCGTAAACGTGTATTTTGAATTCCGTTCCCATTACGCGAGAGTTGGTTTACCATTCAGACCAACAAGGTCTCTTATTAGATAGACACAGTGTATAAGCCACTCTCTAGATTTTCGGAGATTAGGTGTAGTGTACTCTCCGGCCTGTAGTGGAGGCGGCCTCCCAAGAAAAATGCAAGGCAGCCTTCATACAGGCCGGAAAGGAAAATATTTTACAATTTGAAAGATTTCCATTGTAGGTATTTTAACTGTTTCAGAATGCTTCAGCTGTACAAAAAAGTCCACAAATTCACCGACATCCTTGTCTACTTCTGCCTGCGGAAGTGGAAGTTCTCGAATAAGAACACGGTGAATATGTGGTCAGAAATGAACGCGGCGGACAGGGAGCTGTTCCCATTCAGTATGACGACGGTTCACTGGCTCATTTATTTCAGGAGTTACATAAGGGGCATCAGGCAATATCTGTTGAAAGAGTCAGAGTCTACTTTGGACGTTGCCAAGAAAAGAGATAATAGGTAAAAATGTTCAGTACGATCCATACTTTCTAAACTTCAACTTTAACACCCCTAAAAAAATCAAAACCTATAGTTAACAATAACCTACCTACTCTATGTGATGTTAAATTGTTCTTTTCAGATTTTCGATTCTCCATAAAACAATGAAGGTAATTCTGGTGTTTGTTGCCTGCAACGCAATATCTTTTCTGTTTTCTAGGATGTACAGCTTATTTTTTTAATAAAACTATATATTTTAAAAATGCATTTTTATTAAAACTTCTTCTGCAACTACTCTGAACTTAGTTAATGCAGTGGGGGATAAGTGTGTTTATATTATAAATAGGTAATTATTAAACTTGTTTGAACACAAAAACGCATTTTAGGTTTACAAAATACATGTATAAAAATTATAAAACCGTTTATTAAAAATATTATTTGTAATAAAATAGCCTTATATGATCCAATTCGATCCTTGCGCATTTGTACGTACCTAAATTAAGTAACAGACACTGGAAAACGAAACCGATAATTTGTACGACAATGTCCCCGTTGAAAAAAAAAACTATTAACGGAGGCTTTGGTCTGAATGTAAAGGACAAAAAGATAACAAACCATTCGAACAGGTCAACGGCTGTTAGCGAACTGGCAAAAAATGGTGTGCAAGAACAACAATTGCTGAAAATTAATGATCATAACAATACAAATTGTATAAAACCATATTTAAACATCGAACAAGAACACCACAATAAGATCATAAATATTATGGGAGGTAATAAGATCTTTAGTAAAAAAAAATAACCAATCTAATGTTGCGTTAATTTTAATAACTGTCCTTTTACCAGCCGTACTTTTAAAAAACAAATAGTTGTTTTGTTGTGTTGCAACTTTGCGATTTTTTGACACCTCCCACTGACATTGACAAATGCCTCATAATTTTATGTGAAATTTCTCAAGCAAGTTGCTTGGTAACAACACTCCGCCTTCGGCGTTGGTCAACTTGGAAATGAAGAAAACACTTGATAAAAGAAATGGGTCAAACAATTTCTCAAGTTGAGTATATGTTATGTAACCCCCCTTACCTTACCCTAAAAAAAGAAGGCTGGCTACGGTTCTGACACTCTGCATATGCTACAAAGCTCATAAATTCATACCTTACCTTTTGGGACCCCTAAGCACATATTTTCGCTACACCCATAAGCACTAGCTGTTTTCTCTTCTTGTATCCGCGGTATATGGACGCGAATTTTTGTCTCGGTTTTCTCTTGCGATGTAGGCATCTTAACGCTACTTTAAAGTACTTTTACTTGTCCACTTCCTTCAGTGGCAAGAGCTGTTACGTTGTCTAAGACATTACATATCCTCAATAGCAGAACAACTTAATTGCTACATAGTAAAAGTGCCAACGATGAGGACGACGCTAAACAGATTTTCCTGTGGCGTGATATAGTGCGTGATACAACGATGAAAACGTAAGTATAAAATATAACGAACGACTTTTTAAAGTAGGTAGATAAAATCTGTTATAAGAGTCGCATTTTTCAAAGCTGTTTAGAGGAGTACTACGAATTTTTGAATTGGTTACAAGTAATATTTAATGTTTACCAAACTATGTGTAATAAAGCAGAACAAAGAACTTTAACTAAACATGATTTTACATACTTATCTACATATTTAAACAATATTTTTATTAATAGTGCCAGCTTATAATATTACTATGTAGGAACTACATAGCAAAAGTTGGTGAAATTTATATACAGTACAGTCTGATACTTTCACTTTGTCGTTTCATTATTTCCAAATAATTGCTGTCAATTTCATAACAATAATTGTTTCTGTACACGAAGTATGATTAGTACTAAAACGTAAAAATCTGGGTCGATCTACATATAAGGGCCTGTCTCATGATGATTAAATTATATATTTTTGAAGCAGGAATTTAAAACTGCATTTTTATGCAAAAATCGCATTGTACTTCGGCCTTCACATTAGGCAACCCGTTCCCACACATCCGTGCGATCCTGCAGGACTTTTGCAACGCGATTTATCACTGAATTTATGTTCTTAGTATACAAGGTGTCCGGGAAAATGTAGGAAATTTGTCGGGCGCAGATAAAACATGAAAAAATAAGATGACAAGTTCTTATAATTTTTTTTCCTGCAGGCGGACACCCTGTATATACAGGATCGATGTACCGCAATTGCGTACACTCTATATATCCGGGGCCGTGCGAAAACTAAAAGTGCTATTTGTCTATCAACAGATGGCGCTACTAGGTTTTTGTCATAGTTTCTTGATTTACAACACTGCCTCTACCCAGTAACACATTATATGTAGATAAATTGTATAAACAAGACTTTAAACCAATCTATGGTACTAATTCATACATTCATACCCTGTAAAATATATTGTATCCATAAATCAGTCCCATTTGTATTTCTATAGTATTATATACATACAATCGCATGTAAAAGAAATATTTCATGTGCGTCCTTCAGTTTTAGTTTAGTGGGAGGAGTCCTAGACACTCCTATACATAAAATCAGGAAGGCCTTGAAACTAGAACACAGTACAGCTGAATCAGGACACCCTGTAGATGAAACACAAGCCGTATCTTCATGGGTCAGACAAGTAAGCAAACAATATGATAATTTGATCAAATATGTAGGAATTATGCAATTCATTTTATCTCAAGTTTTGCATAAACGTTTGGAGATGTTCTATATACACTAAAATATAAAACTTTGATGAAATGGAAAAATACCACAGTGTAAGACATACAATCAATTGGATGTTTATAAAAAGTGTGTACGTCTACTAAATACCATTTTTACTTGGAATGAAAATTGATGATGATATAAGACTATTTATTTCAGACTTTAGTGGCATTAGGACCGCTCATATTGGATGTAGGACTAGGAATGATCTCCGGTTACTCCGCTGTTCTATTGCCCCAACTAGAAACTGAAAAAAACAGTACAATTTCTATAGACGAGGAACAGGCGTCATGGATAGGTAAGATATACAAGTCGCGTCTCTCAAAAAATGTCTCTCCCGACTCTTACAACTTTTTTACATTCGTAGCCTCTATGGCCGCCCTACCAATGGCAACAGGATGCATTTTGGGAGGCGTACTGATAGAAAAAATAGGCAGGAAGTATACTCACATGTTGACATGCCTTCCAACTTTGTTAGGTTGGCTACTGATAGCTTGCGCTCACAACACTCACATGATACTAGCTGGACGCTTCGTCACAGGTTTATGCGTAGGAATTTTAGGCGCTGCCACTAGCGTATACATAGCAGAGACTTCGGAACCAAAGTATCGAGGGTTTTTGTTGGCTGGGATATCCTTCGCAGTCTCCTTAGGTAAGTATCTCACACAACGAAATCACGATGTGCATTTTCTGCGTCTCCTAGGTCTCTTCCTGTCCCATCTTCTCGGCACCTTTCTCCACTGGAAAACCACGGCTCTCATTTGCAGCACCATCCCCGTAATAGGTCTATTACTCATGCTCTTCACTCCAGAGTCCCCATCTTGGTTAGCAAAGAAAGGGCAACTCGTCAAGGCGGAGAAGTCTTTCTACTGGTGCAGAGGTTACTCCGAAGAAGCAAAAAAAGAACTAGCAGCAATGCTGGAACACCAAAACGACGTAGATCCGAGTTTGAAGATTCAATTGAGCGACCTCCTCGTACCGGAATTCTTAAAACCTCTCGGTATCATCACAGCATACATAGTAGCCAACCAATGGGCAGGTGTTAACGCTATAACCTTCTACACGGTGTCGATAATGAAGGAAACTGTAGGAGACGGCGTGAACGAATACTTAAGCATGCTTATAGTAGACGTGATCAGAGTCGTTATGTCTATTTTGGCTTGCGTGCTGCTCAGACGACTGGGTCGACGTCCTCTAGCTGTAGTGAGTGGAGTGGGAACCTTCATGTCTCTATTCATCCTCAGCGCCTTCACTTACTTGGTTAAAATATACTCGACCGTCTCCAGCATGGTTTACATACCGATGACAGCGCTGGTGATATATATTTCCTTCATATCCATCGGGTTTGTACCATTGCCTTGGGCGATGATCGGAGAGGTCTTTCCTTTGAAAACTAGGAGTATCGGGAGCGGAATCACCTCATTTCTAGCATTCACCGCCTTTTTTTCCGTGGTTAAAACTAGTCCCGCGATGTTCAGAGATTTAGGCGCTGAGGGTAGCTTTCTAGTATATGGTTTAGTGGCGTTTTTTGGTACAATCTTCGTGTGGCTTTATCTGCCTGAGACTAAAGGCAGGCCTTTGCATGAGATCGAAGAACAGTTTAAGAGTAAAGGTGAACGAAAAAGTGTTAATGGTAATAATGAGGATCCTGTAAAGTGAAATAAACGGTGGCGTGTGTCCAAATTGTAATTGTAAGAAAAAAGTTTTTTATACAAGAAATTAAGTAATATTGTGATAAATATATCGTTTTATATGAAAAAACAAATGGAATTATATTTTCTATATCTAGTTAATGATTGTTAGACACACTAAGTACAAAAATATTTTATTGTTACAGCTAGCAAGACATATCAAATTATTGTGCTGATGGTTGCATTGCCGAGGCGCAGGATAATGTCATAACATTAGAATTAAGTGTTGTTAAAGTGAATTTCTTAAAGATCAAAGAAATTAATCTCTTAAAATATTTGTACTTAGTTTAGTTTACCCTGTATATATTGAAAGGCAACAAAATAGTTTTATTTAAGAACTCGTATGTGCAACAGCTGGTCTAAACATTTGTTAATTACTTGAGTCATCAACGTTACATAAAAAAATAATTAAATTGATTTTCTAACATGTGTAATATATTATTCTCCAGCTTGGTTGTTGGGGCAAAGATACGTTTAAATAGTAAAAATTTAGTACACTCAAATACAAATTAAATTCCTTTCAAATATTTGTTTAAATCAGTCATTGTTTCATTCTGATTTTTATCAAAACTGCTAAGTACTAAATCAAGGGATTATAGTTGTTACATTTTTTTGTTGATGAAAACAAAAATTATCTTGCCGCTGCTCTTGAACGATTGTAGTGCAAAATGTGGGAAGTCATACGGAAATTCTTCAAAATGACAAAATCTGTGGAAGAACAAGTGAATACTGACATGGTCAAAGTGCAAGATTTTTCTCCTAGATTACATCAGGTAAAAAAAAACTACAACTTTGTCGAGATGTTTTTTTGTAGCCTTATTATTTCCTAGTGTTACGTAGCCCTTGGGGTAGTTCTAATATCGATCAGCTTAGGTATGGTTGAAGGCTATTCGGCAATTCTACTTCCACAACTCGAAAAAGAAGGAAAGATGACCATAGACTACAAAATGTCTTCTTGGATTGGTAACTATAACAGAACCAGTTGAAAAAGTCTTAGTATACAAACAAAACGTTTCAGCGTCAATAGCAACCCTTCCAACGCCTTTAGGATGTGCACTAGGCGGCCTACTGATGGAAACCATAGGGAGAAAAACCATACACATGGTCGTGTGCATACCTTGCCTCGTTGGATGGGTACTGTTATATTTTTCGACTACTACAACGCATCTTTTGATAGGAAGGTTTACGACGGGGATATGCCTAGGGATCTTAGGACCTCCTTCGGGCGTTTACACTGCTGAGACGTCCGACCCCGAATTCAGGGGGTTCCTCTTGGGGGCCATTTCTTTTGCGATAACTTTAGGTGAGTTCGGACTACAAATATTTTTCTCGCATCGATATCTGTGCAATTTTAGGAGTTGTGCTTGCTCACATCTTTGGAACCTTCATCAGCTGGCAAAATACAGCACTGATAGCCTGCGTTTTCCCTGTAGCTTGTCTACTGTCCATGATCGGCGTCCCTGAATCTCCTACGTTCTTGGCTAAAAAGTCCAAGATCTCCGAAGCTAAGAAAGCTTTTTACTGGTGTCGTGGTTACGGGGAAGCAGCGGAAATGGAGTTGCAGGAGTTGATAACTAGGCAAACTGCACTGACAACGTTACCGAGGAAAAATATCTTGGACTATGTCAAAAATTTAGCTGAAAGGGAATTCCTGAAACCACTTTCGATAATGATTATATTATTCTTCACTACGCAATGGACAGGCATTAACGCTATGACTTTCTACAATATAGAAATAGTAAAACTAACATTGGGTGACTCTTTAAACGTGTACACTTCCATGATCATAATGGACGTCATAAGACTGGCCACGTCCGTTTTAGCTTGCTACCTGATGAAAATTGTCGGGCGAAGGCCACACACACTTTTCAGCAGCATAGGAACGACCGTATCGCTTTTCGCCTTGAGCGGTTTCTCGTTCGGTGTTAAGTTCTGGCCCGAGTTGAGAAACTATTCTATTGTGGCCTTGGTAGTTTTGATAGTTTACATGGCGTTTGTCACCGTGGGACTCTTCACCATACCCTGGGCCATGATGGGCGAACTTTTTCCTCTAGCGCACCGCGGTCTGGGCAGCGGTCTGTCCGCTCTCATTAACTACGCCTTCATTTTTTCCGTCGTTAAACCTACACCTTGGCTGCTACTCAATTTCGGCACGGAAGGTACCTTTTTACTGTTCGGGATTGTCGGTCTTGTGGGAAGCGTTGTACTGGGTATATTTTTACCGGAAACTAAGAACAAACCCCTGCACGAGATCGAAGACGGGTTTAAAAGAGATAATGCAACATAAATTTTAACATGAATAAATGTCTTTTCACAAAAATTGTTTTTTATTACAGAGTCTTTGTGCACATTCACTTTTTTTAAAATTGATATGACTTAAATAACATCAACAAATGTCATTTTTCAATTAAAAATGTCAAAACCGAAAGAACTAAAGGGTCTGGCCCATGGAGAGGTGCAAAAAAAGATAATTGAGAAACCTTTAAAAATTCGATCGGACAAGGAACTGATCGGTCTTCATAATAGATACCGCGACGAGAACTTTGAAATTTACAATTCGAAAAAGAAGCAATTTCTAGAGGCTTCCAAGAAATACAATAGGCTTAATCAAGAAACCCTGATATGTAACAAAAGGAGATTATTAGACGATTATATAGATCTTATCGATTTTAATTTTTTGGAAGAGGAAAAAGAGGTGAGGTGGCGTTTATCTTCAAAGAAACTTCAAGAAATGCAACAAAACTTTAAAAATTCTGTTTATTTTTCAGCAGGAAATAAAGTATGAACAAGGAACAAAAGGAAGTTTGGTACGGAAAAGGACCGAGCGACCAATTCACCAAGTAAACATTTACAAATAAAACAAAGTACTCCTTTCACGATTCCATATAGTCCTTATTTTTATACAATTCGTTTTATAATTGATTAAATGGTAGCGGATTATGCGTGGTAATAGTCAGATTAGTAGACTGGAGAAATGTGCCTGGAAAGCGATCGGTACCGGGTTGGATCTCCAACTGCGGCAACCACTTTTTCGTTCTACTACAAATACTTACATTTTTTTAGATGCCGCACCAGTTAAATAACCCCTGCATTTTGGAGCCCTGGTTCACTAGGCATTTGAAACTGAACAAATTCATCTGGGCAGCCAGAAAAATAGTACTGAAGAATAGATTACTCAAAGTCTTAGAGAAATTAAAAACTGTAACACTCGACGATATAGAAGTCCTAGAGAAACATAAACCAACGTTTCCGAATGTCAGCTATGCTGAAATATTTAAAAAGTTTTGTAAAAAAGAAAGTTTTGTATCGTTTTTACTGGAAAAAGTATATTTATAATATAATAGCATTTCATTTTTAAAGTTTTTTTTCTAAAGGAAAGTACTGGTTTCGTTAAAGGTTTTCAAATATAAAAACTAAAACTTTCGTATTTTTAACGAGAACTATTTTCAGTTTGGTTAAACGCTATATATCTAAATCGTCGTCTGGATCTTCTTCATCCCAATCGTCCACCTCGTCCAGCTCGTATATTATTTTACCACTCTCATCGCCACTTTCATCCCTAAACAAAAATATACCAATAAAACAGAATTTCTTTGATAAAACCGCTACTTACTTCGGCAAATACGGCAGCACCAATCGTTCTCTGGATTCCTTTTCTTTATCACTGAGACCGATCTTAAACGTGGAAAGAGTTTCTGGATTAATTTCTGGAGGAACGGACTTTTCCAACAATTTTTTCGGATCTATCCTCTCAATTCTTTTCGTAATAAACTCTTCGCCTACAAAACTATATTCCTCTATCTGCAACCACCGCCGTATTTATAAAAAATGACAAGTCTTCGATCTAAATTTTACCTGCTTTATAACTTTTCCACCCAGCTTCTTATAAGTATACTGCACCCTACCGTGTTCCGAAATAAATTTTGGCTCCACAACCAAGCTAAGCGTACATAAATGCTCGAAAATCTCATTAACTCTATTTCTATTGTCTAGTAAGTCTGTGTGTAGCATCGTTATTACTTGAACAATATCTAAAATTCACTGAAGATTACGTAAACAACTACAAACCAATATCTTACCTACTTTGATTTTTTAAAGTGTTAAAAATTCCGTAAGTTCTCGTGAGTCCATACTGAAAAATTGCATGCGCTAAAGAATCCACTATAACTACGTCATTGGCACTTAATCTGGAAGCAACGTCTTTAATATTTTCTTTGTTGTTATCCAAGTTCCAACCGCAGACATTAGTAGTAAAATCATGAACAACTACGTTATGCTTATTTTCAAAACGCTTTTGTGCTCTGGTAAAACTTCCGTGAAAAGTGAAGAAGTGCACATTATTCTGAGGCCTATCCAAGTGACTTCTAACTAAGAAGTCGAAGATTGGTTGCCCACGTTCTTCTAACGAATCTGGAAAAATTTATTGAACAACTAACTCAAGATAGGAGCGCAACTTACCCTCAATAAGTACAAATTTAGTAAACGGCAGTGAAGTAAGGTAATTTTTTAACATCTTATCAATACAAATATAATCAAAACATATCACGTTCATGCAAAAGTGGGGTTAGAAATGCCGTTGACATTTGACACATTGCAAAACAAACTTTAAAATTCATAAATCCCTAAATACCCACAGATTTTAATCGTGTACGAGTGTTAGTGGCAACACTGACTGTCAAAATTGTAGGTGAAATGTCAAGTTGACTTGATAATTATTAATCATTGTTGTTTGAAGATGATAATATTTATTTATTGTTTTCGAGACAGATAGAAATGTCTGAGAACAATGTAAGCGTAAGTACTAAGAAACCACCATATACATATTTTCCTTGCCGAACAAATTTTAACTTTAGAGGTTATGTCATCGATTTCCTAATAACTTTCTCAATTCCAGGACTATATGAGCGACACAGAGAGCTCCGAGGATGAGATAGAACCCAAATTAAAATACGTGAGACTGTCAAACGATCTACAAAGCATATTGCTAAAGTCATCCGCAACATGTATTGCCGTACATCCAAAAGTACGACTTGTAAGTACATGCCAAACTATTATTCTATTTCTTGGTTTTAGTTTATTTGCCTTGGTTCACACTGGGGCGTCATCCACATTCTAGACCACCAAGGTAACAGTATCCAAGGCAAAGAACTGAAAGCGCATACCGTGAGCGTCAATCAAATTTCGATAGACTCCAACGGAGAGTTTATTGCTACTTGCTCTGACGATGGACGTGTCTTCATACACAGTTTGTTCTCAAAAGAGAACAACGTGCACCTGAACTTGGGCAGATTAGTAAAAACGATAGCCTTAGATCCTTGTTACTACAAATATGGTTCAAATAAGAGATTCATCACAGGTATGTACCGTAAAAGTTGCATATCTGTTTTATTTAGTGTCTTTTAGGTGACGATAGGCTTACTCTTTACGAACGCACGTTTCTGGGCGGTTTACGACCGACCGTGTTGTGCGAAAGCGAAGGGTTAGTTAAAAGTTTGTGTTGGGGCGAGAATTTTCTCGCCTGGTCCAGTAACATAGGCGTGAGAGTGTACGATATGAACGCTCGGTGCTCTCTAGGTCTTATCAAATGGGAGGAACACCCAGGGTGAGTTTCAAATGAAATAACGTCCATTTTGTATTTATCACGTGTGTTTTAGAATATCGATAGACAAATTCAGGTGTAACTTAAGGTGGGCAGACAGCCGAACGCTTTTAATAGGATGGGTGGATACCGTACGGGTCTGTGTTATAAGGAAACGTAGTAATATAGAGTTGGCTAATCGAGACTTACCTGAATACTTGGTGGATCCAGGTAAGTTCAGGATCGTAATTTCAACAAAACATCGACACGCTTATCATTTTCAGTATCTACATTCCAAACCGAGTTCTATCTGAGCGGCATCGCGCCCCTCGATCACCAATTGGTCCTTCTGGGGGTCCCCAAAGAACTCGACGAGAATCAAAAATCCTTGCGTCCGCAATTGTACATAGTAGAGTATAGAGATAACGATTACACCGATATTTGTACAGACAGCTTATCATTGAGGGGCTACGAGGAGTATAGCGTAAACGATTACCACTTGGATGTCCTGCTGGAGGAAAACAGATTTTTTATCGTAGCGCCGAAAGACGTCGTCATCGCCAGCCCGTATGATTTAGACGATAGGATACAGTGGTTCATCCAGCACAGGTAGGCGCATTGAAATTTGAAGCGAAACGAAAATTTTTACGATGTTTTCAGCAAATTCGACGAGGCGTTGGATATTTTGATGCAAAACGACAGCCGCAGCATCAACAGGCACACGATCCAGTCGGTTGGGGTCGATTACCTTGACTATTTGCTCAGTAGGTGCATGTACGACGCCGCGGGACGCTTAGGGTTGAAGATTTTCGGGAAAAATCCGAACTTGTGGGAGGACCAGATATACAAGTTTGCCAGCGTACATCAGTTGAGGTAGTAACACATTGTAATTAAGTATATGGGTAGAATATATAACGTACTGTATATTTTTAAAGATCGGTGAGTCCTTACATACCAAGAATGTTGGACTCGAAGCTCAACCCCCACATTTACGAGATGATACTTTACGAATATCTGAAATTGGACTCCCAGGTATGTTTTTGGAAAAAAAAAAATGGTAATGCAATAAATCGCCTCTATTTTAAGGGTTTCTTGAATTTGGTGAAGGAGTGGAACCCAGGCTTGTACAACATCGCTGCGGTCATAAACGCTGTGCTCGAACACCTGTTGAACTGCGAAATGGACAAAAATATTTACTTGGAGGCGTTGGCCATCCTGTACAGCTACGAGAAAAAATATGACAGGAGCCTATCGATGTACCTGAAGTAAGTTTCCGGGAAACGTAAACCGTGTAAAACTTCAACCCTTCAATTTTACAGACTGAAACACAAAGATGTCTTCACGTTGATACAGAAACACAACCTCTACGGCGTCATACAGGACATGCTCATCGATCTCATGGATCTGGACCATAAGAAAACCATTGAGTTGCTGCTTGAGAAAAACACCATCTCCTCTGACAAGATCGTAGAGAAACTCGGGCAGAACGAGCTACATTTGTATAGGGTAAATAAGAACGAGAGACTTGAAATTAAATTTCAAAAATTGTTTCCATTGAATTGGTTTTACGGTCATTTTTTAATGTGAGCGGTCATTTTTAATATGATTGGTCAATTTTTAATGTGACTGATCACTTTTAAGTCATTTTTAAATTTAAAAATTTTGTTTCCATTAGTTGTTGCTTAGACAATAAAGTGACACCAAATATGTTTGTTTCAACTATTAACTTTATCCATGTTAAGTTATTAACTACAAATATTCAGGATTAGATAAAGGAGCTATTTAAAATTGGTCACTTTATATGGTGATCACATTTTAATGTGACTTGTCATTTTCAATGTGAACGATCATTTTCATAATATGATCGGTCATTGTTAAATGTGACTGGCTATTTTTATAAATGACCGGTCATTTTGAATGTGAACTGTCATTTTTCAATATGATCGGTCACTGTGGGACATTTTTAATTTTCAAATATGTTTTAGTTGAATTGATTCTTCCTCAACAATAACATGTTTCTCTCAAGTGCAAATACATATAAAATAGGAAACATTTAAAATTTAACATTTTAAAAAATGTATCAAGTATATGTTATTATTGATTTTGAAGGAAAAAAAATAAAAAAGAAAAATATATGAATATAAAAATAAATTATTAGCAATTAAAATATTGCAAGAATAATTGAAATGGCAAAGATTTTTAATGTGAAGTCATTTTTTTAATGGTATTGGTTATTTTTTAGTATGCCCGGTCATTTTTAATGTGACTTGTACATTTGTCCACGGTAAACATGATAATTTTTCTATAGTACTTGGACGAATACGACAAGAAGAATCCCAAAGGAAAGTACCACAAGGAGCTGGTCAAACTGTACGCCATCTTTGCTAGGGCAAAGCTGCTGCCATTCCTGAAGAAATCCGACTTTTATCCCATACAGGAGGCTCTGGATATTTGCCAGAAGGAGAAATATTATCCAGAGATGGTGTACCTTCTAGGTAAAGCCTGTCGATAACCATTATGGAGCCTCCTGTACACAATAACTAACAATTTTTCGCTTGTCTCATAGGGAGGATAGGAGACACCAAAGAAGCACTAGAGCTGATAATAAACGAGCTGAAAGACATGCAGCACGCCATTTCATTCTGTCAGGAGCACGACGACCCGGATTTATGGAGCGATCTCATAGATCACTGCGTAGACAAGCCCGGTACATACGTCGAAACAAAAAAGCTTTCGTTTCCCCTAAAACTTGAAATTTTTTCAGAGTTCGTGACGTTCTTGCTGCAAAGTATCGGCACGTACGTCGACCCCACCGTCCTCGTCCACAAAATCAAGAAGGATATGAAGATCCCCGGCCTGAAAAACTCCCTGGTCAAAATGCTGAACCAGTACAACTTACAGGTGAGATTTCCACGATGATTGATCTCATAATGACGTTCGATCTCATAACGACATTCGATGTCATAACGACGTTCGATCTCATAATGACGTTCTTATAACCTTCGATGCCGCAGGTCTCCGTTCAAGAGGGCTGTAAGAAGATTCTGGTGTCTGACTACTTCAACCTTCAAAAAAAACTGGTGAGGGTGCACCAGAAGGGTGTTTCGGTGTGCAACGAAGTGGTCTGCGGGGCCTGCCACAGGAAACTGATAGAAAAAGGTGCGTAGCACCGTTTTTTTAATATCGTAACTCAACGACATAAATCTCGGTTTCAGATCCATCCAGGGTGGTCAGCCTGGCCATGTTCAACTGCAAGCACGCCTTCCATGTGCAGTGCCTGCCCGACAATGTCACGGTATGCGGAATTTGCTACGCTATGGAACAAAAGTAGGCGTCTTTATTCAGTACGGTGAGTATTACAGGGCATTTGTAACGGTAATGTAAACGTCACTGGAAGTGAAGGTCGACCTCCTCGCCCCTCTTGTCCCTGCCGTTCTCGCAGTACGGCATGCGTGCCGTCTGGCACGGGTACAGGTTCTGGAAGTAGTCCTTCGTGAAGGCCATTATGTTGTCCGGTTTCAGCAGCAGCACGTTCTGGACAAAGTCGGCGATCACCTCCTTGATCTCGGGGTGGTCGTCCATGTATGTCTTCATTTCTCGCTCGGCTTTCGTCTAGAAATTTCCGGTGCATGAGTCAGACGTATTTTAGTCCATAGAGAAGGGCCCTGGTCGGTAACCGCTCATATTCGAGTTGTTTGCATGGTTAAACAGTGATGACTAAGAGACCCATCACTGAACACTTGGTACTTACCGGAGAATGTGGCCAGTCATTTTTAACATGACCGGTAATTTTTTTATGAGATTGGTCATATTCTTTAATGAGACGGGTGAAATTTTTTTAATATTTATGAAAACAAGAAAAATGTATTAATATATTTAGGGTTAGTCAAAGGAATGATTGTAATAGTGGGAAAAATTGATCACTTTATACAATGGTCATATTTTAATGTGACTGGTCATTGTTTTAATATGAATGGTAAATTTCTATTGCAACCGGAATTTTTTTTTTATATGATCGGTCAATGGAAAATTCGTGACATTCTATGATGATTATTTGATGGTAATTTTTTTAATATGACCGGTCAGTTTTAAATATCAAAAATTGTTTTCATTGAATCAATAAAAAAAAAATTACCAAATATTTGATTGAAATTTATTAAAAATAAGTTTTTAAAGGTGCTAAATAGATCTCTGTTGTTAGTTTCGATCATTTGCTAGAGGTCAGTAGCTATTATGATTCCCAGTGACATTTTATAACGTAAACGATAAATACAATGTGTTAATATATTCCCACACTAAACTATTGTCTTTGAGTATATTTAAGAAAAGAAATTAGAAAAATACATGAAAGTAAATTATCGATAACTACAAATGTGGTTCAGATAAAAAAAATTACTGAAATGATTGCTCATTTAATTTGATAATCATTTTTAATGTGACCAGTCATCATTTTATTATTGTGACAATCATTTATTAAATATGACTGGTCATTTTTAATGTTACAGAACAATTATTAATGCCACTGGTCATGTTATTGTGAGGCGTAATTTTTTAAATATGATTGCTCATTTTTAATGTGGTTAGTATTTTTTCAATGTAACTGATCAATTATTAATGCGACTAGTCGTTTTATTATTGTAACTGGTCATTTTTTAAATATGACGGTTATTTTTAATGTGATCGGTAATTTTTCAATGTGACTCATCAATTATTAATATTACTGGTATATGTTATTATTGTGAGTTATCATTTTTTAAATGCGGTGGGTCATTTTTAATTTATATGGTATTTCTTTAATATGACTGATCAATTACTAATGACACTAGTCATTTTATTATTGTAATTGGTAATTTTTTAAATATAACGGTTATTTTTCAATGTGACTGATCAAATAATATGACTCGTCATGTTATTATTGTAAGGGTCATATTTTAAATATGATCAGTCATTTTTAATATGACTGTTAAGTTTTCAAAGACTGATTAATGCAACTGATCACTTTATTATTGTGACTGATCATATTTAATGCGATCGAACATTTTTTAATGTGACCGATTAATTTTTAATATGACTTGTTATCTATATTCACTGACTTTGGTGATATCGCTCATTTTTAAGAAACAAATATAGGGCCACTAACCTTGCAATCTAGATATCTGGACATCAGCTGCATATCGTCCATCCAGGTTTTTGACATCACCAATCTGTCGTATGAAGGTGGCGGTTCTTCACCCACGTACTGCAGAGGGTTCATGTTCAGTATGTAGTTGCACCCTTCCCATTCCTGTGTGACAATTCGCCCTTAAAAAAAAAAATCTTCAATTAGTTGACATCCGTATTGAACGCGAGCGACTTACCGTACGTCGTGAGAACTGTGACGCTGGTGTGTTCTATGCCGCATTCCTCGATGACATACCTGTAGATCCTGCAGATCTCGATCTTCTTCCCGTTGACCACGCCCAGCTTCGGTCCGATGCACTCCTGCGAACAGAATCGGGTCGAAATCCTTTCGAAAAAAATTCGTAAACTCACGTAAACGTTCCTGCACATGTTGCCGTTGATGTACATCGTGGACATCTCGAAGGTCCCCACGAACTTCGTAATGGCCAGGTATCGCATGAGCAGGAAGCTGGCGCCCTCTAAAACTATATTTTTCGTAACGGAAAACGGATAGTACTTCCTTATTTCCAGATCGTCCAGAGTGCTGGTGTGCCGCATGTAGTGTTTGTGGTTTTGAATGGCCACGTAGATTGTTTTTTGGTTGAGTTCGCCGTCCTGCTGAAGCAGAAACCTGCGACAGAACGTCATTCTTAGGCACTCTTTTTCTTCATGCCAAGTAGGCAATGACACAGTGGTAAAACAAACAAACAAAGGTAGATCATCGGTTGTTTTATAACTGTCATGGCTTGCTTTATTAGAATAATAATAGAGGTTATTGAATCACTACATCTTGTCCGTATTTAAGAAAATAAATATATAAAAAGACATCATGAAAATAAATTTTAATGTTTAAAGGAATGATTGAAATATTTATATGACATTTTTTAATACTATTGATCATATTCTTTAATGTTACCGGTCATTTTCATTGTGACTAGTAATTTTTTAATGTAACTGGTCATTTTTAATGTAATCAGTAATTTTTTTGTTATTTGTCGTATTATTTAATTTTTTAATGTGTCATCAGGCTTGATGAAAGAGAAAACGTCATACATAGGCAGAAAGTAGGCCCTGACAAGGTGTTAAAACAAACACGTAAAGATAGATCGTCGTTTGTTTTGTAACCTGTCAAGGTTTGCTTTAAAACAATAATAATAGAGATAATGGACTTATAAAATTGAATGAATAGATTTGAAATATAGCAGACAAAAAAATTTTTTGCTCTTACTTACTCGTCTCGATGTTCTTCCAGGGTGTGAAAGTACCTGTCCACCCAGGCGGTGATGAAAGAACCCGCATTGCACCCATCGACGTCAAACTGGGAGGAGAAGTGAACCAGGAATTTCTTCACATTGTTACGCATCTCCTGCTTCAGAAATTCCTCGTACTCCATCAATTTATCGTGGATCTCTTTCTCTATCTTGCTGTTTTCTATAGATGGTTTCCTTTCAGTTACTAAAACAAATAAAGCTATGCTTTACAACGCAAAATAATCGTATTGGACAAAATTTACATTAATGCAGCAAGTAGCGTAATAAACCCTAAAAATTTTGCAAAACGCTACAGTTCCTACCTGATTTCACCCTTTGCAAGACTTGGAACACCTGTCTGTCCAGCTCGGCGTCCGTCGGCATCTCCCTGTTGGCAGGTAAGTGCCCCTCCACGACCTGTATGTCCAGGCATAGGCCTCCCACCGCCCTCGGTTCCACTTCCCTAGAACTGGTAGGATAGTCCACTTCGCTGATCAGTAATGATTCTCTGAACGCCAAATTTTTAAACATTTCGTCGTCTACAAAGACAATGTTACAGAATATTTGGAGCATTGTGCATTAATAGTAAAAAAAATAAGCCGTTAAAATATACAATTGACTAGATTATAAAATTATTGTAATCAGGTATTATGTAAGTGAAGTTATAGAAGTGATTAATATACCAATTATATAATATGTTATTCTTTTGATAACTTAATCGTGTTGAATGTGTACGTTGTTAAATTTTCATAATTTTCATTTATTAAACTCTATACAAAATGCCCAGCTAACGTTTTCTATGCTTCACGCAATCTTGTAGCTCTCCCAAAACGTCTTGGTTGTGACATTCTGTATATTTTTAAGTGTTAGTATTTTTTTATGTACATAATATTTAACATATAGTCATTAATATCTAAGGAATGAAGTGATATGTATATTTTATGTTATTTTTTTGGTACTGCCTTATATACTGAATAAAATATTCAAAACATTAATTCGTTTGTAACTTTTTCTACTTACCAATACAGAAGTTTGGTACGTAATTGTTCAAATCGAACAGCGCATGCTGATGGTGCCAGGCCCTCAGATTGTCGTACCTATCCCTACAAGCGATCCTTTTGTTGACTTTGAAGAGCAAGTCGTTCAGAATATCTTTAACTTCCTCCTCTGCTATGGCATCTTTCACTTCACAAGGAAAGCCACTGTAACTCTCGCCACAGACCTCTTGGTCTTTCAAATAAGATATAATGGTTTCTTCTAAACCTTTCGGAACAATTTCTTCATACATTTCTGCTGAAATTGTGGAGCAGTACTTTTTGAAATTGATTTGTGCCAAAATTTTTGAAAGCTCTTGACAGCGTTGCCAACTGATAAACCATTGATCTCGGTAAACTTCTCTTGATCGGAAGTTTACGAAAAGTAATTGAAGTATACTTGCTTCTTACAAAGCAACTGTTTGTCTTGCTTAAAGTATCGAATGGCACAAAAATGACTTTCTGCATTTCTAGTTATCACATATTTAAATTCGTCGTTACGTAGTTTGTCCATTTGTATCACTTTCGAGTGGATATTGGCAACACTAAAATCCCTATATTCATTTTAAACAAAGCGAAATGTACGACATCTCACGGAATATTTTTGTAACCGATTTGTTGCTGTCATTCTGTCATTCTCAATTCTCATTAGTACAGTAAAATAGTGAGTTTAAGAATTTTATAAACTTTGTAAAAACAGTGTCATTTTCCTTGATTGATATAGTATTGCCTTATTTATTGCAGAATAATGGTAAGTATAATATATTAAATATTGGCATCTTGTAATTTTTCTTTATTTAATATATCTAAAGTTTGTAGGTTATGTTTAATGACAAAGCGCTTATTTGTTATAAAATATCAATAAGTACTTGTTTTCTGTATTACAGGCACATATCAATTTAAAAAGCATAATTGTTTTTGTATTATAGGCATTGTTTTGTATATTTTTTAATTAGTAGTTGATTTAAAACCAACAATTGATATATTTTTCATTCTCAGTCTATTCTCGCTTACAATGGGGGCGCCATGGTCGCCATGAAGGGAGAGAACTGCGTGTCCATTGCGGCAGACAGAAGGTTTGGTATCCAAGCTCAAACCGTAGCCACCAATTTCCAAAAAATCTTCCAGATGGGCCCTCACCTCTACGTAGGCCTCCCTGGTCTAGCCACGGACACCCAAACCGTCATGGAGAAGCTGCGGTTCAGAAAAAACCTCTACGAACTGAAAGAAAACAGACAGATGTCCCCTAAAGTGTTCAGTGCTATGCTGTCCAACATGCTGTACGAAAAGCGCTTTGGCCCCTTTTTTGTTGAACCCGTAGTAGCGGGGCTGGATCCTAAAACTCACGAGCCCTTCATTTGCAATATGGACTTGATCGGGTGCATTAATTTACCCAACGACTTTGTAGTAGGCGGTACGGCTTCCGCACAGCTATACGGTATGTGTGAAGCGCTCTGGGAGCCGAATTTGGGGCCCGAAGACCTTTTCGAAACCACGTCCCAGGCCCTTATCAATGCTTTCGACAGAGATGCGATATCCGGTTGGGGAGCAACCGTATACATTATGTAAGTATAGAAATAATTAGTAGAAATGTCACGTTTAAAATATGTCTCCCCTCTTTTGAATACACAGTTTTAAAATATTATTTTTTTTACAGTGAGAAGGATAAGGTGACCATCAAGAACTTGAAGACGCGTATGGATTAATTTTTACTTTATTTAAGGTTTTTGTATTTAATTTAAAAAATATTACAAAAAAGAAACTTATTGCTAACGATATTGTCAATACTTTACACAAATTTCAATAAATAAAAACACTGAAGTTTTTAATTGTTGTAAATGTTTTCTTCTTAAAAGTATAATAAATTGCTTTATATATTTAGTTCTTACAAATTTTTAAAATGGAAGACGTCTTTGAGCAGAACTAGTTTGTTAATAGACTTAATTATTACATTGCTTAAAAACTAGGAATATCACAGAAAATATAAAGCATATCAAACAATACCTCGAAATAAAAATGTTTTGCATCACAGTTGGCTGAATTATCGCTTCAAAATGAATTGCAAATCATATCAGTCATGACTGGTACAAACAAGTAAATGACTAAGCGCCTACTTGATTTCTAAAAGAGGTTAAAACACAAAATTGATCTAGTCGGCCATGTTTAGTCTAAAGTAATCATGAATAGACTATACTCCGACATATTTTCTCCACGTTAGACTGAGTGTTGGCGGCAACTGTGACGATTCCTTAGTTTATCAGACCATAGGGTATGTACTCCCTCTGGGGGTAGATATCTGAATTCTTGTGGTCTACAGAGTGTCCGTGTAAAAGTTCCGTCATGAAACTGATGTAGGTGATGGCCAGGCGAAGAGTTTCGATGCGGGACAAGCGCTTCTCGTAGGCAAATGTCGGCACCTAAAAAAAGAAATAGAAAGGTTGAATGGTTGTTCCGTTTGAAAAAAAAATCTCGTTATGTTTCACCTTCCTCCTCAACTTGTCAAAGGCCTCATTCAGATTGAACATCCTCCTCCTTTCCCTGATATTAGCGGCCCTTCTCTGTGCTATTGTTGCGACCCTCCTCCTTGTCTTTTTTGGGGGTTGGGAACCGTTTGGCGTCCCGTTCCTCCCCAAACGATTGGCGACCAGCCCCCCGCACTGCTGCCTCTGCCATACTAACAAAAAAAAGCGTTAATTTTTTTTATTTATAATTAAGTACTTTGCATGTACCCAAGTCCGAGTTGAACGCTGTTAAAATATCGGGGTACCCTCCAAGGGCCGGACTCTGTCCTGCGAGGCAGTGGTGGGGGTCCCAAAGTCCGGGATAGCCATTTATGTCGCCTGGGTATCCCGGAAAGTCCGGACCCTACGAAAAAAATTGTACAAAGTACGCCTGACGTTGTCACTTAACAATACGAGTACCCTGTATATAAACATAATCGCCTTTGACAGGCTTTTGTGTTGTCTTTGATGTGAATAATATACCGTTTCAATTTTCGAGATCTGTTTTTGCGGAAAGTTAACAAAGTAGGCTTTGACTGCGACAGAAATCGCGTGATCGTTTTTAAGAAACAAAAAACAATCGGTCTACGAAAGTTAGTGGAAGTGGGAGGGAAGCAACGCGTCGGCACAGCTTTCTTCTAAGCTGTGGCGTCGGTCGGGAAGTTTCTTGCAGTTTTTGCTTTAAAAATGTGTAAAATAATAGGTTTTTTCGTCGTTTTTGTAAAATATGGGTGATGTGTGGTGTAACATTGTTCTCTGTGATATGTCAAGTCAAGTCGTTGAACGATATGGGTAAGTGAAATTTGTTCAATGTTTCTCACTGTTCTGAACTTCTGAATTTCGACAGCGGTTTTTTTGTTCAACTGGTGCGTATTTCGCTCAAGTTTGTATGTAAAAGAAGTTGAAATGTTGCAGTAGAAAACATATAAAATAATAATTGTGAAACAAATATGTAGTTTGAAATGTTTAAATCACTCGGCAATGTTCGGCACGCAATTCGGCGCTATACTTTGACCAGCAACTGTTCTGTGGATAATGACAATTTATACCTACGAAATGATAGTAACATCCGTTCTGTGGATATTGACAATACACCAAGTTCGTCCTTTTTTTACAAGCTATAAGGATATTTATAGCCATCTCATTAGTTTATCCAGCTTTAATTGCCATTCAAAATATTTTATTTCATACTGTTCAATAATGATGCATTTTTTGGATCATTTTTAGGACAAAAATTAAACTTTATGTCCTAGCACTTCAAAGAAATTTCCATGGAATACACGTATTACGTATTATTGGGAATATTTGAAATTTTAGAAACGTGGCATTGATTTTTTAAATAAAAAGACATTAATATTTGCGATTAATAATATTATTTGAATACTTTGAATGCAGTTTGAAATAAAATATTGTTTGTACCACGAACGAAAAGTAGCTGTAGGGTCCTCGTAAATTTTTATGGTCTCGGCTATGCCTTTGCCGCACAGTATACGTATACTGTTGTTGGATCAGGACATAGATATTTCTGTCAAAAAATTGTTGGCACATGTTTTTAAATTTATGTTTATTTATTTTTTTGTGTGATTGCCTTCCATATTATTATTGAGTACAAGTATTTACAAGATAATTTATATACATGTTTAGCCGTTTGCCTTTGAATTGTCATCAAATTTTTGTTTAAAACACAACCATATAGGCATAAAACTAAAGGGAGGGGGCTGGGTAGAGTGAAGTACCCTCAAATTTAAATCAGTACCCTCAAATTTGATAATTTTCAAATTTATTATCCGGAAGAGAAGAAATTAAAAAAGGGTTGCCTTAACTGAATCTCTTGGTCGTTAATTGTTAATTGATTTTATATAAAAAAGTATTATTTATTGTGAAATCCAGCTATTTTAGCTTAGAGCTGCTTTGTCTTGAGCTTGCTATCTCATTTTTGCTAAAAAATTAACAAATATGTAATTTTTCTACTAAAAATTCTAATATTTTTCCATATTTGCTTAAAAAAATATTAAAAAGTTTGTTTTCGATATTTGCCATACACAAACTACTTTTTATTTTAGTATGCAATTTTTATCAATTAAAGAACAAAGTATACAATATTAATGAAATAAAATTTGTCAGTTTTGCTTCAAGTTATTGTAATTCTTTAGATAATTTTCTATAATTAATTAATTAATTAATTTTCTATAAATAACAACTTTTTTTCTATGTTCGAAAAGAGGAATTGATTTGTATTTATCATACGTTAGCTTTAATGGACGTTATTCCTGTCACGGGTATGGGTTTCTACAAGATTTTTACAGGGAAAGATCAAATTACTTAATACATTTTTAAAGAATTTCAAGTAAAAAAAGGTTTTTGCAATTTTTTGCATCAGATACATTATTTTTCGCCCCGTATAAGAGTCTAGAAATTAAAGTTTTATATTTAAATTTTGGCACCTTCAGAAAAGTAATACGTAACTAAAGTGACCATATTTCGCAAAGTTTGAAGTGGGACAGGAACAAAAACTTCAGTTCTTCAGTGAACAAAAAAAAGGGGTTTATAAAAGAGCAGCACACAAAACTATATTTTTTAATTTTATTCCATCAAGTCTTAAAACAGGGTGTAACCGTTAATATGGCGGAAAAGGAGGTGTTTCCTTGAAGAAAATTAAGAAATAAAGTTCCTATGAACCTGCATCCGGAAATGCTTCATTTCGGAGATACAGGGTGTTAAAAAAAATGTTGGTTATTAATATCTGAAGAACCCTAATTTCGATGTTTGTTTATAAAAACCATAGAGATCTCCCATCTGGAATGTGCATGGACAAGGTTATTATTTTTTTGCTAGAAAACGAAGCAATATACCAAACAGAGTAAAGAGACAAAAAGTTGTACTTTTAATCGCATAATTAAAAAAAATCTAAAGGAAAAGCAGTGGCATATTTTTATGTATTAATATCAACCGGGAAGATCCCCCGAACGTCACTGGAGTAGATAAAATAAATAAAATTAAGTCAGAAGATGTCTATGGTTTTTATAAACAAACATACGAAATTTAAAAAAAAAATGAGTATTAGGGTTCTTCAGATATTAATAAAAACGCTATATTTTTTAAAATTTGAACATCCTGTATCTCCGAAACGAAGAATTTGCGGACACAGATTCATGGCAACTTTTTTTCTTATTTTTGTTCACGAAAACTACCCCCCCCCTCGTAATATTAACGGGACACCCTGTATATCATTTGAAAATAAACATTTATGAACATAACTATTGTTAGTCATAAACAACTAAGCAACTGTTACATTAAACAAACTATTAAGAAAAATATTTTTCTTTTTGATGAGTTTGTTTCAAAATTGATGTATTTTTTAAAAGTTCAGTATAAAACTTAATACCTACATGCATAATTATATTTTACAGTAATGTGTAGTGTTTCTACAGGGTGTTAAAAAAAGAGTGTAAAATATTTAAGGGGGTAATATTATGAACCAAAATAAGCAGAAAAGTCTTAATAAACATGGGTCTGCAAAGTAACGGTTGCGGAGATATGGAATATTTTATGTTTTTAGCCCCTTTTTTATTTTGCAAAAACGTTGTGTATTTTCTTATAATAGTTGGTTGATGTTTACTGAAATAACCAGTACGTATTTGACAGTTGTTCTCAGTGCACAAGTTTTCTTTCGCTATGGCTGGTTACTCTAACGCAGAATTAACAGACATGCATTTCATGTATGGTCGTGCTAATGGGAACGCCACAGAAGAGCGACGTCTTTATGTTGACGCTTATCCAAATCGCCAGATTCCTTCACAACGCATGTTTGGAAGAATTCACCAAAGATTGCGCGATACCGGTTCCTTGAGCAAACAGTGCCATTTATCCGGAAAACCAAGGTCAATATCCACTCCTAGAGCAGAAGAAGAAATTCTAGCACTGGTAGAGCAGAATCCAGGTACGAGTGTGCGGAGAATATCAGCCGAGGTAGGAATTAGTGGTCCTCTTGTTTGGAGAATCCATCACGAGCAACTGCTTTATCCATACCATGTGCAACGAGTACAGGCCTTAAATCCAATAAATGGTCATCAAGCACGTTTGGTTTTTTGCCGCTGGTTTCTACGTCATGATGCTGAAGACCCTCGTTTTCTTGCAAACATTCTTTTTACTGATGAGGCCGGGTTCACAAGAAATGGAGTGTTTAAATTTCACAATACGCATATTTGGGCCGACGAAATTCCTCATGCTCTGGACATCAGGCACGTTTTTCATTAAACGTTTGGATGGGTATTGTAGATGACAGGTTTCTAGGTCTGTTGTTTTACCAAACCGATTAACAGGCGCTGCTTACCTCAACTTTCTGCAGAAGACACTGTATGAGTTTTTGGAAGACATTTCTTTGAATCAGAGGCAACAAATGTAGTAAATGTGGTTCCAGCATGATGGTGCTCCAGCTCATTTTTCCATGGCCGTTAGAGAGCATTTACACCAAACTTTTCCACATAGATGGGTAGGAAGGGCCGGACCTGTTTTATGGCCTCCAAGATCGCCTGATCTGAACTTTCTAGATTTCTTTGTTTGCGGATATTTGAAGACATTAGTGTATGGTACTCCTGTAAATAGCCTGGAAGAGATGCAGCTACGGATTAATCAAAAGTGTAACGAAATCCAAACCAAGGAGGGTGTTTTCGAAAGTGTTCGAATATCGTTGAGATGAAGATGTTGTGCCTGCTTGAAAATGGACGGAGGGCACTTTGAACATCTTCTGTAACTTTGTTTTTTGTTTGTTAAAAACTTCCTTTGTCGGTTTATTCCTAATAAAATAAAATGTTTGAAAAACGAATAGTGGTCCATATCTCCGCAACCGTTACTTTGCGGACCCATGTTTTTTAAGACTTTTCTGCTTATTTTGGTTCATACTATTACCTCCTGAAATATTTTACACTCTTTTTTTAACACCCTGTATATCAAGACTAGTTTTGGAAAATATTTTTTTTTTATAATAGTTGGACAAAAGCGGGATACCTATGATAAGTTTGGTTTTACTAATCGTACACTGGAAAAAGTCCAGATACTTGTATTGCAAAAACTAAAAAACATGAACAAGTACTCAATCAGTTAAAATCAATATAACATAAAAAGGTTTCTTATACAATACACTAGGCTACCAGACAAAAAAAAACAAAACATATTTTGCACATTTAAATTGCTGACCAAAAAACCAGACGCTAGTTGCTTCTGTGCTCACATAAAAAAAAAACAAGTTACTCACATTGCTAGTGTCCCAGGGACCCCGGTCGTTCGGAAATGACATTTTCATTACAAAACAATTGTTGGACAAGATCCTCTTGGTATACAAAATCCTAACCCTCAGCCCGTACTTCGTCAGATCGCGAACAACTAAGCGAAAATCGTTGAATTTTTCTACGTTGAAACACAAGCAGGCCGTAAACTCCCTTAGCTAAAGCGCGAAATTTCAACCCTCTTTGGATTGGTCGGGGTGTTCGTAGGGGTGGTTTTATTGCTCTGTCATCCAATGGGCGCCCTTAAACATGTCGCACCCCATGCGAGACAGTTTGGCTTATATCTTGGTGGTCCGTAAGGGTGGGTTTTGCGTACGAGGGATTATTGACTTTATCCTGTGGGGTGGTTTGATGTGTTGGGTGAAACGATAGAAGGATGCCCTGTTGGGATTGATATTTAGCCGTATACGTATACGAATCCGTACACCCGTCGAAGGCAACATGATCTTGTTGTCAAAATTGCAAAAAAATTAATGAATGTGTCCTATGCAAAAGCGTGAAGTTGAGATGGCAAGTTCTTGAAAACAGTATCAAATAGAATCGGTGAAAATTCATGAAAAAGTCTCTAAAAATATTTTTCATTAAGAGCGCCGTATTCCTAGCGTTTCCTACAAATACAAATAATTTTACACATTTAAGAACTGAATAATATACAGGGTGTTTTTAAATGAAGTAGCAAAAATGAGATTCCAGGTTCCTTAGATGAAAATACATCGATTTAACCTAACATACCTATGTCTCAAGTTGCATAATAAAAAAGATACAGGGTGTCAAAGTTAAAATTTTATTTTCGATATTTGTGGATAACTTGACGTTACTAGTAGAGGGCCCTACATATGACACATCGTGTTTCTTTTAAATGGCGGAACTTTTTTAGTGTATCCATCTGACTATTGAAACAATCGATTCTTCTACCTGTTATATCTGAAAAAGGTGTACCGTGTTGAAGTCGTTAGGAGTAACAGTTTTTGAAATATTCCTATTTGGAATATTCAGTGCACCGATTGAAAACTGTTATCGTTTGAAGTGCCTTTTCTTTTGAAAATACAGCAAAATGTTACTTGAAAAAGTTGTTCAGAACAGTAAATTGTGGAGACGTGCAAAATTTCAAATAGATCGGTCTTTACCTGAAACCAAAACAGTTTTTACTCAGTGCATGGAGCATTTCAAATAGGATTATTTAAAAAATGGTTACTCCTACCAACTTCAAATAAAACCTTTTTCAAATAAAACAGGTAGGAGAATCGATTGTTTCGATAGTCAGATGGATACACTAAGCTGCAAGTTCTGCCATTTAAAAGAAATATGGTGTGCCACAAGTGGCGTCTTCTACTAGTGACGACAAAAACTAGAAACAAATTTAAATTTCTCGCCCGCAAAAATCCCCGATTTAAAATTTTATGTAAATATTTGGATATTTTACGACTTGGGATGTAGGTATGTTACGTTAGATCGATTTATTTTTACCTAAGGAATCTGTGGTCTCATTTTTGCTACTTCATTTAAAAACACCCTGTAGAGTTTGGCAAATAACAAGAGTCTTATCTCATGTCACTTGCAGTTATTCAAAAGTACCGAACCGAAGTAAAACGAATGCATAACGGCAGTAAGCAGTCTAACCAATACATTTTTAATTATAAACATTTTTCAAAACACGTATTTTTTTTCTGTAGATGTAAATATTGTTATAACATAAACTTACATGGTTCTGCATATAAGATTGTTCACTTTTGTTTATAAGTATGTGAAAATAATTGTAATTTTTTTTTACCAAAACCATCCATCTGATACTTACCCAACAGCATTGTCGCCGTAATTGTCACGAGCGGATCTATATTGTAAACAAAGGAATAAGTTACGTTTAACAATACCATAAGTTGACCACATCACCACTAATAATTATTATAGCATTATTTTTCAATTTAAATTAATTGGTTTGCATAAATCCATCACTGGAAAAAGTAATTGTGGATTAGAAGAAAAGTATTAGAGATTAATACAGATAACTTTATATCGGGTGAAAGATAATGAAATGTGTTATCTGGTGACGTGAAAAAAATATGTGGGTTCCATTTAAAAAAATCGAGTTATCCATGATTGAAGTTTTCAAAATTAAGGCGACGATATTAGCCATAACAAACAGGGTTCACAATTGACTTTCTAGCTCTTGGTAGTATGGAGGGTGGTAAATAATTTCCCCTAATCACAGCTTCCTATGTTGCCGCCCACTTCTGATATTCAACTGTTTCTAGACATCTATTTTTGACAAAATATCGAATAACGTCCAAACGGTACGTTTTAGGCACCAAGTATGGTGCATGAAGTCACACTAGAATTGACCGAGGAATCCAAATATGCAATAATATATAGGGGGTTCCATTTAAAAAAATGTAACTTTAATATTAATCACCCTGTATATGTCTAGGAATTCCAGTAAAAATATTTTTAGTTCGTAGCTCTTACTACCCCCACCCCCCACCAACAGCAGATTTTAAAAATGTATATCAGTATAACAACAATCTTCCGTCCACACACTATTGGCCCACCCTTTATATTATTCTGTAATACATTTCAAACCAATATAAAATTTGCGGTACTGAAAACAACGCACCTCGAAAATAATGCCGGAGTGTTATGTCTCTTTACTAATTTGACGAACTTCCATCGATAGAGGGTCTCCTAGTAGTCCTAGTTGACTTTTAATAACCCTAAACGAAAACAACGGGACACATCCCCCTTGTTACAGATATATTAAACAGAATAGAGTTCCACACGTGCAGAATAGGCGCAACATTGCTCTGGGGTGGCGATTTAATATCAACTAATGTGCCCTATCCAAAGCAAATCAATCAGACAGGGCCAGTAACAAATTTGAAGGACAAATATCACGCAAAATGAAAAACGATATGATTGATGGTTTAGGCGAATTGTCTGTTTTTTGGCAAATTTTTATGTAAATATATACCGGATGTCTCTAAAACGTCTGTACAAAATGATATCTACCGCATTTTTCTCGACTCAAAATATAGATAACGATTTTCCTCACTTTATACAGGGTGTCCGGAAAGTAATGGGACCCAGCTTAAACATAGCTTCCTGTGGTCAAATAGAACTGATTTAGACAAATTTAGCTTATAGTTCAAAAGTGCCTCGTTTAGGAGTTACAGTGCTTGAAAGAAAAAACATTGTTTTCTTGTTATGGGCATAATTAAGAAAGAAACGTCCAATCATGTTCAAATTTGGTACAGTTATGTTTTAGATAATTACACACATTGTGAAGTAGTACGTAGTGCCGCATATCGTAGGGGGCGCTCTTGGGATTTTTTTTTGTAACTCATTTTTATCGTATCTTATTTGTTAGTCCTATTCTGATACGCTTGAAGGAAAATCATGATGAAGAAATTAATTTTGCGTAGAAAAGCAATCCATGTAACTGTACCTTCTTTCTGCAGCTCCTCCATTAAATAGATTTTAACAGTAAACAGTATATCTGCCGTTCTGTGTTGAAAAACTGTTTATGTCGAAGTATGTTTTCAAAATTTGACACAATAATACTAATAATTTGAAATTATTTACACATTACATTTACACTTAACACAACTACACAACGATAATTACTAACTCAGTACAATAATTAATATTAATCTGACAGGCTTTTGATCAAATTTTATCTAATTTAAGCGTATCAACGTCAGTTTGACAAGTGGTAACTTGATCGAATTAGAAAATTTATTTCTATTTTAACGTGCGGAACTTTTCAAATGCGTTTTTACCGAAAACGGTGCATTTTATCAACTTGGAACAAGTGTAGCTTTTCTACGCAAAATTAATTTATTCATCATAATTTTCAGTCAAGTGTATCCGATTAGGACCAACAAAAAAGATACGATAAAAATTAATTGCCATAAAACTGCCAAGAGCGCCCTCTAAGATATACGGCACTACGTACTACTTCACAATGTTTGTACTTATCTAAAATATGACTGTACCAAATTTGAACATGGTTGGCCGTTTCGTTTATTAATTATGCCCATAACAAGAAAACGAAAAAAGATTTTTTTTTCTTTCAAGCCCTGTAACTCCTAAACGAGGCACTTTTGAACTAAGCTAAATTTGTCTAAAGTCAGTTCTATTTGACCACAGGAAGCTATGTTTAAACTGGGTCCCAATACTTTCTGGACACCCTGTATATCTGCACAATGATGTTAAGACAATCTAGGGGCAGGTTCTATGTTTAAAAATAAGAAAAGAAGTTTATATATAAATATGGGTCTGGAAATGCCTTGTTTTCGAGATACAGGTTGTTTAAAATTTTCTGTCTCAAATACTACCTATAGTCCTCATTTTTCGAAAACCTATCGAGATATTGAGATGAGATTGGTTATACAACAGTGTATAGTGGACGGCTTCTTGTACGTGTATAAATTTCTCTTGAAATATACTAGCATCAGTGGCGTTCATGCCGTTAAATATTCATTTTTAGCAAACAAAATTGTACGCCATTGATTTTTGGACAAATTAGTATCACTCTCTTAAAGCCAAGTTAATTATGTTTAAAAAGTGTCTCTTGGACCGTTTCCTCCTGGCGCACCGTTTTCAAGATAACAATTAATTTATTAATCATTACAATAAGCCAGCTTGGGAATGCTAATTTAAAAATAATAATCTAGAGGGCATGTGTTAGTTTGTAATAAATTCCATGTCAGACCTAAACAAAATAGGTAACACAAAGCGTCGAATTTTTTAAGTGTTTAAGTTAGTTTTCAATATTTTTTTTACAGAATAAATAAATATGATGGTAGCGGATAGTTTGGTGGAAAAAGATCCAATAAATTTAAAAAGTTATTTGTATTTATTTTGTTAGTTAATTCACAAATGTGTTATTTCATTTTAACTTCGACACAGTGTCGTTTGTGTGACTTATTTTTTCATAGCAGACCATATTAATTCAATTTTCATTCATACTGTTTTGACATAATTCCATAGCTCGCACTTGATTCGTCTAGTGCCTTTCAAATTCAGTATTATGTTTTGAGGAGGGTTGTGATTAACCCCACCTTATTAGATTGTAAATAAAAAATCCGCTAAATGTTTAATATTAAATTTCGGAGGTATAAGACATTATAACAGGCCTTGGATCGCCAAGCGGTTTTCGATGCCATTTAAAACATAAAAATATTTATTGCGTTAATTTTGAAAAAAAGGTTTTTACAAATTTGTATAAAAATAAAACTTTGAGAACGTATAAAAAAAAATGCTCTGTATAGTTTATGTTCAAATTTCGTAGCGGATCTGAGTCTGAGATGACCTGAGTAACACCACCTTATTAGATTTTAAATAAAATATCGCTAAACGTTTTTACGCGTTTTTATTGAATTCAAGGGGTATAAAAATAATCATAGCAGGCCTTGGATCACCATCTTAAACTCCTTGATAGGATTAGAAGTAGCGGTTTTTACGAATTTTTACAAAAATAAAACTAAGAACGTGTAGAAGAAAACACTCTGTGTAGCTTTTATTTTTTCACATATAGAAATTTTGAGGAGTGCTGATTAACACCACCATATTAGATTTTAAATAAAGAAAATCGCTAAACGTTTTTATTGAATTTCAAGGGTATAAAAAAATCATAGCAGGTCATCGATCGCCATATTAAATGCCGTGGTAGGGTCTGAGAAAGCGGTTTTCGATATAATTTAAAATAAAAGAAAATATTTTGATTATCTTGAAGAATAAAGTTTTTACAGATTTGTACACAAATAAAATTAGATACCCTGTATATTCATTTTGCGTAAATTTGGAAGCACATGTGCTAATTCCCTCTCGTTCTGTCAAAATTGCAGTAGGATTACCGCAGGCTCGACCAGGGCTTGACTTGACAGTAATTGAAGGGTATTATTCGAGCTTCTATGCCTCTTTATTTTGACTATTCTACTGCGAAAGCGTTAAATTAGGGCGTTATAGCGTGAAACGGGATGAAAAATCGCCCCACGCGTGACGACACGAAGTCGAATTAGAGGAAACCGATTCCATATGTCAGCGATTTAATATTGCGGATGATGTTAAGGAGGGCTTATTTTTAATCTGTAACAAAACGAAATCGCGGGATATTATCATTTTAAATTCGATCAATGGAAAAAAATGTTTGGTTTAATTTTAGGGGTGACACACCCTTAATGAACACCTTGTAGTCAGAGAAGACCAATAATAAACCTAAATCATGTACCAAATTTGATTATTTCAAGATAAAGTGATTTAGAGATGTTAAAAAACACAAAGTTTTTACTTTGTGGACCAAAATGTCACGGTTTGACAGCTATGAGCCTAGCTAGCCGGTTGTCTATCCAAACAACAAGTCAGTGTTGCCATATGGTATAATTTTACGGAAATTTGTAAAACGAACTAATAGAGATAAAGGGTTTTCATACACTAATTCATTTTGAACTGGTAGGAATAAAAATCTGGTATAACCTTAACGACATTAATTATTTTTATTGTTTCTTCAGGACTATAAAAAAAATTAATTGCGAATGGTCGACAAGGTTTGAAACAAATGTTTTTTTTTAACAAGCTTAAATCCCCGTAAGAAGTGTAGTCATTGTGGACATAGATTAATAATTTTAGGCAGTTTAATAGAATCCTCGTTTCTAATAAAGAGAAATAAACTGGAAAAGTTAATTGCTTCTGTGTAAACGGTAATGTGTGATCCAGATAAGATGTTTGTAGAAACAAAATACAGTTTTATCAAAAATACTACTATTATTTTAGCAACTGATAGCTTGAATTTTTACAAACGAAATTAGGTGCTACCTTACCGCTTCTATAGAAATTGTATATAGAAAACAAGAAACTTAAAAAGTAAATCACATTTTAGTGATTTGAAAAAATAGGATTTTCTTCTATAGAAGGCTGTTTCCCGCCATCTAGGAGATATGATTTCAAACCAGTAGTGATTAACTATTTGTAAATTTCATATGTTTGTTCCAACAATAATCAGGGGATCAGGGAAAACTCCGCGAAATACTCGTCCAACTATTTCTTGCGTTGAATTCACTGATACCTAACCTAACTCATTCTCAACATATTTGTAACAGTTTCAAACAGTTTCCAACTGCTGCAGGACAAACCTATGATTGTGCTGCTTCTAAATCTAACGGTCCATTGATTTTATTTGGTGTACATAGATGGAGCCACTACGATTTGTGTGCAACTCACCTCCCTTATAGTACGGCGCTCTGACTTGTAGCAAGATTTGGCAAACGTTTGGTATCGCTTCTCGGCCTCTGGCTAAGATCAAAGTGTAGTATCTGTTCTTATCAGCTTAATATCTGATACGCCCCGCATGCGGGGCCAGTATATTAAACTGATTTTTGGAAACTGACGGAGGTTAGGGGCTTGCTCCACCTCTGTCGCGGGTTGGCCCGGTATTGCAGTACCGCCGGGATCGGCCCACTTTAATTTAATTAAACATAAAGTTATACAAATAATACAAATATATAATTTATTCTTTTCCATCTAAACATATTCAGGATGTCCGGGAAAATGTGAGGATTCTCTCGTGTGCCGATAGAACATGAAAAAAATATGACAAATTCCTATAAAAATAAAAAATGTTTCCACAGTAGGGATCGGCGGTTATTGAAAAATAACCGGTTATCGATTAACTTATTATTTTTCTTAATCGGTTAAACCTGAGTCAGTTAATCTTCCTCTAATAACCGGTTATTTAATTTTTATTGGCAGCAATTGTTGCAAACATGTTTTATTAATACTCAATAATAAATAACTAAATAAAAATTAATATATAAAAATGCACCTAAAGTCCTATATCTGTATAAAATTATGTAGTCATGTATCTGGTTATGTATTTTTGAAAATTTTAATATTTCGTCAAATGCATACTTTTTCATACTGAAGAGAAATAAAACATTAATTTTACAGATAAAATTTATTATTAGATTAGCACAGTATGTTTCAATGGAGCAATTCGACTTACTCTGCATTTAGTCTAGAGTAGAGCTCACTGCACAGAACAGAAGAAACGCTGAGCGGTGCAGCTCATTATAAAATAACCGGCACGCGGTTATTGATTTAAACAATCTGTTATAAGTTAAACCGAACCAATAAAATTACCGGTTATTAACCGGTTAATCAACACACAATAATCGGTTATTCATTTAACCGGTTATTTTTGCCCATCCTTATTCCACAGGCCTGCACCCATATGAGTAATTAGTCATATGCCTGCACCTGCCCCTGGAAATCGTAACTGTTAAAGTACTAATAATTTAATAATAGTTGTTTATGTAACAAGTCCAAAGAGTAAATATCAGGCCGAGTAGGATATGTCGAGCCCAATATACTTTTTGTACGAGTTGCATACAATATTTTTTTCTACTTTCATGCAAAAATCAAAACATGTTTTATGTAGATGGAACTAAGTATAGGAAAATAAAAAGCATAATTTAATAGCAAAATATATATTATAGGAACTAATATGAACAAGAACAAATTACCTCTTGTTACAGAAAGTAAACTAAATATCGCTTCGATTTGAACATTTATGTTTGTCATGATGACAAAACGCTGTAGTAGAATGACAGACGAGTACAATTTTATTGCACTAGAGCAATTAAGAACCACTTTTTTCACTAAATATAGTTCAATAAAGTTTTGTTTGTTGCATGTACCTGCTTTTGCAATAATAATGACACTCCCTCAAAGCAGTTTTTGAACTTCTAGAAGTTCTGAGTAGAAATTGCATTAAATCTCTATTGGTGAGTGGCACAACTAAGAACTAATATTAAAAGTTGAAAGTAGATTTCATTATAAATACGTCAGTAGTTCAAAAGAAATAGCAAAATTCATTTTAAAGAGTCTCATTATTATTGCAAACGATTGTACGTAGAATTTTTTTAAAGCAACATTATTAAATTATTTTAATAACATTGACTAGTAAAGACCTCTTAAAATAGTGTCCTTGAAACGTATTTAGCTTTCTTAGTTTACCAGGAGCGGGCTAAGCTTTACAACTTAATGCCTGTATGATAGACTTAAAAATAATAAATCTGGATAGCTTGAATCCCCGCTGACAGGAGGCGGCTTGGGCTTGGTGACGACATAGCCCAATAATATTTATAAACACCAGGCCGATACGATTCATATATGTAACAATATATTTTCTAAAATTATCTAAACACCTTCATGGCACACAAAACAACAATGTTGGTGTCATTTCTGATGCAATCATAATTGAAATCAAAGTTGTATGCGCTAAATAAAACGGGTTTATTTCGAAAATGGTAAAAAATATGGAATAAAACGTATAGTTTTTCTGCAGCAAATTGATAAGGGAATCGAACTGCAAAATGTCGAATTTGGTAACATGGTCAATATTGTACAAATTCTAAAACTTAATTTTGACTGTAGTTGTACTATGAAGTAGGGATGGGCGATACGTATCGATATATTGAGGTATCGATACTTGAGAGGTTTCGATATTTTGTATCGATACTAGATTTAAAAGTATTTCAGAGTATCGATATTTTTATATAGATTGTATTGTTTAGTTGTTCTCCAAAATATTGACAGCGCCATCTTGACTTGGTCAAAATAAATATAAATTTTTCTACAGATACATATTTTGTAGTTTTCTATGCAATCAAAGAATTCTATTTTATTAGTAAATTGAAACAAAAATATAGAGAGATGTCCTGAAGAGAGACTAGAGAAAGAGTATTTGGTTTATATGAAATGTGAAAGATGTGTTTTATAAGATTTATTAAATGCAACTTAAAAGTGAATAATACACTATTCAACGAGCATATAATGATGGCTGTAATTTAGGAGAGTGAAAGTCAATTATCCGAGTCTATTTCAGCTATTATATGCAAGTAAAATACTATGTCCATGACTGTTAACAATATTTTAGCAAACATTTTGAAAACTACTCAATATTTAGCACTGATAACATGAGCATAATATAACATAAAATTAAGAAATGTCATACACCTTACATTCAATTTCACATTTGTCGTTCACTTGATAAATTAAAAAAAAACAAAACAAAACTATAATAGTAAACTTCTACCATCATTTGTAAAAATGTTAACATTGCTGCAACTGGTATATTGGGTAGCATTTGGCATTCAGATGGAGGTTCAGTTTTAATAGCCGACACCATAAAATTTTTGTTTTGTTGTTTATTCCCCAATCCCTACATTCTTTGCAAGCAGTGAATAATGATTTCAGTATTATATTAGTGAATAATGGACTTTATTATTATTGAAGAAAACACATACCTATGTATTTTAGTTAATTTGGAAAAAATGGCCAACGTGACTTGCTTCTATAGTATCGATATTGTAAATATCGATACTTTTTTATCAATATTTTTTCGAATCGATATATTTTAAACAATACGTATCGATACTTTAAAGAATATCGCCCATCCCTACTATGAAGCACGCCTAATTCCAATTTAAATAGTGAACATTGTATTACAATGAGTTACTACTATCACCTAAAATTTTGAAGTTGCCAAGGAATGGTTTAGAAATTATGATTGAAATTCAATATTTAACTTGTTTGTTGGAAGCCCTGTATATCCGTAAAGAAGTCAGATAGGAAAAAATGTAACATACAAACATTATTTTGATTTCCCCTTTATGCTCTATCATTTTTTGCCACTAGTTTCTGGACACCCTATATTACATGAATTAGTACAGTATTGTGCAAAACACCATATACTTTTTATAAATGTCTTGAAGTTCAAAAATAAGGTATCACGACAGCATGCATACAGTAAGAAAACGCTCTCACAAAAACCGTTTTAATAAATTTTCAAAAATACATGTTTATTTACAGCTATGTATTAAACAACAAATAAAACATCCTGCTCATGAAACACACTAAACCTCAGTACTAACACTAGCGCCACTTTTAACGGCATAACCCCGAATTTCGTGCAAATTCGAATTCTTAAACCCAACCACGATATCCCCCTTGATCAGGTGTTTGTAAGCCTTCTTCGCACCGGTCTTGTCCAGGTGATAAAACGGGGAATGCGACAAAAAATTAGCATACCTGAACTTCAACTTGGTCCCTTCCGGCAACTTCTCGTGCTCCCCGTGCGGATTCCCCACCTCTCCGATCATAATGTCCTCCATGGTGAACGTCTCCAATTTCTTCTCGTTCATGTCATTCTCTATCTCTGCCTGGTACCTGTCTATGGTCTTCGAAATGGAATCCAAGTTCTCCTCCAGGTTGGTCTTTTGCTTGTCGAAAGCTGCGTTGTCGAGGCCCAGGTTCTTTTTCTTGCCACCTTTGCGGTTATCGTAACTGAATTTATCCAAGGCCGACATGTCGAAGCTGATGTTGTGGTCTTCTAGGCTGCTATTTATGACTTGCGTGTTGATTTCGAACAATTCGTTTCTGTTTTCTATGTCACTCAGGTTTCGGAGATCGTCGTTGTTCGGGATGATCCTCTCCTGGGTGACGTCGCTGAAACGTACGCTTTTTCTCCGTTTCACGCTACTTATCTGCGTTACGCTGTTCTCGCCGTTCGTCTGTTCAGTTCTCTTAATGATAGGCGTGGCGACTACGTTTAGCATCAGGTCACTGTCTTCAATATCCAATGAGATGCTCTCTTTTATGTCGGACGACGAACTATCTGTTGTACTATCGATATTTTCCTTGTTTTCTTTAGTTTTCTTCTGCTTTCTTTGTACTTCGAACGCGATATTTTCGTTACTAGTTTCTACAGAATCGTTGGCATTAAAATTGGGATTGTCTATCGCTAAAGCATCGTCTTTCTTCTTTTTCTTTTTCTTCTTTGGTTTCACTTCATAAGGGTTTTCTTCGACTGGGACACCGTCCGTGTCTTCTAACGATTCGGTGAAATTAGGATTTTCGATAGCGTAATCATTTTTCTTCTTTTTCTCCTTTTTGTGTCGTGCAACTTCAAAAGGGTTTTCTTCGGTTTGGAAAATGTTCATATCGTCTTCCGTTGTTTCATTAAAATTAACGTTATCGATGCCGTCCTTGCTTTTCTTGATCTTCTTTTTTACTTTAACTTCGTACGGATTTTCTTTTGTTTCGGTCAAATCTACAATATCTTCTAAGTTGTCATTGAAACTGGGATTTTCCAAGGCTAACGTTTTATACTTCTTTTTCTTCTTCGGTTTTGACGAGGCTTCTTCTGTGATGGACGAGATCCCGGAATTGTCCGTTGTGAGATCGACGGTGAGTTTTTCTTGTTTCTTTTTCTTCGATTTTTTAGGTTTCACCTCGTACGGGTTTTCTTCGATTTGTATGTCGTCTGAAACCTTCTCCGCGGTTTCTTCGAAATTTGGGTTTTCATATACGATTTCAGTTTGTTTAGTATCATGCGTAAGATCGATTTTGTTACTTTCAGCCGTTGTAACCTCTTTCTTCTTTTTCTTCTTAAGCTTAATTTCTTCGTTTTGCGAAACAACCAACGATTTTTGCATATTTTTTTTACTTTCTTTCCGTTTTACCTCGAAAGATGACATTTCAACTACATTTTCTTCGCCGTTGTCATTTTCAACAAAAACACAATTTTCTATTCCGTTTTCAATCTCTTTCGACTTTTTACGTTTTTTCTTCACTTCGACGGTTGTATCTAATATTTCTATACTGTCGCTACTGCTTTTCAAAAACTCTTTTTTCTTCTTCTTCTGCGGGCTTGCGTGGACCTCGACTGTTGTCACGCTGTATTTTAAAGCGCTGTCTTCCAGTTCCGACAAATCTTCAGAGATGCTTTCTTCTATCGTGTCCAAAACGTGTTTTTCTACTTTCACGGGTGTATGCAAAGGATTAAAAGCTGGATTCGCAACCCCTTTAGTCGACTCATGAACCGAATTCTTAGAGGAACCGTCTTTATTCTTCTTCGATTTTTTCTTTGGAGAAAACACATTGTCCACATCTTTTTCCTCGATTTTTCGCTTCTTTTTACTTTTTTTCTCGTCAGGTTCCTCACTGTAATTTCCGTTTACATAAGACACAAATGTAGATTTGCCGTTGGTTAGATTCCAATCATTGTCGCCATTTGTATCGGACGCAAGCTCACTTTTAAATCCAAAACCGGCATAAGAAACTACCTCATCGTCTTTCTCATCGGATTTAAAACTGAAACTAGGTCTCGAGTTGCTCTCAGAGTCCAATTCTTCCTTTTTTAAAACTCCGTTGTGTCCGACGACGTACCCATTAGATTTTCCGAGACTAGGCAGTTTCTTTTTAAAGTAATCACGCATAGAACCTGCGTTGAACAGGAACTTATTGTCTTCTTTCTTTTCTTCCCTACTGTTCGATTTTTCTTGCGTACTTTCCGCTTTCGACGATTCCTTTAAAGTTTTCTTCCCGAAAATATTGGCCAAGTCCTTTTCCGAGTACCTGCTCAGGTCTTTACCCCTGGTGAACTTGTGGTAATGCACCCTGACTCTAGAACTCTGGGATTTCTTCTCTAAGGAGTTCAACTTTATTTCGTCAGGTTTTTCACCAGTAAGAGACTCTAGTAAGGCGCTAAAGTTAGTCTCGTGTTCGGTCCATTGATCGTTGGATTCTTTATACCCCATACCTTTACTGTCGTTCTTGTATGATACCTTCACGTGCTCCGTAATGCCGTCTTCCTTTGCTCCTAGGCCTTTGCCGTGCTGCCAACCCATCTTTTCCAACATTTTCTGTCCGAATTTGTTGGAATCTACAAGCACAAATACAAAAAAAGTTAATCAACACAGTTTAAGGAAATTCTAACCTAACTTCAAAGTAGTATTGAAAATTGTGAAAAAATAACTGCTGCTGACTAAACCTATAGGATAAATACAGCTAATATTATAATTTGTTAGATATTTGCTATAAATTTATTAATTTCCTTACCTTGTACCCAGTCATTGCCTCGAGGATTGAGGGACCATTTCTGTTTTCTCTTCCTTTCTGCTAACATCGCCATTTTTGCTGTTGCCTTTTTTTTATCTTAATAAAACTATTTTCACTTATTTCTAGGTACTTCTATTTTATTTTTTATTTATAAAACGGTTTTTGTTGTACTCAAATAAAACGTGCATGTTGCACCTGTCAGTTTTTGACATGAAAAGGATAATTACAGTTTTCTGATTAACCAGCACATGTCAAGTTTTTTCAATAATGTTATAATATTCTTTGATAGAGGGCAGCACCAAAATCTGTATATATGGTTGCATATAGAAATTGTGTGTCTAGCTATTACATCTTGTAATAACGTTTTTGAGATACAAAACACGTAAGAAAAATGAGCACTTAATTATTTTATTTACTTTATTAAGTTTTTAACTTAAATTGGAAGTTCTTTATTTTTATATAAGGGAAGTAAGAAAATTTAAACTGAAAAATTTGCGTTTTTATTGTGACCTATAGATGGCGGTAACTCAAATTTTAATTTTGAAATTTGAGAGACAGGGGAAAAACGGACATGAATGATGATGATTATAGAATAAACGAAATTATTGATAGACTACAATTAGTTTAAAAAAATACCTATGAACAAAATGGCATCATACCATTAGTATGCACCTATGTATTATTATTAGTTGCCTATAGATACTGTTTAAAATGTCAGCAAAACTAGTCATTTTTGATATTTGATTTCAAATTGATATTTATGAGGAAATGGGATTAATAAATTGATACAAAGACACTGCAAATGACTGTCACGATCCTGTACCGTGTATTCGTGGCAAAGAAATACCAAGAATTGTCTTCAAACCATCAGACCAGTGTCAGAAATATCACTAGGTTCCAAAATGCTTACAAAATGAACAAAATATCCTCTCTGTCAGTAAGAATATCAAATGTGTGCCAATGTAAGGTTCTTTAATGCGTTTCCATTATTCTAGCCTCTCGCTGATATAAAATTATGCCCGTTTGATCCCATTTTTAAAACAAACAGTCAATATGTCTGTTATAAATATGAAAAGTGTTGTCGACAAGGATGTTGCCCTTCCTACGGATTGTATAACACTCAGTCCTGGTATTTTTGGTAAAATGGATGTTCTATGGAGTTTTTCTTAAATTCTAAGTTCCAAAACCTGGTTTTAGGATAATCATTGCTGTAATCCTATTAATATTCTACTTGGGTTCGTGGTACTGTAAAAAAATGAAGCTTAGACCAAAAAGGATGAGACTACAAGCGGCCAATGCTGCAAATCGAAGCTCTTCTACTAGCTCGAACTCTTCCCCACGAGTCTCCCCTAGAAGAAGGTCGAATGAGGATAACGTAGACCATTTGTTGGACTACCTGATCAACTCCTACAGACTTCGTAAGTCAATGAATGAAAATTTTGAACTAACATATATATTTTCTTAATATAGTCAAAAAGTGTGGTATCTGCAGCATATTTAAATTTATTTCTTCAGAGAACGTTAATGAAGTTACCTCTAGACGCACAACAAACTTAGAACCCCCTCCGAAGTACCAAGAAGCCCTTAATATGCCGAAATTAGTCAGGAGCAACGTTCAGATTGTCCAGATACACGCAAACGCAGATTCTTCGACTGCTCAACCCCAAAACTCAGAAAGTTCTAGTGAAATTCCGCCAACATATGAGGATGCTATCCAACTTTCTAGCCAAACTGAGAATAGAGACACCTAAATCTTGCGCCCTGTCTTAATAAAAAAAAATTCAAGTGATTGCGTTTCTAAAAGAAGATCCTTTTCAGTCTCAAGTGACTTGATTTTCATGTTTTCTTCGAATTCCGAAGTAATATTTTATCTTTATTCATGCAGTGTACTATTACTATAATGTCATATATAATATATAACCAATATATGGTGTTAAATAACTTTATATACAGAGTGTATAACTTTTAAATATGGGTTTGTATATACAATGTGACCCATGGAAACAGGCCTGTAAAAATGGTATTTATTATCCGATTTATTTTGTTGTTTTTTTTTTCTAAAAGTTAGAGCAGTAAAAACTTTATTCTGGTTTTGGGTAAATATTGTTCTAACTTGTTTGTATCTTGAGATTTTCAACGTTAGACCAAAACATTTAAAATGTTGGTTAATTTGAAACTATAAATAGGTAGCCAGAATGTCCCTAGAAAATACTATCGACTCATTTGAAATATATTAATATTAATCGAAAATGGAACAATATCGATAAAAAAACAAGAATACTTTTTTTTTGTAAGGTTTTGTAAATTTTTTGATCTGATAGCAAAAATCTAGAGATATTAAAAAATTGCGGCAATATTTGCCCAATAACCTCCCGGCTTGGCATGTCTATGAATAATTATACCGAATTGTTTTTAGAACATTAGATTCGCAATCTAATTGTGGCTGATAGTTTCAAATTTGATTACCTTAACTAGATTTGTTTTGGAAATATTTGGAAAAATAATTTGATTTTTTTAACGGTGAGCAAACGTTAGGGTTTATTATTTATGTAATATTTTTTTTTATTTTTGGCCGTCGAATCCACAGTTGATTTTTAGCAGGCTAATTTTGGGATGGCCTGTATTGGCTTGGTGTAAAGAAGTGTTAATAGAAATGTAGAAGAATGTTTCACAACTTAATTTAAAAAAATGAAAATAGATGTCATAAAAAATGATAATTATAGTATTAACGATAAATTATAGTATTAACGTTTTTGTGATGCGAGTGTTTACATTAGTTTTACAAGTGTCAAAAATGGCTTACGTGTATAACAATTCCGAGATGATGGATATCGGAGTACCTTTTTTTAGTCTAAGGTTAAAGCTACCCAAATTTATTATATTAAAGTCTTTATCGTACAGGGTGTCAAAAATGTAGGCATTAAGTTGTAAAGCTTAGCCCATCCCTGGTAAACTAAAAAAGCTAAATATGTTTCAAGGACACTATTTTAAGAGGTCCTTACTAGTGTCCACCACATTAAATATTTATTAAATTATATTAAGTACTTTAAAAGTTTTTTTACTGTATTAGAAAGGGACTTTAAGCTAATATAAATCAAATCTCCTACAATTCCTATCAATTAAGTAAATACAGTAAAAAATGTTACAAAAGCTAATAATAAGGAATATACGTGTAGATATTGTGGGTGTAATTCAAAACCTGGTTGGGGCTTTTGTCCACAGAGTAGTTAGTTTCACACAATATTATTAATACCTAAAAATATATAAATACTTTAAAAGTTATTCAAGAAAAACCGATTTTCAGCGGCGTCCTTTAGGGACACATATTTCCGTTGGGAGGGCCTGTAGGAATAGGAAGTTGTCATCTAATTTTTGGTAATTATTTATAATAGCGTAAAACTCTTCAATCTTTACAAAAAAATTCCTACCCCCCCTATTTTCGAGGGTGCTGATCACGAATCTGAAGTCTGATTTCGGCGCTCTCATGTAGTTTTCGAAAAAAATAAATCAAAATTATAACCTCTATACAGTATGCGCCAAAAGTATGGAATAAATTCAATAAAAACGAAATAATTATTTTTTGGGAAAAATCCTCGAACAGGTCGATTTTTTTATTTAAAAAATACATATTTTAGTGTAAAATGCGATTTTCAAATGTCATTTATTTTCGAGTAATGACGTCATCGATTTTTTTTTAAATGGCAATACCATATTTTTTTCCTTGATTCTGAAAGATCGTTTAATTCTCTATCAGACAGTACTAAAATTTTGCCCTCTTACATAGGAAAGTTTTCGAGTAAATGACGATTGAATGTTAGAAAACGTAAATTTTATCCATAAAAAAGTAACAATTCTGAGGTATGTAAAATAAAATACAATTGATTAAATTTTATACTTAAAATTAAATGTTCGAATTGCCATCCACCAACTTCTTGACAATGCGCAAGTCTGTGAAGAAATTCTTCTTGCACATTATGAATGATTTCTGGGGTAACTGCGTATTTCGTCCCGAATGCGATTTTGAAGTTCTTCTAAATTACGTGGTTTATTAATGTACACTTATGACTTCAAGTATCCCCATAAAAAATAGTCAAGAGGTGTAAGATCTGGCGATCTTGCAGTCCATTCTATCGGTCCGCGTCTGCCGATCCACCTTTCAGGAAAACAGTTGTCCAAAAAATCTCGTACAGGGCGCGCATAGTGCGGAGGTGCACCGTCTTGCTGAAACCATATGGTATCGTCAGGAATGTCAGGGTCATTATCGTTAGGAAAAATTACTGCAAGGGCTGGAACAAGGTGATTTTCTAGAAACTCTAAATATCTTTGTCCTGTAAGGGTTCCTTCAAAGAAGAAAGGCCCTACTATTCTGTCGTCAACTATTCCAGCCCACACATTTAATTTCTGAGGGTGTTGGGTATGTGCCTCTGCCATCCAATGAGAATTTTCCCGACTCCAATATCTGCAAGTTTGACGGTTTACTGTACCATTCAGACAAAATGTGGCCTCATCTGAAAAAAGTATTTGCCGGTGTAAATTTCTATTTCCTTGACATAAATCGATTAGAATTTCGTAAAAGTGTAAGCGGCGATCGGGATCATCTTCATTGAGTTCCTGCACAAGTTGAATTTTGTAGGGATGATATTTTTCCTTCCTCAAGATACGTAAGCACTGTGCTCTGGCTAGTGTCATTGTTTAATGCAACCAATCGTGAAGAATTATGAGGATTATCCACCATATTAATCAAAATGTTCTGTTTCTGATTTTCATTAATGCTTGTACGTCCAGGTTTTGGAATATTTACAACATTGCCAGTTTCTCTAAATTTAGACTCTACCTACTGACTGTCGATTGGCTGATAGGGAGATCTGGATATTTTTCATTAAATAAATCGCAAACTTCCTGCTGAGTTCTAGTCATATTCCCGCATCCGATAAGAATTAAAGTTTCAATTCTTTGAGTAACAGTTAAATGTGCCATAATACATTAAATTGAATAATAATTTCTATGTCGCTTACAATACTTATTAGAAAGTCGGTGTGACAATGACACTTTGCAAAGATTTTCACCTACGTGATCCATAAAAGAACTATGGAATTCGAAAAACTAAACTTGATAACGTTTTTGCTTTATTTTAATTGATTTACGTTTTCTAACATTCAATCGTCATTTACTCGAAAACTTTCCTGTGTAAGAGGGCAACATTTTAGTACTGTCTGATAGAGAATTAAACGATCTTTCAGAATCAAGGAAAAAAATATGGTGTTGTTATTTAAAAAAAAATCGATGACGTCATTACTCGAAAACAAATGACATTTGAAAAAAAAATATGTATTTTTAAAATTAAAAATCGACCTGTTCGAGGATTTTTTCCAAAAAATAATTGTTTCGTTTTTATTGAATTTATTCCATACTTTTGGCGCATACTGTATATACATTACATTAGGTTGAAGTTGCAATTTAACTCCTATATATTTTGATAGTGTGGCGTCATGAAATGAAGAAGACAGAGGTGTTATATTGCAACCTAATGTAGTGTACACATAGAGATTACAATTTTGAAATTTTTTTCCGTAAACTACATGCGAACGCCGAAATCTGATTTGTGATCAGCACCCTCAAAATTAGGAGGGTAGGAATTTTTTGTTCAGATTGGAGAGTTCTACGTTGTTGTAAATAATTACCCTATTTTTTCATGTTCTATCTGCACTCTAGAGATTTCCCACATTTTCTCGGACACCCTGTATATGAAGTTACTTTGCGAATTTTACGCAAAATCTCCTCATTCGAACCCAGCCGGGATTTTCCGCCCGCACGCCTCCCGAGAACCTAGCAATCAATAATACGATAACGGCGACGTCGGGCGTCGGATTTCCACTCAGGGCGTCGACACACCGCCGTTACAACATCTGCCCACCCATCAACTCAGTTTACAAACAGTCCATGGCAGTTTAGTGTTTTTTTGATGTACCCAACCATGAGCGTGAAGGTAAGTGGCTTATTTTCGTCTACTTTGCAAATTTCTACGGCGAATGCGGACCCTGGGGGACGGGGAGAACGGTGGAGGTGCGACGACCCATGTAATATAAATAATAATTGTCGACGGGTTTGATTGAATTGTGCGTTTGTTTGTTTCATCGCGGACGGTTTTATTATTTCGCAGCAGCATGCCATGACGTCACTAATTATAATAAATATTATTGTTAGAGCGGATTCTGCTGGCTGGTGAACGGCACTTAGGGCCGAAGCGTCTCTTTGCGCATTGGAGGTCTGGTAGGGAGGATGTTTTGAATTTTCGCGAACGCGTTTTTCCGTTTTCCATCCTGGGGTCTGTTGCCATCCAGAATCGGTCATTCATTGTTTGTTTTTTGTCGTTTGCTCTTCCAATTAGTGAAGTGTTCGCCGATTCATTGTAGCACTGTAAGTATCTAGATTCTAGACAGTTAACACTTAACACAAACTTACGAAAACATTATATTTTTTTATGCTTCTAATATACCTACCTTCGAACGCAAGCATCGCACGTTTATTATTTTGTACGAAGCTTGTGGTCTAAATGGTGTTTCTTAAATCGAAGTTTGACGTAAACTAGTTTTCAAAGCGTTTTCATTGTTTCTGTTTTTATTTGCATCATCGATAAAGTGCGTCGACAGATTAGATCGCATTGAATCTTCAGATATATCGAAAACAGCAATTCCTAGCCATCTAGGTATACCTTATTGATGTAAAAGTGACGAAAACATATACATGGTGTCCCAAAATTAGCCTGCCAAAAATTAACTCTTGATTCTACGATCAAAAATAAGAAAAAAAGTTATATAAACATATTTCCGCCCCCTAACGGAGCTATTGCTCTTTAAAGGGGGACCTCGAAATTTGATTGCCTCCAAATATTTTCAAAACGGATCGAGATAAAGCAATCAAAGGACAATGTTAAAAATAGCCGATTTTTGGCTTATCCGGGGAAACGCATAAATCATAAAAAAATCAATTGATTATTGTTAATTAACATTAGAAATGGCCTAGAAATACGTTAGATAGCTGGGGAAATGTCGCTACTACCCCTAAATCTATATAAACTACCTACCCTTAAATAGCTTTAAATGGATAATCATTAATTATTGTTATAAAATTCGTGTAAAATGAAAAAAATGCTTGAAAATGATTTGAACAGACAGTATGTCAATATAAAAAGTGATAAATTACTGTAAAAGTGCCCATTCAATGGCGAAATAGCGCCAATTGTTCTCACTTTGCGAGCGCGTACTGAAAAAATGGCAATTTATCCTTACGCCCATTTTTCAGGTCGCAATAGTATAAATGAACCTTAAAAGTGATTTAAGCATTTTTTTCATTCTAAACGAATTTTACAACAATAAATAATGATTATCTATTTTAAGCTATTTAAAGGCAGTTTATATAGATTTAGGGGTGCAATTAATATTTCCCCACTTACTTAATGTACTCTAGTATCAGTTTTTGCATTTTTTGACAGTAATCTATAATTTTTTTCTAGCAATAGGCGTTCCCTTGAACACTTAAGCATTATCTATTTTTGATGTCGAAGTAAGCTCACCATTAGCTTTTGAAAGCCGTTTTTTTTAATTTTTAGGGGTGGAATGGACATTTTTACAGTTATTTATCACTTTTTATATTGACATACTGTCTGTTCAAATCATTTTCAAGCATTTTTTTCATTTTACACGAATTTTATAACAATAATTAATGATTATCCATTTAAAGCTATTTAAGGGTAGTTTATATAGATTTAGGGGTAGTAGCGACATTTCTCCAGCTATCTGACGTATTTCTGGGCCATTTCTAATGTTAATTAACAATAATCAATTGATTTTTTTATGATTTATGCGTTCCCCCGGATAAGCCAAAAATCGGCTATTTTTAACATTGTCCTTTAAAATCGAGAATCGAAAATAATTAAATGATCAAATTTTTAGTTTATTTAAACGAACACTTTTTCTTATAGTTTCCGAGGAATAATCACTCTACTATTTGTACATACAGGATACATTATCAAAATTAAAACCAATTTTGACGATTACCTACCGGTATTCGAAAGCATGAACTAACTGTATCTGTCTATTCTTGAACTTCAGTCGCATTCGCATGAGAAAAATCGCGCGATACACGTAAAAATATATGTAATTTCGCCGAAGACATGCGACTTCCAAGTTTTTGCGTGGTATTCCGGGAGCAAAACCCACAACAGGAAGAAGCTCATAAACTAAATTGAACTCTATTTACCCGAACGAACAAAATATCATCGATGATAGATTGGACTAATTAATTAATGAGAATTTCAGCAGAGAACGCAATAAAGTAGAATAGCAAAACAAACAGCTCGTAAATGGAAGCGCTTATCGAAATTAATTGATTAAGCGGTAATTGACAGGACGGCGCATAGACTTGACACTATTAAATCTAGAGGGCGTCTGGGTTACAAGAAAATTGGGTGTAGTTTTCTAGAAAACGAATACCTAATAATAATAATACACACCATCAAAAGTCTTGGACCACTTGGTTTTTCTTAATGTGGTAAAAAAAGTACATGTACTTAGGGAACAAAAAAGACAATAAAAAATTGCAGACCATGAACCTTTACTTTATTACCAATGTTTTTACAAATCTAGTGTTTGGCAGTGTATTCAGCCAAGTGTTCCTTTGAATTTTTGTACAATATAATGCCAGGACGTGAAATTTCTGCGTTTACCCGAGCTTTATATGATGCAGGACATTCTAATCATCAGATGTCGAACATGTTGGGCATTCCTAGATCATCTGTTGTACGAATAGTACACATATGAATAATTAGATATAATGGAAAATAGCCCACGTAATGGACGTTCTCGAGTATGTAATGAAAGGAAGGATTGGTATTTGGTGCAATATGCCCGTAGACACCGCACATCTTTAGCTTCAACTCTCAGGGCTCACTTTCAAAATACGTTTCACCATGTGAGAATACCATTACGGGTCCCCACTCTACTTCCAAGGCATCGTGCTGCCCGTCTCCAGTGGGCGCGAGAGCATAGAAGTTGGCTTTTACGCCAGTGGCGGTGGGTCTTATTTACAGACGAAACCAGAATTGGGCTGATTACTGATGACAATCGACAAAGAGTCTGGAGAGAACCAAGTCGTCAACAGCGACTTCATTTTCCCCATGTAGTTGCTCCGTATGAAGGGAGCACCGTAATGTTTTGGGGTGAAATAATATCCCCATTAATTCGTATACCACAGAATATGACCAGTCAAATTTACATCAAACAACATATTACGCCCATTATCTACCCTCTACGTAATGAATTAGGTGAAAATTTTGTGTTTATGGACAACGCGCGACCACATCACACACTAAGGGTTCAAGAGACACTCGAACAGGACATATCAATAGATTAGATTGGCCAGCAAATTCTCCTGACATGAATCCTATTGAAAACATGTAGGATTTCGTTCCAATTCATAATCATATTCCTCCACCTCAGACTGCAGATGAATTAGTCGTGGTGGTAGAAGAGGAATGGAAGAATATTCCGATTGATTATCTCAATGCACAGACGTGTCAATATGCTATTGAAACGTGGTGGATCTCATACCGACTATTAGACAAGTACAGAACTTGCTTTGTCAAAAATATCACACATTTGCTGGTTTTTAATTTTCTAAGTACTCAGTTCATCGAACATATTCTTTTCACATAAAGAAAAAACAATAAAAAAACAATATACTTATATAAATGTTTATTTTTTCTGACAAAAAGATTTCTTTAACAAGAATGGATAAGAGTCCACTTTTGACGTTGTGTTTGCTATGTTGGATAAGGTTCGTTGTGTTGTAGTTATTCAGGCATAAATATTGGTCTGTAAATTACCCCACAGAAAAATTCTAACACACAAATCTGGTGGACGTGCAGGCTGTTCAGTAGATCGTCTTCTTCCAATATATTCTTGAAATATTTCGTTTAAAAATTGTTGAAAAGGCATCGTATCATGTGGCGAGTCCCGTTTTGTTAAAAAACAAGTTTCCGGCATAGTAACGATCGTCTTGCTCAAGTATGTTAGTTAAAGTGATCTTAATGGTTTGCCAACAGATTCAAATACATTTATCTGGTTAAATTTCCAGGTAGGAAATTGGCTAATAATGTGGTATCCAAAAATTCTTGTCCAAACGTCGACATCTTCGGAGCCTAATTGTGTAGCTCACAAAATACGGTTGGATTGTTATTTATTCTATGTAACTCACTGTTATTATCCAACCAATAACGACAATTATAACGGTTAAACTTGTATGTACTTTTGAACAAACTACTATAAATATAGTCGTATATTTTATGCTTAAATAAAAAAAGATAGTTATGTAATTGTACAGAAATTCTTCTTATTACATATCACATTCAAATTAGTGCTAATTTTTTAGTACTAATCGCTAAAATTACGGTGGCATTACAGATTCTTAACATATAAAATTCTCGTGTCACAGTGTTAGACGCCATACTCCTCGGAAACGGCGTGACAGGCGTTTATTCGGTAGATCTGAGAATCGGTCGTAATCTATTTTTCATAACCCTAAGTGATAAGGGTGGTCCACCCCAAACAATTTTTTTATTTTTATTTTTTTATGATGTGGCATTAAAAATACATACAACCCTTAATTTTCACCCTTCAATCACAAACCCCCATTTTTTAATAGTCATTTTAGTAATTTAATCATTTTTAACCCTGGTAAATAACTGATCGGTTATCACTAGATCAGTTATCCCCGCCAGACGTCTACCGGTGTTACTTCTCATCACAAACCTAGAAAAAAATATAGACAGCGTCGGTTGATGATATAGGTCACATGACAGGTGCCGCGTTTTCTAGGGACCGAAGGTCCAGAAAATTGATATTTTATTTGCTTTATGTTGGCGGTTGTGCAAATATGATGGCTGCATTGCAATATGAAATTAACTAACTTGCTGTCATTTTAAAAGTCATTAAAGAATGTGACATCAATGTGACCAATGAGATTCACGCTACAATACAACCAACGTAAATTGGCATAAAAAACAAGTTTTAGTGATTCTGGACCTTTTAGGGCAGCCATGATTAGCGGTCGCCGGAAATATGACACAGGCACAGTCTATATTTTTTTTAGGTTTGTTCTTCTCACCCAGGAAACAGCACGGAGTAGGGACGAGATAGAAACCGACTACCAAAATATTCACTAGAAAAAATTCATATGGCAAAACAACGTTTGCCGGGTCACCTAGTATTATATATAATAGTTATTTTTTATACAATGTTTTATCGTCGATCGAGAAAGGTTAATTCACACGATTTTATCATCGTGTGTATAACCATGTTTTTTTCTATAGCCCAAATATGTACTATCGTTTGCAATAATAATGACTCATTAAAATTAATTCTGCGATTTCTTTAGAACTTCTGATGTATTTGTATTGAAATCTTCTTCATATTTTTAATATTAGTTATTAGTTATTTCACTCACCGATAGAGATTTAATGAAATTTCTTCTCAGAACTTCCAGAAGTTCAAAAACTGTTTGAAGAGAGTGTTATTATTATTGCAAACGATTGTACACGTTTAGTATGAAGAAAAATTTATAAATTTTTGGTAAAAGTAAAACGGTTGTTGTTTTTTTTGTACTGTTGTTTGTGGTATCTATTGATCGTATTCGGCGGCAAAAACACACGGGATTACTGCCGGACAAAAATGTATGTCACGTCAATTGACACACGCATAGTTTGGGACCTCTGGTACAGAACAATAAATAATGAGATAAACTTCTTCGCAATAAACAGACGCGATCTGGATCTGTCTCCCCATGTGTTACACATGTTGTTATATTTAAACAACCAGTTCAGTGTCATGTGATAAGTCGGATAGCTGGTGGAGAGTTTTACGATACGTTTTTACCACTTTGTAAGTGTGTATCAAAATATTTGTGTTAACCGATCATAACATGATCGAATCGCGAAAGAATTTTAGGTGAATGACAAACTCGTGACAGTTTCTGTTTTATACAAATATACCAGGTGTTACAGAAGAGCGTTAAGTAAATCTAGAGGGCAGGCTCTATGTCTTATTTTTCAACATAGAACTTGCTCCTAGATTGTCTTAACATCATTCTGTAGCACTCTGTATAGAGTGCTTGTATATGATTGATGCTTTGTCGACTTTTCAGAAGATATTTGACTCTCGTTATATGCCCTATCATTTATAATCAGTGGTTTCTGGACACCTTATATACCTATTTGATTTCTTACCCAATTACTGTTTATGATTTCCTTACATAAGCAAACCTTTTTTTCGAGGAATCAACAATATCCGAGGACACTGCGTAGGGGTCAAAAAGTTGAATTTTTATCGTATATCTACTGTAATTTACGCATTTTACATAGGACTTATTATTTCCCTAAATTAAAAAATAATTCACCTTGTTCAAGGAGACCTATACTGACCTCTATTTACATATATTTCAATTTTTTATCATGTACCTACTATAATCCCGCTTTACATAATTATACGTACCGGTAATGTATATTCATTAAAACATTATTTATTATGTAGGTAACTTTAAAATTTGCGATTACTATTTATTTTTAAATGCATACTTCACTATATTAAGAAGGTTTCATACGTCTGTGTTTCGTGGATTAAAGGCCTTTTAGAATTCATAATATCACGCTTCGATTTTATAGAATTTTATTTAGAATTATTATTATTAACATTAACTTTTATCTCAAGAGCGATCTTGTAATTTTGACCGGGATTATTTAAGGCTGGTTTCGCAGTGCCTGAATAAGCTGTAACCCATTTTTCTCATTTATTTTCCGACAAAATAATTTCATTTTTTAACTGTAGTTCTATTTAGTAATTATCTATAATTTCCTCGCGTTAGAATTTCGATAATAAATTCAGAAATACAACAAAAAAATATTTTTCGATTTTTGTTTCCCTTATAAGCGGATATTCGGCCACGAGCAAGTTATAGATATATTTTTTTAATGATTTTTCACGTTTGTCCCATTCCAATATATACAAAAATAACTGAGAAAAATGGTTCCAAATTTTCCAATAATTTCTTAAATTTACTGAAATTTTAAGTTGGCACTTGAGACGTTTAGGTGGAACTTGTAATAAAGCTCTGCCTTGAACACGTCACAATTCATTCATAAAATTCCAAGTCGTTACTCATATAATTTAACAGAGTGATTTCGAGGAAATTTCATTTTTGAAGATTTGGCTTCAGAGCGGTTATTACACGTACGAAAGACCGTTCTGTATACAAAGTGTTGAAACATTTTTACCACTAAAAAAAACTTAAAAAAATTAAGAGAACTAAAAAAATGTTTTTGGTGAAACTTCCAACAAGGGTTTCTTAGAATACTAATTAACGAAAAATATACAGGGTGTTTAAAAAAAACAACAATGTCTAAAAAAACCCTAAAAATTAAAGGAATAAAAAATGTTTTGATCAGAGATTAAGCAAGAATAAAAATGTCATATAAATCTTAGTACGGCCCTGTCCAAAATGTCACTGTTTGATGATTATGAACCTAGAACTTTACATAAATGTATTATTAAGTATATTATTTATTTATAATACTGCCAATATTGACTATAGACATAATTAGAGATAACCAATGATGGATTTTCATTTAAAAAATGTGACATCTATACCGCATTCATTATTTCGCTCTTTTATTTTTTCAGGGACCTGTCTTATCAGGGATATAAACATTTGCATTAGTAAAAGATAAGAGATAAGGTCAGATAACGTAAACATTCGAGGGAAGATACTATTTTTTCATAATATTTTGATATAGTTGCGTCGAATAGTGTCGAAATGAACTTTTTCGGCAACTGCCGTAAAGACGTAAGTCAATTTTTTTTATTACAGTGTTGTCGGCTCCACTAACAGCTTCCTCAAAAACAGCAACGCTTCGCTTTAGGTGTAATTTGGCTTCTAGTTGTACCAATACGTTATTATTTGTTGCTTTCTTACTGCAAAAAAATGTGCCAAATGAAGATAATTTGGGCATCACGTTTATTCTTAAGTAATATCACTGTAAATATTGTTTTAAAAGCAAATAAATTTGTAAAAGTAAAAAATACTTTCCATCTATCAACAAGTTTTTAATTATTCTCCAAAATCTGTTTAACCCACTGGACTTGTCGCACAATTATTTCCGGGGTACCATAATTTATTTTTTTTATCTGAGCTACACTTCTAGCAAAATCAACTGAACGAACATTGGCTTGGCGGAACATTGACTGATTTGATTGTTTGAAGTTAAATAGTACACATTGAATGAGTTCCATTGTTTGTGAAGGAATTTTAATTCGTGAAAAATTAAGTTGGAATAATACCATTAAAGCCTACAGGGTAGAGCATTAATAATCACATCTTTGAGACAAAATCTGAAGATATCCTAAGTAAACACAAGATATTTTATAGCAGTGGTTAAGAATGAACATGTAACAAATTTTTGGAGATAGTCCATTGAAATGTTACATTATTTTGGCCTTAGCATTTTTTAGAGGACGCAATTTTATTGTTTGGATGTGAGGGGGGGGGCGTCAAAAAAAGCTTAACTTGAAGTTTGTGGGGTCACAACCCTCGAGGTTTGGCCGCCATCTTGGAAAAGGGGGTTAAATTGTTTTTAGCATTTATCAGGTAAACTATTGGTCATACAAAAATTTTGTAAAGACATTTTTTATTGCAAATTGAATCTTCTACAATTTTAGTAACTTTTTGTTGTATCAAAAATAACAAAGATATTAAAGAAAAACCATCAACATTTTTGGACAAAAAAACAAAAATTTTCTTTTGGACGCCATAACTTCTTTATTTTTTTATTTAGGAAAAATTACATCAGAGCATTTTTGTAGAGTGGTTTTCAACGAAGAATTTTTATTATATTCTTTTTTTATTATATTCATTAGTTTGGGTTTTACAGCGCTGTGAACTGAACACTAATTTTTTCTATAGTCTATTGAAACGTTACATTTGGGGTTGCATTTTTTAGAGGACGCAATTTTATTATTTAGATGTGAGGGGGGGGTCAAAAAAAGCTTAACTTGAAGTTTATGGTGTCACAACCCTCCAACTTCGGCCGCCATCTTGGAAAAAGAGGGTTAATTATTTTTAGCATTTATCAGGTAAACTATTGGTCATACAAAATTTTTTTAAAAACATTTTTTATTGCAAATTGAATCCTCTACAATTTTAGTCTAGTAACTTTTTGTTGTAAAATAAAAAATAACAAAGATATTAAAGAAAAACAATCAAAATTCTGATTTATTTTTTATTTAAAAAAAAATACATCAGAGCATAACAATATTGAAATGTCTATAATATAAAACATTATTATAAAAATAATTAAAAACTATGCCATATCATTGATATAAATGTATACTTATCATTAGGGAAAATTAGTGTTCACTTCACAGCGCTGTAAAACCCAAACTAATGAATATAAGAAAAAAGTATATAATAAAAATTCTTCGTTGAAAATCACTCTACAAAAATGCTCTTATGTTATTTTTTTTTAAAATAAGAAAATAAATAAATTATGGCGTCCAAAAGAAAATTTGTACAAAAATGTTGATTGTTCTTCTTTAATATCTTTGTTATTTTTTATTTTACAACAAAAAGTTATTGGACTAAAATTGTAGAGGATTCAATTTGCAATAAAAAATGTTTTTACAAAATTTTTGTATGACCAATAGTTTACCTGAATTATATATATAATAATTATATAATTTTGTTTTAAGAATTCTATATAAAAACAAGCTATGTTTTAGCAATGAGCTTACGCATTGATACAACAAACTATACGATTCCAATAAAGCATGTCATGATAATGTCTTATAAAAACGTTATACAATTATTCTGCTTTATTTACAAGCCTGTCACAACTATAAAGCTAATATTCGACTGTCTTTAAATTTTCCTACATATGTCTATTATATACTCAAAAATATCTAATTCAAAGTTGAATTTCAAGTACGAATAAAATTTTACTGTAATAAACGAATGTAGGTCGAAAAATCGTAACGCGCCTGCATAGTACTAAAAAATAAAGATACTATTTATGTTCACAAAAAAAATGAAAATTTAAATACATGCACATTTGTTGCTAAAAAATATCTCCAGTTCGAATTCTAAATTCTATATAATAAAAACTCTTATTTTTAATGACCAGCAGTTATTTTCATGAAAAATTTGTCGCAAAAATTGTTAAATTTTTTTTCAAGATGGACGCTGAAAAGCAATTGGAATTAAGTGAATAAACATGGCGCTAAAATAATAAAACAGTTTAGTCACTTCGAAAGCATTTAAAATACTTTAATGTTATGTAAAAGTGAAACATAACATTATGTTTTGCAGAAAATCGTTTGCTCGTGTATACCTTTAAGAAGCAGTTTTGCTTTATTGTCGCTCAAAAATATTTTAATACAGCGTTTATAAAACAAATGCTGTAATTATACAGCTAAACAGCTTGCTGAAACTAATTTAAATAACTTCTGTAAACTACTTTTATTTTTGCTGTAAGAATCTTCTCAAATATTTCTCTTGCCGCCACTAAAAAATTGATTTATAAAATTACCTCTCGAAGCAAAAATACTGTATAAGTGTAGACACAAGAACGTTCTGAAAATAGTTTAAATAATTTCTACAAAACGTTTTTCTTGTTGGGATTACATTATTCTCACAGGTACTTTATACAGCAAAATAGCGGCTATTAACAAAAAGGTCTCAAATGGAACAATAATACGATGAAACTGCTGTTCATTTATATAAATATCTGGTCTTATAATTTTGAATTATAAGACAAGTGTGCTACTTGGGATAGCTAAATATATAAAAATAATTTTAACTTTGACATCCTGTATCTTTTTCCACAGCAATATTTTACTAAGGTATATCTTCTATTTTGTCCCAAGATGTCGCGAGTGGGGTCTGTATTAATACCCAATTTTTAAAAATTCTTTTGTAATTTATTTTTAAACTCGTTTATTTATTTGAATTAGGTTCGAAAGTGGGTGGATTTTTTTTTAAATATACTAAAAGAAATTAAGCTATAACTACCTCAATTTTTTTTTCGGGAAAGTTTGATAGGAAACAGACGAAAACAAACGTGCGCGCTATATAAAGATAGGTTTACTGGGAGTGTATGAGATAGACATAATAATTTCGATATGAACGCACTCTAATATAAAGTAAACATTTACATAAGATGGTTAAAAATAATTTTATGCGCAAATACTTTTGGTGCTGTAATGACCGCCACTTGGATATTTCGACTGGGATTCTTCAGCAATAAAACTTTAACATTTCTTGCATAAAACGGAAATAACGATAGATAAAATTATATTTCCAAGTTACTAGTTCAAAATCTAACAGTAAATTATGTAATTTTTTAAGTGCCCTATTAAAGTTTTTTATTTTTCTTTGTATTTAAAGCAGCAGAAAATTATATATATATATGTGCATATATACTTTTTATGCACTGGGTGAGCAAATTTTTATAGGATATATTTTTAGAGTTCAGTAGTCACCTATGGTTTGTATTTAAAAAAACACAACTTTCGGTTATAACTCAAAAATTAATAAAGTTACAAAAAAAAATAGGCACGCCACTGGACTCTATTCAAAAAAGTATCTCAAGAACGTATTAATTATTCTTTTCTAACTTTGGAAACAACCAAGTTGTAGACCAGGAAACGTGGAAAATTTGAAATTTTGCTTATTACGCCAAAACAAAAGGCGATAGGTCATTTAGGTTATGACCATTAATTTTCTCTTAAAAAAAGAGATCGAGAGAGGGGGGGAATCATTTTTTTGTCTCCTATAGTTAACGAGATAGCCTATAAAAACATCGAAATTGGCCCACCGTGTACATTAGCCTTAAAAAGGACAAATTTCAACAAGGACTCGTGCATATTTGCCCTACACAAGGGCGTGTTTATAAAGCGTGAACGGGGAAAGATCCCGACAGTGTTTTGTTTTGCGTCGGCTCCCTTTAATCCACCTGACATGTTCACAAACATGTACCTAATTGCTTCTGGAAAAGCGTCAGTGTTTTAATTGATCTGATACACATAAGCACGGCTAGCTGTTCAACCAGTCACTACGAAGAAATATTCTAGTAAGTTCCCATTTGAACGTATGTTTTTCTTTTAGATGACCAGATACACCAATGCGGACTTTGCTGACGATGACAGTGTCAATAGTGTTCGGCTGAACGAAGGTGAGTTATATACATTTCTTGAAAAAAATCATTGTATTTAATTATTTACACTTGGGCCTGTATCGAAAGCCTCCTTACGCACGCGTCGCGTCCTTCACTACAGGCCGGAAAGTGCTAATTGAACATAATTAATTTCAAATTATAATCCATTCAAAACTTTAATTATTTTTAGCGGTCAAGTAATTTACTTGAATGGTGCAGATAATTTATTGAAATATTAAAAACCCACAGAAAAATATGTTGGCCGACGTTAACAGTAATTCATAATTGCATGTAACCAAATTGTTAGCGTTATGTAATTTGAAAATTAAATGTCTAATTAGAAAATTGTTTGTTTTAGGAATTAGTACAAGTGCAACCCACATAAGGTATCATACTGGTAGTACCATGTGGAAGTTACGGTCACCTTTAGAGAAAGCGCTTCTGTTATTGGTAGCTATTCTGTTATTCGTGATATTTACATTGGCCGCCATATTACACATAGCCGAGCATAAACTCCAAGATGCAAAGGTAAACAATTATTATTTATATTATACTTTTTAAGTATATTTATTATAAATATCAAAAATAATTTCCATTTTCAGTTACTAGTTCATTACTTTGTTCATATTAAATATTTACTCATTATTTTTATAACAATTACAGTTACCTTTATACATATATACAGGGTGAAACTTAATTAGAGGGTAACACGACATAAAAAATTAAACAAATTCTACGACTAATGTTTTTTTCGAAATATCAAAATCAACCGACATATGCGTTTAAAATTATTAATAAAATAGGGCAAATCACATTCCTATCTAGAATATGAGTGTATTTACTTTGTTTTATGATAAATTGTAGCAAAAATACATATTTTACTTAAAAAAAATTTTCAACGGCAACGTCGCACACTTACCATGTGTTTGTACATGATAAACACAAATGCATCTAAATATACTTACCGTGAGTAGTTTTCTTAGAGCTCTTTTCACAACGCAAATTAAAATGTGAAATAGTTATAAGTGTTCAAAATGAATGCTGTTGCTTGCGAAAAGTGTTTACCGTACTGTAGCCAGAGAGTTTTGCTACTATAAATTGCTCCATTTTTGTTTATATACACTTACAAATATAAAACAGACGCTAGGTACAGAAAAACCAAATCGACTATGACTACTACTAATAATAATTTGAGGTTAACAGCAGCAGGTAATAGATGCGATGTTGTCGTTCATTGCAGTTTTAAGTATTTTTTGGGAAACTTTCTATTGTTTACTATATTAATACTGATTTTAAAGAACAAATTATGTTAGAGGAGCTTTTACTTAACTTAAGTTGCACCTTAGTTTGTAAACTTCGTAACACAGTTTTGTACTTTATTGCAGTTGTATTTTTATTTTTGAAATGTATTTGTAGACAAACTATTAGTATTTTTTGTTGCTTTTGGTCAGATATATATACAAACCCTTTTAGTATTGATATTTATATTTCAGACAATTTACGAAACTTAATGTAAGAGGAAATAATAAGTTCTACAAAAAGTTATCAGCACGCCAAAACATTTAATGTTCGGGATTTTTTGTTGTTGTTTGTCGTATTTTCAACAACACATTATTAATTCCTGCAGTCAAAGTGTAGGAAACGAGAATCGACATATAAATTTTGGAATTTTACTGTTACTTAAAGTAAATTAAATGTTTGTACACTGTTTGGTCACTGAGTAATATTTTATAAATGACAAGTCATTTCTACATGTACAGATGAACATTTTCCTTAGGTCATCCAGGTGGAGACTGATTTCTCCAAGCCCTGTCTCAACGCCAGTTGCATACATATAGCCAGCAACGTCTTGGAAGCCATGGATACTTCCTTCGATCCTTGCGAGGACTTCTACTCCTACTCGTGCAACGGTTGGGTCAAAGCCAATCCCATACCTGACGGTAAAAGCACCTGGGGCACCTTCCAGAAGTTAGAACAACAAAATCAGCTGGTCATCAAGCACGTTTTAGGTAAGAACGTGAGTCTGAGACCGATCCAAGTGAAATTAAAGGTGTGGATTAGTGAGTGGCTAATAGATGTAGCTAGGTACTACATCGATTGTATTCAAGTTCCCTTCTGTCAGCGTTAGTTGTCGGTTGCATCACCTATGGTATACCGATGAGAGCTAAAAAGCTCAAAACCGGTATATGTCTAGTGGTGCCGCTGACGAATAACTCTGACTGTTTGGTATAGGTTTGGTAAATTCTGGTTTTTGAAATAAAAAGCAGTTTTGTTTGTCTTGCAGAACAGCCAATGGATACATTGAAGTCTAAGGCCGAGCAGAAGGCTAAGATGTACTACGAGTCATGTCTAGATACGAATGATACTGTGGAGACACTCGGAAACAAACCGATGTTGGATCTGTTGAGGAAAATCGGTGGTTGGAGCATCACAGATAGCGGTTTTAACATAAAAACTTGGACTTTGCAAAATATCACTCAGACTGTCCAGAACAAATACAACATAGGTAATTTTAATAATAGTATTAATGGTAGTTTTGGAGGGAAATTAATGGCAAAGCTTTGTTTTTCTACTTTTAGGCGCCCTCTTCTCCTACGCCGTCAACGAAGATGATAGGAATTCCTCCCGTCACATATTACAAATAGACCAGAGTGGTCTAACTTTGCCAACGAGGGAGAACTATCTGAATAAAACGGAACAGCACAAGAAGGTGCTAAAGGCTTACTTGGAGTACATGACAAAGGTAAAACTAGCGCTCGTCTTGTAACGTAAGTTGTATTTGGCTTTGTATTTAGGTTGGGGTGTTGCTGAACGGAGAGGAGAACTCCACAAGGGCTCACATGCAAGCGGTGATAGATTTTGAAACTAAACTGGCGAATATCACAACGCCCAGCGAATTGAGGAGGGACGAAGAGTCCATTTATAACTTGATGACCATAGCCGAGTTGCAGGACAGAGCTCCGTTTGTAAGTAAAAAGTTTTTTATTATAAAAGAAATACGAAAAACTTGTAGGAATCGTAATATCAAGAGTACTTTAATATATATTTTTATTTTCATATTGTTTGCCCACAAATTTTCTTCAAAATTATTATTACGACACATGTTTTTTATATTTTAATATCACGTCTTAAAAAAAACAAAAATCAATAGTAGTTGATTTAATTTAAAATTTTGGAACTAAATGTATTCGATTAGTGGTATATGTTTACTCTCCGGCCTGCGTTGGAGGCTGCCTTTTAACGACGGTCTTCACTACAGGCTGAAAAGTAGTACAAGTTTAAATTTAAAAATAATTTTATTGAACTTGAATTAAATGAAACATTTTTTATCAAAAACATGTGAAACTCAAATGAAATACATAAAATATGAAGGGTTTTCTTTGTCAAATTTGTTACGTATAGCATAAGTATAATAATATTTATCTTTTATTATTCAAATAGGTATCCCATATTTTAATATTGTTTACCTACAAAATTTCTTTCAAATTAGTACAGCACATATTTTTTTATTTTTTGATATTCATATGCCTCATAAAAAAAACATTCAATAGTAGTTGATTTAATCTAGAATTTTGCAAATGTATTTAATTACTCTCCAGCCTGTGTTGAAAGCTGCCTTTTAAAAGCGATCTTCACTACAGGCTGAGAAGTAGTGCAAGTTTTGTTTTGAAAATAATTTTATCGTTCATGAGTTAAATGAAACATTTTTATCAAAAACATGTGAAACTCGAATGAAATATGATGTGAAGGGTTTTGTTTGTCAAATTTGTTATGTATAACATTAAGTATAGTAATATTTTTCTCTTATTATTGCAAACAATTTCCCATATTTTAATATTGTTTACACACAAAATTTCTTTAAAATTGTTATTATAACATATTTTTTTATTTTTTGTATTCATATGTCTCATAAATTAACATTCAATAGTAGTTGATTTAATTTAGAATTTGCGACTAAATATATTTAACAGTCTCCAGTATAAACTGAAAACTCAAATGAAATATTACATGAAGGTTTATTTTTTAATTTTTATGTATAACATAAATATACCATTTTTCTCTTATTAGTTTATTCACATTTTTTTTTTTAACTATTATGACACAAATTTTTTTATGTATATTTCTCATAAAATAATAGTGAGTTGTTCATTTAAGAATTTTGCAGTTAAATGTAGTTTTATTCATGTAAATATTTATTCTTCGGCCTGTATTGAAGGCAGTCCTTTACAAAATTGTAACGGTGGTCTTTACTACAGGCCAATAAGTAGCACAAGTTTCATTTTAAAAATTTTTATAATATTATGTTTTTTTATTATTTAAAGCAATAGTAGTCTTTTTTTGTGGGTGAAGTTAGGTCATCAGGTCTGGGGGGCCTAAAGCCCTGGGTGGACTGCGTTTTAATTTCAGTTCTGAAATGTGTGTTAGTTGTTTATGAATATTTTTGACCTAATTTTTTTGTTTATTTTCTCTACTTTTCAATATTTTGGGAAATTTAATTACCTGGTTATAAAAATAAAAAAAAGAAGTTAAAAAAGACGAAACAGTAAGGTTGAAGAATTCGGTTGACCGACTTTAATCATAAATTAGCTTTCTATAACGTGGTTCAGGTTTTTAACGATCACAGCACCATCTCTTGGCTGACTCTATCATTTACTTTCTCTCCCTCAAGTGCATTAAGTTTATTTTTTCATCAGATGGACTGGCGTAAGTTTTTCGAGGACGCTATGAGAATAGTCAACAAGAAAATCACGAGCAAGGAACAGATAGTGGTTTACGCCCCGGAATATCTCGGTAACCTAACCGAGTTGATCAAGGAGTACAACAGCACTCCGGAGGGCAGAATGTAAGTCAAATCGGCCCTTAGCAAGCCCCCGAATGCTATCTATTATTAATATTATTTACAGAGTGTTAAATAATTACATGGTATGGCAGACCGTGAGGGTATTCGCAATGTGTCTATCTAAAGACTTCCGGGACGCCTACAAGGGTTTGAGGACCGCCCTGATGGGCTCGGAGGGAGGGGAAGAGCCCCAGTGGAGGTACTGCATCCAGGACACCAATACGGTGCTTGGTGAGTTATCATTTTCTGTCAAAATTCTGTCTAGCTAATAAGTTGAGTCATTTCCTTTTCTGATGACTATACTTCGTAGGTTTTGCGATCGGTGCTATCTTTGTTCGAGAAGTCTTCCATCAGGACTCCAAGACACAGGCAGAGGTGATGATCAACACTGTGAGGAACGCTTTCAAGAAGAACTTCAACAATCTGAAGTGGATGGACGAGGAAACAAGGAAGGTTGCCATCGCCAAGGCTGATGCTATATCCGACATGATCGGTAAGATAAAGTTGTTTACTGCGGGAAATTTCTGAGAAATGGACTGAAATGTACACCGTGTCTAAAATAAATGTCATATCTTAGAGATATTTAAATAAGATGGCACAAACTAAAAAAAATTAACCTGTAGGGCTATTAAAGTGGCATAAACAAATATCTTCGATAGTTTTTGAGTTATTTTGAAAATAAGAAACATTTTCTTGTTTTTATTCTTAGAACACAAAAAAAAGAACACTACTTGGTGACATTTCATTTGACAGTTGTAAATTTGCCATCATCACCATATGTTTTGTAAAATGCATATTTCTATAAATATATATATATTTTTTCATTCACTGACAAGTTACTTATGACTTCATTCTGTTTTGGATACATTTGAATGTCCAGATTTTAAATATTTGTTTTACTCTTGGGCCTGTACTGAAGGCTGCCTAAGGTAAGACGCTCTTGAAAACAGGCCAGAATGTAAATTGTGTCATGATCAACTTAATTTTTTTAAATAAGACACTTATTTTGAAATACATGTTTTTGAATAAGGATTTTTTTTGGTATCTGCTGCTGCATTATTTGTGGTTATTTATTTAAGTAAGTTTTAGATACATTTCATCTATTAGCGAGAGGTTTAATTTATTTTTGCAATTACTGACAAGTTAGTTGTGACTTAATTCTGTTTTGGATACATTTGAATTTCCAGATTTTGAAAATTAAAAATATTTGTTTTACTCTTGGGCCTGTACCGAAGGCTGCCCAAGGTAAGACGCTCTTGAAAACAGGCCAGAATATAAATTGTCATGTTGAAATTATTATTTTTTAAATAATACATTTATTTTGAATAAGGATTTTTATTTTTATGTTTGCTGCTGCATTATCTGTGGTTATTTACTTAACTACATTTTAGATACATTTCATCCATTAGCGAGAGGTTTAATTTATTTTTGCGTTCACTGACAAGTTACTTGTGACTTAGTTCTGTTTTCTATACATTTGAATTTCCAGATTTTGAAAATTTAAAAATATTTATTTAACTCTTGGGCCTGTACCGAAGGGTGCCCAAGGTAAGGCGCTCTTGAAAACAGGCCAGAATGTAAATTATCACGATTTAAGACATTTATTTTCAAATAAATATTTTTGAATAAGGATTTTTATGTTTGCTGCTGTATTATTTGTTGTTATTAATTTAAATAAATTTTATATACATTTCAGCCATTAGCGAGAGGTTTACTTTGAAAATAGCTTATCAATTAAATCGTAAATTTCAGCTAAGACTAAAACAGGCTCTCAAATCGAATTTATTTATTGTTTTTTTTTTTTTTTGTAATTAGAACAGAAACATTTGTAAAAAATATAGCATACGGTCCAATTTTTGAAGTTAACAACAATTTTAACAAAACGTATAAAAGATATCGGTAGCATATTTTTCCAAATAAAATAGTATGCCACTGCTTTGTTGCAACAATCATGATATTTTCGAATTTGTCTTTCAATTTTCACGAATTACTACAACTTTATGTTTTTTGGAAAAAGCTAAGCCAATCAAAATTAAATATGTAAGTTTAGCATCTTGTGCCTTTTTAACGAGGCATCCTGGATAAAAACTCCCCTTTGAAGCCCCCAAAGAATACGAGGTTTAATTTTTGCTCACCTTATCCGTTCCATTTTAGGCTATCCGGAGTTCATCAAAGACATGACCCAGCTGGACGAGAGGTTCGAGAACCTTTCGGTGAGGAACGACAGCTATTTCGACAACAACATCAACATAAACTACTTCAACCTGAAGAAGATGCTGGAGAAAATAAACGAACCCGTCAATAAAACAACTTGGAGTGAGCGCAACGTCACTATTCTATTTACTTCCTAAATTAATTTATTTTTCCTTCTCTTAGGCATGGCTCCGTCCACCGTCAACGCCTACTACACTCCGACCAAGAACCAGATGGTGTTCCCGGCCGGTATCCTGCAGAATCCGTTCTACGACCCCAATTTCCCTCCTAGTCTGAACTACGGGGGCATGGGGGTCGTGATGGGGCACGAGCTGACCCACGGTTTCGACGACCAGGGCAGGCAGTTCGACAAGTACGGCAACCTGAACCACTGGTGGAAAAATAAGACCATCGATAAGTTCAAAGACAGGACGAAGTGTGTCGTGAATCAATACAGTAAGTGTACCGTTTTTTAAATCCATTGTTATTAATCTAGCTTTGATTTAATGTTTTAAATCACATTTTTCGTGTACAGTTTACTTTTTCTCTATCAAAAATTGGTGAATGGGGATAGAAATGTATTTAATTTAAATGAAAACAATTTGGAATGTTACATTTTTTCATTTAGAATGTGATTCAGCTCTTGGGTATATGATGAAAGTTATCGAAAGTGAGGTTTCATTTCCCTATTGCTAAATTTAATTTTAGTAATACAAAATATATTGTGGAGTTTTGAAATTTCCAGATTTTCAAATAAAAATCCCTTCATTTTTGTTTACTCTTTGGTCTGTACTCAAGTGTACCTGACGTAAGGTGCTCTTGAAAACAGGCCTTAACTGAGCATTACTAAAGCTATCAAGTTGTCAGTATTATATAAATTGATTATTGTCGTGTATAATATCACCATTTTATCGATTATGTTTATATTTTTACAGTATTTAAAACATAGAAGTCAAAAAAAAAACCATTTCTTTACTCTTGGGCCTGTACTGAAGGGTGCCTAGTATAAGGCGCTCTTGAAATCAGGCTGGAAAGTAAATTGTCTCATCTGATTATCTTAATTTAACATTATTAAAGCTATAAAGTGGTTGGTATTATTTAAATTGTTTATGTTATGCACAATTACCATTTTACTGATTTTGTATATAATTTTACAGTATTTAAAACATAGAAGTAAAAAAAAAACATTTCTTTACTCTTGGGCCTGTACTGAAGGGTGCCTAGTATAAGGCGCTCTTGAAATCAGGCTGGAAAGTAAATTGTCTCATCTGATTATCTTAATTTAACATTATTAAAGCTATAAAGTGGTTGGTATTATTTAAATTGTTTATGTTATGCACAATATTACCATTTTACTGATTTTGTATATAATTTTACAGTATTTAAAACATAGAAGTAAAAAAAAAACATTTCTTTACTCTTGGGCCTGTACTGAAGGGTGCCTAGTATAAGGCGTTCTTGAAATCAGGCTGGAAAGTAAATTGTCTCATCTGATTATCTTAATTTAACATTAAAGCTATAAAGTGGTTGGTATTATTTAAATTGTTTATGTTATGCACAATATTACCATTTTACTGATTTTGTATATAATTTTACAGTATTTAAAACATAGAAGTAAAAAAAAACATTTCTTTACTCTTGGGCCTGTACTGAAGGGTGCCTAGTATAAGGCGCTCTTGAAATCAGGCTGGAAAGTAAATTGTCTCATCTGATTATCTTAATTTAACATTATTAAAGCTATAAAGTGGTTGATATTATTTAAATTATTTATGTTACGCACAATATCACTATTTTACTGACAATGTTTATATAATTTTATAGTATTTAAAACAATAAAAAAAAAAAATTTCTTTACTCTTGGGCCTGTACCGAAGGATGCCTAACATAAGGCTCGCTTGAAATCAGGCCGGAAAGTAAATTGTGTCATCTGATTATCTTAATTAATGGTATAAAGTAATCGGTACTATTCTAATTTATTTATGTTATGCATAATATAACAATTTTATTGATCACATTTATATAATTTTATACTGTCTAGACCAAAATTCAAAAGAACATTTCTTTACTCTTGGGCCTGTACTGAAGAGTGCTTAACATAAGGCACTCTTGAAATCAGGCCGAAATGTAAATAGTGTCATCTATCTTAATTTAACATTATTAAAGTTATGAAATGGTCAGTATTCCATTTGATTTATAATTGTCAAGGGTTATTTTTTAAACTAAGTTTGCCTAACCAAAATTCTCACAGTGAAAAACTCTGTTTATATAATTTTATACTGTTTAAAGCAAAATTCAAAATAATATATCTTTGCACTTGGGCCTGTACTGAAGGACGTGCAGCCTAACGCGCTCTTGAAAACAGGCCGGATAGTAAATAGTGTCATATAATTTCTTAATTGAGCATTATTAAAGTTATGAAATCAAGGAAATTATGTCAGTATTATTTAAATCGATTTATGTTATGCTCAATGTTGCACCAATGTTATGCACCATTTTGTTAATCATGTTTATATTATTTAAAACAGAAATCAAAAAATATGTTTTACTCTTAGGCCTGTACTGAAGGGTGCCTAACACGAAGCGCTCTTAGAAACAGGCCGGAAAGTAAATTGCCAAGTAATTTGTGAATTAAACTATTTAAAAATTATTATTTAAGTAAGTACTTTCATTTATGATTTGTAATAAAATATACATTATGAAAAGTTTTAATTTGATCAGAATATTTAGAACAAATTCAAGAAAATATATTTTTTACTCTCGGACCTGTAATGAAGGCTACCTCACAAAGGACAGCCTTGACTACAGGCCGGAAAGAAAAATCTATTTATAGTAATTGAAAAACTATGTATGTTTTGTGCTTATACTAAATTTTTTCAGATAAATATAAAATCAATGGGAAAAACATCAACGGGAACCAAACATTGGGCGAGAATATCGCCGACAATGGCGGCCTAAAAGCAGCCTACCACGCCTACCTAGAATTAACCAAAAACCAACCAGAACCGCCAGCACTGCCAGGCATCAGGCTCAATCATCGTCAGCTGTTCTTTGTCGCCTTTGCACAGGTCTGATTTACATTTAACATTCTTGCTACCTTAAAAAAATATATATAATAAATTTTTCCAGTTGTTTGTATTAAAAATTTCTCGCTAACCTGTAAAAATGATCTTAGTTTGCCTTAAAGGTTCTTCGATTGGACACCAAGACTTTATAAGCCCAAAATTTATTAATTGCAATCACTAATACTATTTTTCGGGTAGGTATGGTGTTCAGCGGTCACGAAGGAAGCCACGAACCTTCAGATAGAGAAAGACTCCCATTCTCCGGCCCAATACCGCGTCATTGGAGCTCTGAGCAACCTCAAGGAGTTCTCGCAAGAATTCAAGTGCAAAAGCGGCTCCAAAATGAATCCTAAGACCAAATGTGAGGTCTGGTAAGATAGCCGGCAGGGGATTGAGCCCATTATTTTTTAAATTTTCATTGACGGTTTAAGTAAACGAATATTACCATCAAAATGTGAGGTATCGCTGTGTAATTTGATGTAGCTTTAAGTATCATTGTTATTGCAGCTTTGTTTGTTCTAATATCTTTGTTAGAAATTTGAAAACGGGAGCAGTTCAGTTAGAATTTCGTTTTGGTATGTTTACTACATTTTTTTATATTTTGTTATCGTTTAAAAATAATTTATACTTCCGAGTAATGTCAATGTATAATTTTGTTAATCATTAGTTCTACATTTGGGCCTGTATTGAAGGCTGCCTAATGAGGCGGCCTTCAATACAGGCCGAAGTGTAGAGGCGTACTTTTAGATAATTATTAAAAGTCTGTTTTAAATGCATTTTGCACAAGAAAACAACCTATAAACATATTTAATGGTAAGAAGAACAATATTTTTCATAATATAATAAAATTTCTGTTACACTAGTTCTCATTAAAGGCCACTTCTAAGTCGGTGCAGGGAAAGTTTTCTGTAACTTTTCGGCATTTTCGAAAGTGTGCTTGGAAGTTATTACACGCGTAAAGCCGTTTTTACTGTTAATACTACTAGGAAACATGACCAAAATTTTATTAGTAGATAATTTTCGGGCCTAATCTAAGTGTCCGTAGGGTGTAAACAGAAACATACATGCAGCCTATTTAAAAATTGGATATGACGACGTTCTTTTATAAAGAACGGATTACTTGTGGCTTATTTGTAATATTTACATGAATTGTAACATCACGACGGTACGAAATAGGAGTACTTCGTGCGTGTTACATATACAGGGTGACGGGAATATGGGTGCCTTTATTTTGCTGTACGATAAATTGCACAAAAGAAACGCAACTGACGATTTTTTTCTCTGATCAATTGTGTTACGAGTTATGACAGCAAACAGGTTTTAAATGTGCGACGTTACAAAACTGTCATGTCAGGTGTTTCTACATGATAATCATAACAAACCCTTTAATATTTTGCCATGAATGGTTTTCCAACACCGAATATAGTTTGAAATAGTACGTCTTTCGATTTTGTTTTAAAAAAACGGCAATTCTTGTCGAGCATAATATGCAAAAGCATCCTGTTATATTTGTTATAGTTTTTTTGTCATCAACTTCTATCTTCTTCCTTCCACGAGTTTCCACTATTTTCCGTTTCTCAGTTGTATATTCCACTTTATCATTCTTTATTGCACCATAGGACATTCTTGTTAATGAGATAACCATTTCAATTGCATCGCTTGCACTCATATTGCGGCCTCGCGTTCTAATCCTTTCATACACATTTTTTATCACCCGATATTTCTCACTTCTTTGATTAGAACATTTACGATTTTGAGAACACGCCGTGGACCTTGAATTATTCTGCATTCTTAAAAACACAAAATCACTAAATTTATTGCAATCACAATTAAATTAACGGAAAGAATAGTGTTATTACCAATAGAAATCAAGTATTCTGATATGCACATGCAGCAGAACTCTGTAATCAGGTACGCTATACGAGGTATGTGGAACACACAATTTTATGCGAAGGATTTATAGACGGTTCGTATTTTTCTTTGTGTTGTTTGCTATTATAAATTATGACCATTATAAACTGATTCACTCTCTACTATCTCGAAACCTGACTATAGTTTGCTTTTTTTTAACGCAGTTTTGCATTTTTTAGTAATTGTATTTTTATTTTTTAAATGTTTTCGTAAGAAAACTATTCGGTTTACAATTTTTTTTTTCATATTTTTGATATTTTTTGTTGTTTTTGGGCACAATACAGGGTGACAACGGAAAGTGGGAACACGCTGTAACTTTTTTATGTCTGCTGATAAAAATTGGAAATTGGGTGGGTTTATACTAGATGGTGCCATGCATTCTTTGAGGTCATTTCGGATTTCATGACATTTCCGGTTTGACCGGAAATGACTGTAAATTTATATTTTTAAATGGGACACCCTGTATTTTTTAGACATTTTTGAAATCGGCTGATCATTTTGCGTATGGTAGGACCAATTTTCTGACACATTTTCTGGACGTAAGTATTTTTTTTAATTTTTAAAAATAAAACTAGAAGGCTGTGACTGGCAGAATTTTTTTCTTTTTTTGTTTGTAATTATGGGAAAAATTGTAAATTTGAATATTTTTGTACATTTTTTTAGTTATTACCACAAAAAATTTCGATTTATTGTATTTCCTAAAAAAATTTTTTAGGAATGCCCCTCTTTATATTTTTTTCAAATGTAAAGGGGGTGGGCCCTATTGATTTTTTAATAGATTTTTTTCTAAATTTTGTGGTACAACAATTTTTAAAATCCGTCAAAAAAAGAAAACAATTTCTGCCAGTCGCGGCCTTCTAATTTTATTTTTAAAAATTAAAAAAAATTACTTACATCCAGAAAATGTGTCACAAAATTGGTCCTACCTTACGTAAAATGATCCACTGATTCCAAAAATGTCAAAAAATACAGGGTGTCTCATTTAAAAATATAAATTTACGGTCATTTCCGGTTTGAAATCCGAAATGACCTCAAAGAATTATTGGCACCATCTAGTATAAACCCACCCAATTTAAAATTTTTATCAGCAGTTATAAAAAAGTTACAGCGTGTTCCCACTTTCCGTTGTCTCCCGGTATCTTTGAAATGTACTTGTAAAAAAAGAGTATTTTGTTGATTTCGGTCAGACATAGAAGCCCTGTCAATGTTGGTACTCATATTCCGGACACCCCGTACACAAGACGCTCAGGCCCTGGCGAAAGCTCCCTGAACGCCTTGGATATCTTATAGATTAAGGGTGGTTTGTTTCGTATCAGTATGTACCTGATTTCTTTGTAACGTAGTTAACGTTATGATTCGAACCTAGCATTTGTTTATTTTTAAATATTTCGTTGGTTGTATGTATTGTCCGTGCTTTAAAAAAACTATTTTTCTAGGACATTTAAAATTATTTGTGGATTGTTTAGGGACGTTTAAGATATTGTGAACGCGGTTTTTTATACAAGACGAACCATAAGGAATGGATTTATAGTAGAAAATATCAAATTTTTGCTTGATAATTGGTGATGAAATGTTAATACTTACCGAGACACAGGGTGTTAAAAGTTGTCTCGGCGGCTGCGACTTAGCAGACGATGGTTCAACGGAATCCGTCAAAACTTTCTCGTACTTCATTCATTTATAATCTCATTGCAAATTTTTTTTTGATTCATTATTTTTTAAACAAAAAATCAATATTTGTTTTATCTTCTTAAAATGCACGCTTGTCGAAATATTTACGTCATTTTTTGTAAATATCTCGATAAGGGTGTGTTTTATGAACATAAAACAAGTATCCCTTTTTTGTTAAAAAATAATGGATACTTTGCATGGAAATTATAAATGAACGAAGTACAGGGTGATCAGGCGTTAACGTTACATTCGAAACTTTACTATTTTAAGAGATATCGGAAAATTGAAACGTGCGTTCATTGGCTTACTTTTTTATTATAAAGAATACAAAACTATATTCGAATCCAATTTCTGGAGCGATTTAAAAAACCTATATAATTTTTTCAAATTATTTAAACAATTATTCGTATTTGTTGGGTGTTGGTTTGTCATCTATAGCTGCTTGTATTCTATCTTGAATTTCTAAAATAGCGGTAGGTCTATTTTTTATAACAGTATTCATTAAATAGCCCCACAAAAATATGTCAGGTGGTGTTGAGTCTGGGCTATTCGCCGGTCATCGTATGACGCCGCCAGGAAAATTTACAAGATCAATGTTATTTAGATCTTTTGGGTCAGGAAATAAATGACTTTATTACCCAATTTGACAGGTCGACGGGAATGTTTATATAGAATGGTTAGGAAAATTTGGCATAATACGATGGCCGGTTAGTAGTCCAGACTCGACACCACTGGGCTATTTAAAGAATAGTGTTTGTAAAAATAGACCAACCACTATTTTAGAAATTGGAGGTAGAATACAAGAAAATCTAAATTACATAAACCAACACACAAAAATGATGCATAATTGTTTAAATAATTTAGAAAATTGATAGAGGCTTTGCATAGAAAAGTAAAGAAATGAATTTGAACAAATTTTATAAACTTTTTTCTATAAATTGATCCACAAAATGAATTCCAATACGGTTTTGCATTCTTTATAATAAAAAAAAATTAAATTTTGATTATGGAATCAGGAAAAAGTGAAGAATTAAAAAACATAATAATACACAGGATCTTTCATAAAGAAACACCAAGTGGATATCAATATCTCTGTTGTGCGATGCTCGATTGTTTTTTTCAAATAAAAAAATGCCCTGTGAAAAATTAAACAATGAATGCACGTTTCAACTGTCCAATATCTCCTGAAACAACAAAGTTACAGTCGATTCTAACGTTTACGCATGATCATCCTGTACAAAAGAGTTATGTCGGTTTCTGTCAAACCAAGATAGCTCATGTAACGCCCTCTATGCGATACACCAAAAATGATATCTCACGCTATTTTCTCACGTCAAAAACCTAATCGTACTGACTTTTAGGTTTACGTGTGAAAAAATATCTGAAATGTACAACTTTATCGAATTATTTTTATAACTTTAACAGCAAAAAATTAATATTCTCCAGTGGAGAATCTGACGGTGAAATATTACCCATTCCTTACGGATCACCCTGTGTAAATTACCAAATTATTGCCCGTAAGCCGGTCAGGGTCGTGGCGAGAAAGGATAAAATGAAAATTCCGCTCCTTGAACCAGACAATCGTCTGCAAACTAGTAGAACGGGTTAAAAATCCACTTGCTTTGCCGAGGCATTTGTTTGAGGTGTCCAGCTAGCACGTCCACCTTCCACGGTCCTGAAGACGGTTTCTGATATAAACGAATTACATTATAGTGTTGCTATATCCCAGTTACGCCACAAGGCTAACGTTTCGAACTCCATATCAGCCATTTATATGTATATTTTAACCCCCGAGTTCTGGAACAGAACAATTTTTGTGTACACTGTGTATATTTTTTACTGTGATAAAGAAGTAAATGTAAATATTTAGATTACAACGCTGTTTTATTTTAAAATAACTTCTGCCAGAAGAATTTTCACAGGGGGTCTCTGTCGCTCTTAGAATGTTGGACTTCGTTAATATATCACTCTGTACATATCTTAAATTTTGCTTATACGAATATTTTTAGCCGTCCCTGTATTTATTTCAGCCGGACTTGTATCATGTTGTCAAATAATCACTTTACCTTCTCTCAGTTATAATGAAATAAGTATGTCTTGTCTTCCATTTGTTTTCAATTATAACTGAAGATCACCGAGTCAATTTGAACGGGAGAAAATAAATAGGGACCAAACTGACGCGTTATTGGCTAACAATTACTGATAAACCAATGAAAATAAAGCGTGAGCCCGGTCCTACCAACTTTACAATCCATGATGCGCCATCTATTGCCCAATAGTTATAGTGATTCTTGCGAGATTTCTTTAAAAGGTAGGTAGCTGTAATATTTCTATGCTGGACGTAGGTATCTGTATCGTCTTATCCTATCATTATACTTTAATTTAACGCTTAATATATAGAGGGCGGCACAGGAAAATTCGAACAAGTGCACTATTTCTAATACGCAAGCCACAAAAAATGCATTTAGGCATAAATCGATGGACGACGGCTTTTGAAAAGTTCATAAAATTGTAAAAAAATAAATTAGCGATCCAAGGGCGGCTCTGTATGTATTTGGGGGTGCTGATTACGCTGGTGCGGTCCGTTTTGGTATAAGACCTTCCGTTGTCGAAACAACATTAATTTCTCGAAAACCACGGGGGTTAGAAAGGAACCGAGTTTATTTTTGAATTCCTCGTTGTCGATATAGTCTACAGGAATTATTTCAGAATATTCTGAGCCCTTGAAATTTTTGGCAAAATCGAAAGGCTAACCCCTTTGAAAATTTCACGATATTTTCAAAAAATAAAATCGCGATTTAAGGGCGGCTCTGTATGCATTAGAGGGCGCTGAACACGCTGGCGGTGTCCGTTTTTGTGTAAGTGGCTCCGTTGACGAAAAAATGTCAATTTCTCGAAAACCACGAGGGTTAGAAAGGAACCGAGTTTATTTTTGGATTCCTCGTTGTCGATATAGTCTACAGGAATTATTTCAGAATATTCTGAGCCCTTGAAATTTTTGGCAAAATCGAAAGGCTAACCCCTTTGAAAATTTCACGATATTTTCAAAAAATAAAATCGCGATTTAAGGGCGGCTCTGTATGCATTAGAGGGCGCTGAACACGCTGGCGTTGTCCGTTTTTGTGTAAGTGGCTCCGTTGACGAAAAAATGTCAATTTCTCGAAAACCACGAGGGTTAGAAAGGAACCGAGTTTATTTTTGAATTCCTCGTTGTCGATATAGTCTACAGGAATTATTTCAGAATATTCTGAGCCCTTGAAATTTTTGGCAAAATCGAAAGGCTAACCCCTCTGAAAATTTCACGATATTTTCAAAAAATAAAATCGCGATTTAAAGGCGGCTCTGTATGCATTAGAGGGCGCTGAACACGCTGGCGGTGTCCGTTTTTGTGTAAGTGGCTCCGTTGACGAAAAAATGTCAATTTCTCGAAAACCACGAGGGTTAGAAAGGAACCGAGTTTATTTTTGGATTCCTCGTTGTCGATATAGTCTACAGGAATTATTTCAGAATATTCTGAGCCCTTGAAAATTTTTGGCAAAATCGAAAGGCTAACCCCTTTGAAAATTTCACGATATTTTCAAAAAATAAAATCGCGATTTAAGGGCGGCTCTGTATGCATTAGAGGGCGCTGAACACGCTGGCGTTGTCCGTTTTTGTGTAAGTGGCTCCGTTGACGAAAAAATGTCAATTTCTCGAAAACCACGAGGGTTAGAAACGAACCGAGTTTATTTTTGGATTCCTCGTTGTCGATATAGTCTACAGGAATTATTTCAGAATATTCTGAGCCCTTGAAATTTTTGGCAAAATCGAAAGGCTAACCCCTTTGAAAATTTCACGATATTTTCAAAAAATAAAATCGCGATTTAAGGGCGGCTCTGTATGCATTAGAGGGCGCTGAACACGCTGGCGTTGTCCGTTTTTGTGTAAGTGGCTCCGTTGACGAAAAAATGTCAATTTCTCGAAAACCACGAGGGTTAGAAAGGAACCGAGTTTATTTTTGAATTCCTCGTTGTCGATATAATCTACAGGAATTATTTCAGAATATTCTGAGCCCTTGAAATTTTTGGCAAAATCGAAAGGCTAACCCCTTTGAAAATTTCACGATATTTTCAAAAAATAAAATCGCGATTTAAGGGCGGCTCTGTATGCATTAGAGGGCGCTGAACACGCTGGCGTTGTCCGTTTTTGTGTAAGTGGCTCCGTTGACGAAAAAATGTCAATTTCTCGAAAACCACGAGGGTTAGAAAGGAACCGAGTTTATTTTTGGATTCATCGTTGTCCATATAGTCTACAGGAATTATTTCAGAATATTCTGAGCCCTTGAAATTTTTGGCAAAATCGAAAGGCTAACCCCTTTGAAAATTTCACGATATTTTCAAAAAATAAAATCGCGATTTAAGGGCGGCTCTGTATGCATTAGAGGGCGCTGAACACGCTGGCGTTGTCCGTTTTTGTGTAAGTGGCTCCGTTGACGAAAAAATGTCAATTTCTCGAAAACCACGAGGGTTAGAAAGGAACCGAGTTTATTTTTGGATTCCTCGTTGTCGATATAGTCTACAGGAATTATTTCAGAATATTCTGAGCCCTTGAAATTTTTGGCAAAATCGAAAGGCTAACCCCTTTGAAAATTTCACGATATTTTCAAAAAATAAAATCGCGATTTAAGGGCGGCTCTGTATGCATTAGAGGGCGCTGAACACGCTGGCGTTGTCCGTTTTTGTGTAAGTGGCTCCGTTGACGAAAAAATGTCAATTTCTCGAAAACCACGAGGGTTAGAAAGGAACCGAGTTTATTTTTGAATTCCTCGTTGTCGATATAGTCTACAGGAATTATTTCAGAATATTCTGAGCCCTTGAAATTTTTGGCAAAATCGAAAGGCTAACCCCTTTGAAAATTTCACGATATTTTCAAAAAATAAAATCGCGATTTAAGGGCGGCTCTGTATGCATTAGAGGGCGCTGAACACGCTGGCGTTGTCCGTTTTTGTGTAAGTGGCTCCGTTGACGAAAAAATGTCAATTTCTCGAAAACCACGAGGGTTAGAAAGGAACCGAGTTTATTTTTGAATTCCTCGTTGTCGATATAATCTACAGGAATTATTTCAGAATATTCTGAGCCCTTGAAATTTTTGGCAAAATCGAAAGGCTAACCCCTTTGAAAATTTCACGATATTTTCAAAAAATAAAATCGCGATTTAAGGGCGGCTCTGTATGCATTAGAGGGCGCTGAACACGCTGGCGTTGTCCGTTTTTGTGTAAGTGGCTCCGTTGACGAAAAAATGTCAATTTCTCGAAAACCACGAGGGTTAGAAAGGAACCGAGTTTATTTTTGGATTCCTCGTTGTCGATATAGTCTACAGGAATTATTTCAGAATATTCTGAGCCCTTGAAATTTTTGGCAAAATCGAAAGGCTAACCCCTTTGAAAATTTCACGATATTTTCAAAAAATAAAATCGCGATTTAAGGGCGGCTCTGTATGCATTAGAGGGCGCTGAACACGCTGGCGTTGTCCGTTTTTGTGTAAGTGGCTCCGTTGACGAAAAAATGTCAATTTCTCGAAAACCACGAGGGTTAGAAAGGAACCGAGTTTATTTTTGGATTCCTCGTTGTCGATATAGTCTACAGGAATTATTTCAGAATATTCTGAGCCCTTGAAATTTTTGGCAAAATCGAAAGGCTAACCCCTTTGAAAATTTCACGATATTTTCAAAAAATAAAATCGCGATTTAAGGGCGGCTCTGTATGCATTAGAGGGCGCTGAACACGCTGGCGTTGTCCGTTTTTGTGTAAGTGGCTCCGTTGACGAAAAAATGTCAATTTCTCGAAAACCACGAGGGTTAGAAAGGAACCGAGTTTATTTTTGAATTCCTCGTTGTCGATATAATCTACAGGAATTATTTCAGAATATTCTGAGCCCTTGAAATTTTTGGCAAAATCGAAAGGCTAACCCCTTTGAAAATTTCACGATATTTTCAAAAAATAAAATCGCGATTTAAGGGCGGCTCTGTATGCATTAGAGGGCGCTGAACACGCTGGCGTTGTCCGTTTTTGTGTAAGTGGCTCCGTTGACGAAAAAATGTCAATTTCTCGAAAACCACGAGGGTTAGAAAGGAACCGAGTTTATTTTTGGATTCCTCGTTGTCGATATAGTCTACAGGAATTATTTCAGAATATTCTGAGCCCTTGAAATTTTTGGCAAAATCGAAAGGCTAACCCCTTTGAAAATTTCACGATATTTTCAAAAAATAAAATCGCGATTTAAGGGCGGCTCTGTATGCATTAGAGGGCGCTGAACACGCTGGCGTTGTCCGTTTTTGTGTAAGTGGCTCCGTTGACGAAAAAATGTCAATTTCTCGAAAACCACGAGGGTTAGAAAGGAACCGAGTTTATTTTTGGATTCCTCGTTGTCGATATAGTCTACAGGAATTATTTCAGAATATTCTGAGCCCTTGAAATTTTTGGCAAAATCGAAAGGCTAACCCCTTTGAAAATTTCACGATATTTTCAAAAAATAAAATCGCGATTTAAGGGCAGCTCTGTATGCATTAGAGGGCGCTGAACACGCTGGCGTTGTCCGTTTTTGTGTAAGTGGCTCCGTTGACGAAAAAATGTCAATTTCTCGAAAACCACGAGGGTTAGAAAGGAACCGAGTTTATTTTTGGATTCATCGTTGTCCATATAGTCTACAGGAATTATTTCAGAATATTCTGAGCCCTTGAAATTTTTGGCAAAATCGAAAGGCTAACCCCTTTGAAAATTTCACGATATTTTCAAAAAATAAAATCGCGATTTAAGGGCGGCTCTGTATGCATTAGAGGGCGCTGAACACGCTGGCGTTGTCCGTTTTTGTGTAAGTGGCTCCGTTGACGAAAAAATGTCAATTTCTCGAAAACCACGAGGGTTAGAAAGGAACCGAGTTTATTTTTGAATTCCTCGTTGTCGATATAGTCTACAGGAATTATTTCAGAATATTCTGAGCCCTTGAAATTTTTGGCAAAATCGAAAGGCTAACCCCTTTGAAAATTTCACGATATTTTCAAAAAATAAAATCGCGATTTAAGGGCGGCTCTGTATGCATTAGAGGGCGCTGAACACGCTGGCGTTGTCCGTTTTTGTGTAAGTGGCTCCGTTGACGAAAAAATGTCAATTTCTCGAAAACCACGAGGGTTAGAAAGGAACCGAGTTTATTTTTGGATTCCTCGTTGTCGATATAGTCTACAGGAATTATTTCAGAATATTCTGAGCCCTTGAAATTTTTGGCAAAATCGAAAGGCTAACCCCTTTGAAAATTTCACGATATTTTCAAAAAATAAAATCGCGATTTAAGGGCGGCTCTGTATGCATTAGAGGGCGCTGAACACGCTGGCGTTGTCCGTTTTTGTGTAAGTGGCTCCGTTGACGAAAAAATGTCAATTTCTCGAAAACCACGAGGGTTAGAAAGGAACCGAGTTTATTTTTGGATTCCTCGTTGTCGATATAGTCTACAGGAATTATTTCAGAATATTCTGAGCCCTTGAAATTTTTGGCAAAATCGAAAGGCTAACCCCTTTGAAAATTTCACGATATTTTCAAAAAATAAAATCGCGATTTAAGGGCGGCTCTGTATGCATTAGAGGGCGCTGAACACGCTGGCGTTGTCCGTTTTTGTGTAAGTGGCTCCGTTGACGAAAAAATGTCAATTTCTCGAAAACCACGAGGGTTAGAAAGGAACCGAGTTTATTTTTGAATTCCTCGTTGTCGATATAGTCTACAGGAATTATTTCAGAATATTCTGAGCCCTTGAAATTTTTGGCAAAATCGAAAGGCTAACCCCTTTGAAAATTTCACGATATTTTCAAAAAATAAAATCGCGATTTAAGGGCGGCTCTGTATGCATTAGAGGGCGCTGAACACGCTGGCGTTGTCCGTTTTTGTGTAAGTGGCTCCGTTGACGAAAAAATGTCAATTTCTCGAAAACCACGAGGGTTAGAAAGGAACCGAGTTTATTTTTGAATTCCTCGTTGTCGATATAGTCTACAGGAATTATTTCAGAATATTCTGAGCCCTTGAAATTTTTGGCAAAATCGAAAGGCTAACCCCTTTGAAAATTTCACGATATTTTCAAAAAATAAAATCGCGATTTAAGGGCGGCTCTGTATGCATTAGAGGGCGCTGAACACGCTGGCGTTGTCCGTTTTTGTGTAAGTGGCTCCGTTGACGAAAAAATGTCAATTTCTCGAAAACCACGAGGGTTAGAAAGGAACCGAGTTTATTTTTGAATTCCTCGTTGTCGATATAGTCTACAGGAATTATTTCAGAATATTCTGAGCCCTTGAAATTTTTGGCAAAATCGAAAGGCTAACCCCTTTGAAAATTTCACGATATTTTCAAAAAATAAAATCGCGATTTAAGGGCGGCTCTGTATGCATTAGAGGGCGCTGAACACGCTGGCGTTGTCCGTTTTTGTGTAAGTGGCTCCGTTGACGAAAAAATGTCAATTTCTCGAAAACCACGAGGGTTAGAAAGGAACCGAGTTTATTTTTGGATTCATCGTTGTCCATATAGTCTACAGGAATTATTTCAGAATATTCTGAGCCCTTGAAATTTTTGGCAAAATCGAAAGGCTAACCCCTTTGAAAATTTCACGATATTTTCAAAAAATAAAATCGCGATTTAAGGGCGGCTCTGTATGCATTAGAGGGCGCTGAACACGCTGGCGTTGTCCGTTTTTGTGTAAGTGGCTCCGTTGACGAAAAAATGTCAATTTCTCGAAAACCACGAGGGTTAGAAAGGAACCGAGTTTATTTTTGGATTCCTCGTTGTCGATATAGTCTACAGGAATTATTTCAGAATATTCTGAGCCCTTGAAATTTTTGGCAAAATCGAAAGGCTAACCCCTTTGAAAATTTCACGATATTTTCAAAAAATAAAATCGCGATTTAAGGGCGGCTCTGTATGCATTAGAGGGCGCTGAACACGCTGGCGTTGTCCGTTTTTGTGTAAGTGGCTCCGTTGACGAAAAAATGTCAATTTCTCGAAAACCACGAGGGTTAGAAAGGAACCGAGTTTATTTTTGAATTCCTCGTTGTCGATATAGTCTACAGGAATTATTTCAGAATATTCTGAGCCCTTGAAATTTTTGGCAAAATCGAAAGGCTAACCCCTTTGAAAATTTCACGATATTTTCAAAAAATAAAATCGCGATTTAAGGGCGGCTCTGTATGCATTAGAGGGCGCTGAACACGCTGGCGTTGTCCGTTTTTGTGTAAGTGGCTCCGTTGACGAAAAAATGTCAATTTCTCGAAAACCACGAGGGTTAGAAAGGAACCGAGTTTATTTTTGGATTCCTCGTTGTCGATATAGTCTACAGGAATTATTTCAGAATATTCTGAGCCCTTGAAATTTTTGGCAAAATCGAAAGGCTAACCCCTTTGAAAATTTCACGATATTTTCAAAAAATAAAATCGCGATTTAAGGGCGGCTCTGTATGCATTAGAGGGCGCTGAACACGCTGGCGTTGTCCGTTTTTGTGTAAGTGGCTCCGTTGACGAAAAAATGTCAATTTCTCGAAAACCACGAGGGTTAGAAAGGAACCGAGTTTATTTTTGGATTCATCGTTGTCCATATAGTCTACAGGAATTATTTCAGAATATTCTGAGCCCTTGAAATTTTTGGCAAAATCGAAAGGCTAACCCCTTTGAAAATTTCACGATATTTTCAAAAAATAAAATCGCGATTTAAGGGCGGCTCTGTATGCATTAGAGGGCGCTAAACACGCTGGCGTTGTCCGTTTTTGTGTAAGTGGCTCCGTTGACGAAAAAATGTCAATTTCTCGAAAACCACGAGGGTTAGAAAGGAACCGAGTTTATTTTTGGATTCCTCGTTGTCGATATAGTCTACAGGAATTATTTCAGAATATTCTGAGCCCTTGAAATTTTTGGCAAAATCGAAAGGCTAACCCCTTTGAAAATTTCACGATATTTTCAAAAAATAAAATCGCGATTTAAGGGCGGCTCTGTATGCATTAGAGGGCGCTGAACACGCTGGCGTTGTCCGTTTTTGTGTAAGTGGCTCCGTTGACGAAAAAATGTCAATTTCTCGAAAACCAGGAGGGTTAGAAAGAAACCGAGTTTATTTTTGGATTCCTCGGTGTCGATATAGTGTACAGGAATTATTTCAGAATATTCTGAGCCCTTGAAATTTTTGGCAAAATCGAAAGGCTAACCCCTTTGAAAATTTCACGATATTTTCAAAAAATAAAATCGCGATTTAAGGGCGGCTCTGTATGCATTAGAGGGCGCGAACGAGGGTTAGAAAGGAACCGAATTTATTTTTGGATTCCTCGTTGTCGATATAGTCTACAGGAATTATTTCAGAATATTCTGAGGGAATAGTAACTTAAAAGACAATAGCGATCAATATAAATAATTTAATTACTTATATGTTAGTACATAGTATAGTATAGTATATCTGAACGTCCACGGCGAATGGCTGGAAAGTTTCGATCAACACACCTGAATCTTTGCTCACCTAGTATATTACACAGGAAAAACAAAGTTCAAGCGTATCGATCTAAGTTCTGGGACTGGCAGGCAGATCGATGGTATCTGAAACAAATAATAACATTAGAATATATAAAAAATAAGTAATTAAAATCTAGCTACATGTAACGAATAAATAATTTATCTCAGAATTAACTGATTAACATACTGTTAGTTCAAATCGACCAATTCAAGTAATTTACCTATTTTAGGGTTTAAAGGGTTATTATAAAAAGGAGTAAAGGTGAAAGATCTAGTAATTTTTGTCTCTCTATTAAACATACTAAAAAGGTAACAACGGCAACGCTGCTCATTTCTGTCGAACGAAGCATTTACCCATTAAACATCCCATCCTTGCGAAAAACGCATAAAATCGTGCATCAGACATAACAGAGTAATGTGCTGTGCTCAGCCACTTAAGCGTTGGCGATATTTAGCGATTAAACAGATCGTAAAACAAGGCTATGTTGCCACAGTTGCAAGATTTATTATTTGGCGAAATTTATCCCGGGAACACAACGGTTCTAGTTACAGGTACAGTACATAAATACAACTCAAAATATCTTGTATATAGGGTTAACTATGACTAAGTACAAACATTTTAACAACGTAGTAAAGTCCTAAAAGAATAAAAAAATATTCCAGAATTTTAGCTCGATATTTAAAAAATGGGACAAAAACTCTCTTTTCCTGCGTAAAGTCGCCGCCTATGATAAGCATCGACTGAGATGGTTTAGATCCATAGATAAAGCTTACATCTGTCAACAATATCAATTACCATGCGGCCGGTTTTTTGTAGCCTTTCTAAAAGCATAAACGACAAAAATTAACATTCTTGTTAGTAATAATTGATAGATAGGTAACAGTTAATCCAGTTAGCTGCAGTATTTTGCATTCGTTTTTCATTATTTCGCTACAAACTGGCAAAACTACATTTTCAACTCATTAACAATAAACCAAACTTGTCTCTTGATTTTGAAAAAGCTGCTGCATCTGCAGTAGCTTCATTTTTACCAGATAAATCGAGAACCAAGTACGATCAATTGTATAAACGATTCACTGATCAGTGTGTATCTGAGACTATAAAATATCGAGCAAAAGAAAAGGTATTATTACCACTTTTTGAAGAATTATCCGAGAAGTACAAATCATCTAGTCTTTGGGCGTTTTATGCTATGCTGTGGTCTACAATCTGTATGCGGGAAAATGTCGACATCAGTAAATTCAACAATTTAATTGCTTTTCTGAATGTTCCGTTTTTGTCTATTTTATTAATTAAATTTAACAAATTAATTAAATATTTGTTATCAAATTTAAACTCTATAATCTAAGAATCTCATCTCTTTTTGCTCTTTTAATTGTTAATTGTTACCGCGATATTGCTGTGGTTCTCAACGCCGCTACTGGCGAAGGAAAAAAGGACTCTCGCTTGAACCGTTGACGCGCGCTCGTGTGTGCTATCTATCTATCTATCTATCTATCTATCTATCTATCTATCTATCTATCTAGTCCATTTCGTAACACTGAAAAAGCAATAAGTGGGATACAAACCGAAAAAGTCAAAAAGTCATGCTGATCATGGAAGATTTTTTGTTGGTTACAGAGCTAGTAAATACATGAAACTTCCTGTTGGTATAAATACTTTTAGTGTAATGCCAAAGACTGTCTTTTTTTTCTCAATTTATCACAGCCTCAACAATATACAGGGCACTGTTTTCGACGATCATCTACTTCACTTCTAGCCAACACAGGAGCAGATCTAACTATAAAACGGCATGGTGGTTAGATGTCTAACACCGTATATGAAGGCTATGTTGATACGTCTTTTGAAAATAAGAAAAAAATCGCCATAAAAGTTCTTGGAGGAGAGATTGCCGTCATTGAAGCTACCTCAAGTGCTTACAAAGTAAATTTAAGCATTGTTAATACAAATACAGACCAGCTGCATTCATCTGGTATTCAACTGAAACAGTGCCAAATAAATGCTGCAATGAGGCTCTTATAAAGCAGTTATAAAGTTTTCTGCCGTTAATGATCCAAATAATCGTCTGGCGAACTGAAACCTTACTTCGTCGGTAACTTTTGGCATCGACGAGGGCCAAATAAAAAAGTACCTGATTCTGGCGACCGCGCCGGCGATTTGGCAACGGCGCCGTCTAGTATCGACGCGTTTTTTTTCCGCCGCGCCTGAAAACGAAAACTTCAAATTAACGATCGAATATGTATCGCTGAAATCCCCGCAATAAATGGGCTATAAATAGAGCGGAAGTGCGGGCGGGACGGGCGAGGGGGAGGGGGCGCGCCGAGGATCTGAAGCCAACTTGGACGTGCAGGAGCACTGCAAGCGATTGCAACCGTTTCCAATTCGATCCGATCATACAATTCTCGGAATATCCAAATCAGCTATTGATAATTGAAAAAAAAAAAACACGCTTATCCTCATACTTTCCTAATTTATCTTCAGATTAATTTAAAATTTGCGTCACTTGTACAATTAATAAGCTCTTTCTCAAGATAATCAATAAAAATATTGTTCATCATGGCCTACTGCCAACAAGTATGATAAATTAAAAAACATAGTGTGCTGAACACAATTTTTCCTAAGTGGATTGGAGAGCGAGGTTTTCTGGAACGGCCAGCTGGATGGTCAGATTTAATCTCCATGGATTATTTTTTTATACAATGTGTTTCTTAAGTAGAGGTAAAAAATCCAGGGGCTTATTCAGTGGCCAAAAATAAAGGGTTTTTGTTATACGAGTTTAAATGTGGAGGTCAAATACTGAAATAGCTTAAATTTATGACCTTGCAGAAAATGGTAGTGAGGCTAGGCGAATTTACATGGAAAGATTTGCAAATCATCCAACTCCAAAGCCAAAAATGTTCAGAAACGTTTTTCAGCGTTTTTCGGAGTCAGGCTCATTTCAGAAAGACCCAATTCCTGGAAGACCTTTGACTATAAGAACGTCTGAGTTGGAAGAAACTATTCCTACACGCAATTGAAGAAGACCCAAATACTACTACTAGGAAGATCGCTGCAAATCTTAATGTGAATCATAAATTAGTTTAGTTCTAAAACATTTTATCTGAACTACTTAACGATGTTTCCTATGCGCTAAGACATAGAATGTGTTTATGTATGATGATGCCCCCTTACATTTTAGTTTGAATTTTTAAATAAAAGATTAGGCAATAACGTGATTGGACGAGATATCCAAGAACCGGGCCACCCAGATCACCCGATATGAACCCTAATGATTTTTTTGTTTGGGGACATCTCACGACATCAGTTTACAAGGTTCATATTGGATCTGAATTATAGCTGGTTGTGATGTGATAAGAGTTACACCTGGAATTTGCCTGAAGGTGGCCTTTTCCTACATTTGTTACAATCATAGAAATATATGTTAAATACATTTAACAGGCATTTTTATAAAAAATAGTGGGAGTTATAAGAATGCTGGTAGACTTTTGTAATGTTTGAAGATTATTACTACAAAATTGCAAGCGCAATAGTATATGAAATAACACTACAAGTTGTGTTTGGAGCTATAATCACGACAAATTGTAGTATATCGATCTATAATGGAATCGTTTCCCGAAGGCGAAGTAGGCAATAAAACACTGAGCCCTTTCCACTTGTTTGTAAGATATCTGAGTCATGCTCAGGTACGCCCTGCCACAAGCAGGTATAAATTGAAATTAAATAAATGTATACATTTCGTCTCACCAACTATAAACTAAATTATAACTGTATAAGCGATAACTATTTTTTCCCAGTGTACATTCTACATCAGCTGTGGTTTTACGGGAACGTTCAGTACGATTTTCGGACGCTTTACGTTCGCACAAATGCCACGAAAGCGGCCTGAGTTCGCCTAGGACACACTCGCCGAGAAGCTTCCATAATTCATTTATAGCCGTAACGATATTTCATTTAGCCTGGAAAAATTCCACGGTTACCTAACGCTGTTCCCCGTCTCTCTCTCTTGGGCCAAGCGTCAGCGTCGCTACGAACGGAATGTCCCCAAAGAAAAGAGGGGCGAAAAAAACGGAGGGACGACGAATCGGTTCGATTGTCTCGGAATTGCGTGAAACAAAAGAAGGCCGCGATTATTGTAATTGCGACAAATCGATTTGGATAGTCAGAGTGCGCCTAACGCCTAGGTAATGGCAGATTAGGAAGGAATGTGCTGCGCTAGAGAGATCGGACGAAAAAACTGAGCTTTCCAATGCGACTTCAAGAAAAACGGATTGAGATTAAGTAATATGACATGGTCTTCCACCTGAAATTCAGTTTAATTATACATACACTTTATAGGTATTCTGAAATGTGGGAAAAATCTCGTAATTTACCAATACTTTCCCTAAACTAAACAAATGTTCAATATTCAATGATTTTCTAAGCAAAAAAGTCCAAAAAATTTTCAGAACTGAGGAAATCCTTCCTGAAAATGAAACCAAATATTTGAGAAATAAAAATATTCTTCTATTCTATGTTTTAATAATTTATTTGCATCAAACTATCGCTACGCCACTGATTTTACGAACAAGTAAAATTATTCAAATCACTTATTCGGAAGTTATTCTTGCTTCATTTTTAATTTTTTCTCTAATACTCTCCGGCCTGTATTAGAGACCGCCAGTACCAGAAAGTCTTCAGTACAGGCCAAAAAGAAGTTCGCTTTATTCGAGTTTTATACACGATTTTTTTCAATGCTTTAGTGTTTTAATATAAAAATTAAAATACTGTTTGCTGATATCATTTTTAAAATAAATGATAGTTTTATTGCTACTGACAGTGACGTTGATATTAACCAAAATTATTTCAGTCTATAACATTCAGTAAAAATTAGAACAAAAATTAGATTGTCAGAGTGCATAATAACTTATTAGCCTACTTTTAACATCTGACTAATCAAAAAGGGCATTTACTACTACGAGTAAACAAGTTTCGATCACATTTCCCCGCCACTGCGGCTTCTAATTGACAATGAAATTCTGCGAAACAGTTAGAATACTCCTAATACGACCCGATTACTCCTAATACGACACTTTCCCATGGTTCTTCTCGCAGGACAGGAGAAAGCCGTCGATCGGTAACGGCAGTACGACCGACCGCATTCACTTGGCGTGTAACGATCGTAAACAATTTTTTTTCTACACCAAATCTTCGACCATTCACCCAGAAGCTATACTCACCGGAGTATGTCCCGGCGTGAAAAAATTCATCCTCAATCCGGCCATCGAAGCGGGCTGCGATAGGAAAAAAGAAAGAATAACGGAGCACAAGTGACGTCACATCGCACCTCGTTGGATCCTCGTCGGCGGATTTCGGTAAATATTTGTCAAGAAAACATTAAAACGAATGTAAATTGGTACTAAATGGTAAATTTCTGTTAAAAACAAACATAATTTGTTGAATCATTGTATTAATATTTTCAAATTTAAAAAAATTATTTTTATCCTCTTCGGCCTGTATTGAAGGCTACCTGACATAAGGATGTCTTGAATACAGTTCGGAAAGCAAACTATGTTAATTATTTCTCAAACACTATTTGACGTTTAAACAATCAATTAAAAACATAGCCTTATAACCAAAGCGAGAACGAACCGTGCATTCATAAATTGCCACTTGTTCTATATCAAACACTGTACAAGTGTATGACAAAGAAAGCAAAGAGAAATAACATTAAAAGTTCGACTTATAAACAACATATTTGCCACAAATAATGGACGAAAATTTTCCATACATTTGCCACTGATGCATCCACTATTTTTGAAACAAATAAATATTTAATTAAAATAACACCTAGAAATCTCAAAAAACAAATTGCGACTAACAGCAACACTACACACTGAGACTTGCTATGTGTAGTGGCGAGACTGGCACATCTATGAAAGATATATGCAAATATAACTGTAGAAACGCTATCTCCGTATGAAATCTTCCATTTGCCTAAATTAATAAGTAGAATGACGATCTATTATTACTTCAAAATGTAAACTCTTTACTAATGAATCTGTGGTTAAAAATTTATAATTTTTACTTTCCGGCCTGAACTAAAGGCTGCTTGACAAGAGGCGGTCTTGAGTATAGGCCCGTAAGAAAACATGTAATATACATACAATCGAATTAAATATTATAATATTTAAAAAGCGTTCTCAATCAATGGAAACAAGAATTGTCGAGTTGTCTTCCTTCCGTTTTATATATTTGGCAACGTTACAACCGTTCTGCGAACATTGAAGCGCGTTAAAAAAAATATCAACAATAAGGGAATATTTGTAAGTTCCGCTTCTCCGCAAAATGACCGCCGCCAATGGAGAATGATGAATCATTTTACCGCGCGATATCACTCACTGCATTTGAACAATTTATCGTTGAATTGATGCAGTTATATAAAAAAATCCGGTGGTTTGAATTACTGTTGATGTAATCGGTTATAATTTTATTGTTGATAAATGCAAGCTTGTGTAATCGCGATTAATTGGAAGGAAATAAAAATGTTCGTCGCGTCGAATCCGTTCGACTACCGATACTTTTTTAACGAGATCGTAATGACTGAAAATAACAATGTACAGGATGTATCAAACTCGAGAGTATGGGCTAGGGCTACTGTGAGGATACAACAAAATTTAAATAAAATTTGGAACACGCGGTGTTGAATTGGATGAGGTAAGCTCCATTTTCAATCAAAAGTATTTGGGAATTGACAGAAACGACTAATGACGTCATCAATTATATTTTTTCGAATCCAATGGACTTGGTAATAAATAACCAACAATCCACCGCATTTGACATTGCATTTTACTTACCCATATAAACAATCGCAGGAATCCCAAAAAAGATATCCAATCCCGCTTCTGATCTAAGCGCCATCAGCACACCTTTAACACACCTGAAACTTTGCTCACCCAGTATAACGGACGGGAGGGCAAAATTTCAAGCCCGTCAAAAGTCTGCCCCAAAGAGCCAAGAGGCGGACGGGCCTCCGTCGACGTCTCCTTCCGACGCCGTCGTAATTGGGTCGACGCTGGCCGAAAATACCGGCCGAGTTTGGCGCTCCACCTGAAAAAATAAATAAAAAATCCAATTAAAATTTCGAAAATAAACATCGCCGGGTAAGTATAATTAGATAGGATACTTCCAAACAGTTTACTGGTCTTAATAAAGCCGGTTATAATTTTAAATTGGCGGTTTGGGCGGGGAACGAACGCTAATATAAAAGTCTTAATTCTTTTAAAGAGGTTTTAAAGTTCGTATAAACGCGAATGAGAATTGGAGGATCTGGTAAATCCGTAATAAAGTTGTGACGTCTCCGAAAATTCTCGCTTAATTTCATCTAGTTGGCTTTTTTTTTAATTATTTCTATCGTTTTATGTAGTAGCATATCTACTACTGATGGGAAAGTGGCACCACTGGAGACAGGACTGCGAAAATGCATTGTTTATCCTTCTTCTACAACTGCTAATGTATAAACCTGCCTGTCTCGCTCTGTTCTGGTGAGGTGCATTTGATGTTAGGGTACACTAGCGTTAGTGTAGGTCAACCACGGGCGCCTTTTCTTAACCACAGACCTTCAGTGGTGCATTAATTTATATACAGTGTTTCACAATTCTGTGGTCGACACTTAAAAGGTGTTAAGTATGATTTTGACATTTCGAGAAAAATTGCTTCAAACATTTGAACTCTGTTGTGAAATCTGTATATACTTCAGCTGTATATCTTTTGATGTAACGTAATATTATATTATATTCTACACAAAATCGTGCAACAATATTAATCAATAGTCGTTGTTTTTCCATTTAAATTGAGAGTTATGTCCTTTTAAGTAACTAGGCAAGTGCAACTATAAACCAACAAAATGACATATGTGAATATAAACCAATAAAACCAAATTCTTAAAAACACACAAAAAGTCATATCTATACATAATTAGTTTGAGGTTATTAATTTGCTGCAACGAAAAGGAGCAAAGTCCACATAAACTGGGCATATATTCAGTTTCGCTATTGATAAAATGTCATAAGTATACATGATTTATGACTTTTTTAACTCACGTATCCTTCTTAAGCAATATGTATACCTAGTGAACCAAATCGAGAACTATAATAAAGTTGTAATTTTATATAAAAAAGAGAAAAAGGTTTGTTTTAAATAAAAATAGGAAGTAAACTCTTTATTTAGTTCATTAAATACAAAAATATTTATATATTAATAAGACAACAAAACAGAAAACAAACAAATAAAATATATGCACGGACCACGAAAAAGCAGGTGTTTTTTAATTAGTATACAGAAATCTTTATTCAGGATCATCAGAGAAATATCGGTCAATGTCTGGATCAGTATCTTTAGCTTCACTTTTATCAGTTTTTAGCTTTTTATAAAACTCTTGGACATCTTTGTCGAGAAGGGATGAAATTTCAAGTAAATTTTCTTTTTTCTTGGCGTTTATTGGTCTCTGGCCGTCATATAACTTATTTAATTGATATGTTTCTAAATTTATAAATTTTTGGCCTTTTTTGAAGTAACTAACTTCCTTGAAATCCTCCTCTTCTGCAAGACTTGATTTATACAGTATCTTTTCATTTCCTTTGTTATAACGAAACCAACATATATCTCTAATTTTTACAGTTTTCTTCTGGAACGGTCCTTTTCTCTGCATTTCTGAAAAGGCAAAGAAATGTTCGTTTTCCATTACACACACCGTAAACTTATTGTTTTTGCTAGCTGACCGCACCAGCTGGTACCAATCTCTGGGCACTTGTATAGAAAATGAGGATTTCTTTTTAGTGCGCTCTATAACAGAATGATCTATATCGCATTCCATGTGGGTATGTCCTGGCACCAAAAACTTATGATTAATCTGCTCCAAAGTTGGATGTTTGCTCAAAGCAAGCTGGAACATTGAACACACTATCGAATTTTTGTTCTGTCCCCCACACGTATCTGAGTAAAAATTTATAATTTTTGCGTCTTTGGGAACAAATTCATTGATAAATCGAAAAAGACAGGAAGCTACATCATTCCCACCTCTACCGGCAGTTGTTTCAGGCCACATAAAATGATGAGATTTGCCAGAAATACAGTTATGTATAGTGAGATTGTATGTGGAGAGTTGTCTTAAATAAAACATCTTATTCGTGGATAGGTATGGTGTTGGAAGCACCTGTTGCAAGTCGAACGTATACGTTATACATTCAATATTCTCCATACCAATTTTCTTGTCACGATCTTTACTTTGATATGCCAGATCTGCAGCTTCTTGATGGCTAGAAAGTCTGGTGTTCAGATCAGCTTTTTCTTCATCACTTACAGCAGTTTTTAGCTGAGCATGAAAAGTGTCGCACTTAGTGCATGTATCATTTTTAGGCTTTTTAAATTTCAACCCAGTCTTATGAAATTCACGAGCGTAGATTTTAATAGAGACCGGTTTTGTAGGGTAGTTCTCGCAGTATAATTTATACATTAAGCTCAAATTTAGAGAAACAGCCAAATATTTTTTGTCCGTATGACGTCTCGAATAGTGACTTTCATAGGCCGGAAATGATGATATGTGTTCATTCACTTCATCGATTTTATGTTGCGGGGTTTTGTGAACAGGCGTATGTTTCCCTCTTTGATCTGTGTTAGTTATTCCACTATGAGATGATAATTTTTTGGATACAGCAACTGTTATAAATTTTTCAGTTTCCCCTAATGTGTTCAGAAAACAAGTTTTGCAAACTACGTGTCTTGCAGCGTTAATTTCTAAATTGTATATATATGAGTGACTTCTGTTTCTTGTTGCCTTCCCCTCAATCTTTTTTCTTGTCAGTTTGGTTTCATGTACGTTTATTAAACTGGCAATGTAGGCAATTCTCTTGTCATAACTACCTAAAGACCAATATTCTTGGAATATGTTCTTCCTATGTTCATCACTTAAAATTTTATTGCATTGATTACGACAGTCTGCTCGAAGAGGTTTCATTGTACGTGATTTTTTTATTTTTCCTTTAGCTGTCTCATATTCTAATCCTAAATTTCGGTTTCGTTTCCTTGTTTGCACTTTCTTCAAGGAATACGGTTTGCAAACTTTTTTTGAAGTGTCGACAATTTCTGATTCGGCAATGTGAACATCTTGTGTGTAATCGGTATCATCCTGCGTGTAATCGGGATCATTCCGTGTGCAATCGGAATCATCCTGCATGCAATCAGGATCATCTTCTGGATTATCTAAATCCTCGAAGCAGTTGTCTATATCTTCCGCAAGTGGAGCTGCTGCATTTTGTATTGACACGACCTTTAATTCTGTGAAATCACTTTTAACTTCCACAAGTTGAGTTTCTGATAACTGAGCTGCTGGTAATAATAATTGGTCATTTGGTGGTAAAACTGTTTTCGATACTGTGAACTTGTCAGTTTCAAGTTCGGATTCAGACAACAAAATCTGAATATTATTATTTGGAATGACGTAGTCACAAGGAGTAGTATCAAAACATGATTGATATTCGTTGGCAACAGGTGGATGAACAATAAATTCTGAATATTGTATACTATTGGTACATTCATTTTCTTTGTTATGGTCATTAGCGATTTCTATACCACCTGCAAAAGAAAATACACTCCTCGTTACTCCTAAATATATAAAGAACCATTAAATATATAATTACCAAAATAGCAACCGTGCTGTTCAACAAAATCACTATTTCCTGAGCTACTATCATAAGCGGCAACTGCACATTCTGCAATTTAAACAAATTATAAATTCAATAATCGCTTGTACTAATAAAAATAGGTATTGAAAAATTTTAACCACTGAAAATAGTTAAAAACAAAATCTCACCATTTGAACATGCAGTTCTACAAGCATTTAACATTCTAAGAGTTCTCGTTGAATAACCACCTCTAGTTCTAGGCATTTTCTTGATAAATGATTGTCAAATAACAATATTTTCCAGTTAATTGCACTTTAATATCTAAAATAAAATAAAATGTTCAACAATACACTTCCATCCGCAATCGCGTCTCGACACGTTCTAAGTAGAGTAAACAAACAGCAGTAACTACGACTTATTAGGGAGTAAGACAAAAACGTCGAACTTTTAAAAGGGTATACATTTACATAGGCAGTGATTAATATTAGAAGTAAAACATTTAAAAGGGACTAAGTAAATATATGCAGTTGAAGTTAAAACTGAGACAAAAGTTAAAAAGGTTTTTGTATACTTATGTCTATTTATCGTTTTTATGAAACAGTAACAAATTCAAATTTAAAACAGTTTAAACGTCATAAGTATACTTACTGCTTCTAAATGTTTGAAGATACGACGTCTAAAACTACTTAAATACACATAATGCTTTTTTCAATTTTAAAATTTCGTGATTTGTTTCGTTAAGTATACTTATACCAGTTTAAGCGATGTAAATTGTATAAATTTGCTCTTCAAGAAATTGTTAGCATTTATTTTACCGAATTTTCGAGCACATATCAACTTAGATCTGTTTTACAAATCAAAGATATCACTTATAGGAGTCTATCGGCATGAGTATCTCAAATTCGACATATTTCGACTTATGACATTTTAAGAGATGACCACAGAATTGTTAAATGTGAATGAATGAGTCAGCACTACAGTGTGTCTACTTTAAATTTTTAACGTTAGTTGTTGGTTCACTCACCAATATCTAATGAAATTTCTACTCAGAACTACTAGAAGTTCAAAAACTGTTTAAAGAGAGTGTCATTATTATTGCAAACGATTGTACATGACAAGCTAAATTATTTTATTGTTTCACAGGTTACTGTTTTCAATCGTAGAACAGTATACCGAGTGTTTTATCTAGTTTGGTGACTTTGTTAAACTGACATATTGGTTATTAATTTTTGATGACTCGGTATGTCTCTCACATATTACGCCATTATTTTCAGGTATAGCGATTCCTGGAATATTATTGTTGCAAAAATTGATATTGAAAGTGGTAGACTACCCAAGATATATTTTTAATACGGTAGTGCGACCCCTTTTCTCTTAAAACTTAAAAGGACTAAAAAACGAAGAGTAAAACTGCGGCTGTATACAGTACAGAATTTTTGGAATTATTATTGGCATTTTTTTTGACAATTTTCTTTCATTTTTAAAATTTTATTGGTATTTATTAGTACTACCAATTCTAGATATGACAGTTCTGTCGGCATTTTTGATGTTTTCGGTGACTTTCATTTAGCAATTACACAGAGAAAACATAATTTCATAAAATTTCTGCTGTTACAGTATTAAGAACATAAAAGTAAAATTAATTAATTTGCAAATATAAAGAATATAAGCTTTTTGCTTAAATAAAATCCAGGTTATCTCAAAATATCCTACCTGCATTTAAAAGTATCTCATTTATTGTTTTTTTTGTGTGGAATTTTATAGTGTATGAAATGTTTGGCATTTTTTTGGAACACGTCTATCTATATATAACACTACTATTTTATTTGAAGAATAACTCATAAAACTGAAAAAACTAAATAATATGTATAAAAAATCTAGTGCTCTCAACGCAGAACAAAAGTCAACAAACATTTTGACGGATTCAACATTTCCTAGCTTTGTTTTTAATATTAGAAGCCTTACTTCTCAGAGTATTTAAACATTTGAATGAAAAAACGGACACACTGTATTTTGGGTCAAAATTATTTGTAAAGTTCACGATCTAGCGAGCTCAATGCGAATAAATATTTAAAACTACGGACGACCATCGTGTATAAATTCCGGAAAATCGAGATCTGACCCAACGCGCGTATTTCACCCGATTCAACTACTCGCTTCCACAGATTTGACGGATGACGGAATTAGAGTTATTTCGAGAGCGATTTTTATAAATCTCTCATAGCTAAGAAATATGGCCAAGTCCGAATAACGTCAATTAAACGCGAGAAAAAAATTTAGAGGCTGACATCTCTCGCGTTTACGGTCTGGTCAATAAAAATACCGACCTTTACTCTGGAAATTAATGGGATGCATGTGTGGTACACTCATCGGATCTAACAAAGCAGGAGAAGTTAAAATCAGTTGTTTCCTGTATAGAGAACGTGGCTGTATATTCAGCCTAAGTATGGAATTAGGTGTCGTTATAGTTTAACGTATGTGTTATTTGAATTATAAAAATGCACGGCCTATTAAATTTACATTTAATTCGAGGTTTTATAAATGCACAGTCGGCAATATAATTTGACAAGTGACATAAAAATTATTAGAATATGAGGATAATATTGTCACAGAATTTGCCCCACTCACACCCAATTCGACTACTGTGGTATCCCAAAATGCTAAGATTGCCCCGATCGCCCCTACGCGGTTCTAGTAAACAAACAAAATGCCGTGTATCGAGGCGGGACTGGAAAAATGGGGAATCGAAGCGTTCGAGTCGTTCGAGAAAATAGAGATACTAGAAAATACCTGGAATATTCGTTTGGCCTATAAAAGAAGAATAAACGGCCGAGTTAGTCAGTCTTGTATTGGAGTGTTTAGAGCGATTTAGATAGCGATTAAAAGTGAAATAGTGTTTAGTTAAGCTGTAATTTATTCAGTAGTTAATAAAGATAATATATTGTCACGGATTTCCCAATCCGACTTTTTTTTTACCAGAAAAACAATCACTTATCATAGCTCAAAGCAGTTATTAAGGAGATATTTTATATCTCGTCGTCAGATCAGTATTATTTTTCATTTCTGAATGAAGTAATAATTCCTACTTGGGCTTCTTTGAGTACTTATATCTATATTATTTATAACGAAATAGCAAAAAGCAGAGAGTTACATGAAATAAGAGCCAAATCAAACAAAAAATATAGGCTCTTTCTTTTAAATGTCTTTGAAAAGGATAAGCTTAAGACCTACATCTCACAAAACTAAGATGACGTCACTCGGTGAGACTTGGGGCCTTGTAATCTGGGTGGTAAATCTTTCGGGTCACCTTGTCAGCGGTGCGGATCGAGTAAATCACATTCTTGGCGCGAGCAGTGCGCGAGACGACGAGTTGACAGACGGCGGGCTGTCAGCAGAGAAGCCGGAGATACAATTTTAATAGTTTCGGGAGGTGCTGATGGAAACATCTGCCGGCGATGGAAAAGCAAAGAAATAAAGCGGTTAAAAATAAACCACCTAAAAATCATCGCTCGTTAAAACACTCGCGAGAGGGGCGCGAACAGAACAGGGATAGGAGCACGATGCGTATGATTCGCTGATGTTTCGAATAGATCGGCCCGTTGTACTTCACCATTTGTGTCCAATTGATGTTGTATTCCCGCCTAAAGATTCCACGGAGTTTCTCGAAAGCATTTTGTGATATTAATTGTAGCAGTTGGTATCTCTATATGACAAGTAATAGTGGTAATCAAGTGTTGTAAGGTATTAATGTACAAGGTGTGGCGGCTATAGTTACTATATGGAAAAGAACAATCCATTTAAAGAAATCGATGAAGCGGCCAACCGAGCTACTTTGGAGCAATCATTTTAAGCTCATTGCGTTTCCGAAGCGCCAAGGAGGTTGTCAACCCAAAAAATCAAAGATCTTGATAAATACCAAATTGAACAGTTTTTGAAGTGCGCACCGGATGACGAGTATCTTATGATGAAAGTAGCTACTATTTTGGCAATATTTGGTGCTTGCCGTAGAGAGGAGCTTTGCCAGTTGACTCTCGATAACTTGGAAATTTTGGGCACTTCCAGTTCAATATTGGTTAAGATATCAGATACCAAAACTAAGGTTCCACGAAATGTCACTATCGTTGAAGAATTTTATTTAGATTTTTACCGGAGATACATGGCTCTTTTCCTAAAGTATGTGACAGGCAAGTGTAGAAAAACCTTGTGGGAATAAATTCGTTTGGAAATTTTCCTGCTGCTATTGCTAAATTTCTGCAACTTCCAAATTCTCTATACTGGACATTGATTTCGGCTTACTAGCGGATAGTGGAGTAAATTTAACGACAATTAAGCGGCATGGGGGATGGAAATCTTCGACAATCGCCGAGGGATACATCGAAGATTCGTTGTAAAGTAAAAATTCGATTGCCCGAAAACTGCTTTCTGTACCATCAATGTCAGCGGACTCTGCTCAAATGCTCCTGTCAAATTTTCATAAAAAAAAAATATGGACCAACAATTGTATTTCTCACAATACCAGCCCACACATTTGACATTTTGTGGTCGCTGCGTATGATATTCTTGTATGCAATGTGGGTTTTCCTGAGGCCAATAACGGGTGTTTTCCAAATTAACATGCCCGTTCAAATAAAACGTTAGCAATGAAATTGTTATTTCGATTATTTTGGCGCATACGGCCAACTATATTGTTCTAAATGTTTCAAATTGTAGATTTTTTTTGAAAAGCACGCTATTATCTATTCATTTTAACCATTATTTTATGCTTATTATTTTTTAAATATCGTATATGTTTAATTTTAACAAGTGCGCGTTTTTCCCCTAAAATTGTTTTTGCTTTAAAACTATGAATATGACTATACGATAAAGAGTTCATTGCAACAATTAAAACTATTAAAAATTCGTTTTATGCACCACTTACTTTAAAAAAATTAATAGAGCATATCGCTACCTCCCCGAAAATAACAAAGTTCTTAACTTTCAACAAAAAAATTCAGTATACATGCCCAAAGAATACTTTTGTTATTTTTTTTATTATCTAATTAAAAAAACACAAACCAGACATACTGAAAATCATTAAATGATTTGATCACTAAGACTCTATTGTCAGCCCTCGCTCATCTCGGGCGTTTTTGTTGCTAACCTAACGCGACATACCGTTTGTCATTACTTCATCGTCATTCTTCGGTATGCTCCAAAATACCCAGACAGCACGAGCTAACATTCACGTTATACGCAAGCTAATATACAGGGGTTATTTAGAAATAAAATTATGTAATAAAATGAAAAAGGTCAGTTCGAAAATGACTTAAAAATTCACTTCTGCACGGCACTGGAAACTGGTCCATTGTGAAACCTAACCTTGCATGCAGTCGGCAACCGCAACGGCATTAAAATAATTTGTAGTTTTAGTTAATAAAATAATTTGACAAATCCGATGATACAATTGTTGAAAAAGTTGTCCACCGACGTGTAAACACATTTGGGCCCGTCTTACCTTGTACTTGTTGACGATGAGCGATTTACCTGGTACGTATTCGAGGATCCTCTAAAATGTGTCCTTCAACTGCTGCAATACGCCGTGGACGTCCTGGATCTCCAATTTTCATTTTAATTAAGTTGTGAATTACTATGTACAGTTCTGCTATTAAATATTTAATATCATTTACCTTTGTAGCAAGCACTATTTCAAGAATACGGTGCCCTTAACTTTGTCGAAGTACTTCACATCGCTCGACCGAAATCTATCTCACCCGGCAGCTCATAAACTCTCCTTTACAGCCACGGATCCGAAGTGGATCTACGTGAGCCACCCGTCCCCTTCAACTTTTCTGAAACGGCCAATAAATATAGTTATGACGTCCAGTCGATGGTTCCGTTGCGATCGCCGTCAGAAAGTTTATTTTGGGATCGCGTAGATCTGCAAAAATCGCTCCTGACTGACTGGGAATATGCAGAGTATGAAATCTAATAAATGTTGAACATCATTATTCATTACCTTTACTTATTATTTTCAAATTAAAACAACTTATATAATGTAAAATGAGGCTAACATGACACTCTAACCATCATTATCTATCGTACCCATGCCTATTGACTTCCCCTGTTCTTCTTAAGCAAAAGCAGTAAGACTACATGATCTCTAAAAAAATACGTTTTACAGTACAGTCTACCCAAATGACTTTGGAAATACCATACACTATATATTTTTATTCCTACCGTAGCGATCCTCGTACATCAAGTTTTTTGTCGTACGAGTATCTTACCCCAGCGATTGCCATTTGTTGATAACCCGTTGCCAAGGCACCAGAAAAACAAACAAATGGTGCAGTGCGATGTCACGAAAACAGAAGCCAAACGTCCAACGTCTGATGTTTTACGCTCGCGAAGTTTATCGCGGAGGCCGCGAAAACTGTCGCGATTGAGGAGGGCGAAAACGTGAGTTTTCCTCCGAAAATAATATATTATTATATCACGAAACGGACGCTGCTTATATGCCATAAATTCGATTTCTCACAGTTTTCCCGACGTGTCGGTTTATTTTCATGTCTATTTTTAGAGCGCCAGGCTATGTTTAAGATAATTACCCAAACACGTGGCTAATAGGTCGAATTTACACTTAGGGGAGTAAGAATCGCATTAACCGTGCTTCTCGAAAATTACGATTCCACATCCATAATTTTAATCAATAGTCAGATGGATACATCGATTTGTTTTCGCCTAAGGAATCTGTGCTACTTCATTTAAAAACACCCTGTATTTAAAAAGTAAATGGTTTGCCAGGTACTTTCTTTTAATATAAAGTGACAAATTCACGGCTAAATAATATTTATCTTTTCTTTTCACCTATTACTTAGTTCACGAGCCGCCACAGTAACATCTGCTTTTAATACGGATATATTTACATACCAATAACGAATGATCGATGACGTGGCGGTTTTTAGCTCGTGCCCAACGCATAGGAGACATACACATCGTATGGCGCCCGATATCATTCCTTTTTTAAAAACATCAAAGTTTCGTTGTTGTTATTCAAATGTCACGTTGTCGTATCGTCCGAACAGATCTCTATTTGAATATCTGGATCCGTCATGCATCGCGATGTACACAGGACGTTTCGGAAAAAGATGCCACGACGCTTAAAATGCAACGTACAATACAGAAAATCTAACCCGACGGAAATTACATTCGAAATTATTGTGGCTGGGAAGAGCACAGCTAGCGCCCTCTACAAGTAGAAAACTAATAACACTATAGTGTAAAACATCTTCAAAAACATAGGTATACCGAATTTGAATAGAAGGGTTTTTGTTTCTTTACATTTTTACAAAAAAAACTGTAAAAAAAACAAAAAGTGAAGACAATACAATGACGCATATGAAGACCTATTTTATTTGCAATATTATACAGTGATATTTATTTTTGTCAAACAACGATCGATGATACCCACACCTCCGCCACTGGTAACTTTCTAAAGTAAAACTTTGATAACACTGATCAAAAAACGATTTGGCAACATTGAAGACAGAACAAGAAGACGAGTGCGATCGTTGGATATGAGATGTTATCTATCCAGGACAGTGCTGTCCTATCTGATCTATGCAAATTACCTTGCAATAAAATATATTAATATTTATTATGCGTTTCCTGTTTCGGCCAGCACACAATTCTTTTTTTTTATCGGCTGAACGCTGAACGCTCGAATCGCGTACATAACACTAGGCGAACAGGACAATGTGGGTACCTACTTACATATTCCATATCGCAACAGGAAGTCTATTTAGAGCAAACGGTCTAGTTCTGAAAAAAGGCGCGGGATTCTTTAATAAAAAATAAGTGGAAGTACCTAAGGGACTTTCGGCGATCATGGACTTCAAATGACGGCGAGGAAGTAATAAAAACCTCCTCGAAACTTTCCCTAAAAAAAGGGTGGCAAGAGATGCGTGAAAAAGTATAAAATGTCGATATATAGACTCCCTATATTAGCCCCACGGAAACATTTACCGTACGTTTTGAAATCAGTGATGTGTATGCATCATTCACATTTTTTTTTATGTACATACCATTCGCGTAGTGGCGAGGTTCGAATATGCTTCATTCACGATGTTGGTTGCCAATAGAATATGAATGTACGACAGTGCCGACTCGTGAACTTTTGTTTATTGAAATATATCTAACAAACCCAGTTTAAATATAAGATTTATTCCTCGATCTTGTAAATCTATGAACTTACGATGTTGTGGTAAAATGGTTATAAAAGTTCATTTAATAATCCTTTCCCTTTTGAAATTTGTGCCAAAAGTGAATTTAAATAAACCCGGTCGGAATGACAAAATCGTTCTTGAGATAAATGTTAATAATAATAATTCTAAATAAAATGTATAAAATCGAAGCATGGTATTGTGAATTCTAATCCACTAGTTTGCTAAAAGACCTTTAATCCACGGAAAACAGACGTATTAAATCTTCATAATATAGTTGCCGTGGAAAAAGATATACAGTATGCGCCAAAAGTATGGAATAAATTCAATAAAAACGAAACAATTATTTTTTGGGAAAAATCCTCGAACAGGTCGATTTTTAATTTAAAAAATACATATTTTAGCGTAAAATGCGATTTTCAAATGTCATTTGTTTTCGAGTAATGACGTCATCGATTTTTTTTTTAATGGCAACACCATATTTTTTTCCTTGATTCTGAAAGATCGTTTAATTCTCCATCAGACAGTACTAAAATTTTGCCCTCTTACATAGGAAAGTTTTCGAGTAAATGACGATTGAATGTTAGAAAACGTAAATTTTATCCATAAAAAAGTAACAATTCTGAGGTTACAGGTTTTGGAATATTTACAACATTGCCAGTTTCTCTAAATTTAGACTCTACCTTACTGACTGTTGATCGGCTGATAAGGCGATCTGGATATTTTTCATTAAATAAATCGCAAACTTCCTGCTGAGTTCTAGTCATATTCCAGCATCCGATAAGAATTAAAATTTCAATTCTTTGAGTAACAGTTAAATGTGCCATAATACTTTAAATTGAATAATAATTTCTATGTCGCTTACAATACATATCAGAAAGTCGGTGTGACAATGACACTTTGCAAAGATTTTCACCTACGTGATCCATAAAAAAACTATGGAATTCGAAAAACTAAACTTGATAACGTTTTTGCTTTATTTTAATTGATTTACGTTTTCTAACGTTCAATCGTCATTTACTCGAAAACTTTCCTATGTAAGAGGGTAAAATTTTAGTACAGTCTGATAGAGAATTAAACGATCTTTCAGAATCAAGGAAAAAAATATGGTGTTGCCATTTAAAAAAAATCGATGACGTCATTACTCGAAAACAAATGACATTTGAAAATCGCATTTTACGCTAAAATACGTATTTTTAAATTAAAAATCGACCTGTTCGAGGATTTTTCCCAAAAAATAATTGTTTCGTTTTTATTAAATTTATTCCATACTTTTGGCGCATACTGTATTTATATCTCATTATAAACTAAAGAAAGTGCATAAAACCACAATGTAAACACATAATTTTAATGATAACAATGAATTATGAACTGATGAATACCTCACAACCATTCTGTCTTCCGTCCTTTGAGAATCCCGAAAAACGTGTGTGTTGTGTGTTGGAATCCCAAAGCGCGTTGAAAAAAAAACCAGAATACGCCATTTCGGAAAACATATGTAAAGTTTTAGATGGTACATATCAGGAGGTACCAGCAAATATATTAATATATAGTTAACTCAACAATTTCTCATACTGTCCATTGTCAACAGTAAACGTTCAACGATCATTTTCCCTATATAAGGTAATATCAAGTGATAAAGTCGCCATTTCACTACAGAATACTCCTCTTGTTAACCTTACTATTTGGCAATAGTACTATCTTGCGACATATTTTCCGCGAACATAATAATTATGTTCATTCGTAAACTGACTACGGTCCTCCGCTCTCCACTATCTCTAATCAACAGTACACTATAAAAAACAGCCGACAATGTATACGAATTTTATTAAATGCGTTTCACATTGTTGTCCGCCGTCTTCATCGTCGCCATCTACTTAAATATTAATCAATTGCTGTCGTCTAGGGCCCGTCAGATAACGGCCGTTCTATTAGAAAAACAGACAGACGGACGGCGATAACCACCGCCTTGATTAGAACTGAAAATCGATGGTTGCGAAGGCCGAATTCATTCATTCGCAGATGATTACATTTAAAATGTATTTGTCGACATCCAATACGCTCTCGTGTAACGAACAACTAATTTTGTTAGAGCCCGACATTTCCTAAAGGAGTTTTCTCTTGGAATTTAAGGGCCCTTTACTTAATAGTTTTCGATACAACATGCATCGAACAAGATTTTTCGTAAAATCGTCAAATAAATATTCAAAATAGTTTCGACCATGGCCGCCACTATCTTCTGACATTAAAATCATTTGTACTTCTTTAGCGTTCACGGTACATTCACGATACATTCCAGTTGCTATCGTTGGAACCGTCTTTATCATTTAGATGATCGATATTTCGTATAATTGTCTGCAGAGTAATTTTTATTTATTCGAGGCATTTTTTGTAACTTTTTTTGTATAATTGAGAGCCTGCCAATCAGACATAAAAAATAATACGATTAAACTAAAATAAAAACTATATCTTAAATAACGTATTACGATGATAAAAATTCATCCCCTTCGCCCCCTAAAAATTTCGTTCTCATCGCTTGTATACCGAATCGATAGCAAGAACTGGGGTCGCGAGCATTTTCGCTATCTAATCTCACTAAAGCCCACGCCGCAAGTCTATTGCTCGCGGTAATTCCAGCAGCAGCCGTCGACGGAAGCGTATCGGGTTACCGAAACAAAGGAACATCGAATCTGCGAAATCGCCCGCGCTAATACGACCATATCGAAGGGGTCACGTGATGTGATACTGATATATTAATCATCGTTCGGCGAACCGCAGCAGACCAGCAGACGTGTAGATGTACAGCAGTTGTCGCAGACGTTTGCAGTGACAAACATTGGCCATAAATTGCGCCAGGTTGCGAGGTGGGGTTGGCCAGCTTGATGTCCCGACATACATTCAAAAATAAGTCAAGGATAGGGCGATGGATGTGTTACACTTAACGTTCTATCCTGTCTCTGTGGCTATTAAGTATTACTACAGTCTAGTATAGTTTTAAACAATGGGAAAATTGCAGAAGAAAGAATCTAAAAAAATCGGTATTTAAAATTTCAGTTTGACCACGCCCCCAGAGTGAAGACGTTGACGACTTTGATTGAGATATGGAATATTATTTCTTAATGTACACATATGAGGCGTAAATTGTTAAAACTCTTTAATATGGACCAAGTATGTGTTAAACCGGTGATGTAATACGTATGTAGAGCCTCTCGTCCCGTCGCCAAAGGGTCCTTTCAATTTTAATTCCATGAATAGGGAAATTTTGAGAGGTTCATTAAATATGAATGCTGTCTGGTGGAATTTTGAAGCATCCTCGATGCGAATTTAATAGATCGATTCGACGTTGAATTCCAGGACACAAATGAGAAAGTATGATACAACAAAAAGTACAAACGTTCAAACAGCAGCAGCTAAAATCTGCTGCAATTCATCAGATTCATTTACGGCGGTTGCTATGACAACAGGGAATTGACTAGAATCAGCACAGAATAAAAATATATTCTATAATTAATGTGTACTCCTTAAAATCTAGCATGCCTTGGCAATTTGGAAACAGCGATTTTCCCCAGTGCTGTTTAGTACTAATTTCCTGTTGATCTTCAACTGTTTGCAAAATATTTTCTACATCTTGTACCTTTATTACACTTGGACGGCGCTCGAGCCCGTTTCTCTATTGGGATTCACTCGATTTGGAAATTTCCTACGATATTCTTCCACGCTTCTACAGTTTCCTTCACAGAAACCTAGCACATGTAACAAGTAAACTTGTTCGCTTAATTAAAATTTTTCAGCCATTTTCAACAACAAATAGCAGATAAGATAGTTTTATTACTAAGTGCCAACCTTTAAAGACAAAGCCTATTACTGACGTTTTGACTTCTAATAAACACTATTAAAATCTTGTTTTAATTAATGCATTCTTTTTTAAAGTTTTTAAAGTTTAACAAGAGTAAAAAAAGTGTTTTAAATTAATATTAAATTCTATCAATGGACAAAAATGGTATCATTTTAGAGGTGACTCATCCTCAATTAAAACCTTGTAGTGTTTACTGAAACTCATAATCAAACAAGACCAATAATAAACCTAAATCATATACCATATTTGGTAATTTCAAGCTAAAGTAATTCAGAGATATTAATTTATTTCGAAATATTTCTCTGTATAGTAAATAATTATTTTTAAAGGTAAATTTAAAACAAAAATTTGTAGTATCATGGTTAACTTGATATTTTATACAATGCATTATACAAGTCGTTACAATAATTTTCGGAGGTGATAGAATACTTGATTTTGAGTCGATTGAAACAAACCTATATACCAAGTGTCACAATATTTGTGATAATTAATTTTTTAATTTAACTTTTTATAACAAATATTTCGATACATTTATTATAAGGAAAGAATGGATTAGTTAAGTGAGTAACCAATAAAATCCAAAGTGGCTTTGTTGCTTACCTAGAACTTCATAAACATGGTTTTCTACTTTGTAAAAGCGACAGTCAAATTTAAACGTGGATTTTATTTAAACCTTTGTTTAGGTTCATTCAGATATACGACAACGAACGTACTACCTTCCACTACGCGACAACCGAACGTACCCTTACCCGAATTTCGCGAAAAATCGCGTTACCTTGCACCCGCAACAAAACACCGTCGGAGGACCGACTTCGCCGTCGCGGGTTCTGCCCAAAAACAAAAGAACGACGCGGAGGCGTCCGCAGAGCTCTCGAAAATTGTACAGTTACGGTCACCGGAACAATACCGGCGGAACAATGGGGGGCCGAACGCGTAGCGGGGGACGGGAGGGGCTCCGGGTAACCGGAGCGGGTGAGGTCATCGCGCTCAAAATGCAAGCAATTAGTGTTTTCGACTCAAATTTACGTCTTGTAGTAGATCCGTCATTTCTTCGGTTGTAATGTGTCGTCTGATGATAAGTCGTGACACACGTCGCTGTAATTTTGGTTGCCTAACTTATAGCCATTCTTGTATAACTTGTTATAAAATTACCTTGAACGGAAAAAATTGCTATTTATACTCTCAACATACGTTACGCGTAGTCCGAGTAGTGTAATTTCACGAATGTAAATAAAAAAATGCCGTTATCCCACGTGTACTATATAAAATTTTATAGAACTGCAAAAAAAATATCTACAACTATCTTAAATTGAGAAAAATCCAAAATCAGATCCAGTTTAATTGAAAATCAAGAAGCAAAGGCATTGTTATGATAATCTGTCAAACTGGTTATAAACAAAACTAAGTTTTCGTTTTTACATTTTATTGTGAAAATAATGGTGTTGATTGAAATAATGAGTGATTCAGAAACAGAAAACTTGCCTCTTGAAATTGAAAAAGCTACTGTAACTGCACTTTTACCAGATAAATCGAGAACCAAATACGAACAATTTTATAAACGATTCATTGATGGTGTGCATCTAAGAATATAACATATAAACCAACAGAAAAAAAGTATTATTTGCATCTATTGAAGAATTATCCAAGAAATACAAATCATCTATTCTTTGGGCGTTCTATTCTATGCAGCGGTCTACAATTTGTATGCGGTAAAATGTTGACGTCCGTAAATTAAACAATTTAATTGCTTTTCTGAAAAAGTAATCAGGGAGATACAAACCAAAAAAAGAAGTAGGATGTTTCATAATTTTTACATGATGCCGATGACACAAAATCCTTGCTAATAAAGGTACAGAACAAGAAAATGTTTGCTATTTGAAATTCAAAAATGTATAATTTAAGGCTGCCTTAATTATTGGGGAGGTCAATGCAGAGTACATGAGTTAACTAATTTGCTGTTAGAAAACGTAAAAAATGAAGGTAACATTCATACCGGATGCGAAAACCAAAGCTTCGCGAGAATTCTTCACTGCCGGGTCCAATTTGAACATGGTCCAAGTAATATGAAAATACCTCGCCCTGCGTCCTAGTCATGCCAATCATGGAAGATTTTTTGTTGGTTACAGAGGTGGTAAATGCATGATTAAATAGTTGGTTCTTAAAAATAACCATTAAGCAGCGATCTCTTTTTATAATATTTCACTAGTGGAGTAAATGCTGTAATGAGGCTCTTATAAAGCAGTTGTAAATGAAGATATTTATTAGTAATTGCTTCCTCGCTGGATTGTCGCGACGACGTTTCTCCACAAATGCCTCTAATTCTAATTGTAATTGAATAAAGGTCGCGGAGCGTCCCCTGCGGCGCAACAGCGCCGGGACGTGGCGCCTTGGCGCTCGGCGTGTTCGGAAACCGCTTCCCTTTCGTTTGTTTACAATAATAATTAGCGTCGACTCATCTACGACGATAAAACACGGTCCCAGCTAGGATAAACAATCGCGTTAGTCACTTGTTGCGTAAGGCCAACTGTTTACAAACAACGCGATCGGCTGCGCTAATAGTTTCGCGGGCGCGGAAAAATCCGACGGGCATAGACGCGGTCGGAGAGGGGGCGGAAGCCGGGATTTTGTCGCGGGACTGTTCCAATGGTTCCATTTTATGAGGACGTCATTTCTGCTTATTTAAAATGTAACAGAGTTATCTAATAAATCTCATTTAAAATCAAAACAAATTGCTACTTTGTTTAGTAACTATTTTAATACTGCTGCTAGCGATGGTTTGAAACAAATTCCTCTGGTTAGTGACTGCACTATGCAACACATTGATAATATTAAATCACGAAATAAATCATTCTTTTTGCTTCCGTTTGTGAGCTATATGAGTTATTTTCCAGAGAACTGAATTGGAAGTATTCATCGGGGTATGATGAAATACCTCCACATAATGTGCGTGAACTTAGCCCCCCATTTTTTCATAGACTAAAAAATAAAGGTTGTGCTACATTGTGCCGTAAAACTTTATAGAAAAATAATAGCCGTTTTCCTAGAAAATGAAAAAATCGTGTTTTCCATGTAGCCCACCACTTCGTATTCTACAGCGACTACGCTCAAGTGATGCTACTTCTATTTTATATGCTCAACGGATATTTAACCATTCTAGAATTTGCGATGGTTTAGCATACATACATTTATTTATTCTCGGATACCTTCAGTTATTCGCTGTCGTGAAGTAACTGTGACAGCATCAGGATATTCAATAAATAACGCAGTTTATTTTTCAGTATAAGGACCTAGTGCTGAACGTGTGAGGAAAAAAATTGATACCAGTACAAGGAAAAATTTTAACTTTTTGTAGGTATATGTTTGCACCTAGGTGCAACTATAAAAATTATCAAGATTCTCAGGACAGGTTCAGATCATTTCAGTTCAGTTCGCCCCGATTCCGGATCAAGCCAAGCGTGAATCGAACACGGTTGGCTAATAAACAAACCCACCTATGTATTTAATTTATTAGAAAAACACCTTACGGCGTAAGGCGGTGTTTTTCCTACAACGATTTACTATGAATAACAATGGCATAAAACTTAACTGCATCTGACGACTGCAAAAAAACCCAACCATGGTTATAGGCGGTTCCAAGTATATTAAGAGCTCATGATCGTACACAGGAAACGGTGTGTGCAACTGTTGTACAAACAGCTTATTTATTAGCTTACTAAAATATTTGGAAAATAATCTTATCGCTTTGTGTTAATATCGTAAACACGAAAAATGAGAGATAAAGGGGAAAATGCGAAGTGTCGTACGATTGTCCTCCCCCGATGGTCTAAACATGTGTAAATAAAAACAACACTCGATTCCCGAATTCAGTGAAATAAATTCCAGTGGGGATTCATTCCACTTAAAAAAATCCTGAGTGTATTATTATTTATGTGTATAATTACAGTTCTTTTAGCTTTATATTATTTTAGCAAAAGCCTTGTGAAATAATTCCCCAATTTAATGATTACAATTTATTTTGCACTAATGTAAATTGAAAGTGCCCATATTGCAGTGAGTTAAATTATTTTCTTTGGCATTCAGTGCACTTTTTAACATGAAATATACGACATGTTCGAAATATTGTACTGTCACGACGATTTTTTGTGAAACCGCATCCAATACTGCCACTGGCAAATGCTAGTCTTCACTTTCCGAGCTCATTTTGAATGAAACACTCTTAGAATATGAATTACAATATACAGGGTGATTTAGAACTTATCTAAAATAATGAGAATAGATCATGACTCATCACCCGCGGAGACAACAATAGAAACGTACCTGATGCTGCATAGTTAATACACAACTTTCCCAGTTTGTGATCACTGACAACCAACCTACATCTAGATAAACAGCAGGGTGAGTTTTGAATACATTGTTATAAATTGTAGTAATTTATTGCTTATTTTCTACGCAATTTATTTTATTACGTTTAATGCGGACGCCTATGTCCCGCGGCTGTCTGGAACAACCTTAACCACAAAATAGTCAGAAAGTAAGTATATCCATATTATTGATATCATTTCACCTATTTATATTGTACATATTTTTAATTAAGATTTTTTTTCCTTCTTTACAATATGGCGACAGAAAGAAAGGTTTCATCTTGTACTTCCAATGGATTCTCACTAATATGACAGTGTTGTCATATTTTATTGTGGTAATTTCACTTATTTCAATCTTATTTAATAAATCTATTAAAATTCTTTAACTTAGGTTTGGAATGGTCTAAATTAAATATGTTAAGAAAATCAATTTCTCAGAGCAATCAATCAATCTTATCTATCGTAATGAAATTTTCTTTCTACAAGCAGATAATAATTTTTACAAGTCACGACTATGTTATGCAAATTTCCCCATTATACTTTGATCAAAATATTTCGTACTATTACAGGCAGGTCTCGTCAGATGGGGCTATGGGAAATCTACATATATAAAAAATGATAGTTCTATAGCGTTTCTTTATGGAACAAAAAGGCTTTTGTTACTTTTTTACTCTATAATAATTTTATAACAACTGTATTATTATTCTCTACAACTGCTTTAAAGAGCTTTTTCTCTTAAGTTCGATAGCGGCTTCCATATTTGTAATTTGTTTTCCGCAGCAGAATTGTAACTTAACAACGCCTTATACAATAGTTCTATAATTAAACTATAAGCGACATTACGGAATAATTTTATAAGAGTGTCACAGGACATGGTATAATTCTATAAAGCAGTATTTTGCAACGGTTTTACAGTAATTTGATTCTATAAGCACCGTTGCTGTAAAATTGTGGTATTGTACACACTTATAGGACTACATTAGCAGTTATCTTATAGTGCTCTATAAATTATGCTCTAAGAACGTTCTTGCAACAAATTTAAAAAACAATTCAGTTTCACCTTTTTTTCGATACTGACTCCATTTTTCATGGCATATCTATTCCTAATTTTTTTTAGATAAGTTGTGAATCACCGGTAAGCAATTTTAGACAAAGCGGAGCGCCACCTGGCGAGTCGCCACTGATATGATTCAGCGCACGTTTTACGGTTTCACAGCATCGATTGACTCTGGAGAGACCATAGCAGTATGTAATTAGAAACGTTTTCTAAATGGTGCAGTGTAATTCTTTCGTGGGATAATTTGCGGTTTGCGGCGTTTCGACTGTTCTTCTTTTTTCGTCCGATCTCCCGAGACATCCTGCAGCTCGTCGTGGGAAAACGAATAAGGAGGAATTAAAGCGATGCCCTGCGAGGTCGCTCACGCACCGAGTTCGATCGCCGTAGCGCGATTTTTCTCAGTCTCGGGTACAGTTAGGAACGCCGCGCGATATTCTAATCCGATCCCGAGAAACGGGGCTAAGCGATCCGTCCGCGAACAAAGGGCCCACCAGCGCAAGAGATGAACAAAAAAAGACGGGCCAGCGGCGCGCGCGGATCGTTCTCCAACGGGCAATTTGTTCACTTTTCAATTTTATTACCAAAATATTTCATTCTAACCAAATATAGGTACCTATATACTCGTACAAAAGTACACAAGATGTCATTAAAATTCGATTTATTAATCGAACAGCTTTAATGTCAAACCTAATCGGGATTACTCAGTGCGTATGTCTATACAAACAGTTCACAAGATATTTGGAACGCTAAGGAAATCGTACAATGAACGATAATATTTAATTTAACACAGTTTTTGTTATTGCTCAGACTCGAACCGTACATTGTACGGTTTCATATACGTTTGGAACAAACCTAAAATATGTCAACTTTCTTATTTCACATACAAGGTGTTCCGTAAAAAGTAACGTTCACATAAACGTTAGTGCAATAGTACTGCAGTTGTACTGTTGTATTGTAATTGTATGGTGTTAAATATTATTTACTCTGTTTACATAAAATTACTGTAGATTAAGAAGTTGGGGAATTTATCCGCTGTAAGTTGGCGACATGCAAAAACTCAAGATTCTTGACCTTCAGAGAGGTTATGTTTATGTTTTGTCAACTACGTCCTTATCTACGGAAATTGTTGGTTTTTATCATTTGCCGAATAGTAGCCTACCCTAGATAAAATATAAGCCTACAATCTGCAGGAATAGATGGTCTATTTGAATGTTTGGTTAAATCACAGTATACTAGTATACTGTGGGTTAAATGAGGCCCCACTAATTTCAGCAAGTCATCAAACACTGCCACTGTCATTCGGATGAAATGAAAAAATAATCGGCATTCTCATTTCGCATTTCTTTATATAAATTATAGAAATCACCTTGCATGTGCTATCTGCGGTTAATAGGTCGCACCCACCATCTCCGAGTTCTTTTAATTTTTTTTGCATGTATAGTTTTTATACATATTGACGTCGCTGCGAATAAGAGCAGCAAAAGTAACTGTTTCTAAACGAAACAGTCCTCTTCATACATTTTTTTAGAAACAAATCAATTCTAAACTAAATATCTAAATTAGAATCTAATTTAAAAACTTAACCTGCAAAAATGTGAATCTTCTGTTTACTGTCAAAAAAGCAGTTTTCTGATTGGTCCTTGTATGATTGTTGGAAAAGGATTGGTAAAAGCTAAAATGCTTTTAGCTTCTGCCATACAACTGCAGTACAAAGGCGTTACTGTTAAGTTTATCTGAACGTTACAAAAGTCACCCGTATTTCTCGCCGTTTTACTTCAGTATCTTTGAATATTTGCAGGTGGGATGAGTTAACATTCCTATTATTTGCTAAAGCCTAGACTATTCAGTTATTAAATGTCTAAAATTATTTGTATTTTGTAGAAAACACTATTTAAAGAATACGGCACCCTTTTTAATAACTTTTCTGCAGTACCAATGGAACCGCACTAATCTTATGTGAATGAAGCTTAAGAATCGACACAGAGCAGGTGCATGTAGGAATCCCAAAATATTGCGATTTACCTAGACATAGCTATATACAAAATTCACACAGGCGGAGTTACAGGCCTTCAAGGTGGGTCCAAATATTAGAAAAAACATAATATCTCTGAATTATGTACTTCAATTTGGAATGACCAAATTTGGTACATGGTGGTAGGTTTATTATTAGTCTTCCTTGACTATGAGTTCAAGTAAATTGAAACACTATCTACAAGGTGTTCATTGAGGGCGAGCCACCCCTAAAATTACTCCACTTTTTTACTGCTGTTAAATTAAAAAAAAAATTAAAGTTCTTAAGAAAAAATGCATTTATTAAAACAAGATTTAATAGTGTTCATTGGAAGAAATCAAAAAGTCGGTAGTTGACTGTGTTTTTAAAATTTGACAGTAATAAAACTATTTTATTTCTGCTACTGTTTGTTGATGAAAATGGTTGCAAAATTTACATTCAGCGAACAAGTTGACATGTTACTTGTGCTAGGTTTCTGTGAAGGAAACTGTAGAAGAAGTGTGGAAGAATATCGTAGGAGATTTCCAAATCGAGTGATTCTCCATAGAGAAATATTTTCTAATGTTGAAAGACAAGCTCGACAGGGAAGTTTTTCAATAATATCCGGGAACATTCTAGTGTAATAAGGATACAAGATGAAGAAAGTATTTTGCAATCAGATGAAGATGAACCGCAAATAAGTCATAAACGCTTATCTACATCCATATCACATTCAAAAAGTGTAAGAAATATTGCCTCAAGATTTGGATCGACGACTGACCTTTTGCGAGATTATCTTGCATCAGAATATTAATTTTCACAAGCAACAACTTTCATGAATATTCCGATGTAAAACCTTAGACCTTCAGGTTTTGGTTTGGTTTCTCAAGGACTGAGAAGATTTTGATAGCATGGCTCTGAAAATTGGTAGAGTTGGGTTTTTGACGTGAAAATTACGAATTAGAAGCTTATTTTAACGTTGCTCCTAGAGGGCGCTAGTTTCACCGTATTATTTAGATAAAACAAAACATATTTTTTTTATCTGTTGAGCTATGCTTAAAACCGTTCAATTCTACATAAAAAATTTACTCTTGTTTAGGTCTCTTAACTTTATCGGTATCGATATTATTTGCATTTAAAAGTTGTAATGTATTTTGTCGTGATTTTCTTTCAGGTAATTTTCATATCAATAAATATTACTAATCAAAAAATGCCACAACATAAAAATTTTTCCAACGGTGAGATGCCTGACATGATTTGTATTTTTGCTCAGGCTAATTTTAAATGCAAATAACTCAGAAACCGATAAAGCTAGCCGACCTAAACAAGAGTACATTTTTTATGTAGAATTAAACGTTCTTTAGATTTTTTAAAACGTCAAAATAAGCTTCAAATGCGTAATTCCCACACCAAAAAACCCAACACTACCAATTTTCAGAGTCATGCTATTAAAACTTTCTCAATTATTGAGAAATCCCAGAATAAAATTTAAACCTTCAACACCCTGTATTTTGGTGTCCAGTATCTCCAGCTTAGTGTTGGCCCTTTCTTTCTGAGTGACTCTGTACACTGTAACGCAGTCCATACAGAATCCCCTTGCTAACGTCTCGATAACGAACCCCCCCATGCACGCCACTGCGCCGCAGCGCCGCCTCGACCCGGAGGACCGCTCTTCCGCCACGCAAAAGGTTAACGTTTCGCTCTGAACTCGAAATCGTCAAACAAAGAAACCTCAGGCGGTGACCTACTGACTCTCGCACAGGCAGGCCAAATCTGCATCCACGATCTCGGCATTTTTTTTATTGTTATTCTAATGCCTGATCGGTCTTTGTCCGGCCGCGAAACGAGAAAAACGCCGAACTCTCTCGGTTTTCATTCCTCAGCGATTGCGGAGATTGTAAGCGGTCTGTAAAGCTTCATTCACATAAGATTAGTGCGGTTGCATTGGTACTGCAGAAAAGTTATTAAAAAGGGCGCCGTATTCTTGAAATAGTGTTTTCTACAAAATACAAATAATGTTAGACATTTAATAACTGAATAATCTAGGGTTTAGCAAATAATAGGAATGTTAACTCATCCCACCTGCAAATATTCAGAGATACTGAAGTAAAACGGCGAGAAATACGGGTGACTTTTGTAACGTTCAGATAAACTTAACAGTAACGCTTTTGTACTGCAGTTGTATGGCAGAAGCTAAAAGCATTTTAGCTTTTACCAATCCTTTTCCAACAATGATACAAGGACCAATCAGAAAACTGCTTTTTCGACAGTAAACGGAATATTCACATTATTGCAGGTTAAGTTTTTAAATTAGATTCTAATTTAGATAATAGTTTAGAATTGATTTGTTTCTAAAAAAATGGATGAAGAGGACTGTTTGGTTTAGAAACAGTTACTTTTGCTGCTCTTATTCGCAGCGACGTCAATATGTATAAAAACTATACATACAAAAAAAATGAAAAGAAGAACTCGGAGATGGTGGGTGCGACCTATTAACCGCAGATAGCACATGCAAGGTGATTTCTATAATTTATATAAAGAAATGCGAAATGAGAATGCCGATTATTTTTTCATTTCACCCGAATGACAGTGGCAGTGTTTGATGACTTGCTGAAATTAGTGGGGCCTCATTTAACCCACAGTATACTAGTATACTGTGATTTAACCAAACATTCAAATAGACCGTCTATTCCTACACATTGCAGGCTTATATTTTATCTAGGGTAAGCTTTTAATTACTATTCGGCAAATGATAAAAACCAACAATTTCCATAGATAGGGACGTAGTTGACAAAACATAAACATAACCTCTCTGAAGGTCAAGAATCTTGAGTTTTTGCATGTCGCCAACTTACAGCGGATAAATTCCCCAAATTCTTAAGTCTACAGTAATTTTATGTAAACAGAGTAAATAATATTTAACACCATATAATTACAATACAACAGTACAACTGTAGTGCCATTGCACTAACGTTTATCTGAACGTTACTTAAGTCTGTTTGCCCACTACGCGATTGCTTATGATGTATCGCATATGACGACGCACATTGATTTTAAATGAACCATGCTTTCATTTAGACTTTGTTTTCATTACAGCTTCGCACAATCTCACATCGGTCGTTTACCAAACTGAACTTATTTAAAACTGGATGCTTTACAGATTTTTGGAAATAACATTTGTTAAATTGACAGTGCATTACGTAACTTCGTTTTTAAGGCCGCCGTATTTCTCGCCGTAAAATGATCAAATTTGTGTGTGTTTGTTTAGGTACAGAAATCCCGAAAAATAAAACACGTAGAACTAAAGTAACATAAAAACTCATTCATGTTTTGTTTATCCACTTTTACTATTTAAATTCTCCTCAAATAACATAATAACTTTTAAAATGCATTTCTGACACACATTATTTTGCTATTCTAATCCCACATTTTAACAATTATTTTCACATACTTATAAACAAAAGTGGACAATCTTATATGCAGAAACATGTAAGTTTATGTTATAACAATATTTACATCTATAGTTGAATTTTCCGTTTTCCGTTTTTATATAATAGTTTTAATAATAATAATAATATTTATTGATCCCTTAAGACATGTAAACATGTATGGGACAAGTCGGAAAATGTAAATGAAATACAATCTAGAAGTACTTATATAGTAACTGAACAATAGTTGATGTCAACCACGTCCAATACACAATCAAGGATATCATAAAAACCTACAATACTTTATCCTACATAATTAATACATTTGTCGGAAAAATATTCATCTAAGCTATAGTAACATCTTTTCAAAAGAAGCTTTTTGAGTCTGACTTTAAAATAATTGTTTTGGCATTTTTTTATCCAACCAGGAAGATGATTGTATAATTTGATTCCTACGTACAAAAAACAATTTTCAAATTTTTAGTTTGGTACTTTTGGATATTTACAGATGGCATGAGATAACATTCCTGTTATTTATTAAGCTCTCTAGCTTTAGTTCTTAAATGTCTAAAAGTTGTAAGCAATTTTTCTTTTATTCTTCGACTTCATTTTTTAACGGTACGACGATTTTATAATGGTCTATGACCAATTTCATATAAGATTTTAAAAAATAATTTCGAAAATAGCTCGACTTTTGTTTTTCTTATAAGCAGAAATTCATACATTTTTTTTTATGATTTTTCACATTTGTCTTATTATTATTATTATTAAAATGTCTTTTATAAATTCTTCCACGGCTTTGTTCAACTGCGCTCTTTCACTACTTCACTTTACCCAACTTGAATTGCATTTTTATTTAAGCAAATACCAAATTTTATTAATAATTATAAACTACACTGGCGACACAAACACACTGAATTTACCTCTACCACGCGAAAATGGTAATTGATGGATGAAGAAGGGAAAGAAGTTGGGCCGCGTGCATCTGTTCCAGGTGCAGTCGACGGCGGGCTCGTCTGCATAGGAAAACGGAACCGACATTTATTATAAAATTATCATGATTTCATATTGATTACACCGAGTGTTTATAAAAATGCAAATTAATAATTATTGTTGGTCTGTTACTATTTAGAGGTTCTGTAACTTTTTTTTTAGTCTTTAGGGTGCTTCGTTAGGGTTCACAGCATAGCGCCGTCTTTTCGTATTTTTCACAATTTCTCTCGCATCGCTCGCCTTCCTCTTCCTTCGGGATGAGCAGCTCTATCAGCATCAATAGATAAAGTGGGCTATTCATATTTCATTGTTCGAGATCGAGGCGCGAGCGGCTGGCGCCCAAAAAGCGCAACCGCCTAGTCGACCGAGGATTTGTCGGGATGCGATCGGGCTTAAATATTTGACACGCTAATTTAGAATACATAATACATAAAGCCGGGTATTAGAGGGTACACCTCCGGGTGACACCGGCACCGTCGTCATGGCAACCGTCGTCTCGTCACGTCGTCGCGCTGGCCCACGTTCGCGGCCCGAGCGCCGCGCCGCTCGACGTCGAGCTCGCTGATTTTGGAAACCTACGCTCTGAAACATTAAAAAAAAAATCAAAACGTTATTTAAATCCCCTTTTCAGACTGTCACTGTCCCCTCGCGGCAGTGCAACTTGGTGTCATTCCGACGCCACGTTGCCAAATTTAAATATTTTCCTATATATACTTATTGTAATATGTAATTAATGTTATATTTTTTAAAAGTCTGCGATTAGCATATTAAGTTTTAACAATGAAAACATATTTAATATTGGAATTACAAAATTACAACGGATCAAAATAAACCATTCACATTTCATTACATAGCGAAATAAAATCCAATATTCACTAGGTTAATTTATTAAGACAGGCTTGAACGTTTTTTTATATTTGAGAGGCAACGCTAAATGCAAGTCAACTCGACCGTTCGCTAACCGCATTGCAACCGTCCGACTTCCCTTACATCTTATGTTTTTGCCTGCCTCGTATCTCATCGCCTGATACTATTTGAACGTAAGTGGCTCCTTCAGCAGGCCTTAACTTCAAATGCACCTTCTTAGTGCCAAATTTACAAAGTTATTGAGGCTTATTCTGTTACACCTTGGATGTTGGTTGGATAATTAATGACGAAGAAAGGTTTACTAATTGTGTATACGTATTGAATGACCAATTTTATTATAGCAGGCAGCATCGAATCCATAAAAGACAAATAAGAGATACATCCAATCCACTAACTATTCCAGAAACAATATTTAAAAACGTACGTACAGGGTGTTTTTAAATGAAGTAGCAAAAATGAGACCACAGATTCCTTAGGTAAAAATAAATCGATTTAACCTAACATATCTATATTCCAAGTCGCATAATAAAAAAGATACACGGTGTCCAAGTTAAAATTTTATTTTCGATATTTGTAAATCGGGGGTTTTTGACGTCACTAATAGAGGACGCCACTTGTGGCACACCATGTTTCTTTTAAATGGCAGAACTTTTTTTGCAGCTTAGTGTATCCATCCGACTACTCAAACAATCGATTCTCCTACCTGTTTTATTTAAAAAAATCGACCTGTTTTTTCCAAAGACATCCTACCAACCGTTTACCAGTTTCAAGAGAGGGGGTCAAGACTTCACCGTCGCACTGTACCGCAGTTATGATCTACGGAGACGCCAATGGACTATTCATCCGATCATTTACAAATTTCTACCGAACAAAAACTCTAATTAACATCGAACCTCGGTGCGCAACAGCCCGCTTCGACTACTTTACATCCTAACGGGAAATCTAATCTTTTTTGCCGTTTTTTCATCGGCATTATTTCTACTCGATTGGTCTTGGGACCGTTTCTGTAACGAAACCGCCTGACGATCTCAACTCGGTCCGAATTAATTTTCAATGGAGGAGGAGAACGATGAGCTTCACACAGAGGCTACAATAAAAAATTATCCCGACTTTTCCATCTAAATAACACCCCTTAGGGGGGGCCTTTCGAGCCATTAGGCGAGCGGGGATGGGAACATCCCCTTCCATAAAATTTTATGGCATCATTAGAATCACAAATCTCCGATCGATCGCTCTGAACGGAAAAGAGAAGTGTATCACTTCTGCATGTTATTAATAGCGACGTTTACAGATAATTTAATCAGTCGGATCACTCTGCTTTTGGCGTTTGAAATCCCCCCCTGCCGTACCCACTTCCCCTCGTCTAAAACCTAATATCGATCACCGACTTCCAGCGATTCCTTGGTTGTGTTTATTAATGTCCTGTGCCTGTTGTCACATGTACAAAATACCCTATTGCTATATGTAAATTATTATGAATGTGTTCATTTATACAGGTCGATTTAGTCATTCAGTCCAAGTATGTATCGCATTTTGGTCATAATAAACATTTACGTTATTTTAAGGTTATTTTCACAGTTACAGCGTGATACATCCTACAAAAATTTAAGATGATGAAATATAACATTTATTATTATTATGACCAAAATGAAATCATACAAATTTTAATAACTAACAAAGCAACACTAATAAATAACGTGGCGCTCGTAAATGGACTAAAAAATTAATTTTGACATGCTGACAACGGCCATAGAGTATAAATCGTTGCATAAACAAGTAGATATATCCAATCACATAAAAAATATATTTTATTAGAATATTTAGACGATGTTAACACGTGCTCGACAGCGTTGACCGCGAAACGAACAGATCTGAACCCCATCGACCACTTCCAAATTCGAAAGAACGACACAAACACGAACCGTTTCGATTTCAATACGGCGCGCTCTAAAAATACTTCTGGCTCCTGTAAATTGCAAAACTCCGTCAATTTATCGATTTAAGTGGCCGTTAAAAATTAACAGGGTCGACCAATTGACCCACAGGGCCTTGAACCGGCCCACTCATTGAGCGGAATTAATCTAAATCGGGAGCGCTAGGTAAGCGAAAAAAATTATATATATGAAACGAATCAACCTACCTTAGATCCGGCGACGGCGTCTGTTATCTGAAACAAAAAAGAAACAAGTGAAAAACGGACAGATGGAAGAGCGGAGGTATAGTTTAAATAATGAGCGTGTGCTGATTTTTCGGGGGAGATAAGTAGGTTGTGCTCGGGGCTTATCTGATCGAAGGAGGCTTTGTTAGTTTTGTACAGTGTGGGACACCGAAAGTTGCTATCCAGGTGTTCGAGGCAAGCGTTTCTTTAAAGTATTGTTATTGGTCGATTTTGAAAGATCATGTCTTGTCTCACAAGTCTCTTGAATGATTCATGTGAGATATTTGCATTCAAATGAGAAGGCCCAAAAGCATGGCCACCTCGTTCCCCAGATCTAAATCCCATGGACCTTTATTCATGGGGACATAAGAAGCAGCTTGTCTAGCATGTTGAAATAATTACCTGTCAGCAGCTACTTGAAAGAATTCAGGATGCATCAGATAAGAAATGATCCAAATCTCGTCTGACGAATGACGAAACCTTTAATTCGTCAATGTGACGCTTGCATTCGAGCCAAGACAATTCGAACTTTCAAGTCTTGACTTGATTTTGTATCTTCTTGTCTTGTGAGGGCCAAGACAAGACCGAGAAAAAGGAAGACAAGATTGCCAACGCCAAATAAGAAGTCGATCGGATTTAAATTACCTCCTATGCCAAGTTCACCTCTGCTAGCAATTACGGTGAAATATATCAACGCCTTTATAGATATTACATCGATTTATAGACAGATATGCCCACGCTTCTATTATTAAGACGCCACATATATCCAGCGGATCGATACTATCGATGGAAACCCACGATGTTGTTATTAGGACACATTCATCTTGGATTCTTTGGACGAAAACATCGACAGCGCAACGGTAGAAAATGATATGTGGGGCCTGATTTATTATTTCCGTAATTTATGGCGAAAGTCGGACCTTTAGGCGCAGAAGCAGGTCCGGCTTTAGCCCAAGGGTACCGAGGAAATTTTGATTGTCCTTAATATTTTGATGTTTATTTCATCTATATGAAAGTGGCAGATATTTGAATATTGAAAAATATCCTTCCTTAAATTTAGTGCAGTTATCCAAAAGTCCTTCCTCGGGAAATCCATAATTATAATTGCACTTAAAACTTGAAGAAAAAAATAGTACAGAACAGTATGGTTGTTCAATCATTATTTACTTTAATATATGCAACACACAATTGTTCGTTACACCCATTTATTTTCCCAAAATGGCACATGTGCGACATCTAACGTCGTAACGACACAATGTAGAAAGAAAGAAGACACTCAACGCTCGTTCTCGAAAAAAGTGCGACTCTCTCAACAGTGCTTGTCCGTTTGTTTAACATTTTTAATTATTGTAAATTTGTTATTATCATCTCTTATAATTCTCACCACTTTTGCGAAGTGAACCGTGTGCCGGCCGGCAAACAGCGACCGTGAAAAACAAGACCAAATGCCCAATACAGACAGTGCCTTTCCATCTAACCTAATTACACTCCTAATTATTGACAAACATCACTACGCACAATGGTGTTGAAATTTAATTGAAAGTAAATTTCACTCAACACTTCACTAACTGCAACCTAATCTGTTTGATCTCATTTTTTCCCATTATTTTCTTCATGGTTTTCGAACCGTTTTCGTTTAGTAGATACAAGTGTTCGACGCAAGTGGGCAGATCTATCGCTATATTCCTCCTCCGTATGCCAGAACGGTTATTTATAATAATATTAATAAGCGCTATACTAATAACCAACTAACGGAAATCCATCATCGATAAATCTAGAGATGAGAGGTTTCTAGCAAATTAATAAATTAAAGTTGATTAATAATCCCACTCTTCGTGATGCCTGATTGCTATGCAGATAAACGTGTGTTATGCAACGTTGCGAGGAGGTTGTCTTGGTAGCTACTTTTTTTATAGATACACGATAACATTGTGTAGTAATCAATCTTTAAGAGAGATCTGTGCATTTATTATTTTAGACACGCGTGTGACTTATGACTACGACCTATACAGGGTGTATGGAATATGAATGTCATTACTGAAATAAGGATTTGTATACAGGCGTCCCAAAATTAACAGGAGACTATCATAAAGATATCTATAGTGAGCTAATTGAATAATGGTTTGAATCTGTTTTGTCATATATGGAATCTGGTGCAGTAGTTGTAATGGAACATTTTTTGACAGTTCTAACAGCCATTTAAATGCCGTTAATTTTAGTCGTGGTACAAATCACCCAATCACTTAAAGATTTTAGATGTTGTTTATCCATGACCATTATATTAAAAACATTTAATACGTTGTTTTCCGTGGATTAAACTCCTATTAACACACTAGTGGATTAGAATTCATAATACCACGTTTCGATTTTATAGTATTTTATTTAGAATTATTATTATTAACACACATTAACAATATTTTTAACAGACGTAATATTGCTTCTTGGGCTTCAGCCGGAAATTTTTTAATGCTTATTGGCAAATAAACAAACGCATGTCATAGAAACGATTCCAAGATTTTCTAGCATTCAGCTGACAATCAATATTCTTGATTAAAATAAATTTGTCAAATATGATGACCATCATTATTCACCTGCTCTCACATGTATTTGTAAAGTGTATGGTTCGCGTTTATCCAATTGCAAAAATTCAACCGCAAATCATTTGAATATGGAAAGGCTTTAAACTATTTTTGTGAATGACTTCCCATGCCGTGTTTCATTAATTTGGAGACGGGTTTCAATGCGCCTTGTACCCGGGCTACGTTCTACCATATTTAGAATTTCTTATTCCACTGCTAGACCAGGACCGGTTTGCCTCTCAGATGTAATTTTCACACTGGGAAACATTCTAGTTTCACGTGCATTGTTGAAGACTGTCTGGAATACATTTCTATCTGGCACTGTTCTGTTCGGGAAGCGACGTCGATATTCAGCAAGTGCACGATTAGCGCTACCGTTGCAATAAATAACCCATAAACCCATAAACAATCCACAAATAAAAATATAAGCATATTCTCGATGACTAAATATGACAGGCATTACGAAATTATGTGTGTACAATACGACTAAACGAATGCCCATGTAAAAATAAATGCGACAGCTATAAAATACCTAAGCGTTTAAATCACAAACGTCAAAATAAATGTGACAATTAGTAATTGTTAATGTGAGTTTGGTTTAGAATGCATGACCTACTCAAAACAAAATATCAAATGATAACAGCTTTCGCAAAAATAGCAATAAAAATATTGTTGTTGTTTATTAGGCTTTTTTGTTCACTTTTGTCCCCTAAACACCCCTTTCGAATATTGGGAATCCCTCCAATCACCTTGTAGAATTAATAACTATTCGCAAGAATGTCTGTAAACCCGTACATTTTTTCTTGGGACGCCCTTTGCTCGGTTCCGTTTCCTGGGTGTTGCGAAAGCGCGGCCGCCACTGGCGGAAATCATTCTCGCCCGAAAAAGGAATGCAACGTGTCTACACATCGATAATAACACTGCCGCGTGGGAATTTAGCATTTTGTAGATATACGGACGCGAAAGCAAAAATTACGGAAGGGTATTACGTTGCGTATCATATATCAAGTGGCCTACGCCGGCCGGGTTTAATTAAATCAGTGGCGTGGGAGGGCGCGGGGGGGGTGTACTTACTTTTATGGTGGAGGCGGTTGGGAGCCCGTCCCACCGGCGGTCTGTTCGGCGTACCTACTAATTACCACGGGGAAAAACGTCCGCATTTTCGTCGAAGGGAAATGTGAAAGATTGTTTATTTTTATGTGGAGGCGGGTAGGCGGCCGTCCCACCAGCGGCGTACCGGGAATTTCCCAGTGTTACGTTAAGGGCACCGTATTCTTGAAATAGTGTTTTCTACAAATACGAGTAATTTTAGACATTTAAGAACCGAATAATGTTGGAATGTTATTTCATGCCACCTGCGAATATTTAAAGGTACCGAAGTAAAACAAATATACAGGGTGTCCGGGAAAATTTGGGAAATCTCAGATAGAACATGAAAAAATAAGATGACAAGTTCCTATAAAACGTTTTCCTATAGGTCCCCGGAATTCGAGCAAGTCAGATATATATTTTTTTAGCAAAAAAACCTTGCACGTCACTGATTGTTGGATTAATCATTGCAATAGACCAACGTTGGAATGCTAATTAGAAAACAATAATCTAGATGGCATGTCAGTTTGTCATAAATTCCATATCAGACTTAAACAAAAAAAGAGGAGACAAAGTGTCGAGTGACTTGTTCTTGAATTGTTTAAGTTAGCTTTTAATATTTTTTTTTACAAAATAAGCAAATATGGTGAATTATTCCTTTGAAGAATTGGACGACATACATTTTATGTATGGAAAAGTAAACGGAAATTCGAATTAAGCAAGGCGTATGAAGATGCATTCTTCAAAGGCACATATTTTAGGTTCGATCTCTGAAGAAGATCTCCATGTAAGAAATATTTTTTACAGATAAGTACGACATCTTCTAGAATATGGAGAATAACCAAAAGACAACAATTGCACCCGTACTATTACAGCAATTTATAAGAATTTTTACGGAGCAAAAAATTTCGGAGATTAAGCATACCGTTTGTTTTATTTACTTGTTTACATACTTAGTCATCCAAAATATATGAGCATACATCTTTTACATAAATTAAATATACGGTCATGTTTATATTTATAGAGAAAAAAAACTAACAGCTTAATATAGCACGCTGAAATTTACAAGTTTATGCTAATTTCCTAACGCTGATTTAAGAATGTGGAAAGGTAGCACGGTAGCAATTTTATTATAGCAGTGTTTGTCACAGGAATATTATACTTGAAAGACTAAAAAAAGCAGAATAAAAGCGTCAGTTTTTGTGATTTGAAACATAATTTTCGAATGACTTTTTAACATATTTATTTATTTATTACAATAAAATATCCAACTATGTACACTATAATTACCTATAGAGAATGCCTAATTAAGAAATACCAGAGAAACAATCGGATACGTACGTAATCGACTTGAGTATTTGACCCGTATTTTTTTTTGATTTCACGAATTCTAATATTTGTAGCATGTAAAGATGTTTCACCATCGCTTATAAGTATTCTTATTAGTTCGTGGAAATAATTTTGAACAGGATAAAGAAAAATAATATTACAATTTAACCAAACATACCTATATAGAAAGTTGTACATAGGCGGAGTTATAGACTTTCAAAATGGGATCAAATATTTGGAAAAAAAATTAATATATTTGAATTACTTTAACTTGGAATAAATTTGGTATATGATTTAAGTTTATTATTGGTCTTCTTTGACAGTGAGTTCAAACAAATTGAAACACTACAAGGTGCTTATTGAGGGTGAGTCACCCCTTAAGTTATACCAACCTTTTTTCCAATGAATTTAAAATAATTATAATATCCCGCACAGAATTTAATTTACACTTTTTTACTCTTGTTAAATTTTAAAAAATCCAAAAGGTCAGTAGTAGGCTTTGTCTTTAAAATTTGACAGTAATAAATCTATTTTATTTCTGCTACTGTTTGTTGCTGAAAATGGCTGGAAAACTTACATTCAGCGAATAAGTTAAAAATGTTACTTGTGCTAGTAGGTTTCTGTGAAGAAAACTAGAAGTGTGGAAGAATATCGTAGGAGATTTCCAAATCGAGTGATTCCCCGTGGAGAAACATTTTCTAATGGTGAAAGAAGGGCTCGCAAGGCAGGAATAATATCCGAGAATGTCCTAGTGTAATATAGGTACAAGATGAAAACATATTTTGCTCAAAACACCTTTTTTGCCACTGTGCACAAGCATGTGACGTCATACGACTAGCCTCTAACTGAGGGAACATTTTCTAGCCTCGTTCTTTTAAGGGTATTTCTACTACGAATTACTAAGAGCAGAAAAATACTATAGCACCTGTATGCCTGTCAATTTTGTGGACAGAATTTAATTACCTAAAATGTCAATTAAGTTCAATTGATTTATATTAAGTCCGTGGTCGAGTCGAAATCAGACGAAATGCTGGCAACGCGGCATCGAATCACACCTGGCAACGTAGAGCGCGAGCGGCCGTGTGCACCGTGCAACGGTTCCCATGATTTACAAGACGAACGGTGGAAACGGCCCACCTACGCCCCCTCGACCGCAGTAATGCGGTGTTGCCAGATGAGGCGATTTATCTCTAATGTTGCTAAAAGTAATTTTGTTTTTTCACTTCCCCAGTGATCCTGAAAGGTAATACATTTATAATGTAATCAAATTTATGAATTACTGTTACCAATATCTGTAATTTTTTCATTTAATCATAAAGTACTGTGCTGTGTTAGTTAAAATATTGCTAATGCCTGATAAATGCAATAATACGTATACATTCTGAAGGTGTCAGCAATGAAAAGATAGTTTAGGCTTTGTCGGAGAGCATACATTTGCCAAACTAACACCTGCAGAGGCTCATAAGCGTATACTAATTTGTGCTGCGCATTTCAATTATGAATTATCCACTTTGTCACAGAAACCTTTGGTAAAATCTACGATTCCTACAAAATTATTATCAGAATCGAATGATAAGGTATTATTTCATTAATAATATGTAATATATTTATGTAAAGTGGGGAACATTATCATACCATACCATATTGTTAACAGAACAAGGGAACACGCTAATATATCTGAGTGGATATTTTTTGAGCAATTGCCTTATAAAACATTAATGAGATACTTGTTTAAAATACTGTATTGGACCCAATAACTCTACATTATTGTTTAAATTAAAAGCTTACGAACAAAATTAATTGCTTATGTTTTTCTTTATGTGCTCGATGTTACTTGTACAAAATCCCAATTCGCTTAATGTTATATTTCTACTATACTAAATTTGTGAATGTATACATATAGTAGTGTATAGGTAAATAATATAATAACTAAATAAAAAGTAAAATGCATTTGTATGAAAAAAATTATTTTGCAATTATAACCCCATATTTTAACAACAATTTTCACATACTTATAACCAAAAATGAACAATCTTATATGGAGAACTATGAAAGTTTGTGTTATAGCAATATTTACATCTACAGCTGAATTTAAAAAATACGTATTTTGAAAGATTTAGCACCTAAAAATTTGTTGGTTAAACTGCCTTTATATATTCGTTTTACTTCGGTACATTTGAATATTTGCTGGTACATGAGATAACATGCTTGTTATTTGCTAAACTCTATATTATTCAGTTCTTAAATGTTTAAAATTACTTGTATTTGTAAAAAACACTATTTCAAGAATACCCACACCCTTACAATGCACCCTTAACAATGATAATATTTAAAATATGCAAAACTTTATAAATTAATATATGTATCAAGCTATTTACTATACATTTATAATCAGTGCTAAAATTTGTATTAATAGACATTTCAATATCTAACACAGTAATATTATAAATAACCCCTCGTATATGCTCTATTGTAGCTAAAGTCACATACAACTTGTTGAAATCCCTCGTAACGCACCCGCCAAGTTGATTTACGACTTCAGGCAAAAAAACCGTGTTGGCTCTGATCACATAACAGGAGTAATTTAACTATTTATATTTAAACTATGGTAGTATTAAACGTTGGCATATGGCTACTATTTCCTCTACCATCTTTAACTTAACAAACATTTGGCAACATTGGATCGCTCCGTGCCTTACCGTACGAACGAGACCTGCCAGGCTAGGTGATCCCGGTGATCACATGTGTGATCTGGAGTCATTATTCCGCCGTTAGGGGCGAGCGGGGCGGGGGGGGCGACGACGCGCTCCGCCGATAGCGGCTGAAAAAAGCGAACGTCGACGTAAAAACCGCAATCACAGCCAACGCGACGCGAAAGTGGCGGATGGAGACGCTCGTATCGGGAAGTTCGTCGCTTCTAGTGGCTTGTCGAGGGTTTTTTCTTGGTGTACGCCGGAAGGTTACGTTCTGGAGGAGTTATAAATAACGTAATAACAACGCGGGGGGAAGGGGGAGATGGAGATGTCGGGCGAGCAGACGATGAAAAACGTAAGTACGGTGTTTTATACGGATTTCTCCGATCAAACGTGTACGTAGAATGCGGTTAAGTTCCGATTTGTATTAACTGATTGTAGTTATTAGAGATTATACAGGGTGTTCCTGTTTTAATGACCAACACTATCAGAATCAAATCCATTACTCATGATCAGTAGGTACCGAATAAAACAAACGCACGCGGAAAACACAGACGCACGTGTCTATCAAAATGTCTTTTATAAATATAAATATTTTCACGGCTTTGTTCAGTAGACGAGCCTGGCCTTTCACTACTTCACTTTACCCAATTTGAATTGCATTTTTATTTAGGCAAATAGCAAATGTTTGTTAATAATTATAAACTACTTTTCTACCACGCGAAAATGATAACTGATGGATGAAGAAAGAAGAGAAGTCGGGCCGTGTGCATCTGTTCCAAATGTAGTCAACGGCGGACTCGCCTGCATAGGAGAACGGACCCAAGCGATGTCCGACTTATTCCGCCACGTATTAAAAGGGAATTTAAATTGCCAACTTTTTACCTGAGCAGAGTGTGCTGATTACAGCCTATGTGATGTCGGCGCTGATTAGTGTGGTGGATATTTATTATAAAATTCTCATAACTTCATATTGATTACACAGTGTTTATACAAATACGAATTTAATTATTGATTGTTTCTGTTATTATTAAGAGGTTCTGTAGCTCTGCAGCGCTTGTCATTGAATAGATATTAAAAACAAGGTTATTGACCTAAATACGGTAGGATTGCCGGATTGTTAGTATTGGATTTTATTTCGTTATTTATGTAATGAAATATGTGAATGTTTTTTTTGATCCGTTGCAGTTCTGTATTGTCAATATTAAATATATTTTATGTTGAAACTTACATACTTTTAAAAAATAATGTATAGCATTAATTGTATATTATAATAAGTAGGTACTATAGGAAAATATTTTAATTTGGCAACGTCGCGTCATGCCGATACTGCCTGAATTTCAATATAGAATTCTGCAATGTGCTGCTACTCCTCCATTTTCACCACAAAACCACAATACTTATTATTCTAGATTGTATCAATTTATAAATTTAAAAATGAGACGTACACCTTAACAGATATTTGACAATTGTTATAATTTCTATGAAACAATTGACGACTATGTCCGATTACGTCATTTGTGCTGTCACGCGCGGTGAGTCGATGCAAACGGGTAAAGAAACATACTAGAAAAAGCACGGTTGCTGGGATTTAGCCGACGATGGTTCTAGATCTACGGTAAGACCTGACAACTCACTACGCTAGACACCTTACCGCCTAACGCCCTGTATCCGCGATTGGATACCAATTGGTGTCGCAAGAGGCATTTTTTTATGTCGGCCATAAACCGGCGATTTTACGGTCTTTATTACGGCTACCCGTGCAAACCGAATCGATTTAGCGGCAAGGGAACAAATATTTGGTTTCGGTGTCGAGACGCAAAAAGGTAAATATTTATCGAAAGCCGGGCATTTCGGAGTCCGGAGAAACAAGCATGACGCGACATGCAACCTTCGATGTATCGGCGAAACTTCGCGGATTCGCGAGAAACCACGCAGACACCCATTAATTAATAATCGGAACAGTTCTGCTCAGCAAAACTATAGAGGTCCAAATACTAGTGGCCAAAAATGATGGGGTATACAGGGAAGTCAAAACAATGCCAGGACTTCCTATACATTATTGTCCTATCTGGTTTCCTTACGGATATACAGGGCTTCCAAATGAAAACCGTTGCAAGCCGAGTCCCAGGAAATTTCCTAATTCATGTTTGTCTTTTGGTACTGGCCATTTCCAGATGGTTTCCGTTTTCTCTGGATCAGTCTTCACTGTAAGAAATAATGTGTCTCAAGTATCCTGTATAATACAGAGTGTTATAAAAAACACTAGTATAAATTCAGTACCTGATAGATTTTCAGGTGTGGTTGAGGAGGGGCAAAAAGTTAGGACCTAAAATGTTCCCGCGCAGTATTGCAGCGTACTGTATGATATAGCCAAAAATTAATAACTCTAGGGCATTTAGCATCCCCAGAAACCCTACATAACAAAATTTCAGTTCATTCGGTAGAATTTTGTTGAAGATAAAACCGAAACTAGATTCTAAAACATTATTTTCAAAGCCCTGTATTTTAAAAACGGAAAAAGATACGGATATAGATGGTTCATAGCAACAAAATGTAATATTTTTTGAAAATCTATCAGGCACTGAATTTATGCTAGTGTTTTTCAGAACATCCTGTATATTTATCAGGCGCTCGGTTGGCGGTCTTTTCAATAGCGTAAAAATATACAAAAAAACAAAAGTACGGCATATGTCTCGGAAATGCGATATTCTATTGTTTTTGTGATATATGCGTGTATAGTAAAATTGTTCGGGCGATAAGTGTCACTTTAACGCCCTCGTGCGTTGATAACTGTAGCTGCTGTAATACACTAAATATTCACTCTCCTTTAACTAACGGTGTGTACTCTATTTTTATTGAAGTAAAATATCAATTTGTGTACCACATTTTATGAAAAAAGATAAAGAACTACAAACAATATAACACAATTTAATAATACTAATATAATTATGAACTACATTTTTGTCTTTACAATACTATTAACGGAATTGCTTACAAAAATATTAGGACAGAATTTGTCTTGTCCATTTTCTGCTTGTTCTGTAGGACTACTTTTTGTAACTTCAGTAACACTAGTATTTTTGGAAAATTCTGCGGAAGATCCAGATCACCTACTAGTTGAAGACATATTAGTGTCAATATAATTTTTTGCTTTGTTTTTGTTGTAAAGTTTTTTTGATTTTCCCGGCAACACGCTTCCTTTCGCTTCCTACGTGGTTTTAAAAATTTCATAAAGCGTACTCGTAATGTCTTTTGTATTACTATCACTATTAAAATCCATATTTTACCAATTATATATGAAAAATCAGTCGCCTTGCTAAAGGTTTTTCGCGTACTAAATACGGCGTACATGAAAACCGCGTTTGTTGATATTATTGCTAGGCATCCGTCACAACTGTCAATTTTCGCGTAACCATCCTGTACCACCAGCGCTTGCCGCGTTAGACTTTTTCTCCGCTGTGTATTCAGGACTATTACCGACCTAGGAAACGGTCGAAACGTAAATCCAGACCGAAGCGATTCCAACTAGACGTCCTCGGGCAACGTATAATTTTACCAAGACCCATTACTCACGCTCCGATTTTCTGATACCACCCGTATTGGGTGTCGGACGAGGGGAGCAGCGGAGAATCGATGGCGAGGACCGATAGACAGAACGCGGCATTATTATTGGGAACGCTAATCCAGTGCACCTTGATTAATACAGGTGGCGACGCCCGCGGGATTATCCGGCATTAGTCCCAACAGGCAACCCGATAAGTGGTTGATCAGGAAAGGTGGATGGCGGTTTGGCAGATTCTACCGCAATTCTAGCGCGAGACGTCGGTTTCACCTTTGCCGTTCTTTGCTCTAATTCACCGAGAAAAACCAAAGTCGTCCAGCTATTTCCGCGCATTTTTTTGACATCCGTCCTAACGAAAGGCCGCGTTTAGAAAATCCTTCTTTATACAGTCGTTAGTTACGTGCCAGCCTTTCAGAGTCTCCAGATCTTCCTCCCGCCTCCGACGTAGTTCGGCGCCTTATACGTACCGCACGATTTCGGAATATCTTGAAAATAACGAGTGTATCTGTACTCTACCGGCAGCGTATCGTGCCCGGTGATCTACCCGTCCATCCTCGACGAGTTCACGGCCCTTCTGAGCGCTCCAAGAGGCGAATGACTCCTGAAAAGGTCTAGGATGCCGTCTTTCTGGAGGCGTCAACAACCCGAAGAATCCAATGGAGACTTTGACGGAACCTCAAGATGATCGTTTATGACAAACGTCAATAAAAAAACCTAGTTTTGGTAGTACAAATGGTGACAAAATATATTTTTTTACTGTATTGTAAAGGTATTTAAGGAAATATATATACATTTTTCTAAAATTTCTATTAATGAAGTTATATGTATGCTCTTCGGTGTAAGTAACGCTGGTCGGGGCATTAGTCCTCACAGTAGTTAGTGTCACACAATATTATAATGAAAAATGTATAAAAAAACGATATCTAAATACAGGAAACAAACTGTTGTTTACATTAAAAAACGCAAATATTAAAGAAAATGGCATAGAAACAAAGAATATTTGTTGTTTAGTCTTTGTAAATTGTGCCTAAACATGCTACAACCTAAAGAATGATATTAAACGGATGCTGTCTTGTCTATTTGTCTTTGTGCGTCACAAAATGAAATGTACTGAAATGCAACGTCGTAAAGAAAGCTATGAAACATAAAAACATATGGCGTATTTTAATACAAATAATATTTTAAATGTAGCAAATCATATAAAATTCTTTTAAAAATTCAAGTTTATCGAGTCTAGGTCCAGTTCTTCTAAAAGTAATTATAAATTCACTGAACTTAAACAGCAGAAATAATCCTAATGACAAATTGTGGCACAGTCAATGTAATCCTGGTTGCCTAACGGACTAACACAAACCTACCATTAAAATATTTGAAATAAATGTTTTTTTCAAACAACGTTTACCATCAAAATTGTATCTTTTGGGAAACCATAAACTTTTAGTTTCTTCCACATCAGTTCTCGTTTATATTTTAGAAGTCGCTGTTAACTGGCAAGCAAATAACCCCCGCTGTGTGTCGATTTGATTAAAACCAGAGTACAGGCATCAAAATTGCGCATTTTTCCAATCGGACATCACCACGCCCCGTGTGCAAAATTCGATCCCAATCGTGTCTTGCTGCGTCAAAATACTATACACGGTGGTCAACTTGCAAAGGCAAAGAACTAAATAACTGTACGTTTGAGGATCATATACATCTATTAAAAATGATCGAATTGAAACATTAAATCACGTCATGCAGATCTCTAATATCTTTGCAATGCAACATATTGTTCACACAATATATCACGTAAATCTCTTATATTTCTGAAACGGACTGTGCCCCCGTTCGGATGCTGGGCCTTTCACTCGCCTAATTACGTTCGTCGGAGGATAATTATTATCATTGTTCTGCGTTCTGGATCCCTCCGCCAAACCGTTCCGGTCCCGCAGGTCTCTTTGTCATTCACGGAATAATCTAATGGGAGCGGTTTTTTACGCGGTACGCGGACCGTGACCGAGGACTCGTCCTAGTTCGGCTGTTACAGCGGCGAGGTCCTGATAGCGTTGGTACTGAAGAGGTGCTAGTGAAGCGGACGAAACGTCGGGGCGAAAAAATTACTGGCCAGGCAAAACAATAATAAGAAGCCGTCATCTTATTTAATATTGTGTATAGTATATTGTCAAATTAAGCTTGTTTTTTTTTTAAGATTAAGTTCTGATAATGGTTTATGCATGTTCAAATGCTGAAATGGTTGATATGGTTTACATGTATGGCCTTGCAGAGTTGCAAAAAGCTATTCTAAACGAAATTAAAGACCCAAATACTAGTATTAGGAAGATCGATAAATTAGTTTGGTTATTTATGAAGCATCAACAGCTATACCCGTATCGCATACAAAGTGTTTCAAGTCTTACTACCGCAAGACTATCCTGATAATTTTTAAATGAAAGATTCGGCAATAACGTGATTGGACTAGACTCAAGAACCCTATTGATTTGTTTAGGTGTATTAGGTAGGTAGGTATATTATTCTCAAAATGCTCATCCTATTAAGTACTTTATTTTTTCTACGTACATATCTGTCTGATATCAAATGGAAATTATATTATATTAACACAAATACGGATACTTTATTAATTTACTAGTATTAGTGTTATATTATTTATATACGAGTATATTTTTTTAACGAAACTGACGTACAAAAACCACATTAAGTCCGTTTATATTCCTACGCAACCTTATTGTACTCGAAGTTAATCAAACATAAAAAAGCACAAAAAGCGTAAAACTCTTTCAGAGATCGACCAATTTCCAAAGCGTAGAGTCCAACACGGACAAAGGACGGTCAACAACTCGCCCCCGTCGTCCATTCTCCGATTCAACAAGTGCAGGAACTTGGCCGGTTCGGCGCCGTCCCTTTTTCTGTTATTTCTATCGTCGCCCTACGAAAGGAACTTGTTACGCGAATTAGGAATCGAATTGGCCGTAATCGAGCTTCCTACTTCCTAACAAACCGACGAGCCGTCAAATTGGCACCAACGTCTGCAGAATTGGTCAAGCCTCCGTCTCTTTTCGGACTCCGACTGGGATTTAGTCTGATAGTGGAACGAATTTTGTTGGAAACAATGTTCTGTTAAACTACAGTCGGGGGGAGTGGAGAGTAACTCATTTTTTAACCCGCTGGTAATTTATAGCAGTTAACACAAAATACAGCGCGAAAACTAGTGGAAGAAAGAAGAGGTTGATGACGACACGAAATACGCGATTCGTTGAACAATTTGCGGATGGCAGTTTACAAATGAGCTTTCGTCAATAAACAAATTATATGGTTATTTCAGGGGATGAAATTTTGCTTGGAATATCTACGTATCTAGAAGGGTGTTTTCGCGAGTCATGAATTTCCGTTTTATAAAACTAAATTGAGAGTATGCTGATAGACTGAAAGAGACGAAACAGTGATATGGCGAAAAAACTATTTAAGACAAATATTTAAATAGAAATCTGAATCGAAGAATATGTTTCACTGAGGAAACATGGATAAATGAAGGCCATACGATGACAAAAGTGTGGCACTATTGCAATATCGAAGACAAATGGCAGACAATTCTTGCAGGATTTTCGAGTGGATTAAAGTCACTTTCTGGAAAAGGACGGCGTATATTGGAGTACAGCAGGATTTTTGGAACAGGGTTTAATTGTTATACATATTTAGGTATTAACAATATTGTGTGAAACTAACTACTCCTTTCTAATATAGTAAAAAAAAGGTTTAATTGTTGATTATCAGGTTATAATCTATTTCGAAATCTTCCCAAATATTCTCGTTGCCTAGCACGTCCATTGAAATTTAATTACCAACATAAAAACAGTCACATTTCATATCTGAATATGAAAAACTATTATGTCTGGATAAATATTTTACTTATTAACTTTAACATAAATCTCATCTAATAATTGTTAAAATTTAACTTACAATTGCTGCCTACTACGTTATGATATTGTACAAGGAATAAGTAATTATGCAGGCGCATCGTTAACTTATTTTTGTTAATTTTTTGTTCTTTAAACCCTTCTGAAGTGGTACGCTTATGAAATTTTGCTCTCTGCAACCTCCATTTCCCTTATTCATCAAAGTGCTCTAAATTAGTAAATCTACAATTTTGAAACTGAATATAAAAATCGTCAACCTGCGAAAGATCTTAGGGTTTCCAACGACCAGTTCCTCTTAATGATTTTCGATTTTGTTTATTCGACGAATACCGTAGACAGTTGGTAAGTGATAAATACTTTGGAAAGCGAGATAATTATATCAAATCGTCCTGCTGCAATTTTCCCCCGTCACCGACAATTCGTTATCTATTTCCAAGAAGTTGACAAGTGACCTTGTCTTCAACGTGCCGAAGCCAAATGAAATACAAACAAAGCCTGATGAGAGACTCGAGGAAAATACACTTGCGTAATAGGGACAAGGAGACACCTTTCAAACGTGTTTGTAGAGGAAGCGGACATGTGTCAATTATTTTTGAGTGGACTCGAATTGGTTTTGCCGCGATATGGGTACAATTTGTTGAGCAAATCGTAAATACTCGAATATCCTCTTCTCTTTGATTTTTTTTAAGAAATACACGACTTACAAACACCTAAAGTTGTGATATAAAAACTGTACAAAATCGTGTAGTGTGTGAACCGCTTTAGCGGTAACAGATCCATCCAAGGTAATTCAATCAAAGGTGAACTCAAATCAACATTAAATAATAAAGCCAAATTTATATGTAATGTATAAAAAATAACCACGTATATTCTACAATAAATATGCATACTGATTTATCCCGCTATTTTTCCGGAAGTAATAGAATATCCAACTGTCAGTCACAAAGTAATAGTAAAGGCGACTACATTATAAATCATACTTATTTAAAGCGATGATACCCTACAATCAAGTAGTCGGGTTCTGAATACCAATTGTTTTGATCGCCTCGAATGAGGTATAATTGTTGGTGTCTTTATAGTTTACAAAAAATTAATGGGAAAAAATTTCCTTTCACAATCGGCTCTAATTATGAGATAAAAAAAATAGTAATCTAACTCAACTAAAAATAACAACGCAACAGTTAGTACAGTAGCAGATATTTATTGTATTATTTTTAGAAATCTGTAATTACAATTTCGACAAATACGTATTTAATTGTCAATTAAATTCGAATTTGAAACAAAAACTATTGAGTCTACATATATGTATAAGACTTTAAAGAAACTCCTTTTCAGATTTTGTAGATTTTCTTGTTCCAGATTTCAATCTGACGAATTTTATTTGCGATAAAAATAGACATTTACACGACGTATAGAATAAGTTTAAAACAAGAAAATTAATTAAAATAAGTTTTGTTTCATGGAAACCTATTTGGAAAACTAAATAACCATCTTGATCAGGGTGTTTGAGTTAAGTGTATTTCATTCAGTGTTCAAATTTAAAGAATAATTACACACAATTTTTTTTAATTCATATAATAGCGTAACATTTTTGTATGCCAGTGGTGTGCAATAAACTTAAAATATTCAGTAACGTATTAAAAAAATATGGCTTGACCGTTGCTAGAAAAGCCATGGGCGTGGATACGGCGAGGCCATGATTCACGATCGATATAAAGCAAATACAACTTTCTATGCATCCGGTTACGAATGATTATACATACAATTATTCATATTGTTTTTCACCCAACAATGGTTGCTTGTATGTCTCTGTTTAAACCTGCATCAGTAATAAACCATCATCGCAACGGATAACATAAACTTTTGCCTTGAAATGAAAGATGTACGCATATACAATATTTTTAAAGTCAGTTGCTCGTTTGTCATAAAAGCATTCTTTAACATAACTCTCTTCTTTTGTAATTTGGGTTTTTAGTAAAAATTATTTTAGACATGCTTAAATTTTTATGCAGTGCCATTTCTAAATTGATGACGGTAGTGTGGACAAGTTTATAAATAATTATTTGTAAATCCATGCAGCTGTGAAAGCACGGAAAACTGTTACATTTGTTAGGACTCCACCGAACACACGCTGATGGTTTGCCTCACAACGATCCCACCTATTAAATTTAATATGTTTATTATAATAAAAACGTACGAAACAGCTACATGCGTTTTAAACAAACACAATTCTTCGTTTATAACATGCCAACTCTGACGTAACTATTATACCGGACGTTACTTCATCGACCGAGTTTATTGTTCGACGAAAAAAAAATCGTTTAAACGGGGACCGTTTGCAGCGCTTAACCGCAGGAAGCGCCTAACGGCGAGAACCTCTCTCTAGCGTCCTTTCTAGATGTCGTTCGTAAATAAGACCTCCATGAAATGTTAAAGTTGATGGGAGCCGTAACCTTTTCAAAATGCGGCGGAGCCCCAGTTCTTATGGGCGAAGCCCCTTTCTATCACGATCGCCATTCCCAGCGATGCGATGGTCGCATCTACTAGCTCTATACAGGGCGGCCACGGGGAAAACTAACAATGCGGATGCCTATTTTAAGGTACCGGTGAAAAAGTTTTTCTTTATTATTAGGGTGTAGTGATGACAATTCTCCGGATTAGTTGTACATTGAACAATATGTGCTCTGATAAAAAAGATTGATTCATCTTTATTTTACGTTGAATTTAAAATTTTCATGAGGTAGCAGTAACGCTGGAAATGCTACGTTTCCATTCAAAATCGATCCGGGAATTAGCGTATTAGTAATATATAGGGTGACGTTGTTTTTTTTTGTACAAAATACAGGGCGTTGTTTGCTAGCAATGCTGCCATTCTGTATTTTTTTTTTTAATTAGGTTCTCCCCATTCTTGATCACGTCATATTATCGAGAAAGAGTTTATAAAATTCGTTTTTTTCTCAGTGTAACACACGCTTTTGTTTTACACGGCCGCCCAAGATCAAAATATTGCCCTTACAAACTCGCAATCGCAAATCACCGATTTTTTTTTATATAACACGTGTACCGTAACAATCTCTATTTCAATTTAATGTGTGGTAGAGGGGTAGGCGTATTGCTACTACCCTAAATCATTATTATTCCTTCTATAGCGGACGTTACGGAATTTGCTATTGTTATTATATACGGAAATGCTCGGCTAAGGCATATTATGAAGATAAATACTATCGTTCCGTCCCATAGCAAGCGGGAACATCGTCGAATGCTATATTAAGAGAATGTCCAACGGTCTATGTGGGTGGCGAAAAAACGTGCTACAATAAAAACTAAAAACGGCTATGACGACTTCTATACGGATTCGGACACTTGCATATTTAACCGACCCAGCACACTGTCACCTTTGAGAAATGTAACTGATCAAATATCGCTTAAGGTCGCCGTACTTCTCGCCGTAAAATGATCAAATTTGTGGCGTTTTTTAGGCACAGAAATATGAAAAAATAAAACATGTAGAACAAAAGTAATATCAAAACTAGAATTCTTGATGTTTTGTTTATCCACTTTTACTGTTTAAACTTTCCTCAGATTAAAAAATAACTGTTTATTTCATTATAAAATAATTTGGAAAAAAACTTACCTATGGCGAGGGAAAATTCGGAGATATCAGCCGGCTACCTGAAATAAAAAACATTAAAAAAATACAAATTCAAGTGAAAGAGAACACACAAAGGCAAACAAACAAGGCTTTGCGTAATTTAAGTTTAAGACAGATTTTCTTAAATAAGTTCCCAGCAAGAAAAAAAAATAACTGCTAAAAATAAACAGTTCTTCTACTGCTTCAATAATGGCATTAATTAAATTTATTTAGAAATCAATTTAAGTAGAAAAACTTTTTAATTAGTATACAATTTTAATCACAATTTAGCTTAATAAATAAAGTTGAAGTTGTTTACATGGCGTGTATAGAGCGTTACAAAACGGGTCGTCATTTTAATGGTGAATCCTACTTTACGAAAAAGAGTTCGCAAATGCTTAATTTTCTAAAAATACATAGCTTTAAATACTAATTAATAAAATAATTAAACAGAAAGTAAGAAAATTAGCAATTACATTTGGACTTTATCTTGCAAACGTGAAAAAAGAACGGAAAAAGCATGAATCGCGACATGATATGTGTGCAGGTGTGGATACACCTTTATTTGGCAGTGCGGACACGCCTTTAATTAGGGACCGCCGGCCGAATGACAACTAAATTATCGCTACGCCTTCGAATTTCGGTCGATATAGGAATTAATTGAAGTGAAACCGTTTGCTAGGCCTTTTTCGTGCATTTCCTATCGCCGTCCAAATTAGAACAATGGCGACGGGAAACGCAAAAACCGTGGGGATAATTTAGACGAATAAGCGTCATAATTAGTGGACTGTTTAGTTATTTTACATATTAATTAGCGTGTGTCACATACAGGATGTGCTCTCGAACAGGATGCGATTTGGCAATTCTAAATATCAACATAGAAAAAGAGAGCCTTGTAAATTGTTTCACAACTAATTTTTACAGTGTCGAAAAATGAAAGTAATGCTGTCTACTTGTCCAAGACGACTTTGTAAGTGCAAAAAAAAAGAACTGCAACAGTTGACGTTTTGATAAAAAAAAATAAACGACGGAAGAACTATACAGGAATTTTTTAATGAGGCAATTTAAACAAATTTTGGCGAAACATGACCAAACTTTACGGTGGTTTCACGTCTGAGATGGACATAAAACGTACTGGAACTGAGTCATATTGAACTGTTCCAGCGTAAGTTCTACGATTACTAGATACGTTTAAAGTTATAAACCAAGACAACTTTGACTTCATTTACTTTGTAGAGCACTTCGTATACTCATCTACAATAATCCTATCAAATCGAGATTACATTTTACAGTAGCTAGTATCGAATCCCGGCTTCTACTTTATCACAGGTCAAATCTTGTGTTTCACGGTGCTTTCTAACGTAAGAATATCGACAACCATCACTAGTGGTACAATTGGATTTCAATAACTTTATATGAAAACTCGAAGGTCTTCAGTAGACTGAGCAATTATTAGGTATCAGTGAAATATTACACCGGGTTTAGGGTGCTTTCAAAGGTTTCGTCAAAGGGAACAGAAACTTACTAAAGGAAAATCTTCTTGTTTTTCGATTAGCGGCATGACAAAAAGTAAATTTGAGGAAATTACTTTACATATTACACTATAAAGCTTTACGCTTTCACGTCTATATTTCTGACGCATGAAAAATAAATTTCACCACAAATTATATATACATATTTCTTGAACTTAAACTAGAGAACTCACAAACTTAACGTTTTTTACTACACATGTATGTGTCGTCTTTGCGATTTCACCGTTACATTTTTTACGAGTAATAAAAACTGTAACAATGCACGTTTCTCAGTGTATACGGCAATTATTCCTACGTCGTTAGTTTTTAATACCAGATATAATTGCGGGTGGATTACAGTCATCTGTTCGTCGACACGTAATGACTTGTCTTTCTACATTGTGTGTGTAATAGTGCCTCAATTGCATGGAGAAACTATATAAAAAAATATTAACGGTGCACAGATAATAACTTGTTGTGGAAAATGGAAATTTATTTTCAGTCGGATGAATGCAAGTCATCACTTTAGTAATTTTGTTTCCAGTTTCGAAAATGAGAAGAATTTGATTTTTTTTTCACAAATACAAGTAATTTTAGACATTTCAGAACAGAATAATATAGAATTTAGCAAATAACAGGAATGATATCTCATGCCACCTGCGAATATTCAAAAGCACCGAAGTAAAACGCATATATAACGGCTGGAAGTGGTCTAACCAACAAATTTTTAGGTACAGAAATCTTTCAAAATACGTATTTTTTAAATTCAAATGTAGATGAAAATATTATTATAACATAAACTTACATGGTTCTGCATATAAGATTGTTCACTTTTCGTGAAAATAATTGTTAAAATGTGGGGTTAGAATAGCAAAATAATGTGTGTCAAACAAATCCATTTTAAAAGTTATTATATTAATTGAGAGAAATTTAAATAGTAAAAGTGGATAAACAAAACATCAGTAATTTAATTTTTCATATTACTTTTGCACTACGTGTTTAATTTTTCGAAATTTCTGTACCTAAAAAACACCATAAGTTTGAACATTTTACGGCGAGAAATACGGCGACCTTAAAGTATGTGAAATATATCTTTAATGAATTTTAGCGGTTGCTCTATCGTTTAATTTTAAAGAAAAAATCCGTTTCGTTAACAATTTCAGTGAAGTCATGAGGGAAATCGATGTCTCGTCCTCAAAATCAATACATCTTCGGTTGCGATAGGAAAAAAACTGTTCCGTGACCAAAATTTGCAGTATATTCTTGGAATTCGTAATGTTTTTAGCGTGTCTGTTAATACCTAAATCTAATGTTACTCTAATGTAGAAGAAATGCGATCTAAAGCTGCTAAAACATTTCTAGATATGAAAGCATACATATACAACGATATGCCACATACCGGCTAAGCTCCCACCCAAAAAAGCGCCTCACGTTACGCAAAAACGGCTAAAAAACCGCCGCAACATCTGTCCCCCAACACCTACATCCAAACTGATGCAACGCAACCACACACAGTCGTGAAACAAAGCTTTCTTATGTACAAGCGCATCGAATCAAAAAATCGTATGTACAGAAAAAAATCGGGGAAAGAAAACTTACAGCTAAACAAAAACGTGTAAAAAATAAATCCTATCTATGCACACAATCAAGTAAACCACGCTCTACCCCCACAGATAGAACGGATGCAAAGCACAAGCACGATCGCACACATCTAGAAAGCTGTGTGTATATACCGGCAGCAACTGACGGTCGCTCCGAACTCGAACCGAAAGCTCTGGAGGAACTGAGGAAAACCGAGCAAAGCATGTAAAATATAACACACGAATCGCCTCGCCGAAGATCGGTGTTCGCCGCGCGCTTCCGCGATTACGTCAATATACGCGCCGTCTCCGTCGCACCCGCGATCCGCCCCCGCAGCCAGCGGGACAAGTGACTATCGCCGGATCCGACGCCTCTCTCTCTCTCGCGCTCGAGGAGAGCGCGCAGCCCATCCTCTTCCCCGGAGAAGAGAGGGATCCTCTGCTAGGATTGCCTTGCGGTTACGGGATTTTTTCGGGGTGGCATTCGGGACGTTCAGTCGGAGACGGCGAACGGGGGCAGGGATATCCGTCGGTCGCGGGGTCTGGACGCGCCTTTACGACAGCGGCTAATAAGGGACCCGACGGATTAAAATGTGGAGCTTGATCCGTGGCATTAGAAACTGGGTTTAGTTTTTTGAAGGTTCAACTTTTGTGGTATCGTTGTTGTTGTTTGTTTTCTCCGAGGAAATTACCATGCCATGCAATAATAGAGGGGACATTAAAAATTTGCCACCTTGGTGTTCTTCGCTTCGAACTAAAAAAACGCTGGTCCAAAGTCTTTGGTATCGAGCTTAGTCTCTTTTTTCTTTGGGGAAACGTAAAGTACATGCCATGCAATAATAGGGTGGGACATTGTCAGTATAGTTTTCTTCGTTTTGAACTAAAAACAACGTTCTAGTCGTTAAATGTTGTCTTCTTTCAACACATCTCGTAAAGGTGATTTATAAACCTTAATTTTTAAAACCCCCTCATAAAAAAATCGAGGGGTGTTAGTTCTGATGACTTTTATCAATCCATTTTTCTGGGAAAGTGGTGAAATTTAGGTAACTCACGCTGTTCAATGTATGTTCATAAATATAAGACCCAATTAAATGCCTACCGATGGCACCATACTCCAAAATGACCTTGGTTTTAAACTGGATTTACAATGTGGGGATTTTCAATGGACCAAACTTGTTCGTTACGCCTGTTTGGCAAACTATTATTGACAAACCGACTTTGGTTCGTCTAAAGAACGCACCGTAACAGATTCTGATCAACAGTTTCTACATTTACTACAATTTGAGCTATAAAATTAAGTCTGTTTCCAATACGACGCTCAGAAAAATACTCCAAATTATGAATTTTGTACTCGTGATACCCGGTCTTTAAAATTCGTCGAACGGTTAATTTATCCAAATTCAATTCCCGGCTAGCCTGCCGTATAAAATTTCGTGGACTTTGTTCGAAATACAGTCTTTACCCTTCCGTCAATTATTTGATTCTTCCGAACAGAAAATGCATCTTCATTTCGTCGCAAGGTCGCCTCCAATCTTGTAAAGGTTCTACGATTAGGAATGAGGCGCTCTGGATACCTTTTCTCGATATAATCTACAGTCTGAATGAGAAAACATTTTGTAAGCAAAAGTTATACGTCTGAATAATGACAAGTATGTTGTGATACATATGCACTTTAAACAATGAACATTCAATTATTTCTCAGCAACTACTTTATCCCTCCACCGCTAATCTGATTTTTAGGTGGTATTTTTTTCCAAACTCTTTAGCTTATATTGCTTATAACTTGTAAACGGGAATATCACGTATTTGACTCCCATCTTAAAAACTGGACATACTCCAGCCTGTTTCCGGTCGGCCTAATCTAATCTAATAGAACCAAACCAAAAGATATAGAACCACGACTTTTTCGACGGTTCCTCGTCCACTTAAAGGGCATAAATTCGAATGTGGCACGCGCAACCGGCCGACAGAACGGCTTTATTGGAGCCTCAGACGGGATATAAATGAGGCAGGTGCCCGATACATCTGCCTCGACTCTCAGCTGTTCCATTATTTCCGGAGTTGAACACGCGCCGTGGTCCCGACGTTCCACATGCCCGCTCCTCCGGGAGGCGCGGAGTCGAAAGGGGGAAGCCTCGGTGCATCCTGGTTAGCGTCGGCCAACTGTTGAGCCGGGGCTGCAGGTAAAATCGGAAGAAGTGGAAGAAATCTAAGGGCGATCGCTCAACTCTCGTCGAAGATTCGATGCGGGAACTTTAAACGTCACGAATTGATTCGAGAGTGTGTCGAATGACGTCATACGTTAACGGTATGCGCCACTAATATTACGATTACCGTCGCACAAAAAAAGTCCGTACTTTTGGCCAGACCTACCTGAAACTTTCAATACGATAAAGTCATAAGAAAACAAATTATTTTTCAGCTGCGCTTTCTGATGTTTCATAAAATCTATGTAATTAAGTTTCATACAGTGCATTTAAAAGGTAACAACAGGTAACACTGCCACGCGCTGGTACACTTATGCTCATTGGTACACGAGTGGTTAGGTTAGGAGTTAATTATTTTTAAATTTCTTTGTAGCACTACCGATTTCACAAACGTTAATCTATAGTTATTATTATTACTATACAGGGTGTTTCTTAAACGGAGGTCAAAACTCCAGGACCGTATTCTTTATATATTTTTAGGTATTAACAATATTGTGTGAAACTAACTACTCTGCGGACCAATACCCCGACCAGCGTTGAATTACACAGACAATATCTATCCATATATTCTTTATTGCATTTTTTACTGTATTATAAAGGTTTTTAAAGCTAATATATCATCAAATAATTTTAATTTATTGGTATAATAATTTTTAGTTAGATATTTGACTCAACTTAAAGGAGGCCACCTGAAGAAGCAATCCTAAAAAATGCAGAAATAGGTCAGAACTCATCTATTGTGCTTGAATTTTCGAGTTCCCACAGTTTCAAATGTGAACTTATTAAACCGGGTTAGTAAATTTACCTAGATTAATTTTTATTTCAAATAATTATTGAATAGAGCTTTGTCTGTGGAATTGTTCATTAGCATACCAAGATGTTTGATATCAGAGAGCATATATATGACTTCATTGATAGGAATTGTAGGAGATTTGATTTATATTAGCTTAAAAAACTTTTCTAATACACTAAAAACCGTGTTCTTCTTAAAAAAAATCAGTTTTTAATATTTAATTTCTAAAGCGCTTGAGATAATTTTACCAAATTCGGTGTGCATATTTACTATGCCAGTAGGTGTGGAACAAAAAATTACCAGCTTCAGAAACTTACCAGTGGCGGAGATGTGGATGCCACTGACAATTATTTGCCAAAAAAATATATATCGCCCTGTATAATATTACAAATAAATCACATCATATGCGCCATTGTATTATCTTCACTTTTTGTTTCTTCACACTTTTTTGCATTCCAAACGGATTAACAAAATAGATTTATTTGATAACTTTGAATACTGTATATAGGGTTACTTTTTTAAAAAGATTAAGTTTTAATAATGGCTTATGCTTATTCAAATGGTGATATGGCCAAACTAGTTTACATTTATGACCTTACAGATGGAAATGGTACTGAGGCTAGACGAACTTATATGGAAGGATTTCCAAATCATCCAAATCCAAGAATGTTCAGAAATATTTCTGAACGTCATTCAGAGTTACATATTTACAAATCCCTTTTTGAAATTTAACACAAGTACTTGATGTTATCTTCTAAGTTTTCTGTTGTTTATTGAAGCTACCCTCTTTGTGAAAAATTTTATATTTAATGATTAGACGTCTGTTAATACAAAATTAGACCAGCTACAATCGGTAAATGAAAGTTTTCATTCATTTCTTTTATATTTTTTTACTGAAGACATTTTATGAACCATATAATTTTATAAGAATTTAGCATATGCCCTTATTTTTGGGACCGTTCTGTATACAGAGTGTTGACACATTTTTGACCGTTAAAGAAACTTCAAAATTAAGGGATCTTCAAAAATTTTTTTGATTAAACTTCTAACGTGGGTATATTAAAACACTAATTAACGGAAAACATACAGGGTGTTGGAAATAACCGAACCAATCCCTAATCCTCTCCCATTGGGTCGAAGCGTTTATCCGAGAAACCAAACGCCGTTGTTCGGTCGAAACCGATAGAATCACCACGCCTATGGTCACGATTATATTTAATACCTCTCTGCAACGAGTGTGCCACTGCAAACCGAAATCCAGCCAGCTCCTGCACTGACACCTGTTGCCCACATATGTTAATAAAGCCACAGGGCACACACATACACACACAGACACACCACGCCACTTTTATTATACCCTGTTAACGTCAGCGTCGTCGTAGTGCAGGATACAGAGTCCTGGTAGACGTCTGAAAGTTGGAAATGTTCTAATTTGCATGCAACATGTATATATACTTGTAATGAGAACAAAATTCACTCTATTAAAAGTGCCGCCGTATTCTAGAAGTATACAATTACAAATAATTTTAAACATTTAATAACTGAACAATCTAGGGCTTAGCAAATAACAGGAATCTATGGTTTTATAAGTTTCCGTATCTATATAATGACAGGAATGTCACCTCATGCCACCTGCGAATTTTCTGCGTCTAACCAACAAATTTTTAGGAACAGAAATCTTTCAAAATATGTATTTTTTTTTAAATTTAACAATAACTTAGACTACGTATAAGATTGTTGCTTTTATTTATAAGTATGCGTATGGCTTCGCAGATGGAGATGGTACTGAGGCGAATTTATGTTGGAAAGATTTCCAAATCATCCAACTACAAATCCAATATTATTCAGAAATGCTTTTCAACGTTTTTCGGAGTCAGGCTCATTTCAGAAAGGTCCAATTCCTGGAAGACCTTTGAGTGTGCCTGAGTTGCACGAAGCTATTCTACACGACATTGAAGAAGACCCAAATACTAGTACTAGGAAAAACACTGCAACTCTTAATATGAATCATAAATTAGTTTGGTTTGGAGCTGCAATTTCAAGAAAATCTGAAGCATGTATTTTGGCTAAAGGTGGCTATTTTCAACATTTGTTATAATAAATCATAGGAAAGTAAATCCATCGCTAATGAATTATTTTGTTAACGTTCTTCTGTTCCCAGTTTTGTTGCAAGAATATTCTTCTTCATTATAATCAGTATCAACAAAATACAGAAACTTTGTCATAATTGGAAATTCTACTTATCATTCTCATTACCAACATTTAAATGCATTTAAAACGTTTTTTTTTCTCAATTTACATCGGTTCGATTTGGGAGGGCACGTTAATAACCAATAGAACCCCGTTCCTCTCGCCTCGCTGTCGACCCAGCCCTCTCAGGAAATGTGAACCGCGAAAAAAACGACGTCGCCGACAAAGGATGCGCCGAACGTTCCGCTGACGCAAACCCCTCCGTCATAAATAATGACATTGCCGCATACAAATCAAACCGGTAGACTAAAACTCCCCATTATCGCCTTTCTGACACGTCATACTCCATTTCGGGGTGAATCTCGGCCAATTTCCTATCATTTGCCCGCATAAAAGCCGCCGGCTTTGTCAGAATTACATTCGAAGCATCATTCGCGTCGACAATGCCATCGGACGGGCACAATGGTGTATATAGGTTGATGTATGGGACTGGGTTCGATTCCGCTATTTTCGGAAACGCTTCCCGAGGCAATGAAAACATTATCTGGAGAAGTTAAGAGCTCTGGCGGTCGTCGGAATGTACGGGGTGTGCCTTGCTCCAGCGATTGGACCTTGGCTTACGTTTAAACTACGTTTAAATTACCTTAAAAACCTTCTAACCCCAGAATAGTTATACATACATTTTTATTTCATTGTACATAGTGTTGGAATAACTTCACCCAGCAGAATGTACCTGGTACATCATACTTTTAGAAATTAAAATAATTTTTATATTATATTTTTATAATTATATTAATAGGTTAAAATAATTTGGCTGACGTTTAAATTTCCTTTACATTCATAACAAAATTATTAGAAAAATATTTATTGTACGGTATCTAAAAGACCTCCAATCGTTAGAAAGTATGAGATATATCATTCTCAATGACACTAGAAATAAGAACATCATCAGTAACGTTTAAACCACGTTTAAATTTTCTTTAGAAAGCCTTTAAAATGATTATAAATGAGTGTATATTTTATCGGACATAGTGTTTAAAAGACTTTTAGTCATCAACACATCCGACGTTCTCCATACTTTCAGAATATACTGGCGCACGTTTAAATTTCCTAATGACTTCCTCTATGTTCAGAACAACTCGAAATTTTTTTATTGAAGGATGTTTTAAAGACTTCGAATCGTTGAAATGTAGGAGATAACCAGTTATCAATATCACTAGACGTTAGAAAATCACCGCTCACATTTAAACCACGTTTAAAATTCCCTTAGAAAGTTTTAGCTTAAACTCAGAATGAATATAAATAAATGTATATTTTATTGTGCATAAAGTTTAAAACACTTTTAGTCTCCAAAAATATAGGACATTCGCCATGCTTCTTGAAGTTAAAACATTTTGGCTGACGTTTAAATTTCCTAATAGTGCCCTCTGCATTCAGAACAATTTAAAAAACATTTTATTGTAGGGTATTTTATAGACTCCCAATCGTTGAAATGTAGGAGATATCCCAATCTCAATAACACTGGAAGTTAGAACTTCATCGCTAACGTTTAAAACACGTTTAAAATTTCCCTAGAATCTCTCTAAGCATAGAATGATTATAATTTATATTTTATAGTACATAGCGTTTAAAACACTTTTAAACAGAAATTTACTAGGTTCTTCATGCTTCCAGAAGTTGAGACATTTTGACTGGACGTTTAAATTTCCTAATGACGTCCTTTGCACTGAAAACAATTATTACAGGAAATTTTGTTGTACTTCAGTCTTTGAAATGTTCGAGTATCACTTTCGTTTAATATTTCTTTGAAAAGCCTTTAAAATCAGAATGATTATAAATGAATTTATATTATTATTCATAGTATTTGAAAAACTTTCAGTCAGTGAAATGTATGCGGTTCTCTATATTTATAAAAGTTAAGACGTTTAAATCACGTTTAAAATTTATTAAGGAAACGTGTAAACCAAAAGTAATTAGGAAATTTATATATTATTGTACGGTTCTGAAAAACATTTAGTCGTTGAAACGTTTGAGTATTTCGTTCTGGATGATATTGGAAGTTGAAAAATGTTTGCTCACGTTTAAACCACGTTTAAATTCCATAGTGAAATTGTGTCCATTTGACAAAGTTAACAGTGCCGTAGAAAATATGTTTATGCTTGGTGACGCTCTTTCTGTCCTAGAAGTCTGTCGCCGGTTTTTTTAATCATCCCGTACGTTTTCATCGGTGGCAGAATCACGATATCTAGCGGGCGTCGCCCTTCCAGATGGCCCCATTTCCATCGATATACGTGAGTGATACGGTTTCCACCTGCACCACAATTTCGCCGGCGTATCTCGCAATTAGCCTGTGTTCACAGCCACATTAGAAAATTATCGATCTGGCGGACTGCGACGACAGGCAGAGGAGGTCGAGGGAAGGTCACCGGGGACGTTCGTGAGAAGACCGGGTGGCGATGGAGAAAAAATTGTTTGTGCTGGCAGGTTCATCTTTGTGTCAAAGAAATTATTACACGGAAATAGGGGATATATATATTATTTAGCTGAAGAGTTGAGATTCTTTGAGGCTGGTCTGTTCATTGTAATACATACCATACATCGGAAACTGCGAACGTTCCAGAATAAAATAAAAAATCTACTTATTCTCTGATCTTGGGAACAATATGTCTGCTGAGTAAAATTAATACGCTAGTAATGCGAAGAACATTTTTACTGCAATTCTTTCCAGAAAGAAATATTTATAGCAACGTAACTTTTCATTATGTTGCCAACACATTTTTATTTTGATGTTCTCAGATTATTTGTTCTTTTTCAGGAATCGAGAACGTTTCAGAACAACACTGTAAACACCATTCTTCTGATTTTATTATGCCAAACTCAATAACACTGAATACTATTGTGCGCAGATTGCAGAATAAAAGTGAGAACGTTTCTTGAAAGAATGTTTTCACAAAGAACGTACTGAACAAGGTACAGATAAACAGATTCTAGTAAGTAACAAGAAACAAACTGAAAACAAAATAAAGAAGAATTTGCTTATTTAAAACAAGTAGGGAACTTTATTTTTTTGGTGCGAACGTTCCATTTTGGTATGTATTATGTTCCTTACCATAACTAATAGTAAAATATATCGGTGTGAATAAATTAAGAACGTTCTCGTAAAGAACAAATCAGAGAACAAAGTATAAAGAATGTTCTAGTAAGAGAACATAATAAAATGGAATTTGCTTGTCGGGAACAAATGAGAACGTTTTTTAGTGAAACGTTACATTTTGATTTTCATTGTTATTTGAAATCCTAGTAAAATTAAGAACGTTCACACAAAGAACAAACTTAAGGCATAGTTCAACGTTCTAATAAGAGACTAAGAACATAATGAAGTGCAATTTGCTTGTTCAGAACAAATAGGAATAGGTTTCTTTAGCAACAATTTTCTTAATGCGAACGTTTCATTTTGCATCCTATTGTGTTCCTTGCAATCCTACCATAATAAAAAGTAAAATAGAATCCCTATGAATCAAATCAAAAACGTTCTTACAAAGACCTTTACAACAATGTATAGATTAACGTTCCAGTAAGGAACAAAGCTGAGAATACAATGAAATAAAATTGAATTAAAAGCAAAATTTAATGACTATGATGCAATCATAAACGTTCTTATGAAGATCAAATTGAAAACATGGTATATATGAACGTTCCAGTGAGCAATAAAGCTGACAACTTAACGAAACTCGCCATAAAAAATGTGAAAGTCGTTCAGAGTGTTTTTTCATGGTCCGAACGTTTCGATTTATTTTTTATTGTTTTCATTGGAATCCTATCATAACTACAAGGTAAAATATCGTATATTTACTATGATAAAATCAAAGACATTCTCACAAAGAACAAATTAGAGAACAAGACACGTTCCTGAACGAAATAATCGAGAGAACGTAATAAAGTGTAACGGGTTTACTCAGAACAAGTGAGAACATGAATTCAAACGTTCTTTATGGATACTAACGAACCATTTTGTTCTTGATTGCGTTTCTCATACGTTTTTCTCAGCATATATATCTCGCGACAGTGCAGATCTGAGACCGTGTGACCTCCGCGAGGCGATCCATCGCGTCCGCACTCGACAAGCGACATCAATCAGGGCGAGGCCGGACATTTGGCAGCCTTCTCGATCTAGACGATAGACGAGAAACATTTGGCCCCCTCTCCCCCTAACAAAGACCCCACGGCGAAACCGAAGCCGTTCCTCATATAATATCGACCGGGCCGGTAGAACGCGAAACCTCTTCCATTAAAAGTGTTTGCGGAATCGATTTATGGGGCCCCGGAAAATAACGCCGCGCCACACATTATCCGCCGACATAAATAACGTTTTTATGGGAGCGCAAACACGGGTCTTCGGCCGTCAAGGCGGCCGGCGCGGAGGTGAGCGTTTAATTAGACGTTGTTTTTCAATTAGGCCGTTACGGGCGTCGATATCTCAATTTTATTAAAGCGCCCCCCTCCCACTCACCCGTGTCCCTGCTAGGTACCGTCCAGGGTATACACGGCGATTCAGTTATATTGATATTAATTTCAAAGCAAAAAAACAGTCCGAGACACATTTAATGATAAACAATCCGACACGCCTCTTATCCGTAAAAGCGGATATTAAGAGAGTGGCACTAAATGAAGGCTTGTTAGTAATGAAGGCAAGTGGTATTAATTCATTAATATTTTTATAGATTTGTTGATAAAGTACTTACATTGTTTCAAGTTTTTTTAATATTTAGCATATATGAAGCATTAGAAGTGAAGTATTGAATTTAACGATAAAGGATATTGAGGATAAGGATTTAAGTGTTTTAAAAATGCAGGATTCGAAAACTCGTACTCAAATCTGATGTTTCTTCAATTACTCAGTGTTCAAAATTGTACAATTACGACTTTAAACGTTGAAAGAATGAATTAATTGATTAACTAGTAAACTTACTGTATGTTTGAAATATCAATATTACACATATGGTTGTAAATAAAAGTATTTTCATCCATGATGTAAAGACAAAAAACTGTTGTTTTAACGCTTCTCGCAAACATAAACTTTTTTAAGAGGTATTCCCTTAGCAAAACTGTTTTTGTTATGACAACAATCTAATCTTTCTGGAGCGTATTTAACGCAGATATTTTGCTGGAGATAATCAATTTCTACTAATGGATGAAAGATACTCGTATTTCATTGTATTACGTCCTTTCCATCACCTAGAGGGCTGGCTGGCTGGCAAAGCCGATTATTAAACGTGGGCAACTTGCGTACGCCGTCCTTCACGGGTGTTAGATGTCATTGTTTTTAATTAATGCGATTGTCAACCAGCGGCGGGATAGCACCCGACTCGAATTTCGCCTCTAATTGTCCCCGCGACCTTCGGGACAACTAGCCGGCCGCCTAGCTAAGGCTGTTTTTGAAGGTGTAGCGAAGAAAACAATTTTTTGGTCTTCGGATTTGCCACATTTATAAATTTTATATATTCACGTACAGGATGTCACCTTTGTACAGGGTAGACTCGCAAAAATTGCCACCCCCCCCTTCCCATTTGTTCCCGTATTATTTGAGATACGAAAAGTGGTGTAAGAATGAAGGTTGTAGAAACTTTTAAATATTTTTTATGTACAATCACTTATTAAAGTAGGGTTTTTTGCTTGACAGTAACAACGAAAAGTTGTTGTTCTTTGAGCAGTGTCATTTTATTGCTAGCCAATAAAATCTAGCAAACGCTCGTCGTCAATAGCAACTAAGTAAACAAAGTACTTTGCAAGTAGTAAATTTAATTTTGTGAAATTTGTGCAGCTCGTGCGTAGTCGCTATTTTTTAAATAGAAAAGCACAATCGATTCTTTCGGCAATCGTGTACACCATGTTGACACATTTAATTGAAATTGAACTGGAAGTTGACTGACTGAGGTAAAAACAGAAGGTGGAAAAAAGTATCGGTATTGTTATCAGTAGTTTAACCAAAATAAACAGAAAAAGGTTTTTTAATTTTTGTATTTCTTAATTTCACGCGAATATACAGTATGCGCCAAAAGTATGGAATAAATTCAATAAAAACGAAACAATTATTTTTTGGGAAAAATCCTCGAACAGGTCGATTTTTAATTTAAAAAATACATATTTTAGCGTAAAATGCGATTTTCAAATGTCATTTGTTTTCGAGTAATGACGTCATCGATTTTTTTTTAAATTGCAACACCATATTTTTTTCCTTGATTCTGAAAGATCGTTTAATTCTCTATCAGACAGTACTAAAATTTTGCCCTCTTACATAGGAAAGTATTATCGCATATTTAACTGTTACTTAAAGAATTGAAATTTTAATTCTTTTCGGATGCGGGAATATGACTAGAACTCAGCAGGAAGTTTGCGATTTATTTAATGAAAAATATCCAGATCGCCCTATCAGCCAATCAACAGTCAGTAAGGTAGAGTCTAAATTTAGAGAAACTGGCAATGTTGTAAATATTCCAAAACCTGGACGTCCAAGCATTAATGAAAATCAGAAACAGAACATTTTGATAAGTATGGTGGATATTCCTCATAATTCTTCACGATTGGTTGCATTAAACAATGACACTAGTCAGAGCACAGTGCTACGTATCTTGAGGAAGGAAAAATATCATCCCTACAAAATTCAACTTGTACAGGAACTCAATGAAGATGATCCCGATCGCCGCTTACACTTTTGCGAAATTCTAATGGATTTATGTCAAGGAAATAGAAATTTACACCGGCAAATACTTTTTTCAGATGAGGCCACATTTTGTCTGAATGGTACAGTAAACCGTCAAACTTGCAGATATTGGAGTCGGGAAAATCCTCATTGGATGGCAGAGGCACATACCCAACACCCTCAGAAATTAAATGTGTGGGCTGGAATAGTTGACGACAGAATAGTAGGGCCTTTCTTCTTTGAAGGAACCCTTACAGAATCAGAATCAAGAAAAAAAAATGGTGTTGCCATTTAAAAAAAAATCGAGGACGTCATTACTCGAAAACAAATGACATTTGAAAATCGCATTTTACGCTAAAATATGTATTTTTTAAATTAAAAATCGACCTGTTCGAGGATTTTTCTCAAAAAATAATTGTTGATTGATTGTTTTTATTGAATTTATTCCATACTTTTGGCGCATACTGTATAAAATGAATAGTAGAATGCATTCCCTTTGAAATACCCTTTGCAACGATGTGCCATATACGATATGGTGCCATTTGAAAATTTAGAGGGGGTGGCTGCGACGACTAAGGGTTGATGGCAAAAATTCGGATTTTATTTAAAAAGATTGTTATTTTTGTTGACATGTCATGGCAATTTTCAACCAAAAGATAGTTTTAAAAGATACTAAAAGTGGCTACTTTTCTGGCTGTTTGCAATCTGCCATAGCCGACACGCTGTTCTTCGCTTAATTTTTTCTTAAAAGTTTGATATCGAATTGAAAACACAATAACGGCCCGTAACGTTTCCCGAACACAACGATCCATCCCATACCCATCATACGATTGTACACACAGTGCCACAGCCCGAGTATGACTTACATTACATTACAGGAACATGACTAAGTGCGCTGTCGTAGAGCAACAAACGCGAATGATGTCACTTGCATAAAAAAAAAGCAAACGCGGTTTTTGTTACGCTCACTTACACAATTTTTACACGAACCTGCGCGTTTCTAGAACATAACAATTAACAGAGTTGGTGGGTGTAGCAGATAACTACTGCCAAGAAGCCCATTGTGTCGGATTGTCTAGTTTTTTTGTAATTATCAGTGATTTGAAACGGTTTCAAAAATTGTCATTACACACCCAAGTTTATACCACTTCGTATTCCACATAGTATATTGCAATAGAATTGATAATTATGTTTATAAGAATATCGTGCTTGGTGAAACATTTCTGTTTATGGTAATCTGCAATTATAGACCGTATTATTAATTATATGTACCATAGGTTGTGTCCCGGATAACTTTGCAATCGGAGATCAGGACAGTGGCGGAACATCACACGAATTTCCGGTGACAAATCGTTGCAAACTCGTTGAAATTTTTGCTTGAGCAAACTCGCGGTTAAATTGGGATCCCCGGACGATCCTGTGTGGACCCCTTAAGAAAAAGAATACTTTCCGTTCGCACAGTGTTGTCAGATCACAAACTATGAAGTCCGTAGGTATCTAACAAAATATCCGCCACAGAAACAAAAATATAGGTTGGTAAAGACATGTATTTAAATTATATGAATATTAAATAATCCTATTCCTTCTGATTCACCCTGTATATATTTGTTTTATATGATATTTTGCCTATTGTTTTTTTTTTCTTCTAAATTTTGACTTGTGTAAATACTTTTGTATATTTAACACCAATAAACAATGCCTATGTCCATATACATTTTTTATAACTTGTGAATATTATTCATTATATAATTTTTTTCATACTGATATCCAGTTATATATGCGAAATAATGTTAGTTACTGAAAAGTTTCCTCTATGCATATTTTTCAATTGCAGTATCAATAAAATATGATAAGTGAAATTACAGACAAATTTTTATCGTGTGAGATATAAGTGGTCTGCTATTTCCTGCTCGGCCTAAGCGGTTCGACTTGCAGGAAGCGACCTACATTGCAGCAGGTAACAACTCCTCCACGGACTAATGCTCCTAATGTATTTCAATGCCGGTGGGGCATTAGTCGGCGGAGTAGTTGTTTCCTGTAGTATCGCTTATAAATTTGTATCGGCTTTATCGTTCCAGAAATTCGTAGATCAACGGTTCGAAACGTATATCCGGCAACGCCGCGATCGACTTATCGAAATTCGGTGCGTGCGCTCGAAATGGTAGGAAAGCGATATCCCTAACGGACTTAAACGACGGCGCTCCTTATATAAATTAAACCTAATTCCGACAGCGCCGTTTAGTAGATTTTATCGCTCAATTTTTATTACATCGCTAGAGTTAATTAAATGTTATTAAACGGCGGTGGAGGAGGCGGTCTTACGTAACGTTCGCTGTGCCCGTCTACGTGAATAGATGGCTCGATATATCATCGGAAAATATACCAGGGAAACATCGCTTTAGGAATAGTGCATGAAGTGTAGGCGGGGTATCTGCAAATACAGTTATTTCCCATTTTCTTTTTCTAATAGGACGAATGTTGCTCCATTTCGTTCTACAGTATACGAAACTTATACGTATAGCCTTTACCCTGTAGTGACAACCTTCTTAGGTTATTGCTAATGAAAATTATTTAATTTGGGGTGACTAATTATTTCCTATAAGTATTTAAATCGTTTAAAATGCAATGGAGTGGTCGGAAAAGAACCCGAACCCTTATTTTTCCACCAGCTGACGCTTCGATGAAGCATTAGACCCCTACGCGAGAAGAAAACCCTCACCGCCATAAACAAAATAAGCTTTGCGAGGGTTAACTTTCGGGCACGAAATTTTTTCGAGGCGAACTCGAAAAGGTACCTCGATAATGCCAGGGATGAGGACAGCGCGTCGCTCTGGAATTCCATCGAATAAAAAAGCGACTTTACGGCGTCCGTAAAAGTCTCCGCGGGGCCGTCGGGCCCTGGAGGCTCCCACAGGCAAGACGTCGACGTGCCCGTCGAGGTGGGGCACCTGTAATTTTGTGCATGACGTGGCCGGGTCTAAATTGGATCCGACCCGAATGGCAGCGGGAGATTTTATGTTTCCCTATGCCGTGGGGGCGGTTTTAATCGATAGGGGTTGCAAAGTTTATAGTTTGCTCGGGGAAGGTGCGTACGCTCGGCCACGCCGAGACCGCATGGGGATGAAAAGGCCTCGTTGGGTAACACTACTAAACACTTTTTTATCGTTAATATTGTTGTGGTTTTGGGTACCGTTTTTTCGTCCACGAGAAAAATGTAATATATTAATTATGCAAGGTATTAAGGATGTTCTGATACACATCGATATTCAGAATATCGATACAATTATTTATGATATTCGATATTTCGTATGGAATAAAATTGTTGCCATATTATTGATACATCGAAACATTCTTGAATATCGCTCGTTTCGATACGGGAAATAACGAATTAAAATTTATAGCTGTTTATAAGGTCATCTCACCTATGGCATACTGATGAGGGCTAACAAGCCCGAAACCGATCTATGTGGTGGTGTGGCCGACAAGGGTTCTTGGCTGTTCACACAGATACTGTACGTGTAATTCAATGCCGGTCGGGGCATTAGTTCGCGGAGTAGTTGTTTCCTGCAGTATCATTTATAGATTTAACTTTAACTAAGTTGCTTATAAGGTTGTTGCTATAGCCTCAACAATTAAGCTCGGTATTAATTCTTCATAACTTTATTATGTGGAACGCGGATTCTAGTGGCACTGAATATTCTGACATAGAAAATGAAGCGAAAGCTGCCAAATAAATGCTGTAATGAGGTTCTTATAAAGCAGTTATAGATAAAGATATTTTTCTGGTCGTCCGGTCAAAATTTCGCGCGGCCTGCACTCCGGGCACCGTTCCGTGACGGAGGCCGCTCCCCGCTGCCCTCGGCCCGTCGGCTAGGGCCAAGCCCTCGGCGAAGGCATTAGTTAATGGGACGGGTGCGGCCGCCGCGGAAATCGCAGAGGCGCGCCTAAGGGGCGCGCCAGGATACACTCATTATCAGTCACCTTCCCCCGATGTCCTGTCACCCCCGATACGGCGAGGGGACGGGGAACGCGGCGGGGGGCGGGAGGACGTGTCGATTTTTTCGCAGGTACGCGGTGGAAAATTAGAAAAGCAGGAGTTCACTTTAACTCGGTGGAAGGAATCGGTAGTTCCGCTACACTGAGAAACAATATACGATAATAATAGAAAAGTAAGTTTCCAGCAATAGTTCTACAAGCTTTGCTATGCAGGATGCTTGAACATATAAAAGACATGTGAGAATACAGGGTGAACCTTAAATAAGTACAAATATTTTAACTGCTGGTGTAGTTCGTCATATAGATCAGTCTAGGGAAAGCCATTTTCAAAAATTTCTAATATATACGGAGATATTAATTTTTTAAGAAAATACCCACATTTTGAGAATCGCTGTCATAACCATGATCCATGATTTGTTGCGAGGTTGTCATATCTCCTCTAATATAAATATTAAGTTTCCTTCATCGTAATAGTAAAGTAATACGGTTAAATTCTATTTTAAAAACACTTGTTTGAAGCATAAGTACAGTAAAGTTGGGTATGTATGTATGTATACGTGGTATTATTAACATAAATTTTAACTGCTTAACTGACCTTACTATAAACGATTAAAAATGAATTTCCGCAAGTTAAATACATACTACCATAAAGTATTTAAGAAGATATTACGTGATATTACTATGTTGCACACAAGCTTATCTGTTTGTTAAAAAATTAACTATTTAATCAGTAATCCACATTTCACAAGTTAAATGTCATTATACACTGTTAGAAAGAGACACAAGACACAATTTCCTTAAGTTATTTTATGAAGAATAAAGAAAAAACTATGATTTTCACACAGCATATTAAATTTAATTTTCGCCACATAACCCCAAATGAGTAAATATTAACCAATTCGAATTCAGAACCATAAAGTAACTTCGCACTTTAATCAGTGAAACAAATTTTAAAAATAGAGGTACACACAATATTAAATAACAAAATAGCAGCTTGACGTATGCGTTTAATATCAAGAAAAGCAAAGACATTTGTGTAACACTGGCAACACTGTGAACCACACGTTCAATAAAGTCAGCGGTCCTCAACAAGTTTTCTACAGAAAAATTACAAAATTTATTTAAAACGCTTCATATCTGTGCTTTTGTATTTTAAAACTTAAATTTTGAAACGACAATGTCAAAAGTGTCGATAATCTGTCACTTTTGACGCTGCTGTTTGAAAATTTAGTTTTTCAAATTAATTTAATTTACCCATGTGTGTTCTAAATTGTGAATCGGGGAAATTAACAATCACGTTATCTCCAACTCTAGTCATATATTGCTCTAAAACAAAGGTTGTATCACCTTGCTAAAAGAATTAAATTAACTGATGGAAATTTTCCTAACAAAAAAACAATACGATCATTGTTGCGGTACGATAAAAACACATTATCAAGTAATTACATTAGCTAGTTTTTGTTGGGGAAATCATGAACGTCTTTCATTGGTATTATTGTGTTGTAAAACCGACAGTAAACTACAAATACTTAAAATAAATAAAAATTGGCGATACAGGCGAAATATGAAGTCATAATTTGGTTCACGTCTATATTTAAGGAAAGCATGTTAAGAATAAATATACCTAACTATGCAAGAACACAGATATTGTCAAGGTGTGATATAAAAATTGTGCACTTACCAGTATTAGAAAATAAAAATGGACGGATCTGAAACAAAAATCAGTCATTAGATGTGTGTTTATTTGAATATATATTTATTTTGCATAATTATATAAAAATCCACGGCCAACTACACACCACGCAATATCAATTTTATCAATTTAATAAATATAATACAATGGAATGGCATATAAATATACGAAAAAGAATCGATTGTTTCGATACTCAGATGGATACACTAAGCAGGAAAAAAGTTCTGCCACTTAAAAGAAACATGATGTGCCATAAGTGGCGCCCTTTACTAGTGACGTCAAAATTAGAAACAAATTTGAATTTCTTGCCCGCAAAAACCCCTGATTTACAAATTTTATGTAAATATTTGATTTTTTTAGGAAGTTACCTACAAATATCGAAAATAAAATTTTAGCTTTGACACTCTGTATCTTTTTTATTATGCGACTTAGCATATAGATATGTTAGGTTAAATCGATTTATTTTCACCTAAGGAATCTGTGGTCTCATTTTTGCTACTTCATTTAAAAACACCCTGTATAATTTAAGGAAGCATAACCTATTTTATAATTAATAATATTTTATTTACATTTCAACAAAATATTATTTAAGTAAATCTTAAATTTAGTGTCATTTTCAGAAAGAAAAGTAATGAATTAAGTATAAGAATGCTTCAATGTCAGTGTGAATATGTAAATATTTATATGGAATATACTTTAATACTTAATAAAATTTAAAATTTTTAAGTATGTTATTATACTTATATACAAGTTAGATTTTTTCCTTTTACCGCACAATAAACATGTCTGACACTTTTGTTAAAAAAAAACTGTACATTTCCAAGGCATCATCGACATATATATTCGTGCCGAATCCGTGAATTCCCTAGTAACATTGTTTATCGTACAATAAACTTCATCTCCCTTTAACACTTTAAACAAAGTTGAAAATTGGAATATAGCATCTTAACGTTATCTATAATAAGCGGTACATAAATGTTTACAGGGAGATAACACGCAAAATTGTATTATCAGAATTTTTTCTGGAAAATTTCCCGATAGCGACCATTGTTCTAAGTATCGACAGCCATAAGGGCAATAAAGGCTATTATTAGAACTTTTAAGTTCGGCCCATAAACTCTGATTTATGTGGCGGTAAATTAATTGTTGTTTTTAGAACGTAATTGCGGGTATATGTTTTAATTTGACGCTGAAAAGCAGCGCTAAAAATAAGCGATCGCGATGAGGACCTTCTTCCTCTGCCCGTACGTGCCTTGCAGTTTCTCGAAATCGACGGCGGCGGCATAACAAGCTCCCAGTATTCGGGAAGTACGTCTAGAGTCGGAATATGGGTCTGGAATAGAATTATGTAGGTTAAAAGGTCAAAGGTGGAAAAAATGCGTGCATTACTTTAGATAACGGTTCGGGTTTTTCCCAGTGTAAGCCTATTCAAAGCGAGCAATTATCGAATGTCGTTATAGGTTATCGTGTCCAGGGCGTGCAGGTTTTCATGGCTCATCATTGCTATCTAGAAAATTGTAGAATATACACGGTGGCTCAAATTAGGAAAAACTGGCGCATTTTCATGACCATTAGAAATGTTTCAGCAAGTTGACGTGGGATCTCATAATTTCGTCAATAGAATGGCACTCATGGGTCTATTTCTTGGCCTCCAGGATCTGCATATTTTTAACCCATTAATTTTTTTGTGGAATTGTCTGATAGATAAAATATAGTCCTTGTGAAAATATACAAGGAAAAAAAATTAATATGTATTTAAGTATTATAATATACCTAAAATTTTAAATTTTATTCAAGTGCATAAAGGTGACTCAGAACAGATATTATTAATTATATAGAATAGGTTAAGTTGTGTGTTCGTATGACTGCAAGATTTAGGTTCCCTTCTGCCGGATAAGACGTCAGTTGCCTCATCTCCTATAGCAAACTGAGGAGAGCTAACAAGCTTAAAAGCGGTATATGTCTGGTGTGTGAATGACTTCGACGATTTGTGTTGCTATAAGTCTCTCTTTCTTTATATAAATAATTCAATACTTCTAAGTAGTAACTGCTCTAGTTGTTCCGAATAAGTTTACTGCTTACATATATGCATGATATGAATATTAATTTGTCGTTTTTACCCAAAAGTAACTACCGTTCAAATCAGCATCAATAAAGTGATGCGTTCTACCATCTAAACAAAAACTATTAACAACTTAATATTACAATACATTCGAAGAAATTTACTGACACATCGTGTTTTCCTCTAGACATAATTAAATTCCGAACACTTTATTACACCAAACGGTTGGAAGAAACATTTTTTTCGATGCATAGAGAAAATCCGGCTCCGTTCAAACAATATAAGCGGCGCCGGACTTCTTTGGCGGAACAAAATGATAAAAATTAAATTAAAGCGTAAGGTAGGTGATCTACTGTAGCAGCCTTGTATGAACTCGATGTCCAATTATTTTCCTTTATTAATACGACTGTGACCGCCTACAAGCAGAGTCGACAAATGGAGCCGTATTAATATTGTGCGATATTAATTTTTTTTTGCAGAAAGGTTACTTGTCTTTTTTATATACACAAAGAGCATATGCCAGGTTTCCTCCTCTCGATTTGCACATTTATAGAGGATTCTTTTACAGAATGTATTTTAAGGATACAGGGTGTTTCAGGAGGAGACGTACATATTGCAGTGTTATTCTAAGTCCAATTTTAAGCAAAATATTTAGTTTTGATTAAAAACTAATAGTTCTTAGTCTTTAAGGTGTTATACCTTGTTTTTTAGATAAAAGTAAGGTAGCACTCTAATACATAATTTGCATGCATCATCATCTTTAGATGAATTTTTAACGGAAACGGCTGCTCCTAGAGACTTCAATAAGGTGTACATTTTTTAAGTAGAAACGGTAGGGGAAAATGTTTTTCTATTCCGAAATGACATACACCGTGGCACAAAAAAGTTGAAGCGATTTAAAAGGATCCTAATGGCTGGCACCAAAACTTTCTACTTCAAATAGTAATATTACAGATAAACGTTATCAGTGTAATATAAATTTATATTTCATGGTTTTGAATAGTCAGAATAGTGGGTTATGTTTTTTTGCGCTAGGGAGCACCAGTTCATTTCAGAAGAGTTGCTAGTAAGTGGATGAATGAACATTTTTTTCAATAGGTGGATTGGACAAGATGGACCCTACCCGTGGCCTGCTCAATCTCCTGATTTAAATATGCTTGATTCTTCTGCGAGGCGCCATCTCAAATCCACTGTTTATGAAACAGCAGTAGAAAATGAAGCGGATTTAAGAGAACGAATCATAAATGAATGTCAGCTATTCAGACAAATGCTAGGAAATTTTTGTGTCACTAGCCAAAGGTGAAAATTTTCAACACCTTTCATAAATATTTCTTTTTTGTTTTTCTTTACCATTTAATAACAAAAACTTGTATGGTGCCCAAGGAAAAGCTCCAAATTTATTGCTCGCCCTGTATCAGTGCAGGCGGATATGTGGCAAGACTTGGGAAGTTTAAAAACAAAGATCTGAGGAACAAACAAATTTCCATAATAAACCAACTCCGGCCCATTGTTGTTTGCCGGTGCCGAACTGTGAGCAGTTTCAGAAGTTCTTTTCATAATGGGTGAGTTATTTCAGGATAGGGGTTGACAGGCTTTTTGGAAAGGTAGGGCATAGATTAAGCCCGGGGCCCTGGGGACATGCGAGAGAGGAGAAAGAGATGTTTATCTAGTTGGCCCGGGATCGATATTTTTTAGGGTTTATAAAACGGAGGTGTCTTGAAAAATGTTAAATAAACTTCGTATATTTGCCGTTTATATTATTTAATAGCACACATTTAATTAGATTTTTTTATCAATCATAGCAGCAAAAAGTCCTTAAGGTTACTGTATTTCTTGCCGTAAAATCATTAAATTTCTGGTGTTTTTAGGTACAAGAATATCGAAAAATAATACGTGTGGAACAAAAATAGTATCAAAAATAAAATTCTGGATGTTTTGTTTATTCACTTTTACTATTTAAATTGTCTCAAATAAAATAATAATTTTTCTCTACAAACCTGTTAAAAATTCAATTTTTAACACTGCCTTGCTTTAAGGCACCAGTGCCTTAAAATAATCACTTGAAAGCACAAGTGCCTTAAAGCAAATGTCAAGTGACAAATCCAAAGCTTTTGTAAATGATGAATACAACAATGGTTGCCACCATCTATCATTGGCAAGTGCCCACTTCGAAAATTTGATATAGTGCCTACGATGATATTTAAAACTTAACTTATTTCTACCCAGCTCCTCTTATTGACTTTGAGAAGCAAGTAGAAGAGAAGAACTGCATTATAAGCTGTCTGACGTTATAGAAAATGGTAATTCTAAGGTAATTTTTGGTAGAAATACACATAGTTTCTTTTCAACGGTATATAAATTAAATATCTTGTCCTTCTTTTACACAAAATCGAATGACCATTACGTTATCCCGATTTCACCCACGTGAAATAGAAAATACTATTCTAAAAGTTAACGTAGGTATGGTGCCAATTTCCTACAAAAACGCTCGTACAGCTCGACAAAGTTCCACGGCTCAAAATCCCAGGCAATTACCTGACTCCCCCGAGGACTTATACTCTTTCCAGTCTCGAGGCTAATTCAATTAGGACTTAAACTGCCAACTACCCTTCGGGCGAACATCCCTCATTTGTTTTTGTTGCTTTTTAACTGCCCGTTTAAAAAGACATCACGAGTTATGACCTGAATATCCATACCTTTATGACCGTCTCGTTAGTAACACCCCCAGGTGTGCTGCAAAGACGCGCTTGGGGGCCACTTACTTGTCACTGGCCGTATAAACGACAAATTTTATCAAATTGAAGTAAAACATAGCTCTGCAACATTTCCAAACAACAATTTTGGCTCTTTACATAGGCTAACGGTGCCGGATAATTTGAACTAGTACTATGCCACCTGGTGGACCTGATATAAGTCCGATTTTTTCCAAAAAAGCTGACTTTTCGGACCGTGCTGAAGAGGCGCAGCGTTTCGAGACCTCGCAGAAACCCACAAACCCGTGCCATCTGCTCCTAACTAGACCAGGGTGACGCAACGATCGTCAATTACTCGCCAACTAACCAAAACAAAAGGCAATTAGAGAATTAAACAATCTAGAATCATAAACGTCGATCGAAGATTACTATAAACTATAATAAGCCAATTATATCGATAGAAATAGTAAATTATGTCGGCGTGGGTTTTCATAGGCATATAAAAGGTATGTCTGAGGTACCGACAGGAAGAAGCATGTGTGTTTGTGAATGATGCTGATGCTGTCCGACATGATGGGGGAAAACGACGACGACAACAGCGAGTTGAGCGAGCACGCAAGGTTCCTGACAAAGGGTGAGTGACGTCAGTGCAGTGATGCGAGGTGCGTGCGGTACATAGGGTGTTACTTCTTTTGTTCTTAACTAATAAAACAATCTAGCAGTGTTCGTTTTAGTGATACAGGTCGTTTAACTTAAAAAAATGGTCTTATCATCTACTGAACAACAACTTTTTTCAGTTAAAACCAGTGGCGTAATTAGGGTTTTTTTACACGTTTGAACCACACCAATGGTTAAACATTTTAAAACGTCTTGTATCCCGAAAACGGAGTGTCAAACATATGTTATACAAGGTGATTATTCACATAAACTTTGGAATTTATAGCTGAGGACAAATAACAATAATTTTTACCGTCCCCTGGACGAACTGTATTGATTTGTTGAATCCCTAGCTATAGTTGGAATTCTTTAACATGCTCTTGTTGTTCTCGGGCTAGGCCAGGTCAATCATCATCATTAAAATTATTTTTAAAACATTAAATTATGACTAAAATGGTATTATTATGCCAAAAATGGTTATTTTTTACAGTTTTTTTTTCAGTAATATTTTATAGCTCAAATCTATCCTGTACCGCCACTGGATTTGCTCGCAAATCATAAACTAACAATCTGTAATAAAAAATCAGTATCTATTTCTTACACCTTCACAATATATACGTCTTCCGTACTGATTTCCAACACATTTCGGCATAATAACGTAAGCTTTATTTCCAGGCGCCTTCCTCCTCACCCCCTCTCACGACCTCACGCTAGACAAGGCCGCCAACATTTGCGACAAGCTCAACTTCAGGGGGAGCTTCAGCCTGACGAAGACGGCCACCGGCATACTGTTCAAGTTCTCCGAGCCGGAGGACTTTCAGCAAGTTTTCAGGAAGGGCTTTCACAAGGTGAGCGGCAAGTTTCACGCTATACGTCCCATCTCCGAGCACTCCCGATGCTTAAAGGTGATTGTTTTGTGTAGTTATGTGATTTAAACGTTTCACCGATCGTACTTAAATGTACACGTTTGCATGAAGACGTTCGTTGGAATAGAATTAATCACAATTTATTATAAAATACCTTCTCTTTAGTACTGCATGAGACTAACATGTTTAAACGTTCCTTCAAGGCCCTTTAAGCGCAAACGTTTGCGGAAAACGGTCTTTGAAATTGATACCACAACACATTATTTAAACAACCTTTTAATGAGTATTGTATTTGCCTGTGAAATTTAAACGTTCACTTAATAATATTTAAGCGTTAGTTAAAATGTATTTAAACGTTAAAGTTTGCTTTGAAATTAATATACTTAACGGCAATTTATTTTAAAAAATACTGTAGTATTGGTTCATTAGTACCTAAGAAGTTAAAACGTTCATCAAAGGCATTTAAACGTCCATTTAAACATGAAAGTTTGGAAATAACATTATTTAATATAGACACTTTATTTAAAAAAACGTTGGTACTGTATTTACCTATAAAATTTAAACGTTCATTTAATAGAATTTAAACGTTCCTTGAAATATATTTAAACGTTAATGTTTGCTTTGAAATAAATATAATAATTTCTTTAAAAAATGTTACTGTGGTACTGGTATATACCTAAGTTTAAACGTTTATTCAATGTCGTTTAAACGTTCCCATAGTCGTAAACGTTTGCAAATAACATTATTTAAAATAGACATAACGACACATTATTTAAAAAACTTTATTTTGACAGTGTATATGCTTATGTGGTTTAAATGTTCATTTAGTAGCATTTAAACGTTTTTTAAACAAATTTAAACGTTTCTTGAAATCGGTATAACAATTAATTGTTGCACAAGAGCAGCGTATTCATTTATTCTTTGATTTACAGATAGAACACGGTAATATCCTAGATTTGGAATAAATCATTCGCCCTGTATATTCCGCTTTTTACTGACTCATTGGACGCGGACGTATTTAGATATTTTAAGTGACGTTTTACCGGCATACGATTACGTAACGCGACAATTAACATTCGTTAGCAAACCAACAATGCATACAAGCCACCAACAACAATAGGGATCTGTATTACCGGTGGGTACCGTTCCGTTCGTCACTAATTAACGATGCGGATCGCGCAGGCGATTGTTTTATTACATAATAAAGTTTTTACCGCTGAGAGACATCATTTGATTTAATGAGATTGGCCATTGTGGACTGATGGGGAAATTGAACGCCGTCGATCGTTGTTTGTTTGTTTTGTTATTTAGTCTAGTGTGCTGGGGATCGGTTTTTAAATCGTTTACGTTTTGATTTACGTCTGCGAGCCAGACAGTTAAAAGGAGCACTTAAGACGGCTAAAGTTTCGGGTATTTGTTTGTTATATCAATGATAATGCTGTGCATTTGTTAATTAAGTATAGGGTTTCGTTTGTCAGTTATGAAGTCATATTTTTCAATAGTTTCCAGTTTCCAACCATACAGGGTGTATATAAGTACAAATAATTTAATCAGCAGTACAGTTCACTATATTACTAGTTTTTTTGTAAAAAAGCAATAAAATCAGCAATAAAATTTATATTTACGTAATTCTACCATAGAAAACATATTGAGGACTGCTGATGTCACTATGATGTTAAGTTTTTTATGAGTCATGGTATTGCAGATTGGATGTGTATTCTACAGCGTTGCCAGTGTTACACTAATGTCTTGAAATCTCTATATAAAATAAGCTTCAAGAAAGTTAATAACTAGATTCTTAGACTTGTCAAAGACCAAAGTAACTTCTTAATGCTTTAATTGGAAGTATTGAACTTAGAAAAATCATTTTTTTATTCGTTTATGGTAAGGTCAGTTAAGAAGTCAAATTTTGGGCGAATATTACTGCGTAGCGTAATACCTACCCAATTTTACTTGACTTATCGCTTAAAACAAACAACAACAGCAATTAAAATTAATCGCAAAGATTTATGTTAAAGTAGAAAATTGCTTTTTTTAGAGGCGACATGGCAACCTCGCTTTTAGCAGATCATATGGTTTATTAAGTTAGGATAGTACCCTATTTGGTGGCGGTCCTCAAAATGTGGGTATTTTTTTAATTAATATCCGTGACGAACTACATCCACAGTTAAAATATTTGTACTAACATACTCTACATCATTAATTTACGCAGCATATTTTTAATTAAAGACATTGCTGCCAAACTTCATCCCCTTTGCTTTCACAGTTTTCTTATAAAAAAAATCTAGATACGTTTGAACCACGTATATATTTTTAAATAAAAAAAACTGCTTATAAAATAACATGATATTCAACTGAAGTATCTCATCATCTTGAAACTATTCACGCCATTTGGCAATGTTTTACATACTTCTAGGTGATTGTCAATATACCATAAGAATAATTCTATTTATATCAGATTGTGCAATTCGGCGAATGTCGGGAATTTAAATAACTCGCGAATTCTTTACGGTCTACGGAAAATTCGCCTGAATCCAATTTGACGAGGACCACATTGAATTTTTAACGTTCCTTGAAATACAGGGTGTCCACATCTACAAACATATAAAAAAAAACGATTAGGTTTTAACTATTTCTTTTGCAGGTGACAGGAGGGCGCCTTTATAGGAAAGTGGCCATACCCTGCAGACCCCAAAAAACCTTCTCCCTATTGGTCCATGAAGTCCCACACGATTTGCCTGAAGACGATATCAGAGCTAGCCTCTACAGATATGGATCAGTGGTGAGCAATTTTTTTTTTCTAGTAGTATGATAGAATTAGAAGATATATTGTATAAAATGTAACTTTAAGGACAAAGACGAAAGGACGAGTGTAATGGCTCATTGGTACGACGATGTGCTAAGAGCACAAGTAACCTAGGAATAAACAATATTGCAGCATGTAATAGTGTACCAGAAAAATATTGTTTCGCTTTGCTGTAATCCTGGAAATGCTACAACGTTTTCACTCAAAATCCATCCGAAAATTACTGTATTAGTAATATATAGATGAAGGTTACGTCAGTATCCCTAGTGGCAGAGGGCGTAATTGCAACAGAAAATAATTTTATAACAACAATTTGTTTTGCTACGCACCGGTAAAACAAAAAAAAAAATGTTACGAAAATAGATCACTTGTAAGAATTTAAGAAAACAAATTTCTTATACATATTTTTAGAGATCAAAGTGAATCCCCATATAAATCTGAGCCCCATCAAAGTCACAAGCCGTATTTATTACTATAAAGCAATTAATACTCGCTCCGTTTCTTACAAAGCCCCGTTGAACGGCTCCAATTCGCGAACAACAGGAAAACAAAAGACGACCGCGACTTCACGCGACCGCCTCTCCCCCGCCCCCCTTCTCCGCACCTCCATTTACCTAACGCTTTCAATTAGCTTTGACGTTTCTATTTTCTTCCCGGCGGTCGCGTTTCTTATCGTCCATCGATATACACGTTATTTATTATACAAAGCAAATTATGATCGGCGACACGTGCAACCGAGCGTGTGCACGTGTCGAAACGTGCGAATGGGCTTCCTCGAACGGCCCCTGAATACGGATGGGGCTCATGCACTGCCTCGTTTGTTTCGCCTGGGCCACGCTTCGCCCGTAACACCGTTCGGTAATACATTCATGAGGTGGCTGCCTCCCTCTCTCGTGTACATGACGAATGTGCATTGGAAAACGCCTTTGTGGCCTAGATTGTTCCTCTAATGTTCCCTTACATTCGTACGCCACTCAGAATAACATTCGCGTCGACAAACCCTCCCGTTATGGATTCCCTGAGCGTTTAAATCAATTGCAAACGTTTTCACAAACACGTCGCATTCTATATAAACGTTTTTTTTTACCAAAATTTAAACGTTGGTTTAGAAATAAACATTTTTTGTCCTAAAAGAAAGGAATTCTTATACCCTTTCGAGAATTCGTCACTTCGTACACGTTTTTATTAATAATATGACGCAACACGTTTAAACATGTACATCTTAATCAAGTCCATTTCTTTGTTTTTTTATTTAATAAACTTTTTAAAAAATTAATATTTTACACTTTCGTCGTGTAAATTATTGCTTAGATCGTTTAAATATGTACAACTGTCACATATGTAGACATAACTAGCTGTGTTTCATAAATAATAAACGAGTTTTTAATAAAATAATAAGAGCATTGATATATTAAACTTCAAACGTTTAAATTACCGCCTAGTTAAATCGTGTATAATAAACGTTTAAATATATAAAACATTCACGCGCATAAACAGAACAAAGCTATGTTTGATAAATATCATACAAGATTTCATCAAATTAATAAATACATTATTATATTAGACTTAAAACCTTTAAATCACCATCTCCACCAACTCATGTATAATAAACGTTTAAAAATATAATTCAATGATAATGTATTTGAAATATCACTTCAAACGTTTAAATTATAGCTTGATAATTTCACACTACGTTCAAATCGCCGTCTAGATAAAAACGTTTAATTGGAGTATTTTAAGTGACAATATTTAAACGTGTATATGTATAAACGTTTTCCAGGTTGAAGTGACCAGACTCCAGAACAGAATGGACCTACCGCCCGGGTCCCCTCCCCCCATTCGCATCACCGTGGCTTCCCTCGACGAGTACAACAGCCTCCTTCAACAGGGTCTCGATTTCTACGGTGCCACTTACTTCCCCACTGAGCCGCTGAAGAAGGAACAGTTGAGAGGCAGCAAGGAGAAGCTGCTGCCGGTGTTTGATTCATCCGGGTTCTCCAGGATCCCGCCTCCCCCAACTAGGACCCTGAAACCCTTGAGGTCGTAGAAGGAAACGTCCATTCTTCGCGGCCATTAAAAATAATCGCTCGGTATAAAAAAAAATAACCTATAAACTTTCAATGGTCGGCGCCTCCTACGTTTAGAAATGAGTATTAACAAAAAATCAATTGGATTCAGATCTGGCGGAAATACGGACACAGGCTTTGGTTTTGAATAGGAAATTATTTTTTAAAGAAATATTTGAACATTTCAACGTTTTGTTGACGTGTTTGTTTTATTTTATTAATTTATTTAAAAGCACTTGTTTTTATGATGTTCTATTGTTCTGTTACTCAGTTTTATCTAATGTTTGCACATGTTTATGAATAAAGTACATAATTTGATGGTGTGGTTTTCTTCAAACTCCCATTTTGAGAAACTTTTCTTAATAATATTTTGTCGTATTTAGAACAAAGAGGGCATTACTCTTTTTAGGTAAGAAAAGTTGGTGGTTGTAGTGGTAATTCCAACAAAACATTATAAATGAAACGAGATGCATCTGTATGTCCAAAAAATTCAAATGTCGATTTCGCAAACGGAAAATTGAAAAAAATTATTCCAGTATTAAAATAGTATATTGTTATATTAGAATTAATACTATCACTTTTGTGGAGAGACAAAAAAAGACACTTTTGATCCGAATAAAAAATGCCATTCTGATGAATTAGTCAATTTAACAATTGATAATGTTGAAGATGTGAAATCCGCCTTAACTATAAAAATTCCCAATACCAAAACCAAGAGACCACGTTCTTTAATGTGTTGCTGTTTAAATTTTTATCGAAAATATGTTGCTTTACGTCCACCCAGATTGCTAGAACGTTGATTATTTCTCAGATATGTTAGTGAAAAGTGTCATCGAATGGTGGTCGGTATTCATAAAATCAGTGCCGTCTCGCAAGAAGGCAACTGGAAAGAGTACAGTGGACACGCATTACGACAAACCTCCACTACCCTTTTAGTTGACGACGGTGGTGATTTCACTTCTCTTAAAAGACTGGGAGGATGGAGATCGAGCACTGTGGCGCAAGGCTACATGGAAGACACACTTTTGAATATAGAAAATATTGCGAAAAGAATACTGAAAATTGATAGCGGTAACGATAAACCAAGCACCGTTGTCATACCTGATTTCACAGCATCTGAAAATAATATGTTATATTAAATAAAACTATCAATGAAAACGTATTGGACTGTTTTGAGAATTGCTCCAAGAATGAGGGTAGTGGCAGTTTCAGTGGTTTATTAGTTTTAATACTCGTTCAAACTGCGTATTTAATATCAATGTGGACAAACAAAAATATTGTAAATATTGCTGAATAAACTTTTATAAATTTAAACTTGATTAACACTTTTAATCTAAGGATTAAAACTTGATCAATATTAGCTCCTAGGAAAATTTCAACCTTAGAGACTCCTGACAGTCAAAAAATGTCATAGTTTTGTGACGACCGAAGAAAAAAGTTATAGCCAAAAATAGAAAGCAAAGAAGAGGTGGAATGATTTGAATGCCTTTGTACGAAAATAGTGAAAAAGCCCTCTTTTTCCCGCACGCCACTGAGTGGCATCAGTCAAAAGGTGGGATTATATCGATTGGCCACTTGAAAAAGATGTAAGACCGTGTAACCCGGATGGAGAGAGAGACGAGGTCGCGGAAATATTGGCGAACGCTTTTCACCGATTTCATTTTTTATTTTATTTGCCTACCCGAAGACGCTCTCTCGGGGCTCGAAATTTGATATTCTAGGGGATGCGGATGATGCATTTATTTGTTTTTCCCGTTTAATCTGTCGGCAAGCGGACGCTCTCTCTCTCGAGTGGTTATTTATTCAGATCGGGAGGTTGGAGGTCTGCGAGTCATCGTCGAGGTGAGACGGGTGTATCTCGTCGGTCTCTGGTCACGAAAAGGTGACGTTCGTCGAGGTTTCGCCTCCAATTTAGACGCGCTAACAGCTTACAGTGGATCAAGCGATGACCTATTGAACTGCGAACGTTTCGATTGTTTCGGTGCGGGTACACGGTGGTCCGTCGTTTTCTTCCCAATGAGGTTAAGAATGTTGTACAGTCCCTTTCTTTAAGCGAATATAAAGTTCCATACAACAAACGAAATACTAGAACAAAATTGAGAATAAGATTGTTAACGTTCCGGAAAAGATGAAAAGCAAGAGCAAAATATATAAAAAAAGTTCATTGAACCGATTATATTGTTTTCCTTATTCTCTGTTCTTAGCTCCGGTGCAAATAGCTTTTGCTTTACATTCTGTTTTGCTCTTAGAACGTTCGTAACGTAGGTTATGTTCCATTATGTCTTAGTAATTTTGCCGTGAACATGTCGTAGTTTTATTCAATTCTTAGTTGTGTCATGAGAACATCCTCTTAGATTTTGTTCTCAGGACATTCGTTGCATTTAGTGGTCACCTTCCTTTATTCATTTCGACGTATTGTTTCAAGAACAGTACCAAAAAAATTGACGAACGTTCACGACTTTGTTCCTAGAACGTTATTAGTGTTGTTCCTCAAAACTGCGCTCCTCATTAACGTTGTTCTTAGGTTAAATTAAATTAAGGTCGCTATTAGGAACAAACCCATAAATAAGTTCTTTTTCATTTTAATCTTTACATGAGCGTTCTCGACATTGTTCCCAGAACACTCTTATTGTTGTTCCTTAAAACGTTGTTCTTAGTTTGATCAGTACAACAAAAGCTCATTTTGATTTGAACTGTACAGGAATGTTCTCGACTTTGTTCCTAGAACATACTTAGTGTTGTTCCTCAAAACTTTGTTCCTCATTAACGTTTTCTTAGGTTTAAATAAATTAAGGTCGTAATCAGGAACAAAACTGTAAATGAACTCTTTTTGACTTTAATCCTTATACAAAGGTTCTTGATTTTGTTCCTAGAATGTTCCTAGTGATGTTCCCTGAAACTTTGTTCAGCATTAACGTTGATCTTAGTTTTAATCAATATAACAATGATTTTGATCTGTTCAGGAACGTTCTCGACGTTGTTCCTAAAATGTTCTTAGTGTCGTTCTTCAAAACTTTGTTCCTCATTAGCGCTGTTCTTAGATTCAATTAAACTAAGGCCGTGATCAGGAACAAAACTGCAAATAAGCTTTTTGATATTAATCTTTATACGAACGTTCTTGATTTTGTTCCTAGAATGTTCTTAGTGACGTTCCCTGAAACTTTGTTCAGCATTAACGTTGTTCTTAGTTTTAACCAGTATAATAAAAGCTCACCTTGATCTGTACACGAACGTTTTCGATTTTGTTCCTACAACGTTTTTAGTGTTGTTCCTTAAAACTATGTTCCGCATTAACGTAGTTCTTAGATTCAATGAAATTAAGGTCGTGATCAGGACAAAACTGTAAAAAAACTCATTTTGACATTAATCCTTATACAAACGTTCTTGATTTTGCTCCTAGAATGTTCTTAGTGACGTTCCCTGAAACTTTGTTCAGCATTAACGTTGTTCTTAGTTTTAATCAGTATAATAAAAGCTCACTTTGATCTGTACACGAACGTTTTCGATTTTGTTCCTACAACGTTTTTAGTGTTGTTCCTTAAAACTATTTTCCGCATTAACGTAATTCTTAGATTCAATGAAATTAAGGTTGTGATCAGGACAAAACTGTAAAAAAATTCTTTTTGACATTAGTCCTTATACAAACGTTCTTGATTTTGTTCCTAGAATGTTCCTAGTGATGTTCCCTGAAACTTTGTTAAGCATTAACGTTGTTCTTAGTTTTAATCAGTATAATAAAAGCTCACTTTGATCTATACACGAACGTTCTTAGGTTCAATGAAATTAAGGTTGCTATTAGAAACAGATCTGTAAACAAGCTCTTTCCAATTTTAATCTTTACATGAGCGTTCCCGATTTTGTTCCTAGTACGTTACTGGCGTTAATATACAAAACTATGTTCCGCATTAATGTCAGTCTTAGATTTAATGAAACTAAAGTCGCGATCAGGAACACAACCGTAAATTAGCTCTTTCTGATTTTAATCCTTATACGAACGTTCTTGACTTTATTCCTAGAATGTTTCTAGTGTTGTTCCCTGAAACTTTGTTCCGTATTAACGTTGTTCTTAGTTTCAATCAGTGCAACATAAGGTAATTTTGATTTTGATCTGTACACAAACATTCTCGAGATTGTTCCTAGAATGTTCTCAGTGTTGTTCCTCATCAAGGTTGTTCCTAGGTTAAATGAAATTATCGTTGCCACTAGGAACAACTGTAAATAAGCTCCTTCCGATTTAAATCCTTCTACGAAATTCCTCAGTTTTAATCATTTGAACGTCGCCTTCAAAAACAGAACTGTAAATAAACGGGATAATATTTCCACCCTGGAGTCACGCGTCCCGGAGCCGCCCCCGCGCGCGTAACGTGACACCCCCCCCCTCTTACCTTAATTAATCCGTTAGAAGTGGATTCGCGCCGGCTGGAAATCAGACGTGGGATCCGGCAGCGTCTCGCTGCCTCCGGACTCGCTTGCTCGGAAAATTTCCCATTAGTTACGGCCTCATTATTTTTAATACGTCTGGTGATATCTGCGGCGGCGAGCCCCAGCTTCCCGCTTGAAATATGGAGGCGCTGGCTTCTCCCCGCCGACGACGGCGGCGACCTGTTAGCCGGAAATGTTAATTGGGAGATAAATAGGAGTGTCAGAAAAAAACGGACTAATAACTCAGATCCAGCAGCTCGTATTCTTGAAATGCACAGAAAAAGCTATACTAATATCAAGATTAATACATTTATCCCAACGCTAGCTCAGTTTCACTATTCCTCCTGTATAATAATACCATAATAAAGTCATTTTTTTCTTTATTTGATGTGACATTTCATTACTCTACATTACTCTTTAAAAATATTAAGACATAATAAACTGTCAAAGTCATTCATTGAATGCACACCAGACATATACCGCCTTCAAGCCTCTTTTCGGCATGCTATAGAAGACGTGGCAACCGACAACTTATCCAACAGAAGGAACTTGACGCAACATCTACATCTTTTAGCCACTTGCTTAACCTGCTGTTAAATTAAGTATAACAATGTTATATCAAATATACTTACAAACTTGAATGAAGTTCCATAAGCGTACCACTTGAGGAGGGTTCAAAAAACACAAAAATTACCAAAAAGAAATTAACGTACCATTCATGAATAGTTCGATGAATGGCGTGTTTTGTGTCTTCATCAACCTCTATCTTCTTCCTTCTATCGGACTTAGGATGTTAGTATTGATCAAATAAAACAAATTCTTATTAGCATATGTTTTAAGATGCTTCTTAAAAGAATTTTACGCCCTTGACTGAGTGAACGAAATTACTATTTATAATTTTTATGCAAAGCCGATGGTGCAAGAGGTTGATTTCCACAAAACTTTTGTACTTAACACGCTAAAGTGAACACTGCTCAAGATATCTTCATTCGATGTTGAGCAGCACCGAAAACCACTTCGTTCTCGCCAGCACAACAAAGCAGAGCGCCTCTTTATCGACCTCCCTCTTAATTATTTGGCGTTATTACTGAAATTTCCAGATTTCTTATTATGCGTACCCCAGGCCGCCCCATTTTTTCCAAAGAGGGTCTCAATTATGCAGCGAACCCGGTTTCTCATCAACTTTTTTGATCCCTTATTCATTTCGCCCTTTTGCCGATGCTCTCTTGTTTGCCCTCCCCTTTTTTAATTCCTGGCGGCTCCAGAACGCGACCGCGGTCCTTCAGGCTGAGCCTACATTTTTAATAACATTAACTAATTATTTACGGCCATTTTTATTACTTTACATATCTAAATGATCACTGCTGCAAACGTTTATATGTAGTTTGGATACTAACCCTACACTGAAAGAAATACTAACTACTAAAACAGTTACTACAACGTTTTGCTATATATATGGTACAAGTCTGCTGTCTGTGGACGATGATCATAAGTTCTAACTCGAATTGTGTTATTATTTCAACACAATCGAATGTGGACTCGTTTTGACAACCATTTGTGTTGATTTTGAAAATTTTTTACGGTTTTATTCTTTTTTTTTTCAGTGTAGCAGCTCCTACATCTGCTAACTTGTGTGCCCTCTCGTTATGAAAATCAATATGAACCACGTCTGCCCGTTGTAACAACAGGAACTGACGGGAAATTCAAGATTTGTGTGGTGGAGGGGACGACATACCAGTATTCTGCAATGTTACATGCTTGTAAACAACGAATGAACGTAGATTTGATCGTGCCGCGCCCCTCAGGAAAAAGTACGTTCGCAGCCGACTTCGGGACGATTTTTCATCGAACCCTCGCCGCTGACGTACTGCATATCGATTCGGAGTGCGTTAAATGGAAGTGGCACCCTATTTGTCAAGATGCTATCCCGTGACGGGGAGGTTTATGAAATTTGGCGGATCATCGAAGAAGGCCGGGTCGGATTAGCAAAGGGTTTTCTAAACGACTTACAACAATAATTCGTCAAAAAAAATACGTTTAAGCGTAGATAAAACCTTTTAAGGGTTGCTGGATGAATCATATATTTTATTCATACATAAATTTTTCCTGGATCTAGGACGTCTCAAAATTGATTTACTGTTTATTTTTTTATTATTTTCAGTGTTAGTTATCTTAGCCTTTTCAAGATATCTTAAAACGGATGGAATATTTTACAGACATTTTTCCGAGATACATTCGGTGAATAAATGTAATAATATTTTTAACTTTTACGATATGACCAAAATTTGTGTTCTTTTATAAGGAACACCTTGCATTTTATTTCAAAAATGGAAAGAGCGCTAAAAATGCATTCCAAAAAAAATATACTTTACTTATGTTGTGTAGATTTGAAGAAAATATAAAATTTTCAAAATATCTATAGTCTGTTTGGAAATGAAAGAGAGTAATAAAACCCCGAGATAAGAACCGGCCATGGGCGTAGTAATGCTAACAGGTAATGGGTGTAGATTAGTATATTTTACTGGATACATCATAGGACAGGGAGCCAGTGTAATGTGACAGATCAATCCAGTCTTAGAGCTGAATATACGAAGACGTGCTAGTGCAGTACAGTAAAATTCGACTTGTGTTTAGTGACTATTGTGCCAGTGAATATAATATTGTTTGGGTAAAATGTCGAGCTTATCAGATTACATACCTGCTAAATGCGTGGAAAGATGTGCGCTGTCTCAGAATGAGAAGATTATTATATTAAATGTATTTAATGCATTGAAATCAAAAATCCTACCAACAGTGTTGACGATATCGTGGAAAAGTGTTTCAAAATGACAGGGATTGGAAAATCGACTATCTACAGACTTTTAAAGGAAACAAAAAATGAACAAGATACTGTAAATCCCCCAAAATCATCTACAGGGGGTAAAAAGTCGTTATAGATGATTTCTTCAAAAATGTCATTCGCAGAAAAGTACACTCGTTTTATTTTAAAAAAGAAATACCAACACCAAACAAAATTTTAAGTGAACTTTTAGCGGACAACGATTTGCCAAAAATCAGTTGAAGCAAATTATGGGTCGTCTTACGAGAGTTGAATTTTTGCTGGGAAAAGCAGAACAGGAAGTCAGTTCTTATCAATAAAGATGTAATTATTTGTTGGCGAAGATCCTACTTAAGATCAATTAGAAAATTCCGTGCCGAAGGGAAAAATATTATCTAGACGAAACTTGGATGAACGAGGGATATACTGTAACAAAAGTATGGCTAGATAAAAATGTAACAAGTTTTCGACAAGCATTTTTGAATGGACTTTTAACAGGGTTCAAGGCACCTTCAAGTAAAGGGCGAAGATTAATACTGACACATATAGGTAGTGCCAGTGGTTTTGTAGATGGCAGTTTACTTTTATTTGAATCTAAAAATACAGGTGACTATCACGAAGACATGAACGCAGATGTTTTCGAAGAGTATTTTACACAGATGTTGGATCTTATTCCTCCGGGGTCTGTAATTGTCATGGATAATGCCAGTTATCATTCACGGCAGACTGAGCGGACGCCTACGACTGCTTGGAGGAAAGCCGATATAATTCAATGGTTATTCGGAAAAAACATTTCTTTTGAAACAAATATGGTGAAAAAGGAACTTTTGACACTTGTCAATCTTAATAAAGATCAGAAAAAATATGTTATCGATGAAATGGCAACAAATCGCCAAATAACGGTACTACGGTTACCACCTTATCACTGTGAACTTAACCCAATCGAATTAGTCTGGGCGCAGGCAAAAGGAGATGTAGCGCGAAATAATACGGCGTTTAAATTAAGTGACGTGAAAATTTTGTTAAAAAATTCCTTGGAACGAGTAACTGCAGATAACTGGCAAAGATGTATACATAATGTAGAAAAAGAAGAGGAGAAAATGTGGGAACTCGATAATTTAATTGACGTTACTGTGGAACCTATTGTTATCAATCTAGGCAATCTAGGAGACGAAGATAATTCATCAGAATATTCAGAGGATGAATTTTAATATACCTACTTTTTTACTTTCTTTATTGTACATTTATACAACACTACATTTACTCACCATAATTTAAATTTTCAAAATACATATATTTTTGTGTGGAATAAAAGTCTATTCATTAAATTTAAATAAATATTTTGATGATAATAATGAATAATTTTATTTGAATTACTAAAAAACCCTCTTAACCCGGTTATGATCCTTAAAGTAGCTTCATGTTTTGAAATGCTGCTTTTATATTGTTTTTTTATAAGAGAAATGGACCGAGAAATTGAAGCGGCAGACAAAGACGGATTGTCGGGGATTACATTTTAGCTACCTGCTACAATTTAGTACGGTTCGATCACACAAAGTTTTTTTAAAAGTACAGCTCATCTATACCGATAATACATAATATAATAATATTGAATATAAGCACCCGTATTACATTTATTTACGATTTGCATACATAATAAGCTTTTATTACTCTCTTTCATTCCTAAACAGACTATAATTTTTAGAATGTTTATCAAGAAACTTTTCATAAGAACTGAAAGAGCATTACTTAGGTAAGTTTTTAACTACTCATCGCTTTTATAAAGTAGAAAAACCATGTTTATGAAGTTCTAGGTAAGTAACGAAGCCACTTTGGATTTTATTGGTCAAATCATTTAAATAATCCATTCATTCCTAATAAAAAAAGTATAGAAATATTTGTTATAAAAAGGTTTGTATTTCTTTTACACTTCAATAGTTGTAGAAAACCACGGTTAAATTAAAAAATATTAAAAAATTAATTATCACAAATATTGTCAAACTTGGTATATAGGTATGTTTGTTTCAATCGACATAGAATCACGTATTCTATCACCTCCTAAAATTATTGTAACGACTTGCAAGACACCCGGTATATTGTCAAATAACCTCACTGACATTTCTTATACAATTTAAATAGGAAAAATATGTTGCCAATGCGATAAGAAATCAGAAAATCTCGAAACACTAAAAAGAAGCAGCTGCAAAAATCGTAAAAATAAAAAAAATATAAAGGTAGGTACGAACAACCGTATTACGCCAACATTCACCACGACTGTCATCCCTGACAGACGGGACCATCACGTCCCCCCGTCATGGAAAAACCGTCCCCGAGATAGCATCCCTCCGCCCCGCCTAGCCCAGACCCCCACCTAACCCACCCGCCTTAGACTTCTAGCCGAGCATCACCGAAAAACAACAGATCATGCACCACCAAGTATTACTCACCTGGGGGGAACGGCCCGGGGGCGGCCAGGGGGGCACTGGGGGGCACCGCGGGCGGACAGTCGAAAGTTTCGAGTCAGCTGTGAGCCGTGAGCCGTGGCCTACTTGGATTGCAGAGTAGGACATGCGGATATTGCGCGTGCGCCCTGCTGCGGATGCAACAGGCGATCAATATGGACACCGGCACGCCGCCGTCGTCGTCGCCGCCGCCGCCTGAGCGGCCGTCTACGGGGCGATGCTTGGAGAGGCGCCGCGCCGCCTGCCCACTGCCCGACCCGAAACAAAAGAAATTCGGTACGAACCGAAGACGACAATACGGAAAGAAATTTGAAATACGTGGTGTTAAATAGGATGAGGTAAACTCCATTTTCAATCGAAAATATTATCTTTGCGATTTGACAGAAACGGCTAATGACGTCGTCAATTATACCCAAATTTTGTTCCTGTTAAACGCTCTTTTTTTTCTAATAAACTTTTATTAGAGGCATTTTTCTGTGTGACTTCCGGTTTAAAGGTATATAGGGAAGTTAGGAAAAATACCGGAAAATGCATTTTCCAATTGCATCATTACTTGCACCATTATAGGAACGACTGGAAACTCGGAAAAATCGCTCGGAAATCGTTACTCGGGGGTTTTCGGGAATGCCGAAATCAATTCTGGCCTCGATGGCTAAACCAGACGATATAGACTTTTTTCTTGGGACCTTCCTGAACACAATGCAGAAAACCGCACCTCGATATCTGCTGTGCCTAAAAATGTCCGTTATTCTGGTCGATTTTGATTTAAACGCCCTGGACTATATAAGCAGTATCGTCCTAAAGAGTCTCAACAGAAATACCACCTAAAAATCACATTAGTGGTGGCAGGATCACGTAGTCGTTGGAAAATAATTGAATGGTCGTTGTTTAAAGTGCATATACGTCAAACGTATAACTTTTGTGCTTACAAAATATTTTGTCATTCAGAAAAAGTTACAATATTGAAAGCATCCTTGCGACGAAGTGAAGATGCGTTTTCTGTTCAGAAGAACAATGTTAATACAGCTAGGCTGTTACAGTATTTCCAACAAAATCCACAAAATTCTGTATGGCAGGCAAGCCGAGAATTGAATTTGGATAAATCAACCGTTCAAAGAATTTTAAAGACCAATGGGTCCCATGACTACAAAATTCACAATTTGGAGTATTTGCCTGAGAGTCACATTGAAAAACCAAGGCTATTTCGGAGTAAATTGTAACGGTCCATATTTATCGCGACATAAAATGTGAAAGGTTCTTAAAATATAAAAAAAAGAAAAAGAAAGGAGAACAAAAAAGATAGGTGAGGCCAGGCGGTAGATAGATAGCTGATCGATCCGTTTTGTTAAAATTATATTAAATAAAAATTGAAGAAACCTAATAAAATCTAAGGTTAGTAATTAATACTTTAATTAATTATTCGGGCACTAGTATTGAGTGCATTTTAGGTATTTTGTTTGGGCTTCCAACTGGTGTCATTTTTGTCGAGCACATGTTAGGATCGAATGTCACCTTGCCAGCCAATTGTTTAAACATTGAGGATTGTTTTAATGAAATTTTGGAACTTAGCACCTGTAATATTGCATGAAAGCCTAAGCCGTTTATCGATGGGCGTACCAGTGATGTCACCATCACAGCTGTGATTTTTCCCTGCTCCATTTTGTTGTCCTCTTTAGAAATGTGATGATGTTCACTTATATCATCATAAGAAATCAAACCATCTCTTCTGGAAGGAAGCAAGAAAGAAAACTTAAAAAGGTTACATAATACCGTTTGATGTTCTATCCCTATGTCTATATTCTAGAAACAATTGTAATAAGATATTAAAAAAATATATTAATAATAATAAACTCAGGGCAGCTGTCTTTGAGGTGAGTTCTATATATACAGGGTGAATCTTAAATAAGTACAAATATTTTAACTGCTGGTGAAGTTCGTCATTTAAATCAGTCTAGTGAAAGCCATTTTTAAAAATTTCTAATATTTACGGAGATATTAATTTTTTAAAAAAATACCCACATTTTGAGGACCGCTGGCTGATTTTTCATCCAACAACGTAATGAAACATATGATTTGTTGGGAGGTTGCCATATCTCCTCCAATATAAATATTACGTTTCCTTTAACGTAATAGTTCTATTTTAAAAATACTTGTTTTAAGCATAAGTACAGTAAAATTGGGTATGTAGTATGATATGCAGCAATATTAACATAAATTTTAACATCTGAACTAACCTTACTATACTTCAACGATTAAAAATGAATTTCCGCAAGTTCAATACTACCGTAAAATATTTAGGAAGATATTACGTGATATTACTATGTCCAATGTTCAAAAATTATACATAAACGTGCACACAAGCTTACCTGTTTGTTAAAAAATTAACTATTTAATCAGTAATCCACATTTCACAAGTTAAATGTCATTGTACACTGTTAGAAAGGGACACAAAAGACAATTTCCTTAAGTTATTTTATGAAGAATAACGAAAAACTATGCACGCGTTTTTTATTTAAAATGGAAAAAATGTCAACTTTTAGCAAATTTTATTGCTATTTTCATGCATTATGTGGGGTTAACAAATTTGACTTGGGCTTCCGATAATCTGTCATGACAGTCAATGACAGTTTGATAATAAAAAATAATATAAAATGTTACACTTGACAAAATTCGCTAAAAGTTGAGATTTTTTCTTCCTTGAAGCAAAGACATTTGTGTAATACTGGCAACACTGTGAACCACACGTTCAGTCTGCAGCACTATGACTCATAAAAGTATGAAGGGTCGGTCTAGGCCAGCGGTCCTCAACAAGTTTTCTACTGAAAAATTACGAAATTTATTTAAAATTTCACTTTTTTATTTCTGATTGTTTTGTAAAAAAACTATTAATTATGTGTTCTACACACAAAACTATACTGCTGGTTAAACATTTGTACTTATTTAAGATTCACCCTGTATATTGTGTTTGGCCAATGGTACCGTATTTTTAGTTATACTGACATTATTTAACTGTATTTCTTTTTAATACAGTATATAGTTGTTTATAATTACCAATAAGAGTGCATATTTCACTCACATATTATAGTTCCTTTTTTGCATGCCTTCGTCAGATTTAGTGTTAAATTTATGTGTATAAGTATTATAATTTCGTATAATTAAGCTAATATTTCGTATTGATTATTATGATACACATTTCAAAATACCAGTAGTCATCTTCCATTTTGTGCATTATTATGTTTTTTTTGTTCGTGTTTTTACATACTTTGCGTAAGCCGACCTACCTGTTTGTAATTTATTTCTATGTTAATTAAGTTAATTATGTTTGTCTGCATTTGCACTATTTTGTAAAATTTACATATTCTAATCATATATACATTGTCTCTAATTTTGTTAATTTCATGTCTTATATTTTCCCTTCCTCGTCAATTTGGTTTGACTGGAGCCCAGGAGTACCTTACATCATTGCATAATACATTTTAACATCTTGCATTTTAACACCTACTATTTTTTTTTGTACATATCCACGCTCGTAGCTCTCAAAGCAAAAAGCTGTCGTGCTTATAATTATTTTGTTTGATCAAGGATTACAAATAATTTAATAAGACCGTCATTTTTTTTACTAACAAAAAGGGGCGGCCACAAAATGTATGGAGCGGCATCATCGGCAGGCATTTAATTGGGCATTATTTTTATGTACACGCACTGAATAGCATGACTTACCTAAATTTCCTACAAGAAGAACTTCCTGCACTTCCGGAGAATGTGCCTTTGCAGTTAAGGAGGAACCTATGATTTCACCACGACGGAGCTTCACCCCACAAGGCCAGGATTGTGCAGCAATATTTAGGTAACACTTTCCCAGAAAAATGGATTGGGATTAATGGACCTGTTCAGTGGCCCGAAAGGTCACCAGATCTAACAACCCTACGATTTTTTTATGTGGGGGTTTTAAAAAATAAGGTTTGCAAACATATTCGCGAAATATTAATCATTTGAAACAAAAAATCACAAACGCTTGTAATGACGGCGAAATGTTAATAAACGCAGCCCACAAAGGAGTCAGGCGAAGATTGGATTGGATTGGAGAAGAGATTATCTAGGGAGTTGCCTCATTTTTTAAGTTTAGTTATTGTTATCATCACCTTTTGTTTTAACTGTATTAAAGAATTATTGAGTATAATCCATTTATTAATACTTAATGACATATACTTTAAACAACATTCAATTATTTTCCAACGACTACTGGATCCTTCCACCGCTAATGTAATTTTTAGGTGGCATTTCTTTTGAGACTCTTAGGACGATATTGCTTATAACTTTTAAAGGGGAAGTAATACAGAAAAATTTCCCTAACAAAAGTTTATTAGAAAAAACAGAGCTATTTAACAGGTCATTAGTCGTTTCTCTCAAATCCCTAAGATAATACTTTCGATTGAAAATGGACCTTACCCCATCCTATTTAACATCACGTGTCTCAAATTTTATTAGAATTTTTTGTATCCTCACAAGAGGCCTATACTAAGACTTTATTTGAGGTGTAAGCGTCGTAATCGATGTTCGTCATAATATCTCGGGGCCGATACCGAGTTAAAGGCGCTATTCAGTTAACAGTCGGAAGGCTCCGCGGGGCGCGTATTTAATAAATAGCGCTGGGGGTCAGCGACCGGCCCTCCGACTTTTTCCAGCGAGACAACGCCATTTTTTTGCCGAATCCAGTGGCTCTGTTTATGACTTTATCTCGTTTAATGAGCGCGCGGCCGAAGCGCTTCATTACCAAGGCGAAACTAATTTAGAGCGTAATTTGGAACGTATATCGGCAGCGCTAACGAAAAGGCGCAGGGCCGGCTTCGGTCCCATCGGCGTGCGACGGGAAAATGTTACAGTCCTGTTCTGCCTCCTTCAATGCCGGATGCCGTCTTCTTGAAATAGTGTTTTTTTACAAATACAAGTAATTTTAGATATTTAAGAACTGAATAATAGAGTTTAGCAAAAAACAGGAATGTTCTCAAGTCATGCCACCTGGGAATATTCAAAGGTACCGAAGTAAAACGAATATACAGGATGATTGAAATTTTATAGGAAATTACAAGTACAATGGCCCTAGCCAAGATCCAAGTGTCATTTTATACACGAATTTACGAACATTTTACCAGATAATCCTTTCTTGGCATCCCACTCGCACTTCAACCACTGACTAACATTTTTTTGTGTACCTTAAAGCATCTACCCTCAACCCATTTTTGGTGTGTCTTGCAATGAACTGCTTATATTCTAGCCAATGATCGACATTACATACTGCACATGAAATCGCCCAAGAGGATGTAATCTTAATATATAAAATTCTCGTATCACAGTTTTAGACGCCATACTCCTCGGAAACAGCTTGACCGATTTTTATGAAATTGTATATGTATATTCGGTAGGGCTGAGAATCGGTCGTAATCTATTTTTCATACCCCTAAGTGATAAGGGTAGTCCACCCCAAACAATTTTTTTTTATTTTTTGGACAAAATTTTTTATTTTTATTTTTTTATGATGTGGCATTAAACAATACATACAACCCTTAATTTTCATACTTCTATCACAAATCCCTATTTTTTAATAACCATTTTAGTAATTTAATCATTTTTAACCCTGATTGATGACTGATTGATTATGACTAGATCAGTTATCCCCGCCAAGCATCTACCGGTGTCACTTCTCACCCAGTAAACGGTACGGAGTAGGGATGAGAAGCCGGTCTCCTGTCTCTCTCACACAATAAGCCTTCTCTCACTCCCTACACAGTTTTCGACCATTATTATTGTGTATGATTCGAGCGTAGTAGTGACGTTTACAATTATCATTTTACCTTCTAAGTGTAATTCTCAAGTAAATTTATTATTAATTTGCTGGGCCATAATTATTTATTTCCTATTTTATCAATAATTAATAAAATTATTAATTTTAAGTGTAGTTCTCATTATTAGCTAATTCAGTGATCTGCATAACCTCAAAAGTACGCAACACGTGTCACGAGCTCCCGCCAACAACGGCTATTATTTTACTATATGGCTATTTTTGTACAGTGAACAATGCCAACAAGACGTAAAGGGGCTAATTTGGGCCGTCAAACAAGTAAAATTGCAGGCACGCGAAATAATTCAAAAAATGAATGTTTCCTGTTTTGTTATTCTTATAGGCCGTCATCATTCACAGTGCCCATTCCTCTTTTAGTCATATACCACATCTCAACACACTTACAATAAGTTAGTTATTTTTTATTTAACTACCAAAATATGTACTAGAAATAATTCATATGGCAAAACAACGTTTGCCGGGTCACTGGGTTTAACTGTAAAATTACAATTCTGTATAAAATTTAATTACAACAACAATATGTACAGCTTTAGCATGTGATTATGGTTGATGCTATATCAAAATGGAGAAACGCAATAGTTGTTAGTGTAAGACTAAAAGAAAGTTACATTAAATTTAATGTAAATTACATACAAAGAAATAGTTTTCTGTATGTTTCTGCCATCGTATGCAAACAAATTTCAATTTCAAAGCCCTGGAGTTAATCCAGGCGTTTGCGCTACGCTTTTCCTAATCAACTCTCGAATTCTCGCTCCAGACAAATGAAGACACGAATTTCTTTGTTCGGGACGCCCGTCGACCCTGTTGTCCATCAAAAACCCGCAAATCTGCGACCATTCTCGGCCTGCTCTGGCGAATGGCGGCCGTAATCAGTCGCGGCACGCGTGACATATCTCCTTCGAGTGGCACAATACACAGAATTCGCAATTGTAATGAGGACCGGCGGGAGGCGGGCGAAGGGGGGGTGGCGGCGCGGGGGAGGCGGATGTAGGCCGCCGCAGCGATTAAACGAACTCAGGCGCCTGTTGGGTCGGCCCGATGGGTCGCGCGGACCGAACTGTAACCTGGATAGCGCTATATTAAATCCACCGGGCTGACGAATGCTAAATGTTACCAGCGCCTTCGCCAAAATATCAAATTTACTACTTATCCCAACTATCAAAATAAATTTTATAAAGATTGTATAAATTGCTATAAAATAAATTTTATAAGAGCTTCAAATTCATATAACGTGGTTAAATGCCTTTATACGATACTTATAGGATCGAAAAAGACTTTTATAAAACACTTTGGTAATATAACAGTCCTATAAAAATGTATACATACAACACTTTTATACAGCAACTATAAAAACGTTTTGTAGTATATATTTTGGCATTATTTAAAGAAATATAATATTTTTTAATGAAGAATATTAAAACCAAATCGTTTTAAGACTGGTGTATAATGCAGATTCATAATTATTTGTGCTTATATTTAAAAATGGAGTAGAATAAACTCAATGGCAATCAATTGCGTAAATGGTACTTACTTACAATATTATTATTTCAACAATCTCATGTTTCAATTTTATTGCGCCGCAACTTTTATTGATAAACTATAGATATGTTTATGACAAAAAAATATGCGCTTTAGTTTAGACCATACTTCCTTTAAAATTATAAAAAATAAATTTAAAAAATATTAAAATTATGCTTTCCTTAATTTATATTATCATTGTATAATTATATTTAATGTTCTTGTTATAAAATAATCTTTCAAAAATAGTAAAATCATGTTTTAGATATAATTTTAAAACTTTCTACTAATTTTACATAATGGAGACAGTCGCTGATCCAAGAAATATTCATTTAAACATTACGACTTATAATAAAACGATTCTATTTCACACATTATACTAAAATTAAGATTGGGTTTAGAATTTTATTACGAATTACGAATTTAATTTTCTCAAGACGCAATTTTGTTTTACAACATATTTATAAAACAGGGAATATTTATAGAATAAACACAATAACTATAAAACTTTTTTTATAAATAAACGCATTTTTCTTGCAAATTGGATATGTTGAAGGTAGATCGACAAGAATTAAAGCTATAGTGGTGTAAAATCCTACGGATAGTGTTTTCCAACATGAAACGTTTTTAAAATGGAAGTCATACTGATTCTTATCGCTCCAAATAGTCGTCCTGAATTAGTTTGTGGATAATCCGTAATGTGAAAATTTTTTTCCGTCTTTTTGTCTCTAGATTCCTAAACAAATTTTTTAAATTGTTGAAATTTATTTAACAAATAACACACATCTCTCATATCTGAATATGAAAAATGATTGTCAGAATTTTTCGATTTTGTAAAGTAATTGTTTTTAACCAAAACTGGATGAATATCTTATATTTAGAAATACTTATTAACTTCAACATAAATTTTGTCTAATTATTGTCAAAATTTAACTTAGTATTTGTGCCTTCTACGTTAAAATATTGTAGAATAAATGTTAGTTATTTTCATTCAGTCATTGAAAATCGGATAGAAAAGCAAAAATCTCAAACAAATAATAAATTTAACCTCTAGTCCAGGGAAAAAAGAATTTAATTTTACACAACTTCTGTCTGTTTGAAATGGAAAGACAATTTTGACAGAAAAAAAGTACATCTTGAATGAAGAAATTTGTTCGCCTCTTTGGAAAGTAAAAAATGCTGCGAGAAAGCAATCGATACGGCGATCATCGTCCGCTCTGAAACTCTATATGCCGCGACTGGCGTTGACTTTCGTCAATTTACGATCGTCATAAACGAAGCTGCCAAATTTACAGGGCACGAGTTAAACAATCTTTATTGCCCTGCTTTGTATGGGTGCCATACTACATAGCAGCAACATATTTCAGTAAATACATTTAATATAATTTTATGAATATACGATACAAATTACACAGCTGTGTAGTAAGTAAATCGAAGAATAACAGCAGTCGTTAGTGTAAAATTACATTCCATCTTACTCAAAAACTTAAATCTATCGCTAAATTTCATTTTAATATGTAACTTAAGAATATAAACGTATAAACAAGATAACAGCAATCGTGAGTACTAAACACATGCACTTGATTATTCCTTAATATACAGGATATTGCATCAGTAGAGAAAAGTGTTCAATCTGTATGTATTATAAATTCTAACATTGATTAAAGATGTAATAAACCGAAATTAATGAATTATATTTTCAAATCTACCACAGTCCGCCTCGAAGCATGCATCAGCTCTTTTGTGGATTGCACGGCTAGTTCGTTAAAGTACACGGTGATTTTCTCTTATGAGTGCTGCACAATTGACAATCCGATCGAATAGCGCCTCTCTTGTGTTCACTTCTATTGCATATACTAATGATTTAAACCATCCCAAAAGGCAGTAATTGAAGGGATTCAAATCTGGTGACCTAGGTGGCCAATTTTGGAAACCACCTCGGCCAATCCAACGTTGTGGAAAGCGATTGTGATTGATCACAGCACGACTAAAATGGGCAGGGGCACTATCATGCTGAATGTACATGTTTTGTCTAATATCCAATGGAACATCGTAGATATGTCAAATTATTTTCTAAAAGTTCTATATACAGGGTGAACCTTAAATAAGTACAAATATTTTAACTGCTGGTGTAGCACGTCATATAGATCAGTCTAGTGAAAGCCATTTTTAAAAATTTCTAATATTTACGGAGATATTAATTTTTTTAAAAAATACCCACATTTTGAGGACCGCTGTCATAACCATGAACCATATGATTTGTTGCGAGGTTGCCATATCTCCTCTAATATAAATATTAAGTTTCCTTAAACGTAATAGTAAAGTAATACGGTTAAATTTTATTTTAAAAATACTTGTTTGAAGCATAAGTACAGTAACGTTAGGTATGTAGTATGATACGCAGTATTATTAACATAAATTTTAACTGCTTAACTGACCTTACTATAAACGATTAAAAATAAATTTCCGCAAGTTAAATACATACCACCATAAAGTATTTAGGAAGATATTACGTGATATTACTATGTTCAATGCTCAAAAATTATACATAAACGTGCGCACAAGCTTACCTGTTTGTTAAAAAATTAACTATTTAATCAGTAATTCACATTTCACAAGTTAAATGCCATTGTACACTGTTAGAAAGAGACACAAGACAATTTCCTTAAGTTATTTTATGAAGAATAACGAAAAACTATGATTTTCACACAGCATATTTGATTTAATTTTCGCCACATAACCCCAAATGAGTCAGTATTAACCATAAAGTGACTTCGCACTTTAATCAGTGAAACAAATTTTAAAAATAAAGGTATACTCGCGTCAAGAATTCAGACGTCTTACGTCACGGCTGACGTTACACATTTGTTCTTATTGTCAACGTAATTTTCGATATTTGGTCGCGTTAAAAACAATCACTGTTTGCAATTTAGTGCAATATATAATGCAAACTTTTAGTGTTGTATATAGTTTTATTACTATCAATTGCAGTTTCTTAATTATTTTGATGAAAATATAATGAATTATTCATTTGTTCGTATGACGTAAGTCGTCTGAATTCTTGTCGCGAGTATACACACAATATTAAATAACAAAATAGCAGCTTGACGTATGCGCTTAATATCAAGAAAAGCAAAGACATTTGTGTAACACTGGCAACACTGTGAATCACACGTTCAATCTGCAGTGCTATGAGTCATAAATGTATGAAAGTCAGCGGTCCTCAACAAGTTTTCTACAGAAAAATTACAAAATTTTTTTAAAATTTCACTTTCACAAAACAAAAACTATTAATTATGTGTTCTACACAGTGAACTATACTGCTGGTTAAAATATTTGTACTTATTTAACGTTCAACCTGTATATAGCTCCAGTAAGACGACCATCCAGCACAACTGGGCCAAGTAATTGATTATTCATCTATTCATCATACCACACTACACGTTAATGCTGAACCGATGCTGAAAGTTACTTTCCACCATGGCGTGCGGATTTCACGAGTGCATCGAGCCTCATCAGTGAACAAAATGTATTTGTAAAGTGTATGGTTTGTTTTTATCCAATTGCAAAAATGCAACTACAAATTATTATAACCGTCCTGAAGATTGTGGACGCGCTGAATATGAAGACGTTTTAAACCATGTTTGTGAATGACTTCCCATACCGTAGTTTGATTCATTTAGAGACGGGTTGCAATGCGCCTATACACCCGGGCTAGGTTCTACCATATTTAGATTTTCTTTCCACTGCTAGACCAGGACCACTCTTGCCACAGACGTAATTCTCACACTGGGAAACATTCCCGTTTCACGTGCATTGTTGAAGAATGTCTGGAATACATTTCCATCTGACACTCTTCTGTTCGGGAAGCGACGTCGATATTCAACAACTGCACGATTAGCGCTACCGTTGCAATACCCATAAATAAAAATAATATCAGCATTCGATGACTAAATGCGGCAGGCATTATGTGTGTACAATACCGACTAAACGAACGCACATGTAAAAATAAATGCGACAGTTATAAAATAAGCGTTTAAATCACAAACGTCAAAATGACAATTAGTAATCGCTAATGTGAGTTTGGTTTAGAATGCACAACCTACTCAAAATAAAATATCAAATAATAACAGCTTTATATTATATTTGGTATATATCAAATTGTGTATTTGTGATCTTGATGTATTATACATCCATTTTTTAATTTTAGATTTAAACATACTATAAGAGTTAATAATTTTTATTTCGGTAGGTAAGATTTTATAAATTTTAGGTCCTAAATATAGAAAAGATCTTTGCATTTTTGTTTTTTCAGGTTTAATAATTTTACACATGCCAATCACCCTCTATAATGTAAATTAATTTTTTTCAGTAAATATTACGTAAAAAGAGCATAACAAGACACGGAAATTTCCACCCATTTTCATCAGTGTACGTAAAAATTCATGTATATCTGCATTCATGTATTTCGGCACACCCCTTACACCCCCAATTCCACTTGCGGAAAGGGGAGACGAGGCGGTCATGTCCATTTCACGGTAATTTGAAGGAACACCGTCCGCAGGCTGCAATTCGACCCTTTCTCCTTATTATTAGGGCCTCGTGTGCAGCGCAATAAAAGAAAAACAGCCTCTAACGAACCTAACAAACCGAGTCCTCCTTATTTGCCTTCCACTTTATCAGAACGACCATAAATTACCGGCGACAGGTCTCGATTCGTATGATATCGACTGGCGGGGGTGTCGTGTAACATAATAACATAACGAGCGAGTTGACGACGTCATTTGCCACGGAGACGATCCGTCTTCATCGCAACCACCTAGGTAAATCGGGCGTGATGTACGACGGTCCATATTTTACAGTCCGACTGGCAAATAAGGCCTTATTAGGGCTTATTTCGCGCGATTATCCCTGCAGTTTTACGACGAAGACGCAAATTCGCTATACGGTTGGAAAATAGTAACATTGTAAGCTATGCATTGCTTGAGTTTTTAAGCATATAACTTTACTGAAGACATTGTGTTTTAGACGTTACTACGTTTTTTTAAAGGTGTTTTGAAAATACCTCAAATAACTATAGTTATCAAATTTTTTTATTGACAATTTAATTTATACAGGATGTTTCAGAAGGAGATGTACATAGTTCAGTATGTACATCTGTACAAAAAATAATTTCATACAAGAAATCCCTGCTTATTTCTGTCTGTTCCTTCAGAAGATTTAAAATCGAAACGATTAGAAGTGGACGCGCCTTGACGTTCGTTCGTGTTCGCTAGCCTGCGGACCCGCCTTAAAACCTCGACAGTACCTTCCAATACGCCACACGAAAGGATATTAATCGAAAACTACGCGCGATCTTATTGTTCATTTTTTATTGTAACATCCGCGAAGAGCTGTAGAAAATAAAGGCCGGGCCACACCCGTACCTTCCCAGCCCGTGTACGGGGTCACCGTGTCAAGACGGAATTAAAAAACGCCACCGCTTCCATTGACATTCCGCCACCCCCTCGCCCTACTCCCTATCGTGCCACCGGACCCAGCCCAGCAGAGGGCGCACCCATCGCGTGAAAAGTGTCCCACCGGGAATACCCATTAGCTAATAGGATCGTAGCGGGCCTCGAATACGCAGAAAACAAAACACTCACGGCCTCCCGGGATGCCGAAGTCGAACATGGGACGGTTACGCAACGGATTGTTTGGTTGTGGGGACTATCCGTGCCCTGCGTATGTATCATGTATTGCACTGCTGAAAATTTGTTCCTCGAATTGCTGGTGGATTTTCCACTGTCTACACGTCTGTAGGTATTTCCAAAGTTACTAGTCTAAGACCGCTAACACACTTTACGTGTAGGTACATAATCAGCCCAAGTATGTATCCCATTTTAGGCATAATAACATTAACATTATTTCAAGGCTAACTGTCACATTCCATCACCTGTAATTTTTGTAGTATGTTTCCCCCCCCCCCTAACTGTTAAGAAATAACGGCGATGTTGTTTCCGACATGTAGAACGTTCTTGTTAAAGAAATCTTTTTGCCAGAAAAACCAAATACATTTATAAAAGTATATTGTTTTCTGAATCTGAGTATTTAGAAAACTAAAAACCAGCAAATGTATGACATTTTTGACAAAATTTATTAAATCAAAAAGAAATAACAAAGCAAGTTCTCTTCTTGACTAATAGTCGGTATGACCTCCACCACGGAATTCTTCTGCTGCCGCGACGACTAATTCATCTGCAGTCTGAGGTGGAAAAATATAATTATGAATGGCTCTAGCAATGAAATCCCAAATGTTGTCAATAGGATTCATGTCAGGAGAGTGGGCTGGCCAATCTAATCTATTGATATGTCCTGCTTCGAGTGTCTCTTGAACCCTTCTTGTGCGATGTGGTCGAGCGTTGTCGTCACACAACACAAAATTTTCACCTAATTCATTCAATTCACTTGTTCGATGTAAATTTGACTGGTCATATTTTGTAGTATGCGAATTTATGGGGTGCGGCGGTTGAATATTATTCCACTCTAAAACATTGCGATACCCCCTTCACACGGAGCAACTTCACGAGGAAAATGAAGTCGCTGTTGACGACCTCGTTCTCTCCAGACTCTTTGTCGATTGTCATCAGTAACCAGCCCAATTCTGGTTTCGTCTGTAAATAAGACCCACCGCCACTGGCGTAAAAGCCAACCCCTATGCTCTCGTGCCCACTGGAGACGGGCAGCACGATGCCTTGGAAGTAGAGTGGGGACCCGTAATGGTCTTCTAGCACGTAAATATGCCTTGTGGAGTAGTCTTCGAATAGTAAATATCGAAATAACACTGCGAAACGTACCTTCAAAGTGGGCCCTGAAAGCTGAAACTGAAGATGTGCGGTGTCTACGGGCATATTGCACCAAATACCCATCCTCCCTTTCATTAGCTACTCGAGGATGTCCACTACGTGATCTGTTTTCCACTGTATCAAATTCTTCATATCTGTGTACTATTCGTACAAGAGATGATCTAGGAATGCTCAACATGTTCGATATCTGATGTTTAGAATGTCCTGCATCATGTAAAGCAGTCATTCTTGCTCGGGTAAACGCAGAAATTTCACGTCCTGGCATTATAATGAAAAAAAAGTCAAAGAAACACTTGGCTGAATACACTTTCAAACTGACCAGATTTGTAAAAACATTGCTAATAAAATAACGGTTCATGGTCTGCAATTTTTTATTGTCTCTTTTGTTCCCTAAGTACATGTATTTTTTTACCACATTAAGAAAAACCACTAAGTTTAATCGAATCATTTTATATACGGGGGTCCAAGACTTTTGACGTCGTATGTATGTGTTATTTGAATTGTGAAAATCCACGGCTTAATAAATTTACATTTAATTCGCGGTATTATAAATGTTCATACATGAAACGCAGGAGGATAACAAATTTAAGTAATGCATTTAATTTGTCTGATGAAGAATTTAAAAAATTATTTAGATTTAGTAAAGATTCAATACGGCAATTTATTGAGAATCACAGCTGTTTTCTGCAAGTTCCTTGAATGCCATTATGCAGGTAACAGGCATGTCTATTTCCTGCTTAAATAATTTCTGACAGTTCGATTATTGTTTTTTTTTAAATCTTAATATGATATTAAGTTTGATAATTAAATTAGTTATGATAAAACTAAACTGTTCTTGGTACAGCTTACTTAGCTTAGCTACAAATGATCGGTGACAGCATTGGTTCCCTGTGTAATAACAATTACTAACTGATTTTTGACCGTCCTAAATTAAAATTATCACCAATATGTGTCTACCTTATGTTAAAAATAATAATGTATGCGTCACTAGAACTAATTCACGAACTAATCCACCTATCAATAAATAAAATTCACTTCATTCAATTCTCTCTTCAATTAATAGCTGTTAATGTAAATTATATTACTAATTATAAATAGTTACTATATATACTATACAGGGTTAACTATGACTAAGTACAAAAATTTTAACCATGTGCTCAGAAAGGTCTAAAAGACAATAAAAAAATTATTTCGGAATTCTAGCTCGATGTTTAAAAAATGGGGCAAAACCCTCTTTTCCCACGGAAAATCGGCGCCTATGACAATCTATCATCATCCGTCATGGCTAGATATGTCAACTACTGGTCGTTTTTTCAACATTGTCAAGTGTAGAAACGACTAAACGAAACATTTGTATTAATAATAATAATGTCTAAGTACCTGGTAGATAACAGCTAATCCAGTTAGCTGCAGTATTTTTTGTATTCGTTCTTTCGTTGCACACTGTCAAACTTCATTTTCACTCCTTGCAGATTCATCAGAATTATCCACTAACATATCCGACATAAAATACTTTATTTAATTACTATAACACGTTTAAAATTAGTCACTTAGCTGATTTAAAGTAACAGTAAGTTCTAGGTTATGTCATACAGCATTGCTAATTGCATACCCTCCATGCTCCAAACCATCCAGAATGCGAAGTTAGTTATAATCTAAGGGTCATTTTTACAGAACACTATAAACATCTTGGGATGTTATAGTTTAAAATATTACTAATTATTTTATGCAAACATCGTCGATTCCTGTTAATATTGTTGCTATTATTAGTATTAACAGAATTTAATTACACAACAACACATGAAGTTTAAAAATTTATCGGAGTGAGTGCACCTTGTATTAGTGACAGATGTCGTCAGATGTCGTTTGTAGATGTCAAATAACATAAATTTACGGTTACGGTACTCTGATTAGTTTGAAATAAGTTTTCAGTACTTGATTTTCGCAAATTTAATTTTTCGCGTATTTTATGTGTATTTACAAACATGTCGTATTCAAATACCTAGATGACGGATGAAGTGCATATTATCGTGCGTTAGCCTCAAAGGCGTTTAACGAGTATACAAAATATTTTGCTGAATACTTTTTGAACCAAATTTGTGCGTTTTCCCGACGTAAGTAATCGACCTGGTCAAGACCGCCTTATACCAAAAGAACGATCGAGGGAAGGAGAGGCCCACAGGATGTACAAAAATCTTTAATTTAAACAAGTAAGAACACAGAAGATGATTCAACATTGTTAATATCTCTCCAAATATTAATCTTGGAAATAAATATTAGTAAGGTAGGTGCTGCCTCTCTGTGCTACCATACCGCATTTCTCATTAAATCATTAAACAATAATCTACATTTTGAAAAGATTTTTTTTTCTTTCAAAGCGGCTTAAATTGATACACGTGTCAATGAACCTGTCACTATATTTGACACCTTTGACTGACAGAATATACCTAACCTCGCGGGTGACAGAAAGTCAGTGACGGCGATAAATAGGGATTTAATATAGTTTTGCAAAAAAATTTTTTTGGCTTTATAAATAAGTTTGAAATTTTTTTCTTATTTTTCCCTATCCCCTCTTAAAATATTTGTACTAAGTCATAGTTAACCCTGTATATGTATAAATACACACGGCGAAACCAACTTACAGCAGACGTACAAAAGAAACGTATCGACGTGACATCGACTATTACAGCGTTCCGTAAATAACTAAAACTAAAAGCGCAATTCGAAATGCCAGTCAGCTGTGAAGCCCATTGATCCGCGCGTTCTACCCTGTTTTTTAGACTGCATTCTAAAATGGACTTGGGATTGGACAACCTGAACACACATTTTCCATGCTTTGTGACAAAGAACGTTCTCCATGACTCTGCAGCATTTTGACGGCATTCATTGATTTGTAACTTCAGTAACAACATACTTTTTTACCTCGGTTTGATTATAAAACCCTTTTTCTCGGTGTAGCATTAAAAAATCACCATGACGATACACTGTACGTGACGTACGGACTTGTTTTTCTCGTTCCGAATTTTTGTGAAGCCTTCAGAAATCCTCAAGTCTTGGAAAAGACGGCGTGACGGGAGAAGATTTCTAATCTAGTAGGCGCGCCTTTGCACGATCGGCACAGAGAAACGCAGTCGATTATTTGGAGGAATCAGAACGGATCGCTGGAGCTCTATGAAACCTGATGTCGAAATGGGAGAGGCCCATCGTGTGCATATGGTATTTAGTATACGGTATGGTTAGTGGTAACTGTCTAGAGAGAACAAACTGTTCTGCTAAAATACTAAAAAATTCTACTAAAAACTATCGCCGATAAGTAATTATTAAATGCTTTGGATTATGCATTAAAAAAATGGTTTTCATTAAAATAAAATTACCAATATCCAGGGTGAACTATGACAAGTACAAATATTTTAACAGAAGGTAAAGAAAAATAAGAATTAGAGGAATTCTATCAAAGGTAGATCTTTTTCAACACATTTGAACAAGAAATGTAAAAAATCATTTTATTTAAACTAAATCCGAAAACGTTTTGTGTTGATGCTTTCACCACAACATGGAGCTACAAAAATATATGTAATCCCTGACTGACCAATTTTCAAATAAGCGATAGGCTTTTTCATAGTTATCATCTATTATAGCAGTTGGCGAATTAAGTAAAAGCGGAATTGAAGAACAAGCTCTAATAAAAATAACAGGGTACGGCAATTGATCATCAATAAAACCATACTTACAAGTTAACAAGGACTATCATTCGAGCACTATTCAATCGATTCGTTTGGAAAAAGAACAAACTTCAATTGACATGTTTCTAAATTTATTATTCATTATCATGTTTTTACATTCTTGACGAATTTTGTGTCGTAGTTTGTATTTTTCTATTTTGAATATGTTCACGCCTGCTTATATTTTTTAATTAATATTTTTGGATAATTAGGATGTTCCGCGTTTTTACCTACTATTATTTTTCCCGCGAAAAAATATGAATAACTTCACCCCACTACATTCGCGTAGAGTGAGTCGAAGGAAGAAGACTGAACTCTACCGCTGAACCGCCGACACGTGATCGCAACAATTATCGTTCTTCGAGTGTCTTTTCGGATACGCCGAAACTCAAAATTATTTTCTCAATCCAGAACTTCATCCATCGCTGGAATAAAGGTGAGTGAAGTTTTCTCCCGCATTTTGATTAAGCTATTTTTTTCTTTACCGCATTGAAAATTTTTGTATTTCTAATTTCATAAATAAAAAACTACAGTCCATTAACACAATAAACAACAGACAATTTGTATACAAAATTGTATTTTAGTCTTTAAGGAAATAAATGTTATCATATCCTATCCTATCCTATCCTATCCTATCCCATCCTATCCTATCCTATCATATTCATTAAATTTCCCTGCCGAACACACTCGATGTTTGTATTGATACCGGGTAAATTTGTGTTGTTTAAATTCTAAACTGTTTCCATTAGCAATTTAACTGGAAAAACTGTCAACCTTAACAGTTTTTCCCGTCTATACGATTATTTCTCCAGGTGCCTTCATGAGCGAGTCCTGGCATCCCAAAAAGAGGGCGAAAGGTTCGGCCGGGGGAGCGAGCCCAACGGCACACTGTTGATTCTGTCATTAGGCAGTGTTTGCCGAATTAATAGCGTCGGGACGGAGACTGACGCCACATCCAGACGGATCTGGCGCCGCAGCTTACAGCCGCTCGCAGTCGGAAGTAGGGCAGCGATGCCAGGGAGTCGACGGCGGGCGCGAAAGAATGTCGGCTATGCTGACGCGGAGGGGCGGGCGTCCCTCAGACCGACGGAGGAAAAGCGTAAAGATATGCACCGGAAAAATCTCAGGGGGCAGACGCAACTAAAATGAAAAACCGATGATTTTCTCCTAGTGTTATTAATAAAACACGTTCGCAGATGGCGTCGTTATCAAGGGTGCACTTAAGACCCTGAGTTCATATTTGTAGAAACCGAGGTGCAAACACAGAGGGTGTTTTTAAATTAAGTAGCAAAAATGAGACCACAGATTCCTTAGCTGAAAATAAATCGATTTAACCTAACATAACCTTAACTTGAAAAAGTTATTCAGAACGGTAAATTATGCGTGAGACGTGCAAAATTTCAAAAAGATCGGCCTGCTTCGATAAAATCTTTGTGCTTTGTTGAAAAATGGTTTCATCAAACGAAACGAACGAAAGGACAATGTTAAAAATAGCCGATTTTTGGCTAATCCGGGGGAACGCATAAATCATAAAAAAATCAATTGATTATTGTTAATTAACATTAGAAATGGCGTCAGATAGCTGGGGAAATGTCGCTACTACCCCTAAACCTATATAAACTACCCTTAAATAGCTTTAAATGGATAATCATTAATTATTGTTATAAAATTCGTGTAAAATGAAAAAAATGCTTGAAAATGATTTGAACAGACAGTATGTCAATATAAAAAGTGATAAATGACTGTAAAAGTGCCCATTCAATGGCGAAATAGCGCCAATTGTTCTCACTTTGCGAGCGCGTACTGAAAAAAGGGCAATTTATCCTTGCGCCCATTTTTCAGGTCGCAATAGTATAAATGAACCTTAAAAGTGATTTAAGCATTTTTTTCATTCTAAACGAATTTTACAACAATAAATAATGATTATCTATTTTAAGCTATTTAAAGGCAGTTTATATAGATTTAGGGGTGCAATTAATATTTCCCCACTTACTTAATGTACTCTAGTATCAGTTTTTGCATTTTTTGACAGTAATCTATAATTTTTTTCTAGCAATAGGCGTTCCCTTGAACATTTAAGCATTATCTATTTTTGATGTCGAAGTAAGCTCACCATTAGCTTTTGAAAGACGTTTTTTTAATTTTTAGGGGTGGAATGGACATTTTTACAGTTATTTATCACTTTTTATAATGACATACTGTCTGTTCAAATCATTTTCAAGCATTTCTTTCATTTTACACGAATTTTATAAACAATAATTAATGATTATCCATTTAAAGCTATTTAAGGGTAGTTTAATAGGTTTAGGGGTAGTAGCGATATTTCCCCAGCTATCTGACGTATTTCTGGGCCATTTATAATGTTAATTAACAATAATCAATTGATTTTTTTATGATTTATGCGTTCCCCCAGATAAGCCAAAAATCGGCCATTTTTAACATTGTCCATTGCAAGTCTCCTTTCTGAACAACTTTTTCAAGTAACATTTTGCTGTATTTTCAGCAGAAAGAGCACTTTACCTGAAACCGAAACAGTTTTTACTCGGTGCACTGAGCATTTCAAATAGAGTTATTTCAAAAATGGTTACTCCTACCGACTTCAGCAAGGTACCTTTTTCAAGTAAAGCAGGGAGGAGAATCCATTTAAAGCCATTTAAAAGAAACATGGTATGCAACAAGTGGCGCTCACTACTAGTGACGTCAAAATTAGAAACAAATTTGAATTTCTCGCCCGCAAAAACCCCCGATTTACAAATTTTATGTAAATATTTGGATTTCTTAAGAAGTTATTTACAAATATCGAAATTAAAATTTTGACTTTGACACACTGTATCTTTTTTATCATGATGTAAGTCTAGACATGTCTAAATAAAAACAACACTTCTAGGCCTCGATTCTCGAATGCAGTGAAATAAATTCGAGTGGAAATTCATTTCACTTCAAAAATTCCTGAGTATATTATTATCTATGTGTTTATTTACAATTCTAGAAGCTTTATATTCCCTTAGCAAAAACCATGTGAAATAATTCCTCAATTTTTTTATGGGAAAAAATTTAAATGACGAATTATTTTGGTTTCCTTATAGTCTGTTAAATTTGAAAAAAAAATAATTCAAAATTTTAACTGTGACATTCTTTCGGACTAAGCAAATTTTGTCACATTATTTTGCCGTCAAGAACCTATTCATCCTATAAATGAAACACAAAACATTTAGGGAAAGTAATAAAAAGTTTAAATTTAAAAATATGATCCACCCCATCCCCATCCGAATTAATTTTCCAATAACGCAGTTTCGAACGATCCAAAACCCTTCGCGGGGCATCCCATATGACGTTTTAAATATTAAAAACCGCTCCCTCGGTCATCCGTGGCTCCAGCTGCACTTCTGTTTGCTTAGTAAGGGATACCAACCCCCCAGGACGAACAAACACTAAGAATACACAGGTCTGAATCGAAAACCCGATCCCAAATCTGGCACACCTTCATTAATACGCCCCCATCCTCGCCCTTTTTCCTTTCATTATCCTGCTGAATAATGCAGCTCCGGATGCGTCCTTGCCACCAGTGGCGTACCCAAGGATCGAATGGACACACCGATAAAAAATGATTGCAAATTTACACAATTTTAAAAAACTTGAAAGTTTTCAAGAAAAAATGCAAATCAAAAAGTTAGCATTAGCCTTTGTGTTTAAAATTTGACAGTTCACAATGTAAACAACACAAATTTACAAACATCGAGTGTAATTCGTGAGGACAATTTAATGAATAATAAATTTAAAAACATATCAATGCAAACTTTATTTATGAAAACACTAAAAATAAATATAATTTTATTTGAGCGTACAATTATTAAACACTCCTTTATTGAAATTCATACGAGGAATACTAATGTCGCTAAGGGTGCCACAGCTAACCGTTTCTGTAGTAGATGACTAAGTTTGTTCTTTTTCCAAACGAATCGATTGAATAATGCTCGAATGATACTGTCACAGAATTTACCCCGCTCGCACCCAATTCGACGACTGTGGTATCGCGAGATTGCCCCGATCGCCCCTACACGATTCTGGTAAACAAACAATGCCGTGTATCGAGGCGCGACTAGAAATATTGGGAATCGACGAGAAGCGTTCGAGAGTCGTTCGAGAAATGGATCTAGAGATGCTAGAAAATACGTGGAATATTCGTTTGGTCTATAAAATAAGAATAAACGGCCGAGTCAGTCAGTTTGATGATTTGACTAATTTCGTTGTTCGTAGACTCACCGAATCGACTCATTGTTAGTGTTCAATAATTCAAAAAGTTATTGTCAAAAATGTCAAACTATTTGCATTTGTCGCTTAACCTAAACCGCTCCATCTTCAGTGTCGCGTTTTTAATAGTTAACAGTTCTTCTTGTCTAATTGCTAGGCAATTAATTGTTTCTCATTAAAGAACCCACATTTACACGGTAAAATACATACCTCTTGTGCTATTATAAGTGACCCAAAAAACAATTAAAGTTAAAATTACGTTAACTTGACCTCTGAATTGGTCAAAAACTTTTCATGTACAATTCCGTATAAGGAAAGTTTACCTATATTCGTTGGCCTTTTTCCTTATGTGGGGAAAAAAACTAAAGTAATATGGTAGTTAATAATTGGTCGGCAAGAATTTTATTCCAATACGATAATTAGACCTAAAAGAAATACGGACCAATTTTCTGTTAAAATTTCAAAATATGAAAGACATTATTACCAAAATATACCCTAATTATGCCCTTTATATGACATACTTTTGCCAGAGAGAGACAACATTATATGTTTGATTTTATACATTCTAATAGCGAACAGGAATAGGAAGAAAAAGAAAGACGTCAGATTACTAAACTACAAGTACAGTAAGAGTTAGTATATTTATGGATATTAAGATTTTAATATAATAAAGTCTGTATTTTTGGTTTCCATTCATCAAATTGTACAACCCAGGAAATTTTTTAATATAATGTCATGACCAAACTTTCACAAAAATAACGCGCCTTATAAATATACATTTTTACTATTGCTTTTTAATAATATTACTATACTGAAAAATAACATAAAATAAAAACTGAATGTACTTCGTGATAAAATGTGTTTCATAATCTTTCGTCATAAATGTATTAAGTAATATTATCTGTATTAACATAATTTTAATGAGTAATCAATTAGAAATAATGAACAAAACATTTAGTGTTTATTACAACATGGCCGCTCAAATAAAATCAACTTTGAAGTCAATTTGTTTGTAAGTTTTAACCTATAGGGCAGATTGCGTATGCCAATGTTGACGTCACAGGAAAATATTAACTTTGTGGTTGAGATTTCCTCCAAATGAAGATATTTTATGGTAATTTATTACCAATTAAATTATTACTAGGTACCTACATATAAAATTCTACTCTTGGATTTATTTGTGATTGAAAATTCAAATTAAAGCCAATAATATTATGTATGCGTAATAACAAAAACAACATAAATATTTTCGAACGGAATTCACTTCGAATTTCAATGCACGTGCACCACTTAATTCATCTGACATGATAACAGTCATAAGAATACTTATATATGAAGTGTTTATCGATATATTACCATTAGATTGATTTACATAATATGCAGTATTGGCTTAAATTCGTTTTTTACAACTCTGTAATATTGTGTAGGGCTTGGTTTTCACTGCAGATCGCTAAAACACAAAACAATTTCTACGCGATATTACATGAAGATCTGTCGGAATACATATAACAAAAAGCTTGTTTCCTAAAAAACCTTTATAAGACACACTTACGTCGAAGTATTATTAACAAGTAAATTTATAACATAATATAGAACAATATTTCTATTAGGTTATCAACAAAGTTGAAAATAGGTTGATATTGTAATAAAAATAGAACTTAACCAATTGAAGGATTTAATAGGACAAAATAACTAGTTATTACCAATAAATATATAAAGATTTGCCTATTGCAATAATTTAAAAAATCCTTGGATATTTAAGACAGATTTCAAGGCCAAATTAAGTAAATTATAACTTCATCTTACACGTTATTGGAATGTTAGCATTTGAAAACATAGAATAGGTAAACAATATGTAATTTCGAACTGTATAAATTGACATATATTTCATTTTACTTAGAAGTCATTATATTACTCTTAATTAACAAATTTTTGACTAAAATTTTGGTATTATAAGATTTTGTAACATTGAAGACTATTTTTATGGAGGAAAGTAGTAAATCTTGATCAATTTAGAATTATTTTTCTTGTGTAGTAGTCTATTAGGCTTAAATGTTAGTTGGGGAAAAAGCAACAGTGTATAAGTTAACTTTTTGCATGGGGGTCGAAACTAAGTAAAATGTCGATTTTCAATGAAATTAGACAAAATTTCACCGAGAAAATTTACTTGTCCTTCTCAACACAGAAAAAACGAAGAAATTGTTCAGCGATGGAGGAAATATGGCATTGGAAGGTTAATACTCGGCCCTGTCTCGAAAGAGGGACCGAGGAATTTGAAATTCAAATGAAACTTCTGGCTGAAGAGTTACACATGTAGAGAGCGAATATTTCGACAGTTATAGTAATTAAATGTAGTGAACAGGAATTAAAATGTTCGGACGCTGAAAAGCGGCGGCTCGTAGTCCGGGTTTTTAATTTATTTGGAATTAACGGGGGCGCGAATTTGCACTTTTATCCGCGAAAATGCGAACGACAAATGCCGATAACGTTCCTCTGCTTTTTAAATAGTCATGTTTTAGCGCGCATCCCGATAATCCAGTTTTTTTCACGCCAAACTAAGTTATTATTTCAACGAACCCGCTAACCGTCCAGATCTGAGCCTAATGGATTTTTTTAAAAATTGGTAGAAAGTAGCGTTTTGCGCCCGATATAGGAAAGGAAGTTTGTACAATTAATCGGCGATATAAATAGTATTTCTCGGAAAACTATAAAATCGTAAATGTAGACATTACACCTTCGATATTGTGGTATAGAATCGTAAAGCCTGAAAGTCAGTTCAATAATAATTGCAGGTATATTTATCGCCAGCGTTTACTCCGGTTTCATATAGTGCAAAGGACGGAAACGAACTGCACACAACTGCGAAGCTGATTGTAATCCACTCTCAAATGAAAGGTGATAAAAAAACGGAGTACTTGATTCGAAATTCTCGCTGCGCTTTTGAGAATTTTCATACAACTTCTGTAAAATCACAAAATTGTAATAAATGTTCACTTTAAATACCTAATTTATTATATTTTTAAAGACAACATATTCTTTTGGACTTAAATGATCTTTCCCAATAGGCTTCTTCCGTCAAATTTCTTTTATGTGGTTTTTATGCATTTTTGTAAGTACAGGATACTCTCATTACGCTGTTAAAATTTCAAATGATTTACTTTTAGTGTTTTCGAGATGTAAGGGATTGAATTTGGAAAGTTATCTTTGGGATTCGACAGAAACGACCAATGATGTCATCAATTTTATTTTGTTCCTGTTAAAAAGCTCTCTTTGTTTAATAAACTTTTATTAGAGAAATTTTTCTGTTTTACTTCCCGTTTAAAAGTTATAAGCAATATCGTCCTAAAGAGTCTCAAAAGAAATAACATCTAAAAATCACATTAGCGATGGAAGTCTCAAAATAATTCGTTAATGTTCGTTGTTTACAGTGAATAAATGTCACAAAATACTGGTTATTACCCTTGACTATATACACTAAGACGAGTCAATCTAATGGGAGACCTTGTTGGCCTGAATGGGAAACCAACTCTCGCGTAATGGGAAACGAACTCAAAAAGAACGTTTACGCTTAGACTATTTGCTAATAGATGGCGCAATATTAGGTACTAAAATGACATGAATTTGGATATATAATTTTGAAAGCTCCTCCCATCGAAGATGATTGGTTCATACATATTATGTCATGTATAATCGTTTGCAATAATAATGACATTCTTTAAATTCAATTTTGCTATTTCTTTTGAACTGCTGACGTATTTGTAATGAAATCTACTTTCAACTTTTAACATTAGTAATTAGTTGTTTCACTTACCAATATAAATTTAATGAGTTTCTACTCAGAACTTTGAGAAGTTCAAAAACTGTTTTGAGAGAGTGTCATTGTTATTTCAAAAGCTTGCATGTACTTAAAATTCATAACTTTAATGACATTCGATAGGATTATTGTTTATTTTATTATTAAGTGAATGTGTTAGTCATGAGGAAGCAGGCAGGCAATAAATGTTAATTTTTAAAATGTAATACAACTAGATGAAACATTCCAGGAATAAAACTTTTTCGCGCAAGGCGAAAATCGACTATAATGATAGATTTTGAATTCTGATAAGTAATTATAGTAATTTCATCAAGATTTTTAATAAAAAAAAAATACAAAAGTGCAGTTATCCAGTTCATATTCACGTTCGCGTATCAATGAAAATCAAAGCTTAAAATATATTAACCGCCAGATAACACTTTTATCATACTCCTCTAGCTTTGGTAAATTCAAGTGAAGAAGTCATTCAATACGTGTCGATAAAAATATACAGGGTGGGCCATTAATAAGGGGACATAGAAGAGGAGTAACATCATTGGGAGGAAATATGAAGATATAGTTAAATATATCTTCGTAAAATATTTCTGTGGTAAAAGATACAAGGTGTCATAGTTGAAATATCTTTATTTGTGATTTCTTTTTTGTATTAACGCAAGTATCTCTCAACTGACTGTCACCAAATTTGTTAGGGAAATATTTTTTGAGAAAAATAAAAATAATTTAAGTATTAAATCAGTTTTGCTAATAAAGGGCGCCGCACTAACAATGGCTAATGATGAATTTTTCTCTTATTTTGTGTTGACAAAACATTTTGATTCGGTTGACTACAAAATTGTATCCGAGCATCATTTCTACGTAAAAACATAGAACTCTACACTTGGCAGAGTAGAACTTGATAATTTCTACCAATTTCGAAAAAAGTGCCATAAAGGTTTCTGCTTATACGCGACTTCAAAAATGCTATTGAAATTTAATTAAAAAAAATTAGTAGGTATCAATGAGTCGTTTATTTTTTTTTAATGTCCAGAGTAATTTTGGAAAAAAACTCATATTTGAAAAAAAAATATCTACATATTTACTTTTATTGACAAAAATAATAACAGAGCAGTAAACAACTTAGCCCTTGAGCAAACTCTCTCTACTTCTACATGTTTTAATTAATTAAACTAATTATTACAGCTAATTACAGAAAATTTTCAATATTGCAATTTTCTAATGCTCCTAAGAGATTTCCTCACGTCGAAAAATACATTTGGTTGTTTTAGATCAGTTTTCTGGAAAACGGTAGGAATTTCGTTAAGAAAAAATAAGATAGAAATTGTCATCATCTGGCAATGGTCTATCTGTTTTAATAGGTACCTACTACATAAATTATGATTGCTTTTCTTAAAATATGTTTCCCTACCAAATTTGATGACAATCGGTTGAGCGATCCTAGTTATTAATAAAAAACGAAAACAATTATGTAAACCTGTATCTTTTTCCACAGCAACATTTTAGTAAGGCATATTTAGCTATATCTTCATATGTTGCTCCAAAACTGTAATTCCTACTCTGGCATATTATTAATGGTTCACCCTATATAATACTTAAAATAATAAATAAATTTTGAAACACATTCTTTTCTGATGAGGCCTGTAAAGTTTACAAATTATTTTTACTAAAAACATTAGCGCATGTAAATTTATTTAAATTTGCATGCGCAAATGTTAAATTATTTGAATTTTTAAATTAATTTAAATTTAATTTTAATTTAAAAATTACTCTTCAAAAAGACTACAAAATAATATTTATTTCACACCATCACAAAATTATACTTAGATCAAACATTGAAAAAAGATACTTGGTGTTTTAGAATATTTACTAATGAATTTTTCACAAAATAATAACGCATCTTATGCAGTAAGAGAAACTCATACGATAATCTGCAGTTCTATATATATATGTCTCTTTATAGAAGTAGGTATGTCGAATTTATTTGAATTATCTTAATACGTTTAAAGGAAATAAAACAGAAAATGTAAATTTTGGCATATCGCTGAAAACTCTTTTAACAATCTTATTTTTCTGTTTTTTTAAAATTAATTTACAGTTCATATTCTTACTTCTCTAACGCAATAAAATAAACTGCTTATGTTTCAAACTTTATGATCTGTGGTTTGAATATAAATATATTGCCACAATCTTATTATTTAGGCAGGTATATGAAAAACGGTCACGCAGCCACGCCCTCGAAACGCCTTCGCAGTTTTTTGCAGATTAAAATAGTAGCGTTTTATTTCCTTCGTTTGAATAAATGCATATTGTTACACAGTACGACATCTAACAGGAATTATGATAACTATTTAGGTCTTTATTAAGGACTGACTCTCTTGGTGTAAATACTCAAGGCTATTACTCAATACCAACGTCAAACATAACTTTTGTGCGTACAAAGATTATAATCCGCCCCGTTGGTGCAGTTGGCGCCCGCCCGGGCCCGCATCGCCAGCGCTTAGCCTTTTACCCGGCTTGGAGCCGTGAGACCGTTCGTGCTGCTCCCCCGGGTTAATGGCGATTCCACATGTTTGATCCGGAGTCGCGTAAAAATACCGCCGGCAGATTAATGTGAGAAATGGCCGGGTAATTGCCGGAGGATTACGTTGCGAGATCGGAGAGCCACTCTCCGCTAACGCTGCCTCGTCTAGCGAAGAACGGCCGCTCTACCGAGGGGGTCCCATTATAATATTTAATAACCTGGTAGGTGCCCCGCTTTCTAGACAGCCGTGGCGCAACGCGAGGTTCCAGTGACAATGATTTCACTGGCAATTTAATTTATACAGGGTGTTCAGGACATGTACATACTTCAGTATATTTATTCTACGTTCAATTTGAAGCAAAAAATTTCCTATGAACTTAGGTCTGGAAACGCTTCGTTTAGAATATACGGGATGTCAAATTTAAAAAAAAAAAATAATTAAATTTTATTTAATAACTCTCATCGAAAGTTATTGTCAGGTTTTGTACATTTTGTTAAGAGATTTAATTTTTGTAATTCTCACAAAAAAATCGAGCTATTTTGATTAAAAACTAATAGTTCTTAGTCTCTAATGTGTTATGCCTTTTTTTTACTGTATTAGAAAGGTATTTTCAGCTAATATAAATCAAATATCCTACAATTCCTATCAATGAAGTCGTATGTATGTTCTCTGATACCAAACATCTAGCACAGTATTGGGAGACACACACAGTAAAAACACTCGGGCCGAAATAATAAGTCGCGCATAGCAGCTCGCGCATCCATTTCAAGCTGCAGAGACCTCAGTTTACATCCAACTCTGGGAGTGCGAACATCGGTTATACAGAGCCGTATTAAAGCAATATTTTGAGTCTGATCGAGGAACGAGTCGCTGCGCAGCAGTTAGATGTTTAAATATATCATCTATAAATAGTATTTAAGTTTTCTTAAATTTGCTAAAGACGTAAATAAGTAATAAGTAATCTATAATATACTGTACCAACCATAAATGATATTTTACTGCTATTCCTTACCTATTAACTTATTTCTTAAGTATAACATTGGAATATAAATACTTATCATGAAAATGAAGTTTAAAATATACATATTTATTATTATATATTATTCACAAATACAAATTTTTATTTTAGAGCAAAATTCTGTGCAGAGGCTTCTAATAGGGAAGATTTATTAGAAAAGCTGCTCAGGATTAGTAATAGTTCATACAAACTATGTCAAATACATTTTTAAAATAATATGTTTTCTAACGATTCGCGCAATAGATTACGCAAAGAGGCCGTTCCAACGTTTCCTGCACAAGACGGCTCATCTTCAAATTATGTAGATGATCATATTTCTTGTAGTCACTATAATGAGATAAGTCTCAAAACAAAATAATAAAAAATATTTTTTTTTCCAAATTTACATTTTACTGCACTTTTATCTCCAATTTAACAATTTTCAAAGTTAAGTAAACATAATTTCTCTGTTCTGAAAAATACTTGTCTTCTGGTTTACGTAGATCATTTAAGACGAAAAAAAATCACAATAAATTATTTGTTCGCTAAACTTCAAACGTCAAATTTTAAATTTAAAAAAATCCCAAAAAAATGTAATTATCACTAATAACAAAAAAAGTAAGTAAATAAATAAAAATGTTTTGTAGTGCAATAATATATATTTTAAACTCTTTTTTTTAAGAGTCCAAAGAAGTAAATCAAATTTTCACACTGTATGTTAGTAGCAGTAAATGATGTATAGTACATGTTGAATTACCCATTTATTACTGTACAAATTATTACATAATGTATATAGATATAACGTAAACTTTCATGTGGAATAACTACGCAAATAAAAATTTCTTATTCCGGTCCTGATCACCGATTCTGTCAATTCTATCGGATGTGCTATCGCACTCACATTTCGAGGTCACCGCAGAAACTGAAAGCAGTTCAAAGTGCCGACAATGGAGTGAAACTGCTGGTCTACCTATGCTGTGCATCTAGGTATGCTAATGAACAATTCCACAGACAAAGCTCTATTCAATAATTATCTAAAGAAATTAATCTAATTTGCTAACCTGCTTTAATGAAACAAACACTCTATAAATATCTAACTTCACTTTTTGGCAGTGGGAACACGACAAATTCAACCACAATAGATGAGATCTGACCTATTTCTGCATTTTTAGGATTGCTTCTTCTGGTGGTCTCCTTTAAATTGAATCAAATATCTAACTATAAAAGTTATTATAAAAATTAAAACTATTTGAAGTTAAATATCGACAATGACAAAAAGTGACAACCTGTCAATGAATTAAATATGACAATACCTACTTGAATAATGTTCACCTTTTATGTAAAAGTTTTTATATATTTTTAAGTATTAAAAATTATTTAGGTGTGAAACTAACTACTCAGTGGACAAAAGCCCCAACCTGCGTTGAATTACACCCACAATATCTATCCATATATTCCTTATATAACATTTTTTACTGTATTAGAAAGGTATTTTAAGCTAATATAAATCAAATATCCTACAATTCCTATCAATGATATTTGATTTATATTAGCTTAAAATACCTTTCTAAAACAGTAAAAAAATGTTACAAAAGCTAATAATAAGGAATATATGGGTAGATATTGTGGGTGTAATTCAACGCAGGTTGGGGCTTTTGTCCACTGAGTAGTTAGTTTCACACAATATTATTAATACCTAAAAATATATGAAAAGTGTTATGCCTTGTTTTTTTTATAAAAGTAAGGTAGCACTCTAATACATAATTTGCATGCATCATTTTTAGATAAGTTTTTAACAAAAACGGCTGCTCCTAGAGATTTTGATAAGATGTCCATTTCTTAAGTAGAAAAGGTAGGAGAAAATATTTTTCTATTCCGAAATGACATACACTATGGCACCAAAAAGTTGCGCTTTAAAAGGATCCTAATGGTCACTTGTGGCGCCCTCTGGAAGATACAGCCAATTGTGCATAAAATTTGAATTTCCCGTCCCAAGAAACTTCCGCATACAAAATTTCATGAATTTAACTCAAAGTAGTCGAATTATTAAAGAACATAATAATAATAATATCTCTACCCCTCATTCTAATCACAAGGATTAGCCCAGAAGTCGGAGACTTGTGCGGGAGAGGGGGCGGCATATTATTATTAAGCAGGCCGCATTTGCGCCCAGGAACGACTTACGTTGGTAGGCCCTAACCACTATTCAGTGCAGGAATGAGGGAAACCTGGAAAACCTCATTAATTAGGGGAGTAGTCAAATATCAAAATTTCGTAAGTAATTTTGGAATTATATAATAAAATCAAAATTAAAAAATTTTAGAAAATAAAAATTTCATAATTAAAAAAAAAATCAAAAAAATATTTTCGGAAAAAATTTTCAATTAAAAAATTTTGGAAAAATTTTGAAAAAAAATTTTGAATTTAAAAATTTTGGAAAACGTAAAATTTTCAAATTCAACAAAATTTTAATTTGAAAATTTTGGCAAAAATTTTGAAGAAAGTTTTGAAACTAAAATTTTGTAAAATTGTAAAGTAAAAAATTCAACAATTTTATAATTTCGATAAAGATTTACTATATTTTCGTAATGACTATTTTTATAAATAGTTACACTACTGAAATAATTGTAACATTTAATATCAAGCACCCCACGCTTTTTAATTTCTAATTTAATCTTATTCCCAATTAATTTGTAGTAATTTATTGTCGGAATTTTCTATTTTTGTAATACAAACTCTTGATACTTCAAAATTATTTTCTAATTTTTAGTTCGGTTTGCTATTAAAACGTGTTTTTTAGTTTTTTTTTAAACTATAATTTATTTGCTATACGTTTAATTGTATCATGTGTTCGATTGTTTCATTTAAAGTCTGAGAACTTGTTAATAAGATTTATTAGTGCAAACTACATTATCGCTACTTGTAGAACTATTTAGAATCATCGTGCACAGTTCAATACAATTTCATTCGTTTAGTGCACTTATAAATGACTGCCCAACAGCTACTTGATTCAGGGTTAAGGAAATAGAGATGAAGTATGCAGAAAGAAATGAAATAAACAATATTTGCTGCCGGCAAAAGCAAGCAACATAAATATGAAAGTGGTGAGAGAGTGTAGAAGTTTCAGTACTTTACTTTTCAAATAGTAATTATACGAAAGGAGTATTTTAAGTTTAGCAATGAATTTAAATGAAATAGTAGGTACGAAATTGCTTCTGGTACACTTACCAACACAGTTTCAATTCAAATTCAGTTCAAATTGCACAGTAAACTGATGCCACGTCATCGTGTGCAGTTGTGAATAACACGGAAAGTTACTATTTGCTTTGCGGTCCCGCCGTACCTCAGCCAATGTCCTGATTCGTAAAAATCCGGCCCTAGTAGACGTAACTCTGCGTATCATTCCCATAATAATATTTTCATATCAAAATGGGACCCGCTTTTTTTAAATTATGAGCGAACACGTGTAATTACCGCTGACATCAATTTAGCGATACCGACAAATGATTCTGTATTGTTATTCGAGTATTCGTAAATTATGGCTTCCTGTTTGTTTTAATTATATAAGTGAGGCGGATGAATTGCGAAAAAAATATGTGGAATGAATGTGGATTAATGGAATTCATCCCACAGTACGATTTAATCAGACACATAAATAATGGATTTATTGCGATCCAATATAAAGCGTGATCTATTGCGATGATTTCATAAGTTTGCAGCTCAATTGTTACACATACACTGATAAGAATGATAGTAAATTTACATCTTGTTCACGCCAGGTATTAATGTAAAAAAATGTCAAATGCACTCTGCGATGTTTATACCGAGTGTTCCGCATAAGGACCTACACAGAGTAAATATATCTAGGGCCTCTCAAACTATTGCAATTTATACAAAGTTCCACACAGGCGGAGTTACAGGCTTTCAAAATGGGGCCAAATATTTCGAAAAATATTAATATCTCTCAATTACTTTAACTTTAAATAACCAAATGTGGTACATGATTTAGGCACAGCATAGGTAGACCAGCAGTTTCACTCCATTGTCGGCACTTTGAACTGCTTTCAGTTTCTGCGGTGACCTCGAAATGTGAGTGCGATAGCACATCCGATAGAATTGACAGAATCGGTGATCAGGACCGGAATAAGAAATTTTTATTTGCGCGTGAAAGTGTAGTTATTCCACATGAAAGTTTACGTTATATCTATACACATTATGTAATAATTTATACAGTAATAAATGGGTAATTCAACATGTACTATACATCATTTACTGCTACTAACATACAGTGTGAAAATTTGATTTACTTCTTTGGACTCTTAAAAAAAAAGAGTTTAAAATATATATTATTGCACTACAAAACATTTTTATTTATTTACTTACTCTTTTTGTTATTAGTGATAATTACATTTTTTTGGGATTTTTTTAAATTTAAAATTTGACGTTTGAAGTTTAGCGAACAAATAATTTATTGTGATTTTTTTTCGTCTTAAATGATCTACGTAAACCAGAAGACAAGTATTTTTCAGAACAGAGAAATTATGTTTACTTAACTTTGAAAATTGTTAAATTGGAGATAAAAGTGCAGTAAAATGTAAATTTGGAAAAAAAATATTTTTTATTATTTTGTTTTGAGACTTACTCTTATTATAGTGACTACAAGAAATATGATCATCTACATAATTTGAAGATGAGCCGTCTTGTGCAGGAAACGTTGGAACGGCCTCTTTGCGTAATCTATTGCGCGAATCGTTAGAAAACATATTATTTTAAAAATGTATTTGACATAGTTTGTATGAACTATTACTAATCCTGAGCAGCTTTTCTAATAAATCTTCTCTATTAGAAGCCTCTGCACAGAACTTTGCTCTAAAATAAAAATTTGTATTTGTGAATAATATATAATAATAATAAATATGTATATTTTAAACTTCATTTTCATGATAAGTATTTATATTTCAATGTTATACTTAAGAAATAAGTTAATAGGTAAGGAATAGCAGTAAAATATCATTTATGGTTGGTACAGTATATTATAGATTACTTATTACTTATTTACGTCTTTAGCAAATTTAAGGAAACTTAAATACTATTTATAGATGATATATTTAAACATCTAACTGCTGCGCAGCGACTCGTTCCTCGATCAGACTCAAAATATTGCTTTAATACGGCTCTGTATAACCGATGTTCGCACTCCCAGAGTTGGATGTAAACTGAGGTCTCTGCAGCTTGAAATGGATGCGCGAGCTGCTATGCGCGACTTATTATTTCGGCCCGAGTGTTTTTACTGGTCTCCCTATACTGTGATTTAGGTTTATTATTGGTCTTCTTTGACTATGATCAATTAACTTGAAACACCATAAGGTGTTTCCACTGGGAGTGAGTCACACCTAAAATTATAGCAAACTTTTTTTTAATAGATCGAATTTAATAAGAATGATACTTTTTGCTCTTGTTAAAACTAAACACTTTAAGGGTTTCGAGAAAAAATGCATTAATTAAAACAAATTTTAATAATGTTTATTGTAGAAGAAATCAAATTGTCGGTAGTAGGCTTTGTATTTAAAATTTGACAGTTAGTAATAAAACTATTTTATTTTATTTTTTTATTTTTTATGTTAGGTTTCTGTGAAGGAAACTGTAGAAGTAATGGAAGAATATCGTAGGAGATTTCCAAATCGAGGGATTCTCCATAGAGAAACATTTTGTAATGTCGATAAATGGGTTTGAGAGGCAGAATAGTTTTTCAATAATATCTGAGAACATCCTAGTGTAACAAGATGAAAACAATATCTTGCAAATAATTGAACATGAACCGCAAATAACTAATAAACTTTATCTCGAGAAACTGGATTATCAAAAACTTCTGTACACTTCTGTACTACATCCGTATCACATTCAAAATGTGCAAGAGCTACAGCCTCAAGAAAAGCGTTATATGTGATTTAGATGGATTTTATTTTAAATTGTGACCGGCAGAAAGTACCTAGACAGTAAACAGCCAACAATCCACAGTGTAATATTACAATAGTCATCGGCGACGAGACTCGTTTTCCACTAAACGACTTCCTACACCGACGCCCTCCTCGTTCAAGAAGAATGTTACAGTCGATATCTCCCCCGCGACCTTTTGCAAACCACCCCACCGTCACGTTCCGCCAAGGGGTCGACCTTTAAGTCCCTCAATAATTCGCGCCCGAGTAGAAAACCCCGGCATATTCGGGTAATAAAGTACTCATCGCCGTGACGCCAAGGATCGCGAGGGACATCGTCGCTGATTCCGGGGGATTCACCTAGCATTTTACGTGCCGCTGCCCGTCCAACAAACCGAAGAAGTGACATTTGACGCGCAAAAGGTCAACGGGAATTCCGGATAACGACAGCGGGCGGGGAAGGCGGCGATATTTCACGCGGACAAGCGAAAAACCGAGATGTGGAGTCATAGACTGAGGGTAATAAGTCATGAGAAGGTGGTATGTGCCGTTCGTAACAGTAGAAATTCGTTATTCTTTACATTTGGCAGCCGCATTATTGTGCCGCTAAGTAGGCAGTGCCAGCAATGGCCAATAGCAGCAGCTGTTTCTGATTTGAAGGCGATCAGATATTAAAATATACAAAAATGACAAAAATAATTGCATTTAACATCCATTGTTTTTAGTAGAAATAGAAATAGTTTAGGATATCAGAAATTCTTTATACAGTATGCGCCAAAAGTATGGAATAAATTCAATAAAAACGAAACAATTATTTTTTGGGAAAAATCCTCGAACAGGTCGATTTTTAATTTAAAAAATACATATTTTAGCGTAAAATGCGATTTTCAAATGTCATTTGTTCTCGAGTAATGACGTAATCGATTTTTTTTTAAATGGCAACACCATATTTTTTTCCTTGATTCTGAAAGATCGTTTAATTCTCTATCAGACAGTACTAAAATTTTGCCCTCTTACATAGGAAAGTTTTCGAGTAAATGACGATTGAATGTTGGAAAACGTAAATCAATTAAAATAAAGCATAAACGTTATCAAGTTTAGTTTTTCGAATTCCATAGTTCTTTTATGGATCACGTAGGTGAAAATCTTTGCAAAGTGTCATTGTCACACCGACTTTCTAATAAGTATTGTAAGCGGCATAGAAATTATTATTCAATTTAAAGTATTATGGCACATTTAACTGTTACTCAAAGAATTGAAATTTTAATTCTTATCGGATGCGGGAATATGACTAGAACTCAGCAGGAAGTTTGCGATTTATTTAATGAAAAATATCCAGATCGCCCTATCAGCCAATCAACAGTCAGTAAGGTAGAGTCTAAATTTAGAGAAACTGGCAATGTTGTAAATATTCCAAAACTTGGACGTCCAAGCATTAATGAAAATCAGAAACAGAACATTTTGATAAGTATGGTGGATAATTCTCATAATTCTTCTCGATTGGTTGCATTAAACAATGACACTAGTCAGAGCACAGTGCTACGTATCTTGAGGAAGGAAAAATATCATCCCTACAAAATTCAACTTGTGCAGGAACTCAATGAAGATGATCCCGATCGCCGCTTACACTTTTGCGAAATTCTAATAGATTTATGTCAAGGAAATAGAAATTTACACCGGCAAATACTTTTTTCAGATGAGGCCACATTTTGTCTGAATGGTACAGTAAACCGTCAAACTTGCAGATATTGGAGTCGGGAAAATCCTCATTGGATGGCAGAGGCACATACCCAACACCCTCAGAAATTAAATGTGTGGGCTGGACTAGTTGACGACAGAATAGTAGGGCCTTTCTTCTTTGAAGGAACCCTTACAGGACAAAGATATTTAGAGTTTCTAGAAAATGACCTTGTTCCAGCCCTTGCAGTAATTTTTCCTAACGATAATGACCCTGACATTCCTGACGATACCATATGGTTTCAGCAAGACGGTGCACCTCCGCACTATGTGCGCCCTGTACGAGATTTTTTGGACAACTGTTTTCCTGGGAGGTGGATCGGCAGACGCAGACCGATAGAATGGCCTGCAAGATCGCCAGATCCTACACCTCTTGACTATTTTTTATGGGGATACTTGAAGTCAAAAGTGTACATTAATAAACCACGTAATTTAGAAGAACTTCAAAATCGCATTCGGGACGAAATACGCAGAGTTACCCCAGAAATCATTCATAATGTGCAAGAAGAATTTCTTCACAGACTTGCGCATTATCAAGAAGTTGGTGGATGGCAATTCGAACATTTAATTTAAGTATAAAATTTAATCAATTGTATTTTATTTTACATACCTCAGAATTGTTACTTTTTTATGGATAACATTTACGTTTTCTAACATTCAATCGTCATTTACTCGAAAATTTTAGTACTGTCTGATAGAGAATTAAACGATCTTTCAGAATCAAGGGAAAAAATATGGTGTTGCCATTTAAAATAAAATCGATGACGTCATTACTCGAAAACAAATGACATTTGAAAATCGCATTTTACGCTAAAATATGAATTTTTTAAATTAAAAATCGACCTGTTCAAGGATTTTTCTCAAAAAATAATTGTTTCGTTTTTATTGAATTTATTCCATACTTTTGGTGCATACTGTATCTCAGAGAACAGCTGAGAATCGAAATGGCAAAAGTTGCTCCTGATAGACTTTTTTCTTTTCGATAAAATGTTACATGAACTTGACAGATTATCTTTTCGAGTAGTATCAATCAGAACAAAATATACCAATAGGTATGTCCATATATTTTTCTGTCAATGTTCACTCAGAATGATTATTGTAACGGGACCCGTGGGAAATTTCGCGGGGTACGCCGCTGCCTCCGCGCCCGTCCGTCCAGGACAGGCTTATCTCGTTACGTAACCGGGCCCCCTCTCCCCCCCCCCTCGATTAGTCCGTATTAGACCCGCCGGCCAATCAATATCGAATAGAATGATGACGGGGTGTCATCATCGTCTCGAATTGCAATTGACAAATTCGTCGGGCACACCCAGACGTCGTCCCCTGCTGCGGAAGGTGGCTTTATTTGGATTTATTGCGCTTTTTTTCCCTATCCGTTATCGGGGACATGAAACGCGATACTGCGGGAAGATAGGGGGCGGTGGATGGGCGCTCGACCACCTCCGGGGTACGGCGGAGGGCGATTTTAATGTCATCTGTCCATTTTCATTAAAACTAAAATGTACAGCAACAATTTTGAATTATTTACTTATTAATCTACCGTTTTTTGACAACAGGGAAATTCATTATTTTTCCAAATACGTACAGATGAAATGTTCTAGACAATTTAAGACAGTTTAATGTATAATCAGGTGGTATAATTTTATAAACACCTCAAGTAAGTATTGCGATTTGCTTGCCAAGGTATTGTAATAATAGGTATATCCACAAAATTTCAGTTTCACTTGAAAATGGTAGTGAATGATAGATTTATGGGCACTACAAATTGCCATTTTTCTCCAAAACGAGGCATTAAACAAAAAATTACAAAAGAGAAAATGATCAGAAGAAAATTCTACGCTTGATATTTCAAGAAAAAGCTGCATAGGCGTACTTATAAATAATTGGAGGGGATAAAGGGTACTGCATCCCTCAGTTACCTCCATTCGCCCTTCAATTTTTTTCACCAAAATTACATGAAAAGTATGCCGGAATAAGATAAAAGTACGTGCAAAATTTCAAGTGTGTATCTTACAAAACAATGGGATAATTAACAAAAATAGTTTTTTAAAATGTAACTTTAACACCCTGTATATTGAAACAGGGGCGCCCAAATAAAAATGGCATAAGGAAAGTCGCATTATTTATGTCCAAAGAATATGTGATTAATGGTATGACCTTCTATTTTGGGACACCCTGTATAGAAATCAACTGAAATAATCAATTGGCTGAAACATATATTTTCTTTGTGAATACAATGGAATCAAAATTTCTTTGACTTGATCAACTAGTTTCCTCTGTGTAAAGGATCCCCTCTCCAATCTTGACCTCCGCCTATGCGTCATCCACCTTATTGTTATTTTTGATGTTGCTTGAGACCCAGTCACCGCAGCTGGTCACGCTATGCCATGTCGGACTCTGATACATTTTTTTAATTAAATTATTGCCGTGGCCAGTATAGGTAAATTATTTTTTAGTATGTGGGCGAAACCGAGCAATCTAACAAAGGGACAGTTATTTGTCGGACCGTCGCAAAAATATATAGGCCTTGACGTTTTTTATCAACCGTATCAGATTTTCGTATTTTTCTTATTCATCAGCCACGAACTGTACAGGGTGTCTCAAATTCAATAGTATGGACTGGGCGTACTGTGAGGATACAGTTCCAAACTAGTCCTTAGCTCTCGTGAGAACATACCTATGTGTTCCTAAATGATATGTGAATATTTAAGGAGGTGATTCTACATCGAAAATTAATGATAGTTTGCTTTATAAACTATGGTCCAAAAATGTTCCGTTATAGTCTGTTTAGAAATGAAAGAGAGTATTAAAAGCTTATTATGTATGCAAATCGTAAATAAATGTAGGACTGGTGCTTATATTCTATATTTTTCTATTATGTATTATCGGTATAGATGAGGTGTACTTTTTAAAAAACTTTGTGTGATCGAACCGTACTAAATTATAGCAGGTAGCTAAAATTTAATCCCCGACAATCCGTTTTTGTCTATGCCGCTTCAATTTCTCGGTCCATTTCTCTTATAAGTAAACAATATAAAACAGCATTTCAAAACATGAGGCTACTTTAAGCATCATAACCGGGTTAAGAGGGTTTTTAGTAATTCAAATAAAATTATTCAATATTATTATCAAAATATTTATTTAAATTTAATGAACAGACTTTTATTCCACACAAAAATATATGTATTTTGAAAATTCAAATTATGGTGAGTAAATGTAGTGTTGTGTAAATGTACAATAAAGAAAATAAAAAAATAGGTATATTAAAATTCATCCTCCCACATTTTCTCCTCTTCTTTTTGTACATGATGTATACATCTTTGCCAGTTATCTGCAGTTACTCGTCTTAAGGAATTTTTTAACAAAATTTCCGCGTCACTTAATTTAAACGTCGTATTATTTCGCGCTACATCTCCTTTTATCTGCGCTCCTACTAATTCGATTGGGTTAAGTTCACAGTGATAAGGTGGTAACCGTAGTACCGTCATTTGGCGATTTGTTGCCATTTCATCGATAACATACTTTTTTCTGATCTTTATTAAGTTTGACAAGTGTCAAAAGTTCCTTTTTCACCATATTTGCTTCAAAAGAAATGTTTTTCCGAATAACCATTGAATTATATCGGCTTTCCTTCAAGCAGTCGTAGGCGTCCGCTCGGTCTGCCGTGAATGGTAACTGGCATTATCCATGACAATTACAGACCCCGGAAGAATAAGATCCAACATCTGTGTAAAATACTCTACGAAAACATCTGCGTTCATGTCTTCGTGATAGTCACCTGTATTTTTAGATTCAAATAAAAGTAAACCGCCATCTACAAAACCACTGGCATATAGGTAGTGCCACTATTAATCTTCGCCCTTTACCTGAAGGTGCCTTGAACCCTGTTAAAAGTCCATCCAAAAATGCTTGTCGAAAACTTTTTATATTTTTATCTTGCCATACTTTTGTTACGGTATATCCCTCGTTGACCCAAGTTTTGTCTAGATAATATATATTCCTCCCTTCGTCACGGAATTTTCTAATTGATCTTAAGTAGCATCTTCGCCAACAAATAATTTCATCTTTATCGATAAGAACTAATTTCCTGTTCTGCTTTTCCCAGCAAAAATTCAACTCTCGTAAAACGGTCCATAATTTGCTTTACTGATTTTTGGCAAATCGTTGTCCTGTGAAAGTTCACTTAAAATTTTGTTTAGCGTTAGTATTTCTTTTTTAAAATAAAATGAGTGTACTTTTCTGCGAATGACATTTTTGAAGAAATCATCTATAACGACTTTTGACCTCCCTGTAGATGATTTTGGGGGATTTACAGTTTCTTGTTCATTTTTTGTTTCCTTTAAAAGTCTGTAGATAGTCGATTTTCCAATCCCTGTCATTTTGGAACACTTTTCCTCAACTCTGTTGGTAGAATTTTGGTGTTTCAATGCATTAAATACATTTAATATAATAATCTTCTCATTCTGATACAGTGCACATCTTTTCACGCGTTTAGCAGGTACGTAATCTGATAAGCTCGACATCTTACCCAAACAATATTATATCCACTGGCACAATAGTCACTAAACACAAGTCGAATTTTACTCTACTGCACTAGCACGTCTTCGTATATTCAGCTCTAAGACTGGATTGATCTGTCACAATACACTGGCTCCTGCCCTATGATGTATCCAGTAAAATATACTAATGTACACCCATTACCTGTTAGCATTAGTGTTACCCGATAATTACCTGAAACGAAATATCTTATCTCGGGGTTTTATTACTCTCTTTCATTTCCAAACAGACTATAAATAAATTCGGGGTGTTAAAGTTTTAGACAAAAAAGGAAATTAATTAATATTTTCGAAACCGCTTTAGACATTTTCATGAAATTTGGTATGTGGTAACTATTAATAAAGGTGAATATTTTGCAATATGAACATAATTTTTATCTTTAACAATGCTGTGCATACGAGCACTGACTTTAATATTTTTAAAGAAAAAAAATAGTATGCCATGCTTCTTTGAAATATAAGAGCCCTCTTGAGTTTTTGGACTGCAATGCGCCATTTTTGAGAAAAAAAAAAATAAAAATCGTTGAATTGTCCGAGAGAATGTAATTATTAAAGGATACAATTTTGATAGAAAACAGCAACAACTAACAACGTAACACATTAACATAATATTACAGCTACCTAAATTAAAACTAATAATTTCTGTAATAATTGTAACAAATCATTATTACAGAAATTGTTGAAAATGATACCTGCCCATACATTAACCGAAAACTGTTGTTGGAAGTGGAATTTTGAATGAAATTTCTTGAAAAATTAGCTTCGTCAGTGAACAGAATATGCGATCTAATGTGCGGATATTGGGCATCATTATGATGATACCACTGACAAAGGTCACGCTTTGGAAAATCTGTTAAAAATATAAATTATGTTTATATTGCAAAACATACACCTCTACTAAAATATCAATTATTTTCCTTTTTTTTTCCTAAAACTTTAACACCCCGTATTTTTGTAACGGAACATTCTTGGACCATGGTTTATATATAAATCAAACTATCACTATGATAGAATCATCCCTTTAAATATTCTCATATCATTATTAATATCATCCTCTTGAAAGATATTTTCTGTGAACACCTTAATGTGAACATTATTGAACTGAGTTCCGTTCTGTTATATTTAAAAAAAAATGCGAAGAGGTCTTAACAACACCCTGTATATTCCATCCTGACTATAATCGATGCATTAAAGCAACGTTACACGTAGTTTATTTAACATACGGAACATTTGTTCTCCATTAGAAACAATCATATAACCGCCGGTCAAACCGAGGCTGCTTTATGCAAGTACCTGGAAGGTACTGACATTTCTATGGAAAACGATTAACATGCGTCTAAAGGCTTCTTACGTTGATGTGGCATTACCAAACCCGAGCGAATGTTATGCAATCGCGAATAAGACCCGATTTGCATACGTTTACATACAAGAACACATACTCCCATGTCAGAGATAAAAATCTCCAAAGATGTGTACGTACGGGGTGACTCAAACTCGATAGTATACGTCAAACTAAGTGATTCCTTCAACGAACAACCATCTAACCCTGCAGATCTGAACCTAATATATTTTTTTTTAAATTGGTAGAAAGTAACGTTTCGCGCCCTATACAGGGTGAACCTTAAATAAGTACAAATATTTTAACTGCTGGTGTAGTTTGTCATATATACTCGCGTCAAGAATTCAGACGTTTTACGTCACGGCTGACGTTACACATTTGTTTTTATTGTCAACGTAATTTTCGATATTTGGTCGCGTTAAAAACCATAATTTTTTGCAATTTAGTTTAATATATAATGCACACTTTTAGTGAAATATATAGTTTTATTACTATCAGTTGCAGTTTCTTAAATATTTTGATGAAAATATAATGAATAATTCATTTGTTCGTCTGAATTCTTGGCACGAGTATAGAAAATTTCTAATATTTACGGAGATATTAATTTTTTTTAAAAATATCCACATTTTGAGGACCACTGTCATAACCAACCTAATGAACCATATGATTTGTTGCGAGTTTGCCATATCTCCTCTAATATAAATATTAAGTTTCCTTAAACGTAATAGTAAAGTAATACGGTTAAATTTTATTTTAAAAATACTTGTTTGAAGCATAAGTACAGTAAAGTTGGGTATGTAGTATGATACGCAGTATTATTAACATAAATTTTAACAGCTTAACTGACCTTACTATAAACGATTAAAAATGAATTTCCGCAAGTTAAATACATACTATCATAAAGTATTTAGGAAGATATTACGTGATATTACTATGTTCAATGTTCAAAAATTATACATAAACGTGCGCACAAGCTTACCTGTTTGTTAAAAAATTAACTATTTAATCAGTAATCCACATTTCACAAGTTAAATGTCATTATACACTGTTAGAAAGAGACACAAGACACAATTTCCTTAAGTTATTTTATGAAGAATAAAGAAAAAACTATGATTTTCACACAGCATATTAAATTTAATTTTCGCCACATAACCCCAAATGCGTCAGTATTAACCATAAAGTGATTTCACACTTTAATCAGTGAAACAAATTTTAAAAATAAATAAATAAAGGTACACACAATATTAAATAACAAAATAGCAGCTTGACGTATGCGTTTAATGCCAAGAAAAGCAAAGACATTTGTGTAACACTGGCAACACTGTGAACCACACGTTCAATCTGTAGTGCTATGTCTCATAAATGTATGAAAGTCAGCTGTCCTCAACAAGTTTTCTATAGAAAAATTACAAAATTTATTTAAATTTCACTTTTTTATTTCTGATTTTTTTCTAAATAAACTATTAATTACGTGTTCTACACAGTGAACTATACTGCTGATTAAAATATTTGTACTTATTTAAGATTCACCCTGTATACAGGGTGATTCATTAATATTGGGACAGAGATTAAGTGCATGTCGCTGAGCTCAAAATAGAGCGATTAAGCCAAATATGCCTTATCCGAATGTTGCTCCTTTTCGATCTACATGATGTCAAAGTTCCAATCTAAAAGTAAAGTCAAATTGGTGCGTAAGTAATGGGCCATACTGTAACAGCATAATTCTGTGATCAAAATAAGCGAAATTTCGTGAAATTTGCTTCAAGAGATCGAAAGATAAGATGTGATGTGTAATGTGATTTATTTCTTCAATTTTGACTGATCTTTGTTATTATTGATTTTAATGAATTTTTGGATTTTTTTAGGATAAGCTAAAGTAAATCAACTTATTTTGGTCGCAGTATTATGCTGTTACAATGTGGCCCATTACTTACGCAACAATTTGACTTTTAGATAAATTGCATGCATCATGAGATTTAGATGCGTTTTTCTCAGAAACCATTGCTTCTATCGACATCAACAAGGTGTCCTTTTTTAACTAGAAAAGATAGGGAACAAAATGTTTCCAGTCCAAAATGAGATAAAGTGTAGCACATAAAAGTCGACTTCATAAAATACGGTCGATGCGATCGAAAAATAATAAAGAAAATGTGATTTATTTTTTCAACTTTGACACCCTGTAGATCGAAAAGGAGCAACATTCGGATGAGGCATATTTGGCTTAATGGCTCTATGCCCTTAAACTCTGTCCCATTATTAATGAATCACCCTGTAGAAAAGGAAGTCTGTACAATTTATCGCCGACATAAATAATATTTCTCGGAAAGCTATAAAATCATAAATGTAGACGTTACATTTTCGATATTGTTGGTGTAGAATCGTAAAGCCTGAAAGTCAATTCAATAATAATTGCAGGTATACAGTGCGTCCCTAAAGTCACGCACAAATTCGTTATTAGGTAAATAAAAGACATTATTGAAAATTCGGAACCATGGTCACGTTAAAGATCTGCCCAGATCTGGTCGACCAAGTATACTAAATGAAGATGTGCAGTTACAAGCCCAATAGACCCATGAAAACCCGCATGCCACTATGAGAGTCCTAGCAGGTGATTTAGGTGTCAAAATGTGCTGAAGCAACCAGTAACCACATTGGGTAGATTTCTTCACAAAAACAAGTACCATCCCTACAAAGTTCTCTTAATGCAAGAATTGTCCAACGACGGACAGAGTTTTACAAGATGATGATGGAAGAATGTCAGGCAGATCCGATTTTGTCAAATGCATAATTTTCTCGGACGAGGCGTCTTTTTATCTGAGTGGCACCGTTAATAAACAGAATTGTCGGTTCTGGTCAGATCACAATCCACACCGGACGATGAAAATACACACTCGGCGTCCCCAGAAGGTCAATGTTGATAATCGAATTTTGGGACCGTATTTCTTTGAAGGGGATTTAGATGGCGCAAGATATATAGATTTTCTTCAATTTGATTCAGTTCCTTCCTTGGATGTACTGTTCTCCAATGAAGAAAAACCAGATTTACCCAATGACACAATTTGGTTACAGCAAGACGGTGCAAGACGCACTATACCATCGCTGCTCGCCGCTACTTAGATGACGTGTTTCCTCAACGGTGGATTGGCAGAAGAGGACCTAAGGAATGGTCCGCCAGATCGCCAGATTTAACACCGCTAGATTTTTTCCTTTGGGAATATGTAAAAAACAAAGTATACGTCACTAAGCCAAATAACCTTAACGATCTCTTCTTAACGAATTAGACAATAAGTTCGTGCCATCCCGCCTGAAGTTATCAGAAATGTACAAGAACAAGTCAAAAACAAAAGAATTGTCAACTCCATCCGTGGGCACACGGTATATATACATACATCTGTCAACAATGTCAACTACCATGCAGTCATTTTTTGCAGCATAGCAATATTGCAAGTCTTTTGAAACACCCTATATAGGCGTGTTTATTGAACGAACCATTTTCATTATCTCACTGTATTCAACGACTATATGACATATGACCCATCTAGGACGTCCAACTTGACCTAACGTCCACCCAAAATCAACCATTATCTTGTAAAATAAAAACGCCATAAACCGTATCGGTTCGGATCTCCCTAAATCAAACCGGACACATGCGGGTTGAGGCGGTGAGGCGAGGGGGGGCAAAGGGGGCGGCTCTTTAATCCGCTAATGCAATTAGCCCGTTCTCGATCGTTATGAGCGATCCCACCGGTCAACGTGTCTCTATTAGTGCCGGCTTAATGGCATCAATTTCAATTAGGACAACTATAAAACTGTTTGCCTATCACCTACGCGCCAACGACGGGCTGCGTGGCCAGAGGTCGATTAATTAAGGGGTCCCGTGACCTCGGGCGATGGTCTCGAAGCCTAACATCTCCTTTTATACAGGACGAATCGTAACTATGCCCAATATGTCGAAAATCTGAATGTATATCGGGAAATATGCGAATATGTCCGTAGATGATGCTGTGGAAAGGTGCGATTTTTTAACAAAAGCACAGTTTAAACATAAGTACACGGTAGACCACGTATTTTATGTGAATTGAGAATACCTTACGGTCTTAAAAATGTTGTTCATAAACGTGTCTTGAAACGATGCTCTTTTTATGAAATCGTCCAATAACAATTTTTTTTTACTACCTAAATCTCTGTACCGCTAACAACCGATTCTAGATAAAAAGAAAACGTTATTTCTAAAAGAAACAAGTGAGAATTGTTCGAGCGACCATAAAAGTCCTTAGATGTCATCTGAAGGATCTACTTCAGCGAGCGCCACTGAAGGACTTTTCCTGGAACTCCAGGAATATATTGGAGATATTAATAGACGGCATAGAACAAACGGTTGCACAATAAATAGATAATATGGCGCGATCCTCGACAAGTTATCTCTTCTCGAACTTGCGTTATCAGATGCATGGCTATAATTATTTTATTTTTCACAGTTTATACTTGATGTTATCTTGGCAATTATTTTGGATTGCGATATTACCGACTGATATAATTATGACTGTATAACAAGTGCCATGCAAATGATAAATCAACATTAAAATAAACATATGGAGATAATACGTAGGTATTTTTTTACACATATGGTGATGGTGTATTTTAAACTCAATTTTTGAATAGTTTCTCTTCTAATAATTTGTTTATGAAACAATTCATTTTTATCCAGTATAATGCCATTTTATGGACTTTAGACAAACTTATGGAAACACTTCAAATAATTATTTATAAGCTAAAAATATTAAATACTTAATGCAGAAAAAATGTGCTTCTTCATAATTCCAATATACGAGTATATAGGGCAGAATCTTTTGTATGAAGGACTTACTGAACCATAATTTGATGTCAAATCAAACGAAAACGAATTCTGCCAGATAGAATCAGATAATTTTCATCAAAGACAGTGAAGTTTAGGACTATATGTCTTATTATTCGCAAAAAAACGTAAAAATGTATAACTAGCTTTATTTAAATATAGTTATAATATTGCGCAATAAATAATAGTCAAAATAATCAGTCCTTAGCAACATAAGAGTGCTCTTCAGATATTTTTCCGTTCCCCACTTCGTCACATCATATTTATTATATAAATACGGCCAAAAATAATTATAAAACAAAGTGTTGTAATTGTAGTTATAATACATCTTTATACTTTCGAAATGAAGGCTCAAGTTGCGATTTTTTTAATTTTGGGGCTCCATTATTGCTATGGGTTCCAAATGAGGGCGCTAAAGGACGATGCAGACGAACTTGTAGCAGTCGCAGTTGTAAGACTAAATCAATATATTTTTGTTAATTAATGTTTTCATAATATTTTATTATAAAAATATTTTTTTGTGTGATATTTAATACCTACATTCTCAGAAATATTAGATTTAAAAAAACTGCATTTGATTTTCCGAAAAATACGTCCATCATTTTTGAGTTATTTTGGTACTCCATTATTTAATAGGTTACTATATCAAAAACTTTTTATATCAAAAAGGAAAATAATTATTTTTAACTAAACAATGAAAAAGATAAAAAATGTCACAAATAATTAGAGATAATAATTCTTTGTGTCTATCAATAAAACAAAAAAGTATGCATGCAATGGCTAAAACATGCAACTAATTTATTTCCTTTTTAAAATTATTTTTATTGTACAGGATGTCCCTTTTCTTTTGGACTCTACCTAACTTTATTTTTTAAAATAAAACGCCATATATCTAATATTCAAAGACCTACAAAAGGCTCTAGAAAAGCGCTGTTACTTCCAACATCCATCTTTTTAAAATTTATGTTTAAACTTCAATATAATATTCCGGATTTCCCAAATAATAGATAATAAAAATTAGTACATTCAATTTTTTTAAAATGCATATGTGTCAATAAATGATTATTAGAGATAACAATGATTTGATAAAATTCGTAAAATAAACATAATTCATTACCACGATATATAACGAAAAAAATGTATTAGTTGTACAGGGATGGAGCCAGAAGTCCTTCAAAGTCGTTTCCAAATGATCCTTACTACGACCTAGCTTATTTCCCTATGGGCTTTGGACAGCTGACACAGGTAAATTTATTTTTTTATAATATACACATTTCGTAAAATGGTGAAATTTTAAATAATTAGAATACTTGGATACTATATTATTCAACGAGCATGATAGCTGTAAGATATTAGAGCAAACGAAAGAAGCAATCCTAAAAATGAAGAAATAGGTCAGATCTCATCTATTGCGGTTGAATTTTCGACAGTTTCAAAAGTGAACTTAGATATTTATAGAATGTTTTCATTAATCCAGATTAGTAAAATCAGCTAGATTAATTTTTATTTTAGATAATCATTGAATAGAGCTTTGTCTGTGAAATTGTTCATTTATGTTTGGAGCAAGAACTTAATATCCACTTATACTTTAATATACTATTTTAAAATTTTACAATATTTCTTGTCAACCAATATTGCACAAAACCCTAACGCTACCAAAATAAACAAAGTTGAAAATTGTAAAGTAAAAAAAAATATATATCATCGTTTTAGTATGGAAGAACACAGCAGTATGAGCTAGGCCAGTGGTTCCGAAAACGCTACGACGCCTTCCTCACCGAGCAGTTCCACGTGGACGACATCTACGTCAGATCTAGTGACACTGACCGCACCCTCATGTCCGCCTTGGCCAATCTAGCAGGTTTATACCCACCTAAAGGCGACCAACTGTGGAACAACGACATCCTCTGGCAACCTATACCCGTCCACACTCTACCCACCAACGAGGACCAAGTCCTGTACATGGAGAGGCCCTGCGCCAAATTCAACCGCCTCTACGGAGAAGTCGTCAAGAACAACTTCTTCCAGAGCATCAACAGCGAGTTCGCCGACATCTACGATCAGATTTCCAACTTGACAGGTTGGAAAGTCGACGACGTCAGCTACTTTTACCAGCTGCGCCAGGTCCTGGACATCTACGCCAACTACGACGTGTCTTACCTACCGTCCTGGGCGTCGGATTTGGACCAGGACAAGCTGGACTACCTGGCAGGCTTGTCCTTTATCAGCTATACCTTCACAGATGAGTTGAAGAGGCTCGGCGACGGTCCCTTCTTCGATAACCTCGTCAGCGGATTCGATAAGGTGTTAGACCAGACACAAAAAGCACCGAAATTCTTAATGATGTCCGGACACGAGAGTACCATAGGATCAGTTTTGAACGGAATGGGATTGTTTGATTATAAAGTACCGGATTTCGCTTCCAGTCTCGTTTGGGAAGTCAAGAGAACGTCTGAAGGTGAGCACTACGTCAATTTGTTCTACAAGAGGCACGGAACAGAAGACGTGGATCAACTGCAGATCCCTGGATGCGATTACAATTGCGAGTATGGGACTTTCAAGTCCATTTTGAGTCCCTTCACTGTGGATTTGGCCACGTGGGATCAGGAATGTGCAGGAACTGATTAAATGTCAAACGTTTTGAATAAATAGATGAGGGTATTGTAACGAGCATAACAAAATTGGCATTTTTAATTTGACAAAACATTTTCCTAAATAGTAGTAAGAGTAGCAGTAACCTTAATCCTTACATTATTAAGTGGAAAGAGGTATTGTGTTACAGAAGAACTCAAATATAGCATTTTAACGAGCATTTTCAATAGTAATAATTGTTAGTTAAATAAAAAAATACCTTTCTAAAACAGTAAAAAAATGTTACAAAAGCTAATAATAAGGAATATATGGGTAGATATTGTGGGTGTAATTCAACGCAGGTTGGGGCTTTTGTCCACTGAGTAGTTAGTTTCACACAATATTATTAATACCTAAAAATATATAAAAACTTTTACATAAAAGGTGAACATTTTTCAAGTAGGTATTGTCATATTTAATTCATTGACAGGATGTCACTTTTTGTCATTGTCGATATTTAACTTCAAATAATTTTAATTTTTATAATAATTTTTATAGTTAGATATTTGAATCAACTTAAAGGAGACCACCTGAAGAAGCAATCCTAAAAATGCAGAAATAGGTCAGATCTCATCTATTGTGGTTGAATTTGTCGTGTTCCCACTGCCAAAAAGTGAAGTTAGATATTTATAGAGTGTTTCATTAGCAGGTTAGTAAATTAGATTATTTTTTTAAATAATTATTGAATAGAGCTTTTTCTGTGGAATTGTTCATTAGTATACCTAGATGTTTGGTATCAGAGAACATACATATGACTTCATTGATAGGAATTGTAGGAGATTTGATTTATATTGGCTTAAAATACCTTTCTAAAACAGTAAAAAAATACAGAGTGTTGTGTTTGTTTGTTATGTAAATGTGGAGTCTTAGAACAGCCTTTGTCCAGCTACAGCATAAAAAAGAAACAGTTTTTAATTTCTAAACCGCTTGAGATAATTTAACCAAATTCGGTGTGCATATAGTATGACAGTAGAAATGAAACAAAAAATTACGTTTTAGAAATTTACCAGTGACGGAAGTATATCATCGATCATTATATGCCAAATATATATCACACTATATAATATTACAAATAAAATAGGTCAACATATGCGCCATCTTCACTTTTTGTTTCTTTACATTTTTTTGTATTCCAAACCGATTAACAACAAAATTGATTTATTTGGTGAAGTACGTTTTTACGATACTCTACATTAACTTAAAAATGCTTCAGATGATCTTGAAATTGCAACTTGAATTTTTTTAAAACAGTACTATATAAGAGCGTTAGATGTGTTTAAAAATGGCCGAATTAAAAAAATAGCATTAGATTGAAAATATTAACAAAGAAAAAGTATAAAAATAAATACATTCAAGATAAGCTCCTCTGATGACTGATATCCAAGAAACAGGCTAACTTTTGTTTGCATAAATCAATACCACAAAACATATTATCAATACAAAAAAAAATACTGTGAAAGCTCACTTTTTAATAATATTCTTGATTATAGGTTTTAAAAATATGTCAATACTATAAGTAACTAGCCTCGCTGATAACATGAAAAAACGACCAATAAAACGCCTGCAGCATGAAAATCGAACCAATCAGATTAAAAAACATAACCTATATATCGAGCTGTAAAAGATAAAAATGGAATTACCGGGTATTACGTAAAGGAGAACGAGCATCGCTCTGTTTATAAACTTCTTTCTCCAAACGTAAATAACCGTAAACACTTTCAAGCGAAGAAAATTCAAACAAAGGCTCAAGAGCAATAGGCTTACCAGTTTGTGAGTAAAAACACGTTGATCTCGGGTCCGTTTCCGTTATGTTCTTCACGCACCACAACCGCACTCGATTCGAAAATTATTGACGCGTGAGTCACCGCAAACATACACAAAACGAGCAATTTGTTGTTATAAAACGGCATAAATTTACATAAATTACAAACAATCCGCCATTATCGCCGAAATGAACCGACTGCGCAGATGCCGGTAGCACATGCTTTTGTTCTTTGAGAGGGATTTACCAATGATAGAAAAATGGAATAGAAGATAAATTTCGGTCCAGTCTATGGCACAGAAAATTAATTAGGAGCAAAAATTAAACAGAGAATGTAACACGTAAACAAAAACTGCTTGTTAATACTATTCTTTTTAAAAAAGACAATATTTCTTCTTCTGGGTTTGATGGTGCCATCTAGGAGCAACGCTTGAAAGTACAAGAAGGAATCAGGCTGTAGTGATTGGTCACCGAACTTAACAGATAGCTGTGAAAAGAGACGTTGCCGGATTTGAAAAAGATATGTATTATTGATATATTTTATTTAAAAATTTGTTTAAAATGTTTCCCTATAAATTCAAGATGCTATGCTTTTTTAGGATACATATCATTAACAATTAAGCTTCCAAAATAATGCAAAAATACGTTCTCTGCGACAGCTTCAGAAAATTGGTTTAGAAATCTGGCAACATTGATCCTGTCTACAAACCTTTCAAAAACATAACCTAAAAACGGTACTGAGTGATAAGCGATAACAACAAGTGTGTTTTTTCAGCTGTGAAGTTATGGGTTTATTGTTATATTACTGCGTTTTTAGTTGAACCATAAATTAGACCGCGGCCGCGATTTCTTCGGCAAGAAGCGATATGACTGAAGTGCACTTCTTATAAACAAAATTAGCATATGCCAGCACGTCACACTCACTTTTGATTAATTGTTTATTATAATGAGATGAGCTAGCCAATCTCTTCAGCTGTTAAGTAGCCGGTGTCTGTGAAATGTTACTGAAATGCGTACGTCTGAAGAGAATACACGTGAAATGCCTCTTTTTGGTTGTTGTTGTCACGTTTCTAGTGATGTTCTATTTAAAATCAAAGCAAAACGGAAAGACAGACGAGGTTGTTAAAAGGGGTAAATTTATCTCGAATTTAAGCAATGTTTACGAGAAGAAATTAAGGGAGTATGAGAGCAAAATCATCCCCAAGTTGGGGGACAATGGGGAGGCTGCGTTTCTCGACGGCAGTGATGCTTTGAAAGGCGAAGAAGCATTGAAGACTTTTGCTTTGAACACAGTTCTAAGCGATAGAATGCCTTTAGACAGAAAACTGAGGGACCCAAGACATAAAAAGTAAGTAAATATTGAATTATATTTAAAGCCTAGATTTATATGTCCAAGTAGTCCTTGATTTCCTTCAACAATTTTTTGTTTAAAAGTCTAGCTAAAATCTTAGTCAAATACGAGGCATGTTAAAAAAAATAATGATAATCGATGTTACATTTTTCCAAATTTCGTTATTTTTGCTTAAGATTTAACCAAGCTTTATAATATTGTATATATTTTTAAGAATGTTCTTAATACAGGAAAAGTGGGGTTTTAATTTCAGAACTAAGCGCCGTCTGTTAGAACTAAGGAAAATGATTTCTTTTTTAAAATATAAATCAGGAAATTCATGAAATAACAATATTTAATACAGAAAGTGGAACATTTAACAAAAGCCGAAGTAAATTTCTCTGTTCTGTAAAAAATCCTCATTTTTTCCTGCTTAGATTTGTAGCCAATCTCCACTCTCTCCGTAGTTGCAATAAAAACATTACACTGCAGTTAAAGCAACGCTGCATTTGAACTTGAACTATTGGTTCCAGTGGCGGAACCAATCCATTTATTTTTTAAATATAAGGTCTACATACCGTTATAGAAAGGTTATAAATTCCCTGGACGTTTTTCCAAATTTGTTATCTGGTTTCTATCTTTGACCTCCAACTTTCAACTCGTTTTAGACAAGAAAAACTTGGTATTATTGCGGTATGTCCAACAAAACACAAACGGGGTAGAAATCGAAACATTTTGACAAATTCATCGGAACCGAACCGAACACGCGACACCCGCTGATTCTGGCAAACTATACGCGTCCTCGTTGTCTTAGCAACCGGCGTAAATCGGTGGTCGCGCTCAGGGCTATGCGTGTTTGAAAAGGCATTTAGCGCCTTAGTTTTATAGTAATTATTCTTTTTTTTTTTTCGTATTCATTGATTTTGAGGTAGATAGGCGAGCCGCCACTGATTGGCACTTAGTAGAAAGTTGTCGAGAATAAAAAAGCTTATAAAACTTGGTACATGCTTTGGAAATACTTGTGTAGTTTCTAACAGAGATGCAATCGTGCAACAACAGTGGAAGTGCAATGTGCAACATTTTTAACTTGCTCAAAGGCAATTACATTCGAAATTTTCTGAATTGTTGCCTTAAAAAAATTGTTGTACTACCCCTGCCTCCGCCTATGTTGGTTACAGGAAACTATTTGCTAAAAATATCATGCTATTTTCTTTTCCAATTTGACACAGTATTTTTAATATTACACACATTTATTCTTTAATTTAAAAAACGAGGAATTCCTAGACAATTATGTTTGAACTCTGAAAAAAAAACAACCCTTTTTGACGTGGGAGTCAAGATCTCCGACCACAGTAAAATCAATGGAAAGTCGTCGTCTAGTCTAGCAATCTTACGTAAAAGAAAAAGTGACGCATCGCTAAATGTTTCCAAGGATATTCTCATTGATTCTTCATTATATGCACTACATTGTACAAATTCTAATATGCAGTAAAAGAAAATGACTGCACTATACGCGCGTGTCGTCAAGTACGCGATATTTTTAAAGAAACACAAAAAGAAAAATATGAATTAACAGAACCGTCCTTCAAATTCCAAAATTATTATAAAGAAACATGTTTTTTCTAAACTAACGCCGCTCGCAATGTATTGAGGGGGGGAATATTTTTCTTAACCTAACCTGAGTGGCAAGATTTCAATGCCCCGCACTGTACATTATCGCAGTTACAGCTCGTATCATAGACTTTTAACTAATTAGCGCAATATTTTGTTTTTCATTAAAAATTATGTCTTTATCGTTGTACGCTTGAAACAAAACCCTATCGACATTAGCTTTGCCACGATTCTGTTATCGAAGGAAGCCGTGCTTTCTTCCCTGATAATATAATCTCGAAACGCTGTTTTCAGATGTAGGAAATTCAAGTACAACCCCAAACTGAAAACGTCGGTCATTGTGATATTTTATAACGAACTCATGAGCGTCATCTTAAGGACAGTGTGGAGCGTTATTTTACAGACGCCCAGTAGGTTGTTGGAGGAGATTATTTTAGTAGACGATTCCAGTACTGAAGGTAAGCCACAGGTATAAAATATTTTATATTTACGTGACGTTCATTACACGTTTTTACGGGATCATATGAAAGTAACGTTCGTCTTGATTTAAACGTTTTATATTTGTAATATAAAAGTATGTAAGAATTTGCCGCAGGTTCAAAACATAGTTTTATATAGCATTTATTAAACGTTTTTATGAGATCATAGGAAATTAACGTTCATGGTGAATTCAACGTTTTGCATTTATGATATAAACGGATCGTGAGACAGGATCAGAATATAGTTATTTTGTGACATTTATTGAAGGTTTTTCTGAGATCATATGTAATTAATATTCTTGATTTAAACCTTTTATATTTGTGATGTGAATGTGTCATTGGCATATATTATTATGTGATGTTTTTCAAATATTTGTACGAGATCATATCAAATTAAAGTTCATCTTGATTTAAACATTTTACATTTATATAACGTTCGTATTTTTGTATTATTTTATGTGATTGTTAAACGTTTTTATAAAAAAATCAATGTATTTAAACGTTTTCTATTTGTGATATAAACGTACTTTTGGCACAAGTTCGAAAAAGATTTGTTTGTATGAGTTTTATTTTACGTTTTTTCGAGATCATATGAAACTAGCATTCGCACTGATTTAAACGTTTTGTGCGTGTAATATAAACGCATCTCTAATGTTTTTTAGAAACCTTGAAGGGACTGTTAGACTACTACATAGAGACGAGGCTAAAAAATTACAACATAAAAATAATACGACTGAAAAATAGATTAGGGTTGATAAGGGCGCGGCTGCAAGGCGCGAGGATAGCTCGGGGCGACGTCTTGATCTTTTTAGACGCCCATTGTGAAGCTACGAAAGGATGGGCGGAGCCGCTACTCTCTCGAATAGAAGAGGAACCTACGGCCGTCCTGGTGCCCATTATAGACGTCATAGAGGCCAATAATTTGGCGTATTCGACGAACGGTAAGCGTTTAAACGTTTGCCGTTACGCTATTTAAACGTTTCTCTTCTCCCGCAGGAGACAGCAGCTTCCAAGTTGGCGGGTTCTCGTGGTCTGGTCACTTCACTTGGATAAACATACAGAACGAGAAAGACAGACACACCTTGGCTCCCGTGAAGTCGCCTACTATGGCGGGGGGACTGTTCGCGATCGACAGAAAGTTCTTTTGGGATATCGGTTCGTATGACGAACAGATGGACGGATGGGGTGGGGAGAACCTGGAGATGTCCTTCAGGATATGGCAGTGCGGCGGCAGATTGGAAACTGTAAGTACAATAATTTAAATTAGAAACGTTTTATAAACGTTTCTGCTTCATTGAAACGTTTAAAAATCGTATACTTTAAATGGAACATGTACGTTCAAATAAACGTTCAATGCTGTAAATAAAAATAATTTAATTGGAAACGTTTTACAATCCTTTACTTCATTAAAACGTTTAAAAAACGTGTATTTACTTTAAACTAAACGTGTATTTTCAAGTGTAATGAGATTTATAATTAGTACAATATATAATTTAGAAATATTATTAAAAATGTTCATTGAAACGTTAAAAAAACGCGTACCTTAAATCGCATTTTATTTTCAAAAAAATGTTTGATTGAGCGTTATTTGCGATTATGATATAAACGTTAATGATTGAATAAACTTTTGTTTCGAAATAAACGTTGAACTTTCGAAGTTTAACTAATTATGAATTTGTGGTTTAATGTTCTTATTAAATTTGGATTAAATGCAACTTTGGAAAGTGATATAAAACCTGTGATGAAACGCGTTTGATATAATAAACGTTACTAACCTTGAATTAAACGTTTGTCTTGAAATAAACGTCAAACGACGAATGTAAAAGGCTCGTAATTATTTAATTTAGATAATTATAAATGTGTGATTGAACTGTCTTTGATTGTCAAACTAATGCGACATTGATATAAACGTTATTGACCTTCAAAAAAACGTTTACGTTAAAATAAATGTGAAACTAACCTTTATTTCATAGGTTCCATGTTCGAGGGTGGGCCACATCTTCAGGGAGTTTCATCCCTACTCCTTTCCAAACAATAAAGACACTCACGGCATCAACACAGCCAGATTGGCCCATGTCTGGATGGACGACTACAAGAGGTTCTTTTTCATGCACCAGCCTGGCCTGGAGAACAACCCCATAGTGGGCGACTTGACTCACAGGAAGCAACTACGTCAAAAGTTGCGCTGCAAATCCTTCAAGTGGTACCTGGAAAACGTCTACCCCGAGAAATTCATACCGGACGAAAACGTCTTCGCTTACGGTCAGGCCAGGACCGAATTCGACATGTGCCTGGACGATCTGCAGCTAGGGGAGGATAAGATCGGCCCTCTGGGGTTGTATCAGTGCCACCCCTACCTAGCTATGTCCCAGTACTTCTCGGTTAGCTCCAAGGGAGAGCTGAGGAAAGAGAACTTCTGCGCCGAGGTGTTCAACGAGCGAGACGTGCAGCTGACCGAGTGCCACGGGCACAAGAGGGAGCAGTACTGGGTGTTGTACAGAAACGGGACCATTTTTAATCCGAGCACTAACAAATGTTTGAGTAGCGACGGCGTAGAGAACGGTAAGGGACTGAAAGTGCATAGCTGTAAGAGTACGGTTTACCAAAGGTGGAAATTCGATCATGTCAACATTACGGCAGTAGTCGCGTGAGAGGTTATGGGTTTGTATGCACGTCGTACTTATTTTTGTTACCAGAAGAACAGGCTTGAACTAAACACATAAAAGAATTAAAAAACTTTATATTATGTCGGAAACTTTTACATATCATGAATATCTCACTTTTTTATGTTTAAGGTAAAATAACTATACTCATTTTATGTATTAAAAAAACTAACATTATTCGTTTTAAGTGAAAAGTCTGTGCTCAACTTAAAAATCCCAAAAATGTAGCTAATAAGTTGTAGATTAAGTTTAAATAAATATATTTTTATGGTTACAAAAAGTTGCTAGCGGTAGATATCTGCTGTAGGATCGATTCTCTTTGAATTGACGTTATGTTTAACTGTTTAGGATGTGATTTAAGTATGCTGAGAATGTGTACATTAATATTTTCTTGTATATTAAGTATAAATAAATATATTTTTGTAGTTACAAAGAGTTACTAACAACAAATATCTGCTCTGGGAACGATTTTCTTTGAACTGACGTTACGTTTAACTGTTTAGGGGGTGATTTAAGGATGCTGCAAATGTGTATATTAATATTTTCTTGTATATTAAGTTTAAATAAATATATTTTTGTGGTTACAAAGAGTTACTAACGACAAATATCCGCTCTGGGATCGCTTTTCTTTGAATTGACATTACGTTTAACTGTTGAGGAGGTGATTTCAGGGTACAAAATGTGTACATTAATATTTTCTTAAATATGTCTGATGGTGCTGTGTTGTGGGCTAAAGTTTCACTCTGTACATAAAGGGGATTTCCCCCAGCTCATTCTTAATTTTGTTAAATAAAATTTATATTTTCCATTCGCATGTTTTATTTTCATCACCTGACATACAGTTTAGTCTAGTAATGGTATCTGTTTGACGACCATATGTAACTACTCTCAGAAAACAAAACCCGTGCGGCATTCATTGTTCCAAGAAGTCGGATCCACCGTGATGGGCTTCAACTGGTCTTTAAACTGCTTGTACGGTACATTTCTCATGATTTCTTTGGGGGGGTTCCGCTGGCTTGTCTGGTAATAAATGTCTATGATCGGCGTGCCATTGCAGTTTTTCTTCAGTTCGAAAAGCAGGATTGCCGTGTACGGGGGCTGCTCTGTGAAAGCGTTCATACCTAAGAAAAACGGGTTAAAGTAATTTTGTACAGGGTGGTTCACAAATGGTGACCGAAAATGAAACCCCTTATTTTTCACACAAAAGACCTCCGAATTTTCACCGAAGCATACAAGGTTTCATTTTTGGTCATCGTTTGTGAATCACCCTGTATATTGCACGACGTACTCATCAGTAGATTCGATATCGTCCTGGAATGTCCGGCAAACAGCACCATCTTTGTAGTGTTACGGGAATTGGACAAAACTGCATCGAAGTGATTGAACAAGGTGTGAAAAAGTGGCCCGGCAGTGAATCTTTGCAATTCCGGCGTTTTTGAGTACGATTTACAGAGTACGTCGGTACGATTCTTGAGCAACGGCATTGCTTTGTGTGCCCACTGCGGCAAAACCATCCCGTTCTCGTCTACAATTCTTAGCAGCTTGTATAATCTGTACACCTGTTCCAGGCTAGTTATCTCTTGACCTAAAACAAACACCCATAGAATAATTATGCTAAAACGTATGCTTCAGAGCCCTACCAGTATAATTAGCGAGGTACTTGACGTCCTCAAAGTCCGTATCTTCCTTCTGAAGTTGCTTTGCCATGATTTTCGAGAATTTCGAACAAAATACCTTCTGTGCTACTTCCGTATCGTTGTAATCGGGCACGGTGTGAATAGGGATCGGTTGCCACATCAGTTTATCGCTCCACACATCCGTACCTTTCGGTGGAAAAAGGCCGGCTAGTAAAAGCTGTGCAGATATTAGCACCCTGTCGCTGTCACTGGCTTGGATGTAAACGTTCGTTTTGGAATATTTGTCTGGTAGGAAGTTGGCGTAACGTTCTCGTAGCCATTTGCCGCGGTTGTACATGTTTAACTTTCCTACCTAGCACAAAATTATAAATAAACGAAGGACTTAAGATGGTTATGGATGTACTAACGTATGTAACGGATCCAAAGTCAGAATGGTTCCACAGTTTCGGATTGTTCCAAGGATTGTTGGGGTATACGTCGAAATACTCGGATTTTGGTGTTTTGTCCCCATGCCTGAACACCTAAACAATTCATAAATGAAGAACTAGTTTTAAAAAATGTGTTATTTTAGACATAAGTAAAGGTATGTGTAACGTTTTTAAATTTGTGATTACCCGGTTTTGTTATTTTACATTTAAAATAACAGATGGCGTAGAAGTTAAAATCTGCGACATCTGCTATAAAGCCGCCATTTTGGTTTCCTTTTGTCTAAATCGATAATTCGGAGTCGAAAGATGTGTGAACGTACAATAATAATATAAACAATCAGGAATTGTTTTGTGTCATAATAATTGGCTTATTAATCTTATCATTTGTGTGTACTTTACAAAATTTAAATTTCATTGTAGATTGAGGAACATCTTCAAGTGAAAACTATGAAGAGGTTCTATGTAGCAAGACATTTAATGGGTAGTTCATATCCTTTATATAAAATATGAAAAGGAATATCTACAGTAGCAGCCATTTTGGTTCCTTATCGAAAATTTAAATTTTGCATAGAACCATGCAAACGAACCAAAATTACTGCAGCTTCACCCATACGTTCTTTATCGTCATTATGGGATATACAAAACCTTCTGAAGATTATTTCTATAAGATTAATATAACGATGACCAGAAATTTCCAATTTAGGGCTTTACCTGAAACTACTTAAAATGACGTCGCCATCTATTATCTACAGTATGCAATACTTATATGAGGAAAGAAACAGTAGAGGACGCTGCCACTATTTTTCAAATTCAATGTCATTGCAAATTTTTAAACATTAGTATAGTTTAATAAACTGAATTAACTCATACTTTTATCTAATTAAAGACCACATATACATCAAATTATGCGAACAGCTTTATAAAACTGTTTTTATCACTTAAACTTCTGCATAATTCAGTTTTTTACCAGACATTTGCGACGATGTAGCGGTTTTACATTAATGTATAAAACACCTTCAACTTACCCCAACAACTGCTAATAATTCATGTTCTTTACGCGTACAATTACAGTTACAATAACCTACTAAGAACACAACAGTTACCATCACAATCAGTTTGATCATGTTATTTTGCCAAAAAGCGGCTCACTCCATTTATATACTGATCTTGTTACTGTTTATATTTCTTCCTTACAAATGTTGCTGACACCATGGTACTTGAGGGATGAAGAAATGGTGTTTTATTTACAAAAATCCAACTCTTGTGCGACACTGTCAATTTTGATGTTAGTTGCACTTTTGACGTGCCAAAATGAAATCAAAACCACGTCTAAAAGGTGGATTTTGTTATGCAACCAAAGTTACACTTAAGTCAACGACATTTGGAAACGGTTTACAATAGTCAAACGTTGTTTTAGTTGGATAACGCATGCACTTGATGATTGGAAACTGATTATGGTGTTATGCGAACCAAGCCATCTCCAAACTGTGAAGAAGTATTTACTGCAACCAAAAAATATGTAATTTGAACATTGCAATTTTAATAGATACAATAAGCATCGTATTATCCTCGTAGATAACAAGTTTTCCGTTCATTTGATCTTTAGGTAAAGGCAGGAAGTAGTTGATGAAATACATTTCTAATAACAATATTATTTTATTACAACTATTTGTGCCTGTAACTTCTTATTCTAAAAATATCTCTCAAACAAAAGCATTCCGTTTATGATACAATACCTTATATAGATTACAAATAATAGATTTCTGGTAGTTGTACACAATAAACCAAGAGATTGTTGTGAGAAATTCGTCCCAAGCAAGAAACGATCTGTTTACGATTCACTGGTTTTGTATTAAAATTGCAACGGTTGTTACATATAGAGCATATATAACTATTCCAGCGGAATCCAAGGCCTCGCCCAAACAGCATGAAATATGATTTCAAGCTATCGAAATCGACGTATAATTTTCAGTAAAAAAAATTGTGCAATTTGAGGACAGCATGACGACATTGTTTATTTTGTAATAATGTTGAACTCCTTTGTGACACTATAAAAGTATTTTCAGGAAATATGCCAAACTTTGTACACTTAAAAAAGTGTTTATAAACATTCGCATTGTTTTCAAAGAAGTAGACGCCACGCCTCCTAGCCCGTTGTCAAGTATTTAGAATCATAACCTCTGTTATTTTGAAATTCGTACCAATGAAAATCGAAAATGATGTGAGGATTGGACAGTTTGATTTAATCCGTTTCTTATAGAAAAACTTTTTCTGTAGTTGAATGAACGTTGTATGGTTGTATGAAAGGACTAATTCTGTAGAATGTAGAGGACAATTTTGGTAGTAGTCAATTGTCGATTCCCATTCAAATGCTTATATTAATATTTTACTGATTCTCTGTATAATGTACAAGACTGTCACATAAAGAAACAGGTAAAGAACGTATGGAAAATAAAGTGTATAAAGGAATTGGCGATTGTAACGCGAATATTTTGGTAAATGATGCTCTGGAAAGGTGCAGACTATTTCAGACTGTCTCAACCATGTCTTATAACATTTACAGCAGTTGTTGTAATTTTATTCCACTGCTACAAGTGAATAGTTATGTAGAATGGTTTGTAAACTAATAAACTTAATATGAATAATATTGTACGCCCCTGATAACGACGTCATCTGCGAACGAAGTGCGGCATATATTTATAACCGACAATAACCTACACTTACAAAAAAAACTTATTAGTTCCAAGCACTCTTACTGTATGAATATATTTTTGTGTGCCGTATCAGAATAAACAATCCTTGACCACATTCCGCGCTTTCCACACGCTTTCCTACCCCACCATTCCAACCCCTACTCGGCTGCTGCGATATAAAATCTAAAAATTATACGGAACGCTCTTATTTTAAATTATCTTTCCATCTAATCACTCCACACATACTTTATTTAGTACCTGGTTCTGTATTTCAGTAATATCGTAATCGCAAAAATGAAAGCACTGATTGTTGGATTATTTTTTTTGGCATTGCACTATTCTAGTGGTTTCGTTCTTAGGAGCAGTGAAAGCGAGCTGGTAGCCGTTGCAGTGGTAAGATTTTTTTTGTAGAAAATATTTTAATAACGCGGGAATTTGTTTCTGAAAAAAAAACCGGTCATGTTCAATGTACAGATTGCTTACAACGGCATTTCAATTGTCCGGAATTATAAATAAACGATTGGGTTATAAACCTAATTATTTTCTGGCTTAAAATCGTTGGAACATAATTTGTAGCATTAGAGGATAACTTAGTTTTTTAGTAAAATACGCTTTTGGAAGATGGTAACCAGGTCCAATATTTAAAAGAAAATATGTATTTTTTTACAAATTTGTATATTATAAAGTTGTATGTCTTCTTTCTCAACTTTGGTAAAGGTTAGAGCATGAAACAATAGTTTTCGTGATACAGGGTGGTTCAAAGTGGTCGGTTTTCAAAGGTTACTATAAATTTTTCATAGATAGAGCAGATCATAAATAGAGCAATACAATTGTTGTGATATGACCACAAATTGTGTATTTTATAAGGACCACCTTGAATTTTATTTCAAAAACGGAATGAGGGCTAAAAGCGTATTTCAAAAATATATAGTTTACTTATTATTTGTTGTGCAATTTGCGGAAAATATAAATTTTTCAAAATAACGACGATATTTAAGTTTTCTCACTGAGAAGGCTTTGAAAACAAAAGTTTGACATTTAACATTATTAAAAGCGTGTTAACACAAATCAAAAATGGTTCGTTACTCAAAAATGAAGACAAATACTAAAATGTTTTAAATCTAAGAAATGAAAATACATATTTAACAAGAGATCTCTATTTTCAATTATAGGTATAATTTGAATGTAGTTGATATGTTAAATGCCAAACTTGTTGTTTTCAAAGCCTTCTCAGTCAGAAAACTTAAATATCGTTGGTATTTTGAAAGTATTATATTTTTTGTAAATCTACACAACAAATAATAAGTAAAATACATATTCTTCTTCTTTTCGTTTTTTGTAATAAAATACAGAGTGTTCCTTATAAAAAACTACAAGTTATCATATCACAAAAGCTAAACATATTATTACATTTATTCTCATTCTCATAAGAGTGCCTGTAGAATGACAATTTTTGGTGTTCAGTTCGAAATATTATAACTAATTTGTTATGTTTTTATAAAAGGGATACATTTACATAATAAACACTTATTTTTCAGTTTTAATACAATTTTTAGATAATAGACAGATAATTATAAAATACATTTTATCATTGACGTAGTCATCAAGTTTAAAGGCTTTAACAAGAACAAAACCTCGTAACGGTGCCACTGGCCTAGCTAAAAAAAGTTATTCACGTCAAAACATTAATCTTCCATTTCGATTAAACATTCACAGGAAATACTCTATTATTTTTTCCAGCTCTATCGTTTAAAGAAATTAGAACAAAAAGACTAAGCGAACTTAAATCGATATATTTTTTTTTTGTCATATTCAAAAATTACATCTACAAGTTACATTATTCGTATAAATTTCACAATATTTTGCTTGTTGTTACCAAATTTTAAATTAGTATTCGCACACATTCATCATTTTTTAGAAGCACTTTTTTAATTTTATCTTATCTACATCTCAGTAGTTTGCTTGAAATATAAAATGACGTTAAGTTCTCGATTTTAATTATTATCTACAAACGACGAGTGTTCTTTTTACTGATCTTATCATCTGATAATCTTGAGCGCAGCAAAAGGAAAATTCCCGGATGTGTAACACGTTTAAAATTTTAGCCATAGAAAACTGATTCATTTTTTACAAGGCTAGTTAGATAATTTAAATATCAGTAGCTATAAGTATCTATGATAAAATATATTTTTAGCTCTACAGGCATGGTGATAAAACTCCGACGACGTCTTTCCCTAAAGACGAATATTTTGATGCCTCATACTGGCCTATGGGCTTTGGACAACTAACCAAAGTGAGTACCGACTTTTTTTTAAATCATCATGACAGTTATAACTATATATCATAAGCAGGCACCCATGCTTACGCACATTTGTATTACTGGTCGCCTATGCTGTTGAAATCAATACAAGTTGTTCCTTTATTATACTTATAAATAGTCAACCATGCTTACATGGTTGTGTATTACTGGTCACTTAACTTCTATGACCTTGAATATTAACTGCAACTGTTCTTTACTTCCAGAATGGTAAGAAACGTCACTATGACCTGGGGAAATGGTTCAGGAATCGTTACAGCTCCTTCCTTCCCGAGGAATACAACGCAAAAGACATCCACGTGCTCTCATCAGACGTAGATCGTACCTTGATGTCTGCCCAGGTAAATCTGGCAGGTCTGTACCCACCCAAAGGTTCCCAAGTGTGGAACGAAGCCTTACCATGGCAACCCATACCAGTCCACACCGTACCCAACGACGAAGACCAAATCATCTACATGGACAGGCCTTGCCCCAAATACAAGAGGTTGTATAACGAGACTTACAAGAGCGAGTTCTTCAAAAAAATCGACGAAGACTACGCTGACTTCTACAAAGAGGTGTCGGCATTGACAGGTTGGGAAATCGACGACGTTCACTACTTTGCCCAACTCCAATCGGCTTTGTATGTTTATACCAACTACAACAGCTCTTACTTGCCTTCCTGGGCTTCTACTTTGGACCAAGAGAAGCTCAACTACCTGGCGGGTTTGAATTACGCGAGATACACTTACACTGACGACCTAAAAAGACTCGGGGACGGTCCTTTCTTCGATGACCTCTTCACCAAGTTCAGCAAAGCATTAGACACCACACCAGCTCCCAAATTCTTGGTGTATTCAGCTCATGAGTCTACTGTGGCTTCGGTGCTGAACGGCATGGGGGTTTTTGACAACAGGGCACCAGAATTTGCGTCCTGTGTTATTTTTGAAGTGAAGAAGAACACTGACGGAGACAACTACGTCAATTTGTTCTACAAAAAGAACAGCACTGACGCTTTGGACGCGTTGAAATTGGACGATTGCGATTTGGACTGTAAATATGAAACTTTCAAGAAGATTTTGAGTCCGATTACTTTGGATTTAAAGTCGTGGGATCAGGAATGTGTGAGGAGTGATTAGATGTAGGGAATTAGGTATCTCTGTATATAGTTTTTATTTACAATCTGTACAGTCTGAATAAATAAAGTACAAAAAGAAACATACCTGTGTTTTCATTGTTCTTTTAAAGATTTTTGAACTAGTTTTATTTGTATATACAGGTCCATTCGGAAATAGTAGGAACAAATTGGGAACAACACAACTTTTCAATTGCATTTGCTAAATTGCAAATTTAATAACTTTTTCTAGAAAATGAAGCTTCAAATTGAAAAAGTAACGCATACTTTTTATGCAAAAATAAACTGTGCATCGATTACGCTGAAAAGAAAAATAGAGTACTAAAAAAACACTACTCGCAAAAAAAACAAATTTTGGGTTCAAGCCTCCAAAAATTGAGGGAAACAAAAAAAATAATTTCTCGAATTGATTTATGTATTCAATTTGTTTCTAATATAAAGGTGTTTCATAGAACGTTGAAAAGTATGTGCAATTTGCTTAAGGGCGCCGTATTCTTGAAATACTGTTTTCTACAAATACAAATAATTTTAGACATATAAGAACTGAATAATATACAGCTTAGCAAATAACAGGGATGTTATCTCATGCCACCTGCGAATATTCAAAGGTACCGAAGTAAAACGAATGTATAACGACAATTATAGATGTAAATATTGTTATAACATAAGCTTACATAGTTCTGCATATAAGATTGTTCTCTTTTCTTTGTAAGTATGTAATAATTGTTAAAATGTGGGGTTAGGATAGCTAAATAATGTGTGTATTATAAATACTTTTTACAAAATTTTATTTGAGAAGAATTTAGATAGTAAAAATGGATAAACAAAACAGCAAACATTTTATTTTGTTATTACTTTTGTTATACGCGTGTTATTTTTCGAGATTTTTGTACCTAAAAAACATCACAAATTTGAACATTTTACATGAAGAAGTACGGCGACCTTAATAAACGTGTACCCTCATTTTTAACATATACGGTGTGTAAGGTAATTTTTGAAACTAGGTTTTATGTAATTTTTTAAAACGTAACACAGAACACTCTGTATATAGCGTATGCGCTAAAAAATTGAGTTTGTCACACTTGTTGGCATTCTTTATCCCAATCTTCCAAGCTGATCCTTATCGGTGCCAAAATACTTTGCAATTCGTCGAAAGTACAGTCAAAGTCGCAATCGGGTAAAGTAATATTGACAACTTCGGTAGGATTTCTGTAGAAAATGTTGACGTAATCATTGCTTTGTCCCTCCTTTAACTCGAAAAGCACCGAGGAAGCGTAATTCGGCCATTTGTTATCAAACACTTGCAAGGCAGTCAAAAGTGGGGCGATGGTGCTGTCGTGTCCTGACAACATCAGAAATTTCGGCGAGTCCTGGACCTCGTTCCGCGCTTCTTCAAAGTGGTTAAGGATGAGGTTTATCAGAGGACCTAAGAAAAATTTGTTAGTATGGGTCCACTGCGTGGATACACAAAATTTAAATGAGATTAGGGCACGTTTTGTTAAATGGGATGAAGTAATACAGAAAAAATTCTATAATAAAATTAGAAAAAAGATTGCTTTTTAACGGGAAAAAATTTGGTTATGTTTCTGGAAAAAAATATAATTGATAACCTCAATAATCGTTGTCAAATTCGAACGATTGTGTGTCCCAAATTTTATTTAAATTTTTGATATTCTCACCCGATCTTAATCTAGCCAAATCCTGGGTGTAGGCGTATGTGCTCCAAGCCGTACTACATACTTCTTCCATCTCCTCGTTCAGCAGGGACTGTGTCCATTCTGGCAGGGTGAGGTTGTAAAGATTTTCAATGTATACGGTATTGTACAAGTCCATGAGTTCTTCGAGTGTGGTGATATTGTCCCCTGAGTTTTTAGAAAAGTACTCCATCTGTTCCTTGTACTTCTCTAAGGTGGTATTGAACGGTTCCCCCTCTATAACTTCCTGGAACAACTGGGAGTACTTCGCACAAGGTTTTTCTTGTGCTAAAATGGCGTCTTCTTTTTCTGGAACAGTATGGATTGGTATAGGTTGCCACTTCAACTCTTCGTTCCAGAGTTGGTATCCTTGTGGTGGGTAAAGACCTGCTAGATTTAACTCTGCTGACATAAGGCACCTGTCCACATTGGAAGATTGAATTTTTATATCATTCTTGTTGTATAGTGTGGGTAGGAAGTCTACGTATCTCTCTCTCAACCACTTACCTAAACCATACTGGCGTTTCTTTCCTATCTAAAAGCGAATCAGGCGAGCAATTAAGCAGAAAATGTTAATAAATATATCACTCACGGTTGTTAACTGACCAAATCCCAGTGGCCAGTTTGATTCGTCCGCATATGGATCATTTTTGTAAGGTTGGATTGGTGCTCTATCTCCGTGACGATACAACTAAAACCAGTACCACTATATGAGGAAAATATGTATACCATATAACGTTTAATGTAGTTTTTATCGCTTTTTATAAAACGATTGACTTGATTTTATTGTGAATGATAAGGAATATTTGATTATTAGCAGATTGGCCAGATAGTTTTCCATATTTGGACTTTATAGTTTTCTAGAAAGGTTAACATATGTTTAGCTTTTACAAACTGTGATATAATTTTTGTCAAAGCAATTTTCGGCATTAGGACTTACCACTACCACTGATTTTAGGTCGTCTCCGAAAGAAGGAGCAAAGGCAGCAATTGAAAGGTAGATTAGGACGAAAAACTTGGCCATTTCAACAAATCACTGCACCATTGACTTGCTAATATTGCGGACGATAACAGTTTTAATTGCATTGAGTAGGTACTTGCATTATTTCATGTGTTTTAAGGCCAATGTTGATGATAAAATATAATCTACAGGTGGGTAGATAAGAAATATTCTTTTTTAAGTTGTTTTAGAATATCATTATTTATAATATGTATATAGGATGTTCCTAAATGATATGCGAATATTTATGGGGGTGAATTTACATGAAAAATTAATGATAGTTTGTTTTATAAACTGTGGTCCAAAAATGTTCCGTTACAAAAAAACGGGGTGTAAACCGCTTTAGATACTTCTATGAAATTTGGTATATGGTGACTATTAACAAAGGTGCATATTTTGCGATATAAACATATTTTTTATCTTTAGCAGTGGCGTGCGCACCAGCAGTGTAATATTTTTACAAATTATTTTTGAATTCCCCCTTTTTTACAAAAATTCTTTATGATATTTACTATTCACGCCGCATCTATTCCCAAATTATTTTAGTTATGTTTTGAATCAGCCTGTATAAAATTATTGACAAACTGGCACTGGAACGCTAATGTATAAAACATAAAATCAAATTAAATTTACTTGTGTGTTATACTTACCACAACGACTGACAAAAGCTTTTCTCTAAATGGTAGAACGGTACTTTTTGCTGGAGTAACTAATAATACCAAACTCAGTAGTGTTCTAAGCATAGTTGTCTTTCGATTATTATCACTGCCTCACAACTTGAACAGTAATTACTGTCTACCATATCTATAATATCATACTACCTTCGCCTTTTTCCTACTATCGTCGTTATATGTATAGGGTGGAAACGTAAAAATTAACAACAACTACTAACAAACACTAGAAATTAAATATTGCGTATATTTTATAATTCTTTTTTTAAATTATTCAAAAGCAAATGCCGGAATAAACGGAAAAATTAGCATACTTAAGAAAAGAACGAGATTCCACTCAGTCATTTATTTTGTTCACTGTGTATCTATATACACACAACGCCAAAAGTCTTGGACCCCTGTATATAAAATGATTCGATTAAACCTAGTGGTTTTTGTGAAGCGTGAAGTTGCTCCGTATGAAGGGGGTACCGTAACGCTTTGGGGTGGAATATGTCCAGTCAAATTTACATCGAACAAGTTATTACGCCCATTATCTACCCCCTACTTAATGAATTTGGTGAAAATTTTGTGTTCAAGAGACTCGAAGCAGGACATATCAATAGATTAGATTGGCCAGCCAAGTCTCTTGACATGAATCTTATTGAAAACATGTGGGATTTCGTTGCTAGAGCCATTCATAATCATATTTCTCCATCTCAGACTGCAGTTGAGTTAGTCGTGGCGGCAGAAGAGGAATGGAACAATTTTCCGCAAGAGATCGTTAACCGCTTGATTATCTCAATGCACAGACGTGTCAATATGCTATTGGAACGTGGTGGAGGTCATACCGACTATTAGTCAAGTAGAGAACTTGCTTTGTTACTTCTTTTTGATTTAATAAACTTTGTTAAAAATGTCACACAATATACTTTTATAAATGTATTTGGTTTTTCTGACAAAAAGTTTTCTTTAACAAGAATGAGGGGGAGGGTCCAAGAATTTTGACGTTGCGTGTATTTTAGAGCTACAAATTCTTTAATAATACAGTTTTCTCTTTTTATAGCTTTGATAGGTAATAAAACAGCTTCCCGCATTAATTTTATCTCAAAATGTGTAAATTTTTACACAGTGCGTCAGAAAAGAACCGCAAACTGAAAAATATACATAACCCATGACAAATACACTAGTACTACTATAAATACTCACGATAATCGCGAAAACCTAGTAGCCTTGTTATCGTTTGTTCACGGCAGCTGTCAGAATAAGAAAACAATGATTTCTCTTATCGTAAATCCAATTTTATTAGTTTATTTTTCCATAACACACCATTAATGCATATTGTTTATATAATTAAAATATTACATAAGTGCAGTCATTTTTATCGACGTTGGCAGGTTAAAAGTAATCTTAATAGACGTTGTTTCAATAATAAATTAAATTTATTAGCCGTTTTATGTTGCTGGGATGTCTTTAGTATCACGTGTTTGGCCAGAGCGTTTTGTGTGCCCTATAATAAGTCGATAAGGCGATCTTTTGCTGCTAATAATAGAATGATAAAAATCATTTATAGAAAGATATCTCGGCGAAAATAGTTACAAGTTTAAATTTACAATTTTATTTTAGGCCGAAATCATTCTAAGTAAAAAAATGCTTTTAATTCTTTATCGCCTAGGAACACAGGACACAGTTTTGGGAACAAAATTGATAAATATGCACTGATAAAAATTACATAATAATTTTGTAAATGGTATAAGTACAGTAGTACACTGTAATATTACAGAAATAATCATGGATAAAATTCAATATATTCCACGTATATGAATGAATATCAATGTGCAAAAAATTGAACAATATGCACATGTCAAAAAAATGTATATACCATGGAGTTCATCAATCAGTTCAGTAGTCGTATGCAGAATGTATAGTTTTTTACTTTAATGTCATGAAAAAACGTATGTGCTTGTTGAATTGTACAAAAGTACAGGTTCAGGCTAGTCAATATAATATGCAGGATATTTTATATATTTTTAGGTATTAATAGTATTGCGTGAAACTAACTACTCAGTGGACAAAAGCCCCAACCTGCGTTGAATTACACCCACAATATCTACCCATATATTCCTTATTATTAGCTTTTGTAACATTTTTTTACTGTTTTAGAAAGGTATTTTAAGCTAATATAAATCAAATCTCCTACAATTCCTATCAATGAAGTCACATGTGTGTTCTCTGATAGGAATTGTAGGATTTATATTAGCTTAAAATACCTTTATAAAACAGTAAAAAAATGTAACAAAAGCTAATAATAAGGAATATATGGATAGATATTGTGGGTGTAATTCAACGCAGGTTGGGGCTTTTGTCCATTGAGTAGTTAGTTTCACAGAATATTATTAATACCTAAAAATATATAAAAACTTTTACATAAAAGATGAACATTTTTCAAGTAGGTATTGTCATATTTAATTCATTGACAGGATGTCACTTTTTGTCATTGTCGATATTTAACTTCAAATAATTTTAATTTTTATAGTTAGATATTTGATTCAACTTAAAGGAGACTACCTGAAGAAGCAATCCTAAAAATGCAGAAATAGGTCAGATCTCATCTATTGTGGTTGAATTTGTCGTGTTCCCACTGCCAAAAAGTGAAGTTAGATATTTATAGAGTGTTTCATTAGCAGGTCAGTAAATTAAATTATTTTCTTTAGCTAATTATTGATTACAGCTTTGTCTGTGGAATTGTGGTTGAATTTGTCATGTTCCCACTGCCAAAAAGTGAAGTTAGATATTTATAGAGTGTTTCATTAGCAGGTCAGTAAATTAAATTATTTTCTTTAGATAATTATTGATTAGAGCTTTGTCTGTGGAATTGTTCATTATCATACCTAGATGTTTGGTATCAGAGAACATACATATGACTTCATTGATAGGAATTGTAGGAGATTTGATTTATATTAGCTTAAAATACCTTTCTAAAACAGTAAAAAAATGCAGGATATTTCTTACTAACAAATTGTTAAAAATACAGTAGATCTTATTATTAGAATTCAATAATAAATAATACACTATGCGAGTCAAGTTTATTTTAGTGGAATTTGTCCATCCATCCTCTAAATGTAACTTATCCATCATTCTCTGTAAAAGTGTATTATTCACCCATCATCTAAAAATGTATTGCAAAGTAAGCGTTTTATTCACATTACAAAATATATTGAAAATTTTCACAGAATACTACATAATTTTTCTTGAAACAACAGTATATATTCATTGACTTTTGCAAATATCTGTAGATGTACGCATATCTGTGCGAAAATAAATATTTTTAGCTCGAATTTTAGTTACATGACACTCAATTCCTGATATAAATTTCAAATTTATTTTTGTATTGTTAAATTAAAAATAATTTGTGGTTCTTTTTATAAAGTATTGAGAATTATTATTTACTTCGTTTGTTGTAACTATCTAATCTTTTGCCAATTAATTACTTTTCGATTTTAATATACATAAATAACAGTAGCAAACCAAAATACCATTAATCATTTTACAATCTGTTCGAGAAAGACAACAAATTAATATTTTTTCTCTAGTTGCTTCAAATAGCGTAAATAAAAACGTTTTTTAAAATCATTGTGTGCGTTGTTGCTTTGTTCTTGGAATTGTTTACTTAATTGCTTGATTAACTTGAAAACTTAGATTTGATTAATTTAGCAAAAAATGTATTTCAAATGCGCTTGTTTCGTTCGTCTATTTGTTTGACTAGAGAGATGGTGTAAAAATTATGAGTTACAAAGTTTACCTTACAAATTATATGCGGTAGTTGTTTTAACGTTGAAAAAATCCACCGGTCTTAAATCAGGAGCAATGAAGTGTCATTGCAATTTTGTACTGTCATGGGTACATCTTGAGTCCTCTGTATATTTTTCTACGCAAGAGTTCTCGTCAATTTGACCTCGACATATTTCAGAAATATTCTCGAATACCTTTTGGCTATCATGAAACCGTAATATGTAAATTTTATTTAAATTAGGTAATATTTCTGATTAGCAGTAAAAACTGGAATCAATATGTTAATTTTTTTCCTAAATGTATGCCATTTGTATGCTGTCATAGTCAGCAGAAATAAAAATATATTATACGCGGTGTTTAAATTTATAAAGTTAGGCGTAACATACCGGATGTTATAAAAAAACTTACAAGACTGATTTATCTTCTGAAAACACATGTTTCGGTTCTAAAGTTGTTTGGCAAAAAAAATTGTTCAAGAAAACAAACGTTGAAACCATGTTTATAAGGATTTCATTGTCAGTAGAAGAAATTTGTAACTTACTTATTTGATTAATTCTGTTAGTTATTACCACCCCAGAACGCCAAAAGGTATCAAATACAGTCCCATCGCCTTTTTTTTGAAATTTCAATTTTGTTTTTAATTGGCTGCTCTATATAGCCTTCCGCAGCAGAATCAGAGTCCAGAACCATGTCTTTTTAATACTGATAAATCAGCACCTGCTTCAACAAGTAAAGTCGCCGAAGATCTTCAATCAATTGGATACAATATTGAATACGCCGCAATTTTGCCATGTACACCCGATATTATTTATAATTATTTATCGATTGTTAATAAATTCAACCTGCAGTTTTCATTTTGTTTAAGCATGTGCAACAAATGAGTTGTGACATATCTATGAATGAACGAGTGTGCCACGTAATGTTGCATCAGCAATAATAATTATTTACGACAAAATGCGTCAAATCAGCGGATTTTAAATTTGTTTGTTTTCAGTTTTTGGAAGACGTGAAAACAATGGAAAATATAGTTCGATTTGCTTCATTAGAGTTTGATTTATATCCTGTCAATATATGGCAACGTCAACCTTAATTAGTAAAAGATAAAATTTCTGTGGTACTTCGAAAACAGTGGGGCACGTAAATCAATGGCACAGACACAAAAATATTTGTCTTATTTGTCTACTTGGGGTAATTTTCTTGATATCAACTGAAAAATAGAATAACAATGTTATCGAATCAACGCACAAGGATGAGTTGCAACTAATAAAGGCATTATGGTTTTTTTTGACCATTTAAAGACGTATCAAGTGCATAAAAAATATACATACAACGGATGTTCCAGATGGGGCGTTTTTCGTATATTCAAAATTGTTTATAATTTGGCTTTAGGACGTTCAAGACGTTCAAGAACGTTAAGCATTTGACTGTCTTGGACTCTCCTCATTCTTGTTAAAGAAATCTTTTTGTCAGAAAAATCAAATCATATACCTATATGTATATCTCCACCTCATCTGCAGTCTGAGGTGGAGGTATATGATTATGAATGGCTCTAGCAATATGCCACATGTTTTCAATGGGATTCATGTCAGGAGAGTTAGCTGGCCAATCTAATCTATTGATATGTCCTGCTTCGAGTGTCTCTTGAACCCTTCTTGCGCGATGTGGTCAAGCGTTACCGTCCATATACACAAAATTTTCACCTAATTTATTACGTAGGGGGTAGATAATGGGCGTAATAACTTCTTCTTCATATATGTGTACTATTCGTACAAGAGATGATCTAGCATCCTGTAAAGCAGTCATTCTTTCTCGGATAAACGCAGGAATTTCACGTCCTGGCATTATAATGTATAAAAATTCAAAGAAACACTTGGCTGAATACACTGCCAAACTGACCAGATTTGTAAAAACATTGGTAATAAAGTAAAGGTTCATTCAGCAATTTTTTATTGTCTTTTTTGTTCCCTAAAGTACATGTTCTTTATTACCACATTAAGAAAAAACAATAGGTTTAATCGAATCATTTTATATACAGAGGGTTCAAGACTTTTGACGTTGTGTGTACCTTGGTAGTGGATGTCGTGTGCCATTTGGAAAAGCACGATAAAATTCACCCATATAGAATTTCATTAGTAGAAGAGCTTAACAAAGATGATAACGATTGAATTCGAATTTTGTCATCAGCCAACGAATAATTGGCAATTCAAATTTCCTTTTTAATGTTTACTGTTCTAATAAGTGTTGTGAAGTAATTTCTTGTCCTTGTCCTTGGAGGAAGATAGTTTCGATCTGTTACTTTAATAAAAAAAATATATTTGCACGCCCAGTTAATTTGTTCGACTTTTTTTGGTTTATATCCTACGTTCTTACTATTAAGTGCTATTTGTTTTAGAAGTTTTGATATATTGTTATTGTATGTTATATTAAATATATTATATTTAATCGAAATTCTGTGTGTTTAGCATCGAATATGTGCTCCAAAGTGTTGAAAACCTGGGTAGCAAGTTTTTTTTTTTAAATACTAACGAAAAAGTAATAGGATTGATAATAAAGATATTTTTCAAGGTTGTTGTATAAAGTTTGTTGTTTTTTACAATAGAACGCCCTTAACCGTGGTTATATAAAACCACATCGAGATCTTCCAAAATATTTTGACTGCCAGTCTAATTACTATGATTACTAATTGGCTAATATCATTCGTTAATTACTTGTAATTGGTTCTTATCACGGCATTTAACCTACTAACAGGATGTGGTTTGTGAAATATCGAGATAACACAGGGTGTTCCCAAGTAAAGCACAAGTAAACAGGCAAGAGTTCCTCAGGGACACTATAAATAGACACATATATATGCAATTGCATCTTTAAAAAGGAAAGCTTTCAGATATCAGTCAAAAAAATCAAAAATATTTACTAAGCTGAAAATAGAACGCTTTATGAAACAAGCCAAGGATAAAGATTTCCTGTTAGCCAAAGTTATTTTAATCGTTGGAGTATTTGGAGCGTGTAGGAGAGCAGTCACATTTTGACAGTCGTTGCAGTAGAAGATGGTCAGTCATTTATTAGTGTCAAAATTCCGAACACAAACACTCATGTTCCAAGGATGTTTACAATTACTGAGGGATCAATAGATGGTATCAATTTTTTAGATATATTTCGTAAGTACGCATAACTTCGTCCACTCAATACGACACATCAGCGATTTTTCTTGACATATTGAAGTAATAAATGCTGTACCCTGCCAGTTGGAATCAATACAATTAGAGGTATGCCAAAGAAGATAACGGAATTCCTTGGACTCTCCAACGCCAATGAATACACTGGCCGTTGCTTCCGGCGCAGCTCTCCATGTTAGCAGATTCTGGAGCGGACATGACACTTTTAAAGCGAAGAACGAAATAGCAAAAAGAACCATGTTTCATTTTTACTTTTAGGCACTGGTGCCTAAAAAGAGCGCTATTTCGAAATTCTAATCAACATCAAAATTTGTCAATTTCGAAACGCTTTCACAAAAAAAACCTTCTGTCTCAAAAACAGGTGCTTCTGACTTTCAGCTAATAAACACGCATGTTTTACGCCTGCTACTCGTCAGGTAAAACAAAAGAAATCGCTGACCACGCCGCCTATTCGTGATTGGGAGAGAGCCACGCGTAAATAGTGATACCAACCGTCAACGACTAATCAATAATTCAATTAAGCCCCTTTGAAGTCGAAACACTTTACGCCTCATATCCGAAATGTTTTCTTCTTGTCACCAGGCGTCCCGAGGATTAATTAATACCTTATCTGGAGTGTCAGGAGGTCGCTCGAGCTCGATTTTATTTTCTAAATGGTGCAGTGTGGGGATAATATGCCATATAATTTGATATTCGGAGTTATCTCGGCGTTAGGAGAAACGCACCATTAAGATTTGTTTTTTAATAAACAGTTTTTATTATCGAGTCGTCTGGAATAAACAATCTCGACAGAAACAATTGAAGGGGAACAAAACAACGGCCCGATAATTTTGAGAGAGTCTGTAACAAATAAATTATGATACAAGAGGTGTCTCAAGCTTGATAGCAAAAAATTTAAATAATTCGGGATACGTGGGATTTTCAGTTGAAAGTATCATCGTTGGGATTTGACAGAAACGACTAATGACGTCATCCATTATATTTTTTCCAGAAACATATCCAATTTTTTCCTGTTAAAAAGCTCTCTTTTTTCTAATAAACTAAATTCTAAAAAATTCAAGAGATATATCCAGAAAGGTATCCAGAGCGCCTCATTCCTGATCATGGAATATTTACAAGATTGGAGGCGACCTTGCGACGAAATTATGCATTTTCTGAAGAAGAAGAATCAAATAATTAACCGAAAGGTAACAAAAAATGTTGTTTGTATCATCACAATAGGGCTATACTATCGAGTTTGAGGCACCCTGTATGCACATAGGTAATCATTTTTTAAATATACTACACAACTCTTTTTATAGAACTCAGATAGATATTTCTTTTGGTTTTGGAGATATGGGGTTGGAGGAAATTGTTTTAATACTTTTTTATTCACGTATGAAATTTTCAGACTACAAACAAAACAAAATTGTTTTTGTTTATCCGATCTATAGAGACATGCAGGCAGAAAAACTCACTTGTTTTGACTGCATCCGGTCTAAAATCAAAGACTGGAAATATCCTGTTATCGCGACAAATAAAAGAATAATGTAATTAACTAATTAGTTTATAATATGTTTCGTAACATTGTTACGTCTAGACAATTCTCACTGGCGACAGGAGGATTTCGCTTTCTTTCTAATTACCACAGAAAAATTACACTCGCTGTTTACAGAGATTTTCTTTTCCAGATAAGGCTATGAAAGATGAGTCTGTGGTCCTCACGTGGTATCCTGCATTATCGTATTTTTATTTATGCGAGTTTCATTAATAATAACTTGTTAATAACATCACCTGATTTATTTTTACAATGTATCGTTTCCAAAGGCATCGAAATGATTCAGTAATTAAATTCAACATAACTTTCTGCTACAGAGGAGCTCTTCCATCCACCATGCAGTTTAATGGTTGTAAGATCAGCACCTTTACTGGCCAATAAAGTTGTTGAAGTGCGCCTCATAAAATGGCCAATATATGCTTCTGGATTCGCGACACGAAAAATGATGTATACAACTCTTATATCTACATTTTTTGCAAGAAGAAATAGAGATAACCTTAAAAGAGATCTCTTTAAGATACATTAAGACAGTTCATGAATAACCCCTGAATATAAAAATGATGCATGTGCAAACGCAAAACTGAACATTTGTCAGAATTTGTTATGCAATTTGCAAGTACTGACGCAAAATATATAAGTAAAACAAAACCAATGCTTTTTTGCTTCAATCATTCACTTATATCAAATACTGAAGTCCTTGAGAGTAGATTCTGATATCTATAATTTCACTCTACCGACAAACACGACAATTTGCGAATAAATAGGAGATAATTAAAGAAATAGTATATTTTGTAACTTTTGCATTGCTTTCAATATTACTTACATATTTAGCAAAGCTGAATCATATAAATGTAACCAATATAAAACTATTTTTAGTTGGACATCAAATAGTTGATAAATTAATTTTTCCCATACCAAATCTCCTCGAATTGACCAAGTCTCTACATTTTTTTATTTGATTTTGATGATGTCCAGGAAATGATAAAATATAACCAGTATCATCAAGCATTGCATTTGGAGCCTTTAACGTAGCATTCAATATTTAATAAGGCTAATTAACGACGATTGCGATAAAAAAAGTTTCAACTTTGATATCGAATTATATCCAATCGACTAATTTGACAAATTGCGCTCTAATTATCTTTGGTTGTTTACTGATTGTATCGAGAAAAAGTGGGACACGTTTTCAGATTTTTAAATTTCATAGAGGAAAAATACGTAACTGATACTTAACTTGTTACAAAATATGTCTGATCGTAGATAAAAATATATGAAAATTCATAGTGAGAAAGAAACAATTGTCAAAATCAAAATGTTTGCGGATTTTTTTTTAAATTGGTCTAGTAGGATTTTAAATGTTCTTGTTTAACGCGCATATATTCTCAAAAAATTAAATATGTTGATATAAAAAATTATCTTTTAATAATTGCTGTAGGTATTCAAATTATAAGCATATACTTTTTCTAGTATTTTGTTATGTAAAAAATGATTTAAAAAAAAATCAGTGTAATATGTGTATCTTTAGATATTGGCATCCTTGTCATTCCAACTTAATTATTGTGATGTCACATAAACTATTCATTTATTTTTCAGCGTTATATACAGGGCGTTTCAAAAACAATGGCACTATTGTTAGATCTGATAAAAAATGGAAAAATAAGTGACCTATAAAACCTCAAACATTTATTAAGGTGCGTCCACAAGCCAGCGAGCACTCTCGAGCAAAAAAAATGTTCGTATGCTCGCATTGTAAGTATGAAAATGAAGTCCACACACACTCTTCTGTCCAAAACAAGGTAAAACTTCAAACATTCACCGGATGCCATTTCATTAAGGTACGTCCACAAGCAAGCGAGCAGCCTGGAACGAAAAAAATATTTCCATTCTCGCATTTACCTTTATCGATTGCCTCTTGATCAATTCTTTAATTTCTGTAGAAAAATCGCACACGAGAAGTATAAAAAGAAATGTTCTCCTGATTCTGCATAAAAATGTGGGAAGTATCTTGGGTGCAGATAGAACGTGAAAAAATAAGATGAAAAGTTATTCAATAAAAATCGATTTCCAGTGGAGTCCTTCAGGGACACATATCTCTGTACGGAGGGCCTGTAGGGAAAAAATTATAGGAACTTGTCATCTTATTTGTTCATGTTCTACCTGCACTCGAGAGATTGCCCACATTTTCCTGGACACCCTGTATACAGTGTGTTAAAAAAAGAGAGTAAAATATTTAAGGAGGTAATAGTATGAACCAAAATAAGCAGAAAAGTATCAATAAACATGGGTCAGCAAAGTAACGGTTGCGGAGATATGGAATGTTTTATGTTTTTAGCCCCTTTTTTTATTTTGCAAAAACGTTGTGTATTTTCTTATAATAGTTGGTTGATGTTTAGTGAAATAAACAGTACGTATTTGACAGTTTTTCTCAGTGCACAAGTTTTCTTTCGCTATGGCTGGTTACTCTAACGCAGAATTAACAGACATGCACTTCATGTATGGTCGTGCTAATGGGAACGCCACCGAAGCGCGACGTCTTTATGTTGACGCTTATCCAAATCGCCAGATTTCCTCACAATGCATGTTTGGAAGAATTCACCAAAGATTGCGTGATACCGGTTCCTTGAGCAAACAGTGCCATTTATCCGGAAGACCAAGGTCGGTATCCACTCCTAGAACAGAAGAAGAAATTCTAGCACTGGTAGAGCAGAATCCAGGTACGAGTGTGCGGAGAATATCAGCCGAGGTAGGAATTAGTGGTCCTCTTGTTTGGAGAATCCTTCACGAGCAACTGATTTATCCATACCATATGCAACGAGTACAGGCCTTAAATCCAATAAATGATCATCAAGTACGTTTGGTTTTTTACCGCTGGTTTCTACGTCATGATGCTGAAGACCGTCGCTTTCTTGCAAACATTCTTTTTACTGATGAGGCCGAGTTCACAAGAAATGGGGTGTTTAATTTTCACAAAACGCATATTTGGACCGACGAAAATCCTCATGCTGCTAATAGAATCTGGACATCAGGCATGTTTTTTATTAAACATTTGGATGGGTATTGTAGGTGACAGGTTTCTAGGTCCTGTTGTTTTACCAAACCGATTAACAGGTGCTGTTTACCTCAACTTTCTGCAGAACACACTGTATGAGTTTTTGGAAGACATTCCTTTGAATCAGAGGCAACAAATGTGATTCCAGCATGATGGTGCTACAGCTCATTTTTCCATGGCCGTTAGAGAGCATTTACACCAAACTTTTCCACATAGATGGGTAGGAAGGGCTGGACCTGTTTTATGGCTTCCAAGATCGCCTGATCTGAACCCTCTAGATTTCTTTGTTTGGGAATATTTGAAGACATTAGTGTATGGTACTCCTGTACTCCTGTACTCCTACGGATTAATTAAAAGTGTCAAGAAATCCAAACCAAGGAGGGTGTTTTCGAAAGAGTTCGAATATCGTTGAGACGAAGATGTCGTGCCTGCTTGAAAATGGACGGAGGGACTTTGAACATCTTCTGTAACTTTGTTTTTTGTTTGTTAAAAGCTTCCTTTGTTGGTTTATTCCTAATAAAATAAAATGTTTGAATAACGAATAGTGGTCCATATCTCCGCAACCGTTACTTACGGACCCATGTTTATTAAGACTTTTCTGCTTATTTTGGTTCATACTATTACCTCCTGAAATATTTTACACTCTTTTTTAACACCCTGTATGTTATGAAATTTCAAATTTCCAGAAATATAGTAACTTAAAGCTTATCGATTTTTTAAATATATTTCTCAAGCAACTAGCAACATTATATCTCCTTTCAACTGCTTGTTTACATCGTTACCATCCTAATTACTAGAAACACCATAACGTTGATAAGGGAGAGAAAGAACCCTGCGTTTGGCCGTTAGAGGGAAAGAAACAACCAAACCATGCCGGTATGGTCTGATCTGCCATTTCGTCAAGATACCGATAAAACTTATTTATATTTTCTGAAGAGATAAGACCGATGCTCTTATATATCTGGTTTAAGAAATAAACATCCATTCATAAATCTCGTACACGCCGGACGGTGCGGAGCGTGGAGAAAGTGAGGTTGTGTTTTCGAGTGTGTCGTACTACTGAAGATGATTTATCCGGATATCGAAACGTACAGGAGCGATTCCTTCGACTCCATTCCTGAGTTTAGACAGTCGCATCTGGAGAAGAACTACAACCAGATATTTCTGAAAGGGCCGGCGCTGACCAAGGACTTTTTGGAAAAGATGAATACTGACATAGTGCCCAAAAAGACGTACCTCTTTGGCTACGAGCTCAACACCAAGAAGATTCTGTGTAAGTGGAGGGAGAGGCTTGCATTGCTTTGCTAGTACTACGCCATACCTTCCCCATCACTAACATTAATATTTTATCAATTGTTGTTGATCTCGTTAACTATTGGAGATAAAAAAAATGACCTATATCACTTCGATCTCATTTTTAAAGAGAAAATTATTAGTCGAAACCAAATTAAATGACCTATCGTCTTTTGTTTTCGAGTAATAAACAAAATTTCAAATTTTCTACCTTTCGATACATGTCTGTAACTTCGTTTTCAAACTTTACAAACAACCAAGTTACAGACATGTATCCAAAACCCAGCCTGTATCTAAAAAATGAGTGGCCGTAGAACATACCTTTATCAAGCAACCCTCACTTATTTTTCAATGTTCTATCGGCCTTAGTAATATTGCAATGTTTTTTAAAACACCATGTAAATGGATATTTAAAAAATAATTGTTATATCAGAAAAACCTACAGTTATACGAAAATTGTTGGTCCCCACTGCACTGTCGATAAAAAAACGGCATTATCAACATTTTTACAAAAATATAATAAAAAAAAAATCACAAATAATAATAAAACAATTATGGACAAATTAAAATCTGTAAAATGCGCGTATATGGAAACAATAAACTCCTGAAATATGAAAATCTTGTTAGAAATTGTTTTTTTTTTCAAAAATTAGGGGCTAAAAATCGTAAAAAGCTTAGGATTTGCTTTGAAGAAGTTAGTTTCTAATTATGGGCAATCTCTTGTTAAAAAAATGTTAACTCGCATTAGTTTTTTACTTGCTGTGTTACATTTAAGACTCAGGGATTATATTTGACGAAATATCTCGAGAAATAATGGTGGGAAATATGGATATCCTTGGGTTTTTCTCTTCTTTTTTTTTTGAAAGTAGCATCGATTGTCGATTTTGCATCATATATGATGACAAAGACGTTTAAGGAAGCAATTATAATTGCAAATAATTTTGATGATTTTTCATCTTCTAAGACTACTTTTTTTAACTCACTGTTGCAGTCACAGACATTGCCGTTGAATTAAGAGAAAAAAATAACAATAACCGAAACAAAAACTCAGAGTATTTTCCTTTTAATATGCCAATAACAGAAAACCGTCATTGACGATCGCGCCACTAGATCAACAGCGGTGGCCTGACTGCAAAAGTCATAAGTTTATCGGGATCTAGTCGACTGCCCTCCAAACTAAACAATCGACTGTCGCTTATGCAAGGCTTGCTAGATTTTAATAGAATTATCTAGCGGGCATGCCTATTTTCGGTTTGACGTCGGTCTGTCGTACGATTCAGATAAGCACATCAATGGTGGAGCACCAAACGAAAGAAAAAATAGATATGCAGTAGATTTCCATGGAAAGGTTAAAGGTTTCGGCGTCTTCGTTTGTTAAATTAGCTAAGACATCAACAGGAACAGTTGTAGGGAACTACAGAATAATTATCTAATTCGTTCATACAGGATGTCGCGAAATTAATGCAACATAGGGTAGATTCCTGACAGCAAAATAATGCGACGGTCCCAAAAAAGATATTAGGTGTCAAAGTTTAAATTTTATTTTTGATATTTGTTAATTTATTCCTAATTTTGACGTCACTAGTAAAGGGTACCACTTTTATGTTTTGGTTTCAGGTAAAATGCCTTTTCCGCCGAAAATATAGCTCTTTTGATTTTATTCATAATACTTACACATTATTTATTAGCTTCCTAAAGCTGGCTATTCTCTGACGATTGTTTCTTTTTTCCAAAAAAGAGTACGTTTGTAGTCATGATACCCATTGGTCTTTAAAATTCGTTGAACGGTTGATTTATCCAAATTCAATTCCCGGCTAGCCTGACGTATAGAATTTCGTGAATTTTGTTCGAAATAACAGTCTAGCTGCATTAACATTGTTTTTTACCTTTCGGTCAATTATTTGATTCTTTCGAACTGAAAATGCATCTTCATTTCGTCGCAAGGTCGCCTCCAATCTTGTAAAGGTTCTAGATCAGGAATGACACGTTCTGGATACCTTTCTTGATATAACTCTACAGCTCCTCTTGATTTTTTTTGAAACCGTTTGTGTGATTTTTAGGTGGTATTTCTTTTCAGACTTACGGATAATATTGCTTATAACATTTAAACAGGAAGTAATACAGAAAAACTTCTCTAATAAAAGTTTATTAGAAAAAAGAGAACTTTTAATAAGAAAAAAAATTAAGTATGTTTCTGGAAAAAATGTAATTGATGACGTCATTAGTGGTTTCTGTCAAATTCCAAAGATAATAATTTCGATTGAAACCTCATACCTCATCTAATTTAATTTAATTTTTTAATTTTTTTGTATCCTTGCAATAAACCCATACTCCACCTCCACCACCCCAAGTTTGTAACATACTTTACAGCATACCCTGTATATCTCGAAACGTAATAACCAACGAAAAATATGTTTCTAATTAATTAGATCAAAAATTTAAAACTGGTAATGCATTTGTTGAGAGGCGGAATTAGTGATTTTTTAATTAAACGCTACATTTTTATTGTTTTTTTTTAATGATCTGATTAAGATATTGAACGAAAAAAATCATTGCTACGGTTAATAATTATCTATGCCTCCCGAAAGAACAATTGACTGCCGGTTATTGAAAACACGCCGTCACGATTAGTTACTATAATAATTAATTGGCATGGGCGTTACAAATATCTTTCTCGAAGGGGTAACAAAAATTATAATTATTATATTTATGCAATATGACGAATCCATTAGAATTTTCTCGTTTCATATCAATCGTATCATAAAATGTCAAAAGGAAAAACCGCATCAAAATATGGAGTGTAAAAAATACAGATCCAAAAAAGGCGGTTATTCTTACATGATCACATATTGTCAATTTATTTATACAGGGTGTTTCAGGAGGAGATGTACATACTCCAATATGTTATTCTACGTTCAATTTTAAGCAAAAAGACTTAGGTCTGGAAACTCTTTGTTTAGGATATACAGAATGTCAAATTTAAAAAAAATTAATTGTAATTTCTTTAATAACGCTCGACTACTTTGAGTTAAATTCATGAAATTTTGTATGCGGAAGTTTCTTGGAACGGGAAATTCAAATTTCATGGACGATTGGCTGTATCTCCCAGAGGGCGCCACAAGCGACGATTAGGATCTTCTTAAATCGCTTCAACTTTTTTGTGCCACGGTGTATGCCATTCTGGAATAGAAAAACATTTTATCCTACCTTTTCTACTATGTACACCTTATTGAAGTAACTAGGAGCAACCGTTTCCGTTAAAAAATAAATAGTTTATTAAATACCCATAGGGATCCCATTAAAAACGTTTCATCTAGTATTGTATGTTGTTATGAAATAAGCAAAGAATTGGTTAAAATCAGAAAATTTTAATAAACATAACCAGTGACTTGTCAATTGAAACGAATTCATTGGCGTATCGAATTTTATCCTTAATGCAGACATTAACTTACAGACAGGAGGCAAAAATCGCTAACCATAATCGTATTAAAAAAAACAATTGGGGTTTTTCAGAATTTTCGTTGGCCTCTATATCCGGCTAAATTTAATCAATGTTTTGATTTCCAACTCCAAACAATAATTAAAAAAAAAACCTTAAAAGTTCATGTCGGCTTATCGTTAACTCGGGCGCCATTATTATCGCATTTTATGGGTCGACTGAGATATTAAAAAAAAAGTGATAACACCGTCTAGCGGCAAAAGCTCATCCATAGTAATTGAATCATTTAAATTAACGATAAATAGATTTTAAATTTTATGCAATCATCAGACGGTGCATTGTCAGTCTGGTTCAATATACTGCCAATTACTACTATAAATTTATATTATCCATTTCTCGGTAATCTGGTATGTATACATCTTTCTTTGAAATCGAAGTTGTTTAACTTTGTAGCAAAATAAATTCGTTCGGGAATTTTAAACAAAAATTCGTCAAAGTCTACCTGCTCTTCGTCACATAAACGTATTTAGTCTCAAGTCAACCTTCAATGAAGTTAGTACACGATTTATGCCAATTTTTTTATTCACAAAGCGTTCGAATTTTATAAAATCGATTAATGGTAAGCTCTGGCTTGTATTTTCTCTAAAATATTACCATTGCTCTTTTAAAATATTTATTGTTCTAATTCTTTTCTAGTTATAAGTGGACTATTCCTTCTATTCTTCACCAGTCTCTTTGGAGCGATTCTAATGTGGTCGACAGACTTCTTTGATAATACAGTTCTATCGGTAAGTACAACGAAAGCAATTCGTCACGCTCAAAACTATATAAAAATATTTTTGCAGACCATGGTCCTCTCCAACTCTTCGAAGAACCTCAAGATGTGGACCAATCCCTCTCCCACGGCACTGGTCAACATCCATATCTTCAACTACACGAATCTGAAGGCTTATGATGACAGGCTAGAGAGGAAGTTGAAAGTTCAAGACGTTGGACCATACGTCTATGAGTGAGTAGCAGTTAATATAAGATTATCCCACCAACAGCTTATGTTGATATTCACGTTCAAACTGCTATGGTTTTTGGCTATGATCTAAGTAACTGATGCTGCATTGATTCCAAGCCTAAAGAAGAAAAATTCCTAACCAATGTTATGGAAACGTAAAATTATTCTGTCGCTGGTAACGACCAGTTACCTAGATCACAACCTAACAAGATGAACACCCTTACTGGCATTACTCAACTTACCAAATTCTTATTTTTAGAGAGTTTATTCAAAAAGTCAACGTACAGTTCGACGATGAAGGTAACACCGTCTCTTACCAAGAGAAAAGGTCTTACAACTTCCGTGCAGATTTGTCCAAAGGCAGGCAGAGCGACCAGATCAACGTACCCAACATACCATTGATGGTAAGCTAACTAAACTACCTCACAAAACTCCAACTGACATATTTTTCCTAGGCTGGCACTGCTATGAGCAAATACCACAATTATTTTGCTAGACTGGCCTTCTCCAGTTTCCTGACTGGTTTAGATGAGAAGCCTTTTGTTACATTACCAGCCGATAAGTTTATTATGGGGTACCACAACAAACTGCTTGATCTGTCACAGTCATGGACGAGACTTAATGGTATGGAGCCTCAAAGTTCCGAAACGGTGGGGATACTTGCTTCTGTAAGTGATCTTTCTTAATTGATTTCATTGATGTATGTTATCGAGTCTATGCTGTTTCAGAAAATTGGCGTGCAACCGAACGTGTTTACCATGAACACTGGCAAAGCTGACATCAACAAATTGGGACTCATTGAAAAGTTGAATGGGAAGGATCACTTTGACTATTGGTCTACGGAAGAGTGTGATAGGTAGTTATGAGAACTTACAAAACATTCCTAGATCTTACATAATAACCATTTCAGAGTGGCAGCAGCTGACGGAGCGATCTACCCCCCAAAACTAGTACAGAAGAAACAGCCCTTACACGTACTCATACCCCAGATGTGCAGGACTATGCCCATGGTTTACGAAAACGAAATTAATATTTTAGATGGCAAGATACCTGCCTATAAGTACGTAGCTCCGGATTACATACTGGATTCAGTAGAAGAAAGACCAGAGAACCAGTGCTACTGTAGTCTAACCAGCGGTGATTGCCCCTTGAAAGGAGTGTACAACATAACACCTTGCAATTTTGGTAAAATTCTGGAAGGACATTCAGAAATAGTCCCTAACAACTTTATATTTGCAGGTGTCCCGATGTTTGTTTCGAAACCACATTTCCTTGATGCCGACGAGTCACTATTAAAAGCTATCGACGGTCTTAAAACCTTAGACAGGAAAGACGTGCAGAATTACATGAACATCCACCCAATCATGGGTTTCAGTATGACTGGAAAAGTGACTTTCCAAATAAACATTCAAGTACAAAAGGCCTTTGGAGTCCACCAGTTAGACCGATATGACGACGGTCTGCTGCTACCTATAGCTTGGATGGAAGTTGTAAGTAACGCACCAATAAAATCTGTTCCATTATCGCATTTATTATCATAGGTTAACCTTTCGCATTTTCTAGGAGGTGAACGAGAAAAATCTTCCTCAAAGCTTCCTCAACATCATCTACGAATCAACTTACACATACAAAGGTGTCAAAATGGCGTTCCAGTATGGTTTTCTACTCACCACCTTGATTACTCTGGTCTGCATTATTCTAGTGTTTAGAAACATCTGGGAGAGGCCTAACAGGCTAGTCAGTCTCAGGCCAGCTGAAGATGTCCAAATTTGAGTTTAGTATGATACTGAATATATGTTGTGGTGCATTGTTAGCGATGAATGTTGTATTTCTTCATTTTTTGGGGAGACTGGAATAACTGATACATTTTTAAATAGTATTCAAATAATATGTTTAGTGACAATGCACCAACCTTTCGTTACTACTGTTTTAATTCCATTGCCATTGCAATGTACTATAACTAATTATATTAATTGAATTATTAGATGTTAAGAGATTTCCTTTATTAGGAAAAACTATAGTCAATACTCAAATTACTGTAATTAATTTTGGAAAATCTTGTAAACGTGTACAATCCGTCCAAAAGAATTAAAAAAAAAATGGTTAGGTCAAAATAGAATCTGAATGATCTCGAATAAAATCAAGTCATCAATATTTTGGCTCAATGGTACGACTTAGGATATACTCTCGTTTTTTGTTGTTGTAGAGACTGATCTTGTTGCATATTTTTATAATTATAAAAATTTAGCTTTAATTTCAAAGACTTGTTTTGATTTAAGTTGTTTTGTTAAGTTTTCTGTTACATTGTTAATAAAAAAGTAAGTTAAAAACATCGTTTTTATCTGTAGTGATTGCAAGGTTTTCACGACCTTTTCTGTTATTCAAACGACTACGCTTATTTGAACTGGTATGTTAGGTGACTGCCAATCACAGAATTATCCTTCAGTCACCACAAAACTTTTGTGGAGTCATCACTGAAGACGTCGACTACACTAGCTAGCACTACCTAGCTAGAAATGCTACTGCTGAAAGTCCCACAGCACCACCGTTGTCTGAGGAGCAGTTCCGACCGTAATAGTCTTAGAACCAACGGGAACCGAAAGAAGCAAAGCAGTTTGAATATCCGTTTTGCCCCCCCTTCCTTGTTACTTGCCAAAGGATAATTAGGGAATTTTTATTTGAGCAGGAGAATAAAAATTGCAAAAATGCCATAGCCTTTATTATACTTCTTAGTTAACCTTATCTATATTTGGTACAAAAATACATCACTGTGGTCCTCACTAACACCAACCTGTTAAATATACAACGTTTTAGACACAGCCAGATGTATTTTTGGAGCAGTGCATAAAACCGAGAGAGACGCTATTATATGCATAAAACCTCTGCAATTTTTGGTAACTGACTAGTCTACATTCATGATGGTATTTAAAAAATACTAGTAAAGCCTATTTCTCCATCCCGAACCAATACGGAAAGCTTAATACGAATGATGCATGGCAAAGATTGTAGAAAGGAAGCCTTTGTATGAAATTGTTGAAAGACAATAGTATACAGGATGATTTTCTTAAATACAAAGGTTCTGTGTGTAAATTATATGAATTTTGCCACTATTTTCCTAAAAAAGAAAACTAGTAAGCGGGCACCCTGTATGTTGGCAAAGATTGTATAATATATCACAGTTGTAAACATAGCAGAAAACATCCTACTTTTTTGGTAAAGACTAATAATAGCATTGTTATCAGTGGCACTTTGGTTCAACGATTTACTACTTTAATATGTACCTCTAACGTCAAGATTTCAAAAATACTTCAGTCTCAAACGCTAACGTCTTGTTCTCCACTAGGTGGCTCTTCGATCGGTTTCTGATTCTAAAATAAACGAATATTAGACAAACGCCTACGAAGAACAAGAAAGCAGTGAAGACGTGTTGTAATATCGGCACCAACACCACCACGAAATAGATAAGCCACTCTATGTACCAAGGAATGCCCACTTGGTTCTAAAAACGAAGATGAACATTAATTTCGAACAAGAACTCCTTCAGATACTTACGTATTCAAACCAGGCCAAAGGAATGGTAATGTCACTGAACCTCTTGATTTTTTCGTTGAATCCTCTCATGCTATTCATCACCAAATTGCTCTGGGATCTTGCTATGCCATGAAGGGGTATCCCAGTATTCTGAAAACAGATAAAGGGCTTACGTTTTTGTTCCATTTTCCAGTATTGACACTTACGGGTTCTACTATAACATAGGAACCATGTTTGTCGACGTCAGGTTCCAGGCCATCAACGTAAGTTCTTATTATGTCGTCTCCATATAGGAAATGGGGGAAACTAGCTGCTAGAGGCATACCTAGAACCGTTAAAATATTATCGTTATCTTTAGAATAAAGTATGAGGGAAAATTTCTTGTTTCTCACCGAAATAGCAAGCAGAAGCGTCGGAGAGACCGTTTGGAAGTGTAGGTACCCCTTTGAAACAATCGTCGTATGAAGGTTTGGTTCTGTCGTAAGTAGAAGGTGTTAGGTCATACCTAAAGGCGTCTAGACCATATAACGTTTCATCCCCTGTAAAAATATATATCTCATCAAGATGCAAAATCAACATTGTCATTAGCAGTTTAAAGGCAAAGATCACTAGTCTGATTAAAGAGTTCCAAGACTGAGAAACTTGACACCTTATTCAATCAATTTGCACATCTCATTAAGAGTAGGTAGCATCTATCTGAAGAAGAAATATTATATACTCACTGCTGTAGTAGAGGTTCCCGACTCTGCACAAGGACTTCCTCCAGTACTTCAGACTGTCGTTTCTAGTCAAAAACTGAGGGTAGCTGACACCTTCAGAGGAGTTCGTCACTTTGTCCACACATTTATCACCGAAATGTGGCAGGTTCTCAGTCCCATCGTACTTATCAATGAGGAAGAACTTCTTGTGGCCAAATTTGGACCCGATGTAGATGGTTACGTTGTCCTCCATGTCTGAATATATCTGCAAATATGAATAATGAAGTGGGGAAATGCAGATTCGTGTACTCACCTTGTTTAGAATTCCGACGTTTTTGGTGGGCACCAAATTTGGTGCCAAGGTCTGGGCAAGGTCCAACAGGGGATCCGTTATGTTCCAGAGGTAATTGTAGATGGTAGTATTGATGAAAGGGTTACTCTCCAAGGAACGCATCATCATGTTTAACCCTATCTTCGTGAAGAAAGGCGCATCGTATAGAAAGGCAGGTATCAACTGAAATTGGCGAAATATATCAGTCACAGAGACACTAGCAGAAAATGCCAGGTTGTAATGAATGTTAACAATAAATAAATATTAATTTTTTATAGTTAATAATAACAAGTAAATATGGTGGTAATTAACTAATTATGCCACGTCACACTAAACGAGCGTATTACTTACCAGTACACCTAGATTAGGCATCACGATAGTAGAATTCAAGTCAATGGTGTTCAGCTCCGGTAAATATATGGCGGTTCTGTTGGCGGTATACGTGAATGTACCGTTCTCGTTGAAGGTCGGATTGGAGTGGATCAATTTTTCCCTAGAAAATAATATATTTTTACCTTCATTTGAATTGTTGGCTTAAATTTACCTGTATATGATTGGGCCTACTTCGTCCAACTTCAACTTGCTGTCGATACCGTTCAGGAATTCCTCGGAATTGGTAACGTTGAACAAATACGTTTTGAGAACAACCTCTTCTGGTGGATCAAACCACCACTCGTACGGAGGTAGACCTGAAACGAAAAAGAGAGACAAATTAATGTTACACTCTCAAGTTTTATCGTTTGGGAGACCTCACCTGGAGTCATCTGAATCCTCTGATCCATGAACATATCATATGGTTTGTAGAAAAGTGTGAGAATACCCCAGCATATGAGCAATATACCAAATACCAAACAAGAATTTTGTGCTGAAACAGAAAGGGCAAGGTTTAATACATCTGTTTTCCGTGGATTGAAGACTTTTTAACACACTAGTGGATTAGAATTCATAATACCATGCTTCAAATTTATATCATTTTATTTAGAATAATTATTATTAACATTATAATTTATCTCAAGAACGATACTGTCATTTTGACCGGGATTCTTTAAATCCACTCTATAAGGAGTCTCTGAAGGACTGGAGGGGCCCACAACTTTGCCAGGTAGGACCTGGATTTTATTAGCAATTTCCATCTTGCTGGAGATGTAGTCGATTTTCAACCACCATGACGTTTCGCAGTGGTAATATCACCCCCAGCATTGACCAGTAATGTTACCGAGGAACGCCTTATTCCATGCCCAGTAAAACTTTCTGGATCAGAGAGCCCAAGAAATGCACTTTTGAAACGTTTTTGAAATTATGTTGATGCGTGCATGTTGTGTAGTACATTTTCCAGCCACATATCGCAAGAAAAATCTCCCACCGGCATCTCCAATCTGCATTTTTTCGCAGATTGATGTATTTTCGACATATTTCTACAGCATTGACTAGAAAAGTTTCTTCCATGATCGTTAAACTTCTTGAAATATTTGTTTTCGTATCCGGAATGAGTACGTATAGATAACTGTCTTTGTCTTGGACATGGGTGATATTCAAAAAGGTTAATTCATTGCATCGACAAGCACCTGCGACTAGCATGTTTGTAGAGAGTTCAAAATAAAACGCTCAATGTATAAATTGAAATATTAAAATCGTGTATTTTTTACTTTAACTTGTCCTCATCCGGTTCTTTTTTCAAAAATTCCTCGATTTGGTTTCTCTCCAGTATCTTTGGCTTCCTTGGTTTATAATTTCTTGAGTCAACTTTCAAATATGAAGTAAGCTTACCATATTTCGAAATATCTATACCTTTGTATGCTTTCAACGTTGATTTTAGCATGGAATATTTTGTCCACATCTAAGAGGCAGCAAACCGTTTCTCCTCAATGAAATAGCAGGATAGTAGCATCTCTTTTGTAATTGCTACTTCTCCTATGGCCCTTGTTACTTTTGCTTTTCGCTGGTAACAGACGTAATGTTGTTTCTTGTGCTTCTTACTGAATTTCAGTAGGAATGAAGAAATTCTCAACATTCGCACTCATTTTTTGTGTCGATTTTGCAAATTTGTTCACTCTTATTGACAAATAAACAAACGCATGTCATCTAGTATTCAGCTGACAATCAATATTCTTGATTAAAGTAAATTTGTCCGGTTTTAACGGTGGTCGTGGATAAAACGTTGACTTACATTCGGCAAATTAACCAATCTTTAATTCTCTTGAAAAAATGCAAATAAAGGCTTGTTAATTGCCTTATATAATTAATAACTATAAAAACTATATATTGCAGATCGTCATTGTTACTTCAGTTTACCTCACATTACCATTCTCTTTTGTCTTATTCAAGAAAATGAAAGGCTCTGTAAAATGTGTGGGTGTAATGATAGAAAAATATGATTGTTGGGTATAACTAGAACGGTCTTATAGCGGAAAATAAACTGTATCGTTGCCTTGAGAAGTAACGGTCAGCTTGACAAGATTCAAGAGATCCTGGTTGGATTTTTCTAAAGCTTCATTTGTTCCCTACATTTCAGATACAGGATGATTCAAAATGCAATACAAATAATTAATTCCCAATGGAGGAGCTGTTTTTTTTTTATTGCTGAATAAACGTAATGGTAGAGTGTCCTTGCATTTTGAATAACCTTATATACCGGGTGTTTCTGAAATAGAGTTCCACACTTCTACTGCATATAAAATTCATTAAAATAATCCAAACACTGCTAAAAATGGGTGGAAATTTCCATGTTTGGTAATGTTCTTTTTACATGACATTTACCTGTAATAGAATTTAGTATAATAGTTGTAAATTTAACACAATTTAATATGGAATTTTATCTATGTATATTTCTGACTTACAGTGTAATTCATTTACTTTATTATGTAATTTTACATAGCTTTACGATGGTCACAAATTGCCAACCTAAAATTATGCGAAATTACAGACAAATTTTTATCAGTTATATACATGTGGCTTAACACAAGAAAAAAAATGAGTTTTATTCTATCAGTTTGAGATACATACAGTATGCGCCAAAAGTATGGAATAAATTCAATAAAAACGAAACAATTATTTTTTGGGAAAAAATTCTCGAACAGGTCGATTTTTAATTTAAAAAATACATATTTTAGCGTAAAATGCGATTTTCAAATGTCATTTGCTTTCGGGTAATGACGTCATCGATTTTTTTTTAAATGGCAACACCATATTTTTTTCCTTGATTCTGAAAGATCGTTTAATTCTCTATCAGACAGTACTGAAATTTTGCCCTCTTACATAGGAAAGTTTTCGAGTAAATGACGATTGAATGTTACAAAACGTAAATTTTATCCATAAAAAAGTAACAATTCTGAGGTATGTAAAATAAAATACAATTGATTAAATTTTATACTTAAATTAAACGTTCGAATTGCCATCCACCAACTTCTTGACAATGCGCAAGTCTGTGAAGAAATTCTTCTTGCACATTATGAATGATTTCTGGGGTAACTCTGCGTATTTCGTCCCGAATGCGATTTTGAAGTTCTTCTAAATTACGTGGTTTATTAATGTACATTTGACTTCAAGTGCGGAGGTGCACCGTCTTACTGAAACCATATGGTATCGTCAGGAATGTCAGGGTCATTATCGTTAGGAAAAATTACTGCAAGGGCTGGAACAAGGTCATTTTCTAGAAACTCTAAATATCTTGTAAGGGTTCCTTAAAAGAAGAAAGGCCCTACTATTCTGTCGTCAACTATTCCATCCCACACATTTAATTTCTGAGGGTGTTGGGTATGTGCCTCTGCCATCCAATGAGGATTTTCCCGACTCCAATATCTGCAAGTTTAACGGTTTACTGTACCATTCAGACAAAATGTGGCCTCATCTGAAAGAAGTATTTGCCGGTGTAAATTTCTATTTCCTTGACATAAATCCATTAGAATTTCGCAAAAGTGTAAGCGGCGATCGGGATCATCTTCATTGAGTTCCTGCACAAGTTGAATTTTGTAGGGATGATATTTTTCCTTCCTCAAGATACGTACCACTGTGCTCTGACTAGCGTCATTGTTTAATGCAACCAATCGTGAAGAATTATGAGGATTATCCACCATACTTATCAAAATGTTCTGTTTCTGATTTTCATTAATGCTTGGACGTCCAGGTTTTGGAATATTTACAACATTGCCAGTTTCTCTAAATTTAGACTCTACCTTACTGACTGTTGATTGGCTGATAGGGTGATCTGGATATTTTTCATTAAATAAATCGCAACCTTCCTGCTGAGTTCTAGTCATATTCCCGCATCCGATAAGAATTAAAATTTCAAGTCTTTGAGTAAGAGTTAAATGTGCCATAATACTTTAAATTGAATAATAATTTCTTTGTTGCTTACAATACTTATTAGAAAGTCGGTGTGACAATGACACTTTGCAAAGATTTTCACCTACGTGATCCATAAAAGAACTATGGAATTCGAAAAACTAAACTTGATAACGTTTTTGCTTTATTTTAATTGATTTACGTATTCTAACATTCAATCGTCATTTACTCGAAAACTTTCCTATGTAAGAGGGCAAAATTTTAGTACTTTCTGATAGAGAATTAAACGATCTTTCAGAATCAAGGAAAAAAATATGGTGTTGCCATTTACAAAAAAATCGATGACGTCATTACTCGAAAACAAATGACATTTGAGAATCGCATTTTACGCTAAAATACGTATTTTTTAAATTAAAAATCGACCTGTTCGAGGATTTTTCCCAAAAAATAATTGTCTCGTTTTTATTGAATTTATTCCATACTTTTGGCGCATACTGTATACATACGTAGATGGTCCGATGAAAAACTAGTACGCTGCCACTGAAATCGAGTCATTTAGTTCATTATAGTATCCAGAGTGACCCTCCCAGTTTGACCTTGATTGAGTCAATATTCGTCGATACGCTTTCATTCATATGAAGACGATACTGTCCTATTACTTAACTATGTTTCTGGTTAAGACTGTAAAAACATAGTCAAGAATGCATTTGGGTATAAAAAGCAGATATGCAAAATTATTTTGAAAAGGAAATTAGTTGTTATTTTAAAACAACTTGTTTAAAATTATATTTTTATCTATAACAAGAACAACTTTTATCAACTAACCGAAAAAACTACTTGTACCTTTATGGTTTGTTGTAAATAATTTTGTTTTCCGATATGGATAGTGTCAAAGTGCGTACACTTTCTCTTCTCACAGTTTGACTTTACAGAGTCAAGTTCACCGCTTGATAATACGCTTCGTGACAATTTAACTGAAGGCATATATTTGCGTCGCAAAATGCAAGAAAATTTACTCAACTCCGACATTTTCAAGAACGAAAAATAATTGTGTAAGACGTAAACCAGATTTAAATCCTATTGATTTATTACGAGAACAATAGGATCATTTGGTCAAACACATTGTTACACAAATTATACTATTTGCCTAATGTTTATGAAGCATTGAATTTTCAGTAGACAAAGTCTTTTTGTCGAAATACTTTTATGTTCTAGAACACCAAAATTTTTTTCTTTGTGGGACATAAAACAAATGTCAAAATAATTTGTCATTTTTTCGGAACTTATTTATTAATTAAACAATATAAATTTAAAGTAATATAGCATTTCATTAGAAAACAGTAACTATTATAAACAAGACGATTACAATTTATTTTGCACTACATGTAAACTGAAAGTGCCGATATTGCAATAATGATAACTCATTATGCCAGATCCAGTGCCGTCAGTTATCGTAGCTTTTACTACTGGGTGTTCAGTGGGGCTGCTGTATAATTGTTTAGGTTTACTGTGTACGTTGTATTATTGGCAAATTCCGTAGGCTCTGCTGAAGATGGTAACAATTTGTTTGAGATTGTTTTATATAAAACCTACTGTGTATGTCTCCACTACCCCACCCCATGGCGTTTAATGGTGGTAATATCGACCCTTGCGTTGGCTAACAGTGTGGCGACGTTCTTCGTTGAATTGTCTTATTTTATTGCAGTCTACGAAAAAGTGCTTTTGTGTTCTCGAATGGATAGACATAAAAAAAAAAGCTAAATAACACCATTTCAAGAGTTACGCAAGGATGTATTCTGGGCCTTGATTGAACAGAAAATTTTATTTCTACCTAGGTATTTTATAGATACGAAATTCTAACAGAAATGAAGTGGATATAATCGAATGTTTGGTTATTTGCTTAAGCTTCTAATCCCATTTAGTAATTAAGAAATCGGGTTTTTAAAGTGACGATATACTGCTACTACGTTGCTGTTTGCACAATAACAGTGCATTAATTTATTTAAATGTCAGTAATTGTATTTAATTATCCATATACAGTATGCGCCAAAAGTATGGAATAAATTCAATAAAAACGAAACAATTATTTTTTGGGAAAAATCCTCGAACAGGTCGATTTTTAATTTAAAAAATACATATTTTAGCGTAATATGCGATTTTCAAATGTCATTTGTTTTCGAGTAATGACGTCATCGATTTTTTTGTAAATGGCAACACCATATTTTTTTCTTTGATCTGAAAGATCGTTTAATTCTCTATCAGACAGTACTAAAATTTTGCCCTCTTACATAGGAAAGTTTTCGAGTAAATGACGATTGAATGTTAGAAAACGTAAATCAATTAAAATAAAGCAAAAACGTTATCAAGTTTAGTTTTTCGAATTCCATAGTTCTTTTATGGATCACGTAGGTGAAAATCTTTGCAAAGTGTCATTGTCACACCGACTTTCTAATAAGTATTGTAAGCGACAAAATTATTATTCAATTTAAAGTATTATGGCACATTTAACTGTTACTCAAAGAATTGAAATTTTAATTCTTATCGGGTGCGGGAATATGACTAAAACTCAGCAGGAAGTTTGCGATTTATTTAATGAAAAATATCCAGATCGCCCTATCAGCCAATCAACAGTCAGTAAGGTAGAGTCTAAATTTAGACAAACTGGCAATGTTGTAAATATTCCAAAACCTGGACGTCCAAGCATTAATGAAAATCAGAAACAGAACATTTTGATAAGTATGGTGGATAATCCTCATAATTCTTCACGATTGGTTGCATTAAACAATGACACTAGTCAGAGCACAGTGCTACGTATTTTGAGGAAGGAAAAATATCATCCCTACAAAATTCAACTTGTGCAGGAACTCAATAAAGATGATCCCGATCGCCGCTTACACTTTTGCGAAATTCTAATGGATTTATGTCAAGGAAATAGAAATTTAGACCGGCAAATACTTTTTTCAGATGAGGCCACATTTTGTCTGAATCGTACAGTAAACCGTCAAACTTGCAGATATTGGAGTCGGGAAAATCCTCATTGGATGGCAGAGGCACATACCCAACACCCTCAGAAATTAAATGTGTGGGCTGGAATAGTTGACGACAGAATAGTAGGGCCTTTCTTCTTTGAAGGAACTCTTACAAAACAAAGATATTTAGAGTTTCTAGAAAATGACCTTGTTCCAGCCCTTGCAGTAATTTTTCCTAACGATAATGACCCTGACATTCCTGACGATACCATATGGTTTCAGCAAGACGGTGCACCTCCGCACTATGCGCGCCCTGTACGAGATTTTTTGGACAACTGTTTTCCTGGGAGGTGGATCGGCAGACGCGGACCGATAGAATGACCTGTAAGATCGGCAGATCTTACACCTCTTGACTATTTTTTATGGGGATACTTGAAGTCAAAAGTGTACATTAATAAACCACGTAATTTAGAAGAACTTCAAAATCGCATTCGGGACGAAATACGCAGAGTTCATTCATAATGTGCAAGAAGAATATCTTCACAGACTTGCGCATTGTCAAGAAGTTGGTGGATGGCAATTCGAACATTTAATTTAAGTATAAAATTTAATCAATTGTATTTTATTTTACATACCTCAGAATTGTTACTTTTTTATGGATAAAATTTACGTTTTCTAACATTCAATCGTCATTTACTCGAAAACTTTCCTATGTAAGAGGGCAAAATTTTAGTACTGTCTGATAGAGAATTAAACGATCTTTCAGAACCAAGGAAAAAAATATGGTGTTGCCATTTAAAAAAAATCGATGACGTCATTACTCGAAAACAAATGACATTTGAAAATCTCATTTTACGTTAAAATATGTATTTTTTAAATTCAAAATCGACCTGTTCGAGGATTTTTCCCAAAAAATAATAGTTTCGCTTTTATTGAATTTATTCCATACTTTTGGTGCATACTGTATACATATTACAACATCCTGTAGGACAGCCCTATAGACATCCAATTCAGTAACGAACTTTTATACGCTTAATGACGTCACAGTTTCAAAAGGCAGCGACGTTGCCAAATTAAATTTTTATCGGTACATATGCGAAATGTTTAAAAAATTACAAAAATAGTTTTAAAGTACTGAATAATATGCACCAGTTTTTCCACAAACATTGATAGTTTTATATACAATGATATCGCGCAAGAGGTAATAAAAATAAGTAGGTATCTAACAAAGCTTCTAACGCGAAAACCTCACAAACCGCAGAATTACAACGTAATGAGGCTTGTAGAGGCGTCTAGCCCCATTTTTATTTTTTTTTGAACATGTTAAAAATAAGTAATTGTAACCGCAAGGCTGTCAACAATGTAGTGTAACGTTAACACGCTTTCTTGCGACACCATCCTTTGCAAAGAAGGTTTTATAGTCGCCGTCGGATTCTACGGTGTGTTATAGAAAACAGTATACGATGCTTGATTTTATTAAAATAAAAAATACGTCTCTGTAAATAATTCAAAGTTGAATTAAATTATTGTTAGCATAACCTTCTCGGATTATTTAAAACAATGTAAACATACGATAAAATACCCGTTTCCTCTCATCGATGAAATGGAAAACAATAAAATTAGCAGTTAGCTAGCTCATATAAAGGTTATACAGGGCGGTTCGTTTTCCATGGGTCAATATTGAGATCTGCGAAACCGTAAAATATATACTGTGGATGATATTAGAAAAAAGTTGTATGGCCAGTTAGATAAACCAACCAGATCCAAGACATCCGCTAGCGTTGCTGAAATATTGTAAACACTATATATACATATACTATGTATACTTTGTTTGATTAAGTATTTATTTTTGTTCTAGATCGAGAATAATTAGATTTTTTATTTAAATTATTGTACTTCTTAAATTTCATGGGTTATTCTTCAAATAAAATAGTACGCTGATAAAAATGGGTGGAAATTTCCATGTTTTGTTATGCTCTTTTTACATAAAATTTTAATTTACATTATATATTAAGGAATAATCAAGTGTATGTGTTTTTACGTAATAAAATTAGGAAATTTCAGAAATAGTGTGATAATATATTGTACTACAATCGAACTATTTATTTTTACACAGTTTATTATGAAATTTTACAGAAGTTTTCATGTAATTTCTGTTGCACATGGGCAGAGGCACTGTAACTAAAAATCGAGCTGAACATAGTTATTTTCACACAGATATACGTATTTGCAAATGCCAAGGGATATATATATACTGATGTTTCAAGAATTATGTAGTATTTTCACATTGCAATACGTTATTAGATGATCGGTGAACAATATACTTTTACAGAGAACGATGGACACTTCACATTTAGAGGATGGATGGACAAATTCCACTAAAAAATCTTCCTACACAGAAGTCATTTCTGCTCCGGACAAGGCCTTCTTAACTATTTAGAAATATAAATGTGATTCGCATAGTGTATTTATTATTGAATTCTAATAATGAAATCTACTGTATTTCTAATAATTTGTCAGAGATTTGTAAGAGATATCCTGCATATTTTATTGACTAGCTTAAACCTGTACTTTTGTACATTTTAACAAGTAGACTTTTTTCCATGGCATTAAAAGTAAAAACTTTTCCAACTTTTCAACTTCTGTCAACACATTCTCCATACGGCTACAAAAATAATATAATACATTTTTAAATTGGCTTCTGTTACTATTCAGGTTACACAGAATGAGAATATTTGAACTGATTGATAAACTCTTTGGTATATTCATGTTTTTAGTATGTGGATATTGTGCAATTTTGTACATATTGATATTCAGTCATATATGTGAAATAATATTAGTTATTGAATATGTTTTCTCTATACATATTTTTCAATGTTAGGTATAAAATATAAGAAAATTGAAATTATTTACTCAATAAAATTACATGTCTATATTCAATTTCAACCTAAAAATTACAATGTATAAATATAAATGTATAATAGATATAAAATCACATAATATGGAATTTTATCCACGTTTATTTCTGTAATATTATATCTCTCGTATATTCACATCCCCCTGTACCAAATTCCAGCTCTTTCTATTGAGAAATAATGACGCTAGATGGAATTTTCTAAAATCGCTATTTTCAATTTTTTCACAATACTTCAGCAACGGCAGCAGATTTAATTTAATGGTCACGAGAAGGAGCAACATTTTTCCAATTTGAACCTTCCTGTATATTTTACAGTTTCCTTGATGCCAATAGTGGGCGGACCACCCTGTATAGAGAATGCTCAAACGACAAGGGTAATTAATATAAAAAAATTAATACTACTTGGTTTTTCCAAGGACTCTAAATCCGCTTCCTATTCTAATCCGATTTTAGTAAACTAGAAATATAACCAGTTTTGCAGAAACGTTGCAATTGCAAGTACTTTCTTTACTAGAGGATGACTAAAATAACCTATAATTATATCTCCATCGTCTACAACTTAATTCCGGATTATTTTAAATACACATAACGTCAAAAGTCTTGGACCCTCCCCCTCATTCTTGTTAAAGAAATCTCTTTGTCAGAAAAACCAAATACATTTATAAGTATATTGTTTTCTGAATCTTTTTTTTTTGTGAAAAGAATATGTTCGATAAACTGAGTACAGTTAAAAAACAGCAAATGTGTGACATTTTTGACAAAATTTATTAAGCACGTTCCAATAGCATATTGACACGTCTGTGCATTGAGATAATCAAGCGGTTAACGATCTCTTGCGGAATATTGTCTTCTGCCGCCACGACTAACTCATCCGCAGTCTGAGGTGGAGGAATATGATTATGAATGGCTCTAGCAACGAAATTCCAATTGTTTTCAATAGGATTTATGTCAGGAGAGTTGGCTGGCCAATCTAATATATTGTCACGGATTTCCTTATCCGAATTTCTCTACTGCCAGAAAAACAATCCGTTAATTAATTACTTCTCTTTATTAACTACTCAGTACAATACTGAACACTAATACAACTCAACTAAACACTTATTTAATTAATTGCTTTGATCTCTCCAACTAAACACTTGAATTCAACACTGTAACACAAGACTAACTTAATCGGCCGTTTATTTTTCTTTTATAGACCCAACGAATATTCCAGGTATATTCTAGTATCTCTAGATTCATCTTCCCGAACGACTCGAATGCTTCTCGTCGATTCCCCAATTTTCTAGTCCCGTCTCGATCCACGGCTTTTTGTTTGTTTAACAGAATCGTGTAGGGGCGATCGGGGCAATCTTAGCATTTCGCGATACCACAGTCGTCGGTTTGGGTGTGAGTGGGGCAAATTCCGTGACAATATTGACATGCCCTGCTTCGAGTGTCTCTTGAACCCTTCTTGCGCGATGTGGTCGAGCGTTGTCGTCCATAAACACAAAATTTTTACCTAATTCATTACATAGGGGGTAGATAATGGGCGTAATAGTAGTAGGTGTCGATATAACACGGCGAAACGTACCTTTAAAGTGGGCTCTGAGAGCTGAAGCTGAAGATGTGCGGTGCCTACGAGCATATTGCACCAAATACCGATCCTCCCTTTCATTAGATACTCGAGGACGTCCACTACGTGGTCTGTTTTCCACTTCGTATCGTGTACTATTCGTACAACACAACATGTTCGATACCTGATGATTAGAATGTCCTGCATCATGTAAAGCAGTCATTCTTGCTCGAGTAAACGCAGAAATTTCACATGGCATTATAATGTACAAAAATTCAAAGGAATACTTGGCTGAATACACTGCCAAACTGACCAGATTTGTAAAAACATTGGTAATAAAGTAAAGGTTCATGGTCTGCAATTTTTTATTGTCTTTTTTGTTCCCTAAGTACTTTTTACCACATTAAGAAACACCACTAGGTTTAATCGAATCATTTTATATACAGGGGGTCCAAGACATTTGACGTGTGTAGTCTTAATACTCCTAGGAACAATTCGAGACGTCCACCAATCTGCAAACAATTCGAGAAGTTTGTGTTCACGTATCGTTGTCAAAAAATACCTTCTAATTTGTCATATATTATTGCGGCGTTGCATAATGCCTACCTATAATGACTTCTGTTTTATCATTCAAAGTACTTAATATCGCAGTCGGCCGAGAAACGGAATTAATTAACACATTTTGTGGAATAACTACGTTCATTTGTCACTAAATAAGTGTTACGGCAGAGTAATAATTATATATATACTTTCAAGGACTTGATTGACAACAACCGTTGGTATTTTAATGAAGAATTTCCATAATATATTTCATATTGGGGGAGAAAAGAAAATTTGTAACGAATACGGTTAAGGTAGTAGGCCATGGACTTCACGTCGTAAATATACAGGGTGAAAATATACAATTTTCGTTAATAAAAATGTAGATTTTTGAAGATACAAGAACAGAAAATATTAGGCAGTTCTACAATTTTTACATTACTGTTTGTAGCTGAAGTATTTTCAACTTAAACATTGCTGGGCTACTGTAGCCTCTAGCCAAGTGGTTCCGAATATTGAAATCCGATTACTTTTTGTAGGTATTAACTTTTTTGTGATGCGAGTCTTTACATTAGTTTCTCAAGTATTAAACATTACTTTGTATAGTACAAACGTGTGCAACTACTTTTATCGTGATGTGCAGTGAGTACAAGTGTAGGCAACGCGAGGGAAATTTGAAACCGAGTCGTGGGGGAGATGGAGGTCCAGATCGTCCACGGCGTATTGCAGCAGTGTGGCCTATCATAAACGAGACTCAATTATATCTGTACCATGTACAGCCTTTCCAACCATTAATATCAAGAGATTGGACGAGCAGGACCGGCGTCATGGCCACGATCTCCTGACTTTAAATTATTTGGACAACGGATAAGAGGCAGAAACATTTGTGTTAGTTTGTAGAAACTGGTTAAGACGGGCCCAAATCTTTGTTGTAACAACAGATATGTCAATTTATTTTATTAATTAAAACCACAAATTACTTTTATTAATAATTAATAACAATAGCGGCAAAAGCAGTTGAATTTGCTGCATAAAATAGATGTTATAAAATGTTATTTAATTTTTTCCTTGGGAGTTTCTTTCAATTTTTTATCCGGTCGGCGATTACATGCTTTGCCGCCTTATCAAGTTTTGCAATAGATATATAAGAACCGCTCAGGTCAAAATAACTTACAAAGTTTTCAAAATTCAATGGATTGCAAATAGGGTAATCTAGCTGGATAGCATAGCTATATTTTATCCAGTGTGGAAAAATACGTGTAACAAATCAGAAAACAGTAGTTGCTTAATAACTAAATCAAGTCACCCTATAAATGCGGTATTGCGATTTTCCAAGAATATGTTAATAGACCAATCAGTGTTGTGCCGGTTTAACCATATTCAATTATTAATTTGTAGCAACGTTTAAATAGCTTGTGTATACTTGAAACAGACATTCACCAACGTTTTTATTTAAATTGCTCGCGAAGTTGTGACAAATTATATTCTCCACAATAAGGTCAATTTCCATTCCCTTATTCACAGTAAAACCTAGGAGGCTGTGGCAGAACAAAATAGAAGTCCTACTGTTCCAAAGGCACACTATTTGAATTTTGTGTTTATGAATTTTACCTATCGAAGTGGACATTATAGCACACTATGTAGAAATTAAAATTATCAATTAATTTAAATAAATAATCGACAGTTTTTCAGGCATCTATACCATAAATCAACAAAGAGTTGAAGGTTTTGTTACCTAATATTGAATGAGAAAAAAAAACGCAACAAATTCTGTAGATGTAATTAATATTTTTGTTCATTTTTTAATAGTTACTGTTAGTAAGTTAGTTAGTAGTAGTTTTTTGCAAAAAATGTAGCTGGAGGTCAAATCGCGAGATCAAAAACAAAACAAACTAAACAACGGTGTTGCAATTATTGATGCATTATTTGGAAAAATAAAGGTGGCAAAATTATAAATATAAAAAGTTCCTGGTGTTTATTTTTAGACGCGATGAAATCATAAGCTGGCAGTGAAGAACGTTCGTGTAAATATTACACAGGGTGGTACGTTTTAAGTTGAGATTTATCAACTAATGAAAAAAATGGGCGGACATTGAATGGAAGAATGCATGTTTATAGAGACGCCTTGCTTCATCATGTATAAACAAATTGAGCACAATAAGCAGAAAAATGCATTTATATCAGAAACATCTGATTTTATTGCCTACCAAAACCACCGATATAACCAATTGTTCTCATTCTATTACCACTAAGGACCAGACTTAACAATCTTTAAATTTCCCATAACTTACTGAACATTTCCGTTCCCTTCCGAGTGAAGAATTATCCATTATCATTTCTTACGTTGCTTGGACTACCCTGTACTTTAAACCGATAAATATTCATAGCTCATACGCGGGGATATGCCAAATAAAATACATAATCTAACCTTAACTACACCAGTTTTGCATAAAGTACGTTTTCCTGTATGTCTATGCAAGATGTTAAAATGCTGCATAAAGTCTTCACCGAAACAAATCCAACAATATCCCGAAATAAATTGGATGGATATATTACGAATATATTTCGACACTGCGTCTTTTCAAGGCAAACAGACTAGTTTAATATGCAATAGAACGCTTAACTGTGTCATCGAAGCAGTATTTCTTCATTATAAATTAATAACGAACTGGAATCTCAATATTGTACTCACCGCATCTTCCTTTCTTCTGCTTGGAACAACAGTGAGTGGTATCCTTTTTTTTGGAGCTTATAGTTTCAGTGCTGGTCCTCGAACTGAGCAAGCTGTCCTCCGTGTTCCCTGTACTAATTTCGTCTTCAGTTGAAGGTGCTTTGAGACCTGGATAGATGCTGATTTCACTAGCGTTGGACTCCTTTCTAGACATCTTGTTCTTGAAGACAACTTCTACTTCTATTTCAAAGATTTAGTTGCTTTTCATCATTTTAGGCACTTGGTGAATTGACCTGGAAAAAACAGATCCTTTCAAATCCAAACACAATAATAAAGATTGCCTATACTAATTGCAAGCGTTCCTCAAGGTTCTATTTTAGAGAACAGTATCTACGGTCATATAAACGATTACTATAAATCTTACTGACATTCTTGGTAAAGTTAGATTTTCTTTACGCGAATTTGATGTTACCCCATAAAAATAATAACTAAATATGAATGAGCCTATAAGGTGCAACGGAGCACCTAGTTCTATCGATACCATCTCAATTACCAGCAAACTGGGTCAAATCTATCTATTGGTCATCTAAGAATTCGACTGTCTTTCGTTTTTGTATCAATTACACGAATTAGGACATGTACCACTTAGTCCCATTTGAAATTTGACCCTTAATTCCAATGCGATAGAAGAAAATCTAATTAGGATGTCTAAGGTGTACAGAGTTGTCAAGTTCTAGGTAGTGGCGTAGGCGGAGTTTTTTATAAAGGGGTTGCTGCTTGTAATAATTAGATATAAATTTACTGTTTTAGTTCATAGATTCAGTCTCATGCATTTTCATAAAAAAAAATATTCACGCTTATAAATAAATTATGTGCTGTTGACCTCCTCGCAAGATATTAATAAAACAACAGAAATCTGCGAAGGTTCAAGGACTGAGCATTCGAAATTTTAGGCGAATTAGGTAAATGTGAATTAAGTTCAAGTTACTACATTCTGATTTATGGCAGCAGCCTTGAAATAAAATTCGTAAAAGGTGCAAAGTTGAGCAACCTAAGATGTCACTGTTTAATGCTAAAAAAAGAAAAATATTAGACGTTGTTGATGCGTCTAAAATATACATTCTTTAGTTTTATTGGGTTTTTACCACACTTCTGAAAAAATAATAAAGATTAATTAAATAAGCCCTTGCGCCAAACGGAACAGTCAAGGGTTATTTTTGAAACTACGTTTGCCTAACCAAAAAATCTCACACTGAAAAAAGCAGATAAGTAAAAAATAACAAAAATTATATCACTATCGCGCACTTCCGTATTATTGACGACTTTTCTGCTTATTTTGGTTCATACTATTACCTCCTTAAATATTTTACACCCTTTTAACACCCTGTATAACCCTTCGCTACTGTACAGTCTGTCAACAAACTAGCCAAAGATCGTGGCAATGTCCAGTATAGGTACAGTTGAAAAACGGACAAATTTAGAAATTCAGCAATATTGGCAGGCGTCTTACCAAATGTGTTGATTCCAACTGGAGTCATGGCACATTTATTCTTGATGTATTTTATGAAAATTCTATAACGATTATTTAAAAAATATGTATATTCATAGATTTCAGTTCGTAAAAGATCATTGATCTTTGGTGTCCTAAAAATAGCCTGGTGGCAAGAACCTTCTATAATTCAGTTATTAATTGTTCAATATCATTTGTCCTTATAGAAAATACTATTTCAAGAATACGCGTACCTTAGCAAAGTCTAACATTAATTCTAATAATCCATTATGTTGGAGACTGGTTTTTCCTTAACTACATTCACTGCAGTAAATTTCCATGCACTTCATTTTTTCTGTATCGTTATTTCTTCAGATAGCCTTCAATGACTTTGCTGCTGAAGAAAAACAGTGATGAGAAAAATCTTCGTGAAGGTCACCTATTACTTACTGTGAAGTTTTTTAATAGCACTATTTGAATAGTTATGTCATCAAATAGGCTATAAAAGAGCTTTAATTTGATATACGGGACGATAGTTTTTGTTACTGGACTGTAGTTTTGTTAAAAATTATCAAATCCTATTTGGCTTTCAAAGTAGGTACAACTTGTTTTAAACTCGATAGTATTGGTCTACTGTGAGGGTACAAAAAACAAATAAAGTTCGCCCTCACAGTCTTCTATTTCAAGTTGCAAAATACATTGTTATATGAAAATGTTCTGGAAAATGTAGTAAATACAGAATTAATCTTAGAGTGTTATAAAATAGGTACTATCTTATGCTGTTTATATCTAGTTTTAAAATAAAATTGATGTTTTGTATATACCAACATATTTAACTTTAAAAAGAACACACATACCAATAACTATGTCCCTATAGCGTCATTGTATCTGGAAACCAAATATGACTCCATCATTTTGGCGAACAGTGACATTTCTACTGTAATAAAAAAACTTCAATTTTGGCACTGTTGCACATATACACATAAAGACAGTTAAGGTCGAAGAATTTGGGTGTCTGTCAACTTACACAACCCTCCCAAGCCGTTGCCAGTCACGCCGGTACGTCGAGGATCGAAAAGGTTAAGGTTGTACCCGATTTTGCGGTTGCAAAATTTTATACATACATTATTATTTTGTTTAAGTGGTATAAATCCTATTGAAATTAAGGTTTATAGCAACTGTATTTAAAGTTCTTTTATACATGTAGCTTTATAGATAAAAAAAAATAAAATAATTATAGGTGTAAAGTGAAGAATTTATTATTCATTTAAAATATAAAAAAACAGCACAGAACAAACATCTTCTAGCAGATTTTTTGCTTTGACTGATGACAGCTATTTATTATTAGTAAATATTGACTGTTTAAATAACAAATTTTTATTAGTTACTTTACTAAAGTAATTTTGAGCTACTAGAGGAAGCCAGTGACAGTTCAAAAGTCTTTAGATGCCTATTTTACTTAATCTATTAGTTATTTATATTGTAAAAGTGTTTAGACAGCGTCTACACGATGTGACTGCAGCGCGAATGTAATACAACGTTTTTTACACAATCACAAACTCAAAAAAAGACTAGTGAATAAAGTGAAGGTTTTTAGTAAAACACACAACATCAAAGTCTTGGACCCCGCTCATTCTTGTGAAAGAAATCTTTTTGTAAGAAAAACCAAATACATTTATAAGTATATTGTTTTCTGAATCTTTTTTTATGAAAAGAATGTGTTCGATAAACTGAATACTTAGAAAATTAAAAACCAGCAAATTTGTGACATTTTTGACAAAATTTATTAAATCAAAAATAAGTAAGAAAGCAAGTTCTCTACTTGGCTAATAGTCGGTATGACCTCCAGCACGTTCCAATAGCATATTGACACGTCTGTGCATTGAGATAATCAAGCGGTTAACGATCTCTTGAGGAATATTGTCTCTGCCGTCACGACTAACTCATCAGCAGTCTGAGGTGGAGGAATATGATTATGAATAGCTCTGGCAACGAAGTCCCACATGTTTTCAATAGAATTCATGTCAGGAGAGTTGGCTAGTCAATATAATCTAGGTATTGATATGTCCTGCTTCGAGTGCCTTTTGAAGCATTCTTACGCGATGTTGTCGAGCGTTGTCGTCCATAAACACAAAATTGTTGTCTTTGAAAGTGGGCCCTGAGAGCTGAAGCTGAAGATATGAGGTGTTTACGATCCTCCCTTTCATTAGATACTCGAGGACGTCCACTGCGTGGTCTGTTTGCCACTGTATTAATTTCTTTATATCTGTGTACTATTCGTACAACAGATGATCTAGGAATGCCCAACATGTTCAGTATATCTCGGCAAGAGTGTGGATGTGGCATAATGTACAAAAGTTCAAAGGAACACTTAGCTGAATACACTGCCAAACCGACCAAATTTGTAAAAACATTGGTAATAAAGTAAAGGTTCATGGTCTGCAATATTTTATTGTCTTGTTCCCCAAGTACATGTACTTTTTCACCACATTAAGAAAAACCATTAGGTTTAATCAAATCATTTTATATACAGAGAGTCCAAGACACCATAAAATTTACCATTTTGTCATCAGCTAACGAATAATTGGCAATTCAAATTTCGTGTTTAATATTTACTGTTGCAATAAGTGCTGTGAAGTCATGTAAAGTATTTTCTTGTCCTTGGAGGAAGATAGTTTCGATCTGTTACTTCAATAAAAAAAATATTTACATTCCTAATTAATTTGTTATCTATCTATTGTGGACATTTTGATATATTATTATTATATTTAATCAAAATTGTGTATTTAAGCATCGAATATGTACTCCAAAGTATTGAAAACGTAGGTAGCAAGTATAATTAAAAAAAATACCGAAAAAATAATAGGATTGGTAATAAAGATATTTTTCAAGGTTGTCGCACAAAGTGTGTTGTTTTTTACGATAGTCCAACGTCCAGAAAACATGCTGCTGAGGAGTGAATGTTAAATATAATTGAAAAACATCTCACAAGCAGGATTAGACGAATTGCACAAGAAACAGGAGCAAATAAAAACCGCTGACACGCGCGGCGTTGCCACATATTCCGCATCTGTTTGCTGTCAGAATTCTGCTACGATTAGCCAGAAAAAAAAATTGTTAAATCAAATATGTTTCGTTTGGTACACTTTATCATACGGCAAAATAAAGACACTCATATTTCGGACATCGTATACAATCGTGTAATACCCACTGAAATGTAATTTTATATTATGATGACTGGAATGCTCGAAAAGATGCGCGAATGGAATTACTCATGATCAGCCCCATATTTGTTTTGTTCCTCTTAGCAATGGCGGAGCAATAAAGATTTAGCTGATTGTGAATTGAAATGAAATTGAATTCTAGATATGTAGTCGAGGCAATGAAGCACTAAAAAGGCCAAAGATAGGAAATCTTTTAGGATAGGACGTATCGGGATGCGGTTTTTCGCATTCGCTTGCAAAAATTATTTATATCGTACCTACTTTGTACCTATTACAAAGTTAAATTGCTGCAGCCAAAAATCAATTCAAAAAATTTATCTTTTGAGAGGCCTTTTGGCAAATTTAATAACTTCGTAAATAAGAGTCAGAATTGGCTCAAGTCGGGTACCCGGAGGTTTTCGAGGTCGCTGATCACGATTATGATGTTCAAATTGACCCCCCGAACACCTGGAGCTCAGGAACGCTGACGAACGTCATCTCCGGGGACTATCCCGAACTTTATGCGAGAGAGGAGAGAAGCTGGGCACCTGGGGGTTTTTTGGGTCGCTGAATTCGAATATACCATCGGCGAACACCCCACGGACACCTGGTGGGCCCCATCCTAGACGCAGACGTCATCTTCAAGAATTTTTCTGGAAATATCGACAATAACGAACCGAAAATCGTTATGGGGGCTTTTTGTGTGCGCTGAATCCGAATTTTATGTTGAAAACGACCACCCGAACACCTGGTGCGCCCTAACCTGACCCTGAACGTCATCCCCGAGGATTTTCCAGACATAATTGAAAAAAACCACCCGAAAATCGCTACGGGGGTTTTTTTGGCTCGCTGAAATCAAATGGTGCACCCTAACCTGGCTCTGAACGTCATCCCCGAGGGGTTTCCAGACACAATTGAAAAAGACCAACCAAAAATCGTCCCATAATTTCATACATTCATTCATGGGTAACTCTCCCCCGGGGCCCTCAAAAAATGTGATTCAGTCCTGTAAAAACGACTGGTTGGTCTTTTTCAATTCAATTTGAACGTCATAATCGTGATCAGCGACCTCGAAAACACCCGGGTACCCGACTTGAGCCAATTCTGACTCTTATTTACGAATTTATTAAATTTGCCAAAAGGTCTCTCAACGATGCATTTTTTGCATGCATTTTTGGCTGCAGCAATGCAACTTCCGGTTTGTAATAGGTACAAAGTAGGTACGAATGATATAAATAATTTTTGCAAGCGAATGCAAAAAACCGCATTCCGATACGTCCTATTCTAAAAGATTTCCTATCATAATGCTTCATTGCCTCGACTAATGAAGAATTATTTGGTGCTATATGCTGGTTAATTTTACAGTCCCTTATAAAACATGACATGCTCCAACAATAACACCCACAAAATACACAAAGAATAATAGTAACGAAATACAAGATAAAAGAAGAAACCACACTGTACGCCAATGGCGTGTTTACAAACAAAATAATGGGAAATTAAGAACACAATTCATATCGTACGTGCAGATGATTGCCTCTCGCATCCACATACATAACCAATGAAGTATTTCTTTGAGTTTCATGTGCCTCCTTTTGTCTGCTCCTAGGTGTGGTATCTTTATTTGGATGTCCAATGGAACTAAGAGCATTCCATATCGTGCATTTCAGTGGCAATACCCCGTATAGTAATCAAAATCCAACATTGTTTATTTATCGTCAGATTATTCATAAAAACAGAAGTTATCTGTATAAAATGCTAAATTACCTAAGTATTTCACCTGATTTCATAGTGTTCACGTAAAAATACTCACGCAAAGTCTGCAATAGGTTGCACTTACTTATTGTTTTATGTATTATCGTAACAGAATATTTTCATATAATACAAGATTTCCCACATTAATAAAATATGCAATACAGGGGTATACAGCATGGTTACGGAAAAATCGCCCCACACCATTTTCTACGTTAATATTCGAAATACGAAAAAATGTGTAAAATGTTGTAGCAACTTTTAAATATTTTTAAAGCATATGTCACAAAAACAATTGAATATCTCTTTTTCCGGGCGTAAATCAAAGTTTTGTTTTTTTTTAAGGAACACCCTGTATATTTTTACTCCATTGGAATGACCGTCACCTGAGCAATCCTAAAAATACAGAAATAGGTCAGATCTCATCTATTGTGGTTGAATTTTCGAGTACCCACAGTTTCAAAAGTGAACGTAAATATTTATAGAATGTTTTCATTAAACCAGGTTAGTACATTTAGCTAGATTAATTTTTTTAGATAATTATTGAATAGAGTTTTGTTTGTGGAATTGTTCATTAGCATACCTAGATGTTTGGTATCAGAAAGCATACATATGACTTCATTGATAGGAATTGTAGGAAATTTGATTTATTTTAGCTTAAAATACCTTTCTAATACATTAAAAAATACTGTACCTATTTGTATTTTCTGGTTTACCTACAAATAATCATTACGAAAAAAATGTCCGCCAATGATATGACGCTCTTCTTTTTCAATACAAAGGTAGTTAGTATCTTTTTACTAAATTTTGAATATGCTTATATTTAATTAAAAATGCTTAATTTCATATCTTGAATTTAAAATCATAAAAAAGATATTTTATACTATCAATAAATGATAAGTATCCTGCATAATATATTTTTGAAAAGCTAAGTTAACAGTCTTTCCAACGGCGTAAAAATATACAAAAATAAAACAAAAGTCAAGCCTACATCTCAGAAATGCGACATTCAATTGGTTTTGTAATGCATCTTTTAAAAAATACTTAGTTTCTACAACTTTCATCCTTGCACCTTTTTCGTATCTCGAATAATAACAGAGAAAAAAGGAAGGGGAGTGAGGCAATTTTTGTGTGACCATCCTGTACCTAAAAAAAACCTCTAGAAAACAATTTTTCAAGATTCTTCTCTCAACTATCCTCTTGGTGGTCATCTCCAGTAGGCACTACCGTAAAACGATTATAGTTATCAGATGAATCCGTTGCATTAAACTCTGAACAGTGAGCAGGCCATTCACCCCGTTCGCTCGCCTTATAAAACCCATCGCGTTGAATTTTAATTCGGCATCGATGACGGTCCGATAGTTATGTCAAAATTATGATTAGAGGTTGCGGTATCGCTAATAATTAAATAATTTTGGAGCGTCCCCGTTTTTTCTAAAAAAGAACCACGCCGCTTTGGCCTTCACCCACTTGCGCGGGGTGACAAGCGAGTTCAAGTACAGTACACGTACATTTGTTGCGTAACTTTCCATTTCAAGCTATGGAAATAGATATGTATTAGTAACGTAAGCGTGCTCTGACGATTTTTTTGTTTAGTTCAATGTTTAATATCTTCAGAATACCTAAATGGTGAGCAAAAAACTTCTAAGTAATGTTAAACAAATTTCCTCAAGAGTTAAAACCTCGCTTGTGCCTTCTTGTGCGAAGCTTATTAACTGCTGATAGAAGCACAAATGTCAGCCACAGGCCACATATATGACATGTAAACATACCAAAATTTTTAATGCTTGCACTGTAGCGAATAAAATATTATTAAATTTAATATCATGTCATTTGCTTTGTTAATTCTTATAGTAATACATTTGCAGCATTATATAATACTTCACAATACATTTTTTTAGTTATTCAATATGATGTAAAATGTATGCAATTGTACGAAATTTCGTAGTGTAAACGTTAATTCTTAGAGTTATAAATCTGCAATCAGTAATATTAATGCATGTTAAATATTAATAAGTAGATAACCAGTATGATATCAAATACATATATGTTGAAGGTAACTGCATAGTACTTCTGCACAATGATCTGTATCGCACCGAAGTGGACACTATTGATGATTTACGTAAAAATATCATATCTGCTGCCGAGTTCAAAACGAATATTTTATTAATTAAAACCACAAACTAATGAAGAATAACAATAATGACAAAAGTAGTTGAATTTGCTCGATCAAGCTAATTTCTTACACCCCCGCTGAAAATGCTGAAATGTTTTCAATTGCATATTGCTCACACAAAAAATTAAATGACAGGCCAAAATTTCATGATTTAATATCATATCGTCTTTAAGTTATTTAAAAAATTATATTTTCAGTCTCTATTTTATCATAAAATGTGGCCTTTTTCACTTTTTCGATCTTATTCTGGATTGTAAATTATTATTCCTTACCGTTTTGATTATTTTATAAAGACTTTTTTTTAGTCTAAACTTGAAGCTACCCAGATTTATTATTTTAAAGTCTTCATCATACAGGGTGTTAAAAATTTAGGCATTAAGTTTAAAGCTTAGCCCTCCCATGGTAAACTAAAGAAGCTAAATGTGTTTCAAAGGCACTATCTTACTCCTTACTAGTGTCCGTCACATTAAATTTTTGATACATATTAAGTACTTTAAAAGTTATTCAAGAAAAACCGATTTCCAGCGGTGTGCCTCAGGGACACATATATCCGTAGGGAGGGCCTGTAGGGCAAAATTTTAAAGGAACTTGTCATCTTTATTTTCATGTTATATCTGCATCCGAGAGATTTCCCACATTTTCCCAGACACCCTGTATATGCAACTGAGTTCTAGGTATAAAACTAGTTAAACAAAAGATCGTATTACAAGTCATAGTTGATTCTATTCTAAATGCAAATGTAAAATTTGTGTCCCAAGCAGAAATACGTTAACTTGTTTTCTGTATAATCGTATTTTTGAAGAAACCATCGCCGATAACATAATAATCCTCTCAGGATGCTTGCCCTTTTCCAATGTAGTACATGTCCTAGTTGTACATATATTATAAAATAATTATTATAATAATTCCAAATTATTGTACAAGTACTCACAGTCTAGAAAATACGCACAAGTATCACTCCAACTACACCAAAAGCGCACCCTAAGAACAGAACACGGGCTCAGAGCTTACTCACATCACCGAAAACCGCCTTTCAGCCGTTTCAGCGCCGTCTTCGACGATCGCGCGCGCTGCTCGAACTTAAGCTACTTCAGCGCCTGTCGATGCTGGCCAGTGTGCTTGCGGCAAGCGTCCACGAACGCCTATACACCTTTATCCACGGTATTTGACCTTCCGCGGTGCTGCGATATGTGATTTTTCCCAAGTCGTCCGGTTGCCCAAGCGTTCCGGTGACCCTCCAGAACCGCAAATGTTTATTTGGCGGCGTACGAAACCCGCCGACGCCCTTTTTGCTGGATCAGCTTTGATACGGGGGCTGTTCGAAAGTTACGGTCTTACACTGACATAGGCAGACTCTACTGTAAATGTACCGGGTTAATTCGCGATCAAGCACTGTACCAATAGAATAAAATGCATACAAATCATTATTTTCTGTTAGTCTTATACGATATACAGTATGCGCCAAAAGTATGGAATAAATTCAATAAAAACGAAAAAATTATTTTTTGGGAAAAAATCTCGAACAGGTCGATTTTTAATTTAAAAAATACATATTTTAGCGTAAAATGCGATTTTCAAATGTCATTTGTTTTCGAGTAATGACGTCATCGATTTTTTTTTAAATGGCAACACCATATTTTTTTCCTTGATTCTGAAAGATCATTTAATTCTCTATCAGATAGTACTAAAATTTTGCCCTCTTACATAAGAAAGTTTTCGAGTAAATGACGATTGAATGTTAGAAAACGTAAATCAATTAAAATAAAGCATAAACGTTATCAAATTTAGTTTTTCGAATTCCATAGTTCTTTTATGGATCACGTAGGTAAAAATCTTTGCAAAGAGTCATTGTCACACCGACTTTCTAATAAGTATTGTAAGCGACATAGAAATTATTATTCAATTTAAAGTATTATGGCACATTTAACTGTTACTCAAAGAATTGAAATTTTAATTCTTATCGGATGCGGGAATGTGACTAGAATTCAGCAGGAAGTTTGCGATTTATTTAATGAAAAATATCCAGATCGCCCTATCAGCCAATCAACAGTCAGTAAGGTAGAGTCTAAATTTAGAGAAACTGGCAATGTTGTAAATATTCCAAAACCTGGACGTCCAAGCATTAATGAAAATCAGAAACAGAACATTTTGATAAGTATGGTGGATAATCCTCATAATTCTTGACGGTTGGTTGCATTAAACAATGACACTAGTCAGAGCACAGTGCTACGTATCTTGAGGACGGAAAAATATCATCCCTACAAAATTCACCTTGTGCAGGAACTCAATGAAGATGATCCCGATCGCCGCTTACACTTTTTCGAAATTCTAATGGATTTATGTCAAGGAAATAGAAATTTACACCGGCAAATACTTTTTCCAGATGAGGCCATATTTTGTCTGAATGGTACAGTAAACCGTCAAACTTGCAGATATTGGAGTCGGGAAAATCCTCATTGGATGGCAGAGGCACATATCCAACACCCTCAGAAATTAAATGTGTGGGCTGGAATAGTTGACGACAGAATAGTAGGGCATTTCTTCTTTGAAGGAACCCTTACAGAACAAAGATATTTAGAGTTTCTAGAAAATGACTTTGTTCCAGCCCTTGCAGTAATTTTTCCTAACGATAATGACCCTGACATTCCTGACGATACCATATGGTTTCAGCAAGACGGTGCACCTCCGCACTATGCGCGCCCTGTACGAGATTTTTTGGACAACTGTTTTCCTGGGAGAGTTACCCCAGAAATCATTCATAATGTGCAAGAAGAATTTCTTCACAGACTTGCGCATTGTCAAGAAGTTGGTGGATGGCAATTCGAACATTTAATTTAAGTATTAAATTTAATCAATTGTATTTTATTTTACATACCTCAGAATTGTTACTTTTTTATGGATAAAATTTACGTTTTCTAACATTCAATCGTCATTTACTCGAAAACTTTCCTATGTAAGAGGGTAAAATTTTAGTACTGTCTGATAGAGAATTAAACGATCTTTCAGAATCAAGGAAAAACATATGGTGTTGCCATTTAAAAAAAAATCGATGACGTCATTACTCGAAAACAAATGACATTTGAAAATCGCATTTTACGCTAAAATATGTATTTTTTAAATTAAAAATCGACCTGTTCGAGGATTTTTCCCAAAAAATAATTGTTTCGTTTTTATTGAATTTATTCCATACTTTTGGCGCATACTGTATGATAACTATTGACAAGAATGAATATTTCATTTCTATTGTAGTTATATACTTTATTTCAAAAACATCTAATATATAAAATTATTTTTAAAATCAGGCCGACCGACAGCAACCACCACTGGTACCAAATTCGTAAATAAAGTCCCATATTTCTCTTTTGTATGCAAGAATCATGCAAAACTCTTGTCTTAGACAAATTTTTTTCAAATATTGTGTAAGTTTTCTCGTCTCAGTCAGCACTAACCCAGGTATATTCTATATAACACTGACCCCCATATAATTGTAGTGTCAGTGTTAACTGTATTTACCATAGCGACTATTTGAAATAACTATGGGAGTGACCAAAAGCAAATACAGCATTTCGTCAAATTTTAACTATTTATTTAGTTACAAATTCGAACCAATGTCATTCCGTAAACTTCCCTACAGATACGTGCATATTTATTTTGAATGAAAATGTAAGAAAAACCAGTATTTGTAGAACAACAATACTCAATATTTCAGTCTTTCAGTGGTAATCAGTCAAATCAACAATAAACAAGAGTATATTTTATAGTCTAAGGTTGAAACTACTCAAAATTATTATTTTAGTCTTTATCGTACAGGGTGTTAAAGATTCAGGCATTAAGTTGTAAAGCTTAGCCCGCCCTTGGTAAAGGAAAAAGTCTAAATATGTTCCAAGGACACTAATTTAAGAGGGCCTCAGTAGTGTCCATCGCATTAAATTATATTGAGTGCTTTAAAAGTTATTCAAGAAAAACCGCTATTTAAAATTCATCCTTTATATACTTTAATATTATTTGGAATAAAATTCCATCATTCAGACTAGCCCAACCAACGAAGAGGATCCGACATACCGCGAAAAAATATGAAATGCCGTTTTTATTTTCATCAGTAACGTACATTTTGGGTATTTCACCACGTGGCTCTTTTGGAGTACCCTCACGATCCTAATAATTCTTCAGAATATCCTAAACGCTTTAGTGACGTAAGCCTGTTATATCTGCGTTTGTACAAGCAAGGCCTGTATAAGAAACGTGAGTCGAATATGATCATTGGCGAATACAAATGAAGCTTTTGTCTCTATGATTACTGTGAATATTTGGTTATCTTTTCGAGATATCTTTACGGATTTGGGTAGCGAGCGTTGTGTTCCAAATCCGAATTACTACGGAGTTTAAAAGAAAAGTAGTAAGTAAAGGGGACAGGTCTGGAAAAAGCTTAACAATGCTCCAAATCAAATACACATAACGTAAAAAGTCTTGGACTCCCCCTCGTTCTTGTTAATGTATAAATTAATAAAAGTATATTGTTTTCTGAATATTTTTCTTGTGAAAAGAATATGTTCGATGAAATGAGTACTTAGAAAATCAGAAACCAGCAAATGTGTGACATTTTTGACAAAATGTATTAAATCAAAAAGAAGTAACAAAGCAAGTTCTCTACTTGACTAATAGTCGGTATGACCTCCACCACGTTCCAATAGCAAATTGACACGTCTGCGCATTGAGATAATCAAGGGGTTAACGATCTTTTGTGGAATATTGCTCCATTCCTCTTCTGCCGCCACGACCAACTCATCTGCAGTCTGAGGTGGAATATGATTATGAATGGCTCTAGCAACGAAATCCCACATATCTTCAATAGGATTCATGTTAGGAGAGTTGGCTGGCCAATCTAATATATTGATATATCCTGCTTCGAGTGTCTCTTGAACACAAAATTTTCACCAAATTCATTAAGTAGGGGGTAGATAATAGACGTAATATCTTGTTCGATGTAAATTTGACTTTTCATATTCTGTGGTATACGAATTAATGGGATGCGGCGGTTGTCCATTATTCCACCCCAAAACACCTGGTTCTCTTCAGACTCTTTGTCGATTGTCATCAGTAACCAGCCCAATGCTGGTTTTGTCTGTAAATAAGACCCACTGCCACTGGCGTAAAAGCCAACCCCAATGTCGTCTTCGAATAGTGGTCCCTGAGAGCTGAAGCTGAAGATGTACTGTATCTGCTGGCATATAGCACCAAATACCTATCCCCTCTTTCATTAGATTCTCGAGAACGTCCAGTACGTGGTCTGTTTTCCACTGTATCAAATTCTTCATATCTGTGTACTATTCGTACAACAGATGATCTATGAATGCCCAATATGTTCGATATCTGATGATTAGAATGTCCTGCATCGTGTAAAGCAGTCATTCTTGCTCGGGCAAACGCAGAAATTCCACGTCCTGGTATTACAATGTACACAAATTCAAAGGAACACTTGGTTGAATACACTGCCAAACTTACCAGATTTGTAAAAATATTGGTAATAAAGTTCATGATCTGCAATTTTTTTCTTGTCTTTTTTGTTCCTAAGTACATGTACTTTTTTACCACATCTATTGCACTTTTGACGATGTGTGTAGTAGACCATCCACAAAAGCTACATTAATATTCCCAATCGCAAGCAACAAGGAACCTTGACGAAGTACTTTCCAGTATTTGTTGTTCTGTTATGCTAATATAAGGAAGTAAATTTAGTTGAAATTAGCAAAAAAAGTGTTGTCCTTTACCAACAAGTCAATGTCAATAAAAAAGCGACAGAAGAACGGAATTTTATTAAACAACGGCGGTGCTGTTGCTGGTCTGATTTGATTACTGATTATTGATTAATTATATTTTTTATTTGTCAAGTCTTAAAATATTTCCGTATTTGCATTGCTGTGCCGTTAAAGGGGAAATAATCCGCGCTGTCATGTACAGAGAAAGGTGTATAAATCAACGTAACTAGATCAGGATAAATAAATAATCAAATTTTTAAATATTTTTTTTACTACGTAAATGCTCAGTTGCTTTTTACTATTAATACATGTATATTAAGTTCTACTTCCGTAATAATGATGCAAATTTTGGTTCATGCAAATTGTAGAATGACATGAATCACATACAAATTTTTGGAGCCTGCTCTCTGATTCATTGATACCGGTTTTGACACCTATGGCGCACGTATATCTACAAATATACCAAAGGAAGACATTACCGATAAAGAATTTAGGTTTTTCTGTTTTTAAAAATGGCTTCGGCGTATTCTCAAAATCGTAAACCCCCTAATTTAATAAGTGAGGAATATCGGATGATGACATGTATGAAGGGTTTAGGGCACGAGGTCAAAATATGAGTGTAAGTGATTTTGAAATATGTATTTCATTAACAAAATTGTACGTGAATAGCATATGTGTGAAAATAAAAAGGTGGTAAAGATGTACAACTGAAACGGAAAATGATGGAAACTCGCGGAAGGAAGATGGTATTTTAAAAATGAGCGACAAAACAAATTGGATCGCTATATCTTACAATATGAAACTTTGCCTAGAATATATAGGAAAGTGCTTTTGCAAATTATCGTATGTGAATTTCCGTATAAATGAAATCGTAAAAAGTATACTGATAAAAAAAGATGAAATAGTGATATGGCGAAGAAACAATTTAAAGTAAATATTAAAAGGACGGAATCTGAATAGAAGAATATATAAATTTTGATAAAACATGTATACATGAAGGTCATACGGAAGGCAGTACGATATGATATAAGTGTTAATGTGTGACCGTTATAGTGACAGTGCTAGTAACCAATAGTGCATAGTGCATATATAGTGTAATGTATTCTAACGTCTATCAGACCCCGTATCTACTCACCAAATATTCTTTATCAATTACTCGTGTCTTTAAAAAAATGTTATTCTGTGTTCAATCCAAAATCTCCCTTCACTTTTGATTTATAAATAAATTACAAACAGCTGCGTTAAAACCCATTGATGTACTTTTTTTTAGCATTTTGCAACATCCAAGTTTGAAGGCATCATGCAAGGCATATGCATAAGTGCACTGATTTATTTCTATTTTAAAATACTGTATTTAACGAGCAAGTAAGACCATTAGAACGCGAGGTTGCGAAAAAGAACCTGAACCTGCTCTGTAACATTAAAAAATTCGTCGTTCTGGTAGTCCACATGGCCTAGAAAATATTCCATCGCAGTTTCAATGTTACTTTGACGCTTGGTGGTAAATTTCCACTCATCCAACTTCGTTTCGTTTCGAAACCGCCTAACTCGTTGTCGGTCAGGATTTTTTTAAGAGATCCACTTTTACAAGACACGGATGACTCAGACTTAAAAAAAAAGTGATACCAAGTGTTGCAACTCGCGTGTAGGCCGCGAAAAAGTCCCAAATTCAATGCATTCGTTGCAACATGGGTTGTTTTTTTCAAAGAATTTTAACGTGACCTGTTTCATCAGATAGAATGCAGTGATCGAGTACAAATACAGAGTTACTTGCATATTAGTTACTACCATTACAATTACAAAAAGAAATGAAAGAGAAACGTTTGATGTATACAGGGTGTTTCAAAAAAGTATGGTAATAATGCTGATGAAACATGGAAAAATAAGTGAGGTTGGTTTTGGACTGGATTTACAATGTGAGAATTTTCAATGGACCGGTAGTGTTCGTTGGGCCTGTTTGGCAAACCGACTTTCGTTCGTCCAAAGAACGTACCGAAAAAGGTTCTGATCAACTGTTTCTACATTTACTACAATTCGATCTTTAAAATTAAGTCTGTTGTCAATGTGACGCTCAGGCAAATACTCTAAATTGTGAATTCTGTCATAATACCCATTGGTATTTAAAATTCGTTGAACGGTTGATTTATCCAAATTCAATTCCCGGTTAAAATTTCATGGATTTTGTTCGAAATACTATAAGTCTAGTGGTATTAACATCGTTTCTTACCCTTCGGTCAATTATTTGATTCTTCCGAAAAAAAATGCATCTTCATTTCGTCGCAAGATCGCCTTCAATCTTGTAAAGGTTCTACGATCAGGAATGAGACGCTCTGGATACTTTTCTCGATATACAGCTCTTCTTGAATTTTTTTGTGACTCGCCGTAAATTAGCAACATAGCTATCTAAACATTTTGTAAGCACAAAAGTTATACGTTTGACGTTCGTATTGAGTAATGACAAGTATTTTGTGACATTTATGCACTTTAAAACAACGAGCATTCAATTATTTTCCAAAGACTACTTGATCCTTCAACCGCCAATGTGATTTTTAGGTGGGAAGTATTACAGATAAATTTTTCTAGTAAAATTTTAATAGAAAATTAATGCTGGCAACATTGTCTACACTGCGACTGCAATATCTGTTGCATATATAGTTAGTACTTTATGACGTCATACTAATAGTAATCTTTAATATTACAAATTAGTCAACACAATATACATTAGTGACATCAAGCGACGATTATATTGAATCATTCTCTGGTAAGGAAATTTCAATTACCAACTGTTTTATTCCATAATTATCAATCTGCTTCCGCATAGAATACGGCGAAGTCCCTGAGGCTTTTTCTTAAATTTTTCGACACGTAGTACAATTACCTTATCACTTACACTTCGTCCTCCCTGATAATTTCAGAATGAGCGAGAGGCAGTAAAGTTTGAATAGTGTAACCGCACCGCATTTGTGTCAGTTTGTGCATCATGTAAGACTGACAATAAAACGAGGCTTAAGGATGAATCTGTGACCTTCAGAAGTCTATCAGTTATAGGAATAAAAAAACATGTAACTACTAGAGTAAGAATATTGAAAATTAACTGAAAATTAACTAACTAATAATAACAGCAAACAGCTAATAATGTTTTTAGTTTGAATTATTATTATTAATGGTTATGAACTCCTTTTGGAGTTCCATTTTGTGAAACTGCAGTTATTGAAGAACACTATTCGCAATTGTTTTAATTTTTTTGAACGAATGACACAGTTGTTGTATTTTGCGAGTGAGACTGTTTAAACAGTTTTCGTGATACCTCAATTTTTATTTGTGTGGATTCTTCTATATATTCTGCTTCATTGGAGGAACGCCATTCCCAAATGTACATCCTTCATTAGGAATGGTGAAATTTCTTGAAATATGAAAAATACGACAAGAAGGCGCTCATTATCTACCACATCGTATAAATTTGAACGTATTAAATCATCTCTTCGACACGCAACATTTCAAGCACTAAAATCGCTTTTGTTAGTAGACATTGTTCATCTGGAGCTTTACATACAAATTTGGTTAATTGCTCGGCTGTTAAAACTTTGGACTCTTTCGGTATATGTCCTATAACGCTTCAAGAAAGCAATAGTTTTTTGATATTTGTTTATGTTAGCATTACGTTTTATGGCCAAACAACTTCTTAGCATTGGGAATCGACTCCATAACGTGGAAGATTTTATAGACTTAGCTTTTTTTAAAGTAAACTAGAAGAATATCGTCATTTACAGTTTTGATTTTGTTCAGATTTCGCCATTCAGTAAAAAGTTGATATTCATGTTTATATCTTGGATCTGGTTTTTACTGGTAATAAATTAACGTTCGCTTGTGTCCCTTGCTCTAGGATATTATCGGGGATTTTAGGATTTTCTTCCAAAGTACAAAGTATCGGCATAAATGTAATTGGCAGAAAATAAACAACGCTGACAATACAGTGTATGATGCGTCTCCATGGCTACTTTAGAATTATTTCAAAGGTGATTTGTTTTAAATTAATCATGTCTGTTAAGATAGGTAAAACGAACATTTACGATAAAATACAAAATAGGTACGTACATGTTAAATATCAGGTAGCATAAAGATTTTCTTAAATTTGCTTTGCTGTATATTTCCATTTTAAAGCCATATATTTGGTCTCTTTATTCAAATAAGGTGTTTTCAAAGAAGTATAATAAAAATGAAGTTCCACTTCTCGTAAAGCAAGAAACAATATCGTTAAACGGATAAAAAAAACGACTGCGAAATAATATAAAACTTTATTGTCTAAACATATAATACAAGTAACCAATACAAAATATTATGTATATAAAAACTTGGCCTAAGAAAACAATGTACAAAAAATTACGAAAAGGGCACCTACTCCCTTTTTATAAACATAAAAATGCCGTTACAATTTGACAGCGTCAAATTTGGAACATTTCCGAAAGAGATTCATAACCTTTCAATTCCTAAAAATTACCTACGACTGACATGACCCCATGCCACTGGTCCTAACCTCAAACGTTCTGACAGTCGAACGCCACCCATGACATTTGACAGCCGAACGTCACGTGATATTGGATAGCCGAATGTCATCCGTGACATTTGACAGTCGGATGACACCAGTGACATTTGACAGCCGAGTGTCATCCGTGACATTTGACAGTCGAATGACACCAGTGACATTTGATAGCCGAATGTAGTTCGTGACGTTTGACAGCCGAACGTCACTCATGCCATTTGACAGCCGAACGCCACTCATGATGTTTGGCAGCCGAACGTCACTCATGTCATTTGGCAGTCGAACGCCACTCATGATGTTTGGCAGCCGAACGTCTCTCATGATATTTGACAGCCGACCGTCGCTCATGGCATTTGACAACCGAACGTCACTCATGACATTTGACAGCCGAACGCCACCCACGACATTTGGCAGCCGAATTTCTTCGACAAGGCAAGGCCAAAGTCTTACTTTATTTTACGTATTGCAAATATCCGGACCTTTTTTTATTTATTTGTACTTATACACATTCACACAGCACCACATTTTCCGAATAACACCTAAATAACGCCTAAATACGACGGTTAGTTAAAATCTATACATGAGCAAATTATCTTCTTAATAAGTCTAAGTCTAGGGAATTCCAAGATGATCTTTACAGTTGGCAACACTTCACACAAAGGGAAACAGCTAAGGCGTCACGGATGCCAATCATAAAGACACACACCCTGTATATATTTGGTTTGAGGACGGATTATAGGGTAGGGGGAGGGAATATTTACGTAACAGAGGGAATACATAAAATTTTATAATAAATTAATTTCAAGCTGGTAGCGCTTTAGCGCGAAATTTGAAAAACTAACCTACAAAATCCACCGGCTCGGAAGAAACGGCTCCCCTAGCTTTTATTTCGTTGTTTTGTCATACAAGGGTACATTTATATCGAAAATATATTCTTGAAATTTGGAAAACTCGAAAATATTCCGCTCAGTATTTAGGCACGTTGCTCATGGGTACGTCTTTCGTTTTGTTGGTCTGGCTGATGTGACCTGGGGCGAGATGCAGCGAGCTGAGCCTGTTGGCCCCCCTGACGAGCCGCCATATGGCTATGATAAGCAGGACGGCTCCGAATGCGAAGAGAATGCCGGATATGGTCGCTCTTGCGATGGGAGGGACGGTGGTGGCCAGGCCCATCAGATTGGTCATTTCCGCGGGCAGAGATTCCAGACCCTAAAAAATAAAACAGCGATTGTACTCTGGAACCTTGGAGATGTAGGGATAGATGTCCCAAAAATAAACTGTCTATCATTGCTACTCCAATGTTCAAATAAAATTTCATAAAAATGTGCATGCAAAAAAATAGTGATTTATACAAAAGGGAATGTGAACAAACTAGTAAACAAGTAAACAAATGAGCAAAATGCATGAACTGAACAAAATTATGAATACAACAAAAAAATAATAAAAATACATAAAAAGCATTAAAACTATTACCTAAATATTTAAAAATGTGCAAGAAAAAATACAACCATGTGCTCAGGAAGGTCCAAAAGATAATACAAAATTTATTTCGCAATTTTAGCTCGATGTTTGAGACGAAACATAACAAATACATTTCTGCCGATAGTTTGACAATTTTGACATCACGAAAAACAAAATTTTTTCCATTACTACAGCTGGCAAGACGAGAAATTGTTGTGTTGATGGTTTCATAGCAAAAGTTCATTTGGCGAGCGGCCATTATCGTTTTTTTCTAAATTTCTTGGTAAAAAAAATTCTTAAGGTACTACTTCCCAATTATTTATATATTTTGCAATTTTATTGTTTAAATTTATTTCAAAACACACGAAACAACTGTACACTTATTTTCGCGTTATGTATTCCTCAAGGACCTACTCTCGGCCTCTTTTCATTCAAAATATATTTAGCTTTCAAGTATTTTCATGTAATATATTCCCACGACTTACACAAATACACGTTTTCGCGGAGCACAGTGTTCCACAAGGTGCTACTTTAGACTCCTTTGCTCGATATTTTAAAAAATATTAAATTTGTACACATAATTCGATTCACTCACCTCCTCGAACCAAATGATGGGGAAAATGATGTCTGGGAACGTGGCCACCTGCTTGATGTCGATTACTTGGGATACAGCAAGGTTAATCTGGACCCTAGCCTTGGCCGACATCGCGGTACCCATAATCTGGAAAAAAATACCACTCATATTTAAAAAAATGTAACAGGATGATCGCGAATGATTGTTACCAGCTTATAAACAATCATTTTATACTTACAGGTTGTACGTCGATGTAGAAGTTGTGCTTCTCTGGATCTGGAGGCGAGATTCCCTCGAATGCTGTCCTGTAACTGTCATTTGCGAGGTAGAAGTGGGGGAAGGAAAGGAGAATCGGCGAGTCTGAAACAGAGCATAGTCAAGCGACTAATTTTTTAAAAAAAATGTTGTTACCTTACCGTACTGGCAGAGGGAAACGTTGAAGAATCCAGAGGGAGCACACGGGGGTCCTTGGGGACAAAAGCAAGCGTTGTCCGGGTTTTCTTCAACACTAGCGAATACGTTTTTGGGCGGGGTGAATCTGTAGGCTGGAATGTCACTGCTGGCAACGACCTCTTTGTCAAAACTGAAAGAAAGAACGTGTTCATAACAGCCTTGAAGCTAAATTTCTCATAAATCTATATCTTGGTGGCCCTGAAAGGGTTCCTTGAGGCACACCAAAACGTTCACCCGGGAATACTCACACTAGGGGCAATCTCCTGCAGAGATCTTTGTCGAATACGTAGATGGTTGTGTTTTTGGTCATATGGGGAGGAAAGATGGACCCGTCTGATCCCTCTACACTGTTACATTGGTCGGTGGTGTAGTGAGACAGATTTGATTTTCCATTCCACTTGTCGATGAGGCCATATTTGGTGATGTCGTTAGCACCGGTGAAGACGGTCAGCCTGTCAGGAGAGGTTCCATTTTTCTAAAATAATGAAATGGTAACAACAACTGAAAATGAACTCCATAAGAAATAATCTGTTTTTGATCAAGCGTTTAAATTTCGTTACTTTTCTTTAATATAAACTCTTTAAACTAAATAGCCATGAAGTCAAAAGTGAATGGAACTAATGAAGAAGAATTAAAAAAGGAAAAAATGTTTCTTCATCATCGACATTACTATCAGCAATAGTACTTACGTTGTACATGAGTCCAAACTCCTCGTAAGGGAGCTTCTGCTCCTTGGGAACGACGTCTTTGGCCAGCTTCAGCAGGGGGTCCTCGTAACCCCAGAGCAACTGCCCCACGGACACCTCTACGAAGGGTTTGATCTTCAGGATGTCCATGATGCTAGCCATGGCCAGCCTGAGGAACCTGGCTGCGTGCTTGGACTGCGACGTAGCGCTCTAGATAGTAAAAATTGTTCTAATATCTTGTGGTAATGCAAATTATACTGAATTCATGGTAAAATGTTTTCTCATGTTAATATTTTTAAATTTACTGTCGGTTTATGAGAGCAAAGCAAAACAGAACATTGAAAATAGAATGTTTTTTTAGCAAAGCAACAAACAAAACTGGATTTTGTAGCCAAAGCATTTGCGAATCCATGTTTATACTTTAGAATTCATCGTTTTGAAACTGGGTGTTTCTTAAGTAGAAGTAAAACATCCAGGTGCGTATTCTGTGGCCAAAAATAAAGGTGTTTTGTTATATACAAACGACGAAAATTTGACAAACGTGAAATAAAAAGTTCAGAAATTGTCCAACAAAATTTAACGATAGCCGGAAGACAGGCATTACACCAATCATGACAAAACAATAGAAAGCTCCGGTCGACTTGACGGACTGAATTACGAAAATTAACTACCAGAAAGGATATCAATGAACATCAATATGTATTATTATGCATCGCACCGGTAAAATTTCTTCGGTTTCGTCGCACTTTCTCTTTCGGCCACAGCCCTTACGTAACAAGCGATATCAGTCTGATAGGTGGCATGCTTCACATCGCACATACGTAACCGGTTTATCTGAGAAATTCCCAGTGCAATAAATTTTGCAATCGCAACGCCGTTTAATATTTTCATTTCATACTTCACGGATCAACCGCAAATCAAAGAACCATGCTCGGTCAATCAAGACGAGGAGAGGTACAGGTTGAAGGAAAAAATCGGTGACAATCTCACAGTTAATGAAACAAGATTCAGAAAAAAAAATTAACACTGAGGGAAATCCACCAATAAAACGGTTCTAACAAGATAATCTGATAATAAAATAGTTGATGTACAATCAGTAATTAACGTAGGGTTTTTTACTTGACAGTGACATCGAAAATTAAACGTATCGACTCTTTTATCGGTTCACGGTGGAGGTGATATTAACAACTAAAGCGACACGGGGGATGGAAAAGTTCTACAGTTGCAGAAGGATACATAGACGATAACATGAATGAAAAAAATGAAACAAGTAAGAAAATTTTAAGTAAGCCATTAAATAATGTACAAGTAACTGAATGTAGCAATCGCAGCGGTGAAAATTTTAAAGGCTGTTCTTTCAACATCCAAATTACGAATGCTAATAAATGAATTTCTCATCTCTGTTCTATTTGTATAATTAATGTTCTAGTTGTAATAAAGTTAATAATTAAAATGTTTTATTTTGTTGAGCAATTGTAGATAATATTTTGTATGCATTACGAGCAACAAGTGACATTACTGCTACCGAAAGGGTAAAATCAATACTAATACAATAACTAATAAAATGTATTTCAAGAAATTACTAAAAACGGTAAGCAAACGAAAGGAATTGATATATTCGAAAAAAAAATAATGTAAATGACCGTACAAAAAATGTTTAGTTTATTATTTTAGGATATTTTGACATGAGCACCTGTAACCGTTTTTTATCGAACGTTTCGACACGATGCGCCCTCATCAGCGCACTTACCAGCATAGGAATGTTGGGTACAACCACCACGTCGTCTTCAGAACCCGCCGACTGAGATTCGTCGAAATAGTATATCTTCTCTTGGTTGAAAGTCAAGGTACCATTGTCGTGGAAGGTTATATTTTTCTTTTCCCATCTTTCACTAAAAAAAAAAACAGATTAGAGCATAAAATTGTTCATCACAAGCCTAATCACGGTACACTAATGTTACATTAGACTCTAGTAATTAATTTGTATAAGAGTTGTGCGGGGGAAGGGCTAGTTTATTATTATCCGGTGTAGAATCGACGGAGACAATTCTTCTAGTCTACTGATGATAATTTCTTGCGGTGGCGACGAGAAGAGACAATAAAAGACTAAATTGAGCCATTCTTCTGACTTGTGCACGTGTGACGGTCATTAAGAGCGTTATTTTCATCTGACTGGTGAATTAATAAAGTTTTACGACCGCGATGGCGGTATAAAAAAATAACAGTGCACATTAACTGCCGATGCGTCTCGATAGTATCATTAGTGGAAGTCAAAGGTCACTTGTCTCAGGCGAAAGCACTGTTGCTAAGTGCATTAAAGTTAATCTAACCACACATACTCTGGAAAAAATAAATTTTTAAATAACGCATTTTTAATTAATTTTTCACAAGAACTTCAATTAAAAAAAGCAATGTTGAAGGTAAATCGACAAGCAATAAAGTTGCGCTGGTGTAAAAGTAGTACTTTTCAACATGCAACGTCTTTAAAATGAAAGTCATACCGATTCTTGCAGCTCCAGATAGTCGTCCTGAATTAGTTTGTGGGTAATCCACAATGTGAACAAATGTTTCGTATTATTTTCGCTAAATTCCTAAACAGATTTTTTAAAATGTTGATTATCAGATTGTAATCTATTTCGAATCCTCCGAAATATTCTCGTTGCCCAGCACGTCCATTGGAATTTAATTGCCAACAAATAAGAGTCATCACCCATATCTGAATGTGAAAAAATATTGTCTCACAACTGTTCGATTTTGTAAAGCAATTGATTTTAATCAAAACTGGATAAATACCTTACATTTACAAATACTTACTAACTTTAATATAAATGTTGTCTAATAATTGTTAAAATTTAACTTATTGGTACGTTAACGACATTAAGATATTGTACAGGATTATAATAAATTTCTCATAGATTTGTCGCTTATAGATTGGAAACATATTTATGATGTTGCAACTGTTGATGAAATGGTGGAATTTTGGAATTTAAATATAAAGAATGTTTTTGACTTAAATGCACCTGAAAAGACGGTAAGAGTAACAAAGGCACCAGCTCCTTGGCTAACCAATAACTTAAAATATATAATGAAGCTTAGAGATAGAGCGTATACTAGGTATAAGAAAGTCAAAACGGCAGCGCCATGGAATTATTACAAAGAATTAAGAAACATTGTAAATACATCTGTAAAATTAGAAAAACGAGCCTTCTTACAACAAAAATCAAAAAATAATCCTAAAGAATTTTGGAAAACGTCTAAATATAAACAATAAAAATAACAAAAAATTCTCCACTGATTTCAATGACGCTGACGAATTTAATCACTTTTTTTATTAACAGTATACCTCAAGAACCTCGAAGGGACGAGGGTGGGGATATATTGGGCAATTTTGACGGAAAATACCCGGGCGTTTTTTCTGAATTAAATTTCTCTCAAGTTTCAGTTGAAAAAGTTGAAACTATTTTTCGAACCATTAAGTCAAATGCGAAGGGAGCTGATAACATAGATCTAAAAATGATAACTTTAGTTCTTCCGCATTTAAGTGAATATCTAACATTTATCATTAACAAATGCATAACATCAAACGTGTTTCCAAGTGCATGGAAAGATTCTAATGTTATTCCTATCCCTAAGAATGCAAATCCAATTTCACATTTTAGGCCGATAAGTATTTTGCCTGTCGTCTCAAAAATATTAGAAAAAATTATTGCAGAACAAATAAATGAATTTCTGGATAAACAGAAGATTTTACCCGCAACGCAATCTGGTTTTCGCGCTGGCCATAGCACAACAACTGCTTTATTACATGTAACAGATGACGTATTTAGGGCTAATGATAAAAATGAAAACACCGTTTTAATTTTGTTAGATTATAGAAAAGCTTTTGATGCTCTGGATCACGAGATTTTGTGCAAGAAGCTCAAATATTTTGGTTTTGGTAATTTGGCGGTAACTTTTCTACATTGCTATCTGTTAAATAGACGACAAAGAGTACTGCTAAATGGAAATGCTTCAAGCTTGGCAATTAATAAAATGGGTGTTCCGCAAGGTAGTGTTCTAGGTCCTCTGTTATTTTCAATATGCTGATTTTCACAGATATCTTAAATTTAGTTGTATACACCAATACGCAGATGACACGCAAATTTACCTAAAATTCTCTCAACATGAGTATAATATAGCTGCTGATAAAATGAATCAAGATTTAGAACAAATTATGCACGTGTCAAATGCACATAGGCTTATCTTAAATGAAAATAAGACTGAGGTATTGTTGTTTGGAAAACATAAAGAGAGGCTTATGGAGAATTATGATTTTAATATTTTAATAAATAACCAAATCTTACCTTTTAGCAAAAATTGTAAAAATCTTGGAGTACCTACTGTTAGATGTAGAATTAAAGTTTACAGGTCATGTCAACATGCTTGTTAAAAAGTCTTATTTTAAATTAAAGTTATTATATATGCATAGAGACTATCTGTCAAGTGATGTGAAACTTAAATTATGTGACTCTTTAATTTTATCTGCCCTAGCATATTGTGATGTAGTATATTGGCCAGCATTACTTAAAAAAGATCAAGTCTGCAAAAAATCCAAAATAATTGCTTAAGATATTCTTACAGCCTTCGTAAATTTGATCATATATCTGAGAAGCTTCAACAAAGTAAATGGTTTACTCTGCAGGAGCGCTATAAACTACATATGGCATGTCTCATGCACAAAGTAAATGAAAAAAATGCCCTATATACTTGTTCGAGAAGTTAATTAGAGGAGCTGATATACATAGTTGCCCTACTCGTTTTTGCAACTTATACAACGTTCCTAGACATAGTACTTCCCAATTTAAAAGATCGTTTACATATAATGCAACTCACATGTTTAACACCATAAACTCTAAAATTAGTTTAAATTCCAGTCTACATTGTCTGAAAAAACATACCAAAGAACTCCTGATCGCAGAAAGAAACTAATTTATGTATTCTGTAGTATATATTTAATGCAAACTTATATGTCACGTATATTATAAAATTTTATGTACACGTATTGCTATGTATAGTACTGTATAGGGGGTTACGTGGAAGAGCAACCTGGTTGAACGTCGCCTCCTCGATATAATAATATTGTTAATTATTTATGTTTGCAAGAAAAATAAAGACACATTATTATTATTATTATTATTATTATTATTATTACAGGGGACTATACAGGTAATTGTTGAAAAGCTGTTATCTCGAAAATCGTCAAATTAATTTACGTAAAAACCTACACCACACACATAGTCTATAAGAAAGTTTCTATTTTTATCGCATTTCGTGTTTCAGTGTACTTTTGACAACTCAAAGAAGTCAATTTTTAAAAAGCAGACACAGTTCGTAAAAAATTATTAAAATGAGAAGCAATTAATACCGCTTTCTACAACAATTTCTCTGCCTACAGATGTTTCGTTTTTTGCACTCTCATCGCATCACTTTTCGTTTCATAAGAAAACGAAACCTGCTACAGGAACCATCGAATCCCCGCGTTATGTAACGTTCACATAATGTATATTTATTAGTTATGTATGCGCGAATACTTATTAGAAGACTTAATTGCTGAGAGAACGTAGGAAACGTGAGATATGAAGCATGTTACGTAAAAGTCTGACAGTCAGTGCCGTTGATCGTTACGTGCGTATTTTATTTTTAATATGTTGATCAACAATTGCGGTTGCTCTCGAAAGTGGAATTTTGCAATGGATAATTCGTGTATGAAGCACTACCCGATATGAAGTTCGACATGATATCTAATACAAGGTGTTTTAACAAGAATGGCTTAATTTTTATATATTTTTAGCTATTAATAACATTGTGTGAAACTAACTACTCAGTGGACCAAAGCCCCAACCTGCGTTGGAATTACACCCACAATATCTACCCATATATTCCTTATTATTAACTTCAAATAATTTTAATTTTTATAATAATTTTTATAGTTAGATATTTGATTCAACTTAAAGAAGACCACCTGAAGAAGCAATCCTAAAAATGCAGAAATAGGTCAGATCTCATCTATTGTGGTTGAATTTGTCGTGTTCCCACTGCCAAAAAGTGAAGTTAGATATTTATAGTGTTATATATGTATAGTGTTTCATTAGCAGGTTAGTAAATTAGATTATTTTCATTAGATAATTATTGAAGAGCTTTGTCTGTGGAATTGTTTATTAGCATACCTAGATGTTTGGTATCAGAGAACATACATATGACTTCATTGATAGAAATTGTAAAAGATTTGATTTATATTAGCTTAAAATACCTTTCTAAAACAGTAAAAGAATGGCTTATGCTTTGGCTCGTCAAAACTTTTGACTTTGTTGCTTGATATCCTTCATCCTTCCGTTTTAAAAAAGCAATAAGTTTATAACATTTGCTTATATCTTGATCTTGCTTTATTTTTAACATAGTTTTGATCATGGAATAATTTGACCACAGCGTTGACGATTTCCATATCTTGGCTTTTTCCTCAAAATATGGCAGTAAAACACTTTCGTTACATTTCCCAAGGACCTTTTTAATGTTGCACCATTCCGAAAAGCGTCTATAAGCGATTTCGTACTGTTCCTTTGATTTCGCCGGCAATAATTCCAATGTTGCTCGACTGGCGGCTTCTTCGATTTCAGCAGGGATGGATTCGTTATGCTCATTATCGAGATTATTCATTAAACTTATAATATTACTAGAAAATGCTGTCAATATTTTTGCGTTTTTTCCGTAACTAACAACAGCACTAGTTGCTACGAAAATTTTGGTTCATAAACATTGCGATCTGTGTGGTATTTTTTGATTTCTTATTTTTATTGAGTTTAAAGTTCTTCCGATTGTTTTGTAGAAAAAATAGTGTATGATATACGTGTTAAAAGTGATTTTATTTTGTTCGTGAAGTTAAAAAACTCGCTACGCTCGCTTTTTAATCATCTTCACTCACAAAATAAAATCTTACTTTTAACACGTATATCATAAATAGCTATTACATCCAATTAAATATATCAACAAATATATTGCAAATGGGTTGTCTAAAAAATTTCAGTCCAGAATATGATTAATTAACAATTAATTTTTTTTAACATTTCACTGGTTTGGTTAATAGACAAATTCCATACCAATTGAAAGTATAAAGCCCATAGGATATGCAAACGTTAGGTTGACTATTTTTTTCCCGTCACAACTCTTGGGTGGGCAGATATAAACAGGTAAATCGACACTCCGCCCCCCTCGGACTTTCGATTTTTTGGAGAAACGGATAAACGGATCGTCTTCGTTTTCGGTATGGACGAACTACACACAGCTGCAATGCTGTGTACTCTTCTATCGCATGGAATGGTTTGCTGGGATCTCTCTGTCGCACGTTTCACTAGCAGCAATATTTCACTTTTTAAAACTCGACAATCGGAATTCAAGACTGATTTTTCGCAGACAACCCTATACCTAACCTGGTTGTTAATGAAATAATCATTATTTTAATTTAACTTTAATTTATTAACCACACCGGTGCAAGTTACTAGTATCGATCTGAAGATTTGTGGAACCGACCATCATTTATTGGACATTCATAGAAAATTTCTTTAGCTTTAATTTTATTTTTATTTTATTTTATAGTTTTATTAATAACTGTCAAATATTAAAGACAAAGCTTACTACTGACTACTTGATTCCTTCTAACAGACACTATTACACTACTATGATGTTGTTTACACTGATTTTTCAAAGGCATTCGACAGACTGGACCATGGTATATTACTTGCAAAACTTAATGCATTTGGATTCTCAAATTCCCTTCTACAATTATTTGATTCATATTTGTCCAACAGACTTCAGTATGTTCTGTTCAAAGGGTGTAAGTCTGTCGACTACTTAGCAACTTCAGGAGTCCCGCAAGGATCTGTCCTTGGACCACTGCTATTCAACATTTTTATCAATGATATAACTGATTGTTTAAGTTCTAACTGCCTTCTTTATGCTGATGACTTGAAGGTGTTTTCGACTATCGACAGCCTTGATGATTGTGAGCGCCTTCAAGGTGATTTGATTAAAATTGAAAACTGGTGCAAATTAAATAGACTTTATATGAATCCTCAGAAATGCTACATAATGTCATATACTTTAAAATCGTCGAAAATTGTGTTTGACTATAGCTTTAATGACACTGTTTTATCACGTTCCAACACTTTCCGCGATCTCGGAGTTCTTTTTGATGATAAGTTGTCCTTCAATTTACATATTGAAAAGATTGTACCTGAAGCATATAGGTCTTATGGCTTTATAGTAAGAAATAGTAGTAACTTTGTTCAAATTAAAACTCTTAAAATCTTATATTATTGTTTTGTTTGATCCAAACTCGAATATGCCGCTTCTGTTTGGTCTCCTTACTATAATTCTCATATGCAAAATAATGAAGCAGTCCAAAGAAAGTTTCTTAAATTTCTTAATTTTAGGATGGATGGGGTATTTCCTCCTATTGGGTTTCCCCAATCTGAATTATTACAAAGACATGCTCTGATGAGTCTTGATACCAGGCGTCAATGTCACAGTGTGCTTGTCTTGTTTAAAATTTTAAATAATCTGATTGACTGCCCTGATTTGCTACAGCAAATAAACTTTATTGTTCCAAGAGTCAACTCAAGGGAAGGTAATACTTTTTACTTACCCACCCCGCGTACAAATATTCTTAAACATTCCCCTGTGTATAAAATGTGCACTTTTTGTAATTTATTGGAACATCGCCTTGACATTTTCAATTCCAGCACTGCCAAGATAAGGTCATTGTATTTTAATTGATGTATTATTTTAATTGTGTGTTAGTTTTTAGACTTAAGATGCATTTATATTCATTATGTGTTCATGCACTATTTCTATTTATATTTATATCTCTCTTTACTCTCCTGTTCTGTAATTGGGTTTTGTAACCTGTAGAACAGAGTAACAATAAATAAATAAATATATTAATATCTTGTCACGCATTGTCCAAGGAAAATTGTCAAATCTCTCGTTTCGCTCTGTATATAAATAGTTGTGCAAGCGTGCCTTTTCCACGACTGCCGCTTGGCAAATGCACGTCTAGTCGAATAGTACTAAGCGCTTTCACCTTAATAGAATTTCAAGAATTCTGACTTTTTTTTGTAACTGGTACTTAATACAACAATAAGGTATTTTGTAATTTCGTTAATTACTTGGAGAAGTGTTGACCAATTCGTATAATAATCTAGTCGAGGCAAGGTCTTGGGAACGGTGAATAAGATAAAAATAGTTTCGATGGGTTCGTTACTATTATTTACTAAAACTATCAGCACCAACGAAACTATTATTAAAGTGCCTTGTCACTGCCATTTGAACACTGTTTGATAAGTAATCATTTATTTAAATATACTATAATTTCTCTGTTCCAAAAATAGTGTACGACCCGAACACACCCTTTAAATTCCAAAAATAGCCTTTAAATTCCTTAGATAACCTTTCTTTAGGAACTAGTGCAGTCTGGGGATTTTGTGATTGCCAAAAGTGGCATTTATATTTAAAAAAAGTATGTCGTTGATATGGAGAGAGTTTTAGAGCTATTTTCAATTCATATGTAGTTGATATACTTAGATTTATATTTCAAACATAGCCATTAAATTCCAAGTATAAGTTTTAAAAATCAGCAGCCTTTCTTTGTGAAAAACAATTGAAATCCAAGTTATTATCAAATTACATAAATAATTAACATGAATATATGAAATTCAATCTCCAAATTCCAAAAAATAGCCTTTAAATTCCATTGATAGCCTTTCTTTAGAAACTAAAACGGTCTCGAAATTTCGTGATTGCATTTTAAAATCAAAATTAGTATTTCCAGATTCCAAATGCATTATTTGCCTGTTAGTTAAAAGAATAGCCTTTATATTCAAAATACAGTATTTCGTTGATATGTGTGAGTTTTAAAGCTATTTTCAGTTCATAGTTTTAGAGCTTTCAAATTTCAGCAGTTTTTCTTTGTGAAAGACAATTGGAATCCAAAGTTATTGTCAAATTACATAAATAATTAACATAAATATATGAAATCCAACCTCCAAATTCCGAAAATTGCCTTTAGATTCCTTTGATAGCCTTACTTTGTAGTTCTTTAAATCCATATAGACAATTTTCAAATTATTTGAAATTCTAAAATATTAAAACAAACAACTGAATTTGCAAAACGATGCTTGTTGTCATAAACAACACTTGTCCAATTGTTAAGTTACAAACAGTTTACACTACATTGACTTTTTAAAATTGCGGTGTTTCTAGGAATGTAAATGATTTATCTCAACCGCAGCCTATGAGAGTTTTGGGGATTTGAAATTTATTTTCCAAGCCTTATTTCTCGTCTGTTAACTTGCTGTGCATTATCGATACAGCAATTACAACCTTTCCATTGTCTTCAGAGCTATCGGCTTGGCAACTTATCTGTTTGGTATGCAATTTGCATGCCTGGGACATTACTAATAGCATAATGACGGGCACTCATTGTTTCCATTGCAAACATGGCGATTGAACGTCTATTAAGCGATAAAGTTTATCGTTCTTTCAAGTGTGTATAATTTGTAGCTATCGTGAAGATACAATTTTGACGATAGTGTAATCGGCGAAAAAATAATAAACGTTAAACTACTTTACGTTTCAAATGTGTTGGCTTTTCAATTTGAATGTGGGTATTCAAGTGAACGACGAATGTCAAATCTGAAAGTGTGTTTTGACAGTTTTGAATTGTATGTTGTATTTCAGTGAAAAGTTTGCTAGAATATGTCAAAGTCAGTAGTAGGCTTTGTCTTTAAAATTTGACAGTTGTTAATAAAACAATAAAATAGGTCTGGCGATAGTGGTGGCCAACTTTGAGGATAATTATTTCCTCCTGTATACATACACTTAAAACTCCCTTATTTTTTCAAGACACTTTGCAATCAAAGTATAACTTTCTAGACCTTCTAAGCAAAACCCTGAAATATTTGCTTTTAATTTCCGAACACGCCGTATTAATACCCAAACATGCCAGTGGCACGTCTATACTTAAGGAATTAAGTTTTCTTTATTTTCCAGCAAAAATGAAAGAATATCCCTGAAAATACCGCTCCCTCGCCTTTCCCATCGCCCTGTACATCGTCAGGACGCGGCATTTTGCATAACAATGTGAAAGTTTCCCACAACAAGCCCCGAGAGAAAGTATAAGTACTCCACACAAACACAAAGGTACCATTCGAACTGTACTCTCTATTTGAACACATGAAATATATTCTACGCAAGACTATGGGAAATAATAATAGCGTTACGTATGTTTTTTTTAAATTTTATAACATTAGAGCAACCGGTACGTTCTATTATCTAAATATCAATAATACCCCTAGGTGTTCTGTGGGGAATAGCACAATATACAAGGATAAATATTATAATTTCATTGCAAGTAAATTTAAGAAAATGATTCTTGAAATGCGAATGTAATTACTATATTCAGATCCAAACAATATCCGTAGATTCCAAAAACTGTTGTCTTTTATAAGAGCCTATTTTTTTAATTCAAAGATTATGTTTGTGTTTAAAAAAAAACCTGTACCTACTTCCAAACATCCAAACGCTATTGTTCTGTCACGGATTTCCCAATCCGAATTTTACTATTGCCAGAAAAACAATCCGTTAATTAACTACTTCTTTATTAACTATACTCAGTACACTACTGAACACTAATTAGAACTCAACTAAACACTTATTTAATTAATCGCTATCTAAATCACTTTGATATCTCCAACTAAACACTTCAATTCAGACTGTAATACAAAACTTATACAAGACTAACTTAATCGGCCGTTTATTTTTCTTTTATAGACCCAACGAATATTCCAGGTATATTCTAATATCTCTAGATTCATCTTCCCAAACGACTCGAATGCTTCTCGTCGATTCCCCAAATTTCCAGTTCCGTCTCGATCCACGGCTTTTTGTTTGTTTAACAGAATCGTGTAGGGGCGATCGGGGCAATCTTAGCATTTCACGATACCACAGTCGTCGGTTTGGGTGTGAGTGGGGCAAATTCCGTGACAGTTCATATACGCATACTAAAAGCAAATTAGTAGCAGCAAATTACAAAGACAGCCTTTAAATTGTAAAAAGCATCTGTGAATTCCACAGAAAGGCTATCTTCTATTTATGAGATTTAACGACTTTTTTTGGAAACATTTTGGCTACCTTTATAATCCAAAAGCCATTCTTGGTATTTATAAGTTATTTTTTAAATATAAATTACGTTTACTGGATTCCAACTGCCTTTATCCTGTGAGAAATTTATATCGATTTCAATAACTCTCAGAGTATAAGGCTATCTGAAATATAAAATCTATTTTTTAAATTACAGACTGTTTGTCTTCGGATTTGAAATACCATTAAACTGATAAATCGTAAATTTTAAAACATTTTTAGATTCCAAAGGCAAATAAAGGCTATATTTCGAAACTAAAGGTCATTATTTAGAATTTAAAGGCTGTCTTTGATATGTAAATAACGTCTTTCACTTCCGGCTTCCTTAGAACCGAAAATTACAACTACGGCCTCAACAAACTTTCTCATACTACAACAAAGGATTATATCGGAAACCTGAAGGCTATTTTTGTGGAATTTGAAGGTAGCTTAAGAATTATATTGATTTAATATTGAAGCCTTTTAACTCCAACTGTATTTAGTAAAAAATATAAGGGAATGAAAGGTTCTTTGCAAATTCCAAAGTAAGGTTGTATTGGCAATCTGAAGGCTATTTTTGGAATTAAAAGATGTATGTCTTCTAATGCGATACCTTTAAATTGATTAACCGTGAAATTTAAGAACATTTAGATTCCAAAGGAAAAGAAAGGCTATATTTGGAAACGAAAGATCATTATTTGGAATTTAAAGGCTGTGTGTGAAATTTTTATGTGGAATTTGAAGGTTGCCATTAACTCCAATTGAATATAGTAAAGGTTTAGTCAAAAAAGTGTGTTTGAGATATAAATCTGAGGAATCCAATTATCTTTGAATAGGAAATAATTGCTGCGGATTCAAAAAACCTTTCCAAATTCCATTGAAAGCGTGTCTTGATTGTAAAGGCTTTTTTGGAACTTTCAGGATAAATATATGACTTATATAGAAATAATGCATTCGGATTTCAGCTACTGATTTTGTGTTAAAGAGGTAATCCATGAATTCCAAGTGTTTTCGTTTCCAAATAAAGGCTTTGTTCGAAATTTGAAGGTTGTGTTTGGAAAATAAATGAAGAGTTTCTTCAGAATAGGTACTTACGTGTATACATATGGACCCAGCTCGTCCACGATAGGTTTCGATTTATTGTTGAGGAACTCGTCAGCGTTAGTCACGTTATAGATGTAAACTCGTATAATCGGCGTCACAGGCGGCTTTACCCACCAACCGAAAGCCTGCGTCCCATCGCGTAACGTCACCTCCTACGACAAAAACATTTTATAACGTAATTTCAAATTACTATGTTTAATTTGTTTGATTTACAATAAACTGCATTCTGAATGTCAATTTTACGTTTTAAAGTGGAATAACCTTATGATTTCGAACACCCTGTATTAAATCGAACCCGTTTTGGAGTTGGCCGGTACATTTGAGGTGAATATGAATAATGTCAAGGAACAGTGGCTGCTGATATTTGCGCAATATCCTTGGTAAAGAGTAAATAAAAAAAAGTCCAAACAACAAATCTAACGGTCGAAAATTCAGCAGAAACGGACATTCAACGGTCCCATTCGCGATTAATTTGATAATTGCCGCCATGAAAGGTGAGACTAAATGAATTTAGAACTGTCACGCCTGATGTTGCACGTTGTACAGGGTGTGCAACCGAAAGAAGGTTTCCGCAGAAATGTTCGTCAGTAATATCTATACAAAATTCGTTTGATCTAGATCAAAAATAATAATACGAAAACGCGTTGATTTTATATTATTATACAGGGTGTTTAGAACAAAAACACCGTCCGATCTTTTTTTTTTAAACAAGATACCTACACTGAAATTAGATACATCAGGTTTTTTTATAAAAAATAATAGTCGCATATCTTTATACAGGGTGATTTTGAACTTGTCACAAAAAAATTAAATATACTCTCACAAATACAATTTTGTAAAAAAAGTCAAAAAAGCAGTTCGAAAATAATTTAAAAATACACTACAGCAAAAAATATTCGAATTCAGTTTCTATCCCATGTATATGACGTTAAACTAAAACTATAAAAATATCATTCACTTAACGTAAACAATAAAAATAATATATTCGTAAACGTTTCATTACCGAAATAAAAAATAAAATGGTACTTACATGATTTATGACTAGCTTCACCCAACTCATGAAGAATATGACTACAATAATTCCTAATAGTAAAAATCCTATGGATACTGCTACTACAAACCCTATAACAAAAATAAAATATGTTAATTGTACTAATATACAAATACTCATAAGGCATACATTTGTTCGTTAAATACGCATACAACCCCATAATTATGCCACTAACGTCAAATTGACGGTTTCATAAAACGCCGACTTAAGAGGATTCGGTTTGAACTCTTAAAGTGGCGAAGGTTTAAATATAAAAGCATGCTGAATATTAACCCAACCTCTCATTTATATATTTAGAAAATTGTGCAAAAAGGAGTAGGGACAATTAAATAATAAAATACAATGTTACTACCGCAACTTTATTAATTTTACAGAATCAGATGGCCTTAAAACACAACAATGTTAGTAAAAAATACGCAATATGAAACAAAAGTAAATAAAAAAATTGTTTAATAAACATAATCATAAAAGGTCCCAGTACTGAACCTTGGGGAACACTATTGTACTGTACAGGAATATTGTGTATAAGTCCAAAAAAATTAAACTATAGGTAAATCTTTATCATAAATAGATTGGTAAAAGAGAGCAAAAAAAGGGCCTTATGACTGATCCATGAGATACATCAAGCTAAATTCGAATTCCTAACGATGAAATATCCTGTTTAGAGCTTGATACTTTGTCCTAGCATATAACGAAGCCACTTCGATACAGCACACGATACTCGAAATGATAATTCCAGCGACCCAGATAACAAATGGGCCCTCCACATGTTCCAGGTCTATTTTTATGAAGGAATGCTGGGTTACAAGGTCATCGAAATCGAATTTCTTTATTATACTGGCCGAATCCTGCCTGTACTTTAGCATCAAACCCCGCTCCTTTAACAAATTGATCCAGTAGTTCAGGGCATCCAACAAAGGGAAACCCTTCCTAGCACCGGCCAAAAAGATAAAGTCGCCCACCTGAAAGAAAATAATTGCTCTATACTAAGAACTGTCGGAAACTAGATACTTCCAAACCTCTTTTTCTGCCGATCACACCTACCGGATCGTAGTATATGATGTGCAACTTGTTGGGGTTCTTAAAATGCAGCAAGTGGACCCTTGATACTGCTATAGCTTCGGATTTGTTGGCTACAAAGTCCTCGATCAGGTTCACAGTTCTCAGATTTTGAGGGAAGATGATCCACTTCTTCCTGAGTGACTGCTGCACATCTTTCACAGCGTACATCGTCCTCAGAGTGTTATTGAAGGCCTTGATGATGTTTATATCGGAGTTGAAGAGCAACTGGCGGATACTTTTGATCTGGGGTGTGTAACTAGGGCTTGTTAGTACACTGCTAAGTCTTGTTTGAAAGGCGATATTCAGACAAGACAGAAATACGATCAAGGAGATGAAAAATATTCTCGTCTTACTACTGGAAGGGCTTTTGTTTAAAAACAACTGGACGGACATCTGCAATGTGTCGAAAGCGGAGTCAGCTACCGATTTTTTTGTAAATAGCTTCCAAAGAAAACATGACGTAGTGATTGAAGCTGCCAAACTGCAAAGAAGTCCTGTTTCGTACATGTTGACAATGTAGTTCTTCCTGATGAACGGTCTTCTTGGAGGAAGCAAGAAGTAAACACTTTCTTGGTAAATTCTATGAGCAATGTCAAGATTGATATTAAGACTGTCACCGTTTACGGTACAGTAGAGAACTAGGTCTATGCTGCGCTCCTCCATGTCCTTTTCTAATACGTTGTAGGTACCAGTTTCGCTCTGACTAAAAACATAAAAGTGTTAAAGGAGTATTTTACCAAGAAGGAATCTTTACCTAACAACAAAATTGGTGTTATTTTTCAGATAGGTGACTGTTATGTTCATTTTTTTAGCCAACGTGTTGAAAAATAGGAACATAGCTCCAGGAAAAGTCTTGTTGAAGGGATCCCATAGGAAAATATTCAGTTTGGGCCAAGTAACGTTTATGGGACATCCCTGGAGAATCTTTGGTACTTTATTTTTGAATGGATTCTGCTTTTTTACTCTTACCAGGTGCACCATAGTGCCACATCTGCTTTCTCGACTGTAAGGGTACCAAGTGTAAAATGTATCATTTTCCTGGTAAACTACGCTGTTGAATATATTTTTCCTAAACAGCACGCTGAAACTTTGTTGTATTTCGTCCTCTGACGTAGGTTTTTGGAAAATAATGAGATATTTCTGTCTGTTATTCCAATTCTTTATGGACGCTAAGATTCTCACAGCAAACTCAAGCTCGTTTAGGTCATCGACCATAAAGATATAACCGCTTGTTTTGTGCAATGTTATAAGTGAAGTGTTTTTGTGCCAGTCTATTAGAACTTTTGGTAGGCCAATTTTCAAAAAGGGTGCGACATTGCTCGCATTCCCAAATATCACTGTTACCGGTTGTCTCATGTATGTGTTAATAAAATTTGCTATGTTGACATTCGCAGACACTTCACGTATCACATATACAGTCAGATAAATAAAATAAAATACTAGTTTCTTATTTGGTTGAAATAAGTTGACCATCGTCTCACAGTACTGTCCACAATAGTGAGTGTGTCGCTATTTCAAAATACATGATAGACACGTTAGAAGTGTATGTTATTACTAAAATAATACCTCATTCTCAGATGTTTTGCTGCGATAGGAAGTTGATTATTCGCTTGCGTGGCTAATGTTTAACAATTTTAGTTGTCAAACTATTTTTTTTTACCTAGATATTTCTAATATACCATAATTTAATAAATATACTCCTGGATATCTACAGTGGACTGTGAAAGAAATATTTGCAGGTATATGTTATTTATTCGTCAAATATATGATAAATAGCTTCATATATTGTAAAAAATATGTAACTAACGATAAAGTGAAGCATCAGATGTAATCTATTTGATTTACGACGTAAAGCCTATTTTATTTACAGACCAGATACGAGGGGAAGCAGAAAATTGTTTATCCACGACCGTTTAATACGTCTGTTTTCCGTGGATTAAAGGCATTTTATTTAGAATTATTATTATTAACATTTATCTCAAGAACGATCTTGTCATTTTGACAGGGATTATTTACGAAACGATAAGGAGTTTCTGATGAACTGGAGGGGCCCACAATTTCGCCAGGTAGGACCTGAATTTTTTCAGCAATTGCTGAACAGTGAATCTTCAATATAATTTTCCGCTACCATAGTTGATTTCCAACCACCGTGACGCTTCACAGTGGTAATACCACCCAGCATTAGCCAGTAATCTTGCTCAAGAACGCTTTATTCCATGTCCGAAACTTTCTGCAGCCACTTTTGAAAACTTCGAAATTGTGTTGCTGCCTAGCCTATGTTGTGTAATACATTTTCCAGCCACATATCGCAAGAAAAATTTCCCACCTGCATTTTTAAGTCGCAGATTGATGTATTCTCGACACATCTCTACAGCATTGATTGAAAAAGCTTCTTCTATAATCGTAAAACTTCTTGAAATGAGTACGTATAGGTAACTGCCTTTATCTTGGACATTGGTGATATCCAAAAAGGTTAATTCATTGCATCGACAAGTATCTTCGAGTTCAAAATTAAACGCTCAATGTATAAATTGAAATAAAAAATCGCGTATTTTCTACATTAATTTGTAAATATTCCTAATCCGGTGTTTTTTTCCAAAATTCTTCGATTTGGTTTCTCTCCATTTCCATTTTTTCTCGTGGATTCAAGGCTTGTTAATTCCTTTACGTGATTACTAATATTTGAATAAGAAAGTGTCTAATTTACCGGTAATGGATTAGACACTTCCAAATAAATAAATACTAAATATGTACGTCACTTTAAACTAAACGGAAGGTTAAAATTATTAGTAAACAAGATTATACGGCGTGAAATTTTTGAAAAAATCTATTAATAACTTTTTTGCGTAACAGTTCTAGTTCATCTTCAAGTTTACGTTCCGAGCCAAAATCTTGCGAACCGAGACATCGGATGTCACAAAACTGATTTTTGTTATGCAAATTGAATGTGCTCATCGACTGGAAAACAATCAACAATCCTCTTCCTTTAGCGTTAAATCTAATTGTTACTACAACTAAGATGAAAAGGACACATGTACCTAATGGACATTTTTAACACCTTTTTCAAACAATATACATTTAATATTTAATAAAATTTTTAATAGAAAATTAGACTAAGTGACAAAATGTTAACGCGGATCCTTGTCATATTCACCTGTGGAGTGGAGAGCAGTGTTGCCAGATGTGAATATTTTCTCCACATTGAAGAATTTTAACTTAAAATTGAACTCCTGTGATTCGTAATCGTTATATGACAGTTAACATTGTTTTGAACTATAGGCATTTGTAAACTATAATATCTACACAATTTATGAGCATTTATATCAAAGCTGCTTTCCAATAAGCATTCCAATTGTTTTTGCTTCTCCGTTGAGGTTTGTGTTATATAAAAGAATGTTCAAATTGTCGAGTCAAGTTCAGTGAAAAAGATCAGTGTATTATGTTATTGTATTTATGGATTTCTGTTGTGTTTGCTTTGCTTGTTTTGAGTCGAGTAACAGAAGAGTGTATATTGTAAATTGCATTAACTAAAAAATAGGAAACGTCGAGTTCTATTTGTTCGCTTAAATTGGTTTTTATTAACAAATAGCTAAAATATAAAGAAGGATTACATAAAGGGTAACAAATTTTTGATTATTTGTCGTGTCTAATTTACAATTCATTGACAGATTAAAGTCACTTTTGACATTGTCGATATTTAATTTCAAATAATTTTAATTTATTGGTATAATAATTTTTATAGTTAGATATTTGACTGAACTTAAAGGAGGCCACCTGAAGAAGCAATTCTAAAAATGCAGTAATAGGTCAGATCTCATCTATTGTGGTTGAATTTTCGAGTTCCCACAGTTTCAAAAGTGAACTTAGATATTTATAGAATGTTTTCATTAAACCAGGTTAGTAAATTTAGCTAAATTATTTTTTTATTTTAGATAATTATTGAATAAAGCTCTGTCCGTGGAATTTTTCATTAGCATACCTACATGTTTGGTATCAGAGAGAATATATATGACTTCATTGATAGGAATTGTAGGAGATATGATTTATATTAGCTAAAAAATACCTTTCTAATACAGTAAAAAATGTTACAAAAGCTAATAATAAATAATATATGGGTAGATATTATGGGTGTAATTCAACGCTGGTCGGGGCTTTTGTCCGCAGAGTAGTTAGTTTCACACAATATTGTTAATACTTAAAAATATATAAGAAACTTAATATTCACAATAAAACATCTTTTTTGGTTGTCTTCTCGTTCTTCTTCTGCTACTTTCACCTTGGGTAACGCGACGCTATAAATGTACGGAACCAAATGAACAATGAAGAGGCTATTTAATAATAATTTCACGTTTTTTTCGAGAGTTATAAATATTCAATTTTTGCATTAGCAAATGCTGCACGGCAGCTGAACAAATATAGTTAAATAAGTATAGTCACCGCTAACGTCATATGTAGGTATCACAAATTAGCAACTGTAACTAAAAAACACATGTATTAATATTAATAACAATTTAAGCATTTTAAAAAAATAGACGTCGCTTGCGGTTGTGTACAAGAGGATCAAATTCCAAGGAACTTACGCTGACGTCTTTGTCTTAACATGCCGAGGCTCCAAAGACAGACCAAACTCAAATGAAATTAAAGTGTCTATCTTTACATGTAAATCTAAGTAAAAATGCTATTGTAACTAAGTTTTTTCTTCCATTTTTCATTTTTTTACGGATTTGTGTTTATTTGCACAGGATATACAGCCCCTACCTTACTAATATTTATTTTACTAGTGATGAAAACAGTTTTTCCATATTTCCAAGCTACACTGGATTTTATGGATTTGAAATCATGGCAGGTTTCGTTTCTTAAACAATAAAAGCTGAATCCCAGAAGGTCATTTTTCAACACTAAAAATTTCTCTTCCAAGAGTGGTATATACAAGGTGTTTCAGGAGGAGATATACATATTTCAGTATGTTATTTTGCGTTCATTTTTAAGCAAAATATTTCCTATGAACTTTGGTCTGAAAACGCTTCTTTTAGGATATACAGAATGTCAAATTAAAATTAAGTAGAAAAGGTAAGGGAAAACGTTTTTCTCTTCTAAAATCATACACCAAGGCACAAAAAATTTTAAGAGATTTAAAAGGATCCTAATGGCCGCTTGTGGCGCCCTCTCCAGACCTAAGTTCATAGGAAATTTATTGCTTAAAATTGAACGTAGAATAACATACTGAAGCATGTACATCTCCTGAAACACCCTGTATATATATTTTATCAGAAATCTACTAGTTTCCCTACTGATAAAGAAAATCAAAATGGCAGTAAAATCTTGACATCTGTTCCTGTTACTTTTTCAGTTTGACAAGCAGAGAAGTCGATTTGTCAGATTCTTAAGCCTGTCTATAAAACGTAGGCATGTTAAGTCCTGATTCTCGCCTTTCCTCGATACACAACGAAATGATAAGATTTGCAAGGCCGCCTTGGACATATCTGCTTGGGCAACAGGCTTATTAATTATGCGAGACTTCTTACTTTTTTAAGTGAAGAATCTTGTACCATTAATAACTTTGAAGGTGACCTAAAGGTGAATGGGTTCAGGTGGTTGGTTCAAAAATGATGTATCTAGCATTAAAGCAACGGAAAATTAACTCACACTATAAATAATTAATGTGGGTGGACAATTAACGACTGAATTAATGAAGATATTAAAGAAAAAATGATTTTTTGCAGCTAACAGTCGATATCTTAGACGCTATTTCAAATATTTTCCTAACACAGCTTTCCTTTCTTACAATTCCTGGCGAATATTTGATATAAAATATGAAGTAGTGCTAGAACCTGTTCGATTGCCTCGAAGGCAACAAATTCTTCTCTTAGGCACCGGCCACTTGATTCAACATTCATCGATGTTGAAATCTTAACTTTAGTTAAAAAAAACTGTACTGATGTCTTCAACACTGATAGAAATGATATTTAATATATGTTGTCCACAACAACACAGAGTAGTGAAAAAAAATGTAGTAAAATGTTTTTAGTTTCGGAAGTTACATCCTGGATATCTATTTTGCTTGTATACACTATAAGTTTCAAGCTCAAAGCAAAAAAGATGAAAATTTTAAAATGCCTGCCACGCATCTGTCTCCAATTACAACAAATGTAGGAGGGGTCGGTCAATTACAATTATCTTTGCAAAAACGATAAGCACGGCAAATAGAAAGCCATGCTATTATGTTCAACACGAATTCAGAAGCAAATTAACACCTCCAGACATATGTCGCGCTCATCTGTCCTTTGCTTTCACTCCATATCCAAGTTTTTAAATCTGAAGTGCATTCAACAGACGCCAACTCTTTACATATGCACCTAGATTGCGTCCGTTCGCATATTAAATCGGCTTTGTGGTAGGTTTTGTTTACAACGTGATCGCGATCCAAAAAAAATTACATTCTCCACTCCTGTCGCATAAATATAGGCGTGGAATTTCTACGTGCAACAACACTGCAATGAGTCGAAAATCAAAACACTCTTAAAAAGAAAAATTATGGTTACAAACAAAAGAAAGCAAGAACTAGACTAGAGAGGAAATTGACACTTTTCTGAGGGATACTCCAGATGAAATATTTTTAATGATCAAGGTAAGTTGTCATCTTCATTTGTAAAAATAGATTGTACCTACATTATTTTTTTAATTAGGTGGCACTGATTTTTGGCATATGGGGAGCTTGTCGTAGAGAAGAGTTATGTAACATAACAAAAAATGATATTGAGGATTTAGATAAAACTTTGTTAGTAAATCTCAAAAAAATCCAAGACTAAAATGTATATTTAGTATAATTGATAATGAAAACAAGTCACCAAGATATTCGGATATGTATAGAAGACTTGCGCCTCTTCGTCAATTGGATACTGAACATCGATGTTTTTTGTACATTCTAACAAATGTTCCAAGCAAGTGATTGGGAAAAATACGTTAGGTAGGATTCCGTACAAAATAGCAAACTATCTTAAATTATCAAACCTAAAGGAATATACCTAGCATTGTTTTCGGCGTTCTTCGACTACTTTATTAGCCAACGCTGGAGTAGGTATAACTAATATTGTCATGATGGTTGAAAATCAACCACTGTTGCTGAACTGAACACACTGTATAGGATCTTCTATTCAGATACATCTCAAACGTACAAATATGATCCTATCTGTACTGGATTCTTTAGGGAAATGTAATAAACGAACGCAGTCAAGGTGGCCATGGATCAAGGGCAATAAACAATTGATTCACTAATTTGGCACGCCTTGTTATACATGTATACGTTCACGGCCAACCAGATCAAGTTAATAGCAATAAGTAAGTAAAGTTTTACAACAATGATGAGTCAAAAATTACTCTGGATGTTCTGATTTCAGAAAAAGATACAAGGGGTTTGTGTTATGTTTGTATGAAATAAAATATTTAACTAAATCATTGAACAATTAAATACTACATAATGTTACTGTCTTTTACCTTACAGGCACCCTCGCGGAAGAAAAAAAGGAACTGCTCACTTGAACATGCGGGCATGCCAGAAACACAAACTTCTGTTCATCAATACTTTATTCTTTGACAATACATGACAGAATGCTTGCAATTTATCTGTTCTGTAGCTATTCTAGAGTAGATCACTTAGATCTTATTGATTTGAAGGAACCACAACATGTTGCATAGCCAAGTACTAATTACATAGCCTTATTTTCCTCAATCTGACTTGAAATCTGATTTCTTCCTTGCGGCAGCAATGTCGTAACAACCTTACGCAGTCCTGCTATATTTGTTTTTCGCATATCTGACTTGCTCCGATAGTGCGCTAACCACAGCAGGTAATTTATGCGTGCCTATACACCACGCTGGTAGTATGCCTTGCGGCTATTTTGCGGTGTCACAATCAGATCAAACGATAGACAATGGAATTTTTGACAAGAATTTTGAAATAATTTCGCTATAAACATAACCGGCCAACATGGATTCTTGGCCGGTAGATCTATTTTAACTAATCTTGTTTGTATTACTAATTTTATTTCTTATGCGTACGCACTGGACAGGTTGACGTGGCCTATACAAATATGTCAAAGGCTTTTGATAGGCTCTTTCGTAAGCTGTCTTATTTCATTTTGTCTATAAACTTCTTAAAATTCTTTGAATTTTACCTTTCTCATAGATTTCTAAGCTTACAATATCGTGGTTTTACTTCAGTTGAAATCATTGCTACATCTGGGGTACCTCAGGGTTCGGTTCTTGGCCCTCTACTGTTCAATATGTTCATTAATGATATCTGTGACAGTCTTCGAGCCAATGTTCTTTTATATGCGGATGATTTCAAACTGTATACATCTGTTTCATCTACAAAGTAGCCAAGGCATTAAATCTACTTTATCATAATAGCAAACAAAGCTATTTATTTTATATTATTAAAATTGTATGATACCATCTACTATTGAAAACGCTTCAACCTACATAGACGAAGTAAATGTTTCAAAACAAACAGGACAAGGAGTATCCCTTACAGGCTGCTGTAATTTCACTATAAATCAATAAAATTACTTTCGTTAAAAAACAAATTTTAATTTAGCGGCAGTAAAAATAATTCTAATACCTAAATGTAACACTTTAGTACCTGTCAGCTGTCAAACTACGCCTCTAATGTCTATCGGCGAAAAAATAATTTATTCCTAAGCCTGTTTTCATTCATAGCCACCCTTACTTCAGTATACAAATTTTGTCTGTATAATATAATATATTAACACGTTTGCAAGTCAAGCAACATTTACTTATGTCATTTCGTTCGCGAATTCCAATTTTTATGTGTATTCTGAGCAATATCCTTCTAAAAATTACCAATCCAACCTTGTGTTCTTGCTACGGCGACCTCAATCTATGTACATACTGTTTAGCATATGTAACAACCAGTGCTATGTATGTCACAACTATTCAAGCATCTATCAGCGAAATGTGAAGGTAATATTGAACAACCCGGTGAAGTCTTCACTTGACCATTTATTCTTAATCGTTTATCCGATTGTACGCGACTTTCAGTCAAATGAGACTTGAATAAGCTACTGTCTGACGAAATGACTGAAAAAAACTGGTCAATGATATACAGGATGTTCCAGTTTCTAGAGTCAAGGCTCCGCCTCATTTTGTCGAGCAGTAAAAATGTTTGTAGGACATCTAGTATAAGCAAAACAGATTGTTTCAAGTTAAAAGATAAGTACGCTGTAATATTACAAAAATAAACGTGGATAAAATTCCATGTTTTGTGATTTTACAACTAAGTGCACACGTGACAAAATATTATTTTATACTTGTATACTAGTTTTCAATTAGGATCAACTTTCCTTAATAACGATTGTCGATATTATAAAAAATAAGGGTACTTTACTCTTGAGTATAATTTACATTTTTCGACATACCTCGTATATGACTACAAACAATTGAAATCTGATTACTCTATTTTGGGTTTTACGCCATTCAGAACTTTTTATCAAGAATAATTTTTTTTCATAGAATCAATACTAATAATACAAAGTTCCCCAGATGGAGCCTCCTTAATTGGACACACTGTACAATGTAAATTGAAATTTTCCAGTAAATATTATGTAAAAAAGCATAACAAAACATGGAAATTTCCACCAGTTTTTATCAGTGGAATCCTGGAACTCTATCCTTCAACTGATAATTTTATGCCCCTCTGTATATGGCTGCTGTAATCGAAGCATAAAAAAGCAACCATTACGACATATTATACGACATTCTTGCCAGATCCGAGTCAAAATCGCGTTTCTAATGCTATCTCACAACAGTACCGGACAGCTGAGGCAACTCTGCATTTTTTCCTAATCGCTGTTGGTATTCCAACGCATATACTGGGTCAATGCCCAACTATTACGCCATTTCACGGCACCCCGCGATTTCCCCGACGCGTTATTTTATTGATATCGTTTTCCGAGCCGCCTAGATCGCGAACAGAGTCTCGTGGAAACGAAGAATTCTACAAAAACGTCATCATCTTCGTTTCAGAACGAAGTTTTCCAAAATATAATTTCGGTACGACGATTCCACGTGTCGTAGGATTGTAGCCAAGCAGTCTAAATAATAAAACAGCTGATTTTGGCTATTGTACCTATAAATACAAGTGTTGCATAATGCTGGACTCCCACTTTGTCCAAAATAGCACGGTTCGCCAAACTTTCTTGGTACCCGTTATGATGGTATAACGCTATTTCATAAGTTTATCAACATGGGAAATATGAAATTACTTACTCGTTTGACCAAATTTCACAATGGACGGTTAATGTAGGTCGACAGAAATACATAGCATCTCAAATAATAAAACTTATATATTATAGCAGGACGCTTTTGATTGATGTGAAAAACTTGGCTATAGTCTGTTTAGAAATGAAAGAGAGTAATAAAAGCTTATTATATACGCAAATCGTAAATAAATGTAGTACTGGTGCTTATATTCAATATTTTTATATTATGTATTATCGGTATAGATGAGGTGTACTTTTAAAAAAAACTTTGTGTGATCTAACCGTACTAAATGGTAGCAGATAGCTAAAATTTAATCCCCGACAATCCGTCTTTGTCTATGCCGTTTCAATTTCTCGGTCCATTTCTCTTATAAGTAAATAATATAAAAACAGCATTTCAAAACATGAGGCTACTTTAAGCATCATAACCGGGTTAAGAGGGTTTTTAGTAATTCAAATAAAATTATTCAATATTATTATCAAAATATTTATTTAAATTTAATAAATAGACTTTTATTCCACACAAAAATATATGTATTTTGAAAATTCAAATTATGGTGAGTAAATGTAGTGTTGTATAAATGTACAATAAAGAAAATAAAAAAGTAGGTATATTAAAATTCATCCTCTGAATATTCTGATGAATTATCTTTGTCTCCTAGATTGATAACGATAGGTTCCACAGTAACGTCAATTAAATTATCGAGTTCCCACATTTTCTCCTCTTCTTTTTGTACATGATGTATACAACTTTACCAGTTATCTGCAGTTACTCGTTCCAAGGAATTTTTTAACAAAATTTTCACGTCACTTAATTTAAACGCCGTATTATTTCACGCTACATCTCCTTTTGCCTCCGCCCAGACTAATTCGATTGGGTTAAGTTCACAGTGTGGTGACCGTAGTACCGTTATTTGGCGATTTGTTGCCATTTCATCGATAACATATTTTTCTGATCTTTATTAAGATTGACAAGTGTCAAAAGTTCCTTTTTCACCATATTTGTTTCAAAAAAAATGTTTTTTCCGGATAACCATTGAATTATATCGACTTTCCTCCAAGCAGTCGTAGGCGTCCGCTCGGTCTGCCGTGAATGGTAACTGGCATTATCCGTGACAATTACAGACCCCGGAGGAATAAGATCCAACATCTGTGTAAAATACTCTTCGAAAACATCTGCGTTCATGCCTTCGTGATAGTCACCTGTATTTTTAGATTCAAATAAAAGTAAACCGACATCTACAAAACCACTGGCACTACCTATATGTGTCACGATTAATCTTCGCGCTTTACCTGAAGGTGCCTTGAACCCTGTTGAAAGTCCATCCAAAAATGCTTGTCGAAAACTTTTTACATTTTTATCTTGCCATACTTTTGTTACAGTATATCCCTCGTTGACCCAAGTTTCGTCTAGATAATAAATATTCCTCCCTTCGTCACAGAATTTTCTAAGTGATCTTAAGTAGTATCTTCGCCAACAAATAATTTCATCTTTATCGATAAGAACTGACTTCCTGTTCTGCTTTTCGCAGTAAAAATTCAACTCTCGTAAGACGGCCCATAATTTGCTTCTACTGATTTTTGGCAAATCGTTGTCCTCTGAAAGTTCACTTAAAATTTTGTTTAGCGTTGGTATTTCTTTTTTAAAATAAAATGAGTGTACTTTTCTGAGAATGACATTTTTGAACAAATCATCTATAACAACTTTTGACCTCCCTGTAGATGATTTTGGGGGATTTACAGTATCTTGTTCATTTTTTGTTTCCTTTAAAAGTGTGTAAGTAGTCGATTTTCCAATCCCTGTCATTTTGGAACACTTTTCCACGATGTCGTCAACACTGTTGGTAGGATTTTGGTGTTTCAATGCATTAAATACATTTAATATAATAATCTTCTCATTCTGAGACAGCGCACATCTTTTCACGCGTTTAGCAGATACGTAATCTGATAAGCTCGACATTTTACCCAAACAATATTATATCCACTGGCACAATAGTCACTAAACACAAGTACAGGGTGTCAAAGTTAAAATTTCATTTTCGATATTTGTAGATAACTTCTTAAGAAATCCAAATATTTACATAAAATTTGTAAATCGGGGGTTTTTGCGGGCGAGAAATTCAAATTTGTTTCTAATTTTGACGTCACTGGTAGAAGGATTTTTGACACCCTCTATATTTTTATTGTGTGACTTGAGATATAGATATCTTAGGTTAAATCGATTTATTTTCACCTAAGGAATCTGTGGTCTCATTCTAGCGCCATCGCTGGAATGCAAGCGATTCCGAATACAGAAATTCGATTTTAGTATTAACGTTTTTGCGATAGTGTTTACATTGGTTTTTCGAGTATCAAAAATGGCTTACGTGTATAGCTACTCGAAGTTGATGTATATCGTTTTTATTTATGGTGATGTAAAGCAAAGTGCTAATTTTCGTAATATACACGTATTACGCACTAGACTAGTATTTTTTTGTTTCATAACCGTTGGTGGAATGGGCGTCCTGCCTAGGAGTAGTGGTAGAGAAGAAACAAGCCAAGTTGAACGACCTCAAGCTTTCATACATATCGGAATTATAACGCGGAAACTTATGCACTTACAATATACCATAGAAATTATTATTATAACAAGAATATGGAAAACTATGTTCATAATAATAACGCTTTTGTAACATTATTGCTGGGCAACGTTTTCACAATATTTTAACACGTAAATCAGAAATAAGTAGGGATCTATCACTGATATACAGTGCGTGCCAAAATAATCGAACAAAATCCATATTTTTCTACTCGAGATTAAAAAAATCGCTAAAATGTGATAATTAGTGACACTTGTCTGCGATATTTTTTTTGCAGCCATATTTGAAGGCACTATAACATTGAAGATATATATTTTTAATAGAGTGCTCTATATTTTATAGTATAAATAGAGAGCCCTTTAAAGATGAATTCAAGGATTCAGGATTTTTTTTGTACGCAGTTAACGTTTGATGCAATTTAAAATAAAGGAAGCTTAAACCTGTACTTTTGTACATTTTAACAAGCAGAGACTTTTTTCCATGACATTAAAAGTAAAAACTTTTCCCTTCTCAACTTCGTCTGTCAATACACTCTTTATATGGCTACAAAAATAATATAATAAATTTTTAAATTGGCTTCTATTACACTATTCAAGTTAATTTTGAATTTTTGAATTTTGAATTTACCTAAATCAATATAAAATGTAAATCACATAATATAATATGGAGTTTTATTCATGTTTATTTTTGTAATATAAAAATGTACCTACACCTGTACAGTGTACTTATTTCATTTTCAAAAATTATTGGTACTTTTCCATAAATCTACGCTGGTCACAAATTGTCAACGTAAAGTTATGTGTAATTACAGACAAATTTTTATCAGTGTACACCGCATCTCATCTATTGTGACGTTTGCGTTTTAGTTTTTTTTTTTTTCAAATTATGATTCCTGTACGTCAAACCTTTGCTACTTTTTCCTGACATACCATTTTCAATTAAAAATTACACTAAATTAAACATTTCGCATTTTTGAAACGTGGTGAAAGTCCTGAGAAAACCACTTACGGCGATACAAAGAGAAATGCAACGCCGCCTATTAAAATTTCTCACGGCGAACGTTGCGCTTTTGTTAACGAATCAACCACGGCACTCCGCGACCTACCAAAAGTCGGTTATCTCTTCCTTGTTTCCGACCTGCAAGAGCTCTTCTAGGCGCATCGGAATAACTGTTGTTTAAACAATTAGCAGTTAAGCCCAAAAAAACTCTATAAATAACATCCGTGGCCTGTTCTGGCCAACGGACGCGGTGATTTCAACGCTAGAGCAAGGCAGAACCGTTTGCAAAGCCTACTGCGAATCGTGGCTACTAAAGTTTTAGTAACGACTACATTTTTTTATTAATCGTTACAATGTGGGGTGTAGGTGATCAGACTTGACGAAATAATAGTTATAACACCACATCATCCAAACTACTCACGTGAATTTCGAGAAACTGACCTTGATTGTTTGCTTAAATTCGTCATCTACTAAAGTTTTAGTAGCGACTAGATTTTTTTTATTAATCGTTACAATTTAGTGAGTTGATGGTCAGAGTTGATGAAATCATAGTCATAACACCACATTATCTAAATTACTCACGTGAATTTCGAGTAACCGACCTTGATCGCTGCCATGCAAGGTCAAAAATCTTTAAGGTACAGTCACCGTCTTCAAAATTATAATAGTCAAAGTTAACCATATATGTATGATATCTGACTAAGAAATTAAAGGATATTGTTTGATTCGTCATCTAGGTACACAATAGAAAATACTATTGAGTAAATTCAAACATATCATTTTATGGGCGAAATTATTTTGGCGTTAAATTTGACTGATTTAACATTTTAACAAATTGGGTGGTGATAGAGAGAGGATATTTTTTACTATCGCAAAGGTACAACAAATATCACAAGATTTCTTTATTTGAAATTGTAAGTAACTTGAAAGAATGACTACAAATAGGTATTTGAAGGAATAATATTAAATAATATTTAATACAGTAAATAACAATGCATTAAGAAAAAATAAAACTGAACTACATAATAAGCAGTGGCGGCTCCTCGTATGAAGCAACTGAGGCCGGACCCCACTGTAAAATTTGGCTTTCACTGTATATTTTAATACCCCATAATTTCCAATCCGATTCCCTACTACATTTATCAAAAATAAATGTAACGAAATAAAATAATTGCTTCAATCTTAGCCCTCGTATGTTATAACGTACGGTTTACATTTTCCAAGCCTCAAATTGCGTCGCACATGCCTATACGTTATGGTTTTCCCCACCACGCGAGACGGTTAAAATCGATGTTTTTCGCTCCATGTCCGCTTGAGACTGAGGCCCGGTTACTGGCGCCTAAAGTTTTTATTTCGACGGCAAATGAACGATGTGATAGTGGCTAGTGACCGCAGGTAACTTGTGAACTGTAGATTATTTTCGTGTGTGACCGATTAATCGATTGTTCAAGTGCTAATACGTTTATTTATGTGTTTTGAATTTCCAGTGGTTAGTGTTAGTGGTTGATTATTTGAATGTGACTTCTTAAATATTCTGAAGATTAGGTGGTAAGTGCGGTGGTAAAGTTTTGGGGACAAGGCAGGTAGGATTAATTTTAAGAAATAAACAACAACTTCCTTACAAGATAAGACTAAATTTAACATAGAATAGGAACCTAATTTAAATATATATTATCGATAGGCTCGTCGATAGTTATTTATAATAATGAGTCTCTCACGATATTGTTTTATCTCTGTTTGAATACGTAATGAAGTAGAGAAACGACAAATTTTGAGTAATCGGTCAACGCTTTAAAATATCCCGAATATGCAAACAAACTTCCGGAAATATCGTTTGATTGTTTACTACAAATGTATCCAAACATATTTGACATAGATAAGTTGAAAAACGAACTTTATGTTTTGTACAGAGACGAACAATTTTATAATTTAGAAGTTCAGAAAACGGTAGAAATATTATACAAGGAATTTAAAACGATATGGTCAACGCGTCAAGGAATATTACCTCCGGGGAGACGTGTAAATTTATTCCTATATAGGTATTATTTGGGCCTCACCTCTTGCAGCTGCCACGAGTCGCCACTGATAATAAGTACCTATTTCAGTATTTTTCCTAAATGGTATTCCTTTTTAGAGTAATTACTACTCTACTCTCCTTATAATACCTAAATTAAAATACTACAATCAGTAATATTTAATTATTTATATATAAGAAAAGAAAAACTCATAGCAAAATGTCAAAGTCATTCATTAGCGGCACACTAGACATATGCCGCTTTTGAGCCTGTTAGCTCTCCTCAGCATGCCATTGGAGGCGAGGCAACCGACGACTTATCAGACAGAAGAGAACCTTAGTAGACGTATGCAACATGCAACCACATCTTGCTGTCACCTGGTGAACTAACTAACTAGTTTCTGCAAATTTAATTGTTTTTCCTTTTTCACACAATAAGTTACGTGGTAAAAACTACTGTTTGCAGTTATACAGTATGGAATAAATTCAATAAAAACGAAACAATTATTTTTTGGGAAAAATCCTCGAACAGGTCGATTTTTAATTTAAAAAATACATATTTTAGCGTAAAATGCGATTTTCAAATGTCAGTTGTTTTCGAGTAATGACGTCATCGATTTTTTTTTAAATGGCAACTCCATATTTTTTTTCTTGATTCTGAAAGATCGTTTAATTCTCTATCAGACAGTACTAAAATTTTGCCCTCTTACATAGGAAAGTTTTCGAGTAAATGACGATTGAATGTTAGAAAACGTAAATTTTATCCATAAAAAAGTAACAATTCTGAGATATGTAAAATAAAATACAATTGATTAAATTTTATACTTAAATTAAATGTTCGAAGTGCCATCCTCCAACTTCTTGACAATGCGCAAGTCTGTGAAGAAATTCTTCTTGCACATTATGAATGATTTTTGAGGTAACTCTTCATCCCGAATGCGATTTTGAAGTTCTTCTAAATTACGTGGTTTATTAATGTACACTTTTGACTTCAAGTATCCCCATAAAAAATAGTCAAGAGGTGTAAGATCTGGCGATCTTGCAGGCCATTCTATCGGTACGCGTCTGCCGATCCACCTCCCAGGAAAACAGTTGTCCAAAAAATCTCGTACAGGGCGCGCATAGTGCGGAGGTGCACCGTCTTGCTGAAACCATATGGTATCGTCAGGAATGTCAGGGTCATTATCGTTAGGAAAAATTACTGCAAGGGCTGGAACAAGATTATTTTCTAGAAACTCTAAATATCTTTGTCCTGTAAGGGTTTCTTCAAAGAAGAAAGACCCTACTATTCTGTCGTCAACTATTCCAGCCCACACATTTAATTTCTGAGGGTGTTGGGTATGTGCCTCTGCCATCCAATGAGGATTTTCCCGACTCCAATATCTGCAAGTTTGACGGTTTACTGTACCATTCAGACAAAACGTGGCCTCATCTGAAAAAAGTATTTGCCGGTGTAAATTTCTATTTCCTTGACATAAATCCATTAGAATTTCGCAAAAGTGTAAGCGGCGATTGGGATCATCTTCATTGAGTTCCTGCACAAGTTGAATTTTGTAGGGATGATATTTTTCCTTCCTCAAGATACGTAGCACTGTGCTCTGACTAGTGTCATTGTTTAATGCAACCAACCGTCAAGAATTATGAGGATTATCCACCATACTTATCAAAATGTTCTGTTTCTGATTTTCATTAATGCTTGGACGTCCAGGTTTTGGAATATTTACAACATTGCCAGTTTCTCTAAATTTAGACCCTACCTTACTGACTGTTGATTGGCTGATAGGGCGATCTGGATATTTTTCATTAAATAAATCGCAAACTTCCTGCTGAATTCTAGTCATATTCCCGCATCCGATAAGAATTAAAATTTCAATTCTTTGAGTAACAGTTAAATGTGCCATAATACTTTAAATTGAATAATAATTTCTATGTTGCTTACAATACTTATTAGAAAGTCGGTGTGACAATGACACTTTGCAAAGATTTTCACCTACGTGATCCATATAAGAACTATGGAATTCGAAAAACTAAACTTGATAACGTTTTTGCTTTACTTTATTTTAACTGATTTACGTTTTCTAACATTCAATCGTCACTCCTATGTAAGAGGGCAAAATTTTAGTACTGTCTGATAGAGAATTAAACGATCTTTCAGAAAAAATATGGTGTTGCCATTTAAAAAAAATCGATGACGTCATTACTCGAAAACAAATGACATTTGAAAATCGCATTTTAAGCTAAAATATGTATTTTTTAAATTAAAAATCGACCTGTTCGAGGATTTTTCCCAAAAAATAATTGTTTCGTTTTCATTGAATTTATTCCATACTTTTGGCGCATACTAAGACACAGTTTAAAAAAAAACAATTGTACACTTTTCTGCACGCACAATTTTAAGGATGCACAAAAGTTTTTTAAGACATAGTTAAAATTATAACTGATGCAAATTGGTGTTATCTACTGGTTTACTTTATTTATTGCAAAGTAGTATCGTTGTTAAACAATTAACGTAATATTTTGTAAAGATATGTAATAGTTATTGTTCGCAATAGATAAATATTTCACGAAGTAGTATTTATATTAAGCGGTTGAAGTAATACACCTATTTATAATATAACGGTTGCACCAGGCAAAGAACAATTTCACTACAAATTACAATAAATTTGCAACTCAAAGTCGGTCACACGTTCTCCACATAAAATGGTGGCATTTGTGTGCAAAAATTAGGTTATTTTTTTCAATTACCGGATGCATACAGGGTGTTTTTGAATATTTAGTTAATATAAAACTATATAGGCACATTAATAAACTGAAACATACAGGGTCTTTTTAAATGAAGCAGCAGAAATGGGATCGCAGACTCCTTAGATGAAAATAAATCGATTTAACCTAAGGGGTCTGTGGTGGAGACTAGAGCTGCATAGTATATCGAAGAAGATACTTACACCACTTTCTAAGAAAGGCACTCGACAGTTTTGCACACAATTTCTCTCTTCCTTTCATGTTTGTTTGTTGAATGTTTCCTTAGGCAAAAATTTACACTTTATACACTATTCAGACTAAAACTAAATCACAAAAAACACTTCATCACAGAACTACTGTATTAAAAATTTCGATGGACAGTTGTAGATGTTGCTTTCGGCGAATTCTGGAAAATCAGACAAAAAAAAATGAATAAAAGTCACATTTCTTCCTTAGGCGTTACTTTAATTGTTACACATCCTGTATATTTGACAGTATACTTACGAGGTACAGTCCAGCATGATATTTTGTTTATTGTATTACAAATAACTATATCAGTAACAAAAAAATTGAAGGTCACATATTAAAGAAATCAAAAGTGACCCGTTTTTTCCCACAGCCAACTAGTTTTACACAGTGATACTATCCATTGTTTTTAACTGTTACAACTTGATATAATCTATGATTTCTTAGCATTACCTAATAAGAAAACAATACGTGAGACTGTACTTCTGCTGAGATTATTTTTTAAACGAGTTCTCACATAGTTTTGCAACCTGTAGAGTTTTATTTAAGAAATGTGGATATACATAGCTTCTAATCACGACTTTCGATCGGGTACCATAGTCTTTATTTATACAAAAATATCCACAGGTAATCGTAACCCCTTGTATACTGTCAAATTGTGGTATTGTGATCATCACAGCCATAGTCTAGTGTTGTTACCACTGTATATGTGAATACAAGAAAAAGAAATCACATATTTATCTAAGTACTTACTGCAAAGTAATAAAAATCATTGCCAGCTAAATTTCCAGACCTGAGTCCTACATAATTCACCTCAAATACGTCTAAAAGCAATCTTACGTTTGTGTGAAATAATGCAGTAACAAACCTAGACATGCTGTGGCTGCATTTCATAGACAATGACTTAAATTGATCAATTCTTCAACGAAATAATGTTTATCCAGCAAACTAACCACTAATTGACCATAATACGTTCGTATTTCATTCTTACGTAACGTAGATAGTAAAAGAAACAGTACTTACCGTTGTCTGTCGCAAAATTGTGTTTTGTTGGAAACGAAGTTATGCTGGAGGGAATAGTAGCGTAGAATATGATTTTTTAATTTAAAAAATTGTAAAACTTTACGGAAAGAAATAGTAACAGTTATATACGGGATTTCTAGCTGCCATTAAGCGTTGAGGTATGACCGCTGACAACCAGTTTCACTAATTGTGTAAAAAAATTAGTTGACCGTTGACACCTTTTACATAAAAAGTTCCAGTTCGAAGAAAACTACACGAATCAACCGCAATTATAATAAATACTTGTTTACGAGCAATTTCGCTTGTATTAATTTCAAATCCAAACTTTGAAACGTTCTCACTGCTTGTTCCAGTTAAACGAAGCTAGTAATTACTTATAAAAACATGTAAGAGTATTTGTTACATTGTATACTCCCTACATATGTACACATATGTATAATCGAAAAATAACACGTTTTGTCCTTGAGAAGGGCATTTATACATCTAACGCTTTCAAGAGGCCCTAGATAGGATCCTTGGGACACCTTGATGTTACAACATTGAAACTTTCATGACATTAACGAATCTAAACCAAACAGTGTACTCGTAGACGTAATAATTTTATGTATATGTGTATTGCAAAAAAACCTCTAACGTAATTAAGGTACGATTGACATCACCTTGAATATATTGCAGCAACGCAGTAATAGCATATATGCAAGTCGTAATGACTTCTAATATCTATTTGAAAGTAGAGAGCCATGTTGAGTGATAAGCCAAGATAACTTACTCATGTAATTTGCAGTTACTACTTTTTTATGCGAATTAACGTGTTTTAACTTTTGGGTATTTAAACGAGGTATCTATTAGCAAGAAATGTAAGCAATACGCAATACACGAATTTCAGCGCAGAATTTCTAGCAGTTAGACGACGACTTTTTCATTTAACATACTTGGGTAACTTATTAGGTTAATGGAATGAGAAGTAATGAGTAATATCATTTTTTTCCTCTCTACAATAGTGGTTGAAGACATTCAAGCATAAAGAGAAAGATTAGAGAAGTTATATTCGTGGCAGGACAGTTGTTTTAAATTTGTGTTAACTAAAGCGTATTCTTAAATGTGTTTGTAACAAAAAATACCTATATAATATTTTTAGGCAAACATACAGGGTGTTTCAGGAGATGTACATACTTCAGTATGCTATTCTACGTTCAAGCAAAAAATTTCCTATGAACTTAGGTCTGGAAATGCTTCGTTTAGGATATATAGGATGTCAAAAATAATTACATTTTCTTTAATAACTCTCGACTACTTTGAGTTAAATTCATGAAATTTTGTATGCGAAGGTTTATTGGAACGGGGAATTCAAATTTAATACACAATTGGCTGTATCTCCAAGACGGCGCCACAAGCGGCCATTAAGATCGTTTTAAATTGCTTCAATAATGTCATTTTGGAATAGAAAAATATTTTCCCCTACCTTTTCTACTTAAAAAATGTACTCCTTAATGAATGGTGATGCATGAGTAAATCGGAAGTTATTATCAGATTTTGTACATTTTGTTTAGAGGTTTTTTCTTTGCATTTGCAATTTTTTGTAAAAAATACATAACAACGTTGTAAAAATACATTTTATGTGTACAAAAACACGCTTTTACTACAAAAAAATATTTCCAGTATAGAAAACATCGTTTGTATGTTGTCCTTAGGGGCCTAAGGACAACAACCAAAGAAATAATTTTCACCGCTTCTTAAAAGCATACTTATGAAATCATAAACCTAATTTCGATCAAATTTTGAAGAATGCCCTAATATTAACTTATGTCAGTTTTTGTTTACCAATTACTTAAATTTAATTCTAAGCCTCTAAAGGATATTTAAAAACAATATCTGTCTGTATGTGTGTATTGTTTATTTTTATTATTAAAAACAATTCCTTATCTTCACTGTGCAGTTAGTGGCATCTATTCCAAAAGTAAATATTTAAATTCTGATAACGGACATTGCTCTAATACCCCGTACCTACACATTATCTTATCTGTCTCACGTGTTAATCCGAACATTGTTTAAATTATGCAAAAATTTTAAAAGCAATCTGCCCCGAGGGTTTGCGGGTTCCGTCGTGCAAAAACTATTAACTACTTGATAATTATTTAATAAAATTAATTCCTTAATAAATGCAATAGAGATGCGAATATTTACATTTGTAATTAGTGGTGGAAATGGGAATTTTTATAGCATTTATTTGCATTAAAACTCGATTTAAAAATTTTACACGGACAGTTTACAAGCGTTTCGATCATTCCTCTAGAAATATGCATGCTAAACACATGACTATTCATTTTTACTTTTCAAAAAATTGATCTAAATATAATTGATAAATTATAGATCTTCAATTTGCTACCTTAAAATAATAATGTTTCTAAAATTCAAAATTTCAGTGCATATAGAACACGTTAAAAGAGAACGAAATCTTTTTTTCCTTGCAGTTTTTTTCTCAGACACAGTCTCGATATCTACATTAAGTAATATTTGTTGGAGCCGAATTGACAGTTGCGACAGATGCCTAGCAATAATATCAACAAACGCGGTTTTCACGTACGCCATATTTAGTTCGCGACAAAACTGTAACAAAGTGACAGATTTTTTCATATATAATTGGATTTCAATTGTGATAATAGTAAAAAAGACATTTCGATTACGTCTCCATAAATTTTTAAAGCCCTGTTGTCCGGAAAATCAAAAAAACTTATAATAATTTTGTTAAATAGTGTTCCTTTGAAAACGTGAAACACTACACTGAAAATTTGCTCCTAGCATTTTGGAAAAATGTGGCAAGTGTAAGTCGTCCTCTTTGTGGTTGTATTATTCCATGTTAAAGGCAACGGTAGTTTTACATCATAACATCGACATTACCATATATTCAAGATTAATAACATTTTTAAAAAAAAGGAATGATGGTTACAAACCGAAGAAATCAAGAATATTGACTAGACACTTGCACGCACTGATTTTTGGCATATGTGCAGTTTATTGTAGAGAAAAGTTATGTATCATAACAATAGATTATATTTAGGATTTAAATAAAATTTTGCTAGTAACTATACAAGAATCCAAGCCTAAATTACAACGCATATTTGGTATAATTGATAATGAACACAAGTCACCAAGATATTTGGATGTGTACAGAAGATATGCGTCTCTTCGTCAATCGGATGCTGAGCCACTGTTTCTGAAGGCTATATTGAAAATTCAGTGTCGAACAAAGCGGAAATAGCAAAAAATATTGGCGTTAATTTCAGTTAATTGTATTGTAAACATAAAAATGTAATTTATAATTTATATGACTAAATTGTAATTTATTGTTTGTAGTTCTTTATCTTTTTCATAAAATATACTACACAAAACAATATTCTCCTTCAATAAAAATAGAGTACAGACCATTAGTTGAAGAACTAAACTAGAATAAACTTGTATGTTTATTCTTTTAAATATATAAAATGTACCTTAAGTACTTTAATTACCTTATCTGTCGAACAAATAAAACCTTCAGTGTCCTTACACCAAAACAGTAATATTTATTTGTTATCCTAACAATAACGCAGCGCATTGTTTAAGTAAACATCCTGGACTTCCCAGAATTCAAACACGGAATCCGTGTCCCTTTTTTTAATGGCTCATTACATAAAACTATATTTATCTTATTTTCAAGAAGGAAACGTTTCCTGTACAACCAACGACCTTGACGGCGCTGTTGTCCGATCACCTAAAGAAATCCGTTATGAAATTAGTTTTTCGAGACCATTGGTTCACCAGGAAACGAGAAACTTTCTTGATTCGGCCGTCTTACGACATACGCGTCTGTTCAAAACTGTAACTTCAATGTAATAGAGAAGCGAAATATTTTCCATGTAAATTTATGTGCAAGCAATTATTTGTTCAAACATTTACATCCTGATCGGCGACGGCTGCGTGTAACCGACAATTTTCACATTCTTGTACGATTTTGAGGTTAATACGTAGTAATTGGGCAATATTTACACTGCTTGCATATCAGACGCACGTCTGTAACATATGTGGTGACTCTATTATGTGTTATTTTAGAATTCTTTAGATGCAGGGAAAAATCCCCAGTTACGGCAACACTGCGTTGCTTCGCAACTGCTCATATCTTCTCCGTTTGCAAGTTAGTAAACACGGACGAGTTACTTATACCATCTACGTGAGTATTCCATCAAATACTATCCTAATTTTAACGTTTCTTTAACGAATTAAGTCAAGAGATGTTGCCAAATTTCTAACAAATTCTTTAAAACCTAGGAAAAATACATTCACGTGCTGGGATTACGTATAAATGTAATTAAACTTCTCGATTTACTGCAGGTTGTGCGATTTGCGCTGATAATTGCATTAATTACTTGAAACGACTTATTTCCTTTCGAGGAGCATGCTTATCGCAGATGTGATCGGTAATTTCTACTGCCACATCTGTATTTATACATTACTAAAACAAATACTACAGTTATATGTCCGGCGAATAGAACTAGGTCGTTTTCTTGAGAACTGGTGAAGCATAGTGAATGTTGGTGTAAGATAATTAAGTACGTTATTAAATTTTTAGAAATTATCATAATTACTTTGTTAATTAGTACCCAAATTAAAAAAAAATAGTAGTTTGGCAACAAAGAACCACGATGACCTAGTTCTTTTTTTTCTATAATTTTCAAGGTTTGCTAAAAATGTTAACATTAGTTATCATTCAATACAGGATGTTCAATAAAAACAGGCCCTACTTTAAGACTTTAAGGCCAGCTTCTTTGAACACAAAATATGTGATTTAACTCAACTTAGTATACTTTTGCTTTTTGCACTGCAAAAATCTAAAAAAATAAAACACGTAGAACAAAAGTCATATGAAAAATAAAATTATTAATGTTTTTGTTCATCCACTTTTACTATTTAAATTCTCCTCAAATAAAATAATAACTTTTAAAAAGCGTTTGTAAGACACATTATTTTGCTATTCTAACCCCACATTTTAACAATTATTTTTAAATACTTAAAAAAAAACTGTACAATCTTACATGCAGAACTATGTAAGTTATGTCATAACAATATTTACATCTATGATTAAATTTAAAAAAAATACTTATTTTGAAAGATTTCTGTACCTAAAAATTTGTTGGTTAGATCGCTTTTTGTCGTTATATATTCGTTTAACTTCGGTACCTTTGAATTTTCTCAGGTGGCATGATATAACATTCCGCTTATTTGCTAAACTCTATATTATTCAGTTTTAAAATGTTACTTTGTTTGAATTATTTCAAAATTGATCGTTTTGCCTTGTCCTGTACATTTAACTCAAAAAACAATTGGAAATTCGTGTTTATCCTAAAAAAAAATTAACAAACCTAACAAATAAATAATTTATTATAAATAAGTGAAAAATTCTTAAAAGAAAAATTGTACAAAGATGTATTTTTGTCCAAACAAGCTAACTTTAAAGTCCCAGTCTTTACTGCACACTGTGTATAAATATTCCTACATCGTCATTTTTATGAAAGAATACTTTAAATGGAAAGGCCTTGAAGATTTGATTTTTATACAGATTTGTCGATCTAATAAATTTTAAACTGCATTCTCCGTTTTTCTCGCGGCGGATTGACGTAATTTATGGATAAAAATGGTCACATTTCATCAAAATTGTGAAAAAATAATAAGGTCAAGGCTCTCCGTTATCCTCATCCGACGCGTCCTTCGATCCAGCAGACCAAGAACTCATCCAAACAAAACACAATCCGGGACAAACAACAGCAATCCATGCACCACGCACCACTAGATTCTCGACTTACTTTTGTTCCTGTCAGGGCACTCGCGACGCGATTTTTGACGTCGACAGTCAACTTTCGCTCCTCCGGAGCACTGCGTTTGCTATCCGCGAATGAAGAGAGGAGTTCCACCTGATCGGGTGCTCAGGTATGTGGACTAGCCCCTCTACCCGTGTGTTACGATGGTAGGAGTGTCCAGCAGGACTATCAAGCATGCCGTGCATGTGGACCTGCATCGGCACCTCCAGGACGCAGCTGGGGTGGCTTCCTCTGCGGGTTCGAGGAGAAGGAAGCGAACAAATTGAAGAATATTTGGAAAATATGCCGTACTTGTCAAGATTCAAAGAGAAAACAATTTCTGCCTTCTAGTTTTATTTTTAAAAATTAAAAAAAATTACTTACATCCCGAAAATGTGTCAGAAAATTGATCCTACCATACGTAAAATGATCCGCTGATTCCAAAAATTTCAACAAACATAGGGTGTCCCATTTAAAAATATAAATTTACGGTCATTTCCCGTCAAACCGGAAATGTCATGAAATCCGAAATGACCTCAAAGAATTCATGGCACCATCTAGTATAAACCCATCCAATTTCAAATTTTTATCAGCAGTCATAAAAAAGTTACAGCGTGTTCCCACTTTCCGTTGTCACCCTGTATAATGTAACTTAAAATTTTCTAGTAAATATTATGTAAAAGGAACATAACAAAACATGGAAATTTCCACCCATTTTCATCAGTACAGGCCCAGAATTGAGCAGCTAGCGGCCACTAGATGTAGACATGTGCTACGCATCGCGTAATAGGCAGCGTGTTGCACCAGCAAATTCGAGGTGACGTGTTATTTAACTATATTTAAAGGTTTCCCCCTTTTAACGTTGTTCTTATAGTCATCTTGTAACAAGATATGCTTTCGCCGCTCACCAGATCATGATTCCTAATTGATGTGTTATTGAATTGAAAAGATTTACCCGCTTTTTAACGTTGTTCTTATAGCCATCTTGTAAGGAGAAATGCTTGACTTATGATTGACACGTCCAGTAACCGAACAATTGACTTTTTAATTTTTCACGGCTCACCAGATCATGATTCCTAATTGATGTGTTATTGAATTATTCGTCAATTAGTAACGATCATACGTAAGGAAGGTTGAGCGACTATAAGGTCGCGTCTGTGACGCTTTTAAGGTCGTCCACAAATTTTGGAGACGATTGACCCGTAAATCATATTAATTAAAGATATATTGGGTTAATAGGGAAGGGCGAAATTAATTATTATTTCTTCAAGGTTAACATCCTCCCAGGTTTTTATGCAAATATGTTGATTGTTTTTTTATTTCTTGCACTGCAAAAAAATATTACACGTTTTAACCCAAAAAGAACGCAGTATTGTGTTAACTGAGGTCCACTCAGAATCGTGTATATTTTTACATACATATCAAATGTTATACAGGGGCGGAAATGATGGGCAAAAAATTCAGGAGATAATTCTAGACCGAAAATAAATGCTACCTCCTTCCATAACATTTTTTCCAAAACTGATTATTAACGAAGTTACAGGGTGTTATAGTTAACATTTTATTTTCGATATTTGTAAATAATTTCTTAAGAAATCCAAATATTTACATAAAATTTGTAAATGGGAATTTTTGCGGACGAGAAATTCAAATATGTTTCTAATTTTGACGTCACTAGTAGAGGACGCCACTTATGGCACATCATGTGTCTTTAAAATGACAGAACATTTTTGCTGCTTAGTGTACCCATCTGACTATTGAAACAATCGATTCTCCTACCTGTTATATCTGAAAAAGGTATACCTTATTGAAGTCGTTAAGAGCAACAGTTTTCGAAATAATCTTATTCGAAATATTCAGTGCACCGATTGAAAACTGTTATCGTTTCAGGTAAAGTGCCTTTTCTACTGAAAATACAGCAAAATGTTACTTGAAAAAGTTGTTCAGAACGGTAAATTATGGAGATGTGCAAAATTTTTTAAATCGGCCTGCTTTGATAAGATATTTGTTTGAAAAATGGTTTCATCAACCTCACCGATCTTCTTAAAAATTTACACATCCCCATAATTTACGATTTTGAACAACTTTTTCAAGTAACATTTTGCTGTATTTTCAGCAGAAAAGGCACTTTACCTGAAACCAAAACAGTTTTTACTCGGTGCACTGAGCATTTCAAATAGGATTATTACAAAAATGGTTGCGCCTACCGACTTCAGCAAGGTATACCTTTTTCAAATAAAACAGGTAGGAGAATCGATAGTCAGATGGATAGATTAAGATGCAAAAAAGTTCTGCCGTTTAAAAGAAACATGGTGTGCTACAAGTGGCGCCCTCTACTAGTGACGTCAAAATTATAAACATATTTGAATTTCTCCAAAACCCCCGATTTACAAATTTTATGTAAACGTTTGGATTTCTTAAGACGTTATTTACAAATATCGAAAATAAAAGTTTAAGTTTAACACCCTGTCAATAATCAGTTTTGGAAAAAATGTTATAGAAAGAGGTAGCATTTATTTTCGGTCTAGAATTATCCCTTGAATTTTTTGCTCATCATTTCCGGACACCCTGTATACAGGGTGAGAACTTATTTAAAAAAAAGCCTCGTGTATGATACACCACACTGCTGCAATAGGCCGTGGACGTTCTGGACCTCCATCTCTTCCACGATTCGGTTTCAAATTTCCGTCGCGTTGCACTACACTTGCCACTGCACACCGCTGTAAAAGTAGCTGCATTTGGCACAAGGATTTTATATAATTTTTTTACGATATCTATTCCCAAATTCTTTTAGATCACTCTGTATACATTGCAGGTACTTTTCCACACCAAGATATTCTACAAAGTATTCTTTATTATTAATTAATTATGATAAATGATAATTTGTTTATTTGGACTTTACTCATCAGCATATAACAGTTAAACTAAACGTATTGTAATAGCTTATGCAAATTTAATCGTGTTTTTTTTCTTACAACCAATATAGACAATTTAATTAGTGTATTAGCATAATTTTAAAACCCATTACGGTAACCACAAATAAATAAAGGTTAAGATAAATTTCCTACGTGTATGCAGTGGAAATATAACACTTATTTAAACCAATAAAATGCTATAAATATGTATCTAGGGATTTACAAAAATATTTACTAAATTAGAAAACTAGATTTTATATTAGAATTATAACTAGTAACAAATTCGTTCTCATACACATTCTACATGCGTATACTACTTAAATTCTTATCTTAAATCTTATTTTGACGTTCTTTGACGGTTTGAGGCGTCGCCAAAGAACAATGTTAATAATAGCCGATTTTTGCCTTATGCGGGGGAACGCAGAAATCATAAAAAAATCAATTAATTATTGTTAATTAACATTAGAAATGGCCCAGAAATACGTCAGATAGCTGGGGAAACTACCCTTAAATAGCTTTAAATGGATAATCATTAATTATTGTTATAAAATTGGTGTAAAATGAAAAAAATGCTTGTCAATATAAAAAGTGATAAATGACTGTAAAAGTGCCCATTCAATGGCGAAATAGCGCCAATTGTTCTCACTTTGCGAGCGCGTACTGAAAAATGGCAATTTATCCTTGCGCCCATTTTTCAGGTCGCAATAGTATAAATGAACCTTAAAAGTGATTTAAGCATTTTTTTCATTCTAAACGAATTTTACAACAATAAATAATGATTATCTATTTTAAGCTATTTAAAGGCAGTTTATATAGATTTAGGGGTGCAATTGAAATATTAATTGCACCCCCACCCCACTTACTTAATGTACTCTAGTATCAGTTTTTGCATTTTTTTGACAGTAATCTATAATTTTTTTCTAGCAATAGGCGTTCCCTTGAACATTTAAGCATTATCTATTTTTGATGTCGAAGTAAGCTCACCATTAGCTTTTGAAAGTCGTTTTTTTAATTTTTGGGGGTGGAATGGACATTTTTACAGTTATTTATCACTTTTTATATTCACATACTGTCTGTTCAAATCATTTTCAAGCATTTTTTTCATTTTACACGAATTTTATAACAATAATTAATGATTATTCATTTAAAGCTATTTAAGGGTAGTTTATATAGGTTTAGGGATAGTAGCGACATTTCCCCAGCTATCTGACGTAATTCTGGGCCATTTCTAATGTTAATTAACAACAATCAATTGATTTTTTTATGATTTATGCGTTCCCCCGGATAAGCCAAAAATCGGCTATTTTTAACATTGTCCTTTCTCATATATCCTTAAAACCAAGTAAAAATACATTCACGTGCTGATCATTTATGTATAAATACAATTGGACTTGTCAATTCAAAAATTATACGATTTCCACTGATAATTACAATAATTAACGAAACCTTCAAAATAGTAAGAAATTTGCGTGTTTTAAATTTTTTTTGTCACATTTGTATTTTGTTCAGACAAAAATATTTGTCAGCTACGCCACTGGTGCATTCGGCCATCCTGTTTCCGATGTGAAGGATAACCAGACAACGTTTTGGATTTATTGCTACTAAAAAACATGTATAATAATTATTTAGATATCAGGTTTGAATTTAGTGATTTTAAAGTATCGAGCTTTTTAACTAGCTGGAAAATTTCATATGTTGAGTTTGATTAATGAATTGTTTTCTTATAGTGACATTATTTAAAATAAAATGAAAACAATTTTTTAAAACTTAGATAATGGTATATTTTTTGAATAATTGGATATTTTTTTCTGAATATTTTAAGATATGACAGCGATGGAATTTTGAAATGGAAGTTTAAATTTACACTAGCTGTAAGCAACCAGCGCTACAAGTGTTATAATAATATTCGACCTTATGGAAAAGTGACTTAGTGAAAAATAAAATCAATAAGATAATACTTAATATTTTTTTGTTTATTCATTTACCATACTTGTTTAAGAAATATTATTTAGTAGATGTAAAGCTATAAGTGTAGAAGATTAAAATTTTTTTATCCATTTTCGATTTTAATGTAAATAATTAAATCAAGCTAAACTCGAACATCAGTTCTACTTATTTGCACTAAACATATAACATTGACAGTTACAACTATATTTTAATATCATAAAACACATAAGAGCAAATATAAACTTAAACAAGATTTAATTTAAGAAAAAACGCAAAATCAACATATTAAAAAAATTTAAAGTTTTCTGACAGATCGCAATATACCAAATGAAATTGGTTGCTCAATTGACAATAATTTTAAAAATAATCAACATTCACAATGACTGTTTGCATTACGATTGAATAATAAATAACTTATATTACTCAATGGCATTACTATGTCGAATAAAGTCCGAGTCGCAAAATTGTATACAGGGTGGCCAGATGAAAACGAAACAGTGTCATTTTCAGGACTGCGTTCGATTGTAGAAAAACGCTCAGTCCCGTCGATTTTAGATTAAGGGCGCCGTATTCTTGAAATAGTGTTTTCTACAAATACAAGTAATTTTAGACAGTTAAGAACTGAATAATACAGAGGTTAGCAAATAACAACAATGTTATCTCATGCCATTGGCGAATATTCAAAGGTACCGAAGTAAAATCAATATATAACGTCAGAAAGCGATCTATCCAGCAAATTTTTAGGTACTGTTATAACATAAACTTACATAGTTCTGCATATAAGATTGTTCACTTTTGTTTATAAGTATGTGAAAATAATTGTTAAACTGTGGGGTTAGAATAGCGAAATAATGTGTGTCATACAAATGCATTTTAAAAGTTATTATATTATTTGAAGAGAGTTTAAATAGTAAAAGTGGATAAACAAAACATCAGTAGTTTTATTTTTGATATTACTTTTGTTCTACGTGTTTTATTTTTCAAGATTTCAGTACCTAAAAAACATCACAAATTTGATCATTTTACGGCGAGAAATACGGCCACCTTAAAGGGGGACATCCTTTGCTGGTATTTTTGACTCCGCCACTTTCACCCCCAAGCAAGGGAAAGCATTGCCCCAAAATATTTAAATGGCATTGGGGTTGAGTAATATTTGTTTTGAAAGCTCTTACAATTCTCTTTACAACAGACTTTAAATTTTATAATTCCGCCCAATACTTTGAAGAAAAATTACATTTTTCTGTAATCTTGACGAAGTTCCTGAAAATGGCTCTGTTTCGTTTTCACCTGACCACCCTGTATATCCGTTTTAGCAACTGGCAGCTGCCCGATTAGTCTGCTCAATGGAATTCTGAATGAAAAAATTGATAAAATAGCCGGACTATTGGTAAGACATAGTTTATTAGTTTCATTGTTGTTGTGTTTGTTTGAGGATTCAGATAACGTCCTTTTGTATAGTCAAGGTGAACTTCACTCGAGAATTTTCAGAACGAATCATTCGAAAACGAGGCGAAATTTTCCACTGTTTACGTGTCTTCGTGAAATACAAAGCGAGAGGTATTTTCCGTAAACGATTACGCGAAAAAGATACACTAGAGAAAACGAAATATAATTTCACATAAAACTCAAAAGCGACTTGTGTAGATTCTACATAATAGTGTCAATTATGTTGAGGATGGCGTCAGAGAAACTTTTGAATGAAATGAAGAATTGGTCAACCGTAATTGCTAAGGTCGTTTACCTCATGGCGACTAAGAACTAATAACCGATGACGGCATCGGAAATATTACTAATGTTGGACTATCATGAAATCATAAAGACATCGCGAGTGGTTAAATAACGAACATTCAATTATTTTTTCAACGACTACTTGATCCTTCCACCACTAACGTGATTTTTAGGTGGTATTTCGTTTTGAGACTCTTTAGGACGATATTACTTAACTTTTAAACAAAAAGTAATACAGAAAAATTTCTCTAATACAAGTTAGAAAAAAGCTTTTCAACAGAAAACAAATTTGGGCATGCTTCTGGAAAAATATAATTGATGACATCATTAACCATTTCTGTCAAATCCCAAATACCTTGGATGGGTATGTCATCCCATTTAACGTATCCCAAATTTTATTTTCTTTATTATTGACTAAAAAAAATAATATTCGTTCAAACTTGATACGCCAGCCAGTGGCGTAGGTATGGGGTTTTGTTACTCGCCCAAAATTATGTGCTGCGTGTTTGTAGAAAATTCCGTGTCACTTCTAAACTAGATAATATTCATTTAAACATAAGTATGCAGTTAAATAATAATTACAGGTTGAAATTTCTATTTCCTTTATAAGTGAGCTCTTAATGAAATCATTAAGGAAATGAGTTCGTATTAAAGCACAAAAATATTTACATGTAATTTCCACTGCTATTATTACCAAAGTATTCCCTAACATTATTCTTAATTGTAACAATTATCCATATTATAGAATATATTTGCGACAGTTTCAAAGCTCATTCTGAAAAACTGATGGAGAGATTTAAAAAAAAATTAAGGACGTACAACTGTGTACATACAGGGTAGTGTCGCAAAAGTTGCCGTCTCCCTCGTAAAAACGAAATTTGTAGGAATTGTGAAATTTTTATTTCTACTCTACATGGAAAATACTATTTTACTCGCTCATTTCAGAAAGGAAAGTAGTACTTTTCCTCCCTCGGGAGGAAAATACTTTGGCTCCCTCGGGAGGCACACAAGCAGAAACTTCAAATAGCTGCAAGAGTAGTGTATAGACTTCTTTTATCGATACACAAATTTCCTAAAAATGTATAACAATGCTTTTCTTTCGCAGATTTTTTATTACTTATTTTTATTTTTTAAATTAACATCAATAACTAAATATTGTTCAAATATATGGTACAATTAGTTAAATTACTAATGGAAATTCTCCCTGAAGAAATATTGGCTCTGCTGGTGGAGATGAGTTCCTGTTTGTTATTTGGAGTGTAGATCGCAACATGCTGTACTTGTTCCATAATGTTGAAGGCTTCAAATCGGCGCATTTTGTGGAAAAGTAAAATAGGACCACTTCTTCACATATTTTTCTTGTTTGCCTAGTCTCCATCCAACATTTAAATAGCTGGTATTCTTTTGCATACTTTTCACGAGATTTTAACGGTAATAGATTTAACGAAACCACGTTTGTTTCTTCCAGAATATCTTGAGGAACTTCACATTCGGAATACATTATTATAAACTTTTGGGAAGTTTGTTTATTTTGTAAACAGGAAGCAATCTTGCCAACGTTCCATGTACTATTATTTTTAACACTTTTTACTTATATAAATACCTATTATGACATTTTGATATATTTGGTTGTTTGATTGTCATGCATAAGAAAATATAAAGTACATGTAACACCAATGTAAAACACTGTGAATGGTCGTAGAAAAAATCATATGTATTACACAGGAGCTAAGAGCCATTTTCTCCCGTGGATATCTAACTATCTACAAAAACAAATTCTACCAGTGTAACTTTGGACCTGGACCTTGTAAGAAACATATTAAACAAGCCATTTACTATAAATAATTACAACATTAGTGTAATATGCCACTCATTACCATAATAGTTACAATTTTCTTGTTTGTTCTGTGTCATGATTTATGACGTAAATATCCACGTGTTCAATTCACTTTAAATTCACTGTTAATATTTTTGTGGTCAGTCTGTATCTTCTTCTACAATGACAATTCAAATATAATTACATATTCACCTTGTGTTCAGGACGAGTTTTTTCCAAGAAAATTATCGGCTATAAAAGCTTGACAAAAGTGGTACATTTCTACACTGAAATATGCTAAAAATGAAATAAAATTATTTGATTTTAGAAAGTTCTTCAATAACCTATTGTACTATTGATTACTATGGACAGATTTCAAACAGGTTTGTGAAAAGAATATGTTGGATAAACTGAGTACTTAGAAAATTAAAAACCAGCAAATGTGTGACAATTTTGACAAAATTTATTAAATCAAAAAGAAGTAACGAAGCAAGTTCTCTACTTGACTAATAGTCGGTATGACCTCCACCACGTTCCAATGGCATATTGACACGTCTGTGCATTGAGATAATCAAACGGTTAACAATTTCTTGCGGAATATTGTTCCATTCCTCTTCTGCCGCCACGACCAACTCATTTGCAGTCTGAGGTGGAGGAATATGATTATGAATGGCTCTACCAACGAAATCCCACGTTTTCAACATTCATGTCAGGAGAGTTGGCTAGCCATTCTAATCTATTGATATGTCCTGCTTCGAGTGTCTCTTGAACTCTTCATGCACAATGTGGTCGAGAGTTGTCGTCCATAAACACAAAATGTTCACCTAATTCATTAGGTAGGTAGGGGGTAGATAATGGGCGTAATAACTTGTTCAATGTATGCCCAACATGTCCGATATCTGATGATTATAATGTCCTGCATCATGTAAAGCAGTCATTCTTGCTCAGGTAAACGCAGAAATTTCACGTCATGGCATTATAATGTACAAAAATTCAAACACTTGGCTGAATACACTGCCAAACTGACCAGATTTGTAAAAACGATATTAATAAAGTAAAATTTCATGGTCTGCAAGTTTTCATTGTCTTTTGTTTACTAAGTACATGTACTTTTTTACCACATTAAGAAAATCTACTAGGTTTAATCTAATCATTATATACAGGGGGTCCAAGACTTTTGACGTTGTGGGTATAACATTTTTATCATGAAACTGTCATTGTAGATTGTCAGAAGCTCAAAACAAACTTATTAACAACACATAATAATGAAAGTAGCAATAATATTTGCACTGTTTTAATGTTTAGCAAAATTTGTAAAAAAAATAAAATTTACCGCCATAAATAATTAAAACAAAAGTTGCAAAAGTCCGTGAATTTCGCGTCTAGGAAGACAAGGCTTAAGTGTGATATCCGCGGAGTGCGCATCAAGTAGGTGTAAGTGGGTGGTGGTGGACCCTCGCCGTTGTAGAAAGGATGGCACGGGGGGGGGGGAGGTACATTTAAAGTAAATACAAGACAGAAAACTTTAAATTTTGAAATAACTATCATTTTTGTCTGACGCCTCGAAATTGGTAAAAACTGTTATAATCTTTCTACTAAAAATAGTAGATGCTACACTTTTGAAACTCAAATATAGACAATCACTTATGTTTCTTCTTCTTTCTCATCTGTGTCTTCTCAAACATGTTAGTTGCACACTTTTGTACAAAATTTGACGTAAATCCTCAAATTGATGTTTTCATATTTTATTAAAATGACGAAGCATTTTTTACCTGTAGCCTGAATCCGGTATTCAAATCGAAACTATTTCTAAGGTCGCATAAGCATGACTTGTTATTTATTTAATAATTCTCAGGGTTTCCAAGCCAAAACATACGATTTCGTTCCTATTACAGTCAAAACGATTCCTTGAAGTATCTTGTTATAGTAGTAGTACACGCGTATGGAATAGAAAATACCTGTTTGTGTGTAAGTACAATTGTTTTGATATGCAAACTTTAACGATGAGAACAGAATCTTAACTAACGTATTTCTGGGCATTTTTTAACCTTTGTTTTGTTGGCCTACAAAAATATGATTCGGCAAAAGATTTCTTAGGCACATCACACAATTTTTCTAAATTATCACGAGACACACTGTATAAATAATTGTAATTACTACACTGTACACTGTACTGCACTGTACTACACTGTAATTAATTATTATTATCAACTGGTACAACACAAAAAAGAGCATAAACCTTGAATCACGCATTTTTACGTGAGACAAGTTATTAAATTGTTAAATAATTATAATTTTTTAATTGTATAACTAAATATTTAATAACGTTTCCGCTAATTTCATGTAATATTAATTAAATATTCAGGTTAGCCTCATAAAAGTATTGAAAAAGCCATTAAGTATTTCGCTTAACATTAAAATAAGAAAGTATATTGCAAAATTAGATTCTAAACTGCCTTAATGTTGTAATAATTGCTATAATTTTCCTGGAACACGTCTGTAAAATATAAAATAACTTACCTAGAATGAGTTTTCTATCCATAAACTTTGGGAAATGCATTTTACTAATCCAAAGGTAGGCAACCAGCGATACCGAGCGGTGTAACTATGTTCACGTACTTTATGGAGTAAGGTTTTATACACTTTCTATAGACACCACCACATTCACTTCGTTTTGCTCTGAAAAAAGAAGAAAAACGTTCAATACTTTACTTCAATTTGTTGAAGCGTTGTTTGATATGATTTTTTTCTTAGCAGTGGTAAAGTAAATTAAAATAACTAACAAAAGCTAAAATGGAAAATGGAAAACAATTATTAATAGATAGAATACAGACGTCTGTTATAAAATAGTACTGCAAATTGTTCAGAGTAAGCAGAGCTGATTTTTTTAAAGCTAAAATGTCATTGCACAAAAGACCTTGAGGACACAAATGAAACTCGCAGTAAAACAAAATAATAACAGGTAATTCATGAGTCCGGTGTTGAAATTGTATGTACGCTGTAGCTGGCAGCTTACATAAACAAATACATGTTGTTATTACGTTAAATAACAATAATAATACACATAGATAAATCAAATAACTATGGTATCAGGTTATTCATAATTTTTGTATTATTTTACGTAGTTTAAAAAAGATGGTCGCTACGAAATTTTCCAAAATCACTCTTAACTTTAAAAAATTCCAATTCGTTTATATCGTAATGTTACTGAGATATTCTAATATCTATATTGAACAGTTCTTAACGTCCTTCAAATATAAACCAATGCGATTATACAGAATGTCTTCTGATAAATATAATTAAACTAATGTTGTACATTAAGAAAACACATAATTATAGCTTGATTAAAATTTGTAGGTTGTACGGTAACAAATGACATATAATTTGGAATGATTTGGGGCAATTATGAGAACTGACAAGGACACGCAAGCAACACATCCTATTTTTGTATCCTATTTGTATCACTAAAAAAGCAACACTACTTGCAACAAATGAACACAACTTTCAAAATTTCTAACTCCAATGCGCCATCTAGTGGCAAGTTAGGTAATTTAGCAAGACTGACATTAAAATCGAAAGTTCACAAAATTTTATTTAATCTCCTGTACCTACTTTTATCTTTACTTGATCTACCAAATAATATTTTCTTTAACAAGTATGGTAATTCAATAAAAAAACATATTAAGCATTATCTTATTGATTTTATTTTTGACTAAGTCACTTTTCCATAAGGTCGAATATTACAAGTTAATTTTATTATAACGCTTAAATTCCACCGTTGTTTAAAAAAGTCATATCTTAAAACATTTAGAAAAAATATTCAATTATTCAGAAAATATACTATTGTCTAAGTTTTAAAAAATTGTTTTGAACTTTTCTTCAAATACTAGAAAATGTCATTATAAGGAAACAATTAATTAATCAAACTCAACATAATACGAAATTTTCCAGCTAGTTGCAAAGCTCGACTTTAAAATCATCAAATTCAAATGAGATCTAAGGAAATCAATTTGATTTCGTTGATTTCTATTAAATAGAGAATCTGAAATCAAGTGCCGTACAAAATTCTCGAAGTTCTTGGTTCTTTTAACTTTTCGTTTTATATTCCATCCTGTATAAATCAATTTCCTTTGTCAGGCTACGCATAACCGTCTGTTAGACTTGCCTTTTACTTTTACCATAAAAATATTAAACTTAGTCACAGTACTACCGCTTTTACGTCACTTAGTTTCTGATCTAGCAACCTTTGTTTTATGAATTTAATATTACATACAGTGACGTAAAGTAACCAACATTTTACACATTTTATGTGCTCTGATTTAATGTAGAAAGAACATTTCTCTTAGATAACAAATTCCTTAGCTGACATTTAATATTAATAAAATGTTTTTGAACCGATAGTCTGTACGGTATTTGTAGAGGTAATGGTAAGGTATTCGTAAGAAAACGGAAACAAAAAAATAAAATTTTCCTACAAAACTGTTAAAAGTGGGCTTTTTAATTGTCATTTTTGATGTTAAAAATGTCATTTTTTGACACGCGTGTTAAAAGTAAGTTACTTTTAACACATGAACAATTTTTTATTTTAAATAAGTACAAACCAACATTTTAACTAGTTATTGCTATTAACATTTATAGTAAAATTAGAACAATTTGAAATTGTAATTCCCTGCGGAGTCAGTTGGTTTTACTGTCAACATGTGTGACACATCTATTTTCTGTAGAAACACTACTGGTAGTACTGGTGGTCTTGCTAGTAGTTGCAGCAGGAGGAAGTATTTGGCACGCAATTTCCTTCTTCTGTTCCAGTGAATTTTCAATGTAGCCTTCAGCTACCGTCGAAGATTTCCATCCTCCATGTCTCTTGATGGTAGTAAGATTTGCACCAGAATCTGCTAACAATGTCGCCGATGAACGACGAAAACAGTGTCCGGTGTAGAGTTGAGGAGTTGGTAGATTCAAAAACTCTGCAATGTCGGCAGGCATTTTACCAAACATGTTAATTCCGACAGCATTCTTCACACATTTATTCTTCATATATTTAAGAAAAAGTCGTCTATGGTCAGCGTTGGGTGGCCGGAGTGCTATATATTTTCTAAAAAAGTTTAAATAGAATTCACCAACAACACTGAAAGTCCGAGGCACTTTCGTTTTAGTATCTGGTATGGTCACAACAACCGAAGTGCCCAAATATTCGATATTGTCGATGGTCATCTGACACAATTCCTCCCGGCGACATGCCCCGAAGACACCCACTATTGCTGCGACTTTCATCATCAGATACTTTTCGTCTTCTGCTTCTGTGCGAAATTTGTCGGTAGGCGTCTCCGTCAAAACTTTTGACTTTTTTGCTTGATATCCTTCACCCTTCCGTTTTAAAAAAGCAATAAGTTTATAATGTTTGCTTATATCTTGATCTTGCTTTATTTTTAACATAGTTTTGATTATGGAATAATTTGACCACAGCGTTGACGATTTCCATATCTTGGCTTTTTCCTCAAAATATGCCAGTAAAACACTTTCGTTACATTTCCCAGGAACCTTTTCAATGTTGCACCATTCCGAAAAGCGTCTATAAGTGATTTCGTACTGTTCCTTTGATTTCGCCGGCAATAATTCCAATGTTGCTCGACTGGCGGCTTCTTCGATTTCAGCAGGGATGGATTCGTTACGCTCATTATCGAGATTATTCATTATACTTATAATATTACTAGAAAATGCTGTCAATATTTTTGCGTTTTTTCCGTAACTAACAACAGCACTGGTTGCTACGAAAATTTTGGTTCATAAACATTGCTATCTTTGTGGTATTTTTTGATTTCTTATTTTTATTGAGTTTAAAGTTCTTCCGATTGTTTTGTAGAAAAAATAGTGTATGATATACGTGTTAAAAGCGATCTTACTTTTAACACGTATATCATAAATAGCTATACGCTGTATACATATATAAATAAAAATATCAAATTAGATATAAACCATATTAGGAATTCAACGTAGGAAGAAAAAATAAGTCCGACAAAAAATTATCAGCATGGTATCGGATTTATTATTGTTGTTTGTGTTATTTTCAGTGTAAGTACGTTTTAAAGCAATTCTTAAAAACTGTAATAATACACTTTTTACGATTAGAAATTTCTATACCAAAAGTAGATGTGTGTGTGTGATGTGTTTTAAGTTCGAGTTTCCAATCGAAAATTCTTACTGCCGCAAGACTATCCTGCTCGTCTACAATTTTGCCACTGGATTTTGCAAAAAATTGAGCAAAACGTAGACTTTACCACAACGCAATTTTACGTACTAGAATACCATTACGGGTCCCTACTCTACTGCCAAGGCATCGTGCTGCCCGTCTCCAGTGGGCGCGAAAGCATAGGGGTTGGCTTTTACGCCAGTGGCGGTGGGTCTTAGTTACAGACGAAACAAGAATTGGGCCAGTTACTGATGACAATCGACAAAGAGTCTGGAGAGAACCAGGTCTTCAACAGCGACAATTTTCTTGTTGGGTCTTACTTTTTACCAAGAACTTTAACAGGCGCCTCTTACAGACATTTTCTTGAAAACTTTTTACCTGAACGACTTGACGATGTTTCCTATGCGCTAAGACAAAGAATGTGGTTTATGCACGACGAGGTTTCCTCACATTTTAGTTTCACTGTTCGTGAATTTTTAAATAAAAGATTCGATAATAACGTGATTGGACGAGGCCCTCAAGAACCTGGTCAGCCTTGGCCACCCAGATCACCCGATATAAACCCTATTGATTTTTTGAAGACATCTCAAGACATTAGTTTACAACGTTCACAATGAACCTGAGGAGCACTTATGTCAACAAATTATAGCTGGTTCTGAGTTAATCCTGGAATTTTTGCACGTGTTCGAACTGCAATTTCAAGTTTAAGTTTTGTAATTAGGATTGTAAAAATGCACATGATCAAATAAATCAATTTTGTTGATAATCGGTTTGGAATACAAAAAGTGTAATGAAACAAAAAGTGAAGATAATACAATGGCGTAAATGATGACCTATTTTATTTGTAATATTATACAGGGCGATAAATATTTTTTGGCAAATAATAATCGATGATACCCACACCTCCGCCACTGGTTTCTAAAGCCGGCAATTTTTTGTTTATGCCTACTGTCACACTAAATATGCACACCGAATTTGGCTAAATTATCTCAAGCGGTTTAGAAATTAAAAACTGTTTTTTAAAAAAACACCCTGTATTTACACACCAAATTTGTGTTTTACTTGGGAAACACACCTTCGTTTTTCTTACAACATCTATTGTTTTCGATTAAAACAAACAAAAAACGTATTCTTAATGGCTAATTTTAATCATAACACCTCTGTTGATAATTCAATTGCAGACTTGCAGTTTTGTGGCAGGTCGCCGTGAACAGAAACAATTTCAAGGTGACCACGAACAAATGCACAGGTACTTTTACAGAGCACGAGTTGCGTAACCGATTTGTGCCATTGAAAAAAAAATACGCGACAAACCGAGTCCCCTTATGTGTAGTAAAACGTTACGTGATAGGTTGGCGTGGCGTGCAACGAAACATTTTTTGATTTATGGCCGTTGCAAAAGGCAGTGTTGCACGGACGAACGTGACAGTTCGTTAAACGCAATCTCGATTTTTATTTTTCGTATGCTTTGTGGCTTGTGTCGTTCTGTGGTCTGGGATCGAGATCACACGTGACACTTTCATAAAATTATTATATTTGTTTCGAAAAATGTAGTTTTCGTTTGTTTCTCTGGTAAAAAGCATAGGCGCAACTAGAATCCCGATTTTTAGGGAGTATAAATTCATTTAGGGAGTCCAATACACCAAAGACGTTTTATTTTGGCACATTCCAGATCTGAGCCCCCTCAAAAATATTCGTAAACAACTCACACACATTTCAGAACCGAAATTAAAACACACCCTGTATCTTTTTTATTATCGTAATATTTTGAAGTAAAAAATATAATATATCTCCATGGGCTATTGCTTAAGAACCGCCCTGTATATAACTTTTATGTCGAATAACATGAGCTAATAGTCCATTTTTCGTTGTTCAGATCATAGGCCTATGGTAAATCGATTATATCGCCAAATCAGAACCACTGCGACAGAGCTGGATGTTTCCCAAAAAAAAGAAACCGAATTGCAACGCACACTTTTGTTCGAACAAACAGATCAAGCGGCCCGGCGATTCTCGTTTTTTTCCTCTACGCTTTAAAATATGAAAATGTTAATTATTGGAGCGATTGGAGCGTATCAATTTTTTAACAACCACCACGGTCCGAGCACACATTTTGTGTGCTTTTTAGAAGCCAACTTTCACTGAGAAGTCCGATTTTAAAATCGCAAATCGAAAATTACGAATTACTTTTACCGCCCGAGTCCCGAGCGTACAGTTTCCGGTAATAGGGCGATAAATGTGTAATTTTACGGATTTTTCCCGCAAAAATTCAAAGGAAAGAAACAAAAGACAAAGTTTATTAACTAGATTCGCATATTTCTCTTAAATATTAATGAAAACTTGGTTTCTTCTTTTGTTTGTTTTTCTTTGACTTTGTTGTCTGCCTAACTAGGCCATGGAAAACATTAGGCAATCGTCGACTGTTTAGAATACTAAACACCTACTAGATATGATTGTTAAAAGTGTCTCTAAGACCAAAACAATGACTGTCAAGGAAATCGTAATCTATGCATTTATTTCTATTGCTATGCAATACTATCGAAAATTATAAATAATTTTCTCAAGTTAAATATACAACGTGTTCCTAATAATATGATGATGGTGTCATATTGAAACTATACAATCAAAGGCACAATTTTTATCAATAGCTTTTAATAGTTATTTTTTAAATAAAATAATACACATTTTTTTATGAAAGAGGATACCTTCGTTCGATATTAATAGTTTCATCTCTTAAGGCATGTGAATTGTATTGTGTATTCCTGAAAATTTTTTCGTTGTTAAATATTTTAGAAATGCCTTGTAGATTAATGGAAAAAAATACTAAAATTGTAAATGTAATTTTAAAATGTTTTTAATTTTATTACTTTTTATGCATCTACCAGAAGGAAAGCATCAAATATCATAGCGCAAGATTATTTATTTTGTAGAAAATGATTAAACACAGCAAAAACAATCAGCAATAAACTGTTTCAGGTACGAAGGGCCAAAGCAAAAGCTTCGTACTTCAAAAACAGGGACCGCTAAATTAAAAATGTAACACCAGACTTACAGGCGACACACAGCAGGCTTGTTTGGTCAAAAGCGCACGGAAAACAAACGATACGGCCAACTAGATTCGAATCAGCGGCAACGCGATCGACACAGAAATCGCGCAGCGACTGACTAGATTTCGAAAGCTCGAGCGCGCGAACGCTTCGATATTGTTTTGATACAGTCAGATGGCTAAAAAATAACGCTCAAAAGTACGACCATACGTGCACGGTTGGCCACCACGGATTACGTTCACTCGTTTGCAAACTTTTATTAATTATGGGCGGTGCCGTGAATTAAAATAAAGCAAATACCTAGAGTGATAGAGCGATTAAGTACGGGTTCCACTTCCTAGGTCAGGGCCGGAATAAGCTTGATCCCATCTGATCTTATAGTAAAACTGGTGGTTTACAGAACCGTAGCTAAGAAGAAACAACATAGATACATAGAAACTCTTTTCTTTAAAGGCTACAGAAATATGTAGACCATAAAGAAGAGCTGCTTAATATTCTGTTATACTGTTAGAAACATGACCTTACAGTCAATTTGGAAGATTAATTTCGTCTGGTTTTAAGAACTAGTACCACTTACCTGTGCGTCCTTGACAAACGGGATCAAATCTTGGCCAATCATCGCCTGTAGGCCTTTTTTTGCTCAACTATAACTGTTTTACTTCGTGATATGTATGCGCCGTTTAATGATAACTCCGAATATTCAAAAGGTATCCAAAGTGGGTCACTGCCGACTAGCTTTGTCCATTTTAGACTAAATTTCGAAATATTTTCATATACGCGATAACCCATCAGATTTTGCATTTTTTCTCGCTCGGAACTGTAGTTCAAACGATTAGATGTCGCCACTGGCCACTGCAACGATCTGAATGTATCACAGGTTGCCTAACCAAGAAAACATCGCAGTCAGCAATCACAGCTGGCAGCTGGAGAAGTAAGGTTATGTCTGGTATTTCCAAATTGAAATCAATATATTCAAAACCGCAGATCTTGTGACTTTCATTACATATTGTCAGAGATGGCTGTTAATACTATTCTCTTGGATTTTTCTGTGGACCCGAGCGTGGTAAAAAACGAATCTCGTCTGTCGGTGGTTGCCACCAACGTTGAGAATATTCTGCGCGAATATTTGACCAGTCTGAAGCATATCAACAGTTTTAATTACGATGGTGGCCTAATAAAGGTATACACGTGCGATCCCGGGGCAACGGTGAACTTGAGAGTGTACAGCAATGGCTTAATAACTGTAAATATTGATTATTTCAAAGGAGACAAGCAGGAACCCATTTTGACCTACGATGTAAGTATACCATGCTATTTTTAACTTAACTGTGTCCTTATGACGTTTCTTGCAGCTGAGCAGGGTATTAGAACAAAAATTGAAAGTGTCGTTAGATTCATTTCGTTCGAAAATGCTTCCTCCTATTAAAAGGGGGGCTGTCGTTGACGTGTACTTGTCCAGTTCAGGTTGGCAGCAGTTTGTAGTTACCTGGTTTATATTTTTAATGAATTTACTTTGGCTATGTGTCTAGAGCTATCTTGGATGAATTTCCCACCTAATCAGGGAAGTTATAAAACGAGTGTTAAGTTAAAAGATTTTTTTTTTTAAACGTTACTCGTTTTACGACATTCCCACTTCATTTCATTTCATTCACATGACACGAAACATGAAAATGTATAATAGGTAATAATACTTTGATTGGGTAATATTACCAGAACCACTATATTTCTCGGTGTACCCAAAAAATTGTAGAAATGTTTGTTTATGCGATTTAAATTAAAAATACACCACATATAATAATCGACACACTCTGCCCTCAAAAATATTTGTTTTATTCTTATATTTCTGCATCCCCATGTAAGCATAGTTTTAGTAGCATGCTAAAATGTTATAGAGGTCTAAACAACTCGAAAAGGACGTTTTGGAACGGGTTGTCGATGTATCCAAGACGCAGGCATTGCCGCCTCTAAAAAGGGGCACTTACATGACATACTTTGTCAGTTCAGGTTTGTTATCTTTGTTATTGCTTCCGCATCAAAGTTAATGTAAAAAAAACTATTTCCTAAAACCTTATCAATGATTCTATGAACCAAATGTTATCACAGTTTACGTTATTTCATAATTCCAATTACGTTAACTCTGATGCTAGTTTTTATGACAAGCTTTTTTTGAGCATGTGAAGTTTGAAATTTTAATCTTATCTGGTATATATATATATATACGTCTAAAGTTTGTCTTAACTGTGAGTATTAAACTGTTTCTTGTCGTGATGTTCTGTGAATAGTACGATTATGTACTTTATTAATTTTAGATGAACGACTTTTGGAATACGATATAGATGAAATCGTCTTCGAACAGATCACACCTTACCAAAAAGTTCAAATCGTGCATTCGAAGAGTCTGGGAAATATTCTAGTTCTAGACGATCTACAAAGTAAAGTGTACGTTACGACCTGTGAACTTGATTATATTTAAATATTTTTCAGATATCGCGGAATCAGATCTTGTATATACTGAAACTTTGATGGCTAGGGGTAAAGAAAACTACAAGGACAAAGAAATTGTGATATTAGGTACGTAACTTAGGCACAGATATTTTGTCTGTCTTGTATCTTGCTCCGGATATACTGTACATATTGGTAGTACGGTTGTATTAATTTATTTTAGTAATAGAAATTACGAGTACTCTTATTGGATTTTCTAACGTCGACTAAATGAAGTACTAACACACACGCTTTGCACATACTTAAAAATAATTATTTATAATGCAATAGACTGAGATAGAGAATACATTGGACTTCAGTTTGATTGAAACTTTATTGTATCCACAGTCGTGTCGCTGTGCATAGAGTTGCTCAGTATTAATGAGATAAATGTTTAAGCTCTAAAATTTTTATACATTTTATAGTAATACTGCTTTTACATTATTCTCTACCTTTCGAAAATTAGGTACAGTCTGTTTCAATTATGATGTATGTTTTTTTAGATAATTCTATACTATTTAAAATATTTATGTATGTATTACATAAAATTACTAGTACAAACACTTCAAATGCATTGCTTCCATTGTTTTTAGGTGGTGGGGATGGTGCTCTGTTATACGAATTATTGAAAGAGAATCCCAAAGAAGTTATAATGCTAGAAATCGATGAGGTGGTTATGAAAGCCTGCGCTAAACACATGCGATCCGTATGTGGGGACGTTCTCGATAACTACTCTGGTCCTAACTACAAAGTAAAACATTCGTTTCCATTGTAGGTTTTTTTTGAATAACAGGTTTTGTTTTTAGATCATCGTCGATGATTGTATGAAGTCTCTGGAGCAATATATAAAAGAGGACAGAAAATTTGACTACATATTCGGCGATCTGACAGATATTCCCATCTCCGAAAGCCTCACGGGGCAGCTGTGGACTTTCGTCAATAAAATCCTTCAGATGTCCTTCAAAGTTCTCAAATCCGACGGCAAATTCATGACCCACGTAATATTAGTTTTATTACTTATAGATTTCGGGACTCGTTTCTTTTAATTTTAGCTGAACGGGTCTTCTTCTCCCGAAGCTATCGAGAAGTACAAGTCACAGCTGGACAAGATGCAGCCGCCCGTGAAGTTTACTACTTCTACGGCATTTGTGCCCTCCTTCATGGAGGACTGGGTATTTTGCCAGGTGTCGTTCGACCAGAACAAAAAAGAATAACGTTTCGCTACGACTAGCATCAGTCTTTTCGGTTTATCAGTACATAATCAACATGTAGACGATTTTAGGTAGTACCTAATTAATAGAATTACGCCAGGCAGTACGGAGTTAACCGCGTTTGGATGACGACAATTTTTATTATGCGTTCGATAATCAAAGGCGGTAAGCGTTTAGTTTCAGATTTGTGGACGGATTTCATTGCAGTATTATTCGTTGGTAATATTAATTATGCTTTTTTTTGCCACGGAAGTGGCCATATGTTATTATTCTGTATACTAGTTTGTCGTTAATACGCTGAAACTCAATGGCAGTACAGTAACGGTGATATTTACCAAAGCTAGTTAATTTAAAAAAATATATATATAGCTACCAATTTCTTTGTTGGTTTAATTTAACTGATTACATTTAATTTCTCCTATCGAGTGAATCTCAAGTTATATATTTTTATATAAAGAAAAACGAGACTGGTGTTAGTCACGATACGTTAATATAAAAGAATCTTCCAAGTGATGTGAATAGTTTCAGATAAAATGTTATTGTCAGTTTCAAGTTTCGTGTAATTTTTTTGTCATATCAAACACATTGGGACGAAATAGCATGTGAAATAAATATTTAAAATAGTTTTTATGGTTTTTTTTTTGTTTTCCTTAACCAAAATTTGCTTAGAAACCACATTTTTCAATCAAAAAGGATTCAAATTTGGCAGTAACTTTCCCCAATAGAGGTCGCACTGTGTCTTATGAAGATGAGTGTTTCACACAGTAGTAGTTCAAATGTATCAGCTGCAGCGGGAAAAATAATTGTTTTAATTTCAAAATTCGTAATTTTTTGTCATGTCAAACACTATGGAACGAAATAGCATGCCAAATAAATGTTTAAAATAGTTTTTATGAATATCTGTTTTCTGTACTTTTGAAAATCTAGTGAAGCAAAATTTAACTTTTCCAGTAGAGGTCTGTTGAGATGATGAGTATTTCCTACAGTAGTAGTTCAAATGTACCATTTTGTATTGATAGTTATGGCGGGCAAAGTAATGTGTGGTTATGATGTGGGACGGTTTTATTTTGTGATACATTGTATTCTGATGTTAAAATGGGAAGATTCGGAGGATGTTCAAGACGAGGAAGAGCTAAAAAATCTTCAGAGGAAGACAATGGGTTTGCAGCATGGGTATATACATTCACAAAAATGTATTCATAAACAACTACAACAAATATGTTTTCAGGGTGGTTATATGGAAGCAAAGAAAGCTAAACTTTTACAACAATTTACCTCTGCAGAAGTAGAGAAGATTTCTGATATTTTTCAAGGCATAGCCATACATGTGAACGGTTTAACAAGACCACCTGCAGATGAGTTGAAAAATCTGATGGCCGCTCACGGGGGTTTGTTTCACATGTACCAGGTTTCGAGCACTACGCATATCATAGCTTCAAATTTACCAAACGTTAAGGTATAATTTACCTATAGAAGTTTGACATAACCATAATACTTTATTATAGATTAAGCAATTGGGCACGGTACCAATCGTGAAACCTGCGTGGATAGTCGATAGCATTTCCCTGGGAAAGTTGCTGGATTATCGAAGATATCTTTTGTATACAAACCAGAGCTTTACACAACCAAGAATTGGTTTTCCCGTTGTAGAGAAACCTTCACCGAACCCGAAAGGAGTGGTGGCAAATGAAAGCATTTCCCCGTTAAAAAAAGTTGAAAGCAGTGCTTCAAACAATGTGTTTGAAAACTCTTCAGCTAATGCTTCTTCTACTGTTGTTGAAAGAAATATTACCGAACAAAGACGAGGCCCAACTAAAACTGCAGCAGATCCAAAATTCTTAGAAGAATTTTACAGTAATTCTAGACTGCACTTGATATCAACTTTGGGTGCCGAATTTAAGCAACTTGTGGGACAAATGAGAGATAAATCTGACGGAAAATTTCCCGGCAAAGAAAAACTTGTGGAAACTAAAGGTCAGGATTATTCAATCTTAACGTAAAACTGTTATAGTTACTTAATATTTTAGGTAAAACTACTGTGCATGTTCTGCCAAATTCGGTAATCATGCACATAGACATGGACTGCTTCTTTGTTTCTGTTGGCTTACGAAACCATCCCGAATTACGAGGAAAACCCGTGGCTATAACCCACGCCCGAAACGGTCAAATCTCCAACAATAGAGCCGAACGTAAAGCTAATAGAGAGCAAGAATTCGCTCTGTACAGTGAAAGGTTACCGGAAGGTACCACTTCTCGCATAGCCACGATAGACGCCAATTCCAGCATGTCGGAAATTGCCAGCTGCAGTTATGAGGCCAGAAAATGCGGTATAAAAAACGGAATGTTCCTCGGCCAAGCTGTTAAGCTATGCCCCGAGTTGAAAACTCTACCTTACGATTTCGAAGGATACAAAGAAGTATCTAATATCTTATACAAAACAATAGCGTCCTACACTTTGGACATAGAAGCTGTAAGTTGCGATGAAATGTACGTCGACGTTACCGGGATCCTTAAAGAGACGGGGCTGTCCGTCGACGAATGGGCGACTCATATTAGGAACGAAATTATGACGATCACTGGATGCCCTTGTTCTACAGGTATGTTAAAACAATATTAAAAAGTGAGATAAAATCTAATCCTTTAAGGTTTTGGTGCAAATCGACTTCAAGCGAGGCTGGCCACACGCAAAGCAAAACCATCAGGTCAGTATCATCTACAAGCTGACGACGTGGAGATGTACATGGGAGAAATACCGCTAGCGGATTTACCAGGTGTCGGTTACGTTACGCTGGCAAAGCTAAAGAATTTAGGCCTCACTACATGTGGCGATGTACAGGTTAGTATCGATTGCAGTGCTTCATTTCAAGTAGTAGTTCAAATGTACCATTCCTCTAGGTGGCATCTCTGGCGGTTATCCAGAATGAAATTGGCCATAAAGCGGGCGAAACACTCAAAGAACAATCCCTAGGCATCGACAAAAGACCTTTGAATTTCCACCACGAAAGAAAATCCGTCTCAGCGGAAGTTAACTACGGTATAAGGTTCAAAACGTTGGACGACTGTCTCAATTTTTTACAGAGCTTATCGATTGAAGTGTATAATCGACTGAACGATATCGGAATGAAGGCTAGATGTGTAACGTTGAAATTATTAGTAAGAGCGGCGGATGCACCAGTGGTAAGTCTTGTGAAAAGATTGCGTTAAAATCGATTACACTGTCTCTCTACAGGAAACAGCAAAGTTCTTGGGGTGTGGCGTGTGCGACAGTCTCACAAAAAGCACATCGAACGTAATTATCAACGACCCCCATGTAATATATCGCGAAGTCAAGAGTTTATATGACAAATTAAACCCTCCGTTTGTCGATTTGAGGGGCATCGGAATCCAGTTGACGAAATTAGAGAAGAATGCGCCGATGAACAAAGCTTTGAGTAATTTCCTAAAACAGCCGTCCAAAAAAGTAGACAGAACCGAGAAAGACGTTACAACTTCTGTTGAAGTTACAAATCACGTTGAAACAAAGAATATCGTAGAAAATAAAAAAACAGAACCAGTGAAATCTGTCCCACCTAAATTTGATAGTTCGAAAAGTTCATTGTCGAAACAAAGCGCGACAAAATCAAAACAAGGCAGACCTAGAGGTGGGAAAGCTTCCGTCAGGAAGCAAACATCAAGAAATAGAGCTCCCACGCCCCTCAACAAGTTCTTCACGAAAGATAAAGGTGTAGAAAACCATGGAAAAATACAAAAGGTAAGATAACGATACTTATGTTTCAAATAACACCTTAAAGATTTTTTAGCGTAACACCGCAAGTGATCAAATCGATTTGAATGTTTTAAAAGAACTGCCCGAGGAGCTGAGGAACGAAATCATAAAAGAATATGGCTTAGAACTCAAAGTTAAAGAGCTTGTAGCGGTTCCAAAAGCAACATCCGTTCAAGAGAACTTGAAAGCGAGTACAAGTAAAAAAGGTAAATATTATTTAAGTAAAGATATCGGTCTTAAGTTTTTTTTTTTTTGTTACAGAGAGGGATGTTAAAACCGTAACGGCTAAAAAAAATCCCTTCCAAGGACTGAGTTGGGAGCGCATCAAGCCGATCATTAGGAAATGGGTGGAGTCGGAAGAGCAGCCCTCTGAAGTTGATGTCATGATGATAGCAGAACACTTCCGTCAACTTGCCATCGACAGAGATATCGAAGTGCTGAGAAGTGTCTTCAACTTTCTACATCGGTAAGTTCAAGCGACAAATTATATGCTAATAAAGAATATATTTTTACTTTTAAGCATTTTCTCCGACTTAAATTGCTACTGGCACAAGGCCTATTTCTTGATCGTCAACATCACTCAGGAAGGAATGGTTGCGAGATATGGCGGCACACTTATGGTGAAGAGGAAGTTTCAGTGCTGTCGCATGTAAAAAATGAGGTTAGTAAAACATGTTAGTACTACCGGACATTTGAACTACTGTAGCTAAAAATGATTACAGAATTAATAATCTCTAATGTGATGGTTTTATTTGTGATATCTTGATGTACGAGGTACATCGAGAGACACAAAGTACAAATATTTGATTATAGATGATAATACATGATATCCATTTAAAAAATATATATATTGAAAATCTCCATTAGAGTTCTACCACAAATTTATCACTTCACGTCAACATTCCACAATTCGAACGAAGGTGTCACTGAAGTTTTTCCTAGAGACAGTCGCGTTCCTTGGAGAAAGTTCGGTACTTTTCCAGGAGTACGTTGAGGTCATAGAAACTGTGCTGGTTGTACACTATTTTGGTATTAAGCCTGTCATCGCCCTCCTTCTCTCCTCCCTCGGTTGTGCCAAATATGTGTGGGGCTTCTTTTGTTATGTCTGCAGCAAAGGAACAATAGCAAAGATCAGTTTAATGTTTTTGTATCAGCCGTAACTAGAGCCGAACCGTTGCAAGCTAACTGATTTATGATCGATAAAACTTTCTGTGCTGTTAACAGCTGCATATGATTATAAATAATTATGTTCAAACTCATTTATCACCTATCAGTGGTAGTTCATATGTTCAAGCTTGACTCCAGACATAACACACTCTGTTACAGCTAGGCAGTCCCGTGGGTGTGGCTATGCTAATATTAGTCATCGACCGTGTAATATGGGTGTTGGTGAAAATGTATTATTTATGCAGCTATTCTCAGAAATACACACCATTGATAGGTTTTGAAGAATATGAGTAATTTTATTTATATGCAGCTGTGAACAGCACGGAAAGTTGTTATTTACTCTGTAATGCTCGTGAATCACGGTTTAGCTTTGTTTGTAGCTTGTTTGATACATATAACGAAATAGAAAACATATTGTGTGTTTTGTGTGTTTCTTAGTTTACCTTTCGAACTATATTCGATTTCTGCACCCGATTTTTTAACTCCGTTTTTCGGGGTCTTCCGGCTCCTTCTTTTCAGTTTCGTCCTTTTTCCTGCTCTTTGTTAAAATCTGTTCCGCCCCTTTGCAGTTGTTCCTACTCTTGTCGATTTCAGTAGTTTCTTCTGACAGTTTCTGTACCAAGGTCTTTGTGTTATTCCACGCTTCCTCACTAGTTTCTTTTCTTTCTGCCTCCTTATTCTTATTCATTATTGCATTGTAATATTGAGTAACCCTCTCGAAAGAGGGCTTAGAAGACGGTCCTAGGAGATCTTCCATCGATTTCGATTGCGGTTTTACGAGGTTCTCCGGCTCCTTGTTTTTCATATTTGAGATGACCGTTTTATAATACTTTGACACCTTTTCGAATTTTCCGATGTTATTGTTGACGTCTTTTGCGTACAAAGCGCTGAATTCTTTGTGCAACTTGCGCAGTATTTCATACCTGAATTCCAGGATTTGTCTTTTCAGCGATTCTGGATCGTTGATCTTTTCCAAAGCGTTTGCCTCGTTTTTCTTCGTCATGGTAAGAATCGCTGGCAAGAAGCCTTCATCGGGTTTCCTTATTGGTTGTTTTATGTTTATATATGTGATTTTTAGGTCCTTATACTTGTCCAATATATTGAACACTTTTCTTGGTACTACGTGTATTTTTTCGAAGTGATACTTGTTTAAAGTCGTCAATTCTTCTACCCGAGGTTTTAGGGCGACCTGCGATATGGCTTTCAGAGGCAAACAGAGTCGTTCACAGGATCTCGTTGCGGGTTTAAGCGTCATTTCTTCTTTTTCCTTCTTGTATCTGTTTGTCGGGGTTTTTTCGACGTAAAACGTTATTTTCTTTTTCGGCAATACATTTTGTTTATTCTCCGGGGGATTAGTTGATAAGTCCTTTTTATTTTTAGAGAAATAGACGATTCCTTCACACCGGTTATATTTCTTGAACAGAGAGAAGTCCACGGAACCTTCGCGGATGGGTTTCTTCATCTCGGTTAGTAAGAATTTGTATAGCATTTTCTGCATCTCTAAATATCTCGGATCCAGCAAAACTTTATTCGATAGTATCATTTGCTGTCTGTGAAAAGTCTGTGGAGTTTTTTCGCAATGTTGCTGCAGGTGTCTTAGGAGATTTTTGTTGAATCTGTAGATCTTCTCGTGTTCTTTGTAGTGTTTTTTAAAAATGTGTTCAATCTGAGCCTTGGCGGGAGCTTGCCTTCTATTGTAGGCTTTGTTGTAATCCATCTTTGACGATAATTTCTGTATTAATTTTTCGGAGAATTGCAGAGAAGTTATAACTGTATTTTTTATGTCTTCGTTGCTTTTCACATTTTCCGGAATCAGTACTTTGCTTTCATCATTACTACTTTCTTCTAAGTTCTTCATTTCTTCTTCGCTTTGACAATTCGTATCGGAATTTTCTTCCGGTACTGTTGGTAATGCATATTTCTTTATATGGGAAAGTATAGACTGTTTGCGGAAGTTATTACCGTTTTTCAGTGTGTTCATCGGTTCTCCAGCATCAGAATACAAAATTATAAAATCGTCATTCTCATTCTTTGCAAATTTGGTTTTAAAATAGTGCATATGGGACATATAATAGGCGAATACTCTTTTTAACTTCTCTTCCGCCATTAGTTTCTTGTAGAGTAATCGTAGATCACTATCAGAGCTTCTTGGGGCTACGTAACCCGATTGTATGCCAGAAATTAAAGATGGGTTCTTGTTTTTATCTCTGTTTTCTTTCACCTCCTCTACTTTATCTTTTTTTTGAGTAATCTGTGCTTTGGAGACAGTTTTGTGGAAATTTTCTTTGATATTACCGCATTTCTTTAACTTTCTGGCTTGTAAGTCGGTGTAGCTTTTGTTTCGGTAAATCAGATTGTTTTTATTTGTTTCGGGACCTGTCTTTTGTTTCTTTTTTAAATGCTCTGGTATCGACGATGCGCTTTCATCTCGCATTCTTTTCTTATTCGTTTCTACATCGTATTTCTTTCTGGTCAAAGATTGTCTTAAATTTTGGACGGTGTACTTGTATTCATTTTTTTGCTGGCACTTATATCTGTCGTCAGTTGTTTCAGTGCTAGTTTTTTGTTTATCGTTTAACTGTGACCATGTCTTTAATCTAGTTACTTCTTGTGTCTGTTCGTCATTTTTTCCATTTTTCGTTTTTACGTTCTCGTTTTGTCGTATTATGGACTGTCTTATCTTCTGACTGGTGTATGTGTATTTATTTTTTTCTTCCAACTTGGCTTTTTTGTTTGTGTCGAAGTGTTTCAAACATGGTTCTGTCGTAGAAGTAAACTTTAGATTTTTTAATAAGTTTTCTTTTGTATCGGAAGCAGATTGAGATGAACATGGTTCCGTGCAGCTTTGAGTTCGAGTGACTGGTCGAGTTGAACTCTGCTGAACTGGAGGCGTGTTAGTGAAGTTTTTGTTCACATCATTGAATTTTTCCGATTTATTATTTTGTAACGCTTGCAGCGTGGAACTTAGTTTAGTTCTGACATCACAAACGTCTCCAATTGAGTTTTGAAGTTTTAGTGATATGTTTTCATCAGTTTTTGCTTCGTTTTGCTTTTCTAATCCTTCAATGGTTCGATCTTCAGGTGATTCTGTCTTTGTGTTGAAATATCCCTCACTTTCTTCCTTTCCGGTTTGAATTTCAACAGTCTTTTCATTTGGTTTTTTTGGCCCCATCTGTTCCAAACTGTGTTCTGTGTTTGTACCCATTGTACCGCTTTTCCAATTCAAGCTGCATCTTCCAATCTCCATTTCCAACTTTTCTCTATCTACTTTCATATTTTGATTCGTCCATATTTGTTCCAATTTCATTTTATTCATGTGATCAGTAACTATTCCTTTAGATGACACATATTTCAATTGCCCCTCGTGCAACTTTTCGTCTCCATCTTTCCATTCTAGTTTCTTAATTTCTTTGTTAGCTTTCGCATTTTCTTCCGCCAAATACATATTTTCATCGTTAACTATAGACAGTATGTGCCTGACTTTCTTGTATGCGCTGTCCAAATAATTGTTATTAAATTTAAAAGTTTTTTCTTCCGTATTATTCAAAGTCGTTTTGTTGGACTCCTGGACTTGCTCTGGTTCCTTGCCTTCTAATTTCATCGGAAGGTTTTCTTTTCTATGTATAATTTGGTTTTGCTCTAGATAACCCTTTTTATAGTCCCCGCTGTCACTTTTTATGTTTTCATTAGTAAAAGCTTCTTTCTGTACTGGTATTAATTTTTCTTCTAATACTGTGCGTACCGTTTCGCCTTTGTTTAAAATTTCATTGTGGTTGTTCTGATCTTCTCCAGATTGATCTGCATTCACTAATTCTTTTGTTCCTTCCACTTTTTCTTTGGGCGTATAGCACTTTGAATTACCAGAGCGTGGTAAAGCAGCTTTTAAGACATCTATCTGTTTCTCCAGCATATGTTTCGTATGCAAAATGCTTTCTTTTGCATTATTGGCAAGTTTTATTATCTTCTGTTCTGTTGCGAGGGATTCCGCAATTTCTTCAGGGAAGTTCGTAGATTTTGATTCGTTTGGTATAAGCAACGGTGCGTTCTGTTTTAGAATATTCTTGTAGTTCTTCTGCTTCCTCGTTCTCAATATATTTTTATTAGGGTTTGTTTCATGCTTCTGACTTTTTCTCAGTAAATGTGCATTTTTCTCTTTGCTTAATATAAATCTGTGATCTGCGATGCTGTTTTTCGTAGAAGGAATAACCAGGCTTGAATTTCTCTTTAGAGAACTCACACTTTTCGTACCTCTAACTTTATTGTTAATGAAGAATGTTCGAATTGTTTTTATATTTCTTTTGTACATTCCTTTCTTGGGTTTTATAAACATCTCGACGAGATCCGACCTTAATATTGGAAATTCGGCCTTCATTTCGTTCGCTTTTCCCGGGATTCTATTGTTCTTTCTTCTCTTCGGTCTTTTTTTCGAGGGTGTTTGAGGTCTGCCTACCATCGATTTGCTGAATGCTTGCGTCTTTATGATTTTGTTCGATGTGTTAGTATCACGTGGACTACCTGACGACATACTTACATGCATCTCCTGGAGTATTTTAGTTTTTCTCTTACCTGGGATCTCAACCGGTTTCTCCTGTTTTTCCTTTTTCTCTTCAGACTTATCGCTCTCTATTGGTCTCTCTCCTGGCGCGTAGTTGCTACACGTCACTACAATTTTATTCCCTAACGTCTCTTTACCGTCGTTCGACAACAACTGGACGGATAATTTCCTGTCCGAGTAATCTTTTGTACTGTCACCGGCATTTTGAGGTGCATCTGTTTTGTCTTGGGGTGGTTCTTTGTTTTGTTTTTCGGTTGGCTTTCCGCAGATCTCTGTGTTACCTTCGGCTTTGCCACAGTCTAGCTTTGCGGGCTTTTTAGTTTCGGGGCATAACTGATTTTTCTTGGCGGTACTTTTTTCACATTTTTTCGGTGTTTTTGAAGTTTTGTTTGTTTCTTTTTCGTTTTGGTGGCATATTTTCGCCCTTTTCGGTTGTTTTTTGGTGTATTCTGCCATGGTTTTGTTATTTTTGATTTCTTCTCTTCGTCCTTTTAACTGTCTTTTTAGTTGTTTTTGGGGGCCAGCAGTTAGCAAGTATTTGTGTGGTTTTTCTGTAGTTTTTATCGGTTTTGCTTCTAATTTACGTTCCGTTATGGAATCCCTTTTTTTACCCTCAGGTGTTGATGGTTTCCTTTGACCTATATCGCTCGCTTCTTTTTTCATTTCCTTTATTGGTTTTTTTTTAACTATGTCGCTTGCTTCTCTTTTCGTTTCCTTTATTGATTTCCTTTGAACTATGTTGCCTGCTTCTGTTTTCGTTTCCTTTATTTTTCCTGTTTTGTTTTCTCTTTTGGAAATATTTGTTCTTGTACCTGCTACTGTATACGTTTTGGAATCTTTTACTTTGCCACGTGGTTGGGACTTTTTCACAGTTACCGGTTCAGGGTTTTCTTTTGGCTTTACGCATTTTTCTTTTGCTTCAGCCTTGTTCTGTTTGGAACTATTGCAATGTTCGACTTTCCTGCTAGCTACTGATTTAAGGTATTCCTTGAAGCATTTTTCCGGTTTTCCAGTATTGTCTTGCTTTTTGGCAGTTTTGCCAGTTACTGGATCATTCGACTTTAAGCGCTTTTCTTTCAATCCAATGTTATCTTGTTTTGCGCTGTTGCAGTTCTCAGCCTTTTTACCAGCTGGTTCAGTTCTCTCTTTAATTTTTACACGCGTTTCTGTGGTTTCAACCATATCTTGTTTTGTCTTTTCAAGTTTCATTAAAGTACGATGTTGCGGTTTAGATAAATTGAGTACCTCGTAGACCTTTAGGACTTTTTCTAGCTCCTTGTCCGCATTTTTCATTACGTTTATTAAGTTCTCTATGTCACTTTTTATTTTAGTATCTTCTTTCACAGGTATTGTGGAAGAAATAGCTTCAACCCTATTATTTTTCTTGTTTGATGTAGTCGGGTGTTCCGACTTTCTCGTAGTCGAAGGAGTTTTAGATTTTTTTGGTGGTGTATCCTTGTCGTCTTCGAGTTCTGTTCCTGAAACACTTTTAGCAACTTCCGTTTCGGCAGATTTTTCTGATTCGTCAGACTTTGCCTCTATTTTGGGAACATGCTCAACATTGCCCGTTTGATTTAAAATGGTACTTAGAGATGAACTCTTTTTAAGAGAGTGTGGATTGCCATCGTTATTTCCCGAGTTAGAATTGGGTAAAATCGTTTCGTACACCATTTCTCCTATTTGCTTATCGTCCTCTATCTTTCCTCGTTTTAACTGCTGGAAGCAGAAAGCTTTGTCTTGTATCCTATTCCATCTTTCGTTAAAAGTGTTTAATTCACTCTTCTGATCGTTGCTCTCATTGCCGGTTTTTTCTGGAATTCCTTTCACTTTTTTTATTTCGTACATTATGCAATCGTCTTCGATCCTGGCCCTTTTTAGTTTCGTAAAACTGAAATCTAAATCATTCTGGTTGCGCCATGGGCCCTCGTTTGGTGTGAGTTTGACGTTCAAGACACTGCGATCTATTTTTAGGAAGTCGTCTTCGATCCTGGCTCGTTTTGCTGTTCTAAAAGGTGATATGCCTTGGCCTGTGCCGGGTTTTCCTTTGAACACAATAATGTCGGGGGTTTGGGGTTCCGCCGATGTCCCTGCGTTTGAATCGTCTTCGTGGTGTGTCGTGTAACAGCTGACGCTTTTGTTTGTAGCGTTTTCTGCCCTAACAAGCTTTGATGCGTCGTCTGCTGTTTTCGAAATATTCATTTTGTCGTTCAGGTTTGTTTTCTCGTATTGACCTTTGTATCTTAATTTTACGATTAACCTAGGACCTTCCTTCTGTAGTACCTTGTGTTTTTTTATTCCTTCTCTGCTCTTAATCGCGTTTAGGCAAAATGTGGAATTATCGATGTTTAACTTACGCTTCTCTTGAACATCCTTCATGTTCTCGTAATAGTCTGTAATATTTTTTGCTTTACTCGTATCTGTTGCTTCTTCTTCCTCTTCTTCTTTTGCCTTGTCGTGTTCCTTGTTCCATGTCGCCTCGATTTCTTTCAGCATTTTGGCCTTTTGTTCCTCTGCTAGGTCTGCTAAAGATTTGCATTTCTTGATTTCTTCTTTCGAAAGCGACGCTTGGTTGACTTTCCTTAATACATCATTGATCTCCTCTATAATATTCCGTCTTGGCTCTTCCAGAGTAGCATTTTTAGACAATTGTCGCATTTTGGGGTCGTTTCGCCCTTTGGAGGGTAAAACTATGTCCTTTTTCGACTTCGGTTGTTCCTTTTTCTGTTTGTCTTTAGATTTGGGCGGTTGGTCTCTCCTTATCGTCGGCTGGTTGTCTGGAACTGTGGCCTTTGCGCTTTTATCTTCCGCCTTAAGGGCGCATTTCATGAGGTCGATTCTCTTGACTAGCTTCACTATTTTTGTACTGGCTTCTTTTAGTTTGGTTAGGTTGTCTTGCTGAAACTTACTCAACTTGTTTACCACGTGGTTTTCTTTCTTTAGTGATTTGTTCTCGCATGGTTTTTCTTCCGATATTTTTCCCAAAAGGTCTGTGTTCTCCCCCTGTGCGCTGCCGCCAAGTTCATTAAATTGACTCTTTTCAGTTTTTTTTGGACAAGAAGTTAGATTGTCCTGCTGAAACTTGTTATGTTCTTTCGTTGGAGACTTGGTCTCGCCCGGCCTTTCATCTGATATTTTTTCGAAAGGGGGTGTCTTTTTTTGTGATACATTTCCTAAATATTCATTAAATTGACTCTTTCCTGATTCTTTTTGACATGTTACTTTGTCCTGCTCAAAATTAGTTATCTTGTTCACCACAAAGTTTTCCTTTTTTGGAGACTTCTTCTCGCACGGATTTTCTTCTGGTATCTTTCCCAAAAGGTCTGTATTCTCTAGTGCTCTGGGAGGTGTTTTCTTTTGCGATACATTCCCTAAATATTCATTAAATTGACTCTTTCCTGATTCTTTTGGACATGTTACTTTGTCCTGCTCAAAATTAGTTATCTTGTTCACCACAAAGTTTTCCTTATTTGGAGATTTCTCCTCGCACGGCTTTTCTTGTGGTATCTTTCCCAAAAGGTCTGTATTCTCTAGTGCGCTGCGTTCGAGTAACGATTTTTTATGTTGCGATACGTTCTCTAAATATTCGTTAAATTCTCTCTTTCGTATTTCTTTAGGAAGATGTATATCTAGATTTCCTTCTAGTTTTTTTCCTTTGTTTTCCGACTCATTAAAAGCTTTCTTTACGTCTAGCTTCACTGGACATTCGATTTCATTTAATTTTGGGACGTTTTCCTTTTCCGTTGACACTGTGTTTTCTTGTGTACTGCGTTTAAGTAACGATTTTTTATGTTGCGACACATTCTCTAAATACTCATTAAATTCTCTCTTTCGTGTTTCCTTTGGTTTCTCGAGGTTTGTTTCCATTTTTTGTCCTTTGCTACCCAACTCATTAAAAGCTTTCTTAACGTCTAGTTTCATCGGACATTCCTCCTTTTGTAGGAATTTATTTGATTGTGGTACATTTTCCTTTTCTGTTGTCGCCATTGTCAAAATTTCTTTAAGGTTCTGTTCTTCCGAAATGTTACTGGTCGTTTTTTGTGCAAATATATCTGGAATGTGCCTTTTTATTTCTTCTAGAACGTTACTGAAATTTATTTTCGCACACTCTTCTCGGGTTTCTTTCTTTTTTCCATCTGATGGTGTAATACTAGCCTTTTCTAAATTCTGCAATAGTAGATATTGATTTTCGCCCTTTTCCAAAATATTGGTGGGTTTTTGCAAATTGTTTTCTAACATATACTTTTCCTTAGCGTCAGAAACATTGTTAGTACATTCTACTAAACTTTCTTTTAGTTTCTCTTCTTTAAATTCTTTTGGTACCTTGACTTCTTTTTCTTTTGAAGTTATACTATCGATCACTCCCAAAGCAACTTTTATATTCTTCGGATTATCTTCTCCAGATGATTTTTCTATCAACTTTTCTAAATGTTTCTCTTTGTCACTGTCTGTCTTTTTCAAGTTACCTTTCAACAAATACTTGCTCTTCACCCCTTTAATAAAATTGGTACTTTCTAAACTTTTTTCTTTTTCTTCTTTCTTCTCACTATAACTTTTTGGTGCAGCTTCTTTTTGAACTACTACCACTTTTTCTTTTATAGTACTTTCAGTTTTTTCTGAACCAGTTTTCGAATATTCCAAATCACTTTTGGCTGATGATTTCTCCTGTGCCTTTTTTATGTCTTCCTTTACTGTTTCAACCTCTTGTACGTCATGTTTTTTAATATTACGGTCTAATGCAATCTTGCCTTTAAACTCACCTACAGCACGTTTTTCTAAACTAATTTCTCCCAGTGTTTGTTTTTCTTTCTCTTTTGTTTCCTTACCGTCACCAGTTTTTTCCGCATCTTTTTTTAACATCTGTACTTCTTTCTCTTTAATAGGTATAGTGGTGCCACTATTCGAATCTTTTTGATTATTTTCAACGCATAATTTCTCTTTTGCCGCTTCTTTTAGTACAGTATTCACAAGTTTTAAATTAGCGTCTAAAACGGGCTTTTCTTTGATTTCTTGGCTAGTGTTGGTATGATTTTCTTCTATTTTCTTGCTACTAGTTTCCTCTACTAATTTTTTCGACGCCTGCATCTTCTTTTCTGTTAATGGCACTGTTTCGATTTGTTTTGGAGTAATTTTCAGATGGTCTGCAGATGATCTTTGTTGATCTGTTACTGTCTCTGTAGTTTCTTCTAAATACTCCTTTGACGTATTTTGTGTTAACGATATGATACCAGGCTTTTTAGAAGCGGCACCCAAAATATCCTTGTCTTTAACCTTTTGAACAGGCTTGACTTTTTGTTCCATGCTTTCTTTCATTCTTTGTTTTATCGTTTCTCTCAATCTTTTATTACTGATTTTTTCTGTGTCTTTCTCTTGATGCTTTTGTTTTCCCACTGAGGCTGTAGTGGCGAGTTTTTCGGGAATTTCCTTTGAATTTTGTAGGCTCTTTCTTTTCCCTAACACTTGAGCTTTTACTTTGGTCTTTCTGATCTTTAATCTGCTTGGTTTGTTCATGGATTGTACATCAGTCTTTATAGGATCTTGCGCTTGTTTGGTTATTTGTTGGTTGTTATCCTGTGACGGTTGTTTTTTAATAGATGGTTTTTCCAAGTTTTCTTTTGGTGTAACATGCCTTGCTTTTATGTCTTTAGAAGGATGTTCGATCTTAGTCTCTGTTTGTTGTTTCGGCATGTATTCCTTCTCTTCTAGGGTCACATCATTATATTTTTCTGGAATTTCTTGCGATTTTGATAACTTTTCATCAACTAATGGCTTTGTTTCAAGATTTGCACTTCTTTCTGTTGCTTTTTCCAAATGGTCTTTCGTTGTTTGTTCGTTAACCATTTGATTGGTAGGCTTTTCCAAATTTCCTTCTGGAACAACACTCTCTTTCTTTTCTAGCTTAATAGGAGCAGTTTTCTCTACATTTTCCTTTGCTTTGTGTAGATTCTTTACGACTTTTGTTTCTGTACTGCTACAAGTAAGTTCTTCTTGTTCTTCATTCTCCTTTAAATCCACTTTCTCTATATTCAAATCATGTTCTTTAGTTTGCTCTTCAGCTTCATCAACAACTACCTCCAATTTTTCTTGTATATCTGCAACCTTACAGGCTTTTTCTTCCAGTGCTTTTAAAACTATTTCTTCTTTACCTGATATCACCTCATTATCAACATTTGCCTGTTGTTTACTTTCCGATATTTTATTCTTAATCTCTGCTGCTTCCAAATTATATTTATGTTTCTGTTGACGGTCCCTTACAGCTTGCATTGCTTCTTCCTCCAGCTTTCTCTGCTGCATCTTCACATCTTCCTTCAGTTGTTTTTCTCGTTCTCTCCTCATCCTCCTATTAGTTCTCTTTATTTCCGCCATTGACACTTTAAATTCTACCTTAACCGGCACTTTGTATTGCTCCATTATCTGCTTGAAGGGGTTTACTTCCGTGCTAACTTGTTCCTTGGAAGTCTTCGGCTTTGTATACTTGTATTTTCCCTGAGTGGTATTAGGGCTGGACGTTTGCGGTTTTAGTTTAATTTTTTTAGGAAGGTTCTCGCTTCTGACGGTTTTTACCGGGACAGGTCGTATCGTGGGTTGAGGTGTGTCGATCTTGGGCATCGGTAGTACTTTTTTGGTGATGTGATCGCTTTTTATTTTTTTCAGTGGGATGGATCGCGTTAGAGAACCCTTCTCTTGTTTCAGCTGCTCTACCGATTGGCTTCTTACCGTGTTAGGACGAGTTCTTCGAACCACTGTGTCTTTTACGGCGTTCACAGCCTTGCGTATGAGGGAATCCTCGTCTGTCTTCGCGACGAATTTGTCGGATATGGGATATTGTTTTATTTTTCCTTTGTCGTTGTCTACGAAGAGGTCTGATTTGAGATTTACTTTCTCTTCTGTTTGTTTTTGGGGTTCGTCTTTTTTAGGCGTTGTATCGAGTTGGTCATCGAAATTTTTCACAGTTTTTATTGTTTTGCTCTCTGTTTTCTGAGCGTCTTGTTTCGGTGCTTCCATTTTTTTAATGTCGAATTTATCGATAGCCGTTTGGTCTCTCAACTCTTTCAGTTTCCTTAAATATTCACCGATGCCGTCGGATGACGTTATTTCTTTGATAATTGTGCTCTTTGGTACCTCGCTTGTCTTTAGACCGCCTTGCGTTAGGTTTTGAATATCTTTGTGCTTGCTTAGGAGTTCTTTTGCTTCTTGGATATGCGTTTCGACAAAATATTTTACTTTATCGTCACTCTCTGCGATATAATCGCCATAGGTTGTGGTAACGTTGGCGCTGTTGTTGTCTTTAACGCAGGTAGCATCGATATCGAAGTTTTCAGGCTTCTCGGACAGAATCCGTTTAGGGTACTTTAAGGTGGCATCGACTTTTGGTTGCTTAGCGGTAGCTATGGGATGTTCGGTTACTTGTGGCTCGCGTGTTTCTTTTCGGCGCAGAACCTCGTCCGTGCGTCCATAGGCTGGTAGGTGTTTTGAAGTAGAGGGTCGTTTTGGCTCAAACTCTTCTGTTTGATCTAGATAAAAAAAATATATATATATATGACTTAGACTGAAGCGTGTCCGCAAGCGAAAGAAAAAAATTAAAGAATCATTATTTTATTACTTACCTTGTGCGTGAGGATTCTCCTGCGTTTCCTTGACTTTGATCGGTTCTTGGTACAGCAAGCCGCTTTTCTGCAGTAACTTGTTATATCTGTTCTTGAAAGCCATTCGAACCGAGGTGTTGGTCCGTCGAACGGTCGGGTGTTGTTGGATCATACCTTTGTTGTTAGCGTGTTCAAAGCTAACCTCTTTACATTTTTTCTGTAGCCGCCTTTGATACGCTCTAATCCTCAATTTATAGAGCGCCTCTTTGTCTTTTTCCGTAGACGTTTCATGCTTCGTTTTTACTGATTGTAATGCTTCAGGAACGGGATCCTTGTATACCGTCTTAACCTGCTCGTTTTGTATCACCTGCTGCTTGACAGCGTGCTGTAGTTTGTACCCGTTGGTGCCCACCTTGTACTGGGCGATGTGAGTGGGGTACGTTATCCGCGTCTTGGTCTGCTTGAACTGGGATTTGGGTTTGGCCGTCTTCATCTCGGCGATTTTTTCCAGTTCGGGGATCGTGATCAATTTCTCTTTCTGCATCTTTTTTAAGGTCTTCGGCTTCTCGTTTTCTTTGTTGTTCTTGGTCTCGATGTGCTGGAACCTGGATTTTACGTTGAACGAAGGTTTGGACGGTTGTGCTGCCCAGTTGGATTGCTGCTGGGCCTTGTCCTGGTTCGATCTGATGTCCATGCACTGTTCGATAGCCAGCTGGTAGTATTTCTCCGCCTCTTTGTTTTTGAAGTGTTTGTTGAAGGCAGCTGTGCTGCATTTGTTGTCCGAGGTAGAAGAGTGGAAAAACCTCGAGGGACCCGCCGTTGCGGACATGAGTTGTTGCTCGGCCAGTCCGACGTTCTGGGTAAAAAAAGAACTGTAGCTCTTGCTTCTCCTATCTGAAGGTGCCTCGACCTCCAAGGTTTCTTCCGAGCATTCCATCGGCTCGGTGTTTTCGTCTACCTGCTTGTTCTGGGGGTCCGTGTCCGAGACGAACTTTTTGCCGGTCGTAGCAGTTCTGTTGCATTTTTGGGCCACCTTCCTGTAATATCCGGTAAAGTTGGTCAGGGATCTATGTGTTTTGGAAATATTACTACATAATAATTTATACATTGTAGTGTTTATACTTTAATTTTGATTTTGATTAAGAGAACATGATGGAACTTGACAAGTCTGACAGTGATTGTTTTTGCTGAATCTAGTAGGTTTTCGCATCCGTTTTGGAACTTTTAAATAGGAATAATGGAGATGAATGGCAGACGACTTATTATTTTCTCTTTTCTAGGATAAAATAGTGCAACTTGTGCAGTCCAAGAAAATAGGATGTCATTTTACAAAAGTATTAACTATAAACTTTTTTTATATACATATACAGAGAGAAGATTTGATTTGTCTTTATTTAAGTGATACTTTTATTAAGCTGCAGTTTCACATAACACTCGACTGTAATCGTAGCGACTGTTAGATTAGCGTAGCTACACTGCCATTTGTTTATTTATGTGAAACAGTCTACTTTGATCACAGTTGATTGTCAGACAGCCTACTTTGATCGTTGTTGAGTTTTTGTCAAACAGCCTACTTTAATTGCACTTGAGTGTTAGTGTTTGTCAAACAACCTACTTTGATCGCTGTTGAGTGTTTACAAAACAGCCTATTTTGGTCACAGGCGATTGTTTATCAAACAGCCCACTTTGATCACAGTTGATGGTCAAACAGCCTACTTTGATCGTTGTTGAGTGTTTGTCAGACAGCCTACTTTGATTGCAGTTGACTGCTTTTGAAACAGCCTACTTTGACCGCTGTTGAGTGTTTGCAAAACAGCCTATTTTGATTACAGTTGATTGTTTATCAAACAGACCACTTTGATCACAGTTGATTGTCAAACAGCCTACTTTGATCGCTATTAAGTGTTTATGAAACTGCGGTTTTAAACCTTTGAACCAAATGTTATATATTTTAAGAGACAATATTTTTGTACTTTGTTGAGTATTAATAAAACTAATATTGCAAAATATTTTTTTATTCCAATATCATTTAATGATATAATAGTTCACTCACAACTTTTTACTTACAAATGAATAAGTTTGAACTACTAAACACGAAAGCACAAATTTATTCACATACACAAAAAATTTAAAGCACCAAGAAAGTTCAAAAAATTTGTTGTTTCTTTGAGTTGTCGAGGTACCAAATGTGTCCGCGTTCTACGGGCAGGCATTTCCTTAACTTTTTCACGCTTCTCCTATAATTATTCGGGCAGCACATCCTAACGTGTGCTCTGTTAACGTTAACAGTCGGTGGTTTTTTCCTTTGGTATTCGACGGGATATTTTTTAGCGCTGTTGGCGGTGGAAAGGTTTATCCTGGCTTGTTTCATCACGTTGTAGTTGTTTTTCGGGTAAATCATCATAGAAGCGGTTTTATTGAACTTCACTTCTTTAATAGAACTATCTCTATCGCTGGGTTTTATGTCGGATTTTCTTAAGATCGACTTTTTCAATTTAATGATTTCGTCTCGCATATCGCTTACTTCTTTGATTTCTCCGTATCGGGGCTTCCTCACGTTGTTCAAATTGAAGTTTTGCCAAGGGTAAGCTCTCTTAAGGGGTATTTTTGTGGAAGATTTGCTTCGTATGGGTTGTAGAGGTATGTCGTCCAGTTTCTTCTGGATATCGATGTCGATATCGAACTGACAGCTTGTTTCCTTGAGATTCATGTGGCTTAAAGCCACGTCCACCTTAGAATTCGACGAAGTTAATTTTACACCGTCCTGCGAGGCGTTATCGTTGAATTTTGAATTGTTCCACTGTTTGATTTGTTTGTCGTTTTGGCAGCTGACGAGGTTTATTTCGGATTTGGGTTTGTTGGCTTCGAAGGCGTCCGGCGACTGATCGGGTTGCTTTTGAGCAACGGTCGGTTCACTCTGGTTTCTTTTGATGTTGTCCGATGACTTCTTGTAATTTCGAAATATGTTGGAGATGAATTTGAACGGGTTCCTGTTCCTGAAGTAGTTCAAATACGATCTATTCATCGTGGCACGGTCAACTACTGATTTTATAATCCGATTTTGCACCATTCGAATTTTGACAACTCCTCTCAAATCAGTCAAAAGCACGGACTAGTTGTTTTATTACATTTTCTTTGTAATTAAACAAAATTATGGTGTTTCTATGCCAACTAGATCAAAATATAACCAAGTTAAATTAATTAACACTGCTGTTGATAGAATAGTTATTTATATCATTGATTGTTCAATTTAAATAAATAAAGATGAACTTGGCAATGGTCCTGCCAATTTTTAAATATTTACATTCCAATTACTTTTAATCCTAGTGCCATCTCTCGTCATATTACAGTTATTCCTCTAGTGTTGAATTGGGGACATTATTTGGTAGATTGCGCCACTCATAACTAGTTTTTATGCGTCTTCTGTGTTTATTAACAGTGCCAACTATCATTTCATGCATTATTTCAAAATATTAAAATGTATTTTGTAAAGTATTTACAAATTTTGAAGATAATATATTATTGTTATTATTCTTATTTTATCGAATATGGTGCATTGCACCCTAATGTTTCTGCTACTGTCCACCAGATGGCTGTACTGGTACTGGTTGAAAGTTTAAATTTAACTCCACCCTCTAAAAAAAACGTCAAGTATCGTTTCAGGTTTATTTAATAAAAATATGGTTTACAAGTTTTTTTTTTTTTCAGTACAATTCGATCATTTTAATACAATTCTTAATATCACAGATCAGAAATTTTCTTTCAAACATAATAAACTTTACAAGACCAACGCAAACTGTAAAAATCCCCGTTCCCCCTATGTCTCACCCATGGGATTGCCGAATTTCACCAAATTCGCTAACTCGATGGCGCTGTAACCGACGAGTTGCTTCAAATCGCATACAAACTTGTAAACGAAACGTTTTCCGTGCACTTTGGATATCATATCCCCGTCGTAATAGTACCTCAACGCCCTCGAAAGTTTTTCGTAGTTCATCGTCGGTTTATTCTTCCGTTCGCCCCACAAATGGGCCACGACCTCGGGGTGGTTCAGCTTGAACTCGCCCTCTTTACCTGAAATTAAATCCAATGTCGATTTAATGGTATTTACGGGAACGTAGCAAAATATTACCTATCCACTGTATAATGGACTTGTATTCTTGAGTCGTTAATAGTTCTAATAAGAATTGCCATAATTGTATCTGCCCGTTGTTCCCCGTCCTATTCCCGCTGGAAGAATACGTCGCCAGGTCCAAATAACGTACCGCCGTCGCGTAGTTTAACACCTTCAAGTCTTTTTTATAGGTAACCTGGAAAAAATTTGTTAAAATAAAGCACGAGCTTAACCAAAACTTACCTTTGGCCTCATAATTTTTGCCGGGACACGTTTCGGAGCCTCCTCTCGTTTCGTAGCTAAAATAATCGATCCATACAAGTACATGCATATTTTGTTTGCTTGGTACCTACCGACAACTTTCATTTTCCTGAGGAGTTCCAAGTGGGTCCAAAAAACGTCCCCGGGATCGTTGGGGACGATCTTCTGGAAGTCTTGTATCGTCAGACTGTGCAATTCCTGTCCCGTCATCGACCAGTCGCTCAGTTTTATGTTGGTTAAGTTGAATTGTCGCACGGCCCACTGTACCCAATGCCTTACGTGTACGGCGCTCCTAAAAATTTCGAAATGAATACGAATACTGTGAAAATTATATCCAAATACCATTCCTCAGGATCCGATGGTATTTTCAACCGTTCCTGCTCGCGTTTATAGTTCGAATCGACCTGCCACTGCACGATGCTCTTGGGGATCTCCGTTTTGGTATTTTCGGGCTGCTCCTCTTTCTCTGGCGTTTTTTCTGCCTCTACGTCTTCTGAAAAGGTTACTTTGACTTATAAATTAAAATTACCTGATTAGATTTCATTACCATTACCCATGTGAACGTAATCTTCCGCTGGTTTTAGAACGTCGATGATGTTGATACGTTTCAAGTTAGTTTGCACTTGCACGTTGACCTGAACTATACCCTCGCCCTGTACACATTGTTCAACCAAGTTTTTATGATCCTCCAACTAAAAAATTATCGTCATACATACCTCTAAAGAAATATATACGTTATCACTTACTATCTGTGCCCCCTGCAACGAAAAACTGTAACTCTGCAAGCTGACACCTAACCTGTTTTCTATGAGCTTGCGCAACTTCGTCAGTGGTTCACGAATGTCCATGTGTTGCATTATATACTGGGAATGTGGGTTGGGAACCATATTCATGAAGTCGGAGTCTAACTCGTTCATCAAGTTCTCTTCAAACTCGGAAACACCGTCGAGGGAATTCATTATACCTAAAATCAGATTGTAAATGATTCCCAGGATTCAATAACGTATAATTCGTTCTGTACCTAGTGGTGTGGGATCTTCCAAATGTGTTACTTCGTTACTGTCGCTAAGAGCACTGTCGTTACTTTCGTCCTCCGTTAGGTTACCTTGTGATTCTAATTTTATGGCGCAAATGGAAGTTTCAGGTTGGTATTCCCTCATATTACCTTCATCGTCCAGAATATACCTAAAAAAAAGTGTAAACAATGAGATTTTTCACTTTCAGCGACAACATAACCTTAACCTACTTCTTGTTGGGTTCTGACTGCGAGGTACAAATTTTCTGGCCGAAATCGTTTACACTGAGAATAAACGTTTGCGATTTATTTTTGTCCATGACTTTGGACTGTAATAGTACTATTTTTAAAGCGAAAAAATTAAAATCGAATATTTCCAACCTAAAGTAATATTTCTAACTTTTGACAGTTGGTACACCCCCTCCAGTTATCGTAAACGTAAACAATCGGAGCACAGACGCGTAATAAATTAAAAATATAGGACTAATATGATTAAAGAAAATAATCTAATAATAAGCATTAAACATGAAATATTGATTTAAAATATTATTACGACAGCTTCTAATGAGAGACCACTTCAAATTTTATTGTCCTTGCAGCTGTGTTATTAAATTTTGTGAAAAAAGGTAAACAGTGGATAAAATACAGCAAGGACGAACCTGGATTTTGTAAGTAGGTCAAATGTACATAGAATTCGCGTTTGGAAAAATAATAAACGTATTAATAAAGTCAAGAAAGTAATTTATATGATTCCATTCCGGCATGAAATTAAAAACAAGCGTTATTAACTGTTATAAATGTATTACCGGCATTATACCGTAGTTCAGTTATATCCATCAGTGTCTCCACCGTAAAAATACGAATGCCACAGTCGCCCTATTTTTTCCAAGGTTAATTCTGAAAGAAGAGAAGATGGTGTCCTGCTCCCTGCCATTTGACATTTCCGATGACATTCTATTTTGACATTTACGTTAAAATGTCAAATTTGTTAATAAAAAATTAGCTGTTAGAGCCAGATACGTGTTACATAACGGTTGTTTGTTATTTGTTGTGCACTAAACATGACGAAAGTATGCCGTTTGTGCCTCCAGAGGTTACAGAGAGGTTCAAAATACTTCAATATTAATGCTGTGGAATCTTTTACTGGGTTTATGCCATACAGAGATCAACTGACCACCTGCATTCCAGAAATGGTTTGTATTTGCGAGCTTAAATTAGATTGTTTACATGTTTTATAAGTAAAAAAACAAGTTTTATATGTGTTGTGGAAATAATTATATTTGTTTATTTGCAATATGTGCATATTCGTACAATTCTTGAAAATACCACTCTCCTTACAGGCTTTAGATCTCATTCCAAACCCAGTAATATGCAACTCCTGTCGTGCTGCCCTGAAGTCAGCCTATGACTTCAAGTCCCGTTGCCTGCAGGTTGAGAAAAAAATCAGAGATTACGTCGAAAGTCAACCGTCCGACAGTGTAAACTATGACCTCTCCCAAATATCCATCTCGGACTTACCGCCGGTACCTAAATCGCCTCCAAAGGAGCTTCCAGAAAAAGAAACAAGCCAGTCACCAGCATCAAATGATTCTGAGTTACTCTTGCAATTACAAAAAGAGGTTATATTGCCCAGTACGGGTGAAATCGAAATAACAAATGTTACTGCCAGCACAGTAAGGACGCCGAAGAAAAAAATTCATTCCGAAGTGAAGGAGGGGCCCCACACTTGCGGGCGGTGTGGCTTAAATTTCCCTGATGTTGGAAAATTAGTGCTGCACAAAACGGTGCATGGAGAGGAATTCGTTTGTAACTTTTGCAACAGGAGCTTCAAGAGTTTGCAATATTTGAGAAAGCATAACAATATGTGTTCAAAAAGTAAGTAAAATCTGTGTTTGTAAAGATATAGTTAGTCGACCGCTAAACCATTGTAAATCTTTGAAAGTTAGAGCGACTGAGTCACTACTGAGAATACATATTTGTGAATTAATTTCTGATAAAAAGTATATTTATTTTATTTTTTCTCTGTTTGCATAGCATTTGGCTATTATTTAAAAAGATATATTTTTTATTGTGTTATTAACTTTGGACAATCCTTAAAGCAAATATATGGAAAATAGGATCAGTGGTTCCATCTTTTGACAATTTTTAAAAGCCTAGGTTGGCTAACTATACCTACTTGTATGATCATCAGCTAAGTGAAAAAAAATGTTTGTACTTTGTTGTTTTGTAGTTAAAAACAAAACCGAAGTGAACCCTATCTTAGCTAAAAGACCTCAGTTGCCGACGAAAGCGAAGAATCACTTGAAACGATGGCTGTTTCGGCACACAGACGTAAGTGGCTCATATCTCTAACACCAAATGTGATAATAATACTCATTTTTAGCACCCTTATCCGACAGACCACGAAAAACAAATCCTGATGCAAGAGACCAACCTATCATTGCTGCAGGTGGAAAACTGGTTTATAAACGCCAGGCGACGCATCCTCCAAGACCTGACAAAGTTGAAGAAGCACGGCGCGAAATGCGGTATGTATGCGGTTGAGGGGAAAGCGCGAAAGCAGCAATTTCTAACAGATTGTTACCTCGCAGAGGATATAGGAGAGGATGTGTTAGATTTGCACACGGAAATGGACTTGGACGAGATGTCTACTTCGCACGCGTCGCCGTCCGCGGACCCCTCGACGTCGCCTTCACCGTCGGAAGGCGAAGCCGCGGCGGCTTGTCTTATAAAGGCAGAGGAGACATCGTTGGATCCCCTTTTCACTCCTGTCGATATAATGGCCATTAAGAGAGAGATCATGGACGATCGGTAACTAATATAATGAAATTTTTAAGTCCAGAGTACTGACTGATTTTTTTTTTTTATTGTACATACATTGCTTTGTCGATATTTTAAACGGACTTTTTATTGTCGACAAAGATAAATAAGTGTAAAGTGGTGTATTATGATACAATCTTAAAAAAAATTAATTATAGGTGTACGATTGAATTCTAAATTTTGATCGATAAGAGTGTATATTAGTTAATAGTATGGAATATATTTCCGAAAAAGTGTTTTTGAAACGTAAGTTGCAATGATTATTCAAGGTCTCAAATTTCTATAAAAAACTACCGTTTTTATTTTTCAAGTGGAGGGGATTGATTTTTTTTACAACGGAGCTAAAATCGTAAAATCATGTTTATTTGTTGTGAAAGAACGTTTTACGTAACCTTTTTCAGTAAATCGTGTCATAAATAATTTTGATGATTGTTTGAATTGAAAATAAGTGGAAAACGATCAAATATTACCCGTTTATTTATATCGTTTACTAAATCAAAATCATGCTTATGGATTTACGATAAATTTTGGTAAAAAAAGGCCATTTATAATTTTTTAACCAAGTTTGAACGATATTAACGAAAAATTGTTCAAATGTACCACAGCCACTGTCAAATGTCAGTGTTGTTTGAAGGATGTCAATATAAAATAATAAAATCTGGAATATGTTGGGTTTTTCATATATATTCGCGTCAAGAATGCAGACGTCTTACGTCACGACTGACGTTACACATTCGTTTTTATTGTCAACGTAATTTTCGATATTTAGTCGCGTTAAAAACAATCATTTTTTGCAATTTAGTGCAATATATAATGCAAATATTTAGTGTAGTATATAGTTTTATTACTATCAGTTGCAGTTTCTTAAATATTTTGATGAAAATGTAATGAATTATTCGTTTGTTCATAAGACGTAAGTCGTCTGAATTCTTGTCGCGAGTATATTTGTTTATTTTTTTAAAGGAATTTTAGAAGCAAAAATATGAAGTCCTTGGATTGATAAAGTACCGCAATCAATCGCTATTACCATGCCAACATAAATAGGGATTTTTTGATATATTTTTGTCTAAAGTGCAAAAAAATTAATATACGGGATGTTCGGAAAATTGAAAAGATAAAAGTTTGTAAATTGGTACAAATATTTTTTATTTTATGCTGCTTTTGGAAAAAATCTTGGAAAAAAAAATATTTAAACTTTTATGTTTCTTAGAATTTTTTTGATTTTACTCAATTTTTTAGATATTTTTAATTTATTTATTTTTTTAATCATTATTATGCTTTAATTCCTTAATAGTGTTTTTTCTGAAAATTTATGAGTACAATTTTTATTTTAATACCCTGGTGAAATATTGAAAAATATTATTTTCAGGAATTTATTTTGAGCAGTTTTCTGTTGACTTACAACAAAAGTTATTGTTTTTCGTTTTATTCGATATATTTTTAACTTTTTATATATTTTCCATTTTGTACATAATAAACGTTTTTATTCATTTTTTTTAACACAATTTTGTGAATTTATACTTTTGCAAAAAAAAATAATTATTCATTTTGAATTTTTTACCCTATTCAGGACATCCTGTGTATTTATATATGATTCAAAATAATAAATATAGAAAACAAACTTCAAATATTATTTTAATTGTATGAAATTTATCAAAATGCCATTTTGTGGTGGGCCAAAACAATTGGTTGCGGTACTTGCTTAATCTAGTGACTTGAATAAACAAATCCACACTCCATCTATTATTGATTGTCTGTACTAGTTGCCATCTCCTGGTCTCTCGATATCCAAATTTATCGATAAATCAACGGAATATCTACCAGTTTTGGTCCAAAATGTGTGTTACCTTACTCAAATAGGGTGGACATATTTACGGACATTAGTATTAGTCATACTGTTATTATATATTAATTTTATAAGTAAAAATATTTGTACATTTCATATGTAATTTTATTTTTTATGTTTATATTTAATTTTTAGAACATAATAAAATGTTTTGAAAAACACTTCCAAGTCATTCCAAAGGCAACACTGAATCGTTGATATTCGTCTTCGGAAAGTTGCAAAAGAAACAAGTGGTAGGTAATTTGTCAGTTCATTTTATTTATGATACAATGAAAATACACATAGCTTACTAACAAATATTGCATTAATAAAAAATACTTTCAAGCGGCCGTGGGGAGCGCGCCACGCCTGTCAAACGTAAACGATTTTAACAAGTCATAACGAAAACTAAGCGAAATCTATAACCGAAATGGACGCGTCCGCTCCCCAAGCCACGTTTTGCGAAGATCTAAAATTTGTTTCTATAATTATTTGTTTTACTATCGTACTCTTAGTTTAACTGAGTATCAGCGTATACATATACATATATATAGTCACAAGAAGCGTCGATACCTAAGTAATCGTCGAAATATCAAGCGATGCGACGGTCTTTGCCGCACACGAAATAAAATCTTCCGGGTACGAGCGGACAAATACCGTCGCACGTAATTTTTACTCAACTACTGCTTCTTTCAATGACTTCGAGCAATCGTTTAAAATTTATCACAGACCGACATAGCAAATAAATGTGTAACACGGATTTGGGTAATTTCGCAAATAATTGGAGCCAAATTTTACACTGGCCGTACGGTTTTCGTCTAGTAGTTCAAATACACTGTAGGTACCTACGGTGTTACTGGTAGTTCAAATATACGGTGTATTTGAACTATCCTAAAGGACACCGAGCTTTGAGAAGTCTTCAACTCCGACTGTTTGCTTTATCATACAGCTAATACCAACCTAAAAAATATATTACGCACTACAGCACTTCTATATAAAACTTATATACATCGTTTTCATAGAATTTACGTATACATCAGAAAATCGAAACACGTTTGGTACAAAAACGACCACCAGATTAAAACGGTTAACAATTCAAATAAAACGTTTGGATTCTTATTGGGATATGTGTCCTCGGAAAGAGGTTATAGTATACACTCGTACGTATCTTTGTGTTTGCGGTGGACGGTTTTGTATCGAACGATTCCGTGGCCGAAAAAAAAAATTACAAAACAGGTCGAAAATACAGACTACTTTAACAATATTTCTAAATATATGAATTGGATGGAAATTTCTCGGTTTTTCCTTAATCTATTTATTGTATATTTACGTATATTAGTTTCAGTTAGTATACTCTGCGGTACTCAGAAAATAACTTCATGTCATGGTGGAAAACCTAAATTAATCGTTTTTAAAATATATACACATATCAAAAGTCTTGGAATGTACCCATCAGATCTTATTCATAGTTAAAAAGGAGAGATTCCGGTTAGTTTCTGAGTACGGTTGTTTTTAACATCTTAACCCTAATACTGAACAATGTTTCTGAAACAACAACTTACGAAACGGAAAATTTAAAAAACGCTTAACAGTGTAGCATGTACAGTTACGTAGAATCTATACAGTTATATATATAATACTGGAATGAGCATTAAATTTAAAATTGCGTATACATTAAGAAGTAAACATGCACAAAGTTCAAACACGTAACTTTTCCATTTTTCGTTACGTATTTAAACTCATGTACATCTTTTAGGAAATTGAGGTATATATTACGTATACAGGTTTCATTTACAACAAACAAAACAAATGTACGACCTAAATCAGCCTTATAATGCGGATAATTGTTTGATTTCATTTTACGAGATTACCGTGAACGTATCACCGATTCGAAATTACTTCAGTCCGTTTTAGAGATTCTACAGTGTGCAAATGTTTAGATTCAACACTATTTTCATTTAACCCAACTATTCATTCCCACATCAATAAATTATTTGCCTAAAATGAATTCAAACAATTGTTAGTGATCTCCTTTCGACTACAAGCTTACCTAAAACAAAAAAAAACCTTGTTAATACTTTATATAAATTTTTATTCTAGTAGTTCAAACTACCAGTAGTGATATCCCTAGTTGGTAGATCAAATCACCAGTACATGTGTGTTTTAATTAAACGTTTGTGCTTACTTAGTAGTTCAAATAGAGTGTAGGTTCCCTTTTATCGTACTCACCATTAAGGAACATAATAATTGGCTGGTTCATTGTCTCTCAGCTTCTGGACTGTTATTGTAGCCTAACGTGTCCACGGAATGACCGTTTTGGTTAACTTCTCCACTCTGAGCGTTTGAATCTATGACTAAACTCCCTTCTTCGCCGTCGCTACTGTACGAATCTCCTTCATCATCGGAACTAGAGAGAATTCCTACAAGATTTTCAGTTATAGTTCGTGTAAAAAATCAGGAAATAAGTTACCACTTTCTAATTGCGGTTGCATGTTAGCAAAATCTTGAGGCCAAAACCGCCTATTGTTGTTCTGACTTTTCTTCTTCTTGTGATTGGGAGAACTGGCGGCACTATTGTTCTCGGAAGGAGCGCTAGCGTCCAACATGGGCTGTAAAATCCTGCGTCTCGCATTTATGAACCAATTGTTCACCTGTAGCAAGGTCAGGTTGGTTTGTGCCGCTATGTGACGCTTTTCGTCTTCCGTGGGATAGGGATGCTGCAAAAAATCAAAACAATAAGATGTATCGTATGCAAAAATGCTTCTACTTACCACTAGGTGCTGGAAGAGCCAAGATCGCATCACGCTGGTCGCGTGCTTTGGAAGAACGCCCCTCTTCTGCTTCCTGCCCCCTCTCGAGGTAAAATCGCTATCACAGTCATCAGCGGAACCGCCCGGTGTCGTCGGGGCTGGCGATAGAGGCCCCGAACTGTCACTAGGAGGCACGGGACATATATTAGCGCCTATCTGCGATAAGGGTGTCGACCCGTGGACTACCATGCTTTCGGCCGCAGGCTGGGTTTGAGGTAATGGTGGAGTGGGGCCCCCATAGTGCGGCAGTGGATAGCTCGGGGGTGTTTCCATTTGGCGGTCGATGAGGTTGTTCGATGCTGGCGGTACTACCTGAAACGTCACGATTAGTATTTGGAATAAAGTTTTTTAGGGCCTTACTGCCTGTGAAGGGCTAATCGAGTACTGAACGGGACTGTTTGAGGCTGACCCGCTTTCCGAGTTCCCGTGCGACATCATGTTATTATTATTGCTTTCCATATTGTTCAACAATCCAGTTCCTAAAACGTCTTAAATATCAATTAGAAATATTTGTACAAATTTGTGCTGGTGAACAAATTGAAAAAAAAATTACAAACCTTGAGGATAATCAGATCTTAAGAGATTCTCTGATTGCATTTTTCCTTTCAAACAGGTAATGTACCGGTTGCAAAAGTCTTTGCATAGCTCTTGAACTTTTTCTAATTCTAGAAGGTGTATCCTCAGCACTTGGATAGCTTTTATCATCTATAAAAAAAAACAAAATTTCTCTTACAGTCTTGGGATGCTTTGTATAGTATGCATCAGTAGTTCAAATGACTTGTCGGCTTAAGTTTAAAAATTTGAAAATTTCACTCACCAACCCATCAATTTCCGGTTCGTTCGCCAAAAAGGGCTTCCTATCCCGCTCCTGATGCTGTACGAACGCTTGAATGTCCATGTTAAAGGCATCGCTAGACTGTGGATCCGAGGACTGAGTCGCCAACTCGCACCGTTCGAACAGTAGGGCCAGAAGCGGAAAAAGGGGGTGTCTGAAAATGTCAGATATATTAATTTTATTGTACGTTTGCGTTTCATATATTTTAGGCCTCCTACTTGTACACGGCCCTTTTGTCAGCCTCGAACTGCGCCTGGTCGGCTTCCGAGGGCGAATACGACGCTGGCAGGGGCTGCTGCACGCCCGCGTCTCCAACCGGCGGTACACTCAGCATCGCACTCTGTATACCACACTCCATATCATGTTACCTGGAAAGAAAACACCAAAACTAAGTTACTGCTTATTTGTATTAAAAAAAAAACTTATAAATAATGTGGATCAGATTTGTGAATCAAACGCGAATATATCCGTAAATGATGCTGTGGAAAGGTGAAGTTTTTTTAACAAAATGATGTGAAGTATTCAATCTATAGGAAGATTCAAGGATTTTATTTAAAGAAGGTCACTACACACACTAAAGCAAATACAAATTGCAATAGTAGAAAAAGAAGATTGGTCTATTGGCGAAAATCACGAAGTGGCTGACATCTGTTGATAGATTTCTAAACTGCTGTAAGAGTGAACTTGCATAATAGAAGTATGAAGTTTTATGTGTTTTTTAATATCTTCCTATATCTTTTCTGCATAAATTTTTATCTTCAATGAAGAAAACTGCAGAATCTGCGTAAGACAATTCTTAAGTCGAGTGTGGGGGTGAACAACAATCCAACAAATCGTTTTTGTAGGTGTAGTGGAAATTTTCTGTATTTTTTAGTAATTTTGCAAACTTTATTGAGATCGTACGATATTTAGTTATAAAAAGTGTACAAAAATGCAAAACGTAGGCAAGAATATTTGCACAAAATCTTGGTTATAATCTTTAGCAGCAATTATAAACAAATTATTATTCACCCTTACGTCCGACATCTTGAATTTTACAGCGCCGTCTAGTGGTTCGCGAATATAATCCCGAAAGTAGTTCAAATATACTCTTATTGTATGGGCCACCCAGTACACGAACCATCGATCTTCCTCGAGAGGTCGTCTTTTATCCGAAACCAATTAAAACAACAGTCAACAATCAACGTTCCTCAGATAACCTAACATAATGGCACCCCCGTCTCTAATTATGGAGCCACCCCCTCTTGCCAAAAACACAATTAGTGACGTTTAATAGTTTGGGGAGGCGATAAAGGAAGGCGCTGGATACGAATCCGATGGATACGGCCTCTCTAAAATTTAATTTAACCAATTTAATTCTCTGGCAATGTCCATTACATCGTTTCCCTAACGATATTATGATTGCCCTGGGGGCGGAACGCTATTAAAAAACGCCGTTCCCGAGCCGGCGGCGCTAGTATACTCTATTCGATATTTAATTTAGGTGTTATAATTCATTAGAGGTTCGTCCCTTTCCATTGTTTTCCAAATTCTGCAACTTGTTCGTGGAAAATAACGATGCGTGTATACAGGGTGAGTCAGTTTTTTGTAGACAAACTTTAACAGAAGATAGAACACATGTTTTTAAGATGAAATTCAATTCAAAATAACTCGGAAACACACAGGAATTTCGAATCAGAAGAAGGGACATTATTTTTAGTAAACTATACGTAGATAATGAGAATAACGTTTTTTTAAAGAATAGTCATTGGCGTAGAAGTTCTGTTTAAGAAAGGGGTTAAGCATCCCCTTCATTCCGCCACTGCAAGTTTTTGAACATTATTATCGCTTGTTTTATGCACCTTAATTAATAGGCACTATCCCTCAAATATGAAAAAAATCTAAGTATTCCTTTATAAGTTATAATGAAAATTCGAGAACAAAAAATTATATTCAACACAAATCGGATTATATCGAAAACTGTTACTCCTAACGACTTCAACAAGGTATACCTTTCTCAGATATAACAGGTATGCGATACGATTGTTTCGATAGTCAGATGGATACACTAAGCTGCAAAAAAGTTCTGCCATTTAAAAGAGACATGGTGTGCCACAAGTGGCGCCCTCTACTAGTGACATCAAAATTAGAAACAAATTTGAATTTCTCGCCTGCAAAATCCCCCGATTTACAAATTTTATGCAAATATTTGAATTTCTTAAGAAGTTACTTTAATTTAAACTTTGGGATACAGTTATGTTAGGTTAAATCGATTTATTTTCTCCTAAGGAATATATGGTCTCATTTTTGCTCCTTCATTTAAAAACGCCCTAGTATTGCTCGAGACAATAATTTATCACATAGCCCTTGCTTTATTATGCAAAAGACAAAAGACGCCCGAAGATAGGAAGGTTACCCACGGCTACTAGATTTGCTTATGTGTCAATAAATATCAGAGATAAATGAGCGCGTATATCACAAAGAAAACATCCTGGGGAAAAGCTTGTCGGCAAACAAAGAGAGGCCAATAATACTACATCGAGATAATGGGTAGTTGCACCTTGTGTTTGATTTCTTCGAAATTTGAATTTGTGCCTTTAAAACAAACAATACTGACTTGAAGTGGGCACAGATTAGAATTGTATTGCATTTATAAATAAACTGAATTACGCACCAAGTTCATTGTGTAGATTAAGAGTAATTTTATAAAAATATGCTCATATAACAACAAGGTGTTTCTTAATGGGGAAATTGCATGTTTTTTTACAAATACGTACAGAAGAAAGAATATATAATTTTAATCGAAATGGCGTATACATTGTAAAGTATACGATTTTTTTTTTGCTTAACTTATTCTGAGTGAACGAGACCACCCTATGCCCTATACGATGAATTGCTGTTTTCAAGCAGAGCCATCGTTCTCCGGAGAATGTTCCATCAAACCCGACCCAATCGCCTCCTAATCTTCCTATTTAAATAACTCAACCTAATCTAGTAAACAAGGAGGGTGTCCTCTAATGGAAAAAAGTGGAAGGCACGACAACTAGGCATTTTTTACAGAACTGTGGATCTGGTGGCCTAAATAACGTAATATGCGGAAGGAAAAACAAACTAGATCAACATGCTGCCGAGCGGCAAGGCAAGGACAGGGTTGCACTGGGGAATTTGTTAGACTTGATTACCCAAAACGATGTCCAGACACAAGAGTTAACATGGACAGAGCACTTGGCATTACAGTGATATTATTCTACAATTAATTTATAGAATGCATAAAATTAATGGGAAATCATTTAGAATATTATCCAAATTGTTGCTTACGTAGAGGTAAAAAATCCAGGGTGTATTCTATGACCAAAAGTAAGAGGTCTTAGGACATTCACTGTCCAGCTACAGTGTATCAAAAATTTAAAAAATAAAACAGTTTTTACCAGTGTGAAAATGGCGACAAATGTTAGCGACTAATTTTACCAAAAACAGCTGAATCGTCATGGGCGTACAAGGTATTAGTATTGTTGAAATTCAGTTTTTATTTAATAAGATTTAAAATAAAGAACGACTTTTTCCGAAAATCATTCCCGATTAGATTAGATATCTAGAATTAAATTATTCCTAAAAACTGAACTAAATGTTTCAACACAGACAACACATTATTGTACAGAAAGTATTCTATTTCAACAGAATTCAAGGTCTATAGGATTGGTTTCGGCAACCCCTATTTGAATACTTATAACTCGATCCACCGAAATACGATTTGATTAATATTTTAATAAAAAATCAAATTTGCAGTCTACTTTACTAAACCAGGTTTCAGAACTAGTAAAACTGATGTTTTTTTTAATTGGCACGTTGTAGCTGGACAATGGCTGTCCTTAGACCCCTCATTTACATAACAAAATAACCCTTATTTTTGGCATCGTATGATTGATCAAAATCAATGGAAACGAAAGAAGGAATAGTAATCATTATAAAACATAGGCTACCAAACGCCTTCTTAAAAAAACATTGCCTTCCCCATTGCCACTGATTTCGCACAATGCATAATCCAGAACTGTCGATAAGTCGCTGCTATGACAATGGGGACGAGTATTGCTGATCAGAATTAGTGGCTGTCGCGGAGGTCGAGTACTACTTCGTCTGTTTATACAATTAGAAAAAGTGTTTATAGGGTCAGCAGTGCTGTTATTTTCGATCCGGTGTTCGGTTTCTCGTATGTCATGGATATTCATTCAGACTCGTCGCGATTTCGCTTTTATTTTGGAAATGCCATTACAGCACCACGTTCTTCTTGCCTAAAGAGTTAAACGTGAAAAGATCCGACTTGGACCGTTCGGCATCGTCTGGCGTGCAGCGTTACGTCCCCGTATGCAGTTTCCCCGTCTGGAAGGCGATTTCCCGCTGGATAGAGACGGGACCATCGCCCAAACCGGAACTCGACGCGTCGAAGCGAGACGCAGCGCGTCGGGAGAGAAGGACGGCGCTAGCGGACGCCCTCGACGAGGAAGAGGACGGTGCGAGGAGTCATTATGAACAAGTGTCACCCGGGGAGAGATTCAAGAGTACAATAATTGTGTTTCCCTCCTCTCGTACCGAAATGAATTAAACATATTGCTGGAGTCGGCGGTTCCTTACGTACGACGTTGGAATACGGGGTGAGCCAAACCAAGCGGGTTTATAATCAAAGCAAATTCGTCAAGTTGTTGTTATAATGCTTATAGAAAAAACTCAATATTAGCATTCGATAACAAAAAAAAAGAAAAGAAATTATACAGGGTGTTACTGAATGACGTTAATGAAATCTAGGGACAGGTTTTACGTTTAAAAATAAGAAAAAAATGTATATAATCGTTAGGTAAATAGTACGATACGCAATAATATTAACCTTACCATAAACGATTAAAAAACGAATTTCCGCAAGATACTACCAATTAAAGTATTTAGGGAGTTACTTTGTTTAATGATTCCAAACATTATCCACGAACGTGCATAAAAGCTTACCTACTTGCTGAAAAATCAAGGCATTTCGTACATCGTAGCTTCGTAGTAACAGTTTAAAAATAAACACAAAACATGCAATAACAAAAAAAAACAGCTTGTTGTATGCATTCAATATGAGAAGGTAAAGATACTGCAGGAATAATTCAATGCCGGTCGGGGCATTAGTCCGCGGAGTAGTTGTTTCCTGCAGTATCATTTACAGAGCGTTAAGTACCTGCTGCAATGTAGGTCGCTTCGTGTAAGTCGAGCCGCTTAGGCCGAGCAGGAAGTAGGCAGACCACTTATATCTCACCAGATAAAGTAATAATTATTTATAGTACAAGGGGGATATAGGCATTATTATACATGAGTGAGACATTTGTAATTTCACAAATGTAATAAAAAATGCCGTTATCCCACGAGTACTATATAAAATTTTGTCTAGAACTGCACAAATTTTTATCTACAACTACCTTAAATTGAAAAAAATCCAAAAATCAGAAGTTTTGATACAAAATCAAGAAGCAAAGGCATCGTTTCTCGAATAATGGTGGTCTTCTGAGACGGCCCGTAGCCAACTGTATAACTGGTCGTATCACATGCTTCCAAACGTTTCGCCGCTCTTCACTGACGGCATCTTCAGTGGCGACTGAGCTGAGAAGCCAGCCATGCCTTTTCTAATCTATAATATTTCTGAAAATTTTCCCTTAGCAGAAACCGACGGACGTCGGACGGGACTTTCTTTGGGCCGCCCCGTAGGGGTCGCAAATCGCGCAAGATCCTCCGCTGCAGGGAAATCGACTGCGGCCGGGATCCGGCGATGTTCTTTTATTAATTTTAACCAAATATCGCTTGGGCCAGCTGTTTTTTATCTGCTCGTGCGGCGGAGGGGTTTTTCTTATTTAAGATTTGCCCGGGCCGTCGGTGGATCGTCGCCTGTTTTTCCCGCCCCCCGCGGGGACGTTACACATTAATGAAGAAGGGGCTCTGCGACAGGTTCCCCGGCACGGATTGCGATCCATTTTTAAAGAAATGCGGCGGACGGAGACGGATCGGGCCAGATTGGTTGCTTAATATTTCAGCGATACCGCAATGATTTCACGAAAGCGGTCTTTTTACAGGGAAACCTTCGCTGGAAATTGGTTTTCCGCGGCCGGGTTTGATTTCTAATTAGATGCGACCCCCTGATAATTATATAACAGCGAAAACCGGCGGTTTTACTGCGTTGTTGGCGCTTTGATCCTCTTCGGTCGGCATCGGAGTCCTTGAATCGACAAACTGCGATCAGGGTCGTAGTAAGAACGTTTTTTTTTATCGGGGTAAAATAAAACATAATTATCGTTATAAATACAAGAATGAAGTAATGGAATTATCAATTTAAAGAATAAATTACACACAGAAACAAAAAAGATTAGTAATCGCTTATTCAATTGTAGATCTATACAGGGTGTTTCTTAGATAGAGGTAAAATATCCAGGAACGTATTCTGTAGTCAAAAATACGGGTTTTTTGTATACATATAAATGTGGGGTCTTTACATTTACAAAAAAACGATGTCGATCGCTGTCGTTCGTGGTAGGACAGACACACTGTATAAATTACATTTGATTAAAAATAATTTTAGATGAAGCGGCGGGTCTCCTGGCGAGCCGCCACTGTATTTTGGCATCCAAGAGCCATTCCGTACCTGCTCTCCGCCCGAGAGAAACGTATCCTCGAAACGCCGATAACATAAATATTTCCTAAAAACGCACCCCACATCGATAAACCGAAAAAAAAAACAAATTTTCTCCTCACGTCTGGAGATCGGAAGGTAAGACCGTGAATCGTATATTTTGTTGCAAATTCCACAACCGTCACACTTTACCATATTCAAATTATAACTAAACAGCCATAGACATTTTAGACATGTACGAGAGCTGTAAGGAAAACCGGCACGCTGCAAGCATGGGCGGCGCGACGACGAACAAAAGGAGGCGTTGGTCATGAAAATATACGTATTGGTCTCCTATAACAACATAATATTACAGAAGAACAGTACTTTTATTTTTTCGAGAACTGTCATCAAAAGTCGAAATTTTCAGTTTACAAAGTAAGTCTTTTTTTTCACCTAGCTCACATAGAACATCAAAGTCAATTTTTTGTTGTAGAACATAAAACAAACGTCAAAATAATTTGTTATTTTTTCAAAACATTTATGATTTTATTAATTAAACAATATTCATTTTAAGTAATATAACACTTCAATACAAAACAGTAACTATTGTAAACAAGAGCATTACAATTTATTTTGCACTACATTATTTTGTAAATTGAAAATGCCGATATTGCAGTGAGTTAAATTTATGCCAGATCCAGTGCTGTCAGTTATCGTAGCTTTTAGTTCTATTTTCCTTCTTCTTCATTTTAGAGACAGCTCATATAATAATTTGGCCAACTATGACATTATTCATTAAATAGAACGTACTAGAAAACAGGAGGGGGTCATTCTACAAGAATATACGACAAATCAAGTCAATTTGAGGTTAGGCTAAAGCGAAGCCTAAATAAAGCGATAATTTCGAATCTGTTCTTCACTTGTTTTCACGGCTAACATGATTTCTAGCACGGCCACCTTCTCGGACAACCTTATGAGGCCAACCCCTGCCTCCTACGACTCTGGCCGGTCCGCGATCTTAGAATGAGACGTAAAATATCCCTGCTCGCGAGGGGTTGCCATTTCATAATGTTTGTTTTCCTTTTTAACGAGTTGGAGAAACGCTGGCGGAAAATAGAACACTGCGGTTCGCCCCGGTTTGATCTCCCGGCCATAAACGGGGGGGAGGGGGAGGCCGAGGGGGCGGATGGAACTATTTCTATTGTCGGTCGGGCTTGATTTTGTCAACATCTCGGCGATAAACCACGGGGAAATGGGCGACTGTCAAAATGTGGCTCTGGCGGGGGTTACACAGGAAATTTGTTGATGCCAGATAGGGGTTTATAGGGCGTCTGGAGATAGTGCGGTCCGACTAGGAAAGTTGTAGTCGTAGGTATCAACTAGAAGTTTTTTTGTGATTATTTATATTGAATTTTGTACGGGATGTTCTCAAAATGCGCGGTAAACTAAATACAGGGTGTCCGGAAAATAATGGGACCCCGCGTAAACATAGCTCCAGTGATCAAATAGAACCGGTTTAGACAAACTTAGCTCTGTCCGAAAGCGCTTCTTTTAGAAATTACAGGGCTTAAAAAATGTTTTCTTGTTATGGTCATAATTAAGAAACAAAACGTCCAATCATGTTAAAATTTGGCACAGTTATGTTTAAATAAAAATATATAAAAAAGAGCAGTTCAAAAATGATTTAAAAATATACTTCTGCACGTCACTGTAAACTGGTCCACTGTAAAACCTGAAAAGGATAATAAAATACTGCGATAATAATGACACTTCCTGAAAACAATTTTCGATGATCTTTTCGTTAGATCTCTATTCATGAGTTGAAAAATCAAGAGCTTATGCCAAAAGTTGATAGTATATGTCATTACAAATACGTCAGCAGTTTAAAACACCGAATTCGTTTTAAAGGTTGGTCGAGGTTGTATGAATTAGGTCTGTGACAGTCCAAAACAGGGGTTTAAATATTGATTTGAATTTTTTTTAATATCGTCACGTATTATACTCATTTTCCCTAACTCCTCGTAAAATTAATGACATTATGACTGAATCGCTCTGTATGCAGAGAAATTTCGCATTGTATATTTCACCTTATACATACAGTCTGACTCATTCAAATGGAAACAGGTCTGTAAAAACGGTATTTATTACTTATCCGATATATTTCGTTTTTTTTTTAAAGATGGAACAAGTAAAGTAAAAATTCAATTCTGGCGCAATATTTAAATTTGTTTTATATATTCAGGGCGTACTTCGATTATTTTCCACTGTCAAATTAAAAAAAACTGTTTGGTGATTTTTTTTTCTTCAAATCTATCTACGGCACTGGATTCAGCATCCCCTAAAACGTCAATGTTCTTCTTAACAGATCAATATCGCAAAATCTATAACTACGGGGAGTGTTATACAAAATGCAATAATATACAGCGTGTTTTATTTAAAATGACAGGTTGGAGTCGACTTCAGGTAAAACTGAAAGTGATGGAGTGTTCTATATATTTTAGTTGTGTTCGCCCCAAAGACTTTGCCATGTTGAAAAATTTTAAATTTTTTCGATTCAGTATTTCCCCAGATATGTAACGATCGACGCAGTTCACCCTGTATGCGGAAAATCTAGTAATCGTTGTAAACTAAATATTTTTTTTAAATTTTGGTAAATTTTATATATAATTACGCAAAAATATAATGAGAATTTACGTGAAAAAAGTGTAAATTTAGTCAACACCTAATCAAAAATATTTTCATTAACACTATGAAATTTGAAATAAATTTAAATACGTTAAACTAATTTTATAATACAAAATTTGGTATGTCTAAAATGCAACTGAAAAAAGAACAGGACCGTACCGAACAGTATACCTACGCTACTTATAAAATAAATAGTTACCTGTGGAACTATCTGCAAATAAAAAACCTCTCACGTATTTACAATCGGGAGCTATGACTGCAATTATATTACAAATAAAGTTTATTATAGCGTAGCTAATGCATCAATATCGCATAACGCCCATCCATATCGAAAATACTCCGGCAAAGTGCTTACTAATTAGTTATTGGATCTATTAATTATTGTATGCGCTACGCTGTTACACAGCTAATGGGTATGTTTATCACCAATTAGTAAATGGAAGGAATTAATAAGGCAGTGTAAAAACACCCATTCAACACCTTTGTGTTAACTGGTGTTTACATTAAACAACATAACCTAGCATGCAGCAGGTTAAAGTGCTAAATGAAATAAAAAATAAACGAAGGGCAAATCATTTAACACTTATTATTGTCTGGAAGCTAACCGGGGCAGCAGAGAATGTCCGTAAACGGGAATCGGTTCGGAATTTTTTGTTTTATTCGAATAAAAATAATTGTAAACTTACATATTTTCAAAAAACCTTAAAATCCATCAAGCAGGCCTCCCCAGCTCACTTTACGGCGAACATTTGAATGAACCGGGCAAGGTTAACTTGACCACACGAAGAAAAAACCACCACCAAATAAAATTAACTGAATAACACCCCCGAAATTTGTTCAAAAACAGCGCGACGCCGTCACAAATGTTTCCGATTAGAAAAACATGTGACTTCCGTATTTTTCAGCAAATTTTCAAGTGTTTACATGTCACTCTTACAGTAACAAATGAGTTTCTGTCTAGACGACAAGACGTATGTCAATATTCGTCAAAATCAAAATGGCTACGCCTTTAATTTTTAAGCCTCGACAGACGTCGCCATCCATCTCTCAGTCTGACGTTTATAGACCCTCACAAATCTCACGTGACGTATTTCTTTGATCGTCAGTCTTTAAACACGCCCAACACTTAATAACACGATGTTAATTCGAATTTTAGCGCCAAATGTGACGGTGGAAGCTATTTTTTTATAACGAAATATGTTAAAAAGTTGCCATTTAATACAAAACTATCCCCATAAAGTGCTGGAATTGCGAGAATTATAGAAAAATTCGCAAAATAACGGGCATGCGCTCTATCTGATGGAAATGTGCTTTTTATTTTTGCGTTTTATTGATAAAAGCTGAAATATATAGCTACGGTTTACTTTGTCCCAGAAAAACGTTTGCACTAGCTTTTCTTAAACAATATAAAATAGTATGTGTGTGCCTTTGTACCTTATATTTTGCCAAATATTTCTGATTACTAGAATTTATATAGACTCCGCCTACTTAATTTCATTCCAGTATAGTTGTCGCCATCTTTAGGCATTCAGTTGAACATTACTAAAAAGCGGTCAATAAAATTACAGATAATCTCTCCAGATTTGATCACAGTAGAAACGCCATCTATTAATATAACCTTGAATAGGTGGCTACAATTTTGGTTTTTTTCCTGGATTTTACAGGGCCATTTTATTTTTTTTTTATAAATTTTGCGCCAAACTACAGATTGTAGAAAAATCCTAAAACCAACATAAAAAAACTCGAAACAAAAATAAATTTCAACAAAAAAATAATTTATTGACGATTTGGCAACATTTTTTCTTACATATACTATAAAATGCAAAACACAACAAGGACAACACCAAACAGTACACAACCAGTTTTATCTTGAAATGGTATCCTTTCCACTGGTTTAAATCCTGTACGTGACTAAATTTATTCCGGAACTCCTCCGGTAATTCGAATTTGCTGGGCTGCGGAAAGAACGACATGTAGAAATCGTACAGTATAGCTCGAACTAGCTCATTCTCGCTGGTTTTAGTCTCGTCCAGATTATCGTTCAAGCAGATGAACTTCCTGCAAAAAAATACACCGTTGAAAGTGTTGTAGTCAACTCGGGACACAATTTAAGTCCCGTCACGCACCTTCTATCGTTTCGTATGTCGTCCAGATTACCGATGACGTCGCTGATGTTGGAGTTGAGCATCTTGAACGTGACGTACTTACTCTCGGCATTGGGGACGATCTCGTAAGCGTATTTCGGAGTTGTACCAAATCGTTGCGTAAGAATACTGACAAGGGAAGGGCAATTTATGACTAGATTTTTTGCTATCGTAGGCTGCAAGGAATACAAGCGCTGTAAAGTGAAATTTTATATTGCAATGTTTCCTACCAGTTTAGAATCGACGTATCGCTCGTAGGGTGGCGTTTCGACTTCTGGGAAGTTGCCGTTTTCCGTACAGTTGAGTAGTAGAGACTCAAAGTGGTCTACGGTGGCGTAGCTCAAGGGTAGTTCGTACAGTTGCGTCAGTAACGTTCTGATCTCTCTGTCCGACCAGGTGCTGAAAGTGAATACAAAATGATATACGTAGAGGTCGTCTAATAACAAAAAATTTGTATACATTAGGTATTAAGAGCGTTCTATAGTTGGGCCGCCATTATGAAATTAGTAAATTACTAATTTTGAGCTCCATACTTGTCGTAATGAGCCTATTTTTGGCAAGTTGCTTTAGAATTAAAGTTCACACAGTGGAAAGTTATCCACTTTTATGTAAAACAATTACAACATTCGTAAAGTTTGCATAATGCAACGTAATTATACCGTAATGTCACTTAATTCGACATATTTCAGGTAAATACACTGTAATGCCAACTAATATATATTAATATTCAATTACGTGTTCATACCTTGAGGAATCAGTGTCGAATTCATTGAAAATATCCTCGATACCGCGTTTCACGCTCTCCGATATGACAAAGTAGTAATAACTAAAGGAGAACTGAATGTCGTCTCCTCTTCGTACCCTGTTTCGTTCCGTAACGGCAAACTCTCTCTCAAAAGTCGAATGTAACGCTTCCATTATATCCCTATCGACTAAAATAGGAGCGTGAGAAGGAACTCTACGAGTTTTAAACCCATACTTTCTGTTCAACAGTCTATTGGTATGTTGCAGAGACGCGCTATAGGCATCGATGTTGATCTTTGGCTTCAGCTTGTCTAAAAACGTACTGTTGCTCGGTTTATAAAAGCTTCTACGCTTGCGTTTCTTCCGTTTCATCTTATCTTTCTTTATTGTCATCTTATTGTGTTCGTTGACAAAACTCGACAGGTTTCTCATATCGTTAAGGCTGAAAACATTCAACAAATAGTTGCTACGCCTGTTGTTCGATGACGGCTCCGTTTGTTTCAATTTTTTAGTCGTCACCCTAAAAGGTAATAACTTTTTCATAAAAGACCTGTAGAAATTCGCCCTAACTTTCTGTACGGTATCGGCTAGAATTTGGTCCTTGGCGTCGTACTCCTCTATATTATCGAATTCCTCAGTTGTTACTTCCAGAGTTGTCTAAAAAGAATATAAATGAGTGATTTTGTCACAAAATGTCAATTTACAACCTTCTCATCCGATATCTCGCAGTCCCCTCCGTCCATTTGGCATTCGGGTCGGAAGCAGTCTTTGTCACATTGGCCGTCCGCTACGTACATCCACGGGCAATTTGGTGAACACTGAGGCACTGGCCATGCTAGATATATGAGAAAACCCTTGTTGGGTGAGAAAAAATCCTCGATATATGTGGGTTGACCCAAAAATATATCATCGTTAAAGTATATGAACTTCTTCGACAAACCTGGAATTCTAAAATATACGTTTATTTAATATAATTTATAAAACCATTTTTTTAGCTTTGTTCAATCATAATTTGTACCTGTGCAAGTTGCTTTCAATAGCAGGACTAGAAAATGTTGGTAGACCGATTTTTTCTCTAAATATTTCATCGTGGGTTATTACAGACACTTTTTCGTAATCCAGATTCAACCAATACGGTATCTGACCATTTGTTACTATGTACACATGGTTTACCCAAGGCGCATATTTCTCTAACGATCTAAAAACAGTTCACTATCGTCTACTTAATGACATTCGAGTTTATAAATACCTTAAAGAAAATTTCAGTTCATATTTATCGTCAAAGCGTTGTTTTGATATGTCGAAGCTTTCGTTTCTTCCATTTACGAACTTATTTAAACTTTTTACGAATTGAGGGTCAGAGCCATTGACCCACGTATAGACGATATCTATTGGTTCTTGTGAACGGCAGTGGAAGTTAGACTTGTTCATGATGTAGAATGAAATCTACGGATATACATTTTATTTGAGTTATATAAGATTAATGTTAATTTACCTCAAAAAATCCAAAATATATAAATAACAATATCACAACAATACTCAATGCAACGAGAGAATTGTAGAAAAAAAATCTTCTCTTAAGACGAAATATCACAACCATTTTAAGTACACAACTTCGGAATAGCCTCAAATGTTACATTTTTAAATAAAATGGAGATATAATTTGCAAAGCTGGTCATTAGTTGCAGTAACATTTTTTATATTTTTATACCGATTTGGAGACATATTCCCAGCACTTTTTATAACCTCTACTACCTTTTTTTGACACTTTGACATTCAAGGTTTAATTATTTGAACTACTCCCATATTAAACTACTAGTAGGTAAAACAATCCAAAACGCTAAATTTTGTATTGATCGTTCTGTGTCGTGTAAATAAAAACAAGCAATTATGAACGTATACTTGTTCATTTTATTTTATAGTCTTTCATTTTTACTAACTTCAAACGCCCAACAGTGTCAAAATCCTCAAGTAGTTTCGACGTCTTATACGACACAAGACGCCACTGTATTGAAGCATATAGCGTATATTTCGAATTTTCAAGTAAAATGCAAAAGGGGCGATCCAGGGAACTTGTACGCCCTATTGGGGGATGTTATCACGCCAGTTGCGTCAGTAGGAGCTGGAAAGTATCAAATAAGTTGGACTGAAGACGTAAAAACTGCTAAAACAGGTGATATAGTGATACCAATTTTCAACGAGAGTGGCTATGTTGCTGCAAAAAAAATGCTCAGGACTGGAGAAGATATTACTACAGTCCCAGCCTTTACTAAAATAGTAATAAATCATCCAGGCATTTACGTTGGACCCTGGATTTCATGTGAATTTTTAGCTGTTGGCTTTTCAGTTGCCATTGCCTATATTGCTATTCATTTTCGCTCCAAATTGTTAAATTAACGAAATATATTTGTCATGTCTTGAATACAATAAATATTTCCAAACTACTACATCTAATTTAATTCAACAGAACCACAAACTATAAAATAGTTTTAATTCAATTTAAAAATAAAGAATTTCTAGTTACAAAACTGTGAGTATTTGTTTTTTCCTACGTTATTTATTAAAGTCTTTTAGTGTCAAACTTTATGTTAACAGCTGCAGCAGATATTTTATACTTTTTTTTAAGTTATTAATATATTCACGTGAACAATTTAGCAACTTGTTCTTCACAATCTCGGTGAAATATTATTAGAATAATAATAAGATAAAACAACTTAAACAATTTTATAGCAGTAGGCATGAAAATGAAATATAACCTAAAAAGGAGTAGGTCCCAAGTTAAAATAAAACTTCAAATATTATACTAGTAGGCGTGAAACTGAAATATAACTTGTAATTTGTAAGCTGGCTTCAAAGAAAGTCGATAATGTTGCTGACAACGTGGATGGTTGAAGTTGGAAGTTTTTAACGGTGGTTTTGTGTTGCTGGCAACACGCAACGCTACTATCTGAAGCAGGCTTAATAGTCTAATAATCTGTGCTGCTGTCTTAATCTGAAACGAAAAGCAACTATAAACAAGGATGAAAGATGAAAGCAACAAAACTTAACCTTAAAATATCACGTGTAGTTAGTTTTTAGCTTTTTCAACATGTTTTTTATTGCTGATTAAGAAACATTGGATAGCTTATAGTTTGCTTTGCTTGCACAACCTAAATATTATTTACGTAATACCAGTATTATTTCAACAAAATGGCTTTTCAGGAAAATGATTCGAATGTTTGGAAAGAAAGAAGACTGAACAGAGGCAAAGCTTCAACAGGCTTAACACACGAATGTGGAGTTTTCGGTGCTATCGGCAGTAAAGGCTGGCCTATCAACTCTGAAATAGCTCAGATAGTTTGCATTGGATTAGAAGCTTTGCAGCATCGGTAAGTAGTACATGAACGTATGAATTTTTAGTTGTACCGTTGTCTACATAGTGGTCAAGAATCGACTGGCATCGTCACCAGCGATGGCAGTAACGATTATCACATCCACAAGGGCATGGGACTTGTCAAACACGTCTTCAACAATGACAATATTAGCAAACTAAGAGGGTATCTCGGTATTGGCCATACGAGGTATTCGACCAGCGCAAGATCTGAACAAGTCAACTGCCAGCCGTTCGTGGTCCATTCTATGCATGGGGCACTAGCTGTGGCCCATAACGGCGAACTTGTCAACGCGTCAACCCTTCGGAAGCAGGTGCTGTACGCAACTTTAAATTTCTCTTAAATATATTACCGTTGATTTAGGTTTTAGATAGAGGTGTAGGTCTTTCGACACATTCCGACAGTGAATTGATCACTCAAGCCCTGTGCCTCATACCGCCGGAAGGCGAAGTCAATGGGCCGGATTGGCCCGCTAGGATCCGTCACTTAATGCAGTTGACGCCGTTGAGTTATTCTCTGTGCGTCATGCTTAAAGATCGTATTTATGCTGTCAGAGATACGTACGGCAACCGACCGTTGAGCTTAGGGAAAATCGTTGCAACATCTCCAGAACGTAAGTACAAGCTGTTATGAAATCTATAAAATCTTAATAAATTTTGTAATCGACAGACATGTACGGTTATTCCGACGAAGAGTACGAGCCTGAAGGATGGGTGGTGTCTTCCGAATCGTGCGCTTTTGTAACGGTAAAGCTTTATAACCGAAATTTTAACTTAAGATCAACGTTATCTTTGTTTAGGCCACAAGATTTGTAAGAGAAATCATGCCGGGCGAAATCTTGGAGATGACCCGAAACGGGGTGCGAACGGTTGACATCGTTCCGCCTCCGGAAGGTAAAGCTTTAGCGTTCTGTATCTTCGAGTACGTTTATTTCGCCAGACCTAACAGCGTCTTCGAGGGGCAAGAAGTATACACGGTCAGAGTGCATTGCGGTCGCCAATTGGCTCTGGAGCATCCCGTAGAGGCTGATATAGTCGGTTCCGTGCCTGAATCTGGCAATGCTGCCGCTTACGGGTACTCTAAAGAGGTAAAAACAAATTAGAAGTTGAATGTATGGAGTGTGTAATTTTTTTTGTGGGTTTTCAGTCCCAGATTCCGTTAGGAGAACTTCTTACGAAGAACACGTACGTGGGACGCACTTTTATACAGCCCAGTAATAGGTTGAGGCAGTTGAACGTCGCCCTAAAATTCAGTGAGTATTTAAAATCGTAAATTGCAAAAGCTTAAACATTTCCATTTTGTGTGAAACAATGTTTTCAAAAAAAACTACAATTTTGTTATTGTTGACATATTTTTATTATTTATATTTTTCTTTTTACTTTAAAATTATAATAACTAGATTTTGATTTTTTAAGTTCTTGTAAGTATTAATTTAAAAGCAAAAAGGATTTTGAACTCTTTTTAACGGTGCTAATATTTTCGACTTAATGGAAAATTTGTCATAAAAAAAACAATTTGCTATTTTATCTTTGTTGCAAATAAAAAATTAAATATGTATTAAAGAAGAATGAAAAAACATGATTTTGAGAAAAAAATTTGTTTTTACTGAAGTAAAAAGTAGCAAGGTTTTAGAAGTGACGTTTTATTTTTTTTTTTGAATGAGAAAAAAAAATGGAAAACGTGTTTTTTAAAAAATTGCAAATTTGATGTGCATGTGATATTTTTGTATTTTTTGTTTAAAATTTTGTATTAAAATATAAAAGGTGGGAATTTTGAAAAATAAGGTATAACTTTACAGTTCGATTAAACTAATATTTTTTTTCTTTTTTGCCAATATTCCTGACAGTGAAAAATCCACTGGTAAGAAAATAATTTTGTAACAATTAATTTCCAAACCTAAAAAATTAATTTTGCATTAAAAAATATATATTTTTTGCGTAATCTTAAATTACGTGAAAAATATTGAAGGAAGTTTGAAAAAAAAATTAAATTGTATGTATTTGCTGAAAAAAAAAAGTTTGCCTCCTGTGAGGTTTGAACTCACGACCCCTGGTTTACGAGACCAGTGCTCTACCACTGAGCTAAAGAGGCTCATGTCTTAGATTTCCTCTGAGTCGGAGTTAAACCACTGTCACTATAATGCTTTATTTATTCAATATTTTTTTATTATTTTTTTTACAGCTACAGCTACAAATATAAAAAAATCTGTGTTTAATATTAACATATTTCGTAATGAATTACTTAAAAAAAACGTGTAATTTATTAACAAAAGTAATTGAAATGTATATAGGGTGTACCAATTTAAGATTAATATAACTTTGTTATTGGTGTAAGGGCTACTCGACCCTCATATCTAGGCCAATGCAATTATTTTTACAATTTTATGGTCTTTTTTGAAACAAAACTAAAAAAATCATAAAGCAAGTCCTATTCTCAAGTTTTCTGTATTTAAATATGGCACGTCTTGTTTCAATTAACTTAATTTTGACTTCTTAAGAATTTTTTGCTGTCATTTTTATTCCTGAAGTACATATTAACGACAACTCAAACGTGATGTATACGTAGTGACGACATTGTTTTCACATACATTTCTTTTAGGTCCAGTCGTAACAAACGTAAGGGGCAAAAGGATCATCCTAATCGACGATTCGATAGTCAGAGGTAACACGGTAGGCCCCATCATACGACTTCTTCGCCGGGCGGGGGCGAAAGAGGTTCACATAAGGGTGGCCAGCCCACCCCTGAAATATCCCTGCTATATGGGCATCAACATTCCAACCAGGGAGGAACTCATCGCAAACAAGTTAAAAAATACCAACGAGCTAGCTAAGAAAGTCGGTAGGTGGCGATTCTTCCGAATATTTCGGAGAATAATATCATTAATGGCTCGTTTCTTTTAGGGGCCGACAGTTTGGAATATTTAAGTGTAGAGGGTTTGGTAAGGGCAGTGAAGAAAGAGATTCAGTCTGGAAATAAGGAGGATGGGCATTGCACAGCTTGTTTGACGGGCGAATACCCTGGCGGAGTCCCGGATGAGTTAGAATGGTGATGGGTTTGAGTTAAGTTGGTTGTAGAAGTATTTATAAGTATTACTCGTCGTTATAAGAAAATAGTTATATATTTATGATTCAACGACAAATCTATAACAAAATACTGTAAGGAAAAGGATCTCTATAGTATTACGAGAGTTTTAAGAAGTATTTTCCATGTTTTTGTTTCTTTACCTAAAAGAAGTGTTAATTTCTCTATCCAGTACTTTTTTTTTTAAATAAATGTTTTTTAAGTATTTTAAAAGTATTACTCTATTAATTTTTTATACATTTTAAGTTCTATATTAAAGTATTAGTTTATTATATTTTAAATGTTGCAAATGTATTTTTTATATTTCATCAATAAAAAGATAACTTAATTTGTTTTATCTCTTTATAAATTAATTATAATTAAAATATGTTTTTAAATATCTACTGAAAACACTAGAATTATATTTATAGTTGGTTATGTTACTGCAATCATCAAATAATTGTATACACAACATGTATAGCTCTAATTCATTATTTTAAAAAATTCTTAAGGAAAATATAACTTAATGTTCGTGAGTCCGCTTCTGGCATTTATACTATGAATTTCCGGGTCTATCGATAGACCTTTTTATCGGTAGGTCTAATGTCTCGCTAGAACGCGATTGGTCCGATTCACGCTGGTGTATTGGTGTCTCCTGTCAAAGAAAGCCCAAAGCCAATAAGATCCGCGTTCTTGAGTCGTATGTGACAAATTTTGACGACTTTCTTGATCGATAAAAATAATATGGTGACGTTATTCCACTCATAAATCCAACGAGTCTCATTAATGCCTCGCATAAACTACAGTCCGTACATAGAGAAAATGGAAGAAACAGTCAGCGATCTGGTAGGCGAAGTCACGGTGGTGGACGTGTACGACATAGCCTCGGATATCGGGAAGGAATGCGAGAAGATCATAGACCAGTACGGAGCCGATGCCGTGACGTCCCTCATGCCCAAAGTCATCAACGCCTTGGAGCTGCTCGAGAATCTGGCCACCAAGAATGAGAGGGAAAACACCCAGCTTCACGAGATGCAGGCCAAGATATCGCAGCTTGAAAACGACAAGCTGGAGAAGGCAGAGTACAGGCAGAAGTTTGAAAAGGTCAGAGTTTGTTTAGCAACCTTGGAACTTGGCCAGGAAGTGCTGCTATTTTTGTTTGGGTCTTGTTTCCTGTGTTGTTGAACCCTCCTCGCCAAAAATATACACATACAACATTCCTGTGCCGTTAGGTTTTACTATACGCGTTTTCTTTAAAAACATGCATGCTTTTCTTCATAGTAAATCGTGTTTACTATATACACACGTCATTTCATAAGTCATTATTAACTTGCCTTGAATTATCTTCACCATAAAATATGTTGGGCAAATAAAACAACTTTATCCACGTTTTATTAGGAATTGGAAACCATCGAAGAGCAATGGCGTTCGGAAACCAAAGAGCTAGTGGCCCTCGTCTCAAGACTACAGGAGGAAAACCGGAGATTAGTGAAAGAACAAAGCCCTAATCACACTTACGTACCGATGACTCCCACAACCGATAACGACATGCTGCAGAGACTCAAAGATTCCGTGGAAAAGCAAAGGGACGAGATCAGAGTAAAGGAAAAGCTGCTGCAGGAGAAAAACTCAGACGTCGACAACGTAATCCTAAAACAATTTTCACATAACCGAAAACTCGATAAGATTTATTTTTCAGCTGAAATCTCAAGTGGAACGACTGACGAGTTCCAGCAGAGAACTGCGTCGGAAGCACAAATCCATGCAGGCGCAAGTACGTACGTTGTGCGACGAGAGAGCCGATTTCTTGGTGCAACTTCAAGACCAGCAGAGGGATATATCGGCTCTGCGGCAAAGGTTAGGGCTTGCGCAGAAAGAGAACGAGGATCTGGCCAAGGTGAGTACATAGTTCACGCAAAGCGAATGTTTGAGTAACGGTTTCATAGTGTGATCTTCCTATACCGAGCAACAAGGCTGTATACGACTTGGACGATCCGAATAGGCCACGTTTTACTACTCAGGAGCTTAAGGATATACTGCACGAACGCAATGAGTTGAAAGCTAGAGTTAGCGATCTGGAGGATGAATTGGAGACTTACAGACCAAAGAACAAAGCGGAAACGTAAGTTTTTTTTTTTGTAAATATATTGCTCTGTTTTATGTTTTTCTTCGCTGGGATCGTATATAGGGTTAACTAACACTGAGAAACATTTTGATCGCGTGCTAAGATAGGCCTAAAACAAAATAAAATGATCTCGGAATATTAGCTTGATGTTTTATTTGTTTTTCGTCCCAAATTGTCAAAATTACATTTTTACTCGTTCCAGGTTTGTCAGTTAAATAAAATGCCCATTAATTCTAAGAAAAGCAAACAAAAGAAATGATATGATCTTTAATTATAAAATCTTGTCCGATAACTGTAGCTTTGCCGAATTTGCCCTCGACTCTAGAAAAACAAACCAGCGAACCAAATTATAGGAAAATATCTGTATCCGACACAAATTCCTTTATTTAATTACTACAAAATATTGAAAACTGAAAAAATAGTTGCTAAAAACTGAAAGAAAACATAAAATCACAATATCAAAGGTGATTCTTATTTTGCTGTATTTCCTCATATAATATTTGTACTTGGTCATAGTTAACCCTGTATGTGACATTTTTCCATATTTTTTTATTATTTTCGCTAAGCTACTTGAAAGATTTCGTAAAGAGCGCAAAGTACATCAAAATACACTTTATCTTTTATCATTTTAGATTTAAGAAACTCTTTCCGTTAATGGATAAGATAGAAATTGCATGTGACAATCTGTTAAATTCAAATAAACCCCCAACACCTCCACCTATCGTGGAAACACCACCTTCGTAAGTCGTTTTTAGTTGCTTTTTTTAGTGATTTAGTGATTTAGCACGATATGCATGGTGCTCTAGAAATGAGTGTAAAAAATTTATTTGGCACAGGTAAGCTCTTTTTGAGGTTGAGTTTAATACAGACTATTTCGAGAACTACTTTGATTTGAGTTTTGAAAATTTGTCCAGAATCTATTAACTTGTTTGCGGAAACATAAGTTCCTCCAACTTAACCTCAAACAACAGACTTTGCATATAATGTCACTGAGAAATAAGCGAGTAGCGCCCTCTATTAATAGCATGGAGAATTTGTACCAAATTTCAGTGCATATAGGAGAAATTTGTGTTAATTTTTGATGTTCTACCATCTCATGAATTTTTTACACTCACAAATGTTGTTTTTATTTTTTGCTTTTTATACCAAAGTGCATTTTTTACGTTCAACAATAGAAAACGGGGCCTTTTATAACCGAAACTTTTTGAAAATTAAAAAAGTGCTTACTCGAAATTATTCTTTAGACCACTAGACGAGGACGCCCCCGTGCAAGGCCCGTTACCCTACGAGCCCGACGATGCCCCATGGAAAAAGTCCGAGTCTGGAATTCGGAAGTTGTAAGTATCGTTTCGTGTTTTCTGATATGCGATAGTCATAATCTGCTAGTTATTCACGTTTTTGCAGTTTTCGGAAGATATTTTCCGAGAGCAGCGATGGGAGCAGTTTTCCTAAGCGTAGTCTATCCACACTCTCTAAGATGGCTCTGTCGTCGACTTCCGATCCAGTTCCCGTGTAACCTGGACGTCACGCGCGCCATCGACCTCAGCCTAGAGATCGGCATGAACGGTTACGTTCACCATTCTGTGTGATAGGTAGTACCAGAGAGAAGCGTAGCATTTATCGTTTTATGTTTATGATGTCCTAGGGTGTTTGAACAGTTCAATTAATGTGGCTTGTGCTGCACATAACCTCAATTTTTTTTGTTTAACCTCATAACTTTCTCATAACCTCAAATATTCACGATTTTGCGCATAACCTCAAAGTTGTTTTGATAAATTAATGGCTTCGTTTCTGTTCTGTTTATCGATATTGCAATGTTGGTATTTTTTTACTCGTGATGCTTTTGAAGAATTTTATCCTAGTAATTTTTTGTATATCGTTCGAAAGACTAATTTTTGAGTAGTTGAAGTGTCATAAATTTTTTACTAATTTTAAGAGGTTTTAACGTAGTTGAGATATTTATATTATGCACGTTACGTAATAGAGTTTAGAATATTATTTATAGAACAAGAAAAGGGCACATAGATTTTCGGATTATTCTAAAGATAAAATATTAAAAAACTAACTGAAATCTTCATACAAAACACTAAATTTAACATTCCCAGTAAAAAATTATATATCACATCAGTATTTTATCTTTAAATATGGAGGTAAGGCTTTCTCAACACTGCGTATTATTTAATTTCATATATTTGCTCAAGAAAATGTATATTCAATCGTTTTTTTTCTGCACTATACTGTGATATTTGTGTTTTTCTTGGGTGGATAATTGTAAAGCTACTTTTTTGTTAATCGTAAACTACATACTCAATTTGTGTTTCGCTAGTTTTTTTTATAATTTTTGTATAGAAGCGATCGAAAATATTTTTAAAATCGAAACTTAAAAAAGACATCTTCCGTATCTTCATGACAATCTAGGAATAGTCAGATTTTGTATCTTTTGTTATATTAACATACTAATTTTGTTAGGAAATTTATTATAAAATTTGGGAACAATAAATTGATGCACTGAAGTCTGTTTAGAAGTAAAGTTGTAGAGAATGGTGCCAAAATAAAGGTAGTTGAATATAAAAGTCTTTTATTAAATTTATTTTAGTGGCATCACCGGCAGCATCCTAACGAGCTGGCATCGCCAGAGGTGTCTTTCTCGATACGAGCCTAGACGAGCTGCAAACACGATGATAGGTGTGTTAAAAATTTCTGGAATATTGCTGCATTCCCTAGAGGCATTTCATCTGTTAAAAAAAACTGGCTATACTTCCTCAAAGGTTACCGCATTCCATTAAAATTTTCACAGTACTGCATGCTACCTTACTTGCAATAAAACAATTTATTCTCTAATGTGTTTCAGACATATATAGTATAGCAAAAAGAATGAAATATAGTTTTAATTACGACCACAAAGACGTTATATTCTAGCGACGAGTATTTCGTTTATAACGTTGAAAACTATTTCAAACAAACTGAAATGCTTGGGGTCAACTAGCTTTGTATCGCCAATATCAATATGGTATCACCCGTGACGGGCTAACAAATAAAACTAGTATGCAGAATCACTTAATTTTCTTATTGCTAACGTCCTTTGTAAAATTCATTCCAGTTCAAATGATATTTTCTAAGTGTTTAATATTTTTCATTTTTTTCATCCCCCTTCTTGTGTGTGTGTGTGTTGAGAGTAAGTAAGGTGAAATAGCGTGTTATAGTTAGAAAAGAGTCAAAGTCATATCACCGGTAGCATCCTAACGAAGTAGAATTCGCCAGGGGTGTCTTTCTCGATGCGAGCCTAGACGAGCTGCGAACACGATGATAGATGTCAAAGTAAAGAAGTGTGTGTTGAGAATAGGTAAAAGTTAACTTAAGATGTTTGTGTGTGTTGAGGGTACATAAAGGTCAAATAGACGTTTGCTGTGACGATAGGTCAAGGTACTGGTGTGTGTGTATTGAGGTTGTCAAAGTGAAAATTGTGTGTTGAGAGTAGGTAAAGATGAAATTGATGTTTGAAGTTATGTCACGATAAGTTATATGGGTTGGAGCTGTCAAAGTGAAAATTATGTGTTGAGAGTAGGTAAAGATGAAATGGTGTTTTAAAATTATGTCACGATTAAGTTGGTATGGGCTGAGATTAGATTAAGATGAAGTGTTTATATTAGCTCTTTAGCGTTACCCAGGGTGGACCACGAGGAGGCGAGCTAACTTTGTATCCCAAAATATCATACTATGATATACTTATTTCCACACCACCTTGCGGTACAGTACACGGCACGTTTTTTTTATAGTGGTATCCCCAGTACGCCTAATCCACTTCGTGAAATGGATGTGTTGAAGGTAGGTGAAGAACAAATTACATGTGCAATAAGAAAATATACGAATACGATGATAGCTGAAGGTGTAGAAGTGTGTGTGTGTTGAGGATAGGTAAAAGATAAATTCATGTGTGTTGTAGTTGGAAAATGGACCTCCTTGTATCACAAGCGACACCTGACGAATCAGGAATTTCTTCTCACCCATCAAGGGGGACTGGGGAGCCTGAGGTGCCACAAACACGATGATAGTCAGAGGTGTAGAAGTGTGTTGAGGATAGGTAAAAGTTAAATTCATGTGTGTTGTAGTTGGAAAATGGACCTCCTTGTATCACAAGCGACACCTGACGAATCAGGAGTTTCTTCTCACCCATCGGGGGGGACTGGGGAGCCTGAAGTGCCACAAACACGATGATACTTAGAGGTGTAGAAGTGTGTGTGTTGAGGGTAGGTAAAAGTTAAAAGATGAAATGTGTGTTTTGGTTGGGAAATGATTCAAGATAAATATGAAACTGGCGTTTTGAAACTACATCACGATTAAGTTGGGATGGGTTGAAATTAGGTCAAGACGAAATGTGTGCTGTGGTTGGGAAATGGTCCAAGATACACATGAAATTGTTATTTTGATGAACGATTAAGTTGATATGAGTAGAGAATAAGTCACGAAGGAATGTGTGTATTAGCTCTTTAGCGTTACCCAGGGTGCACCACGAGGAGGCGAGCTAATTTTGCACCCCAAAATATCGTATTATGTACTTATTTCCACACCACCTTGCGGTACAGTACATGGCGCGTTTTTTTTATAGTGGTATCCCCAATAGGCCTAATCCACCTGTAAAATGTGTACGTGATGAGGACAGGTAAAAATCAAATTGATGTGTGCTGTAGTTACGAAACGGTCTAAAGAAGTGTGTTTGTATTGATGAGATGAGACGAGACAGATAAGATATAGATAAGCTATAAACAATGATAGGTCAAGGTAAGAGTGTGTGTGTTGAAGATAAGTAAAGGATAAATTGATGTGTACTAGACAAATGAACACGATGATAGGATAGGTAAAGAGTACGTAAACGTCAGAAGGAGTGTGTTGTAGTCATATCACCGATGATAAGTGTGAAAGTGAGTATGTGTAAAGTCAGTCGTATCACGGGCCGCATCCTGACGACGCCAGTCTCGCCAGGACTGTCTTTCTCGATGTCTGTCGAGCCTAGACAAGCGGTACGAACACGGTGATACCTAAGGTGTAAGTAAAGATCAAATAATGTTGTAGTGGTTTTTAGGCTTTCACAGCCGGTGCGAATATTTGGTATATAGTAATTTTCTGGGTTGTTATGTGGTGACCGTGGGGGCAGATCCGCTGTTCACTGTCGGCATCTTCAGTGGTGACATCGCAAAAGTTTAGCTGCGACTAAACAAGGACCGGTTTCTTGGTTCGAGCCTGGACAAGCGGCTCGACATCGACGACATGATGACGATTTATATTAGCTAAGTCTGTGTTGTCAGTCAGTGGCATCACCGGCAGCATCCTGACGAGCTGGCATCGTCAGGGGTGTCTTTCTCGATACGAGCCTAGACGAGCTGCGAACACGATGATATGTGTGTGTGTGTGTGTTGAGAGTTAGAATAGTCAAAGTCGTTTCACCGGCAGCATCCTAACGAAGCTGGGTTCACCAGGGGTGTCTTTCTCGATGCGAGCCTAGACGAGCTGCGAACACGATGATAGGTGTAAAAGTATAGAAGTGTGTGTGTGTCGAGAGTAGGTCAAGGTCAAATAGAGTGTGTTGTAGTTGGGAAAGAGTCAAAGTCGTATCACGATGATAGGTGTTAAAATATAGAAGTGTTTGTTGAGAGTAGGTAAAGGTCAAATAGAGTGTGTTGTAGTTGGGAAAGAGTCAAAGCCGTATCACGATGAGAGGTGTCAAAGTATAGAAGTGTGTGTGTGTGTTGAGAGTAAGTAAGGTGAAATAGTGTGTTGTAGTTAGAAAAGAGTCAAAGTTGTATCACCGGCAGCATCCTAAAGAAGTTGAGTTCGCTAGGGGTGTCTTTCTCGATACGAGCCTAGACGAGCTGCGAACACGATGATAGGTGTTAAAGTATAGAAGTGTGTGTGTTTGTGTTGAGAGTAAGGAGAAACAGTGTGTTGTAGTTAGAAAAGAGTCAAAGTTGTATCACCGGCAGCATCCTAACGAAGTTGAGTTCGCTAGGGGTGTCTTTCTCGATACGAGCCTAGACGAGCTGCGAACACGATGATAGGTGTTAAAGTATAGAAGTGTGTGTGTTTGTGTTGAGAGTAAGGAGAAACAGTGTGTTGTAGTTAGAAAAGAGTCAAAGTTGTATCACCGGCAGCATCCTAAAGAAGTTGAGTTCGCTAGGGGTGTCTTTCTCGATGCGAGCCTAGACAAGCTGCGAACACGATGATAGATGTCAAAGTATAGATGTGTGTGTGTGTTGAGAGTAAGGTGAAACAGTGTGTTGTAGTTAGAAAAGAGTCAAAGTCGTATCACCGGCAGCATCCTAACGAAGCTGAGTTCACCAGGGGTGTCTTTCTCGATGCGAGCCTAGACGAGCTGCGAACACGATGATAGGTGTCAAAGTATAGAAGTGTGTGTGTTTGTGTTGAGAGTAGGTTAAAGTCAAATAGATGTTAGTGTGTGTGTTGAGAGTACGTAAAGGTCAAATAGATGTGTGCTTTGACGATAGGTCAGGGTATTGGTGTGTGTGTGTGTATTGAGGTTGTCAAAGTGAAAATTGTGTGTTGAGAGTAGGTAGAGATGAAATTGATGTTTGAAGTTACGCCACGATAAATTAATATGGACTGGAGCTGCCAAAGTGAAAATTATGTGTTAAGAATAGGTAAAGATGAAATGGTGTTTGAAATTATGTCACGATTAAGTTTGTATGGGCTGAGATTAGATTAAGATGAAGTATTTGAATTAGCTCTTTAGCGTTATCCAGGGTGCACCACGAGGAGGCGAGCTAATTTTGCACCCCACTGGAACGGGAAGCTCTTAGATCATAGACATTTAAATGGGTTGACAGCAATTGTAATATCTGCATTTAATAGCGCTTCCTGAAATTTTAGCTATATTTATTTATAACTGACAAACTAATAAAGTCTCAGTGATGAAAACACTTTCGAATATAATGTGTTTTGTTAGGAATTTAGAAGAGTTTACTGCATATGGCAAACAAAAAAACCCAAATGGAGAAGACACATTTTATATAATGCAACAGAAGTAATTCAAGAGGTTATGTATACTTGTATTTAAATTATGGAAAATATTTTAAATTTATATTGCAATATTGTAATTGTAGGATTTGCTTATTTGTGTAAAAAACGCAGTATGAAGACAGCCATACGAATACTATGCATGCAAATGTATATCCATCGAGAATTAAAATGAAAATTTTAGAAGATGGGATTAATTAGACTTTTATTTTTCTGTTGTCAAAATAGTTTAATGGTTATCAAGCAGGATGAGGGTTCCTATTGTGAAAACACTGCTCTGGATACGTTATTTTAATTCTTAACTATTCTAATAATCTAACAATATATTACAAACAACTCAATTTTTCTGTTTGCAGATGATACTTGAAAATCGAATCTATTTAATTTGAAAATCTAGAGTTCAGATATTTAAAATTTTAGTATAGATAAAAACACGAAATTATTTATGTGCGAGGATTCGAAATAGATGTGTAAATGCAAATTTATAAATGACTACATATGCAATTAAAAGTACTTACTTTATTAGCTTAATTAGTTCCTAATAGAAAACAATTTCCGAGGACTCCTGACTCCACGTGTAAATCCCACGTAGACTGTATGTCGCTGCTCTGGAGTCTGGATCGACAGGAACACTTTTTTCTCGTCCAATGATCTGTGGGGAACACTAGTTTGAATAGTTCTGCGCGACACAAATTGCCCTTTTTCCCACTTTTTCACTATCACTTTCTTTTAAAATACTTACTTGGTGCATGAAATTTTATTTTCCGAGAATTTAATATTTCAATTTTTGACAGATGACTCGGAATGAATTACGGAATTACTAACTTTTTGACACTTCACAGATTTTATTTAAACTTTTGTGACAGGTAAGGTTAATTTGTTCACAGCTACTTTGATTATTAACTTTTGTTTCTTTTAGGAGCACAATTTTGACGTACTCTCTTAGGCAGCGACTAAAAAGCAACTGCCCACTGAAAGGTGCTGAAAGCGAGCGTTTTTAGTTTTATTAAACTCGAAACAATTGAACTCGTTGCTAAGCAACTGACAACTTGAACTTTTTAAAATTTGTATTTGGATATTGTGCAATTATGCCTGGTTGAACTTTAATTATATGATTGGAAATGTATTCTGCTAATTTTTCCGAACATTTTGATATGCCCAGCTTTCTTCTAGGTTGTTTTTTAAGCAACGTCAAAATTTAACCAATTTTTAACTATTATGTTAATATTATACTTTTAAAACCAGATTTAACCATTGAACTAGTCTGTTGAACACATATATTTACTTTATATACACTTAAAGTGTCTTTTTATTGCTAATAAATGATCTAATCGCTAAATGTTTCTAAGTTGTCCGATGTTATTGAAAATTTCAAGTTTCACATACTACAAAAAGTTAATTGACTGTCCTCAGACATGGTTTTAGAAAGATTAGAATATTGTTTTAACACTGCACACAATTTTTTTCAGGACAGCTTAATTTCACATGAAAAATTTATATGATATGCATGTGGTGTCATATAAATGGCAATTTAGAAATGTTAGAAAAGATTCATATCAGTTCTATATGTTTATATTGTGTCAATGCATACTATATTTTATTTCAGTAACGTTAATTGGACGTGAAATGATTTTGTATCAAATTTCTTATTTTGAAGTACGGCTGTCGATCAAGCATCGAACTAACTTTTTCGAACTTGCTCCAAAGAATAAATGAAATGCAAAACTACAATATAGTCATGTTTCTGCACAATATAAAGCATCTTTAGAGCGGAATAGTTACACTGAACCTAATAAATTGAAAATTTTTAATGTTTTTGTGATATTTGACAGTTACGAAATTTAAAATTCATATAAAAGGTTTTCTACAATTTCTTTCTTTTACAACTAGTTGTGTGACAGGATCTATGCCATGGGTAAACTAAAATACTTAAAAACTATGACGATTAGGAACATACGTTCTAAAATTTTATAAAATTTTGTCACGTAAGACGATAAGACTTTTATATAACGATAAACTTATCCTAAATATGAGTGTTTCCTTTTACAATAGAAGTGTTTACTGCATATTTACACGTTATGAATACTTCTCTTCATTATTGATAAGAAAGTTTTGAAATGTATAGAAAAAAACAACACGAGGGCTATTTTTTCAACCTCTGATTCCACCGTGAAGTGACCTGTCGAGCAGTAGGAGATAGCACACAGCGTGTCTATTCAGAAGTTGAAAAATAAAAAATACTCCTCGTAATAAATAAAAAAAAAAAATTAAAACACGAATGCAATACAACGTTTTATCCATAATCATATATCACAATCAGATTTGTGGAGTCAGAATTATTGGAATTTAATGAACAAATATTCGCACGACTTAATGAGGGAATATTATGAAAAAGTGTTTCCGAATTTAACGAATGGAGGTTGGAACAAAGAGTAATGACGATAATTAAAGAAGCCATGCTAAAATATGCAATTTCATCTATGTGGTCGAAGTATTTGATGTTGAGGGCTACTATAAAGGTCTAAAAAAAACAGACATTGGAAAATATAATGCTGCTTATTTGAAAAGTGGATCGAGAGGATACAAACCAAAAAAAACTGCAGTATTGGAAAGAGCATATATTTAAGAAGTTTTGACTGGGGCTTCCGATGAAAAATAGGTATGTGTGGAATATGGATAAATGTCCGATTATAAAGTGATTGTGGATAAAATATTTTAAATTAAACAAGGCCCCGCCCACGTCGTTAGTGATTGGTCTGCACATTTATATTTTAACGTATGTTGTTGCCAGCGGTGACTGACTTAATGATGTCAACAAAAGTTAACCTTAAAATCGTGGCTAGTTGTAAATATGTGTATAATTTTTACGAAAAGAACAACAAAAACTGAAATCTGTAACGTATAACAAATCTGCCATGACTCTGTCGCTGTGGTGGTTATTCACCTATTACTTTCGCCCCATCATAAAATGGTTCCTAAGGAAGACAACAGGACTATGTGAGCTACAGAGAATATGCTATGGGGAAGTCAGTGGCGCTCCTAGGATCAAAGCGGTCGAAAATTCGCTGTCCATGTCTCGATCGCAGCAAATCCAACAACTTATACTCCACTTGAACGACATATCGGAAAACAGAAGGTTCACAGGAGCAAACGAACGGGAAGTACTGAGGGGGGCAGTCAGTACGGTGCTGTTAGTGAAGAAAGTCAACCCTAAAGTGCACTTTCAGTTTGTGAGGAGTCTGAGCAAGTGCATCGAACAGATATGGGGCTACAGACAGCTCATAGCTGAAGTGGAAGAGCTGCGACGGACTGCCTTTGACAGCGATAACTTTGAGCATGAGAGGAAGTTGTACGATTTGTGGGATAACCTTATGCCGGTTGAGACATTAGAGGGTAAGTACGAAATATGTTTTTATAAGTTTATAGCTTCTGAGGAGCTTAATCTGCGATCAATAATACACATACGTTTGAATTTTACGTAAAATGCTTAAACGTGACTTAATTTAAGTGACACGAATAACTGTTTCACAGGTCGTGTAACGAAACAGTGGCAAGACATCGGTTTCCAAGGGGACGATCCGAAAACGGACTTCCGCGGCATGGGCATGCTCGGACTAGAAAACCTACTGTTTTTCGCCACTGAATACAGGTTCCCCGCGCAACATGTTCTCTCTCATTCCCACCACCCCGTGTACGGGTACTGCTTTGCTATCGTGGGCATAAACCTGACCAGCCTAGCTTGGCAGATGCTGAAAGATGGAACTGCGAAGACGTATGTGTACAACACCTCCAAAGGCTTGCCATCGATAAGACTCTTCCACGAGTTCTACAGTTATTTGTTCTACGAATTTGACAAGTTTTGGTTGGATAGCAGACCCAAGGATATCATGGAGTTCTCCTCGATAAAAGATCGGTTCGAGAGCAACATCAGGATGAGCCTGCAGGACCCGTCGACAACGTTCAGGATCGGAGTGACAGTAGAGAACATTTGATTTGCTCACGTAGGATAGATCTATTTATTTTTTATTTATTTATGTGTCGAAGATCAGGGAAACGAAGGGTTTTCCGTACTAGTACTCGGAAATTTAACCGTAGTAATTTAGGGACCTTTTTATTATATTTTTATGTGATTTAGATGTGGTTTTGTACCTTTATAATATATTTTTATTATAATATTCAATAATAGTGATTTAAGAGTCATATTTAGTTTTTACGGTTCACAGCGTGAATGTCAAGAGGATTTTTTAGACGCACCTTTTTGTTTGTCTTAGTGGGATTGTCAAAAAGTCGAAAAAATTGAGAGTATTACATTAAAAATATTCTTTTTCTTAAATTTAAGTCCATTTTAGTAAAATTTGGAAAATAATTTAAATATTATATACAGGATGGGCAAATTTCGATGTTTTTATAGACTGTCTCACCTATAGGATATAGAAAAAAATGACCCCACCACTCTCGATCTCTTTTTTTAAGAGAAAATTAATGTTCAAAACCAAAATGACCTATTGTCTTTTGTTTTTAAAAATAAAATTTGAAATTTTCCACTTTTCGATACATGTCTGTAACTTGGTTGTTTGTAAAGTTGAAAATAATAATTAATATATTCTTCACACATTTTTTTAGTAGAGTGCAGTGGCGTGCATAAATTTTTTATAGCTATTATTTTTTGGGTTATAACCTAGAGCTTTTTAAATACAAACCATAGGTGGCCATGGGTCAGTTGAAATCGTTATTTTTTCTCTTTTCATTAATATATAATATGTGGGGTTAAATATGATTATTTGCCATTTTATTGAGACAATAATTTACTATGGCGTATTTTGTTTCTTTCATTTTCTTGAAGTAGGCATGTGTCATTTGAAATAATTGCCTATTACCAATATTTGACATTTTTGTTTCGATGGTTGAATCAGCAATGTTATTTAGCTTTTTCCGTACATTAATTTAATTGCGTCTTGGATACATTCTCATAATGATTGTTATTGCGAATATATCGTTTTAATAATACTATTATTTGCTTACTAACTCATTCCGTTATGATTTCTCCTAAATGCCTTGTCAAAAATATTGATACTCTGTCCTCAGTAAAATGCTGAATAGTCATATTTATGCCCATATTATATATGAATGGAAAGAGAAAAAAATAATGATTTCAACTGGGCCATGGCCAATTATGGTTTGTATTAAAAAAAAAACAGAACTTTAGGTTATAATTCAAAAATTAATAAAGTTAGATTAAAATTAGGCACGCCACTGGACTCTACTCAAAAAAGTGTTTGAAGAACGTATTAATTATTTTTGTTTAACTTTACAAACAACCAATTTATAGGCATGTATCCAAAAGTGGAAAATTTGGAATTTAGGTTTTGACCATTATTTTTCTCTAAAAAAAAAAGATCGAGAGTGAGGGGGCATTTTTTTCTATGTTCCATATTTAACGAGATAGCCTATAAAAACATCGAAATTTGCCCACCCTATACAGGGTGTCACACCAGGAACTGCATCGATCGTTATCGTTGGGAAAATACTGATTCGTGAAATTTGTTCCTTGTGGAACACCCTCTATTCAAAGACGTTGCGAATCCTGCTGGACATATTGAAGCTTAACATTGACACAACTTGCCTTAATCTGCTAGTGTTCACTTTAGGCGTTAAGTACGAATTTGTTCTAGCCGAATTGTCGTTTATAGAAATACGAATATCGCATGATTTGAATAAACGTAACAACACAGAAATACTATTGATTTAATTTGTACACTCTAAGATGCAACATTCACTGTGTAACGTTCAAGTCTAAACCGTCACAGATAAATTCTGCATTTTATCAGTCGTTAAGATGTGTACACAAGATTAAGATTAAAAAAGAATGTGATAAGGTTTGCTGTTAAACGGTGTACAGCAGCAAATGATAAATGAGGTATGGTGTGAGATAAGGAGGGCACTGGAGCTGCTATCGAAGGACGTAGACGTTACAAAATATTAATTGGTTACACAGAATTTTCTTGAAAAAAAATTGTGAGTTGTAGTGGTTGTTTTTAGTCTCTGAAAATTTCATGCTAAACAAACACGCTGGCACAGGGCACAGTATACTGTGACGTTGGTGTAGCCTGATTTTGTGTAAGTGGCTCCGGTGACAAAAAGAAATTAATTTCATTTTATCTTTTTTTACTAAATTTTAAAATATGTATTCCATTTGTTTACGTTTTATATCACTAGTAAATTCGAACGGGAAAAAGTCAAATACAGTGACTTGATAAATTCACAGAATATTATATATAATTATGAGAATACGAAGAAACAATTTAATTCTACATTCCATGGTGCGCCATCTATTACCCAGCAGTCATAGTGTATTTTGAGAGTAGGTATCTGTAATATTTCTATGTCGAAAGTAGGTGCCTGTAATATTTAAAACCGTTATCGGGTAGGTAACTGTAATATTTTTTGAAAGTAGACACCTGTGATAACTAATACTAATTAATTGGGTTCCTAATATATAGAGGGCACCACAGGGAAAATTGGAACAAACGTGTTACGATTGAATTGCATTTCGCAAAACCACGAGATATAGAGAGAAACCAAGTTCAGTTTTCGATTCGACTTGACGTGAAATTAATAAAAAATAAATTTGCAATTTAAGAGCAGTTCAGTATGCATTTGGGAGCACTGAACACGCTGGCGTTGTCCGTTTTTGAGTAAATGGCTCCGTTGACAAAAAAACGTGAATTTCTCGAAAACCACGAGGGTTACCGAGGAAAGAAGTTTAGTTTCGGAGTCGCCATGGTCGATATAGCCTACAGGAATTATTTCAGAATATTCTGAGCCCTAAAACTTTTCGCCAAAATCGAAAGACTAACCCCTTTGAAAATTTCAAGATATTTTCAAAAAATAAAATCGCGATTTAAGGGTGGCTTTGTACGCATTAGAAGGCGCTGAACACGGTGGTGTTGTCCGTTTTTGTGTAAGTGGCTCTGTTTACGAATAATTGTGGATTTCTCGAAAACCACGAGGGTTAGAGAGGAACCGAGTTTATTTTTGGATTCCTCGTGGTCGATATAGTCTACAGGAATTATTTCAGAATATTCTAAATCCTTGAAATTTTTGGCAAAATCGAAAGGCTAACCCCTTTGAAAATTTCAAGATATTTTCAAAAAATAAAATCGCGATTTAAGGGCGGCTCTGTATGCATTAGAGGGCGCTGAACACGCTGGCGTTGTCCGTTTTTGTGTAAGTGGCTCCGTTGACGAAAACATGTCAATTTCTCGAAAACCACGAGGGTTAGAACGGAACCGAGTTTATTTTTGGATTCCTCGTTGTCGATATAGCCTACAGGAATTATTTGAGAATATTCTGAGCCCTAAAACTTTTCGCCAAAATCGAAAGACTAACCCCTTTGAAAATTTCAAGATATTTTCAAAAAATAAAATCGCGATTTAAGGGTGGCTTTGTCCGCATTAGAAGTCGCTGAACACGGTGGTGTTGTCCGTTTTTGTGTAAGTGGCTCTGTTTACGAATAATTGTGGATTTCTCGAAAACCACGAGGGTTAGAAAGGAACCGAGTTTATTTTTGAATTCCTCGATGTCGATATAGTCTACAGAAATTATTTCAGAATATTCTGAGCTATTGAAAGTTTTGGCAAAATCGAAAGGTTAACAACCCCTTTGAAAATTTCACGATATTTTCAAAAAATAAAATCGCGATTTAAGGGCGGCTCTGTATGCATTAGAGGGCGCTGAACACGTTGGCGTTGTCCGTTTTTGTGTAAGACACTCCTTCATCGAAAAAACATTAGCTTCTCGAAAACCACGAGGGTTAGAGAGGAACCGAGTTTATTTTTGAATTCCTCGATGTCGATATAGTCTACAGAAATTATTTCAGAATATTCTGAGCTATTGAAAGTTTTGGCAAAATCGAAAGGTTAACAACCCCTTTGAAAATTTCATGATATTTTCAAAAAATAAAATCGCGATTTAAGGGCGGCTCTGTATGCATTAGAGGGCGCTGAACACGCTGGCGTTGTCCGTTTTTGTGTAAGTGGCTCCATTGTCGAAAAAACATTAATTTCTCGAAAACAACGAGGGTTAGAGAGGAACCTAGTTTATTTTTGAATTCCTCGTTGTCGATATAGTCTACAGGAATTATTTCAGAATATTCTGAGCCTTTAAACTTTTCGCCAAAATCGAAAGACTAACCCCTTTGAAAATTTCACGATATTTTCAAAAAATAAAATCGCGATTTAAGGGCGGCTCTGTACGCAGTACAGGGCGCTGAACACGCTGGCGTTGTCCGTTTCTGTGTAAGACGCTCCTTCGTCGAAAAAACATTAGTTTCTCGAAAACCACGAGGGTTAGAGAGGAACCGAGTTTATATTTGAATTCCTCGATGTCGATATAGTCTACAGGAATTATTTCAGAATATTCTGAGCCCTTGAAATTTTTGGCAAAATCGAAAGGCTAACCCCTTTGAAAATTTCACGATATTTTCAAAAAATAAAATCGCGATTTAAGGGCGGCTCTGTATGCATTAGAGGGCGCTGAACACGCTGGCGTTGTCCGTTTTTGTGTAAGTGGCTCCGTTGACGAAAAAATGTCAATTTCTCGAAAACCACGAGGGTTAGAAAGGAACCGAGTTTATTTTTGGATTCCTCGTTGTCGATATAGTCTACAGGAATTATTTCAGAATATTTTGAGCCCTTAGAAATTTTTGGCAAAATCGAAACCGTTTGAAAATTTCACGATATTTTAAAAAAATAAAATTTTGATTTAAGGGCGGCTCTGTAAGCATTTGGAGGTGCTGGTCCGCTTTTGTGTAAGTGCTTCGGTTGTTGAATAAAATATGAATTTCTCAAAAACCAAAAGAGTTTTTGTGTTGAATTTTAAATTATTTAGACGGATATAGTCTTAGGAATTAAATAAATAGTTAAACAAAATTATCTGTAATCTAAATTACGGGATTAACACTGAATATTTTCAAATAAATGTGTAACAAAATGTAATACATGAGTAAGGCATTTAGGCAGTCAGTAAAACAGCTTGATGTATATTGTGTTGCATAAGTACCTCAAATATAGAATTTCTATCTGTAATAGCCAACTTCTAATTTAACGGAAAATATATCTGGTTTGCGTGTTTACCAAGAAAGAAAAAAAAATTATATTTACATAGCAGAGTAAAAATGATTCTTGCTTCATCTATTATCAACTTCTACAAATCGTTACCGAAATGTAGATTGAATAGTAGTGTCCAGGCAACCAGTAAAACACAGAAATATATATTGTGCTGCATATGCAACTAGATTATCACATATAATCTATAATAGACAACCAGTAATACAGCATCGTATATATTTAGTTGCAAGTTTGAAACAAAATTTTATTTTTGTAATTGTTTTTTATTTAATATTCAAGATTTCTGGAAAAATAAAAAAGTAGTAGTGTCCGAAAAATTTAATTTTCGATTCCGATAATATTTAGGGCTGTATAAATTGCAATGTAAGCCTCGTAAAGAATCATTTGTAATCAATACTCCATTTAACACAACAAAAGATACAAAAATTTACATAAATCGCACTGTTCATAGTTTTCAATGCGAGTGGAGCCTTCCCGATTAGAACTACTTTAAAAAATGAGTAAAAAAAATAAAAAATGTTCCAGTCATTTATTTATTGACATCACAGATTTGAATTGACAGAAAATACTAACTTTTACAACCTTTATTAGGTAGGTGCCAGTTATAAAATAAAAAAAATACATGGTAGTTACAGTACATGGAAAACACAAAGATAACGGTACTGCTATAGAGGCAGATGTAACAGATCGGTGTTAAATCGTCAATAACATCGCTTTTCGACATTTAACTGAGGAAACGTTCGTTTCGATGAAACACGTCACTTAACTGTCAAAATCAGTACGGCATTTATTTATAGCAAACTATGAGAAATAATCGTTCGATTTGTTACAAACGCCTCGGAGCTAAATCTATTTACGAAAGAAATTCAGCTAGTTTCTGAGGTTATATCAAGAGCTTATCATAACTAGAATATTGGATTTGTGCTAGGTGATGAATTCATTTTTTTTTATTATTTAGAATAATCTTTATCCTAATAGGAATGTTTTAAGTCAAGTATTTACAATATTTATAAAAATATACAATTTAATGCTGCTAAATACATCGTATCATATAAACTTAATGTGTTACAACTAAAAAAATCACTACAAAAATTAGCTTGTGCCACGGGTAAGGCAACAGGCTCAACTCTGCTGTTCGGACACTTGAAACAAACGAATTACTCAAACAGTGACATACTTTACGTCCTTTCGTGCGCTCGTTTCAAGTTCCAAACACGCGGGCCGCTCCTATCGGTAAATTAATTTATCGATAGAGGCATCGCTTAGTTTTGTTCACAAATACCAGAACGCTTTTGAAATTGTTTAAGCCAAAAAATGAAGGCGGAATTTAACCGAAATACCTTTACAGAAACAAAACGAAACAAGTAAATATTACCTTATTAGAGTGTTACGTGATTCCTTCGAATTAAGTCGGTAACTGCACTTTTTTTGCTTAAAAATTTAACTGATTTGCATTCTGTTATTATATCATAAGGCTACTTTCAGCAAGAATACGTTAAAAGTAATTACGACATTTGCAAAACAAATCGCTTAGATCACAAAAAAATTACAGATAATCATACCAGGTAAAAAATTTCCTGAAAAAAAAACTGAATATCTCACTTTTTTGTATATTTTTATTGCTACTTGTTATTTCATTTATCGAATCGAAAACTATCCGTTTTGTAATTTGTTTAGTTCAATCCAAGTTGTCATGAGAAATAAATGAAAATTTTGACACCTGACAGCTACAGCATATCAATTTACTTACAAGCTGTTTTATGGTGACGTTAAAATATTTCAGAGACTACTTTGATTTGAAAGTTTGCGTTCTGGGGTTTTCAAGGATGCCCTTTTTAACAAAAACACAATTCTTGTAGCACTTCAAAATTTCAAAACATAAATTTACAAAACTCGTATCTAAGTAATCTCTGAAATATTCTGGGCTGACACTCTGTATACGATTCCACTAACGAAAACCTGCAATTTTTTTTATAATTTAAGCAATATACTACTTTATTGCTATTTGTGATAAATAAAGTTGTGTTAAAAGATGTGCGAAAAAGAAAGAAAGAACACCGTATTACTTGCTGAAAGCCGCCGAAAGCGGTGAAATTGGTTCCGAGAACCAACTAATTACAACAGGATTTTTAACCCTACAACTAAAATGCCTACTCAATATAAACATACAGCAGACCTATCACGATCTTGAGAAAAAAAAATTACGGTAGTATCTCTAAAATATATGTATATATACAAGTAGTTGTGCAATATTTACATTATTTAAAGTATATGTACAATCAATTCATTTATTTAGGTCTCGACAGGACTCGCGGGGTCCTCTAGTCGCGTTTTTTTTTTTTTTCAGAAAAAAGAAAAACAATCTCAGTGTGTGGTAACCTGGTAGTTGACGGCGAGAAAGGCTTCAAAAACTAAAATGGAATGTCGAACGTCGGAAAACAATATGGCAACGAAAACCGAAACTGGGCAACTCAAACTTATAACCTAACCTTATGCAAAGGAACGAAAAAATATGTTTATTTGGTTACGCAGGTTCGCCTCGGTTTTTTTTAGGCATTTCCCGTCTAGGAGATCAGGTTGGTGAAGCGGGGATCGGCCGGGCGCCGTAAAATAAAACTTTACGAGGCGCGGTCACCGTTATACTTTTAGATGCACTTGCGTCCGTTTGTGGTTCTATCCTACTTAACTAAGTGGAACTAAGTCAGATTTGCTAAGAAATCAAAGGGACTCGGCAAAAACAAAGTGCCACCTTATTTCCTCGACAATTTTATAGCATTTTACAGAACTGACTTTCGCTTTCTAGCGAATTGACACGTTTAAAGGCGTCACGACAAAATTCGATTCAAAATTTTACTTATTTAACTGCAACTTCAGTAACAACAAAGAATTTAAGCTTAATTTATTGCTTTAGATCCACTATAAAGCCTTTATGGAATTTCAAACAATTTTTATATGACCATAAAGTAAGTACTATCGTTTGCAATATTAATGACACTCACTAAAATGAATTTTGCGATTTCTTTTGAACTTCTGGCGTATTCATATTGAAATCTGCTTTAAATTTTTAACATTAGTTATTAGTTGTTTCACTTACCAAGAGACATTTAATGAAATTTCTATTCAGAGCTTCCAGAAGTTCAAAAACTGTTTTAAGAGAGTGTCATTATTATTGCAAACGATTGTACCTAATTTTTCATAACCCCAAAGCTCTAAACTTTACATAACCTCAAAGTTCCAAATTCCACCTCATTATATTTATTCAGTTTAATGCAGTAACAGTTTCTTTTTGTTTTTATCTTCTCATTATTCCTCGACAATTTTATACCATTCATTTAAGCTTGATTATCAAAAGACATGTTAAAAGTTTTTGGGATAGAATTCGATTAAAAATTTCAGCTACAGTTTTAGAATATTTCATAATCTTAAAGTTCCAAACATTACATAACCTCAAAATTTCAAAGCTTGCACAATTTTCAAAGTATTTGTACATGCCAAGACTCAATTCATTGATGATGAGAACAGAACAAAATGGTACTTTCAACTTTGAGGTGGGATCACCTTTTATATTTGTAATGAAACTAAGTGAAATTTGTTAAAGAATCAAAGGAACTCGGCAATATCAAAGTGCTACCTTATTTCCTCGTAAATTTTATATAATTTTACAAAATTCACTTTAGAGCACTCGTTTACTCTCTTTTTTACTATTTTAACAGCAATTTTGACACCGTCAAACACTCTCAACTCGGTTTGTTGCTTTAGAACCACTATAAAGCCATTATAGCGTTTCAACTGAACGTTACGTAAATTCCAAATTCTACATAACCTCAAAGTTCCATAATATCGAGATTCCAAACATTACCTCGAATTTCCAAACTTTACATAACCCCCAAGTTCCAAATTTTACGTAACCTCGACCGTTACACATACCGCGACTTAACTCATCGAGGATGCCAACGAAACAAAATGGCACTTTCGAAACAGAACAAGAACAATTAAAACTTACTTTAAATGCTAGGACACAGTCATGCAAGAGATGAGCTGCTGGCATAGCTGATTATAGACTAAGTGATCTCCGGATATCCTCCTCATTTTCAAACCCTTGGAGTCCCTGGGCTTCTCGATGATCTTCAACTCGATCTGGATGCCCCCCTCATACTCCAGACTTAACCTATCACTCACGTCCTCCGACCGAAAGCACGTCTTAGGAGGGATTTGATCGTTGATAGTCTTTTTCACTATTTCCAGGATATCGGTCGATTGGAGCTTCGAACACACGTCGGACAGTTCGAATTCGAAAGAACCAGAGTTCTTGTGCAGGTTCGAGGGGGGCACAACGCAGTGGTCGCTTGTCCGCTCGCAGTCCTGGACGGTGAACACCCCGGAATCGCCCAGACTTAACTTCAGGTTCTGAAAAATCTGGAAGTTCTCCGTACCAGCGTTCGTCAGCTCCTGGTTGATCTGCATCGTCTCGAAGTTCTTGTCGACCGGCCTGGAGCGTATGTCGCTGTCAAAGGCGTGGCTCGACTGCGTGTTGGAGCTGGAACTTGGACTCTGGTTTCCGATACTCAAGCTGTCGTTAGACAAGGAATCGTCTGAATAACAAGAGCTCTTATCGGAATTCCTCCTCAGAAAAAACTCCTCCCCCGTGTGTGGTTCCGGTTCGCCGGGTTTTCCGGAAAATTTCGTTTCGCCCGGTTCGTTTTCCTGGCTGGTTTTCCGGCCTATGCCCCGTGTGATCGACGGCAGGTTCTCCGAGGGCTCCGAGATGATGAACGATGGGATTTTCGCTATTTTTTGGTTATCCAGGCTGTCCATGGAGTCCTCGGACGTGTCGGAGCCCGCAACTAACGTCACTTCGCTCCCTAACCAAAAGAAACTTATCAAAATCATTTTAAACGATTTTCTAAACATTCGTTAAAAATCAGAAAAAATTTTCACCTAGTACATCCGTCACAGAAATCTGCGGGTGTCCACTAACGCCCGGGTCGCTTTTCGGACAACTCTGAACGTGGATTTCCTCTTGGATCATGTCCAAACCGGGACTACCCGGATTGCTGATGGGCGAGTTGGTTAAGCTTCGGTGATTGTGGATGTTGAGAATGTGCATGTGATGCGGTTGGTGGAGAAAATTCGGTGCGGTTGGTATGAACGACGGCAAATTCGTGGCAAGATTCGACGGAAATGCTCCCGAAGTGTCCATTTTGGAATCGTCGTGTAGCTGCTGGTTGCGCAGCTCCAACTGGAGATTAGTAGACGGAATGCCTTGCGTGATCGAACCCGTGCTTGTGGTGTTCAAACCACTAATGCCTAAATACAATGTGCCACAATTAAATTCACAAATTGGCCACCACAGGCTCACATTGCCAGCACTGTACAAACTGGATAGTAATCTTTTAAAGCTACTCAGTGATCACCCCACCCACTAAGCTCTAAGACATTACGTTAAAACAAAAGTTAAAAACTCATTTGTACAGTGCTGCCAATGTAAGCATACAGTGGCAAGTTTGCGAACTTAGTCCTTGTATACTGCAATTTACATCATTTGTACTCATCACTCAATTGTCAGACTTTATATGCTGAAAAATTGCTAATACAATCATTTATACGCACTAAAAGTAGAAGAGGGCCCAAACATGTATCCTGTGGTATACATTTTAAAATAACTTGCAAAAAAATACATAATGCTTCGTAAAAATTACTACAGAAAATTCTTACCTTGCGTAATAGAAGAAACACTGCTGCCGGGCGTGGTTTGACCATACCCTCCAAAAACGGGAGAAGTATTGGGGCTCAGTAAAGGGTTCAGTATGGGGGAATTGGCACCCGAATACACGCCCAGACCTGGAACTTGTCCGAACATGGTCTGTTGGATGGGCGAGTTCAGGCTACTGTTGGGATTCGTCGCGTAGGGAGAGGTGTGAAGAGGGCTGCGATTTACAGCCTCGTATGAATAACTGGGGCTGCGATTCGGAGCGTCATACGAAGCGTAGTTCTGTTGCTGGTAGTTCTCGGCCGATAATCCGATAGAAGGGTCCCGAGACGCAGAATATTTCTGCAGGTCCTGCATTTTGATGCCGTCGGGTAACGTGGAATAGAACTGGTGGATGGGTGACGAGCAGTCCGAGATTTGATTAGAAACGAGTTGCTGATGAATCGGTGACCCTATATTGGAAAAAAATTGCACCTTTATCGACTATAAATATCTCAAAATACAGAATACATTTGAACTACTCGAAGTAGTAGGTACACAAATACAGTACATTTGAACTACTCGCCTGGAATAGACCTGGGAGGGCTCGCCCTGCTTTGCAGTCCCCTCTGCAGCCTCTGGCACTCCTGCTGAGGCGTGGAAGGGCTCAGGGTGCGAGATCCGGCTGCCGAACCTTCGCTGCCCCTCCTCACCGGCGAGAACCGTTCCATGGTCTTCTGTTCGCGCCCTACACAAGTCGTTAACGTTAAAAATTGGGACTCTGCGCGGTTTTAAACCTACCGGCCGTGTTTTGCATGTAAAAATCTGGGAATGTAACTGAACTGATCTAATTCCAAACGGAACGTCCACTGTCTACCTACCTTGGAGCTCCTGCACGGTAGGTAAGTGTGGCTTTACGGCGTGCCGGCTGTGCTTGCGTTGCGGCAAGATCGAGGGCATATAGTTGCGCTTCATGCGTGCCTCTACCTCCATCACGATCTCGGGCGGGATTACTGACAACGTAAAGTGCATGCGTATTACAACAGAAAATAACTACGGTACGGGAACTAAACAAAATCAAAATGTAACTAGGCTATGTACAACGACGGCAAACGAAAGGTATTATTACGGGACTGATTAACAATCAACAAAAAAGAATGTGTGCTGGCAGCGTGATCGTGTTAAAAACAAAAATAAAACACAGAAACATCTAGTTACACTAGGACTGTACCTTCGAGACAGTTGAACTACTAACTGATTGTACGTTTACTTTACTGTTTTACTGTTACACAACAAAAATTCTAAGGCCAATAGTAGAAAATTAAGAACACTAAGCAAATTTTGTATCATATATCAATCGATCTAGAAGTTTGAAGGCACTAAATTCCGCCCCAATATTTGTACATCTTTTAAACCAAGTTCTTCTTTTTCTTGTTTTTCTATAAACGATTTACAAATATCAAAGTGATTTTTTGATCGTTTTAATTGAGTTCTCAGACATAGTTTTCCTTAATTTTCTCGATATTGGCTGCAATTTGTTAAAATCTCTCTGCACACTTTGATTAACAATATTAACTACGTAATATACTGCAGACTGAGAGATCTTAACTTACCTGGCGGCCTTTCCATCACAGTGAGGAGACCTGTACGTCTTGTACGGCCCCCGGAACTAGCTGTCGATTGAAGGGAATGTACGTCCTCCGGATTGGCCATGGTGTGTCTCTTGGTGTTGCCCCTGCCTTGCATATACCTGAGAAAATAAAGTTGTCGAATTCTCGTCTCAAGTAAATTTTGGGTCAGGATTGTCAGGTGTGAACCTTAAATAAGTACAAATATTTTAACCAGCAGTACAGTTCACTGTTTAGAATATATAATAGTATTTTTTTCAAATTTATTTAAAGTTCACCCTGTATAGGCATCAGACATTGTCGAATAACAATTGTTTAAGAGACTGAGATGTCAAACAAACCAAAAAAATCGCTCTCACCTGGCCACGGCCAACTCTTCGAATGCGTGCTGGTTGTGATCCAAGGGCTGCGTCCCGGTCCCGCTACTCAAACTAGGGTTACCGCTGGAACTCGCCGACATCATAGACAGCTGTTCGTGTGATCCCGGCTGGCCCCAGGCCATATGCAGATTTGCGCCACCATCTAAAACCGAACTTATTGAAAACCCTAAAGGAAATTACGAAAAGAAAACTTGCCTGACGCCCTGCGACCGAACCCGCCCACCGCGCTCAGCACCGTGGGCGGTTTCAACAGATGCGGATCCTTCCCGCCGAAATAGTGCGGATTCTGCTGCCCCAGCGCGGGAAGGTGCAACGGAAGATTCGTGTGGGGAAGCAACTTGGCGCCGTTCTGGTCTTGTGGGTTCTGCGCCATGTAGTGGCTCTCCAAGACCTAAACGAGTAAAATTTATGACATCCGAAGGAAACAGTATCGGAAATCCTTTACCTGTTCGTGCGCAGGATCGCCCGGACCGACGGTGTGCCTCCTAATTGTCAAATACTTATCGCCTGATGAAGAACAACTGCTGTAGCCCGTAGATGCCGAAGGGACCGTTAAGGAGCAGGCGTCATCGCTGGTGTCCAAGTCCATCTCGCCAAACTGTAATTAAAACTTGAATTAAATCCTGCTCGAAAGATCATCATTACATAGTGAAGAGTTTTTTCATAATCGGTTACCTTCTCCAAGGGTTGATTGTCTCCATCGCCAGCCAAGTACACGGCCGGTATGGCAGGCATGGAAACAAACGGAGACCCCGCCTCTTCCGAGATACCCTCATTCAATGACCTCAGTCTCTCGTTGGTCTCATCTCGGATGTCTCTCAAACAGTTCTCATTGAAGCTCTCCCTCCTATAGTTGAAAGACTCGTCAGCGCACTGTCCGTCGGTATTCTCGCCTTCCGTGGCTAGTTGAATCGCCAGCTGTTTCTCGTTGAAGGATTCGCTGCGCTCGTTTATCTTGGGCGATCTCGCACACAGTAACTCGCCTGAAACGAAAACAATTACAAAAAATGCAGTCGGGTAAAGACGTCTCACCTAAACCGGCTTGCTTGCTGTCCACCCAGTGCTGCAACACCTTCGACTGAAAATTCATGGTGCGGTAATGCAGTTTGTCCACAAGCAGGTTGTATATGGCGTAGATGTGGTCAAATGTCCTGTTCTTCAGCGACTGCATGATCATGGCATGGCTGAGGTTAGGTAGCTGCAGCATGTGGTCTATTACTGTTTTATTCAATTGCGTCTCCCGTTCGGGACCCGTGTCCACGGGCGGGGCATCGCTCAGCCAGCGGTGCTTCACTATCTGGGAGATCGTCAGTCTTTTGTCCGGGTCCACGACCAGCATGTGCCTGATCAAGTGTTCGCAGTCTGCGGAAACAACACACATAAATTTTTCGTTTGTTTCTTGATGTATAAACATCACTATAAGAATACATTTGAACTACTTGATAAGGTAGGTACACAAATCCATTTAAACTAGTCGAAGTAGGTAGACAAATACATTTGAACTACTTGATGAAGTAGATACACAAATACAGAATACATTTGACCTACTCGCCTAAAAAAGTAATTATACTGTTTTTGAGGCAAATGAACAAACCTTGTGACATGAAGTATGGAATACGGAATTTTCCTTCTATCACGACGTTTCGTAAAGCATGCAACGTTGGCCCATCAAATGGCAAAGAACCACACACCAACACGTAAAGTACAACACCCAAACTCTGAAAAAAGTATATGTATTATATTATGATAAATATAATTGTTATAATTTGTTGTAAATAATTTATTTAATTGATATTTGTCATGCTAATGGTTTAACAGTGTTTGGTTTGAAACGCAATATTAGAACAAACATGAATACGATTTTATCGACATGAATATGAATTTTCAACAAACGACGGCTTTCTGTGCTTTGATTCTCGATCTTTTTACTTTTCTTACCGGCAGTGATGCAATTGATCCGCAACGTGGGAAAATCTTAGTAGACTTTATTGCGAAAAATTTTTATAAAACCTTGACTTTTATCGTTAACGCAGAAAACATAGAATTTGTGTCTACATTAGAAATACCTAAAATTGTTTATCGTTATGACGAATACCTGAAGATAAAGGAACATAGAGAAATTGGAATAAGAAACGACTACGTTATCATAAACAACAGTACAGAGAATATTGTTTTCACCGCAAAGAGGCTTCTTGCTACAGAAAATTATAAAAGGGATAGGAAACATTTAGCAGTGTTAACAAGTGTGTTGAACGAGACTGAAATCAAAACGATATTCTTGTCGCTGTGGAAATATTATGTGTACAACGTTGTGGTGTTCGATTTAAATAACGATTTTTATATGTGGCGTCCTTACGATGTAGAGAACCAATGTGGGATTTATGTGAATTTAATAAAAGTAAGGAAAGGAGAACGTGCATTTTCTAAAACGATTCCAAAGAAGTTGAACAACTGCACACTGACTTTAATTTGGCCGCGTTTACTCTATCTGACATACAATCCTTCGACTAATCTGAGCGGAGGCATCATAAAAGACGTACTAGATATAATAGGAAAACAAATGCGTATTACATTTTTGTATTCATACGGCAACAGCATGGAATACGTAAAAGAATTTCTACAAAATTACAAAAACAAGAAACTCATAAATGACATGAAAGAGATGCATGCAGATTTGTCGGTAATAATAAAACTTGCCTATAATTGCAAAATGTACAACTCAGAACTAGACCAAACAAATCCTTTAATAAGTTTATCCGTATACATTGTTCTACCGCCACGTTCCAAGAAACCCGTTATTATATACATCGTTAACATGTTTCAAAACGCCTTGTTGGTGTGCATAATTACAACTTTTGTTACAGTTTTGGTTTTCTACAAAATAATTTCCCGGAAGCCGATGTTACAAGTCGTGTTCGATGTTCTTCAGATGAGCTTACAACAACCCTTAAACGTGCCGATAAAGAAACGTATAAAAACACTAGTAACTGTATATCTACTTTATAATATATGTATGTACACGACGTGGCAAACTGGCCTAAGCAGTTCTTTAACGAAATCCTGGTACGAATCTAGTATTCGTACATTGGAAGACGTGGCGAAAGCAAACGTAAAATTCGACACTAACAAACATTTTCTGAAATGCAGTATAATCAACAAAAACGAGGAATACATGCACACTGTACTGAACAATGTGAATAACATCGATTGGGAAAATTGGAACAAAGCCATACAGAATTTTTTGAATTTTCAAAAAAAGGGCATCACACTCTCAGTTTTAGATATCGCAAGGTTCAAGAATCCCGAGAAGTTTGAGATTGTGACAAAAAACAAGGTAGAACACCGTTTCTGGATAAAACCGATGAAATTTTTCTTCTCTTTTTTTTTTCCAGATAAATATTGTGCAATACATTCTGGCAGGGAGGGAAGGTTTCCCATTGTTGGGGGAAATGGACCGCTGGATTAGAAGCATAACGGAGCACGGTTTGCTTAGAAAATTATTAGCAAATCACATCAAAAGAGACCACTTAGTTGCATATAACGAAGACAACGAATTCGTCAAATTGCATATGAAGCATCTCAAAGGAGCGTTTCTCATTTTAATGGGAGGCTTAGCGTTGTCCTGCGTTAGTTTCTGCATTGAATTTTTGAATTAATGTAGAAGATGAAATTTTCCCTTTATGCTAAATATTAAGAAATGTCTACATATATCCTGTGTAATGTATTCTTATTCCTAGTTTTCTGCATCTTACAATAACAGCACCACTAGATACTGTCACTATCTATACAAATAAAGTTTAAATAAACCACATTCAGTTATGAACTTTCTCGACATACCCAATATTCGAATATCTAGAGTGTGATCCATAGATAATATAAAAATACTATTATTATCAAGCGTATAAAACATAAAATGATTTTTATAAGGGCTTAAACATTATTCGCTCTCTATGCACAGCGATAAGACTGTGGATACGATAAAGGCTCAGTTAGGAAAATCCTTTTTTAGTGTGTAAACCATGCCTGTTCGTACTTGATTTAGCTGACATTACAAACACCAATAAGCGTACTCATATTTTCAATGGTTAAAATAATTAAAAAATAAATTAATGCATTTTTGAAGATTGAGATAGCTCAACGATCAATATATTAAATATAGGTGCGACATCTATTTCAAATAAAGCGAACTAAATGTTCTGACACACTGCGATAACGAATGAAAATTTGATTCCAATATAACTTATTAAATAAAATTGCAACCCACGACATACATTTCTAATCATAATTGGTTCTTTATGAACGTGTGAGACTTTAATTCACTGTTAACTTTGGACGACCCTTGAGACAAATAGTTGAGAACCACAGTACAGATGCGCCATCTCTTATCAATTCTCGAAATCCTACACTTGCACACCAACACTGTCAACTGTTTCACAAAAACTGACATTTGACAGACATCAAACGTGTTTAAAAGATAATCGAAAGTCATTCCAAAGACACCTGACCTAAAGCTACGTATAAACAATCCCGCTGATTTTCACGTGCGTGCGTGTACTGTATTAAATAAGCTGTATGACGTCGTAAATCCAACGTTTACGGCGGGCGATTAACTTTGTCTAACTTCCTAATAATTTATTGCATTCGTAATCTGGTACAATAAACGAGATATTCCCTGATAAAGTAAATCTCTCTTTCACTTACCCATATGTCCGCCTTAGGTCCGTCGTAGTTGAGGCCCTGGAAAAGTTCCGGTGCGGCGTATGGCGGCGAGCCGCAGAAGGTGGATAACAGACACCCCTCCGTAAACTGGTTACTAAACCCGAAATCAGCAAGCTGAAACATCATCAACAAAAACATAAAAAATACAGAACTCGTAACCCCAACTTGAGAAGTTATTTAACCCGTATTTTTGTTTGTTTCGCCTAATTTTTTTCTTAGTATGTATTTCTGTCTCACCCTGTATAGGACGTCCCATTCTTCCCTTCTTGACTTTGGTAAAGGATAGAGCAGGAAAAATAGGATCTTTCCAATAATATTTCTCTCTATGATAATTTGTCCTAATACAGTGTTTAAAGTAAAAAAATGTGTTTTCTTTATTAACTATTAAGTCGATAATAGTTACTTATTGTATAAGTGTTTTAAGTAACATTCTCAAGTGGATAAAAGGCGATTGAAACACGAATGCAATACGTTTTATCCACAATCACATTTGTGGAGTCAGAGATATCAAATAAAGTAACCTACTACTGGATAAAGTATCACTTTAAACAGTTCATATGTGTAGTCCGATTATAAGGTGATTGTGGATAAATAAGTTCAAATTTTGTATGTTGTAGTGTAAAACCAGTTGCGTAATTACGGGAGTTTGTGTTTCTACCCCTCAAACCTTTGCGCCAACAATGAAAATTATATTTTCAGTAAAATATCAAAATTCTAATAAATATTCTCAAAGAAAAATATGCTTTTGGTAAAATTCATTTATAAGCTTTGTTTTCCAGATATTTTGACATTTCTAGTAATAACTTTTTTAATTTATAATTAATAATTTATTAAACGAATTAAACCTACGCTAAACAATTCAATGTAAATTATGCTTATGGATGCAATTGGATGGCAAGGCAATGGAGGTGCTTTAATCCACGCAGTCCAGTTGCTTGGTCTGCTCGATCACCTGACCTCAATCCGCTACATTTTTATTTTGGGGTCTCTTAAAGAACAAAATATATCCAACTCCAGTGTACAATACAAAAAATCTATTCCGAGATCTTATAATTAAATAAATAAAGACCCTAATTCATTAAAAGACTGGTAATAAGTCTATATGATTGTTACATAAAAAAAATAGATATCATTTGAGTACCATTTACATTAAATTGATTATAACCTATTGTTTTTATTTGTTGAATAAATTATTGATGAGGTTTAATATTTGTACTGAATAGCTAATTTTTATAATTGGCGTAAAAATTTAAGGGGTCAAATTCAATAATTGTGTCGTCAGATTTAAAGAAAAAAAATATTTTTAAGTTTGTGGCACAGATAAAAAGTTAACCCAATGCGTTTTGTGTTGGTAAAATTGTCTACTTTCCAGTGCAAGATATTTGTGATTTAGGCAAAACAAAACTTATAAAACTCAACTCCTTGGTATTTGTTAATATTTTTTATATTTCTGTGGCAGAAACACCAAATTAAAGGAAAAAGAAGCAAAAAAATGCTACAATTAAATAATTACAGACAATACTCACCTTAATATTCATATTGTGGTCTAATAATAAGTTTTCAGCCTTTAAATCTCTATGAACTACCCCCTGAGAATGACAATAACCTACAGCCGAAACGATTTGACTAAATATTCTTTTGGCCTCTGGTTCAGACATTCTGCCTTTCGCCACTAGATGATCTGAAACAGAAAACGACTCGTGGAATACTTGGGCGTCCCACGAAGCTCAATACTAGAGGGCCTTATAAATCTCCCCACATATAAATGACATTTTTTAGCACGTACCAAATATCTCTCCCTTACTGGCGTACTCGGTGACCAGGTATATCGTCTGATCCGTCTCCATGAGCTGATATAGCCTTGTTATGTGAGGATGTCTAAGTTTCTTTAGTATGGCAGTCTCTCTGAATATCTTAGTTAAATTTTCTTCATCTAGTACAGTCTTATCGATTATTTTTATTGCCACCTGAAACGAGACGCTCAGTTCATTGACAGTTCTTTTTCTCAATATAAAAATAATAAAGAGTTAAAGGGAAGAAGGATGGGCAAGTCGCATAAACATATTGGAAGGCGACAATAGTCATATAATAATTAAAATATAGAACATATGTTATTTAAATGAGAAAAAATGTAAGTCTGATTTACCATTGATATTCTAAACGCCCTGTATACATTCCAAACTTCAGTGAAATATCTCAAAAGTGAAGGTGTTCGTAAACACACGAATAAAAAAAATTCTTTGTAGGCTTGTAATTTTGTAAGTAATTTGGTAAGTACTGAATTCATGGAAGGTGAAAAATCTACGATACCTGTTTTTCTATAAGACTGGTACACCCTGTGTATTATTATTTACGATGGACTAGATTAAAAAATCGTTCGATACCTGTTATCTGATGCTAATCTAAGGCATCTGCAATGTTGTTGACTTCCTTACTATTTTTTTACGTCGCATCACGCATATTGGTCACAAGTATACAGTATTTGACTGTTATCGTGTATTTTGATAAGAAAATAGGAATCATTAATATTTCTGCTCGGTATCCACAGACGTAAACCTGTATTTTGTTGATAAATTATGGGATACCGCATTGATTATTGTCGTGCGATAAATTCCAAAACCATTGTATGTAGAAAATAATACATTTCAAGTAGAACTTTCGTATTAATAATTATATTTTTAAATGATGAAATTGCCATCAAAGAACAACATTCACTTTTACCGGCTGTTGTGCATCAGTGGTGGCTCGTCAGCTACCGGTTATACGGGATGTCCCAAAAAAATGTTATATAAGCATGTCGAAAAACGCCTCCTAAGGGAGCTATGACCCCTTAAAAGAAGGCCCAGAATGTGTTCTTTTCTAAATACTTGTTTTAAAAACCGCATGGCAAACTTGGAGGGAGGGGGTTTTGGGTAAATATTGTTCAAACTTTTTTTATATCTCGAGATTTTTCCCGTCAGACAAAAAAATTCTCTAAAACATTCTCGGTGGTATTCATACGGTCGTATTCATACCTAGCCTGTCTCCGGTCGCCGACAGATCTCCGTCCCGAAATTTTGAGAATTTTATGATGAAATTCAAATAATTTCGGACGGACAATGAATACAGTGTACTGTAACAGCGGTATCTTATATCATCTCGAAATTATGTGAATTTCATTATGAAGTGAAATACCATCCCAAGACGGATACGATTAGTGGGACATGACATAATATCGTTTTGTGTTTGTTTGTGTGGGTAAACATCCGATGATAAAGTAAGATAGGTCAGGGACAACTTGAACAAGGCGTTTGAGGAACTAATAGCCATTATTAGATACTGCAATGCTATGGGGAGAAATGTTTTAGCGTCGAGAATTTAACAATGCTGTCGTAAAAGTTGGTCTGTGATGCACCACGTCGTCTCTAGTTAATATACAGGGTGCTACGCTAATATATGTCATGAATATAGGTGTGTTCTAGAAACAAAAACAACAAGATAGTTTTTTACGAACAAATGAATCAAAACTATTATGTTTATATCTTAATTTCCAAGGTGTAAACAACGGTTTTACAAGTGGGTTGTAAAGTACACAAAATGTCTATCGATTACATAGACCTTATAAGGTCTATGATCGATTATATCCAAAATTAAACAATGTATAATTTATTATTTGAACTTTAATGTTTATAATTATACAGGATGATTCACACACGGCGACCAAAAAATGGAACCTCGTGTTCATTGGTAAATTTAATTTTATGGCATTAGAAAGCAACGTGAGAAATTTGACATATAATTATGAAGCATTTGTCAATTTCAGAGGAATATGTTCGATAAACTGAGTACCTACTTAGAAAATTATAAACCAGCAAATGTGTGACATTTCTGAAAACGTAAATTTTATCCATAAAAAAGTAACAATTCTGAGGTATGTAAAATAAAATACAATTGATTAAATTTTATACTTAAATTAAATGTTCGAATTGCCATCCACCAACTTCTTGACAATGCGCAAGTCTGTGAAGAAATTCTTCTTGCACATTATGAATGATTTCTGGGGTAACTCTGCGTATTTCGTCCCGAATGCGATTTTGAAGTTCTTCTAAATTACGTGGTTTATTAATTTATACTTTTGACTTCAAGTATCCCCATAATAAATAGTCAAGAGGTGTAAGATCTGGCGATCTTGCAGGTCATTCTATCGGTCCGCATCTGCCGATCCACCTCCCAGGAAAACAGTTGTCCAAAAAATCTCGTACAGTGCGCGCATAGTGCGGAGGTGCACCGTCTTGCTGAAACCATATGGTATCGTCAGGAATGTCAGGGTCATTATCGTTAGGAAAAATTACTGCAAGGGCTGGAGCAAGGTAATTTTCTAGAAACTCTAAATATCTTTGTCCTGTAAGGGTTTCTTCAAAGAAAAAAGACCCTACTATTCTGTCGTCAACTATTCCAGCCCACACATTTAATTTCTGAGGGTGTTGGGTATGTGCCTCTGCCATCCAAAATGTGGCCTCATCTGAAAAAAGTATTTGCCGGTGTAAATTTCTATTTCCTTGACATAAATCCATTAGAATTTCGCAAAAGTGTAAGCGGCGATCGGGATCATCTTCATTGAGTTCCTGCACAAGTTGAATTTTGTAGGAATGATATTTTTCCTTCCTCAAGATACGTAGCACTGTGCTCTGACTAGTGTCATTGTTTAATGCAACCAATCGTGAAGAATTATGAGGATTATCCACCATACTTATCAAAATGTTCTGTTTCTGATTTTCATTAATGCTTGGACGTCCAAGTTTTGGAATATTTACAACATTGTCAGTTTCTCTAAATTTAGACTCTACCATACTGACTGTTGATTGGCTGATAGGGCGATCTGGATATTTTTCATTAAATAAATCGCAAACTTGCTGAGTTCTAGCCATATTCCCGCATCCGATAAGAATTAAAATTTCAATTCTTTGAGTAACAGTTAAATGTGCCATAATAATTTAAATTGAATAATAATTTCTATGTCGCTTACAATACTTATTAGAAAGTCGGTGTGACAATGACACTTTGCAAAGATTTTCACCTACGTGATCCATAAACGAACTATGGAATTCGAAAAACTAAACTTGATAACGTTTTTGCTTTATTTAAATTGATTTACGTTTTCTAACATTCAATCGTCATTTACTCGAAAACTTTCCTATGTAAGAGGGCAAAATTTTAGTACTGTCTGATAGAGAATTAAACGATCTTTCAGAATCGAGGAAAAAAATATGGTGTTGCCATTTAAAAAAAAATCGATGACGTCATCACTCGAAAACAAATGACATTTGAAAATCGCATTTAACGCTAAAATATGTATATTTTAAATTAAAAATCGACCTGTTCGAGGATTTTTTCCAAAAAATAATTATTTCGTTTTTATTGAATTTATTCCATACTTTTGGCGCATACTGTATGATGCATCATGTAAAGCAGTCATTCTTGCTCGGGTAAACGCAGAAATTTCACGTTCTGCATGTACAAAAATTCAAAGAAACACTTGGCTGAATCAACTGCCAAACTGACCAGATTTGTAAAAACGTTGGTAATAAAGTAAAGGTTCATGGTCTGCAATTTTTTTATTGTATTTTTTGTTCCCTAAGTACATGTACACATTAAGACTTTTGACGTTGTGTATAAATAAAGTATATTAAATATTATGGTCTTCGCCGAGTCCGGACCTCAAATCTGCGAACGAAATGCGGGCTTTAACAATCACCTTATCTCACACCTCCGTCTTGACTCACTTTTACCTTTTACGAAAATCCTCATGCCCGATTGATACGCGGGCCTAAGGAGACGGAGATTACTCATCTCGCCAGATTCCCACAGAAGCGATCGATCTATTCATTCATGATATGGAAATGCTCAATGGATCCACGTCTAAAAACCTACGCCGAATTCCTCGGGCGACCACTCAACCGTACTATACTTGGGTAACGTCGAAAATGATTAAAATTTGTAATCCGTGTTAAATCATCGTTGGAAAAACGAATGACAAGGCATAATAATCATATTTCTACGCTCAAACGCTTCCTTAATACGAAACAGTTCGACAGTACAACCATAGTTTAACGATATTCTACACGTCCGGACGATGATTTATATCTGTATAGTGTTAACCAATTACAAGAGGGGCTAAGTCCGAAGCTGTGGGTGGCCACTGTATTGGACCATTAGGTCCTATCCAAGAGATTAACAACAAAATTGATGAGTGCATTTTTGCACCGTTACTTAAATTACTTACATATCTTAGGCATGCGAATCAATAATAAGCCGTCATCTTCCTTAATATTGTGTGTTGTCAAATTAAGCTTATTTTTTTAAAAGATTAAGTTTCAATAATGGCTTACGCTAATTCCAATGCTGAAATGGCCGATATGGTTTATATTTATGGCCTCGTAGATGGAAATGGTACTCAGGCTAGGCGAATTTGAATGGAAAGATTTCCAAATCATCCAAGCTTATTTCAGAAAGGGGCAATTCCTGGAAGGTCTTTGATTGTTAGAACGCCTGAGTTGGAAGAAGCTATTCTATACGAAATTGAAGATCCAAAGAAAGAAAAAGTGAAGATAATACAATGGCGTATATGATGATCTATTTTATTTGTAATAATCATACAGGGTGATATATATTTTTTTTGGCAAATACTGATAAATGATACAAACACCACCACTGGCAAGTTTTTAAAGCTGGCGATTTTTTGTTTGCTGCCTACCGTCATACTAAATATGGTCACCGAATTTGGTCAAATTATCTCAAGCGGTTTAGAAATAAAAAATTAAAAACTGATTCAAAAACGATGTATCCTACGAAAAAAATTGAAGAAACTAATTTCATTCAATCGATGGCGGATTTCTAAAATAAATATCAAATGAATGATTTTAATGAAAAAAAGTTGTGGCATTCTCGCACGAACATCACTGGTGCAAGTAGAATTATTCGGATCATCCTAAAAAATGCACATTTATCCCTCTAAAGCGTATTTAAATTTCGAGTTTATATGAACTTTTTTTCACAACATAACTTCCGCAACGACCTTCTAAAATATTTCGTACTTATTGGTAAACACCCTCCTTATCGACATTGTCGAAAGCAATCAATCCCAGGATTCGGGATTATAAATGCCTAATCTCGAAATCCCGGGATCGAAATTCTTTTCTGGGATCGACAGCACTATTCTCGCAAGATTGGAACCGGTCACACCCTGTATACGAGCAGCATCGGTCGGGTCAATTCTCTAAATTAAAGTTAATCAGACAAATTGGAATCACCACATGTTACCGCTCGAACAAATTGCCGTTGCTGATTATTGTCCACTGGACGTTATCATATCTTCCTAACTGGATTGTAACTTCACAATTCTAATGGTTTACTTCCATAGCTGACACTCCGGGGGGTAATATCATAACGAGCCAGTCGATACGGCGGTCCACCTGACACAATTACAGTACACCGAAAGAGCCTAGGTCGTTACCGAACAGAAATGATAATGACCAATGGCGGCTCGTGACATACTCGTAGGGTGGTCGAAATTCAAAGAGAATATCTTAGTACCTTATTTTTTAAAACCTTCTTAAAAAAAACGAGGGGATCTGATGACTTTCTGGACCATTGAATTTCATTCATTTCATTAATACTAATTCATTTTTCTGGGAAAGTGTTATATTGCTGCACAATTCTGACTTTGTGGTGTTGAGCTCCGTCGTGCTGAAACCATAGATTTCTCCTTAGCTGCAAAGGCACATTCTCCAGAAGTGCAGGATGTTGTTCTTGTAGGAAATTTAGGATACTCACGCTGTTCAGTGTTTGTTCATAAAAATAAGGCCCAATTAAATGCCTACCGATGATGCCACACCAACATTTACTTTGACCTTGGTTCTGGACTGGATTTACAATGTGGGGATTTTCAATGGACCAGTAGTGTTCGTTGCGTCTGTTTGACCATTACTGACAAACCGACTTTCGTCGAACGTGCCGAAAAAAGTTCTGATCAATAGTTTCTACATTAACCAGACATTGAGCTATAAAATTCAGTCTGTTTTCAATGTGACGCTCAGGCAAATACTCCACATTGTGAATTTTGTGATCATGATTTATCCAAATTCAATTCCCGGCTAGCTTGCCGTAACGAAAATAACATTTTAACTGTGACACCCTATAGATCGAAAAAGAGCAACATTCGGATATGTGGCTTAACCGCTCTATTTTGGAGACAGCAACCTGTCTTTCAGCTCCGCCCCATTGTTAATGAATCACCCTGTAGATTCAAAAGTGAATTTGAGTTTTAAACCTCAACTGCTTTACTATCCCAGACGAGCCGCCACTGATATCAACGACTGCGACAACAAAAGCTTGTCAAACGTAATTCACTTGTTGGGAGCGGAACGACCGACACCTGTGGTCAAACAACTGCAGTGGAAGCAGTCGAAGATCTAATCGAGGCAGTGAGGAAACGGATGAAACACGCCACAGCATAGGTAGACAGAACACGCTGTGTGTTGCGAGATAAATCATTTTTTGCGGCACCGATCGACCGATTTGTGTGGCGCACAAAAACCCGTATAAGATTGCAGTAAGAGATTGCGGTTTACGCAAATCATTTTTGTATGATACAGCATTTATTGCACCGATTATCGAGTCTATACACTGGGCGGGTGGATGGTTACAGTGCAACGAAGAAGAAAACGTAGAATTTTCGGCCCGCGCGGCAAACGTAGGCCTCTTAACCCGCTGTGAAATAGTTGTGCGTCCGTATCGCTGTAAATTACAATTTCAAATAGCTGCTACTAATCAAACAATCTACAAAACCGGTGATAACCGGACGAGGTTCAGCGTGCTGTCGAAAAATTTGTTTTTATCTTCAGAACCGAGACCTCGATCTCGAGAAACGTTTACGCCAGAATTGCTGAAAGAAACGGGCATAGGCGCAACTACCATATAATTTTTGAGGGACCATAAAGTTCAAATATGCTGTTTTATTATTTTTTGACTGGCTGCATTGTGCACTTTTTCTTTATTATACAGTGTTCCGTGTAAAAACCGACGCGGAGTTACAGGCCTTCTAAGTGGCGCCGAATATTTCGAAAAAAAATTATATCTCTGAATTACTTTAACTTGGAATGACTAAATTTGGTAAATAATTTAGGTTTATTCTTGGTCTTCTTTGACTACGAGTTCAAATTGAAACACTACAAGGTGTTCATTGAGCGTGAGTCACTCCTAAAATTATACCAAACTTTCTTTTCCATTGATCGAATTTAAAAAGAATGATAATATCCCGCGCAGAATTTAATTTAAAATAATTTTTTTCTCGTTAAATTGAACAAAACTAAGGTTTTCAAGACAAAATTAATTCAAACAAGATTTTAATAGTGTTTATTAGAAGAAATCAAAGTCAATAGTAGGCTTTGTCTTTAAAATTTGACAGTTAGTAATAAAACTATCTATAAAGTAAAAATAAAATTAAAACTAAAGAAATTTTTCAAAATGGGCACTATTTTCTCTGGAACATAAATTTACTGTTCGCCGGAAATTCCAAATAACTCGTCTTTAATCGATTTGGCAAAATAACTGGTCCAATCAAATAACGATCAATAATACCAGTCCAAACATTTATCCTAAACTCGCGTTGAAAATGTCTAGTTGTGCACATGTGCAATTCCTCTACAAGTAAAATAAGCCCCATCAGGGGAAAGAATTTTCTTGTGAAAATTAATATCCTAATGCAAGATAAATTCGCAAAAGGCCACTCGTCGATCCAAATCTTGAGGCAATAACTCTTGTATTTTTTTAATGTGATTTGGATGTAGTAGATTACCTTTAAGAATTCGGTGTACAGAAGTTCTTGATAATCCAGCTTCTCGAAATAAACGTTTAGTTCTTATTTGCGGTTCATCTTCAACTGTTATAAATATTTTCTTCACCTTGAACTCTTCTTATTTGCGGTTCATCTTCAACTGTTATGAATATTTTCTTCACCTTGTACTCTTATTACACTAGGTCGTTCTCGGATATTATTGAAAAACATTTCTGTCTCTCGAGTCTGTCTTTCAACATTAGAAAATGTTTCTCTATGAAGAATCACTCGATTTGGAAATCTACGATATTCTTCCACAATCCTTCTACAATTTCCTTCACAGAAACCTAGCACAAGAGACATGTCAACTTGTTCGCTGCCTGTAAATTTCTCAGCCATTTTCAACAACAAGCAGTAGCAGAAATAAAATATTTTATTGCTGTCAAATTTTAAAGACAAAGCCTACTACTGACTTTTTCATTTCTTCTAATAAACACTATTCAAATCTTGTTTTAATTAATACATTATTTCTTGAAAACCTTAAAGTTTTTTAAAATTTAACAAGAGTAAAAAAATGTTTTGAATTAAATTCTGAGCGGGATATTTCGTAAACGCTGTCCTTTAAGTGGCATTTTCTTTGACAAATATTGTATATGTATATTATCTTCGGAAGTCAATTCCACAGTAGACAATGTTGTCCCCTGTTCCCATATTGTTGAAGATAATTAAAATGACGCATCGAACTGATATTTCCGTTATCACTGACAGTATCTTAAAAATATTATTGATCGGGAATTTGTTTGTATTCCCATCCGGACGACATTTTACGTAACTGCATCGAGGATGAAAGTGATGGAAACTTCAAAGATGAGCGGTATTTTCGCGAAGTGTAGGAATAACAAACCCGATTTATTTCAGCATGTTGTTGGAAAATTTAGCATACACTTTATACAGTGCCAAACAAAAGTAAAAAAATACTGGACAGTTTTCGATGTTTTTATATCTCGTTAACTATAGAGATAGAAAAAAATAACTCTCCCACTATAGATCTCTTTTTTTAAGAGAAAATTAAGGGTCAAAACCAAAATGACGTATCGTCTTTTGTTTTCGAGTAGTAAACGAAATTTAAAATTTTCCACTTTTCGATACATGTCTGTAACTTTGTTGTTTGTAAAGTTAGAAAATAATAATGAATTCATTTTTCACACTTTTTTCAGTAGAGTCCAGCGGCGCGCTTTTGTAAGTTATAATTTTTGAGTTATAACCTAAAGTTGTGCTTTTTAAATACAAACCTTAGGTGGCCATGGGCCAGTTGAAATCGTTATTTTTTCCTCTTTCCATTAATATATAATATGTAGGGTTAAATATGATTATTTGCCATTTTATTGAGAGAATAATTTATTATAGCATATATTGTTTCTTTAATTTTCTTGCAATAAGCGTGTGTCATTTGAAATAATTGCCTGTTACCAATCTTTAACATTTTCGTTCCGATTGTTACATATTACCAATGTTATTTAGCTTTTTCCGTACATTAATTTAATTACGTCTTGGATAGTTTCTCAGAATGATTGTTATTGCGAATATATCATTTTAATAATACGATTCTTTGATTAGTAACTCTTTCTGCCATGTTTTATTCTAAATGTGTTGTCAAAAATATTAAAAAAATTAAATTAATACTCTGGAATAAACTCTTTCCTCAGTAAAATGGTGAATAATTATATTTAGTACTTTTTTATTTTAAAGAAAAATGTTACTTAAATTTTTTTAATTGTTTCTTATTACTCGTTAGAAGCATTAAATATTTTAAAATATTTTTAATAAATTCCTACAAAACCGTTTGAGAACTGTTGACTATAAAATCCTTAGGAGTCAGCGGTTCCAAAACTTTTCTAAACTTATATCAAACGAAAACAAATAGCAGCTTTTAGCAATTTTAACCAAATTTTTGTAAGTTATATTTCGTCATGAGTTTCTATTTTTTATTAGAGTAACATGTAGTACAAAATACAAAACAATTATCGTTATTTCAAATAGCCATGTTTAATAACGGTTGCCAAAGCATGAGATCATAAAAAAGAAACATCTATCAAAACAAAAGAAAGTCGTTCAAGGCATATGTGTTGTTACAAATATAAATAACGCGAAAAAATACTGCAAACAAATAATATATATTTTTTTTTAATAATTTAATTTATTTTATTGTACTATTTCAATAATAACGACACTTCTTAAAACTAATTTGGAGTCCACTTCCAACTTTTAACATCGTTAATTAGCATAGTTCTTGGTTGATTTTTCCACTTTAACAGAGACCTAATAAAATTTCTACTCAGAACTTTTAGTATGTAAAAAAACTGTTTTCGGGAAGTGCCATTATTATTGTACGCTAGGTATAAGTATAACATATATCCCAAATTCGTCCCGTACGAACCTACATCTAAAAATAGAGAAGAACTCCTTTTGCAGATAACGTTTAACAAAATTCCCACCATTATACAAAACAATTTAAAAATAGCACCGATACATCATTATTTTAATCCGAGTGGTTTGTTGCTAAATCTGTGCGATTTATTTATACCATAGACCCACTTTACTTAAGACCAAATACAACAAAAGGAAATAATAGTAATCGCCAAATTGGATTAGATTATAGCCTTACATCCCGTCTAGATTTAGATCTAATTTTAAATTCGAACCGAAATCGAAAAGAACGCGAAAGGAATGGAAAATCGGAGCAAGCCGGGGTTAAAACGAAGCGAATGGAGTATATGGACTATTCTTCACGGGATTGCTGATTGTACACACAACGTCAAAAGTCTTTTACCCCCCTCATTCTTGTAAAAGAAATCTTTTTGTCAGAAAAACCAAATGCATTTGTAAAAGTATACTGTTTTCTGAATCTTTTTTTTTGTGAAAAGAATATGTTCGACAAACTGAGTACTTACAAAATTAAAAACCAGCAAATGTGTGACATTTTTATTAAATCTAAAATAAGTAGCAAAGCATATTCTCTACTTGACTAATAGTCGGTATGACCTCCACCACGTTCCAATAGCATATTAACACGTCTGTGAATTGAGATAATCAAGGGGTTAACGGAATATTGTTCCATTCCTCTTCTGCCGCCACGACTAACTCATCTGCAGTCTGAGGTGGAGGAATATGATTATGAATGGCTCTAGCAACGACCCACATGTTTTCAATAGGATTCATGTCAAGAGAGTTAGCTGGCCAATCTAATCTATTGATATGTCCTGCTTCGAGTGTCTCCTGAACCCTTTTTGCGCGATGGGGTCGAGCGTTGTCGTCCATAAACACAACATTTTTCACCTAATTCATTACGTAGGGGGTAGATAATGGGCGTAATAACTTGTTCGATGTCAATTTGACTGGTCATATTCTGCGGTATGCGAATTTATGGGGTGCGGCGGTTGAACATTATTCCTCCCCAAAAAATTATGGTAGCCCCTTCATAGAGAGTAACGTCACGGGGAAAATGGAAGTCGCTGTTGACGACCTGGTTTTCTCCAGACTTTTTTGTCGATTGTCACCAGTAACCAGTCTAATTTTGGTTTCGTCTGTAAAAGCCAACCCCTATATGCTCTCGCGCTCACTTAAGACGGGCAAAACGATGCCTTGGAAGTAGAGTGGGGACCCGTAATGGTCTTCTAGCACGTAATTGTGTTGTGGAGTCGTCTTCGAATAGTAGGTGTTGATATAACACGGCAAAACGTACCTTGAATGTGGGCCCTGAGAACTGAAGCTGAAGATGTGCGGTGTCTACGGGCATATTGCACCAAATACCGATCCTCCCTTTCATTAGATACTCGAGGACGTCCACTACGTGGTCTGTTTTACACTGTATCAAATTCTTCATATCCTTGAACTATTCGTACAGATGATCTAGGACTGCCCATCATGTTCGATATATGATGATTAAAATGTCCTGCATCATGTAAAGCAGTCATTCTTGATCGGGTAAACGCAGAAATTTCACGTCCTGGCATTATATTATAATGTGCAAAAATTCAATACACTGCCAAACTGATCAGATTTGTAAAAAACATTGGTAACAAAGGTTCATGGTCTGCAATTTTTTAATGTCTTTTATTCCCTAAGTACATGTACTTTTTTATCACATTAAGAAAAACCGCTAGGTTTAATCTAATCATTTTATATACAGGGGGTCCAAGACTTTTGATGGTGTGTGTATTTATGTAAACAATGTCCAAAATGTGAAGGCTTTTCTTAACATTTAGATGCTCCAGTGGTGGAGATACAGGATATTGATGGCATATTATTACAAACAAAATAGTACGCCACAGTTTTATTGCAACAAATAAGTAATTTTCGAATTCGTCTCTTAATTTTCTGCAAATTAATATTACTAATATTTTATGTTTCCTGGAAAAAGCCTAGTTTAAAAGTAAAACTTAAAAAACAAAATGAAAAACATAAGTATAAAAAATAACTATTTAGGTATTTAAATGACATTACAAGCACTTTTTTAATCTTTGGGCTGTTTAATGGAATAAATATATCAATCATTTACATTCTGCCATAAATTTATGAAAATCTTTCCATTTGGCAGTACAACGCGCATCTAGACAATATTATTTAATTCCAGATTACTGAAAGTAAATATTTTGCCGGTCTATTTTGTTATCAAAATAAATACGGGTTTTAGAGGCTTCAATAAAATTTGGATTTGGAGTCATGGTCGTTCAGATCATTTCAAAATATAAAATATTTATTTCCTTAAAATCTTGTATCAAAAACTGTATTTTTTCTGGCGTTGAATTTCCGTCAGATCCTCATTTTTTTATACACAGTGTGTTCCCGTACGGAATACCGTGCTCTTGGAAATTTTTGTTTTTCCGAAATTTTCCAAGCCAGGCGATATTATCAATTAATTTAGTAGATACAATCGTGTTTGTTTGTTGAAAAACTGGAAAGGCTCCATTATCTGCTGTAATCGGGACCGTTATCAGCTTTTTCACTTTACTACAACCAGTGGCGTCCGTCGTATATCTAACAGGGGGTACAAGTGAACCATGTATATTAATATTCAGATGTACCAGAAGACTAACCATCAACATATAATAATAACAATTAAAAACGTATGTTTTTTTCTCATCTCATTGATGCTATGGGCCAAGGACCTTAAAGTCGCCGTACTTCTTCTCTCTCTGGTGTTTTTTAGGTACAGAAATCTCGAAAAATTAAACACATAGAGCAAAAGTAATTACTGATGTTTTGTTTATCCACTTTTACTATTTAAAGTTTCCTCAAATAATGTAATAACTTTTAAAATGCATTTGGAGGACACACATTATTTTGCTATTCTAACCACACATTTTAACAATTATTTTCACATACTTATAAACAAAAGCGAACAATCTTATATGCAGAACCATGTAAGTTTATGTTATAACAAAATTTACATCTACAGTTGAATTTGTATACATTTTACTTCGGTACCTTTGAATATTCGCAGGTGGCATAAGATAACATTCCTGTTATTTGTTAAACTCTATATTATTCAGTTCTTAAATGTCTAAAATCATTTGTATTTGTAGAAAAACACTATTTCAAGAATTCGGCGCCCTTAATTAACATCTATTAAAATTGCATCTCTATTAAAAAACAAATGGACTTAGCAACACTCAGTTTTTAGCAATTTATTTCCATTTTTAATGCTACTTCTTGTTTCTACACATAACATACGAAACAATTTACATAAATAGCATGTTTAATTGTAAATTTCCACCAAATTTGTTTATATCAATCCGGTTTCTAGTCCCGTTCTCTACTGAATGCCTAATATTTTCTATTGAAGGCGGAATAACATTAAAAAATTAGATGCGCTCTCATTTCCTCAAAATAAATAACCTTTCAACAATCAGGAGCAGTAAAAAAGGGTAACAATGTTTTTTTACATAAAAAAAATATAGCGCGAGTTGCGTATCGTAATGTAAAAAAATTGTAATAATTTCTTACACCCGTGCAATCCCTAAAGGGCACGCCATTGGCCCCAATGATGCAAACAGAAATACTTATATAATATAATAATATAATAAATGTACAGTCCTCACATTGTGTACACACAAGATAAAGTACACTCACATCAATATAAATCAGAAGTATAATGAATAAATATCATATGGTGCATACAAATAATGAAATTGAAAAGATATACCCAGTAATACGTTTTATTAGATATTTAATTAATTTAAAAGTATGTTCCTTTTTTTAAATAAGTAGGCACTGGTAAAAAATATACATAAACTGTATGCAAAAATGAATTTCATTTGATTAATTAATTATTATCAAGTTTGGAAGACAATCTGAAATATTACACTGTACACAAAATAACTGGGGTAAGTTGACCTTGAAAAAATAGTGGGGGTAGTTCCGATAAGATTTTTCATTATACAGCCGCTATTCCCACTGTAAAAGTTGCTACACTTTGAAAATTTTATCTTTAGCCGATTTAAAGATAGCTAATTGAGGATAACCCTCTTAAATCTAACAATTTTAACACTCTGTGTAAAAATCGCGACATTAATATGAAAAATTTTATATCAAGTAGCCCTACTACTTTTTCAAGGTCAACTCACAGCCCCATTTTTTTTAAGTTATAGAGACAATACAGCAAAGAATAGACTTTGAACTACGAAATATTCCACAAAATATTCCAATTAATAAATATTAAAAAAATTTCAACGTATAGTCAATCAGACACTTAATAAAGAAAGTGTGAGGTGCAAATTAGACTAGATGGAAAATATAATAGGAAGTGAACAAAAAATGTGACAAATTGGTAGCATGCCAAAACATTCAACAAATCTTTTGGTGACATGTATAATATATGGCTTAATATGTGTCCTCAAAATTTCTATTTTTATTTTTCACAATAATCAATGTGTAAATACTAGTACATTCCTGACAATCCGTGATAAATTATTGAGTATTCCTGGTAATTTAAAAAATCTAACAAATGCACCTTTTAGATAGTAAATAGAATATGTGCAATTCTAAAAAAATATAATTCATAGGAAATTAATGTAATACAACCTTTATAATGAAAAGAAGTCCTTCTGTATAAATTGCATGAAATATTTTCCCGGAATGTAACAAATACGCGAAAGGAAATGCGTTACAATACAACTGGGAATATTGAAGATTTGAATCAGCATCTGACTTGTTCCAAGCAGTAGGCTACACGTGCGTACATTAGAACTACTATTTAACAATCGACACCGGAAAAGCCTTTGTTTACAGGCGCATCTGTGCCCAGAGCCCGACGTACATTTTTTCAATGCCAAAAACAGCCCGTCCTTGAGAGCGAGAAAACAAAATAGACATAACCTCCAAATATTTACATTACAAATTAGCATCCCGACGATTCTTATGTTAATAATCTTGGGCGCGATGTCACGTATCCGACAAACAAACAAAATTCGCGTCCAATTGTCTATCTTATCCCCGATCACAAGATTCCGTTTAGCACCAGGGGTTTTTGGCCCCAAAAGACCTAACCTCATCGGGGGTGGAACCGAGGAGGACGTGATACGCGACTAGGGTGGTATGGAGGAACAGTGCGACGTAAGTTCGACCTTTTGGGGTAAAACAACGACCGTTCCAAAGAAAAACTACATGCATTTTGACAGTAGTCGAGATGTTGATATCTAGATCCATTTACCTTAGTCCGGGTGACAATGTGAGTGGCCAGCTTGACTACAGCGAAATTGCCCTTGCCAATAGTCTTTTCGAGTTCGTAATAACCCACACGCACTAGTTTTTCCACGGGGACAGTTTTCCCGGACATTTTCACTATATATTTGACTATCCCGTCGTCACCACATAAAAATCTACAGGCTACTAGATTTTAGTACGTTTTCTTGCATACAGATCTCGCTCGTCATTTACGTCATCGTTCGACGTCACAAGTACACTGTCAGATGTAAGTCGCGATTTTCTCCTGAAAATTTGATAACGTTTATCAAATTACCGTCTTTTATTGACTTCTTATCGCACTTAATTTCTGAACTTTTTCTCCCCGACTCGCCGACGAAACTGGAGGGCGCGAGCAACCTCATTTACACCGTGGTGTATAATTGGTTGCATATAATTTTAATACATTTCTATTTTCCGTCTGATTTTTATCTGACCGGGGTTGGAGTTCTAATATTGAATAAATTATGACCTGCATGCTATGTAGAATGCCGAGTATGACTTTTTTTCTGATAAAGACGTAGGTACGATGACGCACTACATGGAATTGATAAAATACCTATAATTATTATACTGCATATGAAATGGTACGGCGTCTATCACAATACCCTTTCAAGGCACAGTGGCGTACTTATTCGTGCACAATTTTACATATCACCATTAACATTTTATTTAGTTTTTTAGTTATCAATACACTAGGCAGTTCACAACAAAATATAACAAATGCATTAGTGATTTTAAAATGCCTACCTACTAATTGTAAATTTTTAAGATATTAATTCGTAAATCCTGCGTCCTAATTACTGACGTACTATTTGTCAAATGGATAATATAATATATTACTTGTATTTTAACAGGACCTCCTAGAATTTAAACTGCGTACTTATACGTTATGGTCCATTAAGGAAGTAATCAACCCCAAAGTGCATTTCAGTCCTGAACCCACGTCAATGCCCTCTCCTTTATGCTGACGTCATTCGGACAATAACGCCAATGAGTTCGATTCCATTCACATGCTATACTACTGCCCTGCCATACGGAAAATGAGCAAATATATCACACACAAAACTCCCGAGTCCTGATGCATCGACTCCGGAGTTGATTTTATGAAGGGGATAGAGGGATAGATTATCCCCCGATTCCATTCAGCTCCGCACCGTGATTGGTTGCAACAGCGTTGCATTTTCATTCGATTATTTTGCTTATGCCAAAAGTCTTCGCTTTTATGCAATTTTATATTGTACTAATAAATATCTATATATATGCAAATATAAACCGGTTTTCTTTTTGAACAGCACAATGAGATTATGAAATGTGTATACGTTAAACAAGTAGTTCATATGAGACGTATTGCACAATAGTTCACAAGTAACAAAGAACTAAACACAAACCTACTTCCTCTTTGACCTACCGCCTACGACGAACGAACCTTCAAATTAGATCACTTTTTCCGTCACTGTCAGATAATTAGTATTGTTTAACAGATTTGTCACGTAACAAAAACAATAATCGTACGAAAATGTTTTAGTCATTGGAATAATTAATCAAAGTTTTGTTTTACTTTCTGTGTGCCACTTGTCTAAGGTAAGCGTCGAAAAACGCGTTTTGTTGCACGCCCAAGGTTATGTTTCCCCCGAATTTTCTTTGTGTGTAACTTGATTTTGTGTTGCTCCCACAGAACTTCACGGGTTTATGTATTGTGACGTCTTCTACATACTCAGATATTTCAGAAGGAGAATTAAAATGAGCTTGATGTATAGCGAAGTGCCTGTAGGAGTTCGAATATTGCAAAAATTGACCGACAAGTGCTGCCCCAGGTTCCATTTTAACAGGGAAATATGGTAAATTGAATTTTCAATGTGAAAGACCCGGAAAATTATTTTTTTTTTGTTTCAGTTACCGAGCAAGTGTAGTGTTTTTGACGTACATTGCGTATATGTGTTATCATATGTCAAGAAAGCCCATTTCCGTTGTGAAAACGGTATTACATAGAAATTGTAGTGGATTATCTCCGCCGTCTACGACGGATGCCCCGGAACATTGGTGTGATTGGGTTCCTTTCAGTAAGTAATTTATATTGTGTTATTTAACGTATTATTAAAATTTAAAACATTTTTCTATGATAAACGACCAGTTATCATAACTTTCAAGATAAAAGCGGCGAGCATGCCATTATCAATTTTTACAGCTTGTTATCATGTACATTTTTTTTGATATGGTTACATACTCCTTATCTCTGTAATAAACATTGCAGACAATAAAATAGTAACTTAAAAATAAGGCAAACATTTCCTCATGACAATTTCCCAAGTTGTTTTGGAAAATTTCACTGTAAACGATTTATCAGGATTTACAGATTATTTTGTATGAAACTTTAGATAATCTTATCACTAACAAATTCAAACTCGGAAAACAATTCCTATATTTACATATCATCCGTACTATTTACATCTACATTTGGAAATCAATATTATTTTATATGGCTGTTTCACAATCGACAATTAAAATGGCTTGCAATAAAAATTGCCGTAATTTTTACGATACGCGAGCGCCGTCACAATTTTTCGGTCAACTTTTGCAGTTTTTATTGCGGATGAAGAAAATAGACCACAAACTATTTTAATTGCATTGCAGTAGCAATTTTCATATTGCAAACTGCAGAAACAAAGCAAACATAACCAAAAATATAACGATGCTGCAATAGTTATGGTATGAAAATAATTATCCCAAAAACACCACACTGTAAAATCTGATAAGGTGACAAAGCATGCAATCGGCGACCAGACAAAGAATTTAAAGAAAGGAAGGAAATAAATAACGCCTTGGAATTCCACTTCTGCCACGATTCGGTTTCAAATTTCCCTCGCATTGCATTCACTGCACACCGCGATAAAAGTAGCTGGATTTGGCATATGTTTACCGGGAAATCGTTCTATAGCATTTTCACTTCACCATAAATTAAAACAATATCCATTAACTCCAAATTGCTATACACGGAAGCTATTTTTGACACTTACGAGAAACTAATGTAAGTATTCGCATCACAAAAACGTTAATACCTATTAGTAATCGAATTTCAATATTCGGAATCGCCGAACTAGAGATTACAGTAGCCCAGCAATGTTAAGGTTGAAAATACCTCTACTTCACTAATTTTTTACTTGAGTTTTACACAATTTTTTTTAAGATATTGACTAAAACGTTGTATGATTTTGGTAACATGCATTCTCTCTTCAGATGGCACAGATTCCAGCGCAGCTCAGATGTTGGGCGAATTGGACTCGGCGTTTCTATTTAGCTACGCGGCAGCCATGTTTCTTTCAGGTTTCATCGCCGACCGGGTCAATCTGAGATATTTCTTGAGCCTCGGCATGATAATGTCGGGCATATTCTGCTACCTGTTCGGACTAGCCAAGACATACAACATCCACCATTTCTCTTACTACGTGGTTATACAGGCAAGTTAAAAAAAAAAAAACTATAGGAGTCGCGGCATGTACAACTTACCGTCACGATTTTCAGGGTTTGGCGGGAATCTTCCAGACGACGGGTTGGCCGGGCGTCGTTTCCGTCATGAGCAACTGGTTTGGCAAGGAGAAGCGGGGACTGATCTTCGGCCTGTGGAACTCCCACACCAGCATCGGGAACATTCTAGGTAACGATATAAGGCGTTTTTGAACGTCCGGGACCTTTCTCGGCTCAGCTTGTGTATTTTTGTAGGGTCCTTGATAGCGGCCGAGTACGTCGAAGTGGACTGGGCGTTGTCGTTCGTCATGCCCGGTTTGTATATAGGAGTCGCGGGTTTCGTGATATACTTGTTTCTGGTAGTCAACCCGGGCGATGTGGGTTTAATGCAAGACGGCAGACCGAATTATTTGGTATAACAGTGGCTTGTTAATTGTTAGAATCAGGTAAATTTTGATTTTTTCCAGAAACGCGAGAAACCGTTGGAAAACCAGGTAGCAAACAACTCGACCAGCTATGAAGGATCGTCTGGTATCAGTTCAGACGTTGACGACTCTGAAATACTTATAGGAGAACAGGTGATTTAATACGTCATTGGGTGTTTCATTTTTTGTACCATGACGTTGCGATATTTTAAAACTAGCGTGTTAAAACTCGCCGAGCAGGTAAAAATATTGTAAAAAATATTTATAATGAACTACACTTTGCTATTAACCGAATGTTAGAACTTTCCGTGCTGTTCATAACTGCACGATTGATTATGATCGAAGTAACAACTTTCCGTGCTATTCACAACTGCAGTGGCAGTTTATGTACCTGTCACAAAAAAGGTGAAAGAAATTAAAATTTATTATCTAGCCCATGTTTGCCTTCGAGTTTTGACGTGCTTGTTCTAAAATATCTTTCACTCATGCTCTGTTCATTAATTTTTTGGAAACCACAGCCATTTTAAAAGGAAAACTTACAACTTACACTGGGCCAAATGTTACATAATTTCGAGACACTTTTATTTATTTGTCTTTGATTTGTCTACAATATAACATTTTTTATCGATGCTTATATGCTTTGTTACATTTTGTAGGCTGTCATAAATCGTTCTCGCTATATGGCCGATGAGAATTCTGTAAGTGTCAAATCAACTTTTTTTATTTATTGGGAATCAGTGTTTTCCACACTTTTGCTTTTTGTTACCTTCAGGTCGATTGCCTCGTAAAAACAAACCGCTTGTATTCCTTTGCAGTTAAAAAAAAATTACTACCTATGATTGTATACAGAGTGTTTTGAACATATGCAACATGTTTCTGAAATAAGTCCGAACGTCAAATTTTATCCACTGCAGCTATTTTGACTCTAGTTCCAAACATATCAACATAGCACATTGTTGCAGTGAACCATGAACAGAATTTCATCACGTTTTCCAAATCAACACGTGTTCTTTTTCGGTACTTTTGCTTATTATATTACTGCATTTTGCTTTGTTTGTCAAAATAACTGTTGTCAAATTAAAAACAAAACAGAATGACAATTCAATGAAATGTGAGGTTAGGATACGTTATCTCGACAGTTGGAATTAGTTTCAAATGTTTATTTTTTTGCACAGCGAAATTATGACATTTTGAAACTGGTTTAAACTAATTGCGAAACATGCTTTGACATATTCTATTCACCAGAAAACACATCTGCTAATTCTGATTTGGATGAGGCATTTATAAATAAACGAACATAAATCAATGTATAGTTGACAAGATGTGCCTGCACTCATATTGTTAGCCACGCTGAAACTGAACTTGTTCTTTTAGATCATAGATTAACCAAAAATTGTTTATTCTCGTATCTTGTATCATGCCTTTAAAATATACTTATTTCAGAAACATGTTGTATAGTTTGAGTTGAAACAATACAGGGTGTGGTGTCTTTAAGGCAGAAAAAATAATCCAGATTCCGGAGAATATTCGGAATAGAAAAGTCTTGTGTTTTTTTTTCAACAAGCCTAAATTCCCGTGAGAAATGTAGTTCCAAATCAGTAGATAATATGTGGACATTGGTTAATAATTTTAGGTAGTTTAATAGAATCCTCATTTTAATAAAGAGAAATAAACCGTAAAATTTAATTGGTTACTTCTCTGTAAACGGTACTGTGTGATCTGAGATGTTTGTAGTAATGAAATACAGGGTGTTACAGAAAAGACTGTTATTTTATATTCACATCTGGCAACACTGATCACTAGTCTCCACTACATTCCACTCCACAACCGGCTTAAACGTTTTGTTAGTTTGTAATTTTTTATAAAATATTTTTAATATTCAAATGTCATAATCGACCTATGTTATACTTCATGTGTTGTCAGGAATCTAGATTTTTAACATTCTGCATTAAAGACGCGACATGTATATGCATTTTTTCTGAGTTTATTATCGATTTTAAGTTTTGAACATTATGTTCCAAAAAAATAAGTAAATTACGACCAGCTTTAAAATGTTGATGTCTCCATTTAGTTCCAAAAATTGTGCTTTGGGTGTTCCGTAGCAGAATTTTCCAGTAGTCACGTACTTTATTTGTTCTCGATACGCAGTAGGTAACCGGCTTTCGTTTCAGGAGGTCCAGCGTAGGGTGACGGAGAGGACGCACCTTCTACCTCGATCGCATTCCGAACCAACGGAACAAGCCATCGGGTTCTTCAGCGCCTGCTGCATACCGGGCGTTGTAGAATTCTCCCTAGCCTTGTTCTTCTCTAAACTGGTCGGGTACACCTTCCTCTATTGGCTTCCGTTGTACGTAAACGCTTCCAGTAAGTATTCAATCTACTCTGCCATGAAAGAAACAAATGTCGTCTAAAACTTTTAGAATATATACAGGGCGGTCCGTTTTGGCTCACTATAACCGTTAAATATATAGAACGGCTCAAATTAGAAAGTTGTGCCTTTCCACGGCCGTTAAGATAAATCAAACGACGAACGTTGAAAGACGGGACCACTCTGTATACTTTTTTATTTGAAAACCTCGATATTCACTTGCGCGGTTTCCTCTGCACAGCGACCATGGGCGCGACACTAAGCGCGGACATGTCCACGTTGTACGACGTGGGGGGCATAGCAGGCGCCATCATAGCCGGCGTGCTGAGCGACAAGACGGACATGCCGGCCATCACCTGCTCCGTCATGCTGGTGCTTACGGCTCCGATGGTTAGTACCGCAAAAAGGTCTATCGAAACGTTCTAATCCTTAATCTTTCAGCTGGTGGTGTACCAAAAATTGAGTACCGTCAGCATAGGGCTGAACATGATCCTGCTCGTGGTGGTGGGGTTGTTGGTGAACGGGCCCTACGCGTTGATCACGACGGCCGTGGCTGCCGAACTGGGGACTCACCACAGCCTGGAGGGGAACGCCAAGGCGTTGGCGACAGTGGCGGCCATTATCGACGGGACTGGGTCTATCGGTAGGTATTCAGGGTGTCGATGTGTGAGCGTATAAATATTTACCCGGTTATATAAGATTATTAATTATCATTGTGTATCAAAAAATTAGTGTTGAATTAATCTTTTAAATATAATATAACTATCGAAGTTACGAGTACGCCTATTGGTGTTTGTAATGTCAGTTGCATCAAATACGAACGTGCACGGTTTACACACTAAAAAAATTATTTTCCTAATACAATAGGCAGATATAATAATATAGTGTGTATAGGTAGTTAATTTCTTCACTGTACAAGATTTTCAAAGAGGAATTTTCATGAAAAACGAAGACACTTTCGAAATGGCTAGTAAAACTAACGATCTGTATTTCATGCGTGACAGAAAAAAATATATTTTGACTGGTAAATCTTTTTACACTTACAGAATGCTCTGTATTTTGTCGAAGACCGGCGAAATTATCATCGAGACCTAAAATTTACTTTCAGGTGCTGCCGTGGGTCCGCTCCTAGCTGGATTCGTGTCGGGTTATGGGTGGGAGAGCGTTTTCATGATGCTCATGATCTCCGACATCTTGGCGTTCATCGTGCTGATACGACTGTCGAAGCACGAGTTCGTCAAGTACAGGAACGCGCGAAGGGCCGGGATACGTATAGAGTAACGTTAACGCGTGTACTAAATGAATTTTTTAATACTGTTTAATGTATGTGATATCCAAATCAGATTTATTAGACCATATTTAATTGTATTTATATGTGTATAGATATCGGGGACGTATTTTATTACAAGTTTTAGCGATGTTGGACGTTTTGATTTTTTTTTATTATGGAACCGTCTGGATCTTGCCTCACACTTACGAGTACAATAAGACATGAATCGGTATTAGAGGATAACAAATAAACACATATTGGAATGGATCCTGATCGGATTGTATTTTATATAGTGATGCATTTATAGCGAACAATTTTTTTTGTTGTATGTCAATACAGATGAAAAAAATGTGTTTGTATTTTAAGATATTTATAATATAATATGTAATTATATACAGGCTGTGTTACGGTGACGACCCGTTAGAATATTTCGGGGACTGTTTTGATTTCAATTTACTTGTAGGTCTTTCGGTTATGCTGGAAGACGTCATCGACTTGCTGATTTTAAATTGACGCCCTTTATATTACTGCATTTTTGGAAAGGGCATAAAGTTTTGTTAAAAAAAAAAAAATCAGTGAACACGGTTTGATAAAACTTTTTTTCATGTTACATGTAGACGTATGATTTTTGGTATACCGTGAAATTTTTAAGGTGTTGCTCCTTTTGCATTTAATAGCGGTTCTAAAATACTATACCGTGTTCCATTTTTGTTGGTTATGTTTTACCAACTTTAATAGTAGAAAACTTTATTTCAAATAGGATACCCTGTATTTTTTGCTTCATATTGTGTTAAATTAAATTATTTTTTTTTTTTGTAACAGACTGTTGGGTACTTTCAGTAAATTCTTATATTTCTTAAAAGAAGATACAAAAAACAAAAATATTTATTTATTTTTATTTATTTTATTACAATATCCAAAAATAGGGAAAATCACAAAAAATCTTATATTACATTTTTTTAAATTTTGTAATACTATCAAGTTTTAATCATGATACATACAAATTTTTGAAATAATCACAAAAAATTTGTAAATTACATTAAAATTTTGTAATATTACTAAATTTTAATCACAAAACAAGAAAATCACAAAAAGCACAAAAATTCTTAAATTACATTTTTGGAATTTTGTAATATTGCTATTAAGTTTTAATCAGGATACAAAACTTTGAAAATCGCACAAATCACAAAAAATAATAAAATTGATGAAGAACTTTGGTACGTTTATTATTAATAAATTTGACGACCACAGTCTTTATTAAGAAAAATGAATTTAAAATTTGACAATCCCATAGTCCGTAGGAAGAAGGAATTTAATTTTGAACAGCTTGAAGCAAAAAAATACAGGGTGATCTATTTGAAATAAGAAAGTTATCACCTATTAAAATTGGTAAGACAAAAAATGGAATACTTGGTATCTTAGAATTGCTATTAAATGCAAAACGTACATCACTTTAAGATTTCTTAGTAAACAAAAAATTACAAGCCTAAATTTAAAAAAATCTTGACAAGTCGCGTTAACAAATTTTTTTTATAAAATGCCAAATAACTTCAAAACGGCTGAGTTTAGATATAAAATGCTCTACATGTTTTCAACTCTAAATTTCAAAGCCTTTCCAAAAATGCAATAATATACAGGATGTACCATTTAATTGCGCAAGTCGATGACGAGTTCCGGTATAACCAGAAATGCTACAAGAACGGCATTATTTTATTTAAAGAAAGCACCCCGAACACAAATTTTGAATACTCAAATCGTAGTAGCCTCCGAAGTATTCTATGGGCCATCACCATAAAACACCCTGTGTAGTCACACAAAGTATACCGTCATTTGAAAAGCAACATTTGCCATCAATTTCGATCAACCAGTACAAAATATTGATTTTCTTCTAAGTTACCTTAGTATTTATTTACACGTTATACATTTCCCAAATATTGTTATCGTTTCTATTAAATACGTAAATTATGTTTGCACTATTATTGTTACGTTAATTCGTTATAGGTACCTAATTTTTAACGCTCTGCACATTTTTTTCTTAGAATTCTGTCACGTTAGTATTAATTTGTCTTTGACAGCATTCCGTATATCAGAAGTGGGATTTTCTATTTCTTTATAATTATTACACATTTCAAATGAACCTAAAAAAATGGAAATTGGCTATTTCGATGTAAACAATATGGTTTATAACAAAAACTGTAATCAGTATGGGACACAAGTATTCTTTTTAAACTTCGCCGACAGTTTTTGTAATGAACAACAGTTCCTTTGTAAAAAAGTAACCATTTTATAGATCTATTATTTTATTTACTTTTTATATTCACTCTTTAATTTATTTGTAGAAAATTCATTCATATTTATGATTGTCGACAGACTTGATTCACTAAAAAAAAAAGGAATTCTTTTTACGCTTCGGATTTCATGTATTTTAATTTTATTTTACGAGATTGACTATTTTAATGTTAAATGTAACGAGATAATTTAATTTACATAATTGTACACATTGATAAATAAAGTTTATTTATTTATAAAGGCTTTGTTTAATTTAAAAAAATAATTTAAGAACTCAATATTTTAATATTAAAATGTGCAAATACAAGCCGAATCTCTATAAGTTAAATAAGATAGGCTTAAATAAAGTAATAAATAAGTTACGGGGTTCCCACGGGTATTATGAACGATATATGGTCGGCGAACGCCCCCCAACTCGCTCTATTCAACTGGAAAATGGTCACCCATGTAACTAACAACACGAACCAAATCGCTGATCCAATCGCAGAGAAGATAACATCTAAAAGTTAAATAAGGTATATTCATGGTGTACGACTTGCAAGGTAAGCTACAAAGCAGTGGTAAATTGCGTAAAAGCAGTACGATCACAACGTTTAGTAATATAACAATTCTCTCACTTACATTTTCTAATTTGCTTCTGTTCATCGTACTCGGGTTTTCTAAAGGCTTCGTTGTAAAACCAGATAGCGTTGATGGTCCATACGAAAGGTAAAAGAGCACATCCAACTAAAAACATAACAGTGAAAGAACTAACCTCACTTTGGTGACTCACAGAAATTACCTCGGAAATACCACCTGCACAAGTAAAGTTTCCTATCGTTAGGCACTTTAGCTAAATCCATATTTTACCACTGTAACTGTAATTTAAAAATAAACCCTTCCAAATTGCAACTTTGTTTACAAAAATCAACAAAAACTACGAGTACGATAAATGAGAATGATCAATTGACGTTTGCACAGACGTTTGATTTAATGTTCATTATGCAACTTTGCTTACACTTACGCGTAATACGTGTTGCCTATATAAAACAAATAAGAAATCTCTGCAATGTTACTGTCGAAACAGGATCGTATCACACACATATTTAAAATTATAATTAGTAAAAAATTGTTTTAATTAGTTTATCTATTGAGACACTTAAATTTTATTTTAAGTGTTCCTTTGGTTAAGTTATTAAATTGGTGTCGATGTGTTGTACTTTATTTATTTAGTGTTGGGGCTATTTCGATATTATAACGTTAAAAATTAGGTATTTGATGGATTTAAAACGTTGACGTACGTCCCTGTTCACACAAATAGAATTGATACCTGCCTGCAGGCACCACCTTCTCAAAACACCAATAATCAAGGCCAATATCATATCAACCATGTTTTGTTTACATACATTCGTTTGTTTACAACAATCGACGGTCTGCGTTCGTACAGCGAAGAAAGAAACATGAGTGGTAGACCGAAACGTGTTTATATATAATATTAGCATTGCAGAACCGGTTGTGTTATATCTCATGTTGCATATTCAAATGATAATGTCCCCGCTTATCCAACCATAATTTAGTGCGGGATATAGTCGAGGTTAGGATATTCAGAATCAGAAGTGTTTTGTTTCAAGCCGGCGAAGATGTGACGTTGACGTTGAGAATCGTTGCGACAATTAACCTTGCGGTAAATTGAAACAATAGAGCATTACACGGTTTATTAACCATTTTAATTCAGCCATCCCATCGATTTTCATTTGTTCTCGTTCACAGCCACATTGATCCGATCAATAAGTTGCCGTCTGTTCGTCGATACAAACGGTGTGCGCGCTGATTTCCCTCAAATAACCTAAGAAACTCGACGACGATGCCTTTTTCAACGGGTACAATAAATTAGAACGGTTATCTCTAAGTTATAAATCACCCTGTTCGTAAAATATCGTACGGCGAAGCGTTTTGTGCTTGCGATTAAATTCACATTAAATTCCAGTGAATCATAGCGGTATTCGGCCTAATGTTTTGGAATTTTCACTTACACTGATCCGTACAAACGACACATCGCGATTATGGCCCCTAAACTTCAAGTCGGACGCGTTTAAATGCGAGTGATCGCGAATGGTCTCACTCAAAATTCGTTTCCGAAATGAAATTGATTCCAGTAACGTACCATGGCTTCACCGCCATGGACAAGAGGTTTTCCAGCCCCATGCTGCCTTGGATAGTGTCGGAGATCAGGAAGAGAGGATACAGTGAAAAGGTATTTATAAAAAAAATACTGTACGTGTCCCGAAATGACAGTACACAGCGTATAAAAGGCAAACCAAAGAGCTTAGTCTCCTTTACCTTTTTCTGATGTGTTCATCTTCAATGTGTTTAATGTTTGCCTTAATTACATTCCAGTTCATCAATTATTAAGACCTCTCGCATTAGGATCTGTAACGCCACTGGTTTTATAGGTCCGTAAATTTTATAAACATTATGATATGCAAGAATACAGGGTGGATCATTAATGAGCTATTCGCGAAATTCACAAACCACGAGATGGCGTTGTAAAATTCAAGATATCAGATGTAGGGGTGATCAACAATTTGTTGCTAAGATTATAAAGCTTTTAATTGAAAGGAATGTTGTGTTTTATGGTGTAGTTATTTATATTTATGTAATTCTTTAGGTGAAAGTGTATTTTAGGCCTTACCAAAAGGGTTATTTTAACTTTAATGTAAGACAAATTTCTATAGTGCATATACAGGGTTTAAATGAAGTAGAAAAAATGAGAGCACAGATTCCTTAGGAGAAAATAAATCGATTTAACCTAACGTACCTATATCCCAAGTCGCAAGATAAAAAAGATACAGGGTGTCACAGTTAAAATTTTATTTTCGATATTTGTAGATAGCTTCTTAAAAAAATCCAAATATTTACATAAAATTTGTAAATCGGGGGTTTTTGCGGGGGAGAAATTCAAATTTGTTTTGACGTCACTAGTAGAGGGCGCCACTCATGGCACATCATGTTTCTTTTAAATGGCATAACTTTTTTGCTGCTTTGTGTATCCATCTGACTATGGAAACAATCCTACTACACTCCTACCTGTTATATCTGAAAAAGGTATACATTGTTGAAGTCGCTAGGAGTAACAGTTTTCGAAATAATCCTATTTGAAATATTCAGTGCACCGATTGAAAACTGTTATTGTTTCAGGTAAAGTGTCTTTTCTGCTGAAAATGCAGCAAAATGTTACTTGAAAAAGTTGTTCAGAACGGTAAATTATGGAGATATCGAAAATTAAATTTTAACTTTTGACACCCTGTATCTTTCTCCACAGCAACATTTTACATATTTAATCATATCGTCATATTTTGTTCCAAAGATCCCCTGTTCTGTGACGAATTATTAATAGTCCACCAATAGTGTAAATGTTAATTTTGCCTCTGACGTATATTATTTTGTATAAAAATATACAGTTTTTTTATACAATATGTGCGTATATTATAAAAATTGTACACTTTTCAAAAAATAACTTGTACAAAACATCTCTTTCTTGTTCGGATAGCTTACAATTATTTATTTACTTTAGTGAAATAGCGATACCTATTTAAAAATATATTAAGTAGAGATTTTGCGTCATTATAAAAATAAGCCCGGAGCAACTGTTACGCAACTTCGAATTTATAGCTTGTTTCCCTCGATCTGCTGAGACCGGTAGCGTCAATTTTATCGCATCATTTTCAATTTTTCTGTTACTTGTGTTCGAATCGGGTCGAATAAACATCGACTTCAAGGCCTCGTAAACGTGCCTCCTAAAGATTTTCCGAAGTAAGCTGTGACAAATTGTTTGAAAAACAATCGCATCTACCCACGTCGCGTGCAACTAGATGCAAACTATTCCAACAACGGGGTCATGGTTGGCCTGGGCTTGTAATTGCACTATTATCGTTTACCTAGATATACAAAACAAGATTATAGAAAACGGATATTAACTCTGTCTCAAAAATGGTACCCATTCAGTGGCGTAGCCAGAAATTTCACATGGGGGGAGGGGTTCAGTGAACAAAGTTAAGTATTTCAAACTAGATTTTTTTAATACAAAAAAAATAAATAATATTTTTATGTTATAGTCCCCCAAAATCTGGTAATTTATCAGGCGTTTTCTGATAATTATTACACTTTCAAAAGCTGGCAACACTCGTATAAGTCCTTATTCATTTCGTAGCCATGGAAACGGATAAACAAATTCCGTTCTATTGTAACCTTTTAATCAATAATAGCGAAACGGATTTAGCCAAGGCTTTGAGCTGAAACGCTTGTTAAAAAATTGAAGGGGAAAAGTGGAGCCAATTAAAAATTCGTCTGTTACACTTACACTATATTAACCTTTTGACACGCGAGTCCGAGAAACATTATTAAGGAATTTCTTAATTGTCGACAATGAGTTTCACGAAATGATCAACTGTGGAATTAAAAAATGGCTTCAATTGTTATCATCTAACTATGGCACCACCTCTGACGTCTGCGAGATACAATATTTCAATATTCAGGTATTTATTACGTTTCAAAGCAGGTACGTCTTCAAAAAAAATAAATAAATAAAGAAATACAGGGTGTCTACTTTTATTTGTATACAAATCCGTAAAATCTTAATTCCTCAAGATAATCAAATGTTTTTTTATCTTAGATGATATCGAAACCCGCTTTCTCTGACCCTACCACGGTATTTAAGATGGCGATTCAAGACCTGCTATGATTTTTTTATACCCCCGAAATTCAGTAAAAACGTATAGCTATTTTTTTTATTTAAAACCTGATAATCAGGACCCTTCAAAACCCCTATGTGTGAAATTTGAACTAAAACTATACAGAGTGTTTTCTTCTACACATTCTTGAAGTTTCATTTTTGTAAAAATTCGTTATTTTTCAAAATAACGCAATGAATATTTTTTTTATTTAAATGTCATCGAAAACCGTTAAACTTTTAATCCTATCATGGCGTTTTATAGGTCTTGGATCGCCATCTTAAAAGCCGTGGTAGGGTATTTAAAATAAAAAAAAAATTGTTTAACCTGAAGAATACATTTTTACGGATTTGTACATAAATAAAAGTATGTGCCCAATTGAGTTGTCAGTCTGGCACCCGACTTAAAAATTCAATTTTTATCACAAAGAAAAATTTTTGTCGGGTGCTAGATTGACAGCCTTTTTAAGGTCTGCAACGAACCCTATCAAATTAGGCTGCCAAATTAATAATAATTATTATTCTAATCTAAATATTTTTCCTGTAATGTACAACATATCAGCAAATATTTCCGTATCTGCTCTAGATAAGGAGATAAAGGATCCCAATGCGACCGCACTTTTATAAACTTCGCATCCGTTTGTTTTTTCTGACATTCTGAACAAATACGAATATGTACAATTTGTATGTTTATTCCCCTTGGAATTTTATCGTTGGTTACATTTTTTATAGCTTACGACGTGGTCAAATTGTTTTTCAATTTGTATGTACATACTTAGATGATGATTTGAGATGCCTACATCTGACAACGCACCAGGTCAATGCGCATAGTGTGAAAATAATTTTATGACGCATAGACCCCTGCAGTATTGTTCCTCTACATACATTCAGAAATTAAAAGTAAAGTAAAAACAATACTTTTACAACAGCTAATACCAATTATTTCAACAAATTACATTAAAAAAGTAAATAAAAAAAATTGGAATCTAAAATTTTCCAAAAACTCAATAATATACAGGGTGTCTTAGGTATTACTGGCATCGTTGGAATGGGTGATTGTACAGTCAAAATAAATGTATGTAATATGTAAACATATTGAATAATCAGACTAAAGATATCTCATAACTGCCATTACAACCTAGAACTAATGCTGTTTTATCACGGAAGGTTTCCAAGGAAATAAACAATATAATAAAAATATCGAAATCTTTAACACCCTGTATCTGGGAAAAGGTGAAGTTTGTGATATTGGTCTAAATCTCATTTATTTTGACTGTACGATCACCCCTTCGCCCTGTATAAAGTGTCGCATTTAAAATAACGAAGTTGATGTCGACGAAGTTCTGGAGAGTTGTAGATTTTGCATTTGTTTTCGCCCCAGAGCCATGTTGGCAAATTTCAAAAGAAAACAGTCGACGCCCTGTATAGCTATGAGTCGTTCTATTAGACTTGTAGACAAAAAGAGATGGAACCTTAACTATAACTGATATACATCGACCATTGTCTAAAAATATCCGGAATTTATTACTTATGTAACATATATTTTGACCTTTCTTCTGAATCCAAGCATTTGAAATGAACATCGCGAAGTCCACTCGTTCCTTTATCTTTTCATGTAATTGCCAGCACAACGGATGAGGTTAGTTCTTGATTGCGGTGAAATAAACGAAGAAATTACGTATTAATTCAGATATAATAAATCGACTCCAATTTTACAAAAACCACAGTTAATAACACGCTACAATTTTTTATGTCAGTATTTATTTCTTTATAATTGTTTCCTGTATAAACATGTACAGCACTTCGAAAATTAATAAGAAAACATCGGACTCTTGTTGAAACCTTCCAAAATATACTTTATGACTATGGGGTGGGCATACATCGGTAGCGTGTCCAAATACTCTCTTATAAAGTCTAATAATTTCTTTTCCAACAGTTTGGGGTACGAAGCGGAGTTGAATTTCTCCTCCACCATGTCGTTCTGGTCGGCGGAGAGCTGAAAATACAGAATGTTGAACTTGGAGAACATTTTAATGCTAAGGGAAAATATGAATAGTGTTTGAGATTTCAAAATACAGAATTAATATATATAGAAATATAAAATGTCGTGTTATTTCGTGCTACTTCATTTTTTAATTGTAAAAATGATACACCTGGTCGGGTGTTTTTTGCGAATGGTTACTAAATTTATATCAGAATAACTTTTTGTTTAGAAATGACGAACGAAGCTTGCTTCATTCGATAGGGAATTTCATTTCCTCTATACCTATGATATAGAAGAAGTTTTATCATCACGAAAATTACAATACAAGAGCACTTACCGCTTTCCATTTGTTTTTCTTGTACAATTCTATGAGATTGGATATCAAGGAGAATCCAGGCATGCCCTGAAATGAAAATTTGTCAACGTCTAGCCAGTGGCGTGTCTTTGAGGGGTAAGAGGTGCTTACCACTGTCGACGTCATGAGGTTATTCAGGTCTTCTAGTAGAATATCGAACTTGTCGTGGTAGATGGCGTACGCCCAAGGCTCTTTGAAATAGTCGAACAAGTCCGTGATCAGCGCCATCTCGAAGCGGAGTTGTAAATTGTTGAGCAGTTTTTCATTTTTTCCCCATAGGGTGTACAAATTGTGAATATCTATAGGCTTAGATTATAACACAAATTATGTTGATGATATGGCTGCCAAGAAGGTATTAAATTTGAGTACTAAAAAAGTGTTCGCGCTATCTATTGTTGGACGTATGAAACACGGCACGCCATCTATCGTTGATTGTTCCATCCATTAAATTTGCGATGTGTTGAAAGCATAGTTTAGATCTTATAAACAAAAATGAGATTATTGTTAATAATTATATAAGGGAATTACCCATGTCCAAGACAAAGGCAGTTACCTATACGTACTCATTCCGGATACGAAAACAAATATTTCAAGAAGTTTCACGATCATGGAAGAAGCATTTTCAGTAAATACTGTAGAAATGTGTCGAAAATACATCAATCTGCGAACTAGAAATGCCGGTGGGATATTTTTCTTACGATATGTGGCTGGAAAATGACATGGAATGAATCGTTCTCCGGCAACATTACTGGCCAATGCTGGGGGTGATACTACCACTGTGAATGGTCATGGTGGATAAGATAAGATAAGTCGACTACGGTAGCGGAAAGTTATATTGAAGATTCACTGTCCAGCAAGATGGCAATTGCTGAAAGAATCCAGGTCATACCTGGTGAAGTGGGGTCCCTCCAGTTCTTCAGAAACTCCTTATCGAGTGAATTTAAATGATCCCGGTGAAAATGACAAGATCGTTCTTGAGATAAATGTTAATGTAAATAATAATGATTCTAAATAAAATGTTATAAAATCGAAGCGTGGTATTATGAATTCTAATCTACTAGCGTGTTAAAACACCTTTAATCCACTGAAAACAAACGTATTAAACTTTCTTAATATAATGGTCGCGGATTTTAAATTTAGTTCCTTAAATTAGCAATCACGGTAACCAATGGTAGATGTCTTACAAATGGTGCAAGGCAAGTGATCGTCTCTACTGTCTTGTATTCGTTCAAGTGCAACCTGAAGAAACCTTGTCTTTCCACATTTCTACAGTTTCCCGTTATGAAAACCTGTCCCTGTGAAAAAACACATATATTAATAATATTATCTCAAAATTTTCGGTTAGCATCTTTCTGAATTATGATGAATGATAATTAGAAGAATTAGAAATAGTTAATGATGGAAATTTCTTTGCAAGGTGTTTTTTTTCCTTCTAAGTTCATAACGGTAATTAAATGACCCGCAAGTTACGAATCCTTACATAGTTCTCCATGTTTATGGCTGTTTCCAGGGGTACCCTCTTCCCAGGTCTAACTATGGACAGGTAGTACAGTCCTCCAGGAAGTCTGCAGTACCTCATTATAGGTTTCACGTAGCGTGGTACAAGACTGTCGCCCCTTTCTAGGTGGATGTTGAACTCCGCCTTTCTGTGTTGTACATTGCGAAGCTACAAACATTTTGCTATTTAAGAAACCAATCAGGTTATATATTTAATCTACGACGTCATTATGACACGTTATTAACTGTAAAAAATTCAAGAACCTTTATTTATTGTAAACATTAATTACAACCTTTGAACAATTTGGTGAATCAATTCCAGCAGATGATAAGTGGGCTGTATTTTTAGAAAGTAAGTTCAATTGTGTAACTAAATTACTCGGTTAACGCTTCGTGATTTAACGTTACACACGTTTCACTATAGTGTTCATATCGAACTAGTATCATTAATAACTTAAGGTACTTCTAAAACATCTGTACCGTGGATGGAATCAGCATATCCTTGATTTGCTGCCCTAGCCTATATCCTATTTCAACCCTGTTGAAGTATTTGTGGGTCATCTGGGAAGCGTAGAATTTCCTGGAGTACTTCGTTAGAGTACCAGCTCCGAATATCCTAGGGTCGTTAGTTCTGCATTTGGGATCTATCACCAACCGTCCTAAAATGGGATTATTTGACATTTTTTATTACATTTTCTTCTAAAGCATTTAAAATAATTAGAGAGAATGGACTCGCGTAAACCGTTATGTGACGTTATTGCCTCCAGTTTCTCAATACTCGTCCGCCTCGAAACAGATTTAAAATTATATTCGTATACCAATGGTAGATTTAATCATGATAAATTTATAGAACCTTAATGTGACAATATTGGAAGACTAAAACCTAGAAGACTTACCGTCGAACACCAACCCTGCCTCTGTGATGACCCTGTACAGCCTAGGGCTGATCCCCTTCTCGTTGAAGAAGAACATGGCGGTGCAGGGCACCTCCAGCATGTGGTGTTTAGCCTCAAATTTGGCCGAGATGATGATATTAAGTGCTTGGTCCAACTGCCACTCTATAAAGTAGTAGGATGAGTACACCTCTATGCCTTCGTTCCCGATCCTTTGCATGACGGCGTCGTCAATGTCAGGATCGTTGAACACAGACACGTTGTGACGGTGCCTTTTCTCAATGGCCATGGTGTAGGGGAACGGTTCTACGAAGACTATATGGGATCCAGGAATCCCGTAGTTTATCAACCCGAACAGAGTGACGTAGGCCTGCAGGAAGTGTCCGTAGACCACGATGATGTCTGGAAAGTCACTGAGGTTAGTCTGGAGAAAAAGCGGGAAGCTATCGGAAAAATTAGGAAGACTTACAGTCTGGATCTCTATTGTACATCATCAGCTCCTTCAATTTGGCGATAGCTCTGTTGGCATCCAAGGCGTTATTGATGATAAAGACGTTCTCGGGGTTCTCGTTGGCTTCTGAGGTTTTCAACGGTTTCCTGAACTGTTCGCCGGTCATAAGGAACAAGAGGTCGTAAGACAGGAAACTGTTGTCGTTGAGTATCAAGCACTGCTCCTTACGATCGATTTTGCTAACCTTCCCTTGCATCACGTTCACGTACGTTCTCAGACTGATCATGTCCATCCTGCGAGTGTCCAGTAAGTTCTTCTGGACCGTGAAGGCCTCCCTCACTCTCCTCAGTGCTCTGAAGTTGTTGAAACCTTGCATTCCTACCAAAGTGACGTTGTTGAACAGCACCTGGAAGACTAACTTGGATGTTTCAGGTCTGATTGTACGTGTATTACTTTTACACGTAATACACGTTATGGTTGCTTCATACCGGTTGAGTGACATCCTGCGTTAAAATCAAGGATTCTAGGAATGATAGTGCCGTGTTACTGGATCCCAGAACCACTATCCTTGTGTTGACAGTATAAATGTCAACTCCACTTAGGGGTAATGTGCTCAGATATAAGGCAAATGGGTCCTCCTCTTCAGACACTCTGTCTGCTACGGAATAACCTAAAGAAAAGGGTCACAGACACTTCATCTTATAAGTCCAAATGGTCCCTACCTTCCTCCTTGAGCATCACAACATCGTAATCAGGCCTCTTTCTAGGCAAGATGGGGAAAAGCATCTGCAGTATATTCAGCATGGGTTTGTCTCTGAATCCTCCACTGTAGTACGATAAATGTTTGTAATAGAGAATTGTAAAGTCGCTCAACCTGTGGAGCTCTCTCAAGAAGAATTTGGCATGCGCCTCGAATATAGGCGACATCACCAGGCTTTCCAGCAAGCCGTGTTTACCTGTGTTGTGCATCTTCAAGTTTATGGCAGACGCCAGGTCATAGTGGTACCTGATGTAGTCAATATCGAACTCTTCCGAAAGAACTACAAAGAGAACGCTATCAGTTGGAATAATTCGGGTTGAAAAGGATCAATTCTTTTCGAAGTGATATCATTCTTGCGATAAATCAAATCATCATGGTCCTATTCGGAACTAAATAATAACCTCTCAACGGTACGACTTCATTGTACTTACTAGCGAAACCAACCACCTGGTCCCCGCTCAGCATCACGTAGGCGTGGTAGGGGTGTTCCACATCTTGCAGATAGAGCTCGAAGTGGTGTTGGATGTAGTACTGGTTGGGGATGGTGGACAGCAGCCTCCTGACCTGCTGCTCGTGGATGAAAGTAGCTTCGTCCACCTTGACTGTACACAGCATAGTGTTCTTGTGCATGACATATAGCTCATAGGGGAAGGCACCGTCCGTTCTGGGGGGTATCCTAGCGAAGAAGGTGCTCAGCCGCTTCATGGGTATGGTGGGCGGCATGGACATCACCAGGTACTCCCTGCCGGGGAAGCATTCGAAGGACGATTCGAAGAGCATTATGAGAGCTGTCTCGTGGTCAGGATGAGCAGCAGCCACCTCCAAGCAGAAGGCGTTCTCCTCACCCAGGAACTTGGGGATCCTCATGTTGGATCTTCTCTTTAGGGAGTCTGAAGGAATTTACGGATATTATGCCGTTTATGAGCATCTTGGTAACGATTATGCTTACCACTAAGAGACAGCACGTCTATATCTGTCGGTTGATGCTTCTTTGGTATTTTGAGGTATTCGTCTATTACTCCCATGCTGTCTGAAGGTTCCAGGTTCTCATTTTCCTTGAAATCGTCATCCTGAAAGATGAACATGGAACCAGAAGTGAACACTAACGAATAATCTTCGGAACTGGTGATGGACAATGGTCTGTGCTCCTCCGTGGACATCATGCTTTGGGTGGTCTCTATTGACTTCTTCTCAACGATTTGTGTTACTCTAGAAAACGAAATGACGAGCACAACTAGTACCCAGGATATCTAAATTTCCTTACACCATATCATCGTCTACTCTATTGAGTTGTTCTATGCTCAAGTACAACACGTCCATGGAGAAGTCGACGTCGTCTTGGTGGGGCTTCCTTAGACCGTTGAAGGGTACCAGCTCGAATTCTTCGTTCAGTACCTTATAGTTTACGGCTTGGTTCAAGATTAGAACAGCCACAGCTACGCCTCTATCCTCTGCCACTATGATTTGCCTACCTGAGTCTTTATGTCTAGTCAACAGCTCTGCTATATAGAAATTTCCATACATCGCTTGCAATCTTTTCGAGTGGGTTTCTATAAGAGGGATCAGATCATCGTTATCCTCCTCCACAGCCCTTCGGATCTTATATTTTATCATGAAGTTCTGCTTCTGGATGAGGTAGATGATCTGGGAAGACTTCGGACTGATGCAGTCTGAAACATTTCAGCTCATACACGAAGTCATAGTGATGCATCTTACCTTTTGGTACCACTACGGTTCCCAGTTGATCCAATAACTCGACTTTGTGCATGCCCGGTGGCATAACCATTAGAATATACCTGAGGAAGTACCTGGCTTTGAATATGTATTGGATGATTGGCCTCAGGAAGAAAAGCTGGTAAGGAGGGTCCCAAAGTATGAGGTGAATCCAGAGACAATTGCGGCTATTCACCTGCTCCACACCGTAGAGGTTAATCAACCATGCATTCCACTCCCAAGGAGGAATGGCTGGTATGTTGGGATAGCTATTGAAAAAGGCGGCTCCGGCTATTTTATTGGACTCGTCTTCTATTTTGAGAGCAATGTAAGAATTCGTTCTAGAAATGGATATGAAGAGCTAGGGTTATGATTTTAATATATACGTACAGTAGGTCTGGCAAGTTTACATTGCCGAAAAGACCATAGGTAAGTTTTTCGTCAATCATCTTCTCCAGGACGGGGATATCTTGAAACGTGATGTTTTTGACGTCATTTGGCGATAAAAGTACTGTTTTTTTAGTGTTAAAATGTTTTGTCGAGGGATTAGACATTACAAAAAGACGTACATATATTCGAATGTAAAGTAATCTGACAGATTGGAAAGATTTTGACAGTTTTATTCATTGTTTTTTAGATTATTAACCTTCACTCAAATGCTGTGTTATGTTTGCTACTGAACTAAATAAAAGAAATGGAAAAGGAAATGTTGTATTGATTAATACATTTTTTTTCCAGCTGAGTCTTGGTGTGGAGGACGGTATTCTGCAGGCCTACAACCAGGACTTCGAGCTGCAATTTGCTCACAAAGTTTCTCAAATGACGAGATTTTCCCAAGCAGATTTGGATCCATGCACATTTCTTTACCTTCTTAGAGATGACTATGAGAACCTCCTTTACTGTTACCTGTTCCAAGCTAAGAAAACTGCCGACGTAAGTATAAACATATGTGCACACCTACATTGTTTCCTAGTAGCCGCGCTTTTACATAAAAATGTTCTTCAAGCATATACATAGGTCAGCAATACTTGTAATACCTTATACATATTAATCTGAACGCTTGTTGGCCTTAGAATGGATCCTTGAGGAATACCTACGCAATTTAAATGTTGTTTACTTCGTTCTTGTAAAAGTTCCAATGTAGTGTTAACATTGTAATCGGTTGTAATTTTATAAGCGTGTAAATAGAAATTAGTCGTAAACTATTTTAATTTAGATCGTATAAAAAACTAAACCAGACCAATTCCCATGTGTGTACTGTATAAAAGTACAACTTATTGATAAACATAAATTCAGTTCAACAGATGTGGTGTGCAGACGGCTTGGCAACGAATTATTTTAGTAGTTAGCGAGATAAAGTAGGAGACTAATATTTTCGAAACGGACGTACTCGTACATTCACGTCGACCTCGTGGTCATAGACATGATTAATTCGTACGGTGGATACTGGGTGGCACAAAAAAAGTACTGAAAAGGTTTTGACAAAATTCTGCCACATCGAAAACATACGAAAAGTAAAAAAATTCTCGAATACGACGTTTGTTTTAAAGACATCTTTAAGAAGAATTATCGAGTTTAATCCTTTTATTTATTCTTAATGATATTTAAGCACTTTAAACAATGAACGTTCAATTATTTTCCAACGACACTCCACAGTCGTATCGCTGTGCATAGAGAACCGCACGGTATTAATACTATAGATTTTAGAGGATTGGGTATTAGTATATTTACTTTAGGATAATTAATTGTCAGAAAATTTATGTTAATTCATTGTTATTTGAAGAATGTAGTCACTTTGGCTAAAAAAAATGTAGCAAAAGGAAAAAAAATGTGTTTTAGGGACACCCGTACACCAGTAAAAAATACCAGCTCGCTTATTATACAATACTGCACGAATCTGTCGTGATAGTTTTGTTACGCACGGTTCTGGCATAAATCCTACATATTTACAGAGATATTTTTCGAAGACGACAGTCAGATTTACCTGGAACTGTGACACGAAACTGTCAGGCATTCATCACGTGAATCGGTCAAAATGCCGCTTGGCAAAGGTGCTCGAATGCTGCAGTGGCCAAAAGAAGGCCTAGGAATAAGTCTAGAAATGCTTCCTGTTCGTCAGACGCTAAGTGTCAGGACGCCGGTTGCTCCAATGAGGTTTAAAAATAGGAAAACAGTCGATTTCTACGTTGTGTGATTGTTACGGGGGGAGTTCGAAAGGTTGGAGCGAAATATCGTGGAAAACTCGAACATTTCCGAGATAAAGCTTACGCTTTTAACCGTGAAAGCAAGCAGATGTCTATTATTTCCCGTTTTTCAACATTACCACAGTTATTAGTGGTGATGTGATGGATGAACTTGCGGTATTGTTAAACGTAACTTATTTCTTTGTTTACGTTATGGTCACGTCCAGATAGAGAGTTTTGCTTGAGAGGTATAAAGCGCTGAATACAGTAAATGAAAAGAAGTAGGTTTGCTTTACCATTGATTTTCTAAACGACATGTAGGTATACATTCTGGTAGCCTTAGAAACGTTTAATTAATTCTTTGTAACTTTACATTTCTCTATTTTCGATAAACTTACCTGTATTGCCAATTAAACTTATATTAAAATTTTCTTCACAAACAAACAATATTGCAATGCTTCCTTTCGTCGCGCCTCATCGCCTTATGCCACTTTTTTTTTTGGTATAGTAAGTATACATAAAGAAGAAACACAGAGGGATAAAAATTAAATAACAGTAAGTACATTGAAGATGTGCTAGACAAATTTATTATAAAAATGTTGTCAATGTTGATACTATTCTAACAGCTTGATTTAAAATGTAATTATACCAATTGTTATTTATTACGCAACATAGTACATTGCTACTAACAATTACGAATAATAGAAAACGACCAATTACTATAACAAACCTGTCGTTTATTCTTTAAATTAATGATTTTATTACTTTTAAATTATATAGGTCGTATTTGTATAATGTCGTCTATTCCATTACCAGATAGAGGATTATAGGCAATAAAAACCTGTAAAATATGCGCATATATTTACAAAAATGTATGCAAAATATATGCAAAGAACACATAAATGAATAAACAACTAATTTTTAACATTTTTTAAATTAAATTAAGTTTTGACTAAATTAAGGCATTAGGTATTATATAAAAATGTTAAAACAAGTTAAACTTGTATTTGTATGTATTTTTTAAAAGAAAGTGTAACTGAATTAAATCTTTACCATTTTGTAGAGGGACAATTTGGGCACTCAAAATGGACTTCTACAATATTTTAAGTAGAGACGAACTTTTTAAAATGGAATTTTCGATTCGTTTGTAATTCAACGATTTTACCTATATTCATAATTTTATCCCTACTTATATAAAAAAAACTATAGTGTTTCTAGTGGTACATACCAATTTTTGATAACTTAAGGTCTTCTCGAGAAAATTAGATCTAAAGTCGGCACCAGCTAATTTGTGCATTACAAACTTGACGGAGAGCTACATTCATTATTGAAAATTGATGTATATTTATATACATCAGTAAATTTAAAAGTTTACTTCGCTAGGTGTTATGGTTTACAAGAAATTGAATTTTGTATGTGCGCCGTGTGCATAATTAAGCTTATATTTGCGGTGCAGAATATGTTGTCGGAAATAGGACATGGACATTGCATTCATTCGATGGTTTAGAAAAATCTATATTTTCCATAAAGATAAAAATATTTTATCTACAACTGCAACTGCATTATAAGAGCCTCATTACAGCATTTATTTGGCACTGTTTCAGTTGAAGTAATGTGACATATTATTATTACTCTACTAGTGAAATATTTAAAAAAATAGATATCTGTTTACTGGTTATTTTTATTAAGAACCAACAGGTTTATCAATTTAACAATTAATAGATAATTTATCTTACATTAAATTGAATTATTTGTTATAAATATTAACAACACAACTTTGGCAATTCGTAAGATTAATACCAGATTAATGCAGCTGGTCTGTATTTGTATTAACAATGCTTATTTTTTTTTGTAACACTTGAAGTAGCTTCAGTGACGGCAATTTCTCCTGCAAGAGCTTTTATGGTTTGACAGGTTACCGTAACAATGCCTTTGTTTCTTGATTTTGAATCAAAACTTACAAACTGGATCTGATTTTGGATTTTTGTCAATTTAAGGTAATTCTAGATAAAACTTTATATACTACACGTGGGATAACAAATGTCTCACTCATGTATAATAATGCCTATATCCCACACTTGTACTATAAATAACTATTATTGTATATATTATCATTGTGTTAGATATAAAGGGTATCTCAAATTGCAGAAACCAAACATGAACAGATGTTAGAACTTTTTAAATTAGGAAAATAAGTTCATATAAATATACTTTCCAAGATATAGGGTATTAAACATACTGTTAAATAATTTATTTTTTTTAATTAATGACTAATTGTAAAGATTTGAATTTGAAAATTAGCAGAGATGTTTCTTACTTTATGCTACTTATGCTGTGTATGATCGATTACAAAATTTTATGTCCAACGCCTTCTGCGATGGCTTTGCACGCCCACTTTCGTTTAGTATTCGAGGATCGTTCGACTTCGATATACTGCTTTGAAGAGTTCGGAGAATTTGTGTAATAAACCACCTCATTAAGATTCCAGTCACCGTTGAAATTCATAAAAGAGAAACGTTACAAATTTCAAAAGCGATATTTTGCGGTTTTTTCGTAATGGTAATTTAGTCAAAAAAGGCGTCAAAGTCACAATGCATAATACAACAGTTCCCCTCTCCATTGTAACCTGGACGTGCTAGGCACAAATAAAAGTAATATAATATCGGACATAATTCAGATTATTTTATACAGGTCTGTAGTTAGAAAACTATGCCTTTCAATATGTTCCAGTAGCCAACCAACGAATCGCCACTGTCTAGAGGCTTACTGTAATCATTTTTGAAGTGTTTCCTTCTGAAATTGATCAAAGGACCGTTCAGAATATGTATTATACCGTTGGTACACTCGTAGTCAGGTCTGAGTACCCTGATATACTTCCTATTCCATTTTATGTAGTAATCTCCTTCCTCCTTAAACACAGACATTCTCAAAGGCCCTGCTTCTGACTGTAGTTCCAAGTCGGTGTAGTTGTTACCTCTGGTCATAGAAACCAATTGTTGCATGGAGTACGGCGTTTCCGATACCACCAAGTGTTTGGCCAAGATGTCATCGGGTGAATCGACAGGTTCAAGTCCCAGGTTGCTAATCTTGTTCCAAGCCGCATCTTGAGGTATAAAATAGGTGAAGTTAACGTTGTCCCTGTTGAATATATCGTTGAATTTCGTCATGCTCCCCATCTTGTAGAAGGTGTCTATTTCTGGGTCCCTGGAGATCTTTTCTATGATGGGCAGGTAAGGGAAAGGTTTCAGTGATTTGTGGAAGCTGCCTAGGGGTTGAGAAATCAAGTGTATCACTCCATTTTTTACTGGGATATCAGGCACTATTATCTCGGAAGAGAACTCCTCGAAGTTATCTTTTGAGCTGTATTTGACAAACGATACGTCGTTGTTTCTTTCAAAGGACAATGTGTAGGGAGAATCGTCGTCATCGGACAACGTCACCACGTTTTTCTCTGATGGTATAGTGAAGAGAACGTAATTGGGAACCACGTGACGCAATACCGCCTTCCTGTCTATCATTTTGTACTTGTAAGGGTCTATACCCGAGTCTATGGGTATGAAAAATGTGTGGGGTTGTCTTTTCTTGAATACTTCAAACAGCCTGTTGTCTTGCACTCTTTGATGGTATTTGGTGATGGTTTTGGAGGTGCCTATACACCAATTGTGGGGTGATATGAGGAAATCATAGGCATTGGGTGAGAATTTTGGAGATTTTATCATCGGATCTAATACTCTATCTATCACGTGAAGGACCTACAATATGGAATCAAAAATAAGTTATTCCAAACTACGTTACAACTTTTTTTATACCTGCTGATGACCCATGTGACCACTGAAGCTCCTGGACACATAATTGGACCTGTCCTGTAAGATCTTAGCACTGTTGACGTAGATATCGTCGTTGACTTTGGTGATCCACAAGGGGGGGTTGTTTAATTTCGCAGAATACAGCACGTTGGTAGTTTCGAGAAGCTCCAGGGTCTTTACTTCAAAGCTCATGTGGTAAAAGGCTAAGTCTGAGTCCGTGTCGCCTTCGTATTGGTCGAAAGCTTCGTTTTGTGGCACAAACACCGTGATTGGTTCGTAGTGCAGGTTTAATTTCGCGCCTCTATTGCTCCAGACCATGTCGTTGAATTTGGCGTAGTCTGATTCATTGTGGATCTTCTCGTAGATTGTCCTGAAGGTTCACACAGAAAAGGTACGCGTAAAAATAAATCGCTTACTTATGTAACGTGCGTTTATACGCGCAAATGAACAATCTACAAATAAGTTATAGTCATACCTTTTAGCTTGAACATGGTGACCAGCTAATCCCAAAACAAGCAAACATAATCGCAGAAGAAACCACTGCCACATATTAGTTTTATTTGATTTTAAAATTAGCTCGCACCGAGATATTCGCGTGTTTGTTTTGATCCTACTGCTTTTAATTTGGACAAGGTTATGACCGACGAGATTAGAAACGATAAAATATTTTTCTCAACGTTCAACAGACGTTCAGGATTCCCAGAATAGCCTGAGGCCACGAGGGGAAGTCAAAAGTTAGTTGTAAAGTGCGAAATCGAAAGTTCGTTCTCGAACGTTGTTAGAAATTGTCATTATCTTCAATAACACATAATTCGGTCTTATGATGGCCAACATTACTAATCAGAAGTACATAGATATGTCGTAAATTTATGAAAAACTCCTTAAAGTTCAACCATGCGCGGTATTTTCCTGCCAGGTTTCATTCACACGTGAGGGATGTAGTGAAGTTAATACAACTTCAACAACTTACGTGCCAATGTCGTTCACAATTTTCCAATAACTGTTAACTTTTAAAAAGTCGTTATAACGCTCTTCTAATTTTTTCTGCCTAAAATTGACAAAAGGCCAATTAAGAATGTGCACTATGCCATTGGCGCATAAATAGTCAAGTAGCACTTTGATGTACTTATTCCTCCATTTTATCAAGTACTGATTCTCTATCTCATACACCGTGATTCTCAATGGGCCTATTTCTGACATCAGTTTGATGGATCTATAATAGTTGTCTCTCGTCATCGAAACTAATTGTTCCATGGAATAAGGTTCCTTCGATATCACCAAATGTTTGGACACGATGTCTTTGAAACTACCACTCGATTTAAGTCCTAGCTTACTCGTTGAGTCTTTTGGTATGAAATAGATAAAATTAACACCCTTTCTATCAAATGCATTGATAAATCCTGTTAAATTGCCTATTTGGTAAATACGTTTATCTCTAAGTCATTGGCAACCTTTTCTATGATAGGGAGAGGGATAAGGAAAAGGTCTTAGAATCTCAAAAAAATACCCAGCGGTTCTGAAATTAAATGTACGACTCCATTCATCATATGAATATCCGGTACAGTACCTTCAGACTGTAATGGGTTATATGGATACTGTAATTGGACATTTAACAAACAGCGTATTATTGATCTTCTCGAAGGAGAATTGGTAAAGACTACCATCATCGTCGATATTAATCACCACCCGTCCTTGTGGTCTGCTAAACGCGATCTGGTGGCATACAGCAAAAAATGGGCGTTCTTGGGCATTGAAAATAATTGAAACTGTCGAAATATTGCCATATAGCCTGGATGTCTTGTGTAAGCAGAAACAGAACAGTTTCCAATTAAATGCAGTCTAGACATTCTCGTATTTCATTTCAATGTATTGTTTTTCAGTTGGACAATGTCTGACCCAAAAGGTTAAAAGTAATAATAAAAATTCTTCGTACGTTTTTGTAGTTACGGAAGGAAATCGAAATGTAGTGAATCTTCTTTGGAACTGTAATGAAACTCACTTATGAACAAAGTAGGCATTCTACAATTCTCAACTATGAATTCTGACTTTGAACTATGAATTTAGATTTTAATCTCATTTTAATCCCAGTATTTCTGAATTCATAGCTAAACAAGGTTAAACTCCTTGCAGATACATCTACAAATTACCATTTTTCAATCAACTACAAATATTTCTGGTACAAATAGAACAAAGATCCTAGAATTGATCTTTGTAGAATACCTATTTTGGGAACATCTTCATCATTTGATGTGAGTTTCATTACAATTCCAAAGAAATTCACTATATTTTGATTTCCTCTCGTAATTCCGCCAATGTATGAAGAAACATCATTATCATTTTTAACCTCCTGGGTCAGACTGAGTCCACTCAAAAATAATGCAATCAAACACGCGAATATCTTGGTCGTAATACATTGTAAATGAAACGAAAATGTACATGTGCTTGTTTCGACTGTTCTGTCTCCTCGCTGTGTTTCTAATCATACAAGACATCCAGGCTAGTAGATGGTAATATTTCAACAGTTTCTCAATCACTTTCAATGCCTAAGGATGCCTGTTTTGTATTTTAAGGAACGCCCCCTCCATCTATGATGAGATCCACGACTACTCAGAACTCTCCGTGTTCGATGAAATACTCCTAGATAACAGTGTCATCAGAGATTTCTTAGAGTACAATACGATAACGATTTTCGCTCCTTTGAACACAGCGTTTCAACAATTCGGAGGTGACATAACCATCGAACTGGGCAGCTATCATGTTTGTGTGGGGTACGACAATATGACAGTAGAAAATCTCAAAACTGTCCCCTTCTTATCTTCGTTAAGTACTGGCATCCCACTGTGGCTCACCAGCTTCAAAGGGGACGTATATGTCAATCAAGCCAGAGTCATACATAACCGATCCGTATATAGAGAGCCGGCAAAAAATCAATACCAGGTAAAACAAATTGTAAATATACAGGGTGTTTTAAAATTAAGTAGCAAAAATGAGACCACAGATTCCTTAGGTGAAAATAAATCGATTTCCCCAATTATTTTCTAAACGGATCGAGATAAAGTAATCAAATTTAAAACTGAGAATCGCAATTAGATTGCGAATCTAATGTTCTAAAAACAATACCACATTTTTTCTTTAGTAATTCTTTAATTATTGCTCTAACTTTTTCATGTCTCAAGGATTTTGCTGTCAGATCAAAAAATTAAAAATGTTGAACAATTTCACAAAAAAAGGTACTTTCGTTTTACTTCGATAAATTATTCCGTTTACTAGTAATATTAATTTAAAATTTTTGTGACATACCACAAAAATATTAGATGATATGCAAGCGGTCAAATTGTCTCTAGTAGGCTTTGAAAAGTTATCTGTCAGTTTATTTGACACATATTACATATTTTTTTAAAATTTTTTGAAATATTAATAGACCATATTCATATCTCTGTCAAGGGACGTCTACCGGACTTATGATTATATACCTTTTTTTTCTTATTTTTGATCATAGAATCCACAGTTAATTTTTGGCAGGCTAATTTTGGAACACCCTGTATATTTTTCCCAACGCTTTTTGTATCGTGAAACATTTTACAAATTCTTCGCATAGTATCATCACTATAGAGTGGAAAATCTTCCATTCAAATTGTTGATCGTACTGGCCACCATATACAACTGTGTGTTATCATGATTATGAGACTGAACAATTTCTGATCTTATTCCCCTTCGTTGATTTTGAATAGCCCTACAGTACTGAGGTGATTATACATTCATCGTCTCTTCCTACACGTCAATAACTGATTCAACCATTCGTTAAAAACTTCATTGTAAAACAGGCTGTACTTCCAAACGATGAAGAGTTTGTAAAAGTTGTTCCATGATATTCAAAATGTATTTGGTTATTTACTAATTAATTTCTATACTTTTTTAATAGTTCCTATATTCTAGGCTCTGCATATGATAGATGCAGTATTGGACCCAATGGTAAGGTCTAGTGGTTTTGCACCTAGCGCGTACGACTTCCTCCAGGACGTCCACAAATGGAATTTTGGAGGTGCCATATCAGTCACCAAGTTCTTTGATAAAGTACAACTATACGAACTAGTCGACCTGTACGATAAGATACCTCACACATTTTTCATACCAATAGACTCGGGTATGAACCTCTACAAATACGAAATGATCACCAAGAAAATCGTGCGAAGACACGTTGTACGCCACCAGGTCGCGTTTAGCAGACCACAAGGACGGGTGGTGACTAATATCGACGATGCTGGTAGTCTTTACCAATTCTCCTTCGAGAAGATCAATAATACGCTGTTTGTTAAATGTGTGTCCAATTACAGTACCCATATAACCCAGTACAGTGTGAAGGTACTGGTACCTGATATTCCTATGAGGAATGGAGTGGTACATTTGATTTCAGAACCGCTGGGTAATTTTTTTGAGATTCTAAGACCTCTTCCTTATCTGCCTATCATAGAAAAGGTTACCAATGACATAGAGATAGATGTCTTCTACCAAATGGGAAATGCAACGGGATTTAACAATGTGTTTGATAGAAAGGGTGTTAATTTTACCTATTTTGTACCTAAAGATTCAGCTTGGTACAAGACGAGTAAGCTAGGACTTGAACCTATTGGTAGTTTCAAAAACATCTTGTCCAGGCATTTGGTGATATCGAAGGAACCTTATTCCATGCAGCAATTAGTTTGGATGACGAGAGATAACCATTATAGACCCATCAAACTGATGTCAGAAAGGGGTCCATTGAGAATTTCGGTGTTTGAGATAGAGGATCAATACTTGATAAAGTGGAGGAAGAAGTACATTAAAGTGCTAAGACCTGATTATTTGTGCACCAATGGCATAGTGCACATTCTGAGTGGGCCTTTTGTGAAGTTTAGGCAGCAAAAATTAGAGCGTTATAACGACTCTTCAAAAGTTAGTAACTACTGGAAAATTGTGAACGACATTCACACGTAATAAAAAAGCCAGTCTTTATCATATTTTTTCTTCTCATTTTGTAGTATGATCGCAGATGGTTTGTGTTTCAGGCAAATGCGGTAGTTCTCCATAAGAACCGAGGTATATATATAAAACTGTTTACAGGCCCTTTAGGCCCAGAGCTGTGTTATTCTCCTCCACTCCATTATGTCCTTCGCCTTTCTTTTCCAATCCGTTACATTTTTATCCCTTAGATCTATTGCCACTGCCTCTCTCCATCGCTTCATCGGTCTACCTCTTTTTTTCTTGTAGTTAGGTTTACTACCTACTATTTTCTTAACTGCCCTTCCATCATCCATACGTTCTATGCCCTAGCCACTGCACTCTTCTGGCTTTTACAAATTTGTCTATTGTTGATGCCTGGTACATTGTATATATTTCCTCATTATTTCTCCTTACACAGCCTTCCTCTGTCTTCTTAGCCCCTAGAATTCTTCTTAAGATCTTCCTTTCCCATCTTAAAAGGTTTTCTCTTGACTTCTTATTGAGAACTCAGGTTTCACTACCATACAGCGCTGTCGATCTCAAAATAGGTCACAGAATATTGCCATTTAACCAAACATGCCTATATAAGTACAAGTTCCACACAGGCGGAGTTACAGGCTAATAATTATAATTTGTACGTAGATACATACCTACTATTTTTCTAACAAATAATCTTCAATAAAAACCTAAGTAAGCCATGAAAATAAAAGTTTGTATTATTATTTTCTTGTAGAATCATTTCATACCAGTAGATACCTTTATTCTGAACAAAAAATAAAGAATACATTTTTTTCATTTGAGAGCCCGTTTTACAGATTGTTTTTCAACGGCCCATATCTCAAACATCTTTGAACCCACAGCGATGTGATCTTGCACAAGGGGGTTTCTAAAGGTGCTGATTAAGAATATATTACTAGTTTTTTTCTAAAAAAATTGCAAATACTTTTTTTTGTAATTGACCCCCTTTTTCCATCTTAGAATCGGACGCTTCTGACTATAATCAATATGGCTACGTCTAAAGACTCACTTTATAGGTATATATTCACCACCAAAGTTTCAAATTCAACGTATTCGGATATCAGGTGAGCGAGATACCAAGGTGGCTCCATGTATATATAAATTCCAAAATATTAATTATCCAAACTTGGATTGATGCTGCATCTGATTTCTTTTGTCGCCACCCTTTCGACTTATGGTATGCAAATACGGTCGCATTCATTTGTTAGAAAACTGTGTAGTATAGAAACTGATTTCATTCACTGCATTAAACTAGAGTATAGTTTTGCCTACGTAGATATTGTTAAAATTAAAAAACACCTCCCCTTGCCAAACTAATCTGGCTGTCCAGCTGCCTACATTAGTCGCTTTAAAAAACCTAACAACGTCGTACGCGCGACGCGTTCCAGTTCAAAAAGTATTAAATCAAAGTGTTTTTTTGATCGATTGGTTCTATTGATTTGTTTGTCGAATATGATTGGTCAAATGGACGCTAACTAGATGACAGTGGTGCTTGACACTTAAGGAATAACTCTATTATTAATTGTACGTAAAAGTAAGTCGTATTGTGTGGCAACATGCTAGTAAATTACTATGCAAGCGTTTTAGCATTATTTGTAAACGCTTAGGGGAGAGTGAAGCCTTTTTAAATTATGTGGATTATAGTTTTTCTAGATTTGAACTATGTTGGAGCAATATAAATTTTTATATGGGGTGTTAATTTCATTGGGACTTGATAATAGGTGAAGCAAGGACAATTTTTACTCTGCTGTGTAATAATAATAATATCTCTACCCCTCATTCTAATCACGAGGATTAGAGCAGAAGTCGAAGACTTGTGCGGGAGAGGGGGCGGCATATTATTATTAAGCAGGCCTCATTTGCGCCCAGGAACGACTTACGTTGGTAGGCCTAAACCACTGTTCAGTGCAGGAATGAGGGAAACCTGGAAAACCTCATTAATTAGGGGGGTAGTCAAATAACAACCGGTATCAATCTCTCACATTGACCCAAGCATTCCACCCTACCATACCCGCAGAGAGGGTGCCAATCCTCTCCACGAATATAGCTTATATATGGTCTACCGGCTGCGGGGGTCGAACCCACAGCGATCTATTCACCTCGATTCAAGTACTGACGCCTTAAACCGCGCGATCACTGTTTTTTTTACGAGTTTAACATCCTGTGTCTGTTTAAGAAATATCCTATTATAGATAAAATATTTATGTGAAAAATGCACCAAAGAACACGAGGTTTCTTTTTTGTACACTATTTGCTTCATACTTGTCATACATTTTTTACTTTTACATGTCATAAATAAAATTGTCACTAAGAAATACGAGTTATAGCAAGACGACGAATTAAAAATAATATACCTACTTTAACATTTGTATTTACCACTTGTGTGTTATTCTAGATGACCTTGTCCATATTTTTAAACTTAACCCTGATTAAATTTTATCATCCAAACCCATTTTATGTCAACAAAAACGGTCCGTGCTATTTTGGAGGTATTTATTTTCAACTACCCAAATGTAGAAATATGTATATTGCGTCACTCTCCCCCAAACATTACGTAACAAAATTGAGTACTGGTTAACGCAATTAACATTTACATTGCAAATTACGTCTTTCACAGGTATGTCTAAATATATCCCGGTGTTTTTTTGTCGGATTTGATTTGCAGCAAATGCTGTGAAAATACAGGAAATCATCAACTAAACTAACTGGTTTACAGAACAAAACATTCAAAAATGTAAGATTGACATTACCATGGCTTGTTTGCGTCCTGCTACAGCTCTCTGTAGTGTTCTCTACGGTTTGAAAGCTTAGGAAAATTAGTTGGCCTGGGAATCAAATCGTTTGTTTTTCCTCTAGCCAATCGTAAGGTTTTCAGAGCGTGCCTGATGCTGTTTTAGTTCAAAGTGGTCACTCAGCATTTTTGTTATTGCATTTTCTAAATAATTTTGTAATTTTATTGTGATACGATTTTTTTTTAATTTTTACGCCTTTAAAATTATTATTCCCAAATATCATATCAATTTACTCAACTTGAATTGCATTTTTATTTAGGCAAATAGGAAATTTTATTAATAATTATAAACTACACTGGCAACACCAATACGCGAAATTAATCAACCTCTACAGCGCGAAAACAGTGACTGATGAATGAAGAAGGGAGAGAAGTTGGACCGCGTGCGTCTTCCAGATGCAGTCGACGGCGGGCTCGCCTGCATAGGAAAACGGACCTGAAAGACGTTCGACATGTTTCCCCGGTAACATAACGGAAATTTGAACTGCCAACTTCCGATGTGAACGCTGATTACTGCCATTGGTATTTATTATAAAATTCTCATGATTTCCTATTGATTACACCGGGTGTTCATAAAAAGATTGTTGATCACTGAATAGGTATGTGCCGGACTATTTTTTGTTGACAGCACGAGAGTTTTCTTTATTACTGTCTATATTTAAACACAAAAAACGTTGTAGTCTCTCTTAATAATTTAACCTAGTTAGTATTTTTTGTAATTTTAATATCAAATACTTTTTATGTTGGAACTTAATATGTTAATTTCATATTGCAATAAGTAGATACTATAGGAAAATATTTAAATTTGGCAACGTCGCGTCAGGCCGACACCGAGTTGAATTGCCGCCAGCGATCAGTGACAGTCTGAAAAGGGGGTTTAAATAATAGTTTGAAAATATTTTTTTTCGGCGTAAAAATGGATTTAAATTTTTTTAAATCGCCGTCGGTAGATTTAGACCACTGAACTGTAATTTTATATTATGATGACTGGAATGCGCGCGAATGGGATTAGCGCCATATTTGTTTTGTGCCTCTAGCAATGGCGGAGTAGTAGGGGTTTAGCTGATTGTGAACTGAAATGAAATTGAATTCTGAATGTGAAGAATTATTTAGAGCTATATGCTGGTTAATTTTACAGTCCCTTATAAAACATGACATGTTCCAACAATAGCACCCACAAAAATACACAAAGAAGAACACTAACGAGATACAAAATAAAAGAAGAAACCACACTGTACGCCAATGACGTGTTTACAAACAAAATAATGGGACATTAAGAACACAATTCATATCGTACGTGCAGATGGCTGTCTCTCTCGCACCCACATACATAACCAATGAATTATGTCTTTGCTAAGTGTCATGTGTCACAGGGTCTCTGAAATAACTTAGATAATAGATGCTTATTAAACTTAATACTAATAGTGCGATGTACGCAAAACTGCTTGTTAGATATTTCTTATCCTTGTTTCTATGTAGTTTGTCAAGTTACTTCTGATAAAATCTTCTCACACGTTAGTTGTAACATTTTAATTAATAAAAGTTCAATATTTGAAAATTTTATTTTTTAAAAAACACTGGCAAGCCCAGTGATAATAAGTTGTGCCTCCTTTTTTCTGCTCCTAGGTGTGGTACCTTTATTTGGATGCGCAATGGAACTAGACGCATTCCATATCGTACATTTTAGTGATTTAGACGAATATCAGATGACAAATTTTGTGGGTTGACCATGTTTTATAAAAATTAGGCAAACAGTCTAATTGGAGGTTTCACTAAGTTGCTGTATTGTTTCCTAAAATATTTTACATTTATAATCCAGTAACCTTTAGTTGTTGCTAGCTCTGTCGGACGACCGTGAAAAAAACCTACTGTGTCCAAAAATACGCCGCATATATTTTTATTTTTTGTCTAACGCGTTTGTCTATAATTTATTTAAGCGTTTGTCGAGAGAATTTAAGTGACAGGTACAAAGTTGAGAGAAATAAGGTTAATATTAAATAGCTTTCGTAAACACAGCCTATTATTAATAATCGTAATAAATTTATGAAGAATTTAAATGAGTAATGGTATGTACTGAGTTGAAAACAATAATTACACGTGTAGGTAAGGAAACGTTTCCTTGAGGCTGAAAGCAGAGTTTGTTTTCGTTAATTTGGACAATAATAAAATAATATGGATTCTAACTTTGGCAACTAGGATTTACATAAATATTTACGTTAGTGTTAATTTAAAGAAAATTGTAGGTTGTGCCACGTTGGAAAGCCAATGTTCCTCAAAATATACAACGCGATAAAGAAAGGTTCATTAAATATGATTTATCCACGACTACCATATTAAGAAGGTTTAAAACGTGTCTTTTCCGTGGATTAAGGCCTTTTAACACATAGTCGAGGCAATGAAGCATTATGACAGGAAATCTTTTCGGATAGGACGTATCGGAATGCGGTTTTTTTGCATTCGCTTGCAATATCATTCGTACCTACTTTGTACCTATTACAAAGCGGAAGTTGCATTGCTGCAGCCAAAAATGCATCTTTTGAGAGGCCTTTTGGCAAATTTAATAACTTCGTAAATAAGAGTCAGAATTGGCTCAAGGCGGGTACACGGGGGTTTTCGAGGTCGCTGATCACGATTATGATGTTCAAATTGACCCCCCGAATACCTGGAGCTCAGGAACGCCGACGAACGTCATCTCCGGGGACTATCCCGAACTTTATGCTAGAGAGGAGAGAAACTGGGCACCCGGAGGTTTTTTGGGTCGCTGAATTCGAATATACCATCGGCGAACACCCCACGGACACCTGGTGGGCCCCAACCTGGACGCGGACGTCATCTTCGAGAATTTTTCTAGAAATATCGACAATAACGAACCGACTCTGACTCTTATTTACGAAGTTTTTAAATTTGCCAAAAGGCCTCAAAAGATGCATTTTTTGCATGCATTTTTGGCCGCAGCAATGCAAGTGAATGCAAAAAACCGCATTCCGATACGTCCTATCCTAAAAGATTTCATATCTTTGGCCTTTTTAGTGCTTCATTGCCATGACTAACACTAGTGGATTAGAATTGATAATACCACGCTTCGATTGTATAGAGTTTTATTTAGAATTATTATTATTAACATTAACTTTTATCTCAAGAACAATCTTGTCATTTTGACCGGGATTACTTAAATTCACTCGATAAGGACTTTCGATCAGGGCTGAAGGGGTCCACAATTGCCGAAGAACGCGTCATTCCAAATATCAATGCCTGTGTACTTTCAACATTGATTTTAGCATGGAATATTTTGTCCACATCCAAGAGGCAACAAACCGTTTCTCCTGTTCCCCTTTTTTTCACCAGTTATCGAATTCCACCAATTTTTCTCGTACACTCTTTTGCTTTTCTCTGGTAACAAATGTAATGTTGCTTCTTGGGCTTCTTGCCGGAATGATGAAATTCTCACTAATTTTTTGTCGATTTTGCAAAATTTGTTCACTCTTGTCGACAAACGAACAAATGCATGTCACGGAAACGATTTCAAGACTCACTCGTCAACATCGACCTCTTACAATGGTGTAGAAAGAGCATTCAGTGGGAGCAAGACTGGAATCAGGTGATCTTTAGTGACAAATCCCGTTGCTGCGAGGGTGAGAAGGCGACGTGGGAAAGACTTCACAATTTGACAGAGAGCGTCATGTGTGGGGTGCTATCGCGTATGGTAGCAGTGGTGGGGCCATATGACATTCCATACAAAACGCCATTTTCCGGCAAAACAATGCTAAACCTCATGTTGCTAGACAAAGAATAGTGCCAACCTTTTACCTTAACCGCCCAGATCGCCGGATCTATTGAACGTGTCTAGAACAAATAAAATCCGTCAGTTTGTGTCAGGTTATTGTAGTTTGTACTAATATGCCTAGCAATAACTTTTTTCTATTCTGTTTATCCAACTGCATCCATACCATGACAAAAAGTATAAAAAGAGCTTTTAACTAAAAAACATATTATTCAGTACACAAAATAGTTTCGTGAAAACGGACACCCCGTATACACCAGTGCAAATCACTCTAATGTGTGAAATAAACACACGTGGTATCGATCCATAACAGAATTTTCTCACAGAGGTCTGCGATGTAAACACGGTGATAAAAAACGGTTTTCCTACAGTTGGCAGACACCTACAGTCCAAAGGACAATTTTCTAAATCGAAACGGAACAATCTGGGTTGCGGGCATCCTTACACACGTCAAGTGGCTAAAGGTGGATTTGTTGAGTCGTTGTGGTGCAATTTCTATGCCCGTGTGTTTGAATATTTGACCGGATCCTGAGAAATCCGGAAAAATCTAGTCCGGTGGGGCTTGCAAGGTAGGATTTTGATGTTTTTTTTGCGAAATCAAGGCATATTTGATCTTAATATACATGGTGTTTCGCATAAGAACCAAGAACCAACACAGAGAGGTGTACGTAAGGGGTCCCAATATATGTATTGCAATTTAACCAAATATGAAAGTGGGGCCAAATATGTCGGAAAAAATAATATCTGAATTACTTTAACTTGGAATAACCAAATTTGGTACGTGATTTAAGTTTATTGTTAGTTTTCTTTGAGTTCAAGTAAATTGAAACACTACAAGATGTTCATATAAATGTGATGAATAGTTCTATTTTGAAAGCTGTGTGTACAGGATGGTCCCCGTTTTCTGATCTTCGTCCCAGTTCGAAAAAGAAAGTCGATTTTCGTTTTAATTTAGTTTTGGAGATATTTGGCACGTCGTGTAACTCCCAAGTCAAGGTAGCTCGGCATAAACAAATAAATTTAGATCTTGGGAACGTTTTAGTTTAAACAAAGCGAAAAATTCCTAGTTTTTTTTCAACATAAACAAATACGGTTTTACGATCGACGTTATTCAGCTGTTTTAATAATAACACAATCGCAAAAAAGCTCGTGTAGTGTTTGGAGAACCTTTGCCCTCGTCAGATATTTAAAAAAATGTTTGGTATTTCTCAACAGGCAGATGGAACAGACATATGTGTAGCATAATATTTTTTCCCTGGTAAAGTCTTGAAGTGGCGTTAAAAAAATCTATATTCAGGTATTACATCATTATTATTATCTTGAAATAATAAAATTGTACGTCGTTTCGCACTTTAGACTAGTCGAAAAACGGAGAATCCTTCTCACGTTGTGTTTGTGTTCGGATCAACAGGTAACTTCCGGAAACATGCTAGAGATGCTCAGTTGCTTGTAAATTCACCGGTACGACCTTCCCTGGTAACCATTTAGATGTTCCTGTTGCCTCTTTATCTCTAAAAATAGTCGCGTATACGGTGGCCCAAAAAAATACGGTCTATCTCGACATTATCGATATTCCCGAATACAAATGCTGGCGATGGAAGTAATAAAAAACAAATATACCTAGTGTTTATCACTCTGTAAAATATTACAAATAAAATAGGTGATCATATGTACTATTGTATTAAATTCACTCAAGAACCAGCAGCTCAACTTTGGCCACTCAGATCATCGGACATGAACCCTATAGATTTTTTTCTTTAGGGACATCTCAAAATATTAGTTTACAAGGTTCACATTGAATCGGAGGAGCACTTACGTCAACAAATTATAGCTGGTTGTTATGTGATAAGAGCTACTGGAATTTTTGTATGTGTTCGAGCTGCAATTTCAAGATGTGAAGCAAGTAATTAGGCTGAAAGTGGCGATTTCCACCATTTGTTATAATAAATAATAGTAAAGTCCATTGTTAATTAATTATTTTGTTATTATTTTAAGTAATACCGTAAAAATGCACTTGATCAAATATATTGATTTTGTTGTTAATCGGTTTGGAATACAAAAAAGCGTAAAGAAACAAAAAGTGAAGATAATGCAATAGCGCATATGATGATCTATTTTATTTGTAATATTATACAGGGTGATATATTTTTTTAGCAAATAATGATCGATGATACCCACATACCGTCATAATGCACACCGAATTTAGAAATTAAAAATTAAAAACAAAGGTTGTGCCCCACATTTATAATATGTACAAAACAACCCTTATTTTTGGCCACATAATACGCTCCTGTATTGTTGATCTCTTCTTATTTGCATTTGGGGTACGCTATTTTTCCAAAATGAACTCACCTGTCACCTGTCACTTTTGTTTAAGCTATAAAACCCTATTCTTCGCTATGGATATAATCTCTGATCTCCAAGATAATTTTTTGGTTCTCCCTGTACAGTGCCACTATTCCAGAGTGTGATAGCTTTAAATTTAGACGGCCTACGTCATTTTCTTCTGCTCCACATGTTGTTTCAGAACGGATTTCACGCTGAAACTGAAAAGTGGCCAGATTTTCATTACTCAGTCACAATTGCGAAACACTGTGAGTCGCAGGGTACGAAGTCCTCGACAAAGTCAAAATCGCGCGATCTTGGATATCGCTGATAGTGTTCTGGTGCTAATTGGTGTTTGGTGAGATTATTAGGAAGTGTTAATCGTTTTACAAGTTCAGATTTGTTGGATCTGTGATGCTCGGATTTATTAGGTTGTGATAATTGGAAGTAAATATTTTATTTTGGTGCTTGTTCCAAGATGATCACCATTCCGTTGGGGCTGCACAGTCCTCTGATCACGTCGCATAGCGATGCTTCCTACATCGAGAAGAAAGCTGTAAGTACTTAAGTTTTGGTTGAAAATAACTAAGAGTCGATTATTTCGCGAAACACTTCCCTATTATTAGTTCGCGCGGCATTGAATGGGAATTAGTATGTATACTTCATCTCATCGATATAATTGAATATAATTTTTTTTAAAAAAACGCCGAAACTAAGTCGTGGGATATAGTGGTGCAATAATATATTATCATAATTCTATAGATGATGTTTATTTTAGTTTTGTCTAATTCGATATTATTCAAAGCGGGGTTTTTATATCTCGTCGTCAAATCAGTATTATTTACCTTAATGGAACCCACTGCTCTAATATAAACTTATATTGGAACGGCGGCTACAAGTCGCTATTTGAATGCAACGTTGTAACAGCTTAGAAAACAAGGTAACCGCTCTCTGTACATCACGAAAATTGGTTCTTGTCTTTATAAAATTTAGTCCTTTAACAGGTATCAAATATGTATTATGACATTTCAGTTATTAGCACAAGTCGTTTTTTCGCCTTAAAAATATTGTGATATAAGATACTGCATATCTAATATGATACGGAGAGAATATTTAGAACTTGGGAGGATTTCTCGGAAGAACCTCAACCTGGTACAAGTAGGGATCAAACGAATAGTGATAGAGAAGGTGCAGAGGTTAGGATGGACGACGAACAAGCTTAGTTAATTAGATATAATGTATATAAAAATATAAAACACAATGAGGGAGAAGAGGGCATTAGAAGAAAGAACTTATTTAATAATAGTATTAGACAACTCTCCGTACCATTCAAGACTGTCAGAAAGGATTCCATATACTGGCACAAATAGAGAATATTCAAGAATTTCTTAAAATCCATAAAATTACGTACGGCGCTAGTTTGGAGAAAGATGAGTTGCTACATATAGTCAAGAGTAATAATTTTGCGAAGAAATACGTTATTCATAAGGTGGGTACGACTCACTGATCAGGCACATACCGTTCTAAGATTGCATCCATACTGCCATGTGTTTAATCCCATTGAATTAATATGGAGCTAATTAAAAGAGACATTCAAAGAAATAATATCTTTCCAAAGTTTGACAATACAGTTATAGATGTTATAAGAAGCGAGACGAATAAAGTTACATCATCTAATTGGAAAAAATGCATCAAACATGTCATAAAAATTGAGGAAATTGATAGAGCTGCACCAATTGATTGGAGTCACCCTGTATGCTATTGTCAACTTATCTAACTTCGCATGTAACTAGAATTTTTCATAATTATTTCCTGGGTAATATACAGCGACATTGACAGTGATTGATGAAGTTTCCAACGCCCTGTACAACGTTCAAAGTAACAATTTCCCGAGAACTGAAATGACGTCAGTCAACTCTTGTTAATTTTCTGTTACCGAACAAAGATCATTTTCCTCAAATAAATTTCGGTTTATTATTTTAAAACTCATATATTCGATCATCTATTTTTAACCTGCTAGGTGCCTAGTACTTGATAGAAACTTGACGGACTTGTCGTTTTTGCATATTTTGGATACTGTTGACCCCAACCTTGAACAGTCAAAGTTTTCGGCCATGTTTGTGCTTATTTTTAGGCCCAAGTGGGATTGCTGATTGCAGTATACAGGGTGGACATTAATAATGGGCCAATAGAGCAGGGGCAACATATTTGGAAGATATACACATGCAATGTTGTATAACACTTCTTTTCGTAGATTTTCGTACTCAACCTTTACTTTATATATATATTTTTTTTATTAAAAATAAACACTGAATCAACTGAAATCGGCGTGGGCTTTGGAAATAGCTGAAATACGCTCCGAACATAAAAAATCGCAACAGCTGTGTATTACAAAGGCGACGTGATTTAGCAGACGATGCGTGAACAATGAATTTCTTTATACTTCTAATAGCATTTCTTCTTGTTTCCTTCAACGACACTTGAAAAAAACTGCGTCAAATCAACAATCGTGCCATCCAATTCAATTAATTTGTTTTCAACTCTCTCAGCTACTTTGCACGTTGTAAGGTTAACCCTAATCCTGCTGTTAATACCATTAACTTATTACCTGTATCTAATTCCCTTCCCCTTCGGCCTTATCTAGATTGCCGCGACGTGACCCTTTGTTTTTTCATCAGTCGATTGTTTCAGGTGACCGACTTGTATAAACAAATGAAGGAGCAAAACCACGCGACGCCTACTAGGTCGATAAGCAGCGCTGCTAATCTGACTTCACTCTGTGTGGACATTTCGCCAAGTTCCAGCAACTTTTTTGAGGTAGGACTAGTGTAGGATTTTTGTTTTGCAGGCCCAGTATAAATATTTCTCCTCTGTAGGTTTTATATATTGGAAAAATCAAGGTGTGGCAAAAGAAAGTTCCAGAAAGTTTCATAGACGACGCTTTAGAGAAGTTCAAAGCCCATGAATTGGAAAAGAACAAGTTGAGACAGCTTAGTAATATCGGTCGCCTGCAGAGCGAAGACAACATTGTTAGAAGGGGTTCCGCCGTAAGTATTTTTACAACTCCTGAAAAACTATCTCTACGTGTACTAATTTACAGGATTCCTCGACCAGCGAAGATAGCCTTAGCATTTCCGCACCCACAGTGCCTCCTCTTCTGCGTTCTCAATCCGCACACTCGAATTTGCTCATTAAACCCTTAGACGTAAGCAACAAGCTTCCAGAGAATGAAGAGGCCGAGGCCAGGGCCAAGTCGGAGACTTCAAACGCTCAAAGTACTTCTAACTCCAGCGACGAGTCTACCGGCAGCCAGAAAGACGTTTCGCAACTCAAAGATTCTAAGCCTCCGACAGATATAGATGATCATAACCGCACAATGGTCCTACAAGTTGATAGGACAGACCTAAGACTCATCAGTCCTGATAGGAAAGTCATATTGTTGCATAAACATCACAAAGATGTCACCACTTGCGTTCAGGTATGCATTTTTGGTATGCATAATTTGGTGTGCTGCGAGGACTCATACTTAGCCCTATTTAGTTGTATGAGGTTTATAAATGATTTTTTTCAGGGTCAAATCAAAGCGGAGCATTTCGGGTTTATTTGTAGAGAAAGCGGCACTTCCCAGACATATATAGCTTTTATTTTCAAATGTGAATCACCGTCGATAGCTAGTGATGCTTGTGCTGGTAAGTTTTCAAAATCTTGGTGAGCCGTACAACTTCTAACACTAATTTTCTTGTAGCAATCACACAAGCTTTCTTGAGTGCAGAATCGAGACCGAGGCATTCCCTTACGTCATGCGAACATTGTCCTATGGTGTGGTACCATAAACTATGCGTGGAAATCGAACATATGTCGGATAGGAAGACGCAGGCAGCCATCTTGAGAAGGTACTGTTGTGCATATACAAACGATGTTTGTGAAATTTCTCGTGTTTCAGATTGGAACAGTTGGACGAGGAGGAGCAATCGATTATTTTGACCAAATTTAGGGGGGCTGAGACGGATTCCGTCAGGGAACAAAACGAGTTCCTTATGATGCTGCTAAGGGCGCACTGCGAGATGAAGCAGGGTCGGCACGTTCACGACACTGCTGAAAATAGGTATGTTCACTTTTAACGTATTAAAAATGTACATTTGGACTTATTACGTTGCGATTTTCAGATCTGAATTTTTAAATCAGTACCTGGGAAGCAGTACGATATTCACCAAAGCCAAACGCTCTCTGACGAACTCTTTCGACCAGCTATTAAAGAGAAAAGGGTCTAGAGATGATTTCGGCTCAACGCTAAAAGGAATGAATTTACCTATCACCAATAATTTGAACAGGGTAAGGACCTAGGCAACCTTACGATACCTCTCCTAAGAATTTTTCCATTATTTACAGGAATCTTCACCACACTCGCCTGCTCCAAGCATCGCCGACGTGTCAGACAAAGAATCGGAAGGCAGTCGCTCCCGATCTTCTACTATAGGCTCTCAAAACGACCTTAAAGACCACCTTTCTATTAGAGAACAAGGACACAAGGGTTCCGTGTCTCCCGACAGGAGTATCGGTTCAGAAAAAGGGGTTAAGTCACCAATGATGGACATGTAAGCGTTTATGGCCCAAGTACAGGACCTCGCAGTAACCCCGTTTTTGTTTCAGCTTCTTGAAAGTGGGTAACAGTCCTAAATCCATGGCTTCCGAAGAGGGTAGCCCTAATAAGATGGATGCGGGGTCTTGGAGACAAGCGATATTTAAGAGGGTCATGACTCCCAACAAGCAGGAAAAAGTAGAAGAGCCAGCGAGAAAGAGGACGAAAGAAGAGCTGAGGATATTGTGGAAGAAATCTATCTATCAAGCTATACTGTTGGTTCGTATGGAGAAGGAAAATGCTAGGATAAGAGGTAAGTGTGGAATATTGTAGAGGGGTGTCTTAACGTACAATTTTTACTTTAATTATTTAGCCAAGCAGGAAGAATCGGCTGTGAAACGGATAAAACTGGAGTACGACGAGATGAAACCTACTCAGCGAGAGGTCATGGATGTTTGGGAGATGGTTACTAACAAAGATGTGGGACGGGTCAAATGCGACAAACAGATGTTGTTACATGCGATACGACAAGGTACGATATTTCAACGAATTTGAGGCGAATTTTCAACCTGATTATTTTTAGGCGTGCCAAGAGGCAAACGTGGCGACGTTTGGCAATTCCTCGCCGAACAGTTTTGCGCAAAAGTCCCTCCCATCGACACCACTAAATTTCCTAACTACAACACCCCCTATGAGACTCTCCTGCGGCAACTGACTTCTCACCAACACGCTATACTTATCGACCTAGGTAGGTATAATTCGGCACAAAACAAAACTATAGCACATTTGAACTAATTTTCGAATAGTTCGGTACAAAAGAAATTGGTGCATTTAAACTAATTTTTGTATAATTTAGTATAAAACAAACTGGTACGTTTAAACTAATTTTAGGTCGCACTTTCCCCAATCATTCGTACTTTAGCAGCCCTTTGGGACCTGGTCAGCTGGCACTTTTTAATCTGTTGAAAGCTTATTCTTTATTAGACTCCGAAGTTGGTTATTGTCAAGGTTTGAGCTTTGTAGCGGGTGTTTTACTTCTACATGTAAGTCGATGTAACAATGTGTGTGGGATTTAAAAAGTTTTAAAACTTGTTTTTTTGTAGATGGAGGAACAGCAGGCGTTTTTCCTCCTCCGTCACTTGATGTACCGCAGAGGTCTTCGTAGACAATACCTGCCCGACATGATATGCCTTCAGATCAAGCTGTACCAACTGTCGCGACTGGTTCACGACCAGTTACCCGAGTTGTACAACCACTTCGATTTTTACGAAGTTGCTCCTACGTTATACGCAGCACCTTGGTTGTTGACGGTTTTTGCCTCGCAATTCCCACTCGGATTTGTCACCAGAGTGTTCGGTAAATAAAAAATTACAATATATTTGCATCGTATCGACTAATATATTTTTTTTTGCAGACCTGATGTTTTTGGAAGGTCCTGACGTTATATTCCGCGTTGCCTTAGCTCTCCTTTCGTACCACAGAGACAAACTGTTGCTGTGCGACAGTTTCGAGGAAATAATGAACTACTTGAAAGTGCAAATCCCGAATATCGACAAACCGATCTTGGATAAAATCATGAAACAAGTAAACTTGTCCGTTATGTTACACGTGAAAATTTGTTGACGTTTTATTTGTTTCAGGTGTACACGACGGATATTACGAAACAATTGGAAGAATACAAAGTGGAATACCAAGTACTGCAGGAAGAAATGTCTTCCGTACAGCCTCACGTCGAGGCCTTGCACAAAATGGAGGCTCAGAACAAAACCCTGACGGAGCAGAACAAAGCGTTGATGGGCCAGCTGGAATTGGCTTTGGCGAATGTTCAACGTCTTGAAAAAACTAGGGTATTGCAACAGTCCCAGTTGAATCGGTTAGAGATGCAGAGTAGAGCGCAAGACGTTACCATCGCCACTCTGGGTAATTTCATAAACAATTTGGTGGAACAGAAGGTGGACGTTGAGATTCCCGACGACGTACGCAGGATATTAACCCAGATAACATTCACGGAACGACGCAAAAGCGAATTCAAACCGCAGCAGAATAACTTGATGAAGATGTTCCAAAAAGCTCCGGAGTCGCCTCCAGATAACAAAACGATTGTTAAATCTCTAAGCACCGGGAAGATTTCCGTACCGAATATTCTGGATCAGAACATGTTTCGTACGAACAGTCTCAACGCTCACGCCGTCAACAACCCCGAATTGAAAACTCAGTCACAAAGTAATTCCAGCGAGAAAATCTCAAAGTTTTTTTCCAGCTCGCATAATAATATCCTACAGCAAAGGCTCAACGCTCAAAACGCCGTTAATAGTACATTGAATTGCGGCGCTAAGATCGACATTAAGATCCAAGACGTCGAGAAAGAGCTAAGTATGAAGAACGCTAATGAAAAGTCCGTAAGCTTGCCGTTGGATTTCGATAGCAGTAAAATATCGCCTACTAACTCGTCCGATAGTGGCGTCGACACCCCTCTCAGTCCGAAGACAATCAGCCACCACCCCCTAAGCAACTGTGATGTCACCTTTACCTACAACGGTACTAGAGAGCTTAAAAATATTAGAAGCATACGGAATTTATCGAGGAATTCTAGTCCAGATATTATAGGGAAATGATTTTTTAAATAATTTTGCTTTAAGAAGTGTGATATTATCTTTAGTTTGTCGAAATTAGGTTATGTCATTGTTTAGTATCGTTATTGTGTATTGCAGGGCTTTTATTCATGGGGCTGTTTCTCATCTAGTCTCGATTTATCAATTATTTTTCATTATATTGTTTAACGATTGAGGTTAGAAAAACATAACCTCAACTTTTCATTTTTTGGAGTTAGGTGAGAATATGAGCTAATTCTTGAACTCGAATTTTCTCCAATTTTGGTACGAATGTTGCATGACGCTAAAACTATCTCGAGAAAGATCCATTCAAATTTGAGATTATGATAGGAAATTTTATATTTGGTGAGGGAAAGCGATTTTTACTCCTAGTAATAAGTGATATTATCAGTATGTTACTTGAGATTAATTTGTACTTAATCTGAAATGTTATTCATTCTTAAGGGAATAGTTATATGTCCAAGTATTGTACTTTAAGTATTTTATCATAATTTTTAATTGTATATTTTATATCGTATCTTATTTTTGTGATTTTGTGAAATGTATAGTGATGAATAAAGTATCTATATTTGTTTTTATGTACATATTTCAGTTTACGATAATTTTATCCTGCAGGAAAACCAAAACCTGAAGTACTTACGTTTAAAATACTGTTAAAAGCTTTACTATCAAAACTTTCAATGTGGCACATTTAAGCTTATTTTGAACATATTTTCATTATTTCTAATAATACAATGAACAATTTGTATAGTTTTGTGAAAGTTGCATACTAGTGACAATGCAAAGTGAATGGATTATATATAATATCGTTATAGGTTTACATTCCGAACGTACTCTTGTTTTGGTCTGAAACGTGTGTAGTGTAACTTATCTCAACCCTATTTTTGTTATATATTTTTAGAGTGGTTTTTAGTCGTAAAAATAGGTTAGTAATTTTAAATTTAATGATGTGTGCACAAAAATTTAAAAATTAATGAAATGCGCGATGAATTTATTAACTAGAGAAAGTTTTTCTTTAATATCGAAGTGGTTGATGAGTTCCCCAGCAAGCTGTGAAAATGGAAAATGTAATAACCATGGTGAAGTTTATTTACAACAGTTGTTTTCACTTCACCCCAAAACCACAACTCTGGAGCCATCATGGCTCTCAGAAACATCAAAATTACTCGTGATATAGTCCAAACAGTAAGTAAATGTTTATCAGAGGGTCTCCCTTTACTTGCTGGTTTTCTTTTAGTGCAACAAAACCCGAGCGTTCACAAAATCTGACTTATGCAACGTGCCATCCCAGAAGCAACCCGAATGCCCAGAAAATGCATCCCAGTATCATTCCGTCTCTTACAGTTTAAAATGTGACGCAAACTATTCAAAGAATATTCTACCAGAATTAAATGCAACTGAAATGTGAGTATAAAAACGTCTACACGACCTACAACAACCTAATATATATATATATTTTTTTTTAGAAATATAGCGTCTCCTTTTACGAAATTTATACAAGAGTCCCAACTTTCGACAACATGTACACAGGAAGGCACTACATTTGACAAAAACGATGTCGAAGATAACACTTTGCCGTTTTTCTTTCCTGCACGATCCTATTCCAGCAAGCAAAGCGGAAAGGACGATGACTGTAAACCGGCCGAGAAGAAGTGCATCAAACCTGGGGTTTGTCCCAGATTTAAGATAGCGGACTGCCCGCCAATGAAAGCACCAAAATCTGAATGTGCCCGGGAGTACATTGAGGTAAGTACACATTTAAACGTTATATACAGCGTGTTCACAGATTACTGAATGGAGAGGAAAAATGTCTTTTTCCATACTAAACAAATTATGATCATATAATTGCTGTTATTCTGTATATTAACAGTGATTTTGGTAATACTAAATCAAATGGCTTTTTTCATAATTTTAGTTTGTTTTTGACTTCTAAAACTATGGCTAGTATATTTTTCCATATTAAATATAATCCAAGATCTGACCGTGTGGTTATTACGTCCATCTGTTTTTAAATTGAAATGCAATTTTAATAGACGATTATTAAATATGTAGAGGAATACATTTAATCTAATTTTCGTATAATTCGGTACAAAACGAACTGGTACGTTTGAACTATTTTTAATAGATAATTATTATGTAAAGGAATAAATTTCTGCCGGGGGTTGCATTGGGGGACATTGTTAGTCCCATTTACACTACAATTGCCATTGAAATTTTTATTTCTGGAAATGATTGCATTATAGATTAATTTGTATTTTGATAAAAACTGAAATATTGAAGAGCGAAGTGGCTTTATAATTTATTTAAAGAAAGAAGTTACTAGTACTAAAAATGGTAATACGAAATTAGGTTTGTAGAAATTGTAAATAAATTGTCTGAAAACTAGTAGCAGTATAAAAGATATTTACCACAATGTTACATAAATAATAAAATTAAAAACAATTTCGCTATTCGATGATTTATGATAATGTGATTGTTTTTGAGAAATCTTTTTATCAACTTTTCAAAAAAATTGAAAAATAAACGGGTTTTCCGTCTCGAAGTGGAAATGCGTGGACAGGCTGCATATCAAATCCCGGCATTTTCTTTCAGCCCTGCTGTACCAAGAAGATGGCTCCCTACCCGAGCTACAGCGAGCTGTGCGCCTACCGTTTAGAAAACGACCCGTCGGAGTGCAAACAATGTCCCTGGCAGAGGTGTGGTGGTGCTCATGGCATAAAACCGCAAAAGAAGAACTATCACACCACTACCAGATCCATGAATATGGCCATGATTCCCCAGAGCCCCGATATGGTGAGCAACGATTTCTCTCATTGATTTTTATATTTTTAAGTGTCGTTTTAATTATTTCAGGCGCCGTTCTTCCTTCACAAGCAGTGCGATGCCTCAAAGGTAATTGTTATTGATTTAAATATGTTTACGTATGAGTTTCGTCGTTTTTTTATTTGATGTACGGTGGAAACCGTTTGTACTTGGGGAACGTTGCGAAAATATTTCTTTTATTTAGGAACCTTGCAAAGAGCCCCCCCCGAAATGCAAGAAACAGGAGGAGGCCAAGGAGAAATGTCCCCCTCCGAAAAAGGATAAGGACAAGAAGAAATGCGACGTAGATGTTCTGCGTCCCGAGGCCTGGACCATCTCTGGCAGCATAAGGAAACTGGACTTGCAGAGGGTAAGTGTGGATTTGATACAAACGTTTTCTTGATTTTTATGTGTAAAATGTTTTCGTTTATTAAAAAATATATATCGGGTTTAATTCCAAATTTTTTTTTTTAGTTTTTTGTCTCGGTAATTGTATTTATATTTTCATTTCTTAGAAAAATGTTGAATTTTTATAGAAAAATGTTCTGGGGCGGTTCAATTTTTATGGACCATATTTAAAAATTGTGTTTTTTGTCGCAAGATGTCCCTTTATAAATGTAATTGCTAGTGCATTTTTTCAAATGGACAATGTAAAAGTTTCTGCCAATTCTACAGTTTTTTTTTAATTTCTAAAAAATACTTATTTTCCAAAAACTAGTTTTTTTTTGTAATTTTATCATTTCCGAATATAACATATTTATTGAATACTTTTTAATAAATTACGATCTTTCAAAAATTGCTGTTTCTTTTAAAAATTTTCAAATTTGTCAAATAAAAAGTGTAAGAACTAATAATGATTATTTTTCCAAATTTTTTGTTACCTTTTTCAAAATTTGGCTGTTTTTATTAAAAATGTGTTTTAATTACAATTAGTTGCTCAGATTTTTTACAAAAAGGTGCTTCTGTAAATTTTAGTATTTCCATATCAAATGCATTATTAAAAACATTTCCTAAATGTTTTTTTTTTATTTGATGTTACGTAAATGGAACACGTAACGTAAATTAGTAGTAATTAGAAACATTTTTAATTGTTTTTTGATGTGTTCATTTTACAAAAAAAGTATTGTTCTATTTTCTTTTTTTTTAAATATAATCTATTTTCAAATAAAACGTGTGAGATTAACGATTATTTTTCCAAAATTTCAGTTTTCATTTTATAGTCAAAATGACCTCTTCTCGGTAGTTCTGTTAATCAAAAAATATCCGCAATAAAAAAGTAAAAGTAAATTTTTACACATTTTAAAATTATTTTCTATAATGTTGTGTCCCATTTATTCTAGGCATTATATTATTTACTTATGGATATTCCATTTCCCTTGAATTTAGGCCTCTTTCCATGAACAAATTTTTTAGCCTTTCCTATAGTCTCGAGTAAATGCAATTTTTATTATTTTCTTTTACTAAATACCATTCTATCGTCATATTGTTAATGATGTATACCAGGTGTTCAGTAAAGAATGGGCCAGCCTACAGCTACAGTTAAATGTACAGGGCGTTCTGAGTACTTGTGCCGCTATATTATTTCTACCAGACTTTGTTATGGATAGAAATTTTTAGAAAATGATTATTTTGAAACAGCGTCCGATTACTTTTAAAAAAGGTATACATGTGGCACCTTCTCGAGCCACGCTACGAGAAACAATAAAAATCGAACTGCCCCGTATAACGGTTTTGTCACCCGACATTATTTGCCAATATCTTTTATAGTATAAGTTCAATAAGAAAAAAATTGAAATGTTGAAGGCGTCTATCGGCGTGCCTTCAAATTTGGCGGAGAAAATCGTCTACGATTTCAAAGACTGCCCGAAAAAGGGTCCCGAACCGGAATGTCCCCCGCGGAAGTGGAAATATCCCGTGATAGACGAGAGAATAGACGTGAGTCGATTAATAGACGTTGTTTTAACCGCGTTTACGCCATTTTTATTTGCGTCTAGCGGACAGCAAGTTCCCCCGTGCGCGTGTGAAAACTCACGTATGTGAATGTTTTCCTCAAAGGTAAGTTGCAATCGTTCAATAATTCTTTAAATCATCCCGTCTGGCGGAGGTGACTGGGGAACTTGCTCTCGTATGGACGCGAATGGAAGTGTCGATGCAAGTTCCCCCGATGAAGATGACGACCACTCATAGTTATTTTGAGTTTTGTTCTGTTGCAGGGGAGGTTCAAACCCAAGGATCCCTGCTGCGAGGAGGCCAAAAGGGGAAAAACTCCCAGGAAGCGTCCAAAAGTCTTTGTTCCCGAACCGAGAGACTATTGTTGAAATTAAACTAAGAACCTGTAGTTGCTTGTGTACACATCGTCAATAAAGCTATAATGTAACGAAACTCAGGTGTATTTCTTTTTGACGGGTCCTCGTTTATTTGTCTGATTTCGTAATGGACGAGACAGTATACTAACTATGGGGATGGTAAAGAACCCTTCGAAAGCGATCTGTATGCTTGTTTGAGTAAATCGATAGCTTTAAATAGTTTGTATTTTATTAGCTTACGAAATGAAACTAACAATTGGATTCTAAGTTTTTGGTAATTAACAGTTTAATTTATCTTAATAGCACTGGTTCCTTGTTTGGCGTTTGCCTGTATCATAGTAATGACTTGAGGCATTTTTTAGCCTAGGAATCATCCATGACTGGCAAACTATAAAAAATTTCAACGTACATACATACTTTGTTCAATATGGAAAATCTATACAACTTTTTTGCTATTTTTCACTTTTAACGCACAATAAACATAACAGATATTTTTGTTAAATCATTCACTGATATATCTATGTTTGTCACATACGTTTTCATATCCAAACGGCATCTTAAAAACTTCAGAAACGATTTAAATGCTTCGGGATACTATTTCTCCAACCAAACTCCTTCAAATTTGATTTAATTGTACAAAACACCTAGTTCTCTGGTATTCCCAGCAATAGTTTCCAAATAAGTCGGTGCTTGACGAAAGAGAGTCGCAAAGTTGTCTTCTACTAACACTACATCGTTGGTTATAATAGTACAGTTGATTTTTTAATGCCAAAATAGGCAATTAAGCGTATGCGTACACTGTTTTTTCCATTTTTTTAATTTCAAGCCTTTTTGCAGTCTTACGATTTGATATTTCAGGATATGTGCTTTGGAAAGTTAGCCAGAGAGCACGATAAGGGTAATCCGCCCCCCTGCAAAGACAAACGCAATCCCAAAAGCGAGGAATGTCCACAGCCTCCGAAGAAGAAGAAAATCTACAGACAGCAGAGCGACCTGTATGACTCCACGTATAGGAAACACCCACATCCCTATACTGAATACGAATAAAAATATGTGTGCTAAATAAGCTTTCAGAGGTTTATTTAAAAGTTGTGTAAAATAAATATAAAGTTTAATTCTGATATCAAACGGGAGGCCTTTTATTTTTCTGCACGTGTACCCAGTCCTTTAGCTGGGACACCATCAGTCCGCCTAGGATTATCTGCGTCGGGTGGTATACTAGCAGGGGTAGGCTGATTTGGCTGAGGTGGGCGTAGCCGTGGAACATTATCCTCAAAATTGGAATGCCTAAAACCAAAATTGTTTTCAAACTTAACGAGAACAAAGAAAAAGAAATCCACTTCAATTTAGTTTTTTTTTGCATAATTTTTAATTGTAGAACACAGGCAAAGTTAGGCAACCAGTGAAACTTAGGAGTGGAAATAATAGATGGCGATACTATGTCATGGATTTTAAAAGAGTGCTGCCATCTATTATTGTCACTCCTGAGTTTGACTGGCTGATTACTATGGGTGGTCCGCGTAAGAACCCACACAGAGCAGATGCATGTAGGAGGTCCCAAAATATTGTAATTTTAAGTATATATACAAAGTTGGATACAGGAGGAGTTATAGGCTTTCAAAGTGGGGCAATAATATGTTTAAAAAAAATTTAAGATCTGAATTACTTGGAATAACCAAATTTGGTACATGATTTTGGTTTATTGTTAGTCTTCTTTGACTATGACTTCAAGTATATTGAAACACTACAAGGTGTTCGTTGAGGGTGAGTCACCCCTAAACTTATACCAAACTTTTTTTTCCATTGATCGAATTTAAAAAGAATAATATACCATGCAGAATTTAATTTAAAACATTTTTTTTTTGCTTGTTAAATTTAAAGAAACTACAGCACACACATCGTTCACAGACATATGCATGTTTAATTCTCGAATTCTATGATACACATTGTTTATCTTACACAGAAATAGCAATATAGTATCATAATGATATCTGTAATCGTTAATAAAGTACACTAATATATTTTGTTTAAATAAAATAAACATGCATTTTAAACAATTGTTTTCTTATTACTTGTAAAATCTTTGTTTAAAACGTGCCAACCCTGCCTAAAACGTATGGGAATAAAATATCCCTTAAAAAACGTAAAAATACACGCACCTAGCGTTAATGATTTGTGTGTCGAGCAGAAAACGATAGCGATAACATCTTGCGCTGAAAAAACCCTCTTGAAATATCTGGAGATCTTAAAGCTGAGTGCCATTAGCGTTAACTGAAGTATCAACACTAAAAAATATACTAATAAGTTTTGCATTAAACTCACAATCAAAACTTACCGGAAAACACAGTGAATAGGACGTCTAAAGCCGACAATCCAGTCTCCGGCACTAGAAAAGTGTCACAAAACGTTGTGTATATGACAAATAGTAGAGCACACTGGCTAACAGTATTCAAGGGGAGCCTATGTCCTCTGAAATTCGTAAAAGCTTTTATACCCTGACCGATCAGCAACGGCATAAGAACAGTCGTCGTCAGTTGAATTATCGTACCTAACAGAGGTACTATTGTTGTCGATCCTAACTGAAAAATAGCGTAAAGCTACATTTCTCCAATAACAAAGTACTTACGTTAAAAAGTAAAGATATAGGGGTAATAATAATTCCTAGAAAGCTTCCTAAAACCGAGTTTAAAATAGCAGCCGTTTCATTCCCTTGGGCTGCCCTCGTTAGTATAACGGCACTAGAAACCGGTGGCGGCATACAAGCCACAGTTATTAACCTAAGAGAGTACGCATTCAGATTCAACTTATCGTATCGGCTTTTTAGTACTCACCCTTTCAGAACCCAGGAGTTTATACCAAAGATGGACAATATCCTAATAAATATTTGTGTGTAAATCGGTATAAAAATAAACGTGAAAAGTTGTATAAAAAAATGCAGTTTATACTGTTGGAATGTGCGGAAAATACTGTCAGTTTTCAGGGATAAGCCACTAACAAGGAAAATTATAAATACTGCCCCATATTTTACGGAATAGTCTGTGTGCAGAGGACCTAAAATAAAAAGAAGATGAGGGGTTTGTATTTATTGATTACTGTTACACAAACCTTCTTTTGAGCCCAGTTTTGGGTAAATACCGGCTATAAAAATGCAACATAATATGCCAACTAGGAGCCAATTCTTCCTTAGAAAATTAATAGGTGTTATGCGGTGTTTCATTTTTTAAAATTAAGGTCTAATTACATATTTAGAAAATATTCTACATATTCGAGGTATTGAGGTTAAGAAACTGTCAATTCCTCATTGCTTATAATGGATATTGTACCTACTTTCTCATTGGTTATAACAGATTTTGCACCTCATCGTAATTATAATTTTTAAATTAAATAAAAGACGATAAGATCTTTAAGATATATTTATACGCATTCACAATACTTCCAAGATATCTGTAGCTTTTCCAATTCTTCCAGTACTACCGGACAGAACAACAACATCCCCAGTTCTAAAAACTTTAGTTGCTTCTTTGACGCCTACTATACAGGGTAATCCATATTCCCTAGCCACCACCGCTCCTAAAAGGTAAAACATTAAAAAAAAATCGAAACGTTTTTTAAAATGAGTACCGTGAGATATCAAACCACCGAGCTCTGTAACAATTCCTGACAGTATCGGAAAGTAAGGCGACCATCCAATATCCGTGCTGACGGTTATCAAAATATCGCCTGAAAATATCGCGATAAGGTACCGTCTTCCAAGATACTTACATATTTCAAATACCTGCTTGGAGTTGGTCGATTTCCTTTAAGCTACGAATGACACAAGCCCTAGCCTTAACAGTGCCAGCACAGGCTGCCGTTCCAACGCACACTTTATCGACAGGGTCATCAAGTTGGTCGGCTTCGTTTTCAGGTACCGGCACACCCAACGAAACCTCCGGGAACTTCAATTTATTCCATTTAGGGTATAATTTCCTTCGTTGAATGGCTCTGAAATATAAACACCGTTTTACGCGTTACAAAACAATAAACGGGGATAAACGTCTTACTTGGTTATTAACGGAGGGTTTCTACTCCGTATAATTTGTCCGATTTCATAGTGGGTAAGGTGGTATATTAAATCCGACGACGGTAAAAGACCCTTTGAGACCATTTGCTTCGAAAGTGTTCTGTATGCTTGTTTGAGTATATCGATAGCTTTAACTAGCTCGTATTTTGTTAGCTCACGATTTGAGACAGACGATTGGATTCTATTTATGATAAATTTGATGATAGCTCTGGAAATAATTATACACATTATATAAATTTCACTCTCGAGATTTCAAATATTGTTTTGGATGCATATTTTCGAGAAGAAGACAAAATCCAGGCGTCAGAGGTTGGAAAATCGTCGGATTCTTCGAATAATTGCTATTGTTTTTTTTTTGATCACTTGTTCCATTTTTTATGCAGAATTTTTAGAGGAATATTTTTGTATAAATTTTTTTTCCTAAAACGATACTTTCGAAAATATTTACGAAAAATACTAAAAATCTCCGTCAGTGATTTAAACAGTTTATTACAGATCAAATTTTGCTGCCGTTTTTGAATTTCCTTTTTTTTAAGCATGAAAAAAAGTGGTACGAATTTTACGGTCAACAATATCTCTAACGTCTGGATTAATTGTAAAATAAAACAAAACTACCTGGTAATCACACTTTTTGGAGAAACTAAACTTTTACTAATATCTTTAACGTTTTTATCACTTTTAATAGCACTGGTATCGTGTTTGACGTTTGCCTGTATCATAGAAATCACTTTCGTGGGATTTTCAGCCCAAGATTCATCCATGATTTCGAACTACAAAAAAATCCAATCAACACGATATTTGACGCTCGTTAGCCCTTACCTCTCCTTGACTTCTGTGACCGTGTTTCTCCAAGAACTCCCGGAACAATTTAAACGCTTCGGGGCATTTTTTCTCCAACCAAGATACTCCGAACTCCGGTTTAATGGTACAAAATGCCTCGTCGTAACCCTCTTCTCTGATAATCCGAGCGATGTTCTCCAAATAAGTCGGTACTTCCGCCGATACGACGTCTTTGACCGAGGAGAGGATAGTCGCAAAGTCGGCGCAGTGATCCTGAGTCAACGCTGCAAATTAAATGTGAAAAAGTCGCTATTTATTTTAATTAATTCTTACTTTGACTGCCTTCCAGAAGGATGTTCATCGCTAAGACTTGGTAGAAAACTGACACGCTGGACGTTTCTGCATGATTTTTTATCACGTAGGGTAGTTTATAAAGTAAGTTGTCAATTTTTTTATAATTCTGTAGTAGTGGATCCTCAATTTTTAAGTCTGCGGGCAAATCGGACACCATTTCCTTCATTTCTCGAGGTATATTTTTATTTTTTAATGCCAATTTAAGCAATCCTAAAACTTCTTTTAAAATGTTTATCGACGAAGCAACTCCCCTCATATTTATGCATATATCGTTCATTTTTTCGTCAAGTACGGGATGCCCGAAAATTGCCAAGTCCAAAATGTTTGAGCTCACTTTAACCTCCTTATTTACGTTTTTGTGAAGAAACTAAAAATAAGAAATTTGAAAAACTAAATTTAAAGCATTCTCGACTTACGTTAACAATGTCTAAGAGACCTCGATGCTGGCTTCGTAATATAAATTGCATCCCGCACAGATCCAAACAGTTCATGCGCATTGACGCTGCTTGCGAGGTGCACAACAAGCTGGTTGTTTGCGTTAAAACACTCATAGCATTCGGTATAACTTCACCGATATTGGCAATTGTCACTACAGCGTAGTCTGAACGAATGGGGTAGTCCAATTCGTGAGTCAAATCGAATTCCGACCAAGAATGTAACGTTGTGATAGGCCGGGATTGAAGTAAATATAAATTATCCTAAAAAACGACATTACAAATAAGGATGATGCATTTAACAAACAATTACCTTATAAAAAGCCCATTCTACGTCTCGTGGGCCCCCGAAAGTTTTTTCTAAAAAGACACCGAGCCTTCCAAGTTGCAATGCTTGCGATTCCGTTATGCTCCAATTCGAATTTTCAACAAACTCAAATTCTCCCTCTTTATCTATCTCTTCCAGGCCAGTATGGGTCATTTTCAAGATTTTGCTTTTACGTCCGACGTTTCGGTCCAAGAGACTCACATTGCCATCCCATGTCCTGTTGAGGACGAATGTATCCGGGTCGCTTTTGCCGGAAACGACGGTCTAGAATGAAAATTTAGTCAAATGTAACAAATTCTTTGCTACACGTTTTACCTCTCCCAGTCCATAGTTTGACGTTACAACCATCTGAGACGGATTGAAGGAGAACGGGTGGCAAGTGAAGAGGACACCGGCGGAGTCCGCAGGGACCATTTTTTGAACCACTACTGCCATTTCGGATAAAACTGGCATACCGTGTTGCCTAGAAATTTAATATTGAGTAATTTTTGACACTTTAAGAATAAAAAATTTGCTTACAATCGATATTGTACGCTTTGATAAGTGAAGAGCGAGGCCCAGCAAGCCGATACGGATTTTAATATTTGTTCTTCCGTCAGACAACCGAGAAACGTGTCGTTTTGTCCCGCGGCGGATAATTCTTCGGAATCTTCCCCGATCGCTGAAGATCTCACTGCCCAGCCGAAGCAATCTTTATTCCCGATGTTTTTAAGTTCTTGTTTGATGGCGTCTTCGATTTCCGGTAGTATTTTCTCTTTTTTAATGGAATTTATCACACTGAAAGGAATAGAGTTGCGTGTAGATAATTTTGTTAAGATTCTCTGACGTACCTACTCATTACAAACTGCTTCGACTTTGCCATCTTTAAGTCCCCGGCAGACGTCGTCTAAAAGTAGCACGGTCTTCACCAACACCGGATTCGCTTGCAATTGGTGTTTGAAAGCGTTCACGGTAACGACAAAACCTTCAGGTATTATAAACTGCAAACAAAATTTTTACGTCACCTTACTTTGTTTTTTGATAACGTTTACATACATCTGGAGATTCCAAGGATGATAATAATGCCAAGGAATTTCCTTTTCCGCCTGTAAACGCCAATATTCTCGCTTCTTCACTCTTAATATTCGTTACAAAAACTCCAGGTAAAGTATCAACTACCCTCGGTCGTAACAAAATATTCGGTTTAAATTTGTCAAGACCTAAAAGACATATACATTTTTTAAATAAAATTTTACTCTACACAGAGTTTTTTTACCGTTCTTGTTGTACCAAAACTCAACGATGGCCTTCGCCTGATTAGTATTAACATCACATTCAGCAGATACATTGTAACATTCAAATCCATCTTCCTCCTCATCTACCGCCACCACAGATTTCATTGTGTTTAGATGAATGACACATTTAAAAATTTTCTTCCCAACTGTAATAAACGTTTTTATTTTTTTTTTTTTCAATATTTATAGCATTCTTAAAAATATTTTACCATTTATCTCAGTCGTTATCATTTCAGGAAAGATTTTATAACAACTCATATGCCTCAACGATATATCTACCCCATTTATAGGTACAATTCTGTTGTCGTTCAAAATTGCTGATCCATAATTCATCCTGATGTATTAAAAGCAAATAAGTATTAATTAAATAACAATTAAAAAGGTTTCTTACTGTGAGCATCCGTCTTTAAAAGATTTTATTACTACATTTATCAAATTTCCGTAAGTGTCCGCTATAAAGACTCTCAAAGCTCTTTGTAACAAAAATCTATCGTCGATTCCTACGTGACGTGTTCTACATGCAGGCAGGTGCAAAACGAGTTCGTCTTTGTGCGCATCGCTCCTTAAGCTGCCTCGTAAGACTCCGAATTGCTCGTAACCACTTTGATCAACCCTAAAAACAATTCTATACAATATAAAGTCATATAAGTTTGTTTGGAGACTGACAAATAATCTACCCACGATCCGTCTCGCCAATTTTCTCTAGCCAAAGCGTCAGCGAGTAGGTTTGAATCCATGTCGTGGGGAATGTAAGTCGGAGAACCACTAGAGTTGAAGCTGTAACGCAAACTCGTTGAAAAGCGACAAGGACCTTTTTTCCGTCTACTTACATGAAACTAAAGTGTACATATTCAACTTTTTCATAGTCTTTAATCGAGACGTTACGTAATAATCCATTAAAAATGATTCTGTACCGTAAGAAGGGTTCTAATATCTCGATACTTAACCCATTGATTTTCCATTCATCGTTCGGTATTTTTGTTAGACGTAAACCGTTTTCATCTGTAAGTGTATTAGTAGTATTTGTACAACAAACACGGTTACACCTTACCTGGCAAAATATATACATTCCCATCCGCAAGTCTAAGGTAGAGAAATACCTCAGCGATTTTTTCATGCCTCACCGTAAAGTTTAAAGATAGGTTGTTACCTTTTTGATCGACTCCGTAAAAGTGTTGAGAATTTGTATGCTTAAAATATAAGATTACGAATATCTAATATATAGGTAAATAAAATGGACCTACCTCACCCGATGGTAAATTGAACCCTGTTTCAAAATCTTCCTTCAAGGGGGCGATTTGTGAACGGAACTTCTCTTTGTACCTCTTAACGGCATTTCTGGCAAAGTATAGCTTTATTAAATAAAACCAATCTAAAAAAATTAACGATTCGAGTAGTAAATCCTTCAATGATACAATTAAAAGGCGTATATTTTTCACTGAGATAATTAACATAAATTTTGTTTACTTTACCTCTACCAGTGTAAACGCTATGTCCATTATTTCTCTTGAACAGTAAAAAATAGAGAACGAAAGGTATTACAAACAACGCTAAGTAATATCCAAGATTATATGTCAAATCCATCACGACAACGTTCATCCTAATAATGCTAATATCCAAAGTGTACAACTGTAATGAGCTATAGATAATTTTAAAGATTAGATAAGTCAACACTTAAAAGATAAAAATAGGGCACTTAAACGTTAAGTCCTCATTAATTTTATATGGGATATGTTTACACAAGTAGAGGGATATTGAATTTAAAAATAATTTCGGATCGGTTTTTACTGCCCTATGAAACACCTACGTCTTTATATGCGAAAACTTCTGAACCGATTTAAAATTCGATCAATTACCTACATACATACCTAGATTGTTTAAAATATCTGGCATAAATGTACTTCAAAGTGATAGTCACTTACCACATTTATTTTCAGATATTTATTTTACTGTCCATGTCAGAGATAAACATTCTAAGTTTATATAATAATAAACATAGAATGTTTGTAAATATGTAACGTTGAACATTACTTACAGAACAAATAAAACTGAATTACCTGCAAACGTTAGACAACTCGACAGATGAATTTCTCAGTACGCCAATTGGACTTAAAGGATTCAGCTTATCAGATATAAATAGAATTGCTAAAATTGGTGTACAAGGTTGTATAAAATCAACAAACAATTTTCACTACAACTATAAAAATTATTATTCTAAGCTCTTTAATTCTGGAAAGTTTAAAATTTTAATATGTTATCAACACTGTTTAAATGTCAATATTATTTTTGTCCCACATCTTTTGCAATGTTTATATTTATATTATTTACATTATTATGGATGCATTAATCATAAAGTTTCCTAAGATTAACTATAAAGTCAGTAGATCTAAATATAAAGAGCCATTTAACATTTTACTTCGTATAATTATTCAAAATAAAAATTAACAAATATTTAAATTACATAAATTGTACAAATTATTACAATGTAAAAATAATTCTAAAGATGAAACGTTCAAAAGATTTAATTTGATTTTTAATCAACAAATTTCCTTCTGCGTAGTCACGTTTCTAACTTCACCTCACAGTTCGAATTGCTTTCACAGTTCTTGACAGAACTGCAGTTAGAGTCCACATCAGTCCCAGGAGAATTAGGGTATCCGGTGTCGTTATAAAATACCGATAAACTATGGTGGAGAGGATGCGAGTTTTCGGAGTACATCTGCGAGATGACGCAATCTGTACAAAAATCTATCGAATCAGTACACGTCATACAATGCCATCGGGAACCAACGATAGGCTCCACATCACAATAATCGCACCGGTAGCCGAAATGTTGAAACGTATTGTAATTTCCGTTAATTTCCTTGACTTTCTCACTCCTTATCCTTCTTAATAAATTTAACTGATGTTCCGGTTCGCTCTTGATTGCGTGATCGCTTGAAAGCTGGTTTTCGGCAGGTATTAAATAATTAGACGAACCTGACGGCACGGGTGATGCCGGAGATGAATTCATGCCAGGTCCTGGTATGTTATCCAGATCGTTCATAGTTACCGGCACGTATAGTTCCGGGAAAAAAGTTGTAGGCTTCCATAAGTAATGGTTGTGCCGTTGATGCTTGTGTAACACCGATCTTTTGTATTTTTCGCCCGACTTGGGTATTTTTCCGGGTATCGGTAATCCGGCTTTGTATAATTTTAGGAAATATTTCTGCACCCGACTACAAACTTGGTGCACTGTTCTGTTACCTAGCGCCCTCGCTATTTTGTGAAATCGCTTCATTTCAATTGGTTCCGGAGGAAAAACAATTAGTAATTCTTCCAGCCGTTTTTGCTCTTCTGGAGTCCAAACTTTATTATTGCCATTACTTTGTCCAACTTTTATAATATCTTCCTCGGAGTTTTTGGCTGAAGTATCCGAATATATTGCTCTCAAATCTTGAGCCGGCACTTTGACGTCGTACTTCTGAAAGTTTATATTCGGTATTTTTGGTAGTTCAATCCTTGCCGGTACACCTAACTCCTCTCCATTCTGAATCCGCTGTAAAGTATAGAAGGGGTCTTCGAGAGCGCTCTTCCTGATTTGTACTACTTTATTAAAGTCCTCTATAGCCTTCTTGTGTTGTGCAGTAAGGATTACAAGGGTCTTCAGAACGTCACAATAGTCTTTATTGCCTTTGAGTGCTAAATGATCCGACTCGAAATAAAAAAAATCTTCGCACTGATCGTTAGAACTGTTTGCCATGTTTATTTTAAAAAAATTATTGCGATTTCGTCACCCACCATATATTTATAGTCAGTATATAGCACAAAATATATAACTAGGTATATAAACTTCAAAAAACATAACCTATAACCTTAACTTTTTAAATAAAAACAATGTCACAGTCACAGAACTTTTATAAAAAGATTTCGCAGTTTCGTTTGATATATTTCGCAATCAGTCGGTAGGTGGCGCTCAACTCAATATGTGTCTTTCTACACTAGATGGCCCTAGCCCTTCAGGTTTAAATTTGATTAATGCAGTGGAGTATCAAACAATATATGCAATTTTAAACGGCTGTAACATGATAGATATTTTGGAATAATATTGATATAAATATATTGATATATAAGTAGAAATATTAAGTAAAATTAGTGACGTTACGTACAAGACTGTAGCTTACATAACACAGGGAGCACTATGGTATTTAAATCTGGTTTAGTATATAAAATCACACTAAGACTCAAAGAATGTTAGTTACATTGTTATATATGCTAATGTTACAGAAAATAGTGGAAAAATAAGATATTTCTTACACATGGAACACTTATTAAAACAAACATGTTCGAAACCGAGCGTCGCGACGCTCACATTTTGATGGTCACTGGCAGGCGCCGTAGACGCGTGAAAGTCGACGCCCTAATTTCCAATCCGCCAGAATCACATCGTAATCTCTAAACAAGCAATGTCGTCAAGGTAACGTGATCTTACAGAATTATGTGAACTATGACCCAATACGTTTGAACCAATTGATAAAGATGCTTAAATAATTCCTTTTAAGAATCAATCTCGAACAAATTAATGGTAAGTGGGAAACATATAGATGTCATGTTAGTTATAATAGACGGGTTGACACATACGAAATGTATACTGCGTTTAAAAGACGTAAGTTTGATAAAAAAAATAGGATTGTACAGCTCCGGATCATATGTTTGTGTACTTAAAGTTATAAATAGAATTGAGAAAACATAGTTGTATGCTAACATTCAGTACTTATTTGTTTAACAGTGTTTTCAAACATGTTTAATATAGAAATTTAACAATATACGTGTGTAATGTATAAATTATATTTTATTACTCGCGCAAACTACGCCTCTGGATTACAAATATGTTTTGTATACTGAGCGTTTCAAGTAAACCATACGTAAATAACGATATGTGACGACAATCCCTGTGACTTAGCCAGCAGAGGTCGAAGAAAAACGAACTAAAGACCAAGGCATGGCCAAATGCTTTTCTCCAGAGTCAGATTTTGGGGTTTGGTCGTTCTATTACTGATGTACATAGCCGGTGTTTTGATACTGTCAGCTGTTTCCTTGCACGAATCCAAAAATGTTGGAATCAAGGTAGGATTCGAATTAACGGAAAGGAGAATTGTTGATGGGCCTTTGTTTTCCAGAGTAATTCAGAATCTAGTCACCTGCAAGTGTCAAAGCTGAAGAACTTCGAGTACGGTCTTCCTGGGTTTAGGCCACCTTTGCGGAGGTCCAAGATACATTGGTGTTCAGAATTGAAATATTTAGACCCACCTAGGGAAACAGTAGCCTTAGCTTCTTTTCCCGGAAGCGGTAATACTTGGTTGAGATATCTGCTACAACAAGGGACAGGTATGGTACTAATATATATTTTTTGATGCTAAATACGTTACAAAACTACTTTTTTTAAAGGATTCTTCACTGGGTCTGTGTACAAAGACTACGGCTTGCTAAAAAATGGGTTTCCAGCAGAGAGCGTGCTCAACGGTTCTGTCCTAGTGGTGAAGACCCACGAGTGGGGTTCCAAGGCTAGAAGTAAATTTTCCAAGGCCATTTTACTCGTTCGTTCTCCTGGAGCAGCCATACAAGCTGAATTCAACCGTCAGAGCGGCGGACATATAGGTTTCGCCTCGCCAGACAGATATAAAAAGACTAAAGGCAAACGTAAGCCATTATCCAACTATAATATCCATCATACAATATCTTTTTTTTTATTCAGATTGGCAGCAATTTGTCAGCGACAAGCTTAGAGGTTGGCAGCAGATGAATCTCGACTGGCTCTACAACTTTACAGGTCCAACACACGTAATTTTCTACGAGCAGTTGGTGGACAACGTGGAACACACCCTGAGGACCGTAATCAAATTTCTGGACCTACCCTTCAACGAGGAACTCTTCAAGTGCGCCATGGAGCGCAAGGAGGGGATCTACAGGAGAAAGAAGAGGGTGTTGAATTTCGATCCCTACACGTCAACGATGAAGGAGAAGTTGAAGAGTGTGCAGGAGAAGGTCTACGAAGCTATATATAATTTTGCTGCACCTGCGTCAAGGAGATGATGAAGAGTTTAGTTGTGGTGTGAGCGAGGTTTGTATGGTTGATTGTCTGTACCACAGACTTCTAGAAGTCTGTGATCTGTATTAATACGTTGGAACCAAAATGGAAGGACAGTGCCAAGATTTTCAGTTCCTGTCCTTATATAGAGACCTATAACTAGGTGTAAAAAGTTAACCGAAATTTGAATTTTAAAAGTTTATTTAACCAATTATTTTTTTGCGAGAAGTTTCGATAAAAACTTTTTACACCTAATGTAAAGTGCAGCGTAAAACGTTTACATATAGACCATAAAGAATAAGTTATATCCAGAATATTCGAAATTAGGGTTTATTTCCCCTACATATACGGCGAAAACTATAGGCCAAGTTTCAGTTGATATTTTGGAAAAGGAAAATCTTCGTCAAAAATTTGAACTATATCTAGAGAGTCGTTGGTTTGAGTAACATTTTGTAAAGATAGGTTAGAAAATTCAATTTAACACAACGAAATAGTCAAAACATATTTAAAACTAAATACACATAAATATACAATATCACGATTCAGCTAACGACTTTCTACCCTTAAAAACAGGTGATTAGCGAAGCGCGCGAAAATTTGAATCGCCCAAGGTAGTCATTAATGATCGCTCAATGTCTATAAGCAATGTTTAGTAAGTACATATTGACTTCACTGAATGGTTTTATTGGTCCTTCGTAGCCGGATATACAAATTTTTGTAAATATATAGTATTGTATTTTCGTTGGGGGTTTGAAATAAAATTCAGTGGTGTCATTTCAATCAATGAAAGCAATTTTGGTAGAAAATAATATTTAGAGCATTTTTAAAAATCAGGAGAGACTGGTTTGTTACGATTTCTTTTAAATATCCGAATAAATTTGACGTATCAATATCATAAAACTACGAAACATACATATACTGACAATAATGCCATGTTTATACATTTTACATCGACAAATAAGGTTTTTTTATTATTTGAAATTTTTTTTAATATTATCAATATTCTGATACAGTTTTCCAATACTCGGATGATTACGTTAAAATTTTCGACAATAATAGAACGGTCAGGGAGGGACTGAACAGTAACTTTAATTGGATATAAATCTGGTTACTTGGGTGGTGAATAAAGAACTCTGCACTATTATTTAGCGATACCTCTTCTTATATCTAGTCAGTAGGTTTAAGTTTCTTAGTTAAATTTAATTGTTAACACGTTTAATGCTTAAGACATCAAATATTTACGCATTTGTGTCACAAAAAAACAGAGAAAAAAATGTTTCATAGCATAACATGCGTAGTATTCAGTTAATTTTTGTTCGATGTTTGATATTATTGTTATACAAAGTGTTTCTGGAGTAAGTGTTTTAAAGAGGACGTGAATAAATCATTTTTTATTAAATAGGTAATTTGTGGTTTTAAGTTATAAGTTCAACTGTTTACACTAATGTTTTGTTGACCCTGTATAACAGTTGAGACAAAAAACTGAAAAAGACTTTGTTTATTTTTACGTCCTCCATTATCCTGTTAAAGGAACGCACTTATTTAATAAACATCCTGTATAAAAATGGTATAGGTGCACTAAAAGCTTGCACTTAATTTTTAACATTTACAGATTGTCCCAAATTCGTTATAATTACAGAGTATATCGGAAAGTACAACTGTTTTTTTTTATAAATGGAACTCCCTGTATATTTTCATGCTGTTCCATTGCATTATTTTTTCCCTTATAATGATATATAATAGTTGCTACTTTATATTTTGAAAATTGTTGGAAAACGTTTAATTGATAAAACTAATTTTCCGTTCGATAAAAAATAGGTTCATAAATTTATTCCCTTTAAGAATTCTAAAAATAATTTTCTTTTTAATAATTCAAAAAATAATTTTAACGACATAATTATATTGGCCAATTAAGGAATTTATAACAATCTTTATTTGAATAATATTTGAAAATAAATAAAAACAAACATAAAAAAATAACTAATAAAAAGGACGACGTCATTTAAAGAACTGTTGAATATTATGTAATGCTGAAAAATAATTTAGAAACTGTTTCAATTTTCCGTCTGGTGAGATTTTAAACCTTCTCGGGCGAGGAATAAACAAAATCCTTCAACTTTCCCCAAAGAAAATAATCACATTGTTGAGGTCTGGCGATCGTGGTGGCCAATTTTGAGGGCAATTATAAACAACCGCATTCCTAGTTGACGTTTGAGCAGAATTCGCTGATATTGATGGTACTGAAAGAAGTTTTCGGGCAATCGAATTCTTACTTTGCAAGGAATCTTCGATGTATCCCCCGGCGACTGTTGAAAATTTCCATCCCCCATGCCGTTTAATTGTCGTTAAATTTGTTCCACTGTCCGCTAGTAAGCTTACCGACGAACGCCGAAAACAATGTCTAGTATAGGGGTTAGAATTTGGAAGTTGCAGAAATTTAGCAATAGCAAACGTATTTGTTCTCTCAGGGCTTATCGTACACTTGCCTTTCACATACTTTAGGAAACGCCTCCGATGTCCCAAATCCAAATAAAATTCTTCAACGATAGTGAAATTTCGTAGAACCTTGGTTTTGGTATCTGATATCTTAACCCATGTTGAACTGGAAGTGCCCACAATTTCCAAGTTGTCGAGAGTCAACTGGTAAAGCTCCTCTCCACGGCAGGCACCAAATATTCCCAAAATAGTAGCTACTTTCATCATAAGATACTTGTCATCCGGTGCGCACTTCAAAAACTGTTCAATTTTGTCAATGGTCAAGATCTTTGATTTTTTGGGTTGATAACTATCTCCTTGACGCTTCAGAAACGTAATGAGCTTAAAATGCTTGCTGATATCCACGTCGCTATTTATTCGTAACATCGTAGAATAATTAGATCATAGAGATGAAGATTTCCAAACCTTCGATTTCTCATCAAAATAGGCCAAGAACTCATTTTCAGTATATTTTCCAGGAACGCCTTTTCCTTCACACCACTTCACAAACTTATTGTATGCAACTTCATATTGAATCCGGGTTTTTGTTGGTAATAAGTCCAAAGTAGATCGGTTGGCCGCTTCATCCATTTCTTTAAATGGATTGTTCTTTTCCATATTATTTTAATACTTTGACACAACGTTTAAAAGTGACAAATCCAAAGCTTTCAAACCTTTCGTAAATGATAAATACAACAGTGGTTGCCACCATGGTTACTATACAGAGTGAACCTTAAATAAGTACAAATATTTTGACTGCTAGTGTAGTTCGTCATATAGATCAGTCTAGTGAAAGCCATTTTTAAAAATTTCTAATATTTACGGAGATATTAATTTTTTTTTTAAAAATACCCACGTTTTGAGGACCGCTGTCATAACCTACCTAATGAACCATATGATTTGTTGCGGGGTTGCCATATCTCCTCTAATATAAATATTAAGTTTCCTTTAACGTAATAGTAAAGTAATACGGTTAAATTCTATTTTAAAAATTCTTGTTTGAAGCATAAGTTCGGTAAAGTAGGGTATGTAGGAGGTATGATACGCAGTATTATTAACATAAATTTTAACTACTTAACTGACCTTACTATAAACGATTAAAAATGAATTTCCGCAAGTTAAATACATACTACCACAAAGTATTTAGGAAGATATTACGTGATATTACTATGCTCAATGTTCAAAAATTATACATAAACTACAAGCTTACCTGTTTGTTAAAAAATTATTTATTATTTATTTAATCAGTAATCCACATTTCACAAGTTCAATGTCATTGTACACTGTTAGAAAGAGACACAAGACACAATTTCCTTAAGTTATTTTATGAAGAATAAAGAAAAAACTATGATTCTCACACAGCATATTAAATGCGTCAGTATTAACCATAAAGTGATTTCACACTTTAACCAGTGAAACAAATTTTAAAAATAAATAAATAAAGGTACACACAATATTAAATAACAAAATAGCAGCTTGACGTATGCGTTTAATATCAAGAAAAGCAAAGACATTTGTGTAACACTGGCAACACTGTGAACCACACGTTCAATCTGCAGTGCTATGACTCATAAATGTATGAAAGTCAGCGGTCCTCAACAAGTTTTCTACAGAAAAATTACAAAATTTATTTAAAATTTCACTTTTTTATTTCTGATTGTTTTGTAAAAAAAACTATTAATTATGTGTTCTACACAGTGAACTATACTGCTGGTTAAAATATTTGTACTTATTTAAGGTTCACCCTGTATATCATTGGCAAGTGCCCACTTTGAAAATTTGACATCGTGTCTACGATGCTATTTAAAACTTAACTTATTTCTACCCGAGTTAATTCTTTTTGATGCTGTTTGTAGAAAATATATTGTATGATATTTGTGTTAAAAGTGGCACCTGCAGCGAAACTTTTACATGCGTGCCTTAGAAATGCACTTTTAACACTCACATCATAAATAACTATTATTACTAACTGTCAAATTTTAAAGACAAAGCCTACTACTGACTTTTTGATTTCTTCTAATAAGCACTATTAAGATCTGGTTTTATTTAATGCAATTGAATGATATAAATATACGCTCCTATCTCTTGTAATTTCCGAGACATCTTGCAATTACTAAACTATTAACTAATTTGGGACACGCTGTACAAACAAGTATATATATCTAAGTAATACATGTTCCTTTTTGTTCGTAACGAATTTGTGATATTTTCTTCTTATGTGATTCTCTGCTTAGTTCCTACATATTTATTTAACATATATACAAGGTGTTCGCTAAACTACAAACCATAAAACTATATTTTCGCGACCACCTTGTATGTGCTACAGGGTGTCTATGTTAACTGTTAGCTTTAAACGACTTTTTACAGGTATTTGACGAAACGAAATATTCCTTGAGTGTAAGATATTGTAAACAAACGATGTGCGGTCTGCAAAACTATGGGAAAGAAATTTGTCATCTGTCTGTAGCTGTAGCAAGGATAAACTTAATTATATATTTATTCCCGTGGTGTAAAAATGTATTTTCCCTATTTTTGCAGAACGTATCTTGGCTGTACAAGTAAAAATTGCTCAAACTATTTTGTTTGCAAAATTTTCCGATGAAATTTGTTGTCGGTAGGTGTTATCATTGTCGTTATATCGATGTAAAGATGGTGATTGTTAATTTTTAGGGATATTATGAATACGTGGCAATCATATAGGTTAGATATAGGAATATTTGTTAATATAAATATTAATCTATATATGTTTTTTGTTTCAATTGTATCTACCATTTTAAAATCCCAATACTCTAAATTTGGGGCAAAAATCAATGAAGCGCGACATATTTCTTGGACCTAAAGCAAATAAATATGTGTTGGAAGGTATAGAGATTTATAATAAAATCAGTCAAATCAAATCAAATCTTTTCTTCCCGTTTAAAAATTATAAGCAGTATCGTTTAAAGTGCATAAATGTCACAAGATGCTTGTCATTACTCAATACGAATGTAAAACGTATAACTTTTGTGCTTACAAAATGTTTTCTCGTCCAGAAAAAGTTAATACGTTGCTAATTTACGGCGAGTCACAAGACAATTCAAGAAAACCTGTAGAGTTATATTGAGAAAGGTATCCAGAGCGCCTCATTCCTGATCATAGAACCTTTACAAGATTAGAGGCGACTTTGCGACGAAATGAAAATGCATTTTCTACTAACCTGAATTTAGATTAATCAACCGTTCAATGAATTTTAAAGACCAAGGGTATCTTGACTACAATTCACAATTTGGAGTATTTGCGTCAGCGTCACATTGAAAACAGACTTAATTTTCTAGCTCAAATTGTAGTAAATGTAAAATCTGTTGATCGGAACCTTTTTCGGCACGTTCTTTGGACGGATGAAAGTCGGTTTGTCAGTAATGGTTTGCCTCAGGCTCAACGAACACTAATGGTCTATTGAAAATCCCCACGTTGTAAATCCAATCCGAAACCAAGGCCATTTTGGTGTAAATATATGGCACGGCATCATCGGTAAGCATTTAATTGAGCCTTATGAACATGCATTGAACAGTGTTACCTAAATTTCCTACAAGAAGAATTTTCTGAACTTGCCTTTGCAGCTGATTGTTCCAAAGTGAATTTGAGTTTTGAAATTCATTCAGCCATGTATGCCTTTTTTGTTAGTAAATTTTACCAGATTAATTTTTATTTTAGATAATTATTGAATCCAATCTTGTCTTAGTATGCATATTTGATACCAAAGGACATACGTATGACTTCATTAATAGAAATTGTAAAACAATTGATTTATATTACCTTAAGTACCTTTACAAATAAAAAAATGTAGTCTTATGTGTGTATCTGCAGGTCAAGGTAAAAATACTCTCCGCATTAATTACATCCTGTATACATCGCCATAAATGATGTCAGGTTTCCAAAATAGTTTCCGGGGGAGGTTTTGGAGAGGTTTTATAGCGGAAACAAAAAACGGACAGAACTTAAAAATATTTTATTAATGACTTCTCGTAATATTTTTAAGCCAAAGATATAATAAAAATAAAGAATTTTCAACAATTCTCTTTGCTTCTCTTAACAACTGGACAAACAAATTTACCCTAAGCTATCTATAAAAAATGTTTACACAAAAAATCGTATAGTATTGTCTCTCAAAAATGCATCTTTATCATATATAAATACATCAAGATGGATATATCCGTTTTTATTACTAGAACATTTTTAATATTTCAGATATTTATTATTACTTACGAAATAAATACACATAGGGGTTGTCTCAGTATTTTCTAGCCAAATTTGCGTTGACATCAAAATAATTCAGAAGAATTGCAAATATATAATGAGTTTCGCTTTGATGATGCGTAATTCAAAAGGACACCCTGTATAATATAGTACAAAAGTATCGCCATCTATTGTTTTTACTCCCAAGTTTGACTGGTTGACCAACTATATTATATATAAACAAGGGTAATGGTTAATAGATTGTAATATACAGGGTGTCCTTGGATAGGCGAAACAAACAGTGACAGAAACAAAACAACAGCGTTGAAATATGACCTTCCCTCGCATCTGTACAATCAAGTAAGCTTTGGAAGTTCGGAAAAATCTTGATTTTGTTCGACATCAACTTTTTTGGTCTCTTAGAACAGTTGTTTCGCCAATTTAGAGGCACCGTATACAGGGTGAGAATATTTTTTATAGTCACTGACTTTTAATTTCATTGCACAAAGTTCAGTCCGCCCTGTATATTGTTAAAGTTGCTTGGAAACCCTATGCGGCCGCCGCTGCTAAATGAAATGCTGTAGAAAAGTATGAATTTTGCAGAACCATCATCTGCTTGGGCGCGCAAATTTGCACCAGCTATGTTACATTTAAATTTAAAATACTAACACACTCTTTTCTCAAAAGACTAGAATAAAATTTACTGTATAAATAAATAATGTTTTTGCACAAAATAGCCGTTGTAGACATAGATATACATTGTTTGCAAAACACCAAGCCCTCTGCTTTCTCTCACTATGTCGACTTAAAGCTTAAAATATAGAAAAATTCGAGGTGAACAGCTTTTTTCTAAATCAGAAGACTCGGGTAGCTATGGATTAAATGTTAGGGGGGGGGGGGGGGTGAAACATTCGAATGGAAATTAAAAAACACACATTTTAAGCCGTTGTGGTGTCTGTCGGTTACTTCCTCTCTTCCTGTGCTAAATTTACAGCTTCTTATACCAAAACAGGTAGTGGTCACCTTCTTCGATCAGCAAATCGTCGACTCCTGTAAATTTATTAATTAACATTGTGCTAGGTACGATACAGCAGTGGCGGCAGTGTCTCGGTATTTTGGAAGCAATAAGTAACAATTAAAAATTAATAAATTTACCACATTCAGTAACATTGCATGGATCGTAATAGTATATTACGTAATAAGTGTTGTAAAAAGCATTCTACGCACGAATGGAAAAGTTACGCAGGACCCCGCGGACCGCAGGAATATTCGTTGTTTGATTTCTCATATGAAAATTCGGTATGCCGCAAAGAAACTACATTTGGAGCAATAGATAGATCGCCGTATCAGTTTAAAAAAGGTTTCGAATGGTCACGTGCCGCCGCTGACACTCAGAGGGCCAAGCACAGTGCCTTGGGGCACCCACACTTACCTACTGGTGCTACTAACTGATTGGCTGGGGGTGCCATAGGATCTGGTATTTCCGGCAACCTATATAACAACCAGTAGTGGTATCCCATGGGTTCCTCCTTGTACCCGGCCAATGTGTGGACGTAGTGCCCGTTTGGCCATTCAGACGCTTCGAAGGAAAATCGCGGGTCCAAATCCATGGCCATCTGCATGATATTGTAGAAGGAGGTATTCCTGGGAGCCGTTATGCTGATGGTGGAGTTCTCCGTGATGTTGGAACCCACCCATAGGGTGTAGGTGATGGTCACGTTGCGTATTTCGGAGTCGTTGCCGTGGCTGGAGAAGGACTTCGTCAATCCGTCAATATCAACTGCAAATGAAGGATGGTTGGTACTTTTAATGATAATTGAAGGTTGTGCAACTACCGTGGTTCTCGTAGTCGTCGAATTTCCCGCAGTCGAGGTTTCTGATGGAGCCTAGGCCTCTTTCGGATAAGGCCAGGATGATCTCTGCCGTGAGATTGGGGTCAGTGAAAGCTCCGTCTGGATCTTGCCTCGATTCGATGTAGGTCTTGGCGGCTGTTTTGTTCCAGTGGTTGTTTATTTCATTCATGTCTTGTAATGCCTAAAATAAAGAAGTATCTATACCCCATCGTCAAAAATCTCACAATTTACAGCAGTCGAAAAAACGTACACGTAGTCCGTATATTTTTCCTACAAAATCGTGTGCCGCATATCTCTGAGAGCATACTCTATTACACAGCTTCGCTGCAGTAAGTACGCATGCGCTACAGCTTTTGATTGGCTGCGACGAATTGTCGGATCCAACTGTTTCGTTTCCAGCGCTATCATGGGCGGGTATATCGTTCGGGCGGCCAAAAGGACAATGTTAAAAATAGCCGATTTTTGGCTTATCCGGGGCAACGCATAAATCATAAAAAAATCAATTGATTATTGTTAATTAACATTAGAAATGGCCCAGAAATACGTCAGATAGCTGGGGAAATGTCGCTACTACCCATAAACCTATATAAACTACCCTTAAGTAGCTTTAAATGGATAATCATTAATTATTGTTATAAAATTCGTGTAAAATGAAAAAAATTCTTTAAAATGATTTGAACAGATAGTATGTCAATATAAAAAGCGATAAATAACTGTAAAAATGTCCATTCCACCCCTAAAAATTAAAAAAACGACTTTCAAAAGCTAATGGTGAGCTTACTTCGATATCAAAAATAGATAATGCTCAAATGTTCAAGGGAACGCCTATTGCTAGAAAAAAATTATAGATTACTGTCAAAAAATGCAAAAACTGATACTAGAGTACATTAAGTAAGAGGGGAAATATTAATTGCACCCCTAAATCTATATAAACTGCTTTTAAATGGCTTAAAATAGATAATCATTATTTATTGTTGTAAAATTCGTTTAGAATGAAAAAAATGCTTATATCACTTTTAAGGTTCATTTATACTATTGCGACCTGAAAAATGGGCGCAAGGATAAATTGCCATTTTTTCAGTACGCGCTCGCAAAGTGAGAACAATTGGCGCTATTTCGCCATTGAATGGGCACTTTTACAGTCATTTATCACTTTTTATATTGACATACTGTCTGTTCAAATCATTTTCAAGCATTTTGTTCATTTTACACGAATTTTATAACAATAATTAATGATTATCCATTTAAAGCTATTTAAGGGTAGTTTATATAGGTTTAGGGGTAGTAGCGACATTTCCCCAGCTATCTGACGTATTTCTGGGCCATTTCTAATGTTAATTAACAATAATCAATTGATATTTTTATGATTTATACGTTCCCCAGAAATACGTCAGATAACTGGGGAAATGTCGCTACTACTCCTAAACCTATATAAACTACCCTTAAATAGCTTAAAATAGATAATCATTATTTATTATTGTAAAATTCGTTTAGAATGAAAAAAATGCTTAAATCACTTTTAAGGTTCATTTATACTATTGCGACCTGAAAAATGGGCGCAAGGATAAATTGCCATTTTTTCAGTACGCGCTCGCAAAGTGAGAACAATTGGCGCTATTTCGCCATTGAATGGTCACTTTTACAGTCATTTATCACTTTTTATATTGACATACTGTCTGTTCAAATCATTTTCAAGCATATTTTTCATTTTACACGAATTTTATAACAATAATTAATGATTATCCATTTAAAGCTATTTAAGGGTAGTTTATATAGGTTTAGGGGTAGTAGCGACATTTCCCCAGTTATCTGACGTATTTCTGGGCCATTTCTAATGTTAATTAACAATAATCAATTGATTTTTTTATGATTTATGCGTTCCCCCGGATAAGCCAAAAATCGGTTATTTTTAACATTGTCCTTTCAGGTAGGTATATCTCCGCAAATTTAATATACGTAAACAGCCTAATTTAACAAGTGAGAAATATCGGATGATGGCATGTATGAAGGGCGAGGTCAAAATATGAGTGTAAGTGATGCTGAAATATATAGTCCATTAACAAGAATGTACGTGAGTAGCATATATGTATACTGCAAAAAAGGGTGGTAAAGAAGTACAACTGCGATCGGAAAATAGTGAAAACTCGCGGAGGAATGGTATTTTAAAAATATAAATATAAATTCGGTAATATTTACGCGTTTTATTTAATGGTGGTTGTAACCAATTTTATCTAACTATAACATTTTGTATCATGTTTAAATTTTACCTGTAATGTTAGGGCTGTGTTATATAAGTTCCCAAAACCACCGTCGGGTTGTTGTTGACGAGCCAGGTTTATACTGGGTCTTCGTACCGAGTGTTGTAAGTTTCTGTGCCTGTGGTCCTTCACGATACACCGTAAGGCCAAGATCGTCATAGCTACAGTGTCTGAAACAATAAATCGTTAAATCTTCGATATAAATGCAAAATAATTAGCAGGACAATGCCAAACCAGTTGGATGATGTACATATCTTAATAATTTAACCTAGTTAGCGTTGGATTTTATTTCATTATTTATGTAATGAAATATGAATGATTTATTTTGATCCGTTGGAGTTTTGTGGACAACTGAAAGAGCATTGCTTATTTAAGTGTTTAATAGTATCTGAATATACCTACACACAAAGGTTTAAATAAAATCCACGTTTAAATTTGACTCTTCGCTTTTACAAAATAGGAAAACCATGTTTATGAAGTTCTAGGTAAGTAACGAATCCACTTTGGATTTTATTGGTTAAATCATTTAAATAATCTATTCGTTCCTAATAAAAAAAGTATAGAAATATTTATTATAAAAAGGTTAGTTTTTCTTCTGCACTTCAATAATTGTAGAAAAGCACGGTTAAATTAAAAAATTATTATTATCATAAATATTGTAACGACTTGCAAGACACCCTGTCTTTTGCATGTAATGAGATTACCCACTTTTTCGTTGTCCCATTTCTTACCAATATTGTGATCTTTGGCAGTATTAGCGATGTCCAGGAGCCTCCTGATCTGCTTCTTCCGAACATGTGCTCTAGCACTACAAGCGGCTAAAGTCGCGTAGGCAAACTCCAGGTCGTGCACGGCTTCATGGTGCTGCAGAGTGCCGATAAGATCGTGGCCGTGGAATTGACGGGGATCGTAGCAGAGGGCACTTAGAGCCAAGCTGTACTGAGACAGTTTTGGAGGGGTTATGGGCACCTCATGGTGTCTAGAGGAAACAAGTCTAACGTCATTAAACTTTACAAGGTAATTTTTTAATTGTCGCTTACCTCCAGAGGAGGATGACGATCTCCACCTCCATCTGTTTGAAAGAGAGCTGCAGCTCGAGATGGGTTGGCAACAGTGAAGCCGATTCTTCTTGTGGAGCCAACTGTAAGGCAGTGAGCACCTTGGGGGTGTCATTGCGCCAGCCCCAGTTGCTTTCCCTTTGGGTCACTAGCCAGGCCAAGGCTTTTTGGATGCTGGTTTCGTATTTTTGGTTTTCCGTCGTACTCCTCATGGATTCCGTGGTGTCTAAAGAAGAAACAGAGAGTGTTAAATGTGAAGGAGGTGGAGTATAAAAATTGTGTCATGTTAGTGCAGATTCTTAATACAAAAATTAATGTGCAAAGATTTTTAGCAACAGACGGTTGCGTAACATTTTGTTAATCGTTATACACTACTTCGACCAAATAGGCTCAAGATTAACGCTTCTTTTATCGGTATGAGCGTGGCAGATGTGAAAATCAGGTGGTTGGAATCTATGGTGGCTATCTGAAGTATTTCTGGGCCATTTCTAATGTTAACAATAATCAATTGATTTTTTTATGATTTATGCGTTCCCCCGGATAAGCCAAAAATCGGCTATTTTTAACTTTGTTCTTTCAAATCCACATCAGTACACCTGCCACTCCTTTCGAAGAACGTCCTCTACATTACTAGCAAATGTCCCAGGTGTGGACATTTTCTAGTAATTCTCTAATACAAAATACAATTTCAACGCAAATAAATTGTTACCATCTTCAACAGAGCCTACGGAGCTTGTTAATAATACAAGGTGCGCAATAAACAAAGAATTATAGCAGCAGCCTCATTGAACACCCAGAACTAAAAGATTGGATCTGGCATATATTTAACTCACTGCAATAACAGCACTTTCAATTTACATATAGTGCAATGTAATCGTCTTGTTTATAATAGCTACTGTTTTTTATTGAACTGTTATATTGCTTAAAATGTATGTTGTTTAATTAATAACATCGTAAATAAGTTTCGAGAAAATAACAAATTGTTTTGACATTTGTTTCATGTTCTACAACGAAAAAGACTTTGGCGTTCTAGAATATACATAGAAGTATTCCACAGTTAGGTGACAAAAAATACTAACTTCACTTTGTCAACTGAAAATTTAACGAAAATATCTACATTTGATGACAGTTTTTCAAAAATATAATTATATTTATATCTTCATATTATTGACCACCCCGCGTATCTTTACATTTTAACTTCCGCCATAATTTTTAACCTAAGCAAATTTAAGTCATGAATGCATCATTTAGTTCCCTTCGAAAATAAATTTAAATTTCAATTGACCTTTCTAAATGTCGAGCTTAATGGGACCAAAATGACAAATACTGACCTTTGCATAGAGACAAAATGTCACAAGACAAATTAAACTGAAAAAAAAATATTGTGTGAAACATTGCTGACCTTTGTAGGCATAGTTGGTAGTCGCGGTCTGCTGTAGCTCTACATCCTGGGAATAACCAAAGGCAACCAAGGAGAAAGCGACGATCAGAGGTAGGTAAACCATGGTAATGTTAACAGATCACCATTAATGTTATGTCCTGAAAAAAAAAAAAACAAAATGATTGTTTAAATGCAATTAAAGAAGCTATATAACTATTTTCGATACATGTTGTGAAATAATGCTGTTTTAGGCACGCGGCGTGAAGTTAAGTGCCTAAAACACCTATTTCGCCACATGCATCGAACAAGATTTTTCGTAAAATCGTCAAATAAATATTCCAAATAGTCCCGACATAGTCTTCGACTGCATTTGCTAATATGATCGCGGAACTACTTTATTTAAACAACAAAAGGAAATCAATTGGTTGTAGACCAAGAAATTTTCCGCAAACATGCAGGTCTACGTCCATTGATTACAACCAATATTTTATCACGTACAGGAACTCAAAATGCATTAAAGAAGCAATGGGTATAAATAACATAGATTCAATTCCTAAAAAGATTGCCGAATTTCTTACATACATACATCCATACAAAATAAGCAGGTGATAGCAAAGAAAATTCTCGGGGAGAAAGAAAATACCACTTTCATTCCCAAAACTTATTATTCCAATATTGAAGTTATATGAAGTGAAGGAAAAAATATATGTATATGTACCTAATCTCCAATTATCTGATTTGAAAGATGCTGTTAATATTTGTAACAAATAAATAATTTAAAATTCAGTTATTTTATTTTACGTTTGCGCAGATGTGTAATTGTTTTAAACACATGTGCCTAAAACTGCCATTTAGATGCTGAATGACAATCGAAGTGTCATTATTATTCAACGATTTTACGAAAAAGTTTGAAACTTAACCCGCCATTGCATTTTAAAATAAAATTAGGCAATACAATGTACGTATAAGTGTATATCTGGCTGCCCGACATCTGTTTGTTAACTCTGTGCCTCCCACATTAAACATGTACATTCAAAAAGCGTGAATATACCTTGAAAACGTATATGCTCGCTAGTTTTGTGTCACCTAAACGATTTTAAAAGTTTTCCAAGTATAAATCGCCTTCCACGATCTTAAAAGTTTCTATCGTACGTTTCCAGACTACAGAACGGTTTTTCTTGGCTTGGGTTTTCTATTAAAAGGGCAAGTCAGGCTGGAAGATCGCTTAAAACTTGTTCGCACTCGGACTTTCGAGAGCTAGGCAAACAGAGGTTGGCGGTGTTATTGTTGACGGAGTTTTTTTTTATTTGATTTTGAAAGTTCCACGAGACTGTCGAGATTTAAGTTCAGTACAAAGTTTGCCTTGAACAATGCACATAGATTAAGCTAACAAGGGGATTCCCAATTTTTTTGAACTTCTAGAATACTTTGTCAAAACATAAGAGCAAAATCTGAGCAAAAACATCCAAATGTAGCTGAAAGTTTTTCTGGCGCCAATAATCACGTAAAAATTAAAATATTAATAAATTGCCATAGAATGTAAACAAATCCACGTGGCCGAAAACGCAATATAATTGATGTGACGTTACACGCCGTTCCGCGCGGTTTTTTACCATGGATACAATGTTGGTGATCTAAATAGGCGTCTGTTTTTTTGTATTTTTTGCGTTTTTGTGGCGTTTGTGGGTCATAGATACACAATGTAAATTCTGTGTAGGTAATGCGATAATTATTAGTGGTGATGTGGTGAACTTACGGTATTATTAAACGTAACTTATTCATTTGTTTACAATATAGAATCGCTCATGATAATTACGGCGACAATGTTGTTGGGTAAGTAGTAAGTAGATTTTACTTGAGGTATTTATAAAATTATGCATCTAATTTCACATTAAACTACTTGTTTTAACTTGAAACTAAAGTGGCCATTGTCAGCCATTTCGACCATCATACACCTAGGCAATGCTCTACACGATGGCCCATCGTGAAAGAGGGGCTTTAAATATCTCTAGCAGTTATAGAAAAAAACAGATATGAGGAATTACTTTAGAAGGGAAGTGTAACCGTTATTTTTTTCACAATTTTCAGAGGCACCGTACTGCGTGCAAGCCCAAATCGCCTGAAAAGTTTACGCTCACAGAATTGGTCACTGCGGAAAATAAGACGCGATCAATCAACGATTTCCAAAGCTTTCATGAGGCGTCTCCAGTAGACACGAGCAATAAAACACTCAAATACTTCTGCTCCATTATTCCCAATACTAAACGTGTTGTAATATGGGACCCCCTGCCCCAAGTCACCGCGTGCCATCAATCAATACGCTCGGAAAATCTACCTTTTATCGAAACTAAGATTAATCGTCATCGCTTGTACGACGCACGATACGATACAGGCAATCAACAAGTAAGTTCCAGTAATATAATTAATTATCTCTTTATTCCCGTGCACTGGTCTCGTGAACAGTCAATTAATTTGCGGTTACTACGTTGTACGTTAATTTTGTTCCGTGGTGAAAGTGAGGTTTTTTCGCAAACCCGACATTTTAGTCAAAATAAACTGGGTTCAGATATTTTGTCACTTTATATTCGGGTACTACAGCTTATGCAGGCGATTTCAAATATTCGATTACTTATAATATTAAAGTTTTTGTGATGCAAGTCTTTACATTAGTTTACAAGTGTCGAAAATGGCAAATCGGTGTTGATGGATATCGCTTTAATTCATGGCGATGTGAAAGTGCTTTAGCAGGACGATTTCCCGGTAAACATGTGCCAAATGCAGCTACTTTTACCGCGGTGTGCAGTGAGTGCTAGTGCAGTGCACGTGAGCGCGATACGGGAAATTTTACACCGAATCGTGAAAGAGGTGAAGGGCGTTCACGGCGTATTGCAGCAGTGTGGCGTATCATTAGCATTGTAGCATTAATGCCAAGGGATTGGACGAGGAGGATCTGTACCATGACCGCCACGATCTCCAGAATTTAAATCATTTGGACTTCTTTTTAAAAAATGAAATGTATCGCACCGAAGTGGACACTAGTAATGATTTACACAAACGTATTACAGTTGCAGCCCATAACTGACAATTTCCCACAACTCATGTTATGCGATAAAATATATTTTTAGACATGACATAACCTTCTGGGAAATTTAAACTTACATTATTGCTGACTTCAAGTACTTGTAGAAGTTTGATCAATATATTATTACAACCAATCTGAATATTATACTTGAGCATGGATATATGGAAAGACAGATTGTCCATAGGCGTACGTCAGAAAAAGATGGTGCGATAAAATAACCTCTTCTCCCCGTTTCTACGTTTGTTTTTTTAAGGCGTCGTTTACAATAATACCCCTGAGGATTTGGATAATAAAAAGAAGTATCTTTACAAAATTTCAAACTAATAGGTGAAAACCTAAAGAAATTATAATGAAAAAACAATTTTGTACATAAGTAAGTAGAGTTAAATCCTCATATTTTGCCGTCAAAAATACGCAGTTTTTTTATTACACTTACATATAATACATATAATATTTGCTCAGCAATATTATTTGAACATAATGGTTATATCAGGCTGCTTCCATATAATAATTAATATTTATCTTCCCCAAATGTTACTCCTATTTACTGTAAAATATATAGATACCTATTATTAAGTATTACATTGAAACTCGCAAATAAACATTTATTATTAAAACGTATTTCTTTAATAAAAACGTAATAAACATAAACAAATTATAATAATCCGAAATGTAAAACGCTCCTAGAGTTGTCCCACGCGTATGATTTCTGCGACCAAAATGAAAGCTTTTCAAGTTGTAACTTCTAAATGAATAGAGGTACAGTCAAGGATAAAAAATACGCTACAAGCTCATAATATGTAGACTTATCCTGCTCGACGTAAGCAGGACCCTAAAACACTGCGTTCTTCAAAGTATTAAAATTGGGCATATCTGTCTTGCTGTAAATTCTCATTCATTCTCATCATTAAAACAGTCGATTCGACGTAGTGTTAATCTGTGAACGTCACGAAAACTCCATAAACTCCAATATAGCTGAAAGCTTACAAGAAAAATATTTTCAATAAAAGGTATTGAATTTTGTCAGTACTTGAAAAGTTCTGGAAACTCGATCAATAATTTTAGTCACATATAGCTATATAAAATTCTGCTATAAAGAAATTGTGGAACTAAGGTGTGTGGATATTATCATTGGTTATATATACAAGCTGTTAGTATATACAGTGTGTCCCGTTTTGCAGGTTAACAAATTACAAAACGTTAATCTACATCGAACACATTTTTCCAATCTTCTTAAATTTAAAATTGTTTCATGCGGCTATAGTAAAAACAAATAACGTACAAAAAATGTATTGAATAGTTTACATAATAAATATATGTTATTTCACTCTCGAACACGCCTCGCCCTACCAATTCCGCTCTCCTCACCCGTCTTGGGGACCGTTCGGTACCCATGATTCTACACGGTGGCCGACGCTAGAACTGTAACGTATTGAGTGCGATCGATACAGTGTGAGACAAAAAACCTTGAATATCTGTTAGTGTTTATTTTATTTCTCTTCTAAAAATGCCCGTGATATATTGTACTGTGAATAATTGTCCCTCAAGACGTGGTTTCTTCTTTTTCCATTGTTCAGGGTATGTTTTATATTTCATCAACTAATATAAAGAAGTAGGTCACGATATAAAAAATTTACGCGGTACGCCGATAAAAATTAGAATCCTCATTTGAAAGATTGTCCCTGATCAATGCCATAAAAAAATTAGAATTTGAAGCAAAGACTTTTCAAGTGTAATATGCAATACGTAAGTAGGTACTTAATTGTGTCATGCAAATTTTACACTCAAGCATTTTTTGTTCAAGCAGAGTTTCTGATAATACTAAAACTATGTTGGCGCCAAAATTTCAGGATGCTGAAGTTCAAACTGGTACACCGATTCTAAGTATTTTATTTATACAACACTTTTGCAATATCCCTCGTACATAAATATTTCCCAATTGGAAAGAAACTACTTTTTTAAGTTTTTCGTACTTGGCCATTTTTTACGGCAGTATGTACGTGCGGCGGTACGGCTTTGATCTCAAAACATCAAAGTGCCGACAGAGGTATAACATATTTATTCAGTAAATTTTGATAATACATACGTTGGAAAAATATGTTCGCCTGGAAAGAGGTATGGTGCCAGATTGTAAAAAATAGGCTTGTGGAAATTCCACAGCCTTACATTTCCAGAGGTGTTAACCTGGAAAACTGAACACACTGTATAAACTTAATGAAATTATTTAAACAAAGCAAAAAGAATCATAGAATCCAAACACAAGCAAAAAAATATTCAAATGCAACCATTTAGATAGCAATGGACCGAACAATTGCCACACCACGCTGTTGTGATACCAGTATTCTAGATTTTACATCTTTCAGTATTCTCCACGAATCGATAGCCTGGAGCAGTATAAACGAGGCTACCCTGGTTTAAAATATTTTCAGAACACAATTCCTTCATTAGCCGCTTTTACCGTCGGCCAAATAATAGGTAGAAACGGCAGAAAACCCTATTACTTTCAGTTTACCCGCCATGTTTAATTGTACCCAATTAAATAAATTGAGAGTAATGGATTTCGTAACGGTATACACCGTTCGTAGAAAGAGTTCTCCTCTCAATAAAGCACAAGAAATAAAGAAAAACACCGAACAATTAACTTGGCGTATTCTTTAAGGAATACTTCACCCTTACGTCATCCCCTTTCCTTCATAAATGAAAGCGTCAGCCTTAAATGTTTTCAGTTGTCGTAGACGGAAATTCAAACCTGTCAGTCTGTCTGCCACTTCCTTGCAGATTCATTAATACATTTCTCTCCTTGCAACCCTTTCCGTTTCCGATAAACAAAATCAATATCAGGCCATTCAACAAGAAGAATTACAATCTCTAAATACGTGTAGCGAAAAACTCAACAGTTTTGAAAGAAAAGTAAGATATGCTAAGATCCACACAGTTTTTAATATACGCTGCTTTTATTTTTGCACTATTTGCGCTACCTGTCTCCTTTCCCCCTCTCTCTGAATATATATACACGGTGTTCAATGATACATACAGTGCAATACATACAAAAACTTGGTGCGAGCAGATTAGCCATACAGATGTTTATATTTGAGCAGAAAATTATTTTATCATCTAATTCTATATATGTTTAATATAATTTTGTTCATATATTTATTAAAAAGATAAGAAACGATAATGATTGACTATCACGAGTTCAAATATAGACAGAAGTGTGCAGTATAGTTTTTTAGTGCTTTTAATGGAAAATCAATTTTATTTGCATTGCATCTAACGAAAAACTTAAAATATCTATGATAAACATTAAAAATGAGCTTAATAATAGTAATAATAATAATAATGACATTGACTATTTTGTTTCTACGAAATAACGAATATTACAAGATTCCCCAGCTATTTCTCTGCGAGATTCTAGTGTGCTTGGAAAACAAAAGAGAGGCAAGGTAACTAGATCCGAAGAGAGAACTCCCTGTCCTTACACCAAGCAAAAACAATGACATGCAAAATATCCGCCAACAAAAGATCTAATTAAAGCAAAAACAGCGCCTTGTTTGGGAAGCTGTCATTATAAAGGAATTGCCCGAGTACTTACAAAGAAAAGCACAGATGACTGCGATCTCTCTAATAAACTGATGGCTTGCGCGACCGCTGAGGACTGGAACAACTGACTATCAAGCGCCACCTAGACCGGAGTGCTTTCCAGGATGATATCGATTTTCAGAGTCCATTCAGTTCAGCATGTAGACTCAATGACTACTAGAGCCAGTGGCGTGCGAAGGACGGACATGACAGGCGAAGGGTATCGTCTATTACTTTCTTCGATATGTCCAAGAACGAGAAACCAGACGGGACTGGCTACATCAAGCAAATCTTGCGCGCGGTGCTTTTTTGTTGTGACGTAATCGCGTTTCCTTGACCGACACGCATTGCAAGATGTAATGAGGGTGTCCATAATATAAATGCCTATACTAAAGGTGGTTGTACATCTGACCAAAAGCTACAGAAAACTCTTATGAAAAAAAAAATGTCTAAGACGGATATATTTGAGAAATAAAAACTGAAATGCTAAACTGTGTTGTAAATAAAACCTGCACTTCGTTCACAGATGACGTCACTATCAGGGGCGCACTTAGGACGCCAAGTTAAAGCTTGTGGAAACCGAGGTGCAAATATATACGTACAAAAGTTAACATATTATTACCTTGTACTGGTAATTTATAATGTCCAACATTATTCATATCAAGTTTATTAGTTTACAAAACATTACATAATTATTCAGTTGTAGTACTGGAATAATCCATTTCGGTTTCAAAAACGAGTGTTCAACGTCCACAAAGGTCACTGAGGTATATCTGAAGTATATATAACTGTTCATGGATAGCACATTTAGAGTGGTTGTTCTGCAAAACGGTATCACTTCCTTTCTTCACACGATCAACACTAGATCCTTACAACTGGGAAATAAGCTGCCCCAAATTAAAACCCCAAACCCCAAATTACAAGCAACGTGTTGTGATTCAATTTTTAGTGAAATCTGGCGAAAAAACCTCGGAGATCCTTCGAAAAATGCAGGTAGTGTATGGAGACGAGTTCATATCGAAAACACGCGTGTTTCAATGGGCAAAACGGTCAGGAGGGGCGTGAATCGGTAGAAGACGATCCACGTGAAGAAGCTCCCGTTACCTTTTGCACTGACGCGAATGTTGACCGTTTGCGTGCACCTGTCACATCTGACCGGCGCCTAAGCATTCGTGCGTTGTCTGACGAGTTAAACGTCAACAAAGAAACCGTTCGCAAGATGTTACACGAGAATTTGAATATGCGAAAGGTTTGCACAAAGATGGTGCCAAAAGTTCTCACCCGTGAACAGAAAGACTGATGCAAAAATCGATCTGCGAGGATTTGTTGTCCCGCATTTGGAACGACTGTAGAGACTGGATGAGTCGGGTAGTCACTGGAGATGAGACGTGGATATTTGAGTACCGTAAACAAAGACCCGAGACCCGTAAACAAAGTCAGCAGTGGGTGGAAAAGGATGTAGAGCGGCCAACGAAAGCGAGGATGTTCAAGTCACGTCTGAATATGTTCCTGTCGGCCAGACAGTGACTGGACAGTTCTATGTTGGCGTCCTGGAACGGCTGCGGGCTCGAGTTCTCCGTGTGTGATCCGAACTCGCCGAGAACAGGTGGATCTAGCACCACGACAACGCGCCAGCCCATTCCTCGTTCATTGTGCAAGAGTTTGTTGCGAAAAAAGGCATTTCAATGTTGCCGCATCCACCCTATAGCCCCGATATTGCCCCCTGCGATTCTTTTTTATTCCCCAAGTTGAAGACGCACCTCAAGGGCCCTCATCATGGCGGCGTACAGGAGGTCAAAGAAGCTGTAACCGTGGTGCTGAACGGGTTAATTTCAGGACACCCTGTATGTTAAGGTTAAGATGAAGGTTATGTAAATCAAAACTATTTTTGGATAAGACGAAAAACAAATATCTATTTAGTCATAGTAAACGTCTTATCATCATCATTAAGCATCGTTATAAATAAAATTATCATTAAAATGTGAAAATAACACAAAGTCGAAAGATCAAAAATTGTGTCATAACTATTTTCCATTTTAATTTTTTGGAAAAGATAAAAGAAACTTCAAAAACAAATGAATAAGCCTACATACAACGTCAAAAGAAAAAATGTACATACTCAGAAACTATTGTTTTAAATATTTCTCTCGATCGATCTCTTTTTCTGCGCGCCACTGGTCCGACGTTTGCACTCGTCGAAAGACGTGACTCATGCATTTTTATTTCCTATTTAGGGTGAAATTGGTATATTAATTAGATAATGCGTTTGTGTGTGTTTTCGTTTTCGTCCTTGTGACAGCTTTTGCTTGCAACAATGTGTTTTACAAAGAATTTCATCGTGACTTACTTGCAGGAAAAGTTCAGCGGGGGGTTATGAGGTCACAATGGAGAACTGGGTCGGTTCGCTTCATTTCACATATACAAGGTGTCTCAAAACTCAAAAAAATATGGAAAGTGTGGCATATACCTAATATTTCACGTTTTTACTAATGTATTTTCATTTGCTATGTGGGCAGAATACACCAGTTGCTTTACATGTCCGCGAAGGTAGAAATCGCAGGGATCTAAGTCGGGTGATCGGGGTGGCCAAAGAGTAGGCCTGTCCTGACCAATCCACTTTCCTTGGATCGTAAGATTTAAATAGTCTCTTACATTGCGACTAAAATGAGCAGCCCCGTCGTGCATAAACCATAAAGGACAGCGAATATTAAGAGGAATAGTTTCTAAAAGGTATAGGTAGATTTTCCTATAAAAAATCCAGGTATTTTCGTCCATTTAATCTTGTTGGCAAAACAAAAGGTCCAACCAAACAATTTTCAATAATTCCTGCCCACACATTGACTGAAAATTAAAAATACTGTTTCTGGCAAATGAAGCTTCAACTGTGAACAAAATTAAGAAGTAAATTTCCGATCTTCTGCATTTTTTTGACATAGCCATTGACAATACTGCAGTATGACTGGAAAATCAGCTTCAGAGAGGGCTTGAACTTTCTGTAGATGATAAGGATATAGTTGCTGCTCCTGAAGGATTCGCCATACATTAACATAGTTAATATGGTTATGGTAACATACATTAATAGATAGAAATTAAAATACAAATTTAAAAATGTCATGAATTTTAACATTATACAGGGCGATACAACTTTTTTTCTTAAATTAAAGATACAAACTGCCCGTTGTTCAAATATTTTCACATTTTATGACACCTTAACTAACTGCACTGTGTACCAAGTATGGCTTAAATGTCTCCATTACTTTAGTAATTATACAAAAAATCATTTTTTTTCTTCAAACTTTAACACCCTGTATCTATCTTCCTCATAAAGCCCCAACATTATAATATTATATAATAAACTGCCATTATTTTTCAACGTTGTAATTACCCTCGAAGTTTGTTCATTAAAAACTGAATCACCCTGTAGAGACTATCGACTATAGTATTTAAGACAGAAAATTTTAAACAACCTGTATGTCGAAAACGAGGCATTTCCGATAAGTGTTAATTTTCATAAACATTAACCAGTCAGTAAACTAAAATTATGACCTAACGCGCAAAGGGCTCAAGTAATATGAATCATGCTTATACCCATGGGCAAACCCCGTCAGAAATTTAGAATTTCCCACGGCCCTCTGGGGCTTCCCATTCCATTCAAATGAGCGTCCGCCTTACAGATAATCGATGGAGAGGCTTCGTCCTTTGACAAGACAAGTCTAGGCGATGAGGAAATAATCTCGACTCGTCCTTGAAGTTTTGTTCTGCTTTAATCCCGGCTTTTTTTTCGCCCTCTTAATCCGTAAGATCGGGAATGAGAAGCGATGTGACGGCGTTCGCCTCGCAATTTGGGAGCTTCCTTCACGGATACCGACTGAATTGACAATAGAAGCCTCCCTTTTAAATAAAGCAACTAAAAAAATTTGCGGTTGCATATCACTCTATTCCCCACGTCGGGCGCCAGTTGTCAGAAGTGGGAAAACGTCTAGTAAAATACATAAGCTCTAAAGAAATAACATAAAGGCAACATGTCTTTATTGATTATTAATTTATCGCAATTTTACATGTCGTTAAATTGTTTCAAGCTTACTTGAATTGAAATAAGATCACCAGGTACGTAGTTACAGTGCCTGTAACCTGAAAAAGAACAATTAGTATACCTATCACGATTCTCGATATCACATTTATACAGGGTGTTTTTAAATGAAGTGGCAAAAATGAGACCACAGATTCCTTGAACAAAGCACAAAGATTTTATCAAAGCAGGCCGATATTTTTGAATTTTTCACTGTTCTGAACAACTTTTTCAAGTAACATTTTGCGGTATTTTCAGCAGAAAAGGCACTTTATCTGGAACCAAAACAGTTTTTACTCGGTGCACTGAGCATTTCAAATAGGATTATTTCAAAAATGGGTACAAATATCGAAAATAAAATTTAAACTTTGACACCTTGTCATCTTTTTTATTATGCGACATGTTAGGTTAAATCGATTTATTTTCACTTAAGCAATCTGTGGTCTCATTTTTGCTACTTCGTTTAAAAACACCCAGTATCCAAATGAGCAAAAGGCCTAAAGGTAGTCTAAAGTATAAGACACGGCCACAAACTGTTTCATATTTCTCTAAAATGAGAAAGCAATTGCAATTTTTTCATAAACCGAGTAACCTTTATCCATCATTATAAACGATACACATTCTGTGAATACTTTTGGTTTACATGTTAGCTAAAATATTTCATGATATAAAATATGAAAACATCAATACAGACACCGGAAATTATTTTGAAATATATACAAGATACCGTAGACAGTAGCGTTCTGTCCATGACAACCAAATTGCAAGCTGTGAACTGTGTCGGACACCTATCTATCTGTACCAACAGGGCCTGCAACTGCAAAATAAGAAAGTAGGAAGATAATTCCATTTAAAAGAAATATACCGAACCTGGGTTTTAGATTCCTTGCAGATTTCAAAGCGAAGTAGTTTGCATGCTGTAGATACGATACACTGTACCTAAAAATGTTAGTGATACTTTAATAGTTATTTTGGTATCTAGAACGCGAAATGGATTTTTGCGTTCAAGAATGGTTCAAGTTAATTGAAAAATATCCATTCGAAAACGCTGAAGCATTCTACGTTAGAGATACAAACAATATTTTTTTCGAAAACTGCACTAAAATAAGACAATTTGTGTTATGTACAATTTAATTTATATTTGGAATCGTTTAAACCGCGTTGAAAAAAGTAGTGTTAGAATTATACAGTATGCGCCAAAAGTATGGAATAAATTCAATAAAAACAAAACAATTATTTTTTGGGAAAAATCCTCGACCAGGTCGATTTTTAATTTAAAAAATACATATTTTAGCGTAAAATGCGGTTTTCAAATGTCATTTGTTTTCGAGTAATGACGTCCTCGATTTTTTTTTAAATGGCAACACCATATTTTTTTCCTTGATTCTGAAAGATCGTTTAATTCTCTATCAGACAGTACTAAAATTTTGCCCTCTTACATAGGAAAGTTTTTGAGTAAATCACGATTGAATGTTAGAAAACGTAAATTTTATCCATAAAAAAGTAACAATTCTGAGGTATGTAAAATAAAATACAACTGATTAAATTTTATACTTAAATTAAATGTTCGAATTGCCATCCACCAACTTCTTGACAATGCGCAAGTCTGTGAAGAAATTCTTCTTGTACATTATGAATGATTTCTGGGGTAACTCTGCGTATTTCAACCCGAATGCGATTTTGAATTTCTTCTAAATTACGTGGTTTATTAATGTACACTTTTTGATCTGGCGATCTTGCAGGCCATTCTATCGGTCCGCGTCTGCCGATCCACCTCCCAGGAAAACAGTTGTCCAAAAAATCTCGTACAGGGCGCGCATAGTGCGGAGGTGCACCGTCTTGCTGAAACCATATGGTATCGTCAGGAATGTCAGAGTCATTATCGTTAGGAAAAATTACTGCAAGGGCTGAAACAAGGTCATTTTCTAGAAACTCTAAATATCTTTGTCCTGTAAGGGTTCCTTCAAAGAAGAAAGGCCCTACTATTCTGTCGTCAACTATTCCAGCCCACACATTTAATTTCTGAGGGTGTTGGGTATGTGCCTCTGCCATCCAATGAGGATTTTCCCGACTCCAATATCTGTAAGTTTGACTGTTTACTGTACCGTTCAGACAAAATGTGGCCTCATCTGAAAAAAGTATTTGCCGGTGTAAATTTCTATTTCCTTGACATAAATCCATTAGAATTTCGCAAAACTGTAAGCGGCGATCGGGATCATCTTCATTGAGTTCCTGCACAAGTTGAATTTTGTAGGGATGATATTTTTCCTTCCTCAAGATACGTAGCACTGTGCTCTGACTAGTGTCATTGTTTAATGCAACCAATCGTGAAGAATTAAGAGGATTATCCACCATACTTATCAAAATGTTCTGTTTCTGATTTTCATTAATGCTTGGACGTCCAGGTTTTGGAATATTTACAACATTGCCAGTTTCTCTAAATTTAGACTCTACCTTACTGACTGTTGATTGGCTGATAGGGCGATCTGGGTATTTTTCATTAAATAAATCGCAAACTTCCTGCTGAGTTCTAGTCATATTCCCGCATCCGATAAGAATTAAAATTTCAATTCTTTGAGTAACAGTTAAATGTCTTTCTGATAATATAGAAAAGTTAAGAAGAATCGGTAATAAATTTAATATTCGAACAGTTTTTCAGACAACTAATACCTTACGATCATTGTTGTCAAAAACGCGTCCAAAAAATGATATACAAAATTCAAAAAATTTCATCTACAGTATACCTTGTGAATGCAATAAACATTATGTTGGAGAAACGTCTCGGCCTATGAATGTTAGAGTTGAGGAACATACAAATTATATAAAAAGACGGGAATTTGAAAAATCCAAAATTTGCGAACACGCTTGGGAAAACGGTCATGTGATTCAATGGGGTTCGGCCAAAATTTTAGAGAAGGAAGATAACACGACAAAAAGAAAATTAAAAGAGACCGCGATTATTTTGTTGAACGGAGATAAGTGTGTGTCAAACTGTTCAGTAAACATCGATCATGGTTGGCTACAGTTGTATCAAGAAGAAGTAAGTAAAAATAAAATAAAAATCATTTAACATCTCTATGGAAGCAGATAAACTGTCAAATTTGACATACGTTTAATATTTTTACTACTATTTTGAAAACGAAAACAGATAGTTTTTCGAAACGTCAATAATACGTGCGCGATAGTGATGTGATTTTTGTTATTTTTTACTTATCTGCTTTTTTCAGTGTGAGATTTTTTGGTTAGGCAAACTTAGTTTCAAATATAACCCTTGACTGTTCCGTTTGGCGCAAGGGCTTATTTAATTAATTTTTATTATTTTTCAGAAGTGTGGCAAAAACCCAATAAAACTAAAGAAAAACTAAAATTATGCCACAAATAAATAGTTTCAGACAATACATTTGTTTTATGTTCAACAACGAAAAATACGAGCACTTTGGCGTTTTTGAACATAAAATTATTTCACAGCTAGGTGACAAAAAAGACTGTCAACTGTGATCATGATGTGTTACCTGTTTTTTGCATTTTTGGCAAGGTTCTATAATGAACATCAACTTAGAGATATGACAGATTAACCACATAAGCTGACTAGCTACAAAAATGGGATTTTTAGTTTCTTTTATTTGCAAATATAAAACATATGGAGTTACTAGCAGATGCATCAGACATCCAATGAGCAAGACCTAAAATAATGTAACAATTTTAATGCTCAGGAGTTGATGAAGAACTTACCAAAACATTAATTCCAAAATAATTGTTAGTAGCAGCAACAGCCTTAACTAGCAAATGGTGGACATTTATAATGTTTTTAACTGAAAATAAATAAAATTGTACCTTTATCTAAACGTCTTTCATCTAGTGAGTTACCCTTTCTAGTAATATTTTCACTAGTAATCATATCCGCACTCTTCAAACCATCAAAATGACTGACGACTTTGACCAACTTTCTACTCATATACTCGTTATTTTTCAAGACACTCTCACAAGTTTCAACTTCTTGCAACAACTCCAACAATTCCTGATTCAAGGCAATCAATCGTACAAGCACCAGATGGACTAACATCCAAAAGTGGAGCTCTACTATCATCTGGTAGATGTAAGTCAGATAGAATGGTAAAGTATGCAAAAGATAAAGTGTTAAAGGTGTATTTTTTGTTATTATGTTTGTCCATAGGGTGATATCTATGGCGAGAATGATGACTGTTATAGTTAAAGCCATAATTGTCACTCGTGAGCATGTCTTGTCTTGCTTCCGAATTTTAGGGATCAAGAGTAAATCGATCTGTACAAAAAAAGATGAGATGCTAGGATGGAGGGAGAAGGAGAATACTATACCTGGTGGAGGCATTGCAAATATTTTCCAAAATGACGTCGACAAAATGGCGTTAGAATTGTCGCCAGCATACAAGAAAATAGAAGAGAAATGTTCTCACAAAGAGTACATACTAATCCTGCCACTGTACGTAGCCTAATATTGTAAACTTGCTTGATCTTGTAGTTTTGAGCTAAACCATATATACTAAAACAAACTAAAGAAGGAAATGAATTTCAGTAATATTTCTGTTTTTGTTTCATATTCACCTAGAAAGCTGATAGAAAGGTAGCTACACACCAACATTTTTCTAGACCAAACCAAATTAAAACCGTTGGCGTTGCCAAGCACCATGAAAGGACATATCCCACTGATCCTGCTAACGTGAAATATAGCGCAAAAACTTTCGTAGACCTTTCTAGAAATCATCACTGACATCTCTGACGACTAATATATAATCCAGACAGCGGCGGAATGGACTGATTTCGTTTTTCTTCTTCGCCTCCTTGATTTGATTGATATATCGAATATTACTCAAAAAAACAAGCGAGGAACATTAACCAAATTAAGGGGCCAACTTGATAAATGTTGCTTAGGCGTGAGAAAGTGTCGCCGGTGTTATTTGCCTAGCAATTTTCGTCGTAATAACATGGAATGGAGTCGAGACTGTTTTGAAGCCGGTTAATTTTGTTTAGATAAACACACGTATTGCGAGTTGAGTGGCAGGTTTGTATCAAACAACTATTTGTAATGAGGGAAAAGATGTATTCTGACAGCTTTGCGTGGTCGAGCTCGATTAATAGTTGTGATTCCTATGAATTACGGCAAATCGATTCAATATATTATATAAAATGTGTCACTAATTGAAGTAGAGCCATTATTACAGGAATTGTTGGGCAATAATTAAAATTGCAAAGAAATGTGTGTCAGTACTAATTCTTCTGTTCGCATTTGAATATACAGGGTGTTTTTTGATTTAGCTCTATATTACGCAGGATTAACTACACACAACGTTAAAAGTCTTGGACCCCTTATATATAAAATGATTCGATTAAACCTAGTAATTTTTCTTAATGTGGTAAAAAAGTTCATGTACTTAGGGAACAAAAAATACATTAAAAAATTTCAGACCATGAACCTTTACTTTATTACCAATGTTTTTACAAATCTAGTGAGTTTGGCAGTGTATTCAGCCAAGTGTTCCTTTGAATTTTTGTACATTATAATGCCAGGACGTGAAATTTCTGCGTTTACCCGAGCAAGAATGACTGCTTTACATGATGCAGGACATCTAATCATCAGATATCGATCATGTTGGGCATTGTTGGGTGGTAAAAGAGTATTACGGGTCTCAACTCTATCCACAGAATATTACCAGTCAAATTTACATCGAACACGTTATTACGCCCTACGTAATGAATTAGGTGAAAATTTTCAAGAGACACTCGAATCAGGACATATCAATAGATTAGATTGGCCAGCCAACCCTCCTGACATGAATCCTATTGAAAACATGTGGGATTTCGGTGCTAGAGCCATTCATAATCATATTCCTCCACCTCAGACTGCAGATAAGGTAGTCGTGGCGGCAGAAGAGGAAAGGAATGGAACAATATTCCGCAAGAGATCGTTAAGCGCTTGATTATCTCAATGCACAGATGTGTCAAAATGCTGTTGGAACGTGGTGGAGGTCATATCGACTATTAGCCAAGTAGAGAACTTGCTTTGTTACTTATTTTTGATTTAATAAATATACTTTTATACATGTATTTGGTTTTTCTGACAAAAAGATTTTGTTAACAAGAATGAGGGGGGTCTAAGACTTTTGATATTGTGTGTATGACTAAGTACAAATATTTTAAGAGGGGACAGAGTTAACGGAAACACCCATTGGTTCCGAAACTATTTAAATCTCTAATTATCGACGACTATGGTCACCCGTTCCCCGCGAAGTTACTTATTTCGCACGTTTGAGGAGTACAGCAACCAGCAACACAACCATAATCGACGGAAGGCTAAATGATTCGTTGTTATAACTGAAACCCTATGTGTTTACGTTGTGATTTTGTGTTTTTCTTCAGTTTTTAGTGACTATTTTGTCAATTTTAAACGTTTTATGGTAATTAAATAAAGAAATTTGAAAAAAAAAACAAATGCAAATTACTGCAGCTAACCGAATTCCCACTACAAATTTTTAAGGTAATTCTTGGTCCCCAAAAGTACGAATGTTACCAAAATTAACTTTTACATTTGTATACTTAAATTATTATATACATAATAACTACTATATAACTGTATACAATAAAAATATACTTTTATTTTGCTTGCCTAAAAATTGGCAAGATAGGGACAAAAAAATTTGTTCAAAATTATCAGCATCTTTTTCTTTATTGTTAAAAAATTATGATCACTCTATCTATATTGGATAATGTCTACTAGATATTAGAAAAGAATACGGCTTTTCTAAAAAAAAATCAAGTAAACAAAATAATCCGTAGATAATTTTTCAAAAAACAGAGAAGCTGTATGAGTTTTATTTACTTTGAGAAACAACTTTACATTAAAATCTGTACATAATCGCAATTAAAAGTAAAAATAATGGCCTTATGGCGTTCAGTTCACTTCTATTCTTTTCTTTTTTAATTTTCGAACTGAAACAAAATTACCAGATATGTCGTAACGCCTCCAGTGATCTGAAAAAGAAAGCAAATTGTCAAAAATGGGGCATCAAGAGATTTAAGAACAAGGAATATGAATGAATTCGAATAGAATGCACAGTACAATCTTTACCTTGGTCAGAAAAGATCTGTCTAAAACCACGAGGTCGTAGGCTGTATACTGTATGGGGCAATGGAATAGTTGAATAGCGAATATATCCAACTACAATATACTGATGTTATAATACTTATCTATTTGATTCCTATTTTCTTTTTACCTGAAAGTGCAAGTCTTCTGACAATTCCAACGATAAGAACTGACACACCAATGAAGATGCTCGCCTCACCTACAAATATACAATTAAAGTACACCCTAAGCTCAAAAGATCGACTCACTCCTTGCGAAGCAGCATGACACGGTTCCACTACCAAAAAGAGTCTCAGAATGTGCGATATCATCCAACAAATTTGGGGAAATATGAAAGTGTAGTCTTTAAATTTCAGCTCTAGGTATAAATCGTAAGGTGTAACTAACAAATGGATGAAACAACCTATTACCACTAACTGAAACAGTTAACAATGACCAACTGACCCTCCTGATATGAATACTATATGTTTTACTGACTTACCAAAATATTTAAGCCATAAAAGTTGTTAACTGCATCACTAGCTTCGTATAAAAGTTCATAGATTTTAATTATTGTCGATATATTCTTTGCGAAGGGATCTGAAACGTTTAAATTATTGATGTTCAAAATTCAAACCTACAAATTTACCTGCAAGAGATTCCTTTAAGATAGACACACTGCTGCCAACGTTTTTCTTAAATCTAAGAGCGTGCTTAGTTCCATTAGATTTATATTCCTTGTACTCATCTGCTAAGTTATCGTTCAGATTTGCCAACCTTACGTTCACCATTTGAACCAGGTACCAGTACTTCATCTCTATCACCATCACCAAAAAGTAGGTATAGTAAAAAGGGAGGTTATAAAGCAAGTAAAGGCCTACATTGATGTGTTTGCTGAAGATATGTTTCCACCATGTACCCATATCGAGACCCAAGATGAAAACTGTAATGATTAGAGTAAGGAAAAGGACTATGGAGCACTTTTTCTTTTCACCCTTGACTTGGCGTTTTAAAAGGTAGTCCGCCTAAAAAAAGTGAGTAGTATCACGTGTGGGTTTAGAAAAACATCGAATAAAAGAAAGCAAAACAATGATAAAGAATATTTGATGATTTAGGTAATATCACTCTATCTTTTACATGTTGCACTAATAATGGGGGTTTCTGGTGGTTCAGATAAACGTTAGTGCAATGGCACTGCAGTTGTACTGTTGTATGGTAATTGTATTGCATTAAATATTATTTACTCTGTTTACATAAAATTATTGTAGACTTAAGAAGTTGGGGAATTTATCCGCTGTAAGTTGGCGACATGCAAAAACTCAAGATTCTTGACCTTCAGAGAGGTTATGTTTATGTTTTGTCAACTACGTCCCTATCTACGGAAATTATTGGTGTTTATCATTTGCCGAATAGTAATTAAAAGCCTACCCTAGATAAAATATTAGCCTACAATCTGCAGGAATAGATGGTCTATTTGAATGTTTAGTTAAATCACAGTATACTGTCGGTTAAATGAGACCCCACTAATTTCAGCAAGTCATCAAACACTGCCACTGTCATTCGGGTGAAATGAAAAAATAATTGGCATTCTCATTTCGCATTTCTTTATATAAATTATAGAAATCACCTTGCATGTGCTATTCTGCGGTTAATAGGTCGCACCCACCATCTCCGAGTTCTTCTTTTCATTTTTTTTTTGCATGTATAGTTTTTATACATATTGACGTCGCTGCGAATAAGAGCAGCAAAAGTAACTGTTTCTAAACCAAACAGTCCTCTTCATCCATTTTTTTAGAAACAAATCAATTCTAAACTAAATATCTAAATTAGAATATAATTTAAAAACTTAACCTGCAAAAATGTGAATCTACTGTTTACTGTCAAAAAAGCAGTTTTCTGATTGGTCCTTGTATGATTGTTGCAAAAGGATTGGTAAAAGCTAAAATGCTTTTAGCTTCTGCCATACAACTGCAGTACAAAGGATCTGAACGTTACAAAAGTCACCCGTATTTCTCGCCGTTTTACTTCAGTATCTTTGAATATTTGCAGGTGGGATGAGTTAACATTCCTATTATTTGCTAAACCCTAGACTATGCAGTTATTAAATGTCTAAAATTATTTGTATTTTGTAGAAAACACTATTTCAAGAATACGGCGCCCTTTTTAATAACTTTTCTGCAGTACCAATGCAACCGCACTAATCTTATGTGAATGAAGCTTTAGTTGTCAGTTTACTAATTCGCATTTTTTGCTTTAGGTTGTGTTGGTTGTGGGAATAGCTGGTGCATGTCGGAAGTCAGAATTAGCATTTTTACGTGCTGAAGATGTTACAGATATTCCAAATACAAAAACTAGAGTAATTCGCGAATTTGTAATCACCCTGGACTAAACTTCGTTGGCATTATCAGGAAGTATAGAACCCAGAAAATATTAAACACGATAGATTCCTTGTTAGATATAGAAATGGCAAATGTGGTGTACAACCAGTAGGAATTAATACTATTGTTCAGTTACCAAAGACGATTGCTCAAATGAAGATCTTCGGCCACTTTACTTGCCGATTCTGGGGCCAATATTTTCAAAATAAAACAACACGGCGACTGGAAGTCAACTTCACCATAAAATTTAAAGATACTTCTATCGAATGATATTATATTATATAATAGTGCTAATTTTATACACAAATTTACATGTCCTTATACTTACTTTGTTCAAACACCTTAAATATGTGCAAAAATGCCTGAAGGTAAACGGCGTTACCAGGGTAGCCAACGTAAATGTAAAAAGTAGATAAGAATCGTCTAGGATAGTAATGAACATTGCTGACATCTGATAAAGCCTAATATCGTACACTTCTTCAATGCTGTAGCTCCTGCTAAGACCGAAAACAATCCAAGTCACTGAAAGCAAAAGAGTTTGATTACTGACGAGGCCCAAGAATACCGGAACACTTACTCATGCAAACGAAGGCGCCCACGCTGGCCAAGTAGTACCTCCAGGTCCAAGAGATGGTGGTGGTGTTGCCTGAGCTTATAATTTTCACAGGAAGAAAGCAGCAAGTTCTGGTCAAGAGTAAAATAGGCGAGAATACCGAATACATTTCGGTACAAGCAGTGACTTTTTCGAGCATCTTTTCCGGTTCCTCGACTAAAATCGTAATGGCCAGACAAACAATAGACGTACTATTAAGATTGATTAAACGATTGTTGTATGACAGCAACAATTTTATCTACTTCACGTGCCATATCCATTAGATTCCCTTATATTTAGTCTGATATGCGTCTGACAAGGCTTTTTTAAGATGTTTATAATTTCATACTTGTTTGGTAAAGCGTCAGACTGTCATTTTTTTTATGAGCGATGTTCTGGAATAACAAATTTCCAAGTAAAAATTAAGGTTATTTATAAAGTAGCACACAGGGTGTTACAGAATGATGTTATGAAAATAAGGAGCACGTTTTATGTTTAAACATAAGAAACAAAGTTTATTTAAACATGGGTCCGAAAGTGCCTCGCTTTCCAGATACGGTTGTCTTAAATACACAACTGAATCTTTTTTTTTTGTGAAAAGAATATGTTCGATAAACTGAGTACTTAGAAAATTAAAAACCAGCAAATGTGTGACATTTTTTACAAAATTTATTAGATGCTCCACCACGTTCCAATAGAATATTGACACATCTATGCATTGAGATAATCAAGCGGTTAACGATCTCTTGCGGAATATTGTTCCATTCCTCTTCTGGCGTTTTCCATAGGATTCATTTCAGGAGAGTTGGTTGACCAATCTAATCTATTGATATGTCCTGCTTCGAGTGTCTCTTGAACCCTTCTTGCGCGATGTGGTCGAGCGTTGTCGTCCATAAACACAAAATTTATACCTAATTCATTACGTAGGGGGTAGATAATAGACTTCATGACTTATTCGATGTAAATTTGACTAGTCATAGTCTGTGGTATGCGAATTAATGGGGTGCAGCGGTTGAATATTATTTCACGCCAAAACATTACGGTGCCGTCTTCATACGGAGCAACTTCACGGGAAAAATGAAATCGCTGTTGACGACCTGGTTCTCTCCAGACTCTTTATCGATTGTCATCACTAACCAGCCCAATTCTGGTTTCGTCTGTAAATAAGACCCACCGCCACTGGCGTAAAAGCCAACCCCTATGCTCTCACGCCCACTAGAAACGGCAGCACAATGCCTTGGAAGTAGAGTGGAGACCCGTAATGGTGTTCTAGCATGTAAATTTGTGCTGTGGAGTCGTCTTCGAATAGTAGGTGTCGATATAAACGTACCTTAAAAGTGGGCCCTGATAACTGAAGCTGAAGATGTGCAGTGTCTACGGGCATATTCCATCAAATACCGATCGTCTCTTTCATTAGATACTCTGTTTTCCACTGTATCAAATTCTTCATATCTGTGTATTGTTCGTACAACAAATGATCTAGGAATGCCCAACATGTTCGATATCTGATGATTAGAATGTCCTGCATTATGTAAAGCTGTCATTCTTGCTCGGGTAAATGCAGAAATTTCACGTCCTGGCGTTATAATGTACAAAAATTCAAGGGATCACTTGGTTGAATACACTGCCAGACTGACCAGGTTTGTAAAAACATTGGTAATAAAGTAAAGGTTCATGGTCTGCAATTTTTTATTGTCTCGTTTGTTCCCTAAGTATATGTACTTTTCTGCCACATTACGAAAAACCACTAGGTTTAATTGAATCATTTTATATACAGGGGATCCAAGACGTGTGTACTACAGTCTTCATTTCTCCCAATCGAGATATTGCGATGAGATATGGTACACAACAGCATCGTTTTCGAGATAAAAATAAATTTATTAATCATTACAATACAGAAATGGTCTTCAGAAACTTACATAAAAAATACTTGACGTCTGTAAATATTTGTCTTAAATTTCGTGTCAAAACTCAGCAAGAAAAACTAGAACTTGGAGTGAACACTTTTTATAATATTCGTTTTCGACATCCAGGATACAATTATACGTATAGTAAATTGTTTATTTTTATTTTATTTACTTAGGAAAAAAGTGTATTAAACTTAAATTAAATGCCGGAAATGGCTACCCTGTGCATCAATACATGCTCTAAATCGCCTTCGCATCTGTCTAGCTCTTCGGAAGGCATTGGTAGAATACATCAGTTGCTTTAGATACCCCAAATGTAGAAATCGCACGGATTTGAGTCGGGTGATCGGGGTGGCCAAGGACTAGGCCCGCCCCGTTCTATCCAATTTCCTTGGAGCGTAAGATTTAAATAGTCTCTTACGTTGCGAGTAAAATGTGCAGGCGCCCCATTGTGCATAAACCATAAACGACAGTGAACATTAAGAGGAACAGCTTCTAGAAGGATAGGTAGATTTTCCTGTAAAAAATCCAGGTATGTTCGTCCATCTGATCTTCTCGACAAAATAAAAGGTGCAACCAAACAATTTTCAATAATTCCTGTTCACACATTGATTGAAAATAGCTGCTGGTGTCGCGATTCATGAATAATGTATCATTTTCATCCGCCCAAAAATGTTCATTGTGACAATTAAAAACACTTTCTGATAAATGAAGCTTCATCTGTGAACAAAACGAAAGAAACAAATTGCCGATCTTCTGCTTTTTTCGACTTAGCCTTTGACAATACTGCAATCTGACTGGAAAATCAGCTTCAGAGAGCACTTGAACGCTGCAGATGATAAAGATATAGCTGCTGCTCTTAGAGTATTCATACATTAATATGGTTCATATTTCCTCATATTTGTCAGACGCCTTGGACTTTGTTCAATTGCTTGTAAAATATTTCCACTGGTTCTGCAATTCTTTGCGCCCCAAAATCTACAAAATTCCCGTTTCCCTCAAACGTCTATGAACATTCGAAAAATGTTTGCAGAAGGTAATGGCGGTCAGGGAATGCATCTTCGTCAAGACGCCTTACTTCATTCGAATTTCTGCTTGCTTTTCCATACATAGAATGTATGTCGGCCAATATTTACTTATTTTGTAGAAAATTTTGAATAAGCTGTATCTCGAAAACCAGGCATTTCCGGACCCATGTTTATATAAACGTTATTCTAATTTTATTCTAATTTTTAAACATACCTGCCTCTAGATTTTTCATTCTGTAAAACGCTGTATAGCGCGCTCTGTAAAATGTGTAACTATTTTAGTTGAAAATCTTTAAAAAATTGTAAAACCAGTAATGTTTTTCTTAAAAAAAGTTAAAAGCAGACCAAATAATAAAGTCAAAGCTACCTATAAACTATTCCACAAAATTCTTCTGCGAGATCTTCAATTGTATTTCTTCAATTAATTGTTGACACAAGAACTTTGTGAATCACGCATATATACGTACGATGTAACTGTCGTTGTTGTAGTTTCTATAGGCATAATCAATGATTTTACAATGTAGCACCTGCATTTTAAAATAAATTTGTATTTGTTTGAGAAGGAAATACAGTGGAGTACATAAATTGTAACGAAGGCGGTAATATTTATTATTGTTATCAGAGCCTAAATTGAGTTCTCGAATATTAAATAATAGGTTTTGAATGTGATTCTATGCCAGGTGTTTCTTCATAAGTACTCCTAAATATCTCCATACCATGAATGATTTTCTTGAGGCTCTTCTTAAAACAGGAAATAATATTTGAAACAGTTATTACATTTATTTTCATTCTAGATCTAGTCCTAATACCACCCCAAGAGCACGTCTGTGGTAACACGCATCTAAACTTGTTAATAGATTTTTCTTGTACCTTTCGGATTATAAAATTATACACCATCTATCCATTTATCTGAATCTGATGAGAATTTATGGGCAGACGCTTTATACGCTACGTTGTCAAACTTTTATGAAATAGAAAATTTATGATACACATTACACTTTCCATCATTCAATATCAAAACACAATCACAATAATAATGTTCTATCTAAATACTTTATACTAAAAATTATACACTTCACACAGTTCGTTAGAAAAAAAATATATATATATATAGATCACTACAAAAAATAAACACATACAGGGTGATTGGGGGTTCCTAATAAACATATTGTCAAATATCAACGGTTACTGAGATAGCAATGAAAATATTTTTGCCAGCGTTAGCGCCTCTCTTGTGTACACTTTTGTTGCATATGCTATTGATTTAAATCATCCTCAAAGGCAGTAACCAAGGGGATTCAAATCTGGTGACCTTGGCGGCCAATTTTGGAAACCACCTCGGCTAATCCAGCGTTGTGGAAAACGATTGTTAAGATGATTGATCACAACACGATTAAAATGGGCAGAGGCACCATTATGATGAAAGCACATGTTTTACATATCCAATGGAACATCCAGTAGATTGGTCAAATTATTTTCTAAAAATTCTACATATCTAGCTCCAGTAAGACGATCATCCAACACAACTGGTCCAAGTAATTGATTGTTAATTATACCATACCACACGTTAATGCTGAACCGATGCTTTCTATCGTGGCGTGCGGATTTTCATCTGACCATCGATGTTCATTTTGACAGTTATTTACTCCATCACGAGTGAATTGAGCCTTATCAGTGAACAAAATGTATTTGTAAAGTGTATGGTTTGCGTTTATCCAAATGCAATAATGCAAGCGCAAATCATTATTACCGTTCTGAAGATTCTGGACGCGCTGAATATGGAAACGTTTTAAACTATTTTGTGAGCTGCTGTAGTTTCATTAATTTGGAGATGGGTTGCAATGCGCCTTGTACTTACACTCGGGCTACGTTCTACCATATTTATAATTTCTTCTTCCACTAGTAGACCAGGACTAACTTGCCTCTCAGATGCAATTCTCACACTGGGAAACATTCAAGTTTCACGTGCACCGTTGAAGACTGTCTGGAATACATTTCTATCTGGCACTCTTCTGTTCGGGAAGCGATTTCGATAATCACGATTAGCACTACCGTTGCAATATCTATAAATAAAATATTCTCGATGACTAACTATGGCAAGCACACACATCAAACGTTTAATAAACGTAAAAATAAATGTGGCAGTTAGCAATTACTGATGTGAGTTGGATTTAGAATACATGACATACTCAAACAATAACAGCTTTCGCACAAATACCAATATTTGTATTGCTATCTCAGTAACCGTTGATATTCGATCATATGTTTATTAGGTTTTTTTGTTCACTTTTGCCCCCTAAACACCCCTTTCGAATATTGGGGGTTCTCCCGATCACCCTGTACATTTAACACATTCACTTATTCACATTTCACGATTAAAACAACATTTATTTCATATATATTTAAACACTCACCTATTTAATACGCCTGTAAAACAATAAAAACAAACGAATTACCGAGGGTAAGACAGAGTGCGGGAAAATCCCATACCGACGATGTATTGGAATGTCAGGATGTAGTTCAATGAGGCGAGCCCACATGCGAGAGAGATAGGCTTATACATATGCATTTGTAAAACAAGGATAACAGTATATCTTCACATGTTAGCTATACGTCTATTTCATGCGTTGCAATTTCCTTTAACAGTAAAAATATCTCCATTAGTTAATTCTAATGCCATTTAATGAAACAACAAAACTGAATAAAAAGTGAACTAAGCATTTGATAATATTAAATTTCTTAGGCAAAGATGACATAGACGATAAAATTTACACATTTTCCGATCATCAAGAAATTTTTAACTAGATGTGACAACTCTATCTATTGGTTTATTAGGTAATTCGACTGCCTATAATTTTTAAATGGAGTATAGTAAATGCCAATCGCCCCCACAAGTACCTTGTTTTTATTTCGTAACAGCTTCAATCACCCCCACCAACAAAGTTATTTTCAAACAGTACATTCATATTTTCCATTATCACACAGGACGAAAAGATATTTTAATGTAAATAATAATGACAACCACTTATTAATATGTTTTGATGTACGTGGATTTTTTCCTGTTTACCATTTTAAAAAATATGAAAGCAGTCCATAGCTTAACCATAGCTAATGTATTTATCAATGTCAGATATAAATCGGAATCTACATGTTTACTTGTCTGCTGACGTAGTTTACGGTTGTTTTTCCTTCAGAATGCGTTTCAAACAAATCTGGACACTCAAAAGTTGGGGGTGAGTATATTTTACTTGCCCAGGTTCACATTTGTATGTTAATTTTTTATGTTATATATTTTTTATTGCTTTCAAATATCTAAATCAAATTTAAATAAATTGTTTTGCGTATGTATAGAAAGTTTATGAAAATATTCTAACTACATGTAGGTATGCATGCACAAAGACCATCTATGTTTTTTTTTTGTTTTTTATTACACTATACAGCGCGTCCCACCATGAACGGCCGCGATCAGGAGTAGCAGAATCGTGTTAAGTGCTATTAAAACTAGGTCTTACTGATGTTGGCAGGTGACGACATTTTTAGAATCACCATGTATCCATACACCGACGGTAACCATTAGTAATGGGACACGCTGTATTTTACATAAAAAGTTATCAATACCACGATTAGTTGTTTATTCAAATGCTACTGTTACAGGATGGACTTGCAGGATATACATATATCTCAGGCGAATTTCGAAATTTTCCAACCAATAATTTTGGTCGCCAGACTGCTGGGCATCTTGCCAGTTCGATATGTCAAAAATGGCAGCGACTACAAGCTGAAAAAATCTTTCGTCTGCGGGGCGTACAGCTATGCGTTGAACTTCTTTCTAGGTATATGGATCTTTATATGGGGTGCGCCACAACTGACAATTTTGAATTATATATGTACTTTTAAATGAGATGTCTTTTTGTCGAAAAAAAATTGTAATAAAAGTTGGGATACAAAAAATGAATTAAAAATTGTTAAAATTTAAACGCTCCCTGCGCTAAAACAGCATCCGTTAATTCTTTGTCTTCGTTTTATTGAAAAATAATTAGTAAAATAACTTACAAGTGCATATACAGGGCATCTCATACGGAAACTATGGCAGCCGAACCTATAACACCATATATAGTTAAAAATTGTCGCATAAGTTATGAAATACCCCACACTTGTATAGTTTTATGTATACATCCGTTTTTAGCTGTAGCTACCCTTATGGGTATAATTGATGATCTGCGAAAAGACGGCAACCATTCGATAAGGATGGCAGATGAAAAAACAAGATTCGTTACCTCCTGTGACATCTCAGTAGTCATAATAATTGTGTTTTATAGCACCATAACCCTACCAAAGAGATTAAAGAAATTGTGGACACTGCTACACCATCTAAATCAGGTACTTCGCCTTACCATTAACTACACATAATGTCAAAAGTCTTAGACTCCCCCTCATTCTTGACGATTTGTTGATTGTCATCAGTAACCAGCCAAATTCTGATTTCGTCTGTAAATAAGACGCACCGCCATTGGCGTAAAAGCCAACCCCTATGCTCTCGCGCCCACTGGAGACGGGCAGCACGATGCCTTGGAAGCAGAGAGAGAGAGAGGCGACTCGTATTGGCCTTCTACCACGTAAATTTGCGTTGTGAAGTCGTCTTCGAATAGTAGGTGTCGATATAGCACGGCGAAACGTACCCTGAAAGTGGGCCCTGAGTGAAGCTGAAGATGTGCGGTACGGGCATATTGCACCAAATACCGATCCTCCCTTTCATTAGATACTCGAGGACGTCCACTACGTGGTCTGTTTTCCACTGTATCAAATTCTTCATATCTGTGTACTATTCGTACAACAGATGATCTAGGAATGCCCAACATGTTCGATATCTGATGATTAGAATCTCCTGCATCATGTAAAGCAGTCATTCTTGCTCGGGTAAACGCAGAAATTTCACGTCCTGGCATTATAATGTACAAAAATTCAAAGAAATACCTGGCTGAATACACTGCCAAACTGACCAGATTTGTAAAAACATTTCTAAGTACATGTACTTTTTTACCACATTAAGAAAAACCACTAGGTTTAATTGAATCATTTTATATACAGGGGGTCCAAGACATTTGACGTTGTGTGTATAACCAGAAAATTTTAGGCTGACTCCATCATTCCTTTGAAGAAACAGAACCATTTCCGTCAATCTTCGTTTTTGTTCATGACGATGACCCTTGTACTGGCCATATTACTTTTTTCTCTCGACATCGTCGTTTGGACAAATTCAGCTGCTCAGAGGACAAACGACACCAGTGTGTTTTTCAGGAACTACACTACATTCTACCTTGTATATCTGATAGTAGTCACACAGGAAATATTATTTTGGCACCTGATATTGTTCATAAAGATTAGGATTTCTGCTCTGAACAAGCATTTGCAAGGTTTGGGGAGCGAGAATAAGCCACGTAAGGAATTTTGCGTGCCAGATTATGGGGATAACGTCAAATTTGGTCGTGTGGTGGTATGTGAAGCTTTAGAAAAAATTGAGGTGTGCGAAGGAAGTAGCAGAATGAAGAGAAGTTTTGAGAATATGAGCTTAGGTAAGTTAAGACGTTGAACTAACTACTATCCATATACAGAGTGTATATGGATAGTAGCTCTATGAAAAACTTGGCAAAAGTTCATCTTAGAACTCGTAGAACACCCTGCATGTATATAGTTGTATTTTTAGGTGAAAAAGTAACTGCCTTGACAAAATTTCAAGAGACAATCTTCAATGCTGTGGATTCTATCAATAGCAATGAAGGATATGGAATACATGTGAGAGAACAGATGAATAAATGAAACGATTCTTTTATATTTTTCTTGTTTGTAGTTGATCATGCTAAGCTGTTTGCTGCACTTGATAGTAACCCCATATTTTCTGCTTTCTGAGATAATGAAAACGGATGCAAATCTGTTGTTCGCCTGTCTCCAAACCGCATGGCTTTTAGCTCATATCGGGAGGTTAATAATCATCGTCGAACCATGCCAGCTATGTTTAGACGAAGTAAGAGTTTTTTTTTACTATTATGCTTACCTTTAATTACCATTTGTACCAATTTTTAGCATCACAGAACTTCGGTGCTGATTTGCGAACTCCTAACAAACGACTTTGAAGAGAATATTAAAAAATCGGTAGGTATGTTAAACTCAGACTGGATTCTAGATAAAATTGTGTTGTTTTAGCTGATGATATTTGCTATGCAGGTTAACTATTGCAAAATTAAGTTTACACCCTGCGGTTTCTTCAACATCGACAGGTCTTTGATAACATCGGTGAGTTATGACTGTTTAAAAAAAATTTATCCTAGATTTTTGTGAATTTTAGGTTGCTGCTGCAGTCACAACGTATTTGGTAATCCTATTCCAATTTAGTGACAATTGAATAAGATATTTTCAATGTTCATATGATGTATTTAATTGAAAATATGTCTACAATGGAAATCAAACAAGCAGAATATTCTTCGTCGCATTGTCCCTTATTTTTCCCAACATCTTCTGCTATTAGTAATTTGTCTTTGAATTCTAAGTCGTCCAATCTTGTTAAGTTCTGGACGTCACTATAAAATTCTAGTGACGGTCTAAAATCAATAAAATCAAATAATTCATAGTGAAATAAACGCTTTCGTTTCTTTGTACTCACGTGAATATGAAATGGACTATCTTCTCAAGCAATGTGTCTTTGCCTTTGACATGCATCGGGGTTTCTGCTATTTCACATATAGATCGTAGTAGGCAGTCCTCCCCTTCCAAGCCAAAGCTGAAAATAGAAGTTTGTCTTGGTTTACTTTTCCTACGAGGAAAAAATGTTAAAAATACCTTTCTAAGTATTGTACCAAGTATTCGTAGAATTTAGTCCTGCTAATGGTAAAAAAGGTGTGGTCCTGTCTAGCAGGAATTGTCAATGGTTGTAGCTGTGATACATTGCTAGGCAAATTATAGTTGGTTTGGGCACAAGCACTGAAGTTAATGGACCTTCTAGGTAGAACTAAAGGTACAGTTAAGCCATATGTGAACTAAAACAAACAAAAACAAAAATGTGGTAAAGATAAACAATATTCATACGTATTTGGGTTGAGAAAGATGTATTTATTAACACAGACCTGCAAGACAGTGGTGCTTGGAAATACCAGTGCCCTTTTCGAAATGCTGTGGTGGTTACAACTACACATCAGCAGGTATATATTTAACAAATATATACATTTTGCTGTAATCATTTTGCTAGTACTAGTGTTGGTGCAATGAACCTGTTAAATGCCAAGAGTGTTAAAGTTTTCGGTAACTATTCGAAATCGGAGCATTATGCAAATTTTTGTTTGATGGTAACTGTAAAATTGAATATCATTACATTTAAGTTGTACTGCTGCATATTTATCTATACTAATGTATAGATACGAGTTAGATACGAGCACTGTTAGATACGACTGTTAGTGACCTTCTGGTTGGTCAAAAGGAGTCACATACAATCAGAATTATAATCGTGTATCAGGTAAGTGTTTATACAAAATATCAGATATATTTATTTATCCAGACAGTGTAAAATTTTAATACTACAACTGTACAGGGTGTCCCATTTGCACACTGCTACTACTACTACTACAATTTGGGCAAACTATTTAAACACTTGCTAAAACTGATTAGAAATATAATAAAATACATTTATGAAAATAATCATACAATTGTATAATGTAATAATCAACTGACCTTTGTAATATTTTGCTTCCTTAAAAAGATACAGGCCTCAATAAGTTTTTTCCTTTTATTTCATTTTTTACGATAATTTCCTTGTTGTGCAATTACACTGAAATTTTGAAAATATAAGTTTGTTGTTAGATAAACGCGAATATCTAATTGATTTTTTAGTTAAAGGTACAGAGTGGGCAAATTTCGATGAAAAAATTCATAAAATTTTCTTCTAGTAATTATCAAATGTTAAACGCTGAAAACATATTTTTCCTACTTTTGTATACTAGTATGATTTCTCCAAATACGTGTAGAAGAAAGAATGTAATATTTTAATCTAAATAGCGTTTGTTGCAGACAATTTCGTGGAAAAATAAGCTTAATAAAGGCATTTAAAAACAACAAAAACAAACGCCTGATATTGCGTTTTCGGTCACGTGGCTTTGTTTGCATTCTATGGCAATTTATTATAGTCGACGGCCAAAATTGTAGAGAGTGACTAATCGCTAGCGTGTAGATAAGCACGACGGGCGAGGCATGCGAGGAGCAACATTTCATAGGCGTACTAAATTTGAATGCGAGCGTGCCACTTGATAAGAGTTAAAACACACAAAATTATCAAAAATAAGTTGACGTCGGGTGAACCTAGCACATTAACAATTTACTTTAAATGTACCACCTGTGTCATCCTCTCTACAAATTAGAATACCGTCCTTTTGGACGGCGATTGCCCACCATCACCCACTTACAACTACCTGATGCGCACCCCGCGGATATCACACTTAAGCCTTGTCCTCATGGACGCGAAATTTACGGATTTTTGCACGAATGTTACAGCTTCTGTTTTAATTATTTGTGGCCGGAAAATCTCAACTTCGGGCTGCATGTATATTTTTCTTTGTGTTGACTGCTATAAATATGAACAGGTTTATGAGTCACTCTCTACAATTTTGGAAGTCAACTATAATGATAATATTTTATTATGTGATTATTGCCGCCACACACAGGTATTTTGATCTTTAATCTATATAAAATTCATGCAACTTCCCCACTGAAATTCAAATAACACATTCGACGTAAATTTTTGTGTAATTAAATATACTATTACCTGCAGAATAGTAGCCCTTGGAAACAGCAGCGCTCTCTTCGAAATTCTATGGGGGCACCTTTGCATAAAATTAATAAAAATACCAACAAAGCTGTAAGCTTTATGCAAATTATTTTCAAATGTTAATTATTCACTAAAGCCTGAATATAGGACGTCTTCACATACCTAAACGGTTTTATCATGTAACTGATAATTTGTATAACAAACAAATCTTGTATGTAAATATTTTTTAATAGAGACACTTGTCCGTTACAACTGCCTTTGTAGTCCATTGTAGGTAAATGTTCAAAATCCGACTATGTAGTTCATTGTTGATGTAAAGATGAGCTGTTGCATAATATGGAGGTATTGTACTTTCTTGTTTATGCGTCTAATACAATTGTTCACTATTTTTTAATTAGTATAAAAATATATTGTTCTAAGGCCACAGAAATACGTAATAAATAAAAATGCCTAAAACAAATTTTTCTTCAAAATAAACTAAAAATACAAACATTGAAACTAACGAAATTAACAAATGGTACCAGCATAAAATTACAAAAATGAGTTTCAAATGAATTTCTAAATGAAAAATCAGAATGTACCTACTTGTGATGGTGAAACGTTCACGATAAAACTTAGTGGTTTAAATTTATAGTTAGCTAATATTACTCATAATTTTTAAGTATGCTTTAGATTTTCCTATATAACAAATTATTTGATTTTTGTAAACACTGGTGTGATTTTATCTCGTTCACAGTTACTTTTTTTTGTGAGCATTGAGAACAAACAATCTCAACACACACAAAACTAACGGATACAGTCGAAATTCGTTACTCATATTTTTACTCAATCGATGACACTGATTTAAAATTGTTTCAAACTGTTGCGAAAAAAATGCATTTTTGTTCTTCGTACTGTTGATATTGTCACGGATTTCCCAATCCGAATTTTACTACTGCCAGAAAAACAATCCGTTAATTAATTACTTCTTTATTAACTATACTCAGTACACTACTGAACACTAATTAGAACTCAACTAAACACTTATTTAATTAATCGCTATCTAAGTCACTTTGATATCTCCAACTAAACACTTCAATTCAACACTGTAATACAAGACTAACTAAATCGGCCGTTTATTTTTCTTTTATAGACCCAACGAATATTCCAGGTATATTCTAGTATCTCTAGATTCATCTTCCCGAACGACTCGAATGCTTCTCGTCGATTCCCCAATTTTCTAGTCCCGTCTCGATCCACGGCTTTTTGTTTGTTTCACAGAATCGTGTAGGGGCGATCGGGGCAATCTTAGCATTTCACGATACCACAGTCGTCGGTTTGGGTGTGAGTGGGGCAAATTCCGTGACAATATCATGCGGTGATAAAAAATCTCGTGACCGAAACTGTCATATATTTTACTACAATACTTTTTAATACAAGTACATATTACAAACTTAAAATTAGACAACAAAAATTAGTCTATAAAGGAAGGATATTACAAGCCACAGTATAAATATTCCTAAGAATCCTAAGACAGCTTTCAGTCCTCTGTCAGCCCATCGCAACCTGCAATAGACATATTTTTATTAACTGAAAATTTTTCCAAGGTCAATTCATGTTAGATAATGACTGGACAAACTCAAGTTATGTGTCAAATCTAGATGGAAGGTCTCTTTTAAAGGTCGTTTCAAAATGTAAATGATGGTACTTGGTACTTTTTTGTTGATAACATATTTTCAAGTGAACTCAGCAATTTCTGCGCTTCTGGGTTAGAATATCTCAGAACCCGGTCGCGATGGAGCTATTTTGAGATTATATTTGGATTGATCGCATCGAAATCCTTCGTAAACCGTTTACTTACTTGTTGTAGAACTTTCTAGATTCCGGAACAGTTTCTAGAGGGTCTTTAGCCAGATAGACACGAGCGCCAATCCCAAAAGTTAGGAAGAAATCGTCCCAGTCTAGCTCCCTAAGATCGCAGAAGAACACACCCTGATCTTTCTTCGTCATCCTTTCTAACATCTTGTGGAGATTTGACGACTTAAACTTGAAGGTTTTATTACAAAAGTAGCTCATCAGTGCGGAGAAGTTGTGAATTTTTCTATACGCTTGCACCATTCTACAGGTAAAGACAAATGTATACAGGGTATTTTTAAATGAAGTAGCAAAACTGAGACCACAGGTGAAAATAAGTCGATTTAACCTAACTTACCTATATCCTAAGTCGTATAATAAAATAGGTACAGGGTGTTAAAGTTAAAACTTTATTTTCGATATTTGCAGATAACTTCTAAAAAAATCCAAATATTTACATAAGTAAAATTTATAAATCAGGGTTTTTTCGGGCGAGAGAGCGCCAGTTGGGGCACACCAGGTCTCTTTTAAATAGCAGAACTTTTTTGCAGCTTAGTGTATCCATCTGACTGTCGAAACAATCGATTCTCCTACCTGTTTTATTTGGAAAAAGTATACCTTGCTGAAGTCGGTAGGAGATATAACTGGTATAAAGAAATCTGTGGTCTCATTTTTGCTTCTTCATTTATGAAAACACCCTGCACAATAGTATTCAATGTTTCGTATATTTATTTGAAAAAATGTAGAGCCGGCAACGCCGCGTCGTGACGTCATTGAAACCTAAGTTTTCTAAGTGTATTAGGTTTACCTTTACCTCGTCTTCTTCCCCCTGAGGAATAATACAGCGTCTGCGATCACTCCAGGTGTGAAGTGCAACAGGACCACCATTACCAGATACGTATAATACGATTTGACCATATAAAAAATAAACACCCATAGACAAAGAAATGACGGGAAAGGATAAGAGTTCTTACTGGACATGTCTCTGAAGTCTTTCCAGGCGATTGGCTGGAAGAAGAAACATCTTCATATACAGGGTGATTCGTTTTTATTCTATGATCAAGCTAATGATGATTCAAATAAGTGTTTGAAATGTCATGTAAATGTGTTATTTTATTTATTATGTACTAAACAAATACATACAGTCCTTCAAAGTGGGGCTAAATATTTCGAAAAAAATTAATATCTCTGAATTAGAACTAGAATATCCAAATTTGGTACACGATTTAGGTTTATTATTAGTCTTCTTTGACTATGAATCAAAACTCACCGCTAAAATCGATCGAATATAGAAAGTATGATAACATCCCTGGCAAATTTTAATTTAAAGCACTTTCATTACTCTTGTTAAATTTAAAAAAACTTTCACGGAAAAATGCATTAATTAAAACAAGATTTTAATAATGTTTATTAGAAGAAATCAAAAAGTTAGTCAAATTTTTAAGACAAAAAGACAGTAATTAAACTATAAACTAAAACTGAAAAAAAAAATAAATTAAAAGTAAATAAATGAGTACCATTTTCTCTGAAACATAAATTAATCTTCGCCGAAAGGACAATGTTAAAAATAGCCGATTGTTGGCTTATCCGGGGGAACGCATAAATCATAAAAAAATCAATTGATTATTGTTAATTAACATTAGAAATGACCCAGAAATACGTCAGATAGTTGGGGAAATGTCGCTACTACCCCTAAACCTATATAAACTACCCTTAAATAGCTTTAAATGGATAATCATTAATTATTGTTATAAAAATGCTTGAAAATGATTTGAACAGACAGTATGTTAATATAAAAAGTGATAAATAACTGTAAAAATGTCCATTCCACCCCTAAAAATTAAAAAAGCGATTTTCAAGAGCTAATGGTGAGCTTACTTCTACATCAAAAATAGATAAAGCTTAAATGTTCAAGGGAACGCCTATTGCTAGAAAAAAATTATAGATTACTGTCAAAAAATGCAAAAACTGATACTAGAGTACATTAAGTAAGTGGGGAAATATTAATTGCACCCCTAAATCTATATAAACTGCCTTTAAATAGCTTAAAATAGATAATCATTATTTATTGTTGTAAAATTCGTTTAGAATGAAAAAAATGCTTAAATCACTTTTAAGGTTCATTTATACTATTGCGACCTGAAAAATGGGCGCAAGGATAAATTGCCATTTTTTCAGTACGCTCTCGCAAAGTGAGAACAATTGGCGCTATTTCGCCATTGAATGGGCACTTTTACAGTGATTTATCACTTTTTATATTGACATACTGTCTGTTCAAATCATTTTCAAGCATTTTTTTCATTTTACACGAATTTTATAACAATAATTAATGATTATCCATTTAAAGCCATTTAAGGGTAGTTTATATAGGTTTAGGGGTAGTAGCGACATTTTCCCATCTATCTGACGTATTTCTGGGCCATTTCTAATGATAATTAACAATAATCAATTGATTTTTTTTATGATTTATGCGTTCCCCCGGATAAGCCAAAAATCGGCTATTTTTAACATTGTCCTTTGAGTTTTACTCTGTCCAATAAATGACGATCGTTTCTTATAACGTAACGTTTATTCGTAATAAGATTCCACAAATATTCTCGGGATTCAATTGGCCAAGTATAAATCAATGTCCCCCAAAGAAAATGATCATATTTATTACCTCGTCTTAACAATTTATTTGGAAACTTAAAATTGCCCCATCAGGTAATTCAGAGATATAAATTTTTTCTAAATATTTAGCCCCAGCAATTGTTATAAAAACTAAATATTTTGACAAAACCAAATGCTGTAGAGAAAAGTGCTCTATTATTTTTTCCTGTCTATCGTTAAAAACGAAGTAATAAAACGTCCACTATAATGCCCGCTATAGACTATGCGTGAATGTGATTGCGATGCGTATGGCATTCGTGCATAGTGGCCGTGTTTAATGTTACTAAGCGAAAGCGAGCACATGCAAGCCGCTTTCTGCTTGTGTTCAATAGACAATTGCGCTGGACCTCAAGCGCTTGGAAGCAAACCAAGCTTAAAATATTTCGGCTCGGTAGCTTACGCTTTATTCAAGCAGATGTTCTGCGCTCAATTTGAATTTAAATTTTAGGTTAGGTTGTATTTATATGATTGTGGTTTTTAGTAGTTTGTATAGCCGTAAGATTGGTCTTCAACCTTCTTCAAGCGGAGAACAAAAAAACCATCGTTTAAACGAACCGCGGCGCTTGCCAGCGAACTTTCAAAGCGCCATAAGCCAAGCCCTTAAAAAACTTGGTAACATTAAACGCAAGCGGTTTTGTTCGTTAACAATCCATTCATAAAAACCCTACATACGATGCAGGAATTCCTTACAAACCGCGTATCGCGAATTCACGCTTAGTCTGTAGCAGGCCTAACACTTAACTGGTCGTACCTTGTCGTTAGTGGTTTCGTAATGATACACTGGTATTTCAAAATTCTCATCGTTCTGTTTGGCGTTGGCGAACCTTTGCGCTGCATCCCAGGCAGAAGCAATCAGGCCATTAACACACATGTCGACTGGGACAATATTGGCATGGGAGTCCTCGTCGCAGTAGAGTACCCTTAAAAGTCCCATACCTGCACCATAAAACACTCCAGTGGCGCCGTAAAAATTGTTGATCCACCCCCTGGTTGGTTCTTTGTACGTAGAAACAACTAGAACGAAACGTTGGATTAAAATAACATCAGAAGTCCTCCAAGCATGTTTTAAAGTAGTATATATATTTAAGTTAACAATTTTTTTTCGCGAACGGTAACAGAATGATGGCAGCAAACAAGTCTTGAATATGTTACAACATCGTGCGCATAACGAATCAGGATTGTCAGGTGTTTGTACACAATAATTACAAATGCAGCTCAACATACTTACTGTGAATGGTTTCCTTAGAGATCTTTTCACAGCACAGAATAAAATGTGGAATAGTTACAAGTGTTCAAAATGAATGTTGCTTGGGAAAAGCATTTACCGTACAAATGGTACCCCACATTTTTTTCATTTAGTTATTTTTGTAACAACTGCAATAAATAAGACAATTGTGTTATGTACAATAACTTAATTTGTATCTAAACCGTGTTTGAATTAATATGGTTTAGGCGCGGTGACTATCATAACAATAGCAACCTAATAAACAATAACAATTAGCAGTGTCAGAATGATATACTGTCGAGACAGTACGAGATTGCCTACAACAAATTTAAAGGGTGGTGTGCTGAAAGCTACAATAACTGACAGCACTGGATCTGGCATAAATTTAACTCGCTGCAATATCAGCACTTGCAATTTACATGTAGTGCATAATAAATTGAAATCGTCCTGTTTATAATAGTTACTGTTTTGTGTGGAAATATTATATTACTTAAAATGTGTATTATATTGTTTAATTAATAAAATCATAAATAAAATAACAATTTATTTTGACATTTGTTTTATGTTCTATAATGAAAAATACTGGCGTTCTAGAGCAAAAAAGTATATCGCAGCTAGGCGATAAAAAGATTCACTTTGCCAATTGAATATTTAACGAAAATGACTACTTTTGATGACAATTTTCGAAAACAAATAGTTTTTTGTTGCTTTCGGTCAGATATACAAACCCCTTTAGTATCGACACTTATATTCAAGACATTTTGTAGATTTAAATCTGTTTTTTACAGTTCTTACCAATGGCAGGTCTGTAGATTCCTGTTGGAATCTTCTCCGTAAGCTGCTTGACGGCGTCTTCAGCAATTTGTTTCGTGTACACGTACGTGTTGGGAAACTTTCCCACGAAGCTAAAAAATTATATAAAAACGCGATTAAATCAATAATAATATTAATATAAAGATTAAAACATCTATCAACATTTTTTTATATTAGAAAGGTTAAAACTGTCAAGAAATGTATATTTTCCAGTTGCAAATTTGATAATGATTGAAACTTGGAATGAGTAGTGTCTCCAAAGTCTATTTGTAGACTGTAAAACATACGTTAGTTGTGTGTGTATAGTATTCATGTCTGTTTTTTATAATTGTGTTTTTTTAATAAATCGCCAAAAACCAATGTAACGCAAGAATACCAAATTGATACCATTGGCGTACTTAAATCGTGTGTGACATTTTACCGTTACTAATTATTTGTACATAAGTTTACTACAACAAATATTTTAACAGACCTTTAAAGTTATTTCCCTTAAATCATGGAATACACAATAGACATTTACAATTGGCATTTCAAGGATGTGTTTAATATTGAAATTTTAGCGAGCCTTTAAAATTTAACAGCACGATACAGAATCGACTTTATACTGCAGATTTGATCGTTTCATGGACTTACTACGGCCTCATGTTATTCAAGAGTAAGCTGTCAAGGGATTCAGATATTTCTATGAGATGTTTGTAGTCCATAGGAGGTTGGTAGATCTTTTCTTCTATCACGTCGTGGTGGCAGTTCGAGTAGGCCGTGGACACGTGGAGGAACGATTTTAGGTGTGGCATTTGCCAAACCAACGAACATATATCTCTGGTTCCTCTAACGTTGATAGCCACTGCTGTTTTTAGGGGTTCGTCGAACCGAACCGTAGCTGCCACGTGGAATACAACGTTCACCTGGTGGAATTTACGAAACTCGCCATTAAATGAAGTTCTGACATTGACAAGATGGGAGATATTTGGTATCAAAGAACATACATATGTGCGACTTCAATAATAGCTACGAATTATATTATTATATTATTAATATTAATTTGAGTTATACATATTATTCAAGAGATAAAAAATATACAATCATTCTCAAGTAAATTTACCTCATCTATCAGCAATTTCCTATCTTGATCGCTAAGTCCTAGGCCTGGAAAAGCGCAATCTCCTTCTACCGCCACCACTTTCTTCCGAAAATCTGGACAAGTCCTTCTCAACCTCGCAAACACCAGATCGTCCAGTTTCTCCTGCAATCTGGCGTCTACATCCTTCCCCTTCTTTTGTCTTATCAGAACGTAAACGGTGGACACAGGACATGACCTCAAAAGTTTCTCCACGAGGATTTGGCCTAAGAACCCGGTGAAACCAGTCACGAAGACTTTGGCATCTTTATAGAACTCTTGGATGGGAGTCAAGTTCGCCTCGTCAATATCTATCGTATTGTCAACGTGTTGGAATTTTTCGATGATGATCGAAGCTGGAAAAAGTGTCAGTATAAATGGGTAACGGAAGATGCGGATCATATGATTGAAATGAGTTTGAAAGGTTGACGTAAGACTTACCCAAGTCCATATTGATGACACAGTTTGTGGCTCTTACCCAAACAAATTTGTATCCAATTAACGATACGAACTTTACGATGTTTTCATTTGAATTGAATCGGTAATTATTCACCATATATAAATAAAACATATTCCTTAAACAGGTAAAAATAATAATGAGGCCGCATTAACATAAAGAGAGGCATAAAAAATATACGAAGTGTCCCCGTAAAATCACTAATTCACTGAAGCACTGTAAACTATTTTACTCCTTTATTCTACGACAGAATAGTGTACACATATATGAAGAATTTGATACAGTGGAAAACAGACAACGTAGTGGACGTCCTCGAGTATCTAATGAAAGGGAGCATCGGTATTTGATACAATATTCCCGTAGATACCGCACATCTTCAGCTTCACTCAGGGCCCCCTTTCAGGGTACGTTTCGCCGTGTCATATCAACACCTATTATTCGAAGACAAATCCACAACGCAAATTTTCGCGCTAGAAGACCATTACGGGTCCCCACTCTACTTCCAAGACATCGTGGTGCCCGTTTCCAGTGGGCGCGAGAGCATAGGGGTTGGCTTTTACGCCAGTGGCGGTGGGTCTTATTTACAGACGAAACCAGAATTGGGCTGGTTACTGATGGCAATCGACAAAGAGTCTGGAGAGAACCAGGTCCTCAACAGCGACTTCATTTTCCCCGTGAGGTTGCTCCGTATGAGGGGGGTACCGTAATGTTTTGGTCATGTCAATATGCTGTTGGAACGTGGTGGAGGTCATACCGACCTTTACTCAAGTAGAGAACTTGTCCAACAATTTCTGCCAGTCGCGGCCTTCTAGTTTTATTTTTAAAAATTAAAAAAAAAATACTTACATCCAGAAAATTTGTCAGAAAATTGGTCCTACCATACGTAAAATGATCCGCTGATTCCAAAAACGTCAAAAAATACAGGGTGTCCTATTCAAAAATATAAATTTACGGTAATTTCCGGTCAAACCGGAAATGTCATGAAATCCAAAATGATCTCAAAGAATTCATGGTACCATCTATAAACCCACCCAATTTCAAATTTTTATCAGCAGTTATAAAAAAGTTACAGCGTGTTCCCACTTTCCGTTGTCACCCTGTATATTTTTGGAATGATGTTTAGCCCTCTTTCCGTTATTAAAATAAAATATACGGTGCTCTATATAAAACACAAGTTGTGCTCATATCACAAAAACCGAGAATATTATTACATTTATTTTTATGCCATCAATTGTATCTCAAAAAAGTGCCTCTAGAATGTTCAAACCGTTTTACGATATCTTGAAAATGAAACGAAAAAAGGGCACCAGTAAAATAAATCTTCAAATCCGTTTCAAAGAGTACCATTATTATTGCAATAGATTGTATTACCTCCTTTGTGAATAAGTTAGCTAATCAAATTTTTATACTTCTTGTTATAATCCTTGTCGATTGTATTGTAATATTGAAATTTAAAATGCTAACTACGTGATTGTTCATTCAACTGTAAGGTGAATGCGTGATTTCCACAAAGAAAAAACGTATTACGAAAACATTTTGAAAATATTTATTCCGCGTCACCACTATTATTAGAAACTAAATCTAACAATATTATTTTTACTGATAAACAATGAAGAACGAAGGAGAAAATACAGCGTGAACCGTTGAAAACTGTTTAACCAGGGTTAAAGCTGGAAATAGAACGTTACATGAAATAAGCTAAGGATAAAGAATTCTTGTATTTGGAACATGTAAGAGGGAAGAAATCTCATTTTTGACAGTAGATGCCTTAAAATATTGTCAATCATTTATTAGTGTCAAAATTCCGAACACAAAAACTCATGTTCCAAGAATGTTTACGATTACTGAGATAAATGCTGTATCCTGCCAGTTGGAATCGATACAATTGGAGGTATGCGAAATTCCTTGGACTCTCCAACGCCAATGGTTACACTGGCCATTGCTTTCGGCGCAGCTATGCAACAATGTTGGCAGATTCTGGAGCGGATATGACACTTTTAAAGCGACACGAAGGTTGGCGATCAAAAATTGTAACATCTATTCTTAAAACTGTATTTTGACGAGATGTTACAAAAATAAATTTCAGAATTCAGTTGAAAATGGTCAAATACTAAACAATGAACATTAACTATTAAGAATAAATTTGTAGAAGGCAGACATCACAGACCATAATATTGTTATTCCCATTATTCCCAGGATGGTTACTAGTATTCTATGAGCCCATCGATATCTGAAAAGAAATGAATATTTTATAACTTAAGGTCGCCGCATTTCACGCCGTAAAATGATCAGATTTATGGTGTTTTCAGGTACAGAAATCTCGAAAGATAAAACATGTAGAACAAGACTAACAAAATTCTTGATGTTTTTTTTATTAATGTTACATGTTATAAAAATTTGACTAGTCGACCCAAAGAACCCCGGGACGGTCATAATTTACAAAATAGAACCTTGTACCGAAATGTCTCCATATTTTTTTAAAATCGTCTTCAATTTAATTTTTTTAATATGTCTCAGGATTTTTGCAAGTTTATGTTACACTCCAAAGTTTGCTATTCATGTTACAAAAGAAATAAAGCGTTACCTAGTCACCAGAATCTTCCCTTGTGAAACCGTATCCATGAGATCTTTGGATAGGTATAATCTAGTCCCAGGTACGTATGTCATAAAAAACTCGTCCCAATTAAGTCTCTTCATGTCACAGAAAAACACATCTCTATCTTTCTTGGACATGCGCTCCAACATTGAGCGGATATTGGCACAGTTAAATTGGTAGGATTTTAGGGAAAAATACCCGACGCGATTCATGAAAGTGTGGATCTTTCTGTACACCTTCATTAGCCTAGAAATAAAGAAGACGGAATTATTTTTAAATATTCCTCCAAAACTAGTCAATAACCTACTACCTACTTCCTTTCTTTTCCAATGCAGAACATAATGCTGTCCAATATGAAAGCAGGGACCGAGTGCAAGAAAAAAGTCAAAGTTACGTAAGCACTATACCTATGAACTAATGCTAGGATGTAGATCCATTTACTGTGGACAGAAGGTAATCTTTTGCCATATTTAGCGGATTTCTCTTTGAACTCTGTCCATGTGAGGGGCTGAAGTTAAAAGAAACGATAAAGTATAGAATGTTGGGGAACATAACAAATTTAAAAGCAGGTTGTTAAAGGTATTCCGATTATACTTAAAAATATTTATGAGAAACAAAGTGTTAATTTCGTTGTAATGGAGAAGTTGCATGAATTTTATATTGGTTTGAAATGTATTACAGGGTAATCTTTAAAATAAATATTGCTATTTGTTATTGATTTTTATGATCCTTAAAGTTTATAAAAAAATCTTGTTTGTTACTTTTTTTTATTATGCTTTTATAATAAAACAATAATTTAACGTAGCGAAGTCAGATATAAAACTATACACTATATTTTTAACCCCCTGCCCCTAGGTTTACATACCTGGTCAGCACTGTTCTCATAAGTATATACAGGGGTTTCAAACGTCTGCTTTTCATCTTTTGACCTTTCGAACTTCTCTGCCACATCCCAAGCCGCAGCTATGAGACCATTGACGCACATATCTGCAGGTACGCAGGCTGCAGAAGCCTCCCCATCGCAGTACATAATTCTTATTAGTCCTAGTGCAGCTCCGTATACTATACCAGTAGGTCCGTAAAGATTGTTGATCCATCCCCTGACCGGTTCCTTATAGGTGGACAACACTGCGAATATACAGGGTGATTTAGAACTTATCTAAACAAATTTGGGAATAGATGCATCACGAAAAATGTAGTCAATATCGTAATTTATTTTTTTTTATAAAGTTTCCGAAAAAAAATATTAAAATTTTACATCGCTAAGCTACTATAGTGTCTAGCCAGACGATTCTGAATACTAAAATCCGATTACTTTTTGTAGGTATTAGGTTTTTGTGGTTTACATTAGTAGTTGATGGATATGGTTTTAATTTATGGCGATGTGAAAATGCTTTAGCAGAACGATTCCCCGGTAAACATGAGCCAAATACAGTTACTTTTACCACGGTGTGCAGTGAGTGCAAGTGTAGTGCAACGCGAGGGAAATTTGCAACCGTATCGTGGAAGAGATGGAGATCCAGGATGTCCCCGGCGTGCAGCAGTGTGGCGTATCATACAATTATTACTGTACTATGTACGCAAGCGTTAATACTAAGTGATTGGACTAGGACGACCGGTACCACGGTCGCCACGAGCTCCGTTTTGTTTCATACTCTCGTACTCTCGTACTCTCGTACCAAATATGCACACCGAAATTAAAAATTGGTTGTTATTTTAACACGCCGTAGCTGGACAATGGCTGTCCTAAGATCCCATATAAACTTCTTTCATATTTACCCATGGGAGGTCTATAAATTCCCGAGGGAAGTCCTTGCGTTTCTTCCTTGATAACTTGTTCGGCCATTTGCTTTGTGTATATGTAAGTGTTGGGATAGTTGCCTATGAAACTGTAAAAGGACTTTGTTAAATATGATGGAAATTACTACACACAACGTCAAAACTCTTGAACCCCCCTCATTCTCATTCTTGTTAAAGAAATCTTTTTGTCAGAAAAAACAAATACATTTGTAAAAGTATATTGTTTCTTGAATCTTTCTTTTTTGTGAAATGAATATGTTCGATAAACTGAGTACTTAGAAAATGAAAATCCAGAAATGTGTGATATTTTTGACAAAATATATTAAATCAAAAAGAAGTAAAAAAGCAAGTTATGACCGGTATGACCTCTACCACATTCCAATCGCATATTGACACGTCTGTGTATAAAGATAATCAAACGGTTAACGATCTCTTGCGGAGTATTGTTCCATTCCTCTTGTGCCGCCACGACTAACTCATCTGCAGTCTGAGGTGGAGGAATATAATTATGAATGGCTCTAGCAACGAAATCCCACGTTTTCAATAGGATTCATGTCAGGAGAGTTAGCTGGCCATTCTAATCTATTGATATGTCCTGCTTCGTGTGTCTCTTGAACCCTTCTTGCGCGATGTGGTCGAGCGTTGTCGTCCATAAACACAAAATTTTCACCTAATTCATTACGTAGGAGGTAGATAATGGGCGTAATAACTTGTTCGATGTAAATTTGACTGGTCGTATTCTGTGGTATGCGAATTAATGAGGTGCGGCGGTTGAACATTATTCCACCCCAAAACATTACGGTACCCCCTTCATACGGAGCAACTTCAAGGGGAAAATGAAGTTGCTGTTGAGGACCTAATTCTCTCCAGACTTTTTCACGACTATCATCAGTAACCAGCCCAATTGTGATTTCGTCTGTAAATAAGACCCACCGCCATTGGCGTAAAAGCCAACCCCTATGCTCTCGCGCCCACTGGAGACGGACAGCACGATGCCTTGGAAGAAAAGTGGGGACCCGCAATAGTCTTCTAGTACGTATATTTAGGTTGTGGAGCCGTCTTCTAGTCGATATAACGGCAAAACGTACCTTGAAAGTGGCCCCTGAGAGCTGAAGCTGAAGATGTGCGGTGTCTACGGGCATATTGCATATTTTAAATATATCACTAAAGAAAACACTCTGTGAATCTTTAGTTTTGTCTCATTTCAACTGTCAAGATTTTATTTATGGACCCTGTCTTACTTCTGTTAACAAATATAGAATTCAAAAAGTTCAAAATTCATGTTGTCGGCTAATCTACAGTTTAAAAAAGTTTGATCATATATCGCATAAAATTAATGAAACTCATTGGTTGACTATGGAAAATCGCAGACTACATCATCTTGGAAATTTTGTACATGGTCTCGTTATAAGTAACAATACTTCCTCTTTACTCAAACTTAAATTCATTACTAGAGGCAATATTCATACGCGCGATATTCGTTTTAAGAATAAGTTTACTATACCCCTTCATAAGACTACCTTGTTTCAAAGATCTTTTATATATAACGCTATTAGTTTATATAATTCTTTACCTGATCAGTTTAGAGTTTATAATATTAACAAATTTAAATATAAGTATAGATTATTTTTATTTAGTAAACAAATAAATCAATGATTTATTTATAATGATATACTCACAATTTTAATGTCGTAAATATAGGTCATTATATTTAGTAAGCAGATACTTCGTTATTGTAATAGTAACCTTTGATGAGCCTGCCTTATACCTTTACATTGTACTATTTTTGTATATTCTATTTATTACATTGTTTTATATACCGATTATAATTATGATTTGTATCTATTAATTTCGTTCTGTTGGATTATATCCACATTACCTTACCATATAGGGTTGAGTATGAATAGCTTATGCTAGACTTCGCCCTTTTGGTATTGTTATATACTTTTAATTATATAAATTTGTACTATTATTTCAGAATAAAGTCCATTTATTATTATTATTATTATTATTATTATATTGCACCAAATACCGATCCTTCCTTTCATTAGATAATCGAGGACGTCCACTACGTGGTCTATTTTCTACTGTATCAAATTCTTCACATCTGTGTACTATTAGTACAACAGATGATCTAGGAATGCCCAACATGTTCGATATCTGATGATTAGAATGTCCTGCATCATGTAAAGCAGTCTTTCTTGCTCGGGTAAACGCAGAAATTTCACGTTCTGGCATTATAATATACAAAAATTCAAAGGAATACTTAGCTGAATACACTGCCAAACTGACCAGATTTGTAAAAACATGGGTAATAAAGTAAGTTCAAGGTCTGCAATTTTTTATTGTCGTTTTTGTTTCCTAAGTACATGTATTTTTTATCACATTAAGAAAAACCATTAGGTTTAATCGAATCATTTTATATAAAGCGGGTGCAAGACTTTTAACGTTGTGTGCATTAACTGTAAAAAACATCTTTTAGATTCATGAGCAAGGACGTAACGTTTTTGTTGGATTTGAAACATGTTTCTTTTTAATAAACAAAATACGTTTTTTAAATGCAATCCTGTCTATGATTTCATCGAAAGAAATTGCAAGAAAAATGAAATAAGGCTGACTGAAAAAAAGTTAAAAAATGCTATTTTTTCTTGGTTTCGTTCAAAATAAGCGTTGAATTTGAACTATTTTTGACTAGTTCATCAAAGTGGCCAGTTTTCTTGTTGGTTGAATTAGATTAGATCGTCTTGGAAATAATTTAAAGAAACTCTACACAAATTTCTACAACTATTCAAGTAAATAATGGTATATGACATTATACCAATTCATATGTCCATTAAATAGTTTCCAACGTACTTCTATGGAAACCAAGAATGCTACGAACTTATCATCATTGTTCTAACAGTTAAGATCACCGTGTTTTATGACTTACTGCGAGGTTACTTGTTCTAAAGTTAAGTCGTCAAGAGACTTGGTTACATCTATCAGATCTTGGTAGTTCATTGCTGTTGGGTACACCTTCTCTTCTATAACATTTTGGATGCAATTGGAGAAGGCTGTAGAGACATAAAGGAACGACTTTAAGTGTGGCATCTGTTGAGCGAAGACACACAAGTCTCGGGTTCCGCTCACGTTTATAGCAACGGCATTCTTCAATTTTTCATCAAAATTAACTGTGGCTGCGATATGGAAGACAATATTCACCTGTGGCAAAACATTATAGTAGATTATAATTACTTTGGAACAGACTTACCTCGTCGATCAGCAGTTTCTTGTCTTGGTCGCTCAGGCCAAGGCCTTCAATGGCACAATCGCCTTCTATAGCGACTACTTTTTCGAGAAAATTTGGATGAGCTTTCTTCATTCTGTTGAACATGAAGTCATCGAACATCTCGTTCAGTCTACTTTGCACGTCTTTGCCCTTCTTACTTCTTATGAGAATGTAAAGTTTGGATATAGGACAGGACCTTAGGAGTTTTTCTATGAGAATATGGCCTAGAAATCCTGTACTACCTGTCACAAAGACCTTAGCATCCTTGTGGAAGTCTTGGATGGGTGTTAGATTGGCTTCGTCGATGTCGATTGTGTCATCGACGTGTTGAAGTTTTTCGATGATCAGCGATTCTATAAATAGCTACTTATGTAACAAGTTGAGAATAGAGACGCAAAATTGTCCAACGACAATGGACAATGCGTCGAGTTCTTAAAACGCATCGATTTAGCACTAAATTTCATACTAGATTTTTTGTGAAAGCAGAGAATTTGATATATTTATGCGTTTATTTGTATTTTTAAACATTTTAAAAAGTGAGCAGGCATTGTTTATGGAGCACATATTCAATGCTCTGCACCATGATTTACTTGAACAAAAACGTAGATATTAGCAAAACAAACCTAACTGAATTTTTTAAAAAGAAAGCTTTCGAATATCAGGCAATGAAATCAAATATATTTACAAAACTGGAAATAGAACGCTATATGAAACAAGCCGAGGATAAAGAATTCCTGTTAGCCAAAGTTCTTTTAATCGTTGGAAAATTTGGAGCATGTAGGAGGAAAGAAATCATATTTTTGACAGCAAATGCCATAAAATCATTCATTAGTGTCAAAATTCAGAACACAAAAACTCATATTCCAAGAATGTTTACCATTGCTGAGAGTAGATTTTAAATAAAAAAATCTCCTTGGATCTGCATCTTAGAAGTCATGGTCGTGGTAAGATCAGAAGAAGCGCTTTTCGATGCAATTTAAAAGAATTTTTAAAAGTTTGATTTTAGAAACACAAAATATCTGAAAAAAGCGTATTGTTTCAGAAAATATGAAAATTTGAATGAAGAATATTTATTATTTAGTAAAAAAAAAAAATTTAAGTTGAGCGGTAATATGAAAACAAAGTACCTACCGTAGAGAAAAATGTTGCTCGAGAAATCCATATTATTTTATCATACTTTATCAAAGAACGAAAAAACAAGAACACATTGATTGAACAGCCTATACAACTATACAAACTTATATGAAAATGATAATTTGTGCTGAAACTAGAACATTTTGCAGTAAAACTCGAAAAATAAATTGACAAAACGCTATTACTGGTATGCTATATACTTACCCATAGCTGAATTTGTCTAAACTATGCCTCGTCAGTTTGTATGTGTGTCTGCACCTACACTATAGTAGCTATTGTAATTTAGGCTCTTCCAAATAATCGTGGGATCAATTAAAAAATTGAATTTTTTAACATACAATCACCTAAGTTTTTAAAATGGTAATATGAATAATATAAAATTTTCCTTACGTGTTTGATAACCTTGACAGTGGCTATTTTAAATGCCTACTACTGATTAAAGTTTTTTTTATTTTTTTCCGAGTTAGACGTGGTAGCTGCCAACACCCTAAAAAGGAAGGAAAAGGATTTAAGCTCTATAGAAATTACCCAAAAATTTTATTAATACCTTCTATTGAGCTCAAAATCTCTCACCTTGATTCTCGGAAACCTACGTTTCTATTTACCCTTGCTCTTTGGTATTACTGAAATTTTGCATTCAATTCGAGTTTAGTGGACTTGACTGCTGCCTTTGTCTGCGTAAGCCATTGCTTTAACTTAAAATGCACTTTCTTATATTCAAATTTACAAAGTTATCAATTATTTTCACACACATATTATAAATAGATTAATAACAAAATGTTTAGATACAGTTTCTGCTCCTTGGTGTAGTATTGGTATTGCCTCTAGATATTTTGCAAACTAATCTTGAAACGACTTATAAATTTACATTTACTCACTTTTAGTTATCGGAGTCGATTAACGAACGTTATAAAATCAATACTATTTTTTATAGTGCGATCAAGAGGTCCTAGCTGATTAAATACTATAATGTTATCTAAATATACCATGCAGATCTCATTCGTGAGTTCAGTTGAAATAGAATTAACAAATTGTTGAAAAGTGGAAGCAGCGTTAATTAGACCAAAAGGCATCCTAATATATTCGTCAGCTATGCTGAAAGCCGTCCGTTAAAGGAATTTGGTGATACGCGTTATTAACGTCAAAAGTGCTAAAGAAAGTAGATTTTTCAAAAAATCAGTTCCATTTAAGTTAGGTAATGGATAATAATCGCGTCTAGTCATTTTATTTAAAGGTCTATAATCAATACACATTTTAATTTTATCAGTTATTATTTTTTGCTTGAAATTTCGTCATCCTGTAGAATTGTTGCTTAACTTACCTAGATATTTGGTATCAAAGAACATACCGTATGCGCCAAAAGTATGGAATAAATTCAATAAAAACGAAACAATTATTTTTTGGGATAAATCCTCGAACAGGTCAATTTTTAATTTAAAAAATACATATTTTATCGTAAAATGCGATTTTAAAATGTCATTTGTTTTCGAGTAATGACATCATCGATTTTTTTTAAATGGCAACACCACATTTTTTTTCTTGATTCTGAAAGATCGTTTAATTCTCTATCAGACAGTACTAAAATTTTGCCCTCTTACATGCTCTTGCTGAAACTATATGGTATCGTCAGAAATGTCAGGGTCATTATCGTTAGGAAAAAGTACTGCAAGGGCTCGCACAAGGTCATTTTCTAGAAACTCTAAATATCTTTGTCCTGTAAGAGTTCCTTCAAAGAAGAAAGGCCCTACTATTCTGTCGTCAACTATTCCAGCCCACACATTTAATTTCTGAGGGTGTTGGGTATGTGCTTCTGCCATCCAATGAGGATTTTTCCGACTCCAATATCTGCAAGTTTGACGGTTTACTGTACCATTCAGACAAAATGTGGCCTCATCTGAAAAAAGTATTTGCCGGTGTAAATTTCTATTTCCTTGACATAAATCCATTAGAATTTCGCAAAAGTGTAAGCCGCGATCGGGATCATCTTCATTGAGTTCCTGCACAAGTTGAATTTTGTAGGGATGATATTTTTCCTTTCTCAAGATACGTAGCACTGTGCTCTGACTAGGGTCATTGTTTAATGCAACCAATCGTGAAGAATTATGAGGATTATCCACCATACTTATCAAAATGTTCCGTTTCTGATTTTCATTAATGCTTGGACGTCCAAGTTTTGGAATATTTACACTGTTTCTCTAAATTTAGACCCTACCTTACTGACTGTTGATTGGCTGATAGGGCGATCTGGATATTTTTCATTAAATAAATCCCAAACTTCCTGCTGAGTTCTAGTCATATTCCCGCATCCGATAAGAATTAATATTTCAATTCTTTGAGTAACAGTTAAATGTGCCATAATACTTTAAATTGAATAATAATTTCTATGTCGCTTACAATACTTATTACAAAGTCAGTGTGACAATGACACTTTGAAAAGATTTTCACCTACGTGATCCATAAAAGAACTATGGAATTCGAAAAATTAAACTTGATAACGTTTTTGCTTTATTTTAATTGATTTACGTTTTCTAACATTCAATCGTCATTTACTCGAAAACTTTCCTATGTAAGAGGGCAAAATTTTAGTACTGTCTGATAGAGAATTAAACGGTCTTTCAGAATCAAGGAAAAAAATATGGTGTTGCCATTTAAAAAAAAATCGATGACGTCATTACTCGAAACAAATGATATTTGAAAATCGCATTTTACGCTAAAATATGTATTTTTTAAATTAAAAATAATTGTTTCGTTTTTATTGAATTTATTCCATACTTTTGGCGCATACTATATATATGACATTATTAATAAAAATTGTAGGAACATTGATATGAATAGAGCCTAAATATCTTTACAATTACAGTAAAATATGTACAGAACTAATAATAAAGAATAATATGGTCAAACATTGTGGACGTAATTCAATGTTGGCCGAGAAATTCGTCCGCAGAGTAATTAGTTTCGCACAATACCTGATACAAAATGTGTAGCAAATATGTTGTCTATGTTTAAATAAATTTCATAGATATTTGCATATAATGTAAGTCATCCATGTACGTATGTACTGATTTCCATGTATTACGTATTTTACATATTTGCTACAATGATTCGATGCTGTTAGAACAATAGGGTTTAATAATTATTTGTCAGCAGTGAATAGGTTTACTACGGGTACGTGCTATTTTATACTTTTAAAGGGCTATTTCCGTAGCAATGTATAAAATATAGCTTTCTATTTCGATTTATACTTATTTTCAAATAGCCACGTACATCATCAAGATGGAGACCTCTCCCCAATCAACAGATTCTTCGAAAACATTAACATTTTTATCACTGGTGGCACTGGGGATAATTCTTCTGGAGAATCTTCTGGTGTCCTTCCCCAATAATTCCCCAGATGTACAAGCTTTTGCTATAATAATAACACTCCCTCAAAACAGTTTTTGAACTTCTTGAAGTTCTGAGTAGAAATTTCATTAAAACTCTATTGGTGAGTGAAACTACTCAGAACTAATGTTAAAAGTTTAAAGCAGATTTCATTATGAATAGTGGCATTATTATTGCAAACGATTGTACGTGCTGACGATGAACAGAAAAGAAAAAATTTGCACACCAGATTACACAAGCTTTTTGACGACGTTTTATTATCTAGGCTGAGGGAACAGTATTCTCAGTAGATAGAAGACAGTACCTGTTAAAGGGGACTGTCAACTTTCTAATTTAGGGATCAACGTGCAGGAAGTGATGAAAATGATTTTATCGATCTTACTTAACTGTTATTGATGATATTGAGTAAGAATATAATTTCGTATTTTTTTTTTTGCGAAATAACAATTTTATTTTGTAACCTAAGAATGATTCAATTATAAACAGAGTGTCCCACAATGGTGTGCGCTCCTTTGGAGGGTGTGTTCCTTGGGTCATTTTAAGGGAGGTACTTTCTATAAAATTTTTCGATTTGAGCCGTCCTTTACGAGATAATGGCTTTTAAAAAATTTGGGTTTTCGCTTTTTTTCTCAAAAGCGGTTAAATTTATAAATTTGAAAATCGGTGACTACATTTAGTTATTTAAGTTAAATTGTTGAGTACGATTTTTATTTTTACGAAATGTAGACAAAGAAAATGCGTGCCTGCATAAAAATATTAAGAGGGGGGAAATTTTGTAAATTGATTGTTCTATTTACTGTAATTTTTTCATATTGGCAAACGTTTAGAATAAAAAGTTCTACTTAAAAAAAATAAAAGAAGTTGGTGGTTGCCACCCTTGTAGATATTTAGTAAAAATAAAAATCGTACTCAACAATGTCACTTTATTAACTAAATGTATTCACCGATTTTTGGATTTATAAGTTTAACCGTGTTTGAGAAAAAAAAAGTGAAAACCGAAATTTTTAAAATTTTTTAGAAGTCCTTATCTCGTAAGGGAGAGCTCAAATCGAAAAAATTTATAGAAAATACCCCCCTAAAATGACCCAAGGAACACACCTTCCAAAGGAGCACATCATTATGGGACACCTTGTATAGTGTGTTCCAAAATACTAGGGCAAAATTGCCAAAAAGAATGAATTAGTATATAAAACTTACCATTTTTCTATTATATTTTATATTTTTACCCATTTTTGGCAGAGCTATAACATTACCGATTTTTTTTAAATAGTACGTTTTGTACAAGGTGTTTCAAAACCACATGCCAATGTTGGTAGAGCTGATAGAGCATGGATAAATAAATGGGGTTTGTTTATTAAACTTGTGACTTAGAACCAACTTTTTTTAGCAAATAAAATTGTACGCCATTGACTTCTGGACAAATTGGTATACATCATTACCATTTCAGTACTATAACTGCTCTTATCACTATTATATTTAAACAATAAAAAAAATTGCAAAATCTATTCTTAAAAATATATTTTATTGAGATATTACAAAAATAAATGTCAGGAATCAAGTAAAAATGGCCAAATCTTAGACATTAACTATTAAGAATAAATCTGTAGAAGGCGGACATAACAGACCATAATATTGTTATTCCCATAATTCCCAGGATGGTTACTAGTATTCGGTGAGCCCATCGATATCTGAAAAAAAAATGAATATTTTATAACTTAAGGTCGCCTCATTTTACGCCGTAAAATGATCAGATTTATGGTATTTTTAGGTACAGAAATCTCGAAAGATAGAACAAAACTAACATCAAAAATAAAATTCTTGATCTTTTGTTTATTAATGTTACATGTTATAAAAATTTGACTAATCGACCTGTTTCGGGAATTTTCAATATCTTTTATTTACCTAATAATGAATTTGTGAGTAGAATTTAGGGATGCACTGTACGAGTATTTTCTGTTAAGTTAAAGTATTCATATTGCAAATGAAAGAAATCATTACCTAGCCACAAGAATTTTCGCTTGTGGAATCGTGTCAATGGGATCCTTAAGTAAGTAAACCCTAGCTCCAACTGCGTACGTCATGAAAAAATCATCCCAATCAAGTTTCTTTAGGTCACAGAAGAACACATCTTTATCCTTCTGGGACATGCGCTCCAACATTGAGCGGATATTGGCGCTGTTAAACTGGTAGGATTTTATTGAAAAATAACTGACTAGAGCCATGAAAGTGTGGATCTTTTTGTATGCTTTCACAAGCCTAGCAACAGACAAGAATAAATTATGTTTGGCAAAAAAAGTCGATTAACTATTACCTCCTTTCTTTCCCAATGCAGAACATAACAGTGTCCAATATGAAAGCAGGGACCGAATGCAAGAAGAATATTAGAATTAGGTAAAGGTAATACCTATGAACTAGTGTTAGTGTATAGATCCATTTACTGTAGACAACGGGTACTTCTTTGCCATATTTAAACGAATTCTCTTTGAAGGATTTCCAAGTCAGAGGCTGAAAATAAGCGAAAAATAAAAGGTATAGAATGTTGAGGACATAATAAAATAAATTTAAAAGCTATACATGTCTGGTGGAACCGCTGGCGAATGACTTCGGTTGTTTGCTATAAGTTTTCCAGGTGTAATTTAATGTTGGTCGGGGCATTAGCATGTGGGCGGAACTCTTTTGACCTTAACGTTATCACGTAGTCAAAGTATCAAGTAATAAAATTTGTGTTTTTTTTATATATTTTTAGGTATTAACAATATTGTGTGAAACTAACTACTATGCGGATTAAAGCCCCGACCAGCGTTGAATTACACCCACAATATCTACCCATATGTTCTTTATTATTAGCTTTTGTAACATTTTTTTACTGTATTGGAAAGGTATTTTAAACTAATATAAATCATATTTCCTACAATTCCTATCAGTGAAGTCATATGTATGCTCCCTAATACCAAACATCTAGGTATGCTAATGGACAATTCCACAGACAAAGCTCTATTCAATAATTATCTAAAATAAAAATTAATCTAGCTAAATTTACTAAAAATATCTAAGATCTAACTCGAAAATTCAACCACAATAGATGAGATCTGACCTATTTCTGCATTTTTAGGATTGCTTGTTCAGGTGGCCTCCTTTAAGTCGAGTCAAATATCTAAGTATAAAAATTATTATACCAATAAATTAAAATTATTCGAAATTAAATGGAAATCACACTGATCCCCTTACCCCTGGGTTTACATACCTGGTCAACACTGTTCTCATAAGTATAAACAGAGATTTCAAACGTCTGTTTTTCATCCTTTGACTTTTGGAACTTCTCAGCCACATCCCAAGCCGCAGCTATGAGGCCATTGACGCACATATCTGCAGGTACGCAGGCTGCAGAAGCGTCCATATTGCTGTACATAACTCTTATCAGCCCTAGTCCAGCTCCGCATACCACACCAGTGGGACCGTATAGGTTGTTGATCCATCCCCTGACCGGTTCTTTATATGTGGATAGCACTGAGAAAAATGGATACAAGAAGTTAAAAATGGATTTTGCAACTGCAGACCTGTACCAACTAGCAGTTTAATGTTTTGCGGAAGTTGAAATAATGTATATAAAACATGAACAGACATACTGATAAGTTTTTATATTTTTAGGTATTAATAATATTGTGCAAAACTAACTACTCAGTGGATAAAAGCCCCAACCTGCGTTGAATTACACCCACAATATCTACCCATATATTCCTTATTATTAGCTTTTGTAACATTTTTTTACTGTTTTAGAAAGGTATTTTAAGCTAATATAAATCAAATCTTCTACAATTCCTATCAACAAAGTCATATGTATGTTCTCTGATACCAAACATCTAGGTATGCTTTTACATAAAAGGTGAACATTTTTCAAGTAGGTATAGTCATATTTAATTCATTGACAGGATGTCACTTTTTGTCATTGTCGATATTTAACTTCAAATAATTTTAATTTTTATAATAATTTGTATAGTTAGATATTTGATTCAACTTAAAGGAGACCACCTGAAGAAGCAATCCTAAAAATGCAGAAATAGGTCAGATCTCATCTATTGTGGTTGAATTTGTCGTGTTCCCACTGCCAAAAAAGTGAAGTTAGATTTTTATAGAGTGAGTAAATTAGATTATTTTCTTTAGATAATTATTGAATAGAGCTTTGTCTGTGGAATTGTTCATTAGCATACCTAGATGTTTGGTATCAGAGAACATACATATGACTTCATTGATAGGAATTGTAGAAGATTTGATTTATATTAGCTTAAAATACCTTTCTAAAACAGTAAAAAAATGTTACAAAAGCTAATAATAAGGAATATATGGGTAGATATTGTGGGTGTAATTCGACGCAGGTTGGGGCTTTTGTCCACTGAGTAGTTAGTTTCACACAATATTATTAATACCTAAAAATATATAAAAACTTTTACATAAAAGGTGAACATTTTTCAAGTAGGTATAGCCATATTTAATTCATTGACAGGATGTCACTTTTTGTCATTGTCGATATTTAACTTCAAATAATTTTAATTTTTATAGTTAGATATTTGATTCAACTTAAAGGAGACCACCTGAAGAAGCAATCCTAAAAATGCAGAAATAGGTCAGATCTCATCTATTGTGGTTGAATTTGTCGTGTTCCCACTGCCAAAAAAGTGAAGTTAGATTTTTATAGAGTGAGTAAATTAGATTATTTTCTTTAGATAATTATTGAATAGAGCTTTGTCTGTGGAATTGTTCATTAGCATACCTAGATGTTTGGTATCAGAGAACATACATATGACTTCATTGATAGGAATTGTAGAAGGTTTGATTTATATTAACTTAAAATACCTTTCTAAAACAGTAAAAAAATACTGATAAGTTCTAAACCAGAATATGTCTTGTGGCAGCGCTGACAACTAACCGTGTATGTTTGCTATAGGTTTTCAGGTATAATTAAAATGAATTTGGCGATTTAGTTTGAACTGTTAACGTATTCGTAACGATATCTACTTTCAACATTAGTTCTCAACTGTCTAATGAAATTTCTACTCAGAACACGCAGTCTTCAAGACGTGCCTTGAGGCGGTGCCATTATTATTGCAGTAGATTGTACTTGCTTGATAGTGATTAAAAATCTGGGATTTTTTTATCCTCAATACCTCCGCCATAATTTGCATATAACCTTTATAAATGTCCTTTTATAATTACCAATAGGGGGCCTATAAATTCCCGAGGGAAGTCCCTGTGTTTTGTCCTTGACAACTCCTTCAGCCACCTGTTTTGTGAAAATGTAAGTGTTGGGATAGTCGCCCACAAAACTGTAAAAGAAAAGGTAGTAACGTTTTTGTTGAATTGTTAACATGTTTCTATTTAATAAACAAAATAAGTTTGTTAAATCCAATCCTGTCTATGACTTCATCGAAAGGAAAATTGAAACATGGCTTTACAAAAAAATTCAGTGTTGAATTTGAACTATTTTTCAGTCCATAAAACTGGCCAGTTCTCTTGTTGATTGAATTAGATCAGATCATCTTGGAAATAATTTAAAGAAACTACACAAATTCTACAGTTAATCAATTAAATAACGATATAGGACACTATACCAACTCATATGTCCAATAAATAATTTTCTAGATATGTACTTATATGCAAACCAAGAAAACTACGAACTTATCATCATTCTAATAGATAACATCACTGTGTATAACTTACTGCGAGGTTACTTGTTCTAAAGTTAAGTCGTCAAGAATCTTAGTGACATCTATCAGATGTTGATAGTTCATTGCTGTTGGGTACACCTTCTCTTCTATCACATTTTGGATGCAATTCGAGTATACTGTAGATACATAAAGGAACGACTTTAAGTGTGGCATCTGTTGAGCTAAAACAGACAAATCTCGGGTTCCGCTGACGTTGATAGCAACGGCTTTCTTCAATTTTTCATCGAAATTGACTATAGCTGCTACATGGAAGACAATATTCACCTGTGGCAATATATTATAGTAGATTATAATATTATAGATAGATTAATTATAGGTAGATTAATATATTATAGTAGATTATTATTATTATTATTATTATTTTCTCCAAATTCTGAGAGTATAGCTTATAATTTCCGCAGAGCCAACTTTCCTGAATTATATAATGATATATTAATTACGGATTGGAGTTTTTTTATCTCAAATTGATAATGTAAATGATGTATGCTCCGCTTTTTATGCTATTCTTTATTCAATCTTAGATCAACATGTTCCAACATACTCTTTTAAAACTAATAACAAATTTCCGTTTTGGTACACCACTGAAATAATGAACAACATCAGACTGAAAAACAAGTATCGATTGAAATATAAAATTGAAAAAAATTTAAACTTTTTGCTTGAATTTAGAAGACTGAGGAGTCTGATAAAAAGTCAAATAAATAATGCTTACAAAAACCATCTAAATAATGCACACAATTCTGTAGTAAATGACCCTACCAAATTTTGGTCATATATTCAACAAAAAAAGGGTACATCTAGAATACCTAATTTGATTACTTACGAGAATAATACTTTCCAGTCACCTAAATCTATTGCGAAAGCTTTTGCTGATTATTTTAATTCTGTGTATTCAGAAACAAATAGTGACATAGACCATCCCGCTCAGCAATTATGTAGCCATGATGCAGCTCCTTTGCAAATATTAAATCTAGCTGATGAAGAAATATTAAAAGCGATTAGGCGTTTAAAAGACAAAATGACATCGGGTCATGATAAGATCCCAGCTTTTTTTGTGAAAGATTGTTCAAGAGCTCTCTTACAACCCCTATCTGTTATATATAATTTAATACTAAAAACGTCCACGTTTCCTGAGATATGGAAGTTGTCGAGAGTATGTCCGATCTTTAAGAGTGGTAAAAACTCCGAAGTTAAGAACTATCGACCGATTTCAATTCTCTGTAATTTCTCAAAAATATTCGAGATAGCTATCTATAATCGCATCTACCCTGCTACAAAAACCGTAATATCATGGGATCAGCATGGTTTCATGCAGGACCGATCCACGGTATCTAACTTGTGTCTACTTACACAATTCATTTCCAATGAACTTGATATGCAAGGGCAGGTAGATGTGATTTACACAGACATTGCTAAGGCGTTTGATCGTGTCGATCACAAAATTCTTTTACAAAAATTGGAGACATCCGGTTTTAGTTCCAATTTGTGTAATCTCTTTGAATCATACCTTCTTAACAGAAAACAATACGTTACATATCTTGGACACAATTCTAAAATTTTCACGGCAACTTCCGGAGTCCCTCAAGGATCCAATTTGGGGCCCTTGCTTTTTTTATATTTTATTAACGATCTAACATCTGAGCTGGAGTGTAAGAAACTATTGTTTGCTGATGACTTAAAACTTTTTAGTAAAATATCAGATATTGGGGATTGTCAAAGATTGCAAAACCAATTATATATATTGAACAACTGGTGCGCTAATAATTGTCTTCAGTTAAATGTAGTAAAATGCAAGACTCTAAGTTACACCCGTAAATTGCACCCAATAGAATATAATTACAGAGTAGATCTGGAGATACTTGATAGAGTGGACTCCATAAAAGACTTGGGCGTCTTATTTGATTCGAAACTAACATTTTGTCAATATATCAATGATATTACTACATCTGCTTTAAAGATGCTAGGCTGTATTATGCGCAACTGTCGGTCGTTCTCTAACGAAGCAGTTTTAAAATGTCTTTACAACTCATACGTAAGATCTAAACTGGAATATTGTTCGTTAGTGTGGTATCCACGATATGATTGTCTGAAGTTTTGTTTAGAAAGTGTCCAGAGAAAATTTTTTAAATTTATTTCACTTAAAACTGATGGCTTTTATCCAGAAAAAGGTTATGACCATGCTACTTTACTTAATAGATTTGATTTTCCTTCTTTAGAGTTTCGCAGGGATCTAGCAAGTATCAAAATTTTATACAATTTATTCCATAATAATTTAGAATGTCCGTCTTTATTATGTCAGTTTTCCTTTCATGTTCCTCGATTAAATTCTCGCCAAAATTGTACATTCATTTGTACTAGAGCAAGGTCTCGCGGTCTTAAAATGTCTCCAGTCCATATTATGTGTCAAAATTTCAATAAAATTTCAGATGTATGTGATATTAATTTTAGCACCTTTAATCAGATAGTTGAAACTGTTGGTCTGAGATTTAATAGCGATAATATTTAATATTTAAGTTTATTTATATTATAGTTTCCATATCTTCTTTATACAATATTGTTAAGACGCTTTTGCGCACTACATACTGCATCAGATACTATATAATATGTTTACGCAATTCACTTTTTTTTGTAAATAATTTGTCATATAAATGGATTTTATCTGTTGGGCAATAAAGATTATTATTATTATTATAGTTATTTTGGACTTACCTCGTCAATCAGCAGATTTTTGTCTTGGTCGCTCAGTCCAAGGCCTTCAATGGCACAATCGCCTTCTATAGCGACTACTTTTTCGAGAAAATTTGGATGAGTTTTCTTCATTCTGTTGAACATTAAGTCATCGAACATCGCGTTCAGTCTACTTTGCACGTCTTTGCCCTTCTTACTTCTTATGAGAATGTACAGTTTGGATATAGGACAGGACCTTAGGAGTTTTTCTATGAGAATATGGCCTAGAAATCCTGTACTACCTGTCACAAAGACCTTAGCATCCTTGTAGAAGTTTTGGATGGGTGTTAGATTGGCTTCGTCGATGTCGATTGTGTCATCGATGTGTTGAAACTTTTCGATGATTAGGGATCCTATACAAATTTGTTACGTTTTATTTCTAAGCAAGTCGAGCAAATAATAGTAGATCAATATCCATGGATATAAAGTCAAGAATGCCAATACTTTTTCCAGGAAGTATATCAACAAGTTTATTGGAAATGGAAGTGATATTCTCACTTTAAAAAGACATGGGGGATGGCGAACAAACACAGTAGCAGAAGGGTACTTAGATGACTGCATTTCTAAAAAATGTGAGATAGCCACCCAAATAATTACGGGAGAAAGTACTACTTCAAGTACAAAAAAACGTTGCCTTATTTTTGTTTCTACCACAAGTACTTCATCAGCCACCACGAATTTGGAAAATAACAAACAGGAACTCATCTCCACCACCAGAGTCAATATTTCTTCAGAGGGAATTTCTATTAGTAATTTAACTAATTATACCATAAATTATAGCAATATTTAGTTATTGATGTTAATTTAAACCTCAATTTCAACTGTTTTCAATTTTTATAAATAAAAATAATTAATAAAAAATCTGTTTGAAAGAAAAGCATTATTATACATTTTTAAGAAGTTTGTGTATCAATAAAAGAAGTCTATACACTACAGCTATTTGAAGTTTCTACTTGTTTGCCTCCCGAGGGAGGAAAAGTACTACTTTCCTTCCTGAAATGAGGAAGTAAAATAATATTTTCCATGTGGAGAGTTGAAAAAAATGATTTATATTAGTCTTACAATACGATAAAAAAAACTAATAAAGAATATATGGGTAAATATGGTGGGTGTAATTCAAATTCAATGCTGGTAGTATAAATATAAAAATATGATAAAAAAAACAAAGGAATTATTCACCGAAATATTTCTAACATCATTTCCTGTAAAAAGCACGGGATTTACTTAAATATTGCTGTTTAGGCCATCTTTGTAGATATATTACAAAATTTATTAATTATATTATATTACATTCGGTAGATAAAAAAAGTAAATATACAATAGAGGAAAAGTCGTTATTATTTTTTACGCACTATCGTTTATCAAAGAACGAGTACGCACTGTATAGACATCCAAGTGTAGAAATGATAATTTGTGATGAAACTATTTTGCAGTAAAACTCGAAAAATAAATTAACAAAACGCCATTACTAATATGCTATATACTTACTCATAGCTGAATTTAGGTAAACTGTATCACAAAAGGTTTTGCCACTTTGTGTGTATGTGTTTGTCTGTACTTACACTATACCACTAATCGTAATTTAAACATTTTCAAATAGTCACGGGTCCAATTAAAAAACTGAATTTTTTAGCATACAATAACGGAAATTTTAAAAATGGTAATACGGTGATCGGACAATAAAATAAAATGTTACTTTCGTTTTGGACAACCTTGACAGTGAATAACACCCTTGACTATATACACTATACTCAAGAATAACACATATAAGTATAGGTACACTTTAGAAAGAAATTAGATTTATATTTCTGTGCATTTTCTAATCGCAGTACTTCCTTGCTTAGGAATCTTTGGCCTCATCTTGCTATTCTCGGGCAAGGCTGTGCGTTGGCAACCTCAGAATCCATCTCTGTATTCATTTAGATTCCTATTGTAAGTTAACACAGGTCACAAAAAAACCACAGTTGTCTGAGGAGCTGTTTCGACCGTTTCATCCTCAGAGTCAACGGTAGGAACCGAAAGGCGGATTTGGATAAATCTGAAATATCTGTAGTTAGAAATTTTTTTTTACAGGGATTGCATATTTACTAAGTCTGTAAAAACGCTAACTCATTTAAATTTGACAATTTTAATATAAACAGGTTCGGGAGTTGAATAGGTTAAATAAAATTACCATTGTTTACAAATATGGCCAAATATTTGTCTTATATAGCGAATAATGAAAATAATCCATAGCGATATAATAGCAAATATATTCACATAACATAAATAATGTATTATTATTTTTTTATTCATTAAGAATAACTCAGAATTATCATACACGATCTTTGTGATAGTCGGTGGCATAATAGTTATTTATGTATTAAGGGTATAATAGATTTTTGTGGATCATAAAAACCAGTTATTCCAGCAATGCATACAAAACTTTATGCACGATTGATATATTAAATATTTAATAGCTTTGAAGCAACTTCCTCCATTTATAACTTATTTTAACATGTTCGTCAATTCCGCTCTTCTACAGGCATGTGCTATTCGAAAAATCAATAAGCTCTTAAAAAACATATTTTGTTGAAATAGTAAAAAGAATATTTACAATCACCTTTATATCCAAATATATATGATCGGTAGTTTGCAGAAATGTTGTTATATGTTCCTTGGTTAAAATTTTAGATTTTGTTAGCTTGTAGTTTTGTTAGCTCCGATATTCTTTTAAGTGAGGGAAATAAAATGGCATATTTTTTATGTCATCGTTTTTTCCTATTGATAGTCTGTTCTAATCATGGAATAATAACTCCATAATGAAGTAGGTTTACCCTTACTTATTTTGGTGAAATATGCTAATAGAACTTTTTTTACCAGTTATGTCCTTAATTTTATTTTCATGGCACCATTTCTCATATCCCGCAAATACTAAGGCATACTTTTTTTATCCAACTGTCAAAAGAAGACGACTCTTTTTAATTGCTAAATATACAAAAAATTTGCCATTTTTTTATGGCGATGAAAAAACAGCTATCGAAAAAAAACAAAGATAAACCTGCGATCATGAGAAAAAGCTATTTTTTCACGGTTGTTCGGGTATAAATATTAAAATATTGAAAAATATATATTTCGTGAGTAAAATCAGTGTTTTATGACGCTTCTGACGTTTTTAAATGATTTTTACACACTTAATATAAAAAGAACTACAACGTCAAAAGAATTTGGTTATAATTGTCATATTATAATGCCATGGTACATAAAAGTTGTGATATGATTGTTAATGATTTATATACAATACAAATCATAAGAACTTCAGACTGACGGATCTACAAGCCAATGAGTAGAAACGCCATAATATCCACAAGGAAAACGCAACGATAATAGTTTTAGTAAATTGATGTATCCAGTATAATCTAGAAAAAAAAAAACAGAATAAAATAATTGGTAACATATACTTAAAAATTGTGCACTACTTCCTCATTTTCTTTTGTCCTTCGGGAATAGTTTCCAGAGGGTCTTTTATCAGGTACATTCTGATTCCTTTCACGCAGCCTTCGAGGTACTCTTCCCAATCAATATTCTTCACGTCGCAAAAGAAGGTATCCTTATCTTGATCAGACATTTCGTTCTTAAGTCTAGATACATTTCCTGACTCGAACGACCATTCTCTAAGTAGAAAGTAACTTGACACATCAATCATCTTGTCAATTTTTTTGTACAGCTTCAACATCCTAAAAGAAAAACTAACAGTAGTTTGTCTTAGATAAAGTCAAAAGGTACATTGGAGGCTGTCCTAAGCAAAATCGAACGATGTCCACCAGAAAAGCAGGTACTTTATGAAGAAAGAAGGCGGCGACAATGTAAGAAATACGATTTCTTGTTGGTATGTAAAATATATACCACAAGGAATGGATAGAGCAGTACTTATAAGCGAATCTTTGGTAAGTGTTGATGTAGTCCTCCCATGTTAACTTCTGAGAAGATAACAACGTTTAAAGGGGATAATTTTTGGGATATTTTGTACTTACTCTACTTTCACTAGATTCAAAATTGAAGACAGGAACATCAGCATTCTCAATAAAGCTTTCAGCGATGTTCCAGGCAGTCGCTATGATAGAATTCACAACCAAATCCGCCGGTACTATGTTAGATTTAGCATTTGGATTGAATTCGGCTGTTCGTATCAAACCTAAACCGCCACCAGCAACGTATCCCGTAGGACCATAGAAGTTGTTGGTCCAGCCACGAAGAGGTTCTTTATAAGTTGATTGTACTAGAAGTGAAGAAGATAAAAAAAATAGCGCTCCTGGATTTTTTATCTCTACCCTGTACATACCGACCGATGGTCGATGAATTCCAACTGGTAGTCCCTTGCCTTCTTGCCTTACAACGTCTTCTCCAATTTGCTTAGTGAAGGAGTATGTGTTGGGGTAGTCGCCCAGAAGCCTAAAGATTCATACTATTAAGAAATAAGCAAACAATTTTATAGGTAGTTACTTACAATGGGGTTATTCTGGTTAGGATATCATCAGGAAGTACTTCTGTTACAAGCAGTACTTTCTTGTAGTCTTTTGATGATGGATAAATCTCTTCCTTTATGTGACTGTTAATACAATTTGAGTAAGCTGTGGAGATGTGCACCAACGACTTCAGATTAGGCATCTGTTGAGCTAGTTTCATGATGTCCCGAACTGCTCTTACGTTGATAAACGACGCTTTTTTCAGAGTTTCATCGAACCTTACGGTTGCAGCCGCATGAAAGACGACATCAACCTGATTTTGAAAAAATTAATATTCACTTTTAAAGAAACTTATGGTCTAATACCTCTGCAGTTAAGAGGGCTGCGTCCTGGTTACTAAGGCCTAGATCTGGACATTCGCAGTCTCCCTCGATAGCAACTATCTTCTCTCTAAAGTTAGGATACTGTTCTCTGAGTCGGGAAAAAACAACGTCGTCGAATAACTCCACCAGCCTGGTCTGTGCACTTTTCCCCTTTTTGCTCCTCACCAGCATGTAGATGCAGGAAATATTGGGGCAGGACACCAGAAGTTTTTCCAGAAGCAGCATCCCCAGGAAGCCTGTGCCACCGGTAAGGAAGATGTTGGTCTTGGCAAAGAATTTTTTAATGGGGGATGAGCTTCCATCGTCTTGGTCTTCGATGTAGGTTTGGTTGTCACTGTCAAGTTCTGATTAACAAATTATGGAGAGAGAGATATCATACAGTAGCAACTATTATACAGGTTCACAACTTATCTAAAAAAATTTAGTAATAGATGGGTTGATGGAGTTGATGAACAACTTATTTTACTTACGAGATCAAAACGCCCTGTCTTTCTTTTCGTTGAAATATACACGACACATGACACAATATCAAAGTTTACAGAATAAATATATAAGTTGTATCACTCTCGAACACGTGTTGTGTGCGATCGATATAGTGTGAGACAAAAAACTTTAAATATCTGAATAATTGTCCCTCAAGACGCGGTTTTTCCTTTTTCTATTTTCTAAAGGATAAAGCAAGGTGTGTGTTTTATATTTTATCAACTAATATAAAGAAATAGCCCAAGATATAACATATTGTCTGAAGCAATTTATTAGTGATTACTTATCCGCTTTTTTTAGTGCGATTTTTTGGTTAGGAAAACTTAGTTTCAAAAATAACCCTTGACTGATCCGTTTGGCGCAAGGGCTTATTTAATAAATCTTTATTTTTTCAGAAGTGTGGCAAAAACCCAATAGAACTAAAGAAAAAAGATATAACATTTTACGCGGCACGTCGATAAGAATCTTCATTTGAAACATTGTATTTGGGCGTTATTTTAAATTATAAACAATTTGTTTTATCAAATTTTACGAAATTAAAGATTTACTCTTAGTTTAAACTTTGGTTTTATGAACATTTCGTTTAAAATAACAGATAATTGTATTTTTCCTTGTTGATACATATTTACGTGTTTTTGAATTTTTTTACGGGAAATTTGACATGCCCGGTTAGTATACATAATAAGTAAAAATCCTCTCTTTGCAGATATCAGATTTGGAAGTATCAATTAGGATTCACTGGAAGTCACAGATAAACAAATATTATTAGAATTTGTTTCAAATGAAACATCAAACATTGTTTTTGTATGAACCAACAAGTAACTTCTTGATACTGGCATTTATTAAAAAAAAGTGTAATGTACAATAATTATGGAAATAGGTAAATAATTGTGTCATGTAAATTTTAGACTCAAGAATTTTTGGTTCAAGCAGAGTTTCTGATAACAAGAATACCAAAGCTATGTTGGCGCATAAAATTTCAAGGCGCTGAAGTTCAAACTGATACACCGATTCTAAGTGATATCTGTGCGCTAACATTATATAATAAAAATGACATGTACAGTAACATCTTTAAATAAATTAAAATAATTTGTCCCAAATTAATTAATATACGTACAGAAATACCCAAAACACTTAAATAATATTAAGTACTAAAAAAATGACCTGGACATACTTATACATTAGGTTTTCATTTGAGTAATTTTTTTACTGAAAATAATATATAATTTATTAAATTACAAAACCAGAATATAATGCATTTTTATTGTATTTCAGATCAAGACTGCCAAACGTCACAAAGACTTTCGTGTAGGAGTCCAAGAAAAGCTGCGTTAAAGGAGCAAGTAAAAGCCTATATTGCATCATTTGTAATTTGTAAACAATATAGATTATATTATTTCCTATTTTGTATATTGTTGTTTCAAATAAACATTTTATTGCAAATTTTCCTCAAGGCTACTTTATTTTTTATATAGTAGAGTACGTTATATTTTATTTTAACATTTACAAGTCAATATATACGACTTCCAAGATTAACTAACAAAATACTTATAAACATTATACATTTACCTATAATCGTTTTAGAATATTTATATTTATTCCATTACAAATATTTTGTTTATACAATAAGCTGCCTTACATCACACTTTTGGAATATCCCTCGTATATAAATATTTTCCAATTCCAAAGAAACTACTGTTTTAAGTCCCTCATAATTAGCATAACATCAAAGTGCCGACAGAGAGTGGTATATCTTATACAGTATGCGCCAAAAGTGTGGAATAAATTCAATAAAAACGAAACAATTATTTTTTGGAAAAAATCCTCGAAGAGGTCGATTTTTAATTTAAAAAATACATATTTTAGCGTAAAATGCGATTTTCAAATGTCATTTGTTTTCGAGTAATGACGTCATCGATTTTTTTTTAAATGGCAACACCATATTTTTTTCCTTGATTCTGAAAGATCGTTTAATTCTCTATCAGACAGTACTAAAATTTTGCCCTCTTACATAGGAAAGTTTTCGAGTAAATGACGATTGAATGTTAGAAAACGTAAATTTTATCCATAAAAAAGTAACAATTCTGAGGTATGTAAAATAAAATACAATTGATTAAATTTTATACTTAAATTAAATGTTCGAATTGCCATCCTCCAACTTCTTGACAATGCGCAAGTCTGTGAAGAAATTCTTCTTGCACATTATGAATGATTTCTGGGGTAACTCTGCGTATTTCGTCCCGAATGCGATTTTGAAATTCTTCTAAATTACGTGGTTTATTAATGTACACTTTTGACTTCAAGTATCCCCATAAAAAATAGTCAAGAGGTGTAAGATCTGGCGATCTTGCAGGCCATTCTATCGGTCCGCGTCTGCCGATCCACCTCCCAGAAAAACAGTTGTCCAAAAAATCTCGTACAGGGCGCGCATAGTGCGGAGGTGCACCGTCTTGCTGAAACCATATGGTATCGTCAGGAATGTCAGGGTCATTATCGTTAGGAAAAATTACTGGAAGGGCTGGAACAAGGTCATTTTCTAGAAACTCTAAATATCTTTGTCCTGTAAGGGTTCCTTCAAAGAAGAAAGGCCCTACTATTCTGTCGTCAACTATTCCAGCCTACATATTTAATTTCTGAGGGAGTATGTGTCTCTGCCATCCAATGAGGATTTTCCCCACTCCAATATCTGCAAGTTTGACGGTTTACTGTACCATTCAGACAAAATGTGGCCTCATCTGAAAAAAGTATTTGCCGGTGTAAATTTCTATTTCCTTGACATAAATTCATTAGAATTTCACAAAAGTGTAAGGGGCGATCGGGATCATCTTCATTGAGTTCCTGCACAAGTTGAATTTTGTAGGGATGATATTTTTCCTTCCTCAAGATATGTAGCACTGTGCTCTGACTAGTGTCACTGTTTAATGCAACCAATCGTGAAGAATTATGAGGATTATCCACCACACTTATCAAAATGTTCTGTTTCTGATTTTCATTAATGCTTGGAGGTCCAGGTTTTGAAATATTTACAACATTGCCAGTTTCTCTAAATTTAGACTCTACCTTACTGACTGTTGATTGGCTGATAGGGCGATCTGGATATTTTTCATTAAATAAATCGCAAACTTCCTACTGAGTTCTAGTTATATTCCCGCATCCGATAAGAATTAAAATTTCAATTCTTTGAGTAACAGTTAAATGTGGCATAATACTTTAAATTGAATAATAATTTCTATGTCGCTTACAATACTTATTAGAAAGTCGGTGTGACAATGACACTTTGCAAAGATTTTCACCTACGTGATCCATAAAAGAACTATGGAATTCGGAAAACTAAACTTGATAACGTTTTTGATTTATTTTAATTGATTTACGTTTTCTAACATTCAATCGTCATTTATTCGAAAACTTTCCTATGTAAGAGGGCAAAATTTTAGTACTGTCTGATAGAGAATTAAACGATCTTTCAGAATCATGGAAAAAAATATGGTGTTGCCATTAAAAAAAATCGATGACGTCATTACTCGAAAACAAATGACATTTGAAAATCGCATTTTACGCTAAAATATGTATTTTTTAAATTAAAAATCGACCTGTTTGAGGATTTTTTCCAAAAAATAATTGTTTCGTTTTTATTGAATTTATTCCATACTTTTGGCGCATACTGTATTTATTCTGTAAACTTTGACAATATATAGAATTTAAACGTATTTTTTGGTACTTACTCATATCAACAGGTTTTTGTATGACGAGACGACACCTTTTTATCAACTGCACAATCAAACTGACGATAGTCGCTACCTCTTTTTTAAAACTACTGTTCAACTTCAATATTCAAAATTTTGTAATGGGAGCATGAATATATTATTTGGAAGAAATTGAACTGCTTGCCTCACATGCATTTCATTTGTCCCTATTTTTTTTAACCGATGATTGCGTAAGGTTAGAGGAAGTAACATGTATTTTTAGTAATAAATATTACAAATTCTAAAGCATGAGCAGTATGAGCCCCTTCCGGAGAACTAAGAAAGATATTTATTATTGCTTATCAGACGCATTTTTCAGAAAATCATTAATGTATTTAGTTGTCAAAACTCCGCGGGTGTTATATGTGGTTGTAAAATTTCTCCGGGTTTCTTTCCGCGATGAATTTGCATGGTCTTCAAAAGAACCATTTGTTTGACAACGTTTCGGTAAAATCTCATTTACCATCTTCAGGTCTTCTTACTTCTGCTTCGCGTTACGTAAGCCGAACGTAGTAAGGTTCTCACAATGTGGCCTCCAAGTCAAGTGCTCATCTAACATAATACCCAGAAATTTTACTGGTTCTGAGGTACTTTTAACTATAGAATTATTAACTTCTACACATTCTTGCATCACGACAACGCGCCAGCCCATTCCTCGTTCATTGTGCAAGAGTTTTTGGCAAAAAAAGGCATTCCAACGTTGCCGCACCCACCCTATAGCCCCGATATTGCCCCCTGCGGTTTTTTTTCATTTCCCAAGATGAAGTCGCACCTCAAAGGAACTCATCATGGCGGCGTACAGGAGGTCAAAGAAGCTGTAACCGTGGTGCGGATCGGATTAACTGCGGAGGATTATCAAGGGTGGCTCCAATTGTGGGAGCAACGTTGGAATCGTTGTGTAGAGTTAGAGGCAGACTATTGTGAAGGTCGATAATAAAATTTTGGCGAAATTGAATTTGCTTGTTTTTTCGTTGAGAAATTCCCGAAACTTAATTGCCACACCTCGTATATTCGGAGGTGTTAGGGAATATTGCTCAACGGATAATAATATCGTTTGACAGTTAAGCAGGCGCATTTGTCTTATTTGCCAACTTGTCGGTGATCACGTCCGTCTCCATAATATGCATTCGCCGTGGTGATTAGTAGTGTATTTTTTAATATCTAGATCATGCATGATCGTAAGTAAACATATTAACACATTGTCTTTGTGTTTAGATAAAATTCACACAATGTGAATACAAGGTGTCCCAATTTCTGTGTAATTCCGGCGCATCTCGGAAACTACAAGAGACACAAGGATGCGGTTTTCACAACACTGGACTATTCTTCCCAGAAATGTAAGATGCTTCAATTAGAATTTTATAGATCTTTCCGTTTTTTAGATACAGGGTGAAATTAAAAAAAAAAACTACTTTAAATGGATTCTTCGTATCGCAGAGGATAGCTGAGATATCGGAATGGTGAAAATTGCTTTTGATAGACTTCTTTAAGTGGCGTACTTGTAGGAGGACTAAACAAGAAGGTCTAAAAGACAATAAAAAATTTATTTCGGAATTCTAGCTCAATGTTTAAAAAATGGGGCAAAACTCTTTTTTTCTACGGAAAGTCGGCGCCTATATGTCAACTACCGTGCCGTCGTTTTTTGCAGCATTGTAAAGTGTAGAAACGATGAAAATAAACAATTTTATGCCTAAGTACCTGATAGATAACAGTTAATCCAGTTAGCTGCAGTATAAGTATATCAAATAGTTGTAAAATAGTAAATATTTATTAATTCACAGCATTTCTCATTGTCTCAGTTTTAGAGAGTATCGTACAGAATAAATTACGAAAAAGTGATTTTAATCGATTTTATTAGGTTTTTTTTCAAATATTTGCTGTGTAACCCCCAATTTTAACTTCAGATTCGTATTCAGCGGGAAAAAATACAAAAGATAAAGGTCCCCGCACATCTTATATGGAAAACGGTCTTCCGGTGAAATTTGCTAAAAATTTGGGAAATTGTTCGTTTTGTACCCCTGAACAAAAGTCTCAATGGGGTCGAAGCTCGAAATGCCCATCTTTAGGCTCTACGGCTATTTTTAGTGGCCAAAAACGGCGAAAATTATTTTTTTTTAAATATCATGTTTAATGCTGGGAAAGTGTTCGTTTTGTACCCCTGATCAAAAGTCTCAGTGAGGTCGAGGCTCAAAATGCCAATCTTTAGGCTCTGCGGCTATTTTTAGTGGCCAAAAACGGCCAAAATTCATTTTTTCTAAATATCATGTTTAATGCTGGGAAAGTGTTCTTTTTGTACCCCTGATCAAAAGTCTCAGTGAGGTCGAGGCTCAAAATGCCAATCTTTAGGCTCTACGGCTACTTTTAGTGGCCAAAAACGGCCAAAATTAATTTCTTTTAAATATCATGTGTATTGATGGGAAATTGTTCGTTTTGTACCCTTGATCAAAAGTCTCTATGAGGTCGAAGCTCAAAATGTCCATCTTTAGGCTCTACGGCTATTTTTAGTGGCCAAAAACGGCCAAAATTCTATTTTTTTATGTAGGAATAAGTCCATGTCGAATTATGTGTATAAGTCTCATTGAGACTTTTGATCAGGGGTACAAAACGAACACTTTCCCAGCATTACACATGATATTTAAAACAAAAAAAAAAATTTTGGCCGTTTTTGTCCACTAAAAATAGCCGTAGAGCCTAAATATGGGCATTTCGAGCTTCGACCCCATTGAGACTTTTGATCAGGGACACAAAACAAACAATTTCCCATCATTAAACATATTTTAAAAAATAATAATTTTGGCCGTTTTTCGCCACTAAAAATAGCATGATGGGCATTTTGAGCTTCAACTTCACTGAGACTTTTGATCAGGTGTACAAAACGAACACTTTCCCAGCATTAAACATGATATTTAAAAAAAATGAATTTTGGCCGTTTTTGGTCACTAAAAATAGCCGTAGAGCCTAAAGATAGGCATTTCGAGCTTCGACCCCATTGAGACTTTTGTTCAGGAGTACAAAATGAACAATTTCCCAAATTTTCAGCGAATTTCACCGGAATACCGTTGTCCATATAAAATGTGCGGGGTCCTTTAGTCTAACTCGCAGCACACATGACTTTTTTTTGTGGACCTGTGTAAACTTTTGATGTGATTTTTATCGTTTTTATGGGTTTTCTCTAAAATTTGCTCTGCGACTCCCCATTTTGACTTCAGATTCGTGTTCAGCGGGAAAAAATACATGGAAAAAATATAATGGGATCCTCAGCACACACCGCTTTTTTTGTGTGGAGCTGTATAATCTACATGTAAATATTGGTTTTCTTTCAAAGCGGTTTAACTGATACACGTGTCAACGCGGTGACCTGTCACTACGTGTGCCACCTTTGACTTTGGCAGGATACACCTAACCTCGCGGCTGACAGAAGGCCAGTGACGGCGATAAATAAGGATTTAATATAGTTTTGAAAAAAAATTTTCGCTTTATAAATAAGTTTGGAAATTTTTTGATAGATAATTCCGTTAATTCTTATTTTTCCCTATCCTCTCTTAAAATATTTGTAATAAGTCATAGTTAACCCTGTATATTATTTAATATTGAAATAATATTTAGAAACCTTTCCTTTGGTGAAGATATTAAATACAGATAATCACAAATATTTTCAGTTTAGATTTTTTTTTAAATATTATAAATACACATCGTATTATTATACAGGGTGTCTTGCAAGTCGTTACAATAATTTTAGGAGGTGATAAAATACTTTATTTTGAGTCGATTGAAATAAACTTACCTATATACCAAGCGTTACAATGTTTGTGATAATTAATATTTTAATATTTTTTAATTTAACCGTGCTTTTCTACAATTATTGAAGTGCAGAAGAAAAACAATCCTCTTTATAACAAATATTTCTATACTTCTTGTATTAGGAATTAGTGGATTGTTTAAATTATTTAACCAATAAAATCCAAAGAGGCTTCGTTACTTACCTAGAACTTCATAAACATGTTTTTTCTACTTTGTAAAACTGAATAGTCAAATTTAAACGTGGATTTTATTTAAAGCTTGATAAACATTTTAAAAATTAGGGAGCGCATTCGCCAAAACAGAGGACAGCCGTTCAGTGTGTAATAAAAATGGTTTAAGAAATGAAGAATCTTAAAAGCTAAGTTAAAGTTACGGCGTAAAAAGGAAAAGCAATGTTTCTATTAAATATCTCGGTATGCCATGAGAAAACAATTGTCCTTCATTTCCATAGCAACCGTAAATGTTAAACCATTTTTATTACATACTCAACGGCTGTCCGCTGGTCTGGCTAAGGTAGACTTTATGAAGCAATATTATACAGGGTGTCCGGAAATGATGAGCAAAAAAATTCAGGGGATAATTCTAGACCAAAAATAAATGCTACCTCTTTCTATAACATTTTTTCCAAAACGGAGTTACAGAGTGTTACAGTTAAAATTTTATTTTCGATATTTGTAAATAACTTTTTAAGAAATCCAAATATTTACATAATATTTGTAAATCGGCGGTTTTTGCGGACGAGAAATTCAAATATGTTTCTAATTTGGACGTCACTAGTAGAGGGCGCCACTTATGGCACATCATGTTTCTTTTTTGCTGCTTAGTGTATCCGACTATTGAAACAATCGATTCTCCTACTTGTTATATCTGAAAAAGGTGCCTTATTGGAGTCGTTAGGAGTAACAATTTTCGAAATAATCTTATTTGAAATATTCAGTGCACCGATTAAAAACTGTTATCGTTTCAGTTAAAGTGCCTTTTCTATTGAAAATACAGCAAAATGTTACTTGAAAAAGTTATTCAGAACGATCAATTATGGAGATGTGCAAAATTTTAAAAAAATTGATAAAATCTTTGTGCTTTGTTGAAAACTGGTTTCATCTCGCCGATCTTCTATGAGACGTTGTCAAAAAGTCGATGATAATCGCATTCTTGTATCTCTTGTTGGGACGTATTTAATTGTGCTTACAAAGCATTTGTAAGTTACGTCATTATTCATTATTAGTACTTTCTTTCCTATTGTTATCATCAGTGTAAAGGGTTAAATATTCAAATATTCCCTCCTATATATGATTGTATGGAAATTTTTCAAAAGCGAATATTTACAAACGAATGCAATTCCTTGAAACAGACTTATCACTGATCTGATGCTATAGAACAATAGTGTTTATTAATTGTTTGTTGATTGTGACCATGGCTACTCTAGGTATGTATGTATTGTTTTGTACTTTTTCCAGCAACGTAGAGGGTGATTGGGCACCCCCAATATTCGAACGGGGTGTGCAGGGGGCAAAAATGAACAAAAAAACCTGAAATACATATGGTCGAATATCAACGGTTACAGAGATAGCATTGAAAATATTTTTATACGAGTTAATTATTGTAAAGCATCAGTAGAGAAGTGTGTATTCTGTTGATATTATAACATTGATTAAACGTCTAATAAACCGAAATTAATGAATTAAATTTTAAAATGTACCACCGCCCGCCACGATACATGCATCAGCTCGTTTTTGGATTGCATGGGTAGTTCGTTGAGGTGCACGATGATTTTCTTTTATAAGTGCTACACAATTAACAATCCGATAGACTAGCGTCTCTCTTCGATTCACTTTTGTTGCATATACTACTGATTTAAACCATCCCCAAAGACAGTAATCAAGAGGAATCAAATCCAAGAGCTAATCCAGCGTTGTGGAAAGCGGTTGTTAAGATGATTGACCACAACACGGCTAAAATGGGCAAGAGCACCATCATGCTGAAAATACATGTTTTGCCTGATATCCAATGCATAACTGGGTCAAGTAATTGATTATTAATGCTGAACCGATGCTGAAAGTTACTTTCCACCGTGGCGTGCAGATTTTCATCTGACCAACGATGTTCGTTGTGACAGTTATTTACTCCATCATGAGTGAATTGAGCCTCATCAGTGAACAAAATGTATTTGTAAAGTGTATGGTTTGCGTTTATCCAATGGCAGAAGTACAACCGCAAATCATTATCACTGTCCTGAAGATTTTGGACGCGCTGAATATGGAAAGCTTTTAAACCATTTTTGTGAATGGCTTTCCATGCCGTAGTTTGATTAATTTGGAGACGGGTTGCAATGCGCCTTGTACTTACACTCGGGCTACGTTCTATCATATTTAGAATTTCTCCGCTACACCAAGACCAGCTTACTTCTCAGATATAATTCTCACATTGGGGAACATTCCAGTTTCACGCGCATTGTTGAAGACTGTCTGGAATACATTTCTATCTGGCGACGTCGATATTCAGCAACTGCAAGATTAGCGTTACCGCTGCAATACCCATAAACAAAAGTAATATCAGCATATTCTCGTTGACTAAATGTGACAGGCATTACGAAATTATGTGTGTACAATACCGACTAAACGAATGCACATGTAAAAATAAATGCAACAGTTATAAAATAACCGTTTAAATCATAAACGTCAAAATAAATGTGACAATTAGTAATCACTACTGTAGTTTGGTTTAGAATGCATAACCTACTCAAAATAAAATATCAAATAATAATAGCTTTTGGAAAAAATAGAAATAATAGCTATTTATGATATACGTGTTAAAAGTAAGATTTTATTTTGTGAGTGAAGATGAACTTCACGAACAAAATAAAATCACTTTTAACGTGTATATCATACACTATTTTTTCTACAAAACAAACCAAAATTTTCGTAGCAACCAGTGCTTTTGATTTACTTTTAACACGTGTGTTAAAAGTAACCTACTTTTAACACGCGTGTCAAAAAATGACATTTTTAACATCAAAAATGACAAGAAAAAAATATTTTCATTGCTCTCACTAACCATACGTTCATTAGACTTTTTTGTTCACCTTTGCCCCCTAAACACCCCTCTCGAATATTGGGAGTCCCCCCCCATTTCATTTGGTACTTAAACTCAGGTGATTTAAACTCATTTCCAGATACTCACGTAGATCACAGAGATGGGAACTTATCCCCTATCAAGAGATTCTTCGAAAACACCACCGTTTTCATCACTGGTGGAACGGGGTTCATAGGGATGCTTCTTCTGGAGAAATTACTGGTGTCCTGTCCCAATATTTCCAAGATCTACATGTTGACCAGGAGCAAAAAAGGAAAAAACGTGCAGGCCAGATTAGACAAGCTCTTTGACGACGTTATATTCTCTAGACTGAGGGAACAGTACCCTAACTTTAGAGAGAAGATAGTACCTGTTGAAGGCGACTGTGAACTTCCTGGGTTAGGCATCAACGTACAGGATAGGACGATGTTAATAAAAGAGGTGATGAAAACTGTTTTATCTATTCTTCTGTTGAATAATGCCCCGCTTTTTAAACGAATGATTTATTATTAAAAAAGTCATTGTAAAACCCAAGGTTTATTATAAACAATAATAATTACACTTTTTCATATATAAATTGTATACTAGAAGTAGATGTGATGGGGCTGTTTCAGTTCAAATTTCCAATCGTTAAATCCATTATCTTCTTTACTATATGTATCTTATCTAAAGAATTGTCAACATAGCCTTCTGCCGTAGAAGATTTCCAGCCCTCATGACGCTTGGATATCTGCATATCTGCACCTACGTTTGCCGCTGCTTCTATATCAGAGGGTAAACTTCCATCAGAATCACTTATTTTGGAAAGTACTTTTTGTATTTATGGGTTTATTTGACAAAGTTTTGACAGCAACCACGCGAAAGGTTACATAATAATGATCTGTAAACTTAATAGCAGGTACTTTTTTCTGTACATAGAAAACACACCAGCTTCTTGTCGCGTCAATTGACCAAATATATATATTTTTGCATTATTAACTGAAAGTAGAAACAGTTTTGTACATGGCAATGTTACCATGTATTTTTGAAACACAGTGTGTATCTACCGATTTAATGTATGCAAGTGTTGATCAATGACAAAGCTTTTCCTTTGCAAAAACTAGGTAAACATAGTATTTCACGCAGCAGCCACGGTACGATTCGATGCACCCTTGAAGAAGGCCTCCTTCATCAACGTCAGAGCTGTCCGAGATATTGTCCAACTAGCTCAGGAGATGGAAAATCTCAAATCCTTCGTGCATATTTCCACAGCGTTCTCAAACTGTGTACATAACCATATCAAGGAAGAGTTCTATCCACCCTCCATCGACTACAAAAAGTTGCTGTGTATCACTGAGGAACTGTCTGATGATATCATATCCGTAGTAACTCCTTTGTAAGTATGTTTATAGCCAACTGTCATAATAATGTCGTCATTATGAACGTCAAAATCGTTAATAATCTGCCACTTTCTAGCACCCGTACTGTAACGTGACAGAATCGTGTCATAGAGTTCACATTATGACACGATGGTAAATAGTAGTCTTAACCTTTTAAATTGAATTGCCTTTTAATTCGATATTGATATTAAATTATTAGACTTTCTCTATTTTATAAATAAAAAAACTAAATTTGGTAATGTCAATGTCATTTTTAATTTCGAATACATACACCATAACGACAATTACTTGTACTTCTTTGACTAATAAAACAAAGTACAATCAATTTCTTTTAATTACAGCGATAAACATGTTTTTACTGTTTTAGAAAGGTATTTTAAGCTAATATAAATCAAATCTCCTACAGTTCCTATCAATGAAGTCATATGTATGTTTTCCGATACCAAACATCTAGGTATGCTAATGAACAATTCCACAGACAAAGCTCTAATCAATAATTATCTAAATAAAATAATCAAATTTATTAACCTTCTAATGAAACACTCTATAAATATCTAACTTCACTTTTTGGCAGTGGGAACACGACAAATTCAACCACAATAAAATACCTTTCTAAAACACTAAAAAATGTTACAAAAGCTAATAATAAGGAATATATGGTTAGATATTGTGGGTGTAATTCAACTCAGGTTGGGGCTTTTGTCCATTGAGTAGTTAGTTTCACACAATATTATTAATACCTAAAAATATATAAAAAGCGATAAACATGAATGTAATAATTTACCTGGTCAAAGAAATATGCAAGTAAAGTTTTCTCGGTATCCATTTCGCCAATTTCCATGTTACTAACTCGCATTCGTTGAGAAAACCTATCCAACTCTTTTTTATAAAGATTTTCTGATTTTTTTTTTTTTTGGTAGAAAAAAAATTACTTTTTGCACGCAAGGCAACCACGTGAACATTCTATGATTGCTCAAATAACAATTTCGTTGTCCTCCTTACGAAAGCATATTTTTTATTTTAAAGAGAGCGAAAGTAAAACATGCTAGGTAATCGGCTGCTAAAGATGAAAAACTGTCGTGCCCTGGGTGACAAAAAATAAGAACGTCAAATAATTAATGTCAAACGTTTATTTAGAGTTGTATGTTCCTAAAAGATTTAACAGCAAATGTTGATTGAAATCCTGTTCTGAAATATTCTGGTTCTTGTTTAATAAAATAGTCAATTTCAACATTGACCATAATTTTGTGTATGCTGACCATAATGTAGCAGGGGATGATTGGTTGAACACCATTTGATGAAATTTCCATAGGTTGATTGTAACGGTATTTAGATTTGTCCGGTAACAAACTTCTGCACGCAATTACTGCTTCTTCAATGGGATTCATTTTAACTAAATTCTAGCCAAATATTAAACTTAAAAGAAGTTTATATATACTTATCAGCTTTATATTGAAGAATAATTATTTGATTGTGAACTGTTAAAATAATATTTTTTGTTGACATGAATGTTAACACTCTATTTTAGGGCTATAAACCGCCTTATACCCATGTTATTACAGTCTACAGAGGATTTTAGCATCTTTAAATTTTGTGTTTTATATAAAATCAAGGGAAGAAAGAGTTAATGTAAAGTTTAATACATTACACGCTGCAAAAACCCTTTCAGGTGCTCGGAGGTGTTCAAATACACCTCACACCTAAAAGTAAGCTTTTGCAGCTTGTAAGTAAATAAATATGTTCAATTAGAGTAGTAACAGTACATTCTGGTATGTTATTTCACATTATTGATCTAAGCAATAAATAAACAACAATATCCATCGCGTAATATTACGAATAATTCATCAGTGGACACCTTTCTCTTTAATTTAATTTACTTATTTATTAATTCTGTATCGCTTTAGGCTTGTAGGCGACTACCCCAACACCTACTCCTTTACCAAACAGATCGCGGAAGACATCATACGACAGGAAGGCCCGGGACTGCCCATAGGAATCCATAGACCATCTATCGGTATATAAATCGAGGAAATTACCTTCACCCATATCAAACTACATATATTTTCAGTAATTTCTACTTACAAGGAGCCCTTGAAAGGTTGGATAAATAATTATTATGGTCCTGCAGGTTTGATAACGGCCGGTGGATTGGGGTTGGGAAAAACCGCGGTGCTCGACAACAGTATTAACATAAACGTAATACCGGGCGATCTGGTTGTGAATTCCATTATAGCTTCTGCGTGGGACATCGCAGAAACCTTCGGCAAAGGAGGAGGAAGGAGCACTGGCGACTTACCTATTTACAATTTTGAAGGCAGCAAAGCCGCGGTAGGAAGATCATGTCATAATAGTTATTTTTACAAGATGTTTTTAAATGAAGTACCAAAAATCAGACCACAGATTCCTTAGGTGAAAGTAAATCGATTTAACATACATACCTATCCCAAGTCGCATAATAAAAAAGAGACAGGGTGCCAAAGTTAAAATTTTATTTCGATATTAGTAGAGAAAACATGCTATTTTTTCCAACCGAATACCCCCATTTAATTATTAATTTGTGCTTTGAAATTATTCACCGTTGAAAACTGCTGCAAAAACAAACCTATTATAACTATTAATGAAAACGTGTTGGACTGCTTTCAGAATTACTCCAAGAATGAGCGTAGTGGCAGTTCCAGTGGTTTAGTTCATTTTAATACTTGTTCAAGGTGGATTAACAAAAATTAGTGTAAATATTGTTGAATAAACTTTTACAAATTAAAACTTGAAATGTAAGAGTTGAAAGTGAATATTTTTGCTAAGGTGCCATTTTTTTCTCAGTAAGGAAAATATCAACGTTATAGACTACTGACAGTCGAAAAATGTCATAGTTGGAGAAAAAAATAGTTAAATTTATTTCTGTCTTATAGTATCGGCACTGTGATATAGTATTGACTTTTCTTATTTCGTAGAAACTCACGTGGGACTACATGATAAAATGCTGTCTACAATACTATTCCAAATATTATACCATCCATGCCATCTGGCATTGCACTTACATACCATGCCAAAACCGTCTTTCCTACACGGTTTTAAATTTTTTTCTTCACATTTTACCTGCCGTGCTTGTGGATACTGTTCGATTCTGTTTGGGAAAACCACCAATGTAAGTCCTACATCTCTTTTTCATCACCTTATACAGCGTGTTCCGGTTTTAAGTGCACAAAGGGGGTTGGTAGAACATAAAAAAAAATAATGCCGATTTGATATATACAGTGTGGCCCACTTAAGATGGAAACACCGCAAAAATTGCATTTATAATTCAATTTGGTCCGGGTTTTTTAAAAAAATAGAGAATTGGCTCATAATATGAAATTCCGTTGCCTATAAATCAAGGCCTACTTTGGTTTTTTCAATGTCAAAATTGGAAAACTGTTATGCGATTTTTTTTATTTAAAATCTGACCACACCTCCTAAAATCGGTATGTACCAAATTTCAACTTTAACTTTATAACTTAATAAAATTGCGTTTAATATCCTATTTGGTTCGGGATTGTTTTAAAAGATAAAGAATTTAAAACTATTTTGGCTCACAATATGAATGAAACATATAAAGTGAAATATTATACCGGGTGTTCCATTTAAAATGACAAAGTTGATGGCAAAGTGCTACAAAATTTTCAACACCCCGTATATCAAATTAAAATTCATTTTTCCTTTTAGAATGGTAAACACTTACAAAAAAATGAACAGCATGTTAACGTTATTGCAGTACTTCGTATTTAGAGAGTGGAGTTTCGACTCTGAAAACGTGTCCAAACTTAGAAGCAAGATGTCTGCCGAGGACAGGGAGACCTTTTTTTCCGAAGTCAAGGATATAGATTGGTTTAAATATTTTGACTATTACACTCTAGGACTCAGAGTATACTTGTTAAAAGACCCTTTGGAGACGCTTCCCGAAGCAAAGAAGAAGGCGAGAAGGTAAATGTTCGATATGAAGATATATTTGCGGCAAACATTCAGACGTCTTACGTCATGACTGACGTTACCCAATTGTCAACGTAATTTTCGATATATGGTCGCGCTAAAAACAATAATTTTTGCAATCGAGTGCAATATGTAATGCAAACTTTTAGTGTAGTATATAGTTTTATTACTCAGTTGCAGTTTCTTAAATATTTTGATGAAAATATAATGAATTGTTCATTTGTTCGTATGACGTAAGTCGTTCTATACAGTATGCGCCAAAAGTATGGAATAAATTCAATAAAAACGAAACAATTATTTTTTGGGAAAAATCCTCGAACAGGTCGATTTTTAATTTAAAAAATACATATTTTAGCGTAAAATGCGATTTTCAAATGTCATTTGTTTTCGAGTAATCACGTCATCGATTTTCTTTTTAAATGGCAACACCATATTTTTTTCCTTGGATCTGAAAGATCGTTTAATTCTCTATCAGACGGTACTAAAATTTTGCCCTCTTACATAGGAAAGTTTTCGAGTAAATGACGATTGAATGTTAGAAAACGTAAATTTTATCCATAAAAAAGTAACAATTCTGAGGTAGGTATGTAAAATAAAATACAATTGATTAAATTTTATACTTAAATTAAATGTTCGAATTGCCTTCCACCAACTTCTTGACAATGCGCAAGTCTGTGAAGAAATTCTTCTTGCACATTATGAATGATTTCTGGGGTAACTCTGCGTATTTCGTCCCGAATGCGATTTTGAAGTTCTTCTAAATTACTAATTATTAATGTACACTTTTTACTTCAAGTATCCCCATAAAAAATAGTCAAGAGGTGTAAAAAATCTCGTACAGGGCGCGCATATTGCGGAGGTGCACCGTCTTGCTGAAACCATATGGTATCGTCAGGAATGTCAGGGTCATTATCGTTAGGAAAAATTACTGCAAGGGCTGGAACAAGGTCATTTTCTAGAAACTCTAAATATCTTTGTCCTGTAAGGGTTCCTTCAAAGAAGAAAGGCCCTACTATTCTGTCGTCAACTATTCCAGCCCACACATTTAACTTCTGAGGGTGTTGGGTATGTGCCTCTGCCATCCAATGAGGATTTTTCCGACTCCAATATCTGCAAGTTTGACGGTTTACTGTACCATTCAGGCAAAATGTGGCTTCATCTGAAAAAAGTATTTGCCGGTGTAAATTTCTATTTCCTTGACATAAATCCATTAGAATTTTGCAAATGTATAAGCGGCGATCGGGATCATCTTCATTGAGTTCCTGCACAAGTTGAATTTTGTAGGGATGATATTTTTCCTTCCTCGAGATACGTAGCACTATGCTCTGACTAGTGTCATTGTTTAATGCAACCAATCGTGAAGAATTATGAGGATTATCCACCATACTTATCAAAATTTTCTGTTTCTGATTTTCATTAATGCTTGGACGTCCAGGTTTTGGAATATTTACAACATTGCCAGTTTCTCTAAATTTAGACTCTACCTTGCTGACTGTTAATTGGCTGATAGGGCGATCTGGATATTTTTCATTAAATACATCGCAAACTTCCTGCTGAGTTCTAGTCATATTCCCGCATCCGATAAAAATTAAAATTTCAATTCTTTGAGTAACAGTTAAATGTGCCATAATACTTTAAATTAAATAATAATTTCTATGTCGCTTACAATACTTATTAGAAAGTCGGTGTGACAATGACACTTTGCAAAGATTTTCACCTACGTGATCCATAAAAGAACTATGGAATTCGAAAAACTAAACTTGATAACGTTTTTGCTTTATTTTAATTGATTTACGTTTTCTAACATTCAATCGTCATTTACTCGAAAACTTTCCTATGTAAGAGGGCAAAATTTTAGTACTGTCTGATAGAGAATTAAACGATCTTTCAGAATCAAGGAAAAAAATATGGTGTTGCCATTTAAAAAAAAATCGATGACGTCATTACTCGAAAACAAACGACATTTGAAAATCGCATTTTACGCTAAAATATGTATTTTTTAAATTAAAAATCGACCTGTTCGAGGATTTTTCCCAAAAAATAATTGTTTCGTTTTTATTGAATTTATTCCATACTTTTGGCGCATACTGTATATGTTACATTAAAATCGAGCTCCTGCAGGTAAATAAATGAGATTTTTCTGTCGGTTAGTTGGCATGAATAAGATTAAATTTGTATTAACATAAATAAAGTACATTTAAATATTAAGGTCATCGCTGAGTCCGGACCTGACATCTGCGAATGAAGTGCGGGCTTTTATGTAGTTTACAAGTCTACCGAGTATTATTTTTTAGGTTGTATTGGTTACATCAATTCACCAAAGGCATTTTAGCCGCCTTCTGCATATGGATATTATGGTGTTTCTTCTCACTTGTACTTCGGTTCACATTTTGATAGATATTTAGCAAAATTGTATAAATACAAGTATATATATATATATATATATATATATATATATATATATATATATATATATATATATATATATATATATATATATATATATATATGTATCGGAGGTCGAAAACTTGAATTACTCATTGGGCCAACATCATAAACAACTCAACACAAAATCAGAACTGCCGGATTTGCCGCATGTATAATGTGTATGGTTACTGGACTAGCAGTTTTAACAATCTATTTTTGTTTTCTCTTATAATTGAATTATACAAAAAAAATGTAATACAATTTATTGCTCAAAGTGTTTAATTTCTAATTGATCATCCCAACCGAAGAAAATCTGGGTGGTTAGTTTATATGCCCCACACTGTATAATTATTACACGACAATAGCTTATATTAATCAATTAACCTTTCGGTCCTAAAATTAATATACCAAGGTTAAATTCTAGATCACAGTACTTAATGAAAAATAAATAGCCTTGAACAATACAATATTGAACAAATCGCTCTCAAAATGGGCACTATTTTTATAATTTATTTTTGGAAGAAGATATTTTTTAATAAATATTATAACATCGATTAGGTTTATTTGTAAGCGTTAGTCCTTGTAATCTGCGATAAACGAATTGAAGCCAATCTTACTACCGTTCCATTATCTTCTTACTTTGATGGAATGGTATCTTAGATAAACAAGACATTGATTTATCGTCTGATTTATACATTATACAGGGTGGTTTGGTTTTTCATGGCTCAACCACTGACATCTAGGAAACCGTAAAATATACGGGATGGTTGAAATTTTAAAAAATTTGCGCTTGTTTACGGTCATTATGATGGAAAAGTAAATAGATCCAAGATATCTGCTGCCGTTCCCGAAATATTTTCAAAAAACTGAAAATAGCGATTTTAGAAAATGCCATCTGACGTCATTATCAATACGTCATGATCCAATATGGCGTCCATAAAAAAAATTGAATGTTGCATAATCAACAGGCGAAGCGTGCGAGAAGCAACATTTCATAGGCGTACTAAATTTGAAGGCAATCAGATGTAAAAAATATGCAAAAATGGCAAATTAATTGCATTACATAGCATAATTTTTTAGTACAAACAGTGATATAACAGTTTTTGCCTATTTCCAGGCATTATATAATTAAAATGATGGAGTTGTTTCCAAATTTTTATCTTGTATTTTGACAAATTTTGCAAAACAGTACAATAAAATTATTGCTACTTTCATTATTATGTAGTGTGGTTAATAAGTTGTTTTTTTTTGAGCTTCTGACAATCTACCATTAGTCGGGTCATGAAAAATGTGAAAATATTCAATTTTTTGCGGAGAAGTCCGATTGAGATGCGGTTTTCTGCAAAATGTTCAGGGAATTTTTTATAACAAAAGGTACATCTAACCTCTGTACGCTCGCAAATTTTTAATTGTTTATTTAACAAATGACCCATTTTTGTTGAACATATGGCAAATGTCACACACGATTCAACGAAAATGTCTGAAAAATGTTCTCTCGGGGGTTTTCGAGGTCCCTCTTTATCACTTTGGTGTTAGCTTTATTATTCATTGCTAAATTGTTGTAACTGGGCTAATTAACAAATTAAAAACTCCACCCCCGAAATCACTAGAGAACCGGAATTTTTTCCAGGATTTCTGGCTTATTAAGGCAAACCATCGGCACAAGATTTTTGCAAATATAATTGTTTATTGTTCGATTGTTGCAACCTCGCTAATTAACAAATTAATAACTCTTCTCCCGGAATCGTTAGAAAATCGGATTTTTTTTGCAATAATTCTGGGATCAATTGAACAATAAACAATTATATTTGCAAAAATCTTGTGCCGATGGTTAGCCTCAAGAAGACAGAAATCCCGGAAAAAATTTCGGGTCTCTAGTGATTCCGAGAGTAGAGTTATTAATTTGTTAATTAGCCAGGTTGCAAAAATAGAAAAATAAACAATTTCGTGCAACAACCTTGTGCCGATGGTTCTCCCCATGATCCCAGAGTTATTGCAAAAAAATCTGGTTCTCTAACGATTCCGTGAGTAGAGTTATTAATTTGTTAATTAACGAGGTTGCAACAATCGAACAATAAACAATTATATTTGCAAAAATCTTGTGCCGATGGTTTGCCTTAATAAGCCAGAAATGCTGGAAAAAATTCCGGTTCTGTAGTAAATTCGGGGGTGGAGTTTTTAATTTGTTAATTAGCCCATTTACAACAATTTAGCAATATTTAACAAAGCTAACACCAAAGTGATAAAGAGGGACCTCGAAAACCCCCGAGAGAACATTTTCCAGACATTTTCGTTGAATCGTGTGTGACATTTTCCATATGTTCAACAAAAATGGGTCATTTGTTAAATAAAAAATTAAAAATTTGCGAGCGTACAGAGGTTAGATGTACCTTTTGTTATAAAAAATTCGCTGAACATTTTGCAGAAAACCGCATCTCAATCGCACCTCTCCGCAAAAAGTTACTAGTGAAATGCTAATTTGGCGCGACTAGTTTCTTTGTGTCGACCTCTATGAATTGTGAGCAAGTGTTTTCCACATTATAACATTTTGTATTTGAAAAGGTGGTATACACCCTACTGACACTTACTCCTTTCCTAAAAAAATGCAAGGCATTCACGGTTTACAAATATTGTACTATTATTATTGGAAAGGTGTGTCATGGACCATGACAAATTATAAACAATTTAGGTATGTAATTGAAAATTCCATGCACAAATTCCAAGTACATACACTCATGGTGATATAGATATCTAATCTTATACGAACATCTAAATTTAGGAGTCGATACAACTGTCGTTTTAGTTTGACTTTGTATTAGGCCAGCGAAGGCTGATAATTGTCGATTAGCGTAGGCTTATTTTTTGTTGACACTCGATGGCTGACGAGGAACTAGCACGACCTTCCAAAAAGGTGAAGAAAGCCAAGCATTGGTATTTTCAAACAATTTTCGAAAAGGTAAGCCTTACAAAAATGCTTTGCTAATTGAAGTTGTTCTACAATTAAAAAGATGATGCTATCAGAAAATAATATACAGCGTGCAGCAAAAAAAATTGTGAATAGAGGCAACGTCTTCTTTGAACAATGTATACCAAAAAACCCGCGATACCCTCGTATATGCTTTGCCATAGCTAATATTATGTAGAACTTCTTCATATCTCTGGTAACGTACCTGTCAAGTTGATTTACGGCTTCGGCAAAAAAGCGGGTCGTCTGATCACATAAATGAAATTCTGTTTATATTTAAACTCTATGTACATGCTTTTGCAATAATAATGACACTCCCTCAAAATAGTTTTTAAACTTCTGGAAGTTCTGAGTAGAAATTTCATTAAGTCTCTATTGGTGAGTGAAACAACTAAGAACTAATGTTAAAAGTTGAAAGTAGATTTAATTACGAATACGTCAGCAGTTCAAAAGAAATCGCAAAATTCATTTTAAAGAGTGTTATTATAATTGCAAACGATCGTACATACAATTCATTATGGGACATCCTGTATAATATCAATGTCAAGTAAAAAATATGTATAAAAAATTGCAAAAGTACATTTTAATAAGTTTGTAAATTAAAATAAAATATACAGCGTAGTTCGTAATTAATACGTCATAGACTGTAGATTTAAGATATTAATATATATCATACTGTCCTAGTCCTAATACCAATATTAAAAAATATGCAGGATGTAGAAGCGAAAATTTTCAAATTGATTTTACTCAATATTTCAAAAAGTTTTAGAGACTTTTCTTCCAAATTCCTATCTAATTACCTTATTTACTTAAAAATATTTGGGAGGTTCATCTGTTATAAAGAAGTGCAATAAACATATCTACAAAAAAGTTTAATCCGATTATATCGGCAAAACTATATGATATGCCCCTCAAAAAAGACCTACTTATACCGAATTCCAAAGAAAATCTCCCAAACTTTTTGAAATATTGACAAAAATCAATCAATCACCTTGTATACACTAAGAAAACGTCATTTTTCAGTGTCTTGACTCGAGTTAATAGCAAATTCATCTACATTTTTGACAGCAGCAAAAAGTGCATTCTATGTGTTTTATAACACTATAAATGCTATAAAATATAAAGGACCCCGCAATAATCTTATGGAAATTGGGTTTCTGTCAAATTGTCTGAATTTTTGATATGTTGTAGATTTTGTCATCCTGAACAAAAGTCTCCATGGGCACAAAGTGCCAAAATGAACAAACAACAAAGCTCCCCTGACCCGTTGACAGAAACCCAATTTCCATAAGATTATCGCGGGGTCCTTTAAGTTTGAATCATCTGTATAGGAACTTACTCATCAAGGAGAAATATTACGTTATCTCCAACCACAAATATTAAAACTAGCAAATATTTATCCTTGAAATTACTACATTTCACCAAAATAGAATCTGTCTAACTTATAAGTGCTGATATCAGATTAATATACACACTTTCTTTCAACTAAATTCCTGATGTTAGATACGACTGCATGATGACAGTTTTAACTAACTTGACATACGTATTGAGACACCCTGTATAAAGCTAAAGCCCATGTTACACTTTTCTTTAAGAAAATCTCTTAATTTTTCAGTATGACAGGGATAACAGTGGATACATCGAGCTGAAGGAGCTACAGGAAATGATAAGAGACAACAACGACGTATCGAAAAGGCTGGCACAGAAAATTCTACAAATATCGGACACAAATGGAGACGGCAAGATAAATTATCCAGAATTCGTGGACATGCTTCACAACGAAAAGTTTAAAGGTGTATTTGGACGTTACATGAATACGTACGTACATTTTAACATACCTTAATATATGTATTCATTGTACAGGGTGTCTCAAACTCCATAGTATAGGCTTGTTGTGAGGATACAAAAAATGCAAATAAAATTTGGGACAAGCGGTGTTCAATGGGATGAGGTAAGCTTTATTTTCAATCGAAAGTATTGTCTTTGGTATATGGCAGAAAGGACTAACGACGTGATTAATTATATTTTTTCCGGAAACATACCCAAATGGCGTAGACAGTAATGGTTTGCCAACGAATACTACTGGTCCATTAAAAAACCCTACATTATAAATTCAGTCCAAAACTTGGATCATTTTGAAGTAAATATATGGTGCGGCTTCATCGGTAGGCATTTAATTGAGCCTTATGAACATACAGTGTGTTACATAATTTTCCTATAAGAAGAACGTCCTGCACTTCTGGAGAACATGCCTTTGCAGCTAAGGAGAAACCTATGCTTTCATCACGACGGAGCTCCACCCTACAAGGCCAGGATTGTGCAGCAATATATAGATAACACTTTCCCAGCAAAATGGATTGACATACCTATTCAGATCACCAGATCTAACATTCCTCGATTTTTTTTATGGGGGAGTTATAAAAAATAAGAAAAAAATCACAAACGCTTGTAATAACTTAAATGACGAAATGTTAATAAACGCAGCCCACAAAGAAGTCAAGTAGGAAGAGAGTAGGTCATATAGAGAATAGATTGTAATATGTATATAGCACGATATGTATGAAACATTGAGGTATATTTCTGAAAAAAAAAAATATAATTGATGACGTCGTCAGTCGTTTTTGTCAAATACCAAAGAAAATATTTTCAATTGAAAATGGAGCTTATCTCATCCGAGTTAACACCACGTGTCCCAAATTTTATTAAAATTGAAATTATTTTCAGGTACATACGACTTATAGTACCTCGCCAGCGTCGCCAGAGAGTACCCACTGAAGGCCTGCAGGGTCTGCAGGCAGTACAATCCCTCGACGATGTGGACGGAAGCTACGAAGAACAATACGCCTGTTGCCCACCGCCCATAGCCATGTTTTTGATCTCAATAATCGAATTCGCTTGCTTTTTGATCGACGAATTAACGGAGACGGATTCTACTAAAACGGGATCTGGTGTGACAGCCCAAATTTTCATCTACAATCCGCACAAGAGGGTGGAGGTTTGGCGATATTTGACCTACATGTTCGTACATATCGGGTAAGATATTATATTTTATTTTAGACAAATGTCAACGAGTACAGGGTGTTTCTAACTACTCAGAAACACCATGTGGTATGTAGGGTCGACTTAAACATCGAAGAATGTGCACCACAACTACGTTTTCTTTAAAAAATGTTTTCCAGGTATATGCACCTTGTCGTCAACTTGGGGGTGCAGCTAATGCTAGGCGTGCCCCTGGAGATGGTACACAAGTGGTGGAGGATTCTGCTGGTGTATTTCGCGGGGGTGATAGCTGGGTCTCTTGCCACTTCCATCACCGACCCGAACTCATACCTAGCCGGTGCTAGTGGGGGAGTCTACGCCATAATGACAGCCCACATCGCCACAATCATTATGGTAATTGTCTGCGTTTTCCCGATTATTAATACAGACTGGTCCAATTTAATTTCCACACACTATGAGGATTGTGAGAACTATATAAGTTTTTCTTACAAGCTTTTTCTGTTGCCTTTTTCATTTCAAATTAAAAAAACATTGGGGAAAAATAATTGAATATCTCCTAAAACATTAAAGGTATTTCAACCAAATTGACATGTCGTTGCTTGAAATTATAAGGTTATATGCTGCAGTTTCTACTATACAGGGTGTTCCGAAATGTATGAAACATAGAGCAAGAGTAAATTTCAAGACAAAATAATGCGATGTAGCGAAATTTACAGGGTGATAAATTTAAAACTTTATTTTCGGAGTTTTTGGGGGGGGGCAACAAATTCAAAATTCTCCAGTCTCCAGTGGGCGCGTGGGTCTTATTTACAGACGAAACCAGAATTGGGATGGTTATTGATGACAATCGACAAAGAGTCTGTAGAGAACCAGGTCGTCAACAGCGACTTCATTTTTCCCATGAAGTTGCTCGGTATGAAGGGGGTATCGTAATGTTTTGAGGTGGAATAATGTTCAATCGCCGCACCTCATTAATTCGCATACCACAGAATATGACCAGTCAAATTTACATTGAAGTTATTACGCCCATTATCTACCCCCTGCGTAATAAATTACGTACAAATTTTGTGTTTATGGACGGAAACGCTCGACCACATCGCGCAAGAAACATCGACATATCAATAGATTAGATTGGCCTGCCAACTCTCCTGGCATGAATCCTATTGAAAACATGTGGGATTTCGTTGCTAGAGCCATTCATAATCATATTCCTCCACCTCAGATTGCAGATGAGTTACTCATGGCGGCAGAAGAGGAATGGAACAATATTCTGCAAGAGATCGTAAACCGCTTGATTATCTCAATGCACAGACGTGTAAATATGCTATTGGGACGTGGTTGAGGTCATTCCGACTATTAGTCAAGTAGAGAACTTTGTTACTTCTATTTGATAAATTTTGTAAAAAATGTCACACATTTGCTGATGTTTAATTTTCTAAGTTTATCGAACATATCCTTTTCACAAAAAAAAAAAGAATCAGAAAACAATATACTCTTATAAATGTGGTTTTTCTGAGAAAAAGATTTCTTTTCCAAGAATGAGGGGGGGTCCAAGACTTTAGACGTTGTGTTAGTAATATTTCGACAGGACTTATAAACCCGTTAAATTTCTGTACGCTCCCGTTGGAACACCTTGTATCTGACTGGAGATTTTTTTTTCCAATACTGCAGCGCAAAGTGACGTTATAATTTTATATGTCTATTTTCGTTGCAGAACTGGAAGGAGATGTCCTTCCCAGGAGTCATCCTGTTCATGTTTCTCCTGATCATTGTCACGGACGTAAGTAGTTCCGTCTACAACCGTTATTGCTTGGACATCCACGATCGCATAGGCTACGCTGCCCATTTCGCGGGTGCCGTGGCCGGTTTATTGGTGGGAATATGGATTTTGAAAAACTTCGTACCCTCCAGAAAGGAAACTTATTTGTGGTGGTTCGCTCTTGTAGTATATTTGCTCCTCATGGGGATCATGATAGTGCTCAACATCGCATGGACTGATCATTTTCCAAAATAATACTAATTTTGTACTATTAGGAAGTCTGTATTAAATTATGAAGAGAATAAGTGCCAGATTGGCAAGCGTTCATTGAAAACACCAGTACAACGAGGCGTATAATCCATCAACATTCTGTCACTCATTTATATTATAATTTTCCTAGTGCAGAAAACTTCTGGAAAACCTATAGATTTTATGTTTAAAAGAACCGCTGAGTTGGTAGCGCCATCTGTGTAATCTAAAACGAAACTGGACACGTACTGTGCTAGTCAATTCATTTCCTAAATATCTTAAACACGTTTTTTGCAAATATTATATTTTTTCTGTATCTTGCTTTGTTACTTTTTATAAATAAAAACGTATAAACGAGAAATAGTATTTTTACCGTAATGTTTCCCTAACCAATCTTGAAAAGTACACAATTATGACGTCATACGTTTACAGAACAAATTTAAAATACATACTGAAATTCATTAGGTAAGTATTCAGTAATATTGTGTAACTGACGGTATTAACATATATACAAAACATATAATACAATTATACCTATATAATTAATTATATATATATTTCTGAAAATTATCAACATTATTTCATAAAACTTTGTCTTTACGAAATGATCGCATTAGCCTTGGCGGGGAGAACGGGAGCGTCAGGCGAGAATATTGAGATGGCGGTAAGACGCCGTATCGTAGTAAAAATTTATGATTGTGAACATAATATTTTATAAAACTCCTTGCTTTGTAGTAAATTAGTGCGGTTCGAATCGAATTTTGGACAGGTTATGTGCAGATTCAAAATTCAAGTCGTTGGTGTCCTTCGCAGCTCGCTCCAATACCCATGAGAGATAATAGGTCCCAACTTAACAGGTATTTATAAAAACATTTACAAATTTTGTCTATGAAACCTTTCCAGTTTATTTTATTAGCCATTGCATCTAACAAGCTGTATATTTATACAAACGGCAGTAAAATTTTATTAGCTGGCCAAGTGCGACTATTTACGTGGTGTATTATTCGAAATTTACCGATAAATTGAACATTGAAAGCATTAATCCAGGCTCGTTTAAAAATTTTACGAAAATTGAATTCTAAATTGGATAATTATAAGTTTTGATTAAAAAAATGCATATAGTCTAGTTCTGTTTTTTAGCCAAACGTATAGAAGGCTTTGGATGAACAGGGAAGCCAACGCGTCCTAACTTTTGATTGGCTCATTTCGGTCACCTTATATTCTATTATTTCTGTAACCAAAGAAATCGGTGTGTGGTGCGTGTCTGCTTCTTTGCAGATTTTTTAGTGATTTTCTTATACATATATACATATTATAGATGAAAATAATAGAAAATGCACATGCCGGCGATATTTGATTATGTGGGTAAGTTTGTTAATTCATCATTTTATAATTTGTAATCAAATCGAAGTCTCATAGCATACAAAATTTGGTAGTTAACAATCATTAGAATTTGTATTATGTTCTATAGAAGTTTTCCAGTAAATAAAGTAGTTTTCAGTTTTGATTGTTAATGTTTGTAAAAGTTAATTTGAAACTCGATGAACATTCAAAATTCGAAACCCGCGTAATGGGAAATTCAACATAGGTAATTCTGTCGAGTAGGTGCGTGGTGTAAATAGATTAGAATTTGTATTTGAACTTATATTCTAATTTTGGTTAGCGTATAAATAATATATTCGGAAATTTCTTTTCAAATCATACGTCTAACTTTAAGAAAAAATCAAATCATCGTAGCCCAGGTACCTGTATCTTTATTTAAATAAAAAATCAAGTCATCAAGGCTGATTGTTAAGCTGCATGTGGGCTAGTCCATTTTTTGTTTCGCAGGGGGTGCAAGCAAGAAACTGCCCTTTTGCAGTAGTTTTCAGTTTTGATTGTGAATTATTTGCTCCCAAAGTTAATTAATTTGATAAAATACCTTCCAAAATTTAAAAACTAGTGAAATGTTCAGCATACCTACATTTAGGTATTCTATCGTTCAGGTGTGTGTTATAAATATATCATATTTTATATTTGTGCCTACAAAGTTCTTTCGATATTGGCTAAAATTTAATTTATTTGGAAAAATGTTTCTAAGGAATATTTTTTACAGGTAGAACGGGATGGGATGCAGCTACTATGGTCGCCATGGCAGCTAAACTAGGAAAAGAGCGTACTGGTAAGCTACATGATTATTTTATTTTCATATGGTTTTCTTATATATACATGTAAATCAAGCTATTTATTTAATGCATATTTGTTTTAACATCTAAACATGTAACTAATGATCGTTTTGCTTACAAGTTTATTTTGCCTCAGTTCTAAGTTTCTCCGATACATTTTTTCAAATCTTCGATGGACTTTGGTCTACTCACACCCACTTTGCTTTTGAGATAACCCCGCAAAAAAAAATGTAGTGTGATTAAGTTAGGAAAATAGCTATTCGAGCAGCTCTCTGCTGCCTATGCAGCGATGTCGGAAAACTTTATTAATTAGTAATTTTTTTTTACGTCGAGGCAAGAATTCAGAATTGCATCATGTTGCTGGAAACAGACGTAATCAGCAGACATATTGTACTCATTAGGGCCCGGAAATAAATTTTGTGGTTAGAATCAGCACAAAATGCAAAAAATTAAAAAAATTTCGCCAGAGAAAGTATACGTTTAGCAGTCCATATTAATTATTACATACATATATTGTGAACCATATCCGTGATGCATCTAGTGGTATCTTGGAGACTTTAAGCGATAGAGAAACGGTTAAATGGGGAAAGTTTTAGATGGTTTTGTTGCTAACTCAATGGTGCTTGCAGATCGATCCTAGCTCTTCAGATTTTTTTAATTATTTTGAACTAAGTAAATCTTGCATTTTCGAACATCGTCTAATTTTTTTATTTAGAGGAATTTTTAAATTCTGAAAATACTTTCGCACAAACAGTTTTTTGAGGAACTTCTCTGTATATTTAGATTTTTATTGCGACTTTTCGATGCCCATAAGAAAAACAAAAAAGTGGATAATGGTTTCTTCCAACCAAAACCTCGCAATGAAAATCTAAATATACAGAGAAATTCCTCGAAAATGTTTGTTGTGAATACATGTTTTCAGATTTTAAAAGTTTCTATAAATAAAAAAGTCACAGACGATATTCGAACATGCCAGATTTATATTTTCTTCAAAATAAATTTAAAACCTGAAGAGCTAGGACCATTCTGCAAGCGCCATTAAGTTAGCATTTAACCATTTTCCTATCTCTTTTAGTTTTAAAGATACCAATACATGCATCATCAAAATGGTCGACATTGTATACAAGGGTGTCCCATATAAGAACCGACACGGAGCAGGTGGAGGGTGGTTTTTGTATCATGGGAAATGCGTTTTTTTTTTTTTGTGAATGGCTGAAGCAAAGTGAGCGTTGCCAAACAAAAGTTTGTTTGGCAATGAAACAATACACAAATGACGCTGGGCATCCTGACACTTCTAAATTTTTTTTCTCACAAGCATACTATTTTTTTTTTTTTTTGATATTGAAAGAATTTTTCCTTTCAAGCTTTTTTCCATATAACTTTTTCTTACGGTTTAACAGATACAGACCAGTTATTCTTAGCTAGAATTTTTCGTTTACCACACCAGTCTTCAGTTTAGATCAGATGGACCTTGCAAAAACAGTAGACAGTGTTTTAATTTTGATTATAATCCCAAGTTAAGTAATCTTTGAAGAAAACAAGAGGATAACGCAACAGTATAAAAATTATTCAATTAATAACAAACATTCCATAAAGCAATAAAATTAACATTGTAAAAAAAATTAACTACATTGATTAGGAAAACTTAATTAAAATTGAAAAATCTGTTTTAATAGATGCTCGATATATGCACCATTAATATCCGCACATAAATTGTACCGCTTTCTTAATTCATATGAAATAACTTTTTTAAAATATAGTTGATTTTGAAATGAATTGAATATCCACCTAGATTTTAAAATAGTATCTCCTCATTTAAAATAAGAAAGCGCTACAATCTACTGATAGATACTAATAATGCTTATATCGAACATCTAATAAAGTAGATTTAAAATTTCTGAACTGATGTAGTTAATTTTTTTGTAGTTTATTAGTATTGCTCATTTATGGGATATTTGTTATTAAGTCAATAATTATGGTACATTTATATTGTTGCAAGGTACCGCACTTGTTTCTTCAAACGCTGCGTTATATATAATTGGGATTAAAAGAAATAAAACAAAATTAGAACACTCTCTATTGTTTTTGCAAGAAAGGCCCATCTGATAAAAATTGACGATTAATATGGTAAACGAAATATTCCAGATACACAATTAGTGGTCTATATCTTTTAAAATTCTTATAAACGAAAGGAAATATTATTTAGAAAAAAAACTTGTATTGAAAAGTTCTTTCAATATTTGCTAAAAAAAATGGTGATTCTAAGAATAAAAAAAAAATTGAAGCGTCAAGATTCTCAGTGTCGTTTGGTTATGGTTTCGTTATCTACATTAACTTCAAGTTTTGAGTCAGCCTAAATAAACTTCACTTCAGTCATTTACAAGAGAAACACATTCCTATAATAAAAAATTCACCCTGTACATGTAGGGATGTCTAAAATATTGTAATTTAACCAAACTTACCTATACAAGTTCAAACAAAAATTATATCTGTGTCACATTTTACCGTAAAAGAACCAAAAAATGGCTAGAATCGACATAAAGCACAAAAAATTCAAAAAATGTCGCCAGAAAACGTATGCATTACATACAACAGATGCTCCATATATACGCCATTAATATCCGTACATAAATTGTACCGCTTTCTTAATTCGAATGAAATTACTTTTTTAAATTATTATAGTTGATTTTGAAATGAATTTAATATCAACCTATATTTTAAAAGAGTATCTTCATTTGAAATAAGAAAGCGTTACAATCTATGTAACAATAATAATAATCGTCTTAACTTTTTTATTTAAAGGAATTTTTAAAATCTGAAAACATTATCACAGCAAGATTTTTCAAGGAATTTCATTGTATATTTAGATTTTCATTGCGATGTTTCGGTGCCCATAAAAAAAAAGTTGGTGATGGTTCTTCCAATCGAAACGTCACAATGAGAATCTAAATATACAGTGAAATTTTTCAAAGAAATTTGTTGTGGAAGGGTGTTTTCATATTTTACAAAATTCCTCTAAATAAAAAAGTTAGTTGATTTTTCCAAAAATAACTCAAAAACCTAAAGAGCTAGGACCGGTCTGCAAGCGCCATAAAGTTAGTAACAGAACTGTCTAAAGCTTTCCCCATTTAACCTTTTCCAATCACTGATAGTTTTCAAGGTACCAATACATAAGAACCGACAGAGCAGGTACAGGGTAGTTCTTATATCCTGGGAAATGCATTTTCCTTGCGAACGGCTGAAGCAAAGTAATAGTTGCCAAACAAAGTTTACTTAGGCCGACTAAGACTTGAAATTAATGTAGATAATGAAACAATAAAACCTATAAAAACTAACGCATATAAAGTAAAATGTAAAAAATGTGGTTGGTTTCACAGAGACTGTGCCAATTTAATAGAGAGAAAAACGTAGTGGATGGAAAATGTTGGGAATGTAATTATGCAATGTTTTTAAATATTTTTAGGTATTAATAATATTGTGTGAAACTAACTACTCAGTGGACAAAAGCCCCAACCTGCGATGAATTACACCCACAATATCTACCCATATATTCTTTATTATTAGCTTTTGTAAAATACCTTTCTAATACAGTAAAAAATATGCAATGTTTCTACTCAAAATCTGAACCAAGAAATTTCCAACAGCAATGAACCAGTAATAATGACTATTGTAAATAGACTTAAAGATGAAAATACTTATTTATAGGAACTCATTCGGGAATTAAGGGAGAATAACGTCTTAATTAAGGAGAATAAACAACTTCTTGAAAAAAAGGTCACTATCTTAGAAAAACAAATAGATTTGGATTTTTTTGACATATGCAGTAAACTCTTCTAGATTCCTAACAAAACTGATTTATTAGTTTGCGCTTAATGATCATTGGTTAAATGATTTAGTAAATTAACATGTAAAGAAAACACTTGTTCATTTGGACACATATAGGGCACATTATATCCGTAAGTGTTTTCATCACTGAGATTTAGTTTTTCAGTTATAAATAAATTTTTGAATATAGCTAAAATTTCCGTAAGCGCTATTAAATGTAGATATTACAATTGCTGTCAACCCGTATAAATGTCTATGATCTGGAAGCTTCCTGTTCCAGTGGGGTGCAAAATTAGCTCGCCTCCTCGTGATGTACCCTGGATAACGCTAAAGAGCTAATTCAAATACTTCATCTTAATCTAATCTCAGCCCATACCAACTTAATCGTGACATAATTTCAAACATCAATTTCATCTTTACCGACTCTTAACACACAATTTTCACTTTGACAACCTCAATACACACACACACACCAGTACCCTGACCTATCGTCAAAGCACACATCTATTTGACCTTTACGTACTCTCAACACACACACAATCATCTATTTGACTTTAACCTACTCTCAACACAAACACACACACATCTATACTTTAACACATATCATCGTGTACGCAGCTCGTTTAGGCTCGCATCGAGAAAGACACCCCTGGTGAACTCGGCTTCGTTAGGATGCTGCCGGTGATACGACTTTGACTTTTTTCTAACTACAACACACTGTTTTACCTTACTCTCAACACACACACACATCTATACTTTGACATCTATCATCGTGTTCGCAGCTCGTCTAGGCTCGTATCGAGAAAGACACCCCTAGGGAACTCAACTTCGTTAGGATGCTGCCGGTGATACAACTTTGATTTTTTTCTAACTACAACACACTATTTCACCTTACTTACTCTCAACACACAGACACTTCTATACTTTGACACCTCTCATCGTGATAGGGCTTTGACTCTTTCCCAACTACAACACACTCTATTTGACCTTTACCTACTCTCAACAAACACTTCTATATTTTAACACCTATCATCGTGATACGACTTTGTCTCTTTCCCAACTACAACACACTCTATTTGACCTTTACCTACTCTCGACACACACACTTCTATACTCTTACACCTATCATCGTGTTCGCAGCTCGTCTAGGCTCGCATCGAGAAAGACACCCCTGGCGAACCCAGCTTCGTTAGGATGCTGCCGGTGAAACGACTTTGACTATTTCCTAACTCTCATCACACACACACACACACACATATCATCGTGTTCGCAGCTTGTCTAGGCTCGTATCGAGAAAGACACCCCTGACGATGCCAGCTCGTCAGGATGCTGCCGGTGATGCCACTGACTGACAACACAGACTTAGCTAATATAAATCATCATCATGTCGTCGATGTCGAGCCGCTTGTCCAGGCTCGAACCAAGAAACCGGTCCTTGTTTAGTCGCAGCTAAACTTTTGCGATGTCACCACTGAAGATGCCGACAGTGAACAGCGGATCTGCCCCCATGGTCACCACATAACAACCAAGAAAATTACTATATACCAAATATTCGTACTGGCTGTGAAAGCCTAAAAACCACTACAACATTATTTGATCTATACTTACACCTTAGGTATCACCGTGTTCGTACCGCTTGTCTAGGCTCGACAGACATCGAGAAAGACAGTCCTGGCGAGACTGGCGTCGTCAGGATGCGGCCCGTGATACGACTGACTTTACACATACTCACTTTTACACTTATCATCGGTGATATGACTTTGACTTTTTCCTAACTACAACACACTCCTTCTGACGTTTACGTACTCTCTACCCATCCTATCATCGTGTTCATTTGTCTAGTACACATTAATTTAACCTTTACTTATCTTCAACACACACACACTTACCTTGACCTATCATTGTGTTTATAGCTTATCTATATCTTATCTGTCTCGTCTCATCTCATCAATACAAACACACTTCTTTAGACCATTTCGTAACTACAGCACACATCAATTAGATTTTAACCTGTCCTCATCACGTACACATTTTACAGGTGGATTAGGCCTACTGGGGATACCACTATAAAAAAAACGCGCCGTGTACTCTACCGCAAGGTGGTGTGGAAATAAGTACATAATACGATATTTTGGGGTGCAAAATTAGCTCGCCTCCTCGTGGTGCACCCTGGGTAACGCTAAAGAGCTAATACACACATTCCTTCGTGACTTATTCTCTACCTATATCAACTTAATCGTTCTTCAAAACAACAATTTCATGTTTATATTGGACCATTTCCCAACCACAACACACATTTCGTGTTGACCTAATTTCAACCCAACCCAACTTAATCATGACGTAGCTTCAAAACGCCAATTTCATATTTAACTCGGACCATTTCCCAACCAAAACACACATTTCATCTTTTAACTTGTTTCTACCAGCTCATATTAACTTATCGTGACATAACTTCAAACATCAATTTCATCTTTACCTACTCTCAACACACAGTTTTCACTTTGACAACCTCAATACAGACACAACAGTACCTTGACCTATCTTCACAGCACACGTTTTACGTACTCTCAACACACACACAAACATCTATTTGACTTTAACCTACTCTTAACACAAAACACACACACCTCCATACTTAAACACCAATCATCGTGTTCGCAGCTCGTCTAGGCTCGCATCGAGAAAGACACCCCTGGCGAACTCATCTTCGTTAGGATGCTGCCGGTGATACGACTTTGACTCTTTCCTAACTACACCACACTATTTCACCTTACTCTCAACACACACACACACTTCTATACTCTGACACCTATCATCGTGTTCGCAGCTCGTCTAGGCTCGCATCGAGAAAGACACCCCTGGCGAACTCATCTTCGTTAGGATGCTGCCGGTGATACGACTTTGACTCTTTCCTAACTACAACACACTATTTCACCTTACTCTCAATACACACACACACTTCTATACTTTGACACCTATCATCGTGTTCGCAGCTCGTCTAGGCTCGCATCGAGAAAGACACCCCTAGCGAACTCAACTTCGTTAGGATGCTGCCGGTGATATGACTTTGACTCTTTCCTACCTACAACACACTCTATTTAACGTTTACCTACTCTTAACACACACACACACATCAATACTTTAACACATATCATCGTGTACGCAGCTCGTCTAGGCTCGCATCGAGAAAGACACCCCTGGCGAACGCAACTTTGTTAGGATGCTGCCGGTGATATGACTTTTACTCTTTTCTAACTACAACACACTATTTCACATTACTTACTCTCAACACACACACTTCTATACTTTGACACCTTTCCTCGTGATATGGTTTTGACTCTTTCCCAACTTCAACACAGTATTTGACCTATACCTACTCTCAAAAAACACTTCTATATTTCAATACCTATCATCCTGATACGACTTTGACTGTTTCCCAACTACAACATACCCTATTTGACCTTTACCTACTCTCGACACACACACTTCTATACTCTTACACCTATCATCGTGTTCGCAGCTCGTCTAGGCTCGCATCGAGAAAGACACCCCTGGCGAACCCAGCTTCGTTAGGATGCTGCCGGTGAAACGACTTTGACTATTTCCTAACTCTCATCACACACACACACACACACATATCATCGTGTTCGCAGCTTGTCTAGGCTCGTATCGAGAAAGACACCCCTGACGATGCCAGCTCGTCAGGATGCTGCCGGTGATGCCACTGACTGACAACACAGACTTAGCTAATATAAATCATCATCATGTCGTCGATGTCGAGCTGCTTGTCCAGGCTCGAACCAAGAAACCGGTCCTTGTTTAGTCGCAGCTAAACTTTTGCGATGTCACCACTGAAGATGCCGACAGTGAACAGCGGATCTGCCCCCATGGTCACCACATAACAACCAAGAAAATTACTATATACCAAATATTCGTACTGGCTGTGAAAGCCTAAAAACCACTACAACATTATTTGATCTATACTTACACCTTAGGTATCACCGTGTTCGTACCGCTTGTCTAGGCTCGACAGACATCGAGAAAGACAGTCCTGGCGAGACTGGCGTCGTCAGGATGCGGCCCGTGATACGACTGACTTTACACATACTCACTTTTACACTTATCATCGGTGATATAACTTTGACTTTTTCCTAACTACAACACACTCCTTCTGACGTTTACGTACTCTCTACCCATCCTATCATCGTGTTCATTTGTCTAGTACACATTAATTTAACCTTTACTTATCTTCAACACACACACACTTACCTTGACCTATCATTGTGTTTATAGCTTATCTATATCTTATCTGTCTCGTCTCATCTCATCAATACAAACACACTTCTTTAGACCATTTCGTAACTACAGCACACATCAATTAGATTTTAACCTGTCCTCATCACGTACACATTTTACAGGTGGATTAGGCCTACTGGGGATACCACTATAAAAAAAACGCGCCGTGTACTCTACCGCAAGGTGGTGTGGAAATAAGTACATAATACGATATTTTGGGGTGCAAAATTAGCTCGCCTCCTCGTGGTGCACCCTGGGTAACGCTAAAGAGCTAATACACACATTCCTTCGTGACTTATTCTCTACCTATATCAACTTAATCGTTCTTCAAAACAACAATTTCATGTTTATATTGGACCATTTCCCAACCACAACACACATTTCGTGTTGACCTAATTTCAACCCAACCCAACTTAATCATGACGTAGCTTCAAAACGCCAATTTCATATTTAACTCGGACCATTTCCCAACCAAAACACACATTTCATCTTTTAACTTGTTTCTACCAGCTCATATTAACTTATCGTGACATAACTTCAAACATCAATTTCATCTTTACCTACTCTCAACACACAGTTTTCACTTTGACAACCTCAATACAGACACACCAGTACCTTGACCTATCTTCACAGCACACGTTTTACGTACTCTCAACATACACACAAACATCTATTTGACTTTAACCTACTCTTAACACAAACACACACACCTCTATACTTAAACACCAATCATCGTGTTCGCAGCTCGTCTAGGCTCGCATCGAGAAAGACACCCCTGGCGAACTCATCTTCGTTAGGATGCTGCCGGTGATACGACTTTGACTCTTTCCTAACTACACCACACTATTTCACCTTACTCTCAACACACACACACACACTTCTATACTCTGACACCTATCATCGTGTTCGCAGCTCGTCTAGGCTCGCATCGAGAAAGACACCCCTGGCGAACTCATCTTCGTTAGGATGCTGCCGGTGATACGACTTTGACTCTTTCCTAACTACAACACACTATTTCACCTTACTCTCAATACACACACACACTTCTATACTTTGACACCTATCATCGTGTTCGCAGCTCGTCTAGGCTCGCATCGAGAAAGACACCCCTAGCGAACTCAACTTCGTTAGGATGCTGCCGGTGATATGACTTTGACTCTTTCCTACCTACAACACACTCTATTTAACGTTTACCTACTCTTAACACACACACACACATCAATACTTTAACACATATCATCGTGTACGCAGCTTGTCTAGGCTCGCATCGAGAAAGACACCCCTGGCGAACTCAACTTTGTTAGGATGCTGCCGGTGATATGACTTTTACTCTTTTCTAACTACAACACACTATTTCACATTACTTACTCTCAACACACACACTTCTATACTTTGACACCTTTCCTCGTGATATGGTTTTGACTCTTTCCCAACTTCAACACAGTATTTGACCTATACCTACTCTCAAAAAACACTTCTATATTTCAATACCTATCATCCTGATACGACTTTGACTGTTTCCCAACTACAACATACCCTATTTGACCTTTACCTACTCTCGACACACACACTTCTATACTCTTACACCTATCATCGTGTTCGCAGCTCGTCTAGGCTCGCATCGAGAAAGACACCCCTGGCGAACCCAGCTTCGTTAGGATGCTGCCGGTGAAACGACTTTGACTATTTCCTAACTCTCATCACACACACACACACACACATATCATCGTGTTCGCAGCTTGTCTAGGCTCGTATCGAGAAAGACACCCCTGACGATGCCAGCTCGTCAGGATGCTGCCGGTGATGCCACTGACTGACAACACAGACTTAGCTAATATAAATCATCATCATGTCGTCGTTGTCGAGCCGCTTGTCCAGGCTCGAACCAAGAAACCGGTCCTTGTTTAGTCGCAGCTAAACTTTTGCGATGTCACCACTGAAGATGCCGACAGTGAACAGCGGATCTGCCCCCATGGTCACCACATAACAACCAAGAAAATTACTATATACCAAATATTCGTACTGGCTGTGAAAGCCTAAAAACCACTACAACATTATTTGATCTATACTTACACCTTAGGTATCACCGTGTTCGTACCGCTTGTCTAGGCTCGACAGACATCGAGAAAGACAGTCCTGGCGAGACTGGCGTCGTCAGGATGCGGCCCGTGATACGACTGACTTTACACATACTCACTTTTACACTTATCATCGGTGATATGACTTTGACTTTTTCCTAACTACAACACACTCCTTCTGACGTTTACGTACTCTCTACCCATCCTATCATCGTGTTCATTTGTCTAGTACACATTAATTTAACCTTTACTTATCTTCAACACACACACACTTACCTTGACCTATCATTGTGTTTATAGCTTATCTATATCTTATCTGTCTCGTCTCATCTCATCAATACAAACACACTTCTTTAGACCATTTCGTAACTACAGCACACATCAATTAGATTTTAACCTGTCCTCATCACGTACACATTTTACAGGTGGATTAGGCCTACTGGGGATACCACTATAAAAAAAACGCGCCGTGTACTCTACCGCAAGGTGGTGTGGAAATAAGTACATAATACGATATTTTGGGGTGCAAAATTAGCTCGCCTCCTCGTGGTGCACCCTGGGTAACGCTAAAGAGCTAATACACACATTCCTTCGTGACTTATTCTCTACCTATATCAACTTAATCGTTCTTCAAAACAACAATTTCATGTTTATATTGGACCATTTCCCAACCACAACACACATTTCGTGTTGACCTAATTTCAACCCAACCCAACTTAATCATGACGTAGCTTCAAAACGCCAATTTCATATTTAACTCGGACCATTTCCCAACCAAAACACACATTTCATCTTTTAACTTGTTTCTACCAGCTCATATTAACTTATCGTGACATAACTTCAAACATCAATTTCATCTTTACCTACTCTCAACACACAGTTTTCACTTTGACAACCTCAATACAGACACAACAGTACCTTGACCTATTTTCACAGCACACGTTTTACGTACTCTCAACACACACACAAACATCTATTTGACTTTAACCTACTCTTAACACAAAACACACACACCTCCATACTTAAACACCAATCATCGTGTTCGCAGCTCGTCTAGGCTCGCATCGAGAAAGACACCCCTGGCGAACTCATCTTCGTTAGGATGCTGCCGGTGATACGACTTTGACTCTTTCCTAACTACAACACACTATTTCACCTTACTCTCAACACACACACACACTTCTATACTCTGACACCTATCATCGTGTTCGCAGCTCGTCTAGGCTCGCATCGAGAAAGACACCCCTGGCGAACTCATCTTCGTTAGGATACTGCCGGTGATACGACTTTGACTCTTTCCTAACTACAACACACTATTTCACCTTACTCTCAATACACACACACACTTCTATACTTTGACACCTATCATCGTGTTCGCAGCTCGTCTAGGCTCGCATCGAGAAAGACACCCCTAGCGAACTCAACTTTGTTAGGATGCTGCCGGTGATATGACTTTGACTCTTTCCTACCTACAACACACTCTATTTAACGTTTACCTACTCTTAACACACACACACACATCAATACTTTAACACATATCATCGTGTACGCAGCTCGTCTAGGCTCGCATCGAGAAAGACACCCCTGGCGAACTCAACTTTGTTAGGATGCTGCCGGTGATATGACTTTTACTCTTTTTTAACTACAACACACTATTTCACATTACTTACTCTCAACACACACACTTCTATACTTTGACACCTTTCCTCGTGATATGGTTTTGACTCTTTCCCAACTTCAACACAGTATTTGACCTATACCTACTCTCAAAAAACACTTCTATATTTCAATACCTATCATCCTGATACGACTTTGACTGTTTCCCAACTACAACATACCCTATTTGACCTTTACCTACTCTCGACACACACACTTCTATACTCTTACACCTATCATCGTGTTCGCAGCTCGTCTAGGCTCGCATCGAGAAAGACACCCCTGGCGAACCCAGCTTCGTTAGGATGCTGCCGGTGAAACGACTTTGACTATTTCCTAACTCTCATCACACACACACACACACACATATCATCGTGTTCGCAGCTTGTCTAGGCTCGTATCGAGAAAGACACCCCTGACGATGCCAGCTCGTCAGGATGCTGCCGGTGATGCCACTGACTGACAACACAGACTTAGCTAATATAAATCATCATCATGTCGTCGATGTCGAGCCGCTTGTCCAGGCTCGAACCAAGAAACCGGTCCTTGTTTAGTCACAGCTAAACTTTTGCGATGTCACCACTGAAGATGCCGACAGTGAACAGCGGATCTGCCCCCATGGTCACCACATAACAACCAAGAAAATTACTATATACCAAATATTCGTACTGGCTGTGAAAGCCTAAAAACCACTACAACATTATTTGATCTATACTTACACCTTAGGTATCACCGTGTTCGTACCGCTTGTCTAGGCTCGACAGACATCGAGAAAGACAGTCCTGGCGAGACTGGCGTCGTCAGGATGCGGCCCGTGATACGACTGACTTTACACATACTCACTTTTACACTTATCATCGGTGATATAACTTTGACTTTTTCCTAACTACAACACACTCCTTCTGACGTTTACGTACTCTCTACCCATCCTATCATCGTGTTCATTTGTCTAGTACACATTAATTTAACCTTTACTTATCTTCAACACACACACACTTACCTTGACCTATCATTGTGTTTATAGCTTATCTATATCTTATCTGTCTCGTCTCATCTCATCAATACAAACACACTTCTTTAGACCATTTCGTAACTACAGCACACATCAATTAGATTTTAACCTGTCCTCATCACGTACACATTTTACAGGTGGATTAGGCCTACTGGGGATACCACTATAAAAAAAACGCGCCGTGTACTCTACCGCAAGGTGGTGTGGAAATAAGTACATAATACGATATTTTGGGGTGCAAAATTAGCTCGCCTCCTCGTGGTGCACCCTGGGTAACGCTAAAGAGCTAATACACACATTCCTTCGTGACTTATTCTCTACCTATATCAACTTAATCGTTCTTCAAAACAACAATTTCATGTTTATATTGGACCATTTCCCAACCACAACACACATTTCGTGTTGACCTAATTTCAACCCAACCCAACTTAATCATGACGTAGCTTCAAAACGCCAATTTCATATTTAACTCGGACCATTTCCCAACCAAAACACACATTTCATCTTTTAACTTGTTTCTACCAGCTCATATTAACTTATCGTGACATAACTTCAAACATCAATTTCATCTTTACCTACTCTCAACACACAGTTTTCACTTTGACAACCTCAATACAGACACAACAGTACCTTGACCTATCTTCACAGCACACGTTTTACGTACTCTCAACACACACACAAACATCTATTTGACTTTAACCTACTCTTAACACAAAACACACACACCTCCATACTTAAACACCAATCATCGTGTTCGCAGCTCGTCTAGGCTCGCATCGAGAAAGACACCCCTGGCGAACTCATCTTCGTTAGGATGCTGCCGGTGATACGACTTTGACTCTTTCCTAACTACAACACACTATTTCACCTTACTCTCAACACACACACACACTTCTATACTCTGACACCTATCATCGTGTTCGCAGCTCGTCTAGGCTCGCATCAAGAAAGACACCCCTGGCGAACTCATCTTCGTTAGGATGCTGCCGGTGATACGACTTTGACTCTTTCCTAACTACAACACACTATTTCACCTTACTCTCAATACACACACACACTTCTATACTTTGACACCTATCATCGTGTTCGCAGCTCGTCTAGGCTCGCATCGAGAAAGACACCCCTAGCGAACTCAACTTCGTTAGGATGCTGCCGGTGATATGACTTTGACTCTTTCCTACCTACAACACACTCTATTTAACGTTTACCTACTCTTAACACACACACACACATCAATACTTTAACACATATCATCGTGTACGCAGCTCGTCTAGGCTCGCATCGAGAAAGACACCCCTGGCGAACTCAACTTTGTTAGGATGCTGCCGGTGATATGACTTTTACTCTTTTCTAACTACAACACACTATTTCACATTACTTACTCTCAACACACACACTTCTATACTTTGACACCTTTCCTCGTGATATGGTTTTGACTCTTTCCCAACTTCAACACAGTATTTGACCTATACCTACTCTCAAAAAACACTTCTATATTTCAATACCTATCATCCTGATACGACTTTGACTGTTTCCCAACTACAACATACCCTATTTGACCTTTACCTACTCTCGACACACACACTTCTATACTCTTACACCTATCATCGTGTTCGCAGCTCGTCTAGGCTCGCATCGAGAAAGACACCCCTGGCGAACCCAGCTTCGTTAGGATGCTGCCGGTGAAACGACTTTGACTATTTCCTAACTCTCATCACACACACACACACACACATATCATCGTGTTCGCAGCTTGTCTAGGCTCGTATCGAGAAAGACACCCCTGACGATGCCAGCTCGTCAGGATGCTGCCGGTGATGCCACTGACTGACAACACAGACTTAGCTAATATAAATCATCATCATGTCGTCGATGTCGAGCCGCTTGTCCAGGCTCGAACCAAGAAACCGGTCCTTGTTTAGTCGCAGCTAAACTTTTGCGATGTCACCACTGAAGATGCCGACAGTGAACAGCGGATCTGCCCCCATGGTCACCACATAACAACCAAGAAAATTACTATATACCAAATATTCGTACTGGCTGTGAAAGCCTAAAAACCACTACAACATTATTTGATCTATACTTACACCTTAGGTATCACCGTGTTCGTACCGCTTGTCTAGGCTCGACAGACATCGAGAAAGACAGTCCTGGCGAGACTGGCGTCGTCAGGATGCGGCCCGTGATACGACTGACTTTACACATACTCACTTTTACACTTATCATCGGTGATATAACTTTGACTTTTTCCTAACTACAACACACTCCTTCTGACGTTCACGTACTCTCTACCCATCCTATCATCGTGTTCATTTGTCTAGTACACATTAATTTAACCTTTACTTATCTTCAACACACACACACTTACCTTGACCTATCATTGTGTTTATAGCTTATCTATATCTTATCTATCTCGTCTCATCTCATCAATACAAACACACTTCTTTAGACCATTTCGTAACTACAGCACACATCAATTAGATTTTAACCTGTCCTCATCACGTACACATTTTACAGGTGGATTAGGCCTACTGGGGATACCACTATAAAAAAAACGCGCCGTGTACTCTACCGCAAGGTGGTGTGGAAATAAGTACATAATACGATATTTTGGGGTGCAAAATTAGCTCGCCTCCTCGTGGTGCACCCTGGGTAACGCTAAAGAGCTAATACACACATTCCTTCGTGACTTATTCTCTACCTATATCAACTTAATCGTTCTTCAAAACAACAATTTCATGTTTATATTGGACCATTTCCCAACCACAACACACATTTCGTGTTGACCTAATTTCAACCCAACCCAACTTAATCATGACGTAGCTTCAAAACGCCAATTTCATATTTAACTCGGACCATTTCCCAACCAAAACACACATTTCATCTTTTAACTTGTTTCTACCAGCTCATATTAACTTATCGTGACATAACTTCAAACATCAATTTCATCTTTACCTACTCTCAACACACAGTTTTCACTTTGACAACCTCAATACAGACACAACAGTACCTTGACCTATCTTCACAGCACACGTTTTACGTACTCTCAACACACACACAAACATCTATTTGACTTTAACCTACTCTTAACACAAAACACACACACCTCCATACTTAAACACCAATCATCGTGTTCGCAGCTCGTCTAGGCTCGCATCGAAAAAGACACCCCTGGCGAACTCATCTTCGTTAGGATGCTGCCGGTGATACGACTTTGACTCTTTCCTAACTACAACACACTATTTCACCTTACTCTCAACACACACACACACTTCTATACTCTGACACCTATCATCGTGTTCGCAGCTCGTCTAGGCTCGCATCGAGAAAGACACCCCTGGCGAACTCATCTTCGTTAGGATGCTGCCGGTGATACGACTTTGACTCTTTCCTAACTACAACACACTATTTCACCTTACTCTCAATACACACACACACTTCTATACTTTGACACCTATCATCGTGTTCGCAGCTCGTCTAGGCTCGCATCGAGAAAGACACCCCTAGCGAACTCAACTTCGTTAGGATGCTGCCGGTGATATGACTTTGACTCTTTCCTACCTACAACACACTCTATTTAACGTTTACCTACTCTTAACACACACACACACATCAATACTTTAACACATATCATCGTGTACGCAGCTCGTCTAGGCTCGCATCGAGAAAGACACCCCTGGCGAACTCAACTTTGTTAGGATGCTGCCGGTGATATGACTTTTACTCTTTTCTAACTACAACACACTATTTCACATTACTTACTCTCAACACACACACTTCTATACTTTGACACCTTTCCTCGTGATATGGTTTTGACTCTTTCCCAACTTCAACACAGTATTTGACCTATACCTACTCTCAAAAAACACTTCTATATTTCAATACCTATCATCCTGATACGACTTTGACTGTTTCCCAACTACAACATACCCTATTTGACCTTTACCTACTCTCGACACACACACTTCTATACTCTTACACCTATCATCGTGTTCGCAGCTCGTCTAGGCTCGCATCGAGAAAGACACCCCTGGCGAACCCAGCTTCGTTAGGATGCTGCCGGTGAAACGACTTTGACTATTTCCTAACTCTCATCACACACACACACACACACATATCATCGTGTTCGCAGCTTGTCTAGGCTCGTATCGAGAAAGACACCCCTGACGATGCCAGCTCGTCAGGATGCTGCCGGTGATGCCACTGACTGACAACACAGACTTAGCTAATATAAATCATCATCATGTCGTCGATGTCGAGCCGCTTGTCCAGGCTCGAACCAAGAAACCGGTCCTTGTTTAGTCGCAGCTAAACTTTTGCGATGTCACCACTGAAGATGCCGACAGTGAACAGCGGATCTGCCCCCATGGTCACCACATAACAACCAAGAAAATTACTATATACCAAATATTCGTACTGGCTGTGAAAGCCTAAAAACCACTACAACATTATTTGATCTATACTTACACCTTAGGTATCACCGTGTTCGTACCGCTTGTCTAGGCTCGACAGACATCGAGAAAGACAGTCCTGGCGAGACTGGCGTCGTCAGGATGCGGCCCGTGATACGACTGACTTTACACATACTCACTTTTACACTTATCATCGGTGATATAACTTTGACTTTTTCCTAACTACAACACACTCCTTCTGACGTTCACGTACTCTCTACCCATCCTATCATCGTGTTCATTTGTCTAGTACACATTAATTTAACCTTTACTTATCTTCAACACACACACACTTACCTTGACCTATCATTGTGTTTATAGCTTATCTATATCTTATCTGTCTCGTCTCATCTCATCAATACAAACACACTTCTTTAGACCATTTCGTAACTACAGCACACATCAATTAGATTTTAACCTGTCCTCATCACGTACACATTTTACAGGTGGATTAGGCCTACTGGGGATACCACTATAAAAAAAACGCGCCGTGTACTCTACCGCAAGGTGGTGTGGAAATAAGTACATAATACGATATTTTGGGGTGCAAAATTAGCTCGCCTCCTCGTGGTGCACCCTGGGTAACGCTAAAGAGCTAATACACACATTCCTTCGTGACTTATTCTCTACCTATATCAACTTAATCGTTCTTCAAAACAACAATTTCATGTTTATATTGGACCATTTCCCAACCACAACACACATTTCGTGTTGACCTAATTTCAACCCAACCCAACTTAATCATGACGTAGCTTCAAAACGCCAATTTCATATTTAACTCGGACCATTTCCCAACCAAAACACACATTTCATCTTTTAACTTGTTTCTACCAGCTCATATTAACTTATCGTGACATAACTTCAAACATCAATTTCATCTTTACCTACTCTCAACACACAGTTTTCACTTTGACAACCTCAATACAGACACAACAGTACCTTGACCTATCTTCACAGCACACGTTTTACGTACTCTCAACACACACACAAACATCTATTTGACTTTAACCTACTCTTAACACAAAACACACACACCTCCATACTTAAACACCAATCATCGTGTTCGCAGCTCGTCTAGGCTCGCATCGAGAAAGACACCCCTGGCGAACTCATCTTCGTTAGGATGCTGCCGGTGATACGACTTTGACTCTTTCCTAACTACAACACACTATTTCACCTTACTCTCAACACACACACACACTTCTATACTCTGACACCTATCATCGTGTTCGCAGCTCGTCTAGGCTCGCATCGAGAAAGACACCCCTGGCGAACTCATCTTCGTTAGGATGCTGCCGGTGATACGACTTTGACTCTTTCCTAACTACAACACACTATTTCACCTTACTCTCAATACACACACATACTTCTATACTTTGACACCTATCATCGTGTTCGCAGCTCGTCTAGGCTCGCATCGAGAAAGACACCCCTAGCGAACTCAACTTCGTTAGGATGCTGCCGGTGATATGACTTTGACTCTTTCCTACCTACAACACACTCTATTTAACGTTTACCTACTCTTAACACACACACACACATCAATACTTTAACACATATCATCGTGTACGCAGCTCGTCTAGGCTCGCATCGAGAAAGACACCCCTGGCGAACTCAACTTTGTTAGGATGCTGCCGGTGATATGACTTTTACTCTTTTCTAACTACAACACACTATTTCACATTACTTACTCTCAACACACACACTTCTATACTTTGACACCTTTCCTCGTGATATGGTTTTGACTCTTTCCCAACTTCAACACAGTATTTGACCTATACCTACTCTCAAAAAACACTTCTATATTTCAATACCTATCATCCTGATACGACTTTGACTGTTTCCCAACTACAACATACCCTATTTGACCTTTACCTACTCTCGACACACACACTTCTATACTCTTACACCTATCATCGTGTTCGCAGCTCGTCTAGGCTCGCATCGAGAAAGACACCCCTGGCGAACCCAGCTTCGTTAGGATGCTGCCGGTGAAACGACTTTGACTATTTCCTAACTCTCATCACACACACACACACACACATATCATCGTGTTCGCAGCTTGTCTAGGCTCGTATCGAGAAAGACACCCCTGACGATGCCAGCTCGTCAGGATGCTGCCGGTGATGCCACTGACTGACAACACAGACTTAGCTAATATAAATCATCATCATGTCGTCGATGTCGAGCCGCTTGTCCAGGCTCGAACCAAGAAACCGGTCCTTGTTTAGTCGCAGCTAAACTTTTGCGATGTCACCACTGAAGATGCCGACAGTGAACAGCGGATCTGCCCCCATGGTCACCACATAACAACCAAGAAAATTACTATATACCAAATATTCGTACTGGCTGTGAAAGCCTAAAAACCACTACAACATTATTTGATCTATACTTACACCTTAGGTATCACCGTGTTCGTACCGCTTGTCTAGGCTCGACAGACATCGAGAAAGACAGTCCTGGCGAGACTGGCGTCGTCAGGATGCGGCCCGTGATACGACTGACTTTACACATACTCACTTTTACACTTATCATCGGTGATATAACTTTGACTTTTTCCTAACTACAACACACTCCTTCTGACGTTCACGTACTCTCTACCCATCCTATCATCGTGTTCATTTGTCTAGTACACATTAATTTAACCTTTACTTATCTTCAACACACACACACTTACCTTGACCTATCATTGTGTTTATAGCTTATCTATATCTTATCTGTCTCGTCTCATCTCATCAATACAAACACACTTCTTTAGACCATTTCGTAACTACAGCACACATCAATTAGATTTTAACCTGTCCTCATCACGTACACATTTTACAGGTGGATTAGGCCTACTGGGGATACCACTATAAAAAAAACGCGCCGTGTACTCTACCGCAAGGTGGTGTGGAAATAAGTACATAATACGATATTTTGGGGTGCAAAATTAGCTCGCCTCCTCGTGGTGCACCCTGGGTAACGCTAAAGAGCTAATACACACATTCCTTCGTGACTTATTCTCTACCTATATCAACTTAATCGTTCTTCAAAACAACAATTTCATGTTTATATTGGACCATTTCCCAACCACAACACACATTTCGTGTTGACCTAATTTCAACCCAACCCAACTTAATCATGACGTAGCTTCAAAACGCCAATTTCATATTTAACTCGGACCATTTCCCAACCAAAACACACATTTCATCTTTTAACTTGTTTCTACCAGCTCATATTAACTTATCGTGACATAACTTCAAACATCAATTTCATCTTTACCTACTCTCAACACACAGTTTTCACTTTGACAACCTCAATACAGACACAACAGTACCTTGACCTATCTTCACAGCACACGTTTTACGTACTCTCAACACACACACAAACATCTATTTGACTTTAACCTACTCTTAACACAAAACACACACACCTCCATACTTAAACACCAATCATCGTGTTCGCAGCTCGTCTAGGCTCGCATCGAGAAAGACACCCCTGGCGAACTCATCTTCGTTAGGATGCTGCCGGTGATACGACTTTGACTCTTTCCTAACTACAACACACTATTTCACCTTACTCTCAACACACACACACACTTCTATACTCTGACACCTATCATCGTGTTCGCAGCTCGTCTAGGCTCGCATCGAGAAAGACACCCCTGGCGAACTCATCTTCGTTAGGATGCTGCCGGTGATACGACTTTGACTCTTTCCTAACTACAACACACTATTTCACCTTACTCTCAATACACACACACACTTCTATACTTTGACACCTATCATCGTGTTCGCAGCTCGTCTAGGCTCGCATCGAGAAAGACACCCCTAGCGAACTCAACTTTGTTAGGATGCTGCCGGTGATATGACTTTGACTCTTTCCTACCTACAACACACTCTATTTAACGTTTACCTACTCTTAACACACACACACACATCAATACTTTAACACATATCATCGTGTACGCAGCTCGTCTAGGCTCGCATCGAGAAAGACACCCCTGGCGAACTCAACTTTGTTAGGATGCTGCCGGTGATATGACTTTTACTCTTTTCTAACTACAACACACTATTTCACATTACTTACTCTCAACACACACACTTCTATACTTTGACACCTTTCCTCGTGATATGGTTTTGACTCTTTCCCAACTTCAACACAGTATTTGACCTATACCTACTCTCAAAAAACACTTCTATATTTCAATACCTATCATCCTGATACGACTTTGACTGTTTCCCAACTACAACATACCCTATTTGACCTTTACCTACTCTCGACACACACACTTCTATACTCTTACACCTATCATCGTGTTCGCAGCTCGTCTAGGCTCGCATCGAGAAAGACACCCCTGGCGAACCCAGCTTCGTTAGGATGCTGCCGGTGAAACGACTTTGACTATTTCCTAACTCTCATCACACACACACACACACACATATCATCGTGTTCGCAGCTTGTCTAGGCTCGTATCGAGAAAGACACCCCTGACGATGCCAGCTCGTCAGGATGCTGCCGGTGATGCCACTGACTGACAACACAGACTTAGCTAATATAAATCATCATCATGTCGTCGATGTCGAGCCGCTTGTCCAGGCTCGAACCAAGAAACCGGTCCTTGTTTAGTCGCAGCTAAACTTTTGCGATGTCACCACTGAAGATGCCGACAGTGAACAGCGGATCTGCCCCCATGGTCACCACATAACAACCAAGAAAATTACTATATACCAAATATTCGTACTGGCTGTGAAAGCCTAAAAACCACTACAACATTATTTGATCTATACTTACACCTTAGGTATCACCGTGTTCGTACCGCTTGTCTAGGCTCGACAGACATCGAGAAAGACAGTCCTGGCGAGACTGGCGTCGTCAGGATGCGGCCCGTGATACGACTGACTTTACACATACTCACTTTTACACTTATCATCGGTGATATAACTTTGACTTTTTCCTAACTACAACACACTCCTTCTGACGTTCACGTACTCTCTACCCATCCTATCATCGTGTTCATTTGTCTAGTACACATTAATTTAACCTTTACTTATCTTCAACACACACACACTTACCTTGACCTATCATTGTGTTTATAGCTTATCTATATCTTATCTGTCTCGTCTCATCTCATCAATACAAACACACTTCTTTAGACCATTTCGTAACTACAGCACACATCAATTAGATTTTAACCTGTCCTCATCACGTACACATTTTACAGGTGGATTAGGCCTACTGGGGATACCACTATAAAAAAAACGCGCCGTGTACTCTACCGCAAGGTGGTGTGGAAATAAGTACATAATACGATATTTTGGGGTGCAAAATTAGCTCGCCTCCTCGTGGTGCACCCTGGGTAACGCTAAAGAGCTAATACACACATTCCTTCGTGACTTATTCTCTACCTATATCAACTTAATCGTTCTTCAAAACAACAATTTCATGTTTATATTGGACCATTTCCCAACCACAACACACATTTCGTGTTGACCTAATTTCAACCCAACCCAACTTAATCATGACGTAGCTTCAAAACGCCAATTTCATATTTAACTCGGACCATTTCCCAACCAAAACACACATTTCATCTTTTAACTTGTTTCTACCAGCTCATATTAACTTATCGTGACATAACTTCAAACATCAATTTCATCTTTACCTACTCTCAACACACAGTTTTCACTTTGACAACCTCAATACAGACACACCAGTACCTTGACCTATCTTCACAGCACACGTTTTACGTACTCTCAACACACACACAAACATCTATTTGACTTTAACCTACTCTTAACACAAACACACACACCTCTATACTTAAACACCAATCATCGTGTTCGCAGCTCGTCTAGGCTCGCATCGAGAAAGACACCCCTGGCGAACTCATCTTCGTTAGGATGCTGCCGGTGATACGACTTTGACTCTTTCCTAACTACACCACACTATTTCACCTTACTCTCAACACACACACACACTTCTATACTCTGACACCTATCATCGTGTTCGCAGCTCGTCTAGGCTCGCATCGAGAAAGACACCCCTGGCGAACTCATCTTCGTTAGGATGCTGCCGGTGATACGACTTTGACTCTTTCCTAACTACAACACACTATTTCACCTTACTCTCAATACACACACACACTTCTATACTTTGACACCTATCATCGTGTTCGCAGCTCGTCTAGGCTCACATCGAGAAAGACACCCCTAGCGAACTCAACTTCGTTAGGATGCTGCCGGTGATATGACTTTGACTCTTTCCTACCTACAACACACTCTATTTAACGTTTACCTACTCTTAACACACACACACACATCAATACTTTAACACATATCATCGTGTACGCAGCTCGTCTAGGCTCGCATCGAGAAAGACACCCCTGGCGAACTCAACTTTGTTAGGATGCTGCCGGTGATATGACTTTTACTCTTTTCTAACTACAACACACTATTTCACATTACTTACTCTCAACACACACACTTCTATACTTTGACACCTTTCCTCGTGATATGGTTTTGACTCTTTCCCAACTTCAACACAGTATTTGACCTATACCTACTCTCAAAAAACACTTCTATATTTCAATACCTATCATCCTGATACGACTTTGACTGTTTCCCAACTACAACATACCCTATTTGACCTTTACCTACTCTCGACACACACACTTCTATACTCTTACACCTATCATCGTGTTCGCAGCTCGTCTAGGCTCGCATCGAGAAAGACACCCCTGGCGAACCCAGCTTCGTTAGGATGCTGCCGGTGAAACGACTTTGACTATTTCCTAACTCTCAACACACACACACATATCATCGTGTTCGCAGCTTGTCTAGGCTCGTATCGAGAAAGACACCCCTGACGATGCCAGCTCGTCAGGATGCTGCCGGTGATGCCACTGACTGACAACACAGACTTAGCTAATATAAATCGTCATCATGTCGTCGATGTCGAGCCGCTTGTCCAGGCTCGAACCAAGAAACCGGTCCTTGTTTAGTCGCAGCTAAACTTTTGCGATGTCACCACTGAAGATGCCTACAGTGAACAGCGGATCTGCCCCCATGGTCACCATATAACAACCAAGAAAATTACTATATACCAAATATTCGCACTGGTTGTGAAAGCCTAAAAACCACTACAACATTATTTGATCTTTACTTACACCTTAGGTATCACCGTGTTCATACCGCTTGTCTAGGCTCGACAGACATCGAGAAAGACAGTCCTGGCGAGACTGGCATCGTCAGGATGCGGCCCGTGATACGACTGACTTTACACATACTCACTTTTACACTTACCTTGACCTATCATTGTGTTTATATCTTATCTATATCTTATCTGTCTCGTCTCATCTCATCAATACAAACACACTTATTTAGACCATTTCGTAACTACAGCACACATCAATTTGATTTTTACCTGCCCTCATCACGTACACATTTCACAGGTGGATTAGGCCTATTAGGCCCACTATAAAAAAAAAACGCGCCGTGTACTCTACCGCAAGGTGGTGTGGAAATGAGTACATAATATGGTATTTTAAATACATCCAGTGAATGATATTGCTGATTTGCTATGGTTGAATGTATAAAGAGAGGAATGAAAGAATGTATGATACTATGAATCTTTAATAAAGGAACGGATAATCTGCCCCTTCAATAATTGATAAAAATTCAAATGTGAATCTTTAATAAAAAAATCATACTGCGGACCTGCACCTTCATATAATTGGAAAAAATACAAACATGAATCGTTAACAAAAAAAACAGATCATACAGCTGATCTGCACCTTCGTGGTGCACCCTGGGTAACGCTAAAGAACTAATACACACATTCCTTCATGACTTAATCTCAAACGACCTCTTTCTATCACTGTGTTCGTGGCACCTCAGGCTCCCCAGTCCCTTTGATGGGTGAGAAGAAAAAAGTCCTGATTTGTCAGGATGTCGCCGGTGATACAACGAGGTCCGTTTACCAACTGCAACATACATTATTTTAACTTTTACCTACCCTCAACACACACACTTTTCCACATCTTTCTATCACTGTGTTTGTGGCACCTCAGGCTCCCCAGTCCCTTTGATGGGTGAGAAGAAAGTCCTGATTCGTCGGGATGTTGTCAGTGCACACTTCTATACCTTGACCTATCATTTTGTTCGTAGCTTGTCTATATGACCATTACCTGCTCTCAGCACATACCCATTTAACAAAATGGATTTTCATTATCAATTTGATAGGTGAATTTTTGTAAGTGACTCTATTGGTGAGAAAAAAATTATTTCCCAAAACTAAGATCCAAGAGGGCTAGTTTAAAGTCGAAAAAACCATCCGTTTGCAAGGAATTCGACATTTAATTTTTTTTTGACAGACTGGAGAATCTCATTTCTTTAACGATGTAAGCAGAGTGTACTTTGGAAACAACTGAATGGTAGCTGTCATAGTATTGCTTTGACGGTACGAAAATTTGACAAATGACAGCTATCATCCAATTGTTTTCGAAGTATACCTTTAAATTACGTGCAATCAAATTATACATACGCTATGTGTTGCTGTGCATAACCAGACAAAACGAATACTGCGACGGATCAAGAACGACTAAGAGTATAAAAATAATTTTATTTAAATTTTTATAAAACGTGTATGCCTTTTAGAGGTAACAAACATTAAATACATCTTGTAATAAAATAGTTATTCTTTCTAAAAGTCGTAAAAAATGTTTAAAACTAGATAAATGCATCTAAAAAGCCATATCTGGAGTCAATACAGAGTATTTAGAAAAATTTAAAAAGTCATCTAGAGTGTAAAATACGTTTAAAGCTGAAATTATAATACGATTAACGTTAAGGTACATTTCACTTATAAAACAATATCTTCAAGATATAAATATAAATTGTGCGTAAATCAACGTGATAAAACAAACTTTGAACACCACAAAACAAATTGGCAAGCATTGTAGAAATTTCCAAAACGTTTTGAAACTTAACCACCTTTACATTTAAAGTCATTTAAAGACTCTTTTTCCGTCACATAAAACGGTATAAAACTATATTACAAGAAATTTCGACGCGTTCAAGGCAAAACGACATTTTTGTGCAGATTGATATTTTCGTATTAATGGAAACTACTTCAACAAAACAGTAAAAATCGCATAAACGACAACATTTTATTATAAAAAATATTTGGATTTAAGTCTGCGCAAACGCTACTCTGCCACGCATGTGTTACAGAAAATCTGACGATTTCGGCGTTTATGTCAAACAAAATGGGTAAAAGAAGTTTGGAAATGTTAGAATTTTAAAAGAATTCTTTTAGCTAAAATACAAGGTTAACTATGTACAAATGTTTTAAGAGAGGATAGAGAAAAATAAGAATTAACGGAATAGTCCTCAAAAAATTTCCAAAATTATTTATAAAACGGAAACATTTTTTATTTTCTAAAACATAAAACTCCTATTTATCAACGCCCATGGCCGCTAGCCAGACACGAATTTAAATTTTGCTACCTGGCTGTGCAACCATCAACACAACAATATCATATCTATGTCTTGCTAGATGTATTAATGAAATATATTTGTTTTCCGTGCTGTGATAGAGAAAAATAAGAATTAACATAATCGTCCCTCAAACATTTTTTAAATTATTTATAAAACGGACACATTTTTTGTTTTCGCTAGCCAGACACGACTTTAAATTTCCCTACTTAGCTGTGCAACCATCAACACAACAATATCCTATCTATGTCGTACTGTCAGAATTGTCAAATCATTGGCAGAAATGTGTTTGCAACAACGAAACAAATAATGGATAAAATCGCTGCACACAATATTTTAGTAATTAAGGTTTCTTAGATTTCCCAACATTCTTAGCAGTTAGTCGTTTCGCCTTGAACACATCGATGTGGTCAGAGAAAAGAGCACCTCACAGCGGAATGTTAAAACTTAAGTATATACATCTTTAAAAATAACTTAAAACGTCACATTTAAAAGTGAGAAAACCTGTTTTAAAACATAATCTCCTCAAAGATTCAACTGGGATACGTCCAGCTTCTACTTCCTTAGCAGAACTATATCCTCGTCCTCCGAAGTAGACAAATAAGTAGCTTGTACATAGTCCGTATTTTCGTCATCATCGTCGTCGTCGTCGTAATACGGCCGTGTCACCATCGGCTTACCTATCAACGACAAGGCATTTAAATATAGAGAAAACCCTTACCGACACCGCACTTACTTTCCGTAGGCCTGGAGAACAATTCCTTCTCTTCGTCCTTGCCCGTGTCCCTAAATTCCTCGTAGAATTTGATATTCTGCGATAGAAGCCCGTATTCGTTTCTCTTCTTGCAGGCCGTGTAACAGAATATACCGAAACCCAAGGCGCCCGCGCAGAGAATACCTACAACGCATCGGAAAATAAAAATATGCACTAGGACATATCGAATTATTGTTTTAAATTAATGTAAATCTCGAGAGGTCACCCGCTAATCGAAATTTTGTATCAGCGATGCATATTACGCTTGTTTATATATAATGTAGTTAGTCAACCTTCAAACTTAGAAGTAAAAACAATAGATGACGATACTCTTTTGAAAATCCATGTCATCCTTATTTACACAATAAACAACGGTGACTTGGATCTTAAAAGACTATCGCCATTACATCAGTCATTACATCATTAATTTGATAAGAAAGGCAAGCGAAAATGAATATAATACAAATATATAATTAAATAAATCTTTAAATAAACAAAAAACAATAAATTTTTAACAGTTTTGCAGCTCTATAGCACCAACTGGCCCTGCTCTAAAGTATTAAAGAATGTTATGTGATCCTGCTGTGGCAAAGCTGTTTTGCTTCAATGCTTTTTCAGAAAATATGTCGCACACCAGGGCCACAGCATTACAGGGACTTATGGCTTGATTTTCTCCCATTTTAAAAGGCAGAGAAAAGGATTTTTTGGATTTTCAGTCTTCTTTAGACCTTCCTAATAATACGTGGTTAAAATTAAAGACATAATGACTGTATATTTTAGCAATATGAATTGACCAATTCCGTTTTTACTGCAATAATGAAGACTGCTTAAAATATTATTAGCTAAATCTACAATTTAGCTAAAAAAATCCTATACTAAATTTAATCGAAATATCTTAATAATTAGTAGAACTTTCTTACAAAAAAATGAACGTCCCAGTATAGCGTCTAACTGCCACTCACCTGTCAAAATAACAAAAGCCAATCTAGGAATTCCCAGAACGTTCGTATCTTTCTTCAACGTGACGACCACCACTTTGGGAAACTCATTGACATCATTAACATCGACAATTTTCACGTCAGTGTAGTACCCCTTACCGTTAATTTTGAGTGTGTACTTCCCGGGCGGTAAAGGCATACCATATTTGCCGTTTTCGTCGGCAAAGACGGTCAGGTTCTTCTCCACGACCATTATTTGCGCTTTCGATACCGGGTGGTCCGAATAATCCTTGACGTAACCTTTAAAGTTAAAAATTAAGATTTAAGCATTTGTTCCGACTCCCAAAAAAACATACTTTACCTTTTATTCCGGTACTGATGACGCCGTGGAAAGGTTCGTGCATCGTGGAGTCCGTTATAACCACTTTATCGGATTCGCCCTGGACGATAGTACCTTGATATATCTCGGTGCTTGCACGTGTTGTGTTTTTCTCGTACAGAGTAATTTTCAAGGATATTATGTTGGCGTCGGTAATAACTATCTGTTTTAATAACGGCTCGTACCCGTGGCACGCAATATCCAATTCATATTTGCCCGGCGGCAACATTATTTTGAAGTGAGCCGTCTTCTTCGTCACCTCGATGGCTTGATCGGAACCCGCTATTCTTACGGTGGCGTTCAGCAGGGGAGACATTTTCCCGTCGTGTACATTCCCTTCCACACCTGAAATAACCGTTAAATAAGCTAGAGTTAAAGGGCGTATAACTCGAAATCGTTACCTGTCAAAGTACTGTTAAGGACGCTCATAATGGGGCCCAAAATGTCCCTCCAGATGTACGGGATGTTTCCTATGTCGGGATACTCGCAGCAGCTGACTTTCGCCGTTACTAACGGCGTGTTGTATTCTCGGTACAGATAATCTGTTAGAATGTTATCCGTACCCTTGATTTGCTCCGAACAGCTTTGCGGTATCTTCAAAGCTGATGTGTATCTGTCCGCTATGCGCTTGTACACTTGAACCCGGCTTTTGTCTGAAGGATAGCTGAAAATGATACGTTTCAATATCAGAAAAAGGAAACGTACTTCGCACGACACTTACATTATACCACTGGTACCGCCTTCGATGTTCAGCACCAAATCGTACTTATCTTCCAACAACAAATGTTTGAAGGCGTTAGCTATAGTTTTCGTCTCCTGATTATTACTCACTCTGCCGTTCAAGTTCATGATTTGATCCCCGACCTGTTTGAAATCCGCAGTAATGTTGTTACATATGTATTTATCAGGCTTCACGTTGCCCGACTGCTCCCGTTCGTAATTGCCCCATATCTTCTCGAAAGCCCGGTCTATGACAGGTATTACGTGTACCACGGTATTGCTTAATATTTTCACTATGGTGAAATCTCCGATGAGGTATCCCGTGAGTAAGTGACGGGCCAGGTATATCGATATTTCCCGACCTATAGGCTGGGTGGCGAATAAATTTCCCATTACGGCAACGTGAAATTTCGTCTCGTCATCTCCTTCCACCTAGAAGAGAATATTAAGTTTCGGCAGTTTGTAATTACAATTTACAATGTGATATGCGGTGTTCCACATAAGTGAAGTTCATTTTATGCTATGGTGATAATTTTAACCCCTTTGGGGTCTAGATAAATCGGTTTCATTCAGTGCTAAAGAACGGTAAGTGAAAACATCTCTGCAACATTTCGAAGACCCCAGGCATAATACATTCGAAAATTAAGACACATTAGTTTTACTCCCTATCAATAGATAAGGTCTTTACACTAATGTTTCTAACAACAATTAAATAATAACACCTTAGGTTATTAATAATAAATATACAAGGTGACTGAATTATTAATTTTAAGAAAAAGTCATTATGACTAAATCACCTTGTATTACACCTCATTTTATCTGTTATTATGATTCCCTGTTCTAACATAACAAGCCTTCACATAAGCGTTAATCATTAAAACCTGTTTAAAAACCCTTGTAAAGTATAATTCGTCGCTTTTCGAAAATTGTAAACAATTACTTACATCTTTGCTGATTTTCAACGAGTGGATCGCCATAGAGACGTAATTGTCGCCACCTTGAAATTCTGCCACGCCCGGGTATCGGTTCTCAAAATCGGCCAACAGGGCATACAGTTCCTGGTCCGAATGGTATTTCGGATTGTACTGGTTCTCTCCGTTGCCAAAGTCGTAAGCACTGGCCCAATGTAACGGATCGTCCTTCATGAGAGTGACATTGTACTGCAAATATCCCGAATCTGGGATGGTCTGAAACAGAGAATTATTGAAACGGTTGCAAAACACGGAAATTATATCGTACGATTTCCGAAGTGTAGCTCTCGTAACCCCTAGCAGCCACGGTCAAATTGTAGCGTCCTGGAAGGAGTATCCTGTAATAGTCGCCCTTCTCAGCGGAGGCAACGGAATGTTTGATCCCCTCGACGAGTATTTGGGCGTGTTTTATCGGGTGACCTATCGTGCTGGTGACGTATCCAGAGACGCCTTTGTGAACCTAAACAAAGGGAAAATTATTTTACACATACAATTTTGCAGTTCGCGGTTTGTATACCTGTTCTATATACGCTATCAGGGCCTCTTTGTTGTCTAGCCAATATTGAGGTAGCGCATCGGCATGCGGATACTTATAACAACCGATCTCGAGCGTTATTTCCATGCAACCGGCCACGAGGTAGTTCCAATCCTGCATGCCGCCCGTGACGATGTACCACTTGGCACCGTTCGTGATACCGCCGGGGAAACGTTCGTCGGGGAACATCGGGCAGGGTTTACCTTCGTGCATAACTTTGTGCGCCTTTAAAAAAATGACAACAAATGAAACAAATGTTTAACATAAAAATTTATACAATCATTAAGTTATAAATTTTTAAAGATAGGGAGAAATGGGTATAATACGATTAGCGATTTTTATAATTAAGTTTTAATAATGGGTTATGCATATTCAAATGCTGAAATGGCCAATATGGTTTAGATTTATGACCTTACAGATGGAAATGGTACTGAGGATAGGCGAATTTATATGGAAAGGTTTCCAAATCATCTGTCTCCAAATCCAAGCATGTTCAGAAATGTTTTTCAACGTCTTTCAGAGTCATGCTCATTTCAGAAAGGTCCAATTCCTGGAAGACCTTTGAGTGTTAAAACGTCTGAGTTAGAAGAAGCTATTCTACACGAAATTCAAGAAGACGCAAATAATAATAATAGGAAGATCACTGCAAATCTTAATGTGAATCATAAATTTTCTTGAAAACGTTTTACCTGAACCTGAACTTGACGATGTTCCCTATGTGCTAAGACAAAGAATGTGGTTTATGCAAGAAGGGCCTCCCCCACATTTTAGTCTGACTACTCTTAAATTTTTAAAGGAAAGATTCGGTAATAACTTGATTGGACGAGGCACTCAAGAAACAGGTCAACCTTGGCCACCCAGATTACCCGATATGAACCCTATTGATTTTTTTGTTTTGGGACATCTCAAGACATTAATTTACGAAGTTCACATTGAACCAGAGGAGCACTTACATCAACAAATTATAGCTGGTTGTGATGTATGGTTAAATCGTTATATTTTGTCGCGAGAAATACAGTTAATTGAATGAGCAGCTTTTTTTGGTGCACCCTGTAGCTGAAGAACTTTGGTCGATGACCATTTTAGCTTATCCAATAAAATATGTATATTATTATAGTTCTTACTTACGTCAGAATAGCTGTGTGCCAAATGCTTAAACACTTCGTTGTCGGGGGACGGGTTCTCGTAAGTTATACCATCTGGCGTGTCGTCATAAGGGTAGTTTGCTACAAGTGCCCCATTATGTAAATTGGCAGACAGTACGAATGGTTCAGACAGAATCCAGTCCATCACAGCCTGCGTCTCTGGTTGAATATCCCTGTTGTACTGAAACGCAAAAAGTTCGTTACATTTTTATTAAAATGTAATCATTTGACGTTATACCTCATTAGTTCCGTACTGATCGGGAAAATTTCGGTTAAGGTCAACGCCATTGGCGTTACCCCTTCCTTGTTCGCTGAAAGAATCTCCTGAAATAACAAACGGTGATAAGTAACGAAACGTTATAATTATAATGAGGGAAAAGTACCTTCTTTGGACATTTCGTACCCGTCGGGGTTCATGCTGGGTAATATGTGTATCCTAGTAGTATCCAGTAGCTTCGTTACCCTGTCGTCGGTTCCATATCTTTCACAGAGATATTTTATTAGATATAGCAACAATTCCCTTCCAACGATTTCGTTCCCGTGCATGTTTGCCACGTACTTGAACTCGGGCTTTCCTAAAAACATTAACACAGGATATCGTCTTGTTTCTCTTCAAAAATTGAAAACGATTTGGTTTTTACCTGGTACGTGTTTATCCGGCGTACTGCCTATAACGAAAACGTACAAATCTCGTCCCCGTACGGATTTTCCTATGGAATGTAGTCGGGTAATTTTGGAGTATTGGCTATTAAGTTCGCTCATAAAATTCACCATATCGTTGTAGTGGTGATGTCTGAAGATCGAGTTGTTACTTATCATAAAACCGTACTGGTCGTATAATGGGGTTGTAGCATTTTGAACAATTTGAAACTCACCTGAAAAAAGTAGGCGACATACAGATGGGTAATATATTTTTTTCCGTATTTATACTTAGTTCATTTTTAGATAGTACATTCAATATATTTTTTTATTTTATAGTCGCTTTCGTTTTTTATTATTTTGAAATTTTTAACAGGTTGGTTGTAGGGTGTATTAATTTTAAATTTGGAAAATTGCAAGATAGACAGTGCTGAAAACAAATTGTGAACTATAAATTGTTTTTTCCCATTTTTTGCAAACATTTTTCAAAGAATGCTTTATAAATTTCTTAAAAATGACGATAGAATTATATGAAGTTTTGTTAAAAAAGGACATAAAGGATTATTTGAATTTATTATGCCAAAATTTAAAGTCATTTGACCTACTGAAGTATACACAAAATGACAAGTCTTCAAATATTGTTCAGCTTATAGTAATCTTCATTTATCACCGAACTTCGAATGCCGTGTATTGAATAGAGAAATGTTATATCCGTTTTATCGCCATTTTCTTGGAAAACAACTTTTTTGACTTCATTGATGACGTAGGGCTTATTATTAAGCTAACCAGATAAGAAATGATCCAAATCTCATCCGTCGAGTGACGGAATCTTTAGTTCGCCGATGTGAGGCTTGCATTCGAGTCGCGGGTGGACATTTTGGACAATTTTTATGGTCTTAAGATTTGTTAATTTGAGAGACGGTGCAAAAAAAAATGATTGCACTCTCTTAAAAAATAGCTTACTTTTAACATTTAAAAGCCATCAAAAATGACACATTTTGATACCACCACCATTTTTAACACAAAACTACACCTAAAATTAGTTTTGGAGATACAACGCAAAAATTTTGAAAAAAAATAATTTCAGAAAAATATTGTAAGCCATATAGTTACTATTTTTTACTAATCTATCGATTCTGGAATTTTCCATATACACATAAATCTTTCATCATTTTATTTTCTTTGCTTCGTTTAACGGTTTACCTACAATTCTCCTACGAACATATATTTTATCTTCGACGAAAATAATTTTTTATATCGAATTTAAAAATGTATTAAACTTTAATATCCTCAAACCCACAAGCTGTTATACATGTTGCGAAATAATAATAAACAATTAAATTTTTCCATAAATCAAAAATAATATCCAGTATCCGTAACTACTCGAGAATGACAAGTTAATCTATTTCCTTATCTTAAATGAATTATCGGCCCACATATCAAATCCCTGAATGATATTACAAAGCAAGCTAGATAGTAGTTTTCGCACTAAAATATTATTTGTAGGGTTATTTTAAAAAATTAATTACCAAAACTGTACCATCGGGTGTGTAGTGCTCGTGTGCTTTTAATAAGTCCATGAAATGTGTGAAATTAGTGCATTAAGCCCCTGTAAGCTGGTGCTACCTGGTGTATCGGGAAGTTGGGAAGTTATTAGGGAACATAGCTACGAAAATAAAATACACATGTCCCTTTTAACGATTTATTCAAAACTTACAATATAAACACACAATTGATATGTACACATTCGTTTCACACAACTGAATTGAGATTTAAATGAATTTAAAAAAAATCATAATAATAATAAAAGAAAAAAACAATAAAAAAAAACATATGTATTTTACTTCAAAATGAGAAATGAAACCAGTGTTAGTTATGATAAATATAACAACATTTGTACTTTCTGTAATTATGTAAAATTTGTTCAGATCTTAAACGCCTTAATAATTATTAGCCTCTAAAAAAGTTGTCCATAAGTAAACTTTATAGTGATTACAGTTCGGGACACAGTTCTTTCATTCAACAGTCATTTCAGTTATTTCAAGTTCTATATATTTAATTTATATGCCACAAACCACCGTAAGTATGACATTGAACAGTAATTTTTCTTACACAAATTATCGTGATAGATGTGAACATTTAATTTCAAGTTGATTATATTTCCAGTTCTGCTACAAACCTGTGTCACCAAACTCTAATTATTGGAAGAAAAATGGTAGAAACTTACAAAATTTGCACATAGTACCTTTTAAGATTACTTAAAAATTTGTTCAACCATGGAAAGTCTTTTAGCCGTCCTTTGTCTATAGTTTTACGATAAGAAATTTTGGTCTCTATAATTCGCCAAAAAAAAAAAAACCAGTTCAAACAAAGCAGTGAAAATTTAATCATGCTGTTAAAATATTTACGAGGTCTGACGATTACTTTCAAAGAGAGACGGTGTCGGTGATGAAGAGAGACAGTGTCGTTGTTGAAAAAGAGAGACAGTGTCATTGATAAAGAGAAAGTGTCATTGAAAAAGATATATAGTGTCATTGAGAAGAAGAAGAAGAAGTGTCGTTAAAAAAGAGAGACAGCTTCATTGATGAAGACAGACATGTAATTGATGTATAGAGACAGTATCACTGATAAAGAGAAACAGTGTCATTGATGAAAAGAGAAATTGTCCTTGATGAAAAGAGTAAGTGTCCTTGGTGAAGAGAGAAGTATTGTTGATGAAGAGAGACAGTATCGTTGATGAAGAGAGACCAGACGAATTTATACTATTCACACCACAAACAGAACTTGTGCTTTTACCATCGACCCATCTAGCACGCGGGTACAAGACACTGATCTTTTACACAAATTTTAATACTTTTGTCAGTTCTGCTCTTCACTTCATCCATTTGTACTCTGCCGTTATCTTTATAGTATCTCTATAACTTGGACCATCGTCTACTAAATCGCAGCATCCATGTTTCATCTAGTCTGTTCCATAGCACTGTTTTAGAAATTCTCCAAGCGTGGCAGCACTTGTGACATAACTGTGTCAATTGTTTGAATTTGACGTTTCTTAGAAATTATGACAAATGTCAAGTATCTGTTGAGGTATACATTTCTGCTTACGTCATTTTTAATTTGATAAATTGATACAACTTGTAATAATGTAGAATAGTTTCTCATGCCCGGCTTTCTTAAATATGTGGAATATTTAGACACAAGCAGTTTGTGTGAGGCAATAATAGTATCAGTGTCGAATATTTTAAAATAGTACATAAAAATATCGTTATGAAATGTCAAATTCTGACACGTATGTCTTGATATCTACGTTTCCAAATACTAACACTGGAGTCGCCACACTAGAAGTTTGTCATGGTAACCCATGCAACTAAGTTAGTAGCGGGGAACCACTGACAGATGGCGCTAATAAAATCAAACAAAATTCTATCTCTTAACACCTACATAACTCGAAGAATTTTGTCACAATTATCGATAGACGTGAAATTATTTCTGCGCCATCTATCAGTGATCCACCCGAACTAACGTAGTAGAATAACTGTTTATATAGGTGAATTACGTAGGCGACATGATGATGATGCGTGGACTAACACGTTTCTGATTTCTCTGCCATTATTGCCAAGTTTAACAAAAAATATTACATTCGTCTGTTGCTGTATTTCGAGTTGGGATATTTTGACAACGGCACCCAAAAAAACACAGTGATAATAATGAACGCCACTTAATAACTGACAGTCATACGTTAATAAGTTACCTTTCCCAATGTAAGCTGGTGAACGTAATTGTCAGATCTCGTCTTTTTCAAAATAAAAGAAAGCGTAAAACTATAGATCAGTAAGAATGTTACCTCTTCCCAAATACCAACACCCAAAAAAAAAAATGCATAAAATAAAAAAACAAACAATTGCTACTGTGATATGATTTTTAATTTTGCTTTATTGTGGGATTAAAAAGTGGTTTAGTCGGCGTACAACGGAAGTTTGATGCCAAATTTACGGTAATAGTTACCTTTTTTTGAAGGTGCCAGTTTCAAGGTAAAGTTTTGCATGGTGGTCTTGCCCTCTTCTACCACCACAGTGACCCGTTTAGATGGTACATATCTGAAAATTAATTTTTTTGGAAAATACATAAAAAAGACAAAAAAAACTTTATCAATAATAATAGTTAACAGTCCGAGAATACAAAGTGTAGCAAGAAGTTATTCTACCAAATACCACCAGTATTTATATAAGTATAGTTAATCAGCGTACGATTTTATTTATTAATATTTTTATTTAATTACTTTAAAATGTTTCAAAATGAAAGAAAATATCCCAAAAAACTGAAGGAAAATAAAATCACAACATAAATACACAGGGTATGAATTATGACAATGAATTTTACTGTCTTCAGACTGCCACAATTGTGTTGATGGTTGTTGGACCTTCCAAATGTGAGAAATATAATCTCACGGCGGATGGTCAGCCAGTCGTCAATAAATATGGGTTTAATATAGTTAAAAAAAAAATGTATATTTTTGCTTTATAAATAAGTTTCGACATTTTTTGAAGGGTGATTCCACCTGTCAAAATATTTATACTTAGTCATAATCAAGCCTCTATAGATTGATTGCTCTTGAAAAAAATTTCAATTTTGGTAAAATAATAGTTTGTCCTGTTAAATTTATAGAATCATTCAAAAAAGCTTGATAGACATGTTAAAATAAAAATTGACAAGAAAAAATAAAAATTCACACTTCAGAACAGTTAACGTGCGACAGACCATTTTATATACAAGTCCTGAACGATTTTTGAGCGTTACAAAATCTCAAAATTAGGGAAGTAAAACAATTTTTTTGAAGATGCTTCTAACAAGGGTCTATAGAATATTAATTACCAAAAAAATACAGGATATTTAATAAACTGAACCAATCAAAAACTTGAAATTCATGGAACTAAAAAAATATTTTGAAACATCTCACCATACTTACCCAAAAGCAGTAGCGTGTATTTCGTAAGTCCCCGGCAAAAGCAGTCTCCAGTACTCTCCCTTGTTGGAAGTCGTGATATTATGGTCAATCCCGTCAACAACCACGTCGGCGTCAAGCACCCCTTCGCCTCTTTCGTTAAGAACCATCCCCTTGACTCCCCAATGCGACGCTTCCATGAAACTCAGTAGCGACTCTTTGTTATTCCGCCATTCTTCGGGTAAAGTCTCGGCCTTGGGAAATTTGCAACAACTCAATTCGAAAGTGACCTCGAAACAGTTGGAGTGGACGTAGTTGAAGTCTTGCATGCCACCTACGAAACGATAGACGTTAATATAAAAAGTCTACCCCTTTAGCTTTCCAGTACCTATGACTTCGTACCAGAAGGCTCCGTTGGTGACACCCTGCTTGAAATTGTCGTTTCTGCACACGTCCCCTTTTTTCATAAAGGAATGAGCGTTTGCGTATAAAAGAGCTAAGGATTTAAAGAGGTTGTTGTCGGGGGATTTGCTTTCTCTGCAGCATGTCCTTGGAGGGCTAAAAATAAAGAAAAATTTGGTACGTTGGCGATTCTGTCAAGAGGCATTGTGTGGTTCGATAGGCAGTGCCAAGAAAGACCAACAGTAGCTGATAGCAGCTTAAGTGTAATAAAAAAAACAAGCCATTGCATTAACTGCGTATTTTTGGGGACAAAATATGATGATTTAAGCCTACTTATCTATATAGAAAAATGCCTCCCTTAAAAAATATAGTGTTGAAGTTGTACTCGAAAAATTGTTATTTTGCAATAACTTTGTTAATTTTTCATTTATCAGTTTGAAATTATATAGAGATGTTTCTTGTGACGTGCCAAATCCTTAAGGGTATTTTTGTAAGCGACGCCTAAAAAAACAAATGTAGAAACTGTCATAAAAAAATAGTACCCCTCAGTTTCTGTTTAAAAGTTCAACTTTAGCACCCTGTATATTCTAAGGGACGTATTTTCGCACACAGGTAAGTAAGGTTAAATCGCCATGTATTATTGTCCGGATGACCTGCTTTTTTGCTACACCCTGTGCATAAATTAATAAAAAAAATTGCTATGGTAAAAATATTATGAAAATAAAACTGCAGATTACTTTGAATCGTCAAAAGGATAACTCGCAACCACAGCACCCCCGTGCAGATTTCCAGACAAAACGAATGGCCTTGATATAATCCAAGTCATTAAAGCTATGGTTTCCGGCTGTCGACCAGATAAAATTGTGCCTGTAATGCATAAAAATAAACAACACATAGCCTGGTACATATTTTAATACAAATAAGTTTAAAACTATTGTGCCATTTTTAATTTATGCGTATTATAATACACGGTATGAATTATTTAGTACTTTTCACTACAGTGTGTCCCACCACGAACGGCTGGCAGTTTTTAATTTTAAGTAATGTAATGAGAATCATAAGAATGTACTTGATCAAATAAATCAATTTTGTTTATGTTATGTTTATGTATACTACGTTTATTTTTGACACGCTGGACTCTTATTTTTGACCATAGAATATGCTCCTGGATTTTTGACCCCTACAAAAAACTCTCGCGGTGTTCATGGTGAGACACACTGTATCAAATTTAAAAACCTTGGAGTACACATATACTTGAGGAATCATCGTGATTATGTTTTGTATTTACCCGCTCTTATCACTTCAAATTGGTCTGGGAAGTCCCTATTCAGATCCACTGCGTTCTCGTTTTCCCTACCTACATATCGGTTTTTTGATTCGCAAAGTCCTTCCTAAAATTAACATCATTTAAACAATAAAAAATACATCTCGAGTGAAAATTATTTGTTTCATTAAAATTTACTGATAAAAATTAAATTGAAATATGCAACATGTTAATATTTTTATCTTCGATACTCCCATGCAAATAAAACAAATGTAATGTTTATGGATTAGTTTTCACACCCACGGTGGTATTTGTTTAATTAAAGAAAAACTATTGAGAAATATGGATAACGCGAATTGTTTAAATTAATCTTTTATTGAGAAACTAAGGAACATTTAGCAAGGTCAATTTCTTATAGATTGTTGGAGTTGGAGGTCAAATCTCTCCAATAATTCTATTAAGGAAACTCAAAATCTGTATCAGTACAATTTTTGATGAAATAAACAATTATTTATAAATCATGGCAATGTATCAAATAAAAGCATCAATTCATTAACAACACGCATGACGATGAAATGGGTAATCACAGAATTCCAGGAAGTTCTGTGGTTTTACAAACTGTGATGTACCTGCATTGGAAAATTTCTCGCTATCATCATAATAGTACATAATTCTGCTAATTGAGAAAATAAATTTACCTCAGAATTCTCGTATCCATCTGGATTCATCGAGGGCATGAGGAAAATATCAGTGGTATCGACTAACTTTGTAACTCGGTCCACTTTCCCATAATTATGAATCAAATACTGTGCCAAAAAGACCATCAACTGCCTGCCGACAGCCTCGTCCCCGTGCATATTGGCAACATATTTGAACATGGGAGTAAGCAGAGTCCTATTCGGGACATTGGAATTTATTTCTATAGCCCACAGTTCCCTGTTCCTCACCGATTTACCTACAGAGTGCAGTCTTACGAGATTCGGGTGCTCCGTTTCCAACTTTTTAAATAAATTAGTTAATTCGTCATAGTTGGTATACCTAGGGTTTTCCAGGAACTTCTCATATTCGGTACTAGAGACGCTAAGAGATTCACTTAATTTTAATATCACGCACACCAACAGTATTGCTTTAAAGAACATTTTGATTTGTGATTTGTATTGCTCAGTTTACCATTTTTTAAAGGTTCTTTATCTCTCCTACAACCTACGTCAACAATAATTTGCAGCACAATAAGTATTCAGTAACAGGAACAGGTTATAATTCGTAAACCGTAATGTAATTAGTGGAATGAGAATAGAGATAATGATATGTAAATACAATGCGTTGGAAAAGGACAACGACAAATCTTAGATTCTGAGAAATAGACACAATTCTCCAAATTTCCAGTTACGGACTGCATAGACAACTGGTGTTACACATTCCTGTATAAAGGATTGCCTAATATAAATCAAATCTCCTACAATTCCTATCAATGAAGTCATATGTATGTTCTCTGATACCAAACATCTAGGTATGCTAATGAACATTTCCACAGACAAAGCTCTATTCAATAATTATCTAAAGAAAATAATCTAATTTACTCACTCTATAAAAATCTAACTTCACTTTTTTGGCAGTGGGAACACGACAAATTCAACCACAATAGATGAGATCTGACCTATTTCTGCATTTTTAGGATTGCTTCTTCAGGTGGTCTCCTTTAAGTTGAATTAAATATCTAACTATAAAAATTATTATAAAAATTAAAAAAACAGTAAAAAAATGTTACAAAAGCTAATAATAAGGAATATATGGGTAGATATTGTGGGTGTAATTCAACGCAGGTTGGGGCTTTTGTCCACTGAGTAGTTAGTTTCACACAATATTATTAATACCTAAAAATATATAAAAAAAGGATTGCCTAATTACAATTGATAGCCTAAAATACTAGTCAGACAACCAGTATTGCACATACTTGTATAAGAAGTTGCCTATCGGTGTCAACTGAATGCACATTGTATTTTTTCACCTTTCCCAAAATCGATAGTCCGTACTCATTGAGATCCTCTCGGTGGTGGGGTAGTTTTATTCATAAATTGTGTAATTCAAATTTTGTAGTACTTAAGTTAAAGGTAAAGAATCTTTATAATTAAGCTAATAAATTTGTTTGTTTAGTGTGGAATGCTGTGTGGTTCACATACAGAGTTCGCCAATTTGAAAAAAATCGTGAAAAAAGTGCTGGTTATAATTAAAAATTGATTTGCTAGATCGGTTTTACATTTGGTGTTAAGGAGCTAGAAACATTTTATATATTCGTTTGGCTGTAGGCTCTTTTTGGAATTGGATTTTCTCACAACTGTAAGAAGAATGGTCATTAATTTTGTTTTTCTATTATTTATTTTATTAGCCAATTGGTAACTGATGATAGTCAACAAGTACGAAATTGGAACTTGATTATTATTTCCATCAAATTTGACTCATTCAAGTTCTTTTGCCAATTTATCCTTATACAGGGTGACTCGCTTTTATGTCCACAAATTTCATTTGAGCTTAAGATAATGGTAGTTTTTCATATAAACTTACCTTGGAGTCTTCGTTTTGAAGATCACGATGTCAGTTTTTTTAATTTAAAAATTTTAATATCTCATCAAATTTATTTCAACTAACTGATATATGCTTAGTATTACAGAAACGTAAAATGTAAGTGTTACTCAAATATAAAGCATAATCACTCTGTATTTTGTAATATTGTATAGGTTTGTTTTTTTAGAAATAATCATATTTTATTTCTTAGTTCTTAGGGATGTATTATTTTGGCGAATCATTGTTTAAATGACAAAATAAACCAACTTGGTATTTACAGCAAAATCGTAACAAATCATAAGTGGTTATTTCCATATTTAAGTGTTAATTCTGTAAAAACCAACCACAATAAGACATACAGCTGTGAACGATTAAATCCAGTTTACAAAATTCGTCCTTAACCGTCAGAAAAAAAACTGTAAAGTACTGATTGTTTCGAAACATCGTGACAGGCATTTTGAGAGGATACGTTTGTGGTTGAATTTCGTACATCCTTTACTATTTCCTGATCTATATAATTCATTCATACTCCTAGCTTTCCTCAGATTTGTCCGGTACTTCAAAAGATATACTTTTTTAGTTAATCGCAGTTTATTAACATTTTTTTCTTCTTCCCAGGACAGATATCTTCAAAACACGCCGAAATGAGGGTGAGTCTGTTGTTTTTTTCTACACCTACTTGTATATATGTATACACAGTGTAATAAGAAATTCACACATAACATAATTCTAGAATTAATTTAGGTACGAAAATATAAGTGTGATCTAATTAAATTGACCCCTGTATATCGAAAACGAATATACAGGGGTCAATTTAAACACTGCAACTGAGAATAATAAAACTATATCATATATAGTAAATGTTTGCACTATATATTGCACTAAATTACAAAAAATGATTGTTTTTAACGCGACAAATTATCGAAAACTTCAAGGTATTAATTGTAAAAAAATGACTTGCCGAAATTCCAGGTCTAGAAAACGCACTCCAATTTATTATTTATCATCCTGTACGAAGGAGCATTTCTTGAAATGCTCTGGAATTCGGTAAGATCTTATTATGTATTGTTTATGTTCTACTTGGAACAAACAAAATACACAGCGAGGGAAAGGCCTGATGGAATGTTATTTTTTACTTATTAAAATTAATAATAATTACAATATTGCCGCAAGAAGATATTTTAACAATCGTGTCAAGTTCAATGCTAGCCAATACAAGGTTAGCTTGTTACATAAGAAATCTCTCGAGCTTTTTGGTTGCGACTTTCACGAATTAGACTGAAGAGCAAACCTGAAAAATGCCATTATAGGTGTATGTAAAACAATCCTATTGGCTTAGATACATGTAGAATTATTCCATATTTTATATTACAAAATCTGGTGACATAGTTTACTTCTGAATTGATCGATCGGCGACGGATATGATCTATTTTGTCCATCATCCGTTTGGTTATGAAACCGTTGCAAGATGTACTGGATTATACAGCGTGTTCCGCCACGAGCGGACGTGATTCTATATATGGAAAAGCAGTGTGGTTCAAATTGGTATGTTTTTGAGGAGGTTTACGGTTGGTTCTGTCATAAATAGAGTAAATCCGATGGAGGAGACCTGGGCTCTTTTTTTGAGAAAAAGAGCCAATTTTCCAATTTAATAAGTCACCAAACTCGATTTTTTCAAATACAACACCCAGTATATTGTTTTATAGTTGAATTAAGAATCAAGTTTTGAACCGAATGATATAATTTAAAAAGAATGATAATATCCCCCGCAAAATTTAATTTAAAACACTTTTTTTATTGTTAAATTTTAAAAAACTGTGTCCGAGGAAAAAAAATGAGACAAAGACAAAGCCTACTACTGACTTTTTGATTTCTTCTAATAAATACTATTAAAATCTTGTTTTAATCTACGCATTCTGTCTTGAAGTTTTTTAAAATTTAAATCTTGTACCAAATTTCCAAAAGTAATTCAGATATCAATTTTTTTCGAAATATTTTTCCCCATTTTGAAGGCCTGTAACTCCGCCTGTGTGCTTTATATATAGGTATGTTTGGTTAAATTCGAGGTTCAATTGCAATATTTTGGGCCTCCCTATTTGCACCTGATCTGTGTCGGTTTTTATGCGGAGCACCTTGTATAACGAATTTTCTCTCTTCTCAGTCTGTGAAACAATTGACAATTATTGACAGCAAATTTGATATCCACTGTTTTATCGTTTCATAAGCTACATACTTGGCAATATGTTGTTTTAACCGCCTCTACTGTATATGTCAAAGTTTATAACCTTATTTTTGAAACACTGCACGAAAAAGTACCATATAATTTAAAAAATAGAGACTAGAACTAATAAGGTAGAAGTTCTAATAAGAATAATGGTGATTACGCTCCTTCTCCCCTTATTGGCGCCACTAATGGTCACAAATAGGAAAATTTTAGCGACCCACGAGGTATTTTGCATCACCAAATATTTTTTTAATACGCCCGACCGAGTTATACTGTTCTTCGAAATTTACACCTTGAAAACTAGACCACCCAGTATATACATTTTCTAAAATCATTAATTATAAATGTTTTTGATTTGGTAAATGGATTTAGTTTTGCGCAAATTAAACATATATCATTAATATTTAAAAATATTAGATTGGAAGTTTTGCAATAAACTGCTCCCCTATTTGTGTCAGATATTTAGCGTTTCTGTATAGTAGTTTGCCTTCGACACTTTGAACAGACTAGAAATTTTATAGTGATGAAACAGAAAGTGTTACAGAACTTATGTCCTTTTAAAACCAGATGCGAAATCGCAAGATTTATTTTAAGTTTAGGAAAAATGTCGGAGGCCATTCTTATGTTGGAGCAAATTGGGAACATTACGTAATTTTTTATAATTAGTAATATTTCAACAAATTAAATCCGTACGAAAATATTTACAGAACTAATCCGGATATTAAAACGGTATGATTAGATGCACATCACTGGTATTAACCTTCCGTCAAGGCAGATGAAGACACCTGAAAATTCGTTTAACCTCAGTGCTAATATAATGTTGTTTTAGAATAAAATAAACATCAAATTAACACAATTTTAAAACAAATATGTTATTCATTCAAAGCCGGTGCAGTTTCAACAAGCAACAAGTGCAGTTTTTTTGCTACATGCTGTATCTTACTTTCTGAGAAGAACATCTCTTTTTCCTCACTTTTACTTAATAAAGGTATACCTTCTAAAAGAGTGTTTTTTACAAATACAACTAAAAATGAATAATATAGAGTTTAGCAAATAACAGCAATGCAATCTCACGTCACCTGCGAATATTCAATGGTATTGAAGTAAAACGAATATAATAACGGCTGAAAGCGGTATAACTAACAAAAGTCTTTTTTTAATTCAACTGTACATATAAATATTGTTATAAAATAAACTTACATGGTTCTGCGTAAGTATAAGATTGTTCAGTGTCTTCAGGTGTGTCTTATAAATGTATTTTAAAATATATTATATTATTTGAAGAGATTTTAAATAGTAAAAGTGTAAACAAAACATCAATAATTTTATTTTTGATAATTACTTTTGCTCTACGTGTTTTATTTTTCACATCACAAATTTGATCATTTTACAGCGACTAGTACGACGACCTTTGTAGGTCTTAACAATAAGAACTTTCACATTCTTCATCAACATTTAATAATTTTGGACACCCTATATTTATTGCGATGAAATTTTCCAGTTTCCTAATCAATCAAAGATATTTTTATGATTGTTGATCCGGTGGAATACTGTTTTAGGAAATAAACGTATGTCCAAGAATGTCCAATAGAAACTTAACAGTAATCTAAATTGTAACACTAATTAAAGACGAAATTTGACAAACTAGTTTTTCGCTATTTCTGTTTTTTGCAAGCCTGCTTTGATAAAATGTATGTAGGTACTGTTTAGGCTTTAAAGATAGATCTTTTTGATGTAAAAGTCATGGAGAAAACGATATAACGATATTGCCATCAGATACAGCTTGTAGCAAATATAAAAGTTCAAAGCGGAGCGTAAGTGGCGCCCTCTACATTGTACGTCAAAGTTATAGGGAAATTAGAAATTCTCATGTCAAAAAATTAGGTTATTGAAAAAATGAAAATATACTTTTAACTTTGACACCCTATAACTAGGGTATTATTAACTTTTGAACCAAGGCAAGTTTGGCTAGATCTTATTATTTTGACGTCACATACAACCTGTTACTATACGTACAGTTCGTTATGGGACACTCTGTATCATTCGTACTATGCACTATTGAACTTTAGTTTGTAAAAACTCGCACATCGACGATTAGTTAATAGACAAATATTATAGGATAATAATTACCGTATGAAGGCTGAAGCACGTTTGCATTGACTCTAATGATCTTTCTTTACGTTTAGTTGTGAAATAATACATATGTGCATATAAACATAAACTTAGCAAAATGTCTCGTACTTAATTATCACATAAATTTAAGTCTTTCTTCGATCATTTTCAGGTCTCCCTGACATAAAATTAAAGCCGTAAAATGATAAAAATTATACAGGCTGTCTTGCGACTCGTTAGAATAATTTTAGGAGGTGATAGAATACTTTATTGTGAGTCGATTGAAACAAACATACCTATATATCAAGTGTTACAATATTTGTGACAACTTTTTAATATTTTTTAATTTAACCGAATTTCTACAATTATTGAAGTATAGAAGAAAAACAAACCTTTTTATGACAACTATTTCTATACTTCTTTTATTAGGAGTGAATGGCTTATTTAAATAATTTAACCAATAATTGTATAGCAATTTTAACTCAAATATGTGCCCATCTCCACATATCCTGTTTATTTTATGATTTTTCCTCGCCTTGAAATATTGATATTATATTTTTTCACTAACTCCACATCCATTAGCTTTGTTTCGTTCCATTACAATTTATTTATAAACTACCTACATCATCATCAATGTCATTACATCAATTAAGTCTAATTGCATCTCTCAGTATATTTTATATAAATATTTATTTATATTGTTTAATAATGCTATTCCGTCCTTTTTTCCAGACAGCAGCAATAATCACACTGTGCCATATATTATTCGTTTACAAAGCTTTCGGAAGCACCGTTTTCATAGCGGACTTTGGCATGTCCAAAATGATTGAACTTAGCACCAAGCCACCATACTGCGTCGTTCAACTAGATAGGTATTAAAAAATTAAGCTTTATTCTTATATCTCCAAAATCTTTCTATTTTCCTAGGTATTTTGAATTTTTATCATGTATGGTTTATTTCAGATAAATATGAAATGTGACAACTTTCAAATAACAATACAATATATTAAATATAAATATTAACAATATAATAAATATAAATAATCAATACTTTCATATTTTATTTCAAAGTAAATTAATTTCCTTATCATTATTCATAGCATTTCTCTTATGGTTCGGAAATAAACTATACATTAATATAGTTTGAGTAGGCAACACTTTTCTCTCGTATGCGTTAAGTATGTTGCATATGTTTCAGGGGTAAAATAAGGGATATGCTTCTAACGTCGGATCCACGTCGAGTAAGGCAAATGTCCGATGATTCTATAGCTAAATTGGAAAATGTATGTAAAAATAACCAGGTCCAGTCTCCTCACCAGGGAGGTTTCATATATCCTGGCACAAAATGGTGCGGTCCAGGTAGGCATGGATATATTTATGTCATACATATAGTGTCCCAATAACTACCGATTTAAATGAAATTTGATGTAAATTGTATCCATCTCGTTCTTAAATAAAGTTTCATCAGATTTACCTGATATTGCTGACTTAACTATTGTCTCGTCCGCAAACATCACACTCATCTGCAAACATTAGACTTGCTCACAAATATGAAACTCATCCAGAAACATCAGACTCGTCCTCAAACATCAGACTTGTCCGCAAACATCAAAGTCGTTCGCAACATCAGACTCATCCACAAATATTAGAGTTGTCCGCAAATATTAGACTCGTTTGTAAAAATTAGACTTGTCCACAAACATCAGACTCATTCGCAAACATCAGACTCGTCCACAAATATGAGACTTGTCCGCAAACATGAGACTCATCCACAAACATCAGACTCGTCCACAAACATCAGACAGATTCGTTTGCAAACATTTGACTCGTTTGTAAACATTAGACTTGTCCACAAACATCAGACTCATTCGCAAACATCAGACTCGTCCACAAATATGAGACTTGTCCGCACACATCAGACTCATCCACAAATATCAAACTCGTCCACAAACATCAGACAGATTTGTTTGCAAACATTTGACTTGTTTGTAAACATTAGACTTGTCCACAAACATCAGACTCATTTGCAAACATCAGACTCGTCCACAAATATGAGACTCATCCGCACACGTCAGACTCATCCACAAATATTAAACTCGTCCGCAAATATCAGGCTCGTCCACAAATATCAGACTCGCCTGCTAAGCTCTATTAAGGGATTTAATCTACATTTGAAATCTGAAATTTTTAGGCAACATTGCAAATAATTATTCAGACCTGGGGTACCATACGAAAGAAGACATGTGTTGTAGAGAGCACGATAACTGCCCAAAATCTCTGTCCAACGGAAAATGCATCCAGAGAATCTGCAATAACTCGCCGTTTACCAGGTTTGCACTTGAAATTGCAAAGAACTGAATACAATTTACATTTCTATATGATTTTAGATCTCACTGTGATTGCGATGCATCCTTCCGAAGATGTCTACAAAATGTCAATACCGAAACGGCAAATACCATCGGTGCCATATTTTTCAACGTCGTGCAAGTTATTTGCTTTAAAGAAAGAACACCCTGTACGCAGTGGCAGAGGTACCAATTCCTTCTCATTTCAAAAATTAACAAGCTTTGATAAGTTTTTTTGTTTGTTGTTATATGTTTGGTTTTTATTTATTTTTTTTAGTATCTTTATTTGTCATTTCAAAACACCAAGTTTTTATTATCTGTTGTTTTCTGTTTTAATGTTTTTATTTGTTTTTTTTAGTACTTTTGATGGAAATAATTCATTATCATCCGAATATGCTCAGAGTTTTGAAGAGCAATGTGAATACAGGTTCACAAAATCTCAACGGTACATTGCCAGTGAAGTACGATCTTTCAGTTTGCGAAACAAAAAGGAGTTTTTCATTAATATATTGCTAAGGAAATTCCGTTTGCTGTGATATTTTGTTATGTATATTGTTTCTTTGTTTTATTAGTTGTAATAAATTTTTTATTTTAATTTAATTTGTTTTTTTTTTTTTGTTTTCACTTGTGTTTACATAATTCTGATTTAATAACACTCAACACCATGACTTTTTACACATTTCTATAAAGTATTATGAATCACAAACATTAGTGAAGCATAAGATATGTATATTTGATGAATTATTCCAGGAATGGGTACACCAAAGCGGAGGGGGATGAACTTTGTGCCAAAATACACTTCCGACCTTCCGAAAAATACATTCCACTGATGCCGCTTAACACTAACTAAAACCGACATTATTTTTTGAATAAAACATATCTGCCATTTCCAATGACAACGATTCATAGATGTTCCTAGAAATGTGACAGTTCCTTTAGAAAAACGCCAATAAACAACGTAACCTTAGAAGATCATGCATAATAGCTGGAACAAAACCATATCACTAAAAGTTACACAGCAAAATTTAAGATGTTTCATATTTAGAGTAAAAGAACCCTCCCAAACGATAAATGTGAAGCGTCTGTAATAATTTAATTTAGAATCGTGGATTACAACAAACATATCGTGTTATAGCTAACGTCTTAGACTTACTGTGAAAATGTGATAATATGTATTAGGTTTTTAGACCGTTTTAATATGTAGATAGATATACAAGGTGTTACAGAAGTAATAGATTCTTGAAGAGTAAATAAAGTTGTTTGAATTCAATTTCAAGTCAAAATGCTGGAAACGTCTCAAATTTTCTACACAATTCAAGGGCGTTGACTCAAAGGTACATCAATTTTCTTCAGTGTTGCAGCTTATTTACGTCCTTGTGAATTTCAATTTGTTTGCAATTTTGAACATACAATGAATACTTGTAGCAAACACCACAGTGCCTAGCCCGAGAACAACAAGAGCAGGTCAAAGAATCCCTGTTATAGCTAGGGATGTGCAGTTTAATTCTGTTACTAGCAGCGACCAGTTACTGAGGCCTCGGTATAAGACCCCAAAAAATCACTAAATATCATTTTAATTGCACCTTTCCACAGCATCATTCACTAATATATTCGCGTTTATTCTCAAATTCCCTGATACACATCATATAACATTCTTTATCTATTAAATTCAAACTCGATGCTAGCAAGTTATGTCTGTATTTGGATGCAGTCTTGATCATCTCTCATTTTAGTCTTTTTGTACATGATAAACAAAGACAAAATTAGGAATATAGTATCGTAATACTATTTGCAATATTTTTATAGCGACTGACTGCTTGACTCACACATAAACAAGCTTTACAGGGCGATTTAGTGATTAGAAGCTTAACATACAGGGTGATTCAGTCATTATATTATTAATTTTAACCACATATTGGGATTATTTTGTTCGAACTTTCAAAACAGACGCAAATTGTTGAGCTGGCGTGCTACAAACTTCTAGGCTTCCCCACTAGTCCCTCAATCCGACCTGACGGCCCACAACTGAGCGTTTAAAGCGTGAATTTACTACGTTGGTTAGTGTAATGCTGCCAATGCAGTTCAGGCCCGATTAACGGGACCTTGTAACATTGGCAGATGAAATTCGTTAATGTCAGGTTTTTTGGGCTCAATAAATAAAAGAAAATATCACTTTATGATATATTTAACGCCTTAACTAGTGAATACGACAAATTTTACAATCAAACATATCAAAATGGAACATAAAAAATACACAAACGGAATACGTTAAAGAGATGTCATTAATTAGTCTCCATCTCCATATCATCTTTATCATCCACTGAAAATTCCCGAAAAGAAATTTAAAACAATACCAAGAAACAAAATATTAAAACTTACGTTCGTTAAACATAAACTCCTGCTGGTACTCCCGCAAGAACTGGACGGATCTGCCTTCGTCGAAGAACAACTGGTAGGCCCTTTTAATGTCCTCCACGTCGACCTCCTGCGCTTTTCGCTTCCTCGCGATCAAGCTGGAGGTCATGATGAGTTGCATTCCGTATCGGAGGGAAGTCTCCTTAGAGATTCTCGTCAAGACGGTCAGGGCGTTGTCCGACATCTGACAGTCCTCTTCCTCACACCGTATACTGCAAAAAACCAAAATATAACCATAATATAGTTAGTTAGAAGTAAGGATAATAGATGGCAATACTCTTCGACATGGATTTTAAAAGAGCGATGCCATCTATTATTTTCACTACAAAGTTGAACTGGTTGATTGAGTATATTATAATCGACGCTACATATTGATTCGTGCCTTACCTCAAAATCTCTCTCAATTCTTTCTCCTCGTAGGGTTGCGTAGGAACAATTATAGTTCTATCGAGGAGATCTAGAGGTATTCCGTGCGGAGATTTGTAAGTGGTGCCTCTAATCTTGGTAATGCCGCGGTTTGTCGCCATTATCACTATGGGAGACATTTCGTTTTCCAACGCTCGGTTTAGGAACGAAAAGCATTCGATGTCCAGCATGTGCACCTGAGGAGTTAACGTTAATTTCAAAAGGCAACTGGAACTCCCTTTGGAGAGTAAAGAGCTTACACCTACTTCACAATTTTATCGTAATTTGTTGCCATATGGCTGATGCAACGAATTACCGACGAGCCTGTCATCGATATTGAGTAGGTAGGCAGGAAGAAAAGCGTCGGTAGAAGGGAATCTTTAGAGGGAAGTAGGGAGTGAACACCATGATAAACGATTTCATGCTTTAGGCTAAGACAATCGAAATATGCAGCCAATTTGAATAAAAAAATTTGTTACACATGATTTATAATTTTGGTATCTAAGTATGTTATACATTATAATATAAAAATGTTCAAATTATTATTTAAATCTATTAAGATTATTTGACAGCAACAAACTGCAACTGTCAGTTTCTTTTTCAAATTCTTGCCAAAAATTTGCACAAATAAAAATTAAGAATGGTACAACAAATTGTGATAACGTGTACACTTTTTTTCCGATACCGCAGTTTCCAACTTAATGGATGTCTACATACCTCGTCAATAAATAACACTCCTGGGATAATCTCCGCTTTGCCCTCCTCCCTCCATTCGGCGACTTTCCCGTTTATCTGCTCCCGTACTTCAGGTTTTATTTCTCCAGTGTCTCCTATCAATTTCAATACCGTTGTAGTTGAATCGGTAACACATACGTCTACTTACCCGAGAAGAGTGCTAAGAACCCGTGCGTGCGACTGTTGATTACATCGATTTCGTGCAAAGTAACGGTGTGGACGACCTCCTTCCGTTTCTGCAGTTCCCCTTCCGGGCACTGCACAAACCTCGTTTGTTGACCCGTGGCATCGTAGTCTCTCGCTCTGGCAAAAGATCTGCCCAGTCGGGTTATTTTACCTAAAAATCAAATGTTTGTAACATTTACATAAATATTTATTACACGATGTACCTGTCGCTTTATCGATTGTGATAACGTCCCCACTCTGGACCTTTTCTTTGAGGATACTATCGATCATTTTTCCGCCTAAATCGTAAACGGTTTCCATATCGGTAGTTTTAAGTATAAGTTTGCCAACTTTGGCTCCGACACCGGTCGCGGGTCTTTCGATTTGAACCTCTACAACTTCGCCTTCTATAATCTCACTCTCCTCTCTAAAAAAATATATTTTATGAATCCTGTTTCAAAACTGTTAAGTTAACACTTACTTGATACGAACTCCGATGCTCTTTCTTATTGCTTGAGTCAAAGCTTCAGTTTTGCTCATTTCTAGCGAGTATATCTCTGAACCGGCCATGCTGGTGAAAGGAGTGTCTTGTCCTAATGCTGCGGCTAAGGCTGTAGCAAGAGCAGTTTTTCCTGTACCTAATTTATAAAAATTGCCGTTATAATTCCAACAGGTGGCAGTACTGGATAAGTTTGATCAATAACAAAAAACTATTACATCAATATCTGATAATTTTCTCTAAAATAACTTACCTGGTTGCCCTGCTAATAACACCGCTCGTCCGGCAATTCTACCGTCACGTACCATCTGTAAGACGATACCCACAGCTCTACGGGCCGTGACTTGCCCAACCATTCCTTGTGAAACCTTTTACATATGTGGATATAATTAGTTAACAATTACATACGTAATTTGGCAACTTACATGTCTCGCTTCTAAACTTTCGTCTAAACCTAAACCTCTTATGTGTGAATGAGCCCCAATTCTTTCGACCCTTGTCGTCTCGCGGACTTCCGCAATTTTTGCAGCCGCAGCAGCCTAAAAATGCAGAATTTATTGCACTACACGAAATTTCTTAAAATTAATTTTAATACGCCGCTAAACATTTTGAGGTTAAGTTTCACACTTTTATAATGTCACTGCAGCATTACCTGTGGTCTAATGTATCTTTTTATTATGAAAATAAAAGCTTAGTAACTTAACATTACACAAATTTTAAAAATACTTACAGCCATTGTAATATTTCGGATATTATTAATTAATGCTTATTAAATTTTATTGAAACTGCCTCGCTCTTTCATTGAAAGTTCCAAACAAAGTGATGACAACTTGAAACTTTGTAAATGAAAACATAAAAAATAAAAATTCCTATTACATTTCTTCTTCTTCTTAAACTAGTAATTTTCTCTTTTAAACTTGTATCATAAAGAGTATGTAAATACGATTCATATATAAATATTTTCTTATTGTTTTATTATAAATCTTGCAATGCAATTATACACACTGCTGGTCTTAATTAAAAAAAATAGCAGTTTTTTTTACGCTACGTATTATTATACTAAACGTGGAATTAATTCTGTTAATAACAGTAATTTTTGATGATTACAAGTAATTATAATTACCTCTAATATTAACTTATGCGACATGCAACCTTCAAAGTTTCCATGTTTGTGCATTTTCGTGTTCAATTTTCGTTAATGGGTATTTAAAATAAAGCTTTTAAAGTGCACTGCCTTTATTATATACCTATAATTAATTGCAGGATCGAAACAGGTCGAGCGACTGTTAATTTTTTGAGTGGAAGAAATGTTATAGATATAAACACTATAATTACATGCCGTACATTTCTTTGTCTTTACTATTTTTTAATCGGCTAAATACGTTCCTGAATTCTTGTACTACACTCATTATAATTCATTAAAACAATTACTAATTATTGCTCGTTGCACTATGGCTTAATAGCTTTGAATAACTGATTTGCATTGTATTTTATTTAGTGTTTGCAAAAACTCTAAAAAATCTGCAATGCTGTCGCTGGCTTTTGGTATTTTTATTCTCGCCATTGTGGATGGGGCTCACCTTCGTAAGTTTGGAAAGACGTATAAATAACTGACTTATTGCTACATCACTGAAAGTAAATTGGGTAGATTGTAACAAGTATTGGTTTTCAGCTGCTGACTTACAACTCTGTCACAGGTCAGATCCAAATCACCCTCAATGCCTTGCTAAAGCCTTAGGACCAGGCCTTAAAAGTTTTGCCAATGGTACGTAATAATTATTTTTGTACCAAGGTAGATACAGGGATGATTATGTTCGCAGACGACAGGTCGTCTAAGGGCATCATCATCCTAGTATCTCCCGTGGTGCATACCATGTTTTATGTTTCAGTCATATTTTCACTTTATATATCTCGTATCCTAGATCTTATAATTAAACTATAAGGAAGTGAAATATAAATAAATTTGTGTCGTCCAGTGTGTTTCGAAAGTTGCTATACTTTTGTTTCATTTTAGGGAATAAGTACTATGGTATACCGGCTATAGAACCACTATTTGTTGAGGAAATGGTTCTAAAAGGTATTCCCTCTGATACAGTGTCGATCGAGCAGAAGTATAAGAATGTTTACATTCATGGAATTACTGGTTCCAACGCAGAACGTAATTTTCAGTAAGTTAGACTCTAAAAATACAAAGTCCTACACTACTACATCATGTCCACCACGATTTATTATTTCCTCTTAGATTTAATTTATGATAAGTTTTATAGAGAAATGTATTTTTTTAATAATGGTGGAATGGCGATGAAGCGCGACGAAAGGAAGCATTGCAGCATCTTTTGTTTGTGAAAACTATCAATGCCATATCGTGCCTTCTAAGTTCTAGAGAATTTAAATTAAATTTATCCAATAAAATTTTATTATCTATACCTCTGGAAGGATAATAATTATTACCCTAAAAAAATAAAAATGTCATACATTTTCTTTGAACCGATTCAATTAATAGCATAGAGTTTTGGTAGATTGGAGACCAAATAAGAGACGCATATTTCAATTTGCTTCTTATTAATGTATCAATCAGTATTTTTAATATGTCTACATTAGTAAAACCCTTCCAATTCCTTATTAAAAAACCTAACAATTTATTAGCAGATGTCACCATTTGATTAATATGAGAAGTAAAAGTATGTCGTAGTTTTGCAAATACAGTATGCGCCAAAAGTATGGAATAAATTCAATAAAAACGAAACAATTATTTTTTGGGAAAAATCCTCGAACAGGTCGATTTTTAATTTAAAAAATACATATTTTAGCGTAAAATGCGATTTTCAAATGTCATTTGTTTTCGAGTAATGACGTCATCGATTTTTTTTAAATGGCAGCACCATATCTTTTTTCTTGATTCTGAAAGATCGTTTAATTCTCTATCAGACAGTACTAAAATTTTGCCCTCTTACATAGGAAAGTTTTCGAGTAAATGACGATTGAATGTTAGAAAACGTAAATCAATTAAAATAAAGCAAAAACGTTATCAAGTTTAGTTTTTCGAACTCCATAGTTCTTTTATGGATCACGTAGGTGAAAATCTTTGCAAAGTGTCATTGTCACACCGACATTATAAAAAATATAGTAAAGGACATAGAAATTATTATTCAATTTAAAGTGTTATGGCACATTTAACTGTTACTCAAAGAATTGAAATTTTATTTCTTATCGGATGCGGGAATATGACTAGAACTCAGCAGGAAGTTTGCGATTTATTTAATGAAAAATATCCAGATCGCCCTATCAGCCAATCAACAGTCAGTAAGGTAGAGTCTAAATTTAGAGAAACTGGCAATGTTGTAAATATTCCAAAACCTGGACGTCCAAGCATTAATGAAAATCAGAAACAGAACATTTTGATAAGTATGGTGGATAATCCTCATAATTCTTCACGATTGGTTGCATTAAACAATGACACTAGTCAGAGCACAGTGCTACGTATCTTCAGGAAGGAAAAATATCATCCCTACAAAATTCAACTTGTGCAGGAACTCAATGAAGATGATCCCGATCGCCGCTTACACTTTTGCGAAATTCTAATGGATTTATGTCAAGGAAATAGAAATTTACACCGGCAAATACTTTTTTCAGATGAGGCCACATTTTGTCTGAATGGTACAGTAAACCGTCAAACTTGCAGATATTGGAGTCGGGAAAATCCTCATTGGATGGCAGAGGCACATACCCAACACCCTCAGAAATTAAATGTGTGGGCTGGAATAGTTGACGACAGAATAGTAGGGCCTTTCTTCTTTGAAGGAATCCTTACAGGACAAAGATATTTAGAGTTTCTAGAAAATGACTTTGTTCCAGCCCTTGCAGTAATTTTTCCTAACGATAATGACCCTGACATTCCTGACGATACCATATGGTTTCAGCAAGACGGTGCACCTCCGCACTATGCGCGCCCTGTACGAGATTTTTTGGACAACTGTGTTCCTGGGAGGTGGATCGGCAGACGCGGACCGATAGAATGGCCTGCAAGATCGCCAGACACCTCTTGACTATTTTTTATGGGGGTACTTGAAGTCAAAAGTGTATATTAATAAACCACGTAATTTAGAAGAACTTCAAAATCGCATTCCGGACGAAATACGCAGAGTTACCCCAGAAATCATTCATAATGTGCAAGAAGAATTTCTTCACAGACTTGCGCATTGTCAAGAAGTTGGTGGATGGCAATTCGAACATTTAATTTAAGTATAAAATTTAATCAATTGTATTTCATTTTACATACCTCAGAATTGTTACTTTTTTATGGATAAAATTTACGTTTTCTAACATTCAATCGTCATTTACTCGAAAACTTTCCTATGTAAGAGGGCAAAATTTTAGTACTGTCTGATAGAGAATTAAACGATCTCTCAGAATCAAGGAAAAAAATATGGTGTTGCCATTTAAAAAATTCGATGACGTCATTACTCGAAAACAAATGCCATTTGAAAATCGCATTTTACGCTAAAATATGTATTTTTTAAATTAAAAATCGACCTGTTCGAGGATTTTTCCCAAAAAATAATTGTTTCGTTTTTATTGAATTTATTCCATACTTTTGGCGCATACTGTAGAATCCAGGAAAAGTATTACAAATCATCACTTTATTGATCTTTATCTTAAGTTTTCTTGTTAGAAAATTGAAAATGGCCTGCCTTCCAGGTTAGATCTTGACAAAAAATGTGGATGGGTGATGGATGTTGCAACACCACTTCTAAGAATGGAAGCTGATTACGAATTAACAGGAAAGCTGCTGATGTTCCAGCTGAATGGAAATGGAAAATGCAACATTACTCTGTGTAAGTTCTAACTTATTATACAGGCAGTCTCACTTATAAATAGCAGGACTTTAACAGTCGTTATAAGGCTTTGTTTCGAGAGGAAATCATCATATTATTATATTAATTCCAAGGATGGAGATAGATAGGTATCTATGAATGTTTCTGTAAAAAAAGTATAGCCATGAAAGAGCATTCAGTTTTACCCGGAAAGAATTACTAATTAAATCACATAAAACGTCGGTTGTGCTAAAACTGAAGTTTGAGACATCTTGTACATTTTTTACAGCAATAATCATTAAAACTGTTTTGAATAATTAAATGTTATGAAAAATATATATATTTATATAAATTTGATACAAAATTTTCCAGAATAATTTAAAACTGTTTATAACAAAACTAGTGAAATTAAATATACAAATTATAAGCAATTCGTACAATTAAAATGTATTTAAGGAACTTGCAATGTGTGTTTCGAAATTGCGAGTGTCAAAAAAGATGCTACCAATTTTATTGTACAACATTGTGTGAACGTCAACTAAAATATTTCTCTAAATGTAGACAACATGATGAACATCCACACAGTGACCTGCGAAAAGTACATTGACAAAGGTAAAACGTATGCGAAGCTGACAAACTACGCTATGAACATGGAAGTGGAGAACATACGCTTTGATTTCGACAACATCTTTCCAGGCAACGAACAGATCTCTTCCGAAATCTTGAAGACGATCAACGAAAATTCCGTGGCCATATTTAACGACATCAAAAGCGGTTTCGAGGAGATCTTCTCCAGGATACACTTGACCGTAGCCAGCAGGTTGTTCTCCAAGGAACCCATCAATGAAATTTTCCTGGATTAGCCATGAAAGTCACTTGTCTCTATGCACAGGGTGTCCGGGGCAATGTGGGAAATCTTTCGGGTGCAGATATAACATGAAAAAATAAGTTAAAGAGTTCCTATAATTTTTTTTTCGTACAGGCTCTCCCTATGGAGATATGTGTCCCTGAAGGGCGCCGTTGGAAATAGGTTTTTCTTGAATAACTTTTAAAGTACTTTATATAATTTATTAAAAATTTAAAGTGATGGGCACTAGTAAGGACCTCTTGAAACATATTTAGCTTTTTTAGTTTACTAAGGGCCCCGCTAAACTTTACAACTTAATGCCTAAATTTTCAACACCCTGTATGATACAGACTTTAAAATAATAAATCTGAGTATCTCCAACCTTAGACTAAAAAAGGTACTCTTGTTGATTGTCGATAAAATTAACCGTTCACGAGAAAAAGTGCGACCTACGCTCGCATGTTGAACCTTCTTATGAAGTTTTTCAATAATTTCGTTAAGTGCCTCCTGGGACACCACTGCCTTTTTTAAATTTTGAATTTCTTCAGATTAAATATCTTAAAATTAAACTTTCCTTTTTGAATCATTCATTTCATTTCATTTTATCGATAATAAACAACGGTGCCTTGAGTGTAAGGTTGAAGCTACCCAGATTAATTATTTTAAAGTATTTATCATACAGGGTGTTAAAAAATTATGCATTAAGTTGTAAAGCTTAGTCCGCCCCTGGTAAACTAAAAAAGTTAAATATGTTTCAAGAACACTATTTGAAGAGCTCCTTACTAATGTCCATCACATTAAATTTTTGTTAAATTATATCTAGTAGTTATTCAAGAAAAAACGAATTCCAGCGGCGTCCTTCAGGGACACATATCTCCGTAGGGAGGGTTTGTAGGAAAAAATTTTATATTATTTTTTCATGTTCTATCTGCATCCGAGAGATTTCCCACATTTTCCCAGACACCCTGTATACAGTGTGTCCATGGATTTATTGCCTAAAGAGGAAAAACTTTTTTCGCAAAAAAAAATAAAATATTTTTTTGCTCTCTGCACAGTAATGCCTATACACTTGTCTACAGGGTGATTTGTTATTGTAAGCAGCCTAGTACTATTATATTTGGTTGTGTTTATATTAGGAGAGGGTTGTTTAACTTATTTTTAGTTCGAAATAATAGTGCTACAGCCTAGTTTACATCACCTACCGACACTTTACCACTGCTCTAAGTTTTAGTGTTGTAGAAAATATGTTATAGAATATGCAAAACGATAAGACTAGCCAGTTAGCTTTTCAGACGTATTTATTTTAAATGTAAACTAGGCTTAATATTGTCCTTATAAATAATTGTAATATAAAATATATTTTATTTCAGAGATATTTAACGATATACATTTTTATATTTCGCACGCTAAGATCACTGTGCGTACTTTTTTAAATAAAAAGTTGTAAAGTTAACAACTGTGATTCTTCTGTTTAACAATTAAATTCAATAAAAACAGTTTATCGGCATATTACTGACCTGAACCCTAGTTATCTAGGATAAAATGTCAGAATACGGCGAAGGACAATTGGGAGGATCACGAAAAAGATTGTCCACAATGTCAAAACTTATCTATAAAAAAATTTAAATGTCTTATAAATATAATTTGGTAAATTACACTCTATTTGCTTTGCTGATTCAGTAATTTCTGGTAGAATTAATATAATTATATCAAATAGTAAATATATAGGTATTTTTATGGATTTAAGTAGGAATAATATAGCGATTACTATGTATCCAAGATATTATTTAGTAACGTTCGTCTCATAGCAGCCACATACAACCTGATGCAATTATGTGTTGAACTCGACAGTAAAGTAAATTGCATGCCTTGGCTGCTTTAATAGACTCGGCTGCGCATCGTCTTTTAAATACCAGTCGCATTATTAAATCTTATATTTTACTACCTACTTAAACAAATAACTATTACAACAAAGTAAAAACAATGTAATTAGATGTACATAGACGTACATTCAAAAAAGTTATAAGGCGATCAAAGTAAATAGCGAAGAATGTCAGTTAAGAAATCTTCGATTCAAGTGTTTAAATTTATGTGAAGAATATCGTTTTCGTAGTACAACTTAAACAAACACGTTCCCAAAGCATGCAGAAAAAATCTTAACCCTATACTGTCGGTTAAGGTTAATTAGGTTGTTCTGTCTGGTACACCTTGACCTGCCTCTTTAAAAAGACACGGTTTATGTAAAACGCTTTGGCGTAGTTAGTTTTTTTCAAAACATTGACGAACACGCAACGAAAGATGATTTTTTTGTTATTTTTGATGTTCGAAGTGATCGTGGCTGCACGGCTACGTAAGTATATATTTTTTTTGAGGAGAAATGATTGCACGGCTAATAATTTGTAATTTACGTGTATACAGGGTGTTGGTTGAAGTACAGTGTAAGTTCAAGAAGCAGACAACTAACAAAAATTATGATTATGATTTTATTAGAAGGGAATATCAAATAACAGAAATACTTTGCGGACATTTTTTTATTTTATGTTAAAAAAATCTGAATCTGTTTATGAATAAGGTCTATTTATTATTCGATCTCCTGAAACTTAATATACATAGTGTTTCGCAAATTTAGACCAGACCCAAATTAAAGCCACTTTTTCCTGCTTAATTTATTAAAGAAATTATTTGGTAAAAAAAAGTTTATATTTACTAATTTATTAGATTATCTCTTGAGACCTTATATACATAGTTTTGAACAAAATTAGACAAATTCGGTCATTAATTGACCAAATTTTATTTATTTTTTTATAACTTATCTATTAAGACTGTCTTGAGAAAAATTGTATATTGATTAACCAGATCCTTTTTGTGGCAATATACAGGGTGTCCAGAAAAGAGAAGAAATAGAACCGATTTAGGCAAACTTAGCTTAGTCCAAAAGTGCCTCATTTAGAAGTTACAGGGCTTCAAAAAAATGGTTTTCTTGTTATGGGCATAATTAAGAAACGAGACGTCCAATCATGTGGAAATTTGGTACAATTATGTTTTAGATAAGTACATTGCGAAGGAGTAAATAGTGCTGCATATCGTAGAGGACGCTCTTGGCAGTTTTCTTTGTAACTCATTTTTATCGTATTTTTTTTTGTTGGTCCTATTCTGATACGCTTGACAGAAAATTATGATGAAGAAATTCCTTCTTTCTGCAGCTCCCCCATTAAATTGGTTTTAGCATTAAACAGCGATTATATCTGCCGTTTCGGAGTTGCAAAACTGATTATGACGAGGTGTGTTTTCAAAATTTGACAAAATAATACTAATAATTTGAAAATATTTACACATTACATTTAAACTTAACACAACGATAATTACTAACTCAGTACAATAATTAATATTAATCTGACAGGCTTTTGATCAAATTTTATCTAATTTAAGCGTATCAACGTTAGTTTGACAAGTGGTAACTTGATCGAATTAGAAAATTTATTTCTATTTTAATGTGCGGAAATTTTCAAACGCGTTTTTGCCGAAAACGGTGCATTTTATCAAGATGGAGCAAGTATAGCTTTTATACGCAAAATTAATTTGTCGACTGTACCAAATTTGAAAATGATTGGACGTTTCGTTTCTTAATTATGCCCATAACAAGAAAACAACTTTTTTCTTTGAAGCCCTGTAACTAAGCGAGGCACTTTTGGACTAAGCTAAATTTGTCTAAATCGGTTCTATTTGATCACAGGAAGCTATGTTTAAGCTGGGTCCCATTAATTTCTGGACACCCAGTACGCATAGTGTTTAACAACATTGGACAGGTCCAAAATAATAGCGGTCGAGATGATAATAGGATAGACGACAGTGACGATGGTAAAGGCGACGATAAAGATAATAATATATAATAATAGATAATAAGAAAATGATGATGAAGGTCGAAGATGATGATGAATGTTAATGATGATGATGAGGATGATACCCAAAACATTTAAGACGTACTCAAGTCACTTAGTCACTAAAACTGAAGAAAACACATGTATTGTATGCGCTGAGGACTGAGAGTAGCTAACGTTGTTATAAACCGTAAACAGCACTGATGAACTGAACACAATATTTCACGTTGCTATGGTAACAAAATTTATTCAATTTTTATCCAAATTAACCAACAGCAAAGTATGATTTTTGAGTTAGTAAATGGGAATTTTTCTGTACGAATGTAATTCATCTATTAGTATCCACCAAGAAAACAAAATTGGCATATGTTTTCGTTCTCAACGTAACCAACACCCTGTATGTTGAAAACTAAAATACGGCTAATAATTTTTCTCAATCATGCAGTATTTCTAGCTGTGGAGATTTTATTTTTTTTATATAATTCCTAAACCAAGTTTTATTGCCCTGCTTAATACGTCAATCTTCAATAACAAAAACATGTTTAATGACGTTACCTACTTGACATGCAAATTTGAAATAACACTGCATTACAAGGTGATTAGAGTGCTGATCCATGTTCTTCAATTTTTTTAATGACTTCATGTCGTGATATGTGCACATTTACAATTAATATGTTTACCTAGTTCAAAGTAGTGCGTTGAATTTATGTTAATTTTCAGCTGACGGTGTAAAGCTGTGCCACAGGTCAGACCCAAATTTTCAAAAATGCGTGGCCAAAAACTTGGGGGACTCGCTTAAATATTTCACAAACGGTGAGTATGGTTTCCCAGCTGTATAATAGATGGACCAATTGACTAAAAAATTGTTCTAACAAATACAGGGTATAATAAAAGAGCAGGATTTTATACAGAGTGTACCTTTGAATGTAGAGCTAGCCAGATGTGTCTTTTTTACACAAATACACGCAGCTATTGAATCGACTCATTGTTGTGCTTAATAACTCAATAAGCTGTTGGCAAAAATGTCAAACTATTTATTTTGGCAAAGGACAACGCGATAATTGATTAAAAAATGAATAAGTGAAAAGCCACTAGTGCATTTGTCGTTGTAAAAGTTGCAGGTAACTTTGGCACTTCTTTATAGTTTAAACATACTACGCCAAAAGTCTTGGACCTTCTGCCGCCACGACTAACTAACTCATCTGCAGTCTGAGGTGGAGAAATATGATTATGAATGACTCTAGCAACGAAATCCCACATGTTTTCAATAGGATTCATGTCAGGAGAGTTGGCTGGCCAATCTAATTTATTGATATGTCCAGCTTCGAGTGTCTCTTGAACCCTTCTTGGGCGATATTGTCGAGCGTTGTCGTCCATAAACAGAAAATTTTCACCTAATTCTTTACGTAAGGGTAGATAATGGGGGTAATAACTAGTTCGATGTAAATTTGACTGGTCATATTCTGTGGTATACGAATTAATGGGATGCGGCGGTTGAACATTATTCCACCCCAAAACATTACGGTACCCCCTTCATACGGAGTAACTTCAGCTGGTTCTCTCCAAGCTCTTTGTCGTTTGTCATCAGTAACCAGGCCAATTCTGGTTTTGTATGTAAATAAGACCCACCGCCACTGGCGTAAAAGCCAACCCCTATGCTCTCGCGCCCACTGGAGACGGGCAGCACGATGCCTTGGAAGTAGAGTGGGGACCCGTAATGGTCTTCTAGCACGTAAATTTGCGTTGTGGAGTTGTCATCGAATGGTAGGTGTCGATACAACACGGCGAAACGTACCTTGAATGTGGGCCCTGAGAGCTGAAGCTGAAGATGTGCGGTGTCTACGGGCATATTGCACCAAATAACGATCTTCCCTTTAATTAGATATTAAAGGACGTCCACTACGTGGTCTATTTTCCACTGTATCAAATTTTGCATATATGTGTACAATTCATACAACAGATTATTAGAATGTCCTGCATCATGTAAACCAGTCATTCTTGCTCGGGTAAACGCAGAAATTTCACGTCCTGGCATTACAATGTACAAAAATTCAAAGGAGGACTTGACTGAATACACTGCCAAACTGACCAGATTTGTAAAAATATTTGTAATAAAGTAAAGGTTTATGCAATTTTTTATTGTCTTTTTTGTTCCCTAAGTAAATGTACTTTTTTTACCACATTAAGAAAAACCATTAGGTTTAATCGAATCATTTTATCTAAATTGTCAATGTAAATTTATTTCTTGAGGAAGAACAAGGATTTAAGAAACACATACAGATGGCATCCAGTGGCGTATCGATTTTTTTGCCTTTTGTTATGTAACTCCAAATAAATATTAAAAATATTGTTTTCTTTTCTAGGGTATAAAGAACTAGGCGTGCCTTCTTTAGAGCCCCTTTTCATTGAAAAGTTACAGATAGATGGAGAATCGACAGATCCCGTTTCGCTAGAACAAAAGTACCTCAACGTTAAAGTATATGGAAATAGTAATAGCACATTCGAAAAGTACTTCAAGTAAGTTGTCATCGCTTCTTCTGCACTGTGAACATCTTTGTTGCAAAATATAATTGACGCAAACATCAATGGGGGTTGTAAAATATTAAAATGGGAATTTTTTGATGGTGAAGTGTTAAAAAAATTTAAACTAAATTTGCGGAAAGTATTCGTGCGTTTTCACTACCATGTTTTTTTCTAGGATAGAATTAGACAATGGATGTGGTTGGGACACTGAAGTATCAACACCTGTGGTCCTAATGGCGGCGGACTACGAGATAAAAGGACAGTTGTTGGTTTTTCCCATCAATTCGCATGGAAAATGCAATATAACTCAATGTAAGTTGGCTTTACAACGTCACAAATAAATAATAAAGATAGGCTCCTTCAAAGGGAAATACAACAAACTTATTTTCCTGTTAGAGCTCTTTCGACATGTTTTTCTTTTGCAGACAACGTGGTGAACCGCCACACAATGCGGTGCGAGAAGTACACTAAAAATAATGAAACGTACATTCGGGTCTTGAACTATTCCATGGACATAAAACCGGAAAGAATCGTTTACGACTTCGACAACGTTTTTCCGGGGAACGAGCAGATCGCCAGTGAGATCGTCAAGGCCCTCAACGAGAACTCCTTGTCGATTTTCAACGAAGTTAAGAGTGGAATAGAGAAGGCGTTTGGACTTATCTACACACAGTACATGAACAATGTTTTCTCAAAGATACCTCTTCGGCAGGTATTTTTGGACTAGACGATGCAGAGTTAACTGTGCGCAAACTGAACTATTAAAATTGTGCCCTATTTGTACTGATTGTGTTGAATGTTTGTTTACTAGTTTTGTTTTTTAGTCATAAATAAAAGAAATAAAACACAGTTACTTTGTCGTGTTCTAATACTACCCAATTTTTTTACTGTTTTAGAAAGGTATTTTAAGCTAATATAAATCAAATCTTCTACAATTCCTATCAATGAAGTCATATGTATGTTCTCTGATACCAAGCATCTAGGTATGCTAATGAACAATTCCACAGACAAAACTCTATTCAATAATTACCTAAAGGAAATAATCTAATTTATTGTGGGTGTAATTCAACGCAGGTTGGGGCTTTTGTCCACTGAGTAGTTAGTTACACAATATTATTAATACCTAAAAATAGGTATTGTCATATTTAATTCATTGACAGGATGTCACTTTTTGTCATTGTCGATATTTCACTTCAAATAATTTTAATTTTTATAATAATTTTTATAGTTAGATATTTGATTCAACTTAAAGGAGACCACCTGAAGAAGCAATCCTAAAAATGCAGAAATAGGTCAGATCTCATCTATTGTGGTTGAATTTGTCGTGTTCCCACTGCCAAAAAGTGACTGTTATTTATAACTTTTTATATTCACATACTGTCTGTTCAAATCATTTTTAAGCATTTTTTTCATTTTACACGAATTTTATAACAATAATTAATGATTATCCATTTAAAGCTATTTAAGGGTAGTTTATATAGGTTTAGGGGTAGTAACGACATTTCCCCAGCTATCTGACGTATTTCTGGGCCATTTCTAATGTTAATTAACAATAAGCAATTGATTTTTTATGATTTATGTGTTCCCCCGGATAAGCCATACATACCTCAGAATTATTACTTTTTTATGGATAAAATTTACGTTTTCTAACATTCAATCGTCATTTACTCGAAAACTTTCCTATGTAAGAGGGCAAAATTTTAGTACTGTCTGATAGAGAATTAAACGATCTTTCAGAATCAAGGAAAAAATATGGTGTTGCCATTTAAAAAAAAATCGATGACGTCATTACTCGAAAACAAATGATATTTGAAAATCGCATTTTACGCTAAAATATGTATTTTTTAAATTAAAAATCGACCTGTTCGAGGATTTTTCCCAAAAAATTGTTTCGTTTTTATTGAATTTATTCCATACTTTTGGCGCATACTAAATAAAGGATTTGGTGACTTGTTTTAAACTGCTGACATCTACTTTTGGTATTAGTACTTCATTGTTTCACTCAGCAATAGAGAACTAACGAAAAGTTCGTCAAAAATTGTTTTGAGGGAGTGTCATTATTGTTACAACAACTTGTACGTCTGTAGTTTACAAAATAAATCTGTAAATTTTGCCTACTGCTCATACAGTACTGCCTAGTACGGTCGCAGGTACGTTTTTCGTAATGGTAGTAGTTTTTACATAACCTTCATACCTTGCTTTGGGATGTCTGCATTCTGTAATTTCCTTAAAATTGTTCTTGTCGAAGAAGTGCCTTTATTAATTGATTAAATTAGTGACATTATGACTGTATATCGGTAAATGATGTTATGGAATGTCGCAGTTTTGTAACAATTAATTTGTAAAACTTTCATTTACTTGAATTAAGCAGATCTTAGTACAACATTTTATTTTTTTTAGCACATAATAACACAAAATTGTTTATTAGTCACTGTGGAGCCCTGAGCACATTGGAAACGGCTTACCATGGAGTACCAATCCTCGGAATTCCATTTTTCGCTGATCAGTATTTGCTAATCAACTCTATGGTGGAGAAAGGATTGGGTCTTAAATTAGAATTCCCCGATTTAACGACTCAGACTTTATCAGAGACTATAAAGGAATTGTTAGAAAATAAAAAGTACGTAGAAACGTTCATCAAACCTGCCTAGTATGTTTCAGTATGAAAACTATCCCTCATTTTCAGGTATTCGGAAAATATGAAAGAAATTTCGTATAGAATGAAGGATAAAATGTCGACTCCACTTGAAACGGCTGTCTTTTGGGCTGAACATGCCATCCGGCATAACGGCACTCACTACTTAAATCCTAAATCGAGAGATTTGCCTCTGTTCATATCCACCTCGGCAGATGTCATCTTGTTCTTATTAGTTATATTATGTCTATTTATCGCTATGTTAGGTTTTGTAATACGATTTTTTTATAAATTTCTTCGAATCAAATCCAGGAAAGAAAAATTAAATTAACCGATAACAACTTGTGTATAAGAAGGATAATCTAGTAACTTGTTAGGTAAAATCGTGGTGTCTCGTAGCTTCTCTACTGTAGAAAAGAGAAAGCACTATGCGGTCGCGGTCTAGGAGCATCACGGACCGTCCTGTGACGAGCTGATCATGTCCTTTTATAAAATCAGCCAATCAATATAGGATCATGCAATTTCCCCATTTTGTGAAATTTAAAAATTACTAAATAATCGGTCGGTCTCCTATATTTCTGTTACATGTTGAACAAACCTAAAATTAATAAAAAATACAAGAAATGCTTTGATATTTACTATTTATTCACCCCACTGTATCTCTTCATATAAAAAATATAGTACCTATTATATTAAAACTATAATTCACAAAGTGTATTTGTCGCAACTTACAATAATATTAATTTTGGAGAAAATACTAATAATGGACAGAACATTTACATCTTTGGTCAATTTTTATGAATACGTGTTTCTGGAATTTTCCCGAAACCATTTTTTCCTTTAGGTAAACCACTTTGTTCTAGTATAATTTCGGTAACATGTTCATCGTTATGATTTGATGCTGGTTCATCCTATATAACCAGTTTACTTCAAAAAAGTGATTGTAACCGTATTTTTTGTATTAAAATCTGTTTCTATGTGTCAATTTAGTCAATAAGCTAAATAATACACTGAGTTATTTCAGCTAGTTTGAATGCGCTACAACTCTACACTTAAAACTAGATCCTGCAGTCTTATTCGAGGAATATATCCTCAAGAGCCACTCTTGTAAACACCCTGTTGGCCAAACCGTGGAAAATGAGCCCGAAGCTCTTCTCGTATCCTTCCCTGACGTCAGCGAAGACCTCATCCCAGTTGTCGTTCAATACCTTGTTGATTTCATCGCCCAATCTGCTGTCGCCGTCGAATAGGTTGTCGAACTTGAAGATGACACGTTCTGGCCTTAAGGTGACGGTGTAGTCCTTGAAGGACCAGTAGGCCTTCCCTTTTTTCTCGAAGGGCTCTGCTGTTATAGTGTGGTTGATCTTTGTGTTTACTGGAAGAAGTATTACTCATTTTTTTACATCTTTCATAAGGTGTTAGTAAGTAATATTGTGTGAAATTAGGCTACTCTGCTTTGTTTTAGTTACTTACGGAACGCTGTAATAGTCGGTGTCGCGTCGATACGTTTCTTTTTTACGTCTGCTGTAAGTTGCTTTCGCCGTATGAATCTAAATTACTATTTATAAATAGTAACAATTTGCATTAATTGCTATTAGTTGAGGGGAGAAGTGAATGAAGTGAAGTAGCATGCCAAAGGAGAGAAGAAATAGAGGGAAATTATTTCAAATGTGGTTTGACAGTGATCCCGAAGCAAATAGAGACATACGTATTAAAGGAAATGACCTGTTTTGTACTGTGTGTGAACGCATTATAAATTCTTCTGGCAAATCTAAAGTAATAAGATATTTGAAGAGCCATGCCTCGTCCAGCGCTGAAGACTCTGGTATTTTTTTGTATGAACTTACAGACGCCTTTCTTACAAGCAATATTCTATTAAACAAACTAGAGAATCGCAAGTTATGTACGTTTTTAGAAAAATATATGTACCGAAAAATTCCTCATGAAAGTACGTTAAGACTAAGATCTGTTGATAGGGTTTACAAGAATACGCGAAGACATTGCGAACTTTATCGTTTATTTCATTATAGATGAAGCTACTGATGCTTGTGGGCGTTTAGTAAAAAAATTTTTAATTGGTGGTTTAAAAAGTGACTGTGCTAGTGACAGCCACCTACTGGCTTCTAAGGTGCTGGACATAACCAGTCACGAAACTATTATAAATTTTGTTATTGATTGTTTTCATTATATATGGCCCGATCAAGATGCTTCAAATAAAGTTCTTGTAATGCTAAGTGACGCAGCCGCGTACATGTTTAAAGGAGGACAGATTGTATCTCAGAAATATACAAAAATGATACATTCCACATGTCCAAAATATTCGCGATGGTATACGTTAGATTAATAGATGCTATGGTTTATTAACACAATAAGGACATTGAAATCACATGGACTATCACTAAATGAACAATTTGACATAATGGATGATGTACAAGATGGCAATAATATACGGCCAGTCAGTAGTACGATAAAAGCAAAAATGCAAGGCGTGTTTCAGCTGGTACATAACAGGAGTTGTCAGCAAATACAGGGATGGCCAGTAGTACGGAATAAAATTCATCTCTTGAATGAGTAATTTTTTTTAAAACGCTGAAACACGTCAACTGATTTTGATTTTTTCCCATCTTTCGGTTATATAATAATTAATTTTTCTTCAACCCCCTGACCCCCAGTTACCCCTACTTTTTTTTCAAATGGAAACATAAGGCTGAGGTGGCTCCTTGAAAATCTTATAGAAAACCGAACCCAGCCATACCAAATAAACAAGTTTTATGTTTTCAACAGCAAGGCGTGAAAATTGGAAATTATTTCGTACTTGATTGAACGCGCTAGTTAATATGTCATTGGGAACTATTTATTTTTCGTGCAGTATTGTTTGATGTTTGTCTTCATCCTATTTTTATGTAAATATTTGAATTGGTCACAAATATTTGCTTGCGGTCAACATGGACGATCAATCGACCTTGTTTCTTTAAAAGATCAAATATCAATTACTAAAAAGGGGACTGATTTCTTGTTTACATAGTATTTCTTATAGTTCTGCAATGCTTGTGGAAAAAAAGAAAAGAAAACGTAGATACAGAAGTTTTTTTAGTTGCCACGAAACAATCTTTTCCTTGAAATCTACACCTCTTCATATTTTAATGTGATGAAACAGAAGCCTTAAATTTCGAAAAAATGTCATCAGTTGTAGGTTTTGTCTTTGACAATAAATTAACCTAATAATTTTGTTTTCAGTTCTCTGCTAATTCTAATCGGCAAAAACTCAGTTATTTAAAAAATTGTTATGGCATCAGGGAAATCTTAAAGTATACAAGGTGGCTCAAATTAGAAAAAAGTTGGGCCTTTTGATGGCCACCCTGTATACACATACCTGCAACATCTTATGACATCATTTTAAACTATTATTTCACTATTTTTATCTCGTTCATATTCGTTGAAATAGTTTCATTACAAAATACCCTTTACGACCATAAAACTCATTCCTTATTTGATGCTATAAGTCCCACACGTCTTTATTAAAAAATAACAACCTAAATATTCACGAACCGCCACTGGAAAATGATGAGATGAAAGTATACAAGTACTTACTCAGAGTGACATTGCAAGGTCCATTACCCACAATGGGCAAAAGCAAGACTCTTCCTTTCATGCTATACTGTCCTTGTAGCCTGAGTTCTGGAGTGATGGATTTCGCGTACATTTCTTTTTTGTCAAAATCGATGCTAGAAATAAAATCGTTACATTTTTTTCACCTGTTGTCTGTATTTTAAATTTTAAAGATATTCTTACCTTGTTGCTAACACTTTAGATCCTGTTAAACCATACAGTTCTACGTCTTTGAAGTGTTGAACTACGTTGACGGGACCTTTCCCTTCACCTATTACCAATTCTGGGATGTCCAGGGGATCAAATCTCTTCAAACCCAATTCCGATGATCCTATAACACGTCAAGGTAAATTTTAGAAAAATAAATCGTCTTCAAGTATAATTCTTCCAATGTTCATTGACAGGATTGTACAGGATGTTTGGAAATGAAAGAGAGCAATAAAACCCCGAGATAAGAACCGGCCATGGGCGTGGCAATATTTCGTTTCAGGTAATTATCGGGTAACACTAATGCTAACAGGTAATGGGTGTACATTAGTATATTTTACTGGATACATAATAGGGCAGTAGCCAGTGTATTGTGACAGATCAATCCAGTCTTAGAGCTGAATATACAAAGACGTGCTAGTGCAGTAGAGTAGAATTCGACTTATGTTTAGTGACTATTATGCCAGTGGATATATTGTTTGGGTAAAAGGTCGAGCTTATCAGATTACGTACCTGCTAAACGCGTGAAAAGATGTGCGCTGTCTCAGAATGAGAAAATTATTATATTAAATGTATTTAATGCATTGAAACATCAAAATCCTACCAACAGTGTTGACGACATCGAGAAAAGTGTTCCAAAATGACAGGGATTGGAAAATCGACTATCTACAGAGTTTTAAAGGAAACAAAAAATGACCAAGATACTGTAAATCCCCCAAAATCATCTACAGGGAGGTCAAAAGTCGTTATAGATGATTTCTTCAAAAATGTCATTCGCAGAGAAATACACTCATTTTATTTTAAAAAAGAAATACCAACGCTAAACAAAATATTAAGTAAACTTTCAGAGGACAACGATTTGCCAAAAATCAGCAAATTATGAACCGTCTTACGAGAATTGAATTTTTACTGGGAAAAGCAGAACAGGAAGTAAGTTCTTATCGATAAAGATGAAATTATTTGTTGGCGAAGATCCTACTTAAGATCAATTAGAAAATTCCGTGACGAAGGGAGGAATATTTATTATCTAGACGAATCTTGGATCAACGAGGGATATACTGTAACAAAAGTATGGCAAGATAAAAATGTAAAAAGCATTTTTGGATAGACTTTCAACAGGGATCAAGGCACCTTCAGGTAAAGGGCGAAGATTAATAGTGACACATACAGGTAGTTCCAGTGGTTTTGTAGATGGCGGTTTACTTTTATTTGAATCTAAAAATACAGGTGACTGTCACGAAGATATGAACGCAGATGTTTTCGAAGAGTATTTTACACAGATGTTGGATCTTATTCCTCCGGGAGCTGTAATTGTCATGGATAATGCCAGTTACCATTCACGGTAGACCGAGCAGACGCCTATGACTGCTTGTAGGAAAGCCGATATAATTCAATGGTTATCCGGAAAAAACATTTCCTTTGAAACAAATATGGTGAAAAAGGAACTTTTGACACTTGCCAATCTTAATAAAGATCAGAAAAAATATGTTATCGATGAAATGGCAACAAATCGCCAAATAACGGTACTACGTTTACCACCTTATCACTGCGAACTTAACCCAATCGAATTAGTCTGGGCGCAGGTAAAAATAGATGTAGCGCGAAATAATACGACGTTGAAATTAAGTGACGTGAAAATTTTGTTAAAAAATTCCTTGGAACGAGTAACTGCAGATAATTGGCAAAGATGTATACATCATGTACAAAAAGAAAAGGAGAAAATGTGAGAACTCGATAATTTAATTGACGCTGTGGAACCTATCGTTATCAATCTAAGAGACTAAGATAATTCATTAGAATATTCAGAGGATGAATTTTAATATACCTACTTTTTATTTTCTTTATTGTACATTTATACAACACTACTTTTGGAATGCTGTTTTTATATTGTTTACTTATAAGAGAAATTGAAGCGGCATAGACAAAGACGGATTGTCGGGCATTCAATTTTAGCTACCTGCTACAATTTAGTACAACCCGGTCACGCAAAGTTTTTTTAAAAGTACACCTCATCTATACCGATAATACATAATATAAAAATATTGAATATAAGCACCAGTACTACATTTATTTACGATTTGCATACACAATAAACTTTTATTGCTCTCTTTCATTTCTAAAGAGACTATAATTTAATTTATTTATTTAATTAATAATAACGTCCTACGGGATTAACCCGGTTACGGGATGAGGAATTAGAGTAAAATACATAAAGTAAGGACAATAATAAGATATTGTACCATGATTAGGTGAAACAGGATCATTTCGCCCGAAAAGAGACGTTGGAAGGCCGAAAATATTAACAGCGGACCAAGAAAATGATGTTTTAGTGCGAATTGCTGAAAACACACGTACACACGTCAAATTTCGGCAGCTACTGGCATCGGTCAGTCTTCCATTAGCAGAATATTCCACAAAGAAAAATTGTATCCTTAAAATTTTACTCCAGTTCAACATTTAACGCCAGAAGACCCTCTAGTTAGATTACGGTTTGCACAGTTTCTTCGCCAACAACAAAATGATGACCCAACATTTTATAATAAAATATTATTTACGGACGAAGCCACGAGAAAATCCAAAAGTGTAAAATATAAAAAGTTAGACATATTTTTACATCGACAGTGCAGTATAACAAACACCCCCTAGTCGTGACCTCAACACTGTTTGCATATTCATAATTTCCACTTCAAAAACTACGAATTTTCAAAATAACCGGTCTATACGTTCTTAAAATATAGCAAAAAATCGAAAACGTGTTATCAACTTTAACACCCTGTAGAATAAAAAAAAGTAACAATTGAATAAGGCTCAATCGCTTTATTGTGACGTTAACAATCTGCCTTTGAGCTATGTACCATTATTAATGACCCACCGTGTATAAACACACAGATACATATTAAAATTAGAAATTAAAAAAAAACATCGTACATAGAAAATACGAGACAAAAATGTGGAGAAAAAACACCTAAACAGAGTATATTCGCTTAACATGCTCAATAGAACCTGCAAGATCTAGAAGGATGCGGTTTTCACACACTGGACTACTTTTTGGAGAAGCTGTTCATTAGACTCTTTTATTATTATTATTTTTTCGACGAATTAATAATTTTGGGACAATTTTACGTAAAAACACGTCTTTGTTTAAATCGAGAACAGTTTTCGAGTAAATTGAGTTTGAAAATTACTATTATTCACCTCAATTGCACTAGATTTTCACTTGTATTTTCGGGACATCCTGTATATATCTACATATAAATAAAATCAACTTACCGTCTTTCAGTTTGTGAATGGCATCCTCGAGGTTAACCTTTAAACATTCCGGCATCTTGGGATCACTTTTGCTGCATCTTCCCCAATCACTTGCTGAAAGAAGTTTGTATTACATTATTGTCAACCCAGATAAACCATTTTTTATTGAAATTAAACTATTTTGTGTGTATTTTAGTCTTTACACAGACTCAGTGTGCTATGCACTAGTGTACAAATACTTTTTTGAACAGTTTTGGTAAATTTTCCCAATAAAACAGAAAAATAGTTATTTACGATATAAGTTACATTTTATTTTGTGAGAAAAGAAGTTCGAACAAAATAAAATCACTTTTACCGCATATATCATACAGTATTTTTTCTACAAACGCCACTAAAGGTACAAATGAACGCATTTCTTATGTTATTAAATTTATGAAATATCATTTTCATCAATTGTCCATGAAGTTTAATGTTGCTAAGGTAATGAAGGTTCGATCGTTTCAAATCTCGAGACATGGAAAGTGGTCAAGAAAATGAATTTTTCCCGCCGGAAATCGATGAAGCTGCTGATAAAGCTACTTTCGAGTTATTGTAAGTCAAAGCAACAGTACGACGTATTAAATTCTTCTTAATATATAGTGGTCGTTATATTTTAATGTATCTTGTATATATATTATATTAAATTATATATTTCGTTGTTATGGATGCAAACAATTAAAATTTAATCACTTCGTATAATGTCTGAAACAGAATCTTAAATCTTAGATACTCTTACGCTTAAAGATAATTGATTTTTAATGAGCTGGACTAATCGCCGGCGCTATCAAATTACAGAGATCTTGATTTCGCAAATGCTCGAAAATTACCTCACGAATTTAAAAAATGCAGGTCAATCGGATACTTTTTAATTGACCATTTTGAATATATAGACGTCAAATGTGCCTACTTTAGCTACCGTCGATAAAATTACAACACAACACATTACTTTCCTTCGTACAAATCTCGCCGTTTTATCTGGGGCAGCTGAAAACAATTTTTAGTCGTACGACAGGACCGGCTTCGTCAGATTTCGGGTCCCGTTTTACAAATAGCATACGCGAAAATGCATGATGGAATAAATCGATTTTATTGTTAATCCCCTCACATTTCCAGAGGTGCTAACATGAAAAAAGGGACACACTGCAGCACCAAAGTTCAAAAATAAAATTGTTGACGATTTATCCATCATCTTTTAAATAACAATGGGTAAGTTATAAGAATATTTACAACTACAAGTTGTATGCTGTAACATCCTCTTTATTTGCTAAGCTTAAATAGTTCAGTTATTAAATTGATATCATTTGTAGAAAACACGACGTCAGTCTTGTAATAAAGTATTCACTTTGATTTTAACACAGTTCTTTATATGTAAGATTATTGTACAGCAAAAATTACTTAGTAGATACCAACCTAGATACCTTTATTGTAACTTTATTTATTAGTAATGTTCTCTTACAGAAGTTATCAGCATTTGATAAGAGTAATTTATTGGAAACAAAGCAGTTTGTCTAATTTTTTATACTGGGTGTTGCATAAGAGTATACAAACAATTCATTACTTGACAAATTTTAAGTAACATTTTGCTGTGCAGAAGGCACTTTAAACCCAAAACTCTGTGCACTGAATATTTCAAATAGGATTATTTCGGAATCGGTTGCTCATAATGACATCAATAAGGTATACCTTTTTCAGATAAAAAAAGTAGGATAATCGATTGTTTCAATAGTCAGATGGATACACTAAGCCGCACAAAAGTTCTGCCATTTAAAGAAACATGATGTGCCATAAGTGGCGCCCTCTTCTAATGACCAGCCAAGGCATTAAATCTACTTTACTGCCAAATTAATTTTATAATATTAGCTACATTGAAAAGTCCGTAACTCGTAATTCTCTTTTCTTCATTTCTTAAACCATTTTTATTACATACTGAACGGCTGTCCTGTTTTGACGAATACGCTCCCTGCATATTTAAAAGTGTTAAGATTAATTTCCCTAATTTTTAGAATGTTTATCATGACACTTTTCCTAAGAACTGAAAGCGCAATGGTTAGGTAAGTTTTTAATAATATCTGAATAAACCTACACACAGAGGTTCAAATAAAATCCACGTTTAAATTTGACTCTTCGCTTTTACCTTGGATTTCATTAGTTGAATCATTTAAATAATTCATTAATTCCTAATAAAAAAAAGTATAGAAATATTTGTTATAAAAAGGTTTGTTTTTAGTCTCCACTTCAATAAATGTAGAAAAAGACGGTTAAATTTAAAAATATTAAAAAGTTAATTATCACCAATATTGTGCGTTTGTTTCAATCAAAATCACGTATTCTATCACATCCAAAAATTATTGTAACGGCTTGCAAGACACCCTGTATAATTGAGATATGACTATGCCCCGCGGTCCATCAAAGACCATTGACTTCTAATTGTGAAAATGCGGTGCAGATAGTAAGAACAAGGCAACTTACGCAACTTGACCGCATCCGTTGCCAAATAAGTCGTTAGCAGAAGGATAACACCGTTGACACCAAAACCCATGCTGGATGGAGATAAGTAGCGAATTGAGAAATAAGCAAAAATACGAACAAACTGTTTCTGACACGATCTAAGACGGTATATACTCAGTTTGCCCCCTACTATTTCTTATATACCCTCCGCTTGGTCACCCGGAGGTGTACACGCTTAAAAAAATTGACGATCTTAGGAGGCGCAGGTAAATCTCAAGGTCGGTGGGTTTCTTCCAGGGAAATGAAACTATTGTTTGTTACGCGGGGAACGGCATGGTAATCAGCAGGGTTGTCGAGAAACAATTTTCCAGAAGTTCAAGTTCACTGGGACCTTTTTAAAAAATTATACCGGGTGATCCACTTTCGAAAGCGGAAACTGTAGAGGCAAACAGAGAACCACAAAATAACATCAGTTTGTATTACAAACTATATTCGAAAAATGCTTCGTTACAAAGATACAGGGTGTCAAAATTTTTATCAAAAGTTCAAAATTTATTAATATCTTTAAAACTACTTTAGATATTTAAATGAAATTAGGAATCTTTGAATAGATAATCTAGATACATATTTTTACGTAAAAAATATTATTTTTCTTCCACCAGTGGCGTGCGTACGGACAGATCTTCGGGAAATTTTAATGAAAAAAATGGTACGGCAATGTTTTTTTTAGAAACAAAAACTATTTCTAAAATCCTTGTTCAATTTACAAAGGAAAATGACTCCTTACTTTTTTCGTTTGACAGAAATATTTTTTTTTTTTCGAAATATTTGGCCCCACTTTGAAGACACGTAACTCCGTCTGTGTACAACTTTTCATATAAGTATATTTGGTTAAATAGCAATAATTTGGGACACCCTACATGCACTGTGTTGGTTCTTATGCGGAACACCCTGTACAGGAACTTCTTATATTTTATTTATAATAAAAAGAAAATAGAAATGATAAATTTAATTAAAAGATGAAATATAAAAAAAGTGAAATTACAAATTTCCCCAAAACATAATAGATATTATTTTCAAATTTCGTACAGAACCAATCTAAAAAAAAGCCATATTTTGAGATGAAGGTCATTAATTCAAAATCAAATCAAAATGTATTGTATTAATCAAAAATTAATTAAGACTTAAAAATTTCTATGATGCCTTAAATTTTCTGCTATGCATAAAATGGTAACAAAATTTTCTCTAAAACTAGAACCTTGAGATATTGTCTGACGCTATTTATTTGTGGCATAATTTTAGTTTTCTTTAGTTTTATTGGGTTTTTGCCACACTTCTGAAAAATAATAAAAATTAATTAAATAAGCCCTTGCGCCAAACGGAACAGTCAAGGGTTATTTTTTGAAACTAAGTTTGCCTAACCAAAAAATCTCACACTGGAAAAAGCAGATAAGTAAAAAATAACAAAAATCACATTACTATCGCGCACTTCCGTATTATTGACATTTCGAAAAACTCTCTGTTTTCGTTTTCAAAATAGTAGTAAAAATATTAAACGTATGTCAAGATAAAACTAACACTTTAAGACAAATAAAAGAAATTAATCATACAATAAAAATTCCATACATTCCTATATTATCAGAAAAGTTAAGAAGAATCGGTAATAAATTTAATATTCGAAATGTTTTTCAGACAACTAATACCTTACGATCATTTTTGTCAAAAACACGTCCAAAAAATGATATACAAAATCTAAAAAATTGCATCTACAGTATACCTTGTGAATGCAATAAACATTATGTTGGAGAAACGTCTCGGCCTATGAATATTAGAGTTGAGGAGCATAAAAATTATATAAAAAGACGGGAATTTGAAAAATCCAAAATTTGCGAACACGCTTGGGAAAACGGTCATGTATTCAATGCGGTTCGGCAAAAATTTTAGAGAAAACGCGACAAAAAGGAAATTAAAAGAGACCGCGACTATTTTGTTGAACGGAGATAAGTGTGTGTCAAACTGTTCAGTAAACATCGATCATTGTTGGCTACAGTTGTATCAAGAAGAAGTAAGTAAAAATAAAATAAAAATCATTTAACATCTCTATGGAAGCAGATAAACAAATTTTAAACTGTCAAACTTGACATACGTTTAATATTTTTACTACTATTTTGAAAACGAAAACAGAGAGTTTTTCGAAACGTCAATAATACGGAAGTGCGCGATAGTGATGTGATTTTTGTTATTTTTTACTTATCTGCTTTTTTCAGTGTGAGATTTTTTGGTTAGTCAAACTTAGTTTCAAAAAATAACCCTTGACTGTTCCGTTTGGCGCAAGGGCTTATTTAATTAATTTTTATTATTTTTCAGAAGTGTGGCAAAAACCCAATAAAACTAAAGTAGAACCTTGAGCTTATTTTTACAGCTCCAAGTGCGTCATCGTAGGAAGACGTGACATTATTTGATAAATAAACTGATTTTGTGATATAATTCTAAAAAACACCACATTTGGCTTCGTTTTCTACGAAGCTGACGTGCGTATTGCCCACGATAGTAATACCTACTTACATACTAATATTCTATTATGACAAGCTTTACTCTTGTACACGGGCAATTATGCTGTTGGCCATGAGCCCAAGAGAGCATGTATGGGATGGGAAAGAATATCCTAGATTATTAAAAAAATAAAGAACATTGTTTAGTTGAGCTTGTGGATACAACACATTAATATCACAATTGATCAGAAAAAGAAAAGCACCTTGATTAAATGATAGTAATTTGATATTGATGAGCAAAAAGCTACTCATTTGCTTCTATGTGCGAAACTGTCGTAGAAAACATTGCCATGATGTAAACAAAACTTAAAGATCTTGTCTATGATGAGAGGCTAGTTATTAAAGAATGGTTTAATTGCATTTTTTTTTCAAATACGTGCTGAAGAAACAAACCAATATAAAATTCATTCTAATGATATGTGTTATGACAATTTTAATGAGGATAAAAAATTGTCCTTTAGGTACTTCTTCTTCACCTGGTACATAGCTTATTTGTTAAATAAACTATGGCTAAACTATTTGAATTTTTTTTGAACTTGTCTTTCGCTCTGACTCACTATTTCAAGAGAATAATTCTACATAAACATACAATTTCACTCATCAAGGTACTCTTCCGTCAACCTGAAAAAATTGCCTAATTTTGGAAAATTAATAGCACGAAATACCTAATAATTATTGTATTACGAAAATTACTGTCGTCCACTTTGGTCATAAATTGTTTATAAGGTTATAGACTATAATTATGATAATGTTTCGTAATTTGTGACTTAATAATCAAGGCAATTATTTTTTGTTGGATCAGTTATCCATCTAATAAAAAAGACTTTGTATTTGACGGGTATTTCCTGCTCTTATAATTATTCAATTATTTATTTCTAATTAAAAAATAATACTAGCTATTGTTCGCGACATGAAAAACATAATAATAAAAAATATACCGCCTCAGTTTTTTTTTAAAGTGCAGCAATCCACAGTAATAAGTTTTGATGACAGAATCATAGATTTTACTATAAAGAGTGTACCTATTTGCTATGGTCTAATAAGGTCGCCGTATTTATCGTAAAATGATCAAATTTGTGGTTTTTAAGTTCAGAAGTCTCGAAAATTAAAACGGGTAGAACAAAAGTAATATCAAAAATAAAATTCTTGATGTTTTGTTTCTCCACTTTTGCTATTTAAATTCTTAATTAAAGTAATAACTTTCAAAAAGCGTTTATAGGACACACATTGTTGCAGTTTCTTAAATATTTTGATGAGAATATAATGAATTATTCTTTTGTTCGTATGACGTAAGTCGTCTGAATTCTTGTCGCGAGTATATGCAGAATTGTGTAAGTTTATATTATAACAATATTTACATATACAGTTAAATGTAGAAAAAATACGCATTTTGAAAGATTTCTATACTTAAAAATTTGTTGGTTAGATGGCTTCGGTACCTTTGAATATTCGCAGGTGGCATGACATAACATTCTTGTTATAAGCTCTATATGTATAAAATTATTTGTATTTGGAGAAAATACTATTTCAGGAATATAGCACCGCCCTATCAACTTTTTTATATTTTAATTAATTCTGATTCTCATTGTATTTGAGAAAATGCTCAAAAATACTTCTATTTACACTAACACAGGCACAATATCTTTTTAGCAACGAAAATGGAATTTGTTCATTATGTAAACCAGTCACAATAAAAGTCCAGTGGGTTCAGGTCAGTTACAATAAGATTGAATAATTAATAATGCTTTTCGTCAAATTCCAGCAGCAATAAATTCTGAACAAGTTACATTTCTGTTGCTAAAAAATATCACGTCATTTCAGTTTAAATTTATTTTAAGTTTTACTTACATAAATTCATGTGTCCAATTTCGAATTATTTCACACACTAGTTTTTAAAATATTTAAAAATATCAAAAATAATTTTGTAAGTTTATTAACACCTTATATTTTTTAACCAAGCGTCCTGCACAAAAACTATATGAAAATTCGCCAAACAATACGAGGTTCCATTTTTGACCGCTGCTTACGCCATTACAGTTTCCTCTATTACAATATTTAGTAGTACTACTGACCACAGGGGGCGCTAATTGATATTTGACAATTTGACATCGTAAGTTTTTCAAAATCAAGTAGTCATAATCGAAAAGTATTCCAAATGGTGCGTTGATGTAATAATACCCTATTTTCAAGTTACATACCGCGGGTGTTACTGTGTTCATCGTCTGCGCGACGCGATTTAGCGGACGATGCTGTGATTGCTGTGTCATTACCAAAATCTAGTCGCCCGTTACATATAAAATAGGGTCGGTGGAGATTTGAGATTCGTCCGAATTATTTTTATCAGAAAGTTCCTATTTTAACGTAAACTTAGGGACCGGTACAATTTTTATATTTGTGCAGTGCAAGTGGTTAAGTGATAAACATCTATTTCAGACTAGTAAGAGCCAAGAATATTGGATCAGCCAAACATTTGATAGATAACAGAGAATTTCTCTTGCCCTTATCCTGTTCTTCGAGGTAGCAGCCGACAACGTTGGGTAAGTTTCATATTTTATCTCTCGCTCTCGATGAAACATTTGATAATTTTTTACCCAAAAACTACAGTCTATAATTCTGGCAAGTATAATGCCAAACCAGTCACTATTTGTGAATCACCTTGTATAATTCTTTTAAATAAAAGATGTAGCTTTTTGCCCAGCATATAATAATTTGTAAAAATGCAGCACGAGGACCTAATTCACCATGTCTCAAATTGGAAAATACACCACTCAACATGATTATTGTATGCAAATTGACCATTTGCAAATAATCATCTATTTAAAAAACCTAGACATTATTATGCTGTTACATTTTTTACGTCTAATTTGTACAGATGCGCATGCTATTTGCATGTGTACTCTCCATTCAACCGCAAAAAAATAGTTTCTCGCCGAAGAAGAATTTCTTTTCACTGTCATTATAACAGTTGACGTCGTTGATATATTACTTCCAGTTCAATAACTTAAGCCATGGGTTTTAATAATTTTTTATGTCTATAAGTTATAATGACTAAGCTAAAAGATCGCTGGAATAATTTGTTGATAATCCTTATTAATTAGTGTATTAAAAATTTAATGTTGAAATATGCAATATTTTAAAATAATTAAGTAGGTTTCTTCTGTATTAAAATTGTATTTTTTGACGTTTGTATTTTTAAGAACACAGTTTATATCTTATTATAAAATAACGCCATGCTATGTCTTAACAGCAATTTAGATGTTATTACGAAATTGTGCTGGTTTAGATGAATTAAAGGATACATGACTGGCCTTGATTTTGGTGCTTCTGTAAATCTGTACATGTATAAACAGGGTCATCTTAATGTTTCGATGGTATGGTTACTTCTTTACGGAAAAAATGACACATACAAAATAGCTTTTCGATTTTATGTTTTAAAATAAATTGTTGAACTATAGAACCTATGCAGATCTATCGTAAAGCCGCAAAAAACTAATGTGCCCTGTATCTGGCTACTAAAATAACGCCGATGGCGACGCACACAATTTTTAGGTTATGTTTTAACATTAGACCTACTTGTATAAAACAACGGAATATATTTTATAGGTTATATTTCGACTTTATGCCTACTGGCAGGAAGGTATAATATGTTTTAGGTTATACATTGAGAACTACTCCCTTTTGAGATGAATGAGTTATATAATAATTGTTATGTTATATTTTAACTTCCGAAATAATGAAATAGTTAGATTGTATTTCAACTTCATGCCTGCCAGTATAATGTGTGTAGGTTATATTTTAGCTTCAAACTTAATTCGGCAGCAATTATAGTAATATTTCACCCAGATTTGGAAGAACCTGTTGTTGAATTGTTCACGTAAATGTTTCTATTACTAAATTTAAAAAAATGCTATAACTTTTTTAGGAGTCGTTTTCCGACATGTTTATATGACTTGTTTTTCTTATTTTTGGTCCTAGAATCTACAGTAAAATTTTGGCAGGCTAATTTTGGAACATGCTGTATAAATAAATAGAAATATAAAAAACGCTCCAGAAAATCCCAGTTATAGGCACCTCGTTGATAGAAAAATTTTATTTTATACTTGGAAGTGTTTTTCAGGGTAAAGGTAAAAAATACGTTATTTAAATCGGTATGACAAATGCAGTTTTTATTTAGTTTCATACGTTGACAGATTTTTTTTCGATTTAATAATATTTTACATTTAATAGTACTTAGATCTATAAAAATAATTTACCGTATGTATCACAGTATCGCACTGCGCATCATTGCACAAAATACAAGGTGTTCCGTATAAGAACAGAAGCAGAGCAGGTGGGATCCATGTACCTGCTCTGTGTCGATTTTTATGCAAAACACTCGGTATATTCTAAGTCGGTGCTAGTTTTCAATCCCATGCGTTTTTTTAACATTCCTTACACATGATCTTTGTCGTAATTCAGTCAGATTCACTCTCGGAAATTTGTATCACTTCACATTCACTAGCGGGCGATGGTACACTGTTTATTTCCATATCGGTAAGTTCTTTCGTTAACCCCGACACGGTTTTGCTGCGAGTGGCTTTGTCGAGGTCCATTTTATTTGACATCACAATTTCTTTAATCAAGGTACGAGGCATCTTAACTTTGCCCCGAATTTTCTGGAACGGTTTTTGTGTGGTGGTGGTATTCATTCTGAAATGAACTGCATATTATAAAAATGGTGGCACAGAAGCGTAATAATTACCGTTTGTAAGAAGCGACAAGATTCGTGACGTCGGACGATTCTCGAACTGACAAGCTCTGTTTCTTACTTTCTAAATCTTCTTCGGGCGTTTTTGAAAGTCTCGCGAGATTATCTTTGTTAACGTTGATATTGAACACTATATTTTTAGATTTGTAACTTTGTGTTGAGTGCCTGTTTGTCGCACGAACAAAATATTTATTCAAGTCTTCTCTATAAGTTTTTTCAGTGATACTCACAACTTCTGTTGATTTGGAGGGTTGCGTCGATCCAGCACGATTTGCTATCGCAATAGAATCTGCCAGTTCTTCATTCGAATCGTCTTCCCCTAACCCTGTTTTACTGCCCGTAGCTTTGACGTAGTTTATTTGGTTTGACATAACGATTTCTTTAATTAACGTATGAGGCGTTTTAATTTTCCCTCGGCTTTTGTGAGGCGTTCTTTTTGTTTCGTTATACGCCAAGTCTTTAGTAGGATTCACTCTGAAATCAAGTTCAAATTACAACAGTGTAGGAGAATATACACAAACCTTTACCGTTTATTAGAACTGACAAGATTTGTGACGGTACGGTGGAAAAAATTTAAGTTGGGCCTCATTCTCGCCTTTTCTCTAAGTAATTCTCCTTCCCTTGCCTTGCTCTCCTTTATGAGGGCTTTTATGACTTCTCTGAAACATTGGACAGGGTCAAGAAAGTGAATATAACCTCAAATTAATAAGAATAAAATACTTACTCGTCGGAAATGAGAGATTTATAATATTCTATGTTGTCCATTGTTTGTGTGTAATGTCGTTGACATTAATTTAGAATAGTTTTTTTCGTAATTGGTTCTATTAATCAATTCTAACATAAAATATGGTTTTTCTCATCTTGTACTGATTTCAGTGTCTTTTTCTTTCTCTGAATTTCAGTATTTACATTAAAATGGTATATAACATGCAACTATATTACCACGAAGCTTGTAATTCTGGTTGTCTATACAATAATGATTTTAAAAATATCAAATGTATACATTTTTATACAGTGTGTCTTGCGAGTCGTTACATTCATTTTAGAAGGTGATAGAATACGTGATTTTAAGTGGATTGAAATAAACATAGATACCTATATATCAAGTGTTGTATATTTGTGATAATAAATTTTTTAATATTTTTTAATTTAACCATGCTTTTCTACAAGTATTGAAGTGTAGAAGAAAAGCCTTTTTATAACAAATATTTCTATACTACCTTTATTAGGAATTAATGAATCATTTAAATGATTTAACCAATAAAATCCAAAGTGGTTTCGTTACTTACCTAGAACTTCATAAACATGGTTTTTCTACTTTGCAAAAGCGAAGAGTCAAATTTAAACGTGGATTTTATTTAAAAATTTGTGTATAGGTTTATTCAGATATTATTAAAAACTTATCTAAGCAAGGCTCTTTTAGTTCTTAGGAAAAGTTTCTTGATAAACTTTCTAAAAATTAGGGAAATTAATCTTAACACGTTTAAATATACACCATAAGAGTAGTACACTAACTGAGATTCGAACGTATAGTTAAACTAAGGACAATTGTTTACGGCTCTCCTCTGTTTTGGGGAATGCGCTCCCTGCATACTTAAAAGTGTTAAGATTAATTTCCCTAGTTTTTAGAATGTTTATCAAGAAAGCAGGAAAGAGCATTGCTTAGGTAAGTTTTTAATAATATCTGAATAAACCTGCACACAAAGGTTTTAATAAAATCCACGTTTAAATTTGACTCTTCGCTTTTACAAAGTCAAAATTGGTTATAATGAATTTAAAATTTTAAAGGGTAAAGGATTGAAGTGAGAAAATAAAATATATGTTGTTTTATCATTTATTTTAATTAACTTAAACAACACTAAATAAACATTTAGGTACACGTACGAGTATATTGAAAATAAATTAACTTTGTACACTATTCATGGTTTTATAAAATACGCTAAGTACATGAAGATCGAAAATGATCTGAAAATCACAATTTCTGACAAATAAGAAAATTAAACTCTGTCGTAGCGACAACAGAGACACGATTTTTAATTAAAAGTCGGCCAATTTGGAGACATGCACAGATATCAGGGGTATACAAATTCTTTTTCTTGTCCCGGAAAACCACAGAATCCAAGGTCATTGTTAGCGACCGTCTTGGACTTACCATTAAAAAAACATCGTAGATCGAAAACACAGGACCAAAAATATTCTGCACCTATTCTTCTTTTAATATAAAATTATTTACTCAATGACTTGCGGGCTTTAGTTATTACAATTTCTACTATTAACATTTAAACTCGACTTAATAACCGTCTTGAAACATATTTATCAGGAAACATATATCTGTCTTAATTTAATAATATCACGCTACTGACGCTATGCAACCTGAAATTGTTGGGTGCCTTTAAGCGTACAATTGAAAACGACGTCCGCTTTTCCTCAATTTTTTTACAATCTACTGCTTTCCGTTGTCCCTCTTTTGGTATTCGTGACTAGAGCGGTGATAGTGGGCATGTTGGTTTCATCGCTGGTAGTGAATACAACATTATCGACACCAGAGAGGTTTTTCTGCGGAGCAGGACTGTCCTTCTTAGGACCATCCATTAGGAAAGTGGTCAGCAGGAAAAGTATAGAACCTATAAAGGATTCAGTTGGTTTCTAATGTGAATATAAGGGTATGTCATGCAACCAGATAAACAAGTTAGTGCACTGCTGGTTGCATACTAAATAAATACTCACTAAAGCCGTAACATCCGGCATAGAATATATACAAGCTCTCTCTGTAGCCTAGAGCTTTGGATACGGGCTCGACAGCTATGGGTAGATTACCACCGATGTTGTTCATTACAAAAAGAAATACCCCTATAGTTGTTGATCGCACTTTTAAAGGTACAATCTCTACCACCATGGCGAACAGTATTCCAAACCACATCTCGGCTAGAAAGAATTAAGAAATTGTTAAATCTGGCCCAATTTTTTTAAGAATTACGACTTACCAAAGAAATATGACACCCCTAGAGAAACCATAGCATACGTAGGGGTGAAGTAAACGCTTCCAAAGGCGAAGGGCGTGGAAACAATTTGACTTACAGCAAGAACGATACATCTAGACCTGATACCCATCTTTGCTACAATCTTATCGGACACTACCCCTCCCACCACTACGCCTATGGATCCTATGACTATGGTCACGGCAAACAGCCACCAACCTGGAAAAAATACATGTTTAATCCTTAATCAGAAGCAAGGTAATAGCGCTTACCCAAATCGTAGTCGGGGAAATAAAGCTGGTAGTACAAATCACAGTTGTAAGCGAAGCACATGCCTCCGCAGTGTCTTATGGAAGCCGCGAAGCACAGCAGTATGATCCTGGGGTCGACGATGATATCCCAGATGGTGATCTTCTTGGCCTCCGGGCTGTTTTGGTTGTCGCCTTCGCCGATGGTGATCCTTGACGGTTCCTTCAATGTGAACCAGGTCAGGAAGGCGAGGATGATGGCTACGATGCCCGCTCCGTAGTAGGCAACCCTCCAGCCCTGGCCCCAGGCGTTCAGAGGGGGGACATAGCGACCGACAGGGAAAGCGATGCCTAAGGAAGGAGAATTAATTAATAATTTTCTTACTAGCTCGCCTAAAAAGTTGTATGACGTCACTGCCTCCTATAGCATGCCGGGTTGTTTACACGCCCTGTATTATTAGTAACCAAACTTTAAATTAACTAAAATTTAAAAAGGCTGGCTGATATACAGGGTGTATGGGAAATCTCTGGGGTGCAGGGAGTACATGAAAAAATAAGATGACAAGTTCCTATAATTTTTTTTCCTACAGGCTCTCCCCTCTGTAGGAAAAAAAATATAGGAACTTGTTTTGTATAAAAGTATGCTTACCATATCCGCCGTATATGCCCCAATTGAAGACGGACATCACCAGAGCTCTTTTTTCTTCGGGAAATATGTCCGAAAGGATACCCGTTGCTAAAGGATTACAAGCCGATTCGCCAGCTGCCATAATCATCCTTAGCAGAACCAGCTGCCAATACTCGTTGACACCGCCACTCAAAATGATCGCAACCCCGAAAATCACGGTGCATACCGCCAACATTTTCACTCTGAAAAAAAAATAAACCGTTAATTGATATATTAATTATATGTCACAACAGCCCCGCTGCGATGTTCGTCAGTTGCCGCGACATTTGCCCCAGTCGCCCTCATTACAAATTCGGTTAACTGCAAGATGCAGTTGGATGAATAGAGGATACGCCCTGGACTGGACAGGAATTGTCTAGAATATTCGAGCAGTTGCTAAGGTTTCGATTTTTCATTTAGATTTAGTTCAGAGTTTAGCAGATATTTTGGTGTAGCAGTTTGTAAATGTACATGGCGATTACATAATCATATGACAATCATATTTGTGAGGTCAGAATTGCTGGAATTGAATTAAAAAATATTCGCACGACTTGATCACCCTCAGTAATTGCTTCATTCTTGAATATCGCAAATTCGGAAGCATATACTGGCCATTGTATGAGGCGCACTTCAACAAATTGCTGATCTTACAACCATTAAACGGCATGGTGGATGGAGGAGTTCTTCTGTAGCAGAAGGTTATGTTGAAGAGTCCATGTCTAACCAACTTGATATTTCAAGGAACATATAGCTGCTTCTTACAAAGAGAGACATCCGTAACGTGCAAATTTTTCACAAACTTCGGCAGATATTATGCGTTCCGAAAATGATAGCAACAGTTCTACAAAGGTTGTTATTAACGGAAAGGAAGTTAAATGTGATAAAACAACAAATCTATCAATGTTAAGTCCGATTATAAGGTGATTGTGGATTACTGCAGAAAAAACCGCGCTAATTCCTTGTATAGTTGCCAGCTTCAGATGTGGAAAACCCAGTAGATATTTCTAAGTTGAAGTACTGTGTACAATTATAGCCAATAAGGAAGACATTTGCATCAAACACATTACAATTTCTGAAAAAATCGAAAAACCACCTAGCCGATTTGCAACCGCAATAAATACATATATTAATGAAATTAACATGCCTACATTTTCGTAATCAATGATTTCTTATTCCATTAAGATTTTCCGGGAAACCTTGCTCTTTTCACAATAATTATTTATCTAATGCAATGCTTACGTTACACCTTGTCAACATTAATAGATGTTCCAGTGGCGACTCGTGTGCATTTAATACTAGGTGAAGCGGAATAAATAATTTCATATTCAATAGAAAACTACGCCCTCAAGTGTAAAGCGCATTAAAATAAATGTATTTTAACAAGCATTTAATTAAATTAAAAATCTTTAAAATTCGTTGCAAAGTCTATTACTAAAAAAATCCTACATCAGCCTAAATAGAAAGTAGAGTTTTATTGCTATAAAATCATTTGCTTTTGGGAAGGAATGAAATATCAAGTTGACACATTCTTTCTATAGCCTTTGTACGAAGCAACAGTACAAATATCTCCAGGCATTGCAATTAACTCAGTCTAATACGACAAAATAATAATTATAGGACATATTTTTTTCTGTGTTTTATTGGGAAAACTTGCTATAACTGTTCCAAAATACTTTCAAAAGTTATTGTACACTAGTGGTAAACTGTGTAAAGATTAAAACACACACAAAATAAAGTTTAATTCTCGAAAATATAATTGTAAGACGTACTTATAAGTTACGCCACTGAGATGTTTATACATACGTAAGTAAGTATATAGCCTAGAAAATAAAAATTTTAAATATCCGTTTATGTATGTTTTAAAAAAGTGCTCCAATTTTCCATTTACATTCCTTCTGCTAAAGGACAGGTGGGATATTTGTATAAGTAATTCTCTATCTTGTGAAATATTATAACGACCAGGTTTTTTCTAACACATAAAGTGCACATTTCCTCCTTATTTCATATTTTATTTTTATCAAATTACCATTGGAATGCGAACTTCACCTTTGATCGATGTTAATTGATAACATTCAACTTATAATAATGTTTTAAGGTGTGGCTTTTTAGATTTTCCTTAAAATTGCGTTCTTAAATTACATAATATCCACAAAGTTTCTTATAATAGGATGACGGATGTAATATTATCAATTATTATGCTCATTTTTTTTACTATTTTTGCTGATTGAGCTCTTAATTGTTGTTAGACTTTAATTTAACGTTGTTTTATTTGCAATATACAGGGTGTCCTAATTTCGTCGTAATTGCGTAACACTACGATAATAAGTGGAACTTTCATAGACTTCTTCGTTTTTCAGATACAGGGCGAAATTAAAAAAAAACTACAAATAACGGATTCTTCGTAACTGAGATATTGGAATGATAAAAATTACTGCTGATAAAGTTTTTTTACGTACAGCTCAGTGACGTACTTGCAATTTCTCGACAGGGTGTTTTTTTTTTAAATATATCCCAAACAAAATTTTTTTAAATGGAACACCTTGTATACTTTTATGCCATTCAATTGCATTGTTTTGTTACTATTTTGGAAATTGTCAAAAAACGTTAAATTGATATAATTGATGTAGCGTGGTGTATAGTTGGCCATGCTTTTTTATATAACTATACAGAATTGGTTCATGAATGAATTCATTTTAATAATTCTAAAAATAAATATATTAGCCGATAATTTATAAATATCTTTACCACAATAACGTTTGAAAATAAATAAAAAGAAATATAAAGAAATAATTATTATTAAGGAGAAACCTCCATAAAAAATCGACCATACATTTTCTCCAAAATTGCCTTGGTTTTGGACTGGATTTACAATGTGGGAATGGACCAGTAGTGTTCGTTCGCCTGTTTGGCAAACCATTACTAACAAACCGACTTTCGACCGTCCAAAGAACGTGCCGGAAAAGGTTATGATCAAGAGTTTCTATATTTACTACAGTTTGAACTATAACCGCTAGATTTTTAGGTCGTATTTCTTTTGAGACTTTTTAGGACAATACTGCTTATAACTTTAAAACAGGAAAAAATACAGAAAAAATTCTCTAATAAAAGTTTATTAGAAGAAAGAGAGCTTTCTAACAGGAAACAAATTTGGTTATGTCCAAAAATATCATTGATAACGTCAATAGTCGTTTCTGTCAGATCCCAAAGAAAATACTTTCGATTGAAATTGATTGATTGATTGAATCTACGACAGTAGACCCATACCATAGAGTTTGAGAACAGAGTGCCTCAAACACTAACTACACTTCTAACACCTAAAAAGAACCCACACCATAACCAACCTGTTAAACTTGTCCGCCAGGTAGCCCATCAGCACCCCGGCCACGGTGAAGACGGCTATGAAACTGGGACCAGCCAGGATCTGGTAGTCCAGGCCCAGGCCGTTGTAGTTCCACTCGCAGTACGGGGTGCCGTTCAGGGTGTACGAGTAGCACGTGTCCGAATCGTTGGCGGTGGAACAGAGGGTAGGTAGCTCGCTGAGGTAGACCTCAGTGTTGTTCAGCTGGCAAGCGATGTCTCCGAAGTGGAGGTCTTCTGCGATGGCCTTGCTGGTGACGCCGATCAAGTAGTGGCCCAGCTCACCGCATATGTATCCTATGGAGACGATTGCCAGCACGTAGGTGGGGTAGAGAAAGGCCAGCTTCTTGGTTAGTTCTTGCATCTTGGAGGTCTTGTCGGTGTCTACAAAAGAAGAAATTTAATGTGTTAATATGCAGATATACATTTAATGTGTGGATTGGTTGCTGTTAACTCCTTAGAAGGTAGAAGGTGGCATATCTATTACCCTGGCTGCCAAAAACAAGTAGTGGATAAAGAGAATTAAAACACGAATTCAATACAACGTTTTATCCAAAATCACATCACGATCATATTTGTGGGGTCAGAATTATTGTAATTTAATAAAAAAATATTCGCATGGCTTGATATTTCTTAGTAGTCAATGAAACACAAGCTTGATATTCCAAGAAAAATCCAAGGATAACCAATTATTTTTGTGCATATTAGTAACATTCATTAAAGAAAACAACTTCAATTCATTATGTTACTCTACTGTTGGGATGAAAATCTGGTATTCTACCATGGTAAAGTACTGTAAAATATAAATAAAACTAATCGATTACAACACAACGATTCATTGAAGAAAATAGTACTTTAATTGACCAATTAACTTGTTAGTTTCAATTTACTTGTATTTATATGCAAGGAACAACAAAAATAACCGATTCCGACTACGATAAAATCATCGTTTTTATCTGAATTTCAACGCAACATTTCCAACAACCTTGGAATTGTATATTGACATTGCAGATCTAAGATCACGTATTCTTTTCGGAAGACTTAAATGCGACTGAAGTAACATTCATCTACAGTAAAGGTCATATCTGTCTTTTTACTTCACGCAGATATGAGTTGATGTTCTTGTGCTGTACTTAGTCCTTTATACCTAATAAAAAATGCAAAAAATATCGTTTGACCGACGTGATTAAATCAGTTCAATTATTTAATTATTGCGATTTAAAAAATGTACGCAAAAAAGCAAGTAGTAATTGACCATAAGTAATTGATAATTATCCGAATCATATATTTTTTTACTTCGGTAATTAGATCAGGCGGGACAGTTTTAAGTTTCCAAATTTTTATCAATTACCCGTGACACATTATTTTGGTGACAACTCCTTCATTATAAAAGAAAAACCAATCAAACACATTTTACATTTTTTTCTACAAACACTATTAAAATGCAAATCGACGTTATCCATTTTAGAAATATCTAATATTTAATTTATCCCAATTTACATCCCTCTGACGGCTTGCGAGTGGATGCCGCTGGTATTAGAAAATTGATAATTTTATAAAGTAATTTCCTACCGAGTTTCAGCCTGTTAAAATGACGGGTTTCTATTTTAGAAATATCTAATATTCAATTTATCCCAATTTCCACCCCTCTGACGGCTTGCGAGTGGATGCCGCTGGTATCAGAAAATTGATAATTTCATAAAGTAATTTCCTAACGAGTTTCAGCCTGTTAAAATGACGGGTTTTCATTTTAGAAATATCTAATATTCAATTTATCCCAATTTCCACCCCTCTGACGGCTTGCGAGTGCATGCCGCTGGTATCAGAAAATTGATAATTTCATAAAGTAATTTCCTAACGAGTTTCAGCCTGTTAAAATGACGGGTTTTCATTTTAGAAATATCTAATATACAATTTACCCCAATTTCCATCCCTCTGACGGCTTGCGAGTGGATGCCGCTGGTATCAGAAAATTGATAATTTTATAAAGTAATTTTCTACCGAGTTTCAGCTTGTTAAAATGACAGGTTTCTATCTTAGAAATATCTAATATACAATTTACCCCAATTTCCACCCCTCTGACGGCTTGCGAGTGGATGCCGCTGGTATCAGAAAATTGATAATTTTATAAAGTAATTTCCTACCGAGTTTCAGCTTGTTAAAATGATGGGTTTCTATCTTAGAAATATCTAATATACAATTTACCCCAATGTCCACCTCTCTGACGGCTTGCGAGTGGATGCCGCTGGTATCAGAAAATTGATAATTTTATAAAGTAATTTCCTACCGGTTTTCAGCCTGTTAAAATGACGGGTTTCCATTTTAGAAGTATCTAATATACAATTTATCCCAATTTCCACCCCTCTGACGGCTTGCGAGTGGATGCCGCTGGTAGCAGAAAATTGATAATTTTATAAAGTAATTTCCTACCGGGTTTCAGCCTGTTAAAATGACGGGTTTCCATCTTAGAAGTATCTAATATACAATTTATCCCAATTTCCACCCCTCTGACGGCTTGCGAGTGGATGCCGCTGGTAGCAGAAAATTGATAATTTTATAAAGTAATTTCTTACCGGGTTTCAGCCTGTTAAAATGACGGGTTTCCATTTTAGAAATATCTAATATACAATTTACCCCAATTTCCACCCCTCTGACGGCTTGCGAGTGGATGCCGCTGGTATCAGAAAATTGATAATTTTATAAAGTAATTTCCTACCGAGTTTCAGCTTGTTAAAATGACAGGTTTCTATCTTAGAAATATCTAGTATACAATTTACCCCAATTTCCATCCCTCTGACGGCTTGCGAGTGGATGCCGCTGGTATCAGAAAATTGATAATTTTATAAAGTAATTTCCTACTGAGTTTCAGGCTGTTAAAGTGACGGGTTTCCATTTTAGAAATATTTAATATTCAGTTTATCCCAATTTCCACCCTTCTGACGGCTTGCGAGTGGATGCCACTGGTATCAGAAAATATTATTTGTATTGTTATTTTTAATTATTATTTTTTTCATAAAAGACTGACTGTTTCCTTCTTAAATTCCAATACAATGTCAGTTTTTTTTCAGGGTAAAGGTCACGATTCTTTTAATAAACCATCCGATTACTCACCGACAATAATAAACGGCAATATACAATTACTCCTGCTTTTATAAATATTTAAGAGACATTGGAATACCGATACTAAGTTAATGTTTGCTAATTTAAGACAGGTGTTTGTTAATGTATGTTATTAAATCACTGTCATGGCCAGTTGAATTATTGAAAGTTCGATGAGAAGTTCAAGACCAACCAAGTAATTAAGCTATTATATAACTGCCTCAAAAAAAACGTAAGTAGACCAAAACGAGTCAGTATCGTGCTAGAATTATTTCTGCAGGTAATAGCAAATTTTCTCGTTAACTTTTGAAAAAAAAAAAAATGAGAATAAAATCGAATTAAGTCGCATGAGTTGGTATTTTTTATTCTGTCCACTTTTCAACCAATTTTATTTCAGTGTGATTAAAGAGAATGAATTGTATAAGTAAAAAGTTTCCCCCTCATGTTGCTGAAAACATATTGAAAGGTTTAAAAAAAAGTTTTAATGTGCTAAAATTCTGAGAAAATATTCACAATTTTGGATGTTATTCAATCTAAACATGGACGATGTGTCAAAGTTTGTGGATATCGATCCTAGACCATCTGAACAAGCATAACAAAGTTCGGGTAAAATCCTGTGGGATCAGATGGTGTTAATAATTAGTAATATCATCAAAGACACAAGTGTAATCAAGCCAAAGTGGTTTATTTACATGTAAATAAAGTATCCATACATTTAGCTCGTGCCTATATGAACATATTTTATCGTGCCTATATGAACATATTTTATTATTAGTTTTACAAGTACATACTCGTTCATCTTCTGAAAGATCACATGTTTTGTTAAAAAAGTTGTGTTACCTCTCTGTATTTGAATTTCCATTAAATATATTTGTAAGTAATGTGTTGTTAGATAAATCTTTCCAAACATTTACGCTAAATCTCTGCTGGAAACTACGTGTTCTGTTCGCATATGGTTTGACCAGAGACCAAATACGGTCATTATGTAAATTTATTAATACCGGTTTTTGAAAAGTTGGATTCACCTGACCATATAATTCTTTAAATAAAGCTATCTTAGGTGAGTTTTTGTAAAATCCAGTGACAAAAATTTAGTCGCAGTTGATGCAATCTGTGATGCAAGGTTTGTACACTTTGTCGATGATAAGAGTGTCATGATTTATTGTTTGCTACACAAAACGTTGCCATAGCCCCAATAAGTTTTAAATAGTAGTCACAGTATACTGAGTCGTTATCTGCTTGTAGGCCAAGCATTGAGTACTACGTACTATATTTCGCGTACTCGTATCCTTCTGTCGGTTATGACAGACTGGTGGACAGCTATAGATTTACTTATGGTATACTGACGATTTACTAGATATACAGTATGCGCCAAAAGTATGGAATAAATTCAATAAAAACGAAACAATTATTTTTTGGGAAAAATCCTCGAACAGGTCGATTTTTAATTTAAAAATACATATTTTAGTGTAAAATGCGATTTTCAAATGTCATTTGTTTTCGAGTAATGACGTCATCGATTTATTTTTAAATGGCAACAACATATTTTTTTCCTTGATTCTGAAAGATCGTTTAATTCTCTATAAGACAGTACTAAAATTTTGCCCTCTTACATAGGAAAGTTTTCGAGTAAATGACGATTGAATTTTAGAAAACGTAAATTATATCCATAAAAAAGTAACAATTCTGAAGTATGTAAAATAAAATACAATTGACTAAATTTTATACTTAAATTAAATGTTCGAATTGCCATCCACCAACTTCTTGACAATGCGCAAGTCTGTGAAGAAATTCTTCTTGCACATTACGAATGATTTCTGGGGTAACTGCGCATTTCGTCCCGAATGCGATTTTGAAGTTCTTCTAAATTACGTGGTTTATTAATGTACACTTTTGACTTCAAGTATCCCCATAAAAAATAGTCAAGAGGTGTAAGATCTGGCGATCTTGCAGGTCATTCTATCGGTCCGCGTCTGCCGATCCACCTCCCAGGAAAACAGTTGTCCAAAAAATCTCGTACAGAGCGCGCATAGTGCGGAGGTGCACCGTCTTGCTGAAACCATATGGTATCGTCAGGAATGTCAGGGTCGTTATCGTTAGGAAAAATTACTGCAAGGGCTGGAACAAGGTCATTTTCTAGAAGCTCTAAATATCTTTGTCCTGTAAGGGTTCCCTCAAAGAAGAAAGGCGCTACTATTCTGTCGTCAACTATTTCAGCCCACACATTTAATTTCTGAGGGTGTTGGGTATGTGCCTCTGCCATCCAATGAGGATATTCCCGACTCCAATATCAGCAAGTTTGACGGTTTACTGTACCATTCAGACAAAATGTGGCCTCATCTGAAAAAAGTGTTTGCCGGTGTAAATTTCTATTTCCTTGACATAAATCCATTAGAATTTCGCAAAAGTGTAAGCGGCGATCGGGATCATCTTTATTGAGTTCCTGCACAAGTTGAATTTTGTAGGGATGATATTTTTCCTTCCTCAAGATACGTAGCACTGTGCTCTGACTAGTGTCATTGTTTAATGCAACCAATCGTGAAGAATTATGAGGATTATCCACCATACTTATCAAAATGTTCTGTTTCTGATTTTCATTAATGCTTGGACGTCCAGGTTTTGGAATATTTACAACATTGCCAGTTTCTCTAAATTTAGACTCTACCTTACTGACTGTTGATTGGCTGATAGGGCGATCTGGATATTTTTCATTAAATAAATCGCAAACTTCCTGCTGAGTTCGAGTCATATTCCCGCATCCGATAAGAATACTTTAAATTGAATAATAATTTCTATGTCGCTTACAATACTTATTAGAAAGTCGGTGTGACAATGACACTTTGCAAAGATTTTCACCTACGTGATCCATAAAAGAACTATGGAATTCGAAAAACTAAACGTTTTTGCTTTATTTTAATTGATTTACGTTTTCTAACATTCAATCGTCATTTACTCGAAAACTTTCCTATGTAATAGGGCAAAATTTTAGTACTGTCTGATAGAGAATTAAACGATCTTTCAAAATCAAGGAAAAAAATATGGTGTTGCCATTTAAAAAAAAATCGATGACGTCATTACTCGAAAACAAAAGACATTTGAAAATCGCATTTTACGCTAAAATATGTATTTTTTAAATTAAAAAACGACCTGTTCGAGGATTTTTCCCAAAAAATAATTGTTTCGTTTTTATTGAATTTATTCCATACTTTTGGCGCATACTGTATTTATTTCTTGATCCACGACCACAACATTAATAATATTTAATACGTCTGTTTCCGTGGATTAGAAGCCTTTTAACACCTAGTGGATTAGAATTCATAATACACGCTTCGATTTTATAGCATTTCATTTAGAATTATTATTATTATTAACATTAACATTTATCTCAAGAACGATCTTGTCATTTTGACCGGAATTATTTAAATTGACTCGATAAGGAGTTTCTGTGGACTGGGGTCCACAAGTTCGCCCTGTAGGATCTGGGTTTTTTCAGCAATTGCCATCTTGCTGGACAGTGAATCTTCAATATCAATCCCAGCATCGGCCAGTAATGTTGCCGAATAACGTCTTATTCCATATGCGGTAAAACTTTCTGAATCAGGGAGTCAAAGAGATGCATCCACTTTTGACAACGTTTTCGAAATTGTGTTGATACTTACATGTTGTGTGGTACATTTTCCAACCATATATCGCAAGAAAAATCTCCCACCGGCATTTTTAGGTTTCAGATTGATGTATTTTCGACACATTTCTACAGCATTGACTGAAAAACTTCTTCCATTGATCGTGAAATTTCTTGTAATATGTGTGTGAAATGTTGCTTCTTGGGCTTCTTGCTGGATTTCAGCCGGAATGGAGAAATTCTCAGCATTCTCACTTATTTTTTATGTTGATTTTACAAATTGTTTCACTTTTGTTGACAAATAAACAAACGCATGTCATAGAAACGATTCCAAGACAATCAATATTCTTGATTAAAATAAATTTGTCAAATATCATGTTTTTCAACATTGCCCTCACACGGCTTTCACTCTCCTAATTAACCGATTTTGGCAGTGGTCGTGGATAAAACGTTGAATTATATTCGAGAAATTAACCGACCTTTAATCCTCTCGAAAAATATTTCAGTTAAAGGCAGTGACGTAGGGATATAGATTTAAATCTTATAAACAATGTTGAAAAGTTTTATTGTGTAAGTACCTAATACAAATTTAGAAATACATCCTATTTTTTTTCTTCACACTGCCACTAAATTTGTTTATTACCACTAATACTAATTGGACTACACGTTAATTAATTTTACGATGTTTTCCAACAGCAACCTTTTCAATTACCTTTTCGAGTTGCAAGAATGATAACTTTCGAGAGAAAACAATGGTTTGTTTGCAAAAGCTATGAATAAACATCTGTTTCGCCGAGGAATATAATAACATGTAATTTTTTTATTGGCGAGGTCGCTGATAATTAAATTTACTTTTAAATAGCCATATTAAGTTGTCTGGCACTGTTTTCAATGCACTGTATATCGCCTTTACAGTGCGTTTATAATTTTACGGTAACGTTTGTCTTATTAAAAGAAAGAAGGTCTGAAGGTCTTATGCGTAAATTCTACCATATTGCTGCTATACAATTAGCGTGGACTGAAGGCGAGGCAGTTGCCTATCTCTTGGATTTTCTTTAAAACCTGAAAAATAATGCTCTTCCAACAAATCGCTTTGAATATAATCCGGTGTTCAGTTAAACTTGCAAAGGCGGTTCAAAAACCTACAAATAGTAAATGGTTGATTGCCAATAGTGAAGGTCAAAGCTGCCCTGTACGCCTTTTTCATAAACTGATATCAAAATGAGGCTAACATATTACCTCACCGCGGCTGTTCTTAAAACCTAATCAACACTGGAAAACGGAAACCGATAATTGGTACGACAATGTCCCTGTTGGAAAAAATACTATTAATGAATGGACTAGATCGTCTGTTGAGGTTATTGTCCTGAATATAAAGGACAAAAGGAAAACAGACCATTCGAACAGGTCAACTGCTGTTGGCGAATTGGCAAAAAATGATGTGTAAGAACAAGAATTGCTGAAAACTACTGGTCATAACAATCCAAATTCTACAGTATGCGCCAAAAGTATGGAATAAATTCAATAAAAACGAAACAATTATTTTTTGGGAAAAATCCTCGAACAGGTCGATTTTTAATTTAAAAAATACATATTTTAACGTAAAATGCGATTTTCAAATGTCATTTGTTTTCGAGTAATGACGTCATTGATTTTTTTTAAATGGCAGCACCATATCTTTTTCCTTGATTCTGAAAGATCGTTTAATTCTCTATCAGACAGTACTAAAATTTTGCCCTCTTACATAGGAAAGTTTTCGAGTAAATGACGATTGAATGTTAGAAAACGTAAATCAATTAAAATAAAGCAAAAACGTTATCAAGTTTAGTTTTTCGAATTCCATAGTTCTTTTATGGATCACCTAGGTGAAAATCTTTGCAAAGTGTCATTGTCACACTGACTTTCTAATAAGTATTGTAAGCGGCATAGAAATTATTATTCAATTTAAAGTATTATGGCACATTTAACTGTTACTCAAAGAATTGAAATTTTAATTCTTATCGGATGCGGGAATATGACTAGAACTCAGCAGGAAGTTTGCGATTTATTTAATGAAAAATATCCAGATCACCCTATCAGCCAATCAACAGTCAGTAAGGTAGAGTCTAAATTTAGAGAAACTGGCAATGTTGTAAATATTCCAAAACCTGGACGTCCAAGCATTAATGAAAATCAGAAACAGAACATTTTGATAAGTATGGTGAATAATCCTCATAATTCTTCACGATTGGTTGCATTAAACAATGACACTAGTCAGAGCACAGTGCTACGTATCTTGAGGAAGGAAAAATATCATCCCTACAAAATTCAACTTGTGCAGGAACTCAATGAAGATGATCCCGATCGCCGCTTACACTTTTGCGAAATTCTAATGGATTTATGTTAAGGAAATAGAAATTTACACCGGCAAATACTTTTTTCAGATGAGGCCACATTTTGTCTGAATGGTACAGCAAACCGTCAAACTTGCAGATATTGGAGTCGGGAAAATCCTCATTGGATGGCAGAGGCACATACCCAACACCCTCAGAAATTAAATGTGTGGGCTGGAATAGTTGACGACAGAATAGTAGGGCCTTTCTTCTTTGAAGGAACCCTTACAGGACAAAGATATTTAGAGTTTCTAGAAAATTACCTTGTTCCAGCCCTTGCAGTAATTTTTCCTAACGATAATGACCCTGACATTCCTGACGATACCATATGGTTTCAGCAAGACGGTGCACCTCCGCACTATGCGCGCCCTGTACGAGATTTTTTGGACAACTGTTTTCCTGGGAGGTGGATCGGCAGACGCAGACCGATAGAATGGCCTGCAAGATCGCCAGATCTTACACCTCTTGACTATTTTTTATGGGGATACTTGAAGTCAAAAGTGTACATTAATAAACCACGTAATTTAGAAGAATTTCAAAATCGCATTCGGGACGAAATACGCAGAGTTACCCCAGAAATCATTCATAATGTGCAAGAAGAATTTCTTCACAGACTTGCGCATTGTCAAGAAGTTGGTGGATGGCAATTCGAACATTTTATTTAAGTATAAAATTTAATCAATTGTATTTTATTTTACGTACCTCAGAATTGTTACTTTTTTATGGATAAAATTTACGTTTTCTAACATTCAATCGTCATTTACTCGAAAACTTTCCTATGTAAGAGGGCAAAATTTTAGTACTGTCTGATAGAGAATTAAACGATCTTTCAGAATCAAGGAAAAAAATATGGTGTTGCCATTTAAAAAAAAATCGATGACGTCATTACTCGAAAACAAATGACATTTGAAAATCGCATTTTACGATAAAATATGTATTTTTTAAATTAAAAATCGACCTGTTCGAGGATTTTTCCCAAAAAATAATTGTAACCCCACAATAAGATCATAAATACTATGCGTGGTATAGATCTTCTATACGAGTAGTAGAAAAAATAGCCAATCTAATGTTACGTTATATTTTAATATCTGTACCTCTACCAGCTGCACTTTTAATAATTAAATAGTTATTTTGTCGCTTTGCGACATATTTGATTTTTTTGTCCTAATATCTTCTTTTATTAACAGTTTTCAATGTGAGAAGTCATAATTTTTTAAAATGAGTCAATTGACATCACAAATTTCAAGGACTTTGCTTTTAAGGAAGGAAAGAAAACCGTGGATAATCGCGATACCGAAAATGTATGAATCAGCTCCAAATTCTGCTTTTGATTGGTTTTTAATTACAAACAAACGAATTACAAAAACAACACTAGCCATCTTTGTAGACGAAGCTTTCAAAGATTGCCATTTGGGACATCGCTTAGTCGAATCAACCGTGAACTTGACAATAGAAGGATGTGGAAAAAAGAGCCAACTATTACATCCAAATAAATAGCGACCCATGCATAAAAAATTCATTAAAGCAACCGGATTTGCTCTCGATTTGATTTGACATTGAAAATGTGGGTTTATATGCATTTGCGTCATCTTAGAGTTGAGCTTTTCTGTATTCTGATGGTGAAAGATATTGCCTAATATTTCTATGGTTGTGAGCAGGGTACATACACATTACTACAGCAATACAGAGTGTTTGCAAATTTCATCGACAACGTTTGGAGGAATATACAGGATGTTACAGAATTACGTGAAGAAAATCTACGGGATGGTTCTATGTTTAAAAATAAGCAAAAAAGTTTATATATACATGGGTTCGGAAATGTCTTAAATAATATACAGGGTGAGTCAGTTTTTTGTAGATAAACTTTAACAGAAGATAGAACACATGTTTAAGAAGAAAAGTTCCTATAAACATATGTCGTAGAAGGATTCGTTTCTGAGATGCAGGGTGTTGAATATAATTTTTTGTTCTCGAATTTTGATTATAACTTAGATTTTTATCATAAAATATCATATATATCACAAAACTTTTTTTTTGATTTTTGAACATAGAACCTGTCTCTGAACATTATTCTGCAACACTCTGTACACACGATAAAATACGAGTATAGAGCAAAGATACACTACTAGTGTAAATTTCTATTATGATAAATTGATAAACTTCAAGCACCTTGATAACACTGGCTGAAATCGCTGCTTATTTTAAACTACACGAAGTGTATTTTTTTTAAGAAAGTCTCAAGTCAGTTCTCGAGTTATACGTTCTCATGTTACAGCATATTATAAGTAATTGTATAAATTACACCGTGGAAAAAATAAACAAATAAATACGATATCTAGACTCCATAAAAAATTGTTGTTGTTTACTCTCAGGGCTTCCAAGTGCATTTTTTATGCATATAAAATATCACGCATGTTAAATTGTGGTTAAAATCGAGATTAGGGTTTGATGTCTTGATGAAGTACATATTTCAATTATACAGGGCGTTCCAGAATGATGGTCAAATATTTTACCAGTGTATTCCACAAGCCATTTCAGGGGGGATCTTCATATGAAAATTTTCAATTTGGGTTCTTCCTGTTGAGATATTTGAGTCTCAAAATGGCGGAAAAAAATAGTTTTTTTTTATTTTTCCTTAAAAACGGTTACACTTAGAAATTTCAATTTTGGTACACATTATCAGCTAGTCAAAAGCTATTTTATGGTGGTGTCTATTCCTTAGCTCATGTTTCTGGAGGGCGGGAATAAGCAACCCTTAGATTTATTTCTTTCAGAACTTTTTCCTGCAATAGCCGATTTCAAGAAAACTTTTTTTAAATACTGCACCTAATATACTACTTTTTCCCCTCTTGTAATTTTTCCATACAACCATCAATTTGCGCGGAAAAAATATAAATAGTTTTCCTTACTCTAAACATCTTTCCGTAACCGGTTACTGATAACCGCAGTAGGCGGTTGCTATGTTGATGTTTATCTGTTGTTTTGTCAAATAAATCGCCATTAGGTCTATAATTGACAGTTTTTGCAAATATTTTTAAACAAAGGTATTCCTGTAACTGTTGCCAATCCTGCCGTATGCATATTCCGTCAATTTATTCGCTAATATTTGTACGGAAGAGTCAGTTGTTTACAAATATTTGCCAAAACTGTCAAGACTGATTTGTTTGACAAGACAACAGAGAAACATCAACATAGCAACCGCCTACTGCGGTTATCAGTAACCGGTGACGAAAAGATATTTAGAGCAAGGAAAACTATTTTTATTATTTCCCGCGCAAACTGTTGGTTGAATGAAAAAATTACAAGATGAAAAAAAGTAGTAAAATTATATGTAGTATTTAAAAAAAAGTTTTTTTGAAAACGGTCATTGCAGGAAAAAGTTCTGAAAGAAATAAATCTAGGGGTTGCTTATTTTCGCCCTCCAGAAACATGAGCCAAGGAATAGACACCACCATAAAATAGCTTTTTACTAGCTGATAATGTGTACCAAAATTGAAATTTCTAAGTGTAACCGTTTTTAAAGAAAAATAAAAAAACTTTTCTTTTCCGCCATTTTGAGACTTGAATATCTCAACAGGAAGGAGCCAAATTGAAAAATTTTATATGAAGATCCCCCCCTAAAATGGCTTGTGGAATACACTGGTAAAATATTTGACCATCGTTCTGGAACACCCTGTATACTTGAAATATTACCCTTTATCACAGAATATATAGCTATGCGTAGCTACATATTCTATGCCTGTATATAAAAAAATATATATCAACGTTCCAAATAATGTTCAAGTTGGAAAATACATTTTCAGAAATATAATTGGATTTCAGTTTAAAAAGAGACCATTAAAATTGTAAGAGAAAAAGAGGTGTTATAAGCTTTCCATAAAAAAGTATCTATTTATAAGCTGGCAAGATTAAATTTTTTGTAACTAAATACATAGAACTGTGCGAAATTGTGGTGACTGTAATTAGGCGGAATCATCTTTACCAGTGGCGTAACAAAACGTTTTTTCTATTGCAGAATTACGTATAAAATTGAAGCCTCATGTTTGTATTACGAACATTTTTTGTAACAACTTAATTTTTGTTTTTGAACCGCTGTTTCGAAACCCTGGTGACTAAAAGCCTTTAAAAGGTAACACGCAACTGGACAGGCTATTTTTTGTTCTAAGTAAAAAAATGTATTAAGAAAAATATTGATATTATTACTGAAGCCACTTTTTCTATTCTGCAGTATGCAAAATAGAAGCAGTGATGTATTCAAGCAACAAATCGTTTTAAGATTGTTGTCAAATAAAATTAATTGTTTTTAAAAGCTTTTTGGCGTCAGCAAGCTCACTCAGGTCTATAAAATTTTGGCAAAGTGGTTAAAATTAGATGTCTTTTAATTTATGCAAGTATATTTACATATAAATTGATTAATATAATAAAAAGTCGTATTTACTAAAAAATGTTAAAATACCCTGTCTTAAAAACAGAGATGAACATTAATGATTTAGTTAGACTTGTTGTATAGTATTTTTGAACTAACCGTTGACTTCAAACTGAATAAACCTAACAGTATTGCAATAAAAATATGTAACAACCTTGAAGTTTACATAAATGCTGTAAAAAAACTGTATTTCTTTCTACAGCTCACTGTTTTACCTTCAGCGTGAGTAATATAACTAGAATGAGCAGACATAATGTTATTAAATGTGAGAAAAATTTAAATTACATGAATTTTTTGGAGTATTTATCAATATTAAATGCATAATAATCCAGTCCATCACTAAATGACTAAAGCCCATGCTTCGTTCGCGGATGACGTCATTATCAGGGGCGTACTTAGGACGCTAAGTTAATAATAATATAATAATAATAATATTTGTAGAAGCCGAGGTCTTACCTTGTACTGGTAATTTATAATATCCAACATTATTTGTTAGTTTATAAAACACTCTACATAACTATTCACTTGTAGTATTGGAATAAACTTGAATAACCAGCAACTGGTGTAAATGTTCAGGTTAGACTGTGACGTTTGTCGCTAATAATCCATTTCGGTTTCAAAAACGTGTGTTCAACGTCCACATAGGTCACTGGGGCATATTTAAAGTATATATAATTTTTCATAGATGGCACATTTAGCGTGGGTTCAGGAAAATCTACTTCTTTGCCATCAAAAAAATCTACTATACAGCATAAAGTCAAGAAATTTCTTCACACGTTCAGCACTAGGTCCCTATAATTGGGAAATAAACTGTCGGAAATAAAAGATATTATTTACTGATATAATACGTTTTCTGAAAAACAACAAACGGAAATTCTAATAATTTCCCATCGTGCTCAGAGGCACCCCTCTGTTATACGTTTTACCTACGTCTATGACTATTCAGAAACACTCCCTATATTACAGCACAACCTTTCCCCTAACAACAGTTCTTTGTTCAACAGACCATGGGTACAGCAACGTTCCCTGTCTGTTAAGAAATGCTTTGTTCTGAGCCGGTAGAAAAAAGAAAGAATTTTTCCAATCACTTTGCATACTAATTTCAACTGAATTTAGTTCTTAGTCTAAATTGTACTGGGCGTTTCAAATTTCAGGATAATCATTATCTTGGAAACTATCTTATGGTGAATAGAGTTCAATCTTACACAACTGGGAGCAAAAATACAGGGTGTTTTAGATAAGAAAGTTTTCGCTTATTGAAATTGATATAATGTAACCGGAGAAATGGAACACTTGGTGTAGTATTTGCTGTTATGAATAAAGGTGTCAAAATGGCTTGGCATGTGCCAAATATTGTTGTGTTGTATCTACATAGCTTATATGCATGGCAACTTTGATATCGCTCCAGATACAATGAAACGTTAGGGTATGTTTCAGTTATTAAACGTTTTAAAATTATTTATTTTTGTAGAAAATACCAGATTGCACAATTTTGCCACAACGTAAGCGTTTTTCGTTTCTCTTATAATTGCTGAGATTTGAACTGATATTGTGGAATTTGGGACTCCCTGTAGATAATATACAGACTTTCTTTGACTGTTTTTAGGAGCAACATTTATAAAACGTTTTTTATGATTATTTTCTGGACATTTTTGGACCTTATTTTTATATAGCGTGGTTCTTAATTGCGTGCAGAAAATCCAGAGGCGTATTCTATGGTTAAAGTTAAGGTAATTTTGTTAAATAATCATAGGGTCCCAATGGTGTCGCTTTCCAGACATAGACTTTCCAGAGCTAATAAAAAAAATCAATTTAAAATTCGAAAATTAGTTCAGCCACCCTATGGAATATCCATCTTTTATTAAATGGAGAAAATCGACAGTGTAATACAGATTTAAAAACATCCTTAAATACAAATATTCTTGCGTGTGTTTTGCATTTTTGTACACTTTTTATAACTAAGTATCGTACGATCTCAATGAAGTTAGCAAAATTACTAAAAAACAGAAAATTTCCACTATACCTACGAAAAACAGATTTGTTGGATTGTTGTTCACACCCACACTCGATGGATTACAAATTGTCTTATGCAGGTTCTGTACTGTGCTTCGTTCATGATAAAATTATACTATTTTCAAATTGTTCTGGTACTATTTATTCAGAAAAAAATGAAAGATAAATATTAAAAAACACAAAAATTCACACCCTTACCATGCAAGTAATTTGTTGTTCACCAGACAGCAATTTTGAAATCTATCAACAGATGTCTTATTCAACAAAATTACCTTAATTTTAACCATAAAATAGGCCTCTGGATTTTCTGCGCGCAATTAAGAAACACCCTGTAAAAAAGTTGAAATAAGGACTCATGATGTACTCACGCTATCTTAGGACGTATCCGTAACAAAAACAAATCACACACAGACTCCAAAAAGGTCGCCCGCCTCTCACGCAGCCCTAACTCTGTAAAGTCACTTAACACCAAGTCTACTCTACGGGACCGACATACAAGCGAGCAACGCGAACTACCAGCCACTTCTTGGGGTTTTTCGTCGGGTAGCCTCCAAGTATAACGTTTTCCAGTTTCTCCCACTAGCAGACGGGACGGCAAAGCTGACCCCAAGGCCTTGCTACTGACTAAGGACGTCGCGATATGACAGCTTTCTGGGAAAAGTACGTAAAATCCGTTGGCGGCTTTTGACGGAAGCACCGTCTTGAAAACTACCGATTTCGGTAGCGATCAGAGCCAGACATTTCGTGTGATATCTGGTTTTGTGCGATATAAGCTGTTAGCTTGTGGAGTAAAGTCAGTTTGTTTGATAATGATTGTAAATTTTGGGACTGGGACATTTTTGTTAAATGGGTGAGGTAAGCTCCACTGTTATTAGAGAAATTTGTCTGTATTATTTCTCGTTCAAAAGTTATAAGCAATATTGTCCTAAAGAGGCTCAATAGAAATACCACCTAAAAATCACGTTAGCGGTGGAAGGATCAAGTACTCAGTCGTTGGAAAATAATTAAATGTTTGTTGTTTAAAGCGCATAAATGTCACAAACTACTTGTTATTGTTTGTTTGTTGGCAATTACAGACCTATTACGTTATCTTCAAGTTTTTCTCTTGTGTTTGAGTATGCTTTTTTAAATCGAATGATACCTTTTTTGGATAAAAATAATATTATTACGGACAGACAACATGGTTTTCGCTCTGGTAGGTCAACAAGTACTGCCATGTTCGAGTTTTATGAAAAACTAGTTGAATATATTGAAAAAGATGAATGCCCCGTAGGTATTTTTTGTGATTTCACTAGAGCTTTTGATTGTGTACAACATGACAAATTATTGGCTAAACTATATGCATATGGGATACGGGGTGTAGCCTTAGATTGGATTACCTAATTTTTGAAAGGCAGGAGACAATTTGTATGTTTGACGCATCAGAATGATGACGGATTTATAAAAAATTTTTAACTCGACGAGTAAGCTAGTTGAAATGGGAGTCCCCCAAGGTTCCGTTTTGGGTCCGCTCCTTTTTCTTTTATATACAAATGAACTGGATACATTAACATCGGAAATGTATCTTACTATGTATGCCGACGACCAATCAATTATAATTTCGGGAAATACAGATGCTTCTGTAGAATATAAATGCAATACGGTGCTAAATACTTTAAATAATTGGTTTGCTTATTACAAACAACTCTGTAATGTAGAGAAAACTCAATATGTGAGATTTCATAATCGTCAAAAAAGTTGTAACTCATTAGATATAAAAATTGAAGACCACAGTTTGGCTAATAAAAAGGCAATAACATTTCTAGGAATACTTATAGACGAAGGCCTAAACTGGAAGCTGCAATGTGAACAATTAATTAATAAATTGAATTCTGTGGCTTATCTGTTTCGAAATATAAAACTTGTTTTAACCAAAGAACAACTTATTAACATATACTATGGTTTAGTAGAGTCTAGGTTGAGGTATGGTTTGTGCTTGTGGGGTGGATCAACTTCATTCTCGGATGTTTTTATTTGTCGAAAAAGAATTTTAAGATGTATGGCAGGTGTTGCAAGTACAGTGTCATGTAGAAATATTTTTAAGGATTTTAAAATTTTAACATTGTGTTGCTTGTTGATTTATGAATTATCGATATACGTTTAGATAAATAAGAGCAAATTTTTAAGGAACAGAGATATTCATCACATTGACACGAGACAAAATAGCAAATATCGTATACCATTTTATAAGTATAAAATATCATTAAATTCACCTGCATGCCTTGGTCCGAGCATCATATTAAAAACAGACTAAATTTTATAGCACAAATTGTAGTAGATGTAGAAATTGTTGATCAGAACTTTTTTCGGTACGTCCTTTGGACGGACGAAAGTCGGTTTGTTAGTAATGGTTTGCCAAGAGAAATCTATGGTTTCAGCACGACGCAGCTTCACCCCACAAGGCTAGGATTGTGCAGCAATATTTAGACAACGCTTTCCCAGAGAAATGGATTAGGATTAATGGATTAGGATTCAGTGGCCCAGAAAGTCACCAGATCTACCACCCCTCGAATTTTTTATGGTGGGTTTTAAAAATTAGGTTTACAAAAGACCTTCGCGAGATATTAATCATTTTAAAAAAAATCACAAACGTTTGTAAAACGGCCAAATGTTAATAAACGCAGCCCACAAAGAAGTCAGGCGAAGATTACCCTTAAACTTAACTTGATATTGTACCCAAAGTTTTCCTGCAGCTCAACCACAGTCATAAAGAAATTTCACGTTGTAGTACCTAAAGTAAATAATTTGAATAGATATTATTTAGTAATATTATTTAAGCATAATGGATATTATAATACTGAATTTAAACAATCATTTAAGTTTACAAGAAGAAGAAGAGAAAGTTATATACAGTTTTCCATTTAAACGATCATTTAGAATATCTACAGGCAGTAAATTATTGTTAAAAAAATGCGATCTCAAATGTTGACACTGAAACGTAGCTGAAATCGTCTTGATCTAATTGTATGCGAATTTTGTAACGCCCAATAATGTTCATTATGATTATTATTTATGCCGTCGACCAGATGACGAGCGAAATAAATATATAATTTTCTGATAAGTCTTCACATATAATTTTTTTTTGGGTGGAAGTAATGCCATTTTAGGTTAAAAATAAAGAATAAAGCTTGTTTTCTGTATCAGTTTCTTTTCGTGGTATTCCCATTTTTTGCTTTAAGAAATATCGGTAGCTTTCCTGTCAATATAAATTATTATCGTACGCTGTGAACGAATTGGGAAGTCCTATGACAAAAATATAGCTCATGAAAATGATATATATAAATGCTGATATGTTCATATATTTTAAATAATTAATGTGTTATTATTGGGCAAGCAATATTTTCATTAGAAAATATATCGCATGTTATTGCAATAACAAAAAATGACAAGAATTAAAATTTTATTAGATGAGAATTTCAAAAATGTTATTTATTTTATGCTCATTCGTAGAAGGCGCTAGTTTTATTTCATTTGTGGAGTAATAAATATTACCCAAACTGATTTGTTCTTCGCGTACAAAATAGTCATTTCGTTAAGAGTAAAAACTCATCATTTTGAAGATAAAAGTGATGATATTGCATGTGGTCAAGTGTTGTCAGTTATCTGAATAAAAACTTATGTAAAAAGAGATTACCAACAATCTAGACAGAGTGGAACTGGGTTTAGCATTCTTTAAAAACAACTATAAATCAGTCTAGAACTCGTCTACTTTCTGTGTGTAATTCCATCACTCAAGCTCACATGGTTTAGTATTTTATTGATAGCCTAGACTATTATAAAGTATTTCCTAAATCATCAAAGGCAAAAAATATCTAAAATATGACAGGTCGTTGCCTGTTGGAACCTCTCAGGTCCATCATAGAGTAGCCAGGGGCCACTAAATGTAGCTAAGTGCTACATCACGTGTGAATAAATGCTTGCTTAGGATGATCCTTGGTTTCTGAGCCAAATGATATAAAAAATTACGTTTATTTTTATACTCTATTTTAGTTAGTACGTGTTTTCAAATACGCTTCGTATGATAACACTCTTAGTATACGTCACATATTGCAGATAACTTACCTAACCTAGAATAGCTAGCTAATCAGTAAGATTAGCATGTTTTTCACTTCTTCAGACGCTCACATTGTGTCAACTTTCATCAATTTACGGCTATACAGTTTGCGCCAAAAGTATGGAATAAATTCAATAAAAACGAAACAATTATTTTTTGGAAAAAATCCTCGAACAGGTCAATTTTTAATTTAAAAAATACATATTTTAGCGTAAAATGCGATTTTCAAATGTCATTTGTTTTCGAGTAATGACGTCATCGATTTTTTTTTAAATGGCAACACCATATTTTTTCCTTGATTCTGAAAGATCGTTTAATTCTCTATCAGACAGTACTAAAATTTTGTCCTCTTACATAGGAAAGTTTTCGAGTAAATGACGATTGAATGTTAGAAAACGTAAATTTTATCCATAAAAAAGTAACAATTCTGAGGTATGTAAAATAAAATACAATTGATTAAATTTTATACTTAAATTAAATGTTCGAATTGCCATCCACCAACTTCTTGACAATGCGCAAGTCTGTGAAGAAATTCTTCTTGCACATTATGAATGATTTCTGGGGTAACTTTGCGTATTTCGTCTCGAATGCGATTTTGAAGTTCTTCTAAATTACGTGGTTTATTAATGTATACTTTTGACTTCAAGTATCCCCATAAAAAATAGTCAAGAGGTGTCAGATCTGGCGATCTTGCAGGCCATTCTATCGGTCCGCGTCTACCGATCCACCTCCTAGGAAAGCAGTTGTCCAAAAAATCTCGTACAGGGCGCGCATAGTGCGGAGGTGCACCGTCTTGCTGAAACCATATGGTATCGTCAGGAATGTCAGGGTCATTATCGTTAGGAAAAATTACTGCAAGGGCTGGAACAAGGTCATTTTCTAGAAACTCTAAATATCTTTGTCCTGTAAGGGTTACTTCAAAGAAGAAAGGCCCTACTATTCTGTCGTCAACTATTCCAGCCCACACATTTAATTTCTGAGGGTGTTGGGTATGTGCCTCTGCCATCCAATGAGGATTTTCCCGACTCCAATATCTGCAAGTTTGACGGTTTACTGTACCATTCAGACAAAATGTGGCCTCATCTGAAAAAAGTATTTCCCGGTGTAAATTTCTATTTCCTTGACATAAATCCATTAGAATTTCGCAAAAGTGTAAGCGGCGATCGGGATCATCTTCATTGAGTTCCTGCACAAGTTGAATTTTGTAGGGATGATATTTTTCCTTCCTCAAGATACGTAGCACTGTGCTCTGACTAGTGTCATTATTTAATGCAACCAATCGTGAAGAATTATGAGGATTATCCACCATACTTATCAAAATGTTCTGTTTCTGATTTTCATTAATGCTTGGACGTCCAGGTTTTGGAATATTTACAGCATTGCCAGTTTCTCTAAATTTAGACTCTTCCTTACTGACTGTTGATTGGCTGATAGGGCGATATTTTTCTTTAAATACATCGCAAACTTCCTGCTTCTAGTCATATTCCCGTATCCGATAAGAATTAAAATTTCAATTCTTTGAGTAACAGTTAAATGTGCCATAATACTTTAAATTGAATAATAATTTCAATGTCGCTTACAATACTTATTAGAAAGTCGGTGTGACAATGACACTTTGCAAAGATTTTCACCTACGTGATCCATAAAAGAACTATGGAATTCGAAAAACTAAACTTGATAACGTTTTTGCTTTATTTTAATTGATTTACGTTTTCTAACATTCAATCGTCATTTACTCGAAAACTTCCCTATGTAAGAGGGCAAAATTTTAGTACAGTCTGATAGAGAATTAAACGATCTTTCAGAATCAAGGAGAAAAATATGGTGTTGCCATTTAAAAAAAAATCGATGACGTCATTATTCGAAAACAAATTACATTTGAAAATCGCATTTTACGCTAAAATATGTATTTTTTAAATTAAAAATCGACCTGTTCGAGGATGTTTCCCAAAAAATAATTGTTTCGTTTTTATTGAATTTATTCCATACTTTTGGCGCATACTGTATATCATTCATATTAGAAAGGTACATACGTATATTTAGAAATCTCTATTAATTGTTTTTGGGTTGTTCTAATTTATGACATAAATATAATTAGTTTCTAAAAACGAATTTAAAGAAATATCTACTGTTATTAGACGAAATTTAACTAAACCTGACGCTGATTATTAACTATAAAGAAAAATTATCATGTTTTTATGTTATTAGGTAAATATTTTTATTAACAACTACGAGTATAAAATTTCCCAAACACCGATCTTCCACACAAGTATGTAGTTTTAAATTATGCATTCTAGGTATATTTATGGCCTGATGTAAATACGTACACAGTATCATTTGTCACAATTAAATTTAGTCATCGGTGTGATTTCCTTATAACTTGTCAATTATACAGGGCGGTATAGTCATAATGTCATTAATTTTAACCACGTATTCAGAAGGCCTAATAAAGATAAACAAATTGTTATTCGACCGTTTAAAAGAGAAATATACGTACGCAACACATTTTCTTATGACAAAACCATGATAGCGTTCGAGCGTTGAAACGAAATAGCGTTGCCAAGTCAGAACCACATACATAATAATATTGTGTTTATTCAAATCTACCACCATCGGTTGCATCTCCTGTGTTGTTTCCTGTAAATTTAAAGTTTGTACCACACATATGGAAAGGGGAGACGTTGAAAAAAAACAGTGCAAAGCAATCCGCAATCGTTGCGAATTTCGAAAACGCGGAAATGGAAATCGAGAATGTTTACGAAACCACTCTGTATATATTTGTGGGTCTTAATTTTATTGTCGCTATATATATCTACTACATATATTTTTAAAAATCCATTTTTGTATAGATTTTGGAGATGGAGCATTCTGAATTCAAGTAATATTTTGCTGTATTTTCAACGGAAAAGGCACATTACCCGAAACCAAAACAGACTCCCAAAATATATGCAATTATTTAGATTTTTTAAAAAGTTATTTCATCCAATGTAGAAACCCTTTCAGTATTTGGCACTTACATTCCTAACATCCCGTACAGAAAGCGTAAATATCATGCGACACGATGTTCATTTGTTTCTCTACATAAATTTGAAACATTTCCTGCATCATCCATTTTTATTTCGAAAAATAACAAAAAACACACCAACCAAGAGATAACTTTATATTGTATACAAAAGGCGCCAACTGCGATCACATACGAAGCGTGCATAACCGATACCTCGTTTTATATTTTTGCAACCAATTACAACGCATCTTCAGAATCTTCAAATTGTACAGCGATGAAATAGGGGAGCTGGAGAACACTTATAACCCGTCTAGAAGCGCTGAAACCGCGTTTTCCAGCCCCTGACGTCATTCGGTGCACTCTTTTGTTCGGCCTACGCTGAAAGCCAGCTTTAAATTTCCTGAAACCCGTCTTTTAAGACTTGCGTCATTAGGTGTGCTGAAAATTGCACTGTCAATTCAGATCAGTGAAAGTTGATTAGGTCGAGCCACGATTCGGGCGGGCGGAGGTGCGGGGTGAAGGGGACGGTGAAAAAACAAAGAAAATTAAAAATATCTGCGTCCCACATGAAGAAGCATGTGGTCAAATTGTCCCGAAAATAACTTTAGTTTTAACCACAATTTGTATATGACGCTTGAGGGGTAGGTTGCGAAACAAATGCAATAATATAATTTTCTGAAAAGAAACTGACGCTAGTTCTGTGTTTTGTTCTCAAGATCCCTACGATGACGTCATCGGTATATAATTTGATTTTCATCATCTAACTCGGTGTTTGTTATATCTGAAGTTTCAGTCGTTTTAATTATTTGTGTGTCGATATATGTTGCTAAACAGTACTATTACAATATTATTAACAGTTTAGAACCTATAACAAAGAATCTCAAACAAACAGTTTATTCTGTAACCTATAATTAAATGGTATAGTATTCTGCTAGAAAATATAAGTCAATATTTCCGTTCAGATGTGCTTACAAATCGTAACTTTATGACGTACTTTCAGCATAATCAAAGTTATTCTTACTAGGCAAGAATCATGTAGGTACGAGAACAACATAAAAAAAATCCAAAAATTCAAGAGTCCGTATGCTGCAACACAATTAGCATTAATACGAGTATGTATACCTGAAATATTGAACATAACTAAGCAGATATAGTAAAATACCACCATAAAAATTCTTAACCTTACAAATTTTAGCAGCACGCTTCTACCATTTTTATTTTTATCTACATCGAAATTTTGATGACGTAAAAATATTTAAAAAGCTCCCTCATAACAAATGTATACATTTACATTATACTTGGCATTGAGAATTATAGGTTGAAAACTGGAAACGTATTTAAATGTATGTATAAAGGTCGATTTCTCGAAATCGTGACTTCGAGACTCCACCCCTCAGTTATGAATTCGGGAAACCTCCGATCCCGTCCCACAGCCGCCGTTTACCTAGCCTCATGTTCGTCGTTAGGAGTAAAAAAAAAATCCGCACATCTCACGGCCACAAATCGAATACGATCGACCTCAAATTTTATGTACGTATACTTCGCGATAAGGCGGGGGCACATCCAGTAATGTACCGAAAATTAAAAAAAAAAACGGGATGCCGCCCCCCAACCGATCGAATCGAAATTTTAAAGACACGTACTCTTTGAGACGCGGAATCGAAAAAATTAGCCCGTCTTTGCGTTAGGGGTTCCTAGGGGCAGATTAATAATAATACTGCTGCTCCCGGACGATATTTTGGAGAAACGGATAAACGGATCGATTTTCGGTATGGACGAACTACACACAGATGCAATGCTGTGTACTCTTCTATCGCATGGAATGGTTCGCTGGGGAATATTTCACTTTTTAAAACTCGACAACCGGAATTTAGGACTGATTTTTCGCAGACAACCCTATACCACCGTGTTGGTAATGAAATAATCTTTATTTTAATTTAACTTTAATTTATTAACCACACCGGTGCAAGTTACTAGTATCGATTTTACCTGTTTATACCTACCTATCCAAGAGTTGTGACGGGAAAAAAATAGTCAACCTAACGTTTGCATATTCTATGGGCTTCGTACTTTCGGTTGGTATGGAATTTGTCTATTAACCAAACCGGTGAAATGTTTAAAAAAATAATAATTTTTAATTGTTAATTAATCATATTCTGGACTGAATTTTTTTAGACAACCCATTTGCAATATATTTATTGACATATTTGATTGGATATAAAATACTTTTCATCCATTAACCAGGTCGGTGAAGGTCGTTTTATAGTAGGATCTTAGACTATTATTCCATAGTTAGATCCTATCTGTATCTGATCAGACAAGGAAAGGTTGGTTTTACAAGCAGCCACAATATATATAAATTGTGCCACATAATTTGATACTGAATCTTTTGTACTTCTTTTCTTCTTTCTCACTTTTTAACGCAGTAATTCGAATGTTCTTTGGCCAAATTATTGGTAACACTAAAAGTTCTTGAAATAATTCGCAAAAATTAAAAACATAGTTACCTATTATGGATAGATACTATACCATACAAAAATAAAACCTTGTCTCATTTGTATTCAAACAATAAAACGAATAATTAAATTGATAGAAACAATGATATCCATTTATGAGTAAAAAAAAACAGAATAATTAGAGTTATTAAATTTATTAACTCAATAAAATATGTTTAAGACCTTGAATATTCCTGTAGTTGATTTGCTATGAACGTCTTAGGACTGATGCCGTTATATAATCATTAAAATAATTATAAATATATACAGAGCGTGACAGTAACGTTGGCACAAACCCTAAAAACTAATTCTTCTCGAAAATATAAACAAAAAAATAAGAGTGATATTTTCCCGTACATAAAACAAATCAGGTAATCATTTTAATTGCCAGTTTACCTCTACTCAGGAACAACGCATACAAATTAGGTCAAAAGTACGACCGATCTTCGAGTTTTGCCTTTTCTATAGCCGCCGCCACAAGGAATGACCGGAAATCCGGTTTGGAATTGTTGCTTGACCCACGCCCACATATAGATTACAAGATTACAAATCTCTGATATACGTTTCAGGTGAAGGTTGGGCAGAATTCAGAGCGGCATGAAAGTATTGTTCGCCAGCTGCCAGGGTAACAGCCAAAGTAGATTTTTTGCGTTCAAGAAATTTCACATAAAAAACTGTGTAAAGGAGAGGCAAGTTTCCCGTATTGTTTCTTTAATCGCAACCTAAATTACATATCGTAAAACTTCTTTTGCTTTCTGAAATACCGTATGATCTGGTATTATGTGTCGTCATCAAACTCTATCCTCTTCATTCCTCAAGTTTCCACTTTTTTCGCAGTTGTATGTCCTTCTCTGCTATTCTTTATTATTTAATAAACTACATATTATTTCAACCGCATTACTCTCACATTTTGGTCTCGCTCCCTAATCCCTTCTTACACGTTTTTTATCAGTGAAATAACTGAAAAAACTCAAATTTACTAGAAGATCACTATTAGAAATTAAAATACACATTTAAAAATGTCATAAACTTATTATACAGGGCGATACAACTTTTTTCCTAATTTAAAGATACGAAGTGCCCACTGGTTGTTCAAAGTGCTTGATATTTTCACATTTTATGACACCTTAACTAACTACACTGTGTACCAAGTATGGTTTAAATATCTCCATTACTTTAGTAATTATACCAAAAAAATCAAATTTTTCCTTCAAACTTTAACACCCTGTATCTTCCTTATAAAGCCCCAAAATTATAACTATTACATAATAAACTGCCATTATTTTTCAGTTTTACATACCCGCGAAGTTTGTTTATTAAAAACTGAATCACACTACCCTGGAATTTTGACTTCAAGGATTCCGACAAATGTTTAAAATTACGACCTAAATAAGTTTGAAAGAAATGTTTATTTGGGAGTAACGCTATTCGAGTATTGCCAATTGTATCATGCCGTTCAGTTGGCAGTACCAACGGTGACCAATAGTTGCGGAGGTGTAACAGTGCACTGGATGTAATCGTAAGAAACGCCAATACAGATATCTCTAGTTCCTTTAACAGGAATATGTTGATGTCGATAAATAAATACAACTAAATTTTATTGTCCTAATTTGTATTCTTGACATGTGCGTCATTCACTCATAATTTAACTCTTGCAAACGCCTCAGGTCCCGTATCATTATCAACCTTGAAAGAATCGATGTTATCTGTCGCATATAAGTTGAAAGTTGACAAATATATACCCGCTTATTAAAATGCCTAGCAAAACTGGAATTCTGAGTTGGAACAACGTAAATGATTTTGTCAATAATTTATACATATAAATAAGTACATAAATATGCTAATTGCCTATTGTAGGTCGAGAAACACTTTCTATATCTGATATAATATTAACATGTCAATCAATAGTTCAAATCCAAAACCTCAAAAATATTACGCGAATTGTTCAACTGAAGCATGAAAAAGTCGACATTAGTTCTGTTATTCTCAAAAAAAGTTACAAGAAAGCTATACTACAAAATGGAAAAAAGGACACGTACCGAACTTTTTACATTATCTGGATTCTGGAATACGCCAGCGAACAAACTAATAGCTTTCAGGAATCATTAAAATCCCGTCAGTTATAGTCCGTTTCGGATAAATAGGACAAAATGTGGGTCAATTGTCTTACCTACGCTGAAAATAATCATTCATTAGTACCTGCTCTTCTACCAGCACATTTGGTGCCCATTTAGATCCGCATATTTCGATTTTGTTTCCGAAGATCCAAGCATTGTTGTAAAAAAAGTTGATATGTTGCTAATTTATGGCGAATCCAAAAAAATTCAAGAAGAGCTGTAGAGTTACATCGAGAAAGGTAGCCAGAGCGCCTCATTTCTAATCATACAGTATGCGCCAAAAGTATGGAATAAATTCAATAAAAACGAAACAATTATTTTTTGGGAAAAATCCTCTAACAGGTCGATTTTTAATTTAAAAAATACATATTTTAGCGTAAAATCCGATTTTCAAATGTCATTTGTTTTCGAGTAATGACGTCATCGATTTTTTTTTTTAAATGGCAACACCATATTTTTTTCCTTGATTCTGAAAGATCGTTTAATTCTCTATCAGACAGTACTAAAATTTTGCCCTCTTACATTGGAAAGTTTTCGAGCAAATGACGATTGAATGTTAGAAAACGTAAATTTTATCCATAAAAAAGTAACAATTCTGAGGTATGTAAAATAAAATACAATTGATTAAATTTTATACTTAAATTAAATGTTCGAATTGCGATCCACCAACTTCTTGACAATACGGAAGTCTGTGAAGAAATTATTCTTGCACATTATGAATGATTTCTGGGGTAACTCTGCGTATTTCGTCCCGAATGCGATTTTGAAGTTCTTCTAAATTACGTGGTTTATTAATGTACACTTTTGACTTCAAGTATCCCCATAAAAAATATTCAAGAGGTGTAAGATCTGGCGATCTTGCAGGCCATTCTATCGGTCCGCGTCTGCCGATCCACCTCCCAGGAAAACAGTTGTCCAAAAAATCTCGTACAGGACGCGCATAGTGCGGAGGTGCACCGTCTTGCTGAAACCATATGGTATCGTCGTAAACGTAAATCAATTAAAATAAAGCAAAAACGTTATCAAGTTTAGTTTTTCGAATTCCATAGTTCTTTTATGGATCACGTAGGTGAAAATCTTTGCAAAGTGTCATTGTCACACCGACTTTCTAATAAGTATTGTAAGCGACATAGAAATTATTATTCAATTTAAAGTATTATGGCACATTTAATTGTTACTCAAACAATTGAAATTTTAATTCTTACCGGATGCGGGAATATGACTAGAACTCAGCAGGAAGTTTGCGATTTATTTAATGAAAAATATCCAGATCACCCTATCAGCCAATCAACAGTCAGTAAGGTAGAGTCTAAATTTAGAGAAACTGGCAAGAAAAAGAAATAATTACTTAAAAATTAAACAGTATGAATATTAATAACTATGAGTTGGCCTTCCAAAAACTATTCAAACGGCTTTTAAAACTGTTCACAGTGTTTTAAATGAGCTATATAAAACCTGCAAAACTCCACCAATTACAAATTCAGCGACGCGACTGTCGTGATTAACTGAGACCGGCCGTAGCTGACCTGAATTCCAATTTAAAAGCCAATTTCTCGTCGAATATTGCAGTTTTACATGTAATTTTTTCGCGCGAATTGCTTTCAAAAAAGAAACCAAAACGTCTAGTCCACATGCAGGTACAAATGCAGCAAGTGTCCCACATTGGAAACCACTTTTAATGTTATAGTCCATTTCAGCATAGTATTTTTCGCTGTAAAAAAAATCAAATTTGTGGTGTTTTTTAGGTACAGAAATCTAGAAAAAATTAAACACGTAGAGCAAAAATAATATCGAAAATAATTTGACACCCTGTATCACTTTAACCCACAACTTTTGGACTAAGGTAAGTTTGGCTACATTATTTTGTCGTCAGGAATCTACTATTGCTTTCCATTAATCGAGACACCTTGTATATGACCAAACGCGTAAAATTTCTCCTATGCAACACTTTATTTGCTCAAATAAAATAACAATTTTTTCAAAATTATTATGTGGCACACATTTGTTATTATTCTAGCAAATCAGAAATCTTTTTTTGTCTAAAAAATACTAATCGAATTTCCAATATACTCGACAGTATGTTTTCTCAGATCCCCCTGCAACTCCACCACTGGTAGGGTTATTTATATAGAATTATTCATGTAAACCTATTACGTAATAAGAAATGTCCAATAAATTTATCTAAAATACGAACTAATACTGTGCTACATTAAAATTTGTACAAAGAATAAATACGTATATTTTACCTTGTGGCAGGAAATTCATAAATTTCTTGAATGAACCAAAAGCGTTCCTAACCAAAAAGGAACGTAACTCTTTTTAAAATAACCGAATGTTTGTATTGCTCTTAATGCTTACACGATCACAGTAGAGTTTGTCACTTTGGTGTGTAGATAAAGTGGGGATTGGTTGGGATCCCGTTCCGTTGATTGATGGCACTGTGGTGTACCACGTTTCGTTAGTCTCAAGTTGATGTGTTGTTACATTTAAAGAAATTTAACAATGTGTTCGGCTAAGCTTTGTCAGATTACTGAATTAAACGATTGCTTGATAGTCATTAGATATTAAAGAAGTAGAAATCAATAGATATATAGTGAAGTCTCTAAAACTAATAGCGAATTTACAAATACACAAAATAAAATATAGGACATGTGTAAGCCCCTGATATAGCAAAATATGTTGTACTTTGACGAACAAACGTTTGAACTATACTTCAAAAGCAGTTTCAATGATTCAAATGTACAGGGTGTTCCGAAATTAATGCAACACAGATTAAGAGTAGATTCCTGACGACAAAGTAATGCGATGGAACCAAACTTACCTTAGTTCAAAAGTTGATCATTAAAAGATACAGTGTCAAATTTAAAATTCTATTTTCGATATTTGCAAATAACTTTTTAAAAGATCTAAATATTTACACACTTTTTGGAGATTGAGTTTTATTGGGGCAAGAAATTCAAAATTGTTTCTAATTTTGACGTCACTAGTAGAGGGCGCCACTTCAGCCTCTCTTAAATGACAGAACTTTTTTGCGGCTTAGTACTGTTTTGGTTTAAATTCTGATCACTTCAAGCAGACATTGTTACATTGAAAAATTATGAATGATTTGTATCAAATTGAGCTGCTCACATGCGTACATGTAGGGATGTCCGAAATATTGATTAAACTTATCTATACAGGGTGAAAGAAGTGAATTGGGCGGCCTCCAGGCTCTCCCGATTTAGCACCAATTCACCTGTCGCGTACACCAAGAAAAAACATCGAATTCAGTCGTCCCTTTGACTAGGCTGCGGCCTCATCTCCTCCGGGCCCTGCGCCTATGGGAGCCCGCCCCACGGCGGCGGCGTGCTATTGATTGAGGGGCGGCGCTGACCGTGAGCCAAATAGGAATCACCCCAACCCTGAAAGCAGTGCTCAGCTACCCCTAGTCGCTCCGATGATGTTTACAACCCGAGCGTAAGATCCATCAGGCTCGTAGCTGATCTCCAAATCTTTCCAAGACGTGAAGACGGTAGCGGTGTTCATTGTGCAACAACCTCGCCTTTTCCTCCCGGGCGGGATAGTTTTTAAGGGGGTGCGGAGCGACTTTCGATTGTTTTTGTGACTTTTACTGCCATCTTCCACAGTGGAAAAGTTTAACAGGTAAGGCATTCCAGTCACATATTTGTTTCACGTTTGAGGTTGAAAACTAAGACATTTAACTTTTATTTGGATATATTTGCCAGTTCGCATCAATTCGATCTACCCTTTCTGTTTTAATCTCATTTTTTCTTACATTTTCTGATCTATTTTCAATTAATATGTCTGTGAAAACTGGAAATACCAAAGTTACGTGTTCAATATAATTTTAGTTAATAGTAGTTAGTAAAAGTAAAAAGTTAGCCTCTTTAAGATTATACAGAAGCAAAACTAACAGTATACTTCGCTATACAGAATGGTAGATCAATTTTGACGCACATTGTTTATCACAAAGTAATAAAACATGTTTATGTAAATAGGTATGTGTTCAGAAATCTAGTTAACGAAAAGATATACAAGGTGTCCGGAAACTTTAGGGAGTGATGCCCTTCGAAAAAATAATGTATCAAGTTCATGTAACATTAGATACGTAACCTCAAAGTTCTTTTGTTTAAATTTTTTTTGTCTATAACTTTTTTAATACTTTAACGTTTTTTTTTTCAAACTTAGCACATACAGACTGATGAGTTATCTAAGTATTTAACACTCTTGTTAGAAGTCCAAAAAAAAATATATACAACCGTTTGTGACATTTAAATTTTTTGGACATACTGGTGAGCCTCTTTCCTTTTACGAGTGTCAAAGTGTACTTTGAAAACAATTGAATGATAGCTGTCATAGTATCGTTTTTACAACTTACTTTTAAGGAACGGACCGATATGTCAATCGTGTTTAAGGAAGCTAAACCAATGATGTGACGACCAGTTCGGAAATTGTTCTACCAATGTTAAAGTAGATTAGTTAAATGTCTATTTTTTCAGAAAAGGATGCGTTTCTGCTTTTCTCTTGTACGAACGAAGCTTTATATTTGAAATTACCGTCAAAGCGATACTATGACAGCTATCACTCAATTGTTTTCAAAGTACACTTTGTTACATTGTAAAAGAAATGAGATTGGAACGGTTGGTTTTTGCGATTTCAAACAAGAGTGTCAAAATTTTAGAAAAATATCATTTTTTAAGGAAATGCGATTAACATTTCAATAAAATTAGAGACAAAAAAGTTATGATCATTTGCACACCTAGCGTGTGCTAACTTTGGGGTTAGGCAGATCTGTTAATATTGAATTTTGGAGAAAATGTCACATAACCTTGACTTATTATTTTTTCAAATAGTGTCAACTCTTACATTTTCTGCGCGTAGTTTTTACACACCCTGTATCTAAACGACGAGGATAAAGTCACATCTGACAAAGAAAGGCATCGCCAAATTTGCCGACAGATCAAAGTTATGCCAAATTCTCTTCTAGAGATAATTACATTTCATTTAGGCCTGGACGTATTATTTTTTATTTAAGCTCGACCTCTCGATAGCCCTTGCGGTTCGAAAGAGTGTCGTCCTTGGAAATGTTCGACGAGGTTTGGGCCAGACAGCGCAAAAACAGTAGCCATTAGTAAGATTAAAGGATCCTTGTCGGTTATTCGAACTAATTGAAGCACAGAAGGTATAATTGAAGTATATTTGAGCGAAAAACAAACAGTAGATTTTAAAATACGTTCATTTTGTTTTATAAAAGCATTTTGATATGGATTTTCTAGTCCAGGAATGTTTCAATCAAGTACATGGGATGCGTTGGATCGTACGGGGTGGGCCAGTATCTTAGCCTCCTCGATCTCCAGATCTAAATCCTATAGATTTTTTTGTGAGGGTATTGAAAAGACAAGACGGACAAGTAGTCTGCTTAGGCGCGAGATGAATTCGAATGAGTAAAGTCGATGTATTATATTTTTGGACGATGGTGTAATAAAAAGATCTTTTTATAAAAGCGCTTTTCTGAATTTTTTTAATCTGTTTCGACAGATCTGCCAGAAATATTTACATGCTTAAAAATAATACAGTAATTATGAATTTACCAAACAAAGTATTTGAACAAAAACAAAGGTCGAAAACTGCTTTCTCGAAATACAAGGTTGAAATTTCAAAAAGTGCTTTAGTTACGCAAAACAGTTGCGTAAGGGACTCGTGTTTTGTTTTATTATTAAAATTCGTTTGCGAGAAAAAGAAAAACGGGACAAATGCGGAAATTATGATCGAATTAATAAAGCTTGACTTTAAAACAAACATCACCCACCTTCTAATTTTTTCCCGTATCACAAAATTCTTAAAAGTTCAATAATTATGAAAAAAAAAAACGTTCTGTATTTCCTGCATTTTAGTAATTGTTAGAAGGTGAATTTTAATTTCTTTTGTTCAATTTAGTCACGCCTAGTCAAATTTCTAAAATAGAATATGCAGCGTGTATGTTTCCAGAAAAACAATACGTCCAAAAACGAGTTTTGGAGTTTTCTGCAATAATAAGCATTTATAAATTTCAGTAATACCTACACAATTGTTAGAAAAAAAAACAAATAATATGAACTACTTGTCCTACAACTTCCGGGAAAAATATTGATAACAAAAGTGACCTCTAGGAGTCTATTAAAATTATATTCCGCTTTAAAATTTTACCGCTAGATGGCGAACAGTGTGTGCGACTTTGTCGCGGTCGGACACACTGTATAGTAAAACAATCACAACTGATTCAACCAAACCATAATATATGCATCTCCTGGAGAATTTTACCATTGTTAAAACACTTGCATAATATAAAAAAATTGGCTAGAACGAACGTATTTTGCTTCAGTGCCCATTCTTAAGATTTATCACGGTAGTTTCATTGTTTTTTTTTGTGCGACTGGTAAAATTGATCATGCTGAGTGGATGCTTGATTTATTCACGAACATTAAGGTTTTATAAATAATGCATTCGCCGGTTTCATATCGATGTTATTATCTAAATTTCCGGAAAAACACATCCGATAAATAATAAATGGGACGAATTTGATAGCGAGATGAAGCATTCGGGAAATTGAATGAATTGCAGATGTCCCAAGGAAATATATGTATGTAAAAATAACACCAGACCTATACGAAACGAGGTTAGATACATGAAAACAATACTGTGCTTTTTTTAATTCAATTCGTACAATTCCTTTGCACGCATATTTCTTTAATTAAATTTAAAGTAATTGACGAATTGTTTCTTATACTGTATCTGGCCATTTTGGTGAATGTCCGAAAATGAGTCCAAAAATTCTGGAACAATTTTTGCGCGTTCCTCGAATGTGTACAAATAATTTTTGTGAGATGAGATTTTTTTCCAATACTTTCCCAGTTTTCAGTAGAACGATTTCTGATATGTGAAAATTTTTGGATGATTGTGGCCATTTTAAGGGCAACAGAAAATTTCTCCCCGAAATCTAAGTGGACAGTCTTGTAGGGCTTTCCAAGACGAGCATTCCCCCATAAAAAAGGCAAAATCTCAATCTCATGTTCCGTAGGGTAATTTTTGTGCGAAAAATCTAGTTTTTTCCATGCAAACCCATTTTTCGAGCCAAATTCCGTGAAAATGAAGACCCAAAGCGAAAATTGAGAAAGAGGGATCGATAGGGAATTTTATGACGAACACTAAAAAAAAAATCACCTCAAACGGCCCAACCCTAAGGGGTGTACAGTAATTTGAGTGGCACAGTGGCGTTTTGCGCCACTGTGTGGCGGTTGAATATTATTCCACCTCAAAACATTCGGTACCCCCTTCATACGGAGCAACTTCACGGGGAAAATTAAGTCGCTGTTGACGACCTGGTTCTCTCCAGACTCTTCGTCGATTGTCATCAGTAATTAGCCCAATTATGGTTTCGTCTGTAAATAAGACTCACCGCCACTGGCGTAAAAGCCAACCCCTATGCTCTCGCGCCCACTGGAGACGGGCAGCACGATGCCTTGGAAGTAGAGTGGAGACCCGTAATGGTCTTCTTGAAAGTGGGCCCTGAGAGCTGAATCTGAAGATGTGCGGTGTCTACGGGTATATTGTACCGAATACCGATCCTCCCTTTCATTAGATACTCAAGGACGTCCACTACGTGGTCTGTTTCGGTAACTTTGAATATTCGCAGGTGGTATGAGATAGCATTCCTGTTATTTTCTAAGGTCTTTATTATTCAGTTCTTAAATATCTAAAATTATTTATATATGTAAAAAATAAAAATATTTTGAAGAATATTAAGTGGACTAAAATAAATGTCTGTGAAAAAATCCTATCTACGTACTGAAACTAATATTGACCTCGACCTTATTAGATGAACTTTTGCGTTTTATAGCTATTTTCTGCTGTATCTCTTGAGATTATCTTTCAAATTATTCAGAGCCAACGTAGATGGATCATCATGGACGTAATTTGATAAGTTCATAAACTATGCCGATAAATTTAGCTGAAACCCCTAGGTCCTCCGAGGCCGATCAATCACCCTGTGTTAGGGGTTGCGTCACAATGCTTGAGAAATGATGGCTGCTTAGTTTCACCAAGTATACAGGGTGTTCAGAATTTGCCGCATTAGAACTGACAGAGCAGGTGCATGTAGGAGGTCCCAAAATATTGCTAGTTTGTTTTAGGTTTATTATTGGTCTTCTTTGGCTATGAGTTCAAATAAATTGAAACAATACAAGGCATTCATTGAGGGTGTGTCACCTCTACACTTATACCAAACTTTTTCCCGCTGATCAAATTTAAAAAGAATGATAATATCTCGCGCTGAATTGAATTTAAAACACTTCTTTGCTCTTTAAGGTTTTCAACATAAAATGCATTAATTAACAAGATTTTTATTGACTTTTTAATTTTTTCTAATACCTAAACACTATTAAAATCTTGTACATAGGTATGTTTGATTAAATTGCATTATTTTAGAACTTCTTACATGCACCTGACGTTATATGACCAAAAACAACAACAAACTCTTATGAATAAAAATGTCTAAAATTAATAGTTTTTCTACAAATACATTACAAAAAATAAAAATACAATTGCAATAAAACGTAAACCTGCGTCACAAAATTACGACAGTAATTGTACGACAACAATGTAATCTTTTTATATATTTTTAGGTATTAATAATATTGTGTGAAACTAACTACTCAGTGGACAAAAGCCCCAACCTGCGTTGAATTACACCCACAATATCTACCCATTTATTCCTTATTATTAGCTTTAGTAACATTCTTTTACTGTTTTAGAAAGGTATTTTAAGCTAATATAAATAAAATCTCCTATAATTTCTATCAATGAAGTCATATGTATGTTCTCTGATACCAAACATCTAGGTATGCTAATGAACAATTCCACAGACAAAGCTCTATTCAATATTTATCTAAAGAAAATAATCTAATTTTACTAACCTGCTAATGAAAAACTATATAAATATCTAACTTCACTTTTTGGCAGTGGGAACACGACAAATTCAACCACAATAGATGAGATCTGACCTATTTCTGCATTTTTAGGATTGCTTCTTCAGGTGGTCTCCTTTAAGTTGAATCAAATATCTAACTATAAAAATTATTATAAAAATTAAAATTATTTGAAGTTAAATATCGACAATGACAAAAAGTGACATCCTGTCAATGAATTAAATATGACAATACCTACTTGAAAAATGTTCACCTTTTATGTAAAAGTTTTTATATATTTTTAGGTATTAATAATATTGTGTGAAACTAACTACTCAGTGGACAAAAGCCCTAACATGCGTTGAATTACACCTACAATATCTAGCCATATATTCCTTATTATTAGCTTTTGTTACATTTTTTTACTGTTTTAGAAAGATATTTTAAGCTAATATAAATAAAATCTCCTCATTGATAGGAATTGTAGGAACTTCAAATAATTTTAATTTTTATAATAATTTTTATAGTTAGATATTTGATTCAACTCAAAGGAGACCACCTGAAGAAGCAATCCTAAAAATGCAGAAATAGGTCAGATCTCATCTATTGTGGTTGAATTTGTCGTGTTCCCACTGCCAAAAAGTGAAGTTAGATATTTATATAGTTTTTCATTAGCAGGTTAGTAAAATTAGATTATTTTCTTTAGACAATTATTGAATAGAGCTTTGTCTGTGGAATTGTTCATTAGCATACCTAGAGGTTTGGTATCAGAGAACATACATATGACTTCATTGATAGGAATTGTAGGAAAAAAAACAATGTCATCTATCACCTACTTCTGTTAACCTAAAAGTTATATTAGTCAGTAGTATTGTTGCTAGTGCGTTTCGATTTTCTGAACATACTGCTTGCTTGATACTTGTGAGTGCACATAAACAGCTGCATGACATGCTAATTTATAGCGAATCTCTCCCTCATTATTCTTTTTTTTATTTAAAAATAAAAATATTTTCTAAAATAATGTAAAAGGACACATACATACCTAACCTAAATGGATATTTTCCCAGCACCCAAATTTTCTTGACCCGACAAGTTTTGCTTCAATGAAAAATGAAATCTATTGTTTACCATTTCTAAAGTCACTATTAATATTATTTCGTGTTGGTTTTTAGGCGGTTTCCCCGAGGGTGTTTTTTTCCACGACAGATAAAAAATTATCCGACAAGGATATGAATCGAGAAAATCCAAAACCTCGTAAATTATTCTCGCTTGTCAAAAGGACTTTAGGTCCTGATATTGCGGTGTAAATAATTCACGCGGAATTTTTTATTCGAGATAACCTGCAGCAATTTTTTTAAAAGAAAGCCCATAATAGTAATTCTGCTTAGATTTAATAGTTTCCAATTTCACCGTGAAAAAACTATGGCATTCTTACATCATAATTTCTTATTATGACTTTAAACATATATCAACTTTACATAATGGAAACGTGTAAACATATTAATAAACCTAATTAAGTGGTATTATCAATCAAATAAAAGCGCCAATTAAAAATATCTCTGAAACTGTGTGTTGATAAGCATATAACGTCGTCACTTGTGTAGCTTGTCACTTTAAGGTTCTTTTCCAGGGCCATCTTGTATTAATTGTCGACTAATTTTGCGATTATAAAAAACGATTTACGACCTGTTTTGCCTCGACATTTCTTTAGAAATGAACGTAAAAATAAGAGTAAAATATTGATAAAAAAATAATTATATTATTGTCAAGTTTAACAGAAGTATCTAATTTAAGGATTTTGTTAGAAGAATTATACAGAATTTATCCGAAAAACTCTGACGATATGTGCAGTCTTAAATAAGAAGTTAATATCGCCAAAACAATTGAATAATGATCAAGAAAAGTAAACAAGTTTTTGTGCCAAGAGCACGTGTCAACACGACTGTCTGGCGAATAGGTTTGGAGTGGGGATATGCTGTCTAGGTGGTAAGAGAACGAGGTCAGCAGTGTTGTTTTATTTATCGTGGGGGTGTCAATCTTTAAAATTTTTAAAATGACTCAAATATACAGCTGTTAATGGACATGATTCTTATTTAAGGTAAAGTTAGACAAAACACATTAGCAGCTTTGCGTTTGTATACGATCGATTTTTCGATCGACACACACCAAATCATGACATTTTTGCGGCAGTGGTGCAACGTGGACGTGATATTGGTAATTTGCGCGCAAATCGTGGATGAGATGGTGGCAACAGCATATTTAGTGACATTTTAAAGACACGTCAAAAATATCAGGTCTATCTGTCTTTTAGATTATTTTAAAGTAAAAACTGTCGGTTGAATCACAGAATTTCTGAGGTATTTTCCGTGCGATATATGACATCTCCAGTTTGCATTGCCATTCCATTACAGTAGACCAGATTCCCATGGCGCGCAATTAAATATTTTTAAATAGTTTTCAGAATGCTTATATGAATATTTTCTTGAATTACCATATTTGTACATGTATGTTGAACAGTTCTAATTTTTTTCGGATATTCCCTCTACATCTCCGCCACTGTGCGTGTGGATGAAGCTGTTATTCCGTGAAATTATTATAATCGATAATGCAACCTGTGTCAAATTTCTTTTAAATATGATAAGCCATATTGATAACTGAGTAAATTCTTTGTTACTGCGCAGCCGTCTTTTAAATAATATTGCTAAAAGCACTAGGGGTTGAACAAAGAATTGGCCAGCCAGAAACATTCCAGGCGTACTTAAAAAAAAATCGTGGCGGGCTTGTTTTTCTGTTCGTTGACGATATATCGGGCACGGTGTAATCCAACGTCGTCAAAAAGATGGATGTTACCCACCAGAGAACGAGACACAAACCGATTACGTTACATACCTTGCTGTCACTTTCAAATTCAAACATGTAGTATAAGAGGCCATGGTTGTTCACATGCAAATTGTTTGTAAACAAAATAAATTCGAAATCATTATGAAACGTTTCGAGGCAAAGGTCGAATTCAATTAATGATAGATGCCGAGCAATAGCGTCTTTAAATTTGTATGCATATTGTATCTTTTAAACGAATTTCTTGTTGAATTATAATAAAAAGCGTTAATTCAGGTATACGTAGGTGCATCTAGATTGTATGCTACTCAAACACAAAGGAGACTAATGTGTGTGTTTTAGTTTTCGAACTAAACCTACCTAAAGAATATAAGGCACCTTAGTTTAGTGGCATGTACACTAAACTGTGTGCTACTCAAATAATAATAAGAGGCCTAAAGTGTATTTTTAGTTCCCAAGGGATTATAAAACACTTTAGTCCTAGGATATTTTCATTTGGACTGTGTTTCTCAAGATAAAGCAAATAACTAAAGTGCAACTTTTAGTTTTTATACTAAAATCACAGGGATTATAAAAAACACTTTAGTTCTATGATGTGTACGCCTAGACTCTCTTATACAGTAGCAATAGAAGTCGTATAAATACCAAGGAAATACGAAGCACTTGAGTCCAAGATATTGCACCTGACTAGAACGTGTGTTACATAAATAGAAAGACAGCAACTAAAGTGTATTCTTAGGCCATCAGAGAATTATAAGGCACTTTAGTTCTATGATGTGTATACCTAGGCTGTGCTAATCAGTCTTGTGAGGCAGTTTAGTTCAAGTTAGACCGTGTGTTATTAGACCTAGAGCATGTTGTTTAAATAGAAACACACGAACTAAAGTATATTTTTTTAGTTCCTGTGTTAATATTACCGAAGAATTATAAAAAAAAACTTTAGTTCTATGATATCTTCCCTTAGACTGTTTGGTGCTTAAAGAGAAAGAAACGAACAAAAGTGTATTTTTTTAGTGCCTGATCTAAAATGATTCAATATGACACTGTAGGCTACTCATATAAAAGCGACTCTTATTTGTTAATAACAAATATTTGTACAGTAGTATAAGTCTAAAGTGTATTTCTATAGTCTACGCAAAGGTACTTTAGCTTTCTAGTCCTAGTACTCAAAAATTTTACTTACTTAATCGACTTGGTACAAAAATCATTGATTGGAGTTCTTTCTTACGTCAGCATCATTAGTAATTAATGAATGGAACTTTGTTTTATTATGTCTACGTTTGCATCTTTGGAAATTGAACGCATTTTTTGTAATCAACCGGTATTTTGTCTATGCCTGTTACGAAATTCAGTTGACAAACATTAACACTATTGCGCTTATTGCGTGTATGAGGGTTCTTTTGTAACTTAACCTCAATTTAATGATAACATGATGGAGATATGCAGGAAATAGTCATTAATATAGACAAACTTTGGTAGTTCCTGTATAAAAATATATGTATAATAAATTTTAATAATAGTCTGGTAGCTTTTCCTATAAAAGGCTGCTAAAATTATTTTGATCTGATGAAAAAGTAAAGTACTGCCTTATCAAGTTGGCTGTGAAAATTTATTGCCACTTAATTGCATTATGCTTTTGACGTGCTTCATGGACGAGTGGATCCTCCTGTATCTTTTTGTGACAGACACAATTATTACATTTGTAACCGTTGTCCTCGATGGCCTCTCTACGTTCCGTCCAGAGGCGGCGGCCGCTGAAAATCCCGGAGGGGTTACGATACGAAATAAAAATATAATGTAAAGTAGGTGCGAAATTAATTAATGTCTTAATTAATTAACTGTTTTAGTTAATTAATTACGTAATTGGGAAATAATTAATTAATTAATTCCCTAAATTTCCTGCAAATAAAATTGTAATTAATGCTTTTGCTGCCAGATTCATTTTTCTGACCTTCCAATGAAAGATTACCCTGAAATATATGCGTATTCCCCATTATTGTAAGCTAACTATTACAGGATTTCAAAGTTCGCGGTGTCCTATATCGTGCAGGGAAAACTTCCACGGCCGCCTATGCTTTGTTTGACTTCGGCAGGTTCTAGTCAACAACGTAATTGATGGATAATACCCTATCACCCACAAGTGCGTGCCACCGGCTTTGAATAACTAGGAGAGACGTGTACTTCAGCCATTAATTATTATACAAGGTATAATCGACCAATTTGCTGATACGGCGAATTATAGTGATGGAGGTTCTGTTAAAAAATCTAATCGTGACCGGGGATTCCCTCTACTGCGACCAGGACGGTGTGAAATTAACAATTAAACTTTTTCTGTACGGGGTTGTTTTCAAATTGAGAGTTTTGAAAAGTTACAAGTCCAAAAATAAAAGCACTGTGATATAATCCTGACATACGGCCCTAGGCCTTATTTATTCTGATGCTAAATTCATTTGCGTTTGTACTCTTTATACATCTACCGATTTCTTAAATGTCATTGAGTGGTTAAAGCCACTTTTGATATTATCGATATTTAATTTCAAATAATTTTAATTTATTAGTATAATTTTTATAGTTAGATATTTGACCCAACTTAAAGGAGGCCACCTGAAGAAGCAATCCAAAAAATGCAGAAATAGGTCAGATCTCATCTATTGTGGTTGAATTTCCGAGTTCCCACAGTTTCAAAAGTGATCTTAGATATTTATAGAATGTTTTCATTAAACCAGGATAGTAAATTTAGCTAGATAATTTTTTTTTAGATAATTATTAAATAGAGCTTTGTCTGTGGAATTGTTCATTAGCATAGATGTTTGGTATCAGAAAGCATACATATGATTTCGTTGATAGGAATTGTAGGAGATTGCCCGTAAGTGCGGGCTTTCTTAATAACTTCAGTGGTGACAAATCTGGTGATCGAGGAATGCCACCTGCTTGAAATTATGCCTAAATTGAACCACACTGTACTTGATTGTGACCTACGTATATTGAATGGATTTAATACATGGATCATTAATATTTAATTCTATTGTGCATAAAATCAGTCCTTTGTGAAGTTTTGTTTGTTATAACGAGAAATCTTCCATGATGCACTGTGTAAATGTTTTGCAACGTATCGAACGGTTGTTATTACAATCGAATTCCAGGTAACAGAGTATCATGTTTTCATGGAAATATTAAATTGAATAAATTTATTTGTCGATCCAGGCTAAATCACTGTTGTGGTTTTCAGTCTGACGAATATCAAAAAATAATATTCAGTTAATAAATTATATAAGTATACAGTACATGCTGTTAAAAAAGAAACGAAATGGACTGGTCACAATGCATGTATGATAACAATTTTTTCAGTCTAGTTTGAGGTTAAATGCAAGGTAACAATGGATTATTTTTTGGATTTTGCAAAATATTATCTTGTACCCTTATTACACTAGGATGTTCTCCGATATAATTTAAAAACTTTCCTGTCTCTCGAGTCGGTCTTTCAACATGTTTCTGTATGGGGAATCACTCGATTTGGAAATCTCCCGCGATATGCTTCCTGATATGAATCACTAAGACCTTTATATGTCTTTATTTTGCTGTATTCTGACATTCTGTACGTATTTGTCCTTGATGGTTTATCTTTTGTAACGGAAAGTGCTTCCCATCCTTCTATTACAGTAAGAATTTAACGGAGGATGGAACTTAGGGCTTTCCAACCTTCCTATACTTATTCCTGTTTACCCTACTCGACCCTAATTGTCAGAGGGTTAATTCCATCTCCAGAACAATGACATCAAACTACTATTTACCTGGTCAAATGTACAACAGAGGTGTGTAACACGTCCGTTCCAAATGCGAGTAGCTATGATTTTTAGAAGGGTACAAACAGGTATAGCATTCAGAGCCGGATCAAGGATTGTTATCACCTCTGGGTAGTTATTTCCCAATTTTTTAATGCGTTGTACCAGTAGGCTCGACATTGTGGTCCACCGAATTTCTACCAGGTTACTAAGAGACACCATACAGTACTATACTTATTTTCGTGTTTATTTCAGCAGCAATAAGTTATATTATTATAGTAATAAAGGTACGAATGCATGTACCACAACATGAAGTGATGGAGTTCGAAGAAGTGTATTTTGGGGGCTGATGAACTGTGTTGAGGAATGAGAAATGAATAAAAGCAAAAGGAAGTTTGGCAGCAATCAACGGAATTTGTCCAGAGGAGTACAATTTAGAATGTAGAAAACAATGACCAGGTTCTTGAGTGCCTCGTCCAATGACATTATTACCTTCTATTTAAACATTCACGAGCAGTCAAACCACTTTTTTTCTTAGTTTATAGGGACCATCGTCAAGCAGTTCAGGTAAAACGTTTTCAAGAAAATGTCTGTAAGAGGCATCGGTTATAGTTCTTAGTAAAAAGTACGTCCCAACAAGAACATTTCCAATAATACCCACCCATACATTCAAAGAAAACTGATGTTGACATTGAGATTCCATTATGGCATTAGAGTTTTCATCAGACCAAACGTGTTTATTGTGAAAGTTCATTATAGCATCTCTAGAAAAATTAGTTTGCTCGGTAAACAATATGCCAGCGGTAAAGTCAATATTTTATTACTTTTTTTGCAAAATCCAGTGGCAAAGTTGTAGGCGGGCAGGATAGTCTTGCGGCAGTAAGATCTTCCTAGTACTGGTATTTGGGTTTTCTTTAATTAAAGATCTTCCATGAATTTCTGAAATGGGCCAGACTCGGAAAGACGTTGAAAAACATTTATGAACATTCTTGGTTTTGGAATTCGATGATTTGGACATCTTTCCATATAAGTTCGCCTAGTCTCAGTACCATTTCCATTTGCAAGGCCATAAATTTAAGCCATATTTCCGCATTTGAATATGCATAAGAAATTATTAAAACTTAATCTTTGTAAAAAATCAACTTAATTCGACAATACACAATATTAAATAAGATGACGGCTTCTTATTATTATTGTTTTGCATACCCTCCCTAAGATATACAGGGTGAATCTTAAATAAGTACAAATATTTTAACCAGCAGTATAGTTTTGTGTGTAGAACACATAATTAATAGTTTTTTTACAAAAAAATCAGAAATAAAAAAGTGAAATTTTAAATAAATTTCGTAATTTTTCAGCAGAAAACTTGTTGAGGACCGCTGGCCTAGACAGACCCTTCATACTTTTATGAGTCATAGTGCTGCAGACTAAACGTGTGGTTCACAGTGTTGCCAGTATTACACAAATGTCTTTGCTTCAAGGAAGAAAAAATCTCAACTTTTAGCGAATTTTGTCAAGTGTAACATTTTATATTATTTTTTATTATCAAACTGTCATTGACTGTCATGACAGATTATCGGAAGCCCAAGTCAAACTTGTTAACCCCACATAATGCATGAAAATAGCAATAAAATTTGCTAAAAGTTGACATTTTTTCCATTTTAAATAAAAAACGCGTGCATAGTTTTTCGTTATTCTTCATAAAATAACTTAAGGAAATTGTGTTTTGTGTCCCTTTCTAACAGTGTACAATGACATTTAACTTGTGAAATGTGGATTACTGATTAAATAGTTAATTTTTTAACAAACAGGTAAGCTTGTGTGCACGTTTATGTATAATTTTGGAACATTGGACATAGTAATATCACGTAATATCTTCCTAAATATTTTACGGTAGTATTGAACTTGCGGAAATTCATTTTTAATCGTTGAAGTATAGTAAGGTTAGTTCAGATGTTAAAATTTATGTTAATATTGCTGCGTATCATACTACATACCCAATTTTACTGTACTTATGCTTAAAACAAGTATTTTTAAAATAGAACTATTACGTTAAAGGAAACGTAATATTTATATTGGAGGAGATATGGCAACCTCGCAACAAATCATATGTTTCATTACGTTGTTGGATGAAAAATCAGCCAGCGGTCCTCAAAATGTGGGTATTTTTAAAAAAAATTAATATCTCCGTAAATATTAGAAATTTTTAAAAATGGCTTTCACTAGACTGATTTAAATGACGAACTACACCAGCAGTTAAAATATTTGTACTTATTTAAGATTCACCCTGTATAATAAAATGCACAATGATATTACTCTAAATGTGTAATAGTTATTTACACAAATTGTTGTGTGCAACCAATTTGAAGTGCTATTGTGAACAATAAGGGTAAAATTTTACATAAATTTGTCTCTGTACTAGGCATCTCGAGAGTTTGACTCTTTGGGCCTTAGCTCCACTGGCCCTGTGGCCAATCCGGTCCTGTCTAACACGCGGTTGCGGAATTTAATATATTTACCAGCTCCAAGGTGGTTTTGCTCTGATTATTCCCGTATCCTGTATAGTCGAAATGTACCACCACGCCGTTTTTGTTCGTTCTCATTATTATGGTCTCGGATTGAAGGCCTGTGAGATCTTATTACAAGCTCGTACGTCTTTCGCGCGGCTCAGATATGTTCTAATTTGAATAATAATACAATTTCTCAGCTCCAGTGCTTCCAGTCTAGCATTTAATGCCATTATGATAGAAATACGCAGCCTGTTAAAACTAACTACACCTACTTAAGTGAAATATATGGCGTTCCTTGGATATTGGATTGTTGATCTGCTTGCTAGCAGCACAAAGGCTTTTGAGTTTATGCAGTGTGACTCATGTTATAAACCCGGTCACAATTTATGACGTACAAAATTTTTTCGAAATGTTTTGCGCCCACTAACGCGATTTTTTCCGAATTTTCACAGTTTTTTGCGACTAAAATTTTGCGCAAGGCGTCCAAATAGGTAAAAATAGGTCTGATGAAAAGTAGCCTACTTTTTTGTGTGCAGTGTGTGTATTATATTCCTCTCTTATTATCATAAATGCCACATTAAAAACCTATTTCGTTTATTGACCATTTCAGAAATAGGCGCCTCTAAAAGCCACCAGCTCTCCTTCCAAATTCCCGTGCGTTTAAAAACAGAAAATCAAAATCTGCATTAAGTCGTATTAGTTCCAAAGTCCGCCACCTTGAGAATACCCACGTGGATGAAATAAAATTAATTAACAGATAAATAGATGAAATGATTTTTATTATTGTCTAAAATAGCTCTAATAAAACCAGTACTATAATGTGCAGGATATCATTAGAATACTTGGTCAAGGGTATCAAAACGGATCATCTTTGAAAAATATCTAAATGAAGGCCTCTTAGGTTTATTTTATTCTGTAAGGTTGTTTTCTCTGCCTACATGGATTAAACGGGCATTTACCTACATCACCTTCCATTCATTTTGATCGCCTTTATAAATTTTTCAGACACATTTACCAAGTGTTTTCTTATTCCGCTGGTGTATTTTAAGTAAAATGATACTTCCTGGTTCTTGTTAATTACTTTGCGTATCGATTTTGGCAAGATTTTCGTCCCAGTTCGTTAACCCTTTACAAATCCTTTGTTATCCTTACGCGACACGACTTTCATCCCTCAAAGGACAATGTAAAGCCTGTTAGATTGAGACGCGTTAGTATTTTTTCCTGTATACTCGCTCCCTCCATTTGACAAGGAACAACGAATTCTGGAGCCATTCTGGAAGGCTAGTATACAGTGTGAGCCAGTGAAAATTTGCCATCCAGGTTGTACTATAAAAAACTTTTCGAACCACTCAAATTTTTTAAATCTAATAAATTTTGTAAATACGTCGTTTATATTTATTCTTTCTCACATAAACATTGCTCTTGTTATACGTGACTACCTATTTTATACAGTATGCGCCAAAAGTATGGAATAAATTCAATAAAAACGAAACAATTATTTTTTGGGAAAAATCCTCGAACAGGTCGATTTTTAATTTAAAAAATACATATTTTAGCGTAAAATGCGATTTTCAAAGGCCATTTGTTTTCGAGTAATGACGTCATCGATTTTTTTTTAAATGGCAACACCATATTTTTTTCCTTGATTCTGAAAGATCGTTTAATTCTCTATCAGACAGTACTAAAATTTTGCCCTCTTACATAGGAAAGTTTTCGAGTAAACGACGATTGAATGTTAGAAAACGTAAATTTTATCCATAAAAAAGTAACAATTCTGAGGTATGTAAAATAAAATACAATTGATTAAATTTTATACTTAAATTAAATGTTCGAATTGCCATCCACCAACTTCTTGACAATGCGCAAGTCTGTGAAGAAATTCTTCTTGCACATTATGAATGATTTCTGGGGTAACTCTGCGTATTTCGTCCTGAATGCGATTTTGAAGTTCTTCTAATTTACGTAATTTATTAATGTACACTTTTGACTTCAAGTATCCCCATAAAAAATAGTCAAGAGGTGTAAGATCTGGCGATCTTGCAGGCCATTCTATCGGTCCGCGTCTGCCGATCCACCTCCCAGGAAAACAGTTGTCCAAAAAATTTCATACAGGGCGCGCATAGTGCGGAGGTGCACCGTCTTGCTGAAACCATATGGTATCGTCAGGAATGTCAGGGTCATTATCGTTAGGAAAAATTACTGCAAGGGCTGGAACAAGGTCATTTTTCTAGAAACTCTAAATATCTTTGTCCTGTAAGGGTTCCTTCAAAGAAGAAAGGTCCTACTTTTCTGTCGTCAACTATTCCAGCCCACACATTTAATTTCTGATGGTGTTGGGTATGTGCCTCTGCCATCCAATGAGGATTTTCCCGACTCCAATATCTGCAAGTTTGACGGTTTACTGTACCATTCAGACAAAATGTGGCCTCATCTGAAAAAAGTATTTGCCGGTGTAAATTTCCTTGACATAAATCCATTAGAATTTCGTAAAAGTGTAAGCGGCGATCGGGATCATCTTCATTGAGTTCCTGCACAAGTTGAATTTTGTAGGGATGATATTTTTCCTTCCTCAAGATACGTAGCACTGTGCTCTGACTAGTGTCATTGTTTAATGCAACCAATCGTGAAGAATTATGAGGATTATCCACCATGCTTATCAAAATGTTCTGTTTCTGATTTTCATTAATGCTTGAACGTCCAGGTTTTGGAATATTTACAACATTGCCAGTTTCTCTAAATTTAGACTCTGCCTTACTGACTGTTGATTGGCTGATAGGGCGATCTGGATATTTTTCATTAAATAAATCGCAAACTTCCTGCTGAGTTCTAGGCATATTCCCGCATCCGATAAGAATTAAAATATCAATTCTTTGAGTAACAGTTAAATGTGCCATAATGTGTCGCTTACAATACTTATTAGAATGTCGGTGTGACAATGACACTTTGCAAAGATTTTCACCTACGTGATCCATAAAAGAACTATGGAATTCGAACAACTAAACTTGATAACGTTTTTGCTTTATTTTAATTGATTTACGTTTTCTAACATTCAATCGTCATTTACTCGAAAACTTTCCTATGTAAGAGGGCAAAATTTTAGTACTGTCTGATGGAGAATTAAACGATCTTTCAGAATCAAGGAAAAAAATATGGTGTTGCCATTTAAAAAAAAATCGATGACGTCATTACTAGAAAACAAATGACATTTGAAAATCGCATTTTACGCTAAAATATGTATTTTTTAAATTAAAAATCGACCTGTTCGAGGATTTTTCCCAAAAAATAATTGTTTCGTTTTTATTGAATTTATTCCATACTTTTGGCGCATACTGTATGATGCACAAGCAATCAGTGGAAATCCTCTGCAGTTCATCTGCCTTATTTACGGCGGTTGCTATGACAACGGCGATAGCGATAGCTATCAGAATTAGCAGCTACCGCGGAGGTAGAAAGCTGTTTCGTGTGTTTATAACAACGTTGGCTCCACAAAGTTCTGAACGGATGAGTTTTCTTCAGTTTTTAATGACTATCTTTTCATTTTTAAATGTTTTATAGCATTGACAAACTTATAAGTAGAGATAGTGGAGCGTTGAGTTTAACAGGACGTAGTCAGAAATGTGTCTGCAAGTTCATAGAAAAATACAAAGTCTTCAGCGCTGGACGAGACGTGGCTCTTCAAATGTTTTGCCATTTTAGTTTTGTCAGAAGAATTTATAATGCGTTCACACACGGTACAAAACAGGTCATTCTTTTTAATACGTATAACCTTCGGGATTACTGTCAAACCACATTTGAAATAATTCCCGTCCATTTCTTCTCTCTTCACTTCATTCATTTCTCCCCTCAATTAATAGTTGTTAATGTAAATTTTATTACTATTTATAGTTATTTAAGTACCACATGGCGAATACAACTGATGGCAGACATAAAATAGAAACGTATCGACGCGACACCAACTATTACAGCGTTCCGTAACTAAAACTAAAGCGTTCGACCCTACTCTATTTTGTGTGTGTCTTAGTCTTTATACTTTCAGTTTACCGTAGTGGACAAATATTTCTCACGATCACATTTGTGTTTTCTTGGAAATACAATAGGTAGCATGTTTTTCTTGCCCAAAAAGAGTTAAAACTTATCTGCGTAACTCAAAAATTGCAAATGAGAAAGGATTTTGTAAGCGTACAGCTTTAAATAGTCGAAGAATAGACCTTGTATTTAAAATTAACTTAAAAATTTAAATGAATTTGACAGATACTGTTTTTAATATAAAATATGAATTCAACGTTTTTTGCTGTACCTATTATTAAGTCTACGAGTCACCACAGGCAGAAAAGTCGGTCTCGGTACAGCCAAGACTACTTTATTTCAAAAACTAGCAGTTCTGAATTCTTACCTACGGCAGACATTTGGATACTTAAAATTCCAGAAGCAGATACATACATTTCGTCTAAAAAATGTTCTGTAATTCCCTAAAGCTTCAACCGGCGCTGATATACAATCGTTTGGCAATAAGTCCGGCGGGCCTTTTTCTGATACACGTGTGCCCCTGCTCCCGACGTGACCTTGATAGAAAAACGAAAGTCAATGTCGATGCCCCCAGGTGGCTGTGGAGCGGAATGAGAGTGCTTTGTTTCACGGACAGTAACGTAGAAGGCGTATGCACAGCGGGACGAATGTCACAGAAGGGTGAAACCTCGGTGCCAAAAATTGCTACCAAATAATGGCACATTTTAACCATGTGCTCAGGGAGGCAAAAAAAATTTTGGAATTCTAAGTCGATGTTTAAAAAATGGGGCAAAACCAGAAAACCAGAATATCGACGCCTATGATAACCATCGTCCGAGATGGCTCAGATCTGTCAACTACTATGCGGTAGTTTTTTTACAGCGTTGCCAAAAGTGTACAAACGACGAAAATGAACATTTTTATTAATAATAATACCCGATAGATAACAGTAATAATATAATATAAATATAATATAATCCGACATTTATTGACCTGCTTTATAAATAAGGATGATTTCGTATTGGCCAGATAATGGTCGTTTCCTGTAAATATGATAAATTAACACAGGACCGGCTTTTATATTTTGGCCCTTTTTCTATAAATGTGATAGTTAATTTCCATGAAAAAGTCCTAAGTATAATTTTTATATATTATAAAGACCATCGGTAGATTAAATTCTATTGTGCGAAAGGATAAATCAGAATCTTGGTCATCGGAAAAGTAGCAAATCTTGTAAGGATATCTGACTAACGATCGACGTTCTCAGACTGGCCAATGCCAAACCGATAAATTAGAGTAGACAATGCGTGCGACAGAAAATTTCCGGGCATTAAATCTGGATAATAAAGCGACACTGTGTTGTGGAATTAACTCCCCACCAACGGCTGTGGAAGAAACTGCGTTTTAGGATAGTCAAACAATATGGGGAGATTTGATCTAAATTAAGATCTACGGGGTAATAAAGGTGAGTCGATGTGTACACCGTGAGGGGGAACGGCTGTAATACAAGCGGGCTAAATGGTCATGGGCGTAGGGGGAAGGAATTGTGAGAGGGTGCGTTGAAAAGTGTAGTATCTACAATTTTAATATGCTTGGTTTATATTTTACCGGGTGTTTAATGAGGAAGTATTGCCTAGCAATTAGACGAGAAAAACTGCCGACTAATCCGTCAAATTACCAAAGGAAACAGTTTAGCATTTAAACAACACAAATTTACCAGGTATCAATACAAACATCGAGTGTAATTCGGCAAGACAATTTAATGAATAATAAATTTAGAAATATATCAATGCAATGTTTATTTATGATTATGACGCACTAAAAATCAATACATTATTATTTGAACATGCAATTATAAAACACGCAGTTATTGAAATTTATACGAGGAATACTAATTCGCTACGGATCCCACAGCTAATCGTTTCTGAGTAGAAACTACTGCCGCTAGATTTGAGTGATTTGTAATTTTGCCATGTTTGATATCAAGTATACCTACAAATGCGTTGTGCTGAGCATTTAGTCCATTTGGAAATTTCATTAATTCCAATCGACACATTTTTATATCAACCTTTAGAATGTTTCTTCTTCCAAAAGGACTTTGGTGTAAGAAATACTCCGTCCAATGTTATAGAAGTGCCCCGTTTTTTCATCAACTTTTTAAATAAGCGTACTGGGCAAATATCTTCCTCTAAAATATTAGGCGTAATCCATTTGCTGTCACATAATTTATGTTCACCGCTTTGTCTCGTTTTCGAAAATAAAGGATTATACTCGATACGTTCAGTTTCTTTTCCATTATTGAAGACATACAAAGAATTTTACATTATAATATACAATCACTAGGTGACCCGGCAAACGTTGTTTTGCCATATGAATTATTTCTAGTGAATACTTTGGCAGTTAAATGTAAGTGTGTGGAGATGTGGTATATGACTAAAAGAGGAATGGAGCGCTGTGAACGATGACGGCCTATAAGAATAACAAAGCACGAAACATTCATTTTTTTAATTATTTCGCGTGCCTGCAATTTTACTTGTTTGACGGCCCAAATTAGCCCCTTTACGTCTTGTTGGCATTGTTCACTGTACAAAAAAATAGCCATATAGTAAAATAACAGCCGTTGTTGGCGGGAGCTCGTGACACGTGTTGGGTACTTTTGAGGTTATGTAGATCATTTAATTAACTAATAATGAGAACTACACTTAAAATTAATAATTTTATTAATTATTGATAAATTAGGAAATAAATAATTATGGCCCAGCAAATTAATAATAAATTTACTTGAGAATTCCACTTAGAACGTAAAATGATAATTGTAAACGTCACTATTACGCTCGATTCATACACAATAATAATGGTCGAAAACTGCGTAGGGAGTGAGAGAAGGCTTATTGTGAGAGAGACAGGAGACCGGTTTCGTTCTCATCCCTACTCCGTGGTGTTTACTGGGTGAGAAGTGACACCGGTAGATGCCTGGCGGGGATAACTGATCTAGTAATAATCGATCAGTTATCGACCAGAGTTAAAAATGATTAAATTACTAAAATGGTTATTAAAAAATACGGGCTTGTGATAGAAGGATGAAAATTAAGGGTTGTATGTATTTTTTAATGCCACATCATAAAAAAATAAAAATAAAAAATTTTGTCCAAAAAATAAAAAAAAAATGTTTGGGGTGGACCACCCCTATTACTTAGGGGTATGAAAAATAGATTACGACCGATTCTCAGACCTACCGAATATACATATAAAATTTCATAAAAATCGGTCAAGCCGTTTCCGAGGAGTATGGCGTCTAAAACTGTGACACGAGAATTTTAAATTTTTTTACTGTTTTAGAAAGGTATTTTAAGCTAATATAAATCAAATCTCCTACATTTCCTATCAATGAAGTCATATGTATGTTCTCTGATACCAAACATCTAGGTATGCTAATGTACAATTCCACAGACAAAGCTCTATTCAATAATTATCTAAAGAAAATAATCTAATTTACTCACTCTATAAAAATTTAACTTCACTTTTTTGGCAGTGGAAACACGACAAATTCAACCACAATAGATGAGATCTGACCTATATCTGCATTTTTAGGATTGCTTCTTCAGGTGGTCTCCTTTAAGTTGAATCAAATATCTAACTATAAAAATTATTCTAAAATTTAAAATTATTTGAAGTTAAATATCGACAATGACAAAAAAGTGACATCCTGTCAATTAATTAAATATGATAATACCTACTTGAAAAATGTTCACCTTTTATGTAACAGTTTTTTATATATTTTTAGGTATTAATAATATTGTGTGAAACTAACTACTCAGTGGACAAAAGCCCCAACCTGCGTTGAATTACACCCACAATATCTACCCATATATTCCTTATTATTAGCTTTTGTTTGGTATCAGAGAACATACATATGACTTCATTGATAGGAATTGTACGAGATTTGATTTATATTAGCTTAAAATACCTTTCTAAAACAGTAAAAAAATGTTACAAAAGCTAATAATAAGGAATATATGGTTAGATATTGTGGGTGTAATTCAACGCAAGTTGGGGTTTTTGTCCACTGAGTAGTTAGTTTCACACAATATTATTAATACCTAAAAATATATAAAAAGAGAATTTTATATATAAGATAATAAAGATATACATATGTATAGCAACCATATAAATTTAAAATTTGAACTCAGATTTACGAGTGGGACGGTATCTAAAGTCGGCAAATTAGAAAACACAAAGTATAAATTTTGTGTTAGAAAACTGCATAATATTTCCGCAGATTGTTTTTAATACTGTTTTGCATAATAACAACGACTTAAAAACCCCGGAAAATGACTTTGTCACGCTGAAAGAATAAATTATGACAAAGAATCCTGTCAAACTTGTTACTATTCAGTGTCGTCATAATACTGGAAAAATATATTAATTATATATTTCATAATCACAACACACCACATAGGATAATATAGTAACGACGATGACTAGGAAAAAATTAATTCGCCATATATTTACGTGTGGTTCTGTTTATTCACTGAAACTAATTACTTACCAAGCTTTTAAAATGTGTTTTGTATGTCCAGACAATGGAATTTTTCTTAAAAAGGAAATGTGTTTATATGTGCTAATTATATTTTGTTTTTATTTTTTGCCATCGGAAATCTTTACCTAGTTGTTGTGGTTCAAGATGAACGTATTGGTTTTTGTTGAAATAGTAAATCATAACTTTGGAGTGATAAAGACTTTGTGTAAACGGTATCATTAACTATGTTAAATGATTTTGATGAAGGTCGTGCTGATAGTAATGATAATGTCGATGAGACGAATGATAATAATTATGATAAAGCACAGTTTAACATATTACCTGAAAAATATGTCCATGATACATTTATTTTAAATGGAAACCTTTCTCCGACAATGATGGTGATGACATTGATGATAACGAAATAACCATCGCTAAATAACGATTTAATCATGACAAAGTAATTCGAAAATATAGTTTATTTTAAATCTATGGACCATAGAAAGTTGGAATTCCTTTCCCAACAGATTCATGATTTCAACAAATCCTTTTGTATTTTAGATAATTATTCCCACGCGTATGACATTATCAATAAAAATTGTAGGAAAAGGATGTCAAATCGCTTGACTGCCTTTACAATATAGTAAAAAAGACAGTTTCTTAGCATAGTTCCACAGGGTCACGATTTAATTTAGTTATTGTCAACACGGTTCGTTAGTCTCTTCGTTAATATCGATCCGTTTACATTAATTCTGTTTACGGAAAAGCAAGTAAGTCATCGTATCCGGTCTTAGATGGCTTGGACCTTTCCTGTGGTTCAGCGTAATTGACTTTGATGAAGGGAAAAATTCCATACGGTTTAATTTACTAGAGCCTCGAGTCTCGAATGCAATGGAATAAATTCTGCTGGGGATTATATGGTTCTGTTTGTGGACATTCAAGATAGAGCCCCTGGTCTGATGGATCTGGCAGATACGGTCACATTTGTGGTTCCGGCAAGGTCAGATAGCCAGAGTTTTTTGCGTTCTTTTGCTGGTCTGTATCGTTATTAATGATGTAAACAAAATATTTCCTAAAAATTATTAACAATTGTACTGTAACGTATGACAACATTGCAATCCATTGTTACCTTTGTGTTACTTATTTCGTATAGTCTACTACACTGAACAATTATTTGTGATATTTCATGGTTGGTTATTTATTGCCTAGGTCAATAAATGTGTGAAATAACACACAGAATGTAATGTTACAACTCTAATGGGAAAATTACTATTTGAAATATTATTAACCTGTAATATTCCTCAATCTACACACAACGCCAAAAGTCTTGGTCTTCTTGTTAAAGAAATCTTTTTGTCAGAAAACTCAAATACATATAAAAGTATATTGTTTTCTGAATTTTTTTTTTTGTGAAAATAATATGTTCGATAAACTGAGTACTTAAAATTAAAAACCAGTAAATGTGTGACATTCTCTACCTGACTAATAGTGGGTATCACCTCCAATACGTCCCAATAGCATATTGAAACGTCTGTGCATTGAGATAATCAAGCGATTAATGATATCTTGCGGAATATTATTCCATTCGTCTTCTGCTGCCACGTCTAACTCACATGCAGTCCGAGGTGGAGGAATATGATTATTAATGGCTCTAGCAACGAAATCGCACATGCTTTCGATAGGATTCATGTTAGGAGAGTTGGCTAGCTATTTGATATGTCCTGCTTCAAGTGTCTCTTGAACCTTTCTCGCGCGATGTGGTCGAGCGTTGTCGTCCATAAACAGAAAATGTTCACTTAATTCATTACGTAAGGGGTATAATGGGCGTAATAACTTGTTCCATGTAAATTTGACTGGTCATATTTTGTGGTATACGAATTAATGTGATGCGGCGGTTGAACATTATTCCACCCCAAAACATTACGGTACCCTTTTCATACGGAACAATTTCACGAAGAAAATGAAGTCACCGTTGACGACCTGGTTCTCTCCAGATTCTTTGTCGGTTGCCAGCAGTAACCAGCCCAATTCTGGTTTCGTCTCTAAATAAGACCCACCGACACTAGCGTGGGAACCCGTAATGGTACATGTACTTTTTTACCACATTAAGAAAAACTACTAGGTTTAATCGAATCATTTTATATGCAGGGAGTCCAAGACTTTTGACGTGTGTAGATTGAGGAACATTACAGGTTAATAATATTTCAAATAGTAATTTTCCCATTAGAGTTGTAACATATATACGTATAACGTATAATGTGGATAATCAATAAGAAGTGCATTATATTACCAACAAAAATAGTATAAAGCTTTGCAATCGTACAAATGTTTTTAGGCATTATTTTCTCCAAGAACATGAGAAAACCACTTAGTATTTAATTTTGAACATTAATTAAAGTTAAAAGTAATAAAAGAAAACTACTTAGCTATAAGAAAAATCTGTAGCAAGTATGTTTATAATGGTATTTCTGCTTAGGGATTTAAAAGTCTTCATTCATGGTTTTTGAATTTGAACAAAAAAGGGGAACGATTCTTCAATGCTCCAATTTATAGATGTTTTTTTAACTTTCGACATTATCCGGTCAATTTCGAATTCGTGAAACTGCTCAGCTTTCCTTCAAGGAATTTTCCTTCTGTTGCGCGTATTTTGTCGAAGAAGGGGTTCGTTAGATAAGAAAGGGAAGTGATATGGATTCATTCATCCGATTTATTCAAATACGATTTAGCGCTGGAAAATCCAGAGGGAGAATCCAATAAATTGAGCCTTCATTTGGCAACAGCAACTTTTAATATTTAATATTGCTATATAGACAACATTGTTTTTTATGTAAGTAAATGATTCTTAACATATAAAATGTTGCTAAAATTACAATAAGACAATTAATTATTTTATTTATATTTTACGCACATTTAGGTATATGAGTTATGTAATACTTAATAGCTTATTTTAATTATTATTAATTATTATAGTAATACAGGTCAGGCTTTATCTGAAAGTATCGTTAAACAACTTGTTTGCCGTTCAATTCTTTTAAAAATTTTGCTAAATCTATATCTTACAGTTCTAGAAACAATATTGTACTTATTCTTACTTACACTAGTATTTGGAAATATATTTTATTTCATACTAATACATTATAAACAAATAAACTCTTAGTTACCGTAACTATAAACATATTTTTCCACGGTCGGAAGTAGAAATCAGTTTCTATGACATCAAAATTAAAACAGAAGTAGTCGGTTATTCCCAAGGGAGTATAATGCTCCCAAGGGAGTTTACATTATGGAGAACGTTTTTCATGCAAAAAAAAGATAACATTGAAATTATTTATTGACGTTTAAATTAAATGTTACATTTGTACAATTTTCAAAATTAATATTAGAAGGAATATTACGTTCGCTTACATTTACAGTTTTTGTGATTGCGCTAGTAGTGGTACCTACTAAAACCTGATTAGCAATTTTGGTCTTATTTTCAATGGAGTTCTCGACATAACCCTCAGCGACTGTCGTTGATTTCCAACCAGCATGACGCTTTATTGTTGTGATATCCACACCAGCATCTGCCAGTAATGTCGCTGGAGATCTTCGTAAGCAGTGACCAGTATAACATGCAGTATCAGGTAATTTTAAATACGAAGCTACTACACTCGGAATTTTTCCCATGGTATTCTTGCCAACTGGCTGCGACCTACATTTTCCTGCTTTGTAGTACAAAAAAGGCGTTTATGCTTGACGTGGGGAGGACGAAGGGACAGGTATTTTCAAAACAATTCAAGCATATTTCCCAAATCGGTAACCAGAAAGGTTCGTGGAATCTTTGTCTTAGTGTTTGGAATTTTTACAATCAAGGAAGAGCCTACATCCTCAATATAATCTACAGTTAAATTGACTACAGTTAAATTGACTAGTTTATGCACCGGCAATCCCCAGAATTAATCCAACCTATAAAAAATCAAAATACTTAATAATTGAAATACCTAACAACAAAAGTAATCTTACCTTAATCTTTAGAATTCTTTGTCATCTGCACTTGATAGAAAACGGTCGATTTCACCCTTTGTCAATATTTTCGATATTTTCGCTTGATATCCGTCACCGGTTCTTTTCAAAAATGCGATCATTTTGGGGAATTTGCTTATATCTATGTTGTCGTAAATTATCAAGCATGACTTAACCATAGAATATTGCGCCCATAATGTGGAAGACTTGTAATTCTTTGCATTTTCACTGAAGTATGCCAACAAAACATTCTCGCTGTATACTTAAACATTTTTCTCGGCGCACCACTTTTTGAACCGATTGTAGGCTATATCGTATAAAGATCTTGACTTCGTAGGCAGCAAATTGCTTATTGCAATATTTGCAGCCTCCACAACCTCTTCCAACTCACAATTATTCATTGTGCACTGAACAAACTTTAAACTAAACCAAACTAGCACCTTAATTTGACAATTCTTTTTGTTTGTTTATTTTGTAGTTATGACAATAACTCAACGACTACTAAATAAATGCTCAAATCCGAATACAATAATTCTGGTGCTACTTACTTCATAATGACAAAATATGTGTTTTTAAGTTCATGAGACCTTGGAAAAAATAGTATATACCATTCGGGAGAGATGCTATTTTCTCCTCGGGCTTCAAATTGCACCTCTGCCAAAATAACGCATAATGTACTATTATAACTCCCTAGGTAGTTATACTAAGTAGCCTTAACTCCCTCTAATGTATTTACACAAATAAACCGACAATTGTCGAATTTACCCACTGAAATTATTTCCCGAATTGCAAGAATTTTCCGTTGAACTGTGGTCATTGCCTATGACGTAGTCAAACATGAAGTTGATGTTCCATTTCTTTCATGTGACGTGCCAGCCAACATTCTTGCAGTTTGATGTTTTACTTCCATGCTGTCGGCCAAATACTCTTCTGTTACCGTTGAACTTCGCCATCCACCATGTCTCTTCAATGTCGTCATATTTGCTCCTGCATTATCTAAGGCAGTCCGGGAAATCCTCCGCAGACAATGTCCCGTGGAAGCTTCTGGATCTAGCAAACTAAAAAAACTAGCAATTTTTCTTGGCATTTCTCCAAACATATTTTTCCCAACGGGCTGAACTGTGCAACGCTTTTCGCGATACGTTAGAAAAAATCTTTCTGAACCCGACGGATGCAAAGAAATATATTTCCGCACTAGATCTAATGCAGAGAACTCGTTTTCTTCCACAATTGTAAATTTATTACGGATATCTGTTTTACTTTCCGGAGTGCCATCCACCTTAACCGAGTCGCCATCTTAATATGATTAATCTTCATATTCAAATGTTCTTGACCTCTACTGCCCCCGAAATAACCCACAATCAGAACCACCTGTATAATAGAGCAATAATTGTGCAATTCTTGTAGTTTAATGCATTATCTTATGCAGCATCCTTTAAAAATTTGGCAATGTCATCCGGACTAAACACTTTAGACTTTTTTCGCTAATAGCCTTTACTTTTTCGTTTGAGAAACGCTTCCAGTTCATGAAACTTTGTCCCATCTGTATTATTATAAATTGTCATCATTGATTTTATCATTGACCACAGTAGTCCACGGGGAATTAGGATTGTACGATTCAGACGAGATATGTCTGTCTTGACCGCAAGCCAACATTATAGTTTCATTTATATTTTTGTTTTCAATACAGCTACCACTGCAGGAATTTGTCATATTCTTTTTTATACTTTGGTTCCGACTTTGTTGGTAGCACGGGCTTTCTGTCTTTTATAACAAATCGTCTGATATATCAATTCTCTCCAGGTTTTCATTCAGTTCCACAAATTAATAAATTTGATAAACGTTTATTTTCAAACTTGTCAGTTGATATGTCCATGGTAATCGTGCTTACTTAATTATTAAACTAGGTTCGTATGAAATAAAATCTTTATCACGTGAGTTATTGGATGTTAATAATCTCGGGCAAATTAACAATGTGTTGCCCTCGATAATTAACATCCTGATAACTCCCTTGGTGCATAAGTAACTATCACTGCTAAAACCGGTTCTGCTTTAAACTGTTATTTTTTCTCAGAATTCTTAAAAGAATCAGTCGTAGAATGTATTTTTTTAAATTTTATTGGTAATTATCATATAATGGCATGTTTCACGATGAAGAATTTGCAGACAGAACGCGAATAATTTATTTTAAAAATAGTAGTTCCAAGCCGGTTTCTTAAATAATATTTTGTTAGATGTTTAAATATACACAAAAATATGCATTTATACTTACGTACAAAATATCTTATATCTTAGCGAACACGTATTGAATAAACTTTTTTTATGTTACAAAAAAATAGTTGAAAACATTTTTCATGAAAATATAATGAAAATTATAAAAATATTAACCTTTATTATGTTTTGCTACCTTGCTGCTTTTAATATTAACATCACAATTAAATTTCAGTAGCCTATTTTCCCAGTCCGTGTCTCAAGCAATCACCCAATATAATGGCCTTAGCATACATACACTCAAATTGCACCGCCAAAATGGATTATGAACAATAATAATAAAAATATACTTATGTATAACCTTGGACGTATATCCAAAATTATTCATTTTAGGGCTTTAACCTACCAAAACTATAATAATTAATGGTCTAGCGAACAACGAATATTATGCAGAAAAAACAAGCCGACCTTCAACTGATCTTGAACAGATCTATTAGCATCACAATTATATATCTAACGTAATTTTAAAAATGTTTAAAGGACCCCGCACATTTTATATGGAAAACGGTCTTCCGGTGAAATTCGCTGAAAATTTGGGAAATTGTTCGTTTTGTACCCCTGAACAAAAGTCTCAATGGGGTCGAAGCTCGAAATGCTTTAGGGTCTACGGCTATTTTTAGTGGCCAGAAACGGCAAAAGTTCATTTTTTTAAATATAATGTTTAATTCTCGGAATTGTTCATTTTGTACCCCTGATCAAAAGTGTCAGTGAGGTCGAAGTTCAAAATGCCCATTTTTAGGCTCTACGGCTATTTTTAGTGGTCAAAAACGCCCAAAATTATATATTTTTTGATTTTTTTAATGATGGGAAATTGTTTATTTTGTACCCCTAATCAAAAGTCTCAATGGGGTCGAAGCTCGAAATGCCCATCTTTAGGCTCTACGGCTATTTTTAGTGGCCAAAAACGGCCAAAATTCTTTTTTTTTTAAATATCATGTGTAATGCTGGGAAAGTGTTCGTTTTGTACCCCTGATCAAAAGTCTCAATGAGACTTATATACACATATAATTAGACATGGACATATTCCTACATAAAAAAAAGAATTTTGGCCGTTTTTGGCCACTAAAAATAGCCGTAGAGCCTAAAGATGAGCATTTTGAGCTTCGACCTCATTGAGACTTTTGATCAGGGGTACAAAACGAACACTTTCCGAGAATTAAACATGATATTTAGAAAAAAATGAATTTTGGCCGTTTTTGGCCACTAAAAATAGCCGTAGAGCCTAAAGATGGGCATTTTGAGCTTCGACCTCACTGAGACTTTTGATCAGGGGTACACAACGAACACTTTCCCAGCATTAAACATGATATTAAAAAAAAATGAATTTTCGCCGTTTTTGGCCACTAAAAATTGCCGTAGAGCCTAAAGATGGGCATTTCGAGCTTCGACCCCATTGAGACTTTTGTTCAGGGGTACAAAATGAACAATTTTCCAAATTTTCAGCGAATTTCACCGGAAAACCGTTTTCCATATAAAATGTGCGGGGTCCTTTTAGCATTATTTTGCAAGTGACCAAAATGGAATGTACATATATGGACGTTGAAAATACCATACCACTTTCTGAATAACAGGAAAACAATTATAAAATACCAAGAAAATATGTATGATTATAATATTGTATCACGACCACTAATTGCTGCACAAAAAATGCTAGACCAATGGATTTTTTAATTCGCAAGAAACAGCTTTTATAAGACCACACAATCTTCCATCAAAACACGATGCAGTCACGTGCTGTACTTTCTCATTTTGTGAGTGGGCCGAAGCACCGTAAATAAAAAAAAATTAAATTGACTGGGATTCCCAGGCTAGAGGACCAGTAACCGGTCAGATAGTCTAATGCCTTTAGCGCCATTAGCAAACTAGATTGGCGAATGTAAATACTTAAGTCAACTAACAGATACCAACACATCAACTAATACTAAATTATTACAGTTTAATTAACTTGAGTGTTGTTTATGTTGATTATTTACTTTCATGGCACAGCGATTACAAAACTGAGCTAATATTATTTGATGATGCCGTAATAAACTAACTACTCTATATAATTAGTGTTGACATGTTGTCTTGCTTTTTCTTGATCTTGACTTGACAGCTCAAATTGCAAGATAAGACAAGATTTAAAAAAAAGTCGAACACCCTATAAACCTTTACGATTATTTTTTTGTACGCCACTGATAGGAAGTATTATTCACCCATTATTAAAACGTTCACAATGAAGCAAGTGTCTTTGCTCCAATTAGTAAATAACGCTAATTGCAATGACATTGAAAAATGGGTGTGACCATGCCCCTGGGCAAAATCTAGATATCCTATATTGGACCGTCATGTCTCACACCTCCAGATTAATGAATATTGATTACTAATGATTCTGCACAATATTTAACGAGTTGTCATTGTTGCCAAGAACCAGGAAAAACATTAACGTTCTGCAACGCTATTTTAAAAGGGGTAATTTTGATAATCCCTTCCCTACATTTTTTTACTGTTTTAGAAAGGTATTTTAAGCTAATATAAATCAAATCTCCTACAATTCCTATCAATGAAGTCATATGTATGTTCTCTGATACCAAACATCTAGGTATGATAATGAACAATTCCACAGACAAAGCTCTATTCAATAATTATCTAAAGAAAATAAGCTAATTTACTAACCTGCTAATGAAACACTCTATAAATATCTAACTTCACTTTTTGGCAGTGGGAACACGACAAATTCAACCACAATAGATGAGATCTGACCTATTTCTGCATTTTTAGGATTGCTTCTTCAGGTGGTCTCCTTTAAGTTGAATCAAATATCTAACTATAAAAATTATTATAAAAATTAAAATTATTTGAAGTTAAATATCGACAATGACAAAAAGTGGCATCCTGTCAATGAATTAAATATGACAATACCTACTTGAAAAATGTTCACCTTTTATGTAAAAGTTTTTATATATTTTTAGGTATTAATAATATTGTGTGAAACTAACTACTCAGTGGACAAAAGTCCCAACCTACGTTGAATTACACCCACAATATCTACCCATATATTCCTTATTATTAGCTTTTGTAACATTTTTTACTGTTTTAGAAAGGTATTTTAAGCTAATATAAATCAAATCTCCTACAATTCATATATATGTTCTGTGATACCAAACATCTAGGTATGCTAAAAACAATTCCACAGACAAAGCTCTATTCAATAATTATCTAAAGAAAATAATTTACTAACCTGTACTGTTACTGTAATATTGTGTGAAACTAACTACTCAGTGGTTGAATTTGTCGTGTTCCCACTGCCAAAAATGTAAGTTAGATATTTATAGAGTGTTTCATTAGCAGGTTAGTAAATTAGATTATTTTCTTTAGATAATTATTGAATAGAGCTTTGTCTGTGGAATTGTTCATTAGCATACCTAGATGTTTGGTATTAGAGAACATACATATGACTTCATTGATAGGAATTGTAGGAGATTTGATTTATATTAGCTTAAAATACCTTTCTAAAACAGTAAAAAATTTTTACAAAAGCTAATAATAAGGAATATATGGGTAGATATTGTGGGTGTAATTCAACGCAGGTTGGGGCTTTTGTCCACTGAGTAGTTAGCCTCACACAATATTATTAATACCTAAAAATATATAAAACCCCTTCCCTACACTTAGAGAGCAGGTTACTTTGTATCAAAAAATCGGACAGGTAAGCAAAACAACTAGGAAAAATAAATTAAGGTGCCTAGATGCATAACAGGATAAAACGATTTCCGTCTGTGAGTTGAAAATTATGTCAATTACTGACTAATTTTTTTCCACTGTATAAAAAACCTAAGTCCCGGAGATGTAAAACTCAATATTCATATAACGTACTTGAATGTGCAGGTAGACTCATGAATTCAAAACGTGTCGTTAAAAGCAGTACTAAAGCGGATATTACCTACTGTAAATGTAATATTTATAACAGTACGTCATACGAACAGCTGGATATTAATTGCAAAATTGTTGCGAGAGAAGAAAATACGCTTAGATATCCTGATTTATTTACAGCGCGTGGATTTTCCCTGTTTTCCGCGTATGCAAATTGTTCGCTTAAAAATAATAAACACATGCAAATCGAGTGCTTTGTTGTCTAATTGTTTATCGACTGTTTTTTTAATAAGATATTGTTACGAAGTCCTTAGTTGCACAATCACCTTTAGATTTGTTGAATAACAATGATCGATTGATTTTTAAAAATAAGATATATATATCAAAAAACGGTAGTGGCTAAAGTTTTCCGGAAATTTCAACAGCGCAGACCTAAATGGCCTGCAATCAGCTTTGTATGCACTGCCGATTTCTTGTAAATTCGGACAGAAATATTGAAGTCATGTTGTAAAACAAAACATCCTGAAAGTGTTTTGAGAGTTCAGTAAAAATAACATATTTTAAAAACAAAATGTACATGAGGTTTTTTGAAAGCTGGAATCAATACTGAAGTTCATGTTTTAAAAACAATGGCAGAGAAAGTCTCAACAACAAAATAATAATTTGCTGAAATTAAAGTATAATGAACGTTTTTAAACGTTCAGGTAGGAATATTGAAGTTTATACTTGTGTAAAGGAAGTTTTTTGAAAGTTGGAAACCAATGTTGATGTCAACAATGTTAAAGTTAAAATATATTGTTGTGAAAGTTTGCTAATGACCGCCTTGTGAACGTTGAGACAAAAATATAAAAGTTGATACTTGCGTAAAGGAAGTTTTTTGAAAGTTTTTGGTTATGAAAGTCTCTTGAGAGTTCAGCAACGAATGTTGGAGTTCGTTTGCTAAAATTAAAGTATAACAACCGTTTTTCAAATGTTTAGATAGAAATATAAAAGTTTATACTTGCGTAAAAGAAGTTTCTTGAAAGTTGGAGACCAATGTTGAAGTTCGTATACTATAATTAAAATATAGTGGAGTTCATGTTTTACGCCCTTGAGCGTACCGATAAATCTTTGTGTCTCCACACCTTGTACAGAAAACAGTTTAATTATATGTCTAATTAATAAAACTATTACTTTGCTCTCTATTTCCTTAAATGTAGAAATCTTATATACATAATCACTGAGTTAGTAATAGATAAAGCAATTACCCTATAGATGCAAATGCGAAAGTACTAATCTCCATCGCGTTTAAAATTTTTGTATTGTGTACCGTGCATATCATGTTATTAATAATCAATTTAATCGTGTTATAAAGCAATTAAACAAATTTATTCAGTATTGCAAAGCCAAACCGCATAATTAACACAGTATGTGCCTCAACTTATGATTAGATATATAGGAAACGTCAGCTCAAATCTTTAAAGGTTAAAACCGCATTAAAATTGATATTCATTAACCGAGTAAAAGTGGAATAAGTAAATTTATTTTGCACCGGTAAAGCTTTTGCGGTTTCTAGACATAATGAATTAATGAAGGAGATTTTAATACAAATTCCATTACAGTTTTATTTATAGGAATGGTAGAATGATGTGAACTGGCAATGCAAACTTATTTGTATTTTAATTTTTAATAGATTTCTTTTAAGTAATCATCCAGATACCAAGAACAGTAATATGTGATGGTGGAACTTACTGATTTCGTCAAAAAATGGGTAGCCTGCCAAATTTGCATGAGCTGGGTCGACACGATACAACTGAACAAGGATACAAACCAGGTAAAAGCACGTATCTTTCCAAATTTGTACAGAATGCGATCGATAGTGAGCTTTGTACATGTGCGACGTTTCAGGTCCAGCTTTGGGACACCTCTGCGGTGGCTGTAACGGCATCCTGTCGTCTCACGAAAGGACCAAGATCCTTCACAGATATTCGGGACATAACAGGATCCACAAGGCGCGCAGTAATCCGCACGACTCCAACAAGATAGTCTATGATGATTTTATGGTGGAGGTAATACTAATTGTGATTTAGCGCAGAGTATATACTGTATCGATTACTTTCAAGCATATGGCGGCATACTCCCCTATATCGACGAGGTCCAGGTACAACTTGAACCTCCAAGGCGCGACCAGTAAGAGAAGAGATTCTCTAAATAGCTCCATTGGAGCTACGTCTGTACGTCGGCTCTTAGCAGTCGTACGTGCGGGTGCCCATGGAAGTCAAACAGGTATGCAGTTGAGTGAAGTTGGTTTATCTTGATGATGTTTCTCTGGATAGAGTCCAAAGTTATGCTGAGCCTTTGTCTATCTTCTGCAGTAGTTCATGAATGTGAATTAATCATTATTTTCGTTGAATGAAACTGTTTTTTTCCAAATGATGATTTGTTTGCTGGCACCTAAATGTCTTTGATTGCCTTTCGAAGAAGCTGACACATCATTTGGTTGAATAAAGTTGATCTATTCAATTAAAACTTTTCTAAATAATAAGTAAAACGTTAAGGAACCAAAACATTAGGCCAACAGTCTATTAAATGTATCCAAAGGGCTTTGGATTCCTTCTGAGCACCCTGGAAGTCAAAAACTTGCTGTTTTCTCTTCCAGGAAGAAGTGGTGGACCAGTCTACACCAAGAAGGTCCTCATAGCCAACCTTGTGGTGGCGTGTATCAGCCACCTCCTCTGTTCAGCGGCATACTTACCCTTTTTGGCCCTACAGAGCTCTGTTTCTGTTTGGAACCGTCCCTTGAACGAATCCAAAGTAGATATTAAGGTAGGATCACTCCTAGTATCGGGAGTTTACATGACTGCCAGCGTCTCTGCGTTGATTGCACCCTGTGTATTGAAGAGGGTAGGCTCCAGCATCGTTATAGCTGTGTGTTATGGTGAGTAACACGCGTTTGTCGCGTTTAAGTATATTATGTGCAATGTGTATTGCGGTTAAGATTGTTTTTATCTTGGTCAAATATGATCTATTTTCTGCGGAAATTCTTGACGTTTGTAGGTGTCTTACAATTAACAAAATGATTCATCATACTGTGCGGTTTGAGTCACACATTATATCGTTTCAAGTACAAGAATAAGTGCAAAAGATTTATTTAATGGAGATAGTTTATTAGTATACCTTATTCGCTACTAATTTTATGATTTTTATGCATAAATTAATGCAGTCGGTACTTTGGACTCAATTTGCTTGAAAATAGTTGATTTTAGAGCTGTGGAACAAGAGCACCAGAGACATTTTTTTTATAACAATTTTATTTTGGTACTGCTACATTTTTGTACGCTCACACTGGAACACTCTGTGTATAGGGTGATTACACAAGACAGTTAATATAAATTTTGTTGTTTTTATCTTCGGTCGATTTTTCCACTAAAAATGTATTATTCTTACAAAAAACACAAAACTGTATACTTTTTCAGTTTAAATTTTTTAAAATTGCCTTTTAAAAAATGCGTTACAGGTGCTATGATAATCTTTTACTTGTCACACCTGTACCCAGTACTCTACGTGACGGTGCCCGCTTGTTTGCTGCTGGGGATAGTGCAAGGACTGTTGTCCTGCGCGCATATATCCTTCCTCATGATACTCTCCCACAGGGTCACGGGGCTGTTCCACGAAGAAGATGAAGAAAGCAGGCATGCGAGGCGAACCTGTATAATAAGAAGGGTGGCGAGGGCATTCCAAGTAAGAAATACTAGATACAGCAAATTATTTTTTGGTTTGTCATTCAGTAATTGAGGTTAAATGAGATATTATAGGTATAGTTTTTCCAAAGTCAGTTGGTGGATCATAAAAATTATCGGCAACCCAATGTTATAAGTTTAAAAGGGGGTTTTAAATATTTGGAATACTATACACAACTTTAAAAGTTTTGGACTCTCCCTCATTCTTGTTAAAGAAATCTTTTTGCCAGAAAAACCAAATAGATTTATAAAAGTATATTGTTTTTTGTGGAAAGAATATGTTCGATAAACTGAGTACTTAGAAAATTTAAAACTAGCAAATGTATGACATTTTTGACAAAATTTATTAAATCAAAAAGAAGTAACAAGCAAGTTCTCTACTTGACTAAAGGTCGGTATGACCTCCACCATGTTCCAATAGCATATTGACACGTCTGTGCATTGTGATAATCAAGCGCTTAACGATCTCTTGCGGAATATTGTTCCATTCCTCTTCTGTCGCCACGGCTAACTCATCTACAGTCTGAGGTGTAGGAATATGATTATGATACACATATTTTCAATAGGATTCATGTCAGGAGAGTTGGCTGGCCAATCTAATCTATTGATATGTTCTGCTTCGAGTGTCTCTTGGGCGTAATAACTTGTTCGATCTAAATTTGACTGGTCATATTCTGTAGTATGCGAATTAATGGGGTGCAGCGGTTGAACATTATTCCACCCCAAAACATTACGGTAACCCTTTCATACGGAGCAACTTCACCAGGAGAATGAAGTTGCTATTGACAATCTGGTTCTCTTCAGACTCTTTGTCGATTGTCATCAGTAACCAGCCCAATTCTGATTTCGTCTGTAAATAAGACCCACTGCTACTGATGTAAAAGCCAACCCCTATGCTCTCGCGCCCACTGTAGACGGGCAGTCCGATGCCTTGGAAGTATAGTGGGGACCTGTCATGATCTTTTAATATGTAAATTTGCGTTGTAGAGTCGTCTTCGAATAGTAGATGTCGATATAACACGGCGAAACGTACCTTGAAAGTGGGTCCTGAGAGCTGAAGCTGAAGATGTGCGGTGTCTACGGGCATATTGCCCCAAATACCGATCCTCCCTTTCATTAGATACTCGCGGACGTCCACTACGTGGTCTGTTTTCTACTGTATCAAATTCTTCATGTCTGTATACTATTTGTACAACAGATGATCTAGGAATGCCCAACATGTTCGATGCCTAATGATTAGAATGTCCTGCATCATGTAAATCAGTCATTCTTGCTCGGGTAAACGCAGAAATTTCACGTCCTGGCATTATAATGTACAAAAATTCAAAGGAGCACTTGGCTGAATACACTGCCAAACTGACCAGATTTGTAAAAACATTGGTAATAAAGTAAAGTTTCATGTTCTGCAATTTTTTATTGTTTTTTTATTCCCTAAGTACATGTACTTTTTTACGACATTAAGAACAAACCACTAGGTTTAATCGAATCATTTTATACAGTATGCGCCTAAAGTATGGAATAAATTCAATAAAAATGAAACAATTATTTTTTGGGAAAAATCCTCGAACAGATCGATTTTTAATTTAAAAAATACATATTTTAGCGTAAAATGCGATTTTCAAATGTCATTTGTTTTCGAGTAATGACGTCATTGATTTTTTTTAAATGGCAACACCATATTTTTTTCCTTGATTCTGAAAAATCGTTTAATTCTCTATCAGACAGTACTAAAATTTTGCCCTCTTACATAGGTAAGTTTTCGAGTAAATGACGATTGAATGTTAGAAAACGTAAATTTTATCCATAAAAAAGTAACAATTCTGAGGTATGTAAAATAAAATACAATTGATTAAATTTTATACTTAAATTAAATGTTCGAATTGTCATCCACCAACTTCTTGACAATGCGCAAGTCTGTGAAGAAATTCTTCTTGCACATTATGAATGATTTCTGGGGTAACTTTGCGTTCTTCTAAATTACGTGGTTTATTAATGTACACTTTTGACTTCAAGTATCCCCATAAAAAATATTCAAGAGGTGTAAGATCTGGCGATCTTGCAGGCCATTCTATCGGTCCGCGTCTGCCGATCCACCTCCCAGGAAAACAGTTGTCCAAAAAATCTCGTACAGGGCGCGCATAGAGCGGAGATGCACCGTCTTGCTGAAACCATATGGTATCGTCAGGAATGTCAGGGTCAGTATCGTTAGGAAAAATTACTGCAAGGGCTGGAGCAAGGTCATTTTCTAGAAACTCTAAATATCTTTGTTCTGTAAGGGTTCCTTCAAAGAATAAAGGCGCTACTATTCTGTCGTCAACTATTCCAGCCCACACATTTAATTTCTGAGGGTGTTGGATATGTGCCTCTGCCATCCAATGAGGATTTTCCCGACTCCAATATCTGCAAGTTAAACGGTTTACTGTACCATTCAGACAAAATGTGGCCTCATCTGAAAAAAGTATTTGCCGGTGTAAATTTCTATTTCCTTGACATAAATCCATTAGAATTTCGCAAAAGTGTAAGCGGCGATCGGGATCATCTTCATTGAGTTCCTGCACAAGTTGAATTTTGTAGGGATGATATATTTCCTTCCTCAAGATACGTATCACTGTGCTCTGACTAGTGTCATTGTTTAATGCAACCAATCGTGAAGAATTATGAGGATTATCCACCATACTTATCAAAATGTTCTGTTTCTGATTTTCATTAATGCTTGGACGTCCAGGTTTTGGAATATTTACAACATTGCCAGTTTCTCTAAATTTAGACTCTACCTTACTGACTGTTGATTGGCTGATAGGGCGATCTGGATATTTTTCATTAAATAAATCGCAAACTTCCTGCTGAGTTCTAGTCATAATCCCGCATCCGATAAGAATTAAAATTTCAATTCTTTGAGTAACAGTTAAATGTGCCATAATACTTTAAATTGAATAATAATTTCTATGTCGCTTACAATACTTATTAGAAAGTCGGTGTGACAATGACACTTTGCAAAGATTTTCACCTACGTGATCCATAAAAGAACTATGGAATTCGAAAAACTAAACTTGATAACGTTTTTGCTTTATTTTAATTGATTTACGTTTTCTATCATTCAATCGTCATTTACTCGAAAACTTTCCTATGTAAGAGGGCAAAATTTTAGTACTGTCTGATAGAGAATTAAACGATCTTTCAGAATCAAGGAAAAAAATATGGTGTTGCCATTAAAAAAAAATCGATGACGTCATTACTCGAAAACAAATGCCATTTGAAAATCGCATTTTACGCTAAAATATGTATTTTTTAAATTAAAATCCGACCTGTTCCAGGATTTTTCCCATAAAATAATTGTTTCGTTTTTATTGAATTTATTCCATACTTTTAGCGCATACTGTTTACAGGGCGTCCAAGACTTTTGATGGTGTGTGTATTTTAGCACATCTGTTATTTTGTGAATATATGAGAGTCTTCACAAACAAACAATGTTGCAATGCTTCCTATCGTCGCGCTTCAAATAAACTCTTCTAAACGTATGTACTGCGTTGTCCGAAAGCATGGAAATTGTCGACGTCGTCGTCATCGTATATAGATATGAATTAAAGCGCATTGCTGTATTAAGGTGTACACGTGCGAAGGGCGTCTGACGTCACAGGTCTAAGCCGTTTTGTGGGGGCGTGGTCAGACTAACTTTATAAATACCATTATTAGGCTTATTTTTCCACGAAATTGTCTAGGACAAACATTTCGATTAAAATAATACATCCATTCTTTTGCGCTTGGAAAAATCACGCAATTTCCCCATTGATTTTAGAAAAACTGTACGTGGTCATGCTTTGGTCTTCTCTTAGAAGCCTGAATAATAAGAAATTTTCACAAATCTTAGGTTTATTTTCGTTCACAGGGAGCTCATGATTTCGGTCTCATCGTTGGGTCAGTCTTATCCGCAATTCTTATAACTTACACGATTAATTTAAGAAATGTACATTACGGATACGAAAACGCTACCGTTGTCACAGATGTAAGTATTTTCTATGAATATATACATACCTCTTTGGTGTTGTCGACAACAATGGTCTATTTGCCATCGTACCCACCCGATTTGAACGTTTCAGGATTGCTACAGCAACTCCTCCTACAGCCTGCCCCATTGCCAGAACCTGACCCAATTGGTGGTCATCTCATCGTCCAACTTGTACGATTACAACTCGTTCCTGGACGACATCTTCGATCGTACCGAGGACGGGAGGTTGTGCGGCTCGCAGGCGTGCCCGATCTCAACCTTCTCGGTCAATTCTTCGCTCCAAGGCAGCGGCTTTCAAGTCTTACCCACCAAATCTGCGGATATTTTGGCGGGGGTATACGCGGGGGCTTGTGGGGCTGCCTTGCTGTTGGCCGGGCTGGGCCTGGACAGGATAAAGATGCTGATTTATCAGGTAACTTGAAGCGTAGCAAATTTTAAAAAGAAAATGTCTATATCGGCGATCTTACTTTATATAAAGTATTCTTTTAATCTCTACAAAACATCAAATTGTTCTGTGAACATTTTGTGTACCTCAGGATCCTTTGGAGAGGGGAGAGATCTTCGCTGCCCTACGAGCAGTGAAAGAAAGCTTCAGAGACATAAGACTGCAGATGTCAGCCCCTTTAGCCTTCTTTATAGGACTGGAACAGGCGTTCATGTATGCTGATTTTAGTAAAGTGAGTACATTTGACTGCATAGTGGTGGTGTTCCAATACTTTTATTTTCAGTCCTACGTAGTTTGTACCTTAGGGATCCATCGCCTCAACTTAGTTTTCTTAGCGATGGGACTGCTACAATCTCTAGCGGCTTGCACGCTCAGCATGCTGCTCAGGACAATCAGAAGATACTATGTAGTTGGTGAGTATTACGAGCAAAGGTTAGTTTTGAGTTGCTAGAAGAATTTGGTGATGTTGCAGCTGTAGGATTCACCTTCCATGGCTGCCTCTTGATGGTGCTCAACCTTTGGAAGCCGACTGAAGACGATCCTGCTCTCTTCTACGTCATTTCAGCCTCCTGGGGTGTCTGTAACTCCATCTGGGAAATGCTCAATTTTAGTAAGTGCTTTGCAATGCATTTGCTCTAGTACTGACTTCTTTTACTTACTTGTTTTAGCATTACTAACTGGTCAGTACCCAGACAACTGGGAGTCAGCCTTTTCCAACATGGCATTCTTCAAGTTCCTCGGACTTTCCATAGCTTTTGGGGTGCATGGATTGCTTTGCAACTATTGGAAGCTCTACGGCCTGGCCTTCTTCATGGTCTTGGCCGTGGTGCCCTTCGCTTGGTTGGAGGTCCGGTTAGAGAACATAAGGAAGGTCAGGAATATTACCAGGTTATGACCGATGTTGAGTTTTTGGTGATTTTCGAGGAGACTCGTTTTATATACATATCACCCCATGCTAGGCAAGAAATACTAGAATGCGGTAAGGCCAATCGACCTTGAACAAGGGTACGGACTTGAATGACATTCTCAATTTTTTTGATATGTAATAAAATTTGTGATACAGTTTTAGATCGTATTGTATACTATTTCAGACACTTTACACCAGATAATTTTCCCTAGTATCCATTGTGCACTTATCGATAGAACAATAATATATTTTCCAAGGCAGAAAAACGGTCTGTTATTATATTTGCGCTGTAAAAATACTTATGGTAAGATGCACTATTGTAAACTAACTTTTAAAGTTTTAATGTAAATGTGAATTAAAATTTAATGTATAAATAAAAGTTTTGATTTAATAACGACAAAAATGAAGCGGCGGAAATAGTTTCATGTGTATTAAACATTATTGTGCTGGGTTAACTATCATGAGGTCTGTTTGGCTGGTACATCCATCCTAAATATGCCCTAAAGTGCCAAATGTTATCGATATTATTGTTCGGTTTTGTCACACTACCAAATTGAGTAACCGAAACGAAACGGTTTCGGTTGGGTTACTAACATTCCATCCACTTTTAGAACTGAGAGTGAATACTGGATACAAGACACACACTAGGCAGTAAAATAAAACCATTGTGTATTCATAGTTAACTCTGTGATGTTTGTAAATATTGTAAGTCAACAAAAAGGTTGTTATTACACCTATTTATTTGTTTATATTTAGTAACATAAAGACCTACTTCTCTAGCTGTGTTTTATTGACTTTTCCCACACCTCTATTGAGTTGCTCCTAATGCTGCCATTGTCCAAAGGTTTGGACGAGCTTCAACTATCGACGTATAGAGGGCACCACAGTAAACGGCATCTAATCTAATCACATGCATTGGCTTCACAGGCTACTCTAACCATTGTCTGCTAGATAAGACCACGCGATTTAGCTAATGCTCTAACCAACATGACGAAACAATAGATAGTGGAAGACGGTAAGCGCGTGGGGAATGCGCTTCCATGAGTGTATCAGAAGGTTAAAAAAAACTATTAATATACAACAACAAATAGACACCGATTTTGGTAAAAACTAGATTCTCTTTACAAATTTACAATCTCCTATTTACATCCTAATCTCCAATAGACAGCAGGTAGTTTTTTATTTATACTTATATATTTTTTTGTTACATATACATATCCAACGTTTTTACTAATTGGATATCTTACCCTTCTGAAACTCCTTTGTTGAGAAACCACCTTTCCGCAGCATCTTTTTTCAATATATTCGTATACGTTGTTAATTCACGTATCTAATAAATAAAAGAGCCATTTGATCTAATGCAATCGACTGTGTTAGACTTTAGAGTCGACAACGTAAGCTACAGGTAACTTACTTTTAGCACTAGTACTAGTAAATGACATGAATAACTATTATATGTCTTGTTCTATATCGTGTTTGTAAGCTTGGGCTTCCGAAAGAAACAACTTCACCAATATTAAAGTAACTATATTTTGAAATAGATTCCTTAATACATAAAATAATAAATAATCTGTACATATTATTGGACCCTATCCATAATTTACTTTCTTTATACACACTAACGTACTTTACATGTTTCTTTAACAATATTACTTTATACTACATTTATATAGTTTACATGAAGAGATCGTTTTATTTTTATAGTTTTACGTGCCATTTTAATGTCTACGTCTTTTATTCAAGTCAGCATCCCATTTTTTAAATTCAGGTTTTGGGAAATAAAAAATGGGGGATGCTAAGACCACCTACGATATATTTGACACCCAAACTCCTAAATTATCGAAAAAAATACACAATGTTACGGAGAGGTTATCGATATTATTTTTATTATTTATACTAATTCCTGCATTTTGCCGTCGAATAAAATTCATTGACAGTTTTCAGTTCAGATTTAAGTACTCTCTACTTTCAAAAGATGAAGCAACTGAAGAAAACTAATTTTTATGGTTTATTTAATGTTTTTTTCTTTAGGATTGGTTATATACAGGGTGTCTCAAAACTGCGTGCATATTTTCTTCTACAGCTAAAAATAGAGATAGGCTAGTAAAATATTGCATGCCCAACAATTCCCAACACCCTGCATATGAGGTATCGAATAAATCCATTATATTGGAATATGAACAGCATATTTGAGAAAATTTCCGGGGCAAGTCAATTTTGATTTTCAATTGCTTTTAATTGTCGTGGTATCGCTGTTTCAATGATGACGTCATTTATTTTTTTGTAATGGGGCACTCTGCATATTTTTTTCAATTCTGAAAGGTAATAAGAAATTTTCCATATCCAAAAAATGAATGGGAAGACGTGGAACTGTCGAATAGCCACTAAGGTCACCTGATCTTAGTCCAATGGATTTTGTTATTATTTACTGTTAATTTACTTTTTTTGTTGTAAAATGTCACTATAAATCAAAGTGTTCACCTTTAAAACATATTATGTATGAAGAAATATACGATGTTCCATTAAAAAAATTGGATCGTAATAAGATGCGGAATGAGAAATAAAAACCGTCTGTTTGAGACATTTTCTGAAATGTGTGCTGTAGAGAGAAACGGTATTTAAAATAGTTTTCGTATTTTCCTATCCCAAAATTATATCAAAACATGAACACCATAGATTTTTTTTATCTTAAGCCCTACTATCAGTGACCAAGGACATTAACAATAAGAACACTGTGATATAATTGACTACAGTGTAATTTGAAGCAGTTACAAATGAAATGAGTCATCGATGAGCTGTCATGACGAAATGGATTTTTAAACATTCATTTTGACAACTGCGTTCAGCAGCGTATTTTCTTTAGAATGTTAAATTTAAAATGCTTATTTTACATAAAAAGTAACAATTTAGAGATTTTATGTTTTTCAAATACCAAAGAAGGAGAATAATATGTGTACCTATGTCTTTACAGTATACTCAGTTTTCAGCTAATTTTTTACTGCATTGTATTATGAAGATATTCCTTCAAAATCTTGAAATTGAGTTACTATTTTGCAAATATTTCTCTTAAGGCGCTCATATGTCACACATATAAATAGCTTAGGTGTCTGGGGAAACAGTTTTTTAATTCAAAAGTAGACAAGAGCTTCACAGGCAAAAAAATAGAAATGGCTCAAAGTTGCAAAGTTCTGCTGACCCTCCAGGTTTGTTCATTTCAAATTAAATCACCTTGTATAAATATTCACCTATGCTGTTAGTGGCAGTTCCTTATTTTTTAAAAAGTATATAATTTTGCCTCTGAAATCTTAACCCTGTTAACGAAAAAACTTTTCCCCAGCCTCGTTTAGAATTGAAATCACAAAATGCCCCCCAAAAACTAGACAGTACTCTCGTTCGGGTGCTGGGTCAGCACCACGATATCCGAAGGGTAAACATACTTCTTCCTCCTCACAAAACCGGGGCTTGGCGTTCGTTCACTAGCACCACTCAGTCCACTCAACAAAGGCAGCGCCTCTGTCCTTGAAAAGCACTCCTCCATGTCCTCACTTCTCCTTTTTGAGGAGAGGATAGTCTTTATAGGCGCAGCACTCGCGCTAGCCGCCGGTAGAGGAGGCACATCCGATCTGTGCTTATTGTTTTTGCTGCGGAAGAGATGGCGCCACCTGGGCGGTGAATAGTGGGGCTCGCGGACCGTAGCGTCCACCGTGATGACCTGGGGGTTGAAAGTCACGTTCTTGGTGGTGTCCGAAGGGGTGCGGCACATACTGCCCGAGTCGACGCTGCTGCTGGGCTGGCTGCGACTGGGTATCTTCTGGAAGTGAAGAGCACGATGCTCCTCGTCTAGGTTTAGGTCGATGGCCAGGTTGGAGATGATGTCCGGGTCGATCTCTTGGGGTGAGCAAGGTGACATGACCTGAAAATAATAATGTCGGAGAATTTTGAGAGCAGTGGACCTATATTCTCTAGATAGAAGGTAAATTGTTATGGAAGTGATGTACACTTGCTGGGTACCTATTTCAAGTCAACATCCAAGTGATAACCTTTATGTGAGAGCTGTGACTAATGGTAGAGTAGTTAAAGTTTTTAATTCTCTGTTCCCTTAACTATTTGAAATCACCAGTAGAAAGATGTTCTCTCATTGATGTTCTATATAAATCGGTGAGGTCTAGGTACATGATACATGAACTTGGTTAACTTGGTCACTCCTCCTCGATCCTTTCTTAAAAAATTGTATACCTTGTATATCATCATTTAAAAGAAATTTTACGCAAATAATTGTATCAATTCTTGTTTGGTCTCCGCTTATTAGATAACACTCTGGACATTTAAATGTATCTACCTGTGGATAAATCGTAGGGGACGGTCTATAAAAGCTAGAAGATGGACTTTCTATGGGCATCTGTTCTTGTAGAAAATCAAAATGCGTTTCAAGAAAATTCGATTCCGAATTGAAAAACTCCTTGCAACCAGCACTCGCTAGGACATTATCCAGGATGTCCTCGGCAGACTGAAACTCGCTGTCGCTGTTTTCACATCCTTCTTCCCTGAAAAAAAAATTAGAAATTGCGTAATATACATACAGATATTCACATATTTTATCTGTAGAATAATAATAGAATAATACTAGACCACTTACGTGCACTCCTCGGTGGTTTTGCATATGCTGATGGTGTTATTGCTGGTGTTGGTGCTACTGGCCCCACCGCAACACTTGTTACTGCTAGAAGCCGATTCGTAACTGAGATTGCTGCTCGAAGAACTCTCCGTATTGTTGTTGATGAAGAGCCTCGTGAAAGTCTTGGCTCTCTGGAAGTTCCTTACGTTCCTGATGTCATCAGCACAGGTACTGAGGCTACCTATAATTTTCGGTGTCCGCCGCATGATCTGAAACAATAAAAACCGTCAAGTCGGTCAAGGGAACTCCCAAGAAGTCCTGGATACCTTCGGAGTGTTTATTTCCACGATAACGTTGGTGGTGGTGACCAAACTAGTCCTAGAACTGATGCTGGAAAGCTCAGAAAGGCTCTCTGGACTTGCCAAAGGCGCCAATCCCAGCCAGTCGTCGTGGATGAGGTCCACTTTAGGGCTGACGCAGCTCCGGAGGCTCAGACTGAAGCTTTTCGTGATGGAAGGTGGTTGGTGGTGGGTCAAAATCGGCGAAGGGTGGCTTTTGCTCGAAATGTCCGACCTGGAGGAAATCGAATTTTCAGCGACAGTGTTCTTTGATTTAATTTTTGTTCTTTCTCACCTGGGGCTTTTCAGAGACAGAAAATTAGGTGTCACTGGCCGGATGGACAAGGGGGACGGTTGGCTTCGCGTCGAGTAGTAGCCGTTGGTGATGGACGAGCAACTAGATGGACTCTGGAGGGATGTGAAGCTCGTCTCCAAGAAGAGATTAGGGTTAGAAGACGTCGACACGTAGTTGCCCGAAGGCTCGCTGGTAGATGAAGAGCGCTGCGGTTTTTTGGGACCGAGGGTAGTTACAACCTGAAAAGGAAAATGCGTGACAGTATAGGATTTTCCAAATTTAGGTTTTTAGTGTGGTTATACGGTGTTTTGTAGTTTGGTGGTGTATGTTATAAATTGGGTCGATGCATTGTACAGGATATCAGCTATCTGGAAGGTGTGGAAATCGAGGGATCGACTGTAGCTAATAACCATTTACTAAACAAATTTTGGATCCAGTTCAATCACGGGGCAACAAATACGGGTCAAATAACTTATGTATCTAATCAAGTTGATTAGATACATAATTATTTTCCTGGTAATTTAGAATAACCGGGTACATTTTGTTAATACTTCTAAATTTACATCTAGAATTTTCTGAAATAAATTTATCAATGAATTAACAACTGATTTTATGAATTACATATCTGAAGGTATAGTGCTTGTAAGTAAAATGGAACTTTTTGTCATACTATAAAGTACTGATACAATCAATGACAAGGGAAACAGGTAAATAATTAAATGTGAATATCAGATCAGATGGCTACAAATTATATTTGAAAGTATGTATTTTGTTAGAAAAAAAAATAAGTTTCATGTTTGTGTCTACCCTAATTTTGATACTGAATGCTGTAGAGAACGAAAACTAGGTGGCATGCTTGTCATGCGAATGTAACATGCAAAGTGGACTATAATTTAAACTGACCTTTGGAAAATTATGTACTGAAGGGGCGGAAGGGTAGGTCTTTTGTCTAAAAAATCGGCCAAGCATCGAAATATTTAGTGTTTATAAAAACTACGCGATCTATAATAGTCGTACGTAATAAAACTATGGTAGGGTATTTCAGTACAAAACATTCTTATGTTCCCGATGTTTTCTTTTTAAGAACAGAAAATAGTATAAAACTATTTAAAAAAAAACAAAATTGGTTATTATAGCTTTACTAGCTCTCACAAAGTAAATTATATTTTACTTGAATATTTAACAAAAATGCATTATAGTCTAAGATCCGACTGCGTTATTACTACGCGTATCTGATTTTAATTAAAATTTTAAAGAATACTTTTCCTTTGTCCTACACAGAAGTAAAAACAAATAAATTCTTCATATTAAGATTTCCAGCTATAATATCTTCGCTATAGGACTCCGGTAGGTCCCAGAGGGCACAATAACGATCCCGAAAAAATGTCCCCGGATACAAAATCCTCTGTCATCAATTTTGATGTTTCCAAAAACATTATGGCGAATGACGGATTTCATTAATTTAAAAAAAATTATAAAAAATACTTCATAATCGATAATCATCTATCACAATTGCATTTTAATTAAAAAACAGATTAACGTCACAATCACGAGGTCGGAATTTCGCACTATTAAATAATGAACAAACTGGAGAAGTTTTCTTTAACAAAAGAAGATACTATCGCGGTAATTTGATGACCAACGTGGAGGGTGTACAAGGACGGAGAACTGTCGTGTGCTTGTGTGTGTTGAAGGTAGACTGTGTCAAGAATGTTTCTTAAACGTGAGGCAACACATAATACAGTACCTGGTGTCGCGGGGCGGCGGTTTCATTTCGATAGGGGTCGAGCCCCTATTCTGCGAGCCGTGCTGCCTTCTGCTGACGGCCTTTAGCTGCACCTGTCCACACACACCTTGCTATCAGACACCAACGCATCACAGAAACACCGCATGCGGGACGTGCAGGTTGCAAAACGGAAAATAACAGTTAAATACTTGGAGTTGGTGGCGGCGCCTATGCGGGTTGGGGCTGCTGGATTCGCTCGAGCCAAAGGGTGTAACAAGGTAACGGTATGGATAAAACTGCCCTCAAAACATTTCGAGCAAATTCAGTGTTGTTGATAAGTAACAGAAAATAGCTATTTATGTAACAAGTTGCGGATAGAGTGGGTTTTAAGCACGGGAAGTAAAGTCGAGTGCTTAAAACACATCGATTTCGCAATGAATTTGATATTTTATGCATTTATCTGTATTTTAAAAACATTTTGAGAAGTGGGCAGGCAATCTACATTGTTTATGCATTGTTTAACGTCAACCCAAATATTTGATGCTCCGCACTATGATTTACCTGAACAAAAACGTAGATATTAGCCAATTTACAATCCTAATTGCATTTTTAAAAATATCTAATATTCAATTTATCCTAATTTCCACCCCTCTGACGGCTTGCGAGTGGATGCCGCTGGTAGCAGAAAATATATGATGGCTGTAATTTATTCCGCTGATTTACTTTCAGCCTCTTGAATTACAACCATTATTATAAGCTCGTTAAATATTATACTATTACACAATAGATCCATATGGATTTCATTATTTTCATTTCAGCTAAATAAAGTTTTGAGATAAAGAAATGGAACCAATAAGGCCCGGCGCAAAATGAGACGCAGCTTGGTGACGTGACGCAGCGTGAGTCACGAGTGTTTTTCGACTGTACTTGTTGTTTTGCAAATTTAGCCATCTTATATGTTTTTTGGGGCGCTGATTACGAAAATGAAGGTTAAAACTTGCAGCAATGGTTTCAACCACCCCCAAAATTGCAAGAAAACACCACTAAATAGGGGTGTTTTTCGACTGTACTTGTTGTTTTGCAAATTTAGCTATCTTATATGTTTTTTGAGGCGCCCCAAAATACGTAGGGTACAAGTGGTCTCGTCAAGTCCGGCGTTTCTCGACCTTTTACCGCTGTTTTAAATGTACTAATTGCATTTTTCACTTCGCAGGCAAGCCATATTACTGAAAAATGGCAACTGCTACTGCACTCATTGATTATCAATCAATTTAGTTCTGAATTTGATTCAGAAGACGAGTTTGAGTGCGAAATGGCATCGTGTATCACCCAGATGGGTAGTAATAAAAAGTCAGTGAAAAGCTTGTACTTGAAAAAAGAAACCAAAAAGTCATGGAGAATTTGCCTTAACTAAAGAATTTAGTGACGATTTTGTTCTCATGTAGTCTACATGGCTTGTATCGTACAAAACATGTCGAATTCGCACAGTCTCGATTAATTTTTTTTCCATGTTTTCAAACACGCGCCGTGATTTTTAAAACTGCGGCAACTACGAGGGTTGTCCGTAAATTAAGGTCTTCAACAAGCTACCCTAGCTTAAATCTGACAACAGCACCGTGTTCCTTGCTTCCCCCACCACTGGTACACATTCAAACAAAATGTGGCCTCATCTGAAAAAAGTATTTGCCGGTGTAAATTTCTATTTCCTTGACATAAATCCATTAGAATTTCGCAAAAGTGTAAGCGGCGATCGGGATCATCTTCATTGAGTTCCTGCACAAGTTGAATTTTGTAGGGATGATATATTTCCTTCCTCAAGATACGTAGCACTGTGCTCTGACTAGTGTCATTGTTTAATGCAACCAATCGTGAAGTATTATGAGGATTATCCACCATACTTATCAAAATGTTCTGTTTCTGATTTTCATTAATGCTTGGACGTCCAGGTTTTGGAATATTTACAACATTGCCAGTTTCTCTAAATTTAGACTCTATCTTACTGACTGTTGATTGGCTGATAGGGCGATCTGGATATTTTTCATTAAATAAATCGCAAACTTCCTGCTGAGTTCTAGTCATATTCCCGCATCTTATAAGAATTAAAATTTCAATTCTTTGAGTAACAGTTAAATGTGCCATAATACTTTAAATTGCATAATAATTTCTATGTCGCTTACAATACTTATTAGAAAGTCGGTAAAAGAACTATGGAATTCGAAAAACTAAACTTGATAACGTTTTTGTTTATTTTAATTGATTTACGTTTTCTAACATTCAATCGTCATTTACTCGAAAACTTTCCAATGTAAGAGGGCAAAATTTTAGTACTGTCTGATAGAGAATTAAACGATCTTTCAGAATCAAGGAAAAAAATATGGTTGCCATTTAAAAAAAAAATCGATGACGTCATTACTCGAAAACAAATGACATTTGAAATCGCATTTTACGCTAAAATATGTATTTTTTAAATTAAAAATCGACCTGTTTCAGGATTTTTCCCAAAAAATAATTATTATTAGTTTTTATTGAATTTATTCCATACTTTTGGCGCATACTGTATAAATCGCTAAAATATTGTGAAAGAACTGGCTTTCTGGTTCTTTCCAAATTTTTTGCAATGCAACTGAATTTCTTAAGAAATATTATGGTGTATAGCTTAAAATCGATATTAACAAAATGTAAAATTAAAAGCAAAAATTGAAAACTTCACTTGTTTGTAGCAGCAAGCCTGCAAAGAGGATTTAAAAATATATGTTACAGGAATAGCCAGATTACACAGAGTTAACTATGACTAAGTTCCCCATTTTTTTAACGTCAACATTCCGAAATACATTTTTTATTGTCTTTTAGGCCTCCCTGAACATGTGGTTAATTTTTTTTGTACTTAGTGATAGTTAATCTTGTATTGATGTGTATGACTCTTTGATAATGTTTGACTGGTTAATCAATGAATACTGTTATTACTCCATACTTATGAAATTATTACTTACCTACTAAGAACCTTATTATGATTTAGGCTACAGGGTGTAACGAATTTCGAAGACAAATGATACTAATCAGAACAAGAAAAAAATTGTAGGTTTTGAAAATGACATTTCAGGAAAAAATCAAGTTATTTTATTCAAGGGTCGCACCTCAGAAATTATAAGAGATGCACAACTTTGTTACAAATTAAGCATTTTTTGTATCTCTTACAGTTTCCGAGATCCCGATGGATGCCCTCGAATTTGAGACAAGAATAGAAAAACTTTTTTTATTATTTCCTGTAATCGTTCAAATTTTTGAGCTTCTAAATTTGCAGATGCCAGTATAACAGTTTTTTACAGCAAAAGGATATTCGATGGGTTTTTTATATGTACAGGATGTTGATCAGTTAAGGAATCAAGGGTACAGAAGCGGGTAAAAATGATATATAACACAACATTGAATGATTTAATAACATACCAAAAAAAAAAATAATAAAATAAAAATACAAAAATAAAAGGAAGCACTCATTTTGCTGTTATGACGAGCGGCTTACATAAGTTATTAGGTAGTATAAAAATAAATAACAATTAGCGTAAATTAATAAAAATGTATATACATATATCTAGTAAGCGTAAAATAAAAGTTAAATAATACAGAATACTTCCTAACCAAACTTATGTCAAATAAAATTTAATAAAAAATACTTAACTATGTAAACAGTAAGAGTCCTTGCATTATTGTATAAAAATTTAAATTCGACAAATTTTCTGAAAACAGAATATCTGCATATTTTGAAATCTATATAAAAATCGTGTCAAGTACTTTTTAAAATGCCAGGTATAGTTCTAAAAAAATAAAAGGTTCTTAAAAATAATAAAAATGTGAAGATTCTACATAGTGGAATCTGTCAAAACACTCGTGCATTGTATATCCACTAGATATTCAAGAAGGACGGCTGTCTCTGTTAAAGCGTTACACATAGCGTCTATTTTTACAAATATACATGCAAACTATTCAGTCCATATCGTCTTCTATGGTATAAACAGGATCATTCCTCGTATGACAGATATGCTCACGTACCTTGTTTAATGCGTCCAGGACTTTGTCGGGCATGTGATCCTGGATCATCACAGGAGAAATAAGGACTTCGTCAAAATCCGTACTTGACGCCCATAGAGCTTGGTACACGGGATCTTTCTTGTTCAGCGCTTGCCTAAAAAAATAAGAATGCAATTGGCGAACAGGGGTCCATACAAGGTGTCCCCGTTTTTAATTCCGACAAATGATAAAGGATGGGTAAGGTCCAAGGATCAGGGTCGGTTATTGAAGGTCATTGACTGGGGTCAGTGACCCCGATCCTTGGATCTTTCTCATTTCTCATCTACTCGTATGAAAATATAATTCGGTTGTTTCCTATAACATTGTCTATATGAGATGTTACTGGAAATGGTCGTCAAATTTTATTATAAAAATGTTCAAAACTGAACTAATTCATATTGTCAAATGGCCTGTTAACCGATAAAGCTAAATGTTTGTCACATTTATAAATTTAATTAAAGAAACAGACTAAAACTTTTCGAAATATAATTTGATGCAATCATAAAGTTCCTCCTTATGTTTGTCCATGTTCTATCCGAACAAAAAAAAAACGGAAACACCCTGTATACAGGGTGAATCTTAAATAAGTACAAATATTTTAACCAGCAGTATAGTTTTGTGTGTAGAACACATAATTAATAGTTTTTTTACAAAAAAATCAGAAATAAAAAAGTGAAATTTTAAATAAATTTCGTAATTTTTCAGTAGAAAACTTGTTGAGGACCGCTGGCCTAGACCGACCCTTCATACTTTTATGAGTCATAGTGCTGCAGACTGAACGTGTGGTTCACAGTGTTGCCAGTATTACACAAATGTCTTTGCTTCAAGGAAGAAAAAATCTAAACTTTTAGCGAATTTTGTCAAGTGTAACATTTTATATTATTTTTTATTATCAAACTGTCATTGACTGTCATGACAGAATATCGGAACCCCAAGTCAAACTTGTTAACCCCACATAATGCATGAAAATAGTAATAAAATTTGCTAAAAGTTGACATTTTTTCCATTTTAAATAAAAAACGCGTGCATAGTTTTTCGTTATTCTTCATAAAATAACTTAAGGAAATTGTGTTTTGTGTCCCTTTCTAACAGTGTACAATGACATTTAACTTGTGAAATGTGGATTACTGATTAAATAGTTAATTTTTTAACAAACAGGTAAGCTTGTGTGCACGTTTATGTATAATTTTTGAACATTGGACATAGTAATATCACGTAATATCTTCCTAAATATTTTACGGTAGTATTGAACTTGCGGAACTCATTTTTAATCGTTGAAGTATAGTAAGGTTAGTTCAGATGTTAAAATTTATGTTAATATTGCTGCGTATCATACTACATACCCAATTTTACTGTACATATGCTTAAAACAAGTATTTTTAAAATAGAACTATTACGTTAAAGGAAACGTAATATTTATATTGGAGGAGATATGGCAACCTCGCAACAAATCATATGTTTCATTACGTTGTTGGATGAAAAATCAGCCAGCGGTCCTCAAAATGTGGATATTTTTTAAAAAAATTAATATCTCCGTAAATATTAGAAATTTTTAAAAATGGCTTTCACTAGACTGATTTAAATGACGAACTACACCAGCAGTTAAAATATTTGTACTTATTTAAGATTCACCCTGTATAGTGCCTAGTGACAATGCTCTTTGTTCTCTTAATACAAGGCAGGACGGTTTTTTTTTCTATTTTTTAATAGGTTGTTCTTATTTTTATTACTCTTTTTTATTTTTTTATCGTTCTTTTCATGTCAATAATTTTACAAATGCACAATCGGTCACATGATCGTTTCAAAATCGCCTAAATTGTCTAATCTACAACACTACATGTCTACGCCACAAAAATGTCAATGTAGCATCTCAAAAACGCACTGCAAAATGGCATCATGCATCAATTTCACCGTCAGGCTTTCAAAAAATCTTACCTGATGAAAAAACGTAAATTAAAATCGCCGGGGGGATAATTTTTGTGACCCACGGTGCATTTATAGGGGGCTTATAGCAAGACAATCACACTACCACACTGGGACTGCACAAAAGTATAAAAAAATACGGGACTTTTGGTGCATTTCTTTCATGCAGATTTCACAGCACATTTTTTGGGCACGGTACGGGTTTCGTATGCTATGTTTAAGAATGTGCGATTTGGGCTAGTACCGACGTTTCGTCAGTCGCCGCGTGTGACACACTCAGGACAGATCTTTTGTAGCTTTTGTTATGCATCTTTTTAAATCTACTAATTCACTTTGTTTTCTGGGGTCCGCATGCCTCACACCAATAGAGAACATGATCAAACGTATTGAATTGGTTTTTTTTTTATTTTTTAATAATCTTAGCTGCTGTTGTATATACCCAACATTAAATAATAATTTTTTTATGTGATGAAACGTCTAGGAAAGTATGTAAAAATTAATTGCTTGAAACGTAAAAAATTTCTTTCATGTTCTCTTCTAATCATGCATTTCAAAGGGTTAGTAATGTGTTAGTATTACCTCCATCTTTTTTCATACTTTTGTCTGAAATCGTTAAAATTTAATGTTAGTTTTGTTAGTATTTAAGAATGACTGAACTCAAATTGTGCAGTATGGAATTATTCATGTTATATAGGGAGATTAAGTCATTATGTCATTAATTTAAGAGGCTTTATTAGCTCTCGAATACGAGGTTAAAATTAGTGACTCAAATGTATGAGAGAAAGTCTGTACTAAGTGTCATTATTAAATATGATATGATGAAATTAGGAAAATACAGTACCAATATGTCATTGATTAATTAACAGTATTTATTTTTTTTTTAAACACTTTAATTCACTAAAAACTTCCGAAATAGTTTACACTTTCTTTTTGGCATCCTGTATGCACACAATAAGAGTTCACTCATTATAGTTTGTTACTAAATCATGTTTGGTTAGTGATTTTTACAAGAAAGCTGTTGTAACTGCAACTTATACAAGACCATATTGAAAAGTCTCGGGCGTTGATTTATTTTCAGTGATCACCATAACGGAGAAATCTTGTAAAAAACACTAACGAAGTCGAGAAAATTCAGTGCTTCCGTATGTAATTTGCTTGAACAAGCCTCTTCAATAGTGGCAATAAAGTTACTACTTACTGTCCACTGGTGGGATGATGCCTTACGATATGCACGATCCTCCCCGGGGGAAACAGGGGTTGGTGACTCGTCAAGGCTATACTACTGTCCGACGGATGGATACCCCTAAGCCTCGCATTCTCCTTGCTGCGCATATACTCGGTAACGTCCTGCTCTCCGGTGGAGAGCTCCACCGCCGAGGTGGGTTGGGAACAGCCGCAGCAGAGGACGCTGCAAGTGATGGTCTTCCACTGGAAATAAGGCTCAGGTCATTCTCCAAGACAACCGCGTCCAAAAGTGCAGTACTTTACCTTCGGATCCACGCTCCTCTTAATCGCGTTGATCAGATCCGTTCTTAACGTCTCCATCTGGTACAGTCCTATCCTAGGCACCACGTCCTTCCCTACCACCACGGAAACTGTGAATTTCTTAGTGTATTCGACTGCAGGTGCGGACAGCAAGCCTCCGGGTGGGGAATAGCAGTAACATTGAAGGGTGGGATAGCGCTGTCTCATCAGTATACCCAGGATACTAGCTGTACCAGCACCTAAAGTATATTTTATGTAAGTTTTAACTTATTTTGTACCCCACCACTGGATTAAATATTTCAAATCAAAGATCGCACTCACCTAAAGAGTGACCGACTATAACGATGTCAAAGTCTCTCGTCCCACGGTCGGGGCTGTGGTCTCTAGCACGTTCGACCAACCTCTCCTCGTCTATCTTCTCCAGGATGTACTGCGCCGCCTGTACCATCCCCTTGTGTCCCAACCAGTCCTCTCGGGGCGGTTTTAAGGGAAGAGTTTCGCTTTCCGCGTTCAGGTCCGTCAAAATGTCCTACAACCGAAAAGTATTACTCTAACGGTATCATTATGAGAAAATTTCTGTCCATTTCTTCGTTTTCTCTCGCTAATACAACCCCTTAAAGCTAAGCGTTGCGTCTGTAATGCAAATTCGGAGCATTTAATTATGCCGCGGCGTTCTCCGTGCCTGGAAAAGAGCCAGACGTCTGGCCCCTTCTTTAGAGCGGAACGCTAAGAGAACAGCCGCACGAGGATAATTAATTCGCGCGTCTTTTCACGATGCTCGTCCTGAATAGCGAATTCCCCCCCCCACTTCTCCTCCGCCCCGCCGTTGTTTCCGGTGCCGGAATCCTCACCTCGAGCTGTCATAATTGCCAATGAAAAATTCAATAACGTCTCCTGGGACAATACCAGTAGATAAACTTTTTAATTAGCCACAAAAGCATTATCGGGATTGAAAAATAGCAAACAATTCGGGACTAAAATGACACTTTAGCCACTCTCATATATTAGTTACGAAATGGCCCAAAAATAATTGTGGGACTAAAATGTAACAATTCGAGTTCTGAAAACATCACAAAAATTGCACCTACAGTAAAGAATATGCGTACCTTCATGGACAACGTCCCTCTAATACTGATGACGATCTTCTTCCTATCAAAGTCAATGGCTACGAAGAAGGGCGTCTGTCCGATGTCGACGTGGTAGGTCACGTAGACGATCTGTATGTCGCCGTAGTCAGTCAGCCTGTCCAAGGCGGCGTAGTTGCACTGGCAACAGTTGTCCTCCACAATTTCCGTGTTTTCACCTCCACTGGTGGGTTTCCTGCAGGGGAAGCAACAGCAGCACCTGAAAAAAGTCGTCGCCATGTAGTTTTGTCGCTGCTATGCACGACTTATTATTTGGTTGATTTGATGTAGCTTGTCTAAAATGTGGTTAAACCTTTAATACTAAAACTAATACCAGGTTTAGACCGTACAGTAAGTTTGTCTTACTTGACACCTGTGCACAAATGACACAGTCCCATAGATTCCGTCATGACGTAGATGGGCCACCCATAAGCTCGCACGGCGAAATTGGCGAAGTGTATCACTGTTTGGAAGAGCTCCAGGTCCGAACCGTCTTCATGGAGCGACAGGAACTGCGTCTTGGGAGTTATGGCGACGCCAGAAAGAAATTCATACGTATCGTTTTTGCGCTGAAAGAAAAAATAGTTTAGTGGCCCCTTCTAAGTGCTTTGAGGAACACCACGGTTTGAATAACCGTCCTGTGCATGAACTGACCTGATCTACGATGGCCTTCTGTTCGATTTTCTGGAATTTCCTAAGCAAGACTAGCCCGACGACCACGTCAGACGGTACCACGTCCAGGTCTCTGAAGAACTCTGACAGCAGTCTTGCTATATCTGCAAAGGAATTTCTGTTTCTGTCGCTCGCATTTAAGCAGCAGAATAGGAAGCGGCACCTGTTCTGCCAGCTGTCCTGGTAAGCCCGAATGACTTTCCTAAAACAAAGTAGGCGCTAGTCGAATCTAGGGTTCTGTTATATCGTGAAATGTAGGCGCAACTAGGAGGGGGGCGACTGGGAGTGCTCCCAAAAATAAAATTAGCTCAAATAATTTAGAAAAACAATCATAACGTGTGTTTATCTGGAAGTAATTGAAAGTTGTTGTGGTTGTTGCAACTGAAGTCCTCAACACTTTGGCTGTTAATTGATTTTACGTAAGAAGGAAATACTAGTTTTTACAATAAATAATAATTTATTGTAAAAACTAGTATTTTCTTTTTAGAAAAGAATTGTTCCTGATAAAATTATACTATATCGTTATGACTTTCGAAATTAATAAACTGACTAAAATTTTAAACATAAAAGAGTAACTAAAAACACAGCTTTAACATTTTTAACACCCCCCTCAAATTTTAAAACTAGCTACACCTATACATGAAACTGATTTAAAATAGAACAATTTCGATATTTTTTTGTATTATAATGCAGTTAAATCAATCACATCTGTACAAGACTAATATCGTTAAAGTGGTGACGTTACGAAAACAAACTACAATTTTAAGTACGACGATTTCTGTCTTACTGAAAAATATATGCAGATGTGGTTAATTTGACACGTTCTAATAAATGTTATATGTACATATATACATATTTACTAAATAAGTTATTATTTCATCATTTTTTTTTCGCAATGATCATCAGGGTTGGCAAAATTCATGTTTTTTACATCATTATATTCAAATAACTTAGTCTTTTACATAGGCTTCAAATGCGCATTACACAATGGTTGTAATAAATATGTTCGAACTGTGTTAGGAAAAACCGACAAGTGTTGTAAACAAGCGTTTCCCTAAGGGATGGTCTGATCGGCGTTATTTTGATATTATTGTGGTAGGAAGGAAGTGGCAATGGAGTGGAACATCTACACTTTGGATATTTTTATAAGACGTACTTATATTAATTACCAAATCCTGTGAATGTATCATGCGTTTTCGGACTCATGTTCGTAGAAAATTTTTCTTATAATTTTTTTATAACTAGGTATTAACAACGTGACACAATTACGATTAGGTTTAATGCTCTTACCAATAACATGCACAATAATTTAGCTAGTTATTTTGAAGTTCAGTTCAGTTCAGTACAGTCATTTAATAATTTCAGTATACCAGGTACGTTCTTTTTTCATTAATAAGTCAATGAAATAATCATTTCCTTAGCATAGTTAGACATTTGTCATGTAAGAGCACAAGCCAGCTAATTTTGTGAAGTATTAATTGTAACTGGTGGCAGTAGGCATTAAAATAATTTATTTTACAAAAAATTGCTAAAATCAATGTTTTCCAATAACCGAGATAACTGAGTTTAAAGTTATTGAAAATTTTGAAGCCGGCTCTGTATCTCTAACCTACCCTAATACGTCAAACAACTTTATTTGACGATACGTCATCGATAAGCCAGTGAGTTGTGCGCGTAGCTTTTCGCGTTATAAACGAATCGTGTTATCGTTGTCATTTTGGTGTAATATCATTTGGTCTTAAAGGGTATAATAATGAATCCTATTTTTGTTAATATAATCTGATTGTATATAAATTATACAAAAATAATAAATAAATAAAGCAAGTATATTGACTTACCAAGATTCGTCTAGTATCGATGATCTTTCTTGAATCAGTTCGGCACGGGATGGTATGTGGGTAAAATGGGGAAGAAAGGAAATAATTGCAGGACAGAACCGCTTCTATTCGCTATTTGTTTAGTCTACTAGTATATTAAAAAGAACGAGAGAAAAGAAAAACAAACAACTCTATTTTATATTGTAATAAAGAGTCATATATGCTATGTTTTAAACAAATGGAAAATATTTCGTTTAAAACATGCCAACCCTGCTTTATGTGCAATCAAGTGTACTTATTTTCGAAAACTACTAAAAAAAAATTGTACTTTGCAAGTTGTGTGTATGGTAATTTATATTGTATATTCTACTTATTGAGCTCTTTGCAGATTATTGTTAGAAAAGCTAGAATTTTAGTGGCTACGCCAATTTTTCTAATTAAAAGTTATGTTTAATGGAAGCAAATACATTGTTAGGTGGTTAACTAGCTATAACTTTGAAACTGTTATTTTTAAGCTACGTCCTCGCATCGTCCAAAGCTATTCGACATATTTTCTTTCCTGGTAGTCTAATAATAAATCCAATAAATAAATACAGGGCAATTTTGAAAGACGGGTATTTTAACTAATGGCAGTAGAGATTAAAATCATTTTACAAAGTATTGCCCTAATAATTGTATTTTAATAACCGACAAAACTGAGTTTAAAGTTATTGCAAATTTTGAAGCTGACTCGTCATGATAAGAGATGGCTCGCAGTGGTTGTTGAATGTCCTTTGAATAACCTTACTAACCTTTAAACTTTAGAAAAGAATCGTGTTATGGTTAAAATGTTGGTGTTTTGCAGTGTGTACGTTGTATCATTTTGTCGTAATTTGTTGCTACAGTGATATAACAATGGTCCAAATGTATTGATAATAATAACCCGTGGATATGTTATTTGTTCACGGATAGTAGATTTTATCGTAAGTAGTCGTATACTAAAATTACTACCTAACCTTCAAAACCACCCTGTACTTCTTTTTCGTCCATCAACGTTTTCGTTCAAATTTGTCGTTACAGAATAATAATGTACCGCCCCCATTCCCCCATTTTGCATGCGAGCTTTGCAATTAATAATTATTATTATTAAATTCAAGTACTAATATGTTAGCAAGTAATGGTAAGTGCGTCTCATTTTGGATGATGCGAGGAGGTATACTGCATGTTGTATGATGTTTTGCTACATACGAAATGCCTACCCGTGAAGACGGCGTGATATCGAGCTGAAAATAAAAATAAGACAACATAACTCTTCATATTAGTGTTCGTATACGCCTAAGCACACCAAACCAACTAAAAGTTATAAACATTCAAAATGCTTTCCCCCCATTATGTATTTTCCGTCTTTTTAAATTGTCAGTGGCGGATCATATGGACAAAGTGGTGAAAGTCTCAATCTTATTTAAAAATCCACCATTGATCATTTTACAATATTAATTTCAAAATTAATGACTATGGTATGATTTCAGAGCTGATTACCATGGTCTTGATAAAGATTAAGACGTTTCTGGTAACCAATCATCAGAAGACGTGTTTTTTTTTTTTATTTTTTTTATTTATTTCATTTTCGTGCCACATACACCAAGGTGTTTACACACGTCAAAAAGACGTGTTTATACCTATTATGCAACAGCTCCAAAATTATACATTAAATCATGCCATTAGTGAAATATTAATAATAATCAGTTACAATTATAATAAGTCTAGAGAACCCACTCTTTGATATTTCTACAGTTATTTTTACACCTTCTTTACACAAAAAATTCGTATAAGCATTCAGTCACTCTCCCCAGTCACTAACCTCTGCCTCCAGTTCCTGGTACTCCCCGATCTCTTGTACTGGAATTTCGATTCAGAAGCTATCATGGACCTTTGGTACTGCTTCATCTTCACCCAAGACCTCCCAGCAGTGTCGTACGTACACCAAACCGTTATAAGAACGGACAAAAGGACGAACCAATTAAAAATTACCATACCTGGCGAAGAAAGACACGAACGATTGGAGATATGGCCTGCCCTGTAAAGATGCTCGACTTACCTAACACAGTTTCTTTGGCTTTTTCTATGGAACAGTCTACGTAATAGTTAACAAGCCAGGCTATCCCGGCCGATAGCCATCCGGCTTCTATTATCATCACAGCTGAAAATAATAGTACAGTGTTGTCAAAAATAGTTTTCACAGACACAGAGCTTCATATCAAATGCGATCTTTCTGTACCGCGGAAAAAACGAGCAACTGAGATGTGATTGACCACGCCAATGGCTTGCCTCGCAAAGGTACAGTCCTACAGAAACAGAACTATCTCATCTACGAATTGGAGATGAATGGAAGATGATAAATCAAGATCCTGTCACAACTAGGCGATCAAACGGAAATATATTACGAGCTCTTTGTCGAGGACTGGCAAACATATTAGATTGATAACGGGGAACGTGTATATATCGGAAATCAAGGCGGATAGATTAATATTTTAAAATTGTTTCGAAGTAAACCCATAAGTCATGTGTCGAGGTTGTAATAAATCAAAAGGTAACGTAATTCCAAATAGAGGTGGATTTAATGGTTTTTGATACAAAATAAACTATAAATTATAGATTTAAACTTTGTCTTTGTCGAATATTTCGTGAATATTTGGCTTATTGTTACAATAATTGAAAAAGATCCCAGGAGATTAAACGTAATCCCACAAAATTAAAAGCAATGCCGTGGGATTAAAAGATCAAAAGCAATCTCAAGGGATTCAACGTAATCCCATGGAACTAAAATCAATCTCACGGGATTAAAAGCAATCCCACGGGGTTAAAAGAAATCCTACGGGATTAAAATCAACCCCACAGGATTAAAAGCAAACCCACGGGGTTAAAAGCAATCCCACGGGATTAAAAGTAATCACCAAGAAGACGAAATTTTTTAGGTTTGCATATGCAACATACACTGTGTGCCAGATTAGATACCTCGGCATCGGCTACTCGTTTATTATAAGAGATAGGAGGATGTAATTCGACATTTTGTAAAAAAATCGCTTTGTGTGTGACTTACTTAGTCTGAGGTAGAGTATATACTGCATGGATGACCTTTTTCCGGTGTCGAGAATGCTTCCACGCACGGCCACTGCACAGACGCATATTTCTATGACCATGGAGAGTATTAGGATGGCCAGGTACCCGACGATAAGGCCCCACAGCAGTTTGACGCACTGCACGCTGCGGTCGTACTCTACCAGGAAGAGGATGACGACCAGTATGACGGTCCTGGAAGGTAAAAAAGAAAAACGGTAAGAGTTAGTATAGTAGCAAAACTATTAAAAGTATTGGTCTGTGCATACATTCGAAGAGTTGTTATTGAATCCAAAATGTCCTTTTAACAAACAAAATATACGGAGTGGACCATTAATAACGGGCCATAGAGCAGGGGCGACATCTTTGGGATAAAATATGAAGATTTAGCTAAACATGTTCCTGCAGAAAAAAAATCGTTAGCCCATAATTAATGGTCCGCCCTGTATAGTGTGTCCTAAAACGATTACAACGTTTGAAACACGCTTCTTTCTAATTTCTATTTTGTGGCAACTGCCTGAGACCATCTGAAATAAAGCGAATTTTGATGGAAGTTTAATAAAACACCGACTTTTCTCATGGGATCGTACATCTCCCCCTTCGGTTATATCGAAGAAACATTCCCTTACTTATATCCCGCAATGACGACATTAAGGGTGTCAATAGGGAGGACTCGTCTCTCCATTGACACTTCTAGTGGCTACATAACGTCCATATGTGTTCCCTTGTCCAACCTTCGCGTTGCTTTAGAAGCATTTACTGCCTTTTTCGTATATTAATCATAACACGAGATGGATCGTTACATATCGACCCTCCGTTTATACGTTCGAATGATAACGCGATTGTAAATACACTGGGAAACGGTATTTTTGAAATAAGTTTCAAAGCTGCAATAGAAGTCGAATTAAAGACGGAGAAGAATTGTCAGATTAAATATGCACACCGAATTTGGTTAAATTATCTCAAGCGGTTTAGAAATAAGAAATTAAAAACTGATTTTTTTCTTTATTTTTGACTGGACAGTGGCTATCCTAAGACACCACATCCCAGCTAGCAAAGTAGTTCTATAAATTTAGAGTAATAGGAGATTTATATTCTGTTAATATTTTATAGTTGTATCTAGAATACTAAATTGTTGCATTAATGTGGCACAGACTATTTTACCTTCAGATACTGAATTGTTTTTTAAATGTGTTTCAAGAACGTTCTTAGAGCATAATTTATAGAACATTTATAAGATAACTGCTAATGTAGTCCTATAAGTGCGTGTACAATAACACAATTTTACAGCAACGGTGCAACGGTCCAATTGCTGTAAAAGCGATGCAAAATAGTGCTTTATAGAATTATACCATCTCCTGTGACACTTATAAAATTATTCTGTAATGTCGTTTATAGTTTAATTATAGAACTATTGTGTAAGGCGTTGTTAAGTTATAATTCTGCTGCGGAAAACAAATTACAGTTAAAAAATGAGTGATTCAAGTTCTGAAAAGCTACCAAGCGATATTGAAGAGACAGCAGGTAATGCTCTATTATCAGTAATTCCCAAAAAGTCAAAGGCAGTTTATGATTTGGCATACGAAAAATTTGTTACGTGGTGTGATGAGAAGAAAATTAAACATATTAATGAGAAAGTTTTACTTGCATATTTTGAGGGTAAGAAAGATCTAAAAGTTTCCACATTATGGACACTTTACTCAATGTTAAGGTCTGAACTAAATCTGAAAAGGAATATTGATATTAAAAAATATACAAATTTGGTAGCATATATTAAAAGGCAAGCGGACGGGTACAGTGCTAAAAAGTCAAAAGTTTTTATTAAAGAAGATTTTGCCAAATTTTTAGTGGAAGCTGATGACAAAGAATACTTAATGGCTAAGGTTGCAATGATAATTGGAATGGCAGGAGCATGCAGAAAAGCAGAATTAACATTTCTTCCAGTTGAAAATGTTATAGACGAAGGAAGCCATTTTCGTGTTGATATCCCACCTTCAAAAACAAAAGTTATACGGCAGTTTGCAATTACCACTGGAGACATTGAAAATACGAATCTTGTTGAAATATTAAGAAAATATATTAAGTTGCGTTCCCAGGTTCTTAAACACAACAGATTTTTTGTAAAATATGCGAATGGAAAATGTACCAGAAATCCTGTGAGAATTAACACATTTAGCAGTCTGCCAAAAGTTATTACACAATTTCTCGGTCTTTCAAATCCTGTTCTATATACTGGCCACTGCTTCAGAAGAAGCTCTGCCACTTTCCTAGCAGACAGTGGCGCTGATATTTTAAAATTAAAGAGGCATGGAGGTTGGAAATCTAGCTCTGTTGCGGAGGGATATGTTGAAAATTCCATGAATAATAAAAAACTTATAGCGCAAGAAATATTTGGTGAAACATCTAATGCAATGTGCGCCGCTTCCCAAATAACAGCAAGTTCGAGCAATGAAAAAAATATGTCGTCGGGAATTAATTTGAATAATTGCAATAATTATATTATCAATATTTATAATAATTAATTAATTTATAATTTATGTTTTTAACTTGTATTATAACAGTTTAATAAATAGAATAATTCTTTTTGTCACTAATTTTGAAATACATTTTTCGTCACCAATTGCATAAAATTTTACTTTATGCAACTAGTTACAAAAAGTAAGACGTTTCATAATGTCAATCAGTTTTAAAAAGTGTCACTTTATATGTCAAAATTAGAAAAAAATTCTTTAAGACCTGTGGGAACGTTTATTCAACGATTCTATAAGTATATCCTGCAGACCCTACAGAATAGCTTAAAGAACTAAAAAGTTCTATAGAACTGTGCCCATTTTTATGGTATAAGTGTTGTAAGAACGTTTTGAAAATGTTCTTAGAATAAACATTGCTCTATAAAATTTGCTCTGGAAACGTTCTTACAATTTTTATAGAACAGGAAATTGTTAGCTGGGAATCATATAACAAAAATCCCTTATTTTTGGCCACAGAATCTTCCCTGGACTTTTGACCTTTACTTAAGAAACATCTTGTATACGCTGCACCTTGTATATTCGTGATAACGCCGTACTAGTTTTAATAAAGCTAAACATATAACTTTATTACGTAACTGACGAGGAATATTTAAACCGAAACGCAACGGGATATTTTTTTTTCAGACATTTCGAGCCCCCCTTTAACTGCCTATGAATATTAAGGGCCGATTAAGGCATCCCATCCGCGGGTAATGAAGTTAGAACGCAATTAAACGACAAAAACAGGATAGGCGAATCCACCCGCTCAAACCAAGGCCCTCCGGCTTTTCCTCGAAAGAGCGGAAAAAGCGTCCGCATAAAAATACCCCGGGACGCAATAATGAAAATTGGCGTCGCGCGGCGTCGTCGTCGACGACGCGAATTATTGACGACCCACTTTAAACCCATGAAAAATTTATTGGCGGCGCGAAATTCGCCAGGATTGAATCCCGAGGATCGCGGGACCTTCGCGAAAGGTGGAGGAGCGGGGACGAGTGGCTCTCGAATTATTTCTTTGTCTGCCTCGGTCCGACGCGGAAAAATCCGAAGGATTACGTTTCCAATTTAAAGAATAATTCATGAAAGAGAGATTCATGAACTAATATATACAGGGTGTTTTTAAATAAAGTAGCAAAAATGAGGCCACGGATTCGTTAGGTCAAAATATTTAATCTAACATACCTGTATCCCACGTCGCGTAATGAAAAAGATACAGGATGTCAAAATTAAAATTTTATTTTCGATATTCGTAGATAACTTCTTAAGAAATCCAAATCTAATATATAAAACTCTCGTGTCACAGTTTTAGACGCCATACTCCACGGAAACGGCTTGACCGATTTTTATGAAATTTTATATGTATATTCGGTAGGTCTGAAAATCGGTCGTAATCTATTTTTCATACCCCTAAGTGATAGGGGTGGTCCACCCCAAACAATTTTTTTTTATTTTTTGGACAAAATTTTTTATTTTTATTTTTTTTATGATGTGGCATTAAAAAATACATACAACCCTTAATGTTCATCCTTCTATTACAAGCCCCTATTTTTTAATAACCATTTTAGTAATTTAATCATTTTTAACCCTGGTCGATAACTGATCGATTATCACTAGATTAGTTATCCCCGCCAGGCATCTACCGGTGTCACTTCTCACCCAGTAAACACCACGGAGTAGGGATGAGAACGAAGCCGGTCTCCTGTCTCTCTCTCACAATAAGCCTTCTTTCACTCCCTACACAGTTTTCGACCATTATTATTGTGTATGAATCGAGCGTAATAGTGACGTTTACAATTGTCATTTTACCTTCTAAGTGTAATTCTCAAGTAAATTTATTATTAATTTGCTGGGCCATAATTATTTATTTCCTATTTTATCAATAATTAATAAAATTATTAAATTTTAATTGTAGTTCTCATTATTAGTTAATTAAGTGATCTACATAACCTCAAAAGTACGCAACACGTGTCACGAGATCCCGCCAACAACGGCTATTATTTTACTATATGGATATTTTTTTGTACAGTGAACAACGCCAACAAGACGTAAAAGGGCTAATTTGGGCCGTCAAATACATAAAATTGCAGGCACGCGAAATAATTCAAAAAATGAATATTCGTGTTTTGTTATTCTTATAGGCCGTCTTCGTTCACAGTGCGCCATTCCTCTTTTAGTCATATACCACATCTCCACACACTTACAAAAAGTTAGTTCTTTTTTATTTAACTGCCAAAGTATTCACTAGAAATAATTCATATGGCAAAATAACGTTTGCCGGGTCACCTAGTATTTACATAAAATTTGTGAATCAGGGGTTTTGCGGGCGAGAAATTCAAATTTGTTTCTAATTTTGACGTCACTAGTAGAGGGCGCCACTTGTGGCACACCATGTCTCTTTTAAATGGCAGAACTTTTTTGCAGCTTAGTGTATCCATCTGACTATCGAAACAATCGATTCTCCTACCTTATATCTGAAAAAGACATACCTTGCTGCGTTAGAAGTAACAGTTTTCGAAAAAAATAGGATTTATTTGAAATATTCAGTGCACCGAATGAAAACTGTTATCATTTTACGAAATAGCTATTTATGATATACGTGTTAAAAGTAAGATTTTATTTTGTGAGTGAAGATGATTAAAAAACGAGCGTAGCAAGTTTTTTAACTTCACGAACAAAATAAAATCACTTTTAACACGTATATCATACACTATTTTTTCTACAAAACAATCGGAAGAACTTTAAACTCAATAAAAATAAGAAATCAAAAAATACCACACAGATCGCATTGTTTATGAACCAAAATTTTCGTAGCAACCAATGTTGTTGTTAGTTCCGAAAAAAACGCAAAAATATTGACAGCATTTTCTAGTAATATTATAAGTATAATAAATAATCTCGATAATGAGCGTAACGAATCCATCCCCGCTGAAATCGAAGAAGCCGCCAGTCGAGCAACATTGGAATTATTGCCGGCAAAATCAAAGGAACAGTACGAAATCGCTTATAGACGCTTTTCGAAATGGTGCAACATTAAAAAGGTCCCTGGGAAATGTAACGAAAGCGTTTTTCTGACATATTTTGAGGAAAAGCCAAGATATGGAAATCTTCAACGCTGTGGTCAAATTATTCCATGATCAAAACTATGTTAAAAATAAAGCAAGATCAAGATATAAGCAAACATTATAAACTTATTGCTTTTTTAAAACGGAAGGGTGAAGGATATCAAGCAAAAAAGTCAAAAGTTTTGACGAAGACGCATATCGACAAATTTCTCACAGAAGCAGAAGACGAAAAGTATCTGATGATGAAAGTCGCAGCAATAGTGGGTGTCTTCGGGGCGTGTCGCCGGGAGGAATTGTGTCAAATGACCATCGACAATATCGAATATTTGGGCACTTCGGTTGTTGTGACCATACCAGATACTAAAACGAAAGTGCCTCGGACTTTCAGTGTTGTTGGTGAATTCTATTTAAACTTTTTTAGAAAGTATATGGCACTCCGGCTACCCAACGCTGACCATAGACGACTTTTTCTTAAATATATGAAGAATAAATGTGTTAAGAATCCAGTCGGAATTAACATGTTTGGTAAACTGCCTGCCGACATTGCAGAGTTCTTGAATCTATCAAATCCTCAACTCTACACCGGACACTGTTTTCGTCGTTCATCGGCGACATTGTTAGCAGATTCTGGTGCAAATCTTACTACCATCAAGAGACATGGAGGATGGAAATCTTCGACGGTAGCTGAAGGCTACATTGAAAATTCACTGGAACAGAAGAAGGAAATTGCGTGCCAAATACGTCCTACTGCTGCAACTACTAGCAAGACCACCAGTACTACCAGTAGTATTTCTACAGAAAATAGATGTGTCACACATGTTGACAGTAAAACCAACTTAAGTATGATGACTCCGCAGGGAATTACAATTTCAAATTGTTCTAATTTTACTATAAATGTTAATAGTAATAACTAGTTAAAATGTTGGTTTGTACTTATTTAAAATAAAAAGTTGTTCATGTGTTTGTTAAAATGTTTTATTAATTTTCAAAACAAAATTTAAATAAACTTTGATTTACTTTTAACACTAGTGTTAAAAGTAACTTACTTTTAACACGTGTGTCAAAAAATGACATTTTTAACATCAAAAATGACAATTAAAAAGCCCACTTAACAGTTTTGTAGATAAAATATATTTTGGCCATTCTTAGCTCTATGACAATCATAGTACCGTTTCCAAGGATACCTATTCCCTTTTAAATCAGTGTCCAAGTCCCAGATGCCATTAATAGTAAACTAGATGCGGACTGAGAGACGTCATGTTTAATCCAATATTCCCCTTGGCAAGTCTCGTATCATACGCGTAACAAGATTACAGCACAGACCAACGCGAAGGGATTAAATATTCAACGAACTATGAGGTATCTGCTGGTTAATTTAAAATCTATAAATGATTAAAGTTTCGCGCGATATAAAATCGATGATGCAGCGAGAGACACAACTAATACTGGTATTATAAAACGTGCGTCTGTGATATTTACATCGTTTACCGATCCAAAATAAATTCAGGTTTATGAAGGTGCCTGATTTTTGCCAGTGGAGGTGTTATTTTCGGTTACAAATATTTGGAATTTTGTTTGTGGCAGATCAAACACATGGGTATTTTCATTGTGCGCATCGTGTAATTCTGCGACACACATTCTGCAAAACGAAATTATTTTACGTTGGCTTTGTTACGATATAGGTGTGCTGTATGTAATATATCTACATACCTGTTATGTAAAAATACACATAGTAGTAGCACAGACATTTTACAGAAAAAAATAATAATACGTTCTTTGACTTGAAAAACGCAGTATTATTTACATAGTATCAATACCAAGGTGGCCACATTGGACTTTTAAGGGCGCTGTATTCTTGAAATAGTGTTTTTTACCAATACAAGTAATTTTAAACATTTAAGAACTGAATAGTATATAGTTTAGCAAATAACACCAATGTTATCTCATGTCACCAGTGAATATTCTAAAAATTAGGGTAATTAATCTTAACATGTTTAAATACGCAGGGAGCGCATTCACCGAAACAGGACAAAGTAGAAAAAGCATGTTTATGAAGTTCTAGTAAATAACGAAGCCACTTTGGATGTTATTGGTTAAATCATTTAAATAATCCATTTAATCCTAATAAAAAAAGTATAGAAATATTTTTTATAAAAAGGTTTGTTTTTCTTCTACACTTCGATAATTGTAGAAAAGCACGGTTAAATTAAAAAATATTAAATAATGAATTATCACAAATATTGTAACACTTGGTATATAGGTATGTTTGTTTCAATCGACTCAAAATTACGTATTCTATCACCTCCTAAAATTATTATAACGACTTGCAAGACACCCTGCATATCTAGGAAAAAAGTATTAATTTTTTTTACGGGGAAAACTGACATCTTGTTGCCTGCCAAGAGAGATAAAATGTCAACATTTTTCCCCGTTACAGAAAAAATAATATAATAATAATATGAAAGGAGAACTTTGGCATGTTAACTAACACATTCTCACAATGTAATTACAATTTGCACGAAAATTCAACTATGCTTTTGAGCACGCTTATAGAAAGAACATATTTTTACGTAATATCGGAGACATTTCTAAATTATTTTCGCACCAAAATTCCCTTCTTAACTCGCAGCCTTGACACTCGGAATTGAAATTCGCGGCCCCCTACCACATTTCTAGCAGGACGAGTGACAAACGACCCCGGGAATTGGTTTTTTATGAGTGTATCTGTGGAGATGTGACCGCCGTCGTCCCCTTCTATCACGCTTTCACAGGATTACTTCTGAAATTTACGTACACGTTTAAGTTATACTGCCCCTGTAAGCGACCACACATAATAAAAAAGTATTAGCATTGACTTTTAGAGTTAAAAAGTCAATGGTATTAGTTAAGACACGTTACACTGGAATAGATTTTCGCTTGTAAGGGTAACATAATCAGGATACGTAGCCACGGCCGCTTCGTGGACGATACGAAAGATCCGGCGCCGAAGGACCACATCGCGAAAGAGTCATCTGCCGCCCCGCCAGTGCGTGGGTGGCTCATTTTTCGAAGTCGGCGGTCTTAGAAGGGGGCGGGTAGGCGAGAGGGATGTATTGATTGTGCTATCGGTGGCAGGAACAGGTTCGGGTCTAGATGGCAGGACACGCGGACGTCCTTACGCGAGGATGCGATACAAGGGATGGGATGGAATGTTGTTTTTACGCCTGTGTTTGACGTTCGGTTGAGGCGGGCGCCGGAAAGGTCTCAAAGGGGTTTTGATCGTTTTCCGAATAGGTCGCATCTTTGATGTGCTTGGATATGCCGGATTTTTTGCAGTGTGTTGTAAATCTTGTAAAAATCTACGAAATTTACATGAATTCTGATTATTAATAACATTATTGATATTTTTCAAAAATTTTAACGCTCCCTAACGGTACATTTTTGCATATAAGTAAATTAGTAAGAATCTACATGGAAAAATTTCATCTGTATTTAAGTACAATAATATACTTCAAATTTTAAACTTCATTTAAGTGTATATATGTATTAATTTAGTAATAAGGTACATGAGAGAAATAGCGTGGAATAAGTGTATTCATCTTGATATTAGTATAGCTTTCTTTCAGTGCAGGATGGTCTGCTGGTAGATGTATTTCAGGAACACTCTGTATACGATAATTATTTATTAGCATTGCGGTATTAATTATCAATAATATTACACTAATTAAAAGTTTTAACACTGTATTAGTAATGCATTAGATTAGCCTGTTTGCTTAAATAAGAATATAAGAAACAATTTTTTAATACATATTTTAAAGTTAAATTTTACGATTTTTACAATCTATGTTAATATTATTTTTGTTGTTTTTTTGTTTTCAAAAAGTGCTGATATCTCAGAACCTATTAACGATAAAGATAAGTGTAAGTTTCTTGAAAACCCATTTAAAAGTACTGCCCAGAAACATCAAAAGAATATACAGTAAAAATAAACAAGAAAAATATTGAAGCCGGAAATATTTTCTACGGCTGTGCCTTCCAAAACACCCCGTATGCATTGCTCGAACTCTGTGAGGGTCGTTAAATTAGCTCTTCACGTCCTTCGCAGGCTTCAGCTGACAGCGTACCTCTACATGGATCTTATCCTTTATAGATTACGCCGTGTACGTTTTTTGGTGCTATCGATTGATTATTAATACCAAACAGAAAAGCAAGCGCCATATGTCACAAAGTTAACATTTTTCAGGGTTCTCTTCGGATGTGGAAAATCTAAAACATCTAAATTTACTTCATTTTTGTAAGTGTAGATCTCACTCTGAAATTTGGGCCACCCTTTACCGCCACCCTGTGTTAAAATTCAGCCTGCGGCAAAAATCAAAGCCGAGCTGCAAAATCCGATGAAATATTTAAATCGTCAGAATATGTAAAACCTAAATCCTGAATCTGGGGATCCCACATATCTCAAACCGTATAGGAATTATGTAATGCCGTTCGTTCTTTCCTTTTCCCAAAGGGAACAAAGAACGTTATTTTTAGAGTAGAATCAAAAGGCCACATTTTTATCGCATAAATATGCAGAGAAGAAGGAATTTATACACTGGAATCGCACCAATCGTGGGAGAAAATGAGAACTCATAAAAATGCGTCGAATCAGTTAAGCAATTTGTAAGAAGGGGGGGTGAGGGGTGGGTTAAATAATTTGAATAGAAGAAGAGGAAGATTTACGTCCAGAACTATATTATAATTCAAAGGATGATTCAGTCATGTCATTAATTTTAACCAAATAATCGGAAGGCCTAAGACAGAAAACCGAAAAAAAAAATGTTTCCTCGACCTAAACAAATCATATATTGTGTTGATAACAATTTCCTAGGCATGACATCACAGAGTGTCGTGCAGTGAAACGAGCAACATCACACCTGCGTTGCAAGCTTCAACTTCCCGAAGTCAACTTTCATTGAAAGGAAATAAATAAAGCTGAGGTATTTACCTGTTTGAATTTGCATTCAAATAGAAAGGTCAGAACGCTAAATAACGCACGAATATACAAAATATAACCTCAAATATGCACACATAAAGTTCGAAAGCCACTTCTTCGATAACAACAATTTCAAGGCGATTACAGATATCCCAAAGCAAGGTCTGGACGCAAAATCTAACATTGTTATTGTGATTGTACTGCTGGTTGCACATTCACACTTTCTTCGACTTCATCGAGATACAGACGTATAGAAGTTATTGTAATAATAATGATACTTCTCCAAAACAATTTTTATTGATCTTTTCGTTAGAACTCTGTTGGTGAGTGTAACAATTAAGAACTTATGTTAAAAGTTCGAAGTAGATGTCATTACAAATAGGTCAGCAGTTTAAAACAATTATTATTATTATGGCAATATATAGTACGTACTTAAGCTTATTCATGTCTAATACTAGCGAAAATTTTAAAATTTGATTTTGGAGTTGTATGAATTGGTTAGTGACAGTATATGCTCATTGAATAATATACTATTAAAATCATTGTTTGCGAATTTTATTATTACTCCAAATAAAAAAATATTTAGCACTTCCATAAGAATCTGAAAAACGTTCAGTAAATAAAATAGAAATAAGACTCTAACAAGATTCTCAAGTCGGCGACGTAAAGCCGTACTCAAGAAAACCTTATCGACGAATCAGTAGATATTTAGATGGGAATTAGTTGACAGTAAGGTTTCTTTGTCCTTGTTTTTTTATTATTTTTGTTTACTGGAACAATTCAACGAAATTCAGTGCAAAGTTTCCTATGTTTTCGTAACAAATATATAGCATTATAAGAAAACAAAAGAAATAATAGTTCCAAAAGCTTCCAGTGTTCAGAGCTACATTCAAGCATAAAAATCTGTAGGCTTTCGTATGTTTCGTATGTTTAATAATTGAATGTCATTATTTAATGCGATTAATCTGCGTATGATTTTAAGACAAAATATGCATATAAACGTAAGATCTATTTTTTTCTTTGTTTTTGATATACAGGGTGCTAAAGATTCTTTTGAAAAATTGTTTCTTTAACTTCGGAACTACATTAGATATTATTTTTTTTAAATTGTTGATTGTTTGAAAAAATCCCATTCATTTATCATTGAATCCTTCCAGGATGATTATTATCGGTATTAAGCTGACGTCTATTCTACTAAATAATGAAAATTTCACACCTCTACTTTAAAACCAAGAAGATGCCTTTATTTTGACTCGATAAGTCGAAATTTTTTGACAGTTCAGAAGATAAATTTATATGGTCTACACATTGGCATCTTATCTATATACATATGAATTTCATCGAAATTGCGTCATGTTGTAAAAAATATATTTCTACCAACTTTAGTGACCTAAAATTGCCAAAGAACGATAGATTGGACTACTACCTATCTGAGTTTTAGCATTTGATGTAACTAAAGTTGTTTTTTTTTTATTTAAAATATATATATTTTTTAAAATATGGTGGATATACCTGCACAACTCAACAGATCGTTTCCATACATTTGCTTTTGATTTTCTAGTGTTACCTGGAATTAGGTTTTGAATTTCTTGTCTAATAACTTGCTGATTTTCTTTATCAAAGCGCGACAATTCACTACACACTTATTAAACTCAACGTACATACGCTTTGAACTAGTAATTGGCATCTACTGTGACAGAACCGTTTAAATAAAAATGCCAAAATCAACATATGTCAACAACAACAACACCTTGGCCGAGTCAAATTAATTTAGAATGTCAGGTTTGATTTATACTTGGAGTGTGAAATTTTCTTACCGAATACCACACGAGCGTAAATTATTCCTGGAAATTTTTATGCTCTTGTGATATTACATATAAGTGACAACTCAAATAGAAACAGCGCAATATCATCTATCTCTATTCACGTCATATAGACCGTTATTACGGTTAGTGCCTAACCCCAAGAAAGTCGTAACCGCCAAACGGTCTCCAATCTGCGTTACGACCCTCCTGGAGACGGTCCCCGTTTCGACCCTTTAGTCGGTCTCTGTGTCGCAATCGGCCACCAGATACGGTCAATTATTTCGGCGCTATGGGCGGGAAAGAGCGACGCGAGCGGCGGTTGCGGGGGCGGCCGTGTGTCGTCCGTCAACTCGAAATCCTGCAGGATCGCTCGGAGCACTAGCTTGCCGATTCGGCCGTAAAGTTACGACCGGATGGAATACACGGTACTGGGTGAGCTTAAATGAAAAAATAAAGCGAAAGCGTAGCCTTAAACTCGTAAAAAGGATTGAAACTTCAGTATTCCCAATATCCAGGGTGTTCCTAAAAAGAGACCGAAATGTATTCGAGAATGAAACGATTTTAGAATGAAATCGTTCGAGATCGCAAACGAATTTCTCTATCTAACATCAAACAACATCTTTTCGAAAACTGCATCCCACAGTTCAAAACAATTTGACACTGATTGCACGATTTCTTAAACTGCCTAATCCAAATGCGATCTTAAACCTCCCTCCTAGCCGAGATTATGGGGCAGATCTTTTGAATATATAAAGACATGGTGGCTCGAAATCTAATTCTGTCGATGAAGGCTACATTGCAACTTCTACTGAAAACAACAAGAAGTCTATAAAGCATTACGTCAGAATGCATTAGAAGGAATTGATGGAATTCAGTATCTGGTGAAAAAAAAGGGGCGTAGGAGAAGGAGCAATTGCAGAAGAGGTGCTACTAACCTACTCTTTCAATGTGGAGAAACGGTTTGCTTGTTTATTCATTCCAAAAGATCAAGTAATGAACATTATACATTCTTAATATAGGACATGTCATCACATTAACAAAACATTTTAACATCATCAATGACCAAAATGTTCATGAATCGAGTAGAAGAAAGTTTTTTAATTCTGACTTGAATTTATTTTGTGATTTTATACTTCTACGATTGTTCGGCAATTTATTGTATACAGTATGCGCCAAAAGTATGGAATAAATTCAATAAAAACGAAACAATTATTTTTTGGGAAAAATCCTCGAACAGGTCGATTTTTAATTTAAAAAATACATACATATTTTAGCGTAAAATGCGATTTTCAAATGTCATTTGTTTTCGAGTAATGACGTCATCGATTTTTTTTTAAATGGCAACACCATATTTTTTTCCTTGATTCTAAAAGATCGTTTAATTCTCTATCAGACAGTACTAAAATGTTGCCCTCTTACATAGGAAAGTTTTCGAGTAAATGACGATTGAATATTAGAAAACGTAAATCAATTAAAATAAAGCAAAAACGTTATCAAGTTTAGTTTTTCGAATTCCATAGTTCTTTTATGGATCACGTAGGTGAAAATCTTTGCAAAGTGTCATTGTCACACCGACTTTCTAATAAGTATTGTAAGCGACATAGAAATTATTATTCAATTTAAAGTATTATGGCACATTTAACTGTTACTCAAAGAATTGAAACTTTAATTCTTATCGGATGCGGGAATATGACTAGAACTCAGCAGGAAGTTTGCGATTTATTTAATGAAAAATGTCCAGATCGCCCTATCAGCCAATCAACAGTCAGTAAGGTAGAGTATAAATTTAGAGAAACTGGCAATGTTGTAAATATTCCAAAACCTGGACGTCCAAGCATTAATGAAAATCAGAAACAGAACATTTTGATAAGTATGGTGGATAATCCTCATAATTCTTCACGATTGGTTGCATTAAACAATGACACTAGTCAGAGCACAGTGCTACGCATCTTGAGGAAGGAAAAATATCATCCCTACAAAATTCAACTTGTGCAGGAACTCAATGAAGATGATCCCGATCGCCGCTTACACTTTTGCGAAATTCTAATGGATTTATGTCAAGGAAAGAGAAATTTACACCGGCAAATACTTTTTTCAGATGAGGCCAGATTTTGTCTGAATGGTACAGTAAACCGTCAAACTTGCAGATATTGGAGTCGGGAAAATCCTCATTGGATGGCAGAGGCACATACCCAACACCCTCAGAAATTAAATGTGTGGGCTGGAATAGTTGACGACAGAATAGTAGGGCCTTTCTTCTTTGAAGGAACCATTACAGGACAAAGATATTTAGAGTTTCTAGAAAATGACCTTGTTCCAGCCCTTGCAGTAATTTTTCCTAACAATAATGACCCTGACATTCCTGACGATACCATATGGTTTCAGCAAGACGGTGCACCTCCGCACTATGCGCGCCCTGTACGAGATTTTTTGGACAACTGTTTTCCTGGGAGGTGGATCGGCAGACGCGGACCAATAGAATGGTCTGCAAGATCGCCAGATCTTACACCTCTTGACTATTTTTTATGGGGATATTTGAAGTCAAAAGTGTACATTAATAAACCACGTAATTTAGAAGAACTTCAAAATCGCATTCGGGACGAAATACGCAGAGTTACCCCAGAAATCATTCATAATGTGCAAGAAGAATTTCTTCACAGACTTACGCATTGTCAAGAAGTTGGTGGATGGCAATTCGAACATTTAATTTAAGTATAAAATTTAATCAATTGTATTTTATTTTACATACCTCAGAATTGTTACTTTTTTATGGATAAAATTTACGTTTTCTAACATTCAATCGTCATTTACTCGAAAACTTTCCTATGTAAGAGGGCACAATTTTAGTACTGTCTGATAGAGAATTAAACGATCTTTCAGAATCAAGGAAAAAAATATGGTGTTGCCATTTAATAAAAAATCGATGACGTCATTACTCGAAAACAAATGACATTTGAAAATCGCATTTTACGCTAAAATATGTATTTTTTTAATTAAAAATCGACCTGTTCGAGGATTTTTCCCAAAAAATAATTGCTTCGTTTTCATTCATGTGCGTCGCAGATGCTTGTCGATGCAACGAATTAACCTTTTTGGATATCACCCATATCCAAGACAAAGGCAGTTACCTATACGTAATCATTTCGGATACGAAAACAAATATTTCTAATTTTACGATCATGGAAGAAGCTTTTTCAGTCAATGCTGCAGAAATGTGTCCAAAATACATCTTGCGATATGTGGCTGGAAAATATGCTACACAACATGTAGCCATCAACACAATTTCAAAAACGTTTCCAAAAGTGGCTGTATTTCTTGGGCTCTTTGATCCAGAAAGTTTTACCGGACATAAAATGAGGCGTTCTTCGGCAACATTACTGGCCAATGCTGGGAGTGATATTACCATTGTAAACAAAAAACTGTTTTTCTGACACTTAGTTAATGTTAAATGTCAACTTTTAATAACAGTTTTCGTCCAATTCCAATACTTTAAATACCACACCGACAAACTAAATCAATTTACAGGCCTTCTACAGCAATGATTAATTTGCCTTGACCGCTTCAAAATGAAATGATAAAATAATAACCTCTTTCCGCGTCCGCCGGGGTTGAGTGAGCGAATGCCGATGGAGGTACGGCTGCGAAACTGGGTTAATGCCTCCGCCACCGTGATGTATGAAGTTGCCGAAGCCGCCTGGGAGCGGGCACGGGCGCCTCCCGTTTTTCAACGGGGGAACAAGAGACGGATCTCTGGAAATATGAGCCTGCAGGTCGCTATATAATTTTCCTTTATGCAAAGGCTTAGTGCGCTCGCGTTCTGTATATTACGGTTCGAACGAGTACCGCCGCCATAGGAGATTTAATTAATAATAAGTAGAGTAGCAGGAAATGCTACCAACAACTAGGGCTAGAAAAAACCAAAGTGTAAACTATTTCAGTTTATCATTATTAAATTTTGATTCAAATATCTAGACTTTTACTTGAATAGAATTTTTGTTGGTCCATGAAAGCCATTGCCATTATTTGTTCTGCACGTGCTTCGCCCGACATGGAGTAACAAATGGCTGCTAGATGTAGCTTGTGACATTTCGCGTACCCTGTAGAGCTCCAAAAGATGAATCCTTGCTTTGTTAGAACATGACACTGACACAGGAAGAGGCTACTAGTAAAGTCGCTGGTATCGGCCGAAACGAAATCCAGGCTGAGTGGAGAAAGGAGCCCGGGGGCCCACCTCTACATGGCGTCCGGTTATACAGCGCAATAATGTGAGCGAAGAGAGATAATCTGACGTATTTTATTCTGCCAAGAATATTGGCGCGCACTATAACATTTAAAAACTGACAAACACAAAATTTAACCTTAGATTAACAATATGATGTTTATATAGAACAGCTTCGTAATTGTTGTTTGAAATTTTTCAGTTAATAGAATCAATATAGTGGATTAAATAAATACATTTTTAGGTTCCTCTAATCAATACTTTTATGATGAACTAAAATAATAATAAAATATTGAATTAACAAATATTTGTTACAAAACATCAACGTATTTTATTCGTTTTATTTTTATGTTAGTAAAACGTTGCGTTATTAACATTTAGATAATACCTTTAATACATTAAATTCACATATGTATTGATAACGTTTAATTATACGTTTCATAAACGTTATAAAAGAAACGTAAATTTCTAGCGTTCATTCACTTCAACCTCTAAATGAAATGTGAATATTATTAACATGTTTTAAACGATATATTGTATACGTTTTTAATTAAAAATAAACGTTGAATTTAACAACGTACAACGTTTAATCAACCACTACAACGTTTTTAAAACGTTATATAAACGTACGTTCTACATTATTTGCAAGTGTGTATCACGTAGCTTCATATTAAAACAATGAATAAGGTCCATACTATTCTGAAACTTTAACTTTTTATTTTGTAAAAAACCTAGGAGGGCCAAATCTTTTTAAATTGTGTGTATTTAACGTTCTAATTGAAAAACCAAACAGTAATAAAGCATTTTTAAATACGAAAGTTCAAGCTTTTTGAAAGGTTTGTTGCCAAATAAAATTTTTTACTTTGAAAAGGCCCTCATATTATTAGTCTTTCCACGCCCACCCTGACTTTGCATTTTCGAACGTTCAACAGCCTTCCGCCGAATAACAAATATTAATTAGGACCTGTATCCTAACGACCCCCTCTGCTTGCCGCCTGGCTGACTAGGCACATTTGAATAATAACCAACCATTCAACCCTTGCCCTTTCGCGCTGCAACTCCAACACCATAAATTCTCTTATCATTTAACCAGCCGTCTGGAGGATACGTCCAGAGCCAACACGCGAAATAGCCGATGGAAATGCGAAGCGCTGATAAAAGTAGCTCCCGCACTGCCAATTGCTTGGGACTCCTCACGTGCGCAAAGCGATAGACACGGGCACGCTGAATAAATACGAAATTTATTCCGAAGAACCGTCTCCCCCGAAGCTAAGAGAGATATACATAATAATAACACACCGCCCCTACCCCACATCTTTGCAAATGGACGGCCTTAGTAGCGACCTTACAGATTATGCAGCCAATGGGGAAAATGCATGAACGTGTTATTTTAATCGAAATGGCGTTTGTCCTAGACAATTCCGTGGAAAAATAAGCCTATATTTGTATGGAACTTTTTAGGCACGCTGTATACACATAAGCAATCAGAAACACTTTGTAATAATAAGTAAACGAGGTGAATCGTCCGAGGCCTTCAACCCCACAATACGGAAGTAATCAACACAAAATTTCATGTGCTTGTACCGAAAATATGCTCGTTGAACACGCGACATGCCAATCAGTTAGCCGCCAGGTTTTCTTTGTATTCCGCGCCTCGATATTTTTTCATTCACCACGCCAATTGTAGCTTGAATTTCAAACATTGCAGCCTACTGTTCACGTAGAAATTAAAGTACAAATGGAAAAAATTTCAGAAAACGTACAGATTGCTACTTCCTGAAAAGTAAACGTATTACCTGAAAGTATACAGGGTTAACTATGACTTAGTACAAATATTTTAGGAGGGGATAGGGAAAAATAAGAATTAACGGAATAACCCTTCAAAAAAATTCCAAACTTATTTATAAAGCCAAAAAAATTTGTTTTCGATATTATTTTAAATCCTTATTTAACGCCGCCAATGTTAACTTGCTTGTTGGTTGCATACTATACAAGCATGCAACAGTCGCTCATCAGTCAGTATCGCTGTCATGTCATAATTGAATAGGGCAATCCAACGAACTGTCAAATCGCTTTTAAAATGGCGGCTGTAGGACAAACAACTCGACATATGACAAGCAGAAATTTGTACTTTTGTGTAGAACTTTTAGTTATTGGTCTGTGTGAAGAACTGTGTTTTGCTCATTGTATTTTATACCTATTTCGGAATACCAAGTATAATTCAGACTATCATAATGGTTTTGTTTTGTTGTGTTATGAATTGTTGGAGTAGAGGACAGCGAGACGATCAAGTTAGAATTTTTAGGATTCCTGCTGCATTGAATTATAGACAGAACTGATCTCAATGAACACTAAAGTGGCTTAGTGCAATAAAACAGCAAGACCTAACTCAAGAAAAAATTGAATACAGTATACAAGTTTTAAATATATTATTTATAAATAGGTACCTAAGTTCTTTTTTCTCTCCAACTAGTAGTATAATTACACCCCCGCCAGCCCTAGCAACTCAGGGTCCTGGAGAATACTTTATATAATATTAATAAAAAAATATATTGATAACAATATTGGCAGTTATATATAATTAATTAGTAAACTATTACAGAGGTACGTAATTTGATTTTAACAATTATTTATGCATAGATACATGGCAGACTCGCACAACAAAACAAACCCATTATGATAGTCTGAATTATCCTTGGTATTTCGAAATAGGTATAAAATATAATGAGCCAAACACACAGTTCTACACAAAATCACAAATTTCTGCTTGTCATATGTCGAGTTGTTTGTCCTACAGCCGCCATTTTTAAAGTGATTTGACAGTTCGTTGGATTGCCCTATTCCTGTGTTTACGTTGTAATTTTGTGTTCTTCTTCAGTTTTTAGTGCCTTATTTTAATTTTTAAACGTTTTATAGTTATTAAATAAAGACATTTATGTTGGGTGCAGATACTTTCCCACAATATAGTTCGCCGGTTTGGTTTTCTAGGTTATGGGACAAGACTGCCGCGTGCCGCGGTTACATTAAAATGTCTATTATCTATTCCTCTCATTCGATTTTGTTATAATAAATAGGCATTTTATCAAATTGTACCTATGGCAAGTGTCTTTTATCGGTAGTGAGTGGCTGTAATAAGCGAATATGTAGTTCTTCCAGTTTATAACGAAATAATGGAAAACGAATGCAAAATACTGGAGCTAAGTGGATTAACTGTTACCTATCTATCAGGTATTATTACTAATAAGAATGTTAATTTTTGGTCGTTTCTACATTTAGAAACGCTACAAAAAGTCGACGATGGTAGTAGATATTGTTGACAGATGTAAGTTTTATCTATGGATCTAAGCCATCTCAGTCGGTTCTTATCATAGGCGCCGACTTTCCGTAGGAAAAAAGGGTTTTGCCCCATTTTTTAAATATCGAGTAAATTCTGGAATCATTTTTTTATTGTCTTTTAGGCTTCCCTGAGCACGTGGTTAAATTTTTTGTACTTAGTCATAGTATGTTAAAATAACGTACCACTTGAAATTAATCCAAATCGACATGTAATATAAAAGTTACACTCTATAAAAACCTGACCATTTCAGTCAAAGATAATATTTCCAATACAGATAAAAATACTAAAACAATCGAATATTTTATTGTACCTACCTAATATACAGGGTGTATCTTAAGTGATGACTTTAATTTCAAGGGGTGATTCCTAGTCATATTTTAAGCAAAAAAGTGCATATGAACATCGGTCCGCAAGTGCGTAATACACCTAAATTGTCATTTCAAAAAACCCCCGTGTATGAAATTTCATTAAATTATTTCGAATCAGTCGAAAGATATTTAAGAAAATGCGATTTATTTTCCCAACTTTGACACTCTGTATCTCGGTAACGAAGCACTTGCGGACCGATGTTCATATGCACTTTTTTGCTTAAAATATGACAAGAAATCACCCCTTGAAATTAAAGTCATCACTTAAGATACACCTTGCATATTACATCATAAAATATCAATTAAAGTGATTTGCTTTTACGTGTATAATGTTTTATAGCTTTATCAATAATTGTAACCCTTTTATATTTACTATGCTTCTAAGTAATACTAAGCTTTATATTACAATCAATTCTACTGTTATTGACCCTTAATAAAATATGTAATAAGTTAAAATTCACGCACACGTTAAACATATGTAACGTTTTAATTGAAAAAGTAAATATTAGCATCATTTAACGTACATCTTTTGAACGAATTGGAACCAAGATTTAAAATATTAATTTTAAAAGAGACTTCCGCAAACCTATTTTGAACAACGTAACGTATATTAAATTTCAAGGAAATGTACGTTCGACATTTAACGTTTTCTCGATATTTGTCAACTATTTATGTGTAAATATAACTGCAATATATATTCTTTTACCGTATTAACATATACGTACGTTAAAATTGAACGTACACGTTCAACTTATTTAACGTTCTAAATGAAAATCTAACTAACGTTACATTTTTAAATAGCACGAACGTTAAATACGTTTAAGCACGTTTTAAACTGGAGAAACATTACTGGTTTCAACTAGTTACGTTTACATAAAGGTTTCGAGATTTTCGACGCGAATGGAAACATTGTGATGCCCTGCAAACGACTACATTTTACCGCGTTTCCCAGTCTGGGTTTTATGACGCGTCGGCATTCGTTTTTTCAGCGTGACTCATGCGAGGAAGCACTTATTCCTTATGATGTTCGCGAAAGGGGACCGGGTGGCTCTTATTTACGGTGGCGAGGGTTTAAACGTCAAGATAAATGCCCGTTTAAATTATTAAACTAAGGCGTAGGGACCGCGGATATGCACCCGATCGCGAGGTAAGGATTTATTACTTCAGAGGGTGTTACCCTGCAGTATAACGGCGGACTGCATTCGGATGTCCGAATTAAGAACAAGGAAAGACACTTAGGGATGGTGTTTTCGATTAAGACTAACTAATCAGTAAGGCTGTGAGTGTGAACGTTATTCAAATGGAAATTATTACGTTTAAAATTAATCTAAATTTCATGTGTTTATCCATTATACCTATGTTCCTAGGTATACGTAACTACAAATTGAATAATTAATAGAACGTAATAATAAAAATTCATTGTTGTAAAATGTGGATAAAACGTTAATATTAAAAATAATACATTGTAATAATCTAACATTATAAGTACTTGTCAATAATAAGGTCAGTTATGTTATTCATTCATGTATCAAGGTAAAAAAGGTCTGTTCACTCCTTGTCGTTGAATACACATTAAAAACACAGTAAAACCTAGGTTATTGACCTAATAATACGGAAGGTCAAGATTCCCTTTTGATAAATCTGGGCATCGAATCAGAGGCGTGCCGGAATGTTTGCCACTGAGTGTATCTCGGAATGTTTTTTGTCCACAACACGAGGCATTTTTGTATTACTCAGCTCCTGTTAATAATTTACCGTTTATTTATGGCGTCCAATACTATGAAAATATTGAAATTTGACATCGTCGGATCTGACATCGAGTTGATTTGGGAGTTGTGAATGGGTTTAAACAATAATTACAAAATTTTTAAATCATCTATCCGTATTATACTCATTTTCTGTATCTTTCCATAAAATTAATGACATTAAGAGTGAATTGGGGGTACTTGGGGGTGTACGGTTTAGTGTGCACATACCTTTTGGCCACGGTGTGGGCCAATGAGACGCACTTGGTTTACTCACAAACCCGGAACCTAACCGGAGTACGGCTACGTACGCGGCGTGACCCAAATGATGGGAAATTTGTTTTGATTAGACAGGTTAGGGATAACACCCTCAGGCCTCCCTTCTAAAGGATGTTATGAAAGATATCTCAATCTCCGCTAAGAACCTGGGGCGTGCTTATTTTGTAAAGTGAAATTCCATCGCAAGATGCTGGCTTCCTTGCTGAAATTCCTCGACGCAAAATACAGGGTGTTAAAAAAGATTGTAAAATATTTAAGGAGGTAATAGTATGACCCAGAATAAGCAGAAAAGTCTCAATCGACATGGGTGTCCGCAAAGTAACGGTTGCGGAGATATGGAATGTTTTATGTTTTTTATTTTGCAAAAACGTTGTGTATTTTCTTATAATAGTTGGTTGATGTTTAGTGAAATAAACAGTACGTATTTGACAGTTGTTCTCAGTGCATAAAGTTTTCTTTCGCTATGGCTGGTTACTCTAATGCAGAATTAACTTTTCTCTATGTCAGTCTTTATGTTGACGCTTATCCAAATCGCCAGATTCCTTCACAACGCATGTTTGGAAGAATTCACCAAAGATTACGTGATACCGGTTCCTTGAGCAAACAGTGCCATTTATCCGGAAGACCAAGGTCGGTATCCACTCCTCGAGCAGAAGAAGAAATTCTAGAGTGTGCGGAGAATATTAGCCGAGGTAGGAATTACTGGTCCTCTTGTTTGGAGAATCCTTCACGAGCAACTGCTTTATTCACACCATGTGCAACGAGTACAGGCCTTAAATCCAATAAACAATCATCAAGCACGTTTGGTTTTTTGCCGTTGGTTTCTACGTCATGATGCTGAAGACCCTCGTTTTCTTGCAAACATTCTTTTTACTGATGAGGCCGGGTTCACAAGAAATGGAGTGTTTAATTTTCACAATACGCATATTTGGGCCGACGAAAATTCTCATGCTCTAATAGAATCTGGACATCAGGCACGTTTTTCATTAAACATTTGGATGGGTATTGTAGGTGACAGGTTTCTAGGTCCTGTTGTTTTACCAAACCGATTAACAGACGCTGCTTACCTCAACTTTCTGCAGAACACACTGTATGAGTTTTTGCAAGACATTCCTTTGAATCAGAGGCAACAAATGTGGTTCTAGCATGATGGTGCTCCAGCTCATTTTTTCATGGCCGTTAGAGAGCATTTACACCAAACTTTTCCACATAGATGGCCTGATCTGAACTCTCTAGATTTCTTTGTTTGGGGATATTTGAAGACATTAGTGTATGGTACTCCTGTAAATAGCCTGGAAGAGCTGCAGCTACGGATTAATCAAAAGTGTCAAGAAATCCGAACCAAGAAAGGTGTTTTCGAAAGAGTTCGAATATAGTTGAGACGAAGATGTCGTGCCTGCTTGGATATGGACGGATGGCACTTTGAACATCTTCTGTAACTTTATTTTTTGTTTGTTAAAAGCTTCCTTTGTCGATTTATTCCTAATAAAATAAAATGTTTGAAAAACGAATAGTGGTCCATATCTCCGCAGCCGTTACTTTGCGGACCCATGTTTATTAAGACTTGTCTGCTAATTTTGGTTCATACTATTACCTCCTGAAATATTTTACACTCTTTTTTTAACACCCTGTATAAATTCTGGTAGCTTAAGGACACACGCTATTTCGATTAAAATAATTCTTTCTTCTGCACTATATTTTCTCCTGTAACCCTCACACCTCCCTTACCTATCTAAGTGCTGTAAAATGGCAAAACTTGGGTAAATCACTATAAATTTCCAAAACTTACTTGATCTTACGGATTTGAAATGATAATTAGATTTCTGTTATTATCGAACCATGTAATCGCCTTGCATTATTTCCATTCGATACAAATTATAATATACGGCGCCTCCTCGAACCTTTATGTTGCTCGTGCCTCCCGTACCGGATCAAAATTAAATTTTAATTTGACGCTATATGTACACACTCTCGCGCCTTAATTTAGACGGAAATGAATTTTCCATTTTCCCAGACCGCATCTGAATTTATAGAGCGCCGCTTTAGCACAATTACTTGACCTCTGACCTTTCCCGCCCGGAGACGAGGAGGCGACCGACTGCACCAAACCTGCCAGGTCGATACTGTGTTACTGTGCATCCGTGTTTCAATTCCTCCGATCTTACTTTTACCGTCACGGGAACATGGTCTTCGTTCTTATGTAGCGGGATGACCAGTCCATCAGCTCAGCATCATGCCAAGTTTTAAAACGGGAATTAAGTACCACCAGATTTATTTTCGATCGCTTTTTTCGACATTCACGGCATCATTCATCGTGAATATGTTCCTGCCGGCCAGACAGTGACTGGACAGTTCTATGTTGGCGTCTTGGAACAGCTGCAGGCCCGCGTTTTCCGTGTGCGACCCGAACTTGCCGAGAATGGCTGGATCTTGCACCACGACAACGCGCCAGCCCATTTCTCGTTCATTGTGCCAGAGTTTTTGGTAAAAAATGGCATTCCAACGTTGTCGCACTCACCCTATAGCCCCTATATTGCCCACTGTGATTTTTTTTTATTCCACAAGATGAAGTCGCACCTCAAGGGAACTCATCACGCTGGCTACAGGAGTTCAAAGAAGCTGTACCCGTGGTGCTGAACGGGTTAACTGCGGAGGATTACCAAGGGTGCTTCCAATCGTGGGAGAGGAATTTAATTTGCTTGTTTTTTCATTGACAAATTCCCGGAACTTAATTGCCACACCTCGTATATCAATTCAATCAGGAAAAAGTGGAGAATCAAAAAAAAGTAATAATATTCAGGGTTTTTCGTAAGAAAACAAGAAATTGGTATCAATATCTCTGTAGTGCGATGTTTTTTTGATAAGAAAATTCTAATCCTAATAATTTATAGTTTTCCATAAAACTCCACTTTATCATCATCCGTCACTACTCTGTCTGGGTGTTTTCCGTCGTTTGCCACGTTTCTCTCAATTAATGCAATTGATCTAATTAATTGCCATCGGGGAGGGGTAGCTGGATGTCGTTCATCGTGTGGTATAAAAATAACACTTGAAAATGGCGTGTCATTCTAGAACACACCTTCTCCGTATCCATCGACAAGACAAATTAAAATTGAATTGAAATATCCCATTAGGTCATTTACTTAATTTAGGTCACAGTTCTTTTAATGGAAACTGTATCGACATCGTCTAGTGAAATTGTTATCGACACCAAAACTTCTATAAAAGAGTTATCAAGACACAACGACGAAAAGGACAAACACTGATGATGTTAGTACACAATATCGGACAAAACATATACCTACACGATGCTATAAATAAAACTTAATATTGTCATTCAAATCTAGTGACCTTTTCAGCACTGAGTCACTCCTAAAGCTCTATAAGAGGGATTGCAGATAATACGATACCAACATAATAATCTTTCAATATGTTAATTGAATTATTCCTACTTTACATATGATTTGCGTTAGTCTAAATCCACTATCCGATTATACTTTCAAGTAGGTCGCATGCGAAATAGTAGTAATACATTTATAGATGTTTCTAGGAGCTATAATTTTATATGTACAAGCACCTGGTTATTTGAAATTCCAATCGCAATAGGAACTCACCTTGAAGACATATTATGTAAATAAGTTGGGAAGTGCAAAATATGGAAAGGTATCTTCAAGCGATTGCACATATTTCATACAGTGTCCAAGCAGAAGATTCTAGTGGCAAAAACACTCGACAAATCTATCAAAGATGCAATAGGTGCGGTATAAAAATTATAATACACACAACGTCAAAAATCTTGGATCCCCTGTATATAAAATGATTCGATTAAACCTAGTGGTTTAATGTGGTAAAAAGTATATGTAATTAGGGAACAAAAAAGACAATAAAAATTGCAGACCATGAACCTTTACTTTATTACCAATGTTTTTACAAATCTGGTCAGTTTGGCAGTGTATTCAGCCAAGTGTTCTCCATATGAAGGGGGCACCGTAATGTTTTGGGGTGAAATAATATTCAACCGCCGCACCCCATTAATTCGTGTTTATGGACGACAACACTCGACCACATCGCCCAAGAAGGGTTCAAGAGACACTCGAAGCAGGACATATCAATAGATTAGATTGGCCAGCCAACTCTCCTGACATGAATCATATTGAAAACATGTGGGTTTCGTTGCTAGAGCCTTTCATAATCATATTCCTCCACCTCAGACTGCAGATGAGTTAGTCATGGCGGCAGAAGAGGAATGGAACAATATTCCGCAAGAGATCTTTAACCGCTTGATGCACAGACGTGTCAATATGCAATTGGAACGTGGTGGAGGTCATACCGACTATTAGTCAAGTAGAGAACTTGCATTGTTACTTTTTTTTGATTTAATTAATTTTGTCAAATATGTCACACACTTGCTGGTTGTTAATTTTCTAAGTGCTAAGATCGAACCTATTCCTTTCACAAAAAAAAGATTCAGAGAACAATATACTTACAAATGTATTTGGTTTTTCTGACAAAAAGATTTCTTTAACAAGAATGAGGGGGGGGTCCGTTTCTATCATGTGGTAGTGATTTTGACACTTTAAATTTTAAGTGTCGTGGCTGCTACGTTCTATTCACTAAAAATGCTATTTGGGAGTACGCGACAAAGAACAAATTGTCCATAGTGTTGGAGATTTTGACAGACATTTCTTGAGTCTACCACAACTTTAAATGTTAGGATATTTACCTACATCACAATCAAGAAGGTGTGCTATTTAGAACACGTTGCGTTTCACATTATCGTAAAATCCAGTATATATTTCACTGAACACTTCGTAGAACTATTACCGCGACCTACACACATTGTTTCGACATGTTTCAGCAGCTCTTGATATTGAAAAGGCAATTTTAAAATTGAAAGTTAACACGGTCACTACACTTTGAAGCATATCAACCTAGATTTAACCGATACAAATGGTGATGTAGCAATACAAAGTGTTTATAAAATGCCAAATTAAGATATAGTATTAAATATATATAATTGGCAGAATGATGACATTGTTGTGGTGTGAAATGATATTGAAATAAAATTGCTGTGAACGCTTTTTTTTTCAATGAAAACAATTCTTTACCCGATATGCAGTCATTTCATACTAACATCTCCTTGGTAAAAAGAAAATGGGGTCAGTAATCAAAATAACGAGTAATTAAATAAAAAATACTTATTAATAATAATACCAAGTATGTACATAGGCAGACATACGAGTAATAATACCTTCTCAATAAGCCATGACCTTTTTTAAAATGCCAGACAGAATTTATTGGCTATTTCGACAAGAATTACGTAAGACCTTCATCTGCTACGAAATCGAATTAAAAGAATAACTAAAACAGGTTTATTAAGTAGGTACGCCAGATACTTACTCTCGATATAACTTTATGACAACGTGCCTCATAATTATATCCACATTACAGTGAAATTAACACTTATATAGGTATGTATTTGCATGTTGTCTGACCTTAACATTTTGCATATCTGCAAATGCGTATATGGTTTTCTGGGCGGTACAAACAAACAATACAATGTCAATAAATACGCAAAATAATAGGAAATAAAAGGCCAAATCGCCAGGTACCGCCAGGTTACAAGATGTACAATACAACAATTCTTTCGTGCGTCATTGTTTGATTGTATAAAAATAGGAAAATGTGAACGGCTCGACTCCTATCAGCGCAACAGAAACATAATCTTTGATTTGCACTTGACGAATTTAAAGTGCCGTTTAAAATATTAATTCCAGGGATTAAAGTCGATAAGTATAAAATAGAACATTACAGTTAGTTGTGGCAAACTAGTGGTGTATTCTGTGGCCAAAAATAAAGGCTTTTTTGCTGTATAAATGAGGGGTCTTCGAACAGTCATTGTCCAGCTGCAGCGTGTAAAAAAACAGTTTTTATTTTTTAATTTTTAAACCGCTTAAGATTAACAACAAAATTGATTTATTTGTTCAAGTGCATTGTCAGGATACTCATTACGTTACTTACAATAGTAACCAAACAATTAATTAACAATGGAATCACTTTATTATGATGTATTATAACAAATGTTGGAAATGGCCACCTTCAGCCAAAATACATGCTTCAGATCTTCTTAAAATTACAGCTCAAACACGTGCAAAAATTCCAGGAGTAGTTCCTATCAAATCACAACCAGCTATAATTTGTTGACGTAAGTGCTCCTCAGATTCAATGTCAACCTTGTAAATTAGTCTGAAGATGTCACCAAAGAAATAACTGAATAAAGTTCATATCGGGTGGTCAAGGTTTTTTGATCTCTACTTAAGAAACACCCTGTATATTGGCCTATTTTCGGTTTCCACTCATCAAAACCGAAACCAAGTAAATTAACGTAAAGAAATACAAATAAAATTGTCTTGATCCAGAACACAACTGTTTCTCTTCTTTAAATATTTTGACGTGGTTGTTATAAATCTGTCATCTTACCGCACTCATAAATTTACGCTAAACTAAACAAACAATAAAAAATGATTCTACAATTTTAAGAAAAAGTGATGCATCTTTTCAAAAATATCGCGTTGCGTCTGTTGGTATTTCCAAAAAAATGTTCGCGGCGTCGACAAATTTTCCAAATTATTTGGAATAAACATAAAAACTAACAAATAATTTCATATTGTTGTTTCTTTTTTGTTGAATCTGGACAAGCGTCCTGATCGAAATTGATATATTAACTTTATATAAAAGAAACGTTAATAGTGTTTACATAACTCGGTAGGTTTGCCACTCGCTTGGTATTACAAAACATTAAAAACTCGTTTACTAGATTTGCATTTTGTTAATGGCTCTTGAGGCAGTCGCTATTACTTTTAATTGCCTTCTCACAGACGATTTGAATGTCATAATTACAATGAAAACATCATGAGGAGAAACGATACCGTTTCTATCTTATCAAATCTCAAACAAAGGAACTGTATAGTAACGCACTAATGCTACCGTATCAAGCAAAAAGATATATAGAAGTATTCGGAATATACTGTTTATAGTCATAACAACTTGCACAATATTAAATCTTTCTAGGAAAGCGCTATTTAGATTTCACTTGTATTGTTTTAAAGGTCATCATTGTAAAAAATTACGTATTTTATCTACAATCACTAATCAAAGTAGGGTTTTTTGTTAGACAGTGACAACCAAAAGTTGACGTTTATTGAGGTGTTACTTTATTGACCAAAGTACATTTTATAATCCCTCGAATGATTGTTTTAACAATTTTTATCCATGGGATTAAAAATGCATTTCCCTTCTTTACAACTTCTACTACTAGGTAGTTATTCCAAGGTGTGTAGTTGAAAAAATGGACCAAATTGCATTTCACAATCCCTTGGAAGATTGTATTAAGAACATCCACTCGTGGGATTAAAATACGAGGTGTGGCAACTAAGTTCCGGGAATTTAGTTATAACTCGGAATCTGGCAGCACTGCATCGTTCGTCAACGTTTTTCTAGAGAGGGGGGACCTTCCTTTTAGTTTCAGTCCAAGGTTGAAGTCGATAGCACGTTTGATTTGTGTTTTATGTGTATTTTTTGGAAGTAACTTTTTTAGTGGCGTCGTGAAAATGAGCAAATTACAAGCAACGTGTTGTTATTCAATTTTTAGTCAAATCTGGCGAAAAACCCTCGGAAATTCTTCGAAAATTGCCGGTGGTGTATGGAGACGAGTGCGTGTCGAAAACACGCGTGTTTGAATGGGCAAAACGGTTCAAGGAGAGGCATGAATCGGTAAACGTGAAGGAGCTCCCATCACCTCTCGTACTGCCGCGAATGTTGATCGTTTGCCTGCACTGAGCATTCGTGCGTTGTCTGACGAGTTAAACGTCAACAAAGAAACGCGAAAGAATTGAGCAAAGATGGTGCCAAAAGTTCTCTCCCGTGAACAGAAAGACATGCGAAAATCGATCTGCGAGGATTTCTTGTCCCGCATTCGGAGCGACGGTAAAGACTGGATGAGTCGGGTAGTCACTGGAGATGAGACCTGGATATTTGAGTATGACTCCGAGATCCGTAAACAAAGTCAGCAGTGGGTGGAAAAGGGTGGAGAGCGGCCAATGCAAGCGAGTATGTCCAAGTCACGACTGAAGGCAATGTTGATCGTTTTTTCGATATCCACGGCATTATTCATCGTGAATATGGTCCTGCCGGCCAGACAGTGACTGGACGCCATGTTGGCGTCCTGGAACGGCTGCGGGCCCGCATTTTCCATGTGCGGCCGAACTCGCCGAGAACGGTTGGATCTTGCACCACGACAACATACCAGCCCATTCGTCATTCATTGTGCAAGAGTTTTTGGCAAAAAAGGCATTCCAACGTTATCGCACCCACCCTATAGCCCCCCCTGCGATTTTGTTTATTCCCCAAGATGAAGATGCACCTCAAGAGAACTCATCATGGCGGCGTACAGGAGGTCAAAGAAGCAGTCACCGTGGTGCTGAACGGGTTAACTGCGGAGGATTACCAAGGATGCTTCCAATCGTGGGAGCCACGTTGGAATCGTTGTGTAGAGTTAGTGGGAGATTATTCTGAAGGTTGATAATAAAATTTTTGCTTGTTTTTTCATTGACAAATCCCCAGAAATTAATTGCCACACCTCGTATTCAATGACTCCTTACGAATCCAGTATATTATCACGAGTAAAATCTAAAGTTGATGGACCGACATTTACTGGTAACTGCCATAGTAATTGGTATATTTAAGCAGCTAATTCGATTTATTGGATAATAAAAAGATCGACGATAACGACGTAATAAGCGGTACATTTGAATGCAATTAGAGAAATCTAAATTGGCTTTTAATTCTCCCGATGAGGGCGTTGAGCATTGTCTAAGGCACCAGAGATCTTAGTCGCTTAGGTTAGTACAGTAAGGATATTGTTTTATAATGCTATTTTCTGATTATCTGATGCGCAGGACTATGTAAGTTTATGTTATAACAATATTTACATCTACAGTTGAATTGAAAAAAAAAAAAATGTTATTTGTAAGATTTCTGTATCTAAAAATTTGTAGGTTAGACCGCACATTTTTTTTAATGCATTATATCTAATTGTTCCCAGATATGCCAACTTTTCATGAAAAAAGGATCTGACAAAGTAGACGTCAAATTTATTAATTTTTTGAAATTTCGTAAAATCTGCAGATCTATATTTTTGAAGATAACTTATTATTATTAAATCAATTGATAAATTATTCCCATTTGTGTAAAAACAGAGTATTATTCCAAATGTTCTGATAACACAATTAATTCTATTGATACGATAAGATTAGATTATATTTACCATAAATTTTATTATAAATAAAAGGTTGTATAAAATATTGTAATAATAATGTAATATACATATTAATGGATATTTTCTGTCGCCTGACATGAATTCTTATATATTAAAATCCGTTGTTTTTTCTCGCTCCCTCCGGAGGGGTCGAAAAGTGGCGTTTTGCCGCCACAAAGGCTTTTGAGGCGAGCCGCGCAGCGGCGAGCACGAGGGCGCGAAGCCCGGTCGGGTCCTTCGGTTGTCCGGTAGGCGTATTTTGACGAGTTCTTTTTACTCTTTTCCGGGCGAATTTTGCGTTTTTCCGGAGGTCCGCGGACGCCGGTTTGCGATTTTCGCGAGGAAACGCGACAAAAGTGAGATGGATATAGCGCGGGCGGAGCTTATCGGCAGGGAATCGGAGAAACGTCAGTTGTTCAGTGCGAAATATATTTAGACGTCAAACTATTTCGGATTCGATATTTTCGTATTTTCCCGCATTCCTTTTCACAAAGCCATATCGAAACGTAAACTTTGAACCTTCTACAATGTGTCGCGTACCTCAGATCTGGGTGTAAAATTCGATTTTATAGCGAAAATAGTGAAAATATGCGTCCACGCACGTTTGTCCGGCGATCGGCCTTCAGAAACGTCAAACTTCGAGCCCGACGGTGCGATGCGGTGACATCTCCCAAGAAAACGTAAGAAATTTCGCTAAATGGGCCGATCGGAGGCCCGCAAAGGTCAGAAAAGGTAAATTTAAAGTCTCTAGATACTCTCTGTTATGCGAGCGCTGGGTTTTGAGTTCGTTTTTAGATGGCAATGTGCAAAAATAACAACCAAGACGAGAACGAAAAGTTAGGCGAATGGCCGACATCACAAAAATTTCAAAACGATTACATTCTCCAAAGTAAGTACCCCTTTATTTCCATAAAACCATATCGAAACGTAAACTTTGAACCTTCTACAATATCCCGCGTGCCTCAGATCTGGGTTGAAAATTCGATTTTATAGTGAAAATAGCGAAAATTCTCACGCCCTTCAGAAACGTCAAACGGCGACTGGGTGACAGTTCAGATTAAAACAGGAAATTTCGCTAAATGAGCCGATCGGAGCCCCCCGAAGGCCGAAAACGGTAAATTTGAAGTCTCTAGATACTCTCTGTTATGCGAGCGCTGGGTTTTGATGTCGTTTTTGTATCGAAATTTGCATAAATCCGCACCCAGACGGAGTAACAGTGACGTCAGCAATGTGGCGCTCTTCAAATTTTTCGAGGCGCTTCACGTATATACAGTGCGACTCAAAAAAGCTCGATGTACGGGGTGTTCCGATAAAAATTGACAAGAAAAAAATAAAAATTACAGGTTCGAGGAAATTTTCGGTTTTTTCGCTTCGGAGGGGTCGTCTGACGTGCGAAAGACCGTTTTATATACAAAGTGTTGGAAAAATGTCGAACGCTAAAAAAATGTCAAAATTAAGGGAACTGAAATTTTTTTTTTTACGAAATTTCAGTCAGGGGTCTCTTGCCGCACTACTTATCGAAAAAAATACGGGGTGTTTAAAAAAACCGAACCCTTATCTAAAAATCCTCAAAATTCGTGGATTTAAAAATTCTTTTTTTTTCTGAAACTCTTCGTGATAGTCTGCAGAAAAACTATACTAATAAAAAATACAGGGGGTTTAAAAAAACCGAACCATTCTCTTGAAATCCTCAAATTTCGTGGAATTAAAAATTTTTTTTGTAAACACTTTTTGCAATAGGCTGTTGAAAAATATATATATACTAATGAAAATATCCAGTGTTTAAGAGAACCGAACCATTCTCTAAAAATCCTCACAATTCGTGGAATTAATATTTCTTTTTGTAGACACCTTTCACAATAGGCTGTAAAAAAACTGTAATAATGAAAAAATACAGGGTGTTTAACAAAACCAAACCATTCTCTAAAAATCCTCACAATTCATGGAATATTTTTTAATGAAACTTTTCACAATGGTAAGAAAACTTTACTAATTAAAAAACTACTGGGTGTTTACAAAAAACCGAACCATTCCCTAAAAATTCTCAAAATACATGGAATTAATATTTAATTGTTATGACACCTTTCACAATAGGCTGCAAAAAAACTACCCTTATTAAAAAAATGCAGGGTGTTTTACAAAACCGATCCATTTTCTAATAATCCTCAATATTCATGGAATTAAATTTTTTTTTATGAAACTTTTCGCAATAGTCTGCAAAAAGACTATACTAATGAACAAATACTGGGTGTTTAAAAAAACCGAACCATTCTCTAAATATCCTCAAAATTCGTGGAATTAATATTTCTTTTTTAGACACCTTTCACAATAGGCTGTAAAAAAAACTGTAATAATGAAAAAATACTGGGTGTTTAAAAATACCGAACCATTCTCTTGATATCCTCGAAATTCATGGAATTAAAAAAAATTTTTTACAAAAGTTTTCACAAAAGGCTGCAAAAAACTACCCTACTGAAAAAATACAGGATGTTTAAAACATACGAACCATTCCCTAAAAATCATCAAAATTTAAGGAATTAATATAGTTTTTTTGTAGACACCATTCACAATAGATTGTAAAAAAACTGTAATAATGAAATAATACAGGGTGTTTAAAAAAACCGAACCATTGTCTAATAATCCTCAAAATTCATGGAATTAATTTTTTTTATGAAACTTATCGCAATAGTCTGCAGAAAAATCATACTAATGAAAAAATACTGGGTGTTTAAAAAAACCGAACCATTCTCTTGAAATCCTCAAAATACATGGAATTAAACTTTTTTTTATAAAACTTATCGCAATAGTCTGCAGAAAAACTATACTAATTAAAAAATACTGAATGTTTAAAAAAATCGAATCATTCTAAAAATCCTTAAAAGCTGGAATTGAAAATTCTTTTTTGATTTGTGATGAAATTTTTTACAATAGTTTGTAAGAAAACTATAAAAAATACATACTTTGGTATTATTATGTGTATATAAACACATACTTATGAAAAAATACAGGGTGTAAAATAAAGAACCATTCTCTAGATCCACAAAATTTATGGAATTTAAATTTTTTTATGAAACTTTTCACGATTGTAAAAAAGTTATACTAATGAGCAAATACAGGGTGTTTAACAAAACCAAACCATTCTCTAAAAGTCCTCAAAATTCCTGGAATTGAAATTTTCTTTTTATGAAACTTTTTGCAATGTTCTGTAGGAAAAATATACTAATGACAAAATACTGGGTGTTTAAAAAAACCGAACCATTCTCTACTGCTGATCTGCATCTACGATAATTGATAAAAGATAGATAATTTGAGAAGTGTTAAATAATAGAACAGATCATACTGCTGATCTGCACCTACGACAATTGATAGTGATAAAAATACAAGAGTGCATAATATTATAAACAAAAATTTTAAGAAGTGTTAAATGAAAGAACAGATCATACTGCTGATCTGCGCCTACGATAATTGATAAAAAACAGAAAAGCATAGCTAATGTATTTAACAATTTTGAGAAATGTTAAATAAAAGAACAGATCATACTGCTGATCTGCACCTACGACAATTGATAGTCATAAAAATACAAGAGTGCATAATATTATAAACAAAAATTTTAAGAAGTGTTAAACGAAAGAACAGATCATACTGCTGATCTGCGCCTACGATAATTGATAAAAAACAGAAAAGCATAACTAATGTATTTAACAATTTTGAGAAATGTTAAATAAAAGAACAGATCATACTGCTGATCTGCACCTACGACAATTGATAGTGATAAAAATACAAGAGTGCATAATATTATAACAAAAAATTTTAAAATGTATTAAATTAAAGAACAGATCATACTGCTGATAATTGAAACTGTCATGGAAGTATAATACTCCTTTGATGAAACTTTTAACAATGGTCTATATGGAAACTATTTTAATGAGAACTATACAGGGTGTTTAAAAAAACCGAACCATTCTCAAATAATCTTCAAAATTCATGGATTTAAAAATTTCTTTTTCTGAAACTCTTCGCAATGGTCTGCAGAAAAACCATACTAATGAAAATATCCGGTGTCCACCATCCCAAGAAAGGTCAAGTCGGCGATAGCCGACTTGCCACCTTTCTAGTTTAGTTTAATTATAAATTGTTTAAGTACGGAAAATTAAAAAAAAAATAGGTGTATGTAAATTGAAAACTATAAAAACACTTTTTATCATTTAAATGGACTTCGCTTTAATTGTAAATGATAGCAAGACCCGTGTAACAGAAAAGTACATTACAAGCCAATTATTTTGTTGCATTATATGGTAGTTTCCAAAACCAAAAACTAATTATACGAAATTAGACTTATGACCTTATAATAATGTTCAATTAGCGTAGTCAATAGGTAGATTTATTTAATTGTTTACAATCAACGATACTGATTTAAACGTGAAAGCATTTACTGTTATTTTCCTTCAAAACAATTAATAGCTACGTGTTTTAAAAATTTAGCAACTGTGGTAATTCGCTTTTTAAATTTTTGTTTGAGAAAAAACATCTGTGTTTTTTCAATAATGACTTCAAAACAACTAATTTGAAACAGTTTTTTTCCTATTCTCATTATTTATGTTATATATCAACGGAAAAAGTTTTTATTTTATTTTAGTCTCTATTGTAAGCGATGGCGTATCGCACTTTCTTGAAAATTAAAGTAGAAGTAAAAAATTTTGGTTCCCAAATACATTTTGTTTTAAATAGGTATTAAAGTACGTCAAAATAGCCATTATAATACAAAAAATAATGCAATGTTTTAATTATTGTCTATACTAAACATTAATTTTATTAATTAGGTATACAAAGTGTCACACAAAATGTCAGATAACAATAAAACTATAAAATAAAAAAAGTTTTTGTTTATATGCCTCGGCACTAAAGTTCCTTTTTGCCACTGATATGGTTTATTTGAACTTCACGTTTGTGATAAAAGCCTAGCTACATAAATAATTTTTTAACACTCACCATATCAGGTGCATGGTACAGAGAAAAACTCCTGGAACAACCAAATCGTCTGATCCTACGCTCCATCTCCTCCTGAACACTATTAGTCCTGGCATCCTCGGCTCTACAGATGTCTCTCCGCCTTGAGAATAATACACTGGGCCACTTTTTTAAAACGCATCATACGTGCGACACTGGGATGGTTGTACTTTTCTTAATCGCACCACATGGTGTCCTTTTTTTAAGGTTTAGTCCTTAAGCGCGAACTTCGCCGCATAGCAAGGATACGCCCAAACTACAGTCAACGCCATTTCCCTGCATCTGTAACAAAAGCCACGTTAATAAATATGTGTAGTTTATTTAGATTGTTAGCACTGACAGAATTTTGTGAAAATCGAACACTATTTTCAGTGATACACTTTAATAATACCGGTAAGCAAATAAACTGTTGACAATGCTTGAATTTTATTTTTATTCCGACCTTCACAATCCTATGACATTTTTTGACTGTCAGGAGTATTTAAGGTTGACTTTTCCTTACTTAAAAAAGGTATCTTAGCAACAAAAGTATTCACTTTTAACTCTAGGACCTAAAGTTTTAATCCTTAGATTAAAAGTGTTAAACAAGTTTTAATTTATAAAAGTTTATTCAATAATATTTACAATTTCTTTGTTTATCCACGTTGATATTAAATATACAGTTTGCCCAAGTATTATAATTAAATAAACCACGGAAACTGCCACTTTATTCTTGAAGCAATTCTCAAAGCTATCCAACACTTTTTCATTAATATTTATATTTTCAGCTGTGGTGAAATCAGAAATTATTTGGTTTACCATTACCATCAATTTTCTGTATACTTTTCGCAATATTTTCCTTATTCAAAAGTGAGTCTTCAATAATATCTTTTAATCTTTTAAAACAAATCTCCGCCGTCAACTAAAGGGGTAGCAGAGGTTCGTCGTAATGCATGTTCACTATACTCTTTCCAGTCGTCCAGCTTCAAAAATTTTATCGACCACCATTCGATGACACTTGCCACTAACATATCTGAGAAATAATCGTCATTCTACCAATCCGGATGGATAATTGACCCCTAGCACAATAAATGAACGTGGTCTCTTGGTTTTGGTATTTGGATTTACATCTTCAACATTATCAATTGCTTTTGTCTCGTAACTTTGAATATTTGCTGATATCATTTCCCTTCTTTATGTCCAACGTTGATCGCAACATTGACCAAAGCGTTGATGGCTTCATTTTATTTTCTAAGTTTGAGAAATACCCATCACCAGTACATCTTCTGAATACAACTTAATGTTTTTTCGTTGCACCAATCTATAAAACGTCGGACATTCCTCTTTCGCATACTCCAGTATCATCTCAGGTACACTTAAATCTTCATTAGATTCCATTTTTACAGGCTTTTCATCCAATTGAACCACAAACAATCACAGATGAACTCAATTAGCAATATGGCGACTAATGTTTGACAAAGGATCAATGACTACATCAATATAATATACTTTACTTTATTATCCAAATTTGGTTTGAATAATTTTAAAGTGCAAATTAAATAATTAAATGGGGGATGTTGGTTGGCAAAAAATAGCATGTTTTATTCGGATTGAAAGTGTCTTTTTTGTCTTACAATTTTGCTTTTGCATTTTGCAAAATTTGGTCGCTACGAAAGTGATATTTTTAATCCTAATATAACAATAAACCATTTTATTCCGACCTAATGTCAATAAATGTCACATAGCTTTCGAAAACTTCGCCCATATCGTTATTTTTCTCGTAATAATAACATTTCTCATTCTGTTCTGCATCATTTCGTGCGAACTGCTACGTTTGTACCATATACTATCCAATAAGAAGAGTTCACTCCATTAAGTTAACTTAATCTTACGAAATAATGATTATTGATTTCAGTGATGTTGTTCAATCCTTATACTTTGTGATCTTACAGCTATATCTTTATCGTTAGTATTCAGTTCTTTCAACTAAAATAATTTCTTTTGTACTATGTACTGTGTTGCTCAGTAAAAATAATTGTAATTTTAACAATTTAGTTGGTTACAGATTAATATCCATTTTGTTTCACCATACATTAATATGTTTTAACATTTCAGGAAATGACATAATGCAAAATGTCACAAAAAATGAGGTTATATGATGGGACTGTTTTTAAATTCAGCGTCCTCTATCGTAAGCAATTTCGATGTCTTGGGTTCATGTCCCACTGAATTAGGTTTCCAAAAAAAGCTATAACATTTTTAAATTTCAAATTACAAAGAATAATTTGTAATGCTTTAACTTGCTCTAATTTTTTTTTACTGTATTAGAAAGGTATTTTAAGCTAATATAAATCAAATCTCTATGCTCTCTGATACCTAACATCTAGGTATGCTAATGAACAATTCCACAGACAAAGCTCTATTATCTTAAAAAAATAATCTAGAAAAATTTACTAACCTGTTTAATGAAAACATTCTATAAATATCTAAGTTCACTTTTGAAACTGTGGGAACTCGAAAATTCAACCATAATGAGATCTATTAAATGTTACAAAAGCTAACAATAAAGAATATATAGTCTTCTTGAAATATTGCACGTCTCCATTATTTACTATTCTCAACAACTTTTTCAAGTAACATTTTGCTGTATTTTCAGCAGAAAAGGCACTTTACCTGAAACTAAAACAGTTTTTACTGGGTGCACTGAGCATTTCAAATAAGATTATTTCAAAAATGGTTACTCCTACCGACAAATATAACTTTTTCAAATAAAACGGGTAGGAGAATCGATTGTTTCGATAGTCAGATGGATACACTAAGCTGCAGTAAAGTTATGTCATTTAAAAGAAACTCCTTTGAATTTCTCGCTCGCGAGAGTCGTTAAAGAGCATTTACACCAAACTTGTCCACATAGATGGGTAGGAAGGGCCGGACCTGTTTTATGGTCTCCAAAATCGCCTGATCTGAACCCTCTAGATTTCTTTGTTTAGGGATATTTGAACACATTAGTGTATGGTACTCCTGTAAATAGCTTGGAAGAGCTGCAGCTACGGATTAATCAAAAGTGTCAAGAAATCCAAACCAAGTAGGGTGTTTTCGAAAGAGTTCGAACATCGTTGAGACGAAGATGTCGTACCTGCTTGGAAATGGACGGAGGGCACTTTGAACATCTTCTGTAACTTTTTATTTATTAAAATCTTTCTTTGTCGGTTTATTCCTAATAAAATAAAATGTTTGAAAAACGAATAGTGGTCCAAATCTCCCCAACCGTTACTTTGCGGACCCATGTTTATTAAGACTTTTATGCTTATTTTGGTTCATACTATTACCTCCTGAAATATTTTACACTCTTTTTTGAACACCCTGTAAATAAAATAATGTTTCTTTAAAAAGTGTGAAAAGGCTCTTAAACCAAATTGAAATATTAAATTTGGCTTCTGTCTGAATGAACTATTGCACGAGATAAGATGAACGCACGCATTATGATGATTAATTTGAAGGATTTGGTCAGTCGGCCACATCTAATTTCCGTTTGTACGTCTTGTCGGAGATAATATGTCCAACGACTGTCACAACCGCTGACAGATTGAATCATGAGCACTTACCAATGCGGATATTATTATCTGAATAGTTATTTTCGGACGACACATTATGCATTCTGCAGTCGCTACATAAACACCTCTGAAATCTGCTTGGCATAGAAATTATCGGTCTTTGTTTTGCCTACTTGGACTTGTTTAGTCTATGGAAAAATCTGAGTGAATATTGAGAGCTACGTATCTTGTTTACTCTTATAGAATTTAGTAAAAAATAAACCACTGCTTTAGTTTGTAAAGATCTATGTTATACATGGTGTTCCTTATGTACATTAAAATTGTTTTTTTATAAAAAATATCCTTTGTAACAGGGCATGTTAGATAGAGATAGAGAATAGGTTATGCGTTTATTAAGTTTTACTTACATTTTTTGGTATTCCGAACGTTGACTGAATGCTTTGCATGCACTGTTGCCAATATCAGGAAATGTAACGTTACAAAATTTTAAATATGTTTCAGAAAAAATATGTTTGCAATCTATATCCTGCTATTATTAAAAAAACTGTTTATATCGAACAATTTAAGAAAGAAAGATACTTTTAAATTTCGTTAGACGGTTGCTGGCATCAAAGTAATGCAACAAATTATTTTTTCCAACAAACTAAAAACCTATATTCGAAAGTCAGTTGCAAATTAGGTCACCTTTTGAACCCTCTGCTCTCTATAGTTTTACAGTTTTATATGTACAGTCATAACCGTTTTATTATCAAGTTATATAGTTTTAATTCTATATACTTCCCTCTATCTTATAGCTCTATAGCCTATATAGTGCCATATAGGTTATTTGCAGGTCACAGACGAACAGAAATTTCACCGCAAAACTATCCACGATATCGTAAAACCTTAACGGGGGAATGAGTCGTAAAAATAACCAGAAATATAATTGGATCATAAAATTTTCGAAGAGCTTTTTTAGAAAAAAATAAACATTAACCGCCTTGAGCTTACCTTACCCCATTCTGCCTCGACTTTTTAGTCTCCTTGGCTCGTTTAAAGCTCCCATTTGTTGGATGAAACACGTTCTCGATAAAAAAAATAAAATAAAAAAGGATTTGTCACTACGACGTTGATAGGGAGTCGTGACATTTCTCGGACACGGTGACGCACGAGTCAGATAAGAGTAGACATGATACAGTTTTATACCGTCGTAATCGTTTATACATAAATTATCTTCTGTGGTTATTGATACGTATAAAAAATGGGTTTTTAGGGACTATGAAACTAAAAAGAAATGAACTATAAACACTTTATACAGTATGCGCCAAAAGTATGGAATAAATTCAATAAAAACGAAACAATTATTTTTTGGGAAAAATCCTCGAACAGGTCGATTTTTAATTTAAAAAATACATATTTTAGCGTAAAATGCGATTTTCAAATGTCATTTGTTTTCGAGTAATGACGTCATCGATTTTTTTTTAAATGGCAACACCATATTTTTTTCCTTGATTCTGAAAGATCGTTTAGTTCTCTATCAGACACTACTAAAATTTTGCCCTCTTACGTAGGAAAGTTTTCGAGTAAATGACGATTGAATGTTAGAAAACGTAAATCAATTAAAATAAAGCAAAAACGTTATCAAGTTTAGTTTTTCGAATTCCATAGTTCTTTTATGGATCACGTAGGTGAAAATCTTTGCAAAGTGTCATTGTCACACCGACTTTCTAATAAGTATTGTAAGCGACATAGAAATTATTATTCAATTTAAAGTATTATGGCACATTTAACTGTTACTCAAAGAATTGAAATTTTAATTCTTATCGGATGCGGGAATATTACTAGAACTCAGCAGGAAGTTTGCGATTTATTTAATGAAAAATATCCAGATCGCTCTATCAGCCAATCAACAGTCAGTAAGGTAGAGTTTAAATTTAGAGAAACTGGCAATGTTGTAAATATTCCAAAACCTGGACGTCCAAGCATTAATGAAAATCAGAAACAGAACATTTTGATAAGTATGGTGGATAATCCTCATAATTCTTCACGATTGGTTGCATTAAACAATGACACTAGTCAGAGCACAGTGCTACGTATCTTGACCCCTACAAAATTCAAAATTCAACTTGTGCAGGAACTCAATGAAGATGATCCCGATCGCCGCTTACACTTTTGCGAAATTCTAATGGATTTATGTCAAGGAAATAGAAATTTACACCGGCAAATACTTTTTTCAGATGAGGCCACATTTTGTCTGAATGGTACAGTAAACCGTCAAACTTGCAGATATTGGAGTCGGGAAAATCCTCATTGGATGGTAGAGGCACATACCCAACACCCTCAGAAATTAAATGTGTGGGCTGGAATAGTTGACGACAGAATAGTAGGACCTTTCTTCTTTGAAGGAACCTTTACAGGACAAAGATATTTAGAGTTTCTAGAAAATGACCTTGTTCCAGCCCTTGCAGTAATTTTTCCTAACGATAATGACCCTAACATTCCTGACGATACCATATGGTTTCAGCAAGACGGTGCACCTCCGCACTATGCGCGCACTGTACGAGATTTTTTGGATAACTGTTTTCCTGGAAGGTGGATCGGCAGACGCGGACCGATAGAATGGCCTGCAAGATCGCCAGGTCTTACACCTCTTGACTATTTTTTATGGGGATACCTGAAGTCAAAAGTGTACATTAATAAACCACGTAATTTAGAAGAACTTCAAAATCGCATTGGGGACGAAATACGCAGAATTACCCCAGAAATCATTCATAATGTGCAAGAAGAATTTCTTCACAGACTTGCGCATTGTCAAGAAGTTGGTGGATGGCAATTCGAACATAATTTAAGTGTAAAATTTGATCAGTTGTATTTTATTTTACATAACTCAGAATTGTTACTTTTTTCTGGATAAAATTTACGTTTTGTAACATTCAATCGTCATTTACTCGAAAACTTTCCTATGTAAGAGGGCAAAATTTTAGTACTGTCTGATAGAGAATTCAACGATCTTTCAGAATCAAGGAAAAAAATATGGTGTTGCCATTAAAAAAAAATCGATGACGTCATTACTCGAAAACAAATGACATTTGAAAATCGTATTTTACGCTAAAATATGTATTCTTTAAATTAAAAATCGACCTGTTCGAGGATTTTTCCCAAAAAATAATTGTTTCGTTTTTATTGAATTTATTCCATACTTTTGGCGCATACTGTATATAAGTTTTAATGCTAAAGTGGAGTTTACTAAAAAATCACCCAAGGGATTAAAATAGCCACTTTATGCGGTAACGTATATATTAGCTCTTAATATTGTAAAGAAATAAAGTGCACATTTTAATGATCAGGGATAAAAAGTTATAGTTTTCGTGCTTTCAATAAAAAGAGATAATTTAGGTAATACGTTAATTTGATATATTCGATACTGCATATTTATAATAATATTTGAAGAAGGAAATGTGTAAGGCCAGAACAGATCAAAGAATACTACTCTGACATTCGATAAACACCGTGTTGAGTAGATTAATATCTTAGATATGACCGTAGCCTATATGAAAATCTAAAAATATCCACTTCATTCAACTATAGCTTATGCTGTGCCAGTAAGTAAATTGCTGTCTATTCTGATGATCACGTAAACGATCTGGCAAAAATTCCCTAGTCAATTTTTTTGTGGCGGTGGACAAAATTAAGTAAATATTTTGATAATCAATTTAAAAACATTGGCATCATGATTAACATATTCCCTAAAGTTGATTGAACAAATACAAAATATTTTGAATCTAAACACAAACAAACACTCATCTAAATTTACTCCAAATTTTAAATTCATTCTATTCATTCATTCTATCCTTTTTGAGAGACCACTCTTTGAATATCCTGATTAAAATTACCTTAAATAGTATAGAGTAAATGCAGAAATTAATACTTAAAATTGAATAATCTTAATTGACATAAATGTGGGCTTGAATAATTTACCGGTATTTTGCGATGTTATTCATTTTGAATAATTTATAGATGTTACTAAAAATAAACATGTTTTCTTCATATAATCATGTACGTATGTACAGACATACTTCTTCATATTAATATTTAATAATAAAAGTTTCTGTGATGTATAAGTGAAATATGAAATATGGTTACGGTGTGTGGAGGTTTTTCACAGATAAATCTGATTTAGTTCGGTGCTAAAAGGTCCCTCTCTTGAAGTAAGGTCGTAAACACTTTTTATTGGTTCTTCCGAAACGCATATGTAAATTCGCGGACAGTTTTATGTGGGGTTACTATCCCTGCTATCAGCAACGAATATACAAATGTTATTTGAAACACACAACTCTTTTTTTGAACTCGTGATTTACATAGGAATCAAAGGTATCCTGAAAGTACGGCAAAATGTTTAAAAATATGAAATTGTCGAGAGAAAATCAGTTTGATCTTCAGTTAGTTTTAAAAAAAGAACAATAAGAAGGATGATAATTACTTTATATTGGTTACAATATAAATATAATACAGTATGCGCCAAAAGTATGGAATAAATTCAATAAAAACGAAACAATTATTTTTTGGGAAAAATCCTCGAACAGGTCGATTTTTAATTTAAAAAATACATATTTTAGCGTAAAATGCGATTTTCAAATGTCATTTGTTTTCGAGTAATGACGTCATCGATTTTTTTTAAATGGCAACACCATATTTTTTCCTTGGTTCTGAAAGATCGTTTAATTCTCTATCAGACAGTACTAAAATTTTGCCCTCTTACATAGGAAAGTTTTCGAGTAAATGACGATTGAATGTTAGAAAACGTAAATTTTATCCATAAAAAAGTAACAATTCTGAGGTATGTAAAATAAAATACAATTGATTAAATTTTATACTTAAATTAAATGTTCGAATTGCCATCCATCAACTTCTTGACAATGCGCAAGTCTGTGAAGAAATTCTTCTTACACATTATGAATGATTTCTGGGGTAACTCTGCGTATTTCGTCCCGAATGCGATTTTGAAGTTCTTCTAAATTACGTGGTTTATTAATGTACACTTTTGACTTCAAGTATCCCCATAAAAAATAGTCAAGAGGTGTAAGATCTGGCGATCTTGCAGGCCATTCTATCGGTCCGCGTCTGCCGATCCACCTTTCAGGAAAACAGTTGTCCAAAAAGTCTCGTACAGAGCGCATAGTGCGGAGGTGTACCGTCTTGCTGAAACCATATGGTATCGTCAGGAATGTCAGGGTCATTATCGTTAGGAAAAATTACTGCAAGGGCTGGAACAAGGTCATTTTCTAGAAACTCTAAATATCTTTGTCCTGTAAGGGTTCCTTCAAAGAAGAAAGGTCCTACTATTCTGTCGTCAACTATTCCAGCCCACACATTTAATTTCTGAGGGTGTTGGGTATGTGCCTCTGCCATCCAATGAGGATTTTCCCGACTTCAATATCTGCAAGTTTGACGGTTTACTGTACCATTCAGACAAAATGTGGTCTCATCTGAAAAAAGTATTTGCCGGTGTAAATTTCTATTTCCTTAACATAAATCCATTAGAATTTCGCAAAAGTGTAAGCGGCGATCGGGATCATCTTCATTGAGTTCCTGCACAAGTTGAATTTTGAATTTTGTAGGGGTCAAGATACGTAGCACTGTGCTCTGACTAGTGTCATTGTTTAATGCAACCAATCGTGAAGAATTATGAGGATTATCCACCATACTTATCAAAATGTTCTGTTTCTGATTTTCATTAATGCTTGGACGTCCAGGTTTTGGAATATTTACAACATTGCCAGTTTCTCTAAATTTAGACTCTACCTTACTGACTGTTGATTGGCTGATAGAGTGATCTGGATATTTTTCATTAAGTAAATCGCAAACTTTCTGCTGAGTTCTAGTCATATTCCCGCATCTGATAAGAATTAAAATTTCAATTCTTATAATACTTTAAATTGAATAATAATTTCTATGTCGCCTACAATACTTATTAGAAAGTCGGTGTGACAATGACACTTTGCAAAGATTTTCACCTACGTGATCCATAAAAGAACTATGGAATTCGAAAAACTAAACTTGATAACGTTTTTGCTTTATTTTAATTGATTTACGTTTTCTAACATTCAATCGTAATGTACTCGAAAACTTTCCTATGTAAGAGGGCAAAATTTTAGTACTGTCTGATAGAGAATTAAACGATCTTTCAGAATCAAGGAAAAAAATATGGTGTTGCCATTTAAAAAAAAATCGATGACGTCATTACTCGAAAGCAAATGACATTTGAAAATCGCATTTTACGCTAAAATATGTATTTTTTAAATTAAAAATCGACCTGTTCGAGGATTTTTCCCAAAAAATAATTGTTTCGTTTTTATTGAATTTATTCCATACTTTTAGCGCATACTGTATAATTATAATTATATTTTTTTCTATGCAATTTATTGCGAACAATATAGGCAATTAAAAGTATAATTACAATTATTGAAAAGTACGTACTAAGATATTCTACAAAAAGTTTTTTCCTCGGCAATTTCGTAAGATAATAAAAGCAGTGGCGGTTCGTAACTTCCACATCAGAAAAGGCGCAAAATTTAGGTAAAAACTACAAAATGTTGAAAAAGTTTACAACTACAATTGAGTAGTTTCATTTTTAGTACTGACATATACAGGGCGTTTGCTAATTGCTTATTCTATGGTTAAAATTATAGAACAAAACTGATTAAAAAATCAATTAAAACTTCATAACTTTCAAACGCCTTGAGATATTTTTGGCAAATTTGGCATAACTTCCAGTATGTTGTTAGGTACAAGATGTAATTTGCAGGTTACGTAAAGTACCAGTGGCGAAGTTATGGGTACTATCATGACTTTTTCGCAAGAAAAAAATGTGGTGGAGCTCCGTCGTGTATAAACCACATTCTTTTTCTTAGCGCATACGGGACATCGTTAAGTAGTTTAGGGAAAACGTTTTCAAGAAACTGTCTGTAGGGGACATCCAACATTAAAAAAAACTGATCTTGAAATCGAGATTCAGAAATATGCCACTGGTAAAGTCAACAATTTGGTCAATTTTTTGCAAAATCCAGTGGCAAAATTATAGGCGAGCAGAATAGTCTTGCGGCAGTAAGGCTTGAATCCTTTGTATGTGATCAAACTGATTTATGATTCACATTAAGATTTGCAGCGATCTTCCTAGTGCTAGTATTTGGGTCTTTTTCAATTTCGTATAGAATAGCTTCTTCCAACTCAGGCGTTCTAACACTCACAGGATAGGTCATCCAGGAATTGGACCTTTCTGAAATAAGCCTGACTTCGAAAGACGTTGAAAAATATTTCTAAACATTCTTGGATATGGAGTTGGATTTGGATGGCGGCTTCTTATTATTGTATGGCCTCCCTAAGATATGTTTAAATAATTTACTGTGTAAAAATGCACTTGATCAAATAAATCAATTTTGTTGCTAACCGGTTTGGAATACAAAAAAGTGTAAAGAAACAAAAAGTGAAGATAATACAATGACAGATATGATGGCCTATTTTATTTGCAATATTATACAGGGTGATATTTTTTTTTGGCAAATAATGGTTAATGATACCCACACTTCCGCCACTGGTAAGGTTCTAAAGCTGGCAATTTTTGTTTCATACCTACTGGCATACTTAAATATGTGCACCAAATTTGGTTAAATTATCTTAGGCGGTTTAGAAATTAAACATTAAAAACTGATTTTTTTTTAATTGAAAAACTAGAGTCGACCTCACAAAAATAATTTCAGATAAAAATAGGCCTCGTCAAAAAATTAAAAAAAAACAATCTTGAGCCACGATGCATGTACTTAATCCTGTTCTTACATTCACAAAAACAGTTTTCAGATTCTACTATTTATATATTCAGGAATTTTAAACAAAAAAATCCACTTTCTTTGATCTTTGAATAGAATGTAAAATTAAGTCGATGACATTGCGATAGTTTGATGTTCAAACCACTGTGACACGCTTTGCACTGATGAATTGCCACTTTTCGTTCTTGCCGGAACCGAGTCAACGTTTCGGAACCGATTCCTTGCGTAATCAGTCGGTCAGAGACCTTTCTTTACCACACACACATTTCGGTTTGCCCAGAAAATGCAATTCAAGTATAATTGAAACCGTATCTTTCGTTGGAAAGGAAAAAAATATACGTATATGTATTCAGGGTATTGTAATAATGGTTTTGGCTAAATTTTGTAATATTTTTAATTATTCTCATTTATTTTACAAGTTAGGTAGTCAGATTTGACGCCACATCATCATTATTATGCTAGTAGTACTACTCTATTTTAATGGTGATTCGTACAATCTTTCGGTTGTTGTAAATGTGTTACATATACCAGATTTGAATGAAATAATAAAATTTCCTCTTCTCAAGACACAGATTAATTTAAAAAATAGATTTTTTGACATCTAAAAGTGTGTAAAACCGCCTATTTGCCTAATCTAATCAACAGGCATTCATTTTACCGACAATAAACAAGAGTACCTTTTTTAGTCTAAGGTTGTTATTATTTTAAAGTATTTTATTTTATAGTAAACTAATAGAGCGAAATATGTTTCAAGGACACTATTTTAAGAGGTCTTTACTAGTGTCCATCACATTCAATTTTTATTAAATTATATTGAGTACTTTAAAAGTTACTCAAGACAAACCGATTTCCAGCGGCGTCCACATATCTCGTAGGGAGGGCCTATAGGCAAAAATTTTATAGGAATCTGTCATCTTATTTTTTCATGTTCTATCTGCACCAGTGCACCCGACATTTCCCACATTTACCCGGACACCCTGTATAGAGTAGTAAAATGTTGCATGTTTGTATAACGATTAACTCACATGAACCACAATGTTTCATTATTCATTGTTATCATTTGTTTTAAAACAATGCATTCTCCCATCGAAGACTCACATTCCGTCCAAAGCAGAATGAGGTTTGCACCGTCGTCGACCAATTTACATAACGTTATGGTCCACCTGAATGGGCTTAGAGCAACCAGGTAAAACCTTGTTTCTCTACGGACAAAACTTATACGAAATTGTGTAAGAATACAGCGACGAGTACGAGCCTGGCAGTCACCTACCTTCAACAGCTGCAACCCCTAAACATCCTCGTTCCCCATACCACCACAGAAGGGAAGACGCACCGTTCCCAGCCTACTAGACCACGTGCCAGCGACAGCACACCGCGATCACACAAGAAGGCGAAGATCCACGGCCCTTTTCATTGATAAAACCGCAAAATTCCGAACGGCACACAAACAGAGGCGCATCCCGGGCAACAAACGAGCATCGCGACTGTGACGCCAACCGCGACCATAGCCTACTGAGCCGCGGGGACCGGCCGAAGTCGCCATGGCGTGCGGTGCGTTGGCGAGACGGAGACGGTGATAGCGGCTCTGTTCGAGTCACCGGGTTGTAGGAGGACGGACGAAGACGGCACAGAGCTCCGGAGATGGGAACGAGAGAGACGAAAGCCACTGTATCGGCGCCGGTCGTTTTGGGGCGCATCGGACGCAGGCGCCGCGACGCTGTGCCCGGACCGTCCATTCAGGCAGATGGGATAGGTGGATGGATGGCGGGGTCATCGGAGCGGATGATGCGGACGCGATTTGTAGTTGTTTCACAGGTGTTCGCGTACTGGGTGACCTGGTTAGGCTCTGAGGAAAGTAAGATCGTCCTTTGGAAGGATTAGTTAAAGTCAGTGACTTGTAAAAGCAAGGACAGTATTTATCTTTTGCGGAAATTAGACAAAATCGCGATTAGGTGCTTATATTTGGGTATGTATATATATATATACCTTCCAAAGAAGTTGATAACAACAACAATGAACCATCAAGGGATCTTTCAATATCTTCAGAAACTGATGAAAAGCACATTAAAGTAATCTCTGGTGACCGTTTGAAGCAGCTGCCTTTGCAGTTTCTGGAGTTATATGAGTCACTGTGTTCCTCAATCTCGTTTAGAACAGCTTCTTCCAATTCTGGCGTTCTAACACTCAGAGGTCTTCCAGGAATTGGACCTATCTGAAATTACCTGACTCCGAAAGACGTTGAAAAACATTTCTGAATATTCTTGGATTTGGATGATTTGGAAATCTTCTGATCTTCTGAGGAAGCTAACTCAAGAATAGATAAATATCAAGTTACCTTTGGATATCTTCTGAAGAAGAATAAGTTACTTATGTATGAAAGAAGGTAAAACCGTGACTAGGTGTTCATCTTTGGATATACATACCTTCCAAAGAAGTTGATAACAAGAACAAGGAAGCTTCACAGGATATTTAGGTATCCTCGGAAGTTGATGAAAAGTATAGCTAAGCAATCTCTGGTGACCTTCTAAAGCAGCTGCCTTTAACAGTTTTTGGAGAACTGCATTTGCAGATATATCAGTCACAGTGTATAGCAGTCAAGCTTGAAGAAGCTAGTGGCAAGAACAGCAAAATGTCGAACTGTCTCTAAATATCTTTTAAACAAGCTGATGAAGACACAGTAAAAATATCAATTTCTGGATATTATCTTTTGCAGAAATGAGCCTTGCTTGGTGGATGAAAATCGCGACCAGGTGTTCATCTTTGGATACACCTTCCGAAGAAGATGATAACAAGAGCAAGGAACCGTCAAGGAATCTTTAGATATCAGAAACTGATGAAAAGCACAGTAAAGCAATCTTTGGTGACCTTCTAAAGCAGCTGCCTTTAACAGTTTCTGAAGATTGGCATTTGTAGATATATGAGGCGCAGTGTTCTTCAAGTTCGTGTAGAATAGTTTCTTCCAATTCAGGCGTTCTAACACTCACATGGCTTCAAGTACCGCCGAAGAACAGGAAAATGTGAGGCATATTCTAACGATATTATTAATTATCCAATAAATAAACGCGCTTTTTCAACATTGGTGGATATTCCGATTTAAAATGTTATCACGGGATTTATTAATATATCATAATAAAATTATTCATTGTATTTTATCAAACTGCAAATTAACATTGATAAGTACAAGGAAATAAAATATTACAATGGCATTGGACAATGCTCGTAAAACAGAAACAAAAAATTATTTAATTTTTTCCTACAAATGTTTAAAAAGGTACCGCCTCTGACTTTCTCTTTCTTTTTTTTATTTTAACGGGAATAATAATTTGTTTAAATTTATAGTGTTTGTTTATTTACATTTGGAAAATTTCCTCCTCGTCCAAAAAAAAAACACAAGCGCGTTCGTAGACGTGGAAATTCCTGTTTTACATTTATTTTTAAAAGAACGTAATCTAAACGGTACGTGTTATTCACTTCTTAATATTTGGAATGTTCTTACGTGTCACAACCCCCGCAGTCTTACGGGCGTAAACACATTTAAAATGTATTAAATCACGATTGGCGAGGCGAAAATCTATCACTAAATTTCATCGTTTCGTTCCTCTCGGGAATACCGTCTCGTAAATATTAATTTTTCCTTCTCAAAAAATTCGAAATGATATTTGTAAAAGGAGAATATAATTACAGAAGAAGATACGAGGTGTACAAATAAATATGTAACAGAAAAAAAAACAGAAACAATGCAAATTTCATTGGTTCAGTTCAGAAATCAAATTACACTTGTTAGAATACACGATGTACCTACAAATGTAGATTTTAACTTCTCACATTTAATAATGTACAGGTAAACTAGAATCGTGTTACTACGTTTAATAAATAAAGTTAGTTGTAACATGCAAGGTTGTTTGATATGAATATTGATAAACTCATGTACTTGAGCTACCAAATATTGCTTTGCTTTTTTGCATTCACGCAACTTCAGTAAATATTTTATTAATTCACAGTCCAGGTGATAAGGTAAGGAATAGTGTGCTGTTGAATTTTCGGATCCAAAATAAACAAACTTTAAAATTCATCACTTTAAAAATGTGTACTTATGAATCAGAGTCAATTAAAACATCACACAGTATGCGTTAAAAATCTCTCAAGGTATTTCGCGACGTTTTTACAAAGTATATCAGATGAAAGTTCTATTATTTTTGCTCCAACACCTATACTAACGTCTGGATGATTCGCTGATGGAAAAATGACACGTCTGTTTCGTATAATACCTATAAATAAATACACCTACCATCTACTCGACGAAATCAGACGATTACGTTAAGTAAATATATGTTATATAACGTGTAACATCCGCCTGATAACACATCCGATGTGTATCAAAATCACAGTGGCGTTTTACGGGAGAGATTAGAAAATTACGGTCACTGTTTGTTTAAGAAATACTGAGATCCATCAAATTGAAGGACAATAGGTCTATTGTTATCAATATTATCAATCTTTTTGATGTCACAGGTCCATTCACAGCTGATATTAGGGGTCGATGAAGAGAGTATTTAAGTTTTATAGCAAAACCACACATAAATCAAATAAAAACAAATTTTAAGGTATCTACCGCATTATGAAGTTACTATTTTAGTTTGTTTTGTACGTTTTACCTATATTTTTCTATATACGAGGTACGGTAATTAAGTTCCGGGAATTTAGTTATAACTCGAAAACTAGCATCACTGCATCGTTCGTCAACGTTTTTCTAGCGAGGGTGCACTTTCCTTTTAGTTTCAGTCCAAGGTTGAAGTGCTATCGACGTTTAGTTTGTGTTTTATGTGCATTTTTTTAAAGTAACTTTTTTAGTGGCGTCGTGAAAATGAGTGACTCAAATTCCAAGCAACGTGTTGTGATTCAATTTTTAGTAAAATCTGACCAAAAATCCTCTCGGAAATCCTTCAAAAAATGATGGTGTATGGTGCATGTCGAAAACACGCGTGTTTGAATGGACAAAACGGTTCAAGGAGGGGCGTGAATCGATAGAAGACGATCCACGTGAAGGAGCTCCCGTCACCTTTCGTACTGACTGAATGTTGACCGTTTGCGTGCACTAATCACGTCTGACCGGCGCCTAAGCATTCGTGCGTTGTCTGACGAGTTAAACGTCAACAAAGAAACCATTCGCAAGATGTTATACGAAAATTTGAATATGCGAAAGATTTGCGCAAAGATGGTAGCAAAAGTTCTCACCAGTGAACAGAAAGATATGCGAAAATCGATCTGCGAGAATTTGTTGTCCCGCATTCGGAGCGACGGTAGAGACTGGATGAGTCGAATAGTCACTGGAGATGAGACCTGGATATTTGAGTATGACCTCGAGACCCGTAAACAAAGTCAGCAGTGGATGGAAAAGATGGAGAGTGGCCAACGAAAGCGAGGATGTCCAAATCACGACTGAAGGCAATGTTGATCGTTTTTTTCGATATCCACGGCATAATTCATCGTGAATATGTTCCTGCCGCCCAGACAGTGACTGGATAGTTCTTTGTTGGCGTCCTGGAACGGGTGCGGGCTCCCGTTTTCCATGTGCGACCCCAACTCGCCGAGAACGGCTGGATCTTGCACCACGACAACTCGCCAGCCCATTCCTCGTTCATTATGCAAGAGTTTTTGGCAAAAAAGGCATTCCAACGTTGCCGCATCCACCCTATAGCCCCGATATTGCCTCCTGCTTTTTTTTAATCCCCAAGATGAAGTCGCACCTCAACGGAACTCATCATTGGCGGCGTATAGGAGGTTAAATAAGCTGTAACCGTGTAACCGTGGTGCTGAACGGGTTAACTGCGGAGGATTACCAAGGGTGCTTCCAATCGTGGGAGTAACGTTGGAATCGTTGTGTAGAGTTAGAGAGAGACTATGATGAAGGTCGATAATAAAATTTTGGCGAAATTTAATTTGTTTGTTTTTTCATTGACAAATTCCCGGAACTTAATTGCCACACCTCGTATAAGTAAATATATCGCATGCAATTTATTTTTAAAATGAAAATTCTAGAAGTTTTTTTTTAATTTATCAGTAAAAGTTGCTGTTTTTTGTACAGATTGTACAAGCTTAGTACTTTATAGGAGTTTCTAACTATGAGGATGTGTATATGATATATTATTTACTTAAATTCGACTTCCCCTTGTATTACGTCTCGTATTTAAAAAAGAAGTAAACAATTTTATTGCTCTATCCAGGTATTTTGATGCCTAATATAGGATGTACAATATAAAAAGGCTGCCAGACATCTGAGATGTTTCCGTGAGATCGTTAAATTGTTTATAAGTGTAGGACATCATTTTGAGATGTCTGTCAACATGGCAAGTTATTCCTTGAGACTCTCAAGAGCTTCTCGAGTCTCGAGTTGATTGTTAACAGTCTGGCTTTTCGGGCTATATTTCTATTAAGAGAGGAGAGGGGAGAGAAGTAATTATACAGTTGTCAAAGCAAAATCAGTTTTATTTACAAATTTTGTAGTGTTCGAAATCAATAATTATTTACTAAGGCTGAAGCTGTTTCTTGTCTTGTTTTTCTTATAAACGTATTCGATTTAGTGTTGTTGTTTCTTGAGTATGCAACCAGAAAAACGACTGCTGTTTGAAATGTGCAATGCGGGTTGCATAAGAATTTCAAACGTCGATCATCGCATCGTCTGCTTGTTACATCCTTAACCTGCTTTTATGCTTGCTGATTTGACATTGATAATCTGTACAAGAACTTGTTATTTTAACTTCATTGGTTTAAAAAAACGTCAATCCGTGTTTGAAGTGTCTAATTTGACAGATGCATGAAATTTTCAACTGTTTTTACACATGAACTGGTTGTTGAAAATAGCTAAATTTACGGAGTTCATCTTAAATGAGTGCCCACTTCTTGAGAAAAACATTGTCTAATTTATACATACTATTTCGGTAGCCATCGCCATTTTGGATCTTGTAGGTAGAATAATTGGCGGCAAACACAAAGATTCAAAAGAACTACTTCTGCCGATATTCTTTTTTTATTGAATTCTCACTAATAATTTGCAGCTAACTCAAATCTGCGATATCCAAACAATTATTCGATTAATATGATTTCTAGATAACTAGGATATAGGAAATTATATAGGATATAAAAAAATGTGTCTTAAATTATAACAAAAATTGTTTATTTAAAATTGTATAACATAATCTTCCTGCTATAATTTTTTAATAATTCTGTTTAGTACTAAATCTTGTTTGTTTTTATTACAGCAAAAACCTTTATAAATAAAATATACCATAATTTTTCAAAATGTAAAACTACTTTTATAATTACCTACTACATTTATCAGATGAACATAATAAAGTAATTTCGATTGAAGAGCAACTCGTAATATTTCTTCTGGAGCAGAATCTTCATTTTTCTTTACTTTTTTTTATGGGGCTTCTTGCAGTCAATTGAAGGACATGAGTTAATTATTTGTGAAATAAAATATGTATAAAATGGGATAATACGTAAAACAGTTCTTTTTTAGCATGCATTGAACAAATCAGAGAAAATTAATTAAAATGGGTTAACACAATTTTTGTCAAAGGATATTTAAAATATTAACAAAAATAGCACAATTAAAAAGAATATTCATCAAATGACAAAATCAAGAAATATTTCAGAATATAGTGCCAGAATTAAATTTTATTTTATATGTCATGTATTTTTAAAAAAATGCATATAAACCCATCGTGAACAGATTCAATTAGAAATAACAAATAATGATATTTACTAAATCTCCAGCAATTTTTTAAATAGTGATGAAATGAGCCTCAAACTGGTTACAATCTAACTTATTTACTATTCAAGGTCTTAGTATTTTAGTATGAACTTTTAAATGTATATTGAAATCGAATGAATAATATGTACTTAACATAAATATTACTATAACCTAATTATACTCGCGACAAGAATTCAGACGACTTACGTCATACGAACAAATGAATAATTTTCAATATTTTCATCAAAATATTTAAGAAACTGTAACTGATAGTAATAAAACTATATACTACATTAAAAGTTTGCATTATATATTGCACTAAATTACAAAAAATAATTGTTTTTAACGCGACCAAATATCACGTCAGCCGTGATGTAAGACGTCTGAATTCTTGACGCGAGTATATATAGATATTTATGGCCATAATCACGTATCATGTTGAATATTTTATATTAACATATCTGAACAAACTAAATACAATTTTTTTTTTTTTTTTTTACTTAAAATGTAAAACAACCAAAGAAATTCAGTTACAATTTCTGTTATTGGCCTTTGAACTGTCAATTACCTATTTTTACACCCATTGCAAAATACACAAACTGATAGTCTGAATCGCCGGCATTTATATTGGGTTGGTAAGCAGGAAGAAGAGCGTCGGTAGAAGGGAAACTTTAGGCGGACGTGGACAGGGGACCGACTTATCAGAATGTTTTACAATCGGCTCCAAAGAACCAATAAAATCAATAACATTTCACAGTGTTTAGGAAATAAACAAGATATTCATAAATTATTAATTAAAAATGTAAACAAGGATATTAATAGGCCTGTACAGTTTTGCTTGCATTTTAAAGCTATATCTATCCTATTTTGTTTGATTTCTGTTTATGGGACTAATGGAGATAGAGCAAACAAACTAACATTGAATAGATATTTCCACAGTCTGACAATGTTGGAAAGTGTTTATTAATATGAGAAGACTTACCCAAAGATTAACAATCCTTTTCCAGGTACAATTACCTTTCAGAGTTCTTCTGTCTCTACTGATGTGGTGTCTATTTGTCTTGACCCAATGGTTCAGCGGTCAATATTAACGATGTCTCGTTTCAGGCAAAATATTAGCAAATAATGATGTTTTACAGCAAAAATAAAAACTAGACAAGTTGATTACGAAGTTCATAAATAATGCCGAGCCTTTTTCCAAAGATATTTGTAACTTCTTGGATTCAACTGCATTCTTCAATCTTCATATGTTTATTTGCATATGAGGTCGCTCTTGATATAGTTGAGAAAATATATGGAACTTGGCTGGTTATTTTAATCATCAAAATGGTTTGAAAAGATTATAAATTATGCCACAATGAGAGATCATGCAAGTACAGAAAGTAATACGTGAATATATCAGACTTATAAGCAAAAACATACTGAACTATTCATTCATAAATTGCCGTTTGTTTTGTATCAAACACTGTTACAATTCCAATTGATTAAATTTACTTATGAAAACACAATTCAGGATGAAAAGAATGCAATTTTTCACACACTTGACATTCTCTAACAATTTGAATAAGTTTTATTAAAAAACAATAAACAACGAAAAACACAAATTCCAACTACTAGCAACACTGCACACCGAGACTTACTGTGTAGTGGCGGGACTGATATATCAATGAACACGAGCGTAAAGCAGCAAGCAAAATTGCCACACTACATTTAGGTAGTATGGCAATTGCCGAAACATAATCTCAGTACAAAATCTTCCAGTCGGTCAGGTTATAAGAATGTAAACAATTATATCTCTCTTTACTAATAAATATATGGAATATATAGAGGATATTAGAGATTTGACTGATGTAACTTCAGTACAAAATAGATAACGCATAAATGAACAAAAAAGTTAAACAATACAAGGGCATAACTCAAGCCATTCTTAAAATAAGTCAAGTTATTATATTAAGGAATTTTATGACAATGTGGCAACAGCGCAAATACACCAACTAGTTCAATGCACCAGCTGAGTGTGTTTGCGGGTTGCCTACCATACGCTAACTTGCACACTTGCACTTTAGTGATGGGGCAAGAAATCCAAAGACAACAACTATTGCAAAAATTAATGAATTTAGTTGACAACTATTTTGCACTTTTATTTTTGAACGGTAAGAGTATTAATTTTTTTAATATTAAGTTACAGTTTTAAGTGACATAAATAAAACGAAAGAAGGGATAAACATTGCATTTTATGGTCATTTAAAATTATGCTGAGATCCTTAACCTAACTGAATTTTTGCACATGAAATAGGAGATTTGTTAATTTTTTCTCAAAAATAGTTTAAAGATTTTCTCATTTATTTTGATGTATATTATCGCCTGTTAAGATTATGGCAATCAAATCTCTAACACCCTGTATATGAATATAAAAAAAATATTGATATTCATCCAGTACTACTTTCTGTAATTGTTACATAAATAACTATTAAAAAAAAAGATTTACAATAATGTTCAAGATGTTCCACAATTTGCTACATTAAAATTACAACTAAGATTCTTTACACCTAAGTAAAGTAAAATTACAGACAAAATCAAAATATTTAAAAAATATAGTTTTAATAAATATTTACACCAACTCACCTTTGGTTAACTGAAAACGACGACAACTTAATAAAAAGTTAATATTATAGACTTTACTAGTGGTATAACATTTAAGTGGAGCAAAACCGCAATTCAAACAAAAACCAATCACTTACCATTGAGAACGTGTAAATACACACTGGCCGAATCTAAATTCGAGGGACTACACGTATAATTTCCAGAATCCTCTGGCCTGGTTCGAAAAATGGTGATTGTACTAATGGTCGTGTCGGAACCTTTCCTTAGGATTCTGATATCTATTTGACCCTGGTCGTATTTCAATACCCTCTCGCCGTCGTGATACCAAAAGATGTACGCCGGTTCTTCCAGGGACTGGGTTATCACGCATTTCAACTGCACGGTACTTCCCCTCTTGACGTATATGTCCGATTCCCCCTCAATCTCGATTTTAGGTACTGCAGAAATAAAAAAAAAAATGTGTAAAACGTCATATTAGACGTACAATTCGTTTACAGTACAGGGTCTCCCTGTATATTTGACCAAAATTAACAATATTTTGTACGGTACATTTTATCATATACCAAAATAAAGACACTTATATTCCCAACACCCCGTATAAATAACAATTATTTTTCCTTACCAACTACGTTCAGCGTAATAAAATGGCTCATTTTTGGTTCCGTGCTGACTTGGCATTCGTACTGGCCCGCGTCCCTGGCTTGTACGTACTTCACTTGCAGGGTCCAGGTGTCCGTTGCCTCGACGAAGAACGCCTGGAATCTATCGTCGGCTATGAAGGTGTATCTATCTACTGTTAAAATATGGGCATCTCGTCTCCTTATCCATGACACGGATTTGTTACCGAGCTGCTTAATTTTACAGGGGATATATGCGTGGGTCCCTAGCTGTGTCGTTATATTGGTAGTGGTGGTAGGGTCAAAATATGGTCCAGTGTACAACCCTGTAAATCGCTTGACGGCATGGGCGGCTTCTCCTTCATGGAAGACTAGAACGAAGAAAAAAAACTAATATGGGCAAGGTTAAGATGATGATTAGTAAACGATTTTCATAAATAGTGCATTTATTTATAACCTTATAACTTAGGATTTATCTGCAACAGCTTTTTTTTCGAAATGTGTTATTCAAATCAAGAATTAGCAGATATGGTATGTATAGGTTGTCTCAAGCTCCATTTTCAATCTGTCATCAGTTATATTTTTTCTAGAAATATACCCAAATTTTGTTCGTGTTAAAAAGCTCCCTTTTTTCCAATAAACTTTTATTAGAGAATTTTTTTTTATATTCTGATTTAAAAGTTATAAGCAATATTGTCCTAAAGAATTTCAAAAGAAATACCACCAAAAAATCACATGAGCGTTGGAATGATCAAGTAGTAATTGGAAAATAATTGAATGTTCGTTGTTTAAAGCGCATAAATGTCACAAAATTGTTACAACATAGAACTTCGCATACAATAATTCAGTTCATAAAAAAATAAAATTCTGTTAAAAATTGTTTTCTAATCACGTATCCAAAGTTTTACAAAAATCAGGGGATGGGAAAAACTCAAAAGGAATGTAAATATTCGTCTGAACGCGTAAAACGTTCTGTGACGTCACGATTCGGATCGGGAAAAACCGCGTGAGAATTAGTGGTTAGGTTAGGTTTCTGCCTTTACCGACAAGTTCGTACTTCGTAGCGTTGTGTCGTTTGCGTCCTTTTATACTTTTTTTTTAAATTTTTAATGAAAGTAAGGAAATATAAATACTAAAACGGAAGAAGGTTTTCAAAAGGCAGACAAATCTGCCAAGTCTGGAAGTTACTATGGTATCAGAATTTTCAGTCATGTGCAAAGACTTGTTGAATCAGGCTGAATCCAGTGCAGTCGTGTAAAAGTAAAACTGTAAGTATTGTATTATATAAATAAGTACTGTATAGTATGAAACCTTTAGTAGTTTATTATATACTTACGGTGTTACAAATGAAATATAACAGCTTACGTCAGATACAAATGGCTTATATCACTCGCATTTGTGTTGCATCAAAAAAATCTGTGAGGTTGCAAATAACGCTACTATGATACGGTTGATTTTATCGAAAATAAATGTTCATTTACCTAAATCATATACTAAAATGTTACAAGTAAATGAGTTTGCCATCAGTTGCTGGTGGTCCATCCTACAAAGCGCTAATCTCGCTGCAGGTACCATTCGTTAGTCTCGTTAGTTTAGATTTTTTCACTTTTAGTTCATTTTGAAGAAAAATTATTTTTAGATATTTTAATAGTACATATTTATATGGCTTTAGAACTATCATGTTTTATTTTAATCATAAAATAGTGAACAAACATATGCCATTAACAAAAGTTTATATACCTATTTTCTTATCAGAGAACTTTAATATCAGAATTATTTAGACGTTAATAACTCATATAATGACAAAATTGTAACAGAACGTTATAGACCTATTTTATATTCTAATTAAAAAATAGTGAATAAACGTATTATGCCATTAAGGAAACGTCTATATATTTTTTTCTCGTAGAACTTTTAGCATCAGAATTATTAAGTTAATAACTCATATAGTGTCAAAATTCTAACATAGAACCTTATAATTTTGAGACATATTGATAATTGCAAGTACCTATCTACTAAATTTTGACTATGTGATTTATTTGCCATATATATTAAATATATCTGTCAAAAAAATGGATCTCTTTAAAAAATTCTGAGGGAAATCCTGCAATATTCTCTCAGGGTTCCCTTTCACCTGGAAAACTTTGAAAAGTCAGGGAATTCGTTTTAAGTGTAATAAAGTCAGGGAATTTAAAAATATGGTGTAAAAGTCACGGTATTTTTTAATATATTTACAACAATCAGGGAATTTTAAAATTAATTGAAATTGACAAATATTTCTTTTTAATTTACTTCGGTTTTATATCTGTTTTACAATATGTTCCAAATCCAAATACTATGTATTCATGCCAAAGAATAATTATTTTGTTACAATATTTTGAGTTATTTTTTTATAATGTGTCAGGGAAAACCTGGAAAAGTCAGGGTATTTAACATGAATTTAAAAGAGGGAACCCTGTCTCTTTAAAATAGCAATTTACTAGTTAAAAATAGTGTCAATTATACACCTTAAAATAATATGGTAGTGTTTCCCCTTAACCTGAAAAAGCAGATGTTACTAATGTCAGCAGTTATATCAAAAATGTAATGATATACGAGAAATTTAGATAATAACCACTTTGTGGAGACTAGGAATATTACTAATATTGCGTATTTCAAATCGTTTATAATTTAAATAATTGCTAAACTGCTGGAGTACCAAAATCATGCCAAATACTGAGTATGATCTTACATTTGCTAATGTAACAATTAAATCAAATCCATAAACATAATTACTAACATCGCGGGAAACAACTATTCTATGCAATAATGCCACGATCAGCAATGGATTACACTCCGAATCCCGCCCTTGGGTAAATACCTTTTTTTAATTTTTTTGTTCTTGTCAATACGCCCATCTGAAGGACGGCAGAAGTAGCAAAGTAAGCAAATAAACAGAAAAAATACATGCTTCAAAAAAAAAAAAAACTTTCGACCACAAATTACTGAATATTACGCTTACCTGTAAAAAGTTCTGGAAAAAGCAGCATCCATAACGTATATATGAGGAGCCGCGAAGAACTTTCCATTTTAAAGTCTCACTTACACACTACACAATAATATTAAGTAGGAGCAATAGAAACAGACATCTTATCATTATTTTTCCACATTTATATCATATTTGTACTAATTATAGTTGACCCAAAGTGTTTTGTTGTTTGTTTCTACTTCTATATCTTGTTTATATTTATAAAAACGGATAACTTATCATTTATATTTTTTTCGTGAGAGCGAGATGATGGTATATATGTATATTTCCCGATGATTCATGTAACATATTTATCTTCGTATAGCTTTGCTGATGGAGTACGGAGGTACTTGATCGAGTAAACACATATAAGTTGTATCAATTTAGGTAAATCCATTTCCAATGTTTCAATAAAACTGTAGCTTCTGAAACAAAGACAACAGTACATGCAGAAAATTAAGTGATCACACATAGTTAATCGTTACATTCTAGTTTGTTCCTAAAGGAACAAAAAAAAATCGGTCATAATACTCTAGAATATGACATGGTAGAACAATATAAAATTTAACTGTCAATATTCAACAAAACATGCCATAAAAAATATGCAGTGAGTACTTAAGTTTGAAGTAACAAACAGAAATAGTTGATCATCCTAAAAATACACCCATATAGTTGATTGCATACCCATTAAGTTAATTTGGAGTGGTTATTAAAGAGGAAATCCAACCATGCCAATTATTGTACAAGGTTAATTGTTACTTCGCAATGCCATTTCATGATTTAGCGCAAAAAAACATCGTTATTTTACTTAAAAACGTTTTTAAACAGAAGCCACAAAATTTTGACATTTCAACAGTTTCCCAACCTACATAACCCTGTTTACGTATCAGCGCTTTTTCTTCTTCAAAAAACATTTGAACTACCGACAACTTCTCACTTTTGTCGAGAGGTATAGATTTTACAGTCCAATAAATTTATTTACCAATTAAATCTGCCTTGCAAAAAACATTGCATTGGTAAGTCGACACTTGCAGATTTAATGTACGAATAAATTTATTTGGTAGTTGGAAGTCTTAATCGACAATTCCGAAAATAAACACTGTGTTTTAAAAAATTGTAAAAATGTTCTAAAAATCTAGGACTACTTAAATTTACTTATGATTATTTTAGGGTTTACTACTCATGTTCTTTATACTCATATATTCAATATAAGGAGATGCTAAGATCGAATAAATTTCTATGTAACACAGGGCGATTACACGAAAATTATATCTCCTTCAGACAATTGAATAGACATTTTTCGCATAACCCTGTACAATATTATACAATGTATAAACTTTATTCCTGCAAAAAGAATAAATTTTATTGATTCCAGATAAAGAAAACAGGATTGTTTATCTCCGTATTTATTATTTAATTGAATTATTTTTGTGTCTAAACCCTCTAAACGAGAATATTTGAAATATTTCGTGGATGCAAGTAAGTTGGAAATAAGTGTCGGTCATTTAAGAAAATTAATAATACCAATGTAAGCAAAAATACAAATAGAAAACAATTATTTTCAGATTTTTTAGTCCTATACTTTACTTTGAAAACGCATTTGATATTTTTAGTCGTACTTTTCATTTTTTGAATGACACTACAAGATTATTACATTACACCAGTTTTTAAACACCCTGTGTAACAGACGCGTACGTGTGTATATGAACGCGAGTTTCTGGAGAATATGGCCCTGAAGTCCAGATAAAATAAGTAAATTTAAATTCAATTTTTGTCTTTTACTAATATTTAAAAAATATGTTAATAGTGACAAACATATTCATCTACCCAAAAAAAAAATACCTTTCAGGTATGTTTAAAGGAAGCTGAAGCCATATATCTCATTTATTCCTAGAAAAACGTCTCCATCTGTACTAAATCGGTTCCTAAACATTTATATTTACATTTTAACGTAAGCCCCGTTCATAAGCAACAAATCAGATACAAGTGTATGTAAAGACTTACCACTTGTGTCATAAATATATCTCTCACTAATTATTTATTGATAACATAATCTTCAAAAATAGTGATTCATTTAGTGGTTTTTATCAAAGTTCGTATTTTGATTAACTATTTACTCATTTATTGTAATTTACGTTTATATTAAAACAAACGACATATATAACCTCACTTTTATAAGCACTTCTTCTGCGTCTGTAATTGTTATTTTTAACTACTATATTCTTACCTTTCCTGCTACTTATTCTGTGCTACTACCTTTACCTGTATTTGTCTTACTCCTCACTTTAAATCAAATATTTAAATGTATTTTAAAATTAAAAAGAAATATATGGTTCTATTTATAATTTACTAATTAAATAATTTTATTTCTGTCTGTCCCAATATATTTATTAAATTTCTAGTTTTTTTTTTTAATATTTGTTTTACATAATAAAAACATAATATTTAGTCGCTTTTTTATTAAGATCACAGCAAAGCTCACCATTCAGTACAGTAGCTGAGATTAGTTGTTAAGATGTTACATAAATAAAATACATATTTAAACAGCTCTTACGCCATTAAGCTCTACAAAACGAATACAGCTGATGCACATATTTGCTCCGCTTTACTCCGGTTACTATTGTTTTGCACTTCTATAGTTTAGATGTTCTGTGATGATCAGTGGTGATAACCTAACCTAACAATATTTTTAAATTGACAAGATCGTTTAAATTTGAATAATTTTCGCAATGAATGAGAAACATGAAGAAATATCGCAAATCTTGAATGAACTTCAAAATATTCATTACCCATCTGGAATTCAGTTTCAGAGTAAGTCAATATATTATGCTTGTGACTTAATTTTTCTTTTAATATTTCATAAAGCATCAAATTTTCAAGTCACATACAGCTAGCTCCCTTTGAAATTAGTAATAGTAATGTTTACATGATTTAACATTTTTATATTCTGTAATTATCTAACTCATGCACTTGTTAATTTAAATTTTAATTTGAATATGAATTTTCAGAACTTAGCCATTTTAATTTGTATTACTTATCTTTAGGACTTCAGCAGTATAAAGCAATAAATAACCAGGGAAATAACGATTTAGCAGCGATTTGCCATCTTGCCCAATCACATTCACCAGGTTTAAGAAATAAAGCTGCACTAAGATATGAAAAATTTGTATCTTCCGATGTTGAATCTATATCTAGTGGGCCTCTGCTTTCCGCTAAAGAAGAAATTGCATTTAAGTGCCCTAGCAATAAGATGGAGACCAGCATAAGGACCATGTTGAAACAAGTAGAACAAATGCCTAAAGGTGAGATTCATATAGGTATTTTTTAATGTTTTATAAGTTTTAATCTGTAACCTTTCGAAAGTTTATTCGCTTTCCAAAAATAAATTATGTTTTTTTATTATTTCTAGAATGGACTTTAGTTCAGTTGACACCTCAATACAATCGTTTAGACAATATTAATGAGAATAATGACGTTTACCGGACCAATCCAATTCACATTGCGGTTTTCAGTTGTGGTCAGAGTGAACAAGACCCGTTTTTGGTAACTGTTGACGCACCTAAAGATGCTGTTAATGGTAAGTTTTATTAAAAATTTGACGGTAAATTTAAATTTTTTAAAAAGATTTGGAAAATATCTTAGTACAAGTAGTATTCATTTTCTCGTGTGGTTTTTTTAAAATTTTATTGTTTTTTTTTGTAATAACTTATTTAAAAGAAAAATAACTGTTATAATTTCGTATAGGCTGTATTATAATTTATTTTAAATCTCCGAGACTTGGAAGTTAATGGAGCTAAAAGGTATTTTTCATGTTTTTGTTCAAGGTATAATGTTGCATATACTCGTATTTCTCTTATAGTTTCAAAAATATCAATAACACCACATTTCTTTGCAGGAAATTGTGTTGAGTTGGCCCAAGAGATGATGGATATAATTAAAGGAAATAAGGAAGCGCTAATGTCGCATAAACAAAAAGCTTTTAAAAGTCATAAAGAGAAATTGAACTATATGAGTAGGAGGCAGTCGATCGAGGATAGACTAAAGGTAGGCACTATATAATAGTTTTCTGTTTTATTTCTTGATAAAAATATGCATTATATGTATGTATTTACAATAATCCTTTATGTTAAGCCGATTTTGGATTTTTTTTCATCTTTTACAAATTGAACGTTGCCCATCTTTTCTGCTTTTCCTTAATCGTTTCTTATATTTGACAAATTAGCTTAAAAATTATTACATCAAATTAAATACCTATAAAAAATTTGTTACGTAATTTAAGCTGCGCTAAAAATCTATCGGAAAAGGACATCTTAGCAATTTCATGTTTAAAAAATGCGGCTGGGTTCCTTTCATTGAAAAAATGTTATTTTGACGTCTACAATTAACAGTAACTCTATGACCTACTCATTATGGATCACTCTGTATATTCTTATACAGGCTGATTCAGAACATCTAAAAACAAAAAAAAACAATCAATAGTATCAGTGCGATAGACTTAATTTTTTAAATATTCTTACGAAAACAAGTCCACTTTTCTTACAGGCTATCATTAAAGACGTTCAGAACATGTGGCTAAAAGAATGGAGGTGTTTGTTAAGCGGTAAATATGTTGATGAATCTTTGGAAGAAAGTATTAAAGAGGACCTTAAAAATTTTTTCAAAACAGAGTAAGCATCTTGGTAACAATTTCTGTTATAGGCGGGTAAATAATGTGTAATTAATACGGTTTTAATCTTAGGGTTAGACAGCTGGAAGTCACCGCTAGAACTATTTCTGCCTTGAGTTGTGTTATTAAAAGCATTAAGCATTTAAAATTGGTAGAGGTCATGAGAGCCGTCCATTATTGTTTCTCTGGAGTTGTGGATAAAAGTGTATTAAGAAGCGTTGCACAGTTTGTTAGGAATTTAGGCGATAAAGTCGCTGCTCGTTCGAACTTGAAAAAGCACCCGGTCATATTAATTCTGGACGATGTAAGTACAATTAATTTTTTTAGCTATAACGATTTTTTTGCGCAACAAAAAAGTAAATGAGAAAATTTAATTTTACTAAAAATGTACATTCAAATCAGTTTTGTTAAAAAATATTTTCTTTAATAACTTTGGATAGCAATAACGTGTTCTGGTTTTGGGTTTTTGGTCCTTTTGAAACAATTTTACAAATAAAGTAACGAGTTTTTTTGAAGTAATTCAGTAACTCCTAGAGAGACCAAAAAATGCCATCTGGCGATTCAATCTTAGAATTCCATTTTCTTGTTTTCATTCCTAGACGCTTGACTGTTTTCCTTGGGAGATGATAGACGTTCTGAACGATGAACCGGTCTCGAGAGTTCCGTCATTGCAATTTATCTACGCTTTGTTCAAAGAACACGAGAAAGATATCGTCGGAGGCCACAAAATCGTGTCGGACTTCGACAAGGGAACGTACATCGTTAATCCGGACATGGATTTGAGAAACATGGAGATCAGAATGATGAATTTTTTTAATTATTGGACACCGAACTGGATCGGCACGTCGGGATGCCAGCTTGACAGCACGGAATTCTTCGAGCTGCTCACCTCGTCCGACATATTTTCGTAAGGGGGAAAAGTTTTGGATTTTTCCTTTATTTTTATGTACTTTCTTTCCAGTTACAATGGCCATGGTAGCGGGAGTCACCTGCTGTCCCTGGATAAGATTCAGCGGAGCCGGGTGAAGGCCGTCGTGTTACTTTTCGGCTGCGGCAGTACCAAAATAAACCGTACGGATCCTCAGGTGGAGATGTACGGCCCTTATCATATGTATCTCATCGCGAGGTGGTAAGTACCGCATTGTCGGCAACAAAATATTAATTGTAGTGTGAAGATACTCGTGAGTTTTGAAAAACCGATTGAATTTTCCGTAATTCCGAATTTGCTATAATTAAGAACGCCCTATATACTAATTTACTGTTATTTATTTTTTAAAATGGTGCAAGACCTATACAGGGTGTCTGGAATGTTAATGTCGATAGTGAAAGTGCCCAAAAACGACAAAAAAACAGTTATAAAAGATAAAACATCCAAGACAAATAGTTTTTCTGCAAATACATTTCAAGAGTATAAATACAAGATTTATTGAAAATTTCTGTTTAGTAATCTCAATTTTTGGTATAGTGTTTTGTATATATGTTTTTAAACAATAGATAGTATAATAGTCCGAGATCAGACCGCGTGATTACTACCTTCATCTCTTTATTAATTAAAATGCAATTTTAACAGATGATTGTTAACAGAGCAATACATTTCTGCCAGGTTGCCTATCAAAATATGGCCACAAGTGTTTTTAATAATTTTTTTTTTTTTAATAATGAAATCGGACAAACGTCATTCGAAATGTCAAAATTGATGAAAAAGGATATTGTATTCAGGGAAGTTTTTTTGGCTCGTTCACAAGTTGAAGATGGTTATTTTGTCATCCGGGACCTACACGGGTCCTTTTGCGACTATTACTATTATTTATTTAAACTTTCTAGTGCGCTAATGGCAACATTGATGCTGACGATATTGATAAATGGTGACATCCAATTGTGCGGTACGAAATTTGATATTGCCGCAAAATGTGTAGCTTAAGCTCTCGTAACATAATAGGAGCATGATAATTAAAAGTTATTATAAAATGTTGATATAATCATAATTAAGATCTAGTTACCTATTGTACAATGTCAGAAAATTGTGATTGTGTGGAAGAGGACGAAGCGTATTATTATTATTATATAACCCTCATTAACATCGTTGAGTTTTATACTTGTATATAAACAAATATATACAGGGTGATTCATTCATAATGTTATTCATTTTAAGAGGCGATAGGAAAAAAATAAGCTTAATATGATTAAAAAAATGTTTAAATGCATGCAATTCATACAGCTTCAAACCAACTCGTTGACCGCCTGGGTGCAACGTTGCCAAATTTGAAAATCTTGGCTACTACTAGACATCATAAATAAGCTTGACTATGTACTATCTATTGCTGTAATAATGACACTCTTTAAAACGAATTTGGTGACTTGTTTTAAACTGCTGACGTATTTGTAACGACATATAATTTGAACTTTTGGCATAAGCTCATAACTGTTTCACTCACCAATAAAAATCTGTCGGAAAGATCATCAAAAATTGTTTTAAGGAAGTGTCATTATCATTGCAATAACTTGTACGTCTGTATCTCGATGAAATCGAGGAAATATGCAACCAGCAGTACAATCACAAACTCAAAGTTAGAATAAATCTAACTTTGCCTACAGCATGAACGTCTATGTTTTATGTAATAGTAATAGTGTTTCGTTCAAACATTGCTTTGTTATATCTGCAATCACCTTGAAATTGTTCTTGTCGGAGTGACTTTCTACCTTTGTCTGTGTGTATTTGAGGGTACATTTTATACGTTCTGACCTTTGTGTTTGAAATTTTAGAATGCAAATTTAAACAGGTAAATACCTCAGTTTTATTTATGTCCTTTTAATGAAAATTGACTTCGGGAAGTGTGAAACATGCCTACTTTAATACTATTGTTCAAATAAGTTATAAGAAACGTGCTCTTTTATGTTCTTGGGTTTTATTGGTTTTGTTCATATACTTATTAGTGAATAATAATCTACGAAAGAACACAAACATTTAGCCGTGATGTGGCAACGGAGGTGTGACGTTGTTCATTTCACCGCTCGACACTCTGTGATGTTGTGATTAGGAAATTGTTGTCAACACGGAGTGCCGTATTACTGAGGGTTATGGTTGATTTGCTTCGATTTAACAGACCGAATAATTTTTTTTTTCCAATTTTCTATCTTAAGCCTTCCGAACACTTGGTTTAAATTAATTACATTATGACTGAATCACCCTGCGTATAAAAATGACATGTTTGGTAAATTACTTACGGTCTATTTTCGATAATGTCTATATGGGTCAGTAATTATATTGTAAAAAAAATGTTTAGTCCTTGCATGGTGGGAATGCTTTGGGAAGTTACAGATCTTGATACAGATACGCTTACCACAGAATTCATGAGTCACTGGATCCCATCGAAAGCTCCCGTGCACTGGAAATATGTGGATAAAACCAAATGGAATAAGGCAGCAGAAAAAAGTAAGTACATACTACTTAAATAAGGTGTCGTTAATTTCTTAAATTAATTTATGAAGTATATTTCCGTGTTTGTATCGTATTGACGTAATTTAAATTTATTATTTTTTTCTTTTTAGTAAAGTTTGCCAAATGTAGGGAATTCACTGGTGAAGAGACGTTGTGCGAACCCGAATTATTACGAGCGTTAAGTTTAGCTAAGAAGTCGGTATCCTTTTACGGTACAAAATCGGCTTGCGTTGCTCGCGGTTTGCCTGTTAAGATTCAAGAAAAAGCGATAAGCTAACGTTTTATTATGTAAATAAATAATTTTTTACTAGGATTTTATTTTTATTAAACGTTGCGTATTTGCCAACGTCTTTATTTTTTACAGGGTTGTGTAGTTAAAGGTACCCCGTATAAATACGACATAATCATACAGGATGATGTCTAAGTGGATTATATAATTTGAACAGATATTCTACTCGATAAAATATGCGATTTTTTTATATATCTTTTTTGGAATTTCCAAAAAATCACAAGGGTTAAGATCTGGTAATCATGGCGGTTACCGAATTGGTTCATTCTGATCCACTTATTTGGAAGTGTTGAAAAAAAAAACTCGTGCACTGCACTCTTGATTCATGATATTTATTCTGGCCCTTACTGAATTTTTCATAGAAGCGAGACGCAGCATTTTCTTGTAAATAAGTAACATCTCTACTAACGTACTACTTACCATAAATATGGGCCATTTTTACTTGTCAAACAATAATTTTAAAGAGTTTTTTCAATACGTTAACATGACGATTTAACAACTAACCGACAGACCATAAACATCAACGTAAAAATACATAGAGACCTATCAGAGGCCAAATTAATGAATTTTATTTTTTTCTCGTTTATTTTTGACAATTCCCAGAAAAGTTATATGAAAAAGAATAAGTTGTTTTTAGAGTAGCAGTCAATTAAAATTAATATAATCTACTTAAAAATTACCTTGTAGACTTCACCTACTGTCATTTTTTATTTTGAAGAGGAAGAAAAATGCATGGATATATTCTATTACATTTAATATTATCATTCAATCTACAGCCTTGTTAATATTTAATTCATCTAAGTTTGCAAAAGCAAAGCCACACCTGCTAAAGTCCATTTGGCGGGTTTGTCCTTAGTCTTCAAATTGAACGTCCAAATGTAAGTGGGACCTCTGGTTCTCGTTTTATACACCGGACATTCGTACATGTTCCTCAAATCCTGTTTGTCTTGTGTAATGGCCTTGATGTTTATGACAGGTATTGACGGGAACAATTCCTTCAACCTCGAGTCCATAATAATACCGGCTTGGACGTCCCACCTAGCTCCCTCCATGTAGAAACCGTGGACGTAGGCTCCCTCTCTGGGTGCGGATCTGAAATACATACGTACAATCGTAAGTATTAAATATGACGGTAGGCGAGGCGTTATTGCGAAAATGTTGTCGTTAGGTAAACACTCACGTGAATTCTTCTTTCTGTTTCTTGGTGACGTCGCATTGGAGACACATTTTGTCTAGAGGCAGTTCATTTCTTCTGGCTGTACTTTGCATTATGGCAGTTAATAGAGACTGAGGATTGAAGAATCCTCCTAGCCAAACAGAAGCAGGTAGCTGAAAATATTCAGGGTTATTGCTGCAAAAATTGATTATTAGCTACTCGTAAGTTAAAGAAATATTGATGAATTGAAGACGGTTGCATTTACTAGGCCAAGATGCGTGCAACATTTTGGCAAAAAAAGCAAATTTTCGTATATTAAAATATCTTCATAGTGTCGATATTTTCCTAACTCTATGATTACATACTTTAGATCAATGGTGACATTTTTGCTATAGAAACTGGCATCCTAGACTCACCGCTCGTAATCCGCAGTCCGGAGGACGTCGCGAATATGACGTCCGAGCAGGGAAGTCAAGCGATGCCAGGAGGTTATGGGACAGATAAGTTACAGGAAAAATTACGCCGGTTGTGAAAGGATTCTCAAAAAGTCACAGGCAGCATTTTAAGCTCCTTGAAAGCTGCTTTCACACTCAATCAAGGTTTTAGCACTTAAATATCTTGATAAAGTGTTTTAGTATAAAAAATTGTATCGTATTGTATTGTATATGGTTTTGTTTTGGAATGGGAAGAAAGTATTGGTAATTTATTTTTATATCTTACCACAAAATCAGTAGACCAAGTCTCTAGTTCTCGAATTCTCAATAGCAAATCCACAAACCAGGACGTCAGTCCTAGTAAAGATGGATACGCCCGTTGAGCCCACACTGGTGGAACTTGATCCAGAAATAACGCATTTTCCAGGTCTTCCATATCCGACGTAATAGTTAATTCCCCTTTAATGCCCAACTCGAGTTCCTTAAGAGAACGTTTTATTTCACCCGTGAGATAATTCATCCGTTCGCATTCTTGAAAAGCAACAATGACATAAGGCGTACGTTCCTCTACTTTACCCATTATTTCTACCATGTTGAAGTCTTCCGGAAGTTTTTCCACCATTTCGTCTATCATCTGCTTCACCTAGTCAAAAAAATTTAAATACAAAGTCGAAAGCAGTGAAAGACGCGAACATACTTTGTCTTCACGTGTGATTGTTGCTCCGCCCGACGATCCTACATCCCTGGGTTGCATTTCAAAAACAGTTTTGAAAAGATTGTCAGCTGTTGTACTTAAAAATCCGATTTCAGCGTTGGGATGTAAACCATACAAAATGGGAGATTCCGGAGGCAGCATTTCATCGATGTATGTGTGATAGCCAGCGTAGTCTGTGTTTGGCGGAGCTAGGAATCCAGGAGCTAACATTAGCTCACCGTCAACCTAAAATTGCAATGAAAACGTCAGCGATTCAATGGTGTTAAAAGCAAACGTTTATGTTATAGATACTAAGATTGTTAAGTTAAATATACATGATTAGTTTCTACAATATCCCTTCAAAAATTGTTTGAAGGCTTCCATGCTGCTAAGAGTAAGATTGTCTAACTCGGCGTACTTTAACTTAACCGTTACGACATTATGAGTGCAGAGTTTGATCTACCTTTCAGATTGAGGTGTACAAGAAGACAAACGAATTTTGCCGAGGTAAACTATTTTCCATCGTCTAAAACAATTGTATTAGGTGTGCTGATCTTGTGCATGCTCCGGAATAATCTATTTAGCGTCAATGAAGCATAAAAAAACTGCCAAAGGTAAAATTGGTCAAACATGTTATGATAATTTCCGAGTTTGACATCCAAAAAAATATGTCCGCAGGAGCACGATTGTCTAACTTGGTGTACGGTAACCTAACCTAACCTAATCATTGTGACATTAAGACTCTGTAGAGAATTATCAATCAGTTTCTTAATCGTTTCAGATTGTGGTATACGAAAAGTCGAACGAATTTTGTCAAGGTAAACTATGTTCCATTGTCTGAAACAATTATATTAGGTGTACCGAAAAGTAGTGTCAATGAATAGTGTCAACTAACAACTAGGAAACGTTTTTCCTTCGTAGGTTTGTCAAAATACATTCTGTCAAGAGTAACGAGATTTCTTGATAGAGTGGCTACGGATAAAACGTATTGGTTGAAGAATTTGACCCGTAGATCAGTTGATCACATCATTGACATGATAATCAAAACATTAATTGAGTGATGTTTTCACATCTCTTGCGTTTCTTCAACCGGAATTTTTTGTGCCTCTGATATACATTGAACTCCATAGCACTACCAATGTTGGTCTAAAACGATCAATATGTATAGGATATTTATCTCGAATCTCAGCAAGTTAATGTAATATAGATCATATAGAATATAAGCTAGGATTTGTTGAGATCTACTATCTCGAATTCAAAGAGGTTCCTTTCAAAATTTATTAAACCGCATCAATATTATGACCATTTTTTTCACAGAACCTTTCTGGAAGTTTGTTAAACAAGTTATCGAATAACATTTCTGCCAGTTACGGAAAAAATGGGACACTATTGATGGAAAAACCACCTGACACCTCAAAAATATTTTTATATTTACCAAATCCGGTTGCAGCAATTCTTCTAAATACGTAATACAAAGCCTCCTGTCCCAATCGTCGGTTATATGTCCACCGTACATGATTTCTCCGAATAAGTATCTTAAATCTTCCCATGGCACCTTTGAATTTGCTTCTAAGTAATTAAAAAGAACAAAGACGCTAATAGTGAGATCACCCACATTAAACGGATAAATTTTGTTCCAGCCTTGAGGCCCAAACTTCCTCCGCTCTGCTACAACGGCGTGGAAGTAGCACAAGGAGAACAGTATGACTTTAAATTCAGCCTCCTTGCCTGACTGCTCCAAAGTTTCTTGGTTGAAGTTCGAAAAGGCTTTGTGCAGATTCGCCTGCATTCCCGTCGGAGGTTCGTTTGTTATTTTTATTGACGATTCAAGAATACCCTAAAATATAGCAGCGTCAAAATGCGCAATTTAAAAAAACGACGGTGTAGTGGTACCTGCGGAATTATGTGAGCGCTTGGCGTTGCTGCTGGTTCCGCACTCATAAAAACCCTGTAGTTTGCGTGGGATCCTTCGGCGAACCGTTCCAGGTATTTTTCTAGTGACGGTAGCCACTTCCTGACCAAGTGTATATTTTGCAGTACCACCCAATGCCCGTTCTCGGCAGAGATTTCCATCGCTTTTTCAGCTACAACCTCCTGACCTTGACCTAGATCGGAAACATTTAAAATGTTAGCAAATTCCAAAAAGGTTCGCAAACTGGGAGTAAGAATGAAAGGCTAAATAATTAAAAAACCGAAAATAACACAGTTATAGAAAAAATGCAATAAAAAACAAATCATTTCGAGGAACATCATTGTAAAAAAAGGTTATATTTTGTTTATAGAAAAATGAAACGCTAGTAAATGCAATTTTATGACAAATTTCAGAATAAAATTTAAACTTTGAACACCCTGTATTTCTTAAACCATCGACATTCGTATAAGGCATGATCAGCTCAAACATAATATTGTCACGGAATTTGCCCTACTCACACCCAAACCGACGACTGTGGTATCGCGAAATGCTAAGATTGCCCCGATCGCCCCTACACGATTCTGTTAAACAAACAAAAAGCCGTGGATCGAGACGGGACTAGAAAATTGGGGAATCGACGAGAAGCATTCGAGTCGTTCGGGAAGATGAATCTAGAGATACTAGAATATACCTGGAATATTCGTTGGGTCTGTAAAAGAAAAATAAACGGCCAATTTAGTTAGTCTTGTATAAGTCTTGTATTACCGTTTGAATTGGAGTGTTTAGTTAGAGAGATCAAAGCGATTTAGATAGCGATTAATTAAATAAGTGTTTAGTTGAGTTCTAATTAGTGTTCAGTAGTGTACTGAGTATGGTTAATAAAGAAGTTAATTAACGGTTTGTTTTTCTGGAAGTAGTAGAAAATTCGGATTAGGAAATCCGTGACAATATTTTGGTGTCTAGTATCTTCAGCTTAGTGTTGACCCATTCTTTCTGACTCACCCTGTATATTTAAATTATTTATAAACACCTTTGCATGTAAATGTGAAGCTATTAATAATTACAATCATATACTTGCCTAAAGACACATTGTGAAAATTCTGTTTTTCCAAAGTAAATCCTAACTTTTCCCCTAATTCTTCCACATCTTTGAGTGGGTTAACACCAGGAGACAAAATGAAAAATATCGGCGTGGATGGACTGGTTTCTTGGAAAGATTTTTCAAACTCTACATTTTTATTTTCAACGTACTTAGCACCTAATTTTTCTTCAATAAAAGCCCTATAAAAGAAAAAAATGTATATATTTTGATTTATTCAAAGATATGTATCCACTGTCTGAGATATCTGTAAGCTAGTGTAATGAATTTTTCTGTAAAAAAAATTATTACCTCGGATTTCGTGAGTTTAAATCAAAATATTTGAAAGCCATATTTTTTTTTTAGAAAAATCGTAGATTTTTAACGGTTAGATGTAACAGTGTTACGCGATATAAATCATTGATCATCTGTAGTAGGGGCCTCTCAAATCGCTATTCGATAAAATCTGCCGCGGTAGATCTATATCGGGTTGGTAGGCAAGAAAAGGAAATTTCTGAATCTATATAAGTTTACTTACATCATCGCATATATCATTCTGTCTGGTCTGAGTGCCCTCATCATACACAGTCTTTGCAATGCCGTTTTATTTTTCCATTCTTGCGGAAATTTTTCACGTTCGGGACATTCACATTCCACAAGTTTCTTCCATCTCTTGGTAGAATTCTCTATGTCTCTGTCTAAGTTCCTGAATTCTTCTTTTGTAGCGAGACTACAAATTCCACCCCAACTTGAATTAGATAGAAAGTCAACCGGGCTGGTTACATGAGGTTTTATGGGAAACCTCAGAAGAAAGTCTAAATCAGTGGGTAAAATTTCTTCCTTCATCAATAGGATCTAAAAAATGTTGTAATATTGTATTAAATGGTCAATTGATGTTAATTTATAAAATCAACGTACTTGGAAAGTCATCTGTGATGCGAAAATTAGTTTGTCGCATTCGAATAGTCCTCTGGTTGTGTATTGGAAAACGCAAAATGATATACATGATATTAAATTATTTACTCTTTCAGCAACAGTGTCAGCAGGTTCTGCTTTAGCAATTGCTTTTTGGAAAACCACGCTAAATGCCTAAAAGAGTATTTAATTTATTTCAAATTTATACTATTACTACTCTGTACACTACCAAATACTAATTACAACATTTAATTAATCACTATCTAAATCGCTCTGAATTCTAATTGATCTCTCCGAAATTTTCAACTAAACACTCCAATTCAGGACTGACTGTTTCGGCCGTTTATTCTTCTTTTATAGACCAAACGAATATTCCAAGTATTTTCTATCATCTCTAGATCCATGTCTCGAACGATTCTTGTCGAATCTCCATTTTTCCAGTTGCGCCTCGATACACGGCATTATTTGTTTGTTTACTAGAATCGGGGCAATTTCGCGTTTCGCGATACCACAGTCGTCGAATTGGGTACGAGCGGGGCAAATTCTGGACAATATATAAGAATGTTGTACTTACTTTTAAAGAAAACTGATAGATGGGGTTGATTTTATTCAAGTCGTTTAAAATGAAATACAGCAGACTAGCCCTGGCAGCGGCGGGTCTGTAATATTCTCGGGCTTCGTCTATTTGTATCGACGTGATCTTGGCCTCCGCTACTTTTTCCTGAATTTCTGCGGCAGTTCGCTTCGTGGTTTCCAAATTCTCTACAAGAGTGGTATCTCCTAACAGATTACCCCCAGCAGATGACAAACGCGATAACAAGTCGTCCTCAAGGGATTTTAGAATTATTTTAAAATCGTTTTGCTGCTTCGTCAAGTCGGCCTAAAATGGTCCTGGATTAAAACAGGTAGATGATGAGACATTAAAGGTTCAAGGGGAAAAGAAGGTTTAAGGTTGTGATAGTAAAATTGGTTAAATATATACGTGCCTTCAATTCTTCTAGGTCAGGACGTTCAGCTTTAACAACCTCGGCCAATAGCTGATCCTCTAATCCGTCTCTAGTGACTGTAAAGTTGATCAAAGTAGCCTGTGCTTGCATTTCAGGTTTATAATGGGGGTTAGCTAGTTTAGTATGAAGCAATAGTCGGAATGTTTGGTTGTATTCGATTTCCTTGTCTCCAATTTTTATAGCCCTACAAAATTGAGTCAAAAGAGTTGCATGAACTTTTTTTACAGGGTGTTTTTAAATGAAGTAGCAAAAATGGGACCACAGATTCCTTAGGCGAAAATAAATCGATTTAATCTAACGTACCTATATTCCAAGTTGCATAATAAAAGAGATACAGGGTGTTAAAGTTAAAATTTTATTTTAGATATTTGTAGATAACTTCTTAAAAAACCCAAATATTTGCATAGAATTTGTAAATCAGGGGTTTTTGCAGGTGAGAAAATCAAATTTGTTTCTAATTTTGATGTCACTAGTAGAGGGCGCCACTTATGGCACATCATGTTTCCTTTAAGTGTCTTTTTACACGGGCCACTATGCAGCGCTGCTGAGTGGAGCCACTAATTTATGGTTGACGTTTCGGTAGGAGGCGGTGACTACGCGCCACCGTGGCGAGCCCGTGTGAATAAGTCTATATAAAATAATGTTTCGTCAAAACGGACCACTCAACGGCGCTTCCGGGAAACGCTGCACGGTGGCCCGTGTGAAAAGGCTCTTAATGGCAAAACGTTTTTGCTGCTTAGTGTATCCATATGATTATTGAAACAATCGATTCTCCTACCTGTTTTTTCTGAAAAAGGTATACCTTGTCGAAGTCGTTAAGAGTAACAGTTTTGGAAATAATCTCCTAACTTAAATGTCTTGCCCGATTTATAAATTTTATCTAAATATTTGGATTCCTTAAGAAGTTATTTACAAATATCGAAAATAAAATTTTAACTTAGGTTAAATCGACTTATTTTCACCTAAGGAATCTGTGGTTTCATGTTTGCTACTTCATTTAAAAACGCCCTGTATATCTATGCATCTAAGCAACATACCTTCCTTTTTTTATCAAGTACCTTCCTAGTAAGGTATCCAGGACGGGATCGACGCTTTCTTCAATATTCTCGATTAGCACAATAGATCCGTTTGTGATACATTTTTCTAAAACATCCAAATAGCTCTTTTGCCCCAAACGTATTGTTGTCAGAGATTCGCCATATCTTTCCTTAATCCACTTTATTCCTTGTAACTAAACAAAAATATTCTCATATTTGCATACTAAATATGCACACCAAATTTGCTTAAATTATCTGGTGGTTTAGAAATTAAAAACTTTTTTTTTTTAATTTTTGACCCTGTAGCTGGGCGATCCTAATACACCACATTTATATAACAAAAACCCTTATTTTTTGCTACAATACGCCCCTGGATTTTTGACCTACACTTAAGAGACACCCTATATAACTATTAGTCCATTGAAATGTTACATTATTTTGGGCTTAGCGTGCATTTCTTAGAGGACGCAATTTTATTGTTTAGATGTGAGGGGGGATCAAAAAAAGCTTAACTTGAAGTTTGTGGGGTCGCAACCCTCCAACTTCGGCCGCCATCTTGGAAAAGGGGGTTATTGCAAAAAAAAAATTTGTACAAAAATGTTGATTGTTTTTCTTTAATATCTTTGTTATTTTTGATTTTCAACAAAAAGTTACTGGACTAAAACTGTAGAGGATTCAATTTGCAATAAAAAATGTTTTTTAAAAAATTTTGTATGACCAATAGTTTACCTGATAAATGCTAAACACAATTTAACCCCCTTTTTCCAAGATGGCGGCCGAAGTTGGAGGGTTGTGACCCCACAAACTTCAATTTAAGCTTTTTTTGACCCCCATCTCACATCTAAACAATAAAATTGCGCCCTCTAAAAAATGCAACCCCAAATGTAACTTTTCAATGGACTATATTTTAAAGTTACACACTTACCTGAGGATCTATCATTAATGGCCATCGTTCAGAATTGGATAATATCGTAGCGTTTTCCGTAGACATCCGATCACTAGGCAGTCCTTCATTATGCCATTTTGCAATAATAGTATCGTCAGTCAGCAAAGCTAAAGGATCCAAATCCTCCGTAATGGGTACTGGAGGCTACAAAATAGCGTTTTTCAAGTGTGTGAATAGTGGCCAACAAAACTCGATAACGATACGCGATTTGTATTTACCTATAATCACCGTCTACGATATTTTCTCTTAAAAAAATGTTTCGTAACTTCTAACATTTGTCACAGTATGTGATAATTGTTATTGGGTATGTCTATGGAAAAATATAATTACCTCCAGAGTTTTAAAAAAAGGTAACCACATCTTATGCAGCAGATCCAAACGGTATTGCTTTGTGAAACATCCGACGTAAGAAATGAAAGCTGTTGTTAACAAGACATCGCCAGGCATCATTTTACCGTTTTCCTTGAAGCTGTACACAGAAAATAAGTACTGTATACATAGGTACTGTTTAAATGTACAAGAGAAAGTGTAAACGATATAAAAAGCGTTTATTACCTGTCCACAGCCTTAGCCCAACGAACATTCTCACTTGCAAGTCCACCTACAAGACGATTGGCTAGTTGAATAGTTGCGTTGGTAGCATCTGCTTCTTGTTGGCACAATAGCTTCTCACTTGTAGCTTTTTCGAAATCTGCAGTCAGTCTAGCAAGTTGCTCTTCTAAAGACTGAAATTATATGCATAGAAATATAACGACACTTTATTACGTTCTCCAAAATTTATATCCATAAGGTGTTCTATAAAGTAAATTGAGTACTTACCGCAACCTTCTTCTTAATCGAATTCAGTTTCTCTTGTGCAGCTGCCAGTTCGGCATTAGCTGCGGCCAAGGCCTTCCTCTTGGGTTCCACGTCACAAAATACTTCGTAAAACTTTATGATGTTAATAACCCAGGCGCAAAGACCTGCAGCTGCCGCCGACTTAGATCTCACGAATTCCGGTTCGAACTCGGCGTCTTTCAGATACGGTTCTATAGCTTTGATTACTTCCGAGTGAATGTTTTCTTTGTCGTAATTGATGAGCGAGTCCAAGAATGTGTCGACTTTGGCCATGACGATTTTTGCCGCTTTCCAACTTCTGTCTTTCGGAATTTTTCCTCCCGGGGCCAGAAGTACCATGACGGCTGCCGTTACATTAGTAACAGCGCCTGAAAACATCAAATGATCATTTGAAAGTGTAATTTTTCCATTTCATTCATTTTTAGTCATATAGGTAACGTTGTAAGTGTATAGTTCATTGTTAAGCTGACTTTTTTGTATCATGGTAATTGGTACTGTGCTTTATAGAATAGTCACAGTGGAAAATACAACAGAAACTTATAATTCATTCAATACGTCCAATTTTGAAACTCGTCTGTCAAATAGGGAGAAAAATAATGAATGAGGAAAGGAAGAGTAGGCGAAGACTGACCTTGAATTGTCTTTGAACCTATTTTCAAAGTCATTTGAAGGTTAACATATCAATATATTTTTTTCAACATGTCCAGACTTGTAACTGATCATATCTGCAAGGTACTGAGAAAAAGAATAAGCGAGGACAAGAAGAGTCAACAATGACTGATCTTAGAATTGTCCATGAATCAATTTTCAAGGTCATTTCAATAGTTAACGTGTGTTTCTAACAGAAAATCTTCCTTTCAAGAACACAGCCTTGAATATTGATCTAATTCCTCATCAGACTTGTAAGATATTGGAAAAATGATACCTGGTATTTTATTTTAAATTGTAAGAATTATTTACAATATATTTTAACATATAAGTACCTGGTGGAGATCCGAAAGATTTTAGCTCCGTTAAATTCGCTTTGTTTAACGTATTAAGTGCTTCTTGAGCGGCTAATAAAGCCGGTTCAGCTTTCATCAGGTCCTCTTCACAATCTTTCTGTTTCTTACTCACTTCGTCGGCAATCATGGCAACTCTAGCTTCTTCTTCGTCCGCCAAATTCTTCTCTATCGAAACCTTCTCAGTTTCTATGCCCACGATTTGTATCAAGTGGTCTGCCGCGTCGTTCTTTTCCTTGAGTTCGATCTCTTGAATGGCCAACTTCTTTTTTAATTCGTCCACTTGTTTGGAGGTGCTCTCCAGTTTTTCTAGACCGTTCTCCAATCGTTTGACCTTGGATTCCAGTTCTACTGATTTCTGGCACAGTAGTTTGGAGTATAAGTTTATTTGTTCCAAATACGACTTCGGGGTGGTGTAATTGTACCTCCGTTCGTTCTGGAGGTACAGTTTTGATATGGTGTTGACGGACGTGTGTGCATAAGCCATAAATCTGGCCGAGGAATCTCGTACTTCTTCCTAAAATTAAATATAATTCATTTGTTACTCGTTGGGGGTGCATCGTTAATTACCGGTAAAACGTCAAGTTCCTGAAGAAATCTTGCCGCTACAGAAACCAGGGCGTCTTGAGGCCATTCGTGAAACCAGTTTGTTTGAGTATTGTTAATTATGGCTGGAAATTTCCTTGATCTAACTCGTAGAGTTGATCCAACAGGGGAAAAGCATAGTACCAGCTTGAACTGTCTCCGAACTCGGTCTATGAAGAACTTCCAACAATTTTCTCTAGTGTCCAAGATTCCTGCACCTTTAACTTCATTTCTTACACCAGCTATTATATTCTCTATTTCATCGTCCGGAAACATGTCTGGAATTTCTCCGGACGCTAGCATATCGTTCATTGGCACTAAGAAATATTCGTTAGGGACTTGTGCGTCTGTCATAAGAAACATTATGCCCACGTTCTTCATTCCACTCTTCAAATAAAGCGAAGCTAGTTCATGTCTTAAATCAGCCACTCCGTAACCTTTTTTCAGCTGAATTTGTGCCACTTCCAAAGATGAGATGAAAGCGGCCAGTCTTGCCAAAGATTGTTTCCCACTGCCTCCAACTCCTACCAAGAGGGCACTACCACGGGGCGATTCTAAAATTCTATTAATCCTAAAACAAATGTTAAACAGAACATTGTGTGCTACAGTGAAATATTCAGAATATTTTCTTACCTACAGATGTGCATCATAGCGTCCTCAAAGAGAACCAAATTCATTGCGGCCACTAAGTCGTTATAGCTTGACATTGCTTCATTCAATAGCTTGTTCAAGACCGACCATTTTTTAACGGGCATGTATTTAGGTTCTCCTATACCACCTGCAAAGTGGCAGTATATGTTTGGTTTATCAAAAATAATCAACTCGTCGTTTTCCTAAAATATTACCCATGTTTTAAGAACCTAGTAGTTATCGTTGTAATTCATTTGAGTATTCAACATAGCTATTTAACCAAGAATATTGGTACCTCAAAATTCTTTTTGAATACGTCCGATTGTAGTTTGGTAAAGGCATCAATGTCTTTTTCTTCAATCAATTTATCACCATAAACACGTTGGCATTCGTGTAACCAAAGGCGAATCAAATCAGAAGGCTGATTGAGACAGTCGTTTGAACTGAAGAGTAAACCCTAAAATCGAAATACAGGGGTTAGTCGTCAGCGTCGCCATCAGACGTATACCGGTTTTGAACTTATTAGCGCTCATACCTTACCTGGAAAACGTTAGATATGTCCCGTAAATTGAAAATGTAATGAAATTTCACAGCTGTGGGCAAGAATATTTGCATCACTTTGTGGTGTAGCGCTATGGAAGCATTCACAATATTTACGCTCAGTTTAGTAACTACAGGCGGAAACTTGTATTCGCTGTTGTTTAAGTGCTGAGTTAGAATCGAGTGATAAATTGTCATTAGTGATTCGATTCCAGGAAAACTTATCGCAAATACACAGAAATGCCTTTGAAGTCGGGGATTTATCGTGAAGCTTCCGGCAGTGGGATTCATGCAGGAGACATACTGACAGTTGTGGATGTCTTTCAAAGAAAGCTTGCCTCTGTCGTACCTAGAAGGAAAAACTATATTTATCATCAGCTTCAATTGCTAAGGCTACTGCAGATTATCTGAGGAGTGCTTCCTACAGTATAGCCTTAGAACCAACATAGAACTAGGGGTTCAGATAAATCAACTGAAAGATTGTGCACGCATAAATATACTACCAGTGGCTGTAATCCAGATGTTGCCTGATCAAGGTGTGAGGTTGAACAGTCCCATAGCCATCTACTTCTGGCATATTCATGTCGTCGATAAAGTAAATCAGGGTTTTGTTTCCCGGAGGACCGTAGTTTCTACCAGCCTTCTTCTCCAACGACTTCTCCAGAATTTTTTGTAGCATTTCAGAGGTCGTGTAAAAATTAAAGGGTATATTAGAAATAGCGTAGTTTTCAGAGAGGGACGTAAGTTTTTCGTTAATCAGAACTGTTTTGCCACATCCGGCAGTGCCAACTAGCATTATGGGAGCACGTTTTTTTATTAATAAATCTAAGAAATATCGAATTCGAATGGATTCAGCGGTGTGTACCAGAACAGCCTAAAAGTAACATTAAATTAGTATGTTGAGTATATAAATTTTGACTTATTGTTAATGCACAGAATGGCCTAAATCTTATAGTAATCTACCTGAAGAGGTACATCTGGATCTAGTTCAAAACGACCTAAACTCTCCGTCCAAGAAACAAATTGCTTTGTTTCATTGTCTATAAAATAGTCAAACACCGTGCCCCCAGTAGGGAACTTCACGGTCTTAAATTCATTCACCCACCATTTTGTAAATTCTACTCGATAGTCCATCGCCTAAAGTGAAAGATTAATATTATTTATCTTTCGATGTGTACGTGCAAAATATAGAAGTAATATCGAAACACCAGATTTATTTCTAGTCAACAACTTGGGCTTAAAAATGATATGAAACAAGCACTTACTTGTTCCTGAAACATAGCTGACCCGAAAGCCCATACAGCACAAAACACAAAGTATAACTCGTGCCATTCCTTTGGACATTCAGCAGGAGTATTACTGGGCGTTAAAAGACAATCGAGTAAGTGACATAGCATCCCCAAGTGGGCTGTTTCAGTTATAGGAGTTATTTTTTTAAATCTAGTTCGTATGTTCTCTAAACATATGGGGATGTACTTGTCAAAGAGCATGATGAGGTTGCTTTTTTCAGCTGGAACTTGTCTTGTCTCAATCCAACTGGTTACATACCTAAAGTTCAAATATAAGATAAGTATTATTGTAGTAATTGTAAAATTACTTTTGTAAACTGATCAAATTATCGCGTCTATTATCAATGCCCTTGGGTTATTATAGCTTTACGTTTATATCTCATCAGGCGATTTATTTTTTTGCAGAGGTTTTATAGGATTTAGTATGTATGCTTTGGTCACAGAATAGGCTTTTATTAAAAGGAAAGCTAGCGGTTAAAATATTAAAATTTTGTATACTACTCTGCAGATTAAAGTCCCAACCAGCGTTATATACACCATAGGGCATACATATGACTTCATTAATAGAAATTGTAGGAAAATTGATTTATATTACCTTTACAGTACAGTAAAAAATAAATCAGACAATAGTTACGTGCAACTGTTCTATCTAGAATACTTTATATATTTTTGAGAAATCACTCACGGATTCCAACCGAGATCTTGCGGATTTATATACAGTATCCCAGCCCTCGACACCGTGGCTGGAGTAGCAGTTTTTAAGTTAGAGATTTCGAAGAGCAGACGCATCGCAGGGCTCAATGCAATTCTCTCGTTGCTTGCCAAAGTTAACACTTTGTTATCATCCATTACGGTGTTCAACGATTCAATCCACATGGGATCTATGTCCCCATCTAGGACGATCCACTTCGGATTGTCCCCTGATAAATTTGCTTGGTCTCTCATCAGCACTGACAGTAGTCCGTCCTTCCACTCTCTAGTCGCTGGGTTTATGATGCCGAATAATTCGTCGTTCGTGACGGCTTTAGGATTTAGGTCGTTGAATATTGGTTTCCTTTTGATATTAACGTAGGTTCTGAAGAGTGTCTTCCATACTTCAGTCTTACCAGTTCCAGCATTTCCAACTATGAATACTGAATGTCTTACTTCTAGCAATTCTTCGAGTTGGACAACCTGTAGGAGTGATTAGTATATGTACTTAGACATTAAAGTTCAACTTTTATCACGATTGTTTAAACAAACCACATGAGTGATAAAAACGTACTTTAATACCAAGAAGAAATATCGTCATCACCTTTAAGATGAAATTATCCTCAGGCTGTAATTTTAGGTCAATAGCAGCTTGCTTGACGGTTCTCTCAAAGTCAGCGTCTCTCTTCCTGGGAACTTCCAAGGCGGGAAATAGATCTCCAATTAGACCCATAAATACGGGCATGTCATCGGTAACGATCTTAGGGACATTGAAGTCTCTCAGAGCTCGCATCAGGACCTCTTCTTCTGGTCTACCTGGGTCTCCTCGCTACAACAAATGGTTATAATGAATTTGAATATGACTGATGTGAGTATTTGATACTTTTTACCTTTAAAGATCCTGCAACAACTAACACCGACTTAATAGCGCGCAAGCCCCAGTCATAATGGTCTTGTTTGGACAACAATTCTTTACAGAGCGTGTATAGAGTGATAAATTTTCTTGCTAGGATTTTTGCTTCTTGGAATCCTTCAGCAACTAACATTATCTCACATATAAGTTCGAAATCGGGAACTACCATAGCGCACGGTCTGTGACAGAGAGAGCACTAATAATCGACAGTTCTTATTAAATTTAGACACGGTGTAGACAATAATTTTTGGTTTCCAGATTGTCTTACCTAAATAAAGCTTTCAAGTTTTCCGGTAACTCGGTTCTTCCCGCATAACCAGGATTCATCGTTATAAATATGCCTACGGTCGGCACCAAAGATATCATATCACCCATGAAATCAAACGTGACTTTTTTGTTCTTTATCGCATCTAAAACCGATTTTACTTGAACGGCCACAACTGAAAGAACTTCTACTGATATCCTGTTGAATTCGTCGAAACATCCCCAAGCACCAGTTTGCGCTAGTCCTTTGTAAATACTACCGCAGGACTAAAATATATATCAATTTGTATACAAGAAGCCTAACTGTATATTTATTTACTTTGTAATCCATTTGTTCTGAACAATTGAATACGTATACCATGATTCCTAGAGCTCTGCCTAAATCTTTTGTCGTTTCGGTTTTACCTGTTCCAGCGGGTCCTGCTGGTCCACCTCCCATAATCAAGTGCAACGACTGAAATGAATATTCATTTCTAAAATAGTCATTAATATTTTTTAAAAACAAACTTGTGGATTGTTAATATCAATTACACTAAAAAAAAAAACTTAAGGGTAAATGACTGATGCGCTGTTCCGAGATATACACTAATATCGCTTATAAACATAGAATTAATACGCTGGATATGTTACTGTAACAGGCACAAGGAATATTATTTACCTGTGTTAATGTGATATAGCATCTGTCTGTCAAAGGAGTAATAACGAGCCTTGGTGTATTCCCTAAGTACTCATAGCTATATCTAAACTGCGCGTCACAAATGTTCGCGAAGCATTGCTTTTCTTTTTCGTCCCATCTATGCCTCAGCTGGGAAACCCACTGAAAAGCCAGGGCACTATCCACTTTGGTTTGGATAAGTTTCCCAACAACGTCTCGAGAATGTACGTCTATCGTACATATAGTCATGATTTTTTGCCTGTCTTGCTTTGTCAGGTCTCCCAATAATAAAGAAATCAGTGTACTAAGTTGTGACACCTGTTTCTTGTAGTAGTCTCTAATGGCATTATCGTAGCCTTCTTCTAGTCTGGAGAAGGCTATGTTTACCTCTGTGGTCCACCAGATTTGTGTCCCACATAGAGACACCTGAGCGGGAAAATCAAAGAGCCATTGGTCTCTGGGTTTCTCTTCATATGAGACGACTCCGTCGCCTATGGAAATGCGAATTGTTTCCCTCATGGAGCTTTGTATGCGGTTTAACCATTCTTCGACCTTAAAAGAGAATTTAATTATATTTAGTATGTAGTGCTATGATTAGAACGAGAACCAGACTAACTAGATCTAGCTTCCGATTATCAGTAATCAAAAATATAATGAGAAGACTGTTAAACTTACAGGTCCTTCGCAGTTAGTCATCGTATTGAAGTTGACATACTCCCCATCTTTAGCATACATTCCATGAATCGATTTATCAAGTGTCTGGTCTTCGTTTCTTCCAAAATTTAGCCTAGCTATAGAATCAAAAAGCTTTGTGAGATGTTTAGCTACGAGTTCGGGTTGGTTTCCATTTGATAAGATATCTAGAAGGTCTGCGGAAGACACAAAATAAAACCTTGGGAAAGCAAGTCGCTTAGTCTCCAAATACACAGCTAGGGCCTTCTCGCACAACGTTAAGTTCTTCTGATGTCCTTCTAAGGCTTCTAGGAGGCCTGGTTTATTAGTTGATTCGATAACATTTGGAACTTGAGTCATAACAGACATAAGTTCTTTGAAGTTCTTATCGATGTTATCGAATCTCTCTGAATCTTCGGGTAGTTGATTCCTGATATCCTCCGAACTCATAAATATCGATTCTAAGTGCATCCAAGTCCTTTGCACCTCAAACCATACGGTGATAACTTGATCTGCTAACCCTAGTTTATTTTGCCAAGAGGAAACTTCCTCAAGAAAGTGTGCAATGAATTTTGAAGTGATTAAATTTTGTAGTTGCACCTGGTTTTCTTCTAAAGTTTCTATGAGTTCTTCGCTAGCCCTTAACAATTTACAACCTGTTCTAGGATGGATTTCTTGTTCAAATTCCATTGTCGACCACGTAGAGTTCAGTTCGCGTAGAACTTTCTCCATGGCCATTTCTTTCACTGCTTTGTCCACAATGTTCTTTACCTCTTCTTCGCATTCGTGTAAGTTTAACTCTAGCAGATCTGCCAGAGTTGTGCTGTGGTCCATCACGACTCTCGTCTACAAAATAAAATTATTGGTACAGTTTGCATAAAGTTTTACTTCTACTGGATGATATCTCAAGTGTGATATATTAGAAGGTATGTACAGAAGCACACAATGACAACTAACTTATTTTATACTAAGTCTAATGTATAGGGTGATTAGAACCAGGTGATGATGTAATATCAGCCAGTTCAAACTTTAGTAATTGGTTTTTACAATATATAATAGTAATGTTTTCGTCATGGCTGACCGGAGAAAGGGGCCCAGGTGTCCACCTCTACAAGGTGTCTGGCCATTTGAAATGTTGAAAGCATAAAGTTAATTTAAAATACCCATCTCACTGTTAAATTGTGTATACGCATATAAATTTCAGTTTGCAGTTTCTATCTAATTATGCTACTTTATTATTATAGTTGTAATGTTTACTATATACTCAAATAGGACACATTGAGACATATTTACGTTACTTGGCATGCAGGTTATACTTACTGTAAATTCTCGAGGGAGGGCAGCAAGATTCTGTAACAGATTATATTAACAAAAAAAGTTAGGAATGTGTATTTACAGATGACGACGATATGAACAAAAACGTTACGTTACATGCTAAAAACTTCAGTTGGACAAGTTTGTAGGTAACATATAAAGCTATGTACATATTTACAGCAAAAATAGGTAACGAAAAATACCTTCGTGGAGGTCATCAGGTAATCCCAATGGCGTTCACGAATTGCAGAATTCTGTAATTCGCCCACAGCTTTCAAGGAAGTCAAAGTGTTCTTGATCGTCAACTCTAAGCCTGTGTAGGTGTTCCAAGAACGCATGTCTTTGTCTAACATCTTTACCTCTTTGGCAAACTTTTTGCATTCGATGTCCATGTTTTCAACGTCGATTTTTCTCCAGGGAGTGGTTTTCCAGTCATCTACGCATGTATGGACAATGTTCACGAAATCCCATAGTTCCTAAAATAAATAATTTATATGATTCCTATACATGGGATCACAAGTTAATAGGCCAAGCTGTTAATCGCAGGTTGCTTGGGCGGAAACGATGGGCCTTATAATGTGCAATGCCTATGTACTATGTTCTTTTCACGTTAATATGACTTTCGTACAATAAAACGCAAAATCGTATCATGTTTGCATAGGTCTTTATGATAGTGTAAGCTTGACTGACCTAAATAAGATTGCACAAAAAAAGTTTGGATTGTTTTTTTTTTAATTCACACAGGTAGTCTATGACGCGTTCGAGAGTGATTTATGGTTATTTTTAAGGAATGTTAAAGGTCGTTTTCCTGTATTTCGAAAACGGAAAGTCAAAGGTCGCATCGTTTTGTATGATTAAGGCTTTGATCTATCAATTTGTACCCTGTATGTAATCAATTCCATCTTACCTTCAGTAGCTTTAAATCTTTCCTGCACTGTTTCAATATCTTGAAATCTGGTACGTTTACCTCAAACAAAGAACCAGATTCGTGAATATTTCTCATGTCTCTTTCGAATTTATTTAAATCTTTATTGACTCTGTCTATGGATAGATAAGGATGGGGGCAATTGTAGGAGAAAAATTGGTATCTCTTGAATACTTCGCGATAGTACAATATTTTCAAATCGAATTCAACTATTCGTTTCCTGATGAAAGTAACTTCGGCAGCTTGCAACGGAGCTACTTGTTGCTTAACAGTGATGGCTATTTTCTTGGTATTGTTCCACTGTTCGGGAAGCTCTTGTAGGTACACGTTAACTTCTTCTGGGATGTCTTGATCGTAGAATTTTAGTAGTTCGATTGTTTCTTTAAGAGGAGTGAACATCTCGTCAGTAACTGCATGTCTCTCTTTAACGTTTAGAAGGTAACCCATCACGTTGACCAGTGCCTGGTAGTCACCTTCTCCTACTGTCTGTTGTAAACCTTCGTCCGCAGATCTTATAAAGGTACTTAATTCGCAGAGACTAGTAGTGACGTTTTCAACCAGATGGTCTTTAAACATGTTCCCCCATTTTCTAACGGTGTTAAGCAAGGCCTGTTTGAAGGGTTTTATGTCCACTTTGAACCAGTTGTCGAATACTTTCTCCTCTTGGATTTTTTCCACTTCGTTTGCGAGGTTTTCGAAGTTGTCGATTTGTTCGCGGAATTGTTCCATTTTTGGCGGTGACTGTTTAGGTGCAGCGGGGTCTTTTAGTAAGACCAGTTCAAATTCGTCGCTGGTAAGAGGTCGACTGTAGTTTAAAAACTGTTCTAAGAATATCTCGCGATCGTCCAGCCACAAATAAGAATAGCTTTGGAAGCTACCGCAGAAGTCGTAAGCTTCTTCGATCACACGATCTACATTACGCAGTATATCGGTCTTGATGTCAGTTATGTCTTTATTTGATTCTATTTGTTCTTTGTATGCTACGTTCGTTGTCTCGGAAAGTCTTTCTACTAACGAAGTGGTTTCTATTATGTCGTTGATGAGGCCGTTTATAAGGCTTTTGAATCCTTCGGGAGCTGAAGGTTCTAATGATGGTATAAAGACTATATCTGGTTCTAAAAGTTTTAAGCGAGATTCGAAAAGAGGAGCCAAATTGTTGGATGGATCCATGTGTTCATTGATATAACCCAAGCTGGAAAAGAGAGAAGATTTAGAAAAGAAGTTAGAAAATCAAATCTATCACCTGCATCCTACTGACTGATATAAGTAGCTCAAAATGATTTCGTCCACAAAATCAATATATCTAGCCCATTTAACATCGTCTTGTTTCTCAGAAAAAAGTATACTTTTATTCTCGGCTATAATATTCATCACTTCTTCGGTTGCACGTTTTAACTCGCAATGCCTCTTTGTCAACCTCTCATCTCTTTCTTCGATACATAAGAACGTATGCTTCTTTCCATCTTTTCTCTCAAACAGAGGTTGCCTGGCGAATGGCATTAAGATGTTTTTCACTTTATTCAAATTCTTTTGGCAGATTTGCAAATTGTTTTGCAAATAATCAACCAGATCGTGTAATTTCAGTATGTATTCCCATAGTTCTGCAATATAAAAGATCTAAATTCAGTCCTTCTTTTATTACAATTAAAAAAATGAAAATAGTTATAACAGATTTTACAATCAAGAATCCTCAATAATTTTATTATGGATATAATAATGATCATAAAGTGGGTCCTGATTAAGACCATTGCATTGAAAATCATGCCCAATGGAAGTCTCTTGGAACCCCAGATCTAAATCCTTCGAATTTATTTCTTTGTTCTTCTACCAGTCATGGTTCGCAATTAAATATAACTGTCCAATAATACAAAAATAAAATTTCCTGAACGAAAAATTTAAACAACTTAATCTGTAAAACTGAAAAATATATATGTAATAACACTCTGATATGTTTATCATAAACATTGTAGCAGTAGGACAATTACATTAAGATAGCAATTTTCAAACTTTAGGAGTCGATAACTATTCGTTAAGTTATATGTGAAGATTGTAGCAACATCTATTGATGAATAGTCAAATTACCGGTCTGCTTAAAATAAATGTTAAATATAACGGTTTATTTATCGAAACTTTAAAACAGTTAAAATTAAGTTTTATAAAAATATGATTATTACCTGTCCCATTCCAGCTTAAACAGCTTTCACCCGTCGAAATAAGCTTATCAATTTCACTTAATTCTTTATCTATTAAGTCGAACTCAACTTTTTCTGAGGTTTTCTTTATTTTGTTGTACCACGTAACCGTCGTATTCAAAGTTGTGGTGAATTGCCGAAGCATTTCGTTTTTCTCCGCAAGTTCTAGGACCATATCGGGGATATCGGTTTTCTTCATTAATTTCAGGTAATGCACTTCTCGCAAAATTGCCGTCAACTGAAAATAATACGTCTTAAGTTGTTATATTAATTATTATTAGAATTCATATCAAAATTTGTTGAATACTGTCAAGTAATGTATATTACATAGTGTGATGTAAGATTGTGTATTACTTGTGGGTTGAAGTTTAAGTACAACTCCTTTGTAAGTGGGTTTCTTCTCAGTAAATGTTGACTCAAAGTAGAGGTTATTTGAGAGGCAACTCCTGCTACCCACTCTTCAAAAACGTGTTTGTTGAATTCCTCCACCGATGCCGTAAATTCCTCGATTTGGCAAAGAATCAACTTGGCTCTTGACGACGTGGTAATCCTGAAATAATGACACTGGGGTACTATCTATACTTAAACGAATTACTTACGGATGCTGGAGGGATTTAAAATTTTTCATTGGTTCTACTAGCCGCGCAGTGAGATTGTTGGTTCGTCTGAGGGTTCCCGATACTGGGGGCATAAAATTGTCAACGGGGAATTGACCTGTCTTTTTTCGTTGTGCTGTGTAAGTGTCAAACAAACCCTACAAAAAACAACACCATAGATTTCTATGTTGTTAAAATAAACTAACACTTTCTTGCACATATGCAAACCCTAATAAAAAATGTTCATTTGAAACCTATACCTGACAAATTTTCAGCTCCATTTCCAAGATATCCAGTATCTTCTCGTACTGATTAGTGAACTGCGCCTTAATAACGGGCCTTTCCAATGTGGAACCTACTATGTTGATTAGCTGAAATATCCCACCTTAATCATCAATACATATTGAAATGTATGACCTACCTTGAAGATACTCTCTAAATTTGTGCAGTCTTCAAACGCTTGGCACAGAATAGCTGCTAGCTTTATGTCCATTTCCGTCACTTTTTGCTTAAAGTGCTCAAATTCGACACTGAAAGATGAATCATCCGGATCAAGCACGTCATAAGATTTCCCTGAGAATGAAGAGAAGCACTGCTGAAATTCCTCAAACACAGCAGCGACTCGAGCGCTCAGCAACCTTCCCTTGATGCCACCTATCTCGACTTTTTGAAGCTTACTAAACTCTAGCACCGTATTGAAGAACCACTGGATAGTTTCCAGCCTCTCCAAGAAGGCTATGAGTCTTCCGAATATCATTATCGGATGGAAGTTCCAGCTGTCCGGCGTTTCATTTACGAAAAATCTCTTGAGATTGTTCTTATAGATAATGAATATGTGATTAAAGTACTTGAGGGTCTTTATGCACAAGCCCACTCTTTGCATTGCTTCGTCGATGTCACTGTGGAAGAGTGTAGTAGGATCTAGGAACCTCTTAGCCTGAAAAATCGGTACATAAGGACAATTTAAAATGAATACTGCACGTACCTCTAAGATAAGAAGGTTACAGATCTGTTTTAAGATTGTTATTAGTTTAACTTGATCGAATGCCTTGCAGTTGTACCAAATTAAGCAGATCACGTGCATGATTGGAGCCAAGAGGGGCGTGCATTCGCTGAAGTCCGTTTCTTCTAACAGTTGAATGTGCTTCTTCAATGGGGTTAAGTACAGACATATGCTTTTGGCTTCTGCTAGAGCGATGACTATATTTTTGAATATGTCCTTGAAACAGCTGTAGTAGGCACTATTTGTTTTTTCAAGAACCACTGCCATGCTCTTTACTCTGGGTTCTCTCAATTGTTCGTATATCTGCTGGAGATTTCTGAACCGCAAATTCCAAAATTGCAATTCTAAAAATAGGTACACGGTCTTTCAATAAGAATTTTTAAGTGACTATAATATAATAATAATATATCGTCTTACCTACAGAAGGGATAGGGTTTACATTATTCGAATTCTTCTCCGAGCTGTCGTTAGCTAGAACATCGCTAATCTGTGCCGACCATTTAATCACGATTCCTTCTATGGCGCTTTTTAAATATAAATCGCACACCTCTCCGTTACTCTGCGTCAGCATTCTTTCCACTTCGAAGACTTTGTCAACCCCCACGGGCATGGGTAGGACTGTATGGCCGTTGACTTGACCCTTCACCTGGTAGACGGTACTTTTTAAGCTGTGCATGTGCTTGTGCACGTCTTTGGACACAACTGCTGGCCATTGGACGCAGTTTGAAGAGTTCGAGACAAGAGGTACTAAAATCTGACGAAGGGGTAAGAAATGCTTATGTTTTGAACAAGAGGAGGATATCTTTTTTCTATAGCAGATTATAATATAGAAATCTGGGTATTCCTTAAATTTTCAGTAGTGTGCTAACTATCGGATTTATAAGTAATGTGTTTCATTTAACTCTCGACTCGATTTTACTCTCGATTGTGAATGAAGAGTAGTGTTGTTTTCCTTCGTCTGTGAGTGTGATTTCCATTGCTTATTATATTTTGTTCAACAAAGCACAATGTTAAAAATAGCTGATTTTTGGCTTATCCGGGGGAACGCATAAATCATAAAAAAATCAATTGATTATTGTTAATTAACATTAGAAATTGCCCAGAAATACGTCAGCTAGCTGGGGAAATGTAGCTACTACCCCTAAACCTATATAAACTACCCTTAAATAGCTTTAAATGGATAATCATTAATTATTGTTATAAAATTCGTGTAAAGTGAAAAAAATGCTTGAAAATGATTTGAACAGACAGTATGTCAATATAAAAAGTGATAAATAACTGTAAAAATGTCCATTCCACCCCTAAAAATTAAAAAAACGACTTTCAAAAGCTAATGGTGAGCTTACTTCGACATCAAACATAGATAATGCTTAAATGTTCAAGGGAACCCCTATTGCTAGAAAAGAATTATAGATTACTGTCAAAAAATGCAAAAACTGATACTAGAGTACATTAAGTGGGGAAATATTAATTGCACCCCTAAATTTATATAAACTGCTTTTAAATAGCTTAAAATAGATAATCATTATTTATTGTTGTAAAATTCGTTTAGAATGAAAAAAATGCTTAAATCACTTTTAAGGTTCATTTATACTATTGCGACCTGAAAAATGGGCGCAAGGATAATTTTTGCAGTCATTTATCACTTTTTATATTGACATACTGTCTGTTCAAATCATTTTCAAGCATTTTTTTCATTTTACACGAATTTTATAACAATAATTATTGATTATCCATTTAAAGCTATTTAAGGGTAGTTTATATAGGTTTAGGGGTAGTAGCGACATTTCCCCATCTATCTGACGTATTTCTGGGCCATTTCTAATGTTAATTAACAATAATCAATTGATTTTTTTATGATTTATGCGTTCCCCCGGATAAGCCAAAAATCGGCTATTTTTAACATTGTCCTTTGTTTTTGACATGAAGTCCAAAAGTCTGTTAGCAAATATTCCTCTTACTTTCCTCCCATCTACTATTCCAGCCATTCTTGCTTCTCTCGTCAGCACAACATACTGTTTTACTTGCTTGACAATTTGTGTGTTTGGAACTGGTTATAGGTTTATGTCTTGCTGATGAGATTAATTGTATACATTAGAAGGTTTATGGTCGAAAATTGATCATATCTGTTCATTTACTGATATCAAAAGTGTCTTTAGAAACTGTGGACAAAACATATTTCCTTAAGTTTTAGAAAAGATCCTCTCAAGAAGTTTCTCATAAGCTAGTGAAGATCAGATCAATGAATCATGAATTATATCAGGTTTCTAAGGTTGTGAGTATTTTTAAATGGCGAGATTATCCATCTTTGGCATGCTCTAGAACAGATCTTCTATAACAACTCGAGAAGGTATTATGTTATCGTCTGCTATAGAAAAAAGGCTGCTTCTCATTGATGAGGTACTTACTTCGTCTACAAGTGAAGACAACTGATCTATAATTTTTGCTGACAGATCTCCAATTATAACACTTTCAGATGGCGAGGTCTTGTTGACAGGCGCAAATTCTTTTTTTATAAAATACACACCTAAAAATTATTCGTAGAAACATATTCAATTGTAAAGACGGTCCTACATTTCCATCAAATGAAGTTGTATTATATTCTTGGATGTCAAATATACGGGGTGTTTCAGGAGGGGATGTACATATTTCAGTATGTTATTCTACGTTCAATTTTAAGAAAAAAATGTCCTATGAATTTAAGTCTAGAAACGCTTCGTTTAGGATATACAGGCTGTCATATTTAAAAAAATTAATTACATTTTCTTTAATAACTTTCGACTATTTTGAGTTAAATTCGTAAAATTTTGTATGCGGAGGTTTCTTGGAACGGGAAATTCAAATATTATGCACAATTGGCTGTATCTCCAAGAGGGCGCCACAAGCGACCATTAGGATCCTTCTAAATCGCATCAACTTTTTTGTGTCAAGAAAATGTAATTATTTGTTTTTAAATTTGACATCCTGTACATCCTAAACGAAGCGTTTCCAGATCTAAGTTCCTAGGAAATTGTTTGCTTAAAATTGAAAGTAGAATAACATACTGAAGTATGTACATCTACTCCTGAAAATTATGTATTTATCTGTCCTGTGTCATATTCATAAAAACTGTTAAATTCACATTTAGTATCCGCCATAAAGTTTGCAACATATGGGAGAAATTTTTTTTACTGTTTTAAAGTGGTAGTAATTTCTGACTGGAATTAAATTGTTCACAATTTAATTGTAGACTTGTCTTCCATACCCTTACTGGGTAAGCTTCTTTTGTCCCTTAAAAAGCACTTACCTTTGGTTTTCAGTTGAACAACTGGAAACGTATTTGAAGCAACCAGTTGTGCCGTATGCATCAGGACTATAACAAGCAACGAAGGTACAGGTCTCTCTAGAAATTTCTTCACGACTGCTTTGTTTTCTTCTGTCGCCAGCATGCGACTCCATTTTTCGGGTTTCAGCTTAAGCGTCTTCTGAACATAATTTCCTAGGAATCCCATGCGTTGGTCTGGTTGATTTGCGTCCATTGTTGCTCTCTAAAATCAACATATTTTTAAGAAAGGAAAGGAAAAATAACTATGGAAAACGTATGAATTTCGTTCTATAATTTTGGGCCATTCTGTATAAAAATACATAATGATGCACGGTGTCGAATCCTTCTGAATAATCTTCGACTGCTTTTATTCTATGTTGAATTTGGGAATCAAGTCGACACGTTACTTCTGAATTTAGTATGCCACGAAAAAAATCAGCTAAGTTTCTACGAATACGACAAAATGTATTAGAGGCGTCATAACGGAATTATTCAAATATTTTTTGTTAAAAAAAGTTATAAAATTTGTCATACCTACATATTTCCAATAAATGTTAACCATCTTTGTCAAACATGACTCAAAATATTGATGAAGTTCGTTCTATAATTTTGGGCCATTCTGTATAAAAATACATAATGATACACGGTGTCGAATCCTTCTGAATAATCTACTGCTTTTATTCTATGATGAATTTGTGAATCAAGTCGACACGTTACTTCTGAATTTAGTATGCTACGAAAAAAATCAGCTAAGTGTCTACGAATACGATAAAATATGTTAGATGCGTCATAGCGGAATTATCCAAATATTTTGTGTTAAAAAAAGTTATAAAATTTGTCATACATTTTTTCCCAATAATTGGAAATTGCTTATTAGCGCAGTTCGCAAGACTGGAAAAAGTTTTAGTACGTCATGCCAATCATCTAGAAGTTGGTGGTCTTAAATCTGACAAATAAATTGACCAGTGTAACGTGTTGCGTGCTCTAAATTCCTGAGGATTTATTTGGTGAAAAATTGGTAAATGTAAAACAGGTTTAAAAATATCGCAATATTTTATTTACCTTAAGCTCAAGTCGGACCAAACATCTTCCAGATCATTATTTCCATGTAGGTCACGTCAACGACTGAGATTCCGCGACGTTCCAATGACAAATATTTTCATATTTGCGTGACTGCGACCGATGCCGTACCAGGGAACGATACTTTTGGATGACTCCCTGAATAGGTAGAATGCATCATAAACGAACTGCTTATATAAGGTGACTTCTTCGTCTTGTGATATTAAGCGGTTTCGTTGTAATCAATTCTAAAAGCATTAACCCTAAAGTGTTTCTTGTTGCCCTAATTGGACTATATTAGACTTTCTTATTTGAACACCTCAGTCGATTCACGCAATTGAATCATTAGAAGTTCCCGTGGTTTTTTCTTTATCCACATTTTTCGAATATGGACTTGCTAAAGAATAATGTGTTGTCATGTTCATGTCTTATCGAACGTGTACATTAATTTAATTATTTCAATTTTCCAGTAGCCACATTTAGCAGAGTTAATGTTTTTGATATATGCCCGCAAATAGTTTATTATTGTTTTCAACTTCATGGAAAGAAATCGAAAACAGGTGTCTCAAACCCAATTTTTTTCCTGTTAAAGAGCTCTCTTTTTTCTAATAAACTTCGTCGACGAATATTCGTCATTTAAAGTGCATAAATGTCACAAAATACTTGTCATTGCTCAATATGAACGACAAACATATAACTTTTGTGCTTACAAAGTGTTTTCTCACTCAGAAAAAATTGATATGTTGTTAATTTACGGTGTCAAAAAAAAAGTCTGAATGTAGAGTTATAGCGAGAAAGGTATCCAGAGCGCCTCATTCCTGATCATAGAACCTTTACAAGATTGGAGGCGAGCTTGCGACGAAATGAAGATGCATTTTCTGTTAGAAAGACTCAAATAATTGATCGAAGGGTAAGAAACGATGTTAATACAGCTAGACTGTTGCAGTATTTCCAACAAAATCAATGAAATTCTATACGGCGGACTAGCCGGGAATTGAATTTGGATAACGTTCAACGAATTTTAAGGGCCAATGGGTATCATCAGTACAATTATTACTATAGCTTTGTAGTAAATTTTCGATTAATCCATAATTACCCGACATTATAAATGTTCAATACCTATCGATTTATTTAATCAGTAATAGATTACAAATATGTTAACAAAACAACTAATTTATCCATGCAAGTTGGTTATTCTTTGTAACAATCGATTTATAAACATCAGTATTTTTCTTAAGATTCGTAGGTGATGCATCGACGTCGTTTTTTCTTTTTCTAGCTATATTCCTTAAGGTTTTCATTAACTTTCCTTTTTTCCTCAATAATCTTTCCCTATTGAAATATTTACTGTCCTTTACATTCATTGATTGAATCAAAGGGATATCTTGCAGTTTATCAGATCGTACCATAGAAACATTTACCTAAAATATTAAAATAATAAGTCTGTTCGTCTTTTGCTAATCATGTAAAGTAACACGATTCTCTACTAGTACATTTTCTTAGATGTTCTGTTACTCATGCTCGTCAAACTACATCGAACTATAAAGTCAAATACAGTTTTTGTTTTCGTATTACATTCCTGATTAATCTTTTAGTACAATTTTGACTCGGTATAGCCCTTTTACCTCTTCACAGAATGAAGTAACTTCAGTCTAAGTAAGCACCGTTTAAAAAATTAAAAATATACTACCGCGCTTATGTGACGATGTCTAACTAGGTGTTCTGTTAAATCTGCTCCTAATAACTCTGCGTTTATATCCATTCTAATAGTAACAACTTTGTTAATCATCCATAGTAGAACTATCGTGGATAATATACCCCAAACCAAGAGGCATAATGCCGTGAAGGATTGTATTCCCAAAAGGTACCAGCCCCCACCTGAAATTATCGGTGACATTAATTTAACATTTCTAAATTGATAATAATGAGCCACCCTTCTCCCACACAAATTTTGTCAAATTTTATATTTCGGTCATAGCCCAAATGCATTTATTCTAAATCAGTCAGGGCTGAATTGCCATTATATCATTTTCAAAATTAATGATAAATTAGATAACTAGTCAAACTTATGAATGAAAATACTAGATGACGCCCGCCATAAATCTCTGTCGTCCATATTAATATTATGAGTAAATCCACATATTGTGAATTCTCTTAAACTAGTTATTGCTTTTTATAACACCTTGTATATTAACAGCTACCTTTTAGCACACCGCTTCTTCCATAAGTAGTGTCTAAGGGAATTGGATTCTCAGCAAAAATCCCTACTGCGACTACGCCTAAAACACGTTTCATTGTATGAACAACGTAGCTTAGTTGTGTAGATTATTTCTATTCGTTGTTTCTATTGCTTACCCCAAATCCCTCCAACGCCGTGTACGGCACTGGCGCCTACAGGGTCGTCAATTCCAACCTAAAATATGTGATTTTAGAACGTTTTTGGTAAAATATTTCTTGGTACAACCTTATCAAAAAGGGGCATAGAACCACATACTAATAGAGCGCCTATAGCCCCTATTACTAAAGCTTCCCAACCTATAAAGTGAAAAATATTTTATATACATGTTTATTTATTTAAATTACAACATTAGTCAGTGGCGTAACATATATTGTTCATAAAAGGGGCGCGGAAGTTCAGGTTGTATACAGTGCTTTCGAAAAATAACGAATAAATTCATTATTTTTGAAATTGAGAAGTTTTCGAAAAAATCCTCTGGCACCCACATTTGTGACGTCATCTTTGTTCGAGATATGAGGCAATCGACAATTATTTTAAATAGCAACCCCCAATTTTGACCATGCCATTTGAAAGAGCATGTCATTTTACATACATATATCATGAAAAATTATGGTGTTACATAACACAAATTTCAAGAGAATAATGTTTAAAGATTTTAAAATTTAATTTTCACAATACTGTGCACCTCCCCTTTATGCAGCACCAGTCCGTGCTTATTTAGCTGTTGCCGAATCGTTGAATAGGGAGATGGGGGCCGATTGAGTGGCCAGCCAGATCGCCTGATTTGACACCCCTAGACTATTTCTTGTGGGAATACTTAAAAAGCAAAGTATACGTTACTAGATCGGTTTATTTAGAAGATTTAAAAGCAAGAATTCGTCACGAGATAGATCGTATATCTCCTGAAGTTATTGATAATATCCAAAAAGAATTTATTAATCGTCTTGGCTACTGTCAGGCAGCCAACGGCGCACAATTTGAACATTTAATTTAGTCGATTTTTTACATAATCATCATTTTCAGTATTGTGAAAATTAAATTTTAAAATCTTCAAACATTATTTTCTTGACATTTTTGTTATGTAACACCATGATGTATGTATGTAGAATGACACGCTCTTTCAAATGGCATGGTCAAAATTGGGAGTTGCTATTTAAAAAAATTGTCGATGACGTCATATCTCGAACAACGATGACGTCACAAATGTGGATCGTATGTCAAAAAATGCCTTTTTTTAAAAACAAAATCGACGTGTCAAGGGATTTTTTCGAAAACTTCTCAATTTCAAAAATAATGAATTCATTCGTTACTTTTCGAAAGCACTGTATATTGATTCCATTTAAATGACCATTATTTGTTTTTTTTTTAATTTTTGCGGCTTCTGTTGGAGTTAGAACATTTTAACATAGTAGCAATTTAAATTACCATCATATAGGAAGCACCCTGCAGTAATAGAGACTAGAGATCCGAGGATGCCATTTATGATATCGAAAGCATTAATCCTTCCTCTTAATCTGATCATCGTATATAGTACACTCGTCGTACCGCCGCCAAAGGTGGACATCATCGTCATAACTGCAGCTTTAGCAGCGTAGTGCCATTTTTCTCCACTCAACTGCAAAATTTCAAGTTTGCAAGACTATTGTTAAAAAAAATGTTTGCTTACTCCGTAAGTGCTACCCGAATTAAAGGCGAGCCATCCCCACCATAAAACAAACAACCCCATCACTGCGTTGACTGGATTACCCAAAGGCAAAGGTTCGAGTCCTTTATCATACCTTCCCGTACGAGGTCCTAGCATGATCGCGCTAGCCAGTGCTGCACTACCTCCTAAAACAGTCGATGGAGTAAATAATTTTGCAGAAAATGTAATTAGTCACTTGCAATTAAATAAAATTTAAAAACGTGGGAGGTAAATTTGGTTTTATCTGAGAATACTTAAGGGGAAGCATATTGGTTTGCGATTAGACTCGTAGAAGGATTTTCTTCTATGGTGTGTACATAGATTTCCTCCGACGATGGAATCTGGCAGGAAAACACTGTGCATACATGCTAGCTGCTAAGTCAAAATAATGAAGTTGAGACAATTTGCCCTGTCTAAAAGAGGACATAGAACGGAATCGACTCAACCCGTAATTAAATTTTTGAATGCAAGTATATACGCTATTAGGTATTCAAAATTAAAAGCAAACGTGAAACTTGAGTTAGATGAAGTATATAACATTGATATATACGATAACCTTGATTTACCTATTAAGTGGACTGTTCCAGAGCCAGCTATATCTACAGAACCCATCTTTTTCAAAAACCCATGTTCACCCCATACCCATCCGGCGGGGATGCAGTAAATGGCAGTATTTAGAAAGCTAAATATACAGTAAGCCTTGAAATTGCACCTAGAATCAAATAATTTACACGTAAGCTACCAATTTGTAATGTTTAATTAACTTGATTGTTTTGAATGATACTGATTGATGGACGAGTAATTAGAAAACATCGTGTATGTTAAAAATAACTATTTTACATCTTTGACACCTCATTTAGGAAAACGTATTATTATACAGAGTGTCCCGTTATCTGGTAAAATACACTGATCCGAAAAAAATTTAAATTTGGCAACATGACGAAGTCAAATAAATTATCTAGAATTTTTCATCTACTGTACCGTAATGTCATTAGTAGAAATCAATCAGGAATGGACCTATCTGCAGGTGTAATGAAGCCCTAGAATGTCACTGCTTAGTAATTTCACAAAATTGATTACAATCTGACTGTATCTAATCGTGATATTGTTGGAAAAACCGCGTTCGGAAGTACAGTCGGATATATATTGTTAGTAACGCTTTCATAAGATGGTGAACCACTTTGTTATTTGTAGATATTGTAGCGAATTTCATATACTTTATATAGAATTGTGAGAGGCAAACTTTTTTTTTAAATGTTTCATGTAATATTAATACAGGCATTTTCTCTATTAATATTTTTTTAATTCTCCACAAATTAACTTATATAATCTCTTTCATATCAGATATTTAGGTGTACTAAATTCATTCAGTGTATACGTTCAGAAATAATTTAAGCATTCATTTCTAAAATAAAAAATCTAAATACCTTGTTAATGGAAAAAATAAAAACAATTTTAGACCCCTAAAGCAGTTATACTACCATTATTAAGCATTAAATCATAAGATTCTCTTACAGAACCTCAAATATTTTAGATTATATCCAAGTGCTATCTCATTTTTTGAAAACTATCTTCATGATAGGCGTCAGAGAGTGTTTAACAATTAATTTTCATCTTATAAAGTATTGCATAAGGGCGTACCTCAGGGTAGTACACTTGACCCGATTTTATTTTTATACTCGTAATCTTTGTAATTTATAAGTATAAATGGATATGTTTTTATCATATTGTACTCCATTATATTATTTATATATTTTTTTCTGCCTGTGTATACAAATATTTGTGTTTACATATATTTTTGGAACATGTATTCTCGAGTAATGTGTTTTTGTATATTATTATTGCGAATCTAATTTTTGTAATCTAGATTAAAGATATTTTAATTATTATTAAATTATATCATCGATGGTACAAATTATTTTTCCATTTTAAGGATTGTTTTTACAACTGTTCTCCTTTTTTAAGTATGGAACAATAGATATGTAATCTCCTGTTTCGACTCCTGGGTAGCTTATTTTTTTGAGAAAAACACTTACCTTTCTGCCATAGCACCGCTCACAATAGTGGTAGATGTAGTCGCAAAAGATAGTTGAAAAATAAAAGCAGCATAGATAGCACCTTTCAGAGGATCCTTTGGTGATGGATCAATAAAGAAATCTCCGAATGCTATAAACCCATTGTTTAACTCGCTTCTTCCAAACGACATGGCAAAGCCGAAAATCCAATAGGTTAAACCTAGGAAACATGGGTTTACTATACGGTCTGTCCGGATTAAGACGGTGAGGAATTCATTAAATCAAGAAGTTGCGCAAACTTGTCTTGGTGCTGTTCACAAAATGACAAAATTCGTTTAGTTTTGAGAGTCGTTTTGACGCTCATGCAATTTACGCCATTTGACTTGTGCAAGCTAATTTGAGCAAGTAAATCGTTGTATGTAAACCAAAGCAAGAAGTTTGCGCTAGGCGAAAAGTTTGGAGTACTTGCATGAGCGTGTGAACGATGATCGCTCCAACTGTCCAACCTAGCGCACGCGCATTAGTGACAATTAACAATTAACAGCTATTTGTAGTATTGCATTTATTGGAAGTTCTTTAAAAAGACTATCGTGAATAGTTAAATCATTAATAATGTAGCTGATAGTCGCTCATGGGAGGTAATTGCACGTCTCATACCCGAGTCAGGTCTTGAAATTAATGGTGTAACTAAATTTAGCAAATACTGGTATGTGATTTTGTCCATACGCAAATAGTTGTGAAATTCATCACAGGCTCACTACGTAATTCAGCAATTAAATTGGTGTGAGAAAACAAATCCCTTTTCAGCAACCAACGTTTGGACCATATTCTTATTTCCCCTCCAAATTTAGCTCTTTTTAATAACACAAACCGCAGCCGTAGCAAGAATTAATTCGTCATCAATCTTTTCATCCATTTTTGTCATTAAAACAACGCTATACCGTTGATGCTGCCAACAAACTGTGTAAAGTAAACTGAACGTGTAAACAACACAAATTCAGTTCATTTGTACAATTCTGCATGCACAAATGGGCATGGACAAATTGCATGAGCGTCTAAACGTAGCATTACGCTCAACTTTTTTTATTCTATGTTAGAAAAAGAGATATTTTCACTCTATGATAGTTTACCTCAGGAAGTAGAGTCGTTATTGCATTAATTATACAGGGTGTTCAGAATATGAGTGCTAATTAAAAACTCATGAAACTTGAACTCTCTTTCAGTTTTATTTTTTCATTATTTATATATATAACGTGCATATTGTGTTTTTGTAGTAGATATCGTTATTATTACTTACCACCCAAAACTATATCGACGACGTTCTTCATCATAATATTTACTTCATTTTTAATAGATACACAGCCCGATTCGAGCATACCAAAACCTAAAGAGCAGAGTTATATGTAGTATTATTTCTTTTATGTACGACCACGATATTAGAAATGTTTAATAGGTAGATTCCAAGACTCTCTAGTATTTAGCTGACAATCAATATTCTTGATTAAAATAAATTTGTCAAATATGACGTTTCTCAAAGCCATAATTTTTCACCTGCTCTCACACGGCTTTCATTCTCCTAATTGACCGGTTTTGGTCGTGGTCGTGGATAAAACGTTGAATTACATTCGGGAAATTAACCAGCCTTTAATCCTTTCGAAAAAATGTAATTTTCGGTTGCGCTCGAGAGTCCATTTTTCCTCGTGGATTGAAGACTTGTTAATTCTTTTATACAAAAGTAATAGCTATTTATTATGCCTTTATTTGAAGAGGCAATAACTGAATAAACCTTTACCATCTTGCAGAGGAACAATTTGGGGATCCGGAACGGACTTCTACAACATTTTTGAGTAGAGTCAACTTCGGACGTTATTTGTCGATTCGAAACATATATGGCGTTTGTAAATCAATGATTTTACCTACGTTCATAATTATTTCACAACCTATATAAAAGCTATAAATTGTCCCTCTGCAAAATTGTAAACATTTCTTTTGGTTATACCTTAAAAAAAATCTACCAGAAATATGTGAGATAGCGAAGCAATTTATGCTTTCACTTTCTGTGTACATATTTAAATATCATATTTACCTGTTTGCATGGTAAATATCATAAAAGAGCTCGTTATAATCCAATTAGTATCCTCTGTATTGATATCATATAACCATGGTATATAGGAATGTGTTTGATTTTCTTCCGAAGAATCATTGTGATATTCCATTCTAGTATGTTATCTCTGATTGACAACTGGGTCAATATAGAAAATATAGTGGTGTATTGCATGATCGTATAACCTTGAAAAACCGTTTTGTAAACACGTTAAAGTTTCAGAGACCATTAGAAATGAGTAATTTATAGGACAATCTGGATAATTACCTCTTAAGTGTGTTTTTCAACAAGTGATACTGAATATATTTTATAACTACGTCACTGATATAAAAATAAACCGTTTCTAATTATTTATTTTTTTTAGTTGCTCCTATACCACGTATGAGAGCTCGCATATGTGCAAAAATGAATTTGACTTCTGAAAATCATCGAATGATTTCATTACGCCAAATAAATGTAGATAAATTTTTATATTAGGTATTTATTGAATTTGTCTATGGAATTGTTTCTTGGCATACCTAGACGTTTGACCTAGACTACCAATAATCTGCTAAATCACGTGATATTTGCATGCCTAAATGAGATTGAGAATACAGGCCATAGTCCTCGATCACACTGCAAAGGTAACCTGCGACGAGTGCTAGAGTGATTTATGATGGTTTTTAAGGAATGCTAAACGCAGTAAGTACGCCAGCAGTTGTTTCCACAGTCAATAGTCCTTGACCACACTGCAAACATAAGCTGTGACGGGTCCTAGAGTGATTTATGCTGGTTTTTAAGGAATGCTAAACGTGGTTTAGGATGAATTACTCACATTTATAACTAATAATTTATTCAACTCAACAATATACATATAACAAATTATACAGGCTGGTACTCGAAATCTATGGATCTGAGGAACATAAACGCAAGTAACAGAAGTGACGATCCCAGTAGATCTCCTAAGGCCGTCAGGTATGGTATAGCCGAACTGTCTGGATCCATCTTCAACATCCACATCAAGTGGATCATTATATGGGCGATGTACAGCAACAGCATTAACTGGATGAGACCGACGGCTATGTACGTCAGAACGAATACGTAGGTGACAGCTACCGTTCCGTTGTACATGTAATCTGCTGCAAATACGAATACTAGATGACCCAACACTGACATCACTATCAGTATCCTCGCTGTCTTCGCTGGAAGCACTGCAACAACAGAAAATAATCCGATTTAGTCTTTAAATCGAAATTTGTGTTTCTTATTGCACATTTGAACTGTACCTATAAATTATTTGGTACGTTTGTTTTCGTAGCATTTACAGAAAGAATATTCACACTCACAGGTAGTTGAATGCCTAATCTCGTCACCATCGGTCACCAGCTTAGTGTATCGAGTACTATTTGTAAGATAGAACCCTTGGAAAAAGAACTATGTCATCAACGATCCGTTCTCAGATGGAGTAGATACGCCAACATAAATATAGAATAAGTTATCAGGAGGATACCAAGGCAAAAGAGAAATATTTGGAAGCAATATGGGACACTTCTTAAGAGAAACCATGTACAATATCACAAAGAAGATGGTACAGCCTTTCCAAAGGCCAATAGCAAGAGTAATCTGGTCCAAGGTCCTTATGTATGCAGATATTGTATACAAGAAGGTACCGTATCAATATTCATATTCAGAACAGAGGAACGAATGAAGATTTGAAATTACTTAGTTGAAACTACTTTTAGACTATATCAGATAATGTTTCAAAATTAGAACTATGAACTTCGATTGCATGGACCTTGCTTAACCGTGACTATAAACACAATCTATTTTTGGACTAGTGGGACATCCCCATTGTGTACAATGGAAGTTTTTGAAGATAAAACAATCAATAATTCATTTCACGCCACCTGACAAAGGATCTGTAAACAATTCGATATCTAGAGGAAGTTGAGTGATCTCTATCAACAAGCTTATCAAAAATATATCAGATGATGTAATCACAAACATAATACATATTTTGGAAATGCCAAACCCATTTTCTTAATTATATGAGAACAATTCGACATTGTGATCATAAACTACATTACATTGATTGGCAGTATTTGAAGCTTGAAAGAAAAAGTGCGCTACAAAATAATTACCTCCTGTGAACAGAGCTGTCCATGGGGCAACCCATTGCTTCGTGTGTGGTGGAATGACGCCCTTCATAGAGGTTTTGTGCAGCATAGTTGAAATGCGGCTTGCCTGGACGGACACCAAATTCCCTCCAATGCCGTTAATGATCGGTTGGAAAACCTCGTATCCCTTGAACTGGTCCACCGCGCTGTCCAGAACTAAACCACCAGATCTGTGGAAGTTAATGGTTTAATCAACATTCACAACACAGACATGCTGAATACAGGGTTCTAAATGATTCGTAACACAACCCGTTGCAATGAATTATCTCTTACTATGCTGTTAAACGGGTCAATCATAATCTTATAGTACTTCTCCTGTAAAAGTTTGCACGAAATATTCCACATAGTCTTTACTGTTGCTTCTCTGAATTCTGTCCCACCTTTCTTCTTCATATTGACCGCCCAATCATTTAGTATCAATGCCAGTCCTTCTACACTCCTTCTACGCTTCTATGCTCCTTTAACTCGTATTTTCGTTCGCAGCAAAACTATATAAACATCCTCGACGTGCATTTGGCACTGTGTGTGGTATTTTTTTTATTTAATTTAATAGATTGAAAATTCGCATTGCCAAAACGTGACATTTTGAAATTTATTTGAAATATGGAGCTGTCAGATTTAAGCAATCTTGGTATCATGTGATCCCTGAATGCTGTCATTAGTTAAAAGTTTAGGTGATTGGGTGATCAAAAATAACTTAAATGACTGTTAGAACTGTTAGAAAATGTTCATGTTATTAGGATCTATACTGTTATCCTGTCTGTTAAAAACCGCTTCAAATTTCGTGCTGTTTATGAAAAGTTTGACCAAATTTCATGACGTAATAATAATTTTATAATGCATAAAATTAACTCACCCACTAATTACCAAAGCGGTAAGTACAGGGGTCCAACCATTACTTAATATTTTTTTGGTGTAATGATTCTTTCGCACAATTACTATCCAAATAGGTAGCAGGATGCATATATAACACCCCAGAATCGCACCCATTACCCATGGATAATCGTCTACAAAAGAAAATCGATTAAACCCTCATATAGCAGTGTATTTTCTCACTTACCATGGATGGTAAAAAGCAGCGTTGCCCACGTCGACAAGACAATTAGAGAAACGACATCGCCTATGCTAGCCGCCATCGGTGTGGCCAAATTGTCAGGATTTAGATTGATTTTGTGGGAAATGATTATTAAAGTAATCAAAACGATATCTAAAAAAAGTAAACTGTAGTGAAATAGCTATTTTTGATACAAATTGCGAAATAACAACACGTTAAGTGCCTAAAACATCTATTTTGCAACATGTATCGAACAAGACTTTTCGTAAAATCGTCAAATATTCAAAATAATTTCAACATAATCTTCGATTGCATTTGGTAGAGGGATACATAGAAAATTCCATACAAAATATGCAGGCGATATCAAGGAAAAATCTCGACACTTTCGTTCCAAAAACTCAGTGCATCAGCAACACCGGGATGCAGATGTTATCTACCAATATTGAAGTTATACAAAGTGAAGAAAAAAATATATGTTCACCTAATGTCCAATTATTTGATTTGAAAAATTGTGTTTTTAATATTTATAATAAAAAATAATTTAAGATTCAGTTATTTTATTTTACTTTACGCTTCACGAAATGTCATTATTATCCAACGATTTTACGAAAAATCAATATCACTTGCATATTCTAATTTGGTACCTAAGAAAAAACACGACAACGTTGCGGTCAACACGCTGGACGTTGCTAGCAGCAAGGCGTGTAACCATCGGAAGTTCCCGTTGATTAAGGCAGATGCCGATACGGCAAAAACGGCAACAAGGCAAGACGCCACGATTGCTTGGATCTATAAACATATTGGTATATAAGTATACAAGTAGAATATTGAATAGAGATAGGAACATATAAAAATTTGACGTACTCTTTTTAATATTATGAAACTCAAAGTATTAAGAAAACCATGATTACTTTATTAGGAGAGTGGATCAAATATGAACAATAACAGGAATTTTTAGTTTAAAGCCTGCTAGGTAAAGCGAACGGTGCGATGTCTTGACCCGGACAAGCATCAATGAGGCGAACATTCGCGCGATCCGATTCTCAATGGTTTCCGATGACTTTTTCAGGGATGGAATTAAACAACTTTCAATCCGGTGGGAAAATGTGTTAATAAAAATACAGCTTATGTGGGAAAATAAAATGCATTAAATTTTCTTTTACTGTGACTACAAATTTAATAAAAGCAAATTTCTGTTTATATTCGACCCACCCTCGCAAAATACAAGAGTTTATAAAATCAACGTTTACCATACCTGTACTAAAATGATGTTTCCGATGATCATCTTCAATATTTCTTTCTTGCTGTGCATATTTCCCAAATTGGCTTGAGTTGACAGTCGGGAAGCCAGGCACATGTCTAGGTTACCTTTTAAACCGAGTAGGGCCGGGACCAGGATCAAGAGGGCATTGACTTCCTTGAATACTTTGTATTGCTGGAAAATTTATAAAACTAATTTGCAATCTGAGTAATGAGAGGTAATAGAAGAAAAATGAACTCGTGTACGATAGTTTAGAGTCTATTATTTTTTTTCAGATTTTTGCGGCTATTTATAATGTTAACAATTAAATAATACGTCACAATCATTACTTTGCAAAACGGCAACGTCGCAACTTCAGCTCGATATTTTGCACGCAGTTAGACAAGAATAAAAATTATTATTAGTTATTTGTGCTTTAGCTGGAATCATCTATTTCTGTTTCTTTACTTTTATAGTGAGAGTAATATGTAGCCATTTTCAATTATAAAAAAATTAGTATTATGTACTGTTTCATTCTAAAGCAATAATATAAATTATAAACTTTCCCTCTCTAGAAGCATTGACTTTGCCGATATTTAAGTACTAACACATTAAACTGCGTTTTTAATTAAAATTTATGCCATAGGTGAGATGCATACTGATGAGGGCTAACAAGCCCGAAACCGGTCTATGTCTGGTGGAGTGGCCGACAAGGGTTCTTGGCTGTTCACACAGATACTGCAGGTGTAATTCAATGCCGGTCGGGGTATTAGCCCGCAGAGTAGTTGTTTCCTGCAGTATCATTTATAGATTTAATGGCGCATCGCCCAGGGCGAGAGGTCTGCGGTTAAGTACCTACGACAACGTAGGTCGCTTCCTGCAAATCGAGCCGCTTAGGCCGAGCAGGAAGTAGCAGACCGGTTACATCTCACCTTCCGTAAATGAAGTAGAAAGTAGAAACAGGAAAAGTGGTGACTGATCAATAAATTTTGTTTCGTAAACAATATTTCTGTTTACGGTGTTAACATGACAAAAGCTAAATCCAACCGTTTTGTTCAAAAACAACTTCTTAATCCGATATCAAGTAAATGGATCATTTGTAGATACTTTGTACGATTATGTCTTATCTTTAAGAGGACTTTTCAGTCTGCAATGCTATCAGTTGTAGAAAGAGAGAGAATATGTGTCATATATCATCAATCATTAGAACATAACAGTGACATTACGATTTACGAGACTACCCATAGTTTTAAAGTGACATTTGTTTTATGTTCTTCAACGAAAAAGACTTTGCAACTGTAAATTAACGAAAATGTCGACCTCTGATGACAGTTTTCGAAAAAAATTTAACTGATGTTAGTAGAAAAAGTAAACGAGACAAAATGACCCTCTCCTTTCCCATTTGACACATTTATGGCGTTTAAATTGCTTCAAGTATAAATTACCGTAAGCCATGCCCTTATTGAAGCTAATCATCTAATTCTTTGTCGAGAGCTGTCGATAAGATACGGATAACCGCGTATTACCCTTGGCTCAACCCAGTCTGAATGCCGCCAGCAATTAAATTTGATTTCAACTGTTTTAGAGTTTATGCAGCCGTCTGTCGTGACTTGATGATTCAACGGATTACTTTATCAGTGCCCAGGAAGTTAGAATATGTCACCTCGTAGATTACCGAGTCAAATATTATGTATTTATCCGAAAATTAAAACCCCGGACAATTTTCCTGGCGCAACTGTTATGCTTATATTTTTAATCGATGTTAGCTTAAAAGTTGAATTTCAAAGAATTATTCGTTTCATGTGGTTGGACATGCTCGCATTTGTGTCAGCAAACCGAAAATCGCGTTGAAAGCCGAGTTAATAAGACTTATATTAAAATTGAGACGGGACATAATATAATTTTGATCATCTATACATGAAAAAGAGAAAACAGTGTTATGTATGTTTATTGCAGATACCATTGATGGTAGTGCAGTCAACTACATTTGCAAATTTTTACAATACGTGAATATACGACACCTACCGTAACATTTCCAAGAACAATCCCTGCTCCTATCGTGCCTAGACCGGCTATAAAGAACGGAACGGCGACTTGAACTGTGACGGAATACCATTTTTCTTTTTCCAAATGCTTTTTTTCAATCGCTGAAGATTGTACTTCTATTGACTTTCGTTCCGAAAGAGATTCAACTTTACTGGGGTCTGAAATTAAAATAATTCGTAGAGTATACGATAGTTGGGTGCAGAATATCACGATAAGACAAACTTTTCATAAAATCGTTGCTTTCGATTGGTATTTCAGTATCGAAATGACAGTCTTTAGGCGCATTTGCTTAAAACAATCTTTTTTACGCACATGTGCGTAAAAGTAAAATAAAATAACGGAATTTTATATTATTTATTTATTATAAACATTAATAACACAATCTTTCATTTTTTCTTTACATCGTATAACTTCAATATTGGAAGAAGGTATAACTCGCGACAAGAATTCAGACGACTTACGTTCATTATATTTTCATCAAAATATTTAAGAAACTGCAACTGATAGTAATAAAACTATATACTACACTAAATGTTTGCGTTATATATTGCACTAAATTGCAAAAAATGATTGTTTTTAACGCGACTAAATATCGAAAATTACGTTGACAATAAAAGCAAATATGTAACGTCAGTGACGTAAGACGTCTGAATTCTTGACGCGAGTATAGCACCTGCATCCAGGTCCTGCTGATGCATTAAGTTTTTGGAATGAAAGTGGTATTTCCTTTCTCCCCGAGAATTTTCCTTGCTATCGCCTGCTTATTTTGTATGGAATTTTCTATCACATATGTTGGCTTCTGCATCTGCAAGGAAGGTTGCAGAACATCGGTTAAAGAGGTGCCCAATATACTCAGTAACATTGGGTAATCTAAGAAATTCGGCAATCTTTTTAGGAATTGAACCTATATTATTTATACCCACTGCTTGTGTGTGATAAAAAATCGGTTGTGATCAATGGTGGATGGACGTAGACTTGCATATTTGACGAAAATTTTCAATAAATTGTCTCCTTCTATATCTCCCTCTGGTATTGTAAATAATCTAGGAACATTAATTTTGGTATTAGGAATAGTCACTTTAATAAACGACTTGGCATCTTCAATGTTCTCTGTACGTAAATAAGTTAATTACTCTCTTCTACAGGCTCCAAATATACCAATAATCAAGACAACTTTTTGGAATAAGTACTTTTCATCATCTGCTTCTTTCATAAACCTTTCAATTTGTTCTTTGGAAAATATTCTGGATTTTCTGGGTCTATAACCACTTGATTTTCTTTTGAGGAAAGCAATAACATTGATATATTTACTAATATCCATATTTTTATTCAAATAAATAGTAGTTCGCAGCATGGAATAATTATGTAGAGGGTGCATATTTTAAAGATAACTAGGACAATTACGCTAAAATAACTTTCTCCGAAATATTACATACCTTTTTTTGGGCACACCAAATATCAAATTTTGCCATGGTACAATTTCTTCGATTTCTGAGGAATCAATATACATAAGGCAGCTTCCGCTTCATTTTCTATTTCAGAATTCTCCCTACCACACACACTGAGGTTTTATGAAGAATTAATACCGAGTTTTATTATTAATGTTCACAAACGTTCACGGATTACAGAATTTTCTAAAATGTTTGTGAAATCTTACCATAGCGACTGCTCTATAGCAACAATCTTATATGCAACTTAGTTAAAATTGTTTCACTAAAATAGTCTAGCGTTCATATTAGCAAATGCAATTGAAGATTATGTCGAAACTATTTTGAATATTTATTTGATGATTTTACGAAAAATCTGGTTCGATTGTTCTTAACTTAAACACTATTATTTGTAATTTGTATCGAAAATAGCTATTTTAATTTATTGCTTTTAATATGGAAGTGTTTTTTCATGTAATTGAAAGCCAAACGTGATTTAATCGTTTTTAATTTTTAAAATATATCCAAAAAATTAGGGAAAAGAAACAAAATCGGGTTAACAGGGGAACTTATTAACTACCTATTTGATTTTAACTCAATGTAAGTGTTTTTATGAAACTACATGTGACATAACTGGGAAACAAAAGATATACTTTTCCATGCCATATCATTAAATCAATTGCTGTAAACAACGTTTCGAGTAAATGTTTTTCTGTATTAAAACGAGCCCATTATGGTTAGTTAACGAACTGACCAGTAATGATAAATAATTATTAAAATATGAAAATGCACATTACATAATTTTATCACACTACAACGTGTTAGGTCGTAGTTCATGTAATTTTTTATTTCAGGAATATCCAGTGTGGTAGACATAAAATTCTAAATATTGTATAGTGTGTCTCAAACTCGATATTGGACCTGTGAAATTCTCATAGATCAAAATTTCAAAATCTGTTGGCTAGCAACCTGTACCAGTTTTTTTTTAGATACATTTTTAAAAAATGTTTGACCGCCAAAGTTGTTGGTGCAAAGCTGTTAATCATACAATAAAATATTGTCAATATTTACCACATTAATCCACATCAGCTTACTATCAACGCGAACACTAGGTGCTATTAAAATGTACCTAAAAAATAGTTACTGCCTACAGGGAGATTCACGTGCCGTGACAAAAATGTGAAACAAATTCATTTTGTGGAAATATAGGATATATTTTATAAAATCGCTCGAACAGGTTGATTAATAATGTAAGAAATATTCAAGGCCGTTAAATCTCAGAACCTTGTGGTTAGTCTTAATATCATCACCACAAATATTCGGTTATCATTATCGTAATATCTTTCGCCATTTAGAGCATGTCCATAATACAATTTAACTATACGTATGCGCTGTATAATTCTCGATCAACATCGATTAACTATGGTCACTAATCGTAGACCAGAAGATAGAACATCCCTATAGAAATACCCTTTGTTGAAAAATCCTTCCCAGATCAAAGAGTAACGTAGAAAATAAAATAATGTATATGGTGGATCATCCTGTACAAGCTTAAACATTTAATCGCGTTTTTGTAAATGCATTTTGTTGATATTTATTACCTATTATCTGAAATTTCGTATCTACCTTTTTATTTCGTTAACTGAGTTTACAGAAATTATTTAAAGATTAATATATCCTCTAATTAAGATTATGTAAAGCAATGTATCAATAAGATATCATGCTCATCAGCTAAAATTTAGCTTTTGGTGCCTACTACGTCAAAATATTGTACAATGAACTGTGCAGCTGAGATTAATGATAAGTACACCTTTTTTTCTCAAAAACAACAGATTATGATTTATCATATCCAAAAACATATATTCCCAATTTCCTAAGTTGATACTTTCAAACAAATCACTTTAAATTCCAATTTTGACAACCTGTATGCGTACAGGGTGAATAGATATATCCTGTTGTAAAATTTGTTCGGTTCGACGTACACAAAACTTTAAAATATTACGTTTTTCCAAAGTACTCAAATCTGTCCTGCTGATAGAACGCTGTATATTCTATCATTAAGATATACATATTAAAATCTATGGGAAATTAAATTTATCTATCAAATTTGAAATCAGATTTCTGAAAAAAATTGAATTTTCTATACAAAACACACGTTGACCTTTAAATCACCTTTGAGAAGAAGTTCAAAGTCAAATAAAATGTAACCATCGTAAGGTAAGGCTCTTGTAGATGTCATTTTCAATATCCGGCAGATATGATGAATCGTAAGCCTTTCATGAAAAAAAAAACGAATGGTATATTTTATAATTTCCAGTTTTCGATAGACAACAAAATAATAAAAATAAAGCAGCAAAACAATAAATTATTGACGTTTCTAATGTTAAAGATAAAGCTGCAGATAACCTTGAGGGTAAAATTTGCCATCACTATTTTTTTGTGTTTTGCTTTTCGACTAAAAAATATTTTTTCTACAAAACTGTTAAAAGTGGGCTTTTTAATTGTCATTTTTGATGTTAAAAATGTCATTTTTTGACACGCGTGTTAAAAGTAAGTTACTTTTAACACTAGCGTTAAAAGTAAATCAAAGTTTATTTAAATTTTGTTTTGAAAATTAATAAAACGTTTTAACAAACATATGAACAACTTTTTATTTTAAATAAGTACACACCAACATTTTAACTAGTTATTACTATTAACATTTATAGTAAAATTAGAACAATTTGAAATTGTAATTCCCTGCGGAGTCATCATACTTAAGTTGGTTTTACTGTCAACATGTGTGACACATCTATTTTCTGTAGAAATACTACTGGTAGTACTGGTGGTCTTGCTAGTAGTTGCAGCAGTAGGAAGTATTTGGCACGCAATTTCCTTCTGCTGTTCCAGTGAATTTTCAATGTAGCCTTCAGCTACCGTCGAAGATTTCCATCCTCCATGTCTCTTGATGGTAGTAAGATTTGCACCAGAATCTGCTAACAATGTCGCCGATGAACGACGAAAACAGTGTCCGGTGTAGAGTTGAGGATTTGGTAGATTCAATAACTTTGCAATGTCGGCAGGCATTTTACCAAACATGTTAATTCCGACTGGATTCTTCACACATTTATTCTTCATATATTTAAGAAAAAGTCGTCTATGGTCAGCGTTGGGTGGCCGGAGTGCCATATACTTTCTAAAAAAGTTTAAATAGAATTCACCAACAACACTGAAAGTCCGAGGCACTTTCGTTTTAGTATCTGGTATGGTCACAACAACCGAAGTGCCCAAATATTCGATATTGTCGATGGTCATCTGACGTAATTCCTCCCGGCGACACGTCCCGAAGACACCCACTATTGCTGCGACTTTCATCATCAGATACTTTTCGTCTTCTGCTTCTGTGAGAAATTTGTCGATATGCGTCTTCGTCAAAACTTTTGACTTTTTTGCTTGATATACTTCAGCTTTCCGTTTTAAAAAAGCAATAAGTTTATAATGTTTGCTTATATCTTGATCTTGCTTTATTTTTAACATAGTTTTGATCATGGAATAATTTGACCACAGCGTTGACGATTTCCATATCTTGGCTTTTTCCTCAAAATATGCCAGTAAAACACTTTCGTTACATTTCCCAGGAACCTTTTCAATGTTGCACCATTCCGAAAAGCGTCTATAAGCGATTTCGTACTGTTCCTTTGATTTCGCCGGCAATAATTCCAATGTTGCTCGACTGGTGGCTTCTTCGATTTCAGCACGGAATGGATTCGTTACGCTCATTATCGAGATTATTCATTATACTTATAATATTACTAGAAAATGCTCTCAATATTTTTGCGTTTTTTTCGTAACTAACAACAGCACTGTTTGCTATGAAAATTTTGGTTCATAAACATTACGATCTGTGTGGTATTTTTTGATTTCTTATTTTTATTTAGTTTAAAGTTCTTCCGATTGTTTTGTAGAAAAAATAGTGTATGATATACGTGTTAAAAGTGATTTTATTTTGTTCGTGAAGTTAAGTTACTTTTAAAACGTATATCATAAATAGCTATTACTTTTTAGAGTAGTCAAGAAGTAGTTATTCAGCAATGTTTGATTTATACAAATAGGTATGTCCGTATACATCTAAAACAAGAAAATTTAATTATCTTGTTTATTTTGACACGTCACGAATTTTAAATGTGTCGTAATCTTTATTGAGGATGCCAATCTGTTATTCAGGTGAGGTAGTTAGTATTACGGTCGATTTACCGAATATATACAAGTTAGGGTCACTCACTGTCGATACCTGTCGAATAATTTAGCAATGAAAATAGGAAATCCGTGAAAGATACTTCTTGTCTCGGTATTTTTTGGTTCAAGATCTTTGTAGAGTTGGGCTGACTAAATCAAGTACTAAAGGCGAACAAGTTCAAATCAATAAAATTTTACAATCTGCACTAAGGCTTCACTAGATCTTAAGATAATTGTTTCAAATGGTACCCTAAATCAAATTGTACCACCCAGCATAAACAGGACAATGTATGTTACTAACTTTGTGTTAGTAAAATGCTGTTTTCAAGGAAAATTCTGAGTTTCCTCTTCACCGAATTTTTATTTAATACAATCTGCAAATTTATAGATAAACAACAACATCCGGTACACATGTACCTAACGTTATTCAGACAAACAAAATTCTGTAATCCCTACTTATAGCTTTTTCCCGTTGTCAAACTCTGTCTGCATAGTTGTCTTTTTCGATACAAAACAAAATAATAAAGTTAAAGCCTTGAAAAAATATAGTAAAACAATAAATCGGTGACTGATAAAGATAAAGATACATGTGATCATTCGGAAATTAAACGATGCAACAAATGTTATATTATGTGGGTGCCGTGGCAAAAACTTATACCCACATTTTCTTCGATTCTTCGAAGTTTTTACTCAGGTTGTGTGAATCTGAGGCAAAACAAAAGAGTGTCTTTAAAATCTTGTTCTTGCAAGACTCTTTCATGATTCTTGCCAAACTCTTGCATACAAACGAGAAACAAGGAACTTACCAATTTAGTAATAAAAGTAATAAAACACCCTGCCTGGCAGTCAGATGACAAAAGCAAAAGTTAATTTAAAAAAAAATTTATATTAATGGAACGTAGGAATATTTTTATCGAGGAATTTATATAAGTTATGCATATTTTAACATGTATACAAAAAGAAATATAGATAAATCAAGACATAGCTATGTACTGAAAACGTTATCGAAGAACATTTTTCAAATAGCTCATTGAAACACAGACTTATAATGAATTTATGTCGTCACTAAAAGATAACATTGATAGAGAAGTGGTAGGTGGTCCTGATAGTGATGTAATTTTTTCTATTAGTGCATATTTCGGATAACTTGGACGTAGTGGTAATTTCGAATTGCACCAAATTATTTAATATAATTGGAAAATGATCACACATTTCCTCGACATTCAAAATTCATATCTAAAATACTAATTCAGATTATTTTGGATTTCTCTTACTTAGTTAATTGTTTCCCCTTCTTTCTTATTAAGTGATGTTTGACATTGAATATCTAAAATAAGTAATTCCATACAAAAGCCAACAAACAGTATAAATAGCATCTAATCTAACGAGTGTATTTAAAATTATACTACTAAGGGATACATACCACTCATATTGAAATTATTAAATGTCCCTCAGATCATCCTGATAACAATCGACACGATGTTCATTACCACAATACCCTAATTAACATATTTCTTCTTCCTTAATGACCCTCAAATATGTAAATTAATGTAATAATGGCTACGAACTTCGTATCGAAGTTTCAGAGTGGTCAGATATGGTAAGTGTATTCAGAGGATGGTTATGAAAATTAGGATAATTTGTGATTGTCATTTTAAGGTACCTATAAAAGTTTTCAGAAACTAGTGATAACTATCTACTTTCTCTCTGTGCGACATATTAGTGAATATATAAAAAAGAATGCAAGTAAGAAATTATAGTACCTATTTTCTTAAATCGAAAAAAAAATAAAGTTATAATATTTGCACCATTGAACTTGAAGTAAAATTTTAATAAAAACAAAAATGTAAGACAGTGCTAAGTAGAATATATTTAAAACAATTTGACTTGTAATTGAATGTTAAGTGCATTATCTTATAATAGCGTAGAACACCGGGTGTTTCTTAAATAGAGGTCAAAAATCCAGAGGCTTATTCTATGGCCAAAAATAAGGATTTTTTTTATTATATAAATGTGGAGTCTTAGGGCAGCCATTGTTCCACTATTTAACAATAGAATTAGTATGATTTATTATAACAAATGTTGAAATTGCAAATACGTGCAAAAATTCTAAGAACACACACATACACACACACAACCAGCTATAATTTGTTGACGTAAGTGCTCCTCAGATTTAATGTGAACCTTGTAAACTAATGTCTTGAGATGTAACAAACAACAAAAAAATCAATAGGGTTCATATCTGGTGATCTGGGTGGCCAAGGTTGATCTGGTTCTTGGATGCCTCGTCCAATCACGTTGTTACCGAATCTTTCATTAAAAAATTCACGAGTCAAACTAAAATGTAGGGTAGTCCCGTCGAGCATAAACCACATTCTTTGTCTTTGCGCATAGGGAACACCGTGAAGTAGTTCAGGTAAAACGTTTTCAAGAAAATGTCTGTATGGGGCACCAGTTAAAGTTCTTGGTAAAAAGTAAGGCCCAACAAGAACATTTCCAATAATACCCACTCATACATTCAAAGAAAACTGATGTTGAAACCGAGAGTCCATTATGGCATTAGGGTTTTCATCAGACCAAACGTCTTTATTGTGGAAGTTCATCTCTGGAAAAAATAGCTTCGTCGAAAGCAATATGCCAGCGGTAAAGTCAAGACTTTGTTCATTTTTTTGCAAAATCCAGTGGCAAAATTGTAGGCGAGCTTTATATGTGATAGGTGTATAACTGTTGACGCTTCAGAACGGACCAAACTAATTTATGATTCACATTAAGATTTGTAACGATCTTCCTAATACTAGCTTGGGTTTTCTGTAGAATAGCTTCTTCCAACTTAGGGGTTCTAACACCCAAAGGTCTTCCAGGAATTGGATCTTTCTGAAATGAGTCTGATTCCGAAAGACGTTTAAAAATATTTCTGGACATTCTTGCGTTTGGAATTGGATGATTCGGAAATCTTTCCTATAAATTCGCCCAGCCTCAGTTCCATTTCCATCTATAAGGCCATAAATGTAAACCATATTGGCCATTTCAGCATTCGAATATGCATAACCTTAATCTTTTTTAAAAACAAGCTTAATTTGACAATACACAACATTAAAACAGATGACGGCTTCTTATTATTGATTTGCATGGCCTGCCTAAGATATGTTTAAGTAATTTAAGTAACTGTGCAAAAATGCACTTGATCAAATAAATCAATTTTGTTGCTAATCGGTTTAGAATATAAAAAAGCGCAAAGAAACAAAAAGTTAAGATAGCACAATGGCTCATTTGATGATCTATTTTGTTTGTAATATTACGGGTGATATTTTTTTTAGCAAATAATGATCGATAATACCCACCCCTCCGCCACTGGTACGTTTCTAAAGCTGATATTTTTTTGTTTATACCTACTGTCATACTAAATAAGCACACCGAATTTGGTTAAATTATTTCGAGCTGTTTAGAAATTAAAAATTAAGAACTGATTTTTTTTTTAAATTTTGACAATGACCCCACATTTATATAACAAAAACCATTATTTTTGGCTACATAATAGTCCCTGGATTTTTGTCTTCTATTTAAGAAGCACCTTATATAATATTCTTGCACAACATTGTATAACAAATAATTTTTCAATTTATGCATCACGACAACAGCTTACATTCCCACCCTCTGAACTTAATTTCTAGATAGAGATGTAGAGGGCGCTAGTTACGCACTGTGATATAGTTGTCTATGCATCGTAGTATATTGATTTTTAATTTCAAAAACACAATACTGGACATACCCTTACTGAAAGTCTTTTATGTTTGTTAAACATCTTTCAAGTCTGACATATGAATTACATACCTAACGAATCTAATTTCTTTCATAATAACTTTAAATATCATATCTGCCGTAAAAAATACCAGAGCAAATGACTTGTTGCGAAATTATTTTAGCGGATAGCATTTTTGTAAATTTACAATTGATTAGAGTTTTAAAAAGACAGATTTGAATATATTATTGTCATCAATTTCCTCATATTTATATGTAAGGAATTGAATATTAGAAATATTGATTACAAAATATAATCTAGATACAATTCAAATAGGAATTGCTCAAAATGAGAAATCTTAGTTGTGACAGAGTAGTTAATGCGGCGAATCATTGTGATAGTAAGCCTACAATAAGTAGTAACAGTGAAATAAACGTATGAAAACTCACCATATACAGTGTATACTCCTGATGCGGCACCATATACCATTTTCACTTATTTCTGCTTCCCTTGTGCGGTTGTTAGTCTCATCAAGCAAGAGTTAATCTGGATTTTCAAGTGCCTGGAAGACAGAAATTCTTTGCAATACATTGAATAGGCAGGTAGGAAACTAGACAATAGAACTAAATAGTTATTCGATTTTATCAAGCTGTCCGCGGTAAAAAGTTAAAAAATCGTTGCTCAACGTTTCTCCATTTACCCATGTCGAGTGGCATAAAATACCGTTATGGGTAGTAAACACCAAAATATAAACAGATATGTTAGATCAAACCAATTTGTCCGAGACCAATCTCTCTAATAAATTTTTTTATGCGTGCGAATGCCTTACTCGGTACATGCTACTGAATTGTATAATGTGGTTTATATTTATTAAGGAGTAAGCATTTAATTTGTCATTAAATTGTACAGGGTGACCCATTTTGGTTATTTTTAAACCCATCAAGATATTGAGACGTAGTTTCCGACAATTTGTTTCAAAAATAGAGCCTATTACTCCTCATATACAGAGTAATTCAGTTTTTAATGAACAAACTTCAAGGGTGAGTAGAACTTTGAAAAATAAAGGCAGTTTATTATAAAATAGTTATAATTTTGGGGCTTGCATAAGTAAAAATTTGATTTTTTGGTATAATTACTAAAGTAATGTAAATATTTAAACCGTACTTGGTACACAGTGTAGTTAGTTAAGGTGTCATAAAATGTGAAAATATCAAGCACTTTGAACAACCAGTGGCGGAGATATGGGCAATTCGTATCTTTAATTTAGGAGAAAAAGCTGTATCGCCCTGTATAATGTTAAAGTTTATGACATTATTAAATGTGTATTTTAATTTCTAACAGAAACCCTATTTTACATTTTTTTTGTGTAAAGCCCCAAAACTATAACTATTATACAGGGTGAATCTTAAATAAGTACAAATATTTTAACTGCTGGTGTAGTTCGTCATTTAAATCAGTCTAGTGAAAGCCATTTTTAAAAATTTCTAATATTTACGGAGATATTAATTTTTTAACATTTTGAGGACCGCTGGCTGATTTTTCATCCAACAACGTAATGAAACATATGATTTGTTGCGAGGTTGCCATATCTCCTCCAATATAAATATTACGTTTCCTTTAACGTAATAGTTCTATTTTGAAAATACTTGTTTTAAGCATAAGTACAGTAAAATTGGGTATGTAGTATGATACGCAGCAATATTAACATAAATTTTAACATCTGAACTAACCTTACTATACTTCAACGATTAAAAATGAATTTCCGCAAGTTCAATACTACCGTAAAATATTTAGGAAGATATTACGTGATATTACTATGTCCAATGTTCAAAAATTATACATAAACGTGCACACAAGCTTACCTGTTTGTTAAAAAAATAACTATTTAATCAGTAATCCACATTTCGCAAGTTAAATGTCATTGTACACTGTTAGAAAGGGACACAAAACACAATTTCCTTAAGTTATTTTATGAAGAATAACGAAAAACTATGCATGCGTTTTTTATTTAAAATGGAAACAATGTCAACTTTTAGCAAATTTTATTGCTATTTTCATGCATTATGTGGGGTTAACAAGTTTGACTTGGGCTTCCGATAATCTGTCATGACAGTCAATGACAGTTTGATAATAAAAAAATAATATAAAATGTTACACTTGACAAAATTCGCTAAAAGTTGAGATTTTTTCTTCCTTGAAGCAAAGACATTTGTGTAATACTGGCAACACTGTGAACCACACGTTTAGTCTGCAGCACTATGACTCATAAAAGTATGAAGGGTCTGTCTAGGCCAGCGGTCCTCAACAAGTTTTCTGCTGAAAAATTACGAAATTTATTTAAAATTTCACTTTTTTATTTCTGATTTTTTTGTAAAAAAATTATTAATTATGTGTTCTACACACAAAACTATACTGCTGGTTAAAATATTTGTACTTATTTAAGATTCACCCTGTATAATAAACTGCCATTATTATTATGTTCTACTTACCGTCGAAGTTTGTTCATTAAAAACTGAATCACCCTGTATATCAAATAAAGTGAAGTATATTTCTTTACAGGGATGTCTGTTAAGTACAAAAATTTTAACCACTAGCTCTGGAAATAAAATTTCAGAATTTTAGTTTAAAAAATGAGACAAACTCTCTTTTTTCCCGAAAAATTTACCAGCGTCGTGAGTGGTCATGTACGTCAATAAATAGAGGTTTAATACAGTGCAGAAAAAAAGTGTTCCTGCTTTATAAATAATTTTGGAAATTTTTTCAAGAACGATTCTGTTAATGGGGGAGTTGCATGAATTTTATATTGGTTTCAAACGTATTACAGGGTAATCTTTCAAACATGTTGAAAGGTCAGAACATGTGCCTGGCGGCAATATTCACATAATAATTAAAATATTAATAAATTGCCATAGAACGTAAACAAAATCACGTGACCGAAAACGCGATATCATTGGTGTTCAACGTGGTTTGTTTTTGTGTAAATACTGTGTAGGTAATGCCATAATTATTAGCGGTGATGTGGTGAACTTACGGTATTGTTAAACGTAACTTATTTCTTTGTTTAGAATGTAGATCTGTTCGTGACTATTACGGCGACAATATTCTCAATTAAACATTAAAAAAGCTTTATTTATTACTTTCATTTATTATGTTTTCAGAATAAAACAGGTAATTTAAGGTAGTAAAATCAAATAGCAAAATAATACATTCATTCTTCTGCACGTATTGATATCAATATTAATTTCTCTAGAAATATTTCTACTTAGTCAATGACTAACCCTGTATATATTTCTATTGTTTTTCTTTCGACATGAGATTTTTAACCTACAAATTATAAATAACAAAACCTTTTAAAATACTCATTTGGAAAACATTACCCACTATTGGACATGCATCAGAAAGCCCTGAAGATTATAGAGCTTGTATGGTATTTCAAAATAAGTAAACGGATATTGGTGTGTGCGGTATTATTGAGTTATGATTTTTAGTGTTAATAAGTAATTACTTTGGTAATTTGAATTGCAAAATGCGAAAGGAAAATTACAATAAATTTCGCAGTCATAGAAGGGAGCGTAAAAAATTGAATATAAGAATAAAATAATAGTAATAATAATTTTACTATTATGTGAACGATTCAAACAGAATTGTATTAATATAATATATTTGCATTCAAAATAAAAAAAAATAAATCGTCGATTTGATGCTGCCGAAAAACCAAAATATAAATAAATTTGACCTGCCTCACCTGATCTTTAAGGAAATAAACATTCTAGGGTTCTTCGCAGATTTTTTTTCGACGAAACGAACGTTATTGGATTGCTGAACAGACGAAACTGAATCCAGTCGGATAAGAGCTATAAAAATCGTTTTGGTTATAAAGTAGATAAAAAAACATATATTTTTTTATGTAGTGCATGTTTTAAATTGATATGTGGTTGATGTCGGATTTAGATTTGGATTTGAAATTGAAGTTTTTACAGTGGACCAGATAAGATACAAATAAGTACAAATAATATTGAGCAATGAAAGGAAATTTAATGGGAAATAACCTGAATCATCATTTTCGAAACTAAACTCACACTATTATGTGTATATTTAATGTTTAAAATGATTCGAGCTGCACCAGTCACTAATTCGTTCTAAGTTAACCTGTAATAATTCACAATGTGCAACGGTAGATACTGAAAAGTATGTCTTTATATCATCCGCATACAGTAAGTACTTAACGTCAAGGCAAGAAGATGTATCATTAACATAAATGTTAAATAACAAAGGACCTAGAATTGGACTTTGAGGAACCCCAGATAATGCACTAAACTGCATGGCATTGGACAAATTGTAGTCTGTCGTTAAGTTAAGGTTTAAAAAGTTGACATAATCTACAAGGTAACACCTATGCGATCAAGTTTTCCAAGAACAATCTCATGGTGGAGATCAAATTTAATGGCGCATCGCCCAGGGCGAGAGGTCTGCGGTTAAAGTACCTACGACAATGTAGGTCGCTTCCTGCAAGTCGAGCCGCTTAGGCCGAGCAGGAAGTAGCAGACCAGTTACATCTCATGATAGATGATCAAATGCTCGCGTCTGCCAGTATACATTACGTCCACCTGACCTTTATTATCAAGGTTTTCCGATATATATTGAGTAATAGAAAGAAAATTAGTATTAGTGGCATGATTATAGAGAGGTGAGTGGGTCACAGTTTCAAAAGCTTTAACCACATTCGAAATAGTTGTAACTGAGTGGTAATTACATATGTACTATCTATATCGACTTTTAAACATTGGGCATATGCGTGATAGTTTCCAGGCATTTGGAAAAATGCCGGTAGTAATAATTAAAAAATTATATTTTATTTATATTTCTTGTATATTACTTGTCTGGTCCACTGTAACGCTCGCAGAAGTTCTCTACATTTCCCAGTTAAATTTTTGGTAAGTAGATTATTTCTATTAATTTGTTCGTGACGGGCATTGTTGTCTCGGCATTTTCTAACCCAAAAGGCATTCATAGCGAATGTCCAAAATCGTTGCAGAACGATGTGTTTCAGTTGAGATTTAGTTTTCCACACAATGGAGTCAATTTGCAAGTTACGACCCTTTTCAAATTTCAGTCTGTGCAATTATCCTTATTTACTGTTTTTAACAACTCCACATCACATTAGTTTTGTCCTTATTATCAGATAAGTCAAATAATTAAATCAGATTTGTATAAAAATACCTTATTGACGTCTAATAAATACAGCTATTGAACAAACACACTTGTGGAATATTAAAATAATGTGCCTTCAAAATTTAGTTTAGTAATCAATCAGATCTGTCACTGCATCTGAGGAATCGATTTAAATTCAGAAATGATTTTCTTGGCTTTTTTAGTTCAGTCTTTTGTAGTTTTAGTTTAGTACATTCTATATGACGATAAAATTTAATCGACTCGTGCAAACTGCGATTTTATGGCTCGCGAATTAGCAGTTTGTTTGTCTATAAATTGAAATTTTATCGTTTTGTATAAAAAAAATAACTTTAATGACACTACAATCATTGCAATACTTCGAGGACGTTATCAGATCATATCATTAAGACACGTTAAACGAAAAATATGTTTTGAAAACAGATACTGATATATGTATAAACTAGTGATGTTCTGTTAGTTGAGATATTAAGGTAAGGGACTAGTTGCGTTTTTTTTGTGTGACTAGGAAAACTAATTGAAGGAAACCCATAAGAATATTGTATTTTTCTATTCATTCTATCCACCGACCAAGGTCGAGTAATGTCGCACATAAATAATTACATACAGCATCTAGGCATGGCTGAAATTGTACGGGAAAAAATTCTAATAACTTATATACACACAACGTTAAATGTCTTGGACCCCCTGTATATAAAATGATTCGATTAAACCTAGTGGTTTAATGTGGTAAAAAAGTACATGTACTTAGGGAACAAAAAAGACAATCAAAAATTGCAGACCATGAACCTTTACTTTATTACCAATGTTTTTACAAATCTGGTCAGTTTGGCAGTGTATTCAGCCAAGTGTTCCTTTGAATTTTTGTACATAATAATGTCAGGACGTGAAATTTCTGCGTTTACCCGAGCAAGAATAACTGATTTACATGATGCAGGACATTCTAATAATCAGATATCGAACATATTGGGCATTCCTAGATCATCTGTTGTACGAATAGTACAGATATGAAGAATTTGATACAGTGGAAAACAGACCACGTAGTGGACGTCTTCGAGTATCTAATGGATCAGTATTTGGTGCAACATGCCTGTAGACACCGCACATCTTCAGCTTCAGCTCTCAGGATCCACTTTCAAGGTACTTTTCACCGTGTTATATCGAGACCTACTATTCAAAGAAGACTCCATAACGAAAATTTACATGCTACAAGACCATTACGGATCCCCACTCTACTTCCAAGGCATCGTGCTGCTCGTCTCCAATGGGCGCGAGAGCATAGGGCACCCCATTAATACAAGTTATTACGCCCCCTACGTAAGGAACTAGGTGAAAATTTTGTGTTTATGGACGACAACGATCGACCACATCGCGCAGGAAGGGTTCAAGAGACACTCGAAGCAGAACATAGCAATAGATTAGATTGGCTTTCCAACTCTCCTGACATGAATCCTATTGAGAACATGTGGGATTCCGTTGATAGAACCATTCATAATCATATTCCTCCACCTCAGACTCCAGATGAGTTAGTCGTTAGTCTTCTGGCGGCAGAAGAGGAATGGAACAATATTCCGTATTCCGATCGCCGCTTGATTATCTCAATGCACAGACGTGTCAATATGCTATTGGAACGTGGTTGAGGTCATACCGACTATTAGTCAAGTAGAGAACTTGTTTTGTTACTTTTCTAAGTAGGTACTCAGTTTATCTAACATATTCTTTTCACAAAAAAAGATTCAGAAAACAACATACTTTTATAAATGTATTTGGTTTTTCTGACAAAAAGATTTCTTTAACAAGAATTAGGGGAGGGGGGGGGGGCGGCGGTCCAAGACTATTGACGTTGTGTTTACCATTTACCAATACGACCAAAATTAAAGAAAGCTTTACTAATTTTGAATACACATTACAAACTAGGTGATAAAAGAACTTAATTCGAAAATTTGTAGATTCTAATGCTAAAAGAGAATTTACTTACATTTCTATTTTATGCCGTATGTCTTGTCACAATTCTTGTATACATATACTAAAAATATGTAATTGTAGCATTTCTAAATCTTAGTAGAAGGGAAACGGCTTCAAAAGAAATTACCTTCATTACAGATCGAACGAAATAGACTCTTGATATATGTCAATCTAAATATATATTGGATTGAAATCAATTAAAATGAGAAACAAGTGAATATGCCTTACCACAATATTTTTTCTAACACCAAAACAGTTATGTCGTGAATACTAATATGAGAAACTTTATATTTACGGTCTAAATAGCCTCTAAATTTTCTGACCATGATCAAGTGTGTTTTTTATGTATTTCCTGAAGTCTCTTGAGCTGCGTCACCCACAGAATTTGTAAAAATCGCGAAAAATAGCTGTCCCCATCTTCTGCTATTGCAGTTTGAATTTTTTTTACGGTTCTCAATTCATGTTTTTTTTCCTACGAATGGCGTATTTTACGTCATCATCGACTTTTATTTCTTCCTTTCTCGTGTTTCCACTGTTTTCTTCTTCGAATTTACTTTAGTCAGTGTTAACGCGCGGAAGAAAAAGTTATTGTCGTTTTTCCTGTCCCGAATTTTGTATGCGAATTTAGGACAATAGTGTCAGTATACCAAAAAAATATGCATGTCTAAACTATTTTCTTACCTCCAACGATATTTTTTGTATACATATATCGAATTGGAGCTCAACATCCAGAGCGATGATAGCGTGAGATCTGAAAATAAATAAATTTAACATTAGTCATAATAATAATTATTGCAGTAACACTTTTTTTACCAGATATTAAAAAACAAACGCGTTAATACTGAGTGGTTCGTAACTGTAGATTATAGACGTCAAAATAATAAAATTTAACTAAACATGTCTTAGTAAAATGTTGCTGATTGCAAAGATACAGGGCGTTGAAGTTTGATTTTAAATGCATTCCATAATTTTTCCTATGAAACATTCATTATAAATCATCCTGTATATACCTACTAACACAAGATTGATACTGATTTTTTTTCCAGATAGAACAATAATAATATGCTTGTAATAATAAACTTAATATTTACTGGAAATCCTAACGGAAATAGTTGTAACAAAAATTTTAATATTCAGGCAACATTATTACAGCATAAAAAACAACCATATCCATAAGCCTATAAATGTAAAACTAATCTCAATTATAGCAATCGATAATTGTTTGCATGGTTACAGTTTATTGTTCAAAATGATAATACAAATTTTTATTCAAATACAAAAAAAAATAAACAAATAAACGTTTACGACTGAACGATAATGAAATTAAATAGTATTTAATAAGTTTGTCGAAACATCGTATTATGGGTACATGTATTAAAATAGTTATTTATACAAGAATATAAAGTGAGTTTGTTTTTAAATCTCCTGAGTTTAAAAGTCTTTATAGAAAAATTAAAATACTATTAGTTGATATCGTTATTTCAGCAAATTATAATACATACCAGCAAAAATTAGAGCAAATATTAGTGTCACGGTGTATATTAACAATTTTAATTCCTGAAGTCGCTATTACTGTAAAATCGTAATCAGATAATTATTGTAAATTGCTTAAATATGGCGTTAAAGAAAATGATTTTAGCGATGCACCTTAAAAGGAAAAGTGTTGGCTACAAGCCAAAAATTAGTATTGGAATATGATTATAATTTATGTTTTATAAAAAAAACGATTGAAGTGATATGGCTGTTATGTATTTTTTAATCAACACAAGACCATATTCTTTGTACGACATGCAAAAGGATTATTTTTCTTCAGCCGTCATAAAACTATGACATTTTTTGAGTGTCAGGAGTCTCTAAGGTTCACATTTTCCTTACTGAGAAAAAAAATGGTATCTTAGCAACAAAAGTATTCACTTTTAATCCTAGGAGCTAAAGTTGACAGTTTTAATCCTTAGATTAAAAGTTTTAATTTATAAAACAACATTTCCTATAATTTTCGTTTATCCACATTGATAAGATACACAGTCTGGACAAGTACTAAAATTAAATAAACCACTGAAACTACCGTTACCCTCATTCTTGGAGCATTTCTCACAGCAGTCCAACACGTTTTCATTAATAGTTATATTATTTTCACATATTGTGAAATCAGAAATGACAACGGTGCTTGGTGTATCATTACCACAATCAACGTTCAGTATGCTTTTCGTAACATTTTCTTTATTTAAAAATGAGTCTTCAACGTAGCCTTCCGCCACAGTGCTCGATCTCCATCCTCCCTGTATTTTAAGAGGCCACCACCACCGTCAACTAAAAGAGTAGCAGACGTTCGTCGTAATACGTGTCCACTGTACTCTTTCCAGTTGTCCAGCTTCAAAAATTTTATGAATACCGACCACCATTCGATGACACTTTCCACTAACACTTTCGATAAAAACTTAAATAATTGTCTCCTAGCACAGTAAAAGAACGTGGTCTCTTGCTTTTGATATTGGGAATTTTTATAATTAAGACGGATTTCATATCTTCACCATTATCAATTGTTAAATTTACTAATTCATCAGAACGGCATGCATTAGGACTACCTATAAAGAAGCCTTTTATAAATTTTGTTCTTTTATTTAAAGCATTTACCTTCATCATCAAATAAAAATTATCAGGTGTACTATTCAAAAAGCAATCAACTTGCTCCTTTGTAAATACTTTCGATTTTTTCGGTTCATATCCCTGATTTTGTCTGTTGAGAAAAGCAGGTAACTTTGAATATTTGCTTATATCAATCCCCTTCTGTATATCCAACGTTTACGGCAACATTGAATTTGTGACCAAAGCGTTGACGGCATCATTTTATTTGCTGACTTTGAGAAATACACCTTTAATACATCTTCTGAATACAACTTAATCTTTTTTCTTTGCACCAACCCATAAAACGCTAGTAGACGCATTTATAAATTTCTCGAGATTTCTTTGAGAGAAAATTCAAAGAAACCTCTTTCGCACACTCCAGTATCTCCTCAGGTACATCTAAATCTTCATTAGATTCTATTTTTACAGACTATTCATCCAATTGATCCACAAACAATCACAGATCAACTCAATTAGCAATATGGTGACTAATGTTTGACAAAGTATTCATGTCTATATCGATATATCCTACTTACCTACTTTGGTTTATTATACAAACTTGGTTTGAATAATTTCAAAGCACAAATTAATAATTAAATGGGGGATTCCGGTTGGAGAAAAAATAGCATGTTTTATTCGGATTAAAAGTGTCTTTTTTGTCTCGTAATTTATATACTATGTTTTCATTCTGGTCAAAAACAGCCTACTTTTAACACTCATCATAAACAAACGTATTAAAAAATGTTAAAGTATTTTTAGAAATCAGTACGTTTGCTGGTAACATATATATTTGCAAAACTGCACACGTATCTATCTAATATCAGTAGCTAGATAGAACACTTGAAATACATTTTTATAATGAGAAGTACTGATTATCATCCTTTTAGGTACTTGTACTTAACAACCACGGTAGGTACTTGTTTATTTATAACGATGCTGGTTTTAAATAAAGAATTCGCTAACAAAACGCAGTGATTGCAACATGGAAAGTAACAGATTTAAAACTGAACGCATTTTTGTATTCACAATGTTGTCTACCATCGGCTTTCGCTTTCCCATTCTTTTCTTGACATTGAAGCAACATATAGCTAATTATTTTTGGTCAATATGGGCGGAACATATGAATTGTTTCCATTTCAGATTCAAGAAAATTGAACAAGGAAGGAAGGCAAAATTGTTGTTCGATTTCCACAGCAAATAATCAAATCGACAAAAATTAAACAAAAAAATCGAAATAACAAACATCAAATTTTCATTAGCTCGTTTCCCGGTTTTATAACATGAGAAAAGTTACTAGATATAAAAATTCTTTGTAAAAGAAATATTGTCGACAACCCCATTGGAACATCTAATCAGTAAATCAAATTTGAATGTAATATTGTATTATACTTTTCTAGGAGAATTAAAATTAGATAGAGATCTATTTTGACAGGACCCCTTGAAAACTTCATTGGAAATTTCTATCCATCTAAACACACTGTCACATATAAAAACGTAAATTTGTAATTTGATAATATTGCTATCTAGTTGTACGGACGTCACACATTTTTAGATAAGATCTTGAAGAAGTAATCCGTACATAAAGTGGGCACAAAACTAATTAACTAATGGATGCTTTTTAGACTTTTTTTAATACTTGAAGAAGTAATCCATGGACAAAGTGGGCCACAAAGTAACTAATGGAACTTTTTACATATTTTTTAAATATACAGGATGTTCCGCATAAGAACCACGCAGAGCAGCCAAAAATATAGCTATAAACAAAGTTGCACACAGGCGGACTTACAGGTCTTCAATGTGGGGCCAAATATTTCGTAAAAAATTATACCTCTGAATTACTTTAATTTATTTGATATATGATCGGGTCGGTCAGTGGTCGCGCGTTAGTACTTGAATCGAGGTGACTAGATCGGTGTTGGTTCGAGCCCAGCTGCCAGTAGACCGTATATAAGCTATATTCGTGGAGGGGTTTGTCGCCCTCTCTGCGGGTATGGTAGGGTGGAAGAATGTTGGCTTGGGTCAATGTGAGAGATTGATACCGGTTGATATTTGACTACCCCCCTAATTAATGAGGTTGGCATGAGATAACATTCTTGTTATTTGCTAAACTCTATATTATTCAGTTCTTAAATGTCTAAAATTACTTGTATTTGTAGAAAACACTATTTCAAGCATACGGCGCCCTTAAGGAAAATGTGCAATACTCGTACCATTTACTAATTAAATGATATTTGAGCCTAGATGGCATAATGACGCTAAGATTCTTTTTTCACAAAGGAATGTAATACGAAATAATATATTACGTAAGAAAAATTCGGAAATTCCTATAAAAAAAAAATATAAATCACTGTAATCTCATTATTGTTTTTAAATGTATTGTTTTATATTACAATAGGTACCTATTTCATAATCTATGTCAGCATTTTGTAGTCTGTTTTTTATTGTTTATTATTTTATTTACGACGAGTATTTATTATTTGCCGTAACTGTAAGTCTGCCTGATATTTTTAGAGTCCATTAGAATTGTTTTCCGGGGATTAGGAATTTTTATTGATTTATAAATCGTTAAATTCAGTTTATTAGAGATAACTTCCCATCATTTGATTCGTTTAACATTCATTTGAAAACAAGGATTTAACGCTTATTTGTGGCATAATAATGTTATTATTTTATTGAAAATGAATTTATAGCTTGAATTCTGTAATCCCATTTGAACATTTATCTTTAATAATAGCCTAATTCGAGTCATTTGTTAGCTTCCCGTAAGTAGGAAATATAAGAGTGCAAGATGTAAATGCCTACAGCTTGAGGTAGACATGATCAAAACCGGTATTTGTCTGATGCCACCGCTGACGACTAACCATAACTGTTTTCCTAAAATGCCGCTTTTGCAGGAAATATAACGTTACTTGAAAACGAGTATTGCTAAATAAATTTTTCCTGAAATTTTTAATGTAAGATTTTTATTTGTCCACATTTTTCGCATTCTATACTCTTGTTATAAAAAGAATCGTTCAAATGAATCAAGTAAGATTATTTTTAAGATTGATTTTAATTTGATAAAATGCTTCTCATAAGAACGTTCAACTTGTAGAGATTTTGATTATCATTAACTCGATAATGCATCGTACATAACCAAAAAAAATATGTTTGTAAAAGTTATTGGGCTCCATTTATATTAAGATAAAACTGAAAGATATTATAATAACTTCGTTTTTTTTTGGAAACGAAAAAGTTTAACTTACCTATAAAGAAAGAAACTTTACCGTGGAAAATTTAAACACGCTGTAGATTTACGCACACTTTGTGAGCTAAGGAAACATCGCGACACTGTGTAAATATTTGAACACTTTATATATATTCAATTAACTAATTCTTAGATAATACGCCTCGATCGACACCTCTGTAAATCGACAAAGGAGAATTATCTACTGAAAAAGTGTCGAAACCATTACCCTGTAATATCAGTCAATTTTACATTACGGTTTTTTCCCCTAGACCACACGTAGGAAAGTATCTTTAAAATAATATTCAATAGTTCGATTGCTGACATAAATTTTAATGTGGCGTGTCGTATTGAAGGAAAACCCAAAGAATTAATACATTGTTCAAGTGCAAGTATTCTTCTGTCAAGGATATGTCCAACGCTAAATCGTGGGTTTAGTACGGCTCCAAGTTGCATGAAATGTACCTTGTTATTAAATACAGAGTGTCCAGAATACAAGTGAATAAAAAGCAGCAGCAAAGAAACTATTATGAGGATAATGTTTAAACCGAACAGTTTTAACATACATAACTGTTACCAAATTACAAACTAAGGTAAAACTAAGCTTAAGTAAAAGCTGTGATATTATTAGGTGTTATTGTATTAAATAAACTACGATATTGAATAAAATTGCAAAATAGTGGCGAGTAGTGTAGGGCGGTGAAGCGCGACGAAAGAAAAACGTTAAGCTTTCCAGCATTGCTTGTTTGTGAAGACCATTTTAATGTAAAAATTGGAAATACAAATGTAGATAATAGGTTTAGGTAAAATAGGTAAAAAATTTAAATGTAAAGTTCTAAAGAATCAATTAAACTTATTTATTAAGAAATTAATAAATGTTCAATTATTATCATTATTCATTATTTATTGTTTTTGAAATTAAAACAAGTAGTGTAATGTGAAATCAGATGGCATATAACCAACAGCATTGTGGCCGTAATTGTCCCGAGCGGATCTATATTGTAAACAAAGACATAAGTTATGCTTAACAATACCGTAAGTTCACCATATCACTACTAATAATTATGGTAATGTTAAGGAACGAAAAATAGACACCTACTTGATGTAGTCGAGAATCGCACGTCACAAAAACACAAGAAACAAACGCTTGTCTACAACACCGTAACACTACACCTGTGTATGATATAGCTTTTTCGGCCATGTGTTTTTGTTTACATTCCATGGCAATTTATTAATATATATTTTAATTATTATGTGATTAATGCCGCCAGAGATATGTTCTGACCTTACAATATGTTTGAAAGATTACCCTGAAATACATTTTAAACCAATATAAAATTTATGCATCTTCCCCATTATTGTAGGCTAACTATTATATAGTATTCCAAAATTTGCGGTGTCTTGCAAGGAAAACTTCCACAGCCGTCTATGCTTTCTTTGACCACGGCGGGTTCTAATCAACAACGTAATTGATGCGATTGTAGCGACGTATATTTCAGCCATTAATTATTATTATATAAAGTATAATCGACCAATTTGCTGATATCGGGAATTATAGTAATAAAGGTTCCGTTAAAAGATTACCCTGTATACATTTCAAGCCAATATAAAATTCATATAAATTCTCCATTGAAGTGAAATGTTTAAAACTGTGACGTACGCCAACATTGCAATCTATCACCTGCCGCTGTTAACCTAAAAGTGTCATTAGTCATAGTAGTATTGTGGCTACTGCGTTTTGTTTCTCTGTGCATAGAGTTTGCTTGATACTTGCGAATGAACATAAACAAAAATGGAACAATTTATAGCCACCATGACCAACTGTATGACATGTTAACTTGTGGAGCAAATAAAAGTTATAAACAATATCGTCCTAAAGAGTCTCTAAAGAAATACCACCTAAAAATCACATTAGCGGTGGAAGGATCAAGTAGTCGTTGGAAAATAATTGAATGTTCTTTGTTTATAGTGCATAAATGCCATTAATAATAAATAGAAGGATTAAACTCGATAATTCTTTAATACAGTTAAAGCAAAAGGCGATGATAACAATAACTAAACTTAAGAAATGAGGCAAACGCCCTCCTGCTACATATATATTATAATCTATCCTCCATATGACCTCTCATTTCAAGGCACATATCCAAAACAGTATTTCTACATTTACTACAATTTGAGCTATAAAATTAAGTCTGATTTCAATGTGACGCTCAGGCATTCTTCCGAACAGAAAATGCATCTTCATTTCGTCGCAAGGTCGCCTTCAATCTTATAAAGGTTCTATGATCAGGATCAGGGCGCTCTGGATACCTTTTTCGATATAATATAGCTCTTCTTGATTTTTTGTGAGTTGCCGTAAATTAGCGTAAATTATCAACTTCTTCTGAATGAGAAAACATTTTCTAAGCACAAAAGTTATACGTTTGACGTTCGTATTGACCAATGACAAGTATTTTGTGACATTTATGCGCTTTAAACGACGAATATTCAATTATTTTCCAACGACTGCTTGATCCTTCCACCGCTGATGTGATTTTTAGGTGGTATTTCTTTTGAGATTCTTTAATACGATAATGCTAATAACTTTTAAAGGGGAAGTGATACAGGAAAAAATCTTCTAATAAAAATTTATTAGAAAAAAGAACTCTTTAACAAGAAAAAATTTGGGTATCTTTCTGGAAAAATATAATTAATGACGTCATTACTCGTTTCAGTGAAATCCCAAAGTTTATTTAAAATTTTTGTATCCCAGTAGGCTCACACTATCGAGTTTGAGACACCCTGTACAAACACCGGACATGATATACTCGCGTCAGGAATTCGTTCATGGTTGATATTAGGCAATTGTCTTTATTGTCAACGTAATTTTCGATATTTGGTCGCGTTAAAAACAATCATTTTTTGCAATTTAGTGCAATATATAATGCAAAAATTTAGTGTAGTATATAGTTTTAATACCCTCAGTTGCAGCTTCTTAAATATTTTGATAAAAATATAATGAATTATTCGTTTGTTCGTCTGAATTCTATTCGCGAGTATATGTGAGTGACGTCTCATATTGAAGACTTGTTTGCTGTTATGATTCTGTTACCGCTGACCAGAGGAAAAAAATTCTTAAGTACGAGTAAAATATGTTTTGTTTGATGCGATCTAACATACAGTAAATTAAAGGCACTCATATTTTGAACATCCTGTTTTCACTCGCGGGACGAATGTCCGAAAATTCGATTAGAATACAGGAATTTTCGACAAGTAATGTGCAGTCGATCATATAACGATAAATTTTATGTTTTACCTGAATTCGTCGTATCCAGTAATTTAAGGAGCACCAAATACTTTATTGCTATAAAACTTATCACTTAGCAAAACAAGGACTTAAAAAATAAATAAATGTATTAAACGGTACTAGATCAACGATATCGAGTTTCTTTTGCGATAAATTTTATCTAAAAACGACAATCTTCCAATCGACAAACCAATTAAAATAATTATCTAAAACAATAGTAATTCAATAATGGCAACCAGTGTCGTACGGCAATAAACGAGCACTGAGGCTGTCCTCATGATGCCTCGGATATTTTTTTATGGAACATAAAAGTTTGCATTATGTTGCTCAATGTCCAAAACGTGTCGCACGTTTAGTTATTTAACAAATAATGCAAGCAATTGTTTTTTAATTTTCATGCTTGTGGAAATAATATGGAAGATGTAGGACGAATACTATTATGATTGCATTAAGCTTCCATATTTTTCCCGAGAACATTAAAATGAATCTGACAATTTGCAGATTTCAAAAACCTGTTTCCTTAAACATCCGCTAATATATTTTTCCACGACAGGAAGTACTTATCCAAAAAAAGTTATAATAGATGCGGCATGAAGAATGGAGTGTCAGTATCGTAAAAAATGTTAAGTAAAATCCTTACAGTTTCTAAGAAATAAAATATTGAATCCCCGAATATGTACCAGTCAAATCGCTCAATAGGAATATCCCAATCAACAGTGTGGCGTATCATATATGAGGCTCAATTATATCCGTATCATGTGCGCCGGTCCTAGCATTAATGCCAAGAGATTATCCCTTACGAATTAGATTTTATGAATGGTTGCTGCAATGAAATGTTCAAAATCCCAGATTTACAGCTGACGTGTTAGTTACACTTAAAGCTATTTTTAGACGGAATTGGATGTATAACATAATACTCATGTTTGGGATTTTGAGAATCTGCACCTGATCTGCCTGGACTTCTAGATATGTTTTTAGGTGTTCCACTCCGTGATTCTTGCACACTCATTTTCGGATACCTTAATGAAGTTCAAGGGGTATGATGGATTTGACGAGGAGGAATCCTTTGGACTTCTTTTTGTGGGGATATTTAAAAATGAATGACACTATTGATGATTTACGCGAACGTATCAGAGCTGGTGTATTTCGAGCCGCCATTTATGATTTTTTTTTAAATTATAAACAATTTTTTGATAAATCCTAAATCACCCTGTATAGGGAGAAAATAATTAATAGTATTGCAAAACACCGTCCTAAAGCCAATGAGCTTCTATTCTTAATGTACCGGTAAGAAAGAAGAATTACTTCAGTAGTAACTGTCACCTTATGACTTCGTATGATGCGGCAATGGTAAGACAAATATTGTTTAATGTAATTCAATTCTTAGTACGTAGTACCTAGTCGACATTGACAGTTAACGATACATCGTGACAACGACACTTGGCGAGTAGGTATTTTATGAAAAAATGTGTGCCTGTACTATTTCCGAAAAAATTGTAGCATTGGAAGTGTATGCTATAAATTATTTTAAACATGGAAAAGTCAAAAGTCTAAACTAACAATTTGTAATTTGTTTCTAGAATATAAATTATTGTTTGCTATACGAAAGATTTCTGTATCTGGTACCCAATTATAAATAAAGAACATCAATACAGGGTGTGACTAAAACCCATAAAAAACTCTTATGAAAAAAATGTTTAAAACGAATAGTTTGTCTATAAATACATGTCAAAATTAAAAATACAACTGCAATAATATGCAAAATTATATATTACGAAATTACAAACTATAATACAATTAAGGTTAAGTAGAAGCGCCTGTAACGTAATTTGTTCATAATTTGATTTTTGGATCAGTGTTAATGAAGAAAACAATAGAAGTTTCCGAGAAACTCGTTAAAACTGTCAACCACAAAGTATTGTGCTGTCAATGTACTGTAACGTTCGACAACGTTGCAGTGTCAGGCTGCTGATGATAACCTACAAGTAATATTAGTCATAATGATACATGCGTACAGCTAGTGTGATTTATGTTTGTTTTTCTTTGATGTTTGTGAATGCACATTAACAAAAATAGAGCAATTTATAGTAACCATAACCAGCTGCATGGCATGTTAATTTACGGCGAATCTAGGCAAAACTCTGGCTACGAGACGTTTATGCGGTAAACGCTTCTTGCAAGAAACAGAAGTCATTTTAAACACTTGTAACCAACCATTTGTCTCGTCAGTTTTAGTGCCAATCAATGTGTATGGAAAATTCGATTTTGCTTGAGTAAAAATTTTAGATCCTCCTACTACAGATGGACGGTATTATTTAGATCGTGGAGATTGCCAATATAGAATGGCTACTCCTTCATTACCTCCGGAAAAATGGAGCATATCTTATACGTTCAAGGAAATATTAATTTCCCACCGTTTTCATTTGTTTGTGATACACAACTTAAAGTTCACGCCCGTCATATTACATTATTATAATACCTACATATAGGTAATTATTATATTGCCATGTCCTCAAACGGTATGGTTGTTTTGTTAAACTTTTAAGTCCAGGATATTTGGGATTTATTATGGATCGTTTAAATTTATTTATGACAACTTGAACAAAAAAGAATAAAAAGTTATAAAATATTAATCGTATAAGCCATTATTTATTATTGTCAAAGTTTTATAACTCTTTGGCGGTCGAGCGAGTGCCCTTCATTTGTGATTTGGCAAATTCTTTTGCTATAGAGAAATAACAATGTTTAGTTGTTTATTCTTAAATAAAGCAGAATGAAATGTGCTGTTTGACAAGTAATATCATTTTTTGAAATACAAGTCCCGTTTGTGCCATTTGTAAGCTGTATTTTTTTATATCTCCCCACTGTCCTACTCATTATTTTTATATTGCATACTATTTTTACGTTTTTATGTTGCTTTACGTATTACACAAATCTTCTATATATATATAATTGTCCTTAACATCTACCGTGTATAAATAGAAAATAAACATTAACAATACCTATTGTATTTCTTTTATGATGAATAATTTTTGTTGTAATGAACAATTGACAGTCTGGAGACGTAAGATATAGAAAAAAAATACTTAGAAATAATTGTAGGAAATCAGGATATGTTGATATTTTAATAAAATTAATATTGAAAAATTGTTTGGATCAGTTATCTTTATTTTGATTTATGTTATTTCCTAGTTTTTAATTACCTTTCAACAGGTTTGTGAGATTGTGCACAAACGAGTAGTAACTACTATTGGCCATTGTTGACACTACCACCATAGCAGCATAATAAGACATCTCAGAATTGTCAACCCAAATCTAGTACAACAAGCAATACATAGAAAATAATACAAGCAATATGAGAAATTAGTATCTATGCTAACACAATATAAAGTTTTACAGTTTTCAACAATCTTGAAATGGTATGCTGTGGAATTATTATTTTGAAAGTTTAGGCATAATTATAAAGAAAATGTGGCTAGTCCTTTGTAACTGGCGACTTCACCAAAAATTTAAAAAGTAAATTCTCCTGTTACTGTTTGTAATGATTTACATAAAAAAATCCCACAACTAAAGAATTTCGGAACGTATTACACAAAACATAAAAGAAATTTTTGTTGTTGGCTTTACGAAAGTTCGTCATAAAATTTAAATAATTTATTTAGAAGGTAATACAACGTAGAAAGCTCATTTCTGCACCACTGACTGTTAAATTAAAAGTAAACTGAACTTTAATAATTTTATTACACTGCAACAAAACAGATAAAAATATTTGAGGAAAATATACATTTTTTTTTTGTTTGAGAAACAATACTAGTGTTAGACAAGATAAAACTAGAAAGCTCAAATTGCAAGACAAGGCAAGATTTAAGAAAGGTGTTGTGTAAACATTAGGTGCATTTAAGTAAACATTAGGTGAAAAAATAAATTTTGCATTTCTATTGTAGGTATATATGTTATTTAAAGGACACCCAGCATATAAAATTATTTTTTAAAATCAAAAGTTTAGTATTAGTTCTGCTGAACTGAACTAATTATAAATTCACTGCCACTTGACTGAAAAAGCTTCGATTGTGTTTCACCTATTTCATCCATTGTTTATAACATATTATGTATTTTTTTGTACTTTATAATGTCAATCGACCACTCTCGACGATCGTCCATATCGTTACGTGTGAGCTCCGAGCGGGACCATAACCGACCGAGAGCAACCACCAAATTCGTAATAAAGTTGCGTGTTTCTCATTTGTATACAAGAATCATGCAAAATTGCTAAATAAGAAGAAAACATTATATTGCAAGACATTAAAGAAACTCTTCAAAATGGCAAGATTTCTCGCATCAGCAACAGTAAACAATACATTTTCATTGTTAAATACTTAAAATTAGATACGGATTTTTAAAGACAAGCCTGCGTTTTTGTTACTCCTCATTTTGTTACTTCCTTTTTTTTTTAATTGTTCGCATATTTATTGTCCTGTACATTTAAAAAATATACGGAAGCGAATATTCCAAGAATATTTGATTTGGAGCCGTGTGGTAGGAATATCAGCAATCGCATGGGTTTTTTAGTGGTTGTGGTTACTTAATTGGGACAACAGCTTAAATTCGTTTTAGAAAATCCATTTTTTTTCTACGCATACAAAGCTAAACATTATTGGTAGATCAGCTGCTTTCTTTCGCTCAGAATCTTGTGATCATGATAACAAAATCTGCAACAAGATTGGTGTATTTTAAAAAAACAAGCAACGTTATTGGCTAATATATAATCATAATTCCAAAACCATGTTCCAAAGAAAGCAGGTCGCAAATTACTAAATAAGTTCCTACAAACGAGACGTTCAGATGTTTGTTGAGTGACTTTGTAGCATGCTGTCATACTACTGGGTTATATATGTATAAGCTTCACTATTTACGTTACCTACTGCAACTAGCATAAAAGCTAAAATCAGCTAATCAGGCGCTTGGTTGGGGGGATATTTCGCATCCGAGCTATTTTTCAGATTTAGCTCCATCAGATTTTTATCTGTATTTTTAGTAAAAGTTTTGGGTTTAGACCAACTTTATTTTGGATGTCGACGCATAGTTTGTATGTTTGTAAGTATAATTTGGTGGAATCCGAAGAGCTGTAATAAGTATTAGTTGTCTGTCGCGCTAATTTTGAATAGAGATGAAAAACGTCTTCATAGATCTACAGAATTTGCGAAACATAAAAATCGACTGTCTGTAACTGACAAAAGGGAAAAGACTGAAGTCTTTAGATTGACACAGGTATATTAAAGTCCCTAGATTAATTAGGTTACACCGATGTTCCCGTTTGTTTCGAAATGACGGGTGTTGTTTTCTATTCTAAACGTATAATCCAAAAAAATAATAAATGCTGAAATAGCCTTTGAGTACGTAGTTTTCCATATTCTTATAATGCTAAATTATACTTGCATATACTATTTTTTGTGCGCTAAACAACATATTAAAAATTGAAACTTACAGTTTTCAAATTTGACCTGGCCTTTGAAGGAACTGTGCCATTTGAGCGATTTTTTCTGCATGTAGGATGTACTTAGCGAACATATTACCGTCACCATATTCCAAGTCAATTTTATATTTACTCTCACGTCTTTTGTTCATCAGGTCGAATTTTACAAGCAAATTTTAGCAGTAATGTTGTAGCGCACTTGTAACACTGGTTGCATAGACTGCCACTGAGACGATCCATTAATTCTGGTTTACTTGCTATTCTATTGGGTCGTTTAACAAATCCGACAAATGATCATGTTCTTTGGTCTGTGGCTCTGTAGTCGACAACGCATTTTGTAGGTTATTTTTTTTATTTTGTTTTCAAATTATTTGAAAATTGTATTCGGGGAGTATGTAGCTGAATATGGAGTCCACATAAAGATTTACGTGTGGTGAAAATAGTGTAGTAGTTTACTAACCTTTACGAACATTGTTCAAAACATATAAAACATTTGTTTATATTCCAATAAATTTACAACTACGGACAACATGGATATAAATGAGTTGTTAATAACATCCTCCGCATCATCTGAAACATCGGCATGCTTATGGGACTATAATACTTTGAATGTACGTAGACTATTTAAGAATGGGGGTGTAATAACGTCCAAAAGTTTAGAAGTTGTCGGACAAGACTACATACTTGGTTCGGAGTCAGGAAAACCGATTTTACATGTTTGGCCGTTGAACAGTCAAGAATGCTCCAAAAATATAAGGTATTATATCAACCAATATCTAGGTAGAAACAATCATTTAATTTTCTTGCAATTTCTCACTACTGAAACTATCGTTAATATTAATCATTTATTAAAGCATTAAGCTTTATTTACTTGTATTTTCTTTCAGGCTAATTTTACCAGGAGTTGCGACATGTCTGGCTCTTTGCCCGAGAAATATCTATTTGGTTGCCGGAATCGACTGCAAAGTGTACATCTGGCAGTTAACATCTGGAAAATTACTGTCTGTCCACCAAAAAAACTACCAACCAGTGACAACGATAAAATTTTCGAGTGACGGTGATTATCTGTTAATAGCCGGTCAGGATGGAATGCTGGTAGTGTACAACTTCGCGGAACTAATTAATTTATCAAATAGTTTTTTAACACAAACTGACATCGGACAAGTTGAACCTGCTTACATAAAAAACGATCATTCGATGCCTATAACAGATCTTCATGTAGGTAAGAACGAAGATTTATTCATAATTAATGTCTAGGAGTAATTATTTAAAAAAAAAACATTTTTCTGTTTTCCTGGCATTAAATAATTTAAATCGCAAACTGCAAAATTTGCTCGAATTGCTTGTCGTTCAACTTTACAAAGCCTAACAAACATTGTTTTAGGCTCTTTCGGAAGAAAATCCCGTTTTGTAACAGTATCCAGCGATCAGACATGTAGAATTTACAATTTATCAGACGGCGAAGCACTTTTAACATTAGTATTTAACGAAGTGTTAACCGCTACCATCTTCGATGCGCCGTGTTGGCAATTATTTGTTGGCAACAACATCGGCTTCATCCATCAATTTAATTTAAAAAATCCTCCTAGAAAACTTTACCATCATATCAAAGGAAAGAACAGCTTAGTTTTTGAAGGCCCCAAAGAAAAAATCGTGTGCATGGCCATAAATGTTACTAATACCGTCTTAGCTTCCGGAACTGACAACAACTTGGTGTATATATGGGAGATCAGGAGCAGACAGATAATGAAACGGATAGAACACAAAGGTTCTATAGCTAACGTCAAGTTTGTGTTGGGCTACCATAATTTTTTCGCAGAGAAATTGAAACCTTGTGGGATTTTGAAGAGTTTGGAGAGGAGTATCAATATGTCTGATACGAAGTTTTCGATTTCTCAGGTGCAGGCTGTTGATATAGATATCGAGGAAGAGGAAATATCCTTGGAAAAGGATCTTTCGTTTAGGAATTTATCGAAAGAGAATATGAAGTTGCGGAGCATAAATAGACAGTTGTATAATGCAGCTTTGGAAATAAGTAAAAAGTATAACTCGGTTTAATTTGTGTTTTCAGTTTCTTGTTATATGTTTTTTATAGTTCAAGTAAAACATTTTCTATATAGATTTTGTTTCATATATAATTTTTAGTTTCTTGTTTGAAAATCGTATAAGATTAATAAAAACAATAAAATAATGAAAAGATTGGAAAAAAATGTCAAAACTAGTGTTTGATGAAGGCTGTAGATGATGGTCTTACTAAATTTCTTGATTATAAAGGTATATCCTTTAAATCTATGTTTAATTATTTTTCTGCTGACATATTGAGCAGTACTATTTACATTTGTTTCTCATTCAAAATTGTGACAGCAAAGAATTGAATTGCAAAAGAACCAAAATGGCGGTGACCGCAGATACCTGGTGCATAATTTATAATGAACGAAGGAATAATAAGATTTATAAAATTAACTTGGACACGCAAATAAAAAAATAGATGTAGGTCAATCTCAGTCTAGTGTTATTAGTCATTATATGTATTTAGTGAAAAATGCTATTACTCTCAAGCATAGACCTTATAAGGTCTATGCTCTCAAGGGCTGTTCTACTATTCTATGGTCTGTGGATAATTGGTATTTAAATGATTAAGTAAGGTTATGTTTAAATGTTTCGTTCGTAATTGTTTACTGCAACAAGGATATGGCTAGTAAAAATACCGTAGAAAATGCGGCAAATATGTGTAAAATGTACGTATATTTTTCTACACGAATTTTTTTAGACAATGTATTAAATCACCGTTTTCCAGTTGCCAAGATGTGGCTGCAAAATATTGTTGCCCCAAGTGCAATATCCCATACTGCTCCTTAAACTGTTATCGAGCCAATGTTCATTTGCAGTGTAGCGAATATTTTTACAAAGATAATATTTTAGAAGAAATGAATTTAAACGGTAGTGAAGATGCAAAAACTAAAATGTTAGAGACGTTACAAAAAACTTATACAGATGAGAAATTATCAGACAGTTTTAATAATCAAATAGATGATGAAAATTTAGAGTTAGACGATTCAGAGAAACTTGATTCTGATGATGACGACGGTTATCAAGATATTGCTGAAAGACTATCGGGTGTTAATTTGGATGATGCCGATGAAGTGTGGAATAAATTGACTGAAGATGAAAAACAAGAATTCGTAGCCTTCTTAAGGTAAGAAATATTAACATACTGCTTGTTCATTTGATGTAAACGTCCAAATATGCAATTATAGTAATAAGACGATATGTGACCGCAATATCCATATCTCACATGATTAATGAATAATTTTCATTTGTTTTCCCTATCAGTGATTTGTTTTTTTTTTTCTTTCTATATATTTGACTCTTATGTATATGAAAACAGCAACATCACAGTGTTTGTTTTAACGAATACGAAGTTTTACCTCAATATTTCAGAACAGAAGATGTAACAAAGTTAATTCCGATGTGGCAACCATGGTGGTTATTTTATAAAGAAGTCGCAGATGAGGATGAAATAAACAGTGAGAACTTCCTGAAAAACTGTCCAGCTATTTGTGAAATTAAAGATATTACACAAATTACGGTAAATTTATATTAATATACCTATCTGTAGCTGTTTTTCGTTAATGATAATGCTATTTTCAAAAACACTTCAATGTTTGCAAGATGTATTGGAAAAAAGAAATAATTTTTGTTACAAAAATTAGTACATTTATTGGCGCTTCTAAACCGTTTTAAACTAAAGATTACTAATAATTCCATGTTTTGTGTTGCAGACAAAAACTCCTTCTGAATGCGTAAAATATAATTTAATTAACATAATAACAGCCTATGTTTTCACAGCGAGATACTTCAACGGTGAACATTTCGATTTCATTGAAGAAGCTGTTAGCTATATAACATCACTTTCACTGACTTTAAAAGCTGCTGAAAATTTTGCAGACTTCAACACAGCTGTCAAGTCCGTCGAACAAGAATGTATCAATGTAAGTAAAAATATTCATGAGTAATTTAGTTTTTTTAATACCAAAAATTATTTTAAATTTTCTGCGATGTATGTAATGTTTTTGGTAACTAAGTCCTTTAAATTCAATGTGTGGCACGTACACACTGTAGGTGGTTATATTTAAGATTACTTATTCAAATCAAGAATTAGCAGAACTTTAGTTTTGATGAAATAAACATGCATATTTGATTTACAAGATTCGAAGTTTGAATTACTTTCATGTGTGATTTTGAGAGCTATTTTCAGAGTAGTTGGATTACCACTGACGAAGACAATTTTAGAGCGATGAGAGATGACTTGCAGATGGTTCTGAGAGGTCCGACGAAGTGCGAGAATAAGTTTTACCTGATTTGTGCCTTATCCGATATCCGAAATTTGTTGACACAGTTGTTGAAACCTTCGCAGGACAATAAGAATTCTAATTTTTCCAAAAAATTTTCAAATGAACATTTGCCTACCAAAATTGAACCTGCTGATGTTAAGAAATATAGAAGAAAAATAGATTATTACTTATCTTATACCAAATATTGTTACAATAGCCAAGTTTAAATGTAGTTTATATATTTTTGTCAGAAGATAATAAATGTGTTTTTATGAGAATTTAAGTTTCATTTATCCTACTTGCAGTAGGTACTAAAAATATAAGCATGGGGTGTTAACCACACTGATCACCGTTATCTGAGGAGCAGTTCCGGCTGTAGCAGCCTTAGAGCCAACAATTGGAACTGAAGGCAGTATCGGTGGTCTAGCGGGGAACGGGATATATAGTTGGTCTAGGGGTTTTGGTAGTGGATTCGCTTCCACAGCGCCTAGTCCAAGAACAACAAGGGCAAACCTAAAACAATTAACCCCTTTTACTAAAACAAACATATATCTTTTCACAATTTATTTGTATAAATAACTGCTGATGTCCTTCTCTAAAGAGAAATGACATCATCTATTACACAATCTATTCTCCTATCTTGTTATAGTACTACAATACTATATCACAATTCAGTTCTGACTTTTCCTGATTCTCTGAGGCACAAAGTTTACTTGGGCAGCCTTAGACAGTAAGTTGGCGTACATTTCGAGCCTCTGAGTCATCTAAAACCAAAAGATGATTAAACACATTTTCAAAAGTAATCTGACGGATTTAGTTTAAACCGACCATGACCATACCTGCTTTTAAAAATAAGTATAACTACAGTTTAGGTACAACAATTTTTATTTTAATCTATCGAAAAATAATGTATTCTGCAAAAATAGTTTTTCAATGAATTTGATGGTTTTAGGAACATTTTTAGCAGAAAATAATGGTTTACTTACTTGTAGTCCCCACTGATCTTTTATCTGTCTGCATAAATTCAAATCCATTTCTGCTATTAATAAACCGTTTGAAGTTCGAGATAGACCCTGAAACAACAAATATGAATAATTCTTTAAAATGATTAAAATCGATGCTCAATTTATTTCAAAATATCAAAAATACACAGCAAAAGCAGAACTTATACTTATATTCTCATCCTAATTTCACTTCTACCCACACTCTTCATCCTGCCTATCCACTCGCTATCGATATCGTGTTTTGGTGATTTGTTGTATCAGCTTGTGTCCCGTAATGGGTGTTGAGGAAAGATTTATTGAGATTGTGAAAACTACTTACAGGTGATCGAGTTCCATTAGGTGCGGTGATATAGCTAGATCCAAAAAAATAATCGCTTTCTCTGTGGGGTGGTTTACCGTCTCCTGTAGTGAAATCATTGACAAACACTTCCGTTCCAGCTCTGTTCACAGCGCAAGTGAAGTAGCTATTTGTTATAGCCGCATTTCTGGCTGCTACACCCCACAACGGTTCACTTGCCTCGCCCGCCTGAAAATAATATGTCGTATTATATTGCAACTACAGAGATCCAAAATGGTTGCCTGATTGGGGAACCCCAGCCCAATTTCAAATGTATCGAATCACGCGGATTCTGTAGTCTTTACTGTAAATATAAATAAGGGTCACTATACTTTATTTTTAAACTAGGAGGAGTAAATAAAGAAGTTATACATACACAGGGAAAAGTAACTGGAAAATATACCAAATCATTTTGGCGGTAAATTTTAAAAAACAATACAATTCGTTGGTGAGTTATAAAAAGAACTATTTTATATGCTTTTGGATTAAGAAGAAGGAAGAATAAACCAAATAAATGTAACGTTAATCTTAGACTAATATAACTGATATTTTCGAGGTTAATAATTGACAGTGTGTTGACATCAACAATAAACATAAACTTATTTGGGGCTGTGTAAACTTGGCGACAAATTAACTAATAAGAAGCTAGTGCATAAGCGCGAGAAATTTGAATCACCCCTCTTAGTTTAAAAATAAGGGTACAATGTGTCAAAATTTGATTTCCTCTTTATTATTAACGGTTGTAAAGAAGGACTGCGTCAACAGGACGCTCAAAACTCTTGCCTCGAGAAAATCGTTATTCTGCTGTTTATCTCGTATACAGGGTGATCGAGAATGATTGACCGGTTGCTGAACGCATCCCGTCTCGATTGCTATCGAAACTGATTTCCGCTTGGTAAATTATTACCTTAAATTAAGAAATGCACAATGCATAAATTGACAGTGAAAAATAAAGTAATTTACCGGAAATCAATTGATAGCAATCGAGACAGGATGATGATGCGTTCAGAAACTGGTCATTCTGTATTTTAAACACAATTCCTGTTCCCAAAAATTATGAAAATGAAAATCCATATTTCAAGTTTAGCTGACAGGGTTTTAATTTAATAAAAATATACTTACTGCTGCTGATGGATTGAAAACTATGTCTGCTCCATTCAAACCAAACATCAACCAACTCAAAGGATAATGACTTCCTAGGCAGACGGCGATATTCCCAAATTCTGTCTAAAAATATGAATAATAGTTCCTTTTTCAATTGTTGTACAATACATAACAATAATATTTATACAATAGTATAAAGTAGTAGTCAACTATGAGGGTGTTTGTTATTTCTTTGCAGTCGTATACCATACTTGTATATGTATAACTTTATGCAATATGCATAAAGTCTACATTATACAGTCGAATAACTTTATTGCTGAGAAAACCATTAAACAAAACCGCATTTAAATAAATATTTTATGTAGGTACCTCAAATACAGGATGGCCTGCATTTCCCTCAGTGTAATATATGGATTCATTCAAATACGCGTTTCTGGAAATGTGGTTTTTGCGATACTTCCCTAAGTATTCGCCATGGTTATCTATAACAACTGCTGTGTTCCAAAGGGTATCATTGTAAACATCATCCCTCTCTAAAATAGGAGAAATTATCACCATGTTATGTATTTTCGCTAGCTGGAAAGAAATTCGTTAAGATTTGGGACAGTGTGACGCATATAGGTGGTACCTCCTGCAGCATCTTTGTTGTGGGTCCAGTTTTGGCACTCTCGGCGTATTCGCACCATGGAGTTTTTTCCCTCGTACAGAACGCATAAGGCATATCTGGAAGAGAACATGGATACAGAAAAAATAATGGTATGTAATATATGCTCTAGAAATAAGTAAATTGCATGATTTTTAACGCATGTAGAACGTTTGCGCTTTATCTTTAGTTCTTTATTGTATATAAGAGCTGTTGAACTTGAAGCAAGATCATATTCCGAGATCATGTATACGACACTTCTACAGGGTGGTCCATAAAAATGGCACATGGAGAGATACTAGATTTTTTACTTCAAAATACTTACCTTAACAAAATGATAATAAAAAAAATACAGGGTGTCAAAGTTAGAATTTAAAAAGTGATTTTTAATAATTACACTGTCTTTCAATGTAACAACTTAAAAAATTGAGAATAGATGTTTTTGAATATGCAAAATCATAATCTGTTGAAAAGCTATCATCTAAGATTAATGACAAGTATACCTTTTTTCCTCAAAAAGAATGTAGATTTAAGATTTTTTAATAAAAAACGTGACAACGTTAGGATTGAAAAAGTTACACTCACATTTACATAAAAAATATGGCGGATGTGGCGCCTTCTAGATAAAAAAAAATAGACGGTAATATAAAAATTATCATGTACGTACTCCAGAGTTCCGGGAAACAAAATATATTGGCTCCACCTCTGGCAGCTATCCTCACAGCTTTGTTGGCGAATTTAAAGAGGGCATATTTCATTTCCTGAATGGGAGTGGATGTTGGAAAAGGTACCAGTTTATGTTGGAACAAAGCGACCTTGACGAGCTTCGGACTTCTGAGTTGCTCCTCTTTGCAGTTAAATCCACACGTAACCAGTTCTATGTTGTATTTGAAGGCCAACTCTTTACATTCTTCGGGCACCTCGACCGAGCTACAAAGGAAGTTTCGTGAAATCTGTTTTCAACGTTTTATCTTCTGTGTTGGAAGTAAAAAAATAGTAACGGGCAAGCTTATAACCGTTGCGTCCAGGACCGTCCTAGAGACAATGTTTCATTGCAAAAATATAAAACTATAACGATCGAACATTCTTTAATATTACATTTGTTTGTTCCCAATATTGTCAAGAAGCTGTTTGTCAAGGTAAGACAATATTGCAAACATCATACTAGATGACAAAAAATGTTAAAGGAGACTTGAAATGATATTTGAAACTACAGGGTGAATCTTAAATAAGTACAAATATTTTAACCAGCAGTATAGTTTTGTGTGTAGAACACATAATTAATAGTTTTTTTTACAAAAAAATCAGAAATAAAAAAGTGAAATTTTAAATAAATTTCGTAATTTTTCAGTAGAAAACTTGTTGAGGACCGCTGGCCTAGACCGACCCTTCATACTTTTATGAGTCATAGTGCTGCAGACTGAACGTGTGGTTCACAGTGTTGCCAGTATTACACAAATGTCTTTGCTTCAAGGAAGAAAAAATCTCAACTTTTAGCGAATTTTGTCAAGTGTAACATTTTATATTATTTTTTATTATCAAACTGTCATTGACTGTCATTATCGGAAGCCCAAGTCAAACTTGTTAACCCCACATAATGCATGAAAATAGCAATAAAATTTGCTAAAAGTTGACAATTTTTCCATTTTAAATAAAAAACGCGTGCATAGTTTTTCGTTATTCTTCATAAAATAACTTAAGGAAATTGTGTTTTGTGTCCCTTTCTAACAGTGTACAATGACATTTAACTTGTGAAATGTGGATTACTGATTAAATAGTTAATTTTTTAACAAACAGGTAAGCTTGTGTGCACGTTTATGTATAATTTTTGAACATTGGACATAGTAATATCACGTAATATCTTCCTAAATATTTTACGGTAGTATTGAACTTGCGGAAATTCATTTTTAATCGTTGAAGTATAGTAAGGTTAGTTCAGATGTTAAAATTTATGTTAATATTGCTGCGTATCATACTACATACCTAATTTTACTGTACTTATGCTTAAAACAAGTATTTTTAAAATAGAACTATTACGTTAAAGGAAACGTAATATTTATATTGGAGGAGATATGGCAACCTCGCAACAAATCATATGTTTCATTACGTTGTTGGATGAAAAATCAGCCAGCGGTCCTCAAAATGTGGGTATTTTTTAAAAAAATTAATATCTCCGTAAATATTAGAAATTTTTAAAAATGGCTTTCACTAGACTGATTTAAATGACGAACTACACCAGCAGTTAAAATATTTGTACTTATTTAAGATTCACCCTGTATATGCAGATGTCCACAGTATGGCTTTTCAAATAAATTAATAATAAAATGATCAAATTTAATTATTTTGATTTTCTAGTTGCAGAAAAACTTTGATATTTAATTATTTAACGTTTGTTTAATTTTTTGGACACCCTGTATATCAAAATCTACAATCCATCGCAATGTGTATATTTTGTTAAGCAAACCCTTTTCAGAAGAATGAGATTGAAAATAAAAAAAGTTGGACACACTGCTTATACGAGTACTTGCCCTTACACATTTTTAATCATTCTTTAATTTAGTTTATAGAATGCCCGACATCCAAAATTAAATTCCGATTAGGGTTAAAGGTGAGATTATTCTAGAATAGTCTTAACGAAACTGTTTCGGAAATTAGATGATAACATACTTACTGGGTCTCTTTTCCATATATAATCTTCTTGATTTTTTCAAGATCGTCTCTTGGTAATTGCGTTAAAGCACTATCAATACCTTCAAATTCTTTATAATCCGACATAATGTAATTCACTAGATAGCAATCGTTGCGCTAGATACAACACAGTTGAAGGTAGCTATCAAATAAGCTGATTGAAAAGATCAATTAAAAATAGCAGCAGCATTGTTACACAATCATCTAGGATTGAATGCTTGTTTTTTTATTTTATAATTAAAATAACATTGATGTTTACGATTAGAACTTTTATTATTATTATTATTTTCTATGAAAGGTATAGTGTCACTTTGTTTATTTTATTCTTTAAACGAAATGAATTAATATTAAGAGAAAATGTTAATTTTAGGTTCAAACATTTACCAAATTAGAATTTTTAGCTATATCTCATTCCTAATGACAATGAAGCATGCACTCTGTTTGTTGGGATCATTTTTAATGTATAGAAATGTGAACGCAAATATACAGGGGATTCAGAACTTATCTATATAAATTTGGGATTAGATGCGTCATGAAGTAATCGTCAATATCGTAAAAAAATGTTTGTAAAATTCTTATAGTTTCCTAGTAAAAATTATTGAATTTGTCGTATTTTCAACCTTTACATCACTAGGCTACTGTAGTCTAGCCAAATGATTCCGAATATTTAAATCCGATTACTTTTTGTAGGTATTAACGTTTTTATAATGCGAGTCTTTAAATTAGTTTTTCAAGTGTCAAAAATGGCTTACGTGTATAGCAGCTCGGAGTTGATGGATATCGTTTTAATTTATGGCGATGTGAAAATGCTTTAACAGAACGATTTCCCGGTAAACATGTGTCAAAAGGGCCAAATGCAGCTACTTTTACCGCGGTAGTGCAGCGAGTACAAGTGTAGTGCAACGCGAGGGAAATTTGAAACAGAATCGTGGAAGAGATGAAGGTCCAGGACGTTGACGGTGTATTGCAGCAGTGTTTCGTATCATACACGAGGCTCAATTATATCCGTACCATGTACAGCGTGTCCAAGCATTAAATACCATGGGATTGGACGACAAGGATCGGTACCATGGCCGCCACGATCTCCTGACTTTAAATCATTTTGATTTCTTTAGGTAGTATATGTTTTAAATAATTATCTAACTGCCGTTTTTGCATTAGGTAGATATGTCGTTTATCTAGAATATAAAGTATACTTTAACAATGTAACAGTTTTTATACATTTTCGATATTTAAAATAAAAAATTAATATATTTCAACTCTTAAATTTGATCTCCGTCACTTCGTCGTATATGTCCGAATCAATCAGGTATTCCGTCGACGTTGACAGGCCTCCCATATCGTCGGGTTTTAATAGCGCTAGTCCATCCGCTCCCATTCTGATGCAGTCGAAATGAAGGATGAATAAGGTAGCTTTCTGAATGCGTGTCTCGAAATCGAAACACATATGCAAATTTTGGCCTGGCGTGTACACATTGTAGATTCTGACGCAAGTCTCTACTTGTATTGGAATGTATGGGATCGGTACTGGTATGCATAAGGGAGGTGGATTTTTTGCTGAAAATACGAAAAAATGGTATTTCAAAAACTAATTGGCAAATTGGTCATGTGACCAATTTGCCCTGTATATGTATACAGGGTGAGTCAGAAAGAATGGGTCAAGCTGGAGATACTAGACACCAACATATTATGTTTTAGCTCATGGTGCCTTATGCGAATGTCGCTGGTTTAAGAAATACAGGGTGTTCAGGGTTTAAATTTTATTCTAAAATTTCTCAATAATTGCACGAATAAAGCAATAAGCAATATCAGTGCCTGAAAGAAAATCACCACAAAATTCACGAAAACTTTTAAATGCAAATAACTCAGAAACCATTTAGCTCAACAATTAAAAAAATATGTTTTGATTTACCTAAATAATACTGTGAAATTAGCGCTCTCTAGAAGCGATATCAAAATTAGCTTCAAATTCGTAAATCTACATCAAAACACCCAACACTACCAATTTTCAGTCTTGCTGTCAACACATTCTCAATTATTGAGAAATTTCAGAATAAAATTTAATCCTTGAACACTCTGTATTTCTTAAACCAGCGACATTCGTACAAGACATGATGAGCTCAATCATAATATTTTAGTGTCCAGCTTAGTGTAGACCTATTATTTCTTACTCCACCCTGTATAACGTACTCGTTGAATGTTCTTTTTTTTTGCATATAATGCCTTAATGTACTGATTATATCCAAGAATTTGTTGTACTAACCTGAAAATGTGTTGGAAAATATTGTATTTTCATTCATCGTCATAGTACTCGTCACAGAGAAATCATATGGATCGTAGGTAAAATTCATGCAACCTAAAAATTGTAATACTGTTAGTTTTAACTAAAATGATAAATAATATTCCAAGGAACTAAAGTGTATTTCATTTTCCTTTTGTTAGATTCGTTTGTTTTTGGATTGTTTGGATTTAATTTGCAAAGAATTGAAAGTAATATAAATATAATCTCCTTGGGAATTATAAGTAACATCGAGTTCCTTAAAAATATATTAAAACAACATTTACCGTTACAAGCTCGTTTCTCAAAACTATGGAAAAGTTTAACAAACCTACATGTTGCAGGATGAATTCGCAACGGAACACGCTTGGCGTATAATCTAACAGCTGACAAACTACCATGGCAACCGTTCGAATTACATCCTTCCAATGCTTACCTTCTCTGTTAAAATTGAACTGTGACAAATTGATCCCTAAACAACAGCCACAGTTGAGTTGGAGGCAATTGCAGCCGTTGCTCCTGAAAGTGAATCTACGCATTTTAACTTTCAGTCGTTGATTTCCATTGGTTTTGGTTCCTAATTGGACCTTCGTCGAGGTATTGGTTATCAAATTCGCGATAGCTGTCATTCTAAAGGCGCGTTTGGATGCCGGATCATAGTATGGTGACATTAGCGTCATAACATCTTTCACATCTAAAACAAATTGGATGCGCAATTTATATAATTAGCTTATTAACATACTTCTATTCAGTCGGGTATTAGAAATCGCCTGACTAGAGACTACAGCCTAGCGATGTAATGATTGAAACTACTAGAACTGCAATATTTTTTTTCGTGGAAACTATAAAGATATTACAAAAATTGTTTTTACGATATTGACTCCATTTTTCATGATGCATCTATTTCCAAATTTTTTTAGATAAGTCACCCTGTATTCCTATTATAGCTTTCACTAATCCTTTTTTGATGATTTTTTTGTGTCGCACGAAACTTTTGGGTATATTTTATAACCTCATTGTTATGCGAAGAGTCAATAGTTTTCGATATACATTAAAGTTAACATATAAAACTATCAATTCTGTGTTATTGTGAAGATTTGTGTATATTATATACTTAGTTTTAACTTTAACTTCAATTTTAATATGTCTTTTTTTAAACCCTTTGCTATTAACTACTTACGAATTATTTTTATTGTTCTTTTAGAACCTTTCGACCCGTTCACCGCTCATTTTGGACATTATGTATGTTACATGCATTTGAACTAAATAAACCTATCTATCTATCTCTATTTATTTCTTCTGAAGTGGAAAATCCGCTTCAATCAATTTAAAAAACCAGCTGTTCTCAAAAAATCAGATATTTTGAGTAACCGTGTCACGCCCACTTTTTTGACAAACCCTACCTCTCTGCCTCTTAAATTTGAGAGTATTTTCCAAAGATTTTTTTATAATTCTTATACAATTTTCCAACAATGTACGATATTTCACTATTTAAATGGGAATTCCATATGATTTATTATAAAGGTAATGTTAAAATTAAGTTTAACAATTTATATAATTTTGACGGTGTTATCAAATTTGACATTTTGCATTCGCAGTTCGATCAATTTGTTGCAACAAAGCTATACCTTGTTTAATTGGTGAAACTTATATTATTATACTAAGTACTGACATTATTTGGAATACTTGCTCTATACCATTTTTAACCACTAGTTTCTGGATATCCAATAATATATTGATAATTGATTGTTAATTTTCGTTTTTGTTTAAATTACTTAATATGAACTTAATCGCAGAATAAAAATTTCCATACATTTTCCGGACATCCTGTATATCTTTGTAAATTTGTACGCTCTTTCAGGGACATCCTGTAGACCACCTAAAGACAAACATGACGTCATATTTGCGGATTTTATTGTATGCGAGCGATTTGGAACGAAGTAGAACACGCGTAATGCTTTTATTAAGTATGCATAACTTAAAACTTAAAATAATATGATGGAATAAAAATCAAAGCACGTAAAAAGTCTTGCTTGCTTATTTAAACACGCGCACGCACAAACACTACATTTTTTTAAAAAAAAGAACGCTGAAATAGCGCTGATAATCTCATACCAGTAACGTTTCTCGGAATAATAAATATAACCATTTTCTTACCCGTTTTATATTGTCCTGATGGCTTAACAATTGTACACAGAATGGAATAAATTATACAAATTATTAAAACCGCGACTCGCATTGTTTGTAGGTATATCGTTATAAGTCTGCGCGCGATAGCCGCAGTATGTCAATAACCCTCGAACTTCCTTGGCAGGCTACTAAGCACTTAAGCAGGTGGCATCATTTGGAAGTGACCTACCTTAATAAAATAATTAATTTCCCAGTGTAGAAATAACAGTACTCGATGTAGTTTCTCAAAAGTCATTATTAAATAATTCCATTAAATATGATATCGGAAATTTTAATAGTTTGTACAAAGTGTGCTATTACTAGTTAGAACTTGTATCGGGCGTGGAAAATGATGACCACTCTGTATTTGAGACAACATCTTAGCGATATAGTGTATAATATGCTATAATTTATTTGACAAATTCAATAGTTTGTTAATATCCTAAATTTGTTGTACACGTTGACCAAATACATTTATAAAAGTATGTGGTTTTCTGAATCTGTTTTTTTGTGAAAAGAATATGTTCGATAAACTGAGTACCGAGAAAATTAAACACCAGCAAATGTGTGACATTTTTGACAAAATTTATTAAATCAAAAAGAAGTAACAAAGCAAGTTCTCTACTTGACTAATAGTCGGTATGACCTCCACCACGTTCCAATAGCATATTGACACGTCTGTGCATTGAGATGATCAAGCAGTTAACGATCTCTTGCGGAATATTGTTCCATTCCTCTTCTGTCGCCACGACTAACTCATATGCAGTCTGAGGTGTAGGAATATGATTATGAATTGCTCTAGCAACAAAATCCCACATGTTTTCAATAGGATTCATGTCAGGAGAGTTGGCTGGCTGGTTGGAAATATTCCCTCAACATCCAAGTCTTTTCATTATATTCATATTCAAATTATTTTCACCTGTTCAAGCAAAATAACGTAATTCGATCTAAAATTTTATTCATTTTTCAACTGTAGAATAATGTCCTGAGCGATCAGTTCGAATAAATCGAGTTTCTCAGACATTATGAGACCATTCAGATTCAGATGTACCACTTTCTGGATTATTAAAGTAGCAAAAATTATGTAAATATTAACTTCAGCTATAGATATTCATTGTTTAATTTATTTTACTATATTTTTATTTTGATTGGGAAAAAACAAAACTATGTTAATTAAAACATAATTATATTTATCCTGTTTAAAAAATATAAATAGAAAAAGTTATTTATATAAAAAGCAACCAAGTCATTATATAAGGTACATACATACGAGTATAACTTGCATGAGTTTTATAAATACAATATGCGCTCTCTAAGAAAACAATACAAGATGATTTAAGTCGACGTATTTAATTAATTTTTAAGTTCAATATCTAGGCAATTAGTTTAAGTTCTCTTGAACTGGTCAAAATTTCCGCGACGTGATTAGTTCAACCAAAAACTTGTCATGTCAACGTTCTCTACATTCTAAGAATTCTTCTTTGTTTTCTTAGAGCACGCCTATGTCACATCATTAATACATGCCATTTGTTGAATGATTTATTCAAATAATATCGTTATGTTAATTTCATCAGTACACAAATCCTCATCCTTGGTTATGTGTTTGTTACTAGTATTGTTTACGTCGTAATAATACAAACTTATGCTTCCCAATGTATAATTACAATTATCTTTGGGAATATCGCTAATGGTTAGAGCCGTTTCGTTGGACTCGAAAGTTATATAATTAGAGTCAAACAACGTTCCATCTCCCTCGCATGGTTTTGTCGTACAATTTAGAGCAATGATTAGGTTCAGAGTGTTTTCATTCTGGAAAAAGAAAGTAAACGTGAATTGTCTGCGTGTAAAATACAGAAATATAAATATTAAATTTGCATCATTACCTTCATCGGCAAAATATTTCCTTGTGCGACGAACGCGATGAAGTCCGTTTCTACTATATCGAAATCGATCCAGGAATCCCCAGAGGAATTATACATCTGACCTCCCCAAATTTCGTACCATATCCCAACGCGGCTGGGCAAATAAACCTGCAGTCTGTTCCTACCAGCTGAAAAAGGATGTGCGACCAATATATTCTCCCCTATCATGTACTGGTTGGTCAAAGAAAACGTCGTTTCGTTTTCGTAATAGTCGTAAAACATGGGCCTGATGACAGGCTCGTTCTTACTCAATATGGTGTAGTAGTAAGGAAGCAAGCTATTCCTGAGTTCAATAGCGCTCGAAGCCGTGTTTTGGGCAAATACAGAATTCAAGTTGCTAGGATCTCTTCTCGGATCAAGCGAGGAAATTTTAAACATGGGCATGGTTGCAGCTATCAAATACCAACGCAAGCACAAGGTTTCCTGCAAGGATGGTCTGAAGAAGGTGGTGTCACCGCACACGGGCAAACTGACGAGATGATTTCCAAAGATGCTCTTAAACAGCACGTTGTCCAGTTGCATTTGGAGGTCGGTCCAAGAAGCGTTGACGTTTTGAATCATCGGCGGTTCGGTTTGGTCGAATGTCATCGACGCAGACATGACAATCGAGATGTTATTGAAATAGCTTTTGAGAGATGATTTCTGGGAGGTACCGTAAGAATTATGAAGCGTAATATGTAGCGTGGATCCATCGCTTGCCGTTGTGTTCCATGGTAAGGTGTTGGACATCGCTTCTATTAACTCCTACAAAGAATTATGTCATTGTATATTTATACAGGGTGGCAACACTTAAACGGCATATTAAAATAAAAAAAACATGTATGAAATCATACCTGGGGAAGATAGGGGAAATGTGTGCTGTTCATTGAATAATTTTCGTGAACTGGCCAATTATCGTGTAAAACGAACCCATCGATATCCTCAATGTCCATATACGATCTAAGTAAATTAGAAAATTCCTCTAGATAATTCTCAATTTGTGTATTATCGTAATCAGGATATACTACAGTTTCGTCCAAGTATTTTCCAGTGTAGATTGTGCTGTTGTATTTGTAAAAAATATTTAAATCAACTGATTTGTTGTACAGGGCCTGATACTGCAATACCTAAAACATAGATGGGAATAAGCAGTCATACAACATACACAACATCTCAGGTAATTGTTGTAGAGAGTATTTGCAACGTAAATGTCGTGTTTTAGGTAGTAGGTAGTATAGATCAAAATGAAAAAAAATATATTCTAGAACTTCATTATGTACTTACGTGAGGTGGAATAGACAATAGAAATTGGGAGCCTTGCTCTTTAATAGTTTTAACGGTATTTCTAACATTATTCATATTAGTACTATTATTAGTATCTTTCATGATACCTATTACCAAATTTTCGTGTAGGCAGTCACTTTTCGCTTGACTGTCTACATTATAATCTGCCAGTAATTCAGTTAGATTCGTATTAGTTCCTCGCCTAAAAAGAGAGATAGATCACCATGCATTAATCATTTATATCATGTGGTTCCCAAAGTATAGACTATATTAACATCAATCAGAAAAAGTGTTCATGGTCATTTGAAGAAAACATGATCTTTATATTTGTTGTTGAATATGAAGCTTAATTCTTTAAAATGAATCCTGTAAATGTTTAAAAGACTAGAATACGAAATTACAAAAAATATTAACTAGTAGTTTTTATGAAAATTACCTGCACATGTGAGTTTCCAGCGCCCAAGTAGGAGGTAGGGTGATCTCCTGAGCTTGCTGATCATGTAGAAGTTTCGGAGTGGGACCTACTGATAATTCCAGCTCGAGTGAATCTCCAGTTAGACCTTTCAATATTACCAAATTCGAAGGTAATATAGTAATCTCCAAAGGACCATCGTGTTTTATCACTACACCATGAAATTTCTTATTGTGGTAAGCCCAAAGAACGGGCAAAGAAGAATGATCTATGTCATTTTTGTATAAAACTTTGGTAAACGTTGTATTCACTGGCACATCGATAAGCGTCTTGTTTAAACCGAATAGAGAATGATTTGTTAAATACATTGACCACTCCCAATAAGTATCCGACGATATCAACGGTCCTTTTGCAGTCGTTAGTAAAAGATCGTTGTTAGTTCTATAAACCTCGACCATAAGCTTTTCTTCCACAAGATTGACTCTGTAATTGTTGTTTGTGTCCAGGTAATGATCTTCTACGTTCACGTCGTCTTGGGATAAGGTGATACTCACTTTATTTTCATCTATTTCGTTAACAGTAATTTTTAATTTTGGTGTAGAGGCTGTACCGTATGGTGTTGTACTCTGGGAGGCAGTATACTCTTTAGTTTTCTCGTTGATGTCATAGGAATATCTCGACGGTAAGTAATGGTAACATATTTCAGTAGATGCATCGTAACAGCACTGCAATCTGTGGCAATCACTCCTGGATATGTTGACTTTACCACAATTTACTCTAAAGGTTTCTTGCACTAAACATGTATATGAATCGTCGCTTTCGTATGTAGCTTGGTCTATCACGAAGTAGTATACTAATACGGGAACACTCACTGCAAATATCGTTAGGAATATCCATCCTTTGACGGTTTTGTTGCAGAGTACGCTTCTTATGGTCACCCTCCTTTTGAATTTGCCCTCGTCATCATAGTCGTCTCGGGGTTGTTGTATAAAAGTAGGTTCGTCTTCCGTCTCCTTACTCATTTGGAACTTAATATATTCTTTTGCGAATGTTAGACTACCATATTTTGATGGAAATAGCTAAACTGTGAACAAATGCACTTATTTCTGCTGATAAGATACGATATCGATAAATGATAGTAGAACAAAATGTATATCTAATTCTTACAAATTTATAACGTCTTATTGTTTTTAAGAGCCTTAAAAAAGTTTTTTCCCAGGATGTAGAGATAATTATACTGTACAGGGTGGGCAAATTTCGATGTTTTTATAGACTCGTATCTCGTAACTATAGGAGATAGAAAAAACATGACCCCCTTACTCTCGATCTCTTTTTTTTAAGAGAAAATTGGTGTTCAATAGCAAAATGAATGTAAACTTTATTAATTTTTGTTATGTTACAACCTAAGTTGAAATCGTTATTTTTTTTCTTTTTCCATTAATATATATGTAGGGTTAAATATTATTACTTGCCACTTTATTGAGACAATAATTTAGCATATTTTGTTCAGATTGAGTTTTTTCCGTACATTAATTTAATTACGTCTTGAATTGACACTCTGGAATAAACTGTTCCTTCAGTAAAATGGTGATCGAATAGTCATATTTAACCCAACATGTATGTATTAATGGAAAGATAAAAAAATAACAATTTCAACAGGCCCATGGCCACCTATGGTTTATATTTAAAAAACCACAACTTTAGATCATAACGCAAAAATGAATGGTTACAAAAAATTATACACGCCACTGGACTCTACTCAAAAAAGTATCGCCTGAAGAACGTATTATTTTTTTCTAACTTTACAAACAACTAAGTTACAGACATGTATCGAAAAGTGGAAAATTTGAAATTTTGTTGATTACTCTAACAAAAGATAGGTCATTTTGGTTTTGACCATTAATTTTCTCTTAAAAAAAGAGTGGGGGGGTCCTATATTTTTTTATCCTATAGTTAACGAGATAACCTATAAAAACATCGAAATTTGCCCACCCTGTTACAGTGATAACGTATTTATGTTGTTATAGAAGGGGTAATAAAACAAGTACCCAAATGTTTATAATATTTATTTGATGAATGATTTATAATAATAATCGGATTCTGTGCTAATACAAAATGTTTTAATCTGTAATAATTTTAAGAACTGAATGGAGATAACGTAGTTATTAAAAGAGATAATGATTTAGGATTGTTTCGAAATTCATTAGGTACATCCCGCTATACCGAGTGTTTCGTAAAATTTGCTTGCTTAATTAAGGAATATTACTAAATTCAAAATACGGCGTAAACCAACAAAACCCTACCTAGGTTTTTTAACGCGGCGAAACGTTTGAAAGCATGGGATGCAATTACAAAGGTGGCAACGGGACGTCTCTGTAGACCACTATTATCTGAGGAACGGTTCCGACCGTACCAGTCGTAATACCAACAACAGGAGCCAAAATCAATATATGGGGGGGCGCAGAGATACCGATAGCAAGTCTGCTTTCACAAACCTATCCCGAGAACAATAAGGGCAGGTCAAAGAACTCCAACTATAACATATTTATTTACTTCCCTAGATATTTGCTGTACCTACTTTTAAATGTTCCATAAACATTTAAAAAGTTGAAGTAGTGAATGGGTAAAAAAAAAAAATTAAGTTTTTATTTTTCGAAGTAGAAAATATCATTTATTGAGTGCAGAATTATTTATCACAATAGTGGGAGCAGTTACATTCGATGTTATACAACATAGATATCGAATTGCATTTTTGTTATCTTCTATTAATGTTATAACTTCTTAAGCAAAACCGGTAACTTTCAATAGCTTTGAAATTTAAATATAAATAAAACATAAAAAATAAATAAAAAATATATAACAATTCTGCTTATAAACAAAGCATTTTTGAGATGTCTATTTCCTACAATGACGCCTTTTCCTTGACGCTGTCGATGAATTAAGTAACTGATCATTTTCCTCTTGTACACTTAAAGTAGAATCCCACATTCGGATAGTTTTTTGTACATACACCAAACATCCCAACGTCAAAACTAAAAATAACTCGATAATAATTACAATAAAATTTAAAAGTTAACTTACCATTCAAAATGAATGGAAAAACAACGTAGAAATTTAAACTTGCCGCTCTAAAATATATGGTTTCGGTGAAATAGAGCATTAGTGTTACTACTATAGACCAAATTCCCATACTTACTAATCTGAAATAAAATAATATTTAATAATAAATAGAAGAATATAATTCAAAATTAATGGGAAATATTAGATAGTTGTTTATCATGTATGAAAATGGAATGACGAGGCTCGAAATAAGGACACATGTAGCTTTGGATGTGCCAACGTGCAACCATACAGTTTTAAGTACATACATGCACTATTCTTTTTTATACTTACGGTTTATAATGAATATAGAGTGAGCAATGAACTAAGACGAGAGCTTTTAAAATAGAATACATTCCTAAGACCCTCGAGGTCGTATATTCTTCTGAAAATAAAGTATTTAGGGATAAATATTAACAAAATTGTACTCTGTACCGTCAACAAAGTTATCGACATCATGAATCGTTTTACTTAGAAATGAACGTTTCTCTATGTAACTCCTTACTGCTGTCCCAAAGTCCATAAATGCTACGAATGCAATCCAACCTCGGATTGCATATAATATTTTTACATCCATTGTGTCTACAGTATTCCAACGTTCAGCCTTTTTTTTATTCAATTAGTGCTACCTACAAAATAATATAATGGATGATGTGAGTGAGAAGTTATATTTAATAGTACCTCGCTGCCATTGTACTTATATAATTTTACTGTAATATTTAACAGGTTTATTTTAATTTACGGTACGATAGATTGTTCAAAATTAAGGTTACTAATGTTAGGTTAAAAGTTACTGACAGCTGAGATGCAGTGTTGCCAGCCAAATGGAACCATGAACCCACAGATCATGGACCTAATATTCTTAGTCCTTGCGTTTATCTTATTTCTGATTTAAGTACCTACTTAGTACTTAATGAAATTTATATGTTTTAAATAATAAATTAACATTAAAATATTTTTTTCATGTGATCCAGAAAATAGGAAAAAAGTAAATATAATCCTTAATACTCGAAAATAATCAACAGGTGGTTTAAAATTGTTATCACATGCGGGATTTTTGGATATTGCCTGTGATTGGCTGTTGAATTGTTTAACGAAGAAGAGTATCGATTACGTAGGTTACTTTTGATGAAGTAGAAGAGAAGAGAAATAAATAAATATGGCTTCCCGTCTATGATGTGTATGTGGAACGAAGTATTTTTTAGCTGTGAATTGTTTCTAATTAAGAAGTGCAGTGAATTAAAATGTTTAAACTTTATCTGTGAATTAGACAATATAACCTAAAAAGTGTTGAATTATCCAAATCAAAATGTTTAGATTTCTGAGTGGCAGGAAACCTAGGCATACATCCAGCGCAGTGGACAATATTAAATCTAATAAAAACATACACAAAAATTTGATTCAATGCAGGGTGATATTGTTAGATGGGACAGATTTGTCGGTTGAATTATCAGTAAGTAGATAATATACTCACTAAAAAGTTTATACTGATTTTGCTTTAGGGGTGTGCAATGCTTTTTGAAATAACTATTTTTTTCTAAAACATAAGTAACATAATTTAGGCTGAGATGAAACCTATGTAGTAGGTTCGTTAGGTGCAGCACATCCTTTCTAAATAATATTGTGTAAGGTCACAAATAAAATGTTAAAATGTCACTGTTTGACATTGAGTATTACTAAATTCAATACATTTAACTACTCTATCATTTAAGAAGCATATTTTTTACTGTTACATGCAAAAGCGTTATGTAAAAGAATTTCTAAAGAATTACTTTAATTTATATTCATAATAATGTATCCATATTGTACCTAAGTTGTTCATATATTTAATAAATAACAAATAGGTAATTGAAAGGAAGGAAAGGAAGGTAATTCGAACTATTTGATTTTGGTCTTATTATGTCGATATTTTGTTGTTAAAATTCGGATTAAATTTGAACTAGCTATATGTTTCTACAACACGTAATCTAATTTGCCAATCTGTACCTAAAAGCTTTATAATATTTTTTAAAAATTACAAAATGTTTTGTTTCAGAAAAAGGCCAAGGCGAGGGACTTATACGAACAGGTATTCTATTCGTTAGATTTAATAGAAAAAGATTATTTCGGATTGCAATTTACCGATGCAAACCACGTTAAACATTGGCTGGATCCAACGAAACCTATAAAGAAACAGATAAAAAGTAAGTATGCGAAAAGGTATTTCGGAATTACACATGGTGTGTTTTTAGTTGGTCCCCCTTACACTCTAAGGCTCAAAGTCAAATTTTATTCGTCCGAACCAAACAATTTACGGGAAGAATTGACAAGGTACCAATTCTTTTTACAACTCAAGCAAGATATACTCGAAGGAAGATTGGAATGTCCGTATGAAACGGCGGTAAAGTTGGCAGCGTTTGCTTTACAGTGTAAGTCAATTTATATCAGAATTTGTCTAATTATTAAGTGATTCAATACATTTCCCATAATTTATAAATAATATCTTTTTCTTTCCATTATGTCTATATAAGTAACAAATTTTCAAGTATATTTAAAATAAAGAAAAATTAAAGAGAACGCGAATTAAAAATGTTTCGTTTAAAATATTTGGCATTATAGGAAAGGTTTACATTTTTATATTGTAGTTTTGTAAGACCATCGTTAGAATGTGGATTGGTTAAGTGGTTTCCTTATTACAACAGCCGTTTTTATGATAATTTCAATAGGTCAGTAAACAGGTGAGTATTACGGTAATACTTGATGGACGATGTTCTTTGATTGGCATGAATAATTATTTTTTGTTAGCAAGGAAAGGAAAGTTTAGTTGTTTTTTTGTGAGCTTTTTCATTGGACGAATTGTGAATTTTTATAGTACTGTTACTGTTATAATAAACTTTGTAATATGCCGTCCCCTTCCCCGCACAATTCTTCGAATAAATGTTAATGTAGGTCAGTGGTTCACAAAATGTGCATTTAGGTGTGCACCAAGAAAAAGTACAATTAATGTTGAAACAAATCCCTTTTTTAATTTTTTTTTATTTGTCCAAAATATACACTGAAATGTTATGATTAAAAAAAATTTTTGAAAATCACTGCAATTGTAAAACTGCAGAAAAGTGTTAACTACGGATGTTCGTACTCTGTGCATAACATATTATACAGAGAGTTCCACCAACAATTAAATACAAATGCAAATGGAAAATTTTAGGGTGGCTATGTATGTTACAAATATTTTAAGTGTAGATTTCAATGTCAGCTAATCTTCAAGAGCAGGTAAAGCATTTAAATCAACAAAACATATATACAGGGTGTTCGGAAACTCCGCTCAGGAAATTTAGAGGTGTTTCCAGTTTTCAGACAATGATAAAGTTAATGTTCAAAGTTACTTCTGTCAAACGTCAAGAAAGCTAAGTCGACGATGTCGCGATCAGTCTGGAAATTGTTTTACCAAAGTTAAATAAATTAGTTAAATCTCTGTTTTCTCATAAAAGCTGTGTGTCTGCTTTCAACTTGTATGAACGAAGCGTAAGGTTTGAAATGACCGTCAAAGTAATACTATGACGGTTATCATTCATTTGTTTTCAAAGTATACTTTGCTTACATTGTAAAAGAAATGAGATCTGCTAGTATGTCCAACAATTCAAATGTTGATTTCCTTTATGTGTCAAATTAGAAAAGGAATCGCTCCAGTATTAAAAACGTAGCCAAAAAACAATTACTTTGAGGATATGTAGCTCCGTTAATATTACGGTTACTAGTTTCTGGGTACCCTGTACGAAATTTGATTCTCTCTTTGAATATTAAAATTGTGATGTCACCGATGCATGCAATTTTGTAGTTTTTGGGTTTTTGTTCGTAAACAGTAATATCTAAGAACCGAACTGCCGTCGCTGACTCTTACGTTTATATTTTAGCGGAACTGGGCGACTATGATGAGTCTCAGCATACTCCTGCAACAGTTTCCGAATTTAGGTTCGTCCCGAATCAAACGGAAGAAATGGAGATAGACATACTAGAAGAGTTTAAGAAATGTAAAGGTCTGTCGCCCGCGCACGCCGAACAGAGCTACTTGAACGAAGTGAAATGGCTGGAAATGTATGGGGTGGACATGCATACCGTCTTAGTAAGAGTAAGAATGTCCCGTATCTATTCAAATTGGTGATAATGAATTTTTAGGGGAAGGACAGTATGGAATACAGGTTGGGTCTCACGCCTACGGGGATTTTAGTCTTTGAAGAGCCCAATCAGAAAATCGGATTGTTTTTCTGGCCGAAAATTGGAAAACTTAATTTTAAGAAGAAGAAATTGACCTTAGTCGTCGTTGAAGATGACGACCAAGGAAGAGAACAAGAGCATACGTTTGTTTTTAGGTAAAGGTTTAGTTGTAGTTGTATACAGCACCTTAGGTTAGAGTTATACAGGGTTAACTATGATTAAATACAAATATTTTAAGAGGGGATAGAGAAAAATAAGAATTTACAGAAATAGGCTTCAAAAAATTTCAAAAACTGCGGTGAACAGAAGACTAAACGGTAAACTTCATTGTCATAATTGAACCCTGTATGGTTATGTTGTGATTGTGTCTATTCCTTTAGTTTTTAGTTACTAATTTTTTAGTTTTCAACATTTTGTAGTAATTAAATAAAGGAATATGCAGTTTGTTTTTCTACAGTCGAGGGCAAATCCACTGGAGCTACAGTTATCAGACAATATTTTATAATTAAATACTATCGCGAGTGCATTCTAAATTTTCTATTATCTATTCGCATTCCTTTCGTTCCATTTTCTTAGAATAAATCGGCATTTTATTTAACTATTGACTATTTAGTTCATGACACATTAAATTCAACTTTAACGAAAAACAAACAAAAAAAATGTAAACCGAAAAAAAAACGAAAATTTAAATTTTTTTAACAAATATTCTAGTAGTAAAATTTTTTGAAAATCTTTTAATAAAACTTTATTGGTAACATGTTTACCCAACAACGTAATCTTTCCCATTTTAGGCTGCACAACGAGAAAGCCTGCAAACACCTTTGGAAGTGCGCCGTGGAACACCACGGTTTCTTCCGTCTACGGGCCCCGGTAAAGGGTCCCAACGCCAGACAGAACTTCTTCAGGATGGGCTCCAGGTTTAGATACTCTGGTCGAACAGAATATCAAAGTACCTACCAGAACAGAGCCAGACGGACGGTTCAATTGGAAAGGAAACCTAGTCAAAGGTCGGTCGGAATTTCTTAAGATAATATGAATTTAATTTCATTCGTCCGTAGGTATGGGCGGAGGCAGAGTCACGTTTTAAGGGAACGGGAAAGGGAACAACAACCCGTATCTTCAACGAGCAGCGAAAAATCCACCGCTACCAACGAACCGATTTATTGTACAGTGAAAGATGATATATCAAAGAGTATTACACCAACACCTTCGCCTCTTACAGCAACAGGTATTTTTATAGCTTTGAGATTAATATATTTTCAGGTATCCAAAGCAGGATCGCATGTTCTCGCCCTAAATAGAACATGGGAAAAGGTGTCTATTTTTTTTTATATAATTATTATAACAGGTCCAGAATCGATTGGTGTAGAAAGCCGGAACAGCTTTGGAAAGTCATCCGTTGGTCAGAACAGCTTCGGAAAGGCCTCTGTCACTTCGTTTGGAAAAACCTCGACTGGGAACTCATTCGGCAAAGCATCCGTTGGTTGTGGCTCCACATACAGGTTAGTTTTGCAAATAATGGCCATGGTTGTAATAATTAATGATGATGGCTATAAAAATTCAGTTATATCTCAATCATGATTGTAATGATCAAAATATATCATAATTTCAATCATGTTTGCAATGATTAAAATCTTGATCATAATTTTGATTGTGTTTGCAATGATAATAATCTCGATCATGATTACAATCATCATGATAGCATAGAATAAAATCTTTATAATGACAGAATAGTAAAAAAAATGAAGTAATAAGTTCACCTTCAGTGATTTCTGTAAAAAAAAATATATATATAAGCTTCAAATGTCAGTTAAAGAATGACGGACCTGTGAAGAAGACAACAAATTTTCTATTCCGTTCCTTTTCAGCCCCGTCGTACCTCGCAACACGTCCACCACATCGACTGATTCTTTGCCCCCCATCAGCCCGACGCCCTCCAACACGGACAGCCAGTTGGACTTTCTGTTCAAAAGTCTGGCCAAGGAGTCGCTCTGCGGTTTCAATCGGGACGAGAAGAGAAACGAGATTAACAAGCTAGAAGGTAATGTTACATTTTTTTTCCGTTACTAGTAATCGTTGTACTAATTCTGTTGGATTCCCTAGAATCAGAACTTGATTGTGGGTCAAAGTCTTTACCTGCCGAAATACCAAATAACATTTCTAAAATATCAGGCATCGCAAAACCGTTACCACCAGGACAAATTAAATGTAACATTTTGAAAGGTAAGCAATGAAATAGAATAAAAAAAGAATCATTTTTGGGTTGGGTGAAAAAGTCGTGGAGAGGTGTCTTATTTAAATTATTTGTGCACAAATTTTGTTGTTGCATGTTATCTTTCTGTTCTTTTCTTTTTGCGTTGAGACGATTTTGATGTGGATTTTTTTTCCAGGCCGACTGATTGATAATATAGTACCCAATGTCCGACATTTCCATTTCTCTCTAAGGTGGTGAACTTTTTGCGCAATAATTTTAACGCTTTTCCGCTTGTTTGTATCTAACACCCCGCTTGTTGATTAATCTGGGGATTTTCCCTGGCTTTACTTAAAACAGTGTTAACTCCAGCAGTTTTTAAACCACCGATATCCGTATACAGTATTTTGGAAGGTGCCATAAACTCCAGGGCTAGTACATTTCTTTCTTTCGTTTAGAAATCAAATTTTATTAAACTGTCTTTGTTTTACTATTAAATCTTTTGAACGACTCTATGAACACTAAATAATTAAAGTTTACAAATAATAATTAAGGCCAAGTGGATTTCTTATTAATTTGTTTTTTATACGAGTCTTGATGAAATTGATACAAATTTTCCCAAATATCCTTCAAATGTAACATTGCAATCGGTCATTTGTTAATTCCAGCTAAATTAGATCGAAACAGTTGTACTTCGAATTCTGTTGCGGTTCGTCAAGAAATAAACACCTTGTGGACAGCAACACCAGATCGAATAAAACCCGTAAACAAAAAGCTGGTTTCATTTTTTTACTGTAGAGGTCGCCAGTTGTCATCTTTCTCAGTGACATTTTACAAAGTCATTTTTTTGTAGTTATGTACCTAAATTCTTTAGATACCTAACCTATACTTTGGCTCAAACCTTTATTCATCGAATGTCAGCATTAAAACAATCACTCGATCGCATAAATGCATCCACGTTTGGCAAATTATCGCTGATGCCTTTACAAAACTGCTGTCTTTCGTACACTTCATAATTAACAATGTTTAACGACTAATTAAATTGTCTTGTAACTTGTAACACATATTGGAGCGCAGGGAAAACGAAAATGCGTTAGTCTCGGTTAAACCTTCGATGTGACAAGTAGTACAACAAATGACGTGATCTCTTCACTTCGGAAACGCTCTTAACAGCTCGGCAGGTGATTAGAAGCTTTAAATTTAATTGCAAATTATAAATTTCTGTGTAGATATAGAAGATATAATACAGTGTGTCAGAATTATTATAATGCAGGTACCTAACCTCAAAACCATTATGGTTTGAAATGTCGTTGTAAGAGACCTCTACAAGATAATGAAGAACTAATAACAATGAGTATTCAAAAATCTTACTAGGTATATGAAATTTCAGTAAATTAAGAAATTTTATTTTAAAAATCATCTGTAACATCCGTATATTGTTCTACTGCCCTGGGATTAATGGCACCTGGTTTGAAAACATTTATTATATCGAAATTTAATTATTTTCTAATGCAATTTCTTAGCAAAAGCAGAGGAGGAGCTTCACAGCCAGAAGCTGACCAATCAGATGTTCGTCCAGGCGAAGGAGGAAGAGACGTCGCTGAACGCAGCCACGTTCATATCAGTGGTAAGCAAACATTGTGCCGTTAACAACCGCTTTTGTTGTGTGATTAAACGTTCCATGTATGGATTTAGGGTGGAGATAAGTTAACGTTGTCCGTTAGCGGTCCGCCGAGTTTGCCTCCTATCATTACGAATTCGGTGCTGAAGTTGCCCAAAAACGTCGACAACGGAGACGCCGTCAAAGAGAAGAACGAAGAGAAGGAGGCGATGAGGAGGTGCCCGACACCCGTTACCGTCACGTTTTTCGGTAAAAACGACGGGAAATTGGAGATATGTCAGGTGAACAATTCCGACAAGGAGAAATCCAACCTCAATCCGTTCACTAACTACTTGGACGAGACCACGTTGAATCCTTTCCACTCCATAAACCCGTTCCATCCCAACAATCCCTTCTGTAGTGATAGCGAGGTAAAGGAGGGCGCAAAGAAAGAAAACGATACTGTGTCGGCGGAGACTAAGGTTAGTTTTGTTTGTGGTTTGGTCTGCATGCTATTAAACTATTTGTAGAATGTAGATTTTTTTTCAGGAAATTTTTATTCTTGCGTTTGTTTTTGTTATTGATTTTAACCTATAAAATCTCTCTTAGTTGTTAACGATTCGTTACATAAAACTTAGGAAGACTGCATCACCCCACTTATTGAACTGTTTACAGTGTACCAAATCAAATTCACTAGTTCGTTGTGGTTAACGGCTTATGTGTGGATGTGTCTTGTCCCTGTGGATCAATTTACGGTGTTTTACTAAAAAGTACCTTATAAGCCAATTTTTTTTTATAGAATTTTATATTTATAATTTGTAGTTTAATTAAGGAACCCGTTAATTTCTCAGCAGTATAAATTAATGGTACAGGGCGGTCAAACTAAAATTGCCCCATCTTTTTACCCGTTGCTGTTGAAGACACGAAAAAATATATAAGAAAATGTTTGCAGCTTTAAAATACTTTTGAATGCATATATTACAAAGATAATTGAATATTGCATTTTTGAGATAGGCATAACCATAGTTTTTTGAACCAAATGAATTTTTCCAAATTACACAGGCGTAACTATCACTAAGTACAAACATTGTAGCCATGTATTCAGGGAGGCTCAAAAGATGGCAAAGTTATTTTTGGATTCTAGCCCAGTGTTTACAAAATGGGGAAAAACACCATTTTCCTCCAGATATGCTGTCGTTTTTTTTGCAGCGCTTCCAAATGTAGACAGTTTTATTAATAATAATACCTAATAGGTAACAGTTAACTTGATTAGCTGCAGTATTTTGCATTCGTTTGTTGTTCTTTCGTTCCAAGCTGTCAAAACTACATTTTCAGTCATTACAGGTCCACCAGACTAACAAAACACACAGTACAGTTAAATAAAATGCCCATATATTTTAAGAAAATCGAACGAAAGGAATACTAGTAGAGAATAGACTTCAAATGCACCTGTGGCGGTTTTTAATTATAAAATCTTGTTCAATAACTAGCTGGGCTGGATTTGCCCTCGACTTTAGAAAAACAAACTATATATAGCATAGTTTGAACCATATTATAGCAAAATATCTGTATCCGACACAAATTCCTTTGTTTAATTACTTTAAACGATTAAAACTGAAAAAATAGTGTTAAAAACTGAAAGAAAACACAAAATCACAACGTAAATACACAATTTTCAATTATGACCATGAATTTTACTGTTTAGCCTTCCGTCCGCCGCAGTTGTGCTGCTGTTTGCTGTACTCCAAACGTCAAAGCAGCAAAATAAATTACATCACGGCAGGTTTAATATAGTTTAAATTTTTTTTTTCGCTTTATAAATAAGGAGAAATTTTTTGAAGAGTGATTTCTTTAATTCTTATTTTTTTTTGCCCCCTGTTAAAATATTTGTACTTAGTCATAGTTAACCCTGTGTTTGTTTTGAGCAAAGCAAGTGACATCGTGAATTGCACTATTTTTCAGAGGATATCATACTCATTGGGTATAAAGTATCATAATTGTTACTTTCAGATAAAGAACGTCAACGAAGAAGCGATTGAGAAGAAAATTTCCACTCCAGTCAGCCCCAATCTGAGCAAACTGTCGCCTTGGCTGGTTTCCTCGGAAGTGGTATCGTCGCCGGTTTCTAAGCTAAACACTACGGAAACCACGATAATTAGAAAATCTGTGATCACCACTCAACTCTGACTGTGTTAAGTACAGTTTTTATTTCTCGATTTTTATGGTATCTAGCAGGAAGTAGGAACATTGTTACTTTCTTTGTATTATTAGGATTATGTGCTACTCATACAGCAATACTTTAATACTTAATGCCATAATTACTATTTTTTTTTTTATATTTCAGATAAATTTAATTTATTGTTAAAATGTCATTTATTATATAATTTTATATTCTAAATAAAAAATTTGTTGTTCGAAGTTTAAGGAGCGTAGATATTAAAATGTCGACCTTATCTTGTAATAATTGAAAATAGTACAACAAATAAAACTTTTTTACTCGTTTTATAAAAATATGTCTTTTATTTCAACACGCCCTTTTTTTTTCCAATATCCGATTTTGTGGACTGCAATAATAAACATATTGATAAATTTGGATACATTTAATTTCTTTCTCCTCTTATATTTATAAATGAGCTCATGAATGGAAGATGTGAAGGTGGTGTTAAAATATCGGTATCGTTAGGTGAAGTTTGCAGTTCTGGTGTACCTCAGGGATCTAATCTAGTCCATTCTCTTGGTTGTTAACAAGCTTTTCCTGATACTGGTTGGTGGCTAGCTAACATTATTACAGCAAAATCTTGACAAAATGATCTGACCAGTTAGAACATTTGCATAATGCACTTTACCAGTTTGTACAAGCTGTATGCAAAATTTGACATAGCTATCTGTAAATACATGAAAAGTATCTTACCAATGTCGCTGCAAATATGGTCATTAGACGCTGGTGAAGCTGGGACATCCTTCCATGCAGAAAAAACAGGGGCCGGAAATTTGGGCACAATGGAAGTTTGCGAATATTAACTCGGAGTGATCTGAATATGTCATTCTCTCTAATATCACAGGACAGACGGAGTAGTAATATTAATAATCAGCCTTGACCTTTTTGACAGCAAAAAACATTGATGGGGAACAAAAATTTCACAAGGATTTTCATTTTTTTTTATCAAAAAAATGTATCAGGTGGTGTCAAGTCTGGACTATTCACCGGCCATTATTTCCTAGCTGTTTTATATAACTATTAGTCAAATAATCCATAACTTATCTTACATTATGTGGTAGAGCTACATCTTGCTGCCGTATCATCCCGTCGACCTATCAAATTAGGTAATAAAAGCATTTATTTCGTGACCCAAAAGATCTAAATAACACGGGCCGTTTAAATTTTCCTGGCGGCACCTTACAATGGCCGGCTAATAGTCCAGACTTGACACCACCTGACACATTTTTATGGAGCTATTTAAAGAATAGTGTTTATAAAAATAGACCAACCACTATTTTAGATATTCAGGATAGAATACAAGAAGCTGTAGATAGTTTATATTAATGCAAACGGGAAAAATTGGAAAATCCAAAAATATAATAACATACAGGTGTTTCCTAAGAAAAAACCAAATTTAGATCAATCTCTCTGTAACGCTATGCTCGACTGTATTTTTGACAAGAAAATTGAAGTTCTTGTGAAAAATTAGTCGATGAATGCACATTACAATTTTCCGACATCTCTCAAAATAACAAAGTAACAGTCGATCTTTAACTTTTACGTGTGATCATCCTGTACATACAGTGTAACCTGATTTAGTTCTATTTTTTTTTTTAATATAGAGCAGTAAAAACTATATTCTGATGCAGAATATTAAAATTCGATATAAGCCTTGAGGCTTCGAATTTTTTTCACTACCAAATTTTACAAAAACTGTTTAGCGATTTTTTTCTTTAAATCTAACTACGGCACTGGATTCAGCATGCCTTAAAACGGTTACATTCCAAATTTGGTATAAATAAGTACTGAATTGTGTGATTCATTAAAATTCATTGTTTAATTTTATTTTTTTATTAAAAAAGCTATTTCAAGTTTACCATAACAAACAAGGTTTAAGTTTGTTTCAAAATAACTAATAATTTTCCTAAAATATTTATTCTTAAAAAAATCGGAATGGAGTAATATAGTGACATAGGCGCTCAGAAGGCCCTGTACATTTAACTAAAATATCACAAAATAATCTGCTTTTCCAAAAATATGTGAGTACCATTACCCAAAAAATGCGAAACATCGTAAAAAATTAAACAAAAAAAGTAGGGGTCGTATTCTTGAAATAGTGTTTTCTACAAATACAAGCAATTTTAGACATTTAAGAACTGAATAATATAGAGTTTAGCAAATAACAAGAATGTGATCTCATGCCACCTGCGAATATTCAAAGGTAGGTACCGAATTAAAATCAATATACAGAGTGTCCCAGAAATCAATGTTAAGCCGCAAACGGGCGATAGGCCAAGTCGTGACAGTTATTAGAAAAATATAAAAAAAAATCTTTGTCATGTACTTTTCAAATTATAAATATCAAAAAATAAATTGGAAAAACTGACATCCTGTGACGATCTATCAAGTCCTGTGACTACAAATATTAATGTTTCGTCAATCTTTTTTCTGTATCACTCATATTGTCGAAATGGGGTGTACTTGTATCTGTAAATTGTGGTCTTAAAAATGCCCAGGCTGCATTACCAACATTTTAAATAATTAAACAAAATTGGTCTGAAATCCGGTTCCACTAAAAAAAAATTATTTATTTCCTAAACAAAGAAGTAATCTAGCAAGTATCATACCATTTTAGAATCCGGACTAAATGCGCCATCTTTTAAAATTACTTGCCAAAATAGTGTAGTACATTTTTTTTACAGTACAGTCGGTTAAAGTCGGGTGATGTAATTATTTTGAATTTAATGTTGGGCAAAAATCCAACATTTTATTCGAAACTGAGGCAGTTATGTTTTAATTTTAAACTGTAATTTACAGAAGGGTTATTCATGATTACATTACAGAAAAAAGATTGACGAAACATTAATATTTGTAGTCACAGGACTTGATAGATCATCACAGGATGTCAGTTTTTCCAATTTATTTTTTGATACTTATAATTTGAAAAGTACATGACAAAGATTTTTTTTATATTTTTCTAATAACTGTCACGACTTGGCATATCGCCCGTTTCCGGCTTAACGTTGATTTCTGGGACACCCTGTATAACGCCAGAAAGCGATCTATCCAGCAAACTTTTAGGTACTGAAATTTTTCAAAATATGTATTTTTTTAAATTCAACTATAGATGTAAACATTGTTATAACATAAACTTACATAGTTCTGCATATAAGATTGTTTACTTTTGTTTACAAGTATGTGAAAATAATTGTTAAAATATGTGGATAGAATAGCGAAATAATGTGTCCTACATGCATTTTAAAAGTTATTATATTATTTGAGAAGAGTTTAAATAGCAAGTGTGGATGAACAAAACATCAGCAATTTTATTTTTGATATAACTTTTGCTCTGCGTGGTTTATTTTTTGAGATTTCAGTAGGTACCTAAAACAGACCAGAAATTTGATCATTAGGTAAGTTGATTTAAATCACGAACGAAACAGAAGACTGTTTTGCGGTGTTTTGTTTGTGAAATATTATAACCAGTGTACGTTTCAGTTAGTAATTTTAAAATATGCCTAATATGATAAGCGATGTTACAGTGAAATATTTCATACACAGTTGAACGAAGAATCCATTTTATCTCGAATTATTTTTTAAATCCTCAACTGTATCATGTTTATCCATAATTTAAAATCTATATTGTTTAACCATGACTTGTATTTAAAGAGAATACCGTAAATGGACATATTTCTAAACGTTTAATTCAGTCCCATTGTCTGATACGCCCAGACGTTATTATACAAACAAAATAAATAAAAATAGATTTATTACAAATTTTGCGATAAATAGTATCAGTTATTATCAGTCAAGCAAGGACAGTTTAGTACACAGAACCCATTCTGTGGTTTTGTAATTTTTAAATGTAAAACACATTGATTTAATAATTTATAAACAACAAAAACTGTAATTGACTAGAAGTTGTGATATCTACTGATTTGGGTAAGATGCTTGAATATTTTATTTATATGCTTCGATCAGATAATAAACTTTTCAGCTTGTTGATGTGCTTCAACACCGGATTAGTTTATTTCTTGCATATTTTTTTAACACTTGAATATCTTATCTGATTCCAAAGTTATGAATTATTGAATAAAACGTTGAATTATTCATAATGTTTTAACTTAACACAAACCACAGGTAACATAACAGCAAAATTAAATAGTGCGTGTTTTAATTAGTCCAAGTATGTATCCCATTTGGTCATAATAACATTTACGTTATTTCAAGGTTAAATGTTATATTTCATCACCTTAAATTGTTGTAGTATGTATCACCCTGTAACTGTCAAGAAATAACGGCGATGTTATTTCGTACACGTTATGTAGAATTTTAACATGTGCATTTAAAAATCCGCGAATTAAATGTAAATTTAAAAAGCCGTCCATTTTCACAATTCAAATAACACATTTAAATAGAAGTGACCATTTTACATGTAGTTTTAAGTAAATTTATAATAATTCAATTTAAAATATACGTAATTCCAAAAATTTCTCTATCTAAATATTTATTGGTTAGATCTCTTTCCTCCGTTATTTGTTTGTTGTACGATATGTAATTGGCAGGTGGCATGAGATTACGTATTCCTGTTATTTGCTAAGCCCCAGATTATTTATTTATTAAATGCCTAAAATTATCTGTATTCGTAGAAAATGTAATTTCAAGAACACGGTTACTTTGCCAAGCTAATAACTATAATTAATGAGAAAAATATTTAAAGTAATATGAATGTGATTTCCTATTGAATTTTACACAGAGTATAACGAACCAATAATTTGTAAAAAGGTATCAAAATCAAAAAAAAAATATAATTTTTTAATTTGCAGGAAGATGGATAACGAATATTCTTACGATGGCAAACTGTGGAGACCTTGTGCTACTATGTCAGATGAGAATAGTTTTTTCCATTCGGCCTTCGGAGTTAAAACCAGCGAGCGTGAAATCTACTTCGACAAACACGCAAATTTTAGGCGCAGACGATGGTTAACCTGTCTCACTTATTTTGAAAATGAAGCCATGCCAACTGCTCTAGCGAATACATTGGTCAAATATTTTTCAACAAATAACAAATACAAACACAGATCCATCAAAGACAGAAATCATATTGAAGAATACGTACTTGATATTATGGCGGGACAATATGTTACCAAAGAAGAAATTCCTATTTTGTCAGCATTGGAAAACATACAAATCGCTCTGTTATCAAATGAAGGACCAGATCCCCTTGTGGTAGTAAACCCTATTGTTGACATACTCGGCAAGTACTCAAATGTTCTCGAAAAGCCCAAAGAACAAGTAGTTTTGTGCTTGGTAGGGCATACCTTTTTCAGACTTGAACCTGTCAACGAATATTCCGCTTCTAAGCCTATCGAATTAGTAGAAAGCCAAACCGCCAAAGATCATTTACAGTCTAAGAATTGCTTGTTGAGGTATCCAAAAGGTGGGAGTGCAGGAAGTAAAGGCGTCGAGTTTCAAGTCAGGCTGCTGACGGTACTTCTGTTGAATTCTATGAGAAGACTCCAAAACTGGAAGCTATCTACAGAAAATAAAAAAGCCGGAAAATTTGACGACGCCGTTGTGGAATGGCCAGAAGGCGCGATTTTAATCCAAGCGAAACATAAGGAGAACACGAAGAAGATCAGTTGTGAAGAACTCCTCTCAGCGAATACAAAAAACCACGACTTCAGTCTCCCCAAGTATTATCTCTCTTACCAAGAAATTAAAACTGAATTTAAACAAGAAAATATTGTTGTAATTTGTACTAACGCAGGTGTTCACGAAAGAGCCTTGGAATTTTTAGACAGCCGAAGAATTTGCTCCGAAAGCATGTTATACTGTGCAGATGATGACTATTCATTTTACACGTTCAATTTGAAGATTTTACCCAGTTTGAAACAAAGCGTAGCAAGAAAATATTGTTGTAATTTGTACTAACGCAGGTGTTCACGAAAGAGCCTTGGAATTTTTAGACAGCCGAAGAATTTGCTCCGAAAGCATGTTATACTGTGCAGATGATGACTATTCATTTTACACGTTCAATTTGAAGATTTTACCCAGTTTGAAACAAAGCGTAGCAATGTATTTGGAAAAACATTGTCAAGATAAAAATATCGATCCAGCGGTACTCTCTGAAGAAAACTTAACGGATTTTCTGAACGTTTACAGATTTATTCAAGTTATCCATTAGGAGGTAACACAGAGAAAGTTACAGAAAAAATGGTTTTCATCTTGAAATTCTTCGAAAATGTTCACAACCAAATATCCTTTTCGGAAATACACGCTAAGGTAATGGAGTGGTTCCAGCGGAAACAGGGAATATACTTAACTGATTTTATCGCTAACGCCATGTTCCTTGAAATTAAAAGCGATCGATACTTGCAAAAATTGGAAGAGTACAATGTGTTCTTCCAAGAAAATTTGTTAATTTTCCCAAACAAAGCAAAGCTTTATTGTATTAATGTCGGAGGACGATATTTGCTCCAAGAACTGCAACTATATCATCTCTTCAGAACTAACAAGTCAAAATTACTATATGCTAATCCTGAGAATGGCATCGAATTACAACAAATTATAGAAGCATTTGAAATTCCTATTTATACCATTCTAATACTTTCATGCTCTAAAGATATTATAAAAGAATTTGAATTACGTGAAACCTGTAGCAAATTAACAAATATCTTAAACCAGTACGAAGAGAAAAAAGTTTTTTTACTGACCGAGAGCAACCATGATTTAGTTGAACTAGACAGAAGCATTATTTGTAATATTCATGGATCAGTAACGTTGAAAGATCTTTCATGTGATTCTCAGGTTAAGTTATTACAGAAAAAAGTTATTTTCCAAGGAACAGAGGTGAGTCTACAGGAATTATTCGAATCACAAACCAATGTGTGTCAAAATGAACTAAGTTCAGAAATTTTAGAGAAATTGATACGAGGTGAACAAATTAATGTTGGGTTAGCGGTGCGTCCTTTGAACGAAAACATAATGCGTTATTATATTGATCGTACATTCAAGAGGGAAATTAAACAAACTTCTAAGAAGAATGAAGAAGCTATTTCAGAGCAAAAATTGTATGAGCTGGACGATAAAGTAGTCCTGATCGCTGATGCAGCAGGAATGGGTAAAAGTACGGTTCTTTCCCATTTAGCAGTTACAATTAAGAAGAAAAATCCTCATATGTGGGTCCTTCGGATTGCACTCAGTGACTATACTAAAATTTTAAAAGAATTCAAGGAAAGAAATAAAACTATAAACATATTAGAGCTTCTAAATTTTAAAAACCTTGTGACGAATCAATTAGAAAATATAATATTTTCGATGGACAAGAAAGTTGTAATTCTGATAGACGGAGTAGACGAAATCAGTCCCGATTATACGGAACTCATTGTTAGATTACTTGATCAATGCCAAGAAGGATCTAATTTTCACAAAGTATTCGTGACTACGAGACCAAATATGATTCAACAATTGGAATCAATGCTCTTTGTGAAGCCTTTCACTTTACTTCCGTTTACAGAACGCAACCAAATATGTTTTCTTACGAACTATTGGGCGCACAATTTGAAATTAGACGATACTAGTAAGAAGAAATGTGAGGAATATGCTAGAAAACTGCTGAGTACAACATCGTCTTGGACACAATTATACGAACAAGGTGAAAATCATTTTGCTGCAATACCGTTGCAGATAAGAATGTTAGCGGATATATTTCAGTCAAATGATGGGTTAGAAGAGACTACGGATTGGCATGGATGTAACGAATACTTAAAGGGAAACGAAAGAACATTAAAATTTCCGGAAAAAAGTAATATTACAAAAATGTACAAATTATTTATTGAGAAGAAACGAAGTTATTTTACTAATAGAGAAAATCCCAGTGGAAACCCAACATCAAATGAGGCTCTTGTCAATCAATTCGAGGATTGCCTTACGTATCATCGTATTCTCGCTTTAGAAGAAATTCTTCGCGAGTCAGAGTGTAAACTTTTTTCAAATTATCGCCAAGCGGACATGGATAAGGAAACCATGATACTGAAGATGGGCATCATATTAAAATCTGGAGACAACTTCCATTTCGTTCACAGAACGTTTGCGGAATACTTTGTCGCCGATTGTATTCAAAGGGAATTTGAAAAACTGAACCAAAATCCAGAGTTCCAGAAGTTCTTTATAGACGAAATATTAATGAATATGAAATACAGAATAGTTCGGGCCTTCCTTGACAGTTTTCTTCAAAATATTGTAGATTATTTACCGTCTAATATCTTCCAGAATTATCAGTCTTTAAGATACAATATCGATGTCAAACTGATTTACAATTTAATCCATCAACTAGCCAAAGAAGGATGCGTGGCAATTCTCAATCTTCTCTTCAAATGTATAGATTTCGAATTTGTCAAAAACGAAGTAATGCCAGTATACGTTTACGATAACAACATAAATGTTTTACAGTCTCTTGTAAAAAATTGTGGAGTAAACGTGATCGATCGTTCTAAACTAACCCCACTGTCCTGTGCCGTTCAAAACGGACATTTAGAAATGGTGAAATTTCTAGTTGAACACGGAGCATCCATTGAAACAAGAGATAGTCAAGGTCGAACTGTACTGTACGTTGCAATTTGCTTGAACCACGTCAATATAGCCGCATACCTTCTAGACAAGTACTTGGAAGTGTATGGATTGAACGGAAAATATCCTATTATTCCATACGCTGTCGCTTATTTGGGTCAACTGAAGCGCCTTGAAGAGTTCATAAGACACTTCGACATAAACATCGCTGGAGAAAATGGCGAAACGTTGATTTTCGGTGCGGCGCGTGGAGGACGAATAAAGGTCATCAGATATTTATTGCGACATGAAGCCGACATTAATATTACCGATGAAGAGGGCAACACAGCACTTCATGTAATCGCCATGAAGCCTGACTCTGTCTCCATCGCTAAAGTATTAGTGGAATTTGGCATAGACGTTAATGTTAAAAACTTTCGAGGAAACACGGCGCTTCACCTTGCTACCAATTCCTTGGCCATGACAGAATTTTTAGTGAAAAAAGGTGCGGACGTAAATAGTAGAAACGAAAGTGGCGCGACACCAGTTTGCTTAGCCGCTTCCTCTGACCACCTGGACACTGTAAAGTTTCTTATAGAGCACGTTTCAGATATACATGTAACGGATAATGGTGACAATACCTTACTACATTCTGCTGTAAGGAGTGGACTAAATATGATCAATTTTCTTGTGGAACTTGGAATGGACGTTAATGTGAAAAACAACTATGGGTATTTACCACTGCACAAAGCCGTTTTAGACGGTCAGTTGGAAACTGTAAAATTCTTCATTGAAAATGGTGTAGATGTTAACGCAAGAGACAATCTTGGAAACACAGCGTTATATTTGGCCGCTTGGAGAGGTCACAGACACATTATTGAATGTCTTGTCGAACGCGAAGCTGACTTTAACATTAGTAATGCCGATGGTTTGACGGCTTTACACATTGCTGCACGCAGTGGTCACTTAGACACCGTCAAATTGCTTGTAGACATTGGCGCTAATATCAACCTTAGAACCACCAATGGATGTACTGCCTTACACTTATCCGCATTGAACAGCAAGTGGCACATTGCGAAATTCCTTGTAGAGTGTGATTCAAACCTTAATTTGGGAGTAATTGATCGTGAGACACTTTTAGATTTGGCTTCCAGAATAAGGAACATCTTTTATTCTTACGGCCAAGGAAGTCTGCATATAGCAGCCTTAAATGGTAAACTGCACATTATAAAACTTCTCTTAGAACTTGGTGTGAATATAAACATTATAGACAATAACGGCTGTACGCCGTTGCATTTGGCCTCTTGTCGGCAATTAAATTCCGTGAAATTCCTTATACATCACGGAGCAGATATTAACATTAAAGATAATACAGGGCTTACGGCGCTGCACCACGCTTTCTGTAGTTGCCAGAGGGATGTTATTAAATTCTTTTTCGAACAAGGCATAAACATGAATGTTACGGACAATGATGGCAGCACTGTCTTACATTACGCTGCTTGCAGTGACCAGTGGGATATTATCGAGTTCATTTTGGAAGGAGGAATGGACGTCAACGTTAGAAACGTTCATGGTCAAGTACCGTTACAATTCGCTATCGGCAGATGTTCTCTGCATACGATTAATTCCCTCTTGGAACGTGGCGCAGATGTACACAACAAAGACAAAGAGGGTCGTACGGCTTTGCATGTTGCTGCTTCAAGAGGTAATTTAGAAGCTGTTAAATTTCTTGTAGCACGCGACGTTGACGTTTCTGTTAGAGATAACTATGGCCGCACAGCTTTGCATTCTGCTGTTTCGGATACTGTATCCTTTTTGGTAAATCTTGGTTTGGAAGTTAACGCTACAGACGTGGAAGGTCGCACGGCGCTCCATTGTGCGGCTGAGAAAGGCCAGTTGGACACAGTCAAAACCCTGGTGTCGTGGGGTTCGAATCACAAGATAAGAGATAATGACGGCTCTTCCGCGCTACTTATAGCTGCTGCTAGAGGCCGGTGGCAGGTAGTGGAGTTTCTTATGCAACTTGCTTTCGATGTTAATACGACAGATATCAACAGACGCACTGTACTGCACTTCGCTGCTTTGAACGGTCAGTTGAGTATAGTAAAGCATGTCTTGGAACGAGGCGGAGATGTTAACATCGAAGATCAAGGTGGCCGGACCGCGCTACATCTAGCAGCTTTACAAGATTCTGCGAATGCATTGGGTTCCTATTCTAGAAATGATCAGAAGGCGTATTGGAGCATTGTAAAATTGTTAGTCAAATATGGAGCAGATATTGGCAGGAGAGACTCTGAAAGGAAGACGGCAGCAATGCTGGCGGAGGAGAAGGGGAATTACCACCTCCTTCAGTACCTCGAACCCTAAAAAATTAAATAAATAATTTTAAGACGCATTACTGCATTTTATTTGCCTATTATACACTGTGCCCCAAAGTGATGAAGAATAATTCCGATTTTCTTTAATTGAGAGAATTCAGAAATATAATCTACCTACTCTTTTGTCACAACTATCATAAAAAATGTAAAAAGTTGTTTGATAATACTTATACATTATAAACATTTCACCAATGATTGTACCTACCAGTACTAACCGGATCATTGTCTATTATGTTTCTTCTAATTCAAATAAAATGATTTCATTTCAAATGAAACTAACCGAAATATAAACACACTTTAGCTGTTGGTATGAAATCAGGGGCCGCTAGCTGCGGTGGTGCGGTCTGGTTCTGGTTTAAGACCTAGTCTTGCTATGAACTATCTCTGCAGAGGTGGTCTGGTCAGTGTACATTGTTGTATTGTTGATATCCAGCTGCAGTCTGAGGGAGAATATATTTACTAGTTGATCTAAGTAGTACATGTTGATGTTTAGAGAATGTGAAGGTATGCTTGGGTACTCATGTGTTTCTCTCTTATTTGTTGAAAGGTTCTGAGCTTGTTGCAAGAGCTGCATGCTAGTGGGCGATTCCCACGGCAATTCTATCCTGACCTAAGCTCAGTAAGTGTTTTAGTTATTGTTTATACATAGTTCAATAGTATTAGTTGTAAGGCAACACATCACAATCAGTTACGTCCAATGGTTCACGCCCTGTATAAGTAGAAACGCCCCTGACGAATTAAATGAAGTAGTAATTATATAAACGAAACAAAACAGACACCTAACACAATTAAATTAAATATTAGTTATTTAGCAAATCTAAAATTAGTCATATTCAAAAAACAAGTGATTATGAAGATAAGATAAATATATTATCTCTATTCAGGTCGAGAATAGTAATTCATTGGTTATAAGAAAGCTAACTAATAATGTCTTAGTTTAATTTTTGAATACAAATTAACTGAATGATTAAAGTACATTTATTCACTTATTTTTTGGAACTAATTTTATTTTTTTTGTTTATAATTAATGTTTAATCTAATTTTTCCATTTCAATATTTTTCAATTTTTTTTCTACTCCCGACAATTAATTATTATTTCGTTTCACAAAAAAATATAGTAAAATATTTCATATCCACAAATAATCCGTTTTATCTCGATTTTTTTTTATTCCTCAATTATTTACCCAAAATTAAAATTCTACATTGTTTAACGTGACTTAGATGCTGTCAAGCTATCTTAAATGGATATATTCTTTTATATTTGTCTGATAAACATGTACTATATGCATGCAAACAAAATAAAATCGATATTTTATATATTTTGTCACAAATAGTATCAATTGTTATCAGACGGGATGAGATACCTTTTATTGCTTTAAGTAACAAATAAATTAATAAGTTGAATTTTGTTTGGATAACAGTTCAGTAATTTTTGAATTTAAAACGCAAATAGCTGTGATAATTTGTAAACAGCAAAAGCCATAATTGACTAGAAGTTGTGATTTATCTGTAGATTCAGGTAAGATGCTTTAAATTTGTATTTATGTTCCGATCCGATAATAAAACTTATAATTTATCTGTTCCTAAATCGATTATTTTAATATCCTTTTCCCAAGTAGAACTAAAACTAAAAAAGATAACGATGATCTGTAAGGATATTAGTTTCTATACCTTTTTTGAGGAATACATTTTTTCATATAGACTAACAGTGCCGAAGTATAGGAGGCTCTAGAGATTCCTCTAAAAAAAATAGTTGGGGGGTAAACCTTTTTACAGGCCATCACTACATTTTTTTTTTTGGAGAGGTTTAAGTGAATCACCCTGTATAGTTGAAATAGAAAACAAAACTATTGGATTTTTTTTACTTATCTGAAAAAGAATTATTGGTATTGTAAAGATATTTGAGTTAGTTCAAATCAATTTTCCTACAATTATTAGTATACCAATAATTTGCAAAACAAGTTATCAAACATAAAAAACAGCAAAAAATATAATATCTTTATTTGTAGGAAGATGGATACTTCCGAATATTCTTACAATGGTAAGCTGTGGAGACCTTGTGCTACTATGTCAGATGAGAATAGTTTTTTCCATTCGGCCTTCGGAGTTAAAACCAGCGGCAGTGAAATCTACTTCGATAAACACGCAAATTTTAGACGCAGACGATGGTTAGCCTGTCTCACTTATTTTGAAAATGAAGCCATGCCAACTGCTCTAGCGAATGCATTGTTTCTCATCAAATAACAAATACAAACAGAAATCTATCGAAGATAAAAATCATATTGAAGAATACGTACTTGATATTATGGCAGGACAATATGTTACCAAAGAAGAAATTCCTATTTTGTCAGCATTGGAAAACATACCAATTGTTCTGTTATCAAATGAAGGACCAGATCCGGTTCTAGTAGTAAATCCTATTGTTGACATGCTCGGCAAGTACTCAAATGTTCTCGAAAAGCCCAAAGAGCAAGTAGTTTTGTGTTTGGTAGGGCATGTTTTTTTCAGACTTGAACCTGTCAACGAATATTCCGCTTCTAAGCTTGTCGAATTAGTAGAAAGCCAAACCGCCAAAGATCATTTACAGTCTAAGAATTGCTTGTTGAGGTATCCAAAAGGTGGGAGTGCAGGAAGTAAAGGCGTCGAGTTTCAAGTCAGGCTGCTGACGGTACTTCTGTTGAATTCTATGAGAAGACTCCAAAACTGGAAGAAAATAAAAAAGCCGGAAAATTTGACGACGCCGTTGTGGAATGGCCAGAAGGCGCGATTTTAATCCAAGCGAAACATAAGGAGAACACGAAGAAGATCAGTTGTGAAGAACTCCTCTCAGCGAATACAAAAAACCACGACTTCAGTCTCCCCAAGTATTATCTCTCTTACCAAGAAATTAAAACTGAATTTAAACAAGAAAATATTGTTGTAATTTGTACTAACGCAGGTGTTCACGAAAGAGCCTTGGAATTTTTAGACAGCCGAAGAATTTGCTCCGAAAGCATGTTATACTGTGCAGATGATGACTATTCATTTTACACGTTCAATTTGAAGATTTTACCCAGTTTGAAACAAAGCGTAGCAATGTATTTGGAAAAACATTGTCAGGATAAAAATATCGATCCAGCGGTACTCTCTGAAGAAAACTTAACGGATTTTCTGAAACGTTTACAGATTTATTCAAGTTATCCATTAGGAGGTAACACAGAGAAAGTTACAGAAAAAATGGTTTCCATCTTGAAATTCTTCGAAAATGTTCACAACCAAATATCCTTTTCGGAAATACACGCTAAGGTAATGGAGTGGTTCCAGCGGAAATAGGGAATATACTTAACTGATTTTATCGCTAATGCCATGTTCCTTGAAATTAAAAGCGATCGATACTTGCAAAAATTGGAAGAGTACAATGTGCTCTTCCAAGAAAATTTGTTAATTTTCCCAAACAAAGCAAAGCTTTATTGTATTAATGTCGAAGGACGATATTTGGTCCAAGAACTGCAACTATATCATCTCTTCAGAACTAACAAGTCAAAATTACTATATGCTAATCCTGAGAATGGCATCGAATTACAACAAATTATAGAAGCATTTGAAATTCCTATTTATACCATTCTAATACTTTCATGCTCTAAAGATATTATAAAAGAATTTGAAATACGTGAAACCTGTAGCAAATTAACAAATATCTTAAACCAGTACGAAGAGAAAAAAGTTTTTTTACTGACCGAGAGCAACCATGATTTAGTTGAACTAGACAGAAGCATTATTTGTAATATTCATGGATCAGTAACGTTGAAAGATCTTTCATGTGATTCTCAGGTTAAGTTAGAAAAATCCTCATATATGGGTCTTTCGGATTGCACTCAGTGACTATACTAAAATTTTAAAAGAATTCAAAGAAAGAAATAAAACAATAAACATATTAGAGCTCCTAAATTTTAAAAATCTTGTGACAAATCAATTGGAAAATATAATATTTTCGATAAACAAGAAAGTTGTAATTCTGATAGACGGAGTAGACGAAATTAGTCCCGATTATACGGAACTCATTGTAAGATTACTTGATCAATGCCAAGAAGGATCTAATTTTCACAAAGTGTTCGTGACTACGAGACCAAATATGACTCAACAATTGGAATCAAGGCTCTTTGTGAAGCGTTTCACTTTACTCCCGTTTACAGAACCCAACCAAATACGTTTTCTTACTAACTATTGGGCGCACAAATACGTTTTCTTACTAACTATTGGGCGCACAATTGAAATGCGAGGAATATGCTAGAAAACTGCTGGGTACAACATCGACTTGGGCACAGTTATACCAAAAAGGTGAAAATCATTTTGCTGCAATACCGTTGCAGTTAAGAATGTTAGCGGAGATATTTCAGTCAAATGATGGGTCGACCGATTGGCAAGGATGCGAAGAGTATCTAAAAGAAAACGAAGTAGTGCCAAAATTACCGGAAAAAAATATTACAAAAATATATAAGATTTTTATTGAGAAAAAGAGAAATATCTTTACTAGCAGGGGAAATCCGAGCGGCAATACGGCAGCAAATAAAGCGCTTGATGAACAGTTTGAGGAATGCCTCTTTCATCATCGCCTTCTCGCATTAGAAGTAATTCTACGTGAATCTGAATGTGAACTTTTCACACATTACCAACAGGCGAATGTGGAAGCAAAGATTTTGAAGATGGGCATTATACAAGAATCGGAAGAGAGTTTCCATTTCATCCACAGAACTTTTGCGGAGTATTTTGTAGCGGAAAGTCTGTTAAGCGAACTTCAACTTCCAATACAAAATCAAAAGTTCCAAAAGTTCTTTTTCGATGAAATATTATTGAACGTTAAATATAAAACAGTTCGTGCGTTTCTCGACAATTTTATCACAGACATTATAGATCATTTACCTTCTAATATTTTCGAAAGTTACCTATCTTTAAGATATGATGTTGATTTGAAAGCTAATTGCCGTTTAATTCATGTTTTGGCAGAAGAGGGTTGTGCAGCAATTCTCCGACTCCTTTTTAAATGTATAGATTTTGTAGATGTTACAGATACAGAATTTAGTATTAATTTTGAGAGCGAGTACGTCTCTGCAAACACGTTAATTATTTTATATTCGCTTGTGCGGGAGAGTGGAATTGACATTTGCGATAACTTTGGTGCTATACCACTTCTCTACGCTGCTCAGGGAGGACACTTGGAAGTGGTTAAATTTCTATTCGAAAGAGGTTCAAATTTAAATCATATGGATTCACCAGTGAGACCACTGGGGCTTGCCATTGAAGCATTTCAGTTCAACGTAGTTAAATTCATGGTGGAACATGGAGCTGATTTAAAAGCAAATGATAGTGTAGGGTCAATATTATATGGTGCCATTACCATGAATAATGCAAATATGATCGAATACCTTCTGGATAACACTTTGAAGTGCAACAAATGGAATGATATAGGTGCAATCATACCGTACACATTTGCTTATTTAGGTCGATTAAGCCAGCTAAAAATTTGGTGGAAGAGGGTTTGGATGTAAACAGCACAGTCAACAATCAAGAAACTTTAATTTTCGGTGCTGTACGTGGTGCACAATTAGATACCATGAAATATCTAATAGACCAAGGCGCTGATTTAAACGCCAGGGATGCCGAGGGCAACACAATGCTCCATTTAACTCATACGAGTTCGTCGTTATTCTGGATCCCTAAATTGTGGAGAGTACTAGGTTTAAATGCGCACGTCAAATATTCTGATGGCAACATGGAATTAGTCTTTGCAGACGTGAACGACAACAAAGAAGAGTGGCCAATTGTTTTCTATAATCATTAAAAAATCATTCCATGGCCTTCTTATCATGTTGATGTCAACATTATTCTTATTTATAATTTTCAGCCTTAATCATATTTTTTTTATAAAACTTGTTTGGGTTCCGTACCCGGCCACTTGAAATTAACAAAGAAACCGGTAGGCGTCGTTTTTCCGACACAATTCGATGTACCTACAAATTGAAAAATACATGGTTCGAAATTTTAAAAAACAAAATCTTTAATCAAGAGGGTCATCTGTTAGCAAAAACTGAAATAAACCAATAAAGTTAAACTTTTGCTTTTGCACGTACAGAAATTTATAATGTAATAGCATGTGCGTCCGTGAGATGCCACTACCTAACCTGCAACTGAAATATTGAACGTAGGTTTCTAAAATTGTCAAGAGATGGGAGGATTTGTACTGTCTTTTCAGATAGTTGTTTTAAGGGTTGGCCAACGCAGTTCCACAATCAACAGTAATGCAAATTTCACATCATCATAAACAGGTAAACTGATTATGATTCGAAATTGCATGGTGCAAGTTGATAAGTTGCATGTTCTTTATTTGATAAGTTAAATTTGCGAGAAATATTCAATGGTCTAACATTTAGCTCACTTAATTTGAAATAGATGTCGCACCACATGTAATTTCCTTTTCACATTCACATCTTTTTTATGCTCTTGGTTGTATATCTGTCTGCAACTAAATTCCAATATTTTCAATCACATTTCAAGAAAATCATAAAATTTGCGATATTACCCATTACTAATACCAACTAACAAAAGTTTTAATAGGGTCAATCGATATAGGGTGTTAATTTGATTGATTTTAAACTTGGCCAAACACATCTAGTCGTTTCTTGGACAACAATGTTTGTAGAGGAACTTATTACCTGGTGATATGTCAGCAGATTTATAAAGAAAAACAATTTTTTACATACTGTCAACGTTTCGGTCTATATTGGGCCTTCCTCAGGGCTCTATAGTGTAATGTTTTTCTTTGTCCAAAAAGAATACAAAAATTTCCATCAAAATTGTCCAAATTTAAGTATAAAACTAACAATATGTGTAACAGCACATGGAAGCAATGGTTCGTCAATTTTAAACGTAAACATTCGTTTAAAAAAACCATACCATACCAAGATATCAAAAATTTTTACCCGACAGCAATTTGACAAATTTTTAATCGAAGCTCCAGATGAAGATGAAGGTAACACATGCAAATAATGTTTTTAATAATTTTAAATTTTATACGTGTGTTCTGTTATAGATAGTTGCAGTATTTGGCATTGCAAACTGACATTAAACGATATTAATGACATGAATTCTGTCATAACTATGAAAATTGTCGATAGCAAAACAAACCTCGGATTATTTGAAATATGCGGTAAAATCGGATGTTTTAATTTTGTTTCTACGTTCATGCATAAAACAAAACTGTTTGTACTTATTGCATAAATAACTATGAAATGTATACCAAATATGTATCCCTTCGTCGCGAGTCTACCAGTCACATTAGATTTTGTTTAAAATATTATAACGGAAATGTTCAGTTCAACCTGTTTACTTTTACTAAAATCCAAGTGATATCGCAAAATACTTAAATATTAAAAATCTAGTGCAATACACCGGACACTGTTTTTGCAGATTTTCTGCAACATTGCTTGTGCAAACGGAAGCAGACATGTTAACATTAAAACGCCATGGAGGATGGAATCTTCAACTGTATCTGAAGGCTACAATTCGAAAAAGAATTTTAAGTGAAAAATCTGAGACCTCCGCAACCATAAGCAAAAACAAAATTCGAAAAATTACGTGAAATGAAGTTTGTCCATCAGTAGAAAAATGTTGTGTGCAAAAAGCATATTGATTGCACTCAGCATGATTTAATTATACAATAATAGTTTTTCTTTAGTTTTATTGGGTTTTTGCCACACTTCTGAAAAAAATAAAGATTAATTAAATAAGCCCTTGCGCCAAACGGATCAGTCAAGGGTTATTTTTTAAACTAAATTTGCCTAACCAAAAAATCTCACACTGAAAATAGCAGATAAGTAAAAAATAACAGAAATCACATTACTATCGCGCACTTCCGTATTATTGACGTTTCGAAAAACTCTCTGTTTTCGTTCTCAAAATAGTAGTAAAAATATTAAACGTATGTCAAGTTTGACAGTTTAAAATATCTTTTTTTGCAATTAGTAACACAACGAACTTTTCGTAACCAGTTACATAATGGTTTTCATTATGTAACTAGTTACCTAAAGTAGAACGTTTTGACACTTGTTTCGATAACAAAAGATGTTACTTCAAAATTAGAAAAAAATATGTTTTTCGTTTCAAATCCGTTTCTACTACTGTTTTCATCATGTTTTCAAATCATATTCAAATAGAAAATAATTGCATCATGTGTAAAGACGGTATTTTATACAAAATAGCTATTTATGCCATCAGTTACGAAATGCCTAATTTTGTGTAACGCGTGAAATATTTGCTGAACGAACGAAGTGAGTTTCGCAAAAACTCACAAGTTACACAAAATTTCATTTCGTAACGTATTGCATACAAGATTTTTTCTAATTTTGAAGAAAGTAATAAAAAAATAAAATTTAATATAATTGACAAAAATTTGGAAAACATAAATTTAGTTTGTTGCTGTTACTTCATGTTAGTTGTCAGTTTGACATTTTGTAAAAAAGTCTAGACGGAAGGTTTTTAGCAAGATTGATATATTTTTAGTTTTATTTTAAAAAAATGAGTGATTCAAGTTCTGAAGAGCTACCAAGCGATATTGAAGAGGCAGCAGGTAATGCTCTATTATCAGTAATTCCTAAAAAGTCAAAGGCAGTTTATGATTTGGCATACGAAAAATTTGTTACGTGGTGTGATGAGAAGAAAATTAAACATGTTAATGAGAAAGTTTTACTTGCATATTTTGAGGGTCAGAAAGATCTAAAAGTTTCCACATTATGGACACTTTACTCAATGTTAAGGTCTGAACTAAATCTGAAAAGGAATATTGATGTTAAAAAATATACAAATTTGGTAGCATATATTAAAAGGCAAGCGGACGGGTACAGTGCTAAAAAGTCAAAAGTTTTTATTAAAGAAGATTTTGCCAAATTTTTAGTGGAAGCTGATGACAAAGGATACTTAATGGCTAAGGTTGCAATGATAATTGGAATGGCAGGAGCATGCAGAAAAGCAGAATTAACATTTCTTCCAGTTGAAAATGTTATAGACGAAGGAAGCCATTTTCGTGTTGATATCCCACCTTCAAAAACAAAAGTTATACGGCAGTTTGCAATTACCACTGGAGACATTGAAAATACGAATCTTGTTGAAATATTAAGAAAATATATTAAGTTGCGTCCCCAGGTTCTTAAACACAACAGATTTTTTGTAAAATATGCGAATGGAAAATGTACCAGAAATCCTGTGGGAATTAACACATTTAGCAGTCTGCCAAAAGTTATTGCACAATTTCTTGGTCTTTCAAATCCTGTTCTATATACTGGCCACTGCTTCAGAAGAAGCTCTGCCATTTTCCTAGCAGACAGTGGCGCTGATATTTTAAAATTAAAGAGGCACGGAGGTTGGAAATCTAGCTCTGTTGCGGAGGGATATGTTGAAAATTCCATGAATAATAAAAAACTTATAGCGCAAGAAATATTTGGTGAAACATCTAATGCAATGTGCGCCGCTTCCCAAATAACAGCAAGTTCGAGCAATGAAAAAAATATGTCGTCGGGAATTAATTTGAATAATTGCAATAATTGTGTTATCAATATTTATAATAATTAATTAATTTATAATTTATGTTTTTAACTTGTATTATAACAGTTTAATAAATAGAATAATTCTTTTTGTCACTAATTTTGAAATACATTTTTCGTCACCAATTGCATAAAATTTTACTTTATGCAACTAGTTACAAAAAGTAAGACGTTTCATAATGTCAATCAGTTTTAAAAAGTGTCACTTTATATGTCAAAATTAGAAAAATTCAATTTTACAACTATCACTTATTTGTAAAACAAATAAAATTGACTTCGAAAACCACGTCCATCTATCTTTACTAACGCTATATTCAAATGTATCCAATATCGTTCGAAATTATCACCTTAATAAATACTTAAACGTATCGCCAAAGCACAGCAGCTGTCCGATACTCGCATATAATCAACAGCAAAAATAAAAATACAAAAACCGTTAGCACTACTACGAGCGTGCATAAAATAGCCGAACTTAGAGCCAAAGCCACCCTTATGGACGAAGTGATTAGCCCCATGGAAGTTTTCTTAACTGGTCAGGCAAGTATGCAAATGACGGGTCAACATTTTATAATACTAACCCCTTCTTTAGGTTTGGTCAAACCGGTTAAAAGATTTTTATTTTTAAGGGTCATCCCAATCAAGGATATAGGGGTAGTTCATTGTTACGGGTGCACAGGTACACATTACGATAACAGTTTGCATTTACGTGCAAGCAGTATTGTGTACCTACGGCAGTAGGCCCATTTCTACTGCTATTTATATTATACAGGGTGCCCTGAAATTAAGGGGCAATATTTCTCCTGTCGAAAAAGTCAGACTTTTTCTTCACATAAACGTGAGTCTAACTGCTTCCTAAGGAAATTGTTACCTAAGTGACTATAGTATACAGGGTGTTCCAAAAAGGTTCCAAAATCAAATTTTAGGTGTCATTTTTTTTAAAGAACAACACATTTGGTAAAAATTGGACACAGGTACGAGGAAAATTACAGACGCAGCTCTTTGGGGAATTTTTACAAATCTGTTGATGCCAACTGCTTGTATTGTGCACTAACAATGATTATAGTAAACGAAAAATCTATTGTGTTTTATCTGTTTGGGTCTCAGTCGTAAATACTGTTGATAAATTTCATATCCGTTACATTCTGATCCTACGGTAAATACACGTTTCTTTTTGGTTTTGGTATACCATGTAAAGTTACAACCAAAATTTTCCCCGTGTCTTATATATATTTTACAGAACCAATTTAAACCAAATACCACTTTCATTAATAATGAATTATCGTCTGGAGTCGCTTCGAAAACATAGTAACGTTTTCCACAGTCAAAATCTTTGATTTCTTTGCTTCGTGTGTGTCATTTTGACATTTTGAAAAGGCAGGTAGCTTTTTATATTGTAATATATCTATATTTTCGTTTATTTGTATAGTAGTAGACCATAAACTAGATGCCTTCAGAGATTATGCTTAAAATGACGGAATACATCTTACTTTCAAAATATGCACTAGCGTTGCACTATCATCAGTTCTTAGTGCGTTTCTTGCTATCCTCCACTTGCCAAATATTTCATATACCTTCTCGTATTTTTACTTGAGCAAGTAGCTTGAAGATGCTTTTCAAGCGCCATTTAAAATGTCTTCAGAACAATTTTCTAAATTGTTTTCAGTAACAAGACCCATTTTTATAATTAATACATAACTTAGAACCAATCTGACACACAAAAATGAAACTTAATTGGTATTATATAAATAAACAAACCCGTGTCAGATTACTCTTTACTGAAATCTTGCATAAGAACCTACTATGAAGTTTTTGAAATTTCTATCTTTGTAATGCGTTTATATGTATCAATATTCGCTTATGACCTACTAACACAAACTGCGAAAAAATAGTGTAAACAACTCTCGTAAGAAAAGCAGTTTTAATGAACGCATACAACTTTTAAAATTTTACTTTTCTGGACTTGTTTGTTTAATATTCTATAATACTGTTTTATAAAAATTGGATAAATTATCTGTAAAAATTGAATATTTCTGATAATAACTGAAAACCTAGTCGATCATAACGACCAAAAGTGGTTGAAATGCGAGAACAGAAAATTGCTCCAGAATTTAGAAGCAGATGTGTTAATAGTTGACCCCTTCATTTAGTGACCTCTTCTGGGTAAATTTACATACCGGTCTGACCAGTCTTAAAGCCGAAGAGCCTTTCTATTGTCCCAACCGCTGACCTAGCTCACCCCTTGATGACCGAAATTTCGAATTCGGTCCACTGTGTTCTTTTAGTGCCCCAAAAACATTTGCCAAGCTACTTCCTTCTGGTGATCAAAAAGTCCTGTGTTCGTGAAGTGCGGTTCGGAGCAAATTTGGTGTATCTCATATCTTTTGTTTTCGGTATCGATTGGTCTTTGGGTTTTCCAAGAAAATGTCAAGGAGATGCATTTTTACGGAGAAAAGTGTGTGTAGTTGGTTTGCAAATCGACCAAAAAATGAAACCTCGTATTCTTTGGTGAATTTTAAGAGGGTCTTTCATGTATAGAAGTTCTTATTTACGACGTTTCGATAAAGAGACACAGGATGTTAAAATTTGAAAAATTAGTTTTGATTTTTTTTTAATGTTTTAAAAAGTAGTGAATGAAATAATTTGAAAATGGGTACATGGGTTTATACAGGCTGTATCACATAAGAGGGCCACTCCCATGTATCTCGCTTAATATGCGAGACACGTCAAAAATCTTTAATTGTTTTTTGTTGCATTTTTGGAGGTCTTTATGCTCGTAAGAACAAATTTGAGATCCATGGCCAACTTTATGAGTAATAACAAAAAAACCTGTAAAGTGTCCAAACTTTAAGGCTGTCTAACTTTTTTATTTTAAGAGATAGAGAAAACTTATTGGTAATAAATTTTTATTGCAAAATTGATATCTTCCACCTGATATAAACAGATTTTTGAAATATCGTATGTGGTTCGCTGCGCCTTCTAGGCGGATAAAATTTTTTTTATTGAAGCAGGCTATGGCCACCAAAAATTACCTGTTTTTTCGTATTTCATGCAATATACTACATGTTGCCCTTATCTTTCGTATTTATTACATTTTTTTCAATTCTAGTTAAAAAAAATATACCTAAATATTTTCGTGTTGCTCAAGATAATGTTGAACCTGTTTTAAAGACGCCAATTGCAAAAAAATAATAAACAGAATGTACTTTTTTATGCAAAACACAGATTTTCTTATAATATTACTTTATTACATTGTCTGTGTCAAAATAATTTTAAAGACCCAATTGCTTCTAATGTGAAAACCAATTAAATAATATTATAAGAAAATCTGTATTTTGCATAAAAAAGTACATTCTGTTTATTATTTTATTGCAGTTGGCGTCTTTAAAACAGGTTCTACATTATCTTGAGCAACACGAAAATATTTAGGTACATTTTTTTTAACTAAAATTGAAAAAATGCAATAAATGCAAAAGATAAGGGCAACATGTAGTATATTGTATGAAAGACGAAAAAACAGGCAATTTTTTGTGGCCATAGCCTGCTTCAATAAAAAATTTTTTTATCCGCCTAGAGAGCGCAGCGAACCACATACGATATTTCAAAACTCTGTTTATATCAGGTGGAAGGTATCAATTTTGCAATAAAAATTTATTACTAATAAGTTTTCTCTATCTCTTAAAATAAAAAAGTTAGACAGCCTTAAAGTTTGGGCACCTTACAGGTTTTTTTTGTTATTACTCATAAAGTTGGCCATCGATTTCAAATTTATTTTTACGAGCATAAAGGCCTCCAAAAATGCAACAAAAAACAATTAAAGATTTTTGACGTGCCTCGCATATTAAGCGAGATACATGGGAGTGGCCCTCTTATGTGATACAGCCTGTATATATGTTATTCAAAATTTTAAGGCTTTTCCTAAAATTTAGGTGTCCCAGTGGCGGAGATACAAGGTATTGGTGGCATATTTTTTTAAATAACAATAGTACGCCACCGCTTTATTGTATGATACGGATTCGTCTTTCGATTTTTCTACAAACTACTATTTTTATGTTTTTCGGAAAAAGCCTGGCTTTCAGGTAAACTAAAAAAACTAACTGAAAAATACTTTCATTTAATTTGACAATTTTTTTATTCTTCCGGTTATTTAATCGAATAAAGACTCATTTTAATGATTTTATTTTAGTAAATGCCTCCATTTACACGAAAATATAATTTGTTCCAAATTTATTGTTGCTTGCATCTGATGAAAAGTACTATTAACTCTTTGTTGTACTTGACTGATCTCAACCTACTATATTTTTTGTTGTGGGTGCTGTTATACACAGGGAATAATTAATACACCCCAGTAGTTACAAGAAATAACACTTTTTTTTCTATGAAGTGATATTGGAAGGGTTTTTCGACGTTTCGATTCTTTAGGTCCATCTTCAACTTAATTTATATAAATTTCGACATATAATTACCTACAATCAGACAAAATTAGAAAATAAATAATTTATAACAAAACATATACGTTAAACAATATATCAACATTTTTGTCAGTTATTGATGATGTATGTCGCCGTTTTTTGCTTTTGCAATGTTAAATATTTTACGTCACTATTTACTATATTTAAAAAAAAAAAATTGTACTATAAAATACTTTGGACATTAGAAAATATTCATAATTTTTGACAAATAAATATAGACTTATTTTTTTATGTATACCTAAAATGTATGAATTTTTGCAGACTTTTTTCTGGTATAATTATAGCGTTAAGGACACCGTATTCTTAAAACAGTGTTTTCTACATTACAAATAATTTTAAACATTTCATAACTGAACAATCCAGGGCTTAGCAAATAACAGAAACGTTATGCCACCTGCGAAAATATAAAGACACCGAAATAAAACGAATAAATATCAATAAATTTTTAGGTACAGAAATCTTTCAAAAAATATATATTTTTTTAATGTAATGTAGATGTAAATATTTTTGCACATAAAATTGTTCCCTTTTATTTATAAGTGGGTAGGTATGTGAAAATAATTGTCATAATATGAAGTTAGACTAGCACAATATTGTGCGTTACAAACGTTTTTTAAAAATTATTAATTTATTTGAGGATTATTTAAATAGTAAAAGTGGATAAACAAGACATCAAGAATTTTATTTTTGATAAAGAAGGTTGTTGAAAGTGCTTGATATTTTCACATTTTATGACACCTTAACTAACTACCTGTGTACCAAGTATAGCTTAAATATCTCCATTACATTAGTAATTATGCCAAAAAATCAAATTTTATCTTTAAACTTTAACACCCTGTATCTTCCTTATAAAGCCCCAAAATTATAACTATTATATAATAAACTGCCATTATTTTTCAAAGTTCTACTTACCCTCGAAGTTTGTTCAATAAAAACTGAATCACCCTGTATATCTAACAGTAATAATTAGTATTTAAAAAAAAGATGTCTGTAGAAGTGGACACAATTATTTATTTATCCTGATGTTATTTAAGAAATAGAGTCTAATATTTTTTTGTCTGTTTCTTTCTAGGTGAAATATCTTAAATTACTTTCATTTCTTAACTCCAACATAATCCGGACACCCTGTATAAACATATATAGATATTACGTATACGTAATTACGGACTGATCTTAAATGAAAGTAAATGAGAAATGGAAATGAATTAAAAACGGTTTGCTTAATTTTTCTAGATGGCAGTGGTTCATAAAAGCAATGGCCAATAATAAAGAAAGAAGTAAGATGGCCGCCTCTCAGGGAAAGCAATCAACTCTTTCCGATGTAAATTCACCCCTTTTTTACTCCCGGCCACCCCCAAACACCCTCGTTATGCCCCTCTTTTATTCTTTCACCCTACTTTTACACTTCTCGAAAGAGTTGGATGTATAATAAGTTGAAAAGAGAGGACGCCATGCTGAAATCGTCTGTCGAAAAAGAAATAGAAGGTCTTTAATGCACGATTGTATGGAGTACTGAGAAATTTTAAGTTTCGTTCTGTATTCTTCTTATTGATTTCTTTCAATAAGGTCTTTTATTTGAGCCTTTGGTTGATATACAGAAGTTTCGAAATGTATGGGCATTTTTAAATACTTTATACTCAAAATATTACTTGTGCTAAAGCTCCTTGTACCTCTTTTAATATAAATCAGTTCCGGCAACATTTTACATAATTTCAAATAAATTTATTAGGTATACTTCCCAATTCGACTTTTTTATGCAATCAACAATAAAACAACAATGCGAGAACACACTGTATAATACCATTCTTAAAAATCATATAGAAAAACATATGCTAAATAACATAAAAAATATTATATTAACTTTTTGCGAAATGGACTTACTCATGAACCAATTTTCAATGGAGATATTAGTAAAATAATTTATTTTAATACACTTTTTTCAAAATCTGTCAGTATTATGTCATGTTAATTTTGTATTAAGTGAGCAAAATCAGCGTAGGCCCAAAAGATTTGCCATTGTAGGTTTATTATTTTTCAATACGTTTTTATCTGAAGTTAGTGTCGATATCAAAAGTGACATGATCGTGAAATAAAGTACCCGAATTGTGAAAATTCACCTTTCTTAAGTAACGTTCAGATAAACGTTAGTGAAATGGCACTGCAGTTGTATTGTTGTATTGTAATTGTATGGTGTTAAATATTATTTACTCTGTTTACATAAAATTGCTGTAGACTTAAGAAGTTGGGGAATTTTTCCGCTGTAAGTTGGCGACATGCAAAAACTCAAGATTCTTGACCTTCGGAGAGGTTATGTTTATGTTTTGTCAACTACGTCCCTATCTACGGAAATTGTTGGTTTTTATCATTTGCCGAACAGTAATTAAAAGCCTACCCTAGATAAAATATAAGCTTACAATCTGCAGGAATAGATGGTCTATTTGAATGTTTGGTTAAATCACAGTATGCTAGTATACTGTGGGTTAAATGAGGCCCCACTAATTTCAGCAAGTCATCAAACACTGCCACTGTCATTCGGATGAAATGAAAAAATAATCGGCATTCTCATTTCGCATTTCTTTATATAAATTATAGAAATCACCTTGCATGTGCTATCTGCGGTTAATAGGTCGCACCCACCATCTCCGAGTTCTTTTCATTTTTTTTGCATGTATAGTTTTTATACATATTGACGTCGCTGCGAATAAGAGTAGCAAAAGTAACTGTTTCTAAACCAAACATTCCTCTTCATCCATTTTTTTTTTAGAAACAAATCAATTCTAAACTAAATATCTAAATTAGAATCTAATTTAAAAACTTAACCTGCAAAAATGTGAATCTTCTGTTTACTGTCAAAAAAGCAGTTTTCTGATTGGTCCTTGTATGATTGTTGGAGAAGGATTGGTAAAAGATAAAATGCTTTTAGCTTCTGCCATACAACTGCAGTACAAAGGCGTTACTGTTAAGTTTATCTGAACGTTACAAAAGTCACCCGTATTTCTCGCCGTTTTACTTCAGTATCTTTGAATATTTGCAGGTGGGATGGGTTAACAATCCTATTATTTGCTAAACCCTAGATAATTCAGTTATTAAATGTCTAAAATTATTTGTATTTTGTAGAAAACACTATTTCAAGAATACGGCGCCCTTTTTAAAAACTTTTCTGCAGTACCAATGCAACTGCACTAATCTTATGTGAATGAAGCTTTAAGAAACCTTAAAGTATCTTGCAAGGGTTTCCTAATCTCAGCTTTTGGAATATTTTTCTTATCGAACTATATTTTGTTTAACGTTTAGTGTTCTCTTCGGCACTGAATACAGAGGATGTCCGGAAAAATGTGGAAAATCTCTCTGGTGCAGATAGAACATGAAAAAATAAGATGACAAGTTCCTATATAATTTTTTTCCTACAGGCCCTCCCTACGGAGATATGTGTCCCTGAAGGACGCCGCTGGAAAAGGGTTTTTCTTGAATAACTTATAAAGTATTGAATATAACTTAATAAAAATTTAATGTGATGAACACTAGGAAGACCTGTGTATATCACACTTTCAATTTCTTGGAATCATACCATTCCATAGAGTCTATGTAAGAAGATTAATTTTCTCTTCGGATTACGTAATTTTTACAATTTTCATAACATAAATTTGGAAGTAAAGAAGTATAAAGTAAAAAACGTAAATGAAACAAAACATAATCATTTAATAATAATAATTTTTATGAAGTACATAGTTCATAAAATCTAATCCTAAAATATCATATCTATTTCTATTCGTTTTTGAAATGCTTATTTACAGCGAGCAGACGTTTCTCTGCAGAGAAATATGAAGTTAGCTGGCCGTACAATTTTTGTATAATTATTCAGTGAAATGTACGTTTCTTGCAAAGAAGGGAGAAATATAAATATTCCAGCTTCAAAGAATGTCTTTTAAAATGCCCGGCTTTGAAATGATTCTTTATTAGGAAAATACGAGAAGTGGAAACCTGGAAAAGCATTCTGCTCTTGATTTTAACGTTTTATTTCCATTTACATTTTAAAACTGCTACAGTAATTTTCTTCGACAACAATTACTTATGTTAAATACTACTAAATACAATATCAAAACCTATATAAGGTATTTTGTTATATGAAAAACATGCAGAGTTAAAAGTAATTTGTTTTGATAGCAAAAACATTATCCAAATGTTACTGCAGAAGCAATTTTGATAGTTCAATTTAAATAATTACTTGAATTAGTAACCAAATACTTTCAGGGTTATATTTGGAAAAATCATGCAAATTTCCCCATTACACAATATTTACCCATACCTATATTCTTTATTATTAGCTTTTGTAGATTTTTTACTGTATTGTAAAGACATTTAAGCTATAAATCAACCAAAAATTTGTTTTTTTCGTGAAATGTAAAATAAAACAGTCTCATCATCTATTGTATCTTGTCTGTGACATATTTATGTTCCGATAACCGTCGAGTCCAATTTGTTTTTTGATCAAGAAATACGTCTGTTAATTATGACAAAACCTGCGTTGTATATTATCCAACTTAAATCGCATCTGAAAATGTGATCTAAAAGTTGTTCATAAAGCGAAATATATCTTTAGGGCAGAACGAAGACGGGTGAAGTCATCAAAAAACGTTAAGACCACCAACTTAAAATTAAAACGGTAATCGAAAAGCAGCTTGTGTAAAAATTAGCTATGGAAGGGGCAAAAAATTAATGAGATCCTTGTTTTTATTGATTTTCTCCTTCAAATCGAGAGAGAATATTAAAATGCTTTTCTTATTTCGCAGCATTTTACTGCTCGCCCGGTTTTAAAAACTTTTTACGGCTTAGCGGAGTTAATTTTATATTTTAATGAATTTAATATAAAATATAATTCCGTTCGGAAAAAAATTTCTTACCTTAAATTCGAGTTTTAACAGAAAAGGAAATACAAATGAAAAACATTTTTGTTGTTAACAAAATCCGCAGTTTATTTACTAATTACAGAAGTATTGACAATTTTATGAAATATTTTTCATCTTCCATTTCGTATTTTGGTAAAACACACACACTGTGTTATGGCTTTTTACATATTTAGCTTTTATTTCTATTGTTATGGAAATTAGTAAAATAATATATGCTGACCATTACTATATGTAAATTTTTGATTCGAGAAATTAAATATATATTATTAAACATATACAGGGTGTCCAGAATATAAGTGTCGATACTAAACGGACTGATATATCTGACCAAAATCAATAAAAAACTTTTATGAAATAATGTCTAAAACGAATAGTTTTTCTACAAATACATTTCAAAAACAAAAATACTATTGCAATAAAATGCAAGACTGTGTTACGAAATTACAAATTAAGGTTAAGAAAAACTGTCTGTAACAGAATTTGTTTTCTGTATCAGTATTAAGGAAGTAAACAATCGAAGTTTCGCAGAATATCCTTAAAACTATAGCGTACGACAACATTGTAATCTATCACCCGCTGCGGTTAACAACATATTATTAGTCATCGTACTATTGTGGCTGGTGCGTTTCGTTTTTTTGTATACAGTCCTTGCTTGATACTTGTTAGTGTACATAAACAAAAATGAAAGAATTCTAGTATAAATGACCAGCTACCCGAAACGTACGTAAAACCCAATGTTTTTTTGTTCTACGATTTGACCAATATTCTCAGTAAATAACGTATTTGAATTATTACATATGATCAAAAAGATACTAGATATATTATGAAATGAATGTTTTAAAATAAATTCAAATAGAGTCCAAAGGGATCTTCCAAAAGGAAAATACGTCAACATTGTGAAATGTTTAATCTTCATAAAGATATGATATATTTTTAAATATGATTTTTTTTAAACATGTTTTTCTATGGGTAAATAAAGAACCCGAAACGTACGTGGTATTCGATGTAGTAGAATAAATTAAATACATTTTCAATTTTATAAAATTCGCGTTCTTTTATTTTTGTTTGAAATAATCCGGTATACCTATCCTTAACTGAAAAACTTTTTTTTTCGCTATTTGTCATTATTTGTTCTCAATTATAAGTTTATGCATATAGGTTAAAAATCACCCTGTATTATTCCCAATAAACTTATGTTCCAAGAAAGTCAATAAATTGAAGACCCAATTTAACGACATTCTTTCCGTTGATATTATTGTTTTTTAAAATAAAAACTTAGGAAAACCTGTATTCTCTTAATTTTCTTAAGTATTTTGTAATTGTAATGTGTTCTTATATATGGGTAAAATAAACTATATATTATTTTTATTATTATTTTATGTGTGTGTATTCATTAAAAATAGCTCCACATAACAACACAAGCTTATTTACTACAAATGACAGCTTTTGTGGGTTCAGTATTGATATTTAACGAGATTTTGTTCAAAGAAAAATTAAATACATTTTTTTAACTATTAATAAATAAAATTTGAATTGAGTAAAATTTCACCCAACTTTCAATTTGGGCGGTACCCCGCCACACACCTATTTGCTTTAATATTATCGAATTTATTGCCGTAAAGAAAACACAATTTATCTTTTAAGTTTCCAAATTAAAGCTGCTATCACTCTTGTATTTAAAAGATGTCCCAACTTATCTTCCTGCAGGATAAAAACAAGGATAACGGTAACTTAAGCAGCCACAAAGTGAGGGAGACGGGCGTGAAGTTGTGCACGGTGGATTTTTAATGAATAAAGTGTATTCAGGGAGAAACAATTTTGAAAAACGACTTTCTTTGTTTCAGGGCCATTAAGGACTAATTGCTGCGTTTTAATTTTAAGGTCTAAGATAACTTTTGACAATCTTTTGAATACGTATAATTTATTAGAGTTTTTATAAGGAAACTCTTTAGTAAACAGTTTTAATGTGTTTATATTATAACAACTTCGCTGCGGGGACTCCAACTTTCGAGGCCATTAAAATATATTAATACTTTTTTTTTTCAATCGACTTTGAATAAATTGGATGGTTATACAAAGTCATCCACGAAATATATACCGGGTTGCCCGTTTTTCATGGCTCACCATTGTCGTTCAGGACACCGTAAAATATACAGGGTGTTTTTAAATGAAGTAGCAAAAATGAGACCACAGATTCCTTAGATGAAAATAAATCGATTTAACCTAACATACCTATATCCCAAGTCGCATAATAAAAAAGATACAGGGTGTCAAAGTTAAAATTTTATTTTCGAGATTTGTAGATAACTTCTTAAAAAATCCAAATATTTACATAAAATTTGTAAATCAGAGGTTTTTGCGGGCGAGAAATTCAAATTTGTTTTTAATTTTAACGTCACTAGTAGAGGGCGCCACTTATGGTACATCATGTCACATTTTAAATAGCAGAACTTGTTTGCAGCTTAGTGTATCCATCTGACTATCGAAACAATAGATTATCGAGTAAAAACTGTTTTGGTTTGAGGTAAAGTGCCTTTTCTGCTAAAAAATACAGCAAAATTTTACTTGAAAAAGTTGTTCAGAATGGTAAATTTTGGAGACGCGCAAAATTTGAAGAAGATCGGCGAGGTTTGATGAATCCTATTTTCAACAAAGCACAAAGATTTTATTAAAGCAGGCCGATCTTTTTGAAATTTTGCACGTCTCCATAATTTACCGTTCTGAACAACTTTTTCAAGTAACATTTTGCTTTTTATATATTTTTAGGTATTAATAATATTGTGTGAAACTAACTACTCAGTGGACAAAAGCCCCAACCTGCGTTGAATTACACCCACAATATCTACCCATATATTCCTTATTATTAGCTTTTGTAACATTTTTTTACTGTTTTGGAAAGGTATTTTAAGCCAATATAAATTAAATCTCCTACAATTCCTATCAATGAAGTCATATGTATATTCTGTGATACCAAACATCTAGGTTTTTACTATTTTAGATATTTAGCTTCAAATAATTTTAATTTTTATAATAATTTTTATAGTTAGATATTTGATTCAACTTAAAAGAGGCCACCTGAAGAAGCAATCCTAAAAATGCAGAAATAGATCAGATCTCATCTATTGTGGTTGAATTTGTTGTGTTCCCACTGCCAAAAAGTGAAGTTACATATTTATAGAGTGTTTCATTAGCAGGTTAGTAGATTATTTTCTTTAGATAATTATTGAATAGAGCTTTGTCTGTGGAATTGTTCATTACCATACCTAGATGTTTGGTATCAGAGAACATACATATGACTTCATTGATAGGAATTGTAGGAGATTTGATTTATATTAGCTTAAAATACCTTTCTAAAACAGTAAAATAACATTTTGCTGTATAGTACCTACAGTTTCCTTACAGATACCTACGTATCACCATGTATAGAGAACCACAAGAGATATGTAGAGATTTGAAATTTCTTTTCTAATTCTAGGTCAGTTATTTGACAATATTTACAAAAAAAAGACAGACGAGGTTTGTAAATATCTCTGTACTTAACTTTTTTGTGCTACATTTTGATATCAATTTTTTGGTATACCTACCATGAATTTTCAAGGTGTCGCAGCTTCTTAATAGTAGTTCTAAAATACTATACCAAGTGTTGTTGTTGTTTTAAATTATTTTTTCCCTTACATAGACTTTATAGGGGTTAAATCTATTATTTTGTTGAGACTGAGAAAGTTACAGTGTAGAACAAGTACGCAGCTTGTTGATTTTTTTCTACAAAAACTGTGGCCGAGAATGGTCCGAGTCAAATTTGGAATTCTTTTTCACATTATATTTTATAGAATAATTATTATTTATATCAACAACAAATTACATCATTATTACTAAGAAATTCGCGCATTTTCAATCTAAATTAACGTATTTTTGGGCTCAGATAAAATCATTAAATCATGATTTATGTCTTTATTCGATTATATAACTGAACGAATAGAAAAAGTATTTGTAATTTTATTTACCTAAATGAATGTATTTTTCTTACCTTTTGTTACGCGAAAACCAGGCTTTTTTTGAAAACATAAGAGAGTAGTAATTTGTACAAAATTGAAAGATGAATTTGGAAATATCATAATTATTCCAGTGACGTACTATTTTATTCAGAAAAATATACCACCAATACCCTGTATCAATGTTTAAATAAATCCCTGTGCCCAATTTAGAAGTATTCCGCTCACTAGTTTTTTAAAACATAAAAAAATCAAAAATAAATTTTTAAGCTTAAAAAAACTCATATGAAAAAGAGGTTTCATTTTCGGTCACTATTTGTAAATCAGTAAATGACCCTGTATATAAATCTTCTGTCTAACTATATTTTTAATGTATTATTTGTTTTTAAACTTTAACCTCTAATAAACCATAGATTTTTAAAACAATTTTATATAATTATGTCGTTATTTTTTACTTGTTTCATGTATTCCTCGATTTCCTTAGTCTTGTATTTTTAAATAAACAATATTAATGTGTTATGTTTTTTCGTTCAACAATTTCGAAATGTAAGAATGAATTTGGAGCCGTCTGAATAATAATAAACGAACGCTTAAAACCTTTTCCTTTTCTTTCAGTTTTTAACTTCGGTAGGGTCCGAATAAGTCCCAAGAAAAACCATTTATCGATCTCGTTTCTCCCTCCTTGTCAAATCCTTCTTTTATATCTCCGTCTTTCCAAAGAAATAACAAGTTCCAATTATATACAAAATTAAAATTCATCTCATTGAAAAAGCGAACGAAACGAACTTAGTTTCTATTAAAAGTTTTTAAGAGAATTTTCACCCTAAAGAAATGTACAAGGAGTTTCATTAAAAACTTAAATTACACAAAGTGGGCGATTTAAATTAATAATTTTAGTTTTACTTTATTTGTTGTGCTGATAAATGTGGGTGTATTTGTTCGCACGTGTGGACACGTTTGTAATCTTGTAAGGTAGTAACACGTGTTAAAAAAATGTGCCAAAATTATTATAGTATTTTGCCATATTGAGAAAAAAGAGACAAGATAATAATTCTAAATCAAATTCAAAAGATTTTCCTAAATTCTCTGTTTAATTTTTTATAACGACGTGAAATATTTACGTAAAATTTTTGTAAGTTAGTTTTGATGATAAATTTGTTTTCATTTGAATAATTATTAATTATTAAATTTTTTTATTGATTTGTTTTTGTATTTCTATATGATCATTATACAACTACTACCTATTTAAAAAAAATTAAGTATTTGTCTTTCGTTAAATTGTTATCAATGATGTTTGAATGAATTTAAAATAGCTTAAGTATTGAATTTTTTGAATGGAAATATCTCGAAAACGGTTAAAGTTTTGGGGATTTACACAACGTACGAATTTTTCACTGAAAAAGTCCAAGTTATTATGATTTCAAAAAATATTTGTTTTACTGCAAGGTGACAAATAAATAAGTTATAGCAAAAGTGATATGATTTAAATTTGGCACTCTCCATCGACACCAAATTTGAAATTGTTACGTCAACAACTGCAAAAATTATTAGAAATATTCGTAAAAAAAATGTTTTACTTCAACACCCTGTATGTCCGTTAATATTAACATTCGCCTCCACACATACGTGTTCTTAATATTTTGGCTTAAACCAAGTGATCTGTGACCCATTATTTTTTAAACACCCTTTGTATGTGTAAATACTTGTTTGCTGTTGTAATTTTCTTTTAAAATGTAAATAAAATGATTAATTTTAAACTTGAAATTGTGTTTTATTTCATCTGTAAAATGAATTGGAAAGGGTTTAAGATTTAAAAAAAAAAATAAGTTGACAGAACATACGTAGTGTCCAAAATAACATACTATATTTTTTAAATTGTATCATCAATGTTTTTTTTCATATCAATCTTACTTATTTTATTTAAAAATTGCTAGTTGTAACCTGCTGTATTTTACATATTATTAGAGTCAAAAAGAGAGGAAGGTTTCCAATATCAAAAATATACAGCATGTTCCATTTAGGAAAACAATATTTTGGGAGATATTTATTGTAATATAATAAAGCATTCAATTGTTTATTTTTATTCAAGACAATCCCTACAGTAAAAATATAATCACACATACTTCAAAAAACACTTTTTTAGGTTAAACAGTGTTAAAATATCGTATAAAGATCTGAAATTAAAAAAAAAATAACAGCAATAAACTACTTGTACCATATAAATACACAGTATGTAATTCTACAAATATTGCTAAAAATTATTTTCAGGAGCTAATTATCACGCATCTACCCAGCGGTGAAGATTTTTACATTTATTCCAACCATCTGTATAATTTCATCGACATCATATCTGCTAATTCTTGTTTGAATAAGGTATTTCAAACTATGAAGGAGATATAAATGTTTGGACATTTTTTTACTTGTATAAGTCGTGTAAAAATACCATGTTAACTAAGAGTATCCCTAAAAATTTCGCCAATTCAAAATTTAAAGTACTTATATCTGACTCATTTTAGATTAAGCATTAAAGTTAATGTTTTACCACGGTAGTAGAAGAGCAAATTTATAAATAAACAGACCAAGGAACTTAACCGTTAGAATTGACAAAAGGTGGGAACTGTCTTAGGGAACATTAACCTCATAAAGTATTTGTTTAATATGAGATGCATCTTACTGTTAGATCAAATATCACATTTGTTTGTCGACCGAGCTTCGGCTTTCCATAAGAAATGTAGATGCTTTTCGTAAGATATGAGTGAAGATTCAAGACATTGCAAATACCGTTTTTAAGTCTTGTTTTTGCTCGATTTTACATGGTCATGTCTTGCATACAATTGAAGAACATGAAACTTTATTACAAATTTGGTAACACTAGTGGTTTTTAACTAAAATTGCCAATTTTTAAGTATACTAAAGAAGTTTTCAAAATAATTGAGATATTTTGAAGCGAAATTCTTGTATCTTTTGAAGCATAAATATTTGTTTTGACGTATTTGGCCCAACTGTCATAATTTAATGAATGGTATCACTAACTTCTATTTTTAGTGAGCCACTCTGTATATTCTCAAAGTAAAACATTTTCTTAACGAATATTGGCTTAAATCGTAATATTTTGAAGTGATAAATCTAGTATGTCTCCATGGGCCAATACTTCCTGACCACTATGAGGTCGGTCAGTGGTCGCGCAGTTTAAGGCGTCAGTACTTGAATCGAGGTGACTGATCGGTGTTGGTTCGAGCCCAGCTGCCGGTAGACCGTATATGAGCTATATTCGTGGAGAGGTTTGGCGCCCTCTCTGCGGGTATGGTAGGGTGGAAGAATGTTGGCTTGGGTCAATGTGAGAGATTGATACCGGCTAATATTTGACTACCCCCCTAATTAATGAGGTTTCCATCATTCCTGCACTGAATAGTGGTTAGGGCCTACCAACGTAAGTCGTTCCTGGGCGCAAAATGCGGCCTGCTTAATAATAATATGCCGTCCCCTCTCCCGCACAAGTCTCCGACTTCTGGGCTAATCTCTGTGATTAGAATAAGGGGTAGAGATATTATTATGTATATAATTAAAAAAATCTAACTATTTTTATCAGTAAAATCACTCACAATATTTTCCGGTAGCTTCCAGTCCTCCGATGCGTAATTTATTCTGGAATACTACTAATTATATACTTAACGGCAAACCAGAGTGAATTACGTGTGGTTTGCTGGCATAATGCAACAAAAACAAAGAAACAACAACTCAGAGGGCATTCGGATAGTGGCTGCCGTAAATTGTAATGCTGCAAATTTCGGGAACTCCCGCGGTCTCAAATAATTAGCATGACAAAGGTAATTTCATATGTAAATGTGATACCTGTACGTTATGTTATAAAAGAGGTAGCTGGTCTTTGTTGACCAGCAACTGTAGTGTTAATAGACGCTGGTTTTACTGGAAGATTTAATGGGTAATGTATTTCATTTGGTTTTCAGCGTGGTGGGCAGTCTGATTAATTAGTACAAACGGCCAAATGGACTGATGGTGTCAAATCAGTTTGACTGCGACGTATTGCTAATGCTACTTAATCTCCAAATCGTTGAATGCATCCAGGGTGTTCTGAAAAATTGATAGATATTCATGCAGTAGGAAACTACTTGAATTAAACACATAAAATCTAGTAAACACTTGTATCTACAATTACCTTATAATCGGATTTTTATTCACACATATGAACCGTATAAAGATACTTTTTTTAAAGTAACTTTATTTTACTAGAAGAATAATGAGAAAATAATAAACCAATAATAAATCAAATATATTTTTATAGTAACATTTACATTTATAGTAATACACATTTCGTATTTTGTTTTATCACATTTAACTTCCTTTCCGTTAATAACAACCCTTGTAGCATTGTTGTCATCGAGTTACGGATGTTTTTTTTTATATTTTTAGGTATTAATAATATTGTATGAAACTAACTACTCAGTGGACAAAAGCCCCAACCTGCGTTGAATTACACCCACAATATCTACCCATATATTCCTTATTATTAGTTTTTGTAACATTTTTTACTGTTTTAGAAAGGTATTTTAAGCTAATATAAATCAAATCTCCTACAATTCCTATCAATGAAGTCATATGTATGTTCTCTGAAGGTTAGTAAATTAGAGTATTTTCTTTGGATAATTATTGAATAGAGCTTTGTCTGTGGAATTGTTCATTAGCATACCTAGATGTTTGGTATCAGAGAACATACATATGATTTCATTGATAGGAATTGTAGGAGATTTGATTTATATTAGCTTAAAATACCTTTCTAAAACAGTAAAAAAATGGATATAACATATTCCACATCATTTTGACAAAATGCATAAGTAATATACTACTTTGTTCCAGGTTCTTAATAAATTTAAATAAATTACGAACTCCATTTCAAGTAATGAACAGCGCGAAATATTGGAAGATGGTAACACCTGAATCTCGATGTTGCTGGTGCACTGAGTTTTTTTAATGAAAATCGGATTCCATTTCTCCTCGAGAATTTTCCTTGCTTTCGCCTGCCTATTTTGTATGAAATTTTCTATGTAACTCTCTGGCATAGAAGTTGAACGCCAACCTCCATGTCTCTTGAGCATCGATATGCTGGCTCCTATATCTGCAAGGAAGGTTGCAGAACATCGTCTAAAACAGTGCCCAGTATACTCCGTAACATTGCGTAATCTAAGAGATTCGGCAACCTTTTTAGGAATTGAACCTATGTTATTTGTACCCACTACTTGTGTATTACATTTTGAATTCCTATACGTGAAAAAAATCGGTTGTGATCAATGGTGGATGGAATATTTGCGAAAAATTTTCAAATAATTGACTCCTATATCTCCCTCTGGTATTGTAAATAATCAGTTTTGTAGCTAAACTTTGTTAAAATAGTAAAATTCACCCATGAACGAGTAAATTTACACAATGTTATTTTCACTATGTATAAATATTTACACTATCATTCTAATATACTTTTAATTTCATTCGTGTCTCGCCTGGGTCGTACTTATTTACCCATCTTAACGCGGTTTGCATTTAAATCTAAGTTATTCAATTGCACCAATGTATCAAACAGGGGAAATGGCGAACCTTTTATATTATGCCTAAAATCCAAAATGATTAAGAGTACAATCTAAGAAATACGCTTTATCTCGAATTCTTATCATTCCCTACGAACCATCCGTCCCTCTCGCTCTACTTCGGATACGAAAACGCTGCTTCACGTTGCGCCTACGTAGGAGATAGGTCTTCGGATATAAAGACAAGGACAAGGGGATGTAAATTAGCCATTTTCATTTATTTCGCCCTCGTTTTAACTTTGTTTTTTTATAATGTTGTTTTCTTTGTATCCTCTCTGAGACTAATGGCAGGCTATTCAGTGGAAGCAATGTAACTTCTACGTTCAATTTGTATTTTAAATTTGCTATTTAGATGCTCTTAAGGATTTGTTTAGTTTACCGTTAAGCTTTGCCAATAATATTTGTGTTATTAATACAATGTCTGTTGAGTGACGGTTTTCTTACTTCCAGAAAACAACAGACTTGCACGACAAAATTGAAAATACAATGGAATTAGCTAGACATGCACTGGTAACAATTACATGTAATATTACACGATGAATTGTTAGTTCTTTATTGCTTATTTTAATAATGTGAAATGATCAACCAGAATGTTATCTCCTCTAACGGAGAATTACTATTTTTAGTGTACTATTACCAGTTCTATGTATGTAAAATTCATATACAGGGTGTTTTCAAAAGAAGGAGCACAAATGGTACCGGCGAATCTACACTAACTACTGTTAATAAAACACGTTTACATCTTAGTAAAATTTAAAAAAAAATGGACTAACCTATTCACGTATTTAATTTTAACCACCTCGTCGTAAATGCATGTCCTATCCTCTAGTTTTATCTACTTCAGAATTCATACAATGTCTTAAGATCGCCATATTTCTTGCTGTAAAATGATCACATTTGGGATATTTTTAGGTATAGAAATCTCGAAAAATAAAACACGTGGAATAAAAGTAATATGAAAAATAAAATGCTTGATCTTTTATTTGTCCACTTTTACTATTTAAATTATCTTCAAATAAAATAATAACTTTTAAAAGTGCGTATGTAAGTTTGTAACAATATTTACATACACAGTTATTTTTTTTTAAAATACGTATTGTGAAAGATGTCTGTACCTAAAAATTTGTAGGTTAGACCGTTTTCTGTCGTGATATATTCGTTTTACTTCGGTACCTTTGAATATTCCCAGGTGGCATGAGATAACATTCCTGTTATTTCCTAAGCTCTATATTATTCAGTTCTTAAATGTCCAAAATTATTTGTATTTGTTAGCGTACACAAAACTAATAATATACTTGCTATACTTTTATATTTGACCTCCTTGAAAATTGTTACTTAGGAATATAGTTTCTTTTTACAATTCTACATGTAATATTACAAAAGATGAGTGAACTTGTATAATCAGATACTTAATTTAATGCGTTTAACATAACCTTAGTTGTAGTTACAATATTTGTAATATTTTAGTAAGGTTGTCATGCAAAAGCTATGATTTCTTAATATTTTCTAATTGAAATTTGAGCTTACGAATACCCTCTATAAGCCACTGTTTTGGCCAGTCATCTTCGCAGCTTTAATGTGGATTGTGGATTCCTATTCAATATATCTCTGTCAAGATTTCCATAATAAATAAGTCATTCCTAAATAGCTAAAAACAGACATCTTTCCTATTTGTTCCTAACACATTATGCTTTTGGTATCATCTTCATATTTGCTCCATGTTTCTCCTTTTAATTAATAGATTCTTACTATATTCGTAAGAACAGAGAAAATAAAGAATAATTTGACTTAAGAATACCATCTATTTCTTATGTAGGCATATTATAATCTTGAATTAAGTATTCTTTCTTCAGTCAATAGTTATTTCAATAAAGAATATACGCCTGTACATGTGTAGCAGTTTATTTGTTTTTTTCCTTAGTGTCCAATTTTAATTTTTTTGGTTAGTCAACTAATATTTACCATAAAGTAAATCTATTTCATTCAGGATTGTTGGTAATTATTTTTGGACAATATTTTCTAGTCCACAGAAGATAGGTATCTATTTATTTTTTATATTATTTTAATAATAATCTCCCAAAATCCTATATTCTTTAGTAAGCATATATAATATTTTATTTCAAATTCCCATTATAGTAATTAGGACTAGAAATAAAATCTAAGCTTAGTAGGAAATAGCGAGACAAGTTGGTACCTGCGATGGGTAATGAAATAAAAAAAATCTACCCTTTTCTTCGCACCCTAGTCCATCAAGACCCCTATAGCTAAAATTATTCGAGAAAATACCCTTATCGCTTCTGCATATATTAGCATATGTTTATTATTTAGAGTATTATTCGGATTATTTTAAATTTCTCCGTAATTTTTAATTCCTTCCAAAGTTATCTATTTAAAAAAAATGAAAGCAAAATTTTTATTTTGACATCCTGTAACTCGGTTAGTTGGAGTAATAATACATAGTAATGACATAATTTTGATGTCACACATCACCCGTTTCTCTATGTATAATTCATTATGGCACTCCCTGTATATTAGAATTCATTGTTGCAAAGCTTAAAGATTCAACTATTTCTTGTATTAAAATATTGTTTTAACATCCATATACATTCGACATAGCTAATTTCAAATAAGGCGATACAAATGGTTATTTTCCGAAATGCTGTAAATATCTCAAAAATGACAACGACAAGGATGTAATACTGGAAAGTCTCATTAAAACAACATAGGGAATCCGAAAATCGAATAAAAATGATATACCGTTTAAAATATAATGAAAACTTAATTTTAAAAAATGATTTTCAAATAAATATATATATATTTTTCATTTTTTCAACATTTTTTCATCTAAAAGATTTATTCAAATCTGTATAAAAATAACGTTTTGAAATAAAAGAATGTTTATTGTTTGAAATGAATGCATATTTTTAATTGAGGTATGTGGAAAAGGAAAACATGTAATGTAATTAAACATGTTTAATTATTTTTGTAAAGTTTTAAAATGAAGTTGTATTATGTTACGTAATCTTTTGAAAAACGTAAATTAAAAAAAACAATTTCCTATTATAGTCGTATCGTCGAAAAAGTATTTATTTGAAAGAAAAAATTCAAATTGTTTCCTGTAAACAAAAAATAATTGTCATTAAGTGGCCGCTAGATGCGTAGTGGCCGTGCTATATTTCGGGTATTCAGGTATATTGGGTTTGAGAGGCATGAACAGCCAAGACTAGTCGTCAACTTACCTGTAGCGTACTGATGAGAAGTAATAAGCTCGAAACCGACAATGTTGACAATTTGCTATGGATTTTGGTTTAATTCAATGCTGGTAGAGGCATTAGCCCGCAGTCATTTCCTGAAATTCCTGAACAATAAGTTATTAACTTAAATAAGCATTAAGCAGACGCTTAATTGGAAAAAAATCTTTAAAATACACAAATATTGTTTTAGCATAGAATATAATTAAATCAACACCTGAAGCATGTCATTGAAAAGGAAATAATGTTTTTTAACAGCAACAGATGCTTTCTTTGCACATACTAAATGTACACACACCACTAAAAGTTTTGTATATAAAATGATTCGATTAAACCTAGTGGTTCTTCTTAATGTGGTAAAAAAGTATATGTACTTAGGGTACAAAAAGATAATAAAAAATTGTAGACCATGAACCTGTTGTACGAATAGTACACAGATATGAAGAATTTGATAGAGGGGAAAACAGACCACGTAGTGGACGTCCTTGAGTATCTAATGAAAGGGGGATCGGTATTTGATGCAATATGCCCATAGACACCGCACATCTTCAGCTTTCAGGGCCCACTTTCAAGGTACGTTTCGCCGTATTTCCTCCACAACGCAAAATTACGTGCTAGAAGACCATTACGGGTCTCCACTCTACTTCCAAGGCATCGTGCTGCCCGTCTGGACGCGAGAGCATAGAGGTTGGCTTTTACGCCAGTGGCGGTGGGTCTTATTTACAGACGAAACCAAAATTAGGCTGGTTACAGATGACAATCGACAAAGAGTCTGGAGAGAACCAGGCGACTTTATTTTCCTCGTGAAGTTGCTCCGTAAGGTGGTACCCTAATATTTTGGGGTGAAACAATGTTCAACCGCCGCACCCCATTAATTCGCATATCAAAGAATACGACCAGTCAAATTTACATGGAACAAGTTATTACGCCCATTATCTACCCCCTACGTAATGAATTAGGTGAAAATTTTGTGTTTATGGGCGACAATGCTCGACCACATCGCCCAAGAAGGGTTCATGAGACACTCGAAGCAGGGCATGTCAATAGATTAGATTGGCCAGCCAGCTCTCCTGACATGAGTCCTATTGAAAACATGTGGAATTTCGTTGCTAGAGCCATTCATAATCATATTCCTCCACATTTTCTAAGTAAGCACTCAGTCAGTTTATCGAACATATTCTTTTCTCAAAAAAGATTCGGAAAACAATATACTTTTATAAATGTATATGGTTTTTCTGACAAAACGATTTCTTTAACAAGAATGAGGGGGAGCCCAAGATTTTTGAGGTTGTGTGTAGCTTTGCGTTTTCAAATAAATGACTTGGTATTAGGAAATAAATATTTGTTTGGCCCTATACAACAAATAATTTATTTCCACGAAACAACATTTTTAATCGTCATCAAATGTTTTTTTTGCAGCCTGTATTTTTGCAGGATATTATTGCGACAACAATGGAATAATGTATTTGTAGAGATCAGCGTTCGTCGCATTTAACGTAATATCAAATTTAAAATTAATAAACAGATTCAGAATTTGTGAAGCCAGCAGAGTAATATTAGGAGTATTTTGTTTGTGGAGAAGGCACAACAGTAATTTATAAATGTTCCCCGATAGCCAGCGAGAGAAAATTAAAAACCGTTTCGGAGCGGCGAAGCTAAAAAGAAAGAAAACAGCAACAAGAGAGATCGCGAAACGGCATTAATAGCGGAGCAAAGGCGATTTTATAAAATGCTTGGCGCAAGTAGATAAAACGAGACAAAAATTATTCTTCCCCTTTTTATTTCTTGCAGCGTTCTCCCCTGAATGTTCGCCCTCCGCCTCTCCACCCAATGTTCCTTTAAGACGAGAAAATCATTTATCAAGTCTAATTGTCTCTTTCTTTGTCTGTCTTGGGTATTTTCTGGGCGACTTTAAAATAGTCCAACAGATTTTTTCCTTCAGGAGGTCGCTATAAAACACAAGGCATATACTATACTTATTTATAGTCGAATCTCTCGCATCGGGTTTGTCCAAAAGCTTCAACGCTCTGGGTGGATGGGTGGTGAATTATTTTTTTATTTTGGCTCCTTATTTAAGGATATTCTAGTTAATCGAATAACGAATATAATAATAAATATTTAGTCAACTTCAGTCAGATAAATGTTTTATACAGAATTTTTTCGAGAGGATTAAAGGCTGGTTAATTTTGCGAATGTAATTCAACGTTTTATCCACGACCACGACCAAAACCGGTCAATTAAGAGAGTGAAAGCCGTGTGAGGGCAGGTGGCAGATTATGGGTTTGAAAAACGTCATATTAAGAAATTTATTCTAATCAGCAATAATTGTCAGGTGAATACAAATATTTTCAAGAAGTTTCAAGATCATGGAAGAACCTTTTTCCAGTCAATGCTGTAAAAATGTGTAGAAAATACATCAATCTGCGACCTAAAAATGCCGGTGGGAGATTATTCTTGCGATATGTGGCTGGAAAATGTACTACACAACATGTAGGCATCTATACAATTTCGAAAACGTATTCAAAAGTGGATGCATTTCTTGGGCTCCCTGATCCAGAAAGTTTTACCGGACATGGAACGAGGCGTTCTTCGGTAACATTACTGGTCAATGATGCAGGTAATATTACCACTGTGAAGCGTCATGGTGGTTGGATATCGACTACTGTAGCGGAAAGTTATATATTGAAGATTCATTGTCCAGCAAGATGGCAATTGCTGATAAAAAATCTAGGTCCTACCTGGCGAAGTTGTAGGCCCTTCCAGTTCTTGAGATAAATGTTAATAATAATAATTCTAAATAAAATGCTACAAAATCGAAGCGTGGTATTATGAATTCTAATCCAACAGACGTATTATACCTTCTTAATATAGTGGACGTGGATAAAAAACTTTCTTCTTTTCCATTTTGCGAGAACAAAACACACTTGATAAAAGTGAACGTTATCATGTGAAAACTTTCCTATGTAAGAGGGCAAAATTTTAGTACTGTCTGATAGAGAATTAAACGATCTTTCAGAATCAAGGAAAAAAATATGGTGTTGCCATTTAAAAAAAATCGATGACGTCATTACTCGAAAACAAATGACATTTGAAAATCGCATTTTACGCTAAAATATGTATTTTTTATATTAAAAATCGACCTGTTCGAGGATATTTTCCAAAAAATAATTGTTTCGTTTTTATTGAATTTATTCCATACTTTTGGCGCATACTGTATTACTAAATTTAATAGAAGTTAAATATTGTACCCTGTGCAGGTGTAATTAAATTTGTAAAGAATAAATTAAAAGAACTTGTGTATTTTTTAAATGTCCTGAAATTAATGCAACATAGAGCAAGAGTAGATTCCTGATGACAAAATAATGCTATGTAGCCAAACTTAGCCAAAAGTTAGAGAAGATACAGGGTGTTAAAGTATTCGATATTTGTAACTTTCTAAAAACTCCAAATATTTGCATACATTTTGAGATCGGGGGTTGTTAGGAAGGAAAAATTCAAATTTGTTTCTTATTTTGACGTCACTAGTACAGGGCACCACTTATGGCATATCATGCTTCTTTTAAATGGCAGAGCTCTTTGAGACTTATTGTATATACATCTGATTATTGAGGCACTGTGTTTGATTAATTTTTATAAACTATTCTTAAAGCTGCTCCATAAATTGGATTCGAATATAGTTTTGTATCCTTTATAATTAAAAAATGAAATTTTAATTATGGAATTACATAATCATCAATATCTCGCGAACAGTAAAAGATAACCCATTACATGCTTATATCTATGCAATCAGGAAAAGTGGAGAAGCCAAAAATATAACTATATGTAGGTTGTTTCGTAAGAAAAAAAAAACAAGTTGATATCAATATCTCTCTTAATTGCTTTTTTTTATAAGAAACGCCGTGTACATGTATCTTTGTGTACGCACACTTATGTCCCTTTAATTCCTAATATCTGCTTAAATATACCATCCTGTATAGGAAAATTTAACGTAAAAAATACTCATTACGAACGCAATGGCCTCATATAAAAACAATGCAATTATAAAATTCCATTGTGTCGGAGAATATCCGGTATCAATAATGTATTCCGTCCTGAGACTGTATTTCAGAAGACAAAAGAGAAGCGAAATGTAAATAGTGTTTTTGTGATATCTTTTTAACGCCCTCCTTATCCCGACATTCATTTATTTCTTTGCGAGCGTCCGTCTTTTGTCTTGGTCCAAACAAAACAGAGCCTTAACTACCTTTTGTCCAAGTGTCACTTTTCTTTTGTTTTCTTCTTCTTCATCTGTACAGCGTCGTAAAAGTTTAATGCTGGAATGTATTTATCTATTTCAAAGGCAATTTCTAAATAATACTCGTTTTTTGTTCTAGGTTTTGTTTTGGAACGGTGAAAAATCCCAAGAAATACACGTGGAGGTAAAACAGGCATGTGAAATGTCTAAAAATTGGCGAAAAACAATATTTTATTACTTTTAGACCATCTAAAGTATATATAATTTCTAAATGCAGCACAAGTTGTCAGTTTTGTATTATTTTAAGAAAAAAGTTTATATAAACCTATATATTTCTTAGTTTTTGAAGTAAGAATATTAATGTTAATCAACTTACGCTACTGTTCAAAATGTCAATCAGAAGCTTTAAAAATGTATATTAGTTTAACAGAAAAAGTTTAGATATGCAGGGAGCGTATTTGCCAAAACAGGACAGTCTTTCAGTATGTAATAAAAATGGTGGTGAATAACTGAGATTCGAACGTATAGTTTGACAGTTGATCTACCTTTACGATTGCTATGGAAACTAAGGAGAATTGTTTTCTCATGGCATACCAAGCTATTTAATTTGATTTGAGCAATTTAAATAAATATTTAGCGGTTTGAATCGTTCGGTATTTTAATAAGTTCAATATTTTCTAAAGGTTGAGTTCTTGTAAGCAAATCTCTCCATTTCTTAAACCATTTTTATCCCTTATCCCTAATTTTTAGAATGCTTATCAAGAAACTTTTGCTAAGAACTGAAAGAGCGTTGCTTAGGTAAGTGTTTAATAATATCTGAATAAACCTACGCACAAAGGTTTAACAAAGTAGAAAAACCATGTTTAAGAAGTTCCAGGAAAGTAACGAAGCCACTTTGCATTTTATTATGGTTAAATCATTTAAATAATCCAGTCGTTACTAATAAAGAAAGTATAGAAATATTTGTTATAAAAAGGTTTGTTTTTCTTCTACACTTCAATAAATGTAGAAAAGCACGGTTAAATTTAAAAATATTAAAAAATTAAGTATCACAAAAATTGTAACACTTGGTATATAGGTATGTTTGTTTCAATCGACTCAAAATCAATCACCTCTTAAAATTATTGTGGTAGTGTAGTAATAAATTTCACACAATAATTGTTAACACCTAATAATAAAATGTATAAAAAAAGTATTATTGTTATTTTATTATTTACTATTGAGTCCTACTCGCGAAATCGAGTGCACAATGCACTGGCCAAGGGAGACAGCAGCCAGGAGGCAGATAAAAATATCGATTCATCGAATAAGATTATGCCACCCTAAAAATTGAAGTGATGGTTGAAGGGCAGGGTAAAAATCGAACGGCCAGATATCTTATTCGCCCTCTTTTGATTCTGATTTCCCCTAATAAGCATTCTCCCCACCAATTTTTCCGTCTTGCCCCACTACGTCCACTTTTTCTTTAGGGACTGTCAGTTCCAGGCCCTGAAAAATGAACGATATTTAAGAATGCCGGCAAGGAAATTAAACTGTGATTTTTCATTTCTTTATTCGAAAGGGAGCCTCCGCCTGATAAAATATCCCTCTCTATGGGTAAATATTTCGAGTTCTTGTGTTTATTCGGAATATACAGGGCGTGCTATTAATGGAACTAGCTATTTGTTGGTATCATTTATAAATAAATATTGAATTCGAAGATGTTAATTTTATCTCCGTTCTTAACATTCATATTTACTGAAAACGATGAATTTTGTGTTTTCTAGCGGTAGCTTAACAAAAGTGTGGGCATCTTGTCCTTCCTTTTCTTGATGCAATTATAAGACAAGATTTTTAAAAAAAGTCTTAGGAGACAAGGTAAAAAATAATGTTACACAATAATTTTTCATATTCAGATATGATAGATGTGACTGCTAATTGTTGATAATTAAATTTCAATGGGCCTGCTGGGCAACGAAAATATTTGAGAGGATTTCTATATAAATTACAACCTGACAATTAACAATTTAAAAAATCTGTTTAGGAATTTAGATGAAAAGACGCACTGCGGAATTATCCACAAACTAATTCAAGACGACTATCTGGAGCTGCAAGAACCAGTATGATCATTTTAAAAACGTTACATGTTGAAAAATACTATCTGTACCATTTTACACCAATTCAAATTTTATTGCTTGTCAATCTACCTTCAACATATCCAATTTGCAAGGGAATTTTGGCGCCTACTACGTTAAAATATTATAGGTACAATAAACTATGATTGTTGAAAAGCTATTATCTCGAAAATGACCAATTTCTGAGACTATTGACAAGTATGCCTTTTTCCTCAAAAACAATGTAGGTTTAAGATTTTTTAATAAAAAACGTGATAACGTGAGAGGTAAAATAGTCACACTCACATTTACATCACAAGGAGTGAGGGTTGTGAGCCGTCTAGAAAATACAGATACAGATGTTTTTGGATATGATTTCTCATATCCTTATTCCTATCCATAACATCTATTCCCAAAATTTTAAGTTGATACAGTCAAACACAGTGTAATTATTAAAAATAATCACTATTTAAGGTATATAAAGTATTTGTAATGTCATTTAAATAAAAAATATTCTCAGTTAGTTTAATAAGTTTTTCTCAAAAACCCTACTTTCTCACGAAAAATTGAAAAACGAATCAGGATATTTCATGACATAAAAATAAGCAGTGGCGTACTATTTTATATAGAAAAATATGCCGTCAATACCCTCTGCCACTGGAGCATCTACATTTTAGGCAATGGCTTCAGATTTTGGACAATGTTGACATAAATCCCTGTGTCCAATTTCAAATTATTTCACTTCTAGTTTTTAAAGTATTTAAAAGAATCAAAAATAGTTTTGCATATGTTACTTTATATGATAGACCATTACAAATCACTAAAAAATACGAGGTTTATTTTTAGGCCACCGTTTTTTAAATCACCCTGTATATATCAATTTTCTATAATTAAAGATGGTACATCTTTTACAATTTTAATTTATAATACATCAAATATTCTTCCCTTCCTTGCCGTTAATTAATAATTTGAAAAAGCAGAATATGAATTTATCAATTTAGATTTATTTTATATTTTCATTTTCGGTTCGGGGAAAACTCGTACCAGAGAGGTGGAACGAAATCCCCGTTACACAGCAAGACGACTCTTATTTGTGTTTAAAATATTCTGATTTAAATTTCGTGCAATAAAGACGGCCATTTCATTTTAATTTTTCATATTAATTCAGCTCCAGTTGAAAGGACTTCGTTTGGCTACGACGGACAAAAAGAAAGAAGACAGAGCTCTTAAGAAAACCAGGCGAGTTTTTATCAGAATAAAGGAAAAAGTATGAGATAGCGTAGCTGATGGCCGTCTTCTGTTTTCGTCTGATACATTGCCAAAAGACTTGCACCGCAATACACAATTTAAGCAACACAAAACGAATGCAACAAAAAAATACTATATAATATAACAATAATTGACAGGCACAATGAATACAAACATTATTACTTGCTTTTTGTACTTGAAAATCACTTATATTCATCACAGAATTTGTTTATATCCTATTCTATGTCTTCACTATACATATATATTCGTATGTACCACTTGAACATTCTCGCCATCTGGTGGTAAGTAGTTAAATCAACAGCAGTGCGGTATAGGCCCAAGTCTAAGCTCTTAAAAAATCAATACTGAACATAATCCCTAAAGAGAGCTGTAAACTTAAAGGGTTGAAAAAGAGGGTTGTAATTCGAAGCGAATAACTTATGTACCGGTATCTGGTACCCTCTAGCGGCGACTGAGCGAATGTCAAATTTAAATAAGACATGGGACTGTCATGAAATTCAATGTTTTGCTGTTTGGTCTTTTACTAATGTTTTCAAATGAACTTTTGCATTATAAAAAACGTATATAATGCAGAGAATTAACCTCAAAACAATCATTTCTTAAGAAACACCCTGTATAAAGTTTATTATCCTTGTAAGATACTGGAGAACACTGACAGTTTTAACATTTAAAAAAGAAATTGTTTGTTTCATATGTCAGAATTATATTTTGCAAAGTAAGTAGTGGGTTTTGGCTAACTGGGATAGATATATCGTTAGAAGTGACAGAATTAATATTTAATATTAATTCTGTCTTCTCTTCGCTAAAATATTTGAAATTTTGTTACACAATATTCTATGTGTATAGCTCTCTATCTAGTTTAATGTCCAGTGAACAACATGGCTTCCTTAAAGGTAAATCTATCACTAACTTAGTCTATAAACTGAATTTGTTAGTGAAAAACTTGACAAGGTGGATTTTATCTGAGGCTTTTGAAACTTTTCCAATCATGTTTCATCAAATATCTGGGGTACCTCAAGGTTTCATACTTGGACCTTTACTTTTTTTTGTTAGTTATAAACGACATTGTTGGAGACTTGCAGGTACGCTATCTAATGTATGCAGATGACTTCCAACTTCTATGTGAAATTGACACCATTGATATTTGAAATAGACTGCAATGCAATAAATTGCCCCAACGAAGATTCGCGCACCATATTCACCAGATTTGACTCCCTCGAACTTCTTCCTGTCTAGGACGGAAAGGGACTTGAAAGCAAAGCGTTTTGATGATATCGACGACGTAAAACGCAATATGACGAAGATACTAGCAGTTATCAAAGAGGACGAATTTGAAAAGAAAAGTTTTTCCAACAATAGAATGAATGTTTGGACTTGTGCATTGGTGCTAATGGAGAGTGCTTTTAAGTAAATTGATGTTACATTTGAATAAAAATAAAGTACATGGTTTTTATAAAAAAATATCGGTAATTTTTGGGCCCTCCCTCTTACTATTGAGTCTGGAACCCAAATTATGCCACTCATATTGCGAATTTAGAAAGAGTTGACCGTGTTTATGAAATCAGCTTTGTACCTACTTACTGGATGCTATGTACCTCCTCAGGGGTCTTCCACATGACTTATTCGTTTCCGTATTGTATACACTATCCAGGTCTGACAATGACAATGTTCAATTCAAAATTCCACGGATTTCGGCATCTTTTGAAGTATCAAATTATCTCAAAGTACAATGAAATTGAGTCTAATGTAGGTATTTATTGCTATTCAATGACAATTGAAAAAAATTAAATATTTAAGTAGAATTTAGATCTTGTATGGATCCATTTTTTCTACTACTTTGTTATATATATTATACATCATACTCTCTGTTAGGTACGTGTTTTTGAATACCTACATGAATAATCTTATTTATGCACGTATAATAGACAAAGTCGTTGACATTGAATCAGTTCAATGATTCCAAATTGAAAAAATATATATTAACATAATTATGCAGGGTATTTCTGCTGTTGAACGGGGTTGGTTCATTTTAGAATTGTTGAATAAGAAGAGAAAAATACGAAACTGAGGATCAGGAGAACATGACAGAAGTGAAGTGACTCCTCAGTGAGCTCTTGGTTTTTTCAAGTTTTATCAGTAAGCAGGCGATTATTGGGTATTCTGTGTTTAGTCTGTAAGAATAGGTTTCTACCTAAGAGCGTAGTTCACTGTGCGTTATATTCTCAATAGCCAAGCTTAAATTGCCGATCTATACTAATTAACAAAACTAATGGCCAGAATGGTCATTCCGGCCATTCAAAATTAGCATTTTGACATGAAATAACGTTTCTTCTTTTGCATCTTCTTCAGCTTTGCTTCTTGACCTTCCCTAACTTCAAACGAATAGGATAAGTATATTTTACTTATTATATATTTTTATCTTTGGTTTCAAAGGATTTTAGGTAATGTTTTACAATTTGCATAACACAGAACAATACATCAGTTAAATTATAGCAGTAATCAACAGGTTAACCAAACCTTTCGACCATGTCATGCCGCAAATGAATCAAAATTGACGGATATCATCTCGTAACCGCACCCCGATGCATTACAAGTTTCGGGTAAGGTTCAGTCTCTTTCAAAATGAGATAGGTATTTGCTATTTTTAGGCACGACAAGAAGGACAAGATTTCAACGACTAATTTAAAAAATGATTGAAGTTGGAACGTACGATATAGCATAAATAGATATAAAATTTACAGCATATGTTCCTACAGGGCTATATGTTGAAAATGGGACTGCTCTTTTTACAGGCGTTTGTAGGTTAAAAATATTTAATTATATCTTTAATAACCAAGATATTTGCTTTTAAAATGATTAGGGCGTCCTTGTATGTTTATCATGGTCATGGTAATAGGCAGACAATAGAGAGTATGTAGAATAAAAAAAAAATTAAGTTCTAATGGCATTAAATTTAACAAATCAGCAGATGAAAATCATTTGGAACAAATTGTCATTTCATAACAATTTAATGTGTAAAAATAAAATTATTCCTAAAGTTGAAGTTTTTAAAGAAATACTAGTACCCTTGGCATAACCAAATTTCATTATGTAAACCTTAACAATATGAGACAGTTTCTTGTCGTGTTGTTCCACTTGAAATTTGTTCAAACAGGAAATAATTTTTGAATGAGTTCAAGAAAATACCGTCCAAAACAAAGCTAGGTAATGCCCAATTCATGAAAAATACATTGAATTTGCGATATATTTATTCAACTTTGGGTATATTTTAGTAGTACTATCTACTGCATTCACAATGATGGCTGGCAATAATTCATAATTGCTGCAGGTAAAGAAATTCTGGTTGTTGCAGATGCGTGCGATTGATACTTAATTATTGGTGTAATTTATGATAAGTGCTTGGATAGGCCAACCAACAACTATGTAAGTAAAACTGATGCATTAATTTATTACTTGTACTAGTACAGTCCCAGTTTTGGTGACATTTTTTGACAATTGCTACTTCCAAAATAGAAAAATATGCGAGATACCCAAATAAATCCTGGATTTGTGATATAACATGTATAAAAGTGTATTAAAAAATATATATTATCTGAATTTGATTTTTTATTCGAAGATTAAGGATAGTGTGGCAAAACTTGAAATGTAAATTTTTCTCAATTTCAATATAACTAAATCAAATAGAGCGAAACAGAGCGAAAAAGTTATAGCTATTAGAAGTTGTATATAGGTAAGTTTCTAAGTACTCCAGAAGAAACATGTTTACTCATGAAGGTTGCTATGATAATCAGCATTTTTGCCAGGTATCAACTATTTAAATATTTTTCGAAAATATACTGAACATCATCCTCCTAATGCAACTCACAGGCGGTTTTTTTGTATTCTACAGACAAGGAAAGTGTACGTCCCAACTTGTTGGAGTTAATACTTTTGGAAGCATTCCAAAAATGCAACAAAGCTTGTATTGGAGAATCCCGAAGAATACACTAGATAATGTTTTAGAAGGTCCTCAGCCTTCATTTTGGTTGATGGCGATGCAGAGATGCAGATGTCAAACGTCATGGGACTAGAAATCTTCTTCTACGGCATAAGGCTATATTGGAAGTTATGTGGAAGAGCGACCTGGTTGAACGTCGCCTCCTCGATATAATAATATTGTTAATTATTTATGTTTGCAAGAAAAATAAAGACACATTATTATTATTATTATTATTATTATTATTATTATTATTATTATTATATTGAGAGTTCTTTTGAGAATAAAAAAATATAACACGGATTTAACGAATGGAAATTGGAACTCCATCACTTCTACTTCTGGTATACAAATTTCTAGTTCTAAACAATGTTCTAAACAATGTATTGTTAATTATACAGTATGCGCCAAAAGTATGGAATAAATTCAATAAAAACGAAACAATTATTTTTTGGGAAAAATCCTCGGACAGGTCGATTTTTAATTTAAAAAATACATCGTCATCGATTTTTTTTTAAATGGTAACACCATATTTTTTTCCTTGATTCTGAAAGATCGTTTAATTCTCTATCAGACAGTACTAAAATTTTGCCCTCTTACATAGGAAAGTTTTCGAATAAATGACGATTGAATGTTAGAAAACGTAAATTTTATCCATAAAAATGTAACAATTCTGAGGTATGTAAAATAAAATACAATTGATTAAATTTTATACTTAAATTAAATGTTCGAATTGCCATCCATCAACTTCTTGACAATGCGCAAGTCTGTGAAGAAATTCTTCTTGCACATTATGAATGATTTCTGGGGTAACTCTGCGTATTTCGTCCCGAATGCGATTTTGAAGTTCTTCTAAATTACGTGGTTTATTAATGTACACTTTTGACTTCAAGTATCCCCATAAAAAATAGTCAAGAGGTGTAAGATCTGGCGATCTTGCAGGCCATTCTATCGCACCGAGGTGCACCGTCTTGCTGAAACCATATGGTATCGTCAGTAATGTCAGGGTCATTATCGTTAGGAAAAATTACTGCAAGGGCTGGAACAACATTCTAACATTAAATAGTCATTTACTCGAAAACTTTCCTATGGAAGAGGGCAAAATTTTAGTACTGTCTGATAGAGAATTAAACGATCTTTCAGAATCAAGGAAAAAAATACGGTGTTGCCATTTAAAAAAAATCGATGACGTCATTACTCGAAAACAAATGACATTTGAAAATCGCATTTTACGCTAAAATATATATTTTTTAAATTAAAAATTGACCTGTTCGAGGATTTTTCCCAAAAAATAATTGTTTCGTTTTTAATGAATTTATTCCATACTTTTGGCGCATACTGTATAATAAACCTTAAGTTTTATAATAATTTGTTAGTAATAAATAAATCATTTTTCTAAAAAGCGGGGAACAGAAAAATATTTATAAAAACGGTTTTTCTTTTCATTACAGCACTAGTGTAGTAATAGATACCATTACGAAACAATTTACAGAACTGTAAAATTCATATTTGCAAATATAGAGTAGATAAAAAATATTACCATCCCCTCCCTTGCTAAAAAGAAAATCCTAGCATTTTTAGTCTTTCCTTTCGAAAGTGCTCGTACAAGACCGAGAGCAATAGATATTATAAATATAACTACACATTAAGGTTAAATATTAAATCAGCTGTCACACATTCATACCATCATTCCACACAAATCAATCCTTTGTGTCGCTCCACGAGTGAAATAAATCTTTTATCATTTCGAAATCGAATTTCAATCTTCCTGACGTCCGCACAATGTGATAATCTCATTGTCCGAAGTAGTCGATGTCGAGCAATAATATCGGGCTGTTGGAAGACATTACCGAAGAAAAATGATAACACAATCGACCAATTGTTAGTACTTTCTACAATGGAAAGCTGGCATTTCATCGCTTTTTCGTGCTTCTAAGATAAAGTTAAGAGTATTGATGCAAAGCTTGGTCCCGCCTATTTCGCGGTAACCTAGGTAACCGGCTCTAACCAATGAGATATAAGTATTTCACGTCTTACATCCACCAACTTTTATATTATGACTTAAGAGTGTACAGCAGTAAGGCCGAAATTTGCTTGAGATAGGGGCAGTTTTTAAAAAGGGAAGGAACGGCATGGGAGGGGATAAGGAGTGGTTAAGGTGCAGATAGGGGTCGAGATGGAAAGGGGTGGGTTAAAATAGGATATTTTAAGGGTAGTTCCCTTATCCTTTAGGGTTGTTTCGCTCTGAGATTGAATTTCTAATATGTGTTCTGTTTTTGATTAAATTTATGCCGTTAGTTTTAGTTTTAGGTCCCGGCCAGTTCTCTCTTCTACGGCATGGAATTTTAAGTTGGTTTCAAATTGGTAAAGTTTGTTTTAAATTAGTTGCTATGAATTATTGCGAAGAAAATATTTCATGCTTTTCGCTGATGTGCCTAACTCTTGCTATCATATAATTATTATGTTGCATATTAGATTATTAACGACCTGAAAACTAGACAGTTTTTTAATTTTATTATATTTTTTTACATAATACTTACGTATAATTAGTATCAGATATAGGTACCTATATAATACACAGGGTGTTTCTTAAGCAGAGGTCACAAATTGAGGGGTGTATTCTGTGGCCAACAATTAGAGCTTGTTGTTATATAAATGTGGAGTCTTAGGGCATCCATTGGCGTGCACAAATTTTTTAAAAAATCAGTTTTTAATTTTAATAATTTAAATTCTTAACCGCTTGAGATAATTTAACCAAATTCGGTTAGTATGACATCAGTAGGTGTGAAACGAAACTGGCCTTAGGCACTTACTAGTGGCGGAGGTGTGGGTATCATCGATTATTATTTGCAAAAAAATATATCACCCTGTATCACCTATATTACAAATAAAATAGGTTGTCATATGATATGCGCCATTGTATTACCTTCACTTTTTGTTTCTTTACACTTTTTTGTATTTCAAATCGAGTAACAACAAAATTGATTTATATTTGGTCAAATTACTTAGGGAGAGTAGGGAGACTATGCAAAACAATAATAATATGAAGCCGTCATTATTTAATTTTGTGTATTTTCGATGTGTCAATAATGGCTTACACATATTCAATGGACTGAAATGGCCAATATGATTTTACATTTATGGCAAATAGAAATGATACTGAAGCTAGGCGAATTTATGTAGAAAGATTTCCAAATCATCCAAACTCTAATGCTATAATGGAATCTCGATTTCAACATCAGTTTTCTTTGAATGTATGGGTGGGTATTATTGGAAATGTTTTTGTTGGCCCTTACTTTTTACCAAGATGGTTTCTGCATTTTAGTTTGAGTTCTCCTGAATTTCTAGATGAAATGAAAGATTCGGTCGTAACGTCATTGGACGAGGCACTCAAGAACTAGGTTAACTTTGACCACCCAAATCACCCGATATGAACCCAATTGATTTTTTTTGGAATATTTCAAGACATTAGGTTACAAGGTTCACATTGAATCTGAGAAGCACTTATGTCAACAAAATATAGTTGGTTATGATGTGACGTGTTCAAGCTGCAACTTCAAGCAGATTTGAAGCATATATTTTTGGCTAAAGGTGGCCATTTCCAACATTTGTTATAATAAATCATAGTAAAGTAATTCTATTGTTAATTTATTATTTTTTTAAGTATTATTTTCAGTAATGCAATGAGTATTGTAAAAATGCACTTGATTAAATAAATCAATTTTTAATAGTTACAAAATTGATTTTTTTTTAATTTTTGACACGCTGTAGCTGAACAATGACTGGCCTAAAACCCTACATATATATAACAAAAAAATCTTATTTTTGGCTTAAAAACACCCTATATATCTCATTTTCTTCACGAAAAGTGTGGCTGAAATTAGTCCATAATTATAAGACTTTTATATACAAAAAAAATTCTGCATGGTACATGCGGTGATTCCGCCAAACTATCTGTGTATTCGAATGTACGATTTCAGTACATCGTGCCTTTTTCATGAAAACAACCTTGCTAGTTAAGGTCGCCGTATTCCTCTTCGTAAAATGAAAAAATTTGTCGTGTTTTTTAGGTACATAAATCTCAAAAAATAAAACACGTAGAACAAAATAATATCAAAAACAAAAGTCTTGATATTTCGTTTATATATTTTTACTATTTAAATTCTCCTCAAATAAAATAATAACTTTCAAAAAACATTTGTAAGACAGGCATTATTTTGCTATTCTAATCCCACATTTTAACAATTATTTTACATACAAACAAAAGTAAACAATCTTATATAAGTTTATATTATAACAATATTTACATATACAGTTAAATGTAGAAAAAATACGCATTTTGAAAGATTTCTATACCTAAAAATTTGTTGGTTAGATGGCTTTCTGTCCTTATACATTCGTTTTACTTCGGTACCTTTGAATATTCGCAGGTGGCATGAGATAACAATCATGTTAATTGCTAAGCTCTATATTATTCAGTTCTTAAATATCTAAAATTACTTGTATTTGCAGAAAACACTATTTGAAGAATACGACGCCCTTAATGAATTCTAATTAAGGGACTTTTTTGGGTCGGTATTTTGGGCGGCGAAGGCAAGAAGGTCCGTATTGATTAATGAAACATTCTTCATACACCAAATGGCCTTATGTGTTCAAAGGACGTTTCTGAAACAATAACTCTAAAGCCTGTAAGTTAGTTGGGGATCATAATATAGATAAGTTGAAGGATATGAAATGTTATATGCAAAGGATGAGGAAGTTTGAAATTAATTTCATTAGAAAGTTTCCTAATTTAATCTGTCATGTGCCAACAGTTTGCAAGAAAAATCCCAACTGGTATTACACGAAGCTCTGTAATTACCAGCGAAAACTAACAGCCTGATTGGTGATTAATTGTAAAATTCAGGTAACCGGAGACCCGAACAGAAATGTCCAAAACACAGAGTGTATGCGGTTTTTTTGTTAACTGAAGTAAACGTCAAATGTTGTGGGAAATATCAACAGTGGGGAATTTGCATGCATTTTATATTGGTTACAGGGTAATCTTTCAAACATATTGAAACGTGGTCGAAAACGCGATATCATTGGTGTCACCTTACACGCCATTCGAGGCAGTTTGTTTCTGTGGATACAGGTGCAGGTCACGGTGTTGCTGATATAAACAGGGGTTTGTTTCTTGTATGTTTGCATTTTTGTGGTATTTGTTGGTCATAGATACATAGTGTAAATACTGTGTAGGTAATGCCCAAATTATTAGTGGTGATGTGGTGAACTTACGGTATTGTTACACGTAACTAATTCCTGTGTACAATATAGATCCACTCGTGACAATTACGGCGACAATGCTGTTGGGTAAGTGCCAAATAGATTGAGGTATTTATAAAATTATGCCATCTGATTTCACATTAAACTACTTGTTTTAATTTGAAAAATAATAAATAAAAGGAATGAATAATGATATTTAACATTTATTAAATTAATATAAAAAATTTTTATTGCTATTTACTATTGATTTAATTTCTCCTTAAACATTAAAAAAAATCATATTTATTATTTTTGTTTCTGTTATTACTGTAGGTTTGTCCTGCAGCAACTGGAAATGATTTCAAAATTTTGACATGTATGTCATTGTGTAATTATTAGTATTGGCTGGCAAAATTTGAAAAAATCTTGTTCTGTTTCTTTAAAATCTTGTTCTTGCTCGATCTTGGAAGATCATGGCTTGTATTGTATTGCGAATGTCTTGCTCTGGCAAACAAATGAGACACATAAAATTATTTCGCTTTTTATAGTAGTGGTGGTTACTCTCGGTCGGCTACGGTCCCGCTCGGAATTCACACGTAACTATCAACATGGTCGTTCGTTCACAGTGATCGATTGATAAACATTATAATGCACAGAAACTGTCAGTTTTACATAATAAGTATGGGATGAAATAGGCTAAACAGAATCGGAGTTTTTCACTCAAGTGGCAGTGAATTTATAATTAATTCTAGTTCAGTAGAACAATAAGCGTATATTTTTAAAATAATTTTATATGCTGGACTGTTAGCAGCTGACTATAGACGGTTGAAAACCTTTGTGAATTTTTGTCGGATTTTAAATAATTTTGAGTGAGGGTTGAAAATATAACCTCAAATAAGTTGTAGTATGTGTTTATTGATACAGAAACACAAATAAACATAAAATGTACGGTGTTTTGTAATATAATAATATAATATGTTTCATCCTGATCATTCTAGAAAATTCAATACATAAATTATGTAGATTGCCGATTACGTTTCTCTATTTTTTGATTCTAACCTGTTTGAAGTGAATGAAATAAATATACTAGTATGTATTGCCCCTTCTATTTGTACAAAAAGAACAAGTTTGACTATTTCTAGTTTCTGAGTTAACAATTGTATCTATAAAGTTTCTTTCGCACGGTTTCTAATACTCAATGTCTGACCATACTTACGTGACAAGTTCAAATGTTGACCACTGGTCATTCTCATGTCCCCTTAGGCAATTTTTGAGGTGTTCATTCTTGTATCTAGAGGGTACCTGTAGGCAGCGTCCGTCACTTAAAATTTCCCAGGCCTGTATCTTCGTTATTTTTCAAGATATCTTGGTGATCAAGGTAGGTATGATTTTGTAGTTATGTTCTGTTTTTATCGGATCTCAAATTTTAGATATATAACGATGCTAAATATATCAATGTTAGATTCTGACCATTTGCTACAGTTTTCTAACTGCGACTATTCTCTGTAACATTTTATGACAAACCTCTTTTGAAGTTACGTTTATTTTCATTGAATGTAAAATCTCATAGGTCTTCTGTTGAAAAATCATGATCGTTAATATTTACAATTTTTAGCGATTTAGTGAGTGATTTTTAATTTATGGTGATGTAAAAATGCTTTAGCAGAACGAGTTTTAACATGTGCCAAATGCAGCTACTTTTACCGCGGTGTACAGTTAGTGTAACCGAATCGTGGAAGAGATGGATGTCCTGCGCGTCCACGGCGTATTGCAGCAGTGTGGCGTATCATACATGAAGCTCAATTATACCCGTACCATGTACAACGTGTCCAAGCATTAATAGCAAGGATTGGACTGGGAGGATTGGTACCATAGCCGCCACAATCTCCTGACTTTAAATCATTTGAACTTTTTTTGTGGGGATATTTAAGAAATGAAGTGTATCGTATACCGAAGTGGACTCTATTGATGTTTTACTTAAACGTGTCATAGCTACAAAAGGCAGAAACATTTGTGTTAGTTTGTAGAAGCTGGGTAAAACGGGCCTAAAATTTTGTTGTTGCAACATCAGGTACTTATGTCAAAAATTGTATTAATTAAAACCTCAAATTATCAACAGTAACAATAGCGGCAAAAGCAATTGGATTTGCTGTATGAAATAAAATTTTGAAATATTTTACAGTGGACCAGTTTCCAGTGACGTGGAGATGGATTTTTCCCCTATACAGGGTATTCGCAAGACTCCTTGCCACCATATTCCTTGTAAAAGCAAGACAAGATGCCGTCTTCTTTATACGGTTTTCATTTGAAAGACTTTTACCAAGTCGTTAATGAAAAATAGTTTATAAACAGTGGCCACTAAAAACTAAATTTTAAAAAACTAAAAATAAGATAAAGCAGACTAGTGTACCTAGTTGAGGGTAATACAAACTATTGCCTTAACAACAAATTAAATATGTATCTCGATGTTCAAGGGTCGGTAGAAAAACCAGCGGTCAGCATTGACCAGTTCAGACAGCAACTATTATAAACGTGTGAAAGAAACTTTATACAGTTCTCAATTCGAAAACTAGAAATAATGAAACTCGTCCCGCTTTTGAAGACCAAAACGTGAATTTTCAATCAAGTTTCGCCCTTCGAATTTTTATTAGGTAGTCATTTTAATGGGATTGATTTGAAAAGGCGCTTCTTTCGAAATACAAGTTCGAATAGGGGAAAAATTATATGTTGTTGTACGATATCTGTATAAGTGCTTACAGGTAGGTAGTATTTTATAATTCTCTAGGAAGTCAGTTAGGACAAAAATATACAGGATGATTCTGAACTTTTCTAAAAAAAATTTGAATGCACAGGCGACTCTTATAAATACAGTTTTGTAAAAAAAAATAAAAAATGCAGTTCGAAAATGATTTAAAAATACACTTCTACACGGCACTGGAAACTGGTACACTGTAAAACCTGATAAGGTGGTAAAGCATGCTATTGGTGGCCGGACAAAAAATAGAACGAAATTGCCAAGGAAAGAAATAAATAACATTTAATATCACCTATTTTATACAGCAAATTCAACTGCTTTTGTCGCTATTGCTATTAATTACCTGATGTTACAACAAAATTTTGGGCCCGTCTTACCCAGTTTCTACAAACTAACACAAATGTTTGTGTTTCTCGTTCGTTTTGAATTCGTTATTAGCAGCAGCTAAGAGACGTTTGCATAAATCATCAATAGTGTCCACTTCGGTACGATACACTTTATTTTTTAAACATCCCCACAAAAAAAGTCCAAATAATTTAAAATTAGGAGATCGTAGCGGTCATGGCACCCCGGTCCTCCTCATCCAATCTCTTGGTATTAATGCTAGGACACGCTGTACATGGCACGGATATAATTGAGCTTCGTGTCTGATATGCCACATCGCTGCAATACGCCGTGGACGCTCTGAACCGCCATCTCTTCCACGATTCAGTTTCAAATGTCTTATGTCACGCTTGCGTTGTCTACATTTGCACTCACTGCACGCCGCGGTAAAAGTATCTGCAATTGACACATGTTTACCGGGAAATAGTTCTGCTAAAGCATTTTCACATCGCCATATATTAAAACGATATTTTTTTTACTATATTGACTCCATTTTTCATGACCCATTTTTTAGATAAGTTTTGAATTGCCCTATACTTATATGTTTATTGGGGACCTTCATATAACCCTTTTCATTTATTTTAAATCGTAGTAAATGCTGAAATTGATTTATCATCTTTATAAATATAAACAAATTAGGTAAAATAGCTATTTATGATGTACGTGTTAAAAAAGATTTTATTTTGTGAGTGAAGATGTGTGTGTCGCTACGCTCGTTTTTTAACTTCACGAACAAAATAAAATCACTTTTAACACGTATATAATGCACTATTTTTTCTACAAAACAATCGGAAGAACTTTAAACTCAATAAAAATAAGAAATTAAAAAATACCACACGGATCGCAATGTTTATGAACCAAAATTTTCGTAGCAACCAGTGATGTTGTTAGTTACGGAAAAAACGCAAAAATATTGACAGCATTTTTTAGTAATATTATAAGTATAATGAATAATCTCGATAATGAGCGTAACGAATCCATCCCTGCTGAAATCGAAGAAGCCGCCAGTCGAGCAACATTGGAATTATTATCGGCGAAATCAAAGGAACAGTACGAAATCGCTTATAGACGCTTTCCGGAATGGTGCAACATTAAAAAGGTCCCTGGAAAATGTAACGAAAGTGTTTTACTAGCATATTTTGAGGAAAAAGCCAAGATATGGAAATCGTCAACGCTGTGGTCAAATTATACCATGATCAAAACTATGTTAAAAATAAAGCAAGATCAAGATATAAACAAACATTATAAAATTATTGCTTTTTTAAAACGGAAGGGTGAAGGATGTCAAGCAAAAAAGTCAAAAGTTTTGACGAAGACGCATATCGACAAATTTCTCACAGAAGCAGAAGACGAAAAGTATCTGATGATGAAAGTCGCAGCAATAGTGGGTGTCTTCGGGACGTGTCGCCGGGAGGAATTGTGCCAGATGACCATCGACAATATCGAATATTTGGGCACTTCGGTTGTTGTGACCATACCAGATACTAAAACGAAAGTGCCTCGGACTTTCAGTGTTGTTGGTGAATTCTATTTAAACTTTTTTAGAAAGTATATGGCATTCCGGCCACCCAACGCTGACCATAGACGACTTTTTCTTAAATATATGAAGAATAAATGTGTGAAGAATCCAGTCAGAATTAACATGTTTGGTAAAATGCCTGCCGACATTGCAGAGTTCTTGAATCTACCAAATCCTCAACTCTACACTGGACACTGTTTTCGTCATTCATCGGCGACATTGTTAGCAGATTCTGGTGCAAATCTTACTACCATCAAGAGACATGGAGGATGGAAATCTTCGACGGTAGCTGAAGGCTACATTGAAAATTCACTGGAACAGAAGAAGGAAATTGCGTGCCAAATACTTCCTACTGCTGCAACTACTAGCAAGACCACCAGTAGTATTTCTGCAGAAAATAGATGTGTCACACATGTTGACAGTAAAACCAACTTAAGTATGATGACTTCGCAGGGAATTACAATTTCAAATTGTTCTAATTTTACTATAAATGTTAATAGTAATAACTAGTTAAAATGTTGGTTTGTACTTATTTAAAATAAAAAGTTGTTCATGTGTTTGTTAAAACGTTTTATTAATTTTCAAAACAAAATTTAAATAAACTTTGATTTACTTTTAACACGCGTGTCAAAAAATGACATTTTTAACATCAAAAATGACAATTAAAAAGCCCACTTTTAACAGTTTTGTAGAAAAAATAAATTATTACCAAATCATAATATCGAAAGTCGATAAAAAGTGATGTTTACCACTTTGTTATATAAATAACTGTTATTATCCGAGTTTGATATTGAAGATGGACACCTTGTAGGTATCTTTGACCTATAGTTGGTGGGAACTCGCTCAAGTTTCTGTTTCATTCTGGCTTTGGCCTAGAGCAGACAGTCGGCGTAACTAGTTTTACAGGATCTCTCAGAGTGACCACTGGTCAGCAATTGACATTATAAATAAATTTACCCTTGAGAAACTAAAGTAACCAAACGTGTTATCTACGAGAGAGATGTAAAGGGTTGAGATGTCTGAATAGGGGTCACGGGTGGTGTCTTCCTTTATAAACCAATTTTTGTTTCGCCTGAAATGAATTTTGTGTTTGGCGATTTCGAAAGTATGGGAAATGATCTCGTACTATCACTCAAACGTCACAAATGTTCTCCTACTTTACGTAATTTTCACAATTCTTGTTTTTCATATGACACCCAACTAGAAAATATTTGTCAGTTGTTGAACAGTCGGTTTTGGCAGACATCAATGCCTAACTTAATAAAATTTTCCCAACGCTTAACCGATCACAATCGACAATAAACATTTTTGTCATTGTCGATATTTAACTTCAAATAATTTTGATTTTTATAATAATTTTTATAGTTAGATATTTGATTCAACTTAAAAGAGGCCACCTGAAGAAGCAATTCTAAAAATGCAGAAATAGGTCAGATCTATTGTGGTTGAATTATCGTGTTCCCACTGCCAAAAAGTGAAGTTAGTTATTTATGGAGCGTTTCATTAAAGCAGGTTAGTAAATTTAGATAGATTAATTTCTTTAGATAATTATTGAATAGAGCTTTGTCTGTGGAATTGTTCATTAGCATACCAAGATGTTTGGTATCAGAGAACATACATATGACTTCATTGATAGGAATTGTAGGAGATTTGATTTATATTAGCTTAAAATACCTTTCTAATACAGTAAAAAATGTTACAATAGATAATAGATATTCCCGATAACGTCAGTTGAAACCCTTAGCGTAATTATTTCAATGTAAAGTGCAACGCGAACGTAGCACGGAAAATTTGCAAATCGTGGAAGAGGCGGAAGTCCAGTTGGTCCACAACTTATTGCAGCAGCTGAGGAACAAATTTTAAAGAATATTGCAGATACTCCCAGAACAAGTACCACACAAACAATTGTCGCAATTAATAATCGTACCATGTACAGCGTGTCCAAGCATTAATACCAAGGGATTATCCCTTACGAATTAGATATTGGAATGGTATGTGAAGTAATATATGAATCGCGTCATTATAAAACTATAATATAAACTTTAAATATTTTCTCCTTCTAGAAGTAAGTGCTACCGGTATCTAAAGGTAAAATAGTAGTAATATTAAACACTTGTATAAAGAAATATTTGAAGCTGCATATACAAATACTCAAATACAAGTCGAATTTTTGATATTTTTTTAGCTTATTAAATTGTACTTTACAACAGAATGTGAAAAAAGTCCAAATCTGATTTGGACTATATTCGAACACATTTTTTATAGAAATAACCAAGAATTATTTAGTACCCTGTCACAGTTTTAAGAGTGTACCGATTCTTCAAAAGCATCAGATAAATAGCATATCAGACATTGTAAATAAACTTCAATATATATGGTAAATTGCTTTGATTGCGTTTCTGGAATACCACAAGGCCCTCACTTGAGACCTCTCCTTTATTTGACTATTTATAAACAACACTCGTTCCTCCTTTTAAATATTATAATTTATTTTGTGATGACCTTAAATTATCAAAATCTACAATTTTATTTGAAGGTAGCTCTTAAGAAGAGATTAGTTGATCAATTATTTTGTATATTCCTGTTGCTGGATATTTACCTGTTGGATTATCTAGTTCTTAACTTCACATTTCTTTCCTAAAATGATACTAAATTTAAGATTTACTTAAAGAATAATATTTACATAAAATATGAATAAAATATTATTAAAATATAGAATAGGTTCCTTAAATTATAGTAGTAGTTTTATGGTTCAGCATGTGGCCGCAAAATGTTGCGTCTACTCAGATTCTCTTCTGTCGGATAAATTATCCGTTGATTCACCGATGCCATTCTATATGTAGTCCAGTTTTATTTTTTTTAATGCGATGTCATTATTTACTTTATTCAAAATTATTTAATATTATTTATTTGCAGGAATTCAATGTTCAAGTAAAGAATAGCTACATGACTGCTAAGAGACTAATAATAGTTGGCTCTTGGCTCAAGTACCTAATTCATATTATACATATAAAACAAAGTAATTCTTTAAACAAACGTAAATTTATATCATTTTAAATATAAGTAGTAATTCCCTTGATTTCAAGTAATTTTTACTCTTAAGTGATGGATATATAATCTTATTATACTTACAACAATATGTTAATCTTTCAAAGGACTTGAGGAACAGTGAAACTAAACTAGCATTGGAATAAGCGTATTAATCTTGATGTTACTATAGCTTTTTTCCGTGCACCGCAAATTATTATCCATTCCTAATAATAATAATGACGAAAACACAATTGTTTACGTTAGAGGAAATGTCACATTTTTTTATTAGAATTATATCCAATATATATATATATATATATATATATATATATATATATATATATATATATATATATATATATATATATAATTGATCGAAATATTTCACTATTTTATTTTATTATTCAGAACGTTAAATAGAGCAGTATTAAAAATATTTAGAAATCGAAGGTAAAATTAAAAAATCCCCATTCATAATTGGACCATTCAAATGCTGTATTACTTCAGGGAATACAGCTCCATCCATTACATTTTTATTCTCCAGTAAGTATACCTATACAAATGTCAACAGTAGTCATTACAAATTGATTTCCTGTTGGTTCCATAAAACCATGAAAACTGAAAGAGAAATGCAATTTATTTTATTACAAAGAAAGTGATGGGAAAATATTATAATATTATAAATTATTGTGATAAAATTTATAACATATTTTTATTAATTTTTTAATTAGATAAGTTCAAGCTAGCACTATTGCCACTACTAGCAATTTATTAATTCCGACGATTCATACATTGTTGTTAGAGAAGAGAAGCTGGATGCCTCTATTATTCTCTTAATAATTCACATAATTGTACCTTTAACATTTATAATAACTAAATATTTTTATTATTTATTCTACATTCATGCAAAAAACAAAACTTTATTGAACTTCATTTAGTGGAAAAAGTTCTTCATTGCACTAGTACAATAAAATATTTATTGCACTCATCTGTCATTCTACTGCGGCTTTTTGTGATCATGACAAATATAAACGTTCAAATCAACGTCATATTTAGTATACTTTCTGTGAAATGTATTACGTTTTAAGCAATTGCATATTTTACAATATTTTCAATCATATTTATGATGTACTAGACTACGGCATTACTACTACTAATTTATTAAAAACAAAATTAGTTTCCTTTGAATATGAACTGAATTACACTATTTTTTGACTTGTACAAAATGTGTTTATTGCACGCGACGTGAAATTGTATGTCACGAGACGTTACTTTTTGCACTTGTTGCATAAATAACTATAATACAAACATGTTAAAAATGCAATATTTAACGCTCCCTTGTAGCATTAGAAATATTGCTTTAAAGCACTAGTGCCTTAAAGTAAATGTCAAATTGTGACAGTAAATTTGCAATACATTTAATTTGTATTTTCTTTATTAACATGAATACTTATATTACAATTCATACAATTTGGAAAATTAAATCCATCCACGATTCTACCAACTAGAACGACCGCATTCCTAGTTGACGTTTGAGCAGAATCCGCTGATATTGATGGCACTGAAAGAAGTTTTCGGGCAGTCGAATTTTTACTTTCCAACGAATCTTCGATGTATCCCTCGGCGACTGTTAAAGATTTCCATCCCCATGCCGCTTAATTGTCGTTAAATTAGCTCCATTATCCGCTAGTAAGCTTGCCGACGAACGCCGAAAACAATGTCCAGTATAGAGGTTAGAATTTGGAAGTTGCAGAAATTTAGCAACAGCAGTAGGAAATTTTCCAAACGTATTTATTCCCACAGGATTTTTCATACACTTGCCTTTCACACACTTTAGAAAAAGCCTCCGATATCCCACATTTGCTGGACGAAGAGCCATGTATCTCTGGTAAAAATCCAAATAAAATTCCTCGACGATAGTGAAATTTCGTGGTACCTTGGTTTTGGTATCTGATATCGAACTGGAAGTGCCCACAATTTCCAAGTTGTCGGGAGTCAACTGGCAAAGCTCCTCTCTACGGCAGGCACCGAATATTCCCAAAATAGTAGCTACTTTCATTATAAGATATTCGTCATCCATTGCTCACTTCAAAAACTGTTCAATTTGGTCTCTGGCCTAGATGTTTGATTTTTTGGGTTGATAACCTTCTCCTTGATGCTTCAGAAATGCAATTAGCTTAAAATGCTTGCTGATATCTATGTGGCTATTTATTCGTAAAATCATAGAATAATTAGACCATAGAGACAGATTTCCAAACCTTTGATTTCTCCTCAAAATAGGACAAGAATACATTTTCAGTATATTTTCCAGGAACACATTTTTCTTCACATTACTTCAAACTTATTGTATGCAATTAATTTAATATTGAATCCGGGATTTTCTTGGTAATAAGTCCAAAGTCGCTCGGTTGGCCGCTTCATCAATTTCCTTAAATGGATTGTTCTTTTCCATATTTTATGCTTTTTAAGAGCAAAAAGACACAACGCATAAAAGAGACAAATCCAAAGCTTTCAAATTTTTCGTAAATGATGAAAACAACAATGGTTGCCACCATGGTTACTATATATCATTGGCAAGTGCCCACTTCGAAAATTTGATATAGTGCCCACAATGCTATTTAAAACGTAACTTATTTCTACCCGGATTAATTTTTTTATGCTGTTTGTAGAAAAAATATTGAATGATATTTGTGTTAAAAGTGTTTTTAAGGCACTGATGTAAATTGCAGAAATCGTTGCCCTTCATTCATAAACTTTTACATGCGTGCTTTAAAAATGCACTTTTAACACAATAACTAATTTAATATTTCCTTTTTACTTTTAGGCACTAGTCATTAAAACAGTGCCATTTCGAAATTCAAATCAAAATGTGTGAATTTCGCAACGCTTTCACAACAAATACTTTTCAACTTGGTATTTTTAGGTTTTAAATGGTGGTTTACCAAAATTTTTGATAAAAAATCACCAAAAAATGATCCGAAAAAAAATTACATGGAATTATAAACTAGCCGTCTTAGTAGGTTGTATAAGCTATACCTGAAGGGTCTTTAGCTATAAAAAATAACCATCAAAATTGCACTACCCATAATTTTACAAAGGTACGAAGGTGAGAAGTGAAACGCACTATTTCGAAAAATAGATATTGTCACGGAATTTACCCCACTCACACCCAAATCGACGACTGTGGTACCGCGAATTACTAAGATTGACCCGATCGCCCCTACACGATTCTGTTAAACAAACAAAATGTCGTGGATCGAGACGGGACTGGAAAATTGGGGAATCGACGAGAAGCAGTCGAGTCGTTCGGGAAGATGAATCTAGAGATACTAGAATATACCTGGAATATTCGTTGCGTCTATAAAAGAAGAATAAACGGCCGATTTAGTTAGTCTTGTATGAGTCTTGTATTACAGTATTGAATTGAAGTGTTCAGTTGCAGATTCAAAGTGATTTAGAAAGCGATTAATTAAATAAGTGTTTAGTTGAGTTCTAATTAGTGTTCAGTAGTGTACTGAGTATAGTTAATAAAGCAGTAATTAATTAACGGATTGTTTTTCTGGCAGTAAGAAAAATTCGGATTGGGAAATCCGTGACAATATCTTTCGTTTCATAAACTTCGCAGACGTTTATTCAAGTTGATTAATTTTTTAAATTACTATAGCCCCGAAAATTCATTATCTGTGATCTTTATAACGCAAAACTGAACAATATATTTTAGAGAAAAGCTCACTCTTAATTAGCGTAGTAACTTTTGCGATGCCATTAACGTCGGAGAAGGAGAGTGTACAAAATCAATTTTGTAAACTTACCCCATTATGGACCTTATTTCTAACTGCTCTAAATTCTAAAACAGCTAACGATGTGTTCGCAGTGTTAACTCAATATCCGCGTTGTCTTAAGTTTTCTATGTAATTTGCATGGAAGCCATTTTGAAAGCTCATTGGAAGTACGTGGGGGCGGGCGAGAGGGTGGAGGGTGGCTTTTCGCGAGAGTTAGGGCAGACTCGGGTAGGTAAGGAAATTACATAAACCTTAAGTAAGCGAAGCTGACGCTCGCTGTCATGGAGAAACTACCATATTATGATTAATTATGCCTTGCTGCGCCTATATATTTACCCGCGGATTTTACTGCCGCTTTATGTTCGTACCTACGCATATTTGCCAAGTTCGGGAATAATTATGCGTAAGGGGATGTTATATCGTAAAACTCCGAATCGATACGTATATATCCACAGGGTGTTTTCTAAAGAAGTATAGCATAAATGGTACCGGCGAATTTACAGCTAAAAAGAACACGTTTGCATTGTAATTTGTACTTAAGAATATTTCTATATTTTTCCATACTTTAACAATAGACCTCTACAACTTCGATATAGATTAAGATAAATCCGTAATATCTATTTGTAACTCTGAATTTCACTCGTAACCCTGTATATTCTGAAATGGTTCACGCCATATAATTTATTTCATAATTTTTATTGTTCTTTCAACTTACTTTGCAATGACTACTGTACATGTATAAAACGAACATCTTGATTATTTAAATATCCAGTGTAAATATTAATAGATCTTATTTGATATTTACCATTAATTGTAAAGATTTGCCAAGTGAAAATAAACAAATATATTGAGGTTCCTTCAGTTTTGACAATTGTTCCCACAGTCGACACTGTTACAAGGTAACTTTATACCTATTTAAACTTATGTTTCTAAATTCCCTAAATGATTACCAATCTAAGGTTGAATAGCCAATCACAACGATTTAATTTTTTGTTGAGAAAATTCTAATAAAACCAGAAGGGAACTAGCAAACTGCCCTTTTTCTGCTTGGTTTCTGGTATAGTCAGCACTCCACTATAAATTTTAATTATTAGCAATCAGCATACCTTTGTGAAAATCGACTCAATAGAGATATTCCATCTTGGGAGTTATCAGAATTAATTTTATGGAATAATTCAATTTTTGATTAATAATTAATAATTATATAATAATTTACAGTTTATATTAACTATTTTATTTATATATATATTTCTTTGACAATAATTATCTTGATCTAATAATACAGTATGCGCCAAAAGTATGGAATAAATTCAATAAAAACGAAACAATTATTTTTTGGGAAAAATCCTCGAACAGGTCGAAGTTACTGAACATTTTGTGCATAACAATATGCAATAGAACATTTATACCACGTGTGTAAGAAAATAGTTTGATCGAGGGTAAAGTTAGATATTTTAGAATTTCTTCTATAATTTGGCGAATGCGCCAGGACGGATTCTCCACCGAAAAAAAAAGTTATGTAATTCTTTAAAGACTTACTTAGAAAAGACTTACAAAATTTAATTTTTAAGAAAAAAATGAACATTGACCAAAATTTCATGATTTAATGTTCATATCGCTTTTAAGTTATTATTTAATGAAAAACATTTTTAGCTTAGGTGATATTTGAGAAAAAAACTATACCTGCTACTTTGGTCATCTTTTGACTTGTTCTACATGCATTAAATTTGAATACTCAGTTTAGAAACTCTTTGTATACCTTCTCGTATCTGTGTTGTATACTTTCTAAGGTCATCGTGAATAACCTTATAAAGACTATATTAGTCTAAGTAAGTATTAGTGGAATTTTGAAGACAAAAATATACTAGTATTCGAAACGTTGAGTGATTGATTTGGTGAGTTTATTTATTACTCTTTTTTAATTTGTGATAGAATGGTTCAATAAATAATATTAAATTTTGCAGGTGTTCATAATTAAAAAAAAGACTATTTATGCCAAATAATCCTAAATAGGTAGTTTTAGGATTAGGGCGAAATACTCCAAACCCCTTCCATCCATCGTCTGTTTCTGGAACTTTGCCAATTTAAATGATAAAACGATACTATTAACTTAGTAGGGGAGAATTACTATAAATTATACAAGATTTTACCTAAGGTTAAGTTAGTGGATCTAACACTGGAACCTCCCATTAAATTTACTGAACCATTATGCATTTTAGACCGTCTACTATTAATGAAAATATTTTCCTCTAAATAAGCGGATCGTACCGTTTGTTTAGCTATATCGTAAAACTTTTTTTTTTTTTTTCAGATGGACAATGACAACCAAATGTCTATAAAAATAGATGTATCAAAAAAGTAAATAACTGATCTTATTTTGATAACAATAACCAATTTGAATACCTGTGACGGTGCAAAAAATATACAGGGTGAGTCATTAATAATGGTACATAGCTTAAGGGCAGATTGTTAACGTCAAAATATAACGATTGAGCCCCATATGTCTTAATCAATTTTTGCTCCTTTTCATTCTACAGGACGTTAAATTTGAAAAAATTTTAAGAACGTATGGAGCGATTGTTTTGAAAATTTGTAGTCTTATGTTTTTTGAGGTGGCAATAATATGGAAACAGTGTTGAAGTGACGAATAGGGGGCGCTAGTTGTACTGTCGATGTAAAAATATGTTTGTTTGTATTTTACATTTTTTAATAAGAAACTATTGAACTACCTTCAGTTCTAAATGGAAAAGGTATACCTGTTACAAATCGATAAACTCAACCGTTTTTGAGAAACAAACGATTTAAGAAAATGAAAAAAGAAAACACAATTATTTTAAAAAATGTTAGAATTCTGTGCGGTATGAAAAAAATACGTAATAATTTTTTGATTACTAAGGACTTTTTGTTTGTTTTCTTGTAGTTTTTTTGTTTTTGTTGTTTTCAGTTAATGCAGTTTTTGTTGAAAACCATAGTTTTTTTAAAATTTAACAAGAGTAAATAAAATAAAATGTACGGAGGATAATTCATTACTTTTAAATTCGATGAATAGAAAACATATTTGGTATAATTTTAATCTATAAACCTAAGGTATGTACAAAATTTTATGTTTTTTTCGATATGTAAGGTAATAACTATTCCCCTGCAACATTGTCTGCGTCTGTTCTATGTCGGTTCTTATACGGGACACCCTGCATGATTTTATTAATAGGAATTCATTAACTAAAATACCTTTACAACATAGTAAAAAATTATTTGAGTTATATTCACTCGGATATTTGCTAACAAAATCTATTAGGGGTAAGATTCAGTAACTTTTGAAACAGCTTACCAAACTATATATTTTTACAAACACAAAATTGAAATATAACATCAATATATTTCACTATTTTTTTCACAAACCAACTCCACCAAAAATTGTGTTGATAAGCTAAGATATTTGCTTAAATTTTAATATTCACAAAATTCATCACCAAAACAATTTGACTTATACATAAGTGTGTAACATTACTTTTTACTTGTGTAGGAATATGACATTTTGTTATTTTCTATGAGATAGCACAGTTTTAGAAAAGGAGCATAAAAGATTTTTCTAAGAAAAAAAAACGTTTTCTTAATGCAATGCAATTAAAAAAATAATAGTATAAAAAATAATTAGAAGCATCATACGTATAGATTAAAAATATTTCCATAGTTACGAAATATTTAAAGTTGATTTCTATATCATTAGCTTCTCTAACCCAACGAAAAAAGAGTAATATTCCGATTTCCAATTATCTCCTTCTGTTTTTTCTTGTTTAAAATCACACTGTAATTACTTCGCATGTTTATACAATTTAAATTCAATTTCAACAATAATTTAGTAATAATATGACGACAAATAAATACAAATCCAATAAAATTTTAAATTATAAGTAATATGCGCAGCAACAGAAATATTAATTATGTGATATTTGCATTAAATTATCTATTAATAAATTAATGTTAGCCATTTTAATATAATGGTTAAATTACATTTAGAAATCTTTGCTAAATGACACCCATGCAATATATTACGTTACATTTCCAATCAATCACACATCGAATTCCACAAATTTCGTTAACAGACACTGTGAAACGCACCGTAACAACCGATGGGTATAACAATTCGTCAACTGATAATGAAAAGAAAGAAAAGCGTGAAAGAAAAAGGTTGTATGAACTCTTTTTATTCACACATGCGCCTTTCACGGTATGGATGAATTTATTCCATTTTTCCTCTTTTATATTAACCCTCTTTATCGCTTTTTCTGTTTGATCCGTCGAGCTGGAGAAGGAAAGACTGATGCTTTACTGGCCGTGCTAGTCAGGAGCACGAAGGGCTGTCGCTAAAATGCTGGTCGAGTTTAAAAATACTCGTTTTATGTCAACTGACATTTAATGTACGGAAGACCGAGATAAAATACTGTAGTATGTGAAAGTGATTCATTTTAAAAATTATACAAGGCGTACAGCTGTTTACAGGCAAAGGGTAGACACTCCATACGTATGAAAGAAGTAGAAATGCACTTGTGTCCAAAAGACAAGGATGATCATTTTTTTTAGTGACTTTAACAACAAAATTGATTTATTTGATCAAGTGGATCTTTACACAGTTATTTAAATTACTTAAAAACCTGTCTTATCGATGCCATACAAAATAATAATAATCCGTCATCTTATTTAATATTGTGTATTGTAAAATTAAGTTTTTTTTTTAATATTAAGTTTTACTAATGGCTTATGCATATTCAAATGCTAAAATGGTCAATTTGGTTTAAATTTATGGTCTTGCACATGGAAATGGTACTGAGTCAGGCTCATTTCAGAAAGGTCCAATTCTTGGAAGACTTTTGAGTGTTAGAACGCCTGAGTTGGAATAAACTATCCTGCTCGCCAACAATTTTGCAAAAATAAATTGAACAAAATGTTCACTTTACCGCTGGCATATTGTTTACCGACGAAGCTAATTTTTATAGAGATGCTATAATGAACTTTCACAATAAACACGTTTGCTCTTATGAAAATCCTAATGCCATAATGGAATCTCGATTTTATCATTAATTTTCTTTAAATGTATGGATTGATTGGGCTTGACATTGTACCAAGAACTTTAACCTGAACTACTTGACGGTCTCCCTATGCGCTAAGACAAAGAATGTGGTTTATGCACGACGGAGCTCCCCCACATTTTAGTTTGATTGCTCGTGAATTCGTGAATTTTTAAATGAAAGATTAGGTAATAACGTGATTGGACGAGGCACTCAAGAACCTGGTCAGCCTTGACCACCCAAGCTCGAGCTCGAGTTCGAGCTGCAATTTCAAGAAGATTTAAAGCAAGTATTTTGGCTGAAGGTGGCCATTTCCAACATTTGTTATAATAAACCATAGTAAAGTAATTCCATTGTTAATTAATTATTTTGTTACTATTTTAGCTAATGTAATGAGTATCGTAAAAATTCGCTTGACCAAATACTTAAATCAATTTTGTTGTTAATCGGTTTGGAATATAAAATAGTGTAAAGAAACAAAAAATGAAGATACATGGCGCATATGATGACCTATTTTATTTGTAATATTATACAAGGAGTTATATTTTTATGAGCAAAATATTATCTATGATACCTACACCTCCGCCATTTCCAAAGCTGGTAATTTTTTCATACTTACTGTCATACTAAATATGCACACCGAATTTGCTTCGGAAATTAAAAGTTAACAACTGATTTGTCACACTGTATTTGGACAATGGCTGTCCCCGCATTTGTATAACAAAAAACCCTTATTTTTGGCTCTTAGATTTTTGACCTCTAATTAATAATAGCCCATACTTAAATGCATATAAATTAATATAACAAAATTACGTATTACCTATTTAACAAATAGTTTGTTAATTTCAATAATTTTCTTTGCAAACATTCTATAAAAATACGGTGTAGAACGAAATAATAAATATCAATTTCAACTAAAACGCCATTCAGAGAAGAAGTAAACGTACCTATCTGATTTGGTTCGTAGCCAATTTTAGGAAACTTCTCCTGACGAAACGATTAAGACAAATTTCCTGTAGACGGTAAATATGTTACAGTTACAGAGAGAGGGGTGTTGTCTTAACGAAAATGCACGACCAACTTAATATAAGATATTTGCATTTATATTGAGTTATGGCGCACTAGGTTCTATGTACGATATAATAGGGCTAATATTAGTTTATCTGTAGCTAGTTTGCTTTAGCTATATATATTGCCTAACTTAGAAGCAATATTGTTTGTTTATTCATGTAACTTCTACGATCACGAGCACCCCGTCCAGCCGAGATAAGAAACTAACAACGTTGCTGTAACGTGGTAATTATTATATGCAGCTTGTACAGGTTTTTATTCCTAAAATACCGCGTATCTATACAGGATGATTCATAAAGTATCTGGTAATATTTTAGCTGCAGATTATATAGCTAAAAAGATTATTTATTTCATACTGTACTGTAATGAGTTATTTCCCGGACTCATTTAAGTCCGGGAAATAAGTCATTACAGTACTGAGTCCGGAAAATGTTTACTTCCCGGACTGCTTTAAAAAAACACAATATTCACATTTTTAAAAGATTTTATCTTTAAAACTACAAAATCAAGCCTATAAAAACTAATTATAATTATAATTAATAGTAACTGTGCAATGTGAATTTCCTTGCAGGCTAAATGCAAGAATACCTTTAGGGACAGAATCTTCAGTAGTCACGGTAGTGGTGGTGGATATAGTTTGTTGCTTGGTCTGAAGAACCTGTATAAAGTTTTCTCCATTTTGAATCATCCTTGCTGCTTTTGTTTTGTTTTCTAAAGAATCTTCAATGTATTGTTCCGCAACAGATGAGCTTTTCCACGCACCATGACGCTTCAGTGTTGATAAATCAGCTCCCGCATTCGCCAAAAAAGTGGCAGATGAATATTTCCAGAAAGTTTATTCCTTCATTGTCGTCACTCAATACAGTGAATACCCGTTTTGTATTCGTCTTAGAAATGGGAATGGTTATAATTAGTTTGGTGCCGCAACCACGAGCAATGCCTATCATTGCGATTACCTGTAGCAACAGAAAAAATGGTTTAAAACTGATTGTCAAATTGATGAAATTTCGACTAACGAAACCAAGAAATGCATTTTTTGTAATTAATTGACATTGAGTACCTATATCATTCAAGATGCACATTGTTTAATTCAAAACTAATGAAAAGGTTAAACTTGTTTACCTTCATCAAAAGATACTCTTCTGATAGGGCTTCCTTCATGAATCTATTAACTTCTCTTGTTAGAACTTTTGATTTGTTTGCCTGATGACCAACTGCTTGCCGTTTTAAGAAAACCACCAGTTTTAGATATTTTTAAATATCACCTCCTTCTTTTACCATCAGCATAGACTTGAGCATCGAATATTTTGCCCACATTGTCGCAGGATTCATCTTTTTGGAGATATCCAAAAAGTACGCCAAAAGGATATTCTCATTCAGGCCGTTTTCTACCTTCTAGGTATTTCTCCACACGTTGAAGAGCTGGTATTCCTTCTCATAACGAGCAGACGACTTCGTAGGCACCAATTTACTGGATGCTTCAGCACATTTTAGCTCGATTTCTTCCATTTTTTACGAAAATTATCACAAAATACGCACGGGATGACAAACTGTCAAATTTGTTATTTTTGTTTTTACTTTTACACACTAAGCTAAATCAAAAGCTATGCGATAAAACAAGAATCGAAACCACGCTAACACCTACATACAGGCAGGTTATGTAAAATAAAACATTAAAATTTAATTTTTAATACAACACAGTATGAAATAAAACGTTGTACGATACACGGCCGAGTACTCGTCTAGAAATTCCATTTACCATTTCCCGGCCTTGTAACGTAAATAACTATTTTTTGCTTAATCACTGGTGGCCAAATATTAATACTTATTGAGGTACAGGGTGTTAAAGTTATAAAATTATTTCAGTAATGTCGTCATATCAGTTATCTTTTTACTTATAATTACAGAAGAAGTTTGTATTTTACCTGGTAAATTTGAATTTTTTAATGAGAAACTGCTAAAGGAAACACTTGCAGGTAATTTTTCATTATTTATATAAGGAAAAAAGGCATGGCAGACTACCAAAGTCATCCATTAGCGACAAACCAGACATATACTGTTTCTGAGATTGTTAGCTGCAAGAATTGTGCCTCTATAGTTTTAATAAATTAAGTCAGTACAAGTAATGTATTAATATCATCTATAAATATTATTAGTTTGCACTATAGTCACATTTTAAATTTGACGGTATGAGATTTTATTACAAAATATTAATAATTTTAATTCGTGTAAATCTATGAACCTGTAATTTAAGTAACAATAACCCATTCTATAATTAATAATATTTTATTCACATTTTAACAAAATATTATATTTAAGTAAATCTTAAATTTAGCCTCATTTTAAGAAAGAAAAGTGTCGAATTTTGATAAGAATGCTTGGATGTTAAGAATATGTAAATATTTATATCAAATACACTTTATTACTTATTTAATACATATGTAGGTACTCTTGAATGCGGTTTCGAATTTTAAGTATATTATTATACTTAAATACAGATTCGATTTTTTTCCGTGCAGATAACTTTAAAAAAACTATTTTTTCAGAAAACAAATACATATATACCTACGTTCTTTATTTTTGCCTAAACCAACGTAACATAACCTTCAACTATATATTACTAATACAGTAATTCCTGGATGGATTTTGAATGGAAACGTTTTAGCATTTCCAGCGGTGCTACTACCTCATTTGGAAATTTTAAATTCAACATAAAATAACATGTTGTGATATTGTTTTTTACTTATTTTTCCTTAAAACTGTTATCTTCTAATAGTACAATGAGTAAGCATAGGTATAATAAATACTCAGGCGATTTGTACATATTTCATAAAATATGACAGTAAGAATACAAAAAACGATCACAAGTATATGATATATATGCAATAAGGCAACGTTTTTAATAAACAAAATTTCAAATCTGTTTTTCTTTGACCATATCTAATAATAATATTGGATTAGGTATCAGTATTAAGGTAATGAAATATTAGTTTGTATTAGAAATATTGTAAATACAGTAACAATAAATACATGGTAATATAAACCAATACCTTATCTAAACTAGTTATTCTAAAACTAACCCAACCCTTGTCCAGTAAGGCAGATAACAACTTGATATTTTCTTTCGAATTGACCACTGGTCACCGAGACTTACGAAACAGGTCCTTGCGTTACTATCCTTTATACTGTTATAGTTTACAATATCGTGGGAATCAGAAAGCAGCGAACACGCTAAACCTGTTAACAAATACATTCTGTCCACAATTTTGTGTATTAGGGGCAGTTCGAACAGGAATTTGATATTGGTAAAACATGAGGAATACGTGTAAGGGGGAAAGAATTTAATTGTACGTGAGAATTACTTGGTCGTTTTGAATGTTAGTATGTGAGTATCATACCATCCTTACAGTATTTTGTCCTGTTGAGTTGGAATAATATTATTTTGTGTGTTATTTGGTGAGTGGTCTTAAACTCGCAGACAAAAAATTAGATGTGGTGCGGAAAACAATACTGATGGAGTGAAATATCTGACTGACATTTTACACTCACACAAAAAATTTGTGGTACAAATTTCATTTGACAATTAAGTGTCATTTTCGGTTTTTGACTAATATTACAGCAGTAAGTGATGTGCCATGTTAAAGTTTAATATTGGATCACAAAACATTTAGTTTATTACTTTGTGTATTGGATTTCTTACACCGTGTGTACATATAATTTAAATAAAATTGGAGAGGGCATTTTCGGCTATAAAATCCTTGAAGACATTAACAACGAGATGCTTTTAAGACTCTCGAATGGTTTGTTATCTTTTTGTGTTCTACATTCAGGCCAATAGCCTCAGCATACGATTTAGTTCATCCATTAATAGTATTGTTTTCAGCAGGGACATTGTCATACCGATTTTCGGTTTCCGTTTTCCAGTGTTGATTAGGTTTTAAGAACAGCCGTGGTGAGGTAATACGTTCGCTTCGTTTTGATATCAGTTTATGAAAAATGCGTACAAGGCAGTTTTGACTTTCACTATTGGCAACCCACCATTTACTATTTGTACAGTTTTTTATACCGCCTTGGTAAGTTTTACTGAACACCGGATTATATTCAATGCGATTTGTGGGAGAGCCATCGTTATTTTTTTCGATTTGAAAAATATCCGAGAGACAGACAATTTACGCATAAGACCTTCAGAGCAGGTTTAAATACTATACTGTTAAACGGGTCAATCATAATCTTATAGTACTTCTCCTGTAAAAGTTTGCACGAAATATTCCACATAGTCTTTACTGTTGCTTCTTTGAATTCTGTACCATCTTTCTTTCTCATATTGACTGTCTAATCTTTTAATACAATGCCAGTTCTTCTACGCTTCTATGCTCATTTAACTTCATAAATATTTACAACGTGTATTTGTGACTGTTCGTGGTATATTTTGAAATTTTTTCATTAGTTAACGCGTTATTAGAATGAAAATTCGCATTGCCAAAACGTGATATAGCCATCTATTTTTAATTTATATAATAATTTTTATAGTTAGATATTTGACTCAACTTAAACGAGGATCCTAAAAAAGCAATTCTAAAAATGCAAGATCTCATCTACTGTAGTTGAATTTTCGAGGAACATTATCATTAAACCAGGTATACCTACATTTTTATTATAAATATTTATTGAATACATATCTTTGTCTATGAAATTGTTCATTAGCATAGCTAGATTCTATTTGATATCAGTGAGCAACATATGACTTCGTTGATAGGAATTGTACGGAAAATGATTTATATTAGCTAAAATACGTTTGCAATACAGTAAAAAAATACAGAAGCTAGTAATAAAGAATATATGGGTAAATATTGTGGATGTAACTCAACGCTGGTCAAGGCTTTAGTCCGCAGAGTGGTTAGTTTCACACAATATTGTTAATACCTAGTAAAAAAATGTATATATAAAAATCCCAACTGTGTTGTCCTAGACATGTTTCAGTGGTGGTTAAGAAATGCTATTATTGTTTGCTAGATTATTTCGTTCAGCTATGTTCACACGTTTATTTTCTAATATGCCTGCACTGTTTATAACTCGATTAATAGTAGATTTCAGTTGGATTCACTTACTAGTTTCCATAAAAAAAGTCAAATACTCTGTTTTCGGTATACATATACTTACTTGAAATGCACTATTAGTTACACCATTTTAATTGTATTCCTTTATTTCTATGTATTTATCTTTGCTCTATGTTTTTTCTTTTGTAATATATACTGAGAATAGATTATTATTCATTTTATATTTTAATTCCTCGGCATATATAACTGTTATTTAACATATTTTAATATAGAGTTGAACGAGTGGCTTGAAGCTAAACTTCGCCCTTACCTATTGAATTGTTTTCACATTTTGACAATACTTATTTCGTTCAATAAAGACTATACTATATTTGTGTGAGAAATGTCGGCGAAGATGAGATATGCCCGTGAAAGCTCGGTTGGTTTCCATGAATTTCGGATGTATAACTTGTACGCTAATGGATTATACTTCTCACTAAACACAAACAAGGGAGGAGGAAGACAAAAATCCACTGAGAGGGCGTTACTTGAAAATGGCGGTGCTTCCTCCTTATATCCAATATTTCCTTGAGCTCATGCATATTTAACAGGTATGTTGATCTATCCTCCTTCTGCTCGGGAGCGGGAACAGCGCGTTTCCTTCTATCCTTAAGACGGTGTAACGCTCCTTTTCTACAATGGATCCCTTCGACATCTTACATCCTTTGCTACTTATGTTTCTCGGTGAATCGACGATCCTTGTTTGCGAAGGCGATTAGGTTTTGTTGATTTATTCAGGGCCCGTTTAATTAAATCGAACAAAAATTCGATAATGGCCCTTTATATTGCGCAATAATCGATGAAATTCCTTCGTATTTTTAAAATGCGAGGACGCGTGCGTGAATGGCATATCTCGTTTTAACTTTGAAGAAGAAATCCTGAACCCAGAAGTTTGCGTGATTTAACAGTTCGTGAAGCATAAAGCTGAATACAAATACAGAAAAATATATATATTACATACTACTTCTTCCAATTTTCTGATGACAAAATAATGCGATGTAGCCAAATTTACCTTAGTCGAAGAATTGATGGTTAAAAAGATACAGGGTGTCAAAATTATGTCATATTTGTACATAAGTTTTAAAAAAAATCGAAATATTTGCAGACCTTTAGGAGACCTGGGGGTTTTACAGGCGAAAAATTCAAATTTATCCAAGAGTTTGGTCTTGAAAAAATTGAAGCATATTTTTTTAATATCTTCAAAAATTTTCATATATCTATAATGTATATCATTTATGACATGAATTTTTCAGAACACAATGATGAATATGCTCTACAATTTTCTGATTTACTTGTTTTTTAGCGTCATTATAATAAAAATACGTTACAATTTTTAATGCGTAAAATAAAGGACGACTTGAGGACGCCGTATTCTTGAAATAGTGTTTTCTACAAATACAAATAATTTTAAATATTTAAGAACTGAATAATATAGAGCTTAGCAAATAATAGCCACTCATGGCACCTGCGAATGTTCAAAGGTACCGAAGTAAAACGGTCTAACCAACACATTTTTAGGTACAGAAATCTTTCAAAAAACGTATTTTTTTAAATTTAACTGTAAATGTAAATATTGTTATAACATAAACTTACATAGTCCTGCATATAAAATTGTTCACTTTTGTTTATAAGCATGTGAAAATAATTGTTAAAATGTGGGGTTAGAATAGCAAAATAATGTGCCATGCAAACGCTTTTTGAAAGCTATTATTTTATTTGAGGAGAATTTAAATAGTAAAAGTGAATAAATTAAACATTAAGAATTTTATTTTTGATATTACTTTTGTTCTACGGGTTTTATTTCGAGATTACTGTACCTAAAAATAGAACAAATTTAATCATTTTACGGCGACAAAGACACTTTTAATAAAATATGCTATTTTTTCTTCAACCGAAATCCCCTATTTAATTTTTAATTTTAACACCTTTAATCTAAGGACACTTTCAAGTGTTAACTTTAACTCTAGATACTATTTTTTTTTCTCAGTAAGGAAAATACCAACCTTACGGACTCCTGACAGTCAAATGATCTCATGGTTTTATGACGGTTAGAAAAAAAAGTATACTTTTGGAAACGCTTCCAGCAGGACAGAGGCATGTACGTTCTGTCATTAAAGACGAATGTGTCATATTATGTGTATCCTCTTTTCAAAACCTTAGTTTCTTCCGTTTATTCGTTGTTTCATTCATATTTTCTTATTGATCTATATTTATACGATTTCTTGAATTTTTATTACCATCACTACACATAAATCCAAAAGAAATTTCTCTCTCGTTAACAAATATTTACAAACAGGTACACTTTTCCTAAATTAAGATCAATGCTGGCACCACAGCTAAATCAGAAAAGGCCCTTTCCATCCATTGTTTGCGTCTACATATAGAATTATGGAAACATCTTTTCGGATACCGTCCGTCCCTTTCTGTCGCACCAGAGAGCCTAGCTGGGTCTCCCTCCATCCTGAAGGTGCCAGCAGGCTTCTTTGTCTAGAGAACTGAGATTCGCCCATTTTATATTATATTGATTTAAGATGGCGGTGAGGCAGTCTCCCTTTTATTTTTCAGTTTTCTTACTGTTTCCGTCTCGCTCAGACGTTCTCGGTGGAGGCGCGCAGATCGCGACGCGAGCAGCTTGCGTGCGACGTGAATATAAGAAATTCCGTAGATTATTCAACCAACGAGAAGTTTTAGAATATATTAAACTGGTAATCTCGAGTCACAGGAGTTGAATTTCTACGCTAAGTTAGATTAATACCTTAGAGAATTTACAATTTACGTGCCTCCGTCATTATTTATGCTCGAAGGCTTCTTGAGATGTGTAATTTCGGCTTAGTTGAAGTAAGATTAACATTGCGTCTCGAATAATTAGGATCGAACCTTCGAATGCTTTCGGATAATAATGGGTTTGGTTCGGCATCGCCATGAATTGCTTTTAAGAAAGTCATTAGGTAGATATAACAAACATACGCAATATATCCCTCCTCCAAATTAGGAGAATTCTTCTTATCCTTTATTATTCTAAGACCTGTATAAGATCGGTTTTTTGATGAGTCGAGAAGCTTCCAATTAGAACGAACTGAGACTTTATTGTCTATTTTATAACCGAGGGGTAAACCACTGCTTGAAATTTGTACAATGAAATACCATTTTTTAAAAATATTACCCGTAAATACCTTATTTTCCCAAAAAAGTACCTCATCAAATAAGCAAATACCTCAAAAATACCCAAAAACCCCGAATTATCCTCAAGTGCCCAAAGAATACCTACGACTATTACCCAATAATACCCTTAAGTACCTAAAAATCCCGTTAAGTACCCAGAAATACCGAATAGTATCCAAAAAATAGCCTTAAATACCCAGATATCTAAGAAATGAAAAATACATTAAATGACCCACGATTTTACTTAATATACGTTTAATTTTCCAAAACTGTCTTTCATTTCCTTGGAAATTATTCCAGTTACAGATCTACGTAAATAATATAGATTTATTTAAGGGCTCCTTTTGCTCGATCTGAATACATCTGGAAAGAACATTTTGGATTACATAAAATGTATCATAAACTCATTGGCGCACCCAAGAAGGGTGCCAATACCTACAGCATGCCCCCTTCAAGCTAACTAAAAACAAACTTTTTCCTCGTCTATGAAATCATAATATTCGGTCTATACAGAGTGTCCCTAAAATTATTATTATTATTATTATCCGGATCACAAATATTCATCGGGTACCATCGGTGTCTCCAGTACAACCAAAATTTTTTATTAGCAAGTGTAAATACATGGATATCGAGGGAGAATTCAATTTTAGCCCCAGCTTGCTTTCCGTCATGTATGATTAGAATTAGATAATTGGCAGTTGTTTATATAAAAAACCTTTTTTGTTTAGTAGAATATGAATGTGATAGGATAACCTAATTTTGCAATATTTTAATTTTTATTATAGACTCACTTTTTATTAAATATTTCTCATCAATAGAATATGTCGGAGAAGTTTGACCAAATTAATCGTTAACACGTCGTATCGAAATAATAGGTAATATATTGATTTAAAGATAAAGTTTAATAAATTATACCATACTAAAATTTGTTACAAGAGGACAATGTGCTAGTATGTGAGTGGATATATTCTGCGTAAATGCCTTATAAAACATTCATATAATACTTGTTTATATGGTACTGTACTGTACAATCTATTGCAATAATAATGGCACTGTTTAGTTGAATTTGTCTATTTATTTCGAGCTGCTGACATATTCGTAATGAAATCTACTTTCAATTTTAAACATTAGTTCTTAGTTGTTCCACTCACCCACAGAAATCTATTAAAATTTCTACACAGAACATCCAGTCAAAAAACTGATTTGAGGAAGTGTAATTATTTTTGCAATATAATGTATCTATTTCGAATGACCCTATATTATTTTCTAAACTAAAGGCTTTCGAAGACAATAAAAGGCCACATAGCGGTTTAACAGTGCCTCCGAAAAATTTTAAAATAATATTTTTGCATCTATTTTTAATAATTTTTATATTTGCCCTCGTATTTGCCATTGCGTCGGTCAGTTGTTTACTTATATTTAAACTGTGTCATCGGCATAACGCATACGCGATCGCCATTGTATTTAAAAATTGGCGGGAAAATACTAGTTTTCTCTTAAAATACCCATTAAATACCCATTATTACCTTGATAGTACCCAAAAATACACAAGGTACCTAAAAATACCTATAAATACACACAAATACCCTAAAATTGCAAAAAGTACCTTTAATTACCTACAGCTTGTACAGCAAAGTACCTCAGTGGTTTCCCCCTCGTTTATAACTATTTCAATCATAAAAATAAATCATGTAATAATAATAAGTACATATTTTATCATGTACTTATTATCCATAAAAAACCTTCATCTTATTTAATTTTAAATTTTTTTAAAAACCAAATACCTAATGATAAATGATCAACTATGTATTTAATAATGTTGCCAACAAGACAAGAGTTGACAATTCAAATTGTGAGATAAGACAAGATTTAAGAAAAAAATCATGCGAAACACGATAAGAAATAGTGCTACTGCAAAAATATAAGAAGGGATAATATTTAAGTGAATATTAGCTGAAATTAGTTATTTTTCTATGGGAAGTTCGAGACACAAACAATTTTTTTTTTTTTCGAAAACTGCAATAAAGTAAGAATTGTGTTATGTACAACAATTTAATTTATACCTATTTGAAATCGTATGAACCGTGTTTGAATCAAGACAGTTTAGGCACTGTGACTATCATAACGATAGCAAACTAATAAACAATAAAAATTAGTTGTTTGAAAAAGTAGTGTCAGAATTATATATTGTAATTCATATTCTAAGAGTGTTTAAATCAAAATGAGTTCGGAAAGTGAAGACGAGCATTTACCAGTGGAAGTATTGGACGCGACACAAGTGCTGCTTCGCAATTTATTCCCAAAAAATCATCGAGACAGTACGAGATTGTCCACAGTGAATTCAAAGGGTGGTGAAGTTCAAATAGCGTCCCAAGCGGCATTACTGTTATTTTTCGAACAAAAAATTAAACCTTCGAAGTATATTCGATGTTAAAAAGTACGCTGAATGCCAAAGAAAATGTAAATATCAGAAAATTTCCAAAACTAATATTATATTTGAAAAACAAATCAGTTGGATATCGCCCAAAAAAGTCTAGAAATCTATCTACCTCATCTAAATAAAAAAAGCTCAGAGATACAAGACCAAAAAATCCAATAAACGGTTGAAAACTTCGTCATTAATTTTATTGATTCTAATATTTGGCGTAGCCGACCGCTTATCGATAACATGCATTGAAAACACCAAAACATTGTAAAGATACATTATTTCTTGTAAATTTTAATATAATAATAATAAAAGTATTGAATTCATAGCATAACTGCTTACATAACGTGTTCTTATAATACCTGAATCTTGCCGTAATTTCTATTAGTTTCTAAGATCGCAATGGTCATTTTTGAATTTGAAGCTTGTGTACAGTGCGTGAAAAATGATTTTTATTTCCTTTTTTCTTTTATAGATGAGGACAGTCGACACGTAGACAGAGATGTTACGGTTAGCATCTGAAAGCAAGTTTTCCTGTTTTATTCTTCCAATCAGGAAATAATTTTAACTTTCACAGAAGTACAACAGTTGTATGAGGCGTGAATAAAAACTAGAGCTTTCCGTTATGTTCTCCGAATATAGGATTGATTTGTTAATGTATAATATCTTAAATACATATGAATTGTAACAGTAAGAAATCCTTCAGACCAAAACGATAGTTTGGACGACCATATAGTTTTTCAATATCTCATAAGGTTTCGGCTCTACAGCAGTATAAATATAATTGTAATCCAATAAGACTGTATATCCATACAGAATGCAATAACACTACTTATTGGACTTCAGCTATATTTGCATTCCACTAAGTATGTAAAAACTTGCGTTGCATATCGAACGAAACAATATTTCACAAGGGAATTTCTTCAAAAGTATTCAGTGAGCCTGAATAAGGGAAAAATATTTTGCAAAAATAAACGTATTTACTTAAGGAAAATGTATGTGTAATTTTTTACTGCTCATGTTTCACCAGATATACTATTTCTTCGCGAGAATATTTTTTAATTCTAGAAAAATCAACAATAAAAAAAACGTTTAGAATGGTGCAGCATCCCATCTGGAGACATACTTACTGTATATCTTGCAGTCCCTATTTTCGACTGTCATTTGTTTTACCAACCGACTTCGCAAGACTGTACTTTACTTACTGCATGTACTATACTTTATTTTAAGATAGTTTGAGTTTCATCTCATTTTGTAATTGGAATTCGGTTGCGTTCAACATGTACTACTAAATAAATAAATAATTATGGTTATCTAAAATAATACAATAGCCCCTTAGCCTATTGCTTTGGCTCAAGAATTTAACTGATTTTTAAATTTATTTTCACTTTTTCAACAACAGAGTAGCAGAAATAAAAAAGTTTCATTACTAACTGTCAAATTTTAAAGACAAAGCCTACTACCGACTTTTATTTCTTCTAATAAACACTATTAAAATATTGTTTTAACTAATGCATTTTTTCTGGAAAGCCTTCAAGTTTTTTAAAATTTAACAAGAGAAAAAAACTGTTTTAAATTAAATCATGCGCGAAAATTATCGTTGTTTTTAAATTCCATAATTGAAAAAAAGTTTCGAATAATTTGAAGAGCTAGTCACCTTCAGTATTCACCTAAATTTTGTACCAAATTTGGTTATTCCAAGTTAAAGTAATCCAATTTTTTTTTCGAATTATTTGGCCCCACAAAATAGATATAATTATTTGTTACAGAAAATACTCAAAGATGAGGATTGTAAATCAGCAAATGTCAAAGCCATGCATAGTCGTCCAGGATGGAAAAGTAATTGCTTTATCTGTGAATATTGCAAATAAATATATTTCAAAATAGCTCATCTTTATGTAAAAATTTAAAAACACATTATAAAAATTATTAATGATATTACAGGGTAGATTGTTGGTTATTTATTGCCTAAGTCAATAGTGTGATATAACACACAAGAATGTAATGTTACAGCTATAATGGTAATGGCGATTTTGTACACATGTTTGGTAAAAAAATCGTACAGTTTTCCTAGCAACCGCCTAAGCAACGGTCAATACAAAGAAACTTATTCAAAAACTGTCATAATCTTAAATCATATTTGTATGTGAGGCTAATATTATAAAGTGAAATTAGTTTGATTACATAAAAAATGTCAAGTGACAATGAAATAGAAAATTAAATTGCAGAAGCTGCCAAAAATAACTTGTTACCGGCGAAATCTGAATAACCAAAGATTTATGAAATGTGGAGATTAAAAAACGTCCTTAAATCATTTTCCGAGAATGTAAGCTGGCATATTTCCAAGAACACTATCAAAAACTAGCCTGAAGCCTTCCCCACTTTGGTCATTTTACTCAATGTTAAAGGTTACAATTAATATAAACCACAATGTCGATATTGCAAACTACTCCACATTACAAGCTCTCCTGAAGAGAAAATCGGACGGCTTTAAATCCAAAAAAACCCAAGATTTGAACAAGCAAAGATATAAGCGATTTTCTAGAAAACGCACCAGATGATAAATATTTGTTTATGAAGGTAATATATTGAGCTCAATATAATGTTACATATGTAAATTTATCTCAAATCATCTTTTAGGTTGCTCTTATAATTGGCATAAGGGTGCGTGCAGGCAACAAGAGTTGCGCAATATAAAACCGCCAGATACAAGACACGGGAAAGAATCTAATTATTAATATTCCCGATTCAAAAACTAAACGGCAATGTTCTTTTGTTTTGAATATTTTTACCCCAAGGTTAAGAAATATATAAACTTTCACTCTGCAATAAATACAGTTCCAAATTTACCTTTTCTTCTAAACTATATAAACAGAAAATGTACCAGACAGTCTGTTGGTATTAACAAGTTAGGAAAGATTCCAAAACAAGTAGTCATATATCTGGGACTACGAGAAGCAGCGACTTATACAGGATACTGTTTTCGACGCTCGTCCGCTACTATTCTTGTTGACGTGGGTGGTGACTTATTAGATTTAAAAAGACATGGCGGATGTCAGTCATCAGCCGTAGCTTAGCCGTAGACTTCGTCTAAAATATCATCTGCAATAGCAAGTAGTATTAATGACAATTGCATTGAGGCAACTAATAATGTAAAACTTATGCTTCAACAAGCAAAACAACCAATATACCTTTTGTCTTAAATAATTATTATAATAGAATAAGAAGAGAATAAATAATATAATAAAAAATAACAATTTGCATAAATTTAAATATAATCATATTCTGTCATTAATGTACTACTACGGAATTATTACAAACTTCTTATTGTTGATGTTATCAAGTTCTTAAATTATTAAATTATTGATATTGTTACCAGTTCAGATGCGTAGAAATAAAACTAAATGATTTTGTGTGAATAAGTGTGATTACGTAATACGTGTTGTAATGCAAATGCTTTTTATACAACACTTATTACGTAATATACTATTACAACGTTATCATGTAAGAATCATGTAATTTTACATGAAAGATGTAAATGAACAGTATTCACATGAAGATTCTTGCAGTACAGTTTAGATTTGGTACTTTTTACATTAACGTATTATGTGAACAAAGTGTAAATTTACAATCATTTCTATCAACGCATGTTAGGGCTCAAAAGAGAAAGCAGTAACCTCGTTATTAAAAAAATATTAACAGATTTTAATGGCAAAAACTTTTTTATTTTCGGAAGAGACAAAATGCTATTCCATATTTGGCGCTTCTCTTCTGGTATTTCTGTTGAAAAAAAAGAGAACCAGTTTTAGCGTTCCAGTTGCAATTTACGTGTGTCATCTCAACGAGCAAGAGTCCCCTGCGAGACTGGAGGGTGGTAACTATGGTGGATGGTTAAGATGGTAGAACATCGAGCATCGCATAGGAAGTAAAACAAAGGAGAGCGGTAAATAGACAGTGCACCCTCATTGGCTGTCGTTAATAACTGTAAGACGAAGGAGACGTCTGAATTAATGAGCTTCACTCCGTTGGAATCTTACATCTGACATAAGATGTGACAGCTCATAGCTATGAGTTCCAGCCTGGTTCTCATCAACTTTAGCTCGGGTCTATTTTTGTCTAGTAGAAACCTCCCAGCCAAACAATGGCTTCTATACAGAGGGAAATATATCTATGTAAAACTACTATGAAAGTAAAATGGGTTTTATTTTTCACTCTAACACCTCAATTCTGTAAAAGCTATGGAAGGTGGTTCAGAACTTATTTAAACAAAATTTTTTAACAGGGGACTCTTGCAAATACAATTTTGTAAAAATAAAATTAAAAAGAGCAGTTCAAAAATTATATAAAAATATACTTTCGCGCGGCACTGGAAACTGGTCCACTGCAAAACCTAATAAAGCGTATAATTGTATTGTATGATTGTGTTAAACCTTTAACACATTGCAACATACAGAGAAATGGTTAAATATACACAATTCTGTATGAAACTCGATTAATACAGTATTGTGTTCTTTTGTGTTAAACTATTTTTTACAGAGGCACGCAAAATTTTAGTTTAATTCGAGTGCTGGATTAGGATCATTCATATTCGAAACCAAAACATCCCAAAGTAGCAAGATTCTGCAAGGAAAATGAGAGATTTCGATTTGGCCAATCAAGTGAAATTTGAGAGAGGTTAGAGTTATTAATACAATTTAACTTTAGTTGCAGACAATTTTAATGTTAAATGTGAACGTCTCTTTAAAGCTACATACAATTTCAATAAAGTTAAATGACAATTAATTTAGAAGTCATTTCAAACCAATATAAAGCCAGCTTCAGAGAACGAGGTAGTGTTGCCAGCAACACTTACTCACCTGACTTTCAGCCAATGAAATGAATTGTATTTGTTGTCGACTGAAATGCAAAATTTGTACATAACATAACCAACAAAAACAAAACCAACTTTATAAAATCTTTATTTCACTGAAATTCAACTGGTGGTGGGGATGTTGCCAGCAACACTACACTGTTCTCTGAAGCAGGTTTAATTTATTAGTCTCCGAATGTAGTTGATTATCTATTAAATATTATGTGACCTTTAACCAAAAAAATATTCATTGCTACTAATTGCCATTTTAAACATTCTCTGTAATGTGTTCAGGTATTGCTTTCATAATGTTTGACAAAGCCAATTACCGATCAACCATATTTTCTTGAACACCTTGCGCCATAAAATTGCGAATATATGATTCCAACAAGGCAATAAATATTTAGCCATAACCTTTTTAATTTGCGTACATAAGATTAAGATAGGTATTCTACTTCTACATCTTATGGGATCCTCATCCAGATCATTATCAAGGAAGTGATGTTTTCACAAATATTTGAAACCTCAAAAAAAAGATAATTGGTTCAAAACCAACAGTTAAAATAAAATGAAATCAAAATACAAAAGGTTTCCAATTGAATATTATTTTATAGATATATAAAAAGTATGTCTCATACAAAATGTATCAGTCAGAATGCATGTACTATTGTTGATACTATTCAATCAACAATGAATTACGAAATTATTCTCCTTAAATGTCGTATTGTAATGGCAGCAAATAATTGAAAATTTAAAAGCATAAACGATCCACAACTTCAGTTCGTAAACATTGGCGCATCCGCCATTTATTAGAATATCATAATAGGCTTGTTCTGTGATTTTTTTAAATGCATTTTTGTATAGTTGTCGATATTCTTATTATGTTATTAAACTTTCATACCATTAACTTTTTCTGTTTTAGAAATATAAGAGGTTGCAATTGGTGCTAGTCTGAAAACTCTAGACCTCTATAACACGCTAACACCTGATCCTATTAAAATGTGCTTGGATTTAGTATAGCCGATTCAGACAATCTACCGACTACTTTAATAACGATAAAGAGTATATAAGTACAGAAATTAAGGGAATAAAGTACAAAGTCATTCATATTTTTTGTATTTCGTGTCATGTCAGGTTAGGATTTATAGAATGAAGCTATAACCAAATTATTTTTAGTTTAGTTATACTGTTAATACATTATATAAAATGACAAAGCTAAAATTGATTTTTTCCCAAAATAAAAAAATTGTACTGCTTATTTTTGGATTAAAAACTCAATATTTCATTAATTTATATTGATGGAGAACAGAATATATAAAAAATATAAATTCATCAATAATAATTAATCAAATCAATCAATAAATTTAACTGGAATAATTTTATTCCGGAGCATTTCGCTTTTCTCCTTATACATTTTCAAAATTTTAATTCAAGAAAACTTCTTTTTTGCCAAATAGTCTGTGTATTATACTTTTTTGTATTCTTTATTAAAAATTAACAACATTGTGTTATACGTTATTATTTCATAAATTTTTATAGTGCATCTTATAATTTGCTAAGAACGAGTCACAATAATAGTAAAAAAATTAATAAAAGTTTTTTTTGAACCAAAACAAAGCAATTAAACGAATACCTCTTGGTACTTAACTACATCTTCTAATAGACGATATATTTTTATAATTTAACTTGTGTATAAATTGGTAGATAGACGGTGAGAAGCAATAAGATGTAAAAGATGTATCCATATCTTCCTTTGAACCGATACAAAGCAGTATAACTCATGTCTATAGGAATATATTCATTAATTTGTGAGATAGACCAGCCACTAAAGCGCGTTGCTTTGTATAGCCACTAGAGGGGGCCAAAGTTCAAACATTTTTTTAATACAAATTATTTATTTTACAAGAGCTTTACTCCGATCTAAATAAAATTTGTACTTCTAATACTTGTATATAATTATCATAAAGATGCGAAAAATACCTGACCCCTAAACAAATTTTTTTATATATAAAAATATAAAGGTAAAATTGAAAAAAATCACTTGTGGTCAGCTTCCTATTCATAATTTCATACATGTAGAACAATTTTCCTAGTTCCCTTTCCTACATTTTTTATCGCCATTTTTTTTTTTAATTTTAGTATGTAATACAAAATAAATGTTTGTCATACGTAGTAAACTCAACGTACTCTTTATTTGACTATTGTTATACAATCCTTTTTTGTCCACAACAAGATAAATAAATAAATAAATAAATAAATAGATAAATAAATAAATAAATAAAAAATATACAAGTAAATATACCTTCCAGTTAAGCATTTCTTACAGCTATGATTATTTGTCAGACTAATCCATTTTCAAGTTTTAAAAAAAAAATAGTCAATAAATATTTCACGTTATTGATCCATCACTGAAATACGGTAGAAAGGAAACGCACATTCGTGCAACGCTATTACAGTATTCTTGGAGAGCTCCTTGATTTAATACGTGAAGCGTTCCCAAAAGTTCAGACAGCACAGGATAGATGGCAGTAACTATACAGTGGCTTTATCCTCGTATAGTGTTCGAGGAAACTGAATAAAGCTACATACTATGCGTATACACTTGGATTTTCTAATAACTATTATACGGGATTATATAAAGAAGTATCTATCCAATTAGTAGGGCTACAATATAATGAATCAAATATACCTTAGTCCATGGTTGAACGGTATTGAATTGGAAATTCAAAAAACGATTTTTATCCATACCTCTAAAATGTGGAATGGTAAACTAGCTCGTTTACATTATCGTGGAAAATGTATTCATTATTTTTATTTGAACTAACAGTTCTTAAAATACTATTGGGGCACTTTTTACAATACAACTAGTCAACATATTAAACTTAGGAATGAAAATAATAGATGGCAATAGATAGCTCTTTTAATATACAAGTCAGTAGTGTACATAAGGATAACAAAGGTTTTAAACGAGTATCGCCACATATCATTTTTATACTCAAGTTTGACTAATTTAACTATGTTATAAACGTTCGTATACTTAGTTCTAATTTATTTTCATGAAAACTTTGAGTCATCTTTTCGAGATAATAGATTCTGAAAACTTATCAAAATAAAAGCAATTATGTATATTTAGTAAATTTATTAGTAAAATACGATAAACTTACCTTACCTACTAAAGTGGGTACCTAAAATTCCACTTACTAAGGTAAATTATTTTAACACAATATTGTATTAAATCAAGAGGCAGTAGTAATTAATTAGCTCCCTTTTTCAAACAGCTTCCCTTTTGCAAAATGATCTGGATACGCCACTGAGTGTGCAATTTTTGTTTTATTAAGGTGTTTTAAGCGTAACGTTCATAGTAAATTTTGCTTAGACAAGTGTTTATATACGAATTTTTTTATTATAAATTATTTTGAAACGCTCTGCATAAACAGGGCGTCCCCTTCTTCCTTCTTGATTTTGATAAGAGAAAGAGCATATCAAAATCTTTCCTATATCACTTTTCTGTATGACAAATTTCAATATTTGTACCGAGAAAATACTTTTCACCATTAGTGCAGAAATTTATGAGGCTCGAACGAGAAGAAAATCTTATAATTAAATCACTGGATTTGAAAATTATTCACTTAAAAATATTAACCTTCTATTGCGATTACTGCATACTAAGTTTAAACAAATAATATTTTTTTGTTTAGTAGATAATAAGGAACGAGTGTTTTTTAAAACTTGAAAAATTTTATGGGCTAGATTTTTAGGCAAAGTAAAGAACAACATCCTGTGTAAGAAATGAAAGGAGTTACAAACAAAATACTTAAATTAATTTAATACAAGTTTTATTACTACAATTAATTTTAGAGTTAAAAAGGAAAACAAATTACAAAAATTGACTACTGATTTCTATAAAATTGGTTTTCCCAGTCATTGCAATGTACAGTTGAAGGTAGCAGTATCCATCTGGTTTAGTACCAACGTTTTAGAAATTTTCAGAACTAGATAGTTTGTCCAATTGTGTTCTTGTCTTGGTTGATGTGAACTGGTTTCCTTCCAAAATTGACCTTAACAAAGAAAAACAGTAATAAATAAACAACAATAATCTTAACCAGTAATAATACTTGTGATAAAATAAATAGGGCGTTCAATCTTTTTTTAAATGTCAGAATTAACATAAGCAATACAACAAAAAGAAAAAATGCTTCTCGAAATAGCACTACAAATGGATAAAATGTCTTTGGAGAATTATATTTAATTCATTTTTTTTCTACTTAGAATCTGTTGTGAATTAAAACTCGGAACTGCAACAATCAACCTGCTCGGTTTCTCTTATGAAAAGGGGAGCCCTGGAATGGTATTTCGACAGGAATGTTTAACCCTCTACCTTAGAAACCAAAGAGTCATGTTCGGAATAATATTTTTCTTATTTTTAAATGTTTTCTTTCCTTTGATATTTGAAATTCCACCAGCATTTTGTTATACCCTGTACAAATCCAATACAAAATTGAACTATGCAGTTTAGTGCATAATAGTTTATTATGAAACATAATTTTATTACATATTAAAAGCTAAATATAGTGATCCTCGCTTCAACGAACTTTTAGTAAAATTGATTTACGTAATACTGGTTCAGAATTTTTTATGACGTCAATTTGAGTTTGCCAAAATGTCGCTTAACTTTTGAATTTATATGATTTTTTATGTAGCTTTATTTATTCTTAATTCATGGAAAATGAGCTTAATTTTAACAAATTTTGTAGTCACTCTTTAAAAATAAATGATTCATCTTACGTAATGCCAACATAAAGAAATCTAAAACTAACATAAAGACATCTGATCTTCTAACAGTCGCCTTCCTAACTAGGTTTAAATTTGACACCAGGTTTCACCTCTCGGACGTGTCCAGTTCCTTTGTATTTACCTCTTTGTTTCACACATCGCCCATTATTCATTCGGAAATGGTTCGCCTATAACTTAAAATATACAGAGTGTAACATATTGAACAAACAAAAAAAGTTACAAAAGTTATTTTTTGTTATAGAAAATGTTATAATTTGAAAATAAAATCAATGATAGTAAGATAAATATACAGAGGGGAACTAAAACAGTTGACCGGGTATTGTGCGTCAAAAATGTTTTGTTGGTAAACTGGACTGATCAAAATAATAGCAAATTTACTGTATTGTCTGTATCACAAGAAATTTCAGGTAAATATAACAGAATTAAATCTATTATTCCAAATGATATAATTTTTATTAAAAATGCATAACGATGTAAAATTACAATTCATTTATATAGGGTTAACTATGACTTAGTACAAATATTTAAAGAGGGGATAGGGAAAAATAAGAATTAACGGAATCACCCTTCAAAAAAATACCAAATTTATTTATAAAGCCAAAAAAAATTGTTTTCGATATTATTTTAAATCCTTATTTAACGCCGCCAATGTAGAGTAGGCAACCAACAAGCAAGTTGGTTACCTACTCTACAAGCATGCAACAGTCGCTCAGTCGGTATCGCTGTCATGTCATAATTCAATTCCTGTATTTACGTTGTAATTTTGTGTTCTTCTTCAGTTTTTAGTGCCTTTTTTAATTTTTAAACGTTTTATAGTTATTAAATAGACATTTGTGTTGGGTGTACTTTCCCACAATATAGTTCGCCGGTTTGGTTTTCTAGGTTATGGGACACGACTGCCGCGGTTACATTAAAACTTGTCTATTATCTATTTCTTTCGTTCAATTTTGTTATAATTAATAGGCATTTTATCTAATTGTACCTACGGGAAGTGTCTTTTATCGGTAGTGAGTGGCTGTAATGAGCGAATATGTAGTTTTATCAATTTATAACCAAATAATGAAAAACGAATGCAAAATACTGAAGCTAACTGGATTAACTGTTACCTATCTATCAGGTATTATTACTAATAAGAATGTTAATTTTTGTCGTTTCTACATTTAGAAACGTTACAAAAAGACGACCGCATGGTAGTTGACATTGTTGACATAATATTATAAGAAAATCTGTATTTTGCATAAAAAAAGTACATTCTGTTTATTTTTTTTTTGCAATTGGCGTCTTTAAAACAGGTTCTTCATTATCTTGAGCAACACGAAAATATTTAGGTACATTTTTTTTTAACTAAAATTGAAAAAAATGTAATAAATACGAAAGATAAGGGCAACATGTAGTATATTGTATGAAATACGAAAAAACAGGCAATTTTTTGTGGCCATAGCCTGCTTCAATAAAAAAAAATTTTATTCGCCTAGAGGGCGCAGCGAACCACATACGATATTTAAAAAATCTGTTTATATCAGGTGGAAGGTATCAATTTTGCAATAAAAATTTATTACCAATAAGTTTTCTCTATCTCTTAAAATAAAAAAGTTAGACAGCCTTAAAGTTTGAGCACTTTACAGGTTTTTTTGTTATTACTCATAAAGTTGGCCATGGATCTCAAATTTGTTTTTACGAACAAAAATACAACAAAAAACTATTAAATATTTTTGACGTGTCTCGTATATTAAGCGAGATACATAGAAGTGGCCCTTTTATGTGATACAGCCTGTATATCAAGACAAAATATTCTGGTTTATTTGATCCACCCTGGTCTAATGTTATTTATTTACACATACAAATTACATATTACGCACATATCAGAATTGAAACACCGTATCCGAATAAAAGCATAGACACCTTTATACATTTATTTGAAATATATGTTCGCCTGTATAGAAGTTTTTCGATGAAACGCGGTCCTAGACAAGTGGCGGTTCTCACCCCTTTATTAGAGTTAATGTGATAATTACGGAAGTGACATTTAAGTGATGAGTGACATTAGAGTTCAGTTACGCTAACTATTATATTTAATCTTCAGTTAAAGTTCGTCCCGGTTAATGATTCGTTAACTGGAATTATGCAGGAATCTGCTTCGGAGCATCTATTCTAATTTCTAATATAGGCGTTCTTCTTCGACCTCATTTGTTGCCAAAATTACTCTAAATAACTTTAAATTCTGCGCGAAATCGATAACCCGTCACGATTCCTAAGAATGTCTACCTGCCACCCCCTCGCTCCCTATCTCGATGTACAGAGTGTCACACGAACAGCCGTCATACGATAACGACAGATTCCCGAGTTAAAAGCAATTATTGAGTTCAGGGCAACAAGACAAGATCATAAAAACTAATCCAAATTCGTTATATACTACGAGTGTAAGGAAAGAACAAGCAAAATTAATTAAGCCACAAGCATTAAAAGCTATTGACGTCTATCGCGATTGAGCGATAACGATATTTTTCAAACACGGAATTCCAGGAAACAACTACTCTGCGGGCTATTGCCCCGACCAACGTTGATAGCTGATGTTTATGAGTAATAGAATATTGTGAATGTATTATGTTCTATATTTTTGTTACTTGCCGTGTATAATAGTTATTTATGCAACAAGTGCCAAAAGACAACACATCGAGTGCAATAAACACTTTTTGTACGTTTTGCATACAATATTTTTTCTACGATCATGCAAAAACCAAAACTAAGTGTAGGAAAATAAAAAACGTAATTTAATAGCAAAATATTTAATAATTAATTAGCACTATCGATTTGCATTGAGAAAGTTAGGAACTAATATGTTAGGACCAATTTAATACAAACTTTATTTGTAATTCAGTTGGTATTCAAAGGAAACTAATTTTATTTTCAATAAGTTAAGTTTTCTTCAATATGTAATAAATATGATTGAAAATAATATAAAATATGCTTAAAACGTAATACAATCTCACAGAAAATTGACTAAATATGGCATCGACTTGAAAGTTTATGTTTGTATTGATCACAAAACGCTGTAGTAGAGTGACAGATGCGTGCAATCTGATTGCTCTAGTGCAATAAAGAACCAGTTTTTTCACGAAATAGAATTCAATAAAGTTTTGCTGTTTGCATGAACATAGGAAGGCAATTTTATATGTATCTAACCCTAATCTTTATAAATATCTATCGAATTTTGTGCTGTCATTAGTCAACGAATAATTGGAAATTCATATTTAATTGTTCTTTCCTTTCTATATATAGTCAATCAAGTTAATGGGTAGAACTGTTGTTATTTATCGGACAACCAGAAATTTTTGAGGATTGCATCGTTGACCCATTTTTAGAAGGGATTGGAAGGAGAGGATCTATTGAATGACCCACTTGTTTACCAGAACTGTCTCCGTCGGAATTTATTTTTGTACAAAAAGGGACTTTTAATTAAAAGCTAATAAATAATTAATCAAAAAATTAAATTTGGTGTAATTAATAAAAAAATAATTCGCACGATTTATGTCTGCTCAAATTACAAATTAATCTGTCCCACTAAAATTTCAACAAGGTAATTGAAAAAGCAAAAACATGATCCCATTCAACGGATTTACAGGCTCTGAAATCACCGTTAAAAGTTAATTTATCTTCGGTAAAAAATAGCCCTCTCTACAACTTGTTGCTTTAAAAATCAAGCTGAAAATCCCCAGGAATTCACTTGTTTGACTACCCTCCGCATTAAAAAAGCCCGAGATCTGTGAAAAATCCTGAAGGGAAAGAGGCGCTGATTTAAAAACATGTTTAGTTCGCAAAGAATTAGGGAAGGGTGAACCGGAATTTGTTTTACTTTTCAGCTGTTGGAGGTTTTTTAATTGAAATTACGTGGTTACAGTCAATTAAAGGGTGTTTTTATGGCGCCGGGACAGAGGGGTATTTTTTCGCTTCGTTTTGGTGTTAATTGACATCGCTTCTCTTTCGGCTTCATTGAAGGGTTTTTCCAGTGACATCAGATAAAATTTTCGTTACACGATCCTTGCCATACAGCGTGTATCGAGCCCATTATGATCTGAATTTTATTATATTGTTATTTTTATATGAGGATTTAATCCTACTTATCTATATACAAAAATGCCTCCCTTAAAAGATATATAGTGTTAAAGTTGAACTTTTAAAATTGTTTTTTTTTCGCTATAATTTCTTCAGATTTCGTCGTAATGTAGAATCTTATTTAGAATATTTTATTATGAAATTCGATTTCAGAGAATGCAACATAAGAGATAATTGCAGCAACTTGACTTAAACATTTTTAAATTTCAAAGGAACCTAACTTGCTCAAAAGATATTTTAACCAGAATTTTTACACAAATAAATGTTTTTTACCAATGTAATTTTTTTTATTGAAGAAAAACAGGGATTTGTGAAATATTCACACGTTTGACCATCCTCCTTCCAGGTTTTCCTTATCTCTGTACTAATTAGATAAGGGTTACCAACGTAAGTCTTTCCTGGGTTCAAATGCAATCTAGTGAATAATCTAGAAATATTAATGTTATTATTGACAACTGCAAATAAACCTAAAAGCCTTTACAGGAAGAAAATCAACTTTGCGTTAAGGAAACTGATGTATTTGTCATAGGTCTAAAATTTGCCATAACACCCAGGCTGTTGAAGACTTGTATTAACAAGTGTCTTCAAAAGGGAGCGACAAAAGAGCTGAGGAGGTACATATTTTACGAATTACCAATCATCTGAAACATAATGTAATTAGAAAATAAGTGCAAGATATCAGAGAATGAAGAATTTACCATACTTGCCTGCCACAGAGGGGAATACAATCCTTCTCTTGAGAACACATAGGACTACACCAAAATAGTGAAGGTGCCAAGACCAGATTGTAATAACAAATACAACCCAATGCAGGAAATGGAAAAATCGATGGTGTTTGCAATTATACTTTCTAATATTTTTAAGGATCCTTTAGATTCTTTTAGCAAGACTAATAAAGCTATCAATTTTCGGATAAAAATGGTACAAGTACAAGACTTGCAAGTCATATGTCAAATGAAGACAGTAACTTGAAACTATAATGATAAAATTATGACTCTTAGGTGGTTAAAGTGTGATGTAATAATTACAAATAAAAACAATTAAAGAGGAAGAACACTTTTTCGTTCAATTCCTATCATTCGTAATCGGTTACAACATAGTCGGGGCAATAAATGGATAGCAAGATATGGACCTTGGCCATCTCGGCATTTGAATTTGATCATTATGGACCTTATTTATGCTTCTGAATGAAGCGTTGTGGAGGCGCTAGTTTTGGCAATAATATTAAATGAATGAAACTCAGATTCAATATTTTTTATTTTGTTTTCATTATTTAATTTTTTTTAAAATTATTACATGCACAAGTTTTGAAATTTCTTCGTATGTTTTAGTTATAAATAATCGTAACATTTTTCTGTAATATTAAATTCCAATTAGAAATTAGCGCCTTAATTTAGTTTAACATTTCATAAACCATTAAATTTCATAGAAAGTTTACATTACATAGTTACTACGGGGTAAGGCTGGAAATTTAAGATTCATGGAATTAAAGATGAGTAAATGTATTATTCAGACAGCGTGCCTTGGAAAGAGGTAAGATAAATGAACGTACACAGAATAAACAAAGTACTGCACAGGAGCCTGCTAGAATGTACATGTAATAAGAAATTTCACAGTCTACCGTCACGTGCTTGTTATACATGGCATTTCGGGACTAATTGACCAAGGATTTGAATTTGACTGGTTAAAATATAAAAAGTACTACGCTCTCGAGACAAAATTGACGTACAGTGATGAAATTTGGGTTGTGATTTTTCCAACGAAACGTAAAAATTCCTTTGAAATTGAATAACACAGGGTGCGCCGCATAAGAACCGGCACAGAGCAGGTGCATGTAAGTGGTCTCAAAAATATTGCAATTTAACTAAACATATCTGTATATAAACTTGCACACAGGCGGAGTTACAGGCCTTCAAAGTGGGGCTAAATATTTCGAAGAAAATTAATATCGCTAAATTAATTTAACTTGTTAAATTCTAAAAAACTACTAACTAAATTAAGTTTTCAAGAAAAAATGCATTAATTAAAACAAGATTTTAATAGTATTCGGACTCGAGGGACAGAAAATTTTTTCAATAATATCCGCAAACAGTTGAAAATGAACTGCAAACAAGTACTAAACGTTTATCTTGAGAAACTGGATTCTCAAGGCCTTCCGTACACTGAATTCTACTGTAATTTACTACATCCATATCACATTCAGAAAGTGTAAGAGTTATTGTCTCAAGATTTGGATCGACGAGTGACCTTTTACGAGTTTGTGTTGAATCAGGTTTTCACTGAAGAAACTTGTTTCACTTGGAGGAATTACTAGTGTTCACAACTTTTACAATATTCCCATATATTTTCAACACTAACGACTGAAGTTATTAAGAATTTCTGCGAAATATTCTCTCGGATTTACAAGGTTGCAACTTAGACTAGAGCTTTGGGGCACCGCCTCATTTTAGTGTTACTGTTAGAGACTTCAATTTTAAGTTTCCAAATAAATGGTTAGGACAAGGAAATAATTATCCTCAAGATTGACCACTGCGATCCCCAAACCTCAACAAATATGATTAATTTCTTTGGGGGGCATTGAAGGATTTTGTTTATTCCTCTCCAAATTAATTCCGAGAAGATTGTGCCAACACTAGCCAGGTATGTTTTTTCTTTAGTAAATTTAGCTAGATTAATTTTTATTTTAGATATTTATTCATTTTAACTAGTCTATATTGAATTATTCCTCAGCATACTTTTAGATATTTGGTATCAGAGAACACATATGATTTTATTAATTAATAGAAATTGTAGTAAAATTTGAAGTAGCTTATATACCTTTACAGTGCAGTAAAAAAAATTGCACCTTATATTCCGCCTGCTTTAAGGCAAAATTTGCATACAACGTTTTAGTAAATTCTCAAAATTTAGCCAGAAAACAGGAAAACGTCAAATACTTATTTAAAAATAAAGCATTGAAGTCATGGTTTCATTAAAAATGATTTTCATACAATGTCCTCTATTCCTTAGTTTGGCGGATGTTATTCTGATGTGCGAGTACCTACTTATTTCTCTCTGGAACCTCTGAAGTTGAGATGGACTCATTGGAGACTTCTTCATATAAGCGAGAAGCAGTAGCTGCATTTTGAAGACGTTAGAAGTTCATTATTCTCATAATTGTTTACAATTACACAGGGTGTGCAGAAACTAGTGGTGGGTGTTTATTAACAGCAAAACGAAGCGTTTAAGAGGTTTCGTAGTATTTGTTTATGTACCCGGCGCCTCCACCAGATATGTCACGTATTCATTGGTGACAAAATTGGCATCATTACATCTTTGGCGTCAGGTTAAAATTATTTATTTTTGAAATATACTCGCTTAGCATCTGAGATAAAGGGAGAAGCCATTAAACAAATAAAAGAATATGTTTTAAGAATCCATTCAACAATTATACTTACTCCAGCTGAGGTTTCTATCTTCAAATTCGCAAGATAGCCGTAGACTGGCTGGCTTCAGCCTAATTTCAATAGTACCTATTTATATACATTCGAAAAATGCTGAGTGCATTAAATTTATAATATCATGTATCCAAATTATGGGAACAGCCAGCAAGTCCATTACTCAGTTCCTGAAGAAAGTAAGAATTATAGACATAGTGTAGCTTGGTAGCAAACTTTGCAACTTGACATACAGGCAGCTCACTTTTACGACACCCAGTATACGGTTCTCGGAAGCGATTATGTGCATATATAGCGTGGCTTAAATTAAGAAAAAATGATGTATTTGTATGCCTTTCAATGTACTGAAAAGTAATATATTCTGCAAACTTCCTGAAATAGCGGCAGAAATCTTCAAAAGTACATTTTCGTTCTGTATACATTACCGTTTCTGGGCATCGTAAAAATGACCACCAATATAATTAATTGCAAATATGCTTATAAATTTGGTTTGATAAAATAATTTAATATTCGTATGGGTATATAATATGCCAGAAGTTTTTTCACTTAAAATAATTCATCAAAATTGTGTCCAGCTGTAACAATGCCCTATGGCCAATCAGATGTTAATTTTAGACGTTAATAAAAAAAATAGCAGATCCACTTCTGAAAATTACTCTTTATCTTTTTAACATCCTTTTTGTTGGCATTATCGCTACCCAAATTTTCCGACATATTTTACGGGACGTCCTGTATAAATACCTACTCAAAGTTACCACTAGCAGTAATGCATACATGGCATAATATTTTTGTTTTATTGCTATCTGTATTATAGTTAGATTGTTTTCCTAGGTTTTACTAATATACAGGGTGCTACAGGTTTGACTGTTATAATTAACAGGTGATAGTATACAGAGTGTTCCGCATAAGAACCGACACAGGAAAAAAGTTGATATAATTTTAAGGGAATGACATCCTCAATGAACACCTTGTAATGTTTCAATTTACTTGAACTCATAGGCAACAAAGACTAATAATAAACCTAAATCATGTACCAAATTTGGTTATTCTAAGTTAAAGAAATTCAGATATATTAATTTGTTTCCAAATATTTGGCGCCACTTTGAAGGCCTCTAACTCCGCCTGTGTGTATCTTCGTATATAGCATGTTTAGTTAAATTGCAAAACACTCTGTATATTAAAATAAAAGATTCCTATATATCCTGCTCGATGTGCAAAATTTCAGTTAATTTAGGAATCTCTCCGTAATTTTCTGCATAGGATATCATAAAATGCGATGTTTACTCCCTCTGTTATTTACTTTTAGTAAATAATTATTTCTTAATTAATAAAATTCGTTCGAGTTGATGTTGCGCAATATGACAAGAGCGAGGCTGAATCGCACTTGTATGCTTGATTAAGAAAAAAAAAATTTATATGCACTTCAATGCCTATATTTTGTTTTGTTTTTTTTTGGATTAGGAGTCATGTTATACAGGATTTGTTTTTGGTTAATTTGACGTATACTGTTGCCTGTTAAAATAATGGCAGTCAAACCTCTAACACCCTGTATATTTAAAAACCAAAAATACCTGTAGTATTTATTGGTTTTTCTAAATAAATGACACTGTACTTTTGCTGGATAATTATAATAGTTCGTAAATTCAACCTTAACATCACAAAGGGAGTTAATGATCAATAACAAGCACACAACCAGTTTTAAGAAATAGTTACCATTGTCAAAAAATATGCCACAAACGACTAACAACAAACACAACACCAATTAAATTTTTATAGGAACCGGTTTCTTTTTATTTATTTTTTGGATATTTTTCCCCAGAAACGTATACGCTTTAATCTGAGATATTCTTACGAGGGTAGTGGAATCATTGATTTCTTATATGAAGCCACTCCCTGTAGTCGTACCTACCCCTCCTTAATTCTCCTACATCCCCTTTGGTCTCACTAGATTTCAGTTCTTACGAACCTCCCCTACCCCGGCGTCGCTCCGTGGAATGCATGAAAGGAAGAGAAAGAACCTAAGAGAGAAATAGAGGTGAACAGCAAGAGGTAAGAGGTTAGCGCGTATTCTCCTACGCTGCCTAGGCTGCACAGTTTTATTCTGTTTATTTTCTCGGCTCGTGGGGGTGTGCCTACGAGAGCCAGGCGGTATTAGAAAATGAACATTTTTAATGCGGCTATTGTCTGTTGTGCTTGTACAGAGCGTCCGTTGTTTTGCGAAAAATAACGGGTTTGTCTTTTTCAATTGTATGCAGTGAGAGAAAAAAAGTGTATGAGGAACATTTTTTTATCTATTTTTATAGGTATAGGGAACTTCAAACGGTGCGTTCGTCTTTTATTATACAAGGTGTTTTTAAATAAAGTAGCAAAAATGAGACAACAGATTCCTTAGGTGAAAATCCATTTAATCTAACATACCTATTTCCCAAGTCGCATAATAAAAAAGATACAGGGTGTTAAAGTTAAAATTTTATTTTCGATATTTGTAAATAACTTCTTAAGAAATCCGAATATTTACATAAAATTTGTATCTCGGAGATTTTTGCGGGCGAGAAATTTAAATTTGTTTCTAATTTCATTAGTAAAGGGAGCCACTTGTGGCACACAATGTTTCTTTTAAATGGCAGAACTTTTTTGCAGCTTAGTGTGTTCATCTGACTAACCAAACAATCGATTCTCCTATCTGTTATATCTGAGAAAGGTATACCTTGCTGAAGCCGGTAGGAGTAGCCATTTTTTGAAATAATTCTATTTGAAATGCTCAGTGCACCGAGTAAAAACTGTTTTGGTTTCAGGTAAAGTGCTTTTTCTACTAAAAATACAGCAAAATGTTACTTAAAGGAGTGGTTCAGAACGGTAAATTATGGAGACATGCAAAATTTCAGAAGGTCGGCGACGTTAGATGAAACCATTTTTCAATAAAGCACAAAAATGTTTTCAAAGCAGGCCGATCTTTTTGACAGTTGGCACGTCTTCATAATTTACCGTTCTAAACAACTTTTTAAGTAACATTTTGCTGTATTTTCAGTAGAAAAGGCACTATACCTGAAACGATAACAGTTTTCAATCGGTGCACTGAATAGTTCAAATAGGATTATTTCGAAAACTGTTAATCCTAACGAGTTCGACAAGGTATACCTTTTTCAGATATAACAGGTAGGAGAATCGATTATTTCCATAGCCAGATGGATACATTAAGCTGCAACAAAGCTCTGCCATTTAAAAGAAACATGGTGTGCCACAAGAGGTGCCCTCTACTAGTGACGTCAAAATTAGAAACAAATTTGAATTTCTCGTCCTCAAAAACCCCTGATTTAGAAATTTTATGTAAATATTTGGATTTTTCAAGAAGTTATCTACAAATATCGAAAATAAAATGTTAACTTTGGCACCCTGTATCTTTTTTATTATGCAACTGGTAGGTATCATTCTGTAGGTCGGCCAAAGCCTTCTACTACCAACTATCTAATAAAAAAAATATATTTTTACAAAATGACCATCTTTAAAAGATTATTTTCCCGGGCGGACTTTTTCTTAAATAACTTAACAATGTATGCAGTCTTTATAATAAATATTCCGTTAATAATTAATTCTATCATTTTGATTAGAACGCCCTGTATAGTAAAAATGTAGCCTACCATCTCAAAATTAAACTTCTCTGAGTTGCTACAGAGGTACTAAACGATTTCTCATAAAAGAAACACCCTGTATATTTGAGGCCTAAGCAGTCCAGGTGTTTTGAATTTTTTAATTTGCTTTTAGCATTCATCTATTTAAACCATACACATCTGAAAGCCATTGAAAGTGTCAGCTATTAGAGAGATAAATAACGAACAGCAAGCTTAATTTGAAAATAATTAAATTAAAAAATAAATACAGCTGAGAATAACAAAAATACTTTAAAGATCGCCGTATTTCTCGTCGTAAAATGATCAAATTTGTGCTGTTCTTTACTTTTACTATTTAAATTCTCCTCAAATAATATAATAACTTTCAAAATGCATTTGTATGACACACATTATTTTTGCTATTCTAACTCCACTTATAAACAAAAGTGAACAATCTTATATGCAGAACTATATAAGTTTATGTTATAACAATATTTACATCTACAGTTAAATTTAAAAGAATACGTATTTTGAAAGATTTCTGACTAAAAATTTTTTGGTTAGACCGCTTTCAGCCATTAAATATTCGTTTTACTTCGGTATATTTGAATATTAGCAGTTTAGTTCATAAATTTCTAAAATTATTTGTATTTGAAAAAGAAACTATTTCAAGAATAAGCCGCCTATAAGTCTAGTCGATGTTTTTACAAAAAAAAAACCCTTTTATATTTTTTTCTACGTTTATGCAAAAAAGAAAACTTTATTGAACTATATTTAGTGGTTCTTTATTGCATTAGTGCAATAAAATGTTTATTGCATTCATCTGTCATTCTACTACAGCGTTTTGTCATCATGACAAACATAAACGTTCAAATCAACATCATATTTTCCTACACTTAGTGTCATCTAAATAAAACATTTTTTGGTTTTTACATGAACGTAGAAAAAAATATTGTATGCAACAAGTACAACAAGTAAGTGTTTATTGCATGCGACGTGAAATTGTCCAACGAGGCCGTCAGGCCGAGTAGGACAACACGTCGAGTGCAATAAGCACTTTTTGTGAGTTGAAATAACTATTAAGTGTATCTACACGTTGATTTATTATATAAAAATGGATATAGACTGTATAAAACAACCTATTTTTTGTTTAAATAAGTGTTCTTCGAAATTTTCTCCATTATGAGCAACGCAAAGTTTATAACGTTTTATTAGTAATTCTGTATTTACTACATTTTTCGGAACATTTCCACGAATAACTATATTCTTCAAATATTCAGCATCTCTTGACTTTGGCTGAAACACATAATTTTTTGACAACCCCATAAACAGTAATAAGGTGCAGCTAGGTTGGGGGATCTTAAAGGCTTCAAGAAATCTTAAACGCAAAAAATATATAAAAAAAAAATGGAAACAGCGAAATAATAAAACGTTGGTATTGTTCAGAGTGGGGAAAACGAAGAGAACTTATAATTTAAAAAAATAAGTTTTGTTTTATGCTGTTTATAAAATTGATTGCTTCAACATAACAATATATTTTTTTAGTTTAAGTAGGAGACTCAGAATCTATAAATATTTGCTGTCATGCCATTTTACCTACTTTGAAAGCTTTGAAACTTGATCATTTTTGACAAAACTACAGCAACGAAAGCTATCGTCCTATATACCAAATTAAAGCCCTTTTCATGGCCTTCAGGTATTCGATGGCATAATACTATGTTTATACTCGCGACAAGAATTCAGACGACTTACGTCATACGAACAAATGAATAATTCATTATATTTTCGTCAAAATATTTAAGAAACGGCAACTGATAGTAATAAAAGTATATACTACACTAAAAGTTTGCCTTGTATATTGCACTAAATTGCAAAAAATGATTGTTTTTAACGCGACAAAATATCGAAAATTACGTTGACAATAAAAACAAATGTGTAACGTCAGCCGTGACGTAAGACGTCTGAATTCTTGACGCGAGTATATACAATGTGCCAAAGAAAAAATCTGACCGAGAAAATAAATTTTCAAACACCATTTTGTAAAAATAATCTTTTTAATCGGTTGGCTTACAAGGTCCTGAATAGACCTACAAAAAAATTAGTAAAATCGTAAAATTTTCATCTTTTTTGTACCTATATTGTGCCAGTGTTGATAGTAGTTAAGTAATTATACTGCATAATTTAAGCTGTTTGGTAGATCTACTGTCGTTCTAGAAAAAATGGCGGCAGGAGTATTTATTAGAACACCCTATATAAGGGAGAAAAGAAAAATGCTGCTTCAAATTTACTTTTTATTTTATAACATACATATTCCACATTCTGTTCCCAGAATGTATTATTTGCATGTGTTTATTTTACACTATTGTATTTAAATATCAGAATTTATTTTACCAAATTTGTCGTACCTTTCCACAGGTGACCGGATCGTTTGTTCGAATGATAGAATCTCGTCGCGATTGATGGCTCTAGATATACATCCGATTTCCATCTATATTCGATTTATTATATTACCTTGGTTGGTAGTCTCACCTGAAACAAAAAATAAATATAATTTTACTTAAGTAGTTACGATGAATTTTAACTAAGTATATATTTTTTAATTATTCGAAAGATGCTTTTAAACAATGTTAAATTGAGACTGTATCTAAGGAAACTGAGAAGTATTTAAAATAACGATATCAAATGAATACTAAGAAAAAAAAGAGTTGTGTTGTGTTTTATAGTCATTGAAATTATACATATAGACGATTCATACTTAGTGCATGTGTCAAAAAATTCATAGCATTTACAAAAAGAATATATGAAAGGGGACAAATCCAGTACAAAGTTCTGGAATTACTTATTCGATCGATCATTTCCTGCAGAAATATCTCCTGAATCAGCGCGTGCAGTTTGAAATTGTTTTGATTTGGTAAGTATTTTATGCGGACGCTGCTTTCCTTTTCTAATGATAGAATTGTATCCAGTCGATGCATGAATTCCTGGTGTAGTTTCACACAAATGTAACCCGAGGGATGCATAAAATACATTTACATCAGTTACATGACGCTTATGTCGGATCGCGTGCGTACATCCAAATTTTTGTTGATATTTTGTAAGATTAGCAGTTTTCATGATAATTAAAAGAGTATTTTAAACTGTATTGTAAAAATTAATTTCCCCATACAATTTCTGAAGTCATTTTGTTCTTTGATATTTTATATTTAAAGATATGCTAAAGAACAGTATATTGCTGTATTAGGATTAAAAGTGTCGTGGCGAGCGAATGGATTACGAGACAAAAAAGAAACTTCTAATTCTTATTTTCTATTAGACAGTTGTATAGCAATAGTCAGTTCGTTCTAAAATATACGAGTAGGTATTAAAACTTGGTGCAGTAAAAGTTACAATAAATAACAACAAAAATTAGACATACACATATTATAAATTTATGTTTGTGCATAGCATACATTTATAAAAAGCATTTGTCAATTAAATAATTTTTCAACATATATCTAAAATAATTTATAAATCTTAAATAAGAGGGAAGCTTGCTGAAAATTGCAAACCTATGTATGTTTTTACTTAATATTAACATATCGAGGTAATCATGGATACTTTGTCGAACATTAGTCGCCCTATTGCTAATTGAGTTCATTCGTGATTGTTTGTGGTTCAATTTGCTGAAACATTTTTAATCTAAGACACTTTAAGCTTCTAAAATTAAAAGTGAATAATAATTTTGTTGCTAAGATGCCATTTTTTTCTCAGTAATGAAAATGTGAACCTTAAACACTGCTGACAGTCAAAAAATGTCACAGTTTTATGACGGTTGGAAAAAAACAACTTTATAGATAAAACTGTATTCAATAAATATCTCAAATATACCTAAATTAATCAACAAAATTGTGTTATTATTGCACAGAAATATAGATTTTTTTAAACACATTAAATCAATTTCAATAATGTATGATATCATTAAGTAATTTTTGTTTATAGAGGGTGAGGAATAGATTTCTTGAAGAAAAAATGTAAATACAACATGCTTTTATCTCGCTCTCCAACAGAGACACAGGGTGATCAAGTTTAGAGGAAAAAAATTGAATTTTTTCGGTTACTCGAAAATGAAAACAGTCAATACCCTAAAATTTTGTAGATACTTGTTACTTAGGATGGATCATCTCATGGACTAAAAACTGGAATCAAATTATAACTAGTGAGGCCTACAACATCCTTTGAGAGAAATATTTGATACGCCAACGAATAAGATAAAATGCAATTTTTAGAATGTTCAATCTCTTTACTACATAAAAGGACTGGTAAAAAAATCGTTTTTCTTTTTCCTGTAGAAACATTTTTATGACAAAAGCACATTCAATGTCATCATTTAGACAGTTGCTAAAACTGATTAAAAATAAAATGGTGTATGTATTCGTAACTTTATTAGTAGTAAAGTAGTATCACTTTCTTAATAATCATAACAATTGAGTTGAATAAACTAATAAATTGGGGAAAAAAATATATAAATTTGATACAAATGCCGCGACAAAAAAAATTTTTCTGACAGTTGTATAAACATTAATGCTAGACAATTAAAAGATTGAAAAAGATTCTATATACTTTGACTATTTTTCAACTCAGTTGTTTGTAAAACCCCCAATAAAGCACTGAATAATTGAAGATACTTTTAGATATTTTACTTATTATATGAGAAGGAGGCAAGACTCCATCAACCGTTTATGGCAAAACTACTGAAAATAAATGTACAAATTACACTATTATACTCTATTAGGAATATCAAAAATAAAATTAGGTATTGGTGTTTTGTTTATCCACTTTTAAATTGCATTCATATGATACACATTATTTTGCTATTTTTGCTATTCTAACCTCAAATTTTAACAATTACTTTCACATATAAAAAAAAGTGAACAATCTTATATGAAGAACTATGTAAGTCTATGTTATAACAATATTTACATCTATAGTTGAATTTAAAAAAATACGTATTTTGAAAGATTTCAGTACCTAAAAATTTGATGGATAGATCGCTTTCTGACGTTACATATTGATTTTACTTTGGTACCTTTGATTATTCCCAGGTGGCATGAGATAACATTCTTGTTATTTGCTAAAATATTATTCAGATCTTAACTGTCCAAAATTACTTATATTTGTAGAAAACACAATTTCAAGAATACGACGCTCTTAACTTTAACTTTGTTTGATTCGATCATGCATCTCACATTTTGACTGTTCCGCATTCTTAATGAAACACTCTGTATACCTGTAAGGTAATATTCTCATATTTTGCCAAAATAAATTTTTACCGTTCATGTTCTGTACTCGTATTGTAAGATCCAATGTGGAGGCTCGTTTTAATGCTAAGATATATTTTGAGGAGAGAGTGGGCGGACAACGAAGTTCCAAAGATGTCAAAAACTTTAAAGGGTTGCACCAGTTTATAGGAGATGATTCCAGCAAATGGCGGAGCTCATTATTTTCTTATCTTTTAATTTCCGTTTTAATATTAGCAAAGTTTGCCAGAACATCAACTTAAACTTGGATGAAAACTAATTAAAATTGGAGTATCACGAGTTTGTAAGTTTTACGAGAGTTTTACTTATTCATATCCTAAATGATGGATGTTGTTTATTATAAATCTTATCCTAAACTTTAATGGAATTTCTAGAATGCAGTATTCTTCAGACCACTCTACGGGCGTAGATCTCAGGGTGATTCTACAGTTTGAGCCTGTAATAAAGGATCGCATTGTTTTACACTTTTCTAGGAAAGAAAGTGCTGAAATACAAGATGATTCAGGACTTACCTAAAAAAAATTGGGACTAGATGCATCATGGAAAATGGAGGCAATATCGTAAAAAATTTGTTTGTAAAATCCTTATAGTTTCCGAGAAAAAAATTATTGAAGTTGTAGTAGTTTCAACCTTTACATCGCTGGGCTACTGTAACCAAGCAATTTCAAATATCTGATTACTTATCGTATTAACTTTTTCATGATGTGAAGTGGTTACATCAGTTTTTCAAATATCAAAAGTGGCTTACGTCTATAGCAACTCACAGTTGATAGGTATCTTTTTAATTTATGGTGAAGTGAAAATAGCCCGTTCCATGTACAGCGTGTCCTAGCATTAATACCGCGGGATTGGACAAGGAAGACCGGAACCATAGCCACCACGATCTCCTGACTTTAAATCATTTGGACTTATTTTTGTGGGGATGTGGGGATATTTAAAAAATGAAGTGTATTGCATCGAAGTGAACACTATTGATGACTTACGCAAAGACGTAAGACGAGCCCAAAATTTTGTTCTAACGTCTCAAACTATTTTACTAACTAAAACCACAAATTCTCAAATTAATTCTATAAAGCGTTTGGTGCATTAAAATAGGTATTGTAAAATGTAATTTATTCCTTCAGTTGGAAATTTCTTTCAATTTTTTGTCCGATCGCCGATTATACACCTTCTTATCAGGTTTTACAGAGGACCAGTTTCCAGTGCCGTGCGGAAGTATTTTTAAATAATTTTTAAATTGCTCTTTTTTATTTTTACAAAATTGTATTTGTAAGAGTCCCATGTACATTCAAAAATTTTTTTTTAGATAAGTTCACCCTTATAGCTAGGACAAGACTAACAGAATAATAGAAATAACCTAATCATTAGGTAATTAATTAGGTATAATTCTATTTCAACAATATTCAATCAATGCAGGGTGTTTGGAATATGAATATCAACATTGAAAGAGCATCTACAAGGTGTTTCTAGCATGAGTATTCAAAATTTAGTGGAATGAGAGTCCTCCTTAGGATGCTACTGCCCCAAAGATACTTTTTATTAAATAAAAATTAAAAAGATATGATATTAAATTATGAAATTTTGGTCTGTTGCTAAACTTTTTGTGCTTAACAATTTGTTATATATATTTTTCTACAAAACTGTTAAAAGTGGGCTTTTTAGTTGTCATTTTTGATGTTAAAAATGTCATTTTTTGACACGCGTGTTAAAAGTAAGTTACTTAACACTAGTGTTAAAGGTAAATCAAAGTTTATTTAAATTTTGTTTTGAAAATTAATAAAACGTTTTAACAAACACATGAACAACTTTTTATTTTAAATAAGTACAAACCAACATTTTAACTAGTTATTACTATTAACATTTATAGTAAAATTAGGACAATTTGAAATTGTAATTCCCTGCGGAGTCATCATACTTAAGTTGGTTTTACTGTCAACATGTGTGACACATCTATTTTCTGTAGAAATACTACTGGTAGTACTGGTGGTCTTGCTAGTAGTTGCAGCAGCAGGAAGTATTTGGCACGCAATTTCCTTCTGTTCCAAAGAATTCCTTCAGCTACCGTCGAAGATTTCCATCCTCCATGTCTCTTGATGGTAGTAAGATTTGCACCAGAATCTGCTAACAATGTCGCCGATGAACGACGAAAACAGTGTCCGGTGTAGAGTTGAGAATTTGGTAGGTTATTCAAGAACTCTGCAATGTCGGCAGGCATTTTACCAAACATGTTAATTCCGACTGGATTCTTCACACATTTATTCTTCATATATTTATATGATCAGCGTTGGGTGGCCGGAGTGCCATATACTTTCTAAAAAAGTTGAAATAGAATTCACCAACAACACTGAAAGTCCGAGGCACTTTCGTTTTAGTATCTGGTATGGTCACAACAACCGAAGTGCCCAAATATTCGATATTGTCGATGGTCATCTGACACAATTCCTCCCGGCGACACGCCCCGAAGACACCCACTATTGCTGCGACTTTCATCATCAGATACTTTTCGTCTTCTGCTTCTGTGAGAAATTTGTCGATATGCGTCTTTGTCAAAACTTTTGACTTTTTTGCTTGATATCCTTCACCCTTCCGTTTTAAAAAAGCAATAAGTTTATAATGTTTGCTTATATCTTGATCTTGCTTTATTTTTAACATAGTTTCGATCATGGAATAATTTGACCACAGCGTCGAAGATTTCCATATCTTGGCTTTTTCCTCAAAATATGCCAGTAAAAAATATGCCTGTTGCACCATTCCGAAAAGCGTCTATAAGCGATTTCGTACTGTTCCTTTGATTTCGCCGGCAATAATTCCAATGTTACTCGACTGGTGGCTTCTTCGATTTCAGCAGGGATGGATTCGTTACGCTCATTATCGAGATTATTTATTATACTTATAATATTACTAGAAAATTCTGTCAATATTTTTGCGTTTTTTCCGTAACTAACAACAGCACTGGTTGCTACGAAAATTTTGGTTCATAAACATTGCGATCTGTGTGGTATTTTTTGATTTCTTATTTTTATTGAGTTTAAAGTTCTTCCGATTGTTTTGTAGAAAAAATAGTGTATGATATACGTGTTTAAAGTGATTTTATTTTGTTCGTGAAGTTAAAAAACTGGCTACGCTCGTTTTTTAATCATCTTCACTCAAAATAAAATCTTACTTTTAACACGTATATCATAAATAGCTATTTTTGTAAATATAAAATAGCAAATTTTACGCAAGTATTATTTATTTCGTTTCACCTATTATTACATTCACGAACCGCCACTGTGGCCTATGATTAGCAGCATCATTTTCTCTTCTCAAATTAATATTAAAAAATAATTGTATATTTTGTACAGTAAAAACAATGACAACATCTATAAGCATCTATTTATTTATTACTTAAATAAAAATGTACTTGTATTTATTTATTTTTAATTTTTTTTTTTTTAATATGATAAGGGCTCTGGAATGTTTTTATAATTAAATTTATTACGCTTTAGCGCCCATTAAACAAACTGTTTTTCTTTTCTTCGAACAAAACCTTCCTTATTTATCTCCTGAAGTTTGCACCCTCATTCCTAACTTTAACCAACCCTAGGTTTAAAATCACCCTCTTTACATCTACACACGCCACCCAAAACTAATCCTTAACAACCATTTCATTTACGTTTCAAAATTGTTTGATCTCCGACTACAGCCGACTACAAATATCCCTCTCTAGAAAACTCAACCCTCATCCCTTAAGTATATGCCTTAGATATTTTATTTAAGATATTCGCCCTTAGATCTATTAATATAAGGGCGATATTTGAATGATTTTTGTGCCAAAATGGCGCAGTATTTAATGTACGGAAAGTAATTCCAATTTGAATTTCACAATGTAGATCTCAGATTTTAGTTGTGTTTAAGTTTAAGGAGGATTTTATGGCGCTATAATTGCCTTCCCACGAACCGAAATTAAAGGATGTTATTAAAGCCGAGATATATTTGCCTGTGGGCCTCATTTTCTTTACATGAAATTGGGAAAGAGGAAAACGAAACTGATGTCGGAAATTATTTGATACCGTCAAAGAATATTTGTGTACAAGGTGATTCACGACTTATCTAAGAATATTTGGGAATAGATGCGTTATGAAAAATAAAGTCAACATTTTTTTTTTTAACTGTTACAGTAGTGTCTACTTTCATCTAAATGCATTTTATCCACGTTTTTACTGTTAACGTTTTTCACTGTATTAGAAAGATTTTTTAAACTAATATAAATCAAATTAAGTAGGTAATTGTCATGTTTAATTTAAAATTGATTGGCAGGTTAAAGTCACTTTTGACATTGTCGATATTTAATTTCAAATAATTTTAGATAGTTAAGTTTGCGGGACGAGCGAAGCAAGATCCCGCAATATCCCACCAGTTACATAAAATCATGTTTCATAACATATTGCATATAAGATTTTTTCTAATTTTGACTGGGAAATACAAGTTTTCAATTTTGATCATTTACTAGTATAATAATTTAAATAACAATTATCTAGTAGGTCAGTGTCAGTTTAAATTTTCTTGTCGTTTGGCTAATAGACGATGATCGTTACTATTACAAATTATTAGCAAAAATGTATGATTTACATTGAGGTTCTGACGATATACCGAGCGATAACGAAGAAGCGGCAAGAAATGCCGTATGTTCACTGATTCCTGAAAAATCCGAAGCGGTATATGACTTGGCTTATGAGAAATGGCGTGAATAGAAGAAAGTAAAACACGCCAATGAGAAAGTACTATTGGCATATTTTGAAGGTAAGAAAAATTTGAAGGCTTCTACGCTATGGACACAGAGTACTCCATGTTGAGAACTGAGCTGTCTTTTAAAAAGGTATAGACATTAAAACATACAATAGTTTAATAGCATTTTTGAAAAGACAGTATGATGGATACCAAGCTAAGAAATCAAATGTTTTTTAAAAAGTAAATGTTGCGAAGTTTTTGACGGTGGTGGATGACAACATTTTTTTAATGGCTAAGGTAACTAATAATTGCTTCATTTAGTTGTCAGTTTACTAATTCGCATTTTTTGCTTTAGGTTGTGTTGGTTGCTGAATAGCCGGTGCATGTCGGAAGTCAGAATTAACATTTTTACATGTGGAAGATGTTACAGATGAGGAGACGTATTTTAGAGTAAATATTCCAAATACAAAATCTACAGTAATTCGTGAATTTGTAATCACTCCGGGAGATATAGGAGGACTAAACTTCGTTGACATTATCAGGAAGTATAGACACCTACGCCCGGAAAATATTAAACACAATAGATTCTTTGTTAAATATACAAATAGTAAATGTGGTGTACAGCCAGTAGGAATTAATAGTATTGGTCAGTTACCAAAGATGATTGCCCAAATGATTGGTTTTCCTAATTGTGCATTATTCACGGAGCACTGTTTCAGAAGATCTTCGGCCACTTTACTTGCAGGTTCTGGCGGCCAGTATTTTAAAAATAAAACAGCACCGCGGCTGGAAGTCAAATTATGTTGCAGAAGTATGTTGAAAATTTTATAGAAAATAAAAAAAAAACAATATCCGGCGATATTTTTGGAGAATCGAGTAATATTAATAACATATCTCGGAATATTACTGCAAGTTCAACAAATAAGATTTCTTCTGGTTTCACTAACTGTACCAAGTGCGTTATGAATATTTATCATTAATAAAGTGTTATTTATAAAATTACTGACTTACTTTTCTGTTGTATTTTATTTAATTCTCTTTTGCAATTAGTGACGTAACGAGTGACATAACGAACTTTTCGTAACCTTGTTTTGATAACAAAAGATGTTACTTTATATGTCAAAATTAGAAAAAAAACTGTTTTTGGTATAATCAAATAATTTATTTTTGTTGTTAGGTATTAAATCAGCAAATTTTTTGCGAACTACACTGTATATCAAAAGGCAGCAGTAAGTAGAAAGGAAATTATTTTTTTGCATCGTAGCTCTATATTCTAGCAGAAGTAAAAAAAATATGGCATAGAGACATGTTTACTTTTGATGTGTGTAGGTATATGTGTATGGTACATGAATAATAATTCCACTTTTATAATAATTTTAGTTTGCGCTAAAGCGCGCAAAAGGGGGCGAATAAGTGTTAAATTGGATCCCCAAGACCAAATCAAGCCTTTGCTTGTATTTTGAAAGGACCCGATGAAAACAAAGACGAATGGATACATTACTAAATTAATCTTTGAAACAAAGCACTTTCCTTGCGCCTTATTCATCAAAGCCAAACTCATTTATTTAGTTAGAAATAAGGGAGGTAGACTTGGAACCTATTCGTTAAGTTCTCGTCTTTCTATACTCTCCAAACATAATTTATAAAGGAATATACGAACACAATATGTACAATTATAAATTGTGAATTTCGTGAATAATTATTTTCCGTTTTAAATCATTTTCCATGTACGCGTCTCAGACTGCTCAGAATTTTTAACTTAATTAGACGTCTTCCTAGAAAGGGTGCATAATATATCTCCCAGATGTAGTTATTTACATACTTTCCGGATAAAACAGTTGATTACGTTCGTTCCTTCTCTGCTAGCAAACGTCTGTTCAAAATATAATAAGTGATTTTCTCTGTAAGTACGAAAAAAACTACTTTGCTCATTACCTAAAATAAATGAGAAAACGCCTTACTTTTCACACTAGTGGGAAAAGTGATTCATTTTTCCACAAATTGCTAGGATAAATAAATTCAAATTTATATAAATTCCACCGCATAATAATATTTAAAATACAATCACAAAACATCATAATATATATATAACTACCAAAAATAAAACTTATATCTATTAAGTACACTTATTCCAGAGCATCTTTACCTAATTTTATGTACCCAAAAAACAAACATAAGTTCATTGTCCAAATTTCATATAAATAGGTAACATTGATATGGGAAAAAACATATTTTCAAACCAGGCTATTAATAATATATAATCTAATAGAGCAACAGTCTAACGTACAAATGAATTTTCTGTTTAAAACTACACCAAAAACGAATGTCCCGAGGTGGATTATTGTTATTTGTTTTTTATAATTATTTTAAGCGGTGATTTGATATGTTATATTGTTTTTTAGTCCTGAAGAAGTTTTTAAATAAAAACGAAACGTCGACTTTATTTTAAAATCCTATATTATTTCATTTTCCTATACTGACATTGTACAGAATTACAGAACGTTAAGGATATTAGAAGCTCGGAATTCCAAGATAATGTTTTTACTGCATTTTAAGCCTCCATATATCCTGTTAAGATACCTCGTATTTGAGTTTTGAAAATTGTTAGTGATTTTATTATGCCACGTATGTATTGTTTGTTAGTAAATGCAGCTTGATTAATATTTATTTTAGATATTTATTGAACTTCTTATGTATGGAGTTGTCGTTCTTTTGAATTAGCATAAATATCTTTACGACACAGTAAAAAATAATTTCAAGGTAAGTTATATTAGAAATTTTGAGAAATAATACCATTTTCATCAAAATAACGTTTTAAGCAAAATAAATTATAAAATAAAAATATTAAAGATAATAGATTAAATAAATAACAGAAAGTTCTTCTGAATGAAGCCTACTTTGATTATTGATGACACTGTATATCAGACGAACCTCAGATAGGCTGAGCTGTTCGTGACCCCTTCCATTTTGTTATCCATTTATTTATTAACTATGTAGGAACTGTCTAAAATAGAAATTCCTATTCCGAAACTATTCAGGTAATATAATATATTTTATTCGGTCATATTCGTGCAATTCTAGTCTTATCGAGACTACATTCCCTGGGGTATTTAAATTCGAAGACGTGCGCTCGCATTTCTACTACCCAGATAACGTCAAATGTTCCTATTAGTCTCTTAGGGACTTTAGTTAAGACGATGTTTAACGCGTTACGATGGTTTTTAGACCGCGATATTACCATTAATCATAGCCCAATAGAAAGCGGAGATTGTTGATAATTCGTTTTTGCATATATGATTATTGCTATGTAGGTTAGTGTAGTGTTAAGGGTGATAATATTTATTTCGACGTCGAGGATGAATGGTATTCAACTCAAGATATTTGTATGAGTCATCTGTCATCTTCAATAATTGTTTAAAGATTGGAATCTATAGGAAATAATTATTTCCAAATAAGAAATTTAATGTTATCTGCAGTTTTCTCTTTGTGACATTTTTTATTAACTTAAATTGAATTAGAAAACCAACGAATACCTACTATTAAATATTGTATCCACGACCACTATATTAAGAATGTTTAATACGTCTGTTTTCAGTGGATTAAAGACCTTTTAACACCCTACTAGATTAGAGTTCATAATACCACGCTTCGATTTTATAGCAATTTATTTAGAATTATTATCATTTACATTTATCTCAAGAACAAACTTGTTATTTTCATCGGGATTATTTAAATTCCCTCGATAAGGAGTTTCTGAAAGACTAGAGGGACTACTTCAGGTATGACCTGGATTCTTTCAGCAATTGCCATCTGGACAGTGAGTCTTCAATATAACTTTCCGCTACCGTAGTCGATTTCCATCCACCATGACGCTTCACAGTGGTTATATCACCACCGGCATTGGCTAGTCATGTCCGGTAAAACTTTCTGGATCAGGAAGCCCAAGAACGCAGCCACTTTTCAAAAAGGTTTTCAAATTTGTGTTGATGCCTACATGTTGTGTAGTACATTTTCCAGCCACATATCACAAGAAAAATCTCCCCTCGGCAAATACGGCAAATTGATGCATTTTCGACACATTTCTACATCTGCATTGACTGAAAAAGCTTTTTCTTTGATCGTGAAACTTCTTGAAATATTTATTTTCGTATCTGGAATGAGTACATAAGTAACTGCCTTTGTCTTGGACAAGGTCAATTCATTACATCAACAAGCACCTACAGACGTAGGTAATGTTGCTTCTAGGTTTTCTTGCTGGATTTCAGACGGAATGATAAAAATTCTCAGCATTCTCATTCAGTTTGTGTCGATTTTGCAAATTTTGTTCACTCTTGTTGACAAATAAACAAACGCATGTCATAAAAACGATTCCAAGACTCTATATAGTATCCAGCTGACAATCAATATTCTTGATTAAAATAAATTTGTCAAATACGACTTTTTTCACTCTCCTAATTGACCGGTTTTGGCCGTGGTCGTGGATAAAACGTTGAATTACATTCGGGAAATTAACCGGCCTTGAATCCTCTTGTTGTTTGTAGTGCAGTATGGTTTCGGCATCTTTTTACAGTATGAACAGAACCTATAAATTTATTAACATTTTTATCAGTGTTGACTATAAACCAGAATAAAAATTAACAATTTACCGGTATATCCGTTGTTACGTAAACTGGATATCCTTCCGAGCATATTAATATGCAGATCCATCCAGTATGCAAGAGCGGGGAATATTCTTAGTTTTCAGAAAGTGGAGGATAGTAATTTTACTTTGATGAACACTTGATGCGGCGGCCCATCAGAACCTTCCTCGACAATAGAACAAGAAATAAACAAGATTTCGTGCTTACTTTGCACGAGCAACTTTAGTTCCAGAATGAAATGCATGGCAGCAAAATACGTAGCTAAAATGGCGGTCCCATCTATCTTATTTTAACTGTTCTTCATCTTGACAAGTTTTACAGCGAGACTTCCCTCTCTGTCGGCTCCGGATGCCGTCCCCTCGTCCCGTCTCTTTCTCGAGCGGCAGACGTGGAGGAGTGCGGCGTTAATTTTGTTTTACGAACGGGGATAATTTATATTAGTGAACACCTTTGGCGAAGAGAAAGGAGTTCATAATGTCAAAGCAAAGTTTCATTTTGTTCGCCGGCGAAATATATAAGGATCTTAAAAGCACGCGTCGCGCAGTTTATTGGAGTGGAAAACCATTTAAGTTAAAAGCGAGCAAGACTAACTGCTCTGTGATGAGGCTGATGGTTATAATTTTCACTAATTTATCATTAATAAGACGCTACTGGAGCTAAAAATCCCGCTAATAAGAAAGGGAACAGATGCGTAAACTTGATATCGGAATACGGAGTTAATTACTTAGTTTTTGAAATTGCTAATTAACACAAGTCATAACATTTGAACTAACGACGCGCATACTAACCGAAACATTTGAATTAAACATTTATAATAGCTATTTATGTAACAAGTTGCGAAAAGAGTATGTTTTAACCACGGGACGCAAAATTGTCGTTGTCGTTGCCATGACAACGCGTCGAGTACTTAAAACAAACACATCGATTTCGCAACGAATATCATACAAGGTTTTTTTGTGAAAGCGGAGAATTTGACATCTTCATGCTTTTATTTGTATTTTTAAACATTTTGAAAAGTTGATACGCAGTTTGCTTGTAAAACCTGGTTTATGCATTGTTTAATATCAAGGTTCTGTCAAGTTCAAACATCCTACAAAGTTTTGCGAAAAAATCGCGATTTATTTTTGACATATCAAAGTAACAAATGCTGTACCCTGCCAGTTGGAATACAATTGAAGGTGTGCCAAAAAAGATAACGGAATTCCTTGGACTCTCCAACACCAATGAATCACACAGTGGTCATTGTTTCCGGCGCAGCTCTGTAACAGTGTTGGCAAATTCTGCAGTGAGCACTTTTAAAGCGACATGAAGGTTGGCGATCAAGTTCAGTTGCCGAGGGTTATATCGAAAATTCCATTGAACAGAAAAACTAATCAGCAAAACGAATCATAGGTCAGAAAGATATAAGATAGAAAGAGAAGCTGGATGCCTCTAGTACTCACTTTGACAATTTACATAATTGTACCTTTAAAATTTATAATAAATAAATATTTTCATTGTTTTTAATGTTTCATTTTTATTTTTAGGCACTAGTGCCACTTTGAAATTCTAATCAATATCAAAATTTGACAATTTCGAAACGCTCTCCCAAAAATTATTACTTTTTCCACGACCATTAGAGAATGTAATAATTCCTAAGTCATTTAGAATAATAGAATGTAAAATTTCTCACTTTTGAGTTTGAATATTTATTCTGAAACACTTGCTTCTTATGTGTTTTGCATACATTTTCATTGTACACGGTACAGAATAAATATTCCGTAATCGAACTAAGCGACTAGATTGCCATGGATTTCAAGACTGTCAGTGCAAAAGTCTAAGTGGTGGCGTCGTAATAATTATTATTTTCAAACAATAGTTCCCAAATATCTGAATTTGCTACACGGTTTTTTTTCTATACTGTTATCACTGATGCTGATAAAGCGGTATATGTCTGGTGTGTCGCTAATGAATGACTGACAGTTTACTATGTCTTTCTTTCCTTAGAAAGTAACTATTCTAGAAAGGAATACAACATAGCATTGAAATACTTTACTTTATTCAAAACTATTTAATATTATTTCAAATATTTACAGTAGTAATCCTTTTTCCGTTGACAATACTATTAAATCTATTGAGCGTTTGAAATTAAAAATGAAGTATCTATTGATAAATGATAATGATAAATTTTGAGTTGTGTCACTTTTTCTGCGTACAGGCGACATAATTAAGGATGTGCTGTGCTGGCACTGTCTTGAGAGAAACACATTTATGCGTCATTAATAGTAGAGCAACGATTTGCTGCACAAACAAACACCAGTTCTTTGTGTTCTGTAGTATTTACAGTGACTTCAATTGTCGATATATTCAAGGCACGCTTTTACAAATTGTTTAATTAAATGAAGGAGGCCGGGTGCTTCACTACCGACTGTCTTCTGACTTCACAATTCCACCGGCAGAGCCGCCTGTGTCTTCAAATTAAATTTAAGACTTGTCTGCGAACATTCAAACTACAAATTTGATGGCGCTCTGTTACTTTGAGACTCCACATTGGATTCAATTGCATTATTCTCCTGAGAATCTGAATTCAACAACAAAACCTGCTTGCAAACTTAAAACAGCTCCGGCGTCATTGAAATCTTAACTTCACACAGAACGCAACAATAGCAACAATATATTAGTGGTGTTCCTATAAATGAAGAAATCAGAGTAATTAAATCTCTACAGGCGATACTGCGCAACGCTAAAAATTTTGTCTACTTAGAATATCTGCCCAAGCGTTGAGGTTTTTTAAATGTTGGATGTAGGGTAAACTGATTGTTTTGTTATGCTCTTTTTACATAATATTTACTGAAAAATTTTAGGTTTAGTACATTATATATTAAGCAATAATCAAGTGTATGTATTTTTACCTAATAAAATTAGGAAATTTCAGAAATAGTGTGGTAATACAATGTACTACCATCGAACTATTTACTTTTACTCAGTTTATTATGAAATTTTACAGAAGTTTTCACGTGATTTATGTTGCACATATGCACGTATAGTAGACAAATATATACAGTTCATTAATAAGGATTTTTTATGGGATATTCGTAAAATGGTAAAAGTATAAGATTAGATTTTATTACGTGTTCACGTGCAGCTGGTGCCAATTTAAATATTATACAATTCATAAATATTGAAACTGAAACGGTACGTTGTTTAGATGTTTGCATCAAAATTACGCCATTACATGTGTCTCACCATACAACATTACTTTCAAACAACATATTTATCTTTACGACAGTAAAAATAGGAATTGCTTAGAACAGATTTTAACATTAATTGTAGTTACGTTAATTATAAATTTACTATAACTAAAATTCAAGTTCAACGTATGTATTTTCACACAGATATATCTACAGATATCAAGAATTATGTAGTATTTTCAGCGAAAATATTCAACATATTTTCTAATGTAAATGAAATACCTACATTGCAATACATTTTTGATGAACAATACACTCTTAGATAGACTGATGGATAATTCACATTTAGAGGATAGATGGACAAATTCTACTAAAGACAATCTTTCTACATAGAAGTGATTTCTGCTCGTGACAAGACCTTCTTAACTATTTAGAAATAAAAATGTGACTGTATTTCTAATAATTTATTAGTAAGAGACATCCTGCATATTATATTGACTAGCTTAAACTTGTACTTTTGTATATTTTAATAACTAGAACCTTTTCCATGACATTAAAAGTAAAAACTTTTCCCTCTTTTCAACTTCATATAATAATATAATAATATCTCTACCCCTCATTCTAATCACAAGGATTAACCCAGAAGTCGGAGACTTGTGCGGGAGAGGGGGCGGTATATTATTATTAAGCAGACCGCATTTGCGCCCAGGAACGACTTACGTTGGTAGACCCTAACCACTATTCAGTGCAGGAATGAAGGAAACCTGGAGAACCTCATTAATTAGGGGGGTAGTCAAATATCAACCGGTATCAATCTCTCACATTGACCCAAGCTAACATTATTCCACCCTACCATACCCGCAGAGAGGGTGCCAATCCTCTCCACGAATATAGCTTATATACGATACCGGCAGCTGGGCTCGAACCAACTCAGATCTAGTCACCTCGATTCAAGTACTGACGCCTTAAACCGTGCGACCACTGACCGACGTTGCCAATACACTCTCCACATTTTTAGATTGGCATCTGTTACACTATTCAGGTTAAACAAAATATAAATATTTGAACAGATTGATGAACTCTTTGGTATATACATTTTTTTAAGATGTGCATATTTTTTACACACTGATATTCAGCCATATATGTGACATAATAGTTATTGAAAAAGTTTTTTCTATGCAAATTTTTCAATTTAGTTACAAAGGTAAGTATATATAAAATATAAGAAAATTTAAATTATCTACTCAGTAAAGTTCATATCTATATTTTACAATCCCACCTAAAAATAAATCACTGTACTTATTTCATTTGTCACAAATTGCCAACGTAATGTCATATTACAGACAAATTTCAGTGTGGGCAATAAATAGCTTAAATTCTTTTGCAGTAAAGTAAAAATATTTCTGTCAAGTTGGACTATGAAAGAAATATCGTGTTGAATTTGCAGCGTTGCCAACAAATGGAAAATAAATAATTTTTGGTCCGTCTATTTAAACGGAGTTAAAATTTTGTACGCCAGTCTGTTGTTTGAAGTTTTTATTATTATTAAGTAAAAATTGGGTAAAGATCACTTGCATTTTAAATTTTTCAGGATTACAGTATCCAGGTGTACCACCAAAAAGAGGATAACTTATTTCATATTACCCACTAAAAATAAATATAAAAACGTATTCCACCCTTTTAACATATTTCAGATAAATTATTCTTCTCCGCCGATATAAAACGGTGCAAAAACAACCCTTAATATAAAACCGCTAGGGGTTGGAGTCCAGTAAAAACTTTAAAACCCTCTGGCAGGATTTGATAAAAGTGGTCCTAAGTGGTAATTTTCTAGCGGTTACACATTGTAAATGAAAAATTACCTTCCTGTTTGAAAAACAAGGAAAAACCGGGCGGCTCGCGGGTTAGAGCGAGGCGGACGTTGTGTTGAGTAGGTTGTTAACTTTCCTGGGTGTTTTTAACGTGAAAAATAGCCGACACTTTTAAGTTAAGTGAATTTTAAGTGGGGTAGATTGTGTTACATTATTTAGTTGTCAGATGGTATGTGGAATAATGGTCGCATTCTTTTGGATAAAGCGGTTATTTGGAATGATGTGAATTGAAAACGTTATTTAATGAACAATACAGTGATTAACAGATTCGATATGAAAACTGCATAATTTCCATATTGCTTATAGCTTAGTAAAATTAGATAACTTTGTTTTAGGGGACTTAGGTAACATTCCTGCTATTTGCTGTATTTTTTATATAATTCACTGGTAATTTTTCATATATTTAACAGATATTTTTATAAAACTTTCTAGTGAGTGGTAGTTACAAAATTGTACAAAAGTAAATTTTTAGTCTTGGCATATACAGTACACGCTATAAAACTTTTAGTGAATGGTACAACAATGTATGTAGTATTTGGTGGTAGTACGTGGTGGTTTCTGTTGTAGTAAAATAGTGTTTGAATATTATTCCTACAACATTGTAAACATAATAGTATGTAAAGCAACACTACAAATTGTGTTTGGACTTATAATCACAACAAATTATTATAGAACACTGTAAAAAAGTTACTGTATGAGATTTTTTCCAGTGTTTAATTTAGGATGTGTAAAATTTTCATGTTAATAGTTTTACAGACTATATAGTTCTTTTATACGTTTTACACAAAATTACTAGCATTATAATAAAATATACTGAATTTGTGTAATATTTACCAGTGATGTGTTAAAAGTACACCATTTTGTGTAAACTTAACATACCTCTGTATTCTATATCCCTCCTCCTGACTAGTTGAGCACAACTGCGTAGCTGCAATATATCAGCTATTCCAACACACGTCACTATGCCATGTTGGTCGTGTAGCGTTGTTGTGTTCAGTTAACTCTCATTTGCCGTGTTCAAATGGAGAACATTTAAATTGAGGTTTGATCGAAGAAAATGGTAAGTACTATAACAATAAGCTGATAATTGTGATAAAGCTAAAACTAATTAACTATTATAACTCTTAAAAATATTATGACTTCACATTTTGGATTACTCTGTATTCTGAATTTCTTGTAGCTTTAGAGATCACTACCAGCGTAGTGACTAAACACATCTTTGTTTAATGCTTGTTTCGTTGTTTAATATTGATACAGAAGCTTACTATCTTTTAGTACGTTAATTGTTTTAATGTCTGCTTTTGAAATTGTAGTTTTTGTAAACGTTTATATTAACGTTTTCTAGAACATTCCAAGTTATATTCGATTCATTGTCGTCAATTGGGAACATTTCTAAAAATCGTCAAAATAAAGGTATATTACAAAAATTGTAATTTCGAAAGTAAACAGGAACGTAATTAACAAAGTAAAAAGGCAGGTGAGCTTCCATATCAATACCATAAAATTAACATGTCAATATATAAAGTTTAATGATACAAATAACAGAAATATGTGTAAAAATTACACATAAGATTTGTTATATTAACAGTGGATTGTGTTACACCATTAACACAGTAATTTTTTTTTCACAGTTTACGTAGATTTACAATTGTATAAGCGATGTCTATCCTCCTTTGTCAGTGTAGGTCCCTTTGTTCCGTCGCTGTACATTTTCTAATTACCAAGCATCAGTTCTGCACCATCCAGTATAACATCCTTCTTGCCTCCTGGCCTCGGAATGATAAAACTCTTGACCCTTCGTTCGTCGCGGTGCCCACCTAATCTCCACCCTCTCCCCCGCTACCCTTCGAATACGACGTTTATCCGTTGCAATATTCCATTCCGGGCACGTTATTTTGTAAGCACAACCTTTGTCAGTGCAGAAATACAAAATGGAGACTTAATGCCTAACGGAATAAGCCATTCCTATTCCACTTCTTAAAGCCGGAGCAGCGTCGTATTAAATTTTACTACTGTCAAATGCATCTGCGACTAAAATATAGCCGAACTTTAACTATTTACACACACAAATCTCTCCCTCCGAGTTATGGATATACTATATAGGTGCTTCGGAGAAATCCGCCCACGAAAATAGTCTTAATGGGTCCTCTAGATGCTAAAGGTAGGGCTTGTATTTCCTCGATTTAGGCATTTAATTGCGTAATTATTTTAAAAATAACAATAATAAAACTGCCGTATAAAGAAACTCTAAAGGTACGTTTTCATCTTCTTAAAAATGGAGATTCATCCGAAATTACAAATTACACAATTTTCATATTGTGTAATCTGTCTAAATCAATTTATTTAAAATGCTATTAAATGAATCTTGTCAACAGATCAGCATGTTTTGTTGATGCTATATGTTTGGATATCCAGAAGGCATTTGATGGAGTAGACTTACATATTCTATTAAACAAAACTAAATTTACTTGGTTTTTCTTCTAAGCTTATCTCATTATTAAGATTATATCTTTTTGGTAGAAGTCAGTGAATATGAGTGTTATCGTTTCCTGCTCCTGGGGTACTCCAGGGGTCGAATATGAGACCTCTATTATTTCTACTGTATATATAAATGACCTTCCACTGCATTTAGTATGTTCAAAATTATTATATGCAGACGATTTAAAAATTAATAATATTGATGACTGCTTGTTGTTACAGAAATATATAGATGCTGTATATGATATTATTATTAATATTAATAAATGTTCTGTTGCGTCTTTCACACGAAAGAATAATTATCGTTTGCGTATAATATTACTACTCTTTCTTTGAATCGTTTAACCCCAATAAAATACCTTGAGGTTTTATATAATCATATAATAAAATGCTAAGCTTTATTGTACGCAGCTTTCTTAAGACATTATTTGTGTCTTGCGCAGTAAGAATACGGAGTTCTTGTGTGGTGTCCTTTTTATGCACATAATACGAAGAGGGGTAAAGAGAGTGCGTGGAGACAATTTTTGCAGTTTTGCTGTGAAAAATCTTGATGATATTAACAATCTATCTATTTCGATTCAAGCACTGAGTCAAATGTTAGAATATTATGCGTTTAACATGAAGAAAAAGAGCTCAGATGATTATAAGAAGAGTGTGATGAAAGTTATGTGGAATAGTACAACAAAACAGTTAAAAGAGATGTCAAGTATATCCCATGTGTTATTTTGACATAAACATTTCCACTTATCAATATCTTCCTGGATGAATATTTCCGGAAATATTTTGGGTTTCCATGGTAACCACACGAAAAACGGCTCTCGGATTAGCTTAAAAATATAATGTGAAATTTTCATCAAAATATTTACGAAACTAACTGAGAACAATAAAACAATATACTACAGTAAATGTGCACTATATATTGCACTAAATTGCAAAAAATGTTTGTTTTTAACACGACCAAATATCGAAAATTACGTTGACAATAAAAACAATTGCCTAACGTCAGCCGTGACGTAAGTCGTCTGAATTCTTGCCACGACTATACTACACTAAATGCTTCCACTATATATAAAACACTAAATTATAAAAAATGGTTGTTTTTAAGTGCGACGAACTATAGCAAACTATATTGACAATAAAACAATTGCGTAAGGTGTGAAACTATAGGAATTTAGTAAAATAGATAAAAAATATTATGAAAAGTTTCAGGATCCATTCTAGTGTTCGATTTTATTCTTATATTGTAGATTTGCACAACAATTATGAATTGTGCATATAAAACTTAATTAATAGAATCAGCTTAATTAACAGTTTATTAGCGGTAGATAAATATTGGCGAAACTTTTTGTATACTATCCTTAGAGTTATCTTTAGACATTAAAGCAGGTTATCCAACGTAGAGAAACAAACTTTCCCAGAATAAACAGTAATTTCCTTACCAAATTACCAGACTTATTTGCAGAAAGCTACATTTTCGCTGGATACATAAAATTACTATGTATTTTGCTTAAAGTTCTGTTTGTATAATAACGCGAAGTATACGAATTTTCCTCTCCGAATTTCTTCAAGTCTCCGTCCCTCTCTCTCTCGCTCGTCGCGAGGACGATGCGTCGCGCTCTCGCCTCCGCCTGACGTGTAGTTTTAAAAGCTCTAGACATACTTTATAAATGGGAAACATTAAGCAAAATGCTAGACCCAACATTATAAAGGTTTGGCGGAACTTTAAGACTTATTTTCTGGGATTTAAGGAGGAGAATCGTTGCATGCGAAACAGCCAATGGAAATCTCAGAATTTTAATTGCATCTTAGGTTGCTTTTGTTTCCTTCCTTAAATTATCGCTTCGCGTTCAGTACGACTTTCTGCGAGGGTGAATATTCCGAGCGCCTACATCGAGCAGCTCAGGCACTGTGGGGGTGATTTTTAACGGTGCCTTTTAACGACAACCTTTATTGTACGCCCCTACTTCCGCATCTATCTCAATATACAGGATGATTCGGAACTTATCTTTAAAAAATTACACTACCGTACGGCACTGGAAACTGGTCCACTGAAATACGTGATAAGGCGTATAATCGGCAACCTGACAAAAAATGGAAAGAAATTCTCAAGGAAAGAAATAAATAACATTTTACAACACCTATTATATACGGAAAATTCAACTGATTTTGCCGCTATTGTTGTCAGTCATTAATAGAATTAATTTGTCGTTTTAATTAATAAAATAGTTTGACATATCTGATGTTACAACAACAAAATTTTGGGCCCAATTTGTACTAACTAACACAAATATTTCTGCTTCTTGTTCGTTTTGGACACCCTGTACTCGGTACAGATATAATTGACCTTCGTGTATAAAATGCCACACTACTGCAATGCGCCATGAACGTTCTGGATCTCGAGAAATATGTCGACTTTAACTAATCTTTTACAAAGCGAAGATTAGGAAAAATCATTTTTAGAATTATTTCTATAATTTGGCGGATGCGCTAGGGCGATAACCAAGAGTTCCCCAAAACAGAAAAAAGTTATTCATAAAAGCTACGTAAGACCTTAAAACTTAATTTTTAAGGAATAAATAATTAATATTACATATACATGTTATAGACAAAAAAATAATAGTTTCCATATTGCTCTATCCCAACCAAACCACAGAACCAAATATACAGAAGGAAAATATTCACCAAAATCCTGTTCTCCTGGAGTCAGTTTCTGTGACCTTGTACCTTTTTTTTGTAAAATTCGAAACTCTGGAAACTGTCATTGGGACACAAAATGTAATTGTTTGAAAGAAAATAAATCTTCAGTGGCGTCCTTGGTACAAATTAATTATTATTTTAACATTGTTCTAGACATCTATTAAAATTTGACTGTAATATTTTATGATTTTAATAAGACATATTTCAAAATACATATCAATATAATAAATTTTTAGACAGATTATATTTGTTGGCTTTATATATATTTTTCTATGATGTGGTTTGATTTACCTTCCAAGAAATATATGTGCACCTTACAGTTTCCAAACGGGCGAAAATATTTTATATGCAATTTAGCATCCGAATCATTTCGCGGTTTATCCTCCTCACACACTTTGGCGACATTAAATTAAAGTTAATAACTAATACGATTACGCTCAAGGGCGTCGGAAATCTAATAAGTTCCTATTAGACGCTTACAGAACAGAAAATTGTTCATTTCTGCGATGGGCACGTCGATATTAAAACTGTCTCCTACGTTTTCGCATTATATTAGAAATTAATAAGAAAATATTAAATTCGCCAGAAAGTATATGTGTATCTTGACGAGATACTGAAATGTGGCTTGAGTTGCGGTACATATATATTTTTTTATAGTTATTTATGTTATAAGGACCGTAATAACAGTGTATCATTATAGTAAAAACCATAATTGTTTATAATGGGAATTACGTGCATAACTTTTTTTGTTGACATTTAGATCCTTATAACAATTTAAATTATAATGTTTTCAATGCAATACCTAGACATTTTGTTATTTAATTTTATATTCTTGATTCATTCATTTTCATCCTCCTGGGGCTACTTGTGATTACAGTGTAAATTTTTTGACATGTATGTGCAGCGTTATTCATTATATTTAGGCCACACTTTATTACCGTTATTATTAGAGATACAAATTAAAGTTTCGATTAAAAGTTGTAGGACTGCAACTGAACCTCTTTAATAAGTGAATGGAAGCACAGTAGCGTCCAGAAGTTGAGGAAAACAAGAGGCAATAATATATTTTATAATGGAACGTACTGTGTATTAATGAATTTTTAGGTTATTTTTCTGATTTCAAAAATATGACGTAATATTCCTATCTTTACCCGTTCTCGAGTTATTGAAAATCGTATTTAAGGTCGCCGTATTTCTCATCGGAAACTAATCAAATTTATGGTGTTTTTAGGTACCGAAATCTCGAAAAATAAAACACGTAGAACAAAAGCAATATCAAAAATAAAATCGTTCGTTTTGTTTGTCCACTTGTACTATTTATTGATATAGTAACTTTTAAAAAGCGTTTGTAAGACCCACATTATTTGGCTATTCTAACCTCATATTTTAACAATTATTTTCAGATACTTATAAACAAAAGTGAACATTCTTATATGCAGAACTATGTAAGTTGCTGTTTGTTCGTTAGGCCGTTTTCTGTCATATTTTGTATACTCGTTTTAGAAACGCCTTGTATAAATTGACATTTTGTTTGACAGAACTAGATATTTAATAATTTTTTATTCTTGAGTTTTTAATGGTTTATATGTAAATTTATATAAACAAAAAAGTAAGTTGTTGTTATTTATTAACTATATTGTATATGTAATTATTTTCAATTACAAAATTTAAATATCACACATGTTGCCCATTTCTGTTTTCAAATTATAATAGATGGTTTGAGTGTACAATGTTCTTACCGAACGTCCCGCAAGTTTAAATTAATAAACGAAAATTTTTCCTAGTTTATGGATATTTTTGCAAAATTATCCCTTGTTTGCAGCTAGGATAATTTTCAAAATATTCGCGAGCACGAAAAAGTTTCCGAAAAAAATTTAAGCATTAAGGAAAATTTGCTCAAAATTTGTTTATCGTGCACAACAAAACAAAATGTTGAAATTGACAAATTTGTCTGAAAATATTAAACAGACTTACCATGGTTACGATGCTAAGACGATGTTGTCACTTCGGAACTAGTAATCGGACTGAATAAAATGTCGAAAATGAATTCTAATAATCCAACTGAAATTTCCATGTAGCAAAACTAGAAAATCAGGTTAGCTCCTGGACATTGCAATTGTTTGAAAAAGGGTAACGTTGTTTCTTGGTCAGCGGCCCCACGTTTTGTTATCTCACAATAAAGAGTGCATTCCCATGGTACGGTGAAACTGACCCTTTCTTGAGGTCCGATTCCCACATGTGGACATAGAGAACAGGTTTCGAGTGACCACCGCTCACACATGCTAGTATATACATGCATAATATATCTAGTTTTATGTACGGCGTCCGTCAGGATGTTTGTAACACATAGTATGTTTTCTATTACAGAGATTTTAACAAGTTTGCGACATTTTTCCTTGTCTTTGATCAACTTTTAGCCGAATCCGACATGTATGCATCCAATCCGTTATCAAAATAAATCACATACAAAAATAACAAAGTAAGTATAGGACATCGTGATCAAATACTACAAAATTTAAAAATATTTACTCAATTTATTATTTTCTAGAAATGCCTGTCTTAAATTATTTTTAATTTTATGCGTTAAAATGATGCAAAATTACTATTGAATTTAATAAATAACGATTATTCACTTAATACTAAAAAATAAATTAATTTTAAAAGCTCATTTTATTTGGTAAATTTGAAATCGTGGCACATTATGTCCTACAAAGTACGCACAACTATCTTTTTTGTCTCTTACGGTGTATTGTTTTCGTATATTTATAATTGTAATATAAAAAATATATGAATATTACCAAAGCATATATTGTTCAAAATAAATTTACTATCAGCCTCTTTAAAATTGAGATTTCTGTCTGACAAATATCCTAGATTTATTAAAATTAATACAAGTCACCTTGTATTCTAAGAAAAACAAGCCACCGCGAAAATAAATAGAAACATGCAGTATTTTTGCTAGTTCATTGTTGAGCATGTCAACAGCATTGCCTGTTCTTTTCCGTTTTATTTTTTTCAGCTTGCGAATCAAATATAAATTGGATTAGATTAAAATCCCTAGAAATTATATCGTAGCTCTATCAATTTGAAGAGGTCAAGATGGTATATACTATACCTTTTCCCAAGGACACTTGTAGAAGGACTTTGTCAGCCGGTAGCAATATGGATTAGAGGTTGTTCTGTCCCTTACGTCGCACAACTCATTATAATAAAATTGCTGAGTAAAAAAAGGGTTACACAGGTTACCCTTCTTCAATACCCATGTTAAGGAATAAACAGACTGTCTTTAGAAGGGAAAGAGTGGAAGATAGTCGTCGAAGCTGCTGGCCGCGAACAAGTGTCATGAACGATATTTTAACAGAAATTCGTAAAAAATGCTTTTTAAAATTCCTGAAAAATTCAAATAATTCTGACTTTGTTTTTCAGAGTAAACCTGACCAATAAATGGTAAATGGTTTTGACCTTGAAGAACTCAATTACCAAAACTTTCAAAGATGCCCAGTGTTTTTGTAAATTTGGACTTTGGATGATGGAAAGTATTTTTTCATTTGCTTCTGAAACTACAAGTATAACAAATATGCACAAGAGACAAATATTGTTTTTTCTTTCTTTCGTAGTAATATTTTGGAAACCTACTTTATTGTAAGGACCAACTAAGGCAGTCAACCTTCAAAAAAGTTAAAATAAAAATACTTTGTATTTACTTAAATAACTACGCATGTATCCTATTATATAACTATAATAGTCCCTAGATTTTTGCAACTTCCTATTAATTTCTTCTGTACCCTATACAGGGTGATTCAATTTTAAATGAACAAACTTCGAATGTCTAGACCTATAAAGGAGACACAGGGTGTTGTTTAAAAAAAACATGAGCTTTTTGTATGAATCCCAGTGTAGATTTGGTTATGCATTGAACAATCTATAATATTTTAGTGCCTAATATATCCAGCTTAGTGTTGACCCATTCTTCTTGACTCGCCCGTATATCAAAATAAACAACAAAAACATGGATCTTAATCCTTTTCGAGAAAAAAATTATCAAAATATCGGTTTTATGTGCAAAAGTCCAATTAAGTCTTGCAAGGCAAAGCATGAAATATACATATCTACTACGTTTTTAAATGAAAAATTTTGTAAGCACTATAAGTTGTCAACAAAGAAAGATATGACCTAGTTTTGTATGGACATTTTTTGTTTGTGAAATTAAATCCACTTTTCATAAGTGAAATAGGTGAATTAGTGAAAATTGGTACCTACTGAAACTTTTACTGAAATTTTACCAGTATTGCATTGAATCATGAATTTAAACATTTTGTAATAACCATATACTTTCAATAACTAACAGAGATCGGTCATTTTCTTTCATTAATTGTTAATATGTTTCTTCTATGAAATTGATGCCATCGATCCCACAATTTTTAAGAATATTTTCCGTAGTTCGGGGGAACTCTCCAAGGATCCGGCGAACAATAGCGAAATGCCAAAACTGAGTGGAAATGGTGGGTCGGAAACAAATGGAGAAAAGTACAAGATGGCGTCAATTTCAAACTCCGTAATTAGACGTTTCAGATTTTAATTTGCGCTCCCTCTTTGTCCCACTCATTCAGGAGGCACTTCTGCGACAATGCTGCTCTCTTTCTCTATCATATAGCGCTAATTGTATATTCGTAATGACGAAAGTTCGTGTAAAATATACACGTACAAAGTTTGATTCATTTGCTACCAACTTTGTAATTTGAATTGTAACACAGACACCTCAGTTTATTTCTATAAATGTGCAAATTCTGGAGTGTATCTCTACGCAATAATTTGGTCCGTGCAATATATGAATGTACTTGTACTCGTCTTCCTTTTTCAAGAACTACCTATCTACGGATGATGAATAATAGTTTCGATGAATTGCCGATGTGGAAATATCGTTAATATTATTTTGTCATGCTTTATTTATTTGCAGAAAAATAACATCCTGTAAAAAAAATTTTTAAAATTGACTTTATCCATTTATTTCATGTTCCTGACAAAAAATAACTTATTAATTAATTGATTTTATTTTGCTTGATTTTAAATAATCAAAGGAGAAAGTGTATATCTATGGTAAAATTACCATAACCAATGTTAAGATCCTAGGGAGTTGCCAGTAAACTGCAATATCAGTTATTGTGCATTCAGAAAAAAACAATTAAAAAAGATAGAGGTGATTTTGTAATTTCACCATATACAGGGTGTTATAGGTTTGATTGCCATAATTTTAACAGACGATACTAATTAAAATAAACAAATAAAATCCTATATAGTCTGCTAGTCTTAATGCCAACCCCTTTTGGGAAAAAAATCCAAAATATCCGGTTTGATGTGCGAAAGTTTAGTTAATTTAGAATAGCATAAAATTCAATGTTTACTATCTCTGTTATGTCTTTTTTTAATAGTATGTGCAACAACATTGAACTGCTTTTAAATATTTCTCCACTGACTACACCCTGTATAAGAAAAATATCTCTTTTACCGTTCAAGGAAAAAACACTGCTTAACCCACCTCACAAAGAACTACTGTTTCTTAGTCTTACCCTAAGCTATTGTGTTTAAAAGAAGACGGAATGGGAGTATAGTTCTTTGTAAAGGTCTCGTTAAGCCAGAGCCTGGGTTCCCTGATGGAGGAACAATGTCTTCTCGGAATTGTATTAGAATATAGTGAAGTAAATTTATCAAAGAGACGTGCTTTGCTTCGCAAAGTAAGTATAAACGACATTAAGAAGTTGCCAATTAGTTGAGTGTGTTGCCGCCAGGAACGCTGGGAACCTTCATTTGCATATCTAATATCGCAGTGTTATATAATATAAATGAATCACGCCCAGTGAATATAACGACTCGCGAGACAACATAAAACGTAAACGAAACTTATACACGCACGCGTACGCTCTTGGATATATACCGGGCGTTGCAGAAATTAAGACCTACCCAAAAATACGTACATAAAATGATGACCTGACATTGTCAGGATGACAATATTAAAAAAATTCTTTCATAATTTAGAATCAACTTGTCAAATGTCGCGAGATTACATGTTGTAAAGGCATTTATGTAGGTATACAACCAGTGTTGGAGATTTAGGGAAGGCTTGACATGAAAATCCTTACAAAAACTGCGCCACTTGGTTTGCAGGAAATTTAATAAGCGCATCTGTCATATTTCTAATAGAAAAGGACACTGATAACAATTATTTATAATATTACATGGCGGATTGTTGGAAATAACACAAGAGAGTGTAATATTATAACTAATAGAAAATTACCATTTTTAGTGTAAAGTACCAATTCTTTACATTTCTTTTGTATTATTACCCTGGGCTTTACCAACTTTACTATGTAATTTTCATTAAGATTAATATTTATTTTTCCAATTTCTTTGTAGTATCAATCCGTAATGTTTCCAAATCTGCGTTGTAATGTAGATGTGAAATTATTATCAATGAGAAGCTTATTTATTACATTACCAACAAAAATCGTTGCTTTGTATTCGTGCAAATGTTTTTAGGCATTATTTTTTGCAAGAAACCCACTTTCCTAGTATTCAATTTTGAACATATAATAATATGTTCTTTATGTTGCCTAAACTAATGTAACAAAACTTTCACTGGAGTACTGCAGTCTCTAACCAGGCGATATCAAATATTCGATTACTATCGCATTAACTTTTTTGTGAGGAGTGTATTTCCATTAGTTTTTCAAATATTAAAAATGGCTTACATGCATAGCAACTCGCAATTGATGGAAGATAGTTTTAATTTATGATAATGTGAAAATGTTTTAGCAGAACGATTTCCCTGTAAACATATGCCAAATTCAGCTACTTTTACCGCGGTGTGCAGTGAGTGCAAGTGTAGCGCAACGCGAGAGAAATTTGAAACCCAACCGTGGACGAGATGGAGGTCCATTACGTCCAAGACGTATTGCAGCAGCGTGGCGTATCATACACGAGGCTCAATTATATCCGTACCGTGTACAGTGTGTCCAAGCAATGCCCGCCACGTTCTTCAGACTTTAAATCATTTAGACTTCTTTTTGTAGTGATATTTAAAAAATGAAATGTATCGCACCGAAGTTGATACCTACTATTGATGATTTATGCAAACGTCTCTTAGCTAATAACGAGTTCAAAACTAACAAGAAACAGAAACATTTGTGTTAGTTTGTATGAACTGGGTAAGACGGGCCCAAAATTTGGTTGTAACATCAGGTAATTAATAACAATAGCGACAAAAGCAGTTGAATTTGCTGTATGAAATGGGTGTTATAAAATGTTATTTATTTCTTTCCTTGGGAATTTCTTTGCCACCTTATCAGGTTTGACAGTGCACCAGTTTCAAGTGTATGCTGGTAAAATTAATAGGTAATATATTTAATGAGTAGTCTTGTATGACTTTACCCTAACGTGTTGATAACCCTCGTATATAGAAATAAGCCAAATTACAATATCTTTAAACTGTGACACCTTAAAAACTAACAAATTCCTCTCACGATCTTTATTCGCTCAAGGAATGTGCTCTAAAACGAAGCAATCCCCGTAGCGGGGCCCGCCGAGGGAGAAATCGCGACTCGTCGAAAATTCTTTCTTCCTCGCCCCCCGCCCCCTGGAAATTAAGAACCGCCTTGAAAACTAAGCGAAATAAAGCTGAGGAATTTCGTAGAGAAAATCATTTATTTTTGACCTGCGCACTCTTACGTCTAACAGATTGCTCAAAGAAATATCAAACCCATTCATCGACCACTGCATACTTCCTTTCCTTTTACAGCAAGAACCCCCGGGCCTCGAGCCAGGATTATCATTTTAAACCGAACCGCCGGGGAATATTAAATGAAAATTTCATGTGACCCGCTCCTCCCTCACTCACTAACAGGAAAGTTCGGTTGTTATTGTCCTAATACGAATTTTTCTTCCTCTAGAAATGCCAGGTGCTCATTTAATAAAAACAGCTTAATATCTTTAAAAAATATCGCTGCATATAAAAAATTATTTTTTATTATTCATCAATAGAAAGCTTTTTTAGAAACGCCAGCCAGTACGACAATATTCGACAAATCAAAAGAGAATTTGCACCCTTATACAGGATGACCGGGAAAATGTGGGAGGTCTCTCGGGTGCAGATAGAAAAAGAAGAGAAAAAGAATTATAAACAAATTCATGTTTCATTTTTAATAAAAAGGGACATGATTTCTATTTTTTTTCTCGACAACAGTGCGATACGAAACTCATTCAAAAAATAATAGGGTTCAACATGGGAACATAGGTCGAAATCGTAAACGGTTCATTTTATCGACAATAACAAGATTATTTATTAGTATTTGTTATAAATTAATTTGACATAAGTAAATATGTATTAAATACACGGAAAAAATTGTTATACACATTTTTGTCATACGTCATGTAATCGTTGTGCGTAATATTCCCACAATTATATATGACTTAATAGAAGTACTTTTCAATTCTGCAGTCACTTTTATAGAAAACTTACTTTAATATTATGTACAAATTTATATAAGAAATTTTGAAAAAGCAAAATATTTGCATATGATTTTTTATTTACATGAACAATTAAATTGCTTTAAATGCGCAATTGTCCATGTGTGGGTCAGTGGCGTACATAATGTTTTAGCCAAAACATGCCTTATATCATGGTGTGTAAATGACAGTAATTTAAAAAAATAGTCTACTCCAGATTTTCAAAAAGAACCTAAAAAAATCCAATATTCCAAATAAAAATCAAGGTTTTCATTCGTGGAACTTCTGGAAAAGAACTCTTAAATTTTACACTGGAGAATAAAATGTGAGTTGCAAATTTGTAATAATTAATTTCTTCTGTCAATATTGATACTAAATAATATCCTGCGCCATAAATGAATCTTTATAACAAAATGTAGTTCTAAGAGATTAGGTATACTGTAATATTGTTTGGAACAGTGGATATAGGTAATAGTAGTAAAATTTGTCCAATTGATTCAATAAATTTTTAAAGACTTTTTTGTTCTAGAACAAAAATAACTATTTTTGCTTAACTCATTAACGTCAATCCAACCATCTACTTCAGTATCTACTATATTTTTCATCGATAACATGTTCTTTAACTCATTCCTCTTACAAAATACATTGAAGTAAGATTATTGCGTTTTCTTTGACACCTATCCTAAGTTCCACCATTGACAACAAAGTGAAAATACAGAGATCAAAGAATTACACAATCATTTTGATCTTATTGTACTCACTAGACACACAAAAACAGCACGGCAAATAATATGGAACATATTTTTATATTACTTCTTTTATATCGGTCAGTGGTCGCGCGGTTTAAGACGTCAGTACTTGAATCGAGGTGACTAGATCGGAGTTGGTTCGAGCCCAGCTGCCGGTAGACCGTATATAAGCTATATTCGTGGAGAGGTTTGGCGCCCTCTCTGCGGGTATGGTAGGGTGGAAGAATGTTGGCTTGGGTCAATGTGAGAGATTGATACCGGTTGATATTTGACTAGCCCCCTAATTAATGAGGTTTTCCAGGTTTCCCTCATTCCTGCACTGAATAGTGGTTAGGGCCTACCAACGTAAGTCGTTCCTGGGCGCAAATACGGCCTGCTTAATAATAATATGCCGCCCCCTCTCCCGCACAAGTCTCCGACTTCTGGGCTAATCCCTGTGATTAGAATGAGGGGTAGAGATATTATTATTATTATTATAAAACTTCTTTTTTTAATAACTGTATATAAAAATATTGGTTAAATGAGTTCATCAGCAATATATAACTATAAGTTAACAGCTTTGTAATTACCTACCTTATCGCATTTCGGATAACGTTCTTTATTAATAAAACCATCGTCAGGTCTGTGTCAATTTATTGCAGTATGCAATAAATATGTGAATACTTCTCTTATGATATTTATAGTATAAACTTATTCCACTGTTAGTTGTTATGAAGTGTATGCTGGTAAAATATGAAATAACTACTTTTATTTATTTATTTGACGTTCTGTATGAAATTGTTTTTCACAAAAACCGTCTTCTTCAACCTCAAAGGACAACAGGACTACAAGCAAAGCACCGTCTAACCTTCTTTAACCCCTGCGGCACAAATTTGGTGATGATCGGCCTACGCGTTCATATCAGAAAGTCCGCGTTTCATAAGGCCGTAACTTGGGTCAGATTCGCGTGCAAAGGCTTTTTTGTTTGTGGCGGGTTCGAATGATGTTCCCGCGTTATCAGTTTCTGGTCGCGCTGCACATGAAGGGTGAAAGAAAACATCGAATCCGGAGCAACAGGATGGACACGTTTTCCGTAATACAGTGGGAAAATATAGCACGCGAGGGTGTACCAAATGGTCAGAGTGTCTCAACGTGAAATGAATTATGCGTATTTTAACGTGATACACAGTCTGTCAAATTCAGGAACACGATTACATGCTACTTGTGTTTATTTGTTTGGTATAAAAATTTCCAACTCGCATTAGGTAGTAAAAAATGACCACAGACATGTACGAAAATAAATTCTATGTCATAAATTCATCTGCATCGATAAAAATATGGATATATTGATGCTCCTGCCTGAACTATTAATAAGTGAGGGGATATGGGTCATGCCACCTCTCACATGTATTACAACTTAGGGAAAAGAACCCATTGTGTCAGTCGGGCCTAAATACCCACCAGTCTTGAACAAATTACGAAAAATGGCTTAATTTATGCTCAGTTAAAGGTTTGATATGGATCTCAATGCTTCTTCTACACGTATTCCAAGTCAGGACATAACAATTTGGGGGTCAGTTAAGCCTAATCACATACCATATTCGAAAAATCGCTTTAAATCGCCATAAACCGCCCAAAATCCGAAAATATATGGTTTTACATTCTGCATTAGCAATGACTGACTTCTCATATGCCTAAGAATACTTCGTTTATTTATTTATACCAACTAGCTGCAAAATATATGCAATCGAAAACGTGAAAAAGCATCTATTTTTTTCTACATCTTTTCAGCATCTTAATTTCTTCCTCTGGATTCATAAATAGTTATTTTAGTTACAAGTACGTAAAATACAGTTTTTTCGGACGAATCGCTGCTGTTTCCAGATGAAACGAAACCGAGCAGATGACTCCGAAAAAAATTTTGTAGGTACATGTTACAAATAACGCTTTTGTTAAGTATCTTATTATGTGGTGTATAATAAGCTTCGGATTTTAATTACTATGCCACTATAATAACCAGATTGTTTAATGTAAACATAAAATAACTATTGATGTTTATTGTTTATAAAATAACCCAACTAACATTTAAGCCTAACAGACACAAGAAAAATAATTCTAAATTGATCAAGATTTACTACTTTCCTCCATAAAAATAGTCTTCAATGTTACAAAATCTTATAATACCAAAATTTAAGTCAAAAATTTGTTAATTAAGAGTAATATAATGACTTCTAAGTAAAATGAAATATATGTCAATTTATACAGTTCGAAATTACATATTGTTTACCTATTCTATATTTTCAAATGCTAACATTCCAATAACGTGTAAGACGAAGTTATAATTTACTTAATTTCGCCTTGAAATCTGTCTTCAATATCAACCTGTTTTCAACTTTGTTGATAATTTCTAAAGAATATTTAACCATTTCAATTAACCTAATAAAAGTATTGTTCTATATTATGGTACAAATTTACTTGTTAATAATACTTCGACGTAAGTATGTCTTATAAAGGTTTTTTAGGAAACAAGTTTCTTGTTATATGTATTCCGACAGATCTTCATGGAATAGCTCGTAGAAATTGTTTTGTGTTTTGGCGATCTGCAGGAAAAACCAAGCCCTACACAATATTATAGAGTTGTAAAAAACGAATTTAAGCCAACACTGCATATTATGTAAATCAATTTAATGATAATATATCGATAAACACTTTATATATAAGTATTCTTATGATTGTTATCGTGTCAGATGAATTCAGTAGTTCACGTAAATTGAAATTCGAATTGAATTCCGTTTGAAAATTTCATTTTGTTTTTGTTATTACGCATACATAATATTATTGGCTTTAATTTGAATTTTCAATCACAAATAAATCCAAAAGTAGAATTTTATATGTAGGTACCTGGTAATAATTTAATTGGTAATAAATTACCATGAAATATCTTCATTTGGAGGAAATCTCAACCACAAAGTTAATATTTTCCTGTGACGTCAACATTGGCATGGGCAATCTGCCCTATAGATTAAAACTTACAGACAAATTGACTTCAAAGTTGATTTTATTTGAGCGGCATGTTGTAATAAACACTAAATGTTTTGTTCATTATTTCTAATTGATTACTCATTAAAATTATGTTAATACAGATAATATTAGTTAATGCATTTATGACGCAAGATTATTAAACACATTTTATCACGAAGTACATTCAGTTTTTATTTTAGGTTATTTTTCAGTATAGAAATATTATTAAAAAGCAATAGTAAAAATGTATATTTATAAGGCGCGTTATTTTTATGAAAGTTTGGTCATGACATTATACGAAAAAATTTCCTGGGTTGTACAATTTGATGAATGGAAACCAAAAATACAGACTTTATTATATTAAAATCTAAATATCTATAAATATACTAACTCCTACTGTCCTTGTAGTATAGTAGCCTGACTTATAGTCTTTCTTTTTCTTCCTATCCCTGTTCACTATTACAATGTATAAAATCAAACATATAATGTTGTCTCTCTCTGGCAAAAGTATGTCATATAAAGGGCATAATTAGGGTATATTTTGGTAATAATGTCTTTTATATTTTGAAATTTTAACATAAAATTGGTCCGTATTTTTTTTAGGTCCAATTATCTTATTGGAATAAAATTCTTGCCGACCAATTATTAACTTCCATATTACTTTAGTTTTTTTCCCCACATAAGGAAAAAGGCCAACGAATATAGGTAAACTTTCCTTATACGGAATTGGTCTTGAAAAGTTTTTGACCAATTCAGAGGTCAAGTTAACGTAATTTTAACTTTAATTGTTTGTTGGGAAGATAAAGTTGTTACGGGGATATAACTATTTTTGCATACAGTGGGTATCTTCAGACAACGATTTATTAAATTTTTGTTCAGTGTAAAATTATTATTATTATTGCAAGAATAGAGTAAATTTTAGTACCACCTATTTAGTTTCTTCCATTTCCTTCCTTTGAGTGTATTCTAAAGGTTCCCAAAAGCTTGAATTTGAAAAGTTTCGATCATAAATCGGCAAAGAAATCATTGCCCAAAACCGGTATGGGTGCATCATTATCACAGAATGGTTATTTTAATTTTCACCAGTACATTTTTTCATGTTCATGATTTTACTAGAAGAGAAATACTGTCTTCTAATTCTGTTCTCCTGGTTGCATAGAAGCAACTGAGACAGTAAGACTTTTAGATCTTTGTCTTGACCTTTCTATTTAATATGCAGGTATGATACATACAATAACCTTAAATGTTAATAACTAATACGATATATTTTTACACTGATTTCTTTAAGAGCCACAAATTTAGAAGTCTTTGAAGATAATCAGCTAGACGGAAAATGTGTGTTTGAGAAAAAACATGAAAATATCCAGACTATTTAAAATTCCAGGCGATTAGGTACATTGAAATCTCGCATTAGCTTCATTATCTTTCATTGTTAGTCTGTTTTACCTCCAATATGGTTCAAATGAACTGTCCTGCCGGTATGATCTATCACTAAACTCTTCATTTCTATAGATATTGCGATAGTGAAATTGGATTTGCTAGAATAAAACTAAATATCGTCAAGTTATAAGGTTCGTTTTTAAATAGGATCAATACAAAATTAATTTTCCTTATAAATATTTATTACAAATGGAAAATCTGAAAGCTAGAGACGATACGATACTAGAAACGATTAGGCCAAACATACCTAATACCACAAAGTACATGGTGTTGATGAAAGTTAGAATTTTATTTTAAATTCACTCAATTTTGAGAATTTTTGTAATATACAGTTAAAAATGGACAGTTGAATGTCCTTTGCCATTACAAAAGTTTTTTTTTTTTTGGACATTGTACCATAAATGTGGCGAAGTGGATGATATTATTGAAATTGTAATATTTTGTCGCTATTTCACATTTATGTCTATGTAGGGATAAGTAACGAACGTGGTAACATACAAAACCTGTATTTTCATATAAAGGGGTTTTTGGAAACCAGTTTTTACCCCAGCCCTAGCCAAGAAACAGGCTTTTAGCATAGTCAAGCACCGGATCAATAACTGAATTTGTAAGAGTTCTAGTCTTTCAAACTTAGTGCCGTAATGAAGTTCGAGTATTAGTTGCCAGATGTCGCTGCAGACTGGTGTGTGTATTTTTTTTTATACATGTACACAGATGGCGCCATCGTATTATAAAAATCTTGTAGTATGCCAGTATCTGAGGGGTTTTTCGTAGAAAATGTATCTTAAATATTCTTAAGAAGATATTTTCTTCTTTCCTAATATTAAAATCTCTGTACATTTGATTTTTTATTATTATCCTATTGTCACACTTCAAATTATCATAAGCTTTTTTATGTTGTATCTAGTGACCTTTAATTAATTACTGATGTTATTTTAGTCTGGTCTACTACAAATGACTAAAAATAACATCTGTAATAAGCTTATAAATATGCAAATAAATTAACTAAGTACATTTACTTCAATTAAATTAATACATTTTTGACTAAAGAATGAGATACTCAATGTAGAATTATATAACACTATTAAAAATGCTTGTCTGTTATAAGTCTAAAGTATTACAAAGATTAAAGCTAAACTTGAAAATATTTTGAATCGAACCTAGATGAATTTGATAAGACTTATAGAAAGATTTTGATATTGAGTAGTACAGCATAATGAATGAATAATTCCTGAACAAAGAAAATTAATCAATTAAATATGTTGAGGATGCTTCAAGTGCAGTTCGAAGGAACTATGCTTTCTAAAACCCGTGTCTATGAACTACACAAACAATTTTTGTAAGGAGTAGATGGACAACATTCAAGCTGTTGGCAAGCTTTTGAACATATTGCTTACCTTTGTCAAGTTCTCGAAAAACTACGTTATATATTGAAACAAAATACAGTGAATCCTAAATAACCGAAACCTCTTTCTACAGTCTACAGTCATAAAAGTTCAAAACAGATGATGTAATATCGGTACATTCGAAAAAGGTACAATAACTAATGAGATTTGAGAAATAGCTGAGTACACGAGTTGTGGCTAAAGAATTGAGTTTAGCCAGAAAAACAATAAGAAAGATTTTGACTTAAGATTAAGAATATGAAAAATGTCTGCAGCAGCTTGACATTTAGTCTGATCTTTCTTTCTATTTGGGCGTGTTTGACAAAGCACTTACTGAAAACGAAACTAGATACTTAGAGTACGACCCAATGATGTATCATGAAAAATAAAATATCACAAATTAACCCATATGCTTGTCTGTTTTCCACCATAAAATATTGTGTTTGAATTTATTGAACAAGAACAAACAGTATAGATCAATATTGTTACTTTGATGTGCTGAAAAGGTTACACGAAGCTCTTGGTCGAACTATTGGATCCATCATGCTAATGCTCCAGCACATAGTGCTCTCTTCCTTCGCTCCTTTTTGACCAAACACTAATGCACAAAGTTAAACCACCCGCCTTATTTGTCATATTTGACACGTTATCACTTTTTTTTTCAAAAAATGAAAGCTCTGATTTTGTAATTTTAAAAGCATCATGAAGACAATCTCCAGAGATGTTTTGAACAGTGATAGCATCTCTAATAAGATTCATGTCAGCCCAAGGGCAGTAGTGTAAGAATTAAGTTATAAATTAGCGAATGAGTTTATTTTGTTAATTTTATTAGAAGACTCTGTGTCTAGAGGCATGTAAACAATCATGATTCCAGTGTTGTATTTTCCGTTGCTGAAGTTATGTCAATTTTGCAGTGGAAAAAAAAAGAAAATCAAAACTAGAAGTACTCAGTTTAGTCAAAGGTTCTATTAAATGGAATAGACAAACAGAATATTGAACTAAGCAAATTTATTTTTAAGAAATGGGTACAATTTACAAAGGTAATGCAAACAAAGAAGAGTACTTGCTATCTAAAGCCGATTATAGATGTGTTTTGATTTAGAAATATGTATATCTGGTGATACCATATATTACTCTCCTAATATTTTACGCCACCTAAATTTTAAATTCTTCTTTGTATATCCTACTTTATTTTTCAGAGTCATCCCTAGGATGAAGTTCATCATTGGTTAGTTTCTGTTGAATATTACATATAATTGAAAAAACATAAGAAAGAAACGTTACTGTTTATTGTAGCGACAGAAATAAACGGTGACAGTTTGTCATACTGTTATTCAATACTTTTGCCGCCTAACATTACTACATTTACTGCTTTGGAATATAAAATGTTGGGATTTGTTTCACGTAATTCAAAAAGTTTTCAAGATATTACTACTTTACGTCTGCTGTTTATAACATTTGTAAGATCTCACTTGGAATATACCTATGCAGTTTGGAATGCTATTTACAACGTACATAATATACCTACCTATTGAAAAGGTTCAAAGAAGTTTTTTTGGAGTCGGCTTCATTTATTATATATAGAAGCTGTTGCTAGAGCGCTTTTATTTGTCAACTCTTCAATCTACGAGAGAGCTCTATTCATTTATAATTATGTACAATCTTGTAAACAATAAATTAGATAGCACTACACTTCGTATCAGATCACACAGGGTACCTAGACTTGCTTCCCATTGTTTTAATATTTATAAAATGCCTACTCGCCATGAAATGTATTGATACCTTCCCCGCTTTCCCAAATGATGCAGAATTATTGTAAAATTGAGAACATGGTTGTTATATTTTGCTGCGCTACTGCACTCAGTAATTATTTAATTAAATAATACAATTATTTTTGCTTGTAGTTAATTATTTTGTGTCTTTATAAATCACTTTTGAGTGTCTTGTTGGTTATAGTGTCGTGTTGTGAAACTGTTGAAAATATTTGTTTTTGTATTTAATTACCTTCTGAACAACGTTCTTGTAATTTTGCATTCAATTTTCTGGCATCTGAAATGGGGCAACTTGTAATTTCTCAAAAAATCTTCAAATTCTTGTATGTGAAAAACAGTAACAACACAATAGTTTGGAAAATGAAATCACCCTGTATATAAGATTGATAAAGACGATCCTCTACAATTAACGATTTGCAGCGGCACTTATTTTCAACATTAGGCGTGAAAGTATTCCCCCATTAGAAACAACGCCGAAAGACAGAGTGCGTCATATTTTAAATTTGCACTAAAAGAGAAATAAATGAAAACAAATAGTGCAACATTTAATACAAAGTTATTAATGATGCTATATTTCTAAGTATAATTTCTATCTAGAACATATTCTACATCTATCTTACCCCACGTAAATTGAACATACCCCTTAGCGAAATATTACAGAAAGGGTGTGAAAAACAATAACGTTGTACATTTTAAGGGCAAAACGAACGAAGATGATAAATTCAAGTCCATATTTTGGATGTATATTCAAGGTTCGGTAACAATAGCGTCTATTTATTTGATAAATTACTTTGTTTTCACTTATTACTTTACGTTATACAATGTTTCTGGCAAAATTTTCTTTGATAAATTTAAGACGTGTCCTAATTAATTACTTTAAGAGAGAGAGAGGAGATTAAAAATCGTCAAGAACATTTCCTGCAGTACGCAATCGTAAATAATCGTATTGTTAATCCCATATAAAATTATTGTAAAATACAGGGTCACTAACTGTACCAACTGCGTTGTGAATATTTATAAAATTACTGGCTTAAATAAAAGTTACTTTATTATTTTTCTGTAGCAATTCTTTTTTTCAATTAATGCCATAACGAACATTTTGTAGCTAGTTGCATAATGGTTTTCATTGTGTAACTAGCTACATAAAGTTGAATGTTTTGACACCTGTTTGGATAACAAAAGATGTTACTTTATATGTCAAAATTAGAAAAAAATATTTTTAATGTTCGAATTATTTATCTTCGTGAATAAACAGCCAAACCTTGTCTGTGAAATTTTGAATAAATAAAAAATTTCTGCTTTGCGCGTGACATGTCTGAAAAACATGCCTGAAAGGAAGTTCTATCCTTTCTAGCTATGCCCTAAACATTGTTGAGTTTTATACAGGGTGATGTAAACTTCATGTCACAGCACATTAACGTTAACTGCATTTTTTAATTCAATACAGGGCGATTCACAACTTATCCAAAAAAAAATTAGGAATAGATGCGTCATGAAAAATAGTCAATAATGTAAAAAAAATTGTATAATCCTCATAATTTCCTGCAGCTACCTTTACAGCGATCAGTGTTGCCATCGTCAGTACATATGTACTATTTTAGTACTTTTTTGTCCAAAGTATGAGTTTAGTGCTACCGCCTAAAAATCTAGTACTTTTTATAATAGCTACGCCATTCAGTACTTTTTTTAGTACTTTTCGAGAGTGTCAGTATGACGGTAGACATTCATTCTGTCCTCAGATCACAGAACACGTTCGGTACAATCCAAGTTTGTTTTGTGATCTAATCCACAGACCATAAAAATCGTATCTCTTAACTGTCTAACTGAATCGAAAGTTATTTATTAAAAATGTGTGTATGATTGAGTTACTACAATAATAATAATAATAATTAATACAATTATAATAATGTGATAACTGCTAATGTTGTGGAAAACAATCACTCTGTGGACTAATGCCCGGACCAGCATTGAATTACATGCCCAATATCTTATAAATAGTCAAGATCATGCGCTAATGGTATCACCAGACATAGACCGGTTTGAGCATGTTAACTTTCATCAGTATGACATTTGAGCCATAGTCTAGGCCCAGGCATTGGGCAGCAGTTTGACCATTAAAGAAATAACACATTTAGGTGTTATATTTCACCCACAATTATAATAATAATTACTAAGGTTCTATTCTAACAGATATATTGAGTTATTTTATCGATTATTATAAAGTGATCTGAGCATATCATTCTTTTGCTCTAATATTACAAAAAAATATATATAATCATCTGAGCACTTACATTGAATTTTCGTAATCGCCTATCCTTGCAGTTAAATTTTTTGTAATAGTATAAGGCATTGAGGCAAAATTATTGTCATGTTTGCAATATTACACAAAAATTACTTGTATATATCCATCAACGATAGAAAAATCTCAAAAATGGATAAAAATTACTATACTTTCTTTTTATCTAATTCATTGGATTTTTTAGCTTTTTTCTAATCTTTGGATCCTACACACTCCGACGATGACGTCATCAGTACTTTTTAGACATATTCAGTACTTTTTCGTTCATTGATCTAGTACCTTTATTTTCATGGTACTGGCAACACTGACCGCGATAGTGCCACGCGGGCGTGACGCGAGAAATTTGCAACCGAATCCTGGAAGAGTTGAAGGTCCAGAGCGTCCACGGCGTATTTCCAACAAATTTTAGAGATTGTTGAAGAAAATCCCTACATTCAAAAATTTTTTTTATGAGTTTTGAATCGCCCTGTATATTTTTTTCTAGACAAATATTTAGTGCTATTTAGTTGTATATCCGGAATGTCCAAGTGGGTTTACCATCGAGTGATGGTAAAAACCGAATTAAAACAAACGAAGGGAAGCCACTTAAATGGCAAAATGTAGACAGGGTAAGAGCAGTCCAGGGGGATTTTTAAGAGGGGATAGACGTAACGGTGCGGTGAGGAAGTCGAGGAAATAAGGTAAAGAAGAAGTATTGAACGGAGTAGCCTTTGAGAACGTGGTGCTAACCGTCGTGATAGCACGCAACGATAACACGATGTATTTTTCTTAGCCTGCATTTTTCCATTTTTTTCTGTAGCTGTAGGTTAGTACTCGGATCATAAATATGTTGCCTCTAGGTAAACGTACATACAGGGTGATTCAAAAGGAATGGGTAATAAGGTTACCGCAGATTATACAGTATGCGCCAAAAGTATGGAATAAATTCAATAAAAACGAAACAATTATTTTTTGGGAAAAATCCTCGAACAGGTCGATTTTTAATTTATAAAATACATATTTTAGCGTGAAATGCGATTTTCAAATGTCATTTGTTTTCGAGTAATGACGTCATCATTTTTTTTTAAATGGTAACACCATATTTTTTTCCTTGATTCTGAAATATCGTTTAATTCTCTATCAGACAGTACTAAAATTTTGCCCTCTTACACAGGAAACTTTTCGAGTAAATGACGATTGAAAGTTAGAAAACGTAAATCAATTAAAATAAAGCAAAAACGTTATCAAGTTTAGTTTTTCGAATTCCATAGTTCTTTTATGGATCACGTAGGTGAAAATCTTTGCAAAGTGTCATTGTCACACCCACTTTCTAATAAGTATTGTAAGCGACATAGAAATTATTATTCAAGTATTATGGCACATTTAACTGTTACTCAAAGAATTGAAATTTTAATTCTTATCGGATGCGAGAATATGACTAGAACTCAGCAGGAAGTTTGCGATTTATTTAATGAAAAATATCCAGATCGCCCTATCAGCCAATCAACAGTCAGTAAGGTAGAATCTAAATTTAGAGAAACTGGCAATGTTGTAAATATTCCAAAACCTGGACGTCCAAGCATTAATGAAAATCAGAAACAGAACATTTGATAAGTATGGTGGATAATCCTCATAATTCTTCACGATTGGTTGCATTAAACAATGACACTAGTCAGAGCACAGTGCTACGTATCTTGAGGAAGGAAAAATATCATCCCTACAAAATTCAACTTGTGCAGGAACTGGAAATGATCCCGATCGCCGCTTACACTTTTGCAAAATTCTAATGGATTTATGTCAAGGAAATAGAAATTTACACCGGCAAATACTTTTTTCAGATAATCGCCAGATCTTACACCTCTTGACTATTTTTTATGGGGATCCTTGAAGTCAAAAGTGTACATTAATAAACCACGTAATTTAGAAGAACTTCAAAATCGCATTCGGGACGAAATACGCAAGAGTTACCCCAGAAATCATTCATAATGCGCAAGAAGAATTTCTTCACAGACTTGCGCATTGTCAAGAAGTTGGTGGATGGCAATTCGAACATTTAATTTAAGTATAAAATTTAATCAATTGTATTTTATTTTACATACCTCAAAATTGTTACTTTTTTATGGATAAAATTTACGTTTTCTAACATTCAATCGTCATTTACTCGAAAACTTTCCTATGTAAGAGGGCAAAATTTTAGTACTGTCTGATAGAGAATTAAACGATCTTTCAGAATCAAGGAGAAAAATATGGTGTTGCCATTTAAAAAAAATCGATGACGTCATTACTCGAAAACAAATGACATTTGAAAATCGCATTTTACGCTAAAATATGTATTTTTTAAATTAAAAATCGACCTGTTCGAAGATTTTTCCCACAAAATAATTGTTTCGTTTTTATTGAATTTATTCCATACTTTTGGCGCATACTGTATAGCAGATAATATTAATTTTGAGATATAGGGTTGTTTGATGCGAGAAAATCAAATAATTTTTGTGTATCTAGGTAAGTTGTCTTGGTTTAACAGAATCCGTGATAATCTTTTTTGTACTTCATTCATTTATAATTTTAATAAAATATTTTATTTAACCATTACCTACATGTTAACAAAAAAAGCAAACTTGTTGTTTTATGTGCATAAAATGCACTCTTTAATAAAGAAAAAGATCAGTGTAAAAAAATATATGAATACGTGGGATTTCCTAAAATGTAAATATCTCGATAAGAATGCATGAACATAAAACAAGTATCCCTTTTTATTTGAAAATAATAAATAAAAAAATTGCAATGTGATTATAAATGAAAGAAATACAAAAAAGTTGTGATGGATTATGTTAAACCAAGATAGGTCTCGCCCTCTACGCGATACACCAAAAACGATTCGATTTTCCACGTCGAAAAACCTAATTGTACCAACTTATGTTTATGTGTAAAAAAAATAGTGAAATATTTCTATCACTTTAACACCCTGCACCTTAGTACGTATTAATATTTGACCATTAGCTATTAAACAAAGAATTTATATTTTCCACCATAGAATCTGCAGGGAAGATATTACCAATTCCTTTTAAATCATCCTGTATGTCATCTTCAAGGAAAAAAAAACATACAGGGTCCAATACTTAAAACTCCCCAGGACTGTATTCCGTTATTCTTTAAGATGTCATTTTGTAGGCTTGTTCAAGACCTTCTAAGCCAACTGTGATATAAAGTAAACAATAACATTCCGTGCTAATCACAGCTGCATACGAAGGCTGGTCCGTTGTCAGACAAGTTGCAGGTGCCATTGCATTATCTATAAATATAATATAGACTCCATAAATCCTTACTACCAGGTATAGCAGTCAAAGGGAACGAAAAAGGAGTATATATTCTTTATTCTAGCTTTCGAAGTCTTTATTAATTCTTCACCAGGAAAGACAAGTGAAAAAAGGTCATGCAAAAAACAAAAACTGCAGAAATAGTAATACGAGTCATATTACAAAAACATTATATCTTCGTTATTCGTTAAGATATCTTAGCGATCATGATACAAAGTAAACTCTAACTTTCTGTACTAATCACAGCTGCATAGGATGGATGATCCGTTGCCAGGCAAGTTGTAGGTGCCGTTGCATCTATAAATGTAATATAGACTCCACCAATCCTTATTACCTATTCCTTATTTCTGTTGGAACTTCCGAAGCCTTTATTAATTCATCATCAGGAAAGATAAGTGCCAAAAGGGCATGCAAAAAAACAAAAACTGCAACATCAATATAAGAGTCACATTACAAAAACAGTATATCTCCGTTATTATACAAGATCTTAGCGATCAAGCTAAGCTAAGCCATCGATTTAATTAAAAAAAACCTATTATTTTTATAAAACAGTGGGATTTATAACAATGCATTTTTTTATCTTTAAATATGAGGCTCAGAAGCCCTAAATATTTCTCGTTAGTGTTTTGTTATGGTCATGAGTTTTTTACGAGTTTGCATTACATCGTAATGCCTTTTAAGCTCTGACATAGTAATGCTTATTAAAGCTTGACAAGAACTGATATTATGTATATCATTTATAATAGAGACATAAAATATTTTTGTAGCTTTTGTTTTTAAAGCTATGTTGGGGTCATGCAGTACCAAAATATATATTTGTGCAACTAACTAAAATATTTTATAATGACATTCAAGTTCCTGAGAATGGGAAGCGAACGGATTTTAGAACATATGATGTTGTGAACTTCTTATTATATGATCTCTATCATTTCCCTAGAGATATCCCATTTTATCTCTAACACCCTGTATACCCCATACACCCAGATTATATCTGCATTCTTTAAATAATACTGACATGTATATAAAAGCATAATTCAAATTTTCAAGATGGAAAAAAGGAATGGAGAAAGGAAGGGAAGAATAAAACGAAAAACATAAAACATAATTATATTGCATAAAAACATAACTGAAAAAGTATCTTTATCCTTTTCTTTACAAAGGAGAAAAAAAAAATATTTCTGCCAATCCTTTGTCCTTAACTGTATAACGTATACCTAATAGTACTCAGTTATTATTACTTTCAGTGGTGCAAAAAAAATTTCCCAAGGTTGTCGATTTTTACATCGATTTCTCTTGGTTTGTAATGAAATCGGATATTGAAGTACCTATATGTACCTGTTTAGGGAATAAAGGTACTTTCGACTATTGGTCAACTAAACGTAATACTCTTCAGAGGCACATCCAAGCCCTCACAATTCTGTGAGCAGCGGGTAATAAAATTTGTTATTATTTTATGTAGAAAAGGAGAATTCTGAATTTTATTTAATAATTGTTTTTGTTTATATCAGAAATTTTGTAGCTTTCAAGTTTGTTAATATAAAAAAAATAATTAATACTTGCATATTTTATAATTATTATTGAATAGAAACCAATTATATAAAATTTAATAAATTATCACATTTTGTGAGATATTCCCATTATTCTTGCCAAATAGGAAAAGTCAAATGTGTTGTATAACAGACAAGTAAATAGTTCGAAATATAATTTTTGTTTTACTTTTACAAATTTCATCAGTTTTAATATTATACAACTTTTTTCTAAATTCTTAGTATTAAGAAGTGACATATACCTCCGTCATTGATTGTTGAGAGACTGACATATTTCACACTTTGTATCTTCCTTAGAAAGTTCCAAAGTAAAATTGTGTTATGCTTATAACAACCTAGAATTATTTTTCGAAGTTCTGTTCATGTAAAACTGAATCACCCTATATATTTTTAGCTTTCTTTTGCTGGATAAAAAAAGTATACTTGTCGACGTTTCGTTCTCTTTATTATATATTCACGACCCCAGTAAATTATGGTTAGTCACATCTATCTCAATATTTTTTAAAATACTCCAGATACTGAAAAATATTTTAATAGGACATACTGTTCCCATGTGGAATGCAAGCAACAATGTTAAAAAATGAATATTTATCTACTAACAACTTTGGCAAGGCGTGCAAAAATTCCTACGATTCATAGAGATCGACTCGTGCTATAATGTAAAGGATATTTAGTTTTGTGCGCTGGCAAAATATGAGGGAAGAGAGACATTTTAAGTAATATAGACCGGATTAGAGGTTTTAAAACCTCAAGTTTGCGGAATTAGGTAACTTCTCAACTAATCCGCAGTACATGCCATATAAGAGTGGATTAACATAAACATGTAGATAAAACTACACCAAGATTGTTTATGATTTATATTCATAATTTAAATGTACAAAGTGGACCACTCCTTATGGTTTATGGACAAAATTTTATTCTTGCAAAGGAAATATTAAAATAGTAAAACAGAAATGTAATGTAAGTAATTGTAGTGTACAAGGTGCACATAACTAAAACTGTTTAAGTATTAAAAAATAAATTTTAACCATTATGTGTTATATTATATAATATAGTATATGTAAATATACTTATGAATTATAAGGTGGTTACCTTAAAATGAAAAAATAAAATTTGCTATTGCATTTCAGTGATAAAAGCATTTAAATCTACTTTAATTATCTGACTTTTTTTTGTGGTTTTTAAATAATGAAAACTATATGTAACCGGTATCCGTCTGGTGGCACCGTTGACGACTAACCGTGGTTGTTTGCTACAGGTTTTCAGGTGTAATTTAATGCTGGTCGGGACATTAGTTTTTCCTGGAATTCCGCTTTTGCAACAATGACGACATACATTGGGGCTAGTACTACTCGCACTACGAGTACCAACAGTATAGTGGGTCGCTCTCTGCTTATGACCTATACTGTGTCTAGGATTGAGTCGCCAGTATACAAGATGTACATGTTGCGACAAGAATTAAGACAACTTACGTCATACGAACAAATAAAACATTCATTATATTTTCACCAAAATAATTAAGAAACTGCAACTGAGAATAATAAAACCATGTACTACACACAAATGTTTGCACTATATAGGCATTGCACTAAATTATAAAAATTATGTTGACAATAAAAACAATTGGGTAAAGTCAGCCGTGATGTAAGTCGTCTGAATTCTTGCCTCAACTATAGACAATTACATCTCGGGCACTATCGAGACATATATTTATGGCTTTGGAATCTTCTATTTAAAATAGTTATTTATAAGTACCAACAGGGACATTTTATTTTGTGAGAAGAGATGTTTGGCACACGACGACAAAGTGTTCCATCCCTTCGTTCAAAATAAATCACCTTTAGTACATATATCATTCGGATCAACGCATTTTTTATGTTATTTAACTTAAAAACATCATTTTGAAATCAAATTGTTCATGAATTTTTTCATACAATCTTTTCTTGAGATGATCTGAAAAATGTTAGTTGCAAATTCATTGAAAAAATGCTTTTGGCATACTTTGAAAAAAAATTCATAGAAATCGTCGACGCTTTGATCAAGCTGCGTAATATTGGTCCACCCTATAAAATATACGGAAGGAATAGGGCTTCAGTTCAACTGTGATTTATTTCTATATACACAAATTAAAAATGACACATCATATTGCTTAGTTACTGCTACTTTGTTTCGTAACAAACAATAAATTACACAATTTTTCATTTATTCTAAAAGTATATAGGAATAACTTTTATTTTCAAACATTTGACAGAACAATGTTGTGTGTATAATAAATACTTCCGCAACATAGTCGTTAACCTAGAGATATCTATTAAAAATTAAATAAAACGACCCAAAGGTGACGTTGGAATTTAAATGGCAAGTCTTAGATAACTAGATAAGTTGATCTAGATTAATTAATGAAAGTATTTTCCAGGACCAATTTATCTTAGAATTAAGATTAAGATGTCTCAAAATGTCTTAGTCTTAATTTGTCACTTCCCTCCGCATCTCTTCTTCTCTTATACTTTTCTTTTATCCTCTCGTCCTCTATCGCACTGCTTTAATTTACATTCTAAATGGATTCTATAGGGTATATTGATTTTTCTTCCTTCTCGTTTCGCTTCCAACGGGGTCCTGGCCCCCAAAAAATCCTTAAGGCGACCTGAAACAGACTCAGAGTTTATGTATTCAAATGATCATACTAAACAAAAATGTGGTACAGAAAAAAAATAGCTAGAAATCGATTTGTAATTTGATGTACGGGATGTTTCAAGCTTGACGGCTCGATCGTTTTTTAAACAAAAAATGAAAATGAAGAGCTGACTTACGGTCTCGCATCATAAAAAATATTGCACATTTCATTAAGCAAGATATTTGCGCACAAATATTCTTAGAAAAATAATAAGTATGTACACATTATAGTAATATTTGCAACGATCTTCCTAGTACTTGATATTATTTGGATCTTCTTCTTCAATTTCATGTAGAATAGCTTCTTGAAACTCAGACGTTCTAACACTCTAAGGTCTTCCAGCAATTGGACCTTTCTGAAATGAGTATAGATTCGGAGTTGGATCATTTGGAAACCTTTCCATATAAGTTCGCCTAGACGAAAATGGTACTGAGGCACCATTTTCTGCAAGGCCACATGTATAAACCATATTGGTAATTTCAGTATTTGAATTTACACAAGCCATTATTAAAACTTAATCTTTAAAAAAAAAATAAGCTTAATTTTAGAATACAAATATTAAATAAGATGGCGGCTTCTTATAGTTGCGGCAAGAGTTCAGACGACTTACGCATACGAACAAATGAATAATTCTTTATATTTTCAACAAAATAATTAAGAAACTGCAACTGAGAATAATAAAACCATATACTACACACAAATGTTTGCACTATATAGGTATTGCACTAAATTGCGACAAAGTATATAAAATTATGTTGACAATAAAAACAACTGCGTAATGTCAGTCATAACGTAAGTCGTCTGAATTCTTGCATTATATTAATATTGTTTTGTATGGCCTCTCCAAGACATGTTTAAGTAATTTAAGTAAAAATGCACTTGATCAAATAAATAAATTTTGTTGTTAATCGGTTTGGAATACAAAATAGTGTAAATAAACAAAAAGCGAAGATAATACAATGACGCATATGATGATCTATTTTATTTGTAATATTATACAGGGCGATATATTTTTTTTTTACACATAATGTGCGCCAGTAGTAGTAGTAGTAGTAGGCCACTGTACGTAACAAATGTTACCATTTCGATATCTCGGTTATTCTTTGAGATGTGAAGGGTTCCTTAAAGCTTTTTTAAACGTCGCCCTGTAATCGCTCACTAATTATTATTCTTCTCTTCTGCAAAATTTTCATATAACCAGTATCGACCGAAGTTGATAACAACTATTTTTGTTTGTGCTTGCGTCTAACCAACCTTTACAAAAAATCCGAAACAACAAATCGATGTAGAAATATAATTAAATCGGTACGTTATGCGAATAAATTGTTTGTGAGAGGCCCTTGGATTTAAGAAATAAGTTGATATCGACATGAATCCCATTAAACGTGACCTTCTGCGAGCAACACTCTCCTTCCACCCCTCACGTAAGAGAAAGAAGGGTGTGTTTTAAAAATCCCACGTAGCCTAGTGGGGGCAGAGAATATAAGAACTGCATTTTTATTATTCGGCGGGGCGAATAAGAACCAGGTTTTCTGCCCCTCTTTTACGTATTCTTTTTATCGTCTCTTTCTAACCCGGGCAGGGGAAAAGTACGCGCTACCCTTATAACGTTCTTCTTTTCTGTCCAATTACAGCCGGCGGTATTGATATTTCACTTAGGGATACAAGTTTTCTAATAGTCGGTCTCTCTTTAGCGTTTGTTGGGCTGGCATTTTTATATTCGGCGCGATCGTTTGCCGATCTTATTGGTTTGAACGGTCTCCAGTCCGCATAAAAATAAGTTTAGATGAATATATGTTTGCCCTGGAATTCTAATATCTTCGAAAGTTAGGTTCGTTCCGTATAAACAACGCAGTTTTGTATTTGGTAAATGTTTGAGTAGGCGATAGGTATTTTAGTACACTGAGGGAAATTTCTTTTAGTCATTATAAAGCAGTAAGAAGTAGTAAAATTGATTATCACCAACAAAATTTGTTACGTTGTTGTCATATAATAAACAATTTTTCTAAAAAAACCTACTTGAGGGTAAAAAAGTGTTTCTGTCTATTTTCATTTATTTTTGCAATCCCATCTTGATGCCACAATAGCTTAGATTTTTTTTGTTCTAGAAAAAATAATTATTGATGCTCCTAGGTTTGTATTCTATGATGACCAATTTTTATCATCTCATCAAATAGGTAACTTTTTAGACACTGCTAAATAATTTTTTGCCATTAGATACTACTGTGTACTCAGCTTTAGTTCAATGTTACAGCAAAGTTACTTCTGAGAAATATAACGATATGTCAAACATCAAGGAAGCTAAATCGACGACGTGGCGACCAGTCCACAAACTGTTGTACCAAGGATAGAATGTCTATTTCTCATAAAAGGTTGCGTCTCTGCTTTTATCTTGTATGAACGAAGCATATTAAGATTTGAAATTACCGTCAAAGCAATATGACAGCTATCATTCAATTGTTTTCAAAGTGTACTTTACTTACGGGCGCCGTATTCCTGAAATGGTGTTTTCTACAAATACAAGTATTTTTAGACATTTAAGAACTGAATAATATAGCAAATAGCAGTAATGCTATTTCATGCTATCTGCGAATATTCAAAGGTACCGAAGTAAAACGAATATTTAACGGCTGAAAGCGGTCTAACCAACAAATTTCTAGGTACAGAAATCTTTCAAAATACGTATTTTATTAAATTCAACTGTAGATGTAAATATTGTTAACATAAACTTAGATAGTTCTGCATATAAGTGTGAACATAATTGTTAAAATGTGAGATTAGAATAGCAAAAATAATATGTGTCTTATAAATGCATTTTAACAGTTATTATATTATTTGAGGAGAATTTGAATAGTAAAACTGGATAAAGAAAACATCAATAATTTTATTTTTGATACTACTTTTGCTCTCAGTATTTTATTTTTCAAGATTTCTGTACCTGTAAAGAAACACCACAGATTTGATCATTTTACTTCGAGAAATACGGCGGCGTTAATCGTAAATGAAGAAGAAGAGATTCCTGCTACAATTATAGAAATATTTTACCTGAAACTCTATAAAAGTAAAAATAAGTGTGCCAAATATGGAAAAAACCGTTCCAGTATTAAAAACGATATAGCCAAAAAACGAATTAGAAAAAATAACTTTGAGGTTGAGTACCTAGTGTATCATCCCCTAAATTTTCTGTGTGGAGTTTCCTGACACCCTGTATGGGTACTATTCAAATTGCGCATTTAATAAATTTCCAAAAGTATCTTTAATATAACGAAAATTACCAAACTTTCGTAAAATAAATAAGTAGATAATTAATTTCAGCCGAGGCATATTTTAAAAGACACAACAGAATTATGAGGCGAACTCAGCCAGCGACTTCTCCCCATAATTAAAACTGTAATCCCTTTTTGTAGATGAGTAAAAAGTTACATAAAAGATAGACTTTAATTTCAGCGCAAGGCGGCGCTGCCGTCTTATAATACTTATTATTTTATGTAAATGAGATAAAAGTAAAAAGCCATTCTGGCGCTTATTTACATAATGAGAATATTAAGCCCCGCTTTTTATTGGCGTTAAATCACAATGGAACTTTGTAATGTCTATGGCCAACTTCGTCACTGCAACAGAAGAAAATTATTAGAATTAATTAAATAGGAACCAGTATATTACATTTATTTACCATAATGCAAATGGCGCTATTGCTGCTATAGTTTTATGTATACAGTATAAGAAGCCGAAAAAATATTATTCAAAATAATTATATTGCGTTGCCATAGAATATACAGTGAAATGTGTTAAATGTTAATACAGGGCTCATTAAAATAAACCAAAAAGCTACTATTAACATGTGGTTTAAAATACACCTTTAAGAAATTACATGCCCTTAAAAGGGTACAAATGAAACGGTTTCTGTTTTCTGTTATTGACAAAATGGTCAAAGATAGACAAAATTTACTAAACGTACATAACTTTTTACGTCGAATAACATGAGCTACACCATTTTTCATTATTATTCATTATTCATTATTTATCATTATTCAAATCACTCGAGAAAGTAATCCGGACTTCATTAAATTATAATGCCTGCTGCAATGTAGGTCGCTTCCTGTAATTCGAGCCGCTTAGGTCGAGCAGGAAGTACGCAGACCACTTATATCTCACTAGTCCGGACTTCTTAAGGAAGAAAAGTTGTACTAAGGTAAGTTAACTTAAATCAGTTCAAGGAGCTAGCCTCAATGTCCACTGTTCATACATTTATAACTGAAACTTTAAATGCAGTTTTCTCTAAAATGGTTCATCTTAGCAATAGAATATTGTTTCAAAATAATCATTTTTCAAAAAAAAAAATCTGAAAGAACAAATACGGTGGCACAGGTACTCAGAACGCCCTGTACGTTTAAGAAAAAAATCAATAAGATATTCATATGTACCATACAAAAACACGTTCTTGTACAAAATATAAATAAGATTACCCAAGACATAAATTAGCGAAAAGAATAAAATAAAAAAATTACTAGGAAGCTAGCCTTAAAGTCCCATTCTTTAGTAAACACCCTGTATGGGCAATACCAAAGATAATAAATTGTATTCTTAAATATTGAAAATCAAACTAAAAGACTAGTTCAAAAAATGTGGTTGGGAATGGGGTAAGAGTTGAAGAAAAAATCGACATTTCGGCTGTATTTAAGCCTTTTTCAGGACAACCAAGAATGGTTTTCCAAGTAAAATACAATTGCATATAACGGGGAACAAAAATAGGTAATATAAAAAATAATAATAATTATAAATAATAATAATAATAAAATATAATTTTATTTTCCATTTTATGCAATTGTATTTTACCGGCTTACCAAAAATTTGGTTTTCTTTAACTCTGATCTCATTTCCAACCACATTTTTTAAAAATTAAACAATTGGGTAGTAAATATATTTATATAAAAGCCTACTGATACGTCACGGCACCGATATCTACCCAAGATTTTACTTCAAAATCTTTTAAAATTCGTAAATATACAAAAATAATTTAAAAAAAATATATTTTGGTCAAAGCAAAATATGTAAACAGTTTTATTCTAGATAGCAGTGGTGTGCGGGTAGTTTGAGAGATATAACAAGAAAAAATATATAAAAAAATATCTTAAATATCTTGTTAAAAAAGCCTATTTAAAGATAATTCAAAAATAATTGTATGAGCTACAACCACCATCATTTTTCCAAGAGAAAAAAGTTTTTTTTAAATATAAACGGCGAAACCCTCTGTATAAATATAATGTACGTACATTATACTTTGATGTAAACATTACTGTTGATTAGTAAAAGCTGGGAAAAGTTTTCTTTATATTTAGGAAGTTCCGCGGGTAAGTCATTTAAAATTAAGATTAATTACATGGCTGTTTTTCATGGCTGTGTACTTTAAATTATTTCAGGCGTACCAACTTATTTAACTATTTAACTTTCTTACTTTCAGACTTTCAGAACCATATTTCTTATTCAACGGGAAAATATTACCCGCTTCCAGACATTACCAAAAATAACAGTAATATTCCTGCTGATAAAAGCGTAATATTGTAACTGTTTTCTCTTTTAAGTATTTTTTGAACTTAATATTAAATATGCCTACATTTTTGTGTAAATATATCAAACACGGTATAAAACAAATATCTTCATTTCATATTAGTGAAAACTGTTCTTTTATTATTGCTTTGACACTATAATCGTATTTGCAAATACAGTGACTGCAATTTTGCTGTAAATCATAGATATAAATAGAATTAACATCCAACTATAAATCTTGTTCGCGAAATTTCAAATTGATATCATCGACTAGTATTTATGAAATATAATATAAAATAGTAATACGCGACAATGGTGTGACAACATACAAACAAAAAAGTTATCTACAGGACGATTCTTTAAAAATGGGAAATTTCGACTAACCATAAATATTACGATTGAGCCATATCGCTTTAAATACAAAATTGAGGATTTTACAAGTATAGGGTGCTGAAAGTTACCCTCTAAATGACAAAATGCCACGTGTTAATAATGCAATGAAATTATAAAAATAAATATGAATCCTACATGCAAATTACATAGTAAAGTTAGTCAAATCCAGGGAAAATACAAAAGAAATGGAAAGTCACATCTGAATTGTACATAGGTGTCAGTACTTTACACTTCAAATACACATAACGTCAAAAGTCTTGGACCCCCCCCCCCTTCATTCTTGTTAAAGAAATCTTTTTGTCACAAAAACCAGATACATTTATAAAAATATATGTTTTCTGAATCTTTTTTTTATGAAAAGAATATGTTCAATAAACTGAGTACACGTCTGTGCATTGAGATAATCAAGCGGTTAGCGATCTCTTGCGGAATATTGTTCCATTCCGCCACAACTAACTTATCTGCAATCTGAGATGGAGGAATATGATTATGAATGGCGCTAGCGACGTCTCACATATTTTCAATAGGATTTATGTCAGGAGAATTAGGGCGTAATAACTTGTTCAATGTAAATTTGACCGGTCATATTCTGTGCGGCGGTTGAACATCATCATGCGGAGAAATTTCACGGGGAGAATGAAGTCGCTCTTGACGACCTGGTTCTCTCCAGACTTTTTGTCGATTGTCATCAGTCACCAGCCCAATTTTGGTTTCGTCTGTAAATAAGACGCCACTGGCGTAAAAGCCAACCCCTATGCTCTCGCGCCCACTGGAGACGGGCAGCACGATGCCTTGGAAGTAAAGTGGGGACCCGTAATGGTCTCCTAGCACGTAAATTTGCGTTGTGGAGTCATCTTCGAATAGTAGGTGTCGATATAACGCAGCGAAACGTACCTTAAAAGCGGGCCGTGAGAGCTGAAGCTGAAGATGTGCGGTGTCTACGGGCATATTGCAGCAAATACCGATCCTCTATTTCATTAGATACTCCAGAACGTCCACTACGTGGTCTGTTTTCCACTGTATCAAATTCTTCATATCTGTGTACTATTCATACAACAGAAGATCAAGGAATGCCCAACATGTTCGATATCTAATGATTAGAATGTCCTGCATCATGTAAAGGAGTAATTCTTGCTCGGGTAAACGGAAAAAATTCACATCCTGGCATTATAATGTACAAAAATTCAAAGGAACAGTGAATACACTGCCAAACTGACCAGATTTGTAAAAACATTGGTAATAAAGTAAAGGTTCATGGTCTGCAATTTTTTATCGTCTTTTTTGTTCACTAAGTACATGTACTTTTTTACCACATTAAAAAAAACCACTAGGTTTACTCGAATCATTTTATATACAGGGTGTTCAAGACTTTTCACATTGCGTGTAGTAATTTTTCGATTATACCTGGTTGTAGCATTACATTCAGATGTCTTATTTTTACATTTTTGACTTGACAATAAATAATAATTGTTATCAGTGTACGCTTTAGTATCTTTTTTATAAATTTTGCAAACCCAATATCTCCTTGGCACAACTCCCTGCACATCATAACTACTGCGAGTTAACAATCATTAAACCTCTATCCCGACTGTACAAGGAAACAGGTCTTTATATTATTTTTCATATCGCATTTATTATGTCTACGTAAACCATGAAAGGGAGCACTTGAAACTTTCAGTGCGGTCTAAAGTCGCCATATTCGGTGACGTCAGAATATAACTGGCTGATAAGATAAGACTGGCTTAAGACTTAAAGAGAGTCGTTAAGTTTTACAACGCCATTTTAAGATATGAGCGACACGGTATAAAAATCTTAATAAGAAGAGCTTAGGGATATACGAGCCCGTTTATAACTTCTTTAATAGTCCCTTTGGAGTTTAACTGTTCTTGTGGCGCTCGAGAACACCTAATTAAATTGGAAAAACTGCGACATTGGGGATGAATCGATATGGGATTCCGTTTGGATACATTTCTGTCGTTGTCTTGTATAAGATAATACAAAAAATACGCGCCAACGGGATTACAATTTGGTACTTTGAAGTCGCTCTATTATTTCAAATACTATCTATTTAAAAACTTTTCATATACATTTTTTTATTAGGTATTAACAATATTATGTGAAACTAACTACTCTGCGGACTAAAAGCCCCGACCAGCGTTGAATTACACTCATACATTCTTTATTATATATATACAGGCTGTATCACATAAAAGGGTCACTCACATGTATCTCGCTTAATATGCAAGACACGTCAAAAATCTTTAATTGTTTTTTATTGCATTTTAGGAGACCTTTATGTAAAAACAAATTTGAGATCCATGGCCAACTTTATGAGTAATAACAAAAAAACCTGCCAAAAACTTTAAGACTGTCTAACTTTTTTATTTTAAGAGATAGAGAAAACTTATTGGTAATAAATTTTTATTGCAAAATTGATACCTTCCACCTAATATAAACAGATTTTTGAAATATCGTATGTGGTTCGCTGCGCCCTCTAGGCGGATACATTTTTTTTTTATTGAAGCAAGCTATGGTCACAAAAAATTGCCTGTTTTTTCGTCTCTCATTCAATATGCTACATGTTGCCCTTCTTTTTCGTATTTATTACATTTTTTTCAATTTTAGTTAAAAAAAATGTATCTAAATATTTTCGTGTTGCTCAAGATAATGTCTACATTTTTTACTGCATTGTAAAATATAATTCAAATGTTCAATGGTACCAAATATCTAGGTAGGTATGCTAGGAAAAATTTTGAGTAAATCGAAAATTGTTTCATTGGAATCAGTTCGATGTTTCGAATCTTCGGTACCATCATCAAAGTGATTAGATATTGGTTAAGGGCTTTGTTATTTTTTTCTGTTGATTAGGATTTTCTTTCGAATTACGTTCAAATACTAATATATAAGGACAATCCATAATCAATTCCTGAACTGAAGGAAGAAATTATCCTCATTATTGGCGAACTTGTCATTAAAAATTTTAGCAAAAGTGTTAGCTTACACAACATCCATTATACATCAATCACCAATAAAAAGTTTTTGAAATCAACGCAAATTTTTATTGAAGAATATTTCAGTTTAATAGACCTGGTATTTTACATTACTCAGTAGAGGAAAGAATAGTCCACCCATTACACAGGTCTGCGATGTAAATAAAAATAATTTCCTTTTTTCCATTTTCGACTATTTCCTCTTATGCGATGCATCGAGATACGTAATTTTATTGAGATATATAAACCAAAGAGTCGCTAAACGAATAAAACAGAAATTTAATGAAATTCTCGGAAAGGGGAGAAAATTTATACTACATGTTTTTAATGACATCAAGGCGTATTGGGGGAAAATTAAAACGTAATTTTGTTTTTGCCCGAATCTGGAAACTTCCCACCGACTTATATTTTCAGCAAATTGCAGTTAAAATATTACCCGAAAACTTAACGGTATATGCAAAGTTCCAACTGCAGAAAACAGTAATTAAAACAAATGCGAGTGCGAATAAAAAGGAACTGTCATTGCCCTCCATACAGTCTAACTGTAACGCTAAGTTAACACAGCCTTTGATATAAACATCAAAAATTCACATGAAAAATAGATTAATTACAAAAAAATATGATATATTTGTTTAATATTTCATTTTATTCACCGATGTAAGAAACGTGAATGAATCGTACATAAGATACCAGGGATGTATTCAGGACATTCCAATATTCCTTTATCAGTCAAATTATTTGACCCTTAAATATATATTTCACATGATCCTTATGGAACCTATATTTAACAACCTTATAACAACACTTAATGAAATACAATTTCTTAAGACAATAAAGTACCGTGGGTTGCATAAATGTAGTCTATATAGTGCAGATTTTGCAAAAACGCAAATATATATTTAACATAGATATCGTTATAATATTTGTTTCTTCTTGAATACGCTGCCAAAGATTCTCTTAGCAAATGTTTTGTGACTTACAAACTTAATAATGGATTTAATTTACTGTTTAATATTGCCAATATGCTTCTACAAAAAATCCAATAATAATATCGACAAATCTGTTAAAGACAAAACATGTTTGAGGAATGTATTTTAAACTTATTTAACAGTTGGCCAAAGTTTAGCTGAACCTGCTAGAAGCAAGTGTGTACTAGAACATTTTGATGTTTTTTGGTTTATTGGTAGCTGTAATCAAAGCAAGTGACGTTGTACGTCTATAATATTTTAACCCTGCTAATTTTTTACAATAAAAATATACGTAATTTATCCATTTTCCGATTTGAACTTTTTTTGCTGCTTTTTTCAAGAGTATTATTTATTTATATAAACTAATTCATATTATTTTGCTATGTAGTTCGAATAAGTCCGCCGCCTTTCTCGAAATGTACCAGGCAAACTTGCGAAATTCTAATTTTAACAAATATTCATTCATTTTAATTAAAATTTAATCAACCTCTCTGTGAGATTGCAATTAACTCTTAAAATAATAATTAACTTTCAGTTTTTGCCGCAACTTTTCGTGCCCCGCAACTAGAATATCATTCCCCAGATTAGTTTATTTTTAGCAACAATGTCCTGCCAGATATTAACTTTCCTATAGACAATAATTATTACTCTTCCTCAAAATGCTAGATGAGTTAGGTACATACCTCAGTTTGTTTTCCAACAGCGAGTAGTATGTTGTGTTTTCTACCTATCAGGATAGTTGAAATATATGAAAATATCATAGCATAATCTCTCATTTATATATACAGGGTGATTTTTAATTACATTCCCATAATAATATTTCACTTGTATTGTAACGATAGTAACTTTTAAAACGTATACGGACATCTAAAGTTGAAATTTGGCCGAACACTGATATTTGATTTGCAGCTCAAAGAAGCATTCTTTTTCTCTATTTACTTATATTATTTGCAAAATTTCCAAAATAATTGAGAACACAGTCGCTATTGATAGATCACATGGGGCATAATGTGTATATAATACTATCTAAAGAAATATACAGGTTAAAAAATATGCAACACGAAATTTACTGTTTGTTCTGTTGTCTGAAGAAAGCAGTAGTTACTGCAAATGAGTGATATTAAATAAGGAGCACTACTGTTACCAGTTCGTTCCCTTTTCTTTATATTAATTACACAGTTATACCGTATTATTTAATCATGTCTTGTAATTTTCAACTTTCTCTGATTTTCTTAACGTATACTTAAAGATAATGGAGTCTAAATACCGTTTAACTAGCACTAATGGCTCAAACGTAGTAAGTCTTTAATTTTTCACAGTTGTAAATACAATTTTAATAGTTCTTGGCACAACTTCTTCAATATTCAATAACTCCGCGTTAGCCATATGACAAGACTCACATAAATATTCACGTATTATTACAAAACATTTATCCTAGTTTTAATGACGTTGAACGAGCGTTTAAAATTTTATAAACGCATGGATAATAGTCTCCGAAGGAAATGTCTTGGCTTTAATAAAAAGAAAATTGAAATTCTAAGTATAAAATACGGTAAAAAATTTTCTTTCAGGCATCAACAAAGTCTCAAGAAAGTTGCGTACCTCGACAATGCGAAAATATAAAAATGCAAAATAAAGCAGTACATTATTTTATATATATTTGTCAAATTTTCACGTGCCTGGCATATTTACCATGCACACTTCACACTTTGGACACACATCTCTTCAATTTTTTTGAGAGGAGATAAGGATCCATCTTTCCGAGACATTTTGGTAATCGAAATCATCAAAAATGATTGATTGATCACTTCCGTACCATATTCCGTTCTCTGCAGCAATTTCTATACTGTTCGTACGTTCAGATCACTGAACGCACGAATTTTCGCCTCAGTGATGCTTGTCCGGGGTTCGCCTGCATGGTTCTCGTTACAGTTCACCGTCGTATATGAAGTTTCTGATTCGACCCATCGGAAATCTCCTTTACAGAATTTCTTACTGAGTAATATCGTTCGTGTGTCGATATTATTAAATTTTTTCATGAAATTACTAATTAAAAATCGTCCAATTGTTTTTATTATTCACGGACCTGTATCAGGGAAGGCTTTTAAACCAGTTAGGGAGTGCGAATCCAGTTTATGTGATGTGAATATATTCCAGAGATAAAAACTTTGCCAGAATTAGAAACTTTAGAATCAACTGTACGGGTATCATTACTTGGAAGCAGCACGTCACTCTATCATAATGAAGAAAGATCCTAATTAAAATACTCGCGAATTTGTCATTGTCCTTTCTCCCTGTTCCTTATATTCATTTATTCTTTCTGGTTCAGGATTCGGTGACAAATGTTGCGTTATTTAGTTAGAGTGAAATATGTGTATCGCGAGGATTCCACCTGATCCTGAATTATATTAAAATGGAAAATAACTGTAAATAATATTACATTGGAGCAAAGAAATACTAAAAAAGTCAGAATGCTTCGCTTCACACTACATACGTATTTCAATTGGGGGTGTTTTAAAACAGTATATTATTTAACGAGCATATAATGATGGCTGTAATTCACCAAGGTGGAAGTTACGGCACGAAACGCAGGCGAGTGTCGTAATCGTCAGAGTGAATTACAACTATTATATGCAAGTAGAATATTGTACTTTGTCGACGGCTATGAACTATTTTTGCTATTTTAGCAAACTATTTACTAAAAAAAATGATACAATATTTTGGACATGAACATAATATTCAATTGAAAACAGTAACTAATAATAATTATTAGTTCAACAAAATAATATTTTTGAAAATTAACATATTTGCAATATATCTAATAAAGCATTTTACACAATTTACAAAAAAAAATGTTATGGAAAGTTATTAGCATCAAATACGCTGACTTTAAACATTTTCGAAAATAAGATTAATATGTTTTAAGTTTGCTAAGAAGTAAGCTAAGTTATTATAAAGCTATAAAACATTTGAAACGCAATATTGGTTCAATTTAGATAAGTAAAGTAATATAAAGTTAAGCTGGCAATTTAAAATTCGCCTCAGGCAAGAAACTTATCCAATTGGTCCTATCTCTGATAAAACACACAGAAGTAGAAATTATTTCGAATTTAAGACCCGCATTTCTAGAGAATTCAAAGCTTACACAATCATTTCCATTCACAAATAATGATCATATCTTCGATGTTCATATAATGCTCAAAAATATGAAACTGTTTAAAACTGTTGTAATATTTCATTATAGCTGAGTGCTATGAATATATTAATACGTTTATTTTTACCTTCTAAATTTAATAACACAACTAATGGATTTGGTTTAAACATATGTAAGAAAAATCCTGCCCCGATGACCCTCATAATAACATAACAAGATTTATGATGTTTCATACCTTTAAAAATTGAAATAGAATGTCAAATCTGACGAATTCAAATAAGAAATGATTTAACACCTTTACAATGTGATCTTTAAAGTTTGTGCTTAAAAAGCATCATGATGCTTCCGGACACTAAAAAATAGAAGCTTGTTATTGATTATTTGGGTTTAAATTCGAAAAAATCGATAAATGCATATCCTTTGTCCAACATGGCTAACTTATTGCATAAACTCAGTAATACTAAATAGTTTACAGTATAATATCTTGCTTTCGCTTTCCATCAAATCGAAGTAGAACAAAAATTAATTCACAAAACTGTTTTTACTGTATAGAACGGTCACTACGAATACTGTAGAATGCTTTTTGGCTATATTCCAATGCTGTATGGATGACACTCTTAAAAAATATATATCCATAGTAAAAAAAGTCGATCTCTACTTCTGTACCAGCAATGTACCACAATGCCACTACTCTAAATATGTAATAATTTTTGTCAGTTGTTTTTGTGCCGATTTGAGAACCAATTGGGAGTGATATTATGCACAATTTGAGCAAAATTTTACACACATCTTTGTGGTTGCATACTTTTATAGAAATACTGGATAGCTTCTGCAAACTAAAGTGATACAAAGTCTGTATAAAAATACTACAAATAGAAATATATAACTGAATATATAAAAAATAGTACAAAATTGGTTCTGGTACACTTTCGAACGTAGTTTGTGTATAAGAATACAACAATTATAATACATTAAGCATGCGTACAGTTTTTTGAGTGTGGAAACTTAATAATGACGTATTTTATTCAAGGGATATTTTCGTTTTACCCGAACTGTACATATTTCCAAGGCGTGCAAACCAAAAAGATGGGTCCGGACGAACAAGGGCGACGTAAAGAACGTCGGTAATAAAACAGCGGCGAGAAACTTTAAATTGGCGTTTCTTCCTCCAGCTCAAAGAAGCTCGTTTTATACGTTGGTAATTTATAATGAATAAAATTTGAATTCGAGTTAATTGCTAGTCTTGATGGATTTTCTAGCGAGGCGGACATTTTCTCCGGGTTTCCTCGAGGGGTGAATACATTTTATAAATTATATCGCTGGGGTTTTAAGAACGCCATTTGTGTTTTATCGATTTTTAATGGCAGACGTTTTTACTTGGGGCCCTAATGTCTCTCCAGACGCATTAAAACTAACTATAATCCACCCTCTCCAAGAAAACTCCACCGCTCCGTTTTACAGCGGACTCTTACGGTTTTAATGTCGTTTTATTTTGATAACGAACTTTGCTCGAATTGTAATCCCTTCAGATATTCGCCAAAATGTAGATCTTTTTCCTATGCTAACGTTCTTTCGATTCGAATAATAAAACCGTTCAAATATACTGGATCGAATGCAACCAAAAATCTTTAGAATAAGCATTCACATTTTTAAATTTACGCAGGATATATGCGAAAAACTACAGAAAAATGTAGTGTGTACTCTGTAATAGAACAATAAATTTACACTTTTTCTTTTGAATAAAAACTATTGAAAACTAGTTAGACGTGTATAAATTTTCTTATATTCGCATTAAAAAAATAGTAAATTCTTAAGATAAATTAATAAATTTAATACCTATTTTCAGATAAATTTAACAAGTTCCAGAGTTTTTTTTATAACGCTATTAAGCTGTAATACTAGAAGAATTATTTATTTGAGCAAGTTTAAATGTAAATTTAAAGAGAGAGATTTTATTTTAGTTAACCAAAAGCTATATTTCTTTATTTACTTGGTCCGGAATATGTGTGCCATAATTTTAAGGGCTAAAAGTAATAAAAAACCCTTATGAAAAGAAGTGTCTAAAAGGCATACATAGTTTATCTACAAATACATTTAAAAAATAAAAATACAACTGCAATAATATGCAAAACCATGTTACGAAATTAGAAACTAAGGTACAATTAAAATTAAGTAAAAGCGCCTGTAACATAATTTGATTTTTGGATCAGTATTAATGAAGTAAACAATTGAAGTTTCAGAGAAATTCGTTTAAACTGTAGCGTTCAACAACGTTGCAGTGTCAGACTGTTGCTAATAACCTAAAAGTAATATTAGTCACAATGCTATACAGCTAGTGCGATTCATTTTTGTCTAGTTTTACTTTGATATTTGTGAGTGTATATAAATAAAAAAAATTATAGTAACCATAACCAGCTGCATCGCATGTTAATTTACGGCGAATCTAGACAAAATTCTCTAGCTACGATACGTTTGTACGGTAAACGCTACTTGCAAGAAACAGAAGTCATTTTAAACACTTGTAACTATTATTCTGTGTTGTGGTCTAAGAAAACCATTCACAGTAAGTACCTATGTTTAGGGTGTACCTATTTGTATTTTTTTACTGTTTTAGAAAGGTATTTTAAGCTAATATAAATCTAGATATTGTGGGTGTAATTCAACGCAGGTTGGGGCTTTTGTCCACTGAGTAGTTAGTTTCACACAATATTATTAATACCTAAAAATATATAAAATACCTATTTGTAATTATGTACATCATCCTAATATGTGAGCGACGTTGTCACATGTTGAAAACCTGTTTGCTGTCATAATTCTGTTACCGTTGTTCAGAGAAAAAAAATTGTTAAGTGAAATATGTTTTGTTTAATGCAACTTATCATATGGCAAAATTACGGCACTCATATTCCGGACAGCCTATATATAGTAAAGCATTGTTATATCTTGCACCATCAGTTTTGATACAAAAAGTAAAGTTACCAACAAAAAAATACAAATAACAGAAGGTAAACGATCAGATAGTTTTACTTTTTTCAATGTAACAGTTCTCTGTCCAATTTTTTGGTTTCTTATATTAAAATAGTGTTGATCACTTCAAAATAATTAATTTCACCATTAAGAGCGACCACAATCTTGTTTTTGTTGCTCCATGTGTTAGGAATTACTGTACTGGAACACATTTTCAAGGTATCTCGATTGTCTGGTCACCATTTAGGGGTGACTTAGTTTCTATACTTTCTGGTTTCTGTTAAATATGACCTGACATATGTCATACGTCAGTATCGACGTCTATTACGCAAAAATGGGTAACACGATATAGATAATTTCAAAAAGGAAGTTAAACTTTTTAAACAAAGACGATTACGAACCACGTTATTATTTTTAGATAGATATACACAGTGATTCAGTAATAACGTCATTCAGATTAAGAGGAGATAGGAAAAAATTAGTATAATACGATGACGCCATTAAAAAAATACTAATTCATTGACTGCCTCGGTGCAATATTGTCAAATTTAATCAGACATAAATAAGCTTGAGTATGTATTATATGTTGCCTTAATAATGACACTTAATGACACAAATTTGGTGAGTTAAGCTGCTGACTTATTTGTCATCAAAACGAAAAAGTACTAGAATTGAATGTAAGTTAAATGCTACATTTTTAGTTCCATCCCCTATTCAGAAATAAAATATTTTGGATTTATTAGAATTGCTTTTGGTACCTACCAAAAGTTTCTATAACTTATAACTTTTCAAATAACGATTATCAATTGACTTCTAAGTTTACCTATTTAGATACATCTACTTACAATTTCCACGTCACCTTCGTTTTCGGTGCGATTAGTCGGGCAAACAGATTACCGAAATTTACCTTCCGAACGCTAGAAAAACACGCTTTCCATGTTAGCCAGGTGTCAAACGGGGGGATGAAGAAATCACTACATTTCCCCCACATGAATTTTCATTCATGCTCCCGTCGAGGGTGTGTGGAATGCGTTCGGAGAGAAAGGATATTCATGTGTAAGTTACTCACTTGTAACGTCGTGACGCCGGGTTTGCGGCGTCGCTTATTTAATCTTGGCCGCAAGACTACCTACTTGTGTACGCCACTACCTCTGCATTTAGCGAATTTTAGCCGCAACTAGGTTAAAGTAACGTATTTGCGCCTCTTTCGATAATAGTAATTATAATATTTATTTTGTAATTAACAGATAAATACAACAAAGAAAATAATTACATAAGCATAAGCTTTAGGAATATCTGTATGCATGGGTTTTTTTCTAGAGGCAACTTTATGCAGAAATTAGCAGATAATTACAAAATGGTTCAATTAAAAATATAAAAACAACTATAATAAAAAAACAACAATCTACAACAAAAAATACTAGCAAATGGCAACAAATTCAAATATACATAATTGGAAAATGCAAATGGACGACAGTAAGAAAGAAATAAATAAATTATTACTTTAAGATAGCCAGCAGAGAAAAAAACACATTCAACATTGACAGACTGTGGAGTTGTCTGTTTCCTTGATTTTATTTTCTTCGTTCCACTCGTTACATCAGTTTAAGTGTCCTGTTTAAAAATTTAAGGTGTGAAAATTTGAGATCCTCCCACTAAAATGGGCAATATTGTAGTATTATTCAGTCCGAGAATCAATTATATCAAAATAATTATGAAAATTTGATTACTTTCCAAAGTCAGTAGGGTCTACTTTTTAAAAATATTTTCAGGTTTTGGCTATACTGATGCCTGTAAGGTTTATTATTAAAATTTATGTTAATATATCTTTCGGAGCGAGAATATTGGAAAATAATACATTTCTATTCTGAGCTCATCCGCAGCTGGTAAAAAAAACACCAACAACATTCTAGATTTTCTATCCAAAATGTCACTATAGTTAACATTCTTACGTATAAATAGTGTTACTTTAAACCACGATGTTACTTTCATTATTGCTTCCATAACGTGTAATGTATATACAGGGAGTCCCGCACATACGCGCCAATACTAAACAGACTTGTATTCTACAAATAAATTTCAAAAATAAAAATACTGGAATAAAATGCAAAACTGTGTTACGTAATTTCAAACTAAGGTACAACTAAGGTTAAGTAAAAGCTCCTGTAACGTATTTTGTTTTTGTATCATATTAGTGAAGTAAGCAATTAAAATTTCCCAAAAAATCCTTGAAATTGAAACGTATTGTAACGTACGACAACATTATAATCTATCACCAGCTGCTGCTACCCTAAAAGTATTGTTAGTCATATCATAGTAGTATTGTGGCTAGTGCGTTTCGTTTTTCTGTACTGTGCTTACTTGATATTTGATACACAATAAAATATGTTTAAGTGTATTTGTAATTATTCTATACAAGTACCTGACAATCTTGACATGATATTTGAGCATCGTTGTTGGCCATAAAAAAAAATAAGTAAAATATGTTTCGTTTTGATATAATTTATCATCCAGCGAGATAAAGCTGTATATTCTTCTACCGATTTTTAAATATAAAATAACCCAAAATAAATGCAATTATCTTTATGTCACCTTAAGTAAAATTATGGTAGATCAATTTGCATACGTCCTTCATGAAGCCAAGATCCGCCGCTGCTTCGTACGTTATGTTGAACTTTTTCAAATAAACACATTTCAACCTGAAATTATTAATCATACTACCTTCATTTCTGCAAAATAAGTGAGGTAAATGTACGAAATTTGATTTGTATGTATCATCAAAGAAAATAATTGCGCACAATTCGTCTGAAACTTAATTTTCCATTCATTAATTTGTCTCGGGTTCTTATTTCCAAATATAAATTTCTTTATGCTTTCGTAAGGTCTAGGTTTGCCAAGTTCCTTACTTTATTTTGACCTTTATGGCCTCTATAACAAAGCCTGACTTCTATTTATTTAGATTTCTCTAGAGATTTTATGGAAATACTTCGCAGTTTTCTTCTTATTCGTTGGAGAAATTTCAGGGAAATTAAAGCAATATTCTCTCCCTCTTGTCCTTCTCTTCGTTTGTGTATTTTTAACTCGCAGCTATTTCTCATTTTCTCAGCCTTTTACAAATACCGTGTAAATGAATATTTCAGCGATTATCAACATTGATGAGTTTGATTTCAATGAATATCAAATTATTTTTACTGTTGTAGCATTCATGTTGAAACTTATTTAATTCTTCCTGAGCAAACTTCGGTTGTATGTGCATGTTTACATTCTTCATTTAAATTATCATGGTTTCTTTTATGTCCTCATATTAAATGTGACACAATTGTCTAAGCGAAATCTTCTTGAAAAGCAAATATTATTGCCATACGTACCAAACAGATGTTCTAAAACATCTACAGGATGTATGTGAAAAGTATTTATGTACTATCAATATGTAATGTTTTTCGTTTAAGGTTCAGATCATCTTTTTGACAGTACATTGAAAGATATCGTTCCTTCCCTATAACATCTACTTCTGGGGTACCCCAGGGGTCGAATTTGGGACCTCTATTATTTCTACTGTATATAAATGACTTTCCACTGTACTTTAGTATGTTCAAAATTATTATATGCAGATGATTTAAAAATGTATTGCAATATTCGTAATATTGATGACTGTATGTTGTTAAAGAAGGATATTGATGCTACATATGCTCGGTGTTAGTTAAACTATTTTAGCTTAAATATTAATAAAAGTTCTGTTGTGTCTTTAACACGAAAGAATAATTATTTATCGTATGCGTATAATATTAATAATCTTATTTTGAACCATTCAACCGAAATAAAGGACCTTGGACTTTTCTTTGATCAAATAATTTAATTTTCTCAATTTCATCAAAAATGTATGAGTGACTTCTCTGTTCTTAATACATTATTTGCGTGTTTTGTGCGTAGCAAGTTAGAATATGGAGTTCTTGTAGGGCATCCTTTTTATGCTACATATATTAGTCAAATTGAGCGTGTACAAAGAAATTTTTGAAAGTACTTCGAGGCTTGATGATGTGTTTCTCGAACGTGGCATTGATTATTCTGTACTGCTTGGTGAGCGTTATTTCATTTCTTTAAGTATAAGGCGCATCATTTTAACAACAACTTTTTTGTACAATAATATTAGTTGTGAATATTTATTAGGAAAGTTAACGTTTAATATACCCAGGCTTTGTAGTAGGCATCCAATGATTTTTGATTGTGAATCTGACAGGACTAATATCCATGAGGTCACCTACTTAATTTTTTTGTAATAATTTTATTTTAATTTGTAGTAATTGTGATGTTAATCGTTCATCATTGTCTGCTATACATAGATGTATCTTGGATTTGAAAAATAATATGAAATTATTTGTTAATCGATATATATATATATATATATATATATATATATATATATATATATATATATATAAGCGCTTGTATATATATATATATATATATATATATATATATATATATATATATATATATATATATACAAGCGCTTGGCATTTTTTTGTCAGTTGATTGTCGCGTTTTTATAATTAGTTTTTTAGAACTCGTTAACCATACTTCTTAATGTGTTAGCAGTTTCTTTTTCCTGTTCCTGAGTGTTCTTATCTGTTGGAAAATAAAGAACTATCTATAAATATAAAATCGTCGTACTTCTCTCGAGGTTTGACAGGTACCAATAATTCGAAAACTACATTTCTTGATTTTTAAATTATTTTGTTAACTTACAAAGGGTAAAGGTGTTTTGTTTGGTATTTTGATTACAGATCTTATCGTAACATAAAATATTAATATTTTTAATTAGTAATCTATCTATCAGTAAAGATCTATTATTGATTTTTTATACTTTGCATTAACTATTTAGTGAGGAAAGTATGTTATAGCATTGATTTTAACCTTTATTTGAGGACTCCTGCTCCAATTATAGTGCTGTCAGTCGGCATTTCGTTACAAGAAATAATGTTCAAATGACGCAAATAAGAAAGAGAATTTTAAGAAAATGAATTACGCCGAACAAAACGTAACGAATTCGTGATATAACGTAAAGGGCGAAGCGAAGTTGGAAAACTGGGGGGTGGAGTAAAAACGAAACACAGTGAGGGTGAAATAAGAGGGTAAAAAGTAGAAGCGGCCATGGAATTAAAACAGAAATTAAAGACAAAGGGAACAAAATTAATGTCTGAAAAAGAGGGGATCTAAGATGGCTACCCTTCACGAAACACAATTTCGCAAACTGTTTAGAATAATTTCAAGAATTGGGCTCTTTTCATCCCCTGCGAAATACCTGCACTCACTATTTGCTGCTATTTAATTAAAGCTCATCTAATTGGTATGCCCCCTCGCATTAAATTTACAAAAAAAAATATATATATTAAATCCTTACAATGAGAACAGTGAAACGAAATGATGAAAGCAGCCCGCACTAACTTAAAATTTTCAACAAGATTAAATATAGGCGACTTCACTACAATTTTTTTAAGAGACAGATTTATTTTTATATATTTTTAGGTATTAATAATATTGCTAGATATTTATAGAGTGTTTCATTAAAGCAGGTTAGTAAATTAGACTAATTTCTTTAGATAATTATTGAATAGAGCTTTGTCTGTGGAATTGTTCATTAGCATACCTAGATGTTTGGTATCAGAGAACATACATATGACTTCATTGATAGGAATTGTAGGATATTTGATTTATATTAGCTTAAAATACCTTTCTAATACAGTACAAAAAGACAGATTTATGTTGTGTTACTGACATTTTTACATCTTCGGCAACAAAAAAATGAATCCCAATGTGTATATAATGACTAACTAAAATATTTTAATTCTTACTAGATTTGACTCTAAAAATAAAGTCATAACCATGGATGAGATGTAGGTATTTTAAAATAGAAATGATCAGAGGCATTTCCATGATTTAATTAAGGAAATGGTTTACGTGGTGGTGATACAAATTTATTTGAGTATCAAAAACTACTAGAAAATTAACAACCATATATACAAGGTGTACAACATAAGAACCGACATAGATCAATTTGACAATTGGCCAAATAAATGTTACTTCAATTGTCTCCTAATTCTGAAAAAAATACGTGGATAGTTTTTAAACAAGCGAATATTACTTAAAACCGCAAATAAATAATAAAAATAATAGTGGAAAATATGCGCGGTATGAAAAAAAATATGTAACAACTTTTTGATTATTTTCAGAAGCGTTAAATTTACATAACTCCTCATAATGATACAAATCTCTAAAAATGATAAATTTAACACCTACAAAATCTATTATCAGGAAAAAAGCATTTAATTTTACACAACTTGAAGCAAAAAGTACAGGGTGTTTTCTTTGGATTAAGAAAGTTATCGCCTATACAAATTGTGTTAACATGGAACTGGAAGAATGAAACACTCGGTGTAGTATTTTAGAACCGCTATTAAATATAAAAGGTGTAACACCTAATATTTTATGGCATAACACAAATTAGATGCCTACATGCGTCACGAAAAACGTTACTATAGAGATTCTTACAACCTCATCATTTTTTCTAAACTCCAGTGCCAAAATTTTCAAAATCCAAATCGAAATAGTCTGTAAAATATCCTACTGAACCGTCAGCGTAACACAGCCTGTATATGTGCAACCTCTTTTGAGATTTCAAGAAAAGCTACATTTATTTCACTTTTTCATTTCCAAAATTTCGTTTGAAATTTTTTTATCAAGAAAGTGTGAACATCGAAATAATTCCCTAAACAACCTCAATGGTCCTATGCTATCAAAAAAATACAATTTACTGACTTTATCTAAAAATACATGGTGTTTATTTGGAATAAGTCAGTTATCGCCTATTGAAATTGAGAATCATGTAATCGGAGAATGAAACACTCGGTGTAGTATTTTAAAACTGCTATTAAATACAAAAGTAACTTTATTACACTATTCTACAGGAAAAACCCAATTACAGAATAGGAATACAACACAAACCTTACAACCGAATATTCACAATTACTAAAATACACTAAAAACCAAAAACATAAATATATTAGAATATATATCGAGGGCAAAAATTAACTATAAGTAGTATTTTTAATATCATTAATATTTTAATTTTATGGTATAAACAAAATTATAAGTCTACATGTAAGATAGCCTATTTCATTTTCCAAATTTCGTTAGAATTTTTTTTTTGTCAAGAATGTTCGCGAAATAATTCCTTATGTAACGGCAATGGTTTCTATGCTATTTCAGTGTTAACACCTATTTTTTTATATAATAATTGGCATGACTATATTTTCCATTATGGTATTCATCATTTCATTAATTACATTGGATTTCAAATATAGTAAGGACCGAAATGAAACTTACCAATACATTATTTCCACGAACATCCCAAACAAGAAGTATTTGGTAGCAGCAGCAACCACATTGACAACACTTGGCGATGACATTTATTACCGACTACATTTTCGGTACTACTCAAAACTTTTACTGACGATGGTAGTTGCCATAACAGCTGTATATGACAAAATAAATAAAAATATCACAAGAAGGGGTCACTCTACTTTACCTTTTCACATTTCTAGGTATCACAGAAAAAGACAACGCCATGTCCCCACACGCACGCTAAAGGGAGAAGGCGAGCGCGCTCGGGGTAGGGTTAAGGGTTATTCTAAGACCGGTCAGCACAAACTGGTCAAACACGTTTTGATTTTTATAATTCAAAAGATTGGTCATTTTTATTTTTTTCTGACCCCTTCTAGGACCTGCCCTTGGTCGGAGGGTTGGTTACGGTCACATTTCGGATACGTGGGAACGTTTCCTTGCGATACGGATATATTAGATTAATTTCTCTACCTGTCTACGACGAATTGCTGCTTCTTTTGTATTAAATGTTAAAATTGGTCAAATTAAGAAAGGGAGCTGTATACATGTGGCAAGAATTAAGTAGCTTTCACTAAGTTCTCAAATCACGCAATGTAATTCTAACTGACCCAGACAAAAGATGAACAAGTTTAATAAATCTACACGCTGGATGCCTGTTTTTTTTTTCATGCTTAACTTTGGTAAGAAATAGAGCTTGGAAAAATAACAAACAGAATTTTACTCTTGACATTTTGTTTAAAAAATACTTAAATTTAATTATATTCCTGAAGCGAAAATCAGAAAGGTTCACACCTAAAAAATCTGAGGTATTAATAAAGAAGGAAATATCCAGATTTTTAATTAATGCGGACGATGATGAATTTTTGCTTATGAAGACAGCTATATTACAAATATATTTTTTTGTAAGAATGTTTTATAACATTTATTTTTGGTTATTTTAATTATTGATTTAACTCACAAAACTTCTTGTAGAACGTGTGAAAGATGACTATGCTTTGAAGTCATTATGCCCAGTACCAAAACAAGAGTGTCTAGAGCAGGGTTTTTCATTGGGAAATGTTTTTTGTAATACCTGGATATTGATAGCTTGAATTTAGTATAAATGGCAAATCTCGTTTTATAGATCGTAAATGTACCAAACAACCTATTGGTATAAATGTTATTGGTAATATGCCCAAACAGATTGCACGATTTCTTAAACTGCCTAATCGAAATGCGTATACTGGACGCTGTTTTCAGCGACCTTCAACCTCCCTTTTCGCTAATTATGGATTAGATCTTTTGAGGACGTGGTGGCTGGAAGTCTAAATCTGTCACTCAAATTTCATCGAAATTTCTACTAAAAACATGAAAAGGAGCGGCTATGAAAATTCTAGGCGAAAGCGAGAATATTCCCCTGGAAACCGAAAATATTCCCTCAACATCCAAAGTTATTTCATCGATATCTAAAAATTATGTTCACACTTAAAATATTTCCCCCTATTCAAGCAAATTAGGCGTGTCAGCATTTGGTATTGATTTATCCAATTGTAAAGATTTTACTTTAAATGTGTTAATAAATGTCTGGTTAAATAACAGAGATAAAATCAAAAACTAAAGAATGTACAGAAAAGCAATGAAATAGAAATTGCCTGTTGCGTCGGCTCTCTGAAATTATTTACACTAATTTGATCAATTTTGGTCTTGAAATTAGTTCCTTCTATTTATAATATATTCCAGACGGAACAAAACTGTGCCTCTCGTCAAACTAGTTCCATTCGCATTATTAGCAGTCAAACCCGTTTAATTTTTTAAAAATCCTCCCGACCTCTGGACACTATTGACGCAGTTTGTAGGGTCAGTTACTGTAAAGAAGGGTGTCTGGACACTGGGGTAGTCAATGACCCCATTTCAGCGTTTGTCATCCCCGTTGACCAGCGTACCAGCGACCAGATGGTATAGTCTGTTTACATCACACATTCTCGGATTCTGGATCAACACGCGACCGTTTGGGGTAAGGCAGCATCCCGACGAGTGCAAATAAAAAGGCAGGTATCCAAAAATTCACTTGTCGTAAGGAGCAACCCTTCTACCCTTTCGATGGGAAGACAATAGTTTACCTGTACCAGACGGATGCTGGGATTCACAAAGGCTGCTGTAGGTACATAAAAAAATGTAGTTATTTGTTCGTCACCTGTTTGGGTAGGTGTTGATTTGGTGCGATTTTCATTTTGCGGGCAGCGCGTGTATTGTCTGAAAAGTGCACTCAGAGAAATCATTTAGTGGATATTCGCACAACATTGTGTATAAAATATGTAGCACCTTATTAAACAATTGGGAAATTTGAAGCTAGGTCGTCGCGGAGTTCTATATACATTTTAATGGGGTAGTTACATGCATTTTATATTGGTTTGAAATGTATTACAGGGTAATCTTTCAAACATATTGTAACGTCAGAAGATGTGTCTGCCGGCAATAATCACATGATAATTAAAATATTAACATTAATAAATTGCCATAGAATGTAAACAAAACCACGTGAGTACGCGATATAATTGGTGTGACGTTACACGACGTTCAAGGCGGTTTGTTTCCGTGGATACAGGTGCAGGTTACGATGTTGGTGATGTAAACAGGCGTTTGTTTCTTGTAATTTTGCAATTTTGTGGTATTTGTGGGTCATATTAATGGTGATGTGGTGAACTTACGGTACTGTTATACGTAACTTCTTCCTTTGCTTAAAATATAAACCCGTTAGTGACAATTACGGCGACAATGCTGTTGGATAAGTACCAGATAGATGGTTTTGCTTGGGGTATCTATAAAATTATGCCATCTGATTTCACATTAAACTACTTATTTTAGTTTGAAAAATAATAAATAATGAATAATGATATTTAACATTTTCTAAAATCACTTTAATACATTTTTATTGAGTTCATTTCTTCTCAAGCATTAAAAAAAAATCCTTGTGTATTACTTTTAAGTCAGATAGCAATATTTTATAAATGACTCAATTAAAAAATGGTAATGGTGGTTAAATGGTAGGAGCAAATTTCAGGACATGTTATTTGAAATCGGAATGAAGCGCTGAATACAATAAATGAGAAAAAATGTAAGTTTGTTTTACCATTGATTTTCTAAACGCCATGTATACATTCTGGTAGGTTAATAGAATTGATTCTTTACAACTTTACATTTCAATTTTTTCGGCGACTTAAACCTACCAGTATTTTCAATTAAACTTACCTTAACAGGGTATTCTCAAATAAAAAAATTGTTTAAAATTATGACCACGAAAACAAAATATAATAAACTTAATTAATAAATAATAATCGTCTTACTTCTTATTATTCTCTTTTTTGAGTTGAAAGTTTTATGAAAATTTCTAGAATTACTTACAGTTACTTTTGTAATGTTGTTTTATTTTATATTCTCGTCTTTGAATGTAAGGAATTAAACCCTAAACATATCCCTACGGGACTGGCATAATACACCACCATACGTCTACGTGTCTCGAAGTGTCGGAAACCGATTTAGAATGATAATATTGCTTTGGGTGCCCTAATGTTGCATAAGGGTGGTGAAAAAAAGGCTTCCTCGTTTCTTTGCCGGACAAAACTTTGCACGGACAGCGACCGAAAGGGGTTGGAAGTGGTCAAACCAGTATATTATGTAAATACGCGCAACCTTACCGCCTTTCAATGTTGGTCATTACAATTTGGCCATGGGAATTATTCCTAACGGTCAATTCCGTTATGGGACCTCAAAAAGTGTGTGTCTGTGGCATGTACGAGGCGTTATAGAATTTCGCCACAGGTAATACGTTCCTATGAACGTAGATCTTCTTTCTTGTATGGTGAAAGAGTTCTAAATTGAAAAATACAAAGTGTGGCCACGTGATACCATTTTATTGTCTATATATTAATTTTAAGCAAAATGTTACTTACGAATGTAGGTCACAGAATACTTCAAACCATTTTTGACAAATTAAGATGCAGAAATAAAAATATGTGAAAAAAATACAACTGAAAGTTATCTCAAACAAATGCAATCGTAACCCTTAAATCTTCTCTAAAATAAAAAAAAGAAAAAATATACATGGTGTTGAGTTTAAAACATAGTTGAGGTCATTTCCGTCGAAATTAGAAGACACTCACACTCTATATTATGTCCTCCAAATCTCGATTCTATATCTATAGTCGGGTTTAAAAATACTGGAGAGTGATTCATGGTATAAAGCCGCTTACAATTTATAGTAGTCAACAAAAAGATATATCGTGTTGTTCGTATATTTTTGTATAAAATTATATTGAATTATATGTTCTGCAAATCAGCTGCAGCAAATACGCCTGCGCTACATCAGAATGATCGATTTCTATTGGTTATAACATGTTGACGGATCCACCCTTTCCATCTGCAGCACTACCATGAGTGCGCGCGTTAGAAAATTTCGGATATATCTTTCCGCTAATTTAATTGTGATTGTGTAATTAATTTATTAGTGTTTATTTTGTGTTCTTAAGAATAGAGAATAATTCAAACTCTACCGCGCCTTCTGAAAATCGCAAACGCTCTAATCTACCTAACACGTGAGGAATATCGGATTATAAAATACTTGTATGAAGGAATTAGGTCTTGGGACTATAATATAAGTGTAAATGATGTGTAGTGCACATCGCGCAAGAATGACAATAAAGATTATACAACTGAAACGAAGAATAATATATATTCTACACTGACGAAACATGGATAAATAAAGGCCATTAGATGACAAAAGTGTGGCACTGTTTTGCCACATATGGAACCTAGTGATGTGGTTGTAATGGATAACGCGCCCTATATAATAACCAACGATAAGTGTTAATATGTGGCAGTTATAGTGGCAGTGCTTCTAACCAGTAGTGTATAGTGTGTATGCAAGTAGTGCATTTTATTATAACTGAAAAGTCTGACATCCGCGGTGTGGTAGGCCATTGCTGTCTAAGAGGATGGCATTCTACTTTTTAAAGTAACCGATTAAAGTGCTAGATTCACTCAACGTCAACTTATTTTTGGTAATTTTGTATTCTTTGAACCCTTCTCAAGTGGCACGCCTGTGGAATTTTGTCCCCTTCAATCCTCACCTTCCGCACGCGTGTAAGTACTGTAAATAGATCACTTTGAAGCGCGTGTATAGAAAACTGCTAATAATTTCATTGACATCAGATACGAATTGGTAACAAGAAAAAAAACTAACAGAAAATAATGTAATTTTACATAATTTGTTCTCACACTGTGATTGAAAATGGCTGAAGATAATATATTTCCAGCCTGTTGACCATTAGATACTAAAAAATATGAATTCAGGTGGACCTGTAAGTTTTACAGGAATAAGAGTAAAGCTTAACGTCAAAAGAAACAAGCAAGCCCTTCCACACAGCTCCAGGATCCTCGTACTATGTAAATTTACATGCCGGCAGAATCCCCTTCTTACATTTTTAATCTTTACTTTAATGTCACTTTGTATCGCGTTTCTTATATATTCATCAAGGGACTCTATTACTACGAATTTATAGTCCGTCCTCTGCACGTTCCGGTCTCCCTGCTCCCTTTCGCGGCGCGTTATCTTCCCGTAGATTTATCTAATCCGAATCCGGCAGGAAAGGAAATAACATTTTTCCCTAGCGACGCATTTTGCGCGAGACTTAAATCCTACGTGGCACCGGGACTAAGACGCCGTAAAAATAAATTCGCATTAGCCCCGTCCGAGCGCCCTCCTCGTCGACTCGGATATTTCGCGTCGCGAGAAAAAAGACGGAGAATGCTTACTGGAGGGCCGAGATAGTACAAGTGTGGCCCCGTACGTCATTATCGCTAACGACCAAAACAAAACACTCGCGCTTTCTTTGTACACGGCCATCTTGTTTTTGCTTCACTTGACTGATTTAATGAGACATATTTACTTACTTTCCTCTCTCCGCCCACCATTTTTTATCTTCTGGGAGATATCGACCCTTCGTCCTAAAGTTCATGTTGTAGTGCGTGCAGGGATCGATATCCCAATGAAGTTGATAGATTATGGCAAAATAGATACAAGTCCATAGAATGACGGTAAATGGGTCCACGTACAATCTCAAGAAATTTAAAAATAATATGTTTTCCTTAAAATGTTTGGTAAAATCAGAACCACTGATATCGGCAACAGCGCAAGTACAAGGTGTCTCAAACCAAATAATATAGGTCTACTGTGAAAATACCAAAAATTTAAATAAAATTTGGGACACGTTGTGTAAAATGGGATGACGTAAGCTCCATATTCAATGGAAAGTATTATCTTTGAGATTTGACAGAAACGAGTAACACCATCATATTTTCTCCAGAAACATATCCATTTTTTGTTCCTGTTAAAAACCTCTCTTTTTTCTAATAAAGTTCTATTGCAAAAGTGTTTCTGTACTACTTCCCGTTTAAAAGTTATAAGCAATATCGTCCTAAAGAGTCTCAAAAGAAATACCACCTAAAAATCACATTAGCGGTGAAAGGATCAAATAGTCGTTAGAAAATAATTGAATTGAAGTGCATAAATGTAACAAAATGCTTGTCATACTCAATACGAACGACAAACATATAACTTTGGTGCTTACAAAATGTTTTATCAATCAGAAAAAGTTGATATGTTGCTAATTTACGGCGAGTCACAAAAAAAATTCAAGAGAAGCTGATATATCAAGAAAGGTATCTAGAGCGCCTCATTCCTGATCATAGAACCTTTACAAGATTGGAGGGGTCATTGCGACGAAATGAAGATGCATTTTCTGTTCGGAAGGATCAAATAATTGACCAAAGGGCAAGAAACAGCTAGACTGTCGCAGTATTTCGAACAAAATCCATGAAATTTTACACGGCAGACTAGCCCAGAATTGAATTTGGATAAATCAACCGTTCAACAAATTTTAAAGATCAATAGGTATCATGACTACAAAATTCAAAATTTGGAGTATTAGCCTGAGCGTCACATTGAAAACGGACTTAATTTTATAGCTCAAATTGTAGTAAATGTAGAACCTGTTGATCAGAAACTTTTTCGGTACGTTTTTTGGACGAACGAAAGTCGGTTTGTCAGTAATGTTTGGCAAACAGGCGTAACGAACACTACTGGTCAATAGGTATCATGACTACAAAATTCAAAATTTGGAGTATTAGCCTGAGCGTCACATTGAAAACGGACTTAATTTTATAGCTCAAATTGTAGTAAATGTAGAACCTGTTGATCAGAAACTTTTTCGGTACGTTTTTTGGACGAACGAAAGTCGGTTTGTCAGTAATGTTTGGCAAACAGGCGTAACGAACACTATTGGTCTATTACTCGAAAACTTTCCTATGTAAGTGGGCAAAATTTTAGTACTGTCTGATAGAGAATTAAACGATCTTTCAGAATCAAGGAAAAAAATATGGTGTTGCCATTTAAAACAAAATCGATGACGCCATTACTCGAAAACAAATGACATTTGAAAATCGCATTTTACGCTAAAATATGTATTTTTAAAATTAAAAATCGACCTGTTCGAAGATTTTTCCCAAAAAATAATTGTTTCGTTTTTATTGAATTTATTCCATACTTTTGGCTCATACTGTATAACACGTAATAGAATAGTGTACTTTATACTTAATTCGAAAATTTTTGTAGATATGCTTCCCAATAGGAAAAAAGACCATAAGCATTACCAACACTTTTATCTGTGGTACAAAACTTATCATTTGACTCTGCTAAACGCTTTGGATCTGCACATAGTCGATATAATTAATTAAGTGGCCTCAAATTGCTATCAATATACATTAATTGCTACAGGAAGTTAGTAGAGCTCACCTCGCTCAGGCTACTTCCTCCCTACAATTATTATACTAAAATAACAATGATAGTTCTATGTCGTTTTTATTTACTCAAGTCGTATGAATTTGATATTTTACAACCTAAACACAGCAATATGTAGAACGTATGTTTTTCACACAGGTTTCCACTTTTTCCTAGTTGATTTTTGAAAAATAACATCGTAATTTTTCAACACAGAACTATGTTCTTAATACCGTAAATAACTATTGTACAATTGCATGAACAACAACAGTTTTTTTTTCGTGTTGCTGAAAATGCCGAGCTTCCAGCCAGGGGAAACGCTCCCTCTACGTTTCCTTGTTAGAACTATAGTAGCTGACTGAGACGTTTTATAAATTTTATTATTTAACTTGTCTTGTCGGGTGAACTACTGCAAACAAAAGACGGGACAGCACCGAACAAATGAAGAGGAAGGAGAAGAAGAGGTAAATGAGTTGGAACAAAAGCAAAGCGGACGGAGTGAGCAGCGCACACTTGATAAACACCGCCATCACATTTGCATTTGAATCATGTGGTGCATGTGTTTTTAAAACGTGTTACAAACTACGACAACTCGTTTCGTTTTATTATTAGAACCGCCATATTCGAGAGGCCCCTGCTGTAAAAAATCCATGTTAAAAACACGGTTTATTTCCCCGATTTTAATATTAACATTTACGCGGAAAATGATTCGGGTTTAATAGCTTACAAATTGAAAAATTTTTTGTCCAAAGTATCACAGCGCGTTGATTCCTTAGCAGTCTTCAAAATCAAAGGTAAAATATTAATTAAAAAAAATGAGCGTACATTCATTATGTAAAACATTATTTAAAAATGCTTTTCCACTTACAGGGAAAAAATCTAATACGTATTTTAGGCATTCTGTATTTGTTCGTTCCAGTGCATATGTATTGATTCAGTAATAAAGTGTTTTATAAATAAATATTTACATATTCTTGGCATCCATTCAACACTTTTCTTTCTTAAAATGACACTAAATTTAAGATTTACTTAAAGAATTATATTTTGTTAAAATATGAATAAAATATTAATTGTATTAGTGTTGTGTGTGCAAGTGGATCGTCATATTCAGCATGTGGTCACAAGATGTAGTTACATTGAATCAGGTCTACACAGGTTCCCTCTTTTCGGATAAATCTACGGTTGGCTTGCCTCCTATGGCATACCGAGGAGATCTGACAAGCTCAAAAGCAATATATGTCTGGCATGCCGCTAATGGATGACTTTGACTCTTTTGACAGTTTGCTATGTGTTTACTTATATAAATAATTAAAATATAATCATTTTACTGATTTCAAGTAATTTTTAGGAATAGGTAAATCTTTTAATAAAGAATTACTATATTTGAGGAATAGCGAATTTAAGCTAGCGTTGGAGGGATTTTCATCATTCCGATACTATTCTCTGAGATACTAAGAATTCCTTAAAAGTAGTTTTTTTATTTTGCCCTGTATCTCAAAAACAAAGAGGTCTACAAAAATTTCAATTACGGCATCTCAGTTTTCTCGATAAATAGCCCTGTGCCATGCAAACCGGATCCTTCTATCTCCTGTAGTTTCCAAGATAACCTACAATTACAATTAATTTGGAACACCTGGTACAGTGGAAGCAAATAAAGGTTTCCAACTTATGCTATTTTTAAAGGGGTGAATAGGTCGATTATTAATAGGAATTTTGAGAGCATCAATGATTATGTTGTGTCTATACGTGTCATTGTTTTTGCCATATAAACAAAATATGATGCTAATTCGAACTGAAAACTCCTATATTGCGATGAGTGTAGGCGTTACTTTGAAAAAACATTATTGTACCCAATTTTGAAACTGTATTTTCCACTGTTCTTGGGTTTTCTCATTTTAATGACAAATAGGTCTACTTCCTTTATCAAAGTACTCCCATAACACTCTGTATTATATTATGTGTATATTATACGTGCCAAAAAACATAATAAATTTATAGATTCCGGACTGAAATCTTGTCACTAGAATTGGTATTTTTCTTATCTTTTTCAAGCAGCACGTAAACGGATAACAATTTGCAAGAAATGACAAATATGTAGGTCTGACCCTTTGGTGGGAAAGCCAATGCTTGAAATTCCTCACTATTCAATTTTAAAACGAAAAATTTGATATTCTGAGAATGTTTATTGTAATTTAAACCGCGTCGTCTAACTGGCTAACGTAGGTTAAGGTGACGATGGAATTTCCGGACGAATTTCTTGAATTCGGGAATGCGTTGGGACATTTGACGAAAAATCTTGTTTATGACATTAAAATGTCTGTTAAAGAATAATTATTTGTTAATCTACATGGCAAGAGGCATGCGCTGAAAACATAGTATGATATAGATTTTGAAAAGACAAAAAATTCCTGTACCGTTTTAGACCATCAATTTATAAATATTATGAATCACTAATAATAAGAATATATCACTTAATTTTGTTTTTGTTAACCCATCCAAAATGTATAGAAAAATGTTATAACTATAAAACACAATGCATAAAAATTGTTCAGACAAAGATTTTTTAGTTTCTTTCAAACTACTTACTATTTGGAATCGGAATGAAGCGCTGAATACAATAAATGACAAAAAATGTAAGTTAGTTTTACCATTGACTTTTTAAACGCTCTGTATACATTCAAATAACTTAATAGAAAAGTTTAAGTCTGACGTCACAAATCTACACTGTGGCGATCGACCGTTTTGAGAAGACCTGATTAGATTAAATTTTGAAATATCGTTTTTTAGACTTATTTTTCCAAATTGTCAATTTCCAAAACGCCATTTCGATTTAAATAATACATTCTTCCTGGTCGTATTTGGAAAAATCATGCAATTTCTTCATTGTCATTAATCAATCTATCAAATTTCAATGACTTTTCCGACTTTTCAATGAATATTTTTTAGAGGGACAAAACTTCCAAATTCGTCTAGTTACTCGACAAAATTATTCGTGTTGTGATGATATAAAAAGAAAACGTAACTTTATAATGTTAGCCATCAAAAATCATGACCAAATGTTCAAAAATATCAGAAAAAACTATTTTATTCGTAAGAATTTTCTACCTACACGTTTTACCACATAGACATCCTAGCTATCAATATTACCTTTACGAAGTATGTTCGCACGGTGAAATTACCGAAAACTCATTTACACATTGATAGTTAAAGCAACTGTACTAAAGATAAGAGACTACAAGACGTATGTAAGAGTCAGAAGGCGGTACGAAGTGATAGATAACCACCGTTAGTCGAAAAGAACGACTACCCACCTAACTAGATCACTTAAAACTTCTGAAATATTACTTCTAAATGCAGAAATTTAGCTTACGTGGTGCGCCGCCTCTAGAATTTGAATTTTAAACCGGCTCTTATACTGATAACGTTCATAATCAATTTATTATTTCGCTATTCATCTCAATATTAATCACCTTCAAGAATTTTCCACTTTTATAACATTCGCAAAGTTGCAACAATGCCATCCCTGATTAAATTTGCCCCCACGTCGCGACTTGGCTTTCCGTCTAAAAGAAAGGAAAGAATATTTCTGTGAAATATGAATATTTATGCCGTAAAAAGCCCCTGCATTTATATTTTCACTTAAGTTGTAACTTATACAAGCTTTTTCACTTCAGTCCTTTTTAATTAGTTACAACGTATTTACATACTGGACAAAAAATCTCACGGCGAGCCGATTTTATTCCAAACCAACGCTTTAGAAAATTTGTATTTGCTAATTTTGACATTTTGATAAATTATATTTGTTTTATATGTTCTGGTATAGATGAATTAATTAAAAAAAACATTAATAAATCCTACCGTGTGTTTTATAGAGAGCGTCCCTAAAAAGTCTATACAAAAAGCTAGCACAAATTCCTGAGGTTAAAATTTTAGGATTAGCCCAATTAACCTTACTTACTTTAATATTTACTAAAAGTTTTAAAAAATAATAAGTGTGACACCCTGCATTTCGGAAATTTATGTATATTCGGGAAATTGGACTAGATCCATATATTTTAGGAATTGTGCTAGCGTTTTGTACAAAACTTTTAGGGACATCCTGTACATAGCTACAGAATATATTTCCTATTCTATTCGAAAACGAAACGTGAATATCACTTTTTAGTTTTTAGAAGAAATGGCTTCGAAATTCATAATTATAAGAAATTGTATTTCCGTAAATTGGTAAAATCATTGCTTTTTAGTTTTTTTTACAACAAATCACGTTATTAAATGTTTTCTTTAAATTGCTTTAGACTTTAGACTTGTACGAAAACACATATAAAAGAAGTTATTTTAATGGTAAGCGTAGAATGTTAAGTAATTTTGGAAATATTCCGGCGGGGTATCTGTAAAGATTTAATATAAATAGAGGCATTAATCTCATAAAACTCTCCCTATAAAACGTAAGGTTACATCCCATATAGCTGCTCGAATTCCCAAGTAAATTTAATAGAAGGCCTTGGTCATTGTGCAGTGTTTTGTTTCGACGACATTACGTTGTTTTGCTGTATAAACAGAAACAATGGATGTTTTACACACTCCATTGTTTCGTTATCTTGAAGACATTGATAAATTAAGGTTAGTTTTAAGGCGGCCATCTTTGTTCTCATTGCATGTTATTTAAAAGATAAAGAGATAGATGAAACACTGAAACTATTTCCTTTCAGCAATTCGTTCGCAGTAATTAATTATAAATTCCTATACATTTTCATAACACAAAACCAAGGGTTGGTGCTGGCAATAATAATGCAAAATTTAGGTTGATCGCTGTTAATCCGAGGAAAGTATTCCGTCAGAATTAATTTCTTACGATATTTCATTTTGTTTTATTTCAAAACATACTCGCATATACGGGGGGCATTGAAAAGGACTTTGCAAAATTCTACCGTACCTATAATGTGTTCGTTGGGTAAGTTAATTTCAAATATTTTTAAAATAAGCTTAAGCCCGAAAATTATAATTTTTAAATGTTTTTTTTTATTCTGTATAAATTTAAAGCGACTTAGGACGACTTTACTAAATTTTTGGTAAGTTGAGAGACGAAAAAAGTAAATATTAAAATATGCAAATGCGGGAGAGAGGTCGGCATATTATTATTAAGCAGACCGCATTTGCGTCCAGGAACGACTTACGTTGGTATGTCCTAACCACCATTCAGTGCAGGAATGAGGGAAACCTCATTAATTAGAAGGGTGATCAAACGTCGATCGGTATCAATCTCTCACATTGACCCAAGCTAACATTCTTCCACACTGCCATACCCGCAGAGAGGGTGCCAATTCTCTCCATGGCTATAGCTGATATACAGTCTACCGGCTGCGGGGATCGAACTCGAAGCTGTCTAGCCACATCGATTCCAGTACTGACGCCTTAAACCGCGCGACCACTGACCGGCTAACTAACTAAATAAATAAATAAATAACATTTTAGTAGATAAACCATAAACAACAGAAGAATATTAAATAAAAATGTATTTAGGTATCTACTACATAACCAAACCAACTCGTAATAATCTGAACATATTCACATCCTCTAAAATCGCAAAGAAAAATAAAATACAGAATAGTAATTTAAACAGAGTGAGTTTCCTAAATCTCTAATATTTTCTAAAGTATACCTGTCCTGGTGAGCTTTAACTTTATCAGTAATATTTATTATACAGGGTGTCCCTAATATGAGTGCCGTAATTTCAAGGGCTGTCTGACTAAAAGCAATAAAAAAACTCTTATGAAAAAAATGTCTAAAATGAATAGTTTGTCTTCCAATACATTTTGAAAAATAAAAATACAACTGCAATAATATCCAAAACTATATTACGAAATTACAAACAAAGGTACAATTAAGGTTAAGTAAAAGCGCCTGTAACATAATATGTTGCTAATTTGATTTTTGGATCAGTATTAATGAAGTAAACAATTGCAATTTCCCAGAAGTTTGTTAAAACTGTACGTACGACAACGTAGCAGTGTCAGGCTGCTGGTGATAACCTAAAAGTAATATTAAGTCATAATGGCGCAGACAGCTAGTGCGATTCATTTTTGTCTAATTTTTCTTTGATGTTTGTGAGTGTACATAAACAAATATGGAACAATTTATAGTAACCATAACCAGCTGCATCGCATTTTAATTTACGGCGAATCTAGGCAAAACTCTCTGGCTACGAGATGTGTGTACGGTAAACGCTTCTTGTAAGAAACAGAAGTCATTTTAAATACTTGTAACTATTATTCCGTGTTGTGAAAAGAGCTCCAAAAACACCACCATTCACAGTAAGTACATATGTTTAAATATACCTATACAAATTATGTATAAAACATAACAATCCTAAGGTAGTATGTGAGCGACGTTGTCACATATTCAAGACCTGTTTGCTGTCATAATTCTGTTACCGTTTGTAAGAGAAAAAATTGTTAAATCAAATATGTTTTGTTCAGTACAACTTATCATATGGCAAAATTAACGCACTCATATTCCGGACACCCTGTAGTTAAATAGTACAGGAATACTACAAAGACACGCAAACACATTACTGATTGATTGGTACATGATCCATTGTGTTCTCATAATTTTCCTCACTGCATATTTTTTGTACTTTTAGCCGTTGAGGACAAATTTGATTTTCTTAATAGGGGCACGCCACTGGTACTTAAGCTACAATTACCAATATGCTAAAGAAGTGTGCCAAATTTTTCGAAAATTCCTCAAATGGTTCAGAACTTACCCTATATTTCGGAAATGACTTTATCAGAATTACCCTCATTTTAACGAAAGAATACACCCTTAGATTTTCTGTGCGCAATTAGGAAACACCGTGTATACTGCTACAGACAGACTACACATAGCAACATATTTATTAATTTAATTTTTCGAATCAAGGAAACATATTCACATAACACTCGAATTGAGTATATTCTAGAGATGAAGTGTTTATTCGACTTTATCCATGTGAATAAATTATAATCATTGTGAAAACATGATTTTCTCAAAAACAAAAGAGAATTATTTGAAACTAATCATTTAGTGTTTGCTACTTTAAACTATAATATTATTAAATGAAGTACATCTATTAGTACAAACAAGAATATATTATTTTGAAATAATATTCCTAATAAAGTATTACTTTAGATACTTAAGGAATAGCAAAATCAAGCTACTGTTGGAGTAAGTGTTAGTATAGTTTTTTCATAATAATAATAATTTATTTTTGACCATGTTTAAACAAGAAAAAAGGAACTTATTCAAATAAAATTGATGTTAACAACAAATAAAAACAGATTCTTTGCAACTTAATTTACATATATAAATTAGTAATAAATAAATCAATTTAAATTGGATTTTGTGACAAATTATTGAAAATAGGTGACGCTTTCATCATATGTAATGAATTTTTAATGATGCTTTCTAGTTTTTCGTAAATAAAACATATTTAAAACACAACAATATTTAACCACAAAATCCCATTTAGGCGACGACAATAGTAAAAATAAATAAATTTTTAGAGGTTTGTTTATTTAACTTTAAGTTAATAAAAAAATTGTTTAAAAACATACAAATTATATTTGCCGGTTGAAAATTAACATTTCTCTTTAAGGTGTCTAAAAATTATGAAAAGTACCTAACGCAATTATACTGCAAAGAATGTTGTTTACATACAAAATGTGTCAAAATAACTATTTATAGTATAAAAATAAAATGAATCTGTTTTCAATTTTGTTCGCATGATTATACAGGGTGATAAAAAAAAGTCCATAACCATAAATAATGTATTCATTTTATTACCAGATATGTTCAATTAAGCTCTATTAAATAATACTCAAACAGAATATATTATACCCAATGAACTAATGTTCCAAGACACCCAGTATAAAAATTTGAGAAAATCTGTATTCTCTCATTGGAGATCGGCTTTTATGTGTTGCATTTTAAGCTGATTGTGTATGAAAATTTTTAGATACTCCTGAAATCCTGATCTAAAATGGAAGGTAGTGATGATTTCATGATAATTAGTTAAATGAGTAATAGGTAAGTACATATTTACAATCTGTTTCCTTTGACGGTCACTACTATATTTGCATATTGTCCAATTTTTTTAAATGGAAAACTCAATTAACCATTGAAATAAGTTTTGGCGAGTAGCACATAACACCAACAAGAAATGTGCCAAATGACGATACAGGTGACTTTCGCAAAAAAAAAGTTTATTGGAGGATTAGATTATTTTCGTGTAGCAGACAATAGCGATGTGGTCCGTGACATGCAATAAGAGTTATATTCGTTTAACGCGAGCGGGTAATATTGAAATATAAAATTATTTAAAACGGCAGGGAGAATGAAAGAAGGGCACAAAGAAAAGAAAAGCGGTGGGCTCTGAAAAACAACGGAATAAGCCAGTCAGCGCTCTCTGTTCCCGGATTTTCTCTCTTACACGCACAAGTAGAATATTGATAAAAATCATCCATTCCACTTTACCGTATAGAAAATGAATGCTTCGGTCCTTTTTAAAAGGAAAGAAACGCTCTTTTCTTTTTCCTCGTGCGAAAGGTGTATAAGGCTACGCCGTATGAACGTCTGAAGTATTTCAGCGTCTAAAATACCGATCAATAAAACATCTGAACGTAGGCGAGTTTTCATTGGTTCTGGGCAAGGAGTTTTTCCCCCCACTTTTCCACGGAAATGTCCGTCAGAAAGGTTTCTTTTGTTTCAGGTTTTATATTAGATTTTCCTCGGCGCGAGGCTAAAACAAGCTTGACTGAGAGAAACTTGGAGAAATAGGGGAAAAATGGGATGCTGGATGGCTGCGCTGGAAGGGGAAGTCTCTGAACACAGACGCTCGAGAAGCGCGGCCGTCAGCGAGGATACTCCGTAACTGTTCCAACAGATATGAAAAATATATCTCCTTTAGACGAATACAACGGATACCTCGAAAAAAACACACACACACAAGCTAGATATACGTCATCCCTTCTTAAATTCACAATTTTTATTGATCGTTGTATTCGTAACTAATTCAAATTCATTATAAAAATTGTTAATGAAAGTGTTTAATAATAAATTTATACGGCTGTCCTGCAAGTCGTTACAATAATTTTAGAAGATGATTCTGATACTTGATTTTGAGTCGACTGAAACAAACATACATATATATACCAAGTGTTACAATATTTGTGATAATTAATTATTTAATATTTTTTAATTTAACCTTTTCTAAAATTATTGAAGTGGGGAAGAAAAACAAACCTTTTTATAACAAATATTTCTATACTTTTTTTTATTAGGAACGAATGTATTATTTAAATGATTTAACCAAGTGGCTTCGTTATTTACCTAGAACTTAAATACGTCATAAACATGGTTTTCCACTTTGGGAAAGCGAAGAGTCAAATTTAAACGTGGATTTTATTTAAACCTTTGTGTGTATGTTTACTCAGATATTATTAAAAAGTAATGCTCTTTCAGGTCTTAGGAAAAGTTTCTCGATAAACATTCTAAACATGAGGGCAATTAATCTCAACACGTTTAAATATGCGCATTCACCAAAACTCAAAATCACGTATTCTATCACCTCCTAAAACGACTTGCACGGTATACAAATTATTGAAGAATTGACCGACATACATTTTATGTATGGAAAAGCAAACGAAAATTTGCATGAAGCACCTCGTCTCTACGCAGATGCATTCCCCAAAGGAATAATTCACCATATTAAGTTATTTTGTATAAAAAAATATATTAAAAACTAACTTAAACACTCGACACTGTGCATTTCAAAGTTGGTCTATTGTCTGTTATCTTAATAAATTTATTTTTATCTCGAAAATGGTGCTCAGGAGGAAAAAGTCCAAAAGACACTTTTTTTATCGGAATTAACTTGGTCTTAAGAGAGCGTTAGCAATTTGTCCAAAAATCAGTGGCGTAAAATATTTTTTTGCTAAAAATAAGTATTTAACGGCACGAACGTCACTGATGCCAGTACATTACAAGAGAAATATACACTGTTGTGTACCAAACTTCATCTCAATATCTCGATGAGTTTTTCAAGAAATAAAGAATATAGTATTTAAGACAGAAAATTTTAAGCAACCTGTATCTAGAAAATGAGGCATTACCGGACCTATGTTTATATAAACTTTTATATTATTTCTAAACTTGCCCCTAGATTTTTTTTGTAACACCCAGTATATTTATTCCATAATTTATTAATTTATTCAACACTATTGTGTAATTATTGTCTTCATAAATGTACGAATACGTAATTGTTTAAATGATTTACATATGTTGCTGAAGGAGATATGGTGGGATCCAGCATTGAGTAGCCTGATACCACTAGATGTAGACACTATATCTCGCATACAAATTGTCCGCGGATGTTAATTTTGTTATTTTTAAATAGAACACCTTGTATATCTGTACATATTTGGACAGAACGTTCTCTGTCGAGCATAGTGATACAGGGTTTGTTGGATTCATCTCTTAAATGAGTGAAATACTATTAAAAACCGAATTGGACGTTTTTTTATTAAGAAAATACGATAGCTTGTAATTATTAGACTTCTTTAGGCATTTATTCTCTTTTTGCAATTACGTAAGAATTCATAAATTTAATTGTAATATATTTTAATATATCAGACATTGGCACGGTACAATTTCACATTTTTTATGATTCTAATAACAAAAAACTTAACAAGGGGGTTAAAATATAGTGAATCATCCTGTATATATAATCAGAAATGATTTAGTGATGTAACACACATTGTTTTAGTGAATTTTGTATTTGTGTAGCTATATATGCTGTGATATCATTGATTGATATACATATATATTTTTATATAATAGTAACATAATTTTGTTCATAATTCAATTTAGGTCATGTTCAGATTAAAATAACGACTCCTCAAGAACACCCGATAAAGTTTTAAATCAATTCTATGCGTATCCTATATATATTGAACGAATTTACTTCTAACTCATATGTACAACTGAAGAAAAACTTGTCAGAAAACCAAAAGAAATCAATTTAGTCAATATCACTTGAAGGAAATCAGAAATTTTGGAAAAATCTGTATAAATATCACCAATTTAGTTATCTTCATCCATCATCTATATTCTCAACAAAATATTATCCTCCTTTTACTTCTAGATTTTCCACATCACAATTACATAATTTAACTTGAATTGTTCAGCTGCGCTGAAAAGATAGCAATGCCTGTCAAAACTTTTGAATTAGGTTAATATTCATCAATTTGTACTTTCAGATTATTCTATATTATCAATAATGATTTCTTCAGCACCTGCAACCTATAATATTCTATTCTATTCACGAATGATTAGGTTTTCCTCAATATGTACCATTTAATTATTATTTTCGTCATAATTGTGCCGAACAAAATCTCTGAAGGTCGCCACAAACAACAATTATTAAACAAAAATTAAATATGTGATAATAGATGATAATCTTAATGGTGTTTTTATTTGACCTCAACGACTCATACCGGAACATTGTTTAAATTTCCTTTAAAACAAGTTTGCTTTCCTTCTAGACGAATTACCTAAATATATCTTTCAAGATAATGTACACATATATATAGAATGGCAAAACATCTCATCTCTTCCATCTTCAGTTGCAAGTGACGAAATATGGCAATATTTTGTCATAATTACAGATACCTCCAAGAAAATACTTACGACTGGATAAAATAATTAATTATCATGATGCATCTTTAATTATTTTACTTTTATTATTTATTTTCGCATTACAATTCAATTAACTTTTTAACAATTGAAATGAAATTAATTACCTATTAGCATTTGAAAATATTTTGCTAAACTTATCAATGATTGATAATAATCGATTATCCTCGTTGGAAAACTGTACTCTTAATGCTATTAATTCATTGACCACTGCAAACAAGGCTCTGGTTCTGCAACCCAGTTTAATTCATGAATTAGACACGATATATAAATAACATTTACATAAACTATTTTTAAATTATGTCCTGTCTTCAAGATATACGGCGCATCATCAAGATAAGAATTTTATTTGGGGACTGAATTTGGCAAAATGAAATTTGTTTGTTTCTTGAATAAAATGAGTAATGTAAAATTGTTCGTTTTTTTTTCAAATTCCTTTACACCTGTAAGATAAGTTTTTCCAGGTTCTTCTTCAACAAGTTTTTCAAACATTAAGTTTACGTACTATGCTGCTACCACTAGCTGTGTAGTCGGCGACAATAGATCTGTTTCCACAAGAGTTAGAGGCTTGAAACTGTCGAAAGTGTTCGTCCATCTACTTCTTGAGATACATGCTCTGAAAATACATCCACAACTTAACTGGTCGAATATTTCTAACAGACGTAGACGAGTCTGTTACCTTCTGGAGCCAGTAAAAACCGTTACTTGCGTGTATTGTTATTATATATTTTATTTGTTATTCATTTGCAAAAAATTCTCAATAATTTGCCGTAAGCTTTGGAACCGCTAGGTGCGTTGTTTATTTCACTGTTTATTTATTTTGGTGAAAATGAATGTGCCCGAAGCAATTATTAAGAAGCCACCAGCGTATACCTTCAAGTTTATTGCCAGAAAATAAATTTTCAAGGTACTAACGTGAATATATCGACTTTAAAAACTGTGATTGGGGTAACATAAGATGATCAAGAAATAGTGCAAGAAATAGTACGAAAAATACTAATGTTATTGTTGGTAATAGTCAGGACGCAGCGGCTGAATTTACTGCCTCTACTAGCCGCCTTTGGTTGTATGTAGGGCGATGTAAAATGGATTCCAAGCCCGAAAATATTAAAAGTTATTTAGAAAATCGATCCCCTGGACACTCATTTGAAGTAACAAAGCTGCCATCAAAAGGTAGAAATGCATCTTACAGAGTGGAGGCTGACAAGGAACTGCAGGATATTTTATACGATCCATCCTACTGGCCCCAAGGAGTCATTGTGAAAAGGTTTAAATTTAAATTTCGTTCAGAATTTAAGCCGAACGAACAACCTTTTTGACAATAAGATAATGAAAACTGTATTTAAAGACTCAAATTATCTGAAGATTATATGTATAAATTGTCAGTCAATTGTAAATAAGTTAAACTCTATTGAGGTATTGATTTATAAAGAAAATCCAGACATATTATGTATATCTGAATCTTGGTGCAATAATTTAAATATAAACACTATAAATTTACCAACCTATAATATAGCTAGTTATTATAATAGACAGAACCACATTCATGGTGGAGTTCTTATTTTAATGAGGAAGGAAATTTGTTATAAGAATTTAGAAAGTACCAATGTTTTCACTGAAGAATTACATGCTGAATTCTGTGCAGTTTCCTTCTCCATTGATGGACTTAAGTACTGTTTAATAGTATCTTATAGATCGCCTAATGGTTGTGTTGATGTGTTTATTGATAGATTATCTCAGATGCTGAATTTATATTTTAGACAATTCAGTAACATTTTGCTATGTGGAGATATGAATATTGATTATCTAGTAGACTCTAATGAAACAAAAATGTTTTGTGATTTGCTAGAAAGTTACAATCTTGGGTGCCAAAGCATGGAACCAACAAGGGTATATACTAATAAGCATGGTCACACATCTGTATCTAAAATAGATTATTTTCTAACTAATATCAATCAAGACTTATATCAAGAAAATGTGCAAAATTTTAATGTAGCTGACCATCTTGCCTTAGTTATTAAATTTAAAATTAAGTCAAATAATTCTGATTCCAGTAATAATAGCGAAGCAGTTACTTTTAGAAATGCAAGCGAAAGCAATTTGATGCATTTGAATTGCTTTCTATGCAATGAATCTTTTGATTCTGTCTATGAATGTGTCGGTGATATTGACAAAGCATTCGATGCATTTTTCAGTATATTAATGTATTCACTGGATCTATACTGTCCACTGCAGTCAAGAGTTTATGCATTACAAAAAAGAAAGTCTTGGGTAACCAAGGATATCATTGAAATGGGTGAAAAATTAAAAGATATTTTTTGGCTTAAAACTAATCAAAGAAAATAATCAAATTCGCAAGTTTGTTTTTTTATTTAAGATTATATGGCAAAATGTGACATTTAGATGACATTTGTAGATTTCTAAAGGTAATTGCATTTCTCAACCGAAAGAATGAGCGTTATATTCCAAAAAAATTGCCAAGGTTTTAACTAAAGGTTGAACGATTTCTTTTGGATGCTCCTGACGACCATTGGTTGCTTGAGAAAATCGTAACAATATTCGGGATTTGTAGCTGTTGTCGATGCGATGAACTTGTCTCCTGACCATGAATGCCGTAAAAGATATGGGTAAATCCGTAATTGTGGCATTGCGACAAAAAAAAATTAACAACAAGAAAGAAGATTTACAATAACAAATAATGGCTGCAGTTTTGAGTCCTGCATGTTGTACAGAAATTATGCAAATTTTCGACCTCCTGCATTTCTCTTAAGGTCAATACAATATTGGCGCTGACTCAAAGCAAATTTTCGAAATATTTAAGTTTAAAACAATGTACCAGTAATACCATTACATTCAACAGCTTTTTTGTTACAACCAGATAACTTTATCAATGCAATTTAATGTCAGAAATATATTGAATCATTTCACTTTTTTTCCAAAATAACATATGTGATACATGTAAGTAAAAAAATAACAATATACGTTTCATTTTCAAATTAAACTCGTGACCAAACCCCCAACTGTTAAACACTTTTTATTGACTTGAAGGGGATGCCCCCGAAAAACATGCATGCACACGGCAAAAACTAGGCGTCTTATGTATTATTACACCCCAAAAAAACAACATAAAAAATTAGACGCTACACGTTAATTAATACGAGCCACCCCTAATATAGGCATAAAGCGTCCGAAAAAAAGCCCCGAGGTATAAAAAACGACATCGATAAAAACATGTGTTGATAGAATAAACACGAGGACCCTATAAACGATAAAAAAAACATAAAAAGTCCTCACCCCAGTCAATTAAAAAGTAATTACCCAGGCGTTTTTGTGGTTTTTACGAATCACCCCTCTCATTGACCTTTCGCTACCTGGATGGAAGTAAACTACCCCGAATGTGCTGGATGCCGGTAAAACAGTTTGAAGTTGACGTTGGACTATTGTAAGGTAGATGGCGGCTCGTCAGTAGTTCGTGAATTAGGAGTAAGATGGCGCTAAGTGTAATTTTAAACACCCCTAATGTAATTAAGTACTCAAATTCAAAAGGTTCACAGGACCTGTTAAATTTTAAAGGACTTGGTTTAATTGCATAAAGGCAAATATCTTAATATCCGTAAGCTATTTGATTTTTATGAAAAATTTGTTACGATGATTTTCTTTCAATGCGTGTTGAGCATTTTGCGTTTCTTTTAGAATAGTTTCTTTTTTCATTATGCAAAAATACGTTACTCCTCTTGTTTGAACCCTTTAGTGCAAGGTGTTTATTTATATTTTTGGAATGGATGTAGGTAAATCGTTTATATCCAATAAGGCAAAATATATCATTGAATATTGAAAATTGTGCAACAATGACAATTCAAGTTGATTATAAACACCCTATATTGTATTGTATCACCTTGAAACGACTGTTAGTGGGTTAATGCTAAAATATGGCCTTCTGGGAATCCATGAAATCAAGTAAGCCTTGCAAAATCGGAAAAAGTTTAAATTTTCTACGTCTACTTTGTGAAAATCAAAATAGAATGAAAACTGAGGCTATTTTCATTTTTTGCTTGATTTTAAATCTTCCCCAAATTAAGCCTAGGACATTGAAAGTCAGCATACTTACTAAATTTCATAAAACTATAGTTTTAAGAAAACAGTAGAAATAATTAAAATTTGTGATAATTAATTATGACGTCACCGACTAATTTGATGTTTTTGTGTAGACTAAGACCGATGAATATTATTTTGGAATAGCATTGTCGTTTCCTCTATTTTTTTAATTAATAATTCGATGTTTAGCATTTTGTACAACCTTGAAAAAATGGGCATTTATTAATTTTTAAATTACTTAACGAAACCTTCCAAATCCTAAATTATAAAAAGGAAACAAAGAGACAACAATTAATTTGAAATTTTCCTTGGAAGAACGTAATGTCTCAAAATTTTTAAAAACAACAAAATATTCGTCCATCTTGAATAATGCAGGAAAGAATTTGTGATGGTATGATTTTAATTTGTTGAAACTGGATTATTTTCTTTAACTTTTGGGGGCAAACACGACTTATATCGTATTTAGTCAAAATTACTTGATTATTTATATCTATTCAAGTATTAATGGTTTTTTAAAGAATTCTATGTGGTATGATACTATTTCTAATACCGTACACGATTTTCTTAGTGTGCGGCAAGCGTATAAATCAGTAGAAAATGTAATAATAGAACATAACAGGTAAAAATGTTTGTAATTTTTTCTACATCCTGAAGCAGAATTGTATAGGAGATATATTTACTAAATTGCGTATATATATATTTTTTTCTAAAAGCAGCTTTGAATTTTTAAAAACTGAGTTTAAAAATGGCGCCTTTAACTGTTTCAGTACCATCACCGACCTCCAATAACGCCAAAGTAATGATAAAAATCCTTCGCGCCTTGTACGAAACGCCAAAAAACCAGTTGTACAATATCAGACGGAAGCCTCGCACAATAAGAAAAGGGAATCAAAAGCACGTCTCGCCCCGTCTTCGGACACCAAAGGGGTTGAAATTTAAAATCGTACCTGTTTGCATAGAATGTCTTTTTCACGTAGCGCGATTTTTACAGACAGATTGACCCCTTCTATACACTTACACTTTAGTACACACTTCGTTTTTCAGAAACACAGACGTCATTCCAAAACTCCGATTATGTTTTCAAATCGAATTCGAAATTTTCTTCGCTTTTACTTCGAACGGACGTTGATTTTAAATTGGTTTACGGGAAAAAGTGTGTTTTCGGGCAGAATGAAAATTAGATGCGTTTTTTTTCGGGCACTGACTAATTCCAAATTCATACACTGGGCGAAATAATTACTTAAATTTATCGAGAAAAAAAAAACGACGCAACCAACTCAGGGCAAATATGTGCAACCGGGCATTAGTGTAGTTAGTGTTAGTAATAGTTTGTAAATATTAGTGTACAAGTTAGTTTTGTGTATATTGCTTCCTAATTTTAGTGATTTCTACTTTTAGTTTACCATACTTGAGACTAATAATTCCCCGAAGTTGGTAAGTAATGAAATTATTATAACAGAATGGTATCAAAGTTGAAATTATGGGAAAAAACATGATTGTGATGAAAAATATGAGTACGGGATTGTACATTAAGATTAATAAAATTAAAAATCAAAAATCATAATTTAAATCATTTATAGATGCTCATATAGTTAGTTGTATTACTCTCAATTGCAATTTCATAAATATTTGGATAATATAATGAATTATTAATTTGTTCGTATGACGTAAGTAGTCTGAATTCTAGCCGCGACTATATACGAGAATTTGCTCGAATTGTATATACTATCGTCTGCAGTAGTAATAACACTAAATCAATCAGTTTTTAAGCAACTGAAAGTTCTAATTAGAAATTTTATTAGATCTATATTGGTGAGTGGAAAAATTAAGTACTAATATTGCATATTGAAAGTAGATTTCATTGCCAATACGTCAGCAGTTCGAAATAATCGCCAAATTCGTTTAAAAAAGTGTCATTATTATTGCAAACGATTGTGCATATAATGTAGTAGAATAATTGCCATGGAGAAATACAGCTTAACATAATTTAGACGACAGAATAGAATATATTTGATCAAGTTACTTTTATAAAACTAATTTTTGTCAAGTTACATAAAAGATATACGTATGTGCCATAAATTAAAATTTAAAAAAAAATAATATTTAATAAATATAAAACACAGAATAACAAAAATACTTTCTTTTTTACGAAATGGTCGATTTAGATAGACGGGTACATAATATTATATCGCTGAATGGCGTCATAACCATTACTTTGCAAAATGGCAACGTCGCAAATGCAACTCGATATTCCGCACACAGTTCTTGATTTGATAAGAATAGAATTCTCTTGGCTAGAATCGTGTTATTTTTTGTTTACGTAGTATTACGGTAAAAAGTAGTATTATATACCGTTTCATTCTAAAATTATAATATACTCCATCTAGAAGAGTTGCCAACGTTTAACTAGTGTTGACAATATTGTCTTGCTTTTTCTTGGTCGTGTCTTGGTCTCGCAATAATACAATTCAACACCAAGACAAGACTTGACAGCTTGAATTGCAAGACAAGACACATTTTAAAAAAGTAACTGTCACTTGACTGAAAGATCTTCGATTCGTCTATTTCGTCCATTATTCATTACTTATTAGGTAAAATTGGCCGTTTCTCTACTTTATAACGTCTACCAATACAACACTCGACGGTCAACCATATCTATAGTTACATGTGAGCTGCGAGCGGGACCGTAGCCGACCGAGAGTAACCACCATTGTTACCAAATTCATAATAAATTTCCATTTTCTCATTTTTATGCGAGAATCTCCCATGCATGCAACTGTTTATACCAACTCAACTGCAAACTAATGTGTAATACCCTTGTTGTATCTAACATAAACAATGGTAATGCCAATTTCACTTTCAATTTCAGAAAAAAATATATCCACCTACTTTCAGAAGTAATAATGTATAAATTATATACTTTACTTGTAAATTACAGTAATAAATGCAATCTACAATTCTACAATTTCTACTACTTTAATGTACTAATTTCGTGTTGGCCGGCTTTGTATTCTTTATACTGGAATTATTGCAGTTGCAGGAAAATACTGAGTACAAAAACGTGGCAGTTATTAGCGTTCATATTCCAGCTATCTCATTTTATTCGTTTTCTCAAAATGTTATATTATTTTATAAAGAGTATATCTGCACAGAAATTAATTTTGCTCTTTTATTTCAAATACATCTTTCAGCTATGAGTGAAAAATGTACTTTACGAGCAAGAGTCTGCTACCGAAAATATACTAGGTGTTTATGAGTTAATTGGAAAAACTAAAAATTTTAATTTGAGTAGCCCAAATAAGGAAAAGAAAATCATATGAAGAAATATGTCTCTTCATTCTTTTTTTCATCAATCTACGTCAGGCATCATCAGAGTAAACGTATTTTTTAATATAATTGATGAATTTTCTTTAAAATGAAGCGGTTTATGATATCAGTTCTTATTAAAACTCATCACTTCCTAAAATATTTTTACTTATCTAAGATGCACTCTGTATAACTACACGGTGTGTCAAATTTAAATAGTCAAACATCAGGGATAGATTCCTTACGAAATTTTAACGACATACAACTTACCTGTTATCTCGCTCTCGAACAGAGAAACAGGGTGATCAAATTCAGAGAAAAAAAAATCAAATTTTCTCGGTTACCCGAAAATGAGAAATAAATAAAATTGGTAAAAAATTATAATCTTTAGCAATTTTTAATTCGTTTTCTGTTGAACTTTTATTGCAGTTTTTTTCAACAAATAGACTTATTATTGAAAAGTACATACTTATTTATAAGATCAAAATTCATCGGATTAGTTGTGTAACATAATATGATAGAAATGTGTTAGTTCTTCAAATAAATGCCTCTTTATATGTAAATTTTTGCTTACGTTCATCTTCACCAATAATTTGGGAATAAGGATTTAATTCTTTCATATTATTTTACTTGCTTTTTTATACAAAAAACTAGTTCCATATAAAAAATCAAAACCAGATATAAATTTTAAAAAGAAAATAATGTCGTTCTTAACTAATATCCCTACTGATTTTACGTTAAAAAATATCCAACAGACTTAATAACATTTACGTACAGCATTAACAATTAAAGGTATAAAGGATATAATAATATGCACTGAAATTTCAATATGCTTTATTGGTTTAGTTTCATATCACGCACATCGCAGAAAAAAGTGCATGGTCGCTAGGGCCACGATTAAATGCATTTGGCATGGCCCAACAGATCTAGTTACTTCCTTTTTTTCTCCCCGTTGCATTTATTAACACCCTCTAATATTTTCTCCCTTGCCACCCTTCCACTTGGGACCAAATAATGGCCAGATTAGAAATACGCCATTTTTAAACTTAATGCCTAAATCCGTCGAAAAGGGGTCTATCATCTTCAGCATATAGTATCTATGTATGCGAACAAATAATTGTGGTAAAAATTTATTTGATGTGGTAAAACATCTGAGTCTAAGATTTACGCTTACATGAATAAGACTAAGATATAATGACCTTTAAACATAAAGAAAACTAATAGTGTGATGCATATGTTATTTAACAAGTGTTATTTTATAGTTCTTAAATACATTTTTATCTGCCGGCATGTTAAATATTATAATGCTGTATTTTAGTATCTACCATAAATCTGTTCAGGTCACTAGGACTATAATAAAAAAAAATATGCATACTAAGTCTTGAAATTTCATTTGATGTTGTTAAAGATGCGAACTTTATACCTGTCGTGAAAACTAATAACTCAACAACCTCCTCAAACTTTCATCCTATTAGAATCTTTCCTACCTTATCATCTGAATATTTTGAAAAAAAGTTGTTTCTGAACAGATGAGTGAATACCCTGACTTTCGAGCTCGATATAGTACTTGTACTGCTCTGCTGAAAGTTCCAGATGATCTAAGAGAGATCGATATGAATAAATGTGATTTTATCTTGATTGTAATAAAGCACACATTCTATCATATAACCAGAGAATGCAACCACAATAACACTGTATCAAATTAAAATATCTCGACTTTAGCCAGACTACTGTCTGCTTCCTTGAACACTGACATATCCAGATCTAATATTATCTCTTCTGGAGTCCCCAAGGTAGTATTCTGGGACCTCTTCGCTTTTCCATTTACACTGCAGATGTTTGTAATTACCTTCAACATAAATGCCATAAATAATAATAAAATTGTAATTCTTTGCCTAATGATGTTAGGTTCCTCAAGTCTATTCATAGTTGTAAGAAGTCTTAAATATTCTATCAGCTAAGTTACAATATTTACATAGCAATTGATTTGTGCTTGACTATTATAACTATCACATAATTAAATATTATTATATAAAATATGAGTTTACATTAAGTGTGATACGTATTGAAATAATAATTTTCCTGATATGTATTCTTTCAAAACTATTCCATTTTTACGATAGTGTATGTTTGATAAGGCTTTTTTACTGTTCCAGATGGTTATATGGAAGTATGGTGAATCTCCCCATCCTTAAATTGTTTTATTGTATAAATTGTTTACGATGTTAATAAAGGCATTATTATACACCTTCAGTTTAGTCCTCGCGAATGACCCCGTATAAATTTATTTCAATTATTCGGAGGGTTTGGTTAATTTTAAGTAAAACGCAATTTGCTAATTACGCTGCCTCGCAGTCTGCTTTATTTCGGTGAAAATTTTCCATGATTTTGAATTATTTGTCTGACCGAAAACATCACCCACTCGTGTTATTTGCCATTCCCAATAAGGCAGGTTAAACAGAGGGTCTTAAAAAGTTGCAAAAGAAATTTATTTCATACAAAACCCAAAGAGTAATACCAAAGACGATGGTAATAAATTACCAACTTTTAAAAAGTTTTGTCCCTAGATTAAAAACAGGCCGCTGGCTTGTAGGAAACAAATGAATGTCAAGAAAGGAGAAGAATAAGAGTAATAAGGTTGAGATAGATAAATCTTGAGTTTAAACATTCTAAAAAGTTCTTTCTTTGAGAACGAAAATGCTACTTGATTAAAGATTTCACTTTTTGTTCTGTTTCTCAGACTTCTGCAATATATATTTTAGCCAATTAAAGTGATATTAAGACTTTCATTTAACAGATACCAGCGAATATTTTACTCGAGTTATTTTTAATCCACGATTAATTTCACTGCTTCATGTTATAAAACAGTTTCGTATTACTTTTGTGTGTATTACAAATAAATATTTATCGCATCTGTAAAAACGTTAACAAATATATTTCATTACAAATAAATAATAAATACATTTAGTAGATATTAAAAATCCATAGCAACAGCAGTTTATTTTTTTTAGTGCAAACCTTTTAATATAATATACATATACAATAAAAGTGAAAATTATTATTATTTTTTTTTTCACCTTTCGTAACTTTACATCTTAGCTTACGTTGTAATATTGTTATTTTTTAATATTGAATATTAAATTAAAAACAAGAAATGGAGCGGCGTTAATTAAAAAAAGTGTGGATACATGGAACAAATTCTAAAGGAAAGTGCGATTTTCAATGAATTAATAACTGATTTTAGAGGCAATCTAAAATAAATCTAAGAAAATTAGAAAAAATATCTTCGCCGTACCAATTATACAAGTTTTTTTCCAGGGTATAGAAAAGCTTACAGGTAGCCGAGTTATTTAAAATTCTAAAACATATTTTTTTAGTTTTTCAGAAAATATCCAAAGATAAGGTTGGTCAATTAGCAGATTGCAAATTATTGGAAACAGAATATGCTACTTGCGATGTAAGTAGTGTAGGACCATATAGTGTTCCAAATTTTACGCACCACTTTCCTACGTAGGTATACAGTGCAGTTTTACCATCATTGACCTAACGTAAACTTTTCAGAATATGAAATTGATTACTTTATTTGCGAATATTGCCTAAAAACTTAAAAATAAATTATAGTTTATGTGTTTTTTTTATAATTTTATATATTTAATAATATCTCATTTACCTTCTACGACTGTCGTGTCTCACATCAGCAACATATCACATTCCATATTAGATACAATCGTTTGCCATAATAATGACACTCTTTAAAATAAATTTTTGATATCTTTTGAACTGCTGACGTATTTGTAATGAAATCTACTTTCAAATTTTAACATTGCTTCTTAATTTTTTCACTCACCAATAGAGATTTAATTAAATTTCTACTCAGAACTTCCAGAAGTTTAAAAACTGTTTTGAGGGAGTGTCATTATTATTGCAAAAGCATGTATATATTCCATATTTGGTATAAAATGCATTTTTTTATTTTTCATTAAGATAAACACGACTCATCTTTTTCAATATAAGGGCTCAATAAAGAAGTATTCATCCGTTTCTTAAAAAAACAATAAATTGTATTGCCAAAATCTACGGGAAAAACAATATAGTATTCCATATGCGGCGCTTCTTCACATTATCTATAACTTCGACATAGTATAATAATAAGTAATAATAATATTAACCTATATAGGTACCCCTTCAACCTCTGGATCAACGCAATAACTCGCGTCCAGCAGGCTGCACAGAGCCGAGGACCGATCGCATGACCCCTCCAAAGTACAAAAAGGGAAAGAATAACGACTGTGCGCGCCACCAAAAGAAGCGAAAAAACACAAAGACAATACAACATCTGCCTGCAAACCTGGCCACTGTCCCTAAATTTGACCTTTTGTTCATTGACCCTCGGTACCTCCAATCTGGCCATTTCCGTGTTTGCTGTATGTCTGTGTCGTTTTTTACCTGGCCTCCTTTCTTTTGTTTACCCTTGACCCTCTTTTAGAGGAAATAAATGGGTGTATAATTTATTTTTTGTACCGATTCGCACGTAGTGATTAACATTTTTAATCACAGCCTTGGGCCCTTGATGACGCAGTAAGTGTGCGGTTGTCCAACAACGCTCGTCGCAAAATTTCGTATTTGCTGGTCTCGATTGTCTTCGATAATGCAAGTTCTGACTCAACCATATTTTTATACGACAGGGGTGAACTTTAAGGAAAAAAAACATGCAGGTTGCTTCCAAAAACGTGTGCCGTTGCCATTGAAGAAGTTTCTTATGCGAAAATTAAATTCAGGATGGATGATCGGGATGGTTCTACCCTTATTTCGTTTGTAAGGTGCAAGACGTTCAGGTTTCTATTTTTTTTGGATCTTTTCAAAGCTACTTAGTGATTTCTGTGAAGTTTGAGCGATGGCGGCTATTTCTGCCACTTTCTGTGGTGTGTTCCAGGTAAATGAAAAATAATAAAAAAAATAATTTTATGTTTACACGAATTCATTTGATCACGGTAAAACTTTTTTCAATTAAAATTTAAGAACAGGTATCAGTTAACGTAAATTAAATTTGAACGTAAAAAGTTAATTTTGATAGAAATAAAAACTAATGCGAAATAAAAGCCTCTAAAGTGGTCTGTTTTTCTTTGCCAATTAAGTTTGCCAGTTTGTTATTTTTAGATCATTTTTAATTACCCTTTGCTTTTAAAGAGAATCGCTGTTTTTAACTGTTTTTATAACATAGGGCCGCTCCTCCATCGATCCTTCGCTTTTCTACCCTGCTTCCAGTTGTTAATTGTTATTTTGTCGCCAGTTCTTTTATTCCCTTTATTCTGCAACTCCTCGAATGTTTAAGCATTTTGTATGGGATTAATTACTATAATCGAATACCTATAAGACTGCTACTGCAGATATTTGTTTGCCAAGCTGCAAACGTCACTTTTAATATAATAAAGTTCTTTCCTTTCCGTTTCTCTTTATAATTCGTATAAAATACTTTTGGTTTTGAAAAAAAAAATTTTGAATTACGAATTAGCCTGTTGCAAAAACTATAAAAACAGGATCGAATCTACTTTTTAAAACTCGCACAGAAACAGAGAATAGGTACACAATTGTTGTCGGATAATAGTCCAATAAAATATGGATTTTTTCCACATGCTGTTGTGTACAATTCTTTGTATAAATCTTACTACTTTTATACAAACTTGTGTATACAGGTCGCCCCATCGGAAACTGCGTCGACCAATATTTGGGAATATCTAGAATTTTCCAGAACTTCCGGTTATGGAAGTCGACACCACCTTCGTTTTTTAATGGGACATCGTGTATGTTATTGCATTTTTAGATTCTACGGAAAATTTCGGAAGTCGCTTTGTATAACATAGGATATAGCTAAAGAGTCGTAGATATTGCGATATTTTAAAAATCTTAAATCTCAAAATATTATACCAAGCGTTTCATTCATGCCGTTACATTTTGACAATTACAAACAGCTATAACTTTTTTAATTTCAAATGGTACACTCTATATTTTTCGTTCTGTCTTTGTGCACATTGAAATTGTCTTTCAACCCCTATAAGCATTATCAGAGTTGCGATATTTGAAAATTTCTAGTATTTGGAGTCATATTTGGAATGTCTAAGTAGGTGCTGACAAGAATAAAACCCTTGTGTTCAATTTGGTTTTATTTTTGAACAAAATTTTTCATTTGTTAAAAATTGCTAATTAAAAATGCTTAATTTTATGTATTTCCTTTATATCTTATTATTTTTTTCTTCTTATTTATTATATATTTTACGTATTCGTTGAAAATATATTTTTTAAAAGAATACCGCGTTTCATGACTTTAAGGGCACCGTATTCTTGAAATAGTGTTTTCTACAAAACCAAATAATTTGAGACATTTAAGAACAGAATAAAATAGAGCTTAGCAAATAACATGAATGTTATTTCATACCACCTACGAATATTCAAAGGTACCGAAAGTGGTCTAACCAACAAATTTTTAGGTACAGAAATCTTTCACTTACGTATTTTTTTAAAATTCAACTGTAGATGTAAATATTATTATAACATAAACTTACATAGTTCTGCATATAAGATTGTTCACTTTTGTTTATAAGCAGATATGTGAAAATAGTTGTTAAAATATGGGGCTAGAATAGCAAAATAGTGTGTGTATTGTAAATGATTTTTAAAAATTATTATTTTATTTGAGGAGAATTTAAATAGTAAAAGTAGATAAACAAAACATCAAGGATTTTATTTTTGATATTAGATTTGTTCGACACGGAAACACGACAAATTTGATCATTTTACGGCGAGATATACGGCGAATTGCATTTAACATTATAGATCATAATAAAAACTTAATCTTTATAATGCACACTTTTCAAAAATATATCATGAAAATAAAACAATATAAAATAGTTCAAACAACTTATAATAATAAATTCGTACACAAATTGTCTCTAAATGACTACCTAGTTTCCAAAACTATGCCACATGCTATTTGGAATAAATCACGTATCTTAAGCAGACCACCATTCCAGTTGCAACTGTACACTGTAAAAAAATAATTACACATTTTAACACAAAAGAACACAATACTGTGGTCCCGAGGTCCACACGGAATTCTGTACATTTTTACACATTTCTCTGTATGTAGCACTGTGTTAATATAACAAATGTCATGTGTAACTTTTACACATTTCTGTGTTATTTGTATCATTGAAGGTGTAGGCTTTACACATTAACATGTTAATTTTATTGTATAATATTGATATGGAAGACTAACCTATCTTTTTAATTTGTTAATTATGTTCCTGTTTACTTTCGAAATAATTTTTATATATATAAAGCTGTTTACAGGCCTTTTGGACCCAGAGAAATAATTTTTAATAAATATAATTTTTGAAATACTTTTATTTTGACATTTTCTAGAGGTTCTGCCTATCGTCAAGAATGCATTGAATATAGCCTGGAATGTTCTATTAAACGGCAGAATATATGTATTAAAAATTATAATTTCAAAAGCAAACAGGAACATAATTAACAAGGTATGTGAGCTTCCGTATCAATATAAAGAATTTTCTGAATTATGGTGTAATTATAAAATAAAAGATATTTTACTTTTTATGATTTTATTAAAAAAATAAAATTCTGTTCAAATGAAGAACAACTAAGTCTGCTAACAAAATATGTATGTATTAAAATTAACAGTATAATAGTACATATTCTAATAAGGGACTAATAATATTATAGTAAATCATAAACAATGAAACAACAAACAAATATGTATTTAGTCACTACATAATAGGAGTTTACGAAAATTAACTGGTAGTGATCTGAACATATAATTTTCTTTCTCTAAACTTTCAAAAAAGTTAGATTACAGGGTAATCTAAAACATCACAGTAAACTTTTAATATTTTTAATAGTTATATTCTAATTAGGTTTAGGTTTATTACAATTATCATCAATATTTGTTATAGTTAGGTAAGTACTTACCATTTTCCTTGATTAAACCTCAATTTAAATTTAAATATTCTCCATTTGAACACAGTGAACGAGAGGTAACTGTACACAACACCGCTACATGACCAATATGGCGTAGTGACGTGTGTTAGATCAGCTGATATACTGCAGCTGCGCAGTTGTGCTCAACCAGTCAGGAGTAGGGATGTCGAACACAATTAAATTGTGTGCGTGTTAAGTTTACACAAAATGGTGTACTTTTAACACACAACTGGTAAATATTACACAAGTATATTTTATTATAATACTATTAATTTTAACACATTTTGTGTAAAACGTACAAAAAAGCCATAGTGTGTAAAACTATTAAAACAGAATTTTTACACATCCTAAATTACACACTGTCAAATCTCGCTTACACAGCAACTTTTTTTACAGTATAGCAATTGTAATCCAATAGTTAGAATAGAAGTCAGTATATGGGCAGGCTCAGGGGTTCTGATACTGGTCGCGCCTCCACAGAGACTAGCCCGAGAACAGCAAGGGCAGATTAAAGGTTTCCAGGTAAGGCTACGATAAGAGAACATTTATTCTGTGACTGATAGAGACCTAAGTCACCCGACAAACATACTTGTAACATCTCTGTACGTACGTAGATATATTTGAATGTAAAAGTCTTTTTCGTTTATACTTATTAATATTTAACATCCCCTCTAAATTGGAGCCGCTTCAACGTCTTTTAAGCAAACTGTAATTTCTTAGGTTGTGATTCGGAGTTATCAAATTTTAAATTTTAATATTTTTCTGGGATACATACAATTGAGAATTAATTGGAGTCATTTCTTAATTTCTCGTTCTTAAATTCGTCTGTCTCTATTTATTCGACGCCAGGACGGAATCATCCCAATCCAGTCTTTTTCTAACACTTGTACGCCATTTCGACGTCTATAATTAAAAGGCAGAAAATTAATTTAATTTCATAATTGGATTTTTCAGAGCTTATATAATTTTTAAATTCACTTTTCTCCAATTTAAATTTTAATAAAGCATTTATTCAACTAATTTCATCAAATAATTAGTTACGAAAATAACGTACATTCGGGGCTGCAAGTATTTGTTATTATGTTATATATTGGGTTTATTTTTTGTATTGTTTTATAAATATATTTGTGTACATTATAGCCACATGAGTCAATATAAAACTATGATACTTGTGGTTTTCTTGTAAAAAAAAATCAAAATCACATGCCATTCATCTTTATTTATTCATTCAGTTTTACAAATTATCAAAATGATTACAAGTCTTACTTACAAGTCCCAAAGGACTTTTTGTTTTTAATTCTTACTGGTCAGTCGAACAACTTTGCTGATAATGGTCATAAATGAGCCATAGATTTCATACGTTTTCACAACAATTCTTTCCCTGGACTTAAAAACTATTTCAATGTCAAGTGAAACAATAAATAACCGTTAATTTTTGAACCAACAGTCTGCACTCCACTATGCTTGCCTGCCAAGCCAAACCAGCAGCAAAAAACAAGATTGGACACAGACCCATTATAATTAATGAATGGAAGGGGTCAAATTTTTAATTTCTATTAGAATGACCCTTACTAAATAAATACAGTGTTAAGTTACTGCTTTATTTCCGTACCAGAAATAAAAGCTCCAGGTACATCAATATGGCCGCAAAAAATATAGAGAGGGGTGAGAAGTTCGATGTATATTCGCCTCTATCAACCCTCTCTTAAGGAGTGTGTAACGGCAACTACATATTTTACATTACTTCTCAACGGGCTCGTAAGGAAAATTAGGTAGAATTTGAATACAGGGCGATTCTAATATATGTAACCAAACTTATATGATGGAAAGTCAGAACCTAATTTACCTAGATGCCAAAATGAGATCAGTGTGACGGCTTCGTAAAAATATAAATTTCTCAAAAACATCTGATGATACTTTTTCTAAATGTGACGCTTGACTAGTACTAATAAATAACAATGTTTTGAAGTAAATATCAGTAAAATTTATGACGATTTGGGAGTACTATAACGTAGCAGCCCTTTAACGTTGACTGATATAAAAAGAATATATTTTTTAATGTTTTAAAAAGAAAGCCACTTAAAGACTCAATCCTAGAAGCGTACAAATACAGCAAATATGTAAAATTACAAGTATCGTCTGTGTTATTTAATAAAAAAAATTGGAGCTACCCCTCTCAAGGGCGATAACTCCTTTAGGTGTTTCAAAAAAAAGGTTTTGTTATCTTTTGACATGTTTTACATGCACTGAAATCTTGAATAGTCATTGTATACACTTTGTATATATTCAAACGTTCATAATAATTAAATAAAACTTCTCGATCCTAACTATGGCTAATTTAATTATATTGAAAAATATATTCTGCATTTCAATGATTATTATTTCATGTTGTATCTTACCTGGTATCTTTTTAAAATTACCTGGATCTTAAAAAACACTACAGAATAGAATAATTTATTCATTCTTTTGACAATTTTCCAGTTAAAATATGCCAATAGTTATAGTTTTAATATACCTAGCTTAACAGTGAGTAAATTAAAAAAATGTACAATTTATGTACACACAATGTATGTTTCAGAAACAAGTATTTTTAAAAACGTTTGACATAGGTACATGCTTTAGCAATAATAATGACACTTCCTCAAAACAGTTTTTGAACTTGTGGAAGTTCTGAGTAGAAATTTCATTATATCTCTATAGGTGAGTAAAACAACTAAGAACTAATGTTACAAACTGAAAGTAGATTTCCTTACAAATACGTCAGCAGTTCGAAAGAAATCGCAAAATTCATTTAAAGAGTGCCATTATTACTGCAAATGATTGTACATAATTGTACACAAAAATTTCTACATAATATATGCAGACATTCTGCCAAGCTATTAGAACGCAGACACAAAGAAGAAAATGTAGCTGATCCAAAAAGACAAAAATTATTTAAAACCGAGCCAGATTTTTTGCCCTGAGAAGACACAGCAATAATTTACGTAGCTTCACACAGCGATAACATATCCAGCTTTTATTTTGTGCCGATGTTCATACGAGCATATAATATTTTATTCAAAGTATACTGCTGCACCACTCGTCCATACACAAAATGGGTAACATTCCAATTTGGAAGTTTAGACGCGCCGAATATTTAACAGAGCGACCAATAAATTGTATTTGTATATGTCTGGTTGATGCATATTCTGTGTTAGCAAATTCTGATCTATGACAGCTTTACTAATTACAAATGCAGAAAATATATTATATAGATACACTAAAATCTATAAATCCCACTTCATTAATGTGTTAGAAACTGTTTGGATACGCGAAATTGACACGTTTTGCTGTATAAATTAAATTATAAAAAAAATAAATTTATGTTTTTTTGTTATTTTGTTAATATGGCAAATTATACAGTTCGTCCTAAAATGGTGGGGCTAAATTTTAAAAATTCTTTAATTGAGATTAAAAAAATTGCTTAAAGAGGTTAAATTAGTATACAGGATATACAGGAAAATATTGTAAAAATACCATCTAGCCTCATTATTTCTGAACAAAAAGAGCTGAAATTTGATACATACCTAGAGATAAGAATATTCGAGAAATCAACAGTTTTTTTTTTTGGGCACCATGTTGGATTTTAACAGTACCAGATGTAGAATAAAATTAAATATGTAACACTACTATATTTTTATTTGAATGAAACTAAAAAACAACAATTTCAATAAAAAATCTAATTGTTCTTAACGTAAAATAAAAATTTAAATATTTTAAAGATGCGGAGATGGAGAATGCACTGATAATATTCCATTAAATTATTTACAAATTGTTCAGCAAAATGGCACATTATTCTACAATGGTGTTCCAATATTTAAATTCCTTATATACATTTTTTTAATGAAAATACAAACTCAATAAACTTAAAACATTTAAGGCTCTATAAAAAATATTTTTCAATCCAAATTTGAAATTTAGCCCACAGGGGTTTAAGTGATGGTGAAGAACGCCACGTCGTCAGATTTTTAATAAAAAAAAATACCTAAAGTATTTTTCGAAAAAATCGATTGCAAAAAAATCGATTGCAAAAAAATCATAGTAGACTGTGGTGTATTAGCTGCTGAATCATCGTGATAGGTTCAACAAGTACATCTAGAAGGCTAATATATATCTACAAAAAAAATCATTATAATCATAAATCCCAAAAATTTTTTGCAAGAGTGCTCTAACACGTAATAAGAATTGTAGGAAAATTTAATATAGTTAGTTTAATACCATTAAAATGAAGTAAATTATTCATGGTACAAACCCACTGAAATTATTTTTTTGCGAAAATAATGTTTGTATTAAAAACAGTGAGACGATCTTCTGGATTTACGGCAATATCTCCGATTTTGGCTTGTAAAGGAAGTGCAGCTTTATAGTTTTCATTCCTTCTCTTGCGGGAAAAAATGGTCGGACTATATTTTCGCGCCTTTTGATAAAGTGTCTGTCAAGAAAGAACAACCCTTGCATCTAGTATTCAACCCCGCTCTTTATAAAGCGGCATCAAATTCAAGTATAGATGCAGATACAATTAGAAACAAAATACATATACCTATTTGTGTAATTATAGCAATAGAATAAAATATAATGTTATATATGTTCCTCACTGATGTTTATATTTATAAATATTGCAAAAAAAATCCTTTACTCCTTTTGAATTAAATACTACACGATTATTCGCAACGACACGCTAAATTCGACGAAATGGCGGAGGATCCAGTAACAATAAGTTTGCCTGAATATATTCATTTTATTTATGAACCCGAACAGTCCCTATATTTCGAATTTGTAAATAAAATAAATTATTTTATACAATTGTATTATTGTTAGTAATTTTGGTATTAATGATATTAATGATGAATAAGACAAATAAATATTATACAGTCATTCGTGCCGATCTTACACTAAAGGTATATAGAGAATCAAAGTGATATATAAATTTGGAAATTGCTACACAGGGTATTTCAGGTAAGGACATACAAAGAACATATTTTTTGTTTTCGACTCTTTTCGAAAATACCGGCAGGACATGGAATTTGAAGCAAAACCATGTAGTAGTATACCCTACCTAAACTCAGCAGTTGTTTAGTGTATTGTAAAGGTATTTCAGCTCTGGTATGCTTCGATAAACAAGGTTAGGTTGAATAATTATATAAAATAAAAATTAATCTAATTAAATTTACTATCAAAAAAGATATATACATAGCTTTATTGTTTTATTAGTAATGGAGTAAGTGTGTTATTATTAGTAATTAAAACTAAAATCAGTGGAGTGAACATTTTTATTTCCTTTGTATATACTATACCTACCCTCTAGAAAATGTGAAAATATTCAGTGACGTGGTAGACCTTCATGAAACGAACAAATCTGACAATGATGTAAAACTGTAATAATTTTTAACACACAAATTGTCACAATTTCAATTTGTGAGTAACTTAGTTATTACTTTACGTAGATATTCCTAATGAAACTGTATCGTATTCTTTGATACCAAATATCTATGTATGCAGTAGAAATGACTTCATAGACAAGTTTGGAACAAAAATTATATAAAACAAAACATCAAGTAAGCTAGTCATATAGCATCAACATAGACAAGACACAGACCTGATAAAAAAATAATTAAATAAATTTTAAAAAAATCACTTCTAACACACAAATACATTACGATATCAGAAGTATGTATATATATTTGTAAATATTTCATATTTTTTGGAATACAAGGAGCATTTAAAAACAAATATCGAACACGGTCTGCGGTCACTGAATCGCTCCGCTCGCGTTTAATTGTGGAAACCGTCAAGTGTTTTAAACGGGAAGTATTCTTTAAAAACCTTTTTTCCCCTATCTAATTTTTCCAACCCTCTGAACGTTTTTAAATCGAGACGTTCTTCGTTTTGCTGAATTAATTTTATATTTTATCATTTGCATTCCCTTGATTAGTTATTGATTCCTTATATTGTCAACCGGATGCAAAAAAATTCAATTAGCTTCCTCGCGGTCGCATCGCTTCCTTATTTTTTTTTATCAGCGTTTAAAACGATGCGTCGTTGCAAATTGCATCGAATACTGAACGTATATAAGGCAAATTTGTAACATCTCAGTCAAAATGTGGTATGACAATAAACTTAAATCAAATAGATATATAACAATGTTTTCATAGAACATTAGGACTCAATTTTTTATTATAATTTAATATTAATAAAGATATTGGATTTTATTCAAATGCATATTTTGCATATATATCTTGAAATTTTATTTATATAGCATATTTAGCATTTATTTGCATAGTTTTCCATTGTAAACGCTGCAGCAGTCAAAAAAGTTACCAAAAAAAAAAAGAACCAGATGCACCTGTAATAGCACTTTACAGCGATAGGTCAACTACTCATAGAATTGTATTACTTAACCAAGTACCTCTGTCAAATAAATATATACAATGCGTTCCAAATTCGAGACACAAAATTAATATTTTTTTTAGTTGATATTTAAAAAACGCTCTTTTTAGGAGCTATGATATTAGCAACGCTTTTTTAAGTATGATTTAATATATATAAGATATAGGTAGTCCTTCCAAAGACAAATTCAGTAATATTGTGGTCAGACACAGTCAAAAAAAATGCAAAAAAATTTCTTATACCGCATGTCATAGCCTCTTCTATATTTTAGAAAATATGCGTACTTTTACGAACTTTACGAACGTAACTTTTGTACTTTAACAATGGTAAATAGCGGCCACTTTGGACGTTTGCTATAATAAAATAAAAAATATTACTAGTACAGAAACTACTGCTTTTATAATAAATTTTTTTAACGAATATAAAAAATGTATATACATACTCACAGGATGTTTCATAATTGCATTAAATTTATGTGGTCAAAATTAAGCTAATTTTGTTACATATGCATAAGCATAGGGTCACATCGTTTCCAAAATATAGTTTCCAAAGTTGATAAAAAAAATCTATTTGTCACCCTGTATGTCGCTTTCATTTTTTTTCCATTTTTTTTCCTGTCATTATCAACATTTTTAACATAAGTAATTTATATATTGATGCAAGTATATTGTCGTGGATAAATGATATTTATCATTAAAATGAAATTGTGTAAAAAATAAACTTTACTTTTGCCTCAAATAAATGACTAACAGAAACAAAATAAGTATATCTAAGTAAATTTCAAATAAATAGAATGTCTAAAATGTATTGAAAAGCATATGCAATCCGGTATAATTAAGACATTCTTATTAGAACTGTGCTGATTGTATTCATATAGTCATAAAAGTGTATAGAAATGATAGCATTTTCTATAAAATGGCGAAGGAGCTGGTACTAGAAACAATAATTTTTGTGAATTCCGCGTTATAAAGTAAGTACCTTAATACTTGTTGCATACATGTGTAAGCCTATTTCAAACCCACCTTGTTGTTATTATAATATTGTTAACAAGGTTGACATTTGATTTAGTTTAGGAATTTTGAAATTACCTGGAACGTGCATATACGATCCGCCAATTAAGAACGTAATATGATTCTATCCTCGATAATTGAACACATTAATATCTTTTACGTATTTTCATTTAATTTGTTGTGTACATAAAGTTAATAAATGTATACATTAATTGAATTTAATATACATTTTTGATATTTTCGCACAATATTTGTCGTTTTGAATTTATTTATTTTATATGCAGGTGCCTACATATCTTCATTATGATTTGTAACGTACACAAAAAATAATATTTTGAAAAAAAATATATCAATACTGTCCCATATTTCATTCAAAACAATTAGAGTAGACGTCCAATTAATATTTTTTTAGACTTCATTACAGAAATGTTAGTCAAATACCATTAGCACCTAAATATCTTATTTTTTTGATACTATACAGAAAAATCTCATTGTGCCAACTATAGAAGTGACAGAAAGTTTAGAATTACATCTTGTGTCAAAGTAAAAATTTTATTTTCGATATTTGTAAATAACTTTTTCAAAAATCTAAATATTTGCATTAATTTTAGAGATCGATAATTTTTGGAGGCGAGACATTGAAATTTGTAAATGATACTGCAGGAAACAAGTACTCCGCGGACTAATGCCCCGGCCGGCATTGTCACATATAAACTGAGTGCAGGAGTCCGCGGAGTAGTTGTTTCCTGCAGTATCATTTACAGATTTAATGGCTCGTCGCCCAGGGCGAGAGGTCTGCGTTAAGTACCTGCTGCAATGTAGGTCGCTTCCTGCAAGTCGAACCGCTTAGGCTGAGCAGGAGGTAAGCAGACCACTTATATGTATATCTCACCAAAATGAAATTTGTTTATAATTTTTTCGCCACTATTTTTTTGCGGCTTAATGTATACATCTGACTGACTAATATTGAAACTTTTTGCACATCGCCATAATTTAAAATTTTGAGTTACATTTCAACTAACATTTTGCTATGTGGAAAGCGGAAAAGAGTCCTTACGTGAAACCAAAACAGTTCTTACTCTGTATTGAATATTTCAAGTAGGATTTCTATGAAAACAGTTACTCCTAACGACTTCAACAAGGTATACCTTTTTCACATAAAAAAGGTGTAGGTACACATTAAGCCACTAAAATAAACATGAAATGCCATAAGTGGCGCCTTCTAGTGGCGACAAAATTAGAAATAAATTTGAATTTGTCGGCTCCAAAAATCCCCGATCTCTAAAATGTGTGCAAGTATTTTGATTTTTAAAAAGCTACTTGCAAATATTAAAAATAAAATTTTAACTGACACCCTGTATCTTTTTGACCAACAACTTTTGACTAAAGTAAGTTTAGTTACGTCGCATTAATTTGTCATCAGGAATGCACTCTTGCACTATGCTGCATTAATTTCGGGACACCCTGAAAATCTATAAATAGACAACATATTCTATAAAATGGCGAAGGAGCTGGTACTAGAAATTATTAACAAAATTTTTGTTTATTCTGCGTTATATATGTAGTTCTTTAAATCAACTTGCAATGTCATTAAAACATCTTAGATAAGCTGGGTCTTCATCATAATGGATTAAATAATATAATAAACTTTCTATAAGTATACAATAACTGGAAAAATGTATGTATATAGCGATCGTTTACAAAATTTAAAGGCTCTAGAATATGTTAAATAGTGTCGTTCTTCTGTCGAAAATTGGTGAATTTAAAAAAATATATAGAGAAGTATTGAAAAAGTAATGACCTACTTAAAAAAAATCAAAGTTTACTAGAGAAAACTGGTTCAAATCAAATTTTGTACGAAATAAATCGTTTTTTTTTTTTGCAAAAATATTGAATTTTTTTGAAAAATAGTCATTTATTAGACTAATACAATACTTTGTTGGAAAATATGTTATTAGTCAAAATAAATAAATTTGACACACAATTAATAATAAATAACCATGTTTTATAGTTATGATAGATAGATAAATGATGAATATAAACCATTAACGGTATGGGGGTAATGTCGCCCTTTATTTCACCCCTTTACTTGTACCCCATATTTTTACAGTTTGTACAGTACAGTATCAATAGACAGATAAGTTTTTTCTTTTGAAATTTTTTGATATGAATAATATTAAACAACGTATGTGAGTCGCTAAGGGTTCATTTTGGTATCTATTTCTGCCGTATAAGTTTAGCCACATAATATAAAATCATCCTACAGTTCCCATCTTAAAATATAAAATTTTATAAGGTTACTATTGATCAGCAAAGGGCTTCCCGCGACCAACAAATTGCTTCTTAGTTGGTTTGATAGTCCCCTGTTTTATCATAACATTTCAATAATTCGCCTTGAGTCTCGATTATTAAAGGATGTCACTTTATAAAAGGTCAAAAGAACGAGAGGCCATTATAGAGGTTTCTTTTGTCCATTGTTATTTTTGCTGTATTCCGAACAAAAGCTTAATTCTAAATCAATAGTTTTCATTGCTTTTCGTATATCAACGTGCACTTTGACTATTTCACAAAATCTTTTATTTTACAGAGTAAACGATATATCTATATTTTTTGATCGGCTGGCATATTTTAGGGACCATAACACTGTTCGTTACAGTACTAAGATTATAATACAGGTAACTGGGTATGTATTTGATATATAGCTATTTTCCGGACTGTTATACCGTGAACTACCTACCTAAGTCGTTCTTGTTGTTCTCGGGCTAGGCTACATGGAGGCAATTTGCTATAAATTGAGCATCGTACAACTTAATAACGAAGTATAAAATCAGCTGATTGTACAGGTTTTTTATGACAATGTAGATAATCTTCTTTATAGTATTAGATTATATTGACTCAAATAAGGTTGCATCACGCCGCATCCTTTATATTTTCAATTAAAATAGAATAAATTTAATTAAAAATTAGTTCGTTTTTTTAGAAAATCGCGGGGACCCGTCAATTTTTAGTTTTACTTGCGCATTTTCTAAGCCAGCTTTTATGTATATAGGGTGAAGTATAACAAAAAATTAATCATGGTCAACTTTTTTAAATGGAAACCGTTCTTTTTGTATTTTTATTTATTTTGCCGTGAAATTCTAAGTAAAAGTGGCGTCTGAAAATCGACATCCACATTTCGAAAATGGCCATTTTGCTCGGCGAGTCCCAAAATATATAAATAAATATTTTAATGACGCGGACCAATAGAGTGACCAACAAGATCAAACGATCTTACACCCACAGAAAACTTTTTATGAGGTTATTTAAAATCTAAAGTTTATGCAAACAAGCCTCACAACTTGAAAGACTTAAAAACCGAATAATAAGGAAAATTGACGGGAAGGGAATGGATTAAAGAATCTTTGAGATGATTTTATACATAGGCTTACGTGTTGTAAGGAAATCAATGGATGGCATTTTGAATTTAATTGACTATTTTGTTTGAAGTGGTTTATAATCTCGAAATTTCTTGATTGATTGGACGATCTATGGATACTGTTATTGAATTATTTTTTCGAAAACGGTCATTAAAAATAGGTATAAAATGTGCCATTTATTTGCTATAAAAAATACTTGAATAAAAATATAAAAAAAAGTTAACCATGATACCTATAAGTTTTTTGCTTCACCCTGTATACACGAAAACTAGTTTAAAAAATGCACAATTAAAAACTGACGGATCTGAGAGATTTTTGAAAAAAAACCCAAACTTTTAAATAAATTTATTCCACAATTTTCACTCAGTTATGTTTTAGTTATTAAAAAATTAAAATAGCTATCAAATGACTATCGTTGGTGGCGTTTTCAAGAGACACCCAGTATATCCAATTAAATTAAAATTACAATTATATCGTCATAAATTTTTATGCACAAGTATATATTTTAAATTAATCCGACATATTGCGATCGGAATGACACATTCGAGCAGCTATTCCAATTCCGCTCCGAAAATCGTTATTTATTTACAGCCGGCTCCTGCCGTCAGTCCATGAACGAAAATATTCAATTTTTAACAAAATCCCAATCACCATTGCACAATACTGCGTTCTCCATATACGCAATCGATATAATCCGTCAGTTTGAAACACGCAGGGTCTCGATGCACAATTTCTGATGCACCAGAACGAGATAAAACCAAATTTACCCACAGAACAATCTGTCACATGCTCGCCATCTCTCTCCCCACCGCTCGCGTCCATAGCGACGTCGCTCGCTTGTTTCGTTCGAATTGCATCGGTATCTCTTTTTGATGCGAAAATTTTTTACAGGGCCAACTAGAAGAGTGCGGCGACTGCCGACGTGGGGCGGCAAATTGCGTAACAATGCGTTCAGCTATTTTGTTGTGTCAAATTCTAAATGCAATATATGCCGATATATTTTATAACCTGGACGTACAGTCTGCCAAAGTAACGCTCGATTCTGTTCGATATTGTTTTGGGCAAATGTAACTTTTTGATATTGTTGTTATCCGACTGAAATGCGCGGAATATTTTTGTTTAATTCAGAATTGGAATTTGAAATAATATTATTTTGTTGTGTACGGGTAAACTATCCGCAGTGAGCGTTTGCACAGGCGGAATCAATAATTCAGTGACTTCGAATTACTGGAATATTAATGTAATGTATACTGGAAAATATGTGCCCCACATATATAGACAGCAGTACCTGTTTAAACGGAAAAAAAAAACGCTGGGAAAAACAAATTACAAATCTATGAAAAAATCAAATCATCGCATAACTTAGGACTTCAGAATATCTTTTGAGAATTTAGCGTTTCAAATCCAAAATTTTCACATCCTCTATTACCCTTTTTTAAAGGAATGAATGTAGTTCGGCAACACCCTGTATCTTTGAAAATGCTCAACGTAAAGTGATGAAATTACTACTACTAGCCATTAAGTCAATTTGTAAATTTAATTAGTGTGATTCCTAATCGTATTTCAAAGAAAAAATCTTTTAGATTTTATATGGAAAGAAACTATTCTGGAGTTGTTTTTTTAATAAAATTTACTCAAATAAAAAAATAAGTCGTCAGTAACTAACATACATATTTCATAGAAATCTATAAGAAATTGTTATTGTAACTGTTACTTTAAATTCAAATTTAAAAAAAAAATGGATGATGATGAAAAATGAAAATATTTAAAATTGTATTTATAACAAAATAGTTTTATAAATTGACGTTTTTTTTTTGAAAGACGTAATTTTTAGAGTTATCGTTACTCGAAAATGTCTTGTTTCAAAGTACAATACAAGAATTACTTCATTTTCATAAAATGAATAGGATTTTTTTGTTCAAAATACTTTAAATACTGTGTAACCAACAAAGCTTTACAAGATTGGTGGCGTAGAAATATTTATACCTTTATTTATCCTCATTTTTTTATATTTTGGAAAAACAATTCATTTCCCTTCTTTCAATAGAGTACACAGTCGCCTGTCTATTTTTCACTGCCCTTTATGTAATAAATAACATCAATAAAATATCAAAGTCAATCAAATAACCACAATCAGTATATTATTTATTCCAGTGTAACCTGTTTTAAAACGAATTTTTAATCTTGTTAAACATACGTTGCGTATGAACCCGCATGTGCTGTTGCAGTCGCACTATGCAACCCAAGATGCACTTTTATATGCATTCAAGTATAAGGAATAACGACGACATGAAGCGATATTCGCTAGATGTTAAGCATCGTCAATACGTAATGCTTAAACATAGGCATACAATATTACTTTATAAAATGTCTATGATAGTTTTATATATAGTGTGACCCAAAGTTTAATAATGGGAATTTAAAAAGTAAATAATAATATAAATTGTCCTATACAGTTTCTGGTATGCAATTCACATTTTTCTTAGTAAATCATGTTTCTTCACAATTTTAAAAAAAGTCCATTTTATTATATGGAAGAAACAGTAAAGAAGCAAATCTATGAAGCAATTATAATTCACAAAAAGAAAAGATACTACTATTGTTTTGACACCATCCAATATCTGTCTCCAATGCAGATTTCTTTCACCTTTTTCTGAGATGTGGATGTTCAAATTCTGGAATACAAGAAGAATAGGACGGATAAACATTATTTTGTAAAACAATTTCTCTCTAAAATGCTATTTTCTTTTAAGGAAACGTAAAACTCATATTTTTATATACATTTTTGAAACTAACTACTCTGCAGGTTAAAGCGGGAATTACACTCACCATATCTACCCAAACATTCTTTACGAGTATTATTAGCTTTCACTGCAGTATTGCTGATGTATTATCAGCAATACTGCAGTGAATCTTCGGAAGGAAATACGATTCCTAATCTTGCTTCTTTATATCGCATTGTTAAATCCTTCTGAAATACTTCAAAACAACAAACATTTAGACAACTAACGGTGAAGTTGAGGGAACGATGCTTTTCAGATTGAGGGCAAAATTACATAAATTTCTATCTGAGTATGTGTATTAATATTGTTTATACTGTAATGTTACTGGTACACACATTTTAAAAGTGTGTTATTGGATGCAAAAATTAAATATTTTATATATATATATATTACTCTATGCTACCTACATATTTCCTTTTATATATTTAAGTAAGAATCTACTACGAAAAAATTATTTATAGCTATACGTACGTATCTCTTATTTTTATTTTTTAGAGGATACCAAGTACAAGTTGTTTTACATGTATAAATGAGTACTGTTATAAGACCTAACTAACGTGTACCGCATAATATTTTATTTCATACTGTCGTAATGAAAAAAATATTAGTTGGCAATCTTTTTGCCTGTCACTGTCAAATAAAATAATATTATTTTTGCATTGTGGACATTTGTCTGTGGTAGACATTTCGTAGGAGATTTTAAATAAATCTGCGAAAGCGACATGATAATTAATCCAGAAAAAAATCGTATTACAAATAGAGATATATACATTCTTAGAAATGCTTAAAAATATTAAATATAATCCTGCGGCAGGTAGACCGTCGACCAACTATATTTGTGGAGTAGATTGGCATTCTCTCTGTGGGTATGATAGGGTCAAAAAAGTTTGCTTGGGTCAATGTAGAGATTGATACTGGTCGACAGTTGACCACCTCCCTTATTAATGAGATTTTCCAAGTTTCCCTCATTCCTGCACTGAATGGTGGTTAGGGCCAACCAACGTAAGTCGTTCTTGGGCACAAATGGGGCCTGCGTAGTAATAATATGCCGCATCCTCTCCCGTACAAGTCTCCGACTTCAGATCTAATCCTCGTGATTAGAATTAGGAGTAGAAATATTACTATTAATTCGAACTAAAATTAAGCAAAATATTAGATAGTGTTGCTAGGCAACACACATTACGGTCTCAGACATACTGTAATGTTCCATTTTCCGGTTGCAAATGACTCTGGGAAATAGCCATTTAACGGATAGTTGCAGGTGGGTATTATTTATCTTATAATATATGTTTAACATTGCTCTACACCGTAAAAAATTTTGAGTAAAATTTCACTCAAAATCAACACAATTGATTTTTAAAACGAGTATACATCCGATTGTGTTAAAATAATAACACAATTAGTTGAGTAATATTTACTCAGGTAAATAAATCGTTTATGACTAACACTGAACAACTTTTCGAGTAAGTTTACTGATCTGTCTTCTACAAACACATTATCAATATATTTGTTGTTGTTTTTTTTTGCAAACCATCTCTCTGAGTAAAAATTGTGTTGATAAGAGGTTTGTTCAAACAGCAGTCAGGAACTGTCAGAAATGTTTATCCAACTACTTCTTGATTTACATTGACCGAAAACACATTCACAACGTAACTTCTAACAGTTTACAATCAATCCTTGACTCTTGTTGGAACGGACCTAAGTTCATTTCTTTATTAAAATGTTTAATTACTCAAAGTTCAACACCAAAATAATTTCAGTCATTAATGAATTTGTTACTCAATGTTATTTTTTTACTGTATAGCTCTAGATATGTAGTAATTAAAAAATATATGCAGGTGCCAAAGAGGAATAGGCGTAGTGAACTTTTTAAAGTGATTTAACAAAAAATGAGTGTATTAAAGACTTAACATTACATTTTACGAGGATATTAAATATTTTAAACTGATGAATAGGTATATTGCGATAAAAAATAGTTTCTTTTTTTAAACACGTAATGTATTTTTCTTTACGATAAGTAGGAATCCTTTTTATTTAATATCCACCATTTACATTTTATTTTGTTACATTTCCACCATTTATTATTTGTTTAATAACAAAAAACTGAATTATTCCGCGCATTTTAGCAGATATACTTTTACTATACTACCTTGGTTTACAGTAATAATGCGGAATCCTTTTTCCAATATCATCAAATTTGAATGAGTACAGGCTAAAATATTGTAGCATTAGGTAATACTTATTTCCATTCGATTTCAACTGATATTAAAATGAGTACCTGTAGAGAAAAACTTGCGGCCTTTTTAAAGTCCAAGGAAAAGTGTGTCCTTCTATGCAAGTAGTGTTCCCGCATAATCAATACCTAAAGTTCTAATAATTATTTTCACACTTATCGAACACCATCGGAGAGGAGGTCAGGCAACACGTTTTCCGTGTGATTTCATACACACATCAAGCGTGGCGGTGTTCGATGTTCAGTTGTTCGTCTCTGTCACTTTGATGTCTGGCTAGCGTCGGGAGGCCACCTCTACCGCCCGACAGCCACCACCAAAGCTTTTCCATAGCCCTGTACCACGGATAGGCCGGACCACGCCGCTATCCCATGTACTGCCTATGTGCCAGTACATAGACAATTTTCAGTCCCTGAAAATTTCAGTTTATAGCTGACTGCGAAACCCCTTTCACAATACCCCCAACCTGTCTATACCTACAGTTTAAAACAAAAAAATACCAAAACAAATAACTGTAAGTCCAATTCTTTTACGTATTCTAGTGATTTTACCCCAGCTTTCGAATTTATTTTTGTTTTTTTTTTCCGAAAATTTGCAACCCTATATATAAGCGCATATTTCGCTTTTCGCTTTTTTGTGTGGTTAATGGTGGTGTTTTCTGTTTCAGAAATTAACAATTAGAACACAGTACAAAAGAAACTAATCGTGATATAAATTTTCGGATATAATGTTCCTAAACTTTTCACTAAACACTCGCAGTTTGCTATCGACGAAGAATTGCAAGAGGATCAACAACAATAATCATTTATTAATTTAATTAAATTAATTTATTAAACAATCTTTTAATCTAAATCAAAGGGCACACTTATAATTCGTTTTAACCGTAAACCTAAATGTTTAAAGTAAGTTAAATTGATTGAACGGCTGCATCGGGCGATTTAAAACATCAAGCAGGCTCAATAATTTAACTTCGTCTTGATTTTTTTAATAATAAGGGCAATAATCCATCCACTTGATTTTAAAACAATAGTTTTACAATAGAAAAACTGGGCATATATATATATACACATAAACGGGCTAAGTTTGTGAACTTTTATCTACAACCAACACTGACAGTGAACGTTCTTCTTCGTTTCGATTATCCGATCTCATAAGTTTTAAAAAATTCTATTCGATTTCGAAATAAAACATCTGTGATCAAACTTGATAACGTTGAAAGGAATTTACAATTTATTTACAAGTTTAGGTGTACTTGAATAAAAAAAGAAATTAAGAAATTATTTTAACAAAAAAGCAAATCATATTTTTACAAAATCTCGACTAGAGTGCCTTATACCGTCGGCCTTATACAAAAATACTTCCTATTAGAAAATTTGTATATTAATAAAAAATAAAAAAAAAACAAAAAAATATAAAAATATACATTGTGGCTTATATTTGGTACAAGTACAAAATTGTTATAAAAATTAAGAAACTGTTAAAAATAGTCAAAAAGAAACCTAATCGTGACTAAATAACTCGTATTCGACCACTGCTTACCGATAACGACAAATAAACATAATAAATAAAACCAGAAGTGACGTTTCCAACAAATATATACAAAAGGGTGAGTTAAATATTCGTGTAATTAGATTTTTGTACGAGCATGTAACTAGTCTAGTAACTTGGAATTATTTTTGCATGACCGTTTTTAAAATTGCCGCCATTCTTTCGTTTCTTCAAACCGCATGCGCCAGTTAAAAAACATATTAAACCAGAATATGTTCGCCAAACGATAATTTATAAAATTGTTGTACGTCCCGTGCAGATACTGTATAGACAAATATCCAAAATGGCTCCTATCGTGACGTCATGTCCCCCCTCTAATTTATCCAATCAAATCGGTTGCATTTGAATAGATAATTTTTAAAATTATATGAATTCGCATAGGTGGCCACACCCTTGTTAAATAATATTGTATTGATATTTTCCAAAACTAAAAATTATTTTAAAAACACAACATGGTGCCTGTAGCTGGGGTATTTCCATAATTAACTAATATATTAAAATTAACTAATGAAATGTTCAAAACAGGAAAACGATTTTTAAATTCGTGATTATATAAATCTAATTGATATGATTCATATATTATCTATAATAGCACTCGTACAGTACGCACTGTAAAAGTTGAGATGTGATGTAAAAGAAATTTGTTTTTGATATTCAACCATCAACAACTGTCAAGGAAGCCAAGACGACGCTGCTTTTCTACGGCTTCAAAACGATAACGTTGTTCAAAATTTTTAACAATAATTCGAAACAGTACTGAAAAAGTATTGTTTACTACATAACTGCAAATTTACTTTTGCTTCTAAAATAATTAACTTTCGAAATACTGTTTCTATTATTATATAGTATTTTATAATCCATCAGAATGCTATATAATCGACGATCTTGATCAGAAACAATGATTAAAGTTGTTTTATTTTGAACCACTCTTGAGAATAATGCTTATTACACTGATAGCTGCAAGTGTTACTTACAAATTTAACAGCAAATTATTGTAATGCGTATCTATACAGTTTTAACAACAGAAGCCGCCTTACTATAGCATCAGCGCCTCCACCATATTTAATAATATCAGGAACAGTTCGGTAGCCTGTAAAAAAACTCCTCATAGTAAAAGTCAAACAATACCTACTGAACACTATGAGCTAAAATCAGTATTCTGATTTATATTTGACGTTGAAATCTGGTAATACCTCGGTAATACTACTATAACTAGTTTTTCAAATAAAATTTGGTCTACATTTGAAATTCTTTTACAGTCTTAATGTGCACTTTTAATGCTTACCATCGAGTCTCATTTTCAATGCAAATCTAAAAAGGTTTTTTTGTATTTAATAAAAGTAGAATCTAGAAAACATCAAAGACTAGGAGAAAGCCAGAACAGAAGCCTTCGTTGTTGTTTATACCAAATGATTTCGCCATCTTTGGACTAAGTATCTGGCTAAGATTGTAAAAAGCCGTTATATTATTTTTGGAATACTTTTATAATAAAATACTTAGTTATTCACATTGCGCAGTTTTTTTAAATCGTCTTATATTTTGTAAAACAGAATCAGTCGATTAAACCATCATTTACAAATTAATGCAGGAGTTAACTTATCTTCTTCTTGTATTACCACAAATCCACCACAATAACGTTCTTCCTCCTGTTCTCGAAAATGGGATTAGTACTAATATAGAACCAAAAAAGTCCGTTTAATTTTGATTTTGGAGACAGATGAACTCATAAGAATGCATTATATCCAGTATCATAGCCATTTTGTAACTGGTACAATCAATAGCAACATATATACCATATAACCTTAAGTATATATCCAACGGTAAGAGAATAAACAATTTAAGAAAGGCAAAGGTTTTAGAATTATTATATTTGCCAAATTAAAAAGCAGATAGCAAAAAATAACTTTGCAGATGCGTATATTATTTTTGAAAAACAGTTGAATCGTTTGACTAAGGTTATTTTTATTCAAAATTCAACGGTGCAATTTACGCTACTATTTCTGAAAACATCCTGTATAAAATAATAATTATTATAATTGCTCATTAAATAATAATTTCTGAACAGTATATTTAACATTACAGAACATCATAGGAAGAAAAGATACGTTCGCGTATGAAAACAAGTAAAATAAATGAATATGGCATTGGGAAAACAGTTACAATTAGCCTGAAAAATAAAGCCTCCAAAAATTGCCTTGAAGTTTATTTCGTAGTATTCTTTCTGGCAGACTAAAAAATAGGTTAAAACTAAAAATACTTTGATGCAAATGAAGGACTGTCTGCATTGCACAAACTGATTTCAATAATAATGGACCAAAAGTGCGATCACAACGTATGCAGTTTTTCAGTGTACGGTCGCTCACCTATGTAGATTTTTTATCTCTGTTGCTAAATTTGACTAGTTCCAGTAGAAATAAATAAAGGGGAGGTCGAATATGTTATTTGTTGTTTCACAAGTGAGAATATTCTAATAGTGTAAATCTCGATATTGGCGCACATTTTTTTGTATTCAGGAATTAAGGATAATGTCCAAATATTTATTACATAAAAATAATATTATTAGATATATACAGAAAATGTAATTTCCAGGGATATTTTTGTTTATTTAATATTATGCTGATGTACCTAAATCTTACTACATTTTTTGACGGCAATATTTTTCCTTCAATTCTATGTAACATATAATAAATAATATTTATTATATCATAACATTCACTGCTTCTATATTACCTGTAATTTTTTAATGGTATTAAATCAACGTTGTTAGCAGTAAAAATATTTGATTTACTTTTCATTGTCTGAAGAAATTTTAGCGAGATACAATGCACGATAACTTAGTGATGAAACATGAAAAAGATTTTTTTTCTTTAATTCTCGTTTTTCTCGACACATCTTGTCTGATTATGACTATTTTTGGATATTTTACCACTTCCTCTTGTGAAGTATAAGCTAAGACCAACCTCAGTGTTTTAGTTATCAAAAATTTAAAAAAAAAACAGACAACGCTATAACACTAAAGTCACCTTAGTTTGTACCTAATAAAATTATTAATGATACATTACGTATTTTCAAAATATATATTGGCATATACCTAGTTTAACCGATGCAGAAGTTGTTAACGTTTCGGTGAAATTATATATACCTTCTTCAAGGCATGTTTATAAATAAATTGAAAATATTAAATAATTAGCCAACTTAATTCTTATGTCAATATTTGAATTTTTTTAATTATTCAGTTCGGCCGTCTAAAACGTTCTGTTCTAAGCAAATCATAGAATATATCCGGCATATAACCTAATAAATATTACTGCCGATCACAATAAAGCAGTGCAATGACATTTTACAGTGACAGTCAACATAAACGGCCAAACACTCTTAGATATTTAAAAGATAATAAGACTATATTTTAAGCACTGCGTCGAAGTGTGAGTCACGCCACAGGTAAGCTGGAATACTTCTTACGACTACATTGTCGCAAACGTCAAAAAAAGATGTATTAGACATTACAGATGCATACGGTAAGTGCATAGAACGCCTAACATTAAAGATAGATTTTATATTTTCCAGTGTAAACTAAACTGAAAAAAGCATAAAAGAACCGAAAGAGTGTTTCAACTGGAAAAATAAAACAAGAATAAAATGCATTGACCTACCCTACACAGATTCTGTTAAGTATAGGAGGCTGTGCATGTATACATATAAACCATAGGCGCGCGCGCTCTTCGCTCCGTTACTGTAAAATATATTTAAGATTAACGTGCCATAAAACTACATAACATTATTTCCTTTTTCAATAAGGTTCACTTAAATGTGTTGGAATGATAATCTCGAGAATAATTTACTGAAAAAATACAACTATCTAAAGGCCTCTAATAACTTTCAAGGTTAGTTACTTTACCCTTCCTTATTTCGAAAAAACATAGTATTTCTTATAGTTTCGAATTTGGATTATCCTGGAACAGTTTTAAATACTTATCCAGATGCATTATTAGCTTAACAATTTTATTAATGGTCAGTTATTTTGACTCGTTTTGGAAAATAAGTCTGTATATTAAAATTGTATCAGAACACCAAGTGCCGAGATATGCAAACAAAATGTGTTTAAATATGATAAAATAAGCGAATAACAATTCAACTGACATCAATGTTCTTATTTAAGAATAACTTACTTGGAAATATGAGAAGGTAGCAATCCTCTGCTTCGCACTCAAAATTTCATGTCAACCAGTAAGGTTAGCCTCTTTGTGATGTCAATGATGTTGTTGGGTGAGGTTTTGTCCAGATCAAAAGATACATTTTGCCAAGTAGGGTAAATGATCCGTTCTTCTTTAAGACAATGACATAATATATGTCCTGATAATTTCTACTTTCAAGACACGATCAACACACAGTCTCTAGACCTAACTGTACTTGTGGAGGGATATTTTAACCATAAGCAATGCCCAGTATAATATGTCAATCTAAGCTTTTAGGTATTTTAACTATAACAACCTTTCAGCTTTTTTTCTCTATAGCTATACCAAAAGTCGATTGTGTAGCTACAGTTGTCGTTCCCCTGGAAACGTGAATAAGCAGACATCTAAGCCAGAGTTACGATGTTGTTAGTTCTCAAATGCTTCCGAGCTTTCTAAGAATTTTGTACAGCTTTGAACTGCAACGAGGACATTCAAAGCTGCTATTTATCTCAGAAGATTTTTTATCGATCTGCTTGTACGTTGCAATTGTTTCATACTTCATGCACATAACTCAACGACATGACAATGCGTGGGAAAAAGGTACAAATACTTACCAACAGCCTAATCCTTCGATTGCTAGGTTTTATCCCGTTTTAAGCTTTCTAACACTTTTTTTTGCTATAGTTTTTGAATCTATTACCCTTGAACCAAGGTATCTGTTAGTTAATTTTTTAACTAAATAATATAAGAAATAGTTTGTGGTAATTTCAACTAAATTTATTTTTTTGTGGGTTGCAGGTCTATAAATCTTATTCTCAAATGATAAAAAGCGTTATTGTCATTCCTTTTACTTAGTAAATTATTAATTTGACGCACGTGTTTAACAGTTTTGTTCCAAGTTATACAGCTTTAAAGAAGATAAAGAAGAAAAATTTGACATTTGTTATACTTTGCTTTTTATTTCCTTCCGAGTTTAAAATGAAAATTATCAATAAATTATTATAATAACGAAATCAATTGTTATTTTTCTTGGTTCAATTTTCTTGCATCTTAAGTACAGATCTAAGTTAGAGATAATTTGTAACATCTCAGACCAAAATCAAATGCTATAATATAACATATTTCACAGTTTGAAAATATGACAAAATTAAGGAGATAATTTTTGAAGATAAATTAACTTTTTGAAATGAAGTTATCCCAAAATTTGTTATTTGCGTTGACTGAACCAATATTTTTCAGACAGGAAAAGAGCAAGCTATGAAATAGATCGTCTCAAAAACCATGTATACAGCGTATACCTCTACAAAGCGGTATTTATTTTCTTTATGCGGCTAGCGCCCTACAAGCTCCGGCACTGGCTGTGCCTAAGTCGTACTATGCGTGGGACAGAGACAGCTACACATCTTAGTTCGTTGACCTAGGTTTTCTTTCTCCAGTACTTTATTTGCATGTGTTTTTTTCTATCTTATTGCGTTCTTTTACAGCCTAGTTTAACTGAAATAACTCAACTTGTGATAGGTTATGGTTGTTAAGAATTTATTTTTATGTCATTTTTATCTTCCGTTTTTTCTTACGATTTTTTCGACTTTGTTCGAGTTTGTTCACATTATAGTTATTTTTGCTCTTGTAAATATTATTATCAGGACAACGTACGCAAATATTTAGCGTTGAAACAGATGTATCAGGAAGGGACTCTTCGGAAGAAGCTATGTTTAATTAAAATTCACGTAATGATGAATGACAAATGTTGTTTTTAATTGTTGTTGACAGAATTTAAATAAAAACTTATTGCATAACACTTTATGCAACAGAGTGCCTTCTACGTTATCGTAATAATTAATGGAGACAAAAAAATTAGCTAGACACTGCTAGAATTTGGAAAAAATTGATAAAGTTAAAATACAATTATACGGATCTCATCTTTTTATAGCTTTTCTTAGCTTGTATTTTGTACAGTTTTAGACACATTTTTTTCTTAAATATCACCAGTTCGATTTCAAGGTCTCAATTTTTGGAACGAAAGCAATTGTAAAGCTATATATACGTCTAAACTATCTTTAAATTTAGGGCATCTTTAACGAAAAACTATACATAGGATCTATATTGTGCGGCCTTTACTGGAGCATAAACAAATATAGGAAATATACTCGCATCTACAACAACAATATTTTCATAATGATAAAAACTGATACGGCTGAAAAAAATTGGATAACCATTATAGAATTTGCAAGCTAAATAGAACTCTATTTACTTTGTAAATTAGGATTGACGGTAAGGATTTTTGTTGCTATGTGAGATAAAAATTCGACGCAGTTTGACTTTGTGAGTAAGGACAAGGAGGGCTTCCTATTTTCGCAATATTGAGTACTGATAATGAGAATTATACGTACAATCTGTTATGTTCTTTTCGATAAGTATATTATATTATTTTATGCAATTTTTATTAGGAACGAAATAAAGTAGTCAAAACAAAGTCATTATTTATAGCATTTAGTTATATTAGAAATATAAAAACAGATTTAGCCGGTTGAGGGAACATAACGTTGTTGAAAATACTGGGTATTTCCAAGTCATTTAAGAGAAGATAAATTTGTATCCAAAAACTCTTTCTTCTGTTGTTATTTGTGTAATTAGATTTTTTTTTAAATTGATATGCATTTGTACGAATTATATCCTTTATTTATTTATTTGTTTTTGTAGAAAAAGGACAATTTACCACATGTAAAATAAGTCATGAAAACACCTTAGACATACAGTACGTCCAAGAGTAAAAGAAAACTTTTCAGTTAAAACTACTAGTCGAATTGTCTAGTGTAAATTGAGTCGCTGATCCTTGTTGGCAATATAGTGTAATAGTGACGAAGGGAAGTTTATGTCATACGTCCAACTCAGTCAAGTTACTTAGAATAGTCAAACTAAATACAATTTGTTCCATAGCTACAAACTAAATGCAGTTTATCCAATATATCATTATAATTATGTGATTATGGTTTCGTTTTGGACGAAAGTTATTTCTCTGTAACTTCATCAACATACATGCAACAGATTTTCTTTATTTTTACAAATTTCAAAGTCTACTTCTCAGATATTCAAACAGTTATACCAAAATTTACAGTATATAAACATTGTTTTTTATATAGAAGCTAAATGTAACAAAATTAAATCCTAATTTCCTAGAATGTAATGACAGAAAATTACTGCAAAGCCTCTTTTTTGATAAACAAGGATTAATTCAATTAGAAGTTCATAGAAAACAAATAATTGTAAAATCGATAGTTATATCAAAAGATTTATGAAATTTAAAACTTTTATTACAGCTCTGATTGGATTTTGATTCACGAATGATTTATGTTAAAAATATATGCAAGAACTGCAAAATAAAGTTTTCAATGTGTCATTCAGCATTTATAATGATTGTGAATATGGCATATACTGAAGGAGATTATAGATACCAAGGAATAACATGGACTTATAAGTAAAAGACAAATAAATATAGACTTCATCTTGCTTTAAAAACAGTGGGAACGAAAATGAGAATAAAGCATCTAATTTTTCTGGTTTAATCTATATAACAGAAAAGTAATAGAAGCATTTGCTTTTCTGCTAATTAATTTTCTAATATTGTCATCACCGGTCTCTTCCATATTCCTGGAATGCTAAAATACTGCAAAAAAGAAAACATTTCATCCAATTTTTCAAAGTGTTGATCTGACCCAGAACTGGAAGCATTGGAATTAAGATAAAGACAATTATTTCGTCATAAAGATCGATAACTCAAATCCACTTGGTAATATCAATCAAGTGGAAATCAGTTTTAAACATTTTGATAACAATTCTCATTAGGCCGATGCCATAATGGATAAATAAGGAAGGATTAAATCATTAACACACGTAGCATCTGTTATACAAAATATAAAATATACAAAAACGTAATTAATTCATTTTTTTAAATTATAGACGAATTAACCTTAGCGAAATTGCATTGTGGAAAAAATAATTATAACAACAAGGTTATTATTGCATATCAATTATCAGCACAGTTTTTTTGCCGGTCAAGTTTACTAACATCGATCTTCTTCAATGCCTCAATGTCTAATCTAAAGGACTTGAGTCTTCCAAATCAATTGATGTCATTTCCCGAGATTTCTAAACTACCAAAAGATTGCTTGTCACTTCATTAACTTAGGAGCTGTAAAAAATAGTGTAGTATAAGGGCCGGTGATTCTTCTGGCATTCCTATAGGATATGCACTAGATCCGTTACTGTCTTAATGCACCAAGCTGGTCCAATTGGTCTCAGTATGTCTATTATACTAAAATTTATGTAAATCCATTTCGTCAAGTGGAACACTCCAGTAAGATTTAAAATTGTGCAAACATTGATCCTACAAATGCAATGGTCTCCATTTTGATCAATCAAATCCTAGAACTGATAATTTTATCAATAATATCGTTGTCCTTGCGTTGCAATATGACCTTAGAATGACCGTATTTGAATACCCATTCTGATACAACCATATAACCAACTACACGAAAGCATTTAGCAAGTGCTGTATGTATTTCGCAAAGTATTTTCCTATAAATCTCTACAATACCTGTATTACATCAGTCAGTATGATGTTTGATGTTTGGTAATCTAATAATTTTCAGACATAAACATCAAATTTAATGAGTATGGAGTGCTGATATTCTGCGTGATAACTCTTAATATTCTTTTAAGTGAATATGTTTTTGTTAAAGCTTTTGTACAACCTTTCACCAATATAAAAAGGTTACGAATAGTATTATTATAACTGCGGAAGATACTGCCATATTGGCCACCGATAAAGGTTTTTTGTAATTATATTGATCACTTTGTACATGGCAGGGGATACGATTACCATTTGTCACCAAACAATACTTCATGTTGGTATACCTTCACAAAATCTCCGATCAAGAAGTAAAGGCGCGTATTACACAGTTACCCGACCATTTTTGCGCGCATTGGCGTTACATGTCATGGAGAGAAGCAGACGCATTTATAATATATAAACTCCCTATTAATCTTAGTCATAATGCGGCGAAACAAAACAAAATAGAGTACGAACATACGGTATTTGAACTCAAGACCTTTAAACTCGATGTCAAACTACTTCTAGTTGCACTGCCATCACCATACGATTGCTCAACAGGTAGAAGCATCACCGGCGCTGTCCAGAGCTGAATTCCACATGCACGATTAATTATATTATACTTATACTGAATAATTATTGCTTTTATTTATTGCTATGCGGCATGAATGTGAATTTGTTCGTAGTATGAAGCCAAATTGGTATGTACTGCGTTGCGTTTTTCTGACGTAAGTTACCTGCTACAATCTGTAGGTGGATATGGTACCAATAAAAGTAAAATAGAGTACCTTAATTATGTATTTTAGATTACCTGAATAATCTTCAGTGAAACTAATACTAGTAACAGAATAGAATGATTTGAAGCAAAAAAAAAACTGTTAATAGTTGCGATACTTACCAGATATTTTATATGGTGATTTTAAAAATGGAATTAGAAAAGAAATGAAACGAACATAAATATAATTTGTTTCAACGTTTATACAAAACCTGAGTTCACGGCATCATACATATTCCAAAAATCAAAAATGCGTTGAATTGATTTAAAATATGCTGATAACCAGTTAAAATAAGAAAAAATCCAAAAAGAATATTGGTTCTAATATATGTTCCTCTCCAGAGAAGAGTACAGTGGCTGCAATATAAAGTTTTCCTTTTAAAAGGGTTAGCCGTTAGACTAGTAATAAGATTTTTGAATTAATCAATAGGTAATTAATTATTAGGTCATGTCAATACTCATCGATAAATGTTTTTGTCTAGGCATATCTGTGAAAGACAAGCAATTAACTCGTCATAATTTCAACAAAATATGATATATTAATTGAGAGTGGAAACCTTTATATTGCAACTTATTTTAGATAGTATAATATACCAATAACATTTTAAAGAAAGTCCTATGCCAAACGTCTTTTACATCTGAAAACACAGACTTATTTAAAAGAAAGTATTTTTGGCAAATCATTAATTTTTTACCAGACCCTTGTACACTACACATTTCCTACCAATTGTCAATTCAACACCGCATTTAGGAGCACCCTATATAATATTTTGTATTTTCAAGAAAAAAAACTTTAAATAAACAAACACGCATTTTAAAATTACGTAACCATTATTTAAATTATACTTCAAATTAAATCAGGACTCCCAGTCATTGGTTCAGAAAACTAATTAATGGTATCGTTGCGATAAAGCGATGTATACGGTTCCCTGTCTAGAAAGATAATGATGTTTTCTTCCATATTTTTCGAAGAATAATTATCTAAACCGAATACTATTAGATAACCAGAGAACGAAACCTCCTATATTTTTATCATCTCAGCCAAACGAACAGCTTAGACCATTATTAGCAATATAATTTGTCGTTTGGCTTATTTACTCTGATTATTTATTGTGGGCGCTTATAGATTTTATTAACGGCCATTTTTTTATAATCGATATCTTTTTTATAAGCAGCGGCAAAGCTGCGGTAGCGCTAGTGCGTAAAATTTCGGGATTACATAATTTAGCAATAGTACTAAAAAAACTATCCATAACTTAGGTAAATAATTTATAATAAAAATATTAAGCTTGTTTTGATTCATATAGCGAACAGCTCTGGAGATGTTCGAAATAACTGGTTGTTTCAATAATAACACCAGCGACAATCAGATGAGAATTGAACTGGGTAACTGTTTAGAACCTTTCAAATGCAGAACCAAAACAAACGTTAGAATGAATTTTTAGAACTGAATAAATAAGTTGTTACCTATATATGCTTTATTGCTTAATTTAAAATTTTTGGTTGTACAAGTAAGTTTATTTGTAAATGATGATGATGATGGCGATAAAGACGATGATGATGACGTCGACCACGACGATGACAGTGACAATGGTGAAAAATATTCTATTCACATAAAGAAATTATATAAATATTATTGATTCTAAATGTGAATATATTTCCTTCTGCCTTTGCAGAAAATAGGGAAAGAGGAAAAAACTACGTTATCTACGTCATCATGACAACTTTAACCAGAACTGCTTAATTATAGAAGAAAAAAAATTGAATATATATGCTTTATACCATTTAGGAATGTAGACAGTTTATTCAAAGGTAATAGTGCTAAACTTTTGTTTTATTGGAGAAGGACAGGACAAAAAAATATCTCGTTTTATAAAGGCGCCAATTGTTTTCAATCATATTCCTAAGTAAGTGAGAATAATCGTTAAAATGTGACGTTGAGATAACAACAAAGGCGTCTTGCAAACGCATTTTAAAAGTTGATTTGAAGACAATTTAAGTGCGCTGTTACCGTGTATTAGCAGAGTAGTCTACAAGACACTAAGATGTTACACCCTTGACAGATACTGCTATCTAGTAATAGCAAAACTATTTATGGCTCAAAAAATACCGCTAACTGTATATTACGTGATCTTACTGTGGTAAATATGGCGATAATCAAAACAACGTGCATATCGACATAGATAATTTTAAGTTTCTCTTCTACAAAAAATTTAACACTTTTTTTCACTGGAGTAAAATACACGTAAAGGATGAACTTAGGAAAGGGTTGTGTTCATTTTTCTTACTTTGGCTTTTAAATGTGAAAAATTAATTGTTGAAGTTTATGTAAAAATTGGCAATATAAATACTAACACTACCTACCTAAGTTGAACTTTCTAATACCTAGTAATTCTTTTTAGTCACTTTAACAGGGTTTACAATTCCTAACTTTAAAATTGCATCGACATTTCACTATTTTAGGCAACAAATACGGCCACCAAATAACAACAACGAATAAACAAAACATCAAGCATTTCATTTTGGGCTTACTTTTGTTCTGTTTTACTTTTAGAGATTTCTATAAGAAACCAAGAATTTTATAATTCGTAGAGAGAAATACGGCTACTAAAATAGATATTACATTAATGTTCAAATATTCAAAAACAATTAAAAGCTAACCACATATTCTCACACACAGGCAAGGAAAATATGAAGAATATCGCAGCTATTTGTACAAGTTTTTTTTCTTTTAAAGTTTTTAAAACACAAACGTAAAGTGCGAACTGAAATAGCTGGAATACCTTTACCATTTCGAAGAAATGCAAATGAAGATATGACATTCTATACACTCAGCTTTAGGTATGAGTTAACCAGTAGGATATGGCGATTATCTTTTCGTCAAACGTATTTCGAAATTGTTAGTAGTATGCAATAATCGAACCAGAAATCCTGTTCACACAAACTCGTATTTTGAATAGGACTTGCATTTGATTCTATTAACAGTTTTAAATTTGGTATGCAATAGTTTCTTTACCATATAGCAAGAAAATCCACATGCAACGTTAGGTCTCCTTAAATTATTTATCTTGATAGTTTCAGAATAAAATTTAAAAGGAAAGAAATTGTTGAATTATTAATGTAGCGGTGGCAGTTTATCGCATGCAATGCGTTGTTACATAACTTTAAAAATGTATTTGCACTCTTTTTAGCTTCCCGACGTAACGTGGAACATGTGTACGGTTGACAACAACTGTATATCGAAGAAGCACCTAATACTGTATTTTTATTGGCGTCGTATCTCACTGCCACTTGAATTTATCGAAATAAATTCCTTCCCTGAAGTGTATGAAACCAATTAGCGTTTTTAATTCCCCTTCGAGTAGGTTGATATTTTTCTACTCTTGAGAAATGTATTTTTAAAAGCATATTTTTGCCCATTCAGTGAAAACCAAAAAAACCATATTAACATACATAAAAATAAAAAGACTTGTCTAAAAGTCTTCCGAAATAAGAATTAAAGTGCAAGAAATATTTTGTGCTCTATAAACTTTGGCTAGCGTGGTTTGGAATCGTCAATATTCATGTCACATAAAAATATTTTGAGCCCTTTAGTAGTTAACAAAAGTTTAAAAGACATTTTGCTTAGCGTGGTCTGAAATCGTCAATTTTCATCGACTAAAGTAACACTTTAGTTTCCCAAAAATAAGGATTAAATTAGCTAAAGTGTAAGAAATATTTTGCTTAATGTAGTCTGAAATCGTGAATATTCATCGACTAAAGTAATATTTTAGTTTCCGAAAACAAGGACTGACTGCAAGCTAAAGTGCAAAAATTATTTTGTGGAGTATATAAACATGAAATCGTGAACATTCATCGATTAAAATAACACTTAGTTTCCCAAGGTTAAGACTAAAGTAGCTAAAGTGTAATAAATATTTTGCACGTTGGGTCTATAAGCATGAAATTATTTTGGTTACAATTTTGACTGCACTGGTATTATTCGTAAGCTTATGCATTTAGTTAGCATAAGTGTCAAGTATTATATAACAAAAGAACTAAAGTGTATTCCTGAAAAGAAAATCTTTTTAACCTTAACATGTCAAAAACATAAAACCCTGTGAAGTTATATACTAGTATATGTCACATATAAATATTTGTATTAGTGTAGTAAATGTTCGTTGGTCTTTATTATATGGATTCAAAGTAAAAAATTTAAAATATTAAAAATAACATTTAATTCACAATATATCTATTAATTCTTTTTTTATTAAACTAAAAATAACTGATGTAAGAATATAACTGTAATTTTCTTATTTTTTCGTAGGTCACTTTTCCTTTTAGAGACAAAATTAGGCTATTTCCAAACTGAAATATATGAATATCTAAAATAGAAAATACACATTTTTAAATGTTAATTAATTCAAAAAGCTTTGGAATGATGGAATGACATAATTTTACGTAAAATGCATTGAATTTAATAAATTTCGTGACTTACATGATTTTCCAGGTATAACCTGAAAATATAAAAAAACTATTTTTTTTAATAAACCTGTAATTGGGGCTTTAATGTTTTAAAAAAGTTTTTTTTTACTTTCATAAAAAACGAGTAGTTATTACATAAAAGTTTAATTTTTAATGTTAATGTTTAACTAAAACCTAAGTAAAAAATTGCAATACATATTTTATTAGTAAATACACAATTATTATTAAATTTATTTTCACCACGGAGTACATATTGTTTGCTTTTGAGTACAGAAATCTGATTAGAAATGGCTTCTAAATTTGGAAATTTATAACAAGATAAAACCAGTTTGGTACATTCCTCAATATCAGTTGAAAAACAAAAAGTAATTTTTATCTCACTTGTACAATTTTTGCTGTAAGTAATAATAGAAATTGTCTACAAAAATTAATTCTGGAAAAAGAGTTCAATTCCGATTAATTCTGTACCCATTTATGAGTAAAAAGAAGTTGATATAATTTTGAATTTATTTTAAATAATCACTTAATTTGTTATATTTTTTAGTGGCATTAAACGAGAGTCGAAAACTTACTTTTACATTATGGGAATTGTATAATTGTTAAACATTATATTAAAAATTTTAATCGATATACAAAGAAAGGAATTATTACGATCTTGGGGAAATTATTTTAAAATAACGAGACTTGTGCAGTGGTAAATATAATAGAAAATATTCGTCATTATATCACACCGACCCGACGTAAAAGAAAAGCTCAAGATCGTGTTATTAGTCCAATATTTCACAAAGTTCAATTACTTACGGCCGCTCAAAAAAATGTAGATACGTACTAGGCTGCATAAGAACTATTTTATATATACCCATGCACTTATTGTGCGTCTTTATCCTCAGCATTGCAAATTCAATACATCGTCCTTATGCAATTTTGTTCTTTCCCCCACCAATGCAACCGCCTTCGTACATAGCTTTCTTATACATACTACTAAGATTCTCAACTGTTTCAAACTGAAATCATAGATATCTATGGTTTAAAATGACCATAATAATAAAAGTAATTTATTGCCACCACATACATGCGAGATAATGTTAATAAGAATAATACAGTGCGAAAAGTTCACACGTTGAGGAATTTTTCAGTGGAAACACATTTAACTAGTGAGGTTAGAATATGTGATTTTTATGTGTATCAGTGTACAAATTGGCTATAACCATTGGTGATTAAAGAGACTAAATGTGGTTAAAAATATTCAATAACCGTCTTCGATTTGCCTCAGTTCAAATTTTTCTTTTCGAGTTCTTTCAGACACCGTTCGCGCGCAAAACCAGCAAGTATTTTTTTTTATTATTATCTTTCACATGTAATATTTATCTTGTAAATAGTACTAGACAGTTAAATGTAGGTTAAACTTTTATACATAATATTTAAAAGCACTTCCTAAAGAGAACCCAACAAAGTAAGTCGTTCAAAAATAATCAATAACTTTAAAATTTACATAAATAAAATCTCAATTCCATGCACGCTTATAATTGCATATCAAGAGTTTAATATCAAAAAAATGGCTGCAGAGTATAAAGAATATTGTTGAGGTTTTAGGATAAAAATAGATTATTTGTACAGCCATCTTGTTTTTTATATTAACAGTGGAAAAAAAATAGCCAACCATTTTTTCCGAATCCGTGTAGTCCCTCCCATAATTTTTTATCAGATGTTTGCTCGGCACTTATCTTCTTCGAAAAAAATAGTTATAAGCACTTAAATTAATGATAAAAAATCACTCGCTTCGTATCAAACATTTTATTTTGACTCGTAAAATATTTTTCCTTTTTTTAAAGTTGGCAAACTCAAACCCGGGGTTTATTTTTAGATATCTTTTGTTGAAAATTAAATATTCTCCAGAAGTTAAATTAATGTGGTGAAAAAAAACTTGAAAGAAGAAAAAAGTGTTGCATCAGTTTAAAAGTATTTTGTAAATTTGGAAGCGCTGTGGAAACTCGATAATTACAGGGAAAACGTTTTTCTATGTAAGTTACCACTATCTGCATTTTCTTATTCTATTTAACAGTTCTGTGGCAGAAAATATGGCTATAAACTTTCTAATATTAATTATATTGTCCTATTACCGAAGGAAATAGTTTCTTGCCGCTTTTATTTCATTAACTTGGCTTTTTTTGCACTCAAAATTGAAGTTTCATTTGTTCCACTAATTTAAACACAGGTATGCAGATACGTATCGAATGAAATTGGTAGTATTGGCAACTTACACCTACGCGAGCACATATTTTTTCCATAGGCAAATATTGTCAAAAAAATGATGAATAATTCGTATGTCTTCGAACAGTCGCAATTTTATCTCTCAAAAATTAACAGTGCGCAAATTTCTTAACAAATGCATCTTAGTAGTATTTTTCTTCTTTTCGTTCAAATATACCTACCTTTCAAATGCAAACTAAAAATAAAAAATTAAAAATGTTTTATAAATAACTACCTACATATTTTAACTTATAGTAATATACAAAATAGTAAGCTGCAAAGCTAATTTTCACCTTTTGTTATATTTATGAATAACAGCTTTAACTCCTTTTTTATTAACTTTTTATACTACAGCACAATTATTCATTTACACTATTTAATACCTACTTCTGTAATAAATACGTACGCCTGTCGTTAATATTCCGTTGATGCTTGTTAACTGTTTATATATAAGATTATTTAAATAAATCAACCAAAGGCTTTCTTGCTACAGAATTCACACGATGCAATATAATTACAAAACGAGTTCTACTAATTTTTGTTCTAAACGTTTAGCGTGCATTAACAATATTTTAAATATTTCCTATAGGCCTCGTTTACCGTAGACATTTATTGAAGAAATGCAATTTTAATTTGAATAAATTATAAATAATTAATTATTATACTATGGTTCCGTTCGTTTTGTATGGTATTTGATCTATATAAATCGCTAGAAGAAAGTTTCCCACGAAGGGCAATACTTTGGTTTTTCTTGCTCGTAACCAGTTCTTTTAACGCTACGTCTGTTACTGGTTACTTTCTGCTTGTATGTATTATAAATTTATTAAATGTTAACAGATGTAACGTAATCACATTTATATAATAGTCTCAGAATACGTTTCCTGTCAATTCATCTTTGTACACCCTGTATATACAGATATGGTGTACAGGATGTTGTGTGGTGCATGTGCCAACTATCTACATAATATACATTTCTCAAGATTGCAAATCCTAATCCTGCTAATTTTTTAAAACTCGCATTAGCAATGTATTTTACCTGAAATAAACAACATAACGTTACCAAGCACCCCTCAAAATCCACCCGCAGTCATATAACGAAATTGCTAATGTAATTTTTCTGGACTTTCTGAATAAAACTCGATTCAAGATTTAGTAGCTATCATTTTAAAATTTTAGTTTCCAGATAGATGCATTATTTCATTAAAAAATGTTTTTTTTACATATGGGGTTATATGCGGATAATGCACATTTAAGCATTCATCTGTTACGGTAAAATTTTATAATAGTTTTAATATACTTACGATAAGTAAAAATATTTTAACTCATATCCCATATTTTTCCAATAATTGTTTTGAAACTGCTTTGAATTAAGTATGACAATTATGTTAATATTAAATATATATAAATTATTATATTGATTTATCTGGGCATATTAATTTCATTAAATCATGGCTGCTATTTAATTAGTAATAAATGACCTCATATATTACAAAAATCTACGCACAGTAAACTATATTGCTTTTAGATATAAAAATAATTTCCTTGTTGTGTTATCCATATAAAAATATGAAAACATTTTCCTCAATTAAATATGAGGCAAAACTGAAAAATATCCATTATCGTCAAATATTAGGATAAGATTTTTCTGTATATGCATTTTTCAGAATTAATATTACAAATAATTGGTTAAATTGCTTTCGGTTATAATACTTTCAAATAAAAGAAAATTTATCAACATCAGCATATTTAAGAGTTTAAGTTTAGTTTTCTACCATCACAACTCATAGCTAAAATTATCGAGTTCAAAGAGAGGGAAAATATCGAACTTCTACATTAGAATATTTACAATTATTGACGCGAATTTTCAGATACTGAAAAAATAGCCGAAAATTCTCAGTCTGATGATACCAAGACATTTTTAAGCCTACAATAATTTTGGTTTATGAAAAGCACAATTTCAGGTAAATTATGCCACCAACTTCAACAAAAGTCATTAGATATACCTATGTATATGTTTTTATAATGGTTGATAATCGGTTTTTCTCAAAATTGCACCGGTCGTAGTTTTATTTTATTTTTTTTTTTTCATCAAGACAACAAATTATCAAATTGGAAAAAGCTGTTGAAGTCCATGACTTTCCTGATTGCATATTTTTCTATTCATAGTTTATTTGTTTGTGAACGTAATAGTTTTTTCCTGTGCAAAAAATATTTGTCAAATACAGTTAATATCATACTTCTTAGAAGCTTTTTTGTATACAAATGTTATATAAAGGTCATGCAATTTGTTATCGAAACTTACTTCTCTAATCTAATAAAAACAGGGTTGATTTTTATTTTAGCTGTTATCGTAGATAACAGAGTTCCAAGTTCATTCCGTATGCAGAGAAAAATTTCCGCAAAAAATGTTTTAGTATTAATTCAATCCCCGCCACGAGCGCTGTTTTTTTTTTTAAGTTTTATAAATGGTAAGGAGACAATACAGGTGCGTTTATTATTATTTTTTAATCCTCAACAGTTTGAGTAGCGCAATATCCGCCTTGTGGTTATCTTGCGATTTTTTCAAAAAATGATATCAGCGTTAACATAGAAAACCATGCCTGGGTCATGGTTTATTTATTCCATAACGTAAATTTATACGTATTTCGTACTGAATTTATTACAAAATGGCGGATTCATGTTTTGACAGGGTAGGTATCCGAGAACTTACTACTTTTAATTTATTTTAAAATAATTAAGCTAGTTCGAATGAATTATGATTTTTTATATAAATCTTGTGTGTGGCATAAATTTTTGTCTCTAAATGACCGTATAAAAGAATAATTCATATTAATCTAGACATATTTTATACTGCCGTTTAAAATTATTAATTTTCTCTATAAAGTACATTTTATATATAATTTAATGTCTATTAATACTATTTTGAAAAACAGATTTCTTGAAAACGTCCTAATATTTAAAGAGTAAGTATTTTAAAATAAAACGTCAACGTTTCAGTTCGCTCTTTATCTTCTTCAGGATTAGCATATACAATTAGTAGTAAACAGCATTCTCCTTTCTTACTATTTTCTTAAAGTTTTTTTTATTTATGTCTGTGTGAGTTGCAATTTTATTTAAAGTAAACTGATCAAAGAAAATTTGATGAAACACGTACTTCGGTTTTGGGTATAACATAAAACACAGAATCTATAGTTTGTTATAAATCCAGAAAATAAAATAAACTTAACATAAATTCTAAAGAGACTGCGGTGAAGTGAAAATAAATTTTGACTACCTTAGAATAACACAGAGGAGAAGAAGAATAAAGTAGATGGATCATTAGCAAATAGTTTTTTTAAGGAGTAAATGACTTAATATTTCTCTATACTTAATTATTTCTTCACATAACTTCTTCAACTGCATAATTTTTTGGTAAAACAATAAATTTTGAATGTGTTTTTTTTTTAGCTACTAGTGGTACTGATGCTAAAAATATTTTAATCAATTTGGCAACCGCATTGGTGCACGGCCATACACAATGTAGACAATTTCGCCAAGCGATATCACGGAAAAAATTACTATAGGTTAGTTTTAGAATAGACACCAATGAAGCTTTACTTTATGTTCTTTTTTAAATATCGTGTGGAATAATACCGATCAGCTATAGGTGCTGAGTATTCGCTAATAATATTGTAGCAATGGCTAAATTATCAGCAATTTAAGTTTGTTTGTTAACATTCTTAAAATTTTCGTTCGTATTATAATAAGTTTTTCTAGCAAATTATTATAAAGTATAATATTATAAAGTTTTATTCATAATTTAAAGATATGGTTTGGTGTTCCACAAGGATTCGTTATGATCTGCAGTTTGGTAGAATCAAAAAGACATATTTAGGTACTCACCTCAAACTATTTTTTGTTACGCGGAATTTTTAAATTTTCGTAATATCCCATATAATTTCTTCAATTACGTATATTAGCATTATTATTATTTTCAACATTTCACATATAGGTATTAAGTACTCTTAGATAACTGTACCTATTTCCCACATATCTTTTGTCGTTAACTTAAAAACATTTTTTAAATTATTCAGGAATTAGGTATAACTTTAGAATTATTTGAAGCTGAAGTTACAGGATATTATATGGCATTTTCACATTTTCTAAAATATCTCTGAATATGCTTGCGAGAAAATCAATATGACAGAAATGTTCTATTTTGTTAGAAGCAACAGGGGACATACTGTTATAAACTTGCAAAGTTCTTATGCCGCCAATATTTTGAAAAATACTATTTTAAATTCAATGTATTCATGGAAAGCCCGAAAAAAAATTATTGGCAGAAATCCTGCACTTTTTCAAGGTTACGCTCCGTCCAATAAAATAACGAGATTTTCATTTATACGTTGTTATATAAATAAAATTCGATTTCTAGGCAAAAAAATCCTACACATTATCTTTGTGAAACAAGCAATTCTAACAGTCATTTATATCAATTCAAGTGTCTGATAATGATAATATGTTAATAAATACTCTCAAATAGTTTGTTTTTTCGAATAACAATTAAAAGTAGTAATCAAATATACACACATATATTTGACAAAATTTGAACCTTTCTTCAGATTTCAACCCTGTACCTCGAAGCAGAAGCGTTTTTAAGAAAACTTACTTTTTTATTTTATCTGCCTCGATTCAAATTTTCAACATGGCCAATTAATCCTGAAAGATCCTGCATAGAGTGGATAAAAAAAGTATCTTTTTGATGGTAATTCTGTCATAGATAGAGCAAACTTGATAGAGGAGTCCTGAGTTTTTTTTCTAGAAAATAATAATGGCGAAAACCTCAAAACAGAGCGTTTTTCGGTATCACTCAGTTTCACAAACTCCCTGTAGCTCGAAAACCGTAAAGATACGGTTTTCGTCATCGTTATTTTTTCGAAAAGTGTCCAGAATTCGCCTGAGATCAAATTTGCTCGATATTAGAGCCACCCTGTACACTGACCCTTTTACATATACGACTAAGCCAAATTGACAATACGAAATTATGCTGATTTATTATGAAGTTTGTTATAGCGTTCTATTTGACATTTTAAATTTATATTAATTATATCTCAACTGTCGTATTAAGATTTATTTATTTATTTTAAACACCCAGAAAAAAATGACACTTGAAATCTAAAAACTTTGCTTCGATTGAGAAAACACTTTTTGTTCATTCGGTAGAACCATATACAGGGTGAATCAATTTTTAATGAACAAACTTCGAGAGTGAGTAGAATTTTGATGATTTAACTATTTACCGACAGGAACAGTGAAATAACTGAAAAAAGGCAAATTTACTATGTAACCGTAGCAGATATGAGCTTTAACATTATACAGGGCGATACAACTTTTCTTTTTTTCTCTAAATTAAGTATACGAACTGCCCATATCTTCGCCACTGGTTATTCAAAGTGTTTGATATTTTCACATTGTATGACACCTTAACTAACTACACTGTGTACCAAGTATGGCTTAAATAATATCTCCATTACTTTAGTAATTATACCAAAAAAATCAATTTTTTTCTTCAAATTTTAACACCCTCTATCTTCCTTATAAAGCCCCAAAATTATAACCATTATATAATAAACTGCCATTATTTTTGAAAGTTCTACTTACCCTCGAAGTGTGTTCATTCAAAACTGAATCACCCTGTATATTTGATATTTTAAATTTATATTTATTATATCTTAACTGTCATATTAAATTTATTTATTTATTTTAAATGCCCAGAAAAATATGACACTTGTAATCTAAAAACTCTGCTTCGATTAAGAAACCACTTTTTGTTCATTCAGTAGAACAGTATATTTGAACTCCGCTGTAAGATGTTATGACACTAGCGGAGCCATCTAGTAGAACTCCGCCCAAACAACCTTTCAATAGAGTTACTTCGATCCTAAACTCCGAATCCACAACTGGCCTGTGACATTTTTCGCTATGTTTGAACGCCGAATAAAAATTAATTATGCAGTGAAACTCAAAACCAGTTGGCCTTAATAAATAAATTTACAAATAACATATACATATATGAAAAAACAGCCATACTCTATGCGTGTTATATAATTTTTATCCTCACAAAGGCCTTATTATTTACCTACGTGTTAATTTCACCTGCTTACTCTCGTTACGCAACTTTACACTAAAAGTTAACCATTATGATTCACTCCGAGTGGTACACCTTTAACAAATTAAATATCGAATTAAAATTATGCGGAGAACATCAGAATTCCGCACGCAATTTTTTATGTTACAGGAAATTAAATTATCAATGAACAACTTTACGTACGTAGAAATGTTTTACATATACCTAGTAGGCAATTAAATAATTGAAAACAAATACGAAACGTCGAAACGTGCCCCCCCCCCTTCCGCCCCCATCAATTGTTAGACACCTGCCCGCTACGATTAATAAATATTAAACAACGTAATAAATCAGGAGGGTTTGAGGGTACATTAATTTTTGCAAATTATGAGATATAAGAATCCGCCGTAAAATGGTATTATTATACAGCACATGCGTAGGGGTGATATTATCTAAAGTTACGTTTCAGAGGAACACTTTATTTTTCGGGGTCTGCATTAGATATACGATAATGATTTTTTAACCACACATCGCTAAACTGTATTAATTTTCGTTAATAGAATGTTTCCTGTAGGCGAAAACGATGTAAATCAGGCACATTTGTTGGTAAGACGCACGGTGTTTAGAAGACATTTAGGTTACACAGGCATATATTAGTAAAAATAAATTAAATTCATCAGATTAGATCAATTCCGTTGATATTTGATGCAGTAGTATTGTAGTTCCATCAGATATGTTTTGCTTAGGACAACTAGGATACAGCCAGCTGGATCTTCCTATCTGACACTTATAAAGTTTTCTTGAAACCGCCGTCGATATCAAACATATCGTTATAAACATTAATATACAGTATGTCCCACCCTTAGTTTACACCTCCGTATATTTGTTTACATTTGCAGTTAATAAGGATGAAAATATTTTGAGCAAATTTTGTTTTTATTATTAATTATTAACTAGGAGCTTATAGGATAACGAAATTTCTGAAAAAAAAACGTAGTAGGTCTAGTTTCATCGAGAAATGCAATTAACAAAAAATTCTTGTGTATTTGGTCTATCTGAAAGTATTAGAAAACATATATATATTTTTCAGTTTTATAGAGCATTCATCTATTCTCAAGATTATGTTGTATTATTACAATAACGAGAATGACGTGAAATTATTGATAAGCCTCAAATGATCCACTATCAATTTTTTATATAAATATTTCTTCTCAAAATTTCAAAACGACAAAATTTTGTAAAATGTTATAAATTTCGAACAATGGGATTATATAAAAATAAATATAAGACTCTTACATATAGAAAAAAATACAGTTGGGATGATATCTAAAAAAAAATACAAATATAAAGAAAAAAAATCTCATATAAAAAAAATGAAAGCAATTATTTAGATAGTTAATAAAATCTGGTATTTTCTTTTTATTAATATGTAAATAATTATTATTAATATAAACGTCATTATATATCGTTGTTATGTTAAAGGGGACGTAATTACCCTTAGTATCCCTCCGTCTTAAAATTAAAATTGTTTCCGATGACCTTTTAAAAATAAGAAAAATATATAATTAAAATTATTTTATGATATTATTTAAATATACTCGTATAATTGTTAGCCTTGTAATTAATAATCTGAGGATGAGGTGCAAGTTGTAGAAACTAGTCGTAATGTTTAATATAAAAAAAAAGAAGTGCAAGATTGAATATTTCGTCATTTCCCAAAAGTATTAGTATGAACAGCTATCAGTTTCAAACATAGAATTACTTTTATTACAGGTTTCAGGAAATTTGTCATGTCCCAATGAGAACTTATATTGCCTATTCAATTTACTTTTTATGATTTTAATGCCTTATCAGCACACATACAGTTAAAACCATAAATTAGCCCGTTGTCAGCCAAACTGCAACCGGATCAGAACTCTCACAAAGTGCCGGCGAAATTTTTAAGCTCCGCAATTTTTTTTCCGAGATACCATCCTTTATTTGGGACAGATATGCATCTGGAAACAATGAATGAAACATATGTTGCGACTTGTGACGGTGATTGTACCCCGTAGTACGCGTTCCGTAGTAAGGAGGGTAGCTATGTTTATTCGCCCTATTACAGAGAGCCGGAAAAAAAGCGGGCAGGTCATTCTTATTTATTAGGGAGGGATTTGTAAAAATTCTGTAGGGGGTGGGCACATTTTTACGGAAGCTAAGATGCAGGTAGGGGCGGCTAAGGGTGGGGAGGTGTCGGTCAACTGGAGGGATAAATAAAAATGGGGGGGGAAGTTCGAAAATGATTCATAAAAATGTATCGGGGTGCCTGTGTGGACAACCAGGTTGTTATTAGTTTCCCCTCGCATAATATAACCTGTGTACCTGCCGACATCTAAATAGTTAAAGTTAAAGATTTTCATATTTAAGTACAAGCGATTTGCAAAATTTGAATTTACTTTTTTTAAATTAAATTTGTAGTGAAAAATGTTTAAAAATGATTTCTAAACTTCCTCTTCAAACAATTAGCTTCAAAATAAAATATATTCCAATTGCTACTTTGAAATTAACAACATACTGCCTACATATCTGTGTTGTTTTTTATTGAATTGCAGTTCATAAAATCCCAGGGCAAACAAGAGTAATGTTTCGTCAAAAAATCAATAAAAAAAAAAGTTTACAAGAATGTGGTACCTCATTCGAGAACACCCTCTATACATACCCAACTGGATTAAAGGGAGAAATTTTCAACCTCGGGAATTACTGCTACCCACATCTACAATGTTGAAAATTAAAAAAGATATTGTTTTCGCTATTTTTAACCAAAAGTGAAGTTTTTTATGTATGTTTAGGTATTAACAATATTTTGTGAAACTAACTACTCTGCGGACTAAAGCCCCGACCAGCGTTGAATTACACCCACAATATCTACCCATATATTCTTTATTATTAGCTTTTGTAACATTTTTTACTGTATTAGAAACTGTATTTTAAGCTAATATATCAAATCTCCTACAATTCTTATCAAAAAAAGAGTAAATTTTTTCCACACTTTTTCTTTTCGATGATTTTTCGTAAAAATATTCTTGATAAAAATGTCCTGAAATAACATAAGTACTGGTCAGATTTGCTGAAAGATATTACTTTTGTATTTTCATAAAAAAAAAAACAAAAAATACCTACTTAAATACGTGCTTTAATAAAAAAAGAAACGTCAGTTTTCAGTAAACAATGTAACTAATGCAATCAATTTATTGATTCTTATTCTTAGAGAGAAAAATATAGTAAAACTTTACTACATAAATTTAATACTTGACATTGACGGAAAAATGATAAATTTCGAATTGAATTATTTCTTCACTTTTCAAACGACATTGGTAAATAAAATTTTTCACAAAAAAAAATTAAGGATGGTTGTTGACTCTAAGCAATTTCAACGAATTAATTTTTTTGAACATACTGTATAATTTTTCATAAAGACCGATGCTCATATCATCTCAAGAAACGCAAAACTTTTTCTAAAGAATGATATTTTCCCGAAACACTCTGTATATTTAAACTATTATTATCCAACATCATTGTCCCTATGACCTTTTCAATATTTATTAAGCTGTTATCTCTGTGCATTTTTTCTACCTGATCAATAACTATTAAGAAATCATGACAAAAAAAGTCCTCACACAATAATATATACATACGTAATTAGTATATTACCATTTTGTGAAGATAATTATAGATATTTAAAAATATGTAATCATATTAACAATAAATATTTCCAGAATTAGTCCACTAGGTGTTTTAATGATTTTATTTCTTCGACAGACATTTAAGAGTTATGTTACACAAATATTTTTAAATGAAATAAAGTAAACTGAAGTTAATATATGTCAAAATTTAATTTCCTTTCAACTAAATTAAAAAAAAATATATCAAATAATAATTTTGGAAATATTTACATTGATGCAAACTTACAAAAGAGTGCCAGCACATCGTTTTCACATAAGAGAATTTTAATGGGTAATATTTGCAACTGTAAATTAAGGTGAGGGGAAGTTTTCCCAGATTATGCGAAACTTTTTCACTGCAAGTAAGAACCTTCGTTTAAAAGTGTGTCACAGGAACAGTACTGGGTATTTATTTAAGGACTACTATATTATATTAATCACCTCACATATGGCATCACTGTTGGCAATAAACCTTGGCCATATCAGAATAACTCTCCCCTGAGCTGGAAGTCCGTACTGACGTGGTGTCCAGCCCCAGGATCGCCTCGGTCCTCGCATAAAAACACCCTTACCGTTCGAACGACTTGCCTCGTACTCCCCTCGAAGTGGTGGGGCGGCCGAAAAAATAACAAGGAGCATTTTTTCTCAACCCCCGTAGTGGGGATAGACGCGTTACTCCTTAAAGTCCAACGCATGCGTTTTAACTAAGATAGAATTCTAAGGTTTGGCGCTCTCTCTTCCACCCGTTCTTCTTATGTAAATAGTTCTCACTTTCAACCCTTGCGAATGTTTTGCGTCTCGCTTGGAAATATTAAACTTGCATATCGGGGTCTTTGTCTTACTTCGCGAGTATTTTTACGCCGTCTCCTTCAGATGCATTGCACTTGTATAAGTTCGTCCCTCTCTACGAGATTTTACCCTTATATTCTTAGTGTAAAGGCGTCGCGTTTAGACGCTAGACGTCTTTTGGCGACGACGACGCGTTTCTTAGTTATCTACGGACTTTCTTATAGTATAGACGCGCCGGGACGCCTTCGAATTTAACCGCGGAGTGCCGTTTTGCCACTTTGAAAAATTCCCTTAACGGTCCTTACTACCTGTCGCCTTACGGACCAGGTACCTACACCTTCACATAAAAAATTCCCGCTACCTAATCAATTTATTTACAAAGAATTGTAGTGAATTATAGCGAATTATTTTCAAATTTTCTGGACGCGCTTATGTGATTTTCCCAGATACAACTCAAGTGCTGGAAACAGGTTTTGGTGCAATATTTTTCCATATTATTTATGTAAGTAGCATTCAGTCATACTCTATCTAGCATCTCCAAACAGAAAACAAACGGAAACTTGTTTTGCAAGCGGAGATACACGTACGACAGATTTTATAAAACTGTCATGCATGAAAAATTTTACCCAAAATATAATATTTACAGTTCAATATATTTTGTATTCACTACATTAAGCGATAGAACTGATCTCAGTCCTGTTTCTATAAAAAATATATACAACGGGATAGGTTATGTACGCATAGCCACATTTGAATGGCTTAAAAACGCATCACATGTCACGTGAAACATGTTTAGATTGTGCATTTTGAGTGATAACTTTGTTGGCTTTATTAGAAGGTGTTTTTAATACGTCCACAAAAAACCAGCGCGACATTTCTCAATTTTTATTGTAAATACTGCTGGTAACCGTCGTATTATAGCTTCATTTCTATTTCAAACAAAACTCGGCAAATCTTTCTCTAAAATCTGCAATATTTACAATATTTATTGATGTTTAATCGCAACCCTATACATATATAAGGTGTGTTTGAACGTAGGTGTGCATTTGTGCATGAACTTATCTGTAACTGTTTCACCTAAAATAACCAGGATTACAAACCGGTTTCAGTGTTTTAACAATTAGATCTTATTGCATGATGTTTGTGTTGGAAGGAATTAGAGTAACTTACGGCTGTATTGTTTTCAGATTTACCTACAGATATTCCTTGCTAGGAAGAGAGGTTCATCTTTTGAACATCTGCTACACAAAAAAAACGAAGAGAGAAAGAAAGGGTCATCGAGCCCTTGTAACCTAACACAAATAAGTTCCTTATACACTTACTCACATATCTCAGTTCGCTCTGAATCATCATCCTATCATAGTCAACTGAGGATAAAGTGCAATATACCTAAAGATAGTACAAAGTAATTGACTAGAAAACGAAGACGGCCGCTTAAAGACGGCAAACTTTAACATTTATCTAAGCTAATTACTCAAAATTTTCACAACGGAGGAACAAAACATACTCAGTAACTTAAAAGTAGAACATGAGAATCTTGTAGCGAAGTGGTTACAAAATTCCTTCAAAATACAAGAAAACGCCGCCCTGGATCTAAGGGCGACGCCTCTCACGCCTCTCCAGATACCGATGGCGGAAGTGAACAATAGGCCCGTTTTCAAAATGAACAACGATTTCTGGAACCAGGCCAGAGGCCCACCTCAAAACATGCCGCAGAACTTGTCCAACTCGAACCAAAACTCCCCAGTTCCTGGCTCGACCAACTCCATACCCGCTCACTCGCCGAGCCAACAAAGCAACAGCAGCCAAATCCACGTGGTCACTCCCGGGGCTCTCGCCCTGCAACAGGCCAACCAACAGCAACAGAACAACCAACAGCAGAGCCAAAACAGCCAACAGCAGACGCACACCCAACAGCAACCCCAACAAGGCTCCCAACAGCACAGCCAGCAGCAGCAGTCCAACCAACAGCAACAGCTGAACCAACAGCAGCAGATGAACCAGCAGAACCAACAGCAGCAGGGGCAGAGTACCACTCCTAATCAGCAGCAGAACCAACAGCCGCAGCAATCCCCCCATTTGGGGAGTCCGAACCCCCACGCTCAAGCTGCGCATGTGCACGCGCTTGCGCAGGCCGCCCAACAACAGCAAATGGTCAACATGCACCAACAGCTCACCAGCAGCGGGCAAAATTCGCCCGACAAGTTAATGACTGAAAAAATTGTTAATGAATTACAGGTAGGTTTTTTACACTGATTAGGTAGACTGCATGAAACCTTTCGATGAATTTTGAATAAAATGCACGGAAAAATTAGGAGAGACTATGAAGTACACAGAGGGTTTCAAATTAAACCACGTTTTCTCTGAAATAAACAATAAGTTTTGAATTGACATGTTTCCAATTCACTGATTTTTAACTTAGATGAGAATAATTAATTATTTATGGTCGTGTCAAAAAGAATAGTTTTTTACATAACGTTGCAAACAACTGGTTATTATAAGAGCATGTGCAATAAAAATGTGGTTTAAAATGTATAATCGGTGCAGTCATCACAATTTTCATTCTACAAAATTCTACACAGCGACAATGGCACTATTTGAAAGGAATAATAGTAGCTGTCAAAGTGACATTTCCCATAAATCGCTAAGGTTTTGGGATCAAGCCCTAATATAGTTAGATTTTCATAAACTTCTTTTATCCCATTCACGTGATAATTTGATGCAAAAATTAAAAAAAACAACAAGACGTCTCATTTTAGGTATTCGTTTATATAATCAAAAACCTGGATATTTTCAACACTTACTCAACGCAATGAAAATCTCTTAAACTCAACTCAACTGCAAAAATGTTTGTACCGATTTCAGCAGTTACCTAATTTTTTATCAAAAAAATTGCGAAGGCCTTTGTGTTAATTGAAACACCCTGTGAAGAAACTGATTTATTGTCGTATTCAAAATTCATCTTGCGTAACTGTTTTTTTTTTATTTGTGTGGATTTTGTAATTTATATTTCATACTTTCCGCTATTATTTTCATGTAATTATTTTTTGTGGTTTGGTGAATATGATTCTATTCCTTCGAATTCCTTCTTAATAACGCGCCATAATACTCTCGAGATTGCTATTATAAAATATAATTGTTTTTTTGATAAAAATCCGCGGTGAAAATTCACACTGCACATAATTCGAGATGATGGTATAGTCGGCGAGTCTCTGTAATCATTTTATTTTATTTTATAGTCCGATAATAAAATATTATATTTTCTATTAAACTGTCAACAGTTATTAAAATATAATTGTGATTAATTTTAGAACCTTTGCTTCTAAATATTTAAAAGTTACGGCCCTTTTTTACTAAGTCATTCGAATTTTAACGTACCCACACATGTCGCGGAGAGGCATATGTTCGGTTTAACATACAATTAAACTCTTTTTTTTTTTCTTTATTTAAACGATAATTGACTACAATTAATATTTCAGGTAATAAATGCCTTGGATACAATGATACTTTTTTATTTTGCATGGCAGAAACGTATAGTTAGAGTATTCTATTATTATTAGATACGTCAAAAGAAAATTCAACTCTTATTAGTAAAAAAAACATTATTTAAGAAAATACATATGGTACACGATGTAAAGGGCAATGGAAAACATGTTTGATTAATTTCACTAATGTTTGGAATTATATGAACCACGTGGCACCGTCAGTACCTTCTAACTACACAATTTGCAGAAGTCTCATTCGCAATCGACAACTAATTTGAATATTTATGGAGCCCAGTTGTCATAATAGTAATGAATCGACTGTAATTATTTTCTAGATATTTATTTGGATATAAAATTTAATTAGTTTTTCTTGCAACCAGAGATTTTCATAGTCAATCAGCTAAGTGGTCTTTGTTCCCATGAAAAATCTTCAGTATTACCATAAATACATGTATTATCATTAATTTGTATTTTACCATAAAATGGTGGTAATAAAATTTTAACGCCCGACCATAGAATCCAAATGGACCCTTGTTATTCACTCGTTTGACCATCGGACTGAAGAAGACACCGCTTAACGTATCAATCGGTATTAGTTTTCATAATTTTATGCGTTCTTAAAATATCGGGGAAGTAAACACGTGGCGCCATCTGTAAGGCGGCGTCTTGAAGTTTTCGCGTCGATTTTCTGTCCGCTTTCCGAACAGAGACGGTGTGAAAAAGGGTGCGCTTCCAAGATTGGCGCGCGAGGTTTGTTTACCGACTATTCGACTGGATCAAATGATAATTAAATTAGGCAGACGTATATGTGACGTGCGAACACGTCGACTTAATAAGAAAATAGTACCGGGTGGCCCAATTTTTGCCGACTAAACTTTAAAAAGGGGCTGATTGTCAAAGAATATTGATAGTTTATTAATATTCAATATACTATATTCCAAAGTTCCCTAAAAAAGTCTTGAAATTTTACCTAATGTTTTTAATAATAAAGATGCATTTTTTAAATGCAGTTTTTATTTTCCTGTTTTATTAAAGAAAAAGATGATGAATGGGTTGGTATTATTTGATGTAAAATATCCATATAATGTTTAATAAATTTACTTTTATATATATTTTTTTGTATTTAGTCATTGTCAATAATCTTTTACGGCACCATTCAAACTAAAAAATTTAAAATACATATTAAAGATACGTTTTGACCATTCAAAAAATTATATAAACTTTTAACAATGCAACATTATAGGTACCTAGTACGTATATTGAAAGATATAAAATAATTTTTTAAGAATATCATGTATCTCAAAATATAAATATTTTATGAATGTAACTATCATTATTTTTTGATAATCTACCAGTTCATAAAGTTTGATCAATAAAAATCGATTCACACTGGATATTAACATAATATGGTATAGTTTGGCATTAAATTAAATTGAAATCAAATTTATTTAATAATGTATATACTGATTAGACATTTTTTTGGTTTATTTTCTAGACATCAAAATAATGGGAGAAAATAATATACCAAAAATGAATATTACATTTTACTATTGAACTAAATATTAATATTTTGAATGATTCCAGTGAGATAATTAAAAGTATATTAAGAAATAGTTTTTAAATAATTTGCGTCGTACAAATCCGTTATTTATATTTCTCAAAAAATTTTACTCAAACTAGACTAGTTCCGCACAACATTTTGTACAGGTTAGATTTTTTTCCAATTAAACATTAGAAACTTGTAGATTTTCAAAAGAATTATTAAAATTATTGTATTTTTTTTACTGCAACACCTTGTAGTGAGCAGAGAAATTAGAGAAATAATAAGTTTCGTATTTTGGCATTATTATTGTTATTATTATTTAATAAAATCTGTCACCTTTGTTTTTTATGACAGTGATAAAATAATAAAAGATGCTGTCAAAAATATTATACAAAATTTCAACGACGGAAGCCCATTCCTTAAAAAGTAATTTCTACGTATAATATGACCTCTGAATAGCTAACACAAATAAATAAAAAAATAAAAGCCATCAAAAAATAAACGAAAAACTTAGGAATAGCAGGAACAAATTTAGAAAAATTAGGAAAACTTAAAGGTTAGGTTTAACTGATTGAAAAAATTGTATTTAGTTTAAATAAAGGAGAACGGTTATATTTATGGTTCGAAAACCAAAGCTAACTTACAAATTTTCTTGTTTTTTTTTACATTAACCAATCGAATATTATAAACCCAATAATAAGTGTATCTAATAAAGTTACCCAGTTCCCAGTGTCTTAAGTAGAAGAGAATACGTGTTCTAGTACCATGCGGCCATACTAAATCATCCTTACAGTCATGCTAGTGTTTGATGTTCTATGTCCTGTGTGTCTTGTGAGTTGCACTTGCCTGTTGTATATGTTACATGTAATTTTTTCGATCAAACTGTACTAATATAATACTAAACAGTTACTTTCCCAACTAACGCTGCCGGATTTCAATCAGCTTCAGAGGAATTCGTCGGCGATCTCTGAAAGGACGCTGGAAGAATGCTGGACCACTCTGCAGCGTGTGAGTTGGCTTCTTTTCAACCGTGTAGAGTAATCTTCCATGCTTCTGGTACATTCCCTGCCTCCGCCCCCTCCCCTACTAACCTCCTGTCATTTGTCGGTTTCAAAAAAATATGTATTGCATAGGACAAGGTGTTTCGAAATTAGCCTGTAGGATTTTGCCAGTCCGTTCTGCGACTAAGAATAAAGGAAAAAGTTTATAAACATAGCAAGAGAAATGTAACAATTTCTTAAGAGCAAAGGGTTCTTATAAGTTTTTTTTTTTAAACAATGGACGTGGATGTTATTTTTCTCTTTCTCTTTTGTAATTTTTTCAAGTTAAACATAAAAATATGCAAAGACAAAGGACTCAACTATATGTATGTATGTATTTTTACAAATTTTTCATATTACATAACGTATTCAGTTCAAAAATAGAATTTTTTTAAATAATTTTAAAGAGGTGTAACCCTCTTATGAGTCACTAATTCATCTACGTTCTTACAAACTTTTTTCTAATTTTACACCATAGAAAGCACTGGTAGAATATCACAGACTAATTCCAACTCACCCTGTTTATAGAGTTAGATGAAATTATTACACAACCTTGAGAGCAGATTCTGCAACCAAAACAGTCAATAACTTATAGAATCCATTGTGCCATAGAATAAAATAGGATACTAAAGGAAAAACTTCCTCTATGTCTATTTTTTGATGAAATGAACAAAACATACTTCCAATACAAATAATTTTAATGATATCTCGTATGAAAATTGCAAAAAATTAATATAGTATTGTTTACATATTATATTTATGAGGTATATGAACTTGATTTTTTAATTTAAACCCGTATATTTTCGTCCTATTTTGAAAAATAATGTATATTCTTTTTATATTCTAATTTATAGTAAGTTTTTAGTATATAATTGAACCAATTTTTAAACTAATTCAAATAACTCTTATTTATAGACAGATAATTATATTTAAGAAAAACATATTCTATTATTGAGCATTTTCAACATAATGCCTACATATTAATTTATTGCTTGTCACGGTGAAGTCTGCTCTTAAAGTTGTGTAAGGACTTTTACGAATACTCTAGAGATATTAAATATATAGTTTTAATTAATGAAAACAGAAATTAAAAAATTATAGTTATCATTTACCCTTAAGAGCTGAAATATGTTTCATTACCTCCCATTTCTGATAATATATGTTTCCGTTGTTTAAATTTCTCTATTATCCAAATACAAGTTTAAAATACCGAGATTGTCCATTTTGAAGTTCTTAGACAGAATTTAGTCTTTTACGTTATCCTGAAATAACGCACCACTTTTTTTTGGTTTTGCACGATATCATATCATTTTTCGCTTCTCAAAAAAGCATGCTTCCTGTGTGAAATGTATAATGTATTATAAATACGACATGTTTGGGGTATTGGATATTACATGTCTCAAAATTCTGGTAAGTATTTTTATTTTCACAACACACCTACTATATACACTGAAAAACACATTGATATTGACGCAGAAGCTATGATCTGTTTAAGTATACAAAAGACATAAAAACGATAAGTAAATGTTTACATAGTACCTCCAATATTTATTATATTGACTATTTAAATTGGACATTTTACTCACAAGTTAGCGGGGAAAAATTCAAATTTTACCAAAAGTGTTACAAGAACCAATAAAACTGAAATAGATTTTTTTCTCTTTGCCATTTCGCCATAAAATTATCGATTTTAAATTAATCTAATTTATAGAATTATGTGAACGTTGAATCAATAGTCTGCGGATATTTAAGTTCACCAATTTTTTGAGAAAGCAAGCAAGTAATATAAACAAAACACTTCCAATTATATATAAAAGCAAATGTCATACTTCGAAATGCACACCGTACATTTTGTAAAAATGAGCGTTAAAACATCAAACGATTTATCTAAAATATAATTAATTTTATTCATACATGGACGTACGTAGAAAAAATTGTGAGGAGGCAATGGCTGCAACAACTCTCTCCTAAGATACCTATAAGTTTGTGCGTGCAAAACTTCAACTGAATATTAAAAAAATAGGTGCGTAAATGAAAAACCTATATTGAAAAAAAATAGTTGCAGACTTGACTAGTTTTCTGTAACACCCTGTGCATTAACATTTCGAAAGTTTTTCTACTTTACTACTAACTTTGGTTAACATAGTCAAAACCTCATTTTCCTTTAAATTTTGTACTTGACACGATTTTTTACGAATTCTTGTAATATTTTAAATTTTTCTCCAAACCAATAGAGCTTACGAAAATGCAGAAACATTTAGCGAGAAATTCCTCATGAAAACGCAACATTTTCACGGGAAATTACATACTAGATAATAAAAATTTAGCTTCTTGGGCAATCCAAATATTTTTTAAAATCCTTTTATCTGGGGATTAGGGCGTCGATTAAACCGGTGTAAAAAGTAAACAAGCGGATTTAAAAAAGCTTTACACCCTTTATTTGACCTGAAACGAAATTAAAAAGCGTTCAAGGGTGAAAATATTGGATTTTATTTTAAATATGATTCTCCTCCTTTATCCGCATTTTTCGATTCTCCACCAGGAAATTTTGTTCTTCTCCCTGGCTCTAAGGCCTGTATATTTATATTCTAAGATGTAACGTGTTGATCTAAACTGGTGAAAGGGTGAAATACGACCGGAACCGGAAGTTAAACTGGAGAGACACCCCAAAACCGAGGACGCAAATCTTATAAATTTCTTTTAAACCTGTTTAAGCATTTTTACCTAGACGATTGTATATAGTAATATGCAATAGATAATCATACACCAGCAAATTATTTCTTTCTAGCAGCTTGCGTAATGTACTAGCTGTACGCACGCTGTACAGTGCGTCAAATTTGACTTGTGTTAATGTTTTAATTTGTCACGGTGGCAATATTGACGGTTGCCTAATTGGATTCACTTTAAAACTATCAAATTTAAGTAAATTTTAAAAAATTAATTTGTCTATATAAATGACTAATCTAGTAATTATTTTAAAAATGGTAATAATTACTTTATTGTTGTACATTTTGAGCAATATTGCGTAAAAATAAGTACAATACGCATTATTTAGTGGGTAAAGACTAGTACATTAGTTTATGGTTTAACATCAAATACATTACGCACTACTTTATACTCGTATAATAAAATCTTTCCTTCCATACTACTGTGTAAAATATATTGTTTTATATTTCAATATACAGAGTGTAATACAACATGTTAGTAGTACAGGTGAATATCCTCGTTCAAATATAATATATTATTATATGATATTTATTTATGGTTTTCTGCATCGCATTAATTTTTCACAAAAGAGGAGTCTTAAAATTTCTCAAAATTGTTTTGAGACCTTGTATTTCTATCTACGAAAAAATATATTATTTGTATATGCAGTTTTGCTGTCCATGAAAATATTTAATAAAAAATGTTATATCTGTAAATATCTTTTCAACAAATGAAGGAATTGAATTGTATGTAAATGAAGAAAATGGTATCCAATATGAAATAATTATTATATCCAGTAGAATGCTACGTATCTTCATTGTTATTTGTTAAATATAAAAAAAAGTAATTCTAAAATATGATACGTTGATAAATTTGGAATTACTTAAATGGTTTTACAGAAAATTTTCAAAATGGCATGTTTCTGTCTCAGTACAGTTTCCAAAATGTATAGTTTTTCCAGTGTTGAGGAAATGTCAATACCCTGTAGATATCTCAAAAACAAGGATTCCAAGGATAAAAATAGTGTTGCACTGTGTACGTATGTTTTCCGATAGTTGACAAAATATTATGTGCAGCTTATAAACAAACAAGTGTTACTTTACACTTCCGTTGCAAAATTTAATGCACTTTCAATTTCATAAACGAATGTTTCATATTTATTTCCAACAATTTTGATTTTCCAACTTTTCGTGAGGTATGGAAACTAAAATCTATCATTTCTACAAATGGTTTATGGTTTCATTTAATATGAGAAAACAAACGTATAGAGAATATGAAATATTTTAAAATTCACATTCTGTCAGAACGCTAAAAATAAAGTTTACAATGTACGGGATAAAACTATTTATCTTTATAACAATATTAAATATAATCTTAACGATAAAAATTAATTTTTTTATTGAAAAAATTATCCAAATAAAAACAACTTTTGTAAAAGATGTTTCGCTCAAAATGGTTGCAAAACTACATAGAATTTTTAGCGGCAAGAATTCACCAAATAACGCAATTTTTTGTTAAGAGCACTGTATTCTTGAAATAGTGTTTTCTGTAAATACTTTTTTAACAAATAACAAGAACGTTATTTCATACTATCTGGGTATTTCAAGCAACAAATAACAAAAACTTAGAGGTACTAGAAACTATGAAAATAGATATTTTTGTAAATCTGACTCACAAATATTCTTATAGCATAAACTTAATTAGAACTAGATATAAAAAGTATGATGTCAGATTGTAGTACTTTTTATCAATTTTTTATTAAAAACTCGTAACATCCGCCAGAGTTGTCCATTAAAAAAAATCCAAATCCACCATACTTCTTAAGCACGAGTCAATAATTTCAATACTTCGAACGAATAGGGTGGTGTTAATTTGAAAGGGTGAATATTAAGGGTGTCAATAAGCATCGGTGGTACTAGCGAAATCGTCCCTTATGCGCTTAGAAACAGGCATATAACATTTTTCCAAAGGGAATTCATTTTATGAAACGTACGTACTGTAACATAATAAATATTTAAGATTTGATGTAACGTAGTAATTTTTTTCCGCGACTATATCGTGTTCCACGGTACTTGCTGAATGTTATAAAATGAAACTAACGTTTAGTTTGTTTTGAGAGTCGAAATTATTTAGAAAATTGCCGGGGTTGGTGTAATTTTAAGCTAATAATTTGGAATTATTTGAAACCTCTTGAAAATTGCTTCAAAACACGAATATTATTAAAATTTTAAGACCATGTCTGGTAATGGGTTTCTGAAAAGCATTCCCATAATTCTTACCAATTTCCATTAGAGGATGCCTGTTTATATATTGGAAAAACGACGAACGATAGGCTTAATTGATATCAAAATACTAAAATTCAGCACCTTGTTTAACTAATTTTTAATTTAACTGAAAAGAATATGTCCCGGATGTAAATGGAAAATAGTAGGTACTGTAGGGGATTTTGGAAAATACTAATTGCAGCCCTAACAATACTTATACGGGTTAAAAAAACATTTTCAATGTGCACAAGACATAGCGAACAAATACAGAGTGTTCCGTACAAGGTAACAGTTATAGCTATTAGAAGTTATCTAAATGTTATATCAAGAACACTTGGTACAATATTTTTAAATTTACATATACGTACACATAATTTAGCATCAAATTGTTTACGAATACCAAAAATCAACGTGATATCTATAGATGGAGACAGATGTTTTGAATAGATACAGTTTTTTTTTATATTTCTTAGCATATTCATATGTTGTGTTTTATACAGCATATATTTGATACAAACCTGATATTTACCTTTTTTAAAATAAATTTGGTAGTAAAATATCGGACTATTGTTATATTTTGAAATATGTTGATGTTACGAAAGCATAACGCGTGACAAATGCACCAATTTTTGAAACGGTGTTTTCCTTTTGAAATTTCGCGTTCTGCCATACAGTTTTATAGCAAAATTTCTACATGCAAATTTTTCCTTAGAATTCAACCTTTTCTGTTCAATTTCAATACTTAAGTTAATCGTTACGACAAATAGAATTTAAAAAATGTAGCATTTGCATATGGCTAGAAAAACTTATTATTAATATTTTTAAGACGCTATGCCGTGACCTCAAGCAGGCAAAAAGGTGCGATTTCACTTTTTTTCGTGAGAAGAGTTCCAAGGCCTACTTCCGCATATACAGGTATATCTTCTCGGCTTTCCTTGTAAATTCAATAATAATAAAAGGTGCTATTCTTATTACCTGCCTACTGATTTACATACCGAAATAATTTGGGGTTAATTTTTTGCTTGAAACAATCCGAGAACAACGGGGACTCTTAACCCTTTTAGCGCGTAGAAGGGGTTGAAAAATGATATGCATATTTTAAAAGTTTTTTGTTTTAGTTTTGTTCCGTGTGAATCTTTTTTATGGAATAGTTCTGGCTCGTCATTCTGTAAGTGGTTTGACCAGTTGCATATGAATGGGGACGAAAATGATTTCTAATGATGAAAAGGACGGGGGATTTTTTTAGTACTTAAACTGACATGATCTTAGACAAACATTTGTTTGAATAGCCATTGTAAACCCGGTAAATGCAGTTTAAATTCAAAATTGAGATGCCGCAGCTTAGAACATGGAATGGGTTACAAAAAAAAAACTTAAATTACTAAATTCAGTTTGATCAACGAAAATCTTCAATTAATTCGAAACATCAGCAAAATATGTTTCAATTCAATTCAGTATTGTGAAAATTAAATCTTCAAATATTATTTTCTTGAAATTTTTATTATGTAACACCATAATTTTTCATAATGGATGTATGTATGTAGAATGACACGCTCTTTCAAATGGCATGGTCAAAATTCGTCATATCTCGAACAACGATGACGTCACAAATATGAGTCTTATGTCAAAAAGTGCCTTTTTTTAAAAACAAAATCGACGTGCTAGGGGATTTTTTCGAAAACTTCTCAATTTCAAAAATAATAAATTTATTCGTTTCTTTTCGAAAGCACTGTAGATGTTTACACAGCAAGAATAGCTAAATGAACTAACTGTTATACAGTTACAAGTGAATTGGTTTATTTTGAAAAATTTTTGTAGAATCCGTTAGATCTCAACCGTATTTTTTCATGCAATTATTCCGAACCTGCTCCGGCTAGGCAGATTTTATAGATGTACAACTAATAAAGGCGAAGAACGACGTAATAAAGAAAATAATAAAAGTCAAATACCCATTTCACTTGAATAAATTGTAGTGGGAATCTAAAGAAAATTTAAGACCGATAAGTTTTATAGTCCGTATAAAAAATGATAAGACCTATAAATTCGTCAAACGCATTTGTCATGAAGGGGGAAACGGATTCATGTAAAATTTTATATTCACGCACTGCGCTTCCATCATTTTTATCGTTTCGAACCAGAGAGAGATCGCTAATTTCCATTAGAGTGTATCGAAAAGAGATCTGAGCAGAGATGTAATGTTTTATCGTGGACTGATACGCATGTTAAGTTGTACCATTTCGTACCAACGTAAAACAAATGCAGAGCGTTCAATAAACAGAAAATTTTATTTACACATATTTTTATATTAAGCTTCTCTTACGTCGACAAACGTATAGGTACTTACTTTTTTAATACCACATTAGACTTAGTAATATACCGGTTATCGATAACACAATTTTATTTAAAAATGTTCACAATTAATCCGTGAAATTAAATACGGAAATGTTTAACAACAACATCGGTCTTTACACAAATTCAATACATTTGATACATCAGCAAAATGTAGTTTAAATTTGAAATTCGCTGAATTGAGTTCAAAAGGTAAATAATTATTAATTCATTGAATTAGCTTTATTTTTGACTAGAAAATATGAATTATATAAAATAAAAATCAAATACCTAATAGTTTCTCACATCTTCGAAGCAAAATACAGTCAAAATATGTTCAATTAAATCCAAACATTCGGAATATCCGAAAAATTACCTAATTTAAATGCATAAATCAAATTAACAAATCCTGAAAGAAATTCTAAATACTAATAATTGTTGTTTCGAAGATTTGAGACAGCAGTAAAAGTCAGTCAGTTCATAGAGGTAACTAAACTTTGAAATAAATAAACAGAAATAAAAAACGATGTACTTTAGGAACGACAACAAAATGTACCTAGCTTAAATTCAAAATTTAAATTAGCACACCCTGATAAATTATTTTTTGTACTTAATCGAAACACAATAGGAAAGAAATTCAAAATTTAAATTAATACCGACGTTAATACGCAGAAATAATAGAAAAATCAACATTCACGTCCGCAGTTAACCTTTTAGTAACGATTTATAATTACTGTTTTGGAATAAATAAGGGTCTGTCTCATAATTGGCGGCCTGCAATATGTGATAAATACATAGAATATGAGGATCACGTTGGCGGTGTGCATTCAAGATTTTCGATCGTCTTTTTTTCAGCCGTAGGTAGGAGCTGATTTTTAGTTATGTACCAACCGGTTTTTTACTGCTGCTTTTCAGTTCAGACATTGACTTTAGCGACTTGGTCTCGCAATTTTATATTGTGCAGGTCAGTAATGTTTTTATTATTTTTATCGCGGCGTGTACTACTCAGGTTAAAAAAGTAAGACGACGGATATTATCTTAGGAATTTCTTTATGTGGCGATGTTTATATTTGAAGTCATTGAGCCAGGCGATTGTGTTTGTTTAATTTTCACGCGTTCGTGCGGGATACGTTGTTGTACCGTCTACGCAAATGACTCATTTTTTATTGTCTTCGCAATTAACCACTCAATGCCACTTCAATTCCACGCACAAATTTATTCGCCGACCTTTCGAATGCCCCTTTCTCGAAATACAACCTCATTTTGCAATCCTCCTAATGCTTTTTCGAACACACGAACCATTGTTGAATCCAGCAAAATTATCGGTTATATTTTAATACGTATTTGTCGCCTTCTGATCTGTTTCTCTAACATAATTTTTATTATTAATAAATAATATTAATAATATTTATTTGTCCTTTGTGACATTAAAAAATGTATATGATATGTCATAAACACAGTATATAAACGACAATTACACAGAAGTGTCAAACATTAACAATAAACAATTAATAATACAAGCATACATACAAAAATCAAGTACATAGTCTAATAGGGATTTACAAAAAGTAGATTTCAATCGAAAATTGAAGAGAATGCTCACGATTTGTATTTAAGTAATGACATTTAATACATACAATTTTTGACAAGTTAACTATTAGTCCATTATCCTCACACCATTTTACAAGACTCTGGACAAGAGCTTCAGTTAGCATGTGGAGCTCCTCATGGATCCCAGCTGAGACCACTGCGGAGGTGTAATCCACAAAAAGAGTAATAACATCTGCATTTACATTATTAGGTAAATCGTTTATAAACAGTATAATGAGCAATGGCCCCAGCACGGATCCCTGAGGAACTCCACTGTCAATATGATGCAGCTCTAATGTATGACCTTTATACCTATTTGACGAATTTTTATAGACCAATGGCCTCTAAATCTCAATTCTCAATCGCCTCAATATATTTTATTGTTTATTTGGTACCACGTATGATTATTTGTAATATTTTGTTCTCTTTCTTTTTTTGGTACTGTTATTTAAAAAAGTATAACTGCGACAAATATTCAAAGTGAATTGAATGAAATCTTAAAGACAGTTGATTTAGACAGATGGCCTAAAAATGAACTCACTTATTTTTCCGATTTTTTTTACTATTTATGACGCTAAAATATAAACAAATAGTTTAGTGACGTCACAACCATTACCTGTCAACGTTGCAAATTCAATTCGATAATCCACTTCATAGGAACAGTGAATATTTGTTGTCCCCTTAGCTAGAATCATCTATATTTGTTTATTTACTTTTATAATGAAAGTTTTACATACAATTTTGCAGCTTTTCATAATAAGAACGCTTGATGCAATTACTAAATAACTTTACATGCGCTGTTGCCGATATCTGTCGTTATGACGTTACTAAATTTGAAAACTATGTCAAAACTTCACAAGATTATTATTTGAGCCACTTCGGGTTAATATGTGCGAGCTAATCAAATACAATTAATATAAAAAATTCAAATGTAAAATATGTCTAAGAATCGCACAGCTAAACAATACTAAAATAAGCTCAAAACAGCATTGTAACTATATAATTCTTTTTTTATCAAGGCAACAGTGCATAATAATTATTATATATTTTTTTTTACTTTATTGGACTTCTATTTAGTTATAATTTGCACAAAACATCGTTTACCTTATTACATTGTACACATTTGCTATATAAATGAAATACGTATATACTTTTGTATTTTTTAATATAAGTTTACTTGTTGTAAAGTAGGTACTGTTATTTTAAATAGTCTGTTAGGTATATATAAAAACAAATGTATTATTCTGCTTTTTTACAAAATTAACAATGTGAGTAATATCAATTAATTAATTAATATCTACCTTTAAATAAAAAATAGAAGTAATGAATATATATTTAATAAATTATAGAAACTTCTAGTTGTATTCGTTTTTGCAATTAAATTAAATAATATTATTGAAATTTTTATAGCGTCACCATTGTCAGTACCTAAATGAATATGAAAATGTATTTTTATCAGATATGTTAAATAACTGTTATTTTTATCTAGTTGGTAATATACAAAAAAATACATCGTTTTGAATGCGATGTCGCTAAAACAGGGGTAAGTTCAAACATTGTGGTATGCACGATGGAACGAAATTTTGCAGCATATAAATTTTAATACGGAACAATAAAAACTGGACGAAATAATGGGAAAAATGTCGAGATTATTGCGTGTTATGGAGCCATTATTAGCAAAAATTTTCAAATTATAAGTTTGAAATATAATTTTATAATATCGCATGTCAATATCTTCTATATTAAGAAACAAATTATCATCTTTCCAAACTCGGGGCAACAAATATGAAATTTCTAAATACATTACACATAAAATACAGAGCGAAAGAATCCCAAACACGAACTAAATTGGGAACCCTATCATTTTTTAAATATGTCGAGCTTCCGTCTATCGTTCAAAGAAAATACGGATTAAAAACAAAAGAAAAAGCATTTAAGTATTTAAGTGGCAAGTCTAAAGAATAAAAGAAAGAGCACTTAGAGGTAATTCAATTACAAAACATTTCTGTGGCTCTTCTTACTTTTAAGCCGTCGAATTTGCCGATGAAAAAAGGACAACAACTCTTATCTTCAATGTAAATCTTGCTGCGACCCGATATTTTTCCTCTTAATACAGACACACTAATTAATACATGGAAAAAATTGTTTTCACAAACAAGGAAATAAATGCGAACAGTATTTCTTCCTTTAATTTAATAAGTTAAAGTAATCATATTCTGTACCAATCTCATATTTTACCCTTGAGGTTCCCCCTCTTATAAAAAAACGCCTTTTATCCAGGGTTTCATACTATGCAAGGCCGACTTGATGCAGTGTAGACTCTCATTGCACATTTTAAAGTGCAGTGTAGAATGTCGTGTCGATCTTTTAAACCTCTTCATTCCTTTTTGTAATTATTATGGTAAAATACGGGGTTAATTTCTGTGATGGAACACTGGAACTGTGTACGTAGTGCGACACTTCCTGCTCAAGTTGGCCATGCTGGATGATAACTGTCAAAACAAAACATTTGAATCTGAAACAATTGCGGCTCGCAAAGGCCATCTATATTCGAAAAGGAAAATACGCCAGTGATTTTTGAGTACCGAGTGATGTGATATATTGCGTTTTGATTTTTTTTTTGCTTACATTTCGCTACATACACGATGGAAACTGAGGCTGCGGTGCGTATATAGTAATTTAAGTATATTTTTGTCAATAAAAACTTCAATTTATACGTTTAAGGAAGTCTGCATTGATGTGTAAGGGTTTTGTATTGTTATGGTCACGTAAAAAATGTTCTAATAGGGTATTTTCCCATAAACTCGAAAGCTTACAGGTAAACCAGTTTATAGATATAATTTCCAAAAGATAAAACTAAACAACTCCATGTTTGATTAATCAGCAAATTTAATTTCTAATAATTGACATCAGACAGAGGCGGCATTTGTTTACCTAATATTTTAACAATTTAAAACGCATAATCGAATTATGATTTTTTGATAAACACATTACAGATATATTTTTTGGTATCCTTGTTTTTTCTGAATAATTTTCAAACCCTACAGAATAATCTTCAATAGTCCCTCAACCATTTTATAAATTATGCATAATGTCACAAATAAATTCATATTGCTTTACCAAAAATATATTATACTTGCTTATACTTTATTTGAAATTAAATTAAAATCTAGATATTATCAAAAACCAGCAAGAATTTATATTTTCCTCTGTAACATTTTTCGAAAGTAAAGAAAATAAATATCGTTAAGTCAACACGAATGAAAATCAGGTCAAGTGTCAAAGCAAACACATAATTTTTACTTATTGACGTTTTGTCTCATGTTGCAACATCCTCAGGATAGCAAAAGAACTGTGTAGATAAAGAAAAAACATTTTTTAAGAATCACTTTTAAGAAAGAATATCATATAACATAATTACAAATAAATGACACCAAAAAGATACTAAACATTTTGTATTTGATGAAACCTAATTTTCAGGTAATTAAAATTAAGGCTGTTAATAACATTAGTTAAAAAAATAATATCTACATATATATTTGAATCCTTCAACTTCAATCACGTCAAATAGTAACAACTCGAGTCAAATCAAGTTTAAGCCATAATTCAAGTCGAGTCAAGTAATGAATAATTAGAAACACACACAAATGAAAATGTTAATGGAGGTTACATTGTGAAACATAATATAAAAAATGGAGATTATGTTTATTGTTTAAATATAATAATCTTTTTTATATCATTAAGTATTTTCTTTCGGTGTGCTCTCCTACTTTTAATATATTGCATCTGAAGGAAACAACACAAATTTTGATTGAAACTATAGTCGTCAAACAAGAATCGTGAAAAAATAAAAAAACTGAATTTCGAATTCGTTTGTTATTTCAGCTAAACTTATTTATCGGTTTATTTTGTTTCATTAATATCATATACCCGTAATTACCTAGACATTTAACAAAATTACACGATTACTAAACAACTGAACCTACTTATTGTACCTCCATGTACTATTCCCACTTCTCATGACGAATGCATGGAAGATACTAAGTCATCACCAATAAAGATAGGTATAATTTACTATTCCTTCATGCATTACAATTCAATACTACACCGATAAATTATGTATGTGAATTAATTTAAAAATGATAACAATACAAAAACTGAAAAAAACATATTTTTTCCGTTTACGTTCATTTAGATTATATTTCTTTGTGGTTATTGTAGGGTAGGTCATGGAACTTTTATCAATGTTATTTTTATCGTTTATTATGCTGAACGCTTCATGTGCGAGTTTTTTAACACAGTGGTTGTAAAAATGTTCGCGTTTCTCGGCAGTATACTCGAATAAGTAAAAGGTGGCAGAATGCTGTATACCAAAAAGCTAAAGTGCAACGTTTAATCAGGAAGGGGGGGTGGAGAGAAATTTGTTTGAGCGATCACACAAAAGATTTAAAACATATAATATTTTTTCAGGCTGTGGCTTCAAATAGCTAAAATTAATGTTACTGATAATGTGTAAAATTGCAAAACTAACAATGTATTACTTTATAATAGATATTTGTTTATGCACTTGTTTTATTTAGCTCGTTTTAGTTTTCGTGATAAAAGTAACAGAGAAATTAGGAAAGTTGCAAAAAACACATAATTTTAGTTCTTTTCGGTCCGTTGATAATTAAAAATAACACTTTAGTTCTTGAAAATAAAAACTAAACTAGTAAAAACACAAAACTATTTACTATTTGATAATTTTAGTTTTCTTCGAATCGTTGCTGATCAAAAATAATACTTTAAATTCTTGAATATAAAAATTAAACTAGAGAAAACTTAAGAGCACTTAATACTTCATAATTTTAGTTCTTCTTGATTCGTCGATGATCAAAAATAACACTTTAGTTCTTGAAAATAAAAACTAAACTAGTAAAAACACAAAAATCGTTTACTATTTGCTAAATTTAGTTTGCTTTGATTCGTTGGTGATCAAAAATAACACTTTAGTTCTTAAAAATAAAAGCTAAAACAGAAAGAACACAAAAAACATTCACTAGTTCATAATTTTAGCTCTATTTGATTCGTTGACGATCAGATGAAGCTAGAAAAAGCGCAAAAAAAATAGGATTATAGAAAATGATACTTTATGCAACATGACTTATTTTGAGCCGTAAACTTACGTTTGGATGGAAACATGTCAGTAGTTGCGTAAAAGCTACTTTTGTAACAATACATATAAATTGCATTGTAATATGTATCTGTGTTTGCATGTAATTACATTGAAAATAAATTTAATTTACCGATGGTTGAACTCAAGAGAAAATAAAAAGGTAACAGAAGTCAAAAAATACTTTGCATACTGTGATCTACCATTAAAATTACATGATATAACCAAAGTAAAGTGTAAAATTATTTTAACGCAACGATTTAAATTCAACCAATCAATTCAATCAACACTTTAGTTCACCAAAATAAAAACTAAAATAGCTAAAGTGCAAAGAAATACTTTAGAAGTACAACATTATATTTAAAATATTTAATATGAGTATGTAAGAATTTTGTAATAACTTGAAGAAAGTTCGAGTAAATTTATAGTTCATCAGATATCAAAGGTAACTCTTCAGTCTCCCAAAATTAATAACTAAAATAGCTAAAGTACTTTTCAACTATGAACTAATATAAAAAATTTGTTGATTTGAGTAAATAAAATGTGTGTTAAATTAGTCTAATGATAATTTCAATTGTGTTTGTACGTCTTGTATTTAAATATAAAAAGAGTAAGAATATTTTTTTGACTAGACACAAAAGAAACACTTTAGCGTTCCAAAACAAGCACTAAAATAGCTAAAGCATAAAAAGTACTTTGCAGATGATTTAATATTAAATTAAATGAAAAAAAACTGCGCTTTTGTGCTTGCAGATATCCGTTTTTGAATTATTATTTAATCATAGAAAAGTCGCTACATGGACTTGCATTTATCGTACTATTAAATCAGTCTGCACAAGCCGATATAGTGCTCCTCCTAAGGTAATATAAAGATTATTTTCCGTTAGAATTAAATGAGTTATGCTAGTAGTTATGGGTTTTTGTTCTTTTTCTATTAAAATCTCGCCGCGATTCGCCGTATCAGATTGACCTAACGTTGTTAAATACGAGGATTATACATACTTTGCACAACACCACCGGCTAATCAACAATAAAAATCCTGGTCTGCAGTTATTGCTTTTCTTAGTGCGTCTCGCTGCGCGTCAGGATGCCTTCATAATTCATTGCTAATTATTACAGGCAAAAAATGGGAATGGTATTCGCTCTCACAACCGTACTTATTCAATTTTCTTGCATATTTAAGAATTGCAAGTCTAGCTGCCCCTGGAAGCATTTAAAAAAACACTGAAAAGGATTAGATACTAAAATCTTTATAAAAATATTGGAAACCGCGCATCTTCTTTCTCCGTGTATGAATTTGTAATTAAAATCTAGCTAAAACTCTTATGATGGAAATTATTAATGGATCGATATAAACAGGGTTCTGCTTATGATTTTTTTATGACCTCGTGATCGTCTATACACCTACAACGTGGCACACCTTGACTGTCGATGACCGAATATAATTATTCTGCTAACAGAAGAGAACGCTAGGCCAGCGATTTTACCAACAAAAGTTTATCAGCCAATTTACTGAAAAAAAGCCATCTGACTCATCAGTTTTACCGTCGACATTCTTCGATATTTTTTATTCTTTTAAGTCACACTTCTAGTATCAGTCACAAAATTAAAGGACATCATACGTACTTTAGACTGAAAAAATGTATCGTCGAGTGTAAATATATTAAAAGCATAGCAAAAATTGCATACTTTCAATATGAATATTATGTTTGTTACAGATTTTCATTTGTTTTTATGAATTGACGATTGGTTAAATTGTAATAGGTGATGAATTTGAAATTACAATAGCCAAATCACTTTATTAAAAAAAAAATCAGGGAAACTCAATTTTATTTTCCTTCTTCTATAAACGCTATGTATTACTTTAATGAATATGAAATAATGTTCATTAAAACAGTGTGAAAATGATTAAAATGAAATTTTGCACCCGAAATAAGTAAAAAAAGATAGTACTGCAAAGAAATCATTCCAATACATTCTTAATATTTATTTTATATCCCTAAAACTCTAAGCAACAGCAACACTCACAATACCACAAATTCTTAAGAATCGTGCGAGTTCTGGTTTTGAAAAGAATAGCCACCAGGATGACCAGATCTTGCTCCCTCTGACCTCTTTGTAAGGATATTTCAGACAGAATGTATACATTCAGCGGTGCTTTTTGTTCTTCAGTATGAAGTACGTTGCTGTATGTGTATGTAAGGCTCTTAAATATGACAATTTTTTATTTTTAAGTGCAATTTCTGTTATTATTTTTAAATTAAAAAAGAAGCGTCAAAAAATATAGATGGTGGAAACGTACATTCTGGAATATATAGAAGGTCAAGAGGCCTACAATAGCTTGTTTCACAAAAAAATCGAACCACGACACTTGTGCTCTATGTTACACTGCATTTCAACAATTATTTTTACAAAATGGTTTTATGTAATAATATTTATACCTACAATTAGAGTTAAAGTGAAAGATATGCATATGCAAAAGTACGAGGCCTTTCTTTGGCTAATCGAAAATAATTTCATAAAAGCCATCAATCAGTTTATATTATTTTATATAGTAAGTACTTAGATAAAATACAACTAAATAGAATAAACCAAACCAAAAATATACGCAATAAAATGTTGCAACTGATGAGAAACCAAAAAAAAATACATAAAGAACGCCAATTTCGTTAAATGTTAACCACCTTTAGAAAACTTAATATTCATTAACAACTTCCTTGTGTAACCTTAAAAAAGATATTAATTCTTATGCAAATATTGAAAAGGTACCAGCCAACACCGTTGCATACCTTCGCAGATTGTAATTCAATTCGAATAGATAATATAATTGGCTGAAAATAAAATTAAACAGCGATACATCAAATGAGAGTATATACATACGCAGGCTCTCGTGGTACAGAACGCCCTCTACATGGCAGGCAAAACAACTATTCGTTTTTTATTATTTTTATTTATTTTAAACGACTTGCTTTTTCAAAGTATATTAACCTATGTGCGACCGGCTGCGGTCTGGCCATGATTTGTATTCGCCACGCCGGCCGTTCACATGGCCGACTGTAAAGCCATAACCTAACTCAACTTTGAAAATGTTGTTTGCAGTTTTAAAAATAGCTTTTAATCTGGTACAGTAAGGAAAAAATAAAAAGAATGTGTACGACGCTCGCCATAATATAATAGATATTGTTTCAGTTAATTGTTTTTTAGCTCATTAAAATGTTAATCTAATGTTCGACTATCGCAATATTGAAGGAAACGTATGTTAAGGTACTTTACAATCGTAACCTGGCTAATTATTTTTTACTACGATGTATTTATAGATTTTATTATTTTACAAATGACTCGTGATGAATGGGATACGCAAAAATAATAAAAAAAAAAACGTTTAAAGAAATTCGCTCAAGTTTCGATTCCGAAAAATGTAACGGCCATTTTTAATATTTTCATGGCATCTGGCTGATTATTTCTTGTTTCTGATCATATTTCCTTGAAATGTTGTAATTTTATTATGCAGTTTCATAAATTGATTTGCTGTATAAGCGCTTTTTATAAATACACAAGGCCATCGCGAGTTTGTTGCCTTTTCTATACTTGAATACGTTTATTTTTAAGTCTGGATTTTTCAAGAACGCCTCTCCGTTGCATTTTTATGCATTTTTCCCACCAACGAACCAATTTATGTGCTAATATATAAAATGTAGTAGATTTATAAATAGAAATTATGAAATAAACTATTTCTATAGTGTCGTAACTTTGTTGCCTGTAGGAAAATAGTCGTTAAATGACTCAAATCGGGTAATTTCTCTCTTTTCTCGCTATGGTAATAATCATAAGAGCAAATAATGATAATAAATATAGTCAAAGATGTATATTACGATGTGGAATTTACATTTAACTGGAAAAAAATTTCATTACTAAAACTACTATAAAAGTATTCCAGTTTTTAGTAAATCACACTGTGGACAGGGTGTGTCACTTAACATTCCCATTGCGTTTAGTTAGAAAACAACAGAAGTATTTTAAATCACTAATAGCCATAGGCGGGGAACGGGGGACCAGTGAAAGGTTCAACTAGGAAAAAAAATATGTTTTATCTTTATTATTGTTGAAAGAAACATTTAAATCTCAGATATACAAAATATATTTTTTTAAAATCTTATACATCCTTACTAAAGACCTGATTAAGGTATTGGATAATGAATAAAATCTATAAAAACATGTTAAACGTGTACAAATTTTATTAAATTGCCATTATCGCACATATACAAATTTCATAGATGGCATGCATTAATTTATTAATAAGGATTTTGAGAAGTTTTAAAACGTATGATTATAATGCGTATTTAATGGTTTTCAATTAAAAAAATATGCCTTCTTTCACTAAAAATATGTTTATACGAGTACATGACAAAAAATATTCTACAGCTACCTACTGAAGTTATAGGACAAAATTTTTACTTTGAGTTCAATATTAAAATTATCTATTACAACATTTCCCTGAAATTATTTTCGAAATCTATCTAATATGCAAATAAATTTTAAATATGCTCTAGCGGGCTCAAGATATAGGCATGGAAAATATGCATTTGCATAAAATCCGGTCTCTATTTGTTGCATCCTAATACATTGAAATAGTTACACTCACAATATTTAGTCACATATTTTTTAGTATTAGCTAAATTATATGAAATAAAAATAACAGTCATTTAGCAGATTACTGCAAACGAATAAACATATTTAGCATATTGGAATGACGTTTCAGAATTAACTTTAGACAGATGAAATCTGACCTATTTCATTTGACAATAGCTCTTTGATGTCAATTGTTGACAGATTTTTTAAAACTTTTTAACAGAGAAATTTACACAGGATATAAAAGATGTCCGAAATATGAGTGCTTTTAGTTTGCTGTACGATAAATTGTACCAAACAAAATCTAATTGACAAATAATGTACTACATTTATTATACGTTACAATTTGAAGAATATTTAGGAAAATTTGTATTATTTAGTTCCTCAATATTGATACAAAGAACGTTGTTTGTTATACTCTTGATCAAATACAGAAGCCTTTTCAGTAGTAACATTCATATTGCGGACACCCTACATATTACAGGGTATAAATATCAAATTTTCATGTACCGATTTAGAATAAAGGGAATTGTTAAATATATTAAAAAGTTGGTGACTTGGTTCATGAAAATTCTAAAACTCACCCGGTGTATTTGTAAAATTAAAACTGACATCTTTACAAAACATAGATAGGTCTATAGTCACTGTAAACTACAATAAAATGCACTATATTGACTTTAATCTTCATTTTGAGTAAATCCAGTTCAATATTTATTCACTTCGCCTTAATTATTATGTTTTGAGAAATGCAGAAATATCCCATACTACCTTTCTGAAATTTATCCTTACAAAATCTCATTAAAATATCTCGACTTCTTTTTTCACAAGATCTAGAAATTTATGTAGGTAATAAGTAGCGCTTAAAAGAAACTTGTTATTACATATGTCAATGTATACGTTTCTCCGTCATTTTATAGGACCGCGCCACGTCCGACAAAGAAGCGTATAGATTTGTAAGGTACGATTTATTTCATTCGACTCTCTTAATGTGACGATTTCTATTCTATAGGACGAATTAAAGCCATTCAATTAGTACATTCTTAATTTCTTGTGTTTTGTAGAATATTTATGTCTTTATTTTCACTTACTTTTTACAGAAGCAGTACGTAAATGTCATTTTAATTAAATTAATGAACATTTCATTTCACCGACAGGGAAACAAATGAATGATTTTTAATAACGACAAAGGAATATCACAGTCGGCCGGTGATTTATGTACACATAACTTGAATAGTAGTCGATTTTCCGAATTGTATAAACAAAAAAAGTACTCTTTGTTCAATATTGTCTATAACATTGTTCAAAATATTTCTTATGACAAGAAAATATCTAAAATTATTGCAATAGCATTTTCACAGAGTGTTTAAAAGACATAAAATACAACTTGACAATGTGCAGTGCTAATAAAAAAAATACATTTTTTATATGCAAAGATTTGAATTTTTTAAATAACTAAGTACATATTAAAAAATATTGAAAATAAAACCTTTACTTTGACACCCTAAATTGTATCTTTTTAGTGTTAACGTTATATCTACATATTATTTTTATATATGTATACTGAGTTAAATCGCTTTAGTAAGAGAGGGAGAAGTTAGCGTTCTCTTAAGGGCGCAGTATTCTTGAAATAGTGTTTTCTACAAATGCAAATAACTTTACACATTTAAGAACTGAATAATTTACTTTAGTAAATAACAGGAGTGTTATCTCATGCCACCTGCGAATATTCAAAGAGACTGAAGTAAAACGAATATATAACGACAGAAAGCGGTCTAACCAACAAATTTTTAGGTACAGACATTTTTAAAAATACTTATTTTTTTAAATTTGATATCGTTATAACATAAACTTATACAGTTCTGCAAATAAGATTGCTCACTTATGTTTGTAAGTATGTGAAAATAGTTGTTAAAATGTGGGATTAGAAATAATGTGTCTTACAAATGGATTTTAAAAATTATCAGTTTATTTGACGAGAATTTAAATAATGAAAGTGGATGAACAAAACAAGAATGTTATTTTTTCGAGATTTCTATGCCTAAAAACACCACAAATTTGGTCATTTTACGACGAGAAATAGAGCGACCTTAATACTTTCAGTTTTTAATGCCCGTTCTCTATGAGTCTGTTTTTTTCTTCTACAATTTCAACACTATTTCTGGAAAATGACGAATCTGCATAAACGTATTGCGTTTCATAACCTTGTTACATAAAACATTGCCTGAGTATTAATATTTTGTTTAATTTGTAGTTTTTGGCATTTGTTTGTAAAATATTCAAGAAACAAATTCACACCTGGCTTCGTAAAATTTCAGGATATTGCGCAAAAATTAATACCGATTTGTACAGCATGAGGCATATTCGAATGCATTTTACAGAATAAGATTTTGCACTTGTTATCTATTCATTTAAATTGACCTAATTGTAATCGGACAAATAGTTATTAAAATACTAGACCGATCGATAAATTATCGTTATTTATTTGGTCTAACGCAGTCGAGGCAAAGTATTTTCTTCTAAAGGACAATTAGTATAAGATCGAATTTTGCGTAAATTGAACGAAATAAAACAAGAAAATTATTTATGTACCCGACAGATCTATATTAATTTATTATAAATATGAAATACATTTTAATTGTTGTTTAGTTGTTTGACAACATTTGTTTTAACCAGTGCGTTAAGTGTTACGTTCGAACACTATTTAACAAACGTACCTACAAAAATTACCAGTTTAGTGTAAAAGTTTCTGGGACAATTAATAAGTGAATGTAAAATACCAGACAATTTTCACTGTTGAGGAACGAAAAGTGTGTCAGCTAAAATGTTAAATGGGCATACTTACTGCTTTAGTGATATTCATGGTTATTTCGCTATATCTTGAAAAACGGATTTAGCTACTATTTGTACGAGGTGCGACAGCGATGCTCTATGACCATCGAAACGAACGCTGACGAGACCAAACTTTTTTTTTTTTAAATACACGATCCTTTTAATGTCAAATACGAAAACAATAAAACAGTTAATGACATAGTATTTACCTAAATCAAAAATTCGGAAAAGTATAATCAGTAGTAGCAAAATTTGAGAATGTATTTGTCAAAAAAAAACTATGCAACAATGAACAAAACTGTTATAGGTATATTTTAAAAGCATTATAAAAAGTACCGTTTGCTAATCCTAGGATTCATCATGTCAAGTAATTTTATGTTTGAAAAACTACTTAACATAAAGTGAAATCAAGTTATTTACAAATTCGCTACTTGCTTTTTATTTTTAAAGTACATAACCCCAAATTTGACCAATAAATTGGCCAATTTATAAATGGATTTTAGCAATCTCTTATACAATTTATTTGATTGACGTTAGATATATACTTTTTGATAGTTAAACATCTCTTACACCTTTTTCCCAAAACCACTGGGTAAATTTTATTTAATTGTTGCTTACAAATACTTAGTGTGAAAAAAAAACTTGTTTCTCATTCCATATTAGAAAGATCGTCAAGTTTTAGGTTCGTTTTAGAAATAAATGTTTCCTATATTTCTTAAAGTTTGTTCCAGTATTAATGTTACACTCTGTACAGCTGCACATAATCTGCATCAACATTGGTATATATTTTTTATATGTATTTTATAATATAGCTTATCACTTTTGAGACATTCAACCAATATTATTTGACAGTTTCATAACGCTATTAGTTAACCATGTACGTCGTTTTGTAATAATAATGACACCCCCTCAAAACAGTTTTTGATCTTCTGGAAGTTCTTAGTAGAATTTTTATTAAATCTCTATTGGTGAGTGAAACAACTATGAACTAATGTTAAAAGTTGAAAGTGGATTTCATTAAAAATACCTCAGCAGTTCAAAACAAATCGCAAAATTTTAAAGAGTGTCATTATTATTGCAAACGATTGTACGTGTTGCTTCCGAGCAAGAGTGTAAACTTTTGCAGTGATGTATATCCGACAAAAATATGACTAAATGTATTTTTATCCTATAATACACATTTTCTGAGTTACGGAGTTAGTAATTAAAATGCCCTTTTTGTTCATAACTTCTAAACCCTTCAATAATGTTCAATTGTTTTAATCAGGCATCGCAGGTCTTGTCCAATTTATCTTATCGCTTCCTAATAGTTTCGTCTGTATTATTTTTACAGGTTGAAGAACTGTTTCGAATTCGTTCGCCATTTTTTAAAAAATTTGGTACTTTTAACTGAAATTTTGGCATCATCGTTTCGTAAAAAACTTACATAAGGCAAATGCCAATGAATTTTTAACAAAAGCCTAACCAAACTGTAAAAAATATCTAAAATCTCTTACAATCAATCTTATATACCAATGCTGATGTATGGAATTTGGTACGTATAGAAAGAAACAACGTTTTCAGTGATGTTTCGGTTCGTTCGGCGCAGAGTTTTAAATTTAAAACCACCTTTTTGTTCACTTCGCAATTTGAATGGAAAATGATAGTAATTAAATTCAGTTGTAAATAATTATTGGCTTTAGAAAAAATATGATACAGAATCGTCCGGTGGAAAGACGAAATAATACTAAATTTTCTAATTATACCGGACGTAATGATATATTTTTATTCCCTTCGAGAATATAAAGTAGTAAATATAGCCCAGTAAATATACACAATGCAAAAATGACAAAGTGCAGCGACTGATTGCAGTGAGTGACGTGGGGCGTAATCAGCGCGATTAATATAATTATAAAAAACCATGTACGGGGCGTTCGGAGAGACCAGGACCGTCAGCACCACTTGCTCGGCGAGCTGCACCTCGACGTGGACGAATCCCACGACTTCCATGTACACTTCTGCTTCTGGACACATCTCGTTGCCCTACTCGTCCTTCGATCCGGGACCGAGCACTTCTTCCGTATACTCCCAGCCTTCTATGTTTCAGTTTGCGCCCTATCCGACGATGCACGTCCCTTTCGATTACCCCCAGGTAAATGTAACTCCACAAATTCGGAAAGATATTTCAAAAATCTAGGGCACTTCACTTCATATCATTACAGGGTGTTTTTAAATGAAGTTGCAAAAATGAGACCATAGATTCCTTGGGTGAAAATAAATCGATTTAACCTAACATACCTATATCAATTGTCGATTGTTTCGATAATCAGATGGATACACTAAGAAAAAGTTCTGCCATTTAAAAGAAACATGGTGTGACATAAGTGGCGCCCTCTACCAGTGATGTCACAATTAGAAACGAATTTGAATTTCTCGTTGGCAAAAACTCCGGATTTACAAATTTTATATAAATATTTGGATTTCTTAAGTAGTTATTTGCAAATATCGAAATAACATTTTAACTTAGACACCCTGTATCTTGTTTATTATACGACTTGGGTTATAGATGTGTTAGGTTAAATCGATTTATTTCCACCTAAGCAAGATGTGGTCTCATTTTTGCTACTTTATTTAAAAACACCCGGTATAAATTTAATACTGTTTATGCTTCAATAAGTAGATTACTAGATATTCTACATTCTGGATGATTTTCTTTGATATCCGTAGTAACAAGAACATGTAATAAAAACATAAATTAAAATTAAACAAATACATATAAACAGTACTCATTTTTAAACGTCTCGAATAATTTCTTTCGTTAGTTATAAGAAGAACTAGTTGTAATTTATTGAACAATTTGATACCGTATGTGATAAGAACTGTAGCAAAATTGATTTGAATTGGCTTAGTGGCTTTAAAATAAAGTCAAACTTTAAAATTAATTGTTAAATACCGTTTTGACCAGTAAATTCGCCAAGATCATGAAAGCTCTTCCCTAAACACAAAACAAAAGAGATATTGACTTCTCCAAGTTCTTGTTCAACTTATTGGGTCAAAAACCGACAAATGTAAAAAAAAGTTTCAATAAAAGTAAAATATCAATTTCACTAATCGCATTGTGTACACACTTTCTTAAAAGCCCTCTGACTGGAATTGGTTTTTCGCCAATTTACGACAATTGATGGCTTTCAAGGGAAATTTTATTTTATCAGACGCCCCCGAAGTTAAACTTGAAGAGGCAGAAGTCGAGCAAAAGTAATGGAGTAAAAAAACTTTCAAATCGTAATGAAATATTAAAAGTGGAACATTATTTTAATAATGACGAATTAAAACGGGCAGGTAAGCGTCGAAATCTAGAAAGCTGTGATTAAAAACGAGAGGCAAAAGGAAAAACGGAAAGAACGGGTTAAAAACTTCCCCAAGAAATTAAAGAAGGGTATGAGACACCGGGCACAAATCCGAATAGTCGGCCAGCCATACACGGTAAAAAAGAGCTGTAACGGAAAACATAATATTTGATATTTTCTGAAGATAGTTATTTGCTCCATAATTTTAGTTTAGAATTTTTATTTAGCTATAACATAATCAGGTAAAATTATGAAAATTAAATACACCAGAAAAATGGTTTATTCAAATCAAGAATCAGCGATTTTTATAATGCCCAGTCTCTCTACTACATTAAATTTTTCCGTAGAAATTCTTTTAAAATTAATCTGATCGTGACGTTATAATTCTTAATTTATCTGACAATAAGGGAAACATGGATTTTTTTAAGTAATTTATTTTATTTTCAATGTTTTTAGAAACCTTTTCAGAAATAATAAGTACCTACTGATAAAATGAATAAGTAATGATACACTAATTAACGAATAGTTAACGCAACTGACAACATTTAATTTACAGATAAATATCAGTTTTTGAGTATGACATCTTTTACTGGACTAAAATAATTCCGCAATAAAAACCTTAGACTGATTCTTTAGCCACATGGATTTTTATGTTAAATAATTGAGTGTGAAATTAGAAAGTAACAACAACTCTTAATGGCTAACAAAATATACATGAAAAGTGGAATTTATGATATATTGAATACAATTAGTGTCATTCCTTGGCTTCCTATACTTATAAGTGATCATTTTTTTGGTGTGTGTCTTCTGTGTTTCAATTTTCTCGTTAGAAGAGTTTTACTTGCACAAGCATAATAAATTACCCGTGTTTCGCTTAACAACGAACATCTGCGTTATTTTTTACCCCGAACAATTAAAGTGAAAACGCATATTGATCAATGTGGTACTCCTACACGACGGTATACGCTCTGAACTCAATTATTATACTTCCTGCTTGCCCGCTAACGTTCTATAATGGTAAAACATAATCAAAACCTTAGATAGAAAATATTAACTTATTTTACACGGTTACTATAATCAGCCACGCGTAAAAATGCATTACATAGACACTTGCGCGATCAATTAGAAGGCTGCGAACTGGCTGCTGTACAGACATTTTAACAACTTTTTCGTTCGACATAACACAAATTCGTGTGTACACATGCATTCTAACTTTTATGTCTCTTAAATCTTTTGTTAGGCCAGTCATTGAAACAATAATGTAATATACAGGTCGTTCCTAAAAGGTCGCTACAATATTCTACCATGTGTTCCGTGTTTCAAAATAAATAGAATAAACTTATATTAATTAAATATGTTTTGTTATTTAAAACCACTTTGCGATTTTTCAAAACAAAATGTATCATATAAAATAATAATAATAATAATAATTTCATCCATTTTTTTACCTATTGACAAACCGACAAAATCCAGTCGCAGTTCCGAATCATGAGGATGACAGATCTTGAAATTGTTGCCTTATATGTGAACTGATCTTAAGTATTCTTTAGATACTCTTACTATTTCTCTTATAACAACCTAGGCAATGCTTCTATAATCGCCCAGTATATTCTTTTTTAGTAAACCTTTTGTTTACATTTCAACTACATTAATATTTATGTAGTTTCAAGTATTTGATTTTTTTCATCTGTTTATTTATATGAGAAATTGTTAATTTTTTATCCACTAAAAAAAATTCTCTAAAAGCTGTACGAAACACCAAGAGATAAACAACAATCACGTATATGCTTGCGCCACATCTAGCACGCGATGATAACTTTTTTCAATTGTACCTTAATGAACAAGTCTACGAATTAAAATTATGATTTATGCTCCAACCCTTTCCTTTCCGTCCCAGGAGATAAAAAAGACATTACACTTCTCTTTCCACTAAATGAAAAAAGCAATATCTAAAAACCACTACAGATATATATCATGCAAGACATTTAAAATGTCTCGCAGCAGTTGTAGCTCTACTTTAATTTTTGTCTCGGTAATTAATGCCTCTGGCCATTTCGGACGAAATATTTTTTCAAGCTTAAGGTCGTTCGTTATATGAATTAGGTGAAGAACAACATAACCATCAGGGATATCGCGCAGTACGTCACGGAAATGACAGGGTTGGCCTAAGTACATTTAAAACACTTTAAGGTTTAGTAAGTGGATTTCTTTATTATCTAATTGAATCATTTTCTTTAACTTTTGGAGAAAAAATGCATTATGCGACGTCCGTTGTATCCGACAACCGTAGTGTGCGACCGGGTCATCCGATTGTAATATCCGACCGTGATATCCGACAGACACAACACAACTCAACATCCCAGCCAATCTAACACACATTGAAGTTTTTGGGAGAAACTAACGGCTCCGATCTTTTCCAGATTTTCATGCACAAATCGGCCATGCAGATGCACGCCAGAGAGCTGACCGGACGGTCGGAAGTCAAGCCCCACCAGTGCCAGCAGTGTCTGAAGTCGTTCAGCAGCAACCACCAATTGGTACAACACATCCGAGTGCACACTGGCGAAAAACCGTACAAATGTTCCTATTGCGATCGTCGCTTTAAGCAGTTAAGTCACGTCCAACAGCACACCAGGCTTCATACAGGTGAGTCCAGGAAGTCGCTTTGCACACAGATCAACAAATTTCTAAGTCTTGTTCTTCCAGCAATACAGCACAGACGGAAGAAACCTACTACCGTGCGTAAAAAACTTACTTTACGCACGCTGAATAGTACGTAAAATCTAGCTTTTTCCCACTAGTGCGTAAAATCATCGCCACCTAGGCCCAACGCCTAACACCTGATGCTTTGTTGTTTAGTGACGTCACTATTAGAAGCTTACTCGATCTCAAATCGGAGATGAGAGCAGTCGACCAGCGTATTATTATTATTATCATTTCTACAAGTACTACAAGATTAATTATATTGTAAAGGAACACCTTAATTATCTATACAGGGTGTTTGATTTTATCATGTTTATTATAGATAGTGATATTTAATGACTTTTTGACTCTATTTCGACGCATGTCTATGTGCCTTAAAGAATGTGAAGAATACCCCCACCTGCCTCAATGCACAGTCTGGTTCTTACACGACCACAAGGTAGTACAACAAGTTAATAACATTATATCTCGTGTTCATTTCACTGGTATAAGTAACTGCTTCATGTGCCGTCTCAAATAGAAATCCAACGGATTTAAAATCGAACATCAGAAGGATTTTCTTTGACTTGTAGAGTACCACGGACTCGACCATGACCTACACCTTTAAATTTTGGTTGTGGCTGCTTCGTACCTTGGATTCTTTATGCAATATGGTCTCTTTTTCCCAACTGGTAGATCGGATTCTCTCCTAAATTCATGCTGTAGTAGAGTCAGTGCCTGTTAAAAGTCTAAACTCTGCGAAGGAAAATTCAAAGTTCCCTTCGCTTAAGTCTGCTAGCCTACTTTACGGCGTTATGAGAATGCCAAAAACTAATTCTACTTCTAGCAAAAATGTCTCAGAAGATTTGAGCACATCTTATTTGAGTCCAATGCCTTTATTCCAACATAACCATTTGAAAATATATGTATAGATGAGCTTACGTGTGTAGCCTCTCTGTAAGTTACTGTAGGAAAGGCTGTAGTTTATTCTGCTCTATATTTTGGAACCATTCATAAACCATAGCAGACACCATCTTTGTAGTAGGTTATCTATCAATTACCATTCATCTCAATTCCCTATATGAGTTTCAAACAGCTTATGGAAGGCGAATTTTACCATCATTCTGTCAGATTTTATCTCCAGGATAGACTCCGACTTGCAATGGCCTGTTAGACCTTAGGCCACCAGGCTATTGCACTATAAAGAATACTAGCTCTCGCTATTGGGTATACATCCAATGTATCCTTGATCAGAGTCCCTAGGCTGTTCCTATTAGACTTTAACTCATACACATTGCTGGTTTCGCCTTGTTTAATACATTTTCCAGATATGTAGGTACTCATTTAACTTAACGAAGCCATGCATCTAGTGTTAACCCCTGATACTTGACCTCTCTGGAAAGCTTGACCGGTTCCCCTATTCTGAGCCTATCAGTCACAATAAGGATCTTCTGTAAACGAAAGCCACTACAACTGTCTTATCTTATCAGGGGACAAACATCTCCAATCATTTATTAATATTCAGAGTGACATTCCTGTGATTTCCTACTACTATGAAAATTAAATACTTGGAATGAAACCCTGCAGACATCTCCTTAACTTTCATCGCGAAATCTATTGGTGAAGTTTAACCCTGATTAGTAACCGAGCACTCTGTATAGTATTTTTGTTGGTAATTAAATCTGAAGTATGTATTTTAGCAATGGAACTAAACATACTTCATTTCACTTAATTTTAAATAGGTATTATGGCTTCACCACGCGCATATGTGATGTGACGTCACACGTCTAAAGTGGTGGCCTTGGTAATCTAGGTGGTAATGGTAAAGTATATATTTTACACACTAGAGTGGAAAACAAATAATAATTATTAGAAACAGTATATTGATTTTTAAATGATGTATACAGTACGTTCACGGTTATAGCGAACAGCAAGAATACATTTATATTTTTCATTTTATGAAAAAAAATAATTCTCACTAAAAAATGTTTCCTGTATTAAAAGTTGTTTCTTGTATTAAAATCAATGCCATGATAATTTTTAGGCAAATTGCTTATTACACTCGTGAGTGTCAATATGTAGGAACCACTTATTTCAGCGTAAAATTTAACACTCATCTTATTATGTTACTGTGAATACGAAGAGTATTAAATGTGAGCTGAAAATGATTAACTAAAATATAACTAATCACGAACTAATTCATTTCAAACAAAACGATATGACGCTATTCGATGCATCATAAAATGCGAGCGCGAAAAAATCGATAAGCAGTAAAAGTTGAGTATGTGCTAGTATACAATCGCAGTGCAATTACGAATTTTATCTTGTAATTACGGTAAAAAACTCTGACCAGGGCAGAGTGGCTCGGCTATAATATTGATCTAATAAATAAATAAAATCCCGCACTAAATATTTGATCGACTGCAGTGGCCAACCCGATTGGAAAAGAAAATATTTAATTTTCTCTTTTATTAAAGCGATTAGAGGGCTGTTTATTTGAAATCAATTTATAATGGGGTGTTTTTTGCCGCATTTTTTGCCGCTATCATTCACGACTTCCCTTTTAGATTAAATGCTCCGATATACGTTCACTGATTTTTCGCAGTCTAAATAGGTTAATCGAGCCCCTAAAAAAGTTTATCAAATATCCATTTTTCGCGTGTGTCGGAACTTAACAAATTGGTTTTTTATTAAGGGTTAGATAAAACATTTTTGCACAATAGATATTAATTATGGATTATAAAGTTAAAAATAAAAAAGGATATTAGAAGCTCTATAAAAGTTGGTAAAAGATTATAAGCTAAATTGAATTGCTATTTTAAGCCCTTTTTCATTAAAAATGTTTTACAAATTATTAATTTCATTTATTGAGAACGTTAATGTATTTAATATAAACTTTTAACAATATAAATAATACACTAATATATCAAAGCCATACACGCCATATACAATGTAGAAAAACGTATAAATAACGGAATATTTATACCCGCCGGTGAACGATGAATACTTTTTCGTTTTTATGTTAGATTGAACTAGAATATAATCAGTGTACGGGGTGATTCAAATGTAATGGCCACCGTCATCCGAAATGCTGTCATCGCCAAAAATATTGCATGTTTCTGAAGTGCATTCATAAAATTAAAAGTATATAGAGAACCAAAAGAGATGCAGATTTGACATAGAAATCATAAAATATATAGAACGCCAAAAGAGGTACCGAAAATAGTCAGCCTATGGAGAAAACGCGAGTCTGATAATAATTGCAGTAACTTAGCTTTTATAGGTTGGTTGTACAGATGGGGTAGCTTCACAGCAATGGGTGGGAATTTCAAAATTTGAAAATTTCACGTCCAATTCGTAGAAACATATAATTTCTATGATCCCATTCCGTTTTTCAATTGTACCTTGGGATTAAAATGCAAGTTCTCCCTAGATGGCTGCTTTCTAAGCTCCTACATATACAGGCGTTCCATATATTTTATGATTTCTATGAGATTTGACCACTGCTATACGAGATGCTTTCAAGGAATATAATATGACATTTTTGGAAAGGTCATCACATTTTGAGTCACCACGAAAAATATGACAGTTGATCGAGTATGTAAGAATCTCTATAACTTTTTTCGTGTTACATTTAGGCACCTGTGTGGTATATCATGAAATTTTAACGTATTGCACCTTTTGTATTTAATAGCATTTTCACAATACTACACCAAATGTTCCAATTCTCCAAGTACCTATATTTTACCCATTTCCATAGGCAAAAACTCATTTTTTATTTCAAGTAGAACACCCCGAACTTTTCTTTCAAGTTTTGGAGATTTAATTTAATTTTTGTGTAATATAGACTTTGCAGGGGTTTTATTTATTTATTTTTTTTTAGATATTTGCAGTTTTCTCATTAAGTTTCTATCATATTAGTCATGAATAACTTCTGCATAATGATTGATTTTAAATTATTCACTTTTGACAACACTGTTAAAAAAATATCTACACGAAATGGACATGGAATTGTTAAAGTGTAGAAAGCAAAATTTTGACCCACTGAAATACAACTCTAACAATTTTACGAGTCGCAATAAATTTATAAGTGATTTTTAAACACTATTAAAACAAATTAAAGAGAATATTCGAGATTTATATTTAAAATAATAAAAATTCTTCATATCGCGGTTTAATCGAATGGAAAGTATCATATTATGCAATAAAATTTCTAGACATAAAAGAATAATAAAACCATAATTACCTATATTTAAAGTTCAATTACTGTCTAATTAAAAATAAATTTGATGAAATTTGATAGCAAGAAAGTTAAAGTATCAAAACAAAAAAGGTAATTTTCAATTTATATACAGTTAAAATGATAGAATTAAGTTATTGTAAACGATGAAAACAATATTTATTTTTTTTCTGGGTTATCTGTCAACCTAGCTTTTTTCCAAATTAGAACCATTTTATTATTTCTTTTATTATTATCACTTTTTTCGTATCTCCAATACCAACAGAGAAAAGCGGAGTAATTTTCACGTGATCACCCTGTGCATCTCTCTCTTCTCTGTGTAGGTAGTAAAGTAAGGCAGGGTTAGTTTTTTTGTTGTCAAATATTTTGTTTTACTTTTTTTATGATATTTTTTCCCCTAGTGTCCCTCTGTCATTTGCGTCCTACTCTAGTAATAGACCGTACTATAGTTGCGGCAAAAATTCAGACGACTGACGTTACGCAATTGTTTTTATTGTCAACATAATTTTCAATAGTTTGCCGCGTTAAAAACAATATTTTTCTGTAATTGAGTGTAACATAGTGTAGTATATAATTTTATAACTCTCAGATGCAGTTTCTTAGATATTTTGATAAAAATATTATGAATTATTGTTTTGTTCACATGACGTAAGTCGTCTGAATTCTTGGCGCAACTATAAGTAAATTTTTAGGCACCTCTATGTATGGAGTATTGAATTTATTGCTTACATTTTTTTGTACATTTGTGCAATTCGTATAACCGATATTAAATGCACATATTTGACAGTTACGTTAATCTCATTCAAGAAGACTAACAATACCTATCTACGTCCGGAGGCGGATAACCTTCAACATTTCCTTGGGTATCCTTGCAGGACCCGACATATAGTTAGATTATGGTGTCACTATAATAATTACATGTGTAGCAACGTCCAGAGCGACCACGGCGTCCATAGTAAGGCAAACGAACACCGATGACTCCTGATTTGTATTTGTACGCATATATAGCAAAATTGGGCCCCAGCGTCCGATGATAGTGTTCGATAATGTGCAATATATGCGTCCATTACGTTATTTCACTGCAGCGTGCAGAAATTCCAATCAAAAACCGACTGTTCAATTGCGGCACACGCGTTAGGGTGAGAATTGTGCCTTACCAAACGGCCGAACGCACGGGCATTCGCGTTCGCCGGGCATCGCGATTGACAGCATTATAACCCTTAGCGGCGAACTTTATTTATTTGCAATTACCGAATTCAATATATTATTTACGATTGGTATTTGCATAAATTACATATAGTTTATAATAATTGGAGCTGTCCGCCAGTTGGTCCTAAATTTGAACCGAGCGGATTGACGATTATTATTACTATTAGCTCTATCTGCAATCAAACTACACATATTATAATATATACACAGGGTGATTCGCGACGGCTTTAAACTAAAGGTATAGCAAGCGGCAGCTGACGTTAAGCAATTATTTTTTTTGTCAATGTAATTTTCGATATTTGGTCGCCTTAAAATCAATCATTTTTTGCAATTTACTGCAATATATAGTGCAAATATTTTTTAGTGTAGTATATAGTTTTATCTTTCTCAGTTGCAGTCTCTTAAATATTCTGATGAAAATATAATGAATTATTCATTTCTTCGTATGACGTAAGGCGTCTGAATTCTTGCCACCACTATATTATATTACCCATAAAAGTAAATAATCAACATAAATAATAGACTTCAACTAAATTAAACTGTCATAATTTAATATTACTTGAGTGTGTTGGTATTTTTGACTTAATCACGTTCATATGACAGATATACCCCAGCAACATCATCTTTAATTTATTTTGTGGCAAAAAGCTACACATTAAATAAATAATATCATATCTCAGTTTTGATATATACAGAGTGTTCGGAAAAATGATGACGATGACAAGTTCCCATAAACATTTTTTACCTACAGGTTCTCTATATGGAGATTTGTGTCTCTGAAAGACGTCGCTGGAAATCGGTTTTTCTTAATGTCTAAATTTTTAACACGCTGTATGATAAAGACTTTAAAATAATATATCTGGGTAGCTTTAATCTTTAACTAAAAAAAGTTACTTTTGTTTATTGTCGATAAAATGGACCGTTCAGTAATCATGTTATTTTTTCATGTTCTATCTGCACCCGAGAGATTTGCCACATTTTCCCGGATACCCTGTATAATATGTATTTTATTATTACTTATTTACTTCAAACGTCAACACAGACAAATTAGATAAATCCAAGTTAGCAGCTTGAAATTTTTATTTTACTGTCACTAAATACGAAAACCACTCAGAGTGATGAATTTTTACTATACAAAGATTATTCCTTAAATATTTCTTCTTGTAAACCTACTTCGGTTCTATTGCTATTTTAGAGTTGCGGAAACACATCCGTTTAGATTATTATATATTTATATTCATTTTAGATAAAATGTGATCTGGCCTTCAAATTTTAATTCGCTCTTCAAAAGTAATATAAATTATTACAATACCATTTTATGTCTAAACAGAATTGAAATTTATGCACTTTAATCCCGGAGCAGTTTTGGTTTAACTCCAATTTATCTAAACTAGTTTGTCCGCATTATTATTTACCCAAATTTCGAAAATTCTATAGTTTTTACGATGGCACGAGTCCACGTACCCAAAATCCGTATCTATTGGAATACTGAAAATCAGAGTAAGTTACAGTGTCAAACAATTGTAGCCATTATTATAAACTTTTTGTATGTCAATTACGTTTTTTACTAACATTTCTCGCTCTTTAACGTACTTTGCACCCCCTTAAAATAACTACGAATTACGCATATGCCTCAAAGTAGAACCAATCTAAAAATTTTAAGCCGACCCAATATTCCTCTTCGAAATTTAAAATTCCCGTCCTCGCAACACGTTATTTAGAGGCTTAACAACTAATATTAGACATAACCGGCATATTTAAATTTTTACGACTTTTTAATTTATCATCATTTTCGATAATAGCTGTTCACTCACTGGCATACTAATGACGTCTCGTAAAAAAATTGCCGCGTTGAATATATTACTCATTCAGCGCTCTAACAGGGAGAAAAATCTGCATCACTTAATATTTCCCCAAAGACAATTCGCGGCGCTAAAAAATCTAGTTTGCTGTGTGAGGCACGTACTTGCTTCAATCGATTGTTTTGGAAACAAAAACAGCACCTACACTACGCGAATTTCGATAAAGAGTTATTTTTTAGTATGTAACGAAAACTTTACACGTTTTTCGTTGTACCCATGGATTTTTAATTTTCAAAACATTTCCCCGCGGACGCATAAAAATTTAACGAAGGCGCGTTTTTGTTTCAAATATGCATCTCGTTTCCCAATAAAATCCATATTTGAAATTGGGAGGTTTGAACAATTGTGAAACAGCTATAGAAGTGCATGTGCATTGAAAGCCACGCGTACGTATGGGAAATTTTCAATTTGATAGTGTAGGCCGTCGGGATGGTCGCCGAAGCGCTACATGCTACCCCTAAAGTCACATGAAATGTATTAAACGCGAATTTAGAAACGATATTTAATTTTTATAAGCCTATTATAATCTGCTGTTACATTGTTAGTTGTGAAGAAATTAAGTCATAGTTTCTTTAGAATACCTACCTAAAAAAAACTTGTACGATTCATTTTAATTACACATTATTTACCAAAAAAAAAAAAACAAGTAAAATGAAAAATACTTTTCTTAAACCTATAAATTTTTCAATCAATTATTATTTACAAAAATAAATGCTCATATACTTAACAATTAAAAAAAATATCACTTGCTCTTGCATTATTTTAAGCCAATATATTGAAAAATAAAACTGAATTTCTAATAGATATAAAAAGTTTATTCTATTTCCTCCTCTTTCCAAAATATTTTACTATTTTAATGAAGAAATACCGTGTTCTCGAAATAGTGTTTTTTACAAATACAAATAATTTTAAACGCATTTAAGAATTTAATAATATAGAGCTTAGCAAATAACAGGAATGTTATCTCATGCCACCTACGAATATTTAAAGGCACCGAAGTAAAACGAATGTATAAGGACAGAAAGTGGTCTAACCAACAAATGTTTAGGTACAGAAAATCTTTCACAATATGATATATTTTTTTTAATTTAACTGTAGATAACATAAACTTACATAATTCTGCATATAAGATTGTTCGCTTTTGTGTTTATGCATGTGAAAATAATTATTAAAATGTGGGGTTAGAATAGCAAAATAATGTGCAAATTAGGATTTTAGAGGATAATTTAAGTAGTAAAAGAGGATAAACAAAACAAGAATTTTATTTTTAAAAGAAGTAATAACTTCCCTAAACCTACTTAGCACTGCCAGCAGGCAGCTGATGGGGTCAACTTTAAGAAACTAACAAAGTAGCTATAATATTTTTTAAAACCCATCAACTACTATAATATTTATATAATTTCGTCCAAATAAATATTCGTGCTGCTTGTAAGTTTATTAAAAACAACAACTTTTTGATTGATATTGGAAAATATGCATTGTGTGTGTTCAAACCACTTAAACAAGTGTGTGTTTAGTTTTTCTGTCAAACATCAAAATATACTATTCAAAGCGTTGTTTTTTTCAGTCCACATTTTTGCCGCTAATTATATTTTTAAAATTATATTCACGTTTTGAGCGGACCGGGCGTTATTTTCGCGAAATTTTTGATGCACCCCCAGATTTAAAATTAATCCCTCACGTCCAGTTAGGTATATAACGCGTACGTGTTGTTCAAACTACACAAAATGCATATGTGTGGATTTCTGCACAAAACTATATTCCTCTGTTATATACAACGGCCAAGCGCCGCCCACACCAATATATCACATGTACGGGGTATTCACCCTCTTCCCTCCCCGTTGTACGTACCCCCTACCCGTAGATAGACACCCACAGCAATCTGGGATGCATATACATACATACACACAGTTGCAATCATTGCACCGGCGCCATTTTGAATCGGAAAATGATATAAAAATTGTCACATTTGATTGCGTTGCGTCTATTATTGTATTTGTCACTACGCGATGGAAAATAAATATTAAATTTAGATAAATAGGGAAAAAATGGATTGGATTTTGGCGTGCCGGTTCGAATGGACATTTTCACACTTCTATCGAATCTACTCCTCCTTCGTTTTAGCGAAAAAATATGTACTAGTATAAATAATAAGTCGTATATTTTTAATACAATTTGAAGGATATATATACAAATTTATTTTTTATTACTTACAACATTACGTAAATATAACATCATTTTTGCAGAACGTTTAATAAACGTATTTTAATTTCAAAACTTTTAATATAGGTTTTCAAAAATAAAAATAATTTATGCTTAAGAGTGCTGTATTCTTCAAACAATATTTTCTACAAAGACAGTTAACTTTAAACATTTAACAACTGGTGAGATATATCCATTTAATAACTGATCTATACAAGGTTTAGCAAATATAGGAATGTTACTTCATGTTAGATATGTTGTTGTTTTTAAGAAGCACACTGAAGAAACAGAATCAAATAGGGGACAGAACGCGGTCTAACCAACAAGATTTTTTATGTACTGAAATCTATAAAAATTCTAATTTTTCTAAATTTAACTATAGATGCAAATATTATAACAAGCTTAGCGTACAATTTTGTCAATAGAACAAAAAATGTTGTTTTTTTTCTGTTTTTGATTATTACCTAAAATATTCTTCAATTTTTCTTAAATTTATATTTGAATATTTCACAACAATTTGTTTCCTTTTGGTGTAACAGCTCAGAGAAGAGAAATAAATTAATCTTCAATAAAAAAATTTAAGATCAAGTATGATAATGAAAATTAATACTTAAACAATACAACCGGACATGAAATAACCAAATAGTTATAAAAAAAGAAATTAACGAGCAGCTAGCTACACTTATAAGTATGTACCTAGTAATTAAAAATACCTAGACCACTGCCTGAGCAACTGATGGTTTCTGGCCATATGTGGTCTCTTAATTGTTTTTATTTTAAATTTGTTGAATGAAATTAGCATTGAGATGTCCAAAATAATGAGTAAAGAACAATAATATTAGAAGCACTAAAAAATGCATTAAGCAGTAGCAAAAAATGTAGGAAAACTGACTTACAGTCCATCCAAATATAGTTGAGCGATCTACACATAAAGAAATTTTCACAATTTAGTAAATCGAAATATTGTATAATTTTATCTAATTTTGTTGTTTTATTGATTAGAAAAGCTTTGCCATTATGTTGTATGGAGTACTATCTGAGAAAAATCAATGTTACCCTTACAAAAAGTTCAATAAAAATATTTTCGTTATTTTCTTGTAAAGAAAATAACGAAATCTCTTACAAGAAAATAACGAAAATATTTTTATTGAACTTTTTGTAAGAGTAACATTGATTTTTCTCAGATAGTACTCCATACAACATAATGGCAAAGCTTTTCTTGAGTTACTATTGAAGTACTTACAGAAGGATTTTCTTCAATGGTGTGCATGACATTTCCTTTGGCTTGTAGAAGACGATGAGCTCGTCCTTATCCTACACGTCCACAACTTAATTACTATTTTATGTCCTTTTTTTTATGTGTTTCTTTTTGCGTCAAGGAAAGATTCTCTATGAGTATGAAACCTGGTGGGAAAATGCTGTGCATACATTGAAGTTAAAGTTAGGTGTGAGTTTTCCATAAAAAATCTACAATTTCATTAATTTAAAAAAAAATCAATTATTACTTGAATATTCTTTAACTAGGTAAAACTAATAGTTATTCACCTCTATTCATAACTGACCGGATTTTAGTAATTTAAGATATGCCAAATGTGAATCATTTTTGAGTTAAACAGCAAGAGGAATATATAAAATGTTTAAGATATCATGACAAATGCTTCGTAAAAACAGCGAACAACCATTAGGTCTCTCGGCAAACAATTATACAGCCAGCACATTGCTCGTATGTAGGAACAACATATGGTAAATAAGAATACATAGTTTTTCGTTTTCAAGTACACCTTTTCTGTTCTGCAACATACATCACCACCCACAATACATACGCTTAACCTGGACATTGTTTCAAGCCGATATCCACCTGCCTTATCGGCCCAAATAATTCTTTTATATCTACTTCTCGAGTTTCATTCAATATTTTCTTGAGCAGGTGTTTTTACGATTACATCCTCCGTATGATTATAGGTACGAGCACGGTGTTTTGTATGCCAGATTTAAAGACCTATAATTTATTTTATCGTACAGATTTTTTATGCCATCTGTATGGGGTGTTTAGATACTCCTAGCAATTTCGTCGATATTAACTATTTAATAGCCGAATGAGAAGCTGCCGTTGAAGACAATAGCACAGAATAACTCGACGAAAAATGAGACATGCTTGAAATTCAATGTTTAAAATCAGCTGTGAAGATAATGAAGATTTGTCAAAATTTTAACAGTCAATCATCAAAGTCAATTAACTAGTTTAACATTTATACCAACTAACCAAAGTTATTTGTATGATGAAATTGAATAAGGTACAAAATTGTTGTGCAAATGTCAAGTTTGGCAGATGAATGAATTTTTTATTGATGTCGGTTAGATTTTTTCACAAATACATGTTTATTTTCGTACTTATATCTCATGTCTAAATTTCGTTAAAGACTTAAAAATCTTCTCAAAATTGTATGTAAACGATAGAAATGCTGAGGTTAGAATCATAGAATTCAATTTTGTTGTACAATACAGTAAGATTTTAAACCCTTGACACATACTGCAACCTAGTAATAGCTAAGCTATTTAAGGCTCAAAACGTGCAATCGACATAGATAATTTTAAGTTTACGTTTCTTTTCTACAAAAAAGTTAATACTTTATTTGACTGCAGTAAAATACACATAAAGGATGAACTTGGGAAAGGTTTGTCTTCATTTTTCTTACTTTGGTTTTTAAATGTGAAAAATTAATTGTTGAAGTTTATAAAAAAAATCCATAAAAAGAGACACTTTCTATAAATATTTTAAGTATAAAATCACTACATTTTGACTATAAATACACTACCTAACTTGAAATTTTTAGTATCCAATGATGTATAATTATTTTTAGTAACTTTAACAGGGTTTAAAATTCCTAACTTTAAAATTGTATTGAAACTTAAATTTCCTTTTTATTGTAATACCAGTCCAAATCGAGAAAATATTCGTAAATTGACGAAAAGTAAATTTTTGTATATTTGACACCTTGTATATAAAAATTTACGAAAATATTTAGTTTCACAATTTTTGGAAATTTTCTATCAGAAATAGAAGGGTATTATTTCAACACTATTTTTGTTTACCCTGTGTCACCTACACGGAAACACCTTGTATATATATGTATATAGGTAATCGTAGGTTTAAATTCAAATTATCGACAAATTCGCGAAACATAAAAAACGACCAAATTTAAAACGCCTTCCTATAATACTTCTAAAATATGTCAGAGAGTATGTGGCGAAGATAATTTCAATAATAATAATTAATCATGTTTCTTGGTAACTATGGGCAGTTCTGCAGCTCGACTTTTCGCCGTACTTTTTTGATCTTGTTGCAGCGATGGCTCTTAATGTGCATAAGTCAAATGTCCCGCGAATAATTCTTGCCAATTACAAACCCATGCGAAATGCGAGGGGAAACAAAAAACTACATCAAAAAGCGTAATTACAATAAAGCATAAGAACAATGTGGAACCTCGAGGCCGGATGCATAAAAAGTCAAATAGCACCACTAAATTATCTGAATCAACCCTTTCAGAAGGGAAATGTATAAATTTCTATACAGTTCGATCCATGTTTATGTAAATCGGGGATAACAGCATGTTTTACAAATACACAAATAAATTTTCAGCCAACTAGAATCGGAATGATGTAGTAAAAAATAACTCGCCTTCATTTGTCTTGTGGAAGGGTTAAAAGCGGCCCATTTAACAGATGCTCCTTGCCTGTCAGTAAAAAAACAAAAAGGAGAAAGTGAAGTTTGTACGCTATACGCACTCGATAATGACCATATGTGGGTGATGAGTTTCAATTGTTTTCTTAAAAACTCGTTTAAGATTCCCGACTAATGTATAATTAAGCTATTATAAAGGACGTGCAGGATTATCGAGAGGAGATGACCTATTTTATAACGCCTTTTGTTCCCTTCTTGGTTTTAAATTAAAATTGACATATGGTCACGACAAAACGTTGCGGCGGGCCAAGGATGATGAAAACATTGTTTAAAATATATTTAACATTACCACACTTTTGCATAATATATTTTTATCTTTGTATATTGACAAAACAAATAACAATATAATTGTATAGTTTTATACGAAAATTTCTACTGCCAGTTACACTGGTACATAAAAATTGAACGTCGTCTGTACTTTTGACCAGACCCACCTATCTTTATAAAGCCAGCCAGCCAACTATTTCTCGAGATTTTTGTAAAATTTGTGAGTGATGCAGCTGCATAGACTTCATATTGGAAATTCAGCACATCGAAATATTATAAAGAAACACATTTGATCAAGTTACAATTTGTCTAAATTTTAAATCACTTATTGATATCTAATTGAATTTTTCTTTAGTTTTATCGGGTTTTTGCCACACTTATGAAAAAATAAAGATGAATTAAATAAGCCCTTGCGCCATACTTTTAATACCTACATTTACTATTTTGAGAACGAAAACAGAGTTTTTCGAAACGTCAAAAATACGAAAGTGCGCGATAGTGATGTGATTTTTGTTATTTTTTACATATCTGCTTTTTCAGTGTGAGATTTTTTGGTTAGGCAAACTTAACCCTTGATTGATCCATTTGACGCAAGGGCTTATTTAATTAATCTTTATTTTTTCAGAAGTGTGGCAAAAACCCAATAAAACTAAAGAAAAACTAAAATTATGCCACAAATAAATAGCTTCAGACAATATATCAATCAATATTTAATGAATAGCACTTAATGCGAAAATTAATATATTGTTCTGGTATTTTGCACCGGTAATTGATAACCCGGTATTTAATATCAAATATTATACCGGTATTTTTTGTACCAGTATTTTATATCCTGTTTTTATAACGGTATTTTATACCGGTTTACTACCAGTATTTTAGATATTTAACCCGCATTTTATATCGGTATGTAACGGTAATTTATAACGGTATTAATTAAATTCCAGTGTATTTACCGGTATATCATAATGGTATTTTATAATGGTATTTTATAACAGTATTTACCCCCGGTATAAAATATTGAACCGTAATATATTACGTAAAATATCGTTACAAAATTCCATTACGATATTTAATATCGGTATTTTGTATCGGTATATAATACCGGTATCTAATACCAACTTTTACAACTGTATCTAATACCGGTATTTTATCCCGGTAATGTTAACGGTATTTTATGCCGATATTTTATACCGTTATATTATAGCGGAATATTAATATACCAGTAATTTTATAGCAGGAAATTATTACCTGTAAATTTATACCGGTGGTATACGCCGTTAAGTGATACCGGTACCGGTAACTTATACCGATATACCGGAAACTTATACCGGTATAAAAAAGCATAATTGAATACCGATATTTGATACCAGTTTTTATAATGTTATACAGGTCCCTTGCACCGGTATTTTGTAACGCTTAATATATCACAAATATGGACACATTTTTCGAGAGGTAAAAAAGTTCCAAACACAATGTTCTATGTAGATATACTTCATATACAGCAATCATTTCGAAAATTGTTGGAAGGGGAAGGACATAAACTCATATGTTAGGATACGCTCAAGCAGTTATATGTATTTTATGTTCATACAAAATTTTATTTAGCATCGAGATTTAGTCAACCTCTAAGAATTTCTCACTGTTAATAATGTTAAAATTGTACAAAGAACCATAACTTTAATAAATATGTGACCAATAAGTAAATATAGCAGAGGTCGAAGGCGTTTCCTAAAACATCCGAACATTTACAAGCAACTGGAACTGGAAAAGTTTCACATTAAAAATCAGCAAAACTTTTCAATAGATGCAAACGACCCCTTTATTAAAAATGTGTCACAGTTTTAAAGAATGTTCTTAAATGAAAACTTTTCTTTATATTATTTCAATTAAATTGGACGTAAAATTCTTCGAGATTTTTAATTTTAATCGGCCCAGAAAAAGAATAACTCCTTTAGAGGAAGATAATTTTAATCAAAACGAAGGGACAGTAACTGGGTATTAATCAATATTTAATTTCAATTTGTATTTTGCGATCCCACTCAATCGGAACCGTTCAAACGTTCTTTTCTCATTTCGATATTTTTTTTATTAACGAACCTGGAATTCGGTGCGTGAGTAGTTATGATTTTTTTTTTTTTGGCTAGGGTGACACGTGTAATATCACTGGATTATTTGATATGGCAGTAAAAAATCCTTTCATAAAAGTTGCTTCTCTGCGTGTTATTGAAATTTGGCCATATAGAACGCTTTCAAACTAGAAGGTGTGAAATAAATTATGATTGATTTTTTAGATATCTATTAGTACCTAGTACATTATTTACACAGCTGTCGCCAAAAAAGTGTTAAACAATGCTATTGCATTAATTTTAAAGACAGTTCGAGAAAATGTTATATATCGTTTTATGAGATTTTTATTGTTTTTCAAAAGCTGTTTAATTGTCAGAAAGGTAAACATAAAACAGTTTATTTTCTATTAAAAGTTGTAAACTTTCATAATTTTCTACGCGTTGGAATAATTTAATGTCCTGCATACAAGGTATTTTCATTATCTAGTAAGTATATCTAATAAATAAAAAATAATGATTTTTTTAATTTGTCTTGTAATTTTTAAGTATTTTAAACGCCACACTCTGTATACCTACAAGTAACATTATATATTTTTACATCTCATGGCATTTTAATTTTAATTATTTCCGTTTTTATAGCGTTCTCATCGGGTGAACATTTATTTATTAATATGCATATACCTGTCCAAAAATAAGTATATATTTTGAGAATACAAAATTCCACGCGGCTATTCTCTAATTTCACGCACCCAATTAGTACAATTTTGTATGCCCTAATTAGGTTACCCCACAGAAAACTATTCAAAGCTGTATCTATTCCCAAAAAATGTGTTACTCCTTCATCGTACAACACAAAGGGTGTTTTACATATGTCTAGGTAATAACATGAATGATGTTACAATAAAAATTCATTACCGAATTTGATACGCTACAATCCTCGATCGACCAAGCATTTCATTTGAACTCAACATTTTTTATACGATGACCCCTCGCGAGCAGATGTTCTGCACCTAGTTTAATTTAAGGGTTAACTTCGGTTGACCCCGTGCACATGGTTATAACAAAAAAATACTATTTAAATGATGTGAATGCGTTTGGTTAGTATTCTATTACCCTTTAAGGAATTTACATAATCGATCTGGAGTAGGTCCTGTTCTTCTGCTTCACCTACACCGTCCTTAATAGTTACGTCCCATTTTTGGAGTCGATAAAACGCACTTAAATTTAATTATACAACAAAAATTATAAATGTTTAAAATGTAATAGAATGAACGAAATATGACCTTGGCCATGATTCATCTCAATATGTGAAATAAAAACCGAATTTCAACAGTAAGAAATAAACTAGAAATTGTGGAAGAATTTCATCAAGTCAGATGACATAGATTTGAACCATGCGTTAACTTTTTTTATTTCAATTATAACAAGCCTACTTTTTTGTTCAAGTTATACAAAATTAAATGCTTATTTCCCTGATATAAACTTTGTAAATTTATTAATTTTAGAGATTTGTTGCAATTTTTTCCGATTTTCAAAAGTTTCTCGTTAAAGTCGTTATTATACTAGCCATAAAGGCAAATAATTAGGATAAAAAAACAAAATAGTTTAGTATTAGTTGGGTCGGTCAGTGGTTGACGGTTTAAGGCGTCAGTACTTGAATCGAGGTGACTGATCGGTGTTGGTTCGAGCCCAGCTGCCGATAGACCGTATATAAGCTATATTCGTGGAGAGGTTTGGCGCCCTCTCTGCGGGTATGGTAGGGTGGAAGAATGTTAGCTTGGGTCAATGCGAGAGATTGATACCGGTTGATATTTGACTACCCCCCTAATTAATGAGGTTTTCCAGGTTTCCCTCATTCCTGCACTGAATAGTGGTTAGGGCCTACCAACGTAAGTCGTTCCTGGGCGCAAATGCGGCCTGCTTAATAATAATATGCCGCCCCCTCCCCCGCACAAGTCTCCGACCCTGTGATTAGAATGAGGGGTAGAGATATTATGATTATTATTATTATTATTAGTTGACTTGTATTAGTAGTTTTTAGTTGACATCGTTCAGGCACGTGCATAATTACTAATATGAGATGCAACTTTAGCGAGAAATCAGAAAAAATTACATAAATGTCAAAAAATAATAAATTTAACCCATACAAAATCTATATCAGCAAAATAGAATTTGATTTTGCATAGTTTGAAGCAATATATACAGGATGTTATATTTGAAAAAAAAACAGATTCAAAATAGATCAAATGCAACACGAGGAACGAAACACTTTGTATAGTATTTTAGAACTACTATTGAATACAAAAAGTGCACCACCTTTAGATTTCAGAATGTAACAAAAATTAGAAGCCTAAACGTAACACGGAAAAAGTTATACAGATTCTTACAAACCTCATCAACTGTATTTTTTTAATGCAAATAACTCCGAAACTGGGTTTAGATATAGGGTATGCTTACATACGATAATATATAGAGTATTATATTTGAAATAAGGAAGTTGACGACTACTTGGCAACAGTTTTTATTAAACAACCTGTGCCATATATGCCATATTTTCAAATAAAAAGATGTTCAAATTATTCCCAATATCGTGAGTACTGCGGCTGAGGTTTTCTTCGATGAGGTGTAAAATAATCTCCCTATCTATGTCACGTTGCGGTTTTACTTGTCCACGGCCTTCATACGTTGGGTTGAATTTGCCAGTCTTTCAGCACTATTCTGTTGATAGACATTAACAATTTAAATATTTTCAATAAAAAATCAATTTGGATATATACAAATTCAACCACGCTTTATTAGTTAACACATATATCCATTTTGAGAGTAGCGTTTTGAAGTGGATTAAGAGGCAGTTGAATGTTAAAAAACATATTTTTTTTTAATTTTAGGGGAGCGTCCATACAAGTGCCATCTCCCCGACTGTGGTAGAGCCTTTATCCAACTATCAAACCTCCAGCAGCACCTGCGCAATCACGACGCTCAAGTAGAGAGAGCCAAAAACAGGCCCTTCCATTGCAACATTTGTGGTAAAGGATTTGCGACTGAATCTAGCCTAAGGACACATACATCGAAAGTAAGCCATGTATGTACACAAGTTTTTTTTATTTTCTTTCCCATTTAGTTCCCTTAAGATTTGTTTAAATAGAAAACTGTACAGCTAAAAGACAAATATAAAGAGTTGCTAAGATATCTGGTAATAATGAAAATGTTAATTTGAACGCTATGTATAATATTGTCATTATACTTATAAACGCAACTTGCTTCTTCAAAACACATTTAGAAAAAACACATCACAAATTTAATAAATTATATAAACAAGTACCCTAAAACGTTTTGCCTATGTCATTCAATTAATTAAAAATTGATGTTTCAAAATTTTAAAGCACATGGAACCATTTAAGAAAATTTCTTAATTTAAGTCAGTCAATATTGAAACATTGAATTAAGGTAATATTTTTTAATCAGAAAATACTGAATTGAATTTTCGAAGTCTTTAAAATGTGACGATGAACAAATATTTTTAAGTTGTACAGTTTTCGACACATTAATTTATTTTTAATTGAAGTTATATTGCTTTACACACTGTGGTTACTTTATATTAGGTTTATTTTATTATTTAATTTTGTTTTATTTTTCAGTATATGTGTCCACTGATATATCACTAATGGATAAAGTTATTATATGTACAATTTATTATACACTAGTTTTTAGAAAAAAAATAATACTAGGCACAATGTTTGTTTTGTAGGGACATAGTACCTGTATTTCATCAGTGTATATATATTTTTAGAAATCAATTTTGCAGAACTCTTGAATGAAAACGTTACGTTTTCGAATACTAAAGTACTACATCCGCGATCTCACCTTAAAGTGGTTACTCGAGGTTATTTGTATGTATTACTACATTTTTTTAAATTTAATTTAAAGAAGAAAAAAATAAAATTTATTTCAGTTTTCAATAAATATTGCTTATGTTTCGAATATTAAATTTATAAAATCAATCTCATTTTAAACAAATTTATTTTTATGACAAATATTTGTGTTTCAAATAAAAGTTGCTTGTGTTGGTAACGAATGCAATCTCATTTTAACTGGGTATTACACAAAGTCGTTCAAGTGATACCACCTTGTATAAAACTAATTAACTAAATAAATGGTTTCAGAGAGATATTTAAATAAATGCCAGTTTATAAACATGCACGTCGAGAGACTTGAGTTTAGTCTAGTTTTGTTCACGCATTAATAAAATAATTTCAGACAGCGAAACGAAACCCCATAAAATTGTCGACACATTTCTTATCGTATCTCGTAATCTCATCAGAATTCTTTAATAAATATTGTCGGTTTCCAGTGAAAGTAATCCCTTATTATATGCCGAAAGGATTTTCTATTAAAAGAACACCACCGTCTTTTGAATATTTAAGAAATAATTGAGGATTAAGACAGAGATTTTTCGATTAAACTTGCACCTGATACCGCACTTTGCAAATACTTTTCAACCCCTTCTTTTTTACCCTTTCGCTGAACGTTAAAGCATTCTCATAATAAGCCAGAATTTTTATCATTTATTAACTTCCCTTGAAACTTATTTGTCTTTTTTGCTGTCGACACGCATATATTGAGATAAATGTAGATATCTCCTAATCGATTTTTTTAAATAAATTATATACAGGTTGTAACACTATAATGGACCAAACATTAATAATAATTTGATTTTTTTTTTGTATAAGTAAGTATTAATGAAATAAACAATAGAAGATTTTCTAAAAATCCTTCATACGTGAACGTGTTGTAACGTGCGGTAATATAGCAATCCGCTGTTATCCTGCTGTTAACCTCAAACTATAGATAAAAGTGATAGTTTGCGTGCTTAATTGAAACATAGTTGCTTATTCAATTTTAATTATTTAATAAAATACTAAGAATTTAGAGAATAGAAAACAATACAAACCATATTACTCTGTAAAAAATCACGATCAGAAAAACAATGAAAATTAAATTTGATTCCTATATATTACGTTATAAATGTATATCAAATATATCGTAGCCTTTGCAGTAAACTTACTACTATAAGTACAGTTAAAATATGTATAATTAAAGTGACTAATTTCTCAGTGTAGTATAATGATTCTCGTATTGGCATAAAATTGCTTCCATTTATCAGATAAAAAGTAATAGTAACTTACGGAAATTAGACCTTTCATTTTTTACATTGATTATTATAACAATAATTATTATAATCTTTAATTACTTTTATCTAGCAACTTTTTTTACTATTTCCTGGATGCAATAAAATTATAAAACCTGTATTGGTTATACGGGGATATTTTTCCGTAATATTCGTGCGGTTCGGCAAAAATTTATAGCATAATAAAGTTCTAACTTTAAACGTTTATCAAGAAGAGTACTTTGTATTGACGGAGAAGTAAAACATGTATTCCTCGTTCTACAATTGAAGCAATAAATATTCCGAGTATAATTTTTCATAAAAGCGATGTACAAAATAAAATTTGATAATAAATTAGAAATTTCTTTGAAGCCTTTTATGTTTATATATTCCAACATATTTTATTTTTGATTCCGAGAAAAGTATATGACTATTGTCTTTATATAAAGTGCTAGTAATCCAGTCCATTTGGGCCGAGCGGTACGCCGTTTCGAATACGTCTTGAGGCATATTATTAAAATTAAGGACCGAAATGAGGTACAGAGCTAATACAAAGGGTTAGAAATGGAATGGATCTTAACATGCAAACGTTTTTTAATGTTTGGTACACACGCATGTTTTTAAGTTTGCCTTAATCACTGTATCTCATATTTACGATACGATTTCAATTGTTTTATAAATTTCGAATACTATAAGTAATTAGGTTTTCACGTGCATGCTAGAGTTTTCTTTAATAAGTAATGCGTCCTAGACCTATAGCAAGCATGACATAACTTTTTGTTGGAACGTTGTGAGTTTGTCAGTAACGAATGGTTCCCTTTGCACCAGTTTAAATTTGGCTTTGGAAATACCGATAGAAATGATGAGATAATAAATAATATCGACGAAAGAAAAACGTTTGGCTCATAGAGAAATGTTACAGGGACGTAGATCTGAATATATTAATTTTCCTGCTACAAAAACTATCCCAATGGGATACAGAGTGTCAAAAAGTTCAAGATCCGAAGACCGGATAATATTAAGGTAAATTATTTCGTACTGTTTGTTAACAATTAGAAAAGATAAGAACCATGTGTATCGAGAGGCCTAAACCATCGATGATTAAACGTTACATAAAGATTTAAGACATTTTATCTGCAACAGTCGATTACCAAATAACATTTTGACAATGAAAACCGTTCATTGGTGAAAATTAACCAAATGAAATTTACTATCATGGACATGAATTGGTATGTTCTAAATTGGAAGTTTGCATCTTCCATTCGATAACAGTATTGTATACACTTTTAACACCATGAAAAATGTTACGGTGTTGTTTTGTAAGTAGTTTGATCGTTTCCAAAAACCTTCATGAGTGCAATAATTGCTAACAAAAATGGTGTTTAAATCCAGAAATACGAGAGTAAAAGACAAGACAAGAATTAGAAAATGGCTTCGGAAAAACGTTGTTGACAAGAACCATTTAATAGAAAAATCCTTAAAACCAGACTAGATTTCACTCAGTTTATATTTTTCCTACAGTTTTAGCACATAATTTTCAATATCCCACAGTACGACGACTATATATCTTAAATATTTCTTGAGGATTGTTCTACACGCTAAAGAAGCTCGTATCAAAGCCTGGTGAATAGTTTATTGTTGCGAGGTAACTGATAAATGAATGCAAATGGAGATGTAGAAACAGAAATATTGAAAGATTAATTAATTTTATTTAGCAAGAAGTAAATTGTAAAATTTAGAAATATTTTATACGGGTGTAAATTTATCAAAAATGAATAGACGTTTCCTCATTGAAATTCGAGGATAACTTTTTATAGAAATGTGAACCCTTGTGGCACTGTTTTTTGAGAAAGTAAATGTGCTACAATGAAGATAAAAGGAAGTCGCACAATATGTGAATATACTGACATTCAACCTGCAACAATTAAATATCCATCCTTGTCTAATAGATGAAATTATTTCTTTAGCGAATCTATAGATTTTTGGTATTCAGGATCATACATGAACGTGTTGATAGAAATTGTAGAATTTATTTGAATTAATTTAACACTGGAAAGGGCAAATCCTACTCATTTTAGTATTTTTGTTCCTGGTTTATAGTTATGAATGCATTTAATTCTTATATAGCATATAATCTCGATCCACCTTATTGATAAAATCTAAATTTACTGGAATAATAAAAATCTAGACCTGATAGAATTCTCTTGATTTTAATAAAATATCCAGATATAACTTGCTTGGATTTTTCTACTGTCTCTAGAAACAGGTATGAATTTGAGGATATGAAGAAATAATATTATGCTACTTTTTAACTTTCCGGATAATCGAAATGTTAAATTATTTTTCTAGCAATAATCTGACATTTCTAAAAATAAATTAATTTCCCCCAAAATTCTAGATTAAATTGTTTTCTTTGCTAGTTCCTATGTTATCAACCACGCTTATAAATCCTTAATATAGAATATGCAACGGAACATTCACCACCGAGTAAATGAGTATAAATAAATAATTTTTTACCAACCACCGCCATTTTATTTAAACGCAGGAGGCAGATCTACTCGAATAATTATTTTTATCGCGAGTGAATCTAGCGTCCAACGATTGCAAACAATGCGAAAGTTTCTCACCGCACACCATTATTTACATCATATTACAAAAACTATCACAGAATCTATTCGTTCATTTGTTCGTTATGTTAACAACTCCACCCTAGCGATCCCGTAACAAATGGTATACATTTTTAATTCACATTTTTTTACGCACGCGATTTCTGTAACCGCCCACTTCCTTTATGAAAAAAAAAACTGCTAAAAGGGGAGAAAATAAAAAATGGATACACCCTCTCTAACCGCTCTGCGGTCACATGACGCGGTTTTTAACGGAGTTGGTTCTGAATAATGACATAGCAGGCGCTGTACACGTACACTCATTGTCTTATTAAATTCGTTTAATTCATTACCTATCTTTAATGTGGCGTCGTACGTCAGCTTCGGCGCGTACTAAGAAAATATAAAAATTTATATGTGCCTCAAGGTTTGTTTCGAGGGTCGCTATAATTATTGGCTATTCATTATTATCTTTGATGTCTGTTAATGGTCAGGTACAAATAACAAGTGATTTTCAAAGCAAAATGCTTACAAATAGCATTTAATTTTTGTTTTTTACAAAAAAAAAACTACCTAATAAAATTTATTACTTTAGGAAAATATTAATATGTAATAAATCATATTTAAGATCCGATAAGGAGCAAGGAAAATATTTGAAATGTGTTTTCTAACATTAAAGAATACCCATGCTTTTTATTAATAAATCGGTACAACTTTTCTTCAAGAAAGTTTGCGTGCGAGTAATAGTAAAAATATAAAACATTGAAATAGTTATCGAGTATTATTTTAAATTAAATTAGTCGTTGTACTATACAGTGTCTTTCAGAATAATGTACGAAGGTATTTCAACCCGCAGTATCATTTTTCTTTCTATTTAAAAAAAAATGATAAAGATCAAAGTTAAATTTGGCGTGTCCTTCAATAAGATTATCATTTGGCATATGTTTACAGTTAGTTGTGAAAAATTGTCATGGACAATTTACACGAGCCCACAGCGTGTACAAATTGTTAAAGTGTATTATGAAAATGCTCGAACTGTTAATGGAGAAAAATATGGGACAATGATAACCGATTATTTGTGACCCAGACTGCATGATATAAACCTTAAGCCGCGTACACACTTGTAACAATCGGTTTCAGCAAGACGGCGCATGAAACAAAGTCTTGTGGTAATCTTGACTTTTTTTATTACATTACATGTAGTTATATTTCAAATGAAGTTTTCCAATATCTCTATCAATATAGGATATTCTTATTGTCATACTTTAATTCGTACAGGTACCTTCTACATCTATATACTGAGTAAATAGAAAACATTTATGGATCGATTACATAGTTCTTGCAATTATTTTAATAGGCGATATTATTTTATTGCCTATAAAAATTAAACACGCGTCTGCTTGAACAAAAAAAACAAGACTATGTACAGTACAAGGTGGACATATTTCAAAGTTGTACGGTTTTTCTCGAAAATAAAGCAATTTAGCTAATGTCACAAGAGCTCAATGTAAAAAATAAATGAGCAAATTTTTAGTATGCCCGTTTGGTATTTTGAAAAGTCTATATATTTTACAAATTTTGAACGGTTCTTGTTGACGCTATTTTACCAAATAGGTGTGAATTATTCATTCGTATTGAAAATTTGACATTTAAACACATTAATTTTAAACATTTGCATAGATGTCATTTTGACATCATACAGTGTGTGTACTTTGCTTCCCATACGCCCTGTGCATCATCCGGGCTTATGTATTGACAAAAAACAGTAGACAAAGTGGTCAAGCTACTCCCTGCCAACCCCACTTGGCCTACTATCGATTATAAATGATAACAAAAAATGAAGGGGTAAAAATTGACCTATATTTGATGAGTCATAATATGAAAAAAGGGGTGAATAAAAATCTCTCCTAGTTCGAGCAACAGATGAGGCTGTCCTCTTCAGACTTGCAGAGAAAATGCCCCTCTCGACAGGCGTATGTGCCTTTAAAAAAGTTGGGTTTTCATTTAGGGTCTACCAAATTAAATCTGATTGTTCATCACTTTGGATCCCTCGTGAACAGTATGTATGTTACTGTGTAGAAGGAGTATTGGATTCTTATTTCCTATTTACAGAGTGGCCCAGATAGCGTTCTGATATATATATATATATATATATATATTATATTATACCAGTACCTAATACAGGTAGATAATAATAACCGGCCAGATCTTGGGATATATAAACATTGTGTGAAGTAAAGAAAATGTTCTATAAGAGATTAAAAGAATACTAAATACATGATGATATCAAAGTCAACTTAAAATTTTTATTTATTTTATTTAAAAGATAAAAAAAGTGAAGGACGGTTAATTTTGCTCAAATATTAGGTTTCCTGCTTCTTAATTGGAACTTTTTTAATGTAAAATGGAAGTTTAACGACAAAGTTGACAATTGAACCAATTTAAGTGCACATAGTAATTGCAAGAAAATCATTTAATAGGACTATAAAGTGATTCATTTGAAATAAAAAATAATATTGCAGGTATTGCTATAGCTATAACTTCTCATCTTAGAATGAAGACCTAGCAGCAGTTTCAATATAAATTTTAACTAGGATTAAAAATTGTCAAAGCTACTGTAATAAGCAGGTGGGATTGCAGTAATAAATCAAAAGTTACAAAAAAAATAACAACTAGTAGGTTTCTTCAGCAAAATTGGTTTTATTATGACAGCAACGTAAATATTTCTCTCAGTGTAGAACAAAATGAGAAACTGTAATATGGAAAACTTTTTTGGAACACTCGTTTCTACGAGTACCATTTTCTTAAAATTTCAAAAAATTTGCCGCACTTGACATTAAACCTATTTAAGGTCGCCGTATTTCTCGCCATAAAATGATCAAATTTTTTGGTGTTTTTTTAGGTACAGAAATCTCGAAAAATTAAACATATAGAGGAAAAGTATTATCGAAAATAAAATTATTGATGTTTTGTTTATTATCCACTTTTACTATTCAAATTCTCCTCAAATGTAAGAGACATATTATTTTGGTATTCTAACCCCACATTTTAATAATTATTTTCACATACTTATAAACAAAAGTGAACGATCTTATATGCAGAACTATGTAAGTTTATGTTATAACAATATTTACGTCTACAGTTGAAAAATACGTATGTTGAAAGATTTCTGTACCTAAAAATTTGTTGGTTAGACCGCTTTCTATCGTTATATATTCGTTTTACTTCGGTACCCTTGAATATTCGCAGGTGACATGAGATACCGTCACTGTTATTTGCTGTATTTCTAAAAAACCCTATTTCAAGAATACGACGCCCTTAAGTTCCCATAACAGAAGGTATTATAAATTGCCTTCAGAAAAATAATACTTATAAACAAAGAGTTTTATGTCTCGGTATATTTTATTACTATGATTTAAAAGAAAATTAGCTGTTTGTCAAGAAAACTCTTTCAGGAAATACTGTAACTTCTACTTGAGGAATTTTTAATCTAATTCTTTTCTATAGATAGCCAGGTGTGCTGTTCTCACACCGTAATAACTAAAGAATAATTCTGTGCCACGCTACCAAGAAAAAGACTTTAGGAAACAAAATTTATTTTCTTTCAGTTTCATAAATTACTCAGAAATATATACCTAATTACGGCATTAAAAAATAGCATTTCTAATTATTAACAGACTACACAAACCGAAAAAAATATGTCGTTATAAATTTAGGACCTATTATTACAAGACCAGAACCTGTATCAATTTTTAATTGCGCTCTCCCTATCTATTTAACTGAAAATTGGTGGTAAAAAACTATCAGTGATATATACAGGAAAAGTTATAAAACAATTTAATTTCATTATAAACGAAACAGCATTACAAAAAATATTTTACACGACTATAAGCATTAAATAAAAATCAGCCAAATCGTTTTTGATAAACGAGAATTTTAATAGAAAATGAATTATAAACATTTTTAGAATGTTAAAATTGACGAGACATTTTTTAAAAATATTATCATTCAACCATTGAAAATATATGTTAGTATTTAAAAAAATATTATTCCATGTGTGTTCCATGATATTCTCCGATTTTCAGAGCACAGCAAATACAATATGCAAATAATTAAAATGTTTTATATTTAACTATGCTGCATATTTACAATTAAAAAAACATGTTATTCGATAACATAATAGTCGATAATGGAAACATAATATTTGATATATTCATTACATAAAATAATTCTATTCCAAGTTGACTGACAGTGAATTATAAATAAAATGAATAAGCACTTTAAACTAGAGATTTGGACTCGTAAGTTTTATTTTTACAATGTCTGTACTTTAGGTAAAACAATTACTTTCGTACTTGTAAATTCTTTCCGAAATACATATATTTTTAAATGATTTACTTTTACAGTCCATACTTTTGTTACTTAATTTTTGCACGTGCTTACAGAATTTTGCAGTGTTATGCAATTTGTGACTTGAACTGTAATGTTTTCCATTAGGTACTTCAAATTAGTACTTACTTCGTATTATCTAAAATGATCTTACTATCATTTTCAATGTCAACTGATCGTGGTGAATATTAAATAATATTTCTAAGTTCGACCCTGCATTATAATCCTACACCAATTTGAGATACCGGTTTAGATTCCTGCTATAGCAAAATATACGATTTCTATTTTAAATATTGTTGCCTTGCATCTAGATAATATTTTCAATATTTAAGTGAAGAAAACATTTTAACGCGAAAACTGATTTTCTCTATTAAAATACTCCTTCATAGTCCGTTTCTAAAAATTAGGAGCCTTTTAGCAGTAATTTTAAGTCGTTTTTAATTTAAGATTTATGCATCGAGTTCAAAATTATGTTTCAGTAATTAACCTTTTACTCTTTTGCATCTTAATGGCGAAAAAAAAAAGATAAAAACGTTATACCTGTTTTCCCTACGGATTCGAGAAACATTTGTAATTACTGTGTATTCTTTATCATATTTTGACTTCATTTGCTCGATTTTTTGCTCCGGATTTTTGTCACCCAAATTAACCGTCTCGCTCTGTGGGAGGGCAGCCCCGAAGGGGAGAGAGAGAGATGGACGATAATTAAATATTAAACGACGAAAATATAAGGTCATTTGCAGTGTAACGTTGTTTTTCGTTACAAAATTATTCGTCTAATTTTCAACCCTTTTCCTGAGAAATACAACGGGGAGTTCGTTTAAGAAAGCAAAAACTGCGCGTTACCGTTTTACATGTACAGGGTGACAAATAAAGCAAGTAAGGTGTCCCATTTCCACTGAGGAAATGTACAGAAACAACACTGTTAACTTTTTTCAGCTAAAACTGTACACATTTATGTAACAGTTCGGATACCAATTTTCTGGATAACGAGTGTATTTATTACACCAAAACAAACGTTTTTAAAGCATATTTTAAACGTTATAGTAAGTTACATCAATATTATAACTAGATTATTTAATGCCATTAAAAAATTGCTATTTACTTTATATTTTTAGTTTTGTAAATGATATTTCGCCATCTCCTCAGCAAAATTCATTTAAAAAAAGCGTTCGGGAATGTTCGTATGCTCTCGCTTTTGTGATTTGATTTGAATTGCAAACCATACCAATTGATGGTGTATTATAAAAAAATTAAGTTAATATTATCATATGATGCCACAACTTTCGTTTGACCAAATTATCCGATTTATTCCAAAATGAAGTAAACCCGTATCATGTTATTCCTATAAGTATATTTTTTAATAATTACTAAACATTTCCGTATTAAATATTATTATTTTGATGTAAGGAAGTATTCGAAGGTTTCATTTAATTACAAATAAGTCAGTTATTTATTGATTTCTACTAATAAAATTAAGGTTCAGTCTATTTAAAAAAAGTTCTTTTTAAATAAACAGTTCACATTTACCTTACATTTTTGTGACATAACCACAATTTTTAAATTAATTTAACTTCTATAAAATTGTCTACAATTTTGTATTTCTTTATCAAAATCTGATGATACACAAACGTTAGAATATTTTACAACACTAGAAGGTATAATATCAATGAGGCGCAAAACTTTTTGGTTAATATCTCCTACCTCCTGTTGTAATTTTTGGTATGACATTTTTGAAACACTTTGTATGGTAATGATCATTCTTATATTAAACATGTCTACATGCAAGAAATATTAACATACAAGTTTTTTTTTATTATTTTGAAGTTTTGTCGTATTTACTTTGGAATGGCGTATTTTTGACTGGCAGATTGTGTACTTGCCATCATATTTTCGAAAGTAAAGCATTTCGAAGCACGTGTGGTCATTGTTACGAATTTCCTCACTCTCGCGTCGATTCTGCGCCACCTCGTATATGCATTTGCGGAGAAAATCAGTGACAAACAGCGTCGTATACGCTAATTTAAAAAACCTTGAAGTCCTAAAAGTGTCCGTTTTAAATAAAGCAATTATAATGTTTTCCTGCAAACCCGTCGAATGGGAGGTGTAGTAGTATTGCTTTACCGCACTGCCGGCCGTTCCATAATGGTACTCACTACAACAACGCATGCATTCCAATTATAATCCACCACGGTATGTTAAAAAGAGATAACACGCTACTTTCGAACTAAATAAAAATATAAGTTCATTCACTTGATATTTATTATAACCTTCCTAACCTATCTCAATTCACTTCATGTTCAGAGTCGTACTTGAAAAGCAGTTTTATGAGTTTGCTTATTTTCAAATACGCGCATTTAAATACAATCATTTTTCTACATTGCGAATTTAGATGAACTGAAATTATTTACAGACTGTTGGTTGTACATTAAACAATTTTTTATCTTATCAATGTATACAGAGTGTATAGGAAACATGCGTCAATATTCCGGGGGTCATTCTACACGAAAACACAAAAAATGAATGCCATAAGTTCCTTGAGACCGCAAAATTTGCGGAATAATGGGTCGACTTTTTTTTGAACGAAATAAATTGTTTATAATAAGTTTTTTACAAATGTGCCGTTTTCTTCAAATTTTGTACACTTATCATTAGCGTTCCTTAGTATTAATTTTCTTAATTAAACCTATGCAGTGGCGACTCGCCAATACAAATTTTATAATTAATTTTTCGATATAAAAAGTATATTATTGTTTTTTAGAAAAAAAAATATATGGTTTACCGTTAATGCATAATTCATCGAAATCAGTAGATACGAAAAAAAATAAGTTATAAAACGTAGGGTTCTTAACGCCTTCTCAATAAAAAACATTGTATTCACCGAGCGCGACTGTCAATTTCGTACAATGCATACGTAAGAAGTGTCGCGGAATCGGCATCAGTCAAAATCCGCTGTAGTTCATCATTCCTTTCCGACTGTTATGTCAACGAGGACGCGTATAAGTCACCAATTTGCAAGTGTCGCGGAGGAGGAGGTCGAAAGCTACTTGGCATATTATAAACATTCAAATTCGTCGAAATGTTTCTATTCTATTATCTTATTTGTCCTGTTGGAAATACCATTACAATACTAAGTTTTTCATGTTCAAACTGAATTAAAACTAGACTAAAATGTGGTAAAAATTTTAAATGAAAAATAACTATTAAATGAAATTAACCGCTACTAAAATCACAAGTTTACCAGTTTTGCTGCAATATTTACAGGATCAAAATACTAATTTACTACATAAGTAGTTTCTATACTGTAATATATACAGGGTGTCCTTAAGCGACTGTACAATGATTTAAAGGTATGCAGATTAGATCAAAATGTAACTAAAGTCTTATACTTTTTTTTATACTCCAAACCATTTCTAAACAAATATGGTCTTATTTTATATAAGCAAATTTCATCATTTTCGAGAATATCTAATAATAATAATGAGATTGCAGTTTTGACAGCATGAATTTATCACAAATTGACGTAAAACAATTTTTTACCAAATATCCACGTGTCCACAATCACATAGAAGTATGAAACCAAAACAATAAAATATTTCAATAATGTAAACTAACTCATCCATAGAACACATAAAAAAACGTCAACGTCATTTCTTAGATACGTCAAAATATTATTATGAAGGGTTTCCTACAAAACAGTTTCAGTTCGCGGACTCCAAGCACTATCCAGTTGAAAATATAAAAGAGTAACGACAATAAAGTAAAATCAAACCAATCTTGCAGACTTTTCCCTTGCCGTTACTTCATTGGTTTGATTAAACTTTAAATTAACGCGCACTTTTGTCAACAGTGTATTGGTCGTTTGCAGCAACATGCAGCTCTGATTGGCGGACCGAACGCTACGTCGTGCCCGCTCTGCCACAAGATGTTCCTCGGCGGGGAAGCCCTCATGGAACACATGAAGCATACGCACAAGGACCCGAATGCCTCTGGGGTAGCTAGTAAGTACCAAATTTGTGGATGTGGTAGATGTATCCGGTGTAGTGTTGTAGTTGTGGAGGGACTGTATCGGTTGAGGCATTCTTGAGGCATGTATTATACAGGGTCGGTCACTTAAAACTCGTCATACTTGTATCTTCGTTATTCTTTAAGGTTCCTTAGTGATTAAGGTCTGTTGTAGATCTGTTCAAGGCCATCAGAGCCAACCATCTAATTTAAAATAACAAATTATTTTCACGAAGGGTTTTTTCTTCAATAACTTATCTGTATGTATGCAGTTTTTATTATAATCCTATATGAAACCCATTTTATATTTTTCATTTAGTTTAAAGGATTTCCAAACCACCAACTTAATGTCTTTCCTATTTCAGTGTATAGAAATTGATTTAGTTCGTTACCAAATTTTCGACAAAAAAAAATGATTTCAAAAAATATAGTAAAATCATATCATGTATGAACTGTATATTTTCAGTATATTTTCTTGGTTACGTGAAAATAAACAAGTATTCCGTTAATAATTAATACACCATTTAAATATAGAACGCCCTGTCTAGTAAAAATGTGGCCCACCATCTCAAAATTAAACTTATCTGATTTGTTAGAGGTACTACACAATTTGTTATCAAAGGAACACCCTGTATATCTGCGACCGATGCAGTCCACGTGCTGCGCTTGTGTTTTTAATTTTTTAATTTGCTGCCTTAACTTTTGCCACATCAGGAAAGATCATACTACGAATAGTTTCAGTCCCACTACCCGAATTTGAGATATAATTAACGTCACCGAAAACAACAGCAGTAAAAAAAGTATTTTTGGCATTAATGTATTTAAGCCCAACAAATCTGCGAGCTATTGAGAGTATCAGTTATTAGAGAGATAAAAAACCAACAGCAGCAAGCTTAATTTGAATACAATTAAAAAATAAATAGAACAGAGGGGAACAAAAATGCTTTCAAGTCTAATCGATCCTTTTACAAAAAACCCTTTTATATTTTTAAGTGGATCTAGACATTGATTTATTATTTAAAACGTCAAATTAACTTTTTACTCGCATTTTTCAAATTCTTTCATGTCCTGACGCATAAAAAATGGTGTACGTCAACGAGAGTAAGTACAGGATGTTCACGATTCAGATATAAATGTAATATTGGAATTATTGGGAAACTATTTCTGAGATGAGCACTGAAAGAGGACATGAAAATCGTATTTTCCATTATCGTTTATATAAACCGATGAATGATGTAATAAATATTTAAACTTTTAAGATCATTCTTATTACCAAATTCAGGACCAAATTAATTTCCTAAACAAGTTTCAATTTACACAAAATAATTTTTATTGTATTTATCTTTAACTTTTTCAAAGATTTTGTCAGTAGTCTAAAGCCCTTCTTGTCCTTAACATTATTAATAAAATGCCAAAACCAAATTTTGTTCAAAATGGCACCAGTTTAGATAGAAGTTCACTTGCATTTTTCTGGTAATTATAGCGAGCACTAGATTCACGTTAGCAAAAAAAAATCTAAAAAGAAATCCGCATGCACGCAAATAGTTTACAAGTCTCATAATTCGTCGATTATCATACATATTTATTAAATACTTGGATCCTATATATCTGTTATTATCTAGAATGCAGAAGTACAAATATTAATTTAGTACAGTGCAGTGCTTTAAAACATCATTATTATTATGTAGAAGCGTAAAAACGTGTAGTGGAAACAAGATTTTACTACAAGTTGTCTTGGAAGGTCTCTGTGTTAAAATTCATGTGTAATTATACCACATATTTTCCTCATACCATTGGCGGCTCGTCAGTGGAAACTAATTTAAAAATCATCCTACTTTTATTTCAGTAAAACGTAGACATGTACTTGGAATTAAATATATGAAGATAAATATTATTCCTATAAAGAAAGCTGCTTCCTATCTTATTATCTTCTCTATATTTTTAATTGAAAAAACAAACATTCTCCAGTTTCAGAGGGATATGTGTGCAGTGATCATCCACGTTTATCATTTTTAGATAAACTGAAAAATTGAATTGAAATCCTATTCTAGTCCATCAAATATTTCACTTTTTTTCTTTAAAAAGCATTTATGTTACAACTCTGTTCACAGAATTTAATCATCGTCTGCTAAATCGCGTCGCCTTTGTAATACTTGTCACCGAATTTCAATACAGAATTCTGTAATGTGCTGTAGTGTGGCGACACCAACGTTAGTATTTGGAAACATACACATCATGCCATAAATCTCAGAATTTGACATTTGATATTGACACTATAATAGCTTATCTTTTAATAGAACCTGCTTATTTAATTTGGTTTGCAAAAATGTACGTATTTTTTATTTAGTATTTTAAAACATTAAAATACGCGGCACTGATACCGTTCCAATACTTCACACAAAGCTTTCGTGTCTAAATATTTTACATTTTTCATAAAACTGGGTTGATACCTATTAATAATGGACTGCTACGCCTGCATTTTCACCATAAAAACACAATACTGATTATTTTAGGTTGCATCAATTTATAAATTTAAAATGAGACGTACACAGAAACGTACACCCAACAGATATCTGACATTTATCATAATGTCTATGAAACAATTGACTATGTCCGACTACGTCATTTGTGCTGTAGAAAAAGCACGGCTGCTGCGATTTAGCCGACGACGATTTAATTATATCCCAAAACAGAAGGGTAGTGCCTAAATCCTAAACCTATAACTGATAAAAATTTAATTATGAAGGAAATGAGTATTAACTGAATTCTAGATATCAGTAAATGTAGCTACTAACATAGAATAAAATTTTTTGGTTGCTTTGCGGGTCCCTGTCCCATTATATCATGCTATTTTTTTTTTGTTTTGCTTTTAACTAGTAGTTTATAAATTCAGCTAGAACAAACCAGTGCAGCTGCTGGTTTGTTCTAGCTCGTGGAATATTTATATCATGTCGATATATTAGACATTCTGTTACAACCACAATGCCCGAATTTAAAACTATTTTTGGTGTTGGCATTGCTGCAAGTATTCTATATCGATATGTCTCACTTACAATTAATTAATATAATGCTTGAATAAAGATCCTGGGGTGCTTTGCTTTATCTCTTTTTTCTCTCTGTTGACGTCATCGATCCTTATTTAGCGAAAAGGAGAACAGCCAATCACCCATGTCCCGTTTGCGGAAAGCACTATGTCAACGAAGGCTCTTTAAGAAAACATTTAGCTTGTCACCCCGAAACATCACAATTGTCGAGTTCCTTAAGAATGTGGCCATGTTCTGTATGTCAAGCCGTTTTTACTCATGAATCAGGTATTATTAAAACAGTAGTCCAGTAGCTTTACTAATATTCTCAACAGTACAGTCCACATATGTGACCGTGGTATTTTATGAACCGACCTTTTCTTTTATTTCTTGCAAGTTTCAAATTGTTGACAAGGCCATTAACACAGAACTTTTGGACCATTCAGAGCTCTCGAGACATTTTCTGTTTTTTTTTTATTTTGTTTAGGCATATGTGGACAAAAACTGATGAGAATATTAACACAGTATTGACTTGAAAAACTATTAAAACACAAATGATTTCCTATAATTGTGCTTAACACCAAGAATAATTTGTCATTCTGTCATGGTATGTCCGGCTAAATTTGTTTGCTTCAGCGTATTCCCCTACAATTATATATTAACGTGCGTTTTTCGTCTCAGGACTGCTTTCTCATATGGAACACATGAGGATGGACCCCAAGCATCAGTTCGCAGCTCAGTACGTGCTTTCTCGTGCAGCTGCGGAAAGAAGGGAGAGAGAATCAATTCTGGCTGCCGTCACGTCAGCTTCTGGCAGCGGACTGTTGGGACTGACGGGAATGGGTCCAGGTGGGTAACTAACGCATACATATAGAACACTTATTAAGATTTCGGTTATTTCAGCGAGCGGCAGTCCGATGTGTGCATCTCCTAGTGCACACAGCGACAGCTCCTCTGGCAATGGTAGACTATCGTCAGCCGGATCAGAAGCCGGAGGTTTAAATAACAATAACAACAACTGCAATACAAAATTAGGTGATATTTTAAGAAGTGAGTTAGACATTACTTTAATAAAACTACTTCATTTTCATCAAATCCGTTTAGCTTTTTTAAGATCTTGTTCATTACAAAACGCAAACAAGTCCAGGCTGCTCCAATATTCAAGGTACATGACGCTATCGAAGGATCTTGAAATCAAAATATTATTAAATTGCCTTCTAACAATCTATGGTAGCAATGCATAATTCCGACCACGTGTCAAAATGATTCTCTTTGATCATTTTGTATCTCACCAACACATTTTTTATGCAAATTTGATTGATTTCACTGACAGCATGTTATGTCATTTCAGACTTTTTATAAACAACAAATGAATCTGGTAAGAAACTTGTTCATAATTTGCAGAATTTTGAACATGTGGTGGTGACTGATCATAATTTTACTTTAAATTATTGTAAGAGAAACAAATAACTATTCTTTATATAAAATTACTTGGATTATTATGTCAAGAACTTACCTCTTATAGTATATACTAGCAACCAATTGGAATTTTAGAGGTATTTTAAAGACACGAATACTTTATCTGACACTGACGCCCTCTAGTGGCTGAATAAAGCAAGTTTGGATAGAGTTGTACCGTCTTACTTTTTATCCCCAAGGGTTTTTTTGGTAGAACCATGTACACGAAAAATTGGGACATCCTCCGTGATGAGAATTATGTTAATGTTTCGTTATCCTAGGTAACAACGGTCTACATCAGCAATACAATGTGGAAGACCAACTGCATACGGCAAACAGAATGGCCGTCATCGCCAATATGGTTGGTCAGGGTGGTGTTCCGCCCGGTTTAGGATCAGACCCATCTGCTGCTGCTAACATAACTGCTGCCAATCTTGCCAACTTAGCTATGCGCCTTGGAGTCACTCAAGTAAGAACCATAAAACTACTCAAAATGCCCATAACTAAAGATGTTACTTTGAATAAATGACTCAAAATTTATCGACTTGTAACATTTTTCCAGGCGAACCAAGTGAACAACTCAAGTAACCCCTCCACCCCTCCGATGACAAACGACACCCTGTCGCTTTCCGTCAACGCCATGAACGCGATGCGGGCATCCATGGACAGCATCCGCAACATGGACGTGATGCGTTCCTCAGTGATGGATATGTCCTCCTCCCAACAGTCCCAGCAACAACAGGAAGCTCTAAGGATGCAACACGCCGAAGCGCTTATCAGATCTCAAGCTGAAACAGCCCTAAGACTAGCCATGAGTCAAGCTTTACCCCAACTCAACCAGCAAGACAGTAGCCATAGTCCACTTCGCCATAACGGTAAGTTGGAACGATGTTAATAGACAGTTTAGGTAGATCCGACACCCATTAATCAATGGTCTAAAACTTTGTACTAGTAAACATCATTAGAAAAAGTGTGAATGATTTCGCCAAATTCACGCATTGCTTACGATGCTCTTTATCACTAAATCGAATACCAAATGTTTTTACAAAAATAACTGTATTCTGACAATGAGTTAGGGTAAATACAATCAGCAAACAGCTTAGTTGTAAGGTTACGTGCATAACATTGCTGGTCCACGGTACAATGCTGTGATGCCTGTCAAGTAGGTAATTCTAACATGCTCAGACTTTTTCGTGAGGCCTCGTAACTTACGTTCCTAGTTTAATTTAGCGATGACGATTAAAAACATTATGCATTATTATTGTAACATATACACACTTTTTTTAATGAAATTCAAATATCTGCCATATGTTGTAACAGAAATTTATTTTACATTAACTTGAAATTGCTTACAATTCAGTTGTGTTCAGAATATGGCAACTTTCATCTTTTTAACTTTCACCTGTTTGCTAATTAAAAATATAATCACAACCCGTAATCTGCGCTGCGAATCAAAATGTTACTTCCTCATCCTTTACAGTCAATATTGGAAACTAAATTGCGTCTAATCTGTTAGTGACTGAGGTTGTATTACAACGTTACATTTGACTTATCCTGGAAGCCAGAGTTCCCTGATGTTGTACTTGTATCTACTTCCCCTAAGTAACTGAATTTTGTTTCCATGGGTTTTTTATGTTGTACAACATTTTTTTCTATCCCATATTTAAAATTTTCGTATTGATTTTAATTATTTGCCATCTGAAACTTATTTTAAATTCGTTAGTGTTCAATGATTTTGTGCTTTATTTGACAATTCTACATAAGAAATTAGTTGCAGCGAATAGGGGTTCCAGAATTGTTAATTCGCCAGCAAATTTATTGAAATTTTTATAGAGCCCAGGAATCTAGAAACAGAATGAGCGAATCTATATAATTCTTGGAATGAAATATGTTTTTCCGTGTATGATTATCGTTCTATAATGCTGTGTATTTTCCAGGTAATTATCAAAGTCACCAAGGACAATCCTCACAACAGCTAAGTCCTGATTTGACGGAAGCCTTAAGGCTGCAGGAGCAAAGGTTAGAACAGGCGTTGCGATTACACGGGAGTGACCCGAGGTCATTAGGGTTTTCACTATCCAGTCAGCAACAAAATCAACAACCATGAAATTTTAGTTACTACTGAACGCATAACACGTAAACTTAATTATTAAATTAATTTTATTCTTGCAAAAAAAACCACCACCACCACCGAGGATGCGACAGATTACGTCATAACCCATCGCTGTATTCACCGTACTCTGTACTTCTGAGACTCCAGCCTTTATTTCTGTTTCTCAAGTCGTTCTCAAAAGGTGCTTCTTCCCTTATGACGCAATCTCTCGACCTTTAACTGTTACTTTTAAAAGTACAAATCTGTTTTATTAAATCTAAGTTAGAATATACCTATAATGTGCAACTCTACGTTCTCTTACGAGTCATAATTTATGAATGAAGGATGTGCCAAATATACATTTCTTTTTGAAGAATTGCGTTTAGTGCGCTCAGTATATATTGATGGCTAGGCCATAAATTAATATAATAATACTATTTTTATGCACTTTAAAAGTGCACCACTACAAAAATCATTAAACAATGTATAGATGTAAGTGTTATCAAGAATACCTAAATAGGAAATTATAGGTATTTTGAAATTACTTAAAGTTAGACTGTATATAAGTAAATATATAAAATAATTGTTTTAGTATATAAACCGTATGAGTGACATATATATCTGTATATATGTACAGGGTGGAGGCGAAATTTGATTGTCAATCACCATTTATGTTGGTGTTTGAAGTAGTAACCCTGGAAAGATCGAAAATCTCCAGTAAATCAGATAAATAAATCGAATAATCAAAAAAAATATAACGGTCACACAACATTACAAAATTTAAAATACATACAATAATGGGTTATTTTTTACTTAAATAAAGCTTGCAATTTGAAATATACAGGATGTCCCCAGTTAGCCGAAACGACTCTTGGAAGACACAAAAAAAGGTTGGAATATGGCCTTCTGGGATACAGCTCTAGGTACTCGTTTGTGAATAATCTAACGAAAAATCAGACTAGGCTTAGGAAAATTTCGCATACTTACTCGATTTTTCATTTTTAAAGGTACTGTACGTACGTACGTTTTCTTTAATCTTATTTGATTTGATTTAAAATAATCACGGCATACTTTGTTTTACAAACAAGCATAACTGAATCCCAGAAGGCCACATTTCAACAGTAACTTCATGTATCTCCTCATTCATGCTGTATATTTATGTGTATCATTAAAAAAATATTAATTAATTATACCACTAAGTCTACACTGAAATGTAAATAAAATGTTAAAATAATGTTGGTGTTAAAATTACTTATCACAGCTTCATACACAATTTTACCAACTGTTAATAAGTATAACATTATAGGCCTGAATTTGAATTTGAAAATCGATAAATGATGAAATTTTTATTTTTATCCGTTTCATTTAAAGGTTTTTTTTTACCATCAGAGAACTAGTTTCAAAGTTAATAGAACCTAAACGTTTTGAAATTCCAGGTAACCGCAAGCACCCTGTATATATATACATGCGTTTTTTTATAGAAACCAACGTCAAAATTGAAATTATATGATTTTTTATTTTGCTGTGATTAATATTATTTTGTATTTTGGCCGGTTTAATGTAACATACCTAGCAATAACATATTAATTTTTGCAATTTAAACTGTGATTTACAATACAAACTTTTAATTTTTTATGTTTTAAGAAAAACGATTGGCTTTAATTTTATAATGCGTTTATTAAAAAGTACAAATAAATATGTTAATGAAAAATCATATTACTAATTAGCATTTCTTTTATATTTTGTGGATACATGGAAAGTGTGAGTGAGATGAAACAGGTCTTAAGTTTTAGGTATTTTCAAAAATCGACTTGGTACTTAATCGGTAAAATCATTTTGTTCAGAAAATGTGGTTTTATATCCTGTAAATAGCCTCTGTACATAAGCATTCCCAATTTGAAAATATTTTGAAAATTTATCCGAATCCAAGTTTGTTTTTATTTTCCGAATACCTAACTGCAGTGTGCATAATTTTAAAATATGTACGATTTTTTAAAATATTTTCAAAACGAATAGTTCCAGATTACTCAATAGCCATATATAGTCAATAGTTGCTAAAATATTACAATAGTTAACAGCGATTTCAGCTGACCAGATTTCCCCAAAAAGTGACAAATTCAGTACATTTTACACACGAATTCTCTATTACGGAACGTGTAAAATAACATTAAAATGCATAAAAGTTCATTTCCAACACCCCCATTTTACGAAATTTATTGTTTTATTTTGCCATTAGATATACAAGAAGCCAAAACTTGCCGTTAAATCGTAATCATTATTTTCTCAACATCAAAATCATTAATTTCGGATATCTTTAAACTTTGAAAGTTGTTTTCAGGGGAGGAAGGCTTTTTGGCAGTTTTTTTCAGCCAACTGCCAAGTTTCCTGAAACGAAACTGTCACCTTTTATGCAGCGAACTCGATTTTGACAAATATTTAAATAAGATATCATCCCTACTACGACTTTGTTAAAATACAGTGAAAAAAACAATACAATAGCCCGGTTGCACTAAGTGCTTCAAAATATTTTGCCCACTAATTACTTAGGTAATTACCATATAAAAAAAAAAAATACAATAGCCCAATCAACGGTCGATTCTGAAAGCGCGGCGTTTTCTCAGAACGCGTTTCTTTCATAAACGACTGTCGAATTCAACATTTTAGTACCCCATAATAGACCTAGGTCTATTAATTAATGTATTTTACATAAATATTACAGTCTAAATGCCCGAATGGACAAATATTTATTGTAAAATTACAAAAACAAATTTCTTTTGCAATAGCCCACAATACAAGTACGAATTCTCGTACACCAGTTCTCAAGTTATAACCATATTCAGTTAAAGTTTTTGTTACAGTTTTCTGGTTAATTTTGTTGCAAATGTCGACGTAAGACCCAAAAAAAAGGCTGTACATAGATGTAAACCCTCAAACCCCGAGCAACGCCATTTATCTTAGAAAAAAAAACTCCTAGCTGTCCTGCAAATGTTTACGTAGGTTTTATGTCGATAGGAATTACAATTTTCGAGTAGGAATTATTTTACCTCTCTAGTAACCGGTAGCGTCAAAATTGGAACAACTTGTCGCTTCGTGTCATCTGCTGTAATAATGCTTGTAGTGCGGAAAAAAATACATTAAAAGCTTAACGTAACAATTGCAACAAAATTAACTGCGTTAAATCTTTGTTTAAATGCAATAGTCTAAACGCATAACGAATCTCTTTGTTATGCTATACAAAAATTCTGATATACCACACTTCAGTTGATGTTATTTGGTGACTGATTTTTTGAAAATATTAAATGTTCTCACCGCAGTGGGTATATTTATTATCTTCACGAAAAAGGTTACGTTTTACTTTTTTACAATAATATATTCAGATTTTACAATATCACGTACACAAACACACATTTTTTCGGTGAAATTTAGCGAAATTCTACACGTTACTTTCAACGACTTTCTACGCGGACATTAAAACATGTTTTCGTTTCCTTTCAAAAAATATTTCAAAATTTAAACCATCATTCAGGCGGGTGTTTATTCGTTTATACGTTTAAAATTACATATTAACACATAAAATACAATCTAAAGTCACTTTTGGGAAAGGTACAAACGTTTCGGCCATACATACTGATTAAAATTCGATGAGAAAATTCAACATTGTTCAATAAAACCACATATAATTAAATAATAGTAGTTTAATGTGAATGTTAATTAAAATTGTTAAGTTATGTTACGTTTTGTATACGTAATATTAAATTTTAAGTTCAACAACTAAAAGTACTCTTAAGGTCTCCGATTTCGACGTTCATAATCAGATGTTGAGGAGGTTAAATGAAACAAGATGCAAGAATATAAAAAGAAGTGCCGATATCTCGTCAATAGTTCCGCCATACTGCACTAGGGTTGTCTAGCTAAGTGTTTTTATTGTTATATATAATATAGATCAATAGTTAACAGATATACAAGTTTTATGTTATTTCTTCTAACAACTTGGCGAAATATCGGCGTGGGGCAGGCCTTAAGACCACTTTGGATTGAAAATATGCCTTTATCACTTGTTGGAACAAATCGCCACTCGAGTCACTGAGCTTCTCTACATAGGTTACCTTACTACTTGCCTCGATCGGTTCCTAGCGACCAGTCCTTTTGATCTTCCATGATATACCTATTTATTATTGGTAAAAGAATTACGTATTAGCGATAAGTGCTTGATTTACTTTAGTTGTATCGGTATCTTCCACTTTTATTTTAAATATAAACTTATAGAATCGGTTAAAGTGATGTCGGTATAAATTTTCAATTTTAAGAGTTGTTCGTCATCCAAGTGAACTACAATAATATTTAAACGTTTTGAATGTATTATTTACATTTTCGTTTAAATAGTTCTGTTATGCTTGCGCTATTATACAATATACTGTGTATTTCAACCCGTACGTACATTTCACGCTGAACATTATCTGTGTTCCAAGAAATGTTTAGGTTCATACCTTGCTGACAACTATCTGGGTACTACATTAGATTTGCAACACATTTAATGTTGTTGGCTTTAACATTTTTTTGGTTACGACTATTACATGTGAATGTTTCTACAGTGTTTTACGATTTGTATTTTTTTGCGTAATAATTTATTGTTTAGATATTACCATATATTGTATACGTTACGATAAAAATTTATGTCATGTTTATAAAAAAAGTTAAAAAATATTTTATCATACTTTTTATATAATATATTTTTACTAACTGATGAAAAATTTCAAAGGACAGCTAAGTTTGTAATTTAAGGAGAGCTGTTTTGAAATTTTTGTTCACAAACATATACTTTAGCTTTAAGAGTTATAGTTTTTACTACTACTTTGCCATTTTATTTAAAATTGACTGCCATTTTATTTTAACTTATATTTTTGCTTTTTGTAGTTAATATTTAAGTTCCTATATTGTACTTTTGTCAGCTGTAGAGCATCGCAAATAAAATTTTGTGTGAACGACGAATGAAAGGGACAACAGGTTCGTTTCCTAATTGATATTTTAACTTAATTCTGTTTATAAAAGTTATTTTTATAATAAATGATTACATATAAACGTGTAAAAAATTATGAAGTAGTCGGAATCAAGTAGTTACTTATACAAAATTGTACATTTGTAAAAAAAAGGTCAAGAAATATGTAATTATTTATTTCAGTGCAACACGAATTGTAAATTGGATTATTAGGTTTAGAGTAAATTATCTGTGAAATTTGCGGCATTACTACGAAAATTAAATAATTTGTAAGATATAGCTATCAAGTTGTGGAATTTAGAAAAAATTGTTGCAATGTTTTTGTTTATTTAAACTAAATTGATGTATGAATTGTATGTGTGACATGTAATAATTCTATTTACTGGAATAGCAAAGATTAAAAAATACCCTGTGTCTTATTTAATAGTAACCAATATTTAATTTTCAAGCAATAATGTCAAGAGTTTTAAAAATTTCATACTTAATTTTTATTGATATTTCCGTTTAGTTACATTCATCAATATACAATCTGGCGATTTATTTCGAACTGACGACGTATTATCTACTTTCAACGTTACTTCTTAGTCGTTTCCACTCACCAATAGAGAATGAAATTTGCCATTACTATTGCAATAGATTGTACCTACTCACGCAATAATATTAATCGTATTCATAGATTCTTACCGTTCATTAGAAATTGATTCTGCTAGGTTTCGATACCTGATATGTTTAAAAATAAAAATTTGAATTTCTTAAATTATACAGTGCCATCTGTTGGAGGGTAGATAAGCCTCATACCACAGCCTTACAGGAATTTGTAAAATCGTTGTCCTTAAAATTCGCTATACCGTTTTCTATAAGAGTTTTAAAACAGTTTGGATATCTTGAGACTTCGACATATAGAGGGCACCGCTATCTACACTTAAGATGCTAAACTACAAACCTGGTTTGTGGCCGACGGTTTTACCACAGATCATTGAACGAAAAAAAAAGGTTTTACACTGTACTGCTATAATAAACAAGTGAAAATATAAGGCCGAAATTACTGAGTAATACTAGTAAATACAAAGACAATGGTAATAGTTCCAGAACTAAATACATGTGCCCGTATTTATTTCTCTCATCGATCTATTTTTCACCCACTTGATTCTATGCTGCCTTATTTTCTTTTATCTAACTATTTCTAATTTGGACAAATCCATTAATACAGCATTTATTTTATGTCTGGTAAAGGTATTTTAAGCTAATATAAATCAATTCTCCTACAATTCCTATCAATGAAGTAATATGTATGGTCTCTGATACCAAACATCTAGCTATGCTATTGAACAGATCCATATATAAAACTTTATTCAATAATTATCTGAAATAAAAATGAATCCAGCTAAATTTACTAACCTGGTTTAATAAAAACAAAAACATTCTATAAATACATTCTATAAGTTCACTTTTAAAACTGTGGGAACTCGAAAATTCAACCACAATATGTGAGATCTGATCTATTTCTCCGTTTTTACGATTTCTTTAAAGGAGGCCACCTGAAGAAGCAATCCCAAAATTGCAGAAATAGGTGAGAAGTCATATATTGTGGTTGAATTTTGGAGTTCCCACAGTTTCAAAAGTGAACTTGGGTATTTATAGAACATTTTTATTAAACCAATTTAGTAAATTTAGCTAGATTAATTTTTATTTTAGATAAAGCTTTGTTTATGGAATTATTCATTAGCATACCTAGATGTTTGGTATGTTTGGAATTATAGGAGAATTGAAATACCTTTACAATACAGTAAAAAAAAAATGAAATTTGGTATTATAACAAAACACAATTTTGTAACTGCCTTTTGTCTTGTCTGTCCACTGTTCACTTATTGTTTTGGTTGTCATTTTATTTGTCTTGTCATTTTCTAATATTAAATATTATTATAAAACTATTCCGCGTTTGTTAACTATTTCACAAATATATATTCTGGGTTGCCTATATCTGCAAATAAGTACTTTTCATGTTAAGGGTAGGCCACCCGCAATTAGTGTTCGTTTTATGCATGTTTTGAATTTGTATGCGTCGGCCCTACGAAATAGAGAAAAACGTTACTTATATATGAATGTCTTTTTTTGTTGAAACTTTTTACTATTTTACAGAAGCCAAGCTCTGGTTGAATATAGATTTAGATTTACCTTCATCTTGTAATATTATCATCTTAAATCTCATTTGTGGTTTTGTCGTTTAAATACCTTTAAAAATATTGTACCTCGCCTGTGAGGTATTTTTAGATAGGTATAAATAATTAAGCTGACACCTGTTTGTAAGGGACAAACTTCTTTATACAGGGTGAGCCAGAAATAATGGGAAAACAATAAGCTGGAGACACTAGACACCAAAATTTTATGTTTGAGCTCATCATGCCTTATAAGAATATCCCTGGATTAAAAAATACAGGGTGTTTTAAGATATAATTTTTTTTCTGAAATTTGTCAATAATTAAGAAAGTTTTGATAGCATGTCTGAAAATTGGTTTGAGAATTACGAATTTGAAGCTTATTTTGACGTTGCTCCTAAAGGATGCTAGTTTCAATGTATTATTTAGGTAAATCAAAACATATGTTTTTTTATCTGTTGAGCTATGTTTAAAAATCTAAAAGAATGTTCAATTCTACATAAAAAATGTACTCTTGTTTAGGTTGCCTAACTTTATCGGTTTTTGAGTTATTTGCATTTAAGTTTCAATGTATTTTGTGGTGATTTTCTTTCAGGCACTGATATTGCTATTACTTTTCTTAGTAATTTTCATGTCAATAAATATTAGCGTATTTTGCGTGTGTGATTTATTATTAACGCAATTATTGAAAAATTTCAGCCACACCGACATTTGTATAAGGCATGATGAACTCAAACATAATATTTTGGTGTCTAGTATTTGCAGCTTAGTTCTGACTCACCCTGTACAGAGTAAATTTGTATGTAATACATTTAATGTATTTTTAGATGACATTTTTAAAATCCATGGTCAACTTGAGCAACCCGAAGTTCCCCTGTTTATTTCCACCGTCCCTTCTGTGAGTTTTATTGCAGTATCTACCGTTATAATTGTTCGACATAAATTTTCTCATAAAAGTGGAAACACAATTCTACGCCTACTAGATGTCCAAATTTTCTCTGTCAACATTTAATTTATTTTTCTCTAAATAAGATTGTTATTTACTTTTTTTATGATAAAAAGAGAATCTAATTAATATCGTTTTACAATTAAGAATAAGTCATATAAAATGTAGTTCTCAGTTTCAGATAAATTTATTAAAGCCAATAAAACTTTAACCATCATCTGTTAAATCGCAGCGGCAACAAAGCTAACGTGATTTAGCAGACGATGCTTTAACTAGTAAACGACTATACGATCTTTCTCAAAAATTTATGAGACAGAAACAGTTAATAAAGTAACATCCTGTATAAGACACATAACCTACTACATTTTGAAGCCTTACTGTTGTAACGTCAACAAATAATTACATATGGGTAAAGAGTTTGAGGATATCTCGCAGGTACGGTAATATATCTATATCTATATGAAAATTTTGAATTACTCACCGTCCATCTCCAGGCACCATCCTCTCTTGCAAGAACATCGGAACCAGTGTGTGGCACAAACACTCTCGTACGCGAGATTGGTACGTCTACATTGATTCCCTAGAGGTTTCAACCCCCCCTGGATATAAATTTATGCTCCAGTGGTATAAAACCTAGGTTTTCACCTCCAGGAAAGCAATTAGGGCCTTACTAACTCGAGGAATACGCTGATAACGTGAGTTATCAAATATGACTCGAGCGTGCTCGTCCCTAGGCTCGATCGTACCAATCAACGGATAGATATCAACGGAAAGAGTCACTTTGTTGACCACGGCAGTCAACATGATATTCTCCGGGAACGTCACTATATTTACGACAAAAGTCATAGTTTAAAGCTATTTTAAAAAGTCAGCAAGTCACTATAGCAGTCACAATTAGTAACACTTTGGTCGCAGTCATCAGTCAACGCTTCATATCTTCAGCTTGAAGAAAACTGAAACAAAAAGTTCCTGGTTAACTGATGTAAACTTTCCAAGCAATAACAAGTGAATAATTGATAAAAGAAAAATGTATTACCTACTAACTATGCAAATATTATTATATCTAAATAAAATTGCTGTCGTGATGAACAACCAGTATAGTTTTTTATAAAGATATATGCATGCAAAATAAAGAATATGGTAAATAAAAAATCAAGTGTGATAAATTTTTCTCATTCTGTGCATCGACGCAAAAAACAGTGGGCAGGCAGGTACCTGGATTCTTACTAGTATCTAAAACTTTTCGTCACCGCCCATAATTCCGAAAACGTGGATAAAACCATTTATGTAGATGAAAGTAAATACATGGATTGAAATATTATAGAGCCATATCATATATACCTACTTACTTACATGCATTAGCTTGGATATTTCAAATAAATATCACCAGCCTCACAACGCAAATGTCATAAAATATACACACAATAACACACTAAATAGCGTCTTTCTTAAAATAAAAAAAAAAAACAAAATAAATTTTAGATTGGTAAGGAATTAGAACACACGCACTTCTAAAAAAAATTTTGAAACTAAATAGGTAGCGTCGCTTTGATAAGCACGGGTTGCTGCGATCAGCAGACCTGTTTTGAATGATATCTGATGTAGCGCCCTCTTATGGAATTTGCTAACATTAATAATTTTTGTTTTATCCCGATCTGTCACACTGAAAAATTTAAATATGAGACAGAAGTGTGTATAGTCATTAATTACAACTGAATAATTATTAATCACACCTATTGAGCATTACGTACTAACATTATTATACTTGAAGGAACAGAGGAATAATGTTTATATTACAATTTATAGTATAGTCTCGTGGATAAAATAACGATTTATGTAGATGAAAATAACTAAATGTGTAGAAGTAAAAATATAAACTATATCATATGTCCTCACTTACATGTATTAACTTCGATCTTCCTACCTGCTACAATTTTGTACACGCAAAAATCCCACGTTAACTATTTTCAAATAAATACCACCAGCGTCAATGTATCACAGCACAAATGTCATAAATTCTACGCACAATAAATAGCGCCTTACTTCTAATTTTTAAGAAACAAAATACATTTTAGATTGGAAAGGAATTAGAACACACGCGCTTCTAAAATAATTTTGAAACTAAGTTAGCAGTTAAGACCAGTTAAGGCACGGCTACTACGATTTAGCAGACCTGTTTTGAAAGATATATGATGTAGCGCCCTCTTTAGGAATTTACTAATATTAATAATTTTTGTTTCTGTCAAACTGAAAAATTTAAATTTGATAACAGAAGTGTGTATAGTCATAAATTACAAGTAAATAATTATTAATCACACTTATTGAGCGTTATGTACTTACATTATTTATTTGAAGAAGCAGACGAATACTATTTATATTACAGTATAGTTTTAGTCGTTTATGTAGATGATAGGAAATAAATGTATTGAAATAATATAAAGTATTTCATATGTACTTACTTACATATATTAGCTTACATCTTCCTAGTTGCTACAATTTTGTAATCACAAAATCTTACGTTTTTTGTTTTCAAATGAATATCACCAGCGTCAATGTATCACACCGCAAATGTCACAAATTATACACGCACAATCAATAGCTTTTTACTTCAAATCTTTAAAAGAACATAATACATTTTAGATTGGAAAGGAATTAGAATACACGCACTTCTAGAAACATTTTGAAAGTTTTGAAACTAAATCGCGTCGCCTTGATAAGCACTGCTGCTGCGATACAGCAAATGTTTTAAAAGATATGTAATGTAGTGTCCTCTTTTGGAATTTACTAACATTAATAACTTTCAAGTACCAACAGACATGTATAGATGTCATCGAAATCACAACGACGGAACACAAAAACTGACCACAGACCATAAACGCTTGATTGACAGGAAACCATAGATAATGAAAGATACAGGGAACACATATGATTTATGGAGTGGGGAACACACTCCATGGCTTCTGAAAATTGAAGAAGCATGCGCCTCGATTTTATGAGCATGCGTTTTTTAATTTTCAAACTGGATCAAGTTTGTTGGTTTGCCTATTTTAGCGTTTAGTTTTCTTCTGTTTTGTTTTCACTTCATTCTTTACATTAAAGGTAATGTCATATTAAAATTGCATATTATATTACCAAAAAGTAAAATTAGAACTTAATTTCTTGTTTGTGGTATCTAATATACTAGCTCTTTAAATTACCGGCTAATTTAACCTCGTTCATTTAATGCATCTATCTCTGTTGCAAAAAGTTGACATGTTTGTGTGGTTATAATAATTCTGAAACTATTTCTTGTGGAAGTTTAAAACAGTTGATATATAGGTACTGCTTGGGAACTGAAACTAAATTGAATAATATCTGTAGATATTTCCTTTTGCAGAATGTTTGGTTCACAGTTGGGAAATTTTCCAGTAAGTACTACATTTCGTTTTACTTGGACGTAACATTTAATATTTTGTCACATTTTACAGTTTGCGGCTTCCAAAAACTTCAACGAAGAAGAATCTGGCGTTAGTGACCGAAACATGGACGTCAATAACGGAGCAGGAGATAGCAATCATTTCCATTGTGATAAATCAAAGTTAATTGTGAATTATATACCTCAGTTTGCTACCGAAGATGATTTAGCCCAAATTTTCACTCCAATCGGTAGAGTAGAGAGCATAAAAATTATGAGGGATTTCAAGACGGGTTATAGCTTCGGATTTGGTTTTGTTAAGTATTCTACTGCAGAGGAGGCCGCAAAGGCCATCGAAGTATTGAACGGATTCAACTTTAGGTATATTGGACGTTCTTAATGGTAATTATAATTTTTAATTGTGTTATTTCAGAAATAAACGTTTAAAAGTGTCGTACTCTCGACCGCCAGGAACCGATATGAAAGATTCTAATTTGTACATCACAAATTTGCCGAAGGACGTTACAGAGCAAGATGTCGATAATTTATTCAAGGATTTCGGAGAAATAGTTCAACGAACTGTACTAAAAGACAAAATAACTGGTCTTCCTAGAGGTGTTGCGTTTGTCAGGTAATTATCAGCTATATTTTGTTTTTTTTTTTTTTTTTTGAAAATTTACTTCTATTTTAGGTTTTCGAAGGGGGAAGAAGCGCAAGCTGCGATCGCCAATTTGGACGGGAAGCTGTTACAAAACGCCATTCTACCGCTAAGCGTTAGGGTGGCAGAAGACCACGGAAGGCAAAAGGCGCAGTACTTGGACTGCTGGAACACGATGGCGTTTAACAGGGGTAAGAGAAGAAGATATTAATAAGGGATATATCCTAACGGATAATTGTAATTATCGCTACTAATGTTTGATGTCCTACTACTTTGTATAGATTTATCTTGTTCGCTGATCACGATATTTAAATGTATAAGTTTTATGTATATACACGTTGCGTGTGCGCCCCACCATTCACTTCGCCTGAGGGGTGGGGACACAATTTTTTTTCCATGTCAGGCTTTTGTTCAATCGGAGCAGCAAATGGTAAATCGTATAACTTCATTATGGCCTTGGTCCAAACATTTTCATTTTTTTAGGTTTTTTTGCGAATTAAAAAATTTATTTTTAAAAAAATAATTTATCACATCAACAATAATCGGACAGTAATGTTTTCTGTTCTTCACGAGAACACTGTGTTGTATTATTAATTTTTTCTCCTCGATTTTTTGTGAGAGTAATAACTCTTGTGAAAGCGAATGATTCTTTTCACAATTACTGTTATTTTATGAGTTTAATAGTTCCGGGCGATGCTTTAAATTTCCATTTGCGTTTTTTTAAGAACTATTAATTATTTTCACAAATGTGCCAGGACAGCGTTTGTTTGGTTGTGGATGTCTTTCTTGTTTTCAATCACGGCAAACGTAAAATAGCCAGTGCGTAAATTGTGTGCTTTCCAAATATGTACATACACAGAATGTTTTTATAAAAAGTGCCAGATGGTGAACGAAAATAAGAGGACCAGATGTTAAAGTATAAAAAACAAAATTTGTATATTCAAACAAGTAATTAATTTCTTTAATTGATAATAACTAAGAATTTAATTGTCAAAGTTTTATTTATTTATCTTATTTTTCTAATAATATCAACGTACAGCAAGATAATGGTACAAATATATGTTTTTTTTTAAGACGGAAAATTTAAATTGTAGTTATATGTAAGTGAGAGTGTCAAGAAATGATAGATTTATTTGCAAGTCAGTGTATCGATTTGACTAGTGAAACAATTAGTTTTACTTTTTTTACATGAAAACGGTATATCTTGTTCAAAAGGAAAACTTTTTAGTTGGAAGCATCTACAATATCATTAACTCGCTTAATTTTTTATAAATTTATCAATCGTCGAAGAATATTTAATTAAAAAAAAAAATGTTCAATAATTTTGTATTGTTACGTTTTATGGACTGGATCACGCATTGTTTTATATACATTTTGTATAAGGTGTGAATATAAAACTGGAAACTGTAAAAAATATTCCTTCGCAACCAAAAATTAACCTTACTCAACATTGCTGTGGAAAATTAATAAGTAGTTCTCAAAATAATCCAATTGGGACATTTTGAAGGAACGCTTGGAGTGCACGGCAATAATTTTAGAAAAAAATTAATCAATATTCGAACATTCTCAGGCTCTAAAAGATTTAAATGATCTTTAGCGATCGTACAAACCAAAAATTGTCTTAAAAACTTATAATATGAGTACAACGACTTCTTAAATTTTTCACTTATCTTTATACTTATTTTTTTAATTTATTTTAATTTAGCATACATCTAGATTATTAAAAATTTGCCCAAAAACAATTTTTTTGGCTCACACAGCTCCACTTGTAAAATGCTTTATAGTCTAGAAATTTTCGTTAATAGAAAATACAAACAACGTCAAAAGTGTTGGACTTGGACTCTTGTTAAAGAAATCTTTATGTCAGAAAAACCAAATACATTTATAAAAGTATATTGTTTTCTGAATCTTTTTTTTGTGAAAAGAATATGTTCGATAAACGGAGTACTTAGAAAAAATAAAAAAAGAAGTAACAAAGCAAGTTCTCTACTTGAATAAAAGTCCTCCACCACGTTCCAATAGCATATTGACACGTCTGTGCATTGAGATAATCAAGCGGTTAACGATCTCTTGGGGAATATTGTCTGCAGTCTGAGGTGGAGGAATATGATTATGAATGCTCTAGTAACGAGATCCCACGTTTTCAATAGGATTCATTTCAGGAGAGTTGGCTGGCCAATCTAATCTATTGATATGTCCTGCTTCGAGTGTCTCTTGAACCCTTCTTGGCGATGTGGTCCAAAGTATATGCACTTCTTTACCACATTAAGAAAAACCACTAGGTTTGATCGAATCAGTTTATATACAGGGGGTCCAAGACTTTTGACGTGTGTATTTATAATTTCAATGTTTTTCTCAATTACCTCTGAATTACATCATCATGTATTTTTTCATACATATATAGTGCTGGCCATAAGAGAAAGAAATAAATAATGCAAATCCTTATAGAGTTAAAAATTGGTTTGAAAAATGTGATGGCCTTGAAGATTTTATTTAAACTTGAATTCTTGTCTTATGCTCTCATCTGTGTGTTGTAATTGTGCGCAGAAAAAACTATACTGATAAGTGCTATCTCTTTGAACAGGACCTAAATCTTCCAAATCTCTATTTGTGTAAAAATAATTTTTACACTTAAAATTTGCCTGCTTAATTCGAATTAATAAAGGAATGTCCAAATTAGATTTGATCGTTTTTGTTCACTAAAAAAGTGAGTTGGAAATATGGAGCCGTTCAAAGAGGCAGCAATATTAGTATTTTTAGGTTTGTCATTTAGAATTTAAAGTTAAAATATTATGTTAAATTTTTATTGTAAACTTTGTTGTGTATTGTTAAACTAAACATATTCTTCCAGTAACGCCTTCACATGGGATTTTGCATCGCCATCATTGCTAAATGAATTAAATTCTTTAATTTTTGTTCGTTGAAAGAACATCTTTAATTTTCTACATTGTAAATATATTTGATGATTAATTCGTAAATAGTATTTTTAGGAGTGATTGTTTTAGTATTTTTCAAAATGGTTTAACGTCGGAATGTTTTTGATGTCAATATACTAACCATCATTGTGGATAGTGTTAATATGTTTGTTTATTCTAGCGAAACTATTGTTGTAAGGAAAGTTAGGCAAACTATTTTGAGTCTGAATTTATTTTTCTTAGGATATTCCCATTTAAGAGGAGTAATGCCTTTTAGAGAAATGAATGCCCCTAGAGGAAATATTCAAAGTCGTTTTGGCAGGTACCCACATTTGCATAATATGAGAAATATGGGGGCAGGGGATACCTTTTTTCAAAACCCATTTTATTACTAAAAGATGCCTTTGTGTGGACAGAAATAACAATTTTTGTTTTACTTTTAAAGGACGGTTCGTCTGCAGTCAACTTATTCGTATTAAACAATTAATGTGTTTCGTTTTTTTAGTTGTTTTTCTTTTTGTTCTTTAGTTAGTTTGTTAAAAAAAATGTGTTCCGTTTTGTTTCCGTTGATTGTAGACGAATCGTAACATTTTTTAATTCAATGCCTAGAAGACTGTTTTGTTTGTTATTTTTATTGAAAGATTATTTATATTTTATATACAATTTTCTACAATTTTATTGTAAGGCTATTTAAAAGAATCCAATGACATGGATTAGGTTTTGTTTAAATAGCGTGTAATTTAATTATCATCGTAGATCTTTCGTTTATGATGTTTAAATGAGACGAGTTAAGTATAGAATAAAATTACTTTTACATCGGTTGAAAGCATAATCTTATTTATGTATTTATTGAACTTCTTGCAACTTTCTGTAGATTTATTACATATTGTTAACCACGTTACTAATTCTTGTATAATTTTATTTTTTATGTAGAAAATGTTAAATATACTATTTTTGTTGCATATCGTTTCCTTTTTTTTAAGTAGTTTATAAGAAATCCCCTGCTGGTTACGAAGTGTTATACATTTTAATAATCGCGGCTCCTATCTCCTATGATGTATCATGTAGGTTCAACACCACAACATACTAGGAGGTATAAATTAAACTACAATCGCATGGAAAAAATATTTTATACATAAAACTTTATAAACACCTTAATAAACAAAGTTCTTAGAGCAACAACTTAAAATTGATAAAAATATATTTACAAATTTCTTTAAGTCTCAATTATTTTTCTTTCACCTCCTTCTGTCCTTCGACCTGCTCTCTACCTTTTCCTCCTCTCGATGCCTAGGTTTCTTATACCTGTCCCTGTCGTCCCTGGAATATTTGTCCTCTCTGTCTTTGTACTTGTCTTCCCTATCGTATTTGTCCTTCCTCTCTTTCTTGTCCTCGTACCTGTCCTTCTCGGAATACCTCTCCCTGTCATCCTTGTATCGGTCTTTTTCGTACTTGTCATTCTTCTCGTATTTGTCGTACTTGTCCACGTACCGATCGTTCTTCTCCCTCTCGTTGCTGTTCGACCTCGATCTTCTTTTGTCCCTAAATACACAGTAACGTATAAAAAGAATATTCATTTTCAAAATAAATGCTACCAAAGACCAAATATTTTAATACAATAAAAAATCAGGAGTGAAAAATTACAAATCAGAAGCGGGATATGATGAATACTGTAAATCAGAAGTGGGTGCTATTTCAACTTAAAATTCAAATTTGTTCGTACCTTTTCCTTGATTTAGCATGGGGAGTGTTGCTTCTAGACCTAGAATAGCTTTTCCTTTTGTGACTTTTCTTGTGATTTTTACTTGTAGACCTGCTTCTGGATCTGTGCCTTTTCGACCTTTTCCGGTGCTTATTTTCCGGAGAGTGGGTTGCCGATCTGGATCTCGAACGTTTTTCACTGACTGGGGGTGCAATATGGCTTCCTGATCGGCTGTACAAAGAGAACATTTGTTAACAAAGAAAGAAGAAGAGGGAATATTAAAGTTGAAGCGCGTCGACTAAGCAGATATTGAAAAAATTACCTTATGAATCCTCCCCAAGCGTTATGAGCACCGGTAGTTTTTTGTTGACTTGGACTAGATGAATCGTTATTTGGCGTATTGTTGCCAGAACTTCCCCTCGCTTTTGCCCTGGCGTCTTGATACTTTTTACAGAGTTCGTCGACCTTCTTCTCTAAAGATTCGATATTACCCTAGAAATTCGAGTATAACAATACAAAACTTCGATTAAAAATAACAAAATGACGTACCTTTGGCCGACTGTACAATTTTAATATCCTAACGCATATATCACGTATCTCCGTTTCGGTAGCACCGAAAATTGTGTACCAATATGGGCTCTTTGGTAAAGGCAATTTCAATTTCCTAGCGGTGAGATATATACAGGCACATGCCACAGTCTCTGGCTGGTAGCGGACAAAAACGTCGGTTCTCAACGAATCATTCATGTAATTCCATGAATACTGCATCAATTTTTGGTTGTTTTGGAAACCGAGGACTTGTAGATACATGACGATTATCTAAATTCATAAACGATTATTCATAAATGTTTTGTCTTCAAAGACATAGTGAAATATATCGATGTAATACAGGACGTTACAACAAAATTGTACAAACCATGTTCTGAAACTAGTTTTTCATTTATCAATGTTTAACTCAATAAGTCTATCTGGTAGCAAAGTACCAATCAAAATACTGGAAAAAATAAGATTCGACTTTTTTGAATTTTTCAAAAACAAAGTACAAATATGGTCCACATTCGAAATACACCCTGTATATTGCATATATTGGTTAATTCTTAGGCAAAAAGTTGTTAAACATAAAACAGGATTCATAATAAATAAGACAAACTTCATCTTTGGCTTGCATATGCTCTTTCCAAGATACAGGGCGATACACTTACAAGGTTATGTTACGTTACATTATGGTTCCTGACAGACACATTGATATCAACGCTAATATTTGGCAGCAAATTGTTATGAATTTTGTCAAAACGAATGACCAGCTTGTGGTTTCGATAAAATTAAATTTTGCAAACAATTTCAATACTCATGAATTGAAATGAAGAATATTTTTGATCAATCCCCTTTAGAGTTTTGTTGAAAAAAAATGCAACATATACTCAGAACAAGAGGTACAACAACCAATATTTATAATTTGTAATTGGGTGAGATAACTAAATTTATTATAATTATGCAAAATTTCTGTGACGGAGTGATAAATCTTTTTGTTCGATTCAAATAATTAGTGCCTCTTGCCCTTTTAGATAAAGATACATAGAAATATAAAAGACGTACCTTGTGAGGATGTTTAATGTGAACACAGAATCCCAATTCTTTCAACACTCTTCTTTCAGCTTTAATAACGAGATTCTTAAGGTGGATATAATTTTGATCCAAAACTACGGGGGTGATGGGTCTGCACAAAATTAAAAACAAAAATAGTAACAAATTAAATTTTAACTAATGTAGACCATGGAACCATTTCTTAAATGTACTTTCGCTATAATAAAGTGGCAAGAAAACGAACAAACTTTAATAATGGTTCCACATTAAATCCATAAATACAGACTCTGAAGGCATAACCTTTCCTCAATGGGGAAATAGTATTTTTTTCTGTAATTTCAACATTTTTTGGATAAGTAGTCTTGTATGTTATTTATTCTACCCTTTATTGTTACTGGGATTTCTTGGTAAACTATTTATTGATTTTAATAATATTTCAACCCCTCATAATCATTCCCACATGGAAAAAATATACAGAAATTTTTTTATAACATTTTTTGGATAAGTAACCATGTAGATGGTTTATTCCACCATTAATTTTTAATGTAGCAAGATTTTAGTGAACATTACTATTTTCTAATAATAATTCAACTCCACCCGATCATTCTCACATGAAAAAAAATATAGAGAAAGTTTCTTAAGGATAATAAACATGATAATTCAAAAATGAATTTTGATCAACTATAATTTTTAAATATTTTAGCTATAAATAATAATTATGTAGGCTGACGATCAACTGCATTTTAAACGTTTAATTTTTATTGTTTTAAAAATATCTGTTGCTTTTCAAATTAGTTAAAAACCTTGGTTTCCTGTTTATCATCAAAAATGCAAAATACATTATTTACAAAAGATGTAACGATTTTTATTTTACTGATCAATTGCAAATTATAATTGTTTTTCCTTTGTAGAATATTAATCAATTGATAAATTATTTCTTCTATGATAATTCACATCTCTATTTGAAATATCCGTTTGGATGCGTTTATATAAAAATTTCTGCAAATTATCACCTTCACAGATATTAAACAAAATTCACACAGACAGTCAATAATTTAAGATAAACTATTATTTACTAAATATACAGGGCGTCACAGTTGTTTTGATCAGGACTTTTGCGCTTCATAGACTTTTAATGCAAAAAATGCATATAAAAATCGGTTCTTCATTCTCAAGATAGAGGATATTAAGGAACTGTCAACAGTACTCAAACCAAATTTGGTACACAAGAAGAGGAGAAAGTTACAGGAGTAGTTAGTAAAACTGTATGCAAAAATGGCCTTGGTGTAACAAAAATCATTTTTCAATAGAGCATTCAATAAAGAACAATGTGTACTGATATTGTTTAGTATGTCATCATTTCGTGGCAAAGTTAATTATCCGATTTGAATATATTACAAGATTTTGCATATGTTTGGGTAAAAATCTAGGTTGACTGTGAGAAACGGTAACAGTAGTGTCATGAACAGTTTTATTCAAGCAATGTCACTATTGCCATAAAGTCTTGCAAGATGGTTTTGAAAATTCATCCTTTCTGAAATTGCTATACATCAAGACACAACAATATTTCTCCTATTTCTAAACAATGACATAAGAAATGTGATGAGTTCTGAAAGGTAAAAGTTTTGGACAAAATCATTCTTGGCATCTTTTAACGGTAACACCCTGTATCTCAAAAATGAAGAACTTTAAGATCTATATTTGACTTCTCGCATTAAAATAACATTCTTTATAGAATGCTGAACCCCTGATCAATAAATCTGGGACTACCTGGATAAGATCAAGGGAATCCGTCTAGCCGTTAACATCGTTCATAAATGTTGATGTTTGCAGGCATCAATTTCTTCATATCTAAAGATTCATTTCGGAAAAAAAAGACGATTTGTTGCTCAAGCTCTAATAGTCGGATGTTAAAATAGATTTAATAATAATTACAAACACTAAATATATCAGATCTAAGAGGGTCAATCGCTATACCTCCTGCATTCTGACAGCCTACAAATGTCAAAATTCATGAACGAATATCACCAAGAGTCATTTGTTATATTTCTTAAGCTATATGGCAATTAAAGCAATAAATATAAACGATAAAGACAATCCTCTCGTCTATTCACGAAGCAAATGTAATAGCATATTTGTACAAAAACAAAGAGACATAATTCCTATTTTACAATATTGCACCACTAAATCTAAAAAAGTCTTTTTTACATTATAACAATTTTTTGTTCAAATAGCAAAGGATTTTAATAGACACTTCATTTGAAACAATTTATAATTAACAATGTAAAAATATTAAAATTTAATTTATAAACCTTTTAGTCATTTTTAAATAAACAAAACTGGTTCAAAGATATATTATAAATTGTCACAAAAATTGTACTTAAAATTGTCTACAACGGAATACACTACAGCAAAATGTGGGAATTTCATCAAAAATCCTTAGACTAATCGTAAGGAGTAGAGCAGGTGATGTAGCACTGTATATACACGGTGATTCAAAAAAAAAAATAAATAAATAAATACAATTTTGTAAAAAAAACTGGTCCACTGTAAAACTTGACCTTGAACAAGGCAAAGCATGCAGTCGGCTACTGGCACCAGCATCAAAGTGTAATAAAAAATGAGGACAAAAAATTGAAAGAATTTCCCATGGAAAGAAATAAAATTTTGTAACAACTGTTTATATCAGCAAATCTAACTGCTTTTGCTCCTGTTGTTATTATTAATTAATAAAATTTGTGGTTTTAATTAATAAAATAATTTAGCATACCTGATGTTACAACAAAATTTTGTTTCTACAAACTAATGCAAATGTTTCTGCTTCTTGTCCGTTTTGAAGTCGTAAGTTTGTTGATCGTTGCACTACTGTGGTAAAAGTAGCTGCATTTGACGCACAAACAAGAAACTACTAAAGCCTTTCGTCTTACTTGACCATAAATTAAAAATGTATTCATCAACTCAAGAGTAACACACGTAACCGTTTTTAACACTTGAAAAACTAATGCAAACACTATTGCAAAACCGTTAATATTAAAATAGGATTTCAATATTCGGAATCGCCTGGACTAGATGGAGAGAGGTTGAAAATACTTCAACTTCAATAACTTTTTTCTCAAAAACTGTAAGGATTTTAAAAAAAATTTTAATGTTTCACCATGCATCTATTCCCAAATTTTTTTAGATATGTTGTGAATCACGTTATATGTCTATACATGTACATATTCTTATAGTAAGACATACATGTAACTTCTCTATTGTTCTAGAGATGAAGTGCGACAACACCTGTATGATCCCTCCTGTGACTTGTTCCTCTACCAATTTTTTTCCCTCTAAATGTGATATTAATAAGTTGTAAATATTTTTATGAATAAACAATGCTGTCATCATAAAAAAAATATATAGGAAACATTTTTACAAATAAGATAATCACGACTATTTTAAAAAATTATCAAATTTACCATTCTTTAAATCAAAGATTTAGTACTTTGTAATCTAATCAATAAAAAAATTTTATTAAATTATTCAAGCTTATACGACTTGAAAATTTATATTATGTGAATGGACTATTTATCGGTCCGCTTATTCTATGCAATTGTTGAACTGGAAATGGCTACTTACATTTTCTACTAAATGATTTACATGGCTTACTACTATAAAAAAAAATATCATTAAATATTGACGCAATATATGAGACCAACAGAACAAAATTCCAACACATTTTTACTGTGAAGTGAATCTATTCTTGTTACTTGTATTACAAACCGATTCCATGGCCTTTCAGTTTCATTTCAAATTCGTTGATTTCTATTTGTGGGGTATATGAATTCCTTAGTGTATAGTAGTGAAATGAAGACGAGAACAATCTTTTACAGTAAAATGACAATGTCAGCACAGAAACTAGAAATAACGCCTTATTGCATTACGTAGAAGGAAGCAATGTTTAGCGTAAAAGAAAATTAATTCAGGAAAGATACTATTTTTGAAAAACACCCTGTATATATAGTTTTGCCACAGCTCATCGACTTAAGTAATTAAGCTTTTGCGGAACCCCCTGAAGACGTTTATGGGATTTTACTAGGGGGTCTGCCACCAGAGTTTAGACTTAGAATAATGGCAGGTCAAAGAATCCCACCTAAGGAGCAGTTGAAAATATTATTGGCAGCAACAAATTAAGTCTGGCAAAACATTCTAGAAAACCACTATAGATCAAATACCCTGTATATACTAAGGTTCTCATGTAGAAACTATCAATTTTTTTTTAAGAATGGGCAGTTTTATATCCTAAAATATGAGTTATTTCAGAATGTTTATACAGTGCAAGTTATACATCGATCTAAATTTTGAAACACTCTCAATGTTTGGAGGGTTAGGTTTTAGTGGCTTTACTTCATTTCAAAAGTGAACCGCTGAAAACTATCTGAAGCAGACCAACTCAATTTTGTACTACAAAAATAAAAAAACTCAGCAACTCTCCACAACATTTTTAAAATATCATTCTGAAACAAAAAATACAAATTTATACGAATACCACTGAGGAACTATTTATGTATGTACCGTACTACATTCATGTTTTTTTCTTATTGTAATTCATATATTAACTTTTATTTAATACTAAGGAAAATAGATAAGTAATTTTTTGTAGTTTTGTAAAAGCAATAGAACCTAATTTATATTGAAAAATAGTTTAAAATAAAAGTTGTAAGGCTCTAAATGAACCCAGTGGTGTGCAGAAGTTGAGAGGTACAACAAGCAATATGTATGGCATTTAAATCTTTAACCGTTTTTGAGTGCAGCAAATAATCTGATTTTGTTGATAAGTACCTAGCAATTTGTGATAAATTATGAAAATCACTTATTTCTTGATCGGAGAGATACAGAAGTAAACATAACCTCGATAATGTCAGTGTTCAATACAGTTAGGTTATTTTGCTGGATTTTGTATTGCCACGATTGGGCAAGAAAAAAGCTGTAAAAGAATTTGTGGGATGTATAAGAGGAAGGTTGCAATCAGAGTAAATGAATCAACAGTATCATATAGATATTGTAGTAGTATCATATAGATATTGTAGTACGATTTCGTAGAAAAGTAATATTAACAACAGCTCATGGGTATTATGGAATAATTAGAAAATTAGCGGTATTGAACTTATAATATGCAGTGAAGATAATATCAATAATGGAACTGAGGAAATCTTTGAAATATGTGGCGGGATGGTTAGGACAACCAATCAATACAACAATCATAATAATTAATACTGTTTTCGTAATTTATACTGATATACTAAATTTTTACTCCTTAAAATCAAATTTTCAACCCATTGCAGGATATTCAACATACGCAACATACTGGCAGTAAACCGGCCATCGATAATGAACTGGTAGGGAGGAAAAAGAGCTTTGGTTGGTAGGAAAACTAGGGGTAGAAATAGAATATTGGGTGTGTCCACTTGTATTTGCATTTCAACACGTATCAAGTTTGATGCACAAAAATTTAGAATTAGAAAATACTTAGAATGTATATGTGTTGGGAAGGGACTTTCAAAAACAAAGTGGACCCGCGGCGATTTTTAGGATATAATTTTAAGGCACACATTTTGCGACAGAAATTTTTTTAATAAAATTTGGGAATTAATAAATTAAAATAGTGTTTATCCACCTGGAAATATTAAAAATCAATTATCGCTGAATGTTCGACATAAAAGGCGCCATTTTAACAAAAATCTGAAAACGATTTTTTTTTCCAATAATTTAACTTATTTTAGGCCTTCAATAATAATGAAATATCAGTACCCACTTAATTTGGTTCGCTCTGTATATAAATAGCAACTTTATTTGGTATCAATTTATACGAAAACAACTTTTTGAATTTCAGGATGTAGAGAAAAAATTACCAAGGTAAGAACCAGATACAGTGGACGCTTAAACACTGTACCGTACAGTGTTGTATTACACAAAAGAACGTGAAGAGAAAACTGGTTAGAAATGAAAAAGAGAAATGTGAAATTATTAGAATTATGTGGTTGCATTCTATATTTCTCTCTAATCCTCCCTCTCGGTTGATCTTTGATTAACATTTTTAATTTAATATCTGTACGGATTATTAAATATATTTTTTTAATTATTATTGTGTAAAGACCTTTTACAATGGCAGCTAGAAAGTTTTTGGGGGATTGTGATACGATTTGTTCATTTACTTCTTATGAAGAAATTTAATTCGTAGAAGTAAAACGGTCTTCAAAAATAAATTCGTTTGCGTAGTTCGAGGATTCAGGGGTGGTCGTTCGATTTTTCCTTCTCTTATCCCTTCATGGTCTACTTTCTACACTTATGAAAATAACCTAAAAAAAGTTTGAGTTAGAACGGAATGGAAAAATTATTCGCTTCACTTTTCATTACTGCAGTTTTATTTGGGTGTCGACTGTCAAATGCTTACCTTAGTAATCTTCTATCTACATCTGAAAATTCAGAACTGTAATTTTCTCATTATCCAAGTCTGTCACTGTTGAAATATTCATTACAATAGCAATGTGCAACGTGACTATACTCTTCTAGAGTCTTTAATGTTCTATAATAATTGTGAATCAAATTTGCAATTACTTTAAAGAAAATGTACAGAATCGGAAAGAAAAGTTACATGCCAAACAAATTACTTCCAAAGCGAAGATGGGGTGGTTTTTTTTTTTGTTAATTTGTAGCATAAAATATTGTTGAATGCAGTGTTCAGTAAGGAATGGGTCATACTTTAAGGTTACCTTTCTCGGACAAAAATAATGTAATTTAAATAAACTTACCTTAGTACAACCTTGCTTGCTCAATAAGTTAGAGGCATGAGAAAGTACTTTTTTATGTTAACTTCCTTATTTATTGCGTAATTGTACTCAAATTTTGGAAAATGAGGTTTTTTTGTGAGAAAAACATGAATATCTAATTGATTTTTGAGTTAAATTCTTTCACATTACTTTCAAGTAGAGATTTTTGGAAAATTATTAGATTTGAAATAGACTTCGATTAGTTTTAAAAGAGGTATACTCGTTGCATGCTGCTAATTTGCACCATTTTATAGAAAACGGCATTTAGCGTATTTGTTAAGCTTAGAAATCAATACATAAATTCTAATAAATTATTAAGTCAAAATGTTTTTATAGTTAGTAATGTCTAGTAAGTAGCTGTCTCACGTATATTTCAAAAATAAATGTAAAATAAAGGTTTTGTTATTGCTAGTGCGTTACGGTTATATTATTTTTTTTGTCTTTCTTTCATTTAATATATTTATCTGTGTTGTTTCATGCCGTTTTATAAGAACGACATTAGTAACTGTAATAACTTTCTGAATTAAGAATTTTTTAGAATTTATGCATCTAAGTTTAACAAATACGTTAAACGCAGTTTTCTCTAAAATGATACATTTTGACGGCATGCAAGAATTATATCTTTTAAAACTAATTGAAGGCCGAAATATCTAAAACAATTAAATAGGCCTTGAGAACGCTGTGTACATTTAACTCTAGAATCAGTTAGAAATTCGTATTTATCTCACAAAAAATCTTCATTTTAAAAATTTGAGTACAATTATCCAACAAATAAGACGAATATTGTAAAAAAAATACATAAAAAAAATGCTTTTTTTGTAATTTCTTAAGAAAGCAAAATTGTACTAAGTAGATTTAAATCACATTATTTTCATTCAAGGAAGCTAGCCTTAAAGTATAACCACTTCTTTACTGAACACCCTGTATACAGTCACTGTACATTAAACTAAACTTGGAAATAAATTCCACCAAAATACCCGCCCTGAATTTTTGATGTGAACTGGTTAAAAATAATTATAAACGTTCAACCTTGTTTGTTTAAAAACTATTTGAGCATTTTGAAAATTTTTTGTCTGATTAGTTAATACATCTAACTATAAAGAATGGGCTATGGGGTATTGCAAACATGGGCAATGGAATGCTTAGAAAAACTGAAGGTATTGGAAAAATAAAACTTATACCATGAGAATAATATCAATAATGGAACTAAGGACTAACCTTTGAAAGATGTACCATTTTGAATATAAGGGTGGGTTTATGCAGCCTGAAGGTGAGCACAAACTTTGTTTTTGTCTTAAGCTTAAGCTTTCACTTTATTTTAATTCTTTCATTGGTTTATTCAAGTCAATTCAATCCTAAAATAATTAAACTGCTTTCGTAAGGAAATTTAATATACAGGGTGATTCAGTCATACTGTCATTAATTTTAAGAGAAAAGTGAGTATAATACAAATACGCGATTAAAAATTTTTTTAAATCCATATTTTCTGCAAAAAAAAAAATTTTCAAATAATAAATCATTTACATTTCATTACATAAATAGTAATGAAAAAAACACAATAGACTCACGAGGTAAATTATTGAAAGAGGCTGAAAAGTTTTTTGTATTTAAATACTGGCAATAATACAAAAAAACCTTCGTACTGTCAACAAAAAGCAGACCGAAACATATACAGTGATAATAATCCGACAACAGTGAATCTTGACCTATCGTATTTAGGTCAATAACCTTATTTTCTATTCCTACTCAATGACAAATGCCGAAGTGCTGCAAAACTGCCAAATAATAACAGAAAACAACAATTTAAATTCACATTTTTATCAACACCCGGTGTAATGAAAATGAAACAAGTATTTAACAGATTAGTCCCATAATAAATGCTCATAATCATGTGCCGACACTGACGGAATTGCTGTAATGGGCACGGCTAAAACGTTGGCAGTTTAAATTCCCATTTAATATATTAATGGCCGCCAAACGCCCGCCACTGAACTGCATGTCAACTGTCGACACAGATGTGATCACGAGTAGCACGACCCGTTTGTGTCACTAGTGTAAATAACTAAATTTACTATTTACCTAAATAAAAATGAAATTCAAGTTGAGTGAAATTAAATGCCACAAACTGTAACAGTTAATAGTGAAAGACCGCAGTTGTTGCGTGCTGAACAGAGCCGTGGGAAAATTTATAAAAAATATTTTAAGAAATATTGGGATTTGTGGCTGTTCCGAGAAAAAAGTGCTTTTTATTCGCTAAGGACGAGTAAAAAATTTTTTTCTCAATTGTCTATCTTTATTAGACCTTCCGAATATGTAATTACAATTAATGACATTATGACTGGATCATCCTGTACGTTGCGGTACTCCCAATTAAATGTCTTATTGGTCGTCAATAAATGAAAATACATGTCTGTTAACCAATCACACATTAAAAAGTTAAAATATTGGAACTCTCAAGGTCGTTTCTACAGAACTAATATTATGCTTAAGACAACTACTTTATAAACGCTCCCATAAAATAAGTAGGTCCCAACTTTAAACTTATTATTAAAACAAAGCTCGTGATTATGTTCAGCCTGCATAAATCCAACCTAAAATTCTCATTCCCAAACATAACCTCAATCTAGTTAGCAAATGTTCATTTGTTTCTAACGCCTTTCGTAGATGAATGCTCCCTTATACTCCAACCGTTTAATAGTTAGCGAAATATTTTGATGACAAAAAGAAATAATAAGTAATGCATATCGATTTAAGGAAAAATAAGACATTATTGACAATATTTCGCATTAGTTTAGAAAAAAAAATTATGGCATGGCAGGTTCTAAGTTACAGGATAGCCATTATAGAGAGTAATATAAAAAAATTGTTTCTATATAATGTACAACACAAATATGTACTAATAACAATGTACCAACAATTTATAACAAGTCTGTTTGTACAGCAAAATTCTAGCTTACGGCATGCATTTCCGTTCCTGTAAGTTTTAAACATTAAATATTTTGTTTTCTGACTTGTTTTCCTTAATATACCGTCCAACAGTTACTAATTGACCTAATAGTGAAAACTGCTGGAGATATTTTGATGTTATAACTTTTAAAAATAATAGTTAATTAATAACAGTTGTCAAATATTTCTGTGAAGCAATACTTTCTTATTTTAAATCGAACATCCGTCTATGCCAAAAAGTAAAATGTGTACCTACTACATAACATACAACATGTATGGTACACGTTAAGTCCAAAAAAATTTTTCATATTCTAAACCTTCAAAAACATGTAAGCACGACATATCTGAACACTCTGTTTACTAGACAACTTATTATTTTTGCTGTTAAGAAAGAACAATGATACTGGACAAATTAAAGATACACCAGAATATTTTTAAGCCAAACAACCATATGCTCCTATGATAAAATATAGGAAAGACGTTACATTAAATATACTAAAGACATGTTCCTTTACTTCTTACGAAACTTTCGAATATAGAAGCTATTTACAACTAAAATTTTCCAGTGTATAAAAAAATTTGAGAACGATGTACGTAAATGTAAAGGGACACACCTACAAACACATATATATGTACTATACTAAAAAATTTTATGGCCTGGAACCTAAAATCTGACTGTTGATAAAATATCGAAAAACTGCGAGTAAAAAATTTAATTGCAATTCTACTCTTAAAAATAACAGTACAAGATTTCCTGTGGCACTTTAACTCAGTTATGTAAGTACAATATATATTTTTTTTAAATTAATATTTCGCCGTAACTTACGAAGCCCTAAACGGCTTATATGGCCCTTATTCATACCTTTTTAGTTTATCAAAAAAATGAACGACACTATACATTGTTAAAATGTATTACAAACGTATTCCAAGTCAAAAGGCATTTAATGTATCTCGTTCTGTGATCATATTTTTCATTCAAACAAAATTACAAATAATTCGTTGATTTCTATGATTTTGGAACAGAAATTTTTATATTCCTTCATAGGTATAGTTTGTTACCAATAAGTCAGAACCGCTTAACTGAGAAGATAGTTATGGCAGAATATTAATTTAAACAAAAATATTTTGTCGTATCGTAACTTCGTAAATATTGATTTTTTTTTTACACTTCACATGAACCGTAATTTTTACGAGTAGAATCACCTTGAATATTTCTGCTCATAGTTTTGGGATATTCTATATAGGGTGTTTAGGAAATGGTGGGCAACCACTTAGATAGATGTAAATGTAACGTTACAAATCTACATCATTTTTTTTTTTGGGACAAAATTCAATACAATTCAGTAAATTATATAGGATGACCTCAAAAAAAAAAATTAATATGTACATGCTTGATTTTTACCACCATTACCCATTTTTCCACAGACATTCTATATTTAAAATTATTTAACTGATCGGATTCCCAGAATCAAATTTATCGGTATTAAAACAATTTCATATTACACAAACATTACCTACAAACAACATTCAGCCATATTGAAAAGATAGGGATATCTGCAGTTACGGTTCAAAAACAGATTATCGTTATCAAGATAGTCGCTTATATGAAATAATTCACCAAATATGAAACTGCCTAAAATAAAAAATATTACAATCCAATACATAAAAGAATACAATTTTTTCAGAACACACTGATTATGTTGTTTGACAATTTGTATCAAAATGAAATATATTGTCGAGAACTATTTTATTTTCCTTTCAAAAATGAATAGAAATATTTTTTTCTATTTTACCAAATTACATTAAATAACATGATACTGAAATTTCAAATTGCAAAATGCCAATTCTGATAAGAAAAAAAAAATATTTCAAAGGATATAACGCCATGTTTAATATAAATTTTTTGAATAGGCCAGATTTATAACAAATATAATCATAAAAAATATGTTAATCCACATTTCCGTACATTACCTGTTCAATATCGAAATCACACCTAAGTGTTCCTCATAACCCACCTTTTTACGATATTCCATATGTTCCATTAATAAAAATACTACTTAAGTATCCAAAAAATGTTGAAGTTAAAGTATTGCGCTCACCAATACCGTGATTTAAGCTGGAAGACGATTTAGGTACTAGTTGTATTCATGTCTGGTGGTTTTTTTAGGTTCCACTCAGCTTCATGAAGAATTTCACACACAGAGGCCCTTAGAGCCATTTTGGGAGCCTCTGTAAATTAACAATAATATTTGAGTATTTCTTAGCCTCACCACGAGCACAAGAACCGATTACGGATTACATTATCAGGTTTCCAAATTTTCATCCCAACATTTAAAATTTGGAAAACCCTCAATAAAAAAAACACAATTGCAGAAACAAACCGTAGGGCTGCCAACCTTGAGGACATATGTAAAAGAGAGTATATCATGCAAGAACTGTGAGAATATCTTATAGTTTCAGTTCCAATGTTACACACAAAATAATTATACTTGGTGTTTCAAGAAAACAACATAATTCCTCAGGATAATAAAGAATATTAAAAAATATGACAATTTTTTTATTTTATTAAATTGCTCTAAATTTCACCAAATGTAATAGGCTTAATGTATTGAAATTTGATATATATCGTAAGGGGCTACAGAGCTTATTTAAGAATTAATCCAAGTCTCTCAAAACATATGCTTACCAAAAGCTACAAACCCGTAATACTTAGAAAAAGGTTCAATTTTTTAGTATTATATTTCCCTCGAGATTTACAGTAGTTATTTTGAAACACTCTGTGTATTTACTTATTTTCCTTCGTTACAGTAATTAGAATGAACAGAATCGATCTTAAATAAGTTCTAATAATAAAGGTAACATTTTTTTATTTGTTGGAAGGAAAACATTTTTTTAATAAAACCGTAGAAACTGGGACAGAAATTTTGAGAACTAATTCTCTAAAAGAGAGTAATTTTTTTCATTATTGGAATATACGTGTGCATCCTTTCCAAATTTTTTCTTAAGTACAGCATCAAACTTAACCTAAAGCAAAATTCATGTATCAAACTGTGATTTTCAGTTAGGTATTGCTCTGACAGGTTAAATAAAATAAAAAGAAATTTGTACTTCAACCTATCAGAATAATACTCGCAATTCACAACTTGTATGAATCATACTTAGTCATATTGACAATTTGATCCATAGAAATTCATCGCAGTTTTATATATCGTAATTAACACTTCTACTTAGATTGACAGCCCTATTAACGTAAACTGTAACAGATTTAGATCACTTTAAATAATAATTACCTTGCCAAAAGACTTTAATGTGGCAACGCAAATAGTCATGAACTACAATATTAACAGTTACAATTGGTTTGACTTAAATGTCCTCTTTAAATGAGTAAAAGAATAAATCAATAGAAAAATATTTGTTACAGATGCATGGAACCTCCAAATTTCCAAAATAGTTGATGTATTTTCTTTCTGGCTACCTAATATATGATTATTAAAACTGTAGATTATAAACTTTTATAACCAAATTGAAGGCATCAACAATGCTTCCTCGAATTCAACATTACACAAACATGATCAAGTAAAATTGGAAAGGAAATTGTTATGCCTCAGAAGTCAGTACTTAGTAAATATATAGAATGGTACTTACTTGTTCGAGTTAACTTGACGTACGTGGGTAAAGACATTGATAACGTCTCTAACCCTCCTCGGGGCTTCCTCTATCTTGGAAGCCAAGCAGACACAAGCCATCGCTGTGTGATCAACAGGATGGCGTACGAGGCTCTTTGAATAATAAAACCGTTGCAATAGAACTTGCCCAGTAGCCATTGCCACCTACAAAATATCGGCCAAATTTATTAGAAAAATGACCTCGAATTACAAATGTACATCTATTAATAAACTTAACATACCTGTGGCAATTTTAATAGTATTCCTGCCGTCTGTATTAATTCACAACCATAAATTCGTAAGTCTGTCTCAGTGTCACTACTTAAACCATCTATTTGAGATGGTGTTGGGGAAAGTTTATCATCTGGTAATAACTGATTTTTTAATGTAATCAGCACTTTCCCATAAGGTTTGCCATTATTTTTAGCAGTGTTTGATACAGGATCATTCTTTGTAGATCCCATAGTTTGATTACGTTAAAAAACGAACACTTTGCAAACGCACAACACAAAATCAAAATGTCGTCGTAGTATCTTAAAATGAATGAAATACGAAGAAATGACAAAGAACCAGAACGTACCACAAACCACTAATCACAGGAATAAATTAAAATTACGATTTAGTTGGCAACAGCAACTCTGTTGATTTGTCTTACTCACCTGCTAAATCGTTGCATCCGTGCTTTAAGCCCTCTTCTTAGAACAGTTGGAAACAGTCTCTGACAGTCAGACGCACGTGTTATATACTCATTGCTTTGTTCTTGATGCAATGCACCCGTTCTGACTAAATGAAATAATTCTATCTTCCTCTCGAGGTAGAATTTATAGAACTATATATACCCACTCTACTCTACTATTCAATTTCAAATTTTACCCGTTTAATAAAACAATATATACTAGAACTGACATGAACATTTGATTTGATTCCTTTATGATCTATTTCTATAGTAAAGTTTGCATTTCATCATAAATCACTTGATAAATATGTATGTTCTGCTTTACTAATCATACAGGTTTCATATTTAAAGCATGATAATTTCATTATTCTGTCTCAAAATGTTCTTAATCATAAATAAATTAATTTGATTTAAGAAAATATAACCCCAAATTCAGTCATAAGGTGTTTCATGTTTGGTAGAAATTATGTACCAAATATATAATAGATCTGTTCTAACAACCGTCGAGAACTGGTTCAGTACCGTGAGAAATGTTTGACCAACACCGTCTTACGTCGCATTCGCCGAGAGTACATTAACAACAACTGATTGACTAATTCTGGACGGTTCGGAATTGATTCTTGCTGTGTTGGAACAAACCCAATATATACTAAAATCACGGACTAAAATATATGTTCTGTACATTTCCAAGTACGTTCTAAGATTATGTTCAAACGAATTAAAATAATTTGAAGTATCCTAACGGAACATTCTGAACTGATCCTGTACATAGTTCAGATTAGATGTTCTGTGGTCCATACCATAGATAAATTGTCTATGGTCCATGCTCCATAGATTAATGGTTCCCATGCCTGTAATCTGTGCTTCTATGACTCCTGTCAGTTTGATCACGTTTGATGTCAATTCAAAAGTTTAAACGTCTTTTAACGGTTTCTTTGAGTAATTGTTTGTTTTTTTAAATATGTTGTAATCGTTTGCACAACTATTTTTTTAATACTTCATTTATAGCTATGGAGTCCTTAAAAGAACCCGTGAGTGTTAGAGTAGCTCGACTTAATGCGGAAATTGTTGGAAAAACCGCAAAACTACACACTACAAATTTATTAGCCAGAGAAAGCCTTTTGGATGTCGTGCAAGCTTTGTACGATGAGTGTTCTTTGGAAAATTTACAAAAATACGACGCGAATATCGCTCAGTTTGTAGACAAGTACATGGAGACCATAAAAGAACTGAAACGACTAAGGGTAAATATAACCGATTTCGAAGTCAAAGATGTTATTGGTCGAGGACACTTTGGTGAAGTTCACCTAGTTAAAGAAAAACAAACTGGCGATGTATACGCGATGAAAACTTTGAGAAAAATTGACAGCGAGACAAAGCGAACTTCCTTTGAAGAAGAAAGGAATATTATGGCTTTCAGCAATTCGCATTGGCTGACTTCGTTACAATACTCTTTCCAAGACAATACTTACCTGTTTTTTGTAATGGAATATCATCCTGGAGGTGATTTATTGGGACTTTTGTATAGGCAAGGAGGTACATTGCCAGAGAGCGCTGCTACGTTTTATATTGCTGAATTGGTAAGTGATACGAGGGAATGTTTTTTAAAGGTACTTAGATTGGTGAATGTTTTTAGGTCCTAGCATTAGAGGATCTCCACAAAATGGGGTATGTACACCGCGACATCAAACCAGACAACATATTGCTTGATCGTTGTGGTCATTTGAAGCTAGCCGATTTCGGATCTGCGGCTAAATTGAACGATAGCGGTGTGGTGAATATTAGCCCCCCTGTGGGAACTCCAGATTATATCGCACCTGAGGTTCTGCAGTGCTTAGATAATAAGAATGATAAAGATCTAGGTTATGGGGTGAGTTTTTATATTCCTCTGTAGATGCATAAATTGTAACGTGTTAATTATTTTTGAATAGGTTTCCTGCGATTTTTGGTCTTTGGGGATAGTAGCTTACGAACTAACAATAGGCAACACCCCTTTTACTGGCCAAAGCTCCACCTCAATTTATTCAAAAATAATGAATTCTAAGAACAACCTAAAGTTTCCCCCCGATGTCGTGCTAAGTCAAGCATACGTCACTTTCGTCAAGTCTCTGATAACAGACCAGAAGACTCGACTAAGCGCAAACCAAATACGCAAACATGATTTGTTCAAAAACACCCATTTTGATACTCTTCGAGACCAGGTGCCTCCTTTTGTGCCGAAAATTACCTCCATCGAAGACACCAGTAACTTCACAGATATTCAAAGTAAAAAGAAAGTCCCTACCATTGAGAACTTCAAGAAGCGTACTCAGTTTTCTGGCCGTAACTTACCATTTATAGGGTTTACATTTACCCACGACTTAAATAGTTTTGAGGGTACTTTCAACAGGAAGATCCTGGCGAAAGATGAGGTGGTAGAAGGCTTGAAGAATGAAGTAGAGAGCCTCAGAAGGAAGTTAGTGAAGAACGAGGACTTTGATCAGGCAAGGGACATTTTAGAAAGGAAATTGGAGGAGAAAAGTAGAAAATTGGAAGGTATCGAAAATTTACGGGACAGACTGGAGAAGGATTTGGCCAATAATCTTTCTGAGAATGTGGTAAGTTTTTTTAGACAGTAATAAAATTAATGCAACAAATATCATGGATGGCAGTTTTGTATACATTTTATAAGCTTGTTGAAATGAGGGTTGTGAAATTTATAAGAAATATGTATGTGGGAAGAAAATTTTGTTTATTTTTGTTAAACACCAAATTGAAAGTAATACGAGGTGTAACAGAAAGTTGCGGAACTTGCCACCATAAACTTACATCGGCAGCGTTGTATGAGCAACTGTTTTTTTTAAACCTTGCAGTGTATTTTTTTTAAACTTTGCTGTTTGTATCAAGATACACAGCAGTCAGTGAGTAGCAGACAGCATAACTGCAATAGAAAATAATATACATCAGGGTGAAAATGGACAAAAAATAAATGCACAATGTTAATTCAGGGTAGCAATGGTAGCAAAATAAATACTGAATTAAATAATCTGGGAATGCAAAACGAGGTCCATGAGAAAAAATTTTATATTTGCATGTCACTAAGAAATATCTCAGTATATTATAGTCTTGCAATTTTCAATAAAAATATCAACTTGCCAGTTAAAAAATTTCATAAAATTTCGACTCATTCCAATTTTTTAAAGGCCCTCAAGAGAACATTAGAGCTGGAAAGGAAGGATCGGGCAGAGTTAGAACGCAAGGCGCTCGACCTTATTAAAGGTGCCAAACTGAAGTGGGAAATGGCAGAAAAAGCCAAAATAGAAGCATTAACTTTGGAATTAGAACAGCAGAAGGAAAAGATAACCCAACTGACGACGACAAACAACATGCTGAACGAACAGGTGCAACACGCTCTCAATTTAGAAGGCAAACACAAAGAATCTCTAGAAAGAGTACAGAACTTGAACAGAAGGAGTGTAATTGGGCTAGAATCTCGATTGGAAAAGATAAGTAGCGAAACGCAGGGCACCATCGCCGAACTACAGAGGAAATTGAGCGAAGAAACACATCAGAAAAGTGTTTTAGAAGGATTCCTGAATAGAATGAAAGAGAAAGAAGAAACTTTGAAATTAAAATTGCAGCAATCGCAAGAAGAATACGATGATCTAAAGACGAAGGTAGACGAAGCGGAAAAAATTATATTCCAACTGAACGATCAAGTAAGTTTAAAGATAAAACAGTTTATTTTGGGATATTTTATATTTTGATTTAAGGTTATCTATCTGGAGAACGATGTCAGCCAAATCGAGACGTACAAAGAAGAGATTACACGTTTGCAAGAAATTGTCGATAAGAGCCACAAAACCATTAAAGACCTAGAAAATCGAAATACATTCCTACAGATAGAGACGAAAACCTTGGAAGACTACAAGAAGGAAATTGAGAATATGAAGAAGACAATCACAAATTTGCAAAACGATAGGAGAGTGGCCCAATTGGAAAGTCAGTTATGCGAAGAGAAGGAAAAATGTCAAGCATTGAAGAAGCAACTGCAAGAGTCAGAAAGTATCGTCACGGAAAATCAAGAACTGAAGGAACTGCGGACTAAGTACTGGCGCATGGAAAAAGATTTCGGAAATTGTAAAATAGACAAGAGAATTTTGGAGAGGGAACTGAAAGACGCCCTGGCGGAAATCAAACAGTTGAACAGCAAAATCGAAGAGTGCAACAAAATTCTGGGAGAAAACAAAAAGACGAGTGAAACTGCACTGATGGAACTCAGCGGTATCAACGAATCGATTTCGATGGAATTACTTAAGGTTAAAGATAATTATAATAATTTACAGGTGTGAAAATCTCATTTCTATAAATGCAAGCACTTACGACATTTTTTTTTTAGGATAAATTAAATAGAGAACGAGAAAAAACAGACGAAGAAAAAATTATTATTCAAGAGCTGAAGGACATCATAAAAAGCAAAGACGCTCACGTAAATTCATTAAATTCAGAGTTGTGCTCCTTCAAAAAGCAAAAAACTGCCCTTGAGAATGAAATCCAAAAATATGAAGCAGAAAAATCGAGGCTGCTGACCTTAGCAGAACATATGCAAAAAGAAAAAAGCAACATCTGTGATGAGCTAAATAAAGCAAAGCGAGAGATTGAAAATACAAATTTGGTAAATAAACGCACACCCCATTCTTTAATAAAATTAATACACTTTTTTATAGAATTTGTCTGCCCTTAGAGAAGCCTGCACCCTTTTAGAGAACCAGGTCATCGAGTACGAGAAAATAAACGCGTCGTTTGAAACGAAACAAGCGGCGCTAAACAGCAACACCGAAAAGCTGATTCACGATCTTTGCAAAGCGAAGGAAGACATCCAAGAGGCCAGGAAACTAGCCAACGAAGAGAAATCCTTGCGATTACTGGCCGAAATGAAAATAAAAAGATTGAACGAAGACATTCAGTGTTTGCAAAACGAATGTACATCATACAAAGCTCAATGTATGGAGTACAAACAGTGCGCAACGAATCTTTCCGATGAACTCACCATCGCCGAGGAGAAAATATCGGATCTGGAGGTGCAGTTGAGGTCCAACGAGCGACAAGTTCAAGATTTGAGGATGGAAAATAAAGTTATCAAACAGGAAGTGTCGGATTATCTGACCAGTCTGAACAAGGTGAAAGAAGGGAACCATAAACTAAATCATCAGCTTGGCGAGTTGAAACAAGACAGGATGGAACTATCTCAAAAGGTGGACGAACTTGAGAGGGCTTTGGATGAGAAGAGCAGTTACTATAAGGAGAGGGAGTTGAAATCCGAATCAACTATCAGGCAGCAGATCAAACTCATCGACTATTTGCAGTCAAAGGTAGCAATTGTGACATTTTCATTAATTCCAAGTAATAACTGTTTACTGCTAAACGTCCCTTCAGAATTTTTCATCCAATCAACTCATGATTACAAAATCGTAATTCAAAATAATAGGTTCGTTTTAAAATGATGAACTACTAAATATTTTATCTACTGGACGTTAGAGCTACTAATCTTCTATAATAGAGAATTATGTACATTACAATCTATTAATCAATTTTTAAACGCAAAAGTGAATTCATTGTGATTTTAACATGTTGAGTAAATTTACAAATTTATTAAAATCAGAATTGATAAATATAAAATAAGTTTTGCAAACGAAAATGTAACTGTTTTTAATGGAAAAAATTATCCATATTGCGAATATTTTTCTACAGTACCTACCGGACATTAGAACTACTTGTTCTATGTAATCAAGAACTATTAAAATCTAGAACCTACAATTCAGTATATCTACTGATTACATTCTTTATAGAACTAAACAAATTATAACTTTTACAAATGAAAATGCTCTAATAATTTTTTTGTTTAATTTCTTAATTTAATTGTTTGTAACTGAGTTTTTTTTACCCAATTAATATATAACTTCAACATTACTTGTCATTTTGACAGATCGACGAATTGAACAGCAAAAAAAGGACGTTCACGGAGGTTCTATTTGGTAGTTCAAAGAAAGAAAACCAACCGCCTCTGCCCATCCTCAACTACAAAGATTTAGAATCGCAACTGCAGAAGGAACGTGAAACGAACAAGCAACTCAACGAGGAATTGTACCGTTTAAAGGCCACCTCGATGTTAAGAGATAGTCAGGGTTTGCTACACAAGGTAAACGACAAGGTGCAGAGACACAAATCGGAAATCATGTCGCCGAAGAGTAAGTTGGTGTTACAACAAATCGTCAACTCTCCCAGCAAGCAGAAGAGCGATCTTTACAGACAAACCTCGTTGCAGAGGATGCGTCACAACATACCGCACAGGTACGTTCACTGCAGTTGTAATTAAAAAGTTTTATGCCTCCTTTCCTAGGTTTGATTCAAAATTATGCGCCAAATCTTCGATGAAGTGCGCCAGCTGTTCCGATCTGATAGCGTTGGGAAGATACATGAACGTTTGTAAGGAATGTAACATTACAACTCATCCGCAATGCGCTTTGACGACCCCTAACACTTGCGGTTTACCCCAAGGATTTGCCAAACACTACAAGGAGAACCTGGAGGCAAAAAACGATGAGATGTCGACATCGAAACTATCCGAAAATGAAATTGTTAATGTCGAAGGTTGGATTAAAATACCAGGGTAAGTAAATGCTATTATTTTTTTATTTCAATAACACATTTTTATTTTATTTTAGGAAATCTAATTCGTGGGAAAAACGTTACGCTTGCTTAACGAACACGTCGATAAACATCTACACGAGACCCCCGAAAGAAGAAGGGTCTGCGTTGATTGAAGATTTTCCTCTGAAACCTGTGAATAGTCACGGGAAGGTAATTCTGGAACCGTTGCCTTCGGAAATAGGGGTTCCCGTGGCAAATAGCGACTTGGCCTTCATCCTGAAAGTAGAAGTCGCACCCGATACAACTTGCTGGCCTCAGAAATGTCTTATTTTCATGACGCTTTCAGCGCAGGACAAAGACCAGTGGTTCTTAGGTAAGTAAATCAAATACTGGGTGAACGGTTTTTAGCAAGTTGTGGATTCTCACGTAACTTGAAATTGTATTGATAGAAACGGGAAATTTGGACCTTTATTTTTAATTATTTATAAAAAGTAACAAAAGAAATTTGTGACTAGGGACAATTTGATTGATTTGTTACCCATCACAATAGAAAAGAAAAATTGTTTTAGACTTCATATTGTATTTCCATTTTCTTTACTTTTTTCCTTTATATTATGAAATATTTCTGATTTATATAGCCTAGTTTTCGCCAAAATATATTTCACTTTGACAAGAGTGCTTTGAAAACAAAACATACACCCAACAAAATTTTGACAGCTCAACTTATTCAGTAAAATTTTCTTTAACGTCAAAGTTTTGACAACTAAAAATGCAATTTTCACATGGAAAAAAAGCGAAATATTTTTCGTATTTATTGATATTCATATGCACATTGGTATATTTTTAGTTGTTTAAAGTTTGACATCATTGAGATTTTCACTGAACTGTAAACATTTTTTTCTAAAGTGATAGTTCTGTTTTTGAAATACTATTTGTAAAAAAAATGTAAGTTGTCAAAATTTCAGAGCACTGTCAAAATAGATAATTTCGTTTTTTTTTAACTGGTACAGTAATTTGATCGATCTCATATGTGTTATAATCAAGATTGCTAATGGTGTGGCTCAAAAAGAACATCGGGTGTAATTATTATATTTTTTTTTCCAGCTTTGCAGAAGATTTATGGCGAGGATCTCGAAAAACCAAAGTTCGACAAGCTTTTAACTCTCCCGTATGATGTAAATGTGAACTGTGTTGTTGATATAACGGAAAATATAAAGATAATCGGTGCGGAAAAAGGCCTTTACGCCTACTACGATAAAAATTTTGTACACATCGAAGGACTCACTGCAGTACATCACATTTCCGTAATGCCACATACAAACACAGTCCTCATGATAGTCAACGATAAAAACAGCCTCATATCCTGCGATTTGAATCACCTGATAAACGTATCGCAGTGCGCCCAGTGCACCAAACCACGATTAAAATACACGGACGTCAACGTAAACAATCTGAACGGTTTCCACATTTTACAAGTATCCAAATTCCCGACTCACCAAAAAGTGTGCATCGCTACCTCGAAACAACTCATTATCCTAACCTATGACATGGAAACGTCAGATTTGGTACCGCAGAGGATCCTGGACACGGCGGAACCTACCAGCTGTGCGTTATTCACCGAGTACACGTTAATAGTGGGGGCAAACAAGTTCTTCGAGATCGATTTGCAAACATTCCAAGCCGACGAATTTCTAGACCTTTCGGACGCTAAGTTGAAACAAGCCGTGAAGTGTTACAAGATGGGTTCCTTCCCGCTGGCCATCCTGCGGATTTCCAAGAATCCGAAAGAGTATTTATTGTGCTTCAACGAGTTTTCGGTGTTCGTGGACGAGTACGGAAGGTCATCTAGAAATACAGAAATCAAATCCGTGCACTTGCCTCTCGCTTTTCACTTCAGCAAGCCTTACCTTTACGTCGTTCAGTTTGCCGCAATAGAGATCGTTAAGATCACCGAGGACACTTGTAACGAGAGCAACAGCGATTCCAACTTGGACAGCGTCAGATTGGAAGTCGATAAGTTTAGGTACGTCGGGTGTAACAAGAGGGGCATATACATCGTACAGGCGGGAGAAATAAAGTTTGTGGACGCCAAGAAGTTTGCGGATATCGATCTGAGCTCCACCATCAGCGAATCCACAGAGAACGATTCCGATAGATTTAGCTTTACCAGTTCCATCGTTCAGAGCTTGGACGGTAATTTGAGCGATGCGGACAGCGGTGAACTCGATACCCGCCAAAGGAGAGTCAAATTTTCGGACAGTAGTCAGCATTAATTTTAAGTTTTGAATTTTTTCTTGACTGAAACGTTTTGATCCAATTTTTTTTATTTAATTCAAAGTGTACTTATTATTGTAGGTGATCTCCCGATCTTTGCCTGATTTAATTTAGTCATACATTTTATTTTTTTATATTTAAGAAGGTTTTTTTAAGTAATTGTTGTTGCAGAACGAATAAAGTTTTTAATACACCTGATAGCCGTTTTTGTAAAATTAATCCGTAGGCTTAGATCTGGAAATTATGCCAGTCATGGCAAAAATACAAAAGGAGGTAAATATAAGAAAAACCATTAAAATTTGGGGGTGTTCAATTTACAAAAAGAGTAGTTAATAAATTGATATGCTTTTAAATAGTAATTAACGTTTTGATATCAAGTACTCTTTGTCCATTCAGACAATTTACTTATTATCGTAGATGAAATCTTTTGGTCTAATTTAATCGTTTATTTTATTTATATTTGAGAATATTGTATAGGTATTTTGTTATTACAAAAGCAATAAGTATTTAATACATCTGATAGCTATTTACATCATTCAGATCAGGAATTTTTGCCGGCCATTGCAAAAATATTAAGAAAATTAAAAAATGCGGAGGTAAATGAACTAATATGTTTTTGAAATAATAGTAGTAGTTCAACAAACCAATTTAAAAACACTTGAAAATTTCGATAATTTGGAAATCCAATTTAGTAATTGCTAGTTTTTATATTTAAGAATGTTTATTTTCTAACCATTTGTTATTACAGAACCAATATATTTTTTAATACATCCAATAGCTTTTTCTAAAGTTAGTCTATGAGATTTAGATCTGGGATTTTTGATGATCATGACAGAAATAATGGAGGTAGTAATGTAAAAAGTGTAATTGAACAATAAATTAATGCATTTTCAAAAGAATTTTTTAACTTTTATTACAAATATTTTAAGAATAAAATTTTCGGACAGTAACAAAATTCTGCAATTATAAAAGAAAAAATTAAAATTTTATTCATATAACATAAAAATATAAAAACAGTTTGCACTGCTTAAGATAAAAATAATTACTAGTGGATACAAAGATATATATGAAATGAAACCAGATCCAACGCACAATACTCGCAAAATTACCTATTCAAAGTCCTTCATACACATTAATGGCAGTATTTATTTCAACATTTTATTAAAAACATTTCTTCTCAGAAACTCCCTCAACAACTTTGGCTATACAATTGTAAAACTATTTTAACAAAAAATAAATAAAACATTATCCTTCATCGGAATCTGAGATTTCCACAATCTAAAATAAAAATATAAATTTTAAATTCCGTGAATTATACAGGGTGTCACTATTAAATTCGTAAACTTTTGGTGGAAAAAATTAAGTTTTTGACCTACAATTTTTTCTGATGTAAAAAATGTATGCTATAATTTTGCCAATATAAAAAAAATTCAATAATAAATAAAATTTCCAGACAGATAAAGTCAAAATGTTACTAATTAACAAAACAATACAAGTAAATAAATTTTGGATAAACTACAATCTGTCGATAACTTTCATATAACAAGTATAATTCGACACCTGCCAACATGATTTACCACTCTTTTGCAAAAAAAAACTGGCATATCTGACTAAATTAAAAAAACCAGCTCACTTATTAGAATATCTTCAATGTCACCAGTACATTAAACGATCTCCACATATTACTTACAAAAGAAAAAAACTTTTAATAAACAATTTTTGTGTACATACCTCAGTAATCTCAGTAGGTTTTGGAATTATTAAAACATTTCCTCCATATTGCTTCTGAATATCCTCAAGCGACACATAGTCGTAATCGTTAAACGTAGTACTTTTACTGTCGCCTTCACTGCTACTCTCGATTTCTTCCAAGTCGACGTGGTTATTGTCGAGATCATGAATCGGCTCTTCTATTTTCTCTGAATGCTCTTCGTATTTTTCCAGGTCTTGCATGCCAACTTTCTCCTCCTTATGATCACTCGACTCATTTTCGGGATTTTCCAAATCTTTGCAATTATTGGAATCGTCGTGAACCGTAGAGTCCTCGCTAAAATCCAATTGAGAATCTTGCTTGGACTTATCCTTATTTTGTATCACTTCCGTCATGAACTCTATGATTTCCTTGTCGCCGACAAAAGGCTCTCTGTCCTGCGCCCATGACAGCTTGGCCGATCGTAGCATACTGTTCCACATACTGCTGATGTCATTCACTTTCTTACTATGACCCATGGCGTGGTACTTGGCAGTCACCTGGTTCCAGAACTCCGCACTTTTAAGGCGGGTTTTTTTTTTGAACACCTCGTTACCAAAAGACCTTATAACAGAAACTAGATCCAGCCTTTCCTTGTCTCCGTATATGCTGAAAGAATGACAAAGCATTACCAACCGATAAACTGAAAACTACAATGTAATAAAATAATGTAGTGACATACTTCTGTTTACCCAAGGTAATGTTGACCGTTGGTATATCATAACAGGTGTTCACCTAAACTAGTTCTATAAGATCAAACTAGAAAGTGATGCATTTGGGATTTCAAAATTATCATTACTGAAATCAAAATCAGTAAAAACTACAAAATAGTAATTAAAAAACGTCCTACATTAGTCCTTTTGCAAAAACGTACTTGGCCAAATTGTCTTAAACGATGGAATAAATAAAAATGTCTACAAATAACGCAAGAAATTATAAATATATTTCAAATTAGTATGAAGATACAATCGGTTGTACTCTTTCGTATTGTCATCCTCTTCAACTGTCTGCATCAATCAATTTGCTACGCTTCCTTTAAAAAGCTTAGAAAAGCACTCTTGTGTGGTAATTTTATAGTATTACTCACATATTAAAATTATTATATACGCATTCTCTCTTTTGTCATTTATAATTACTCAACATTCGTCTTTTTGGAAAAACATTTAAGCCACGTTCGCCCAGAGTACATTTCACATTATTTCTGCTATTAATTCCTAATGTTGAGTTTAATACGTTTCTGCCTTTTGTCAGAATGAACAAAGAGTTCGTTATAATTTGGTACATAAAAGTCAAAATCCCAAATTTGGTGCATTCGCCTTTTTGGGAACAAAACATCGAAATGTCAAATCACTTTAACGATTCTCTTTAAATCAACTGAAGGTAGAGGTAATATCAATTATGTCTTGAGAAAAACATGCAAACCAACATGCATTTGGGTAATTTGAGGGGCACAACTGAAGAAAAAATATGCCAAAGTAAAGATTTCTTAAATATCTGAACGACTTTGCAAACCCCAAGGTGAAACACAAAGAAAAATGGTGTACCAGTTGAAATTTGACAGGATGCACATTTTCCGAGAAAAATAAAGTTACGTCTATCTGCTCACGTAAAACGACAGAAATAAATTTTGAAATATCAACGTAGAAAACATTACTATAAATTTGATATAATTTAACAACATAAATAATCAAATAAAAGACAGTTGTACTTACGTTGGTCTGCCACGCCTCTTAGAAGAGCAACTGGATCCATTTTCCTTTGCCGTTACCCCTTGCTTCGTATTTTCCGCTTCACGGAAAACATTCACTTTTCTATTGACTTTATTCCGTCGATACATATTGAGCACCTTTAAGACTTTCTGGTGAATGGGAGTGGGAGTTTTCTTGGATTCGGACGCTGCCATAGCGAGTTTCTGCCAAATGCTCGTCACGGCGCCCACTGAATAATTCTTATATTTCACCTCTTCCAGTATGGTCGAGAAAGATTCATTGATCACCCCTCCGTTTCGCGACAACCTATCGGCTAACTGTTGCTCGATTAAATCGAGGATTTTTAGCTTTTCGTCTTGCGACAAGGTAGTGATTGGCTTGTTAGGTGTAACGCTGTCGTTTTGTTCTGATATAGTCGTGTTTTGGGCAGTAGGGGCAGTGGTGTCCTTTACAGTGACTTCATCGGAAATTACAAGATTTTTGGAATTTCGAATTTTACTATCCGGATTGACTAATTTTGACCTTTTGGAAGACATCGATGTCTCACTAAAAAAAAAAAATATTTCTTTACAGTAGAAACGCATACAGAGGGTAGTAGCGGCATTATGACTAACAAGAATTAAGTTTATCTTAAAAAAATTAACATTATTTTTGAATTTTAGTATTGTGTTGATAGTTGTAAAGTCAATGTATAGGAATTGTTAGACAATTCGTGAAAGGTGAAAATAAAATTAAATATTACATCAAATATAACAGTAGTACTTATTACTAAAAGTTATTAAAAGAAAAAACACGTACTGATATTACATTGGATATTGTGATGTAAATATATCTCGTATTCCCATTCTAGGTAAAAAAATTGATCAAATTCAAAACTGAGCAACTAAATTCTCAGTATCTCAGTATGCTGATTCGTTTTCAAGATACAAACTAAATTATTTTCATCATTAGAAATTTTTGTCATGTTGAATTAGGATTCTACATGTATTTAAACAAAAAATCGATTGGCATTATAAATAAAAAAATTACTCCCCACCTCAGAAAAAGAGTTAAAACTTAAAAACATCCTGTGTCTAAAACAAATCAAGATATAGAAATGTTTTTGCTTCTCAATTCTTCTTAAAAATTGAATTTAGACATTCGAAAAAGCCGTCGTCGTTTTGTAAAGAATTAAAAGCAGATAATATAATCATAAAATAAATTAACAGATAAATCAATGTAGACATCAACAAAACAATAATAATGATGCATTATTTATGAAAAATTACTTACCTACTTCGACTATCACCATCATCTTGCAAAACATCTTCACCACTTTTCCTTTTCTTAACCAAACTCTTCTGTACCTCCTTGTGCACCTGTAGGAGATCCCATACTTCGTCGTCCACGACATCCTGTCCGTTCTTCTCGTATATTGTCGCCGATATTTTCATCTTCCCCCACTCAGAGTACAATTTTGTAAAATTGCAACCCTTAAATCCCCTCGAAGCCAGTCGCTGCAGTATATTCTTCCATGGAGTGAGTTTGAATGAATTGAGTTCTCCTTTTTCTATAAGACTGTTGCACTCGTTGCGCATCTCTCGCACCAGCTCTAGCTTTTGTTCTTTTTTCCAGACCTCCCTAATCCTCTGTTGTCTTACTTTACCTTTGTGCTTTTTACTAGATTTAACTGAATCGGCATCTGTTGGCTTGATTGCGTTGTCTAGTCTGAATACCAGTGTTAATGTAATTAAGTAAATAGCAATATTACACAGGATGATTCATTTAAGACAAACGTTTTCAATATATTTTTGCCACTTAACCTTCCGACTGGCATTTCCTCAAAAAGTATTTCATAATGTGTAATTTTGTTCTCATTCAGTTAATATATAAAATTGTTACGTTCTGCAATTTTATTATTGTTCCTTGATAAAATTAAAAAGAGAAACTTATAATTTTTGATATGACTTTGTGCTAGAATTTTTAAAAACAGTTTGCACGGCTAATTCAAGGTAAGCACATATTGTATATGACCGTTTTCAATGTAGTGATCTTTATCAGCATATTTTTGCTGGTAATAGTTGTAAAGCTAATGCCTGACATTCCGTTTGGCATGATTTTCCAGAATTGTTGAAAAAAGTAAATTACTCAAAGGAAAAAAATGTAACAGTACAAATTTCTTATTACCAATATTTTATATAATACTGTATACCTAATAATGATAAATAAAATGAGCGAACGGATTTCTAAAGCCATGTTGCGAGAAATGCAAATTTTTGTTTGTTATAAATTAATATTATTATTAATACAACATTCTAAAGTATTGCCAAATTTGAAAAAAATATTGTTTAAATCATTTTTTATAAAGATAATATTAATTGTTATAAGTTAAAAAGATATAGCGATTCTAGGAAAGTAGTTCAAATGACTCGATCCGAATAAAATACAACCATACGACAATACAGAGATACCTAAAGTAATGGTGTACATATGCTAAATAACTTTCGCAACTGCTTAGAGGCATGCTTACTTAATATCAATTTATGGTAAGTAGTTTATTTCAGGTCCGGTGTATTTGAATACTTTCTAACCAAGAGCTAAAAATGTGTTTAAATGCATTTCACGTGGCAAAAAATGTGCGGCGACGTGTTCAATTTTCCGCGTGTTTGATTTGACAATTTTTTTTTTACATTTTGTTTAATGACAAAAAATTGCATAACTCAATTAAACTACTATTCTCAGCTGTGGCTTAGGAAAATGTCTGGGAACGTTAAGTGTCATAACTTATACCCACCTTTTAATTCGAACGTTGTGTAACCCATTTAAAGTTTTCGTAGTATTGCCAATGTCGTTATTTTCTTTACGATTAATATCACAGTTATTTGATACCGCGGCGCCGCTCACTGCGCTGTCAACATTTTTATTCAACACCTTCCGCGGCATTTCATCTGTATCCGAATCGTCGTCAATACAAATAACATCAGAATTATCGGGGACAGCAATCGCTTGGATGGGACGCTTCAAAAGACTTTCTAAAGTAATCTCGTTTTTATCGTTATTATTAACTACGTTGTCTTTACTGTCACTTTTTGTGCTTTCTGGTTGAATAACATAAATTTTTTCAGTTAGATCACTGTCGCAGCTCTCTGCGTCCTCCGAGCCGACGGTGCTACTGCTATTGGCTGCATTCTTCGTAACAATGGGGTCAGTTCTGGAGCTATTCACTAAAAAATCTAAGTAAGTCATGGGTCCTATGCTCTTTTTAGCCAATCTGTTGTCCGATATTATTTTGCTCCACTGGGCTTGTACAGAAGCTAACGTGTTAGTGTAACCAAAGCTGTGGATCTCGTTCATAACCTTAACCCACATTTCTAAGTCGGCTCTGGCCTCTTCAATTGGATCTAGGTCTGGCTTAAGGATACAGCTGTGCTTCTGCACAGATTTTGCGAGGAGCAATTTGAATTCTAGAGTAAAGTTTTTTCTTTTACAGCTGTAACAGGGAATGTATAGGTAAAATCTATGTACTATTTCCGGTGCGACTATCAACAAATTTGACAGCTCTTGTCACACAGGCATAACTAAAATAAGCCTATAGAAAATTTATACCGTTTTTAGAGCAACTAAAAATGAACGTGTACTGCCGCTCTAACCTTAAAACGATTCAATCTGGGGTTAAAAATTCCCACAGTTTACTGTGTCATAACAGGTGACCTAATTTCAGTGAATGGCATAAAACACTGACACATACTTTAAAATAACATGTTGTAAAGTGACAGAAAAACAAATTGTATGCATAAAGTTATTTTCTGTTGCAGTTGTAATCTCTGCTACTCTGTTAGTTTCATCGTTGTCTATAAAATTCTGTACTTAACGTCCAGTGTAATGACTTCAGTGTTGTTATTTGAAAACAATGTCAGAATTTGACATTTGATTTCGACATTATTGACATGTATAAGCAAGGAATCCAACTGTCAAAAATATTCGACCAATAAAGTATGAGTAGATATGTAGGGCCGGTTCCAGACCGGAAGTGGCTCAGATGGTCAGAAGTCATCGAGAAATTATAATATTCTAATGTTGAATTTTAGTTTTAAGGAACGCAAGAAGTTGCCAAGGTTACAGCTTACATCTTCATTAATTTTTTAAATGTTATTTTCGATATGCACCTTCAACAATTGCAACCCTACCACCGCTCTCATTGGTTAATAATATCATTGATTGTAGAAACTTACAATGGCGATAATCAAGTTGTTATCAAGAGACAGAGTGACTGACAACATAACTGTCTGTTTGTGGTGACTCACCACACTCTACAATACAATTGACGTAATCGGCGTAGTTGTCAATTGTTTGAACGTTCCTTAAAAATTATGACAAACTTAAAATATATGTTGCGGCGTATGTTTCCGTTTACCTTAATCAGTTTTAATTTTTAAATGAGTATACAGTATGCGCCAAAAGTATGGAATAAATTCAATAAAAACGAAACAATTATTTTTTGGCGAAAATCCTCAAACAGGTCGTTTTTTAATTTAAAAAATACATATTTTAGCGTAAAATGCGATTTTCAAATGTCATTTGTTTTCGAGTAATGACGTCATCAATTTTTTTTTAAATGGCAACTCCATATTTTTTCCTTGATTCTGAAAGATCGTTTAATTCTCTATCAAACAGTACTAAAATTTTGCCCTCTTACATAGGAAAGTTTTCGAGTAAATGACGATTGAATGTTAGAAAACGTAAATCAATTAAAATAAAGCAAAAACGTTATCAAGTTTAGTTTTTCGAGTTCCATAGTTCTTTTATGGATCACGTAAGTGAAAATCTTTGAAAAGTGTCATTGTCACACCGACTTTCTTATAAGTATTGTAAGCGACATAGAAATTATTATTCAATTTAAAGTATTACGGCACATTTAACTGTTACTCAAAGAATTTAAATTTTAATTCTTATCGGATGCGGGAATATGACTAGAACTCAGCAGGAAGTTTGCGATTTATTTAATGAAAAATATCCAGATCGGCCTATCAGCCAATCAACAGTCAGTAAGGTAGAGTCTAAATTTAGAGAAACTGGCAATGTTGTAAATATTCCAAAACATGGACGTCCAAGCATTAATGAAAATCAGAAACAGAACATTTTGATAAGTATGGTGGATAATCCTCATAATTCTTCACGATTGGTTGCATTAAACAATGACACTTGTCAGAGCACAGTGCTACGTATCTTGAGGAAGGAAAAATATCATCCCTACAAAATTCAACTTGTGCAGGAACTAAATGAAGATGATCCCGATCGCCGCTTACACTTTTGCGAAATTCTAATGGATTTATGTCAAGGAAATAGAAATTTACACCGGCAAATACTTTTTTCAGATGAGACCACACTTTGTCTGAATGGTACAGTAAAACGTCAAACTTGCAGATATTGGAGTCGGGAAAATCCTCATTGGATGGCATAGGCACATACCCAACACCCTCAGAAATTAAATGTGTGGGCTGGAATAGTTGACGACAGAATAGTAGGGCCTTTCTTCTTTGAAGGAACCCTTACAGGACAAAGATATTTAGAGTTTCTAGAAAATGACCTTGTTCCAGCCCTTGCAGTAATTTTTCCTAACGATAATGACCCTGACATTCTTGACGATACCATATGGTTTCAGCAAGACGGTGCACCTCCGCACTATGCGCGCCCTGTACGAGATTTTTTGGACAACTGTTTTCCTGGGAGCTGGGTCGGCAGACGCGGACCGATAGAATGGCCTGCAAGATCGCCAGATCTTACACCTCTTGACTATTTTTTATGGGGATACTTGAAGTCAAAAGTGTACATTAATAAGCCACGTAATTTAGAAGAACTTCAAAATCGCATTCGGGACGAAATACACAGAGTTACCCCAGAAATCATTCATAATGTGCAAGAAGAATTTCTTCACACACTTGCGCATTGTCAAGAAGTTGGTAGATGGCAATTCGAACATTTAATTTAAGTATAAAATTTAATCAATTGTATTTTATTTTACATACCTCAGAATTGTTACTTTTTTATGGATAAAATTTACATTTTCTAACATTCAATCGTCATTTACTCGAAAACTTTCCTATGTAAGAGGGCAAAATTTTAGTACTGTCTGATAGAGAATTAAACGATCTTTCAGAATCAAGGAAAAAAATATGGTGTTGCCATTTAAAAAAAAATCGATGACGGCATTACTCGAAAACAAATGACATTTGAAAATCGCATTTTACGCTAAAATATGTATTTTTTAAATTAAAAATCGACCTGTTCGAGGATTTTTCCCAAAAAATAATTGTTTCGTTTTTATTGAATTTGTTCCATACTTTTGGCGCATACTGTATTTATATTTGATACGACTTAAAGTTATCTTGTATTGTGAAAGAGCAGCCCACAAATGTGGCCTGCTTAATAATAATGTGCCGCCCCTCTCCCGCACAAGTTTTCCACTTCTAGACTAATCCTCGTGAATACAATGAGGGATAGCGATATTATTATTATTAATATAAAATATTTAGACAGAAGAACTTTGTGTGGAGCAGAAATAGTATCAGAGGCGTAATTTTAGTCTTAAAATAGTAGATAAAATATATACAACTCTTTTTATAAAGCAAATTAGACTACTACTCTTTTTTAAGAATTAAGCTATTGCAGCATGAATTTAAATATCAAATTCTGACATTTCTAACCCTGACGTTTGTGATTCCAAATAGTAACACTGAAGTCGCCACACTACAGTACATTACAGTACATAATTCTGTATTGAAATTTCGCTGATTCAACAAACAAGCATTAAGTATGTCAACTGTTTCAGAAAAAAAAAATTGTACATTGAATTGTCGTAACACTTTTATTACTGTCCTTCCTTTGGAAAACTCTTACCATTATTTTAAACTGTAGGAGCTTTCCGAACGTCCCATACTTATATCTAATTTTTGTTTGTTGATTTGTACTCACGTGCTCATTTTAGGTTTCGTATCAGATTCAGCTTTCATTTGCGGCAAAAGCTTCAGCCTTTCAGAATCTGTTTCATTCAGTCCAATGCTTGATCGCTTTTCAATGCCCATTTGGCTTTTCACTTGCAACGGCACCGGCTCAACATTCACATCCTTCTTTACATCTCTCAACCCATTAAAACTACCACAGTTTAAATCACTAGAAGTTTTGCTAGTGGAAGGGCAAGATTGCGTGAGTTTTTGAAGGGATTGAGAAACGCTACCCTTCAGATAAGGAATGTTGTTGTAGACCAGCGTCTGACTGACTTCGGCGCAACGTTGGATCATTTGATCCAACGCTTGGCACTGTTGGTGGAACTGGGTCAGTTTGACGAGCAAATTCCAACATTTGAGGCACAATTTCAATGGCACAAGGGTCTGTAAATGTTACAGTTCGTTACATTCTGTCCCCTAGCATATTTGAAAATAAATCCTAAGAATATAAGCGAAAGTAATGTTACACTAGGGCTACTAAACGACACGATTTTGCAGTTTTTCGTAACTTAGATTATCTTTCGCGTACTTTGACATTTCATTAAATGTCAGTCTAATCAAAGTTTGCAATGGAAACAGATAGCTAAATTATAAAAATCCATAGAAAATAAGGATATAATAGGTCTGTTCAAGCAAGAAATCCAAACTGGTTCCGAACTGTCAAAAACGTTCGTCCAACTACTTCTTGCACGATGCTTACTGAAAACAAATTCATAATTTTACTGGTCAAATATTTCTGACAGTTTGAAACTATTCGGGATTTCTTATTTGAACAGATCTATTATGAATAATTGTAATTCGAATAGAGAGACAAAGAATTTATGAATACCTCACCGGATTTGCAAAAAGAAGCAGGTGTTACCTACAAAGTCTAGAGAACTGTACAAAATATACTAACTGAAAAAAGACTAAAAAAGCAAAAAATCAAATGGAAAATGTATTACTTTCTTATTTATCCGAAAGATCAAAGGTACACTACGATCTCAATTTTCAATGTTGAAAAGCACCTTTAAAGTAAAGTAAAATATTAATTTGGATAATTTTCTAGAAATCTAAAAATTTGGGCCCATAAACAAGGTAATTTAAATTATTTTTTTTTATTAACATTGCAAATTATACATTATGATTCTATATTATTTTTCACTACCATCAGCTTCTCTACTGTAATATCAAGTTACAAAGTTAACCTTATCCTTTGCTTAGGCTGCATTTATTTTATTATATAGAGGACTACTAGTGTAAAATTAAACTTTAACTTGCTTTTGAATTAGTAAAGGTCATCCAACAAATAAAGAAATTATTTCCAAGAGTTGTTGAATATGAAGCTTGACCATATACAGGGTGTTACACTGCCATAATTTAACAGACAAAAACTAAATAACATTGATCTTAAATCTGACTTTTTAAACAAAAAATGTCAAACAGTTTCTAAATAATTTTCCACATAAAATGCAATATTTACCATTACTATGGATTTATTTAAAGCAAAGTTAAATTATAACCTTTTTCGTTATATTTTTCCTATTTTTTTTTTTTTGGTTTAAAGCTAGACAAAAAAAAAGTTGTGACCTACACATGCAGAAAATACATTAGCAGCAATCAGCTACCTTCGTTTATATTCACACGCTGGCGTAGCTAATAGCCCCGGCTAATACCCGTTTTCTGTCCTTAACACAATATGCTATAAACTTACCGTTGGGTAGCTGTTAAGGAACACATTTTTAAATATCTGACCCATCGGTTCATTTTCATCCAAAATGAAAAATCTTGTGCCTGACGTCGTCGGGCAAGCGCGGCATAAAACCAGCTTGCCGTATTGTTCCAGGCTAAGATTGCCCCGAATCCGGTAATCAAGGGAATTGCATGTTAATTTGAATATAAAATATTGCCAAATGATGTGATAACATTTGATGCAAACAAGAGATGGAGGGTTTTGATCCAAATTCTGAAAGTAATTAATATATGTTACAACCGTTACACGTTACTACCCCCTTACTTTGAGCCACAGATTTTAAGTTTTGCTAAGTGACAGGGGATGAATTTGTTTTTTAGAAGTATTTCGACAATTATTAATTCTTGGAGAGAATTCAATCATTGTTTTGAAAATATAAATTTTACTAGGTACTTACCAAGTTGGGTATGCAGAAAGTAAGAATTTGATACAATGGTTCTGGACGACACTGAACCAAATCTGTTTTGTACTACAAAAAAATTACAAAATGTTTAAAAACATAAATCCGATTAAAACATTAGTCTTACTTCAACTGGAACTGGACTGGGTATTGTCCCACTGACAATGCAAAAGAGAGCTGTACTTGATATAGTGGTCATACATGTCCTACAAATCATTTGCGGCATTCGATGATACGGTAGAGCTTTTGCAGTCAACCCTATAACTTTATCCATTACCATCTCAAAGTCGGATCGCTAAAAAACACACCTCAATATCACTTTATAGAAGAATATAAATCAAAAAGCTTACACGAAAATGAGTTTCACAGAAATAAACCTGTTCTTCCAACATAAGCTTTTTTCCTGTTAATGCCAACCAGGCCTCCTTCTGTTTAAGATCTCTTGGCAAGGGGAAGAACATCCGATTAGGTTCCAGATCTTTAGAAGCATTACAGAGGGGTACCCAGCATTTTATACCGAACATTTTACTGATGGTCTAAATTTTTATTCACAATTTTGATTCTTCACTTTTCTTAGAATCCTAGTTATGAAAGTATGAACTGTAATTTTCACGTTTTAATTCATGGTTATCTGCAAATTATAAATTAAGTCAGCGACAAGTAGAGCAACTCAATTGTTGCTAAACTTGAAACTATCTATATTCGCTTTCTCTTATTTTATTTTTCATTCGTTACGGAATTGTATTGACATACCTCTTTCTCATTTACTTAATGAAAAATGAAAAACCCAATGAAAAAATCAAATTTATACCAATTTAAAACCATTTAAAACAAATAAACCATGTACCATCACGAAAAAAGATGTAACATCAACAAAGCTCCAATAATTGACGGAATGACGGATGACAATTGACAGAATGACAGATATTGCGAGCAAGCGGACAACTTAAGGGCAGCGGACTGCAGTGTAGCGTAGCCAACCGATGAGAGTGGAAAAATTATATTCACAGTTTATTATACAGTTCGTCGAGTGAAGGTTCCAGAGGGTGTGGCTAAATCGCGGCTAAATGCGCAATGAACACCAATGAAATTCGTATGTACACGACGAAGTGGGAGAAATTCTATTTCTTGTCAAATCACCGTGCCCCTTGAGCGCGCGAATGTGCGCGGCTAAATGCGCAGTCGTCTTTTGGTCGTCTAAAAAAAACGAAATCTGGGACCTCGACATCAAAGGAGCCGACGTGAAGACGCCGGACTGTATAATAGACTGTGTTATATTGGACAACTGACAGTTGACAATTGACGTTGAGACGTTGACGATTTTATATTTTAATAAAAGGAGATACGCCAACCAACAAGCCAAATAACTGCAAGTAATAAAACTACACGAAAGAGAACAGATATGGCTCAGTGGAGCGGTTCAGATTCAGGAATTTTAAGAAAGAATACGCGCCCCGAAAACCATGAGGAACTTCTTGTATTCGGATACTCCTGTAAACTGTTCAGAGACGACGAAAAGGCACTATACATCGATCAAGGCAAGCATCTCATTCCTTGGATGGGTGACGAGAAGTTGAAGATCGACAGGTAGGTTCAATTTCTGCACTGGTATATTTGTACTTAAACTTAACATATTTTTATTGCAGGTATGACTGCAGAGGAGCCCTGTCTGATCTGACAAAATACGAGGCTAGCAGGGAAGGTTTTGATGCCATGCGTTGGCTTGGTTTAAGTGAAAAAGAGAGGCAACTTGAAGAACTTTGTGATAAGGAGCGATATTATTCTCTAGAGATTAATGAAGAGGAAGAAGAGATGTATAAAGGTTTTTTTTTACAAGTTAATTGACTACGATAAATCACCTCTATACTTTCTATTTGTTTTTAGAGGAAGAACAAAAACGGCAAAAAACTAACACTTTCCAGTATAGTTACGACGTACCTATGGATCCAGAGAAGAAAGAAGAAGGACCGATTGGACCGGAAACAAACGACGAAGAAGAATATGTACCACTACCCATTTTGGATGTACCCGTTGATATAGATATTGTTAGTAGAATTTATAAGTAGGTATATACAGTGGTTAAAGTGCTTATGCTTTTAGCCCCAGACTGTGAAGGAAAATGCAAGGATAGAGAAAACCGCCAAGTTCGTGTGCAAGCAAGGCCCGCAGATGGAAATACTTATAAAGGCGAAACAAGGAAACAATCCTCAATTTAGTTTCCTGAATCAGGGAGATAGGCTGTATAAATTCTATCGACACGTTTTGGCCGCCTTCAAAAACGGAAGGTATCAAGGATATGAATCAACATTTGAGAATAAAAGTGGTAAGTAATTTTTTAGCTGCCATCTACGAACAAATACAGTTTTCTATGTAAAATATGTTAGATACTAAGATCTGCTTACCTTGCACAACAAATATTTGGTAATTAATTTGTTTTATTCCCGTCATATTTTCTTTGCAATTCGGGATAAAATAAATAGGGAGTGGGCAAAATTGTATGCATCTTGAGTATTTCTCACTACAGTTAATAATTTCCTATAACTTTTAATTTTGTTGTTTTGTAGAAGATAAACAGGAACAAGACGCTGAGCCGGGCGGTCACTATTTGCATCCTAGCCTATTGTCGGCCACCCAACAACCGGTAGGTGTCACAAGCATAACCGCACTTACGTTTAACAGAGACTTTTTTCTTGTAGTAAGTGTAAACGATTTACGTTTTCTATACGTTGTAATCATGTCCACCGAAAGGGGTTTGAATAAATACTTTATATTAGAATCGTAGTGTTTTTTAATCGCTGTGAACTATTAATAATGTCTTTTTTGTTTACAGGTTCTTATAGAGTGTGTTGCGTCCATGTTTGCATTTTGTTGATTTACAGACTTCTGACGTGCAGAAAAGTGCTTCTTTATCCAATTGTACAGAGGCAACAAGCTGGCAGTTGTTTTAGACGACTAGTCCTTTCGATAGCCTTAAAATCGTAAATTCCTGTTATGTGTTTCATACAGTTTCTCATGAAACGTCAAAAGTTTTTACTTGTTCTGAAAAAACTGTTAGCCAAGTTCTCTGTGTTTTCGAACAGTGCTTATTATTATATCGGTCCTTTTTTCTTTGACGAAACGATTTCTTAAAACTTGCACATAGGTTGATTCATCGTGTTTTCTAGTAACTTTGGAATCCGGAAGACATTTGAAGAAGAAACTGGCCAGAAAAGGAAGAATAGGCGAACATAATTTGTGCCCCTTTATAAAATAAGAGCTCCAAATATATAATTTTTGACATATATCTTTAATAGAATTTTCTTCAAATTTGCATTTATCATTAATTTTTACACATTTTCATTAACAAACAATTGAATTCTTTATTATCAGAAGCGAGATTTTCACGTTTTTAGTGGCAAACTGCATAATAATTGCATCACATTAATTTTAAAATCATATAAAAATTCCGCTCATTTTTATTACACCTGAAAGTTTAAAAAATAAAAATTTTGGGTTTGTATACTTCCATTAAAGTTAATCGGTGCTCATATCGAAGCGTTGACTACGTTCTCAGTTCTGAATTCGGAGCTAAACAAACGTCATTTGTCATTTGATTTTCAACAACGGATGTGGCTCGTTGAAGCGGCCACGGACCCTTACGGATCACAAATAATTTCGATTCATTGTCAAACAGGAACCGTCCACACCCATAGCGATACCTCAAGTACCGTACAAGCCGTCTGCCAACTGCACGTACTCCCAACTGGTGAACAGGATCCAGGGCAATCAAAACGACCAGGTACAGGAGGCGGAGAAAGCGGCGGGCGCTGCAACGAGCTTCGCGCAGATGACGTACGAACAGCAGCAGTACTATCAGTACTACTACGCGCAGCAGTATTACGAGTACTATAAGCAGATGGCATTGTTCCAACAGGGACATGGGGGGAACCCAGGTGAGCACTAGATCTTTACCGAGGATTACGATTAATCGGTTAATTTGTATATTTGGCCGCAAATGCGGCCTGCTTTATAATAATATGCCGCCCCCTCTCCCGCACAAGTCTCCGACTTCTGAACTAATCCCTGTGATTAGAATGAGGGGTAGAGATATTATTATTATTTTTCAAAAAAAATGTTATTTTGATTGAGTTTGGGATGTATAAACTACTGCTGATTTTTCTTCCAGGCCAGTTCGTTCCTTCCGCAGATTTTCAAAACCTGGACCCCAACCTGCAAAATTACATACAGCAGATCGCCTACAGTCAGTACCTGCAACACCAACAGCAGCAGCAGTCGGAAAATTCTTATGCCCAAATCGTCTCCAACGTCAACAAAGATGTGCTCAACCCTTACGCAGCCAACGTACCTCAGCTACCTCCGAAGGAAGAAATCGAACTTCCCAAGAATTCCCCAAACGTTTTAACAAAAGACGAAATTGCCACCAGAGAAACAATGCCGAAAACGGAGGTGATCATAAAGAAACCGCTCCTGTCCTTAGCAGCGTACGGCTCTGGCAGCGACAGCGAGTCCGAAGATAGTACGGAAGAGGAAGAAGAAGAGAAGAAGGAAGTGTATAAGGTGCCTACTGGCGACATACAAGTGATTATCGATAAAATGGCACTGTACGTTTCCAAAAACGGTGAGCAGTTTGAGACGTTGGTTAAAGCGAGGGGCGATCCAAGATTTCATTTTTTAAACGACGATCACGAATACAACAAGTATTACAAGGAAAGAATTAGAGAACTGAGAGGCACAACGCAAAAGGAAGACGATGCTGGGAAGGAGGAGGTCAAGGAAGTGAAAACTCCGAAAAAAGAAAAAAAAGTTATAGGTAAGTGGCGCAAACATTTTTTTAATTACCGTTTCCTTCATATAATCTTTTCTTTAGCCCCGGTCAGCTTCTCGATAAAAAAAACCAAAGATGAACAGCCGAAAGAAATAAAGAGTGCTCTCCCTGTAGAAGAAAGCGACGAAGAGGAACCGGACATGGTTGCCCCACCCGCTCCTCTTATTACCCCTGTTTCTAATGCTTCAACGACGATCTGTGTGGACGAAAACAGTAAAAGCCCCCGTGAAGTGATTGAAGTCATCCTGAATAAAGAAGAAAAAGAATCGGAGACTAAGGAAAACGCCAAAGAGAACAAAAAAAATGGGATATTGGACGGGGACGATCCGATATTGGAAATGATAGAGCTGACATCCGGAGAAATCGTCGAAGATAAGAAAGACGCGAGAAGATGTATGGTTATAATCTTTAAAACTTAACCGTGCTTTTATACTTTTATTTTTGCAGCCGAAGACAAAATAAAGGACAAACTAGCTGCAGTGGCCAGGGAAAAGTTGGCCTCCGCCTCTAGAGATCGAGCTTTGCAATTGGAACGAAAAAAGAAGGCCGCCGCATTCCTCAAGCTCAAATCTGCCGAGACGAACACACAAGGTAGCGACGCAACCGCATCCGAAAAGTCTTCTCCCAGTAAGCCATCGAGTAGGAGGAGTTCCGTGGAGATCATAGAAATATTGAGTTCCCCACCAAAGAAGTCCCGAGACAGGAGCAGGTCCAGGGACCGGGAAAAACGAAAGGACAAGGAGGGGAAGGAGAAGCGCAAGGAGGAACGGCAGAGGAAGACCAAGGAAAGGGAGAGAAGCAGGGAGAAGAAGAGGAGTAAATCGCCGAGAAAGGAGAGCCCGGAAGAAGAAACGGAGAATAAGAGACGGAAGGAGGAGGACAAGAAGGAGAAGAAGAAGAAATCCCACAAAAGGTGAGTTCGTTTTAAGTTTAAATGTGAATCTTTCAAAATCAATCAAAATAATTTCATTATAATTTATATTTTTAATAGGTAGCTGATTATTATAAACAAATACTACATTGCCTTTTGTGATATTATCCGTTACATGCATGTGACGCATTTAGTGGATGAATTGTTTGACAAAAAAAAAAGTTTTTCAACGTTATACCATTCATCCCACTTGCCATCATTTTTACTATAATTAGCGTGTCAATATTATTAACATTTTCTTCCGCAGTCGAACTGAAATAAAAAGTTTGCATCATTTCGATTTTATTAAATTTAAAAAACATTTTTAAGACTGCTAGTTTTCTCAATATTAATTTAATCACTAAATATTTTTTTCTAAATACAATAATGTTTCTTATACATTGTGTCCGTGCCACAGAGAACGAACTTTTTTATTTTTTTAAGAACAATTTACCACAAAAGCAGTCTAAACTAAACAACACAGTTTTTATGGATATATCGAATTTGGGGCATTTGAACTACTTTTTGTCTAAACGTATCAAAATTTTCGGGGTTTATACATTTGTTGTGTTTTATTTATACCGTAGTGGGATAATCCAAGTCCAGTATATGATCTAGTTAAATAATAATTAATAAAATTACGTTTTGTACTTTGACGTAATTGTTCATTTTTAACGTATTGTTATTGAAATTCTATTCAGTGTCTCCACTATTTACATGCATGTAACAAATAATGAAAAATGCTTTGGTAACGGAAATTTATTAAAACAAATTGTTAATTAAAAAAAATTGTTTAACGCTCAGTAAAAATATTTGTCGTAGACACTGTTTGCATCTGGCACAGTATGCACACCTTTATCAATATTTTAGGAAACATCCAGTAACTCGAGAAGTAAAAACTAGTCAAAAAGACTGATTTGCGAGCATCATATCACCATTGTTATTCTAATGGTTTTTGTACTTCTGTTATCTTTTCTAACATCTTTTCATACATATAATATTTCATAAAACATCAAATTCAGTCATGTTACATTAGAATCACATTTAAAATCCTCATCCCTAACAAAATTAGGTAAAAAATAATAAAACTATAATTCTGGCAAATACAGCACACCTCTGATGTTTTAGGAAACATTCCAAAAGCAGACACGAATCAAGGAGTAAAAAGAAATCAAAGAAACGGCACAGGAGATCGGAATCGGAGTCTAGTAGTTCAAATAGCTCATGACACTTGAGGTACCACTATCACCATTAGGTGAAAGCGATGTGTATGCATATTATGTAATAAGTTATGCGTGTTTATGAAACAAAGACATTTTTTATAAAGATTGTTATGTATTTATAATATATATTAAGATTATGTAAATAGCAGTGTAAATATACAGTTTTATTTATTCGCATTTTTCAATTAAAAATTTGGATACATTTCTTTGTGAACCAAAACCAAATTTTAATACAGAGAACCAAAACGAGAAAAAGAAATTCTATGCGGCCTCTGGCAATTTCCTATATACAGGGTGTTGAAATTTGGGTGAAAGTTGCTACTTCTAATTTCATATGAACTTTTAATATTGACCACCCGAATTTGAATTTTGGACAAAGAAAAAGAAGAGAGTTTAAAAACTGGTATTTTATTGCAATAAATTAAAAGTTATTTAACAGCAGTGGTCCGAGTACATCATCGATATATTGAAATAACTGCAAGCACTTGCTTTTGGTGTTGACATCGTTGCTGCTGCCCCACAGCACGATTCCGTCTATGTCCGAAGACGCCAACACAGTAAACGAGTTGAAGAGATCATCCTGCAGAAAACAAAACATGAATTTAGAACATATATGTACAGGGTATAACACAATTAAGTCTTAGATATGCAGGAACGATTTCCTCTCGAAATTTACATATTTTCCCTTGCTCGATTTAGACAGTTTAAAAAAATAGATTGGCAATACTTTTTTATCGATTATTTTAAAATAAAAAAGTGTATAAAGACACAGAAACCTTAAAGAATAGGAGTTGATCGGCGTTGTTTGTTTTTAAGGAAGCAGCCTAAACAAACACTTTTTTGAAAAATTGGCTAAATAGGGCTTATTATTTGAAGGAATATTGAACTATTTTCTTTGATCTTACTTTCGGCAATAAAACTTGTTTTTTTTTTAAAAAAAAGTTGACAATTCATAATTATTTTTCTAAATACCTTCAAAAAATTTGATTCTACTTCTAAATCAAATTTTGTGGTATATATTTTTTCAAATAAAATGTTTTTCGACACATTATTCTTAATTTTTGCCAGACTAACATTATTACTATGCAATACCTATTAATGTACATTAAAATCTAATAATCATTTTTTTTTCCATATGGTTATAATAACACTGACTTTAACCAACCTTAGAAACGAACTGTTTGGTGTCATGATACTTGTACCAGAAGTATGGAATGATTTGAGTAATGTTTGTACGATTATTTATATTTTCAGCTATCCTGTAAGCTTCATTAATCCTCCCTTCTATCATTTCCATTTTGTCATTAGCGTTCAACCTTAAATCGCCCAAATATATTGAGGGGTACAAATTGTCACTTAATTCGAACAACCACTCGGTCCTTCAAACAAAAAAAAAATACTCGTTAGAGAACGAGATACTTGAGTGCGTCCACACTCTTTTACCTGTCATTCTCCTGGATTACTTCCTTAGGACAATCCATTTTCATATTATTCGGGGACATGTTGAAGCAGTAGGGGTAAGCGTAGTACCCCCAAGTAGCGTTAGGTCGTAAATACTTGGCGAAAAACAACGTTTCCTCCATAAATTGTTTGGCGTAGAACTCGAATCGTCTCGTGGCTTCTTTTTGCACCCAAGGATTCGGCCACAGAGGGTGCCGTTTCTTCTCAATGCTAAGAGACAGGTCCTTGTAAGGTGAGAGAGTGCCAAAATTCTGACGGAAAACTGGTCTCCAGCTCTCAAAATCTATTATTCCTATGCCTGGAATATTAATAGATTATTGAAACTCAAATTTATAATTTAAACATGTTCATAATTCAAAGGGACCAGAAATGTCTTCTCAAAGCAGAAAGATGCAGGCATCATTACAATAATAACGGTAAAGAGTTTCTTCTTAGAGATCTAGATATTAGTAAAAAGTTTTAATGAATCAGAGATCTAAAGCTACCGATTTTTTTTTAACATTTATCCTACTATTTCTGGAGACGGTGAAGGCAATCGTTCATTAAATAAATTAACTTTAAAATTATTCTTCGAGAAATACCCTGTATGTTAAAACTGAAAAAAGATGCACTAGATGTCGCCTATTGTGTTTTATGGTAGTAGAATTCGATTCGACCGTCTGTAGAACAGATAGATGGAGCGGATAACATTGTGTTCCTAATATTAAAAATAATCTATTTATTATATCAGAATTATAACAGTCACATAGATGATTAATATTATTTAAAATACAAGCAAAAGTATAATAAGGGTATAATACAAATTAAATTGTTCAAGTGTATGGATTTGCTTACGTGCTATCAGTGCCATCTAGCAATAAATCACTATTCTAAAAGAGCTAATGTACGGCGGATTATATTTCACATAACATTCAGAAGATGGCGCTGTATGTGCCACAGTTTGCATCTGAATTTTGAAATGAAAATAGGGACAAGCTATTGCAACATATGTTTTGTGATTGCAACAATAATGACGCTTTTTAAAACAAGTTTGGCAATTTAATTCAAACTGCTGACATATTTGTAATGAAATCTACTTTTAACTTTCTTCAACACTAGTTTCACTCACCAATAGGAATCTAATGACATTTCTAGACAGAACTTTAAATAGTTCAAAAACTAATTTGAGAAAGTGCCATTATTACTGCAATAGATTGTACGTTAATAAAATATAAATAATTTGTTTACCTAGGAATTCATTATCTGGGACTAATTCTTCAAGAAGAGCTTCAAAAATTTCTAGGTGTAGAGTAAGATTTCCTTCTTGTGGAACTCCTCCGTTCCTCAGAACGGATTTCGAACCGTCTTTTAAGATTGCAGGAAAACTTCCAGGATCGTACAGAATGGCTATGTCTTCACCTCGAAAACGATCGTTCTCATTTTGAACGATATTGTATTTATCAGCCAACTGCGTAAAGTTAAGTTTGTGTGAATCGCACTGAAATGTGGGTATGTTCCAATATACCTTTTTTTCTTTGTTTAAAGCTCTGCCAAGGATTTCATCTTGTATATCGTTGCTAAGAAAATGTAAGAAACAAAATCTATAATATACCTGTTTTTTAAGTACAGACAATTGGCAATTCGATCAAATTTATTCAGTTCTTGATTAAATATACAGGTGCTCCATTTATAAAAACCAAGTTTTGGCGATTTAAAGTTAGCATATTCGACAATAAATTTTCACAACCCTGTGTACAATTAAACCGTTTTTAAAACATATCTGTAACAGATAATGGGCATCTCCCCATCTCTCATTTATATATCAATACTTCAGCATGAATGATTCAAGAAATAAGCAAATTTCACTAGAGGCTATATCGAAAAGCAATATTTTTTTGATAGAATTGGAATATCTCGAAGACCACTAGAGATATATACGTATAAGCAAGATTGATAAAAGTTCCCCTAAAATTACGCGTAGAATCCCAAATGTGCAAATATATACAGGGGTTCCATTTAAAATAAGCAAGATGGCGATTTTTGGTATAACCGGAAATGCTACAAAATTGCATTATTTTATTTAAAGAAAAATTTTCAAAGTAGAAATCGAAATAGTTCCTGAAATATTCTAATGGACCGTGACCTTAATACCAGTCTGTATTATAATACTTTCCTTGTTTATAATACATACAATGTTTTGCTAATATTTATTGTTCAACAAAGGAGGGTATTTCTATATGATTTTGGTAAAAACAACAACAAAGTCGTTTCTCAATCATTTAGTAATGTTTGTTCGTTAACTTATCAGATATTCCAAAGTAAACTCGGTAGACAATATGTATTCCCTTTGATAACTTTGATTAAGTAGCAATTCCAGATAATATACTGCGCGCACAAAGCGCTAAGAAATTCAAATCTTAAGAAAACATGCACGTCATTTAGTCGAAGCTTCTCAAGAAATATATGACTGAAAATCCAACCAAGGCACAAACATTTCCTTATATGATTAAATTTCGAAATTTTAAATGTAACAAATTAATTCGGTACGTCATTTATGAACCAATCAGTAAATCCGTCAAACGTAGGTATTTTTTTAGCATAATGAAATTAAATTTTAAATCAAAATTCCTATCCCCGTGAAAAGAATTAGTTTTATATGAACTTGTAAAAAATCGTGAAATCTATTTTTCTCAAATTTTTCATTTCAAAGAAATTATGTCATAATTTGATTAATAAAATAATAATGTTTGTAACTACCTATATATAATATTCAAGGTTTAATAAAGAAACAGCGTAGGTATCATATTTATTTTCATCAGAGATGCAGTTTCTGTGGAGACGTCCTAAATAAAAACAAACGAATGCAATAAATGGTTAGTGGTTTAGTAACAATGACAATTTTTATATTATCATTGCGATTGATTTGGCACTAGTTAAGATTTAAAAAATGGTATGGCCGAATTTAAAAACGTAAAATATTATAAGACTCACCAACCTATACAACTGTTTAGACTCTTCTTGTACCGCCAACCTCACCATCGCGAGAACAACGAAACTCCACAACATATTCATTATTTTCATAATCGAAGCAAACCGCGCCAGTATATACCCGGAGCGACACCAATAAGCTATTGAATTTTATACGAGGACGGGGTTTTATCGTTTTTCTACACGCTTCCTACCGTTCACAATAAATAATAAATAAATAATCGCCTTATTCGAGTGAACGGCGCGACATTTCCGAAGCTCTGTATATAATTGGCTTCCTACGGAATACGGATATTCAAATTAAGACAATTAACGATAGCGCGGCGAGTGGCATTTTTGGAACCGACAGCTTGTTTTAATATAAGAATCGTAGGTTATCGACATTTTTGGAATTTCACAAATATGTAAATTTGTGGCACCAGGCAGTAATCGTACTCCGTAGATTACTACCGTCCAGTATGGCCTTGACCCGCATATGATGATGATAAGTGTAAGGGTGCTATCGATTTTTGAACACCTAGGTTAGTTCTGTTTATGGAAAAAAAACGAGGAGCACAGGGCCGGACCTAGGATTTAGAGAACCTGCTTTTGAACTGGACAAAAAAAATTCAATATCGATTAGACCTAATCCAGAAGTTGTTTTGGACGATCATCTTATTTTCTGCAACACTTATTCAAACACTGCTTCCTGTTAGCAGAAATTTAAAGTAGACAAACAGGCCAACATACCTTAGCTCTCATATATGTTAAGGTTAACAGAATAAAATCATAAAACCTGGTACTGTGCAGCACAAGCCAGAATTTAAAGGTTTAAGGTTTTTGCGCGACATTTTGGGCTGCTAGTAATTATTTTAAACAATAAGTTGACCAACTCGCTTTTTTGCTAAATGTATTTTACAAATTTAATGCTTTAGATTCTGGAGGAAAATGTTGTTGGCAAGATATTTACTTGTAAAGTGGTAGATGCGAAATCAAAAACGAAATAATGTCATTAATTTTAAGGAAAGATACGAAAAAATATCTATATAGTAGAACCTACGCTGAAAAAAAATCAAATCATTATTTAAGCCCCATTTTATTTGGTATCAATGAACCTATATATGACTTCATTGATAGGAACTGCACGAAAATTAATTAGAAGAGGTACCTAACTAGCTTGAATATCATCATTATAATAAAGTAAAAAAGTGGATTCAAAACTTTTCTATTTTGCAAATTAACGAACAATATATTAATACACATTATTTATTTTACAGTTTGACACTATTAAATTCTGCATTTGATGTCAAAATGTGTTTTCCTCAAACCAATAAATTTGTAAATAATTGTTTCTCTGTACAAAATTACATATCTGGGAAAAAAGATATTTACCTGAAATGTTTTTTTATGTAATTAGTTAAAATAGGTGGATTAATGACATCAAAATGCTCTGTATCATATTCACACATGTATACGGAAACAAAAAATGTGCATGAATTTAATTTATATGCAATATGTAACAGAGATTTTACAAGTGGAAAAAAAACATTTTTAGATAAATAAAAACGGTAAATAATAACGCAAATATACATTTTACCATGATAATTAAGGGCTTTTGAACTTGACAGGAACGCTGTACCCAGGCAGACTTATTGGTACGCCACTGGAAGATTAATTCATTATCGTTGTAGTACCCATTTATTTTAGTTTTCCTACTTAAGTTTTGTTATAATCAACAAACAATTAGCACATTTTTGATATATAAAAACTAAAAAAATTTACTATAGGCAAAGTTTACATTTTAAATTAAGTAGATCGACAGGTATAATTAAAACCGCCATTTGCATAATATACCTGCACTCGTTATGCAAATCCGTGGTTATCTTTCCCTCAAATTTAAAAAATATTACTTATATGCCTGTATAATAAATTAAGAAAAATGAAATTTTAAATTCAAATAAAACAACACTGAAAAGTACAGTGTTGTAAAGATAAGAAATTATGGGTAATGTAGATTTTCGAATAAATGAATAAAATGAGAATTGATAATAGTGTAGGTGCAATTTATAATAGGTATAGTGTTCTATGGCCTCGATTATAACTTTCCGGCCATTTAAAGGTGGTAGCAAAGCTACAAAATGTTTTTCCACTGAACAACTAATGTATACAGTAAAAGAATGTTACTAATATTCTTTTTCATATTTCTCCGACTATATTTTGAAGAAAGTATTTGAATTCATGTAATAATACACAGGGTGAGTCAACGCTGTGGCAAAGTCAATTTATGGACATGAATATTTTGAAAATATTTTGACTTATACAGAGAATTGTTTTCAAAGGGCAGACCAATGTTTTTTATAAAATGGAACACCGTGTATTTGAATGGATATTTTTATTTTGCATAGAATTACGCAACATTTTCCTAATACAGTGTAGACTTGATATTCCGGATCCTCTATAATTCGGATTCTTCGGTAATCCGGACTCATTATTTCAAACACTGTGTATTCTGTAATCCGAATTTTTGAAGTTTCGGTAATCCGGACCCAGAAACCCGGCGCACGGGACTTCGCGCATCACCGCCAGAAAAATATCAGGCAAACAAAAATTACGGACTTCCTTTGTCGATGTACAAACATACGTATTTATGAGTTTATGTTGTGTTTTTTGAAGTTTAATTGTTTATTTTATGAAATTAAGATGAATTTATATTCCGTTTTATACAAGCTGTGTTCCATAAATAAAAATAACTCCTAAAATAGAATTTTATTACATATCAGTCGTGAGTTGCAGTAATCCGGATTTTTCGGTAATCCGAATCAGGCTGGTTTTAATTAGTCCGGATTATCAAGTCTGCACTGTATGGGTACTATGTGCCAAAAACCAGTCATTTTCGTGACACGTATTTTAATATAAAAGATGACATTCTCGTCATTGCACTTGATCCTTGCCAATAGACTCGTTTTTTAAGATACAATCTAAGCCATGATCACACATGTTGTACTAGGTTTGTCGTAAATTCTGAAAGGGGTCCACTATTTATAAATGTCATACATGGTGTTCACAAAATCCAACCAAAGGTTATCTCTTTCAAAGCCAAAAATGTGATCACCCTGTAATTTTTAACGGGATGTGAAAGATCTTCTCAAAATCTACAACATTCATAATACGTGTTCCTCATATTTTACATTTTTAGTAATTTCCTTATTTTTTATTTTTTTACCACAAATATCGCCGACGCACGGGATAAAGATAACTCTTTTTTTGTTAATCTATCAAAATAAATGTACTAAAAAAAGAATAATTAACAAATTTTATCCTCACATCTTTTTCCTTTTATTTTCGATCATATTTTGTTTTCATCACACAGGTAAGTTTGATATAAAGAAGTGCAATTAACTAATAAGTTTATTTTATTAATTATACTGTTTACAAAACCTAATCTAATTAATTACTAATTTTTTTACATATATATATAAAATTATAAGTAAAACAAAATATAACACATGGAAAATAAAACCGGTCATAACAGAAACCCAAGACACAGATATTTACCAATAACCATTAAGAGCACTATATTTACACAAAGTAGAAACCAATCAATCTTGGGTGTCTGTCACGGCTATAAATATCATAAAAGGTAAAGAAAAATCCCATTTCAACTATTAACGGATGTATTATTATATTACATGATGAACTAAAACCACCAATTTAAAGAATTCTTACACTGTACTTTGACACTTTACCAGTATTTTTATTTTATTACTTCAACATCGAAAAAAATAAAAAAAAGGGTCTACTTAACCGAACATACCGAAACATTGAAAAGAGTTGTAATCATTATATAAACAAAGTAATAAACGAGATACATTAACAATCAGTCGGTATCGCTGCTTTCGTCCGTGTGGACTGTATCGGTTGCGGTTGGTTTGTCTGTTGGCTCTGAAGAATCTTCCTCCCTTACTAAAACACAACGGAACCAGACTTTATACATGTCGATATAATGAGATTTTCTTTTTAATGAAAAAATTGTTTCGTACTAATTTTCATGTACAAAAGAGAAACCGGTAATGCGTTCAAAGATTTCACGAAAAAAGCTTATATGACTTTGTGTGGAATAAAAAAAATAACACATCTGAATAATTCTGAGAACTAGGGGCAATATGAACAATTAATTTAATGAATCACAAAAGAGGTATCAAAACTATGATATAATTTCTTGTTCTATTTTTTTTCTCGTTTAACAGAATCTGTGTAAAAATTGAATTGCATCGATAACTTTTATCGCGGCTTCTACTTACTTGGATATGTCACATAGTCAATCTCCTCGTCATCGTCATCCTCGTTTGAATCATAGTAGTAGGAGTTGAATTCGGGGACATCATTATCAAAGTCATAGTTGTCGTCATCCTCCGGATTATAATCCTCATCCTCATCGCTGTCTTCCTCTGCTAGGGATTCCGAGGAATCTTCTTCTAGAGCCAAAATTATATCAATTGGTGCCCGTTCTCCATCATCAACAAACTAATAATGAAATATACAAAACTTTTACATTACATAATTCAAAAACAATTTTAAAATGGAAAACGAAACTTACCGCAATTTCTTGTGGCGGCATAATCCACTCCTCTACTGCGTTCATCTCCCAGTCGCTATCGTCATATTCGGTTTCTTGGTCAAAAGGATTTCCGATGAATGTGACCCCCATTCTTTATTAAGTAATCTACACTTAATAATTTTACGTATTCTTCTTTAACAGACTTAGTAATGATCTGGTGGATTTTGCTGCCTTTTTCGATTTGCTAGTCTTTTTTTCTCCTTTTATATAGGCACTAATCTTGATTGATTTGTTTTCTATTCTTAATTTCTTCAAAGCAGCTAATGCTTCTTGTAGTTTTTCTTTATTTTCGAAATCTATTATGCACCAGCGTCTTGATTTCTAAAGCAAATAGTTACAGACAATCCTCATCGACATAAAGATATTTCAGATTACTCACCTGCCTGGGTAAATGCACTTGGACAATATTCTGATGCAACTCTTTTATTTGAAATTCGTCTTTTATCTTCACTGGCAATCTGATATACAACTTGTTGCAGTGGGAAGGTTCAACGCTGAAAAAGATGTGTTAGGTGCGTCTTATAATGGTTGCAACATAACCTATCATAAACAAAGTGACATATTTCGTCAATTGATACGCTGCCAAAAAAAAATGAGCGGCTCTGATAATTAAAAGCTAATTAATACGGTTTGCCGTATGCTTACCCCATAATTAATTAAACGGAAAGGAATCGAGATCGTTTTTAGCAATCATGTGCCAACACGGAAAATCTGAAGAGATGAAAATATTTATGTATAATAATTATGAAATATGCTATTATCACAGCTGCTATCTGTTCTGATATGCTGGTATTACATTAATATATTCCTTTTTAGTATTACAGACTAAAACGCACACATAAACGACACAGATTATATTACAGATACAAATAATTTTCGGTTTCGGAATGCGATTGATGCGACGTGTTTCGCGATCACGAATTTCACGATTCAGGGTCACTTCTCCATGGACTAAAATGAGACTAAAAAGCACTAAAAAGTGACTAAAATTAATTTGTTTTGTAGATATATAGTGAAAAATTATTAATATTATCATTCGAATAAAAAGTAATGGATCACCCGATTATTAAAATAATCGTTGTCATTTGATTATGCGATGGAGCATACGAATGATAATTATAAACGCGTTAAGTTTACCGCGATAATTAAAATTCTGGTGTTATCGGCAATAATGTACCATAGCTACTTATGTTTTTCGCATTTGTATGTAGTAAATTCTGTAAATGTCGTTTTAGGGTGATTGTTTCACCATAGTATTTTATCGACTTCTCACATAATAAACGTTGTTGCGCCTGAACGCATTGTAGGTAATAGATAAAAACAATAGAATCTATTATATATTCTGTGAATAGAATCTTATAACTTAGCAAACGATTCGAGAAATTAAAGGCAGATTCACAGATTACAAGAAAAATGAAAGGAGGAAAAGAGGGAACGGCAAAGTCGAGGTCAAGTCGTGCCGGATTACAATTTCCAGTCCGTCGTATTCACAGGCTGGCAGATTCCTTATTAATCGATTTCATTGATCAATATAATTGGATATTATTATGCTACCCAAATAAAATAATTTAATGTGAACATACGAATCTTGAGAAAAATTTATATTCAATGGCCCTAGGTCCCAAAAATTGTGTGGCGCATGCGCCTTTTCTTCACATTATTTAGTCCGATGATTGTGCGATTATAGAAATTATTAAATAGCTAAGTAATCGATTATTGAGAAATTCGATTTTTAACATCGCTAGAGAGAATAGAATTTGTCTATGATCATTACTGAACATTGTCCAACAGCATGTGACTGGTGAATGTCATAGATTAAATGTGAATGCATGGTGATGGTTTTATCTCCAACTCTATACCACAGTATAGCTAGTCTTTCTATACTGTGTCTATACATAAATTTACGAACGATTGGATCAGTAATCAGATAGAACCGATGAATCGGATTGCAGGTTCGAAAACCCTTTCTACCCAAGAACTATAAAACTAAACAAGATTCTCAATCAAGTAAAATCTTTCCGCGCGATGCTATTTTCTTGTGACGTATCGAGATACCTCAACCGACCCGAAGAGGATGTAATTAAAACATACTTAAATTTGTTGGATTAACCGGAATAAATTTTAATAGGGGATTCTGCATATATGATAATTTAGGAAGAAAATTTCGAAATATGTGTCCGTAATCTCTTCGTTTTCAAGATACAAGCTGCTTTTATTTTGGTATCAGTGTGACGTCATGAAATAACGCTGACAGCCCTTATATAGCAATTAAACCTAATGTAATGTATAGAGGTTACAATTCTGAAAAACCGAAAAAAAACTAATTCTAGATTCGTGTGCAGCATCCTCGAAAATAGGGGATAGGAATTTTTTATTTAAGATTGGAGAGGTTTCCGCTATTGTAAATAATTATCCAATTTATTTATTGTAAATAACATGCGATGCAAATACAAATAAATTTTTTAATCTATTAGACAGTTTATTGCATCAAAGTATAAGTGTACAGATTTTTGTACTTCAAAAGTTAGTAAATTTGATCGGTTTACTGTAATATGTAAGAAATTGATATGTATGTAACATAAGAAATTCTTGGTCAATTTCTTGCAGCAAACTTTTATTTTACAAATTGGCTGACAAATTATACACACAATATATTTCATAACGTTTTTTATTAAAGGGGATGCAAATATAGTGATTTTTTCATCAATTTTTGAAATTATATTAGATCAAAAATTGGTAGAATTTCTCAAATTTTTTGGATTAAAAATTGGTAAAGATATGCGTTATTTTCAAAATTAACTACGTTATACAAATATAGCCAATACTTGATCAAAGTTCATTAATTTATTTCTACAAGTTTCGGAAATACTAAATAAAAACCGTCATCAAGAACTAACTTTTCATACTTGTCTAAAACAAAACGTTTCAGAATACATGCTTATACAAGGCGAGTCAGAAAGAATGGGTCAACACTAAGCTGGAGATACTAGACACCTAAATATTATGTTTGAGCTCATCATGCCCTATACAAGTGTCGCTGAGAAACACCTAGTGTTCAAGGTTTAAATTTTATTCTGAAATTTCTCAATAATTGCACGACTAATAAATCACACGCACACTAAATACTACTAAATATTTATTGACATGAAAATTTAACACAAGCCTACTAAGAAAAGAAGTAGCAATATCAGCACCTGAAAGAAAATTACCACAAAATACGTTAAAACTTTTAAATGCAAATAACTAATAATAAGTTAGGTGACCTAAACAAGAGCACAATTTTTATGTAGAATTGAATGTTCTTTTAATTTTTTTTTTAAATATAGCTCAATAGATAAAAACAATATATGTTTTGATTTACCTAAACAATACGGTAAAACTAGCGCCCTCTAGGGGCAACCTCAAAATAAGCTTTAAATTCATAATTGTCACACCAAAAAACCCAACACTATCAATTTTCAGAGTTGTGCTATCAAAATTTCAGAGTAAAATTTAAACCTTGAACACCCTGTATTTCTTAAACCAGCGACATTCGTATAAGGCATGATGAGCTCAAACATAATATTTTGGTGTCTACTATCTCCAGCTTAGTGTTGAGACATTCTTTCTGATTCACCCTGTATAGACTTTTGTCTTATTTTACGATACTACTTTTAGGATTACCTTGTATAAATAGGCATATTTATACATGACACATTATTTGAATGTAAATTTTACGCAGATACGGTAATATATGATAATAAATAATAATATGCGGTTTTTGCCTTTGAAATTAGCAAACCGTATGTAAAAAAACGTAAATACCCGTTTTACATTTGGTAGAATATTCGTTTATGCAAATGGGGAAGGAAGTATGTATTCTTGTTTCTAGTAGTTTTTTTGTTGCAGTTAGAAATTGCCCTGCGGTTGCACCGTAATCCCGGTATCACGATAGAGCTGCTCTATTAAACAGCTAGTCTGTTACCAGTCAGATACTTTTCTTTAAAGTTGAGAATGTTAAAGGAAAAAATGGTTGTCTTCATTTATGAAAAAAATCTTTTTTATTACAAAAAAATACTATTAAAATTAATCATCCAATGTTTTTTTTTTTTAATAAATCAATTATTACTGTTTTATAAGTATCCATATATAATTTACTACCACGATTTTTTTACGCCTGGAATAATTTCAAGACAAATTAAATATAAACATGAAGATCAGCACACAGATTTCAAGCTAATTTGGATTGTTTCACATTACTGTCGTTTTCTACCATCCCGGTGTCGTATTGGCCAATCTCCTAATCCGGCGGGTATTTCTATCCTGGTCCCTGATCTTCTTCTCCATTTCGGCATCGGTCAGGGTTTCCAAGAAAGGAGCCCACTGATCCGATTCACTGGGAGTCCGGAACGGTACCTCTACGGTGGGCAGCGGTGCTTCGCTAAAGGCATACGTTCTCTGATGCCAAGAGAGCTGCCCGCGAATAGAATACGCAATTGCCGTGACAAACTCCCCGCCTAACCCCAATTCCGCGCAGAGTCTCAAGGCAAACTCTTCGGGGTTGTTCTGCTTTTCGCTCATGTCCCACTCCACCTGACAAAAAGAATTAAATTTGAAAGTAAATTGTGAGCCGAAATGACGGATACAACTTTTTTTCTAGTTGGGAGTAAACAATAAAAAAAAATCACTAAAACGAGTCAATTAGTATATAAGTATATATACTCGCGACAAGAATTCAGACGACTTACGTCATATGAACAAATGAATAATTCATTATATTTTCATGAAAATATTTGAGAAACTGATAGTAATAAAACTATATTTTATAATATAAATAAATATTCCTTCCAAAGGTAAATTCAGAGATATAAGCATTAGATTTGGCAATTGACATCGCCAGATCTCTGGACTTGACAAAATGAGGTGCAAAAAGTATGAGTAACTTTTTTTATAGGTTGGTAAAGATAATAAATAATAATAATTGCTTAATTTGTTAGATCTGAGGACGTCGATCGCAATGTCCTCTGGATTCAGATGACATTGCAACTCTGAACGACCTAAAATTCCTCACCAAAACTGAAGCCCTACTTTGTTGTCAAAAAAATATAAAAATCCTGTACTTTAGATAACGTACCTCTACGTACTTACTTTTATATATCAATCTTTTTCGTACTGTACTTCAAATCTTATTTTCTTCAAAAAATTAAAAATAGTAAACATTTTGATAAACATAAAATCCACCCGAGTACACCCGTATTTTATTTTTAAATTATTTTGGAAAACGGTTGCCCATTTAAGTAAAAAACGGAAGAATTTAAACTTTAATTATGATTGAATACAGAGAACTAAAATCCATAATCAAGATACAGTGCAGACTTGATAATCCGGACTAATTAAAACCATCCTGATTCGGATCACCGAAAAATCCGGATTACTGCAACTCACGACTGATATGTAATAAAATTCTATTTTAGGACTTATTTTTATTTATGGAACACAGCTTGTATAAAACGGAATATATATTCATCTTAATTTCATAAAATAAACACTTAAACTTCAAAAAACACAACATAAACTCATAAATACGTATGTTTGTACATCAACAAAGGAAGTCCGTAATTTTTGTTTGCCTGATATTTTTCTGGCGGTGATGCGCGAAGTCCCGTGCGCCGGGTTTCTGGGTCCGGACCGAAACATCAAAAATCCGGATTACAGAATACACAGTGTTTGAAATAATGAGTCCGGATTACCAAAGAATCCGAATTATAGAGGATCCGGAATATCAAATCTACACTGTAGCTAATAATTTTTTTTATAATTTATATTTCAATTTTGTTTATATGCAAATATTTTGCTTTTATGTTTTTGATTATTATACTAATTATTATTAGTACTTATTCAACATTTTTTTTTTGCAGAAAGCATAATTTATTTTATATTAAAGTGTATACATTTATATTTAGCTTTGTATTTATGGATTATTTGTCTATGTATTATGTTTTGAATGAGGCAAATAAAGAATGAACCCACAATAATATGTTATTCTTAATTATACAGGGTGTCCAGAATATGAGTGCCGTAACTTTAAGGGCTTATATATCTGACAAAAAGCAATGAAAAACTCTTATGAAAAAAATGACTAAAACGAATAGTTTGTCCACAAATACAATTCAGCAAAAACCCATTGGAAAAGGAAGAGAATTCAACAAAAATAAAAGGAAAAATAATTTACGGGCCATCTGAGGTCGGGAAGTGGAAGGGGGTGAGTTTTTAAGATAATAAACGTAAATTATTTTCCTTTCATTTTTGTTGTATTCTCCTCCTTTTCTAATGGGTTTCATCCTATTATTATTTTTTTTGGTTTCAAAAATTATCAACACTGGTCTAACCATTAAACAATCTATTTAAAATTTAAGGGGGTACCTATATGTATATGAATAAAAGTATGACTTTAATGGGTAAAGTAATAGTAATGAGAGTATGTATATTGTAGGTAAAGTTTACCTGGTCCACTAGCGACGTGTTCCCAACATGTATATTCAATTTAATGATGACCCTCTGATCGCAGCTTTCTTCGATTATACTTGGTGGTTCAGCGGGGAACGCTTCTAATTGTTGCCGGATCGCCTGCGCTATTGCCGGTACAAACGTCAGTGGATTCAAATCTAAATCGTCACATAACACCTCCGCAAACTGTTCAGGAGTAATTAAACTCTCTAAAAATAATAAATGGTTTAAAATAAAAATACCAATAAAATATCACATTTACCATTTTTATTCCAAGTAAATGTGTCTCTCAATTTCTGACCCTCTATTTCCATATCGAGCCTAATGGGAACTAGTATTTCTGCTTGACAGGCATTTTCGATATTTACTTGTGGATCTGTATCATCGAAACATAACGGAAATGTTCTAACCTTTATAAAATTAAAATTTTTCTATTATATCAGTTCCAAAATCGATGATATTAACTCACCTTTTTGGCTGCTACCCTGTTTCTGTTGATGGGGGTAGCTTGCGGAACAGCATCCAAATGACTCGAATTTGGAAGCGACGGCACCCACTGCATGTTTTTCTTTGATTTTCCTTCTCTCGGCATAGGCGGCTCTGAAGTGTGTACAGAAACCGCTTTATATCTAAAAATATTTATTACTTAATCTTTGCATCCAAGAATTTCATTTGTACATACTTCTCATCATTGCCTTCTATGATGTCTTCCACTTCTGTAGCTTTTAACAGTGAAACACTACTAGCAAGTACGTGTTGACTTAAACCGAGTTCAATCAAATGTTTTCTTTCTTCATTTGTTATAGGTCGTCTGAACATACCAGGATATTTTTTGTATAAGGAACCTCGAAACAATCGAAGGTAGTTTCCCACCTAACACAAAAACAATTGTTTTTAATAATATAAAAGCGGTAATAAAATCTGTTTACCTCTGAACCAACACAATAATATTCCCCATTCTCCTCTAACTGGAAGCTTATTGGTTTGTCTCCGTAGGTTCTTAGAGCCATTTTTGTTTCAAGACAATTAACAAATATCCTCTAAACAGGATTTTGTGAGTAAATAGTATTTATTAACTAGGCGCCACCATAGACTAAATACAGGGCGCCACAACTAGGCATCTAGGCAGCAGTGAACAGCAGCACAGAGCACAGCCACAGAAATCACAGAATACAGCAGAGAGAATAGAAAATAAGAGTAGTTATTTCTTACTATAAAGTTGGCCCCGATGGGCACCTGTAGTGAATTAAACTAAAAAGCGGGATATTCGAATTCATTTTCTACTTACATATTTTTTCTGAAAGGAAAATATTTTACATTGTAGCAAGAAACTCATAATAACATCACAAATTTTTAGGATAATTGATACAAATTATCATTTGTGATATTATTATGAGTTTCTTACAGTTACCTTTATATTATTAATATACATATCTCACAATTATTCTTTATAGCGACTTTCTTAATAAATAAACTCATGAAAGAATCATAATTTTTTTTATTAATGTTAACACATAAATGCAAACAAACAAGGATAGAAATGCAAAATAAATAACTTTATTGTAGTTAAATTATGTGACTGCAATTTATTGCAATACTAATGGCACTCCCTCAAATCAGTTTTTGAAATACGAAGGCATATCTGCAATAAAGATACAATCATTATAAATCGGTTTATTTTACAATAGAGGTATAAAAATAAAATTACTTATTGTAGAATGAACTATGAGTTGAAACTAACAAATTTAAAATAAGTTTTATAATCACAAGTTATCGCTATAATTAAACTCTTTAATGAATATTTTGAATTATTTGACAAACCTCACGAAACGATACTGATTAACACTTTCAGTTCTTAACGTGTTTTATAACACGTTAATAACTAAAACAGAAGTGCAAACTTATTTAGAACTAATAACTAGGATGCATGTTATGTCGTCAAATACATTTTTATTACTATTATTATTAGAGACAAAACAAAACAGGCAAATAAAAACATACAAAATAGTATATACTTACTTGTATAAACAGAAAATCCATAAATAATTAAAAATCGCGGCAAACTGATTGAAAATACACTCGAATATTAAATAATAAAAGAGAAATCAAAACAGGTCATACCCACACATGGAACGATCATAACCATTCTTGGATGAATTTATGTTATAATTGTCATATAAAACTTAATGGCGTCGAATTAAATTGATTCACGGTCCTTTGACACATCTCGTCTTTATTCATATTTACCAACACAGCAAAATAATTACAAGCAAACTAATGACTGGAAGTGAATTTTAAAATTCAATAAAATATTTTACTGGCCACAAGTGTGTTATTTTACCTGGAAAATATTTAACCTACACCAGATAAAAAGAAATATTTACGGAAATTAATTTGTTTTAGCAACATAATTTACTTGAAGGTTTTTCTCAGTGTAATAGATACTTCATATTTTCTAAAGTAGCTATGCGTATTGCATATAGCAGAAATCTTTCAGTTGATACTGATAGTACTGAATTAGTACTTCATGGTTCGCCTAGTGTACCAAAGAAAGGAACTTAAATATTTAAAAATAAGCAGAAATTTATTGCTCTATCTTTTGCCATCATTTTGTATAGCATAGTAATATTTTTTTTAAATTCGAATTTAAAAATTACAACAGCAAGAAAAAATGTGACTTGCCTTGTCTATGTAGGTATGTTCCGAAAAGTGAGCAGCACGATTATTATTTTCTCATTTTCGAAAATATATTTTATGTAAACATACACAAGTTTTTCTTACAAAGAACGTCCTTTTGTTTTTATATTTTCCGAAATAAATTTCATTTATCTCAATGCAAATGAAAATATTGGATACATAACAGTAAACATATGTCTAAGTAAAGTACTTATATTGTTAGAAATGATGACGGATGCTGGAACTCTAACTTGGAGGCACCTTGAGAGCCGGGAGACGAAGGGAGAAATCCAATAGCGCCTAGATCGGTAGGAATAGCGGCATCAGCGATCAGGGCACGGGACCCGGTTGCTCCATTTGACATATACGAGTAGATCCTAACGCAGTAACACATTCGATTATTGTTAGCTTATTTATTGCCAACTTGAAGTAATATACGACTTGTAATTTTTCTTTTAAAATCTGTTTTATTTCAACTTTCTAACAATATATTATTTATAATAAAATAATACAAGTTGGAAACTATTCTGCAGCCTGCGCTTCATCTATGAAAGACTCGTTCACTGACCTTACTGTGAGTTCTTGAATCTGCACAAAAGAATAGGAGTTTAAATTAATTTTGTTCTACGATGGTTTTCCGGGTTGTTATGTCTATCAATGCCGTTACCAGTAACAGAATTATTGTGAACATCTGTAACATTAGCTGGTATAGTTTGCCCTTGTTGTCTTCGGGCTTCGGGGTTGTCTATGTGGGTGGAACAAGGGTAGAATTACAGCCCAGGCTATGGATGTTCACATCAATTCTACACTGACAAACATGATGGTAAATTTACATGTTGTAACGTAATACCCTAAAAAATACCAAGTACATACTGTACTACAAGAAACTCCAGATAAATACAGTAGAATTACATATTTCATACCAAATGACATAAATTTTATTAAAAATACATTAAGATGTTGTAAAATTGTATTTCATGCCCACTAAAATGCAAAAAAAACATTCACAGGTACATAATGTATTTACATAATATATTATGAATTTTCAAACAAAATTTAATAACGTACATACCAATGTTATATTTTACAGAGTATGACTCCTCCTCATTCTTGTTAAAGAAATCTTTTTGTCAGAAAAACGAAATGCATTTATAAAAGTATATTGTTTAATGAATCTTTTGTTAAAAGAATATATTGGGTAAACTGAGTAGGTACTTAGAAAATTAAAAACCAGCAAATGCGTGACATTTTTGACAAAATTTATTAAATCAAAAAGAAGTAACAAAGCAAGTTATGTATTTAACTAATAGTCGATATGGCCTCCACCACCTTCCAATAGCATATTGACACGTCTGTGCATTGAGATAATCAAGCGATTAACGATCTATTGCGGAATATTGTTCTATTTCTCTTCTGTCGCCACGACTAACTCATCTGCACTCTGAAGTGGAGGAATATGATTATGAATGGCTCTCACATGTTTTCAATAGAATTTATGTCAGGAAATTTGTCTGGCCAATCTAATCTATTGAAGTGATATTATGAACCCTTCTTGCACGATGTGATCCAGCATTACCGTCCATAAACACAAAATTTTCACTTAATTCATTACGTAGGGGCGTAATAACTTGTTCGATGTAAATTTAACTGGTCATATTCTGTGGTATGCGAATTAATAGGGTGCGGCGGTTGAACATTATTTCACCCCAAAACATTACGGTACCCCCTCCATACGGAGCAATTTCACGAGGAAAATGAAGTCGCTGTTGACGACCTAGTTCTCTCCAGACTCTTTGTCGATTGTCATCAGTAATCAGCCCAATTCTGGTTTCGTCTGTAAATGAGACCCACCGTCACTGGCGTAAAAGCCAACACCTATGCTCTCGCGCCCACTGGAGACGGGCATCACAATGCCTTGGAAGTAGATTGGGGACCCGTAATGGTCTTTTAGCGCATAAATTTGCGTCGTGGAGTCGTCTTCGATTAGTAGGTTTCGATATAACATGGCGAAACGTACCTTGAAAGGGGACCCTGAGAGCTGAACCTGAAGATGTGCGGTGTCTACGGGCATATTGCACCAAATACCGATCTTCCCTTTCATTAGATACTCGCGGATGTCCACTACGTGGTCTGTTCTCCACTGTATTGTTCATCATATCTGTGTGATATTTGTAAAACAGATGATGTAACAATGCCCAAAATGTTCGATATCTGATGATTAGATTGTCTTGCATCATGTAAAGCAGTCATTCTTGCTCGGGTAAACGCAGAAATTTCATGTCCTGGCATTATAATGTACAAAAAATGGAACACTTGGCTGAATACATTGCCAAACTGACCAGATTTGTAAAAATATTGGCAATAAAGTAAAGGTTTATGGTCTGCAATTTTTTATCGTCTTTTTTGTTCCCTAAGTACAAGTACTTTTTTACCACAATAAGAAAAGCCACTAGGTTTAATCGAATCATTTTATATACAGGTGCAAGACTTTTGACGTTTTGTGTAATAATAATCCATTAGAGTTGTAACATTACATTCTGGTGTATTATTTCACACTATTATAAACACACCTGAGTAATATTCAATAGTTAAAAATCACGGGGAGGGAAAACGATATCAGCCATAATATTCGGCGTTGCTTATGAATGGGCTATTCTTCCAATCAACCGGTACAGTCAGCTGCTAAGATAGACCTTCACACTATTGATCTAGGCAATAAATAACCAACAATCCGCTATGTCATATTAAATACTTGTTGTCAGTGTATTATTGATAGCGACCAGTTAGCCATAACAACCATTATAGATCAAATTTTTTATTACATTTTACAATGACCCTATACATCGCCTTAACATATCTGCTAGGTCTCCCGATTTAAAGATGTATGTAGCCAATAAAGTTCAAATATTCTTCATTAAATAGATCCTAATTATACAGGGTGAACCTTAAATAAGTACAAAAATTTTAACCAGCAGTATAGTTCACTGTGTAGAACACATAATTAATAGTTTTTTTACAATAAAATCAGAAATAAAAAAGTGAAATTTTAAATAAATTTTGTAATTTTTCTGTAGAAAACTTGTTGAGGACCGCTGACTTTCATACATTTATGAGTCATAGCACTGCAGATTGAACGTGTGGTTCACAGTGTTGCCAGTGTTATGTCTTTGCTTTTCTTGATATTAAACGCATACGTCAAGCTGCTATTTTATTATTTAATATTGTGTGTATCTTTATTTTTAAAATTTGTTTCACTGATTAAAGTGCGAAGTCACTTTATGGTTTTGGATTCGAAATAAATGGTTAATACTGACTCATTTGGGGTTATGTGGCGAAAATTTAATTTAATATGCTGTGTGAAAATCATAGTTTTTCGTTATTCTTCAAAAAATAAATTAAGGAAATTGTGTCTTGTATCTCTTTCTAACAGTGTACAATGACATTTAACTTGTGAAATGTGGATTATTGATTAAATAGTTAGTTTTTTAACAAACAGGTAAGCTTGTGTGCACGTGTTAGGAGTATATAGTTACGAAGCGAGACAATTTGACCGATGGGACGACTACCTGACTTGAGCAGGGATCATGTTAAAATAAACATTGATAAAAATGTATAGGAACGTTGTCTTAAGTGTTTAGTCGGACCCTAAATGATTTTTACAGTCGCTTTATTTCTTTAAGACAGTTCGAGGGTGAATGTGTGCGTGCATACTAAATTAAGTAATTAAATAGTGGACTAGACAATTGTATTAGTGACCTGTGTTGTGTTGGATTATTAGGTGAGTTACATCACTGAGTACCTATTTGGCATGCTTAACATATGTTTATTAGCTAAGTTAGTAGTTGATTAATTAAATAATTGAGATTATGAATGATAGTGTATTACTGACGAGGCCGGCCTATTATTGTTTTGTATTTATTGGCCGTTAGCTGCGTGTGACACGGTATTTTGAGGTATGGGGTATCCTAGGGCTGTTAGCTGCGGTGATACAGTCCGTCCGTTAGCTGCGGTGAGCGGGGGATATCTCAGGGGCCGCTAGCTGCGGTGACGCGGTCTGGTTCTGGTTTAAGACCTAGTCTTGCTATGAACTATCTCTGCAGAGGTGGTCTGGTCAGTGTACATTGTTGTATTGTTGACATCCAGCTGCAGTCTGAGGGAGAATATATTTACTAGTTGATCTAAGTAGTACATGTTGATGTTTTGAGAATGTGAAGGTATGCTTGGGTACTCATGTGTTTCTCTCTTATTTGTTGAAAGGTTCTGAGCTTTTTGCAAGAGCTGTATGCCAGTGGGCGATTCCGACGGCAATTCTATCCTGACCTAAGCTCAGTAAGTGTTTTAGTTATTGTTTATATATAGTTCTATAGTATTAGTTGCAAGGCAACAAATCACAATCAGTTACGTCCAATGGTTCACGCCCTGTATAAGTAGAAACGCCCCTGACGAATTATATGAAGTAGAAATTATATAAACGAAAGAAACCGAAACACAACAAAACGGACACCTAACACACGTTTATGTATAATTTTTGAACATTGAACATAGTAATATCACGCAATATCTTCCTAAATACTTTATGGTAGTATGTATTTAACTTGCGGAAATTAATTTTTAATTGTTTATAGTAAGGTCAGTTAAGCAGTTAAAATTTATGTTAATAATACTGCGTATCATAATACATACCCAACTTTACTGTACTTATGCTTCAAACAAGTATTTTTAAAATAGAATTTAACCGTATTACTTTACTATTACGTTAAAGGAAACTTAATATTTATATTAGAGGATGGCAATCTCGCAACAAATCATATGGTTCATTAGGTTGGTTATGACAGCGGTCCTCAAAATGTGGGTATTTTTTAAAAAAATTAATATCTCCGTAAATATTAGAAATTTTTAAAAATGGCTTTCACTAGACTGATCTATATGACGAACTACAGCAGCAGTTAAAATATTTGTACTTGTTTAAGGTTCATCCTGTATATTTCAAAAGTACTTTCTCACATTGTAAAATCTAAACATAATACTGTATTAAACAATTGTTTATTGAAAAAAAATCGTAGCAAGAGAATAATTTATTATAGCTTTTTAATATAGCGTGTTTTGGAATTATTTGAACTCTATTCGCCTACTTTATTGATGGTCAATGCAGTCATAAATCAGGACACCCTGTATAATTAATTGAAACAAAAAAAGTACCTGTACATGAGGTGGAGTCGACAAAGCGTACACAACTGCGTCTGCAATATTGTCAGGCTCAATAAATTGCTTTTGTTCAATGAGTTTTGCCAAATTCTCTCTTGCGTAATCCGGTATCATCTCAGTATCGATAGGTCCAGGGCTTACACTCTAAAAATAAACAGAACCATTACGCATAGCCAAAAACAGACAGATAAATATGTTGTGTTGTTCTTCAAATATTCGTTGCTTTTATTATTCACTCTACGCAAGATGTTAAAAAATGATATAAATAATAATGTTGCAATCTCGTTTTACCATTTCTTGGTCTTTCTATGGTATCGCAAGACAAGATAAGACCAGGACAAGACTTGACAGCTATTACAAAATATTACCAATGAGCTCTGTAATAAAACGTTTAATAGATACACCGATTTCTCTAAAGTTTCTGATCGTGTAGACCATAGTATTTTAATAAATTAATTAAATGACATGACTTTAGTGATATGATGTTGGATTTTTCACTGCTTGATGCTTAGTCCTTTTTTGACTAGGAGAATATAATAACAGTCATAAATATAAAAAATTTCATGCATACTATGGGTAACATTTTGTAAGCACAAAAGTTATACGTTTGACGTTCATATTGAGTAATGAGAAGTATTTTGTGACATATACACTTTAAAAAACGAACATTCAATTATTTTCCAACGACTACTTGATCTTTCCATCGCTAATGTGATTTTTATGTTGTATTTATTTTTAGACTCTTTAGGACGATATTGCTTATAACTTTAAATTGGGAAGTAATACAGAAAAATTTCTCTAATAAAAGTTTATTAGAAAAAAGCGAGCTTTTTAACAGGGTATTTTTCTGATAACGTCATTAGTAGTTTCTGTCAAATTTCAAAGATAATATTTTCGATAAGAAATGGAGCTCGCCTCATCACATTTGACACTATGTGCCCAAAATTTTATTTATTTTTATATTCTCGCAGTAGGCCCCTACTATCGAGCTTGAGACACCCTGTACCTATAGTCGCGTCAAATTAGCATGAAAAATGTGAAAATAGACAACTTTTTGCGGAGAAGTCCGATTGAGATGCGGTTTTCTGCAAAATGTTCAGGGAATTTTTTTATAACAAAAGATACATGTAACCTCTGTACGCTCGCAAATTTTCAATTGTTTATTTAACAAATCACCCATTTTTGTTGAACATATGGCAAATGTCACACACGATTCAACGAAAATGTCTGAAAAATGTTCTCTCGGGGGTTTTCGAGGTCCCTCTTTATCATTTTGGTGTTAGTTTTATTATTTATTGCTAAATTGTTGTAACTAGGCTAATTAACAAATTAAAAACTCTACACCCGAAATCACTAGAGAACCGGAATTTGTTCCAGGATTTCTGGCTTATTAAGGCAAACCATCGGCACAAGATTTTTGCAAATATAATTGTTTATTGTTCGATTGTTGCAACCTCGCTAATTAACAAATTAATAACTCTTCTCCCGGAATCGTTAGAAAATCGGATTTTTTTGCAATTATTCTGGGATCAATTGAACAATAAACAATTATATTTGCAAAAATCTTGTGCCGATGGTTCGCCTTAAAAAGACAGAAATCCCGGAAAAATTTCGGGTCTCTAGTGATTCCGGGAGTAGAGTTTTTAATTTGTTAATTAGCCAGGTTGTAAAAATAGAAAAATAAACAATTTCGTGCAACAACCTTGTACCGATGGTTCTCCCCATGATCCCAGAGTTATTGCAAAAAAATCTGGTTCTCTAACGATTCCAGGAGTAGAGTTATTAATTTGTTAATTAGCGAGGTTGCAACAATCGAACAATAAACAATTATATTTGCAAAAATCTTGTGCCGATGGTTTGCCTTAATAAGCCAGAAATCCTGGAAAAAAATCCGGTTCTCTAGTGATTTCGGGGGTGGAGTTTTTAATTTGTTAATTAGCACAGTTACAACGATTTAGCAATAAATAATAAAGCTAACACCAAAGTGATAAAGAGGGACCTCGAAAACCCCCGAGAGAACATTTTCCAGACATTTTCGTTGAATCGTGTGTGACATTTGCCATATGTTCAACAAAAATGGGTCATTTGTTAAATAAAAAATTAAAAATTTGCGAGCGTACAGAGGTTAGATGTACCTTTTGTTATAAAAAATTCGCTGAACATTTTGCAGAAAACCGCATCTCAATCGGACCTCTCCGCAAAAAGTTACAAGTGAAATGCTAATTTGACGCGACTACTACCTAAACAACATAATAGTTACCGTAATTTTGATTTTTGACTTCAGATTTTGAAGCTCAAGCCTTAGAGTCTCTGCTAAAGCTGTTACAGCGAATTTGGAGGCAGGGTAAACGTTGGAACCATCAAAGGGAATAACCGTATGTCCTACAATACTGTTGATATGGATTATATGTCCGTCTACATTGTTGGCCCTCATATCCCTTATGGCTTCTCTTGTGGCTATGGACAGACCGAGGACGTTGACATCGAATGTTTCCTTCCAAGCCGCGCTATCTCCATCCACCAGGTTTGTATGTTTCAAAATGCCCGCGTTGTTCACGAGGATGTGAACTGGACCCAGATTTTCTTTGACCCATTTGAAGGCGTTGACGATGTCTTCTTCTTTACTTACGTCTGTTTTGACAGAGTAGAGCTTGCCCTTCTTATTGATAAGTTTCTCGGCTAACGCTTCGACGCGGTCTTTTCTTCGGGCTAGACCAACAACCTGGGTGGGCAAATTAATGCGAATGAGTTAAACGGTAAAATTTGCTGCAATTTAAAATAATATTACTCTATCTAAATTGTTATTATATATGGATCGGCCTAAGGCCTCAATACTTGAATCATGTTTGTCACTTTGTAGACCGTAGGTCAGCTATATTGTGGAGAGGATTGTCATGATGAAGCATGTCTAATTCCAATTTAAATAGCGTAAGTTGTATTACTGTGATGGTTGTGATATAAATATATATATATATATATATATATATATATATATACATGTGTTAGTAACCACTATATTGTTTTTACATACTGCACCGTGTTGTTAGTTTTTATGTCGCTTTAACCTTTTTTGTTTTTATTTCAGGCTATGTCTATTTTTAGCAATTTCTACATTTGCCATTAAGTATAGGTATCTTTCTATTAAGTTATGGATATATGGTATTGTATTCTTAGGTGTTCTTAATTCTACATATTTATTTATATTTTTTCTAGATTGATAAAATGTGTGATTTAGCTCTGTAATTGGAATTATTATTATTAAAACAAAGACAAAAGTATTCTTTTACTTGAGCTAGTTCAATCTCATGCGCGTGTGAAGTTGGTCCCCCAAACTTCGATTTTTGTATAAATGTTTGTAATGCTGGCTTGTATATGAATAGTTCTCAGTTGCTTTATAAATTTAATTAATAGTTTCTATGACATATGGTCCAACTTGACGCAGCCCCAATGTATGAATTTTATCACATTTTTTACTTGTTTTGGGCTGTATTTCAATAGTTTTACAGTAATGTAATTTTAGCTATAGTTCTGTATTATAACATGTTTAAAAACCAACATGTAGTTATCAAACCTGTCACCTACAATGCCCATCCAAATGTTAAATGAAAAACGTGCCTGATGTCCAGATTCTATTAGAACATGAGGATTTTCGTCGGCCCAAGTATGCGTATTGTGAAAATTAAACACTCCATTTCTTGTGAACCCGGCCTCATCGGTAAAAAGAATGTTTGCAAGAAAACGAGGGTCTTCAGCATCATGACGTAGAAACCAGCGGCAAAAAACCAAACGTGCTTGATGATCATTTCTTGGAGTGGATACCGACCTTAGTCTTCCGGATAAATGGCACTGTTTGCTCAAGGAACCGGTATCACGCAATCTTTGGTTAATTCTTCCCAACATGCGTTGTGAAGGAATCTGGCAATTTGGATAAGCGTCAACATAAAGACGTCGCGCTTCGGTGGCGTTCCCATTAGCACGACCATACATGAAATGCATGTCTGTTAATTCTGCGTTAGAGTAACCAGCCATAGCGAAAGAAAACTTGTGCACTGAGAACAACTGTCAAATACGTACTGTTTATTTCACTAAACATCAACCAACTATTATAAAAAAATACACAATGTTTTTGCAAAATAAAAAAGGGGCTAAAAAACATAAAACATTCCATATCTCCGCAACCGTTACTTTGCGGACCCGTGTTTATTGAGACTTTTCTGCTTATTTTGGTTCATACTATTACCTCCTTAAATATTTTACACTCTTTTTTTAACACCCTGTATAAGGCAACTAATTTTTATTTTGATTATTAATTACTGTAACACTAATAAGCGAAATCTCTATCGTAATTCAGATTGTCGTAACGAACTTTTCCATAAATGAATAGTATAATATTCACCTACCTTAAGCCCTTGCTCAACTAACGCTTCTGCAACAGCAGCTCCGATACCGGAACTAGCACCGGTGACTATGGCTACTTTACCAACCCAACGATCCATGGACAGCACCATTTTGTAGCTATTATTGGTATGTGGACTACTGGATCGAAAATTGGATATCCTTTGCTCATTATAAGTAGATAAGTTGTAATTCACGGGAGGGGGAAAATTGTGTAACATGTATAAACATTTTCGTCATTAAATACTATTGATATAGTGAAACGGATTCTTTATAATTTGGAGGTTCAAAGATCAGCAATCAGCAAGATGATTCGGCTATTTTATAATCTTGAAATGTACTGTCACCCAATTCATTTTACACTAAAAGAAAGTTAAAAACTTAATAGTTAAAAATTATAGGAAAACGTGTTTAAAAAAGTCTAGCCTAATGGCCATTCATATTTAACCCTTTCTTACCTAATTGTTATTTCTAGTATTCTAATAATCCTAAAATAAAACAGTAACATTTAAATAATAAACAAATATTGACATTACATTACAAAGACAATAAATACCGTTTTAGATATACTTTAAATAACAACAGAATTAAAAGAATTGAATACGAAGCACAAACGGGAGAGACTTGGGATGGGATGATTGACATGAGACAGCAAATTTTGCATCGTTGATATGAGGTTATAAAATTTCAACAAAGTTGTTTCTATTTCTGAATTCAGCCATTTAAAATGAATTTTCTTTTTATTTCAGAAGAATGGCAGTTATCGCAGGTAATTATTCTAATGAAAAAATGGTAAGTACTTTCGAAAATGAATTAATTTGCTGGTTATTTAAAAAACTATGAATTTCATTTAATCAAACCTTATACAATCTAACCATATGAAAAGTGCTATATTTTTTAAATTCTGTTTTAATTGTTTATTTAATTTCTGATATCAGTAACATTTTGTATGTAACCTTGGCTTCAGTTCAACAGAGATAAGAAATATTGATAACCATAATTCGTTTCATTTGTTTTCTTTTAAAAAATATATAATTTTTAAATTTCAAAATATAAAAAAATAAACGTTCTAAGTAAAGGAAACCATTATAATAATATTTATGTATTTAAAATAAAATAACATTAATAGTCCAGGAGTTAGAAATTCTATTGACGGTAAAATTCCTACTTTTCATTTTTCTATCGCTTTTTTTTCATGCCTAAGAAGAAGAAAATTGAAAATAGGCACCAAAATTCGATGTGCAACATACTGCTTAAATCACTGAGGGAGGTTTTAGTATTTTTCGCAAATATTTTCGAAAGTATCAATTTTAGGAAAATATAGCATACAAAAATATTCCTCACTAAATTCTGCATAAAATATGTTTGTATAGGTTTTTTAATTTCGATAATAGTTTCTAAGATATAATTCCTTGAACGAGTGAGCACGGCGCTACATCTCATGTGTCACATCAGAAAAAATCTAGATTGTTTGGAATCAATTAATCTAGAAATTATCAAAGTCAATGTTTATTGTGACAAAATTTAATACATGGAGAAATCTTTATTTTTTTATCCCAACACCGAATGAATGACCTTTTTCGATGAAAGAAGGAATAGATTGTACCATTTGGATATACAGGGTGTCCGGAAATGATGAGCAAAAAATTCAGGGGATAATTCTAGGCCGAAAATAAATACTACCTCTTTATATAAGATTTTTTCCAAAACTGATTATTAACGGAGTTAAAGGGTGTTAAAGTTAACATTTTATTTTCGATATTTGTAAATAACTTCTTAAGAAATCCATATATTTACATATTTTTTAATACATCTAAGTAAAAAGATTTTGTGAAATAAAAGTTACTACCTAGATTAAAGAGCCATCTCTGGACCTGTTTAGTAGGTAACTATTTTCCTGCAACAGTTTCCTGCATGAGGTAATTAGTGCCGCGCTATCTTCGGTAGCGTCGTCGAACTACTACTTTCCTGCTACAACTTTCTGCTGCCAAACTTAACTCATTATGTACTGCTCCATATCTGGCTGGTCTTACTGCCAAACAACGTTTGTAGACATATCAAATAAACAATTCAAACTAAATTCACAACAACTCTCATAATTTTTATTTATAGCAGTACGAGGGTCATCTATGGGCGATTTAAGGCAACTATTTTCCTGCTGCATTCACCTACGAGGTACCGCGCCATCTCTTGTCCTGTCATCAAACTTCGATGTTTTACTCTGCTACATGTAAACACAAACTGTCATCAACTACTGTCCAGTTCCTTATTTTTTCAAACGCACAACTTATTACTTGTCTACTTTACAGAGCGGAGATGTTATGATTATGAATGAATCCTATTCGACCGCATCGAGGGGACGGCAGCAGGAGTGATATAGCAGGAGGCAGGAAGTTGTAACGTCATTAGTTGGCCGAGCTTATCGCGGCAGGTTTCGTCGATTGTTGTCCGTCGGTTTGTTTTGTTTACTTGTCGCCCGTTCAGTCATGAACCCCTGTGTGATTCCTGAACCGGCAGACGATACTGTGGGGGATGGCAGGTGGAAATCGATGGTAAGTACGATTTCTTTATCTGTTTTCGAGAAACACACGAATTTTCCAACAGTTGAGTCTATATTTTGAAGGCGCGCTTTGATGTCTTGATTGAATTCGTTGTTTTTGTGGCACCGTGTCTTTTTAGATCTTAATAATTTGGTTTTTGTTCTATTTTTCAATGCAAAAAGTAGCCCAGTTATTACTAGATTACTTTAAGCTATTTAACATTAAACTTTACCAGGAATTAACAGTTTTAACACATTTATCGCATATTTTAATTTCAATTAAACTAAAAACAAATTGTATAATTTTTTCTGCATATCGAAATAAGTTAGATATATAGGTGCCTGCGCCAACATATTTTTTTTTCAATACACATATTTTTATTTAAGACAAAGTTGAAGTCACCAATCTTATGTCATGACATTTATTACAGTGATAAAGATAATAATAAAGATATTTGTTGATCTGGAAATTTATAGAAACTATTAGTTTAGATAGCATTTTTTATGTATACAGTAGTAAAATAGTGTCATAAAATTGCTAAGCCACTGCCTCCGATGTCTTTTAGAATGGTTGCGGTTTGCTTTAAGTACCTACTATTATTTGGTAAGAAAAGAAAAAAGGGTGAAACACGTTATACAACTATTAAATATTAGCTACAAATTCGATTTTACCTCAGAACAAACATTCCTAAATAAATCCGACTGGGTTTTCATACAATGTTCGGATTTTTTATAGTCACACCAGACAATAGTTCAAAACATTTTAAGTCACCAAATGTGAATGTTTATTTGCAATGTTAGATTACTTTAATGGTAATTTTGTTTGTTTGAAAATAAATTGATTTATAACTACATAGTTAACTTAATTTAGGCTGTCCGGAATATTACTGCCAATAACCGAAATCATAAAAAGCCAAAAGTGGTATCGAAAATAGTCAACCTATGGAGAAAACGCGAGTGTGGTAATATTTCAGTAATTTAGCTTTCATGAGTTGGTTACACTAGCGGGGTAGCTTCACACTAATAGGCGGGAATTTTAAAATATGAAAATTTTCCATCCACATTTTACATTTTTACATTTCGGTCAGTGGTCGCGCGGTTTAAGGCGTCAGTACTTGAATCGAGGTGACTAGATCGGTGTTGGTTCGAGCCCAGCTGCCGGTAGACCGTATATAAGCTATACTCGTGGAGAGGTTTGGCGCCCTTTCTGCGGGTATGGCAGGGTGGAAGAATGTTGGCTTGGGTCAATGTGAGAGATTGATACCGGTTGATATTTGACTACCCCCCTAATTAATGAGGTTTTCCATGTTTCCCTCATTCCTGCACTGAATAGTGGTTAGGGCCTACCAACGTAAGTCGTTCCTGGGCGCAAATGCGGCCTGCTTAATAATAATCTCCCCCCTCTCCCGCACAAGTCTCCGACTTCTGGGCTAATCCCTGTGATTAGAATGAGGGGTAGAGATATTATTATTATTATTATTATTATTATTATTATTATTATTATTAATTTGTGATTTATATGGTCCATTTACAAACATTCAGTTTTGATTCAATCGTATTCTGGGATTAAAATGCAGAGTAACCAACTGGTTACATTAAGTTTTCCCTAGATGGCTGCTTTCTAAGCCCCTCCATAGTCTGACTATTTTTGAGTTCCTAATGTAAAGACTTCTGGCGTTCTATATATTTTATGATTTCTGTGCTGCCAATATTGAAAGCGCTTGTATATCTATCTGTCCAAATGCAACAAAATACTCTTATGAAAAAACTTTTTGGTGTTTTTTACAAATACATTTCAAAAGAAAAAATGCGTCTACTCCAAAATGGAAAACTGTGTTACAAAATGCCAAATGAAGATAGAGTGAGACTAAGCAAAAACCCTTATGCGAAGGAACTTTTTAATAATGGCTTAGACAGAACCTCCTATTAGTATAATTCGTGTCTAATGTGTTGGATACAGAAACACTAATATTAGGGTAGGAAAAAGACCTGCTCTTTATAATAAAGAGCCAAAGGAATTTAGTATCTTTATGATGTTATTGAAAATTGTTATTGGTTAATAATTTGTCGGATGGGATTCTCTTATCCTTTTGTTTATTTCTCTCAGGTTTTGCCAATTTAATGGTGAATCAGAAAAAGAGAGTTTCGGTTTATACTTTCGAAACACGATTTTTTTAAAAACACAAATATCGGACATTTTTTAAAACACTATTCATTGATTACAACAGTAGGTTCATCAATAGAAGTTACAGCATCAATAGAAGTTGCAGACACAAGTCGGCTATTTATATGTGGAGAACTGCTGATTCTGCAGGGTCTGCTACTATTAGCACAGTTTAAATAACAATCAGCTCACAGACTCGTATGGCAGGAATGTCTCACGCAGATCCTTCGCGCATGCCGCCATTTGAGGTAGAACATTGAAATAGCGGCATGGTCGTGTGGTTGTAAAATATGCACTTAGCCATACCGTTCGACGACTGCGTCACTTTATGCTATTATGTTATTTTATTTTTCAAGAATTCCAAGTAAAACAAATTTATATTTCGTATGTTAGAAACATTGAGGTGTTCCATTTAAAAAAAATAAACTTTTACCAGTCTTGTAACACCATGTACATAAAATGTATTCAGCATTTTCTAGTTTATATCTGTACCTACAACTTTTATATATAAAAACCTTTTTTATATCTGCCACAGTTCTTGAAATTAATACTGGTCAACTCTATCTTGGACATTCAGTATATGTAAAAATAAATAAGACAAAAGTTTGGACCTGACCAATTAAATGACCCAAAACTGTAAAAAATGCAACATAACAAACGCCTGTTTACATCATCAATACTGTAAGACTGCACCTATATCTACGGAAACATAAACCGCATTGAACGGCGTCTAACGTCACACCAATGATATAAAGTTTTCGGCCACGTGGTTTTGCTTACATTCCATAGCGTAGCTGCAAAGGCACATTCTCCAGAAGTACACGAAGTTTTTCTTGTGGGAAATGTAGGTGACTCACGCTGTTCAATATACAGTATGCACCAAAAGTATGGAATAAATTCAATAAAAACGAAACAATTATTTTTTGGGAAAAATCCTCGAACAGGTCGATTTTTAATTTAAAAAATACATATTTTAACGTAAAATGCGATTTTCAAATTATCTATCAGACAGTACTAAAATTTTGCCCTCTTACATAGGAAAGTTTTCGAGTAAATGACGATGGAATGTTAGAAAACGTAAATTTTATCCATAAAAAAGTAACAATTCTGAGGTATGTAAAATAAAATACAATTGATTAAATTTTATGCTTAAATTAAATGTTAGAATTGCCATCCACCAACTTCTTGACAATGCGCAAGTCTGTGAAGAAATTCTTCTTGCACATTATGAATGATTTCTGGGGTAACTCTGCCAGAAAATAGCAATTGGTATTAGGAACAACATATATCACGTAAACGAAAATATTCCGAGGAGTAAGGGCGTTGTGGTTTTAAAAAATTAGAAAATTCGGCCAATTTTATAATTTTTTAACGCCCTCTAATGCCTATTACTATTTTTTGGCGAAATATCAGACTGTATCAAACTCTCCTCTAGATGTTCCGAATTTTATAATTTTTCAATACCCTCACAACGCTCCTACTCCCCGGAATATTTTCGTTTCCGTAATATATGTTGTTTCTAATGCCTGTTACTATTTTTTGGCAAAATATCAGACTGTATCAAACTCTTCTCTAGATTTCCCGAATTTTATAAATTTTCAACACTCTCGCAACCTCCTTACTCCCCGGAATCGATACCTACCATTTTTACGTGCTGTATTTACTGTGCTTATTATGTAAACCGAAACAAACATGCAACAATACATACATCTACAAATTTTAACTTCATCGAATTGTTGTAAACATGTCAGCTTCTACGTGGTCATATGCAAGAGTGACTGTTATTTCAATTTGATAAGAAAGAGTAATAAATAATGGCTACGATGCTAAATTGACAGCGACTAGTGAATAACAAGCTGTACATATTTATTTCTTCAATAATAAAGCCCATGTGGCCAGATGTATGATCAGAAGCCATGTATCAGTCTTTATCACAGCAACGTTATTAAAACTATTTAAATTTTTACATGAAATGGTTCTAAAAGTAGCTGCGTTTTTTAGACCCTAAAATAACAACTTGGTTTTCTAATTTTGGGAAAAAATTGGGGGGCTAAGTTCACGCCTAAATTTCCTTTTTTTCGGAAAACGGATGTAGATATTAAATTTCTTTAGACGGCACAACGTTCCAAACAACTAGCACAACTCAGCACATAAAAAAAATGGAATTTCTGTTGGGGGGGGGGGGGGCAGAAAATGTTCGTTTTTTTTTAATTTTCCGGAGAATGGAGGCAGATATCAAATTTTCATAATCGGCATAATGTTGGAACTACAGCACAATTCAGCACATCGAAAAGAATGGATTTTGGCAAAATGGGGACTAGGAAATTCCGATTTTCTCGCTTTTCCCAAAGAACGTACGCAGTTATCAAATTTCTTTAAACGGCATAATGTTCGGAACAGCAATAAAGCACGTTAAAGAAGAATACAATTGTCGCGAAGTGGTGGAAAACACGATTTTTCCGTTTTCTAGGAAAATGACTATCATTTTTCTTTACATTTTTACGGCACTAATCTGGCACAATTTACCACAAGCTTTGTTTTTAGTTTTATCAAAAATTGGGGGACTAAGTTCACACACATTATTTTTATTACTGATTTTTTGATATTGCAGTATCATTGATTTCATTTAAGAGTGACGCACAGTAAACACTGTGTATTAACTACTACCAAATCTGACCTTCCGGCAAAAAAGAAGAGATGTGCCTGCCGTCATGTCTTCAAGACAATGCTCAGCCACACATAGCTGCTTTGGCCCAAGAAAAACTAAAAGAAATTCCTTGGAATTTCCGCCATATAGACTCCGATTTATATTTGATCCACCCTCGTACTTGCCGATGTTAAGTAAATATTACGCCATTTACTAGCAAGCAATCTGCAAGTTACATAACAATTATTGTACAGTGGCAATTTTAGGATTTTCTTTATTTAATTCAGCTAATTGCAGTCCTTCATGCAGATAAAAAGTCCATGCTGCATACGCTAATGGTCAGTTATTTTCTTTTTAAGGTTTCATTTAAGTAAATTAAATAACTACTCTACTAACTTTTAATCTTTCCCCCCTCACGGCTTGGAACGACCTTGTGGCAGAACGAGCTTATTATGTGTGAAAATCTCGCCGCTCAATGAAAAACTACAGAAATATTTTCTAGCAAAGCGGTACTAAACTTTCTTTTCAACGGCGACGGCGGCGGTGTTTATTAATTGAATGCCGATACTTAAGGGTGTGAATCCTTCGGTCGTTTTAAGAAGAAAACTTAATATTAACATATGTCCTAAGCCTCTTAATTTTTGAGCTGCAGGGTGTTACAGTTTTAAGAAAAAATTTACTTTTTTATTATAATTTTCTTATCACTCCAGATATTTTTATGGAATTTTGTACACTCCTATTAATCATTAAGGAGCATTGTTTGATGTAAAAAATGTTTTAAAATCTTTGCCAATGACGTCCGTACGAGGTTTGAATAAACATTTTTGAAGAAAAAAATTATACACCACTGCTTTTTCAAAAAACTAAAATTATTTTTAAAATCTCTATTTATTTTACAGCAAATTCGGTCCCTAGGCTTACTCTCGTACGACGCACGATTTTCACGTAAAAAAATTAAAACCAAAAAAGTTTTTTTTCCCCCAAGTTCATTGAGACTGCTTTTGATATTTTGTTTCCATTTTGTAGACACCCGTCATGCGTGGAAACACTTCTTTTAGGACAAAAATTAATTTTCTACTTTAACCAGTGACCTCCACGTAGGCATAATATTAAATGTTTGGATAGAAAAAAACGGTACCCCTCTGATTTTTTAAATTTTATTTTAAAAATCGCTGTTTATTTAGTAAAACGATAAATTCAAAATCTTAAACCTAAAACGAAACGACAAGACAAGAAAATACAAACAAAATAAAGAACCCAAATTATGTATTTATAGTAGTTGTTGAAAGTGTTCTCCACTCACACGTATGCAAGCATCTACTCTTCTTCGGATAGACTGACGTACATTTTCAAAAATTCCTGGGGTGTATCTTATGGTTTGCCAGCATACTATTATACGATTTCGTAACTCTTCTTCGGCTTGAATCGGCACTGCGTACACTAAGCTTTTCAGATGACCCCAGAAAAAGTAGTAAACTATTAAGGTCGGGAGATCTGGGCGGCCATGACTGCGTTCCTCCGCGGCCTATCCACCGATCGCGATAGTTGTAATTTAAAAATTCAGGTACCCGTAAGCTAAAATGTGGAGGCGCACCATCGTGCATTAGCCACATCTGGTTTCTTAATAAAAGAGGAAGGTCTTCAAGCATTGGGGGCAGATCATCTTCAAGATGTCGATTGTCCATCTAATCTTCTTGAAAGAAAAAATGGGCCTATCAAATAATCGTCAATAATACCAGCCCAAACATTTAATGAAAACTGTTCTTGATGATTTGATTCAACAATTGCAAAAGGGTTTTCATCCGCCCAAAAATGGTTATTATGGAAATTTCGTATTGAGTTTCGAGAGAAACTAACTTCATCGGTAAAAAGAATGTACTTGTCAAATAACGGATTTTCCAGCAGCTTTTGAAGAAACCACTCACAGAAATTAATGATCAACGGGAAATCTCTAGGGAGTAATGCTTGGACTCTTTGAATGTGTTATGGATATAACAAATTTTCGGAGATTTTAAAAATAATTTTAGTTTTTAGAAAAGGCAGTGCCGTACCATTTTTTTTTTCAAAAATGTTTAGTTCAAACCTCATACGGACGTCATTGGCAAATATTTTAAAACATTTTTGCATCAAACAATGCTCCTTAATGATTAATAGGTATGTACAAAATTTCATAAAAATATATTGAGTGATAAGAAAATTATAATAAAAAAGTAAATTTTTTCTTAAAACTGTAACACCCTGTAGCTCAAAAATTAAGAGGTGTAGGACATATGTTGATATTAAGTTTTCTTCTTAAAATGACCGAAGGATTCACACCCTTAAGTATCGGCATTCAATTAATAAACACCCTGTAGAATTAATAATTCTTTAGTTACTTGATGTAAATCTACTTGGTTTTAGCAAAATTTAATTCCGAATAAGATATCATAAACAGTATGTTCAAAACTGACCTGGATTATTCTTGTAACATTTGACGTAATTTTTCGATGACTCTTCTAGATGAGCGAACGAACATATTACGCTCATGATCTATATAATTTGATTTATTATAACAAAACGTAAAATAATTCTTAACAAAATATCAATGGTAAATACAAGTAATGATGTAATCCTCACTTATTAATATATAGTATCTAATTGTACATGAGCCACAACTGTTAAAAACAGACGTAATAAACGTAGCGTTAAAACATCTATATTACCACCTTTCAGGAATCTGGACACATAGTTGTATGCATACCTCATCACGATGGAGTAAGACCTGGTGATCTTGGTGGTCAGTAACCACCAGCCATGTCCTTGTATGGATGCACCATCCAATTGTAAATATCGAAGTGATGCTTCAAAGCGATGTCTTCAATCGCATCAAAGAAGTCTCTTTGCAGAAACTCGCGGAATAGATTTCCATTTAAAAATTTACGAAAAAGGGAAAGACGAATGTTCATAAAAAAAAAATTAATTCTGTTTGAACGTCATAAAATGATAAAAACAGCCCTATAATCACATCCACCTTCAAAAAAATAAAAAAATTAGTTGTATGGGAAAAATCCAGACTATTTACAGGAGTACCATACACTAATGTCTTCAAATATCCCCAAACAAAGAAATCTAGAGAGTTTAGATCATGCCATAAAACAGGTCCGGCCCTTCCTACCCATCTGTGTGGAAAAGTTTGGTGTAAATGCTCTCTAATGGCCATGGAAAAATGAGCTGGAGCATCATCATGCTGGAACCACATTTGTTGCCTCTGATTCAAAGGAATGTCTTCCAAAAACTCATACAGTGGGTTCTGCAGAAAGTTGAGGTAAGCGCCTGTTAATCGGTTTGGTAAAACAACGGGACCTAGAAACCTATCACCTACAATACCCATCCAAATGTTTAATAAAAAACGTGCCTGATGTCCAGATTCTATTAGAGCATGAGGATTTTCGTCGGCCCAAAGATGCGTATTGTGAAAATTAAACACTCCATTTCTTGTGAACCCGGCCTCATCAGTAAAAAGAATGTTTGCAAGAAAACGAGGGTCTTCAGCATCATGACGTAGAAACCAGCGGCAAAAAACCAAACGTGCTTGATGATCATTTATTGGATTTAAGGCCTGTACTCGTTGCACATGGTATGGATAAAGCAGTTGCTCTTGAAGGATTCTCCAAACAAGAGGACCACCAATTCCTACCTCGGCTGATATTCTCCGCACACTCGTACCTGGATTATGCTCTACCAGTGCTAGAATTTCTTCTTCTGCTCTAGAAGTGGATACCGACCTTGGTCTTCCGGAAAAATGGCACTGTTTGCTCAAGAAACCGGTAACACGCAATCTTTGGTGAATTCTTCCAAACATGCGTTGTGAAGGAATCTGGAGATTTGGATAAGCGTCAACATAAAGACTGCGCGCTTCGGTGGCGTTCCCATTAGCACGACCATACATGAAATGCATGTCTGTTAATTCTGGGTTAGAGTAAACAGCCATAGCGAAAGAAAACTTGTGCACTGAGAACAACTGTCAAATACGTACTGTTTATTTCACTAAACATCAACCAACTATTATAAGAAAATACACAACGTCTTTGCAAAATAAAAAAGGGGCTAAAAAACATTTGGAGTTCAACCATTGGTTGAATTTTAGCTTTTAGGACTATTTCAGAATGTTTTGAATCGAATCAACATTAGATTAAGAACCGAGCTTTGTCTGCGAGATTTGTAGAACATTTGTCTATTTTGCTTGCTTAAGTACGGAATTTTGTTTTACGTCAAAAACAAGTAGATGCTTTATTTAAAATTTTAAGGGTTATTCTTCAAAAAAAAATAGTAGTGTTATATATTGAGATATTCATAATTTTATTCTACGTCTGTTACTGCTAAGATCCAATATGGCGTCCATAAGAATAAAACAGTTGAATGTTGCGTACCCGAAACTAGTAACTGTAGAAATTTCCTATCGACAAAAATCGATTTCTCGTATATTCTTATCCCCCTGTACCAAATTTCAGTTTTGTTTTGTTGACAAATAATGACGTTAGATTTTCGTTATTTTCATTTGTTTACAATATTTCAGCAACAGCTTCTTTGATTTGTCTGGTTTATCTTAATGGTCATCAAAAGGCGCAACATTTTTCTAATTTGAGTCATCCTGTATATTATACGGTTTCCGAGATGCCAATGGTGAGCCATGAAAAACGGACCATCCTGTATACCACGGTCTTCTATATAATTTGTAATAAATTATCATAATCATAATTCATATCAATCTACAATGAAATTATTTTTATGACTGACCAGTCGACAGTAATAGTTTTATTTTTCAGGCATAAATTTTGGTTTTAATTACCTTTATGACCATGATAACTATCAATGTCTTTTGAACAAACAGAACTGGAAATAAAATTACAAATATACAAAACTATGGGTTGTTGATTTTGTATGTAATATTTACAAGCGGTAATGCTAGAGAAATAGTGTAATAAAAAATCTCGTAAAGATGTGTGAAATCAGGGTAGGTATATGTGTTGTCATTTTGTTAGGAATTGTATTTCCACTCTCCAAGTCATGATAACCATTATTTCCCTAATGGCATTTGCATGTTCACTTAAAGGATTAACAGAGTAATAAACCAGGAATGTCATAAAACTATGAAAAAATACTATATTTAATATAGGATAGCCTCTAGAAATCATTTTTTTTTTACTAATTTACAATATCAGCAAAAAACTATATGTATAACGAATATTTTCGGTTTTTATTTTTATTATTCTATTTTCCGAACCGCAAAAATGAATTTACGATCATTTCGTGGTATATCATAAAACAAATTGTTAACCAATTTTTCAATAGGTATAGAGTTTAACCTATGTAAAGTAGAATCAACTACTGATATTAATTATGCATGCACCATGCATTTTTTATGGCATTGTAACATCCTTAATACATGTGTTTCATTTTACAAGAATTCAAAAAAAATGATCATTATTTAATGCTGAGATATAAAAAAGTATAAAAAGAAGTAATAATTTAAACAATCAAAACAGGCTATTATTTACTGTAATTCGTAGGTTTAGGTTTTCACAACTCGTGTCAATTGAATGATGTGCCCTTTCTGGGTTGTTTTGCCATGATCGATGCATTTCGCCATACCTAACAGATGGCTTCTTCAGTGCTTATAGTAGCATTCAGTCACCGCTCAATATATTAGATATGTAATATGTTTTTTACTGTATTAGAAAGGTATTTTAAGCTAATATAAATCAAATCTCCTACAATTCCTATCAATGAAGTCATATGTATGCTCTCTGATACCAAATATCTAGATATGCTAATGAACAATTTCACAGATAAAGCTCTATTCAATAATTATCTAAAGAAATTAATCTAACTAAATTTACTAACCTGGTTTAATGACAACACTCTATAAATATAAATTTCACTTTTGAAATTGTGGGAACTCGAAAATTCAATAAACAATAGCAATAGCAGCAATAGAAGCAATAAATTCTTATGAAAAAAGTGTCAAAAACTAATAGTTCTACAAATACATTTCCAAAGTAAAAATACAATTGAAATAACATGCAAAACTGTTACGAAATTGCAAACTAATTCACTACTAAGTAAAAGATCCTGTAACGTAATTTGTTTTTATAAGTACTAATGGAGTAAATAATAGAGGTTCCCAAGAAATCCTTAAAACTACAACTACTGAAACGTACGACAACATTGCGTGCATTACCTGCTGCTGCTAACCTCGAATTATTATAAGTAATGGTGGTAGCAGTGGGGCTAGTAGCCTTTCGGTTTTCTGTACTTAGTGTTGTTTTTATATTTGTGTACATAAACAAAAATGGAATAATTTATAGTAACCATGAATAATTAATTTATGGCAAATCTAGGAAAAACACTCTGTCTACAAGACGTTTGTACGAAAAACGCTTTTTACAAACAACAACATTAATTTTGAACACATAACTATTTAACATTTTATTCTGTGTTGCGAAAGAAGTTTTATTAAAACCTCGCAGCAAGCACTGTTATAATACTCATACAAGAATTTGTATTTTGTTCTAACTTCTATAAACTTTCTATGAAAAGTTTTTCTGTATTTTGATGTACCTGAACTTGTTAGAAATAAATGAAATTATTATTATTAATATTAATTATTCAATACCAAGTTATTTCCGTTCTGGTCTTCTCAACTATCCAACTCGACGCTGAACTGAAAACCAGGTCAACTTGCTTTTGTCTTTCAAGGTCCACCGTAACATTAGACGTAGCCTGCAACCGGATAGCCGCAAAGACATGCTGTCTACGTAGTAGAAAAGCAAAAACAACGGTTTCGTTCACCGTCCATTTACTTTTGGGTAAAATTTAACATGGAATGATAGAAGTTTTTAAAAATTGCGCTCTGTTTATGTGTTGATTTGAACATCTTGCAAAATAGTATGCGTTTCAAAACAATACCGACTATATTTTTATCGTCGTGCACTTAAATTGCATGCGAAATTGCTTATGTCGGTGAGTACACTGGAGCGGTTTTTGCTGAGGAAGTTTTTAATAAAAATTAATAGTTACACTTAGGGGATAGTAAACAGAACTGACTCATCTATAACAAGCCGTTCGTCAACAACAAAATCAATCTGGCTCTCACAACTTTGATTTAATAATAACGTTTATCTACGACCACTATTATATTAAGAAGGTTTAATACGTCTGTTTTCTGTGGATTAAAGGCCTTTTAACACACTAGTGGATTAGAATTCATAATACAATTCTTCAATTTTATAGCATTTTATATAGAATTATTAACATTTATCTCAAAAACGATCTTGTCATTTTAACTGGAATTGTTTAAATTCACTCGATAAGGAGTTTCTGAAGGACTGGAGGTGCCTACAACTGCAATCTTGCTCGACAGTGAATCTTCAATATAACTTTCCGGTTCGGAAGAAAAATTTCCCACCGGCATTTTTAGGCCGCAGAAATAAATTATTATTTCCTGCTTCATTAAATATGCGTTTATCATGAAAATGGTAAAAGATATCAAATAAAACAGCGTATAGCTTTTTTGCAGCAAATTGATAAGGGAATCGAACTGCCAAGCCAAAATATCAAATTTGGCGACACCGTTAAAATTGTATAAATTCTAAAACTTAATTTTGACAGTACCTGGATAATGAAGCATTTCAAATTCTAATTCAAAGTTTTATTACTATGATTTACAGCTATCACCCAAATTTCTAAATTATGACTGTATATTCGTAAGGAAGCCAGATAGGAAAAAATAATATGAGATACTGACATTATTTTGACTTTATATGCCCTTTCATTTTTTACCACTAGTTTCGAGACACCGTGTATACAATTGTTCAACATTTTACTACGTAAGAACACATCTTGTTATTGATTTCATTATATCCACATATCCCCAATAGAAAATCAAAATGAAAAAGTGATCACATATTTCGCATATTAAGCATACTATTTCACTCAGATCAAAGACCAGAACGTTGAATTTACGGCCTCTTTCTAAAATCGGGCGACGATCGTTTAGTCACTGTATGTTGTTTTCCAGACCAATTTAATATGTTAAAAATAAAACTAGGTAGGTAAAATTAACCCGACAGTTGACCTTTTCTATTTCGTAAAAATGCCAGCTCTAATTCTTTCCACAAATGAGAAATTGACGCTAGTAATACGTCTTGATATTGCCTTTAGTTAAAACAAACATAAAATGACAAATGGAAAATATATAAACTAAGTACTTATCGAAAAATTCTTAGTCAGCATTTTCTTGAACTTAGGACATATTTAAAAAATATGGTTAATTATAATTTTATAATGGTGATTTGAAATGAATTGCAAATATTCTTGTGTCTCCTAGATCCAGTCTGGATGGAAGAGTAAATAAACTAAAAATCTAGTGCTTAAAAATGTACCAAATTAAAAGTGTTTTTTAAAATACAATTAAGTATTTTTTTCTACAAAACTGTTAAAAGTGGGCATTTTAATTGTCATTTTTGATGTCAAAATGTCATTTTTTGACACGCGTGTTAAAAGTAAGTTACTTTTAACACTAGTGTTAGTAGTTTATTTAAATTTTGTTTTGAAAATTAATAAAACGTTTTAACAAACACATGAACAACTTTTTATTTTAAATAAGTACAAACCAACATTTTAACTAGTTATTACTATTAACATTTATAGTAAAATTAGGACAATTTGAAATTGTAATTCCCTGCGGAGTCATCATACTGGTGGTCTTGCTAGTAGTTGCAGCAGTAGGAAGTATTTGGCACGCAATTTCCTTCTGTTCCAAAGAATTCCTTCAGCTACCGTCGAAGATTTCCATCCTCCATGTCTCTTGATGGTAGTAAGATTTGCACCAGAATCTGCTAACAATGTCGCCGATGAACGACGAAAACAGTGTCCGGTGTAGAGTTGAGGATTTGGTAGATTCAAGAACAAGAGACAAAATTGCATACATGGCGCAAAATCTTCTGGTATCAAGCCATGTAGACGTCGGTAGTGATAAGCATGTAGACCTTGTCGCTTTAATATTCTTCCAACCTGAAATGTTAGTAGCACATATAATCAATTCTGTTAAGGAAATCTTTAAGATATGTAGTACCGTTGGTCGAGGAACATTTATTTGCCTTGAAATATTCCGTATGCTAGTCGTAGGATCTTGTTCAATAGCGTCAAGGAGCTCCGGTTCCCTATTAATCCTGGGACGTCCTTGACCCGGTGCCTTTCGAAAAGTGGCGGTTGCAGCTAAGTTGCGGAATACCGTAGGGAATGTCCTCCTTGATGGCAGTCTTCGGTTTCGAAATTTTCTCCCGTACTCGCATTCTACCGCTGCAGCATTACCATCGCAAAAGTCATAAATAAATATCATATCAACTAACTCTTGTCCCGTAAACTCTTCTATTTTTTTTCGCTTAGAACTATTAAATTGGCAATCGGGTTGACAATACTTTGACATAAGAATACCTTGATAATTTTGTTTAAATTACTATGACATTGACCAAAGTGGGATTAATTCAAGAGCGATTTTCTCAGAAACCGTTAAAGATAACGATTTGAAACAAGAGTACCTTTTTAACGTAAAACAGTTCGGGAAAACGGAATTTGCTGTCCAATTTGTTAAAAAGTCAAAGATGAAAAAGTTACACACGCAAAATATCCTGCAACATCGCATACTTCGACCACCCAGAGGTAATTGCATATTTTTCCTTCAAATTTAAAAAAATACAATACCATGATTTCAATTATTGTTCAACTACGTTTTCGCGTTTAAACATTCTTGCGTGGATAAAATGCTACTTAAAACACTTATACAATAAATAACTATTATGAATTGGTATACATCATACTATTTTTCTTTAAGTACGATTTTAAAGCAGTTCATAATTTTCCTGCTATTTTCTAATAAAAATTATTCTAGTTGAAATCATTCCATACTTGAACCGTGAAGTTTTACGCTTTAGTGAACTCGTAGATAATATTCACTTACAGTCTTCTGTAATGTTCATTTCCAAGAACTGAAGAAACAGGTAAAATAACCGAAACCAGTTGAAGCGGAATACTTGAAGTGAATATCCATGATAGATAACATTTTTTACGTCTTTTGAACGTCGATGAACTAAATCTCATTAATTTTGTTTAAAAGCCCTTTGCTAATACAATTTGAAATACAGAGTTTCATCCATCTGGTATTGAAAGTGACACTTCTTGAGAAAGGTAAATTAAACATTAGGTACAAAAAATGATACTTTGCAGTTGAATTAATTATAATTAATATTAAAATAGTATTTTAAATGTATAAAGTGCAATAAATATGTTATAAATCTAAAGTTACTCTCTAAGAATTATTTCTTAGGGGGTAACTTTAGTTTTACCGCATAATAACTTCACCCATTAAAATGAAAGTGGTAGAAATATTTTTTCTCAAAATGATACTTAACTGCATTATAATAATGATCAAAACATCACTTTAAATTCGCAGTCAAGTGGAAGAACTCTTTCATAAAGATAAATTTACCCCATACGGATTAAAAGTAGCACTTTATAGCGTTATAAGAATGATTAAAACAGCACTTGAAACTCACAAATTACAAACACTGTTTAATAAAGGTAAATTTAACTCATAGAGATTGAAATTGATACTTTATGATAATTTTCAAAACAACACTTTACGTCTCTAAAGTGCAAAATCTGCCAGGTATTATTACAGACGACTTTTTAATTTACCTAGTGGAAAAATGTTTAATCTGTCGTAAAAAAGACGATGAATTTAATCCATATGGATTAAAATAGCAGTCTCAATACCTAAAATGTAAACATATTTTGTAAAAACAGATATACAACTGTATCACTGAATTAAAAATGACATTTACAAATTCATAGCACAAAGTCCACACGTAATGCAAAACATATTTCATAACAGTAAATTTATACGCGATAGATTAAAAGGGACATTTTATAACATTGCTATTATGATTAAAGTGGCACTTTAAATTCACAAAGTAGAAGAACTGTTTCGGAAAGTGTAACGCTAGAAGTGTGGCAATTTACATTAAGTACAGTAAAATTCTTCCTTTCCCACCTTTTAACGTGGGAAAGGAAGATCTTAAGAATAATTCTCGGGGGTAAGAAGACCGAGGAAGGCTATGTAAGGAGAAATAATGAGGAAATATATGTAATGTATCAGGCACCAACAATAGACGAATTTGTCAAAGCCAGAAGAGTGCAGTGGCAAGGGAATCTAGAACGTATGGAAGATGAAAGGGCAGTTAAGAAAATAGTAGGGAGTAAACCTAACTACAAGAAAAAAAGAGGTAGACCGAGGAAGCGATGGAGAGAGGCGGTGGCAATAGATCTAAGGGAGAAAAATGTAACGGATTGGAAAAGAAAGGCGAGGGACAGAATGGAGTGAAGGAGAATAACACAGATCTGGGCCTAAAAGGCCTGTAATCAGCTTTATATACCAGGGTGTAACTAAATAAGTGTAAAACATTTAAGGGGGTGATTCCTCATCGAAAAAAAGATAGGATCTTTCATATAAAGAAACTTCATTGGAGCATCCCTTGTTAAGATACATCCCCTTAAAGGGGGTACATAAAATTTGTTTAACAATTTTTTTCACAAGCACTAAACAAGTTACAATATTGAAATTAACCTGACATTTTCTACTACCAAAAAGACACTTAGCCAGTAATTTATTTGGTTTACCCCATGATTGTAAGGGGTGGAAAACGCACCCCTAAAATTTATTTCCAACGTAACTTTTTGTCTTATTATTTGTTTACCATTTAAAAATTTATTTCCGATAGCCTGTTTCATTCTAAAAAAAAATGTCTCTTGAATTTTTTGCTCAAAATAAACCAGTTCGCAGCAAAAAATTATTTTACGAACAACTACAGAGATACATCGTCATAAATGCGAACTGGATTTACTGTTATTTTGTAGTTACTATCTGCATTAAATGATTAAAGGGGAATAATCAAAACTAATTTATTAATAACAAAACATACAACATGTAGAAATCATAGTAAATGTTCAATATGTCTACCTTCAGACATTACGCATGCGTCTAGACGTCGGCGCATTGAGCCACGTATTCGCTCAAATATTCCTGGAGTCTCTCTAATTACCCTGAACACATCGATAATGCGGTTTCTTAAGTCCTCTACATCGCGAACAGGAGTACAATAAACCAAATGCTGCAAATGGCCCCAAGTAGAGAAATCGAGAGGATTGAGATCCGGGGATCGAGCGGGCCAATTCTGTGGTCCTCCTCGACCTATCCACTGATTTGCATATGTTTCAGTTAAATGCTGACGTGCTACTTGACTAAAATGGGCGGGAGCCCCATCATGCATAAAAACCATATACCTTCTGACGCCCAAAGGAACTTCCTCCAGCAGTACGGGATGCACTTCTCTTAAAAATTGAACGTATGCCTCACCATTTAATCGAGGAGGCCCAATAAGGCCCAATTAAATAATCCCCAATAACTCCGACCCACACGTTAAGAGAAAACTGTTCTTGATGGTTAGTTTCGACAATAGCGCGAGGGTTTTCATCAGCCCATATGTGGTAATTATGAAAACTAATAATCTTGTCCCGAGAAAAACTACATTCGTCTGTGAATTCGATCGTCTTCAGAAAGTCACGATTTCTTCTAATCATTTTCAGCATCCAGTTGCAAAATTCAAGACGGTTCGGAAAGTCTCGCGGTAACAGTGCCTGTACTCGTTGCAGATGGTAAGGGTATAAGAGATGTTCCTTTAAAATTCGAAATCGTCATATGATCAACATTTAGCTGGAAAGCAATCTTTCTAGTACTGGTAGTAGGTTGTTCTTCTATCAAATTAAGTACTGCTTCCTCAAGCTGTGGTGTCCTCGATGGCGACCACAATCCTGCGTTCTTTTGTTGAATGAACCATATTCTCGTAAGTCGGGCAAATATTCTATGTGAAGGATGCTGCCGTTGACAATACATTTCAGCATATCTTCTAGAAGTTTCTAACCCATTCCCCTGCGACAGACCGTAAACGTAATGCATATCAGCCATTTCCTCATTTGTGTATGCCATTTTAATAATAAGTGAATTATTAAAGTAACAAATTAAGAACAGAACAACAATACGCAATTAGTATTACTTCAATTTAAAAAATTTACAAACTGACAGCTTGATTCCAATTTAATTGTCAGTATCGCTAATAGCGGCCTACTAGATAAATTAGTTTCGTATTTTCGTTTTATGGCGATATGTATCTTGTTCGTAAAATAATTTTTTGCTGCGAACTGGTTTATTTTGGGCAAAAAATTCAAGAGATATTTTTTTTTAGAATGAAACAGGCTATCGGAAATAAATTTTTAAATGGTAAACAAATAATAAGACAAAAAGTTACGTTGGAAATAAATTTTAGGGGTTACGTTTTCCACCCCTTACAACCATGGGGTAAACCAAATAAATTACTGGCTAAGGGTCTTTATGGTAGCAGAAAATGTCAGGTTAATTTCAATATTGTAACTTGTTTAGTGCTTGTGAAAAAAATTGTTAAACAAATTTTATGTACCAATGAAGTTTCTTTATATGAAAGATCCTATCTTTTTTTCGATGAGGAATCACCCCCTTAAATGATTTACACTTATTTAGTTACACCCTGTATATACAGTAAAATAATGATTAAAACACTATAGAAAATATTTTAGAAACTTTATTTTTTTCGTATTAAAAGTGGCACTTTAAACCTGAGAATAGTTAAAACGACACTTAATCTACGAAGTACAAAACATCTGATCTGATATATTTATACTTCATTTTTCGGAAATAGTTATTTGCGATAAATAGATTTGCATGTCACAATTATTTCAAATTATCCACTTCAAACGACGTCGAAGGTAATACAGAAAATGTGAAGTCTAGAATAATTCTGGGATATACATAATTCGACGAAATTTATGGACGCAAGTCCACAAATTGTCCACGGCAATAAGCGAAGTAAGTGGTAATTAAGGAACTAAATGTCATTGTGTCGATTATTACGACCCATGAGAAAGGTGTTGAGGATGTTGTTGTTATTTAGTTCAGTCGTTTAAGTGTCCCCATGTTTTCTGCGGCTGTTATCTGTTTCTGGAACAAATTTAAAAAATGTTTAGAGTATTAAGAGTTATTTATTATTTTCTCTGTAATTACAATGAATTTATCTGTTTATAATGATATAACACAAAAAACCAGAGGACGGAAACACTGAATGCAATACCACAGTTTATAAAGCGTATATCACTGTTGTGGACTTAGATATACATATATTGTGTTGAAAGTGTTAAATATATTACGATAGAAAAAATATCAATAATAATAAAATCATAATTTTGTCTAAAACATATTTTCATGGTACAACGTACAGGCCGTTGTACTGCTGGAAGCTCTTTCAGAAACAAGGGAACTATTATTAAGTTTTTCGCCTGCAATTTGGTCCTCTCAGTATAACATTTGCATTTTTAGAATTGAATCAGTTCAAAAGAAGTTTCTTAAATTCTTAGATTATAAAGTCAATGGAGCATATAACATTAATCCTAAGGCAGTCATCAAAAAGGAATTTAATGTAATTTCTTTCAAGAATCGACGAGAATTGAGTGACGTGATGTAGATACATCACGTATATAAAGTACTCCATAGTTATGTAGATTCGCCCTTACTTTTATCTAATATTAATTTTTATGTGCCTCCCGGTAATTTTAGAGTACATCACCCTTTTTCAATAAATATTTGTAAAACTCTATCTCGACAGAATTCTCCAATTAATAGAATGTATAAATTTTTTTATACGCATTATTCTAATGTGGATATTTTTAATATTACTATAGGTATTTTCAAAAAGCATATTAAATTTATTTTTTTTACTTACAAAATTTGTAAACTATTTCTTCTAATATAATGTAGTTTTTTTTCTCTTACTTAATAAGTGTACTAGTGATACATTTTTGTAGTGTTGTTATTTTTTCTCTTTCCAGCATTGTACACCAATTTTTAAAAATTTTTGTACCCTATTTTGCGTAAAACTTTTTAGTCTACTTTACCTGTTGTGTGTTCCCTTATTGATAAATAAATAAATACATAAATACATTGAACTTCGTTAATTAATCATTTGAGTAATCATCTTTGGTAACTGACCAATAGTATTAATTCCAACTGGTTGTGCACCACATTGACTATTTGTATATTTAACAAAGAATCTCTTGTGTGTAATATTTTCCGGGCGTAGGTTTCTATACTTTCTGATAATGTCAACGAAGTTTAGTCCTTCTATATCTCCTGGGGTGATTACAAATTCACGAATTACTCTAGTTTTTTGTATTTGGAATATTTACTCGAAAATACGTCTCATCTGTAACATCTTCAATATCTAAAAATGTTAATTCTGACTTCCGACATGCACCGGTTATTCCACAACCAATACAACATAAAAAATACGAATTAGTAAACTGACAACTAAATGAAGCAATTATTATTAGTTGCCTTAACCATTAAAAAATTATTGTCATGCCGTCAAAAACTTCGCAATATTTACTTTTGAAAGAACGTTTTAGCGTGGCATCCATCAAAAATGCTATCAAACTGTTGTTTTAATGTCTATACCTTTTTTGAAAGACAGCTCAGTTCTCAACATGGAGTACTGTGTCCATAGCGTAGAAGCCTTCAAATTCTTCTTACCTTTAAAATATGCCAATAGTACTTTATCATTGACGTGTTTTACTTTCTTATGTTCACGCCATTTCTCAAATTTTTCATAAGCCAAGTCATATACCGCTTTGGATATTTTCAGGAAACATTTCTTATCGCTTCTTCGATATCGCTCGGTATATCGTCAACAACTCATTGCTCGCAATTTCAGAAAGCAACTGCGGGCTAATGCCCCGAAAAGCATTGGATTTCACCTGAAAAACCTATAGCAAATGGTCAACATATAGCGGTTTCGAGTTTATTAGCTCTCATCAGTACACCACAGGCGAGTGGTGAATTAACTGACGACTTACCCTGACTGTTCATGCCTCTCAAATCCGACATCCCTGGATCCGCAAAATATAGAGCACAGCTACATCTAACTGGCACCTATTGAGAATTATTTTTTGTTTATAGGAAACAATTCGAATTTTTCTTTTTTCAAAAGATTGTACCTACCTAACCTATAATTATTATAGGTTAGGTTATTATTACTATAATTATTAGGTATATACTTAAAAAACTTTACAAAAATAATTAAAAGATTACATATATTCTTTTTCCACATTCTTCAATTAAAAATTTGCATTTTTGAATTAAACGCAGTAACATTTTTTTTATTTCAAAACGCTATTTTTATACAGACATAAACAAATTGTTTATGGAAAGAAAAACAATATTTGAAAATAATTTTTTAAAATTAATGTTTTCATAAGATGTTCAAGTGGAATCCCGAGAATAAATTATATTTAAATAAATTGAATTGTTTGTTGAAAATATTATTTGAACATACTGGATATTATAACACAATTGTCCTAACATTTTTACTCTTTATTTGCTGTAAAATATATAGGTATTTTTAAGCATTACACTAAAACTTGAGAATAAATATTTATTATCAAAACATATTTCTTTAATAAAAACAACAAATCAACTACAACAATCCAAATTGAGACTGACGAATACAATCACTAAGACTGACATACGCTGTCCCACGCGTATCATTTCTGCGACTAAGATGGAAGTTTTTCAAGTTTTTGGAACTTCTAAATGACTATATTGTAGAGATGTACAGTTTTAACAGAAAATACTTATCACTTTATTCATTTGCAGTAGCAGCATGTAAATGAAGTATATGAACTTGGATAGATTTGAAATATACCACACAAAGCCGAACACTAGGCTGGCGTGTATTAATATACTTCTATGAAATTTAGTACTAAATGGGTTGTTAAATTTTACAGCGTTTTCAAATTCTTTCAACAAGCTATAGCTATAAACACTATTTCGATTTTCAACATCAAATTCGGTATCCTTGTTTCTATATCTTAACCAACAGCAAATAATTTAAGTAGCTTTACTTATATCTACAAAAAAGAAAATAAATTTATTAAGGTCTAGTGATAGAGGAGGCTATAGAAAAGATTGTTGGAAAATTCCTTTACATTAAGACCCAATATTCTGTTTATTATACAGAGTGTTCCGCATAAGAATCGACACAGAGCGGGTGTATAAAGAAGGGGCTCCCAGAATATTAAAAATTAACCAACATACATATACAGGGTGTTAAAAAAGAGTGTAAAATATTTCAGGAGGTAATAGTATGAACCAAAATAAGCCGAAAAGTCTTAATAAACATGGGTCCGCAAAGTAACGGTTGCGGAGATATGGACCACTATTCGTTTTTCAAACATTTTATTTTATTAGGAATAAACCGAGAAAGGAAGCTTTTAACAAACAAAAAAAAGTTACAGAAGATGTTCAAAGTGCCCTCCGTCCATTTCCAAGCAGGCACGACATCTTCGTCTCAACGATATTCGAACTCCTTCGAAAACACCCTCCTTGGTTTGGATTTCTTGACACTTTTGATTAATCCGTAGCTGCAGCTCTTCCGGGCTATTTACAGGAGTACCATACACTAATGTCTTCAAATATCCCCAAACAAAGAAATCTAGAGAGTTCAGATCAGGCCATCTATGTGGAAAAGTTTGGTGTAAATGCTCTCTAACGGCCATGAAAAAATGAGCTGGAGCACCATCATGCTAGAACCACATTTGTTGCCTCTGATTCAAAGGAATGTCTTGCAAAAACTCATAAAGTGTGTTGTGCAGAAAGTTGAGGTAGGCAGCGTCTGTTAATCGGTTTGGTAAAACAACAGGACCTAGAAACCTGTCACCTACAATACCCATCCAAATGTTTTATGAAAAACGTGCCTGATGTCCAGATTCTATTAGAACATGAGAATTTTCGTCGGCCCAAATATGCGTATTGTGAAAATTAAACACTCCATTTCTTGTGAACCCGGCCTCATCAGTAAAAAGAATGTTTGCAAGAAAACTAGGGTCTTCAGCATCATGACGTAGAAACCAACGGCAAAAAACCAAACGTGCTTGATGATTGTTTATTGGATTTAAGGCCTGTACTCGTTGCACATGGTATGAATAAAGCAGTTGCTCGTGAAGAATTCTCCAAACCAGAGGACCACTAATTCCTACCTCGGCTGATATTCTCCGCACACTCGTACCTGGATTCTGCTCTACCAGTGCTAGAATTTCTTCTTCTGCTCTAGGAGTGGATACCGACCTTGGTCTTTTGGATAAATGGCACTGTTTGCTCAAGAAACCGGTATCACGCAATCTTTGGTGAATTCTTCCAAACATGCGTTGTGAAGGAATCTGGCGATTTAGATAAGCGTCAACATAAAGACGTCGCGCTTCGGTGGCGTTCCCATTAGCACGACCATACATGAAATGCATGTATGTTAATTCTGCGTTAAAGTAACCAGCCATAGCGAAAGAAAACTTGTGCACTGAGAACAACTGTCAATACGTACTGTTTATTTCACTAAACATCAACCAACTATTAAAAGTAAATACACAACGTTTTTGCAAAATAAAAAAGGGGCTAAAAAACATATAATATTCCATATCTCCGCAACCGTTACTTTGCGGACCCATGTTTATTAAGACTTTTCTGCTTATTTTGGTTCATACATACTATTACCTTCTGAAATATTTTACACTCTTTTTTTAACACCCTGTATATATATATATATACTATAAGAATTCTAAATTTTTAGCATAACAGATACGTTCAGCAAGCAAAATCTAGCGAACCTGAAGTACTCTTCATTGGAGATTCTATAATTCAACAGCTACAGTTTAGCACTCTATGGACTGAGAAAATTAGCTCTCTACATTGTATAAATTTCGGAATAGGAGGTGACAGGTGAGTCTTGGTATAAGGAAAACAACCGACAAATAAGATTAGGCTTATATGTTTTAATTTGTTTCTTCAGTTAAAGTATCTTTTTAGGGTTGAAAATGTGTTTTGGAGGATTCAGAATGGAGAATTGGACTTTAATACAAGAATAAAGGCTGTTGTGTTATTCGTAGGCACGAATAATATCACCGATTGTACACCACACGAAATATTCGAAGGGATAGTGGAGATCATCAAAGAAATCAAGCACAGGCTGGGAAATGTTTTTATTGTTGTACCAGTAAGTAATAATCATAAATACAGGGTGAACCTTAAATAACTACAAATATTTCAACCAGCAGCACAGTTCACTGCGTAGAACACGTAATGAATAATTTTTTTACAAACAAATCAGGAATAAAAAGTCAAATTTTAAATAAATTTCGCGATATTTCAATCTAAAACTTGTTGACGACCTCTGATCCGATTCAGACACTAATATTTTTAAGAGTCATGGTGGATGTGAATTCCACAGTGTTGCTAGTGTTACACTAGTGTCTTCGAATAGGCTTCAACAAAGTTAGCTAGAATTTTTTAAATGTGTTCTGTCGACAATGAAGGTTATTAACAAAAACCTGACTGAACTACGAATGACTGAGTGGAATATAAATGAGAACTAGAGTGCCGTACTCAGCGTTGAATTCACGGGGGAAAAGAGCACGGCAGAGAAAACCCCGATTCAAACAAATATCTGTAATTCTGTTGTAATGATAAACTATTTACAAAATATAGGTATTTAAATCAACAGGAACGCACAAAAGATATTACAATACCACAGCCCTGGAAAAAGCCATAACATTCAGCTATCATGATAATGGTAGGTCTCAGGCCTATATCCGTCAGCACCTAAACAAAAAGAAAAACAACAGCAGTGTGTCTATAATTGGTAATTTTTAGATTTTTAACGATAGTTGATCTGCTGATTCCGAATAGAAAAGAGGCCCAGCTAGCCCATGTCAATAAAGATTATAATATAAACATTTGACATTAATTACAACTCACGAGTTAGGTTTTTTCCTTAAAGTTGCTTGCTATAAAACCTTTAAACATTTTCCGAACCTGGGCAATAGGGTATCTACTTCTACAATTTGGATAGATCTAAAATATCTCAATATCAGTTTACCACTAGTTAATTCTCAAATAAATGGTATTCTCTTAACCATAATCATGTCTTCAGTAATTTTAAATAGTTTTAAGTGATTTTTGTTATATAATTATGGTCTTCTTGCTTAAATACCTTATTAATGTATTTGAAATTTATTTACCTTGTTACTATTTTACGTTTCCGTCTTTTTTGTGTTTTAATTATTTTTTAATCCGTCGATAATGTTGATTCTTGTATAATTGATGGAGAAGGTTCTATAGTACTTGTTGAAGGTTCTAGGTATAGTACTTGTCGAAGGTTCTTATATGTATATTGGATGACGAGAAGGTGTCAAATTAATCAATTTGAACTTTTCCTAATTTCAGTGAAGGTATCGTATTAGGCTTCAATAATCTTTTACCAGAAAGTTTTACAATTTTATTTTTCGACCAGCTCAATTAACAACTTACCTATGAAAACTGATACCTTCACGTAAAAATTTTCTATTATTGAAACAGTCTCTCACAGCACAACTAGCCATGGTAAAATGTTTAAGTTTACACTAACAGTCAATATTGAAACGCAAAGATCAGGATAATTAAATTCAAACATTCACAAATATATTTGTAAACACAACAAATCACAAAGTAAACAAAGCTCTTTGACAGTTGGGTTAGATCATGGCTGCCCGCTTAGCGTCGGACGAGAAACCGATGCGCAGTCGTCGAAGCCCGTTCCCCCTACTCCATTTCTCTTGGGTGGTGCGGCATACATCGCCTACTGCTCGTGACATCTACCTGATACCCGTGCCTACGAGACCAGTTTCTTTTTTGCATGCAGTTGACTGCTTTTAAATACTTTACTTTGCCTTCTCTTGATATTGAACGCATACATCAAGCTAGTTATTTTGTTATTTCATGTTTAGTGTTTATTTTTAAAATCTGTTTCACCCACTACGAAACTACGAAGTACGAAATGGTTATTATAGCACTGACACGTTGTTTGAGGTTATGTGGCAAAAATTAGCTCTAAGATGTTGTGTGAAAATCATAGTTTTTTGTTATTCTTCATAAAATAATTTAAGGGGAGAATTTGTGATAATCTTTCTAATACTGTACAGCGGTCCTCAAAATGTGGCTCTAAGATGTTGTGTGAAAATCATAGTTTTTTGTTATTCTTCATAAAATAATTTAAGGGGAGAATTTGTGATAATCTTTCTAATACTGTACGGCGGTCCTCAAAATGTGGGTATTTTTAAAAAAAATTAATATCTCCGTAAATATTTGAAATTTTTAAAAAATCTTGTCTCAACCAACACTAGTTCATGTCAGTCGTTATTGCCACAAATGACATGACAAAAATTGCAACCTGATTTAAATTTCCTGTATGATAGTTCTTATAGTTTTGCAATGAAGCAGCTGATTCTTAAGCTCATTTAAAAATAATGTTATGTGTTAACATCTACTTTCAAAGTATTGCGTATTAAATTTTGCTTATCAATTTTTGGAACTACATAGGTATTTAGATTCATTTTAAGTTAAAATTTTAGACATGTCTCTTCCACATTAAAGCAGTAATTTTTCTAAATTTTATGAAGGTAGATACTCGTATATTCCGTTTTGTTATTGCTTTTAAGGTACAGTAGATGTGCATGTATAATATTATTAAATCAAACAATGTTTTTCTTAACTCTAAAAAAGTATGGAATCATCAAATATCGACTGAATTTATTCAACGTCAAAATCAATCATTTTTATTATTTGTTATTTCAAAAAAATGTATACGACTTGAAATCAATTGACACTGGAAATTCATGCCGCAAGTTTGTTTAAATGAAAAATTCTTTGAAAATTAGATTGTCTGTTTTATATTTAGGTGTATGTGCATGAGCAATTAATGTTTTCTATTCAATATAAAATATAAATGCGTGTAGAATAGCAGTAATTTATCAAACTCTTTTTATCTACCTGTATTAAATAGCCAGTTAGATAGTGTGATAATTTGCACGTCTGTCGCATTAGAACGAATATTTATAGCCGTCCTTTGCAGTTGCGGTCTACTTCACACATAATTACATCGTATTAGAATTGATTGCTAAAGAAAAGATAAACACGTAGGTGTTGGCAATTTAAATTCTTCCATTATTAAAGATTAGTGCTATGAGGTATAGTGTGATAATAAGCTGCATGTATTTTCCTTTTCTGAAAAATTTGTAATATAGCACAGGGTAGTGGCGCAACCAAGATTCGATTCTGGGGGGACACAATTAGATTGTTATAGTCTGTTTGGAAATGAAAGAGAGTAATAAAATCCCGAGATAAGAACCGGTGATAATACTATTGAATAATTTTATTTGAATTACTAAAAACCCTCTTAACCCGGTTATGATGCTTAAAGTAGCCTCATGTTTTGAAATGCTGTTTTTATATTGTTTACTTATAAGTGAAATGGACCGAGAAAGTGAAGCGGCATATACAAAGACGGATTGTCGGGGATTAAATTTTAGCTACCTGCTACAATTTAGTACGGTTCGATCACACACACACAGAGAGCATTTACACCAAACTTTTCCACATAGATGTGCAGGAAGGGCCGGACCTGTTTTATGGCTTCCAAGATCTGATCTGAACCCTCTAGATTTCTTTGTTTGGGGATATTTGAAGACATTAGTGTATGGTACTCCTGTAAATAGCTTGGAAGAGCTTATTTAAAAGTGTCAAGAAATCCAAACCAAGGAGGGTGTTTTCGAAAGAGTTCGAATATAGTTGAGACGAAGATGTCGTGCCTGCTTGGAAATGGACGGAGGGCACTTTGAACATCTTATGTAACTTTGTTTTTTGTTTGTTGAAATCTTCCTTTGTCGGTTTATTCCTAATAAAATAAAATATATGAAAAACGAATAGTGGTCCATATCTCCGCAACCGTTACTTTGCGGACCCATGTTTATTAAGACTTTTCTGCTTATTTTGATTCATACTATTACCTCCTGAAATATTTTACACTCTTTTTAACACCCTGTATAATTAATAATTATTATCTCATTTTTTTCCAGAACGTTTTTCTTAACCATGTTCATTTGACGTTTCAGACGCTTTTGCCCAGAGGTCAGTACCCCAACCCCTACCGGGAGCGGAACGACCACGTCAACACCTTCCTCGTAGACAAATTCTGCAACGAAGTGAACGCAGACGAGACTACGGAGAACGTGCACATCGTCGTCATAGACGAGCACATTGTAGGCAACGACCAGACGATATCGCACCACATCATGCACGACTACCTCCACCTTACCAACAGCGGCTACACGAAAATCTTCTCGAAAGTGTACGAAAAGTTGTGCGAACTGCTGAAAGTCAACCCCGCTAAGTGAATTAGTATTACAGCAGTTGTATGCCGACTATATACAGTGCTGTGTATCTTGTATTTATTTTTGTATTTGTTAGCATGTATTTTTGTATCAAATGTACCCCGGACGATGCATTAAAATGATGTCAGCGAATTGTGTCGTTGAGTTTTATTTAATATTCAATATACAGGGTGTCCGGAATATGACTGCCGTAATTTTAGGCTTATACATATATCTGGTCAAAAGCAACAAACAATTCTTATGAAAGAAGTGTCCAAAACGAATAGATTTTCTACCAATGCATTTCAAAAATGCATCTTAATGAAGTATACAGTGTGTCACCTAACGAATGTTACACACTTCAAGGTTATAATCTACAACCCAAATAATGTCGATTTAACCAAACTTGCGTAAATTAGAAATGCCGCAAAAAAGTTACAAGGTGTTAAATTTTCTTTTTTTATTTCTTGTTTTCTCCTTAACTCAGAACCTAGTCAACCGATTTAAGCAAAATCGCGGAAGGAAGTTTGAATTTTTAAAATGAGTTTTCCAAAAAAATTCTATTGTTATATCTTACAAGATGTAACTTAGTCCGCATAAATGAAATCGAAAAGAGTATACTGATAGAAAGGGCGAAATAGTGATATGGCGAAGAAACTATTTAAAATAAATATTAAAAAATAAGAATCTGGATCGAAGAATATATTAAGTTTTGACAAAACATGGACGTATGAAGGTCATACGGAAAGCAGTACGATATGATACAATAAGTGTTAATGTGTGACCGTTATAGTGACAGTGCTAGTAACCAATAGTAAATAGCGTGTATGTATTCTAAAGCCTTTTGTCCTTTTAAATGCGGAATTTGCAAACGACAACGTCTCAACGATATTCGAACTCTTTCGAAAACACCCTCCTTGGTTTGGATTTCTTGACACTTTTGATTAATCCGTAGCTGCAGCTCTTCCAGGCTATTTACAGGAGTACCATACACTAATGTCTTCAAATATCCCCAAACAAAGAAATCTAGAGGGTTCACATCAGGCGATCTTGGAGGCCATAAAACAGGTTCGGCCCTTTCTACCCATCTATGTGGAAAAGTTTGGTGTGCTCCAACGGCCATGGAAAAATAAGCTGGAGCACCATCATGCTGGAACCACATTTGTTGCCTCTGATTCAAAGGAATGTCTTATACTAGGTCATAAAAACTCATACTAGGTTCTGCAGAAAGTTGAGGTAAGCAGCGCCTGTTAATCGGTTTGGTAAAACAACAGGACCTAGAAACCTGTCACCTACCTGCCTGATGTCCAGATTCTATTAGAGCATGAGGATTTTCGTCGGCCCAAATATGCGTATTGTGAAAATTAAACACTCCAGTTCTTGTGAACCCGGCCTTATCAGTAAAAAGAATGTTTGCAAGAAAACGAGGGTCTTCAGCATCATGACGTAGAAACCAGCGGCAAAAAACCAAACGTGCTTGATGATCATTTATTGGATTGAAGGCCTGTACTCGTTGTACATGGTATGGATAAAGCAGTTGCTCGTGAAGTATTCTCCAAACAAGAGAACCACTAATTCCTATCTCGGCAGATATTCTCCGCACACTCATACCTGGATTCTGCTCTACCAGTGCTAGAATTTCTTCTGCTCTAGGAGTGGATACCGACCTTGGTCTTCCGAATAAATGACACTGTTTGCTCAAGGAACCGGTATCACGCAATCTTTGGTAAATTCTTCCAAATATGCGTTGTGAAGGAATCTGGCGATGTGGATAAGCGTCAACATAAAGACGTCGCGCTTCGGTGGCGTTCCCATTAGCATGGCCATACATGAAATGCATGTCTGTTAATTCTGCGTTAGAGTAACCAGCCATAGCGAAAGAAAACTTGTGCACTGACTGTCAACGTACTGTTTATTTCAGTAAACATCAACCAACTATTATAAGAAAATACACAACGTTTTTGCAAAATAAAAAAGGGGCTAAAAAACATAAAACATTCCATATCTCCGCAACCGTTACTTTGCGGACTCATGTTTATTGAGACTTTTCTGCTTATATTGGTTATTACCTCCTTAAATATTTTACACTCTTTTTTTAACACCCTGTATATCTATTATGTAGCAATTAACAAAGTGTGTCGACAAGCAAGGCAATCCAACGTGCGTAAATACGAGTAGGTTTATATTTATATTTCAAACTGTTCATTATAGAGATGTCAATTAAGTTGGACTTTTATTTACATCTATTTGCAATTGTTTACGTTCGGGCCGCATCTTTGGCCCGATCTCTGCCCACTTTACTCATAAAATAAACACAAATCGGTGGTTTTGTCTGGGAAATCAAGGTTTTTGAATGATTGCCAAGCACCAATAAGTTTTTTTTTCCATATCGCATTTATCATTCGGCAGCGGTGAAATATTAATTCGATGTTATTTAAGAGGCAACTATATTTATATGGTTGCAGGAATTTAAGAAAATAAAAATTAAGGAAGTTTACGTAAATACGAATAGTTTGTAGAAAATATTTTGCATGGGATAACATCTCTATCAAAAATTTATGAGGAGAAGATTGAAGAAAACTTTGAAGTTTTTTTGGCACTGATTATTTCAATAAGAGTTAATAGCTACATGTCTAATTTGTGAAATTAACAACGAGCGACGCTAATCGTTATTTATTTCACCTATTTGCACTCGATAGAGTTATATCCAAAAGAAGATAAAACACACAAGACAAATAAATAAATTATTGCATTATAGATATATGTATTTAATTGATTGAATAATATTTAGTAATAGTAATAGTAACAGTGTAACAAAAACAAAGAACAAACGTATCATTAAGAATAATTACAGACAATTTTCGGTCTCTCTGCCATTGCATGGTATCCAAGCGACAATTAAACCTTCTAAAAATATTACCTTTTGTGATTTTTTGTATTACATCTGCTGGCAATGTCTTACACGCAAATCTTATATTTTGTTTCAAGTGGCCGATATTATCTGAACGCTTCCCACAGAAAATAATCTAGAGGCGTTAAGTCTGGTGATCTGAGTGGCCGCTGTGTTGTACCATTAGGTCCTATCCAACGATTTGGAAACTGCTGGTTCAAATAATTTTTTATGATTAAAGAACTAGTGCATCATCTGACCCCTAATCTAGTCTACTTTGTAATGGACTATTCTCCAACAAACCTACAAGTTCTCTGAACTGTAGAAATTTTTCACCCATGACAGTTTGTTAAAAAAATAAGGACCTACTAAATGTCATTCAACTATACTGCACCACACATTTATGCGAAAATATCCTTGATTTTGGACTTCATTTAATCTATGTGGATTTTCATCGGCCCAATAATAGGTATTTCAGCGATTTGGTGAATGAAACCAGCCTTTCAGCAGATTATCATGTGAACTTGTATCAATCAACGGAGAAACTTTTCTTAATGTTCTTTTTGACAAATATAAGCCCATTAATATTTTTCGTTTGACCTGTCATAGTCGCGTTATTAATGTCATTTATTGTACGACTATTTCTGAAACCATTTATTACTTCAGCCCTGATGGAATCTGTAGTAAAATTAGCGCTGAGAAAGTCAGAAAAGGGTATTAAGCATATCACCAGGTACGTCATTTTTAAATAAAATTATCTTAGCCTAGTTCTAAGGTCCCTGCACGCTCAATTTAAGACTTTCAAGGCATTTATTTTATCAAATGGGCCCTAGTTCTCAGCTTAACTAAAGGTAAAAACTGGATACTAAATAAGTGGGCAAGAAATGAATCCCGTGTCAGCCGGTACCCTAACCTATTAATATTTTTATTTCAATTTTGCCGCAATGGCCTATAGCGCCATCTCAACATCAGGATGTAAATTCCGTACAGAGCAAAGTAGGAGAATGTTGTTATTTCAGAAGCGCAGTTACCGTTCACTTAGTTGTGGCAAGTTACCCCTAGATGTCGCACTTTGGCGCCATCTAGCACCCGTCTGTAAAAATCATAACTAAATCTTTGAGTATATGAATTTCAGCTATGCCCGCTTGATTCACGAAGCGCGCGCACTTTTAAAATTGCTAACGGTAAACTAGCAATGAAACCCACATAAAAATTTAGACATTATCTTGGAATTGCTGTAACAACAGCTTCGTCATCGGACATTGATTAACATGGGTACGAGGACGTCCTGTCAGCGTACCTGCAACTGGCCGAAATTCCACGCCACGCTTGCGCCAGTCGATGCGCAACACTAAATTCAGTTATTGCACCGCCAAACGTCACGTAGAAAGAATTATAGTCTGCAAGCCGGTGTGTCTGCAAATAGTGAAAATGAACGTCGATCCGGAACAGAACGGCAAGGTAGAAGTAAAACATATTTTGAGCCAGACGTCGCATTGCGGGTAAGATAATAAATTAAGCCTGCACGTTTTATCCAATTATGTATAGTCATTGTATGCAATTATGTGTGCGGTGCACTATTTTGTGTTAATGCAGATTATTTGAAATTGTACGCAGTAGTTGCCAACCTAAGTGACCCTTTGCCTTTCTGTTTTAAATCAATTTTGGTAACAATGGTCATTTAAAACAAGCGTGAGTAACCGGTCATTGATCATCACAGAGTACATTTGATCATTCTAAGAAACAAATTAAGTAGCACAGATTAGTAAAAGGTAAAAGTTAATAAGCTCTATTCGGATGCAATAATATCACAGATCGTTTTTAATTAACATACATTAGTAATGGTTCAATTTTTTTCTAACAGACTTTCCCTGTGATTAGGTATCTAGTAATTGGGGTGTAAATATTTGTTTCTCAAATTGATTGCTGTATCTGGATACTGCGCACTGCCAAAATTAGCGTTATAAATGAATTTCTAAGCAATTATATGCTCACGGCTATGCCATATCCATGAAAAAATTGTCGTTATATAAGATGTGCGCCAACTGTGACAAATTAGTTGATCTTGATCTCTTTTTAATAAATGAATGGCTAGCTAATAATTTCCATCAATGTTTTATGTAATTATACAGGGAATGACAAGTTTTGCATGTTTCCTTTTTCACATTCTGCCTACGTAATTTTCTACAGGGTAATGCAGAGAGTTCTGGAACTGGCATGTAACTATATAAAGGAGAAAAACAGATTTTTTATTGATTATAATATTTATTTGGTAAACCTGTTTAGGCATACATGGCGTTTTACAAGCTCTATGACAGCTAATGGTAACCGCGTTAATGCCAAACATTTTTTCTTATATAAACATAGGTCCGATTCGTTTCTTCACAAGCATTTTAAAAAATATAATTTCATATATCAAACAAAGTAGCCTGATAAATAAAAATGATGGTTGCTATAACAATAATTATTATATGTGTAATTTTGTTTGTTCATTTAACACTTGGCGTTAAGTGCTAAATAAAAAATGTAATTATTTACAACATGTAGATATTGTCTTTGAATATTTGTATTCTAATGGGAACGCCAGACGAGCAACCCGAGAATACCGACGAAGATACCCAAATAGACATCAATCTTCCCATAAAGTGTTTAGTGCATCTTTTCGTAAAATAAAGCAAAAACGTTATCAAGTTTAGTTTTTCGAATTCCATAGTTCTTTTATGGATCACGTAGGTGAAAATCTTTGCAAAGTGTCATTGTCACACCGACTTTCTAATAAGTATTGTAAGCGACATAGAAATTATTATTCAATTTAAAGTATTATGGCACATTTAACTGTTACTCAAAGAATTTAAATTTTAATTCTTATCGGATGCGGGAATATGACTAGAACTCAGCAGGAAATTTGCGATTTAAATATATTTAATGAAAAATATCCAGATCGCCCTATCAGCCAATCAACAGTCAGTAAGGTAGAGACTAAATTTAGAAAAACTGGCAATGTTGTAAATATTCCAAAACCTGGACGTCCAAGCATTAATGAAAATCAGAAACAGAACATTTTGATAAGTGTGGTGGAAAATCCTCATAATTCTTCACGATTGGTTGAATTAAACAATGACGCTAGTCAGAGCACAGTGCTACGTATCTTGAGGAAGGAAAAATATCATCCATACAAAATCCAACTTGTGCAGGAACTCAATGAAGATGATCCCGATCGCCGCTTACACTTTTGCGAAATTCTAATGGATTTATGTCAAGGAAATAGAAATTTACACCGGTAAATACTTTTTTCAGATGAGGCCACATTTTGTCTGAATGGTACAGTAAACCGTCAAACTTGCATATATTGGAGTCGGGAAAATCCTCATTGGATGGCAGAGGCACATACCCAACACCCTCAGAAATTAAATGTATGGGCTGGAATAGTTGACGACAGAATAGTAGGGCCTTTCTTCTTTGAAGGAACCCTTACAGGACAAAGATATTTAGAGTTTCTAGAAAATGACCTTGTTCCAGCTCTTGCAGTAATTTTTCCTAACGATAATGACCCTGACATTCCTGACGATACCATATGGTTTCAGCAAGACGGTGCACCTCTGCACTATGCGCGCCCTGTACGAGATTTTTTGGACTACTATTTTCCTGGGAGGTGGATCGGCAGACGCGGACCGATAGAATGGCCTGCAAGATCGCCAGATCTTACACCTCTTGACTATTTTTTATGGGGATACTTGAAGTCAAAAGTGTACATTAATAAACCACGTAATTTAGAAGAACTTCAAAATCGCCTTCGGGACGAAATACGCAGAGTTACCCCAGAAATAATTCATAATGTGCAAGAAGAATTTCTTCACAGACTTGCGCATTGTCAAGAAGTTGATGGATGGCAATTCGAACATTTAATATAAGTATAAAATTTAATCAATTGTATTTTATTTTACATACCTCAGAATTGTTACTTTTTTTATGGATAAATTTTACGTTTTCTAACATTCAATCGTCCTTTACTCGAAAACTTTCCTATGTAAGAGGGCAAAATTTTAGTACTGTCTGACAGAGAATTCAACGATCTTTCAGAATCAAGGACAAAAATATGGTGTTGCCATTTAAAAAAAAAATCGATGACGTCATTACTCGAAAACAAATGACATTTTAAAATCGCATTTTACGCTAAAATATGTATTTTTTAAATTAAAAATCGACCTAATCGAGGATTTTTCCCAAAAAATAATTGTTTCGTTTTTATTGAATTTGTTCCATACTTTTGGCGCATACTGTATAACAAGCAATATTCATTTATTACCGAATTTTGTATGGCGTGTACTGAACACAGAAATATTACAGCTTCATCTTCAAAATGTACAAGCGTTACATGCTACTAGAATTTTGTCGTTGATTATTTCAACAACATGCACAAAATGATAGATTTATTAATTTCGTTTGACATGTGGTCTGATGAAGTGTGTTTTACTGAGGACGGCATAAATAATAATGATAATGAACATCATTTCGTCATTTATCAGGCTACTTTGATTGAAATATCAAAATTATATTTTTTTAAATGTTTCTAACCAGAAACCAATCGGACCTATGTTCTTATAAGAAAAAATGTTTGACATTAACCCAACTACCATCTGCCAAAATTTGTCATAGAGCTTGTACAACACCCTGTATAATATTAAACCAAATAACTAGTCCTTCAAAATTTATTTTATTTAATTTTAAAGAATGTATGCCTTAGTGAAGATAATACCTATAATATTTCGTTAAATTATTCATTGAAACGTTAAACTGTTCTATTCTTCGAAAAATTAAAAGCTAAAAAGATCAAAATATACGCTTATTTTGCCATCAAATGTATACAACGTGTTTCTATATCAAAAGCATTACAAAGAATCAAGTGTAGGTCAATTCTAATTATCTCCAAATAAGCAAATTTTTAAATTACTTTAAAAATATTACAGCTGCCGAGCTTTATTTCTTTAAATTGATAAAAAAATTTAAAACCTGTTTATTAGCTAACAACGAGTTAAAAAGCAATGAGTAATATTAATGAGTATTGAAACTTTATTTATACTTCGGAATTTTTATTGTTGTAATACTACTTTTTTAATTTGGTCTTGAACTGGCACTTCTTGTTATGTCACATATCTATTATCTGCATCTTATAAATAGAATTGTTCATAATACACGAATATTATTATTTATTTCCGAAGAAAAATATTCCACAAGCAACAATTACAACAACAATTATAGTAATTATTTTTTAACTGAAAGGACATACTGCATCGTACTAATCTTACAACGTTTGTTTAAAAGACAGGTTTCAAAACCCTTTGCAGTCTTCTTGGGTGTAACCTACAAGTTTTAGGGGATGCAGATGCTCGAACAATACGAACATCTGCCATTGAAGTTGATATTAACGGTTTCGTCTGAGTATTTGAAAAAAACTCTACCTTAAGTCCTAGTCATCAATACTTGCCGTAGTTGTTTTACATCCAAAAATAGATTAATTGATCAATACATTATACAAATTGACCTTTCGTTTATGTCAAATATAAACTGTGTACGTACCCCACTGAGAAATTAGAAGTAATTTGTTAATTGGTTTTAGATATATGTAGGTACTTTTTACAGCAGGGTCTTTATATTCGAGTATGTACGCCTAAACATTTTTTGGGGCAAACGTTGGTGACGTAAAAAGTTCCTATATAGGAACAACTTATCCGAAAAAATTTGGTAATAGTTTGATCATGAAAAATGTATCAATACCTTAAAAAAATTTGAAGAATCCTTATAGTTTTCGAAAAAAAAATATTGAAGTTAACTATTCTCAACCCTTACATCGGAGGGATGCTTTAATCTCTAGAGTAATCGGAATACTGAAATCCGATTAACGTTTTTGCGGTAGTGTTCTAATTTATGTTGAAGAAAGACAAAATCTTTGGCAGCTTCTCGTCTGTATGCAGAACGATTTTCCGGTAATGTGCCAAATGCAGCTACTTTTACCGCAGTGACATGGGAAACCGAATCGTGGAAGAGGTGGAGGTCCAGGACGTCCACGGCGTATTGCAGCAGTTGAGAAACACATGTTAGAGATTGTCGATGAGAATCCCTAAATAAGTACCAGGCAGATCGCTCAACAAGTACAAGGAGTATCTCAATCAACTGTGTGGCGTATTAGTCACGAAACTCATGTCAATTCTTACGAGTGCAAAATAGACTAGAAACATTTTTTCGAACTGCCCATTCAATTTTTTTTCAGATAAGTTCTGAATCACCCCAATTGCTGTATCGAATAAAACTGCACTTCACGTCTATTACCCTAGCAAGCCAATTTCAGCGACTGCCAAAAACAAGTAATGGATATTTTATTGCTAATTTGTACCACTGATTTAAATTTTGTAGCTTGTGCCGTTTTGTTGTGCTGTTCTCGACAAGAAATAATAATAATTTTTTGTTCTTGCGGAGCAGTTTGATGACCTACTAACCTAATATTACACTATAGTCGACGCTTGTTGACTAGCGCGACGGGCGAAGCATGCGAGGAGCAGCATTTCATAGGCGTACTAAATTTGAATGCAATCAGATATAAAAAATATACAAAAATGACATAAATAATTGCATTACATAACATCCATTATTTTTAGAGAAAATAATAGAGAGAGTGACTAATTCACAATACAGGGATGAGTACGGAAGATACGGGTGATATGATTACCTAAGGGTGCCACTTGAGAAGAGTTAAAGTACATCCTCTCTACAAATTAGAATGCCGTCCTTTTGGACGGCGATTGCCCACCCCCACCCACTTACACTACCTGATGCGCACTCCGCGGATATCACACTTTTTGCACGAATTTTGCAACTGTTTTAATTATTTATTACAGGAAAATCTCAACTTGACAATTGCAATTAATATTGTAATATTGCAATTAATGTTAATAAATTTGTTTTGAGCTTCTGATAATCTACCATGGCATTTTCGTGATGAAAATGATGGAAAATGTTATAGGTAGTTGACAAAATTTGTTACAAATAGATATTTTTCCACCATTAAATAAATCGCGCAAATATTTGCGAATTCCACATTCAAAAGGACAAAAGGCTTTAGAATACATACACACTATTTACTATTGGTTACTAGCACTGTCACTATAACGGCCACACATTAACACTTATTGTATCATATCGTACCGCTTTCCGTATGAGCTGCATACGTCCATGTTTAGTCAATATTTAATATATTCTTCTATCCAGATTCTTATTTTTTAATATTTATTTTAAATATATCACTATTTCGTCCTTTCTATCAGTATACTCTTTTCGATTTCATTTATACGGATTAAGTTGAATCTTGTAAGATATAACAATCGATTTTTTTTGTCGAAAACTCATTTTAAAAATACAATCTTCCTTCCGAGAGTTTCCATCACTTTCCGTTTCACAGTTGTACTGTTTTACCACTTTTTTATTTGCACATATATGCTGTTCACGTTCAATTTTGTAAATGAAATACATTTTTCAACATCACTTACACTCATATTTTGACCTCGCGCTCTAAACTTTACATGTCATCATCCGATATTCCTCACTTGTTAAATTAGGACGATTTTGATAATTGCAGAGCTGGAATTATTCTCCATTCTTAAGAACACAAAATCCCAACGCCATTTTTTCAGTACGCGCTCGCAAAGTGAGAACAATTGGCGCTATTTCGCCATTGAATGGGCAGTCATTTATCACTTTTTATATTGACATACTGTCTGTTCAAATCATTTTCAAGCATTTTTTTCATTTTACACGAATTTTATAACAATAATGAATGATTATCCATTTAAAGCTATTTAAGGGTAGTTTATATAGGTTTAGGGGTAGTAGCGACATTTCCCCAGCTATCTGACGTATTTCTGGGCCATTTCTAATGTTAATTAATAATAATCAATTGATTTTTTTATGATTTATGCGTTTCCCCGGATAAGCCAAAAATCGGCTATTTTTAACATTGTCCTTTCATGTCTGTTATTACAATTTAACTTTCATATACGTATTCAGTATAGACTGAAATTAAATTTATCTCTCAAATGTAACAGCACTTTGAATGATGAATTTATCTGTATATTTAGTCAACTTACCATCAATTCCTTTGAGAAAGTAATATCTTCAAAAATTGTTTGTTATCACACTTTTATCGTCTATAAATTCGTATACTATTCAATTTTCAATCTATTTGTTTTCATAAAGGAACATCTGTGTTTAATACTGAGGGGCGATTTATGATTTTTATGTAGTGATAACTATTTTTCATATATTATAGTATAGCATACTATACAAGGTGGTCCGTTTTTCTCACATTGGTATATCCGAAATCATAAAATATACAATAGAAAGAAGTGAAATTTCGTCAAAAGAAAATTGCTACGTTCATTAGTTTTAGTTATGCATTTTTTTTTCTTATGGGCTTCATATTTGATCTTGTCAGTAACAGATGGAGAATAAAATTATAAACACATTAATATGTAATACTACCATTTTATTTGAATAACCCATAAAAATAAAAAATACAATAATTTAAATAAAAAATCTAGTTCTTGACGGAAAACTAAAGTCAACAAACATTTTGACAGATTCAACGTTTGCTAACTTTGTATTTATTGTTAAAGACAAAGTAACATTTTTCAAAGTAACATTTTGCTCTATTTTCAGCGGAAAAGGCTCTGTATCTGAAACCAGAACAGTTCATATACGGTGCACTGAATATCTCAAATAGGATTATTTTAAAAATGATGATGTTCTAACGACTTCAACAAGGTATACCGTTTTCAGAAAAAGGTAAGAGAATCGGCTGTTTCAATAGTCAGATTGATACACTAAGCCGCAAAAAAGTTATGTCATTTAAAAGAAGCATTATGTGCCATAAGTGACTCCCTATACTAGTGACGTCAAAATAAGAAATACATTTAAATTTCTCGCCCCCAAAAACCCCCGATCTCCAAAATTTATACAAATATTTGGAACTTTGTTTACAAATATCGAGAATAAAATGTTACCTGACACTCTTTTTAACCACCAACTTTTGACTAAGATACATGTGGCAACATCGTATTCTTTTATCATTAGAGATCTACTCATGCTTAAGAACTGAACTGAACTGAACTGAACTCTGTGTGCGTGAAAATGAACGTCACTTTAAAGTATTTATGTAGGAAATTATTGTATTGTTCTCGTATATTCTTATCCTCTACCAAATTTCAGCTTATTCTGTTGAGAAATAATGACGCTAAATGGCATTTTCTGAAATCTATTTCGTTTATCTTAATGGTCATCAAACGCCACAACTTTTTTCTAATTTGAGGCACCCTGTATATTTTACGGTTTCCAAGATGCCAATGGTGAGCCATGAGAAACATACCACCCTGTATACATACGTTTACTAACGAATATGACAAAAATTTGAACTCGCCAAGTAATATTTTGAAATTTAAACGTAAAATTTTCCGTGCTTCTCAAAAAACTTGTTGTTATTGTTGGGTTTTTCTTAAATGACCATGACCAATGTACGAATATACCATACATATATAACGATATACATATGAGTCAGCAAAAATGTAATAATCTCTATAACATCCAAATTTAATAAAATGCAAAACAAATCAATTTTTCATCCTGTCATCCTTTAACATAAAGTTTATATTTCTAAGTTCAACCCCTTGCCGAAAGTTTTAAACGGATGCATTATTGAAAAGTATTGTTTAAATTCATTGATAAAATATTATCTTAACTTACTTAAATTGAATGGCCAGCTGGTTCGCCGGACCTGTCTTCCCTAGGCTAAGTAAATTTTATGTATACCGCTAGCATGTTTGTGGAAGTTAGGATATGTTTTGTTAACCCACCCTGTATTCTTTTACAATAATTCAAGTCAAATATTACTTAATAGTTATAGTGGTAGATAATGTTGGCACACAAATATTAGTATAGTAATAATTGATATCTCTTATAGGTTCCACCATGCAGACCTTTCCAAAACGGCTAAATTTATACAAAAAGTCGTGCCTTATACACCCCATATACTGATCGTTTTTGGATCAGGATTAGGTAAGTGCTGAATATCCGTAAACTGGTGTCAAAAGAATAAATTACGTATAATCCAAGTAATGGGCAGGTTCTGACTTACAAAAAGTCAAGGAGAGTTTTTAATTTGTTTTCTCCACTTCCAAATGTTCGACCTCTTGTGCAACAAATTTCGCAACAGTGAAGTCTTCATTCGTGTTGTCATCGTAGTCTCCTTCTTCTCCAGAGCCCGCAAAAATATCTGCGCTATTTTCACACGCATCTCCATTGTAGATAACAGAACACTTGAGGCTTATTTTCTTACACCCTCAGCTCCACAACGCTTCTTCTTGCGCGAAATGAATTTCATGGAAGCTCCGGGTACCGGATCTTTAGTTGTTTTCACTGGAATAAGCCCAATCTTTCTTCTTTCCCAACCCCATGCTCTGGACTCTCGTGTATATTATACCAAGTCTGAACTTTGTGGCTTGGTGGTAGGTCCTAAGGGAATGCTGCTGTGTAACTTCTTTTGTAGGGGGAATGCAGCAAAACTGAGTTTCTTCTTCCTCACAGAGGAAACTTTCCGAGCAATGGGGTTGGTAAAAACGCAGAATTGAGCATCCGAAACACTCTTGAAATTCATTGCGCACAACAAGTGGTGTGGTCGATCCTGATGTAGGAAAACAAGTTTGAAGTGTTTTGTTATCGGCACATGCTGCTAAAATAGCGTAGATATTTTTATGGACTCTAGAGAAGAGGAATACAAAAACCAAAATTAAAACCTGACCGTACGAAATTTGCTGCACATGAGGAAAGTCGAAAGCGGAGGAAAGAAAAGTAGTACCGGTAAATAACGAATCATGGATTACACCTACTGGAAATACCACATGAAAAAAACGCGCCTCTCATTCCATCTCATGGTGGAGCTGAAAAAACGGTAGTACATACATATAAGTAATCGGTATTCACCGGAATTTCTTGAAAAAATGTAGCAAGTAGAAATTTGCTGAGCTTGACTTTAACTTGTGAACTATTCATCTAATTGAACAATATTACATAAAAAAGAAAATTTTATGCAGATATTCTGGAAAAACTGATTTTTGGTTCCATTTTTCCAATATGGCCGCAAACTCGAAATATTAATTAAGACACCAAACTAGACAAATCTACCAAATTTAAACTTTTGTTGACTTTTTGTAGCGAAAGCCCATGTCTTCAGTGCCTGTACTTCTTTGAAATTGATTGATTTAACAAGACCCATCCTTACTGAACATGATATTTCAGGTTCCATAGCAGATATTCTCCAGGACCCCATACAGCTGGACTACAAAGACATTCCCAATTTCCCAGTTTCTACGGTAGAGGGCCACAAAGGCAGACTGGTTTTTGGCACCCTCTCCAACACCAAAGTCGTCTGCATGCAAGGCAGATTCCACTATTATGAAGGCTATAGCTTAGAGGAATGTACGATACCAATCCGGGTGCTAGCTCTTGTAGGAGTCAAAGTACTCTTCGTCACGAACACGGCAGGTGCCGTCAATTCCAGTTACAAGACAGGGGACATCATGCTATTCAAGGACCACATCAACTTCTTTGGATTTTCAGGGAAGAATCCCCTGAGAGGTCCCAATGACGCCAGATTTGGTCCCAGGTTCCCCTCCATGAACAAGACTTACGATAAAACTATATTAAGCAAAGCTAATGAAATCATGAATAGGATGGGTCTGACGCCTCACGTACACGAAGGTGTGTACGCTATGATTGGAGGTCCGACCTATGAGACCATCGCCGAGGTAAATCTCCTGAAGACCGTGGGGGCGGATGCAGTGGGAATGTCGACCGTTCCAGAGGTTTTGGTGGCAAGACATTCTGGGATGACTATATTCGGCTTTAGTCTGATAACCAACATATGCGTTTGCTCTTATGACGATGAGAGAGAACCAACTCATGACGAGGTGTTGAAAGCTGTTAACAAGAGGGATGCAGCTCTGAAGAAGTTCCTCACCGAGTTAGTGGGTACTGTGGGAAGTGGGCTTGAAAAGTGATTGTCCTAATGGGATTTTTATTTATTTTTTATTTATTTTCTTTAATTTATATGTATATCTTAGCACATAGGCAGTCTTGCTGATTTCTAGGCGTATATAAAGAAACAACAGGGTAGTTTTAATGAATTGATATATTGTCTTTTTTATTTCATTTTTAAAATTAATCAAATTTCTTATTTTTCTGTTATCTCAGTGTTAATTTAGTTAATATATTAATTTAAGTATGTATCAGTATTATAATCAGCAAGAATGTTGTGATAGTATCTTGCATTTATGTCTAAACGTTACATGTTTTTAACATACTTATCTTTCTTGGACCAAGTGTCTGACTATTTTGTATCTTTCTTAACAAATTATTATTATTAAAAAATATTGCTTTCAAATCTCGTGATCTTTGTTGTGATAGTATATTGCACTGATGTTACAGTATTTCATTAGGGTTATATTTTATTCTAATAGCTTGTAGTATACTATACAGTATCTTTTACAAAATAAAAAACTGCAATAGAGATATAATCTTGGTTGCAGTGAATGTTACTTTCAAGATGTTTATTATATATGAACGTTAACTCTATAACTGTTTACCTCTATCATTTTGATAGTTCCTTCCGAAAGCGATCTTAAGAAATCTTCACGGGTAAAAAGCTGAAAACAGTTCGTCAGATGTTTTTAATCCTTTATATGACATTGCCGATTGGAACTGGAATAAAATGTACAAAATAACGTGTTGAAATTTTATTTAACCTTGATTTAAAAGACATAATTCTTATATAATAATGTATCAGTTCATGTATGTCATTTGAAAATTAATCTTAACAGTAAAAAATACATAGAATGATGTATTGCCTATTATTTTGAAGTTTGATATCTAGGCGGACTGTTATTCATATAGCCTTGTCGACTTGGTGGACTTCCAAACCCACTAGGGTTCCCACCAACGCCTCTCGCGCCTATGGGTCCTCGTTGCCTTCTTAATTCAGAACCTTGTCTTCCAGGATCTCTCAACATATCTTGACCTCCAAACTGACCTGGTTGACTCATGTCTTGTTCAGGTACGAATCCACCTGGATTCTGAAACATTGACGGTAACTGTGAGCCTCCCATACCATCTGGCTCAACTCTTGGTGGAAGAGGAGGTTGACTTGGACTTGGTTGTTTCTCTGGAATTAACGGAATCTGACTTGGTCTTCCAGTTGCGATAGTACCCTCATTCCCAAGGGGTCGTAAACCTCTTTGATCTATTTCATCGCCTTGCCCTACTGGATTTGGAATTCGCGCCATTGGTGGCAGTTGAGGATTCATTAGTTCCGTTTCTCCAGGATTTGGGGGTTGTCCTATTCCCCTGTCCCGATCTACTGGTAGTTGTGGAATAGTTGGAGTTGGAGACTCGCCTCCAATTGGAGGTTGTTGGGGTGCCGCCATTTCTTTCTCGCCTACTCTGAATGGATCTTCCATTCCTGGTCCCATTGGGTCTTGTTCAGGGGATGGTTGAAGAGGGAGAGTTTCATCTTGACCAGAGCTAGGTCCCATTCCTCCAATCGGTCTTATTTGTCCTGGATTTAGGCCTGCTTGTGGTGGTAACTGCGAAAAGACTTGATCTTGGTCCCTAGTTTCAGGTCCTACACCTCCCATTGGACCTACTTGATTAGGATTAGAACCCGTTGGAGACGGTATTTCTCGTGGAACTTCTCCGTTCGGTTCTGCTTGACCTATTGGAGGTGGTATTTCCACGGGGCGTCGTCCATTGGTTTCTCCTGGAGGATTTATTTGAGGAAACATATCGCCAGGACGAAAGTTGTTTCCAAAAAAGTTTTTTCGATCGTTGCCGTTATTGTTGCCAGACTCTTGTTCAAAAAAGTTAGGTCTTGGTCCAAATCTTTGGTCCCAGTTTGAAGGTCTCGCCTGACCACTGCAGTACGTCTAACATAAGTAAAATTTATGAAAAACAATAAGATTTAAGTAGCTACTAGCTTAAAGTGAACTATTTTTAATTATACAAGGTAAACAGAACATGATAATATAATAGCGATCTTTCCTATACCATATTTCTTTAAAATAATTTTTTATGATACACAATGTTAACATTTTGTAGAATACCTAATGTTTCTTTATATATATGAACTTTGGTAGATAGTAAAAATATTTTGTATCCTGTATCACAATATATTTGAGAAAAATACAGGAAAAGCCCTTATCTAATCATACGCAGTTTTTTGTTAAAGTTATGAACGAAGAAGCAGGGACATCATGTATATATATTAACAAAAAAACAAGTATTTAGAAATGCGAAAATGATTGCCAAAAGTAAAAAATGTATAACGTTCGAAGCAGCGCAACATACAACATAACAATATCTTGCTTTAAACTTGGTGTTATGAATGTTACAATCTACTCCTTCTTACATATACACTTATGTATATAAACTTTCTTACTTACCATTAAGGTTTGAAAAATTACTAGAGAAACAGAAACTGCTTGCATGGTTGACACTTGTAATGTCTTCTAGCATCAGCTAACATCAAACTGAGACTGGACAAATACCCAAAAAACATTTTATAGCCACATCTAAACAATTAAGTCCGGATTTCTACTCTTTACCGAATTAGACGTGGTGTCTGATTAAATAATATCACACTAGCTACGATAATTGCACGCAAGTTTTCGCTTTGTTGTATCCTGTTGTATAAAGAATTTTCCACACAAACATACCTATTCAGCTTTGTTGCAGATAACGCCGAAAGTCACGCTCTTTTGTTTGTTAGATCGATTTTAATTCAATAAACAAACTTGGCTATGAAATTCTCACATGATGGAGATTCCAGAATGTTATAGTCAGTTTCAATAGATCGAGGAATTAAATTTTAGGCAAATATATATCAGTTCAGTTGCTTATAATCAAATAGTAAAATGGTGGCACCTGATGATGCATATATCAAAGTTTGTTGTTACATATAGAACATACAGTGCCTGTCGTAGAGAAGAACTTACTTGTATGACAATTAATGATGTAGATGACAGCGGTTCTGTTGTTATTATAACGGTACTGAAAAAAATTCAGAACACAGAGCGTTCTAAACAGGTTGTATGGATAGATACTTTTGAAATTATTCCGAAAACCATTTCCAAATATGTTATATTGTTTAATCTGGACGTAAGGATCCTAGTTCTAGAATTTTTTCTCACCGATAAACCTGCTTCACGCTGCTTACAACTTTTTTTGCGTAATAGTACAAATAATATTGGTTTGGTTCATAAGTATTTTAAATGTATTTCTTTTTAATGAATAAAATACATTAACTATTTAAAAATATATTCTGCTTTATTATTTACATTTGCCTCCACGCCATTAAAAGAGATTCCTCGAAGGTACTTCGATAGAGAGCGAAAAAAACGGAGGCGGATGTGGAACAACCTTCCAACTTAGCTCCTGATAATCACTTTTTCAATGTAGAAGTCTAACTGCGGGCCTTATGCTGCAAAATCACTCTTTGGCCTATTTCTTGTCTTCTTAAATTGTTAAGACAACTAATTGTAGGGAATGAACCTCAAAAATAATGGTAACATTCCTCAAAAGCAATTTCATTTTGAATTAAAACGCTAAAACGATCTTTTTGTATTATACTTCCAATTGCATTTTTTCAGTTAACGACACAACTGGATTTTGATAATTATTTTATTAAGGTATAGTATGGCATTGAACAACTTTGGCATATGTCTGTAATAACAATTAATTACTCTGTTGAAAGCAATAATGCATCATCCCAGTATAATCGATTACAATACTATTAAAAGGCATTAGCTAGAAATTAAATGGAGTTGTAAATAATCCAATTATTTTCCTGTTTAATTGACTACTTACTATTACATGTAGTAAGTGTAGTGTGTTATTTCCGTTTATGTAATGACAAATTTGGAATTATTTATAGAAACAAAATACCAAATAGTTTGGTTCGCTGAAGTGGAAATATAAATTCCTGGTATACGAATACATATATTCTTTAATTAATATTATTTAGTAATACCACTGGTTATCCAGGTGGAGTCAAGTTTAAATACTCAAACTTAATGATTAGATTGTGAAATTTTAAGAAAAAATCATCACCTCAATGTCCAATGTTAATGTTTATCAAAAATCGAGTTTATGTTCCATTTAGTTAGAATACAAAATCAATTTTGATAAAAATGAACATAGAATAGTTCTGTATTAAGGTGACGAAATGTAAATACAACATACCTATCATCTCGCTCTCCAACAGACAGGCAAGGAATCAAATTCAGAGGAAAAAAATCAAATTTATCAGGTTACTCGAAAATGGCAGTTTTGTAGGAACTTATTACTTTAGGGGCCGGTTGTATAAAGATTTTGAACTCAAGTTTAATGTTAAACTGTAAATCAAAGGCAAAATAAGGTTGTATAAACGTTAAACGTCGATCAAATCGTAGTTTAAACTGACTGACCGATCTCGGCCGTTTAATAAAGTGAACTGCAGTTCAACGGTTTGACACTTGACAAGTGATTATAAACTCGAATATTGAATTATAAATTTTTGAGTATTTTTCTGCGTTTTGTTACGATGGACTACTCTAACCCGTAACAGATGATGAAGGGTTTTAGTAAATGCTGTCTTACATCCTAGAAGTGTCAAATCAAATTATTTTGTAAAGTGAAAGGAAAGTGATTTCGTTTGTTATAAAGAGTTATTACCTATATCTGTAGTGCATTTATGGAAGCATCCTAAAAAATCCAAGAATTTTTAGTTGACTCCACGTGAAGCAGAAACTGAGAATGTAAACCATTTTGTATTTAATTATTTATTATAACAGTTAATTATAAGATATTAAAGAAAAATATTATTAAAAAACTCCACACACGTATCACTACTTTATCTTTATTTGTTCTGCAATAGCAATTAATTAAAATAGATGGAAGATAAATAGCCACTACTACTATCACTGTAAGTAAGTTAGATGAAACATGGATAAAACACTATATAATTTATTATTTAAGTAGCATATATCTTAAAGAGAATGTTAAAGATATCTACAGTAAAATAAAACTCAAAAGGTAGAATATAACCTTACAAAATTGGACAAATTTCGCGCCAACTTAGGTTAAATTGTCAAATGTCACAGTTAAAAATCAAAATTCAGCAATCATTCGTGCCATATATCAATGTAAATTGGAATTGAAATTCATGCGTATTATTTACAATAATTTTTTTATTAAAATCCAGAATTTCAAAACTAACATTTATTCTTAAATGGAATAAAAAAAAGTTAACAAAGTTGTGACAAATATCTGTAAAATTTTGTTCTAAGAGGATTCCCATACTGTCGCAGATATAGAGTTCTTTTTCCTGCTCACCACTTCTACGTGAGCGTCTAAACCGTCAGAAAGTCTACTCAGTCTTCTTGCCCAGGATCCTCTTACACCTGCAAAGTTTAATGATATAACTGTAACACTGGAATTTAAAAATATACAAATAATTTACGTCTACGATAGTTTTATAAAATGAGTTTTGTTTACCTATTCTTCCATCGCTTCTAGAAGTGTTATTACTTTCTCTGAAAGCATTCAATAATTCCTCATAGTCATACTCGCTTTTCTTCAGGCCATGTTCATATTTTGCTTCTTTAGCTAATAGAGCTTCCCTCTGCATTTGAGTTTTCAGCTGAGGATAATGTTAAGTAGGTGAATAAATCAACAAACAGACATTCTAGCTACCTCTAGTGGCCATTTGATACTCCATGCCAGACTAAAAATCTACAGACAAGAACCGTTCTACATCGCATTCTATATTGCCTTAAAATAGTTAAAGTTGTTCGTCGGTCACCTCACCAATGGCATACTGATGAGAGCTAATAAGCTTGCAATCGGTATATGTCTGGTGAGCCGCCGACGAATGACTTTAGCTGTTGCTAGAGACTTTTCAGGTGTAATTCAATGCTGGTCAGGGCATAGTCCGCATAGTATCGTTATCGTTGTTTTGCGATAGAGGTCGCTAGCTTCCAATGGTGTCTAGGCCAATGTAGAATACTTCTTGTCTATGGCTTTATAGTCCGGCATGGAGTAGCGATACATGTTTATAGATTTTTTATAGATCATCCAGTATATGTTAAGAGATAAAATTATATCTAAAAGTTTTATTTACCTCTGACGGAACGTCCGGTATGACGTATTGCATAATCCCTACCAAAGCAAAGACCACATGCTAAAAACACAAGTAAAAAGTTAGTTATCCTACAACGTACAACTGTCAGTTACCTCAAAACAAACAACAAAAGCCAATCTGGCTGCGAACACGTGCCAGTATTGAGGGCTCAGTCCATATGGATCTGTTTCGTTGGGTCCATTTCTATACCCTGAAAACATTTATAATTCATTGTATTCTATGTGTTTCTATGTATGTATCAATTCAACATTACCTCTGTACTGGCAGGTATCCGGTGGATTTTCATCATCTCCTCTCATATCATCTCTGTAATGGGATGTATTGAACACTAGAAAAAGCAGAATAGTGAGCGTTATAAAGTTAAAATGTCTATAAGTTACCTGATAGTGATGCATCTATGTAACCGGTTAGGTCTTCGGTGAGGGAGTATTTAAACTGATACACCATTCGGGGAATGAAGTCGCTGGTATAGGCAATCACGAAACCCTTAAATGACGTTGTGACATTATACATTAGAGAAATATAAGAAGTGCAGTAAACATTAATAACTTCTCGGCCTGTTGTGAAGGAGGCCATTACATTTTTTGAAGGATTTCTTTAAAACAGGCCTGAATGATAGTGTAATATTGTTTATATGTTGAATTTAAAATTTTATCTTATAAATTTAATATACAAAGCAATTCCTTTCATTGCAAATTATATTGAAAAAAAATCTGATTGAAACGAAACTTGACTATTTAAATTTTTACTTTTTGGTCTGTTGTAAAGGAGGCCATTAAATTTGTTTTAAGGAAGTTTTTAAAACAGGCCGCAATGTTATTAATAAAATTTCTTATAGATTTAATTTTTTACAAAGTAATATGTTGACGAAGCAACTATTCTTTCACAAAAGTTAAGTTAGTTGACAAGGTGGCTGATGTAAAAATGAATACTTAAACAGTAAATTAACAAAATACAAAGTATATTCTTCTTTCTATAATGGAGGAGCTTATGTTATTTTTAAAAATGTCTTAATATTGATGTAATATTTATTGTAAATGTAGTAAATGTGACCTTATACGATCTAAAATTATTTAGATCCAACGTTCTTAGTATCAAAAACTACAAATTTGTAAGTAAAATTTCAAAATACGAGTAATCTATTCTCTCATATTTAATAGTTTTTATCCTTAGATATCGGCAGCGCCAAGTTCTTATACGTCAAAGTTATAGCTTCTAGAGGAAGCAAAAATTTTAAGTTTATATTATAGATACTTTTAAAGTGAGGCAATATTATTTTTTTGTAACAATCGAACATAATTTTGCTATATATTACTCTCACTATAAAAGTAAACAAACTTTGATGATTCAAGCTAAGGAGAAAAAAGTAATAATAATCTTTATTACTATCAAGATAAACTATGTGCGTTTGTGTGACGTTGCCGTCTCTCAAAAACGGTTTCTCTTAAGGACTTCAACAAGGTTATACCTTTTTCACACGAGAAAGGTAAGAGAATCAATTATTGAGTATGTAATAGCCGTAAAAAAATCTGTCATTTAAAACAAACGTGATGTGACATAAGTGGCGCCCTCTACTAGTGACGCCAAAATTAGAAACAAATTAGAATTTCTCGCCACCAAAAATTCTCGATCTCCAAAATGTTTGTAAATATTTAGATTTTTTAAAAAGTTATTTACAAACATCGATAAAAAAAATTTATCTTCGACATCCTGTATCTTTTTAACCATCAACTTTTGACTATGCTAAGATTGGCTACATTTTGTCGTCAGGTCTCTCTATGTTACATTAATTTCGGACATCCTATATAATAACTTCTCGGCCTGTTGTAAAGGAGGTCTTCGTATTCTTTCTGAATGAAGTCTTTAAAACAGGCCGGAATGTTGATATTTGAACAAATATACCAACATTTGATACGACAGCAGCGTAGGTGATCGCTCTTAAGATGCCGTACCATGCACCGATATCCTCCACCCTCTCGGCCAAAGGCCTTCTTGCCTGGGTCACCATTTTGTAAGCGTCCAATCTGATTTCGGCGATATTGTTAAGCAGAGCGCACAGTGGCGCTAGAGGAAAAGCAGCTACAAACAACGTAACAAAACCATACTGGAGAACTAGAAGAAAACAATAAATTGATTTGATTTAAAAAATACACATTATTATATAGAAAGTCTGTAAGATATGATGTTAAACTGAAATAAGTAATAAAAAATGTTAAGCCGAAAGTATTGTGTGACCATGGGTCCGAATATACAAAATAGTCAGCAACAAACTCCAAGAAGTCCACATTGGCTGATATAAATAAATGATGTAGCTTATATAGACATGCTTTCAGTTTACTCTATACAGGGTATCCGGAATATGAGTGATAAATTGTGACAAACAGAACATTTTTTTTGTTGCTGTTGATCAAATACAGAAGCCGTTTTAATATTGGCTTTCATATTCCAGACACTGTATTTTATTAACATATAACAATTTTTTAACGGTATGTTTTACAGCTGTGTACAATAAAATGATTCCAACTTAAACTGTTTATGATCCGTAATGGAATAGCCACTTTAGATTGGAAACTTTTTTTTGTTCATAGTTGCACATGGAGTTTAATGACATACTCATCTCTAAATATTCATCAAAGAGTGCTAGCCGACCAGGATCCTGCAAATGGTAGTCCTCCTCCCACCTAGTATGTTTTCTGTTCAAATCTTTTGTGTTCGATCTATGTGTTCGCCACCTCCACCAATTATAGAATGCACTTAAATAAAAATATATATTTGAAATTTGTTGGCGTGCCGAGTTTATAATAATATATACAGGCTGTATCACATAAGAGGGCCACTCCCATGTATCTCGCTTAATATGCGAGACACGTCAAAAATCTTTAATTGTTTTTTGTTGCATTTTTGGAGGCCTTTATGCTCGTAAAAACAAATTTGAGATCCATGGCCAACTTTATGAGTAATAACAAAAAAACCTGTAAAGTGCCCAAACTTGAAGGCTGTCTAACTTTTTTATTTTAAGAGATAGAGAAAACTTATTGGTAATAAATTTTTATTGCAAAATTGATACCTTCCACCTGATATAAACAGATTTTCGAAATAACGTATGTGGTTCACTGCGCCGTCTAGAGAGACGGATAAAAATTTTTTTATTGAAGCAGGCTATGGTCACAAAAAATTGCCTGTTTTTTCGTCCTTCATGCAATATACTACATGTTGCCCTTATCTTTCGTATTTATTACATTTTTTTCAATTTTAGTTAAAAAAAATGTACCTAAATATTTTCGAGTTGCTCAGGATAATGTAGAACCTGTTTTAAAGACGCCAACTGCAAAAAAATAATAAACAGAATGTACTTTTTTTATGCAAAATACAGATTTTCTTATAATATTATTTTATTACATTGTCTGTGTCAAAAGATCCAATTGCTTCTAATGTGAAAACCAATAAAATAATATTATAAGAAAATCTGTATTTTGCATAGAAAAGTACATTCTGTTTATTATTATTTTGCAGTTGGCGTCTTTAAAACAGGTTCTACAGTATCTTGAGCAACACGAAAATATTTAGGTACATTTAACTAAAATTGAAAAAAATGTAATAAATACGAAACATAAGGGCAACATGTAGTATATTGCATGAAAGATGAAAAAACAGGTAATTTTTAGTGGCCATAGCCTGCTTCAATAAAAAAAAATTATCCGCCTAGAGGGCGCTGCGAACCACATACGATATTTCAAAAATCTGTTATTATCAGGTGGAAGGTATCAATTTTGCAATAAAAATTTAATACCGATAAGTTTTCTCTATCTCTTAAAATAAACAAGTTAGACAGCCTTAAAGTTTGGGCACTTTACAGGTTTTTTTGTTATTACTCATAAAGTTGGCCATGGATCTCAAATTTGTTTTTACGAGTACAAAGGCCTCCAAAAATGCAACAAAAGACAATTAAAGATTTTTGACGTGTCTCGCATATTAAGCGAGATACATGGGAGTGGCCCTCTTATGTGATACAGCCTGTAGATACCTATATGTTGGATTAAATATTTTAAACAGCTTTGACTTACGGATTAAATAATTCGATAAAATTATTAACAATTTGTTTGCCAATCATTATAATAGACAATTGTATACACAGTTCGCTGAGGCAACCAGCGGGGTCACATACATCGCCTTTAACTCGAAAGAATTCCGATTTCCTACTAATCGTATCACCTGGGTAGTCAAAAAATCTGCCCTACAAAAAAAGAACATTATTTATCCGTACATAATAATGTGTTATCAAAAATACCGTACCTTAAAAAACGCTATGTATATTAAAGAAGAGTAAAAGTTCATAAATTCGAATAAAAATATCTTAAAAGTATAAGAGTCCTCGTATTCAGTTTGAGTTCTAGGGCTCTCTAAATTCGTTAAGTATATCGCTAACCTATGGTAATACTGAAAACAAAACACAACAATTACTAATTTGTGTATTTTACGACGCCACTTTAACTAAAAGTATTACATCCCGACCTGTTGTAAAGGATACCATCTTATTTATTTAGCTGGCTTCCTTTAAAACAGGCCGGAATGTTGTCCTAATATTTTCAAATATTTTAAATCAATCTTCAAAAATGTTTGCTCTGTTTCTTACCCTAGTAAGACACATGATGATTATTAAATTGATGACTGCTGCCGAGACAGAGGTCACAATTTTGGCATGTTTCTTCAGGAAAAAGGATTTACTCCCGTATATCACTGAGACGAGAGACAGTCTGTAGATTATTGTACCTAGGACGGCACACAACACGACGAATAACTAAAAAAATGAATAATTGAACCATATTTCGAATAGTTTTGATAATATGTGTGAAAGTTTACCATAAAAAATACTGCAGATCCAGTGGCGAATAATCTGAAGGCTTTGGACCACGTGGGCAGGTAAGGTTCTTTCTCTCTCGTTACTGGATTCGTTCTAAATGTTTTGATGCTCGTTTCGAACTCTGAAATGCCCGACAAATTAGTTGTTCCTTTAGCAAATATAATAAAATAATGGCACAACCTGGTCTAGGTTCCTCATCCTGTTCTGTCCCCTGCAAATCCCATTCCCATTGGATTACACTTTGTTTCCTTCTCCACAGTTCTAGGAAAACCGTAGCTAAAACGTGTGTATTTTTGATCACTGATGTTAAAGCATCGTTCATAAAGAGAACAATAGAAAAAAATGTTCTATATGTTTAATAAAAACAATTTTCTTGAATAAAATGTTTAGATTTCTACTGCTAGTATGAAGGATGTAAAAAAAATAAAAGAGAAGTTATACATATGCCCTAAAATCTTTGATAAACTATTTACAGCCCCCAAAGAGTAGCCAAAAAGAATAGTTATTATTTTTTAGAAATAATGATGTACAGGGTGTCCGAAATTAATGCAACATAGAGCAAGAGTAGATTCTTGACGACAAAATGTAGCCAAACTTACTTTAATCAAAAGTTGATGAAAAAGATGTCAAAGTTAACATTTTATTTTCGATATTTGTAAATAACTTTTTAAAAAATGCAAATAATTGCAAACATTTTGCAGATTGCAATTTTTGGAGGGCGAGAAATTCAATTTTTTTTCTAATTTTGACGTCACCAGTAAATGGAAGAACTTTTTGCGGTTTTGTGTATCCATCTGATTATTTAAACAATCGATTATTCTTTTTTTATCTGAAAAGGTACACTTTTTTTAAGTTCAAGTCAGTAGTAGGTTTTATATTTAAAATTTGAGTTAGTATATAACACTAAAATAAAATCAAAACTAAAGAAATTGTTCAAAATGGGCACCATTTTCTCTGAAACATAAATTTATATATATATATATATATATATATATATATATAAAGCTGTTTACAGGCCTTTTAGGCCCAGAGCTGTGTTATTCTCCTCCATTCCATTCTGTCCTTCGTTTTTCTTTTCCAATCCGTTACATTTTTCTCCCTTAGATCTATTGCCACTGCCTCTCTCCATCGCTTCCTCGGTCTATCTCTTTTTTTCTTGTAGTTAGGTTTACTCCCTACTATTTTCTTAACTGCCCTTTCATCTTCCATACTTTCTATATGCCCTAGCCACTGCACTCTTCTGGCTTTTACAAATTCGTCTATTGTTGGTGCCTGGTACATTGCATATATTTCCTCATTGTTTCTCCTTACATAGCCGTCCTCCGTCTTCTTACCCCCTAGAATTCTTAAGATTTTTCTTTCCCACCTTAAAAGGTTTTCTTTTGACTTCTTATTGAGAACCCAGGTTTCACTACCATACAGCGCTGTCGGTCTCAAAATTGTTTTATACATTTTAAATTTTACTCCTCTGGACAAATTTTTTGATTTCAATAAGTGGTTGACTGCTGCCGAACTTCTGTTTGCTTTTATTATTCTCCTATTTATTTCTTGTTCCTCATCACAGTTAGCTGTTATTAGCGCCCCCAAATACACATATTTTTGAACTTCCTCAAACTCCATCTCTCCATGCTCTATTCTCAATTTAAAATTGGTATCCTTTTATTGTCCTCCTATTCTCAAAAGTTTACTTTTTTCTTGATTTATCTGCAATCCCACTTTACGTGCTTCCTCCACAAGTTTTCTCGTTACTTCTTCTAATTCCCTACTATCTCTAGCAATAATAGCCACGTCATCTGCATAACTTACAATTTGATGACTTTTAAACAATATATGTCCTTCCCTGTTCAACTGTATCTCTTATGACCTTTTCTAGTACTAAATTAAAAAGAAGCGTGTGTCTCCTTGTCTCAGTCCTGTGTCAATAGTAAAGCCTTCCGAACATTCACCTTTTATTCGTACTTTGGATTCTATTTCTAAAGTTATTTTCAATAGCCTAATTAGTTTGGTTGGTATCCCAAATTGTTTCAAAATTTTACTTAGTTTATTCCTTTTGATTGAATCATATGCTTTCTTGAAGTCTACAAATAAAACCATTGCTTTGATCCCATTCTATGAGTCAGAATTTCCTTCACCATGAAGATTTGGTCTGTTGTTGGCCTTCCTTTTCTAAAACCTGCTTGATACTCCCCCATTTGTAGTTCTGCTATAGGTTCTATTCTCTGTTTTATTATCGTTGCCATAATTTTATACCCTATATCTAACAATGATATACCCCTATAGTTTCTGCAGTCTGTTGCATCTCCCTTTTTTAAGATTGGTATAATCAAAGCATCTCTCCAATCTTCAGGCATACATTCTCTTCTCCAGATCATTCGTATCATTTCGTATATTCTTTGTCTTAAATCCTTTCCTGCGTATTTAATGTTCTCTGCTGTTATTCCGTTTTTTCCTGGACTTTTGTTATTCTTTAAAGCTTCTATAACTGTATCTATTTCCTTTTTTGTAGGTTCTTCTACATCCACTTCTTCTTCCCTTCCCGGTATCATCTCCTCGTGCTCCTCTCCTTCCCTTAACACTCTCTTCATTCAACATATCTGCAAAGTATTGCCTCCATCTTTCTCTCACTTCTCTCATAAATTAACTCGCCGAAAATTGAAATTTGTCTAATATGATGATCATTTCTTATAACGTTACGTTTATTCGTACGATTCCAAAAATCTTCTCCAAAGAAAAAAATCACATTTGTTGAGATCTGGCGATCGTGGTGGTCAATTTTGAGGCCAATTATTTGCTCGTCCTGGCAGTAGCAAAAATGAGGCGGTATCCACGCATAAACTAAAACTGTAGTCTAAGTTGTGACGGTAATTCTTCGATTAAATCAGGGAGACTATTTTGCAGAAATTCGAAATAACTTTCATCATCTAATCGATTTGACAAAATAAATGGTCCAATTAAATAACGATCAATAATACCAGCCCAAACATTTATCTTAAACTCGCGCGGAAAATGTCTAGGAATTTATTGCATAGAGGTTTCCATCGGAATATTCATGAAAGTTATGAACATTTGTAATTCCTCTACAAGTGAAACAAGCCTCGTCAATGAAAACAATTTTCTTGTGAAAATTAATATCCTGATGAAATATAAACTCGCAAAAGGTCACTTGTCGATCTAATCGATCTTGAGACATAATAGCTCTTGCACTTTTTGAATGTGATATGGATGAAATGGATTACGTTTAAAAATTCGTTGTACAGAAGTTCTTGATAATTCAGTTTCCCGAGATAAAAGTTTAGTGTTTATTTGCAGTTCATCTTTAACTGTTTGCAAAATATTTTTTTCATCTTGTACCCTAGGGCGTTCTCGGAATTTATTGAAAAATTTGCTTGTCTCCCGAGTCCGTCTTTCAACATTATAAAATGTTTCTCTATGTCTGTGGGGAATCACTCGATTAGGAAATCTCCCACGAATCTTCCACACTTCTACAGTTTCCTTCATAGAAACCTAGTACAAATAACATGTCAACTTGTTCGCTGAATTTAAATTTGTCAGCCGTTTTCAATAACAAACAGTAGCAGAAATAAAATAGTACTATACTCGCGACAAGAATTCAGACGACTTACGTTATACGAACAAATGAATAATTAATTATATTTTCATCAAAATATTTAAGAAACTGCAACTGATAGTAATAAAACTATATACTACACTAAAAGTTTGCATTATATATTGCACTAAATTGCAAAAAATGATTGTTTTTAACGCGACAAAATATCGAAAATTACGTTGACAATAAAAACAAATGTGTAACGTCAGCCGTGACGTAAGACGTCTGAATTCTTGACGCGAGTATATCAAATTTTAAAGACAAAGCCTACTAGTGACTTTTTGATTTCTTCTAATAAACACTGTTCAAATCTTTTTAATTATTGCATTTTTTTCGTGAACACTTGGAGATTTTTTACAATTTAACAAGAGTAAAAAAGTATTTTAAATTAAATTCTGCGCGGGATATTATCATTCTTTTTAAATTTGATCAATGGAAACAAGTTTGGTGTAATTTTAAGGGTGACTCACCCTCAATGAATACCTTGTAGTGTATTAATTTACTTGAACTCGTAGTAAAAGATGGCCAATAATAAACCTAAGTCATGTATCAAATTTGTTTATTCCAAGTTAAAGTAATTCAGAGAAATTAATTTTTTTCGAAATATTTCGCCCCACTTCGAAGGCCTGTAGCTTTGCCTGTCTATACAGTATGCGCCAAAAGTATGAAATAAATTCAATAAAAACGAAACAATTATTTTTTGGGAAAAATCCTCGAACAGGTCGATTTTTAATTTAAAAAATACATATTTTTAGCGTAAAATGCGATTTTCAAATGTCATTTGTTTTCGAGTAATGACGTCATCGATTTTTTTTAAATGGCAACACCATATTTTTTTCCTTGATTCTGAAAGATCGTTTAAGTGTCTATCAGACAGTACTAAAATTTTGCCCTCTTACATAGGAAAGTTTTCGAGTAAATGACGATTGAATGTTACAAAACGTAAATTTTATCCATAAAAAAGTAATAATAGTAGTAGTAATACAATTGATTAAATTTTATACTTAAATTAAATGTTCGAATTGCCATCTACCAACTTCTTGACAATGCGCAAGTCTGTGAAGAAATTCTTCTTGCACATTATGAATGATTTCTGGGGTAACTCTGCGTATTTCGTTCCGAATGCGATTTTGAAGTTGTTCTAAATTACGTGGTTTATTAATGTACACTTTTGACTTCAAGTATCTCCATAAAAAATAGTCAAGAGGTGTAAGATCTGGTGATCTTGCAGGCCATTCTATCGGTCCGCGTCTGCCGATCCACCTCCCAGGAAAACAGTTGTCCAAAAAATCTCGTACAGGGCGCGCATAGTGCGAAGGTGCACCGTCTTGCTGAAACCATATGGTATCGTCAGGAATGTCACGGTCATTATCGTTATGAAAAATTACTGCAAGGGCTGGAACAAAGTCATTTTCTAGAAACTCTAAATATCTTTGTCCTGAAAGAGTTCCTTCAAAGAAGAAAGGCCCTACTATTCTGTCGTCAACTATTCCAGCCCACACATTTAATTTCTGAGGGTGTTGGGTATGTGCCTCTGCTATCCAATGAGAATTTTTCCGACTCCAATATCTGCAAGTTTGACGGATTACTGTACCATTCAGACAAAATGTGGCCTTATCTGAAAAAAGTATTTGCCGGTGTAAATTTCTATTTCCTTGACATAAATCCATTAGAATTTCGCAAAAGTGTAAGCGGCGATCGGGATCATCTTCATTGAGTTCCTGCACAAGTTGAATTTTGTAGGGATGATATTTTTCCTTCCTCAAGATACGTAGCACTGTGCTCTGACTAGTGTCATTGTTTAATGCAACCAATCGTGAAGAATTATGAGGATTATCCACCATACTTATCAAAATGTTCTGTTTCTGATTTTCGTTAATGCTTGGACGTCCAGGTTTTGGAATATTTACAACATTGCCAGTTTCTCTAAATTTAGACTCTACCTTACTGACTGTTGATTGGCTGATAGGGCGATCTGGATATTTTTCATTAAATAAATCGCAAACTTCCTGCTGAGTTCTAGTCATATTCCCGCATCCGATAAGAATTAAAATTTCAATTCTTTGAGTAGCAGTTAAATGTGCCATAATACTTTAAATTGAATAATAATTTCTATGTCGCTTACAATACTTATTAGAAAGTCGGTGTGACAATGACACTTTTCAAAGATTTTCACTTACGTGATCCATAAAAGAACTATGGAATTCGAAAAACTAAACTTGATAACGTTTTTGCTTTATTTTAATTGATTTACGTTTTCTAACATTCAATCGTCGAAAACTTTCCTATGTAAGAGGGCAAAATTTTAGTACTGTCTAATAGAGAATTAAACGATCTTTCAGAATCAAGGAAAAAAATATAGTGTTGCCATTTAAAAAAAATCGATGACGTCATTACTCGAAAACAAATGACATTTGAAAATCGCATTTTACGCTAAAATATGTATCTTTTAAATTAAAAATCGACCTGTTCGAGGATTTTTCCCAAAAAATAATTGTTTCGTTTTTATTGAATTTATTCCATACTTTTGGCGCATACTGTATGTTTGATTAAATTGCAATATTTTGGTACCCCCGACATGCACCTGGTGTGTTGGATCTTATGCGGAATACTCTGTATTTTTCCTCTACATTCTGTAGAATATTTGAATCAGTGACAAATTTTACATACCCCACAAACTCATGAATATTGCGAAGAACACTGTTGCTGGGTTGTCGAACAAATACGTCAGCCTGGCGAATTTGCAGCTATCTATCAGTTTTTGATATTTACAGGCCTTGTCGCATAAAGGACAAAGCGTTATGTTGCCTGGTCCGTTCGGATCACATATTTCTTTACTAGAACATACAAATTACTGTAAAAATATGCAGCTGTAAAGGTAGCTTCTTACGTTGGTATATTGTCATCACCATCTATCGTGAAAATGCCGTATAGGAAACAAAGCGTTCCTACTATGGCAGGAGCGAACAACATCTTGGTGTAAAAACCTAACCAGCAGAAGTACAGGGCTATTTTATCTCCGAAATATTTCCTTACTATGTTCAGTGGTTGTCTTTTCATCCATTTCCCTGGTCTAGCCCATTCTAAATATAGTAACTGAAATGTTAATTTATGTTAGGAGCTTTAAGTGTCACAAGGATTTTTTTCTTCGTATGATTATAGCAAAAATGTATAAATCATATATCATAATTTATTCGTTAATCTTCATCAACTATAGACCAGGGTCGATAATTTTTGAAACCAAAAAAAATAATAGTAGGATGAAATCCATTGGAAAAGGAAGAGAATACAACAAAAATGAAAGGAAAAATAATTTACGGGCGATCTGAGGTCGGGAAGTGGAAGGGGGTGAGTTTTTAAGGGTAAAAACCGGGTTGATTTCCGGCAAAACTGCAAGTCGTATGGAAAAAAGTTAAAGTGAAAAACTTTAATATTTTCACCAACCACCACTTGTTTACTTACAAAAACCTAACCCTTTCCAGATTTGTTTTATTGAACAGTGATGCTATTTGCATTGTTGTTTGAGTATACTATGATGTCATTATTTGAACACCTTGCTAATTCGGCTAGATTAGAAAAAAAAGATATGGAAGTAATGTATAATCTCACCCTTCTATCTAATATTTTTCCATCACTAGATTCCTTGTCCCATCTGCCTTCATGTAGAGGAAAGCAAGCAATGTACGTATAGTCATTTAAAAGCCTCCTAATTCCAACCTAAAATAAGCTAAATATGAATTTGTCGAAAAGCTTTAAATCATACTTTAGAAGAGAAAATAGTTCGATATCATTTTATGAGGAGCCTTAGTTTCTATTTATACAGTATGCGCCAAAAGTATGGAATAAATTCAGTAAAAACGAAACAATTATTTTTTGGGAAAAATCCTCGAACAGGTCGATTTTTGATTTAAAAAATACATATTTTAGCGTAAAATGCGATTTTCAAATGTCATTTGTTTTCGAGTAATGACGTCATCGATTTTTTTTAAATGGCAACACCATATTTTTTTCCTTGATTCTGAAAGATCGTTTAATTCCCTATCAGACAGTACTAAAATTTTGCCCTCTTACATAGGAAAGTTTTCGACGATTGAATGTTAGAAAACCTAAATCAATTAAAATAAAGCAAAAACGTTATCAAGTTTAGTTTTTCGAATTCCATAGTTCTTTTATGGATCACGTAGGTGAAAATCTTTGCAAAGTGTCATTGTCACACCGACTTTCTAATAAGTATTGTAAGCGACGTAGAAATTATTATTCAATTTAAAGTATTATGGCACATTTTAATTCTTATCGGATGCGGGAATATGACTAGAACTCAGCAGGAAGTTTGCGATTTAATTAATGAAAAATATCCAGATCGCCCTATCAGCCAATCAACAGTCAGTAAGGTAGAGTCTAAATTTAGAGAAACTGGCAATGTTGTAAATATTTCAAAACCTGGACGTCCAAGCATTAATGAAAATCAGAAACAGAACATTTTGATAAGTATGGTGGATAATCCTCATAATTCTTCACGGTTGGTTGCATTAAACAATGACACTAGTCAGAGCACAGTGCTACGTATCTTGAGGAAGGAAAAATATCATCCCTACAAAATTCAACTTGTGCAGGAACTCAATGAAGATGATCCCGATCACCGCTTACACTTTTGCGAAATTCTAATGGATTTATGTCAAGGAAATAGAAATTTACACCGGCAAATACTTTTTTCAGATGAGGCCACATTTTGTCTGAATGGTACAGTAAACCGTCAAACTTGCAGATATTGGAGTCGGGAAAATCCTCATTGGATGGCAGAGGCACATACCCAACACCCTCAGAAATTAAATGTGTGGGCTGGAATAGTTGACGACAGAATAGTAGGGCCTTTCTTCTTTGAAGGAACCCTTACAGGACAAAGATATTTAGAGTTTCTAGAAAATGACCTTGTTCCAGCCCTTGCAGTAATTTTTCCTAACGATAATGACCCTGACATTCCTGACGATACCATATGGTTTCAGTAAGACGGTGCACCTCCGCACTATGCGCGCCCTGTACGAGATTTTTTGGACAACTGTTTTCCTGAGGAGGTGGATCGGCAGACGCGGACCGATAGAATGGCCTGCAAGATCTTGTCTATTTTTTATGGGGATACTTGAAGTCAAAAGTGTACATTAATAAACCCACGTAATTTAGAAGAACTTCAAAAGCGCATTCGGGACGAAATACGCAGAGTTACTCCAGAAATCATTCATAATGTGCAAGAAGAATTTCTTCACAGACATGCGCATTGTCAAGAAGTAGGTGGATGGCAATTCGAACATTTAATTTAAGTATAAAATTTAATCAATTGTATTTTATTTTACATACCTCAGAATTGTTACTTTTTTATGGATAAAATTTACGTTTTCTAACATTCAATCGTCATTTACTCGAAAACTTTCCTATGTAAGCGGGCAAAATTTTAGTACTGTCTGATAGAGAATTAAACGATCTTTCAGAATCAAGGAAAAAAATATGGTGTTGCCATTTAAAAAAAAATCGAAGACGTCATTACTCGAAAACAAATGACATTTGAAAATCGCATTTTACGCTAAAATATGTATTTTTTAAATTAAAAATCGACCTGTTCGAGGATTTTTCCCAAAAAATAATTGTTTCGTTTTTATTGAATTTATTCCATATTTTTGGCGCATACTATATTTAATGTTCGTTATGAAATTTTACTGTATCAAACTATACTTACTTTATCAGTGTCGTCAAATTTTACCCTTAGAAGAATTTGCATAACTATAAGACTTCTCTGAGCACTTGAATAGCTTGTCACCCTGTCTTTTACAACAAATCTGAAAATAGTAAATTTTGTAGTTATTCTTTCCTTGCAAGAAGTGTAAGGCTGTCGAAATTATGTTACATACTGTTCTTCCCTATCCGCTCCCTCAGTGGCGTCATAAAACGAAGGCTCCTGGGGTATCAAATCATGGTTGTATTCGAAAAATTCGTTCCACTTCTTTTTCCATTTCGCCCACAAAGTTTCGTCCTTGCCTTTGTCTTTTTGGTCGTCCTGAAAACGTTTCACGGTAAAAATATTAAAGGTATCCGTCATCGACGTACCCAAGCTTTGACGGAAATTGTTATGAACCTTTTTATCGGCAGTTTCATACCCATAACGGCAGCGTATCTCGTTTTGGTTTTCCAAGGCAGGTGGATTTTCAGAAACCAAGTTTTTCCGTCGAAGGAGATGTCCTTATGTTCTAGTTCTAGTTCTAAACCTTCCTTCACAAGGTTTTCCTTTTAAAAAACGAATTATAAGTACAGCGTGTTTCAAAGTCGATGGTATAGACTTACTGTGAGGATAGAAAAAATTTAAATAAAATCGAATGAGGTAAGATCCAATTTTATTATATAACAACCAACATTCAATTATTTCGCAACGACTACTTGATCCTTCCACATCTAATGTGATTTAACTATAACTTTAAGCGGAAGGTAACACAGAAAAATGTCTCTAATAAAAGTTTATTAGAAAAAAAGAGAGCTTTTTATCAGGAAAAAAATGGGTATGTTTCTGTCAAATTCCAAAGATAATACTTTCGATTGAAAATGGAGCTTACCTCATCCCACGTGTCCCAAAATTATTAAATTTTTAGGATTATTTTATATTTTTTTTGGAGTTTGCATAGGTCGTACTTTGATAACATACCATTCTGTTTTTTTATATATTTTTAGGTATTAATAATATTGTGTGAAACTAACTACTCAGTGGACAAAAGCCCCAACCTGCGTTGAATTACACCCACAATATCTACCCATATATTCCTTATTATTAGCTTTTGTAACATTTTTTACTGTTTTAGTAAAGTATTTTAATCTAATATAAATCAAATCTCCTATAATTCCTATCAATGAAGTCATATGTATGTTCTCTGATACCAAACATCTAAGGTATGCTAATGAACAATTTCACAGACAAAGCTCTATTCAATAATTATCTAAAGAAAATAACCTAATTTACTAACCTGCTAATGAAACACCCTATAAATATCTAACATCACTTTTTGGCAGTAGGAACACGACAAATTCAACCACAATAGATGAGATCTGACCTATTTCTGCATTTTTAGGATTGCTTCTTCAGGTGGTCTCCTTTAAGTTGAATCAAATATCTAACTATAAAAATTATTATAAATATATATGGGTAGATATTGTGGGTGTAATTCAACGCAGGTTGGGGCTTTTGTCCACTGAGTAGTTAGTTTCACACAATATTATTAATACCTAAAAATATATATAAAAAAAAAACATTTACATAAAAGGTGAATATTTTTCAAGTAGGTATTGTCATATTTAATTCATTGACAGGATGTCACTTTTTGTCATTGTCGATATTTAACTTCAAATAATTTTAATTTTTATAATAATTTTTATAGTTAGATATTTGATTCAACTTAAAGGAGACCACGTGAAGAAGCAATCCTAAAAATGCACAAATAGGTCAGATCTCATCTATTGTGGTTGAATTTGTCGTGTTCCCACTGCCAAAAAGTGGTTAGATATTTATAGAGTGTTTCATTAGCAGGTTAGTAAATTAGGTTATTTTCTTTAGATAATTATTGAATAGAGCTTTGTCTGTGGAATTGTTCATTAGCATACCTAGAAGTTTGGTATCAGAGAACATACATATGACTTCATTGATAGGAATTGTAGGAGATTTGATTTATATTAGCTTAAAATACCTTTCTAAAACAGTAAAAAATACCATTCTGTTTCAAAAATGTCTGCTCCCACTTGTATTGCAGGTGTTGTGAAGCTTGATTGCAAACGACATTATTTTATGGCTGTTTATGTCCAGAGTACGTAGATTTGGGCAGATTTCTCATCAGCTTAGTGAGTTTGAGAGGTGGTCCGATTGTTGGGTTGCTCGAAGCAGGTTTGTCGGTGAGGGAAATTTCTAGAAGGAGTAACAGATCCTTATGTACCATAGTCCTACGTTATCAAAATGCTACCTATGCAAACTCCAAAAAAACTTAACAGATAAAATTGAAAATTTTATCATTTTTTAATTTCGCCGAGCTAAGTAAACATGCAAAACATCAACTTAAAATAATACTGAATGGGAGTTTACCTTTTTTATCAGGTAGTATATTTAGAATTTATTTATTTATATTACTTGACATTGACTATTACCTGAAAAACTTTTCTCCTGTCTCTCCTTTTTGCTTCTGCCTCCGTCATCACTCCCAGTTCTTCTTCTTCGTAAACCAAAACCATATCAATTTTTCTCCTACCATCGCGGAAGTACAAACTTTCCGGATCCAAAACCTGTATGAAAAAATCAATAAATAAGAAGAAGACGAAGATGTTGTAGCATCAGTTACAGAACTATGAACTTGAGAGAAGTTAAAAATTACCTCTTCCTTTTCAGGAGTGACAGGAGCAGACATCTCCGTGAATTCTTGGGGGTTATCCTGGACCAGAGAAGGTAGAGGTGTCCCAGGTAGTGTCACCTGGGAATCGTCATCGAGTTGTGGACCAAAGGCGTCTTTGAGAGTTGAGAAATTGTTCAATTTCGGCTAGAAAATGATAGGTGTCTGCTTTAATTTAACCTTAATCATATATTACGTAATATCCATGCAATTTCAAAAAAGCATCAGTAATGCATTTTTAACCTGCCAAAACATGTTATCTAATTATTTATGCAACAAGTACAAAAAGTAAGTGTTTATTGCTATAAGCACTTTTGTGTACGAGTTGCATACAATATATTTTCTTCGTTCATACAAAAACCAAAAAATGTTTTATTTAGATGACACTAAGTGTAGGAAAATATGACATCGTTTATGTTTGTCATGATGACAAAAAGCTGTAGTAGAATGACAGACGAATGCAATAAACATTTTATTGCACTAGTGCAATAAAGTACCACTTTCTCCACTAAATGTAGTTCAATAAAGTTTTGCTTTTTGCATGAACGTAGAAAATAGTTATTTATGCAGCAAGTGCCAAAAGTAAGTGTTTATTGCCCCCGACGTGAAATTGCCTCGTCAAGTGTAATAAACACCTTACGAGTTGCATACAATATTTTTCTACGTTCATGCAAAAACCAACAAATATTTTGTAATTCAGTTGATATTCAAAGGAAACTATTTTATTTTTAATAAATTGCATTTTCTAGTAATTTCGTAATGCAGAATATAATAAATATGGTTGAAAATAATATAAAATATGCAATTGCTTAAAACGTAATACAATCTCGCAGAAAATGGGCTAAATATAACGTCGACTTGAACGTTTATATTTGTCATGATCACAAAACGTTGTTGTAGAATGACAGAGGAGCGCAATAAAAATTGTATTGGACTAGTGCAATAAAGACCCGTTTTTTTCGTTAAATATAGTTCAATAATAGCTGTTTATGTAATCAGTTATGAAAAGTATGATTTCATGTACGAGTGCGGGACGAACGGAGCGCAATATTGCACAAGATTTTTTCTAATTTTGACGAAAAATGAGAAATACTAGTTTCCAATTTTAATCATTTATAAGTATAATTTAAATATAAATTTTCTGATCTATTCTGTGAGCTGATCGTTACTACTATTATTAGGAAAAATGTCTGATTTACATTCAGGTTCTGACGATATACCGAGCGATATCGAAGAAGCGGCAAATGCCGTATCTTCACTGATTCCTGAAAAATCAAAATGAAAAATTTGAGAAATGGCGTGAACAGAAGGAAGTAAAACACGTCAATGAGAAAGTACTATTGGCATATTTTGAAGGTAAGAAGAATTTGAAGACTTCTGCTCTATGGAGACAGTACTCCATGTTGAGAACTGAGCTGTCTTTCAAAAAAGGTATAGACATTAAAACATACAATAGTTTGATAACATTTTTGAAAAGGCAGATGCATGCCACGCTAAGAAATCAAACATTTTTTCAATAGTAAATATTGCGAAGGTTTTGACGGAGGTGGATATACTCGCGTCAAGAATTCAGACGACTTACGTCATGCGAACAAATGAATAATTCAGTATATTTTCATCAAAATATTTAAGAAACTGCAACTGATAGTAATAAAACTTTATACTACACTAAAAGTTTTCATTATATATTGCACTAAATTGCAAAAAATTATTGTTTTTAACGCAACCAAATATCGAAAATTACGTTGACAATAAAAACAAATGTGTAACGTCAGCCGTGACGTAAGACGTCTGAATTCTTGACGCGAGTATAACAATAATTTTTTAATGGCTAAGGTAACTAATAATTGCTTAATTTAGTTGTCAGTTTACTAATTCGCATTTTTTGCTTTAGGTTGTGTTGGTTGTGGAAATAGCCGGTGCATGTCGGAAGTCAGAATAAACGTTTTTACGTGTTGAAGATGTTACAGATGAGGAGACGTATTTTCGAGTAAATATTCCAAATACAAAAACTAGAATAATTCGTGAATACGTAATCACCCGGGAGAAGGACGTTGACATTATCAGGAAGTATAGAAACCTACGCCCGGAAAATATTAAACGCAATAGATTCTTTGTTAGATATAGAAATGGTAAATGTGGTACAACCAGTAGGAATTAATACTATTGGTCAGTTACCAAAGATGATTGCTCAAATGATTGATTTACCGAATTGTGCATTATTCACGGGACACTGTTTCTAAGATCTTCGGCCACTTTACTTGCAGATTCCGGAGCCAATATTTTAAAAATAAAGCAACATGGCCGGCGGCTGGAAGTCAAATTGTGTTGCAGAAGAATATGTTGAAAATTCTATAGAAATAAAAAACCAATTTCCGGTGATATTCTCAGAGAAGCGAATAATACCAATAATATATCGCGGAATATTACTCCAAATTCAACAAATAATATTTTTTCTGGAATTAGTTTCACTAACTGTATCAACTGCGTTGTGAATATTTATAATTAAATAATAATAATTAAAGTGTTATTTATAAAATGACTGACATAAATAAAAGTGACTTTATTATTTTTTTGTTGTATTTTGTTTAATCCTTTTTTGCAATTAGTGACATAACGAACTTTTCGTAACCAGTTGCATAATGTTTTTCATTATGTAACTAGATATATGAAAGTAGAACGTTTTGGCACCTGTTTCGATAACAAAAGATGTTATTTTATATGTCAAAATTATAAAATGATGATTTAAAAATATATCTAATTATGGCGAGACAACAACTTTTTAAAATGAAAAATATGATGAAAATTATTACCCTTGATTACAAAGAGAAAATACTAGTTCAAATTGCGGATAATCCAAAAACTAGTTTCAGACGATTAGCGGAAGCCAAGAGAGTTTGTAAAATATCAGTTTTAAACATATTTTCCGAAGAAAAAATATCATATTATCATTTTACACTTGTTCAATTGCCTGTCAATCTCCCTTCAAGATATCAATTTGCAAGTGATATTCGGAACAGACAAACTACTGTGGAGCATGATATGACACGACATAGCATGTGGATCATTCAATTTTCATCAATTACGTAAAACACGTCCAATAATCCATACCTGCGACGTCATGGTTGTAGTTTTTACTCAAGGAGCTTCATTCAGTTGTCAATAATACAAACAAAGGCGCCTACGCAGGAAATAGGGATCTACGAACTTGTGCTTTTTTTAATGGAAGAAGGGAAAGAGAAAATTGGATTTTTATATATCAACATAAACCGGTCAGCGAATTTGTAAGGTTGGGGTATTTTTAGATCTTCGTGTCAGTCTTCAGAAAAATAGAGAGGGAGAAATCTTTTATTTAATTATAAAATAGCATGTGCATTGAATTGCTCTTTAACTGAAATATTCTTGATGGAGAGTGATCTAATTATGAGGAAGTATAAAATTTTAAAGATAATCTTAATTTAAAAAAAAAAATAGTTATTCATAATATTGTATTGTATCGGTCAGTGGTTGCACGGTTTAAGGCATCAGTACTTGAATCGTGGTGACTGGATCGCTGTGGGTTCGACCCCCACAGCCGGCAGACCTTCTCTGCGGGTATGGTAAGGTGGAAGAATGTTGGCTTGAGTCAATGTGAGAGATTGATACCGGTTGACGTTTGACTACCCCCCTAATTAATGAGCTTTTCCAGGTTTGCCTCATTCCTGCACTGAATGGTGGTTAGGGTCTACCAACGTAAGTCGTTCCTGGGCGCAAATGCAATTTTTGGACTAAGTGTTAAAAGTGACATTTTATTTTGTGAGAAGGAAAGAAGCACGGTGACGAAGGCGAAGTGTCCCATTCCTTCAAACAAAATAAAATAGCACATATATCATACACTATTTTGTTCTGCAAACTCCATTAACAGTACCATTCAACGTATTACGTTGAAATCCAGTGTCCATGAATGAAAACTTAAATAACTAAATAAATCAGAAAATTCTTCATATTTTAGTTATTTAACAAAATCTCTTCTTCACAGAAGTCAAACTTTATGTCAAAATTCTACAATTTGAAGAAAATATTTACATCTGGCAACGTTGATCTCGTAGTATCTACTACATTCCACTCCACAGGTCGCAGTGCGCGGTGCGAGGGCGACACGTGCTCATAATAATAATTTTGTAATTTTTTGCAATTTTTTATAAAATCTTAATCAGTTTTCATAGTCGATATATGATGGCCTATATTATTTTACTTCATTTGCTTTTTTAGTTTAGCTTAGATTTTTAATATTCTGGATTATAAGCAACGGATTTTGAATATTTATTATAACTATTTCAAACTGTATTCTGTGTTGTGAGAGAAATTCTAAGAAAACCATTCACAGTCAAGCATATTTAAGGGTACTTGTGATTATTATGTAGAAGCACCTGACATTGTAGCTGTGTGAGTTTTTCACATATTCAGTACAATACACATATTCCGGATACCCTGTATACGGGGTAAAGTAGAGGTCAAAAATCCAAAGGCATATTATGTTGCCAAAAATAAGGGTTTCTTTGTTATATAAATGGGGGGTCATAGGACAGCCATTGTCCAGCTACAGCGTGTGAAAACTTGAGATAATTTAATCAAATTCGGTTTAGTATGGCAGTAGGTATGTAACAAAAAATTACCAGCTTTAGAAACTTATCAGTGACGGTATATATCATTGACCATTATTTGCCAAAAATATAGATATATAACCCTGTACATTATAAATAAAATAGGTCATCATATGCGCCATTATATTATCTTCATTTTTTGTTCCTTTACAATTTTTGTATTCCAAACCGATTAACAACAAAATTGATTTATTTGATCAAGTGCATTTTTACGATACGTACTCATTACCTACATTACTTAAAATAATAACAAAATAATTAATTAACAATGGAATTACTTTACTATATTTAATATAACAAATGTTGGAAATTGTCACCTTCAACCAAAATGTCTGCTTCAGATCTTCTTGAAATTTCAAAAAGAATTTCAACAAACTAAAATGTGGGGAGCCGTTAAATAGTTCAGGTAAAACGTTTTCAAGAAAATGTCTGTAGGAGCACCGGTTAAAGTTCTTGGTAAAAAGCAAGACCCAACAAGAAAATTTCCAATAATACTCACCCATACATTCAAAGGAAACTGATGTTCAAATCGAGATTCCATTAGGCATTAGGTTTTCATCAGGCCAAACGTATTTATTGTTTAAAATTATTATAGCATCTCTGGAAAAATTAACTTTGTGGTAAACAACATGGCAGTAGTAAAGTCACCATTTTGATCAGTTTTCTGCAAAATCCAGTGGCAAAATTGTAAGTGAGCAGGATAGTCTTGCGGCAGTAAGCCTTGAACCTTTTGTATGTGATACGGGTATAACTGTTGACTAAACTAATTTATGATTCATATTCAGATTTGCAGCGATATTCCTGGTACTAGTATTTCGGTCTTCTCAAATTTCCTGTAGAATAGCTTCTTCCAACTCAGGCGTTCTAACACTCAAAGGTCTTCCAGGAATTGGACCTTCCTGAAATGAACCTGACTCCAAAAGACGTCGATAAACATTTCTGAATATTCTTGAATTTGAAATTGAATAATTTGGAAATCTTTCCATATAAATTCGCCTAGCCTCAGTACCATTTCCATCTGCAAGGCCATAAATGTAGTCCATACTGGCCATTTCAGCATGTGAAAATGCATCATCCATTATTAATACAAAAAAGTGTAAAGAAACAAAAAGTGAAAATAATGCAATGGCGTATATGATGACCTATTTGATTTGTAATATTGTCACCGAATTTGCCCTGCTCGCACCCAATTCGACGACTGTGGTAACGCGAAACGCTAGATTGCCGCGATCGCCCCTATACGATTCAGGTAAACAAACAAATAATGCCGGGTATCGAGGCGCAACTGGAAAAATCGACAACAATGGTTCGAGACTTGGATCTAGAGATGCTAGAAAATATATTGGGAATCGACGAGAAGCGTTCGAGTCGTTCGATAAAATGGATCTAGAGATGCTAGAAAATACCTGGAATATTCATTGGGTCTATAAAAGAAGAATAAACGGCCGAGTCAGTTAGTTTTGGAATTACAGTCTTAAGGTGTTTAGTTGGGAATTTCCTGGAGATTCAGAGCGATTGAGATTGTGATTAATTTAATAGTGTTTAGTTGAGTTGTAATTAGTATTCGGTAGTGTACAGAGTGTTAATAAAGATAAGTGATTAATTATCGGATTGTTTTCTGGTAACAGAAAAAGACGGATTGGGAAATCCGTGACAATATTATAAAAGTGATATTTTTCTTTGGTAAATAATGATCGGTGATACCTACACCTCCGCCACTGAAAAATTCATAAAGATGGTAATTTGTTCTTTCATACCTACTGTTATACTGAATATGCACACCGGTTGGTTAAATTATCTCAAGCGGTTTAGAAATTAAAGAATGAGTTTTTTTTATTTTTGACACATTATAGCTGACAGTGGCTGACAATTTTTGACAATGATTGTCCTAAGACCTCACATTTATATAACAAAAAACCCTTATTTCTGACCCCAGAATACGCCCCTGGATATTTTACCGCTACTTAAGAAACACCTTGTATAGTTGTAAACGTTTCTCGATTCGCTTATATAAAATTACCTTTTCAAAGGGCAGTGATCCTCTCCTGTAAGTCCTCCGTCCGTTGCTTTTGGGACTTTCCTCGATCCCATTCAAATTGGAGTCTTGCTCTTGGAGCAGAGAGGACCTAGAGTATCGCGTGATGTTGTGCAGCGAATGAGATCGGCTCATATCCCCCGGGCTAACGATGACGGTGCTGTTCACCTGAGGAGTGGGTTCTCTCTCGAAACGTACGCCGAGGGGTACGTTTAGGCTGCACGTACTTTCGTTGCTCGCCCGCCTCGAGGAACCTAAATTCACCCATGTACCTTGTTAAATACCAGCAAAATGGAACTACTGGTGTTACTTTGTACCAATGAATAACAAAATAAACGTACAGAGTGTCCTGATGTCGTTGTAATTGCATATTGAAAACTAAAAGAAACAGAAGGATGCGGCGCTGAGCTACTCTCTCGAAAAACATAAGATGTCGCAATCAGAACTTTCATAGATCTTTTCGTTTTTGGGATACAGGGCGAAATTTAAAAAAATAGTGGCATAACGTTTTTCGCACAATCGCATTTATCAAATAAAATAATAAAAAAATTATTTTGATTGCTGAAATGGCGTGGCCTATCTAGCATGTTTTGAATTTATTTTGTTGGAAACCAAAAAAACAATTTGAATTTTGAACAATTGTGTTTTGTTGTCAAAACTGTGCTTATAATGGCTGATAAAGACGATTCGGAGGTAGATTCGGAGAATCGTATCAAATAGGTTGTGGGTCATTAATTCCCACAAAATCAAAGGTGAGGTATGAAAAAGTATATGATGCCTTCAGGAAATTGTTGAATGAGAAGAAAGCGGAGGTATCTGAAAAAACTTTGCTAGCTTATTTTGTTTAGAGAAATTTAAGGTTGAAGTCTCCGGGAAGCTTATGGGCAGAGTACTCTATGCTTAAAAGTACGATCAACTTAAATAATGGTGTCGATATATCGCAATTTAAGAAGTTAGTAGCATTTTTAAAGAAGAAAAATATTGGATCATGCGAAAAATCAAAGGTATTTACTAAAGAAGAGATGAACAAATTCCTGCTGGAAGCCCCCGATGAAACCTATATTATGATAAAAGCAGTGATGATAATGGGAGTCGCTGAGGCTCTTGGGCGTGATGAACTTATGACATTACGGATGTAGGTTCAGCTGTCATTGTTAAAGTGCCTGATACCCAAACACATATTACTCGAACTTTCACAATCACTGACAAGGCCAATGAAAAAGTCCCTTTTTTGACGATTTTGCGAAAATATACAGGCTTAAGACCTGAGGAGACTAACTCTCGTCGATTTTTCTACTCAGTTTGTCAAGGAAAATGTGTAGATAAATCAACTTATGGGTATAAATACATTGGGACAAATACCACAAAAAACTGCCGAATGTTTAAAACTGCAAGATCCAAAATCCTATACTGGACATACTTTGTTAGCAAATACTGGAGTTGATATTATAGCACTCAAACGTCATGGGGGCTGGAGATTCTAGTGATAACATTAATGTATTATTTGACTAACAGAAAATGTAATTTTAGGTCATCTGGTGTCGCTGAAGGATATGTTGCAGAGTCTTTAACAAAGAAAATAGAGTTTGCTGATAAGATTTTACATACCAACAGCGGCAGTGACAATGAATTTGACTCCATTCCAGTGTTTGAAGACAGAACTACTGAAGTTTATTCTAATCCTAACATATCTAACTCAATAAGCAATACAGAATATTCAATTACTGTAAAAGCAATAGATAAAAACGAGGGAAAAACTATTACGTTTAGGAATTGTACAAATTATACCTTTAATTTTTACAATAAATGAACCCAGCATTTGTTGGTGAAAAGAATTACTGATTTTTACTTACCGCAGCACTATTATTTTTTTGATTTCTATGGAAACAAACCACAGTGTTGTATATTCAACTTATACAATGTGTCAACAATGACAGTAAGTGCATATTTCAGAACGGTTGTGCGAAAAAATCATTAATAAGAAGTAAAGTGATCTACAATATTATTTTAAAGAAACGGCTGAAAAATATTGAAAAAATATTTAGAAAGTTTAAATGTTTCATCTGAATAAACATATAAAAATAATTAACAAGCAGGAAATTATTCGACAAAGTTATAAAAAAAAACTGTTGAAAAATATTTAGAAACTTTAAATTCTTCCTCTGATGAAAATTTTAAATATAATCATGAAAATGAATTTTGGTTTCTAGTTTTTCAATATTTTATGATGTTAACAATCTGCTAGATATAGCATACAAAGTATCGACTATTTGTTATATAACATACCTAATTGTCGTATACATTTTTCTTTAAGTGTAATTAAGGTAGAATTTATTAACCAATTTTGTATAACTATATAAAAATGCATGGCTAACTATGCATTACAGAACATCACTTTTATCCCTTTAATGGTTTTTGACAATTTACAAAATATAAAGTAGCAATTGTTATACATATATCGTTGTGAAGGAAAAAAATAATTGAGGCATCCTGTAGATCTGGTAGTTTTCTTTGAACTGTTATGAATTTGTTTTCTTCATGATTTTTGTACTTTGGATCTGATATTTGCGTTCTTTTTAAACTTGTAAAAATGTTACTATTTTTTTGATTTTATATACAGGGTATTAATTTTTTTATTATGTGCGTTATAGTTTTACAAATTTAAATAGTTAGTATAACAATTAGTATTGCCTAAAATTTTCTTAGAAAGTGAAAATAGGGTATAATATTGACATTTAACAAGATTTGCATGATGTTATAAATTTACAAATATTTTTTTTTGTGCACTACTACAAAAACCATAAAATTTCAGCCAGCATTATTCAAAAAATTTAATACTGGCATAATTTTCCTTCTACCTGTCGAAAAGATAATCAAAAACGGGCAAAAGATAAAAAAGATGAAATTTTTAAGGGAAATATTCACCCGAGTGTAGAAATAAAATCCTGTTGAAGATTTTGCGGCACATCCTTTTATTTACTTCATGTAAATATTTTATTTTTGGTTCATTTTGAGTTTATCAAAAAGGCGGTAAACATATGTTTATGCATATCCATCAACCCGATATCTATTGTATTTTATTCTATATTCAGTCAAAATGATTCAATTGTAGAACAAAAAATAAATTATTTAATGTTGTAAACCAAAAGTTATACCTAACTAATCTTGAAATCAAGGGGCATGCTACTTAATTTTCGTATCTTGCTTCTCCAGAATAGACGCATCGCTTTTTTTCTTTTATTATACAGATCATATTATGACCTTACTATTACTCAAAAAGTTATCCTGCATCCTTTTTAAGCCACTAAACTCTTTCACAGCACTTTATTTATATAAAATATGACCGACCTAATTTTGTTCAACATGCACTGCACGTAGATTTTGTGATAAAACCCATACATGAGTATTTCTATAGCTGCATGTCAGGTTATTATTTTAATGACAGTTGTGAGGAAGTAATTAGCGTTTAATTTTATTCGAACTGGCTGCAACTTGAATAATTGAAAATAAATAAATATATTCTTGTATAGGTGTAACATTGTTCCGTAGTTTAGAGTTATATTACTTGATTCAAAAACTTGCTCGAAATAGAGAAATAAACCTGCTGCGATTTTCCCAAGTGGCAGGTATTAATCCAACTATTAATAATTTATCTTGTTAGAAATCTAGTATCATGACAGAATTTTACATTGGTTAGCTTGATCCAGCGTTTATGCAAAAGAACATAAACAAATAAAAAAGTGAGCTAGCAGAAATAACGATTTTATCAATAATTTGAAACTTATAAAAAAAATCACAACTCACCGTTAGATTTTGGTGTCAATTCTGATTCTATAAAGAGAGAATTTACATCCCTCTGGTTGCTTTCCATCTTCGTATCTCTGTAGAGCTTCAACTTGAATAAAGTCATCAAGAAGAAAACTTGATGAATCACGTCGACGACAAAACTACACTACGCACAAAGAATTCGCTACGTTTGAAATAGATTATTAATATTATTATTAAAAAACTTAAGTTAAGCTACGAGAAGTTTTTTCGAAGCACATTTATCAAGTTGGCATGTTGTCCCATTGTTTCAAACCGACCAACTGTCCGCTTTTGACATATCCATCAGATCCTTATCGACGAAGAATACCTTAATATTTTATAGAGAAATGCCATAGAAACGATAATATACACATAAAAAATCAATTTTAACCTATATATTTCCGACAGATAGATGATAATGGCGGTTTAACGCCACTTTGTCTGCTCTCTCTCTCTACCTAATCAAAAGGGTTAATCAGAAACTTTGTTGTATTTATGAGGTTATTATTTTATTACTTTTGTTGGAAAGAAATCCCTCACGGGACACATTGTAATCATTTATATGGAATATACCATGATAGATGAACAGGAATTAATGATCCCATAAAATGACTAGAGTCAGTTTCCAGACCTGACACCTTTAGATTTTTGTTTTGAAAGAAAAAAATATAATTGCATGCCAAGATATTTCTCGAGACATTTTAAAAAAAGACACTCAAAAAGAATTCCGACAATAATTGGATGTGTTTATTTGAAGAAGGGAGTCACATAGAAAATAATTTATAGTTGATATGTTGAAACCTTAAAGTTATTTTTGTTTGCTTGTTATTTGTGTAATTATATTAATTTTTAGTAACTATTGTTGTCATTTTATGGTTCTAAATTTATTTATTATAACAAATATAATAGTTGATAAGCCTTCGACAGTCAAGCTGTCTATTGTTTTCCATGGAGATCGAATTAAGTCAGGCCTAATTCCATTTTGTTCTAAATATTTCAAATAAGCGCGTTTTGACATTTCTGCCACTAGCATCTCTGGAACAGAAAGATGGTTCTTGTTTTCAATGTTTCCTATACATATATTTTTATTTTAGATATCACTGGTTTTAAAGAAAGGCTTGTATATCTGACTAAAAGCAACAAAAATAAAAATTGAACAACAATAAATTGCTAAACTGTGTTACAAAGTTACAAACTAAAATACAATTAAGGTTAAGCAAAAGTTTCTATAAGACAATTTGTTCTTTGTATCAGTATTAAAAAAGTAAACAATAGAAGGATTTCTAAAAATCCTTCATACTGTAACATGCAGTAAATTTACACTTTATTCACGTCATATATCAATGTAAAGAATACCAAATCCATACTCTATTACTAGAATATCCATGTGAATAGCGTACATTTACATTTTTCATGTAAAATTACATGATTTTTTCTAAAAATATATAATTACATTTCATGTATATAAAAAAATGAGTAAAATTCACAAAATGTATACTATTTAAATCAGTAATGAGTTACTTTATATAATTTTAGTGTTGTGACAAACTCAAAATAGTGATGATTTTTCATTATATTGTGTTGGTTCTTACACAGTTTTTATGAAAATTAGTCTATTGACGTGTTTAATTTTTTACGAGTTGTAAATTATTACTTTATAAATATTTATAATAATTATTATTATCACCATTAATAACATTATGAATATTCCAAACAATTATAATTAAATTAATAATAATAATAAATAGGTAATAATAAAATTCTTATAAATAATTATGTCATAAAAATATAGTCTATAACAAGAAAACCTGTTTAGTTGGTAGACATTGTGGACGCAACCATAATGAAACAACAAAACACAACTTTGCTATAACAAGTTGTATAAAATAAAGGTTGAAATTATATTTGTTATATTAAATATGTACTTTGGTGTCACAAAATACTCAGTGGTGTTGTATGAAAGATGAAGTTCAAACGGTGCTTTATTGAATAAACTGTTTAAATCAATAATTTCCATGTTTGATCTATTTTCCAAAATTTTATAGCTAAGTAGTTGAGGATTAAATAAAATGATAATCATGTACTGACACACACAAGATAGGTTTTCTGAAATAAGTAAATCCACAATTTTTTTGTATCGAATGAAGGCGGCCGTTGTTACTTACCTATTTCTACCACAACTTCATGATACCAATTGTCACTTTCCAGTTTACACCATACTTTTTGTACAATTTGTAATTTGAAAAAAACGTATTAACAATTGCGGTCCGTGATCGGGTTAGAACAGTGCACTTATGATTATCGTCCCCAAACAGCAGTGACTTCTATCATACTCAGTAAAAATACATCTGCACCGGTACTTGCTCGTACCCAACTTTGTTTTTCTCCTTCAATTTACTAAACAATATCTATAACGATTGATGTTATTTTTACACAATTTTGGTTTTTCTAACCAAATATTGTGTGGATAAGCTCATTTCTTTGTTAAAATGTTAAATTTACTCAAAATTCAACACCAAATTAATTCACTCATGAATGAGTTTGAACTTACTCAATATTATTTTTTACTGTGTACAAATACACGGTTTTACTATGAAAAAATGTATATTCATAGGTAGTAATTTTCCATTACAGTTGTGGTGTGTTTCACATTGACCTAGGCAATAAATAACAACAATCCACCGTGTAATATCGCTAATAATTTTTATCAGTGTACTTCATTTTTTCTTGTCTGTAGCCTCATACTGTGTATTTAATGGTTCATATATTTTTTACTTAAATTCGACATATTGAGTACCTGCCAATTTTAGATCAACTTATGCTGTACGCATTAAAATCAAACGTTTTTGATAAAGACGAATTTTCCAATCGTTCACTATATTTTATGAATTCTTTAAAATGTACGTATCTGATTTTTTATAACTAATTAAATATTTAAATTACGTAATTGAACCTAATTATATATTAAATTAAATTAGTTAAAAGAATCCAATTGAATATTTGTATCATTTCTGAAATTTCAACGAAATAATAATTTAATAGGAAACCCAGCGCGTTCGCCAAATTTTCGAATTTTCAAATAAAATTATTTAAATAATTTTCTACATTCTTATATTGAACTCAGTGTGTACCTATTGATTATTCTATCATATAATTGCTACTAATGTGTAGTAAAAGTTCAGAGGTTAACAAATGAAAAGTAACGATTTTATTTTACACGTGTTAGTAAATATTTCAATAATCTACAAAATCATTTGTAGCATTAAATATTCAAGTTTAACATATTTATTGTACAAATGTCATACGAATTGTATTATTTATGAGAATATTACAAGGATGCACTATTTTTTTGTTGCATGACCATGCGAATATTACTGTAGCATATAATTTGTTTTCATTATTATAATTCCCCTAATTTATTTCCGCTAATTTTGCATTTTCATCCTCTGCTGAACCCTTAAGGCGGAACTAGCACAAGTTTCATGGTCAGGAGCAATTTTTACTGCAAACTAACACAGAAGAGGCATCTTTGGCGGAACTAAATCCGTCAAATTCTAGAGTTCGACTACCAAGAAATTATTCGCAAATTTCGTCGCAATTATTTTTACGGCGTCAACTTTCTTTTTAATGCATTTATGACTGTTATATTAACAACTGGGCCGACCAAAGAGGATGCTTTTAATAATTTTACGCTGCAATTTAATTCGTAAGTGGTGAAAAGAGAAATCTAAAAATGCAGTTAGATTATTTAATTGTATATTTCTAAAGAGACTACAGACTAACCAATTGAATTATTATCGAGGACGAGGATTAAGTATTAACGTTTCTTTACGTTTATTATTATCAGAGAACTAGTATACAGGGTGTTTGGAAAAGTTGGTACAAAACTTAAGGCGGTAAAAGTAGAGCCAAAAAATGTTCATATACAGGACTTATAAATTCCTACAAATACAATTTTGTAAAAATAAAATCAAAAAGAGCAGTTTAAAAGTTATTTAAAAATACACTTCCGTACGGCACTGGAAACTGGACCACTGTAAAACCTGATAAGGCGTATAATAGGCGACCGACCAAAAATTGAAAAAAATTCCCAAGAAAATAAATACATTACATTTTATAACATTTATTTTTATTCAGCAAATTTTCCTGTTATTGTTATTAATTATTAATAGAATTATTAGAATAGAATTTATAGTTTTAATAAACAGTTCGACATACCTGATGTCCCAAAATTTTGGGCCCGTCTTACTCAGTTTCTACAAACTAATAAAAATATTTATGGTTTACCATAGATTCATAAACGTGATGTACCTCTAAGACCAATAGTTAGTTCTATAAATTCGCCTTGCAACAAATTAGCAATTAGCAATTCGCCTTGTAACAAATTTGTTACAAATTATTAAATCTTTATTTGGACAATCCAGTTCTTATATTAAAAATAGCACACATCTTTTACAAAAGATTTCTTCCTCAAATAATTTTAATAATAATCATTTAATGGTGAGTTTTGATGTAATTAGTTTATCACTAATGTACGAGTAGACAAATAACTGAATATCATTAAAAATAAACTGGAAAATGATATCAATTTGGCGAACAGAATAAAATTAAACCAAGGATGTATAGCGGAATTACTAAGTCGATGTATAAAGACAACATATTTTCAACTAAACAATGAATTTTATCAACAAAATTTTGGAATGGCAATGGGCTCATCATTATCACCAACTTTAAGTAATATTTTTATGGATTTTTTGGAAAAAAATATACTCAAAATATAAATAAATACCTACTATCTGGTGGATATATGTAGATGACATTTTTGCAATTTGGCCTTTTACTGTTACAGAATTAAATGAATTTTTAAATGATATTAACAATAAAGAACCAACAATAAAATTCACTTTGGAAATAGATACCATAGAGAATAGATAGATACCATTTTTAGATGTTTTAATTAAATAACATGAAAATTCTGTAGAAACAAGTGTTTATAGAAAACAAACTTACATCAAGAGATATTTCAATTTTAGATCTAACCATCACATTGATATTAAGAAAGACATTAGTTTACAAGGTTCACATTGAATCTAAAAAGTACTTACCTCAACAAATTATAGTTAGTTGTGATGTGATAAGAGCTACTTCTGAAATTTTGCACATGTTCGAGCTGCAATTTCGAGGAGATTTAAATTTGACGTAATTTTCTAATATCGTGATTTTTTTCTTACTCTTTTCTGTCCTTTTGTTTTAGATGTAATGCTTTCCATATGTTGTTGCTATAGTTATGTAAAATTTTTAAGAAATGTTTTAAATTTTGAAGACAAAAAATTGTAAAGAAACAAAAAGTGAAAATAATACAATGGCGCATATGATGACCTATGTTCTTTGTAATATTATACAGGATGATATATATTTTATTGGCAAATAATTATCGATAATACCCACATCTTCGCCACTGGTAAGTTTCTGAAGCTGGTAATTTTTTGTTTCGTACCTACTAACATACTAAATACGCACACCGAATTTGGTTCGAATCTTAAGTGGTTTAAAAATTAAAATCTGATTTTTTTTTAATTTTTGACACGCTGTAGCTGTAATGCCCTGATTTTTTACCACAGAATACGCTCCTAGATTTTTAACTTCTACTTAAAAAAACACCCTGTGAATAGCTTGAACTTTACTTATTTTTTTTTTTGCTTTTACTTTGTATGCATAAGCATATCTTTATAGTCTCATTGAAAATAACTTGCTACATGTATTTTTTATAAGTGGCTTCAGTTCTAATATAATCATAGTAATTATCCTCATATGTATATGCGACCAACATTTAGAACATATTTCTGAACTTAGTCCACAAACCCTTAATAACTATGAAGAAACTGGAACTCTGCCACGACACTGAAGTAGACATATGTCCTTATTCCCAAAACCTACAGATTTTTAATAAGGTATAATTGAACCAGTAAAACGTCAACAGAGAACTGAGCTATATATAGATTTAAACTGGGCTACGGTATCTTGAATTATTGATATAATTGTGTGGGAAGATTATGGGTCGGGGTGTACCTTTAAAACTTTATGAGATCGTTTCTCTTTAACCAGTTTAAAGGGCAAACGTCGGGAATTCTTAGAATAGAGAAAGGGGTTCTCTTTTTCACGTTTCTGTATATCGTCAATACTATATATCCACTTCATTGCGATACACTTCATTTTTTAAATATCTCCACAAAAAGAAGTCCAAATGATTTAAAGTCAGGAGATCGTATTGGCCATGGTACCGGTCCTCCTTTGTCCAATACCTTGGTATTAATGCTGTGCATTGTACGGATATAACTGAGCCTCGTGTATGATATACCACAATGCTGCAATACGCCGTGGAATTCCTGGACCTCCATCTCTTTCACGATTCGGTTTCAAATTTCCCTCGCGTTGCACTACACTTGCACTCACCGCACACCGCGATAAAAGTAGCTGCATTTGGTACATGTTTACCGGAAAATCGTTCTGGTAAAATATTTTCAGTTGCTATACACGTAAGCCATTGTTGACACTTGAAAAACTAATGTAAAGACTGCCGTTACAAAAAGTTTAGTGGCTACAAAAAGTAATTGGATTTCTATATTCGGAATCGTTTGTCTATATATATGATTTAGACTTTTTCAGCTTCAGTTCAGTTTTAATCAAGTCAAAACACTGATAAAGATTTGAGCTAACTCGGTTTCGTTCTTAGTAAAATACCTGCTATTAGTTAAATAAAACACAATTAGAAAGAACGAATATCTTCTTTTGGGCAATTAATTTATTTAACAAGAGTAAAAGCTGAGTCCAAAACCAACCAAGGAAGCGGAGGGGCTTCTTCGAACCAAGAACTGCAAGAACCTCAATGTCACGTACTACATCATTACTTTATAATTTTTTTTTTAAATATTGACTCAATTTTTCATGACGCAACTATTCCCAAATTCTTTTAGATAAGTTCTAAATCACTCTGTATGTTTTTTAAATGGCCAACACCCCCAAATGTTTTTAAAAACGTCTAAAATATTTCTTAATAGAAAATGCGGTGGTTGAACATTATTCCACCCCAAAACATTACGGTACCCCCTTCATATGGAACAACTTCACGGGGAAAATGAAGTCGCTGTTGACGACCTGGTTCTCTCCAGACTCTCAGTAACCAGACAAATTCTGGTTTCGTCAGTAAATAAGACCCACCACCGCTAGCGTAAAAGCCAACCCCTATGCTCTCGTGTCCACTGGAGACGGGCAGCACGTTGCTTTGGAAATAGAGTGGGGACCCGTAATGGTCTTCTAGCACTTAAATTTGTATTGTGGAGTCGTCTTCGAATAGTAGGTGTCGATAGAAGACGATGAAACGTATTTTGAAAGTGGGCCCTGAGAGCTGAAGCTGAAAATATGCGGTGTCTACGGGTATATTGCACCAAATACCGATCTTCCCTTTCATTGCAATTGTGTGGAGGCTAGAAGAATTTATTCTGATACACTTCCAAATCACTTTAAAATTCGAAAGCTTTGCTTCTTCTCGTTTATCATTTCCTTATTCGACATGTTTTCTCGTTGAACTTGAAACAACACTCAAGAATTGCCTCAAATTTTGTTGAGTGTGTCCTTGGTGTGAATTGGCGTCGAATACACAAGCCTCTTTAAATTTCCTCATAAAAAGAAATCTGATGGAGTCATATAGGGTGATCTTGTTGGCCATAAAGTAGACCCATGTCTACATATCCATTGACAACCAAGTATTTGATAAGTACTGGCGAACTAAATTGCTAAAATGAGGCGATGCATCGTCATCCATAAACCACATCTAATTTCTAATTTCTAAAGGCATATTTTCTAATAAACCGGTTAAGCTTTGTTGCAAGAATTGCAAATACATGGCACCATTTAATCTGTCTTCAAAAAAAAAAAAAAACAATCCGATGAGATGATTTCCAATAATCCCTGCCCATATGTTGACCATGAACCTTTGTTTATGCTTTGTCCGTACTATTGGGGATTTTCTTCATGCCAGATAAGCAAATTATGATCATTTATTACTCCGTTTTGGATGAAACTGGTTTCGTTCGTGAACAAAATAATACCAGTAAAGTTTGGATTTTGCCTAAAATTCAATTTGTGATTGATTCTTACAGGATAATCAGCGGAAGGCATGAGCTTGGACCGACAGCTTTCTTACAGTATTAGAGGGATTTTCAGAAATCTCATCTAGAATTTACTCCTCTAACTGAAGGTTCCTAGCTGTTCTTGGAGGTCCTCCTCCACCACGATGCGGAAAAAACTTCCTAATGTAATGTAATAATGGATTAGCCGAAGATTAGCTACTTATAGAATTTTTTTATTTCACTTGACTTTTTACCTCCTTCTCGTAAGCTACGATCAACTTTGCAATAGTTCTTCGGTGAGGTAAACGTTGATTTGGAAATGTATCAGAATAAATTCGTCTTACCTCAACACAATTGCCGAGTGTTTGTCCATAAATTAGATGTATGTCATCATATTCGCTGTAGGAATAATACTCCATTATTTAGTCTTGTGTACTCAATCAATTTGACAAGTTTTATCAATAACACATTTTTAAGGACTGGTCTTATTGCAATATTCTGATTTATTATTGCAATGACCTGTTATACAAAAAGTTAAACGGCTAATTTTATCGAAACAAGTGTAGAGTATCTTTTTTAAAGACTAATGATTTAAAAATTCATCTCTATAAAATGACACCTGTCAAAATTTTGACCCAACAAGTATGGTGGCATAAGTTGCTGTGTCTTTATTTCGTTACTTTGCGTGCAGATAATTAAATTTAAATAAGTTAACAATTTCCACCAAGTAAGGACATTTTTAGACTGCTCATCCAAAATATGGACGAATTACCTTAGTAATTGCCAAAGAATACGCAAGGCGCCAAAAAGTACGCACGCATAAATTTAAAATGAATGCCGGATGTTCATATGTGTGCATGTTCTAAACGTTTTTGGTTGCATATAAAAAGATCGATACTGTGGGAAACAACTGCTGTGTGGACAATCAACAATAAATTATATATAGTCAAGGATTATACCCACGGTATCTTATGTCCATACATACATTTTATTAGCTTTAATACTTTATTTTAAAGCTAATTCAAATAATGTTCTTATAATATCAAATAGAATCTTATATGTTCTTTGTATCAATATGTATCTAAAATAGCGATAATCTAGCTAAATATTAATTAAAAATAAAATTCTGATATATTAAACATAGATATCCTTGGAATAGGCGAGTGCCTTTAATTTGTATTTAGACATATTATCAACATATTGTCTATTCAAAATTAAATTTTTCCAACATATATTTTTTTAATTTCACTTCGATTACACCGCCATCTACTTGCTTATTTTAAAGAGAACACTCTGTATATTTTTGCATATTTAGATTTTTTGCCTGATTTTGTGTTCCATTTAAAATAAGCGACTTGTGGGCTAACCGGAGGTGCTACAAAAAAAGACATTTAAAGCTAGCAACCCTGAAAATCCAAAGCTTACATTTTCAAAATAGACATCGAAGTAGTCTCTGAAATATTCTAATGGACACGTCACCTTAAGACACCCTGTATATGTGACTACTAACATTTTGTAGTGGTATTTTTCATTAAACGATGACCTTTGCGATGTACAAAAGCATTTATTTACAGTCTATTGGTTTTCCCATACACACGACACCCACTGTATGAACTTACGAAAATGAAAAAGTTTCTATGCTAAACTTACGCTGTACAACTACGTTGTACATTAGAATTTCAACGTGCATAGTCATGTTTATATACAGGGGTCTCATAATTATTGCGACAAAATGATAGGGGTTGTAGAGGGCATGAAAATAAGCTAATTTTGCTTTATAAACCCCTGTCCGGAAATATGCCGCTTGGCCGCTACATCAAAGAAAAAAGAAAATTTTAAAAAAGTACCTGTTTATTGAAAGAGCTTAGAGCAATTGCTCAAAGTGTTCTCAACGTTGCTCAGTGCACAGCTGGGCACGATTCTTCATTGATTGGCCAACTCTATGGAATATCCCCGGTATGTACTGATCCTGTGCGGACGCGGCCATTTGTTTGTTCCCAGTAGCTCTTGTTGGTTGGAAACAGGAGTTTCATGCACTAAAGCTTTTAGATGGCCCTAGAGAAAATAATTCAAGAGGGTTAAGTCGGGTGACCGCGCAGGCCAATGCACAGGGCCACCTCTGCCTATCCACCTGTTAGGAAATATTTCATTCAAATAGTGCTGCACTGGCAAAGCAAAGTGGACTGGGGCTCCATTGTGTTGAAACCACATGTTAGCTCTTATGTCCAGTGGCACATCCTCTAATAGTTCTGGAAGCACATGCTGCCGGAATTGAGTCCATTCAAATGTGGTGGGAGCAAATATGGCCCGATGATCTGCTCGCCCACAGTGCCTGCCCAGATGTTAATTACAAACTGATGTTGGTCTCTACGGAGGGCTATGACATGGGGGTTATTTTCATTCCAAATGTGACTATTACGGCTATTAGAATAACCATCCCTTGTAAAACAATCCTCGTCAGGAAACAAAACGTAGCGACCAAAGTGTGGTTTGCAACCACCAACGACAAAAACGGCGACGCGGCAGATGGTCTTCCAGACCGATGTCTTGGATTTGTAACAGGCGGTACGGATGTAGTTGATATCGGAGAACCCGCCAAACAGTACTTCGTGTCGCTCCCATATCGTGTGTGCAATGGCACGCACGCTTGTGGACGAATTGGCCTCTATTCTACCAAAAATGCTATGATGAGGATGATGACGTTCTGGAAACCGTTCAGTATACAATCGCGCGGCTCTTCTCCCATTACCTCCAGCTTCTTTCTCCGTAAATCATATGCATATCAGCAAGTTCCGCATACGAATAATGCCCTGTTGTACCACCAAATTAATGCTATTTACGTTTTGCACACCAGTCACTTAAGCTAACTGAATCTGTGTGTGTGTGTGTGTGTCTTTTTTTTGTTTTTTTTTTGTTATGATAGCCAGCTATTGAACTGAATCGGTGTGGCGACTTTAGGCCAACAAAAAAGTAAACACAGTAAGCTAATGACTCAGGGGGCAGCTGCGCTGTAGCGGCTAAATGACATATTTCCGGACAGGGGTTTATAAGGTAAAATTGCTTATTTTCATGCCCTCTACGACCCCTATCAATTTGTCGCAATAATAATGGGACACCCTGTATATTCAATTGTTTAAATCGTCTGTCACGCACAACCCATTTTGTTTTAAATGGGATTAGAATATTCCATTAAAAGGAGCATAAAAAACGTATTTGTTTAATATCGCGAGCAATTTATTCAATTATATATAATTGTAATAAAATGTCTTTCACATTTATTATTTATATGATCCTTTCAATTACAATTAAATACTAGATATTCTTTTTCACTTCACCTGAACTTTCTTTTTTTTAATTTCAGAAAAAATACTGTATAAGAGAATTGTAGCTATAAACTAGAAATATATATGATGAAAATCTAAAATGGGATTCTTTTCAAGTAAGAAAGGATAATAATAATATCTTCACCTCTCATTCTAATCACGAGGATTAGCTCAAAAGTCGGAAATTTGGGCGGTGGAGAGGGGGCGGTATATTATTAATAAGCAGGTTGCACTTGCGCCCAGGAACGACTGACTGAGGAATGAGGGAAACCTGGAAACCCCAATTAATTAAGGGGATGGTTCAACGTCGACCAGTATCAATCTATCACATTCTTCCACTCTACCATACTCATACCATACTTTCTCTGAAAGTATGGCTTATCTTCGGTCTATTGGCCGCGGGATTCGAACCCCTAACGGACTGACCACATCGATTCAAGTATTAACCAAACTTGCTTAAACAAAAATTGTCGCAAAAAAGTTACAGGGTGTTACAGTTTCTTTTTTTTTGTTTCTCGTTTTCTGCTTAACTCAAAACTCAGTTAACGGATTTTAGCAAAATTTGCTTGTTGCTGTTGTTGCTTAGTTTATCTTCAGTGATTATGTTGCTATTAGGTTACATTATACAGGGTGTTCATTTTACTACAACCTTTTGTGAATATTAATCTGTAATTTTTTGGTACGGGTAAATTTTTACACGCAACTATCAGAAATAGGTAGAGAATTTTATGCTACACAAAAGAAGTATACGTATCAAAAGTCGCAACAACAAATTTTGCTCAAATTGGCTAGCTGGGTTCTGAGTTATGGAGAAAACAAGAAATAAAAAAGGAAACTTTAATATTCTGTAACTTTTTCGACAGCATTTGGGTTCTAGATTATACCCTTGAAGTATGTAACATTCGTTAGGTGACAACCTGTACAGCATATAGTAATTTTTCTTAATTTAACAAATTTTTTAAAACAAAAATATTAAGAACATCTAAATTGTTTGAATAATTCGTACTTTTCTGATAAATTATATTTTATAATACCACAATATTACCCATTTACTATCATCTAGAGCGTACACGACAATTTTAAGCTCTAATAACCCCTATAACTCGTCTACAACGACTAACCTTTTTACACCTGCGAGTCATCTCAGTTCACGTCTAACCTTTGATAGAATTGCATGAAGCAACTGCAAGCAAAGATGTGTTATCAAATCTTCCTTCTACTTCTAATAATTAATGTTCGTGTATACAGTGACGATTTTACCCTAGTGCACCTAGATGGTTTACATCCATTGACAAGAGACTCAAATCCTAGATCTGACAGGTATTTAGACATCTACACTAATCATGACGATTTCAAAGAAGTGATGAACTCTTACTATGGAATTCCCAGAAGACCAAACCATAGAAGATTCCAGCGATTGCCTGATATTCTACATGACATAAGCGTGTCTAGAAACTTTCCTAGACCACAAAAAATATCGCCTGTGCAGTTAGAAGACTCTGCAAATTTGGACCGAATTGATTTTCACTATCCCAACGCAGAGTCAATATTTGATAAAAGTGAAGAACTGGAATCAAGTTATGGCAGCTTTGCAAACGAAGATCACGCTGAAAAAAACAGATATGTGTTTGTACAAAGTCAGAAACTAGTAGCAAACGAACATGATGAAGAAGACAAGTACAAGAGAAATAAAAGACCGGCGTTTAAAACGTCTAAATATAAGCAAACAAACTCCTACGTACAAAAAATCCCAAGGGCGACTACCACTTCTACTTCTATCTACGAAAATAGATATGAGGAGTTACAAATAAAAAATGCCAGCAACTCCACTACAACGAAAGGCAAAATAAACCAATTATTGCAGAGGTATCTGGGAAAACTTTACGAGAAGAAGTATAACAACACCGTTTCGGACGTGCAAGTCAGCACATCATCAAGTTTCGAGCAGGAACAGAAAGCGAAAAAGCTTTTGAACGTCAACACTTTGAAGAATTTGAAGAACAAAGCCATCAATAAGATAAATAAGATATTCAGTTTATTCACTGTAGTTCAATTCAATAATACCCAATGTACAGCGAATAACACAGATGGTGTGTATCAAGGGATTTGTTATACCGCTTCTCAATGCACCAGCGAGGGTGGCTCCGCCTTGGGTGACTGCGCCAATGGGTATGGGGTCTGCTGCGTATGTAAGTATAATTATACAGGGTGTCTTTGAACTGAATTCATAATGAGTATATTTTTTACCATATCGTTGTTTCCTAATATACTAATTAACTGTTTATATTAATATTTATATTGAAATTCACACATTTGCTAATATTAAAGAGATTCAATTTGTTCGAAATCTTCGAAATCTATTGTTGAAGTAGAACTTAAAGGTAAGATATTCGATTCATTTTGATTTTTTCTACTTATAATATCACAAGAGCTTAAATATTTCCGGAATTTTTTTTGAGATCACAAATATTTTGTAATTTCAAACCCCAAGTATAAATCAAACCTAACATTTTACATTAATTTGACTCGAGTTATGTTATTATTATTGTTGACATATGTTGATTTGTCATTTTTATTTAAACGGTTCTGTCACAGTAGATGTCAATTACTAGTTCGAAGCGTATGCACGTTGAGTTTAATAAGTGTATTCTGAAATGTCGCGATTTGATAAAGAAGATCAACAACAAGAAATTCAAAACCTAATACTAGATAACATTAGAAAATCAAAAGCAAGTGTATGGAATCAATTTGTTGAATTTTGCAGGTACATTCACCATTTTTCGTTAAAAAAATTCATATGTAGGTATATCCACCATATTTCGTATATAGATAAGATGCCAATGTGTAGATCATATATGTTTATCTTCTCAACTGTCAAAAAATTTTCACTTAATTATCGCCTCGCCTCGAAAAAATTTTCGAAAATTTTTCTGGTTGTCATGGTAACGAGTCAAAATAAAGGCATCTTATTGGTTTTAAAGTAGAGGTATGAGATGCCTTTATTTTGACCCGTTACCATGGTAACCACAAAAACTTCCAAAAATTTTTAGGAGGCGAGGGAATAATTAAGTGGAAATTGTTTGACAATTGAGAAGGTAAACATATATTTTTTACTGTATTAGAAAGGTTAAGCTAATATAAATCAAAACTCCTACAATTCCTATCAATGAAGTCATATGTATGCTCTCTGATACCAAACATCTGGGTATGCTAATGAACAATTCCACTGACAAAGCTCTATTCAATAATTATCTAAAGAAATTAATCTATCTAAATTTGCTAACGTGATTTAATGAAAACACTCTATAAATATCTAAGTTCACTCGAAAATTCAACCACAATAGATGAGATCTAACCTATTTCTGCATTTTTAGGATTGCTTCTTCAGGTGACCTCGTTAAAATACCTTTCTAATGCAGTTAAAAATGTTACAAAAGCTAATAATAAAGAATATATGGGTAAATATTGTGGGTGTAATTCAACGCTGGTTGGGGATTTAGTCCAAAGAGTAGTTATTTTCACACAATATTATTAATACCTAAAAATATGTAGTGAACATATATGATCTACACATTTCCATCTTATCTATTTTCTTTACAACCACTAAATAATGTACTTGTCAATAATACGACATTTCTAAGAATTAACATTTTTATTTATTATTCCCTATAAAGTAATTTAACATAAAACACAAATTGCACTATTTATTTAATTGTGCATTAACAAATTATATTTGGAACGTCTTCTAACACATTCTCCCTTCTTAATGATCGGAAGGTGACGAATTAATTATATGTCTGGTTTTTAAAACGTAATATCTTGAAACAATTTTGTTCAAATTTCTTCTAGGCATAGAGCCATATTTACTTAATATCTGCAGCAGACTTTCTTAAATTTTGCAAATCTGTAAAATAGTACAAATATTACTGCTACTTTCATTATTATGTGGTGTTAATAAGTTTGTTTTGAGCTTCTGACAATCTACCATGACAGTTTCATGATGAAAATGATAGGAAATGTTATAGTTGACAAAATTCAAGTAGTGAATTCAAGTAGTCAATATCATGAATTTCGCATCCATATGGACAAAATGCTTTAGCACTATATATACACAGTATTCACTATTGGTTACTAACACTGTCACTGTAATGGGCACACATTAACACTTATTATATCATATCGTACCGCCTTCCATATGACCTTCATGTATTCATGTTTCGTTGAAATTTAATATATTCTTCGATCCAGATTCCGACCTTTTAATAGTTATTTTAAATAGCTTCTTTGCCATATCACTTTTTCCATCAGTATACTCTTTTCGATTTCATTTATACGGAAATTCACATACCATAATTCATAAGTCACGCATAATTCGCAAAAGAACCCTTGTATATATTCTATGCAAAGTTTCATCTTGTAAAATATAGCACCCATTTATTTTTGTCGAAAACTCATTTTTAAAATACCATCTTCTTTCCGCTAGTTTCCACTATTTTCCGTTTTGCAGTTGTACTTCTTAACTACTCTTTTTTACAGTATACATATATGCTACTCACGTACATTCTTATTAATGAACTATATATTTTAACATCACTTACACTCATATTTTGACCTCGTGTCCTAAACGTCATCATTCGATATTCCTCACTTTTGAGAATACGTTGTAGAGCTTAAATTATTTTCCATTCTTAAGAACGAAAAATCACTAATAAATTAATTACATTCATAATTAAATTAGATATACCCGAAATTTTGACCACCCGAAAGATATGATAGCGCTGGAAATGGAACAGGTGGATCTGTCAATTCGTCACAACTAATAGAAGGCTAACTTTTCGATCAGGCGCATGCGTATTTGCTGCAGCAGGAGCTGTGTTATCGGGTATGCCCTCAGAAATATGGGGCACACGATTTTATAGGAAAAATATACGGGCTGCATGTATGTTTCTTCTTTCGACTGCTATAAATTGTGAGCGGGTTTGTAATGAGTTACTCTCTAAATTTTACAGATACAAAATATACTGTTTTCCAATAGTTATACACTTTATTTTGCGTACTATAACTCAGGTCTTGGTTTCATGGTACCTGCTGATAGTATTTAAAATATGACAGTTTCATATTATATTTTTTCTTCTAGTTATAAGCACATGTGGCGGAAGCGGAAGCCAAAACTGCACCTACTTCCAGAGCCCCAACTATCCCGATTACTACCCTTCAGATGGTAGCACCGTGGCTCCCAGCACAGAATCCCCCACGAGTCCATCTAATACGCCAGATCCCAGGCTGCCGTGGGATTTTATCGCAAACAGCTGGGGAAGGCAGACTGAAGACGGCGTTTACTCTTGCACCTTTAGCGTCAGTAAGCTGAACGACAACGTTTCGAAAATAAGGATAGATTTCGAGGATCTGGAGGTACGTATTTCGACGATATAGTAAAAAAGCTGTAGTAAATTCATTCTTTAGTTGACAGGACCAACTAACGGTACTTGTACGGATGAGAGATTGGTAATATCAGGCCAAAATACCAACGATCAGGTCCCTGATATCTGTGGATACAACACTGGTCAGCATGGTAAAACGAAACGCATTTGATTTCTCACTTTTTGCTGTACTTTTGTATTTTTAGTTTACGTCGACGTGTCGTCACTGTCAGGTCCTTTACAACTGTCTGTACTGTCTGCTTCTGGTGCCAGAAAGCGATTTAAAATAAAAATATGCCAGTTTGACGACCCTTGTTTGGAACCATCCAGCAACTGTCTGCAGTATTATACGGGAGTTACAGGAGTTATATCCTCATTTAACTACGATCAAGCGACTATGCTTTCCAGAAGCACTCCTGGCTATTTCGTAAGTACATGCTTTTAGAATAATAATGACACTCACTCAAAACAGTTTTTAAACTTCTGGTAGTTCTGAGTAGAAACTCCATTAAGTGAGTGAAACAACTAAGAACTTATGTTAAAAGTTGAAAGTAGATTTCATTATAAATACGTCAGCAGTTAAATTAAATCGCAAAATTAATTTTAAAGAGTGTCATTATTATTGCAAACGATTGTACACATTCCCAACAAGGTAGGTCCAATGGGTCAATGTCCTAGGACACAAACTCTCGAGAACATCTTAAAAATGATGGAAATTAAAAGTGGGTAAATGGAATGTGTATTTATTTAATTGACAATGCATGTCCATCTAATTAGTAGTCAGTGCTACAATAAAAGATGACATCGAGAATCTACGGGTGTCTTGTAAATTGTTACAATAATTTTAACAAACCTTTTTATAACAAATATTTCTATACGTTTTTTATTAGGAATGAATTAATTATTTAAAATATTTAACCAATTAAAAAGTGGCTTCGTTACTTACCTAGAACATATGTTTATTCACAATCGGTTAGTAATATAGACATTTCTTAGCTTTAAAACGGTAGGGAAATCATTACTTACCTTAACTACCACGCTAGCCGGAAAAGTACTTTCCCGGACACTTTTCCGAATTATGGCAATGTCATGTTGAGCTGGTTTCCAACGAAATATGCAAGCAGTATCGTTTCTGAAGTATGTTGCACATCTTTAATTGCGAACCATTTAATGTAAGACGAAAAATATTTCTCATACCTCTTTGCTTTTCTCCGGAATTATTCCGCCAAGCGCAGAGTCTGCAGCTTCTCGGACTTCCAAAGGAGTACAGGTTAATTCAAAATGTAAAAATGTACTTGTTTAAGCAAAAAAGAAAATAAAATTTCGTAACGGAAAGTCCTATATTTTTTGACTTAATATTTCAGTTAAGTTTTCCTTCATTTTCAAACCATCACAATGGCTTCATCTGTCCATAAAACTCACGAAACACAATAGGGATTTTAAATTATTCTTCTAATAAGTCTGATAAAAACGTAAACGCTGCTCTGCATCTCCAAAATGAAGAGTTTGAACACCTGTATAGTGATAAGTTTGTAATAGCTCCATACGCAGTGGCGTAGCCACGGGGGGGGGGGGGGTCAGAACCCCCCCCATGGGTTGGGTCATATAGGTAATGTCCCACTACAAACCTGCAATCACTCTATTCGCCAAGATTTGGCAACGCGGTCAGTGAACTAGACCTACTACTATTATTTACATGTTTATGATGAGATTATTTTTTTTACTAAAAAAATCTAGTTTAAAATATTAAACTTTGTTCACTGAACCCCCCCCCCATGTCAAATTTTTGGCTACGCCACTGTCCATACGTATGGTTTCTGGAACAAAATTTTGAGTGAAAATCTTATACTGCATAGAAACTCGACGCGTACTTGTAGTAGGATTATCTAAAACTGCATCAACTACAGCTTCCTCACGATATGCAACATTTTTTCTTCGTAATTCTCCAGCTTTTCCAATTCCAAGCTCACTCAATTTTCGAAAAATGGCAAATACTTGGTTTGGGGTTTTTCTATTAGAAAATCTACGGTGATATCCTCTTGCGGCAGCCAGGCAATTTCCATCACAAAAATCATATAGGTAAACGATGTCGGCAACTTCTTGTGCAGTAAAATCAGCACAATGTATCTTTATAAGAAGGCATGTAGGAACAAAAATTTATTCGAATAAAAAAATAGAAACGCGATTTAAACATATTTTCAAAGAGCTTACCTATTGCTTCATATTCAACCCAGGGCGGTTATTCTTGAGATCGAGAGAACTGAGCTCTTCTCATGAAAAAATATAGGATCACTTCCCCCAAAGTTCACTTCATTTCAACACAGTTATAAAACAGCTATTCTTGAAGGTATGTGAATAGGAACGTGGTAGGAACTTGTCCCCACAAATTTTGCAGTATTGCCGGTGCAGCGTTCAGATTATAACCAATCAAAATCAAGAATTATCAGTTGATTATTCTTTGTGGTTGTTATGTTATTAGTATTTGTCTATGGATTTTACGTCAGATACCGTAAATGGATCTGTCATTTGAAGTACTTGACGTTCTCCCTCACCTTGCTCTTCAGAATCCTGCAGATCACCCAATACAACAAATTCTTCCAATATTTCATCGAGATCCATAGTGTTCAAAGAATATATCTGTCGTAATATTATAAATTAAAATTTTTATTATGATTATTATATACCTATAAATTGAATATAAGTATATAAATTTTACAACTTACTTCAACGTATTATGACTTCTTACTTAATACTTAAGGTTCATGTTCACAATATCACATTATCTAAAAGTTGGGTTAGAAGCGCAATTTTCTCAGGAGAACTTAAACTTCTCCTATAACATACTATGAGAAACAAGTTCTCCTACTATTCTGGGAAGTGAGTACTCCGTGGTTGTCAAGAATAGCATAGTTTTCAATAACCGAGAACTCCTCCCCTTTCTCAGGAGAAAACCTACTCCCAGATTTCAAGAATAGGCGTCCTGGTCGACCGACGAAGTTCTAACTATTTACACCACCTTTTATTTTCAGAACAACTTGAACTATGCGATCTGCATCAGAAGGGAAGAAGGATACTGTTCAATCACGTACAGAAACGTGGTGAATAGTGTAGAATATCCGTTTCAATTCACCAATGTAGATGACTGTAAGCTTTGGTGCAGTTATTGAATACTTCGACTTTAATTTTGTCTTTTTAGCGGGAAACATGATTGTCGTACCAGGACAAGCCGGTGCGGACATATTCAACTGTCCTGATGACTACATCGTGATCGACGGTACCAGACTGTGTGGTGATAAATTTAATGACGGAAACGTCAACGATGCTTTCACGATGAACGCTGATGTTACGGGTAAGAGAGCAACGTTGGTAGAAGGGTAGTTTTTGAATTATCACTGAGACTCGACTTGGAAACATGACAGGGCAGCGGGAGTTGGGCTACGTCAAACGGAATACGTAAAAAAATCGAATTGGATTATAAAATTATACGATTAAAAAATGTTTTGTGTAAATGATTTTGTGAGTTTTTCAGCGTTCAGGAGCGTCGAGTTATTATATAATTTAAAAAAAATATATGTATACAGGGTGTTTCTTAAGTAGAGGCCAGGGTCCTTAAGACAGTCATTGTTCAGCTACAGCGTGTCATTTTTGTCAAAAAAATATCACCCTGTATAATATTACAAATAAAATAGATCATATGCGGCATTGTATTATCTTCACCTTTTGTTTCTTTACACTGTTTTTATATTAATAATCGATTAATAACAATATAGATTTATTTGTGTAATTTTACAGTTACTTCAATTACTTAAACATACTCGTGTCTTAGGGAGGCCATGTAAAACAATAATAATAATAAGAAACCTTCATCTTATTTAGTACTGTGTATTGTCAAATTAAGCTTATTTTTTAATATATTGTTTTAATAATGGCTTATGCATATTCAAATGCTGAAATGACCAATATGGTTTACATTTATGGCCTTGCAGATGAGCTTGGCGAATTTATATGGAAAGCTTTCCAAATCATCCAAATGTAAGAATGTTCAGAAATGTTTTTCAATGTCTTTCGGAGTCGGCTAATTTCAGAAAGGTCCAATAATTCCTGAAAGACCTTTGAGTGTTACAACGCCTGAGTTGGAAGAAGATATTCTACACGAAATTGAAGAAGACCCAAATACTAGTATTAGGAATATCGCTGCAAATTTTAATATGACTCATAAATTAGTTTGGTCCGTTCTGAAGTATCAACAGTTATCACATACAAAGGCTTCAAGTCTTACTGCCGCAAGAGAGAATGTTGACTTCACCGTTGGCATATTATTTATCGACGAAGCTAATTTTTCCGGATATGCTATAATGAACTTCCGCAATGACACGTTTGGTCTGATGAAAACCCTAATGCCATAATGGAATCTCGATTTCAACATCAGTTTTCCTTGAATGTATGGGTGGATATTATTGGAAATTATCTTGTTGGGTCTTACTTTTTACCAAGAACTTTAACCGATACCTGCTACAGACATTTTCTTGAAAACGTTTTATCTGAATTACTTGACGATATTCCCTATACGCTAAGACAATGTAGTTTATGCACGACGGGGCTCTTTCACATTTTAGTTTGACTGCTTGTGAATTTTTAAATATAAAATTCGGTATTATGTGATTGGACAAGGCACTCAAGAACCAGGTCCACCTTGGCCACCCAGTTCACCCGATATGAACTTGCCACTGATTTTTGCAAAATATTGAACAAAATGTTGACTATACCATACCGCTGGCATATTGTTTAAAGACGAAGCTAATTTTTCCAGATACTATAATGAACTTTCACAATAAATACGTTTGGTCTGATGAAAATCCTAATGCCATAATGGAATCTCGATTTCAACATCAGTTTTCTTTGAATTTATAGTTGGATATTATTGGATATTTTCTTGTTGGTCCTTACTTTTTACCAAGAACTTTATCCAGTGATTCCTACACACATTTTCTTGAAAACGTTTTACTTGAACTACTTGACGATGTTCCCTATGCACTAAGACAAAGAATGTATTTTATGCACTACGAGTTCCCCCACATTTTAGTTGGACGAAGCACTCAAGAACCAGGTCAACCTAGGCCACCCAGAGCACCCGATATGAACCCTATAGATTTTTTTGTTTGGTGACATCTTAAGACACTTGTTTAAAAGGTTCGAATTGAATTTGAGGAGCACTTACGTCAACAAATTATAGCTGGGTGTGTTGTGATAAGAGGTACTCCTGGAATTTTTGCAACTTCAAGCAGATCTGAATCATGTATTTTGGGCTGAAGATGGTCATTTCCAACATTTGCTATAATAAATTATAGTAAAATAATTCCATTGTTAATTAATTATTTTGATATTATTTTAAGTAGTATCGTTAATATGCACTTGATCAAATAAATCAGTTTTGTTGTTAATCAGTTTGGAATATAAAAAATTGTATAGAAACAAAAAATGAAGATAATACAATGGAGCATATGATGACCTATTTTATTTGTAATATTATACAAGGTTATATTTTTTTTTACTGTATTAGAAAGGTATTTTAAGCTAATATAAATCAAATCTTCTACAATTCCTATCAATGAAGTCATATGTATGTTCTCTGATACCAAACATCTAGGTATGCTAATGAACAATTCCACAGACAAAGCTCTATTCAATAATTATCTAAAGAAATTAATCTAATTTACTAACCTGCTTTAATGAAACATTCTATAAATATCTAACCTCACTTCACACTTTCACACAATATTATTAATACCCAAAAATATATAAAAACTGTTATATATTTTTTTTCAAATAATGATTGATGAAGCCCACACCTCCGCCACTGATAGGTTTCTAAAGCTGCTAATTTTTTTGTTTCATACTTACTGTCATACTAAATATGCACATCGAATTTGATTAAATTATCTCAAGCAATTTAGAAATTAAAAACATTTTTTTTTTAATTTTTATTAAAATAATTTATATAACAAAAAATTTTTATTTTTGGCCTCAGAACACGCCCCTGGATTTTGTACTTCTACTTAAGAAACTCCTATAAAATACTAGTTACATAATCATTAACAATAAAACAATGGCCTAGGCAAATTATACATCCCTAACAACCCTTAGCTTTAAAGCTTAATTCGGTTATGGTTAGTTGTTAAAGTTTGTACATAGTAAAAATTGCTTAGAAGTTTCATTTGGCTAGGATTGATTAAAGGGTGGTGTATTTCTAAGATACACAAATAAATAGTGGTCTTATGATATTTGACGCCAAGGGTGGACTTCAGTGAAAACGAGACCATTTCATTGAATTATTTTACCATTAGATACGAGGTGTGGCAATTAAGTTCCGAAAATTTGTCAATGAAAAAACAAGCAAATAAAATTTCTCCAAAATTACCTTGGGGAATAAAAAAATCGCAGGGGGCAATATCGGGGCTATAGGGTGGGTGCGGCAACGTTGGAATGCCTTTTTTGCCAAAAACTCTTGCACAATGAACGAGGAATGGGCTGGCGCGTTGTCGTGGTGCAAGATCCAGCCGTTCTCGGCGAGTTCGAGTCGCACACGGAAAACGCGGCCCGCAGTCCTACCAGGACGCCAACATAGCCAGTCACTGTCTGGCCGGCAGGAACATATTCACGTTGATATCGAAAAAAACGATCAACATAAAGTAATCTATGATCAACATTTCACCACCCTTTTCCACCCACTGCTGACTTTGTTTCTTGGGTCTCGGGGTCATACTTAAATATCCAGGTCTCATCTCCAGTGACTACCCGACTCATCCAGTCTACCGTTGCTCCGAATGCGGGACAACAAATCCTTGCAGATCGATTTTCACTTGTCACTGTTCACGGGTGAGAACTTTTGGCACCATCTTTATGTAAATCTTTCGCATATTCATATTTTCGTGTAACATCTTGCGAACGGTTTCTTTGTTGACGTTTAACTCGTCAGACAACGCACGAATGCTTAGGCGCCGGTCAGACGTGATCAGTGCACGCAAACGGTTAACTCCTTCACGTGGATTGTCTTCTACCGATTTACGCCCCTCCTTGAACCGTTTTGCCCATTCAAACACGCGTGTTTTCGACATGCACTCGTCTCCATACACCACCTGCAATTTTTGAAGGATTTCCGAGAGTTTTCCGCCAGATTTCACTAAAAATTGAATCACAAGACGTTGCTTGTAATTTGAGTCACTCATTTTCACGACGCCACTAAAAAAGTTACTTCCAAAAAATACACAAAAAGCACAAACCAAACGTGCTATCGTCTTCAATCTTGGATTGAAACTAAAGGGAAGGTCCCCCTCTGTAGAAAAACGTTGACGACTGATGCAGTGTTGTCATTTTCCGAGTTGCCACACCTCGTATATAGGATGATTGAGTCATAATGTCATTAATTTTTAGGGAAGATACAGAAAAATTAGTATACGACACAGCTCCCAAACCAACGCGCTGTCGATCTGTTTCAACGCTCAAATGTACCAGGAACCCCGTGTTTCTGGAAGTGCTGGAAGTTATGGATTAATTTGCTTCCCCGCGTAAAAAAATTGTTTTCGAGTTTCTGTCTTTATTAGGCCTTCCGAATACATGATTAAAATTAATAACAATATGACTAAATCACGCTGTTTAGGAGCAAATATGAATTGTTTGTGGCAAGGAGGATAATGAGGATTTTTATTTTCCAGATACAGGAGCTGGACCAATCGTTATACCCGTTCGAACTGATTCTGCGGTAACTGGAATAGGCTTTAAGTTGTTTTATACACAGAATCGTTGCGCTGGTTATTGAAATTGTCGCTAGTTAGTGAATATACTTTTTATATAGATTATTACGATTTATTTTTGCATTACTTACCTTTCCATCCTTTATTTTCAAATACGATTTCGTTTTAAGCCGTAAATTATTTAATAGCGGAAAATATCTCAACATTTAGAGCATTTTGCCAGCTGGAATATTTTCTATAATTTCCATCATAAAACTTTCATTGATTGTCATGGTAGATTGTAAGAAGCTCAAGTTAAATTTACTAACACCACATAATGATGAAAATAGCGATAATATTCCTGTTTTGTGAAATTCGCGAAAAGTTTACACTTTTCATGGGTGCTGGCGTAACATGTTCCGCATACTTACAAACATTTACAAAGCCTTGGTATTGTTGTACTAGTTTAAAAGCAGAGTAAGTCATTATTAATTGTAATTTGATTCATATGTACAGGATGTAATGGCGACATTACTGTACGCTTGGTGTGCCTCCATTTTTGTAATCTCTGCTTAAACAATTTTCTATGCGCCATCTACTGTATGTTAAGTAAACCATGTAATATTGAAGGTTAAAATATTAAAGAGTTCTGTACAAAGGCAAAAAATTTATAGAAATCTGTAATGTGACAATCACAACTGAAATCTTTAAACCAACAGAACACTGCTATAGAACAATATCTTGCTTTAAGCAGTTGACAATAGATGTGTGTATCTACTTTTCTTAAATTTAAAAAAATTAACTTTAAAAAGTTAAAACATATCTATTATATCTGTATAGTATGAAAATTCTTTTATGTGTGACTTGAAACCTTTCAGGACGGTAGCGGTCTAGCGCGCCACGCTGCACAGACAGCAGCAGACGGAGCTTGCGGGTTCGTCCGTTTGCAGCCGCGAACTATTCCTAAACTCGAACGGATACGTACGGCTACCGCCATGAACGATATATCTATAATTATTTTATTAACATATTTTATGAATTTGCTGACAATTTCAATAAAAATCACTAATATATAAGAAACAAGATTTTTATTTAGCAAACATAAAATATAAATATATAAAATATTAATAAAAAAACAACAAAAACGAACATTGAACACTGAAACAAAACGAGAATATTTCAGAATAACTAACGGTGGGAAGAGTTAAAAAAGGGTTGGACCAATTATACAGTATGCGCCAAAAGTATGGAATAAATTCAATAAAAACGAAACAATTATTTTTTGGGAAAAATACTCGAACAGGTCGATTTTTAATTTAAAAAATACATATTTTAGCGTAAAATGCGATTTTCAAATGTCATTTGTTTTCGAGTAATGACGTCATCGATTTTTTTTTAAATGGCAACACCATATTTTTTCCCTTGATTCTGAAAGATCGTTTAATTCTCTATCAGACAGTACTAAAATTTTGCCCTCTTACATAGGAAAGTTTTCGAGTAAATGACGATTGAATGTTAGAAAACGTAAATTTTATCCATAAAAAAGTAATAATAGTAGTAGTAATACAATTGATTAAATTTTATACTTAAATTAAATGTTCGAATTGCCATCCACCTACTTCTTGACAATGCGCAAGTCTGTGAAGAAATTCTTCTTGCACATTATGAATGATTTCTGGGGTAACTCTGCGCATTTCGTCCCGAATGCGATTTTGAAGTTCTTCTAAATTACGTGGTTTATTAATGTACACTTTTGACTTCAAGTATCCCCTAAAAAATAGTCAAGAGGTGTAAGATCTGGTGATCTTGCAGGCCATTCTATCGGTCCGCGCCTGCCGATCCACCTCCCAGGAAAACAGTTGTCCAAAAAATCTCGTACAGGGCGCGCATAGTGCGGAGGTGCACCGTCTTGCTGAAACCATATGGTATCGTCAGGAATGTCAGGGTCATTATCGTTAGGAAAAATTACTGCAAGGGCTGGAACAAGGTCATTTTCTAGAAACTCTAAATATCTTTGTCCTTTACGGGTTCCTTCAAAGAAGAAAGGCCCTACTATTCTGTCGCCAACTATTCCAGCCCACACATTTAATTTCTGAGGGTGTTGGGTATGTGCCTCTGCCATCCAATGAGGATTTTCCCCACTCCAATATCTGCAAGTTTGACGGTTTACTGTACCATTCAGACAAAATGTGGCCTCATCTGAAAAAAGTATTTGCCGGTGTAAATTTCTATTTCCTTGACATAAATCCATTAGAATTTCGCAAAAGTGTAAGCGGCGATCGGGATCATCTTCATTGAGTTCCTGCACAAGTTGAATTTTGTAGGGATGATATTTTTCCTTCCTCAAGATACGTAGCACTGTGCTCTGACTAGTGTCATTGTTTAATGCAACCAATCGTGAAGAATTATGAGGGTTATCCACCATACTTATCAAAATGTTCTGTTTCTGATTTTCATTAATGCTTGGACGTCCAGGTTTTGGAATATTTACAACATTGGCAGTTTCTCTAAATTTAGACTCTACCTTACTGACTGTTGTTTGGCTGATAGGCTGATCTGGATATTTTTCATTAAATAAATCGCAAACTTCCTGCTGAGTTCTAGCCATATTCCCGCATCCGATAAGAATTAAAATTTCAATTCTTTGAGTAACAGTTAAATGTGCCATAATGTTTGAATAATAATTACTATGTCGCTTACAATACTGTGACAATGACACTTTGCAAAGATTTTCACCTACGTGATCCATAAAAGAACTATGGAATTCGAAAAACTAAACTTGATAACGTTTTTGCTTTACTTTAATTGATTTACGGTTTCTAACATTCAATCGTCATTTACTCGAAAACTTTCCTATGTAAGAGGGCAAAATTTTAGTACTGTCTGATAGAGAATTAAACGATCTTTCAGAATCAAGGAAAAAAATATGGTTGACATTTAAAAAAAAATCGATGACGTCATTACTCGAAAACAAATGACATTTGAAAATCGCATTTTACGCTAAAATATGTATTTTTTAAATTAAAAATCGACCTGTTCGAGGATTTTTCCCAAAAAATAATTGTTTCGTTTTTATTGAATTTATTCCATACTTTTGGCCCATACTGTATGCAATAAGCGGCTACGTGTGTTTCCCGTATTTAAGTGTATCTCTTGCGGTGCGTAGATATCCGGTTCCCGGTTACACATCATGAGAAATTCTTGCGGATTCGTCCGGTTCCAGGTGCGAAAGGGTTAATAGAAAATTTCTAGTTATTTGTATTTTGTTTATATTAAATCACAGAAAGGAATTTCTACAAATGCAATGGAATGTAATAAGAAATGCAGTGGTTTTCTTATTTAATTTATTATCTACGTTTAAATACAATATACAATTGGAAAAATTTCAACAAAGTAACTTACGAACGTTATTGTGAAGTATATGATAGCTTTTTAAATAAAAGAATATTAGATTATATAATAATAAAGCATAATATACAACTTGAGAACGAACTAGGAACTGCTTACCAGTTCCTAGTTCGTTCTAATCTCATCTAATTCTGTCTTAATTTTAATATCTTCATCAATTTCTGACTTTACTGCAAATTCCTCATTTTCCTCCGTTTTCCCCCTTTGAGACTTCACACTTCCGTCTTTTTTTTCCTTTTTGTGTTGTTTTAAGTGACTCCTGTATTTCTGTATTACCATGAATTTTTCATTGCATTCTTTACAATGGTACGGTGATTCGCCTTGATGTATTTTTAAGTGAATCTATAAAATAAAGATGTTAATCATTTTATTTCAAAAACTAACAGTAAAAAAATTGCTTTATAGCAATTCTTATGAATTAGATATATAAACAAAAATGTTGGATTCATAATTCCAACTAGGTTTAACATCTTTTACAAGTCTGTGCGACATGAAATATCTTGGAAATTATAATAAAGTTCCTTTTATAAAATTGCTACAATATTATTAGTATATTTAAGCCCCATAATTGTGTATAGGAAAGAAACAAAAAAATAATGTATGAAATACAATAAATTAAAAATGGATGATGTAATCTGGAGAATTTTGGGCCGGTATTTTCAGTCTAGATCAGATAGCTGCAGTATTTTGCATTTGTTTTTCGTTATTTTGTTCCAAACTGTCAGAACTATATTTTCACTCATTACAGGTCTGTTAGGATTACCCACTAACAGTAGAACACACACTCCTTTAAATAAAATGCCCATTTATTCTAAGAAAATTGAACAAAAGGAATACTAATAATAGATAATAGAAAACCTCAAATACAGCTGTGACAGTCTTTAATTATAAAATCTTGTCGGATAACAACAAATTTTACCATTTAGTCTTCCGTTCACTGTAGTTGTGTTGCTGGTTGCTATACTCTCCAAACCTCAAACTTTTCTTAATAACATTTTGTGGTATCTCATATAAAAATGGCATTTTACTATACTTGAGGGCCAAAAATCTAGAGAACGACTAATCGCTAGTGTAGACATCGCAAAGGGCGAAGTGAATGAGGAGCAACATTTTATAGGCACACTAAATTAGAATGCGATCAGAATTAAAAAATAAACAAAAATGACAAAAATAATTGCATTACATAACAGCCATTATTTTTAGTAGAAACAGTGATATAACAGTTTTTGCCAATTTCGAGGTGTTAGATAACAAAAATGATAAGAATTTTTTTAAAATTTAAAGTTTTTATCTTTTATTAATAGTTACCCAAGGTCGAAAATAATTGAGAGTGACTAATTCACAACACAGAGATGAGTACGGAAGACATGGGTGGCATGATTACCTAAGCATGCCACTTGAGAAGAGTTAAAGCACACAAAATTATCAAACATAAGTTGACGTCGACTGAACCCAGCACATTAACAATTTACTTTAAATGGGCCACCTGTGCCATCCTCTCTACAAATTAGAATTCCGTCCTTAGGACATTGAAATTTTGCACATATACTCAGTTTTTCATTTCGAGAAACTTTTCTTAACATATTGTCGTATCTCACATAGAAACAGCATTTTACTCGTGAAAAACATATTTATTTGAAATCATGGCAGATTTTGTTTCTCAGGTAAGCAGAGTTAAATTCCAGAAGACCAATTTTCAACATAACATTTTTTGTTTGTTACAAGAGTCGTTTCACCTATCCGAGAACACCCTGTATATCGTCGTCGTTCTTGTTCTAGCTCTAGCTCTAATTCAAGCACTACCCTAGCTTTAGTCTTAGCTCTAACCCTAGCCCTAGCAATAACCCTAGTTACAGTCCTAGCTCTAGTTATAGCCCTAGCCCCTGTCCTTGGTCTTCGTCAGTCATCTGTCATTAACTTTATATACAAAATGGCATTTGGAAACGTACATGATGATTAAATTTAACATTAAAACAACTTACCTTCAAATAACTGGCCGAAGTAAAGCCCTTCTTACAATCGGTACACCTGTACGGTTTCTCACCTTTATGGGAATCCAAATGCCGACTCAAGGAGCTAGACTGGCTGAAACCTTTTTTACATACGGGGCAAATATACGGTTTTTCTCCCGTGTGGACCCGTTCATGTTTCTTGAGGCTGTTGCCTGCGGTGAACTGTTTGTCGCAGAACCGGCATTTGTAAGGTTTCTCTCCTAAAAAAAATTTATTTTTTTTAAACAAAGTGTGACTTACAAATTCTGAATAAAAGTAAATAAACAAAAAATATATTCTCACATTTGACTGCTTTAACTAAAAAAGCGCATTGGGTTTATAATAAAAACCAACTGATTGCTGTCACAAGCATTTGTTGAAAAAATAAAAAATAAATATTTGCAATTTTGTAAGAGGCAAAATATCAAAAAAAAGAAGGAATATTTCCCTACCTCTGTGGTCCATCATGTGGATTTTCAACGCGTTCTTTATGCTGTAACTTTTGTCGCACAAGTTGCAGGCGAAGGGTTTACTACCCGTATGCGTTACCATGTGGTACTTCAAATTGCACAAGTAAATGAAACTCTTGTTACACACGTCACATTTAAAGGGCTTCTCCTTGGCATGGGCCAGCAGGTGCTGATTGAGGATTACTATCGTCGTATATCTCTTCTTGCAAATGTTACATTCGTACGGCCTTTCTCCGGTGTGAGACCGAATGTGGTCCTCTAAAAAGAGTGAAACATCGTAACATCCCTAGATAGACAACAATAAGGGAAAACGATAGATCTTTATTAAGGTTTCTTGACTTTTTTTCATTGGCGGGAATGAAGAAATTGGCATTCACGTAATCCCAGGAAACGATAAATTTTATAAATATGTGCCGAAAAATATATTTTTTTAAAAATAATATTAACATTTATAAATTGCCATAAAATGTAAACAAAACTACGTAGCCGAAAACGCGATATTGTTGATGTGGTGTTACAAGTCGTTTAGTGTGGTTTATTTGCATGGATACAGGTGCAGGTTACGGTACTGATGTTTGTAGCAGGTTTTTGTTTCTTGTATTTTTGACTTTTTGTGACATTTGTGGGTCATAAATACATAGTCTAAATACTGTGTAGGTAATGCCATAATTATTAGTAGTGATGTGATGAGCTTACGTAGCTTGTAAAAATAAACTTTCTTGATTGCGTGTTTTGATGATTAACAAGTGAGTAACAAATAAAAATATTAACCACGTATTTCTAAAGGTACGTATAAATATAAGCTTTAAATTGATTTTGAAGTATTGTTTTGGAAAATGGCATGACTTTTTGCAGTGCCCTATAATTCTACTTACCTAGTGCGCTATTTTTCGTAAATCCCTTCTCGCAAATCGTACAATTGAAGGGCTTTTTGTCGGTGTGAAGGTAACTGTGATCTTTCAGGCTGCCGGCAGTCCCAAAAGACTTATTACAAATGTCACACTTAAACGGCTTTTCACCGGTATGTGTGCGCAAGTGAGACCTTAATTTGCTCGGAACGGGAAAATGTTTTGCGCAGATCGTGCACCTGAATACGGTTTTCTCCTTGCCTTTTACTATTTCCTTGCAACGGATCATATTGTCATCCAGATCTAAAAATAATACGTTAAGGTATGATGTAATTGAGAAAGAGTACAAACAAACCTAGTTTATCCGGATCCGAACTGCCGTGTATGCTTAGCATGTGTGCCGAAAGCTCCGAATCATCCACAAACTTAACTTTGCACAGGCGACAGAATACACGTTGCTTCTTATTCGTATTTCCATGGGTTTGGAAGTGGATATCATACGCTTCTTTCTCTCCGAACCTCCTGGAACACTTCTTGCCATTCTTGTCAGTGTATTCGCATTCGAGACTGGATGAATCAGGTTTCTCCACAGGTACGGTCGTTCTGCAATTCTCCAAGTATTTATCACTGATATCTGTCGGTAGAATTGTGGGGGCCAGAGGATCGTTCAGGCCAAAAATATCATGTCCCATTTCTTGGTTCATATGGTTTTCGATGTGGAGTTTTAAGAATTCTTCGTTAGAGAAGTATTTCTGGCAAATTTCACATTTAAAATCTAAAAAATAAATGTAATAGTTAACAAAAATGACAGTTTATTTTTGCGAAACATTTTCTTAAAAATAATACTCAAGTATGTCCATAATGAAGTCAAAAAAGAGATGAAAGTACAGGATAAAAAAATGAACATTTCATTTTCTAAATATATTTAATTAACATCGATTCTTCTACATGTGATTGCAACATAAATTGTTTTACTATAAAAAGCAGCACTATACATACAAAAAAATATATATTCAACAAATACTGTTAGTAGAAAAAAATTAATTATTGGACAACAAAACCCATTATTATTTATAATACTGTAGAAGGCTATGCACTATGCAGTCATAGTCTAGGTGCATCACGGACCGTTATGTGCCCAGTTGATCGCGACCTTTTACAAAATCAGTTGCATATGTCGTTCTCTATGCGCTACCAACTTGTTCTACTATATTATTTAGGTGACAAAATATCTTATGTGTAAGATGTATTTTTATTAACACTTATTTGACGCTACTGGTTGAAAAGTTTTCGGCGAGAGCGGGACGCGCGTCAGTCTAACTCTCAACCTACTAGTGCAAACATATACGTTTAAAATCATTAGAAGATTCTTCCCTAAACAAGAACGAAACTAACATGGTCCGAAATATGCCTAGATCGCGACCGCTACTGTGTTTCCTCCTTAAAGCTATACAATATTTTCCTCTCATGTAATATAAAACATTTAATGGAGCAAACAAAATAATATATTTTTTACAACTAGACTTCGGACTATTTGTACACACGACATGGAAAATGTGTTTACGTCGATGTGCAAATAATTTCAATAATTTTCTATATTTTCAAATTTGTGCCTTCAAGGAAACTACATAATATTTTATGTTTTTAAGATTGTATGCTAAATTGAATTGTATGAATAAGGTTTGAAATTACCGTCAAAGCAATATAACAGCTATCATTCAATTGTTTTCAAAGTGTACTTTGCTTAATTGTAAAAGAAATGAGATTCATGGTCCAAACATGGTTATTTTGAGTATAAACAAGAGTATCAAATTTTTAAATAAACTTTTATTCTTTAACGGAATGCCATTAAAATTTTAACAAAATTAGGGATAACAAACTTATGATCGTTTATTCACCTAGCACGTGCCTTTTCTGCCCTTTATTTTGAAAAAAATTGTTCTAGTATTAAAAAATTTATATACTCGCATCAAGAATTCAGACGTCTTATGTCACGGCTGATGTTACACATTTGTTTATTGTCAATGTAATTTTCGATATTTGGTCGTGTTAAAAACAATCATTTTTTGCAATTTAGTGCAATATATAATGCAAACTTTCAGTGTAGTATATAGTTTTATTAATATCAGTTGCAGTTTCTTAAATATTTTTATGAAAATATGAATTATTCATTTATTCGTATAAGGTAAGTTGTCTAAATTCTTGTCACGAGTATAACAAAAAAAGAAATTTAAAAAAATAACTGAGGTTACCTCCGTTAATATCGACTTTTCGAGAAAATGTGACATGAACTTATCACATTATTTTTTTTTGTAGTATCACCCCCTAAATTTTCTGCGTGGAGTTTCCGGACACCCTGTACAACCAACAAGGTTGCCTTACAAGAATTTGTTTTTCATTTAAATGCATTTTTATCAGAATAAAAAATTATTTTATAATTTCGTATTTTTACACAATTTTTTTTGTGTTGCTTATCGTAGATCAATTTAACAAACTGTAAACCTACTTTCCCGATTTCATCTGTCTTATTTGCTTTTGCCTCTAAACTGATCCAACTCTATTCATAACAATTACAGAAACGTTAAAACATAAAAATATAACACAAAAAATTTAAATCTGTATTTATTTAAACCGAGTCTCTGCTTGACGAATCGCAATTTTGCACTTTCTGTCGAAGCAGCATCAACTCTAAATTCTTAATTTCTAGTTCCTTTTTGTAAATCTCTTCCCTGTGTTTTCTGTCCATTTCAAAGAGCTGTTCCTTTTGCCGCAACTCCAGCCTATAAATGTGGTCTCTCCTTTTCTCTTCATCCATAAGGAATTTTACCTGTAATTTATTAATTTCGTTACTCGAAATTTCATCAATTTCTATTTTTTTCGTTTTACAGGGAGGCCCGTCTTCACCCTCAAAGTTCCTTTTGTTAGAAGGGCCAGACGTTTCAGGTTTATCCGATCCTTCTTCAGACACTTCAGTAATCCTATTCAAATATAAAACAGTAGTACAATAAATAATATCTATAAAAATAATATCTATAATGTGCAGAAGAAATAAAAATAATTTTATTTAAACTAACCTACTAATTGAAAGTGTATCGTCATTCTCATCTTCAGAAGATAACAAAACGCAATCGCGTTTTACTTCATGTGACGCATCAGTGCAGAACTTTTTACTCTAAAAATAAATAACTTGGAATTTTTATTATTTGTACTAATATATTTTTGATTATAAAGTTTAACTTACGTCTTCGAGAACTTGTTGAAGATCAATTCCAGGTATATCAAAGTCGCTGGTACATAGTTTAACAAACATATAATCGATTTCGTGTGGTTCCGGCAGTTTATTGTACTTGTAGAACCTCTCGATGTGTGTCTTGGCCTGATTCTTCAGATGAAAGTATGTTCTGGCCAATTTTTCCGTGTTTCTATCATAATCACGTTCTGCAAACATTCCCACCATTTTCGTCCAGCCATTTTTCAAGTAGTTTTTAATCTGTTCTAACCTTAAATACTTTTTATTTAATCCCAATTCTTCCACGAACTGGAGTAACATCAGTTTTTCTTCATTGTTCAGGGGTAAATTTGGGTTATTCTTGAACCTCCGCTTTAAAGAAAACATTTTTTAGTACTGAATTTATAATTTATATAGTAATATATTTACCTTGGGCACCACTGGTCTCTGAACACTCACTGAAACTAACAAAAAAAAAAAAAAATAATGTGATATTTGTGGGTTCATCAAACTTTCAAAAACGCAAATTCGCAAAATAACGTAAAAATAATTATTTAAAATATTTTCTCAATTTTGTAATCTTATGAATTACAGAAACAATTTAGTTCTAGTTACCTTTTGGTGTATTATTTTCTTCATTAACATTTTTTACTAAATCTGGATCGACAAAAGTACCGTTCTTCTTCATGATATTTCTAAAATAATCCTCTCCATGATGTGTCCTTTCGTGGATCCTTAAATAGGAATCATCTGAAAAAAATCTAAAGCACAATTTACACTTGAAGGGTTTTTCCTTTGTATGAACTCGATAATGTTTATGTAAATCTTCCTCGGTAAAACAGTCTCTACCGCACACTTCACATTGGTAACTATTTTTTTCTTCTGGGTGAGTCAAGATATGACTGTTCAATTCAGTAACAAAACTAAAAGTTTTCTTACAAATATTGCACTGGTGTACTCGTTTAATTAAATGCATTTTCATGTGCACTTTAAGGAGGGTGTCTGTAGTTGTTCGGTGGCCACAAATGCCACATTTATAAGGTGTTTCATTTGTGGACTGCAAGTCTTCTTCTTTTATATTAATTTTTTCTTCAATAATATTGCAATATTCTTCATCTAATTGTTCAGATTTAATCGTTATACTCTCTATTTCCATTTTTCTGCCCTATTTACATAAATGTATTTTTAAATCAAGTAAATAAAAGCTAGAATAGTCATATGCACAACACTGTTAATGGTAATAGCATTGCTTTTATGAAATAAATTACATAAAAATAAATAAAAATTAAAATTTTTGGATATAGCACAATACACTGATAAACACAGAACAGCAGAACCCATAGCACAGCAGATATCACAAAACCATCAAACCACTGAACGCAAAATTTAATAGAATCCATAGAACTAAACAAAAAAGTAACTCTCAATTAGAATTAAAACTGATGTTTATTCGATTACACGCTCTAAATATTTGGGGCAAAGTTTAATAGCATTCGCATCGAACTTTGCGTTATATAAGTGTGCTCGTGCTGTGGCCATGGATTTGTTAAATTAAAGTTTAATTCCGTGGCTGTGGCACATCAAAATCGTCAGTAAGATTAGATTAGTTAGGACAGTCTTTGGATTATTAGTCATTAGATTACTCCATTTCTTTATAATTCATAGTCATTGACTACAGAATACCAATCTTTGCAATGTATGATTTTTGATCTTCAATTATTATAGAAGAAGAAGCAGATAACCTTAATTTCTGAAGTGATTTGTAAAGCCGCTTGTTTTTATATTTTGTGGCTGTTCGAAAAATATAAAATAATAAGTCTTTGTAATCTGTGATATAAAACTCCAGAATGGTTGTTCGACAATATCAAGAAGAACTTCAGTACTTAGAAAAATTATCCCCATACTCTTGGAAAATAAAAAAAGGCTTTCAGCCCAACATGAATGTGGAAGGTATTTTTTACGTTAACCAAAGGTTAGAAAAATTAATGTTAGATGAACTGAGAAACGCCTGTAGGCCCGGTATGGTTGGTGGTTTCCTTCCAGGTGTCAAACAAATAGCGAATGTAGCTGCCTTGCCAGGTATTGTTGGTAAATCTGTCGGTTTACCTGATGTTCATTCAGGATATGGCTTTGCTATCGGAAATATGGCCGCATTCGACATTAATAATCCCAATTCTATTGTGTCTCCCGGAGGTGTTGGATTTGACATTAACTGTGGAGTGAGATTGTTGAGAACTAATCTTTTTGAACAAGACGTTCTGCCGATTAAGGAACAGCTAGCTCAAAGTTTATTTGATCACATACCAGTTGGAGTAGGATCAAAAGGAATTATTCCAATGAACGCGAAAGATTTAGAAGAAGCTTTAGAAATGGGTATGGACTGGTCCCTTCGAGAAGGTTACATTTGGGCAGAAGATAAAGAGCACTGTGAAGAATACGGTAGAATGCTAAATGCCGATCCAGCAAAAGTTAGTATGAGGGCAAAAAAGAGAGGATTACCTCAGTTAGGAACATTAGGAGCTGGCAACCATTACGCTGAAATTCAAATAGTGGAAGAGATTTATGATAAGTGGGCTGCTTGTAAAATGGGTATAGAGGAAAAAGGACAAGTGTGCGTTATGATCCATTCGGGAAGTAGAGGATTCGGCCACCAAGTAGCCACAGATGCTTTAGTTCAAATGGAGAAAGCCATGAAACGAGACAATATTGAAACAAACGACAGGCAGTTAGCCTGTGCGAGGATTAATTCTGTCGAAGGACAGGACTATTTAAAATCCATGGCAGCTGCCGCAAACTTTGCCTGGGTGAACAGAAGCTCGATGACATTTTTAAGCAGACAGGCTTTCGCCAAACAATTCCATATGACACCGGACGACCTAGACATGCACGTGATATACGACGTCTCCCACAACATAGCCAAAGTCGAAGAACACATCGTAGACGGTAAACCAAAAACCCTCTTAGTTCACAGAAAGGGCTCTACTAGGGCATTTCCACCTCATCATCCTCTTATTCCTGTGGATTATCAACTTACGGGACAACCCGTATTAATTGGTGGTACAATGGGTACTTGCAGTTACGTTTTAACGGGGACAGAACAGGGTATGCTAGAAACATTTGGATCCACCTGTCATGGAGCCGGTAGGGCTCTATCCAGGGCCAAATCTAGGCGCAACTTAGATTACACGGACGTTTTAAGGAAACTGGAATATATGGGAATTTCCATACGTGTAGCTTCACCTAAATTAGTGATGGAGGAGGCTCCAGAATCTTACAAAAATGTTACCGATGTAGTCGATACGTGCCATGCTGCCGGAATCTCGAAGAAGTGTATTAAATTACGACCTATTGCTGTTATCAAGGGTTAATCTGGACTTATATAATATTCATTTTATTTATAATCAAACTATTTATATTCTATGTAAATCCAACTACATTGTTATTAAATTAAATTGCATTGTAAATTGATTGGAGCAATTTCACCATTATTTCTCTCATTTAATATTTATCAATGATGAATTATGTTTAGTTTAATTATAAAAAATTGTATAATGTTTGTAACTTTATATTATCTTTATTTTAAATACATTAAAGTTGTATCAGGATGAAAAATAATTTTTGCTAGTATTTTTTTCACGAGTCCCATAGTTTTTTAGGTACAAGTAGTTGAAAATTAATTTCTTTCAAAGTTTTAGTAGCTTTTTTGGTAGTACCAGAGTCCAGCGTCTTCACGTCGGCTCCTTTGATGTCGATGTTCCATATTTTTTTTTCTTTTAGATGACCAAGACGACTGCGCATTTAGCCGCGCGCTCAAGGGGCACGCTGATTTGTCAATAGACTGATTCTCTCCCACTTCGTTGTGTATAAATGAATTTCATTGGTGTTCATTACGCATTTAGCCGCAACCTCTGGAACCTTCACTCGACGAACTGTATAAACTGTGGTAGTACACCAAAATCAGTTCCAACCGTCAGAAGCATGGGCACTGCATCTAAATCAAAGCATTCAACCTTATGTAGGCATTATAAACACAATGTGTGTACATCTCTTTCCTAAATAATACATTTAAACTATTCTCTTCCCTGCTTTGCCTTATTTTTTGAAGCACGACACTATTAATAAATCCTCTAATAAACTTTTATTATGGGAAATCATTTAGATATTTGAAAATTGAAGGTTGCCAATTTTCTGGCATACCAGATTTGAAATGTTGCGTTTTTTGTAGTTAATAGCAGTTCCAAAATACTACACTAAGAGTTTCATTTTTTTGGTTACATATCAATTACCAATTTCAATAGGCTGTAAAACTGTCTTACATAAAATAAAGCATTCTATATTTTTGCTTCAAATTGTGCATTATAAATTCTTTTTTCCCTAATATACTTTCCTGGGGTTAAATTTATTACTTTGTGAGATTTTCTCTGGTTTCTCATTAAAGCTGCATCACATTTAATCATTAAGGTAAATACTTTGTGAATAAAAAATACTAACAAACATCAACTAATACAAAATTCTGACAGTGTGACTAACTTGAATTCTATTGTTTATGCTGATTATTTATCTTCATTAGTGTCTGAAAAATGGAACACTTGAAGCGTCATCTGCTAAACCACTGTTACTAAATACAAAATAAATAAAACACATGTAAAATAACAGAAAAAAAAAAACGAAAAACACATTAATGCATACAATTAAGCCTTCACAAATTTATCATAACACTGTCAGCGACTGTCATGCTAGATTGTTAGAAGTTAAAATTAAACTTACTAACCCCGCATAATGATGAAACTAGCAATAATATAACTGTTATTCGAATTTTGCTAAAGTTGTTACTTTTCTGCCACTAATAATTTAAGTCAAACACTGCAAATTTCACGTGTATATTCGCGTCCAAAGGGTCTTACATTTTGATTTTTCAGGTACAGGTAAGATAGGTAATAGAAAGTAAAGCCCTTGACTGTGTTTATTTGATTTTATTTTTAAAAACCTTTACCAGCAAACATAATGTATGTTAGATAATACATAAATATTGCTCAAGTAATATAAAATCATTTTATAAATAGTCTTAACAATCTTAAAATATTTAAGATAAAAAGACCTAATATAGTCTACGAGCTATAAGAGTTTAACAAACAACATAAAGACATCTACACCTTTCGTGAGATTTTGGTCCATAAACGAAACCAATGCAGGCTAAACGTACATCTATTACAGTTATATCGGTTATCACCTTCAAAATAATTTAAATAATTAAAACAATCATTGCAATTATAATCGTTACATATATGGCAGCAAAAATTAATATTTTTTTGCTCTAATATATAAAAAAAAGAATTATAGCACCGATTACCTAATACCATGAGAAAAATAATTTTTAGCTACGCATCAACAGTTCACGACGTTTTAATAACAATACATAATTTTATTTAAAAAAATATATAAATGCTAAACCTGATCCGAATTCTGATAAAGGTTTTCTCAATTACGAAAAAGGAAATCTTTGGTAAAAAAATTAATTTTCCGATACAAAGATTATTCCCCAAAATATTTCATCGTATTTTCTGTTTGTAAGTTTAATATTTTTATTCTGTTACAAATGGTAAAAATATATTATTCTATTCTAGAATTATGCCTTCTACAATAACAACAAATAATTTGTTAATAAATAATTGACTGAAATTATTATGTCGGTGACAATAATCTCCGTCATTTCAATAAATACAAAACGACAACGGCTTACATTCTGCGATGGAAATCCACCTGTCGTTAAACTTTTATTTATAATGACAAATTCACTATTTATTCTACTGGATCGTGTTATTTAATAGTTGTTATTATCCCAATACCTTTACATTCAATAATTTAACCAATATTACGAGGTAACTATAGAAAAACTGCAGCCGATATAAAATAGGTTGTAAAGAGTTGCAAATTGTTTCGTTTCCTTCGATTCCGAACGCATCGAATAATTTTTGTCGCGCTAACAAAAAAATTTGCGCTCAACGCAAAAAATAATATATAAGACAGCTGCCCGATGAAAAATAAACCCGTTCCGGCTGCAATCTGCTGTCATAAACATCTTGTTAAAAATTACACTTGGAATTTTATTTTATTCGACTTACCTTAAAAAAAAAACCTGCCGTTCCTCCTAACAATAACCATTCTTGTTTCTCCCGTTCAGCCATTTCCGCAAAACTACAGGTAATATTCAAATCTCATATCAAAAGTCCAAACACTCTACCCTACCTTTATATCTTGCTAATCCTTAAGTACTTTAGGCCCGTCATCTAATATTAACCATGACGAAATAACGGCTATTAAATAACGTTAAATTATAAATTATTGCATCTAATTACTATGTACAAGAATTAGTTTAATAGTTCTTTCTCTTAAGGCCATTTTTTTAATCATATAACAAAATTCCCACTAAAAAAAATCAGGTTATTGAGCATTAGTCTTCGTCTACAGCTACTTTCTTTAGAATACCGTGTACCGGTACTGATTAGAGCGGTACCTAAGATTTTCCCCAAAAAAAAAAAACTAACCTCAACTCTCACTCGGTCGCTTCCGTGAAATATATTTTCGTGACGACGATATCGCCCGTGCTGAGCGTCTGGGTGGCCACGTTGGTGTGGTTCTCTTTGGCGAAGCCCGGTTCGTTGTCTTTCACGCTGCTAATGTACTCGTTAGTAGGAGACACGACGCGATCCTGTTGCCTGTACCCGTTGTTCAATTTGTTACTGTGGCAATTGCAGTTGCATCTACTCGGATCGGTTTCGGTTTGTAGTAATGCCGCTGCGCTCAGGATGGATTCTAACTTGTCGATCTTCACCAGACGGTCGATTTTGTTGTCGTTGAGTATTGAATCGACCAGCTGCATGGATTCCGTCAGGCTGGTGGGCTCGGAATTGCGTGGCGACGTCATGTCGCTCTCCAGACTGGGGTAGTCCTGTTCGTTCTCACCGTCGTCGTCGGAGCTGTCCCCGTCTCTGTCTTGGCCCAGGCTTTCTAATTTTTCTAGCTTCTTAGCTACCTTGGCGGAAGATTTGAGTTTTTCCTTTTCCTCCTCTGTCAGCTCGATATACCTAAAATGAAATTACCATATGTTGTGGAGAAATATGTAAATTTACAACATAGAAATAAGAAAATGTAACTTTACAATGGAAATTATGAATGTAGTTGACAAATGTGAAGGTATTTAGTTATAAAAATGAAATTTTGAGGAATGTACTTTTTGTTTTTACAAAGCAATTTTGGGAAATGTAAAATTACAAGCCCATGGAACAATTACATATTTACAACAAAAATTTCAAAGATTTCCTGTACCTTCCAATAATTTCTATAAATTTGCTTACCTTAATAATCTAACCTCTCTATTACTCAGTACAACGCTTTTAGTGGCTTGTGCCAATTTTACTCTCAACTCTGCTACTTCCGTTTCAGTTTTTCTTTGCCTCTTTTTCAGTTTCACCGTATCTGGATTTATATGCATGAATATCTGAAAACAACATTTAACATTTTTCAAGTTCTAAAGCAAACATCACTAACAAAATAATTGAAATATGCAGTTGCATTTATAAATATACACAATCTGCAAATAAGTTCATTTGTAAATTCACAATTGCATTTGAAACTTTGCAACTTTGCTTGTAAATTCATAACTGCACTTGTAACTTTATAACTGCACTCATTAAGTTGCATTTATATACAGTTTTATTTGTAGTTGTACTTATAAATTTACAGTTACACTTGCAAATTTACAGTTGTATTTATAAACTCAAATTGCATTACTAAATTTGCAGCTGCATTTGAAACTGTGCAACTGCACTTGTAACTTTATAATCTCATTAAGGAATTTAGTTGCATTTGTAAATTTACAGTTCTATTAGTGAATTAGTATTTCCATACATCCTATTCACAACAGTACATAAATTTACAGTGACACTTTCAAATTGAACAATTTTACACTTGCATTGTATACTTGTAGTTGCATTTGTAAATTCATAGTTCTATTTACAATTGCATTTGAAACTGGAACTAGATTTGTAACATTAAGAAATTTACTTTGTGAATTTACAGTTCCATTAGTGAATTAGTATTTCCATTTGTATCCTATTCACAGTGCAGTTATAAATTGCATTAAGAAATTTAGTTGCATTTGTAAATTTACAATTCTATTAGTGAATTCGTATTTCCATACATCCTATTCACAACAGCACATAAATTTACAGTGACACTTTCAAATTGAACAATTTTACACTTGCATTGTATACTTGTAGTTGCATTTGTAAATTCATAGTTCTATTTACAATTGCATTTGAAACTGGAACTAGATTTGTAACATTAAGAAATTTACTTTGTGAATTTACAGTTCCATTAGTGAATTAGTATTTCCATTTGTTTCCTATTCACAGTGCAGTTATAAATTGCATTAAGAAATTTAGTTGCATTTGTAGATTTACAATTCCATTAGTGAATTTGTATTTCCATACATCCTATTCACAACAGCACATAAATTTACAGTGACACTTTCAAATTGAACAATTTTACACTTGCATTGTATACTTGTAGTTGCATTTGTAAATTCATAGTTCTATTTACAATTGCATTTGAAACTGGAACTAGATTTGTAACATTAAGAAATTTACTTTGTGAATTTACAGTTCCATTAGTGAATTAGTATTTCCATTTGTTTCCTATTCACAGTGCAGTTATAAATTGCATTAAGAAATTTAGTTGCATTTGTAGATTTACAATTCCATTAGTGAATTCGTATTTCCATACATCCTATTCACAACAGCACATAAATTTACAGTGACACTTTCAAATTGAACAATTTTACACTTGCATTGTATACTTGTAGTTGCATTTGTAAATTCATAGTTCTATTTACAATTGCATTTGAAACTGGAACTAGATTTGTAACATTAAGAAATTTACTTTGTGAATTTACAGTTCCATTAGTGAATTAGTATTTCCATTTGTATCCTATTCACAGTGCAGTTATAAATTGCATTAAGAAATTTAGTTGCATTTGTAGATTTACAGTTTCATTAGTGAATTAGCATTTCCATTTGAATCCTATCCACAGTTGCACTTATAAATGTACAATGACGCTTTCAAAATTAACAATTTTACACTTATATTGTACATTTGTAGTTGCCTTTGTAAATCCATAGTTCGATTTACAAATTCACAATTACATTTGAAATTATACTTGCAAATTTATCATTGCACTTATAACTTTATAATTGCATTAAGAAATTTAGTTACATTTCTATATTTACAGTTCAATTAGTGAATTAGCATTTCCATTTGAATCCTATCCACAGCTGCACTTATAAATTTGCAATGACGCTGTCAAAATTAACAATTATACACTTGCCTTGTACATTTGTAGTTGCCTTTGTAAATTGATCATTTCACTTATAACCTTATTAAGAAATTTAGTTGCATTTGTAAGTTTACAATTTCATTTTTTTTATAATGACACTTATAAATATAAGCAGATTTTTAAATTTATATTTACAACCTTTACGTGACTTATCATTTATTTTAAAAAGAACTTTTTATTAAATAATTAACCCAGCAAATTGTAAGCCTACCTGTTCTTCACAGAGTTCCAGCATAAGCCCCCTGTTATCCTCCCTGATGGCCTTACTCATAGGGAAATAAATTTTCTCGTTGACCAAACTCAATACGTCTGCAGAAGCGTACAATATCATTTCTCTCGTTAGAGGCCGTCGTGACCAATATTTCTGGTCTCGCCTGTAGATATTCTTAAGCTGATCCTTCATGGGGTTGATGGGAGCACCGTAGCATTCGCAAAGAGCGTTTAGGGCCACGCTTTTGGCTTTATACACGGGTCTGCTGGTTTCCTGATAAGTGAGAACGGCGTGTGCCGCTTGCGTGTCAAATACCGTTTGTAGGGTGATGTTGAACTGGTTGTAGAGGTTAACGGAATCGTTTCGACAATCGTGCATAATCTGAAAGAGATCGACGTTACGAAAAGCAGGACGAGGCGTATCAAACTTACCTTGACCACGTCTGGGCTTTCCAGCAACCTTCTTAAACCATTATCGATCATTTGCGGGCAAGAAATCAGATCGAAAACGTAGGAAAATCCACTCATAGAAGCGATTTGCATCAACGTAAGCTGGCCTTTTATGCCAAGATTGATGCCTTCGCAATCGAATCCGACCACCACTTTATCGGTGGAAAACGGCCATGCCTGATCGTTCTTCGGCGCAGCCTTGCTCATAATATCGTCGATGACCATTTGGCACTCTCTTACGCTGCATATCACCCTGGTGTTTTGGAATAATTTCGCCTTCCACGAATCGCTGTGCGTCTGGTGGTTCAGTAAGGTCTGTCGTTCACGGCCGGTGTTTTCTTGCAGCGTTTTCAGAACGAGGTTATTTATTCTTTGTTTTAAGGACTGGTTGTAGTTGGAAGCCTGTTTGTTCGAGGGTCGTGGGGGTTCGGCTTGAGGCAACTGAGGGCTCTGTGGGATGACGGGATCTTCTGCGGACTCCGAGACTTGTTTATTTAATTTTCCTAATCTAAAATTAACTCCTTTACTCCTGTCGTCAGTTTGAGGGTTCAGACTAACGGGTGCTGGGGAAACCGGCGACAGGGGCGGTTCCGGGCTGAGCGATTTTGCTTGCGCCTCGGATAACTTCTGTTGTAATTTTGGCTGCTTCAACCTGTCGCTGATAGACCTAGGAGACAGCTGCGCCACTTTCTCCGGTTTGTTTTCTAAAGGAGGAGAAGGAGCCTTCTCCGTTTTCAAACTGACCTTCTCGATTATTTCATTTTTATTGTCGTTAGCTAGGTTCCTGGCGTTTTTTAACTCCTCGTTGTTTTTCTTGTTTTCTCTGATAAGCGATACCTGAGCAGAGATATGTTTTTGGTTTATTTTCGGAGCTTGTAAGAGCGTCACTAGATTCGATTGTATGTGGAAGCTGTCGGAGAACAATCGTAGGAAACTAGTCAGGTGTGTCGGAGTGTTAAAGAGGTTCGTCCACATGCTTTCTGGTAAATTACAGCTGACTATCTGGAATAGTTGTTCTACTAGGATCGGGCCTTTGACCTGCAAAAAAAAAGATTTAAATATGTCACTACGTCTATACAAAATAACTACTAACCTCAATACACTGAGCTAAAAAATCTAGTAGTGTCTGAGTCTCTTGGGGATCTATCTTAACATCTGGTTGGAAGTGCAGCTCTGGAGGGCAATGGCTCTTCACTGCGTTGAAATTTGCGAGAATCACAGTTTCTTTCTCATCGTCAACGGTAAAAGTCTCGGGATGTTTAAGAAGGAACTCCCTGAATTCGTGAAAGTGTTGACCTGAGACATGGCGAACTTCTGGACTTGCTTGAGATCTGTGACCTAGAAGACTGCGGATTGGTACTTCAGTACCCTCGCCATATTGGGCGAGTTTTTCGGAGAAGTATTCCACAGCCTGGGTGTTGTAGTCTTTGCCACCTATCAAGTAAAAATAATACTTGCAATACTATATTTTATAGATACAAATCAAAAACACGACATTTGTAAATTTGTAGCTGTATTTTCCAAATTACAGTGACATTTGTACATTTACAGATGTATTTGCTAATTTGTGGTTGCATTTGTACATTTGTAGCTATATTTGCAAACTTGCAATTACATTTATTTGCAGTAACATATAAATTTGTAATTTCATTTAAAAATTTACATTTGCATTTGAATATCAAGCATTTGTAAATTTACAGTTACATTTGTACAATTACATTTATAAATTTTCAGTTGCATTTGTACATTTACAGTAATATTTGCAAGTGTACAACTTCGAAAATAATTTTTAAAGTTGGAAAATGTAAAAATTAATTTGGTCATGCCATGGCCATGATTTTAATGTTCTATATATTTGACGGGAACAATATTGTCAATTGAGTTGTCAATGTAAGAAAATATTAAGGTTTATTATGAATTATATTATAACTAGCAACTAATTTTAGTAAAGAGTCGGTACTACCAACATCCATATTTATTATTATGCTTATTACATTTTTAATGATGGCAAAGTTCCTAAAATCTAAAAGCAACACAATGTTGCTAATGTAATGGTTGTGATGTTTGAAAAACGTGAATAAACCTGTCTTTTCTATAGAGGGTGTTAACGACAAGTTTGGCCAAACGATGAAATTATATAACAATATTTTAAGCAAAGCAATTTTATGTATTTTTTTATCTATAACTTAAGTACAGGAAAAGATTATTTGACAATATATGGACGGTCACATTTTTCCCAACATGAACTATTTATTTATGCATTTACGAATTTAAAATATACTCAAGTGGACGAGTTACTGGGTGGGCAGTGTATATACATTTTTTTAAAGTACGCCACTGACACCTAAAATATCAAGATATTTTTAGAATTTCCAATTAATTTTTAACAAAAAAAAAAATAAATTCTGGTAGTGTTCGTACCATGGACAGATCTTGAGATAATTAAGATTGTTAATCACACTTAATGTTATTAGCATTTTAAAGCAATAAACATACTAATTAAATAATAATCCTACATATTATTTATCCCTAGCAATGACATTTTATGAAGTAAGTTGTCAAAACAAAAAATTGTAACACCCTGTAACTTCCTTATTAAGCTTGGAATAAAAAACAATTATTTTCATCGATAGAATGTTGGTGAAGTTTAGCAATATTATCAATAACATCCTGTATTTATGTTATTACTCGTACTTCATTAAAAAATAATAATAATAATAATAATAATAAGGAAAATAATATAGCCTGAATTTGTCCACCCTGTAATATAAATTTCATCAATGGTGAGAGACTCATCTATTATTACATTATTGAACGGTATAGAAAATGTGTACTGAATTTAAAACAGGATATTTAAAGAATATATGTCACCTTATAAATTTAATATACATTATGTACATAATTTGTGAGTAAAACAGTAAATGTTTGGAAATATCACCAGATAATTTATTGCAAAAAAAATATATATTATCACTTTTCATTGTTAGTTAAAGTTAATACACTGATAAGTATTTAATGCAGTTTCATAATAAAAAATGTATGAGATGCTAAATACATAATTCATTTTTATAAAAAAATAAATTGGTGTAATGCGGACTAATTATAATTTAATTAAAATTATTTTCATAATTACTAATTCTTCAGTTTAAACATTAAAACAGATACCTATACAACTACAAATTTTGTTGAAAATCCAATATATACCACATAAAAAAAACATAAATTCAGAAATCCATTTTTAAACAAATTAATTTATGCTTCACACTTGACTAGTCAACACATTTTTTTTTAGGCTATCTAGTAATATTTATTTAATTCAAAATAGGCATGAGCAATACACTGAAGCAAACATAAACTGTTCGTAAAGTTACATATAGTAAAGAAAATGTATGCATCTAATAAATGTCATTATACGTAGAATAAAAGTAAATCTTAAAGTGTACTAATCTGCTTTAATTTCCCTAACACCTTTATATTTATCTTGTTAATTATCACTAACGATGTTATTTAACACACTTGTTGCTAACATCAAAAGAGTGGTTCAAGAGATTGATTATTGCGTAGATATACTTTTTTTACAGAGCAGAACAAAATATTAAAAAATTGTCATAAATCAAATGAAACATTTATACAGCGTTTCCAGTAGGTTTAGCAGATTACTTAAATGTTAAATCAAGTAAACCTTTAGATTAAAAATGTGTATCTTATTGTAAAAATAGGAAATCACAATATATTTAGAATGCTGAAAGCTATTTATGCATGATTCTTAATTATTATTAAAATGCAATAACAATGGATTTTTACACCAACTCTAATTTATTTAACGTGCTGCATACATTTTATAGTGGCCATAATTAAAATTTTATCATCGAACAATTACTTTGTTTATTAAATTTCCAAATAATAAGGGCCATACCCATCGCCAACTGGCTTTATTAGATTTTAAATTGCTTTAGTGAAATTATATGCCTTGTTAAAAGCTATTGTCTTAGTTTTTATTACTAGGCAAATTATTTATGTCATAGCAGCATTAATATTAACGTAATATGTGAGTTAATTTACATATGTGGTTATATCAAATTGTACCAAAATAAATGTAATTACTCAACGTTATCAAATTAATTTATAATAAAATTCTTAATGACATGTATCTACTTTTAGAAATTATCAAAGTCTTCTACTACGCACATGATATACTAATTGTATTAATGGTATTTACCATTTAGTTATAATTATGTCCATCTAAATAATTTTAAAATCAATACATTTTTTAAAAAAGTCTGTCTTTCACCTGTTTTACACTTCCAAAAGTCCTAGTAAATACGTCAATTACCTACTCCTTTTATAAAAATACAGACATTCAATAATAGAAAACGTTCAAATACCAACTCACCCGAACAATCCTTATTATTGCTGTGCTGAAAAGTGTTTATAGTCACGTATTCTCCTTCCATAGAGAAGAGAGCAGGGTACTGCGTCAAGAACTTTTTTAAGCCACTTTGACTTCCCCCTGCTATTTGTCTCATTTCTTTTGTGAAGCCTTTAGATCCAAACTGGCAGCTCAAATCGTGTAACGTTCTAGGTTCTCCCTTGTCCAGGAGACGTTCGAAGAAGAAAAGCAAGGTCATATTTCGAGCCAATTCATATTGCATAGCCTCCATTATGTGTTAATATTAATAAATATAATCAATTCAATAGGTCTGTAACAGATCCCGACAGATTTTTCCAAAAATCATATGGTTTTTTGTAAAAATAATTTTCCTTTAAATTAAACTACACCACAAAACGACTAGCGTTTGCAATATATACACAATGCAAATATAAATACTTAATAACATTTAAGTAAACTATCTTAGTAAAATATATAAAAAAAATGTATAAAGGAGTTCTTCTTAGCGAGTTAGATTTTTCTTCCTTGGTTACAAATAATATCACAATGCACTTATACTCACACAAACAAACAGACTAATTGCAAATTTTGATATAAATTTAGTTTATAAAATTAAAAGAAAAATATTATAAAATAAAAACTTTTTGCGATCTCTAGAACATCAAGTTGGCTTCCGCCATCTTGAATTCTTTGACAATTCACTACAATCGACCAAACATTTCACTCACGTGTCACAAAAATGTTTTTACAGGGTGAACCACAGAATATGGGTGAACCAAGAAACGGCTTTTGGCGATTTCGGATTTTTAACGGGAGTAACAAATAATAAACATTAATAAAAATATCGATAAGTATTATAAATCATACGATCTAATCTAATCGAACTTGCATAAATTATAATTTTCAAAATTGCCCAATAAGGGTGGAGTCGCATCGTTGTCTGTTAAATCATCGTCAGCTAATCGCAGCAGCTGTGTATCACAAAGGCGACACTCAGACGATGGCATCACGACTGCTGCGATTTAACAGACGATGATCAATGCTATATTTGGGAAAAAAATAGCATAGAAGTTTGAAAATACAGATCAGAATAAACCCTTCTTCAGAGAACGATATAGTATTACTGGCAACATCCCCACTACTAGTTTAATTTCCGTAAAGTAAAGATTTTATAAAGCCATTTTTGTTTTTATTGGTTATGTTATGTAAAACTATCGCTTCACCGGATGGTTAAAGTGGGAAATTTTAAACTTCACCTGACTTCAGCACCGAAAAGATGGAATATGATTCATTTCAACTCATCGTCATCTGCAAAATCGCAGCTGCCGTGCTAAGGCGATGCGATTTAGCAGACGATGATTTCATTGGCTGAAAAATAACACAACTTCGTGTTCCTCGACGCACAGTACGACATCCACAAACCTAGACGACATCGTTCTCTGAAGCTGACCACAGAACACTCTCCCTCTCTCTCTCTGTGAAGCTGACGAACGCCGACTTGATCCTTGATTGAACATTTCTCCGGAAACTTGACCTTGAGTCGCGCAGTGGTGAAAAAAAAGCAGTACCTAGCAATGTAATTATAATCATATAATTGACTGATTTATATATTTGAAGATAATTACAATTTATAATTTGATAATTTTTGTACAAACATTACAGTATCTCATTTAAAATTCAATTACATTTTTCTCACCCTGTATGTATATTTTGCAAATTGGCATGTGCAAGTGCCAAACTATTTCAAATACCTGAAATTAGCATGCGTTTCGTGTAGGTATTAGATGTAATTTAAAAATACCTTTTATATCTGGTAAGCAAAGATGACGACTAGTTTAATATATTCAAAATATTTGAAATTAAAACACAAATTTTAATTTAGAAAATATTTATTACCGTCTTATTTATATACATGTACAATTTTAATAGTACTGAGTATAAGAAAGGAATGTATTAAGTTTACGCTTACTAAGTAAATAAGTGAAAAAAATAAATATAAAAAATAGCTTAAATATATACTACATCCTACAGCAGCTTTCAAATCAGATCATATTAAGTGAAAAAACCAGTCTTCAATTTATAATACTACAAAAAAAATATTTACAAAAATAAATTTAATTAACATACAGCTATGGCATCACATCACAAATTTAAAATGGTCGGGTTAACACTATGGATGTTTTTGGCGATAATCTATGCAAAAGATATCTTAAATATTCTCCGTATTTAAATTAAAGCAAATGAGATTATTTCGAAATTTCGCAAGAAATATACTGACAATTTTCTACTACCGGCAGAATTCCATGGAGATTCTTTAATTAAAAAAAAGAACAAGTTCATGCAATCATAGGTCTTCAAACATATTATTTTTGAGACACACAGTGATGAAATTTTAATGTTATAATGTTTTTTAGTTATTCGCAATAGATTTAAACATTACTTACAATATTAGCCATTTTTAAAAGCTAATCAACTGACCAATAAAACGTATGTTTGTGTTACCAGCACATTTTGCAGAATACCATTAAAAACAAAGAATCACTATGTGGATTAACACAAAAATAATTCATACATTCTATCAGTGCTCCAAAAAGTGTTGAAAGGACCGAATTTTAATGGATTATTTTAAAAAATTGTTTGGAATAAATACGAATACTAGAAAATTCAGTAAAATTTTATCACCCTGTACCTCTAAAATTAAGCCATTGTGGATCTACGTTTATGTGAACTTTTGTTACTATTAGTTATAAGAATTGATTGAATATTGTCGATAGAATTGCAAGATCAAATAAGCATCGGTGGCAACTGACAAAAATTGTTGTAGAGGAAATATTTTCAAGACCCACATCGAAAACTTTCGGAACAGGAAAATTTCAAACAGATTTTACAAAATATACATATTTGCTTACTAGATGGGTAGATGATAGACAGGTGTTTTTTTTTGTGTTTGCAAAATTAAATTGCTTTTTCATTCTTTAGAGAGGTGATAGTACTGACCAAAATAATAAAAATACTTATGAACATTTGCCCAAAATTTATTATTTAGGAACAACAGCAGTGTTTTCTTTTTTTAAATTTAGTATTATGTCATAGATGATTATGTCGCCGATGGTGAGATTGAGAAGGATAGTCTTTATAAGTTGATTTACACAAAATTTTTTATTCAAGTAAAGACAGCATTTTTAACATCCAATTGGAAATTTTTTATGTAAAATAAAGATCTCTTGATTTAACATGCCATTGTAAATGTTATTCGAGATACTTGTGTTAAATATTATAATATACAGGGTGTCTCGAAACTAATGTAACATAGAGTAAGCGTACATTCATGTAGCCAAACTTATTTTAGTCAAAAGTTGGTGGTTAAAAAGATATACGTGTCAAAATTAAAATTTATTTTCGATATTTGCAAATAATTTTTTAGAAAATCCAAATATTTGCATATATTCTGGAGATTGGAGGTTTTTGGGGTCGAGCAATTCAAATTTGTTTCTAATTTTGACTTCACTAGTAAAGGGCGTCACTTACGTCAGGAATCTACTATTGCTCTACGTTGATTTCGGAACACCCTGTATACACATAAATTTGTACTTAAAAAGCAGTTTGCGACTGTTTAAGCAGTTTTCGATAAGTGCTTAACAGATAAAATGACAATATAAAAAAAAAACTGATCAACTACTGTTATTAAAAATAAATGAATTTTGTTCACCTTTTAAGCACTTTGCTTTTATTATGAACAATACTATCATCCCCTGAAGCCTGGTACATTTTTCTTCCTCCCTGTAAATTTAGTTAAATTTTATTTGATACTGAACATTAGATTTTTCAAAATTATAACACCGTAATCTTTTTTTGTAAAAAATTAGAAAATATTTGTTATTCAGTTGGAATGAACATGCAACCTTTTTTAAGATCTTACAGACAGCGACCTCATTTTAATTTTTTTTCACAAGTTTCATAAAATTTTAGAAATCAGTCCCTAAAAATGATAATCCATTATCAAAATACGAACACTTAAATATTCACCAGCCACCACCGATGAGCATCCATTTTTGTATTGGAAAAATAGAAAAATATTAAGTACGTATTAACTTTTTGGATATTAGCGAATCAAATAATGTTTTCTTCTGCTATCGCCAAAAGCACCGTACAGCAGCCCCAAATAATATGGCATCTAATCAGAATCAAAGACTAAAATAACTTAGAAAACGAGTTATATACATATCTAAAGAATACTACCGACGGCCGATTCGATTTCATTCTCATTGAGACAGTTATTGTGCAGCTCGCAATAATCATCCTCGACTTTAATATCTTCAGGTTCCATACACTCGTAACTGATGGACTTGATCGCGGAATCCAGCTCGTCTGGCTTTCGTTTAAATAAGTTTCCGTTCAACACGGAATCGGCCGTGTTGGAGTTGGAGCGAGCGTTAAATTTACTGTGTGAGGACACAGATTGGGATTCTTGGGAACACTCATCATCTTCGGAGCTTTCGCTTTTGATGCCCTCGTTATTATCATCGGTAAAACTGGAGCTGGAGTCTTCGCTTGACGATAACTCCTCCTGGTTAACGTTCCCGATTAATTTCTGCTTCTCCTTTATCATGTTCTTCAACATCTGCGCCTGCATGGAGTTCTCGGACAAGGCAGACTCTTCGCTATCGTCCTCGTCTTCTTCTTCTTCCTCCGATGACGAGACCTGTTCTTCCTTAATCTCGATGTGCGACTGTTCGTTTTCCGAGTCCTCATTTTCAGACTGAGAGGAACATTCCACTTGCTCGATGAGACTCTCGTAGTTAATATCGTTTTCGTCGTACACTTCAATACTGTCGTTCGGTTGCTCCTCTTTGACTTCTATAAACCCGTTGGTACCCGTCTTGCTTTCGCATTCTTGTTTCAGAGGTTTCGGCGGATCGCTTATCATACTCCAGTCGAAATTTTCGTGAATCACCATGTGCAGGCGCAGCTTAGAACTAGCGTTATGGTAACGTCCGCAAATCCTGCATATGAAGTTAGATCCGAAGCCCTGGCCGTGTAAGAGCGTCGGATGGTTTTCAAGGAGGTGTGTTTGGAGGCTTTCGTAACTGTCGTTGGTTTTTAAACAGATACCGCAAACCGTAGCGGCCACGCTTTTGTGGCAACGTATGTAATGCTGCCACAAATGCTTCTTGGCCGGCCACGTCTTGAAGCATATCTCGCAGTAGGATGGATCGTTGCTGTTCACGTAAACCGTCCTCTTCGAAGAGTTCACCTGCGGGTTGGATGGAGAGTTCACTATTTCCGAGTCATCTTCTTTTTTAATACTCATTCCGGAACAGACGTCGGTTTGATTTTTTTCTTTTTTAATTTCACCGGAATGTCTCAATTTATTTTCGAGTGTGCTGCCGTTGGACCGTTTGCTGCTTAGCAAACTCTGCGTTCTAGGTCTCGTTACAATCTGATCTTCCTCGGAGATTTTCTTTCCTAGTAATCGTTTTTCCAATAAGGAAATTCTAGATTCTTGTGGTAACACAGGCGTTGGTTCTTCCTTTGGTTCGTCTATGTCGTTCTCGTACTCATCGTTGCTTTGATCGCTGTTCTCATCGTTTTCTTCACCACTATCGCTTTCGTCTTCGTCGTTATGAACGTTTATGTCGTTTTGTGTGACAACTTCATTGATCGCAGTAGTAATATGGGCCATAATACTGTTCCTGACCGCAGTAGTGGCGATACCGCTGACTCCCTGTCCACCATGAGCAGTAACGTCGCAATGTGCCTGCAGTTGAGCGTCGTTATCAAACACCTCAAGGCAAGTCTTGCAGGCCTTGAAGATCCTTCCGTGAGACTTATTCAGGTGGTCGTATGTCTTCCATTTCGATCCGTAATTTTTACCGCATACTGGGCAAGACGTGAGCGGAGTGAGTTGGTCTTTGTGGATTAAAGTTACATGGTCCTTCAGTATGTGTTGGGTTTCGAACAGTTTCAAGCAAATCCCGCAGGAGAGACTGAGAATTTTGCGGTGCAGGCTGAGGATGTGCATCTTGAGTTTTATCTTGCTGGGCAACGAATCCGCGCAAAACTGACACACGTACGAGTCCATGTGGTCCCGTAAGTGTACCTGGAGGTCCTCCTTACTCCGCAGAATGTTGCTGCACACCTTACAGAACAAATGACAGCCGGGGTGTTGGAATCTTATATGAGAGACAATCTCGCACTTGCTCTGAACCTTCTCGTTGCAGATTTCGCAGATGTACTCAGAATGATAGTTCACCAAGTGCTTCGTGAGGCTCTGACGGTCTTTGAATATCCTTGCGCAGGTTTTACACCGCGTCAGCAAGTCCTTCTGCAACTTGGGCCTGCAGTTTTTCTTGTGCTTCTTCAGCAGCACCTTCTTGTGGAACGCCTTGGAACACTTCGGGCACTTATAATCGCCTTCGTTGAGTGGAGGAGTGTAATTTGTAATAATGTTAGTGTACAGGTTGTGCGACGAATCGATCTCCTTCGGAGCAGCGATTTCTTCTTTAATAATCAACGATTCCCCTTTCCCTTCTAAAATCAACTCGTCATCCTGGTCAGACAACTGGTTAGAATTATCCTCGACTTCACTTAAGCTGTTCTTCCGCTCCCGTTCCAAGATCTCTTGCCTCATGAAGCTCTGCTTAACGGACTGAAAGTCGAAGCCCTGAAACTTTTGCGCCATGAAGTCCTCCTTTTCGGACTGCAAACTCTCCGTTTTCTGCTTCGTACCTTTGGTTAAATGAATCTTGTTGAAATGCTGCGCGAGGTGGTACTTAGAAGCGGAAGTCTTGTAACACAATTGACAAGTGATGCTAGGATGTCCCTTATGGAGCCTGTTTACGTGTTTCCAAAGGTGAGAATTCCGCCCGTAGAACTTATTACAGAGATCGCAGTGGAAAATCGAGTGCTGGCTGCGTCTGTGTGAACTAAACTCTTTAAATGACTCGAAATCATTCAAACCACATTCGCTGCAAGCCAGGCTTTTAGAGCCCGGCGAGGGAGCTCCGTTTTCGAAGCTCTCGTTAGCGTCGATGTAATCAGCGGGGTCAAACATCTTCGATTGCTTCTTACAAGCTTCGAGAAGAAAGTCGTGCACCAGAATGTGATTCTCGAGCCATTTAAAGTTGTCGTCTCCGTACTGGCATACCTGACAAATGTATCTAGTGTTGACGGGGTGCTGCTGCGAGCACACCTGGAGGTGGCTCTTAAGGTTCATGTACGTGTTGCACTGCTGCAAGCACAAGCCACAGAGGTGCGCGGCTTGTTGGGCGTGCTTAACCCTTAGGTGCATCATTAGGTCGGGTTTGGTTGTGAAAACGGCGGGACAATTGGGGCACACGAAGCTCGGAAGAAGCATAGGCGGGTCTTCGGGCTGCTGGTCTGGTAACTGGTTGTCATCTGTAAAGGAATTTTTATTTATTTCTTCAACAGGTAGTACCCAATTATGCAATAGGGTCATACAAAACAATAAAAGATAAAATAGAAGTACAACACGAAAAAATATTAAAAAAAAACTTAATAAGTAGATAATAGAAAAATAAAACATATATTAATATTAAATGTGAGTTAAATTATATACATAAAAATATTTAAGTCACTAAGATCTATAGAGAATTCATAGTGCAGTTGTCGCTGTCGTATGAACCAGGGAATATCGAATATATTAGTATAAGGAACTGAAAAATAAAACGTTCCGTTTTCTTTACATTTAAATTTAGGGATAGCAAAAAAAAGATGTTTAAATCAAATAGACATTCCTGCAAACCTGTCAAATTATGTGAAATTTTAAAAAGGAAAATTTGAGTATAATATTTTCGCCTAGTTTCAAGACTAACAAAGGAATGATTATCTAATAGCATTAGATATATAGGAAAAGTTCTGTCTAATTGTTGCTATTGTCTATATCTTTTAACGTTTTTTTAACGAAAATTTTTATAATAAAAACTTTTAAACGAAATCCATTAACTAAAAAACTAAAATAAGGACAGCTTCTAAAAGTTCTTTTTGGTTTTCACGGTTGTATTCCTTAAAGTTTATACCTCTTCAAATTCTAATTTTTCAAACATCTTTTAAACAATTAATTTCGTAAGCAATAGAAAAATCATTTGTATGTATTTATCAATTGATTACAGAAAAAATATGCTGAAACAAGGGAACACATTTCCAAACATTTTCGAGATGTTAGAAAAAGTCATTTCGCAAATTTTATTTGAAATGTTTTCTTCATGAAAGTTCCTTTTGTGAGCATAAAAATTATTTCCTAAATAAAGACCTACGTTTTGTTGCCGAAAAATTACCACTTCAAAGTAGTTTTGAAATTTATTATGCTGGTCAGCTGCTTTTTAATAAGTGTTCCAATTGCATTTGCTTTTACATTGTGGTTTTTGTTGTTAAGTTAAGAAATATTGTGAAGTCAAGTTCTGTGAAAAATATTAGTGTATTATTGTGTTTATGAATTTCCATTGTTTGTTTTGCAGTTTTCATTTGAGTAACAGAAGAGGTTATAATAGTGTTACTGTAAATTACGCTGCAAAAAAAATAAAAAGTGTCAGGTGCTATTTGTTTGCCTAAATTGGATGCTAGGCCTGTCTTCACGCTAATGGATATCATTTTCAACATTTTCTATAAAAACAGTAAGTTTGCACCTAATTTTATTTCATGTATATATTTATTTTGTATCGGTGTATTACGTTATTGTATTTATAGATTTGCATTGTGTTGTGTTTGTTTCGCTGTTTTGATAATGAGTAACAAAATAATCTATAATAGTGCTATTGCAAATTAAGTAAAAAATAAGAAACGTTAGATGCTATTTATTTGCCTAAATTGGATGTGTTGATGCCAGGTCTACCCCCGCGTTAATCACATCATTTTCAAAATTTTCTATAAACGTAGGTTTACACTAAATTTTGTTTGTAGAAATCCAATCACCTGTTAAAATAACAGAAATATTTTCTGTAATATCCTCAATTTTGTTTCTACAAACATCTTATGTCGGATCACACATTACTGTTTATAAAAAAATAACTAATTCACTTTACAGTTTATTTGTAAAAATAATTAATTAATTTTCACATTTCTGATTTTGAAATTTTTTTCTTATAGGAATTTAGGCTTGTTGAAATTAAAACACTTGTTTTAAACCTTGCCAACCTTTTGCAACTAGTTTTTATTTATTCTAGTCTGACTCTTATAAAACAATAAAAAATAATTGTGTGATGTCGGTAAGGTCATGCCATACTTATTCCACTCTGTATATTTTACATTACGTAATACAAAATATTAGAGAATTTTTCCTTTAAACATGTTACTTCTTACTATCTTTATACGCAGGATATATTGTGGCAAAGTATGTGATAATTTTCTTAGAAATCACACAACAAATTTATATTATTTATATTTTTCTAAAGGTTTTTTTAATTATTTGGTCAGCTAAACAAATACTTTATGGAAATTTTACACATATATATTTTGAATTTTTTTATTTTATTTTTTTTTTTTCATTCACAAGTAATATTTATATCCGTGTTGTTGAGACCTTGATATTACATTAAAAATATAATAAAAAATCTGCATCAGAATTATGTAAATAATTTTATGACTTACCTATGGAATCGCTCCTCTTAAGATCCGAAATCTTGACCAGATTTGGTATTTTCTTTTTGTTCTTTTCTGGAAACGATTCTCCAGACCCAGAGGATACGACTTCGGCCAAATCTATTCCGTGCGTTTCAAAGACATGTGCGGCTAAAGCAGCTGGTCCAGAAAAATGAGTATCGCACAGTAAACAACTTTGTGGTAAAGAAGACAATAACTTTTCGCCCTAGTAAAAAATAAAAAATTCATATCTATATTACCGAAAAAATTGTAAAATCTCACCTGAATAGAAACATTCTGTTGATTGTCATTGTCGCTATTCGGAGAATCGTTTTTTTCTAAATCGTTCAAAGAGCTGTTCTCGTTCTCATTGTGGCGAGTTGTAGCAAAGATCTCTGAATTGAAAAACAAATTTTTGCCGATTCCTGCAACTACCGTCTCTAATCTTCTCGGCTGTTTAGTTTTTCTTCTGTTAAAGTTGTCCATTTTGCATATTTTTGTTCGAGTCGTTTCAATCAAATCACATTTACGCTTTAAGCTTTTCCGCTGAGATATTTCTGAGATCAAATCATTTTCGGCATCGTCAAAGTAATGCTTTTTTGCAGTAAAATGACTCTTTTGGGATAAAAATGAGTCGACAAAATTGGTTATTCTGCTAAACGTCTCCAATTTTTCTCCTAGAACAACCTTGCCTGTGTTGGAATCGCTGTCATCTATATTAGAATCTGAATCAATATCGTAGTCGACTAAACATGTATTCGATTTTGGTTTTAACAGGTTTGTAGAGTCTAGAAATTTTGTTATTAGAGGAAAATTTAAACTGTATTCTTTCAAATCTGCATCCTTGCCAACTAAAACATCAAGATAATCTTCAGTCTGAACACCTATATTACTCGTCTTATATGTAAAATCTACGTAACAGCCTTTTTCTTTTTTTCGTTTAGATTTTAGGCAAGATTCTTGAATATCATACTGAGTTTCCAAAATGATTATATTTTGAAGCGACTTTTTCATAAAAATGTAAAAACTGTCTACATTTTCTGTACATTCCCCGCATATTGTATCTGGTAGCAAGCAATAAGGGGACACCTAAAAACAAATATTAATTAGAGCTTTCCAAAAAATTATGGTTGCTACATAACTGGGATATTTTAAATGATTTAATTAGACAAAAATATGCAAAAAAATAAGCCGGCAAACAGCACAGAATTTACTATTGGTGTGATGTTTATACTTACAATAATTGGTAAACATGTTTCTATTTTGTCTCTTAACCCTTCCGTTTTAAAAATGTGTATAAAGTCCTGTCCCAATTTCCCGCATATTCTACACAATTTGGTCTCCATTTTTGGGCATTATGTTTAATTTCACTACATTTTTAAACACAAAACAAAAACATTGTAATATCAACACCTGTGTTGTTTTTAAAACAAACAACTTATTACGTTTTTTTCTGCTCCGGGAGCATCTTAAATAAAATAGAAATGGTATTTCAATGTCTAATTAATTCACATTATTGTTTATCTTTGAATTTTGCAAATATTTTTGCAAAGCGGCTTCTATTTGCGAAAAATCGCTTCATTCACAAACACAATGACGCCATTTTAAATCATAATTTGCCAAATTTTTTTACAGGTGTCTCTGGTCTCACTTTTGCTTCTGGATACGGCTTCGAGATGGCGCTCTGGCCTTTGATTTTTTTGACGTTTCATTAACCTTATTGCGGAATTTTGTTTACAATTTTATTTTCTGTTAAAATAAGAAAAAATGGCATTGAACAATTTTCTCGACTTTTTCCAAAAAGGAAAGGTAAGGACCTATGGAATTACATAAAATATTGTATATACTAATACGCCCCTTAGTAATTAGTACGCGATAATCAATTATTAACGCTTTTCTAATTTTAGACTTTCAGGCCAAAAAAGAAATTTGCTCACGGCACAATTCGTTATAGTTTATATAAACAAGCTCAAGCTAGTCTAAATTCAGGAATAAATTTAAGAGCTGCTGTGAAATTACCACAAGGTGAGGACATTAACGACTGGACTGCCGTCCACGGTAAGTTTGCCAATAAATTTACTCACAAGTCCTTAATTCCACGTAACTTTTAGTTGTGGACTTTTTCAACCGAATTAATTTGATTTATGGAACAATTTCGGAGTACTGCACCGAACAAACCTGTCCCACAATGTCTGGCGGACCGCGGTTCGAGTACTTGTGGGCGGATGGGGATAAATTTAAAAAGCCGACGCCGCTACCGGCCAGAGAATATATTAGCCACCTGATGGATTGGATCGAGATGCAAATAAATAACCAGGACCTGTTTCCGTGTACCAGCGACAAACCTTTCCCAAAGAACTTCTCCAGCCATTGCAGTAAGATACTGGCAAGGCTGCACAGGGTATTTGTTCACGTTTATATACACCATTTCCACAATATTGTGGCTATTGCTGCGGTAAGTGTTGCTGTTATTGTTAACAATGTTGATTAACACGCTTTTTTCGTTTTAGGAGGCGCACGTGAACACCTGTTACAAGCATTTTTACTATTTCGTCACTGAGTTCGATCTAGTCAGCCAGAAAGAGTTAGAACCGTTGTCTGAGATGGCGATAAAGATATGTAAGGATCCGCCAATATAATGTTAATTTGTTACTTATTTTCTTTATTAATGCCCACTTTGTGGGCTGTTTTGTTTCCTAAACTAATGTAGTTAGTCTGAAGATTCAATTAACTACTAATAAGGGCATTTTAAAAGTAGTTTAAACCTCAAAAAAGACGCCTTTAACCCAAAAAATATCATGAAGTACCTAAAATGTACTACAGTTTATATTCTTTGTCATTAAAAAAATTATTAACCATCCAGTTTAAGAATTAAGGAAAGATTATTTAAATGCGAAATGTAATTTTTCTTTAAAAGAGTTGTATATCGATATTCGTAAAATAATCATTGAAAGATGTAATATAGGTGCTTGTAATTGTTTCCGTTGTTTTTCTATATTATTATCGTCTCGAATTGTTTAGATATTTATTTTTTTAGACTATTTATGTCTTTAATTTATACCAAATATTAACCTTGTCTTCATCGGGTATTATATGTTATATTATTAGCTTTAAGTATTCAAATATTTATTGTATTTCGGCAAATATAAATCAATAATAAATAAAATAAACCTAGCAAGAATATAACTTTTATTGTTTTATCTCTTATATTTTCCCTAACAAACTGGTAAGCTAATCGACTTTTTAACCTTTATATTTCAAAATTGAGGTATTTTTATTTGCCTAATGGTACAGGTGTAGGTAAGTTCTGCATAAAATTTCCCACGTTTCCGAGACTTTGAAATATATTTTGAAAACCTCCTAGAATTGAACTAGCGGGCATTACCATTCCTTGCGTTCCGACAAAGAATACTTTTATATTGTCTAAAAAGTTTCCTCCAGACTGGGACGAAAACAGTTGTCCAAATGGATTAGATCCGTTGAATAATTGAGGTACATTGTCAAAAAAATTCTGTACAGGTGCCAACGGGTTGTTATTTGGTCCGTCATCTAAAAGTTTACCGTTTCAGTCATTCTTAATGTCTGTAAATCATGTTTATACCATTTTTATGTGTTTGAGTCAGTTGCTTCGATTCTCTATTGAAAGGATTTATTGTGTCTATAACTCCTGCTCCTGAAAATAAAATATTTAACAAATTCATAATATTTTACAACTTCAGATACCTACTCGATTCTTCATTCAGGACATTTTCTGTAACATCAGAGTTAGTAGTATCCACCTCATATTCGCTTTTCTTTTTATTACTGCCCTCTATTTTATTTACAGCTTCATTTATCGGAATTGAATCAACACTAACTATAAAATGTGAATATTACATACATGTTGTTATTATCATAATTTTACTTACAATAAACTAAGAATAAAAGCAATATTTTCATTTTATGTGCAATTTTAGTACAGCTTATTGATACTTACACTAGATTTGAACAATTATTTACTTTTTATGTGTTTTGTATATCAAACAATTTGCATAACAAACTGTTTCTGAATTAATTTGATAAGGTATCACTTTAAAATTGTATTTAAAATTAATTTGACCTGAAATGATAGCTAAAGAAATGAATAATTCAGGAAAATGCAATTTTGTGGTTTGAATTTAATTATTAGTGTATTGTGGTATTGGTACAGCTGGGTGACTAGTGTAAACGTAATAATGTTGGCAGCATTGAGCCAAAATCAAAAATGAGAAGAAGAAGAGAGCAGAAATTTAGGTTATGTTTACATATTTAAATATTTTGCGAAGTTAAATTTATATTTTTTAAGAAAACAAATTAGTAATTCTTAAAATTGATATTGAAATTTATTCTGAAGCAATGGCTGCGGCAAGTGTTTCAGAAGGAAGCGTAAAGAAACCAGTGTGTCTAATAGTGTTGGGAATGGCAGGCAGTGGAAAGACTTCTCTAGTTACAAGACTAACAAATTCAGAAAAGAAACCTTATGTAATTAATCTAGACCCTGCTTGTATTAACTTGCCTTATTTTGCTAATATAGGTACGTTAGAAAACAAGTAGGTATGTAGATATAAAAATGGTAACAATAAAATGTTTCAGATATTAGAGACACTGTGAATTACAAAGAAGTAATGAAACAATATAAACTAGGCCCCAATGGGGCTATTGTTACATCTTTAAATTTATTTTCTACAAAGTTTCCAGAAGTCATTACTTTTATAGAAAAATCTCAAAATGAGCACTGCGTTTTGGATACTCCCGGACAAATTGAGGTTTTCACATGGTCAGTTTCAGGTAAGTACATAAAATTCTTATATATTGAGTATAATATATTTATTATATTTTATTTTCAGGGTCAATAATAACTGAAACTTTAGCTTCGTCCTTTCCTACGGTTATCCTATATGTCGTTGATTGTGTTAGAAGCACTTCTCCAGTCACTTTCATGTCTAACATGCTTTATGCTTGTTCTATCTTATACAAAACTCGGTTGCCATTTATCGTGGTTATGAACAAGATTGATATAGTGGATCATTCTTACGCCAAGGATTGGATGACTGATTTCGAGAGTTTTCAAGAAGCTTTGGAGACAGACGAAAGTTATATAAGTAATTTAACGAGATCTATGGCCCTTGCTTTGGATGAGTTTTACCAAAATTTAAAAGTCTGTGGCGTTAGTGCAGCAACAGGACAAGGAGTGGACGATTTGTATAAACTTGTGGAAGAAGCTGCCGAAGAATATGAAAGGTAATCTTTAAAACTGTGATTTCTGTTGTAATTTTGATATTCTAGGGACTATCGAGTTGAATGGGAGAAAATAAGAGCCGAGGCTGCAGCAAAAAGGATGGAAGATATGAAGTCCGACGAAGCGGAAAAGAAAAATCCTTCAAATTTACTCACTGAAGTGCCAATAGGTAGAGAATTATCTGATGTATACTTGAGGCATCCCGCTAATGAAAGCAGTTCAGATTCTGAAGGCGAAGAAGCACCTTTTGAAGGTAATTGTGAACTATTTCGATTTAATTATATTATTACTGATGTATTTGTTAGGTATGGAGGAAGATGAGCAAGAGGAAAATACATTTAGAAAAGTTCTTCAGCAGCAAAGAGAAATGCAAATCAAACGGGCAAAAGAAGCGGAAGGCAAGAAGAAAGAAAGTGGTGATTAATAAATTGTGTACATAACTATCTGTTTTTTTTACTTAATATATTATTTAGTATTTTAAACCTTTCTTAAGTTTTCCTAAAACAGATACTTACCCTATATCATCAACAATTCATCTATAACAGTAATTATGATTACCGTAGCGACAAAACAAATCGAGTTAAAAGCTAATTTTAGTGTGCTGTGTTTATTTGACATTCCATAAATTAACTGTTCATAATTTTTTTTGTAAAAAATTTACACGTGCTGAAACTTTTGGTAAGCAATAACACAGTCTGTTAAAATCGCGATAAATTGCTTGTTCAATTCCAGGCCATGTTATATCTGTAAAAATCATGTTACGTAGCATCTTCAGCTTAATACAGAATATAATCGATTCAGACAGAGAGTATTCTAATAAGAAATCAAAAACAGTGATATACCTAGTCTCGACCCCCGACAATAACCTGAACATGGACCTAGAAATTGACGGCCAACAGAGAGAGAATATAAAATCGATAAAAGAACAGATTGAGGATGGATCTAAAAACTTGAAAATTGCCACCGAGCATGGTGACATGGTAACCAGCGACTCAACCGAAAAAAAAATTGTACCTGTTGGACGGGAGGATGAGAAACTGATTGAGGAATACAAGGAGGCAGTTGGGAGATTCGAGAGAACCACATTTACAAACAACGAAGAAATTTTGGGTAGAGAGGACAAAGATGTGAAAAAATCTGAAAAATTTGATGAATTCGGCATTCGCGATTTATGGGACCATATTCCATTGAAGCAAGTTAAACCATATCAGAAAGGTAAGGAAATTTAAAAGTTATAAGTCTTCAGAAGCATTTTTCTTAATATATTTTTAAGATACCTCCATTATGTTTCAATTTAATATACAGGGTGATTCATTAATCATTAATAATGAAACAGAGCTTAATGACAGGCTTCTGACTTCAAAATAAAGCTTAATAAGCCAAATATGCTCCTTTTCAATCTACAGGGTGTGAAGTTAAAATTTTATATTCGATATCTGTAAATAATATTTTAAAATCCAAATATTTGCATACACTTTTGGAAATCGGGTTTCTCTTGGGGGCAAAAAATTCAAATTTGTTGCTAATTTTGACGTCACTAGTAGAGGGCGCCACTTATGGCACATCATGCTCTTTTAAATAGCAGAACTTTTATACGGCTTATAGACCAGGGTCGATAATTTTTGAAACCAAAAAAAATAATAGTAGGATGAAACCCATTGGAAAAGGAAGAGAATACAACAAAAATGAAAGGAAAAATTATTTACGGGCAATCTGAGGTCGGGAAGTGGAAGCGGGTGAGTTTTTAAGGGTAAAAAATGGTTTACCTCGATTTCTGGCAAAACTACAAGTCCTATGGAAAAAAGTTAAATGGTTAAGTTGTAGGTAATAAAAAGATCTACAACTTTTATATTTACCCTTTTTTTTGGTTTTTTATTTTTCTTTTACAAAAAATTTTTTTTTCACGAAATTTGGTGAAAACTTACCTTTTCATGTCCCAAATACACTGTAATTTTTTTCATTTAAAATATTTATTTTTTCACCTTATTTTGACTTAATATCGAAAAAGCACCCTAATTTTCAATCGAAAATTCTCACGTCAAAATATCTGCTTTTCTAAAAAAGTCGGTGGGCTTTTTGTTCGTTGAAATCTCTACTTTCTGATGGTGTAAAAAAAATATAATACTATGGTAAACGTTCTCAGAAAATGCAAAGAAACGAAAAAATATTGTAGATGTCTTATTATTTCGAATCTTTTTGTTTATCAATGCAATATGGAATCTTACGTTTTTCGAGTTATTAAAGTATAAATTTTAATAAATAGCTCAAAATTGTACGTAATGATTAAAAAAAAATTTCGGATTGAGTTTGTCGCATCATTTCTTTGTATTTTCTTCATCTATCATCATATCGTATCATCTTCAATTATCTGATTCTTTAAGGTGTTTTTATCTAATACAGGTTTTTTTTTGTGCACAAAAGACTAGGTGATCCCATAAATAAAAATATAAAAGGTTTAAATCAGGACTGCAAGCTGGCCAAGTTTGGAGGCCAGCGATTAGAATAGATGTTGCCCATCCTTCGACATTTTAATTTCCATTCTGTCTTTTTAATTCTTACATCCATGGTACCAACAAAAAATTGGCACCTTACTTTTGCAAGGATTTGCGTATAACCGTTATTTGTAATACCTGACCATTTTTCTAAGAATTAGTAATAAAAAAAAAGTAAGATACATTTTTTGATGTACATTGTTAGATTATAAATATCTTTTGAGGTTTTACTTTTTATGAAGAAAACAGCTAACCTAACTGCTCCTCTGGCTTCAAGTAAATTTTCACTACACTATAATGTGACTTTTTACCAACATAAATAAAATTTTGAGAATCTAGCACTGACCATAACCCGTTTATTTGCAAAATATTGTTTGTTTGCATTTTTAACGCCCTGTATCTGGGAATCAAGCATTTCCAGATACATGTTTATACAAACTTTTTTCTTAAAATATTGTAAAACGCATAGTTTCAGAGAAAAATTTTCTAGCAACAGCAACAGAAAATTTGAATTCTTGTTTTCCTCTAAAATGGTATATTTTAGCAACATGCACACCTTTCTTGAACTGTTCTATTAGCTTGAAATCTGGTTGATGTGGCGGCCCAGGTAAAATATTTTTTGACCCGTTCTTATATCTCCAGTAAATTTTTGAAAATCACATCAAAACTGTTTGCAGACAAAGACCAAATGACCGCCTTGATGGAACAAATCCAAAAAATGAAAATGGGTATGGAACGACTTCAAGAAATCGCCCAGCAGTTCAACTGCTCCAACCAGTTCAAACAGGATATCGAGTTTCTGACGAAAAACGTGGGTCCCGCTTTAGAAAAATCAGAAGCTAAAGATAAACACTTGACACCGAAATTGTAAAAGAGAGTCTCAAGTTAACATGTGATAATTATCGAAAGTGGTTGTATAGTAATTTAATAACCTATCCTTAGTAAAATATATGGAAGTTTTAAGGTGGTTTATTTTTTAAATAAAACACGGGTTACATCCGAGACTATATATACTTTAGACGGTGAACACAACAATATACATTTTTCTTTTAAAATAATGTGATAAAAAAAAGACCAAGTCTTTCCTCTCAGAATCTTTACATTAACGAAGAATTATACAAAAAAAAAATGATACAAATAAAATAATAAAACCTATTTGTCATATAAATATTACATTATACCTAAATATAACTATTTCACAGATTTTTTTCATTTAAATAAATGAACGTCTCGGGCACGTTCATTTTAGAAAATACTTGGAATTCTCTTCCTAAGCTACAGATTTTAGTCAATGTAGCACGATTGAAAGTCACTGGATTAAATTCCACTATCTTTAGTGCCGTGCTGTAAAATACTATTTTTGCCCTGTATTGTTTCTCGTTCCGGGTTCCGACGTGAAAAATCGCCAGTTTATATTAAAAATATCGTACCGGTTATAAAAACAAATAAATTATTATACGATCTAATGGAATTTTTCAACGTCGGAACCCAGGTTCCTGGAACTGCCCAGTCTCTGGCGCCTAAAAGGTCTTCTCTTCCGTTTTCTCCGAGTCAGAAGACAGAGCCTCTATTAGAGCGTCCACACAATTTTTGGGAATAAGCGTGCCTGAAAAGTTACGCCACTATTAAAATTTCTTCAGTGATTTAGTCATAATGCCATTCATTTTAAAATATAAAGAAAAATGAGTAAAATACGAATATGCGATTTAAAAAAAAATATTTTCAAACCATTATTTAAACCCCCTTTTCAGACTGTCACTGACCGCTGGCGGCACTTCAACTCAGTGTCGGCCTGACGCGACGTTGCCAAATTAAAATATTTTCCTATGTACCTATTTAATGTAATATGTAATTAACGCTATTTTTTAAAAGTATGCAATTAACATACCAAGTTTCAACATAAAAAATATTAAATATTGAAATTACAAAGCTCCAATGGATCAAAATAAACCATTCACATATCATTACATAAATAGTGAAATAAAATCCAATACTAAAGGCTCAAACGTTTGTTGTATTTAAATACAGACAGTAATAAAAAAAACTTTCGTGCTCAACAATTCGAGTCTTGACCTACCATATTTAGGTCAATAAGCTTGTTTTTAAATATCTACTCAATAATAATGATATAGGAAATCATGAGAATTTTATAATAAATGCCAACCGCAGTAATCAGTGCCGACATCAGATAGACTGTAATCGGCACATTTAGCACAGCTAAAAAGTTGGCAGGTCAAATTCCTGTTTAATGGTACATTACTGGCGGGATAAGTCAAACATTGTTTGCAGGTTCTTCATCCATCATCATCGTCATCATTTTCGCGTGCTAGAGGTTGGTGAATTTCTTGTGTTTGTGTCGGCAGTGTAGTTTATAATTATTATTAAAAAAATTTGCTATTTGCCTAAATAAAAATGCAATTCAAGTTGGGTAAAGTAAAAAATAGTGGTTGTGTTCTACTGAACAGAACCGTGAAAAAATTTATACAAGACATTTTAAAGACAGTTGCATCCGTGTTTTCCGTGTGCATCTGTGTTATTCGGTACCTACTGATCATGAGTAATGATTTGATTCTGATTCATATTTATAATCAAATCCGATTTGCATTATTTGGGAATATCAACGTACAAGCTCAACTTGATTCTGGCTTTAAGAACATAATAAAAAGGTGACAAAAATAGATATATTTTTAATGTTTTATCCAAAATTATTTACTGAAATAAAATTTTGCGGAGCTTTAGAACTTGCATTATGAGAGCACGATTAATGAATTTTACATCAGAACTTGACAAAACCCTTAATGAATACCTTAAAAATGCATGTGGTCTTAGCAACGCTGCTGAACTTCTATTAGCTTCAATACTCGTACGCGTCATCAGAAAATTTGTAACGTACCAGAAGCGTCCTGTTACCGATTGTTATAGTGATTTATTTATCTTTCGAAGTCCGAAAAATTTTTTTTTCGATTTTCTGTCTATTAGGCCTTCTGAATACGTGGTTAAAATTAATGACATTATGACTGAACCAAATTTAGATTTTCAAAAAAATTATCCATAACAGTACACGTATACGAGATAAATTTAATCTCAGGAAATGACGTTCCTTACTTACCGACTATTTTTAAGTCTTCCTTTGTTCTCAGCCTGATGACTTGCATTTTATTGTTCTGCGAGCCATTTTTACTAGCAAGTACGCCTTCTACTCTACTCCACACGGACAGAACTGAGCCCGATACGACGTTATACGTACGTCTCCTCAAACCGACCTCGCAATCGTGTCCAATGGATACATTTCGGCAGTTACCGCGCCAGTAGGCGTGAGAGCAAGTGTTTACGGAAGAGTCGTACTGCTGAATCCATGCCTCTTCCGCGTCTGCAGACTCCACCTGTGAAGAAATCGATTATATCTGCTCCTTCGTATCTGGCGAGCGCCATTTACCTTTTTGTACTTTTTCTCCAATTCCGCCAAACTTTCCTGCCTGAATTGCAGTCCGGTGTTGGGACGGTAAACTGAGAACATCTGTTCCTTTTTGCTCTCCTTCTTAGTCTTATTATTGCTAGATTCTACGGCAACGGCAAGAATCGCGGTGTGTTTTCCGTTTCGCACTTGGTGGGAAAGCCAGAAGCCCTCGTTTTCCCCCACGAGTTCAGAGAGCTTTTCCAGGGCCTCCGGCCAAGACATGCCCCTTTCGACATGAACGGTATGCAATTCCGTAGGTGCGGTACCCGTGGCATGTTTTCTTAAGAACGTCATTGTACGGACTCGGTTCACCACTTCGCCTCCAGCTCCCAAGTCCAGGATACCTGCGGAAATTGACCGTAGAAGACCATGTGGGAGTTTGAGAATTATGCAATATAACCTACCTAAATCAAACCGTCCAGACCTCTTTGCTGACGTAATAATAGCAGCTAATGTATCAGTAAAATACCTAAAAAAGAAATAGAAAAACACATAAAACATGATTTTACAGTAAAGACCGTACACAGATTCTTACCTAAACAATCTATTTTGCAATTCAACGGGCATCCCGAGGATACGATTTAGGAACTTTGACATATTGTTGTAATCCTTGTCTAGGGACAGGATTCCTGGCATATTCTCGCTATTTACAATCAAGCCCACACCGACAAGCGCTGCGGCGACGTCCTTGAAGAAGTCGCCTTTGTAGTCGCGGGGAGGAGGCACCACGGGCTGATCGTAGCCCATGATAGCCTTCATGGTGGCCTCCAGAGCTGAACGCCCGTACTTGTTGTCAATGTTGAATTGACTGAGATCGCGGGTCTCCGTTGCTCGACGGTCGCCGTGGGTTAGCGCCCCCAAGCTTTCCAGTCTGACAAAATTCAAGATTGGAGTATATATATAGGGGTCAAATAACCAAATGTTATCACTAGTACAAATTTATAAAATCATATTAAAGTAGTGAGTAAAAAAACTTCAAATAAATTCTTCGTAATCCTCTATTATAATTTTTTACTAATATTGATGACTAGTTTCGGGATCTGCAATATGTATCCCATCTTCAGATCAGTAAAGGCTAAATTAATAACTAAATAAAATTTTGTCTACATGGTATATCAGAATGAAATTTTAAATATACAGGGTGTTTCAGGAGGAGATGTACATACTTCAGCATGTCATTCTACGTTCAATTTTAAGCAAAAAATTTTCTATGAATTTAGGTGTGGAAACCCTACGTTTAGGATATACAGAATGTCAAATTTAAAAAAATTATTACATTTTCTTTAATAACTCTCAACTACCTTGAGTTAAATTCATTAAATTTGGTACGCGGAGGTTTCTTGGCACGGGAAATTCAAATTTTATGCACAATTAGCTGTATCTCCAAGAGGGCGCCACAAGTAGCCATTAGGATCCTTTTAAATCGTTTCAATTTTTTTGTGCCACGGTGTATCTCATTTCGGAATAGAAAAACATTTTCCCCTACCTTTTCTACTTAAAAAATGTATACCTTATTGAAGCCGCTAGGAGCAACCGCTGCAAAAATAAAATTTCTAAACAAATTGTACAAAACCTGACAATAACTTTCGATTCACTCTAATACATAATTTGCATGCATCATCTTCAGATGAGTTTTTAACGGAAACGGCTGCTCCTAGAGACTTCAATAAGGTATACATTTTTTAAGTAGACAAGGTAGGGGGAAATGTTTTTCTATTCCGAAATGACATACACGGTGGCACAAAAAAGTTGAAGTGATTTAAAAGGATCCTAATGGCCGCTTGTGGCGCCTTGAATTTCCCGTCCCAAGAAACCTGTGCATACAAAATTTCATGAATTAAACTCAAAGTAGTCGAGAGTTATTAAAGAAAATGTAATTATTTTTTTAAATTTGACATCCTGTATATCCTAAACGAAGTGTTTCCAGACCTAAGTTCATAGAAAATTTTTTGCTTAAAATTATAAATTTATAGTTTCCAAAAGAAAAAATATTGAAGTTGTAGTATTTTCAATCTTTATAGCGCTGGGCTTCTAGTATTAACGTTTTTGTGTTGCGAATGTTTACATTAGTTAATCAAATGTCAAAAATTGCTTGTGTATAGCAACTCGGAGTTGATGGACATCCTTTTAATTTATGATGATGTGAAAATGCTTTAGCAGAACGATTTCCCGGTAAATGTGCCCCAACCGAATAGTGTTAAGTGTTAAAAAATAAAGTGTATCACACCGAAGTGGACACTTGATGATTTACACAAAAGTATCAGAGCTGCTGCCAATAACTTACGAGTTCAAAACGGACAAGAAATAGAAACATTTCTGTTAGTTTGTAGAAACTGGGTTCAAAATTTTGTCAGGATTTCAAATTATTTTATTAATTAAAACCAAATAATTCTATTAATGATTCATAACAATAACGATAAAAGCTGTTGAATTTGCTATACATATAGGTTGTTATAAAGTGTTATTTTATTTCTTTCCTTGGGAATTTCAGTAAATTTTTTGTTCGGTCGCTGATCCACACGCTTTGCCTTGTCAGGTTTTACAGTGGACCAGTTTCCAGTGCCGTGCAGAAGTGCATTTCTAAATAATTTTCAAACTACTGTTTTTTGAATGTTTTTTTTTTTTGCTAAGTTCTGAATCAGCTTGTGTAAGTAAAATTAATGTCACAAAATCACTACTAATTCACTGTGGGCCATATCTTATTGACTGTAGATTGATTTATGTTGTTCTATTTAAAAATGTCTTATTCAAATCCAGAATTAGCAGATGTGTGAATATGCGAGTGTACCATTTTCAATATTAGATCCTGGAGTAATGGCAGCCACGAGAATTAACTTTCATTATTAATAAGCATGCTTATTAATTACTAAGTAATTTATGTCTATTGGTATATCAGATACAGTAGTATTTCAATACTTCCTAATGACTAAATTAATACCTCACAGTGCCAAAATAGTTACTTTATAGGTTTGCATAAGCTGTCAAAAATTCAGAACAATTGAATTACTGCAGCCAATTAAATTAGAGCCTGGAGTAATGGTAGCCACGAGAATGAACTTTCAGAACAATTGAATAAGATGTGAGTTACAAGGGTGGCTCCATGCAATGTGAAATATATAAAAAAATAATATACAATGTTTAAAAATGAATGATAAAGTTACAATTTTGGAAAAATATCAAGCTGTTCACTTACCTTTTAGCGACGATGGACGCAAACCTCCTCTCTCCGGCCAAGTCGGAGATGAGGAATATGTACTCGGGAGCGTTTACCTGGTTACTCCTGTGGGTTCTGCCGAACTGCTGGATTGCCCTGTCGGCAGACCAGGGAAGCTCCAGGGTGATGTGCACCCTCCTCCTCTGATTCTTCACCCTCCTGTCGCTCTGCAAGGATATACCGCTAGAGGCTGCCTCTGAAATTATAGCCACGTCCTTCTCCCCGTCCATAAAACGTTGCTTCTCTGTCAGATTCAGGGTTTCCAGGGGAACATCCGTTTCCGATCGGCTCTCGTACTGGATCCCCCCGTCTTCGGTTTGCACGACTCGCCCTTTTCTACCTGAAATTCATATTCAAATAAAGTAATCGCCACAGGAGTAACTTAAATAAGTGTACCTGTCATTTCAGCAACGTTTTCGGGCCCGCCCAATTCGTCTATCAGCTGATCCAAGGTGTTTGGAGGCAATCGTTCCCCTAACCTCTCTATCGCCGCCAGCAGCTCTTCCTTCATGCTACAAGCGCGTTCGATGGCGTCCATCGGGGGAGCGGTAGGTTTAAAGTTCGCGCCGGCGCCATTAGTCTTGGCTGCAAATTGAAACGTTAACGAATTTCGTCGTTTTCCGTGATCCCCAACAATACCTTTGCTGGTTTTTCGGCTGAGCAACAACGACAGCTTATCCTGTGTCGAGGTCCTTTTCTTTGGCGTTTTCTTCTGTTTTTTGCCCTTCTTCTTCCGGCTCCAGGGATCGTCGTCGGAATCGCTGCCTGAATTGAACGGATTGAAGTCGCTGCTCGCGTTCGAGTCGGAATGTTCTTCGGAAATCTCGCTCTCGATGTCGGACATCTCGTAATTGGAGCCGTCGCTTTTTACCGAGTCGTTGTCGCTGTCCGACGTGGACCACTTGTTTCTCTTCACCGCTCTCACCGCTGCTTGCCGCACTGTCAGGAAACGATTCATAAAAACGAGTCTTGCTAAATAATATATAAACAGAAACTTACTCGGCTTTCGTTTTCCTGAGGAACTATTGCCTTCGTCGTTGCCGTTTGTGGTCTTTTTTGAATTCGAAGGGTTCTCTATACCGAGCAACCTCTGTATCCTATTACGATCGGGTGCTGGAAAGTGTTTCTCCACTAATGTTTGAAAAACACCTAAAGACAGACGCAATAAAATTACTTTAACCGGCGAGTTACCAAACATAACAAAACTGACCAAAATTGATGATCGGTTACATTTAAAAGTTACCATAAATTATCTAAAACGAACAATTTTATCCGTCACTTCTATACAAGCTGTTTTCATGATAATACGCTTAATTTTAATTAGAGGTAGCTTATGAAGTTATGTAATTTATTTTATCGTTAAAATACAAAATAACAAAATATTTGCATTTAAAAAGCTGTTTCAACTCTGTTAAATGTTCCCTTTTAGCCACGAAAAGCCGTAGACTGCTGATGCAAATTAGGTTAAAAAACATGTATTAATCAGTTGCAAATCTATTATTTTAAGATTTGTGTTGTGTGAATGATGATGGCTAATATTTCTAACTAGTACCTACATATGTTGCTAATTTATGGATTCAGCCTTAGCAGATCTGCGCAGCAGTGTTACCCTGCCAAGTTTTATCATCACAGAGAATCTTTTGTTCGTGCGGCAGAAAAAACCTGGGATATAATACAATTACGAAACATGTTGGTGTAGGTCATGAATGAGCCTGTCGTATTTTACAAGGTCCAGAAAATTACCACACCATAGAAGAAAATCCTTCTGTGAATATTCGTACAATAGTAAATCAAGAGAATGTTTACCATTATGTTGTATAATGTACTCTCTGAGAAAGCCTAGGACTACAAATCGAGGATTTTCCACAAAGAGTACAATGGCTTTGACAAGTGTGGCAGATGAAGCTACTTTTAGCCGTTTTGGCATCACTAACATTCATATCACCCACACATAAATTTTTTTGGAGTGTTTTTCAATACTTCCCAGACCTCGAACAAACAGAAGAGCAGCTATAAAATAACGATAAAGCTATATTTTTAAGCAGTCGGTCATTTAGCTATCATTAAATAAAATTACATTGCATGTATTTGATGTATGTTACAGTAGAGTTATAAATTGTCACACTTTTGCACCTTTAATGCAGAATATTAAAAACCTAGATTCCGGACATCGAATGAAGTAAAATATTGTCATCATAGGTCGATTATGAGATATAAATATTAAAAATTACAAGAAGTGACAAAAAATTAACACTGGTCCCGCACTTGTGTAGTGGCGTGCAGTGGAGACTACGAGATCAGTGTTGCCAGATGTGAATATTTTCTTCATATTAAAGAACATTGACGTAAAATTTGACCCCTGTGAAGAAAAGTTTCAAATCGCTAAAACGCACAAAATTTTATGATTTGCTTAGTTTTAAAACTTTCATACATTTTTCTATACATTTTTTATTCAATTTATAGTCAGATATCATGCCCTCTGTTCCAATGTAGTGTGTGACAGTAAAATGTTATTAGAACTATTGTAGAGTAGACTTCGATTCAGGATCGATAAATGATCATGAATCAATTTATAATGTCTACTCAATTTATGAGTATTTAGACCAAACTGGTTTTAATAAGCATTCCAATTGTTTTTGCTTTTCAAATGAGGTTTTTGTTATGTGAAGAAATGTTCAAATTATCAAATTCTGTGAAAAAGATCGGTATATTACGTTATTGTATTTATGGATTTGCATTATGTTTGTTTTGATATGAATAACAAAAAAGTCTAAAATAGCACTATGGTAAAATAAGTAACTGAAGTGCAATTTTCTTGGCAAAACGTCAATATAGGACTTTATAATATGACGTTTTTATTCTAAATATTCCCAGGAATCTCTATTTTATTTTTTTGCATTAAATACCCCACGCCCCATGTAAAGTTTATGGTAAAGTGGCATTATTTTTCAAAGATCTATCTTTCCTAGAGTTAATCAATTTAAAACTGAAACATCGTATATGTGCACAAACTTATCAAAAAAAACGAACAATGTGGACACTTTCGAGACGTTTACACTTACCTTTAGCCGTAGACACAAAATCCGTCAACTCTCCGTCATCCCTCTCCAGCTGCTCAAGAGTCCTAGCCTCTCCCGTGCTCTGCAGACCGATAACGACGCATTTACCCATCTTTATAGCCTCGTGGGCCACCGCGACCGCATGAGGCACCTTTGCCGCTATACACAAGTACTTGAAAAACCTCTGATGCGACGACCAGAACTGTCCCCACATGGTTTTGCGCATGCGATTCTCCGCATCGACCAATTCCGCCGCCTCGTGGAACTTCTGCATGGCCTCTACCCACAACTTAACGCTGGCATCGTACACCTTCTCGAAATCCTTCGAGAGCGGAACTTCTTCGATTTTAAACGCCACGCCGTGGAAACTTAGCTGCCTCGCTATATACATTCCTGCCACAAAAAAAAAAAAAATATATATATATATATATATATATATATATATATATAAAAATTGTTTTGTTAGAGGAGAAATTACCTCTTAGTTTCATGTCCATTGCTACGATCTCCATAGCGCCAACGCCTCTCTTTTCCACTGCCGATATAAAGTCGGCAAACTCTCGGAAAGGCGTGCCTTCTCCCCACAGGCCGAGCCTCACCATGTAAGCCATATTCCTAGGTTCCGAAGCGCCGGTAGCGGAGGCGTACACTACTCTAGCTTTCGGGAGCTTATTTTGCAATTCCAATACCGTAAGACCTAAAAGAAAATAAAATACATAATAGTTATTTATGTATTTGGGTTGTAATTGAGTTTACGACCGTGATTCATACAGGGTGTCCAGTAAAGAATGATCCAGATTTCAGGGCTGTAATTTTCGGACCAAAATATACATTAAACGTCTCATTTTGTGGCAAGGTACAGAAGGTTTTTAATATATTTACGTGTCATTAAAATGAGTTCTGTAGTGGTCTCCTCTATCGCGTATGTTTATCAATGAAAAGTGTATTACATTTACTTACCGGTTTTCGTTGGTTTCGACGAACCGACCGGGCACAGATTCTTCGCTCTGTGACACTCGTCAAAGACTATCAATCCGTCAAAATCCTGCCCGCACCACTGCAAAAGTTGTTTCAGTCTGGACTTGTACTTGCCACCCGCCGAATTGCTCTCGCCTATCAGCGCTGAGTAGGTGCTGAAGATGACGCCCTTCTTGACGTTATTATTGACGGCTGACGATATTTTCGCATACTTCAATTTGTTGAGTGGGTGCACGTCGATCCTTCCGGCGCCGATGTCCTTCAGGTCACGTTCGGCATCGTATTTGAGATCGTTAGAGACCGACACCCAAATAGCCCGCTTTCGGCCTTTAAGATAATTCTCGAAAATTATGCCAGCTATGGTACGGCCTTTACCAACACCGGCGCCATCACCTAAAATAATATTTAATAATCCCGCTTGCAATTTTAAGAGATTTAAAAATAATACACTAGTTTTTTTGGTAAAAATACTCATCTTTGAAAATCTAGAGTGATGCAAAAATAATATAAAAGCACTATTACTACATGAATAAAATGTAAAACAATTTTTTAATAGCATGAACTCTCATTATTAATAGTGCAACGTTTTCTATGCACAGCAATACGACTGTGGATACAGTAAAGGCTCAATTTCTGAAGTCCAATGTGTTTTCTATCCCTGTCTATTGCACTAGGAAATCAGTTTTTAGTATGTGTAAATTGCGTTATTAGTAATTGATTTAAATGGTCTGTTGGTAAACAACGTAACTAAAGTGATGGACGACTGATAATAATAAAAAACGTATATGTATCTGTACATTTCCAAAATTAATTACAAAAGTACTACGAATACTTTATTCTTCAAAGGTATTAGTGAATTTAATAAGATGCCTTTTGGGGTAAAAAATGCAGTGGCTGAATTCATTTTAGTATATATTAAGAAATTTTATTAATATAAATAGTAAATGTTAGTTACTGTAATGAATAACGCACCTTATAACAGAAGTATCGAATAGTTAGCGAAATACCACCTTTCGATCGAGATGCCTAGGCGGGCATCATTTTACAGGAAACACTTTTATATTTAAAATGTTACTAAAAATCTTTTTCAACTTTTCTTGATAAAACTTCTAAAGTGACATACCGATACAAGATAGAAGCTTTAAATTGTTTAAGAACTATTATCATTTTTATTATCTAACGTTTTAAAATTGGCGTATAAACCTTCTAATCTAGTGCGTCTATAGAATTTTGCTTTCCCCATGCTTCAACTGTCGCGTTAGTCCCGAAGCTAAAGATGTAACTCTAGATTTTCAAAAATTGGTTATAGTTAACTGCGACGTTACTGTTTATGACATCACCAGGGCTATTTTTGTTTTAAATAGACGAAAATATCGGAAAAATAAACGAGCACATTTTAAATCAACTCTTTTTAAAATTTAATTTGTAGATCCATTCAGACATACACATTTAAAAACCTTAACGTGACTTACCTATCAAGAATCCCGCTCTCGATCCATCCGGCAAGATGTGTTCATGCGCTTGCGAAGCGTACGTTATACTTTCCAACTGCAAAGCGGACAAATGCCCGCCCCTTATGGTGTCCTCCGGTACGGAAAGCTTATACCAGACGTCGGCAGGAGCTACCGATGACAGAGACGCCGTTTCTACAACGGGATCGGGGTGTTTCTTACCCAGTTTCAGTTTCGACGGCATGTAATCGGCGTATGTTTCCGCTACGCCCAACTCCTCGTCGTCCACTTCTTCTTCTTCTTGATGGTGGTGCAGGGGCTTGTTGTCCATCTGGTGCATCCACAGGGACTGAACAGCTTTGTTGCTGAGCTGGCCGCCCCAAGGGGGCAAAGGGCCCTGTGTGTTATACAACATAGCGGATAGGTTTTGAAGGAAAGGGTTAGCGTAGGGGTTGTTCATGCCGAACGCAGCCATCTCCACTAGGAAAGAAAACGGGCATAAATATTTAGATTATAGAAAATATTCGCACGATATTTGGCCATATAAACAACAAATGTACTGACGGGATTATAGAGGGTGTTTCTTAAGTATGTGTGGGAAATCCAGGGACGTATTATGAGTAAAATTAAATAACCGTAGTCGTTTTCGAGCCACAGCGTCTCAAAAATAAATATATTTAACATTTTCAATATCTAATTTAGACAAAATATACTGTAACCTCTATGTGGGTTAGCGTGGAAACACGTCACCTAGACAAACAAACTTTATTGTCACTCTTGATTATAAAAGAAATATCCTTCGAACAAATTTCTCCACTGTCAACGCTTTACTTTGAAGTTTCTGTCACTCGTATGTGGCTGCTCAATATAAACTGACTGTAACGGCAAAACCGATCCGCTTATATAGGTTTTTAGAGTTCTCGAAGTTTCTGCGATCTCGAGATCGTGCCATATTCCATATTTTAATCATAAAATACGTCTCTCAATTTTTAACACCTACTTAAGAAACATTGTAGCTAGTAAACAGTTAAATGAATAGTCACTATTTAACTTAAATATTCCTTGCAAAATTTTATCGAATATTTTAAATAAAAAGATGTAAAAAATTAAAATAAATACGAGAGCGACTTAAATTATTTTTATGGCCAATTTACCTCAAAACGCACATAAAAATTATTTAAATAAATTATTCCTAGAACAGAATGAAGGAGGAACATCTAAAATTATTTTCAAAGGGTAAAAGAAATAGATTTGTGCAAATCTTTCCTTAACAGGCATTACACCCTAGGTAAAGCAGGTATACCATACAAAACTGATATGGAAGTATCGATTTATAACAGATTTCAATTGATATTACTTTAATATGATCACTATCGATTTTGCATGGATAATAAATGTTAAAGAATAAATAATTAGTGGAAAATTTACCCGTACTAATCATTAAATATATACAGAACTATACCAGATTGAAGACTGAAATTTCTTTTCATTCAAATTAACATTCCATTCCCAAAATTTTAAAATGCAAATACCGTAATAAATATATTCACAAAACGTTCAAGTTTTTAATTATATTATATAACTTCGATAATAATTGTATAAATTATTGAAGCTTCCAATTACAAAGAAAAAATGAATGGCTATATTTTTAATAGTATTTATTAAATACTGAAATTGAATTTAATACTTTACCGTCACCTAAAAACCTGATATGAGATAATTTTTACTTAAGCTAATTCCACTTGCAATTTAAAATGCAGGGAATTAACTTTTTTTTTCGATGAACTGTATTGTTAATATTACAATAAAAATTTTGCAGCATTAGTTTGTCTATTTGTTGAAATTGTCCACAAAGTTTGACATTTGTAGACCATCAAAATCCAACGGGCACTACGATTGAGCACCGTTAGATCTAAAGACTTAAACTGTTATAATATGCTAATAATACTTTTTAATATAAATTTATTAAATAATAGTGATAAATGACTAATTCGCTGATTGGAAAACCTCTTTGGATCCTGACGATCTACAGATTTCAAAATTTGTGGGTAAAAGTCAGTCTTTAACTTTTCTACTAGCAAAGCTTAGTCAATATGTAAATAATGCATTCAGAGACATCTATGAGTGATCCATGCACATGCAGGTAATAATTTTGACAGAAGATATTCTCGTATCAAACGTTAAATTCTGATTAAAAAAGAATTTAATATCTGATGAATAAATTATTCCAAGTCATATAAGCCATACTTTAGTAAACACCCTGTATAGAGTAGTTCATTACAGTTGCTGATAATGATAATTATATAAATAGTTATATCTCATAAATATATTTATAAATTTTTGGAATCAATGGAAATTCCGTTTGATACATTATAAAAAGTTGTTTTTTAATTCAACATAATCACAATTATTGTTATTGAATATAAAATTATCACAATCATTTTCAAAAGAATTTCTAAATTTTAATTATCATTTCATAAATGACAAGTTTTAAATTTTGAGAAACTGTAATAGTAAAAGTTAATGGGAAAATAAAAAACAGTGAAATAGCGACTGTGCTGTATTAAAGATAGATTCAGCATGGACTATATAGCTACAATTTACGCATCCAACATACGCAATGCAAACACACAGACAGATAAAACTATTACCTACAAAACCTGACAGAAAAATTAAAAAATCACATCACTCACAGCGTCTAACTTTAGACTTACTCTGCTGCAGAAATTGTGCAGCGTTGAAGCCTGCTCCGCCTGCCGGTTGCGGCGGAAACATGGAGCCCATATTCATGGGTCCCCCAAGAGTACTGAGCATGTTCGCCATTGCGGCCACGCTACCCATGCCGTACGGGGAACCCACTGCAAAAACACAACACAACAGAACATACAGAAAAAGACGTATGAAAATTTCTTTTTTTTTAATCTTCATTACTACAAGATTTGATCTTTTTATGGAGTTGATTAATTCTTAAATAAAAGGAATAAATTAAAAATAAGGTAAAAACAAAAAAAAAGTATAGTATTCCAACATTTGTGATTAATCTATTCCTTGAAACAAACAAAATGAACATTTACATATATAAATTTGAAAAAAAAAAAGAAATGAAAAATAATTAAAAAACACTTAACAAACACAAAATGTGGTTATTAACCCTGGTTAGCTTTAACGATTAAAATAAAAAAAAGTTTACCCAAATCAAAGTAATATCGATTTCACTTACTTGGTGGATTCCTCATCATGTCGTAGGTACTAGGATGCATGTTAGCCCCCATTTTTGGATTATATCCCATCGGCAAATGTCCCATTTTCAATTCGGGCTTTACGTCTTCCTGCTTGAATTTCTGTTCTCTTGACTCCATAATAGCAGCTGCCGTAGCCAAATCTTTACCCCCTCCTGATAAATAAATAATTTTCATAAATGTACGATTAATAATGTATTGTCACGATTGCATCATCCTCTATTGCATATTAATGCTGTGAAATTATATATATAATTTTAATTAAACCAAGATACGTTTACTTATGAACAAAAAAAGATAAATTAGGTGACTCACCGGGCACTTCAATTTTATCAGGGTCTTCATCTTCTCCGAAATCACTATCAGACATATTTTCCTCTTCGTCCATTATTTTTTTAGACTAGTAACAACAAACAGTAACAGTAAATCTTATTTCTGTAATACAAATATAATCGTGTTAATAATCTACAAAGCGAAAGAAAAATAAATTGCTCTTTATCTGTTAAATATTACACGAGTGAACAATTGTTTATTAAAGGATTTCACGAAGTTACCGAAAAGAAGCTATCATTTATTATTAACAGTCAATAAAGATGCATAAAAAATTCATAAGACAGGGAATAGGTAACAGGGACTAAAATTTTTATTCTAAGCCAAATATGGCGCAAACCAACGCCCTTATTTAGTAGCAGAAGATGTATAAGCTTAAATGCGAGCTAAAACGTTAATATCAACCCTTGCTAAAGTCCCACAGCAGAAATGGAGCAGTGGTTTTTTTGTACTTTTTGGTTATGAATTTTTAACATCACTGTACTCAGGAAAAAAAAAGAAAAAAGCTATAAATGTGCAAAATCAATAATTTAAATTAACTTAAGAATCGAAATATATCTATTTTCTGAAGTATTAAGTTACCTTCACTGCAAAAAATATAAAAATAAACAGATCATTAGCGACTAGAGCCTATAGGAAAAAATGACATTACCATTTTTTTCATTCATTCACAGTCATGCACAAACTGTCTCAAGCAGGAAAGTTTTACCAAATTATAATAACTAAGTATTCTATCTATTCACTGACACAATATTAGACTTACAACTTTTTTAGTTCGCGGCATTATTTTATTTAAAAGGGAGAACAACGAGTAAGCAATTCACGCTAAAACGCCATTCGACTACCCACAATGCACTAGAGCTACCAACATTGATTTCTGGTGACAAAAGAATCGCAAAGACACTAAAAAGTTAGGGAGTTTTTAATTACCATGCTTCCTAATTACTCCGCTAGAGGGACACTGTTGATGAAAAATGTAGGTCTTTTATTTTTGTCACATTGGCTATACCTTCATTTGAACTACGAACACTACGAACTACGAGTAAAGAAGGATGTCTACTTACTTAAAGCACAGATTATACAGAGATAGATCGCCGTCTCAACGTAGCACCTTTCGACGTCGAACGAGTATACTAATGAAATTATTCTTATACCACAGATAAATTTATACTGAGATCATGCGTAGACAACTCGTAGGAAAATCACTTAGCAACTCCACGATCGACAATTAGAAGTTGAAAATTATCCACACTTAGCCTGTGAAAGTAGTGGTGATAGAAGAAATTGTAATCATATTAAATTAAAATAGTTCAGATAATTATTAATCCTATATAACCGAAAGAGAATATAGAAAATATTTATTTAATTTATGGTTTATAAACCGGTAATTCCCATCATAAAATTAAAATCAAATGAAATTAAAATAGTTTGAATAATTATTGATCCTGTAACCCCTAACCAACATAGAATAGAACATTTTCGTCTATGCTAATCCTGTTATGCACTTAAGTGATTACTAATGATTATTAGAATTTATGACCTACGGAACAATAATTTATTCCAGATAATTATTTTATTGAGTATAATTATTTAATAAAACTTAAATCTTAATCAAAGATCTTCTACCCCTATTTTCAAGGGTGCTAAACACGAAATTAGTTTTGTAGTCGAACTTAGTTTTCAAAAAATATATATATTTCAAAATTGTAACCTCTGCTCTGCAATATAAAACGCCCTTCACACTAACGATTTGTCATGGATTTATCGTACTACATGCAGTATGATATATCGGTCGAAAGTGGTTTACACACTTGAAGTGGAAACAATTAAGACTAATGTTGCAAGTAGATTCAATAATATTTTATTACTATACGTCTGCAATTCAAAACAAATAGCCAAATCCGTTTTAAAGAATGTCATTATTATTGCAATAGATTAATAGATATAGTGTACAATCTGCGATAAAGCACGGGTCACACGGGAGATCTGATTTAGCAAACCATGCTTTAGATATTATGTGACTGTGCTATTAGAACTACCGTATATTTAATATATAGGAGTCGGATCTATTTAAAAATTTCAGTACACACACAAAATATATAACTAGAAGTACACATACATAGTTGAATTTAATCACTACGACTTTTTTTTTTGTTATTGGAGGTATGTACACAAAATTACAACAAAATTGTATTAATATGTTTCTTCTAGTTGAAAATTTATATACCGTTGAATTTAACCTAAAATTTTAAAAATGTGGGCAGAAGTTATAAAAGCTAAAAATGAAAATAGACATGAAATAATCCTGACGGGTGAGAAAATTAGCGAAAGAATTGAAAAGGGCGGTTTGGATTTATCAATTTTCGATTTAATCGGACTGAACTTTTTAAATATAAGTGAAACCATTTTAAAGACGATCCCGGATGAAATAGCTAAGTTAACTAATTTACAGACTTTAGTATTACACTCTAATAAGTTAGAGGAAATTAATGAAAGACTATGTCATTTGGAAAAATTAAAGACTTTGGATTTATCCGGTAACGCTATAAAGGTTCTTCCAGAGACTTTGGCAAATTTATTACAACTGGTAGCCTTAAATATAAGTCGGAACCAATTAGAACACTTTCCAACCCTATCTAAAAATACCAAGTTAAGTGTGTTGGATTTATCAAATAATAAATTAAAATCTTTTCCTGAAGTTTGTTCAGAAGAGCTTGCAAATTTGTCAGAGCTAAAACTTCATGGTAACGAAATTGAAGAAATCCCAAATAAAATAAGTATTTTACCAGCTCTGAAGATTTTTGATATAAGTTCTAATAAAATCAAGGTTATTCCTGGAGAATTGTCCGACTGCCATAAATTGAAAGGTAAAAATTAGATTATTAAATATTTTTAAGCCCATTTTAGTATCCATGTAACAAAGAAATTCAATATTTATTGTCAGTTTGTAATATTGTTCATTATTGTGCAATGATTATTGCATAATGCCATTAAAAATGTCGCAAAATGCACCATTTTAGAGCTGAATTTGAAGTCGAATCCAGTCGCTGATCGGCGACTACTTAAACTTATTGATCAATGCAGGACAAAGCAAGTTTTGGACTATGTTAAACAGCATTGCACGAAATCAGCCGTTGCCACACAAGTTGCTAGTGGGAAAAGTAAGAGTAAAAAAGGAAAAAATAAATCCAACGACGAAGTCGAAAATGAAGTTAATACAGATTACAAATATTCAATAAATGTAAAACATGTCGATGAACATTTTAAGGTAAGTGTTTATATAGTTTCTTATTGCTTTCATATGATTAATTCACCCAGAATTAGGTAACAGTAAAATTCATTTTTTATTACTTAATATGTATATAATATAAAAAATAAGAAAAATATAATTTAAATTGAGTATACGGGATTCTTTTTAAATGCTATGGGATTCACTTATAAATAGTATTGTTATATCTACTTATTAGATAACATAATTAACGTTATTTTTTAATTTTTCACTAAATATAGAGATTATCTGTTAGATCATTGCATTAAATTATTTTAATGAGCTTATTAGAATTTGTGTATTTTGTACAAAATATATTTTGAATATTATACTAAATAGTTTCCCACAATATTGTTTTTATAAATATTTTAGGTTCTTGTCATGAATGCTGTGAAAAATGTACGGGAACATTTGGCTGCTTGCATAGTGCATAATGTGTCGTTCACAGAAGAATCTTTTAAAAAATTCATACAGCTGCAAAATAAGTTACACGACACTATTTGCGATAAGAGAAATGCATCTACAATCGCCACACATGATTTTAATAAAATTGTACGTACATATATTCAAGTTATTAATTTTTTTTCCACGTAATGAATCTATTAAAATTGTTTTACAGTCGGGTGGAAATTTAACGTATACCACCTTGCTCCCTAACGAGTTGACAATAAAGCCGTTGAACAGAACGACGGCCATGACTGGTGCAGAACTGTTCAATAAACTGCAGACCGAGGCAAACAATTTGCGAAAGGAGAAAAAACGCAATACTTACAGCGGTATTCATAAGTACTTGTACCTTATCGAGGGAAAACCACAGTACCCCTGTCTACTTAACGAAAAAAATGAAGTCATATCATTCCCGCCAATTACTAATTCCGACATATCAAAGGTAGGGTGTAAAATAAATACAAATAGGTTTTATTTTTATTAAATTCTCATGCAGATTGAAGTTGGGACAACGAAAATACTTATAGAAGTGACCAGTTCAATATCGCAGTATGTCTGTAAAAACATACTGGATACTCTTTTAAAGGAAATGGTGTTTCTTTTCGAGAAAGACTTGGATGTGCAGCAGGTGAAAACGACGGATCATGAAGAACATCTAAAAGTAGTGTACCCTTCAAAGACGGATCTTAATTTTGAAGGTAACGTCCCCATTAAAGTTGTTAGGGAATAACTTATTTCCATGCCAATTTTACTTACAAAAGGTTTATATTTTTGTATTTTTTGTACCTTTAAAAACAGGAATTTAACTGTTGCGAAATGTTTTTTTTATATGAATTTAAACTTTAATTTGTTCAAATTAGATGATAAAATGGTTTCTCTGAAAGGTCTAAAAATAAAATTTTCTAATAAAATCAACAGTGAAGATCACCATTCTATCCTAGAGGCATAAATTGAAAAAAATAATTAACTGTGACTATTTTATTTTCTAACTTTTGACTTGTATTTTATTTTTAAATTGTAATAGGGGAACTTCAGATTAATATACAAATTTTAGATTTAACAAAAAATTTTTAAATTTCTAAAATTTATATTAAATTTATTTTGATATGTATTATACCTACAACTTCTATATTTTTTCATACTTATTATGTTTATTTCAAGTTTATTGAGGATCTACTATTACAGTTATTAACTATTTGTTTTTTTTTATTTATTTGCTATATTTATCTTATTGTACACTTTCAATTATTGTGTTTGAATAAAATGTGTTTATATATTTTGTATTATTTCGCACAAACGTGTCTATACTAAAAAAAATCGGATACTTTTTGGGTGTTATCCTTGTTTATATATAGGATGATTGGGGAGAACCCCCGATATTCGAAAGTGGTGTTTAGGGGGCAAAAGTGAACAAAAAAGCATAATAAACATATCGAATATCAACTTTTACTGAGATAATAAACATATTTTTATTGCTATTTTTGCAAAAGCTGTTATTATTTGATGTTTTATTTTGAGTAGGTCACGCATTCTAAACCAAACTCACATTAGTGACTAGTAATTGTCACATTTATTTTGACGTTTGTGATTTAAACGCTTATTTTATAACTGTCGCATTTATTTTTACATGTGCGTTTGTTTAGTCGGTATTGTAAGTAAGTAATTAGTTTATTGAATAGGAAAGTCACCCTTGTCTCTAGTGTAAATAACGTTGACATGGATTTTAAAAGAGTATCGCCATCTAGCATTTTTACTCCTAAGTTTGACTGGTTAACTAACTATATTATATATAAACAAAGGTATTATTGAAAACATAAATTATTACTACACATTTATTTTTAAACTTTCAAGTATATAACAATAAAATTCATAAGAAAACGCAACTTTTCATACAAAATAAAATTCAAGGAATTGATAACATACTATGCTTGTAAAGATAGTACCGGATGTCCTGCTAACAGCTGTATCTCGGAAACTACTTGTCCTGGAGCTTCCGAAAAGAAATATTGAAAACAAAAGTCACTCCGCGAAGTATATCGAAATTATTTTGTACATGCAAAGTTTCCCGCTAGATGGTGAACTTTTAAATCCAAATCGAAAAGGGAGATTTTTTCCATAAAATTAATAATTAAGGTATGTTATGTTGAAAAGTTTTGGACTCTCCTATTAACACTTTTGTTTGACATTTTGCTCTATCTCTTAAAAAAAAACGAAGAAGGAGGAGAGTATAATCGTATTGCAGAAAAATTTGGAAAACTCCCGACTACGCTGATTTTAGCAAACGTGGTTTCGTTTCACAGCTGTTTGGTCATTTTCCATCTAGTAGTCAAATTTGGAAGTGGGAAATAATTTTAATAGACTTCTCGGGGTCACTTTTGTTATCAACATTTTTTCTCGGAAACTGTAGGAGTATTTTCCGAGATACAGTCATTGGCCGACCTTAACGGGACACCCGGTATATGTATATCTTTTCCAACAGCCTGATTTTTAAACTTCAGTACAATTCAATTTAAAAAAAAAAATTAGTTTATCTAAGATAAAAAATAATTACGTCTATAAATAAATAATCTGCCACTGAAATTTATCGTGGTTAAAAATATAAGGAAAAAATGCCTTTCGAATAAAACTTAATATCAGTTAAAATTAAGTTTCGCGATGCTTACTTGTCGTACTAATGTTTATTCACCATTTTATACAACAGTTTCGTACATTAATTGTAACAATAGACTAGAATGTTTTTTATATTTTAGTGAAATAAAATACCATACAAATGAGATATACAACTTTACCATGAATATTAGTCATATAAACTTGTAAAGTCTGGGAATTCTACAAATAAGTTCCTACTGAATAGTTTATACAATTAAATTAATTGTTATAAAATTATAATACTTAGCTTATTAATAATTCCATTACATATTAGTGGTACGTACATAAATGCATCAGGATAATTATTACTCCCAACGAGGAAGGTGAAGAAATAGAAACTATGTCTAAATTTAATTCGCTTTCTTTAAAATCTTTTTTCTTTCATTATTATCGATAATGGCTAAATTTTTGGAAGCCACAACGCAATGTAGGAGCGATATTAAAGTTTTAACGATACAAATTGGTGCAGAAAGATATAAGATTATTCGGAATAGAGACAGCCCCACAACTGAAAAATAAACAAATATTTAATACTGTCACTTATTTTCTTACTTAGAACTATATGAGAATATCTCACCTATAGGTCCCTCTGTAAAATAGAGTAAATATAGAGCGGCATAAAATGCTTCATTTCCCGCACACATGATAAATAAAACCGTTTTATTGGTGTAATAAACGCTCATGATTGGATTCTCGGACATATCTATAAATTTATGGCTGCTTTTACCTTGCAAGACCGATCTGGAAAACATTTATCATTATAAATTCGCAGAAACAATGTATTTTAAGTGCAACTTACGCATGAAGATAGATCCAGTGACAAGAAATATCGATACACATGGAAAGAATAAACCAAAACATGTATTTTGGGTAGAGATGTGCCAAAACGGTTATGAGACCAAGGGTACCACATCTATCCGTTAGTTGATCAAGCATGGCCCCAAATTTGGTGCTTTGATTGAAATATCTGAAAACATCACTCAATGATAATTAATTCATTTGCTAGTATGTAACTTAGAAACATTACCTTGCTGCATGTCCATCGAATGCATCAAGCAATGCGGAGACAACGTAACATGTTGTCGCAAGTATGTAATTCGTTGGCATAAAATAAAATGCAATAATGGCTAAGAAAATCCGTGCATAGCCTGGAATTAGAAATGTTTATGATTTTATAAACACTACATGTTATAAAATTGTATTATTGCACATACCTATAATGTTTGGCACAAAAATAAATATGTTTTCCTCGGTCATATCGTCGATTGAGTATTTCGAATACGACTGGACAAATGTTATTGATATATTTCTCACAGGTTAAATTTCTACTCATGCGTTGTGAAATACACAGGAAATAATTTCAAAGATCGACTGTTCTTGCAAAATAAACAAATCATCCTGTATGTGTATATCCATGCGCATGCCTAAAAAATGTTAATTTGGCTGCCTATACTACAGGAGGCAGTATATTTACACAACGCAGTATCACAAGTATAAATTATTTAGATTATGTACACACGCACATATAGAACGCAGGAATGCTATTTAGCATTAGCTATATAATTGATAATGACAATATAAGTGATTGTTAGTGCCGTATAATATACCGATGTTTATATAAAATAGGCACATGAAAGTCAATTTGACACTCGAGACTGGGTAATGGCGTATTCTGATTATATAACGTCAAGATAGAAGCATTTAATCTTCATTTAAATAATCCATAATTTAAAAATTTTGACTAGAAATTGTCAAAAATTGCAAACTTTCAGGAGCAGATGTATGATGGCGCTGCCGGCGCTGTCACTTTCTTAAATATCAAATCAAATGTCTAATAAAATATAACATGGCGGATTGCGAAAATGTGGTTTTTAGACAGAAAATATTATTCACATAAATCAAAACAGTGGACATAAAGACCGTATTCTATAAATAGTTAAGCGTTAAGTGTCTAGGATAAATGGAAATGTGTTTTCTAAAATAAGTGCCTGTGTCAATAAAACTGTCTCTATTTTTAATTGGATCTAAAAAAATGGCCCCATCTCCAAGGGATGAGGACGACAATACTCCAAAGGCCCCTGATAAAAATGAAAAGGCCAAGTGCGAGAAATCTAACATTTCCGAGAACATCAAGGAAAAGGATAAAGATGAAAAAGTAAGTTGGATATGTCATGTTACTATAAATATCTACTCAATAATTGCAGACTTGGTGGTAAAAAGTCTTATTTTGATTATTTTCAATTAAATGACACTGTTATTAAATATAAATCTTCTAGATCCTCATTTAGTTTCGTTACCTTTTGTAGTTTTTTTGAGGTATTGAGTTTTCATAGGTTTATTGGTTATTTAGCATTTTTATTTATCATTTGAGTATTTTTAAACTCTTTGTCAAAGATTTTAGAATTATACAACTTTCCATATTTTTTAGTCATTGCAAACTCATTCCACAGTGACACATTTGTTGATTAGTTACCTCGAAAACGAAGCTTTTTATTTATTAACCATTTTTCTGTTGTGATACCTTTTCAAAATATACAAAGTAAAACAACAACAACAAGCTAGCGATGAAAATTTAACACATCACATTCTAAATTATTGATTAGGTATAACTAATTTAAAGCATAATCGAATTACCAAATTGCTAATAGAAAACATGATTTAATAACTACTTATCCCATGCTTAAATCTGTATCGGTATGCAATATGACTGTGATAAAAAGAAGTGTGGTAATTTTGAAACGGAGATTTTTATTTCATTAATTTATTATTTCGCAACCATGTAAATACCATTATCAATTATCATTACCTAATTTAATTAACTGTTATATAACGAATTAGATGGAATATCTCAAATTTTGAAGGAGTTTGATTGAGAATTATTTTTATAACTGAAAAAAATCTACTTATTCGTATTCATTTTATTACTTAAGAATATGATTAACGTATTGTGATGCCAGAGGTTATAGAATATTGAACATAAGGTATAGGTATAAAATGTATAATATATTCTAAAATATATTGTAAATACATTTTTTATATAATCTATGTGTATGCGTAATCTGGAACATTTTATTAGCAAGCCAATTGTAGGAACTCGAATAAAAAATAATGTTTTTTACTATATTTTGATATCATCAAGGTTTTTCAAATTTAGATGCTAATATCTAACGTCAAAATAAAAGTTTAAATAAATTTCAACAGTGTTCTATTAGTTGAAATGGAAGTAAATGTTTTTTTTTAAAGTAGCACCTTTAAAAAAAGTAGCACTTCTTTTAACTATATGAACTACAAATGTTTTCAACTGTTCGATTCTTATCTTAAACGTGGCCATTGAAAAATTCTGATCTGATTAGAAATCATTAATGACACCTTTATGTACCTACCGCATTCAGAAAATATTAATTACCTATATTTATTTCAATTTGCTACATTTAATCTATCATATAGGCGAGCATATAGGTATGTCAATATTGTCTATTGTTATTATTACTGGTTTATGTTTCATAACCAAAATGGTTTTAGTAACTTCCATAAAGGATGGTTGAGTAGTTGAATAAAATGAGGTCTAACCACGCCCATGCAATTTTTAGTCACAAATAAAATAGTTCTTTAATAATACCAGAAACAGTTCATTGAAACTTGAGACGAACCCATTTAAAACCCATTATAAACTTTGGTTACAGCCATAATATTAGTATATGAAAGAGAATTCGGAAATTGTAAACTTAAGTACTTAATTACAAAAATAATGTAAACAGAGTTTTATTATCTCTATTTGGAAAATACGGAAACACTCAGTTATATCTATTTGTTATTGGACTATTGGACAAAGTCTGTTGTACGACAAAAGGAGGACAAAAAAGTATTGTGGAGCTGACGAAATTTTAAAAGATTTTCATCATGCAACGCATATACCGTATAGATGTAGAAAGTACACATTCAGGTTAATAGACATTTTTATGTAAACGTTTTTACCAAGTGTCATTTAATCCTGCATTTTACAGTTTAGTAAACTTTAATGTATTTTTTAAATTAATGTAACTGCTTACTTCTTACAAAATAACTATTCATATGTGTCATACCGAGTGTTATACTAAACCATTTAGTAATAAACAGTACGTATAGAATTACAAATGTTAATTTTTTTACCTTTTTTATTCGCGACAAGTATAATAAAAGTTGGACAAATGTATGTACATACCGAGGGGGTAACCACTCATGAAAATCTTGTTACAAATCTTGCGAATTCATTCCGAAATCCCAAGAAATGGCGTGAAATCTCGAAAAATCGCGCGAAATCACGCAAAATTCCGCATCATCTGGAGGTAAAATACTGACAATACTGTCCATCTTGCATCATTATCGATGTTATTACACTTATTCGCGTTTCCATTTAGCGATTAACATAGGTACCAGTTCACATTATTGTGTGCTCCATACGTGTCACGATTGTTTGGAACGACTGGAAAACTGTTGGTCTTCAAAGTTTAATGTTTTTTGTTTCATTTTTTGACCAAAAATGTCACAGTTCTAAGCAATCTTAGAAAGATTCTTTTTTATCGAGTAAATACATCAGGATGTTTTTGAAATATTTGTAAATACATCAACCTTGGTACAGAGAAATTTTCTGGCAGGAGAAATGGAAATATGTCCACGGATTTGCTGCCAATTGTAGAAGGCACCACCTACAGTACTTCATTTTGCATTTTGATACTCATAACTTTTTGCTGCCTTTACATCCAGTACAAAGATCTGGACAAGATGCCACCACAAATTCCTAGAACGAAGATATGATGATCTAACCCTTAAGCCAAAAGTTATTTAAATAAAGTATGAAAGAAGACAATGAATTTATGTTTATGAAATAAAACCTTAGAATCCTATCCAAAAAATGGTTGTTCAAGACGTTTCTATAAGAAAAAAAGGTCAAAGAATAAGAATTATTGATTAAACAATCAATACACTAGTGCACACAAAATTTATATTTAAATGCATGTGAAGTACTGTCGGTGGCGCCCTCTATAATTGACAGTTAATTTGAGGCCATATTTCAATTTCTTTTGTCAGAAAAGTCGCCACTACCAAGTTTTATGTATTTACTACAATTTATAATAAAGTTATTGAGAAAAAACTGAAAAGAATTCAACACTCTGTATCTCAGAAATCATAACATTTTGGGTTAAGGTCCAAGGTATGATTTAGGCCATAATATTTTGGTCCCGAATTTTTTCTCATACTTTTACAGGCACTTTATAGGTATAAGTATAGTAATTTTCGAGGGAATTTTTTTCAAATGTGAAATCCTTGAAATCTTGTCATAATTTTGGTCATTTTGGTACATACAAAGTCAGCCAAAATTAAAATCAATTAAATTAACCAAAACTCCACCCTGCAAGGATAATCTTCATGGAGCAGTACTATAGATTTTTATAAATTATTCTTAAATTAGGTACTTATTTTTCTTATTATTAGTTAAGGGATTATTCTTAAGAATAATGAACAAAACTTAAGGTCGCCATATTTCTCGCCGTAAAATGATAAAATTTTTGGTGTTTTTTAGGTACAGATATCTAAAAAAATAGACACGTAGAGCAAAAGTAATATCAAAAATAAAATTATTGATGTTCTGTTTATCCACTTTTACTATTTAGACCCCTCAAATAATATAATAACTTAAAATGTATTTGTATGTATGCATTACTTTGCTATTCTAGCCCCACATTTTAACAATTTTTTCCCCTCGGTACTTATTAAAAATGTAAACGATCTTATATGCAGAACTATGTAAGTTTTTGTTATAACAATACTTACCTGTACAGTTAAATTTAAGAAAATACGTATTTCGAACTTATATTTGTAGAAAACACTATTTCGAGAATACGGCATTCATAAGAAATGTTATAATTAAGAACAAACCTTCAATAATAAACAACACAATTGATTGTATTGTGTATACAGAACAATTAAAAAAAAAGAATGACAAATTAGAGATCCAAATTAAGAACTTCACGAGGGCAATTTCTATCTCTTATACAATTTGTTCTGTTCTGCTTTTAAGTAAATGCCAACAGGGTTAAATCGAGATAACTGCATCGAAAATAAATGACATTTTTCTGGGCAACCCGGTACGACCGGAATGTGAGCTGGCAATTTATTTTCGCCCACCATATCGTCGTGCGTCATCCCGTGACCGGCTGAGACGTCCAATTTACGGGCACAAGGCACAAGGCAATCAGTGGCAGTTGGGTCGCGTGTCCAGCACAAGAAAATGGGCAATATTTGGTTTAAATATGCACGAAGGACCAAAAAAATAGATCCCCACAACGCTACTGTGGGCTACTGTAGTTTTACAGTCGTGGGGATGAACTGGAGGACTTATAACACATCGATATTTACACAGTATCTCAAAAAAGCCTAACTCGCTCCCTTTTCCGATTTTTCATTTCGATTTCGGTTCCTTGGCATTTCAATTTAACACAGTAAGGGTCAATCGATATCATATCAACCAATGATGGTTGCTGACAAAATTTATTTGTTTTTTGTTATGTATGTTTGTATCATGTTCAGAGAGGGAAACAGATATTCATTAATTTTTTAGATGTTCAGTTTGTTTTGTTACTACCATTTTATACTGGCGTGTCAGCCTATTTTGCATTTTACAGAGATTTGTGATACGCAGTAAATTATGGATGTATTTATTATTTATTATGTCCTTTAAGACAATTCGATTCTCATTTGTTTTTTATGGACATGTTTATCTGCACTCTAAACAAAAATAAATAGCAAATTCAAACATGTGTATATCAATGTTGGCAATACTTTGATGGCACCGTTGCAAGAATATTCATTAAATGTAGTCAATGCGTGGTCGTAGTTCACGATTCAAAGCAAAACTTTCCGGGCTGGCCATAGCTGCATGTGATTATAAATAATTATGTACAAACTTAGTCATTATTATCATCTATCAATGGTAGTTTGTGTATCTCTTCGTATATTTGCATTAATAAAAAAAAACATTTAGTCATATCGACAGACAACGGATTGAAGCGATGATTTTACTATAAGTATTGTGAAAACGAGAGTTCTACCTATAATCATACTTTTTATTGTGACGTGCACTTTGAACAGCATAATTATATGAATTCCATCAAATCAAGCTACTCTATCAATAACGTATCATGGTGTACGCTAATTTTCAAGTCAAAAGCCATTGAAATTATTAGTCGTTTGTATCGATTGTGAGCCGCAGTTGCGCTGTTATGCGTCACATTATCTCTGCTTTGCCTCGCGTCCAACCATCGTATGCAGCTGTGAATATTATGGAAAGTTATTGGTTGCTTTGTGTCGATCGTAGATTGCGGCCACGCCGTGCTCACGCCAATGGCATGCTCGCAACGGCCCAATTGACATCGTTCGAAAATAGAATACTATTTGGCTCCTAAAGTTTCCCTTCTGTCGACGCACTTCTCCATGCCTACCAACTCTATCTTCCTGCTGAACAGGCGATTTGTTGCATTAGCTTGTTACCCAATGTCCTCGTAAAAGTTATACTAGGTGCGCCCAATAAATTTGGAATGTAGTGCCTCTTACTGAACAGTTATAACGGCTTTTGACAGATTTTTTTGTTATTTCGGTGGTTCTAAAGTTAAGGCGCAGGATATTTCGTTTTTTCAGTGTGTCGAGGTAAGAGTAAAATTTGCTGAAATTACGCTTGAAGAGGCCTCTGTGTTGTTGTATAACAATGTGTACAGGGTGATTCAAATTGGTCGGTTTTTGGCTAAACCGGCTGGTGTTCTTTTCTCGTTTTCATTTCGAGATGTCTAAAACGGTTTGAACATTCTATAGGCACCGATTGGTGTTCTTTTCTCGTTTTCATTTCGAGATATCTAAAACGGAACATTCTACAGGCACTTTTTGAGATACATACATTCAATTTCACAAAAATACAAGTAATAATATTTTTAGTTTTTGTGATATGATATGACCACACCCTATATTTTATTTCAAAAACGGAAAAGGGGCTAAAAATGCATTCCATATTTTTGGACTTTAGTTATTATTTGTTATGTAGATTTGCGGAAAATATTCAAAATATCAACCATATTTAAGTTTTCTGACTGAGAAGGCTTTGAAAACAGACAAGTCATTTATGGCATTTAACATTATTAGAAGCGTATTAATACAAATATCAAAAATGAATATGCAGATTTAGCAAGGGTTCTCTATTTTGAATTATTGTTGATTTGTGTCAACACTTTTAATAATCTTAAATGTCAAACTTGTTTATTTTCAAAGCCTTCTCAGTCAGAAAACTTAAATATATCCGCAATTCTACACAACAAGTAATAAGTAAAGTATATATTTTTGGAATTAATTTTTAGCCCTATTTTCATTTTTGAGATAAAACACAAGTTGTGGCCATATCACAAAAACTAAAAATATTATTACATTTATTTTTATGCCATCGCGGTTTGCGTCATTATATTTTTTTCGAAAAAATAGCTCTAGACTATTCTATCATGAAAACCGACCAATTTGAACCACCCTGTACTGCACATGTTAATTACGAATCCTTCTCTTCTAAATCTTCTTACTAAATTATTACCAAGATTTATTAACAGAAGAAAGATCTACTCTTTTATATGTAGGTGGATATTCTCCGCCCGTATGTCTTAAAAAAATCATGCGGCACTTTTTTAGTATGTAGATTGTTTTGTGAACTAAAAAAATATGAAGGCCATTTAGTGATTTTGCGGTACCTACTTCCACAAAATTTAAAAAAATAAATAATATCTTTAGAAAATATTTCTTTGCCATTTGAATGTTGTAGTGGGATGCAGTATGTTAACAGAATTGGTTTGAACTTCAATGTTCTTTATCATATAAATAGTTGGTCTCTAAATTCAATAGTTATCGGAGGAGTTACCCTTAAATTTGCTGATAAGGTAATACAATCTCAGAGCCATAATAAAGAAAATTTTAAATTAATACTAATTAAAAAATGTTAATAAGTCTGATTCCCGGAAATATGGTTTTATAATCTGGTATTATAATTCTGAATTTTATAAATAAATATGTATAATAACTTATTCTAATACATTTATTATCACACAGTGTATTTTTTAAAATTTCCTGTAAAAAAACCACGGCATATTCGACATCAAATAATTGAACCAACTTATTAGAAATTTTTAAAGTTGTCATTGCTTGCCTACTGGTTTTGCTTTAAGCCACATTTTCAATATAGGATGAGACTGTGCGGCGTCAAAAAGGATTTAAAAGATAATCATGTAATATTGTAAATTGCACCCTTTTATAAGAAAAAGGGTTGGGATTTTTACCTGACTTAATGTTGTTTTTAAACCGAAAAATTCTTAGCATGCTTAAGGGTAGAAACACACTGGAAGCAGGTTTCATACTCGTGCTTATCGGCGCGGTTTTCTCGCGTGGATCAAATTTGTGTTTTGTTGGTACCTAAATCTCGAAAACGAACATGCAGAACAAAAGAAATATCAAAAATAAAATTCTAGGTGTTGTGTTTAGGTTATCTTTATATTTTCCTCAAATAATAAGATGATATTATAAGACACACATAATTTTACCGGTTGATCCCTACATTTTAGCAATTTCACATACTTATAAATAAAAGTCACCAATCTTACATGTAGTAAGTACTAAGTAAGTTTATGTTATAACAATATTTATATCTACAGTTAACTACGCATTTTCAAAGATTTCTGTACCTAAAAATTTGTTGGTTAGATCATTTTTCTCGTTATTTATTCGTTTAGATATTTTTGAATATTCGCAATTAACATGATATATCATTCCTGTTATTTACTTAACCCAAAGATTATTTACACTATTGTTGGTTTCGTTTCTTCGAACATGTTTTAAATCAAATACATTTGCGTTTTTCCTTTATCCTCACATACATTTTTTTCTGTTACAGACGGTGCTAAACCTAAACGATGGCGAACTCAAGGCGCTTTTGGACGAAGCTATGAATTACAAGAACCCAAAGGACAGAGAAGGAAAAAGCAAACTTTTCACGGTAAGCATAAGCGATATGTCTCATGGAAGTTTTCGGTTTTTTTCTGCAGTTTTTAAAAATACCGCTTAATTTCAAGTTAGAATCAACGTCAATACAGGGCGATATCAGATTTGGTAACCAGAAACAATAAAGTATTGTGAAATATGGATCATAAATTAAAAAAGAATCAGTAAATATCACACATTACAAATAATACAAAAAATTTGGTGGATTTTGGCATGGTGCGTGATTTTCAAAAAAGAAATTATGTTAAAAATAGTTATTCAAACACGTAGAAAGTAATATATAGAGTGTTTCTGAAATGAATAGCGGACATCAAAATAAATCATTCTTTTCTTCGATCGACATTAAAGGCATTAGTGACAGCTTGCTGTTAGGCACTAAAGTGTTACGTTTACTGCCTAGGCATTAAAATCATTTTTACAGTTCCTAAAAAACAGTCTGTAAGGGATATCCCTTGTCCTGTTTGTTTTGAATCATTTACTTCGTCTGTGTAGGTTGACGCGTTTTCACTAGTAGATGGTTTATGAAATCCTCCAAAGTGGTTGAATTATTTAAAAAATCGCTTCCAACACTTGATTTACTCGCAGTAGGGAAATTATTTTGCGGACAACATCGTAGTTTTCCATCCACTATGCATTTTTAAAGTTGTGATATCAGCTCCTGGATTTTATTTGTCATTCATCATGTCGACACACCCCAGATATGGAAAAAATCATCGCTACCTAAAATAATAATAGTCAATATTTTTCGTTTACAAAAATATTTTGTTTCTAATTACCTTTGTATTAAATACGTATCATTTTATAATCTGTTCATTTTCTAAAACCAGTGATTTTTTAACACGATATTCATCCGATTGCCGTTTCAAGAATGCTTTTAATTTTAGATATTTTCCAATTTCGTCGGTGTTGTAGCTCTGAGTGTCCATGAGTATCGCATATACAAGGTGTGGCAATTAAGCTCGGAAACTGCATCGTTCGTCAACGTTTTTCTTGAGAAGGAGGGACCTTCCTTTTAGTTTCAGTCCAAAGTTGAACTCGATAGCATGTTTGGTTTGTGTTTTATGTGTATTTTTTGGAAGTAACTTTTTAGTGGCGTCGTGAAAATGAGTGAGATTTTTAGTGAAATCTGGCGAAAAACCGTCACATGTCGAAAACACGCGTTTGAATGGGCAAAACGGTTCAAGGAGGGGCGTGAGAAGATGATCCACGTCAACGCGCCAGCCCAATCCTCGTTCATTGTGCCAGAGTTTTTGGCAAAAAAGGTATTCCAACGTTGCCGCACCCACCCTATAGCCTCGATATTATCCCCTGCGATTTTTTTTATTCCTCAAGATGAAGTCGCACCTCAAGGGAACTCATCATGGCGGCGTTCAGGAGGTCAAAGAAGCTGTAACCGTGGTGCTGAACGGGTTAACTGCAGAGGATTACCAAGGGTGCTTCCAATCGTGGGAGCAACGTTGGAATCTTTGTGTAGAGTTATAGGGAGAGGGGTTTTTTCATTGACAAATTCCCGGAAATTAATTACCGCACCTCGTATTGACCATAATGAAGATTTCATATTTTTGCTTAATTCAAAAAATATACCAATAGTACATCTCAGTCTGGTAATTCATAATTTTTTTATATGTTTGCTGGTGTATCTTCGATTTTTCTGGTAATATCTTCTTCACAGATTCAATAATTTCTGGAGAGTTAATATGAATTCTTCCGTCTCAAATAATACATAGTTATTTTTTTTTTTGGATTTAAATGGGAACAATATGACGATTGCTGTGTACTAAAGTTATTTGCTTAATAACGCTCGTCTCATAGCAACCACAGACGACCTTATGAAATTATTCATACAATTTTAATAATATAAAATAAACAGTTTTTTTGCTGTTATGATTAAAATTGATCGGCGAAAAAATTATGTGTTTAACTTGACAGTAAAGTAGATTTAATGCCTTGGCTGTTTTAATAGACTCGACTGCGCATAGTCTATTATTAAATATTATCCTTTACTGCATAGTTAAGCAAATAACTATTATTCAACAATGATAAGTGGTCTAAAATGTCACATTCTCAAGATAAAAAAAATCTCAAACTCAAGAAATAGACTATCTCGAAACCATGTACATCTTGTGTAGCGTGCACCTGGCTATGTCGAAAGCGTGACATTGCAACGTTTTTTTGCCAGTTTAAATCCATGTTATTAAATTTTACCAAAATTTACTGAAATTATTTCCACGAGCTAATAAGCATGCTTTTAAACGGTGGTAAAAATAATTTGGTTTACGTGTCATTACACCGAGTATCTAATTGTATTGGCCGTAGGAAAAATACGTTGTTGCGCTGCTAATTCTTGATTTGAATAAACTAAAACAACGTAAATCAATCTTCTTCATGTACTCTGTTACGTCTTTGAAATAATGAATTTTCTGAAACACCTTGTATACCAAAACGTTAATTCAAAACGGACTTTAGTTGTTAGTATTCTGAACTTCTGAAGTAAGATGTGGATTTTATTTACTTTTGTGTGCAGGTCTATTCATATATTATTAAAAACTTTCCTAAGCAATGCTCTTTCAGTTCTTTGGAAAAGTTTCTTGATAAACATTCTAAAAATTAGGGAAATTAATCTTAACACGTTTAAATATGCAGGGAGTGCATTCGCCAAAACAGAACAGTCGTTCAGTATGTAATAAAATGGTTTAAGAAATGAAGATATTAGCACTTTACTTTACACTTTAACTGAGATTCGAACGTATAGTTTGACAGTTGATCTACATTTTCGGTTGCCATAGAAACTGAGGACAATTGTTTTCTCATGGCATATATAAAAAAATACCAAGCTCTTTAATAGAAATCGATTATTACTTTACCTTTTTACGGCGCAACTTTAAATAAGCCTTTAAGATGTGAGCAATTAAAATAAATATTTAGCTTTTTGAATCCTCCGCTATTTTAATAACTTCAACATTTTCTAAAGGTTGCGTTCTTGTTAGCAAATGTCTTGGTTTCAGTTTAATTTGTAAAATCGTAGTTAGATAATTGTGACAAACAGAGAAGATTTCTTTCGAGACTTATTTTTTCAGACGGCATTGGTCGTTTGGCATATACTTTCGGTTTAGTTTCGATATTAAAAGTAATGACCGGAAATTTTTCGTTCGCTGTGAATAGTTGCTATCAAGTACAGTCTAGCCGATAGCTGTGTGCCAAGACATTATTTTTTGTGCGTCAGGCAATTACAGTGTAATGACTTGACTATTTTTATCCTTTGTCAATTTCACTCCGTTTACGAATTCTATTTTTGGCTTCGGCACATTTACATGTCGGGATGGCAATTGCGGTTTGATAAAAAAGCGATATACAGAGTGTTGAAATATACCACCGATAACATTCTACAGGTAAACAATCAAGTGGATGTATGTTCGTAAACATTTTGGTCTTTACATCGGTGATAAAGGTGTTTTTTTTATTATTATCATTCCAGATAATTCATTCAAATTCTATAGTCTAACATAAATATAAGCTTATCTATTTGTCGTATACAGGGATGGCCAGAAGTACGGGTTAGGGTTGTATAAAACACCTACTTAACAAGTGAAATAAAAATTAATTATCTTCAGTGTTATTCTCCATGAGTTTGCATAGAATAAAATAAAGAGTTTGAAACTGTACCTATCACTGCTAAGGCAAAAAAAGATGTCTTTTTTATGTTGCTTTTTTTGGTATCACTTACTTGCCAGGCTTTCTGGTTAATTTTTCGCTTTAGTTGTAAATTGGAATTTGAAACGTTACTATTGTGTCAAAATCAAGTTATTTACTGAATCGCAATGGTATTGTCGGAAAGGCAACACCTCGAATCTTGATATTGCTGGAATGTGGAGACAAAATAAGTCAGGCTGAAGTGTGCGATTTATTTAATGCGAAATATCCCAAAAACCAAATCTCAAGGGACAGTTAGTAAAATACTTGACAAATTTAAGGAAGAAAAAAAATTAGACATTGCATTAGAACTTATTGGAAATCCTCATACTTTAACTATTTCATTGCCCGCAATCACGATGTTTCTCGAACTGCAATTCGAATGTTTTTGAAACAAGAGAAATACCATCTCATAAGGATGTCTTGCCCAAGAGATTTTGGAAGACGATTATGATAGGCAATTACAATTTTGTGAGGAAATGATGAGACGGTGCGACGACAATAATGGTTTTCAACGAGACGTACTTTTTTCGAATATCGCTTTTGGTCTCAGGAAAATCCACACCATGGACATGTGAATCGCATACGCAGCACCTACAGAAAGTTAATATATGGGCAGGTATCATCAATAACAGAATCTTAGGCCCATTTTTCCTCATAAAATTGATTCAGATATACCGAATCAAAGAATTTGATTCCAACAAGATGGCGCTCCCCCACATTTTGGTATTGATGTTCGAAAATACTCACAATGTTTCAAAATCGTTGGATTGGTAGACGGGATACAGTTGAATGGCCGCGAAGATCGCCCAACTTAACGCCCCTGGATTATTTTCTTTGGAGATATCTGAAAGAAAGGGTCTACCAGGACAGACCGCATAATATTGAGAATTTAAAGAAGAATATTAGGGCAGAGAAGCATAATTTACCAGCTGAAGTCATTCAGAATGCTGTGGACTGCTTTTGCTATCGTCTTGGAGAATGCCAAATAGTGAATGGAGGACATTTGCGGCATTGAGTTTATTTTTGTAAATTATCTAGTTGTTTCAATTTCTAAATTAAAAAACTTGTTATTGAAAATATAAAACTTGTTTATTTGGTATGGCTGTATTCGCTTTTCAACGAGCCCCCTCATGTCTTATGTTCCCATTTGAAAAAATAGGGGTAGCTGGTGTTAGGGGGTTGAAGAAAAAATAATAATTATATAACCGAAAGATGGGTAAAAATCAAGATCAGTTAACGTGTTTCGGCGTTTTTTAAAAAAAATAACTCATTCAAAAGATATGAATTTTATTCCGTACTTCTGGCCATCCCTGTATATAGTTTTATATTTTTGATATATTTTTTGTTGGTTGATATAGTACCTAGTATTCTTTTTAATATATATTTATGTATTGTAAATGAAAAGTATATTATTATTGAAAATAAATTAAATTTCAATTTTAATTGAAATCTCAATATTTGTTTTAACTAATAACAAAAAAGGTAAAAATACACACGCCTACACTCATATTAGGGCAACAGAAAAAGGCAAAATTTATACCTTATATAACTTACAAAAAAAATTCTATCAAAATAAATGGGATGCACGATACTGTTGAAGGCAACAATTTGTACAGGGAGATCCGTAAGTAATGGCCCATAGAGGTTTCACTTCAATTCAAAATATTAGGATTTTAGCCAATATGCCTTAATAAAATGTTGATAATACAGGGAAAGATACAGGGTATCAAGTTAAAAAGTGATTTTTTTTAATAATCAAACTCTGTTTGACTGTATCGACTTAAAAATTTGGGAATAGGTGTTTTCGGATATGAGAAATCATAATCTGTTGTCTATTTCGACGCATTCCCTAGAGGGCGCCACATCCACCATATTTGTGACTTAAATGTGAGCATAACTTTTTTTGGACCTAACCGAGGGGGAAACCACTGGGGTATTTTACTGTACAAGCTGTAGGTAATTAAAGGTATTTTTTAATTTTTTTGGGTATTTGTGTGTATTTATAGGTATTTTTCCAGTATTTTTAGGTACTCTTTGTATTTTTGGGTACTATCATGGCAATAATGGGTATTTAATGGGTATTACGAAGGTAATTAATGGGTATTTTCGGAGAAAATTAGCATTTCCCCGCCAATTTTTAAATACAATGGCGATCGCGCATGCGTTACGACGATATATACAGAAATATTTTCTAGATATTAAATAGTCTGTAAATTTTTTCTGATGCACTGTTAAACCACTATGTGGCCCTTTACTGTCTTCGTAAGCCTTTAGTTTAGAAAATAATATAGGGTGATTCGAATTAGATACAATCTATTGCAAAAGTAATGCCACTTCCTCAAATCAGTTTTCTGGCTGCTGGATGTTCTGAATAGAAATTTCAATAGATTTTTGTGGGTGAGTGGAACAACTAAGAACTAATGTTTAAAATTGAAAGTAGATTTAATTACGAATTCAGTTCGAAATACATCGCCAATTCGCAATTAAACAGTGCAATTATTATTGCAATAGATTGTACAATACAGTACCCTATATAAGCAAGTATCATATGAAGACATTTACTCAAAAAATATCCACCCACATTCCTCTCTTCTGTTAACAAATTTTAATATGGTATAATTTGTTAAACTTTATCTTTAATATATTACATATTATAGGTACGATACGTGTTAACGATAGGTTTGGTCAAACTTCACCGATATATTCTATTGATGAAAAATATGTGATAAAAAGTGAATGAAAGTCTATAATAAAAATTAAAATATTGCTAAATTAGGTTTTCCTCTCATATTATCTAATTTTAGTGATAGATGACGAAAAAAAAAGCTAGGGCTCTGGTTGTACCATGAGGTAAACAATTCGGAAAGTCATTAACATATATCAAAGAAAGTAAAGGACCCAATATGGAACCCTGAGGAACTCCATGATAATTTTTTTTTTTATAGATGATTTCAAACCATAGTATACTACGCACTATAATCTATCGCATAGGTATGATTTCAATAAGTCTGTACTGTCCAATAAAAAACCAAAATTTTGTAGCTTATGTATAAGAATTTTGTGTGATACACAATCGAAAGCTTTAGTTAAATCTAAGGACTGACTAGCAACAAATTTTCCTCTCTCAAAGCATTTATACTTGTCCATAAAAGAATTTTGTTGTACCCGATGAGTATTTGGCATCCGGACAATCATTTTAGGGACACCCTGTTTAGACCGAATATTATGATTTCATAGGTGAGGATGAAGTTTGTTTTTAGTTAGCTTGAAGTGGTGCCATCCTTCTTGAGTGTGCCAATAGGTTTATGATACTGTTTTATGTAATCCAAAATGTTATTTTCAGATATATTCAGATCGAGTTGAGGGATCGATCTAAGTATCAATTTCACGACCAATCGCAATATGATAATCCACAATATCTTATCAACTTGGACACGAGTTTAGATATATTTGCTTATACTGAATAAGGATTAGAAACTAATTTTCCCTTAAAAAGTTATATATTATTTTCGTAGATCAGTAGATAGAATAATTTCTAAAGAAATGTGCGACGGTTTTGGAAAATTAAAGGAATATTAAGTGAACTCGTGGGTCATTTAATGTATTTTTCGTTTCTTAGATATCTGGGTATTTAAGGGTGTTTTTGGGTACTATTCGGTATTTCTGAGTATTTAACGATATGTTTAGGTGCTTAAGGATATTATTGGGTAATAGTCATAGGTATTCTTTGGGCATTTGGAGGCAGTTCATTTTAATGATTCAGTTCTCGAGAACTGAATCACTAAAAAGAACTGATTCTTAAAACCAGCTCTTTAAGAACTGGTTTTTCGTCAAACACTGCACAGATATACGCTTCTCTCCGAATCCCGTATCTCCGTCAATCGCCGACGGTCGGTTTCTTCCGCGTTTTATGATTGCGTCACGTTTATTAGCATTTAGACTTTAGAATAAGAATTCTTAATCAAAATATTTGAAGCCTCTTTTTTCCAAAATATCTCGAATCATTTAGATACTGATTTTTATTTATTTTTTATTGCAGAATTTAATTTATATTTTTGTAAAGTTGTATTTTACTTGTTAATAAAATTCAGTTCTTAATTTTTATACATAATATAATTATAATTAATGGCACATCGTTTTTATTAATGTAACAATTTGATACGGACGTCTATGTGTGCTGGTATGCAGTTCTTGGATATTATATTTAACTAAGAATGATATTAACGCTCCGCAATCGGATCACCAATCAGTTATTCAGAATTCAGATCGCCCGTATGATTTTGAAGCTCATATAGGCTGTGAACACTCGTTCATTATTCACTGAACAGTTCCTTCTGACGTCTAAACGTGAAAATATCTCTCGCACTCTACATCAATCGATATAAATCAGTTCGCAAAGAACTGTAGCGGGACTCCTGAAATCTCGATGTCATTGTATCGATATCGAGATAATTTCGAAGTCAATCTCGATCCATTCGTTTCGAAATATAAATTGGTACTCTTGAAACGTATCGAAATCGTCTTCGGATAGGTTCGGCAATTTCAGGGTAATCAGATATACCACCACGGTTAAGCCAACTCAGCGTATGTTTCATTTCTGTCTAACAGATGATTTTAATTACCTGTCTCGTTTTATCCAGCACTCCCGCTGTTTATTTGAATTTTAAAATGAATAAATAGAAGGTTATAAAAGTCATTTATGTGTAATGCAAACTTTAAATTTACGTCATTTTTTTACAAGTGCAAGAATTAGCCTAATTAGAGTAATGAGAAGCCTTTAGGAATGAAAATATCTGAAGAAGGCAGTCAACTATAGACTTTTTCTGACAAAAAATTTGTGAAACTTTTTAAATTATGGTATAATGTAGAATTTGTTGCTGAAGTAATCACTATAGTTTGTGTAATTTTCCGTAGGTAATACAAATTGGAGGGAGAACTAACAGAAATATTAAATAATAATATTGTTACATTGATTTGACTATAACATTTATTTTATTAAATATAATAAGTATAGGCAGTAGGGCAATAAGTACTCATAATTAATAAAAAATATTCATAACCCATATCTATTGTTTAGGTACTGTTATAAAAACACACACATTATTTTAAATAAATAAAAAAATGCATTAAAAGTCAATGACATTTATCTTACTTTTTCATTTTGCTTAAAATGGGAAGTCTTTAAAATCTAACACCTCGTTGTTCATTCATAGTTTTTGACCGAAATTCTTCCAACACTAAACCCCATGGGCTCCTTTGATAGTCAAAGTTTCAGAAGTCTGAAATTTTACACTTATTAAAAAAAATAATGATAATAGTGAGTTGTTACGTCATTAAATGGTTATTTGAACAAATTAACAAAAATAAAATTTAGATTTTCCTAAATCGTAGTTTCTCCTATAAATAATGTAGGCACAAAAGACATTCATGAAAAGATCCACTTCAAGAAAAGATAAAATAAATGTATACCTACTTGTAACAATTTTCTAGTCCTTATTTTTTATGTGCATGATATATAACATATTTATATTCCTTTTTCATAATCACTTTAAATATATAAACAAATATTTCACACCCTCATCTCAATATTCTAGGTTAAATGTGGTATTTTGTTTGAAGTAAAATAAATAAACAACACAACACATTCATATTCGTAATATTAAAAAGAAATAACATAATTCAGTACACGTGATAGAAAAAGACAGCAAATCGTTTCGGCCGACCAAGACCCGTCGATATCATTTCGATTCGAATGGACGGATTTTCGACATTATTTCGATGGTAAAATTTTCAAGAGTACCAATATATCGACATTATTTCGATCTCGATCCCTAATCATCGAATCGAGATTTCGGGAGTCCCTCCACTGATTTGTCAGCTTCTCGAGAACTGATTCTCGCAGTTCAGTGTCAAAACCCGTTCTTTTAAACCAGTTCACTCGGGAACTGCCCATCTCTAATTTGCTTATTTGATGAGGTATTTTTTTGGGTATTTACGGGTAATATTTTTAAAAAATGGTATTTCATTATACACATTTCAAGCAGTGGTTTATTCCTCGGACCTAACGTTATCACGTTTTTTATTAAAAATCGAAGATAATAGCTTTTCAACAATGTACAATATTTTATCGTGGTAGGCACCAAGTGTAAGTTAAATTTTAACAATTATTAGATAAAATTTATGTTAAAGTTAATAAGTATTTCTAAAATATTAAAATCAATTACTTTACAAAATGGAAAAATTCTGAGATAATATTTCATATTTGAGAGATGACTGTTATTTGTTGGCAATTAGATTTCAATGGAAGTGCTGGGCAACGAGAATATTTAGGAGGATTTCGAAACAGATTGCAATATGATAATCAGCAATTTAAACAATCTGTTTAGAAATTTAGAGAAATATTTGTTCACATTGTGGATTGTCCACAAACTAATTCAAGACGACTATTTGGAGCTGTAAGAACCAGTATGCTTCCATTTTAAAAGAGAATTTCAAATATTGTACAATGAACTATGCAGCTGATTGTTGAAAAGCTATTTTATCGAAAATGGCCAATTTCTGAGACTAATGCCAAATATACCTTTTTTCCTCGAAAACAATGTAGGTTTAAGATTTTTTAATAAAAAACGTGATAACGTCAGGTCCAAAAAAGTTACGCTCACATTTACATCACAAATATGGCGGACGTGGCGCCCTCTAAGAAATACGTCGAAATAGAAATCAGATTATAATTTCTCATATCCAGAAACATCTATTTCCAAATTTTTAAGTTGATCGTTGATTCAAAGACAGTGTAATCATTACAAAAAATCAGTTTTTAAATTCCAACTTTGACACCCTGTATCTTTTTTATTATGTATGTTAAGCCAAGTTGCTTTTAAATCGTAATATTTTGAAGTAAAAAATCTATATGTCTCCATGGGGCATTAATTACGGCCCACCCTGTATAAAGTTACGCGATATGTAGCGAACTACATCTAGTGACCACTAGCTACACATGCAGCGTTCTACATTGCATACCATTGAAAGCCCTCGATCTTTATCGCGATTCAGCGATAACGATATTTGTAAAAACGGAATTTCGGGAAACAACTACTCTGCGGGCCCCGGCCAGCTTTGAATTACACCCGAAAAACTTGTCTTTAGTCTTAGAAATTGACTATTTTCGAGATAATAGCTTTTCAACAATATACAATATTTTATCGTAGTAGGCACCAATAGTAAGTTACATTTTAAGAATTATTAGACAAAATTTATGTTAAAGTTAAGTCTAATTACACCCGAAAAACCTGTAGCAAACAGCTGACAAGACATTTATCAGCGGCCCACCAGACGTATACCGGTTTTGAGGTTATTGTAGTCAGGATTCAAAATAGTAGAGTGATCTGTGTTATGTTATAAACCAAGACAAACACAAAATTTAACTTTTTCGTTAGATTGACAATAAGAGGTTTATATAGAACAGTTCCATAATTGTTGTTTTACGTCGAACTGAAATAATAATGTAATATTGAATTAACAAATATTTGTTAACCGTTTTAAAAGGTTAAGTGAAGTAGTTTTTCGGTTCGCCATATATAACCGTGTTAAAAACTGTTAGCCGAGAAGTTTTTGAATAAATTTTATAGTTTTTTTTCTCGGTGTATTCATTAGATATAATATACAACGTAGGAACAAGAGGGTCCTTTGTAGGTCGACAGAAATATCAACATTGCAATCGACACCACCAAATCTAAAGTCGCGTACACACTTGTAACAGAACCCCGTCACGTAACTTCGCCGCGATCGTGTAGACGGGATCCTGTAACCTTGTCGCATCACATCAGCGAACATGGGTGTTAATGTAGAAAATAAGTTTAATACAAAAAATCGAAATTAGTTTATTATTGAAAGATAAAAAAAATGAACAAAAATAAAAATTTTAAATCATATACTTAAAATTTATTCAGTGGAATATTGTGACTCCCTATGTACTAGTATAACATAAATTGATATACAGTATGCGCCAAAAGTATGGAATAAATTCAATAGAAACGAAACAATAATTTTTTGGGAAAAATCCTCGAACAGGTCGATTTTTAATTTAAAAAATACATATTTTAGCGTAAAATGCGATTTTCAAATGTCATTTGTTTTCGAGTAATGACGTCATCGATTTTTTTTTAAATGGCAACATTATATTTTTTTCCTTGATTCTGATCGTTTAATTCTCTATCAGACAGTACTAAAATTTTGCTCTCTTACATAGGAAAGTTTTCGAGTAAATGACGATTGAATGTTAGAAAACGTAAATCAATTAAAATAAAGCAAAAACGTTATCAAGTTTAGTGTTTCGAATTCCATAGTTCTTTTATGGATCACGTAGGTGAAAATCTTTGCAAAGTGTCATTGTCACACCGACTTTCTAATAAGTATTGTAAGCGACATAGAAATTATTATTCAATTTAAAAAGTATTATGGCACATTTAACTGTTACTCAAAGAATTGAAATTTTAATTCATATCGGATGCGGGAATATGACTAGAACTTAGCAGGAAGTTTCCGATTTATTTAATGAAAAATATCCAGATCGCCCTATCAGCCAATCAACAGTCAGTAAGGTAGAGTCTATATTTAGAGAAACTGGCAATGTTGTAAATATTCCAAAACCTGGACGTCCAAGCATTAATGAAAATCAGAAATAGAACATTTTGATAAGTATGGTGGATAATCCTCATAATTCTTCACGATTGGTTGCATTAAACAATGACATTAGTCAGAGCACAGTGCTACGTATCTTGAGGAAGGAAAAATATCATCCCTACAAAATTCAACTTGTGCAGGAACTCAATGAAGATGATCCCGATCGCCGCTTACACTTTTGCGAAATTCTAATGGATTTATGTCAAGGAAATAGAAATTTACACCGGCAAATACTTTTTTCAGATGAGGCCACATTTTGTCTGAATGGTACAGTAAACCGTCAAACTTGCAGATATTGGAGTCGGGAAAATCCTCATTGGATGGCAGAGGCACATACCCAACACCCTCAGAAATTAAATGTGTGGGCTGGAATAGTTGACGACAGAATAGTAGGGCCTTTCTTCTTTGAAGGAACCCTTACAGGACAAAGATATTTAGAGTTTCTAGAAAATGACCTTGTTCCAGCCCTTGCAGTAATTTTTCCTAACCATAATGACCCTGACATTCCTGACGATACCATATGGTTTCAGCAAGACGGTGCACCTCCGCACTATGCGCACCTTGTACGAGATTTTTTGGACAACTGTTTTCCTGGGAGGTGGACGCAGACGCGGACCGATAGAATGGCCTGCAAGATCGCCAGATCTTACTCCTCTTGACTATTTTTTATGGGGATACTTGAAGTCAAAAGTGTACATTAATAAACCACGTAATTTAGAAGAACTTCAAAATCGCATTCGGGACGAAATACGCAGAGTTACCCCAGAAACCATTCATAATGTGCAAGAAGAATTTCTTCACACACTTGCGCATTGTCAAGAAGTTGGTAGATGGCAATTCGAACATTTAATTTAAGTATAAAATTTAATCAATTGTATTTTATTTTACATACCTCAGAATTGTTACTTTTTTATGGATAAAATTTACGTTTTCTAACATTCAATCGTCATTTACTCGAAAACTTTCCTATGTAAGAGGGCAAAATTTTAGTACTGTCTGATAGAGAATTAAACGATCTTTTAGAATCAAGGAAAAAAATATGGTGTTGCCATTAAAAAAAAATCGATGACGTCATTACTCGAAAACAAATGACATTTGAAAATCGCGTTTTACGCTAAAATATGTATTTTTTAAATTAAAAATCGACCTGTTCGAGGATTTTTCCCAAAAAATAATTGTTTCGTTTTTATTGAATTTATTCCATACTTTTGGCGCATACTGTATTTGCAATGATTTTCATTTACTTTTGAAAATTAATGCACATATAAAAATGTTTTCAGTACATTCGTGAAGTAAAATTTATAGAAATAAAGGAATGTGGAGAAAGGATATACATGCGATTTCAATAAAAATGTATGAATTGTCTTTAAAAACATCTGAGCAAGCATTTTTAACATAGAGATTACGACATAGTGCATGGTAGTGTTATTGACTATTGTACAACGTATCGGCAACAGTTTTGTTTACATTTTATATTGTGATGTTGAGCAATGTGTCTGAACATACAATTCCAAGTAAACTGTAGTTAAATTAAAAAAATAAGCCGCTGTATTGGATATTGTTAATATTCATTCAGTTTTATGGAAAATCAAAGCATTGCGTTTACCTTTTCATATATTGCCATGCAAGGAAGAATTTAATTTTTATGTTTCTAAAGTGAAAGTACAGCAAAATATTAACATTCAATTTTGTGGAAAACCATTGCACCTAACGGTGAATACCTTTTTTGTGTAAAGAAGTACCTATACAGTTTTCGACATAAAAAATATATCCAAAGCAATTATTGAAAAAATCACCCCCAACCCTTACAAATAATAATTATTAGAGCATTAATATAATATGTATTGATGCTTGTTTACATCTTTATTGTAAGGCTTAACCCAATATTTTCTGATATTTTCGTGACGATTATTTTGTGCAATGGAAAATTCTGATTCGTCTGCCTCTTCAGATGAAGAATATTTAAATATAGTCAGATATCTTGAACGGCCAAGACGTTATCCTGAAAGAGAAAACCAGTATGAAAAATACAGCGACAGAATTTCGAGAGAGGTTTACGGGCGCCGTATTCTTGAAATAGTGTTTTCTACAAATACAAGTAATTTTAGACATTTAAGAACTGAATAATATAGAGTTTAGCAAATAACAACAATGTTATCTCATGCCACCAGCGAATATTCAAAGGTACCGAAATAAAATCAATGTATAACGTCAGAAAGCGATTTATCCAGCAAATTTTTAGGTACTGAAAACTTTCAAAATACGTATTTTTTTTAAATTCAGCTATAGATGTAAACATTGTTATAACATAATCTTACATATTTCTGCATATAACATTGTTCACTTTTGTTTATAAGTATGTGAAAATAATTGTTAAAATGTGGGGTTAGAATAGCGAAATAATGTGTGTCATACAAATGCATTTTAAAAGTTATTATATTACTTGAAGAGAGTTTAAATAGTAAAAGTGGATAAACAAAACATTAGTAATTTTATATTTGATATTACTTTTGTTCTACGCGTTTTATTTTTCAAAATTTCAGTACCTAAAAAACACCACACATTTGATCATTTTACGGCGAGAAATACGGCGACCTTAACGAAAGAAACTGTAAATAGTAAAAGTGGATAAACAAAACATTAGTAATTTTATATTTGATATTACTTTTGTTCTACGCGTTTTATTTTTCAAAATTTCAGTACCTAAAAAACACCACACATTTGATCATTTTACGGCGAGAAATACGGCGACCTTAACGAAAGAAACTGTAAATTTACTGATAGATTTAATAGGAGATAGTATTCAAGTCTCTAGTACTAGAACAAATTTACTATCAGTATTAGAAAAGGTTTTAATAACTTCGTTTTTATGCAACAGGTTTGTATATATTTTGATTTCATTATGTGATGTGATATCATTAGGTAGCCGATAGTGGCGCCATCTACAATTATTTCTTGAAAGTGTCTTACTTCCATAAATGGCATCTGCAAACAGTTGTGCATTTGCTAGGCTCCGTCTATGATTTTTGCAGATATTCATTCAACTGTTATGTATTCAACAACATTTGTAAGGCATGCGTTCAGAAACCAATATAAAGTTATCGGTCTGATAAATGTATGTACTCGATAGTTATCGAATGGATTGCGCCAAATGTTGAGAAACCGGCTATTTTAAAAATAGTACTATTGCGACATATTTTCTGTGACCATATAAATATGTCCATTCGTAAACTGATTACGGTCCTGTTAAACTCTGCCCTCCACTATATCCGATTGTAATAGTTTGCTTGAGGTGGAGGAATATGATTATGATCTAGCAACGAAATCCCACATTTTTTCAATAGAATTCATGACAGGAGAGTTGGCTGACCAATCTAATCTATTAATATGTCCTGCTTGAAGTGTCTCTTGAGTTGAAACACAAAATTTTCACCGAATTCATTACGTAGGGGGTAGATAATGGGCGTAATAACTTGTTCGATGTAAATTTGACTGGTCATATTCTGTGGTATGCGATTTAATGGGGTGCGGCGGTTGAACATTATGCTACCCCAAAACATTACGGTACCTTCTTCCTTCTTCATACGGAGCAACTTCACGGGGAAAATGAAGTCGCTGTTGACGATCTGGTTCTCTCCAGACTTTTTATCGATTGGCATCAGTAACCAGCCCAATTCTGGTTTCGTCTGTAAATAAGCGTAAAAGCCAACCCCTATGCTGTCGCGCCCACTGGAGACGGGCAGCATGATGCCTTGGAAGTAGAGTGGGGACCCGTAATGGTCTTCTATCACGTAATTTTGTCGATATAACACGGCGAAACGTACCTTGAAAGTGGGCCCTAAGAGCTGAAGCTGAAGATGTGCTGTGTCTACGGGCATATTGCACCAAATACCGAGCCTCCCTTTCATTAGATACTCGAGGACGTCCACTGTATCAAATTCTTCATATCTGTGTACTATTCGTACAACAGATGATGTCTGATGATTAGAATGTCCTGCATCATGTAAAGCAGTCATTCTTGCTCGGGTAGACGCAGACATTTCACGTCCTGGCATTATAATGTACAAAAATTCAAAATAACACTTGAAATATACTGCCAAACTGACCAGATTTGTAAAAATATTGGTAATAAAGTAAAGATTCATGGTCTGTAATTTTTTATTGTCTTTTTTGTTTCCTGAATATGCTTTTTTACCACATTTAGAAAAACCACTAGGTTTAATCGAATCATTTTATATACAGGGTTCAAGACTTCTGATGGTGTGTGTATTAGTTAATTTTCCTTGTAATCGCCCCATTTGAAACTCGCTTTTTAATTTTTATTAGGAAATTCTTCGTTCGTTGTAGTTATTATACGCTTTGTTATCCGCAACAGGTGACGATATTGTGTATTTTTTTATATATAAAAGTAGCGGTAAATAATAATGACTCGAATAATAGCATTCAGTATTATATGCGTACAGTATCCTTACACAAAAACGTTAGTATAATCACCATATTCAAAGGTTCACGGTTAACTTGTAGGGACTTAAATCTCGAAATGATAAACTGCCAAGTTATTGTCATGTTTCAATGCAGTGTCCTTAATTTAGGAAATCGATATCGCTGCGAGGCAATTCTTAATGGCGCATTTCCGTCCTGGGATGGGTTATGCCTACGGTGGAGTCAAAGGGACCGTTTCGTTGTTTCCCCCTTCAGAGACGTACCATTTAAGATACTTGTTGATAGCAGGCAGGCCATTGGTTATATAAGTTATGAGGCAGGCAAACGTTTTAATTTGTTCGAGGTGCGCCTTATCAACGACGCAAAATGCAAAGATATACAGGGTGGACCATTAATAATTAGTCATAGGGCAGGGGCGACACCTTTGGGACAAATAAAATGAAGATATAAAAAAAAAATAAATACGTCTTAGCAAAATGTGGAGGGATACGGGATGTCAAAGTGAAATTATTTTTTGTTTTCTTTTTTTGTAGTAACTCGAATACCACTCAACCGATTGTCACCAAATTTGGTAGAGGGAGAGGGACATTTTTTAAGAAAATGAATCAAAATATATACAGGTATTACTGTATATATCCTGGGAAGGAGTGATTGTGCAGTCAAAATAACTGAGATTTACCAAATATACCTACAGCTAAAACTTCACTGTTTTCAAGATAAAGGGTATCAAAGATTTCGAAATTTGTATTATATTTGTTATTATTCACTTTATTTAACTCTTTCTTTTCTCTTCTCTTTTATTTAAAATTTAGTTTCTATAAACAATTCTTCTTTAAAATGCATCATATTTAGGTCATTGTTATTTAAAAATATCTGCATTTGGTAGTTTGTGCATAGTGAGACCTGTTATATTTCAATAATACAGGGTGTCCCAAAATTAATGTACAAATTAATGTAGCGATGTAGCCACGCTTACTTCATTCAAAAGTTACAGAACAATTACTTGAATAGAATGCATTTTAAAGAAAATTGCAAAGAATAATTATTTGTTCAAAATATACAAAACTTAAAATAACTTACGTGTACATACAATTAAGACAGTGGCGTTCTATTTTTATTGTAAATAAAAGAAAAGTGCCACAGAGTTTCTACGCCACTGGCGATAATGGGAATATTTAAACATACCTACTGAATAACAAGCCACCCGAGAATATCGACGAAGATACCCAAATAGACATCATCCCGCCCCCACAGTCATTAGTCATTCCGTAGATTTCGAGAAGAAGGTAACCCTGCTCCAAAAAAGGTCATTCGTTCGACTGAAGTGAATGTACGAAATGAAGAAGATATAATAGGTGTTGTGATATGTGTATACTCTTCAGTTGGAAATAAATTTGTTTGGCATTTAGCACTTTAACGCTAAGTATCAAATGAATAAATAATGTGATACAAATAGTTTGACTCTACAATCACTCTTTCCAAGTATGCCAGGAATACCTGAGACACCCTATATAACCAATGGTAGCAGCAGTCCAACGAAACGGGAACCGCCTAAATCCCTTTACCCCGACGTCTTATACAACGGTGAGAAGTTCTAGGGCTATTACACGTCCCACTTTCTGTTTCAGGACCTCCTCATCGAAGCCGAGGAGACGGAGCGGATCGCGAGGGCGGCCAGCGCCGGCGGTTCGGAGCTGGTGCGCCACTGCAACCCGTCGGCGCGGAGGCACGGCCGCCACCGCCGGAAACCCAGCTCCATCTCCGAGAATATGATGCACGGCGGCAGCCTGGACAACCTCGCCAAGGAGGAGTTGTACGACACGTCCCACCACCTCCACCGCACGAGGAAGACGGTCAGCGCCAGGCAGAGAGAGGGTGGTAAGTCGAACGAGCTCCGTCTGTTATATTTCCTTTGAAATTACTAGCACTAGAAACGTTGTATCTTGGGAATTAATATTCGGTGCCCTTGAGCATTGTTTGTATACAGAGTTAACTATGACTAACTACAAATATTTTAAGAGGGGATAGAGAAAAATAAAAATTCACGGAATCGTCTATCAAAAAATTGTCAAACTTATTTATAAAGCGAATTTTTTTTTTAAAAAAACTATATTAAATCCTTATTTATCGCACGTGTCACTGCATTGACACATGTATCAGTTTTGAAAAAAATTACAGTGGAGCCTCTATAATCCGGACAATTAAGGGGGTTGTCCGTATAAGTGATTTATCCGGATTACTGAATATAAGTTACATCATAATTTCACGATACAAGTAAAATCCAGAATAATTCATGACATTTATTAAACAACACAAAAGTAATCCTTTGTAAAAAAAATAACAATAATTCTTCGTCTAAAACCACCTCGTGGGTGGGCAACAATGGCTTCCATGACTTTTATTAGGTCTTGATGAACTTGGTAACCTGCTTCTTGTAACGAAGAAACTACGTTTTTATGATTAATGTTCTTGTAGGAATGTCAGTCTCGGACGCTACAATTTTTTTTAAGTAGGCCCTTCTGCAAAACAGTTTTACAGCTTGGAAAACGTGTTGATCCATGGGCTGTGTTAATGGTGTACAAATTAGTGGTAGGTACATGACACAGATTTGATTGTCATCACTTTTAAGATCAACTGGGTGCCTAATGTCTAATAATAACAGAGCTTTTGGTGGTAAATTTAATTCTTTTAATTTTTATCTTACTGCTGGTACAAATTCCGTATGGAACCATTCACGAAATAAATCCTTTGTTTTCCAAGCTTTGTCCTTTGTATAAGATACAGGAATAAATGAATTCCCGAAAGCACTTGACGCAAATTTAAATCATATAAGACAGCGCGCAGCGTAGAGTCCGGCTGCCAAAGACGCTCTGACAGGCTTAAACAATTAAAAATTATGCCGTGCTTGACGAGCGTCCGGATTAAAGAAACACGTCCGGATTATAACTTTAGAAATTCTGTGTCTGGATTATGGAGGTTACACTGTATTTGCAAAATATTAATTATTTAATGAAAAACACGATATAGTAGCACAGGGAAGCAGCATCTACCGTACTACTACCGTATTAATATTTATTTCCAGGATTGATATTTGGAGAGAGATTTTAAGAATGTTATATAATTTTCTGTTTTCTTACTTGTTTAAATTAAAACCTGTCATTGCAAAGAGTTTTATACTTCTCGTTCCCTGGACCGTTTTTTTTTTTGTTTAAAGCGAAGTACCTACTTGGTCCGGCGATCATGATCAGGTGGATTACCTTCATCGACAAAAACCACAAAGGATAACAAAGAAATACACGCAAATGTACATAAATACATAAAAACACTGCTATATGTTTACCGCCAAGGCATTACAACAGTTGTTCAATGTGGTTGTAAAAGGATTCAGCATATTTTGTGTACTCGGAAAACGTCTTTGGTATTACGCTGCCACACGATAATATGTACTTCCCATAAATCAGTACCTTATCCGTCATCTAGGCATTTGAATACATGTTTGTAAATACAAAAAAAAAATACGTGAAAAAATAAATTTGTAAATATTTTTTGGCATCTGATGCAGCGCCATCTGTAGGCCACTAGTGTAAGGTGCACTTCACGCCGATAAATTTTTAAATTTCTTGTATTGTTGGGGAATTAAATAGCAACAATATTAACAGTAATCGTAATCGACGTTGTTTGCATAAAATAATTAGTACTATTTTAAACTATAACATCCCAAGATGTTTACAGTGTTCTGTAAAAATGTTTCTTAGACTCATATATAATCTAATTTTGCTGTCGTCTTTGATGTTTGGAGAGTATGCAACTAGTAATACCTTATTCTAGGTTATGTTTGTGGATGTGGCTGATTTTACATCAGTAACTAAGCCACAATGCTAAAAAAACAGCACTAGAAAGATAAGTATGCCTATAGTAGGGGATTATCAGTAATTCCATGCTCTTACTTGTTTTGCTGTTGATTTTAATCATTAAGTTCGGAATTATGATTTGTAGAACAAGTGAAGTAAACATTAAATAAATATGACTGGATGAAAAGAGAAGAAAATAAATATTGTTTGAGTTGTGCGCTTTTGAACTATCCAAATTTTTTTGTAATTCAGCAACCCAGCCATCAGAAAAGATCAAAGTAAAAAAAATGAGTTGTGCGCTTTTGAAAAAATAAACTAAAAATGGGTGCGCAGGATCCTCTAAAATGTAGCTTAAAACTAAAGCTTGATCATTGAGTTAGCATTTTACATAAAATTTTACTCATGGAAACTTTATTTGCAAATTAAACGAAACAATAAGGAATAAGAAAATGCACTTTTCCAATTTTCAGCCGTTATTTCAGTAACTACACAAACTCTTTCTTTTCAGAAAAGTGGAAGGCAAGATTCGCAACTTTTTCCTAATTTAAACCACCCTGTAGATATTACCGTTTCCGAGATAATATACTGAGATTACTGGGCGTCCTAAAGGTGACCACCCTGTATAAATACGTTTCAAAATGCTATTGACCGGACTTGATAAAGCAATTAAAGTAATTGCATGTAATATAAAGCATTTAAGTGTCTTTCTTGTCAAACACCAAATAAACAGTTTAAGAAATTGCTGAACGGTGTAAAGTAATAATTAGGTAGCCGGTTGATCCAAACATTTTAAAATATTATGGTAAGTGTTTTGGGACACGCATTACGTCCAAATTTTTTTTTAATTGTATAAATCATGCAATAAATACGAATGAAGTCAAATCAAGAATATCATTTAATATTCAATTATACCTACCCGAGTTCTAAAATAGTTGAGTAATTCATTTACAGCACGAAAGGCGAGGGTTACAAGATTCCATAGGCGTGTCACTTGAGAAGGATTCAAAAAACACGAAATTATCAAATATAAGTTGTCGTTGAGTGAAACTACCACCCTAATAGTTACTTTAAAAAGTTTATACTCACCCGTAGAATGCCGTTCCCACTACCCACTTACTTACCGGGTGCGCACTCTGCGGATCTCACACTTTAATACTTAAGATTACATTGCACTATTTACATATAGCTCCTGATTACTAGCACTGTCACATTAACATTTATCATCGACTGTATAGGGTGCATAATCCATTACAACCACATCACCAGTTACATATGTTGCAAAACTCTGCCACACTTTTGTCATCGTATTCTTTGATTCAGACAGACATTCACAGACATTCTTGTCAATAAACTACATATTTTAACCGCGTTGCTTACACTCATTTTGGCCCCGAGCCGTAATTCCTTCATACAAGTTCTTTTATCCTCCGATATTCCTCACATGTTAGATTACAGAGCGTTTACGATTGTAGAGCTTGAATTTTCCATTCTTAAGATCATAAACACAAAATCACTAACAAATTAATTACATTCACAATTAAATTCGCGGAAAGATTTAATCGATATTTTCCCACGCGCACACCCATGGTAGCGCTGCATATGGAACAGGTGGATCTAACCAATAGAAATCGAGCATTCTGTTGCGGTGCATGCGTATTTGCTGCAGCAGAAGCTGTGTATGCTCTACCAGATATGTGGAACATACAATTCAATACAATTTTATAGAAAAATATACAGACAGTATGTAATTATCTTTGTGTCGATAGCTATAAATTGTGAACGGATTTATAACATGAATCACTCCACTAGTCCACTATTTTGAAACCCAACTATAGATTAGTAGGATAATAGCTACTTGTCCTTACGATAGACTCATGTGATTGAAAGTTGATAACAACAGAAATTCTTAGATTCCATTATGTAAAGTGTTGTTTTAAATTTTCTTCTCTATTTTCTATTAGTCCAGTAGCCTTGTAACCTGAAATAGGAGAGGGAGGGAGGGATTTTGCATCTGATACGGCAGTTCTGATTTGATTTTTTGCTGAGTTTATGATATTGAACCAATGAATAATCCAAGTTTTCGAAGTCGAGCGCAAAATCCAAGGAACCACGAAATTTTCTACATTTGCTCAGTTGTTGGCAATTTTAAACTTGCACTAGTTTTAGATTATGACAAAGCTGTTTGTTTTCAAAGTAGAGTAAATTTGCAACAATTTGCACAGCACAGAACTGCCCCTGTAAATTCAGTAGTTTCCAAAAAACAGGTTTTCGAAATTTTTGGCAATATTTTGTTGTCCTGTAGGAGTTTCGACCCTGTAGACCTATTTTCTTCAGGAAATGCACTCCTCCCCCACATTCTAGTAGACACTGGAATACATTTGAGGGGACCTGCTACTCCCACCATTTTTCATATTTCTCATTACTTCTTTGTGTTACATTATCCAAGAATTGTCTGAACGTTTCATGGCCATAAACCCTTTAGCTTCCATCCATGTCAGAAATTCTGAAAATCCTATAGGATTAGATAATACTGTTTTGCTCCTTTTACTTATTATGTGTGGGAATGTTATGAAAGAAAAAATTACCTACCGCAACACTTTTCGTAAATCGATAAATTGAAAACTGAAATAAATAATAATATAATGAAGCTGTGGCATATTTGGCCTTTCTTTTTCGTCGAATTAATGTTGGCAGTTTGCTTTTTGTGAATCTACTAGCGTGTTGGCATATCATAGCAAATATTCACTGAAAACCAATATCAGAGGTCATTGACACTGAAACTATGACATGTCGTAAAGTCATAGAAAAGCACATTGTATTAATAAAATTATTTTCTATTGCGATTAGGCTCTGCGTCACTCCGTTAGTTTAATACAGTTGGTTTGAAAAGGTAGTAACATGCAATACTGATTAACGCACTGATAAACTGAGTTTAGATACTGCAGAGTGGCGGCATATACTCGTAAAAAGGGTTAAGTGTGGTTTATAAAACGAATTATAATTCGGCTATTTATCCAAGTTCAAAAATAATAATAATTTGAAACAAGTATTCTTGAGAACACTCATTATTACTCCTAAAAACTTAATAGTATATTACACTATTAGGTTGGTAAGTGGCTAACTGTAGCTACTGAACAACCGTATAGTGTATAACGTTTTTCGCACAATCGCATTTATCAAATAAAATAATGAAAATAGCTATTTATGATATACGTGTTAAAAGTAAGATTTTATTTTGTGAGTGAAGATGATTAAAAAACGAGCGTAGCGAGTTTTTTAACTTCACTTTTAATACGTATATCATACACTATTTTTTCTACAAAACAATCGGAAGAACTTTAAACTCAATAAAAATAAGAAATCAAAAAATACCACACACATCGCAATGTTTATGAACCAAAATTTTCGTAGCAACCAGTGCTGTTGTTAGTTACGGAAAAAACGCAAAAATATTGACAGCATTTTCTAGTAATATTATAAGTATAATGAATAATCTCGATAATGAACGTAACGAATCCATCCCTGCTGAAATCGAAGAAGCCGCCAGTCGAGCAACATTGGAATTATTGCCGGCGAAATCAAAGGAACAGTACGAAATTGCTTATAGACGCCTTTCGGAATGGTGCAACATTAAAAAGGTCCCTGGGAAATGTAACGAAAGTGTTTTACTGGCATATTTTGAGGAAAAAGCCAAGTTATGGAAATCGTCAACGCTGTGGTCAAATTATTTCATGATCGAAACTATGCTAAAAATAAAGCAAGATCAAGATATAAGCAAACATTATAAACTTATTGCTTTTTTAAAACGGAAGGGTGAAGGATATAAAGCAAAAAAGTCAAAAGTTTTGACGAAGACGCATATCGACAAATTTCTCACAGAAGCAGAAGACGAAAAGTATCTGATGATGAAAGTCGCAGCAATAGTGGGTGTCTTCGGGGCGTGTCGTCGGGAGGAATTGTGTCAGATGACCATCGACAATATCGAATATTTGGGCACTTCGGTTGTTGTGACCATACTAAAACAGATACTAAAACGAAAGTGCCTTGGACTTTCAGTGTTGTTGGTGAATTCTATTTAAACTTTTTTAGAAAGTATATGGCACTCCGGCCACCCAACGCTGACCATAGACGACTTTTTCTTAAATATATGAAGAATAAATGTGTGAAGAATCCAGTCGGAATTAACATGTTTGGTAAAATGCCTGCCGACATTGCAGAGTTCTTGAATCTACCAAATCCTCAACTCTACACCGGACACTGTTTTCGTCGTTCATTGGCGACATTGTTAGCAGATTCTAGTGCAAATCTTACTACCATCAAGAGACATGGAGGATGGAAATCTTCGACGGTAGCTGAAGGAATTCACTGGAACAGAAGAAGGAAATTGCGTGCCAAATACTTCCTACTGCTGCAACTACTAGCAAGACCACCAGTACTACCAGTAGTATTTCTACAGAAAATAGATGTGTCACACATGTTGACAGTAAAACCAACTTAAGTATGATGACTCCGCAGGGAATTACAATTTCAAATTGTTCTAATTTTACCATAAATGTTAATAGTAATAACTAGTTAAAATGTTGGTTTGTACTTATTTAAAATAAAAAGTTGTTCATGTGTTTGTTAAAACGTTTTATTAATTTTCGAAACAAAATTTAAATAAACTTTGATTTACTTTTTACACTAGTGTTAAAAGTAACTTACTTTTAACACGCGTGTCAAAAAATTACATTTTTAACATCAAAAACAAAAAACCCACTTTTAACAGTTTTGTAGAAAAAAATTATTTTGCATGTTTTGAATTTATTTTGTTGGAAACCAAAAAAAAAACAATTTGAAGTTTGAACAATTTTGTGTTTTGTTGTCAAAACTGTGCTTATAATGGCTGATAAAGACGATTCAGAGGTAGATTCGGACATTGAAGAATCATATCAAATAGGTCGTGGGTCATTTATTCCCACAAAATCAAAGGTGAGGTATGAAAAAGTCTATGATGTCTTCAGGAAATGGTTGAATGAGAAGAAAGCGGAGATATCTCAAAAAAGCTTTGCTGGCCTAGTTTGTTCAGAGAAATTTAAGATTGAAGTCTCCGGGAAGCTTATGGGCAGAGTACTCTATGCTTAAAAGTACGATCAACTTAACTAATAGTGTCGATATATCGCAATTTGAGGAGTTAGTAGCATTTCTAAAGAAGAAAAATATTGGACATCATGCGAAAAAATTAAGGAAAGGAAAAAGGTATTTACCAGAGAAGTCGCTGGGGCTCTTAGGCGTGATGAACTTATGAAGATGACAGTTGATGACATTACCGATGTAGGTTCAGTTGTCATTGTTAAAGTGCCTAATACCAAAACACATATTAGTCGAATTTTCACAATCACTGACAAGGCCAATGAAAAAGTCCCTTTTTTGACGATTTTGCGAAAATATACAGGTTTAAGACCTAAGGAGAATAACTCTCGTCGATTTTTCTACTCACTTCGTCAGGGAAAATGTGTAAATCAACTTGACATTGGGATAAATACCACAATAAATTGCCGAATATTTAAAACTGCAAGATCCAAAGTCCTATACTGGACATGCTTTTAGAAGGACGTCGGCGACTTTGTTAGCAAATACTGGAGTTGATGTTATGGCACTCAAACGTCATGGGGGCTGGAGGTTTTAGTGATAACATTAATATATTATTTGACTAACAGAAAATGTAATTTTAGGTCTTCTGGTGTCGCTGAAGGACAGTGTTTGAAGACAGAACTACTGAAGTTTATTCTAATCCTAACATATCTAACTCAATATGTAATACAGAAAATTCAATTACTGTAAAAGCAATAGATAAAAACGAGGGAAAAACTATTACGTTTAAGAATTGTACAAATTGTACCTTTAATTTTTACAATAAATGAGCCCAGCATTTGTTGGTGAAAAGAATTACTGATTTTTACCGCATTAATGCTGTTATGAACTCAAACAACACTATTATTTTTTTGATTTCTATGGAAACAAGCCACAGTGTTGTATATTCAACTTACAGAATGTGTCAACAATGACAGTAAGTGCATATTTCAGAACGATTGTGCGAAAAAGTTACATGATACCATGTACAAAAGGACAAATCTTGAGCCTAAAATGATTTTTTACTTGTACTTGTATAACTAAATTTTACTACTTGCTGTACATTTTATATAAACATTCTGTATGTACATTGAACATTCCTGACACAAAATTTAATTGACATTTCGCAAATAGAAGTTAATATTTTATTAAGATCGTGTAGTTATTTAATATAAATATAAAATAAAAATACGTTTTCATCGCCTACTAGAATTGTATAAACACGATTTATTTATATATTAAAATTTATACAGCTGGATTCAGTTCCAATCGACCAATCGTAGCTTGAAGAAGTATACATTTATATTATGCAGTGCTTACGTTGATATACTAGCATTAATGACAAGAAAAAAAAATATAAAACACAAGTTGGATTACTCAAGGAATTGTAATGTCGTCTCTAGAAGATCAGAGAAGAAGAGATACTGAAATCTTCCCCAGTAAAATATTTCTGTTACAATGTTAGAAATAAATATACAGTGATTCCTAGCGTGTGTCAAGAAAGACCATAAAAATTTTGCAAGTTTGCCTTATAAAGAAACGGTTTCTATTATTAACGGTTTACGTGTGGAAGTTAGAAAAAAAAACCTTTTTTTGATAAAAACTAAAAATGAACATTTTTCCATATTTTGTTCATGTCAAAAAATCGAATCTAGGTGATTTCTGTCTTGTCTCCTTTGATTTGATTAAATAAAATCAAAAGGTATAGAAATACATATTCTTTGTCTTTCTAAACTAGTGACATCAAAACGGCTAGTTAAAATATTGTAATCAATGCCTTTCTCAGGATAAACTCCATCATTCTTAAATACCAAATATTTTAAAAACTTTCTTTGAGCACGTTCTGCAGTCTTCTTTCATGTTTCAAAGATCTGTTCAAGCAAGGAATCCAGACTGATTCCAAACTGTTAAAAACGTTCGTCCAACTTGTTGCATGATGTTTACCGAAAACAAATTCATAACTTTACTGGTCGAATATTTCTGACAGTTTTTGAACCACTCCGAATTCCTTGCTTGAAGCATTTAAGACAAAGAATATGATCCGAAAGTTTTGGAGAAAAGAATGTATGCTTGAAGATTGGAGAGATCTATGATTGTACCAGTTTTAAAAAAGGAAGATGCAACAAACTGCAGAAACTATGCTAGATATGGGGTATAAAACATGGCAACGTTAATAAAACGGAGAATAGAACCTATAGTAGAACTACAGATAGGGGAGTATCAAGCAGGTTTTAGAAAGGTGAAGTCAACAACTGACCAAATCTTCATGGTGAAGGAAATCCTGACTACATGCTACGAATATGGAATTAAAACAATGGTCTTATTCGTAGACTTCAGGAAAGCATATGATTTGGCCAAAAGGAATAAACTAAGTAAAATATTAAAACCATTTGGTATACCAACCAAACTAATTAGGCTATTGAAAATGATCTTAGAAAATACTAAAAGCAAAATACGGATAAGATGTGAATGTTGGGAAGGTTTTACTATTGACACAGGACTGGTCAAGGAGACCCACTCTCAAGGCTTCTTTTTAATTTAGTACTGGAAAAGGTCGTAAGAGATAGTCGGTTGAACAGAGTAGGACACGTATTGTTTAAAAGCCACCAAAGCTATGCAGATGACGTGGCCATTATTGCTAGAGATAGTTGAGAATTAGAAAAAGTAACGAAATAACTTGTGGAGGAGGCACGTAAAGTGGGATTGCAGATAAATCCAGAGATAAGTAAGCTTTTGAGAATAGGAGAACAAAAAAAATATACCAATTTCAAATTGAGAACGCAGAATGGAGAGATGGAGTTTGAAAAAGTTCAAGATGTATAAAACAATTTTGAGACCGACAGCGCTGTATGGCAGTGAAACCTGGATCAGCAATAAGAAGTCAACAGAAAACCTTTTAAAGTGGAAAAAGAAGATCTTAAGAAGAATATTGAGGAAATATATGCAATGTACAAGGCACCAAAATACCAAAAATAGACGAAGTTGTAAAAGCCAGAAGACTGCAGTGGCTAGGGCATCTAGAACGTATGCAAGATAAAAGGGCAGTTAAAAAAATTGTATGGAATAAACCAAAGTACAAGAAAAAAAAGACAGACGTTGAAAGCGATGGAGAGAGGCAGTGACAATAGATCTAAGGGAAAAAATGTAACGAATTGGAAAAGAAACGCGAAGAACAGAATGGAATGGAGGAGAATATCGCAACTCTGGACCTAAAAGGCCTGTAAACAGCTTTTTATCGTAAAATCTAAGCATTCAGTGTATTGTTAACAATAATTATTAGTTCTGCTGTTGAATATTGTGCAAAAATGGAACATCATAAAACCCTGACTACTGGGTTGTCCAGAATATATTTTTTAAAGTTGTCGATGACGCAATAACTGAAAAAAACGAGGTCATAATCGCACACTTCTCCCATCATATCTAAATTATATTTTTATGGTTCTGTGTAACACACCCCGTTAACAGGCCAAGTCAAATTTCAGGCGTGTTTTAATTCGATAGGTTAAAATTACTAGAATATCGATTTCAATCCGTCTACATACCAACACAAAAACTATTCGAAAATTCCGAAGAGATAAGAGCCATCACAACTATTTATGGCCATAGACGGTTTCAAGGCATATTGATAGCCGGTCTACCTGTTGCTAGCCAGACATTTTTTGATAGGGGTTGGACATGGGCTGTACATGGGGGTCCCCAGAAGTGCGTATAAAGTTTTTTCTCAATTTAAAAATAAAGCAGGTAGTTTAGATTTTTTGTTATACAGGGTGTCCGGAAATGATACGTCAATATTTCGGGGAGTGATTTTACACTCGAAAGTAATGCCACAAAGCCCTATAATATTTTTTTAAAAACTCGAAATTAGCGCGGGTGTCAAATATTTTTTTTATGAATTTCTTCTAATACCTATCTTTTTTGTGAGTCTACCGATTTTTTAAAATTTTATGCACGTATCACTAGTGTTCCTTTGTATTCAGGTTCTTAATTTGACGCGAAATTCACCATTAGATGGCGCTGTAAAATTCAAGATGTCGGATGTAGGGGTAATCAACAATTTGTTTACAATTACTGTTAAGATTATAAAACTTTTAATTGCCGGGGATGTTGTGTTTTATGGTGTAATACTTTGTGTATGTGATTTTTTAGGTGAAAGTATATTTTAATACTTAAAAAGGATTACTTTAACTTCAATGTAAGGTATCTTGATCTACTTGGGGGATCGTGTGCGATCTCTAAAAGAAGGTGAGGTACATAAGGAGGTCTGGGGTAGAACGCGAGAAGCTGTTTACAGCGTCTGCTTTAGTTCAACCACCCCATATGAAATATCCATCTTCTATTAATTGACAGATTAACAGATTTAAAAACATAAACTAAATAATAATTCACAAACATATAACCTTGTCGTAATTACCTGGCATAAAATCCTCTAAGAAAAAGTTGCTACATACGTTCATGTGTTTAGTTATCAGTTTTCCGATTCTCGCCTTAAGAGGAGCAGTGGAGAACAGCACAGATCCGAAATAGCGCATATGCAATTTTCTTTAGTTTTGAAAATGAATTCAAGTAATCGGCTGTTCATTTAACGCACGTGAAATTTATATTTATATATTATTTTTATTTTCTCAGAAACCGTTAAAGGTAACGATTTGAAACAAGAGTACCTTTTTAACGTAAAACAGTTCGGGAAAACGGAATTTGCTGTCCAATTTGATAAAAAGTCAAAGATGAAAAAGTTATACACGCAAATTACCAAGGGCCTCCCGTACCCACCCCAATGGACCTTGTGGAAATAAATGGATTAGTCCATCAAATTGCTCATCAAAATTTAGCTGTGTATACCAAATTTCATTATTCATTTATCACAACGCTATTGAGAGATATTGCAAAAAAATGATTTTCATTCCTCCCTCTTCAATGGGTTCCTGTGCCCTTAGGAAGCATTTCCGGACCCATGTTCATATGAACTGTTTTACTTAGTTTTGATCATAGAATCGGCCTGTTCAGGGTTGGCAGCTAATTATGAGACACCCTGTATACCTACCTATATTTAAAAAAAAGATTTTAGGGAAGGTCCTTTGACGATGATTACAAATGAAATATAAAAAAAGGTAGTTATGTGTTATTACTCAAACAGTAGGTACAGACAAACTATCAAAAAATAACTTAAATATCATGACCCCTGTAAAAGGTGTCTTTTCGAAGGAATACTGCATTTTTTAAATTTATTTTTCAACTTATTTTTAACGTCTATAACACCTGACTCGATTATTTCCTAAATTATGGGTTGGTTGTCTGCCCTGAAAAGTATGCATATGTGTTTAATGTGGTATCTTTTGTTTGATAGGTATTAGTTTGTATTTGTAAATATCAGATATATCCATGGTACAATACTCTGTAATACAACAATCCTACATTTGGTTTTACCGCTGCTGTTATTTCCGGTATACCTACGAATTTCCGTCTCCTAATTTCTATTTAAATTTATCGTCGTGTACTTTTGCTATTTTGCCCTACTTATTTAGCCCTAGCCCCAGTCCCCAGCAGCCATATGTTCTAGAATCTAGAATAGAAGAATAGCCAACCTAACGATAGTATATTCGCCATGTAAATAGCCCCGACGTTTTTGTTTTCTTTTTGCGAATATTTTACGTGTTACTTTTGTCCTGGAACAATGAAAATGTCCAAGGCCCAAGGCCAGCTCCGAACCTAATCGTGGCAGGCAGGCTACGAGCAGTTTTTGTGCAAGGAAAGCAGACACAAGACATAACCTCAAATTTTTTGTATGATCGTCTGCAAATCCAAGTTGTTTCGATGGTGCCTCATGTGATTTCCACAGTTTAAAATGCTTTTGTTGTGTTTGAAGTGGCGAATAACACTCCAACTTCGTTGTTATCGTACTTTCGACTTGAAATTCGCGTAAATAGTATCTGATTTTGCGATTTCGATAAGTTGATTGCACAGCATAACAGGCGGAGCACTGAAATAATAACGACGTTACAAAATTTCTTCTACTGGAAAATATCACGACCCGAACAAATATGGAAACTCTGAAGTCCTTAACCGGAAATTCGTTTCGATGTGAGTTGTCCTTTTTGTGATTCCCGTCCCGTCTGTTTTTGCCAAATCGATTTTTGTTGTCATGTCACTAAATCGGTTACATATATTTTATTTTTGCAACAAATTATGCAACCCGGTGCATTATTTAAAGAACACGGATCGGTTTTTCAATTATTTTAACAGCATTTTGACGTATTCACGTATTCAGAAAATAGTGACATGTTATAATTGACAAAGCAACATAACCTACTTGAAATACACCCATATTTCTCAGGTGGTCTATTTCATGGAGCACTAATCGAATACAAGTCTTAATCAGCCTTACTTGTTGATACAAGATAAGAATTGTACAGTAAAGGTGTTATCTGTTACATAAAGATATGAATAAGTAAAGATAATGAACGTTGCGGATGATTTATACAGCTGTCCTATCTCCTTTTTTTGCAGGGAGTTTGCCCTGCGATGTCAACTCGAGTGTCACACCAGCCCGAGATTATCAATTTTTGGAAGAGGCCAGGCGGAACAAGGCCATGAAGAACAAAGAGTACACCGCCATCGACATGGAATCCGAGAGCCTTCTAGAACATGACTCCCTGGCCGAGAATTATCAGGAACAATCGTCACCTATCGAAATGGTTCTTCCAGGGGCCACCAAGTTCACCACAAAGGCCACGCTGCAGATCTGTGAGTATGCGCACTCATAACGTAAGTGACAAAACGGATTCTCTCATCATCAAATATTAAGTCGTTACAGATATTTTTATTTCCTGTTTTAATTTTTTTTGTCGAAGTACAGTTGTTAATGTCATAAATCTTGATGCAGTGTTATGATGTAATATTATGTAATTCAAATTTTGATTAACTCGCATTTTAATTATGAATTTAGTAATACTTGAACCTTGTATTTTCAATTTATCAGATTTTTTTTTTGGTCCTAATGCAAAAAGTAAGTGCCTATGTTTTAGAATTATATATAAAAAGAACTCGCGTTACGTTAACTTTTTTTAATCGTTTTTATGTAAACATTTTAAATCATTTTGCAAATAATGAAGGTAAATAAATATTATGAAAAATGTTTGATGTTTCGAATTACATCTGGATCTTTTGACAGTTTTAAGTAAATTCCAAATCCATATATCGAAAATTGATTTTACTTTTTAGGGGATAAGAAAAAACAGCCTGCAATTAAGTAGTTTACAAATCAATAATAGAAATAAGAAATAAAGTGCAAGCTTAAAAATTGGAGGCATGAATTAAAAATATTTGTTATTGACTAGGTACACATCTGTTTTTATAGTGTTTAAAAATATCTTACCAAATAATAATAAACAATAATAACGATAGGAAGATAATTCTTGACCACACTACTTGTGTGACAACATAAATAAATGCACATTGTGGTTAAAGAATAGATAATCGGTGGCTTTGGGCCAAGTTAGGGTCAGTTAATAGTTCGAAAGACACTTCAAAGGGATAATTTTGCCTTTTAGTAGCTTATGGTACACATTTATTAAAAATACTACTCAATTTTGAACTTCTAAACGAGAATTGTCTTTCTCGGGATTCTAGAATGTCTTGGTGATCCATCTACAAATGATTGAGAGTTGAATGACTCGAAAATTCATCCTTAGGCAGAACGGTGTGTTATTTACAAATAAAATAATGTACGGTGCTTCAATAAAATTTCAATAACACTAATTTCTTAATTATTATTTAAGCATTGCAGGAACATTTGTTTTATGTAATATTCATATTTAGTACCGAACTCAAATGTCAAAGTAGCTTTCCATAACAAAGTAAGAAAGACAACTACGAAAAATAACAGTAAAAATACCATCATTACTAGTTTTCTTTCGTTTTGATTTAAATGTTGTAACATATATGATTAAAATGATGTGATTTATATGATAAAATCAGTTACAATCAGTTGAGTGATGGGAGAATGACGCAAAAGAGCAAAACATTTACATTTGACAGATGCGTTAACCGTATTGTTGATCTTTCCTTATGGTTGATTGAAAAGAAAAGTAGTATTCTTGAAGACAGTGAATATGAAATGTTTGTTAGAAGAAAAAGAAAACATGAAAAATTATTTTGAAGATACTGTTGTGTGTGTTCTAAGGCTGATTTTAAAAAAGGCTTTCTAGAATGTACCTATGTGTAACTAAAATGTCAGTTTTAAAAAGTTAGGTTATAGCAAATTGATTTTATTCAAATGAGGGGAGGAGCAGAGAATTCTATTACTAAACTTATTACTAAATTCAGTTTAGTCAGAACGAAAAAAAATTAGTAATATTTTTTTATATAGTATGCAATACGACAGCAAAGCTAAATGAAAAACAAAATAAACAATATCTTATTTTGTAAAATAATTTTGTTATAATAAAATTCATGAAACAATTCAGAACTAGATGTGACAACTTTGTTAACGAAGCTTTTTTGAATAAACTACATTATACTGAAATATGTAAGCTCCTGAAAGTTTTATTCCACGTCTTATAACTGATTGATTTTATTGGAATTTCCTCAAAAATTCTACTTATATCTGTATCTACATCATCAATACTCGATACTATACAATGAATTTCATAAAAATTACGTAAGATTTATTTTTCTACAGTTTTGCTGAATTGATTAAAAAAATTATGTCGCGATATTCTATAAAACACAAATAATTTTTTTTAAATGCGTGTGAGTGTGTGAATGCATATACTTTTCTAGCCGGGGCAAATGTTGACGATCAAATTCCACTCGACCTTGACAGTGCCAGTGAAAAGAAACCTTACGACCTACAGAGTTTACAATCAAACGTACTACGAAGCAAATACAGTGTCTATATCCCAACCTACAAGAAGGATCCGGAAGAAAAGGTTAGTTTTATTTGTTTTATACCTAATTCTGAATTTTATTTTGTACAATGTAAACTTTTATCGTCTTAAACGTGCAGCAAGTCCAGGGACGTTTGTTGGTATCTATTTCTTTTATCTTATTATTTATAGCATACTAAGACAGTTTAAAGAAAATTAATTTTGTCGCTAAACAGTAAATGAAATGCAGATACGAAAAAGTGTATAAAAAACAGATGAAGATAAAGTAATGAAGCATCTAAAGATAAATTTTGTTTAAAATATTAAATTGCAAAATTTTATTTTATAGCTACGAAAATACTAAATATGTACCAGATACAATAAAAATATTTCAAGTGGTTACTTAACAAAATTGTCTAAATTTTAGGCATAGAATATATGCCAATGGATTGTCTGCGTATCCTTAAAGAAACATCCTGTACATCTCGTTTGTACGTTGTGCTTATTATAAATAATTTAATTAAATTAATACAAATGTAGAATGGAAATATGTGCAAGTGCAAATCGTCGCTTTGTTGCCAAGATAATGTATTCATTCCTGTCGTCTAACGTGTTCGTTTTATTTATATTGAAATAGAAAATAGAAAGAAGAAAAATGTTGGAACTAAAACGAATTGAAGTAACGATTCAGGTTCGATACGAAACTGCTGTTGTTACTGAAAAATGGAAAATAATTTTTAAATGAAATGAAATTTGAAATTAATTGCAATGTAATTAAAAAAGCACGTATCCAGGATAAACCTATATATTTTACATTCAAATGCATATTTTTCTATTTGTACTTTTGTAACTTAATGGTTATTTTATAATTTGTTTATGAATTTCTGTCTATAGTATACTTTGGTATTGTGTCAAGGAAAGCAGAAAGAATCATTAATCGCAATTAAATAAGAAAACTAAGCATTTATTGTATTTATTAACAAAGAACTTGACATACTGATATTTATTTCATTGAAATAATATATTTAATGTTTGATAAAAAGTACATTTAATTGACAAATAAATTTATTTGTTAGTTGGAAAAAACCCCCCTTAATGTCTAAAAATGAGCTATATTCTATCTGTATATCAGTCTTTATCGTTTCCTATCTCAAATCCTAACCAAATTTCCTTTAAAAAAAATCGATATGTCAAATAATACGATTGTTCAAGCAACAGTCTTGTTTGAAACTGTCAGAAATCTATACCTGTAACTTATGTAATAATTTCTTCTTGGACCAAAAGCTATTTTTAAAAAATGTGCATTTCAATATTGCATACTAAGAATAATGTAGCTTTGAATAAGGCAAGAAAAAAAACATGCAACCTATTTGTGAATACGTCATGCTGTAACCGAAAGGTAATTATTATTAATGATAAACATATATGTACTACTTTAGTGTTCAGAGTTGAAAGGTCATTGCAAACATATTTCATTTCATAGTTTTTCACCGGTCTGGGGTCTTGGTAGTAGGTGTTTTTGTGTTTTACATACTTACCAGCAGTGAGTTTGAACCTATTCGCGTTTTTTCATTTGTGTTATTCGATGATAATTGAGAAAGAACAAAATGGTGCATGTCCGTTTTGGATTATTAAGCCTTTTTCTATACTGGTAAGCTCTTGTGACAGGTGAAATTTTGTTAGATATTTTAATTTTTTAAGGTATTATCTCGGCATAAAACAGCAATTAAACTCCGTTGTCCGTACTTCAATTATCTAAATTCCGTTTCTGACGAAACTTAGATAATTGGCAGTCAGGACCGTAATAGAAATTATTAGAAAGGTATATTAAGTAGAACAAAATTTAAGTTATATTTAATAGGCATATTATGTAACGGTGATAGTTAACTATAATTATCTTGGCTTGTATTTTGCATTACATTTACTCAACTATAGTTTTTGGTGTTGTTATTATAATTGCATCTAAAAGCAAGAGAAAAATTAATGATAAAATTTGGAAATAGATTTTTTTTTAATAAAAGGAAATGATTCTTAAATTTAAAAGATTTTCAGTATTTTTTATATAGTTTTATAGTGTAGCTCATATCGATAAAAATGGGTATTTAATATTAATTTAAAAGATGTAATTTGAAAAAAATTTGCAGTATACTTTTTTATTTTATTTTTCATCATAGAATATATCAAATTTTATTTATTCCTGGGTTTTATATATAATTTCTTAATTCTGAAAAAATTTACGTGTCTAGAAGCTGCACAGCGACTTATTCCTCGATTTTCACTCATCTTTAATACATAATAAAATGCGCAAGCCGCTATGCACGATTTTGTATTTCGGCTTATTTGAATTGGCTAGTCTAAATTGTGATATTATTCATTAATATATTTTTGCTGTTTATCTGTGAATCATGACATGATTCAGCAAATCTACAGAATCTGTATGTCATTATTATCTTTGTTCATATTCTAAATTAATAATTTCAGATTGTATAACTTAACAGCAGCTTCTGGACTTTGTAAAATGTGGCTTTAATAGTTTTCACATATTATACACAGGTTTAAATTTTTATAATTGACTGATAGGTTATAATTATACATAACTGCACTGGTTTTCATTAATACTTACCGGTAATTATTACAAAACAAAATATTAAATTTTCGATGGAATACAAACTTAATAAATAATATAAAAATAGAGCTCAAGCTTTAACATCGACAAATTATATTGTTTCCTAATTTTAGAAAGTCGATGAAAATGGCAATGCTTTGCAACAAAATCCTGGAACGAAAACCAAGAAAAAGAAGATACAGACGGACAAAAATGTCGTCGTTCTCACCGCAGAAAGTGTAAGTACAATCATTTTCCATCAACTGCAATTCATGTGACGTACCTTCGTCAATGTTAAGAGTTGAATCGATATATTTTTACTTGTTGGCAGGTTGCCGGTCATCGAAGCGACATAATCCACGACGTCGACAAGCTCATCCAGTACATCGGCGGCGATAAGGAGAACGATTCTTCCGGCAAGACAAAATCTAACGTTCACAAGTCCAAACAGCTGCATAAGCAGCACACTGCTGAAGACGGCAGCAGGAGTAAGAAACAGAGGGCGCACTCTTCCAAGGGCAAAGAGAGCAGGTCTGAATTGAAGAAAAGCAACTCCCTGGGAGAAATTCCCACTGCTAAACTGGAAGAGTTTGCTTTCGCTAGCGGTAGCGAAAAGGACAGCGAAAGTAAAGTCGTCCTGAGGCCAGGCAAAGGCCAGAACGACAGGCCAAAGGAGAGGAGGTCCTGGGGCAACGTAGAGGTGAGTTGTGTTCGTGTGAAAACTATCCATTTCCAAAATTGTTCTTTTATTTAGCCACCACCTATCCAGAGCCTCTACAGCAATGCTTCCATCGAGAATTTAGAAGCGGCCGAAAACTGGGTGGTGACGAAACCAAAGAAGAAGAGCAAGAAGCGCCATAACAGCATCGGCGGTGGCCGTCGCCAGAATTCTACTTCCGAGTCCAATGCCAAACATGCCAACCGGGCGGCTTCCCCGGACCTCCGCGGCAAATCGGCCTGTTCCGTTCCGCACAGCGAGAAGTCGAACGACTCCTCCGACGTGGACTCTGTACATTCTCTTCCCATAGACGGGCTTAACGCGCCAATATCCTATGCCGACATAGCTAAAAATAGTGAAAAATTGAAGGAGAAGAAAGTGTCTCCGGAAAAAACGGAGAAAGTGCCAAACAAGGAGAAATCGCCCACCGTTAAGGTCGAGTTGGAGCCCAAACCCGAAGTCAAAGTGATACAGACTATAACTAACCTATTTGTCGACAAGCATAATATCGTCGTGACCCCAGTGATAAATAACGTGAAAAATATTCCACCTCCCGACGTTCACAATATAAAATGCTTTCCCGCCATCTCCAACAATAACCATAAGACTGTACAAGTGTCCGTGGAGAAAACGAACAATAAAACCAATGCCACGGTTAATAATAAGGTCAAAAACGTTTCCTGCAGTAGTAAGAACGTCAACAAGGGTACTAGTACTAACAGTAACAATAATAACGTGAAAGTTAACGTTGCCGTGGCAAGTGTTGCTACCTGCGTCGTTCAGAACGATATCCAGAATGATTTGTCGGTGAGTAATATGTTTTTTTAAATCATAATTTTGTATAAAGTATATTTTTTATGTTACAAGGTTAATTTTTTAATTTTTTTTTTATAATGCTGTAATAAGTTTAGGGGTTAATTCAACAAAAAGAAAAAAAATATAATCTGAATTGTTTTTTATATATACCTATATAAACATTTTTTTTGCAAGTGACCACATCGTTCTTTATAACAAATAAGGTTCTTTAATAATAATTACTAAGTTTCATTTTTAAGAATCACAAAGTTTTGAAACCCTAAAGAACTTAAACAGCCGTCATATATAAAAAAATGTTATAACATTTGGGAGTATGCAATTTTGTAAATATTGTATTTTTCAAGAACTTCCAGAAATTTGTTCCATATATTTTTTTGGTTAACCATCGCTAAGACCAAAAATTTTAACCACATGCTCGGGGAGGCCTAAAAATTAATAAAAAAAATTATGTTGGAATTTTAGGTTCTAGTTTAAAAGATGGGATAACCGTTGTTCGAGATGGCTTCGAATTGTACGGTCACTTTTTACGGCATTGATAATTGTTAAGTCAATGAAAATAAACATTTTTATTAATAAGAATGCCTGACAGATGTCAGATAATCCGAAACAACATTTTTACCCATTACACAATGATCTGCTGTTCAATTCAAGCAGCTATTACATTAAATTTGAAATTCTTGCTACTACAATGATTTATTTTATTGAAGTAAATAAAATAAATATGGGCACGGGCACATTAAAGGATAACTGATATTAGCATCAGAACTTTAAAATATGTTTGTCAGGAAACATAATAAATACATTTTTGGCTATATTTTAACAATTTTAACAGCATGAAACACAAAAATGATTCATCACTAGTAGGACAGATGACATTGTTGTGTTGATGGTCGCATAGCTAAGATAGCGAAATTTAAATTCGTATCTGGCGAGTGGCCATATTGATAAAGGTTTAATATAGTTTAGAAAAAAATATAATTCAGCCTTATAATTTTAGAAATTTATTGAAGGGCATTTCTGTTAATTCTTCTTCTTATTGTTATTATTATTATTTATTGAATTTAATTGGCAGAACCAATAGGCCATCGGCCGAAGTCTTTCAGCCTGGTCAATTCTTATTTTTCTCTTTCAATTAAAATATTTGTATATAGTCAAAGTTAACCCTATATAAAGAAACTAATACCCTAATTGACAATAAATATCTTTCTTCTCAGATAATCTAGTTTAAAAATGGGATAACCGTCGTTCGAGATGGCTTCGAATTGTACGGTCACTTTTTACGGCATTGATAATTGTAAAGTCAATGAAAATAAACATTTTTATTAATAAGAACGCCTAACAGATGTCAGATAATCCGAAACAACATTTTTACCCATTACACAATGATCTGCTGTTCAATTCAAGCAGCTATTACATTAAATTTGAAATTCTTGCTACTACAATGATTTATTTTATTGAAGTAAATAAAATAAATATAGGCACGGGCACATTAAAGGATAACTGATATTAGCATCAGAACTTTAAAATATGTTTGTCAGGAAACATAATAAATACATTTTTGGCTATATTTTAACAATTTTAACAGCATGAAACACAAAAATGATTCATCACTAGTAGGACAGATGACATTGTTGTGTTGATGGTCGCATAGCTAAGATAGCGAAATTTAAATTCGTATCTGGCGAGTAGCCATATTGATAAAGGTTTAATATAGTTTAGAAAAAAATATAATTCGGCCTTATAATTTTAGAAATTTATTGAAGGGCATTTCTGTTAATTCTTCTTCTTATTGTTATTATTATTATTTATTGAATTTAATTGGCAGAACCAATAGGCCATCGGCCGAAGTCTTTCAGCCTGGTCAATTCTTATTTTTCTCTTTCAATTAAAATATTTGTATATAGTCAAAGTTAACCCTATATAAAGAAACTAATACCCTAATTGGCAATAAATATCTTTCTTCTCAGATAATCCATTCAAACGAGAAGGAATCGATCCAGTTCAACGCCCAGATGATGCCCCCGGACATACCGGACGTCCAGACCATCGAGAAGATGCACTTTATGAACCGCCCCCCGCCTCTGCCGCAACTGGCCCAAACACAACAGCAGAACCAGCCTTTGCCCCAGCGTCCCGCGAACCCCATACAGTCGCCAGTCTCCCCACAAGTGCCCCCACCACCCGTCGCCCTAGCACCGCCCGCGGCTCCCCTGCCAGTGATAAACTCGACCCAGAACGTGGTTACTAACGAAATAAATATAAATAGTGTTAACTGTGATAGTAGTGAACGAACCATTAGTGAGGACGATGAGGGCCCCCCTCCGGTCGTCATATTGAGCGGTGTGGGCAATAAGGAGGTGCCCGGGCTTGTGTTCGGTTTCGACGTGAACGAACAGCTGCTGAACGAGGACATATGTGAGAATTTCATATCTAGGTATATCGCGCCAGAGGTGTTTTCGCAGTCGTCGCATAACCATGACAAGATTGTCAGCTTTATAGGATCGGGTGAGTTTTTCATGAATTATTTTTATGGAAATATTTATTAATGTTTCTTAGATATATTTTGAAAACAAAAAAAAAAAAAAAAAAAAAAATAGGAAGCATATACAGGGTTTGTTACTTAAACTTAAGAGTGTTAAAATTAAACGTATTATTTTAAAGTGAAAGCAGATGGTACAGTTCTAAACAACATGTGAGCGCATTTTACAGAGAATTAAGTAGATTTTTGACATTTTTTATTAAAGAATTTCTATAATTTTTTGAATTCTTCTTTTCTACCAGTTAATGTATCACTAAAAAGTAGGTACATTTTTTTAATATATCAGAATTAAAAATTAATTATGGGCATTTTTATTATTGGAAGAAAAGTTGCAATCCTGTAAATAAAATATCGATCTTGCAAGTTACTCTGTTTTGACGAGGTAGAAATAGTGCCCTCTAGCAAGGATCACAGGAATCGTATGACGTGGCTGTTATTTCCTTTTAATCAACAAATCTTCGTTAAGGCCGAGGCCGAGTTTGTCAAATTTAATTGAGCCAAACCAAAATTGTGGACACTTCTTATTAATCTTTCAGACTTTCTTCCCCCTCTCCTGTCCTAATTTTAACAGCAAAAAAATGCTGTATGAAAAAGATGTTTATTTTTTTTGATAATTTTTTAACAATATTTTCCAGAATGTCTTTTTTATGTGATCACAGCAATTATTGTACCCTTTAGCGTCGGAACTTAAAAATTATTTCTAGCAATTTCCTAAACAGGATTTTTTCCCTGTATAATTTCTTTTTAAGCTAAAATCTAGTGTCGATAGGTTCATTATCCTATTTAGAAGACAAGATTATAAGAATTTTTTTCCAAAGTCGAATAAAAATGGTTCCATTTTCATACTGTAGCCACTGAAACAAATATATTGATATGCTAGATACAGTAAAGCTCGGTTATAACAAACCGGCGGGGACTTAAAAAATTGGTACGTTATATCAGAAGTACGTTTTAAAAAATATATTAAATTTTTTAAATTTCTATTAATTCTTAACCAAACCGGGACTTGTTTATTCAGTAAGTTATAACCATAAGTACGTAATAAGCGTGTACGTTGTAACCGAGCTTTACTGTATTTAAAATTTAGTATTTGTATAGTTACTTCAGTATATATTCAAATAATCAAAATTAAATATGTAGCCTAACATTCAAATAATCCAGATACTTAATCGAAATATTCCAACTATTATAAAATATAAATATGTATTTTACGAGTTTTTAAATTGGTATTTTCAGAAATTTTGTGGCTGAATAGATGAAACGGAAAATTATGACCGAGGATATTGAGACATTTTTAATAAAATATATTATTATAATGAAAAAAAATATACTTTTATAAAATACGCTTTTATGAATCTTGTAATAAAAAAACAAATGTTATTTTCCTTTCCCATCTTTAAGAGTGTCATATTGATGAAATAGTGTTTTAATAATTTTAGACATTTAAGAGCTGGATAATATAGAGCTCCACAAATAACATGCCACCTGCGAATATTCAAAGGTACCGAAATACAACAAACATATAACGAAAAAGGCGATGTAACCAACAAATTTTTAGGTACAGAAATATTTCAAAATACGTATTTTTTAAAATAACTGTAGATGTAAATATTGTTATAACTGTGCAAATAATTAAATAATTGTTAAAATGTGGGGTAGAATAACAAAATAATGCTGTATTCATCCAGGTGAATTGTACATTTTGTAACTTTTTTTTAAGTTTAAGTGTGTAAAATTTGAAGCAATTAGTTTTTTTTTTAATCGATGCTGTCAAAATTTCAATCTCATTTTTCTCAAAGATTGTTAACTTTACGATTATAAAACACCAATATCAGATTTGTTTAAAAAGGATCACCAAGTTAGAAAATCTTCGTTAGTTGTAGTCAATATGTTCATATTTTTGTGAGATTGAGTTAATAACACTGTGAATGACGAACAAAATTTTAAACAGCTATAACTGAGTAACTCTAAAATATGATTTCACCATTTTTTGCATTCAATCCTTCAAATGCAAAAATAAATCCATAATTTTGAAGATGAGCCTCGTCTGATTAAAAGAATTGCCATGCTCTCAATCGCTCTAAAGTGGCATTTACCTCGCCCCTAAATGATTTTGATTTCTTAAAGGATGCTGAAGTAATAGTCGAAAGTTGTTATTTTTTATTTTAATACTCTATTAGGTGAGACATAAAAAAAGAGAGAGGCACCCTGCATAGATAAGTTTGATTAAATTACAATATTTTAGGCAGCCTTATTCTATATTGATTACACCTGTTCTATATTGATTCTTATACGGACACCCTGTATGTCTTCTGCAATTTTAAACAAGAATAGTTAGAAAAAGTTATGAAGGAAAATGTATACTTAGTATAAGTTGTATATTTTTTTAATGCTGAGGATATATTCTAGAAAGTTATTATTTTGAAATTTAATTTTTTTTTTTTTCAACTGACGATTGTTTTTTGTTTTGCAGCTTGGGAGGCGATAGTTAACCAATCTAACGGTAAAGTACAGTACTATTCAGAGGAGTCTTAATGAAAATAAGTGATAGTGTACTTGAAACGTTAAAAGTGTTATTGATAATACTAGTCAAAAAGAGGAACTTTAAATTTTGTACAAAAAACGGATTAAACTGAAAAAAAGGAACAATAAATATATAGTGTATTTACGAAGAGTAGGGGTGAAGTATTAACTCAGAATAGATAAGGAATGGACGGTTAGGCAAGTAATGTTGGGAGCAAATTAGAGAAAAATATGTTTAAAACCAAACCTCGAATTTTCCAAGACGTGGACTCTGTATTTTTTTGTGAATCAGCAATATTAAGGGATAGTTAACAAACGGGGCCCCGAAATGGCACGTCAGATGCATTTTGGGGCCAGAATTATATTATTTATTGTTTTACTCACTTAGGCACCTCTGTTGAACATCGTCAAAAATAACTATTTTTTAAACAGTACCTTCAGATATTTTAAACGAAACGTAGTGCAGCCTCCACGGTAGAGCACGGAACCGAAAAGTCTCGCGTCTTGAATTGCCTCGCACGTGTACTTAATATAATCTTCCCCCTTTGACGTTGTATTCACTTTTTAAGTCCAACCGCTTCACATTATATAACTGCAAAGATCAAAACAAAATTTTAATAAAAACAAAAAAATATTTATCTAATAACTGTGATTACATGCCAAATAAGTATTGCGAGTATGTATAGTGAAAATTTTGTTGCGAAAATAAAAGTAGACAATTTCTCGTTAGATTATAATTAATATATGATTGGGTGTTTGGGTTCCGAGTCTTTTTAATGTGGGCTAACTCTCATCCCTTTTTGTGGGATAAGACGTTAGCCTTGCCGTTATCCTATAAGCGTAAAGAAATCGGGCCTTCAGTAAAACCGGTTAATTTAAGTAATAGTGAATTTATATGTTTAAATATAAATATTATTTAGCTATTTCTTCGTAGCTTTTTGGGTTCTGTGCTCTGGTGTACCGCTACCAATTGAATAAATAATTATTTTTTGACGGTTTTTAGCTTGAACTAATTTTTTTTAGAAAAGAAAATCTCATCTTTCTGGTAAAAATTTACAAATATAAATATGTAAAAAGTGTCTATATATTAATAGTTAAAAAAAAAGTATATGTAATAATGAGTGTATGCTTTTTTTCTTATAAATATAATGCTAATGCTATTTTGAGAAAGAATTATACAGTGGAAATTTAGCGTTTGCAGTATATCTAATTAAGAAACGTTTTTGATGTATACTCTATAGGGATTTTATTTTTTCCTACAGTATGTTTCTGCGGAATCGTCGTAATTAATTTAAAAAAGTACGTTTTAACACGGGAGATTCTAATTGGATTTTTTTAAGTTTACTTCGTTTACATTTCGATTATTTTATTAAGTAGTACTGTTGGAGGATTGCGTCCAGTCGTCTTTCTAAGATTCCCGTCGTGAGGAATCGTCTCGGTTTTTTATTGTTAGAAGTTTGTTATATAATTGAAATCGTTCCAGGGACTGTTAGAAAAACGACGGATGTCGGTTATTAAACTGGTAGAATTTCAGGCGGAAACATGCTGAGCTTTATTTCGAGCATTAAATAGATATCAATGTTAAAGCTAGCCCTTTAACTATGTTTATTTATTAAAGAAATAATAATTAGGTATATAACGGACCTTCTTATTGTTGTACAGCTTGAAGCGCGTTTCAAGGTGCGCCAACTCTAAGAACCGTCCCCATGTATATGTATAATAGCTGTAATATTTTAAAATGAAGCTAAGTCATTTTTTAGTTTTTTAATAATGGCTAAAATAGTTATTTTTGAAATTTAGACAGGTCTAGCTAGATTACCGCTAGATTTTATATACAAGTACTTTTCTTCAAAATGTAAATCGTTTATCGAGTACACATTGTTATTTCATTTAACGTTTAGGAAATTATCAAGGCTTTTGTTTTCTCATTGCTGGGTTGATATTTGTTACTTAGGGCTTTTCCCTCCGCCTGCGTCTCATTTATTTTAAAGTGATTTTGTTGCTTTTATTTTCATGTATTATACTCTCATTACTTATTTATTTTCTTAGCATTTATTTGATGAAGATCAAGCTATTTCATGATTTTATATGATAGGAACATTGTAATTTACCACTTTATTTATTACCAAAATTTTTATCGTTGCGGGTTTTTTTATCGATGTTTAACCTTAAAGTAAGTGAGACTGTTTGGGAAGCATACTATGTATAATATATAATTATTGTATCTAATGTTTCGATTAAAATTGTGATATATTGTGAAAAGTAGCTCATATCTGCAAGAGAGAAACATGGAAATTTTGCTTTCGATGACACTATTAATAGTGCTTATGACTGTGTCAGTTTTTTTTTTAAAGATACCTTTAAAGCTGGAGTTTGCTGAAGCAAAATCAATAAAACGAAGATCAAGTTTTATATCTATAATTATTTTTTTATATTGGTGATTAATTATAACATTATTAATAATTTAACTGATCATAAAAAATATTTACTATTTAATAATTTATTAAAACATTTTATATTTCTCGTAATTATTCGTTAATATATTTTTAATTTATTTGTTCGACAAATTCCAGCTTTGACAATTATTCTTTGCTTTCCGAATTCCAGCTGACCTAGTAATTCGAAGCCTTGACTCTAACTCAAAATGATTTGTAAAATAGTTGTTATTTTTTTTGTTGTTTTTTGCTTTGGTTATTTTTTATTTCACAAAGTCTATATATTTTGTAAAAAAAGATCTTAAATAGGTAATTGACTCTGTTGAAAGTTCCTTTACGTACTGTAAAGTGTCTTAATATTTTAAGTTATGAAATGAATATATTTATTTAAATTTAGTTTAATGGAAAAAAGGATATTGTGAATTCTTAAAAGTCCCTTTCTATTTTGTAAAATTTTTGGGTAATTTATTTTCATAATAACTTTTAATTATTTCAGTTGTTACTACATTTTTAAAGTATGTTTACACAAAATAAAAATACTTGCTTTCTGAATATACAATTATTTATTCCATTGGCATTTTATTTATTGCTGACGATGACAATACGGAAAGATTTAATTTCAACTTAATACAGGAAAAGGGTAGTTTAGCCAAAGAGCTAAAAGGAAAGGATTGATTATTTCTCTGAAAAGCGGCAAAGCAGTCTCTCGTCTACCAACAGCAGTAAAATACCTACTCAGCCTTTTGCAATCCTGATACACAGTTTTTAAATCGTGAGACAGTGAAATAAATTCAAGAGGCATAAAATAAATAAATATATCTTGTTTAACGTTCCGATTAGTCTCTCTTCTCTATTGGCAGCAAAGACAAAGATCGATACGTTCCAGTTATAAATATGGTTTCAATTATACCATTTTCTGTTTTTGTATTAAGAATAACAAAATACCTCTTCAATCTTCTGCCACCATAATACAGTCTTTAAATCACAAATACATCATTTGTAAGTGTTTGGTAAGTGGTTCCAACTATTATGTCTCTTTTATGTCAAGAGTGCAAAATATCTGCTATTCTAATACAATATCTTCAAATCACGAGACATAATTTTTTAAATATTCTTCAGAAAATGCAAGAGGCTTTATAGATAGATGAACCGCACGAAGTAAAATAAACATGGATTTGAGTTAGAATTATATCTTTTTTAATAGTTGTTCCAAATATTATATGTCCCACTTTCTTTTTTCTGTTAAAAGCATAAATACCAACTCAACCTTCTGCTATCTCAATACGAAGGCTTCAAAAGAGGCTTTATATATAGATGCAATAACATGAAAACAAACAAGGATGGATATGACTTCGAATTATATCTTTTTTAATAGTTGTGGTTCCAAATTCATGTACCAGTCATCTCTTTTCTATCAAAAGCGTAAATACGAATTCAACCTTCTCTTATCCCAATAGGAAGGCTTCAAAAGAGGCTTATAGAGATAAATGAATGGCAAAAAGTAAAAGAAACGATGGATATGAGTTCCCATTATAACTTTAATAGTTGTGATTCCAAATATATATTATACAAGTCTCCCTTTTCTATCAAAAGCGTAAATACCAACTTCTGCCATCCCAATACCAAGGCTTCAAAAGAGGCTTAGATAATGAATTAATCCCAAAAGGTAAAACAAACATTGGATCTGAGTTCTCATTATATCTTTAACAGCTGTGGTTTCAAATATTATACCAATCTCTTTCCTATCATGAGTGCAAAATACCTCTTCAAACTTCTTTCATTCTAATACAAAGTCTTCAAAACACAAGACCCATAACATTTTATAAAATATTCTTCAAAAACTCGGGGTACAAGAAATGCAACAGGCTTTATAGCAAGGTGAACGACACGAGGTACAACAAACAAAAATGGATATGAGTTCAAATTATACCTTTTTTAATAGCTGTGGTTCCAAATATTTATTTACCAGCCTGTCTTTTTTACCCAAAGTGTTAAAATACCTCCTCAACCTTTTACTATCTTAATAGAAGGCTTCAAAGATACTGACATACAACCAATGCAAACACAAGTGGCATCAAATTTTGTTTAAATTAGGATTTAAGAGGTTTAAAGATAAATGAAGGGCAAAATGTAAAACATGATGGTCATGAATTCCAATTATCTTTAATAGTTGTGGTTCAAAATATTATACCAGTCTCTCGGTTCTAACAACAGCACATAAAATCCAAGAGGTTTTATGATAAGTGAATGGCAGGAGGTAAAGCAACCGATGGATGAGTTTATATATTTTTTTAATAGATGTATACGTCTCTTTTTCTATCAAAAGTGGCTAAATACGTCCTTGACCTTCTGCGATCCTAATACAGTTTTCATAAGCAGGCATTACATAGATAGGATTTATCAGCAGTTAGGGGGCTAGTTTGAAACTATCAGACATATTTGTCCAATTATTTCTTGTATTACATTTACTTAAAACAGATAACTGGTCAAATAATTTGAAACCAGTACCTAACCCTTGCTTGAACAGATCAAGAGATAAAACAAACGAGGATGGAAATTAATTCCAATAACATTTTTTTTTAATAGAAGTGGTTCCAATCCTCTTTTCTATCAACAGTGGCAAAATACTTGATTTTCTGCAATCTTGATACAGTCTCTAAATTCATAAGACTATTCCACTAAGTAAATTAGTTTTCGATTCAAGATTATGAAACACAAGAAGTTTAATACGCAAGGTACCATTTAATTCATATGTATTTTCTGTCCCACTTCTGATCTGACAATCTTCAAATAATAAATCCTTCAAAAATTAAATCCGAGTATCAGGAAATTATTAAATTCAAGCTTAATATATATTAGTGCGCTTATAACTTTTTTTACTAGATTATGGTTCAAATATTTTCTGTCGGGAACAACAAAATACCACTACCACGAGTTTGGTATAGTTTGTTTGTAAAAGTAATTAAATTCGCATATTTCAAAATTAGTACTGGAAAAAAGAAGCGACATTAAAAATTACGTGTGCAGAAAAAAAAAATAATCAAAAAAAAGGAAAACTAAATATAAATTTATAAATTATATTTTTATTTCACAGGAACCATATAAATAATAAATCAACAAAATATATACAACAGTTTAAAAATACTAAGTTACAGTCTTGACTGAAATTTATTTATATTCCACTCAGGATTTTCAATATCTATTGGCTGCTTTAAAGCGTGTTCTACAAACTGAAGATTCCAATCATAATCTATTAAAAGAATGCTATGGGCCCTAAAACAAACAAATTATTACTTAACATAATGTCGCACCTTATTAACAAAAAGAAGTGAGTCACCACTAAACAAAAATCAAAATTAAAAATTCTTTAAACTTGATATTTATATTATCCATCTACTTGAAAGTAAAAAAATAAAAACCAATTACTGACCTGGTACCGTATCCTGGATCTTTAATTTTTACAAATACTGAACTTAACAAAATATACGCTGCTGGGTTTCTATTTTCTAATTCCTCATCTGGCAAATGTCTAAAAAGGTAAGGTAAAAGAACTTGCGAAAAGAATAATACGGTATTATAATTTCTTACCTAGTTTCATCTTTCAGTAAGTTCAATAATGCGTCCACCAATTCTTCACTTTTTAGACCTTTACTTATGATTTCTTCGAATTTGTATCTGCCTTTTGTTACTTTAGTGAGAGGCGTATACGTTGGGCTGTTCCCAAATCCTAAAGTTTCCTTTCCCGAGTAAACAGAAAATATTTTTGGAGCGTTGCTGTAGTGACAGATACGGCAGTCATCTTTACTAAAATATATCAATTAAAAAATGTATCCGATTTGGAAGGATTTTATCAAAAACAAAATTACCTAATTTCTATTCCAACGAAGTTAAATCCACTAAAATTAATTTGTTCTAAAGTTTTAATATACTGTTCAAAACTAAGATTCGTTTTCAAATAATCCTTGACAATTCTTCCTCTACCATCACCGTGTTCAATTTTCTCTCCCGTTATATTTAGCAGAGTTGCAATACAGTACTTTTTTCCTTCGCCATTATCTAAATCTTTGGTGGTGCACCCAAACCACATGCCCCCCTCCCTGCCTGGCTCCATATCCTTGCCTAACAAAAGCATTTAATCGATGTGTTAATGTAATATCACTTATCTTGAAATCTAGACATTTTTCCGGTGAAGCTATTTCACAATTTATAATTAGACATTATTTTAATGAGAGTTTTTTACATATACTTTCGAGAAGGCTTTATTATCGTTCATTAATATTTTTTGGTCAGCAATTTTCGTCAATTGTCTACAGATAAGTTGGTATCGTAGATCTGTTACAATCAGAGTTGAAGTAAAGTATTTAAAATTAATGAAAAGACGACTTATGTGGAAAATTAACGTATTTTAAACGGTATCAATATGAAAGTTCGATAAAAGCTAATGAAAACCCAAATTTCAAATAATGTAGGTGTTGCATTGACATGACCATATTCATTTATATGTTTTTTTGTCCTTCTCGAATAAATAACAACAAATTTAAAACCATTTTCTATTTCAGCATATACCTTATTATATGTATATCTTTATTGAAATTAAATTTCTACACTTAATGCAGAAACTATAAAAATACTTTGTTCTCTTTCTACATAATTTAAAATTTAGATTGGAAATCTTTAATTTAATTTTTTAACTATACACTGTTTATTCAAGTCTAACGCATCTGTTCAGAGACGTTGACCCATCATTTAATCTCCATTAATTATTAATTCAAGTGTACAAAATGGAATTATTTTACACAATTTTTAGAGAATTAACCTTGACAAATAATGTTTATCACGCTTATTAAATATTAATTGTTTCTATATAAATTACTTCACCGTTTGCAGTATTCAAAGCGAAACCATGACTGTGAATTGTGTAATTAAATAATTAGAAGAAACTTAAATAAAAAACGAATTTGCTTCGAAACACAAAAATAATTTCGAAATATTACAAAGTTGAGAATAAAATATCTCCAATACCTCCTAAAATGTTTTCTTCGCTCCACTGAGCATCCAGAGCTGGCCTGTGATAGTATTCATCCCTGTTGTTAGCAACAATTACCCTGTACTCCCCTTCTTTGGGATTAGGGTTGACATGAACGAACAATATACACATTTTACAACTGTTTGTAGCATGAAATAAAATTTGACCTTTTGCTACCCTATATTTATAACCTCACTCCTCACTTTTTATCTATTATTTGTTTCCTGCAGGTAGATAAGAAAAATCTTGTTTAAATTTAATTTAAAATGTTCGGTATAACAGAAATAGTCTCGTTATTTTAATCCATTTGATATTTATATAAATAATGTTTAATATTCCAAGGCCATTAATAAGTTAACCTTCTTTGTGGCTGTTTACATGGTCAAATGAGTTGCCCGTCTTTTCAATGAGACTTCGCGACTATTACGAGCCAATAAAGTAGTTATTCCACTTCAGTTGCAAAAAAAATATGTTCTGCTACGGTGTTCAATTGATAAGTTATGGTTTTAAATTGATTTTAAGACATGACCGACTGCCCCACACTGGATAATGCTTTATACAATGGTAAGTCACTTCTCAGGTAAGAGCAATGCAAATATTTTCTTTGTAATTCACAAGAATGATTTATTATTTAAGCATTTTGCAAATAGAATAATTCAAAATTTGCTCATATATTTTCTTAATATTTAAATTTTATTGTAATTTCTGAAAATATTTAAATTAGGTATATCATTTTTCATGGTTATTTTAAAATTAACAACAATGATGAATATGAACTGTAAAATTACTGTATTTACTATGTTACTGTATAATTATAAAAAATATTACGTAATAAAATAACAAAGTTACGTGACTACTATAACTTTTTGTATAAATCAATAATTCATATATACAGTGTGTCCAATTAAGTTGGCACCATATGGAGAACTTTTTTATTATTGATTTTATGAAAAAATACTTATTCTTGACAAAAAGTTGTGCATGGCGTAAACCCAAATGAAGTAATCAGATTGAAATTTTTTGCAGTCGTATACGAGATATGTCGAAAAATGTAAATTTTGCTCAAGACTAAAGTACCCTTATTTTTTACAATATCGACAATCGTTATTATGAAAAGTTGATCCTAATTACAAACTACGGTCAGTTATCCAATATTATCCATCTATCATTGAAAAACAGATTTTGTTACTTTTACAAACTTCTCTGTATTAGCATTGATAATTTACATCTAGAGATGGACATTAAATCTAAGATGCACTGACAAACCAATGAATTTTTGATAGTAAACGTCAAAACGCTAGCTACAATTTAAAACTAAGGCCAGATATCCAAATTATTTCTTTTCAAATAATTTTATGATTGTTATTTTTTAGTAACTTGTTATCTTCTGTTTAACTTAATTAATTAAAAAATATTATGATATGTATTATGTATGCATTAATTATTCTAATGCAATAGCATATTGTTACATAACTTTCCGATGAACCTAAAGTTTATCATGTTTTTCAATATAACAAATGTTTTATAATTTGAAAAATTAAATTATAATTTATTTGTTTATTTTTTAATGGTAGACGGATAATATTAGATAATATATACAAGCACAAGCAAATTGTTTATAAATTATTTGCTTAAAAAAGTAAATAATATTGATAAAGCATGCTCATATTAAGGCACCTAACAATATAAGAACGATTAAAAAATGTTAGTCGAGGGTATCCCAAACAGGTGAGGTCTAGAACAAAAACCCCATTAATAATCTTCAGTTAAATAGTAATGTGATAGATCATAGGTTTCATTCTGAATAGTATTTCTTAATTTTTTTGAAAACAGTGTATTTCTATTGAAATAAACAGTGTTTTGGGATTTTAATTTTAAATTTTACTCTGCTATTTCTTATATAAAAATTGCAGCATTGATGATCTTGACCGACCAAATGTTGTTTACCTAGAAATCTAAAACCCGGACTATATTATGAATATTTGTAAAAAACAATAATTACCTTGAATCTTGAATATTAATCTGTGTGTCATCTTGTTCTATTCTAAAATAGTTATTTAATTTGTTCATTTACATGTATCTCTAAATTTTTTGGAATATATAAAATATAAACATACTTCAAATTATGACCACTATATAAGCAATTTTGGTTCGACATATTATTTCTTGAAGATACAAGTTGAATAATCACTATAATTAACACAAATAAATCAACAAATTGAATATGAATCTATACAACAAATTTTAAATAAATTTAATACTAGACTGTTACTACATTAAGAATAATCGTTTTCTAAGTGACCTAATTACTGTATTTACTTTTTGTTACCAGCTTAATACATTATTTTTAAAAGATAACAGTCACAGTGCACATTCGTTAACACAAACAAATGCATCGTGGTATAATAACCGCAGACTCATTTACACACGCTTTCTTGTTCATACGTAAATAGCATGAAACAAAGTGTTATCTCAGCAATTAATCATTACACGCTTAGCTTTTATCAAGAGGGTCATACTGAGAGATAAAGGGTTTATCTCTTATGTAGAAACTGATCAATAAAAAATTTCATCCTCAGAAGTGCTGAGGTCTATCAAATATTGCACATCACATCGATATTTGCTATTATTTTTATAATACAGCCACATCTTATCAATTAAGAAGACATGCTTTGTATAGTGTGTGTTGTGAACTAAGATGAGGAGAAAGATAGCCTTAAAACCTGGTATGTCAAAAAAAATAAGGTCCTGGCAGTTTGATCCTTATAATCTCTAATTATTCGCATTTAATTGGAAAATGATTTAAAGTTTTTCTAACCGTTATATAATTTATTTTGTAGGACAGCCAGAAAAAATTCACATACAGCTGTCACATTACAAGCAGAAATACAATTGGGACTGCGGAGTTTCCTGTGTGTTGATGGTCTTGTCGAGAAAGAACAGACAGGAATTTCTGAGAAACTTTGCCCACATTTGTAAAAGCGAAGGTTTCAACAAAAGGTAAAACATTTAAAGCCGAGTAAATGATAGCAAATGAAAGTGTATCATGTTATTGATAAATTAATATCGAGTGTTTCTAATCTAATAAAAAAAATTACAAATATTTCTAAACTTTGGCTATAACGCTAATAAAATAATGCTCTACTTGGAGTTTCCATTTCCTTCCAAATTACTAATGACTCATTCTTTGTTTATGATTATTTTCAGAAATTAAAATAATCTATTATCAGTAAATGTGTGTTGTTTAAGTGTTCTATTTGACGAGCTCAGTCAATTTTTTTTTTGCTATAGTTCAATTAAGAAATTCTCGGAAAATATTTATCAGTTCAAATTAAAGAAGTAATCTTGATAATCTAAGAGTTCTGTTTCCAATGACATGTGGGTGAATCACTTTTTAAATATGAATAAATTCCAGAATATACAGATCAATCAAAAATAATAATTTTTTGACCTATAAATTTTTTTACGTAAATTAATTCCAAAGTTGTTGTGGTTTCCTTTCAGTCTGATTTTTATATTCTACAATTTTTTATTTTTACATATAACAATAATATGTATGTACCTACATTATCATTCGATATTATAGCACATGGACTATAGATTTATGTTACCTATTAAAAAAGTATGACGTAGAACATGAATTTTATACAATCACCTTAGGAGTTCATGAAGGATATAGAGGAAATAGCTTCTATAACAATGTTTTGACAAAGGTAAAGCTTTCTGTTGTCTTAAGTTGTAATGTCGCAAGCTCATTATTTACTTTTTAGGACGAACAACGCATAAAAACTAGGTTTAAAGATGCTGCGAATGTGGGAATATTCGTGAAGAAGAAATCTGTGACGGTAGTAGATATCTTAGCCCATCTAGTCAATGGACCTGTTATCGTATTAACGAACGCCAGAGTTCTTAGCTGTGATATATGCAAATTTAATAAAATCTCTAGTGAATTAAGGAAATGTATTCCTTGGCCATCTACCTATCAGGGTCACTATGTAGTAATTTGTGGGTATGACATACATTTGAGGAAAGTCTTTTACAGGAATCCGTCTTTTGGAGACCGTAAGTTTCTTTTTTAATTGTGCATTTATGAGTGTACTTATGATATCTCATTTTTCAGATGTATGTTTGATGTCTTTGGAATCTTTGGATCAAGCAAGAAAGTGTTATGGCACTGATGAAGACATAATTTTCATATTTAACTGATGCCATAATGTTTATCAAGTTTATCCAATAATTTACATCTTAATTTAGCAGAATTTTTTACTATAACGTTTTTTTAATTTATTTTACAATTTTGATAATTATATCTGTGCAATTTATATTCATTATAGCAAATAAAATGCAAAATAAAGCAATTGTGACTTAATATATTTGGAAATTTATTTAATTAAAAATATTTTTACAATGTTCTAATTGAAATTTTCTTGTCTAGGTATTTATTAATAAAATGATTAAAATGAACAACAGTTTGAGGTTAGTTTATCCTTTACCTAAAACTTTTTATATAAAAGCTCCTTGTACTATAAAATTAATAAACAGTTCAAATCCATTCGTTTCAGACATTTCACCGTAAAGGTAAGTAAATAAATAAACGAAATTTGTATAAAAAATAATACAAAATAAAATACATGGTGTCGAGTTAACCTCCAATTAGTAAACAAGACTATCAATTGTACAAAATATAATTGCATACCTTCATTTTCTTATCCAAACTGTGCTATCACTATCACTTGAACCTTTAGCCCGTTACATAATACTTTGGGTAGTTTGGTTAGTATATTTATTTTAATTTAACAAATAATTTCAAAATGAAAGATATTTTGAATGACGCCAAATCTAACGTTGGTAACATTTATGTTCACTATGTTGGCAATTATTAATTTATTTTTGAAAAAAATTATAAAAAAAGATTAAACTAATTTAAATTAATAATAGAAACACTGAAATCTATCAGTTGATTTATTTAACAATAGTTAATATCACATAACTTAATTAACTATGTGGTACTTCGAAAAATTTCACATCACTGTTACCAACTATCATTTTGACAGTTGCTAGTTTATTTCGTTTTCATTCCACTTCTCCCTTCACCATCTCCACCCAGAGTATTAGTGAGGTTAGAGAAAATTTACGTAACTCATTTTCCCTTTTGGAAAAACTAAATTGTGGTGAATTTCTAATTTAAAATCCATAAAAATGTTTAGAACAACGGCAGTTCGAACTCAAACTATTTTCAGATCAGCTTTAACAGCAGCCAAGCCAAATGTGGCATCCTCTTCAAGGTAAATTAAACTTTGCGAACTCAACATTGATCGCGAAGATAAATGATAAAACATATTCATTTTATAAATATATGTAATAAGAGGAAGCCTTTAATACAGATTTTTTGTAGATTTATGTCAAAAGAAAATACCGAAACTGATGAACAGTTCGATTCCCGCTACGAAAACTACTTCAACCGAAAGGATATCGACGGATGGGAAGTTAGACAAGGAGTTAACGACCTTTGGGGTCACGATATGGTCCCAGAACCAAGAATACTTATCGCTGCTCTGAAAGCGTGTCGCAGAGTAAATGATTACGCTTTAACTGTTAGGATCCTTGAAGCTGTAAAAGACAAGTGCGGAGGCAGGACAGATATTTACCCATACATCATTCAAGAAATCAAGCCAACCCTCACCGAACTTGGAATAAGCACTCCCGAAGAGCTTGGATTTGACAAGCCCGAGTTGGCCCTTCAGTCCGTTTTTGATATGCATTAATTGCGTATGGTATTAGTAAATTATTGTCGATATCCATAGTTTAAACTTTGTAAAATAAACGGTTACAACACTTACCCTTTATACTTGTTTTAATATTAATAATATAATTTTTTATTTGGAGGTGTGTATTTTTTGCTTGCTTAATTTTAATGTTGGGACAAACAGTATTTAACGATTTAAATTACTTTAAATAGTTACAAGAATAATGAACTGTTAAGAATGATTCACAGAATAAATATTTTAAAATTTGGTAATTTGTAATTACTTAATACTAAATGACCTTTTGAAAGGTCGAAATTTAAAAATAGGTTGCATGTGTGAAATTGTCTGCAGTATTTCTGTTTAACGTGAAGGGTAAAACATTGGCCAAATTTAGTACACTAATGTCGATTTTTACCTGCAATACCCACTAATTCTCTATTTATGCCCTTTAAATCCTAATATCAGTAATGCCCACTAATTAATTCATGCCAACTCGCCTAATATAACACTAGTTACAGTTTAAAGCGCATAAAATTTTGTTGTATTGATCATGTTGACGTGATGGAACAAGTAAGTTAATTTTCAAAAGAAACTGAAGATTATCGCATCTGCCATTAATAATCTTAAACACAATATCATTAATGAGGAACTTGAACAAGAGAGGTCCTAGGTGAGATCTCTGGGGGACACCTGACGACACTGAAAAAGTGTGTGAATAAGACTGACGTGTTATAAATGAGATTCCGCACAACTGAACCATATTCCATTTTTGACCCTAAAAAAATTATAAATAATAGTCGGAGAGTGTGAATTGCTTAAAATCACGTGAGTTATGAACTACAAAAGTTTTTATATGCATCAGCCAAAAAGCTGTTAATACGTTGTAAATTTTAATTGGAAATCAAAAAGGATACCCAAATCCTTAACACACTCAATAATAAAAAACAACAGTTTTCTCCTATGAAAAGACAAAACATTACATTTATCAACATTGAGCGGTAAATTATTCTCCTGACACCAATTATTAAGTAACGATAGGTTGCGCTGAAGATTCATTCACTCCAGAACAGATTCAATACGGCAAAATATTTTTACATCAGCGTACAGAAGGTATTGTACCTCAAAATTAGCAGCAATATCATTTATAAAAATAATAAATAGAAGAGGGCCAAGAATGGATACTTGGGGAACACCTGAGATCTGAAGGAGTGTGTCCGGCTTGAAACTACAGAACTGCATATTTTGGAATCTGTTAGTTAATAGCAATGCCTGGATTTTGTACATCACGCTCCTCAGGAGTTTATCCCTCGGTTTAAAGTAGCAAAATAGGGTGAAATAAAAAAATTGTGTCAATATAACTGTAAACTGTATTTTGAGAAAATAATAAATTTCTTACAAATATATTTTCATTTGCCTAAGTGTACATATGTTGTAACATTTTTCAATATTTTGGTAACAAAGGCACAAAATTTTTGCTATAACGTAGAAACTTAAAATTAACACTAAAATTGTGCACTATTTAACTCATAATAAAACTTCACACAAATAAGATTTCCAACAAAGGCCTCACAACGAATATTTTTTGTAACAGATGACAAATCATACGAATATAAATCCCATCATTGGAAATCTTTAAAAACCTAATGCAATATTGTAAAATGTAGCCGATGTGGTATGAAATGCACCACCCAAAACAATAGGAATTACAAAGAAATAAATAAAATCTTGCAGTTACAATATTTAAAATACAACACTAAAATATTTGTCAAGGTACCATCAATTAAAGATAAATATACAGCATCTTTATAAGGAATTCCAACCTACCTGATCGGTTTATAAACAGAATATCGCATCAATAAACATACTGTATATATCTCACTACGAATACTAAAGAAATTATCTTTCTTACAATCTTAAACTAAAATTATTCATTTAATATATGATAACGGAAATGGAAATACAATGCAAAACAATTACGGTACTGTACGGTGTATAAAAAAATATTATATATATATTTTTTTAAATAAAATTCAGTTCACTCTTCATTTACAAAAAAGAATCACTTTGTTTTTTCTTTTATAAGTTTTTTTTTTGGAAAATATTTATATAATCTATAAAAACTATACAATAAAAATATTTTTTCTTTTTTCTACAACACTGCTAAGTCACGAAGTTTATTGCTTACTCTTAGAACGCAGCATGTTTCTCCGTAGGCTTTCGGTTTTCTGCTGGATTTTCTTCCGCAGAGTTTTAACTTTGGCCGGTTCCTTCATTTTTGGCATATGTGTCATTTGTAAAGGCTTTTTCACTGATGTGTTTGAGTCGTTCTCTTTAACAAAAATAACTAATGAGCAAAAGGCACCTGCAAGCTTATTCGTTAAATATTGTCACGGAATTTGCCCCACTCACACCCAAACCGACGACTGTGGTATCGCAAAATGCTAAGATTGCCCCGATCGCCCCTACACGATTCTGTTAAACAAACAAAAAGCCGTGGATCGAGACGGGACTAGAAAATTGGGGAATCGACGAGAAGCATTCGAGTCGTTCGGGAAGATGAATCTAGAGATACTAGAATATACCTGGAATATTCGTTGGGTCTATAAAAGAAAAATAAACGGCCGATTAAGTTAGTCTTGTATAAGTCTTGTATTACAGTCTGAATTGAAGTGTTTAGTTGGAAATATCAAAGTGATTTAGATAGCGATTAATTAAACAAGTGTTTAGTTGAGTTTTAATTAGTGTTCAGTAGTGTACTGAGTATAGTTAATAAAGAAGTAATTAATTAACGGATTGTTTTTCTGGCAATAGTAAGAAAATTCGAATTAGGAAATCCGTGACAATATTTTATGAACGCTTGTTGAAAAACCATATAATTAAATGTAGTCCAAAAGGAAGTTGTTACTCAAATGAAAAATTGAAACAAGCAAAAATGATGCTACTATTTATCAAATTTATAGGGGAAAATAAATCATTCATGGGGGAGAGCGAATAGTTAATAAAAATTGACATTTGTGTAGTCAGCCGTAACTAAAAAAAAAAATTATTTAACAGTGTTAAATACAGTGTAGTTTGTCAAATAGATCAGTCTAGTGAGTCTTAAACTTAAAATATAAGCGGATATTAGTTTTTTTTTTTTAAAAGAGTACCCACATTTTGAGGACTACTGACCAGATACCGACCTAACCTAATGAACCACATGACCTGCTGAAGGCAGCCATATCATCTCTAAAATAAATATTTTTTTTACTTTAACATAAATTAAATCTTTACGATTTTTTCTAATTTAAAAATACTTTTTTTAAACGATAAGTAAAGTAAAATTCAATAGATAGTAAGCTACGCAGTAATATTAACCCAAATCTCAACTTCTTAATTGATTTTACAATAAACGATTAAAAAATGAATTTCCACTAGTTCGATCCTACCAATTAAAGTATTTAGGAAGTTACTTTGTTTGATGATCCCAAAAATTATGCATAAACGTACATAAAAGCTTATAAACGATTATCCACATTCCACAAGTTAATATACTGTGAAAAAAACATGAATTATTCCCTTAAGTTATTTTATAAAGAATATAAAAAAACTATGATTTTCACTCAACATGCTAAAATTAATTTGTCAGTATCGCAAGCAAATAAGAAGCTGGTGTCATAAGCAGAGAGAGGTGTCAAGGATGGTAGGCACAATGACCTGCGCGGGGCAGCGTCACTCAGCTATATCCAAGGATTTACAACCAGCTAGGTCGATAAAGTGGTTATGTTGATACCAGAACACATATTCAGGACAAAGGCAAGGTACATGTGAAAAGAAAACTTGTAATATTTGTGGAAATAGGAATATTACTGAGTCTTCTGAGACTAAATTAAGCTAATGGTTTTTCTTAAGTAATGCAATGCCTCATGCATCTGTTTTCAGAGTAGCAGCACTAACGCATAAATGATTTTATTACTTTCACGGTGCGTGTCTAAGTGTATTTAATTAATATTTTTCGTAAAATACAGAGTAATTAAGTAAAATTATTCACAGTGAAAAGGTTAACATGCTGAAATATTTTTAAGCAGTGATAATGAGAATGCAGTGATAGTGATGACGATAATATTGTGATAAATCAGGTGGAGTGTAGTAAACATGGATAATTATCAAATTCTGGATAACTATGAGTAGAGAATCTGTTTTATATTTTCAATTTCAATGTAGGCATATTTTTGTAGTAATAAAACTAGTTAAAAAAAAAACGAAAACAAAATTGTAATCAGCGTAATAAAAAACGAAAAAATACAAAGCAAACAAAACAGAAACAGGAAATAAAAATATAAAAAATGGAAACACAATGATAAAAACCTGAAAATCTAAAAGCCAGTTTGCAATGAATTTACAATCGAGATGACGTCCAAGTTTAATTTGCTATTACGTTATAGATTGTGGATACAAAGAATTTAAAATTAAAAAAAGTAATCGTTGTATAAAGATGAATTGAAAAACAAATTCTTACCTTTTGTGTCCTCTATCCTATTTGTACTACTTCTTAAACTCCTTGACTGGTCCTGGTCCGTTAAATTGGAATTAGTAATCTTCGAATTCTTTGGAATTACCTTATTTTGCACAACTGCCTTACCCTTGACTTTGCTCAAACTGTTATCTTTATTCTCGTTTTTATCATTAGATATTTTGTCGGTATTTTCATTACCGACTTGTTTAGGTAAAACTTTTACTTTTCTTTGGCGTTGCGAGATATTCTTCTTCGTGTGCCGCTGGAAACGGCTCACTTTGGTTGTTATGACCTTATCACAAACTTTGCCGGTTCTCTTCTCCATTCTCTTAGTTTCTTTCACCACAGTCACTTCCTCCCGCGAACTGCCCGCAGACACTTTGTGCATCGAGGTAGTTCTCTTCATCGTTTCCAGAACCATCTGTATTTTCTTCTTCGTTATCGGTTTCTTCACTAAATGCTTCTTCTTCAGGTTGATATTTTTACTTCGTAGTATCTTTTGAGCAAGGCTTAGCTTTTGAGGTATGTTTGTAGTAGTTTTTCTAGCAAGATCAGCCTTTTCCGCCAGTCTTTTCAGTTTTTCCTCGGCTTCGAAAGCTTTCCTTTCCTTTTCTACGGTTTCCTCCGCTTTCCTCTGGTTGTGGTCTATCCGCATGCTCTTTCTCGGCTGGACTGGACTTTTGTCAGCTTCTAATTTCTTCTTCGTGGCCTATAAAGTAAGAAAACAAAAGCACCGGGTTAATTTTATGGAACAAAATAGTTTCTCAGGTCCAATTCGGCAGGAAAACAACTAAAGTTGAATATTACCTTCAGACTACCCCCGTTCTCCGATTTACTTTTAGCTGGCGTCTCGGTCTTGCCCGTTCTTGCACTTCTCAGGTTGCGTTTGATCGTTTTGCTTGTACTATCCACCACCGCCTCGTCATCACAGGTACTGTCGACTTCGATATTACTCGACGAGATCTCGTTACACTGAATGTTATCGTCCGTGTTCTGAGACTCCTTCAAGTTTTCTTTACCGTTATCCGCTACGCTACTACTAGGCCTGGTTGCAGGCTCTCTGGGGTCGAAACTGGTACTTTCTCTGGTTTTTGGTAAAAAATTTCTTTCCTTCAAAGGAAAGCTTGAGGTAAGGTCACTTGAGGAAACCGGGATGCTTTCCGGGGTACTCGTGGAGCACTCCGTTTTGTCCTCTTCTTTGGAGGTGTTGTTGTTAGTTGGGGGTGGTTCGATAAGTTCCGGCACGGCAAGCATCGGTTCTGGAACGTGTTCCAGGACAGTTTGAGCAGGTTCTCCGCTGGTTTCTTCTACCGGTGGGTTATCACAATTGACAGAGTTGTTTTCCTGAGGATTATTGCCATCGAATCGGGTCATTATTCTTAGACCTGAAAATGTAATAAAACAAGGTTTGCAAACAAGACGTTACAAACAAATGTTTTCTATTTTTTTTTAAAAAGGATATGTTTGATACACATTTGTTTTAACACGTTAAAAGCAATTGGTTAAAACATTAATTGATTACAATTTTAATAACTTTTATTAATTATTCCTAATATTTCAATTATAAAAAAACTGACTTAAAATGAAGCTTTCTTATCCATTTTTCAGAAAAAAATCATCAATTTGCTAATTTTTAAGATAAAGTTATACCTATATTAAAGTTTTATGTCAAAGATAATACTCAATTTTAAACAAGCTATACCCAACGTTATATTTCTATTGGTTGTGACAAATTAACGGATCCACCTGTTCCATCTCCAAAAATTTCGGGTATATCTTTCCACTAATTTAATTATGAATGTAATTAGTTTATTAGTGATTTTGTGTTCTTAAGAATGAAGAATAATTCAAGCTCTACAGCCTATTTACAAAATCGTAAACACCCTAATTTAACAACTGAGGAATATCGTATGATGACATGTTGAAGGGTTTGGTGCGCGAGGCCAAAATATGAGTGTTAGTAATATTGAAATATGTAGTTCATTAACAAAAATGTACATGAATAGCATATATGTATAGTGCAAAAAAGATTGGTAAAGAAGCACAACTGTGAAGCGGAAAATAGTGGAAACTCGTGGAATGAAGATGGTATTTTAAAAATTAGCTTTCGACAATAAAAGAATTGGGTTGCTACATTTTACAAGCTGAAATTTTGAATATACATATAGAAGGGTGCTTTTGCGAATTGAGTGACATATGAATTATGGTATGTGAATTTCTGTATATTGAAATGGAAAAGGGTATACTAATACAAAAAGATGAAATAATGATATGGCGAAGAAACTATTTAAAATAAATATTAAAAGGTCGGAACCTGAATAGAAAATTATATTAAATTTTGACTAAACCTGGACACATGAAGGTTATTCGGAAGGTGGTACGATATAATGAATAAGTGTTAATGTGTGACCGTTATAGTGACTGTGCTAGTAACCGATAGTGAATAGTGTGTATATGCAATGTATTCTAAAGCCTTTTGGATGCGAAACGTGTGAATATTTGCGGGATTTACTTAATAATGACAAAATCTCTACTTTTAACGAATTTTGTCAACTATAACATTTTCTATCATTTTCATCATGAAACTGTCATGGTAAATTGTCAAAAGCTCAAAACAAACATTAACGTAAATTTATTCACACATACACACCACATAATAATGCAAGTAGCAATAATATTTATACTGTTTTACTGTTTTGCAAAATTTGTCAAAAGTTGAGATTTTCCCGTCATAAACAATTAAAACAGAAGTTACAAAACTCGTGAATTTTGCCTCTATGAGGACAAGGCTTAAGTGTTCAAGTGTGATATACGCATAGTGTGCGTTAAGCTAGCGATTAATCACTCCAAATTTTCGGCGGTAGGATATAGTGTGTGTCAAAAAACTATGTAACTTGTAGTAGGTAAGTCATAAAGGACAACTATTTTTATAAAATTGTCTATTGCAGTTATGCTCTCTGCCACTTCGTTAATGTGATACAATTTGTTTCAAAAGGTAACAACACATAATACACTAATAAACTACTTCAGTATTCTGTACAACCCCTAAAAAACTGACGCCTACTGAAAGTTACAACCTGTTTTTTAAATATGATTTTTTTTCCAATTTTTTTTATTTTTTAATAATAAATAACTTGCGAATTGGATATTTTTTGTTATATAAAAAAAAAACTAGTACTACTGACCTCTTTCTGGTAAATTCTTCTTCCTGTCCTTTAGCACCTGAGCCCGTGGGGGCCCGGGGGGATCCAGCATCAACGTAACCACCGAAGTGTTATCAGCGCGCATTTTGGTGGCGTGCCACCTCTCCAAAGCCCTCTCCACTAGCAACTTGCTGGGGTTCAGCCAAGTCTTGTAAGTAGAGTCGCTGAGAGCGGCGTTCTCGTTGTGCCGTTCTGCTTGCTGTACAATGTGCACTGCCATCATCGGACTCAGCATGTTGTACAGACCGTCTGTGCCGAAGATTAGACACCGGTGGACATTGGTGTCAATTTTCAGTACCGAACAGTCGGGATCCGGCGAGACAATGAACTGGTTTATTTGAGAGTTGTACGACCAGAGGTCGCCCAGGCTACGGGCTACAGCTAAGAAGGGGATTTCATCGATGGGGGTGGAACGTCGGACGGGGCCCTGGTGGCCAATTTTGGGCCTGTTCCATACCACCCGTGGGACACCTGTCACAACCATCTTGTTATGTAATAGGCAACATTTAATAGCATATAACTAATTAATTTCAAAAATGGGTTTTACTTTCAAGGAGCTTAGCAACCTTAAGCAAATTCTTCACGTACGCTTTTTTTAAAAATCTCAAAACCAAAATATTAATAAAAAAGTCAAATTACGTTCCTGAATAAAACTTATCGTAAATTCAATGTAAGTCTCACAAAACATTATCAGCACTGAAAAAATGCCAAAAATTTAATGTTCATTATCTCTTTTTTTATTTTTTGTACCACAACCATATTGATTCAACATCTGTATTGAACATGTATATATAATGTGATGAAATTACCTTAATATTACATACCATAATTTCAGTTACATATATTCTAACAAAAATGGCCTAAGTTCGAGAAAAACAAATGCTTAAAGAAACAAAGCTGTTTTAATTAGAAACTCAAATAGAAACCTAAATAGTTATAGTTCCATTATTTAATTACGTATTACAGTGTTACAATTACACTATACTTATATGAATAAAAATTTATGTTTTTTGCATAAAAATCAACAAAGATTATTATTTTAAATCATTCAACTACAGGACTAGTTTTGTAGAAAGTAAGTACACTTTTAAACGTAAAATTTAAATTTTATAAATTACAAGCTAATTTGTAATTTAATGAAATATTACCTGTAAAATTATCATAAATTACCCAAGGCCATCCCAAAAGAATACTCTTTTCCAAGTGGTTTTTACAGAGAAATGCTCACAAGAAAAATTTTACTTATACTTATTCTAGTAATGGATGAATCAAGTTTTACATGTAATGGGATAAATAATTTTCGAAATACGCATGTATAGGCTATGGATAATACCCACACTATTTGCTGATTTCTAACAAAGATTTTCTTTAAATGTTTGAGCCACGTCTTGTTAACGGTAATCTTATTGGACTTTTTTTCTGTCAGACCACATGGCTGGATTAAACTAGTTTCATTTTTTTTAACCATAATTGGCCAGAATGTGCTCTTAAATGTTGGAAAATCCATGTGATTCTTACACGACTGTGCAAAGTGTGAGACTTTTTAAATGATCAATTTCTCAATAGGGGTGCAAGTCTCACTGAACCGACAAGATGGCCTCTGAGATCGCCCTACTTAAACCCATGTGATTTTTTATCTGTGAGGTTGTACGAAAAGTTTAGTGTTTGCGATTGAAATTAACACAGTGACAGAGTTGTGTGAAGGGATAGAAAATTCCATAATTTGAGGAAAAAAGCAAATAAAAATTTGTGTGAACGAAACTAATGACGACAATTTCCAACATCTTTTGCAGGAAGACCAATACTGACTAATAATTAAAGGTTTGTTGTTTATTTTAATACCTTCATATGCCCATATTTTGGTTATTTTTGAGATTTTGAAAAAAATGTTAAAAGAATTTGCTTATTTCTTTGAGGTCTACGTTGTGTTATAAGTACTTAAGATTCATCCTGTGTAGAAGAAATATATTCCAAGAGATACCTTTTATATACTTACATCCATTTCACTTTCAAAATTTCTTCGTATATCTGTTAATTTCTTTGATATAATGCCACTGAAGCATAAAATTTAAGAAAGTTCATGCGTAAAATAAGCAAATTCAAACAATATGAAAAAAACCTATAAAAGTACAATATTTACGGAGAAACTTCATAGAAAGCAACAAACGTGAGTCTTGTTTAGACAAAGTCCAATAATAGTTTAAAAGATAAGATATTAGGGTAACATTTGTACAACACGTTTTATTCATATCAACAAAATTTCAAATATTTACTGTAAATGTTACTTGCTATATTTGAATACGACTAATCCAAACTTATCTTTATTGAGAAAATGCCACAAAAATGATTCATGTTTCTGGCAATGACTATTACATAAAGAGCAAAGTTAGATAACTTCACACATAGAGATAACACATATTTTTTCTGCAGGTGTTTGTTGATTATAGCATTTGACATACTGTGGCATTATCTCTTGTTATTATATGATAATAAAATCAATAAAGACCTGATTTCGATACGACTTTTCCACCACATTGTTCAATACGAGACATTTCCTCCACATTTTCAGGCTTGTGGTCCCTAGTAAGAGGCTTTGCTTTCCATTCTGAGGTGCCCGGTTCCTGATAACCTAAAAATTTCATTCGTGTCAGCTAACTTATAAAATTTTTTTAATAAACCTTACCAAGTATTATTCCTGAATCTCCGACATGTCCAATATAAATTTTTCCTCGTCTAATAAAAGCAACACTGGCTGTAGTCCCAGCAGTACTAGGTAAGCCAGAGGCAGTACGAGGCCACTTTTCTAAAAAATACATACGGTTTTGTAAATATTAGTGGGTATATTAACCAACAATATATTTCCTATACTTTTTAAACATACCCATAAACATTTGATTTACAATACAAAATATTTCTTCTTTAAATTCATATTTTCATTTATTCTTTGAAATGTACAAATACAATATTCTTAACTAATGAAACGTATGTCAATAAATCTTGAAAAAAGTATCTGCAATATGTTCTTATACTTTCCAACTTATTTTTATTATACCAAATCCATACCTTGCTCTTTCCACATAGCATAGTGTGTAGCAATGTAACCGTCTTTGATAGCACGAAGCACATCTTCGTCATAGTCGGACCAAAAGTTTTTATGTTTTATAATTGTTTCCATGAGATGTTCTTTGGCAAAGGCTGCGGCTTCTGCACCACCGTGACCATCGTATATACCAAAAAATGCATATTCCAAGTCTTTTTCATCCTCTGTTTGTTGATATGCTACTGAAAAGAAGTCTTCCATATATTTTCTTCCTCCTTGGCGGCAGTGCCCTGTGACACGCAAATTTACGCCTATCGATGCAGGCATTCTATTTAACGTTACATATAACCATTAACCAATAATTAACACACAATTTTTTACAGTATTAAACGCATTTATGTTGTTTTTATTTATTCAAATTCTTCGCAATGGCGTAACTGTCATTTACGACTTTATAAGTGTGTCAAATACTACGACATACGTAATTCATTCGTATTTGTTCGGAAAACGAATAGAACAAGAATATATAGAACCAACGTATGGTATTTATTAGATGATACCATTCTGTCCTTGAATGCTGCCTAGTAACTCTTAAGGTATGCCCATACGAAACATTGTTTTTATAGTCATTACTTATATTACACTTTCAATTGGTCAAATTCAGACGACATTATGAAAGTCACCAATCATATGAACGATTTTAAATATCTATCAGGAAAGATGTCCCTATCTAAAGCCAGCTTTACATACTTCATAGTGGGCGGTCGATTTGAAATATCAAAATCGTAACATAAGCAAATTATTACTTTTTTATCCGCTTAGCATTCAAACAAAAAATATAATGTGTGTTCAGTAATAAAACATATGACTTGTAATATATTTATTTAAAATCAACCAAACAAACAACATAAATATATACATAACATTAGATTTAAAATGTACGTAAAGAATAATGCATTAGTCAACTTCCAGCTTTTTAAAAGTCCCTTCTACTCCAAAAACATCTCCTGCATTCTTTGGTTTTCCAGGTCTTCTGGATTCATCAACGACTTGCGAATCTTGAAATTTGAAAAATTCCTTGTTATCGTTCAGCAGAGCTTTAAATTTTTCTGGGAACATAAAAGAATAGCATTAACTAAATATGCACAATTCAAGGCGTTTTTATAAATCATTATGAATATTTATTAGTAAAAATTATGAATTGAAAAAGCTTGTTAGATTATAATTTCAAGATATTAATTTAAACCTAGAGTACCTAGTTATAAAATAAGTTCAAAGATTTAACCAACCATGTAAAATTTCTAGGGATTCAGTGGAACCACCATAATCTTGAGGTAGTAAATCCTGGGGAATGCGACTATACAGACTGTCTATAGTTGCATGCAAATATAACTGAAAATATTAATATTTTTTACAATATTAAAAGGCAAAAGCGGGGCTGTAGACAGTCGCAAGGCAACATTTGTTTTAGAATGTCCCATGATTTCACTTAACCCCCGCTGATAAAGCTGGCTGACTACGGCCCTGGACAAAAGTCTGGTTACTGATATATGTTGTTATATGCGAGATATAGGTAATGTAGTTATTTCTTGAAAGTAATATTTCTGCAATTATTTTCAAATTTGAAAAATAATCATATTAGGCAACACATTATAGCTTAAAAATAATTGTATGTTGCATAACTACAAAGAGCTGAAAGTGTAAATTTAAAAATGTAAACGATTCATGGATCAACATACACTGTGCGTCCATAAAGTAACGTATATATTTATTATTAGATAAATAAACAATATTATTAGAACTTCTTGAAACAGATCGATTTTTTATTTTAATTTAATTTTATTTTCAAATAATAATTTAATATACAGGGTGACCTATCTTCGGATCATGACGTCATCACCGGTTTTGTTAAATATAACATCCCATTTTCGGATTTGCTGATTCCAAAAATGTATCACAAGTTGTTTCAAATTGGTACAGGGTGGGTAACAATTCCAAAATTTCAAGTTATTTATTGTTATCACAAGTACTTCAATAAACTATTAAAAAACACTCCAACCACGTTCATGTTTGTAGGTATTTTGTTCCATTTTTTTTATTGATGCACCCAAAACTTGGATCTATTTCACAATCTACGGTAAGCAGAATAGAGCGAAAATACAAAGAATGAGGACATGTAAGGGATGCCCAATGCAAGGTTGACCTAAAGTTAATGAAACTAGTCAAGAAGACGTAATGTTGGCGGCACTCGGCAGTAGAAGATCTACATTGTTACAGTGCGAGCAGTATCTAGGGATTTGAATATTGGAAAGTCTTCAGTGTCGAACATTTTTAAAACGGTAAAATATCATCTTTATAAAGTACGTCTCATCTATGAATTGCCTGAAGACGACGTTAATCGAAGAATTGAATTCTGCGTGTATATGATGCACCAAAATAATCAAAATAACAGTTTCATTGCTAACGTTTTACTTTCCAACGAGGCAACGTTTTATTTGAACGGGCATGTTTAATTGGCAAAACATCCGTTATTGGCCTCAGGAAAATCCACACTGATGGGATGAATGGGTGCCATATGCAACGGCCACAAAAGGTCAACGTGTGGACTGGTATTGTGAGAAACTAGCTTTATCCTGTTATTCAAAAAGCCAATAATTTAGACAGCAAAATCTGGTTTCAACAGGACGGCGCACCGCCAAATTTCGCTGTAGCTGTGTGCGAGTTTTTATTTTTAAACAGAGCCTTTCCAGATCGGTGGATAGGAAGAAGGGGGCCTGTGGAATGGCCCGCTAGATCACCGGATTTTAGCCCATTAGATTTCTTTTTAAGGGGTTATTTAAAATCTAAAGTCGGGCAATATTCGTAAGCTAAAGGACCGAATCAGACAAGAAATGCCGCTGTGCTACAAAATGCCAGATATGAATGTATACCCGGTCTAGCGGTCAATTGAGAACAATTTGAACATTTATTGTAAATTTTCTTTTGTAAAAATACAGTAACGTATAACTTTGTATAAAATTTTTATAAACACCTTTGTGTTTATATGTACATAAGTATAAAAACAACAAAAATGGTTTTCCATTTATACTTACTGCATCAATAAGCTCCTTTTTCATGAAAGGCTTCATTAGCGCAAGAATTTTATCCATAAAGGGTACAATATTAAAGAACTCTAAACTTTTCAGTCTGATAGGCATTGCTTCCTGAAAATAATTTATTAATTAATAATCGATAATCGATAATTAGAAAGAAATTAACACCAGAACAAACTTCCCTAAGTTTTCTAAACAGTATTCTGCCTTCTTGAATAAAAAATATACATCACCTGTAAGTAGTACAGGAATTTCTTCATAACTACGACACTCAGCTTCAATAAGTGGCCAAATACGATGCCTTTCATATCAATAAGCATTATAATACCCTCTTTAGGTCCATTCTGATGCAGCGTTAACAAAGTGTACATATCAAAGCAACGAATTTGTAATGGAAAATTGTATACGTCCGGATTGGAGTTCATCAGTTTGATGTAAATCACTGAGTAACCTTGAGGTGTCTGTTTGGGCAATAACGAAACCATCCTGTAAAAGAAAATCTTAGAGTTACAGTACAGGGTATTTCTTACACATTTTTTGTTAGATATTAATAATATTGTGTGAAATAGGTACTCTAGCTAGTTGAAGCTAGTGAACCTTAAATAAGTACAAATATTTTAACCAGCAGTATATTTATCTGTGTAGAACACATAATTAATAGTTTTTTTTACAAATAAATCGGGAATAAAAATGTCATATTTTAAACAAATTTCGTAATTTTTCAATAAAAAACTTGTTGAGGACCGCTGACCAGACGATGTTTATGAGTCAGTTGCAGATTGAATGCGTGGTTTACAGCGTTGCCAGTGTTGCACTAAAGTCTTGTCTTCAAGCACGATCTATTAACTATGCGGTCGGGGCCAGGTGACGTCACAGAATTTCCTTAAATAAAGACAAAATATAGTCTTTCTCGAAAGATGGACTGAGACAGACTGTGTCATACGTCACAAAAGTCCTCAGTTTTCATGGGCTGATGGCTCCGACCTTGCAGTTATTAGATCGTGGGTTTCAACAAAGATGTAACCTCTATAAAGGGGGTGGTCACCCCCTCGGTTATATACTTGCATTATATTCATCGCCTGTTCCATTTGAGGATCGTCTGGGTTTCTGTTACCAAAAATTTCGGGACACAATGTTTTTGCAGTGAAGTAATTGTCCATAGTCGTTTTGGCCAACTCGTTACTGTAGTAACAGCTTTGAAGGAACAAGACCACCTGCATCTCTAAAAATAATATTTATATATAGTGAGTGTTTCTGAAATAAGTGATTTTTAAAAGAGTGGGAAAGGACGTGTGAATAAACAATTTTCACTAACTATAACTTATGGTCTACATAAATTATAGCATGTGTTCCAGAAAATTAATGAAGCATTGCTACGTTAAACCATAGACTCTGCATCATCTGTTTACAATATAGCAACTAGGTCAAGTTTCAAGCAGTGTTGCCAGAGTGTATCGTAACTTTTGATACAAAATGGAACAATTTGTTGTTTTGGTTTAAATTATTTAAGAAAAAAAAATAACTAAAAGAAAATGTTGTTCAATTAAAAAAAAATAAATAAGACCAAATTTTTCCAATTCTTAAAAATTTCTACAAGCTAGAACTTATTCAAATTGTCAGTTGTTAGATAATCTTAAAAGTGTTATGAGATATTTTATCATTTTTTAAAAGTTAGCATCTTTGAACTATAAATAATGATAAATGATGAATTCAATGCCGGTCGGGGCATTAGCCCGCGGAGTAGTTGTTTCCTGCAGTATCATTTATAGATTTAATGGCTCGTCGCCCAGGGCGAGAGGTCTGCGATTAAGTACCTGCTGTAATGTAGGTCGCTTCCTGCAAGTCGAACCGCTTAGGCCGAGCAGGCAGCAAACCGCTTATATCTCACCTTTTGAACTAATTGGTACACATATTAACTAAAGTTTGTACATTCAGGGTGTTTCAAAAATACTAGGGAAAAAATTGGGTATATAATCGGCATGAAAAATTATTTGACCCACGTTTTTTTGTTTTCCTGAAATCTCATTTTTGGAGGCTTCTTGAAATTGGGCCCAAAATTTTCAGTGAACACAGTTACGAACAATATTTGTTACAAAAATGACGAAAATAAAATTAGAACTTAGTTGCAGGTGAACCCTAATCTAGTTCATTGACCGCCAAATCTTGACCAATAGATTGATTGCAGGTTTGTAGTGGGATATTATCTATATGACCCAACCAACCCAACTTATGGGGGGGTTCCGCCACCCCCCGCTCCCAGGGGCTACGCCACTGCTACACATACATCATACATCCATAAAAGGTAATGAAAGATAATCGTTGTAAATTATGTAATTTCTCCATTAGCAAAAAAATAACTAGCACATAAAGACCTTTTGTAAACAATCACCATGGGGATTTTTAAATAACTGACCCAAAGGATAAATAATTCTTTCTGAGATCAATAAAAATGTAGGGCTTTTCCCGGTCAAACAAACTATTTTCAATTAAATGAAATAACGAAAGAAAATAGATTTTACTGAGAGGTCACAATAACTTTGACACTGTCATTCTATATACAAGGTGTTCCATAACTAACAGGCCCATTTAGTAACAAGAGAAAGTAGAGCTAAAAATATGCTGTTTATTTTTTATTTCTTATACTTAGTAAAATTTGACGGTTAAAGAAATTATTTATTTAAAAATTTATTTTAGAAAATTGGCAAACATTTGAAAATGGTTAGTTGGTATTAATTAAATTTCGTAAAGTTACGTTTTTGAAGCAACGACATAAAACTTTAAGCTGTTTTTAAGTCTCACTATACGGTTTCGATATTGAACTTGGAATTTGGTATCTACAGAAAAAAAGTGTGTCATTTCTATGCTTCCGTGTCATATTTGCGGCGGTGTTGAAAAAGAGGAAATGCCAATTGCAATTAGTTGCATTTTATTGATAAAACTAGTTTTAAATAAAAAAAATCACGAAAATGTGTTGCAACTTGTTCAGTAGACCGCATTATATCAACATCAATTAGTTATATTGCATTCCTATTCTGGGAAATGCTTTAATTCTTATTATGTACCTATTATTACACCTAAATTTCCAATTCGCAACAACATTCCATTCAGTCGAGACACCTCAGTAGAAAACCCAACCACAAACTGTAAAGATAACAGAACATTTTCAAATAAACAAATATTGAAATATACAGGGATATTCTTAATCTATAGCTACGCATAAATTTGGAAAATTATAGCTGAGGACAAATAATGACGAATAGTGACTAAAATGTAGTAAAATATTTTTAGTGTCAGAAGTTTTCAACTATAGTCTGTTTAGAAATGAAAGAGAGTAATAAAAGCTTATTATGTATGCAAATCGTAAATAAATGTAGTACTGGTGCTTATATTCAATATTCTTATATTATGTATTATTGTCTCATCTATATGAGGTGTACTTTTAAAAAAACTTTGTGTGATCGAACCGTACTAAATTGTAGCAGGTAGCTAAAATTTAATCCCCGACAATCCGTCTTTGTCTATGCCGCTTCATTTTCTCGGTCCATTTCTCTTATAAGTAACCAATATAAAAACAGCATTTCAAAACATGAGGCTACTTTAAGCATCATAACCGGGTTAAGAGGGTTTTTAGTAATTCAAATAAAATTGTTCAATATTATTATCAAAATATTTATTTAAATTTAATGAATAGACTTTTATTCCACACAAAAATATATGTATTTTAAAATTCAAATTATGGTGAGTAAATGTAGTGTTGTATAAATGTACAATAAATAAAATAAAAAAGTAGGTATATTAAAATTCATCCTCTGAATATTCTGATAAATTATCTTCGTGTCCTAGATTGATAACGATAGGTTCCACAGTAACGTCAATTAAATTATCGAGTTCCCACATTTTCTCCTTTTCTTTTTGTACATGATGTATACATCTTTGCCTGTTATCTGCAGTCACTCGTTCCAAGGAATTTTTTAACAAAATTTTCTCGTCACTTAATTTAAACGTCGTATTATTTCGCGCTACATCTCATTTTACCTGCGCCCAGACCAATTCGATTGGGTTAAGTTCACAGTGATAAGGTGGTAACCGTAGTACCGTTATTTGGCGATTTGTTGCCATTTCATCGATAACATATTTTTTCTGATCTTTATTAAGATTGACAAGTGTCAAAAGTTCCTTTTTCACCATATTTGTTTCAAAAGAAATGTTTTTTTTCCGGATAACCATTGAATTATATCGGCTTTCATTCAAGTAGACGTAGGTGTCCGCTCGGTCTACCGTGAATGGTAACTGGCATTATCCATGACAATTACAGACCCTGGAGGAATAAGATCCAACATCTGTGTAAAATACTCTTCGAAAACATCTGCATTCATGTCTTCGTGATAGTCACCTGTATTTTTAGATTCAAATAAAAGTAAACCGCCATCTACAAAACCATTGGCACTACCTATACGTGTCACTATTAATCTTCGCCCTTTACCTGAAGGTGCCTTGAACCCTGTTGAAAGTCCATCCAAAAATGCTTGTCGAAAACTTTTTACATTTTTATCTTGCCATACTTTTGTTACAGTATATCCCTCATTGACCCAAGTTTCGTCTAGATAATAAATATTCCTCCCTTCGTCAGGGAATTTTCTAATTGATCTTAAGTAGGATCTTCGCCAACAAATAATTTCATCTTTATCGATAAGAACTGACTTCCTGTTCTGCTTTTCCCAGCAAAAATTCAACACTCGTAAGACGGCCCATAATTTGCTTCTACAGATTTTTGGCAAATCGTTGTCCTCTGAAAGTTCACTTAAAATTTTGTTTAGCGTTGGTATTTCTTTTTTAAAATAAAATGAATGTACTTTTCTGGGAATGAAATTTTTGAAGAAATCATCTATAACGACTTTTGACCTCCCTGTAGATGATTTTGGGGGATTTACAGTATCTTTTTCATTTTTTGTTTCCTTTAAAAGTCAGTAGATAGTCGATTTTCCAATCCTTGTCATTTTGGAACACTTTTCCACGATGTCGTCAACACTGTTGGTAAGATTTTGGTGTTTCAATGCATTAAATACATTTAATATAATAATTTTCTCATTCTGAGACAGCGCACATATTTTCACGCATTTAGCAGGTACATAATCTGATAAGCTCGACATTTTACTCAAACAATATTATATCCGTTGGCACAATAGTCATTAAACAAGTCGAATTTTACTCTACTGCACTAGCACGTCTTCGTATATTCAGCTCTAAGACTGGATTGATCTGTCACAATAGACTGGCTTCTGCCCTATGATGTGTCCAGTAAAATATACTAATGTACACCCCTTACCTGTTAGCATTAGTATTACCCGATAATTACCTGAAACGAAATATTACCACGCCCGTGGCTGGTTCTTATCTCGGGGTTTTATTAGTCTCTTTCATTTCCAAACATACTATAGTGCTCTTTATTTACAGTTTTTGCTTAATAATTTACCGGTACTCTTCGAAGAAGTTAATTTCAACATTGAATAGGATATGTGGTTTCGTCACTATGGTACTCCTCCACATTTTGCACAAATAAAATCTTTGCATGTATTTTTCTGCATAAATTAATGCAGTCGGTACTTTGAACTCAATTTACTTGAAAATGGTTGATTTTAGAGCTGTGTAACAAGAGTATCTTTTTTGTTCAGAATTGATCACTAATTAAGGAAACTTAGTCAATTCAAGTAAAAGTAGGATATGCAAGAGTTATGAAGATAAAATCATAAGGAATAGTAGGCCTACGCCACCACTGGTGTCAGATTAAAACAAACACCATGCAATTTTAATGACCTTTAATTGATGTACACGTCACTTAAAAATTACCTAAATCTACGAAACGGTTTTTAAGTTTAAGTTTTTTTTTAATAAATTGGTACCTATCTCCGTAATTGAGAAAAGTATGTACCTATTTCTTTACTATTCGTGATTACTATTTGTCCTTAGTTATAATTTTCCAAGTTTATGCGTATAGGTTCTCACCATGTATTTTCGTATTGTTAAAAGTGCTCTACGAGTAAAGATTGCAAATATAGCTGTTTACAAACAATTTTTTATTTAGCATTAAGTTTATGTTATAAGAATATTTACATATTGTTACATTTAAATAAGTAGGTAGATACCTATTTTCGTAGATTTCGGTTCCTAAAATCTTATTACTTGGTGTTTTTGTAATGCATTGTTGGTTTTACTTCGGTATCTTTGAAAATACCCAGGTCACGTGCGATAACATTTTTTTTTATTTGCTGAGCCTTGTATGATCCAGTTTTAAACGTTTAAAATTATTTGTTTTTGTAGAAAAAAATATTTAAAAAATACGACGCTTTTAACATACCTTTAAATTCCATTTTATACGGAAACTACCTAAAAAACGATGCATGAAATACAAAAATAATAACTTATACCTTGTCTGATGGCTGATTGCATGTCAAAGTAAGTTTTGAAATTTTATTTAATAAAAACAAAATTCTGTGTATGTGCTTTCCGTCATTAGTAATATTTAACTAGATTATTTGTTTTTTTATATTATATAATCATTAATTATAACCTTGTTTTTGGAGTAATTTCTTGAGCATTTGATATCAAAGATCACACATGAGGTCGCCATCGTTGATAGAACATAATATCCTTACAAGTATTTAAACATCCTGTGTGTATGAAATTTGCATTTGGATAGTTAGTAATTTTATGAAATGTATGGAGTATAAATCAAATAATTAGTTATAAATAATAGGGAGTTATTAAATGAAGTAGGAAAAATGAGACCACAAATTTCTTAGGTCAAAATAAATCTATTTAACCATAATCCTAAGTCGCATAATAAAAAAGATACAAGGTGCCGAAGTTAAAATTTTATGTACGATATTTGTAGATAACTTCTTAAGAAATCCAAATATTTACATTAAATTTGTAAATCGGGGGTTTTTGCGGGCGAGAAATTCAAATTTGTTTCTAATTTTGGCGTCACTAGTAAAGGGCGCCATTTGTAGCACACCATGTTTCTTTTAACCGGCAGAACTTTTTTCAGTTTAGTATATCCATCTGACTATTGAAACAATCGATTATCCTACCTGTTATATCTGAAAAAGGTATACCTTGTTGCAGTCGTTAGGTGCAACAGTTTTCGAAATAATCCTATTTGAAATATTCAGTGCACCGTTTGAAAACTGTAATCGTTTCAGGTAAAGTGTCTTTTCTACTGACAATACAGCAAAATGTTACTTGAAAAAGTTGTTCAGAACGGCAACTTCGTTTAAAAACACCCGGTATACGTTGTTCTACGATTTATTAATTTTGAATATTGTTAGAATTGTCAAACTGAAATATTGTAATCACTGGCCAGATCTCAAATGAGCAAATGCTATATTCTCGTCAAACATGCTTTCATTTAAGTAAAAAATTTAAAAACAATTATGACCTCGTCGTACCTGTAATTTTCGGTAAATGCGGTTGTTTGTTGGCCCAGTCTCGAAGGTTTTCGACGTCCTCGGGTTTCAGTTTGGGGTCGTTCTTGTAGATTTCCCCCAGATCAGCTTCCTTCAGGGACATCGTGAGTTGAAACACGTATTCGCTTTACCGAATCTAACAATAAACTGGGTAAGAAATTGTACAATTTATTCACTTATCCGCGTAGGTACTGGCAGAAATTGAAGTGCAAAGTTTATTATACGCCTAATAGTTGGACAATGCCAATATAAATCAAATTGGTTTAGATGCAAATAATGATGACCATGCCGGTCGTGAATTGATGTAATTTTTAACAGTCATAGTGTGTTTCTTATTTTTCAAATTGCAGATGCGCTTGGATTTTCTTTATTGATGAATAAAATAAAGAAGACGTCACTATATTTCAATTTAAAATATAACCCTCCCTCATTTTTGTTAAAGAAATATTTTTGTCAGAAAAACCAAATACATTTATAAAAGTATATTGTTTTCTGAATCTTTTTTTGTGAAAAGAATATGTTCGATAACCTGAGTCTTAGAAAATTAAAAACCAGCAAATGTGTGACATTTTTAACAAAATTTATTAAATCAAAAAGAAGTAACAAAGCAAGTTCTCTACTTGACTAATAGTCGGTATGACCTTCACCACGTTCCAATAGCAAGTTGTGCATTGAGATAATCAAGCGATTAACGATCTCTTGCGGAATATTGTTCCATTCCTCTTCCGCCGCCACGACTAACTCATCTGAAGTCTGAGGTGGAGGAATATGATTACGAATGGCTCTAGAAACAAAATCCCACATGTTTTCAATAGAATTCATGTCAGGAGAGTTGGTTGGCCAATCTGTCCTGCTTCGAGTGTCTCTTGAACCATTCTTGTGCGATGTGGTTGAGCGTTGTCGTCCACAAACACAAAATCTTCATCTAATTCATTACGTAGGGGATAGATAATGAGCGTAATAACTGGTTCTGGTTTCCTCTGTAAATAAGGCCCACCGCCACTGGCTATAAAACCATCCCCTATGCTCTCGCGCCCACTGGAGACCGGCAGCACGATGTCTTGGATGTAGAGTGGAGACCCGTAATCCTCCCTTTCATTAGATACTTAAGGACGTCCACTACGCGGTCTGTTTTCCACTGTATCAAATTCTTCATATTTGTGTACAATTCATACAACAGATGATCTAGGAATGCCCAACATGTTCGATATCTAATGATTAGAATGTCCTGCATCATGTAAAGCAGTCATTCTTGCTCGGGTAAACGTAGAAATTTTACGTCCTGGCATTATAATGCACAAAAATTCAAAGGAACACTTGGCTGAATACACTGCCAAACTGACGAGATTTGTAAAGACATTGGTAATAAAGTAAAGGTTCAAGGATATAGGTAAGGCATATATTTATGTCCTTTAAACTGCAGTTTATGCTAAAATTACATAATAAATACAAACAAATTTTGCACGTCTCCATAATTTACCGTTTTGAACAACTTGGGATAGGTATGTACGTTGGATTACATCGATTTATTTTCACCAAAGAAATCTGTGGTCTCATTTTTGTTACCTCTTTTAAAAACACCCTGTATAGAGTTACCAGGAATACATTTTCTTTCTAGTTATACTTACAACAACTTAATGTTTCTGAAGTAGCTAGATATTAATGTTTAATTAATTAATTCAGTAAACTTAATATAATTTCGTTAGCTTAAACAGCTTCGTTTTTCTTTGTTTAAATCTGAAGTCAGTATACATGTAATGCAATAGCTGCAGTTTTAGTACGAAAAATAATGTAAGGCATAAAGCATATTTTTGGAATTGGAGAGTACACTTCCACTTGCTTTCCTGAGCTATATCTTTCTTATTTTTTTCAATTTCTGTTTATGTTAATAACGAAGAAAATAAAAGCAAACAGACAATTGCACAGTCTGACAATATTGAATAAGTTTTTTGTCCTAACACAAGAGTATATTTCATTCTTTCTTTTCCTAGATCAGAGAAAATGTTTGCACTTTCTGAATTATAAAAAAGAAGCAGGCTAAGTATTGAATCCTGTGGAACACCGTAAAACACCGATATATTCTGAAAATAGAAGACCTATTTTTACTTTTAGATAATTTTAAAGCAAGAATATCTAATTTTATTGATTTGTAATTTTGAATCTCATTATGAAATGTTTATTATTATTGAAATAGAACTGGACCGTTTTCCTAAGAATATTTTAATTATATGTACTCGTATAACTAATATAAAAAAATTTGGAAAACTTTCAATAAACACTAGTGTAGCAATTGTTTATTAATATGCAATCGAATAAATTTTGATGTACAATGTTACAGAGGGTATTTTAGTTTCATCTAACAAATAATAAGTTATTTATGCAACAAGTACAAAAAGAAAGTGTTTATTGCACGCGACGTGAAATTGTCCAACGAGGCCGTTAGGCCGAGTAGGACAACATGTTGAGCACAATAAACACTTTTTGTACGAGTTGCATACAATATTTTTTCTACGTTCATGCAAAAACCAAAAAATGTTTTATTTAGATGACACGAGTCTAGTAAATATGATGTCGATTTGAACGTTTATGTTTGTCATGATGACAAAACGCTGTAGTAGAATGGCAGATGAAAGCAATAATGATTTTATTGCACTAGTGCAATAAAGAACCACATTTTCCACTAAACGTAGTTCAATAAAGTTTTGTTTTTTTGCATGAACTTAGAAAAAAAATATAATTGCATATGCTATGATGACAACCTAATTATAATATATATCTAATTACTTCTATCATGCATTTGAATGAACTGAAGTCAAGTAGGTACATATTGTACATTGCATGCATAATAATACATATATCTACAGGGTGGTCCGTGATTATGTGTCGCAAAGCCTACTACGGTAATAGCTATAGAAAATAATTTTTTTTTTAATAAACCTATTTACGGTAAATTTATAAATATTTTCATTGGGTATGTATTGCATGACTGTAATATATCTGTTAACTAATAAATAGGAATGATGTATAATGATGAAGGCAGTCAAGGACTCTGAATATTTTTTTTACTATTAGTAGAGTAATTACAATTAATGACATGCCAAATAATATGCCTGCAGTCAGAAATTAAGTATAAATCCGTGTAGTTATACCATATATTTATTAAACGACAATTTGTTTGCACCTAGAGTTATACGAACATGATTTATGTAAGGAGGTTTTCAACAATGAAACAATTATACATTTTTAGGTATTAACAATATTGTGTGAAATTAACTGCTCTGCGGCCTAAATTCCCGACCAGCATTGAATTACACCCACAATATTTACCCTTTATTCTTTATTATTAGCTTTACTAACATGTTTTACTATTTTTTACTGTAGTAGACAAAGCTCTATTTAATAATTATCTAAAGAAATTAATCTATCTAAATTTACTAACCTTGCTTTAATGAAAACACTATAAATATCTAACTTCACTTTTGGCAGTTGGAACACGACAATTCAACCACAATAGATGAGATCTGACCTATTTCTGCATTTTTAGGATTGCTTTTTCAGGTGGCCTCCTTTAAGTAAATAATACGAAGTAAAACTGAAATTAAATATTCTATCGACGCTTGTGAAAAAATATTGTCGCCGAAAATTGAGAAGGAACAAAATAGACTTGGAAGAGGAAAATAGTTTACTAAAAGCGAAAATTGAGGATATGAAGAAAATAAATAATAAAAATAATATAGTCATATTTGGACTTAAGTATCGTAAAAATCAAGTTACGTTTGATTTCATAAAAGCACAATTAAAAAATTTGTTGAGCATCGATTTAAGAGTCAGGGACGTTAATGATGTTTACACTTTAGGAAATCATGATGGCAGTCCAATAAAATTAGAGCTAACAACCGAATTAATGAAAAAAGAAATTCTGAAAAACTGCCAAAAACTAAAAGGTACGAACAATCAGTCACGATTTGACAGAAAGCCAAAGAAAAGACAACAAACTTCTCAGAAAACATCTATATTTGGGAAGGGAAAATAAAAATAATACGTGTTATATCAAGAGAGGTATGCTGCATGTGAGTGAGGAGACATATACTCTAGAGCAGCTGAGAGAAATTGAAAATAAAGACCCTCAAGAAAAACAGAGAAACAAAAAGACAGGATACAGTGGTGTTCAATACCGATAAATCCATTAATAATAACCAAGAAAGAGTCACCAGGAGACGAGAAGTAAACTAATTTTTTTATACTATATTTTGTAATTATTCATGCATTCAATAAGTATGTATGTATCTTAAATAAATATAAAATTTAAATAATTATTATTGGTAGGTAGTTACTAAGATTATTTCTCTCTTTTTTTTATATCTGGTAATATTTAAAAGTTATTCGTGCATTCATCTAAATATGGATCAGTATATTAGAGATTATAAAGCCGATTCATTAAAAACAAACGTGGTTGGCAATATTCCAGAATGTAAAGACATTTTGAAAGATGTAACAACAATTTTTAGAATATTCCATAATAATATTAGAAGTCTAAGTAAAAATATTGATGAACTTGTCGTAATCTTGAATAATTACTTCAAAGAGTTTAAAAAAGTTAATTATTGGATACTTGAACAACCACGTGTTACTATTCATAATATGATTAAAGGATCCTGCTATTAATAAATAAATAAAGTTAGGAATTAAAATATTAGTAAAACGTTGATGCATGCTTGTCAAACATACACATATTAAGAAAAATTAACTGAAACCCAAATGGACAAAACTAAACTATAGCTATTTTGTAATATATTAAAACCACAATTCTTACTTCGGCAACTGGAACGATAGAATGACAAATACAGCCAAGAATTAATATTTTTAGAAATAAAAAAATATATCTATATCATCAGGAAATGTAACCTGGTCGTCATATTTTAGAACATGTACATGTCGTGATCGTTAAGTTTTTTTTTAGTTTATTAATATAGGTATAAATAACTGTTATAGTGATATTTTTCATTAGTAGGTACATATTTCTGATAATATGAAGATTCCTTTGTTAATATTTGTTTTATTAGTGTTTGTAGCAGTTATGGTAAGAATGCTAAAATTTTATAGAAATAATTTATAATGATATCTAGGTTGTGATTAATTCAGCTAATCAAATCTCACGTCAAATATCTTCGCTACGGCTAGGGATGTGCATTTTAATTCTGTTACTGGCATTGATCAGTTACCTATGTCACGGCATAACAATCCGGAAAACCTCTGTAGATCAAATAGACACAATTTAGGGACAAAGAAAAATTTGAGATTATATTATCATGTTATGCTTAGGTACTTTTGACAGTTTAAATTGATTTGCCTTCTTGGTAGCAAATCTTCCACTATTCCACTGAATTTGGATTCTTAGTAATTTGGAACAGCTTTGATTTAGGTTATATACTATTTAGATTAATGTGAACACTTCGTCGCAATTATACATTTTTTGTTGCATTAGATATACTCTATTAAAGATGATTTAATGTTCAAACAATTATTTTCATGTGAGAATATCAATGAAGACAATAGCAGCTACATGTCATTATAATGTAGCAAAATGTGGAAATTCTATTTTTGTGAAAAAGTTGCGAAATTGACAAATTTTGGTATTGATTACAATTTCGAAATGACACATTTTTAGGCACTAGTGCCTAAAAGTAAAAATGAAACATTAAAAATAAAGATAATTATTATACATGTTACTTGCGGCAACGCAAGTACTAGTATATAGTCGGAATAAATAAATTGCTTCTTTTAATTTCTTGTGTATCTTTCTGACCTATAATTCTTTTTGTTATTTCGTTTTACTGTTCAATGGAATTTTCGATATAATCCGCGGCAACTGAACTTGATCACCACCCTCAATATCGCTTTAAAAGTGTCATGTCCGCTCCAGAATCTGCGAACATTATTGCAGAGCTGCGCCGGAAGCAATGGCCAGTAAATTCATTGGCGTTGGAGAATCCAAGAAATTCTGCTATCTTTTTTGGCATATTATATTGATTCCAAATAACAGGGTACAGAATTTATTACATACTTCGATGTGTCAAGAAACATCGCTGATGTGTCGTATTGAGTGAATGAAGTTTTTTGTACTTACAAAATATCTCTAAAAAATTGATACCATCTATTGATCCCTCATTAATCGTAAACATTATTGGAATGTGAGTTTTTGTGTTCGAAATTTTGACACTAATAAATGAATGACAATCTTTTATGGTATCTACTATTGAAAAGGTATTTCTTTCCTTCTACATGCTGTAAATATTCCAACCATTAAAACAACTTAGGCTAACAGGAATTATTTATCCTCGGCTTGTTTCATAAAGATTTCTATTTCCAGTTTCGTAAATATTATTGATTTTTTTGGCTTTGGCTTTTTAAAAATGCAATTAGGTTGGTAAATTTGCTAATATACTACGTTTTTGTTCGGGTAAATCATGGTGCGCAGCATCGAATATTTACCCGACAAAGTTGACGACCTTAACGTACTGGATACCTTCAGGAAATAGACTATAGTCTGTTTTGATATGAAAGAGAGTAATACAAGCTTATTATGTATGCAAATCGTAAATAAATGTAGTACTGGTGCTTATATTCAATATTTTTATATTATGTATTATCGGTATAGATGAGGTGTACATTTAAAAAACCTTGGTGTGATCGAACCGTACTAAATTGTAGCAGGTAGCTAAAATTTAATCCCCGAGAATCCGTCTTTGTCTATGCAGCTTCAATTTCTCAGTCCATTTCTCTTATAAGTAACCAATATAAAAACAGCATTTCAAAACATGAGGCTACTTTAAGCATCATAACCGGGTTAAGAGGGTTTTTAGTAATTCAAATAAAATTATTCAATATTATTATCAAAATATTTATTTAAATTTAATGAATAGATATTCCACACAAAAATATATGTATTTTGAAAATTCAAATTATGGTGATTAAATGTAGCGTTGTATAAATGTACAATAAAGAAAATAAAAAAGTAGGTATATTAAAATTCATCCTCTGAATATTCTGATGAATTATCTTCGTCTCCTAGATTGATAATGATAGGTTCCACAGTAACGTCAATTAAATTATCGAGTTCCCCCATTTTCTCCTTTTCTTTTTGTACATGATGTATACATCTTTGCCAGTTATCTACAGTCACTCGTTCCAAGGATTTTCACGTCACTTAATTTAAACGTAGGATTATTTCGCGCTACATCTCATTTTACCTGCGCCCAGACTAATTCGATTGGATTAAGTTCACAGTGATAAGGTGGTAACCGTAGTACCGTTATTTGGCGATTTATTGCCATTCAAAAGTTCCTTTTTCACTATATTTGTTTCAATATGTTTTTTCCGGATAACCATTGAATTATATCAGCTTTCCTCCAAGCAGTCTTAGGCGTCCGCTCGGTCTGCCGTGAATGGTAACTGGCATTATCCATGACAATTACAGACCCTGGAGGAATAAAATCCAACATCTGTGTAAAATACTCTTCGAAAATATCTGCATTCATGTCTTCGTGATAGTCACCTGTATTTTTAGATTCAAATAAAAGTAAACTGCCATCTACAAAACCCCTGGCACTATCTATATGTGTCACTATTAATCTTCGCCCTTTACCTGAAGGTGTCTTGAACCCTGTTGAAAGTCCATCCAAAAATGCTTGTCGAAAACTTTTTACATTTTTATCTTGCCATACTTTTGTTACAGTATATCCCTCATTCACCCAAGTTTCGTCTAGATAATAAATATTCCTCCCTTCGTCAGGGAATTTTCTAATTGATCTTAAGTAGGATCTTCGCCAACAAATAATTTCATCTTTATCGATAATAACTGACTTCCTGTTCTGCTTTTCCCAGCAAAAATTCAACTCTCGTAAGACGGCCCATAATTTGCTTCTACAGATTTTTGGCAAATCGTTGTCCTCTGAAAGTTCACTTAAAATTTTGTTTAGCGTTGGTATTTCTTTTTTAAAATAAAATTACGATAATTACCTGAAACGAAATATTACCACGCTCATGGCCGGTTCTTATCTCGGGGTTTTATTACTCTCTTTCATTTCGAAACATACTATAGTAATACCTTTTCTGTAAAATTCTCAAAATGATTTCAAACTTGTTGTAAGAGTTTTCGTATAAATTTTTCGATTTTTCACAATCAAATTCACAGCATTCACAAAAAATCTTGTAGGAAATTCGTTGCGAAATCGATATGTTTTGAGCACTCGATTTTAAGTCTCGTGCTTAAAACACACTCTTTTCACAACTTGTTATATAAATAGCTATTTTGATGCTTTAAGTTCTTCAGCTCAAAATGATCCTGGAAATAATAGCCTAAAATAATGATATGATATGATTTGGAAAACGTTATAGATATAATTGCATTCAATTTTTTAGGATGAAGGTTTTTGTAAACCATCAGCAATTATATCAAAATCCCCAAATGTTATACCCCAACCGTCAAGGATGCCTAGATTTGAGATGGATAGAACTAATGAAAGACATCGCCATAGAGCAAATTGTTTTGGAGGAAACACGGGCGGACAGGGGCGTAAGTGATTTTAAATACTTTTATCACTGAAAAAAAAAGAACAATTTCATTGATAATCCTATAATATATATCACAAATGCACAACTCTTGTCGCAGTATTTTTCTGTTCGATTTAATTTAATAAAAAACGAGGCACTTAAATTATTATTTTCATTTATTGTATACTTAAAAATAACGAGGATGGATCAAATATAAACCGGAAGTTGTACTTTTAAGTGGCCGATAATTGAATTGAATATAGACGTGCCCCGAACAAGCATTAATGAAGCCAACATTCGTGCAATCTGTAATCTGATTGAAAATGACCGGTGCAATATAGAAAATTGCGATTCTGTAAATAAATACGTGTCATATTAAAATGTCTTTAGTAGAAACAAATTCCAGTTTATATTTGATCTACCCTTATAGAATCGAATATTAATATGTTTCAAATATTAATCTTTTGCAGCCACAACTACTGTTGAACCTGAAGCCGAAGTATGAACTATGATACACAAATTTAACGATTAAGTGTTGTTTATCGCAATAAAAAAAACATGTTTTTCATTTTTAATTAAGCACACAATATATCTGACAAATTGTAGAATTTTTCAATAAATTTTATCAAAATTATTTTCATTTTTTTGCAGCCACTTCTGTCGAAACTGATGAAGAAGTTTAAACTAATGAAATATAAATTATGAACATATGAAAATGTATTTTTAATACAATAAAAGTGTTTTTGAGTACAAGTGTCTTATTGTGGAAATATATTTTTTACTGTATTAGAAAGGTATTTTAAGCTAATATATATCAAATCTTCTACAGTTCCTATCAATGAAGTCATATGTATGTTCTCTGATACCAAACATCTAGGCATACTAATGAACAATTCCACAAACAAATCTCTATTCAATAATTACCTAAAAAAATTAATCTAGTAATGAAAACACTCTATAAACATCTAAGTTCACTCTTGAAACAGTCGGAACTCGAAAATTCAACCACCATACATGAGATCCGACCAGTGGCGGCTCGTGATGTTTTCAGTAGAGGAGACTTGAAGCGAAAAACCTTAAACTATCGTTTTATAATGACATAGGCACATTTCCTCACTCATCCTTGAGGTAGTGCTTTAGGCGCGTTACATTTTTTTAAGTGGGTTGTTCGCCAATAGCCCTATTATCCCACGCAACTAACTTATAAATCTCTTACTTTAAAAAAACATAAAATAAAATCCATTTTTTAAAATCAACAATGAATAGAGGAGCAAAAATTTCAAGAAATTATTATCTTATATTTACAATGCATAATAGGTATACAGGCTGTATCACATAAGAGGGCCACTCCCATGTATCTCGCTTAATATGCGAGACACGTCAAAAATCTTTAATTGCTTTTTGTTGCATTTTTAGAGGCTCTTGTGCTCGTAACAACAAATTTGAGATCCATGACCAACTTTATGAGTAATAACAAAAAAACTTGTACCCAAACTTTAAGGTTGTCTAACTTTTTTATTTTAAGAGATAGAGAAAAATTATTGGTAATAAATTTTTATTGCAAAATTGATACCTTCCACCTGATATAAACAGATTTTTGAAATATCGTATGTGGTTCGCTGCGCTCTCTAGGCGGATACATTTTTTTTTATCGAAGCAGGCTATGGCCACAAAAAATTGCTTGTATTTTCGTCTTTAGTATATTGCATATACTACATGTTGCCCTTATCTTTCGTATTTATTACATTTTTTTTCAATTTTAGTTAAAAAAAATTAACCTAAATATTTTCGTGTTGCTCAAGATAATATAGAACCTGTTTTAAAGACGCCAATTGCAAAAAAATCTATCTATTTCGTTATTTTTTCACAATATGCATAAAATTTAAATCAGTAATGAGTTACTTTATATAATTTTAGTGTTGTAACAAACTCAAAATAGTGATGATTTTTCATTATACTCTGTGTTGGTTCTTACAGTTTTTATGACCTATTATGTGCCTATTAAACGTGTTTACTTTTTTTACATTGCTAATTATTACTTTATAAATATTTAGAATAATAATAATTATTATTATTAATAACATTATGACTTTTCTTTAGTTATCCAAACGGATCAGTCAAGGGTTATCTTTGGCGCAAGGGCTTATTTAATTAATCTTTATTTTTTCAAAAGTGTGGCAAAAACCCAATAAAACTAAAGAGAAACTAAAATTATACCACAAATAAATAGCTTCAGACAATATTTATTTAGTACTGAAATAATTTTTTTTCGAAATATTTGGCCCCACTTGAAAGTTTGTAACTTTGATTTGCGACCCCCTACATGGATCTGTTTTGTGACGGTTCTTATGCGGAACACCCTGTATAGTGTATATCCGCAGAACTCGATATTTCAACTTAAAATTAATTTAAAAAATGTAATGAAATATCGAAAATTCGTTCTAAACACTTTTCATTGTTCTTTTTCGGCAAAACGTCCTGTATAGTCGAACTATTTTAGAAGCCTTTGAAAACGTACATTAAAAAATAAATTCGTACTTTTATTATTTGTTTAGATGGGTGAAGGTCAGTTCAAAATGCAGTTGAAAAAAAATTGAATTTATTATTTAATGCAATTTAACTGGCGTTAACTTTTCATTTGACTGGACAGACGCTACAAAAAATATAGCTAATAACTCATAAAATTACTCTGTCTATCAGACCATGATATTTTTTCACAGGTGTCGTCCCTGTCACTTCCTATTTTGCGCACGTGGAATTGATTTAATTAATACTGGCATAATAAGTATTATTCATTTAGTAGGTATGTTACGGAAACAAATTTGATAATTTTTCGTTTCCTATTCTCTTGAAAATGAGCGCCATTGCATATAAACACCTGCACGAACAAATTTTACGAACTTGTAATTTTTATTGTACAAGATGAAGTCGTTAATATTTTTGTGCTTTTTTGCTATTGCTATTGTAAGTAGATACTGAATTCGGTGATTAGAAGTGTTATTTATCTTAGTTTTGAAAAATAACATGTCACTTTTAATCAGCCCAAGTATGTTTCCCGTTTTAGTCATAATAACATTTACGTTATTTCAAGGTTAAATGTTATATTTCATCATCTCACATTAAAATTACTGCTTTCTAATTGTGCTTTTTGATAGATGGACATTATTATTTTTAACATAACGTAGTTACCAGACATGTATTGGTGATAATTTTAATTTAGGACTGTCAAAAATCAGTTAGTAACTATAAGTGGGGGTAAGCCTGCAAAAGTAAAACAAATACTATTACTATAATTTAAAATATTCCATTTGCTAAATAAATAGTTTAGTAACAGAGGTCTTATACCATGGCCACCTAGATCAGGAGAATAAATTACTAGTCCAATAAAATAAACAATATACCGTAATTATAGTATCACGCTAGAATGGAAAAAATTCAACTTAGGAAAAGTTGGAGAATAAAATATCAGCGGGAATGCTAGCAACTAGCGCCCTCTACTTTGTACAAAAAAAGTTATAACACCAGAGTGTTTGACAACGTCAAAAAGGTACTTTTGTCAAACTTAGATCAGATATGTGATTCTTTAAAAAAATTACATCCAAAATTTGGCTTTCTAAAATTACCTTAAATGCCCTGTACGTCAAAAATGAGCGGCTCTAGGACATACGTTTATTATGGAAACCCTACTAATTGTCTAATGTTCTATCAGCCCTAATAATATTGCCACATCTTGTTTGAACCACCCTGTATATGGATGGTGTGTATAACTGGTTGTATATAAGTAAAACAGATATATGAATGGTCGAGATTTTAGTACCTAACACATATTTTAGTAACATTAAAATAAAAATATTAGGACCTCGGTTAAGGCTTAGCATCTACTATGCGACATATATTGTATTGGCATTGATATATGTAATATGACTTTAGCCAAATTTAAAAAACACTTGAAACATGTATTGTTTGTTTAAAGTGTTATGGTTGTGTAATATACATAAATATGTATATTAGTATTTTGTATTAGTATTTTTGTGTTTTTATATTACTTTTTATATCAAAAAAGTTTTATTTTTTATCTATTCTTTTCTTTTTATTATAATGTGAATGTTATTGTAGGTCTTTTAGATCTGTTGTATTCCATATGTGTGAATAAACAAACAAGCAAACAAATTGAAATAATGAGCAGTTTCAGTTTCTTTCATTTCTTTAAGTATATGGCCCTCGGGAGTCCACAAATGTCCGGTCAACGCTGGAATCAGAGGGAACGGGGTAGCCAGATGGGCACTGGGATGGGTCTCAATCTGGGTTTGGGCATGGGGAGGAGTTCTTCAGATTACGAGTTGGTAAGGGAAGGAGGAACAAGTAGCAACTCGGCCTCTTCTTCTTATAGCACCACAGGACTTAGGAAAAAGCGCAATGTCGCTGGATGTAATGGACATAGGGGTCCACCACCACCAACTACAACTACTACTGCAGGTATTAGAAATAAACAACTCTCTACTTAACGTTATATTTTGATTAATAGCAAAATTAATATTATTTTCTTGTTTTTCTATAATATAATTTTTCATATATCTATATTTTTGTTGACAAGCAAATTTGTTTGTTCTATAATATTAAAATTATACTTGGTATATTCTATGCATTATTAGTTAGTAGGTAGTTATGCATTTTACTGTTACTAATTCTGTTTTTTTTTTATTTTAGCTACAACTACCACAACTGCGTCATCATAATGGAAGGGAAGTGACAATCACATAAACTTAGTCGAATTCTGAATAAATGATTAGTTGAATAAATTATTTCATATGTTTTATTCTGTACCCAAATATCTAAACTGTCTTCAACTGTAACAATTCGAAATTTCTTCATCAAGTATTCTTTTCTACTGACTAATGACTAGTCGATACTCAACCTTCTATGTTGAACATGAATAGAAATATGCCCTGATCTTAAATGTCTGTTCAAGCAAGGAATCCAGAATGGCTTCAAACTGTCAGAAATATTCGACCAGTAAAGTTGCATGAATTTGTTTTCAGCAAATATCGTGCAAGAAGTAGTTAGACGAACGATTTTGACAGTTTGGAACTCTCGCTTGTAAACCAGGCTGGTTCCAAATGGTGGGGGCAATTAAGAACACCGAGATTTGGTGTGCAACACACATCCGTTGGTTCATATTGCCAGATTTCAAACTATTCGTTTTTAAATACATTTTTAATTACTAAATAAGACTTCATTAGAACTAATTTTTAATGATAATATACAGGGTGTTAAAAAAGAGTGTAAAATATTTCAGGAGGTAATAGTATGAACCAACATAAGCAGAAAAGTCTTAATAAACATGGGTCCGCAAAGTAACGGTTGCAGAGATATGGACCACTATTCGTTTTTCAAACATTTTATTTTATTAAGAATCAACCGACAAAGGAAGCTTTTAACAAACAAAAAACAAAGTTACAGAACATGTTCAAAGTGCCCTCCGTCCAATTCCAAGCAGGCGCGACATCTTCGCCTCAACGATATTCGAACTCTTTCGAAAACACCCTCCTTGGTTTGGATTTCTTGATACTTTTGATTAATCCGTAGCTGCAGCTCTTCCAGGCTATTTACAGGAGTACCATACACTAATTTCTTCAAATATCCCCAAACAAAGAAATCTAGAAGGTTCAGATCAGGTGATCTTGAAGGCCATTAAACAGGTCCGGCCCTTCCTACCCATCTATGTGGAAAAGTTTGGTGTAAATGCTCTCTAACGGCCATGAAAAAATGAGCTGGAGCACCATCATGCTGAAACCGCATTTGTTGCCTCTGATTCAAAGGAATGTCTTCCAAAAACTCATACAGTGTGTTCTGCAGAAAGTTGAGGTAAGCAGCGCCTGTTAATCGGTTTGGTAAAACAACAGGACCTAGTCACCTACAATACCCATCCAAATGTTTAATGAAAAACGTGCCTGATGTCCAGATTCTATTAGAGCATGAGGATTTTCGTCGGCCCAAATATGCATATTGTGAAAATTAAACACTCCATTTCTTGTGAACCCGGCCTCATCAGTAAAAAGAATGTTTGCAAGAAAACGAGGGTCTTCAGCACGGTCATACATGAAATGCATGTCTGTTAATTCTGCGTTAGAGTAACCAGCCATAGCGAAAGAAAACTTGTGCACTGAGAACAACTGTCAAATACGTACTGTTTATTTCACTAAACATCAACCAACTATTATAAGAAAATACACAATTTTTACAAAATAAAAAAAGAGGCTAAAAAACATAAAATATTCCATATCTCCGCAACCGTTACTTTGCAGACCCATGTTTATTGAGACTTTTCTGCTTATTTTGGTTCATACTATTACCTCCTTAAATATTTTACACTCTTTTTTTAACATCCTGTATATCTGTACACATATACATACCTTTCTTTTTATTGAAAATAGTACCTATTCTTTATTTTATGAGGACATATTGTAGAAATACCAGTTACGTTAAAACTCTTTAGTGCAATAAAAAATCATAATGAAAAACTGAAGCATTTTAAAAAAAAAACAGTTTTTTTTGTTGTAAATGAGTGTCCTTTTTATTTTAAATTAGGCACTTAAACATATAAGCAATTGCATGTTGAAAAAGAGGAAATGTGTCAAAGTTTGCGGTCACAGCGCATCCTTGGTAAACAAGATAAATGGCGATAAAATTACCTAATCTCAGTATAAACCAAATCCACTTTCCATATTTCATTAAAATTTATTCTACATTTAGGATGCAACTTTAAAATACGAAAAACTTCGGTATCATTCCAATACTTCATACAATGCTTTTGTGTCTAAATATTTTACATTTTCACAAAACTGGGTACATACCGACTGAGCATGTTCATGCAATTGTAGACAAATGCTTGAAGTAAAATAGGCATCCAATAAAGATTAAAAAAAATTACTGGATTTTATAGAAGATTTCTGCAAGCATGAAGTATTTTAACTCTATTTAGGTAAAAAACTGCTCAGCTAACATTTCTCTGTTCTATAAAAATCGTAAGAACGTTTCCAGAGCAAATTTTATAAAGCAATGTTTGTTCTAAGAACATTTTCAAAACGTTACAACACATATATATATTACCATTGTGTCTCGAATTATAGGGACCCACCTTTTAGAGGTGTTGGTACTTTTATTTTTATTTTTTAATTAATGATCTTAATTGTAAAAATAGATATTTGAAAATTGGCAAAAATATCTTAAAAAAATTATTTAAAGCCCTCTAATTGGGAGTCCGACACATTTCTCACCCTGCAAATATTTGTCAACGTACGCCTATGGTCTTCATCTCACGTTCATTTGATAGCAAGTTTGATTTACCAACTTTTATTTGTCTTGACATTTTTTGTACTGCTCCCTGATGGACAAACCAACTAAGCAATTCATAATGGTATGAGTATGCAGATGACTGTGCAGATTGATTAGGTCTATCTTTTGGTCCATCCATATTGTTTCTAACATATGCGATACAGAAACATTTTGTTTTTAAAAGATACAATTAAACGATTTTAAAGTTCTCTAAATAGACCACCATGCAACACAAAAAATGTATAACGAAACAATTAATTATATAAGAGATCCTTATTTGTTCTATACCAGAACTACTATATAATTTTTATGAGACTGCTTTGTAACTGTGTTATAAAAATTCTTTAAGATCTGTGAGAACATTTATTCAACAATTCTATAAGTATTTTCTGCAGACCTTACAAAATAGCTTAAAAAACTAAAAAAATCCATAGAACGGTGCCCATTTTTATGGTATAAGTGTTGTAAGAACGTTTTGAAAATGTTCTTAGAACAAACATTGCTCTATAAGATTTGCTTTGGAAACTTTCTTATGTTTTTTATAGAACAGAAAATTCCTAGCTGAGACAGTTGTCAAATAACCTCCGAAACATCAAAAATTCGATTTTAAAAGTTGGTCCCTATTGGAAGAAGTTGTAGAAGTACATTTGGAATGCCCAAATTGTCCATCTACAAGATGATAAACGTTCATTTGGTTATGGCTTAAAAAAAGCTAGCAAAATAAGGGAGATAGCGAAGCGATTTTACTCCACTACTTGAATCTTTCCCGACTCGGAATAAACCAAAAACTGCAAAATTAACACGATTTTCGTCGTATGATTCGCCATAATCTAGAAAAAGCACCACCCCTCGCATCGTGCATATAACATTTAATTATCTGCATATGTATAATGTTTTAGGAGCGAGAAGGAATACAAGTAGTCATTATTGCATCACTAAAAAGTCATTATAATATACTAAACATTAACAAAAAATGGTGAAGCCTTCGAATACAAGGTAATATGCGGTTTCCGACTCGTCTGTATTATTGTATTGTATCAATTGTTACAAACAGTATATAAAGTCAAAAAAATTCATACGCCACAGTTTATTCATACATTCATACAGTTAAAATATGAATATGAAATTCACAGCTTGTTTGGTTTTTGCTATTCTAGCATCATTTTTGGTGAGTATTGATATTTACCGAAACGTATTGCTCGTTATACCAACAATAAGTAAAACAATAGGAATACAAGATGTTTTATAATTTAATGTCAATATTTAAAAGGGTTAATCTTCAGTGGCGCCACAATTAATTTGATACAACCCTGATATTTCGAATAAAAAAAATATGCTATTGTTTCTTTCAAAACCAAAAATTATTTTCTTAATATTGCCTCATTTTGTAAAAAAATGTGTTGGCTTTTATTCACATTTTTACCTGTTTTTTAATAAAATAAAATAAAGAACAATAATTTGTGTGTCCCTAAATCGCTATTATTTAGAGGTACACCATCCAACAGCCTAGGCCATTAACAGGGTGGGAAAATACAATACAAAAAAACAAACAAATACAAAATCGCAGTAACTAATACATAACATCAAAAGTACAACAAAAATATTAAATGAATCGCGAATATAAACTGCATACCAAAATGAATGATCTACAAAATCAATCAATAAATATGTTTAAAAAAACATTTTTAATACATTGGAGGGCCAAGGAATGCTTTCTTAATATCACCAATTTAAAATCTTATGCATGGGAGAAAAATCTAAAATGTTAGTATGCGCTAGCGGAGGATAAAACACATTTAATAATTGGGGAGAATCAATTATATTATTTAAAATTTTATATAAAAATAAGACTCCCAAATATTTTTGACGTGTTTCCAACAACTGTACAATAAATCTATTGTTTAGCACATCCTGCAAAATACCACGACATGGATAGACACCATCAGCAGAAAACCACAAGTATTTCACAAGACGTCTTTGGACGGACTCAATATTATTTACATATAACCTATAGCCAGGGTTCCAAACAATACTGACATACTCTAACTTAGGTATAACAAAAGCATTAAAAATGAATTTAACTGAATCCGTCGGTAAAAGCCTTATAACAAAACCTAAAGTTCGAAAAGATTCTGAAACAATCTTATTAATGTGATAACAGAACGTTAATTTACTATCAAAAACTACTCCGAGGTCATTAAATTGGGAACATCTGTTCGTGTTAATGTCATCAATAGTATAGGCAAAATTAGTTAATGTTTTTTTGCAGGTAAAAGATAAAATAATACATTTAGAAATGTTAAGTTTTAACAAATTAATATCGCACCAATGAACCAATTTATTAATATCCTCTTGAAGGACTAAGCAGTCATCTAAGGAGGTGATTTCGCGAAACAGTTTGCATCATCGGCATATAAAAGAACTTCTGATTTCATCCCAAGGCAAAGGTCATTCACAAACAAGGTAAAGTGAAGGGGACCTAGGACAGATCCTTGCGGTACCCCAGACTTAGCAATAAAAGAGACAGACTTAAAACCGTGATATTGAACAAATAATGACCTCTTGAAGAGATATGTTTGAACAAATAAAACAAAGTTGTTCAATAGACCAAAGCCCGAAAGTTTTCCAAGAAGCAAACCATGGTCAAGTTTGTTAAAAGCTTTAGAAAAATCCGTGTAAACGACGTTTACCTGGGATGATATATCTAAACCGTGAGCAATATATCGTGTGGCACAAGCCAAATTAGAAACAGTTGACCTTCCTTTATAGAAGCCATGCTGGTTTTCACTAATCTGTGATTTAGCATGAGAATAAACCAAATCATGTAATACCACTTCAAACAGCTTGCTAATATTGCACAGAATAACAATTGTCGATAATTTTCAATTATACTTCTGTTCCCCTTTTTGAAAACAGGGCAGACCTTTGCTTTTTTCAAGATCTCTGGAAAAGATAGCGTTCTGAGTGCTATATTGAAAATAGTCGAAAGCGGAGCAGCAAAAATAGACGCATGGAAATAAAGTACAGTTACACACACACAGTCACAAACTTGGGTCGGTCAGTGGTCGTGCTGTAAAAAGCGTCAGTACTTGAATCGATGTGACTAGACCGGTGTGAGTTCGAGCGCCGCAGCCGGTAGACCGTATATCAGCTATATTCGTGTAGAGGATTGACACCCTCTCTGCGGGTACGGTAGGGTGGAAGAATGTTAGCATGATGGGTCAATGTGGGAGATACCGGTCTACGTTTGACCACCCCCTAATTAATGAGGCTTTCCTCATTCCTGCACTGAATGGTGATTATTGAGATTAATACTTAACTGCTTTTTTTTACTGAAAAACAGTAGAGGATACGAATAAAAGGCAATAAATCTTTTTTATTTCAAAACTCTGTATATCAAAAACAAAAGAAAAATAGGCCTATGCTTTTGTCTTAAAATCATTCACAAATTAACTCCCAATTATTTCTGTGTAGTCACATAAATTACAGATATAAGTAGTTGATTGTTGTATCAGGTATCTATTTAATTACTTTTTAAATAAGATTTTTTTAATTTTAGGTGCTGGGTAATGCGTACCCTCAGGGAGGCCTTGATGGTTTATCCGCGTTAGAGAAAGCCGAAGGAAAGGTGTTACTACATACTTCTGGCATTGAAAAAGGACATCAGCATACTGCCAACTGCTTTGGATTTGGCCAAGGAGGGCAGAGTAAGAAAATTGGCTTCTATTATAATGTTTTATCGCAAAGACAATCAAAATAATTCCATTTTAATACGTTTGACATATGTATAAATATCTGCCCAAAAACTTCCATCCATCTTTTGTTACTGAAACAACGTAATAACATTTGTAAAAAAATGTAAAAAGTATAAATTTTCATTTATTGGTCGAAGAACGCTGAAAAATGCCCGGTATATTTGCCACCTAATTAAAAATGTAACGTAGGTACATTTTATTTAACATTTGAAGATGACAATTTACCTTGATCAAAAATATTTCATCGGGGGCATCTCTCAGAAAAGTGTCAATTTTCTCTAGTCAATATTCTTCGGTTTGTAATCATCATTTTTTCTTTGTACGAATGTTATTAATCTTGAATATTTGTTATGATGTAAAAGAACTGTTGCCTTTAACATGGAATAATACGACAACAAAGTATGTACGGCTTACAATTGTCACATTTTTCCAAAAAATTTGCTAGGAGCACAATTTCAGTGTAATGTTTCACGTTTTTAAAGGAACACTGTTTAACAAAATAGTCATAAGTTTTGTTCTAAAGTTCTTTTGATTTTCTCGGCCCTTTAAAAATTTCAGGAGAATAATACTCAGAATGTCTTCTGTACTACTACCACTATTGAAACCCATATTTTACCAATTATATATGAAAAAATCTATCGCTTTAGTAGAGGTTTCTCGCGTACTAAATATGGCATACATGAAAACCGCGTTTGTTAGTATTATTGCTGGGCATCTGTCGCAACTGTCAATTCAGCTCCAACAAAAATTACTTGATTTTAGTTATAGAGATACTTATTCCCATAAATACATAATATGATGCATGGCAAATTTATAAAGTGTACTAAATACCGACTGTGTATAAAGTTTTGTATAAATCTCGTGTGTTTATTACCCTAAGCGTGTAATAGCCCTTTTTACGCCTCGGACTACTATCTTAAGTGTCTACTTAACGCCCTTGATATATACATAACTATTAGTTAAAATTATAATTATATATAAACTATTTATACTAATTTCTTCAATTTATTTATACTTTCAGCAACTGCAGCGACAACCACAACAGCAGCTTCAGGATAGAGAACAATATATATAATATTGTAGTTACTATGAAATAAAACTTTTAAAAATGACTAAATTACTGTTCATTTCAATAAATTATGACGCTTTTAAGCAAACAGCTAAATAGTAAGTGTTACTCTGCTGATTCTACTAATAGAAATGTAAGTATTTTGCATTCAAATTTAGTTTAGTTAAGCGTAAATGTAGGTATTTAAATTGTACAAATTTGTTTCTTAAATGGTAATACGTAAATTTTACATTCGCTTATATGCTTCTAAATTGACACGTACGCATAGTTTAAATAATAGTATATTATTTAACGAGCGGAAATGCAGGTCATAACTCACGCAGATGAAGTTTGCAGCACGAGCCGCAGGCGAGTGCTGTAATTCATCAAGTGAGTTATGATCATTACCGCAAGTTGAATACTATACTTTATCTACGACTGTAACAATAAATACTTAGATACAAGTATCGAGAAAGAAAATTGATTTGAAAACGTAAAAATTATTTTTTCCACGGTCGGGAGTAGAAATCAGTTTCTATCAAAATTAAAATAGAAGTAGTCGATTATTCCCAAGGGAGTATAATGCTCCCAAGGGAGTTTACATTATGGAGAACGTTTTTCATGCAAAAAAAAAGATATCATTGAAATTATTTATTGACATTTAAATTAAATGTTACATTTGTACAATTTTCAAAATTAATATAAGAAGGAATATTACTTTCACTTACATTTACAGTTTTTGTGATTGCGCTAGTAGTGGTACCTACTAAAACCTGATTAGGAATTTTGGTCTTATTTTCAATGGAGTTCTCGACATAACCCTCAGCGACTGTCGTTGATATCCAACCAGCATGACGCTTTATTGTCGTAATATCCACACCAGCATCTGCCAGTAATGTCGCTGAAGATCTTCGTAAGCAATGACCAGTTTAACATGCAGCATCAGGTAATGTTAAATACAAAGCTACTACACTCGGAATTTTTCCCATGGTATTCTTGCCAACTGGCTGCGAACTACATTTTCCTGCTTTGTAGTACAAAAAAAGGCGCTTATGCTTGACGTGGGGAGGACGAAGGGACAGGTATTTTCGAAACAATTCAAGCACATTTCCCACATCGGTAACCAGAAAGGTTCGTGGAATCTTTGTCTTAGTGTTTGGAATTTTTACAATCAAGGAAGAGCCTACATCCTCAATATCATCTACAGTTAAATTGACTAGTTCATCAGTTCGACAAGCTCCGGCAATCCCCAAAATTAATCCAACCTATAAAAAATCAAAATACTTAATAATTGAAATACCTAACAACAAAAGTAATCTTACCTTAATCATTAAGAATTCTTTGTCATCTGCACTTGATAGAAAACGGTCGATTTCACCCTTTGTCAATATTTTCGATTTTTTTCTCTTGATATCCGTCACCGGTTCTTTTCAAAAATGCGATCAGCTTGGGGAATTTGTTTATATCTATGTTGTCGTAAATTATCAAGCATGACTTAATCATAGAATATTGCGCCCATAATGTGGAAGACATGTAATTCTTTGCATTTTCACTGAAGTATGCCAACAAAACATTGTCGCTGTATACTTGAACATTTTTCTCGGCGCACCACTTTTTAAACCGATGTAGGCTATATCGTATAAAGATCTTGATTTCGTAGGCAGTAAATTGCTTATTGCAATATTTGCAGCCTCCACAATCTCTTCCGACTCACAATTATTCATTGTGCACTAAACAAACTTTAAACTAAACCAAACTAGCATCTTAATTTGACAATTCTTTTTGTTTGTTTATTTTGTAGTTATGACAATAACTCAACGACTACTAAATAAATACTAAAATCCGAATACAATAATTCTGGTGCTACTTACTTCATAATGACAAAATATGTGTTTTTAAGTTAAGACCGTGGAAAAAATAGTATATACCATTCGGGAGAGATGCTATTTTGTCCTCGGTGCATTATAAATTGCACCTCTGCCAAAATAACGTATTTCTCTCCCTTATAGTATAATGTACTATTGTTAAAATATCAAATGACATTAGTCCCTGCAATGATAATAATTGACAGTTCCGCCTACTGACAGGCGTTGGCAATTTAATAATTTTAAAATCTTTTAATTATTCATTCCTTTCCACTTGTTAAAAATTATTTCCATTTTACACCAATGCAACGTATTTATCGGCTTAAAAATTTCCAAGAATTTACTGCGTACACTATTTATATACCGAATTATCATTGTAGAAACCCAGCGTGAGTTATAACAACTCACTATAAAAACTCACGCTATTTGTTTATTGATACTGTTAATTGCTCAAAAGCAGTTGAATAATTAATATATAAATTAATAGGAGTAGATAAAAATATATATTTCAAATGTCTCAGATTTTCTATACATACTTATTTATTTGTTTTATTTGCACTTTCTATTATCTTTTATATTATTAGATATATCCATCCTAATAAAAATATCTAATTAAATAAAACAAAATAGCTGATCTAAAGCAGTGAAGAAATAGAAAAAAAGAATTAAAAATGGTATGAAAGAGCATGGGTGAATCATCAGGCAATCACTTAATATTCTATTGAAAACTTCTATTCTTAACAGAATTTGGAGGTGACTAGTGTGAAGGTTTCTGATTTTAAATACAAATATTTATCAATTGTATCGTAATACCTACGATTATGAGAAACCCATTCATAGAGAAACAATAACTTAAATGGATAATATGCAAAAAATCGTCAAGGATAACACACAAGGTGTGCAAAATATATCAGATAGTACATGTAAGCGTAGACAGCTTTACCAAGAGCGTTCATACAGGTTGACGCTAAAATAATTTTGTAAAAAATAAATGTCGGAGTATGTCACTGGTATTTTTACTTTTTAACGGTACAATTACGCAGAGAGTTAAATGTGTAATAAATGTTAATAAGTAAAAGTTAGTTTAGTTAGTAAAAGTTAGTAAGTTTTTTTGCTAAAGTTTTGATAGAATTAATCACTGCGTTCTACTAAATAAATTGGGTAATTTCGATTTTGGTATTCAATCTCAAATATTTTTGTCCTTTTATTTATATAAAAGAGAGCAATTTGTAACATATAATTGCTTTATTTCTCCTTTATACCTGTCAACTTTGGTAGTACCGCAAGGATCGGATCTTGGTCCGTTACTTTTTCTCCTATTTGTGAATGATTTATGTAAGGTTCTTAAATGCCGCAAACTCCTTTTTGCTGATGACTCAAAATGCAAGAACCTACAGTCTGATTTGAATTGATAGAAGCTTGATGTAACAATAATGAATTGTTTCTAAATTCTGCAAAATGCAAGGTTATTTCTTTCAATAGAAAACACACAGAATATTTATGTGATTATTCCATTAATAACTCAGTATTTGTCCGTTCTGATACTACTAAAGACCTAGATATTCTTTTTGATCGACAGTTTTCTTTTAATCAATATATAACAATAAAAATTTAAGCTACTAAGATTCATTGTTAGAAATTGTAAATCATTTATCAATATCAACGCATTAAAATTTCTATATTTTTCTTATATTAATACTAAAATTGTATATGGTTCCTTAATTTGGTTTCCTTATTGTTCCTGCCATAAGATAATGATTGAGAGACTTTTTGAAATCTGTAGTATATAAAAATAATGGGACTTACCCTGCAAAAGCTATATCGTATAAACTGCTGGTAAATAAATTTGGTTTGGATAGTTTGGATTTAATACGTAAACTGGCTTCTCTTATTTTTTTATACAAATTATTACGAAACTAAATTAACTAGTAAGCTAAAATTGTATGTCCCTGGACTATGTGCTAGGCATAATCTCAATTTTCAATGTGCAGGAACAAAAATCAATATACTACGTAAATTCCCAATTTATGTTATGCCTAACAATTTTAATGAGATATGCCCGTTTCGCGACATTTATGACTGTACCTTGAAACAACTAGTTCTGATTGCCATGGAACAGTTAGATTTTGACGTACTCAACTAGTTTGCTATTATATGTAACTTGTTTCAGTTTGAACTGTACATATCTGCTGCATTCTACATCTTTTTTTTATAATTATTTTTTGTAGCGTTAAGTTTACATTTGTATTTTTTCTCTTTTTATTATTATTATTATTATTATTATTATTATTATTATTATTATTATTATTATTATTATTATTATTATTATTATTATTATTATTATATTATAGTTGTCGTAATTTATTCGTTTGAATTTTCAATTTATTTTAATTATACCTATTTTTGAAATAAACCTTAGTGTTGCCACAGGGAATGGTAACGATGATCATCATGAAACTTTATTTGAACAATTAAAACATCAGGAGATATTTTAAAATTTTAACACACTGTATCTCAGAAAAAAGCAGACCCATATCGATCCTTAATTCTTCCTAAACATTGTTTAAAAACAGTCTAAATTTAAATAGTTTATTATTACATTGAAATACATTTCAATAAATTCGAAGCAATTTAGTAAAACCTGTTCTGCTATTGTGCAACGTCTTCCTCAGCACCGGCACCGCCTCCAAGGCCACCACCAACCCCAGCGTTAAATCCAAATCCGACATTCATTTGTCCCCCTAGTCCCCCCATTCCTCCAAGGCCGCCTTGACCACCCGGCATATAGGGAATCTGCACCTGGGCAAGGCTCTAAAAAAGAATATATTTTAACATTGGAAATGGAAATGTTTACAGAATCCGTAGTGTAACGTTAGTTGAAGGATATAAACAAAAGTTTCAAGTTTGGCATTTAACATTTGTTATTATAAATAATTACATGTAGAATATAATAAATAATAGTAACTGACTGTTTGTTTTAATTTATATACAGTGCGTCCTGTTTTTCAGGTTAGCACCTCTAGAAATGTGAGAAAGCTATGGAATTTCCGCAGGAAAATTTTTTACGATTAATATCCTGAAAGAAGGTTATATTCTACCAACCATTTTATTGATGTGACAAAAGCCTGGCCTACTACGATTTTTAAAAGGGTCATTTTTCTAGAAAGTGGTATTAGGTATTTTTTATCAAAAAGGTAATATTATTTTGATCGAAGATTCTCACATAATTTTACATCGTCAGCGTATAATAGGTATTGTATATTAAGATCCTCTGCAATATCGTTATTAAATATATCAAATAAAAGAGGTTCAACTTGGACCCTTGAGGAACCTCTGATGTTTGGAGAAACGTGTCAGATTTAAATCTACGATATTGCACATATTGGGATCGATTACAGAGGTATGACTGAAATAATTATACGTACTAAACAAGTACAGAGGCCTACGTTGTTAAGTTTATTTGGTTGAGCATGTCAAACGCTTTAGAGAAGTCTGTATAGATAACATCGATTTGACTTCCAAAATCAAAAACTGCGGAAATGTATGTTTAAACTCGCTTCTGGCGAGTACCCATAGACGTTGAAAAATAGGAGTTTAATAACATTTCTGTTCTGCTATTTTTTGAAAGGCGATTACGGTAGTACTTGTTTTTCTCTATACTCTCAAAATATTTGTACTTAGGCTTTGTCAACTCTCCCAAGTAGCATACTAGTCTTGTAATTCAAAATTATAAGACCAGAAATTTATATAAAAGATATATAGCGGTTATATGACAGCAATTTCATCGTTTATTGTTCCATTTAAGACTTTTTTAACAGCCGCTATTGTGCTGTTTAAAGTACCTGTGACAATATAAACCCAAGAAAAAAAACGTTTTATAGAAATTATTTAAATTATTTTCAGAACGTTCTTGTGTCTGCACTTATACAGTATTTTTGCTTCATGAGGTAATTTTGCTGTGTAATATCTATAGTAACAATCTACACGACTGCCTATAAAGCGTTTGAGAAGATTCTTACAGCAAAAATAAGAATATTTTATTGAAATTATTTAAATTACTTTAAGAAAGTTCTTATGCCATTTATGCAGCACTTAAGTTTCAGAGAGTTATTTAGCCGTATAATTGCAGCATTTGTTGCTATATTAAAATATTTTTATGTGACAATAAAGCAAAATTGCTTCTTAAAGGTAGTTAACACAAACAAACGAGTTTCTACAAAACATAATGCTCTTGTTTCGCTTTTACATAACAGTATTTTTAATGCTTCAGAAGTGACCAAACTGTTTTATTATTTTAGCCACATGTTTATTCACTTAATTCCAATTGCTTTTCAGCGTCCATCTTGGAAAAAATTCAAAATACAACTTTTACGTGAAATTTTTCATGAAAATAACTTCCGTTGCTCATTAAAAATAAGAGTTTTTATTATATGGAATTTAGAATTCGAGCTGGGGATATTTTTTAGCAGGAAATGTGGATGTATTTAAATTTTCAGTTTTTTTTTTTTTAACGAAAATAGTATCTTCATTTTTTAGTATTATGCAGGCGCGTTATGACTTTTCGACCTACTTTATTCGTTTATCAGAGTAAAATTTTATTCGTATTTAAAATTCAACTTTAAATTAGATATTTTTGTATACTATCGTATACCTAATATAAATATACTTATAATAGACATATGTCGTAAAATTTAAAGAAAGTCCAATATTAGCTTTATATATATTTTTAGGTATTGATAATATTGTGTGAAACTAACTACTCAGTGGACAAAAGCCCCAACCTGCGTTAAATTACATCCACAATATCTACCCATATATTCCTTATTATTAGCTTTTGTAACATTTTTTTACTGTTTTAGAAAGGTATTTTAAGCTAATATAAATCAAATCTCCTACAATTCCTATCAATAAAGTCATATGTATGTTCTCTGATACCAAACATCTAGGTATGCTAATGAACAATTCCACAGACAAAGCTCTATTCAATAATTATTTAAAAAATAATCTAATTTACTAACCTGCTAATGAAACACTCCAGTGGGAACACGACAAATTCAAATAGGTCAGATCTCATCTATTGTGGTTGAATTTGTCGTGTTCCCACTGCCAAAAAGTGAAGTTAGATATTTATAGAGTGTTTCATTAGCAGGTTAGTAAATTAGATTATTTTTTAAATCTGTGGAATTGTTCATTAGCATACCTAGATGTTTGGTATCAGAGAACATACATATGACTTCATTGATAGGAATTGTAGGAGATTTGATTTATATTAGCTTAAAATACCTTTCTAAAACAGTAAAAAAATTAGCTTTATAGTTGCGATGGTCTTGTAAATAAAGCAGAATAATTGTATAACGTTTTTATAAGACATTATCATGACATGCTTTATTGGAATCGTATAGTTTGTTATATCTATGCTGTAAGCTCATTGCAAAAACATAACTTGTTTTATATATAACTCTTAAAGCACAATTATATAATTTTTATACAGCAACTATGTTTTATAAAAATGTACCTCTGCTGTGGTGATGCCAATAAGATGTTTATGCGACTAAACCTTGCAACTTACTAACTCTCCAAAAATTGGTTACAGGAACATTCTTAACCACCGCTATAAAATATCTTGTATTACTTGGGCTGTATACATCCGTTCTATATCACTTTTACCAACAAAAAAGTGTTGCAACATGACATTAGAATTTACCTCTGAAATCGATTGAAACTATTAGTTGTAATGCTTTGTAGCATAATTTTGGACTAAAGTACTACTAAATTTACGATCAGATGAAAATAGTGTAAATAGTTAAAATTTTCCATCGTTAACAATGGGATGATCCTTCATGGTTTAATTTGTAATCGACCTTACAAAATACAATCCAGTCAAAACAGCGTCATGGAAACAAAACGGAACAAGTGTAAACATTATTGATTGCCAACCGCCATGACTGTGACTGTGACTGTGATGAATAGTTTCTCGGAAATTTGAATAGTGTAATTCAAACCAATACAGTAGCGTTTCTTAAGAAATTGCCATCATTATTTTACTTTTAAAAAGCTAAACTATTCCACTACTTACCACTTCATTATTATATTAATATACAAAGGACAAATATTCCAAATATTGCAAAAATACTTGCATAATGTGCAAACCTATAGTTGGTTTCTAATGTTTTATAATTAATTAATTCACTAATTACTGATTAATTAAATTAAGTAATCTAAGTCTTACCAATGTAAATATGGCCATAAACAGTATTATAAACTTTAACAACATTTTCATTCCATAAAGGTATTATTACCATTAAGTTTTAAAGAAAAATGCATTTTATTTATGACATATTTTTTTAATAAACAACAGGAAGTATATAATCATCATAATTTATGTTTTATTAAAATAATTTTGTAATCATGCTGATTTTTATAACACTGTTGCAATGATGCGATTTTAATAATAGATAAAATATATGTATAGCTGATTATACTCTTGCTAAATCAAATTATCAATTTTTAATAAAGGATTTCTACATATTACTTAAAACCAACATTTACAACTAGTATGATTTTTATTATGCCCAATTTAAATAAAATAACGTAACTATTTAAAATGTTGCGTATAATACGATACATTGAAGAACAACGCCTATGACTGCGTTAGAAATCATTCAAATATATATTTGTCATAAAAAATTGTATGTCGTATTATCTGTGACATTCTCCATCAATAGGATATTAAGATTTTCCCAAATACCAAGAAACAGCTACCACGTGTAAGGTTTCCGCTATTTTTTTGACACCAACAAGTATTTAAATCCCAAGATTTCTTAGGTCAATGTCAGTCGTTGCAAAATCCAGAAATAAAAATGAAATTTTTTTCACTACTCTATTTGGCAGCTTTAGTCTTGGTAAGTGATACTCTTTAAATGTCCCAGTTTGTCATAAACTACATGATATTCAAATTAGCATTAGCAGGATTTTAAAATTTAATTTTCACAATACTGAAAATGATAATAATTATGTAAAAAATCGACTAAATTAAATGTTCAAATTGTGCACCGTTGGCTGCCTGACAGTAGCCAAAACGATTAATAAATTCTTTTTGGACATTATCAATAACTTCAGGAGGTATACGAGGTATCTCGTGACGAATTCTTGCTTTTAAATCTTCTAAATTAACCGGTCTAGTAACATATACTTTGCTTTTTAAGTATCCCCACAAGAAATAATCTAGGGGTGTCAAATCTGGCTGGCCACTCAATCGGCCCCCTTCTCCTTATCCAACGATTCCGGAAAAGCTCATCTAAAATAAGCACGGACAGATGTTGCATAATGGGGAGGTGCACAGTATTGTGAAAATTAAATTTTAAAATCTTCAAACATTATTTTCTTGAAATTTTTGTTATGTAACACCATAATTTTTCATGATGTATGTATGTGGAATGACACGCTCCTTCAAATGGCATGGTCAAAATTGTTTATATTCCCTTCTATCGATGATATAGACTTATATTACTTATCTAAAGATTTGAATTGATATTAATATCTACATTCTTGAGAGGTAAAGAAATATTTACTTTTGCCATCGTAGGTTCAGTTTGGGAATAGCGTTCTAGCCCAAAAAAGAGGGGGACTTTATGGTTCCATCGGAGGCGCTGATTCACATGGAGGATTTGGTAGTTTGGGAAGCATGGGCAGGGATGCTATGAGAGGGAAAATGATAGGTGATGGAGTTCGAGGACCTAGAGTTGGGGTTGGACATTCGATAGGAATGGGTCTAAGAGGGATGATGGGAGAAATGGGGAAGAAATAATTGTAAGGTGACTGATAAAATTGTAAAATAAAGTATTTTTTAACAGATCTAGTTTTTTAAATTGATTGGATATATCGATTTTATATTTCTCTTAAGTTTTTTTGTTTACCTATACAGTGATTCACAACTTTTCAAAACATTTACAAATACAATTTTGTAAAAGGGAATCAAAAAGGGCAGGCAAAGACGATTTAAAAATATACTTCTGTACAGTACTGGAAACTGATCCACTGTAAAACTTGACCTTACGCAAGGCAAAGCATGCAAATGAAAGAATTTCCCAAGGAAATAACTTAATAAAATTTTATAACACCTATTTTATTTAAGCAAATTCGACTGCTTTTGCCGCTATTGTTATTATTAATTAATAAAATGAATTTATGGTTTTAATTAATAAAATAATTTGACATATCTGATCTAACAACTGTTCGAAATTTTGTGTACCGACGTGTAAACTTATTTGAGTCCATCTCACCCAGTTTTTACGAACTAACACAAATGCTTCTGGTTCTTGTCCATTTTGAACTCGTAAGTTCTTGGTAGCAGCTATGGTAGGTTTCTTAAAATCATCACTAGTGTCCACATCGGTACGATACACTTAATTTGTTTCGTGGTGGCCATAGTACCGGTCCTCCTCGTCCAATCCAACTTCATTAAGATACTCCACAACATTTTATCGAACATGAGAGGGAGCACCATCGTGCAAGAACCACAGAACCACATTTAGAGTCCGACAGCTAAGAACACAACTTATATTAATCCAGGCAGATTATTTCGAAGGAACTCGAGATACTGAACACCATACCAAACACAGATGGCTTTCTACTAAGGCAAAGTAAAGTAACTGCTTAAAATGAAAAATATTAGGCAAATATTTAAATCTATAAGTTTCTTCTGTAATTTTCTGTCTCATTGTAAGTGTAAACTGTCAATAGTAACATGATACTCTTGAATTTCGATTTTTATCTCAGTAATCGAAGGAAGACCAGGCACATAGCAGCTAAACGGTAAATAGTAAGTTTTATCAAAGTTTATTGTCAGTAGTTTATGATCGAATCAGTTGTTATCGGCAAAACCTATAATCTCCATTTAACACAAAGATAAAGAAAATAAATCATTAATATAGGTTGAGAACAATATAGGACTCAATACTGTCGCTTCTGGAACTCCATATATGTTACAGATAAAGTATCACATTATTAACCCTCATGCTTTGACGTCTATTGGTCAGATAACTTTCAAATAGTTTTAAACTATTTTGTTTGACACCGATATCGTTAAGTGGCTGTAAAAGTAAGAAGCGACTAACGGAGTCAAAGACTTTTGACAAATCAATAAATGTTTATAGGGATGATTTTGATTGTTTTAGTATAGTAGTATACATATAATTTATTGATATAATCTTCATTATTAAATGGACATATTTATGTCTAAGTATAAAAATTTGTGTTAATCTTTTCAAGGCAACAGTAGACTCGACAATAAAAAAATTAAAAGAAATGAAAATATGTCAATGTCACGCAAGTATACACTCAATTATTTTACGGTGGTATAATCAACGCATCATTGTGGGACTAATTACTTTACTTTATTGTGATAAAACTGCGTTAACATGCATTTGACATGTAAATCAAGGAAATGTACAACTTATCTGATACACTTCCGATGTTTTTTTTCTAGTTGAAGGAATATTTAAATGACGAGTGGAATCAATGTTATACTACAGTGTTCATTTGGAATCAAAATGAAGTTTATATTGACTTTATTCTTCATTACAGCCCTTATATTCGTGAGTGTTTGTAATTCGTTTAGTTTTAATTTTAGATAAAATTGTAAATATTTAACTAGGTAATATACAGGGTGTTTATTAATTGAATGCCGATACTTAAGGGTGTGAAGCCTTAATATCAACATATATGTCCTAAACCTCTTAATTTTTTAACTACAGGGTGTTACAGTTTTAAGAAAAAATATAGTTTTTTATTATAATTTTCTTATCACTCCAGATATTTTTATGAAATTTGTACACACCTATTAATCATTAAGGAGCATTGTTTGATGTAAAAAATGTTTTAAAATCTTTGCCAATGACGTCCGTACGAGGTTTGAACTAAACATTTTTCAAGAAAAAAATGGTACGCCACTGCTTTTTCTAAAAGCTAAAATTATTTTTAAAATATCCATTTATTTTACAGCAAATTCGGTCCCTAGTCTTACTCTCGTACGACGCACTATTTTCACGTAAAAAAAAATAAAACCAAAAAAGTTTTTTCCCCAAGTTCATTGAGACTGCTTTTGATATTTTGTTGCCATTGCGTGGAATTTGCTGTAAAATAAACGGAGATTTTAAAAATAATTTTAGTTTTTAGAAAAAGCAGTGGCGTACCATTTTTTTCTTCAAAAATCTTTAGTTCAAACCTAGTACGGACGTCATTGGCAAAGATTTTAAAACATTTTTTACATCAAACAATGCTCCTTAATGATTAATAGGTGTGTACAAAATTTCATAAAAATATCTGGAGTGATAAGAAAATTATAATAAAAAAGTAAATTTTTTCTTAAAACTGTAACACCCTGTAGCTCAAAAATTAAGAAGTTTAGGACATATGTTGATATTAAGTTTTCTTCTTAAAATGACTGATGGATTCACACCCTTAAGTATCGGCATTCAATTAATAAACACCCTGTATGTATCTAATAACGGACAGTTTTATTGTTTTACAACTTTCTTTTTAAATATCAAATAACCGACTGGATTATTATTCTTGATAGATAGAGGTACAGTAGATACAGTACAGTATACAAGTATATAGAACACTAACTTATATAGAGTGTCTTTATTTTTCTATATGATAAACTGTACTAAAGAAAACCTATTTGGCTTAACTATTTTTTTGTCTCTGACCAACGTTGTCACACATTCAGGCCTTGAATCTGTGACAACGTCGCACATTTTTCATGTCAGGAGCTCTTTTCACAACATAACATAAAATGGGAAATAGTTGAAAGGATAAGTAAGTATTCAAAAACTACTGTTGCTCGCAAAAAGCGTTTACCGTACAAAAATTTCGTAACCAGAGAGATTTACTCAGATTCGTTATAAATTAATATGTCATGAAACTGATTATGGTTACTGTAAATTGTTCAATTTTTGTTTTCGTACATTCACAAATATCAAACAAGCACTAGGTAGAGAAAAAAACGAAACTCTCTAACCACAATACTACTACTAATAATACTTTGTGGTTATGAGCATCCTGTAATGGATTGCAATGTTGTCATACGGTAGAGTATTAAGGAATTTTTGGGAAACTTCTATTGTTTACTTCATTAATTCTGATAAAAAACAAATTTATTTACAGGAGCTTTTGCTTAACCTTAGTTGTACTTTAGTGTGTAACACAGTATTATTTTATTTCAATTGTATTTTTTCATTTTTTATTTATTATAAAGTATATCTGGAATCTTGGTACATATGTATAGTAATTTTGAAATCTCGAATATACCTCACTTAGTTTTTTATACACTTTTAAAGTAACTATGATAAGCTGCTTTCTATCGAATATAATTTTGTGATCATAATTCTACATTAGCCATTCACGTTGTTTGCTTTTTAAAATAGACCAATCCTGTTACAGATTTTGTAATTATGTTCACAAGATTCTGAGCTAAAGAAAGCAACTATAGTTAAGCTATTCATATTTTGTGAAAGATGAAAGGTTTATAAACGTAGGAAAATTATTTTGATTTCAGATTAATTATAAATTTATTTCAGTTAAGCATTTATTATATGTAAATAACATAAACAAAGAAGAATTGAATAAAAAATAAATTATTCTAGTCTTTTTGATAAAAATTTTGATTAACCTCTTATTTTCGTTATTTCTGTTTTTCTATAGGTTGGCCAGGGGGTGTTAGCTCAGGGACAAGGAGGTGGCCAAGCCGGAGGTGGCGCTGGAGGACAGGCTGGTATGGGAGCTGGATTTGGATTCAATGCAGGGGCTGATATAGGAGCGGGCGTTGGTGGTGGTGGTGGTGCCGGTGGTGGAGCTGGTAGAAGATAAACAATAATAGAGTTTGCAGTTATGAAATAAAAATACTGATATAAATTTTGTTTTCTTTAGCATTTAATCTAAAACAGTTTTAGAGGTGTTCAAAATGAGTCACAAGATTTGGTTATTTTTTTAAACATCCATTAATTTTATAAATTGTTCTAACTAGCAAAATAGTGTTGTTATGTTGCTAACGTTATTTGGCATAAATACTTATATGATGGATATAATTATAGAAAAATTGCAACAAAATTGCACTAAAATAGCTGCAATACAATACAATTAGATCAGTATATAAGCTCAGTAGTCCTCGACATGGTCATCAGTAGCCATCAGCATATAAGCTTAAATACAATCTGCAATAAAAATGAAGTTTGCTGTTGCTATTTTGTTCGTGATAGCTCTCCTGGTAAGTAACACTTTTGAAAATAATGTAGTTCTTATTATATTATATTTATTAATGGTTTTGGTAGTACTATTTTCAGTCAGAAAGTTTTCTGTTTTGGTAATAAGTAAGTATTTTTTAGGCTGGAAATAAGGTACTTGCTCAAGGACCAGGTGGACAAGGTCAAGAACAGGGACAATCTGGAGGGCAAATGGGAGGTTCTGGCAGTGGTCAAATGGGAGGTTCTGGCAGTGGTCAAATGGGAGGTTCGAGCAGTGGTCAAATGGGGGGAACTGGAGGAATGGATTCCATGGGAAGCAGTGGCGGAATGGGTAGCATGGGGGGTGGTGGCATGCCAAGTGGAAAATAAATAACGTTGTTTTGAAATGTAAAGTCCTTAGACAATAAATATATAATATTAAATAAGTATCAATAATAGCGTATTTGTTTAATTTACTGTACAATTAAATTAAATTTTAAATTTAATTACATAATGCAATTCTGGCATTAGAATTACCCGGAGGTATGAATAATAAAAATTTTGATTGAATATTAAATAAATAAATATTACACATATTATAAAAACAATTGCTTTGAAAGTCTTTTGTGCCTGGAAACTGGATTTGAAAAAGGCGCCAAAGCTATTAAGAGAGTAGAGTATCGTTGAATTCGGCATCCCCGAAAACCACCGAGTATCGATTTTGGACTGATTTTTATGGACGCTGCCATTACCCCCCCCCCAATCACCCCCAGACAACCCCACAGAGTGCCCCCAGGGAAATCTAATGCTAGAATTGAATTCGGCATCCCCGAAAACCCCCGAGTAACGAGTTTGGAGCGCTTCCCATGGACTATGCAATTCCCCCCCAGAATGACCCCCCGGATACCCCCGCAGAGTCGCCCCCGAGCGCTCCCGGGTAATTCCAATGCCAGAATTGAATTCGGCATCTCCAAAAACCCTCGAGTAACAAGTTTGGAGCGATTTTCATGCACGCTGCTATTTCTCCCTTAATTCACCTCCCGCCAGAATCGAGTTTGGCAGCCCCGAAAACCCCCGAGTAACGATTTCCGAGCAATTTTTCCGAGTTTCCAGTCGTTCCTATAATGGTGCAAGTAATGATGCAATTGGAAAATGGATTTTTCAAAAAATGGCTGAATTTTTCGTCAAAATTGGAAAAAATCTTGTATATGTTATGAAACATGATTTTATGTAACTCGTGCGATATAAACTTGCACTCGTCATACTAAATAGCTATTTATATAACAAGTTTTGGAAAGAGTGTGTTTTAAGCACTGGACGCAAAATTATCCAACGAGGCGAAATCCAAGTTCGACAATGCATCGAGTGCTTAAAACAAGGATTTCTCAACGAATTTCATACAAGATTTTTTGTGAAAGCGGAGATTTTGATATTTTTATGCTTTTATTTATATTTTTAAACGTTTTGAAAAGTGGGCAGACAGAAGTGTTCATACATTGTTTACTGTCACATTTTTGACAGATAGATGCCATAAAAGATTATCAGTCATTTATTATTGTCAAAATTCCGAACACAAAAATTCATATTCCAAGAATGGTTACGATTACTGAGGGATCAATAGATGCTATAAATTTTTTATCAATACAGTATGCGCCAAAAGTATGGAATAAATTCAATAAAAACGAAACAATTATGTTTTGGGAAAAATCCTCGAACAGGCCGATTTTTAATTTAAAAAATACATATTTTAGCGTAAAATTCGATTTTTAAATGTCATTTGTTTTCGAGTAATGACGTCATCGATTTTTTTTAAATGGCAACACCATAATTTTTTCCTTGATTGTGAAAGATCGTTTAATTCTCTATCAAACAGTACTTAAATTTTGCCCTCTTACATAGGAAAGTTTTCGAGTAAATGACGATTGACTGTTAGAAAACGTAAATCAATTAAAATAAAGCAAAAACGTTATCAAGTTTAGTTTTTCGAATTCCATAGATCTTTTATGGATCACGTAGGTGAAAATCTTTGCAAAGTGTCATTGTCACACCGACTTTCTAATAAGTATTGTAAGCGACGTAGAAATTATTATTCAATTTAAAGTATTATGGCACATTTAACTGATACTCAAAGAAATGAAATTTTAATTCTTATCGGATACGGGAAAATGACTAGAACTCAGCAGGAAGTTTGCGATTTATTTAATGAAAAATATCCAGATCGCCCTATCAGCCAATCAACAGTCAGTAAGGTAGAGTCTAAATTTAGAGAAACTGGCAATGTTGTAAATATTCCAAAACCTGGACGTCCAAGCATTAATGAAAATCAGAAACAGAACATTTTGATAAGTATGGTGGATAATCCTCATAATTCTTCACGATTGGTTGCATTAAACAATGACACTAGTCAGAGCACAGTGCTACGTATCTTGAGGAAGGAAAAATATTATCCCTACAAAATTCAACTTGTGCAGGAACTCAATGGAGATGATCCCGATCGCCGCTTACACTTTTGCGAAATTCTAATGGATTTATGTCAAGGAAATAGAAATTTACACCGGCAAATACTTTTTTCAGATGAGGCCACATTTTGTCTGAATGGTACAGTAAACCGTCAAACTTACAGATATTGGAGTCGGGACAATCCTCATTGGATGGCAAAGGCACATACCCAACACCCCCAGAAATTAAATGTGTGGGCTGGAATAGTTGACGACAGAATAGTAGGACCTTTCTTCTTTGAAGGAACCCTTACAGGACAAAGATATTTAGAGTTTCTAGAAAATGGCCTTGTTCTAGCCCTTGCAGTAATTTTTCCTAACGATAATGACCCTGACATTCCTGACGATACCATATGGTTTCAGCAAGACGGTGCACCTCCGCACTATGCGTGCCCTGTACGAGATTTTTTGGACAACTGTTTTCCTGGGAGGTGGATCAGCAGACGCGGACCGATGGCCTGCAAGATCGCCAGATCTTACACCTCTTGACTATTTTTTATGGGGATACTTGAAGTCAAAAGTGTACATTAATAAACCACGTAATTTAGAAGAACTTCAAGAAATCATTCATAATGTGCAAGAAGAATTCCTTCACAGACTTGCGCATTGTCAAGAAGTTGGTGGATGGCAATTCGAACATTTAATTTAAGTATAAAATTTAATTAATTGTATTTTATTTTACATACCTCAGAATTGTTACTTTTTTATGGATAAAATTTACGTTTTCTAACATTCAATCGTTATTTACTCGAAAACTTTCCTATGTAAGAGGGCAAAATTTTAGTACTGTCTGATAGAGAATTAAACGATCTTTCAGAATCAAGAAAAAAATATGGTGTTACCATTTAAAAAAAAATCGATGACGTCATTACTCGCAAACAAATGACATTTGAAAATCGCATTTTACGCTAAAATATATATTTTTTAAATTAAAAATTAACCTCTTCGAGGATTTTTTCCAAAAAATAATTGTTTCGTTTTTATTGAATTTATTCCATACTTTTGGCGCATACTGCATATTTCGTAAGTACGCAGACCTTCATTTACTCAATACGGCACAGCAGTGATTTTTCCTGATCTATCGAAGTAATAAATGCTATACCCTGCCAGTGGGAATCAATACAATTTGAGGTATGCCAAAAAATATAGCACAATTCCTTGGACTCTCCAACGCCAATGAGTTCTCCACTTGTCATTGCTTCCGGCGCAGCTCTGCAACAATGTTGGCCGATTCTGGAACGGACATGGCACTTTTAAACCGACATGGAGGTTGGCGCTCAGGTTCAGTTGCCGGAGGTTATATCGAAAATTCGATTGAACAGAAAAACGAAATAACAAAAAGAGTCATAGGTCAGAAATATATACCAAATAAGAAATTGAAAGAAGTTCACATAGAAGCAGAAGTTAACAGTACTGCCACTACTAGCAATTTATTCATTCCGACTACTAGTACTTGCATTGCTGTTAGAGAAGAGAAGCTGGATGCCTCTAGTATTCACTTAAACAATTTACATAATTGTATCCGTAAAATTTATAATAAATAAATATTTTCATTGTTTTCAATGTTTCATTTTTACTTTTACATTTAGAAATTCTAATCAATATAAAAATTTGTTAATTTCGAAACGCATTCACAAAATAGTACATTATACTATAAGGGAGACAAATGCGTTATTTTGGCAGAGGTGCAATGCACCGAGGACAAAATAGCATCTCTCCCGAATGGTATATACTATTTTTTCCACGGTCTCATTAACTTAAAAACACATATTTTGTCATTATGAAGTAAATAGCACCAGAATTATTGTATTCGGATTTGAGCATTTATTTAGTAGTCGTTGAGTTATTGTCATAATTACAAAATAAACAAACAAAAAGAATTGTCAAATTAAGGTGCTAGTTTGGTTTAGTTTAAAGTTTGTTTAGTGCACAATGAATAATTGTGAGTCGGAAGAGATTGTGGAGGCTGCAAATATTGCAATAAGCAATTTGCTGCCTACGAAGTCAAGATACGGTATAGCCTACAATCGGTTCAAAAAGTGGTGCGCCGAGAAAAATGTTCAAGTATACAGCGAGAATGTTTTGTTGGCATACTTCAGAGAAAATGCAAAGTATTACAAGTCTTCCACATTATGAGCGCAATATTCCATGATTAAGTCATGCTTGATAATTTACGACAACATAGATATAAGCAAATTCCCCAAGCTGATCGCATTTTTGAAAAGAACCGGTGACGGATATCAAGCGAAAAAATAAAAAAAATATTGACAAAGGCTGAAATCGACCGTTTTCTATCAAGTGCAGATGACAAAGAATTCTTAATAATTAAGGTAAGATTACTTTTGTTGTTAGGTATTTCAATTATTAAGTATTTTGATTTTTTATAGGTTGGATGATATTGAGGATGTAGGCTCTTCCTTGATTGTAAAAATTCCAAACACTAAGACGAAGATTCCACGAACCTTTCTGGTTACCGATGTGGGAAATATGCTTGAATTGTTTCGAAAATACCTGTCCTTTCGTCCTCCCCACGTCAAGCATAAGCGCCTTTTTTTGTACTACAAAGCAGGAAAATGTAGTTCGCAACCAGTTGGTAAGAATACCATGGGAAAAATTCCGAGTGTAGTAGCTTAGTATTTAAAATTACCTGATGCTGCGTGTTATACTGGTCACTGCTTACGAAGATCTTCAGCGACATTACTGGCAGATGCTGGTGTGGATATCACGACAATAAAGCGTCATGCTGGTTGGAAATCAACGACAGTCGCTGAGGGTTATGTCGAGAACTCCATTGAAAATAAGACCAAAATTGCTAATCAGGTTTTAGTAGGTACCACTACTAGCGCAATCACAAAAACTGTAAATGTAAGCGAAAGTAATATTCCTTCTAATATTAATTTTGAAAATTGTACAAATGTAACATTTAATTTAAATGTCAATAAATAATTTCAATGTTATCTTTTTTTTGCATGAAAAACGTTCTTCATAATGTAAACTCCCTTGGGAGCATTATACTCCCTTGGGAATAATCGACTACTTCTGTTTTAATTTTAATATCATAGAAACTGATTTCTACTCCCGACCGTGGAAAAAAACTATTTCCTGATAAATTTTATGAAAATGTGACAAGTATCTGTTTTATTCGCGATCAAGATTGGAAATAATATTAAAATATATTATAAGAAATTGTTTTAGGCCCTGGTATTCGATAATTTACTACAAACAATGAATATATTTTAAAAATATGCTTATATTAAGTTTTTACAAATAAGTTAGTAATTTATTTATAAGTATGTTTAATCACCAATCATGCACTTTTTGCTATTATTAGAAATTATCATATAATAACATGCATTATGCATTTTATTTAAATCTCATCAAAATAGCGGAAGTAAAAAATTGATTTTTTGTAGCAACAGTTAGCTATATATACCATAAAAATTTTAAAAATAGTATCATTTTCTGTGTAACAACAGTTTAATCAAAATGAAATTCGTTCTAGCAGTTCTCTGTACTGTAGCTTTATTGGTAAGTAAAGTACACTAAGAAACATTGTAACAATTTTATAACCTACACTGAAATATGTAACATTGCAAAAGTAACTGACGGTAATTACAGATATTTTGAGCTGCTTATATTCCTTGTTATTAAAGTAAATAATATAGTAAATAGTATTGATGTGGACTTATTTTAGGCCAGCAATAAAGTACTTGCCCAAGGATCAGGCCAAAGCGGTGGTCAAGGTGGTGGTCAAAGCGGTGGTCAAGGCGGTGGTCAAGGCGGTGGTCAAAGCGGTGGTCAAGGCGGTGGGCAAAGTAGTGGCCAAGGAAGTGGCCAAGCTGGAGGATCCGGAGGAGGGCAAATGGGCATGGGAGGAAGCGGAGGAGGCATGGGAAGCATGGGTGGCATGGGTGGAATGGGAGGAGGTGGCATGCCAAGTGGAAAATAAACATTTGTTACTATTGTATATAATTAAGCAAATAGTATTAATAAATGGAAAAAAATAAAAAGTTGCAATTATTTTGTTTCATGAAAAATTTGAAAAGATATATAGCTACTTTTTCAGTTTGGATAAAATATGTTCCCTCACAAAATACATACATGAACATATTTTTATATACAGGGTGTCTGCTTTTATTTGTGTACAAATTCGTAAAAACTTTATTCCTCAAGATAATCAAAAAATTTTTTTTTATTTTAAATGACATTGAAAACCGCCTCCTCTGACCCTATCACGGCACTTAAGATGGCGATTCAAAACATGCTATGATTTTTTTTATACCCCCGAAAGTCAATAAAAGCGTTTAGCAATTTTTTTATTTAAAATCTGATAAGGTGGTGTTAATCAGGATCCCACAAAACCCCTATGTGTGAAATTTAAACAAAAACTATACAGAGTGTTTTCTTCTACATGTTCTCAAAGTTTTCTTTTTGTAAAAATTCATAAAAACTTTATTCAAAATAACGCAACAAATATTTTTATGTTTTAAATGGCATGGAAAACCTCTCCTTTTAATCCTATCACGGCGTTTAAGATGGCGATCCAAGTCCTGCTATGATTATTTGTATACCTCTCGAATTCAATAAAAATGTATAGCGATTTTTTTATTTAAAGTCTGATAAGGTGGTGATTTTATTAAATTTCGGGGGAAGTAGACACCCTGTATATGCTTGAGTAATTACATATGTCTAAATTAATTCGTGCAAATTTTATAAACAGATGCAATTAACTCAAATTATTACAGTCAAAGCCTCAACATCCTTCATAACAAATATAAATATGTTTGTATACAATTGTTATCATTAAATAATAAATTTGTATACTTAATTGCAATGCAATATCATGTGCCTAAAATATAAACACTTTTGACAAAACCTAAGGAAACAAGCAATTTCCCAAATGTAAATACAATTTTTTTCACAGTAATATGAACTTATAAGTATTTAAACACTGCGTTTTGAAAACATAGATAGATATATTTCTTCATCTAACAATGAAATTCACCGTTGCTGTTACTTTCATCGTGATCTTTTTGGTAAGTAAAATTGATATTTGTAAAAAGTGCTACAATATGAAAATGCAAAATTAATTCACTTGATGACCCAATATAGCAAAAAATCATTCTTTTCACATTTTTGTAGTTCGTTCAGGGTGGAAATGGGTCAAATGGTAGAGGCGGTTTCCGTCAATACGGTGGTCAAGGGCAATTAGGATTTGGGTTTAATGCTACTGGAGTTGCTAGCGTGAATAGCGGTGCCAATAGCACCGGAAGTGCTGGAGGAAGCGGGAGCGCAGGGTTTGGATTTTCAGGAGGAGCTAGTGGTGGAGGCAACTGCGGCACTAATGGTAGAAACGGTCGCTGATAAAATATATATTGCCCAAAAAATGCAAATTATGATTTAATAAAACCATTATACATATAAACTTCGCTTATTTTATTCTGTACCGCTGCTACACAATAAAAAATAACATTGAGTAAGTTCAAACTCATTTATGAATTTAACATTTTAATAAAGAAATGAGCTTATCTACACAATACTTGATTAGAGAAACCAAAATATATGTGAGTGAGAACATATTTGTAAAATTAACACCAACTGTTGTAGATATTACACAATTTTTCGCGATACCGTTTGATCAACGGTAATAAGAAATCAGTCCATAGCGGTAATAGGGGAATGCAAGAATAAGTTGTTCCTATGACGCCAGTATTTTAAAACGGGAACTGATTTACTTCCCGGTGTCTGTTGGTGAAGTTATTAGCGGTTATTGAGAATTATCTAGGTAAGGTATCATTTTCTATTTCTGTTTTCAAGTTTATGAAATGTTTCTTTCTTCATACGAAATAAGTGGAAACTATATATATTCTTCCACATCGGAAGAAAGTCTTCTAATTAAAATAATACAAATTCTGAAAAGTTCGAGGATAAACATAAACCTAACCTGAAAACGATTATTAATATAAAAAACAACAACAGTTACCGCTTCATTTTCATGTATTTCGGGTAACTTCAACTTCTGGATATTTTTCATTAAGCAATTCAATTGCTTAACGATAATAAATGTTATGATTTTATTAAGCCGTGTATGTTTCTTTTTGTACTAAATTTAGCGAGAATATTTTTTTTATTTGAGATGATACAGTTTTGTAATAATAATAATAATAATAATAATAATAATAATAATAATAATAATAATAATAATAATAATAATAATAATAATAATAATAATAATAATAATAATAATAATAATAATAATAATAACAATAGTTTATTCAAAACAATAACATAATATAGATATATACATGTTCTGCTAATAAAACAGTACAAATATGTTACAAAAAACAGCAATCGAACAAGTAAATAAACTAGTGAATCACTGAAGTGGTTACAAATACCACTTATGTGTGTTTAATAATAAGATTTAACCTTATTATTACCTACTATAATCCTAAACTAATATATGGAGACTCGTAGACATGAACACATAATTACATTTAATGTTAAAATACATAAACTACACATAATACATTTATTTATACGTACAACAAAAGACACAAATATGTAAATGTAATTATTTTTTGTAAACAATCACTAAAGGGGAACAAAAGCTAAACTTCATTTCTGTGGCTGACTATATTGTGAAAAGTGCCTCGACCTAATTCCTGAATCCAAAGCTTTACTCTACACTTATGACTTCATTAATAGGAATTATAGGAAAATTGATTTATATTACCAGAAATACCTTTGCAATGCAGTAAAAAATGCATTGTATTACTTGAAATGCGTAAGCACCTGATGATTGGAAACCTGATTCTGGTGTTGCGCGAACAAATATATTATCTTTTAGTCTTGGTAAATTATAATGTGAGAGGTAGTCCAAATAGACAAATAATCTGATCTGATTTTATTTGATTGTGCTTTTAAAGTGAAGTTATATTTTATTTATTAGTAAAATGCCGAAAGACAATAGTGTATCAGTGTGGATCAAGTCATGCAAAGAAATCTGTTTAAATATAAAAAAAGATTACTGTTTTGTATACGTTAAAATAATTTTTTTATTTGCATATTTTTAATATTTCCACTTCACAAGTGGATGGAGTTATATTTGTATGCATCCTATATTATATATTTCACTGTATCCTGTAATAAATATAATAATAATAATATTTCTACCCCTCCTTCTAATCACAAGGATTCGCTCAGAAATCGGACAATTGTGTGGGAGAAGGAACGACTTACGTTGGTAGGCCCTAACCACCATTCAGTGCAGGAATGAGGGAAACCTGGAAAACCGTATTAATTAAGGAGGTGGTCATACGTCGACCGATATCAATCTCTCACAGTGACCCAAGTCAACATTCTTTCACCTTACCATACCCTCAGAAAGAATGTTAATCCTCTCCACGAATGTAGCTGATATCGGCAGCGGGATTCGACCACTGACCGACTAATACAAGTTTTGAATAAATAAGTAAATGCCTTGAAAAATTTAATTGAATAGGCTAAAATTCAAAAGAAGTTTATACTAACACTTCTCCGTTGCTATTACTATGATTGCATTTTGGATTATTATTAAAATTCTTTCATTATTACTGTCATAATCAAAAAAATTTGAATTTTCTTTTGTAGCACTCGAAGAAGTTGAAATCATTTGCTCTTTGCTACTTCTATTGATATTAAGTAGGTACATCTTTAATAAAAACCTGTATATATATATTTATATATCCTTTTCCAATTATTGTAAATTGTAAATTTGTATATACCATCAGAAAAATTATAATACTTATGTGACAAACCTATAATTTCGTATATATTTTATTTAATTTGCAACAAAATTGCGGAAGTAGTAAACGATTGACTTTTTGCAACTACACTAAGCTATATAAACGTAGGCATTTCTTGAAAAACATATCATTGTATATACAGACACTCCTGATACAAAATGAAATTTGTTTTAGCAGTTCTGTGTGTTGTAGGCCTTTTGGTATGTATAAAATTATGTTGAAAAAAGTGTACTTTTGAAAATAAATGAATCGCAATTATTTTTCTTAATATCATTTTTCATATAAGTATGGTTACATTTTCCAAATTTTATGAGAAAAATCAGTCAAATCAAATTATGCTATATATGAATAATTAATTAATTAATTAACTAATTAATTAATTGGGCATCTACTGGTAGTGATATATTATTTGTTTTGACAAATTAAATATTAGAAGATAATTCAATATTTACAGACTAGCAAGTCGCTTGCTCAAGGACAAGGTCAGGGCAGTGGCCAAGGGCAAGGTCAAGCTGGAGGACAAGCTGGAGGTGAAGCAGGAGGTTCTGCTGGAGGACAACTGAGTTTTGGTTTTAATGCTGGCATGAGTGGAAGTGGAAATGGAAGTGGTGGTCTGGCTGGAATGGGAACTGGTGGTATACCTAGTGGAAAATAAAAGTTATTTATTTTAGCAGTAAAAAAACAAATATGAATAAATATATATATAATAGTAAAATCCGTGTGTACTTATTTATCTTGTAATTTCTTATCTAGGAAAAATATACTTTTTAATATTTTCAGCATTAAGTACAGCATTATTTAAAAATTTATATTTAAAAAATAACATGGAAAAAATTTTTAACTACATTAAAGATATATCAATTCAATAGAATAATAATATATATGATATAAATATATTCTTGGCATATTGGTGTATTAATCTTGATATTAGTATAGCTTTCTTTGCCTGTACTGCAAAGTCTGACTAACATATTTAATAAGTTATAATTTGCCGACATTTTTAAAGTCAATTTGATTATTTTTATTTATCTAAATAGCTAAAATTCAAATGATTGCCGATATAAAATTTTATAAAAAATATGTGGGTATTTATAAAATAGCAATGTGCAAATGTTCATAAGCCATGAAAATTTTCACGGAGAAATTTTAAATTTTTTATGAAATTACCTAAAATGTACTTATTTTGATGTATTTGGAATCATTGAAAACGTTAGTGGATTAGGGTTTTTCTATAATTTGAGACGTAGCTTCAATGTTTCAGCACGTACGATAGCTTTGGAAATCTAAAACATTAGTTTTTAATTCTCAATAATATTTGCAAATCAAACATCTATTTCATTATATTTCATAAACGAACCAATAGTAACTTGTATATCAATTTTAAAATAAGTCCATTACGCAATTAATTAATTAATCAAATTTAATTCTAAAATTTTTTATTATAGGAAGCAAGATATTTTATTGAAAATTGTTTTAAATATTACGTAATATGTCAAAACAATTTTTTTTAGACTGTGGCCTTAGAGAATGCAAAATTTCTACTCTAATGATGTTATAAACTACGTTGTTTTAAAAATAATGTTCTTAATTAAATATCCTTGTGCTTTCTCGTAAAACAAATAGTTTTTAGAGTTACTTTCAATTTATTCTACAATAAAATAAAATATGTATCTCTACTGACTGTTTTTGTGATAAAACTAAATAGATTGGTTTTTATTAAAAATAGCAGTGAATATTGAAAACACTAATTAAACTTCCTAACCTAATCTCCGTATCTCCGCCGCTGGATATCGTATTTGTGAGTCAACTCAATATACCTACCTCTTAAATGTCTCATTTTATTGTTTATATTAATTCAGCAGTAGTTTCTTTTTTATTATAATTAGATAAATCAATGGCTCAAAGTTCATCAATTTATATCAAACATATTTAGAAACTTTTCAGACAATATTTATTTCTTGTAATTTCAACAAGTCAAACCGCCTTGAAAACGAAGCTTTCTGAAATCGCATCAAACATATATTTCCAAGTGAATATACGGAAAAAGCTTATACAGATTTATTGTGTCTTCTAGTGCAATTGCAATGGAAATATGAATCTCTAATTATTGGATCCAAGGGAAAATATATTTTAATTTTAAAAGTTCATGAACCGCAAAAAATAATAAGTACTTCCGTTCAGTCACAATTTTTGTACTAATTTTTTTATCGCTTCCGTACACTTTACATAATAAATATTTTGACAGCCCATTCAACTATCCTAATATTGTAATAACATAGTAGCCGTATAATTTACGTAGTGGTATTAATTTATTATTTTTATTTAAAATTTCGTATTGAAATTGAGGAAGTAAGATGTATTTTTTTCTGTGCTGCCAGAACTATTTAAAGGCCGCGATTTTTGGTAAAAGTATCAGTACATTCACATTCGTGGTGAAGTAAACAGTAGCTCCATCTACCTCAAAATGAAACTCGCTTTAGCAGTTCTTTGTATCGTCGCTCTCTTGGCAAGTACATCTACATCAACGTTAAATATATCTTAAAACGTTTATCTAACTATAATTGAAATACAATTCCATACATTTTTAGGCTGAAAACAAGGCTCAAGGTCCAGGCTTCGGTCAAGGAGGTGGTCAATCGGGTGGCATGGGAGGAGGTCAATCAGGTGGTATGGGAGGAGGTCAATCAAGTGGAATGGGTGGAAGCCAATCAGGTGGCATGGGAGGAGGCCAATCAGGTGGTATGGGAGGAAGTCAATCAAGTGGCATGGGAGGAGCCCAATCAGGTGGCATGGGAGGAGGCCAATCAGGTAGTATGGGAGGCGGCCAATCAGGTGGTATGGGAGGTGGTCAGCCAGGTGGTATGGGAGGCGGACAATCAGGTGGTATGGGAGGTGGTCAGCCAGGTGGTATGGGAGGCGGTCAATCAGGTGGTATGGGAGGTGGTCAATCAAGTGGTATGGGAGGTGGCCAATCAGGTGGTATGGGAGGCGGACAAATGAGTTCTGGTATGAATATGGGAGGTAGTGGAGGTTTTGGAGGAAAATGAAATCATATTTGTTAAATATCGACTTGATATAATAAATAGCGATAAATATTTGATTGTTTTATTTTTTTGTTATTCATATGTACGTCTACTAGATTCTAGATTCACTTATTACATTATTTAAGAGTACGTCAACCTAAATAGCACTTGCTTTTTTTTTAAATTAAAAAAAATTCTTATCTCGCTTTGCAAATAACATACATAATTGTATATTAAACGTACATAAAACCTATAAATACACGTTTATATTCCAACATTTTCTGGATATCCGCCAGAAAGACATTTTAAATTATAAAAATTCTTAAGTACATATAGCTTAATGTAAAAATATCAATTTAAGTTTTGATATATGCTTCAGTTGTTATTTGATTTATAGAAATTTTCCAGGTTGTTATTCCGTGACCTAGGTCGCTGCCAGTAACAGAATTGACGTGTACATCACTAGCCTTACTTGAAATTCTTTGACCAGCCTTGTTTTTCTCCAGTAAGTACAGTGCATTTATTTTATTTGTTACTTATTTGTAAACGTTAATTTATCAAAACACCGTATTAATCAAGAAAGTTTACTTTTACAAGCTGCTAATTTGTAATATTTTTACAGGTCAACTGACAATTTTAGAATTTAGTAGCATTATTTACATTAGAGAATCCTATTTGAAATATTCGATGCACCTAGGAAAAATTGTTTTGGTTTCAAGTAAAGCGCACCAACTATTAAATGAACAATTACTTGAATACAATGCATTTTAAAGAAAATTGAAAAGAATAATTATTTATTCAAAATAATCGAAACTTAAAACACCTTACGTTTTTTTATAATTAAGACAGTGGCGTACTATTTCTATTGTAAATAAAAGAAGAATGGCACATCGTTTCTATGTCATTGGTGACATTGGGTATATTTAAACAAACTAAGTAATTAGACCTACGGTATCCAATTGCAACCTAGAATTATTGTTGTTTTATCAAGAAGGGTTTCCAAATAAATAATTTTTTTTTTCTTCGACTTGTCTTGATCCTGTATCTCGGAAGAAATGAACTTTTAAATATTGATATATTTGGGTAAATCTCATTTATTTTAACTGTACAATCACGCTTTCTAAGGATGCCAGTATTACCTCAAAGACCCTGTATATCTTTAATGCAAACATTGGCGCATCCGCCATAATTTCGAAAAAAAATTATAAATTATGTACTCATATTTTTTTATTTCGTAGTCATCTGTTAGTTATATAAATACAAACACAACAAATTTGAAGTTGCTTGTAACGCGTTTTTATCGAAGATAATGCTAGGCTGCATGGAACTACACTAATGAAAAATTTCCATCCTAAAATTGCAATAAATAAAATTATTCACGGTTGTTGTACTTACGGATGTTCTGGGAAAAACAATGTGAGAAGTTAGATTACGAATTTTTCCACTAAACTGAAGGATGAGTCCGCAGAATTTAAATATAAATAGATTGCACAATAATATGATAAACAATGCGTACGATTTGTACTGCACCGTAAAATTTACAATTTTTCGCTGCTCAAGAACAGCTTAAATAGCCTGAAGGCATGCCGTTTTCCAACAGTGAATGTTTATCTTCAGTAAAAAATCAAAATGAAGTTTGCTCTTGTGCTCTGTGTATCTGCTTTGATTTTGGTAAGCAACAGTTTTTTGCCATTTGATCCAGTGTGGTTAATAAAATCAATAATAAGTATTTACAACCTACGCGTAATTAGAGAAGTGCTTCTTTAATGTGATATCAAAAACTCTAATGTTTTATGTGTATGTACGTAGCAAATTAAATTGAAAATAGGAATTTATAATCATTTGAACTGAACTGAATTTACAATATTTCAAATAATTATAAGGTTACATTAGACACCATCTGAAAAAAAAACTAAAAACAAATTTCAAATGTGAGGTTTTGTAAAACTTATAGGACAATAAATAAATATTATTATTTTGGTGTAAGAAATATTCATTTCATCTACAGGTTAGTCAATATTTAACTGATTTCTGCCAATGAAATTAAGGTACAGTTTAATCATAAAAAACACAATTTGGTTATAGAGACATTTTTAAATAAACAGATGTTCATATAGAACCTATTGGTTTATATAACATAGGAGGCCATGGTTAATAAATAATTTAATATCAGCAAATACTATACTAAAATAAAATATATTTTTAATATATGATATAGGGTGCTTCTTAAGTAGAAGGTGTATTATTTGTCCAAAGATAGGGGTTGTTATATAAATTAAATATGGTCTTAGAACAGCCGCTACAGCATGTCAAAAATAAAACAAAAATCAGTTTTTAATTTATAAACTGCTTGATATAATTTAATCATTATTTGTCAACAAATATACATCCCTCTGTATAATATTACAAATAAAATAGGTCATCATATGCGCCATTGTATTATCTTCACTTTTTGTTTCTTTACACTTTTTTATATTCCAAACCGATTAACAACAACATTTTGCTACTGGATTTTGCAAAAAATTGAAGAAAATGTTGACTTTACCTCTGTTGTTTACCATCAAAGCTAATTTTTCCAGAGAAGCTGTAATGAACTTCGACAATAAACACGTTTGGTCTGATGAAAATCCTAATGCCATAATGGAATCTCGTTTTCTTTGAATATATGGGTGGGTATTATTGGAAATTTTCTTGTTGGGCCTTAGTTTTTACCAAGAACTTTAACCGGCGCCTCCTACAGACATTTTTTTGAAAACGTCTTATCTGAACTACTTGATGATCCCTATGCGCTAAGACGACGAATGTGGTTCCCCCATATTTTAGTTTGACTGCTCGTAAATTTTTAAATGAAAGATTTGACAATAACGCGATTGGACGAGGCACTCAAGAACCAGGTTAACCCTGGCCACTCAGATCACCCGATATGAACCCTATTGATTTTTTTTGTCTACGGACATCTCAATACATTAGTTTACAAGGTTCACATTGAGTCTGAGGAGCACTTAAGTCAACAAATTGTAACTGGTTGTGATAATAACTACTCCTAATTTTTGTACGTGCTCGAACAGATGTTTATCTGTTTAGTACTAAACTGCTTGGCATTTTATATTGTTCTTTTAGTTTAAAATATATTCAGTAGTATTTAGAAATCGGCTGAAAACAATCTAACTATTTAACTTCTTTTTTCAGAATGGTACTACAAACAGTGCTCTAGCACAAAGACAGTCAGGAGGAGGACGACCACAACTTGGAGGGGGTAGAGACAGTGGACGAGAACCCACCCCACCCCAAGACCAAGGTCAGTCCCCCGGACAAACCCCAGGTCAATCAGGAACACAACCTCCAGCTGCAGAACCATCGCCATCACCATCTCCAGAAGCAGGACAAGGTGGAGCCTCTCCAGCTCTACCAGAAGCACCAGCATCAGGCCAGGAAGGGCAGGCACCTTCTGAAGAACCTTCTCCTGCAGCTGCTGCAGGTGGAGGACAAGCCGCTGCTCCAGAAGGTGAAGGATTAGGAGGAGAGGATGAAAACGTTGGGCAGGATGTCGGGCAAGGTGTTGATCAGGAAGTAGGTGGTCCAGCTTTAAATAGACCTAGTGGATCTTCAGCTGGTGGAAATTCAAGAGAACAAGGAGGTTCCGGTTCCAGTTCCGGGTTTGGTTCCAGTTCTAGAGGAAACGGAAGGCCAGGGAGAAGCCTATTGTAAAATTATGTCAACGTAAAATGATATATTTATGATATTTATTGTGAATAAAATTATGGGTAAATGGTAATTACAAATTCTCTTGAAGTATACTCGTATGTATATATATTTATTATAAAATAAACCTCTTTTCTGACATTATATTATTCTAAATTAATAAAAATAGTTGTTATGCTATTTTTACATGATATTTACTGGAAATTTTTAATTTACATATTATGGTATACGTACGTATACTTACGTTAATAATACAATGTAGTATTTTGAAACTACTTTTATTCAATTTATTATGAATTTTTACAGAATTTTTTATGTGATTTATGTTGCACATGCGCAGAGACACATCAATCCAATCTAATACGTTTTAGTTGTATTAAGGTGTGATAGACAAACCTATACATTAATAATGACTTTTTGTGGAATATTCGGAAAGGAGTAAGTATAAGATTATACTGCAAACTAATTTTTTTAATATATTTTTTTTGTTAACACAACAGCTCTTAAATTTAAACAGATTTTATGGCTACAGACTCCTTAATATTAGTTTCTGAGGTTTGTCCTCCATTACTGTCCTTGCATACCATTTGACATTGCATCCCTTGGTTTCCCTGCATGTTTCTAGATTGACCCTGTCCAAATGCTCCAGATTGGCTAACAGATCCGTCTTGACCTTGCTGTCCCATTGGATTGAACCCACCGTTAAAAGAATTCATAGGCGCTGGTCCAAAGTTCGTGGATGAACCTTGGTTGTATTGACACTGTACCCCCTGAAATGAAATAAAATGTGTTTTAAATAATCGATACATATGTTGAAATTAGAGAAAAATATGCATTTATGCGGTAAATTTTAAAAAAACCTTAGGCAATATATATTTATGAACATTAAATTATAATTATATATTAAAATTATATATAATTTTTTTAATATTTCACACGTACAATTTTTTAAATGTAGGTCTTTAAAAACTTACAGTTACCAAAAATATGCTTATAATAACGAGTTTCATAGTCATAATCCTTATATATTGACAAAACATCCGCTGGTATAAAAATTGCATTCGCACCTTTAACAATACAATAAGTGACAAAAGAATAATTTTCTTTGCCACATAAAAATGTAATCATTTCCGGATGGAAAAAATTTTTAGCACGCTTCCATTTCCGGGTCGAATTATGTACTTACGTTTTTGCACTGCACTTGTTTAATAAAGTTAGCTTAATTAAACCATATTTTAGTAAGCACGGAAATAATTATTTCATATTTTATTCATATGCATAATGTTACTGTTAAATGTGTTTATTTTACATTGTGAAAAAAAAGTTAGTATCGAGCAAAATTTCGACAGATGCTATCAAATATTTTACTGTTTTATAAGTTATTTTTTATATAAAACGATAAAATAACATTTTATCGAAAAAAGAGGAGAGAAGATTTCGGGAGACGATAATGACATTTTATCGTCCTATCAACAGTGTTGACGACATCGTGGAAAAGTGTTCCAAAATGACAGGGATTGGAAAATCGACTATCTACAGACTTTTAAAGGAAACAAACAATGAACAAGATACTGTAAATCCCCCAAAATCATCTACAGGGAGGTCGAAAGTCGTTATAGATGATTTATTCAAAAATGTCATTCGCAGAAAAGTACACTAATTTTATTTTCAAAAAGAAATACCATCGCCAAACAAAATTTTGAGTGAACTTTCAGAGGACAACGATTTGCCAAAAATTAGTAGAAACAAATTATGGGCCGTCTTACAGTTGAATTTTTGCTGGGAAAAGCAGAACAGAAAGTCAGTTCTTATCGATAAAGATGAAACTATTTGTTGGCGAAGATCCTACTTAAGATCAATTAGAAAATTCCGTGACGAAGGGAGGAATATTTATTATCTACATGAAACTTGGGTCAACGAGGGATATACTGTAACAAAAGTATGGCAAGATAAAAATGTAAAAAGTTTTCGATAAGCATTTTTGGATGGACTTTCAATAGGGTTCAAGGCACCTTCAGGTAAAGGGCGAAGATTAATAGTGACACATATATGTAGTGCCAGTGGTTTTGTAGATGGCGGTTTACTTTTATTTGAATCTAAAAATACAGGTGACTATCACGAAGACATGAACGCAGATGTTTTTGAAGAGTATTTTACACAGATGATGAATCTTATTCCTCCGGCGTCTGTAATTGTCATGGATAATGACAGTTACCATTCACGGCAGACCGAGCGAACGCCTAAGACTGCTTGGAGGAAAGATGATATAATTCAATGGTTATCCGGAAAAAACATTTTAAAACAAATATAGTGAAAAAGGAACTTTTGACATTTGTCAATCTTAATTTAGATTAGAAAAAATATGTTATGGATGAAATGGCAATAAATCGCCAAATAACGGTACTACGGTTACCACCTTATCACTGTGAACTTAACCCAATCGAATTAGTCTGGACGCAGGTAAAATGAGATGTAGCGCGAAATAATACGACGTTTAAATTAAGTGACGTGAAAATTTTGTTAAAAAATTTCTTGGAACGAGTAACTGCAGATAACTGGCAAAGATGTATACATCATGTACAAAAAGAAGAGGAGAAAATGTGGGAACTCGATAATTTAATTGACGTTACTGTGGAACCTATCGTTATCAATCTAGGAGGCGAAGATAATTCATCAGAATATTCAGAGGATGAATTTTAATATACCTACTTTTTTATTTTCTTTATTGTACATTTATACAACACTACATTTACTCATCATAATTTGAATTTTTAAAATGCATATATTTTTGTATGGAATAAAAGTTTATTCATTGAATTTAAATAAATATTTTGTAATAATATTGAATAATTTTATATGAATTACTAAAAACCCTCTTAACCCGGTTATGATGCTTAAAGTAGCCCCTAATTTTGAAATGCTGTTTTTATATTGTTTATTTATAAGAGAAATGGATCGAGAAATTAATAATAATAATAATAATATGTCTTTATTAACCAATTTAGATAATATTATACAAAGAAATATTAATTACGGGTGGCGATATCCAACTAAGTTGCTCATTGAAGCGGCATAGACAAAGACGGATTGTCGGGGATTAAATTTTAGCTACCTGCTACAATTTAGTACGGTTCGATCACACAATGTTTTTTTAAAAGTACACCTCATCTATACCGATAATACATCATATAAAAATATTGAATATAAACACCAGTACTACATTTATTCACGATTTGCATACATAATAAGCTTTTATTACTCTCTTTCATTTCTAAACAGACTGTAAACAAAGTCATGTCTTTGGATTGTCATTGAGTGTGTGGTCGTTGTAGCGTCAACACTTATACAGGCTGACTCAGAACTTATCTAAAAAAAAAATAGGTAGTAAATGCGTCATGAAAAATGGAGTCAATATCGTATAAAATATTTTTTTGTAAAGGGCGATTTCAAATAAACGATTATTTATCTTATTAACTTTTTTGTGACGCAGTTTTTCAAATATCAGAAATGACTGACTTATTAATTATAGCAACTCGCAATTTATGAGTATCGCTTTAATTTATAGTGAAGTGAAAATGCTTTAGCAGGACGACTTCCCAGTAAATATATGCCAAATGCAGTTACTTTTACAACGGTGTGCAGTGAGTGCAAGTGCACTGCAAACGCAGGCGTGACGCGGGAAATTTGCAATCAAATCGTGGAAGAGATAAGAGGTCCAGGATGTCCACGACGTATTGCAGCACTAGGCTCAATTATCCGTACTATGTACAACATGTTCAAGCATTAATACCAAGGCATTGGACGAAGAGGACCGGTACCACGGCCGCAGCGATCTTCTGACTTTAAATCATTTGGATTTCTTTTTGTGGGGATATTTAAAAAATAAAGTGTATCGCAACGAAGTTGCTGCCAATAACAAACATTTGTGTCTGTAGAAACTGGGCAAGACAGGTCAAACATTTTGTTGCTGTAATATCAGGTATGTCAAACTATAATATTAATTAAAACCACAAATTAATACTATTAATAATTAATAACAACAGTGGCAAAAGCAGTTGCTCAATTTGCTGTATAAAATAGGTGTATTGAAATGTTAATTATTTCCTTCCTTGCATGCTTTGCCTTGTCAGGTTTTACAGTGCACTAGTTTCCAATGTTGTCCAACTGCCTTTTTGATTTTTTTATTACAAAATTACATTTTAAGAGTCTCCTGTACATTGATATTCTTTTATTAGTTTTGAGTGATCCTGTATATATTTATTCTATTATTCTATTTGAAAACAGCTAGAGCAAATGCTGTTCGATTTGCACCGATTAGTGTAATATGTTCAAATTATCATCGTTATCAGAATTTCTTTAATATTTTTTGTTCTAACGTACGTAATATTAAAAGATGCACTTTCAACGTGGATTGACTCATTTGTGCCTGGGTAGATGTTACTGTGTATAAGTATAAATGTATAAAATATTACTTTCCCTTGTTTGTTTATTATTTTTTCTGTTTATTTGTGTTGATTTATACCTACATGTAATTCTTTTGGTGATGTCATCTTTTAATTTTTTGTTTGTTTCTACCATGTAATTGGGTATCCGCTTATCTTGATAGTTGTATCAAATAAAAAAATAAAACATAACATAATGAACAATCAATATTAAATTTGACATACAAGTATAAACAAACGTCACTATAAATTTATAGAAACTTTCGGGGGTACTAAAAAGGTTTTTGAATTGTAATGTATTTTGTAAGCAAGAATTTTGTTTATTTCACACATTAACACTAAATATACAAGAATAAGTGCATTTTTTTAAACATATTAGACAATTAAAATTCGTTGAAATATTTGGATTCGCTAATAGTTAGCAGTAACGAACAGTTAGATATATTCGTACTCGAGCAGGGTTAGTAGTTGGTGCCAGAAACCCCCGAACCACCTCCCTGCGCATTATTGTGTCCGTAGGTCCCAGATGCCCCAGTAGACCTAGACGACATTCCCAATGAGCCCAGCACCCTCCCAACGCCTCCAACAGTACCTGCGCCGTCATTTTCGTTAGTACCGCCACTGTGGCTGCTACCATCGTTGGTGGCTGAACCGAATCCACCCCCTGAAGAGCCGGTTGATTGAGCCGCCACTGAATGGAAACAAGTACCAGCCTGTAACATGGAAATTCATAAAAATGCGTTTATATTCACCAGATGTGGAAAAGTATTTGATAGTTTTCTGTTAAATGATAAAAATTTACGAGCTTAGTCATCGTGATGACAATAAGATGGTCGTTCAAACAGTTTGGAAATAATCGGTTTAGTAGGCATATATAGGATGTTTTTATGTATATCTATTAATTTTATAAAGATTTTGCTTGAAGCACATTAGATTCAAACGTCTGGTCTGAACGAATGGTCTAGAATCTAGATTTATCATTTTTCAAGTAAAAAAAATTGTAAAATCCTTATAGTTTCCGAATAAAACATTATTAAAGTTGAAGTATTTTTAACCTTTACATCGTTGGGCTACTGAGGTCTCTAGCCACGCGATTCCGAATATTGAAATCCGATTTCTTTTTCATTAGTTTTTCAAGTGTCGAAAATTGCATCTCGTAGTTGATGGATATCGTCTTAATTTAATGCTACGTGAAAATGCTTTAGCAGAACGGTTTCCCGGTAAACATGTGCCAAATGCAACTACTTTCACTGTGGTGTGCAGTAAGTGCAACGCGAGGGAAATTTGAAACCGAATCGTGGAAAAGATAGAGATCCAAAGCGTTCAAGGCGTATTGCAGCAGTGTGGCGTATCATGCACGAGGCTCGATTATATTCGTATCATGTACAGCGTATTCAAGCATTAATACAAAGAGATTGGACAAAGAGAACCGGTACCATGGCCGCCATGATCTCCTGATTTTAAATCATTTGGAATTCTTTCTGTGGGGATATTTGAAAAATGAAGTGTTTCGTACCGAAGTGGATACTATGACGATTTACGCAAACGTATCTTAGTTGCCGTCAGTAACTTACGAGTTCAAAACGGACAAGAAACAGAAATATTTGTGTTAGTTTGTAAAAACAGGGTAAGGCGGGCCCAAAATGTTCTTGTCGTGACATCAAATATGTGAAACTGTTTTATTAATTAAAACGTCAAATTAATTCTATTCATAATTAATAACAATAGCGGCAAAAGTAGTTGAATTTGCTGTATAAAATAGGTGTTATAAAATGTTATTTATATCTTTTCTAAAGATTTTCTTTTTTTTACAAAATTGTATTTGTAAGAGTGCATTCAATTTTTTTAAAATAAGTTTTGAATCACTTCTGTATATCTAGACTATATGCCGAATTCGAATAAAGAAAGAAATATTATCAGAGATTATATACTTCAAAAGTAAATCTATACTGAACATAAACTTTAACTTACCATATAAATGACCAATAAGGAACAAATTATGAAGTACTTCATGATGATTGTGTATGCTTCTTCGAACAACTTATGATTTATTTTTGTCAGGTTTCTCTATTTATACTAATTTTTGCATACAACAAGATGATCACAATTTTTTACCCAGCACAGATTTGACCAGAGATTTTTTAATTAACATTTTCCAATCGACTGGTTTTTATTAGTTTTGCGAAATACTCATGATCTGTTAAATTGCAAATTTCTAAAAATATATCAAAAGTGCATATAGGATAACTAATTTTTTTGGCAATATAAATATATATACAAATGCCTACTATTTTTTTTTCAAAAACAAACTAATGCTCATTTATAAACTTGGTCAATTTGGTTCCCAAAGCAAAAATCATTCAGAACATACTCATTTGTTCTATTATTTATTTTTAACAGTAAACATGTAAGGAGCACGAGAACTGTAGACATTTTAAATCAATAAAATATTACTTAATTTTCGTTATTTATTTCTTCCATACACATTACAAGTTGAAAAAATGCGCAGGAGACTGTGCTGGCTTTGTTTTAGCTGAAACAGCAAACATTTTTATAACAATTGTGGCACAAATTTTCTGATTTTCAAGAATGTATAGGGGTTCCAATTTCGTTGTAATTGCAGGGTATATCAAAACTACAAGAGGTCGAAAAATGCGGTTTTCACAACATTGAACTCTCTTTCGAGAAACTTAAAATGAAGCAATCAGAATTTTCATAGACCTCTTCGCTTTTGAGATACAGAACGAAATTTAAAAACCAACTCGGAAATTGACATCTATACCATTACTTATGCCGATGATCTTACCATGCTGATTCGTGGAAGGTTTGATTCGAAGCTGACATGGAATCTTCATTTAGAGAGAAGACTATAAAAGGCGTACATACAAAAGATTGCCTGCCTAAGCATAACTGGATCTATGTATACGATACCCACCATAGCAATGGAGGTGATGCCATGTCTGCTACCTTTGAATATTTATCTAAAAGAAGTGGCTTCGACAACTATGCTTCGTTCAAGAAATACTGGAATTATACCTGATGTAGGATTTGGAGAAGTTAGGAGTCGCCTGTTTAATGGGGTCGTCAGAAAGATGCCCCTTTTGCGGTCTCAATATTTTTGGACCTGGTCCCTCCAGTACGCTTCCGATGTCAGCATTTGTTGAAATTATCAAAGAGGACACCCAAAAATAGTTTAGGAAACGTTGGAGCAGATGGCTGTCAATTTGCTAAGGAATTCCTAGAGTACCCCTGCAAGGATATAGCCAAAAAGTACCTGGCCATGTCTAGGACATCTCTATTACATGAGGAAGCGTGAAACACCTCTTTGTAGGGGTTGCGAACAGGAAGACGAGACAGTACTCGATGCACTCTGTGAGTGCACTGCTATCTCGTCAATAAGAGAATCCATTGTTGGGAAAACGATGGCCTTCTATGGCCTACATTATATAGATCTCCCTGAGCAACGTCAGCACCTTTTTATTCTTATTGGGTTGGTTGACGGCTTAGGTGGATTGATCTCCTAAAAGGAGGTGGCACAAGGAACCCAATGAGGCCTAAGCGCTGTAGGTCCAGAGATTCCAGAAGGGGTTCTTTGTATCTCGGAGCTGGGCGCTGTATATTTTTATGCCATTCAATTGCATTATATTTTTCCTTTATAATGCTATATAATAGATGCTACTTTTATATATTGACAATTGTTAAAAAAACCGTTAAACTGATAAAACTGATGTTGCCTGGTGGATAGTTGGCCATGCATTTTTATATAATTATACAAATATGATTCATGAATATGTACTGCTACCATCTTTTTTCTTCTTTTTCAGCTGTGTACTTATTACCATATACGATGTGTACGTTATTGCTTGTGTAAGATTTCTTAGATATCTTATTTCTAAAATATGTTAATTATTCTGTAGTCGAATGATGAAAACGATTTTTTTTAAAATATTTTCTTGTATTATACGGTGCCCAGTGACACAGTGAATATACAAAATATGAAATAAAACAATATAAATTAGAATTTATTTTGGTAACAAAACTTGGTATTCAACAACTAACAATTTTGTATTGCCACTTTGAACATAGTAAACGTAAATTTAGCATTTATAAAAATACGTTTTTTTTGTTAAGGTCTGCATTATATCAAGAATATTATTTTCTATTGCCAAGTCTACAGAAGTAATATCTAAAAATTAAATAGGTACATTTGTTGCACCAAGTGTAATATAGTAATGTGTTGTTTTTATAAAATAGTTATGCTACAATAAATAAGCGGATTAAGTGGCGCCTTCTACTAGTGACGTCAAAATTAGTTAAAAATTCTTATTTGCCGTACCTAAAAACATAATTGTGCCATATTTTTTTTAATACTCCGACAGTTATTGAGATATTTCAAAATAAAATTCTAGCATTGAGCGTCCTGTATTTTTGAAACCAGCAACATTCGGATGAGGCATATTTGGCTCATTCGACTTTTTTTGCTCATCAATATCTCCAGCTCCGAGATTTCCCAACCTTTGACAGACACCCTGTATAATAAAGGATGGTTTAAGACAAACGCAATGCTATTTGGAACTACTTCAATTAATGTATCCAAATTATCGATAACAGACAAAACATCGCTTATATAATAATAATACTTTATTGGCTAAGAAAAAGATACAAAATTTGTACATATTATTTATTATGGCTTTGGCTATGGCTATTTGTATATAGACTTATATTGGTGAGATCTGCTTGCCTAAATCCGAGAGAATGCCCACAATTTTTTGGACAACCTGTACAGCCAGAGAAAAAAATTAGACAATTGTTAGTAAAGTTGTTTGTTTCTACACAGAAAAATACTATGCAATTTAATAAAAAGACCACGGATAGTGTAGGCATTCGAGCTTAACCAATTATAATTCGATCAAATGATGCACCTTATTTAAATTCATATTGAATATTTTATCAATCAACATAGTTAATAGTTTTTACAACACAGTTTACGGTCACGGTTAGGCCGGTAGACCGTAGATTAGCTGTGTGCAGAGGATTAGCACCTTCTCTACGTGTAGGATAGAAGAACGTTGTCTTGGATCAATGTCAGAAATTGGTATCGGTCGGCGTTTGACCATCCCCTTAATTTATGAGGTTCTCCAGGTTTACCTGATTCCTACATTGAATGGTGGTGAGGGCCTACCGATGTAAGTAATTCCTGGACGCAAATGTAGCATTCTTAATAATAATAATATGCCGCCCTTTTTTCTTGGTTAATCTTCGTGATTAGAATGAGGGGTAGAGATATTATTATTTTCTCTGCTAAAGACGAGAACATTATAAAATATGAATTTTGAACTTTAAAAGCTCAGGCTACTTTGATTGAAATATTAAATTATATTTATTAAAATGCTTGTTACTTCTAAACTAAACCGAATCGGGCCCATGTTTATATAAAAACAAGTCATAGAGCTTCTATGCATAGATACTGAAATATTCACATTATAACATGCGAGAGTTTATGTTGCTGGCTATCTCTGGGGTCCCTTAAGGATCGATTCTCGGCCCGCTATTGTTTCTAATCTGTATTGATGGCATTGTCCGGAACCTGAATTGCGAAACCCTCCGGTTTGTTTTGATTTGTTATTAAATAATAAATATATACAGGGTGGCCACATGAAAAAGAAACAGAGCCATTTTCAGGAAATGGCATTTTTGACTCCGCCACTTTCACCCCCAAACAAGGGTAAGGATCACCCCAAAATATTTAAATGGCATTGGGGGTTGAGTAATATTTATTTTGAAAGCTCTTACAAGTGTAGCGCAAACGCAGGCGTTACGCGGGAAATTTGCAACCGAATCGTGGAAGAGCAGGAGATCCAGGATGGACGGCACGACGTATTTCAGTACGAGGCTCAATTACAGTGCTTTCGAAAAGTAACGAATAAATTCATTATTTTTTAAATTGAGAAGTTTTCGAAAAAATCCCCTGGCACGTTGATTTTGTTTTTAAAATAGGCACTTTTTTACATACGACTTACATTTGTGACGTCATCGTTGTTCGAGATATGAGGTCGTCGACATTTTTTTTAAATAGCAACCCCTAATTTTGACCATGCCATTTGAAAGAGCGTGTCATTCTACATACATACACCATAAAAATTATGGTGTTATATAACAAAAATTTCAAGAAAATAATGTTTGAAGATTTTGAAATTTGATTTTCACAATACTGTGCACCTCCCCATTATGCAACACCTGTCCGTGCTTATTTAGATGAGCTGTTCCCGATTGAGTGGCCAGCCAGATCGCCTGATGTGACATCCCTAGATTATTTCTTGTGGGGATACTTAAAAAGCAAAGTATATGTTACTAGACCGGTTAATTTAGAAGATTTAAAATCAAGAATTCGTCACGAGATACATCGTATACCTCCTGAAGTTATTGATAACGTCCAAAAAGAATTTATTAATCGTCTTGGCTACTGTCAGGCAGCCAACGGTGTACAATTTTAACATTTAAGTTAGTCGATTTTTTACATAATCATGTGTTCTTCGATTTGCACCGATTACTGTAATATGTTCAAATTATCATCGTTATCAGAATTCCTGTGACATTTTTTGTTCTAACGTACATAATATTAAAAGATGCATATTCGACGTGAATTGACTCATTTGTGCCTGGGTAGATGATACTGTGTATAAGTGTAAATGTATAAAATATTACTTTCCCTTGTTTGTTTATTATTTTTTCTGTTTATTTGTGTTGATTTATACCTACATGTAATTCTGTTGATGAAGTCCTCTTTTACTTTTTTGTTTGTTTCTACCATGTAATTGGGTATCCGCTTGTCTTGATAGTTGTATCAAATAAAAAAATAAAACATAACATAATGAACAATCCACATTAAATTTGTCACACAAGTATAAACAAACGTCACTATAAATTTATAGAAACTTTCAGGGGTACTAAAAAGGTTTTTGAATTGTAATGTATTTTGTAAGCAGGAATTTTGTTTATTTCATACATTAACACTAAATATACAAGAATAAGTGCATTTTTAACATATTAGACAATTAAAATTCGTTGAAATATTTGGATTCGCTAATAGTTAGCAGTAACGAACAGTTAGAGATATTCGTACTCGACCAGGGTTAGTAGTTGGTGCCAGAAACCCCCGAACCACCTCCCTGCGCATTATTGTGTCCGTTGGTCCCAGATGCCCCAGTTGACCTAGACGACATTCCCAATGAGCCCAGTACTCTCCCAACGCCTCCAACAGTACCTGCGCCATTATTTTCGTTAGTACCGCCACTGTGGCTGCTACCATCGTTGGTGGCTGCACCGAATCCACCCCCTGAAGAGCCGGTTGATTGAGCCGCCACTGAATGGAAACAAGTACCAGCCTGTAACATGGAAATTCATAAAAATGCGTTTAAATTCTCCAGATGTGGAAAAGTATTTGATAGTTTTCTGTTAAATGGTAAAAGTCTACGACCTTAGTCATCGTGATGAAAATGAGATGGTTGTTCAAACAGTTTGGAAATGATCGGTTTAGTAGGCATATATAGGATGTTTTTATGTACATATAATAATTTCATAAAGATTTTGCTTGAAGCACATTAGATTCAAAAGTCTGGTCTGAACCAATGGTCTAGAATATAAATTTATCATTTTTTAAGTAAAAAAAATTGTAAAATCCTTATAGTTTCCGAATAAAACATTATTAAAGTTGAAGTATTTTTAACCTTTACATCGTTGGGCTACTGAAGTCTCTAGCCACGCGATTCCGAATATTGAAATCCGATTTCTTTTTCATTAGTTTTTCAAGTGTGAAAAATTGCATCTCGGGGTTGATGGATATCGTCTTAATTTAATGCTACGTGAAAATGCTTTAGTAGAACAATTTCCTGGTAAACATGTGCCAAATGCAACTATTTTTAATGTGGTGCGCAGTAAGTGCAACGCGAGGGAAATTTGAAACCGAATCGTGGAAAAGATAGAGATCCAAAGCGTTCAAGGCGTATTGCAGCAGTGTGGCGTATCATACACGAGGCTTGATTATATCCGTACCATGTACAGCGTGTCCAAGCTTTAATACAAAGAAATTGGACAAAGGACCGGTACCATGGCCGCCACGATCTCCTGATTTTAAATCATTTGGAATTCTTTCTGTGGGAATATTTAAAAAATAAAGTGTTTTGTGCCGAAGTAGATACTATGACGATTTACGCAAACGTATCTTAGTTGCTGCCAGTAACTTACGAGTTCAAAACGGTCAAGAAACAGAAATATTTGTGTTAGTTTGTAGAAACTGGGTAAGGTGGGCCTAAAATGTTGTTGTCGTGACATCAAATATGTGAAACTGTTTTATTAATTAAAACGTCAAATTAATTCTATTCATAATTAATAACAATAGCAGCAAAAGTAGTTGAATTTGCTGTATAAAATGTTATTTATATCTTTTCTACAGATTTTCTTTTTTTTTACAAAATTGTATTTGTAAGAGTGCATTCAATTTTTTTTAAATAAGTTCTGAATCACTTCTGTATATCTAGACAATATGACGAATTCGAATAAAGAAAGAAATATTATCAGAGATTGTATACTTCAAAAGTAAATCTATAATGAACAGAAACTTCTACTTACCATATAAATGACCAATAAGGAACAAATTATGAAGTACTTCATGATGATTGTGTATGCTTCTTCGAACAACTTATGATTTATTTTTGTCAGGTTTCTCTATTTATACTAATTTTTGCATACAGCAAGATGATTGCAATTTTTTACACAGCACAGATTTTTTAATTAACATTTACATTTTCCATTCGACTGGTTTTTATTAGTTTTGTGAAATACTCATGATCTGTTAAATTGTAAAATTCAAAAAATAAATCAAAAGTGCATATAGGATAACTAATTTTTTGGCAATATAAAATATATATGCCTACTATTTAAAAAAACAAACTAATCTTCATTTATAAACTTGATCAATTTGGTTTCAAACGCAAAAATCATTCAGAATATATTTATTTGTTGTATTTATTTTTAGCAGTAAACATGTAAGGAGCAGGAGACCTGTAGACATTTTAAATAAATAGAATATTACTTAATTTTCATTATTTATTTCAAAAATACACATTACACGTTGAAAAAATGCGAAAGTTACTGTGCTGGCTTTGTTTTAGCTCAAACAGCAAACATTTTTATAACAATTATAGCACAAATTTTCTGATTTTCAAGAATGTATAGTCTTTCCCCTCATTGTATTTGCAGGGTATATCGGAAACTACAAGAGATATAAGGATGCAGTTTCCGCAACATTAAACTACTTTTTCTAGAAACTTAAAATGGAATCAAAATTTTCAGAGACCTCTTCGTCTTTGAGATACAGGGCGAAATTTAAAAAGCTACTTTTAAGGGATTCTTTGTTGGGCAGTCTCTTGTGCCACCTCAACTGTGAAATTGGCATCTATACCATACCTTATACCGATGATCTTACCATGCTGATTAGTGGAAGGTTTGAAGAGATTCTTTTCTAAAGAATGCAAACAGCCCTAAGAGCTATTGAAAAATGGGGTGAGGACCATGCCCTGTGCGTCAACTCCAGGAAAGGAATGGTGCTCTTCACGAGAGGGAAATTGGGGCCCATAAAGGCATCAATTCTCCTAAACTCTACACTAACATTCGAGTTGGATGTGAAATACCTCGGAGTCACGCTTGATTCGAAGCTAACATGAAATCTTCATTTGGAGAGAAAACTAAAAAAGGCGTACATACAAAGGGTTGTCTGCCTAAGCATAACTGGAGCTATACGTATGACACCCACCACAGCAATGGAGGCGATGCTATGTCTGCCACTTTTGGATATTTGTCTAATAGAAGTGGCTGCGAAAACTATGCTTCGCCTTAAAAATACTGGTATTAGGTATTATTCCTTATGTAGGATGTGGAGAAGTTAGGAGTCGTCTGTGGAATGAGGTCGTCGGAAATATGCTCCTTTTGCAGGCAGGCACTGACAGTATTTCTCCCAATTTTGTTTTTGACAGACTCTAACGGTACTTATAAGAAACGAGAAGACCGCCAGCGAAGATGTAATCAACATATTCACAGATAAATCAAAAATGAAGGAAGGTAGACATACAGCTGGCAAAACCATTAGAATCTACACAGATAGACAACAACAACATATTTGTATGCTGGGTAAAGAAACACGGTGCAATGGCAATAAAGTAGCTGGCAAGCTGGCTAGGAGTGTATCGGGTCTCAATATTTTTGGACATGGCATTTTTATATAATTATACAAATATGGTACATGAATAGGTACTTTGCGACCTTTATTTTTTTTCTTATCACAGTTAGTGTTATAATAATAGTAACACAACTATATTCTTTATTGTAATTAGAAAAGGGCAGATGGGCAGTTATGTACTTTTTGTGATATACGATGTGTACGTTATTGCTTGTGTAAGATTTCTTAGATATCTTATTTCTAAAATATGCTAATTATTCTGTAGTCGCATGATGAAAATGATTTTTTTAAAAAACATTTTCTTGTATTATGCAGTAAATATGCAAAATATGAAATAAAACAATATAAATTAGAATTTATTAGAGAATTTATTATGGTAACAAGACAAGGTATACAAAAATTAACACTTTTGTATTGTCACTTTGAAGATAGTAAAAGTAAATTTAGCATTTATAAAAATATGGTTTTTTGTTAACGGCTGCATTATATCAAAAATATTATTTTCTTCAAGACTACAAAAGTAATATCTAAAAATTAAATGGTGTCACAGAATTTGCCCCGCTCGCACCCAATTCGACGACTGTGGTATCGCGAAACGCGAGATTGCCCCGATCGCCTCTACGCGATTCTAGTAAACAAACAAATAATGCAGTGTATCGAGGCGCAACTGGAAAAATTGAGAATCGACGAGAATCTTTCGAGACATAGATCTAGAGATGTTAGAACATACCTGGAATATTCGTTTGGTCTATAAAAGAAGAATAAACCGCCGAGTTAGTCTTGAATTACAGTCTTAAATTAGAGAGTTGTTATTTGGATATTTCAGTGAGATCAATTAGAATTCAGAGCGATTTAGATAATGATTAATTGAATAGTGTTTAGTTGAGTTAAATTAGTGTACAGAGTGTTGTTGGTTTTTCTGGTAAAAGAAAAAGTTAGAGTAGGAAACCTGTGGCAATAGGTATATTTATTGTACCTATAAGCACTTTACAACCACTAGTAGTTAACTTTTGAAAATACAATATGTTTTCTGTGGCGGAAAACGTATATTTTTCACAATAGCAAAGTTAAACAATTGTACTACAGTAATGTGTTTTTTTTTTATAAAGTAGTTATCCTGCAACAAATTAGTAACCTTTCCTCTGTTGCAGTACATTTTTTTGTTGCCATTTTCTTTAGTTAAAATAGCTATAAATTAGCTGTGGGCAAGAAAAATCGTATATTTTCTTACATTTTATTTTTAATTTCTTTTATGAATTATTTAGTTATCCTAAATTTTGTGGGATTTGAACCTGACCTCCTAATTGACCGTCAAATTGACCAGATATTGGTTGACCATTTATAGTAAGCGAAAATTCAAAGTGTTTATTCAATTGGCCATCTAACTGATGGGTGCCATTTGATTGAGAAGATACTTCAACCTAAAAGAGCAGTAACATATTAAACTTATGAAATAAAAAATATGAAAATTATGATTTCTATGAATATATCTGAATAAAGTAAGTAAAAGTTAAGTAAACATAAAGTAAATGTATGCTTAACACATGGAATACCATCTTTGTGTGTATAACTTACAAGGAACACAGCAACAAATACAAAAGAGGCTAAAGCGAATTTCATGGCGACTAAAAAAATTTGGAAGTAAACCTGGTAACTGGATATCGTCTAAGTGTCAAATATACTTATACATATATCGCACAATAACTGGAATGATGCAACAAAAAATATTCATGTGTGAAGCAAAGTTCCGGTAATTTGTTTAATAATAATTATTGAATAGATTCTCGCTTGCTGTAATAAAGGATAGTTTCGACGCCATGGTGTTTGCAGCTACTTCAATTAACGATGCACCTTATTTAAATTCATATTGAATATTTTATCTATCAACATAGTTAATAGTTTTTACAACATAGGTTTACGGTCACGGTTCATCATTTTTTTTTCAATTTTCCACCAAATATGTTTTTCCCTTTATAAATTACTACATAGAGTATAAAATACGTGTCGTCAACTTTAAAGTGATTTCTGCTATCAAAATAGTAGGCCGGTGTGGTGTGGTATGATTAATAATCAATTACTTAGCCCGATTGCTCTAGATGGTCACCTTACTGTAGAATTTTTAGAAAATAATTTAACAGATCTACTGGACGATGTTCCATTGGATATTAGGCAAAACATGTACTTTCAACTTGATGGTGCCCCTGTCCATTATAGTCGCGTTGTGTTAACAATTGTTTCCACAACGCTGGATTGGTCGAGGTTGTTTCCAAAATTGGCCTCCAAGGTCAAATTGATTATTGCCTTTGGGAACGATTTAAATCATTAGTATATGCATCAAAAGTGAACACAAGAGAGGCACTATTTGATCGGATTGCCAATTGTGCCGCACTCACAAGAGAAAATCACAAACGAGCTGATGCATGCATCGAGGCGGATCAATGTTATAATTTATGATACCTACAGAATAAACACTTTTCTCTGCCCTTGCATTAACTCGGGTAAGAATATTTTCATTGCTATATCAGTAACCGTTGATATGTATTGACCCTGTACTTCAGTTTTTTGTTTTACTAATATCATATGTATTCCCCACCCATTAATTGGCTTAGGCTGTCGGGTGGTGTATGTTAAATAAATAAATATTTGCCTACAGTAAAGATAGAAAGATTTTATATTAAGATATTTTCATCAATTTATTAAGCATCAATTTTGTATATTTTACTACACTAAATCAAAGTTTACAAAATATAATATAAGTTATTTGGGAGCGTCTTGAGAAGCCTTTGAGAAGCGATCCCTCAATCATCCCCGCACAATTCGACGTGTTTACATTTACTTGCCAATCTGTACCAGTACGATAGATGGTGGAGACTGGTAGTATAACACGTGATCGAGTGAAGCAACTTATACTCTGTAAGCTTTGACTAAATATAAAGAATAAGCGCATTTCAACATACTAAACAATAAAATTATAGACATATTTCGATTCCCTTATAGTAGGGGGTAATAATTAACAGTATATTCGTATTCATTAGTTGGTGTTAGAAGTGCCTGAACCACCGCCCTGAGCACTGTTGTGTCCGGTCGTGTCAGCTGTTTGGGATGACCTAGACGACAAGCCCAATCTACCTAGAACCCTTCCGATCCCACCCACAGTACCTGAGCCCTCATTTTCATTCGTACCGCTGACGTGACTGCTACCATCGTTGGTAGCTGAACCATATCCACCCCCTGAAGAACCAGCTGATTGCGCTGCTGCCAATCGGAAACAGGTTCCAGCCTGTAATATGAAATTTGATAAACATGCGATTGGATTCATGAGAGGAATGCATGTAGAAAAATTATTTGTAATGGTTTTTTTGTTAAATACAACAAATTTACAAGCTTCGTCATCTTTATGAATAAGTCGGTCGTCCAGGCAGTTTGGTACTACTGGAAATAGCTAGAAATAGTTTGATGTTTACACAAGATTTTTAACATGAATATCCAACAACTCTACCAGATTGTGACTTGGAACAAATTAAACACAAAGATAGAAAGTAGAGATCAAAGTGTAAATTCAATATTTTTCCAAATCCAGAGTTTTGAGTCAAACATTTCTCGAAATATTTGAGGAAATATGACATGCTTCATTCTTCTTAATTCTACATCCTTTATCTTGGAAATCGTTAGTTTCAAGTAATATTATATTGAAATTATGAAGGATTTAGAAAACTCACTGTCTACATTTGGGTAGCAAGATGAATTCGAATTAAAAAATAATATTCAAACCATTCCAGAAAATAGATAACAATAAACTTTAACTTACCATATAAATGACCAATAAGGAACAAATTATGAAGTACTTCATGATGATTGTAGATGCTTCTCAGACAGATTATGAAGTTATGAATGATTTGCCTTTGGTAGATTTCTCTATTTATACAAATTTTTGCATGTAATAAAACAATGTTGATGTTTTTATGGGACTTCGTAAAACACAGTTCTCAATGGATGTTTTTAATTAATATTTTTCCAAACTGTTGGTTTTCATTAATTTTGCGAAATGCTCATGACCTGTTAAATTGCAGAATTTTTAATTTAGACTAAAAATTAATATTTAGGATGATTGATCTTCGTACATCATGTGAAGCAGAAAAATATATCATTTCTTAAACTAATTTATAATTTTTTTATAAATATGGTTGTTTGAAACTACGTAAATATATCATACTGCTTTTTATTTTAATAACACATTGTATTATTTCTCGAAATATAAAATCTAATGTTTCACAAGTTTACAAAATAAATTTTACAATGTGTAATTTATAAGGAAACTTAATGCCAATAATAACCCCTACATCTGTAATAATGGTAATCACTGAAAATTTATTGTCATTCATTTTTATTTTATTTCAATAATCGCACAATATTTTTGTATGTTAAAGTCTAATTTGTTAATTTGCAAACGACGTACTATCAAGTTATAATAGCTCAGCAAACATTTTGAATTGATAGCTTCAGGCAAGTCACTGATAAAAAATAGAAACGGAACTGGTCCCAGGTTTGAGCCTTGAGGTATTTTGAGTTAGATTTGTAATTGGCGGAACAAAATCAAATACTATTATATTTTGCAAAAACGAACAATCTTTTAAATATGATATAATTGACGTATTTGGTTTGCCCACTTCAAATACCATACACACATAATAAATTTAGAAATACGTCGTGATAATTATGATAGGAACATTAGTCCACACAGTATTATTAATATCCAATAGCAAAAAATAAATCGTTACTTTATGTTTAAAATTATATCCATTCCATTAAAAATGAATAATATGCAACAGTCATTTTCACATCATCTTCGTTTCCCACATAACACAAAGACGGCTTAAGGATGTCCTTAAGACGTACATTAAGGGACATTACATCCAATCCATCCAATGGACGACAGTTTAAAGATTTAGATGTCCAACGAACGTCTGTAGGAGATCCGTTTCCCACAAAATTGGATATCCATGGACTACAAACGGACATTTCGGACCGTTCAAGGACGTTCTAAAAGTGCATAAAAATATACATATAATGGATGTTCCACATAGGACGTTTTTCGGATATTCAAAATTTAAAAACAATTTTTCATACGAAATAAATATACCTATATAGCACATACATATATTATACATTTTGCTAGAAAGCTACAGCAACACGATTAACTACCAGCTAATGACACCTTTAACTTTTTAAACTAGACAGTACAGAGTTCTATACTATTACCGCCAAATTCAATTTTAATTTGTTTTATTTTTTTAGAGTTATATTATAAATAAACGAAATGTATTCTCATGTTTTGCCTTACACTAGGTTTTTGTATACAAATCTCTTTATCTACAGTGCTGTTACCAGATGGCAAACACATTTTTGTCCGACGGACGTAATATTAAGTACTTCCTTCAGAGCTATACTCTTAGACGTCCCATGAACGTCCATAATTGGTCTTGACCCGACTTAGATTGGACTTAAAATGGACTTCTAACGGGGATAATATTAAGGATGTCCCTCGCAGTTATACTTTCCATAATTAGTCTTGGCCCAACCTAAAATGAACTTAAAATGGACGTCCAACGGAGGTAATATTAAGGACGCCCCACACAGTTATAGTTTTGAACGCCTCATGAACGTAACGAACGTTTCCGTGAGACCTTTTGATTTCCACGTAATATCAGCGATGACCATCAAATAGATTTATTTATGATATTACGATTCAGTGCTTATCATTCCCTAACGAGAGCTCATTAATGTGATTTGTTGCATTTACACAGAGGAAACATTATTCTCGCAGTTATAGATCCATTGTTATTTACAATAAAATTGTTCGAAATGCCGCCCTAATTTACAAATAATTGGATTTTATAATGGAAAATGTTACCTTGGTTCAGCAGATATCTGGGTAAAACAGATATGATCGAATTTTAGTAATGACCTATACTCCTTTGCTCGTCTAGAATTAATTTAGTTGTTTTAGTGAATTGGTTGATGGAAGTTACTATATTTTAACAGCATGTTACGTATAGTGGTCTATCTAGTTGTCGTGGGTACCATCTTAGAATTTAGTGTAAGTAGTATTGGTACTTCCAGCATTTCCGCTAATGGATCGTTTATTTGTACGTCCCAGCATGTGACACTAGGTATAATTTTTTCAAAACCTTTGATGTCATGTTTATTAAAAACCAGTGGCTACTCTTGGTTTGTTAAAACTTTAGAAAACACAAATAAATTTCATCCATATCAGAATATATAGTGTTTTTAAAAGATCTTTAGAAAGTTATATCAGTTCAAGGGTTGTAATTATGTTTTTAATGGTCGCGTTCAGCACACTAACGCTCACTGATCACTCAGTGATCATTTGTCTGAATGGTAAAATTTTGGCAGTTTTTGGCGGGCATTTTATGTATCATAAAATATTTTTTTTGAACTATAACACGATGCCTCAATGTCGATCAGCACGATATTGCTCATGATAACTGATCGCTACCAGAGACAACTCTATTTTTAAGTTGTCTCTGATCGCTATTGCCTGCCGAACAATTTTCTTAGTGTGTAGGCGTAGTACTATAGTCTGTTTGGAAACGAAAAAAGAGTAATAAAACCCCGAGATAAGAACAGACCATGGGCGTGGTAATATTTCGTTTCAGGTAATTATCGGGTAACACTAACAGGTAATGAGTGTACATTAGTATATTTTACTAGATACATCATAGGGCAGGAGCCAGTGTATTGTGACAGATCAATCCAGTCTTAGAGCTGAATATACGAAGACGTGCTAGTGCAGTAGAGTAAAATTCGACTGGTGTTTAGTGACTATTGTGCCAGTGGATATAATATTATTTGGGTAAAATGCCGAGCTTTTTAGATTACGTACCTGCTAAACGCGTGAAAAGATGTGCGCTGTCTCAGAATGAGAAGATTATTATATTAATTGTATTTAATGCATTGAAACACCAAAATCCTACCAACAGTGTTGACGACATCGTGGAAAAGTGTTCCAAAATGACAGGGATTGGAAAATCGACTATCTACAGACTTTTAAAGGAAACAAAAAACAAGATACTGTAAATCCCCCAAAATCATCTACAGGGAGGTCAAAAGCGTCATAGGTGATTTCTTCAAAAATGTCATTCGCAGAAAAGTACACTCATTTTATTTTAAAAAAGAAATACCAACGCTAAACAAAATTTTAAGTGAACTTTCAGAGGACAACGATTTGCCAAAAATCAGTAGAAGCAAATTATGGGCCGTCTTAAGAGAGTTGAATTATTGCTGGGAAAAGCAGAACAGGAAGTCAGTTCTTATTACTTAAGATCAATTAGAAAATTCCGTGACGAAGGGAGAAATATTTATTATCTAGACGAAACTTGGGTCAACGAGGGATATACTGTAACAAAAGTATGGCAAGATAAAAATGTAAAAAGTTTTCGACAAGCATTTTTGGATGGACTTTCAACAGGGTTCAAGACACCTTCAGGTAAAGGGCGAAGATTAATAGTGACACATATAGATAGTGTCAGTGGTTTTGTAGATGGCGGTTTACTTTTATTTGAATCTAAAAATACAGATGACTATCACGAAGACATGAACGCAGATGTTTTCGAAAAGTATTTTACACAGATGTTGGATCTTATTCCTCCGGGGTCTGTAATTGTCATGGATAATGCCAGTTACTACTAGACTATAATAGAAAATGTAATGATGAAACATAACTGGTAAAAATATTCTGTCTTCTAAATAATTTGACAACCTGGAAATTATTTTATACGCCGGACAAAACTTGTTTCAAATTTGTTTAAATTTTCTAAATTCCATGTCAGAAAAACAGCTATGAATTCATTGAAAATTGTTTAAAAACGACACCCTTAACTTTAGACGTTAGACAGCCCTGAAGTCTTATCAGTTTTTTTTTGTTTGACTCGATTGCTCATGTTTTTTTCGAAATATATAGTGTGATTGGGGGAAGGGGAACCTCCAATATTTGAAAGGTGTGTTCAGGGGGCAAAAGTGACCAAAAAAGTCTAATAAACATATGGTCGAATATCAGCGCTTACTGAGATACAGCAATGAAAATATTTTTACTTGAGTTACTTATTGTAATGCATCAGTAGAGAAAAGTGTTTATTCTATAGATATTATAAATTATAATATCGATTAAAGATCTAATAAACCGAAATTAGTGAATTAAATTTTCAAATATACCACCGTCCGCCTCGATGCATGCATCAGTTCGTTTGTGGATCGCACGGGTTGAAATGCACGGTAATTTTTTCATATAAGTGCTGCACAAATGACAATCCGATCGAATAGCACCTCTCTTGTGTTCACTTTTTTGCATATGCTAATGATTTACACCATCACCAAAGACAGTAATCAAGGGGATTCAAATCTGGTGACCTTGGTAGCCAATTTTGGAAACCACCTCCAATCCAGCATTGTGGAAAGCGACTGTTAAGATGGTTGGCCACAACACGACTAAAATGGGCAGAGGCACCATCATGCTGAAAGTACATGTTTTGCCTAATATCCAATAGAACATCATCCACTAGATCTATCAAATTATTTTCTAAAAATTCTACATATCTAGCTCAAGTAAGACGACCATCTAGACAACTGGTTCAAGTAATTGATTATTAATCATACCACACTACACATTAATGCCGATGTTGAAAGTTACTTTCCACCATGGCGTGCAGATTTTCATCTGACCAATGATGTTCATTGTGACAGTTATTTACTACTTCACGAGTGAACAAAATGTATTTGTAAAGTGTATGGTTTGCGTTTATCCAACTGCAAAAATGCAACCGCAGATTGTTATTACCGTCCTGAAGATTCTGGATGCGCTGAATATTTAAACTATTTTTGTGAATGAATTTCCATGCTGTAGTTTGATTAATTTGGAAACGGGTTGTAATGCTCCTTGTACTTACACCCGGGCTACGTTCTACCATATTTAGAATTTCTTCTTTCACTGCTAGATCAGGACCAGCTTGCCTCTCAGATGTAATTCTCAAACTGGGAAACATTCCAGTTTTACGTGCATTGTTGAAGACTGTCTAGAAAACATTTCTATCTGGAACTCTTCTGTTCGAGAAGCGGCGTTATTCATAAATAAAATTATCAGTATATTCTCGATGACTAAATGTGGCACGCATTGGTGTGTACAATACTGACTAAAATGAAGGCACATGTAAAAATGAATGCGACAATTATAAAATAAGCGTTTAAATCACAAACATCAAAATAAATGTGACAATTAGTAATCACTAATGTTAGTTTGGTTTAGAATGCATGACCTATTCAAAATAAAATATCAAGTAATTGCAGTTTTCGCAAAAATAGCAATAAAAATATTTTCATTGCTATCTCAGTAACCGTTGATATTCGACCATATGTTTATTTGACTTTTTTGTTCACTTTTGTCACTTAAACACTCCTTTCGAATATTGAGGGTTCCCCTAATCACCCTGTATATTGTTAATAACTAGGAGATTTTTATAAAATGTGAATACAAATGAATATAGATATCATCTAACTGTTTGTCATTTACACGCATACAAATGTTTGTATAGACAAGTACTATTCTATTAAATTGAAAAGTATATTGTTTCTTAACTTCGTTATAGCAAAGTTCATATATATGAACATATGTATAAGTATATGAACTTTGGTTAGAGTCTCTAAGATCTTTTTGAATAGATGGCCAAAGTTATTTTTGAAATTTCTCCAGTAAATTCGTTAATAAATCTGATAACACGAGAAATTTTAGAGTATGACTTGACATATTAGGTCTGTAGTTTGAAACTGTCAGAAATATTCGTCCAACTATTTCTTGAGTTACATGTGCCAAAAATAAATTACAATCGTACTTTCTATTTAAGATTTTAAGATCATTTCCTCTCAGGGGTCAATAATATATTTTCTGTAGTAAATAAATTGCTTAATTTCATTTTTTTATTTAGTCATTTTCGTCTATTAGCGTAGAAATTTAAATGCTCTTTTTAAAAACATCATGTACCTGTATAAATATGCAAAAAAAAAATAATGATTTTATTGTCCTAGGAAGAAACCATTCTGTTGAACAGGCATGAGCAGGGCCAGGTTCATCCTTGTTTGTGGTTCCTTGTATTTAAAAAACATCCACGGAGTAAGTGTGTGCAAGTTTTTCGTAACCTGTACAACAACTGTATGAAACTGCTGTTTCAGTGACTACGACTATGCCACCAACAACTGTAGCTACTGATGCAGTGACTACTACTACTGCACCTTCCGATGAAGCTACAACGGTTGCTCCTGAAGATGCTTCTGATACAACGGAGGAAGTAACTGAGGCCCAAACGGAGTAACTTGTTACCTTAATATAAATAAATTTAATGTAGAGTATTTTATTTTGTAAATTAACTTAACTTAAATAAATTACAATATTGTAATATACCGTAAATAATAGTTGGATTAACAGTTTTAAAATCAAATGTAATTGTGTATATAAAAAAATACAATAAAATATTAAATTCTTTAAAAATTTACAATTTATATGTACATGCTTTTGCAATAATAATGGCATTCTCTCGTAAGAGTTTTTGAGATTTCATTACAAAACAGCAGTTCAAAAGAAATCGTAAAATTAATTTTAAAGTATCATTATTATTATTACAAACGATTGTACCTATATGTAATAATTATATAGGATGTCTTAGACATTACTGACATTCTTGGATGGGGTAATTTATATTGTCACAGAATTTGCCCCGCACCCAAATCGACGACTGTGGTAGCGCAAAACGCTAGATTGCCCCATACGCGGTGCTGGGAAACAAACAAAATAATGTCGTGTATGGAGAATCGACGAGAATCATTCGAGAAATGGATCTAGAGATGCTAGAAAATACCTGGAATATCCGCTTGGTCTATAAAAGAAGATAAATGGCCGTGTCAGTCAATCTTGAATTAAAGTATTGAGTGATTTAGATAGTGACTAATTAAAGTGTTTAGTTGAGCTGTAATTAGTATTTGGTAGTGTACATAGTGTCAATAAATATCAGTAAAAATTAACTGTTTGTTTTTCTGGTAAAAGAAAAAGTCGGGGTAGGAAACCCGTGACAGTATAGTAAAAATAAATGAGATTTATCCAAAAATATGTACATCCGACATACAGGGTGTGAAAGATTTAAAGTATTTTCTGTTTCTCATAATTAAGACAGTGGTGTACGATTTTTATTAAAAAGCATAATGTTTCTAAGCCACTGGTGATAATGTGAATATTTAAACATAGGTACTGGATAATTAGACTAAAAATATTCCATTACAACCTATAATTGTTGTTTTATCACAAAGTTTCTCCAAATAATTAAAAAATATATTAATAATTTCTAAATCTTTAACACCCTGTATATCGGAAACTTTTGGATATAGATATATTGGGTAAATTTAATTTATTTTTACTGCATAATCACCCTTTTAAAGGATCCTAATAATACCTGACACCTATAAAATTAATAATTTGTTGTATGTCAGGCAACCCGAAATACACTACCCTGTATCGTAGGTTGCCTATAATACGCATAATTTCTAATAAAAATGAAGGGACCGTTATTAGTAATAGTTATAAAAGCTGCCACCAGGAGGTCTTTAATGAACAATAACTGTCAAAAATCAAAAAAAAGCTAAAATGGCAGTCTAAACAGGAGTTCGATTGTGTTGCATCTGTGTTAAACTTTAACGATTATTTGTAGTTCCGTGTGTGAAAATGTGTTCAAAACTCCATTGGATTGTTCTGTAATCGTCGTTAAATGGGTGAGTCAAATTATGTTTTTCTCAGTCTAGTGTTTAGCAACCAACATTTTAGTGGTAGGTACTTTGGGTGAATGTTTACCCTCTTGTAAGTATTTTTTGGTCAAAAATCCAATTGACTATCGCCGGATTTGTACTGGAATACGTATCATTGGATTTAGATGAATTTTTATGACGATTTAACGGTGAAAAAGCGAATTTAATGCTTCGTTGAGAATATTACTGTATAAAATTACAAGCAACACTTATTCTGTATTCAGTACACACATGTACCTATTTAACTGCGTTATTTTTCTTCTTTTTGTGTTTCTACTTCCCTTGTAAGTTGCATTTCCACGCAGATAACTAGCCTTGCACCGCAGATAACTCTCATATACTGCAATTGCAGAATATCGCAGACGATTTTATCGTTCTGCTATGTTAAATAAAATGTTTACAATTAATTTTAATGCATGGTTAACTCGGGGTGGTGTACTTCGGTTCATTCTTCATTCAATTAGTCATTCCTCTTCCTGTTTCTGCCTGCATTTAAATGTGTGTATCTGACTGGAATGGATTTTTGATGTTTCCGTTGTATTTGTTTTTGTTTTTCAGTTATTTCCAGAGGGATATTTTCGTTTTGGGTCAGCAGTTATTTTCTATCTTTTGATAAATCAACTCTTCTTGCCAGAACATAATTTATAACATATTTGTGTATTAGGTACTTGGATTCTTATTAGAACTATGCACAGTCTAGGAATCTATATGAAATGAATAGATTTCATATTATCAGTATATTTCTAAATATTATGCGTTCCATATATACATTTTTGTCAATTGGGCGTAGTTAGTGATATGACGAGAATGTCATCATACAATTCCCATGGTGTCAAATCAACCCCTGTCCATTGTTGTTGTAACAATAGCTTATCCCCTTATGTTTAACATCTCCCTTAATACGCTGATACTTTCGCTTTTGTTCTTTAAAATGGGAACCAGGCCTCAAGGGAAATTGAAATTGTCCTCTATGCAAAATGAGGCAATCTAAAAGAATGCTTTATCATTTGTCATTTTGGGACAGGTTGGAAAGGTCATAAAATTAGGTAGATATTATAGGGATAATTATTTTTTTATTGTACCTATTTCAAATACATAGCGGTCGGCATATTGTTTACAGAAAATTGAATTGAATCAAGTTATATTGTTGTATTGTTTTTATATTATAATCAAGTTATCTTCGATGCTAATTGTTATTCAAAATATGGCAGTCGTCAAGAGTTGTATTGTTATTTAATCCTCTGAAAAAATAACAATATAGCTCTGTTATTAAGTCTCAAGCTTGAAGAGTTTTTAAACTGAAACATTCCAGTAATGCTATATGCTTTCAGATTTTAAAATAATTCACTTAAAATCCCACAAAAATGCAAGGTCTTTAAAAAGCGAGCAAAGAGAGAGAGAGTTGGAAAATGTTCACAGTTCACATTAAAATAGAACGAAACCGTGCATTCTCGATAGTGTCACTGAACTTTTACACACTGTTGCAATTAAATTTGGCATTGACAACGTGAATATATCAATGCAAACGGCAGGATTGATTAGAAAGTAAAAGTTTTAAGAATTACGTGGATGTTTGCTTTACTGGTTTTAGAACATCCTGTATACACTTTCATCGTTTAGATCCATGCATGAATTTTTGATAAATTAAATGTATCTAATTTTACGAATGTAAGTGCTGGTAAGTAAATTGTAGGTATATGTTCAGGCTTTTTTTAGTGTCGATGGCAAAATCAAAAAACAGAGCGAGAAAATGCATAGTGCTCCATTTGAAATAAAAAAGTTATAGCTGTTTGAAGTCTGCCAAAAATAAAATGCTTGGTATAATTGCTTTAAATTTACCATGTACCATAATTTAGCGTTGTGCAAGTCCATTATGCATACCAAAAATCAACTTGATATAGCATACCTACATCATTTTTTTCCTTAATAAATTAATATTGCAAAATCTATAACTCCTAGCTAGGTATAGGGAATGTTGTAAAAAACGGCCGTAACATTTTCCGTAGAATCTAAAAACGCAAAAATATACAGGGTGTTCCATTGAAAACAACGTTGGTCTCGAGATTATCGTTATCTTCCAAATAACGCTGGAGGGAGTGTCAGGTGGCACACCCTGTATAAGGTGCCCTAATAAATTGTTATAAATAATCAAGATTATTTGTATAATTTAGAATCTTGAAGTCGTGGTGGACAAAGATTCAATAATGTTTGGGAACGCTGAGTAACTATCGCTTTTTTATTTTTAGACATGTTTGGGCACGCTGAGTAACTATCGCTTTTCTATTTTTAGGAATGTATGTAAGTGTTTTTGGTAGGTTTATTGGAATTTGAAGTGCTATGTAAATTTTTATACTTACATGCTTCGTTCAAAATTGCTGAGTCGTAATCTTCTTTGGTATATAATATTTCTTCATCATTTTATTTTTTTCCGTTCTATGTATACTCGGACCTAAGTATATACCTACTTAAAAGGACGATTATGACATTTCTGGCGCAAGATTTAAACTTAAACTTTTTGATAAATTTTGCATTGGGCTGTTTAAGATGGATTAGATAGCAGTATGCTGTATTTAACTTCATTGTGTTAAGGCGTAAAACTATCATTTTTTAGTCGCATGTTAAGGGCGCCGTATCCTTGAAATAGTGTTTTCTGCAAATACAAGTAATTATAGACATTTAAGAACTGAATAATAATAGAATTTAGCAAATAACAAGAATGTTGTCTCATGTCACCTGCGAATATTCAAAGGTTCCGAAGTAAAATCAATATAGGTATAACGCTAGAAAGCGATCTATCCAACAACTTTTTAGGTACTGAAATCTTTCAAAATACATGTTTTTTAACTATAGATGTAAAAATTTTATAACATAAACTTACATGGTTCTGCATATAAGATTGTTTACTTTTGTTTATGGTAGGTATGTGAAAATAATTGTTAAAATGTGGGGTTAGAATAGCGAAATAATGTGTTATACAAATGCATTCTAAAAGTTATTGTATTATTTAAATAGTAAAAGTGGATAAATAAAACATCAATAATTTTATTTTTGATATTACTTTTACTCTACGTGTATTATTTTTCGAGATTTCAGTAGGTACCTAAAAAATGCCACAAATTTGATCATGTTAGGGCGAGAAATACGGCGACCTTAAGGTTCGTAAACGCTCTCAGTTACAGTGTACCTAGATTGTTATCTTGTTAAGCTAATTAGTGCTGTACTTGTGCAAATAACAGATATCTACATTTTGATAGGGCAAAGACTGTCCGTGCACTTTAACCTAGTACTTATAATATTTTATCTATTTTCATTTAGTAATGTGAATTTTACAGTTCTATAAATAGTTCTTATTCATAATTAATAGTTACTGTCCATTGCATTAATAATACACTTTTTACAATTAGAAATTTGTATACTAGTAGATGTGATAAAACTATTTCAAGTTCGACCCTATCTATGTTTCTTATTCTTATATTCTTATTTATTCTCTAAAGAATTCTCCACGTAGTCTTTTGCTGTAGAAGATTTCCAGCCTCTGTGACACTTTGACATCTGCACCGCCATCAACCGGAATGGTGGTTGAGGAGCTTCTAAAACGTGCAGTGTATTCTTCGGAATTATTTCATCAAAGCGTTGTTGCAATCATTTTTTGAATGCCAAACTCCTGCAGGGTGGGGTACATTTTCCTTATGTGTAGAATACAAAAAACCGCCTGGGAGTTGCATTAAGAGGACGAAGTTTATCATATTTTTGAAAAATATTTAAACAGTTGATACCTGCCACATTTCCTTCTGTTATAACAAATTCTCGGACAGCTTTTGTTTTCGTGCATGGAACCACAACTTGTATGTAGATATCATAAATTGAATATGATCCAATACATTAGTCAGTTCTTCGCGACAACAGGCCCCAAAAATGCCGATTATTATAGCAACCTTCCTGAGTTGTTCAATCATCCGCAGTAATTAGAAACTTATATACTTCCTTTGCAAAAATTCTGGACTTTTTGACCTTTAATTTTTTTTTCAAAAATGCGGTTGAGAGAATCCTTTTACCTATATCTTGATTTTTTCTTAACTGAAATCATAGTTCTCAACATTAAGTAGGGAGTCCATAACGTAGATGGTTTCTGGGAGCGTTGCTTTCCGGAAAAATAAGCCAAAATGATTTTCTCAGACACCTTATTTACCCTGTTAGCTTTGCACTAATCTTCCAGCTTTTGGTACTCCAACTCATACCGCGCCTTGGATTTTGTCGGAACTTGACTTGAGATGGCTCCGTTTACCGTTGCTTCTTTATATTTTTTATGGGTTTGTTTGCCAAAGTTTTGACAGTAACCATGCGAAAGGTAACATAACAAATTTGATCCGTAACCTTAATAGCAGGTACTTTTTCCTGTTCATAGAAAATACACCTGGTTCTTTTCGCTTTATTTGACTGTTTTTGCCAAATTTATATTTTTTCGTGTAGAAATGAAAGTAGATAAAATCTGCGATATGATATATGAATAAACTAGATAACCTTAGATTCAGCTGCCACTTTGCTACTCTAAGATATCAAAAACCTGAATCATGCATTTCTTTAATATTTTTTCACAAGGATTTTTTTTTTGCGAAAAAAGACCATAGAGCATTGTACTTCGGTGATGTTCAAATTTACTTTTTTTTTCTTATAAAACCCTGTATATTATTACAATTTTGGTTTCTCCATTTTTCCTAATTGCATTGATATAAACATGTCATTGGTTTTCTTTTACTGTTTACAAGATATTGAAATATTTCTATAATTATAACTATTTTTTTTAGTGTCAAGAATACAAAAAACTATAATGCGATGTTCGATTATTTTTATATTTTATAAAAATTGATAAAAAAATTGAAATTATGAAGAATTTGTGAAGAGATACCTACAGTTTTCCCATATCTCCTAGGGTGGCAAAGTTACAGCCGATCACCCTGTACAAATCAAATAATTTTATAGATCCTCGATGCGTCGCCGAAATGAATCAAGTTTTTTTTTGGGTGACGTTTGAGAAACAGGTCCGCTGGCCATTGAAATAAACTATCGATTCCAGGTATTTTTAAATAAATGAGTCATTATGGGTGGCAGATGGTTATAAATTGAAAGGGTGCGCCACGCTATCTGTTTCCCCCATAAATCAGTCATACAGAAATAAAAATGACCTTAGTATTCGTCTGATTGGTTGCTTAGATGACGTGAAATAGAAATACAGGGTGGTCGTTTCATTTAGCTTTTACCCCAGTTTGTTGTAAAAATATTAACACAATACGAACTGTTGTTGTTTTTTTATACCTTCAGGAATATTTTGCGAAGTAAACCTTTAATTTTTTGGGACGAGGTGACAGCTGGGCAGAAAAATAACGCCCATGGATTTGACTTGAAAAGCTTAATTTTATTTTTAAATCCTCTTATGGGATCATATAAATTGACAATATTCTGTTGCTTTCCTGTTAAAAATGTAAGGTCTGGTAGAAATTTTTCATCTACAATTTGATTTCCTCTTCCATAGTGTCGAACCTCACTTCATTTTTAAGAATAATGATCTCCTTGCATAGAGCGAAGAAACGTTGTAAACAGTTTCCGGTGCTTAACCAACGATTATTGGTGTGAAGTCCCTCTATGTAGCACTTACTTCGGCCAAAAATTCATGAACTTCCTGTGAGTCTAAGCGCGATTCACCTCTATAATATTATTTATTTTAACAATCATTTTCATAACATGCAGTGTATCACAGGATAGTTGATATTGTTTGGTTTTCAATGTTCTGCAAATTCAATTTTAGTTCCTATCGTAGCTCCATCAGTGACAATACAGGAATATTTATCGAATGCCGCATAGTCTGATACCACCTTATTTACTTACAGCTTCAAAAATATCTGTACCCTATGTTGTACCACTGAAATCTTCTTCGACGACCTTAATAAGCACTCCATCACTAAAAGGTTTTTTCGCTTTGACAATTTGCAGCGCTACTTTTGGAAAAATGTGTGTAGTTTTAGTTTTATAATTAGTAATGATAGCATTTCTAGATTCCCCTGTATACTGCTAAAACTTCTCGGTAATGCGGTTTCATATTATATTCTTTAGGAACCGATAGTACTTGCATACAAACAATACATTGAAGTTTTTTATTGACCGTAACAATTAACTTCGCGAACCGTATTTAATCTGCATATAAGTCTGTATTTCACACTATTAACTATTAACTCTGCTCGTCCCGTTTCACTCAACCTTCTTATATACGCGCGCATGATCACTTGAATGTTCGAGAGCGGTCCAGCGACTTCGTTGCCGTGTTCTATCCAGCGCCAGAGGCGTCACATATCCTAGGTATGTGTTGTGTATTTATCCTGCGGTAAGTAGGCCGTAGACCAGCTATATTTGCGGAGAGGTTTGGCACCCTTTCTGTGGGTATGGTAGGGTGCAAGAAAATTGTCCTTGGGTCAATGTGAGAGATTGATACCGATCGACATTTGACCACCCCCCCCCTAATTAATGAGGTGTTCCAAGTTTCCTTCATTCCTGCACTGAATGGTGGTTAGGACCTACCGACATAAGTCGTTACTGGGCCTACATAATAATATGCTACCCCCTCTTCCTCACAATTCTCCGAATGGGCTAATCCTCGTAATTAGAATGAGGGGTAAAGATATCATTTTATTCCATTGTTGGTGTACGAATGACTCCCTTGTGTATATTTTCGTTTTTAAAGTATATTTCTGTTTTTAAATTTGGGGTCACTTCCTGGTCGCAAAAAAGTTAACAATTTAACCAAATACCAAATAAAAAAAAACTGACCGCTGTACCACTGTTCTCATTTATTTTGTCCACCCTTTAAAGGGTTGCCTTAAGGGCGCTTTATTCTTGAAATAGTATTTTGTATAAATACAACTTGAGACATGTTTATCTCTTACCACCTTCAAATATTCAATAGTACCGAAGTAAAACGGATATATAACGACAGAAAGCGGTCTAACTAACACATTTTTAGGTACAGAAATCTTTCAAAATACGTATCTTTTAAATTTAACTCTTGATGTAAATATTCTTATAATATAAACTTACGTAATTCTGCGTATAAAATTATTAATTTTTGTTTATAAATATGTTTATAATTGTTAAAATGTGACTTTTTAAAAGTTATTATTTTATTTGAGGAAAATTTAAATAGTAAAAGTGGATAAACAAAACATCAACAATATTTGAACACCACAAATTTGAACATTTTACGGCAAGAACTATTACCACCGTTGAAAGATATTGTTATTCTTTGGACGGTGCTATCACTAACATATTAGATAAAAGGTATTCCTGCTTTTTCTGTACATTTGGTTTTTATATTAGTATCAACAGTGCTACGAGAAGACAATATTATTTATTATGCGTATTTATTTTCTTATGAGTGTGGTAGGTAATGTTTGTCTACTACACATTTTATCCACCTGGTTTTATAGGCCTAATTTGAATGTATGGCTTATCTAAATGAGCATGAACTTTTCGAATAGCTCCGAGCCAAAACATATTTGTAAGATGTTGTTACTTTTATGGAAATAAGAAACTTTAAGTCACGCAAGAAGTTTCTTTCCGATCACCGTGTTTGTTCTGGTTCGCAAAAGTGAAAATATAACTTTTTAATCTTTTTTCTCGATCGACTGATTCGGGGTTCAACGACCTGGCGAAATTTGTCACGGAACGATATGGGTATTTTTTTGGATTGGACAATAGGAAAGAATCCGAAGGAAAACGTGAAAGTAGGTCCGAATGCTAGTAATGATAGTTATCGAATTACTCAATCATTGGCAATTACAATTACAATAATTAACGATGGTAGAGTTGGCTTCGTGTTTTGTTCCCTTTTTTTAAAGAATTAAGTGGCCTACATTCGAAGCATAGTCCATGAAGAAGAGAACTATTATAGGTTATTTACTGGATATGTGAAGAGCCGTTCAAGCGATTTTAGCGATCTAAAATATTTTTAGATTAAACTGAGTACTTCAATATATTTTCTATTTTTTTCCATCAATTTTGACACCTGCTACTTCTGCACCTATTTGAAGTATATATTCGTTATTTAAATTGAGTTGCATCCATTTTATGTTTCAGTGTTAAAATCTTTAATTATTGTGTGTCCAATTGTAAAAAAAACTATAAATATACCTCACTTCAATTTCTTTCATGGACGTAATAAGGAGGCAATTAGACAGGTAGTTGTATTTAGTAAAGTTAGTAGGTATCGTTTTATTTCATTTGACATACATATACAACGTGATTCAATATCGAAAAACATTTTTTTTTGTAAAATCCTTATATTTTCCGAGCAAAAAAATTATTGAAGTTGTGTCTCTAGCGCCATCGGAATGCAGGCGATTCAGAATATAGTAATTCGATTTTAGTATTAACGTTTTTGCGATAGTGTTTACATTAGTTTTTAAAGTGTCAAAAATGGCTTACGTGTGGGTGAAGTGAAACAAAAGGCTTTATCAGAATGGTTTCCCGATAGACATATGCAGCCGTGACACATGAAACTTCGCGTCCATGGCGTATTGCAGCAACTGAGGAAAACATTTTAGACATTGAGAATCTCCGAATAAGTATCAGGTAAATCGCTCAACAAGTACAAGGAATATCCCAATCAACAGTGTGACGTATTATGCACGAGTGCACGAGGCTCAATTATATCCGTACAGAGTGTCCAAGCATTAATATCAAGGTGTTATCAGTTACGAATTCGATTTTGTGAATTATTGCTGTTACAAAATGCTCAAAATCCCAGATTTACTACTGATGTCTTACCTAGTTACAGATTAAACTATTTTTACACTGAATGGGATGTATCTATAACATTCATAATACTCATGGATGGGGTATCTCGAATTCCTTGGAACAGATCTGCTTGGACATCTGGAAAATGTGACCTACTGTGGTTCTTGCACGATGGTGCTCCCTCTCATTTTCGACAAAATCTTCGGAAGGACCTACCTTAATGAAGTGCAAGTGATACGATGAATTGGACGAGGAGGACCGATACCATGGCCGCCACGATCACCTGACTTAAATCCTTTGGACTTCTTTTTGTGGGGATGTTTAAAAAATAAAGTGTATCGCACCGTAGGGGACTAGGTACACGCTTTGCTTTGCGCAAGGTCAGGTTTTACAAATTTGGAAAAAAATTATTTTGAATAAGTTCTGAATCATCCTGTATAATAACATTGATAATGCCTTAACCAAGGTTTTAAATTTATACAGTGCGACAATTTCAAAACTTTCAATAGCTATGTCTGAGGATCAAAAAAATATCAAAAATCCCTCGAAACCATTTCTGTAATATTGAGGTAAAGTTCATATGATGTACCTATTAACTGACATGCTCTAACTTACCTCATCACCTTCAGCCACCCCAAGTAAATAATCTTAAATGGAACCCCCTACTTGTCATACTTTATCTTAAAGCTCTCTAAAAAATGCTCTTCAGTAGTACATTACAAAGCTACATTTGCTTTAGTAGTTTTCAATCTATTAAAGAAGACCTAGAAAATGTATCAAAATTTAATTTTCGATATTGTTTTTTATTTCGAAATATGTCTTTTCCATGCCCTTTATTAATGTTTGGACAAAAAAAAAATGCGTACATGTTTGTTTTTAACATTAGGTTTTTACAAATCCTCCAAAGTAAGACTGAAACCACCAAATAGTAACTATTACGTAACCACCACCAAATTTGCTACTTTATTGTATACATCACTTCATACAATATAATTACAGTCATTGCTACATATTTTCAACTACTTCCGGTTACTTTACCGGTATGTTACTTATAAGTAGCTATCCTGACTTTGGAGACGTCTCAGTAACCAGTGGGATGACCTTTGAGTTTTTAGAACCAAAAAGTGGCAAATGATCGTAGCAGCGACTAATTCATGTTACTAAAATATGACTTCAAAATTGCAATCAATTTCAAGTAGTTTTGATAGTTGCCGCGACGTTTAGGAAACCTTAATTGTTCGTTTAAAGTGGTGGAACTCGTGTAAGTAAGATTGATTAGTCTTTACAACGTTATCGCTTTCTGTAGAACTATTTAGAATAATGACGCACATCAATTACAAAGTGAGTATTACCTCCTAAATTAACCATGAAGTTTGCCAAAGTTGAAAACTTTTTTTCTGTTCGTCATCGTGTGATAATAATATCCCTACCCCTCATTCTAATCGCTAGGATTAGTCCAGAAGTCGGAGATTTGTGCGGGAGAGGGGACGGCATATTATTATGCAGGCCGCATTTGCGCCCAGGAACAACTTGCGTTAGTAGGCTTGAACCACCATTCAGCGCAGGAATGAGGGAAACCTGAAAAACCTCATTAATTAGGGGGTCGTCAAATGTCGACCGGTATCAATCTCTCGCATCGACCCAAACCAACATTCTTGCACCCTACCACACCCACAGAAAGGTTAATGTCTGCATCTATTAGATCATTTCACGTCTGGAGTTTACTTTCTGTCTTTGTGCATATTATTATATGTCAAATCGATCACGTACTTGTAGTTCCTATTGTTTATTATATCATCTACTGAAAACCACATAATATATACGATTTCTTTGCTGAATGTCACCAACCCCCGCAGTATTTGTTCTTGTATGAATTTTGTGCTTATTTATACTCATTTGTCTCATAAAATTTTGTTCTTGTTGACAATTTCTTTTACTAAGTGATTGCGTTATCGTACGAGTATGATTTACATTGCGTGAGCTCTAGAACAGAAGGCTGTATGTACGCTGTACATACATAGCCAGCTGGGATTGCGCCTTCCATTTTATCGAGGAAAGTGGGAGAGCAGGTGGTTCTCGAGTCTGTAATCGCTCTTTTTTGGAAAGTTCAAACGTGTGGACGTTCCTTTTATGCCGTGGCATGATTAAATTGTTGGTTTATAACCTACTCGGTTGTAACGCTTGCATCTGTTAATTTTTTATTCGAGTCATTTCTGTAAACTTTTGTAATGGTCGATAAACGAAATAACATTTTATGAAATAAGAAATAGATTTGTAATTGCTAGTAGACGGGATGTCCTACTGAGAAATACGTCAATGGTTATTTGAAGAACTACTGATCTGAAAAATTTGGCAACATGGCAAAGTCCCTTGGGCGAACACAGTTGAAATATTAGAACTATCCAGCAGTTACGGTTGTACGGGATGTCCACATCAAATTCATTATTTTAAATGGGACACCCTATATATACATGCAATAAATGCATAAAAATTAAAGAAAATAGCTATTTATGATATACGTGTTAAAAGTAAGATTTTATTTTGTGGGTGAAGATGATTAAAAAACGAGTTTTTTAACTTCACGAACAAAATAAAATCACTTTTAATACGTATATCATACACTATGTTTTCTACAAAACAATCGGAACGACTTTAAACTCAATAAAAATAAGAAATCAAAAAATACCAGTGCTGTTGTTAGTTACGGAAAAAACGCAAAAATATTGATAACATTTTCTAGTAATGTTATAACTATAATGAATAATCTCGATAATGAGCGTAACGAATCCATCCCTGCTGAAATCGAAGCCGCCAGTCGAGCAACATTGGAATTATTGCCGGCGAAATCAAAGGAACAGTACGAAATCGCTTACAGACGCTTTTCGGAATGGTGCAACATTAAAAAGGTCCCTGGGAAATGTAACGAAAGTGTTTTACTGGCATATTTTGAGGAAAAAGCCAAGATATGGAAATCGTCAACGCTGTGGTTAAATTCCATGATCAAAACTATTTTAAAAATAAAGCAAGAACAAGATATAAGCAAACATTATAAACTTTATGCTTTTTTAAAACGGAAGGGTGAAGGATATCAAGCAAAAAAGTCAAAAGTTTTGAGGAAGACGCATATCGACAAATTTCTCACAGAAGCAGAAGACGAAAAGTATCTGATGATGAAAGTCGCAGCAATAATGGGTGTCTTCGGGGCGTGTCGCCGGGAGGAATTGTGTCAGATGACCATCGACAATATCGAATATTTGGGCACTTCGGTTGTTGTGACCATACCAGATACTAAAACGAAAGTGCCTCGGTCTTTCAGTGTTGTTGGTGAATTCTATTTAAACTTTTTTAGAAAGTATATGGCACTCCGGCCACCCAGCGCTGACCATAGACGACTTTTTCTTAAATATATGAAGAATAAATGTGTGAAGAATCCAGTCGGAATTAACATGTTTGGTAAAATGCCTGCCGACATTGCAGAGTTCTTGAATCTACCAAATCCTCAACTCTACACCGGACACTGTTTTAGTCGTTCATCGGCGACATTGTTAGCAGATTCTGGTGCAAATCTTACTACCATCAAGAGACATGGAAGATGGAAATCTTCGACGGTAGCTGAAGGCTACATTGAAAATTCACTGGAACAGAAGAAGGAAATTGCGTGCCAAATACTTCCTACTGCTGCAACTACTAGCAAGACCACCAGTACTACCAGTAGTATTTCTACAGAAAATAGATGTGTCACACATGTTGACAGTAAAACCAACTTAAGTATGATCACTCCGCAGGGAATTACAATTTCAAATTGTTCTAATTTTACTATAAATGTTAATAGTAATAACTAGTTAAAATGTTGGTTTGTACTTATTTAAAATAAAAAGTTGTTCATGTGTTTGTTAAAACGTTTTATTAATTTTCAAAACAAAATTTAAATAAACTTTGATTTACTTTTAACACTAGTGTTAAAAGCTAACTTACTTTTAACACGCATGTCAAAAAATAACATTTTTAACATAAAAAATGACAATTAAAAAGCCCACTTTTAACAGTTTTGTAGAAAAAATATTTTAAGGCATATATTTTTATTTCTCATGAAATATATTCCCTGGTGAATACATATGTAAAATAATAAGGAAAAGTAATGAATAATGATAATTAATTTAACACATTTTTATTGCTATTTACTACTGATTTAATTTCTCCTTAAACATTGAAATAAAATCCTTTTGTATCACTTTTGTTTATTACGTTTTCAGAATAAAACAGGTCATTTAAGATAGCAAAATTTTTATAAATGGCTTAAATAACCTTAAATAATCTACACGTAAATGGTAGGAGCAAATACAGAACATGATATTTGGAATCGCATTAAATACAATAAATGAGAGAAAATATAAGTTTGCTTTACTATTGATGTTATAAATGCCCTGTATACATTCTGATAGCTTAATAGAACAGTTTAATTGATTCTTTACATTTACATTTAATTTTTTCGATGATCTTAAACGTGTATTGCATTTCCAATTAAACTTACATTAAATTGATCTTCGCAAATAAACAATGTTGCAATACTTCTTCCATTTGTCCGGTGAGATGCACTTCTGCGCCCATTTTGAAATTGTATTCAATACCAATGATTAACGCCTAATAATATCACAAATTAACTCTTCTCAACGTATGTACCGCGTTGTCCGAAACCATAGAGATCGTATACAGATATGAATTAAAGCACACATGTATACACGTGCGAACGGTGTCTGACGTCACAGGTCTACACTGTGGCGGCGACCGTTTTGTGGAGGCGTGGTCAGACAAAATTTTTAAATTCTGCTTTTAGGTTTATTTTTCCACGAAAATACATTCTTTCTTCTGTATATATTTGGAAAAATCATGGAATTTCCCATTATGCTAGATTTAGATCAACACTATGATTAGCACATATTATATTCAATTTAAAATCAATCAATTTCTATAAATGTGTATTTCAGGAAAACATTTTTATAGCACTATTAAATAACCATTCATGTATTGTATCTTATCGAAATAATTTTATTATATATAAATATCCCATTAAAACTTGTTTTTTTTTAAATGAGTAGTAATAAATTTACTTAGATTAAATAGTCTGTTAATTTGTCGTGCATCTGTTAAATGTCAGTTTATATGATTTTAAATTTAATTGAATTTATGTTTTTCGATGTGATAATAAAACATCTGCTTAATCATCCAAATCTGATTCTAAATGTTTAAAAATATCGGTCAGTTCAATTTAGGTACCGTTAGTATAAAGCAAGAAATGAATATATCCTTAAAAAATATGAATTATATTTATTGCATATTGCTATTATTTATTTATGTTAACCATGATTTTTTACATTAAACGATTAGTGAATTAATGATTTTATATTAAAAAACGTCTATAAAATTTTTGGTGCAAAATGAAAAGGAATATGGTAGAAGAAAAAAATTAGAAAAGAGGCTTCTCACTGAGGTAAGGTCCATTTTTAAAGACAATTTCTTCAATTTTCTGTCTAATTTTACATTCTCACGATATGCAATTATCCATATTGGTGATCTTAATTGTTCATTGTTCAAGAAAAATCAAGTTTCAATTTCATCTGACTAAACTAATGTGAAGGTCTGTTATTAGAAAACTTATTTCGTTAATCATTTCGTTTGAGGAAATAAAATTCTGCTAAAGGCGACTTGATCTGTGTCGGTTTTTTAGAAGGAACATAAACCAAGACATACGCGTCGCCGTATTTCTGAACTTGATAGAACCTTGCCATTAAACAATGCCTTAGAAGCAGATTGCCTGCCCACTTTTTAAAATGTTCAAGAATACAAATAAAAATATTAAAGTACGTTGCGAATTCGATGTGTTTCAAGCACTTGACGCATTGTCCAATTCGGTTTTCGCCTCCTTGAACAATGGACAATTTTGCGTCTCCTGCTTAAAACACACTTTTTTCGCAATTTCGCAAAATCAGTGTTTTAAGACGTTTTCAAACGATTTTTTGTCTCAACCTGCGGTCTCGTCTAAAAATTTGTATTCCCACGCGCCATTTAAAAAACACAAATTTTGCGCAAAATAACTATTATTTTAATTGTATTTTAACAATTAGAAAATGATTGCGGAAACACGGTGTGGCGTGAAGGGAGAGATTTTTTTAAGGTGTAGTCAATTTCACTCAATTACGCCTAATTTTTAACTACTCCCCCCATCACCGAGATAAACCAATTAAGGCCGCCGGTTTCGAAAATTGATTTATGAGCCGGAGCACTTAACAGCAATTAGCGGGACGCCGAAATCGCTCCACAGTGTAGGTGCGGACTCCTGGGGCGGACGCACTTCCTCGAGATGAACTAGCCCCCGCTGTTGATGATCTGTTCTGGTCGCGTATCGATCAAGTCGATACGGGCACGTGCCACCTCTCGTCGGCGCTTACGCTAATGAACGTGGACTAGTTCATAATGGACCATATCCGAGAATTAAAAAAAAAAATCAGTTTTTAATAGATTACACAGAAATAGAGGGTCTTGGCCTACCGTATTTAGATCAATAACCTTGTTTTAATGTCTACTCAATGACAAGCGCTGCAGAACGGCTAAATAATAACAGAAACAAACAATAATTAAATTTGCATTTTTATTAGCACTCAGTGTAATCAATATGAAATCATGAGAATTTTTTAATAAATGCCCAACCGCAGTAATCAGCGCCGACATCGGCTGTAATCAGCACGCTCAGCACAGCTAAACAGTTGGCAGTTCAAATTACCGTTTAATACGTAACCAGCGGAATTACTAGAACATAGTTCGGGTCCGTTTTCCTATGCAGGCGTCTCCGCCGTCGACTCTATCTGGAACAGATGCACACGGCTTGAGTTCTCTCTTCTTCCACATTCCATATCCACCAGTTACATTTTCACGATTTCGCGTAGTAGAAGTTGGTGGATTTCGTGTGTTTGTGTCGCCGGTGTACTTTATAAAATTATTATTAAATGTGCTAAAATAAAAATGCAATACAAGTTAGGTTAGGTTAGGTTAGGTTAGGTGCCCGCCGTCGACTTCATCTGGAACAGATGCACACGGCCCGAGTTCTCTCTTCATCCACATTCCATATCCATCAGTTACATTTTCACGATTTCGCGTGGTAGAAGTTGGTGGATTTCGTGTGTTTGTGTCGCCGGTGTACTTTATAATTATTATTAAATGTGCTAAAATAAAAATGCAATACAAGTTAGGTATAGTGAATTTATAAAAGACATTTTAATAGACATGTGTGTCTATTACTCGGTACCTAACCTATTGATCATGAGTAATGGATTTCTTTCGGATTCATTTTCATAATAAAATTCGATTTGGGTCTTCCGAGTATATGGTTAAAATTAATGACATTATGACTGAATCACTCTGTAGATTTAAGGCCTGCTTTTGGCTATGTGAACTTGGCACCCGACTTTTAAAAAGTCATCTCAAAAGTAACAACACACAATTGACGGTCGATTCTTATCGTTTGTAGTTGATTGTAGTGAAAGAATTTCGTTTGTAGAAGCAAGGAAAAAATACAGCTATTTTCAAAATATTGTTGTATATATAAATATATTAGATGCTCCAGTCAGCTGTTTTTTAGATTAGTCAGTGACTAATGTCATCCAAAAATGTCCACATTATTGATTGTTGTTCGTTATATTTACGTATATTAGTAATTATGTAATGACTTCATTTATTTTTTTTTTGGTTTATAGAATAAACAAATTTAACTTATTATATTAAAATCACTGAGGTTAGCCACTTTCTAAATATAGATTTTTTTGTTGTACGAGCAGTAGTCCTTAGTTTGAATCGCCAATAAAACCCTTGCACTCGGATCCTACTACCTAACGCATGCACCTATTAGGATTAGGTATGCTGGTACTGTGCTGGTTAGTTAACGAAGTCCAACAGGGTTGAATGCGCAGGTCGTGGGCCTTCACAGCTGACTCGCATTTCGATCTACGCTTTTAGTAGTTATTTACGGAACGCTGTAATAGTCAGTGTCGCGCCGATACTTTTCTTTTTTTGCGTCTGCTGTAAGTTGTATTCAGCGTGTGCATTTAAAAAACTATTAACACCTATTAGTTCAGAGGAGAAGTAAAGTAATATGCTGAAGGAGAGGGAATCGACGGGAATTATTTCAGGTGTGGTTTGACAGTGATGTCGAAAGTTATAGAGACATACCTATTAAAGGAAATGACCTGTTTTGTACTGTATATGAACGCATTTACGTTTTTAGGTAGGCTTTACCTCCACCCGAACCAGTTATAATTAGATGGGGTACTTAGATGTTATTTGTAAATTCAATCGTAATGACAGCAGCGCCATACACACACTGCAGGACTTACTGAAGGACCAAAACATTCGCGATGACATACGTTACATTAATAGATATTATGGGGTCTTAATTAGTGGGTAGTAATTCAAAGCGTGTCAAAAAAAAAAAATGCAGGATACACCATTTTTGACAATATATGTAAAGTTTTAGCTGGTACATATCAGTAGTTACCAGCAAATATGTTAATATTCATCCCTCAACAATTTCTCATATTGTTCTTTGTCAACACTAGATATTGAATGGTCCTTTTTCCTAGACAAGTTAATATTAAGTGATAAACGTCTCCGTCTCATTACAGAAAATCTATAAAATAGTAATTTTTACGTGTTATCTTAATTTATATAGATATTTTATCCTCAGCTTAACCTTACTATTTGGTAATAGTATTATGTTTCGACATATTTTCTGTGAACATATTACGTTACTGCGTAAACTGACTACGGTCCTGTTAAACTCTGCGCTCTGTGCTAATAACCTTATCCGTTATCATCGCCTGTTTACATTTCGTTTACAGCTTATGAAAGGCCGGACAAACAAATTATCCGTAGTAATTTTATGCACCCTGTATACTGGGAAACCGCTCCGAGTCCCCAATTAATTCAACCAGGCGAATGCGGGTCTCCTAGATGTGGAAAATGAGTCAGGACACGCATTTTGATTACTGATGTGGCGAGTTCGACAAGACATAATTAAATCAATTAAAAATTCTATATGACACCGATAATCAGACGGTCACGGTCGTTGCGGTGAACGCGAAGCTATGAATTGTATTGAATTCCTGTTCGACAAGCCATTTTCGAGGAAGTGTGTTGATATATTGCGTTCAATTTTAAGTTCGACGAATATTATATAATTTTTTTAACACATTCAAAACTTGGTAGGATATACTTCTCTGTGTTCTCATTGTTATACAGGGTGTTTCTTACGTAGAAGTCAAAAATCCAGGGGCCTATTTTGTTGTAAAAAATAAGGGTTTTTTTGTGCTATATAAATGTGGCGTCTTGGGGCAGCCATTGTCCAGCTACAGCGTGTCAAGAATAAAAAAAATAATAATTTCTAAACCGCTTGAGATAATTTAACCAAATTCGGTGTGCATATTTAATATGACAACAGGTATGAAACAAAAAATTATCAACTTTAGAAACTTACCAGTGGCGGAGATGTGGGTATCATCGATCATTATTTGCCAAAAAAACCCCTGTATTCAATGCAATTTGCAATTTCAATGCAAATATATTGAAAAAGATATGGCTAAAATTTTATTTGTAAATCTGGATACGAAGGATACCTAATAGTTCCTAGGAAAATTTCTGTTTATATTTTATGTTCTTATCTTAGAATATTTGGAACCTCTTTCAAAAACGCGCACTGTGTACTGTTTCATAACAATTTTGCAGTCCTAATATTATTTTTTGTTTTGCTATGATTTACGATTGAATTCATTTTTCATATTTTTTTCTTATGTGCAATCTACCATTTTTAGTATAGTTTTTCATGCAAGAGAGCGTCTGAGAAACAGTGGCGCCGATTCCACCCTCCCTCCTTTGCTCTAAAAATCCGCTTTTCTCCGGGCACTCTATCGATTATCACAGCTGGCTGCTCGCCATAGGCAAGTAATTTCCGACTGGATTTATGTGTTATGTAAACGACAAATTTCTAGATGTAATGCCCTGGTTCTTGTTCATCCAGCAGTACTTACATATTTGGTTTTTCCTAGAACAAAATCACCGCAAATAATTAATTTGAAATTGTAATGTTTTTTAGTTCTCAAAAATGTTTCTTAATACCTACCCTTTTGTCACATCTCGTACAGAAATGGCCCTTAAAGTTTTTTCATTTCTTATCTCAATTGCTGTTCAAAATTTTGTCTACCGACGTGTAAACACATTTGGGCCCCGTTTATACGAACTAACACAAATGTTTTGGTTCATGTCCATTTTGAACTGGTAAATTGGCAGTAAGTTACGTTCGCATAAATCATCATTATTGTTCACTTTGGTATGCTACACTTGCAAATCTGAGATTATGAGCATTTTGTTGCAGCGACCATTCACAAAATCTAATTTGTAAGGGATAATCCTTTGGTATTAATGCTTGGTCAAGCTGAACATGATACGCATAAAATTGAGCCTTGTATATGATACGCCACACTGTTGATTGGGACATTCCTTGTACTTGTTGATCGATTTGCCTGGAATTCTCTTCAACAATATCTAAAATGTGTTCCTCAGCTGCTGCAACACGCCGTGAACGTCCTGGACTTCCGTCTCTTCCACGATTAGTTGCAAATTCCCCATGTCGGGCCCGGGTTGCACTACCGTCTACCGGGAAATCGTTCCGCGTACAGACGAGAAGCTGCTAAAGCATTTTGTCTTACTTCACCATAAATTAAAACGATATGCATTAAGTCCAAATTGTTATACACATAAGCCATTTTTACACTTGAAAAACTAATGTAAATACTATCTCAAAAACGTTAATACTGAAAACACATATCGAATGCATTCTGATGACGATAGATACTACAGTAGCCTAACGATGTAAAGGTTTTTATATATTGACATATTGACCCCATTTTTTTACGCATATATATCCAATTTATATTTATAAGTTGTGTATCCACCCTGTGTGTTTGGACACCTATTATACAGTATGCGCCAAAAGTATGGAATAAATTCAATAAAAACGAAACAATTATTTTTTGGGAAAAATACTCGAATAGGTCGATTTTTAATTTAAAAAATACATATTTTAGCGTAAAATGCTATTTTCAAATGTCATTTGTCTTCGAGTAATGACGTCATCGATTTTTTTTTAAATGGCAACACCATATTTTTTTTCCTTGATTCTGAAAGATCGTTTAATTCTCCATCAGACAGTACTAAAATTTTGCCCTCTTACATAGGAAAGTTTTCGAGTAAATGACGATTGAATGTTAGAAAACGTAAATTTTATCCATAAAAAAGTAACAATTCTGCGGTACGTAAAATAAAATATAATTGATTAAATTTTATACTTAAATTAAATGTTCGAATTGCCATCCACCAACTTCTTGAAAAAAGTATTTGCCGGTGTAAATTTCTATTTCCTTGACATAAATCCATTAGAATTTGGCAACAGTGTAAGCGGCGATCGGGATCATCTTCATTGAGTTTCTGCACAAGTTGAATTTTGTAGGGATGATATTTTTCCTTCCTCAAGATACGTAGCACTGTGCTCTGACTAGTGTCATTGTTTAATGCAACCAATCGTGAAGAATTATGAGGATTATCCACCATACTTATCAAAATGTTCTGTTTCTGATTTTCATTAATGCTTGGACGTCCAGGTTTTGGAATATTTACAACATTACCAGTTTCTGTAAATTTAGACTCTACCTTACTGACTGTTGATCGGCTGATAGGGCGATCTGGATATTTTTCATTAAATATATTTAAATCGCAAACTTCCTGCTGAGTTCTAGTCATATTCCCGCATCCGATAAGAATTACAATTTCAATTCTTTGAGTAACAGTTAAATGTGCCATAATACTTTAAATTGAATAATAATTTCTATGTCGCTTAAAATACTTATTAGAAAGTCAGTGTGACAATGACACTTTGCAAAGATTTTCATCTACGTGATCCATAAAAGAACTATGGAATTCGAAAACTAAACCTGATAACGTTTTTGCTTTATTTTAATTGATTTACGTTTTCTAACATTCAATCGTCATTTACTCGAAGACTTTTCTATGTAAGAGGGCAAAATTTTAGTACTGTCTGATAGAGAATTAAACGATCTTTCAGAATCAAGGAAAAAAAAATGGTGTTGCCATTTAAAAAAATCGATGACGTCATTACTCGAAAACAAATGACATTTGAAAATCGCATGTATTTTTTAAATTAAAAATTGACCTGTTCGAGGATTTTTTCCAAAAAATAATTGTTTCGTTTTTATTGAATTTATTCCATACTTTTGGCGCATACTGAATGTTCGGATACTAACTAATAAATAAAGCAAATTTAGAAGGTTGTGTTTGAATTAATATAAAACAGTACTCCCAAAAACGAATGTATACACACTTGGGAGATGCGGCATGCGCTGTTGTCAAGTCTCAAAATTTAAGATGAATGTGGGGAGTTTTATTATTAGAATGTAAAGTTGTACACCACATGTGAGGTATACCTACATAACGTAGGGAGCGTTCATCTAAACTAGGTCAATGTCAGGAGTCACTAACACTAAGATTTTTAAATGCACAAATTGTAACTATACTATTTGTTTCAATAGAAATCAAGATTAGTGTTGTTAGGAATTCCTATTATTCGAGTTCATATTCGAATTTTCGGGTGTGAACTCAAATTACAGAAAAAAAAATCATTTTACGCTTTCGCAGTTTTTTATCCATATGTTTAAAATAATTTTGATAGTTCTTGCTCTATATCCATTCATTCATCCATTCTGTCGCAATGCGATGTGTGTACTTGACCCGAAAATCCTGATATATATGACTTCTCCAAGCTGGATTGCTTGTAGGAACGTCGTTTAAGAACCGCTGGTCTAAGAAAAAGGAAGATCGCCCTCCGTTGCCGGGCAACCGCCAATGTCGGCGCCGCGAAGCGCGACTCGCGCTGATCCAATCTCATACAACCATAATCCGATAGGAAATAATTTCAGTGGAGTTAATAAATCGTCGGACGGCCTAGCCTGTTGATACCAGCTTCTGGGATTTATGGGTGTGATGGAATTCCGCATTAGTTTCAGAATACGAGTAATATGGAAATTTAGGTCAAATTTTTTAACTGGAAGTCTACATCTGTATGTTTGAATGTTTCTCTGAATAGTGTTGCTGTGTTCTAAATTGGTGGGAATCTGTAATAATTTTTTTATTCGTAAAATATATTTCTATTGATCATTCATCAGAAATTGCATCAAATGATGCAGACTGATTAGTTAACAAGCTTGAAATTTTCAGTCGGCCACTGTGCCATCTAGTCCGAGATGGTTCTGGATGACTGTCAACATCTACCTGCGACTGTTAGAGTTTTATTTACATTATACTTATATTATGGAAATATCAAGTTTATGTGTCTTTACGTAATAAAATTAGAAAACTTCAGGAATAATGTGATAATACATTGTACTACTTTGGACTATTTAATTTTATGCAATTTATTTTGATATTTTACAGAATTTTCATGTGATTTCTGTTGCACATGCGCAGAGGTACATCAATCCATCTAATACGTTTTAGTTGTGTTAAGGTGTGGTAGACAAACATGTGCGGTTCATTAATAAGGACTTTTTGTGGAATATTCGGAAAATAGTAAATATAAGATTATATTTTGTAAGAGTTCACTTACTTATGCCAATATAAATGTTATACATACTGTATTGGTACTATTGAAACCTCCAACCTGTATCGTTATCAGCGATTATGATACTTACAGAAGCGGAATTTTAGACAACAAATACCCTGTAGTTTAATACCCCGACCAGCTTTGAATTACACCTGACAAACCTATAGCAAACAGCCACGGTTAGTCGTCAGCGGTGCCACCAGAGACGGGCCTAGTCGGGGCATTAGTTCGGAGTGTAATTGTTTCTTGACGTTCCGCTTTTGAATGAGTAATATTTTGCAATATATTTTTAAAAAATTGTCCTGGGAATCCTATGTAAATCGACATAAGTTTAAATGATACCAAAATATTCGCCTTCTGTCAGAATACACAGTAAGTCAAAATTAGCATAGCAATATAAGCATAGAAGTCCATGAATTAGCATATCGTCATTACTACCAACAAATCGCCGTCTGACAACCATACTGTTCTATTTTTTTACTGTTTTAGAAAGGTATTTTAAGCTAATATAAATCAAATCTCCTACAATTCCTATCAATGAAGTCATATGTATGTTCTCTGATACCAAACATCTAGGTATGCTAATGAACAATTCCACAGACAAAGCTCTATTTAATAATTATCTAAAAAAATAATCTAATTTACTCACTCTATAAAAATCTAACTTCACTTTTTTGGCAGTGGGAACACGACAAATTCAACCACAATAGATGAGATCTGACCTATTTCTGCATTTTTAGGATTGCTTCCTCAGGTGGTCTCCTTTAAGTTGAATCAAATATCTAACTATAAAAATTATTATAAAAATTAAAATTATTTGAAGTTAAATATCGACAATGACAAAAAAGTGACATCCTGTCAATGAATTAAATAAGACAATACCTACTTGAAAAATGTTCACCTTTTATGTAAAAGTTTTTATATATTTTTAGGTATTAATAATAAGAGCATATTTAAAATTTAGTATGAGAATTTCAAACCAACATATATTTTTTGTACAGGATAATTTTTCACTTATTATTACATAAAACGGTCTATCTTTTTCGTACTAATCCTCTCACTAGTACCAACAACTGAACTTGAACTTACTATTAAATATTACCAACTGTCAACATTTTCATAACATCGATAATATTGATATTCTGATCATGAGTCCTCAAAGGGCATAGAAATCGATTCCTTTTGATTCACCATGTTTTAAATATTAATTCGTCTGTTAATTCGCCTCCTGTTTACAACGCAAAATATTGAGTCACACTAATATCGTATTATTACTGAAATAATTATTTATTCTATGTCCCCACATACGACTATAGTACTGAGACCAGATTGGTCGCTTGGGTTTGGAATACTATGGTTCAAACTTTAACAAGGTTTGCATTGACATAAAATAAAATAGTTTTTTGATTGTACAAAACTACTGCTCATACGTGTACTTGGAATATATTGTTGTACGGCGTTTGGGGTATACGATAATTGCATATAAAAACGTATATAACAACATGGACATAGAATTATTTGGTTGTAGGCGACGAAATGACAGTTGAAAACAAACGGAACATGTCAGAGTTGAGTCGAACGTATTTAACTTTAAATGGACTTCCAATATTTTGTTTGCGTCAAGATTTATTAATGCGGTTCATTTATTTGACCATAAAAAAAGAAACGTTACTTGCGTCTTCTTATGAGTTTATGCATACATTTAATCTTATCGTACCGCAATAAAATTAGGGACATTTCACGTTTCTCTATAATAAAGTTAAATGATTTATTGCTTTATAGTTTTAAACGTCAGTAAGCTATTCGTAGGATGCTGTTATTTATTCGAAACCCACTAAGAATTCCAACTAAAAATGTGGTAAAATTAATATTTCGCTTATGGCTATCATTTATTATTTAATAAGTAGTTTCTGATGTGAATGATCTGTAAGAAAATTAAAAATGTTCGTAGGTTAAAAGCGATTTTAACTATTAGTGGTAGCCTATATTCTACAGAAAAGATAAATGTATGTTGAATACACTATAAGTTCAGAGTATTTGCTCTACATGTCAAAAATGTCTATTACAGGGTGTCCAGAAATTAATGGGACACATAGCAAGAGTAGATTCCTTACATCAAAATAATGCGATTAAGCCAAACTTACCTTGGTCAATTTGTGGCTAATAAAAAAGTTACAAGGCGTTAAAGTTAGAAAGTTTTTAAAGGATCCTGTTGAGGCCCACCTCAATTGTTACTTATTTATGTAAAAATATTTATATTTAGTTAATTTATGTACAACCGGCAACAGCGTCAAGAACTAGTACCAAGTTGTAGTTGAGGCCTTTCAAGGGCCAGTCCAGTAGCATCCCTAGCGCTGTTGCAGTAGGATGTGCTCTTTGTATAATCATTCTTGTCCTTCATAAAGTCTACTGTTACACATTGTTCAGTTACTAAATAAAGTTATATAAAATAAAATAAACAGAGTCGTGAAATTTCTGTCAAAATTTACCAGATAGAATTCATCCTCTACATATGGTCCTTGAGCAGAATTAACCAGTTCCTTGTGGATTTACGACAATACTGTAAAACATTGGAACATTGAGGTAAATTGGAGCGAATAGCTAGTGGCAGTCGAACCAAAGTCGACACCTGCAACATCAAGCGAAGCGCCGACGGTGCACGTGTAGAAGTCTGAAGCCGGGTTCCCGATTAGTCGAGAGCATTCCAGAATCAGTCTGCGCGGCAACCAAGGTCAGCTTATTCCAGTTATTATAAACATTATTTGTTTATCCCAAATTGCTTTGTCTCCATTCCTCATTCATAAATTTAAAAAGTTGATACATACATAATGGCAAATTCAGAAATTGATAAATTAATTCGTAAACGTGCTGTAATTAAAGGTAATTTAACTAGATTTAAACATTTTGTTGATAATTTAGATAGAGACCAACCTGATTTATTACAGTTAGAACTACGCCTTAACAAGTTAGATTCTTATTGGCAGAGTTTTTCTGATATACAAACCGACATAGAGTTATTAGATAATAACGAACGACAAATTATTGAACGGCAGAATTTTGAGCAAGAATACTTTGAATACGAAACTAAAGCTAATCGTTTATTAAAGTCATGTGTAACACCTATTGTAGGAAATGCAAGCGCGGCTGGTTCACGGACCGGCACAGATGAGTCAAATTTTAAATTGCCAGTCATAAATCTGCCTAGCTTTGACGGCTCGTATAATAATTGGTTATCTTTTAAAGACAGTTTCGAGTCTATGATTCACAATAACAACTCTATACCAGAAATACAGAAGTACCATTATTTGCGTTCTTGTTTAAAAGGGGAAGCCTCAAATATTATTCAATCATTGCGGGTTTCTGCAGATAATTACAATACTGCGTGGCAGCTAATAAATGAAAGATACGAAAATAAAAAATTACTTATTAATAATCATGTTAAGGGACTTTTTAACTTGCCATCAGTTGGTAGGGAGTCACATATAAATATACGGGCGTTGCTTGATAAATTAAATAATCACTTACGTGCTTTGAAGGTACTTAAACAACCTACTGAACAATGGGATCTTCTAATTATACATATGGTGACAAATAAGTTAGATTCGGTCACGCGTAGAGAGTGGGAAAATAAACATAATGACATTGATAATGACGAATTACCTACATTAAATGATTTATTAAAATTCTTAAAGAAAAAATCTAGTCTTTTAGAAACCCTGTCGAATAATACTGAACAGTGCGTCAAAACGAAATCGTTTGTTGTAAATGATAATAATAATCGTTGCAACTTTTGTAATGACAATCATAATATAAATAAATGTACAATGTTGTCAAAATTATCTCCAGAAAAGCGTTATGCAGAAATAAAGGAAAAACGTCTTTGTTCAAATTGCTTACAAAGCGGACATAAAAATAAAACTTGTCCTAGTCAGTCTTCATGCAGGATATGCTCTAAGAGACATCATACCTTACTTCATTTTAATAATAATTCCAATACAAGTAAATCAAGTGATAATTCGAATGTTTTTAACAATAATAAAGAACAAAGTGAACAAAACATCACGGAACATAAAGAAACGACTATTGTAGATAAGTCTGTTAGTAATGGAAATACAGTTTCCGTAAATATGAATACTGTAGAATTAACAAATAATAAAGTTCAATCAATTACTAAAACTCATTTTAATAACAGTGGCGCACAAACATTACTGTGTACTGTCATACTAAATGTTCAAGATAAATTTGGCAATTATCATTCTTGTAGAGCTGTATTAGATAGTGCATCTGAATCTCATTTTTGTACACAACAAATGGCTGATATGTTGCAAATAAATAAATCTCGTGTTAACATTGCAGTGTCGGGCATAAATAAATCATCAAGTCAAATAACATATTGCGCTAATATTAAAATTAAATCTAATATTAATAACTTTCAAACAAATATTACTTGTTTAATCGTTCCTAACATAACTGATAATTTACCTTCCACTTCTTTTGATATTAATACATTAAATATACCCGAGGAAATTAATCTAGCCGATCCATCATTCAATGAGTCCAGTAAAATTGATCTGTTAATAGGAGCAAACCTATTTTGGCAGCTAATTAGAGTAGGGCAAATTCTTCTTGGGAAACCTGGTCCCATATTACAAAATACTGTATTGGGGTGGGTAGTATCAGGAGAATTACTGCAAAATAAAATTAAGAAAAATACTGTAAAATGCAATTTTATTTCTACACGTGATCTCGACAATAAATTAACTAAATTTTGGGAATTAGAAGAGAAGGTAATAGACTTGCCTATCTCTCCCGAAGAACAAGCGGTGGAAACTTATTTTAAAGATACTACTCAACGTGGTACCGACGGTAAATTTATAGTACGATTGCCTCTAAATCAATCACCTACAGTTTTAGGTGAGTCAAAAAATATTGCACTTAAACGTTTATACTCGATTGAAACTAAACTAAGAAAAGATGTAAAATTAAATGAACAATATATAAAGTTTATGACAGAATATATCAGGTTAGGGCACATGTCCAAGGTAACAGATTACAATACTGTAAGGCGGTGTTTTATTCCACATCATTTTGTAAAGAGAGACAGTAGTTTAACAACTCAACTCAGAGTGGTCTTCGATGCATCCTGCAAAACTGCAAGTGGTGTATCATTAAATGATATTATGATGGTAGGTGGCAAAATTCAGCAGAATTTATTTTCGATTATTATTCGATTTCGGACACACAAATGGGTTATTACTGGTGATATAAGTAAAATGTACCGTCAAGTGTGGGTGCATCCTGATGATCGAAAATTACAGTGTATATTGTGGCGAACCAATCCATCTGAATCTGTAGAAACATATGAATTAAATACCGTGACCTACGGAACAGCGAGTGCACCATTTTTGGCTGTTCGCTGTTTAAATGAAATTGCTTTTCAATATAATAAAAAATACCCTGAAGCGAGTCATAGAATACTAAATGATTTTTATGTCGACGACATACTAACGGGTAGCGATAACGTTGAAACTCTTGTAAAATTATATCAAGATTTATATCAAATTCTAAAATCATGTGGCTTCACGTTAAATAAATGGGTTTCAAACAATCCAGATGTCCTTAAATTTATTTTAAATTCAGATCCTAATTCAATTGTAAACATAGGGAAAAATTATGAAACACATTCGTTAGGTCTATTATGGAAGTCAAATACAGATGTTTTAACTTATAATACAAATTGCGACAATGCAGTCAAAGTTCATACTAAACGCGTGTTACTTTCCTCAATAGGTCAAATATTTGACCCGCTAGGATTAGTAGGACCTGTAGTAATACTAGCTAAGGTACTAATGCAAAAAATTTGGCAACAAAGAATCGATTGGGACGAGCTGCTCCCTGATGACATCATCAATGATTGGAATTCTTACGCTAATAACCTAAAATCATTAAATGAAATAAATATTCCAAGATTCGTTTTATGTGATAATCAACTTCAAGTGCAGTTGCATGGCTTCGCAGATGCTTCACAATCTGCTTATGGATGTTGTATTTATGTACGTACAGTTGATAAATTTGGAAACTATTCTGTAAATTTGCTTTGTGCAAAATCAAGAGTTGCACCACTAAAATGCATAACTATGCCAAGACTAGAGCTTTGCGCGGCATTATTATTAGCTCAGCTCCTAAATACGGTTCAATCATCTCTTACTCATATTGAAATAAATGATATTTACTTATGGAGCGACTCAACAATTGTCCTGGCATGGATCAAAGCCATACCCACCAACTATAAAATATTTGTTGCAAATCGTATTGCAGAAATTCAGTCATTAACTCGCCCAGAGAATTGGCACTATATTAAAACACGTGAAAACCCTGCTGACATCATCTCGAGGGGTTTAAATCCTCATGATTTGAATAATAATTTTTTGTGGTGGTACGGACCCACTTGGCTAAAACAAGATCAAAATTCTTGGCCTATCAATTTAAATTCCACAGTGGAACCGAAATATTGTGATATCGATAGTGACATTGAACTTAAAAAACAGGCGGTAATTTCAACTGTTGCCGTCATTGACAAATTAAATATATTCGATAAATTTTCAAGCTTCTTAAGGTTACAACGTGTAGTTGCATACATTTTAAGGTTCAAAAACAATTCACTTGCTAAGACACCACGACGGTTCGGAATTCTAACACCGGTAGAATTAGAACTTGCTATAAGTACATTAGTAAAATTAGTCCAGTCTATTGTTTTTCATCGTGAACTTTCTGATTTAAAAACCAAAGGTACTGTTGACAATAAGAGTAACTTATTAAAATTAAATCCATTTTTGGATAATACAGGTATAATTCGTGTAGGTGGAAGAATACGACATTCACAATTTCCTGATTCGAAAAAATTCCCTATAATTCTTCCAGAGAAACATTTACTCACTAAATTACTTGTTGAACATGAACACAAAAGACTCTTGCACGCCGGACCACAGTCGGTATTATTTTCATTACGTGAACGGTTTTGGATAATATGTGGTCGCAAACTAGTAAGAAAAATTTTACGTAATTGCATAATTTGTTTTCGTGCAAGACCCAGCAATGATATTGAATATTTGATGGCCGACTTGCCAAGCAAAAGAGTAAACCCGTGTCAACCCTTTATGAATTGTGGTGTTGACTACTGCGGACCGTTTAACTTAAGGGATCGTAAAACTAGAAACTTTAAAATTACCAAGGCTTATGTATGCGTAATAATTTGTTTTGCTACAAAGGCTGCTCATCTTGAGCTGGTCAGTGAACTAAGCTCTGATGCATTCATGGCTTGTCTATACCGATTCATATCAAGACGCGGCAAATGCTTGCACATATACTCAGATAATGGAACCAACTTTGTTGGTGCTAATGCCGAACTTAGAAAATTTCTAGAATCAGTAGAAGGTGAAGTTCTTACTAAACTAGGTCAGGAAGGAATCAATTGGCATTTCGTGCCCCCCAAATCTCCTCACTTTGGCGGATTGTGGGAGGCGGGCGTAAAGTCTGTAAAGTTCCATCTTAAAAGAGTTATTGGTCAATTAAATCTCACATATGAAGAATTTAATACCGTTTTAATACAGGTTGAAGCTTGTTTAAATTCTAGACCTATGTATCAACTTTCTAGTGATCCTACCGATTTACAACCACTAACTCCCGGCCATTTCCTCATTGGTCAACCTTTAACCTCTATCCCCCAACAAGATTTGTCGGAAGTTCGAGAATCCCAGTTGTCTCGTTTTAAACGCTGCCAAAAATACACGCAAGATGTATGGAGGCGCTGGTCAAAGGAGTATGTTTCCGAACTACAAATTAGGTCTAAGTGGAAGAAAAACTTTCCTCAATTATTAACTGTTGATTCCTTAGTGTTGATTAAGGAAGATAAAGCACCAGTGATGACATGGACTCTTGGTCGTGTGTTGGAGCTGCATCCAGGAAACGACGGAATTGTGAGAGTGGTAACGGTCAAAACAGTTTCCGGGGTGTACAAGCGTCCAGTGAGTAAATTGTGTGTGTTACCAATTAGTGATGTACAAAACGATTATTGACATTGATTTATTCCATTTGTTATTGAAACTTCAACTCTTTGTTTAAGTTTGCAAGAGGCGGGAGTATGTTGAGGCCCACCTCAATTGTTACTTATTTATGTAAAAATATTTATATTTAGTTAATTTATGTACAACCGGCAACAGCGTCAAGAACTAGTACCAAGTTGTAGTTGAGGCCTTTCAAGGGCCAGTCCAGTAGCATCCCTAGCGCTGTTGCAGTAGGATGTGCTCTTTGTATAATCATTCTTGTCCTTCATAAAGTCTACTGTTACACATTGTTCAGTTACTAAATAAAGTTATATAAAATAAAATAAACAGAGTCGTGAAATTTCTGTCAAAATTTACCAGATAGAATTCATCCTCTACAGATCCTTTTGAAAATTTGGATTAGGGGGTTTTCTGGGACAAGAAAAAATGAATCTGTACTTAATTTTGCTGTAAACGCTAGAAGGTGCTACGAAATGTACTCTTGGTTGATAAAAACTGATTATAACTTTTTTATCAGTGTGTGTACGAAAGGTTTGATAGAAAAATATTGTTCTTCTATCTATTTCTCACAAATAAGATATACTTGTTTTATGTCGATAAAATTAACCGTTTTCGATTTATTTCTTGTTTTTCTATTGGATGCAATAAAATAAAATATAATAAAATAAAAGCTTGTAGTTACTTACGTAAAAGACTAAAGATTATTTTTAAAAATAATTTAATTACATTCAGGTGGCTGTATTAAATTCTCAATATGATTACATTAATACACAATCTTATTCGTTTGATAAATGATTGTCTAATATTGAATAGTGTTTCCTCATTTCTTAATAAATTCCTAGCATTTAAAATTGCTTGCCACAGTTCATCCCGTGTATTAATACTGGTCACTGTAAACTTTTGATTTCAAAATACCCCAAATACTGAAATCCATAGGGCTTAAACGCACGGAGCAAAATATCCTCCTCTTGTTCTGGAGTAACAGTTGTTGGACAGCCAGCATCTCGTCTTTTAGGACGCAAGCTCACAATAAGTTAACAGATAACTCTTTAATGTGTCTAGGATCATGATTAATCAGTTACTAGTTTGAATCTGAAAGTTGCGCTTCATTATGGAGCATGCACAAATGCACTACAGTTCTGGTTATTCTCTTGCATTTCCCTAACTTTCGGGCCCAAGGTCATACATTGAAAAGATACAGAGTGCGCGGTATATAGAAGTATGTGCTTGTTTCACTCCTACTTGATCATTGTTTTGTTGTTAAGCTTGCAATATACGATGTGTGATCAAAAAGTAACGGGAATTTTGTAATATCTTGGGTTGTATTAGTCTGATTCGCCCGATATATTGGTTGTTGTGTTGGTAAACATTTCTGAAAAGTATCTATACATTAATCGGTCGGTGGTCGCGCGGTTTAAGGCGTCAGTATTGATGTGGCTAGACCGGTGTGGGTTCGAGCCTTGCAGCTGGTAATCTGTATGTCAGCTATATTCGTGGAGAGGATTGGCACCCTCTCTGCGGGTGTGGTAGGGTAGAAGAATGTTAGCTTCGGTCAATGTGAGATATTGATGCCGAATCACAATCAATGAAGTCTCTGATAATGTTGGCTGTCAATTAGCTCTTGCAATGATTTTTTTTTCGGATGTTTTGGGTTCGAAACGAGTGGTAATTAAATTTGTTCCAAAACTGTTCAATTTCGAACAACAACAGCGGCGAATGGAGTCGCTAAATGAAATATAAAACGATGGAAAACTACTGAAACGTGTTATAACAAGTTGTTGCAAGTGCAAGGGCTTGTTGCACGCAATTATTATACTTATATGTAGATTATATTTTTTCCATGTACACACTGTATAAGTTTTCGCTTATGATATTAAATAAGAAACAATAGATTTGTTTTTGGAGCAGTTGGAAACGGTTTGAAACTGTCAGAAATATTCGGCCAATTAAGTTAAGAACGCGTTACCATTGAATTTAGCGCAATAAATATTTGGATGAACATTTTTGATGGTTTCAAACCTTTTCCTACTGCTGAAAAAAAAACAAACTTAATCATATACTTCTATGAGTTTTAAAATCGTAGGATTTCGATCTTGTTGCATTAAGAGCTGAATAGGAAAACGGTTTGGAAAGCCGCATCAAGAAAAGAACTGACGCAAATAATCCAACTTATTTTCTCGAATTCCGCCTTATTATTTTCTTTCACCTCATTCCCAACGTCAATATTGACACTACAGATTGCGGCCGTTACAACGATTCTTGTTAGCGGCGAGGAGAGCTAATTTTCCAAGGTAGACGCTCCAATCGAAGAAAGTCAAACACCCAATCCTTGCCGTGTTTACAAGGTGACCCACGCGTCGTGGTGCGGAAGGAAAACAAACGTCTTTGGAGCTTCGAGGGTGAGTTACAAAGTAAACAGTCGGAGTACCTTGCTAGAGACCGTCTGAAGGTCAAGATTTTAAAAGTGGCTAATGGAACGGCTTGTTTGTCTACCGATTTGGGCTCTTTAAAGGCCGTTCGAATGAGTATGAATGGATTTCTCTCCTCGAGGTACTGTCGCTTTCTTTTATGTACTTTTACTTAATTCGTCGCGACGTGAGGTGGAAGTATTCGATATGGTGAATGGCTTAATGTGGAATTAAAGAGAAGCAGTGGTGATAAGGAGAAAGATAAATCAAGTACAGCTATACACAAGCCGAGACACAGGCTTTATGAAGTGGTTGTTGTCGTCAAAGTGAACAAAAAAGCGATAGTAAAATTTTTCGTGAAACTATAGAGCATTTACATTAACTCAGTGTCATTAAATTCCGCTAGGGACGCTAGCGTCAAAGTTAGATATTAATATTAATGTTCTATGGTCTAGTTTATGATTTGACAATTTTTGATTTGAATTTGTAAGTCAAATAGTGATTGTAAATCTAATTTGCATACGTATTATCAAAATAAAACTTATAATAAATCAATAAAATATTTGTTTATTTTGAGAATAACGATTGTTGGCTCAAGTAATTCATATTATCTAAAACAAACCAATTCTTTGAACAAACATAACTTTATCTAAAATTACGTATAGTAGTTTTCTTGATTTCAAGTAATTTTTATTCTTAAATGAAGAATATATAATCTTGTTATACAAGAATAAGTTAATCTTTCAATACAGTGTTACTACTTGAGGAATAGTGAAACTAAGGCTAGTTAGCATTGGAATAAGTGCGTTGGTATAGCTTTCTTTCCGTGTATAGTAGCCATTATTGCGATTTTTTCGCAATTAAAATTTACCTGGGAATCACCAGCGCATTCGCCATTTTTCACAACTTTTATCATGAGCGCCGTCAACTTTCCCTGTTTGTGATAAATTCGCAAAGCATCGGTATTTGTGTGACATGTACATGTATATCTACTATTTTAATTTCTGCGTACGCCACTGGTCGGCATTCGATCAGTCGATTCCTATCAGGTCGTCGCTGTTTGTTATAAGTTTATGGGCACGATAACTGGTGACAAATTGGGCGTATCTAATGGTACTACCAGAAGATACCGTAGACTTGCGAACTTGATCGGCTTATCTTAGCCCATCTTTGGTATTTATTAGGCCTAATCGGGACCTCCTACGTCCCTCGTCTTTTGCCGGTGACCGCCGACCGTATAAAGTCATCGTTCTTTGGAAACTTTTTTCCATAATTTCGCAAATTGACGAACTGGATTAAAACGGTTTCGTTGATGGTTTTGTGGAGTGAAGCGGAACTTGATAAATGCGTCGTAGATGTAATAGATTAACAGTATCCAGGAAGTGCTGATCTTTCGTTTTTTATCTAGTATCTCAAAATTCTGTCATTTGATTGGACGTTACTAACGTTACTAACAACAATGTTTGTATTTGATGTTTGATTCTTTTGACGCATAAGAAGCTCGCGCTCTCAATTTTATCCATTTTAACTTATCTAGGATTTTATAGTGGTATAATTTTATGGTGAAAAGGAAGTGTTTTGTGAATTATTTGCTTTGAAGTGTTCTGAAATGCCTGATAAAAACAATGGAATTGGAGAAAATGCAAATTTACAAAGCCGATGGTAGCAAATGTAATGGTAAAATAGTTTTGAGATTTACTTTGATATTCTTATTAGCTTTGCTTTGAAACCTTAACTTTATGTACGTTTACATTTAAGAGTTATGTTAATTATGGCATTAAAAAATGTATATTTTAGTTTAGTGCTACGTCATACTACTATCAGCTTTCTACATTTATGTTTTTTTTTAATTTCATTGATACAAGATTAGTCGGGAGGAACACGCCAAACTTCAGGAATAGATTCTACAGGTGAAAATAATAAGAAAAACTCAAATGTTACGTAATTTTTACTTGTTTTCAAGGCACTAATTCGGCATCAACTCATGCATCAACAGCTACAGACGGCCTTCGTTGACAAAGCAGAAAGTGTTTAAAGGTCAATGGTGGTGTTTTTGAACATTTAATCATTACGAATGCTATGATTAGTACGATATCAATAAATATATTTGTTTTCTTGGAATGTATGTCATAACTTGAAAATGAATGAAAAACGCATGACAGCATCTGAGTTTTTTTCTTATTATTTTGACGTGTAGAATTAATTCCTGGAATTTGGTGCGTTTCTTCCGACCCATCCTGTATATTTTAAAATAATGTTGATGAGGTATAGTGTTTATCATATAGGTGGCGTTGTGGTCAATCAAGTTAATAAAGAGATCTATAAATTGCATATTTAGTTAGGTACATATCCGTTGGATGGCTTAACAATTTGACTAATTTTCACAAAAATGTCAAACTATTTATTTTGGCAACGTACACCGCGATAATTGATTAAAAAATGAATAAATGAAAAAACCACTAGAGCATTTGTCGTTGTAAAAGTTGCAGATAACTGTTGCCGTTGTCAAAGTGACAGTTACACTGTGGCATGTGGACTTTTTTTATATATAAATTAAATTGTCAATGAAATTTTGTAGACGTTAACTTCCAATCGAGGAAGAACGTTACTGGATCTTTCTAAAGAAAAAATTGGTACGCCACTGCTTTTTCATAAAATAAAAATTTAGATTTTTAACTAAAAGTTGATTATGATAAAAATAAACAATATTCAAGTTTGATCTCTAGATTAATATCTTTAAATGATAAATCTTGAAACAAAACTAAAATATTATTAAGACATCATCTATATGTACTTACAACCTTTTTTTTCAATTTTCGGCGACAATTTTTGTACCTCATCTACTGAAACGTTGACAAAGCTGCCTCTAAGTTTTTTCCATAAATAATTGTTATTTCCAAAAGCGGCTTCCATATTTCTTGCCAAAAGTATGAAGTTTTTTGAAACAATATCTATCGGTTCGTTACTTATATCCCAGCTGGAAATTCGTTGTTGAACTTGAAAATCGGTTAGGCTTCTTTGAAGTATGATTTATATTATAATCGCTTTCATGAATATACAGGTACGATGTTTTTTATTTGCTAATTAGTTTGTTTGTAAACACGCTGATGAAATTGTTGATATAAAGGCGGTGTAAAATTTATCGTTTATAAAGAAAATCGCACTGGATTTTTCGCAATTTCGCTTGCACGATATTCTCGTAATTAACGGCTATTAATTACAATAATTTGCAAATATTAACGCTTCAAGTTTAAGAAATAACACACAAATACGATTTAATTCTGAGACAAATGGGAAAATTGCATGATTTTTTCAAATATGTGCTAAAAGTCGTGTGACGTCACACCAATGATATCGCGTTGTCGGCCATGTGGTTTTGTTTACATTCCATGAGAATTTATTAAGGTTAATATTTTAATATTTTAATTATTATGTGATTATTGCCGCCAGACACCTGTTATGATCAGTCAATATATTTGAAAGATTACCCTGTAATAGGTACATTTCAAACCATTGGCCAAACCATCAACAGTATAAAATTCATGCAACTTTCCTATTTTTATGAGAAAACCACAGAAATGCAACGGCATTGCCCTTAGTAAACAGTTTTAGTTCAAACTTACATAATTTTCTATTAGAAACTGGTTTTATCAACTGTCCTAGTCAATAAACAAAAGACTGGAAAAAATAACATGAATAGATGAATAGATCAAAGCCTACCTTAATTGTTCTGTTTTTACGCAAAATAATGTCAGAAAATTAGTAATAGGTGAACAATTATTGGAAAGGTCAGTATATATTGGGTAAAAATAAATGTATCATTAAATTGTTATTAGGTAAATACGAGCGATTTATCTCCCTAACATTCCTAGATATGATAGAACAAATATGAGTGCTTTAAATCGTATCTAATACAAATAAAAATAAACGGAATTCTTCAGTTAATACCCTACATAATATATAGGTGACGGTGATATCGGATTAATATTTATTTACTCGTGTAAGTTTGTATCCAAACCATCTGCCCGACGTACAATTGAAAAGTAGTTTAGCGGCATAACGACCACTTTCATTCATTTTTAGCTCATTTATTTTTGAACTGGTCCAGTTTCATTGGCAGCGCAATATAATCACATGGAATATGTTGTTGCCGATGCATTATTATTAAGGCGAATGTAATAAACGTGTTTGCGATCGTGTGTATTATTTACTTCGTGCATTGCGTACCAGCTAATGCTTTGTTAAAATAGAAAAGCAAACACTAACCGTATGACCGTGCCAAATTGATGTACAGAGTGTTGTAAAAAACTACGCTAGAGCGAGATACAAAATCTCAAATTTAACATTTTTCATCTGAACAAAGAAATGTCTATATGAAAAATGGCTTAAGGATAATTTTCCAAACAATTTGTAGTTAATAACAACTTGTAACACTGTATACAGTAGCGCAAAGATATTACATATTGATGATATTCTCGTGTTTTGGTATTGAAATGGTACGCTTTGCCACTTATTGGTTACAAAAAGAATTTAAAAGATCGAAAAACGACAAATAAAATAATTATAGATAATAAATGAAATAAAAATGTAATAGAAACTCATACAGTTTAAAAGGTGATCTATAATATTTAATAGGGTTATTATTTATTTATTTGTTAGCTTGTTCGTTTGTTTTTTTATTTATTCATTCATTTTTTTATTTATCTATTTATTTGCTTGGACAGATTTATATCCAAATATAGAGCAAGAAAAAACAATATGCAGCTACAATACATAAACTTAAAATGAGGCATAAAAATACTTTGAAGATTCACAAAACTAGGCGAACACTAATAAAACGTTTTATATTCTTGACTGAAGTAAATCAGGCATGTCAATCATATTATTCAATGTTTTATATAAAAATAAAATAGAAAAATATGTCCTACATTCAGCTCTAAAGGCTCTGATTAAGGGATACCTCGAGTTGGACAGATACTGTCAGCTTTAAAACATAGATATTTTCTCTGAAGTTCCTCCAATGTTGAAACATGATTGTGAACTCCAGATGACAGTGGCATATTCTAATTTCGCCTGATAAAAGAATTAAACAGACTTGATAGGCTCAATAGATTTTTAAATATTTTAAAATTTCTAAAATTGAAACCAAGATTCTGATCAACGTTTGGAACTATAAAATATGTGGAACGAAAGTTCGGAATCAAGTTTGGAATCAAACATAACCAGATCTTTAAATTGTATTCACCCATCAACAGCTTCACTATCTATTAAATATGGAATAATCATTGTATCTTTAATTGAACGTCCTTGCAAATTTCATTGATAAATAAAACAAATAATAGTGGTCCAAGAACCGATCCTTGCGGAATTCCTGATGTAACAATATCAACAATATTATAACAATAACAAATATTAAGAATGGGATTTGACGACTGTTTTAATAGCCAGATGGATGCACTAAGTGGCAAAAAAGTCATTTAAAAGAAGCATGATGTGCCATAAGTGGCACCCTCTACTATTGGCGTCATAATTAGAAACAAATTTTTATTTCTCGGCCCCAAAAGCTCCCGATCTCCAAAATGTATGCGAATATTTGGAGTTTTAAAAAGTTATTTACAAATATCGAAAATAAAATTTTAATTTTGACATCTTGTATCTTTTTATTCTGCATCAACTTCTGAGTAAAGTAAGTTTGGTTACATCGCATTATTGTGTCGTAAAGAATCTAGTCTTGGTCTATGTTGCTTTAATTTCGGGACACACACTTGCTTCTCTTTGAACCATTATTAAAAAATTCAAAACACAAGGTACTACATTTGCACCTGCCATTTTTTTTTCTTGAAGTAATACGGAGATAATCTTGCAACCTTGGCACGGATTTATCGTGAGAATACTTGTTATGTAAATAAATAACTCTTTTAAATTGATGTTCAACTGTTCTCCAATCAAATATTATTGATTCTACGAAATACATTTCCAGTATCTACCGATTGCATGCTTTTTCCAAATACGTGCAAAAGAAATAATGTATTATTTTAATCGAAATGTCATTTGCCCTAGACAATTTCGTGGAAAAATAAGCCTAAAAACGGTATTTAAAAATTTAGTCTGGTCACGCCGCTACAAAACGCCGCAACAGCACAGACCTGTGACGTCAGACGCCGTTCGCACGTGTATACATATCTAAATGCTTTCGGACAACGCAGTACATATTAGAAGAGTTAATGTGTTATTTGTGATATTATTAGGTGTTATTGTGTTAAGTAGACATTGGTATTGAATCAAATTGCAAAATAGACTGATTTGTATTTATAAAATTTTGCTATGTGACTTCACGTGTTCGTACCTTATTTTGATTACTCGAATTACCAAAGTTAAATATCTTGAGAACGGTGCAAGATAGCGACTATCAAAAAGTATACCTTTTTTGTGTAAAATAAGTTGTAAAATCAGAATTTGCTACCTGAGAATTAGATTTTTGAAAGATAAAAAAGTTCTGTCGTTTTCAACGCATTCGACCTAGCGCAGGTGGCGCTCTCTATGAGCTACAAGCAAATCATGGATATATTTCAATCTCTCGCCCCAGAAAACCCCTAACACCAACATTTCATCTCGATATGAGCATTTATTATGAAATAAATAAGAAAAAAATAAAATATTTTGCATTAAACACCCTGTATCTCTGTAAGTATCAACATTTGGTGAGTTTGTCTAAATCGCAATATTTTCACGTCAGGAATCTAGTCACGAATTTTGGCCCATTACATCGCGACCACCCTGTATATGGTACTTACCTAACAGCATTGTCGCCGTAATTGTCACGAGTGGATCTATATTGTAGACAAAGGTATAAGTTACGTTTAACAATACCGTAAGTTCACCACATCACCACTAATAATTATGGCAGTACCTACTCAGTATTTATACTACGTACAAACACCTGTTTACATTACCTACACCGTAACCTGCACCTGTATCAACGGAAACAAATCGCGCTGAACGGCATGTAACGTCACACCTGTGATATCGCGTTTTCGGCGACGCGGTTTTATTTACATTCCATGGCAATTTATTAATGTTAATGTAATGTAATTATTTCCAACTTACTCCACTGCAATACCGGAACGATGTTAGAGAGTAATAGTTATGGAATCATGGAGTACCCTGTATAGTCATCAAAAACGACTCGATTTCTTTTTTTAGTGCCATCCGATACAGGATGCGTTCGATCTCGAAAGATGCCCGACATCCGGCAGTGCAACAAACGTTGTGTCAACATTTTTTTTATTATTTATCCAATATCCTAACAAAAAATACATGCGGCGCGAGTATTCTATTGAAAACAGACGACTTACGTTACGGCACCGCGAAGTGACGCAATCCATAGTATCTTTAATCATAATTTCGAGGGTATTACTGGCCGCATGAAATAAGTGTTTGGTATGTTCAGTAATAGTTCGAACAGATGTTTCTGTGGTGCTATGTAACATTGAAATTGTGATAAGTTAATTTGCTTGGTTTGTATGTAAAATGCGTGGTAAAATTAGACTAGCCCGAAGGTGACCGATGTATTAAAGAAAATTGTCTAGTCTATATTCAGCAGGCGAAATTGTAGAGATTGACTAATGTTATAAACATGATCACAATTTATAGCATTCCCTTCTGATTTCCATATTTATGGGCCACTGAAAAGAAATGGAAGATTTTAAGAGCGTCCATGCTGCAGCCCATATCTAATCCCTTGTGATTTCCATATTTTTTTACCTCTGAAAATCGTACTGAATAAATTATCATTTTATGGATCAAAGGTGGATTTCCCTACATAATATAATGCCAGTGTTGTCTCTTTTTAAATTATGAACGTTTAACTATACCATTTACTGACATTTTCTCATCCCCATTAAAACCATTTCGTGTTGCGAGCAATCGCTATGCTATAATGAAATGTCACGGAAATTACATCTAAACAAACAACACCGCACTTGACCTTTGTCTGCTGAATATGGAACATTAACGTCAGTTTGATGTGAGCTACTTTTATGTCTTGACCTACTGGATGAATTTCATTGTGTTATAATTTATTTTTTGTATATGTATATTTATTTTATTTGTTTTACCAAATGCAAGAAAATATAATTTGGCATCTTGATAGAATACGTAAAAGAACCGTTATTTGTTACACTTTTTGTGGAGTATTAATGAAATGAAAGAAGGCGAAGGGCATATCTAATTTTCTCCTCGGGCTTCTGTAAACGAAAATATACCCAAATGCTCGCGTAACATCATGCGGAAATCATGGTCACACAAGCGTAATTAACGGCTTAAAGTTGGCAGTGTTACCCCACACACCTGATGGCTGTTATATAAATATGGACGCATACCGTTTACAGCTATTAAATTAGTAGGGTTATAATGCGTGAAGTTTAGGGACCGACCCCTTTTTATCTTCTCCGATCTGTTCCATCCGCAGGGAGTTGAATATCTAGTTTTATGATAAAACTGCAAAAAGACTACTGTAAAATTATAGCAGTTAAAATAGATTCTTGTTTCCAGCAACGTACAGTCGCCACAACATAAACACAACAATTTTACTGACATTATTAACACAACTTAATCATTAATGTCTCTCTACTACTACTAATAGTCCACCGGCTCATCTGTTTATAAGTACTACACGTGGTAGGTTGGAAACCTTTATGTTGCGGCCACTGAACGTTGTGTAATTACAATAAATGTAATTTACACTGCAATTTCTTTTTTGAGGTAAATTAAATTTACTAAAGCAATACGGCATAGTGCTGTAAAATTAACAGCGATGTATATTGTAGAATTACTATAAATTGAATGTAAATTTGTAGTTATAGTGTAAAATGTGTAAAGATATTACGCCTCAATGAAATTTCTTATTTGTAAAGATTAAATTTACTAAAGAAATAAATACTAATACGGCATATCTACCAGATATGTAAGTTGTAGAATGACAGTAATTGTAATGTAAACATATATATGTGTACATTATAAAGTGTCTATAAAAATATACAGCCTCACTGGAATGTAATTTCTGAAGTAACCAATTAACAAATAATATAACAATACTAATATGACGTAGTACCGCAACATAAATGTTTCCAACCCAAAAGGTACGTATGCTATTATTGAAGGGGTTAATTTAAACAAAATACGATATCTACTAATTCTTCAAATAAAATAAAGCTTTTAAAAAGCGTTTGTAAGGCACTATTCTGCTATTCTAACCCAATTATTTATATTATTTTCAGACACTTACAAACAAAAGTAAACAATCTTATGTGCAGAACTATGTAAGTTTTTGTTATAACAATATTTACATCTACAGTTGAACTTAGAAAGATATTTTGAAAGATTTCTGTACATAAAATTTATTCGCTAGACTGCCGTTAGACACTATTTCATTAATACGGCCATTAAGAAACTAGAATTGAATTATAACAAAAATACTGCCATTAATTAAATTTAAGTTAAATTAATCTTACAAAAAATGTGTTGTCTGCTGTAAATTTTCAGTTATATGTATTTACAGAACTCTAAAATTTCAGCTCAATTTTCATCAGTACGTCAAAAATTATTACATATTAAACTCTTTACAATCGCTTGGGTTAAGTTCACTAGTTTACTGTGGTTAACGGCGCGGGCGCGGACGTTTCTCGTTGACTAATAAATTAATTTACATTATTTTATATAAAAATATCTTATTCAAGATCAAGAATTAGCAGATGTGGCGTGAATTTGTATGCGTGTACCGAACGTCCATTATCGACGTCGCCAATGTGATAAATTTAAATACCTGGTATAGTAATGGTATACAAGCGAGACAATTTTCACTGTCACTAATTTATAGTAATTTTTGCAGAATTTCGTAGTACTGAGAGCTACTACTACTATTATGTGTGTTCATGTAGATCACAGGATGATGACTGTTATCTGTTACCCCTTTGAACAGCCACAAGTAGGTATATTTGAATTAGCCCTTTAGTATTTATTTTCTTCATTATAATAGCAAATATTGTGAAAGCGACTCTTAATTTAGAATCTTCTATTATTTATCAGTCATGTTCCTAATCTTTGATGCTGTATGTACACGTCAACTGTAACCATAACACAATCATAAAACCTTTGACGTCGTCGGGCTATTAAAGTAGAACTAAATTTATGTAATTTATTATGGTTATATATATCTTCATTATCTTCACAATCCAATTTTATCAGAATGGTAAATACAAATTTATTTTACTCTTGGTTACACGTCGTATTAGTTAAAAGTGTTTTGCAATGGCAACAGTGGCGTCTACTCATAGTTTTGAGAAAGTATAAATGAATATTTATTCGTATGTGTTCAGACTGTGTATGCAGTTTTTTCCATTTTAGTTGTTTTACACTAGGTACCGCAAATTGATTTCGTTAAGAAATTGTATTCTGCATTAAAATTGTGTTAGACGTACGTACTACTGTTCAAAGAAAAGGTGAGTAAAGAAATAGTCTATAATACACAGTCGTAATTGTTTTAAGAAATATAATAGATCTGTGCCGGATAATAGTAATTACCTTGGCTAGGTGTTTATGTTTAAAAATCTTGTGCGCCAAGTTTACTTTAGTATTGATTGTTGACCTACCATTGTGTATACTTGTTAAAGTGGATTACACTTAACGGATATTATAAGCAGTGTGAATGTACTCATTTTAATGGTTGAACTAACTAGATTGACTAATGATGATAAAATTCGGTTGTTAATATTTGTATTGCATGTTTGGCTTGTACAGGGTGAAATAGTTTTTAAGAAAATAATATCTAATATTCCTAGGAATTGTGAATATAAATGTACTATAACTATACTACTACGCGATTTCGATAGATATACAAGGTGTTCCCAAATTATCCGGCCAAATTACAACCTAAGGTTTTATGACTAAAAATAATTAAAACATTTTAACGTAAATGGTTAATTAAATTTGACAAAACGCTATTTCTTTAGAAAAACTAATTTTTAAGTTTTGTACCACTACCACAGTTTAAATATAAACGCCCCACCCCCTGGTTTAATGGATAGTATGATATGTAGCGTTGACTTGTTAAAATTAAAAGTCACTGAGGTTCATATCCAATCTGGACCACAAATAATATTATTGCTTGGTATCTTTCATGATAGACAGTTAAAGCAATCATAATGCACTTTAACAATCTGTACGCGCTGTAGAATCGATTTTAATTTGACAAACATGTACCAAATATTATACTAATATTACTGCAAATAGTTTGACCTGTTCATCAGTTGTGTTGTTATACTGCCATATCGCACCTCCCTTATGCATTAACCAGTAAGTAGAGCCGAAACAAGGAATGAGAGAAACCTGGAAAACCTCATTAATTAGAGGAATGGTCAAACATCGACCGGTATCAATCTCTCACATTGTCTCAAGCCCATATTCTTCCACCCAATCATACCTGCAGAGAGGATGTCAATTCTCTCCGCAAGGTAGCTGATCTACTGTCTACCGACCGCGGGATTCGAACCCCCGACGAACTGTTGCTACTTTTCATCATCTGCCTCTTTGATAAATCTTTCAATCTGTTCCTTGGAAACTATTCTGGATTTTCAGGGTCTATAACCACTTGATTTCCTTTTGAGGAAAGCAATAACATTGGTATATTTACTAATATCCATATTTTTATTCTAATAAATTTTAGTTTGCGACATGGAATACATAATGTAGAGAGTACACATTTTAAAGATAACTGGGAAGTACGCTAGAGTAACTTTCTCCGAAATATTACATACTTTTTTTTCGGCACACCAAATATCTAATTGCATAAGTTTTTTGGTACAATATCTTCGATTTCTGAGGAATCAATGTACATAAGGCAGCTTCCGCTTCACTTTTTATTTCAGAATTTTCAGTATCATCAAAATCTGCGTCACACATACTGCAGTTTTATGGAGAATTAATATCGAGTTTAATTATTGAGTATAGATAGGGTGTTATAAATAAAGGTCTAAATCTCATAAACTCCTCTCAATTTATTTATAGACTACCGGTTTTAAAAATTCTTTGGTACCGAGACCTGAAGATGTAGTCATCGTAGTACGAAATCGGTATAGTCTATAACTAAATTAAGAGGAGTTTATGAGATTTAGACCTTTATTTATAACACCCTATCTATACAGTATGCGCCAAAAGTATGGAATAAATTCAATAAAAACGAAACAATTATTTTTTGGGAAAAATCCTCGAACAGGTCGATTTTTAATTTAAAAAATACATATTTTAGCGTAAAATGCGATTTTCAAATGTCATTTGTTTCCAAGTAATGACGTCATCGATTTTTTTTTAAATGGCAACACCATATTTTTTTCCTTGATTCTGAAAGATCGTTTAATTCTCTATCAGACTACTAAAATTTTGCCCTCTTACATAGGAAAGTTTTCGAGTAAATGACGATTGAATGTTAGAAAACGTAAATTAATTAAAATAAAGCAAAAACGTTATCAAGTTTAGTTTTTCGAATTCCATAGTTCTTTTATGGATCACGTAGGTGAAAATCTTTGCAAAGTGTCATTGTCATACCGACTTTCTAATAAGTATTGTAAGCGACATAGAAATTATTATTCAATTTAAAGTATTATGGCACATTTAACTGTTACTCAAAGAATTGAAATTTTAATTCTTACAGCAGGAAGTTTGCGATTTATTTAATGAAAAATATCCAGATTGCCCTATCAGCCAACCAACAGACAATAAGGTAGAGTCTAAATTTAGAGAAACAGGCAATGTTGTAAATATTCCAAAACCTGGACGTCCAAGCATTAATGAAAATCAGAAACAGAACATTTTGATAAGTATGGTGGATAATCCTCATAATTCTTCACGATTGGTTGCATTAAACAATGACACTAGTCATAGCACAGTGCTACGTATCTTGAGGAAGGAAAAATATCATCCCTACAAAATTCAACTTGTGCAGGAACTCAATGAAAATGATCCCGATCGCCGCTTACACTTTTGCGAAATTCTAATGGATTTATGTCAAGGAAATAGAAATTTACACCGGCAAATACTTTTTTCACATGAGGCCACATTTTGTCTGAATGGTACAGTAAACCGTCAAACTTGCAGATATTGGAGTCGGGAAAATCCTCATTTGATGGCAGAGGCACATACCCAACACCCTCAGAAATTAAATGTGTGGGCTGGAATAGTTGACGACAGAATAGTAGGGCCTTTCTTCTTTGAAGGAACCCTTACAGCACAAAGATATTTAGAGTTACTAGAAAATGACCTTGTTCCAGCCCTTGCAGTAATTTTTCCTAACGATAATGGCCCTGACATTCCTGACGATACCATATGGTTTCAGCAAGACGGTGCACCTCCGCACTATGCGCGCCTTGTACGAGATTTTTTGGACAACTGTTTTCCTGGAAGGTGGATCGGCAGACGCGGACCGATAGAATGTCCTGCAAGATCGCCAGATCTTACACCTCTTGACTATTTTTTATGGGGATACTTGAAGTCAAAAGTGTACATTAATAAATCACGTATTTTAGAAGAACTTCAAAATCGCATTCGGGACGAAATACGCAGAGTTACCCCAGAAATCATTCATAATGTGCAAGAAGAATTTCTTCACAGACTTGCGCATTGTCAAGAAGTTGGTGGATGGCAATTCGAACATTTAATTTAAGTATAAAATTTAATCAATTGTATTTTATTTTACATACCTCAGAATTGTTACTTTTTTATGGATAAAATTTACGTTTTCTAACATTCAATCGTCATTTATTCGAAAACTTTCCTATGTAAGAGGGCAAAATTTTAGTACTGTCTGATAGAGAATTAAACGATCTTTCAGAATCAAGGAAAAAAATATGGTGTTGCCATTTAAAAAAAAATCGATGACGTCATTACTCGAAAACAAATGACGTTTGAAAATCGCATTTTACGCTAAAATATGTATTTTTTAAATTAAACATCGACCTGTTCGAGGATTTTTCCCAAAAAATAATTGTTTCGTTTTTATTGAATTTATTCCATACTTTTGGCGCATACTGTATATCTACTACTTATATGGGTTAACCATCTTCAATATTAATTATTGAGATCATTCACAAACGTTCACAGATTTCAGTATTTTTTAAAAATGTTTATATAGTTTGTAAACATCGTACCATAGCAACAACCTTATAGGCAACTTGGTTAAAGTTGTTTAAATAAAATAGTCCAGCGATCATATTAGCAAGTGTAATCGAAGAATAATATGTCGATACTATTTTGAATATTTAATTGATGATTTTACGAAAAATCTTGTTTGATGTTGTGAAATAGGTGTTGTAGGCACTTAACGTGTTGTCAAATTGGTCTACGGCCTTGTTTGCCAAACTTCATATCGTGTGCCTAAAACACCATTATTTCGTGACTTGTATCGAAAATATACTCGCGTCAAGAATTCAGACGACTTACGTCATACGAACAAATGAATAATTTATTATATTTTTATCAAAATATTTAAGAAACTGCAACTGAGAGTAATAAAACTATATTCTACACTATATGTTTGCATTATATATTGCACTGAATTGAAAAAAAAATGTTTGTAACGCGAGCAAATATCGGAAATTACGTTGACAATAAAGACAATTGCCTAATGTCAACCATGACGTAAGACGTCTGAATTCTTGACGCGAGTATAGCTATTTTCGATTCTTAAATAAAAAAAAACTAATTTTGAAGGGTGATTTCATTAATTCTTATTATTCTCTACCCCCTCCTAAAATATTTAACTATGATTAAGATTGTTAACCCTCTATAGTTTTTTCCCCTGTACAAGGCTTATTACGCGCGTAAACAGGAAGTTCACTCTCTGTGTTTTTATTACAACGGCAGTATTTGACAGAGGGAGATGATAGCGGGACAAAGCGCTTAAAATAAATTTTATTTTCATAATAGCCGTCGTACGCGTTAATATTTTCCTTCCTAGTTTTCCACCAGCTTACTTCCTAGGTCAGTAACTCGCCTTGAATGTTTATCCGTATACTAATGAATGATATAATGGCAATTATCGTCGGTTATCTCTGTTTTCACACGTACGGCTCGCGGTTCCGAGAAAGTCGCACATTGTTGGCCGTTGAATCAGCAGCTGTCAGCTACAACAATGATTATTGTTGACTGGCCTCTTTGTCGAATAATTTCCGATAAATATTTTGCGAATCGGCCGGCGAGGATGGGATTTGAAGGTGATTGTTTTTATCGGGGATTACTCTCGTGCCTTTTGAGAGCGTTCTTTCGGCGGATGTGCGTGTGAAAGATGGTTTAGGACGGCGATAAATAGATCCGGTAGACGCGGTTCTTAACAGAGTCGTACTCGGTCCACCTCTCTAAGGGCGCCGTATTCTTGAAATAGTGTTTTTTTTTTACAAATACAAGTAATTTTGGACATTTAGGAACCGAATAATTCAGGGTGTTTTTAAATGAAGTAACAAAAATGAGACCACAGATTCCTTAGGTGAAAATAAATCAATTTAGCCTGTAGTCTGTTTAGAAATGAAAGAGAGTAATAAAAGCTCATTATGTATGCAAATCGTAAATAAATGTGATACTGGTGCTTACATTCAATATTTTTATATTATGTATTATCGGTATAGATGAGGTGTACTTTTAAACAAACTTGTGTGATCGAACCGTACTAAATTGTAGCAGGTAGCTAAAATTTAATCCCTGACAATCCGTCTTTGTCTATGCCACTTCAATTTCTCTTATAAGTAGACAATATAAAAACAGCAGTTCAAAACATGAAGCTACTTTAAGCATCATAGTTAAGAGGGTTTTTAGTAATTTAAATAAAATTATTCAATATTATTATCAAAATATTTATTTAAATTTAATGAATAGATTTTTATTCCTCACAAAAATATATGTATTCTGAAAATTCAAATTATGGTGAGTAAATGTAGTGTTGTATAAATGTACAATAAAGAAAATAAAAAAGTAGGTATATTAAAATTTATCCTCTGAATATTCTGATGAATTATCTTAGTAGTAGCATTTCATCGATAACACTTTTTCTGATCTTTATTAAGATTGACAAGTGTCAAAAGTTCCTTTTTCACCATATTTGTTTCAAAATAAATGTTTTTTCCGGATAACCATTGAATTATATCGGCTTTCCTCCAAGCAGTCGTAGGCGTCCGCTTGGTCTGCCGTGTATAACTGGCATTATCCATGACAATTACAGACCCCGGAGGAATAAGATCCAACATCTGTGTAAAATACTCTTCGAAAACATCTGCGTTCATGTCTTCGTGATAGTCACCTGTATTTTTAGATTCAAATAAAAGTAAACCGCCATCTACAAAACCACTGGCACTACCTATATGTGTCACTATTAATCTTTATCCTTTACCTAAAGGTGCCTCGAACCCTATTGAGTCCATTCAAAAATGCCTGTCGAAAACTTTTTACATTTTTATCTTGCCCTACTTTTGTTACAGTATATCCCTCGTTGACCCAAGTTTCGTCTAGATAATAAATATTTCTCCCTTCGTCACGGAATTTTCTAATTGATCTTAAGTAGGATCTTCGCCAACAAATAATTTCATTTATCGATAAGAACTGACTTCCTGTTCTGCTTTTCCCAGCAAATATTCAACTCTCGTAAGACGGTCCATAATTTGCTTCTACCGATTTTTGGTAAATCGTGGTCCTCTGAAAATTCACTTAAAATTTTGTTTAGCGTTAGTATTTCTTTTTTAAAATAAAATGAATGTACTTTTCTGAGAATGACATTTTTGAAGAAATCATCTATAACGACTTTTGACCTCCCTGTAGATGATTTTGGGGGATTTACAGTATCTTTTTCATTTTTTGTTTCCTTTAAAAGTCAGTAGATAGTCGATTTTCCAATCCTTGTCATTTTGGATCACTTTTCCACGATGTCGTCAACACTGTTGGTAGGATTTTGGTGTTTCAATGCATTAAATACATTTAATATAATAATCTTCTCATTCTGAGACAGCGCACATCTTTTCACGCGTTTAGCAGGTACGTAATCTGATAAGCTCGACATTTTACCCAAACAATATTATATCCACTGGTACAATAATCACTAAACACAAGTCGAATTTTACTGTACTGCACTAACACGTCTTCGTATATTCAGCTCTAAGACTGGATTGATCTGCCACAATACACTAACACCTGCCCTATGATGTACACACATTACCTGTTAGCATTAGTGTTACCCGATAATTACCTGAAACGAAATATTACCACGCCCATGGCCGGTTCTTATCTCGGGGTTTTATTACTCTCTTTCATTTCCAAACAGACTATAACATAACTATATCCCAAGTCGCATATTAAAAAAGATACAGGATGTCAAAGTTAAAATTTTATTTTCGATTTTTGTAGATAACTTCTCAAAAAATCCAAATATTTACATAAAATTTGTAAATCAGTTGTTTTTGCGGGCGAGAAATTCATATTTGTTTCTAATTTTGACGTCACTAGTAAAGGGCGCCACTAATGGCACATCATGTTTCTTTTAAATGACAGAACTGTTTTGCTGCTTAGTGTATCCATCTGACTATTGAAACAATCGATTGTCCTACCTGTTATATCTGAAAAAGATATACCTTATTGAAGTCGTTAGGAGTAACAGTTTTCGAAATAATCTTATTTGAAATATTCAGTGCACCGATTGAAAACTGTTATCGTTTCAGATAAAGTGCCTTTTCTTCTGATAATACAGCAAAATGTTACTTGAAAAAGTTGTTCAGAACGGTAAATTATGAAGACGTGCAACATTTCAAAAACATCGGCCTGCTTTGATAAAATCTTTGTACTATGTTGAAAAATGGTTTCATCAAACCTCGTCGATCTTCGTGAAATTTTGCACGTCTCCATAATTTATCATTCTGAACAACTTTTTCAAGTAACATTTTGCTGGTCATCACACTTCCCCAATGTTGGATTTTAGTTTAGTCTGTGGGTTTATATAAAACGATGTTTATTCTGATTGGGTGGAAAATATTAATCAACGACTAATTTTCGTGATGATAATAATAATAATAAATATTTTATAATTATCAATTTTTTGTAAAAAAAAAACTAAAAATAGAAAATGCCATTTAGCGTCATTATTTCTTAAAAGAAAAAGCTGATATTTGGTATAGAGGGATAAGAATATAAAAGAAATCGATTTTCGTCGAAACAGAATTTATACGGTCTTTCGGTTATGCAACATTCAATTGGTTTTTTTTCTTATGGACGCCATATTGGATCTTGACATGAATTTTTACTAAAAAAAACGTAAAATCTTGAATTGAATTTGAAATTATGAAAAACAAAGGTAAATTCAGTTTTATTTCAAATTTTATCAAATTTACTAGATACACGTATAAAATTAAAGTTCCAACTTAACAATTATGCACGTGCATTGATAACGTTAACCATCAACATGAAAATTCTCTTTACATTGTTGTTTACCAATTTCGAAACTGAAGTTTTGAAAACCCTTTGATGCTCTTTCAGTCCCGAATGCAAGAGAGCTGTTTTGCAATCCAAAATAAAAAGTAACTGTTCAAACAGTGGTCTGTTTTATCTTGTTCGACGAAGATGAATTGCAATTGCGTTCGAGAGCTCAATAGGGGCCAACTGCACTTCATTTTGCAGCGAGTATGTGGTTCATGGCCAGCGAACAAGATTGTATCCTTTAACTAAATCGCATTGATGAGAAACGGCAACCTTGAAACATCGACTTTTGGTCTTGTTCAATTGTTCGATGCTTGATCTGTCTTTAGAAGTGAATTAAAATAACGAGAATAAGTTTATTTAATTGCTAAGTAAATCCCAGGGTAAAATTGAACCGCCAACGAAAATTTCTCAACCGTTTGCGAATGGTAGAAGTCACTCGGGGAACTAAAGTGTGAAACTTGCTGAATAATTCATAAACTACGAATGTTCCGCTTGAATAGAAGCATCTGCTTAAGGTAAAGTTAATAATAGATGTACAGGGTGTTTCTAAAAGGTGGACGGATGTAGAGATCATGAGAAGAGTTCAGTTCAACTTTCTTCTATGTACCATGGAAACTGGAGCCATTTTGAACATTTATTTTACAAACACTTACTCCAGTTTCTCGTTCTTTTCACTTTTACATTTTGTTTTTGTCTTGGCATTGGCTTCTACATTTCTGTCACAGCAAATACACAGCACCTCAGAAAAAATGTAGTCTGTCCGATGGACTAGACCTATATATTTTTATGGGTTTTATTTTTTTTATGTATCATTCTAAGGTCAAAGCGAAAGATAGACCATATGTAAGTGGACCAGACTATCGTATATTTATGTTGTCGGGGTCGCTGAATCCGAGATTTCTTAATTCCCTATCAGGTCAGATTCATGGTCATTACAAGATCAAATCGAAAGATAGATATGTAAATAGGCAAAATCATACATTTACGAGTATATTTTTGGAGTCTCAAGAGTTATCTATTACATCGTGGTTGAAAAATATTGCTTAAAATGCGAGTTGAATCAAATCTTCAATTTATCGTCATTGAATCAGTAACTTTTGGAATATTTTTCGGAAGATTTGACATTTCATCTAACCTACTGATTCTTTGAAGAGAGTGGCTGATTCAGTTGTTTGAAAGAATAGTATAGTATAGAGAAAGAATTTACTACCAAACATGGATGGCAAATTTGTGGGGATTTGAAAGTTGTCACTATTTTAATCAGGTTTCATAAAATATCCGTGTTTCTTATGTGAATGGCATAGTAGAGATAGAAAAAAAATACTATGTAGTAAAAGAATGACCAAGAAGAGCTTCATTCCAACCAGGTACCAAGAACATTAATAGAGAAACATTAGTTGCTCCTGAAGACCTGATTTCAACTTTTCAAGTTGGGAGTTATGGAACTTAAAATCGAAGGTGAATGCTATCTATATTTCAGATGCAAAACTGGAGAACAAATTTTCAATGAATCTCAGGTTCGTAAAATGATGAGAGACAATATTTTTGTCAAAAAAAAAATAATAAAAGAAGACTTAAACAAGGAAATGAAAAATAGCTAAGACGAAATAAGAAATTGCCAGGACGAAATGAAGGAAGATTTGAAAAGGAAAAGGAAGAAAAATCAGGAAGAATTGAGGAATGAGATGAAAACAAATTTACAGGAAAATAATAACATAAGCTCAATGAATTTGAGAAAACTGTTGAAGAATAATTACAGGAAAATAATAACATAAGCTCAATGAATTTGAAAAAACTGTTAAAGAAGAAATTAATCAGTTGAGAATGGCAAGTTTATGGGCAGAAAAAAGTTGATAATTTAAATGTATGTAAAGTAGTGTAGGCGGCGCTCTGTATAATTATCATCAGATTTGAGTCCATTTTTTACTGTATTAGAAAGGTATTTGTGAGAACTGTGGGAACTCGAAAATTCAACCAGAGTAGGAGGCGACCTGAGAAACAATCCTAAAAATGCAGAAATAGGTCAGATCTCATCTATTTCAAAAGTGAACTTAGATATTTATAGAGTGTTTTCATTAAACCAGGTTAGTAAATTTAGCTAGATTATTTTTTTAGATAATTATTGAATAGAGCTTTGTCTGTGGAATTGTTCATTAGCATAACCAGATGTTTGGTATCAGAGAGCATACATATGACTTCATTGATAGGAATTGTAGGAGTTTTGATTTATATTAGCTTAAAATACCTTTCTAATACAGTAAAAATTTGTACAAAAGCTAATAATAAAGAATATATGGGTAGATATTGTGGGTGTAATTCATCCGCAGAGTAGTTAGTTTCACACAATATTGTTAATACCTAAAAATATATATAAAAAAATTGAGTCCAGTTGTTAATATTTCCTACCTGAAAACTCCCGTATTTTAAGTTGTATGTATCCACTACAATTAATAATTAAGTTGAAGAAAAAACTAAAATAAAATTATAACTTTAACACTCTGTATTTGGGAAAATATCAAATTTTGAACTAAGATAAGTTAGATCATCATAGCCCCTGTAGGAATATGTAGGAGCATTTTATCTAGAGCTTTTAGAGACACCTTATATAAACAGCATTTTGCTGATCATAATAATTGTCAGAGGAAGAGAAGAAGAAGAATACTGTGAACTTTTCCGTCTTCTGTTCAATGTAATCAAAATATGTTATCCGACGATTAGTATTAAGGAAAGGACTGGTGTCATTAAATAAAAATTTGTCCCAGTTAGGCGTGAAAGGTAATAAAGTTTGTTCCATGGTCGACTGTAATCGTCTCAGACATCAGTTTTGAGATGATTTAAAGGCCGGATTAGAAATTGTACAATTAAACCAAGCAGCGTGAATAAATAGTCTTTCAAGTATTTCAATTAATTAAGCTGTACGCTTTTTTTTCAGTCTCCTATTATTTTATTTAGTACAACGCACAGGAATGCGAAAATTGCTGTTATATTACTCAACCGTAATCGTTTTGTTAAGATTTACAGTTTATATTTATCGATAGTAATGTAAGACCATGTCGATATTAAAGGGTTTACTTTATCTTCATCATCTCATCTTCGTTTCCTGATAAATTGAAGTTATCACGCATTTATTCTGTTTTTAAGAAAGGGAGCAAAAATGTCGTTAATTATAGGCCTCCATTCTTTATAGTTTTAGTAAAGTTTTTGCTGTGCACTCTATGGTTTCTGGGCATACGTCGGGTATGATCTTGTAATCAGCATGGATCCATGAATGGTAGATCTACTGTTACCAACCTTGGCACGACCCAGTATTTATGTCAAGCTACATGTCTATACAGGGTTAACTATGACTAAGTACAAAAAATTTAACCACGTGCTCAGGGAAGCCTAAAAGACAATAACAAAATTATTCCAGAATTTTAGCTCGATATTTAAAAAATGGGGCAAAACCCTTTTTTCCTACGGAAAGTCGGCGCCTATGATAAGAACCGACTGAAATGGCTTAGATCCATAGATAAAACTTACATCTGTCAACAATATCTACTACCATCGTTTTTTTTTTGTGGCATTTCTAAATGTAGAAACGAAAATTAACATTCTTATTAGTAATAATACCTGATAGATAGGTAACAGTTAATTCACTTAGCTCCAGTATTTTGCATTCGTTTTCCATTATTTCGTTATAAACTGGTAGAACTATATATTCGCTCATTACAGCCACTCACTACCGATAAAAGACACTTCCCGTAGGTATAATTTGATAAAATGCCTATTTATTATAACAAAATCACACAAATGTCTTTATTTAATAACTATAAAACGTTTAAAAACTGAAGAAAAACACAAAATTACAACGTAAACACACATTCAATTATGACATGACAGCAGTACTGACTGATGAGCATGCTTGTAGAGTAGGTATGCAACCAACAGGCAAGTTAACATTGGTGGCGTTAAATAAGGATTTAAAATAATATCGAAAAAAAAATTTTTTGGCTTTATAAATAAGTTTGGAATTATTTTGAAGGGTTATTCCGTTAATTCTTATTTTTCCCTATCCCCTCCTAAAATATTTGTACTAAGTCATAGTTAATCCTGTATACAGGATGTTCTGAAAAACACTAGCATAAATTCAGGATCTGATATATTTTCAAAAAATATTACAATTTGTTCCTATGCACCATATGCGTATCTATTTCCGTTTTCAAGATACAGGGCGTTGAAAATACTTATTTAGAATCTAGTTTCGGCCCTATCTTTCACAAAATTCGGCCGAATTAACTGAAATTTTGTTATGTATGGTTTCTGGAGATGCTAAATGCTCTGGAGTTATTAATTTTTGGCTATATCGTACAGGGCGTTCACTGCAGTACTCCGCGGGAACATTTTAAGTGCTAATTTTTTTCAGGTTAATCTTTTTGTCCCTTTTGGCACTTGCTGTTATGGCAAATTTTATTCTAAACAAAAAAGGTGCTCTTGTAAGAAGTGCTAAAATTTGCCCGTTTTCGAGAAACGTCAGGCATAGTGCGCCAAAGTCAAGCAGCTAGTATCCCAAATTGTTGTTTTTTATCTCAAGTAGGCTTTGGTACCTAGTTACTATTGCTAATAGTTTCATTAATAAAACTCAAAATCAAAGTTATTCTTTTAACGGTAGTGATAAAAAGTAATGGTTAGTTTATTTCTGGAAAAATTTAACACATGCTGAGTACAATTGAAAAAAGAAAAAAGGAAAAAAGATACGCCCATGGGAACATATCGTAATATTTTTTGATAATTTATCGGTCCCTGAATTTATGCTAGTGTTCAGTTATTCACCGTTTTAGAGCAACTGTGATAGCATCAGAATATTCAATAAATAACGCAGTACCTAGTGCTGAACGTGTGAAGAAAAAAAATAAGACTTTACCGTTATTTTTTTGAGTATACCGTATAGTAGTTCTTTCTGATGGCAAAGAACTATATTTTATGTCCACCCTAAATGTGTCATCCACGGAAAATTATGTTCATGAAAACAGTCGATATAATCTAAAATCCTATTATCACTGCCCTCAAAGCTTGCATACTTGCAGGGAAATAGCTTAGCAAAGGCATCAGGGATAGGATGCCCCGATATTTTTCGTTCCCGATCCTCCATCGACAAGGTGTCAGTAGTAGCAGTCCGATGCCGTTAAATACCGTACAGCGAAATCGAAATTAACGACGTTTACTTAACCTCCGTTTTACATACACCGTATGCCGAGAGACAGTTGGCTTTGGTTATTTTCAGCCATTATTCGGTACTTGAGTTTGAGATGGGGTAATTGCAGCGCGCTGGTTTTTTTTGCCGTTTTGTATTCGTACTCCAGCATCTTTATTGCCGCTAAATGAAGCAGCGCCGTTGCGAATCTGCAGACTAAACATAAAACGATCGACGGGGATGAATAACGATGTCTGCTTAGATTTAGAATTACGGCTCGATAAAATAATGACGCCCGGTTTCTTCGTCTTGTATTGAAACGCGTGTGTGGTAGTTAGATGGAGCTTAATGTTGAAAAAACTGCATTTCTTTGAGTTTGTGGTTCGCGTTGTGTTGGTTAGCGAAGTGGTAGAGCCAAGAGTGTTTCAGTTCGAAGTGATCTGCCTCATTGGAGTCACTTAAGGGCAGTTAAATGGAATGTAACTACTCCTCTTAACCTCAACATGTATGTGTTTTGGTTTGATAAATGAGATTGTTCTTTATTTGGACACATAAATGTCATATTGCACTTTGTGTTTTGTACAATAGGCATCACAAAGTACACGAAATAACAATATCTTTTTTTTTCAGTACCCCGACGTATTTAACAACCTGGAAGCCCAGAGAAGTCAAGTGAGTAATTTTTTTTTTGATTATTATTTTGTACTTTTTAGTTTTTAGTCCTCATCTAATTCTAACCTAAGAGAATCTATGTGTTTGTTTCATATTGTTTTGAACATCAAACCCCATTGTACAATGTAGTCATTTTTTTACATTTGCTAAATGATTTTGTAATTTTAGTGCGTTCTGGAAAAAATATATCATTTTGTGACGTCTCTAAAATCTTTAATATTTAGAATACGAAGCGTAAATCTTTTTTTACATATTTTATATTTTCATGTGACATTTTTAATATTTAAAAGCCAAAAAGAATAAATTTGTAGGTTTGTTTACACACCCAGTATAATTAGTAACCAAAGTTTAAATTAATTTAAATTTTAAAAGACTGACTAATAGGTATATAATCAAAACATTCCATTTTATTATTAATTTTTGAACATAATAAGTACATATTTTTAGTTACTTCTAAATTATTTGAAAACCCTAGCTTCTATTAACGGTTTAATTTTTGAACTTATCATTGCATTCTTACACCTCTCATTTTAGCACTTACAAATTGGTGATTTATATTAAAATAGTCCATTATAATAATTAAATTTACCATCGGTAGATTAGACGAATATGCTCTTAAATAGCATATTGAGAATTTTAAAAGTAGTTAGCGTTTGCTAACCTGTTTTAATTTAACACAGAAAGACCCTTGTCTGCGCGAGACGAAGGAATTCCTAGAAGCTATAGGAGGCAATGACGTCACGCCTTGCGATCCGGGATGAGCGTTTAATTGCAATTTGACCTCGTATATTTCTTAACTGCTTATCACACCTACTTCTGGGTTGACTATACATCATAAAATTAAGGCATTAAATTAATTTGAGGTTTGACCAAATGGCTCTATTATTGGTGATATTTTAAATTTGGTAAAGTTATTGAAATACCTACCCTTTGGAAATTAAATTTTCTTATAATGATTTTATGTAGTATATTCTTCAAGACTAAAGTGTCCTTTAATTCTTCCGTTGATTGCTCAAATAAATCTTTGGGACCTCAACAGTATAGTATGTTAGTTTAGAATTTGCGAATGTTTTCTTGTACCTAGGAATAACGAAAGACAAAAGCAAATATCGTTGTACATGAACGAATAACAGTTTTAATTGAACATAAAAAGGTCAGTAGGTTAATAAATGAATATGTAAATAGGGGCGCCAATGTTTTGCCACGACACTATGGCATGATTTGTTCTAGAAGTATTTTCGCATAAAAATGTCCAAGTTCACCTCTTAGGCGGCTGTAATTTGGAAAGTAAAGAAGGTACGAATTTCGCTCAAATGTTCTACTAATATAGGTGTAATCCAAGAAAAACACGTAAAACTCATGAAAGATCCAAAATTTTATTTTTGATATTAATTCCACGTTACGTTTTATTTTTCGAGATTTGTTTATATACCTAAAAACATCTCAAATTTGATCATTTTATGGCGAGAAATATGTCGACCTTAAATACAAAAACAAACGTAGAATGGGGATATTGTATGATCTTTCCAAATATTTTAATTGAAACGGCATTAGTCCTAGACAGTTTCGTAGAAAAATAAGCCTAAAAACTGTATTTCTGTTTGATCGCGCCCCAGACGACATTCGCACGTGTGTACGTAATACAGCATTGTTCTTTATATCTGTGTACGATTTCTATTTTCAGACAGCTCAGTATATACGTTTGGAGGAGTTAAGTTGTTATCGTGTTAAATAGATATTGGTATGGAATAACGTCGCAAAATAGATTCATAAAATGAGCACAGAAAGTGTACTCAATATTGCATTATGCCATTATGTTGAATACAGCATACAGCATCTAATAAAAAATATTTCACCGTGCCAAAAAATAAAAAGAAAATTTTGTGTAGGGCGATAAAGCGCGACGAAAGGAACATTGTTTGTTTGTGAAGACCGTTTCAATGTAAGTTTAATTGGAAATACATAAATACGTCGGTTTAAGTTCATCGAAAAAATTAAAATGTAAAGTTGTAAAGAATCGAGAATGTATACGGGACGTTTAGAAAATCAATGATAAAGCAAACTTATTTTTTTTTCATTTCTTGTATTCAGCGCTTCATTCCGATTCCAAATAACATGTTCTGTATTTGCTCTTACAATTTACGATATGTAGAATGTTATTTGAGACATTTATAAAATTTTGCTATCTGACTTCACTACATTAAATTAACTGTTTTAATCTGAAAAAATATTAAACAAAAAAAATTATAAATAAGAAGAATGTTTTAAATGTAAATCAGTTGCAAATAGTAATAAAAAATTAATACATTAAGTCCACCACATCACCACTAATATTTATGGTAATGTTAAAAACGGAAAATAATAGAACTATGTTTGCTTTGACTCCGCGTATTTGCTGCACTAATGAAGTTAGGATTAGTACCAATGCAGTTCATAAGTATAAAATTAAATGAATCCACTCGTGGCTACATTTCTCGATCCACACGTGACAACAAACAGACTTTGAATTATAAGATGCACTTTAGTGTCATGTCCATAATTGTTTTTTCCATCTACCTGATTTCGCTGGGATTTCTCCTAAATTGTCATCCTAATGTACAAAGCTTGCGTGAAATTCTCTAGCTGTTACTTAATCGCTAACTAATTAAACCGCAGGAAAATCGTCGCATTCCGCTTAATTAGTTGTTGTCCGAGCGATACGACCGTAGGAGGCAGAGCCTACAAACGCGTACAGATCTACTGCATTAGCCCGACGAGTAAAAATTCGGGCCGCAGATGTTCGTGAGCGCCCGCAGCGCCTCCCCTTCCATGTCGTGGAAACGGACACAAAACGGCATTAAATATGCATGTGTGCGTCTCCCAGGTGCGGCGCGCCACTGTCCACGTCCTGCTCTTTCGAGCTATTCGTTAACCGTTAATCAGCATACAATTGCGTCTTTGTGACCGTTTGGCGAGCTTGTTGCACCGGAGGAGAGAAAAGGGCGGCTTTTTTTGCGGGACGCGTTCCAGTTTGGCGAATCAATATACAGGGTGTTTCTTAAGATCCAGGGGCGTATTCTGTGGCCAAAAATAAGGGTTTTTTTGTTATCTAAATGTGAGAGGTTTTAAGACAGCCATTCTACAGAAAAATTTCTACAGAAAATAGATGTGTCACACATGTTGACAGTAAAACCAACTTAAGTATGATGACTCCGCAGGGAATTACAATTTCAAATTGTTCTAATTTTACTATAAATGTTAATAGTAATAACTAGTTAAAATGTTGGTTTGTACTTATTTAAAATAAAAAGTTGCTCATGTGTTTGTTAAAATGTTTTATTAATTTTCGAAACAAAATTTAAATAAACTTTGATTTACTTTTGCACATTTAAATAAACTTTGACTTACTTTTAACACGCGTGTCAAAAAATGACATTTTTAACATTAAAAAGGACAATTAAAAAGCCCACTTTTAACAGTTTTGTAGAAAAAATCTATTAAATCTTCTAGATTGAAATATGTACTTTAGTTCTTACATTATGGTTGTAGGAATTATCATTATATTATATATTATGTATGTTATTCCGAAGTTTGTATGACTATACGACAAATTTTGATGGGAATTACTTATGGCCGGTTTCTCAACATTTGGCGCAATCGATTCGATAACTATCGAGTACATAAATTTATCAGACCGATAACTTTATATTGGTTTCTGTACGCATGCCTTCCAAATTTTGTTGAATACATAACAGTGGAATGGATATCTTAATATCTGCAATAATCATAGAGGGAGCTAGGAAATGCACAACTGTTTGCAGATTCCATTTACGGAAGTAAGACACTTTCAAGAAATAATTGTAGATGGCGCCACTATCGGCTACCTAATGATATCACATCATATTAACTAAATAAAAATATATACAAACCTGTTGCATAAAAACGAAGTTATTAAAACCTTTTCTAATACTGATAGTAAATTTGTTCTAGTACTAGAGACTTGAATACTATCTCCTATTAAATCTATCAGTAAATTTACAGTTTCTTTCGTTAAAGTCGCCGTATTTCTCGCCGTAAAATGATCAAATTTGTGGTTTTTTAGGTACTGAAATTTTGAAAAAGAAATCGCGTAGAACAAAAGTAATATCAAAAATAAAATTACTGATGTTTTGTTTATCCACTTTTACTATTTAAACTCTCTTCAAATAATATAATAACTTTTAAAATGCATTTGTATGGCACACATTATTTCGCTATTCTAACCCCATATTTTAACAATTATTTTCACATACTTATAAACAAAAGTGAACAATGTCATATGCAGAAATATGTAAGTTTATGTTATAACAATGTTTACATCTATAGCTGAATTTAAAAAAATACGCAGTTTGAAAGTTTTCAGTACCTAAAAATTTGCTGGATAAATCGCTTTCTGACGTTATACATTGATTTTATTTCGGTACCTTTGAATATTCACTGGTGGCATGAGATAACATTGTTGTTATTTGCTAACCTCTATATTATTCAGTTCTTAAATGTCTAAAATTACTTGTATTTGTAGAAAACACTATTTCAAGAATACGACGTCCTTAAACCTCTCTCGAAATTCTGTCGCTTTATTTTTCATACTGGTTTTCTCTTTCACGATAACGTCTTGGCGGTTCAAGATATCTGACTATATTTAAATATTCTTCATCTGAAGAGGCAGACGAATCAGAATTTTCCATTGCACAAAGTAATCATCACGAAAATATCAAAAAAGTTGGGTTAAGCCTTACAATAAAGATGTAAACAAGCAACAGCTAAATCGCTGCGCGCGTGCGTTAATGTTTATTGGACAGATATCTTGCCATTTTTCTTTGGATATCTGTTCGATAACTTATGCAATAGATAAGCATTATCGAATTGTTCAGAAACCGAATTCATGGGATATCTCCAGTTTATGGAATCGATAAGTTTATTTAATAGATATCTACTAGTTGAGAAACCGGCCATTTAGTCGAGCCGATTGCCTACTAACTGCTCCCTATTTCTCGTTTTGTTATTATTTATCGTCGTGTCAATCGGTTTATTATTATTAGATTTAAGATGTAGCATTACGCCCACGTGCTTTTAATAATGCGCTTTTAAAATGCATTACACGAGACCGGTTGGTCTAGATACTAGATATAGAATACGCGCTCTAGCTTGGGATGTGTTCGTCCCAGATACCTAACGAAATTTACGGTGCACTGGCAATGGTTCCAATTATTCAGTATTACATTTTCTTTCTAGGTTTGGATTGCGCATAATTCATTTGAATCCCACAGTTATAAACTACATAAAATTCGAGTAATTGTTGTGGTTGAACCGCGCCTATTTTCGAATTTTTATACGGTAATTCTTCGCGACTGATATTTGTAAGTATAGGGTATGGCCTTGGATTTGGTTGAGAGTGGATGAAGTATAATAAAGTTATTGAAAAAGAATAGGTTCATTGAAATTGTACAGGGTGTCCGGAATATAGCTGCCGATACGTATACTTATACTTGGGTCGGTCAGTGGTCGTACGGTTTAAGGCGTCAGTACTTGAATCGAGGTGACTGATCGGTGTTGGTTCGAGCCCAGCTGCCGGTAGACCGTATATAAGCTATATTCGTGGAGAGGTTCGGCGCCCTCTCTGCGGGTATGGTAGGGTGGAAGAATGTTGGCTTGGGTCAATGTGAGAGATTGATACCGGTTGATATTTGACTACCCCCCTAATTAATGAGGTTTTCCAGGTTTCCCTCATTCCTGCACTGAATAGTGGTTAGGGCCTTCCAACGTAAGTCGTTCCTGTGCACAAATGCGGCCTGCTTAATAATAATATGCCGCCCCATCTCCCGCACAAGTCTCCGACTTCTGGGCTAATCCCTGTGATTAGAATGAGGGGTAGAGATATTATTATTATTATTATTACTATTATTATTATACTAAAGGGGCTTGTATATCTGACTAAAAGCAATAACAAGCTCTTATGAAAAATTGTCTAAAACGAATAGTTTTTCTACTAATACATTTTATAAATTAAAATATAACCTTAATTAAAATGCGGTTAAATAAAAGCTTCTATAAATTGCTTTTTCTACACCCGTATTATAACAATGCACTTATATGCCCATAATCCGTTTCATAATGATACCCATTACGATACAGATTTTTCATTACGATACAGATTTTTAATCAATAGAACCCCATAATTTTTCAATCAAGCATGCTATTCATTTGACGTTTATCCTAGGTTCCTATGTAATTATTTTAGATGTCAAAATCAGTACGTATTAAATTTTCGTAGATACCTAGCTAAACATCGATAATTTATCAAAATGTCTGATATCAGCGATATAGAAGAATTACCATCGACTCCTTCACACATATCGGAGAAAGCAGAAAATGCAGTTCATACGAATAATTACTGTTACCTATTGTGTTCAATAAAAATATAAAATTTATGGTTTTTTATTATTTATCGGGTGTAGAAAAAATAGCGTATGCAACTCTCATGTAACGGTTATTAATACATGATCGTTGCATAATATACTATTGTTTATTTTTATCGGTATTGGTAAACAATGGAGGTTTTCCAAAAAATCATTACAACTGTAACGCCCGACAACATTGCAATCTATTAATTGCTGCTGTTAACCTTCAATTATCATCAGTAGTAGTAATAGTAGTGCGTTTCGTTTTTCTGTACCTAGTGTTTGCTTGATATTTGTGAGTGTACATGGAAGATCCCTAAAGAGAAGAGGTTCCCTACAAACTTTCGTCCAATAGTAATAGATATGATGACGTTGTTGGTATTTAATATGATTTTCGCCATCCAACTTAGTGTTAGTTATATTTGAATTTTCAACCGTTTCAATTATTTCAATGTGGATGTATGTTGCTAGGTAGTTACAATATTATTAACAGCATAGAACATATAACAAAGATTCTCGGACAGTTTATTCTGTAACCTATAATTGAATAGTTAGAGGTATGCCAAGTATTTTCGATGCTGCTACAAAATATGGCTCAAGATCTCGGTTCAGATGCGTTCGCCTTACAAATCATAACTTTATGACTTACTTCCAGTATGAGCAAGTTATTCTTACTAGGGGAGCACCATGTAGGTACGAGAAGCAACATATTTTATACCTCTAAAAAATACAAGTTCATTGAGTGCATATGCAGCAGCATAATTTTAGCATTACCTATTCATACAAGTGTACCTGAAATATTGTGCTTTCGAAAAGTAACGAATAAATTCATTATTTTTGAAATTGAGAAGTTTTCGAAAAAATCCCCTGGCACGACGATTGTGTTTTTAAAAAAGGCACTTTTTGAGATTAAGATTTCTACAACTAAATCCGAAAAAACAAATTTGAATGTTTGTCAAGGTCACAAGTTATTATAATACGCTATTATTTTTTGCTTCTACGTAAAATATATGATAGCTGTATTTTCAGCGTTGTGAATATTTTTAATCATCCTGCATTTGCCGATATCGACTAGAGAGGTTAAATATAAGACTGGACTCGTATTATAATTCGGAGGTGATCTTCGCGGTTGCACTGTATATCGTTTGCGATATAATTTACAACATAACCTTCATAACTGCTCGTAATTTGTCAGCTATTGGGCAATAAAATATAGATTTTTCAGTTACAACGAAGTGATTAATTTTTGTGGTAGTTAACTCGTGATCTCCTTTTTCGAAGGTCTTGCTAAAATTGATAAAGGCCTGTTCAGACACAATTGCTAATTTAATTTTGCGAGTTCAGACACAATTGCTAATTTAATTTTGTAAGTGACACGATTTTAGGACCAATGGAGTGCAATTATGCAAATTTTAGTAAAATTTTACATAATTTATCTCTGCGTATGCGTACTTGGTGTACAACTTGTTGATTAACCCTTGTAACTCGCCTATCAATATAATTTACGGCTTGCTGCAAAAAGGCAACCACTTATTCGGCCACACCAAAGAAGTGAACCAATTTATTAGAATATCATCGGACACTGTACTATGAACTGTAAGAATTTATACTTATAATCGCTTATGTTTCGAAGCAGGCTTCATCCCAAGCTTGTCGGAACGTAACTTGGGTAAAGCGCTCTTGTTCCGGATCGATATTTTTGGGTCCGCGCAAAATGAACACGCCGGCAACTCTTTCTATTCGTACAAGGATGCTGGAAAAAATCATCACGCTTTCCATTGACGGTGATCCGCAAACGAAGTTTCGTTTACGGACACCGTTGTGACTCATGGGGTTTTTAAATGCGCTTTTGGTTTATAACTCGCAAGTTCGTAGAAGACATTCTGACGAGAGATGTTTTTACCTTTCAGTTCTCTATTCTATAATTTGATATGGCAACAATAAGACAAAGCCTAAATGTCAACATGGTAGCATCGTAAAAGTGGGTCATGAAACATTCTACAGGTAGTGGCCAAAAAATGATAGGAAGGGATACAGGGGGGAGTCAAAATAATATCAGTACTTCATATACAGGGCTTCCAAGTAAAAAGTTAAATATTGAATTTCAGTCATAATTTATAAACCGTTACCTTAGCAACCTCGAGATTTGGCTGATAATAGTAACTTGAAGTAATACAACTTTCACTATTTAAATTGGAATGAGACATGTTTCATTATACAGGTACGGTCAAATTTAAGTTTTAGAATTTATACAATTTTGAGGTGTTGCCAAATTTGACATTTTACATTCGCATTTCGATTCCCCTACCAATTTGTTACAAAAAAACTATACGTTTTATTCAATATATCTCTGAGACGCATTTTTAATGATATAATATCTTTCTACTCTTCATTCTAATCATGAAGATTATCTCAGGACTCGGAGACTTGTGCGGGAGAGGGGACGGCATATTACTATTATGCAGGTTGCATTTGCGCTCAGGAACGACGTACGTTGTTAGGCCCTAACCACCATTTAGTGCAGGAATGAGGGAAACCTGGAAAAACTCATTAATTAGAGGGGGTGGTCAAACGTCGACCGGTATCAAAATATCACATTGACCCAAGCCAACATTCTTGCACCCTACCATACCCACAGAGAGGGTGCTCTCCGCAGATGTAACTGGTCTACGGTCTACCTGCCGCATATTTAATGATGTATGTAATAATAATTTATTAATATTTAGTTTAGAAGTTAGTATTTCTAGGTAAAAAAAAATAAAAAAGACCCCATCATGTTTCATGTGCAACGGAAGTGTTTAGACAATTTTAGAAAATGTATAGTAACTCAAGGTGCTCATATCGATGTTAAAGTTTCAATATTATATGACCTCTGACATTGAACTAGTTCAGGTGAGCACCTATGATATGCCAACAGATTGGTAGATGGGCAAAATTTTATAAATAAATTTAATTTTTTGGGCTCTCAAAGTTAGTTCGAGATATAAAACTGTTTTTATTTTCCACAGGCATAATACACAGTATAAAAAAACATTGAGTAATTGACAGTGACTACTTCTCTTTTTATTATAGCGAGGATCGTACTACTTCTTTTCGTATTTAGCATTTTTCCACCTCTGGTTAATTTAAAGACTTATTCATGTATCTTCTGTACCAAATTTGGTGTGACAGTTCAGTTATTTAAAAAGCTTAGAAAACATTAACTCCCTCTATGTACACTAAGAAAATAAGTCACTAATGGTAGATAATAGTAAAATACGCCTGCCTCAGCAAAAAACTTGTATAAAATAGAAGACAGATAAATAATTCAATTGTAGTTAAATAAAATTCAATAATTAAAAAGTAATCGAAACCGGCCATACACATACACATACAAGAAATAACAAACAAATTCACGCACTCAAACTGGCACGGTAACAGTGGTCATAATCATTCTTGAATGAATTGATGAACGAATCTTCATATAAGCGCTTAGAATTCCACTGATAAAATTTGGTATTCCCTAGTTATTAAAATTAGCCAAAATGCACAAACTATAACACACCTATACCAGATAATTTACAGTGTAGAAACTGAAGAACTGTATCTCAACCGTTTTTCGAGGGCTTACAATCAAATTGCGATTTTACTGCATTTTCTCAAAAACTGTATTTACAAGTAATTAAAAATGTCCACAATATCTATCGGAAAACCAAATCTTAATTTATCCTGCCTTTTTTCGGTGCTGTATACACAACATATTTTTTCTCACATTTAGAGTCATTTATTTATTTTTAAAAATTCCCCAATCTCTAAATAATATTTTGTTTAGAGGCCTTCCCGATGACGCCCTGGTATATAAATGAATGTTTGAAGATTATAAACATGTGAAAATATTTGACGCCCCTATGATTTGTTTAAAAGCTGTATAAATTTAAGGCTACCGTTTGTTATGTCATCCCGATACCATACAGTTTGGTATGTGCTACAAGAAAAATAAACAGTCATCGAATTCTATAAACACTAGTATTATTAGTTAAATGAAATCGGCCGATGTACTTGGCCAACTGTTTGAGAAGTTATTTATTGTTTTTACTATTGTTTATGTTGGTTAATGTTGCTAAATTATTATTATTAGATGTTGTAATATTTTGCAGATATTAACTGTTTAAGTGAATTATGAGGGATTTGAGAATTTGCAGGTGTCAAAGAAATTTGTCCCACATCTTTAACCATATATTTTTGAAAAGATTGTTCCAGCCAAAACTTTTTGTTTGTGGCACATTCTTTTTAGCATTTTTTTGCTAATTTGTAGAATTTGCCATTATTTGTAATTGTCTTACATTGTAAATTTTGCAAGTAAGCTATTCCCGGACGTTAATATTCCTGTATACAGTATGCGCCAAAAGTATGGAATAAATTCAATAAAAACGAAACAATTATTTTAGCGTAAAATGCGATTTTCAAATGCCATTTGTTTTCGAGTATGACGTCATCGATTTTTTTTTAAATGGCAACACCATATTTTTTTCCTTGATTCTGAAAGATCGTTTAATTCTCTATCAGACAGTACTAAAATTTTGCCCTCTTCCATAGGAAAGTTTTCGAGTAAATGACGATTGAATGTTAGAAAACGTAAATCAATTAAAATAAAACAAAAACGTTATCAAGTTTAGTTTTTCGAATTCCATAGTTCTTTTATGGATCACGTAGGTGAAAATCTTTGCAAAGTGTCATTGTCACACCGATTTTCTAATAAGTATTGTAAGCGATATAGAAATTATTATTCAATTTAAAGTATTCTGGCACATTTAACTGTTACTCAAAGAATTGAAATTTTAATTCTTATCGGATGCGGAAATATGACTAGAACTCAGTAGGAAGTTTGCGATTTATTTAATGAAAAATATCTAGATTGCCCTATCAGCCAATCAACAGTCAGTAAGGTAGAGTCTAAATTTAGAGAAACTGGCAATGTTGTAAATATTCCAAAACCTGGACGTCCAAGCATTAATGAAAATCAGAAACAGAACATTTTGATAAGTATGGTGGATAATCCTCATAATTCTTCACGATTGGTTGCATTAAACAATGACACTAGTCAGAGCACAGTGCTACGTATCTTGAGGAAGGAAAAATATCATCCCTACAAAATTCAACTTGTGCAGGAACTCAATGAAGATGATCCCGATCGCCGCTTACACTTTTGCGAAATTCTAATGGATAAATACTTTTTTCAGATGAGGCCACATTTTGTCTGAATGGTACAGTAAACCGTCAAACTTGCAGATATTGGAGTCGGGAAAATCCTCATTGGATGGCAGAGGCACATACCCAACACCCTCAGAAATTAAATGTGTGTGCTGGAATAGTTGACGGCAGAATAGTAGGGCCTTTCTTCTTTGAAGGAACCCTTTCAGGACAAAGATATTTAGAGTTTCTAGAAAATGACCTTGTTCCAGCCCTTGCAGTAATTTTTCCTAACGATAATGATCCTGACATTCCTGACGATACCATATGGTTTCAGCAAGACGGTGCACTTCCGCACTATGCGCGCCCTGTACGAGATTTTTTGGACAACTGTTTTCCTGGGAGGTGGATCGGCAGACGCGGACCGATAGAATGGTCTGCAAGATCGCCAGATCTTACACCTCTTGACTATTTTTTATGGGGATACTTGAAGTCATAAGTGGACATTAATAAACCACGTAATTTAGAAGAACTTTAAAATCGCATTCGGGACGAAATACGCAGAGTTACCCCAGAAATCATTCATAATGTGCAAGAAGAATTTCTTCACAGACTTGCGCATTGTCAAGAAGTTGGTGGATGGCAATTCGAACATTTAATTTAAGTATAAAATTTAATCAATTGTATTTTATTTTACATACCTCAGAATTGTTACTTTTTTATGGATAAAATTTACGTTTTCTAACATTCAATCGTCATTTACTCGAAAACTTTCCTATGTAAGAGGGCAAAATTTTAGTACTGTCTGATAGAGAATTAAACGATCTTTCAGAATCAAGGAATCAATGGTGTTGCCATTTAAAAAAAATCGATGACGTCATTACTCGAAAACAAATGACATTTGAAAATCGCATTTTACGCTATAATATGTATTTTTTAAATTAAAAATCGACCTGTTCGAGGATTTTTCCCAAAAAATAATTGTTTCGTTTTTATTGAATTTATTCCATACTTTTGGCGCATACTGTATTTATAAAAATTATTTATCGAGGCACAAAATAGTTTTTTTCGTCGATCGACATTGAAGGCATAGTTTTAGTGACATCTGTCAAGCACTAAAATATTACATTTAATGCTAGGCATTAGAATTATCAGACACATAAACAGCTACATTTTTATTTCTAAATAATTAGGAAGGCCTTGTCAGGAACAGAAATAACTTATGTGTCTTGTCCATCCATCCTGTAAATATGAATTGTCCATCTCTTTCTCTAAAAGTGTATTGTTTATCGATCATCTAAAAATATAATGTATTTAATTACACATTGAAAAAGTGTTGAAATGCTGAAAATTACATCTAACATTTAAATTTGCATGCACTGAAAATGCACCCGTTACAAAATATAATTTTATACTCTTTTCCGAAAATTCCACAAAAAGTCCTTATTAATGAACCTTACATTATTTGTCTACCACACCTTAATGCAACTCAAACGCTTTGGGTTAGAATGATGTGCCTCTGCACATGTGGAACAAAACGCACATGAAAAATTTTGTATAATTTCATAGTAGATTGAGTAAAATGTAAGTAGTTCCAATGTAGTACCTTGTATAATTATCACATTATTCCTGAAATGTCCTAATATATTATATATAATAATATTACGTAATAGTATATTATGCAACGATCATGTAATGATGGTTATTAATACACGAGCATTAACCGGGATACGAAACGAGCCGAAGGCGAGTTTCGTATGGTTTAGGCGAGTGTATTAATAACCATTACATGAGAGTTGCATACGCTATTTTTTCTACACCCGATAAATAATCAAAAACCATAAATTTTATATTTTTATTGAACACAATAACAGTAATTATTCGTATGAACTGCATTTTCTGCTTTCTCCGATATGTGTGGAGTCGATGGTAATTCTTCTATATCACTGATATCAGACATTTTGATAAATTATCGAATTTAAGCTAGGTATCTACGAAAATTTAATCCGAACTGATTTTGACATCTAAAATAATTACATAAGAACCTAGGATAAACGTCAAATGCACAGCATGCTTGATTGAAAAATTATGGGTTTCTACTGTTTAACAGGAAAAAAATTTGGGTATGTTTCTGTCAAATCCCAATGATACTTTCGATCACGTGTACCAAATTTTATTAAAAGTTTTGTACCCTCACAATAGGCGCTTAGCGTAAACTTCCATATTTTTTTTTACCGTCTCGCGTCCTCTTCGAAGGCAGGTCTCCGTCGCCGCGGTGCTCCTCGTGCATAAGAATGCGGAAACGGCGTTTATTTCAGAGTCCGTCGTCCCGAAACTAACGATCGCTCCCGGTACAAGGCGGCGGCGTCCCCGCTTTCGCTTTTAGCGGGTCCTCGGCAGCGTCCGCTCAGTTCCAGCCGGAGGGCCCGATCGTCGACGCCCGCCGCGAGAGATGCATCAGTCGGCGTCGTGAAGGCCGCCGTCCGTCGGCGTCGTGCCCATCCCGCATCCGTCGTCGTCGTCGAGAAAGGGGTGTGTTCCGTCTCGCCGCCCGAAGGGGTCACATCGCGAGGATATCGCGATCAGTGCGGTGGTTCTGGTGATGTGCTGACCCAGAGGGATCGCCCGTTAGTTCTCGTTCCTAGGATATTGCGAAGAGTGGTTCCAGATGACGCTGTCGTGCTATGATATGTTCTGCGTCAATTTCGCCAAAGTAAATAAGTAGATTATTAAGTTTGGTTGGATGTTCTGTATGTGCAGCTCTGAGTGATTGGTAGTAAAATGTTCAGGGGCTGTTTATCAAAATATTAATTTTTTTCACACACCTTTGGAATATCTTGGGATCTGAGGAGTGCGACATAGATGTATAAAAATATTAATTTTTTTCACCCATGTTTCGAATATCGTGGGATCTGAGGGGTGCGACTGAGATTTGTAAAATATTACTTTTTTTCACGCACCTTTCGAATAGCGTGGGATCTGAGGAGTGCGACGTAGATTTACAAAAATATTAATTTTTTTCACGCACGTTTTGAATATCTTGGGTCTGAGGAGTGCGACATAGATTTATAAAAATATTAATTATTTTTACGCACCTTTCGAATATTTTGAGTTCCGAGGAGCGACGTATATTTTTAAAAATATTTTTTTTTGCACGCACGTTTCGAATACCTTGGGATTTGAGTGCGACGTAGGTTTTTGTTAAAATAAATGTAATATCGAAGATGATGTCAATTGTTTATAAGCAATTAAATACATTTTATGATATATGGTTATATTTTAAGACGTATTTGTTAGGTCATAATTTCTTTTCACTTTTCCGATAATCGAGAATATTTAAGAATTTTTAATCAGTACCAGGAATTCTTTATTAAGTGTCAGATTTTATGAGATTTTTAGTAGTTTATTGTACTTTTTATTAACTGATTCGTCACTTTTTAGTCGTTCGGAGATGTTATTATAGATTCGTTGAAATTGTTCCAATTTTTTTTTAAGTGCTGATTGCGACATTTTGTTAACCTTACATCAGCTTTTTATTTCGTAAACATTGAAAATATATTTTTTTTATAATTTTGCAATGTACATACAGGGCGTTAAGGTACTAATAGGTCAAAGTGAACATTGCATTCAATAATATAAATTAAGTGGCTAATAAAAATTTATCAAATAATGCTCCGTTACCAAGACACAAGCTGAAACTGAAATATATCTCGGAGACCCGTTGAGTATTTTTTCTCCTAATTTGACATGGCAACATTTTTCGACAAAATTTTGTTTGAACTTCCTTAACTCAAATGTAGGATCTATTGCTAACATTTGGACGATCATTTACTGAAATCCTGCTACAATTTTTTATTTTGCTATAAATTTTACTGAAATATTTCCTTTGCAGCCAATCAGTGGCACGACATGAAAAAATATCTTGAAATTTTTATCTTAGTAATTCGATTGTCCAATAAGGTATTTGTATTTTTAATCACGTGTGCAATTTTCGCGAATTAGACTTTTATTAAACTGATAATTGACCTAGAAAATTATTACTTGGTCAGGAACATTATTATTTTCAAAATATCTGCGACGTCGGCAATGTTTTCGTAAAATTTGAACACTATTGATATTAGATGAAAATAGTTTAAAATTTTGGTATTTTACTGTTACTTGGAAAAGATATTCAGGATGGTAAATTATGGCGGATGCAAAATTGTTAAAAATATATTCACATTAGTATTGTAAAAGTACAGGGTGTCCGTTAGTGCCTTAATTTTACCATATGATAAGTTGTAACTGCATAACAATTTTCCGATCTATATCTTACTTGGTTCTCTCTAGATACCTTTAGTCTACGGTATAGTTGCAAAACAACTTTTAACTGATTCATTTTGCCACAAAAATTTATTGAATTAGCTTTTAAATTTATTTCACAGATTGTAAATTACCCAAACGACCAGAAACAAAAATAAAATTGCGCTACCAATAAGTATCTTTAATGTTTTAATACCAATTATTGTAAAATATCTCAAAAATGTGTAAAAGTCAGATTGCGACTTGGAAAAATGTTTTTATAGCTGTCAATACGTCACGATCGAAGCAATTCAGTGTGGTAGGACTTCACCCTTTAGTTCGGAGTGCTTGGAATATCCCTAAAAGCCGTTCATAAGACGCCTTTCCGTTCTGACATTTCTAGGTCAATTCCATGGAAGTAAATAATATAATATGTTTGTCACGGCCTCTCCAAAGGAATGTAACTAAGACGTTAGATTAAATTGAGATTAGAGCTGTCAAATTTAGTGTTTTATTAATGGCAACTGTCATAATAAAATTAAGTACGTCTTTAAAATTTAAAAATGCTAAATTGACCTCTCCAAATGACTTAGGTATCTCAAAGCTTCTTTAAATTTTTTAATGTCCCTAATAAGTGTAAATGTATTTAAATTTTCAATTTTCTTCCTGCCAAAAAGTCGACCTGAACTTCCAGGACTTGTTACATTTTTTAACGTAATTTTACTGTATTTTAGTTTGCAAATTTTAACATTTATATCCTATATACCGGATTAACTAACTTTACTAACTTTTGCCTCGCTTTAAACTACGTTCGTAGTTATATCAAACTTTAGACAGGGTAACAAAGTAACCCAGATCGTTATTTCAACTAAATGCCTTTTATTATGACGCTTCATTGTGTTACCAAAACTTGACCAAGTTCTAGGTAACTTTTGAGCACAAATAGTTTGGTAATGTTTCTAGCAGCATCATCAAACATCATTTCTCATTTCATTATACAGAGTTAACTATGACTAAGTACAAATACTTTAAGGTCGCCGTATTTCTGGCAAAATATGACCCGTATTTGTAGTGTTTTTAGGTACTGAAATCTCAAAAATAAAGCTCGAAGAACAAAAATAACCACGCAAATAGAATCTTTAAAGTACTGTCTATTCATTATTACTATTTAAATATACTTTTAAAAAACGTATTTTCATATTGGTCTTTGCTGCTAACCTAATGTCACATTTTTATCAATTAATTTATCGTGCATATACATAAACCTAAACAATTTTATATGTAACACTAAGTAAGTTTATGTTATAGGAATATTTAGAACTATATATCAATTTTAAAAAGTAGTTAGTTTGATAAATTTCAGTACCTAAAAATTTATTAGCATTTTTCCATAAGGGTCATTTGCTCAGCAAGCTCGGCCAACTTCATTATCTAGAAGTCTGTTACAAACTATAAAAATTTGACACAACTTAGCAATAAATAGTTCAGCCTCTGACTAAGAGGTGGCGGTAAAGTAAATTCTGTTTACAGGGTGAGCAAAATTTGGAATTAAGTATTATATTAGAAATCAAGACGAATTAAACATACCACATGCATTTGATTGAATTGTTATTGATATAAATTTTTGATTTTTCCACTTCGGAACGGTTATTGAACGTGCGAAAGACGTTCTGTATGCAGTTATGAGAAAATTTTGACCTTGGAACTAAAAAAATCTCTTTAATATTAACTAAGGGCTATTGGAACACTGTTAACGAAAAAATACAGGTGTTTAAAACACCAAACCAAACTCCTGCAAAATTCAGAGAATTAAATCGATCTGATTCAAATTTTAAAATACAGAGTGTTGAAAAAAATGTAGTCAAAAATCTCAAAATTGACAGAATTTGAAAATTTTTAAAGTGAAATGACAACCACTTCAAAATTATAAATTTCAAAAGGAAAATCTTACAGTTAAATTATCTGTCCACTGATACTGCTGGCTATCGTAATATGGAGTATACAGGGATGCAGAAAACAAATGACGCTTACATGTATATTAGTATACATTGTTCTCATGCCGTCAGGGGATTTTTTAACATTTACTTTAAAACATTTATTAGCATTCGTCTTGTAAATGAATGTAACTCGTTGGAGGTTGACATTTAGGTAAATTGGATATTTTGACATCTAATTTTTGCCGTATAAGTTTGCTTACATATTTTAAACCCACCACACAAATAAAGATGTAATAGATATCAGAGTAAGGTTGAAACATAAAGGTAGGTACACTAATTTTTCAAAAAGTATATTGCTATTTGTCTTGTGTGAATTGTCTCACTATTCATTATTAAATACCTATTATAAAAGGGATAAATAATGAATTAAAAATATATTTACTTTATACAGGGTTGTTCGAATATGATTTCGAAAGTTCAGTTTACATGAAAAATTAATATCACACTGTTCTATAAAAATTTCGTTCGAGTTTCAAGGCGTCTAAGAAATTATTTTTAGTTAATGTTTTCTAATAACTTTATTGCGCGTAAGTATATCGTTTTTCTTTAAATTTTGTTCCCTTCACTAATGTTTCTTTGCATTCACGTTAATTTGACGCTTATCCTGATTTAGAATTTATTTTTTTATAAATTTGGATAATACGTAACTAGACAGCATATACAAAAAAATTAAAAATGACACTAAAAACTGAAGAAAAACACAAAACAACAACATAAACACGTGTTGTCTACTCGGCCTGACGGCCTCGTAGGACAATTTCACGTCGCGTGCAATAAACATTTACTTTTTGTACCTGTTGCATAAATAACTATTATGTATTCCTAAAATTTGATAAATTAAAAATTCGAATCCCCTCCCCTGTTCCTGTTACATATAAATATATAATAATTAAGCACCTATTATTTAATTATTACTTTAATTCAATTTACAAATAATGATATACATACCTTTCTAAATCCAACGAACTTTCAATTAATAAAAATGTTCTATAATTTTCACTAGTATTACACACACATAAAGAATACAGAAAACCACTGCTACTGCAAAGCACAGATTTGCAAAGGATAAACTGCATCTGAACGCTGAAACTTAGAATACGGAAAAATCGAAATCCCATTTAGATGATAGGGTTGTAAATATTTTGCCGCAGGATCGAACGCATGACCTTCAAACTCAGTTTCGGCTACTCGTTATTTTCCGCACTCCAACTGTGACATTCTTTAAATATTTGCACTTCAAGTTTTCTCCGCTAGATATCCAGCACTTCCCGGTACACAGTTTTATATTGTCTGTCAACGATCGAGGTACTGTCTTATTTAGAATACCGCAACCTTAAGAGGGAATAGAGAAAAGAATTAACGGAATCGCCCTTCAAAAAATTTTCACTTATTTATAAAGCGAAAAAATTTTTTTTTCAAAACTATTTAAACCCCCAATTTATCGCCAACTATGGGGCCCGTCCGCCCGCGAGATTATTTATTTCGTACGTTTGAAGGTTACAGAGAAGGCAACCAGCAACACTAAACGGTATTCGTTGTCATAATTGAAATCCTATGTTTACGTTGTGATTTTTTTATATTCTTCAGTTTTTAGACCTTTTTTTCAATTTTAAAAGTTGTATTGAATAAAGAAATTTTTTATTTTAATTTTAGTTTTCTATTATCTGTTATTATAGCTTTTGTGTTAGAATAAATGCATTTTATTTAACTCTACGAGAAGTGTGGTTTGTTAGTAGTGGAAAGTGATTGTAATGAGTAAAAAAGTAGTTTTGACAGTTTGGAACGAAAGAACGAATGCAAAATACTGCAGCTAACTGGATTATGTTACCTAACAGGTATTACTATAGTGGCGTTATACAACACACGAGAATAGTGTGCCTTTAGAATAAAACGGCAAAAATTAAATATAGCTTTTTGCTAATATTTCAAAATTGGTCTTGGGGGGGTTTTTTAAGATGAAAAAAATAGACATTATCGAATCTTCAAATGTAATCCGAAATAGCAATCTTTTTTTTGCAGTGAGTCGAAATTTTATTAAAAGATATAGGAAATTAATTCATAATTTTTCTCTCTTATTATTCAAGAAATGAATTAATTTAAATCGACTATCATTAATCTGAATTTTAACACCTTTTTCATAGCTTACTTTAATAATTATTATATCCTACCTGACATGCAACTTTAACTAAAAATGCGATTTTCTCCTAAAGGGTTAAATTAAGAGTAATGAAGGAATCTAGGATTACCACAACGACTCCAAAATTTGCACACTTTGATTCACAAGTTTGAGACGACGTATATGAAAGACGACACATAGCGCCCTGTAGAAGATAGAACATAATTTCGGGCAAAACAGTTTTTGTCTTTGCCTAGAGCCAATTTTGAAGCAAATATCTTGAAGACAGTTTGAAATATTAGCAGAAATACAATTTTATATTTAACTTTGACATCCTGTAAGTCGGCCACTATGAATTTTTATACTGAGGTAAGTTGGGTTAAATCGCTATATTTTGGCCCGAAAAATACAGCCCTGAAATCGTTTACGTTGACTGGATCCCTGTATAAGCAAATGCTCTTGAATTTTGACAATGAAAACGGACATTCCTTTATTATACAGGGTGGTTTTAAATGAAGTAGCAAAGATGAGACCACAGATTCAGGTGAAAATAAATCGATTTAACCTAATCTATATTCCAAGTCGTATAATAAAAAAGATATTTGTAGTTAACTTCTTAAAAATCCCAAATATTTACATAAAATTTGTAAAATTTGTTTTTGCAGGCGAGAAATTCAAATTTGTTTCTAATTTTTGAAAACTGTTATCGTTTCAGGTAAAGTGCATTTCTACTTAAAATACAACAAAATGTTACAAAAGTTGTTCAGAACTGTAAATTATGGAGACGTGCAAAATTTCAAATATATCGGTTTGTTTTGATAAAATCTTTGTGCTTTGTTGAAATGGTTTCATCAAATCTCGCCGATCTTCTTGAAATTTTGCACGTCTCCATAATTTATCATTCTGAACAACTTTTTCAAGTAACATTTTGCTGAATTTTTAGCAGAAAAGGCACTTTACCTGAAACCAAAACAGTTTTTAATACCGACTTCAACAAGGTATACCTTTTTCAAATAAAACAGATAGGACAATCGATTTTTTCGATAGCCAGATGGATACACTAAGCTGCAAAAAAGTTCTGCCATTTAAAAGAAACGTGATATTCCACAAGTAGCGCCCTCAACTAGTGACGTCAAAATTAGAAACAAATTTTAATTTCCCGCCCGCAAAAACCCCCGATTTACAAATTTTATGTAAATATTTGAATTTCTTAAGAAGTTATTTACAAATATCGAAAGTAAAATTTTAACTTTGACACCGTGTATCTTTTTTATTATGCGACTTGGGACCCATTTTTGCTACTTCATTTAAAAACACCCTGTATATACAATGTGTACACGGGAACTATTATCATTATTTTCAAAATTAATATAATGAAGTACTAGTAAAATAAGGAACAATCAAACCACGAGCGTACTGATTATTTTTTATTAGACAAATAAACTGAGTTGTTGCCCCATCATTCTCCCTATTAATTGGCGGTTCCCTTTGACAGTTTCTATATTTCTTGTATCTCGACAATGAACCGTAAACGGTCATAACTCCGTTCAAATTGGACAGAGGATGCCGTTACACAATCGTAAAAATATTTTCCTTCGTCGACGACTTTTATAAGTTTGTATGCTTCGGTCATTGTTTTCAATCTGCTTCACGTTTAGGGCTTCTGCTCACTTTAAGAATGCTTTAAATTTCATAAATATATTTAAATTTATTTGTTTATATACATACAATTCAATATAGGTACAAACTAAAGTCCAACTAAGTTTTAGTAAAAGCTCCTGCAATGTAATTTGTTGTTTGTATCAGTATTAATGACGTAAACAATTGAAGATTCCCAGAAAATTCTTAAGACTGTAACGTATGACAGCATTGTAATCTATGCTGTTAACCTAAAAGTATTATTAGCCATAATGGTATTGTGGCTAGTGCGTTTAGTTTTTCTGTGCTTGCTTGGTATACAGGGTGAACCTTAAATAAGTACAAATATTTTAACCAGCAGTACAGTTTACTGTATAGAACACATAATTAATAGTTAAAACAATTACGAATAAAAAAGTTAAATTTTAAATAAATATCGCGATTTTTCAACAGAAAACTTGTTGAAGACCGCTGCTCCGGGAGTCATGGTGGATGTGAATTCCACAACATTGCCAGTGTTACACTAATGTCTTCGAATAGGCTTCAACAAATATGTTTATTTATGAAAATATTACTGGCCATCTCCTTCCCTTTGCCATTCCTATACTTCACCAATAAATTGAAAATATAAACCAAATTTTCTACTCACAATCATAGTTTTCCAGAATTTGTTCATTATCCATGTTTACTACACTCCAACTGAGTTATCACAATATGTTATCGTTATCACTATCACTGATTATCACTACTTGAGAAATATGCTTTTAGCATGTCAACCTTTTCACTCTTTAAATAATGTGCCACATTTTATTTAATCACACTGTATTTTCACGAAAAGTATTAATTAAATACACAAGACACTTAAGAGAAAAACACTGCCCGTGAAAATAAAAAGACGTTTTAAATACGTTTTATACGTTAGTACCGCAACTCTTAAAACAGATGCGTCAAGCAGTGTATTACTTAAAGAAACCCTTAGTTTAGTTTGGTTTCAGAAGATGCAAAGTGTATTGAAATTATCAAATCCCTTTCCACAAATATTACATGTTTTGTTTCCACTTGTAATTTACACAGTTTATTTTTTTGCGTTGGACTATACTTGTGATGCGGTATCAACATCAACATAACCTCTTTGTCGACCTCGAGTATCAATCCTAGAGAGCGGGGCTGGTACGGCACATTTCACCTACTGCTGGTGACATCTTACCTGTTACCTGTGCCTACGGCACTAGTTTCTTTTTTGCATGCGATTGACATTTTTAAAATCTGTTTCACTCACTACGAAGTACGAAATGGTTGGCACGGACACGCTGTTTGAGGTTATGTGGCGAAAAATAACTCTTAAGGTGTTATTTGAAAATCATAGTTTTTTTTTGTTATTCTTCATAATAGCTATTTATGATATACGTGTTAAAAGTAAGATTTTATTTGGTAAGTGAAGATGATTAAAAAACGAGCGTAGCGAGTTTTTTAACTTCACGAACAAAATAAAATCACTTTTAACACGTATATCATACACTATTTTTTCTACAAAACAATCGGAAAAACTTTAAACTCAAGAAATCAAAAAATACCACACAGATCGCAATGTTTATGAACCAAAATTTTCGTAGCAACCAGTGCTGTTGTTAGTTACGGAAAAAATGCAAAAATATTGACAGTATTTTCTAGTAATATTATAAGTATAATGAATAATCTCGATAATGAGCGTAACGAATCCACCCCTGATGAAATCGAAGAAGCTGCCAGTCGAGCAACATTGGAATTATTGCCGGCGAAATCAAAGGAACAGTACGAAATCGCTTATAGACGCTTTTCGGAATGGTGCAACATTAAAAAGGTCCCTGGGAAATGTAACGAAAGTATTTTACTGCGTGTCGCCGGGAGGAATTGTGTCAGATGACCATCGACAATATCGCATATTTGGGCACTTCGGTTGTTGTGACCATACCAGATACTAAAACGAAAGTGCCTCGGACTTTCAGTGTTGTTGGTGAATTCTATTTAAACTTTTTTAGAAAGTATATGGCACTCCGTCCACCCAACGCTGACCATAGACGACTTTTTCTTAAATATATGAAGAATAAATGTGTGAAGAATCCAGTCGGAATTAACATGTTTGGTAAAATGCCTGCCGACATTGCAGAGTTCTTGAATCTACCAAATCCTCAACTCTACACCGGACACTGTTTTCGTCGTTCATCGGCGACATTGTTAGCAGATTCTGGTGCAAATCTTACTACCATCAAGAGACATGGAGGATGGAAATCTTCGACGGTAGCTGAAGGCTACATTGAAAATTCACTGGAACAGAAGAAGGAAATTGCGTGCCAAATACTTCCTACTGCTGCAACTACTAGCAAGACCACCAGTACTACCAGTAATATTTCTACAGAAAATAGATGTGTCACACATGTTGACAGTAAAACCAACTTAAGTATGATCACTCCGCAGGGAATTACAATTTCAAATTGTTCTAATTTTACTATAAATGTTAATAGTAATAACTAATTAAAATGTTGGTTTGTACTTATTTAAAATAAAAAGTTGTTCATGTGTTTGTTAAAACGTTTTATTAATTTTCAAAACAAAATTTAAATAAACTGGTGTTAGAAGTAACTTACTTTTAACACGCGTGTCAAACAATGACATTTTTAACATCAAAAATGACAATTAAAAAGCCCACTTTTAACAGTTTTGTAGAAAAAATAATTTAAGGGTTATAATTTGTGATAATCTTTATAACAGTGTACAATGGTATTAACTTCTGAAATGTGGATAACTGTTTAAATAGTTGGTTTTTTAGTAAGTAAGTGAGCTTTTGTGCACGTTTATGGATAATTTTTGGAATCATTGAACAAAGTAACTTCTTAAACACTTTAATTGATAGTATCTAACGTGCGGAAATTCATATTTTAATCGTTTATGATAATTTTATTTTACTTATTGTTAAAAACAAGTGTTTTTAAATTAGAAACAACCGCAAAAATTGAATTTACGTTATACAATTATTTATCTTACAGACGATATGGCAACCTCGCCTTCAATAAATCTTATGGTTTATCTTATTAGGTTACGTCAGTGGTTTATCTGGTCAGCGGTCCTCAAAATGTGGGTATTTAAAAAAAAAAATTAATATCCGTAAATATTTGAAATTTTTAAAAATGACTTTCACAAGACTTATCTATATGTGGAACTACACCTGCAGTTAAAATATTTGTACTTATTTAAGGTTCACCCTGTATATGGCTGGCTATAGTAGTAACGAGCAGCTGCATGACATATTAATTTATGGCGAATTTGGGAAAAACTCTGTGGCTACAAGATGTTTACGCTTTTTGCAAGCAACATAAGTCATTTTACACTTAATTATTTCACATTTTGTTCTGTGTTGCGAAAAGAGTTCTGAGAAAATCATTCATAGTAAGTATGTTTAGGTGTATTTGCAATTATTATGTACAAACCTGACAATCTTGACATGGTATGTGAGCGTGTATTCTAACATTCAATTGTCATTTACTCGAAAACTTTCCTATATAAGAGGGCAAAATGTTAGTACTGTCTGATAGATAATTAAACGATCTTTCACAATCAAGGAAAAAAATCGATGACGTCATTACTCGAAAACAAATGACATTTGAAAATCGCATTTTACACTAAAATATGTATTTTTTAAATTAAAAATCGACCTGTTCGAGGATTTTTCCCGAAAAATAATTATTTCGTTTTTATTGAATTTATTCCATACTTCTGGCGCATGCTGTATGTAAAATAAACAAGTTGGTATCGACTTCAGGTATAACTGGAAGTGGCAGAAACATGAAAGGACCGACGTTGGTAAGCAACCAAATTTTCAGAATCACCCTGTATATACTTTTGTATGTATCGATCGCGGCCGTTCGTGGTAGAACATACTGTATATTCTTTAGTGGGAGGAAGGTTTATTTTAAACGACTTTTTAGCTCTTTTGAAGTGTCGTGACGTGTCCCACGCATACTTCTATTTTTAACACGTATGGTATTAAAAAAATAATTGTTTTGTTTATGCTTGGCATGGACAGAAATAACAGCCATAAGTGATCTCTTTATGGCCTGACTAAATCATCTTAATTTTTTTATCTCTACATCGAACATTTTCTTACGTCCTACAACTAAGAACAAATATCTATTAAGTGTGTTAAGATATACAGTGACCTGCAGAATATTTGCAACGCGTTGGAAAACACATATATCTAACTTATAACTAAAGTTTTCGAAAAAAAATAATATGTATTTTTCGACCTTCGTGAAATAAAACTGTTGTTTTTATTTCGAATTTCACTATTGAAAAAGTAAAGTTCTTGTTGTCATCTCAGACCAAGGTGCCTCCAAATCTCTTGTACGATTGTTGCCTTCGATTATATCTCTACATTAAAAATTTGCACTTTAGTGTCTTGTGAATTTCTGTTAAAATTGAAGTTCATTACTCAAAAGAATGCACTATACATTTTAGTTTTTCTGTACATAACATTAAATCTCGCAAAATTATTGAAATTATTTGATATAGGAATTAATAACATACAGGGTGTCTGTGAAATGTTGGGAAATCTCGAAGCTGGAGATACTGGTGGCCAAAAAAAGTCGATTGAGCCAAATATGCCTTATCCGAGTGTTGCTGGTTTCAAGAATATAGGGCGTTCAATGGTAGCGTTTTATTTTGAAATATCTCAATAACTTTGAAAATACTCCGAGTATTAAAAAAAAATGGCACAATTATGTTTTTTTGGCACGGCAAATAAGAATTTTTAACTAATTTTGACGTCACTAGTAGAGGGCGCCACTTATGGCACAGCATGTTTCTTTTAAATGGCAGAACTTTTTTGCTGTTTAGTGTATCCATCTGTCTATTGAAACAATCGGATCTCCTACCTGTTATATCTGAGAAAGGTATACCTTGTTGAAGGCGTTTCACAACACAAACGTGAGCAGAAATTTTTAAAACATATTGAATGCTACGTTGTCAAAGTACGACCTATGCAATCTCCAAAAAAACTTAACAGGTAAACCTGACAATTTAATCATTTTTTACTTTCACTGAGAGAAGTAAGCATGCAAATAATGTATCAAAATAAAATTTTATTTGTGTTCCTTTTTTTGTCTAGTAGTATATAATATACACTTATGCGATTTATACAGAATTATTATTGGTAATAATGTAAATTCCCACGCATGTATTACATAATTCCCTTTACAGAGTGCTTTGTTTGATATGTAATATATATTTTTAAGTTTATGAATTAATATTTTTATGATTTTTATGGTGGTATAGTGGGCTAAAATATATTGTTGAGAAAATACCATAAATTGTTAAATTATTAAGTATCTCGATGCATTTTTGCAAAGATGCTATTTTAGTCTTTATGTTGACGAGCTTAAAGTGCCAAACATTCCATGCAACGCGTTTGAATAGTTCAAATTTTTACTTTAGTACCGTGACGTATGTTATTTTGTACTTTGGAAATTAAAATTGCTATTTGAATCTCTCTTTTAGCGGCTAAAGTACTAACACTTGTATTAGAGATGGGTTGCTAAATAGCAGACTGCTATTTTTGGCTTCTATTTGGTTTGTAGCAGTAGCAACTGTAGCAGTGACTTCAAAAGTAGCAGCTATTTACTGTTATTGCGCAGGTTGGGTTGAAAATTTGAAAAATCAAAACACGGTCACGATAAGGAAGCATAGCAATGCAAACTAGCATATTGCGATTGCCAAGAAGCATATTTATAATAATAATTATTTTATTTTAACCACGACTGCTTGCAGAATGCAGAACTGAGAATTACGAATACTGACGTGTGCCGTCTAACTAGTATTATTAGTAATACATTACGTGTATAAATAAATATAATTTTTTAATATTATAAATATTTAATTTATCGCCGCGTCATTATACTAAACTGCTAAAAAAATAGCAGCTATTTTTAACTGCTAAAAGGAAGTAGCAGTAGCATATGTTAATTGCTATGTAAAATTTTAGCATTTACACATCTCTAACTTGTATACGGTGCATTCTATAATTTTTGCATACAATTTTGCACTTCGTGCATTAAAATGATGCCTTTGAAGGGTTGGAGTGTCATAAAATGCATACAGTGCGTTAAATAATTCGCTTCAGCCATTACATTTTGCACTCTAGTACCTTGATGCATTCCGTTTAGGAATATACAGGGCGTATAATTTGAAATTGAGAAACAATTACATTGCGAATGTAATGTTCTGAAAATAATTCCTCGTAATTGGTCATAGACGTGCCACAGTGGGGGTCAGTGGGTAGATGTTGCTCTAACTTTTTTGTATCTCGAGATTTTCATCGTCAGATCAAAAAATTAAAAATTTTGGTCCATTTTACTTGAAAAAGGTACTCCTATTTCAATTCGATAAACTGCTCTGTTTTCGAGTAATCTTAATTTAAAAATTTTGTGACATACCACAAAAGTTTAAGATGGTTACTATAAATAGGCAAAACATCCCCAGTAGGCTCTGAGAAAATACTGTCGACTTATTTAACACATTAAACGTTTTGACATATTGAAATATTTTTAAAATGCATATCAGTAATGTAATTATTTGTAAATTTTTGAATTTTAATATAACGAATTAATACTTCAAAAACTTTTTAAAACACTAATATGTGTCAAATAAACTGACAAATAACTTTTCAAAACCTACTAGAGACAATTTGACCGCTTGCATATCATATCTAATATTTTTGTGGTGTCACAAAATTTTTAAGTTATTACTCGTAAACGGAATAATTTATCGAAGTAAAACAAAAGTACTTTTTTTAGTACAATTGTTCAACATTTTTAATTTTTTGATTTGACGGCAAAAACCTCGAGACATGAAAAAGTTAGAGCAATTTTTATCCAATAACCCCCATCTAATTGCGATTCTAAATTATAAATTTGATTACTTTATCTCGATCCGTTTTGATTGTATTTGGAGAAAATCAAATTTTGGGGTTCCCCTTTAAAGAGCAATAGTTCCGTTAGATAGCGTTTATGGACCTATGTTTATATAACTTTTTTTTCTTATTTTTGATCGTGGAATCCACAGTTAATTGTTAGCAGGCTAATTTTGGGACACCCTATGTGAGGGAAAACAGTTAAATGGCTCAATGAAAACAAAAGTAAACAGTAGGTATATCCACGCATCGAATAGAGATTTTCTAAATTAATAGGTTATCTCGACAATGAAAGTAACCGCGATGCAAATGTAAAATCGCCGGACGGCTAAAAAAGTGTGTCAAGCGATGGCTGCGTGCAGCGTGAAAGTGACTGCAAAAAGCCGGGTAGCATTCGCCGCCGCTACATTTGTCACTTTTATTGCGACGCTGAAGGATTGATAATAAGTACAGTCGGCGAATAAGAAATGCAACGCGCGATCTCACGGTATAATTAATTAATCGGGTCCGTTTTTGGTTCTGAAGGCGAATAAATCTCCCATGACTCACTTGATGAATTACTAGCGACTGTACAGGGTGGGCAAATTTCGATGTTTTTATAGGCTCGTTAACTACAGGAGATGGGGAAAAATTACACCCCCCCCCCTCATTCTAGAACTCTTTTCTTAAGAGAAAATTAAAGGTCAAAACAAAATTTCAAATTTTCCGCTTTTCGATACATGTCTGCAACTTGGTTGTTTGTAAAGTTAGAAAAAAATAATTAATACGTTCGTGAGACACTTTTTTGAGTAGAGTCCAGTGGCGTGCCTAATATTTTTGTAATTTTATTAAATTTTGTGTTATAACCTAAAGTTTTGTTTAAATTTAAAATTAGGTTATAACCTAAATTCAAAAATTAATAAAGTTACAAAAAAATTATGCACGCTACGAAATCGAAAAGTAGAAAATTTAAAATTATATTTATTACTCGAAAACAAAACCATTAATTTTCTCTTAAAGAAAGATATCGAGAGTAGGGGGTCATTTCTTTCTATTTCCTATCATAGTTAACGAGAAATATGCCCACACTGTACATAGGTACATACTGATAAATATTTGTCTGTCCCTACGTTTCGATTATGTTTATTTAAGCTAGTTTATCATTAGAGAACGAGTCAGTTTAGTTGAGACATCGCGAGTAACAAGAATTTGAAATGTTAAAGTTGTTTGTTATACAGGGTGTTTCAGGACGGGATGTACATACTTCAGTATGTTATTCTACGTTCAATTTTAAGCAAATTGGCTGTATCTCCAAGAGGGCGCCACAAGCGACCACTGGGATCCTTTTAAATCGCTTCAACTTTTTTGTACCACGGTATATGTCGTTTCGGAATAGAAAACCAGTTTTCTCTACCTTTTTTACTTGAGAAATGTACACCTTGTTGAAGTCTCTAGAAGTAGCCGTTTCTGTTAAAAATTCATGTAAAGATGATGATGTATGCAAGTTATGTATTAAAGCGCTACCTTACTTTTATATAAAAAACAAGGCATGGCACTTTAAAGACTAAGAACTATTAGTTTTTAATCAAAACAGCCGAATGTTTTGTGAGAATTGCAGAAATAAAATCTCTAAACAAAATGTACCAAACCTGACAATAACTTTCGATTCAATCTAATACATAATTTGCATGCATCACCATCTTTAGTTGAGTTTTTAACGGAAACGGCTGCTCCTAGAGACTTCAATAAGGTGTACATTTTTTGAGAAGAAAAGGTAGTGGAAAGTATTTTTCTATTCCAAAATGACATACATCGTGGCACAAAAGAGTTGAAGCGATTTAAAAGGATCCTAATGGTCGTTTGTGGCGCCCTCTTGGAGATGCAGCCAACTGTGCATAAAATTTGAATTTCCCGTCCCAAGAAACCTCCGCATATACATTTTCATGAATTTAACTCGAAGTAGTCGAGAGTTATTAAAGAAAATGTAATTATTTTTTTTTTTAAATTTGACATCCTGTATATCCTAAACGAAGCGTTTCCAGACCTAAGTTCATAGGAAATGTTTTGCTTAAAATTGAACCTAGAATAACATACTGAAATCATACAGCAAAAAAAATTCGCACCTACGCTGGCACTAATAAATTTTTGTTTGCAGTGCGAAATATTTTGTTTTCCCGCCCGCCAAGATTCACGGTTTCCATGCGAATATTTTCCAGGGTATTTTTAGCGACACGAACCGTAAAATCTGTGCGACGTATATTGAAAAACGGCTCGCGAAGTCCAAACAAATACATACGTGTAAATTGATTGAAAACCTGCCAAAACGCCCGTCATAGTCACGCTTTCTCCCACGACGGAACGTCCCGTAAACATATCGGTCAGAGGGGTTGTTTTTCTTTTTTGCGCTCGTATAGTTAAGTCATGCATATTTGATAAATTTGAGGGGCGCCGATCGGCCTCTTTTTTGTTGTGTGGGTTCTTCGGATACAGGAGATATAATAAAAAGTAACAAGGTAGTATATAAAAAGTCAAGTAAGGCACGTGAACGTGAGGGAGGCCCCCCTTACGGTAAACAATGGAATTTAGACGCGCTTTTTGGGTGTCTTTCATCTGGGAACCGGATGGAAGTAATCATTTCCAGGAATTACCTTAATATTCTTGAAAATATGGTGGTTTCTTTTATCAAAATAACATTTAACTAAAACAAGAAAGTGTCACATATCCACAATTAAATTTGTAGCATGTTCAATGTAAAAAGAATATTGTTTTAGGTAATAAAATATATCTCTTGTATTTTTTTACCTGTAATGCAGCTGAAATTAAACATGTTTTTGTTGAATGAAATAAATATTTTAGGAAACAGTTTTGTAAATGATGATTTTAAATAACAAATTATATTGTAAACTGACTACTTGTTGAATCAATGTGAATGTGTAAATCTAAATAGATTCATTTTAGTTCTTTCTAGGAAATTGGAAATAGTAATCACTTGAAAAATTTATATTTATTTTTTTTTATTTAATTATTATAGATGTTTATATTTACCAGGAAAATTGTTGAAATTAACAAACTATTTGTTCATAAGAAATATATCTAATTTTGTCAAATTAATGTATTGTCACGGATTTCCCAATCCGTCTTTCTCTATTGCCAGAAAAACAATCCGTTAATTAATTACTTATCTTTATTAACTACTCAGTACACTACTGAACACTAATTACAACTCAACTAAACACTTATTTAATTAATCGCTATCTAAATCACTTTGATCTCTCCAACTAAACACTTCAAGTCAGACTGTAATACAAGACTAACTAACTCGGCCGTTTATTCTTCTTTTATAGACCAAACGAATATTTCAGGTATTTTCTAGTATCTCTAGATCCATTTTCCCGAACGACTCGAATGCTTCTCGTCGATTTCCCATTTTTCCAGTCCCGTCTCGATCCACGGCATTTTGTTTGTTTAACAGAATCGTGTAGAGACGATCGGGGTAATCTTAGCATTTCGCGATACCACAGTCGTCGAATTGGCTGTGAGTGGGGTAAATTCTGTGACGGTATGTACATTTAAATTATAAATATGCTTTACCATAAATACAGTGCTTTCGAAAAGTAACGAATAAATTCATTATTTTTGAAATTGTGAATTTTTCGAAAAAATCCCCTGGCACGTCGATTTTGTTTTTAGAAAAGGCACTTTTTGACATACGACCCACATTTGTGACGTCATTGACATTTTTTTTAAATAGCAACCCCCAATTTTGACCCTGCCATTTAAAAGAGCGTGTCATTCTACATACCTGTAACGCCCTGTACAAGTTTGTCGATTTATTTCTAAACTCAATTAAGTTGCTTAAAGAAAACACCGGTTTAGAAATAAATCACTAGTGGTTATTACTGAGAATGTAACAAATATTTCTCATACTTCATGCTGACGCCATATTGATTTTAATTACATTTAAATTTTCAATTTTTATTGGTTCAGTCTCTTACCTTATCAAGAAGAGTATAAGAATTAAAGATGTTCAGTAATGTAGGTATTAATTTGTATAATATATAACAAATGTTTCTATAGCGCTGAAATCTAAATTAATGAACTAAATACTATTGGAACTTTAAAAACAAAAAAATTGTATCTATGATTATTTCAAACCCTTTTTCAAAAATATATACATACGCTTTTGGCTAAATATGAAAATATATTACCCTCAAACATTTATAACTAAACACCCTGTACATATTGTTGTTATTTACATGCACGCCGCATTCTCGTTACATATTAATCGCTCCCATTACAATATTTATATCACCATGAAATATGGTCGCCATGTGTTTTGTAAGAGCGTGCATATTTCAATTTTTTTTGTCGCGTCCTGTAGTACCGACTTGAATTTATTACGGAGTTTTTTTTGTCTCTTCTGCCACTTGCCTCTCACGATCCCATTGAATGTATATAACTTGTTTTTTTTTTTAAGTCTACATGAGATACATAAGTACACACTGGTATTTATTTTTTATAGAAATAATCCTCTTATAAAATAATAATTACTCAGTGACATTAGTGCCCGAAAATTATCCCTGAAATAGGATTGATATCTTAAAACTGTACATGGTGACTTTTAAGTTGATTATAATAATTTAATTGTGTATTCTACGCATTATCTCACTAAAATATGCATGTGTCAAAATTAAAATTTTATTTTCGATACTTCTTAACTTCTTAAGAAATGCAAATATTTACATAAAATTTGTAAATCGGGGGTTTTTGCGGGCGAGAAATTCAAATTAGTTTCTAATTTCGAGGTCACTAGTAGAGGGCGCCACTTGTGGCACATGTTTCTTTTAAACTTTTTTGCAGCTTATCGTATCCATTTGACTATCGAAACAATCGATTCTCCTACCTGTTTTGTTTGAAAAAGATATACCTTGTTGCAGTCGGTAAAAGTAACCACTTTTGAAATAATCGTATTTGAAATGCTCAGTGAACCGAGTAAAAACTGTATTGGTTTCAGGTAAAGTACCTTTTCTGCTGAAAATACAATATGTTACTTGAAAAAGTTGTTCAGAATGGTAAATTATGTAGACGCGCAAAATTTCAAGAAGATCGGCAAAAAGCACAAAGATTTTATCAAAGCAGGCCGATCTTTCAGTCAAGTGGCAGTGAATTTATAATTAGTTGAATTCAGCAGAACTGGAGCTAGACTCAATAAACTTTGATTTTAAAAATATTTATATATGCTGGATGTCCTTTAAATAAAGTAAAGTATTCAATACTTATTTTTTCAGATAATATTTACTTAAATATTACCCCTTCTTATACTAAGACTCTTTTTAAATTTTGTCTTGCAATTCGAGCTGTCAACTCTTGGTCGTGTCTTGTCTTGCGAGATCAAGACAAGAGCAAGAAAAAAATACAGAGCTTTTAATTGTTATTTTAGATAAATTTCACTGTCGGAAACTTCCAATTTGATGCTTTATTCAAATGGCACTGAAAATACATTTTTTTTTCACTCCGTAAACAGCTTGCTGAGTATTTCCACAGGATTTTGCTGAATAATCTGCTCTGAAAACATGAAGTCTATGTAAAAGAAATTGTTTATATGCTTGAGAGAACGGCACACAATTTAAAGCCGTTATTTAAAAATCTGCTTTGCTTATCAGTATGGTACGTGAAATCCACGTTTTACATAAAAAGGCTTTATCGTTACCGACGTTGTCCTATATGAGAGGCGATGGGCGCCATATTCAAATGAGGTGTATTCATAAAAAGATTTGCAATTCATATCGTGCAATGTGTGACCGCATACATACATATGTTATTTTTAAATTACGATTACAATTACTTGCCTGCTGTATTTCAAATTTAGTTAATTTGTAGTTTCAGATACATTTTTTGATTTAAAAAAAAAATAGATTATATTTCTGTTGTCATTTGAATTTCACAAATTCGTCAAAAGTATTTCAAAAAACAAATATGACAAGTTGTTTTAAAACTGATACCAGTAAATGTTGAAGTTTACATTATTCCATTCATACAGTACAGTTGCTATTAATTAACCGTCGAAAATCAGTCCAGACACAAAAATTGAAGTAAGTTTTCTGGAACAGATTCGATGAATTTTGAATTTTTTTCTGACAAATCTGATTAATATCAAATACAATTAACTAAACTAACTAAATTGACTGTTTGCAAATTAATTATATGATTCAAATTTGTTACATTTTTTGGACTTTCTTTAGATTTTCATGGACGAATTTTCAGTTTTAAAACCAATATGTGTTATAATTGGGAGATATAGGTGAGATATTTACAGATGTCTTATAATTGTAAACTCATTATAAAAAAAATAAATAAAATATTTGTCATGGTTATAAATTATTCTACTTTAAAAATGTATGTACCTATACTTCACTTTTGCAAAGTGCATTATTAAGTATTAAGGTCTTATCTAAAAATATATGCAAATTGTACAATTTCCAAGTCAAGGAAATGACCCCTTTAATTAACTTTATGCATAAATAGATGTAGATAAAAGAAAATGAGTCGTTTCCTTACGTGAAATTTTATATGTAATATAATAACTTTTTCTTTAGTTTTATTGGGTTTTTGCCACACTTCTGAAGAATAATAAAAATTAATTAAATAAGCCCTTGCGCCAAACGGAACAGTCAGGGGTTATTTTTGAAACTAAGTTTGCCTAACCAAAAAATCTCACACTGAAAAAAGCAGATAAGTAAAAAATAACAAAAATCACATCACTATCGCGCACTTCCGTAATATTGATGTTTCGAAAAACTCTCTGTTTTCGTTTTCAAAATAGTAGTAAAATATTAAACGTTTGTCAAGTTTGACAGTTTAAAATTTGTTTATCTGCTTCCATAGAGATGTTAAATGATTTTTATTTTATTTTTACTTATACTTCTTCTTGATACAACTGTAGCCAACAATGATCGATGTTTACTGAACAGTTTGACACACACTTATCTCCGTTCAACAAAATAATCGCGGTCTCTTTTAATTTTCTAATTTATAATTTGTATAATACCTTTATTTTGACGTTTTCTAGAACATTCCAAGCTATATTCGGTTTAGCTCCCGACACGTTTTCGATACCGCAGAAGCATCCAGAATCCTAAAAATATGTATAAGCGGATCGGTCTCGCCTCTACGGTTGTGTTTATGTCAGTTCTAAGTTCAGTTTGGTAATGAGCAGCCGAACGTGTGACAGAAACGTCAAAGTAAAGATTTGACAGTTGCTAAGTTGTTTGAAGTATATTCATTGTGTAATCAAGTAGTGACTATAAAGTTTGTTTTCCTACGTGACTTGACTCGAGTGTAAGTCAACGTAGAGGTTATATTATGGTAAAAAATTAAATTGCAATGCATTAATCCTTACAATTTTCTCCTGGAAACTCAACAAAACGCGCTTTCTTTATACAAAGCAAATCCTCCACCTAGAGTATTCATTATAGTACATTCACGCTTTGGCGCACATTCAGGGTAATCCCCGTTGGTGTACGGGGATAACACAGTCATCCACTGTTCGAGGAGGTTATTAAATAACGTATGCTTCAAGGGATTCCCGTCATTTTTTCCACGGTTTTATTTCAGTCGTTTCAAATACGCGTTCGGATGAATGCCTATGTTCACGTAGTGCGCCGGATTGCATTAACAAATCAGAGGAATTCGAATAATCGCCTCGATTTACTCTATGTCTCTTGGTAGATGGACGCAACTTTGCGAAGAAATCCGTTCGCAGGAATGCCGCCTCTGTGGCAATAGAAAAAATGCTGTGCGGTTGGAAATGGATGTAATACGAGTATTTGTCAACGTTGAAACGATTAAAAACTATGGGTCAGGAACGCTGTGTATTGCATTGCGGATAACGTCAGTTATATTGTTGGTTTAGCGGTTTAAGATTGACAGGAGTCGGTACAGGCACTGTTTTTAGTTTGAGTAATTGATAAACTTGGTTTACACCAGATAAATATTGAGTTTGCTGTAAAAGTTCATGATGGTTATCTCTTAAAACCTTGTATTTTCACTGTAACAGCAAATACCTAATGGGGAAATTGCATGATCTTTCCAAATACGTGCAGAAGAAAGTATGTATTATTTTAATCGAAATGGCGTTTGTTCGGGACAATAAATCTAAAGACGGTATTTAAAAATGGAGTCTGGCCACGTCCTCACAAAACGGTCGCCGTCACAGTGTAGACCTGTGACGTCAGATGCCGTTCGCACTTGTATACCTAAATACAGCAGTGCGTATATGATTTTCATGCTTTCGGGTGTAAGCAATTTAGAAGAGTTAATTTGTCATTTGTGATATTATTGTGCTAAATGAACAATACAGCATGCAGCCTAATAAAACATATTTCACGGAGGTAAAAAATAAAAAGATATATTTGGTGTAGGGCGATGAAGCACGACGAAAGGAAGCATTGCGACATTATTTGTAAGACCATTTTAATGTAAGTTTAATTGCAAATACAGGTAGGTTTAAGTTAATCGAAAAAATTAAAATGTAAAGTTGTAAAGAATCAGTTACAGTTTTCTATTAAGCTACCACAATGTACAGGGCGTTTAGAAAATCAATGGTAAAGCAAACTTACATTTTTTCTCATTTATTGTATTTTCGCTTCATTCCGATTTCAAATAACATGTTCTGTATTTGCTCCTACCATTTAGGTGATGTATGTTATGTGAGGCATTTATAGAATTTTGCTGATTTCACTGCATTAAATTATCTGTTTTATTCTGAAATCAGTAATAAATAGCAATAAAAATGTATTAATTTAAAAAAAAATAAATGTTAAGAATCTTTATTCATAACTTTTACTTATTATTTTTCAAATTAAAACAAGTAGGTTAATCAGATGGCATAATTTTATAAATAATTCAAGTAAAACCATCTATCTGGTACTCGGCGTAATTGTCACTAGCGGATCTTCATCACATCACCACTAATAATTATGGTATTACCTACACAGTACATTATGTATTTATGACCAACAAAAACGCAAAATTTCAAGAGACAAATGCCCGTTTACACCCTGCACCCGTATCGACGGAAACAAACCGCGCAGAACGGCGTGTCGCGTCACACCAGTGATATCGCGTTTTCGGCCATGTAGTTTTGTTTACATTTTATGGTATTATATTAATATTTTAATTGTTATGCCATTATTGCCGCCAAACACATGTTCTGATCTTTCAATATGTGCAGAAATCTCGATAAATAAAACACGTAGAACAAAAGTAGTATCAAAAATAAAATTGTTGATATTTTGTTTATCCACTTTTACTATTTAATTGGTCCTCAAATAAAATAATAACTTTTAAAAAGCGTTTGTAAGGCACACATTATTTTGTTATTTTTTCTACGTTCATGCAAAAATCAAAACTTTATTGAACTATATTTAGTGGAAAAAGTGGTTCTTTATTGCACTACTGCAATAAAATGTTTATTGCATTCATCTGTCACTCTACAATAGCGTTTTATCATCATGACAAACATAAACGTTCAAATCAATGTCACATTTTTCTAGACTTAGTGTCATCTAAATAACATTTTTTGGTTTTTGCATGAACGTAGAAAAAATATTGTATGCAACTCGTACAAAAAGTGTTGTCCTACTCGGCCTGACGGCCTCGTTGGACAATTTCACGTCGCGTGCAATAAACACTTACTTTTTGTACTTGTTGCATAAATAACTATTAACCCCACATTTTAACAATTATTTTCACATACTTATAAACAAAAGTGAACAATCTCATATGCAGAACCATGTAAGTTTATGTTATAACAATATTTACATCTACAGTTGAAATTAAAAAATGCATATTTGGAAAGATACCTGTACCTAAAAATTTATTGGCTAGATCATTTGCAGGTGGCATGCGATAACATTCCTGTTATTTAATAAACTCTTTATTATTCAGTTCTTAAATGTCTAAAATTATTTGTATTTGTAGAAAACGTTATTTCAATAATACACCTTAACATCGATTTTACGTTGATTAATAAAATTGATGTCAGAACCATATATTCTTATTGCTTCATTCAGTTCGACCGAAATTCAAATTATATTGATAATGGTATGTGTCTAATCAGATAAAATTTTCTATTTATCTTTAGTTCACTTCAGTTACTAATGTATATTTAATAATAATAAATAAAACACTATAAAATTGTTTTATTTTCTTTTTCCGATTTTTTTTTTCATTTTCTAAAATTGTCATTGTATATCTTCGTCGCTGTTGTTGCTGTCCATTTTTAAATAAATCATACCTAACTATAAATTGTTCTAACGAGTATACTTGATAGTTATGCGATGTTGCGGAAATAGCGTTTGTCCTCATAATACTCGTGATTAATGGTAGAAGATATAAGTTGTCTGTGTCCCTTTTATTCATTAAAGACGACAATGGCCAAACGTTAACCCCATTCCGCGCACAAAATAATAATAATAAGCCCGGCCATCGCGATAAGTCTTAAAAAGGGCCTTGTACACTGTGACGTCATTCGATGATATTCTGAAAATGAAAGCGGCTATTTTCTACATAAAGAGACAGTGAAAGCGGTCCAATTCGATGATATAAAGGCTCTGCACAACAATATAGATGCAAAATGAGGATCGTAAGCAACAACGATCGAGTAAAATTAGAAATTTCTATAAAAAACGTGCAAAAAAATTATCAAACTGCGTATTCTGTATTCAAATTTGTATTGGAAACATACAGAGTGCAAAATTAATTGGGATCATATTGGTATTAAAGCTTCCTTTGACCATTTTTTTTAAATTCAGTCATGATAACCGATTTTTTTAAATCTTTTTTGCGTAATTTTCATAACTTGTTGCTGGTGTGGGTTAAGGACGCCTTATTCTTAAATAGTGTTTTCTACAGATTAATTTTATACGTTTAAGAATTGAATAATATAGAGCTTATCAAATAACATGATTATCTCATGCCACCTGCGAATATTCAGGTACCGAAGTAAAACGAAGATATCGCGACAGAAAAAGCGAAAGAACCAACTTTTTTTTTTGGTGACGCGCAAAAAATACGAGAAACAAACTGGCGAAGTGAGCCAAAACCGATGTATCTCTACTAATAACAGAGATAATGATGTGAACAAAAAAAGAAAATGCTCAGGTGGTACAGTAGACTTCATCTGCGGTATGTTCTGGCCGATAGTATACTCCATAGGCTGTTTCGAATTTTCGAAAGAAAAACCAATAACGTTATTACACCCTGTATAAAACCGATATCAACTTTTTATAAAAAAATAATGAGAACAGTCAAATAACCAAGGAATCCACCTACAATTCAAAAAAAAATCATTCAAATCAGACCATCAGTTCAGAAATACAGCAGCACTGAATTTGTTGCCAATTTATAGTGGTGCGTTAATTTTGTCCAGGAGTTTATAATGGCATAATGCAATACTTCCTTCATTTTGTGGAATTCCTAGTTTAGGATGTGGACTCCTGTTCATTTTTGGGTTTGCATCTAGACTCGTGCTTGAATTGGAAATCTCACTGTTAATTTTTATCATCTAAATTGGCTTCCATCTGTTATCTTTTTTCTAGTTTAAAAAGTGTACTTAGTGGTGATCATTTGATTAAATTATACTATGCACAGATCGAGAGCAGATTGAGATATGGGATTGCCTTCTGGGGGGATTCTGCTCTATCCCGTGACGTATTTATTGCCCAGAAGCGAATATTACGCTGCATTGCTAATGTTCCCAGCACACATTCACGTACTGATATCTTCAAAGAATTTAAAATTCTTACTTTGTATAGTCTATACGTTTTTGAGATCTGTGTATTTGTTTTTAATAATAAACTGAAAATTGTTACTAATGTATATAATAGAAATACAAGAGCAAAAAATGATTTATATCTCCCTTATTCCAGAGTTAATTTGTCGTTTAAAGCCCCTAGCCGCATTGGGGCTAAGATGTTCCCGAACATATTAAAACTATTCAGAGTAAGAAGAGCTTTAAATACAGTATGCGCCAAAAGTATGGAATAAATTCAATAAAAACGAAACAAGATCTCCATGTGATTTTTTTTTTGGGAAAAATCCTCGAAAAGGTCGATTTTTAATTTAAAAAATACATATTTTAGCGTAAAATGCGATTTTCAAATGTCATTTGTTTTCGAGTAATGACGTCATCGATTTTTTTTTAAATTGGCAACACCATATTTTTTCCTTGATTCTGAAAGATCGTTTAATTCTCTATCAGACAGTACTAAAATTTTGCCCTCTTACATAGGATAGTTTTCGAGTAAATGACGATTGAATGTTAGAAAACGTAAATTTTATCCATAAAAAGTAACAATTCTGAGGTATGTAAAATAAAATACAATTGATTAAATTTTATACTTAAATTAAATGTTCGAATTGCCATCCACCAACTTCTTGACAATGCGCAAGTCCGTGAAGAAATTCTTCTTGCACATTATGAATGATTTCTGGGGTAACTTTGCGTATTTCGTCCCGAATGCGATTTTGAAGTTCTTCTAAATTACGTGGTTTATTAATGTACACTTTTGACTTGAAGTATCCCCATAAAAAATAGTCAAGAGGTGTAAGATCTGGCAGGCCATTCTATCGGTCCGCGTCTGCCGATCCACCTCCCAGGAAAACAGTTGTCCAAAAAATCTCGTACAGGGCGCGCATAGTGCGGAGGTGCACCGTCTTGCTGAAACCATATGGTATCGTCAGAAATGTCAGGGTCATTATCGTTAGGAAAAATGCAAGGGCTGGAACAAGGTCATTTTCTAGAAACTCTAAATATCTTTGTCCTGTAAGGGTTCGTTCAAAGAAGAAAGGCCCTACTATTCTGTCGTCAACTATTCCAGCCCACACATTTAATTTCTGAGGGTGTTGGGTATGTGCCTCTGCCATCCAATGAGGATTTTCTCGACTCCAATATCTGCAAGTTTGACGGTTTACTGTACCATTCAGACAAAATGTAGCCTCATCTGAAAAAAGTATTTGCCGGTGTAAATTTCTATTTCCTTGACCTAAATCCATTAGAATTTCGTAAAAGTGTAAGCGGCGATCGGGATCATCTTCATTGAGTTCCTGCACAAGTTGAATTTTGTAGGGATGATATTTTTCCTTCCTCAAGATACGTAGCACTGTGCTCTGACTAGTGTCATTGTTTAATGCAACCAATCATCAAAATGTTCTGTTTCTGATTTTCATTAATGCTTGGACGTCCAGGTTTTGGAATATTTACAACATTGCCAGTTTCTCTAAATTTAGACTCTACCTTACTGACTGTTGATTGGCTGATAGGGCGATCTGGATATTTTTCATTAAATAAATCGCAAACTTCCTGCTGAGTTCTAGTCATATTCCCGCATCCGATAAGAATTAAAATTTCAATTCTTTGAGTAACAGTTAAATGTGGCATAATACTTTAAATTGAATAATAATTTCTATGTCGCTTACAATACTTATTAGAAAGTCGGTGTGACAATGACACTTTGCAAAGATTTTCACCTACGTGATCCATAAAAGAACTATGGAATTCGAAAAACTAAACTTGATAACGTTTTTGCTTTATTTTAATTGATTTACGTTTTCTAACATTCAAGCGTCATTTACTCGAAAACTTTCCTATGTAAGAGGGCAAAATTTTAGTACTGTCTGATAGAGAATTAAATGATCTTTCAGAATCAAGGAAAAAAATATGGTGTTGCCATTTAAAAAAAATCGATGACGTCATTACTCGAAAACAAATGACATTTGAAAATCGCATTTTACGCTAAAATATGTATTTTTTAAATTAAAAATCGACCTATTAGAGGATTTTTCCCAATAAATAACTGTTAATTGGTTTTTATTGAATTTATTCCATACTTTTGACGCATACTGTAAGAACGTTTTCTTGTCGATAAGTGTCTGTATAGTACCGCTGATTTCTGTAGCTGAATGTTCCTGTGATTTTTGTTAGTGTACCTTGCGTTTATTTACAATATTATTTGTTGTTGCTTATGTCCTTTTTTTAATTATATTCTGACTCACTTGTAAACTTAGCAAGTGTTATCTTTGTTTGTGTATTTATGTCTTTGTTTTATCTATAAGTATAATGACTTTTCTTATACATCTTGTATGTCTTTAAAGAATAAAAGGTTTTTGAATTTTTGAATTTGCCCGGTGAGATGCACTTTCTGTGCCCATCTTACGAATCTATTTTGCAACTTTATTCAGTACCAATCTGTGTGTAACACATCTAATAATGTCACAAATAACAAATTGACTCTTCTAAACTGTGTATACGTAGTATACACGTGCGACCGGCGTCTGACGTCACAGGTCTACGCTGTGGTAGCGTCCGTTTTGTGCATTCTCTCTTCTGCGCGAATTTGGAAAAATCATGTAATTTCCCTACTATAATGACAACGATTCGCTTAGAAAACTTGTGCGGAAGACGGGCCGGCATATTATAGGTTACTCAACAGATCGATTGAGAATTTGACAAATAGGAGTATTTAACTTTTCCGTAGCAATTTATCCTACAAATTGCACGTAAACCGTTAATCTTACTTTTATAACTATTTACATTGTTGACCTGGCCTTCCGTGGCTTATTTCACAAAGCCGAAGTGAATTATGGTGATAATTAAATATTCTTAAACATCCGTTCAACAAACTAAGTGGAACTGTAAACATGTCACTCATTTTTATCGTTATTGTTGTACAGTAATCTATTTTTTAAGTTGATTTATATTCGTATATTGTGTATTGTTTCGGGTATTGCCGCTAAATGTAAGTCAGAGTAAGATAATAAACAAGTAATGAGAAAGTATACAAAATCAGACGCTGTTAGTTGAGTTTTTTTTTGAGTTGAGTCAAATAATTTATTATTTTCGATGGAAGCTATTGGAATTGAGCCTTTCTCTAGATAATGTGAAGTTTGTAAGTGAAGTGAATTTTTGTGTAGGTGTTTTTGGTGCTTTAAAGTTATTAAAAGCGTTAAAAATAGAATTATGATAATAATATACCATGTTGAACCATGAATTCAATGCCTGACATTTGAGTCTTTGAAATTAGGAACTGCAACCGTACTTTTATTTAACACAATAGTAACATATACAGTCTGTTCAAAATTAAGGCGACTTCCTTCTTGAAGATTTGTTTCTTCATTGTTACTATTTAAATTAGACCTATTTATTATGGATTTTCCAAAAGGCGCAGTTTGAGACAGATTTCATGAAGAAGATGAAACGCTAATGTTGAAAAGGCAGTTTCAGTTCCATGTAAAAAAGAAGCTGGTATCGTAGGCACAGGTAGGTGTCACGGGTGGTAGGCACAACGTCCTGCAGGGAGCAGAGCCACCAGTCACATCCTTGGATTGACAGCCAGCGACGTCGACGAAGAGGTTATGTTGATACCGGTGAACTGGTGCAGAGCAATGGGACAAGTAGAAATATGTAATTCCAATACATGTAGATTGAAAATTATTATGAAATATTTTGCATGTTCTGAAACAGAACTGAGCATTTTTTTTTACTTGAAATGATTTATTAGTACTGCATGCCTAACACATCTGTTTTAAGAGTTACATATAAAATGTATTTAGATTGTATTATTTTCACGGGCAGTGTTTTATTTTTAATTTTTTTTATTTTTTTAATTAAAATATGGCGCATTATTCAAACAATGAAAGAGTTGACATGCTAAAAGCATATTTTATTATTATACAGGGTGTCCGGAAATGATGAACAGGGGATAATTCTAGACCGAAAGTAAATGCTACCTCTTTCTATAACATTTTTTCCAAAACTGCTTATTAACGGAGTTACAGGGTGTTAAAATTTTATTTTCGGTATTTGTAAATAACTTCTTAAGAAATCCAAATATTTACATAAAATTTGTAAATAGGGGGTTTTTGCGGACGAGAACTTCAAATATGTTTCTAATTTTGACGTCACTAGTAGAGGGCGCCACTTATGGCACATCATGTTTCTTTTAAATGACAGAACTTTTTTGCTACTTAGTGTATCCATCTGACTATTGAAATAATCGATTCTCCTAACTGTTATATCTGAAAAAGGTATACCTTATTGGTAAATAAACATATTTCAATAATTCTTTGACATGCTGTCTAAACATCCTTGTTATTAACTTTCTTGAAGCGAATTTTATATAAAAACAGAAATATGTCAAGACATTAGTGTAGCACTGGCAAGGATGTGGAATACACGTCCAATCTACATTACTATGACTCATAAAAAAAACTTTTAAAAATCAAAATATGATAGAAATTAATAATTATTCAGTAATAAGTTTGTCTTCAGTCACCACGCGTAGAGTTCTGTCTATTAAAAAATTAAGTTTACTGTAAGACATGCACATTATCTGTGTCTTAAATTGTACATATGAAAACTATCAAGTAGCATTTTAATTAAATTAATTACTTCATTAATAATTTCACATTCTTCGATGCCTTAATGAGAGTCTAAAAATAATACGTAACATCGCTAGTTATGATTATAGTAATTTAACAACGACGAAAAATTAATTGTCTATTTTGCTCGTATTGGCAATCTTCATTACTAATGATAGACAGTAATTTTAATACACCATATAACAGAATTGCACGCATTGTTTTTACAATTATAAGAGACTAATTAGTTGCGCCATGCCTGTTATTTTCTTTATCACAGTTGTTATCCGCACACTTACTCGTATGTTAACCTACAGGGGAATCGACTTTACTGTTCGTTGCGAAGTTTCATTTCACTGTAATAATGATGCATACTATAAAAAATATCTACATAGCCATTATAGAACGAATTGACTGTGCGTTGCCTAGTAGCGGTCAATAGTGACAACATTTTTGTAATTATGTCAACATGCTGACTACTGCCCCTACACGTATTAAATTATACCCAAGATATGTCACTCATTTATTATTGACGATATCTACAAGCAACTGAAAACAACTTCTTGAAGACGAATATCTGTTGGTAACAAAACATACAATGTACAGGGTGATTCGAAAGGCCTAAGAAATATAGAAAATCGAAAAAAAAATTTACGCGACCTAACATTTAACTTTGAAATAAAAAAAAATGGAATACATGCTTGGGCTGATTGATGCCTATTTTGAAGCCCCCGAATCTTTTTTTCTGATTCATTGCAGGAAGCTAAAGTGCATAGTACGAAACAAAATCGAAAATGTGCTCTGAATGCGTTATTTGGGATATTTCAGGGTTCAAAGTGGGCCAAAATAACAAAAACGGTTCGGTAGATCCCGGTCGAGCCGTAAAAATAACAGGGGAGCCGTTATCTTCGCACGAAACGGTCACTTTTAATTGCTGTCGTATTTTTTAATAAATAAACCGAGTACAGGCCGAGATCCAGAGACATTTTATTGTGTTTATACGTTCACATTTGTTTGCTCTGCAGACGCTGCGGTGTTGTTTGGCTTTATTTTGCAACGACTGGGTTTATTTATAGACTTGGGAATAGTTCGAATAGCTTCCTTTTCCTCAACAAATAATACAAAAAGAAACGGCGCAGATGTGAGCTCTGCAGTGTTGGAAGTGCATCATTTGAACTGACAAAAAAATTGTAATGCTTTGTTTTTTCTCTTGAATGTATATTTTACTGGCACTGACACTTTAGGCTATCGAAAATTGAGGATTGTAAAAGATGCCTTGTTATAAGTATAAGAAATTGTTATTAGTAATTTAATATATTGGAGATTGAAAATGATACTTTAGTCTGTGATATTTATGGACTTAAACGGTACCGTTAATCTACAAAGTGCAAAAAATATATTTTATTAATTTGGATTTAGATAATCATTTTGTAAGCAATCACATGAGACTTCGTCTGTAAAAGAGCGATATTGATGCATTCCGAACTGTCCCTATCCATCATCCGAGGCTTAGAAGGATATCGGCGAAAATGAAAACCACGATTGATCGGTTCTTCTTCGTTTCAAGGCTGTACTTCCAAAGATGGAGTGCGGGATAAACGTCAGCTTGAAAAATAAATTACGGTCTGTGCTTTTTTATGTCTTCGGGTGTGTTTACCTTGCGATACGTTTTGGTAACGTATTCCCTTCATCGTCTGTTCGACACAAGACGCATCGCTGTTTTTTAAGCTTCGACTTCCAGGCCATGTATAGGAAGAAGGCAGCTGTTCATAGCGAAAATTTTAAAGGCGTCAAAATTGGTAGAACGAGATCGTTGATATAAGAACCAGTAAAAAAGTAAAAGTTTTAGAAAAGACGACAAATTTCAAAATAAAACGTAAGGTTTATTATAAACATTAATAATACACTTTTTATAATTTACCTTCAATTTATTTGCATATTATTGGGGTTACCCTGTATATTAAGGTACTCTTTATTGTAACAGGCTAGAATGAATGTCGTTTGAAATAAAGCACGTTTAAGGTGCGTAATAAAAAGAAGTTCATTAAAGTTTGGCCAGTTTTCGAGAAATGTTTAACTAATAGATCATAATAAAGAACATGTTTCTCGAAAAGTTCTTAAATCTTTGACAAACTATTTTTTACTCGATTAATTAGTTTCCTAAATATGATTAGAGGCATAAAAGATCAACTTGTTTTTGGAATTTCTATCCGCGGGGCGTCCTATATTGGATCTTATATCGATTGCCAAAACGGGAGGAGATAATGGTGTCAAAAATCTTCAGAATTGACCCCGATTGCGTCGTAGTGACCTCTATATATATTATAATATAAATTAATTACATATTGATTGAGTGACTGACGTCAAGATCCTATTTACCGCTAAATTAAACTTCCATTATAAAGACGTGATAAATATAAATAAAAACTGCTAATCAGATCGAAATAAGGTTTAATAAAGGTCCTTGGATTGTCCATAGTAATAGTTTTTCGGGTTGTTAAGTTGTAACCTTTTTTTGTATTAATAATTAAAACTACTCCCCCACATTCAATGGGTTTTAAACAAAAATAATGCGTGACGTGACGTAGCGCCTGGCCACGCCCCATTCTCGCGCGCAGGAGATTTGTAATTTAAGGTACTAAACGTTAGAATAAAATTCTAATATTTTGCAGATCCATTATTTTTCACTTATACTTTCGATTTATTAACTGAACAAGCCCATATCCTCTTTCTCATATTTACCATAATTTTGCCTTTTCTGCCTCCGTTTGTGCCGTCGATAGTTATTCAGTTTTTTTTTTGCAGGCATTATGCACTGAGGTGTACGACATGCAGATCAGCGAAGCGGCGGGCGGGGCGCCGGCCCCTGGGGCAGAGCCTTGCCGGTTCCCCAAACTGGAGGAGTGCGCCCACTTCCACTACGAGAGGGTCCAGCTGCCCCAACTCACCGTCACCCTCCAGACCAACATGGACCAGTCGCTGCTGTCGCAACACAGTGAGTGCCCTTTTTCCTTCAAATTTTTATTCGTCAAAATAGTTGCATTACCATAAATAAATTTAGATTCTTATACAGCGTACTTCTTAAATAGAAGTCAAAAATCCAGGGGCGTATTACGAGGTGTGGCAACTAAATTCCGGGAATTTGTCAATGAAAAAACAAGCAAATTAAATTTCGCCAAAATTTTATTCCCACGGTTACAGTTTCTTTGACCTCCTGTACGCCGCCATGATGGTTCCCTTGACGTGCGACTTCATCTTGGGGAATAAAAAAAATCGCAGGCAATATCGGGGTATAGGGTGGGTGCGGCAATATTGGAATGTCTTTATTGCCAAAAACTCTTGCACAATGAACGAGGAATGGGCTGGCGCGTTGTCGTGGTGCAAGATCCAGCCGTTCTCGGCGAGTTCGGGTCTTACACGGAAAACACGGCCCCGCAGCCGTTCCAGGACGCCAACATAGAACTGTCCAGTCACTGTCTGGCCGGCAGGAACAAATTCACGATGACTGATGCCGTGGATATTGAAAAAACGATCAACATTGCCTTCAGTCGTGACTTGGACATCCTCGCTTTCGTTGGCCGCTCTCCACCCACTGCTGACTTTGTTTACTGGTCTCGGTGTCATACTCAAATATCCAGGTCTCATCTCCAGTGACTACCCGACTTATCCAGTCTCTACCGTCGCTCCGAATGCGGGACAACAAATCCTCGCAGATTGATTTTCGCATGTCTTTCTGTTCACGGGTGAGAACTTTTGGCACCATCTTTGCGCAAACCTTTCGCATATTCAAATTTTCGTGCAACATCTTGCGAGCGGTTTCTTTGTTGACGTTTAACTCGTCAGACAACGCACGAATGCTTAGGCGTCGGTCAGACGTGATCAGTGCACGCAAACGGCAACATTCGCATCAGTACGAGAGGTGACGGTGGCTCCTTCACGTGGATCGTCTTGTACCGATTCACGCCCCTCCTTTAACCGTTTTGTCCATTCAAACACGCGTGTTTTCGACATGCATTGATCTCCATACACCACCTGCAATTTTCCGAGGGCTTTTCGCCAGATTTCACTAAAAAATGAATGAATTAATGAATATTGAAAGTCATAAAAATAAGCAACTCCTAATTTAAGCTCTATATATATACATTATCAGTTTTTGAGATCCCTGTACACTGTACTGAACTTTGTCAATCTAATCACCCTCTATAAAGATGTAAGAGTTTTTTTGCCGTGCTGGCCGCTTTTAATATTTTTAACCTTGATACGAAAAATTATTTATAGTTGCTTATTTTTGTCACAGAAATTTTTGGCAGGCAACTAGAAAAAATATTTTCTGTTAAGACGCAGACTAAGCGGCTCCGAAACATTTTTGTACAAATCTAGTTCAGCTTTTAACCAAAATATCATTTTGTAATACTATGTGTAGACAAATTCCTGTTGCTATTAGACAAGGTTATTCTAAAAATAGTAGCATAAATTTATCTGCGTTTTCTAGACCCCAAAATAAGACTCTATATAAACATGATAGTTGTGGCAATGATTCAAAGGACTTACGACACGGCTGACGTTACGCAATTGTTTTTATTCGCAACATAATTTTCAATAGTTTGTCGCGTTAGAAACAATCATTTTTTGTAATTTAGTGTAGTAATAGTTTTGTTATTGTCAGTTGCAGGTTCTTACGTATTGATGAAAATATAATGAATTATTCATTTGTTCGTATGACGTAAGTTGTCTGAATTCTTGCCGCAACTGTATCCTAAAACGCTACCTTTTCGACATACAGGGTTTTTAATTAGTATTTCCCATTAATACAATTTGGCACCATCCCATAACTTTTTGAAAATCTTAAAAAGAAATAAATACAGTTTGTTCAGGAGCGGGTAAAATAAGCGGGGTAGTACTTATTTTTTTAATAATTTCATAGCAAAAATGAAAACTATAAGGATTTTTACATAAAAAAAGTATTCTTGATGAAATTCCATGTCGGCAAGAGTTTTTGAGAAAAATGGATTTTAATACCTGGACACATGCTAAATCTCATTAAAAATCTATGATATATAGTTAGCCTTTGAATAAAAGAAAAGAAATAATTTTGACATTAAATGTCAAAAGTTTTAGGATACATGTTTATTATTTTGTGGTCTAGAAAATGCAGTTAAATTTATGGTACTACTTTTAAAATCACCTTGTATATACTAAACCAAGAAACATTTTTCTTTTAATATTGAAAATTTACCAAATTTATCATGCACTGAAAAAGTTTAGATATGTAAAGAATTTTTTACGAAATTTTTTCAGTAAATTTCTGAAAATATCACTTGGTTTTTTTTAAGTATCCTTCAGTTCTCTTTACACCAGCGCCACATTCCAAGGACGTACATTTATGGTACAATCATGAACAAAAAAGGTTTCCGATCTAATACTTTTAAAGGAGTTGTACAAATATTGTCAAATTTTGAGGTTATGCATGGATTAAGAAACTTCGTCAGTTGATGGCAGCAGAAACGTATATCCGTCTTTTTTTTTCTTGCAGCCAACGAGGAGGATGACACAGAGTGGTTCATGGTGCAGGTGACGTCGGCAGACGCCTGCTGGCTAGTCCAGAGGAATTTTGAAAATTTTAAGATGCTGGACGAGCAGCTGCACCAGTGCATATTCGACAGGAAGATCTCTCAGTTGCCGGATCTGGCTAGTCAGTCCCCGAACGATGAGGATTTAGAGGTATGTTTATTCACTTGAAAAGTCAATTCTTAGAAATCGAAAATTATACAGGTAACTATTATAAATAAAGGTCCAAATTTATATGAAAGCTACCTAGCAACATATGTCATACATTTGTTTCTCAAATTGCAATGTGATAATCGGAATTTTTTACTCTTTTTATTTATATTCATACTGCGCTGCTGGTCATGCGGTACTGTCAAATCTCAAAATAGAAAAAAGAAAATCGAAGAATTTTATTATTAGTAAGCTAAATACTAAAATAAAAACAACTATAAGATTTCATCTGTAATTATTTATTTGTGGCATTTTTTGTTACTTTTTTAGTTTAATTGGGTAGTCCTTCCACTGAAATATAAAAATATTAACAAATAACCAATTGCACCTTATGGATCAGTAAATGAGTTGATTTTACAAATTTTGTTTTGCTTAAAAAACATGAACATGTTAGTGAAATTATCACTTTCTCGGTATGATACATTTTGTTTTTTAAGCAAAATTTATAAAATCAACCCCTTAACTGAGTCACAAGAAATCACTTGTAACATTTTCATATTTCAGTGGAAGGAATGCCTAATTAAACATAAAGAGTTGCTATAAAGTTACATTATAAAACTAAAAACTATACACAAAAAGTAAACCATTCCCGTTTCGCGATTTAACAGGATCCTAATGGCCGCTTGTGGAACACTCTTGGAGATATAACCAATTTTGCATAAAAGTTGAATATCCTGTCCCAAAAAACCTCCGCATACAAAATTTCATGAATTTAACTCAAAGTTGTCGAGAGTGATTAAAGGAAATGTAATTAGTTTTTTAAACTTGACATCCTGTATATCCTAAACGAAGCGTTTCCAGACCTAAGGAAATTATTTGCTTAAAATTGAACGAAGAATAACATACTGAAGTATGTACATCTCCTCCTGAAACACCCTGTATATTGGTTTTACTTTGGTATCTTTGAATATCCGCAGGTGGCATGAGATAACATTTCCGTTATTTACTAAGCTCTACATTATTCAGCAATATTTAAAATTATTTATATTTGTAGAAAACACTATTTCAAGAATATTCAAACTATTAACGTATTTCAGTATCAATCTGAAGGGGCGAATCGTTAATTTCCAATTTTACGTGAATGCGCGTCTTCGTCTGTGAAGCTTTGCCTATCGGCTCGTCCGATAAACGGAGATGGAAATAGCAAGTTTCTTGTATCCTCCAATTAGCCAATAAGCCTTTCCATTGATTTCAATGCCCTTTGTCGGCGAGGGGAGAGGGCAGGCGATGAAAATTGCATTATGGGTCAGAGACCCTTCCTTTCGAATGGAACTGTCAAGGCTAATCGGAAGGAAGCCCTGAAATGTATATAAACGACTCAATAAAAAGACCGTTGATCACGGATTAAGATAGAGTCGGAAGGGGAGGAGTTTTCGTGTTAGGCCTTCGCCTGTATCTAAGAGATACTATTTAAAATATGCAGGAAAAATCCGGATTTATCTTTTTCGTGTTTATAAGGATCAATTTCGAAAGATCAGCGAATACCATCTGTAATTAAAGTGTTCATGGTAATAACCGCTTCACTCGAAGCGGCAGATCGCTCTGAAATAAGACTTGTTCCAGCTGCACGTGAAATGAGTAGAGCAAGTCGTGCCTTAACGTTCGTCAAATTGTGGATTGTGGTATCCCAAATTGCGCTGCAATTGTTCTAGTGCTTATGTCAGACTCGAGATTTCTCGAATTTGCCTAGATCTAATTGCCCCTCATATTGCCCAGGCCTCGGCCGCAAATTGCCAATTTCTGTACTCCGAACCACACGTAAAAAGGCTTTATATTGCGGATGGTATATTTGGGCATAAAGATGAGCTGCATTCACTGAATTTTGATGTGATTTCTCCTATGCCAGTATCATGTCTATAAGTTCTTCGTTTGATAAATTATAGGTCATACTTTTATAATCGCGTGAAAATAGGACCACGACTGATAACAAGTACTGCTACAAATACCAAACATGTCGTCTTGACTTGTTTTTACAAAAAATTTGTCCGAAAACCTTCCGAAACTAAATATATGTTCTTACATTTTATTCTTCATTAGCTAGTATTCATTATCTGAAGTGGCGTCATTAGAGTTAGCTAGTGGATGCTATCAAAGTTATCAGGTCAGTTGTTGATGATAGTAGACAGTTCATTGATCCAAGTTTGAGAAGCAAGTTGACATCTAAAATGGCGTTATTTCTATTTTGCACGTCGTTTTAACATAACACATTAATAAAAAAACATACCAGAATGATATGTTTGGGTTAAAAAGTGGATACATAGTATAAATTTTTCGTCCACTTAAACATGATTGTCATTTTCAAATTGCAACTGTGTCAAAGCTATTAAAATAAAGAATAAAACAATATTTTTCGTATATAAATATGGTATTTACTAATAAAATGGAAACATAACCTCACAGAGAGTTGCAGCTGCAGTAAAATGGCAGTACACACTGGGACATTCCATGCTTCCATTCATGGAGCTAGGCAAATGGCAACTTTTTGATCACACCCGGACATTTCAGGTCACCTTTCCTGGCTTCTACTAGTTGAACCACTAAAATATCCCAGTGAGATTCCGATGTTAGCTCTCTTACGAATTAGATGCTAGTAGTCCCTATGAATGTCATATATTTTGATAAAAAGTAGATGAAAAAATCTTGCGCTGCGTATAAAATACACGGTCGATTCTCTTCACAAAACTCTTTGATTGCAAACTCTTCATTTCTTTGAACTGGTTGCCTTTTTCCGTGATCCTTATAATACCCTCATCATTAACATTTGAACAACAACATCAGCATACATATACTTCTAATACGATGCGATTGCAGTGTACGTACGTCAAACCCGCATCGTATTATAGCGATAGCCTGCTTTTTTCCTACTCGTCCCACTTTATAAATTTCAATAATTCATGAGAGCCTCGCCGGTTGCTCCAGCGACTATCAAATTGCGATGGAGAATCTAATACTTAAATATTAAGATCAAGAAAAGGTTGTAGCACCGTCCAGATATATTCTAGAGTAGAGTTTTACAGTAATTAGTATGCACTATATTAATAAGGTTTAATACGTCTGTTTTCCGTGTATTAAAGACTTTTTAATACACTAGTAGATTAGAAGTCAATACCACGCTTCGATTTTATAGCATTTTATTTAGAATTATTATTATTAACATTAACATTTTAGATTATCTTAAGAACGATCTTGTCATTTTGACTGGGATTATTTAAATAGGTGATAGATAAGGAGTTTCTGAAGGACATGAGGGGCCCACAACTTGTTGGACAGTGAATCTTCAATTTAACTTTCCGCTACCGTAGTCGATTTCCAACTACCATGATACTTCACAGTGGTAATACCATCCTCGATATTGGCCAGTAATGTTGCCGAAGAACTCCTAATTGCATATCCGATATAACTATCTAGATCAGGGAGCCCAAGAAATGCAAATGTTTTCGAAATTGTGTTAATGCTTACATGTTGTGCAGTATATGTATTTTCGACACATTGCTACAGCAATTAACTGAAAAAGTTTCTTTTATGATCGTGAAACTTCTTGAAACACTTGTTTTCGTATCCGGAATGCCTTTGTCTTGGACATGGGTGATATCCAAAAAGGTTAATTCATTGCATCAACAACCACCTGCGGCTCCAATGATCGTTGCAACCTGTAAAGAAATCAAAATAAAACGATCAATGTATAAATTGAAATATTAAAATCGTGTATTTTTTACCTTAACTTGTAAATATTCCTCATCCGGTGATTTTTTCAAAAATTCTTCGATTTGGTTTCTCTCCAGTATCTTTACCTTCTTTGGTTTATAATTTCTTTATTCTACTTTCAAATATGAAGTAAGTTTTTTCGAAATATCAATACCTTTGTGCACTTTCAACATCGATTTTAGCTTGGAATATTTTGTCCACATCGAAGAAGCAGCAACAGTAGGATAGTAGCACATCTTCTGTAATTACTCCTTTTCTTATGCCCCTTTTTTCGCCAATTATCGAATTCCACCAATTTCTTCTCATACATACTTTTGCTTTTCGCTGGTAAAAGACGTAATGTTGCTTCTTGGGCTGGATTTCAGCCGGAATGAAGAAATCCTCAGCATTCTCACTTTCTTATTCTTTTGCTTACTTCTCTTGGCCGGTTTCTCAACATTTGGCGCAATCGATTCGATAACTATCGAGTACATAAATTTATCAGACTGATAACTTTATATTGGTTTCTGAACGCATGCCTTCCAAACTTTGTTGAATACATAACAGTTGAATGGATATCTTAATATCTGCAATAATCATAGAGGGAGCTAGCAAATGCACAACTGTTTGCAGATGCCATTTATGGAAGTAAGACACTTTCAAGAAATAATTGTAGATGGCGCCACTATCGGCTACCTAATGATATCACATCATATAACTAGTTATTAAAACCTTTTCTAATACTGATAGTAAATTTGTTCTAGTACTAGAGACTTGAATACTATCTCCTATTAAATCTATCAGTAAATTTACAGTTTCTTTCGTTAAGGCCGCCGTATTTCTCGCCGTAAAATGATCAAATTTGTGTTTTTTTTATAGGTACTGAAATTTTGAAAAATAAAACGCGTATAACAAAAGTAGTATCAAAAATAAAATTACTGATGTTTTGTTTATCCACTTTTACTGTTTAAACTCTCTTCAAATAATATAATAACTTTTAAAATGCATTTGTATGACACACATTATTTCGCTATTCTAACCCCACATTTTAACAATTATTTTCACATACTTATAAACAAAAGTGAACAATGTTATATGCAGAAATATGTAAGTTTATGTTATAACAATGTTTACATCTATAGCTAAATTTAAAAAAATACACATTTTGAAAGTTTTCAGCTACCTAAACCTAAACCTAAAAATTTGCTGGATAAATCGCTTTCTGACGTTATACATTGATTTTATTTCGGTACCTTTGAATATTCGCTGGTGGCATGAGATAACATTGTTGTTATTTGCTAAACTCTATATTATTCAGTTCTTAAATGTCTAAAATTACTTGTATTTGTAGAAAATACTATTTCAAGAATACGGCGCCCGTAAACCTCTCTCGCTTTATTTTTCATACTGGTTTTCTCTTTCACGATAACGTCTTGGCGGTTCAAGGTATCTGACTATATTTAAATATTCTTCATCTGAAGAGGCAGACGAATCAGAATTTTCCATTGCACAAAGTAATCGTCACGAAAATATAAAAAAAGTTGGGTTTAAGCCTTACAATAAAGATGTAAACAAGCAACACCTAAATCGCTGCGCGCGTGCGTTAATATTTATTGGACAGATATCTTGCCATTTTTCTTTGGATATCTATTCGATAACTTATGCAATAGATAAGTATTATCGAATGGTTCAGAAACCGAATTCATGGGATATCTCCAGTTTATGGAATCGATAAGTTTATTTAATAGATATCTACTAGTTGAGAAACCGGCCATTAATTATTGCCATTTTAATGGTGAATGAGAAAAGGAACAAAAGTCAATTTGAGAAAATGAGGATATTAGCCCTTATCTGTCATCTAGGCATTTGAATACATTTTTATATATTTTTAGGTATTAATAATATTGTGTGAAACTAACTACTCAGTGGACAAAAGTCCCAACCTGCGTTGAATTACACCCATTGATAGGAATTGTAGGAGATTTGATTTATATTAGCTTAAAATACCTTTCTAAAACAGTAAAAAAATTTGAATACATGTTTGTAAATACGCAAAAAATAAACTTGAGAAAAGCAAGTACTGAAAAATTATTTCAAATTAATCATCGTTGCTATATTTTGTGACAGCATCTGATGTCTGATGTCTTCTAGTGCAAGATGTACTTCACACCGATAAATTTCAAACTTCTTGTGTTGTTGGGGAATGATCTGTTAATAATAATAACAACAATATTAACAATAATTGACGATGTTTGCATAAAATAATTATTACTATTTTAAACTATAACATCCCAAGATGCCTGCAGTGTTTTGTAAAAATTTTTCTTGGACGTATTATATTACATCTAAGTTTTGACCATGTTCTCTGATGTTTGAAGAGTATACAACCAGCAAGGCAATATTCTAGGTTATTTTAGAACAATGAGTGACAAATTTTTAATTATAACCGTTTCATAGTAATTGAATAACATCAGTTATGTCGGGTATGTTAGTGGATAATTATGAAGGATCTGCAAGGAGTGAAAACGTAGTTTTGGCAGTGTGCAACGAAGAACGAATGCAAAATACTACCACTTAGGTATTATTATTATTAATAATGTTTATTTTTCTTGTTTCTACATTTGACAACGCTAAATTTTTTGTATCCTCTGTGTGACTGTGATCGTCTCTGGCTCCGTACGAATGTAAAACGTTGCAAATTCTCCCTCGGCCCTCTCGTGACCCGATTGAAGGCAATGGGGCTCCGCGAATTCCCCAATTATTGATTCGCGGTTGGCGTGCAACAAAAGGGGGAAATCGGAGGCATTGCCGCCGCGTCGGTGTAAAAAGCCGTCGTGTGGGTGACGTATGCGAGAGAGGCCGTCAGGCGACTAATCTCTGGACGCGGCGACGGCCTTTTGCGTGACGAAGTCGCTGGCCGATAAATGAACGCAGGGGAATTAATGAACTTGTATTTTATTACTGGAAGTTGTCTCTAAGCGAATCTACTCCTTTCTCAGATCCAGATGTATTTCAGAAACGGTCAATTTAACTTCAGAAAGCATCACTTCTATTCCATCTTATATAGGCACCTATCTAATGAAGAATCGTCCAAATTTCAGAGATATATTCTTCGAGTCAGAATATAGGTATGTGGAGTTTCTACAAGTGTGTTGAATTTATTTACATCGTACTTGTTCCAGAGAGTACAGTATGATCAATATAAGAGGTTTATATTTGAAAATATAAAGGTTTTGTCTGGAGTTCCGCAAGGTTCCATCGTAGGACTCCTACTGTTGAATATTGTTTTGAATGACATTTGTCAGTATTTAGATATTAACTTTTTGCTCTATGCCGATGATATGAAAATATTTGTTGACTTTAAATTATTGTCTGCATTTACGAAATGTTTTAACAGTACAGTACAGAGAATAGTCTCCCTCTTAATATAAATAAGTGTAATATAGTGTTTTTCTTCAGAATGACCGTCTCTCCCTACGATCTATGATTATAAAATTATCGATCACTTTCTTAGTCGCCCACTTATATAAAGGTAGGATTTAGGAATTATGTTTGATCAAAAATTAACTTTTCATGAACATATACGAAATATTTCTTCGTCGTCCGATAAAAGTTTAAGGTTTGTGATTAGAAATTGTAAAGATTTTGCGGGCTTTTCTACTATAATGTGTTTATATAAGAAATGTAAGATCTCGCCTGGAGTATGCATTAATAGTTTGTTATCCCAAATTTGCAATCTATAAGAACAGCTTAGAGAATATTAAAACTCAAGTGATATATCCCAATATTGGGTTTTCTTAAAATATTCCTTAGAGGAACGTCGGGATATGCATTTTGTAATATTTTTGTATTGTAGTTATTAATTCTATATATGACTGTTCTAAAATTTTAGAGCGTTTTAATCTGCACTATTCAAATATCATGTATCCTTCAACACCTAATACTAATTTATTATTATATTCTCCAATTTATACCATGTGTGAAAACTATCTATTACACATTACTGACATATTTTCTTGTAATATCAAGTCCATAACAAATTTGTTTTAACTGGCTTTTATATTTTATTTGCTTCTTGTACTTATTTGTTGGTTTATCTTATTGTACATTGGTAGTTTAATATTTGTACTGTTAACTTCAACATCCACCTGTTAGTTGTGTACTGTTGGGTGGCGTACCTAAATAAGGATATCAATTTTATTATAAAGAAAAATCTTTCATGCAAACTTGGAATACATTTTTCTCGGAACTTTAGTGGTACAATATCTTCGAATAAATTTAATTAAAAAGATATCTGCCAATTCCAAATAAGACCGTCAAAGTTTTCCCGCCTTGGAAGTTTTTTTTTTATAATTTCAATATGCAGCTATCTCGATATTACATTCCTGACGCAGCATACCCAGCTGCATTCTACATAATTCGGATAGTTCCTTGGCCACTGTCGCTACAGCGGCAACGGTTATTTTCGTCAGAACATTCGCTCATAACTGGATGTGACCTAAATAACGCGATCTCCAGTTATCCTTGATACTGATTTTATAAAACGCCGCGCTGAAACCGGGATTAAAATCGAAACAGCGAGCCGTAAATTTAATTCGGAACAAATTCCATACGAAACTATCTACGAGGGCCGTTCGATAAGAGCCATATGTGGTCCACGATAATTATGTAATATGTTCAATTCTACTTTCGTCGTGATGCTTTTCTCGGCTACTAAGATATTTGAATGGAACATAACAATGGGGTTATAAAACTGATCCTATTAATTACAGACAAATCAATCTGATGTATATACAGGGTGTTAAGAAAGAGTGTAAAATATTTAAGGAGGTAATAGTATGAATCAAAATAAGCAGAAAAGTCTCAATAAACATGGGTCCGCAAAGTATCGGAGATATGGAATGTTTTGCGTTTTTTAGCCCCTTTTTTTATTTTACAAAAACGTTGTGTATTTTCTTATAATAGTTGGTTGATGTTTAGTGAAATAAACAGTACGTATTTGACAGTTGTTCTCAGTGCATAAGTTTTCTTCCGCTATGGCTGGTTACTCTAATTAACAGACATGCATTTCATGTATGGTCGTGCTAATGAGAACGCCACCGAAGCGCGACGTCTTTATGTTCACGCTTATCCAAATCGCCATATTCCTTCACAACGCATGTTTGGAAGAATTCACCAAAGATTGCGTGATACCGGTCCCTTGAGCAAACAGTGCCATTTATCCGGAAGACCAAGGTAGGTATCCACTCCTAGAGCAGAAGAAGAAATTCTAGCACTGGTAGAGCAGAATCCAGGTACGAGTGTGCAGAGAATATCAGCCGAGATAGGAATTAGTGGTCCTCTTGTTTGGAGAATCCTTCACGAGCAACTGCTTTATCCATACCATGTGCAACGAGTACAGACCTTAAATCCAATAAATGATCATCAAGCACATTTGGTTTTTTGCCGCTGGTTTCTACGTCATGATGCTGAAGATCCTCGTTTTCTTGCAAACATTCTTTTTACTGATGAGGCTGGGTTCACAAAAATGGAGTATTTAATTTTCACAATACGCATATTTGGGCCGACGAAAATCCTCATGCTCTAATAGAATCTAGACATCAGGCACTTTTTTCATTAAACATTTGGATGGGTATTGTAGGTGACAGGTTTCTAGGTCCTGTTGTTTTACCAAACTGATTAACACACGCTGCTTACCTCAACTATCTGCAGAACACACTGTATGAGTTTTTGGATTACATTCCTTTGAATCAGAGGCAACAAATGTGGTTCCAGCATGATGGTGTTCCAGCTCATTTTTCCCTGGCCGTTAGAGAGCATTTACACCAAACTTTTCCACATAGATGGGTAGGAAGGGTCGGACCTGTTTTATGGCCTCCAAGATCTCCTGATCTGAACCCACTAGATTTCTTTGTTTGGGGATATTTGAAGACGTTAGTGTACGGTACTCCTGTAAATAGCCTGGAAGAGCTGCAGCTACGGATTAATCAAAAGTGTCAAAAAATCCAAACCAAGGAGGGTGTTTTCGAAAGAGTTCGAATGTCGTTGAGACGAAGATGTCGTGCCTGCTTGGAAATGGACGGAAGGCACCTAGACTTTGCAAAGGCTTTTGATAGGATGCCAAAATATAGACTCCTCTTAAAACTTGATCCTTTGGCATTCGCGGGGAATTGCTTGCATGGATTAACAACTATTTAACCGATATAGTCTTTTCAGTTCGCGTAGGTCTTGATTATTCTTCTCTGCGTAAGGTTTATTCAGGTGTTTCACAAAAGTCAGTTTTGGGGCCAATATTATTCATTCTATACTCGTCAGATCTTGATAATATTATAACTGTTCTTCGTTCCTTTTACGCGGACAATACCTAAGTATATGGCAATCCTTTTCAACAATGCTATGGATCAGAGTACTCTTAATAATATTGAACGTCGGTATAACACCTGGTATTTATTATCGAACACCACCACCATCGAAATGTACAGTAATACATATTGGAAACAACAATCCTCACCTGTCTTACGAGCTGAATGGAAGTCCAATAAGATCAGTAGATGGACAAGTTGACTTAGCTATTCTGTGCTATGCTAGTTAATTGTTCCTTTTCTTCTCTTGCCTGTATTAGTTTTCTGTATGAATTAGAACAGTCGATAGTCTATTTAGAACTACGCTACAAGTCTTGCCTTTCCCGTGAGTATTTTACAAAATAAAATTTCAAAATGGGGTAGACCTTATTATTTGTTTAAATACCAAACTACGTAATATTCAAATTTTTTAACTTGCTATCCAAATAAAACAAGTCACGAAAACTGTGAACAAATTTTAAGGTAATAAATTTTTATTTTTGGGGAAAAAATGTGGTACAAAAACATAATTTAATAGTCTGTATGACTGCATTTTCTTTCAATCAATTGGCCAAAGCATCTAGGCGTTTCCGCGAATCATTTTATCAATAAAATGGACAGGCATATTGTCCCACTTTTCTTGAACTGCTGCTGTCAAATCCTGAAGGGCTACAGGGGGGTTTTCTCTATGGGAGGTAATCCCTGACATGGTCAATGAGATTCATGCCTTGTGAGTTTGCTGGCCAATTCATTATTTGCATATTTCATACCTGCAGCATGTTTTGTACCCTTTGCGTGCGATCTGGTCTGGCATTAACGTCTTGAAAAATGAAATTTTTCCCAAAATCGTTGCGCAAAGGCTGAATGATTGTTCCAATAATGTTTTTACCATATATAGTACTTGTCCTCTAGACCCTTTCTCATCGACTATCGCTCTGTAGGCCAACTCGTGACTCGACCGAAAAAAAGGACGTTGCTCCATTGTGGTAAAATTCCTTTGAAAAATATCAGAATATTTTCGGACGAAAAGAATTTTGTGCTATGGTATAGTTTTTATTGTCATGATTAGAAATTAAAGAATTTATGTACAAAACATCACTTTAAAAATTATAAAGGGGACCATGACTTTTGAAGATGTCTATCACATGCCGTATTTTTTCGCAGAAAGTAATATAGAACACGCTACAAAAAGTTGAAATTAAAAGATACAGAAGAACGAACGATGTAACGGAAAAAAAAGTAACGAAGTTGAGTAACGTGAACCTTTCAAGGGACTGGAATGAACGAAAAGCAGGATAACAAAGAACTCAAGGCATTGAAGTAAAGGAGGAATCGATACCGGAACAGATTGGCGGAACGGTGAAAATCAATCAAACTGGTGCAATGGAAAAGCTGAAAGGGAGCTTTACAGGAGAAATTAATGATAGGACCAGTAACACAATGAAAGAATTTAAGCCTTTATGGTTGCTTGGAGAAAAAGTAAGATGATGGTTATAAGACACTGAACTTTACTTGGAATGAGGAGAATGTAGTGAAATGAAAGAGATGGACATCGTGTCATTAACTGCAGGATTAGTGTGTGCGTGAAAGAAACAGTAATGTCTACAGGGTTTTATTAGGAATGGGATACAGCTTCATGAGATTAAGCTAAACATGCATTAATTAAATACTGCTATAAATTTAGAAGCTTTTAGTACATATACTGTTTCTGAAACAGAAGCAGTTTACTTTTAAACATTTTATAGAGCTTCTCGGTTAGTTAAAAATATTAAAACATCGCTGGAACTGCAATGAACTACGAAATCATAGAAATAAACTATTTACCATATATCGATATTAGGTGATTCTTCAAACACTTCTCCAAATTATTTGTACGATCTAATAAGCATGCTTCTAAGAGGTAGTGAAAATTATCTCGCATACGTGAGATAATTTTCTCTTCAGGCATGTGTCTGCTTCATACACTGTTGATGATCGGCGGCGTCGACAAAAATATATTACCGAAATGGTTTTGATCGTACAAAATCACCAAAAAAATGATACCATATTTTACTTTTGACTAGACCCAATCACCAAAACACAAAAAGTGGTATGTACGTTTCACCCACCAATATTTATGTATTTCGACGCACTGAATTTGAATCTGTTTAGATCACAGTGAGCGCAAATCAAATCTGATTTTTTTTCCAACTAATCAAGAGTGTTTCTTGTGTATTTCGATGCTCTCAATTTGAATCTGAAGTCTGTTGAGCTGCAGCAGGCACAAATTTTGCATAAATCGCGAGAAATTGCTGAAAAAGGCGAAAAATTATTCAATTCCACTTACTTAAAAAACATTAATTATTTAAGATCACACTAAATCAAAGTAAATAAATGTACAGTTAATTGTGTAGCACTGAAATACTTAATTTTATCATTAAAATAGTTCTTTACATCCCATTTATTTGAAAGATTTTTACGAATAAGTTAACCGATACGTTCTGGATACATCTCTAAATTGTTCCAGTGTTTATTTTTCGTTTCGGTCGAGCGATTATCAAAGAAACATTTCAGACGTCGGAAAATTCAATAACAGTGGCTTTTTGGCGCGGTTCCAATGCCCAGATATTTAATTACTCACCGGTGGTGGAATAATTCAAACAGCGGTAGTATAAAATTAACTATTCTTTCAGCAATCTTTTAGTTGTTATCCATTTGACCATATCAAAATAAATCTGGGTTGAGTAAGAAGTCGGCGTCTGCGGATTTATTTTTAAACTACGAAAAATTTAAAATTATGAAGGTGGATAGTACGTCCTATTTTCTTACAAGCGTGCGTATTTAACGTTTTTGTCACACGCATTTTAGTTCAGAAAGTGTAATTTTTCCCGAATGCATACTTGAGTGTAATTTTGAAGAAAAATTTAGGTAGGTCATGACAAAATATGAAAGTCTCAGGTTGTTTCTTCATAAAGTTGCATTTTTTTTAACAAAAAATTAAAATTAGAAATATTTAACTATTAGGAATCCTCGTATACATTAATAATTGTTGCTGTAGCAATTGAAAATAATATTTTGTTGTCATTGTTTATGTGACAGACGTTGCTTATCATATATATTATAAATTTCGATCTGTGTTTTCAATTTTATGAAATCGACAATGAATTCATCAGATGAAGAACTTCCTGAAGAAATTTCAGCAGCAGCTAATAAGCAAGTTTGAATTTGTTACCGTGAATTCAAAAGAAATATTTGAGAAGCAATACTCCCATTTTATTGATTGGTGTAATACTAAAATAGTAATATCAACAAAGTATTTTTAGCATATTTTTTGGAAAGCAAACACGTTATGGTCCAGATATTCAATGATAGAAAGTATTTCTGTAGTTAAACAAGATTTGGATATTGGCAAATTTTATAAAATAATTGCCTTTATAAAAAGGCAGAATGGATTTCGTTCGAAAAAAAGCAAAAATTTTTAATTAAGAAGACGTAAAAAAAATTATAAGTGAGGCACCCAATGAAACTTATCTGATGATTAAGTTGGTAACAATTTTTGGATTCCCTGGTGTCTGCAGATCAAAGAAAATAACGAAAATCACCATCGACGATATACATAGAAGACATAATTGTCGATATCAAGAACTCCAAAAATCATTCCGTCAGATTCTTCGTGATATATAAAGAAACAAATAATGGATATATTTTTTTAATGTATACATATACAAACTTACGTCCAAAGAAATCTCAGCATCGTCGACTATTTGTACAGTACAAACATGGAAAATGCACGTTTTTTTAGACGACCAAAAGACGACTGCGCATTTAGCCGCGCACATTCGCGCGCTCAAGGGGCACGGTGATTTGTCAAGAAATAGATTTTCTCCCACTTCGTCATGTACAAGTGAATTTCATTGGTGTTCATTGCGCATTTAGCCGCGATTTAGCCACACCCTCTGGAACCTCGACGAACTGTATAAACTGTGTTTAAACCTTTAAAATCCGGAACTATACACGGCGGTCCTCGACGACTTTGACGATTATGAAGAATGTATTACAAATACTAAGCGTTTAGGAGGGCGGAAATCAACTTCTGTTGCTGAGGGGTACTTAAAAGAGTCTACAAATCGGAAAAAAGAAATGTCCAACAAAATTCTTCATTTGAACACTCCATCAACTTCAACCAGCAATAACGTCTTGCCCAGATGTACCATCAGTAATCAACAGCCACGATTTGACGCATGTTTCTGAAGAAACTTCTTCCCAATATTTGTTCCCCATATTAAAGCAATCTTCTTCCAAGGAGCAGCTAATTTCAACCACGCTGACTTCCGCAGTTAACTTACATAACGCGTCTAACTGTCCGTTTACAATTAATATCACTAATAATAAGGAAGAATATAATACTTTTAATTCCAATGTATTTGTATTCACTCATATTATGTTACTTTTGTTTCTGTTTGTATTAATACAGATTTAAGAATTTTAAACTTTCCATTTATTTTCATGAGTGTAGAAAAAATGTTGTTCCTAACTCATGCGGAAAGTGTCTTTCCCGCACTTGTTAGGAAAATAACTAATATTTGTAAATATTTGATTGTCAATGCGCAGTAACTTTTTATTTAGGTATGCTTCAGACTTCATTTTTTTTTTAATTTGAAACGTATTGTGAAAAATGTGTTTTGAAAATTCAATCCAATTATGCTATATATTTTTATTTTTCCTAAATAAACAGTTTTAGATTATTTCTTGTACAGAATGATATTTTCTGTTTTTATTCGGCATAACTATTTTAAAATACCCTGTATAACAAGTAGTGCACTTATAGACAACAAATTTGGTATTCATACAATTATACTGACGTTTTACTTCAAGTTTTGTATATAAAAAAGGGAGGAACAAGGTAAAGTAGCTAATGAAATTAAAGTCAAGGCAATCCTGTAATGGATTGCATTGAATGCAAGTAAATACACATAACGCATAACATTTGTTTTTTTTTAATTAACAAACCACCTATGTATGTAGAGTATTCTTCTGTTGATTATACAATATAGTAATACATTTTTTTACACAAATTGAGTTTCGGAGAACTATAATTTCCTTTAAGAGAATTATTTGTTGCTTATTTCAGACCAAGTTGATACTTTACCTGGAGCGTTTCAGCAAGATAGCCGACAATTCGGTCAATTGTGGTCCCGTTCTGAACTGGCTCCAGATGGACAATAAGGGCCACAGGCTGTTGGTGCCCAGCGAGGAAAGTCGCTCCATAAACACGCCTGCCGTAGCAGCGGCGTACAGCGTGCGTCGCTACGTCTCGCAGGTAAGAGGGGCCCCGAACCGGAACCGTGGAACACACCCACTAGATTGTGGTAAACTTTTGGCGCCATTTATATCATGTAGTCTGCAGAGTAATAATGCCCTACCCTTTCTAACACATTAACGTTTTGCTTTTTAGCTAGTGCTTGCAATTAGCACAAAGTTTAAGTCATTGCATTAAATTTGCAGTTTTTGAACTAATTATTAAATTAATTGGCCTTTATAATCCTGACACTCAGACACTGGAATTGTATAATGCTAATGCCTAATACCTATGGTAATGGTAAATGTACACCATTTTTCTTTAAACTGACTGATAAAATAGAAATATGATCTAATTCAGTCGGATATGATGAAATAAATATCAAAACAACTCAATTGTACATTCTACTGTATTTTGAATTATTGTTTGGAGATAAATACTTTTCCTGATGCATATTTGTACTTTTCCCTAAAATTAACTTTCGAAGTAGCTGGCATGATCTGAGACAGACAGACTATTTCTAACACTCTTGCCTTATAAAATTATTCATTTGATCACATTAATCATCAGTTGTTTCTGGTAATACCACATTTTATGGATTTCAATCAAAATGCTATAAATTTGGTAGAAAACTCTTAAGAAAGATTGTAATACAGAAACATTCTGTGCAATTAGTGGTGTACCTCAAGGTTCCATTCTGGGTCCACCTCTTTTTTGTATTTATATTTATATATATTTAATGAAGAGTGTGCAAACTTGCAATGTACATTGCTAACTGATGAGAAGGAACAGTTGTTTTCATTTAAAATATCACTGTTATCTTGTGCGTGTGATATAAATAATATTTTAAATTGTCTGTATAATGATTTTTAGAATCATTGTTTAACATTCATTTGAAATACAATTATTCTATTTTACCTAGGAGTGAAATGGTAATTGTAAAATATGGATTAAATATTTATATCAAAGTATAGATTTTTATAATTCAACCAAGAGTATTTGTTTTTATATTCATTTTATATATCTGATTTTGTTAGATTGGCATAAATATTTATTTTACTCATTTGAACGGTAAAACTTACTGTATTGTGTAATATAAGGTTGAGCGGGAAAATGACGAATTCATTTCAGTTTTACGATTTTAATTTATCCCATTCCTTCCCTATATGTGCCTTACTTTAGTTAGGATTATTAAGTAAAGACAATAATATTATTATTATAAATATGTATATTATTTGTTACATTTTGTATATGTTGTATTAGGCTCGGGACGAGTTGAATCTGGAGGTTGGTGATATGATTTCCGTCATCGACATGGCTAGTCCCGGGGAATCCATGTGGTGGAGAGGCAAGCGTGGATTTCAAGTTGGCTTTTTCCCCCAGCACTGCGTCCACATCATTGGTGATAAGGTTCCGAGGAACATGCCGTTACCTCCACCTGTTGTAGGGTCAGTCCGCATATTTCCAGCAAACTAAAACCTTTTGGCTTTAGCAAAAACAGTTCGAATCATTTTTTTTTTTTTTTTTTATTCATTAACTCTCAGTTTACATTAATTACTGCCGCTTTCTCTATGCGTTGACGTTACGCTGCATCTGGACAATAACACTATCTCGTTTGTAGGTCTTTAGCATTAACACCGATAAAGCCCGTGTTGAGGAAACACGGCAAACTGATCACGTTCTTTAGAAGTTTTATTTTGAACAGGCCGTCGCGAAGAAGGCTCAAGCAGTCAGGAATCCTGAAGGAGCGTGTTTTCGGCTGCGATCTGGGTGAGCACCTCTTGAATTCAGGCCACGATATACCGATGGTGTTGAAGTGCTGTGCGGAATTCATAGAGACAAACGGGATCGTTGACGGGATCTACAGGTCAGTCAAATTGTTTTACGTTTGAATTCTGAGAGATTCTGTTTGGTTTGTTGTCGTTTGTAGATTGTCGGGGGTGACGTCAAATATTCAGAAACTTAGGAATGCCTTCGATGAAGATCGCATTCCCAATTTACATACCGAGGACATTCTGCAGGATATTCATTCGGTTGCTTCTCTGTTGAAGATGTATTTTAGGTGATTTTCTTTTATAATTCTTATATTTCTGGTTAGATACTGAAAACTATTTAATTTTAGGGAGTTACCTAATCCGTTATGTACTTACCAGTTGTACCAGAGCTTTGTAAACGCTGTTCAGGGGTGTAATACCGCGATAAAAAATTCCGAAACAGATCGCGAAAGGCTATTGAAAATGAGGGAAGCAGTTCAAAAGTTACCTCCGCCTCATTACAGGTAAGACAGGAACTCTCCGAAAAATATTTGCCTTAACCAAAAATTTTTAGAACTCTGGAATACCTGATGCGCCACTTGGCGAAAGTTGCCAAACACGGTGCTAGTACCGGCATGACGACCAGGAACGTGGCCATAGTTTGGGCCCCCAACCTTCTTAGGTGCGAGGCATTAGAGGTGGGAGGGGTCGCCGCTCTGCAAGGCGTGGGGGTGCAGGTGAGACATCTTGGAATATAACTAGCATGTACCATTGTATGTTTTCTCTGTTTATAGGCAGTTGTAACCGAATTTCTAATCTGCTACGCCGATCTGATATTCTGTGATCATTTACCGAACTTAGATCATCCGACTCTAGCTGCGGAAAATAACCTCTTGACCAAGAAATGTAGACCTAATAGTCTGGCTATTTCCACCCCCACCAAATTGATTACCTTGGAAGAAGCCAGGAGTAAACACTTACCAAACAAAACAGAGGAGTGTAACTACATCGAGGTTGGCGGGGGACCAAAGAATCTGCCTAAGAAATACCACACGATCATCGAATTACCACCAGGTAAAAGATACACTGAAATTATTTTTAATAACATCTTAAGCATATTGAATACGTCTTTAATGAGTGAAATAGTAAAATATCCATTGGACTTAAATCTGGTGATTTTAGAGGCGATAGCGTTGAAAGGTGAAAAAATCTTATTTTGACATGTTTCTGTAGGTGCAAGGAAGAGAGGGCATACAAAAAGGTCCCCCTTGGGATGGAGGATGTTTTTTTCAAAGTCGAGAAACAATTCTCAAGGTAATCTGACAAAAAACAGGAAAGCTTCCACACCCATAACAATAAATGTAAGTTCACGGATCATCTCGAGGTGCCTTTAGAATTTTTTAAACTACTAACGATTGATTTTTTTTAGGAAAAGTCTGTGACGGAATCCGATTTAACGGACATGAAACGTAAATTGCGCACCGTAAAATCTGCAGAGAGCCTAACGTCTGGCCATTCCGAACCCGCTAGCACTGAAGACGTTCTTGGGCCTTTGCGCTGCTTAAATAAACCACCCGGCCACAATAGGTACACCTGAAAGCGAAAAATGATCTATTTTGTACAATTCTTACTCGTTTTCAGGTCTGTGTCCCACGATTCTTATTTCGACACCCTTCAAAATTCACAGAACAATTCCGAAGGATCCCTGCTGGACTTGAGCGAAATCCAACTGAATTTTGAACTGGAGGAGTCGGAAATGAGGATTTTCTCGGAAGATGAAAGTTTGGTCAGTTCGCCACGAATTCACAAAGAGGTAAGTGCTCATAAGGTTTGTTGTTGGTGATTTATGAGAAACGTTGTTTGTAGACTCAGCGGAGAGTCCTTACACGTGCACGCCCCGAGGAGTTCAACAGCGCCGCAAACTCCGTCAACCCGTCTCCAAAAAAACAGCCCCGTGTGGTCTTATCGCCGGAATCCTTGTCCCGGAAAAGGACGAGGCTGGAAGACCAATTGTCTGATATTCAGTACATAGATTGCAGTACTCCCGATAACATCGTTTCAACTACAGCTGTTATACACACCCTTCCCGATAGTCCAGTTGTTCAAGAGAAACAACTGTTTGAGTCTTACCAGCCCAAGAACAAATCGCCTCGTAATTCAGACGTTTTAGACAAAAGGCAATCGTTGAATTTGGAAACAACTACCAAAACGATTATACCTAAGTCATTTACGGAGGTAGATATTAACCGGAAATATTTAGGACCTAACAGTATTCTCACAACGCCTACGCCCGGGTCCCCCGGTTATAAGCAACTGGGAGAAAGCAGCGCCAACACGACGCCCGGGATATCTCCCACCTACGATAGTTCTCCCACGGAGAGCACTTTCCAGTCTAACAGCGGTTTTAAGAAATCCATCACTCCGAATTACGAAAACGTCCTGACAACAATCAGCATCACGTACAAATCACCTCCAAGGAGTACGGCCACGTCGCCTGTCAAAAGTCCCGTTACGAACATGAATTCGGTGTATGAGAACGTCATACTGAACCCGGAAAAAGTGGTTATACCCACGTCCACAGCATCACTACCCGTTCAAGAAGCTAGTCAACCTTCGTTGTCGGACAACAGCGAATTCCTGTCGACGAACAGCGACGAGAGGCCCAAAAGTCTGAGCGCCATAGAAGATTTCAACTCCAGCAAAGAATCGACCATCAAGCCCAACCTCAGCTCCAGCGCCATCTGCAACACCAGCGAGCAGCTGAGTTTGAGTAGTTTCAACGATCAGAAGACGTTGAGTTCCAACCAATCCTCGGACTCCAACATACAGTATACTCCGAGTATTAGCTCTGCACCTTACCACTACATCGAAAACTCGGAACGTCTAAGCCCGACGGACCTGAGCTTGAGCGAAGTGGTGGAAAGTTCCACGGAAAATCTAACGACTAGTCACACGTCGCTTAGTTTCCCTGTTAGCCCCTCGAAGAACAGTTTGAGCCCCAACGTCAGCCCTACGGCAGTATACGATTGTTCCTCTCAAGACTTGTTGACTCCGATCAGTCCTTCGGAAAATAAGAACACCAGCGAGGGATTGTCTACGGAAAATTTAGACAATCTGCCTATCGAACCGAGCGTGTGGTCTAGACCCAGGCCTACTAGCGTTAATTTAATAGATTTCAGCCCTGAAGAAGTTGCAGTGGAAAACGACGTTCATTTAAGTCCTACCAGGGCCGCTTCGAGCAACGACAAGAGGAAATCAGACGAGACTGAATCGTTAGACGACAACGCTATTTACCAACAAGTGAAATATTTTAGGAGGTCAATACACGAAGTTAACGCCCTGTTAGATCTAGAGAACGGCCTGCCCGAGTCACAGAACGACGACACGTGCAACGACAACGTTTACGAAGACGTCGCGACTAAGAGTAACAGCACGGAAGCGATAGAACACCTTTTGAAGAACGTAGATGTGAAAAGCGATCGGAACGAACCCAATGGAAGTTTTCCAGCTCAGAACGAGCCATTAGGCGAGAACTACGACTCCCTTGAAAACGAAAACCCACACGTCTACGAGAATGTCGAGGGCGACAGTCTGCACGAGGAAAACGTGTATGAAGACGTACAACTAAACAATGAAAAGACTGAGTCGCTTGCGGACGAAATGAAAAAAGCGCAATCGTTGGAGCAGAACGTACACGTACGCGACCTTGCGAGCGTGTTCGAAGACAAAGAGGCGACGGCGGCAGCCACCGCTGCCGTCACCAACAAAAAAGTCATTGTGCCTAGTGAGAACGCAGTATTAGAATTAGATGTAGAAAGAGTAAACTCGAATTTAACTGAGGAAAGTACAAACGCGAACGGTAGTTCTAGGTGTAGGAAGTTTTACGAAAAGGACAGCCTCCCACCGTGCCTGAGAGCGAGAAACTTGAAGTACCAGTTGAAGACACGTTCTCTGGACGAAGAAGAGTTCAACAAGGAATTCGATATAAGCATGACGGAACGCAGGAAGAGTCTGGACGAGAGCGTGGGTTACAAGAGTAACTCGTTGCCGAAGACGTTGAATCAGCCGAAGAGTTTGCCGAGGAACGATAGTCAGATCGATTCTATCCACTTGGCGCACAGCTCGGAGAATGTTGGTAACATCACAAAGGAGGAGGAGGAGCAGAAGAAGAGGGAACGGATCGAGCGGTACAAGGAAGAAAGGAGGAAAATCCTACAAGATAAGTACAGGTAAGGATACTAGAATATGTTTGCTGTAGTGGAAGCTGAATGATAAAAAATGAAATTAGTGCCCTCTAAGAGCAACGTCAAAGTAAGCTTAAAATTCGTAATTCTCACACCAAAAAACCCAACACTACCAATTTTCAGAACCGTGCTATCAAAACTTACTCAATTATTGAGTAATTTCAGAATAAAATTCTGACTCGCTCTGTATATGAAAATAAATGATTAACAATAGTTAACAAATATTCAGTTTTCTTTATATTTTTTCTATTAGATATCAATGATATTGTGTGAAACTATTATGCGGATTAATACTCGGACCAGTATTGAATTCGACTTATATACAGGGTGATTTTGGAAGTGGAGTATTAATTTTAACCAATGGCAGTATTCATTAAAATAAATCATTTTACAAAATATTTTATTTTTTAATAACTGAAATAACCGAGTTTAAAGTTACTGCAAATTTTGAAGCTGACTGTATAACCCTAACCTACCCTAATAAGTCGAGGATTATTATACAATATGTCATGGATAAGCGACATTTCATAAGCTGTGCATGCAGTCTTTCTTGAAAGTCACTCTTCATTTATAACCTTAACCTTAAAGTTCCATTAGATAACAACGTAACACGTACATAAACGAATCGTGGTATACTCGCGTCAAGAATTCAGACGTCTTACGTCACGGCTGACGTTACACATTTGTTTTTATTGTCAACGTAATTTTCGATATTTGGTCGCGTTAAAAACAATCATTTTTTACAATTTAGTGCAATATATAATGCAAACTTTTAGTGCAGTATATAGTTTTATTACTATCAGTTGCAGTTTCTTAAATATTTTGATGAAAATATAGTGAATTATTCATTTGTTCGTATGACGTAAGTCGTCTGAATTCTTGACGCGAGTATATTGTTATTATTTTTGGTATTTTATAGTGTGTGTGTAGTATCATTTTGTGTTACACATAATTTACTGACAGTAATATAGCAATGACTCAAGTGTATTGATAATAATGATCTGTGGATATGTTTTTCGTGTACTGAGTGTCTGCCTTACTACGACGTTAATTACTTTAAACCACTTTGTTTATTACAGGTCTGAATCGTTCAAAGAAGACAAAGAAGTTCTTTTAACTCGACTGAGAATTTACAAACACAAGGATGATAACATCGACCAGCTGAAGCCAACGATTGACTCGGACAAGCCTCCGCATAACCGGAGGAGAAGCACCCACAGCAACGAAGATAGCGCCGAGATGGCGGCTGATAGTCTGGAAGAAGATACTTCGAATGCTAAACAAACGAAAAACGCTCCAGAAATCAAAGAAAACCAGAACCATGTAGACAGTTTCAAGAAAGAAGCGAAACCTATGAAGGAGAGTCTGAAGTCGCGTGCCGCCATCTTCGAACAAAATAACCAAAGAATCTCTGCCCCGGTCGATCTCAGATCGAGCAAGAACAGATCTTCGTTTAGGGAACAAACCAAACAGACTGATACGAACTATGCCAAAAATTTATTAGAGACTCGTGAGAAAGCGTATGGACGGATGGACAAAAAGGAGAATTTTGATGATTTGAAGGACCTTGATTTTATAAGGCCAAAGCGGAGGGACGACGATTTTTCGAAAGAGGAGAGGAGGAGACACACGTTCGATAGCAGGGAGAGGGAAACCGAATCGGACAGGCTTAGGAGGATTAGTTTGGAAAATCGCAGCCCCAAGTAAGTTAAAATGATTTTTTTTTTGCAAAAAAGCAAAGTATTGTTAAAATTAAAGTGTTTTGTGTATATATTTTCTCTAATATTTTAAACTTGTTTTACATTTACCTTTTTTTGGCAACAATTAATCAATAATTTAAAGTTATATTAATATATGTAATACAAAAACTGTAGCAAATTTCCCGACTTCAATGTTTCGACCAAGAAATTGAATGCAATTCTAATGTAATGGGTGGGGAAGGGATGTTCTACTCATTTAAGTTATCTGCTCAGTTTTGTTAATCTTTTTAACATAAAGTTATATCCTGTTATTTTATTATTTTATTGTTATTCTAAAACTTGGTAGCTTCAAATATGGCCGATATATTGACCAATTTATTGCAAAATATAAAAAGACACCAGAAACACTGAGAATTGCATTGATGGTTATCTGGAAAAATACTGATCAGAAAAATTTGAAATTTTGGCAACGTAGCAAAGTTCTTGGGGGACACAACTAAAATATCTGCAACTCTGTAGTACCTCCGATTATACCGAAAATCTACGCCAACTTCGGTATTTTAAATGGGACATCCTGTATACAAAATGATCATAAAATTTTCTTTAGAATCCAAAAATGCAATAATATACAGGGTTCCCTTTAAAATAACGAAATTGGTGTTGACTTTTACTATAATCGAAAGTGCTAAAGAGTTCTTGATAATTTAATTGTGTTCTGGAGAGTCCGAAGAGCTAACTGGAAGAATTGCAGACTTCTAGTTGCATGGGCCCCAGGATTTTTTGACTCGGTATTTTTCCAGATAACATCAACACATTTCCCGGTGGTACACTCTGTATATACTCGCGTCAAGAATTCAGACGTCTTACGTCACGGCTGACGTTACACATTTGTTTTTATTGTCAACGTAATTTTCGATAATTGGTCGCGTTAAAAACAATCATTTTTTGCAATTTAGTGCAATATATAATGCAAACTTTTAGTGTAGTATATAATTTTATTACTATCAGTTGCAGTTTCTTAAATACTTTGATGAAAATATGATGATTTATTCATTTGTTCGTATGACGTAAGTCGTCTGAATTCTTGACGCGAGTATAGTAGCGGCAGGAATTAAATAATTGCATGTCACCACAGACGTCACAGAACTGCTTTTTGTAGTTTGATGTAATACATAGTGTCACCATTCAGTGTAATACAGGGTGTTTGGTACGTCGATGCATTCCTTGCAGTGTAGGGTACAAGTGATGCCATATTCCGTAAACACTTAGTTTCCGATCTGCAGGACGATAAAATGCGTCGATAAAAAACAATGTTGAGACATTGTTTCTCTTCCAAATTGAACAGGGAATTTAAAAATAATTTTTATTTTAATTAAAATCTGACATTTCCTTTAAAAATATCCACATTTCATCAGTGGCATGCACACAGGCAGGTGCATGCCACTGATGAAATTGAAAAGAATATTTGTATTGCAAAACATGTCAACTGTAAAATCCTGTAAAATGTCATTAAAATATTGTGAGCGATTTCCGCAATATTGAATATATTTATTTGTTCATATGATGTGCAATCATTAAACGTCTGCTGCTTCTATACAATGAATTGTGACAGTTTTTTCACCAATTATCTAAAAATTTATTGGGAAAAAAATTGGTAATGTAAAGCAGGTTTCACATTTGTATTTACGTAACGGAAGTTGTCGTTTTCAGGAAAGAAAAAACATCACCTACCTACTGTATAAAGGATATGAAAGCTCTCTTTGAATCAAAGTCAAAACAATAGCTTAAAAGTTGATATAAATAATAAACTAAAAGTTTTAGCCTGTTATTCTAGAAAAATTGACCAAATTGATTCACTCTTTCAAATCACCGCAATACTACAAGTATATACTGTAAGGGAAAACTGGCGACTGGTTTAAAAAAGTGAATTTATTGTATATATTACGTTTAAGGTTATAACTTTGTTTGCATTTTGTTACACTTGCCCCGAGTTCAGACGTTCCAACGAATAATGTTTAGTCGGACGGACGAATCGAGGGCCCCTTTGATTATTCTGTTATATTTATTTTTGTATTATTTTTGTTACATACATAAGGTATTTATAAGGAATCCCCGATATTTTAAATCACTGAGAGGATGTGATAAATATTTTTGATTATCGCATTAGAGGTACGTTTGCTTTACGCTAAAGATTTTTTTGAGCAATAAACTGATATTAATATATATATTTTTGTTTAAATGGAAATACTTAGAAATGAAAGATTTGTTTCTCAAGTTTAATGTATATTTATAAATATTTAACGAAATGTGTAAAAGTTTTAAATTTTAACGAGCATCTTTGACTTGGGTACCGTTTATTTTCAGATTTTGGATTTTTATACTAAAGCCTTACACACACTGAGTTTTATTCTGAATAATAAAAAAAAAAAAAACAGTCCGTAAAGGACTGTTTCAACTGTGAATGTGTAGCTTTATCGAAGAAAATTATACTGAATTCAATATACTAATATATTTCTAGACAATAATGTATACTTTCATTGCATTATACATTTTTTTATTTTCTCATTTTATTTCCATTATTTATTTATTATTTGAACAGTTATTGTAAATAGATGTAAAAGTATGCTTTAAATTTTCAGAAAATATTATGGTTATGTTAAATAAATTATATGATAACTATGTAATCGATTGATTTTCCCCATTCTGTATGAGATGAGATACAAGATTTCCACATAAAAGTAAGTTGATGTTTTATAAAAAATACTGTTTTATAAGAACATAACGATGCTACGACGACTAACATTTGAATATAATTTTATTTCAGGTTGTTATAAAGAGAAAGTAGTAATTTTCTCTAATAGAATGAAAAATTTTCTCTCGGCAATAGCTGTTAAATAGGTCTATAAATATTTAAATCTATTGTGACGACGATAAGAAATTCAACAGTTTTGAATACAAGAAATTGTTGCATTATATCCATATGAGGATCGCAGAGATTTGAGGAGGTATTTCATTATTTCGCTATCAATTTATTAATTAACATTCTGATTTTTATTAATTATACAGAATCATTTATTATAATTTGTTATAGACTATTCTCTTATTATATTTAATAGTGTGGAGAAACTTCAATTTGTAATTTTCAAGTTTTGTATTAGGAGCGCAGAAATGTGAAGAAGTATGTACACAACATTTATTCTATAGTAATTAATAATCTATTGGAAAAACTAATTAATCAGTTTTAACATTTTTATTAGGTATTTAAAATGTTTACACACAAATGTATACACCGTAATGCAATTTCTGTTTTACATTTCATAAAAAAAATTGAAGGACAACTTCTTCAATTTACTGGTCTATGAAACGGTGTGCAAAACAGCTATTGGTGGTTAAACTATATCTAAGCAGGATGGCAGGAGGTGGTTTTATTATAACTATATATTGTTTGTTTAGTTATTTTGTATGAAAGGATAATTATTATTTCAAATACCTAATTGTTCGATCAAAATTTGTCAACAGTACATTGATCTTTTATTATTATTATTTTTTTTAAGCAATGTCGAATAATCTCAACAGCAACTGTCGACTACCTATGCTTGAAAGAAACAGCACACAAAATTTAATGCGAATCACCAATTACATAATTAAAAGATATATCCTTCAAATATGCAAACGTCTCAAATAAGCTAGCAGCTAAAACAGTTTTGGAGTAAAATCAACAATGATGGTATCACATTTAACAATTATACAGGATGTTCTGAAATTAATGGGACATAGAGCAAAATCAAATTCCTACAACAAAATAATGCAATGTGGTCAAACTTACCTTAGTCAAAAGTTGATGGTTAAAAAGGTAAAGGGTGTCAAAGTTAAAATTTTATTTTCAATATTTGTATATATTTTAGAGACCGGGTGATTTTGGGGCGGGAAATTCAAATTTGTTTCTAATTTTGGTGTTATTATGGCACATAATGTTTTTTTAAATGGCAGAACTTTTTTGCTGCTTAGTGTATTCATGTGAATATTGAAATAATTGATTCTCCTACCTTACCTTGAAGTCATTAGGAAGCCATTTTCAAAATAATCCTATTTGAAATATTCGGTGCACCGAGTAACAACTATTTTGCTTTCAGGTAAAGTGCCCTTTCCATTGAAAATACTGCATAATTTTACTTGAGGAAGATATTCAGAATGGTAAGTTATGACGCCGTGCAAAATTTAAAGATCGGCAAGGTTCGATGAAACATTTTCAACAATGGTTTCCATCAAAGCAGGCTGATCTTGAAATTTTGCCCGTCGTCATAATTTATCATTCTGAATAACTTTTTCAAGTAACATTTTGTTGTATTTTCAGCAGAAAAGGCACTGAATATTTCAAATAGGTTATTTTGAAAACGGATATTCACTCCTAACGACAACAAAGTGTACCTTTTTCAGATAAAAAAAGGTAGAAGACTAGTGAGATGGATACTCTAAGCTGCAAAAAGTTCTGCTAATTGAAAAAGCATAATGTGCTATAAGTGGCTCCCTCTACCAGTGACTTCACAATTAGAAACAAATTTGAATTTCTCGCTCCCAAAAAACCATGATCTCTAAAGTAAAATGTATGCAAATATTTGGATTTTTTAAAGTTATTTACAAATATCAAAAATAACATTTTAACTGGCTCCTGCATTTTTTTAACCATGAACTTTTGACTAAGTCCCATTAATTTTGGAACACTCTGTATAGGTAAGTAGATCTGAACCGTCTTATTTACATCTTAGGAGTTTGTGGTTGAGCAATACCTGAACTTTTCTAGGACACCCTATAATCTAATAAAGAAAATCAATTAGCTAATTAATATACAGGGTGAGTCTGAAAGAATGGGTCGACACGGTCGAGGTCATCAGCATATAGCCAATAAAAACTGAGGAGTTTTGTGATGTATGACACAGTCTATTTCAGTCCATATTTCGAGAAAGACTATGTTTTGTCTTTAATTATGGGAATTTTGTGAACACCCCAACACCCTTTATTTCTTTAACCAGTGACATTCATATGAGGCATGATAAGCTCAATCATAATATTTTAGTGTCTAGTATCTCCAGCTTATTAGTGTTGACCCATTCTTTCTGACCATGTATTTGATTGACAAAAGGCGAGGAGATACTTAAATCTTGTCTTATTCATGAATGTAAGGGTTTCACATTGTTTACATTCTTTTCATGACAAAATTAGTCACAGGAAAATTGTATGTGAATCTAGAATGTTATTAATTTTGCAATATTTTTAATAATTTCATTCAATTTATTCATAAGAATTAAACTAAAATTTTAAGATATTTATTAAAACTCTTAACGACTAACATAATTTATTACATAAAGAAAATTGTATTTTTTATTTTACTTCAACTATAAATGAAAAATGTCTATGCAATTAATCTATAAAATTGTTTACTTTTTCCAATCATCGTGACAGTAATCCCACTTCGAGGCAATGCCCCTTACGGGATTCACTTGCAAGTCAATAATACGTCTCAACTGATCCTCCCGATTCTCTTCAGAAAACGATTCGGGTAGTGGACCGTAAGCGAATGCTTTCAATATGTAATACAACCACAAAGCTACGGTGAAGCACATAAATCCTATACCTATTACAGATTTCCATTCTCCGGTGGGTGCAGAGAACTCTGCAAATGTCTGATGGAAGGAAGCTCTATAAAGAGCCTTCTTCTCCGCAAGTGTTAGTTTATTCCAGTCCCCCTTTTCTTTCTGACGTAGAGCAAATATTTTTGGTGTGGTTTCTTTCCAACGAATTGCAGGCATCGGATAATCAGCTCTGTCTACGTAGTTGGGTTCTCCGTTAAAACCATAGCCTACAACGTCTCTGTTGCCGATTAGTTTACGGTTGTAATCACTTATAAAAACTCTTGGGAAATACATTTTTGAAATTTGGAGAATTTGGCGCCCATAAATTGGTAATTTTCCAGACATAGCCACTTCAGTTTTTAGAAATAAACTGTTTTTTATAGTAATGATTCAATTAGCAAATTAATGACATTAATTGTTATTGTTTCTATTAAAAAAAAAAACAATTTAAATTTCATAACTACAGATCACATTCAATTTGAAATATATGACAGAGGGCGCGTTCCACGAAACATACAGGTACGTTCAGTAATTATCTTTATATTATTTTTATTTCAGTATTTACTTTATTTTCAACACAATTTTGAATTGATTAACGTACATCATACTTTTATATACTAATTAACACATAAAATGTATATTGCTCTATTTTAATTGATATCCTTAACAACCACCTATATAATCATCAGTAACTGTTCTACACTGTATAATATACAGTGTGGAACAGTTACTTCATATTAACAACCACTTTCTAAAAATAATAAATAAATATATAATTTATTGCATAAAGGAAAAGTACATTAATTTTGTACTTACTAAATTTAAATAGCTATTTTTATATCAAAATTGTAATATTTTACGTAATAACATAACCTAAAAGTATATCCCAATTTAACTAACTTCTAGAGAAAGTAAAACTATTTCGAATTAGCATATAGTCGTTAATGAGCATATTTTTACTATTTTTATTCGTTTTTATAGTTGATATAATTATTTATTCTCATAATAGACATGGTAAACAAAATGGAGGAACGCTTCTTTCAAATTGTTACCAACAAAACAACGGTAAATATTCCATAACAAGCTGCGCGCGTTCCCAAACGTTCTGTCAATTGTCAGTTAGTTGTCATTTGTATTGGATTGTATTCTTATTTGCAGTAAATTTATTGAGCCAAAATAATAGTGCATAATAAATACAAAAAGTATGTCTAAAATATGTCGAACATGCTTACAAAGGACTAATAGAACTGTTAGAACGTCGCAAGCACTTGGTAATTTTGGCGAAGGTTCTATACGGATTTCTGTGGTTTTGAGGTTTTGCATTCCTGAATTGGTAGGTTTGTTTACTGCATCATATATAATACATGAACTTTTTTTTATGAAATTCTGACAAATGTCATGAGTAACAGACGTTATAAGTAACAATAATAAACTCAGAACTAACTTCATGTCACTTGTATTTGTATCAAATCTGATTCTAGTACTTGGGGCTATCTTCCAATCCTGAGATATGTTTTTCTTGCAAAGAGAACTTGAAAGTGGCCTACTTATTCAAAAAGAAGTGTTTAGATACCGAAAACATAATTGGAAATTATTTAAAAGACGTCCGGTGCACTGGAAAAAGTATCGAGTTGCACGATGTATTGGCGTATATTAATGATGACTTGAAGTCGCCAGTATTGATTCAGGAAATACCATCAAACAACATTGTCTCTGTACAAAATGCAGCAAATGAACCAGAGGGCCCATTTGATTGTGACACAGTCGACAATGAAAATCCACAGGTTGTTGATGTGGTAAGGGAAAAGTTATGTTATTCGAAAAAACTATGAAATATTTAAAAAATCATGTTTATATTTCTTGTTTGTTTGGTCGCAGTAACAAGTATTATTATAAATATTTTATTTGAGACACCCTATATAAGTTAAATTATGCATCATAGGTATATGTTGTCAGTGTTTCAAAATCATAAATGGTTATAAATGATCTTTATGCTTCCACACATTTTGACATTTCTCGGCAAGATTAAATCACATGATTTTTTAGTACTGACGCAGTAAAAATTTAAAAATATATAGAATGTCAAAACATTTTAGCGACAATCTGCACCGAATCCAACACATCAAGGAAATGTAATAAATTTTTCCGATTGCCAAAACCTAGTTGTTAATCAGATTAAATTAGTGAATATGGTTCAAAACGAGAATAACAGAAATCATGATTCGTCTCAAGCTGTTTCTGATGTGCAAGCACAGTTTGTAGTAACACAAAATAATGAAAAGGAAAGTCTTCATGATGAAGATGAATCGAATAATTTCTGCAAAATATCTGATGTTTTTTCTCTGAATCCCGATGTAGAAAATACCGATAAAATTAATTATGAAACTACAAATTTTGATAATGATGCTGAAATGGAGACTAGAATGGATATAAAAGACGAACCATTAGATATAGATCTGAACGAAAACTTTAATTACGCCGTGACCGACGAAGATACGTTAGACGCTTCGGAGACGGCGTCTTTCAAAGACCACTGCAGTCCTAGTCTTCAAGAGTTTATAGATAGCATTCCGGAAATAAACCATCCCGACCAGTATGTCGACATTCCCGATTTTGTAACGATCAACAATTTCGGTTTTAAAGAGTTAGAAGAGTTCAAATTACAGCAAGTTGCCGATCAAACCAATTCAAAGTCGGAGCAGACAACTTCTGAGGCAACCCCAAATTCAGTCAACTCGCATAAAAATGATACGCCTGCGGAGGCTCCAAATTCAGAAATGAAGGTTGTAAAAGTATTGGCCTCCGCTCCAGATGTCATAATTTTAAATGGTAAACGTATGATCAAATGTGGAAATCAGTACAAATTAGAAGAGGTACCGCTTACTGGAGAAAATTTAAATCAAAACGCCACACAGGGAATACAAGGTAAGATATTTTTTTTTATTATTGAATATAACCAAGTTACGATATCTTCAACGTATATGTTCTTGAGGAGGTGGTATACTACAGATGTGATAGAGCCAAAAATGCAAGGTGTCTGAGAAAATGTGGAAAATCTCTTGGGTGCAGATAGAACCTGAAAAAAATAAGGTGACAGGTTTTTATAATTATTTTTTCGACAGGCCGCTACAGAAATATGTGTCCCTGAAGACGCCGCTGGAAATTGGTTTTTCTTGAATAACTTTGAAAGTACTTAATATAATATAATAAAAATTTAATATGATGGACACTAGTAATGACCACATATTTAGCTTTTTTAGTTTACCAGAGGCGGCCTAAGCTTTACAACTTAATGCCTAAATTTTTAACATCCTGTATGATAAACACTTTAATCTTACACTAAAAAAAAGATACTCTTGTTTATTGTCGATAAAATGAACCGTTTACGAGAAAAATTCGACCTATGTTCGCATTTTCGCAGATTTATTATTTTAAGTTTTTATCATACAGGGTGTTAAAAATTTAGACATTAAGTTGTAAAGCTTAGTCCGCCCTTGGTAAACTAAAAAAATAAATATGTTTCAAGGACACTATTTTAAAAGGTCCTTACTAGTGTCCATCGCATTAAATTTATATTAAGTACTTTAAAAGTTATTCAAGAAAAACTGATTTCCAGTGGCACATATCTCCGTAGTTAGGGCCTGTAGGAAAACATTTTATAGGAGCTTGTCATTGCATCATCTATCTGCACACGAAAGATTTCCCACATTTTCTTGGACACCCTGTATAATATATGGCCAATTTTAAATGAAATATTCTACTAAACCAAATAAAATAACTTGATTTACCTTACAGTATATTAATTTGAAGTTAGCTGCAATGATTTAAAGCGGGACTGAAATATTAAACAACTTTACTGCATATCGCAATGGCAAATTACATTGTATTTACAACTTAAAATTATCTCTAATCTAATATAAATTATGTAATTTATATTTCGATATTAAAAATGTCTTCTATTTTTTAGATAAAAATATATGGTTTAAGTTTACCTATTGCATAATTTATCAAAATCACGTAGGACGCTAAACGCGTTCTGGAAAAAACTATTGCCTTCAGTGATTTTGTATAATGTATATATACAAGTAGTGTTGCAGAATCGACATACGTTAACATCGTTATTTATGGTAGTTGCTATGATAACAGGGACGCATATAGCTGATTAGAATAGAATTAGTTAGTGTTGTGGAGGTAGAGAGCTGCTTCAATTTAAATTAGAATAAGTTTTTATGCAGCCAGCAGTGCAATTATTTCTGTGTTGGTGTTTGGTTTTTCGCATGTTATGAATATTTGAATTCATCAAAATGTATCTGTTTTATGAAATGAACGTGATAAAAACTGCTATAAAAACATCAGTGGTGTGTACCTTGTCATCCGTAAGCAGGACCGTATTTACATCAGTTACCAGTATTTGCTCCATTTTGCTAATAATAATTTAAAATAAATTTAAGTATACAGGGTTAACTATCACTAAGTGCAAAAATTATAACCACCTGCTCAGGGAGGTCTAAAAGACAATAAAAAATTTATTTGGGAATTCTAGCTCGATGTTTAAAAAATGGGGCAAAACCCTCTTTTCCTACGGAAAGTCAGCGCCTATGACAATCAATCATCGTTCGAGATGGCTAGTTATGTCAACTACCATGCGGTCGTTTTTTGCAGCCTTGTCAAGTGTAGAAATGACGAAAATAAACATTTTTATTAAAAATTACATTTTCACTCCTTGAGAATTTGTCATAATTATCCACTAACATATCCGACATAAAACACTTTATTTAACTACTATAAACCGTTTAAACCACAGATTAGACGTATAAAAATATTTACTTCAGAACTAACATCATCTAGAATACTGCATTGCTAGTTGCATACTCTCCAAACCTCAAAAAACATGCGAAGTTAGTTCTTTCTAAGGGTCTAAGAAACATTTTTACAGAACACCGTAAACATCTTGTGATGTTATAGTTTAAAATATTACTAATTATTTTATGCAAACATCGTCGATTACTGTTGATATTGATAAAAATTTATCGCCGTGAAGTGCACCTTGCATTAGTGGCCTACAGATGTCGTCATACGTATTTTATGTGTGACAAGTATTTTCGTGTGGCAGCGTAATATCAGAAACGTTTCCCAAGTACACAAAATATTATGCTGAATACTTTTTGAACCACATTGAACAACTGTTATAATGTCATGGCGGTAAACCTGTGGCAGTGTTATTATGTATTTGTGTACATTTGCATGTATTTTGTTATTCTTTGTGTTTTTCCCTGGTCATGACATCTTTGCAGGTTTTAATTTAAACAAGTAATAAAATGTGTATCATTTTATTACATTCTTAAAATCTCTCCAAATATCAATCCTGGAAATAAATATTAGTATCCTACCTTACTGCCTCCCTGTGCTACCATACCATATTTCTCATTAAATGATAATCCACATTTTCCATATCCAAATAAGGATTTAATATAGTTTTGAAAAAAAAATGTTCTCACTTTATAAATAAGTGGAATTTTTTTGAAGGGTGATCCGTTAATTCTTTTTTTCCTATCCCCTCTTATCTATTTGTACTAAGTCATAGTTAACCCTGTATAATAATGAATGGACTTGTGTAAAAAAATGTAATGACTTATCAATGTTCTTGCTTTATTTCAGCAAAAACGCTAATAGCATCCAATAGAAAAAGGAACAGAAGGAAAATTAAAATCGTCCCAGTAAATGATCAACATGCAGAAAAAAAATTTAAATTAGATCCAAATTCTTTCGCCAAATTGCCGAAGGCGGAAGGCAAAGACGTCGTTGTACTCTTCACTAATTATACCAGCGAAGGTGATTATATCAACGATCACGATTACTTAATCAGCCCGTACAAAAGGAATAAAGTATTGGTAGAAGAGAGTTCACAGTGGTAAGTCGTGATTCTCTATAATGTATTATAATCATCTAAATCAATTATTCTTTTTCAGGTTGTGTATATGCTTTATCTGTAACATGAGGCATGACGTGTACGATCACGTCGATCACATAAAAACACACGGGACACGATGCATGGTGTGCTCCACAGACCTCGAGACGCCTTACATGCTTAACATTCACTACAAAACTCACAGAAAGCCCTGCCGTTATTGTACAGAGGTCGTACCCTATAGTCTTATAAAGTCACACGAAGAAAAACACATTGCTGAAGAGAATGAAATCCCCGAGACTTCGAAAAAAAGAGTGTACTGGGCAAGGAAGGGCAGGAAGAAACTTACGAACGATGAGAAAGTAAGTGTTACTAACAAAACTTATAAAACCTCATCTGTAGTTTGGTACAAATAATATGAAAAACCAAAGAGACAGCAGATGGTGCCATTTGATGTTTGCGAGGAGTAAATGCTGATATTTCTCTCTGTTCCAGCCTGTATATTTTCCACTTCCGAGGCAAGAGGGAAACAGCTTGGAGAAAAGCGACGGATCCCAATCGGAAGGGAATCTTTTGACTGTGATACCTGAAATTAAATGTGAAACTAGAATCAACGACAGTGAGGACTCGGATTGCACTAGAAAACGAGGAAGGCCTCGACGGAAACCTGACTCTGAAAGTGCAAGTGAGATGATCGAGACGCCCAGAACACTGAGGACGCGGGTGAAGAGATGGTACGTGGAGAGTGATGAGGAAGGTGAGGGTAATAAGGAGGTCCCTTCGGATAGAAAAGGTTAGTGGTTTTGAAGCATTATATACGAGGTGATTCAGTCGTAATGTCTTTAATTTTAACCGCATATTCAGAAAGTTTAATAAAGACAGAAAATGGAAAAAAAATTCAACTCGACCTTTCAAAAGATAAGCAAACCAACCCATAACAATCGGTAACACAGCGTTATCGGTACACTACAAATTTTCTAATGATGCGTTAGAGTGTTAAAGCAAAATGGCATTGCCATTCAGGACCACATACGTAATAACAGCATATTCATTACAGTTTGATACTGAAATCATATATATATTTTCTTCTGATAAACTTCTAGTATGCAATTCGAAGTATATGTATTTTGTATATTTTTTGAGGTCCCTTTAAAAATGATGACGTGATTGATGAAAACATACCCATTTTTTGTCACCTTGCAAATCATATTTGATTATGAATCAGAATCAAGTGCCTTACTGTCGTTTCTCTCCAGGCTTTCTCATCGTGATCAATACCGAATAACACGACATCGAAGCAGCAGAAACAGCGGGAGATTGTAACTGATGGGAAAAGGGAGAGAAGTCGGGCCACACTACTTGAGATCACATCTGTGTTGTTGTGCAGTTCAACGGCAAGCTTTCGGCGGCATAGGAAAACGGACTTGAATGAACTTTGGTTTATTTCATCTTTACCGTATTAAACGAAAATTTAGACTGCTAACTTTTTAACTGTGCTGATGATAGCTGTTCCGCCGATGACGGCACGTGATTACTGCGGTTGAGCATTTATTATAGGACTAATCTGTTAAATACTTCATGATTCATATTCATTACACCGGGTGTTTATAAAAATACAAATTTAAATTATTTTTTTGTGTTATTATTTGTTGGTGTTGCACTGCAGCGTTTGTCATTAAGTATGTGAAAACAAAATCAATGAAGATTTACTGTTGTCGGACTATTATCACTGCATATGTCTCGAAACACGAAGGTTTTTTGTATTACTGTCAGTATTTAAATATGAAAAAACTTTTCAGCGTATCTTAATAATTTAGTATTGATTTTATATCTCACTGTTTGGGTATTGAAATGTAAATGGCTTTTTATTTCATCCGTGGGAGCTTTGTAATAATATTAAATATTTTTTAAACTGAAACTTAATATGTTACATGCATGGTTATAAAAAAATAATTTATATAATTTCTTACATATTTTAACATTACTATAAGTATATACTAGGAAAATATTTAAATTTGGCAACGTTGCATCACTAACAGTCTGAAAGGAGGTTTGAATAATCGTTAGAAAATATTTTTGCCGGCATAAATATGCATTGAGAACATTTTTTAATCACGTATTTATATTAAATTCATTTTTTCTGTCTCTTTTCTTAAAACTAATGACACTGTGACTGAATCACCTTATATGCAGAGACCTATTCGTTTGGGGATGTATTAGTAGAGTTCATTAGCAGTTGATTTGCTCTAAACATATTTATTCAAATTCCAGTTGTTTTCGTGTAATTTAAATTTTTATGTTTTTTAATTTTTTTTGGACAAAAAAATAGGTGCTTGCGGCAGAATTCAGAAAAATGTGCAAGTTCTTAATTTAATAGAAATATTTGACATTCATTTGTTTCTTACTTACTGTGTTAATCAACTTTGTTCCTTAAAATCACACCCTGTACATAAATTTATTATTCTAGTACCTTTAAAATTCACATATAATTTTTTTAGTGACATCTTTCAGTGTTTGCAAAGTTACAAGACAAATTTTGCTTTCAAATTTTTCATATGGATATAGATCTATTTTTGTTTTATTATTATCAATTAATTTCATAAATACGAATTTATTGACATCCGTTTAAATGAAACTACTATTTTCTTATGTGTTCGTTTTCTGTCTGTTTTTGAGGGAGCACTTGACTCGTTTTTGCTTATTCCGTAACTTTTATAGCAGTTTATCTTTATTTTAGGGACCGTTTCAGATTCCAAAGAGGATGAAAACTGATTTATGTACTGATAATTGTATATAATTTTTATTTTATTATTTTAAAGAAATTGTGTTTTTTGTCAGTTTATTAAATATTTTCTTATGCGGTCGATCTTGTACATATACTATCATGAGTTAGTTAAGGTTTATCTACAATTAACGATTAATTGTTTTGTCTTTGTATTTATTTAAATACATTTATAAATGTTTTTGTAGAGTTGAATTGTTTAAGATTTGTATGTTTCGAAAAAATATTTAGTAAGGCTCGTGTTGTTTTTATTAGTTTTCCATTCCATAATACCTCTCCAAGAATCAAAAGAAATCCTTCTTCACTGCTTCCTGTATAGAGTCGTTGATAAATATTTTATTTAAAAAATACGGAATTCCATTTGTAACATTTTGGCATTTTGGGACTTGGGACTAAAATGTTCTTGATACAAATACTTTGTTAAATTGCAACAAATCTAGTGAAATTGTTTGAAAAATTTATTATTTAACTAGTCTTTACATAGGCATCATTATTTGGCACATTTCCTTCAAATAGAACACAAATTTGGCTGTCTGACAAACAAAAGTATTGACTAGAAGCGTAAGATTTTTCTTAACGTTTACAGACGACCAATCGCACGGGCAGTAACACGTCTAAGGTAACCATTCGGCTTCGGGCTCGTTTATCTGTCTAGCAGGCTTAACGGTACGATCCTCCCCACTATCGTCAGATACTTTGTGGTAAACGTCCTTGGCTTTTCCCGATAAATATTCCACTCCGTCTCCAATTTTATCCCCAGCCGTTCTTATGACATCGGCAGCAGCCTTCGCGGAGATGGTATCGTCGTTTATGTTGATGTTGTACCCCGCGGTGAGGTTCTGGGGGCAGTCTTTTTGGCTTATGATGGATAGGTCGTAGGGGTCGATCTGGGCTTGGGCAAGTTTGTTTCTCAGCTGTGAAAATTAGGTTTCTTAGATTGCATACTTTGAAAACTAGGTTTGGCATGTTTTAAACAAAATGTTCTAAATAGAAGTTTTCTATTTGTTTCAAACACAGGCAGCTGTTTAACATGAATTCGTTTTAACCTTACACAAAAATTGTCTATGTTAGACTGAAGAGAAAAAACTTTTTTGTTTTTCTTTTTACGTAAAAAAATAATTTCTCCCAAAGAAAAAGTAAATAGAATTGCTATGGAAAATTTTAAATTTGCATACATGATATCCAGGAAATAAAGAATATTTTGAAAATGATGTAAAGCCCTTTATTTACATGCGAAATTATGTTAAAGAATTAAAAGTTGTCAGAACTTCAATGTATGGCTAAATCTGCCTAATAAAAAAATATAAAAAGATCATATAACCCGGTTTCGAAAAAAAAATAAATGTCAAAATAGCTTGTGTGGAATAGTAACATTACAAAAATGAAAAATGCTTCAATGATCTTTTTCATATGTCTTAAACATAAAATTGTTACTATTGAATTAATTTTAGTCAAATGCCTTTTTGTTTTTTTTTTTTGTTAACAGGTTGATTTACCCTAAATTCAAATTTTGGCATCTGACTATCTTTTTAATTATTATTTTTTGCCATTGATACAAATAAGGACAGTTCTAACATTTCCAGTTTTTTTTTAGTCAATTTGTTAACATTATCGTGTCTTAATGACAATTTTATTTTAAAAAATAAGCAAATTTTTTATCAAAAATAATTGTAAAATATTTCCTTTAAGACATTTGTAACCTTGGACATACTCTATATAATGTGATATTAAAGTTATTTGAGGTTTTGATACAGTGTGTTTTAAAAAGACAGCAATATTGCTGGAGCCGATAAAACATTGAAAGCTAGCAACTAGCGCCCTCTACTTTCTACAAAAAAAAAAAACATCACCAGTGTGTTCGGTACCAACAAAAATGTACCAATGTCAAATTTTGATGATATGCAAAATTAGATTTTCTAAAATTATCTTACATACCCTGTATCTCAAAAATAAGCAGCTCTAGTCTGATAATGATTTATCATCTCCAGAAATATTGCTATATCATTTTAAAACACCCTGTATAAAATGTAAATTCAAAGTACTGATATTTTGTTTAAAAAAACACTAAAAATATTTGTTTTATAAAAAAATAAAAATTTTGGTAACGCCATTAAAAACACACACATTGTTTTCTAGGAAACGATCTATACTTTCATATTTTCAGGTAAGTTAATTCTTCTGTAATGTGATTCATGTAGAAGGCTTAAATATTTTAGTCATTATAATAAATCTTTCAAAAGTCACATTGAAATTTCGTTTATAAAAAAATGTTATTACCTTGTCGATATAAATCTTGTCCAATGTTTTGGTACGAGATAGAATTGTAGCAGACTGTCTGTGAGCAAATGTAAGTTTTTGGCAAGTGAAAATTCCTGCATAGGTGGTGTAATCAGTCATAAATATCGTGAAGGATGATGATCCAGCAACGCCTAAAAGAAAATTAATTTAGTCATTTATTTCGATTGCATAACATGTTTTGTTTCTGAAGAGCAATATAAATTATTTAGGAAGTTGTTAGAAATAATAATATTTTGTTTACAACTTTGTTTTTTGCCATTTTTCTTTACAACAATGATTGTGCTAAATTTGCATACAAAACAAAGCCTATGATTGCAATTTTGAACTTTGCTCCGATGTGGTGACTGTACTGTTACTCATTTTGTTTAAATTTAACTAACAGCTTTTTTATCAATTGTTTATACAGGGTGAGTCAGAAGGAATGGGTCAACATTAAGCTGGAAATGCTAGACACCAAAACATTATGTTTGAGCACGTCATTGTCTTATACGAATGTCGCTGGTATAAGAAATACAGGGTGTTCAAGGTTTAAATTTTATTCTGAAATTTATCAATAATTAAGAAAGTTTTGATAGCATGACTGAAAATTGGTAGTGTTGGGTTTTGTGGCGTGAGAATTACGAATTTGAAGCTTATTTTGACGTTGCTTCTAGAGCGTGCTAGTTTCACCGTATTGTTTAGGTAAATCAAAACATTTTTTTTTATCTGTTGAGCTATGCTTAAAAAAGTTAAGAATCTAAAAGAACGTTCAATTCTACATAAAAAATGTTCTCTTTAGGTTATCCAGGTTTATCGGTTTCTGAGTTATTTGCATTTAAGTTTCAATGTATTTTGTAGTGATTTTCTTTCAGGTGTTGATATTGCAATTTTTTCTTAGTAGGCTTGTGTCAAATTTTCATATCGATAAATATTAGCGTATTTTGCAGGTGTGCTCAAACATAATATTTTGGTGTCTGGTATCTCCAGCTTAGTGTTGGCCCATTCTTTCTGACTCACCCTGTATTTCTAAGCTCAGAAGAGTAACCTATTGTTATTGTTATCGTTATTTTTAAAAGTATGTTGACAATTTGCCACTTTAATAGTTGATAGTGTGTATTATTAAATGAACTTACTGAGTGGAAATTTAACTGTCATTCTGGCGGGTACCGCGCTATCTGGTACTTTTAAGGTGCCGGTATAGTGGTACCCGTGCTTTAGAGGCGTCAGTCCCAGTAGAAAATGCTGGCTGATTTCTTCGATCTTGTATTCCTCTGGTTCATCGGTTTTCGTTATGTTGTAAACGATGCAAGTGCTAGCCGTACTTGTTTTTTGTATAACGTACCATATGCCTAGCATCTGAAACGAGCGGATTGAAATATATTTGTCAAACAAAATGTGTAGGTTTGCGAAATAGGTTGCAAGCAAAACAATGTTTGCAAAGCAGAAATTATTCATAAATTATAATTATCCAGTACCAAGTTTTAGATAATATTGACATGTAAAGGAAAATTTGGTGTGTATTCAGAATTTACATTAATTCATAAAATTTACAGATCTTGAATAAACTCAAAAAGGTTTTGTTTACAAAATTATGTTTGTATAAATATTGTGTTCTTTATGTATAACATTTTAACCTTTGCCATTAATCATACAATTGTTACAAACCATTGCTAATTGGTAAGTATTTTTGAATGACGTTATAAATTATCTTACTATAATTTTTAAAAATTTTGATTGGCTATTGTCCTTATTTCCTTGCTGATGATAATTTTTCCACATTTTTTGAGTTTCAGATATAATCTTATTATTTTTTTTACTGGTATGTGTCGATTTGCAGATAAATTTAAATTTTTCAGTCACATTTGAATAAAGCCATAATTTTTGCATACTTGCTTTATATATATTTTTTAAATTTTCTAAGTTTTGATTGATTATTATCATTCATTTTCCATTTCCATTCAGCATTTCCCAGATTTCTGTGACGAGCATGCTTAAGTGAATTACCCTGTATGTATTTTTCATTTGCTATATAACATATTATGGCATTTCATTTAAAATAGTTTAAAAAGTTGTTATCTAGTTAGAGGTTCAATAATTTTTCCCTATACAAGGTGTTTCGAAATTAATGCTACATAGAGAAAGAGTAGATTCCTGGCGACAAAATAATGCGTAAAAATTTGATGTATAAAAAGATACAGGGTGTCAAAGTTAAAATTTTATTTTCGATATTTGTAACTTTTAAAAAATCAAAATATGTAACTACATATATTTTGGAGATCGAGTTTTTTTGGAGGCGATGAATTCAAATTTGTTCCTAATTTTGCCGTCACTAATAGAGGGCGCCACGTGTGACACATCACGCTTTTAAATGGCAGAACTTTTGTGACTTAGTATATACATTTGACTATTGAATTAATCGATTATCCTACCTTTTTTTATGTGAATGGATACACTAGGTCGAAAAAAGTTCTACCATTTAAAAAAGCATCATGTGCCATAAGTGGCGCCCGCTAACGTCAAAATTAGAATCAAATGAATTGAATTTCTCACCTCCAAAAATCCCCGAACTCCAAAATGTATGCAATTATTTGAATATTTTAAAAAGTTATTTACAAGTATAAAAATTATAATTTTAGCTCTGACACCTTGGATCCTTTTTCCATCAACTTTTGACTAAAATATGTTTGGCTATATCGCATTATTTTGTCGTTAGGAATCTACCTTGCTCTATGTTGCATTAATTTCGGGATACCTTGCTGCTGTATTAATACCTGAGATGCGAGTCTTTTTCGCTTTTTGATTTGAAAATACTGCCATATTTATTATTTTTTAATATTCTATCGCCCGACAAACTTTTTGTATTCGGTTCTGGAGCAAGTCTTCGCGAATTTTTTCATTCTTGGCGGTTAATAACGGCAACTTTTTAAGGAGTTAAACTCACCCTGTTCATATTAAAGTCTTGAGCGGGTTCGATGACTGGACATGCGCCCAAATGGTACGAATGCATGGTCGCATCTTGAACCGTCAAAAACACCAAAAAACCACAAAGAAACAACTTATACATCGCTCTACTTCTATAATTGTTGCCGATTCACCAGTTAGCACGAACGTTATTGACAAGATAATCTAATTTAAATTCCTTTATATATATGTACACAAAATGGAATGACCGTCCACAGTTGACCGTCGGATCTGTGTCGATGATTTTCACCAGTTTAAATTCAGTAATACGTTGGACGTCTGTAAGGTTTATTACTATATCTAACGAGATTATAGCTGACCACTACAAGTGAGGTCACTGAGTTTGTTACGTTCTTAACGTCAATATTTGTTTGTCCGCGTTGCCGGTTCTTGAAAATTCAAACGAGGAAGGTGGTGTCATAGCAATTCTTGAAAGTTGTATGAGTCACTTTGTTTTAAGTGATATTTATTTAATCATAATTTATATAAATTAAAATACTTACATTTGCAACATGAAATCAAAACAATGTAATGTTTTATGTGTAATGCTAAATGCATGAATCAATATCTTAATGACCTATATGAATTGGACAAGTTATTTTGATTTTTCTCGCATTCTTTTAATAACTGTCTATAAAGTATATTTGTATCTGAACACGAATCGTGACTATAATTCTATAGTCAACTATTATGGGTATAAAAAAATGTAAAAACTGTAATTTTAAACTAAAATTAGAAAAGGGGGACAATTATAAATAATAATTTATTATAGGTACGCCCCTGGCAGAGTACTAGATTTAGTCAAAACATGTTTTGAGATATTTATGTAATTAAAAAGAAATCAACGACCTGCTTGCTAGATACGCTAAAAATGTGAGAATAGAAAATTAATAATGATTTCTTAGTGACTAAATGAGAATACCCGAGAATATCTTAAGCAGCAAATAAAATAAGGAACAAAATAAAATTAGTTAAGAATTTTAGAGGCAAGAAATATTGGTTTGTACTAAAATAAAATAAGAATGAACCAATCAAATCACAGCTAAAAGTTACTGTAAAAAAAGCTGCAAATTCATTGGTTATTTTTATTTCTTATTTTATTTTAGTCATCTGCATAAACCATTGCTTTTTTGATTCTAATTCCTAATTAATTTTATTTTGTTCCTTATTTTATTTGCTGTTTAAACTCTTCTACGAATTTCAATTTTCTTCACCTTTGAATTTTGGTATTTAGAATCCATCTGGGTCTGACTTTTAGTACTTACATACATTAGTTATATAACTACGATATAAATTCAATGGTACATTTTGAGGCAAAATATTTCTATAAGTAGGCAACCAGTAATACCAGTTACGTGTATTTTGGGGTAACTAAATAATAAATTTTCAATTCTTTCCAAATTCTCGAACAAAAATGTCAGAAATATGTATATGCACAAGTATATGGTTTAGGATATGCACTGTACTGACATATTATTTGTACTATCGTTTGCAATATTAATGTCACTCACTAAAATGAATTTTGCGATTTCTTTAGAACTTCTGACGCATTCATATTGAAATCTGCTTTAAATTTTTAACATTAGTTATTAGTTGTTTCACTTACCAAGAGAGATTCAATGCAATTTCTATTCAGAACTTCCAGAAGTTCAAAAGCTGTTTTAAGAGAGTGTCATTATTATTGCAAACGATTGTACATTTTTCATATTACGTCGAATCTACTTACTACCTACTTTTGAAAAAGTGAAATTACGTGTTTGTACCTATAGTAGGGTTGAGAATATTTATCGATATTACCGATAATATTGATATTATCGATAATTTTCAATATTATCGATATTATCGTTATAGTAACAGTAATATGTTAATAACTTCTCAGTAACGCTCAAAACTGACAAAAAGCAAAAACATTTGTTAGTTTGTAGAAACTGGGTAATTATTTATATCATTCCCCATAAGGGCGGTTTGTGACATCTCGGCAGCCGAATCGGCACAGAATTCATAGCGCGTACTTTATTGCCTCGCAATTAATAAACTATTAAGAAAAATAAAAAAACATTTATATCAATTATTTATTTCAATTGATTTGATTAAATAAATAATTGAAAAATTCAATAATACACAACGTTCCATTAAAAAATATATTATTACTGCTTGTACCCCTCAACTTCTGCACGCTACTATTGGGTTCCATTAAACTTATTAAAGGGGTTCAGTTACAATCGTACAACTTTTATTCGAAACTTTATTTTGTACCTCTAATAATAACGGTAATAAAGGGTGGCCCAAATATAATGAATAACCCTGTACAATGATAACCTCATTAATTACATTTTCCTTAAAGAAGAAGAAGAAAGTTTTTTTACTGTTCATGGATACCTTTGTAAATCACTGAGATGGAAGAAACCGTACCATAAGTTTCCTTTCGAAATCAAATAACTATGCTATACAGCTCGTGCATGAAATTTTCCTTTTCTTTCATTTCATTCGTAACTTATATCACATCACATAGTAAAAATCCGATATATACTCAAACAAACGACTATAAAACGTGTTTTCGAATTTTCTGATGCCCACACGTTTTAGAAGAGAACAGTGGAAAGTTGTTAAACCATGATTTAGAAAAGCAGACTTAAAATATTATGCTTTAACTTGTTTTATGTATAATAATTTTCACAGTTTTCATGTATACATTTAAAAAGATCTTGTAAAAAGCGTAATGGGTCATACTTTAGGGTTAGCTTTCTTGGGCGAAAATAAAGTGATTTAAATTAACTTTCTCTAGTACTATCTTGCTTCCTGAAGAAGTTATGGGCCCGAGGAAGTAGTTCTTTTATATTTCTTTAACTTGTTTATTTTTGAGTAAACGTATTCAAATTTTGTCACTGTATTTTTTCTTTCAGATTTTTTTTAGGGAGGGAGATTTTTGGAAAATGATCAGTTAATTTGAAACAGCATTCTATTAGTTTTAAAAAATCTATATTTGTTAAGTATATGCTAAAATGTACCATTTTAGAGAACACTGTATTTAAAGTTTGAGTTGTAATTGTAATCTCCGGTATTATTGAAAAATACTATTCTTTTACCCAATGCTTAAAGTATGACCCATTCTTTAAGAAACACCCTGTATAACCAACGGAATTATGTCTTAAACCTGTTATACTAAGAAATTAGTCAAATTATATTGCTTTATGACATACATAAATTGTCATGACAAATTGAAGACAAAGGAGGTAGTTCTAATTTATTGATCAGGTTTGGTAATTTTTGCGACATTAATATCTACTCATTTAATAAAATCTATTTTTATTATTTTATTCAGGTGTAAAAAAAATCAACGGACAAATATCGAGATCATAAAGAAAACGTCAAAGTAATGACAGTTCTTTCTGTAATTTTTTAAAAGTGTTAAGTGTTAAAGTTCCAAAAAATATATTTTTTTTCCGGTAATTTCCAGAATGGGTCTTAATAATTACAAAATTCCTGGGTATATGACACTAAACAGTCAAGTAAGAGAGATTTAAACCCTAATATTCAGTAAAATTTCTACGGCACTGCCTTTAATAGCATTTTTACAGTGTTTATCTGTAGGAAGCCAAAAAACGTATTTTTGTGTTTTTTTCTTAACGATATATGGGATTTCAGATTTATTCTAACCAATTGTTAACTTTTATATATATATAGTTTTATCAGAAAAAAGATAGACTTTTTAAAAACTTTAAATATGCGTATTCTTGGGATCACACGTTCTCAAGAGTACGCATATCTGGTTTTAAGAGTACGCAGCAATTTAGTATAATGATGACGAGTGGCATAAATTACTCGACGTAATATATCTTTAGGAAATTTTAGTTGTCTTTCAGTCTTTCTTTTATAATTTTCCACTGTAATTAACTACAAATTAAAAAATGATAATGTAGGAACACACAGAGACTATGCAGGGCGCCAAATAGCATGCGTTCTCTTTGGGTGCGTACTCTTTCGGAAATAAACCGTAAAATCAATAGCACGTCATAGCAGACCTATGTTGCAGCCGTTAAATAACCTCCAATACAAGATTGATAGGTTAAATAGACATTATTTTCTCAACAATAACATATACAGGGTGTTTATTAAAGAATGGACTATACTTTATAACCTTCTTTCATTCCTTGGATAAGGTGATTTAAATCAACTTACCTTCGTAGCATCTTGCTTCCTTAACAAGCTATAGGTTCGAAAAAATAGTTTTTTTAATTTCTTTTATTAATTTTTTTCTTGGGTAATGGTATTCAAATTTTGCACAAGAAGATTGTTTTGTATGAAACACACAAATATCTTATTAATTTTTGTTAAATGTACAGGGAGTTCTGAGCACTTGTGTCACAAAATTTTTTCTCAATTTTTTTTAGGGAGGAGGATTTTTAGCGCCTACAATCTCCGGGTATTCCGGCTAGCTTTCTTGGACGAAAATAAGGTGATTTTAGTCAATTTACTTACACTACAACGTACAACTTTGCTTCCTTAAAATGTTATAGAGCCGACAAAATATTTATTTATAAAAAACTTTTTCTACAACTTAAAAAAGTTAAGTTGTATTAAGGTAAGTTAGTTTAAATCACAAAATCACCTTATTTTCATCCAAGAGAGCCTTAAAGTATAGCCTACTGTTTAATTAATACCCGTAAAGTAATTTATACATTTGCAACTCCACTAATAGATTGCTGTTTCAAAATAACTAATCATATTCCAAAAATCTCCCACCCTAAAAAAATTGAAAGAAAAGATACAGTGGTACAGGTCCTCAGAACGCCCTGTACATTTGACACAAAAGAACTATTTTCTCGGTCTTATAACTTCTTAAGGCTGACGTTTCAGGAACAAATAATCGTATCTAAAGATACACAAAAAAATACACCCAGTAGCTGGAGGTTCTTATAGTCTGTTTAGAAATGCAAGAGAGTAATAAAAGCTTATTATGTATGCAAATCGTAAATAAATGTAGTACTGGTGCTTATACTCAATATATTTATATTATATATTATCGGTATAGATGAGGTGTATTTTTAAAAAAAAACTTTCTGTGATCGAACCGTACTAAATTGTAGCAGGTAGCTAAAATTTAATCCCCGACAATCCCTCTTTGTCTATGCCGGTTCAATTTCTTGGTCCATTTCTCTTATAAGTAAACAATATAAAAACAGCATTTTAAAACATGAAGCTACTTTAAGCATCATAACCGGGTTAAGAGGGTTTTTAGTAATTCAAATAAAATTATTCAATATTATTATCAAAATATTTATTTAAATTTAATGAATAGACTTTTATTCCACACAAAAATATATGTATTTTGAAAATTCAAATTATGGTGAGTAAATGTAGTGTTGTATAAATGTACAATAAAGAAAATAAAAAAGTAGGTATCCTCTGAATATTCTGATGAATTATTATCTTCGTCTCCTAGATTGATAACGGATAGGTTCCACAGTAACGTTAATTAAATTATCGAGTTCCCACATTTTCTCCTCTTCTTTTTGTACATGATGCATCTTTGCCAGTTATCTGCAGTTACTCGTTCCAAGGAATTTTTAACAAAATTTTCACGTCACTTAATTTAAACGTCGTATTGTTTCGCGCTACATCTCCTTTTACCTGCGCCCAGACTAATTCGATTGGGTTAAGTTCACAGTGATAAGGTGGTAACCGCAGTACCGTTATTTGGCGATTTGTTGCCATTTCATGGATAACATATTTTTTCTAATTTTTATTAAGATTGACAAGTGTCAAAAGTTCCTTTTTCACCATATTTGTTTCAAAAGAAATGTTTTTTCCGGATAACCATTGAATTATATCAGCTTTCCTCCAAGCAGTCGTAGGCGTCCGCTCGGTCTGCCGTGAATGGTAACTGGCATTATCCATGACAATTACTGACCCCGGAGGAATAAGATCCAACATCTGTGTAAAATACTCTTCGAAAACATCGTGCGTTCATGTATTCGTGATAGTCACCTGTATTTTTAGATTCAAATAAAAGTAAACCGCCATCTACAAAACCATTGGCACTACCTATATGTGTCACTATTAATCTTTGCCCTTTACCTGAATGTGCCTTGAACCCTGTTGAAAGTACATCAAAAAATGCTTATCGAAAACTTTTTACATTTTTATCTTGCCATACTTTTGTTAGAACTTTTGAAGAAATCATCTATAACGACTTTTGACCTCCCTGTAGATGATTTTGGGGGATTTACAGTATCATGTTCATTTTTTGTTTCCTTTAGAAGTCTTTAGATAGTCGATTTTCCAATCCCTGTCATTTTGGAACACTTTTCCACTATGTCGTCAACACTGTTAGTAGGATTTTGGTGTTTCAATGCATTAAATACATTTAATATAATAATCTTCTCATTCTGAGACAGCGCGTTTAGCAGGTACGTAATCTGATAAGCTGGACATTTTACCCATACATTGTTATATCAACTGGCACAACAGTCACTAAACACAAGTCGAATTTTACTCTACTGCACTACCACGTCTTCGTATATTCAGCTCTAAGACTGGATTGATCTGTCACAATACACTGGCTCCTGCCCTGTGATGTATCCAGTAAAATATACTAATGTACACCCATTACCTGTTAGCATTAGTGTTACCTGATAATTACCTGAAACGAAATATTATCACGCCCATGGCCGGTTCTTATCTCGGGGTTTTATTACTCTCTTTTATTTCCAAACAGACTATAATATATATTCTGTTTATGTTCTGAATGTATCCAGATTTGTTTTCTCGAAAATTTCTATTAATGGAAAACATGCACTGACTTTGCATACAGTGTCGGAAACACGGGGACCCACTAAGAAATCTCAAAATTCGACGCTATTGAGTATTTTTTAAATACTATTAGTCTGTTTGATTCCTAATTGTATTTTCTAGAATAAGTTGTCTATCGTTTTATTTGGAAAACGAAATATATTTTTATCTAAAATTTGGTTGCTTACATTTCATGAACATTTTGTTGAACATACGAATTTAAAAAATTGGCGGCAAATTTCTGAACGATAAACAAAGAAAGTTTTACCACCACTGATACTGTTTTTGTATGAAATGAAACATTTTTGAGTTTCCTACTTACTGGAATGTATTCGCTAAGCGAACTTTACTAAAACTACTAAAAACAAAAAAATTGACTTGAAAATAATATCGTAAACTCCCTAATCTATCAAGTAAGGAATATTGATTAATAAAAAAAATGTATGATGTAATTAGGGATCGAGACCAAAATATGCACAGTACAGTACAGGGTGATTCCAAACTTAAAATAATGTACAGGGGGCTCTGACAAAATACAATTTTGTATAAAAAAACAAACGGGGCAGTTCGAGAATAATATAAAAATACACTTCTGCACGACACTAGAAACTGGTCTACTGTATAACCTGACAAGGTAAAGCATGCAATCGGAGATCGGATAAAAAATTGAACGGAATCGTCAAGGAAAGAAATAAATAATATTTTATAACATCTATTTTATACAGCAAATTCAACTGCTTATGTCGCTATTGTTATTAATTATTGACAGAATTAATTTGTGGTTTTAATTAATAAAATAGTTTGACATGCCTGATGTTACAACAGAATTTTGAGCCCGTCTTATACAGTTTCTGCAAATTAACACATATTTTTCTGCTTCTTCCGTTTTGACGATGTCCATCAACGCCGAGTTGCTGTACACGTAAGCCATTTTTGACACTTGACACCGACTAAAATTAATGTAAAAATTCGCATCACACAAACGTTAATACTAATAAGTAATCGGATTTCAATATTCAGAATCGCCTGACTAGAGACTGTAGTCTCTAGCCCAGCAATAAAAGTTAAATATACTACAATATTTTTTTTCCCGGAAACTATAAGGATTTTACACAAAAAATTTTCATGACGCATCTATTCCCAAATTTTTTTATATAAATTGTGAATCACTCCGTATGGTTCATTAAGAAGAGTGTCTGTGAGTAGTGTATATTGTAGAATGGCAAAGAAGAATATACAATTGCGAAACGAAAAATGGTGCGAACTCGCGGAAGTAGACCAGGGTCGATAGTTTTTGAAACCAAAAAAAATAATAGTAGGATGAAACCCATTGGAAAAGGAAGAGAATACAATAAAAATGAAAGGAAAAATAATTTACGGGCGATCTGCGGTCGGAAAGTGGAAGGGGGTGAGTTTTTAAGGGTAAAAAACGGTTTACCTCGATTTCTGGCAAAACTACAAGTCCTATGGAAAAAAATTAAATAGCAAAGTTGTAGGTAATAAAAAGATCTACTACTTTTATATTTCCACTTTTTTCACATAACCTCAAAATTTATGTGAAAAATTTATATATAAAAATTTTTTTTTCACGATATTTGTTGAAAACTTACTTTTTTATGTCCCAAATACACTGTAATTTGATTTAAAATATTTATTTTTTCACCTTATTTTGACTTAATATCGAAAAAGCACCCTAATTTTCAATCGAAAATTCTCACGTCAAAATATCTGCTTTTTTAAAAAAGTCGGTGGGCTTTTTGTTCGTTGAAATCTCTATTTTCTGATGGTGTAAAAAAAATATATTACTATGGTAAACGTTCTCAGAAAATGCAAAGAAACGAAAAAATATTGTAGATTTCTTATTATTTCGAATTTTTTTGTTTATCAATGCAATATGGAATCTTACGTTTTTCGAGTTATTAAAGTATAAATTTTAATAAATAGCTCAAAATTGTACGTAATGATTAAAAAAAAATTTTCGGATTCGAGTTTGTCGCATCATTTCTTTGTATTTTCTTCATCTATCATCATATCGTATCATCTTCAATTATCTGATTCCTTATGGTGTTTTTATCTAATACAGGTTTTTTTTTGTGCACAAAAGACTTTAGGTGATACCATAAATAAAAATATAAAAGGTTTAAATCAGGACTGCAAGCTGGCCAAGTTTGGAGGCCAGCACATCATATCCAGCGATTAGAATAGATGTTGCCCATCCTTCGACCTTTTAATTTCCATTCTGTCTTTTTAATTCTTACATCCATGGTACCAACAAAAAATTGGCACCTTACTTTTGCAATGATTTGCGTATAACCGTTTTTTGTAATACCTGAAGCACCCTAATATTCAATCGAAAATTCTCACGTCAAAATATCTGCTTTTTTTTAAAAGTCGGTGGGCTTTTTGTTCGTTGAAATCTCTACTTTCTGATGATGTAAAAAAATATACATTATTTTGGTAAACGTTCTCAGAAAATGCAAAGAAACGAAAAAATATTGTAGAAGTTTTATTAAATTAACTTTATTAACTTATTTAGTTGTTAATTATAGTAGTATATTTTGACTTGCAATTTTTTTGTTTATCAATGCAATATGGAATCTTTCGTTTTTCGAGTAATTAAAGTATAAGTTTTAATAAATAGCTCAAAATTATACATAATGATTAAACAAAATTTTCGTATTCGAATTTGTCGCATCATTTCTTTGTATTTTCTGAGAACATTTACCATAGTAATGTATATTTTTTTACACCATAAGATAGTAAAGATTCCAACGAACAAAAAGCCAACCGTCTTTTTTAAAAAAGCAGATATTTTGACGTGAGAATTTTCGTTTGAAAATTAGGGTGCTTTTTCGATATTAAGTCAAAATAAGGTGAAAAAATATATATTTTAAATTAAAAAAAATTACAGTGTGTTTGGCACATAAAAAGGTAAGTTTTCACCAAATATCGTGAAAAAAAAGATAAAAATAAAAAACCAAAAACTTGGTTATTTGAATTTTTCATATTAATTTTAAGGTTATGTGAAAAAAGTGTAAATATAAACATAGATGTTGTAGATCTTTTTATTACCTACAACTCTGCTATTTAACTTTTTTCCATAGGACTTGTAGTTTTGCCGGAAATCAAGATAAACCGTTTTTTACCCTTAAAAACTCACCCCCTTCCACTTCCCGACCTCAGATCGCCCGTAAATTATTTTTTCTCTCATTTTTGTTGTATTCTCTTCCTTTTCCAATGGGTTTCATCCTACTATTTTTTTTTTCACTTTTTACCATTTTCAAAGGGTTCAACACTGGCCTAAAGGAAGAATATAGAAATTGATGAGACAAAATACGCTATTCGTAGAACAATTTAAATTCATACATGATATCTTAAAAATGAGCTTCCGTTTAAAATGCAGGTTGCTATCTCACATGACGAAACTTTGCCTAGAATATCCAGAAGGGTGCTTTTAAGCATTGAGTGACTTGAATTCGTTTTATTAAACAAAATTTGAATAGTAATAGAAAAAGATGAAATAGTGATATGACGAAGATTCAAGACAAATATTAGAAAGTCAAAATCTGACAAAGAGTGTGGCACTGTTTTGTCATATATGAAATATGTGTTATAATAGCCGACGATAAGTGTTAATATGTGACCGTTATAGTGACAGTGCCAACCACTAGTGTATAGCGTGCAGTAGATATTGCAGTGTATTATGTGTTAAGGGCGCCGTATTCTTGATATCGTTTTTTTATATAAATACAAGTAATTTTATAGATTTAAGAACCGAATAATATAGAGTTTAGCAAATAACAGCAATATTATCTCATGTAATCTTCGAATATTCAAAGGTACCAAAGTAGCAACGCTGAAAGCGGTCTAGCTAACAAATTTTTAGGCACAGAAATCTTTCAAAATGCGTATTTTTTAAGTTCGACTGTAGCAGTAAATATTGTTATAACATAAACTTATATGGTTCTTTTCATTTTTATTTATAAGTATGTGAAAATAATTGTTAAAATGTGGGGTTAGAATAGCAAAATAATATGTCATATAAATGCATTTGAAAAGTTATTATATTATTTGCAAATTTAAATAGTAAAAGTGGATAAACAATACATCAATAATTCGATATTACTTTTGCTGTACGAGTTTAATTTTTCGAGATTTTTGTACCTAAAAAGCACCACCAATTTGATCATTTTACGGCGAGAAATACGGCGACCTTAAAGTGTGATATTCGCGTGTAAATGGGTGGTGGTAGGCCATTGCCATATAAAAGTACATTCTACATTCTACAGATGAGAATACGTTTTTGAAAGTAAACTATTAAAGTGCTAGTACACTCAACGTCAACTTATTTTTGGTAATTTTGTGTTCTTTAAATCCTTCTTAAGTGACACGCCTATGGAATTTTGTCTGCTGCAACCCCCATCTCGCGTACTCATTTAAATGCTGTAATGCTGTAAATGAATCACTCTACCCTAAAGTGACCATATTTCGCAAAGCTTGAATTGGGACAGAAGCAAAAACTTCAGTTCTTCAGTGAACAAAAAAAAAACGGGGTTTATAAAAACGAACAGCACATAAAATTATATATTTTTATTTTATTCCATCAAGTCTTATACATGGTGTCCCGTTAATATTGCGAAAAAAAATCAGGGTTTCCTTGAACAAAAATAAGAAATAAAGTTTCTATGAACCTGTGTCAGGGAATGCTTCATTTCGGTGTTGAAATTTAAAAAAAATTTGGGGTTTTATTAATATTTGAATAACCCTAATTCCGTTTCTTTTTTTTTGAAATCTCATATGTTTGTATATAAATACCATAGACATCTTCTGACTTAATTTAATTTATTTTATTAGCTCCAGTGGCGTACTTAGTTCTATTTTTGTTTTCTACTCCCGTCAGGAATGTGCATGGAAAAAGTTAATTTTTTGTTCGAAAGCGAAGCAGGGTACCAACAGAGTAAAGAGGCAAAAAAAACTTGTATTTTTAATCGCATAATTAGAAAAAAATATTAATCTTAAGGAAAAGCAGTGGCGTCTCATATTTTTACGTATTAATATCAATAGGATGGTACCCCGGACGCCACTGGAGTAGAAAAATAAATCAAATAAAGTCAGAAGATGTCTATGGTTTCGCAAAAAAAAAATCGGAATTAGGGTTCTTCATATATTAATAAAAACCCTATATTTTTTTAAATTTCAACACCCTGTATCTCCGAAACGAAGCATTTGCGGACATGGGTTCATAGGATCTTTTTTTCTTATTTCTGTTCAAGGAAACTCCCCCTGATTTTTTCGCAATATTAACGGGACACCCTGTATATCATTTGAAAAGAAACAACAACCATGTCAGTCATAAACAACTAGGCAACTATTACATTAAGCGACCTATTAAGAAAAATACTTTTCTTTTTGATGAGTTTGTTTCAAAATTGATTTATTTTCTAAAATTTCATTATAGAATTATTATTACTCTACTCTAGGTACTATTTTGGAACTCGGGTGTATATATTATTATGTCCCTTATTACTAGATAATTCAAATTCCTAAACAGCTGTAGGAGCACATCGACGTTCATGACAATTATTTATAATTACATATTATATTACAATCGTTAGCTGTAAGCTGCAACCGTACTAATAAAATAAACAATAATTAAAGTTTGCAGTTAAATTAAACAAAGAAAATGATGCAACTATCGCGCACCAAAATCGAAAAAAACCGATAAAACTACTCCGAAAAACGCCCCAAATCATACTGATGCCCGTGGGGCAGTCTTCTACTTGATACAAAGGAAAATTAGTGAAAAAATGTCTCGCCACAAAAGTTCTGTTTAACAATGTGACAGTCCAAACCGCTCGAAGCAAGCACGGACACACGCGCCGGGTCACCCACCCAAGCTGGATCGCATCGAGGCGAGCGACGTGCGTCTGAGCTAGGCTCTCGAGTGTTATTCATTTTTAGTTGCGCTTTAGCTGGCGCTTGATGTAGACGTGGTCGTGCACGAATTCACAACGAGACCGCAGAAAATTTACGTAGTTTTTGTGTAAAACCGTGCAAAATGTCCAACAATGCTCCCAAGGGGAAGCGGCAGCCGCCCAGGCAGTTGGTAAGTTGGCCCCGCCGATGCAGTGAGCGCTAATAAGACGCCATAGCCGGGGTAATATGCCTCACGTAAATCCAGCGAGTATACGATACATATTTACTTGGTCGCCATACCTTGTGCACCGTCTTTTATCTCTAGCATGGCATGCCTCGATGTTCTCGCGTTTGTTTATTGCAGATGTCTAGGCGTGGAACGGTGGCCGGGTGATTTTTCTTACGGCGATGCCTTTTTTATTTATTATTAGACACGAGCCGATAAGTTTGTCGGTCTAGACTGGCGACTTGGGCAATCTGACGGGGTGCTAAAATATACAGCCCGGTAGGAAAAATGGATTATGAAGTGCATTGACTCCTGTTTAACAAGAAATTATTGTTCGTAGGTACCTATGAATTTTCGATGAATCGGCTTCCTTTGCGCACTTTTAATACACTAATACACGCTAGTAAGTACACCTAGTACATAATAAGGGTGGTGAACTGAGTGCCTATTTTGTTTACCAATCCATATCAGTTGTTTATCCTTGACAGTTAAGTGTATTTTTTTTTTTATAAAAATCTTATGTAGGTATTCATTACGGAAGGTTTCAGTTACAATACAATGTAGGAGAATAATTTTTATTGGGAACTGGAACTAGTAATCTCACTTTCGATTTCGAGTTCTGATAACTTTATTTATTTAAAAACAAACCCAGATAATGATAATTTTCTGTGAAAAGCCGACGTAGCTGAGCTTTTTTGTACCTATTAAACATATTTTAATTGGATCGTGTAAAATTTGTAGTCGCTGGGTGAATGCATATTATAATTGTTTAATTTTCTACGGTTTCGCTTGTTTTTTAGGCTTTGTTGTTAAGAACGTGACTGTTATTATAACACATTATTTTCCATTGAATATAAATTAAGTATCTGTGTATCATAGATGCCAAGTAATCGATAGCAAACGATCTCCAACGGCATATGCTTTTGATCTGTTCAATTTTAAGAACTAAGAAATAAGTACCTACCTGCAATGATAAATATTTTTGAGATTTATTTGCCTACTGCAAAGAAATTGTCTTGCCTTCGACGACGTATTTACTAATCTAAAAAGAATCGACTGACCAGCTGCTATATGGAACTGGTAAATGGTAAATGCAGGGTATAGTGGTTGGTAATCCTTACCTTCTACAGGTAGACCGTTAATCCACCTTCTTCATGGTAAAAGTAGATATCTCCCTCTGCTGGTATTTTCAGTTTGTTACATCTTAATGAAGTGTACAGGGTGTAAGATGTAACGTAATAGAATGTCAAAAATGAAGGAGCATAGTCATCGAAACTTAAAAAAGGTTTGAACTCTAGTACCAGCGTGTAGTGAATTTTCCACAAGTATTAAGATACGCCACTGGAAAGATTTATTTATTTATTTATTTGATAAAACTACCTTGACTGAACATATACATATATCGTTTACCTATCGTTTTGTTACAAATTAGTAATTTGTAGGAATGTATGAAGGCGAACATTTTCAACTAAAATTCGAAATTCGATTTTGAAATTTCGAGATATATCACGATGAAAATCCCGACCAAATCTTATATGATTTAAATTTCGTTTAAATCTCTCAATTCTGAAAAGGAGTTAGATCAATATTCAACGCGGTATCTGATTCTTATGGATGAAAAATAGGATTTTCCGTTTAAAACACACGTTGACCGTCAAATGACCTTGTAGAAGTTCAAGGTCAAATCTAAGATCAGGCTTAGTTGGTTTTCACTGTCCTCTACAACTTTTGTAGAGGCCATCTTCCGAGCCATCTTCTTAATATTTGACAGATGCGATAGCAGTTGATAAGTTTGAAAGTATTGAAAAAATAAAAAGTATGAACTCGTGTTGGTATTTCTCAAAATTTCATATTGAATTTCCAAATTCTTAAAAATTTCGAAAAATATAAACATAGCTTGTGTTACGGTTATGTTGACTAAATTTCGAGCGAAAACGCCAGACATGTACAAAAATAATTTTTTTCTCGTGAAAATGTTGATAGTGTAAGACTGTAGAATTTTTTCAAAAAAGAAAAAAATTTGAGACACTTTTTTATAATAAATAGTGCAGATACTGTACCGTGTTCTACCATAAAAATGTTAGATTTAACCTATAGTTGGCGGCCAAAATTGTAGAGAGTGACTAATCGCTAGCTTGTACACAAGGCGTACTAAATTTGAATGTGATCAGATATAAAAAATATGCAAAAATGACAAAAATAATTGCATTACATAACATCCATTATTTTTAGAGTAGAAACAGTGATATAACAATTTTTACCAATTTCAAGGCGTTAGATAATAAAAATGATAAGAATACATATTTCAAAATTTAAACTTTTTATCTTGTATTATCAATTACCCAGGGTCGAAAATAATAGAGAGTGACTAATTCACAACACAGAGATGAGTACGGAAGATACGGGTGGTATTATTACCTAAGCGTGCCACTTGAGAAGAGTTAAAGCACACAAAATTATCAAAAATAAGTTAACAATTTACTTTAAATGTGCCACCTGTGTCATCCTCTCTACAAATTAGAATGCCGTCCTTTTGGAGCAGGTTTATGAGTCAGTCTCTACAATTCTGGCCGTCAACTGTGAAAAAGACTCGTACCCACGCCACTGTTTCCAAAATTAACAAATACTATGTTAAACGTAGTTTTCTCTAAAATTGTACATTTTGACCACCTGTTTTAAAACTAGGTAATCGAAGGCTGTTACAAAATAATAATCATTTAACTAATCATTTTCTAAAAATGTCTATACTTAAAAAAATCTCTCAGGCGTATAATTTTTTAGGACGCAAAAATTAAGGTAAAATAATTTAATTCACATTATTTTTGTCCAAAGAAGTTACCCTCTGAACACCCTGTATATATTATAAGCACTTTGTCAGGTTCAGAACGTATTCTTGTAAATGTAAACATCTATACAGGATGAATCTTAAATAAGTACAAATATTTTAACCAGCAGTATAGTTTTGTGTGTAGAACACATAATTAATAGTTTTTTTACAAAAAAATCAGAAATAAAAAAGTGAAATTTTAAATAAATTTCGTAATTTTCCAGTAAAAAAACTTGTTGAGGACCGCTGGCCTAGACCGACCCTTCATAATTTTATGAGTCATAGTGCTGCAGACTGAACGTGTGGTTCACAGTGTTGCCAGTATTACACAAATGTCTTTGCTTCAAGGAAGAAAAAATCTCAACTTTTAGCGAATTTTGTCAAGTGTAACATTTTATATTATTTTTTATTATCAAACTGTCATTGACTGTCATGACAGATTATCGGAAGCCCAAGTCAAACTTGTTAACCCCACATAATGCATGAAAATAGCAATAAAATTTGCTAAAATTTTTCCATTTTAAATAAAAAACGCGTGCATAGTTTTTCGTTATTCTTCATAAAATAACTTAAGGAAATTGTGTTTTGTGTTCCTTTCTAACAGTGTACAATGACATTTAACTTGTGAAATGTGGATTACTGATTAAATAGTTAATTTTTTAACAAACAGGTAAGCTTGTGTGCACGTTTATGTATAATTTTTGAACATTGGACATAGTAATATCACGTAATATCTTCCTAAATATTTTACGGTAGTATTGAACTTGCGGAAATTCATTTTTAATCGTTGAAGTATAGCAAGGTTAGTTCAGATGTTAAAATTTATGTTAATATTGCTGCGTATCATACTACATACCCAATTTTACTGTACTTATGCTTAAAACAAGTATTTTTAAAATAGAACTATTACGTTAAAGGAAACGTAATATTTATATTGGAGGAGATATGGCAACCTCGCAACAAATCATATGTTTCATTACGTTGTTGGATGAAAAATCAGCCAGCGGTCCTCAAAATGTGGGTATTTTTTTAAAAAATTAATATCTCCGTAAATATTAGAAATTTTTAAAAATGGCTTTCACTAGACTGATTTAAATGACGAACTACACCAGCAGTTAAAATATTTGTACTTATTTAAGATTCACCCTGTATATTATGTAAAAGAAAGAATGTCATTATATATACAGTGTGGTCTATTTAAGCTGGAAACACCTCTGTAAAAATTATAATAATTTATCCCATTTGGTTTAGGTTTGTTTTTTTAATGATAAATAATTTAAAACTTTATTTTGGCTAACAATATGAAATTTCATTGTCTATAGTCAAGGTCTACTTTGTTTTTTCCAAGTTAAAATTGGCAAAAACCACTGAATTCAGCATCCCCTAAAATAGATATATACCAAATTTCCGAGCAAATTTCATAAAATAATGTTTATTGTTAACGGTTACCTTGAAACGCCCCTGCAAAAATTGCATTTATTATCCGATTATAAATAAGAAAGTTATGCGGGTGTTCCCATCTTAAAGAAAGAAAATTGAAGACTATTTTGGAACACAACTACTTTGATTTTTTCGTTGTCAAAATTGGCAAATAATCATAATAATTTTAACTTCGAAAAAAAACATTCTCCATCTTTCAAAAAAATCCGATCCAAATCTTATAATAAATGCAATTTTTAGAGAGGTGTTTTCATCTTAAATGGGTCACACTGTATATGTCACACCTTTCTTCTTTGAGTTAAATTAAATATTACTTTGTTAAATCAAACAATATTTTTCTGTACCTACAATCGTTTGCAATAATAATGGCACTCTTTAAAATAAATTTTGCGATTTTTGCGATATCATTATTATTGCAAAAGCATATACATACCTACATACGATTAATTTTTTTTTTTATTCTTCCGCATAACTGCAGAAGGCGCAGTTTATAAAAAACCGAGGGGGTAACCACTAACCACTCATGGAAATCTTGCGAAATCCTACGAAATCCCAAAAAATCATGCGAAATCGCGCGAAATCACACAAAATTCCACGACAGGAGGCAAATTTGCCCGTAAAGACTGACACCTTGCGTCATTATCAACGTTGTTCTTCTTACTTCCGTCTCCATTTTGCGAATAACGCAGGTCGCAGCTCGCATTATTATTTTTTCTTGTTGTACAGGGTGTGAATAGGATGTGCAAAATCATTTTTTTTTCTACCAAGAATGTGACAATTCTGAGCAATCTTAGAAAAAATCTTTTGTTAATACATAATACATCGTTTTTGAATTTTTTCTCTTACTCGTATATTTCGGAATTTGTAAAATTATGCATTTACGACGAATACGCGATACCGAAATAAATAAACTACTGCTTACTGTTTGTATTGTCACTATTTTCTCCATCCCCCTTCCAAATGTGTGGCGTGATCTATAAATTTGGGGGGAAAGAAATGCGGTAAATTTGAATAACACACTGATGTGTTAGATGATATTATGTATGTCAACATGATGTGGCAACGATGTTTAATCCGGCATTGGATTGTCGTATGAGTGCGTCCTCAGAAAGTTCGTAGCGCACCAGGAGCGTCGTGTTACTGATTTTTATAGGGTGATTTGTTTATTTTTTTAAAGGTCGAGTAAAAATTTTTTTTTCGATTTTCTGCCTTTATTAGGCCTCCCGAATACGTGGTTAAAATTAATGACATTATGACTGACTTACCTGTAGTAAATATATCAAACTTGGTACAGACTAATTTTCTGGCACAAGAAATTGAAATATGTCCACCGATTTGCTGTTAATTGTAGAAGGCGTCACCTCCAGTACTTCACATGTATTTAAATCGTCATAACTTTTTCCTGACTGTACATCCAGTACAGAGTGTCTCTAAAAGATCTGGACAAAATGTTACATGTTTCTAGAGCTAAGACATGATGATATAATCCAATTTATCTTAGCCCAAAATTTGATAGCAAGAAGAATGGGTTTATGTTTATGAAATTAAACTTTAAAATCATATCCAAAAAAAAACTGTTCAAGACATTTTTTTTAAGAAAAGATAGGTCAAAGAATAAGAATTATTGATTAAAAAATCAATACACCAGCGCACAAAAAATGTATGACTATTTAAATACATGTAAAGTACTAGTGTAGGTGGCGCCCTCTACAATTGTCATCAAATTCAAGGCCATATTTCAATTTCTGATGGCAGAAAACTCACCACTACCAAGTTGTATGTATTTACTACAATTTATAAAATAAAGTTATTGAGAACACTAAAAAAGTTCAACATCCTATATCTCGGAAACTACAACTACTACAAATATTTTAACCAGCAGTATAGTTCACTGTGTAGAACACATAATTAATAGTTTTTTTACAAAAAAATCAGAAATAAAAAAGTGAAATTTTAAATAAATTTTGTGTACTTAATTTTTCTCTAGAAAACTTGTTGAGGACCGCTGACTTTCATACATTTATGAGTCATACCACTGCAGATTGAACGTGTGGTTCACAGTGTTGCCAGTGTTACACAAATGTTTTTGCTTTTCTTGATATTAAACGCATACGTCAAGCTGCTATTTTGTAATTTTATTAATTTATTTTTAAAATTTATTTCACTGATTAAAGTGCGAAGTCACTTTATGGTTCTGGATTCGAAATGCTTAATACTGACTCATTTGGGGTTATCTGGCGAAAATTTAATTTAATATGTTGTGTGGAAATCATAGTTTTTCGTCATTCTTCATAAAATAACTTAAGAAAATTGTGTCTTGTGTCTCTTTCTAACAGTGTACAATGACATTTAACTTGTGAAATGTGGATTACTGATTAAATAGTTAATTTTTTAACAAACAGCTTGTGTGCACGTTTATGTATAATTTTTGAACATTGAACATAGTAATATCACGTAATATCTTCCTAAATACTTTATGGTAGTATGTATTTAACTTGCGGAAATTCATTTTTAATCGTTTATAGTAAGTTCAGTTAAGCAGTTAAAATGTATGTTAATAATACTGCGTATCATACTACATACCCAACTTTACTGTACTTATGCTTCAAACAAGTATTTTTAAAATAGAATTTAACCGTATTACTTTACTATTACGTTAAAGGAAACTTAATATTTATATTAGAGGATATATGGCAACCTCGCAACAAATCGTATGGTTCATTAGGTTGGTTATGACAGCGGTCCTCAAAATTTAAAAAAAAAATTAATATCCGTAAATATTAGAAATTTTAAAAAATGACTGTCACTAGACTGGTCTATATAACGAACTACACCAGCAGTTAAAATATTTGTACTTATTTAAGGTTCACCCTGTATAAAATTTTGAACTTAACTTGATTTAGGCCATCATATTTTGGACCGGAAATATGTGTTGTGTGTCAACCTTTTACAGACACCTTATAAGTATAACAATTTTCGAGCAAATTTTTGTCAAATGAGAAGTCCTTGGAAATTTCTTGAAATGGTCCGGAATTCCGCCTAATCCCTTGGAAATCTCTATTTTGCGAAATCTTGTCACAATTTTAATCCTAATTGTTACCTTCTCGCAAAAACATGAATACATACTCGACGAACGTTTCACTAGTCGAATTCGCATCATCAGTGGCTGCGCTCGAGTGGGCTCATAATTAACGTTATTCATTTGTAGGCGAGCTACCTACTTTCAAGGTATCCTGAAGGGGCGCGAACTTGCGTTATACAATTTTAATACGTAGGCTAGCTATTAATTACTTTTCGAAAGACATCCTATGAATAATAATTTATACGTTCTGTATCAAAAGCAGTGGTTTTAATCCCACGCTAATGCGAAGTTGTAAATATCTTATAAACAACCCCGTAAATATTAAATGTAATGATACCGTATCACAATAACGGAATCTGTAACTGCAGCGCTTACGCAGAGCCAGATTTGCATTATAAAATCTTCAGGGCTGAGGTGCTACAAACATACAGGGTATATGGAATACGAGTGCCTTAATTTTGCTGTATAAATAAATTGTACCAAACAAGACATATTTGACTTAACAACTTTTGCTCTCTAACCGACAGTAACAAAATTATGGCTGCAAACAGGTAACATATTGTTAGGTATCTGTATAGTCGAGGCAATGAAGCACTAAAAAGACCAAAGATAGGAAATCTTTTAGGATAGGACGTATCGGAATGCGGTTTTTTGCATTCGCTTGCAAAAATTATATATATCATTCGTATCTACTTTGTACCTATTACAAACCGGAAGTTGCATTGGTGCAGCCAAAAGTGCATGCAAAAAATGCATCTTTTGAGAGGCCTTTTGGCAAATTTAATAATTTCGTAAATAAGAGTCAGAATTGGCTCAAGTCGGGTACCCGGGGGTTTTCGAGGTCGCTGATCACGATTATGATGTTCAAATTGACCCCCCGAACACATGGAGCTCAGGACCGCCGACGAACGTCATCTCCGGGGACTATCCCGAACTTTATGCGAGAGAGGAGAGAAACTGGGCACCCGGGGGTTTTTTGGGTCGCTGAATTCGAATATACCATCGGCGAACACCCCACGGTGGTGCGCCCCAACCTGGACGCGGACGTCATCTTCGAGAATTTTTCTGGAAATATCGACAATAACGAACCGAAAATCGTTATGGGGGCTTTTTGTGTGCGCTGAATCCGAATTTTATGTTGAAAACGACCACCTGAACACCTGGTACGCCCTAACCTGGCCCTGAACGTCATCCCCGAAGATTTTTCAGACATAATTGAAAAAAATCACCCGAAAATCGTTACGGGGGTTTTTTTGGCTCGCTGAAATCAAATATGGCACCGGCCAACACCCCACGGACACCTGGTGCACCCTAACCTGGCTCTGAACGTCATCCCCGAGGGGTTTCCAGATCAAATTCCGCGAAATCTCTTGGAAATCCCACTGAAATTTTAAATATAATACATTAATAACGCAAAATGAACCACGAAATGACCGTACAATATGGCAAACTATATAGATTCTCTCTGTTGCACTGTCATAGAGACGAAGCATGCTTCAGAAGGGCCTCTCTCCCGTGATTGGCTACCAACGGACTCTATGCTCTTCATCTCTTTCTTACCAATATGTTATTGGCATGAGGCATGCCTCAGATGCGTCCTTATCTTATTGTGCTTATGAACGTATTGAACATTGCCTATACAGGGTGTCTCAAAATAGAATCTTTGGACAAAAATAATGCGACTTTCCTTATGCCATTTTTTATTTGGACGTCCCTGTTTCAATATACAGGGTGTTAAAGTTGCATTTTAAAAAACTGTTTTTGTTAATAATTCGATTGTTTTGTAAAATACACACTTGAAATTTTGCACGTACTTTTATCTTATTCCGGCATACTTATCATGTAATTTTGGTGAAAAAATCGAACGGCGATTGGAGCTTTTTCTGAAATATCAAACGTAGAATTTTCTTCTGATAATTTTATCTCTTTTGTAATTTTTTGCTTAAATGCTCCGTTTTGGAGAAAAACGGCAATTTGTAATGCCCATAAATCTATAATTCACTATCATTTTCAAGTGAAACTGAAATTTTGTGGATATATCTATCATTACAATACCTTGGCAACTTAGCAAATCATAATACTTACTGAATGAATATTTGCTAATTAAAACAAAATGGATTATTCTAAATTTAAAAAAATGGAGAATACTTATGAATTGAAAAGATAATATGGCATTAAAATCTGTAATAAAAAAATTACAAAAGAGATAAAATGATCAGAAGAAAATTCTACGTTTGATATTTCAAGAAAAAGCTACATAGGCGTACTTAGAAATAATTGGAGGGAATAAAGGGTATTGTATCCCTCAGTTACCACCATTCGCCCTTCGATTTTTTTTAACAAAATGACGTGATAAGTATGCCGGAATAAGTACGTGCAAAATTTCAAGTATGTATCTTACAAAACAATGGAATTATTAATAAAAATAGTTTTTTAAAATGCAACTTTAACACCCTGTATATTGAAACAGGGACGCCCAAATAAAAAATGGCATAAGAAAAGTCGCATTATTTTTGTCCAAAGAATATGTGGTTAATGGTATGACCTTCCATTTTAGGACACCCTGTATACATTATTGCATATTAGTTATTACGATTCACAGAGGCAAATTGAAAAGTGTCGTCGTTAACGTCGCTGTTTACAAATCGCGCCGCCGTTAATGCTGATGTTGGTCTAACATTTTAAATACTATGTTATAACATCAAATTTTTGTGTTAATTTTTAATTTTTCTCTCGTCATGGGTATAATTTAGTGATCAACAAATAAAAAAACAATCCGATGATTTTCAACCTCTGACACCTGTATTACCGTCCAACTGACTTTGGAAAGACTATATATCTAGATAGCATATTTTACGCGGACGTGTCTGAACGTGCTGCATTGGCAAGCATTTGCCCAAAAATATTTTACGTGTCCACGTTGGATTAATAAAAGATAAACGAGATAGGGTGTCATTTAATTAAAAAGGAAAATAACAAATCAAAACCCAAGGCTGTTTGTTGGGGTATTTTGTAAACATGTTTTTGGTAAATGAAATGTGAGTTAGAATTGCTACAAATTCTCTATACGTTTCGTTGGAGTAAAATGAACATTAGAAAAATGTATAAAAACATGTCTATAACTTTTTGTATATCATCCATTATATCAAATTTTTGATTTAGAGATAGTCCATGTGATTCCAATTTCCTTATTGCACTAAAGAAACCATATAGTATCTGTTAATGTAACGAATACGAGTGTGGCAATTAAGTTCCGGAAATTTAGTTATAACTCGGAAACTGGCAACACTGCATCGTTCGTCAACGTTTTTCTAGAGAGGAGGGATCTTCCTTTTAGTTTCAGTCCAAGGTTGAAATCGATAGCATGTTTAGTGTGTTTTATGTGCATTTGTTGGAAGTAACTTTTTTAGTGGCGTCGTGAAAATGAGTGACTTAAATTACAAGCAACGTGTTGTGATTCAATTTTTAGTGAAATCTGGCGAAAAACCCTCGGAATTCCTTCGAAAATTGCAGGTGGTGTGTGGAGACGAGTGCATGTCGAAAACACGCGTGTTTGAATGGGCAAAACGGTTCAAGGAGGGGCGTGAATCGGTAGAAGACGATCCACCTCTCGTACTACGCGAATGTTGACCGTTTGCGTGCACTGATCACGTCTGACCGGCGCCTAAGCATTCGTGCGTTGCCTGACGAGTTAAACGTCAACAAAGAAACCGTTCGCAAGATGTTACACGATAATTTGAATATGCGAAAGATTTGCGCAAAGGTGGTTCTCACCCGTGAACAGAAAGACATGCGAAAATCGATCTGCAAGGATTTGTTGTCCCGCATTCGGAGCGACGGTAAAGACTGCATGAGTCGGGTAGTCACTGGAGATGAGACCTGGATATTTGAGTATGACCCCGAGACTCGTAAACAAAGTCAGCAGTTTATGGAAAAGGGTGGAGAGCGGCCAATGAAAGCGAGGATGTCCAAGTCACGACTGAAGGCAATGTTGATCGTTTTTTTTCGATATCCACGGCATCATTCATCGTGAATATGTTCCTGCCAGCCAGACAGTGAGTGGACAGTTCTATGTTGGCGGCTGTAACCGTGGTGCCGAACGAAGGGTGCTTTCAATCGTGGGAGCAACATTGGAATCGTTGTGTAGAGTTAGAGGGAGACTATTGTGAAGGTCGATAATAAAATTTTGGCGAAAGTCCTGTAGTGTGTGTATGGCGCTGCTGTCATTAGGATTAAATTTACAAATAACATCTTTTATGCTATCGAAATAATTCGCTACGGTTTGTAACGAAGTACCCCATCTAGTTACAACTGATTCGGGAGGCAGATATATGCCTGGTAAAGTCTCCCTAAAAACGTCCCTTCTTGTAGGCGCCTTAATGTAGACTTTTTTGATAGTTGATATAAAAGTGTTTCCTAATGGGAAGCTCCCCTTTATTTTCTCAGCTACCCGATCAAGTGCGTGAGCAGTACTTGTGAAATGTATAATTCTTGTAATAGTAGCGTGATTGGTTTTGTCCAACACCTTAGAAACCAGTAGGTGACTGTCACTAGCAGTGTCATTTTTTACCAATTAAAACCACAAGTATCAGTAGCTTCGTCTATAATGAAATTTAAAAAAATTGTTCGCAATGTCTGCGTATTGATGTCAGTACATTGTTGTAAACCATATCGATATATCTTAGTCTTAAGGTACTCTCATGAGGGATTTTTCGTTCCATATATTTTTATAAAAACGTGCCTAACTTGGAAAGAATGCAGTCTTCAGCGCTGGACGAGGCATGGCTCTTCAAATGTCTTGACACTTGTTACAATGTAAATTATGTTATCACTTATAAATAGCTATTTAAATACACACAAATGCAACTTACAACTGACGTAAAAAAATAAACTTATCGACGCGACACTGGCTATTACAGCGTTCCGTAAATACCTGAAACTAAAAGCGCAGTTCGAAATGTGAATCAGCTGTGGAGGCCAACAACTCTAGTCATGTCACCATTTGCTTGGTTGTTTTGTTTTTTAGTTTGCTTGCAGTTTCACAGCTGTCATAGCAATCAATTGGATCATTTTAATTATTTATCACAAAAACCTCCAATAACGGAAAAGTTGAAAGAGATATTTGTAGAGAAGTGTAATATGGACAGAAATGGTTTTATATTTCCAAATAGGCTGCGATCAAATACCAACTATATTATATATTTCAAATTCTGTATTCATGGACTACCTTAGGTTTGGCACAAAAAATGTATATATACTTATTTTAAAAAATAATAATGGCAGTAAAAAATAGAACACCTTTTACATAAATTGCTTATTTCACATTCATGCTAGATATAAGCCATTTTGCACCCATGTACTAATTTTTTTATGAAATAGATAATAGGTACGTGATCATAACGTGTTAGTACCTAACTCAGACTGTATGTGAAAATAATTGTTAGAATGTGGCATTACGATAACAACAAAGGTGTCCTGCAAACGCTTTAGTTAATATTTTATATAAGGAAAATATAAATAGTAAAAATTAATAAACAAAATATTATGAATTTTAATTTTTGTGCTGAGTGGTTTCGGTAGGTACCTGCAGAAATTTGATCATTTCGTGCCGAGAAATACGGCAGCCTTAAAGATAGTTATAGCATCGCATTTACACCTTGTATGCAGTTATTTTATTTTAAAAAAACTAAAACATATTTCCAGACTTACGGACACGTTACGCCAGGTGGATGGCGGTATTTTATAAACAAAAGTACCTAGACAGCTGCTTTTGTAAATATATCGTTGAAGTCTCGATAGGCAACCAGTTATACAATAGTACCACTAGATTGGAATAGTACAAAGTACCACATATTATAATAGATCTGTTCAAGCAAGGAATCCGGAATGGTTTCAAACTGAAATTTAAATATTTGTTCAAGTTTTCTGAATTTACAAATTGACAAATTATATAATATTAAACTATGATTATCATACAGTTTCCTGAATTTCGCGCAGCAACTGCACAATCGGAAAACCGTATAAACCAGTATGAACTTTATCACACCTCACGGAATTATTTAAAAAAACTGACTGAACATCTGCCAGAACTCAATTTTCATACAAAGTAAAAAGGTACAATTGACGGTATTTCAACAGAGGAGCCGTGTTCTGTAGCGCACTTTTTTCTTCAAAATCCTTTGTTATACTTTGGCTTTAAGCTAATAAGAATCATTACCTACTGGGTGTATCTTTTTGTGCATCCTTATTGTAGTCAGTGGCCACTAGATGTAGCTACCTGTTACATCACCTGTACTCAGGTTTCCTTCTGTCGGGTTTTATAGACAAGATCAACCAGGGTAGGCGTCGCACAGTGGCTCAAAGCGCCGCTGTGCCACCCAAATTACTGTACACCCCTTAGGGTTGGGCCGTTTGAGTTGATTTTTTTTAAATGTTCGTCATAAAATTGCCTATCGATCCCTCTTTCTCAATTTTCGCTTTGGGTCTTCATTTTCGCGGAATTTGGCTCCAAAAATGGGTTTGCATGGAAAAAATAGATTTTTCGCTCAAAAATTACCCTACGGAACACGAGATTGAGATTTTGCCGGACTTTTTTATGGGGAAATGCTCGTCTTGGAAAGCCCCACAAGACTGTCCACGTAGATTTCGGGGAGAAATTTTCACTATCATACATTTCCATCCGAACTGTTCCAGGACAAATCAATCAGTTTTCATTAACAAAGAACTATTGTATCCAAAATGGCCACTTTTGTCAAAAAATTGAATTCTCAAAATCATTTATGGAACCTTTCTGACCTTTTTAGAATTACGGGAAAATTCGGAAAATCTGTATGTGGCCATTTTGGTGAATGTCCAAAAATGTGTCCAAAAATTCTGAAAAAAAATTTGCGGATTCCTTGAATGTGTACAAATAATTTTTGTGAGATGATATTTTTTGCCAATACTTTCCCAGTTTTCAGTAGAACGATTTCTGATATGTGAAAATTTTTGGATGATTGTGGCCATTTTAAGAGCAACGGAAAATTTCTCCGAAATCTAAGTGGACAGTCTTGTAGGGCTTTCCAAGACGAGCATTTCCCCATAAAAAAAGTCCGGCAAAATCTCAATCTCGTGTTCCGTAGGGTCATTTTTGTGCAAAAAATTTAGTTTTTCCATGCAAACACATCTCCATAGGGAGGGCCTGTAGGAAAAAGAAATTGTAGGATATCTTATTGTTTCATGTTTTTCATGTTCTATCTGCACCCGAGAGATTTCCCACATTTTCCCGGTCACCCTGTAGAAACATTATTCGTAATTTTGTTTTTTTTTGCAATGTACATTTAATTACGATTTCTTTCATTTTTGTATGCCTAAAATTTGTTAAAAAAAGAAATTTAATCTAACTAGAAATATATCACACTAATGTATACATAAATTTTAATCATAACGCATACCTATAAGATTTGTTTTTTCTTTTTTCGTAATGGTAGGTGTGACAGTTTCTCAAAAACGACAACAGGCTTCAAAACATGACAAAAATTAAAAGATAAATGCTACTGATCATTATCTAAAAAGCTGGAAAACTGCAATTAAGTTTTCAACAGCGAATTCGTTTGCGGAACTTTGTTTAACCGTTTTCCTGATACTGTTTGACTAGTTTTAATTGAAATACAACGTCGCCACTTCCGTTTTTTCCAGATCATTTACTACTAAATCCTACAAAGCGAACCATTAGTACAACTCGCTTAGTTTGAGCGTAGTAATAGCAAAGTTTACTGAATAAACATAAGTTATACCACTTTCTGTCGGCACTTTGATGTTTTGAGATCAAAGCCGTACCGCCGCATGTAAATACTGTCGCAAAAAATGGCCAATTACGAGGGACTTAAAAAAAGTATTTTCTTTCCAATTGGAAAATATTTATATCCTCTTGAAATTTTGCACGTCTCTATAATGTATCATTCTGAGTAACTTTTTCAAGTAACATTATGCTGCATTTTCAGCAAAAAAGGCACTTTGCCTGAAACCAAAACAGTTTTTACTCGATGCACTGAATATTTCGATTAGGATTATGTGGGAAACCGTTACTCCTATCGACTTCAACAAGGTAGGTATACTTTTTTCAGATAAAACAGGTAGGATAATCGATTATTTCAATAGTCAGATGGATACGCTAAGCAGCAAAAAAGTTTTGCCATTTAAAAGAAACATGATGTGCCATAAGTGGCGTCAAAATTAGAAACAAATTTATTTGAATTTCTCGCCCGCAAAAACCCCCGATTTACAGATTTTATATAAATATTTGGATTTGGTAAGAAGTTATTTACAAATATCGAAAATACATTTTAAATTCAACACCCTGTATAAGGCACTTTTAAATAATCTAACGTATATCAATTGCGACGGTCGCACCGTCAACCATACTGAGACTGAACTTGACCTAGTCTTTTAAACAATTCTTTGTTAATTTTGAGGGACACCTGACAATTTGCTGTTGTTTATTTTCCTTATCGTTTTGAAGGAACGCCTTATTTCAGAACAGGATGTAAACGTCTAGCGTTATTATGTGTGAAGTTCTAGTAGTCTGTAGGTCGAAAACTTGTGTAAAACCGCCGTAACTGTACAGTTACTATGCAGTTAATTGTTCGTTTTAACGTCCTGAAACACAGCTATTTCAGCACATACCGCGTCCTCTGCCGAAATTTCGACTGGCGGCATTCCCTCGATGCAGTCGTCTATCCGTAGGTACTCACATGAACGCGCCTACGGGGAACGCAGTTATTCGTCAAAATAATTAGTCTTTACCTTAATAACAACTTAAAATTGCTTAACACAATGAAAATAATCGGGTACACCCAACTCGCACTCCCCTGCGTCCGACGCGCGCACGCGTCCTCCCGAAGCCAGCCGGTTTTCAGGCCTCGCGTCCACTGAAATCCCACCAGCTTTCAGTACTCCAAAATGGCGCACAGGGGTAAAAAGCTCTCTCCTGGTTCCGATCGACACAGCTACATATCTCGTATGGTACGTTTTTTCCACTTTAAGCTTGCTAGTGTTGTTTGTCGTTTCTTTCGCATGATTCGGTGTAGTTGTTGTGCAATTCGTGGCGTATTGATTTTTCGGTTATATAGGTGTTCTATTGATTTATTACAGTGGGTATATTCTGGTTTAATGTGTGGGGTGTCGGAAAGTTCAACAGTTGGGATTTTTTTAGTTCTTTTTTCTAGTACCTAGTGCGGTTTTCTTTTGAGATTTATGGCGTATGTTTTATCTCCAAATAGGACAAATTTCAGTCGGAACGGACAAATAAATTATTCGCGAAACGTAAACTGCTTTATACAAAATTGTACGTAATGAAATTTTTGTTTTTTTTTCGTTGGAAAATTGTATAACAATTTTTAGAGTTCAGTTTACAAGTTCTAAATAACTTTTTGATTTTGCATTATCTAATTACGATTTTTATGACATATATCTTGTACGCTAGATTATCCCACTTCTGATGAGTAATCGGTTTAATAGGAACATAAAAAATATATTTGAGTAATACAAACTGAAGTAGGTAAAAAAATATTAGGGGGACATCTTTTTAAGAAAGTACATATTTCTATCAATTAAAAAAAATTGTATTTGTTATAACTTATGGGGTACTTATTTGATAGAATGCTAAAATAATGTAATGAAACGGTTCATTTTAATTCTGTTTAGCTAGATTATTTGTTTTAGTTAATGGCAACTTCCAATGCAACCAGAAACTTAAAATTCTAATGAAGTTTTTGTACAAGTCATCTTGCATCTTAATTTATTTGAGTGCGTTCACACATTCGACGTTATTTACTATGTACTGCACTAATCTAAAAAAAATCGTTTGGTATATTTTCGTTAGAGAAATTTGTAAAACTTATCTTCAGTAGCGTTTAGTAACGCATCTCGTGATATAACGTATTAAATAATTACATATTAAGCAGTGGCGAAGAGTACGAGTAGACAAGGTAGACATTCTCTACCCAAAATATTGTAATTTCCAATTGTATTAGCAGCCAAGAAAAACAGCATCGGATCGGATCGAATTAATTACCTGACCGCCTGATAAAAGATAAGTACATGTATATTAAAGACTGAAGGGAATGAGGCGAAGCTAAATAATAGCTGGGTACACATTTCCAAATTTGTCTTTTTGGTGGTCAGCGGCAAGCGACTGCACCGTGAATCGTCACTGCGAAAGCAACTCAATGTTATAAATCATATCCATGGATATATTTCTCGCCGTAAAATGATCAAATTTGTGGCGTTTTTTAGGTTTAGGTGTTTAGGTTATTGATGTTTTGTTTATCCATTTTTAAATTCTTTTCAAATAACTTAAAATGCATTTGTATGATACATTATTTTGCTATTCTAACCCCACATTTAAATTTTTTTTTTCACATACTAATAAACAAAAGTGAACAAGTTTGAAAGATTTCTGTACCTAAAAATTTGTTGGTTAGGCCGCTTTTAGCTATATTCGTTTTACTTCGATACCTTTGAATATTCGCAGGTGGCATGAGATAACATTTTTGTTATTTGCTAAACTCTAAATTATTCAGTTCTTAAATGTTTAAAATTACTTGTATTTGTAAAAAACACTATTTCAAGAATACGGCGCCCTTAACGTCGGCACTTTTATGATCTTTTAAGTTATGCATTACATTTTGTGTGTGTTATATAAAAATGAAATATAATAAGATGACAAATATAGAAGATCCAATCGTTTATATTGAAGGCAATTGTTTTTCTTTTCTATCTTTAGAAAAATGTTGACTTTAAAAAATTTCCAGTAGCGGTCTGACTTAAATTTAACGCAAACATTTTGCTACAACTAAAACTCGTCGTCTCGAATTGCTTTTTTAAAAAAAATTAAAATCATTACACAGGGTAATTTTGAAAGTGGAGTATTCATTTCAACTGATGACAGTAGGCATTAAAATAAATTATTTTACATAATATTGCCGTAATAAATGTATTTTAATAACTGTTATAACTGAATTTAAAGTTATTGCAATTTTTGAAACCGACTCTGTAATAAAACCCTAACCGAACGGCTGTTTCATGAATGTTGCTGCCCGATGCGCCACTGATCTTGTGACACAATGGCGCGCAGTTGTTGTTAAATGTCTCGTTCCTCTGGTTAATCTTACTAACTTTAAACTTCCATTCCAACCGAACCAACGTATTATACGTGTTAGAAAAAAATCGTGTTATGGCTAAAATTTTGGTGTTTTGTAGTGTATGCGTTGTATCATTTTATGTCAAACGTAATTCGCCGACACAGTGATCTAAGAATGGCCCAAGCGTATTGATAATAATAACCTGTGATATGTTATTTGTGTAAGTAATCAAAATCGCTGGGTACTGCCGGACGAAGTACACAGAAACATCCCTATAGCTTGCATCCCTTTGCACGAGGATTTATTTACATAACGAACCCGGGATAGAGATAAACTACAAAACTCGGATATAATTTTTACCATTTGCTGTGAGTGTACAGTACCGGCTTACATAATTTAAAAATACGAAAGTAGGTAGTGATATATGATTTTTTATATTAACATTTTATTGGCCTATATTTTGAATATGACTTGTTCTTCGAATCTACGAGGTGTAGCAATTAAGTTCCGGGAATTTGTCAATGAAAAAACAAGCAAATTAAATTTCGCCAAAGTTTTATTATCGACCTTCATAATAGTCTCCTCCAACTCTACACAACGATTTCAACGTTGCTGCCACGGTTGGAAGCACCCTTGGTAATCCTCCGCAGTTAACTCGTTCAGCACCACGGTTGCAGCTTCTTGTACGCCGCCACGAGTTCCCTTGAGGTGCCACTTCATCTTGGAGAATAAAAAAAATCGCAGGGGGCAATATCGGGGCTATAGGGTGGGTGTGGCAACGTTGGAATGCCTTTTTGCCAAGAACTCTTGCACAATGAACGAGGAATAGGCTGGCGCGTTGTCGTGATGCAAGATCCAGCCGTTCTCGGCGAGTTCAGGTCGCACACGGCAAACGCGGACCCGCAGCCCTTCCAGGACGCCAACTGTCCAGTTCACTATCGTGAATATTCACGATGAATGATGGTGGATATCGAAAAAACGATCAACATTGCCTTCAGTCGTGACTTGGACATCCTCGCTTTCGTTGGCCGCTCGCCACCCTTTTCCACCTACTGATTATTTTGTTTACGGGTCTTGGGTCATACTCAAATATCCAGGTGTCATCTCCAGTGACCCTCATCCAGTCTCTACCGTCGCTCCGAAATCGGGACAACAAATCCTCGCAGATCGATTTTTGAATGTCTTATCTTAATTCGTCAGACAACGCACGAATGCTTAGGCGCCGGTCAGACGTGATCAGTGCACGCAAACGGTCAACATTCGTATCAGTACGAGAGGTGACGGGTGCTCCTTCACGTGGATCGTCTTCTGCCGATTCACGCCCCTCCTTGAACCGTTTTGCCCATTCAAACACGCGAGTTTTTGACATGCACTCGTCTCCATACACCACCTACAATTTTGAAAAGAGAAGTCACTCATTTTCACGACGCCACTAAAAAAGTTACTTCCGATAAATACACATACAACACAAACCAAACGTGCTATCGACTGAAACTAAAAGGAACGTCACCCCTCTTTAGAAAAGCGTTAACGAGCGATGCAGTGTTCCGAGTTATAACTAAATTGCCACACCCCGTATTATATATTTTTATATTTTCTTGTAGAAAGTGCAACATTTTTATTATTTTTAAGGAACACTTATTTTTTCTGAACTGAACACGCTATTGCTATTTTTATAAAAAATAATTTAATTTTTTGTCCAATTTGTATTTTTTACTCTCAATGTCTACCCATGAAAAAAATTCACGCTCCTCGACTAATATTATGTATCTATTAAAATCGCAAAATGCATTTAATTTATTCAATCAAAATGACTTGCGCTGTGTCTTTGTAGATGAATTTATTTATTTATTTATGCGAGATGATATTGAATTAGGGTTAAGAATTATCCAGGCATATCCAAGTCGTGGGAGTGAGGTAAAAAGTATTACCAGGCGAAGGAACTTTGTACTTTATAGCAGTCTACCTTCTCTCAGGCCACTTTAAGATGTATGTACAGGGTGTCTCAAACTCGATGCCCCAGGGCTGTTGAAAAATGCACATACAAATTTCGCTGAGAGGTTTTGAATAGGACCACGGAAACTTGCCTTTGACCTAAAAATGTTATTTTTGGAAATGTTATGACGTCATTAAATATATTTTTCCCAGAAATATACCTATATTTTTTATTTTACATTTTACTTGAAAAGTACACTTAATAAAATGTTTTCCTTGTAATTAAAATGCCATGGAAAAAGTTGACAACTGAATGTAATATATTACATTCACAAGGCTCTTAAAGGTTAAAATTCGTTGGGCACAAATGTATCCTGTAACCAGGTTACACAGCATACTGCTGCAAACACCCTTTTTAGAAAGAAAACGAATTTCGTTTTTCGTTTAAAATAAATTCGGTTAAATTTTTCAATTCATTAATGAAAAACGTTTTGAGCTGTTCCTGTTGCATGCATCTTCAAAGTATGGTATTTTTTGTGTGTAGGAGTATTTCACATGTTCAAGACATTTTAGCGTCTGCACTGACTGTAGAACTAGCACAGTAGTGCCATCTCATCGTCTTTCTTTCGTGTCGGTCAACAGAGAACCTGTTCTTAAAAATGTATAAATGGTTTTAGACTTTAAGACGGCTGCCACATGCACACCTGGTCACCTTCATTGATATTAATTACTTGATGGTAACTATTATCACTCTTACTGTATTGGATCGGTTGGTGGTAGAACGTTTTAGAGCGTCGGTATTTGAATTTTGTTTGCCACCCACCGCAAGTTTGATCCTGCGGCCGGCAGACCGTAAATCAGCTATATTTGTGGAGAGCATTGGCATATTCTCTGCGAGTATGGTAGGGTGGAAGAACGTTGGTTTGGATCAATGCGAAAGATTGATACTGGTTGGCGTTTGAATTTTTGTCGTTTTTTATTTTAACACTATAAAATTTTTTTGAGTGGCACGACAGTAATATTCACAAAAAGTATTTAATAAGCATAAAAGAAATTAATAAAAACTTTAATCATTACCGATTGTACCTGATCTAATTTTGTTAAACACTATGTATCAAACAGGCATCTAATTATTAAATATAAAATTTTTCACTAAAAGGCTACAATAAATAATGTAAATGAAATAAAATCAATAAATCATTTCTCTAGTTTCGCCGTATATTGTATACCTCAGTGCAGTTCAACAGAAATGTAAACTCGCAATGTTCAAATTAAGTTTTGCAAGTCGCTTGTTCGGGGATCAATTTGGGCCAAATTCAAAAGTATAGGTAATGATTTTACTGTACAATATGTTTATGGAGAAAATCTGAGACCACAACTGGTTCCAGTAGATAGCGAAGCTAATAAAACCAATGGTAATAGCTATTAGCCACCAAATACTATTTGTGATTTTCGTAAAATTTCTTGTAAGTAAAAAAATATTAACAAATTTGAAAAATAAATAGACAACTCCGAACCGAACATACATGTACATCACGTTGTTTGAAACACGAGCGTGCAATATATTTACACGGCGGGGTTATCTGTCATTAACGGCGATTTACAAGTTCCGCATCTGTACGGCACAGCAGATCCCAGATCGTAAACTTAAACAGCTTATTCAATTCATAGCGTGGCTGCTTTCTTGCAGTACAAATCTACACGCCATATTTGACTGTTAGATTAGATCCACAATCCTCCCATCCAGAAAAAAGGATAAGTATTTTAGAAAAGAAAAATAATTTCGACACATTTACTTTTGTCGTTGCTGCTCAGTTGTGTTGTTTTAATAGTGTGGTCACATTCTAATGGCGCTTACATTACAGGAATCTTTTTCACGTATGTACGTACCTTAACACTTAAAACGCTAACTCACTGTGGACTTGCATCAATTCCCTAGAACACTATCATCCGGTACTTCTCTCAAAAAATTGAAACACAAATGTACATTTCAGCGTGTATTAATGTTTAGAACACCAGTGTATGTACCACCAACGTATGTGCATAGAACACTAATATCGCCACGTTGCCAACTCAAAAAATGTGAATTTAAGTTGGCAGTGGTATTGAATTGATAAGGAAGTGTAATGTGTATGTAAATGTAGTTTATCGCCCGTGTTCGAATACCGCCGCCGGTAAATCGTAGATCAGCTAACTTGTGAAGAAGATTGACACCCTCTCTGCGGGTATGGTAGGGTGGAACAACGTTGGCTTAGGTCAGTGTAAGAGATTGAGACCGGTCGACGTTTGACCATCCCTCTAATTAATGAGGTTTTCCAGGTTTCCCTCATTCCTGTACTGAATGGTGGTTAGGGCCTACCAACGTAAGTCGTTCCTGGATGTAAATGAGGCCTGCTTAATAATAACATGCCGCCTCCTCTCCCGCACAAGTCTCCGAATTCTGGGCTAATCCCCGTGATTAGAATGAGGTGCAGAGATATTTTTGAATTGCAACGTTATTCCACCATGGGTGCGATATTAAATATTAAAGTTTAGGACGCAGAAATAAACGAATTCTAACCTCTAGAAGAAGTTTTGTGAATATATTACTTTCAGTTGTAGCCAACAATTAGATAAAGAACTAAAAATATTACCAATTTGGTAAGGACAGAGTATACTCACGTATACTCAAAGAGACAAAACGGTAGTGGAATATATTTTGACATGCATAAAAATGACACATAATTTACTCTGTATATAAAAGTGATACTTTAATTATAATTTACTCGGTATTTAAAAGCCTCACCTTTTTCAATATTTCTATAATTACAAATATTGTAGAATATTACCCAATGAATTTATTGTCTTCAGTGCGACCTTTAAAAATACCACTATTATATTTTTAGAAAACGCAAGCACTAATGACCGCCGCATCTAGCTATCGTACCGACAATTTGTGTTGGTTGTGGACAGTTGTTTTTTTTATGTAGATTCGCAAATAAAGCCTCCTTCTAGAGGTTATAATTCGTTGCATATAAACGTACCGCAACGCCTCGAACACTATCCACAGGCTCTTAACGCTTAGAACACTAGCATGTATTTGTACTATTTCTGCTACGTTCGTAATATTACTTCTAGTATCTATTTGTACGAAAATATCCAAAATTAAACTTCCGTAACTTGCCAACGTGCTAGGTGTTCACCTAGCTGATTGATGGCAACAATTAACAGTCTTGGAGCTTTATGGCTCGAGTCATATTAAGTTGCCCGTCGGAATATGTAGCCCTCGTGCAGTAATTGCTATTGGGGTTCTGTTGCGTGCATGCTCAGTACTCATTTGGTCCTGATTAGTACCCGAACTTATGTGCTTTCGATACATATTACGATACGTTTTTATTGTAAACGTTTTTCTGTGGATATTTCACAGATGAAATACTAAATTGTGGAATTGAATTTAAAGGAAAGGTTAAACTATGTGTAGATGTCGCTGATGCAATCGGAAGTAGAGTGGATGTTTTATCATCTTTTATCATCAAATTAAATAACGTACGTTGAAAAAATGTAACCCTATTTTTTAGATTAAATCGGTACCTAATTTAAATAAAATTATATTAAAAAGAATGTAGACAGTTGCACCGAACTATACCTGAGTTCCAAAATAGTTGAGTAAATCAGCACTTAGACGAGTACGGCAGGTGAGGGTTGCAGGAGACAAGATTCCATAGGCGTGCCACTTCAGAAGGGTTCGAAGAACACAAAATTACCAAAAATGAGTTGACGTTAAGTGAATCTAACACTTTAATAGTTTACTTAGCAATGTTATACATTAACACTTATCGTCGGCTATGATAGTGTGCACCACAGCACCAGGTGTGGCAAAACAAATTCAACATCTTTTTTTACATTTACTTCACTATCCACATCTTCATGATAGTTTCCTGTTCATTGTGATTCAAAAACAAGTACACTCTGTTCTAAAAATTCTCTTGCAATCGTGCCATACGTTTGTCATCGTATCGCCTTCATTTATCCATTGTCTTGTGAGTGTCATATTCTTCGATTGAGATCTCTGCTAATATTTGTCTTAAAAATAATTTCTTCGCCATATCACTATTTCGTCTCTTTTTGTCAGCATACTCTTTCGATTTCGTTTTATAAAACGGAAATTCATGTCACATATAATTTGCAAAATCCTAGATATTCTAGGCAAAATTTCATTCTGTGAAATCTGATTTTTTTTGTTGGAAAGTAATTTTTAATGAATCGCGTGTTTTGTGTCGTCATCAACTTCTATCTCCTTTCTTTCGCGAGTTTCCAGTATTTTTCGTTTCACAGTTGTGTATTCTTAATTATACGACACTCTTGTTCATAAACTACACATTTCAACCGCGTCACATACACTCATATTTTGGTCTCGCGCCCTAATATTTTCATACGCGTCATCCTATATTTCCAACGAAAATAAATATGAAGTTATGCTACATATTACTTTCCATATAAATCAATAGACAAACATATAATTCTAGCCAAGGCGAAAACAACTAAGAGCACACAAATTGAAAAGTACTCCCAATCAGGCTACGTGCACGCATTTTTGAAGTCGCTGAATCCAAATCCAGAGTTTGTTTGACCCCATCACATTAGGATCAAAGTTATTTGAAGGTTAACTTTCGTATATCAAATGATATCCCATTTCTGATTCCTAATTCTGAAAGAGCAAGCAATTTTACGTTTGGAAGCAAAGTGGGGTAACTGTAGGGATTATCTGAATATCAAATCTCTTTCTCTCCCCCTTCTCTCTCTCTTCCCCCCCTTTTCCTTCTCTTTCTGTCCCTCTTCATCTCTTTCATCTCTTAAAGTAGTTCGATAGGGACTGCTTGATTTTCAGATGATTTCTTGAGGTCATTTTGAGCCATTGGTTACATCGTACTCGAATTTCTCTAAACTTCGTGTTTGGACCCATTGTACCAATTTCTTCGAATTATGCCATCATCCATCCCTACAGAGCATTTGGTCCACTTAGGATAACGCCATTAACATATTTTATTAAAATGACTAATTCCATTTAAAACGAAACCTCAGAGAATCAATTTTACTATAAACTTAATTTCTGTCTAAAGACAGTTTTGGAATGTTGAGCCGAGTGTTGAGCACTACCTACACTTCATAACTAAATCAGTTTCATTACTTTTGATGTGAGTGCACAATACAGAATGTCCCATAATTAGCCTGCTAAGCTTCAACCTAAGGATTAAAAATAAGTAAAAGGATAAAAATACGGGTTGCAAAATTTCTGCTAAGAGGAATACACCCGTCTAGAGTCGTTTTTTAGAAATACCTCTCAGATGAATAAGTAAAAAGAAAAATGTCGGAAATACATGATGTATGATATGTAAGATCGGTTCAAACATTTTAGTGAGGGTCGTCATAAATAGTTGGCGTCTAAGATAAAAAGTGCCCCAACTCTTCTTGGTTAATATTTTTCAATTATGATTCAATATTGTAGTTTTCTGCTTAAAGAAAATTGATGGTTAAGTTCAATAAAACACTTCTTTTTCTAAAAAAATCTATTTTATGTTATGTTACCCTCGTTTAGGACTAGTTATGAAATATTTTCACCGCTTTCGTTTTTGTTTGACGCGAGTTCTGAACAGCGGAACGAAGACGAAGGCGTAATATTTCGGATTTAGACGCCCAAGCCCTGATAAAGACTTGAATATATATTTAGTTTGTACTTTTGCAAGAGTGACCTCTTTCGGTGGCAATGAGACGCAAATTCGCGATGAAAAATGAAAATGAAAAAACTGTTTCAGTTCTGAAAGAAATTTACACGTTGATTAAAAGGTGTCGGCACTGTCCAAGTCGGTCCTCTCTCCATTTCGCCCCTAATTTCTTGTCGGCGCACTTTCTCTTGCCTACCAACTCGACATAGGTCGCGGCTTTTATTAATTAAATTTTAATTATTATAAACTTGTTAATTTATACAAAATATATATAAAGTCCATAGAACTCATAAAATATATAGAACTCTAAAAGAAGTACCTAAAATAGTTAACCTATGGATAAAACACGAGTTTGGTAATATTACAGCTTTTATGAGTTGATGAGTCATTCTAATGGGCGGGAATTTTGAAATATGAAAACTGTACGTCCAATTCATAGAAACATATTATTTCTATGGTCCAATTGCAAACATTCCGTTGCTGTTTTCTAAGCTCCTCCATAGTCTGATTATGTTTAAGTGTAATGTTAAGGCTTTTGGCCTATACAGAGTGATTCAGTCATAATGTCATTAATTTCGGAAGGTCTGATAAATACAGAAAATCGAAAAAAATTTACTCGACCTTTCAAAAGAACGCTACAAATGTTCTGATGACGCATACGAGCATATATAGAAGTCCAGCAGAGTTGCCAGGACAACATGAACAGCATGGTCGGTACTGAAGTGATCTTTTTCTAATGACAAATTTCTTATTTGTAATCTAAAATGTATATACAGGGTGAACCTTAAATAAGTACAAATATTTTAACCAGCAGTATAGTTCAGTATGTAGAACACATAATAGTTTTTTTTACAAAAAAAGTCAGAAATAATAAAGTAAAATTTTAAATAAATTTCGTAATTTTTATGTAGAAAACTTACTGAGGACCGCTGGCCAGACCGCCACTTTCATACTTTTATGAGTCATAGTGCTGCAGACTAAAAGTGTGGTTCATAATGTTGCCAGTGTTACACAAATATTGATTGTGGGAAAATATCTCAACTTTTTATATTATTTTTATTATCAAACTGTCATTGACTGTCATGACAGATTATCGGAAGCCCAAGTCAAACTTGCTAACCCCACATAATGATGAAAATAGCAATAATATTATTGTCTTGCGAAAGTTGCTAAAAGTTAAACACTTCCATTTTTAAATAATAAACGCGTGAATTTTCTGTTTATAAAAAATGTTTATGGTCACCTCCTCCCCTCATTACCATTTCACCTCACCAATAAAGTACGTCTATGTACAAACATGAAACTCAAAACAGATTCTCTACTCAGTTATCCAGAATTTGATCTATAATCATTTTTATTACACTCCAACTGATTTATCACAAGACTAATGTCATTATCACTGAACTCATCACTCTCACTGCAGGCTCACTCCACTGTCACTATCACTGCACTTCACTAAGAATGCACATCACTCACTGCACTGTCAGTATCACCGGTATCATAGCACTCTTCTTGTTTGTGGACGACCCCGATCATGGTTTTGATGTTTAAAAGATTCATGGCCCCTTAATCCTTGAACAATATTAATAAATGTACATTCATTTGGTATATTTCTTTCTCCTCCATACCAATCTGCATATAATCTTTTTGCAGCAAGTGTATTTTCGTTGCTTAAAAAATATCCTTTTAGCATGTCAACCTTTTCACTGTTGAATAATGCGCCATATTTGCTGTCTAAATGTATGATGCATTTTAGACATTTTTTCTTGATATTAAACGCATACGTCAAGCTGCTTATTTTGTTATTTAATATTGTGTGTATCTTTATTTTTAAAATTTGTTTCACTGATTAAAGTGCGAAGTCACTTCATGGTTCTTGATTCGAAATGGTTAATACTGATTCATTTGGGGTTATGTGGTGAAAATTAAATTTAATATGTTGTGTGAAAATCATAGTTTTTCGTTATTCTTCATAAAATAACTTAGTTACTATAGTAGTCAGTTCAGAAGTTAAAACTTATGTTAATATTGCTGCGTATCATACCACATACCCAATTTTACTGTACTTATGCTTAAAACAAGTATTTTTAAAATAGAATTAACCGTATTACTTTACTATTACGTTAAAGGAAACGTAATATTTATATTGGAGGAGATATGGCAACTTCGCAACAAATCATATGGTTTATTAGGTTGGTTATGACAGATCTGTCAGCGGTCCTCAAAATGTTGATCTATATGACGAACTACACCAGCAGTTAAAATATTTGTACTTAAGGTTCACCCTGTATGCATTTTGTATATTAATTACATATCTGAGTCACCCCGTATATTTTATGATTTCTATGATAAAACCTCATTTTCGAAAATTCGACTGTTTGTGTATTATAATGTATGTTTATGCAATAGTTATTCTAATATATTTATCAGTGTTTCATTGTATGAAACCTAAAATTTTAAAAAATTACAAAAGTATTTGTTTTGAACGTAGGTACTTGAAAAACTATCCAAAAGAACATTTATTCGAATATTGCCTAATACTGTTAGAAACTATATAAAACGTTAACAATATATAAAACCGATATGAGCAAATTTGTCGCCTAAATAAAGTATGTCTGATATAAAATTTATGGTTGTAACACAACCTTGCCCGTTGTTTTATCTTGTTCGTAGAAGACGAGGGAATCAAACTGAATTGTTCCTTATATCCAGATAAAAAATGATGATGGCCTAACGAAAATCGCCAAAAGTTCTCTAGAATTCCCGAGAACGCCTTGTTATTTTTAGAATGCTCATAAAATTGTATTAGCGGAAGATTAAATCAACCTATTTTTTTGTTAGAAGTTTTTTTCAACTGAATATGTCGGAATGACCCATGTAGTAAATTAAAAGTTAATTATAAACAATAATAATAACAATATTTATTCATCCTTCTAGATCATACAGCAATGATATAGGATAAGTCGATGTTAGAGAGTACAATTTTTTAACACAATTTACAAACACATCAACCATATTAACAGCAACACACAATAAAAGCCACACTATGATCAGTCAATAAAGTTTAAAATTTCTTATCCATAAATTCCGAGACGCTATAGAAACATCCATCAGACAAAAATTGTCTTAGTTTACGTTTAAAAGCCTTTGGATTAATCTCCAATCTCACACATTCGGGCAGATGGTTAAAGAGTTTCATACCCATATAGACTGGGCTCCGTTCATATAGACTAGTAGCATGTTTAGGTGGCCTAATAGAATTAGATGCCCCAGTAAAATGATCATGATAATCAGAGTTTCTATAATAATCTAGATAATGACTCTTAACATATAGAACGCATTTGTAAATGTATATAGAATAAAATGTGAGGATATTATATTTTTTAAAATGTGCTCTACAGGTTTCCTATTTTAAATTAAAGATCAATCTTAGAATCCTCTTTTGAGGCACAAAAACTCCAGAGGCAACCCCTACACCCCCACAGAATAATATTATACGAAAGATGAGGGTAAACAATGGCATAATAAACATTTATTAACTGAAAAGGATTAAAGATATTCTTCAGTTGTAAAATAGCATAGTAGCTACGATTTAATTTTTTACAGACTTCTGTCCACAACCAAACCTAAAAATTTTATAGATTTTGAAAAATGTATTTTAGTATTGTTAACTAAAGCGGGCTTTACACTAACAATTTATTGACGAAGAAATTGATAAATTAATTTATCAATTTCTTCAAGGTCGCACTTTGCTTTTGCACTTGTTCAGGGTTTTGTCAAGTTTCTTAACAATTTTGGTGTCAGATGTCACCCGTACCAATGTAAAAGTAATTTTAACTTTTGACGTTATATCATTTCCATTTGCTTACAAAACAAAAACTATTAAATGTTACGGTAATCTCAATTTTTGCATTTATTTTAGGTTGGTATTCCTGAATTGAAGTAAAAATTGACGAAAAATTAGGACAAGTTTTAAGTCGTCAATAACTTGACGAAGCCACTTGATCAATTAATTGACAAAGAAATTGTTACTGTAAAGCGGGCTTAAGATTTCTCCACAGTCGGAAAGCTGTCCCCTGGCAACAAATTGCATACAGGTAGTTTTAGTTGCATTTACAATCAGTGAATTCCTCTCGCACCACCAGGGAAATTCCCTGGAAAGAATATTCATTTTTATAATGAGGTCTTTGTGAGAATCAGCATCAGTTGCCAGAGTGGTATCGTCAGCATGTAGAACTAAGTGCCTTGTACTTACAAACTTTGATAAATCATTTATATATAATAAAAAAATTAAAGGGCCAAGTATAGACCCCTGAGGTACACCTGTATCTACATAGTGAGGAAGAGATCAACTTTTACTATTATTTCTCTGACCTCAAGATAAGAGGCAAGCCAAGTCAAAAATGTTCCCTTAAAACCCAAATCCTTTAATTTATTTAACGCGATATTAATGTTTACTGCATCAAAGGCCTTTGAAAGATCAAAAAAGAGCGCACCAACACACCTCCGCTCATCTAGCGCCGTGTGGATATAGTTGTAAAGCGCGATAGATGCTCTCTCCGTCGACTTTCCAGGCAAAAAACCATGGTGATGCTCAGCTATAACATTGTACTTGTTTATGAAAGATATCATCTGCCTATAAATGCACTTTTCAATCACTTTGAACCGTTATTGGGGGCAATAGTGAAGCACAAATGTCGATGCTGACCAGATCTATATGGTCAATGTTGATCAGTTTGAGACATCTTCAAAATTAGGTTTATTGTCAATAAAAAAACATTAGTTTAATTAAAGCGATTGAATTTATTTCATTAATTACAAAAAACGCTTGTGTACATCGAACAATGTAATTGATACGTACTAAGTGGATTTATGAATTTCAGTCCCCTTTAAAAGCTAAATAATGTAATAAAACATTGCATATAATAATTATAATCGAGTTTTATATGCTTTTGGAATTTACTTAACAGTGTGGCCCACTGAATACTTACCACCCAAGTTTTCCTCATTTTGATGCAAAAATTTAAAAAAAGCGCTCGGACTCGTCAACTTTTGTTTTGAGGGGGGCTTAGTTTATGGATATACAGGGTGTAAAGAAGAAATACAGTGTCGCATGCGCTCAGAACTCCCTGTACATTTACAAAAAATCTTATACAAAATTTGAATACGAAATAAATAAATTAGCGTAGAAAGTGAAATAAAAAAACTGCTTTCTCGAGCGTATAACTTCTTAAAATTAAGATCAAATTTGTGGTGTTTTTTTAGGTACAGAAATCTCGAAAAATTAAACGTAGAGCAAAAATAAAATTCTTAAAATTAAAAAAAAAAACGTATTTTGAAAGATTTCTGTACCTAAAAAATTATTGGTCAGACCGCTTTCAGCCGTTATACTGCGATGCCTTTGAATATTCGCAGGTGATATGAGATAACATTGCTGTTTGTTAAACTCTATATTATTCAGTTCTTAAATGTCTAAAACTTGTACTTGTATTTGGAAAAAAGCACTATTTCAAGAATACGGCACACTTAAGGACGCAGGACGGTACTAACGTAAGTTAATTTAAATCATCTTATTTTTTTCTAAGAAATCTAATCTTAAATTATGACGCATTCTTAATAAACACTCTGTACATATTATATTAGTTAAATACACACAGCGACTACAACTTGCATAGTAGTTTATACAAACAATTCAAATAATTATATAAATTTTTAAAAATTCATCACCCTGTATTTTCTAAACCGTTAGTTAACACACGTGTTTATGAGACTGAATTGCATCATATTTGATGTTCTATCTTGCTCTGCATTTTTTTGACACGTGTTACGAATGAAAAATAAATGTATATATAAATTATAAGTCGATAAAAGTACAGTGCATATTGGTTTTCACTATACACGTCTTCAATCTTGTTCGTAGACAAAGGCATTATATCGATTTATCTAATTATATTAGGTAGGTCACAGCGCTGTAGATTAGTATTTTTTTTGCATATCTGACACACTTCCATTAATGAATTGATAATTCTTAGTAAGTATTAACAGGATATTGTACAAAAGTTACATTAGTGTATGTTATTCAGACGTCTGTATAAATCGGAATTAATTCATTTAGATAATATAAACGGGTTTTTAATTATTGTTTTGATGGTATTAATTAATATATTGCTTTTTTAATTACCCTATACATTCGTAACCTACACAATCGCTAAATACATCCAATAGTCTGTCTATGAACTCTAATACTGCGTTTAAATCATCACCCTCGAAAGATCGGGAACACCTCGAATCTTCCACACAATTCCAGTGCTGGAATGTGTTTCATCCAGCCACATTTCGAAGATCATGTTCGAGGCAATAATTAGTCAGTTTTTTTTCAATAATAAATGTATCAATTAAATCATATCAGTTTCTTTTTTACGCATATAATTTTTGTGAGACGTGCTTAGATTTAATTGGCAAATAAATTAATTTGGAAGTGGAAAACCGGCCTATAGAATTTTGTTCTGATTTCTAGAGATAGACGAAACAGAAAGCCTCTTAAAGTTATATTTCGTTTTGTTTTACATTTTAGATCGTTTTATGCGTAAAGAAAAACAAAATGTTTGGTGTGGTATTTGTGTGTGGTGCAATTAGTCGATACTATCGGCCATTTTTGGCACAGTCCCACTCGAAATTAATTTATTTGTCAGTTTACATTTATCACTAATGTATATATTTTTAATGAGTTGAACGGAGAATGGCGAATAAATTTATTAAAAGGTGAAAAAAAAAACGGCGCTTAATGTAATAAAAGTCTCTAAATTAATTCTAAATCGTCGTCATTCCCTTGCTTTCATTTATTTGAAAGAGTTCCGGTGAAAAATGGACTTTGTTTTCTAAGTATCTTATACTTCTATATTACGTAACATTTTATTTAGAATTTCTTTCACGGAAACGACCCTATTTCCTCGTGCTAAATAACTTTAGTCACGGTCGCGATAATTGTTTAGTGATTGTAGCGAATCCAATATACACAACCGTGTAGGACTGGTTGCCTAGTATTGCTGATGGGATTTATCGTAAATTGCAAATTTGATTTCGGTGTATGTACAGTGTAATTAAAATTGTATCCCGAATTATTCGAGGTTTTATTTGTTTTATAGTTATTTCAGCATTTAAATACAACATTTTGTACACTTGTTAAAGTCTCATGGATTAAATTTACGTAAGTTTTCTATAAATGAACACTAATAAATTGTTGAATACAAGGGAATGATGCTAGAATTTACTTCATATTCTGCTTACATACCAGGTGTGGCAATTAAGTTCCGGTAATTTGTCAGTGAAAAAAACAAGCAAATTAAATTTCGCCAAAATTGTATTATCGACTCACAATAGTCTCCCTCTAACTCTACACGATTCCAACGTTGCTCCCACGATTGGAAGCACCCGCTCCGAATGCGGGAGAACAAATCCTCGCAGATCGACTTTCGCATATCTTTCTGTTCATGGGTGAGAACTTTTGGCACCATCTTTGCGCACATCTTTCGTATATTCAAATTTTCGTGTAAGATCTCGTCAGACAACGCACGAATGCTTAGGCGCCGGTCAGACGTGATCAGTGCACGCAAACGGTCAACATTCCTCCTTCACGTGGATCGTCTTCTACTGATTCACGCTCCTTGAACCGTTTTGCCCATTTAAACGCGTGTTTTCGACATGATCTCGTCTACATACACCACCTTCAATTTTCGAAGGATTTCCGAGGGTTTTTCAGAACATGGACTCGGATAAACCGCTGTGTGACGTCACTATCTGCTATAGCATTCCCTATTAAAAAATAGTAATGATAAAAAAAATGTTATACTCATATCTTTCCTATTTTACAAATTATGAAGTTTCTCATCCAATTCATTGAAGAGGACTAAATTTATGAATAATTCATAAATGTGATATAATTTTTTTAATTGAATTATGCATTATTGAAAAATGATCACAATCTACAAATCTCGCGAAATAACATTTGGCTTCAAATTTATGAATTTTTCAAAGCAATATCTTACTTTTATCTAACTTTAGTATGAAATATATCAAAGCAGATTTTGGCTAAAGTACGTCATATATCTAGATTTATTATAAATTATAAGTTTATGATTATTCACCTTATTAAAAAATAATAATGATAAAAAAAAAATGTTACACTCATATTCTCTCTTATTTTACAAATTATGAACAGTTTCTCATCCAATTCATTGAAGAGCATTAAATTTATGAATAATTCATAAATGTAATGTAAATTTTTTAACTGAATTATATTGTCATAGAATTTGCGCCACTCACATCCAATTCGACGACTGTGGTACCGCGAAATGCTAAGATTGCCCCGATCGCCCCTACGCGATTCTGGTAAACAAACAAAATGCCGTGTATCGAGGCGGGACTGAAAAAATGGAGAAACGACGAGAAGCGTTCGAGTCGTTCGAGAAAATGGATCTAGAGATACTAGAAAATACCTGGAACATTCGTTTGATCTATAAAAGAAGATAAACGGCCGAGTTAGTCTTGTATTACAGTCTTGAATTGGAGTGTTTAGAGCGATTTAGATAGCGATTAAAAGTGAAATAGTGTTTAGTTGAGTAATTAGTATTCAGCTGTGTACAGAGTAGCTAATAAAGATAAGTGATTAATTAACGGATTGTTTTTCTGGCAGTAGTAAAAGTCGGGTAGGAAACCCATGGCAATATATTACTGAAAAATTATCAGTCTATAAATCTCGCGAAATGACATTTGGTTTCAAATTTCTGAATTTTTCGAAGCAGTATTTCACTTTTAGTTTGAAATAAATAGAATTTTTCAAAGTAATTAAAGCAGATTTTTGTCTAAAGTGCGTTGGGCATAAACCTAGATTTATTATAAATTATAAGTCTATGACCCTATTAAAAAATAATGGTGATAAAAAAATGTTACTCATATCTCCCTTACTTTACATATTATGAATAGTTTTCATAATAGTTAGATTTTTGTCAGAGTGCGTTAGCCAAATACCTTAGACTTATTATAATGTCTATGGTTGGCCATGACTAATAATATAATAATTAAATACGGAAAAACAGACACATATACAAACAATTTACAAGAAAAAAATTATTTGAAAAAAGCCTTTGACTTGATAAAAAAATAAAAGTAAGAAGGCCACCAGCAAAACCTACCACCTTACCTATAATTACTTATTTTTTATTATTTTCAACTAAATTAATTAAAGGCAACAAGAGCATCATTGCTTTCATCACAGTTTTTGTCATTAGCGATCTTCTGAAAGATTTGATAATAAAATTTATCAAATAATACGAAAATGTGGCATACGTAAAATAACACACCAAATTGAATAATACGTCTTGGAATCATTTGAAAAAAAAAACACTTTTATCCAAGTTTGAATCCTTCTACCCTTTAAACAAGGCAGTTAACCACAGCTCAAATCCCATATGGAGTAACAATGAAACACTATTACTCAAGCGATTAATGTTTTTTCTTGGTAGGCGTTTTACAAAGAAAACTCGTTTTTATCATTCACATTGCAATTTAGTCAATTGTTTAGCAAGCTCGTAACGATCGAACACCATTCCTCATCTTAGCGAAATATACACTACCCCTCTGGTTTTTCGTGTACGAGTACCCTGTTAAAAGTAAATTTTCGCCTTCGTCGTTTCACCACACTAAATCAATATCAAGGGTTTACGCCGGCATCCGACTATAAAATATAATGCAGGCCACTTTAAATCGTACAGCTGGAAGTTGCTATTTGTGAATGAATTGTTGATCAAATAATTTCCATCCGAGAGAGATCTTTGAGGAAAAGCAGGTGAAAATTAAATGAGCGTCTAGAGATTCTAAATAAGTTGGCTCACTGCACACGAAAATTTCCCTCCTGTTGATTTGCCCTTGCCGATCAGCTTAAAATCGACCCCCGGCTTAGCCGGCGATTCGTATTTATAGACACAACATCAAGTCTTGTTAAAGAAATCTTTTTTTTTTTTGTGAAAAGAATATGTTCGATGAACTAAGTACTTAGAAAATTAAAAACCAGCAAATGTGTGACAATTTTTGGCAAAATTTATTAAAATCAAAAAAAAAAAAAGTAAGTTCTCTACTTGACTAATAGTTGGTATGACCTCCACTACGTTCCAATAGCATGTTGACACGTCTGTGCATTGAGATAGTCGAGCGGTTAACTATCTCTTGCGGAATATTGTTCCATTCCTCTTCTGCCGCCACGACAGACTCATCTGCAGTCTGAGGTGGAGGAATATGATTATGAATGGCTCTAGCAACGAAATCCCACATGTTTTCAATAGGATTCATGTCAGGAGAGTTGGCTGGCCAATCTAATCTATTGATATGTCCTGCTTCGAGTGTCTCTTGAACCCTTCTTGCGCGATGTTGTCAAGTGTTATCGTTCATAAACACAAAAGTTTCACCTAATTCAATAACTTGTTCGGTGTAAATTTTACTGGTCATATTCTGTGATATGTGAATTAATGGGGTGCGGCGGTCAACCCCAAAACATTACGGTACCCCCTTCATACGGAGCAACTTCACGGCGAAAATGAAGTCGCTGTTGACGACCTGGTTCCCTCCAGACTCTTTGTCGATTGTCATCAGTAACCAGTCCAATTCTGGTTTCTTCGGTAAATAGGACCCGCCGCCACCGGCTAAAAGCCAACCCCTATGCTCTCGCGCCCACTGGAGACGGGCAGTACGATGCCTTGGAAGTAGAGTGGAGACCCGTAATGGTCTTCTAGCACGTAAATTTGCGTTGTGGGTCGTCTTCGGATAGTAGGTGTCGATATAACACGACGAAACGTACCTTGAAAGTGGGCCCTGAAGCTGAAGATGTGCGGTGTCTACGTGCATGTTGCACCAAATACCGATCCTCCCTTTCATTAGATACTCGAGGACGTCTGTTTTCCACTGTATCAAATTTGTTATATCTTTGTACTATCCGTACAACAGATGATCTAGGAATGTTCGATATCTGATGATTATAATGTCCTGCATCATGTAAAGCTGTCATTCTTACTCGGGTAAACGCAGAAAATTCACGTCCTGGTATTATAATGTACAAAAATTCAAAGAAACACTAGGCTGAATACACTGCCAAACTGACCAGATTTGTAAAAATATTGGTAATAAAGTAAAGGTTCATGGTTTGCAAATTTTTATTGTCTTTTTTGTTCCCTAAGTAAATGTACTTTTTTTACCACATTAAGAAAAACCATTAGGTTTAATCGAATCATTTTATATACAGGGCGTCCAACACTTTTGATGGTGTGTGTAGTGTGTGTAGTTTGATAAGCAGTGACCGGTGTAGGCGTTGTACTAGGTGCCAAGATAAATTTAGATTAGAATTAAATTTATTGCACGGTGATCATGTCTTCTCGACTTTATTGTCATGTTAATGATTATAGAATTAATTTACAGAGACATTTCTGATATTTTGTTTGGTATTAAACAAATTTATAATATTACACCAATTTAACAGTACAAACATTTGATTACCAAAATGTATTAACAGAAGGAAATGTACAAGGTCTTCATGGGCCATTTGGTGGTTTGACAGTGGTTCAGAAATGCAGATTATTTAATAAATATAATATATAGGTATCTTTAGCAAATATTTGTATAACTAATTTTAATAATTTTTGTACTCGCAGTAGCTTTTAAATACACGTTTAAATTTCCCATATAATTATTTTTGTATCTCCGTCATAATTTAATGGAGTTGCAATAAAATTATATCAATTAAAAATTTTTACGAATTAAAATTTACGAGTTTTCATATACTCTTAAATTTTCTTAATCTAATTGAAATTTTAAGGCAGTTTTGTTTATTCGCACACTTTTTTGTGTTTATACTATCTATCGTATTATTATTATTTTTTTTCAATAACAGTAATGTAAAATTTTTGTGACAAAAAAATTTCTCAAATTTTTCAAAAAAACCCTCTAAAAATTTGCGCAGAGAACTACTTCTAAATTTGTTCATTTGTTGTTTACACTTATCCAACACCCTGTATATATGTATTAATTTCCGGAATTGGAAAATTAGAGTTAAAATCCCTCAGAAAAAAAGGGCAGTGAAAATCACTCAAGTTTCACGTAGTTTCAAGCAACAACATTGTAAGAACTTTAAAAATTATTTTGCGCCAATATTTATATTGTATTTTAAATTACCATGTATAAAACCTTATTTCCGGAAATACGCATTTATTTCTGTTATTATAATTCTGTTTTTTTTTTATAAATTATATCTTCAAGCTATTATACGGATGTCTCAAGTATTACTGGCATCCTTGGAAGGAGTGATTGTACAGTCAAAATAAATGAGTTTTATCCAAATATATCTATATCTAGAAGTCAATCATTTCCTATATACATGGTGTTAAAGATTTTAAAATTTTTATTATATTTTTTATTTATTTTCTCTGATCCTGCTTGATAAAACAATATTAATTCTAGGTTGTCATGAGATACCTTAGGTCTAATTATTCAGTATGTTTAAATTTTCCCATTGTCACCAGTGGCGTAGAAATCTTGTGCCACTCTTTTATTTACAATAAAAATAGTACGCTACTGTCCTAATTATAAAAAAACGTAAGATACTTTAAGTGTTGATTATTTTGAAATAATTATTCTTTGCAATTTCCTTTAAAATGCATTGTATTGAAGTAATTGTTCATGTAAAATATCACTGCATTTTGTAGTTTGTGCATATTTGTATTAAAAGCTGAAGGAACCTAAAATTTTTCACGTCGTCATAATTTATTATTTTGAGTAATTTTTTCAAGTAACATTTTTCTGTATTTTTTGCTGTAAAAGGCGCTTTACCTGAAATCAAAACAATGTTTCCTTCGGTGCACTGAATATTTCAAATAGGTTTACTCGTAACCGGTTAGCCTGACGACTTCAGCAACGTATACCCTTTTCACATAAAGAAGGTAGAAGATCGATTGTTTTAATAGTCAAACGTATACACTAAGCCATTTAAAAGAAGCATGATATGCCATTAGTGTCGCTCTCTAGTAGCGTCAAAATTTGGATTTTAAAAAAAAATGTTTTTAAATATCGAAGTCAACTTTGGACTAAAGTAAGTTTAGCTGTATTGCATTATTTTGTCGTCAGGAAACTTCTCTTGCCTTATGGTGCATTAATTTTGGGACACCTTGTATTAATGCAGTATGATAACTCACCACGTAGAAACTACGAATTGCAGAGATATTTTTAAAGAACAGTTATTTAAATTTGATGCATTTTAAAGAAAATTTTAAATAATAATTATTTGTTCAAAATAATCAGTATCAGTAATCAGTTTAAAGTATCTTTTTTTAATTAAGACTGGCATACCATTTTTATTTTATATAAAATAAGAATGCCACAGGGTGATAATGGGAATGTTTAAACATACTGAATAATTAGACTAAAGATATCTTATTACAACCTAGAACTATTGCTGTTTTATTAAGAAAGTAAACAAAAAAATTTAATCCAAATTTCGAAATTGTTGACACTCTGTATCTCGATAACGGTGAACTTTTAGATATATTTGGGTAAATCTTATTTATTTTGACTGTACAATCACCCCTTCCAGGGATGCCAGTAATACCCGAGACACGCCGTATATGTATCCTCACTCAGTGATAAAATGTTGAATTAATACAAATTTTAGTAAGTATCAAAGCAGATCAGATAAATAACCCTCGTAGAAGCGCTAACCAGTAAAACTTAGTGTACAAGTTGTTGATAACCCTCGTAAAGTTTAATTCAGCGGGTATGTACAATCGCTTGCAATAATAATGACACTCCCTTAAAACAGTTTTTGAACTTCTGGAAGTTCTGAGTAGAAATTTTATTAAATCTCTATTGGGAGTGAAACAACTAATAACTAATATTAAAATTTTAAAGTAGATTTCATTACGAATACGTCAGAAGTTGCAAACGATTGTAAACGATTTATAACTCGCTGGACAAAAAAAATACTTGGAATTGCAGCCAGATCGCGTCTGCTCTCACTATCGATTCACTACGCAGGCGTAAGAGCCGATTTTATATACAGGGTGTTCATTTATTTATCGGCTAAACGTTGCTAAATCAACCCGTACGTTCTAAAATATGAGGGTGATATTGTTTCACACGTATACCGGGTGGTCATGATATATTACGTTAGTTTCAGTCTAGATAGAGTGGCCTTGAAAATGCAATTTTAGCTTTTGTTGCAGAGGGAGAGGAAACAGAAGAAGCTTTACTCTGAGGACTGGGCGTTGGGCGACGAGGACATCGAGGGGCGACGGACGTTTAATCTACAGGACAAACTGGACGACCCCGCCTTCTCGTCCAGCAACATCGTCAAGGAGATGCACGGCAACGAGCTCAACGTCGCGTACTTCCAGAGGCACGGCTTCAACACCCCACTACTGTTCAAAGAAAAGACTGGATTAGGTGAGTGCTTCAATTCGGTTGTTTATAGTGCTAGGCTTCAGAGGGGAATACAATTGAATTAGTGTTTTGGTTTAAATAAAAAAAGTATATTTGAACCACATCTACAAGTTACTACCTATTTCTTTTCTAAGTAGGCTTGTGTTAAATTTTCCTGTGTCAATAAATATCAGCTTATTTGGGTGCGTGTGATTTATTATTCGGTCAAAATTATTAGCTAATGATCAAAAAAGCCACGAGATAATTTTTCCAACGGTGAGATGCGTGATATAATTTGTGTTTTTCCTCAGGCTAATTTTAAGTGCAATTAACTCCGATAAAGTTAGGCGACCTAAACAAGAGTACATTTTTTATGTAGAATTGAACGTTCTTTTAGATTTCTTACTGTTTTGAGCTCAACAGATATAAAAAATATGTTTTGATTTACTTAAGTAATACGGTGAAACCAGCGCCCTCTAGCAGCAACGTCAAAATAAGCTACAAATTCATAATTCTCACACTAAAAAACTCAACATTATCAATTATTGAGAAATTTTGGAATAAAATTTAAACCTTGAACACCCTGTATTTCTTAAACCCGCCACTTTCGTATAAGGTATGATGAGCCAAACATAATAGTTTGGTGTCTGGTATCTTCAACTTAGTGTTGACCTATTATTTCTATTCAGGGTGTCTTGAAATTAATGGGACAGTTCGGATTAATCGCAATATTTTGATGTCTGTGTCCCATTAATTTCGACACCCTGTATATGAATCCTTACGTACTACAAAAGGGAAGAAATGTCTAAAAGAAGTCTAATAATTAATTATCTTATTTTCTTAATAAAAAAATCCTTCATTTCATTTTTTAATAGTATGTCACTTATTATTAGACCCAACATACCCTATATGACTGCTCGGCAGAGAACGTTCTCTCAAAGTATGTAAAAATATACAAGGTGTTCTATTTAAATTAAGTGAGATGGCAATTTTTTGGATTTGTTTTCCTACTATCATTTTCGAATATTTCACAAAAAATCATCGTTTGTATGTCACATTTTTTATAACTCTCGAAATAAAACGGGGTCTAAATATAGTGAATCACACGGTACATTGTTGAGGTAGTTTTTTTCATAAGATTCACGTTAATTCTTAATTTTTTACTTATTTATATGTAACAATCGTGACCGGTTGCGTAACGTTAAAACCTCATCCCTGTACATTTATAGATCAGTTGTTCCGGATCAATTTCGCGGCCTCTAAATTTCCCCTTGGAAGTCCCAAAGGAGTCACCTTACGGGACGTGGGTAGGGAACATGGAACAAGGCTCGGAACACATAACGTACTTCTGAATTTTGCGCGCAACAAGTTTTGTAATACAGTGCGTATATTGAGCTATTTAGAAAAATAGAGTGACTTTCGCCAAAATAAGAGTACGCCAAGGATCGGTTCTGTGTTTTAAATAAATTCAACTTGATGGGCGTAAAGTTATATGAAGTTTGAAACACACTGTACAATATATGTACAGGGCCTAGTGCGATGAAATACTGAAATTAATAACAATTTAAAATTATTAAATATAATTTACTTGTCATAAATCGATATTACAAATATATCTCGAAATACTACTACGCGAAGTAGTAAAGTTACATCTATTATGGGTGAAACATAATATTTTGGTGTCTAGTATTTCCAGCTTAGTGTTAACCCATTCTTTCTGACTCACCCTATATAAATTATATTCACGAGTTAATATACATGCTTCTAAACGGCGGTGAATATTCGCAGCAAAAATATACTGGACACTCACAGCAGATCTGCTAATTCTTGATTTGAATAAGACGTTTTTAAATAAAACAACGTAAATCAATGTACAGTCGACGAGATACTTTCGCAAAGTGTCGTTAAGTGCAATGAACTAGTGACGTAGTTGGTGCATTGTAAACAGTTGGTACAGTTCGGTCTAAGCTTATTATATTTCTGACACGACACTTCAGACAATAGATCGGTTAATGAAAATTGTTCATTTGAGAAGTACCCTGTATATGTTGTTACTTTGACATAACGGAAAATCATTACGATATGTTTACCCAATAATTTTTTTTTAGTTATTTAGTTATTTTCTTATTAAATTTCGTGTTTAGGTATTTTTCAAACAAATTTCTAAAATAAAGTATTTGATAAACATTTAAAGTAATGCTACCCTGTTCTAACCAAGCCTAACATTTTTAATTTCTTTCAACGCCCTTATAATAATTATTCTAAATTTGTCCACTGGTCATGACATTTTAAAATGAGCAAAACGTATTAAGGATAGGGATGTTCACAAAAACAATAAATTCTGTTTTAACGTCATGCAATGATTTAAACTAGGCTTATAATCACATCTGCAATTACTAGGGAGTCAGAATAGCCAGTGGCGTGTGTAAAAACGAAACTATAAGTATTGTTCTATATAAATAAGTACTATACGAGGTGTGGCAATGAAGTTCACAATAGTCTCCCTCTGACTCTACACAACGATTCCAACGTTGCTCCCACGGTTGGAAGCACTCTTGGTAATCCTCCGCAGTTAACCCGTTCAGCACCACGGTTACAGTTTCTTTGACTTCCTGTATGCCGCCAGGATGAGTACCCTTGAGGTGCGACTTCATCTTGGGGAATAAAAAAAATTCGCAGGCCGTTCTCGGCGAATTCGGGTCGCACACGGAAAACTTGGGCCCGCAGCCGTTCCAGGACTAGTCGCGTCAAATTAGCATTTCACTTGTAACTTTTTGCGGAGAGGTCCGATTAAGATGCGGTTTTCTGCAAAATATTCAGCAATTTTTTTTATAACAAAAGGTACATCTAACCTCTGCACGCTCGCAAATTTTTAATTTTTTTATTTAACAAATGACTCATTTTTGTTGAACAAAATGCAAATGTCACAGGATTCAACGAAAATGTCTGAAAAATGTTCTCTCGGGGGTTTTCGAGGTCCCTCTTTATCACTTTGGTGTTAGCTTTATTACTTATTGCTAAATTGTTGTAACTGGGCTAATTAACAAATTAATAACTCCACCCCCGAAATCACTAGAGAACCGGAATTTTTTCCAGGATTTCTGGCTTATTAAGGCAAATCATCGGCACAAGATTTTTGCTAATATAATTGTTTATTGTTCGATTGTTGCAACCTCGCTAATTAACAAATTAATAACTCTACTCCCGAAATCGTTAGAGAACCAAATTAATATGTACTTGCTTGACGTATATAGGGTATATCTAAATAAGTAAAAAAAAAAATTAAAAAGTAAATCTTTGCTGAACATTAAGAAGGATTATTTATGTATAACATTATTTAAAAAACTGTCCCATCAATATTTACACACATTAAAAAAAGGAAAAATTCAATTTTATTTATTTTTCTTCTTCTCTGTGTATGAAACTAGCCATATTAGTAAATAATGTTCACTAAGTTCCGTTTCTCTACGTTAATATACAAGGAAGAAAAATATATTTTTTTCTTGGTTATTTTTTGAGGAGGATTTTTCAAAATTATAATATACTGGATGTCCGGGAAAATGTGAGAAATCTCTCGGATGCAGATAAAACATGCAAAAATAAGATGATGATAGGATGAAGTTCCTATAATTTTTTTTACTATGAACCTTCTTACGGAGATATGTGTCTCTGAAGGACGCTGCTGGAAATCGGTTTTTCTTAATAACTTTTTTCTACACCCGTATTATAACAATGCACTTATATGCCCATAATCTGTTTCATAACGATACCCATAATCCGTTTCATAATGATACCCATTACGATACAGAATTTTAATCAATAGAAACCCATAATTTTTCAATCAAGCATGCTGTGCATTTGACGTTTATCCTAGGTTCCTATGTAATTATTTTAGATGTCAAAATCAGTACGTATTAAATTTTCGTAGATACCTAGCTAAACTTCGATAATTTATCAAAATGTCTGATATCAGCGATATAGAAGAATTACCATCGACTCCTCCACACATATCGGAGAAAGCAAAAAATGCAGTTCATACGAATAATTACTGTTACCTATTGTGTTCAATAAAAATATAAAATTTATGGTTTTTGATTATTTATCGAGTGTAGAAAAAATAGCGTATGCAACTCTCATGTAATGGTTATTAATACACGAGCATTAACCGGGATACGAAACGAGCCGAAGGCGAGTTTCGTATGGTTTATGCGTCATTACATGATCGTTGCATAATATACTATTAAAGTACTCAATATAATTTAATAAAAATTTAATGTGATGGACACTAGTAAGGACCTCTTAAAATAGTGTCCTCGAAACGTATTAACTTTTTTAGTTTACCAGGGGCGGGCTAAGCTTTACAACTTAATGCCTAAATTTTTAACACCCTGTATGATAAATACTTTGAAATAATAAATCTGGGTACCTTCAACCTTAGACTAAAAAAGCTACTCATGTTTATTGTCCATAAAATGTTTACGAGAAAAATAATAAACAAATTCATGTTTTATTTTTAATAAAAGCCCCCTCTTAATTTTCACCACACACCGTGCATATTTAGTGTGCTAAAATTTAATTAAGTAAGTAGATCTCACTATTCAAGTATGTATAAAACAAAATCTTTTTGTTTTGACTTTGAATAAGGTGAAGATCATACCGTAAACATTTTTAAAATGTTATTTTTTCAAAATTAAAATGCAGTTCTAGCATTTTACAATTTAATAGAAGATGGCTAAAAAGTTTAGTTTTGAGATACACATTACGACATATACTCAAATTAGTTGTAACAAATAACAGTGAAATCGGCAAATTTCAAAAAATGATACCTCTAGTAACCCTGCAGTCGCCAACTACAAAATTATTTAAAAAATCAAATTATCAGTTTTGTAGATTCAAGTAAACCAAACTCAACTGACCGATTTTTAATACTACTTAATGTTCACAATCGGGAGATCGGGAACATCTCTAATCTTCTACACAATTCCAGGCGAGAACACGATTCATCCAGTCGCATCCCGACACATCACAGTTAAGGAACATCTATAGGTATTTTGGTTAGTTTCTACTAGTGACGTCAAAATTAGAAACAAATTTGAATTTATCGCCCGCAAAAACCCCCGATTTACAAATTTTATGTAAATATTTGGATTTCTTAAGAAGTTATTTGCAAATATCGAAAATAAAATTTTAAATTTGACACCCTGTATCTTTTATTATGCGACTTGGGACATAGGTATGTTAGGTTAAATCGATTTATTTTCACCTAAGGAATCTGTGGTCTCATTTTTGCTACTTCATTGAAAAACACTCTGTATAAACAAGGCTTCGATAAATTTTGCGTGTTTTATTTCAGGTTTGAGGGTGCCCACTTCGAACTTCACCATAAACGACGTGAGGATGTGCGTAGGGTCACGGCGTGTGCTCGACGTCATGGACGTCAACACGCAGAAGAACAGCGAGATGACCATGAAGGAGTGGCAGAAGTACTACGAGGATCCCGAGAAGGACAAACTGCTGAATGTGATATCGCTCGAGTTCTCCCACACGAAGTTGGAGAACTACGTCCAGAGTCCGACAGTCGTCAGGTATGTTTTATTACAGGTATTAAAATAGTCAAATAAAATAATCCTCAATCCCTGACGTAGATCAGTAATTCAGTTCTAACTGTAGTTCAACAGTTTTGGTATTCATTTTTATAAAATAGCCAATGTGTACTGAGAAACGTGATTGTGTAAAAAAATTATAGGATTTATTGATTTTCTTTTAACTAATTTGAGTTTATACAGGATTAACTATGACTAAGTACAAATATTTTGAGAGGGGATAGAAAAATCACCCTTCAAAATTTCCAAGCATATTTATAAAACAAAAAAAAAATATATTTTTTTATATTAAACCATTATTTATCGACGACTATGGATTTATGTGGCTAGGTTGACGTTTTGAGAGTACGGCAACCAGCAGCAGAACTGAGACAGTCAGAGGACTAAATGTTAAAATTCATCACTGAACAAGATTTTATAATTAATGACTGATGCGGGTGCATTCCAAGTTTTCTATTATCTGTTACTATTCTTTTCGTTTGATGGGTCGGGTAAAGGTCACGTAGCCAGATGTGAGTTCACTTTTTAAGTATGTAAATCCAATTTCCAAATCCGAGTACATATGTCGTTACAGGTGAAATACGCCCATGAGCTTCTATGAATCGGTAAAAGGTCAAATATTAGAAATTATTACAGAGAAGTGAAGTTATATATAAAGTGCAAAAGTACAAAATAATAATATGAAGTCCATAAACGGCATATTGACTTGTTTTATCACCAAGAAATAATTCAAAATTAGGTTTTTTTGTTACATTTGCATTTGCAACTCTATTGTGTCTTATTATGCTTCTGTAATGGCAGTGCCAGCAACAGGCTAGTAGTAATGATAAATCCACTGAAATGTACGATATGGAATGCGTTTAGTCCATTTGGGCGTTCAAATAAAGGTACCAACCCTAGGAGCAGACAAAAGGAGGCACATGAAACTTATCAAAGACATACTTCATTGGTTATGTATGTGGGTGCGAGAAACACAACCATTTGCACGTACGATATGAATTGTGTTCTTAATTTCCCATTATTTTGTTTATAAACACGTCATTGGCGTACAGTGCGGTTTCTCCTTTCATCTTGTATCTCGTTAGTGTTATTCTTTGTGTATTTTTGTGGGTGTTATTGTTGGAACATGTCATGTTTTATAAGGGACTGTAAAATTAACCAGCATATAGCACGAAATAATTCTCCATATCCAGAATTCAATTTCATTTCAATTTACAACCAGCTAAGCCCCTACTTCTGCGCCATTGCTAGGGGCACAAAACAAAATATGGCGCTGATCATGAATAATCCATTTGCGCAGCTTTTAGCGCATTCCAGTCATCATAATATAAAATTACATTTCAGTGGATAAATCGCATAAGTTTAGGCCCTCTGGATTTATACAGACAATTCGCGTCCGCCATTTTGGTTCGTTTTTATCAGTAATTGAGAAATATATATAAGTATTATTAAGATTTTTTTTAATAAGATATTTTTGTTGTTACTATCTTATACTACCAATGATTGTTATACGTAAGAGTTATTTATACCCGACCTAAGCTTGGAATTTAAATTTTACTGTATCAAGATCCAAAATGGCTACTTGGGGTTTCTCTTCTTGTGGAGGCCATATTGGATCTTGACAGTAACCGATGCAGAATAAAATTACGAACGAATACGAATTTTGACAAGTTCTAAAACTGTTCGCCATTAAAACCAAAATAACCGTAAAGACCCCTCTTCACAATGGACCATCGTGCTGGGCCTCTATTATAGGCCATTGAATGCGTTGACCATCATCGGACATTGCTGCTGTCCATACACTGGCCCATCATTTAATATAATCACGCTTGGTGTAGTCGTTTCCATTTGACGTGTGCTCGAAAAACCGACACCTAGGCCATCGTCGATGGTAGAGTGTTTCATAAAAGAATAATACAGATTAATATTATTTCTGCTTACAAATAAATTGAGTGACTTTTCCCCAAAGGGATTTAATCCATTAAAGATTGAAAGTGACAAATATAAAAAATTATTCATATCCTTTCTAGGCAAGTTGACTGGGTAGACTGCGTCTGGCCCAGGCACTTGAAGGAAAGCCAGACGGAAGCCACCAACGTCTTGGAAGAAATGAAATACCCCAAAGTCCAAAAGTACTGCCTTATGTCCGTCAAGGGATGCTACACAGACTTCCATGTTGACTTCGGGGGCACCTCAGTGTGGTATCACATTTTAAAAGGTAAGCGTACACTCATATTTAATGTGAAAACTAATTTACATAAGAGTAGAAACAGTATAAACATATAATGTTCCAGGCTGCAAAGTGTTTTGGCTGATTCCGCCGACGGAGCACAACCTTGATCTCTACGAGCGCTGGGTGCTCTCCGGGAAGCAGTCGGACATATTCTTCGGTGATACCGTGGAGAAATGCGCAAGGATAGTCTTACACGAGGGCAACACTTTCTTCATACCTACCGGATGGATACACGCCGTCTACACCCCCATGGATTCCTTAGTTTTCGGAGGAAACTTTCTTCATTCGTACGGAATTGATAAACAGTTGAAAATTGCTCAGGTGGAAGACACAACAAAGGTAAATATCTATCATCATAAATCATTACCGTTATATTGCTCTGTCAAATTTTTCGTTAAAAAGATACAGGGTGTTAAATTTATAAAATTATTTTTGATTTTGTTTAAATATTTTGAAAACTAGTGAATAAAATAGTTTGAAATGCGGCACATGGTTTTACATAAACTTCTGAAATCTTTTCCTAAAATTTATATGCTCCAGTGGCGGAGATGCATATTGGTGATATATTTTTCGAAATAAAAAATAGTACCCTACTGCTTTATTATATTTTCGAATTTTCTACAAATTACTACTCCTTTCTCTGTGTTTTTTGAAAAAACCTTAGGTTTCAAATGAGTAAAAAAAAAACAGAAAAAGAAGAAGAAGGAAAGAAGGAAACTAAAACGTTTTCGATTTAGGCACTTTGTAATTTTTTTACTCCATTTGTTTTTATATTGAATGAAGTTATTGAAAAATTCAATGATATAAACTTTCAATACCAGATAGACGATGTATTCTTTTAGGTACCTCAAAAATTCCGTTATCCATTTTTCACCGAAATGTTATGGTACGTTTTGGAGCGATACGTGCACTGTTTATTGGGCAATTCTCATTTGACCACGGGCCACGACTCGCCTATACCACCAGACAGGCCACATATACATCTCACACAAGCAGAATTGCACGGACTTAAGGTGGGTTGTATAAAGACGTAGGTAAATGGATTTTAAATGCTATCTGTATTACTAGGAGATCGTCATGTACCTTCACATGCTGCCACCTAACAAGAAAAATGTGCCTGACCTACTAAGGGATCCCGTGTCGCTCATTCAAGACGTTAGGACACTTATCGGCCTTCACAGGCAAGACAGTCGGGAGTTAGCTGTTACTGGACGGCCCATTCTTACAGGTCAGAATTTTTAAAATTATATAGTGCTGTGAATCTGTTTCTTCCTTTGAAGGTAATTCATACTTCAAAATTTCCTTATTGATATAGTTTTGAATTTAAGCGATGTCTAATCAAAAAAAAAAAATAATGAGATTAATGGTACACTTGTACATTGGGAGTCGTTATCAGTGGGTTAAAATAGAGAATTTTATATGAAATACTATTGATGTTTACTCTGGTGTCCCTCAGGGTAGTCATTGTGGTCCACTGTTCTTTAATATATTCATAAATGATATTGCAAGATATTTTTTCCCAGTTTGTTATTTGCATACAATCTTAAGATTTTTAAAGTTATTGCTGATATAAATGATTGCGTTAAACTTCAATCAATTTTCATAAAATAAAATTGTATTTGGAGTTTTCGCACATTTTAATTCCAGGTTCTCGAGTAATACTTTGTTCTTTCTTTCGTTAGTTCCCGAGGATATAGACAACAGATCAAAAATAATGAACTCCAGGGGACCATACAATAAGGGGAACAATTTGAATAAGTCTCTAAAGCCGGGGCTGTTCAAGGGACCGAAAACTTCTCCGACAAGTGACAAAGGCGGACCTCGGAGACGAAGAACCAGGTATGTCACTAGAATCTTAACAGAACTACAATTGTATTCAATTTCTTTTTTTTTTAATCGATACAGGTTAAAAGGCATTTTTTTATGTTTCAGATGCAAGAAATGTGAGGCGTGTCAACGGAGCGATTGCGGAGAATGTAGTTTTTGCCTGGACATGGTGAAATTCGGAGGTCCCGGCAGGGCCAAGCAGACCTGCAACATGCGTCAGTGTCTTCAACCGATGTTGCCCGTTACTGCTGCATGTTCGCACTGTGGTCTGGACGGATGGATGCAAACCCCCGTCACGCCTTTACAGAAAGGACCGCAGCGCTGCGAGAGCGCAAGCAATTTGATGGAGTGCTCGGTGAGTGTGTTTTTAATTTATGTAATTTTTTTGTAGCAGCACAGAATTTTCTGTTTGTTTTAAATATGTATATACAGGGTGATTTAGTCATAGTGTCACTAGAGAAGATGGGGAAAAATGAGTATAATACGAATATGCGATTAAAAGCATTTTTAAATGCATACCCCGAAAAAAATATTTTCAAACCATTATCTGAACCTCCTTTTCAGACTGTTACGGATCGCTGACAGCTGTTCAACTCAGTGTCAGCTTGATGCCACGGTGCCAAATTTAAACATTTTTCCCAAAATAATTCAAAAATTTTTGTAAAAAAAAAATACCAATTTTCTTCAATCATCAAAACTCTTCATCAGCAGCTCTTGTTCAATGTGTTCTCTTTCTTTTAACATCTTTATTATTAGCTGATTTATATATAACAAAAAACCCTATTCAAAGTAACAATTTTAACATTCTGTATCTCAAAAATGCAGCATTAATGAGAAAAAAAACGTATGAATTTCCTTAAAAATATAAATGTGACACTCTGTATTTTTATTTAATTATATAATTTTCAGTTTAAGAATAACAAGAAAATTATTATAAATTTTTATTAATGTTTTAAGATATCCAATGATTTGTTAGCAGCTTTAAAATTTTAAAAATAAAACATCAAGTAAAACATGCACAGTATTTAGACAATCTGTTTTTGTTGTTGAAGGTGTGCTACGAAATCGCCCACCCTATTTGCATGCAACGGCTGTGCCCAGAGTTCACTGGGTACATCAACGAGGACATGCCCAACTCCTGGGAGTGCCCTATGTGCTGTAAACTGGGCAAAAACACCGACTACAGACCGCGTCACTTCCGCGCCCGGCAAAAATCCTCCGACATGCGCAGGATGTCTATTAGTTCCGATGCATCCAGTGCTTTCGACAACAAGCACCACCAGGAACAGGTGTCGGACTCGGGTAGTGAAAACGACAACAAAGACCATAAGGAGTTGTTACCGATAAAGAAGCGTAGGTCTAGTGATAGTGCAGAGGTAGAAACGAAAACGGTATCGGCTAGCGATCCTCCGCGAAAGACTGCCTTCAGGATGCAGCTAGCGCACCAGATAGCCAGTAATTCTACCAAGGTGTTGAAAAAACCAATGGTTGTCGTGCGACCGGCGCCTCTTATGATGCTCAACACTCTACCAACCAATAATCTGGCTTTGGACAAGCGTTGTGTATTGCACGTTTTTAAATATCTAAATCCGAAAGACTTGTTGGTTTGTGCGTTGGTCTGCAAAACCTGGGCTACTTACTCTATAGATCCCTCGTTGTGGAAGCAAATGGTCTTCAACCGTAAACACATATCCTCTGACATATTGAAAGGTATCGTCCGACGGCAACCAGAAACTTTAAACTTGGACTGGTGTCACATAAATAAGTTTCAGCTACCCTGGCTTATCCAACGGTTGAATCAACTGAAAGAGTTGTCTTTAGTGAGCGTTAACATAAAAACAGCGATCTCGCTGCGCACAAATCACTCCGCTATTTTACAGGTTTTAGATTTAAGTTTTATATCGGACTTCTCGGATTCCGCACTCAGGGAAATCCTTGGGCCAAACAATGATTCTCGTGGCGGTTTGACGACCGAAAAAATCCGCTTTCGCAACTTAAAATCTCTGAAGCTCGTGGGTACCGACGTCACTGATATAGCTATGCGATACGTAACTCAATACCTTCCGAGTTTGCAACATTTAAACCTAAGTTTGTGCCCGCGCATCTCAGATGCTGGTATCGCTCAACTAAGTACAAAACCGGCTAATACGGCCGCGAACCTCGTCAGTCTAGACTTGAGTCACTCGAAATTGGTGACGGAGAACAGTTTAGAATACCTATCGAAATGCGAGAAGTTGACGAGATTAGACTGTAGGCATTCGTTGCAAATATCCACTCAAGCGCTTATCAAATTCGCCGCGAAGAGCGAACATAATCTGCAGGTTAGAGATATCAAACTCGTAGATGTTAGACAGAAAGTGCAATGAATATAAACCTTTGATATTTCGCTTCATGGATGTCGGCCACATGTAGATAACTGGCAGAAGAGTTTATGCTGGACTTGTAAAATCGCCTTAACCCTCTTCAAGTCTCAGTCCCGTACAAAATGTAGCACAGCCGAATTTTCACTATTGCTTATGGCTGAGTGAAGCTTGTTTTGTAGGTGGACCCTTTCCGTTTAATAGCAGAGCGCAGGAAGGGCCTTAAACGACGAACTAACGTAAACAGTAACTTCAGTTCCTCGTTTAGGGTGTTATTTCTGTGATAAGTTGCAGCTGGATTAAATTAATTCAGCCATATCATATTTATTTATACCTACCAAAGTTTATATTTATGTTTTCTTTATATGTGATGATTAATTAATACGTAATGTTCTTTATGTATATAGTTTAATGTTGAGAGAATGTTTTATTTGTGTTTGATTACAAAATGAATGTTATTTGTCTGTAACTTTCGATATAATGTATACAGTTATTATAAGTTGTGCAATTTGATGAATTGACACAGTTTTTATGTATAAAAGTATTACTAGTAAGTAGTAAGATATATTTTTTTCGGTTTACTTTGTATAAATTTATAGAAAAATAAATTTTTATACTAAATACTTTTTTTTTCCTGAATTCCCTACATTTGTCTGTATAAATTTCTTGGCATTTTTGTGAATTTTGCCAAGTTCAAATTCAATAATTGAGAGACTGAGTAAACCTCTAATGAAGATACCTTGGCGAAGTACAAATGAACTACCGCATGGCAGTCACGCGAGTCAATTATTGAGGTTAATTTTTCATAGATTATATTTAACCTATGAAATTAGCATACTCTCGTGTAAATACTTATCTTTTCACATCTATTAAAGGATGGTCAAATGCTCAATTTTTACAAATTTACAATTATTTTGAGATAATTTTACCTCCAAGGTTAGTTTGATGTCACATGTATGGCAAGTAAATTATGATCTATCAAAAGGTGCTATGAATGTTCTGATCTGATCTGAACCAATAAGTAGTGCTCGTTACAATTGTACATGCATTTTTTAACGCTCTCTGTATAGATCAATTTCCGACTTACGTTTTAAGCAATGCTACCAATTTAGTCCAGTTCACAAACTTAAATTAGAATTACCCTAATTTTGAAGTTCCAAACCAAACGAAATGATGGTTTGTAAAGTTAAAGTTGTATTTTTTACCAGAAAAGATGTAAAATTAATGTAATATGAACCTAAACTTGGCAATATTTATCTACAAAGTAAGTATAATGTACTTGGAAGTGTAATTATTTGTTTCTTGAAATAATCATTGTTTTCATGTATGTTTTGACGTAAAAAACGGTTAGAATTCAAAATGTGTTATTGTTTATAGTTGTAATAATAGTAATAATGCCGAAACGTAGAAGAAACAGGAGAAACCGCCGAGGACGTACAAGAAAATCAATTGCAAATAAAGAAAATTCTACACTATCTCCATCATGTGATGTGGTGCGAGCATGTTTTGATGATGACTCCCTTAACAGAAGTAAACCTGTAAGTCCTTTAGAACTGGTTACACCTTTAAGGAATCCTAATTCTCAAACAAACAGCACAGAACCATTTGAGGATGATTTGTCACCAATAAGAACTACTCCGGTAAACAAAAAACGCAGTATGACTCGACCAGAGAGGAAGAAATACAGTTCAATGAACGTGACGAACTTAAACATATTGTTTGATTCAAATTTTGCACATGACAGTCCCAGATCTGCGAGTAATATTTGTGTAAATAAACCAAATATCTCGGTTACGAAAAGATCCAACTCGAGTATACCGAAACTGCATTCACCTGTTGTGGAAAAACCAATTAGCGAAACGGGAGCTGGAGATATGAATAAATTTGAATCTGAAACATGCAAGCATATTTCAGAGACACCCAAAGTGAGTAAAGTGTTATTGGTAGACGAGTCAAAGTCTGATGAGATGTATGACGTACCCTCTTTAAATAACCACAGGTTAAAAAATGATAAAATCAACAATGGCAATAGGGACGTGAAATTTTATAACGGTGAAGTTAACGTGAATCCTTATTTGAACAGGGAAATAAATGCTTTTAGTAAAGATGGGAGCTTCGGAGAACTTTCTTTCTTTTCTTCAAACTTATTTCAGCACAAGTCATCCTCCACGCCTATAGAAAAATTGAATCAAGCCAACAATGTCATGGATTATATAAGAGATTCATTGAGGAAAGAAAACGTGAACGATTCAGTTATTGGCAAACTAGATTTACCAAATAATCTGGACATTTCGACGGCACCAAAATTAGACCTGAATCTAATAAATTTGAAAAAAACTCCTGTATCGGAAAAGGTTAATATGTTTAATTTTTTACCGTACAGTTTACACTTATTGACTTTGTAGGTTCTTAATAAAGAAGATAGTTTGGAGGGTTTGAAAATTCAAACCGTAAATCTAAACAAACGAAGGAGTTACAGAACTTCACCGAAATCTAACAAAATATTATCGCAGTCGAGAATATTTAATAAAAGACATTCTTTGACATACTCTAGGCTAAATATCACTAGGAGATCATCCGTGGACAGTGTGGAGTCTGTGGGTAGGCACAACAGAGGTGGAATAGGCGAGAGATTACTAACTAGATTGAAGAAGTACACAAGAGTTTCTCAGAGATGGTCGATTAAGATAATAGATTTGTGTAGTCAGCTTGGGGTGCAATTGAAAAATGTGAGTATCACGTAATGTTTTCGATAGCGTTGTTGCTTATGTCGTTTTAGAGCTTGTCTTCGATGTGCAACATTTACAATGAAAAGTCAATGCTACAAAGTTCGGAAATACCCATTTGCAAGTGCGAGGAGTATAAGGAAGAGATTTCAAACCTTAACGTAAAAATAGAAGAGTTAACGCAAGAAGTTAGAATCGTTAAGGAGCAAATTGAAATTGAAAAATCTAACAAGGAAACTATTGAAATGCTGAGTCAAGAACTCAATAAGGTAATTTTCATATTTTTTTAAATTTTATTTTGGCTTTGAGTTGTAAAACCTTCTAAGTCAGATTTTCGATCATTTTGAATTTTTTTACAAACGTAATTGAATAAATTTCTCAAAACATACTCATGTTTACCTTCTAAGACTACACCTATCACAACGGGTCCCTGACTACTATCTTATTTTTGCCTGAATAAATCAATGAAAAACTTCTAAGTCCTGTAATAATACAAAAATATTTAAAAATTGTATTGTTTGTATAATTGAAATTTTAAGTGCTGTTTTATGAAAATTTCATAAGAAAATAATAATCGCACTAGTTTTTGACCTCTTCTGAAAAGTTGTGCTTTTTAGACTTAATAATCGTAATCGTGAAATTGAAGATACAGTGTTGCCAATACAAAACCACTAAAAATTAACGTAATATGTTGTTTTTCCAAGTATTATGGTCATTTTACCATAGTTGCGACAAGAATTCAGATGATGTATGTCACGGCTGACATTATGCAATTGTTTTTATTGTCAACATAATTTTCTATACTTTATCATATTAAAAACAATAATTTTTTGATATTTAGTTCAATATATAGTGCAACCATTTAGTGTAGTATATAGATTTATTATTCTCAGTTTCAATTTCTTAAATGTTTTGATGAAAATATAATGAGTTATTCATTTGACCGTATGATGTAAGTCGTCTGAATTCTTGCCGTAACTATATGTATATAATTTGTAGGTGAGAGAGGAATTATCTCAGTTTAAAGAACTTCGTGCCGAACTTGAGTCATTAAAGGAGCAATTAAAATGTCTAAAATCTATACCGATGGCGTCAATGACACCTGTTCCTCCTCCTCCACCCCCTCCTCCTTGTTTACCACCCCCACCTCCACCACTGCCACCATTATCAGTAATTTCAAACCCATTAAAGATTTCAAAGAAAACTAAATCGAAAAGCACCGCTGAAGACAATTCTAGGCCTATAATATCACTGGATGATATCCTAAAAGTTAAACTTAAGAAAACTTCCGTAAGTGTACAATTTTCCGGATACCTCAAATTGATCTTTATTTTGAAACGTTTTTAGGACCGTTCTAATAGTATTACACCGACGTCGCGTCGTCTTTCACAGCCCGTGGTCTCAATGGACATGCTCAGACAGGTGAAGCTGCGACCAGCGTCACGGCCCTCCTTCCGCCCAGACACTCCGGACACGGGGGCTACCTCGGTATCGACGAGCCCCCATTCGAGCCTCTGCAGGTTATTAAATAATGACGGTTCAATGTTTCGATTGAAACGATTGCGAAAAGTAGGTGGATATAGCCTTGATTCTGTTTACAGGAGGAATCTGGTTGGTAAGAGAGAGAGAGACGGCAGTTGAGAACTCGCAGCGCCGGGACGTTTGTACTGTTCGGGATGTTATGTGATTTTGTATAGTTTTAATTTTATTTTATTGTACTATTTATTTTTAGTGCCACTTATACTGGGTACTGTAATATATTGCGTTTTAAATACTCTAAATTTTGTTGGTTGCGCAAAAAACGCTGATTTTGACAAAAAAGTTTTTTGTATTCTATATATTTTATTCGTTTTCGCAGAAATATAAGTATTTTTAAGTTATTTCCAATAGATACTAAAGTGGAAAATATAAATAGTGCACAAGGTGCTCGTTAAATATTATATAAAAAGTGAATCTCAAATTAACAAAAACATGTTACTAATTATTTACTAATTGATATATTTATAGGCAATATTATAGGTAACATATATTTACTAACAATTTTTTGTAGAGGAAGCCTTATTTATGCTTAAAATTATATAGTAATGAGTAAGCTTACTGATTCCACAAATTTTTGTAATTTATACAACACAATATTTTTTATATGCTTTGTTTACTATCGATTTTTAATGATGTTCTATGAAAAATAAATATTAATTGATAACAGGTAAAGATCTTAAAAAATTGTATAATGTATAATTTTTTAACACTGCCATTTCTATAATTACCTTGTGATATTTATAATACAGAGTTTTGGAATAGAATCGTTTTTTTTTTTTTCTATATCCATTCAAGAAGTTTTCCGATTTATTTTGGGAATATTTGAAAATGCTTAATGATATTGATTTGTATGCTACGCTACTGACTATAGTTTTGGTATTTTACTCCACTATCGTCCATATAGACTATTATAGTAGTTCAGATGAACCTTTGGATTTGGTTCAATTTTTATTGTGTTGGTAGTACGTATACTGAAGCTAGCAACAGCAACTAACGTCTTGATTGTTTTGTGACAATTTATTATTGTTTTGATGTTTTGTGACGGCAAGAATAAACAAATCTTCAAATGGAAGGTTGTATATACTATATAAAAATCTCATATTATAATATATACCAGCTGCTGTTTTAAATATTCTGTAATCAAATAACTACCAACAAATATACTTGAGGTATACAGTGTGAAACTTTACTGGAGAAAATTTCGTACCCCAGAATGGGGATTGACTTTGATATCCTAGAACATTGCAAAAAAGTCCGTGCTGACCATGGACCCCCATATACTTGCCCTGTAGAAAAGTGTGGAAGGACTTATAAGTCGGTTTGTGGACTCCAATACCACCTTAAAAGTTTCGACCACAATAATCCGACTGCTGCTCCTCCAACAACCCCTACGACTCCAAAAAATAAGAAGGGTACGCTGTTATAATCAGTTTAATTAATTACACAGAGACTTATAATTTTAGGTAGAAACAGGGTAACGAAAGCAAAGGTACCTCCAGCCCAAAATGTTCCAGAGCCTTTAACTTTCGAAGAAGCTCAAAAAATGGTACAGTTTGAGGTCAATGGTACTGCTTGCAGGTGGAACATTACAGAACCCATGGAAGTTGTGCCTAAAGAAGACTTTTCAGATGAAGAAATGCCTGAAGTAAAACCTGAACCACCCCCAGGTGAAGTTCGTATTATTTGAAAAATATTTATATGTTTAACATTGTCGTTTTAAGATCCTGGACTCCAGCTGCCTGAAGCTAGTTTTAAAGAACTTGAAGATTATAATATTTGCGATGCACCTCCTCGACCAAATGCATACATTCGATTTATAGAAAAAAGCACGGAAGAACTAGATGGTGAGGTAAGTTTATTCATTAAAAATGTATGACGTCCTGTTAACTGTTAATCACTTTATTTTTTAGGTTGAATATGACGTTGACGAGGAAGACACTGCATGGTTGGCACTAATGAACGAGAAAAGAGAAGCTACAGGTTTGCCTCCTGTCTCGGTGGATTCTTTAGAGCTATTGATGGATAGATTAGAAAAGGAGTCATATTTTCAGGTAACAGTATATATTTCTAATGATTTTATAGACTCTACTTATAGTTTATTTTTAGGCTTCTGTTAACGGTCATACGGGTTCAGTTGTTGATGATGACGCTGTCTGTTGTATTTGTATGGACGGCGAGTGTCAGAACACAAACGTAATTCTTTTCTGCGACATGTGCAACCTAGCCGTTCATCAAGATTGCTACGGGGTGCCGTACATACCTGAAGGACAGTGGTTGTGTAGAAGGTACATTATAAAGTTAGTTAAAAGTGTCTGTATGTAACAGTTTCAAATTAAATTCTAGGTGTTTGCAATCGCCGAGTCGAGCAGTGGATTGCGTATTATGCCCTAACCAAGGGGGCGCTTTTAAACAAACAGATCGAGGGACCTGGGCTCACGTTGTTTGCGCCCTTTGGATTCCTGAAGTTCGATTCGCTAACACTGTTTTTTTAGAACCTATTGGTATGTAACGAAATATTTATAAAGACATTTTATTGATAATATTTATGTTAAGATTCAATCGAAACGATACCCGCGGCACGATGGAAACTCACGTGTTATGTCTGCAAACAACGAGGAGTCGGTGCGTGCATTCAATGCCACAAAAGTAGTTGTTACTCAGCGTTTCACGTTACCTGCGCTCAACAAGCAGGATTGTATATGAAAATGGACACCGTCAAAGACGGCGGCGATTCACAACCCGTATTGGTGCAGAAAATCGCTTATTGCGACACTCACGCGCCGGCGGATAATGGTGAGTCAATTAACATCATAGTCAATGACGTTTTTATTAGATTGTGTCGTAATTGTTTACTTTGTGTCAATTTTGTTGTTCCGTTTAGTGTTTTTTTTACATATTGTTCAAGGAGACTCCAAGAAGGACGATTCCCGCAAGAAAATGATCCAGGCACGCAAAATGTTGGCGAAGAAACGCACCTCGGCCCCTGTCATTCTCATTCCGACGATCCCTCCCGAAAGAATCCAAGAAATCGGATCTCTGGTAACCATCACGAAGAAATCTCAGTTCATACAGAGGCTCATCGCGTACTGGACGTTAAAACGTCAATTTAGGAACGGCGTTCCGCTTCTGCGCAGGTTGCAAAGCGCTCAGGGCGGCCCCAGGGACTCGAACACCAGCAACGTGGACACCATAGAGCTTTGCCGGCAGTTGAAATACTGGCAGTGCCTGCGTCAGGACTTGGAGAGGGCGAGGTTGCTCTGCGAATTGGTGCGCAAGAGAGAAAAAATGAAACTGGAGTATACTAAGGTGTCGGAGAAGTGCCTGAATATCAAGTTGAAGCCTTTAGAAGCTAGTTTGAGGAACGTTTTGGACCTGATACAGGCCAAAGATACCAACGAGATTTTCAGCGAGCCCGTCGATTTGGAAGAGGTATGTTAAATATTATTTTAAAATTTTCGAACAGTGAAAATAATATATAAAAAAAATGGGTAAATTTTTACAACTGACTTTCCTCAGTTGTACTCGTTTTTTTTATATATAAAAAAATTAAACAAAGAAATATGCCAGCATAAGATAAAATGATGCAAATCAACTAAATACAGGGTGTATACCAAAATTGAACGAAAAAGAGAAAAAATCATTTTATAAACATACGTAAAATGATCCGCTGATTCCAAAAATGTCAAAAAATACAGGGTGTCCCATTTAAAAATATAAATTTACAGTCATTTCCGGTCAAACCGGAAATGTCATGAAAACCGAAATGACCTCAAAGAATTCATGGCGCCATCTAGTATTAACCTACCCAATTTCAAATTTTTATCAGCAGTCATAAAAAAGTTACAGCGTGTTCCCACTTTCCGTTGTTACCCGGTGATGATGAAAATGCTATACTTCTCTGACTAAAAGTAAAATTGTGGATATTGTTTAAAGCACTATACTATTTGAACTCGATTTTCTATAAAGCAGCAATTTCAAAAATTGATAAGAGACATTTTTTTTGTCAAGAAATTTCTAAGGATGATGGCATTCTTTAATAAATGAAAGTTTATCTAAAAATTTGAAGGCAAAAAAACTAACCGTTTGCGAGAAAATCATTGTTTAAAATTTTTTTAAACATACTGATGAATCTCATTTCTTTTACGATTAAGCAAAGTATGCTTTGAAAACAATTGAATGATAGCTGTCATATTGCTTTGACGGTAATTTCAAATCTTATATGCTTCGTTCATATAAGATAAAAGCAGAACCTTTAATGTGAAATAGACATTTAACTAATTTAGTCTAACCTTGGTAGAATAATTTCCGGACTGGTCGCCACGTCGTCGATTTAACTTCCTCATGTGTCCAGAGACATAATAAGGTTAAAGTGAAGTTTCGAAGTTACTTCTGAGAAAGATAACGATATCTCCAAGTCAATTTATTTGTTAAATTAGGAAAAAAAAATTGATTCCATTTAATGCATACTTTGAGGCAGACTAACTATATTTTTACTCAAATTTAGTCTATCTGGATAATATCCGCAATTCTTGATTGCGAATCCAACTTGGTTAGTTATTTAGTACAACGTAATAATGACTTGTATATATGACTAGGACGTACAAACTCTATAGAATTTGAAGCATGTCATGAATAAAGACGGAATAAAATAAAAAATAGCTCCGTAATAGAAAATATTATCTATAGGTCCCAGATTACACCACCGTCGTCACGGAACCCATGGATCTGAGCACGATGAGGCAGAAACTAAGCGACGGCCTGTACCCTGACTTGACGTCCATGGAAAAAGACTTTGACTTGATGATTGCCAATTGTTTAGCGTATAATAATAGAGACACGGTCTTCTACAGGTAGCGTTTATCGTTACCGGACAAGTTAAACGCATTAACAGAGAAATACCAATTTTTTTAGAGCCGCGATAAAAATGAGGGACCAATGCGGCGTCATCTTCCGACAGGCCAAGAAAGAACTGGAAGCCGCGGGGTTATTGAACACTAACAAGGAAGTAGCGGCACCAAATTCCACTGCCGTTAACGGAGAGGAATCCATGGCTTCGGATATAGACAGGGAATTGGAAAGTTTACAGGTAATTATTTAGTGGAATTGGGAGTAAGTGTTCTTATTTTTTTCATTTTAGGGTAAAACGGGGCCGGACGTGGTGTCCAAGTTGGAGGATCTGTTGATAAAAAGTCAGGCTTTGAAGCACGGTTTGGCGAGAGCGAAAAGGGTGAAATTAGTCCGCAGCGAATTGAATAAGGCTAGGAAGAGCCTGCCGGCACATACCGACACGGATCACACTTCGCAGTCCGACGGGGATGCCGAGAACGACAATGCTGATATAAAAAATAGTTCGTCTAATTCAGGTAAGTTGCAAGTTGAGAGATTCCTGTGTATTTTAAATTATGTTAGTTTTTTTAAGCCATTCTTATTATTTATTGAACAGCAAGCATAAAAGTTTTGTCTAGTTGATTTCCAAAAATAGTCATTTTCTAGGTTATTGAATATAAAGGGTGATTCAAAAAAAGTAGATGTTACCTACATATTTGTTGGGGAAATAATGGACTTATGATATCTTAATTGACACAATAAGGTTTCCAAAATATTCTAAAATATTACTAATGTGGATTTAAAACATTTTTTTGTATTGTCACTTATTTTCTTTAGCCTCATATGGGGCTTCACAATTGTGATATCAAATTTAAGTTAAAATCGCAAATTTTCCTGTTTATTTAATTTTATACTTATGAACTTCATTGGTGCTAATCTCAACTTCATTAGTGCTGCAAATACGGGGAGTCAAAGCAAGCAGGTGTCTATTAATTATTCTTTACCATAATTATTAGTGGTGATGTGGTGAAGTTACGGTATTGTTCAACATAACTTGTTTCGTTGTTTACAATATAGATCCGCTCGTAAAAACTACGCTATCTGATTTCACATTAACCTACTTGTTTTAATTTGAAAAATAATAAATAAAAGTAATGAATAATGATATTTAACGTTTATTAATTAATGTACTGCGTTATCCGAAAATGATAATCATATACAGAAAGAAAGCTCACATTAGGTATACACGTCGTATGACGTCAAGGTTTTTGCTACGGTGGTCACTGTTTTCTGGGGGCATGGATAGAATAATATTTTAAATATCATTTTTAGACTTTACACAAAATTGTCTACGAAAAACACCATTTCAATTAAAATAAAACAAATAAATGAATAATCTCGTTTAATTTTGATAAAAATAATCTCATATATTTTTTTAGTAATAGATTTTAATAAGTAAAAAATGAGAACATTTAATTTGAGACTGGTGTAATTTTGTAAAACACTATGTTTAAAAAGTCTCATAGAGGCATCTGTTGATAAATATAAAATTTTTCTTCAAAAAATTCAATAAAAAAAAATATAAAAATAAGTTGACCTGTTCAGGAATCGAACCACCGATCTTGGATTTTCAAGAAAGACTGCATTAACCAAAACAAAATTTGAATAGTATAACAGATAATTCCTTCTAGGCATATCACCTTCAGGTGTGAATAGAAGGACAGCCGTTCTGTTCACAAAGAAAGCTCAGGCCGCATTGAAAAAGGAAGATAAAGACAAGGAAGACAAGGACGACTCGTTGACGGTTTTACCAGCAAAGTACGTACAAATTTTTAAACATTTCCAATTACTTTAAACACAAAACATCACTGTTTTTGTTTCTTTGCAGGAAAAAGAAAGGTAAATCCCGCCGTTCTGCCGAATCCACCCCGAATCGAGAATCCAAAGAACGGGACTCCGTCCCCGACAGCTTCAAGGTATACCGTGCGGGAAATCGTACCTCGGACGAAGAAAACAGTGACAGCGACAACAGTTTGTCAACCTGCTACTCACATTCTTTATCGGAGATAGACTCAGACGAGGACAGCGAATGTTCCGATAGTACGGCCCTGTCGACGACGGATTTAGTCGACGGATCGACGGTCGAGAAGGAACTGAAGCCGCTGCAGCTGGTGTGGGCCAAGTGCAGGGGCTATCCTTGGTATCCCGCTCTGATAATCGATCCTCAAATACCGAAAGGTGAGATGTTCTTGTGTTGTTCGATCGTTTTGTTAATGTTGAAATTTAGGTTACGTGCATAAGGGGGTTCCGATACCGTCTCCGCCTCAGGAGGTGTTGGATTTGTCGTCGAATTATACGGAGAAGGTGTATTTGGTACTTTTCTTCGACGCTAAGCGCACCTGGCAGTGGTTGCCTGCGGATAAGCTGGAAATTCTCGGGTTGGACTCGGAGCGAGACGAAGGAAAGGTAAATAAAATTTTGTTAGATTTGTTTTTATTATTTAAAAAAAATATTATTAGTAGTTTCATAATTATTTGATTCAAAAAAAGAGAAAAAGGTAGAATTACTGTTATTGTACATTTGAACTACCAGTATTTTCAACAAACTCTGGCACCCACATTATTACGAATGTTAGGCAGCATTGGCACCTCAAAATTTCCTAATGACAAAATAACGAATAAATAAAGCATAACACACAATTTTTTGAAAAAGTGGTTCGAATTTTCATAGTTTTGAAAAGAAAAGAACTATTTTTTTTCTTCAATTCACCACAAAAGATTCATTTTCAGATGAACTTAGGATTTGTTATAAAACTTTAAATTGTACAAATATCAAACATAGACAAGTAACAAAATTGTGAATATCCCTGAAGTACTAGTCAATTACTTTTCTTTTGTAATTTCTTGAAACATAAAAAAAACTTTAATTTACTTGTCACCAGAAGCAATCCGATTCTGTTTTTTGATAATCAGTTTAACTTACAAAACAGTCCCGTTGCATTTTTTTCATATTCATATCAGTGGCGTAACAATAGGGCCTGCCGCATCCCATCTGCGGGGGGGGGCCCTATTCAAGGGGGCCCTTTCTAAGAATAACAAAATTAATGGAAAGTATAAAGGGACCTACCTTATGTGCTTTATAATCAGCTACAAAACAATTAATTGGTTATTAATGGATTTCTGTAAATAATCAAATATCCCAATGCAATTTTTGCGCAATGAACTAACAGACTCCAGAGATAAGACGGCGCCGAATGCCGTTTAATAAAAAATTGGACGGATGACTGTGACAGCCGACAAGCATCAGGCGGCACGAGCCGCAAAAGCGTTAAAGACAAAACACACTTTTATAATATGCCGCCCGCCGGACACCTGAGCGGGTAAAAAACTTCTGCATTCATTTCAACTTGTTGTAACAGCCAGATGAGTGAGCTGTGTGAGCAAGTAGGTACCTACATACCTACCAACTTAAAATGAGTTCTAAAAGAATTTACAAAAGTGGCGCTCAAAAGCGAAACGAAGTCTTAAGTTTGTATCTACTTATATTTTATTTGTTTGTTTCTTGTTGACATGTATAGAAATAAATGTTTTATTTTGAATATTTTATTGATAAATACAAAATTAAGTGGGTGTTCGTTCTTTTTTCTCTTTCTTTACAGTGTATCGGTAAGAAGGGCCCCTTATCAATTATTGCGGAGGGCCTCGGGAAATATTGTTACGTCACTGATTCATATAATAGGAAAATATAAGTAATCCAAATCGTCACCGTCACCATCGTCTTTTGCTTCACTTAAATCATATAAGTTACATAATTTAAATAAGAACCAAGGAAAACTAGTATTAACAAAAGGAATCCCCAAAAATAGGGCTCTTGGATCGTAGAATAGCACACATTTCAGTAAATTTCAGTTTGGATTACATCATTATTCTTAATATTGTTTTGAAGCATCCCCATGAAAATGATAAAAAACATAATCACAAAATGTATATTGAATTTTGCTTGTGGTAGCAGCACAATTATTTTACTTTATTTTAGGTGAACGAACCCAGAAAACCAACGGATAGGAAGGCTGTTAAAAAGGCATACGAAAACGCCTTGAACTACCAATCTCAAATTAGCAACCCAAAGGGCGATTCCACAGTATAGTATTTATTTAAGTTTTAATTTTTATGGCTTTGAAGTTTTTAGTTGGGCAGTAGTCATTTTTTAGTTTGTTTTGCCAAGAAAAACTACTTTAGTTATGTATTTGTACATTTTTTTTATTATTATACTTTTATTTTATAAAATCATGTTTTCTTTTATGGTGGTTGGTGAAAGTTTAATTTCAACACATATTTCTTTGCACTGTTTATATCATTATGTTTCGATTTAAGAAACTATCGATATTTAATGACATTTTCATAAACAATATAAATATTAAATTGTAATCTCGTCTGCGGGAACATATATAAACGTGTTTAATTAATATGAGACGCAAAATTGGTAGAAAATTTGCCAAGCGTAGTAATTACATCCTGTATAGTTGATAGACTATGCTAGAAATAGTCTACACGTGTGTCAGTATGTACATTTGTGGAAGAAGAAGAAGAGCTGTATTTATGGGTGTTTTCAATGTATTAAATATAGCGTTTTCGTTTGACTGAATTTCTTTTAAATTAGCTTATCATTCTGCTGTTACATATATCAGATGATTTTTACCTACGGTTTCGTTTTTAATAAAGGCTGGTTTATGTTATATTGTAAGCCAATATATTTTAGCAAAATCGAAAAAATAATTTTTATATGAAATTTTGTTGTTCATAAAAGAACGTCGAAATACCGAAAAATTATAAGGAATTTATGTCCTTTGATGTCACTTTGTATTATTGCAGTCATAAATTATTTTAAATATATGAAATTTTTAACATAGATGGGTCCAGTTGTTGTAAGATATAATAGAAATAAAATTAGTGTAAGTATTGGAATGATTGTTTTTAATTTTTACAGAATAATCTGTCAGAAATTTACAGAATTCGTTGGAAAGTTAAAATTATTTGTATTTTTCCGGATTTCGTGGCCATCTTTTTTCGTATAAAATCTGCGAATTTCATTCTAACATGAACTGGCCTAACAATTACTTATTTAAATGAACTATATTGAACTATCAACGAGAATTAGTTACATTAGCCGTGATATTCCTGACAAGTAAGCACCAAAATGGCGGAGGCCATAGTATCGAGATTGATGATTCTTTAGGGATGTGGCCCAAAATAGAATAATGACATCCTAAGGAAAAATATATATCAAAGGCACAGAATGTCTATGAAAGCAATAATTAATGTTGGTATCCTTTGTTTTACAAATTTCATTCTGAAGTAAGAAATTTGTCGAAGTTTATGAAAGCAGAGATTGAGGTTATAATTTGTTACATGGACTTATGCATAAAAAGTAATAATTTAAAAGAATAAGCGGGATCGTTAACGGTACAGACCGCTATCAATTATTACCCAAATTGCAGTCTGCAATATGTTCAAGAAATTCGACGAGAAGGAAAGCGTGTCAGGTGTGCTACAGTTGAAGTCGTCCATTCAAAAATCAATCCGTGCGAAATTATTAGAAGCTTATCCTCATCTAGAGGGCTACATTGACAGCATTCTCCCTAAGAAGGACGCCCTTCGGATAATAAAGTGCCATGACCACATAGAAATCATAGTTAATTCTGGCGGAGATTTGTTGTTCTTCAGGCAAAGGGAAAGTCAGTGGATGCCTACGCTTAAGCTATTACACAAGTATCCTTTCTTCTTACCCATGTTGCAAGTCGACAAAGGTGCGATTAGGTTTGTTTTAAGTGGAGCGAATATTATGTGTCCCGGATTGACTTCGCCCGGTGCAAAAATGACTGAAGTTCCCAAGGACACCGTTGTGGCTATTATGGCAGAAGGAAAAGAACACGCATTAGCGATTGGAAGGACCACTCTCTCGACCGAGGACATAGCTAAAATAAATAAGGGTGTTGGGGTTGAAAACTGCCATTATTTAAATGACGGACTTTGGCAGATGAAGCCCGTAAAATAATTTATGTTGTTTATGTTATACGCTATTTTTAATTTTATTAAATGTCATTGTATACATACGTTTGTTTTTATACCAATATCAGAATTCAAAGTCGTACCTAGAGGTAGACACATTTATATCAAATTATATAAACGCCTCGTTGAACAATAAGATAGATATTTCTTTACCAGACACTGATCTCCATTCATAAGGCAAAAATATACATTTTTATTTGCTTATTTTATCTTACATAATTGTCTTATCTAAATGTAATGTAGTGTATATAAAAATGTTCCCAATCAGAAAATTATATTTTTATTAGTTATTTTGACATAAAGTTAACAAATTATGCAAATTTACGTTGCACGAAATTAATAGTTAATAAATGTTATTGCTATAGTAAAACTATTATACCAATTTAAGTTTGTTGACTGAAATTTAGAGAATGGTAATAAAACATACCCACAGTGTGTCCATGGATTATTTTTGAGAAATGCTATGAAATAGTGAATTTTTATATTAATAATGATGAATACTGGAAACGGAACAAAAATATTACTTAGATACAATCCCCACACCAGAACACATACACATTTTCAACCTCCTTTACAAATTTTCTAATAATTTTTATTTTATCTAGTGAAGGGATGACAATTAATATACTATTTTTAATTTACTGTTTCAGAAATTTAATATTATTTCCGAATTAGCATCTTCATAAACTTTTTGTTTCAAATATTTACACCAATTACTCTAAATTATCATAATGGCCAAATCATATTCATTTATTACATATATTAAATTTATTACAAACTGTATATGTTGTAACATATAAGTACGACATAATTAGCTATATTTTCATATTATGCTGCAAAGATTTCGCCCCTGCCCTATGGACCATTATTAATTATCCACCCTGTATAGCTAGACAGCTAAAATACATATATATATATAATAAAGAACATAATGCTTGATAATGCACCCAGGCTATCAAACAAAACAAAATATATGTACCTATTTAACATATTTTAGCTTTAGCCCCTCTCAAAAAGTATGTGCTAGTTTTGCGCCTATGCATTTATACACAATGTGTTGCAAGCGCATGAAACATATACGATGAATGTTGCTCAAAGCCATATGTACAATTAATTTCAAAAGATTTTCCAACTTTACAGACCATGTCAAATGACACCATAGACTACACATAGCCCTGTTGCCCAAATTGTTGGCTTGGCAGGTGTATAGAACAATAGAACCTTTAATTTGTAAACTAAAAATGTTTTAAATTACTTTTCTAACTTCCAAATGATATAAAATAGTTTAAATAAACTGTGTTTATTACTTTCTAGAACTATAAAACCTTCCTTTTTGACATTCTAATAAAAATGTTTATAAAAACAAGTCTGTGAATTGCAGCAATTGTTTCATCGTCTAAAAAACAATGCCATTTAGTTAAGTGTTTGCATGTGTGTGGTCATATTATTATTTAGTTACCTATCTACCTAATAATTATTGTAAGAGACTATGGTAAGAGACTATTATATTTTGTGCTGAAAACATTTTTTTTTTGTACCCTTGACTAGGTTTGTACTTATACTTAAGTGTTATGAAGAGGTTAGGACTTCGGAGCGTGGAAAGTGACTGTAGTAAACTTTGGACTCGACCTTCAATTCAAAAGTGAAGCTTCAGAATGCAGAAAATTGTGGTAGGTTCTCTCCTATATTTTGCATGTTAGTAGAATTGTTAACAAACAATTTTTATGCCAGGTCCGTACTATACAATTTTCGTGAGTTTAAATTTACATTTGCATTCAAACTTTGCACCATAGTAATAATACCACCTATTACAGTACAGTAAACAATAAATAGAAAACTGACATAACAGTGAGAACATTCAGAATTGATAAATGTGAACCCATTTTTAAATAAAGGCAAAGAAAAGTCCTATCAACTCACAATCCTTTATTCAATAGTGACGGCCGGTTTCGAGGTCAAATTTTGCACCTCATCTTCAAGTCATACAAGAGGATATCACAATTACGAGTGTTAATGAATCCAATGCAAATTGGCATTCATAATACACACAACGTCAAAAGTGTAACACCATAGTTTTTCATGATGTATGTATGTAGAATGACACGCTCTTTCAAATGACATGGTCAAAATTGGGGGTTGCTATTTAAAAAAATTGTCAAATACGTCATATCTCGAACAACGATGACGTCACAAATGTGGGTCGTATGTCAAAATAAAGTGCCTTTTTTAAAAACAAAATCGACGTGCCAGGGAAACTTCAATTTAAAAAATAATGAATTTATTCGTTACATTTCGAAAGCACTGTAGGTTTAATCGAATTATTTTATATACAGGAGGTCTAAGACTTTTGACGTTGTGTATAATATGCATTAACTAATTATCAGTCAAATCAGTTATAATAGATGTTAATTTGCATTGGATTCATTGACATTTGTAATTGTGATATCCTCTGTTATGACCTGATGATGAGGTGCAAAATTTAACCTCTAAACCGGTTGCCACTACTGAATAAAGAATTGCGAGTTGATAGGATTTTTCTTTTTCTTTGAATTTTAACAATGAGAATTTCAGTTGTTTATTTCATTGTTTTATTATCCACGCAATAAGTGGGAGTCGCATGTGGAATATAAAGTATAAAAAAGGAAAAATAAAGGTTTCCAAACTTTTAAAGAATAAATTGAAAATATGGTTTATTCTTTCCATATCTAAACAGATATTTCGTTTAAGAAATTGTATTATTTCAATAAAGTCCCTTAAATTTTTTTATGTACCTGTCACCAAGGCCGTGGAATATACTTAGCTAGGTCCCCACTGGGTCCAAAATCGTCGAATCCATTAAAATTTACGGGGCCAAAAGGTCGTATGCCTCCGATTACGATGCTTTGTGGAATAGCCGGTTTAATTGTCGCTTCTATCGGAGTGTCTTCGCCTTCTTCATAACTATCTTCTTCTGACTCTTCACTTCCTTCCGTAGAAACTAGAAGCAGCCATGAGATAATTCATAGTAGTCAAAAATACTAATTTTCCATGAGCGTCCGCGGAAACTTTATCAGGACGATAAAAATAATATTTTCATACATTAAAAAAAACTTTCCGTCTCGCTTTCTTACTTTGTGCATTGGGCGCAAGAGCTTGCTAATAGTAAAAATAACATTATATAACATTACCTTTTTGAGGAACAGGGGTATTAGATTGTACATTTTTTTCCAGGCATACTACACGGCAAAGAGATGTACTGGTTTCTCTAAATTCATAAGCCTTCTTTCCATGACTATTTCCCAAATTGAGTTGCTTTAACACTAAACGTTTCTGATGTGAATTCAAGTCACGATATGTATATTTTTTTGCTCCTAAAAATGAAATAATTAAATTTCAAGTTATTATTTTTTTTAATTACCTCGGAAATTACCTATAGATTTCATTAAAATCAATAAGAAACGGTTTGCTTATTATTTAATTAAAGTTAAGGAATAAATAAATCGAATTCATTGCCTGTGAATCTGAATGCGACTGTACACTTTTGTAAGTACCTATATTAAAGATAAAGTGAATATCTCCAAATTATTGAAGGTATTTATATATTGGCATATTTGAAACAACAAAATCTAGGATAGGTATCCAAAAAGTCGAGCACTTTCTGCAAGGAGAACATTGCGATGTTTTTGAAGAATGCACCTGATGATAAGCTACCTATAAAGGTTGCACTCATAATTGCTACATGTCGAAGTGACGAACTATATAAAATGAAATCGACTGATATCACCACAGTTTATTATATAATATATTTATTATATGATAAATATTATATAATATTTATTATATATTATATAATAGACTGTGATCACAGTTAATAAGATTCACATCGAAATTTTAACATCAAAAACCTATCAGTCAAGAGTATTTATAGTAGAGTAATGAAGAATCGGTAACGTTAATTAAAACATATGTTGCATTTCGTTTAGACCTTCTAAATTAAAACTTCTTTTTACAATTATGATTCGGTAAAATCACTCGCCACTCATTTGGCCACAATTCCAGAAGTTAATTTCTCAAAAAATTGCTATAAACGTTCAATTTGTTGAGAATGTTTTAATGTACAATATTGCTATTTATGATATACGTGTTAAAAGTAACAAAATAAAATCACTTTTAACACGTATATCATACACTATTTTTTCTACAAAACAATCGGAAGAACTTTAAACTCAATAAAAATAAGAAATCAAAAAATACCACACAGATCGCAATATTTATGAACCAAAATTTTCGTAGCAACCAGTGCTGTTGTTAGTTACGGAAAAAACTCAAAAATATTGACAGCATTTTCTAGTAATATTATAAGTATAATGAATAATCTCGATAATGAACGTAACGAATCCATCCCTGCTGAAATCGAAGAAGCCGCCAGTCGAGCAACATTGGAATTATTGCCGGCGAAATCAAAGGAACAGTACGAAATCGCTTATAGACGCTTTTCGGAATGATGCGACATTAAAAAGGCCCCTGGGAAATGTAACGAAAGTGTTCTACTGGCATATTTTGAGGAAAAAGCCATGATATGGAAATCGTCAACGCTGTGGTCAAATTATTCCATGATCGAAACTATGTTAAAAATAAAGCAAGATCAAGATATAAGCAAAAATTATAAACTTATTACTTTTTTAAAACGGAAGGGTGAAGGATATCAAGCAAAAAAGTCAAAAGTTTTGACGAAGACGCTTTCTCACAGAAGCAGAAGAGGAAAAGTATCTGATGATGAAAGTCGCAGCAATAGTGGGTGTCTTCGGGGCGTGTCGCCGGGAGGAATTGTGTAAGATGACCATCGACAATATCGAATATTTGGGCACTTCGGTTGTTATGAGCATACCAGATACTAAAACGAAAGTGCCTCGGACTTTCAGTGTTGTTGGTGAATTCTATTTACCTAAACTTTTTTAGAAAGTATATGGCACTCCGGCCACCCAACGCGACCATAGACGACTTTTTCTTAAATATATGAAGAATAAATGTGTGAAGAATCCAGTCGGAATTAACATGTTTGGTAAAATGCCTGCCGACATTGCAGAGTTCTTGAATCTACCAAATCCTCAACTATACACCGGACACTGTTTTCGTCGTTCATTGGCGACATTGTTAGCAGATTCTGGTGCAAATCTTACTACCTTAAAGAGACATGGAGGATGGAAATCTTCGACGGTAGCTGAAGGCTACATTGAAAATTCACTGGAACAGAAGAAGGAAATTGCGTGCCAAATACTTCCTACTGCTGCAACTACTAGCAAGACCACCAGTACTACCAGTAGTATTTCTACAGAAAATAGATGTGTCACACATGTTGACAGTAAAACCAACTTAAGTATGATGATTCCGCAGGGAATTACAATTTCAAATTGTTCTAATTTTACTATAAATGTTAATAGTAATAACTAGTTAAAATGTTGGTTTGTACTTATTTAAAATAAAAAGTTGTTCATGTGTTTGTTAAAACGTTTTATTAATTTTCAAAACAAAATTTAAATAAACTTTGATTTACTTTTAACACGCGTGTCAAAAAATGACATTTTTAACATCAAAAATGACAATTAAAAAGCCCACTTTTAACAGTTTTGTAGAAAAAGATATTTTTTGAAACACACATTTTGGTTTTTCAATGAATGCTGACTTTTACCTGAGTTGAAAGTGACATTTGTCTGGGTCTTTCCATCTTGGTAAATGTCACTGTCTCAAAAATCTTGCGCCTCACAAAAAAAAAAATGTATAAACTTATGGTTTATACATTTTTTTTATTTTCTGTCGTGTGATGTATGTATGTATGGTTGTTAATAATAAAACTGGCCAAACCTGACCGACATATTCTCTTGATGAAAATAATTGAGGTTTGCTATATAACAATTTTTTTATTCAAAGCTTTATATGTAAGTGACAGGGTCTTGCAATTTTTTGTTTTGGCGACTGGTAAGTGTCACTTACTTGGTGTGTATTGTTATTTTTGTAATTTGCGTGTGTATTTTAATGTTTTTTTTAAATTGCTAATAACGTTAAAGGTGTTTAACGACCTTAATTATTTCAAGACCTGTCAATGTTACGAACACTTTTTTGACAAAAATTTATCGAGAATTCTAAAAATATCTTGACATTATAGAAATATCAGTAACGCACTTTTTCTCTTAAAAAATATGCACTGTCCATCCAATAACTACGTCACTGGAGTATATTTTAAATTCATGATAATAATAATAATATCTCCCCTCATTCTAATCCCCTCATTCATCATTATTCTGGAGATTAGCCCAGAAGTCGAAGACTTATGCGGGGGAGGAGGCAGCATTTGCGCCCAAGAACGACTTACGTTGGTAGATCCAAACCACCATTCAATGCAGGAATAAGGGAAACCTGGAAAACCTCATTAATTAGGGAAGTAGTTAAATGTCGACCGGTATCAATCTGTCACATTGGCCATAACATTCTTCCACCCTACCATACCGGCAGAGAAAGTGCCAATCCTCTCCACGAATATAGCTTATATACTCGCGTCAAGAATTCAGACGTCTTACGTCACGGCTGACGTTACACATTTGTTTTTATTGTCAACGTAATTTCCGATATTTGGTCGCGTTAAAAACAATAATTTTTTGCAAATTAGTTCAATATATAATGCAAACTTTTAGTGTAGTATATAGTTTTATTACTATCAGTAGCAGTTTCTTAAATATTTTGATGAAAATATAATGAATTATTCATTTGTTCGTATGACGTAAGTCGTCTGAATTCTTGTCGCGAGTATATACGGTCTACCGGTTGCGAGGTTCGAACCCACACCGATCTAGCCACATGGATTCAAGTACTAACACCTTAAACTGTACGACCACTGACCGAACAAGTGCATAGATAAATAAATATCATCGCCATACATTGTCAAACAATATTTTCCTGTATTTAAATTATGGATATAAAATAGAAAAAATATATAATTGGAACGTCCTGTAACTACTTTATTAAATTTTGAATAAAAAGTTATTGTTATATAATAAATCCCAATTATTTTCATCGATAGAATATGTCGGTGAAATTTAGCCAAACTTATCATTAACACCCTGTGTATGCATAGTGAGATTTTCCTAATAAATATGCTTACCCAATTTTTTCCTTGCCTTTGTGATATTTGTAGCGGCATAGCTTCTTTCGATTCGAGTATGTCCATTTTTTACGTGTTTAATAAATTTTCTATGATTTTTGCCTTTGGTCTTATTTACTGATGGCTTATTTTTGTACTTCTTCTTTCTTGAATCTGTGATATGATGAGGATGTTCTTTTTTAACATTTTGAAAAAAGTGTTTTCTACTATGTTGATTCAATTGCTTCTTTGATGTACTTTTAGATGTTGGTTTTGTTGTTATCTGTTAGCAGATTTGTGTCTACAAACAACTTGTAAGATATATTCTTTAAATACCTACCTTAACAGTGGTTGTAGAGGACTTTGTGGTGTTTTTGTGTTTTAACGCACTAGAGGAGGTAGTAGAATTTGGAAAAATTATTATAATCGGACAAAAAATGGTACATCTTTGGATTTCATTTCTAGTTTTCACATAATTTCTGTGGTGGCTGTGGTGACGGTGTCCATGTTTTGATTGTTTTGTACTTATAATAAGTGAATGCTGCGTTTTTTGTAAGTTATGGAGTTTGTCTGAAGACGGTTCTACAAAAATATAGTTTTCTATGGTCATTATGTTCAATGTTAACATGTTCAAATACTGTTTTGCTGTTAGGTACTTAAATATTCAAAGAGAAAAATTTTTTACCTTTCACGGGTATACTCAAAATATTTTGACCAATTATGAGTATAAAAAATAAAGTGAACGGTAATTTTACCATTTCACTGCATTTGAATTGGCAGGTGTACGGTGTAACCTTCTAATATTCATTAGATAAAACAGTTATTTTTGAAGTTTGCGAAAACGTGGATATTTGCATAAAAATGTATGTAGAATTTGTAGCCTACGCATAATTAAAATATGGAATTTTAATGCAGAATTTAAAAGTAATGAGTACTTAACACACGGGGCATATACAAGGTGTTTATTAAAGAATGATCATACTTTAAGGTTAGCTTCGAATAAGTAGGTTTTTTTTTTGTATGATACACGGCGAATATCTGGTTGATTTGTATGTACAGTGTGTTCTGAGCGCATGAGCGAAGTTCATGGCCCTACAGCACATCGTTTACTTTCCAATATCTAATTTTAGTCGAGGCAATGAAGCACTAAAAAGGCCAAAGATAGGAAATCTTTTAGGATAGGACCTATCGGAATGCGGTTTTTTGCATTCGCTTGCAAAAATTATTTACCTGGTACCCCACGGGCACCTGGTGGGCCCCAACCTGGACGCGGACGTCATCTTCGAGAATTTTTCTGGAAGTATCGACAATAACGAACCGAAAATCGTTATGGGGGCTTTTTGTGTGCGCTGAATCCGAATTTTATGTTAAAAACGACCACCCGAACACCTGGTGCGCCCTAACCTGGCTCTGAACGTCATCCCCGAGGGGTTTCCAGACACAATTGAAAAAGACCAACCAACGTCCGCGTCCAGGTTGGGGCCCACCAGGTATCCGTCGGGTATTCGCCGATGGTATATTCGAATTCAGCGACCCAAAAAACCCCCGGGTGCCCAGTTTCTCTCCTCTCCCGCATAAAGTTCGGGATAGTCCCCGGAGATGACGTTCGTCGGCGTTCCTGAGCTCCAGATGTTCGGGGGGTCAATTTGAACATCATAATCGTGGTCAGCGACCTTCGAGGTCGCTGATCACGATTACCCCCGGGTACCCGACTTGAGCCAATTCTGACTCTTATTTACGAAGTTATTAAATTTGCCAAAAGGCCTCTCAAAAGATGCAATTTTTTGCATGCATTTTTGGCTGCAGCAATGCAACTTCCGGTTTGTAATAGGTACAAAGTAGGTACGAATGATATAAATTTTTTTTGCAAGCGAATGCAAAAAACCGCATTCCGATACGTCCTATCCTAAAAGATTTCCTATCATAACGACATAAGAGGTTATAAATTTAGAGCCTTATTTAATTTTATCCAAAACGAACCCATTTCTTTTTTCTGGAGAATACAACTGTTATTGTTTATGGGGTAGGATATGTTTTGTTTAATGCGGTTATTGGGTTTATTGGTTATGGGATTGTGGGTTTATGGGGGTGATTGGTATATGCGTTTAATAAAGTGTGACGTGATGGGGTTAAACACAGACCCCAGATTCGAATTCAGCGAGCTTAAAAACATATAAGGTTTGTTCCTGCAACAGTTGGAAACGGTTTGAAACTATCAGAAATGTCCTTGCGTTAAATTCACTGAAAACTCGTTCTCAACATAACTGATCGAATATTTCTGACAGTTTCAAACCGTTTCCAACTGCTACAGGAACGAACCTATAGTAAACATGGTCTGAGTTCCAGGTTTGTTTTTTTTTAAAGAGGCTGTGTAATTAATGGCAATCATTATAGAAAACTAGGGACAAAAAAGTTGCATTGAAGTAAACTCAGTTCTTACGGAAACGAAAAACAATAATAACTCTTTATTATAGTCAAAATGATAAATACAGACATAAGAAGAAAGTAAGTAACCATGCATATGTACCACACGATTTTCTCGTTCTTTGTTTCTTTCAAATTCCTCAGGATGTTCACTCCCAAGAGCATTCCCACAATCGTACCCCCCAAATGGGCGATGTAGCTTACGTCGCCCAGGTTTTTCATGATGACGTAGTTATAAATGGGATCGAATATCGTCATGACGCCAAAAAGTATCAGCTGTACTGCTGGGTGACTCATTTCTCTCCAATTCTAAAAAAAATAAATAAAATTAATTTATACAAAAATATAAGGAGTATGTATCAGTATTAAGTTTTTTACTGTTAGTAATGTATTTATTTTCGAATTACTACGCCAAATAACATAGTTGACAAAAAATGATGGGTAGAATAAATTCCCAGTAGCCTTGGTTATATTTAACTATTGGTTATATAAGTATATATAAATTCGATTATATAACATAGTTAGTCAACCAGTCAGACTTAGGAGTAAAAATAATAGATGGCGACACTGTTAAAATCCAAGTCACCCTTGTTTATAGTGTAAATATATATTCTGTGGTGCAAATAAAGATGACAGGATTTTAAAATATCGCCATCTACTGTTTCTTCTAAGTTTAACTAACTGTATTATATAAACAAGACCGGTAGCCATTTTGGATCTTTTACTCCGAAATTTAAATGTATATGCATAGACCATGCACAAAACTTTCCTTAGAAACGATTTAACCAATTTCGATTTTTACATAAATCAATCTATCAGAGTGGTAGGTATTCATGATTTGCTAATGTATGAACCTAGATTTTAGACAAATCTACCAAATCTTGATTTACAGTTTTAAGCTTCAATCTCCAATAGACATGCAGATCGTTGGTTCTAAGAACCCTCCAAAAAAGTCGTATTGAAGACTTTACTATTTTGACGCTCATATAAATATAAAGTTAAGAAGTGGTCAAAACTAAAATTGTAATGACGATCTAGCCTAGCAAGGTTTTGATTTTGTTTTGTACTTTTAACAGAAAATTAACTTGAGTGCAGTCAATAGTGTTTTATAATCTGTCTATCGGATACCCAATATACAGCATGATTAATTAACAATGGGAAATCCGAAAGCTGAATTTACTATAAGTCAAATGGTGGCCATTGGCGCAAAAATGCCTTATCCGAAATTTCATAGTTTTGGAAATACTATATTGAAATTTAAAATTTTAATTCGTTTTTTTCGATTGTTCTGACAATGTGTAGATTAGGAACTTAAAAATTTGTGATACTATATTTTTTAAGCGACGAATAAGATGCGTGTTGCAATTTCGGCGTTGCTCATAGAGGGTGCTACTTACAACCAATTTTACCGATATTTAGTTAATAACTTTTTACTCCGTATATTAACATGAAATATGATTCAAAACCTGAAAAATCTTGTTTCCATTAATTGTATATTCTTGTTTTATTTTGGTATCTCGATCCGTTTTCGAGAAAAATCGATTTAACGAACACTATGTTTTGATAATACGAGATATTAAAAGCGAAACAAACTACGTGTTTTTTCATTTTATTACAACATATAACAAAAATATTCAAACCAAGATGCAGATAGCGATATGTCAAATGTTAAGGAAGCTAAACCGACGACATGGCGACCAGTTCGGAAATTGTTCTACTAAGGTTAGAATAAATTATTTAAATGTCTATTCTGCGTTTCTGCTTTTATCTTGTATGAATGAAGCATATAAGGTTTGAAATTATCGTCATAGCAATATGACAGGCAATTGTTTTCAAAGTATACTTTGTTTAATCGTAAAAGAAATGATGTTCACCAGTATATAATTTCTTGCGTCTCTATAAAAATTACAAGTGTGCCAAATTTGAAAATTAAAAAAATTACTTTTCGAGAAAATGTTTTTTTTGAGAAGTATCACCCCCTAAATTTCGTGCGCGAAGTTTTCAGACGCCCTGTATTTAGGACCCTCTTCAATATTTCTGAGAATGTTTGAACGTAGATACTGACGGAACTTATGATTGGCGATTTATCCTTTTTTTATGAAATGCTTACCATTATCACAGTGGCGATGTGCGCCGTGTAGAAGGCATAAAATCCGCCACTCCCCCCTACTAATTCTGCATCGGGAACTATGACGGACTGCGCCAAACACCCCCCTAGAGCACCAGCGACGTAGATCACCAACACCCTCCATGTATGCACCATTTCCAGTGGTATGCCAATCAAAATTTGTATGAACAGATTGGGATACAAGTGGTAGGGACTAGAAAAACAAAGCAGATAATAAATAAATCTCTAAAAATAATAGTGGGGATGACCCACACTCCCCACACTCTTATGGTACTGGCAGGTATACAAGGTCTGTTCAAGCAAGGCTTCAAACTGTCAAAAATATTCGACCAGTGAAGTTATGAATTTGTTTTCAGTAAACAGGATGCAATAAGTAGTTGAGCGAATGTTTTTTGACAGTTTGCAACCAGTTTGGATTTCTTGCTTGAACATATCTATATCTAACCTCCAAAAATCTAGGGAGTGGGTTATGTTATAGATCCGCACACAATTTATAGCAGTCGACATAATGAAACATACATGCAGCCGTATATTTGTCCTATAAAATCGCGTGCCGCATATCTCTGAGAGCATACTCGATTATACAGCTTATGCTGCGGCAAATACGCATACACCGAATCGAAGAAGTTGACCTTCTATTGGTTGTGACGAATTGACGGATCCATTTCCAGCGCTATCGTGGGTAGGTATATCTTTCGGGCGGGCAAAATTTCGGGTATATCTTTACGCTAATTTATTTATGAATGTAATTAATTTATTATTTACAACGTATTCCGATTCAGGAATATCGTTTCAAATCGTTTTCAAGCATTTTTTTCATTTTACACGAATTTTATAACAATAATTAATGATTATCCATTTAAAGCTATTTAAGGGTAGTTTATATAGGTTTAGGGGTAGTAGCGACATTTCCCCAGCTATCTGACGTATTTCTGGGCCATTTCTAATGTTAATTAACAATAATCAATTGATTTTTTATGATTTATGCGTTCCCCCGGATAAGCCAAAAATCGGCTATTTTTAACATTGTCCTTTTGTACTCCTATGAAATGTTACTCCTCGCACGCTCTCTAGATTTTTGACGGTTGGGTATAATGTGTTTAAATTTAATTTTGAGAAAATAGTTACCATTAAATAATTTATTACCTAGCATGGACGAAGATGTGTGTAACGAAACGCCAAATTTCCCTTTTCTTTAATGGTGTGAACTTCAGCGCCCTCTCGATGGGCCCTTCTTCGCCCTCCTCGGTTATGAGACTTAAATTAACGTAATAAAAAATTATTTGAGCTATGGAGAGAATCAGCATTCCCACCGTGTATGTTTTGCATGTCAGTTCTTCCTCGTAGAGGCCGGTGTTGGACAGGGTGCTTTGCAGTCTTATCAGTTTCTTCGTTGGGGACGTTACCACGAATTTTATATACCTGGAAAATAAAAACGTCAATACTAAAATGCGCAAATGAAGCGGGATCTTATTACAACAATAATTTTTTTTTTCGAGACGCTGAATGTTCAAAATCTAATATAAAATTCTCGTGTCACAATTTTAGACGCCATACTCCTCGGAAACGACCGATTTTTATGAAATTTTATATGTATATTCGGTAGGTCTGAGAATCGGTCGTAATCTATTTTTCATACCCCTTTTTGGACAAAATTTTTTTTAATTTTTTTATGATGTGGCATTAAAAAATACGTACAACCCTTAATTTTCACCCTTCTATCACAGACCTCTATTTTTTAATAGCCATTTTAGTAATTTAATCATTTTTAACCCTGGTCGATAACTGATCGATTATCACTAGATCAGTTATCCCCGCCAGGCGTCTACCGGTGTCACTTCTCTCAACGATATTCGAACTCTTTCGAAAACATCCACCTTAGTTTGGATTTCTTGACACTTTTGATTAATCCGTAGCTGCAGCTCTTCCAGGCTATTTACAGGAGTACCACATACTAATGTCTTCAAATATACCCAAACAAATAAATCTAGAGGGTTCAGATCAGGCGATCTTGGAGGCCATAAAACAGGTCGGGCCCTTCTTACCCATCTATGTGGAAAAGTTTGGTGTAAATGCTCTCTAACGGCCATGAAAAAATGAGCTGGAGCACCATCATGCTGGAACCACATTTGTTGCCTCTGATTCAAAGGAATGTCTTCCAAAAACTCATACAGTGTGTTCTGCAGAAAGTTGAGGTAAGCAGCGCCTGTTAATCGGTTTGGTAAAACAACAGGACCTAGAAAGCTGTACCTACAATACCCATCCAAATATTTAATGAAAAACGTGCCTGATGTCCAGATTCTATTAGAGCATGAGGATTTTCGTCGGCCCAAATATGCGTATTGTGAAAATTAAACACTCCATTTCTTGTGAACCCGGCCTCATCAGTAAAAAGAATGTTTGCAAGAAAACGAGGGTCTTTAGCATCATGACGTAGAAACCAGCGTCAAAAAACCAAACATGCTTGATGATGATTTATTGGATTTAAGGCCTGTACTCGTTGCACATGGTATGGATAAAGCAGTTGCTTGTGAAGGATTCTCCAAACAAGAGGACCACTAATTCCTACCTCGGCTGATATTCTCCGCACACTCGTACCTGAATTCTGTTCTACCAGAGCTAGAATTTCTGCTTCTGCTCTAGGAGTGCATACCGACCTTGGTCTTCCGGATAAATCGCAGTGTTTGCTCAAGGAACAGATATCACGCAATCTTTGGTGAATTCTTCCAAACATGCGTTGTGAAGGAATCTGGCGATTTGGATAAGCGTCAACATAAAGACGTCGCGCTTCGGTGACGTTCCCATTAGCACGACCATACATGAAATGCATGTCTGTTAATTCTGCGTTATAGTAACCAGCCATAGCGAAAGAAAACTTGTGCACTGAGAACAACTGTCAAATACGTACTGTTTATTTCACTAAACATGAACCAACTATTATAAGAAAATACACAATGTTTTTGTAAAATAAAAAAAGGTGCTAAAAAACATAAAACATTCCATATCTCCGCAACCGTTACTTTGCGGACCCATATTTATTGAGACTTTGTGCTTATTTTAGTTCATACTATTACCTCCTTAAATATTTTACACTCTTTTTTTAACACCCTGTATAGTATAGGCACAGCATTTAAGCTGTGGTATAGGTGCTAAATAATAAATAAAATAAACTAAACATCCGAACTAGTGTGACAGCTTACTCTGTTGATGAGGTTATCAGGTTGTTGAGCTCTACGCCATTTTTACGTAGTTTAGATAATTCATTAATTAATTTTCTAAAATACTTGTCTTGTCCTTACGAAATGTCTTTATTTTTACGGATTTTTTAATTGCTTTGGCAATAACTTTAGCAACTTTTTCTAGAAAATTATTAAGTCTCGAATAAAAAAAGGTAATGTAGGTATACTTTTTTTACAAAATGTAGGTAAGCTGGAAATTGGAAGAGAAATGTAAAGATTTGTAAGAGAAATAGAAAAGAATTAAACAAACTAAACAGCATTGCGTATAACTAGATACGCGATGCGATAATTATATTAAAATGTGCTTAGGGGTTTCTAGCTAGTTTTTCTAAACCACTCTGTATAGAAGGAAAGGTTTTGTTTTAGAGCCCTACCAAGATTCCTCCATTTACGATTTACAACGTTTGATTCGTTTCAAGTTCTAGTTTGTAAACATAATTATAATTTTTATACAAAATAGATGTTTTTCAATAGTTGCAACTGTGGTGTAAGATGCAAAATATCTATAAATTAAACAATTTGAATAAATATATTTCTATTCGTGAAGCAGTACTTGACTTATAGTGAGACTGATAATAGCTGTGTGAATATCCCAATTTATGATAAACAACCCGATATCAGTGAATGAATAAAGTTATTTAACCGCAACAGTTAGTCACTGTTAATATGGATAATTATGTTTTTTATTGCTCCAGTGTACTCGGTATAGACGTAATAATAATTGTTGGTAACTGTTTAAGTAACGGATTTTAGATGAACGAAGAATGTTTCTTTTGAAATCGACTGAATCACATAATAACTAAAATAAAGTTTTGTGTGTGGTTCAGTTTTGACCTTGAACACTTCGGATTTTTTTTTTTATAGTCCTCTCGTATGAGATATATGTACAGGGTGCCTCATTCTCGATAGTATGGGTCCACTGTGAGGATACAAAAAATTTAAATAAAATTTGGGATCCGTGGTGTTAAATGGGATGAGGCGAGATCCATTTCATCTTTTAACTCATTACAAGTGATTTTTTTCTTTCAAATGATAAATACCTTCCGCGAGGGTGTTTTGTAAATCTTATTTTTTAAAATCCCCCATAAAGATAATCGAGTGTTAGATCTGGTAACTTTCTGGGCCACTGAATAGGTCCATTAATCCCAATCAATTTTTCTAGGAAAGTGTTTTCTGAACATTGCTGCACAATCGTGGCCTTGTAGGGTGAAGGTCCGCCGTGCTGAAACCATATGTTTCTCCTTAGCTGCAAAGGCACATAGGCATGTAGGAAATTTAGGTAACTCACGCTTTTCAATGTACGAGGTGTGGCAATTAAGTTCCGGGAATTTAGTTATAACTTGGAAACTAGCAACACTGCATCGTTCGTCAACGTTTTTCTAGAGAGGGGGATCTTCCTTTTCGTTTCAGTTCAAGGTTGAAGTCGATACCACGTTTGGTTTGTATTTTATGTGTATTTTTTCGAAGTAGCATTCGTGCGTTGTCTGACGAGTTAAACGTCAATAAAGAAACCGTACGCAAGATGTTACACGAAAATTTGAATATGCGAAAGATTTGCGCAAAGATGGTGCCAAAAGTTCTCTCGACGGTAGAGGCTGGATGAGTCGGGTAGTCACTGGAGATGAGACCTGGATATTTGAGTATGACCCCGAGATCCGTAAACAAAGTCAGCAGTGGGTGGAAAAGGGTGGAGAGCGGCCAACGAAAGCGTGGATGTCCAAGTCACAACTGAAGGCAATGTTGATCGTTTTTTTTTCGATATTCACGGCATCATTCATCGTGAATATGTTCCTGCCGGACAGACAGTGACTGGACAGTTCTGTGATGGCGTCCTGGAACGGCTGCGGGTCCGCGTTTTCCGTGTGCGACCCCAACTCGCCGAGAACGGCTGGATCTTGCACCACGACAACGCGCCAGTCCATTCCTCGTTCATTGTGCAAGAGTTTTTGGCAAAAAAGCATTCCAACGCTGCCGCATCTACCCTATAGCCCCGATATTGCCTCCTACGATTTGTTTTATTCCCCAAGATGAAGTAGCACCTCAAGGGAATTCATCATAGTGACGTACAGAAGGTCAAAGAAGCTGTAACCGTGGTGCTGAACGGGTTAACTGCGGAGGATTACCAAGGGTGCTTCCAGTCGTGGGAGCAACGTTAGTTAGAGAGAGACTATTGTGAAGGTCAATAATAAAATTTTGGCGAAATTTAATTTGCTTGTTTTTTCATAGTACCCACATCATTATACGAATTGCTTAGTTGGTTTGACTATCAGGGAGCAGTAGATTTTAATGCGGAAAAAGTTTTATCGTGAAATATGTGGTACGTAATGGTAATTTTTTGACGTGCCCTCAGTTAATTTTATATTTCGTATGATGCAGGAAATTTAATAAAAAAATGTTTTCTAAATTGATGAATTTAAAAACCAACTGTATATAAAATAGTCAGAAAGTAATTATATCCATATTATTGATTTCATTCCACCTATTTATATTGTATATATTTTTAATTAAGACTTTTTTTCTTTCTTCACAATATGGCGACAGAAAGAAATGCTTTATATTGTACTTCCAATGGATTCTCACTAATATGACATTTTTGTGTCGATTGCAATGATTATAGAGCCAAATATGCTTCGTAAGCAACTACTATAACAGATCCTATGCCAGTTAATAGGCAGTGTTGTCATATTTTATTGTGGTAATTTTAATTATTTCAATCTTATTTAATAAAGCTAATAAAATTCTTTAATTTCAACATCTAGAAGTGCAAATGGATAAGGTTTGCAATGGTCTAAATTAAAAATGTTACTAAATTTCTATAAGGAAATCAGTTTCTATTAGTAATCAAATAAATCTTATCTGTCGTAATGAATTTTTTTTCTGCAAGCAGATAATAATTTCTACAAGTCATGACTATGATATACAAATGCCCCCATTATACTTTTATCAAAATATTTCGTACATTTACAGGTAGGCCTCGTCAGATGGGTTTATGGGCAACCTACATATATAAATGGTAATTCTATTGCGTTTTTTTATGGAACAAAAAGACTTTTGTTACTTATTTACTCTATAATGATTTTATAACAACTTTATTATTATTCTCTATAAATGCTATAAGAGCTTTTTCTCAGCAGCTTCCATATAATTTGTTTTCCGCAGCAGAATTGTAACTTAACAAACCCTTACGCAATAGTTCTATAATTAAACTATAAGCGACATTATGGAATCATTTTATAAGTGTCACACGATCATTCTGAAAAGCACTATTTTGCATCGATTTTACAGTAATTTGATTCTATAAGTACCGTTACTGTAAAATTGTGTTATTGTACACGGCACATTAGCAGTTATCTTATAAATAGTCCATAAAGCATTGTCACGGATTTCCCAATCCGTCTTTTTCTATTGCCAGAAAAACAATCCGTTAATTAATTACATATCTTTATTAACTACTCAGTACACTACTGAACACTAATTACAACTCAACTAAACACTTATTTAATTAATCGCTATCTAAATCACTTTGATCTCTCCAACTAAACACTTCAGTTCAGACTGTAATACAAGACTAACTAACTCGGCCGTGTATTCTTCTTTTATAGACCCAACGAATATTCCAGGTATATTCTAGCATATCTAGATCCATTTTCCCGAACGACTCGAATGCTTCTCGTCGATTCCCCATTTTTCCAGTCCCATCTCGATCCACGGCATTTTATTTGTTTAACAGAATCGTGTAGGGGCGATCGGGGCAATCTTATCAATTCGCGGTACAGTCGTCGATTTGGGTGTGAGTGGGGCAAATTCCATGACAGTATGCTTTACCTAAGAACGTTCTTGCAACAAATTTAAAAAACCATTTCAGTTTCTGAAGGCAAAATAATCTCATGTGCCACATTAATGCAACAATTTAGTATTCTAAATACAACTATAAAATATTAACAGAATATAAAACTGCTATTACTCTAAATTTATAAAACTACTTTGCTAGCTGGGATCTAGTCATCTAAATGTATATAGATCTGTATTTTTTTTTACTGACCTACTCCTAATTCTCTTGAAGACCTTCGTCACTTTCGGGTTGTTTATCATTTCTAGGAACTCCTCGAAATCCAAAAGTTCGTCGCCGTTGCGGTCGAAATTTTTGTGGATTGCTTTTATCAGTTTGTCAGGAAACTTGTGTTCCTCGTGATTTTCCGCGAACTTCTGCAGTTCTTTGTAGCTTATGTATCCGTCTCGATTTTTATCACACTGAAACGAAAAACAAATAAATAATAATAATACCTTTTCTACAGCCATCAATAGTAGTCGAGGCAATGAAGCACTAAAAAAGGCCAAAGATAGGAAATATTTTAGGATAGGACGTATCGGAATGCGGTTTTTTGCATTCGCTTGTAAAAATTATTTATATCATTCGTACCTACTTTGTACCTATTACAAACCGGAAGTTGCATTGCTGCAGCCAAAAAATGCATCTTTTGAGAGGCCTTTTGGAAATTTAATAAATTCGTAAATAAGAGTCAGAAGGATCATCTATGAGTTAATAATAAAACTATCGGAATATCAGCATTCTTTTTAAATTCGATCATTGGAAAAAAAAGTTTGGTACAATTTTAGGGCAACTATACAGGGTGGACCAGCATTTTCGTGCCAAACTTTAAGGATATGTTCTACGCCGAAAAATAACCGTAGTTTGCTATACAAACAATATTCCAAAATTGCTTCGTTACGAAAATACAGGGTGTTGAAGTTTATTTTGAAAAACAGAAAAATACATTTTTTGTTTAAACCGCTCGAGATAATTAAATGAAATTTGACAGGTGTCAATATAAATGGAAGACTTAAGTTTTGAAATGCAAAAGTTTCTTTTACTGTCACCAGTGGCGCGAGTAGCGGATCGTCAGTGGCTATTTTCCAACAAAAAAATGGTGCGTCCCTGGTTTTTCCAAAAATTAATGTTATTTTTGAATTCCTCCTTCAATTTGGCGTTGAACGAGGAATTCAAAAATAACATTAATTTTTGGAAAAAACAGGGACGTACCATTTTTTTGTTGGAAAATAGCCACTGACGATCCGCTATTCGCGCCATTGGTGACAGTAAAAGAAACTTTTGCATTGCAAAACTTAAGTCTTCCAATGCTATTGACACCTGTCAAATTTCATTTAATTATCTCGAGCGGTTTAAAAAAAATTTATTTTTCTGTTTTCAAAACAAATTTCAACACATATTGTTTGTATAGCAAACTACGGTTATTTTTCGACGTAGAACATAACCTTAAAGTTTGGCACGAAAAAGCTGGTCCACCCTGTATAGGTATGTTTGGTACACACACATGCTTGTCTTTATCGTTAATTATTTTTTTTTCTGATTTAAAAAAAATATGACAAAAACAGTTGCATGAAACTATACATGTGCAATATAGGTACTTATGTGTTAAAATTTCTTTTGTTCGAAACAACAATCTGCTCACGATGTAAAGCAACATTTTTAATAAATTAATACAAAAATTATAAATAACAATAATATGTTTTTAAATATGTGTTTATCGAAAACATATGGAAATAGAAATCAAACGATACTCTCCATTAACATTCAAGACATCAGTTGTCCTTGGTCAAGTAAATGTTTCTTGCGAAACCTGTTGGTCTCCAAAAATTTTCCTGTTCATCACAAAATTAGCGTATTCAAAAGCGCCACTCATCCTAAGTATCAAATCCTAATGAACTTTCAAATGCAGTAAAGTAATACGCCCACGCGAGTTGCCAATGTTAGATATTTAAATCAAACAGTGTTATGCAGTGTGAGCCATCGGAAACGTGCCACCCAGGATTTCTTTGTTTTCATGCAAAAACGGGAAAAAAACACTTGGACCCGTCAAATTTTGTTTTGAGGAGGACATATTTTACGGGTGTATTCTTACTCTAAACTTTCACTTAGTGGGAGTGATTTTCACCCTTAAAATCTTAAATAAAAAAACGACATTGTACGATATATCCTTTCAAAGGACATTAACGATATTGTACGATATATTCTTTGGAAGGGCGTTCAGGTATATTTCCAATGCCATAGTTTTTTAATTAACAAGTCGATATTTTATTTTAATTTACTGTTTTTTCTAATAATAATTTAATACACAGGGTGACCTATCTTCGAATATTGACGTCATCACATTTTTTTTAAATGGAACCAAATTTTTTTCCAATTTCTGGATTACCCTAGCAGAGCTGTTTCCAAAAATGTATCAGAAGTTGCTCCTAATTGTTACAGGGTACAACATTAACCCAAATTATTTATAAATACCAACGTACTAAAAAATTGATGTAAATTACTAGACGTCATTTTAAAGTGTCTACTGGCATGTACTCTAGTTTATTGTTCGCTAATAAAACCTTTGGACACAAAAACCTAAATTAAATTTTGAAATTGTTGACCATTTACTGCCAAACAATGGGCCAGACGAGAAACAAATTCTTCTTGTCGAATTCGTTCCATGAGATTGTCAAGATTATTTGGCTTAGTGACGTATACTTTGCTTTTTACATATCTCCAAGGAAAAAATCTAGCGGTGTTAAATCTGGCGATCTGGCGGGCCATTCCTTAGGTCTTCTGCCAATCCACCGATGAGGAAACACGTCATCTAAGTAGCGGCGATGGCATAGTGCGGCAGTGCACCGTCTTGTTGTTACCAAATTGTGGCAAATCTGGTTCTTCTTTATTGGGAAACAGTACAACCAAAGAAGGAACTAAATCAAATTGAAGAAAATCTAAATATATTGCGCCATCTAAAACCCTTTTAAAGGAATACGGCCCCAAAACTCGATTATCATCAATTCCGGTCCAAACATTGACCTTCTATCACCGTACCCGATCATCATGGGCATTTCAATCCGTTCCGTTTCACTTAGATTCATGTTTTTACCAAACGAAAACCATTTAATTAATTAAAAAATACTTAATACTTTAAGAAAGAACCAGTTAAAATGAATTCACTCCAATAATCTTAACAAACTGTTTAAAATTGATTGCCTGTAAAAATTGCACGAGCACGTTCTATCAGTCAGGTAAAATTAAAAAATCATCAAAAACATTATGACAAAAACTTTGGTATTTGTAAATAATTTGGGTATTGTTGCCCACCCTGTAACAATTAGAAGCAACTTGCGATATATTTTTGGAAACAGCTGATCTGGGGTAATCTGGAAATTGGAAAAAAATGGGGTGTTTCATTAAAAAAATGTAATGACGTCGTTACTCGAAGGTAGATCACCCTGTATATTAAATTATTATTTGAAAAAAGTAAATTAAAATAAAAAATCGACTTGTTTCCGAAATTTCCAATAATGTCTTTTATTTACCTAATAATGAATTTGTGCGTGACTTTAGGGACGCACTGTATATTTTTATTACTCTCAGTTGCAGTTTCTTAAATATTTTAATGAAAATATAATGAATGATTCATTTGTTCATTCATTTAACGATGGTAGATTTAATTATGATGATGGACTATTTTAATACAAATCACTAATTTGTAAGTCCTACAATGAGTGGTGTAAAAATGCAACGGTAAGTTCTAAAACGACATCGTTAGTAGGAGCTATGTTAAGCAAATAATGTAAATAGACACCTACGGAAGTAACTAAAAACTATGTATTTATTGTGTTACAAAATTAATAATAAAATTGGATGTTTTAGTTTAGGTTTAGTTTTATGTACGTACCTACAACAAAACAAAATATTTGTTTTGTTATACAGGGTGTTTTAAAAAGAGTGTAAAATATTTAAGGAGGTAATAGTATGAACCAAAATAAGCAGAAAAGTCTCAATAAACATGGATCCGCAAAGTAACGGTTGCGGATATATGGAATGTTTTTTGTTTTTTAGCCCCTTTTTTATTTGCAAAAACGTTGTGTATTTTCTTATAATAGTTGGTTGATGTTTAGTGAAATAAACAGTACGTATTTGACAGTTGTTCTCAGTGCACAATTTTTCTTTCGCTATGGCTGGTTATTCTAACGCAGAATTAACAGACATGCATTTCATGTATGGTCGTGCTAATGGGAACGCCACCGAAGCGCGACGTCTTTATGTTGACGCTTATCTAAATCGCCAGATTCCTTCACAACGCATGTTTGGAAGAATTTACCAAAGATTGCGTGATACCGGTTCCTTGAGCAAACAGTGCCATTTATCCGGAAGACCAAGGTCGATATCGACTCCTAGAGCAGAAGAAGAAATTCTAGCACTGGTAGAGCAGAATCCAGGTACGAGTGTGCGGAGAATATCAGCCGAGGTAGAAATTAGTGGTGCTCTTGTTTGGAGAATCCTTCACGAGCAACTACTTTATCCATACCATGTGCAACGAGTGCAGGCCTTAAATCCAATAAATGATCATCAAGCACGTTTGGTTTTTTGCCGCTGGTTTCTACGTCATGATGCTGAAGACCCTCGTTTTCTTGCAAACATTCTTTTTACTGATGAGGCCGGGTTCACAAGAAATGGAGTGTTTAATTTTCACAATACGCATGTCAGGTTTCTAGGTTCTGTTGTTTTATCAAACCGATTAACAGGCGCTGCTTACCTCAACTTTCTGCAGAACACACTGTATGAGTTTTTGGAAGACATTCCTTTGAATCAGAGGCAACAAATATGGTTTCAGCATGATGGTGCTCCAGCTCATTTTTCCATGGCCGTTAGAGAGCATTTACATTTGAATCAGAGGCAACAAATGTGGTTCCAGCATGATGGTGGTCCAGCTCATTTTTCCATGGCCGTTAGAGAGCATTTACACCAAACTTTTCCACATAGATAGGTAGGAAGGGCCGGACCTGTTTTATGGCCTCCAAGATCGCCTGATCTGAACCCTCTAGATTTCTTTGTTTGGGGATATTTGAAGAGATTAGTGTACGGTACTCCTGTAAATAGTCTGGAAGAGCTGCAGCTACGGATTAATCAAAAGTGTTAAGAAATCCAAACCAAGGAGGGTGTTTTCCAAAGAGTTCGAATATCATTGAGACGAAGATGTCGTGCCTGCTTGGAAATGGACGGAGGGTACTTTGAACATCTCCTGTAACTTTGTTTTTTGTTTGTTAAAAGCTTCCTTTGTCGGTTTATTCCTAAAGAGTCCTAAAGACTTTTCTGCTTATTTTGATTCATACTATTACCTCCTGAAATATTTTACACTCTTTTTTTAACACCCTGTATACCTATTAGGCTATTGAATTTATTCTTTCTTACTTTAAATTAAATTGTATATGAAAATACAAAATCAAAAAAAAAATATATTTAAGATCTTCACGAGAAAGCTACGGAAAAAGATAATATTCTTACCGCAGTATTAAAAAACGATCTTTGAGTGTTCTTAGTTCCCTTTTTATCATTTTTATTATTTTTGATTATTGTAATTATAATTTTGTTCTTGTTTTCTATTTGACTTTTATTACATTTTTTAACGAATCGACTTATTATTTAAAATAAATGGTTATTAAAAATTGTTAGATAAATTGTGAGAAACCTCGTATAAATATTTTTCACCGACAAAATTCTTACTGGTAAAAAAACTATGATCTGCGTGTAAAACAACATTACATTATACACTTGTTACATAATTAACTATTGAATTGTTTCTGAATAATGTAATTATTTCTAACTAGTGTTATTATCAGTTTAATTCGCGTTATATTAAGCAATATTTTATTTTACGGGATTACTCACAATCAATCAAAAAGATGTGTCATCCTCAATAAATATTTCACGTAATTATTTTGTCAATTGTAGATATTAAGCTGGCTACACACTACACAGGCAACTTCTCCTGCGTCCTGTTCAGATCTAGCCTGTTGGGGGCGTATTCTATGGCCAAAAATAAGGGTTTTTTGTTATAAATATGTAGGGTTTTAGGATAGCTGTTGTCCAGCTACAGCGTGTCAAAATTTAAAAAAAAATCAGTTTTTAATTTTTAATTTCTAAACCGCTTGCGATAATTTAACCAAATTCGGTGTGCATATTTAGTGTGGCGGTAAGTATTAAACAAAAAATTACCAACTTTAGAAACTTACCAGTGGTATAGATCATTATTTGCTAAAGAAAAATATTGATTCCTGTATAATATTACAAATAAAATAGGTCATCATATGCGCCATTATATTATCTTTTTGTTTCTTTGTAGTTTTTTGTACAAACCAATTAGAACCGAATAAAATTGATTTATTTGATCACGTACATTTCTACGCGACTGTAATACTTAAAATAATAATAAAATAATTAATCAACAAGGGAATAGCTTTACTATGATGGATTATAACAAATATTGGAGTCACCTTCAGCCAAAATACATGCTATACAAAAAAGTGCTTCTGAGATCCCATGTGAATCTTGTAAACTAATATCTTGAAATGCCTCCAAACAATAAATCAATAGGATTTATATCGAGTGATTTGTGTAGCCAAAATTGAGCTGGTCTCCTTCAATCGATATTACCAAATTTTTATTTAAAAATTCACGAGCAGTCAAACTAAAATGTGAGGGAGCCTCGTCGTGCATAAACATTGTTTGTCTTAGCGCATAGGAAACATCTTCAAGTAGTTCAGGTAAAATGTTTCCAAGAAAATGTCAGTAGGAGGCACCGGTTCTTGGTAAATAGTAAGGAAATTTCCAATAATATCCACTCATACATTCAAAGAAAACTGATGTTGAAATCGAAATTCCATTGTAACATTAGGGTTTTCATCAGACCAACCGTGCTTATTGTGGAAGTTCATTATACCATCTGGAAAAATTAGCGTGGTCGGTAAATAATATGCCAGCGGCAGTCAACATTTTGTTCAATTTTTTTCAAAATCCAGTGGCACAACTGGAGACGTGCAGGATAGTCATGGGTTGTTAGGCTTGAACCCTTTGTATGTGGTACGGGTATAACTGTTGTTTCAGAACGGACTAAACTAATTTATGATTCACATTAAGATTTGCAGAGATCTTAATGGTACTAGTATTTGGGTCTTCTTCAATTTCGTGTAGAATAGCTTCTTTCAGTTCAGGCGTTCTAACACTCAAAGGAATCCTCCAGGAATTGGACTTTTCTGAAAGAAGCCTGACTCCGAATGATATTTAAAAACATTTCTGAACATTCTTGGTATTGAGGCTAGGCAAATTTATATTGAAAGATTTCCAAATCATCCAACTCCAAATCCATTTCCATCTGCAAGGCCATAAATGTAAACCATATTGGCTATTTCAGCATTTGAATATGCATAAGCCATTATTATTTTTGCTAACGGGTAACTATGCAACGCTTATCGCGATACGTTAGAAAAAAATCTTTTTGAACCCGACGGACGCAAAGACATATACTTCCTCATTATAATCTGCTTGGAAATGAAAGAGAGTAATAAAACCCCGAGCTAAGAACCGGCCATGGGCGTGGTAATATTTCGTTTCAGGTAATTATTGGGTAACACTAATGCTAACAGGTAATGAGTGTACATTAGTATATTTTATTGGATACATCATAGGACAGGAGCCAGTGTATTGTGACAGATCAATCCAGTCTTAGAGCTGAATATACGAAGACGTGCTTGTGCAGTAGAGTAAAATTTGACTTGTGTTTAGTGACTATTGTGCCAGTGGATATAATATTGTTTGGGTAAAATGTTGGGCTTATCAGATTACGTACCTGCTAAACGCGTGAAAAGATGTGCGCTGTCTCAGAATGAGAAGATTATTATATTAAATGTATTTAAAGCATTGAAACACCAAAATCCTATCAACAGTGTTGACGACATCGTGGAAAAGTGTTCCAAAATGACAGGGATTGGAAAATCGACTTTCTACAGACTTTTAAAGGAAACAAAAAATGAACAAGATACTGTAAATCCCCCAAAATCGTCTACAGGGAGATCAAAAGTCGTTATAGATGATTTCTTCAAAAATGTCATTCGCAGAAAAGTACACTCATTTTATTTTAAAAAAGAAATACCAACGCTAAACAAAATTTTAAGTGAACTTTCAGAGGACAACGATTTGCCAAAAATCAGTAGAAGCAAATTATGGGCCGTCTTACGAGTGTTGAATTTTTGCTGGGAAAAACAGAACAGGAAGTCAGTTCTTATCGATAAAGATGAAATTATTTCTTGGCGAAGATCCTACTTAAGATCAATTATAAAATTCCGTGACGAAGGGAGGAATATTTATTATCTAGACGAAACTTGGGTCAACGAGGGATATACTGTAGCAAAAGTATGGCAAGATAAAAATGTAAAAAGTTTTCGACAAGCATTTTTGGATGGACTTTCAACAGGGTTCAAGGCACCTTCAGGTAAAGGGCGAAGATTAATAGTGACACATATAGGTAGTGCCAGTGGTTTTGTAGATGGCGGTTTACTTTTATTTGAATCTAAAAATACAAGTGACTATCACGAAGACATGAACGCAGATGTTTTCGAAGAGTATTTTACACAGATGTTGGATGTTATTCCTCCGAGGTCTGTAATTGTCATAGATAATGCCTGTTACCATTCACGGCAGACCGAGCGGACGCCTACGACTGCTTGGAGGAAAGCCGATATAATTCAATAGTTATCCGGAAAAAACTTTTCTTTTGAAACAAATATGGTGAAAAAGGAACTTTTGACACTTGTCAATCTTAATAAAGATCAGAACAAATATGTTACTACGGTTACCACCTTATCACTGTGAACTTAACCCAGTCGAAATAGTCTGGGCGCAGGTAAAAAGAGATGTAGCGCGAAATAATACGACGTTTAAATTAAGGGACTGAAAATTTTGTTAAAAAATTCCTTGGAATGAGTAACTGCAGATAACTGGCAAAGATGTATACATCATGTACAAAAAGAAGAGGAGAAAATGTGGGAACTCGATAATTTAATTGACGTTACTGTGGAACCTATCGTTATCAATCTAGGAGACGAAGATAATTCATTAGAATATTCAGAGGATGATTTTAAACCGGTTATGATGCTTAAAGTAGCCTCATGTTTTGAAATACTGTTTTTATATTGTTAACGAGAAATGGACCGAGAAGTTGAAGCGGCATAGACAAAGACGGATTGTCGGGTATTAAATTTTAGCTACCTGCTACAATTTGGTACGGTTCGATCACACAAAGTTATTTTAAAAGTACACCTTATCTATACCGATAATACATATTATAAAAATATTGAATATAAGCACCAGTACTACATTTATTTACGATTTGCATACATAATAAGCTTTTATTACTTTCTTTCATTTCTAAACACACTATAGACCCAATGTTTTACTTTCCGGAAAGTCAACCACAATCGAGCCCTTATCTTCAATATTCAGCCACCTTATTTGCTTTAATTTTCACACGAGAAGTGTCATGGCGCGATTTTCTAATATTTTTTTTGACGTGTTTATAGTGTGTAGCCAACTTTAGTCAGGCATCGCGTTGTCCATTTATTTTGTTTTTATTATTATTATCAAAAGGTCGCGTGTAATTATGGATAGTTAATTCCCAAGAAGTAAATATTTTCATCTTTAAGATTAGCATAACCACTACAAAACCTGTTTGGTGCAGAATTTTAATGTTACCAAGAATTGACGGTAATTAAAAGGAATGGAATACCAGAAGTAGGAATGTAGGTGGAAATACGACATCAAGATATGCAGCCGAAGAAATAACAAAGAATTGAAAATCAACGATAAAGATTTTATAAAGGTTATCGTTTGTCTCTTATAATTTCATTTTTAGTTAACTATTGAAATGTTTGAACTAGAAATTTGTGTAGAACTTCTAAAGGGTAGTATAATAAGATGCAAGCTGTAGAATTAACGAAAGGTGAAGATTTTCAAATAAACTCTAAAAGGTGCATCTGCAAGGCTATTATTATTTGTCTCTAACCAAAAACGGTTAAAGACAGAAATGTGTCATATTTTTGAAATCATAAAAAAAATAATAATTCAACAATACACAGAGCGTTCTATTAAAAAATATATTCTTGCTTAGTGTAGGGTATTTATAAAATTATTTTCTACTTTTATTGTTCTTGTACAAATTTTACCAATTCCTTCCTATTTTTTTTTTGCCATCCATGTCTTTCCTTTAATATTGCTTCAATCGTTCACGTTTGTCTTGGTCTTCCTCGTTTCCTTCTCTTATCCATTTTAACGTCCCATATCTGTTTCACTGGTCTTTTATCGTCCATGCAATATAAATGTCCCCACCAACTTAATTGTCTTTTTTCTGCATATTTTAACGTTGATTCTATTTTAAGTTCTTCTCTTACTTTTATGTTTCTCTGTCCATTGTTGTGATCCCTCTAGCTCTTCTTAGGTATTTAATTTCTTGGATTTTACTTTTCTATGCCTTCGTTAGCAGCCGTTAGTATTGGCACAGCTTTTGTTCTTTAAGCTGTGGTATTGGTGTATATATCGCTTTCAATACTGTAATTTTGGTGTCACTTCATATTTCTTTCTTATTTATGAAACTATTATTCATTGAGTGATATATTTTCAACGTTTTCTCTATCCTACTGTTAATCTCTATATATTGTTGTCCACTGCTCTCAATTACTATTCCTAAATATTTCCTAAGTCATTTACTTGTTCTATTGGTACATCTTTATATCTAACTTATGTTGTTCTCTTCCTGTTGTCATTACTTTTGTTTTTATTTATCCTCATTCTGTAATCCTTCAGTACTTTATTCCATATATCCAATTTTTTTTGTAGATTTCTGCTCTCTGTTATTATCATTCCGTGATCTGATATTCCTACCCGTTGTATATTTCTGTATTCTATATGCAGTTTCTTTCTTTGGGCTGAATACTTGTTTATTATTACTTCCATGAATATAATAAACAATGTTGGGCTCAGTCCTCCTCCTTGACGAATGCCATCCTTTGTTGAGAACGCCTCGGATATTTTGTTGTTGCTTATGGCCATATTGTTATTATTTATTTAAATATTTCTTATGTCTATTATTTGACTATCAACTCTACGATTTTTCAATATAATTCATAGTATATTTCTAGGTACCTTATTGAAAACTTTCCCTAAATCAATGAACCCCATGTATATTGTCTTTCCTTGCTGTTCATACTTCTTTAGTAGCTGTTTTACTATAAATATGTCTTGTGCGCTTCGTTCTTTCCTAAAACCACTTTGTAAATCATCTAGAAAGTTCGCTACTGCGTCTCTTAATCTTTTATCAAATAATTTTTCAAAATTTTTTATTGCTACGCACAACAGAGTTATCCCTCTATAATTCTCGCACAGTTTTTTGTCCCCCTTCTTGTATATAGGCATTATTAATGGTGTTTGTCAATCTTTAGGAAATTGTTCTGTTTCCCATACTCTCTTACAAATTTTTAGCAATAGCTGTTCCTTGTACACCCATATTTTTTATCATTTCCACTGATATTTTGTGATAACCTGGTACTTTTCCATTTCTTTTTTGTTATTTTATTATTTGTCCTATTCATTGTTCTCCGTTCCTAACAGTTCTGTTCATTATTTCTCGTTCATCAATTAATATGTATAGGTTTTTAATATTTTTTGTATCATATATATTTTTCTATTCTTATTTATTTTAATGCGCCATAAAATAGTTTTTGGTTTTCTTTACTCTCCTCTATTTTTTCTCCGAATTGTTGCCACTGTTGTTTCCTGGCCTCAATTACTAGTTCTTTCAATTTCCTCTCATGCTTATACATTTTAAAATTTTTCTGTTGTTCGATTGCAAAATGCAGACTTAAGTAAGGTAAATTGTGTTCATAAAATAATGTCTATTATGCTTGGTATATGATATTATAACACTTGTAAGAAATATTCCAATAATAATTACCTCACAGGACACTAATTAAATTTCACTTCGACTGACGTTTGACGTAGTTTTGAAGTATATTGGTATATTCCAATATTTTTTACCAGTGGGAAAAACAAAATTGTGCGTATGTAAATGTATGGGAATTTCTCATATTTAGCCCACAACAATCTTTAGGCGAAATACCATAAATAGGAGCGCCAAGTTTAGAAGGAAATGCATATACAACTATAACGTAAGTCGAGAATTACGAATTCCCCTTCATATCATTTCCGGGAAACAAGTCTCAAAGCGTTATGTAATGTCTACATAAATAATGTTATATATAGTGAATACTTTCGTATGGGTTAGCGCCAGACACAATAAGACGAGGTTACAATTTTACAATTTGTTTTTTAAACGGATTTGTAAGCGGTATTTTATACAATGTGGGTGGACCATCGAAAACTTACCATCCAGGTTTTCTTTGTTTTGATGCAAGAATTAGAAAGATTTTCTCCGACCCATCGATAAATAGTGCAAGGGCATATATCAAACCGTTCTTAAATTAAGTCGAGTTATATCTAGGAATTTTATCACAACCGGGCAACAGTGATTTGCACTGCGCCAGCTGAGCACGTTTGCGGGTTGCCTACCACACGCCAGCTTGATTTTGGGTGATGGCAGAAAACAAATATAAACAACTATTGTGAAAAACAATGAATTTAGTTAAGACAACCATTTTGAAATTTTATTTTTGAACAGATATTGGCAATGAATGAATTTTTAAATATTAGGATACTGTTGTATATAAATTTTGGTCATTTTAAAATGTTTATAACAGTATCATAAGTTTAACCAAATAGGAATTTGAAAAATAAAAAATAAAAACTTTATATTGGCCTTGACCTGTCTCCTGAAAATTAAACTATGATTTGACGATCAGCGGGGTGCGTTATTATTTTTGACGGCAGTAAAAAAGATCTTATTTTTGAACTTTGTATTTTCCTTACGCTTTTTGCAAACTCTCTTTTATTCAAAATGGCAAGCGCATATAGAATATAGAATATTTAAGATTTTAAGGGGATATACCCTCAAAACAAAAATTAACGGTTACGACCATTTTTTTTCACTTCTTAGGTATATCAAAACAAAGCAGTAACCATGGCATAGCAAACACGGGCAGCAAATTGTCGGTGTTTCACGCTGTATCTTGTATAATACATTATGAATTTTTATATTTCTTTACAACATTCCATAACCTTTAAGTGTTAATACATGTAATTACATTTACAATTAATATTTTAACAGCGTTTATTAGAAGAAATCAAAGTCAGTAGTGGAGTTTGTCTTTAAATTTTGACAGTAATAATAGCTATTTATGCCATCAGTTACGAAATGCCTAATTTTGTGTAACGCGTGACAAGTTACACAAAATTTCATTTCGTAACGTATTGCATACAAGATTTTTTCTAATTTTGAAGAAAGTAATAAAAAAATAAAATTTAATATAATTGACAAAAATTTGGAAAACATAAATTTAGTTTGTTGCTGTTACTTCATGTTAGTTGTCAGTTTGACATTTTGGAAAAAAGTCTAGACGGAAGGTTTTTAGCGAGATTGATATATTTTTAGTTTTATTTTTAAAAAATGAGTGATTCAAGTTCTGAAGAGCTACCAAGCGATATTGAAGAGGCAGCAGGTAATGCTCTATTTTCAGTAATTCCCAAAAAGTCAAAGGCAGTTTATGATTTGGCATACGAAAAATTTGTTACGTGGTGTGATGAGAAGAAAATTAAACATGTTAATGAGAAAGTTTTACTTGCATATTTTGAGGGTAAGAAAGATCTAAAAGTTTCCACATTATGGACACTTTACTCAATGTTAAGGTCTGAACTAAATCTGAAATGGAATATTGATATTAAAAAATATACAAATTTGGTAGCATATATTAAAAGGCAAGCGGACGGGTACAGTGCTAAAAAGTCAAAAGTTTTTATTAAAGAAGATTTTGCCAAATTTTTAGTGGAAGCTGGTGACAAAGAATACTTAATGGCTAAGGTTGCAATGATAATTGGAATGGCAGGAGCATGTAGAAAAACAGAATTAACATTTCTTCCAGTTGAAAATGTTATAGACGTAGGAAGCCATTTTCGTGTTGATATCCCACCTTCAAAAACAAAAGTTATACGGCAGTTTGCAATTACCACTGGAGACATTGAAAATACGAATCTTGTTGAAATATTAAGAAAATATATTAAGTTGCGTCCCCAGGTTCTTAAACACAACAGATTTTTTTGTAAAATATGCGAATGGAAAATGTACCAGAAATCCTGTGGGAATTAACACATTTAGCAGTCTGCCAAAAGTTATTGCACAATTTCTTGGTCTTTCAAATCCTGTTCTATATACTGGCCACTGCTTCAGAAGAAGCTCTGCCACTTTCCTAGCAGACAGTGGCGCTGATATTTTAAAATTAAAGAGGCACGGAGGTTGGAAATCTAGCTCTGTTGCGGAGGGATGTGTTGAAAATTCCATGAATAATAAAAAACTTATAGCGCAAGAAATATTTGGTGAAACATCTAATGCAATGTGCGCCGCTTCCCAAATAACAGCAAGTTCGAGCAATGAAAAAAATATGTCGTCGGGAATTAATTTAAATAATTGCAATAATTGTGTTATCAATATTTATAATAATTAATTAATTTATAATTTATGTTTTTAACTTGTATTATAATAGTTTAATAAATAGAATAATTCTTTTTGTCACTAATTTTGAAATACATTTTTCGTCACCAATTGCATAAAATTTTACTTTATGCAACTAGTTACAAAAAGTAAGACGTTTCATAATGTCAATTAGTTTTAAAAAGTGTCACTTTATATGTCAAAATTAGAAAAAAGTATTTTATTTCTGCTACTGTTTGTTGTTAAAAATGGCGGGAAATTTTACATTGACAAGTCATACAAATACACACCTTAACTAATATCGAAACACATACAATGAAAACAGATAATACAATATAGTAAAATGGTATAAAACAAAAGATCAATGAAAAATAATTAATTAATTAGGTGTTCTCAACTACCTACCTCACGCAAAGTGTAAAAGCATTTACTTACAAGGTATTTCAGCAATTTTTTTTTTAAACAAAGAGAAACTCGCAATTTTTTAAATCTAATGGTAGTTTGTTAAAAATAGTTAAACACAAGACATAAGGTCTTTTCCTGAAAAATGAGAGGTTATAAATTACTTATGGAAATATGATTAGTTATAGGACTATATGTTTACTTTCTGGAGTACCTACTACTCCCTTAAAAAATTTACGGATTGGCATGCTCTCAAATTATTTTTTGAATTATTAAAAGTTTTGAGTAGAAAATTCATTAGACCTCTATTGGCGAATGGAACAACTAAGAACTGATGTTGAAAATTGAACGTAGATTTCATTATGAACACGTCAGCGGTTGAAAGTAAATCACCAAATTCGTTTCAAAGAGTGTCATTATAAATTGACATGCTTCTTGTGCTAGGTTTCTGTGAAAGAAACTGTATAGATGAAGTGTGGAAGAATATAGTAGGAGATTTGCAAATCCAGTGATGTCCTCATAGAGTAACATTTTCTAATATTGAAACACGGGCTGGAGAGACTTATCTCGAGAAACTGGATTATCACGAACTTTTGTACACCAAATTCTTAAATATAATCTACTACATCTATATCACATTCAAGACAAGCAAGCTATTGCCTCAAGATTTGGATCGACGAATTTACCTTGCATCAGCATATTAATTGTCACAAGAAAATTCTTTTCACTGATCAGGCTTGTTTCACTTGTAGAGGATTTACAAATGTTTACAACTGTCATGAATATTCCGATATAAATCCCTATGCAATAACTCGTAGACATTTTCAACGCGAGTTTAAGATAAATATTTGGGCCGGTATTTTTGATCGTTATTTAATTGGACCAGTTATTTTGCCAAACCGATAAAATGGCGAAGATTATTTGGAATTTCTGCAAAATATTCTCCCTGATTTAATCGAAGATTTACCTTTACAACTTACACTGGAATTAGAATTAGTTTATACAGGATGGGCGCCGCCTCATTTTAATACTACTGTTAGAGACTTTTTGAATTTTGAATTGCCAAAGAAATGGTTAGGAGAGGAAATATTTGTGCTCACAATTGGTCACCACGATCACAAGACCTCAACAAATGTGATTTATTTATATTATATTTATTTTTTATTTTCTTTGGGGAACATTGAAGAATTTTGTTTATTCGTTGCCATTTGAATCTCGAGAATATTTGTGGAATCGTGTTACAAATAAATGTAACGTTACAAGAAACGATCATCATTTATTAGTACTAGTACTAGTAGTTTACTGGGAGGATATAATTTTTGCAAAAAATTCGAAATTACTTACTATAATGAGCAAATAATTTTTTGAGATTGGTATTTGATGTAAATGGTGTGTATTTTTTAGAAAATAATATGGTAATTATTTACAACAGCGTAAAAATCTACAATCTTAACAAAAAAATTTGTACCCCCCTATTTTCGAGGATGCTGAAGTCAGATTTCGGCGCACGCATGTAGTTTTCAAAAAAAAATTTGTTCAAAATTGTAACCTCTATGTATACAGGGTGAATCTTAAATAAGTACAAATATTTTAACCAGCAGTATAGTTTTGTGTGTAGAACACATAATTAATAGTTTTTTTACAAAAAAATCAGAAATAAAAAAGTGAAATTTTAAATAAATTTCGTAATTTTTCAGTAGAAAACTTGTTGAGGACCGCTGGCCTAGACCGACCCTTCATACTTTTATGAGTCATAGTGCTGCAGACTGAACGTGTGGTTCACAGTGTTGCCAGTATTACACAAATGTCTTTGCTTCAAGGAAGAAAAAATCTCAACTTTTAGCGAATTTTGTCAAGTGTAACATTTTATATTATTTTTTATTATCAAACTGTCATTGACTGTCATGACATATTATCGGAAGCCCAAGTCAAACTTGTTAACCCCACATAATGCATGAAAATAGCAATAAAATTTGCTAAAAGTTGACATTTTTTCCATTTTAAATAAAAAACGCGTGCATAGTTTTTCGTTATTCTTCATAAAATAACTTAAGGAAATTGTGTTTTGTGTCCCTTTCTAACAGTGTACAATGACATTTAACTTGTGAAATGTGGATTACTGATTAAATAGTTAATTTTTTAACAAACAGGTAAGCTTGTGTGCACGTTTATGTATAATTTTTGAACATTGGACATAGTAATATCACGTAATATCTTCCTAAATATTTTACGGTAGTATTGAACTTGCGGAAATTCATTTTTAATCGTTGAAGTATAGTAAGGTTAGTTCAGATGTTAAAATTTATGTTAATATTGCTGCGTATCATACTACATACCCAATTTTACTGTACTTATGCTTAAAACAAGTATTTTTAAAATAGAACTATTACTTTAAAGGAAACGTAATATTTATATTGGAGGGGATATGGCAACCTCGCAACAAATCATATGTTTCATTACGTTGTTGGATGAAAAATCAGCCAGCGGTCCTCAAAATGTGGGTATTTTTTAAAAAAATTAATATCTCCGTAAATATTAGAAATTTTTAAAAATGACTTTCACTAGACTGATTTAAATGACGAACTACACCAGCAGTTAAAATATTTGTACTTATTTAAGATTCACCCTGTATATTACATTAGGTTGAAGTTGCAATATAACCCCTATATATTTTGTCAACAGTGCGACGTCATCAAATAAAGAAGGCAGATGTGTTATATTGCAATGTCAATCTAATGTAATGTATACATAGAGGTTACAATTTTGAATTTTTTTTCTTTCGAAAACTACATGCGAGCGCCGAAATCTAACTTTAGATTCGTGATCAGCCCCCTAGAAAATAGGGGGGTAGGAATTTTTTTTGTTAAGATTTGAGATTTTTACGCTGTTGTAAATAATTACCAATAATATAAATACTATCGCTTGCAATAATAATGACACTCATTAAAATGAATTTTGCGATTTCTTTAGAACTTCTAATGAAATGTACTTCACATTTTTAATATTAGTTATTAGTTGTTTCACTCACCGATAGAGATTTAATGAAATTTCTACTCAGAAGTTCAAAAACTCTTTTAAGAGAGTGTCATTATTATTGCAAACGATTGTACATAGTGGCACATGTTCAAAAGTTATGGGTAGGTACCTAGGTATTGAAAATTGTAGGAACTTTCTGTTTCCCAAGCACGTCACCGTTGTTTATAGGCGTAATTTATTCAAATTTCACTGGGAATCCCTTACTGCCGAGCCTCCACAATATTGGTATCGCTTCTGTTCTGCTTATCAACTATATAATATTTATATTGTTATCATTTCATTTCGCGCAAAATAATAATAGCAATAAGGTTCTACAAAACCGAAAGTTTGGTATGTATTTCCTTTCCAATGAGACCCATTATTGTTTTGCACAATACTTTGTAACAACTAAAGTATTATTAGAGTCACTATTTCGAAGGTTTGATTCATAATTCTTTTGGAATCATTCATTTCCGAGCAAAAGAAATCATTATTAATTAAAAGCGGTGTCGACCAACTCCAACTATTCACTCACCTTATTAAACAGTTCTCTATAATAATCCGTTACTCGAGGGTTACTCTTAATTAGAGTTTTCATCAGCATGGATTCGTCGGGATCCTCAGGGCACTCCATTTTCCACCGTTTGTTTTACTCGCGGGTTTGATATTCTCGCGGAATCACCGAATTGATACTACTTGGCACTGCTCTGACTCGACGATAACTGAGTGAGAGTCTATTCCGGCGGTTTAATTTTATGTATCCTGCTCTGCGGTAAATCCAGTTATTCTGATATGCGGAGAAGCAAAACGCTCCGAGCTATGCTATGAAGACGCCACCGACGCAGACTGTCGCCTGCGATTCGCAAGGTAACACGCCGACCAGAGTCGGATGCGGCATGAAGCACTTGCCATCAGTAAATGTAGACAATTATTTCATTACTAATTCATATAGTACCTTGTCAGGTGTTGATGATTTATTTAAATTGAAAGCCGTTTGTTCATTCAAAAAAGTAATGGAGGTTTTTCATACTATAAAATCTAATACTACAGATTTATTTATTTATTTATTTATTTCGACATAGGTAATCCAACAGGCAATTCAATGCCCAATAACAGGATTACACAAAAGAGGAAAAAAAATACAAATTCGTGGTAAGTAACTTAATTAAACCTAAAGAAACAGTGAGTACAATTAACACTAATGTAGTAAAGAATTAAGGCTTACGGTGAGCGCTCGATCCAAAGGGATATAGTAGTATAGTAAAAAAACTCCAACCTTTCAAACACTCATTAAATATCATTTTATTTTGAATTTTTTGCTTTTGTTTACTTCTCTCAGCGAAAGCATCAGAACCAGGATATTCAATAAATAACGCAGTAAATAATGTTTTTTTACTTGCGACAGTTTATTCCCCAGTTATGATGAACGGTGGTGAACGTGTAAAGAAAAAAATTGATTCCGTTTTGCAGAACAATCCGGGATTTTTTAACTTTATGCCGTAAAGTAGATCTTTTTGATGACAAAGAAGTATATTTTTCTGAACCCACCCTAAATGTGCCGTCCATGAAAAATTATACTTTAAATATACCCTACTGACCTCTGTGGACGTTGAACACACGTTTGCAAAATTAGCAATGGCTTTGAAGTTATGAATGAGGTCCCTAGAAGACAAAACAACATTTCGGCCCAGCCCCCAATTTTGAAGCAAATACCGCAAAACTGAAACATTAGCAAAGGATAAAATTCAATGTTTCACTTTAGCACCCTGTAAGTTACCTTTAAACTAATAATAATAATGTGCGTTAAATTCTTATATTTTGTCCCCAAGAATATATCTCGGGCCAAAATAAATTTGGGGGGTTCTTTACTGGACGTTCTGTATATTGAATAGTACGAAAATAAGAAAGTTAAAATTCTTCAAAAATATAGCAAGGAAAACAATTGATTACTACTCTAAAAAATGTAGCCAAACTATTTTTGTTATGTTTCAATATAATTGAATGGAAAACAGTCGATTAAAACCCTAAAAATGTAGGCAAACTATTTTATTCATGTTTCAATGATTCAATAAGAAATTGATGACAGAAGAATTAATTAATTGTTAAGGAGAAATACAATACAATTATTTTCACAAAGTAAGTCATGATTCATTTTATGCCATCAAGCGCTGACGGCTTTAAAATACGTCACGGTAATGTCAAGTTTTACGTTGGAATACGACGTCGAGTGCATCCTGTCGGTATGTATCTACAAAGAAATCATGGTTTTGGTTTTGGTCATTACGATTTGAATATTTCGATATATATTATCGTCGAAAAGCAGTACAGTACCCTGAATTATGTTATTTATACACTTTATTCGACGTAACACATTCACAATTTAAACAATTATCCCAAGTAGCACACTACTCATATATGATTCAATATTATAAGGGTACGTTTACATCTGACACTTGTGTCTCGATATATGTGTCAAGCATCAGATATATATCGCTAGTGACTGTTTACATTACGGACAGAAGTTACTATATATTTATATCATGGAGATGTATATGACACTTCTCGTCGCTATATGTGTACAAACCGTTTATACATATGTATGAAGTAAATACACTTGTGTCATACACATCAATTCATAGTAGAAAGACAAAGTTCAGTCGTGTCGCGATGAGTATCGAAATACAAAATTGCTACCCGTGTGATTGCCTTGGAGATGTTACTTAAGAAAAAAAAAACTTTCAGTGTAGTTTTGGGAATGAATTTTGAAACGTGATGAATTAGGTGTCTATAAATTAGTTAATCTCAGAACTAAGTGGCGAGAATCCGCAACAATTCTCAAATTATTTGAGGATGACACCAACTCAATTTGAAAAGCTTGTTTGTAAAATAAAAAGGAAGATACCAAATTCAGAAAAACTATTAACGTGGCAGAAAAAGATTAGCTGTACCTATACCCAGTTAAAAACACTGATAATATAGATATATACAGGGTAATCTCACAATAAGCGTGCATTAGACGTAGTTAGGAAACGATAGAAATCTGAATTTTCGTTTCTAGGGGTTTTCGATACTGCTAAGTTGAAATATAATATTTACAGTAACGTGGCGGTAGTACCGGAATAGTATTTTTATTTCATTTTCAGATTCTACGTGCAATTTTGAATCAACTTTATTAAATATACCATATGTCCAAGCTCAATAGTTTTTGAATTATTTCGTTTCCTTAAATTGGTTTTTTTTTTCACCATGACTGAATTATTCAGTCTCCCAGGTAATTAACGACTTAAAAAGTAATTTTGTTAGTGAAATGACTTAGAATTACATGTAGAATTTGAAAATTAAATAAATAAATATACTCGCGTCAAGAATTCAGACGCCTTACGTCACGGCTGACGTTACACATTTGTTTTTATTGTCAACGTAATTTTCGATATTTGATCGCTTTAAAAACAATCATCTTTTACAATTTAGTGCAATATATAATGCAAACTGTTAGTGTAGTATATAGTTTTATTACTATCAGTTGCAGTTTCTTAAATATTTTGATGAAAATATAATGAATTATTCATTTGTTCGTATGACGTAAGTCGTCTGAATTCTTGTCGCGAGTATACCTGTTCCATTCAAAATAAGCGAGTTGACGTCTAATGTACGATTTCTTAAATACGTCTAATGCACACTTGTTGTGATACATCGTGTATATACATATCTAGTTTTATTTGTGTACAAATCCTTATCTTCTTCAAGATAATCTAACAATTTTTTTTGTTTTTAATGTCTTCAAAATCCGCTTCTTCTGATTCTACCACGGTTTTTAAGATGGCAATGCAAGGTCTGCTATCATTTTTTATGCCATTGAATTTCAATAAAAACGTTTAGCAATTTTTCTGTTTAAAATTTTTTAAGTTGTTAATCAGGTGGACCCCTCATAATGTAGTATGTGAAATTTGAATAAAAACTATACATAGTGTTTTCTTCTACACGATCTTAAAGTGTTATTCGTGAATAAATCTGTAAAAATGGTTTTGTTCGAGATATTTCAACAAATATTTGTTTGTTTTAAATGGCATCGAAAATCGCTTCTTTTGATCTAATTACGGATTTTAAGATGGCGACCGAAGGCATACTATTTTTTTACACCTGCGAAATTCAATATAAACGCTCACAGATATTTTTTGAATAAGTGGTGCTAATCAGGACCCCCCAAACTCCTATGTGTGAATTTTTAGCAAAAACTATACATAATGTATTCATTCGTATACAGCTCCGTAAAAATTTATTCTTCGAGATAATCCAGCAAATATTTTTTCTTTTTAAATATCTATATCTATAGTTTAATATTGAATTTGAACGGTACTAAATCAGATTTAATTTTCAGATTTATAGCTTTTATCTCCAGAAACATTTTCTCACAAAAAACAAACACAAAAAGATATTTTACTGGAATATTTCCCATGTTCCTGGTTTGTTGTAAGGGCTGAAATAAACCACCCCTTCCATGTTTATTTTCCAAACGTTCTTATACTTAATTTCTTAAATTAAAATTTTTCTTTGGACTTCACTTTATCTTTATTTGATTTTCTTTTAACATCCCAGAGTTCAGGTTCGAGATAAAAATTAATCGGTTCATCAATATCGCGTTTTACCGACGCTTTTTTATCATTCTTTTTGAATTGCTGCCGATACTATCACAAAAGTAGACGACTAGTCAACTAGAGCAATTTCTGTCGGGCGAGTGCGAATATGAAAATAATATGTTTTTACATCTAATCGCATAAGTGTGTCGATACATATCGTAGACGCTCGATACATATAACTCAGAAATGTTCGCGCTGTTTAAATTAAATGCGATTTCTGTCCGACAGAGAATGAAAAATCGTTCAGTATGGATTTGAGAGTCAGCTTAGTTTGATAGGCTTATTTGTAAAATAGTCATATAATTAAGGTTTACTGTGATATAAATTAATCTATTCATCAAAATCGCCTTTTATCCATTATTTTTTATCACTCTATATTAATAATTTGCTGCCGACACTACCACAAAAGTAGACGGTTAGTCAGCTACAGTAATTTCTGTCAGGCGATTCCGAATAGGTGTTTACATCTAATCGTATAGATGAGTCCATATATATCGCGGACGCTTAAAGCATATCTCTCTGACAGAAATTCTGCACTGTTTACATTAGGTACAATTTCCATCCGACATAAATATCGAGCAATTAATGTCAGATGTAAACGTACCCTAACACCAGAAATTTATATAAAAGATATGTAGCGGTTACGTGACAGCAATTTCATCATATTGTTCCATATTTAATTAGTATACTGTGGTTTAAAGTATCTGTAAGAATAATGTAATCCTAACAAGAAAAACGTTTTATAGAATTTCTTTAAACTATTTTCAGAACGTTCTTGTATGCACTTGTACAATATTTGTGCTGTAGGAGTTCATTTTACTGTATAATGGCTATAGTAGCAATCTACACGACTGTAAAGCATTATAAATCAATTTTGTTATTTGAGAAAATTCTTACAGCAAAAATAAAAGTATTTTATAGAAGTTATTTCAATTACTTTAAGAAAGTTATTACACCGTTTATGCAGCACTTTAGTTTTAGAAAGCTGTTTAACTATATAATTACAGCATTTGTTTTATAAATTCTGTATTAAAATATTTTTCCGCGACAATAAAGCAAAACTGCTTCTAACAGGTAGTTAACACGAGCAAACGATTTTCTACAAAACATAATGATCTTATGTTTCGCTTTTACATAACATTAAAGTATTTTAAATACTTCTGAAGTGAGCAAACTGTTTTATTATTTTAGCGCCATGTTTATTCAATTAATTCCAATTGCTTTTCAGTGTCCATCCAAATAACTTCCACTGCTCATTAAAAATAAGAGTTTTTATTATATGGAATTTATAATTCGAACTGGGGATATTTAGCAGCAAATGTGCATGTATTTATAGTACGTATCTTTATTTTTTAGTACTATGCAGGCACGTTATGACTTTTCGACCTACTTTATTCGTTTATCACAGTAAAATTTTATTCGTACCTGAAATTCAATTTTGAATTAGATATTTTTGAGTTTATGAGTATAACATCCTGTACCTAATGTAAAGATACTTACAATAGACATATGTCGTAAAATTTAAAAGTCGAATATTAGCTTTATAGTTGTGATGGGCTTGTGAATAAAGCAGAATAATTGTATAACGTTTTTATAAGACATTATCATGACATGCTTTATTGGAATCGTATAGATTGTATCAAATAATTCTCCGCGACTATAATGTATTGGCCCAATTGATTTAGAAGGAATTGGTGATCATGACCTGGATAAACACCAGTGTCTCTAAAGTTTAGGAATTTATAAAATTGTCTCTTAATTCTCTATAAACCAGTAATATGGACGTTATAATAAGGCGACCATACGATCCTACAAAATTCCAACTTGGAACGAACATAGCAGAAGACTAATGTCTTAAGAGTAAGCATATTGTCAAATTTTGAATAGTTTCTTTTAATAAATTCCAATATTTTTAAGGTTAGGTAAATATGTGACGTAAAAAATATGTTAGTTGTGCCTATATTGTGGTGCATGTTCGAAAATGTTGCCCTTACATCAACCACATCATCTGTGGAGTGGATGCCTTGTCTATAAAATGAAGTAGAACATTGTTTAAATCTTGTTTTAATCCAGTAACAGCTACAAACTTAAACTACTTATTTCCGGTATTCTGACTTTTTTTTTCAAAAAAATGCTCTCAACGTTTCTTCCTATGCTCTATTCAATTCTGCTGTCGTGAAATTTTAGGGAATGGAAAAGAAGGCATCATTTGTTATTTACTAAAATATATATTTGTATATATGTAAAAAATGGTATGCATTTATGTACAATTTTTTATACGTCTAACTATTTTTCTTTTACCCACACCTTTTAAGATTCTTTATTATAAACAGAGAGAATGTACCTAGTGCTGAGCGTTCTGGGCATGGTTTTCATGAGGATTGTGGTGTCTCTCCACTTCGTGTAAATGCTGGTGAGCGCCGTGATGCTTGTCCTGGGGGTGATCATGAGTTTCGTGGTGCTTCTCTTGGTGCTTCAAATGATGCTTTTCTTGAAGGTGGGCATGCTGGTCCGCATGGTGCTTATCTTGGTGGTTAAGGTGGTGCTTTTCTTGGAGGTGCTCATGGCTACCGTGATGCTTATCTTGATGCTTCAAGTGGTGCTTCTCTTGGAGGTGATCATGGCTTCCGTGGTGCTTCTCTTGGTGCTCCAGGTGATGCTTCTCTTGAAGATGCTCATGGCTACCGTGATGATTCAAGTGATGCTTCTCTTGGAGATGCTCATGACTACCGTGATGCTTCTCTTGATGCTTCAGGTGATGCTTCTCTTGGAGGTGCTCGTGGCTTCCGTGGTGCTTGTCTTCATGCTTCAGGTTATGTTTGTCCTGATGCTGCAAGTGATGTTTATCTTGATGATTCGGATGGTGTTTGTCTTGATGTTGGTGCAAATTGTGCTTATCATGTCCTAGAAAAGGCAGCAGTATATATTTAAGCTAATAAGTCATGGTACTAGAATAAAAATTTGATAGAAATGTGTTTATATATCAAAAAAACTGTCTTTACCTTTGGCGTATTTTTTATTAGATTCGTGGGAATATTTGTTGATGCTGTGTTTATAGCCCAAGTGTGAGTTATGGTGGTGACGATCTGAAACCCAAAATCCTATGTATTTTGCTTTAAACATAGAATATTACAAGAGAAAATATAATTTGAATTTTCAAAAACAGGGAGATACGTACTGAAGAAATATTTTTGAAAATAATGAATAAAACGGAAACAGACCCTAATAAATTTGGTCTTACTTGTTATGTTGGAATGTATTACATATAATTAGAAATTTACCATCGTGTTTTTTTGGGATACACTCATACGGGCATTGAGGAAGTTCTAAAAATGAAAAAAGTCAGTACAAATATATAACTAATAGGATGCAAAAGTACTAGTACCTCCCTTTGTTGTTCCTGTAGTAGTTGGTTCAGTACTAGTAGTTGTTATGCTATTTGGTGATTCTGTTGAAGTCGTATTATTTCCAGGGCCTACTTGTGGCGTAGTTGGAGAGCCTGTTGTTGAAGTTGTAGTCGAATTTTCAGATTCTGACGGTCCTGGAGTTGTGGTGCTACTGCCAGGGTTTGTTGAGTTTATCGGAGGTGTATCTTGTTTCTCTGTAGTGGTGCTTGATTTTCCTGAAAAAATAGATACCTATGCTCTTTACAACTGCTCCATTTGAAAAATTTATTGTTTTATTTAATGTCTATAAAATTATTACCTGGATCTGAATGTGTGGGACGTTTTGTAGTAGTTGTAGTAGTCGTAGTTGTATCTCCGTTAGCTGTAAGTAATCAAGAGTTGATCGAATTATTGTAATTCTTCAGATGTACTCTAACCGCAGCTTCACACAAGACAGCAGCAATCAAGTATCAGATACACACTCACAGTCAGTTTGTCATACATACCCAGAGTCTATTCTGCAGGTTTAATAGGTTTAATGGCCATAATAATGCATTATATGATCGCTGTATAAGTTTGCTGACTTGTTCTCTAAACCTTAATGACCTATCAAGAATTAATCCTAAATTTTTCACACTTTCAGAGATAGTTAATGTTGAACCCATTACCTCAATTTTTAATACGTTTTTCAATTCAGAAACATTATGCTTATTTCCAAATAAAATCGCAGCTGACTTAGCGGGATTCAAAACCAATTGATGATTTTTAGAAATATCATAAATAGTCTGTAAGTCGCTATTAATCTCAACACTGGCCACTTTATAATCTAACGAATTAAATGAATAGTAAAACTGAATATCATCAGCATACATATGAGTAGAACAATATTTAATAAATTTAACAAACTGGCTGGTATAAATACTAAATAATGCAGGGCCTAAAACGGAACCTTGTGGAACTCCAGAAGAAATTGATCTAAGTTTTGATAATTTGTCCCACAACCTTACAACCTGCATGCGATCCTGTAAATATGATTGAAGGAGTGAAGTAGCTTCATTTTGAAAACCACATGATTTAAGAATGGATGAAAGTACTTGATAGTTAATAGTATCAAAAGCTTTGCTAAAATCAAGTAATACCAGTGCAGTATTTTTATTCCTAGAAAGATAGTTGAAGTATCCTCGTTTTTATGTACATATGGCATCATTAACTACATTTCGTATCTGTTTATAATACCCCTATTTAGCCTGACAGGGAGATTTTTTAAAAGCAGCCAATGCTTTATCTCGTTGACTCCTTAATAATTTAATATTATCAGTTAACCATGGAGCTTTCTTCTTAGTGATGCGCACAGTCCTCAAAGGAATATGTTTGTTAAAAACATCTAATAAACAGTAATTATTAAATAAATTATCAAATGGTAATGCTTGTAAATCAACATAAAATAAATTTTCATCAAAATGTTTGAAATCCCGGAAAGTATAACATCTCTGAGTGAATGTTGGTCACTATATTGATTTGGATCAACATTTTGTTTTTGGTCCGTGTACACACTTTTATGTACTTTGAATTGCCGCCTAAAACGGCGAATTCTATAAAACCATCGCTCTTTACAGCTGCTCCATTTGAAAAATTTATTATTTTATTTAATGTCTATAAAATTATTACCTGGATTTGAAGGTGAATGAGTGGGATGTTTTGTAGTAGTTGTAGTAGTCGTAGTTGTATCTCCGTTAGCTGTAAGTAATCGAGAGTTAATCGAATTATGACTTATTATAATTCTTCAGATGTACTATAACCGCAGCTTCACACAAGACAGTGTGTATCAGGTATCAGATACACACCCACAGTCAGTTTGTTATACATACCCAGAGTCTATTCTATAGGTTTAACAGGTTTAATAGTCATAATAATGCAGGACAGTACTTTATTATATCTACTGTACCCACAGAAGAAGAAACAGTAATCGCATAGGAAACGAAGACATTGAATACTTTCAGTGTTATCTCATAGATAAGTCAACTTTATACACTCTGAAACAATGGGCATCAAATTGATGTTTAGCTCTAATTTCGTCGCTATATTGATTTGGAGCAACATTTTGTTTTTGGTCTGTGTACACACTTTTATGTACTTTGAATTGCCGCCTAAAACGGCGAATTCTATAAAACCATCGCTCTTTACAGCTGCCCCATTTGAAAAATTTATTGTTTTATTTAATGTCTATAAAATTATTACCTGGATTTGAAGGTGAATGTGTGGGATGTTTTGTAGTAGTTGTAGTTGTACCTCCGTTAGCTGTAAGTAATCGAGAGTTAATCGAATTATGACTTATTATAATTATTCAGATGTACTCTAACCGCAACTTCACACAAAACAGTGTGCATCAGGTATCAGATACACACCCACAGTCAGTTTGTCATACATACCCAGAGTCGATTCTGCAGGTTTAACAGGTTTAATGGTCATAATAATGCAGGAAAATACTTTATTATATCTACTGTCCCCACAGTGGAAGAAACAGCAATCGCATAGAAAACGAAGACACCAAATACTTTCATCCAATTTAGTCACTATATTGATTTGAACCAACATTTTGTTTTTGGTCTGTATACACACTTGTATGTACTTTGAATTGCCGTCTAAAACGGCGAATTCTATAAAACCATCCAACGTGCTGATCTGATCTGATCGGATACTGTGTGAACATCTCCATTTGAAGCTATGTGTTTCTAACTCGATCTGAGACTAGTACATATTAGGAAATATAAAGAATAAAGAATTTCAAGAGATGCCAACAACAAAGTCGTGGGACAGAGTGCTGCACATAATTGCAAGCAAGTGGCATATAAACCATTAGAATATGTTTAGTATATTATCATAATTCTATAGATGATCCTTATTTAAGTTATTTAACCCGATATATCTCGTCATCAATCAGGATTATTTTACCCCAATCGAACTCGCTGCTCGAATATAAAATCGGTAAGGCGGCTACATGCTATTCCAAAGGTAACCGCTTTCTATACATAACGAAAATAGGTCCTTGCCTTTATAAAATTTAGTCCTTTAACAGGTATCAAATATGATATTTCGAATTCGCAATAACGTTTTTAAGAACTCGTTTAATTTTATGAAAGCCCAGAAGTCAAAGACTTGTGCGGGAGAGGGGGCGGCATATTATTATTAAGCAGGCCGCATTCAATCTCTCACATTGACTCAAGGCAATATTCTTCCGCCCTATCGTACCCGCAGAGAGGGTGCCAATCCTCTCCACGAATATAGCGTGTATACGGTCTAGAGGCTGCGGGGGTCGAGCCCACAGCGATCTAGTCACCTCGATTGAAGTACTGACGCCTTAAACCGCGCGACCACTGACCGATCCAAATAAAAAAAATCAATGTTGTGAATAAACGATTGTTCGTTTTAATTTTGCCGTTTTTTATTCTCTTATATCGATGAGATAACTCAAACACCACTGACTGAATTTTAGTAAATGCATTAAAACTGCAGAATCGACTAAAAACAGACTCATTGTCGGTATGTATGAATCATAAAAATCATAAAATATATAGAAGGCGAAAAACCATTAAGTTAGGCACTTAGGCTATGGAGGAGCTTAGAAAACAGCCATTTACGGAAAACCACAACGGAATATTTATAATTGAACCATAGAAATCATGTTTCTATGAATTGGACGTAAAAATACAAGTTACTGCATTACCAGACTCCATAGGTTGCCTATTTTCAGTACCTCTTTTGAAGTTCTCTATATTTGATGATTCATATGTCTTTCAAAATTACAATATTAAAATGTTCTCATACATATTTGAAAAATGGAATAAATGTTTTTACAATTGTTGTACCACTTGTAGTAATCATTTGTTTGTGATAATTAGTATACCTGTTTTGATATTGCATTTTTTTTGTAATGTTTCTTAAACAAATTAATGATTATCAAAAAACAATGTGATTTTTTTTATTGCTTCAAATTGGTGCAGCTATGGGATATGTTTACATTTAAATACGTTTACAAAAATCTTCACCCTTTAATTCTTAAAACTCTTCTTCTTCAAGTATAACTAACACTACTGAGTTGAAAGGCGAAAGTCAAATTATATACCAATGACGTCATTCTCTATCAGAACTACTGGAATGTTTTTGGATCTTGTCTTATACAATGCATATGATATATTATTATGTAAATCATACTTACTTGTACATTTCAATGAGCACGTCGTTTTAGGAGTACTCCTTAACACCCTTAAATTGGATCTATGAGATGCCACATCTACAAAATACAAATCACTTAAAATAAAAAAGAAAGAGAGATATATATCTTAGTTAGACCATTTTTATAATACAATTCGTTATATCTCGGAAACTCTAAGGGATAGGTACAGTTACGACAAAAATTCAGACGACTTTACATCAAATGTTTTTATTTTGTCAACATAATTTTCGACATTTGGTCACGTTAAAAGCAATCATTTTTTGCAATTTAGTGCAAAATATGTATAGTGTAAACATTTATTGTAGTACATATAGTGAAATAAGGAATTCTTGCCGCAACTACACACAAGTCGAAAGTTTTGGACTCCCCCTCATTCTTGTTAAAAAAATCTTTTTGTCAGAAAAACCAAATACATTTATAAAAGCATATAGTTTTCTGAATCTTTTTTTTTTTGTGAAAATGATATGTTCGATAAGCGAAGTACTTAGAAAATTAAAAACCAACAAATATGTGACATTTTTGACAAAATTTATTAAATCAAAAAGAAGTAAGAAAGCAAGTTCTCTACTTGACTAATAGTCGGTATGACCTCCAGCACGTTCCAACAGCGGTTAACGATCTCTTGCGGAATACTGTTTCATTTCCCTTCTACCGCCACGACTAACTCATGTGCAGTCTGAGGTGAAGGAATATGATTATGAATGGTTCTAGCAACGAAATCCCATATGTTTTCAATAGGATTCATGTCAGGAGAGTTGGCTGGCCAATCTGATCTATTGGTATGTCCTGCTTCGAATGTCTCTTGACCCCTTCTTGCGCAATGTGGTCGAGCGTTGTCGTCCATAAAAACAACATTTTCACCTAATTTCATTACGTAGGGGGTAGATAATGGGCGTAATGACTTGTTCGCAGTAAATTTACTGGTCATATATGCGAATTAATGGGTGCGGAGGTTGAACTATATTCCAACCCAACATATTACGTTATCCCTTTCATACGAAACAAGTTCACGGATAAAATGAAACCGCTGTTGACGACTTGGTTCTCTCCAGACTTTATCGATTGTCATCAGTAACCAACCCAATTCTGGTTTCGTCTGTAAATAAGACCCACGCCATTGGCGTAAAAGCCAACTCTTATGCCGCGTCCATAGGAGACGGGCAGCACGATGCCTTGGAAGTAGAGCGGTGACCCGTAATGGTCTTCTAGCACAAAAATTTGCGTTGTGGAGTCGTCTTCGAATAGTAGGTGTCGATATAACACGGCGAAACGTACCTTGAAAGTGAGGCCTTACAGCTGAAGCTGAAGATGTGCGGTGTCTACGGGCATATTACACCAAATACCGATCCTCCCTTTCATTAGATACTCGAGGACGTCCACTACGTGATACCAAATTCTTCATACAGTATGCGCCAAAAGTATGGAATAAATTCAATAAAAACGAAACAATTATTTTTTGGGAAAAATCCTCGAACAGGTCGATTTTTAATTTAAAAAATACATATTTTAGCGTAAAATGCGATTTTCAAATGTCATTTGTTTTCGAGTAATGACGTCATCGATTTATTTTTTAAATGACAACACCATATTTTTTTCCTTGATTCTGAAAGATCGTTTAAATCTCTATCAGACAGTACTAAAATTTTGCCCTCTTACATAGGAAAATTTTCGAGTAAATGACGATTGAATGTTAGAAAACGTAAATCAATTAAAATAAAGCAAAAACGTTATCAAGTTTAGTTTTTCGAATTCCATAGTTCTTTTATGGATCACGTAGGTGAAAATCTTTGCAAAGTGTCATTGTCACACCGACTTTCTAATAAGTATTGTAAGCGACAGAAATTATTATTAAATTTAAAGTATTATGGCACATTTAACTGTTACTCAAAGAATTGAAATTTTAATTCTTATCGGATGCGGGAATATGACTAGAACTCAGCAGGAAGTTTGCGATTTATTTAATGAAAAATATCCAGATCGACCTATCAGCCAATCAACAGTCAGTAAGGTAGAGTCTAAATTTAGAGAAACTGGCAATGTTGTAAATATTCCAAAACCTGGACGTCCAAGCATTAATGAAAATCAGAAACAGAACATTTTGATAAGTATGGTGGATAATCCACATAATTCTTCACGATTGGTTGCATTAAACAATGACACTAGTCAGAGCACAGTGCTACGTATCTTGAGGAAGGAAAAATATCATCCCTACAAAATTTAACTTGTGCAGGAACTCAATGAAGATGATCCCGATCGCCGCTTACACTTTTGCGAAATTCTAATGGATTTATGTCAAGGAAATAGAAATTTACACCGGCAAATACTTTTTTCAGACGAGGCCACATTTTGTCTGAATGGTACAGTAAACCGTCAAACTTGCAGATATTGGAGTCGGGAAAATCCTCATTGGATGGCAGAGGCACATACCCAACACCCTCAGAAATTAAATGTGTAGGCTGGAATAGTTGACGACAGAATAGTAGGGCCTTTCTTCTTTGAAGGAACCCTTACAGGACAAAGATATTTAGAGTTTCTAGAAAATGACCTTGTTCCAGCCCTTGCAGTAATTTTTCCTAACGATAATGACCCTGACATTCCTGACGATACCATATAGTTTTAGCAAGACGGTGCACCTCCGCACTATGCGCGCCCTGTACGAGATTTTTTGGACAACTGTTTTCCTGGGAGGTGGATCGGCAGACACGGACCGATAGAATGGCCTGCAAGATCGCCAGATCTTACACCTCTTGACTATTTTTTATGGGGATACTTGAAGTCAAAAGTGTACATTAATAAACCACGTAATTTAGAAGAACTTCAAAATCGCATTCGGGACGAAATACGCAGTTACCCCAGAAATCATTCATAATGTGCAAGAATAATTTCTTCACAGACTTGCGCATTGCCAAGAAGTTGGTGGGTGGGAATTGTTACTTTTTTATGGATAAAATTTACGTTTTCTAACATTCAATCGTCATTTACTCGAAAACTTTCCTATGTAAGAGGGTAAAATTTTAGTACTGTCTGATAGAGAATTAAACGATCTTTCAGAATCAAGGAAAAAAATATGGTGTTGCCATTTTAAAAAAATCGATGACGTCATTACTCGAAAACAAATTACATTTGAAAATCGCATTTTACGCTAAAATATGTATTTTTTAAATTAAAAATCGACCTGTTCGAGGATTTTCCCCAAAAAATAATTGTTTCGTTTTTATTGAATTTATTCCATACTTTTGGCGCATACTACATATGTATACTATTGCCCAACACGTTCGATATCTGATGATTAGAATGTCCTGCATCATGTAAAGCAGTCATTTTTGCTCGGGTAAACGCAGAAATTTCACGTCCTGGCATTATAATGTACAAAAATTCAAGGGAATACTTATCTGAATGCACTGCCAAACTGACCAGATTTGTAAAAACATTGGTAATAAAGTAAAGGTATTGTCTTTTTTGTTTCCTAAGTACATGTACTTTTTTACCACATTAAGAAAAACCACTAAGTTTAATCGAACCATTTTATATACAGGGGATCCAAGACTTTTGATGGTGTGTGTATATACAAAATTGATTTCAGTCGGTCCAACATTTGATTCTTTTTTCAGCTTTGGTGACTTATTAAATTGGCAAACTGGCTTTCAATTTGTCTTATGGTTCTGTATGTTTCTCAGACATTAAGCGATCATTCAGATTATTATTATCACAAAAATTAAAAGTGTTCTGTTCAAGATACAACAATTTTGACATGCTGTAAACGTCATTTTTTTCGTAAAACTCTAACTAGAAAACAACTGATTTCAGATTTACAAAATTGACATAAAAATGTAACGTAGAATCTAAAAATGCAAAAATGTACAGAGCGTTTCAAAAAACATGGCACTATTACTAGAGCTGATAGAACATTGAAAAATAAGTGGGGTTTGCTTAATAAAAGTATGATGTCCTAGAACCACACAATAAAATTTTTTTTAATGACCAACATATTTCATTAATATTTGACACAAAGGTATGTTTTTGGTGATACCGGATACTCTGGTACTATCAGTTTTTTTTTGTACAAAGTAGAGGGCGCTAGTCAGCATTTTTGTTGATATTTTATTCTCTTTTTTCTAAGTTGGGGTTTTTGTTTTTCGTTTCTAAGCCTGTATTATGTAAAATTTACACAAAAAAGATTCTCTTAGTAAATTTAGTGTGGAGAATACCAAAAGAAAAACAATTGCCTCCACATAATTACAGAAAAGTATAAGAATTTTTACGGAGAATTTAGCTGCAATCACGCTCTTAAAACATTCACCCAAAAGTTTCTATTATTATTATGTTGTAGCGCGTAACAAGCAGAGCAGAACGAGATTACAATATTCATTAAAAGAACAAATTACTATTCAAATTGGAAAATAAATTATTTGCCATAATTTTTGTTATACAAAATATGACATATCAGTGGAAAAGTTCAGAGTGTGACACACACACTTGATAAATAAGTACTATTAAAGATCGTCCGATTGATTTCCCTGCAGTTTTTTGCGTTTTTCTTGTATACGATTTTTTTAACAAATTTACTAAGTGCACCTTTTTGTGTAAATGAAATTTTACGTAATATAACAAGGAAGGCTTAGAATGTAGAAAACCTAACTTGAAAAAAGTTAAATAAAATGTTAGCAAAAATGCTAGCAGCACCGTGTATATGTTACACACAATACTCGAATTCGGACAATGTCCGAAAACAGTATGCAAAACTAGTTCTGAGCTCCGAAAAATTCCCAAACACGAAATTATATATTTAAACGGTTACTGCATATTACAAAATATGAGGGACTAGTTCTGGGCATTATAAGGTGTTCAAAACTAGTTTTGTGCATTTTGAAAAAAATGACCAGAACTAGTTCTATTCATTTTCTGAAAGTTATGTTACACACGATACTCGAATTCGGACAATGTCCGAAAAAAGTATGCAAAACTAGTTCTGAGCTCCGAAAAATTCCCAAACCCGAAATTTTACGTTTATACGGTTTTTGACTATTGCAAAATATGAAGGACTACAATTAGATACTTTATTAAGGGGTCACGCTAGTTGCAGCCATACAAATTCGTACAGCTCGCGTTCCGTTAAGCTCACTACACTCGTATGACTTTCCTTACACCTTCCATTTTTACGTGCCGCCTCGTATCTCACATCGCCTGAATCTATTTGAACGTATGCCATTGCATTTTCTTAGTTCCAAATTAACAAAGTTATTATCTAGACAATTTAAATTAATAAAATAATGCATCGCTTCTAGGATGGTCATTTATTTTGTTCCTTTTACGTTTTAAACCCTAGTTTATTCGTATAAAAAAATATGATTTAAGCATCTTAGGAACTACATTTTTTTCTAAGAAAAGTGATGCAAGCCGCATCAAAATCGGGAGTTATTTTGCAACTAGTTTTAAGATACCTAAAGAGGCCCCTTAAGATTTATGCTCAATATGCATGTACATATATCGGAACAAGATGGTAATTGAATAGTTACAACATAAGAATGCAGATGTATTATTTTAGATATTTTATTTCACATATTGCCAACTGTAATAAAAAATAAAACTTTGTTTTTATATAGCTATAAAAAATATACATATTAAAAAAATGTATTATTTATTTGAGCACGAACTGGAATGATGACATTTCGAGTTGCACAATATATTCTTCGACAAGAACACGCTCGATTCATACATTTACGAGTTAATTCTTAAACACCACTGTGTGATAACTGATGACAATACAGACATAACCCTACTTTTAATTTGTTCATTGGTATAACTTTCAGAAAATGAATAGAACTAGTTCTGGTCATTTTAAAATGCACAAAACTAGTTCTTCATATTTTGTAATATACAATAACCGTTTAAATGTATAATTTCGGGTTTGGGAATTTTTCGGAACTCACTTCGAGTATTGTGTGTAACATATATACTTTTCTATATGTCAATGGCAGCGTGGAATACACACTCTCTATTATTAATACGAACCATATTTGGTAATTTATTTTTATTTTTTTTTATATAAATTTAAATTAAAAATAGGACTAATATTTGTTTGCAGCTGTTGAAATAACAATCGTAATGAAATAACTAACCCGAAAACAGTTCTTACCTCCTATAGATGATGTCAATACCAGTATCGCAACGCAACAAACAGCAACTTGTATTGCCATTTTGCAGTTCTATAGCTAACCCGTTCTAATAGTTAGCTATTAGATACTGATAGCGGTTTCCGAACGAAGCAGCTTTTATGGGACTTGTAAAAAATTTGAAAAATGTATCCTCAAAGCATTGTAACGCAGTTATATTTCCCCTAAAATGTCCAATTATCATGGATCGTACGGGGGTGTTACAATGTGTTGTTACTGCCAAGTTAAGTACAGGTTGTCCCACTAATAACTGACTAGATCGATACAGAGCGTTAGAGCGCGTGTATTTTCTCTTTCAGATTTTTTTTAGCAAGGAGATTTTTGGAAAATGATTAGTTATTTTTAAACAGCATTCTATTAGTTTCATAAAAACTGTACTTGTTACATCTCTTAGTCTTAGTGGACTAAGTACAAAAATTTTAATCACTTGCTCAGAGAGGCCCAAAAACAAAAATATACACCTATGATAAGCTCCATCCGAGATGGCTTAGACCTGTCAGCAGTTCGCGTACAGTTAAATAAAATGCTCATTTATTCAAAGAAAGTCGAACGAAGGGAATACTAATAGATAACAGAAAACTTTTGAATGCACTCGCGGCAGTCTTGTCCGATAACCTACAAAAAGAAATCAGCGAAGACACAAATTTCTTTATTTAATAACTATAAAATGTTTAAAATTGAAGGAGAGGCACTATAAACTGAAGGAGAAAACATAATCACAACGTAAACAGAGAATTTCAATTATGACAACGAATGTTACCGTTTAGTGCCTACACTGATAAAAATAATTGATTTGATAATATTTACACATACATTATTGTAAAAATTACCAAATCAATACTGTATTACCATATATTACCCTGTATTATTCTGACAGAATATTTTTTTCTAAAAATACATCATAACGTCGTGAAATTACATTTCATGTGTACAAATGTCATAGAAATCATGTAATACATAGAATGCCAAAGCCTTTACATACAAGGCACACAAAATACTATGGAGAAACTCAAAAATCAGTTAAGTTACTGAATATTACCAGACTCACGGTTTCTCCATGGGTTGACTATTTTCGATACATCCTTTGGCGTTCTATATATTTTATGATTTCTATGCCAATACACGGATTACAGAGATTACATTCAAGTGTGCTATTTCACACTACTGATCTAGGAATAACCAACAATCCACCCTGTAATATCGCAAATAATTTTTATCAGTGTATTCTCTAAACGTCAAATATATGAAATAAATAACCACACGGCGGAGCCACATAGTTGGCGATAAATAGGGGTTTAATATATTTTCTGAAAATGTTTTTCCACTTGTTTGACAATTTTTCAAAGGATGATTTCGTTAATTCTTATTTATATGTATCTCCTTATAAAATATACGGCAACTACAACTTATGACGTGCAAGCACATGTGTTAAACAAGCGATCAGCTGGTATTTATGCCGGATACCAATTTTAGATGCAGTACCTTTTCGTTTTTCAAAATTGTTGCATAAGTTTCTGAGTAATTTTTAAAGACTGTATAAATGTTAGGTTACAATGTTATGGTTATTTTCACCACATATACCATTCCATACATACACTTTGCACATATAGATCGAGTTTACTCCCGGTAAAACATCCTGTATATGATGCCAAACGCCGGTATTATTGCTTTCACCTCGTAAAAATAGATATTCCGGCATTTTGCTATCAAGAATTATTCTAGTAAACATCGTTGTTACGCGAAATATGTATGAATATGGTTTAGATAAGTTTCGGTTGAAATTTATGTGTACAAAATTATGCCATACTTAAGGACAAATGTTAATAACAGAATTTTTTCCAAATGATAACGCATTCATTTGGTATTGCATTAAAATGGATCGAAAAATTGTTTATTCAGGGGAATTTCTTAATTGTGATTCAGTTCCTAACATGCCATCACACTGCTAAAAAACACACATAACCACTCTCTAAACGTGATTATTTAAATATATTGAAATCGTTGTTAACCCATTCACTAACTATAATACACAAATAGTATTATAATTTGAATTATACTGCGTAACAAAGAAATGGAAACACCCATTAAATATCATTTTATTTTGATATTTCTTGCATGTTTGCTTCTCTCGGTTACAGTAAAAAATGATTACATTTTCAGGTTTTTCCGTTAAATTGTTTTGGAGTTTGCCTAAATCGTATTTTGATAACGTAGAATTCCCTTTTAAAAATTTCAGCTCACATTTGTGTCGTAAGTATTTTGAAGCTTGTTGCAAACGACATTTTTTTACAGTTGATTATGCCTAGAGTACGAAGTTTTGAGCAGATTTCCAGCTTGAGAGGAGGCGGAATATTGGGTTACGCGGAGCAGGTATATCGGTGAGAGAAATTTCTAGAAGGACTAACAAATCCTTACATACCATACGGCGTGGACTCAAGAAGGCCGTGAGGTACCGGTCGTCGTAGAGGAACACAGAGTGCGAAGATTGTCAATTGGAACTTTTAGGTCTCAGAGACCGTTTTAATAGCAGTCGGACTACTGCAAATCAGTGGTTTGAAGAACATTGAGGAATGATTGGTATGTGTACAGTATATGGCCGAATACCCAGTTTTGGCCTCTAGTCTTATTGTCCACATTGGATGCTGCCTCTCATTCGTCAACATCGAACTCATCGCTCACAATAGTGTAGAGAGAGAGTATGTTTTGGCAAGGGTGAGAAAGTGACGTGGTGAAAGACGCGATCCACAGTTTGACAGAGGATCATGTCCATCACACAGACGACATTATGGTATAGGGTGATATCGCGTATGGTAGCAGATCACCACTAGTTTTCATTAGAGACAACATGACAGCCCATCACTTCATCCAGGCCTAGCAACATCGTACTATGGTACGTAGAGATCTGTTAGTCCTTCTAGAAATTTCTCTCACCGAAGAACCTGCTTCGCACAACCCAATAATCAGGAGTCACAAAGCTGGGAAATCTACCCAAATATACGTACTGTAGGCATAATCAGCAGTAAGCAATAAGCTTCACAATACTTGCAGCATAAATGTAAGTAGAAATTTTTAAAACAGAATGCTACGTTATCAAAGTACGATCAATGCAAACAAAAAATTTAACGAATAATCGAATAAACCTGAAGTATATACGTTTTATTTATAAATAAAAAAAGACATTTGAATTGTCTAGTTAAATGTTTCTTTTTTTATTTGTGCAGTACTTAGTGCATAGTTAATACCATGTTACAATTAGACAAGATATAGGAGCTAATCAACTCTGGGAATATAGTCATTATTTGATTCAACTTCTCTTGTAATTGTCCTTTTCGATCTTCGTCTTTTTCTGAAGATATCCGTGAGAAGTCGTACTGGAAAATAGTATACTATTTCGACGAAACTTAAGATACTTGCTCCCAAAAATAGAGCTGTAGCTCCACCCATCGACACTGAAAAAAATTGCATTACGAGAATATGCTTTGATCCTAACCGTAAAAATTATTTTTATTTATAGTCGAAACTGATGATAGAAAATTCAGATGACAAAAATATGACTTTTACCCGAAGGAATTCCCAGATTTTTAAGGTACTAGCTAACATAAAAAGTACTTTTTTAATTTTTCCTTTTAATTAAGTGCTATTTGTAGGAATTTGAAACAATATTTTCCACCACTGGCAAACTCACCGACCAAATCCAGTTTTCCTCTTACAACATTCCTCTTAAATCGCTCCGTTGGAAGGTGTTCCAAAGATAATTCTACAATGGCATAGTCCTCAGCAATCCTAAAAACAAAGGTATTTTCCAATATTCATCCCATATTGAGATACATTGAATAAAAAGTAACGTCCTAGGGCGTTACTAATATATACAACCCCTTAAGGCATCAATTTTAAAACAAATTCACACTCAAATAAATCATTTACCAGTATCACTATTTTATAATAATTACCATATTTTGCGATAAATTACATGAGAAATAGCAGCCTAAGGCGTTATTAATATTTACAGTGACCTACAGCATTACGGAAAATCCTTTGTGACTCTCAGTCCGTTTTCCAATAATCTAGTTTGAAATACGTTACACAAGAAATAACGCCCTACAGCGTTATTATTACTATTTGTTACGTTTTAGTGCATTATAAATTTAAAATACTTAAGTATCGTGCAATCAAATTATGTCATACTCTGTTATTTTGCAATAATGTTGAGATGCATTCCATGAGAAGTAACGCCCAAGGGCGTTATCTATAATGTCCTAGGGCATTACACATTTAAAATATATTATCATGCAAATATTTTGTCTCAGTCTGTTATTTTGCAATAATCCTCCTATTTTAATAGGCATTATATTTATCATGATAAAAGATATCATAGGGTGTTAAATATCTATAACGTCCTAAAGCATTGCATATTTGAAATATATTTGCATGTAAATAAATGTTTTTTCAGTGTTAGGCTGTTATTTTACAATATATTTTTAGATATATTACCTGAGAAATATCGGCCTATGGCGTTACTAATATCTGTAGCGCCCTAAAGCATTACGGACTTAAAATAGATTAGTATGTAGAGACACTATTGTAGTGTAGTATATTATTTTGTAATAATATCCATATTTTGGGATAGATTACATGAGAAATAACGCCCTATAGCATTATTAATAATAACTATAACATCCTACAGACACATCGTGTAAATACATCATTTATCAATCTCTCAGTATATTATTTAGCAATAATCTTCCTGTTTTGACGTACATTATATGAAAGTTACATCTTAAGGTGTATATTCATCTATACCTATAATTTGCAGGCTAGTGAGTTTTAAATCTGTAACGCCATATGATGTTAGCGCCCTAGGACATCACAAATTTAAAACTCATTATTATGTAAATAACTAATTTGAAAACCAAACTAAATGTTAAAGAAATAGCATACCAGCTGAAACATAAAAAGACCTCGGAGGCACACTGCCGATCTCAAGACGCTTATTATCCTTGTAACAGCATTGATACCTTAATTACTGTAAATTGTGTTCTATTCTTACCCCTTCTTGAAATCTCTCACTATGGATAACTCGATTTCCGTGCAGCTGGGCAAGCAATCACAATAAAGACCAGGTCGGTTTGCCCAATAGGGTTTCAATACTGCCAAATCGTTGTAGTTACTGCTCAAGCAATCAAGGCCGGTGATGTTGCATTGTTGATCAGGTCCTGTGAATAAATACGAGGCAAACAGTCAAATTTTAAATATTTGGTTACCCTTTACTTATGTCAGTAAGATATTTTAAATCATTTCAAATATATCTTTTTTTCAAACCTTCGTATACTCAATCGATAATCAGTTTCATGAAAATACAAAAGAAATACTGAAACTATCAGATAAGTCAAAGTAAGGCTTTACTCTTTATTTATTTATTTATTTAAACTTTAGGGACACAAACGGGATGAACCCATGAGCAGTATCCACAGCTAACGTTAACAAACATAAACACCATAGTGATTAAAAAGCACAAATGCAATTACAAATTGAAGAAGACAAAACAACAAATTATAAGCTTAAAAACAAAGACTTCATTGATTTATCAGAAACCGCAAACAAATCAATATCAGAACAAAATCTGTTGGAAGAATGCATTATTCTACATATAGGGGAATTACTAGTATAATTTGTTCTTCTAAATGGTAAATACAAGCCGAAACAACTAAATATTCGGACACGCACGCATTTTGTGCAAACAGTCCCACAAATTAATCAAGCAAGGTTGTAAACTTATAACAAAAACTTTTATTGACGGAATATAGATACTAATAACTATTTTCAATAAAAATATCCGTATTTTCATTAATTCTAACAAAAAAAGAAACGTCAAACTACCCTAAAATATGCGGCAACTAAATATTCGGACACCCGTAATTTAACCCAACTAATAACTTGTTACATCTCCTTTGGCTTTAATTACTGCCTGAATTTTTGCGGGCATTGTCTTAACTAGTGCTTCACAATTTTCGAGCGTAAACGAACTCCAAATTTCTTGCAGTTTCGCGCGTAATTCAGGAATTGTTCTATGCGGATGGTTCCTCAACTGTTGTTTCATTTTATGCCAGACTGTTTCTATTACATTTAAATCGGGACTACTAGCGGGCCAAGATAAGACGCGCACGTTGTGATCGCCAAACCATTTTTTTGTACTTATAGCAGTATGGCATGATGCGCCATCTTGCTGATAAATGCAATCTCTGTTTGGAAACAATTTTGTTATGGAGGGCAATAGGGTATTTTCAAGTATTTGTAGGTATTTATCAGCATTCACTGTACCATCAATAAACTTGAGACTTCCCATTCCACCTGCAGACATGCAGCCCCACACCATAATACCCTTAGGAAATTTCACTATACGTTTAATACAGTCTTTGTGAAAGGTTTCAGTTGTGTTTCTGATTACCCTTTTCCGGTGATCGCCTACATATACATCAAACTTAGCTTCATCGCTTTGATTTTGCCCAAAGTCTTTGTTTTTGGATTTCAGTTAGAAGTGGTTTTTCTTTAGCCTATTTAAAACAATAATTTTTCATGTCCTTCTTGCAAAACAATATTATAATAATAATAATGATAATAATAATATCTCTACCCCTCATTCTAATCACAGGGGTTAGCCCAGAAGTCGGAGACTTGTGCGGGAGAGGGGGCGGCATATTATTATTAAGCAGGCCGCATTTGCGCCCAGGAACGACTTACGTTGGTAGGCCCTAACCACTATTCAGTGCAGGAATGAGGGAAACCTGGAAAACCTCATTAATTAGGGGGGTAGTCAAATATCAACCGGTATCAATCTCTCACATTGACCCAAGCCAACATTCTTCCACCCTACCATACCCGCAGAGAAGATGCCAAACCTCTCCACGAATATAGCTTATACAGGGTCGGAAAACGCTGATGGTCTATCTGAGTTTACATGAGAGCGACAAAGTAAAGTATAGAAATCCGTGCGATAGACAAGGATGACTATTGACGACGTTTTAAAATCTAAATAGTCACCGCTCGTTTCGTCATTCAACAAATAAAATCCATTCCCACTTATATCTCAGCGACCAATCGCCATCTTCGCTCGGTTAGAAGTGGGAGCGACTGCTCAGATGTTATTCTAATTTATAAAACGTCGTCAATATAGTCATCCTTGTCTATCGCACAGATTTCTGCACTTTGCTTTGTCGCTCTCATGTAAACTCAGATAGACCATCAGCGTTTTCCGACCCTGTATACGGTCTACCGGTAGCTGGGCTCGAACCAACTCCGATCTAGTCACCTCGATTCAAGTACTGACGCCTTAAACCGCGCGACCACTGACCGATTATGATACATACCTTATAAAATTTGAGCCCAGATTTACGAATGTATTTGCGGCAGCATTCTCGCGAAACCTACATCCCACACTCTCTATTCCATTGACTGGTTATTGCCCTTAACGTATTTCGCCTTCCAGATTTGCAAATTTTTACCAAAACTCTTTGATTTCTTGCAGTTACAGTCGACCTGGACTTTTACCGCGGACGTCAATATTAGCGGTTTAGCCATATTTTTTTATAATATCTGCAATTGTAGATTTAGGCATTACAAGATTACTTGCTAGTTCGCGCATCGATTTGCCTTTGGAATATTGCTGAATAATAATTTCCCTAACTTTCTTGTTAGTGACCTCGAACCATTTTTGCGTAAATGTTACATATTACGACGTCACAACAAAGGCATTCACACTATAAAAGGTTATTCACACTTCTAATAATGTTTACAATGTGATATTTTGACGTTAGTACCCTGCATATGTTTTTTAGCAAAGCCTACTAACTACTGCTTATCTATATTACGTGATGTCAGAATATTTAGTTGCCGCATATTTTCAGGTAGTCTGACGTTTATTTTTTTTGTTAGAATTAATGAATTAAAAACCAGGATATTACTACTGAAAATAGTTATTAGTATATATGTTCCGTCAATAAAAGTTTACAAACTTGCTTGATTAATTTATGGAACTGTTGGCACAAAATGCGTGCGTGTCCGAATATTTAGTTGTTTGGGCAATACTTTATACAAAATTAGTAGATAGTAGATATAAATTTAATAAATTTATTCTGAATGGCTTCTAAGCGACTTACATAAATGTTGTATTGTGGATTCCAAACCGAAAACGCAAATTTAATTTAACAAACACGTAAGCATAATATAATTGTTTAATTGGCTTAGTTTTATGAAGATCTTTACACTTTACGAAGAATAAATCCTAACATCATGAATACATTTAGAATAATTGAGTTAATGCGATCATTAAAAGTTAATTTGGAATCAAAAATTACTCCAAGATCTTTTATCACGGATACTTGGTTTACAATTGAATCAGAGACATGATACTGAAAAACAACTGGATTAATGCTACGCACTTAGACAAATTCAGATACAATAAATTATTTTCAAAAAAATCAACTAAATTATTTAAAAAAAATGTTAAGTCGTCAGCGTACAGAAGAAACTTACAATGCTTAAAGCTTATAAAAAACAAAGGCTCTCGATGGGACCCTTGCGGTACACCTGATGTTGTTAAAAATGTGTTAGAATTATGACAGTTTACTGCAACAAACTGCGATCTGTAAATTTTGACGTAGACCATCCAGAAGGCATTACAATTGACTTCCTCAAATAGGACTATTTGAGGACGCCGCACAGTGGCGCAAAACACCACTATGCCACTCAAATTACTGTACACCCCTTAGGGTTGGGCCGTTTGAGGTGATTTTTTTTTAATGTTCGTCATAAAATTCCCTATCGATCTCTCTTTCTCAATTTTCGCTTTGGGTCTTAATTTTCGCGGAATTTGACTCCAAAAATGGGTTTGCATGGAAAAAACTAGATTTTTCAAAAATGACCCTACGGAACACGAGATTGAGATTTTGCCGGACCTTTTTATGGAGGAATGCTCGTTTTGGAAAGAAATTTTCCGTTGCCCTTAAAATGGCTACAATCATCCAAAAATTTTCACATATTAGTAATCGTACAGTAAGTTGAGTGTGGCACAGTGGCGTTTTGCGCATTTGCGTATTCTTTAAATAGTGTTTTCTACAAATACAAATAATTTTAGACATTCTAGCAGTTAATAATATAGAGGTTAGGAAATAACACGAATGTTATATAAGATAATGTGGGTTGTGTGAAGAAAACCACATTTACTTCTTCAGTATAATGCTTTCAATGATATATTTCTATTATTTGAATGATCGTTAGTCATTTTATAAACATATTAGTTTCAGTTATTGTTTATAGACATGGTAATTATACTAAGTGGATTAATTATAAAGTTACACCTACTCGTGTTGGGCATAAGATAATGTGCACAACCACATTTCTGTATTTGCGCATCCTTTCTGCACTGTACGCAGCAAGCACTGTGGCTGTAGTGCCTGTAAACATCCAAGTCGGATTCGTGAACAAAACGGCACTTTCTTTGTTCCACATTCACATATTTCACCTAAAAAATAATTGAGCTCATCATGTTTTATACGAATCGAATCGAACTACAAGAATTTTACAAAACATATTTTTTCGATATTGACTCCATCTTTCATGACGCATCTATTCCCATGTTTTTTTTTTTTTGGATAAGTTGTGAATCAGCCTGTATACAGGGTGTTAAAAAAAGTGTGTAAAATATTTCAGGAGGTAATAGTATGAACCAAAATAAGCAGAAAAGTCTTAATAAACATAGGTCCGCAAAGTAACATTTTATTTTATTAGGAATAAACCGACAAAGGAAGCTTATAACAAACAAAAAACAAAGTTACAGAAGATGTTCAAAGTGCCCTCCGTCCATTTCCAACAACATGCGTTGTGAAGGAATCTGGCGATTTGGATAAGCGTCAACATAAAGACGTCGCGCTTCGGTGGCGTTCCCATTAGCACAACCATACATGCAATGCATGTCTGTTAATTCTGCGTTAGAGTAACCAGCCATAGCGAAAGAAAACTTGTGCACTGAGAACAACAAATACGTACTGTTTATTTCACTAAACATCAACCAACTGTTATAAGAAAATACACAACGTTTTTGCAAAATAAAAAAAGGGGTTAAAAAACATAAAACATCCCATATCTCCGCAACCGTTACTTGCGGGCCAATGTTTATTGAGACTTTTCTGCTTATTTTGGTTCATACTATTACCTCCTTAAATATTTTACTCTCTTTTTTTATACCCTGTATACTCCGGTTAGTTAGGAATCCAGATTTAGTAGGCGACAAATTAATAAATCTGCCCAAATGCAATAAAGCGAGTTTACAATTTTTTCCAGAATTTTGAGTTAAAATTTGTAGCAATAAGGAAAACATAAGCAATTTTCCCTACACTCTGATACGAACTTGAGAAAAAAACATTTTTTTTTATCGTGCATCTTCCTTTAGCTTTAAATTCAATGGACACTGAATTTTATTACAGTATTCAAAGTAAATTCCTTAGTAGCATTAGGATCTCGATTAAGACATATTCGGATCACGAAGTATATTGAAAGCGTCAAAAATTAGGAAGGTATTTCGAATATAGGCACTTACATCCGGTTGATTTTCGATTTCTTGTATTCCAAAATATCTGTGATACTGGATGTGCGGTAAAATTTGTAAAACCTCGCTTGCCAACGTTGTCATGGATGGCACCTCTTGTTCGCCTAAAATATACAGCTGAAAAAAGAAAAATTTTCAATATCTTTTTGCTATTCTCCGACACTAAACACATGCTTTGGCGTTGATAGTTGTCTAAATTTGACAAATTGCTGCTTGTGATTAATATTTTAAAAGGGGCATTGTTATTAAATAGCGCATAGTATTTTTAGGTAGATAAAAATGCCTAAAATAAGAAAAAACAGTTACTTTAACATGCAAACTCACATTAGCGTAGCCATATATTTCCATATAGAGTGTGCCAGGTCCTGTGTTTTTGTTTGAGACCATCTTGTAGAAAGGTACATGTTTCTTCCTAGAACCAAATTTTTATTGCATTTAAATATGCAATAATATGTGAGGAGCTCCAAATCAAAACTCAGTTTTTTTAAGATGGCGTTTTCTTAGAAATTGACTTGTTGCAACCTAGTTATTAAATGTAGTAGATTAACATTTCAATAGGTATTCAAATATTCAGTGAGTTTTTCCTTTAAAAATCCGAGGAGGAAAAATTGGAAGAAATGCAAATATTTTAAAATACTCTGATTCAACTCTCATGAATATGCACACAAACAACACACAAACAACAATATGCAAACTATATTCTTTAAAAAATAAAATATTTTACTATTTTTTAAACATTTCCTTCTTAGTCTAATGTATAAATCTTCAATCTATCATCTTCCATGCAGTCACAATGTTCTTCACTCTTCAATTTCATTTTCACTGTCACTTGCTTGTGCTGTATTGTGTTTGGTTAATTAATCTTGTACCGTTGCAGTTTTTCTATATCCTCCCACTTTTCCCCGTGGTAATTTTTTTAGAAGGGATTAAATATCTTTTATTTTTTTAATTTTTTATTATTCTTTGAAGAATTTTGTTAATTTTTATTATTTCATAGAATTTTTCATTTTTCGTTATTGTTTGCTAAATATTTAAATACTACAGTTTGAATATACCTAGTATATGTACAGAATATCATAAAAAACAGCTTTAGTTTCGTATAAAAATAATAGCAATGAAATTTAAAACAAGCATAAAAAATCGAAACATGTTTTGATTCAAACATAATTTTTTGGAGCTACTTTTATATTATGTGAAATATTAGTTTTTAAAGAAAGGGAAATTTGACGGCTATAGTATTCGGAAAAAAGGTGGAAAAGAAACAATGAAGCAACTACGGACAACGTTGTTTCTGGGTTATTGCCCTTCATCAGCACAGTTCAGCTTAAAAACAAGAAGCAAAAAGAAGGAAGGGCAACAGACATAAATACAGGAGAATGACAAGTAACAACCTATTTCTGGTTGCAGTTTCGCACCTTGGTTGTAAGCAGTTGCTTCGTTTTTTTCTTTTCCGACTTTTTTCCGGATCTGTAGCTGCTAAATTTCCCCTTTTTTGTATGTTTTTGATCCGCTAAGTTCCTTTTTCTTATATTTTTCCTGGTTGAGACTCTGACAGTAGTAGCTGAATTCTCTTCCGCAGCCATTGCTGTTCTTGACTACAAAACCAAGGCTGAGTGACGTAGTTACAAATAGAGATAGGTTGTTGCTTGTCACTCCCCTGTGTTTGTCTTCTTTGTCCTTTCTTCTTTTTCCTTTTTGTTGTTAAGCTACAGTTTGCTGATGAGGCGCAATAACCCAGAAACAACGTTGTCCGCAGTTGCTCCGTTATTTATTTTCCGCTCTTTTTTTCGGATCCTATAGCGGTTAGATCTCACCTTTTCTTATTACTTTTTTATTTGAACCAATATTATCATGTGATATTCGGTCGGCTGTGGTCGAAATTAGTCGAAAACTGCGTTTTGATTTGAAGCTGTTCATGTACATAAACTATTTAATGTAAGTCCAACCTAGTTTGTATGGAGTTAATTCCATAACACCTTCCCATTTCAGTGTCAATATGATGAAAATACGTACAGCAGTCAAATTCAACGTTGTTCCATTTACAAGTTTTCATAATTTGCGAACAATTGCTCCTTACCTGCAACTTAATTCTGTAAGAACACCTATATTGTACTTCTCAGTTCACGGTGAATCTTAAATAGAGGTTTATCTTTTAACACGATGTAGACCTCAAGAAAACTAAGCACATTCTTCAAGTAACACCTTTTCGAAATATCATAAACAACCGAAATATGCACGTATGAAGGTATTACTAAAAAAACCTTTAATTATTATTTAGTCGGAGTTGTGGCTACAAGGGATGACTTAATTTGATTTTTTTATTAATAGAGCATTTACACGTAGGCGGCGCTGCGATTAATGTTAGGTATTAAATCTAACCTCACAAATATTTGTTATTTAATTTTTGTTGTGTTTCAATTTGTGTAAAAAAATTAACCATATAACTGTTGTGTAACGTTTTATTACGTCTTTTTCCAAATTGCTAATGTAAAATTTAGATAAATAAGATTATGTGAGGTTAACATAAATAAAATTTAATATATCTTTTCAAGTGATTTTTTTCCTGTTGTCTTTGTGTGTTTACAAACATTTTATTGATTTATTATAAGTTATATTTTGATAATACATATGCAAATTAGATTTACAATCACTATTTGACTTACACAAATTCAAATAAAAAATTATCGAATCATAAACTAGACCATAGAACATTAATATTAATACCTAACTTTGACGCTAGCGCCCCTAGCGGAATTTAATGACACTGAGTTAATGTAAATGCTCTATTCTTTACGCTCATTGGTTTTGAGATCGAAAAAACGGTATTTGAAGAATTTGCTTGCGGATTTTTGAGGTCTATGTCTTGTGTCACTTTATATTTTTTTTGCATTTGCTGTGCTATAAAAGATTAAACTGTTACATTTGACGGGATTTGAGTGGACATTTTTGGCTTTCCATCTGAAATGTACCTTATCAGAAAAGTAACTGAAGTTTTTCAGAAAACAATCCTTGCTAACAGATATCGCTCCAGGTCCACATAATTCTAAAGTAAAGAAAGATACTCCTCTAAAATATACTTGTTCCTTAACAATTTCGTCGACGTTGTAGTCGTGAGGATCTCCAAATACTCTAAAAATAATGAACCTGATGAAACCATGTGATTATTGGAAAGGTTTTCTATAGTTTCAATAAAGTGGCCCATACAAGATGTGTATTTAGAAGAACTAAAGTACAATTGAGCAGAGTTTTACTTACTTGTCTGTGACCTCGGCAATATTCTTTTGGTTGTCCGTCTCGCAGACTACAATCGAAGGAAAATGAGTATCCCATTCTAAATAGCTGGTTTCAACTACGAAACTTATGGAGTTGTTTTGGAAATCATTCCAAGCTGATCGTATTAACAAACCAGTAGCCACCCAACTTATGGTGCAACAGATAACCCAAAATACTCTAAAAATACCTCAGTGAAAGAATTGAAACTTGTTTGTTATATTACCCAGAAATTCAATCCATTTTGACATTTCACTTTAATTCAAAAGTATTGGATGGATTGAAAATACAAGTAAATCTGAAAATGTTGCTAAATTATCTTCAAATTAAGTATAAGGAAGGGATGGAGGTAACAAAGACAAAATTTTAATTGCGCAAACGTTGCTTGTTTTCTGAAGACTGGGTGACTTAGGTGGGTGAAACATCAGGATTGTTTTTAAAACTTTTTAGTGACCAATGTTACCCATTTTCATGAATAATTAATGATTTAAAGCAGGCTTATGTAATAACAAATTCTTTTTGTAACTGTTATGTCACCTATACAAATCTCGAAAGTTATTAATATGTAAATTTTTATAAAGATATACTGAAGCAAAAAATGGAAAGTTGTAGTATAAGCCTTACATTTTTAGGAATTAATAAAACAAATCAAAATTACAAGGATTATGATTATTGAATTGTGTTAATTTGCATTAAATTATTTGTTGAATACTATTTATTTTTTCTTAACTAAATATGTAAATGAAATTAGCTTAATTAGATTTGAGTAGTGACAAATTTCTACAATTTGTTCTTTAAAATGAATATTTAAATTTTGATGAAAGAATTTTGAATATTGAAAAATATGTTATTTCCGTAAATTAATTGCAGTTATCTAAAAGTTTTTTTTCAATCTTTAGGAAACCAAAATTATAATTCTAAACAAAACTTCAGCAAGCAAGCAGCAAGTCCTCATAAATAATATCACATTCTATTTTATTCCTAATTACATTATTTTCTTAGTATTAGTCTTAATAATTATTAGGTACATTTTTATTTGTACCAAAAGTAGTAGTAAACATTATATTATATACGGTATGGACACGTGTTATGTAATCTCAAATTACATCAACCAACAATGTTAGTAAACGATCAAACAAGAGGTAATATGACATTATTCAAATTGATGTCTGTGATTGGTAGGTGAGAGGAGTGGGAAATTGGCAAGATGCGCAGTAGTTTTTGGCTTATCTCCATCTTCCTGAGTCTATGGTCATAACTCAATTTATTAATGAATAACATGTTATATTGGGACAAGTTAATGTGGTTTACAGCGATTTTACCAAGGTTTTTAATAGGCGATCATAATATTTTACTACATCAATTAGAAATGATTGAATTTTAAGCCTATGGTAAATATCTATGGTACCACAGGGCTCATTACTCAGCCTTTTACTATTTGCTATATCTATAAATGCCAGTAACTGTTACAAGTGCATTCTTTATTAAAGTAGATGCGTGACGCAAGTACCAGCTGTTGTAATAAATTACAAATTGTAGTGAATAGCACAAACCATTAATGCGCATGCAATAAATTATTGTAAGTGTAAGTTATGATAAGAAAAAGAATCTAGTTCTATTTGATACACAAGGATCTTGGATTCTAAGCTGATTCTTTAATTATTGTTTGTTAGTTTACAATTTATTAAAACACGTTTCAATGTTCAATTGTTTTCCGAAGGATCTGCAATTCGTGTTTAACAGAATATTTTGGATTGGATATTAAGTACACACATTTTCAAGTCTTGTTAATTTTTGAGTTGTAAAATGTTTTGTGCATAAATTCTTTATTATATTATCATGAAACACATTTCACATTTTTCGTGATTTGTTTTATTTTTTTTTTGAAGATGTGTGTATTTTAAATTGCCGACGAATATGAATACTACGAATATTGCCATCAAATATAATATACAGAACCTTCCTATGTATGAGGTAACATTTTTATGGTATAAATTAGAGATGGGCTTAGCAGTTCATTTTAATGATTCAGTTCTCGAGAACTGAATCACTAAAAAGAACTGATTTTTTGTCAAACACTGCACAGATATACGCTTCTCTCCGAATCCTGCATCTCCGTCAATCGTAGACGGTCGGATGATTGCGACACATTAGCGTTTAGACTTTAGAATAAGAATTCCTAATCAAAATATTTGAAGCCTCTTTTTTCCAAAATATCTCGAATAATTTAGATACTGATTTTTATTTATTTTTTATTATAGAATTTAATTTATATTTTTGTAAAGTTGTATTTTACTTGTTAATAAAATTCAGTTCTTAATTCTTATACATCATATAATTATAATTAATGGCACATACCTATATCGTTTTTATTAATGTACCAATTTGATACGGACGCCTATGTGTTCTGGTATGCAGTTCTTGGATATTATATTTAACTAAGAATGATATTAACGCTCCGCAATCGGATCACCAATCAGTTATTCAGAATTCAGATCGCCTGTATGACTTTGAAGCTCACATAGGCTGTGAACACTCGTTCACTATTCATTGAACAGTTCCTTCTGACGTCTAAACTTGAAAATATCTCTCGCACTCTACATCAATCGATACAAATCAGTTCGCAAAGAACTGATTTGTCAACTTCTCGAGAACTGATTCTAGCAGTTCAGTGTCGAAACCCGTTCTTTTAAACCAGTTCACTCGGTAACTGCCCATCTCTAGTATAAATCCCATATATCAGAATATCTCAAAGTACAATAACATTAAGTGTGCCACTGGCTTATACACAAACAAAATACGAAATTTAACCAATGATACAATAACTAAAATAGATTTAATAATTATTTGATAATTTGAATACAAATATTTCATGCTGGGTATGTCCTCATTTGATGAGAGACAACTTTTAGAGAATTAATTTAAATTGATACTTAGCTTAATACTTAGTAAAAGTACTAAAGTCAATATCAAAAGATGTATAAATTTTAAAAATGTTTTAAAAATTAATAATGGTAAATTTGGAATTTAAATTTTATAAAAGTTACAAATTTCGTTTAAATTTCGTGATAAGTCATAGTTTCTTTTTTATTTTTATATTTCAAGACTTTTCTTGTAAATGCGCAACTTTTGATTTCTTCCACTGGCTTAAACCTGACATGTTTATTCTTATACAATGACTATGAGAGCTAAATCGAGAGGTAAAACTAGACTTCGTTTTAAAGATTGACGCAGATCCGATGATTTTATATACTTTAATAGCAAATAATGGAGATGCGCCACACATCATTTGATGCAACAGAGATGTAGCTCCAAGGAGCTGCGTCACTCTTGCCACATACATATTTATAAAATAGTGTTATATTTGCCGTATAAGCCTTATTATGTAGCTGATAAAGGTCCATTTACACACATCAGTGACGTATCAGTTCAGTATCAGTGCTATTTATGGTCGATGCCAGTTTACACATATCCGTCCGTAGTCCGTAAAAAGGAAGATCAAACAAAGTGACCTGAATATATTTATCATGCAGTTGACCAAAATTTCGTACTAGCTCGATAAGCTTTTCGTCCATTCTAAGTAATACAAAAATCTGGTCAGTTCGTCAGTAGAATTACAAAAATATCGTCGCCGGCGTATTTAAAAGCCACTGAACGGACACGGAAGCAGCACTGACGGCACTGATACGGCACTGTGACGGATGTGTATAAATACGCCCATTTAAAATCTAAGCAACAATTTTTTAGGTTTCACTGATACTGATACGGAACTGACACGGCACTGTTGTGTGTAAATAGACCTTAAAACGTTCTTGCGATAAATTTATAAAACATTTCTGTTACTGAGAAAAAATAATGGTACTTGTCGCTATATATATATATAAATACAACAAATATGTATTTCGCAATAATAATACTGTATTACTGGTTGGGACATGGAAATTATTCGGATTTATTATTTAAATATATCAATAACTAATGAAGTTATACGCATATGTTTTTTTATATATTGATGTGCATGATTTTTTCACTTACCTTTCCGTCCAGTGTCGACCTGCCTCGGCTATAAACCGAAATCCATGAAAAGAAGTATTGAGAATATAGTATCGTATGGGAGAGACTTCATCTTTCCGCTCCATTATATCAAGTAAAATTTCTACGATACACATATGATTAAATCGCTTTCCTATCTTTCTGTGATCTATAATGACTATTATGTTACAGAAATACACAATGCGCTATTGTGTAACATCTGTTGGATCTCATGGGAATAATTCCTTTATAAATAATTCAGTGGTAATTAATGGTCCTCTAAATTGCTTTATTTATTTAGAGCACCAATGCACAAATTACACAAATAAATTTGAAAGTTTTATTGTGTTCAAAAGTTAAACTAGGTACGATTAAATAATACAATATTGTCATCTACTGAATACAACATCAACTACTCAAATTCGACGAATTTAGACTTCATCAGCTTTTTTTGCCAGTTGCATCTCCAGTGAACAGTTGACAGTTCGCTTAACGATAGGTTTTTCGCATTTTTCCAATTCGGTATCAACAGTCGCGTTGTCGTCTGTTTCCTTTTTGTTATCGTAACTTGTTGCCGATTCTTTGTTATTATCTTCGCAATTTTCATCTTCTTCGTTACATTCTGCTTCGTTTTGTTTTGTGATCTGATCGATAAACTGCTGATAATTCATTGGCTTCTCTTCAAAATTGGAGTCGTTTAACTCTTCTTGTTTAACATTGCTGGTGTCAAAGTATTCTTCAAGTTCCTCTTCGTTCGTGGTGAAATATTCTTCACAACTTTCATTACATTTTTCTTTCTCATGACTTTCATCCTCAATATTTGTTTCGCTTGTATCTTTAGCTGCGTCTTCGTATTCTTCGTCCTCGTCATTGGATAGACTCTCTTCATATCCTTCCTTCTCCAACACAATTCCATCTTCGCTTTTTTCTTCCTTTTCCTCGTCCTTTTTCTCCTCTTCTCTGTTTTTATTTACTTTGCTCAGTACTTGTTCTGTACCATTCCCGCGCTGTGTCAAATCTTTGAAATATTTCTTGTTGATTTCCTCCATGCTGGCCTTCAGCTTTTCTTCTTCGTCGCTGCTGTCCTCTTCTAGTATCATATCCATATCCTCGAAATGTTTCCTCATTACGTTTTCGTCCATGTGGTTCACTTTTCTGTTTTTCATAGCGTCCAGTGTTGATTTGGTGTATTTCCTGTCGAACATATTTTTTTTCATCTTCATGAGCTTATCAACTATCTTCAGTTCTCTCTCAACGGCGTCGTTGTAATCTTTAATGACTATTTCCCTCGCCAGTCTAGATCTTTCGTTGAACTCTTCCAAGTTTTTGGTGAACTGGGCCATGTATTCTCTCACCTCTGATATCTTGTTAGAAACCACCAGAGAATTTTCAGGTGCGTTCAGTTCTTCCTTCGTCTCCACGTTGATTACGTCGTCCTGATTTTTATGGAAAACGGGGTAGTTCTGAGACAGCTTTAATATTTTATGAACAAGAGGTGGTTTGACATTTGGCGTTTTGCCGCTTTCCGTAAACATACTCTTGTATTTCGTGGAACATATGCTTTCCTTGGTATTCCTCGCGTACATGATCTTGTCGTTCTCTTCGGCGATGTCCTTTGGTGGAGTAATTTCAAATTCTGGCCTGTCTTCCTTCTTACTTTGTGCCAACATTTCACATAACTCGTCTTTAAAATTTTCCTCGGACTGCTTCCTATGAATGGGTGATAATATCTGCACATTTTGATCGGGTACTTTCAGATCCCATGTTAACATTTCTCTGTAACTAGCATCTTGTTCTTCTTCTTCCTTTATTTGACATCCTTCCGTTAATTCTTCTTTTATTTCGTCCTTGCTCTTTACGTTCACTGTTTCAGGGTTTTCATCGATTTGTTGCAGTCTCGTCGATTCCGATTTATCCAGTGTTCTGTAAAAGGGTTTTTCTTCGTTATCGGAAGAATCTTCACTTTCTTCGCTATCACTATTGTCGATTTTCGTATCAGGCATTTTGTTATTAACACTGATTTTATCTTTAGTGCTGACTTTATCTTCATCTTTAGTATTATCATCGTCTGAGTCTTTTGATTCAGGTTTAATTGATATGTTGCTAGATAGTTCTTCATTGGTTTCAGTATTTATTTTTGTCGCCGCCTCTTTTTGAGTTTGTCTAAGTTTTGAACTGGCCAGAACTCCTTTTATAATCTCGTTAATTTCTTCGGGTTTTCGTAAGCGGCATTTCTTATATCCGTCTCCTTTTTCCGAAACGTTTTGTTCGTCTTCAGAAGAATCACTGTCGTCGCTGTCGCTTTCCACGTTTATTATATTAGTCTCTTTCATTATATCCTTCAGTGTTAGATTTTTCATTAATTTATTGGTGTGACTAGTCCCAGAATTGTTTACGTTTTCTTGCGCGATGTTTTTCGTCATGTTAGAACTATTTTCCGTTACTTCTTCCTCACTTTCTTCGGTATCCTTAGGAATTTTGACTTTCTCTGCTGGCGGTTTGTCAAGCGATGTCATGTACTCATCAAACGTCAAACTTGTCGCTGACATGTCCGATTTTTTCACACGATCCATGGCCTGATTCACCAGCATTTCTCTTTGCTTTTCCATGTAATTCGTTGCTTGCTCTGTACTACCTTCATCTGTTGAATCTCCGCTAAGGTTATGTCGATCGCTTGTTGTATTTTGGTTTCCTTCAAGTAAGCTGTTCTTATTGATAATCTGGATACCTTCTGCTTTGCTCATGTGTTCTACCATCATCTGGAAATTAAAGGCGTCTTGTTGTCTCTCGATTTCGTTGTTTGAAGTTTTTGGTACTTCTTGTAGAATGCTTTGCTCTTCACTTTCTATTTCGTTTGAAGTTGTTGGTGCTTCTCTTACATCGCTGGTACTTGGAGATTCCCCGTCCTTTATTTCTTCTACTAAAGACTTCTTCTGTCTGTAACCTGTAATTAACAAATATTGTTTTGAGGATCGGCATGTTTTAAATAAAACATTTTCTTTTAGTAGATTACATACCAAAGTGAACCTTTTCTCTTAACAAGAAAGAAGCTTTTGACCGAGGTTTGTATACTATTTTATTTACAACAGATTTGTTCCAACCAGAGTTAGAAACTCGTTTGAAACTGTTAGAAACGTTCTCCCAACTACTTCTTGCAGTACATTCGGTGAAAATAGATTGACAACTTAACTGGCCAAACAATTCTAACAGTTGGAAAGCAGTCTCCGACTCTGGTTGGAACAAACCTTATCATACCTTTTAAATGCAAGTGACGGTTATATAAAAAAACGTCAAGTTGGCATTTTGACAATGATTACTATGTTACTAAAAAAGTCAAACATACAAATAAGTTGCATTTTTGATAGATTGTCATCAAAAAATTATTTTCTGTTGCCGCTTATAACCAACCGAATGGTACAATTTATTTAATAAAATAATTTCTAATACTTAATGTGAATAAAATTTGTTAAGAATGTTTTAATGTACAAGATATTCTTTGAAGCAAACATTTTGGTTATTCAATGAATGTTGACGTTTATCTGGGTTGAAAGTGACATTTGTCTGGGAGGAAAGTAATCATGTTCCACCCTGATAAATGTTACTTTCCATCTGGATTATATGTCAAAGTCAGAAATATACTTTCAAACTTTCTGTAAATTCGAAATATCAACATTACATATATGGTTGTAAATAAACATTTGTATATCTACATTGTTCAACCACCGTCTGCTAAATCAGGTCGCCTGGATAAAGTACGGGTGCTGCGATTTAGCAGACGTCAACAAAAGAGTAAACTATGCATGTATGACTGGCGTTGCGAATAATCTCGTGATGAAAAATATGGTCATAAATGAAAATGGTTCAAGAAGCGTTGCTTCAAACAATGGCAGAAATATTGACGACCCACCTTTAGGAGTAAAATCGAAAATTCTCTCACGATAGGCGGAATAATCCTCGTCAGTCTGTCTGTCTTTCATAAATTCGTCTTCTTCGCTTTCACTGCCAGACGAAGACGAATCTTCCGGTTCTTCGTCACACTCTGCGCCGTAGTTATACACGTTTTCTTCGCCGTCTTCGGAAGAATTGTTGCCGCTGCCGTTCCTAGGTGCATTTTCTTCGTTCTGGTGTTCGGTAAGAGACTCTGCTTCGCTCTCGGAATCGCCTACGGAGGTGCCCATTCCACTGTCGCAGGTTTGGCTCTGTCGTCTATTCTCTTCTATATATCTATCTCTCATTGCCACCAAAGCTGAAAGTATGCAATTATCAATAGAGTAATAATTCTGGTCAATAGTTTATGTTTTGTTTGTAACTAGCAACCTTTAGGTTAAGAATTGTACAAATACTTGATCATTGATGAATATATTTTTGTTAGATAGGTACGAGGTGTGCAAGTTCAATTAAGTTCTGGGAATTTGTCAATGAAAAAACAAGCAAATTAAATTTCGCCAAAATTTTATTATCGATCTTGACAATAGTCTTCCTCTAACCCTACACAACGATTCCAACGTTGCTCCCACGATTGGAAGCACCCTTGGTAATCCTCCGCAGTTAACCCGTTCAGCACCACGGTTACAGCTTCTTTGACCTCCTGTACGCCGTCTGTACGCCCTCAAGGTGCGACTTCATCTTGGGGGATAAAAAAATATCGCAGGGGGCAATATCGGGGCTATAGGCTGGGTGCGGCAACGTTGAAATGGCTTTTTTGCCAAAAACTCTTGCACAATGAACGAGGAATGGGCTGGCGCGTTGTCGTGGTGCAATATCCAGCCGTTCTCGGCGAGTTCGGGTCGCACACGGAAAACGCGTTCCCGCAGCCGTTCAAGGACTTCAACATATAGTCGAGGCAATGAAGCATTATGATAGAAAATATTTTAGGATAGGACGTGTCGGAATGCGGTTTTTCGCATTCGCTTGCAAAAATTATTTATATCATTCGTACCTACTTTGTACCTATTACAAACCGGAAGTTGCATTGCTGCAGCCAAAAATTCATGCAAAAATGCATCTTTTGAGAGGCCTTTTGGCAAATTTAATAACTTCGTAAATAAGAGTCAGAATTGGCTCAAGTCGGGTACCCGGGGGTTTTCGAGGTCGTTGATCACGATTATGATGTTTAAATTGACCCCCAAATACCTGGAGCTCAGGAATGCCGACGAACGTCATCTCCGGGGACTATCCCGAACTTTATGCGAGAGAGGAGAGAAACTGGGCACCCGGGGGTTTTTTGGGTCGCTGAATTCGAATATACCATCGGCGAACACCCCACGGACACCTGGTGGGCCACAACCTGGACACGGACGTCATCTTCGAGAATTTTTCTGGAAATATCGACAATAACGAACCGAAAATCGTTATGGGGGCTTTTTGTGTGCGCTGAATCCGAATTTTATGTTGAAAACACCCACCCGAACACCTAGTGCGCCCTAACCTGGCCCTGAACGTCATCTCCGAGGGTTTTCCAGACATAATTAAAAAAAACCCGAAAATCGTTACGGGGGGTTTTTAGGCTCGCTGAAATCAAATATGGCAAATTTTTGGTTGGTCTTTTTCACCTGCACCTGCAATTTTCGAAGGATATCCGAGGGTTTTTTGCCAGATTTCACTAAAAATTGAATCACAACACGTTGCTTGTAATTTGAGTCACTCATTTTCACGACACCACTAAAAAACTTCCAAAAAATACACATAAAACACAAACCAAACGTACTATAGACATCAACCTTGGGCTGAAATTAAAAGGGAGGTCTCCCCTCTCTAGGAAAACGTTGACGAACGATGCAGTGTTGCCAGTTTCCGAGTTATAACTAAATTCCCGGAACTTAATTGCCACACCTTGTATTTAAGTGTGTTAGTGTTAAGAAAATCGGTTATATGTCGTACCATTGACGCTGTCCATAATTTTCTGGCGTTCTCTATCTATCCAGCGCTTCCTCTCCGCATTTTCTTCTGTTATTCCGCCACGTTGCCTGATAAAAGATATTTTGTATCATGGCAAAGTAAATGTCCAGTAAAAAATTATCAAAATTTCAGAAATGCATTCTTCAATTCAAAAGTTGAAACTTGACTTACAAAGTGTCAGTAGGAGCAATGCATGCGATCTATTCTATGCTAATAATTGCCAATTTTTTTTGTGAATGGAAGTGTGCAAGTAACGTAGCATGTAGTAATCATTAAGGTAAGGTGTGAAAAAGATATTCATGTTCTTAATTCAATTTAGATAATGTTTACACACATGTCTATACTTTTCACATGGTACAACATCTGACTTCTTAGGGGATAGTCAATAAGACTATAGTTCTAAGTGATTTTTGACAAAAAAAATGTAAAACACTACAATAAAAGAAAATAGGTATATAAATACCGAAATATACGTCATGTTCAAACAACATACAGGGTGATTCAGTCATAATGTCATTAATTTTAACCACGTATTCGGAAGGTCTAAGAAATACAGAAAATCGAAAAAGACGTATTGACAACAATTTTCTAGTCACATCACAAATGTGTTGCTTTGCCATATTAAGGCTAAATGTTTATTTTCTTTCATAGACTATTATCCGTATATGTCCGAAACTAATAAAATTCAAGAAAATAAAGAAAAATGCTAATACATTTTCCTATAAATGATTTAGTATTAGCCACACAAAAGTGTTGATTAAGTACAAGTTTCACACTTTCCGAAGTCAACTTTCCTTAAAATGAAAAAATTAAAGGATAGGTATTTATCTGTTTGAATTTGCATTCAAAAATTTATAAGCAAATACAAATAAAAAAGGTCAAAACACTAAATAACGCCAGAAAATACAAAATATAACGTCAAATACACACATTTTTTCCTATCTCCTCTTAAAATTAATGACATTATGACTAAATCACACTGTATAATATTCCACAATCCTGTTTTTATTTTCAACAGTTTATGTAAATTGTTTATAAAACTAATTATAAATAAAATTATGTATTCAGACATTTGAAAAGATAATAAATATACAATTGCTTTGAATAAATTAATAAGTATTGGAAAAAAATATTTGAATTTGAAACAAAACTTACAAAATTATTAAATATCAAAAACTGGTTATGATAAAACTAATGAAGTAGATAAATATACCAATTATACTATTATACTCTATAAGTAATTTACACTATTAATATTTTATAACTTCGCACTCATGTGTTTTTAAGTTTTCCAATTATTGTTTAAAAAGATGCTACAACTTTTATTGTACAGCGTTGTGTGAATATCAACTAAAGAATGTGTCTGTGTAGCAAAAGACAAATTTTAATTTTCTAAATGACGTCGTGCATGTCGTCATTTGGACCTTTCCTCACTGGACACTTTGTATCACAGAGTGGATTAAACAACGGATTAGGTTTCAAATTTTTCATTATTAAATATTTGTTTCGGGTATAAAATACTCGTAGATCTAGAGCTTGAAATGGGGCAAGAAAAATGTTTAAAACATAGATTATATTTACCGAAAACCTGTGGAATGTTGTAGGTGGTATTGTTATAACCGCCATACAAAATTCTTTATCGTCGTCATTCATCATCATACAGAGTGTCCCAAAATAGAAGGCCATACCATTAACCACATATTCTTTGGACAAAAATAATGCGACTTTCCTTATGCCATTTTTTATTTGGACGTCTCTGTTTCAATATACAGGGTGTTAAAGTTGCATTTTAAAAAACTATTTCTGTTTAATTCTATTGTTTTGTAAGATACATACTTGAAATTTTGCACGTACTTTTATCTTATTCCAGCATACTTATCATGTAATTTTGGTGAAAAAAATCGAACGGCGAATGGAGGTAACTGAGAGATGCAGTACCCTTTATCCCCTCTAATTATTTCTAATTACGCCTATGCAGCTTTTGAAAAATCAAGCGTAGAATTTGCTTCTGATTATTTTATCTCTTTTGTAATTTTTTGTTTAAATGCTCCGTTTGGGATAAAAACGGCATTTGTAGTGCCCATAATTCTTTAATTCACAATCATTTTCAAATGAAACTTTTGTGGGTATACCTATCTTTACAGTACCTTGTGAACTTAGCAAATCGTAATACTTACTGAATGAATATTTGCTAATTCAAACAAAATGGATAATTCTAAATTTTATAAAATGAGGAATACTTATGAATTGAAAAAATAATATGGCATTAAAATCTGTAATACAGTTCTCTTATCAACCAAAGAATAATAGTCTTATTTAACAATAGTAATAATAAACTATCAACATAATAACTTTTTACCTAAATAACATTAAATAAAATAATTAATTAATTGCTACTAATTTAATAAATGTTCTACTTGCCCACGCTACTCATTAACACATGTACGTGCCCTTTTAAGTAGCGAAAACCTTATCTTTGGAAAGATATTGTCCTTTTGCCTAAGTTCATCTGTTGCCATTACTATTCTCTCTCTGAGATGGTTAATGTCGTTTATTTCTGCAGCATAAACCATATCTTTCATAGCATCCCAGAAAAGAAATCCAATGAATTAAGGTCAGGAGATCGTGGTGGCCATTGAATAGGTGCGTCTTGTCCTCGACCAATCCAGCGATTAGGAAATAGATGGGTATTTAAATACTGCCGGACGTTTCTGCCATAATGGGGTGGAGCACCGTCAAGCTGCATCCACATACCGTCTTGTACGATAACAGGTAAATCATGTCAAACATCTCGGAATTCATTTTGCAGAAAATTTTGAAATTATGCTGAAAGTAAATTATTTTGTATGAAAAGAGGACCCAACAGAATATCCACTATTCCCGCCCAGACATTAACCCTGAATGTGAATTGATGGTGTTCTACAATGGTTGCATGGGGCTTCAAATCCGTCCATATGTGGCTGTTCTTCTGCCAGTGCTAAGATTTGTTCCTCTTGTTAAGGGCATAATTTTCTATGTAGGCCGTAAATTCCGAACTTCTGATCCATAAACTTTCCGGTTCCACGAAGATGTCGATCCAAATTTAAAAAACCTTCCTTTTATGATGTGATCTGTTGGGATAAGGGAGCTCACTATTTTTTCCTGGCATTCATCGGCCAAGACATTCGTAACCCATCAATACATAAGATAAGAGTACGTGCAAAATTTCAAGTGTGTATCTTACAAAACAATGGGATTATAAACAAAAATAGTTTTTTTAAAATGTAACTTTAACACCCTGTATATTGAAACAGGGACGCCCAAACAAATAATGACATAAGGAAAGTCGCATTATTTTTGCCCAAAGAATATGTGGTTAATTGTATGGCCTTCTATTTTGGGACACCCTGTATATAAAGTCACCATTTAAATACCACTACACATTTTTTGCAATGCTAACTTATTTTTTATAACAGTTATCCTATTGTATTATCAATCATGTCACCCATAAATATATATCTGTCAGGAAATTGTGGCGTAGTCAATATAATAACATTGGTTATATAAGCTTAGTATACAGGGTGAATCTTAAATAAGTACAAATATTTTAACCAGCAGTATAGTTTTGTGTGTAGAACACATAATTAATAGTTTTTTTTACAAAAAAATCAGAAATAAAAAAGTGAAATTTTAAATAAATTTCGTAATTTTTCAGCAGAAAACTTGTTGAGGATCGCTGGCCTAGACCGACCCTTCATACTTTTATGAGTCATAGTGCTGCAGACTGAACGTGTGGTTCACAGTGTTGCCAGTATTACACAAATGTCTTTGCTTCAAGGAAGAAAAAATCTCAACTTTTAGCGAATTTTGTCAAGTGTAACATTTTATATTATTTTTTATTATCAAACTGTCATTGACTGTCATGACAGATTATCGAAAGCCCAAGTCAAACTTGTTAACTCCACATAATGCATGAAAATAGCAATAAAATTTGCTAAAAGTTGACATTTTTTCCATTTTAAATAAAAAACGCGTGCATAGTTTTTCGTTATTCTTCATAAAATAACTTAAGGAAATTGTGTTTTGTGCCCCTTTCTAATAGTGTACCATGACATTTAACTTGTGAAATGTGGATTACTGAATAAATAGTTAATTTTTTAACAAACAGGTAAGCTTGTGTGCACGTTTATGTATAATTTTTGAACATTGGACATAGTAATATCACGTAATATCTTCCTAAATATTTTACGGTAGTATTGAACTTGCGGAAATTCATTTTTAATCGTTGAAGTATAGTAAGGTTAGTTCAGATGTTAAAATTTATGTTAATATTGCTGCGTATCATACTACATACCCAATTTTACTGTACTTATGCTTAAAACAAGTATTTTTAAAATAGAACTATTACGTTAAAGGAAACGTAATATTTATATTGGAGGAGATATGGCAACCTCGCAGCAAATCATATGTTTCATTACGTTTTGGATGAAAAATCAGCCAGCGGTCCTCAAAATGTGGGTATTTTTTTAAAAAATTAATATCTCCGTAAATATTAGAAATTTTTAAAAATGGCTTTCACTAGACTGATTTAAATGACGAACTACACCAGCAGTTAAAATATTTGTACTTATTTAAGATTCACCCTGTATATAAACTCAAATGATAATACGACAAAAATGTAGAGATATTATTTTTATATAAAAAAAAAATACCATGCTTCCGCACAAGCTCTCTCTCTGGGAAATACTGGGCGATCGTCCAGATACTGCAGATCTTTCTGTAAAATTAAAATGATCAAAATTTGGAACAAATGTAATTACTATAGAAGGCCAATCTTAAGTAGGGGTTTTTCTTTTAACACGATATAGAACTTAAAACCCTAAGCAAATTCTTCGAGTAAGGTTCTTTCGAAATCTCAAACCTACCGAAACCCAACCAACTTTGAAAAAAATCGTTACAGTCTTAAAAAATTATAGTAAAAAAAAATAACTCCGTTAATATTGACTTTTCGAGAAAATTGACACATTTTTTGGAATAGTATCACCTGCTACATTTTCGGGTGGAGTTTCCAGACACTCTGTATTATATTGATTTATTAACTAAGATTCATTCAAAATTTATGTATAAATATGGTTTTCCGTGACAATCTGTCGTTTCGATAATATCGACCTTAAAGAAGTGAATAAAACGCATACATTATGTATTGAATATTGTGTTTCATCCAAGGTTCAAACATTTATACATCATTCGTATAAACTGGATAAGATATTTAAGAAAATTCTAAATTTCGATAGTATGGGCTCAAATGCTCAATACAATTTACTAAAATTTTTTTCCTGTTAAAATCTCTTTTTTTTTCTAATAAATTTTTATTGGACTCCTAAAGAGTATCGAAAGATATACCACCTGGAAACCACATTAGCGGTGGAAGGATCAAATAGTGCTTAAATGTAAAAAAATTGAGGGGTGGCTTTCCGGGCAACTGAATAGGTCTATTAATCCCAATCTCTTTTGAGATGATGCCCCATCATACATTTAATCCAAAATGGTCTTGGTCAATGGATGTTTGTTACGCCTGTTTGGCAAACCATTACTGACAAACCGACATTTGTCCGTTCAAAAAAACGTGCCAAAAAAGGTTCTGATCAACTGTTTCTACATTTACTACAATTTGAGCTACACAATTCTGTTGCCAATGTAAGGCTCAGGCAAATACTTCAAATTGTGAATTTTGTAGTCATGATACTCATTGGTCTTTAAAATTCATTGAACGGTTTATTTATCCAAATTCAAGTCCCGGCTAGCCTGCCGTATAGAATTTGTATAGAATTTTTGTAACAATCTAGCTGTATTAACATTGTTTCTTACCCTTCGGTGAATTATATGATTCCTCCGAACAGAAAATGCACCTTCATTTTGTCGCAAGGTCTCCTCCAATCTTGAAAAGGTTCTATGATGAGGTACTCTGTATAACTTTCTCGATATAACTACAGCTTTGAATTTTTTTGTGACTCGTTGTAAATAAGCAACACATCACCTTTTTCTGAATGATAAAACATTTTGTAAGCGTGATAGTTATAGGTTTGACGAATTATCGGGAAGTAATACAGAAAAATTTCTGTAATAAAAGATTATTAGAAAAAAGAGAGGTTTTTAACAGGAAAAAAAAATTGGGTATGTTTCTGGAAAAAAATATAGTTGATGACGTAATCATTAGTCGTTTCTGTCACATCCCAAAGACTTTCGATTGAAAATGGAGCTTTAATGGAGCAATAAACTTTATCAATTTTGTTAAGATGGCCATATCTAAAATAATGTGAAATCAACCACAAATGTATACGTACGCAAGTTAGTATCATTGTTTTCCTATACGCTGGAACTTTCCTTATCACTGGATTCCCCATTAGGTTCAGTACTCTCAAACCTGGCATTTTGCCCAGAACTTCCACTATCAGAGGATCGTTTATGTGGTTGTTAGATAAGTCTAACACGGACAACTCCAGAAGATATTGAAGATGCTCAAAATCGTCCAAGGTTTCGATGTAATTGTTGGCCATGTTCAGGGAGTGTAGCGGCTTTATGCAATCTGTAAAAGTTGTTGTACCCAAAATTTTAAGGTTACGCCCAAAAGAAGGTTCGTGGGGTACCATTCGTTTTCCACACAATAATTATTTGCCAAAATGGGTGATTGGGGGAAACCCCCAATATTCGAAAGGGGTGTTCGGGGGGCAAAAATATTTTTACCCGAGTTAATTATTATAATGCAACAGTAGAGAAAAGTGTTTATTTTGTAGGTATTAAAGATCTAATAAACCGAAATTAATTAATTAAATTTTCAAATATACCACCGTCCTCGATGCATACCTCAGCTCGTTTGTGGATTGCACGGTCTTTGAAGTGCACGGTGATTTTCTTTTATGAGTGCTATACGATTGACAATCCCATCGAATAGCGCCTCTCTTGTGTTCATTTTTGTTGCGTATGCTAATGATTTAAACCATCCCCAAAGGCAGTAATCAAGGTGATTCAAATCTGGTGATCTTAGTGGCCAGTTTTCTACCTCGGCCAATCCAGCGTTGTTGAAAGCAATTATTAAGATGATTGATAACAACACGACTAAAATGGACAGGGGTACTATTATGCTGAAAGTACATGTTTTGCCTAATACCCAATGGAACATCGTCCAATAGATCTGTCAAATTATTTTCTAAAAATTTTACAAATCTAGCTCCAGTAAGACGACCATCTAGCACAACTGAACCAAATAATTGATAATTAATGCGGATTTTCATCTGAGCAACGATGTCATTGTGACTCCATCACGAGTGAATTGAGCCTCATCAGTGAACAAAATGTATTTGTAAAGTGTATGGTTTGCCAATTTTTGTCCAATTGCTAAAATGAAACCGTAAATCATCACCGTCCTGAAGATTCTGGACGCGCTGAATATGGTTTTAAACCATTTCTGTGAATGACTTCCAAAGCCATATTTTGATTAATTTGGAGAGGGATTGCAATGTGCCTTGTACTTACACCCGGCTACGTTCTACCATATTTAGAATTTCTTCTTCCAATGCTAGAACATGACCAGCTTGCCAGATGAAATTCTCACACTGGGAACCATTCCAACCACATGCATTGTTGAAGACTGTCTGGAATACATTTCTATCTGGAACTCTTCTGTTCGGGAAGCGACGGAAAGCGATATAAATAAAATAATATCAGCATATTCTCGATGACTAAATGTGGCAGGCATTACGAAATTATGTGTGTGCAATACCGACTATGAAATAAATGTGACAATTAGTAATCACTAATGTAAGTTTGGTTTAGAATACATGTGAGTGCATAAAAATATTTTCATTGCTATGTCAGTAATCGTTGATATTTGACCATATGTTTATTAGGCCTTTTTGTTCACTTTTGTCCCCTTCGAATATTGGGGGTCCCCTCCCAATCACCCTGTAGGTTGATTGCCAAAGTCATATCGTATTTAAGATACTTTCGGTCAATCAGATTTAAATTGCCGTCTGTGCTGCAAAATTGATTTGACATTTGACTTTGAATTGACATTGAAATTATCAAAAAATGGAAAGAAAATTATAGGTAAATCATACCATAACGGTCTTTACCCTTCATAAGTTTCATCAAAATCTGTTATAAATAAGGGTAGTTTTCAAAATATCCATAACATGTTTCGAATTTATTTTTGATGGATTAAACTTAAAAAAATCTTTACTTTTTTCGAATTCTCCGTAGTTAGTCAGAAATAATATTATTTTAAATAATGTATGATTCAGAAAAGTAAATTTTTTTAACATTTTCACATAGTAGGCATCTGTCATGGGAGTTTCATTGCAATGTCTCTTTCGCGTGCTATGATTTAAATTCTTACGTTTCTTTATTTTCTTAGTTGTGATATTTACGCTTGACTTTGCATTTCATTAGATTTTTTATACCAGAAGGGAAAACAATATTGATGACAGAATTTGAAATACATAATACAATTTTAAAAAATAATGCATAGTTTTGTCACCTTAATAATTTGGAATATTACTGGAAAGTTCATTTAAATAATATATTGGGTAGATAAGACACGACAATTAAGGTTGTTTAAATTTAAATAAATATTTTGCATTGTTTAACATTCTTGTTTTCTGAAAATGTTTATAATATTATCAGCTAATAATTCCTTCAATTTAACGAACATTTGGCGAAACTGACTTTTCGTATAAAGAAAAAAAATGGATATTATTATATACCAAGATTTTCTATTTTCTTCACTTGATTATGCGACAAATTTATCGTGTCCAGGATGGGGCAACAATCGAGATTTTCGATTTTTTTAATTAAATTGTAATGAAGAAACAAGCTGCGTAGTCCACTTTGCTTGTCTAATCCACTTATCTGTCGTATTCCGTTGTTTTCTAACCATAAACATTTTAAGCCTGTATATTCTTCTAAATTTTCAATATATGAAAAACCTTTAAAGTGCAAGTACAATACATCGTTTAGGTGAGGTGTTTGATATAAATTTTGTTCTTTGCAGTGCTTTTTCAGATATTGTTTGGTCATCCTAAAAATTATGTATTACGAGAAATCCCTAGAAGCGTATTTTTAACTAATTTCTCACCTAGGGCCTTTGAATATGTCTTCCAAGGCCTTATTTCTATATCTTTCCTGCCCATTTGGATCATTTTCTATAACTTTTGGGCTATTTTCAGTTATGACTGACATTATAATACCGTCGTATTGATAAAACACATTAGTTTCCTCGGAAACGGAGACTAAAAAATTATTCGCGCCATCAAGGGTTTAAATTTATTAAAATAAATTTTAGGAGTTGGCAACACATTCAAAATCAGATAAAAATTAGTAATTTCATATTTAATTGTTGGCTACTATGGTTTCTTGCCTATGGAGTACAATCTATAGTGGATTCGTAATAAATACCCAAAATCCTTAGGGGAGGTTGCCACAAACGTTCGTCCCATAGCATTCTAGTATTTTTTAAATAGGTTGACGTCGATGGTATTTAATTTGATTTTTGAAATCCAACTCTATTTGAATTTTCAGTCGTTTTAATAATTTCTGTGTGTAAATGTTGTTGTTAATAAATTTGAAGTTGTGTTTATTTTTCTTCTACAACATGTATTTTAAATTCTGTATGAAAATGCTTACTGCAAATCATTTGGTTATCTAGATAAAAAGTATCATTTCGATTGCAGCTTTAGCACCTTCCATTCTGTTCTTCTTAATTAAGGTTCTTTTAGGACACTATGGAAGGTAATACATTCCCCAGTTTCCCTTTTTTATTTTGGTTTTACAAGTAGGCGGAATATAAATTGTGCCCTCAGAATTAAGACAACATAATTTGAGCATTGAACTATCAACCAAAACGTAACAGTAACAAATATCAGAACAATAATTATTACGCCAAAACACGAAAATAATTTCAGTAACACAAAAATAATAACTTGGGACACAGAAATACTTCTAAATACAAATAAAAACCAAAATGTAGTAGCAAGCAATATTTGACAATTTCATTATCATTATCTACTGACCTATTACCAAGCAATAATTTCCTATACAGTAAACTAAAGTTCACTTGTAGTAACAAGTAACATTTGACATTTTCGTTTGACCATTGACGTCATTGGCAATCACCAGTGGTTAGGAGGGATCTTTGGTCTTATCCATCTGATCATTCATATCAATGGTTATTTGCCTCAGAATGACCAATATATAAATTTAAAATTCACTAGTTCTCATATTTTCATATAATTTAAATAAAATTCTTGTACTAAATCAAACATTTTAAAAGTATTTAAATTCTTGTTGTTAAAATTACATACTCAACTAAAATTAAAAGAAATTTTCCAAATTATAGTAGAGATAAATATAACTTGTTTTTGAACTAGCCAATCAAAGTGGATGTGCGCCGTTTGAATTTTGCAGAGGGAATTTGTAACTGTCAGTTTATTGCACCCAAAATTTATTTAATTTTACTGATATTAGCGTTGAAGCAGAACACAAACATTAAAAATGCCTTGTGAAATGATTACATTGCAATTAGGCCAATGCGGCAATCAAAGTAACAGGTTTTGTATAAATTTTAAGGTTAAATTTTAAGTTTTGATTTTCCAGTTGGATTCGAATTCTGGAAACGTCTTTGTGCCGAACACGGCATTAACCCAGAGGGAATCCTCGAGGACTATGCTACAGAAGGTATCGATAGGAAAGATGTCTTTTTCTACCAAGCCGACGATGAACATTATATCCCTCGTGCAGTACTACTGGACTTGGAACCCAGGGTAATTAACACTATATTAAATTCCCCATATTCGAAGCTATACAACCAGGAGAACGTTTTCCTTTCGAAAAATGGAGGCGGTGCTGGTAATAACTGGGCTTCCGGGTTCTCGCAAGGCGAGAAGTTAAACGAGGAAATCTTTGATATTATCGACAGGGAAGCTGAAGGTAGCGACAGTTTGGAAGGGTTTGTTTTGTGTCATTCTATAGCTGGTGGTACAGGGTCTGGTATGGGCTCGAATATTTTGGAAAAGTTGTCCGATAGATTTCCCAAGAAATTAGTGCAAACTTACAGTGTGTTCCCAAACTTAGACGAGATAAGGTGAGTTAGGATTTTAATATTACCAGTTATGAATAGAGATACTTAGTACAGTGTGGACTTAAACAGGACTGTAGTCATTATACGAGTGTGCATATTAATATGTTCGCAGAAGATATGTTGCAATATAGTAGTATTACCAAATATTAACGTTAAGTCGAGGATAAAATACCTATATAAATTCAGATAACATGTAAAAATGGCAACACTTTCCCAACAAACCGTACTGTTGAGACATGGCTCCCGTAGCATATTGGAATTGGTTAAAATATATTATTACGTGCTTTTCTAAGTTTTCTTTAGTAGAAAGTCTGTAAGTTCAAATGATGCAGAATCTTCAGCGCTGGATGAGGCATGACTCTTCAAATGTTTTGTCACTTTTGTCAGAAGAATTTATAATGCGTTCACACACAGTACAAAACAGGTCATTTCCTTTAATATGTGAGCCCTTATAACCTTCGGGATCACTGTCAAACCATATTTGAAATAATTCTCGTCTATTCTTCTCTTCTTTGGCATGTTACTTCACTTCATTCACTGCTCCCCTCAGCTAATAGTTAATGTAAATTATGTTATTATTTATAAATAGTTATTTAAATACAACGGTAAATACAACTTACAGCAGATGTAAAAGAGAAACATATTGACGTGACACAGACTATTACAGCGTTCCGTAAATAACTAAAACTCAATGCGCAGTTCGAAATGCAAATCAGCTGTGAACCACAACAACCCGCACGTTCAATCCTGTTAGACCCCATGCTGGCATTAATTCTATTTATGAATGTACTGTTGTTTTCAGTGATGTTGTGGTCCAACCTTATAATTCTCTACTCACGCTGAAAAGACTTACGGAATCTGCAGATTCTGTGGTCGTACTGGATAATACGGCTTTAAATCGAATAGCTGCCGATCGATTAAAAATTCAAAACCCTACTTTCACCCAAATCAACAGTCTTGTTAGTACTATTATGTCCGTTTCGACGACCACTTTGCGGTAAGTTCTAGATGAGGCAAATAAAAAATAATCTTATTTAAATTGTGTTGTACCTAGGTATCCGTCATATATGAACAACGATTTAATGGGCCTCTTGGCCCCTTTAATCCCAACTCCTCGGTTACATTTCCTCATGACAGGGTACACTCCCCTTTCAACGGACACCGATGAGGCTAGTGTCAGGAAAACTACCGTATTGGATGTTATGAGGAGGTTGCTGCAACCGAAGAATATGATGGTGTCTACGGCCCAGGATAGGAACTCACAGCATTGTTTCATTTCTATATTGAATATTATCCAGGTAGGAACGATTATTTATATGTTGCTATATAAATTCTAAAATATTGGTCGTAATTGTTAATATATGATATTGACTGAACTTTATACTTTATACAACAATTTGGATCGGTTTTAAGTTCTTCGTAATATGCTGTTTCCCATTTTTCTTTTTTAATATTCTGTTCTTTGATTTTGAATTATTCTGTTCTAAAAAAGAGGTACAAAAAAGTTTCGTCTTGGAGATCGGGGGCTTTTAGAAGCAAGAAATTCAAATTTGTTTCTAATTTTGACGTCATTAGTAGAGGGCGCCACTTATGGCACATCATGCTTATTTTAAATGACAGAACTTTTTTGCGGCTTAGTGTATCCATCTGACTATTGAAACAGTTGATTCTCTTACTTTTTTTATCTGAAAAAGGTATACCTTGTTGAAGTCATTAGGAGTAACCGTTTTTGAAATAATCCTATTTGAAATATTCAGTGCATTGAATAACAACTGTTTTGGTTTCACATATAGAGCCTTTCCCGCTTAAAATATAGAAAAATGTTACCTGAAAAAGTTATTGAGAATAGTAAATTACCTATGACGTGTAAAATTAAAAGAAGATAGAATATAATAACCTCAAATTTATTTGTCGGTTATAACTTTTAATACTAGAACGGTTTTTTTTTTAAATTTGTCGCACTTGTTACTTTTATAGAAATGAAGTATTAGGTAAAATATTCTCAATTTCCAGACTGGTCATCACGTTTGTTTTTGACTTCGGACAAGAATATTAAATTTTTAGATAAATTATGTGTGAGAAAATGGCATCAAAATTTCAATAAAATTAAAGTCACAAAAAGTTATAATTTCTTCACTAAGTATGTACCCTATTTACTCTTTAGAGCACTGCAATTTTTGAAATATTTTACCTACAACTGTGTCTATAAAAATAACAAGTGTGTCAAATCTGAAAATAAAAACATAGTGAAAAATGTATTAGAACTTTAGTAGTATTTTGTTCAGACCATAACCTGGTAACTTTCTGAACACTCACTCAGGGACACCCTGTATATTTTAACATACCGCAGCTAACCACTGTATTGTTAAACTATATTTTTCGCCGATTAGGGCGAAGTGGACCCGACACAAGTACACAAGTCCCTCCAACGTATCCGCGAGAGGAAACTGGCTCAGTTTATCCCTTGGGGACCTGCCAGTATTCAAGTGGCCCTTTCACGGAAGTCTCCCTACATACAGTCCGCCCACAGAGTGTCCGGGCTTATGCTGGCTAATCACACGAACATTAGCTCTGTAAGTCTATTTAAAAATGTCACAAATGGGGAAGTTGCATGAATTTTATATTGGTTTGAAATGTATTACAGAGAAATATTGCAAACAAAGTGAAAGGTCAGAACATGTATTGTGTGTGGCGGCAATAATCACATAATAATTAAAATTTTAACATTAATAAATTGTCATAGAATGTAAACAAAACCACGTGGCAGAAAACGATATCATTGGTGTGACGTTACACGCCATTCAACACCGTTAGTTTTCCTGGATGCAGATGCAGGTTAGGGTGTTGGTGATGTAAACAAGTGTTTATTTCTTGTATTTTTGTGGTATTTGTAGGTCATAGATACATAGTGTAAATACGGTGTAGGTAATGCAATTATTATTAATGGTGATGTGGTTAGCTTACAGTATTTTTAAATGTAACTGATATCTTTGATTACAATATAGATCCGTTCGTGACAATTACGGCGACAATGCTGTTGGATAAGTACCAGATAAATGGTTTTACTTGAGGTATTTATAAAATTATGCCATCTGGTTTCACATTAAAGTACTTATTTTTATTTTAAAAGTAAGTAAATGAATAATGATATTTAACATTTATTAATTTTATATTTACTACTGATTTAGTTTTTCCTTAACATTTTTAAAAAATCCTTATTTATTACTTTTGCTTATTAGGTTTTCAGAATAAAACAGGTACTTTAATGTAGTGAAGTCAGATAGCAAAATTTCTGAAATGCCTCAAATAAGATTCTATAAACAGTAAATGATAGGAGCAAATACAGAACATGTTATTTGGAATAGGAATGAAACGCTGAATACAATAAATGAGAAAAAATGTGAGTTTGCTTTACCATTGATTTTATAAACGCTCTGTATACATTCTGGTAGCTTAATAGAAAAGTTTAATTGATTCTTTACAGCTTTACACATTCTTTCAATGAACTTAAACCTATCTGTATTTCCAATTAAACTTACATTAAAATGGTCTTCACAAACAAACAATGTCGCAATGCTTCCTTTCGTCGTGCTTCATCACTCTACACCACATTTTTTTTTATATTTTTTTTTTTGGCACAGTGAAATGCATTAGGCGCTGTATGCAGTATTTGTACATAATGGCATAGTGCAGTACTTCTTTCATTTACCCTTTGCCCATTTTAGAGTCTTATTTTCCAACTTTCTTCAAAACCAATGTCTGTTTAACACAATAACACCTAATAATACTACAAAATTAACTCTTCTAAACGTATGTACTGCGTTGTCCGAAAGCATGGGTATCGTATACAGATATGAATTAAAGCACACTACTGTATTTAGGTATACAGGTGTAAACGGCATCTGACAATCGTTTTGTAGAGGCTAAATTTTTTAATACCGTTTTTACGCTTATTTTTCCAAGAAATTGTCTAGGACAAATGCCATTTCGGTTAAAATAATACATTCCTTCTGCACGTGTTTGGAAAAATCATGCAATTTTCCCATGTCGATAATTCATGTTAACGATACCTCTATCTTAGTTGTTCGACCGTGCTCTGACCCAATACGACAAGCTGAGGAAGCGCGAGGCCTTCCTGGACCAGTTCCGCAAGGAAGACATGTTCAAGGAGAATCTAGACGAGCTAGATTCCAGCAGAGAGGTCGTACAGGACCTGGTGGACGAGTACATAGCAGCAACTCAGGAGAACTACTGTACGTGGGAGCAGGCTTGAACGAATGACGGGACGATTTTGTCGTATCTTGTCCGATCGATCGGTTGGTAATTCACTTTCCATTAAAATGTATTTATTTTCGTACCGTGCCGTTTCACAAATAATTTGTCAGTATTTTCAGGGCCGCGGCGGTTATTTTAATGCCAGAGTAATGGAAAAGATTCTGTTAGTTGTTGGTAGCTTTTGTAAAAATTAATAAACTTTTATAAGTGGGGATGTAAATAGATGTTTTGTTTGTTTGTATTTGTTCAGTTTCAGAATTTAAGATGTACAGGGTGTTCCACAAGGATATGTACAAAAAGGTGTGGATTAATAGGGTGTCACAAATTAATAGGTCAAGCCGTTTGTTCAGTCTCAGAATTTAAGATGTACAGGGTGTTCCACAAGGATATGTACAAAAAGGTGTGGATTAATAGGGTGTCACAAATTAGTAGGTCAAGCCGTTTGTTCAGTCTCAGAATTTAAGATGTACAGGTTGTTCCACAAGGATATGTACAAAAAGGTGTGGATTAATAGGGTGTCACAAATTAGTAGGTCAAGCCGTTAGTCACATATTCTTTGGAGTAAAATAATTACTTCTTATGCTACTTTTCATTTTGGATCTACATTTTTGAGATACAGGATGTCAAAAAAATTTAAATAATTTTTATTGTTAGCTGCTGCGGTCTTAGAGATATTTGTTTGAAATTTGGCACATATTTTTATCTTTACGTTCGTTTTGGGATATTTTTTTTTTAGATAGGGTTTTTTTTTCTATTTTTTTTTTCATTCTTAAACATTTAGTTTGATTTAAATTATTTAATTTTTTTACTTTTTGTTGTTAATTGCGTTGTTATGTTTATTTCAATTTGATGATTAAAATGAAAATGACTAATACTTTGCGATATTTAATTTGTGCCAAACTTAGCACATCCAAAAAAGTTGGAATACTTCATAAACCCAGCCTCAAATCAAAATCTTATCAACTTGAAGAGAATTCAATAAAAACATGCTTTATCTAAAAGAAAATATTCGGAAACCACTCATTAAAAAATTGGGTCCGTGGACAACCCTATATTCATGCTTTGATATTTTAAGCCAAAATTACACAAAAAGTGTACAATTTTAAGATAAACAAGTGTGCCAAATGTCAAATAAATATCTTTAAAATCATTGGAGGCATACTCGCGTCAAGAATTCAGACGTTACTCATTTGTTTTTATTGTCAACGTAATTTTCGATATTTGGTCCCGTTAAAAACAATCAATTTTTGCAATTTAGTGCAATATATAATGCAAACTTCTATTGTAGTATATAGTTTTTTTACTATCAGTTGCAGTTTCTCAAATATTTTGATGAAAATATAATGAATTATTCATTTGTTCGTATGATGTTAGTCGTCTGAATTCTTGTCGCGAGCATATCAATAAAAATTATTTTATATGTTTATTTTGACACCCTGTATTTAAAAAATGAAAGTCCACAGTGAAAAGTGGCATAACAAAGGTCCTATTATTTTAGTTCAAAGAATATGTGGTTAAACCTTGACTTACTAATTTGTAACACCCTGTATATTGTTTGAAATAAAACGGATAATGAATTTTATATCTGTACTTACTGTATACAGGACGATGCAAGAAATTCCACGTTTCAGTTAGCAGTGCTGTAGATATGGGGGTTACTTTCTTTTATAAAGGGTCACTTGTCCACCTGATATTTTTTTTAATTTGTCTTGTCGGATTTCTGTATTTTTTTAAATTTTGGAGTAAACTGCATAATGATTCATTCATTTACTTTTTTTGAAAAAAAAAAAAAAAAATTCGGTTAATACAAAAAAATAATGAAATATAAATAAAACAGAGTAATATGTAAATATGCTATAACATTGCACAGCATATACAAATTATAAAAGAAATAACGGAAAAGCTTAGGTTTAACAAAGTTGCAAATTGAAAATATAAATTTTCGAAAAATAATTTTTCGATAATAGTTTTACAAGTTATTGTGCAAAAGCATAATTTCTTCATATACGACATTTATAAAATAAATCTTAGATTTGCGTTCTCTTAGATTTTGGAGAAAACTACGTGATATTTAATTCTTTTGTTTTACAATAAATACGGAAGTTTTGAAAAAAATATGTTAATAGACGAAATAGTAAAAAATTTTCCTATAATAACAAGTGTAGTTTCTTTAGGAAAAAGGCCACTTAGTTTTCTATACAGGGTGTCCGGAAATGATTGGCAAAAAATTCAGGGGATAATTCTAGACCGAAAATAAATGCTACCTCTTTTTATAACGTTTTTTCCAAAACTGATTATTAACGCAGTTACAGGGTGTTAAAGTTAAAATTTTATTTTCGGTATTTGTAAATAACTTCTTACGAAATCCAAATATTTACATAAAATATGTAAATCGGGGGTTTCTGCGGACGAGAAATTCAAATATGTTTCTATTTTTGACGTCACTAGTAGAGGGCGCCACTTACGGCACATCATGTTTCCTTTAAATGACAGAACTTTTTTGCTTCTTAGTGTATCCATCTGGCTATCGATTCCCCTACCTGTTATATCTGAAAAAGGTATACCTTATTGAAGTCGTTAGGAGTAACAGTTTTCGAAATAATCTTATTTGAAATATTCAGTGCACCGATTGAAAACTGTTATCATTTCAGTTAAAGTGCCTTTTCTACTGAAAATACAGCAAAATGTTACTTGAAAAAGTTGTTCAGAACGGTAATTATAGATGTGCAAAAATTTTTAAAAATCGGCCTGCTTTGATATCTCTGTGCTTTGTTGAAAAATGGTTTTATCAAACCTCGCCGATCTTCTTAATTTTGCACGTCTCCATAATTTACGATTCTAAACAACTTTTTCAAGTAACATTTTGCTATATTTTCAGCAGAAAAGACACTTTACCTGAAACCAAAACAGTTTTTACTCGGCGCACTGAGCATTTCAAATAGAATTATTTCAAAAATGACTTCAGCAAGGTATACCTTTTTCAAATAAAATAGGTAGGAGAATCGATTGTTTCCATAGTCAGATGGATACATTAAGATGCAAAAAAAGTTCTGCCATTTAAAAGAAACATGGTGTGCCACAAGTGGCGCCCTCTACTAGTGATGAATTTCTCGTCCGCAAAAACCCCCGATTTACAAATTTTATGTAAATATTTGGATTTCTTAAGAAGTTATTTAGAAATATCAAAAATAAAATTTTAACTAACAACCTGTAACTCCGTAAATAATCAGTTTTGAAAAAAATGTTATAGAAAGAGGTAGCATTTATTTTTGGTCTAGAATTATCCCCTGAATTTTTTTCTCATCATTTCCGGACACCCTGTATATATTTCTAATTTTATCTGCACTGTAATAATGTTAAACCATGCTTACATATTTACAATAATTAATTTATTATTATTTGTTAATTTTTTGTTTATCACTTTTATTCAGATTGCCCCGTGGGATACCCTGTATTGTTATAAAAAATATTGGAAATGTAAAGCTCTGCAGCTTGCGTGGATCACGAAGACCATATCGGCAGTTTATTGTTAATATTTGTGCCATAAATGTTTTGTAAATTCAAGAGATTTTTAGGCTGTCGCTGGTGTTTCTAGAAAGATTTTTTTTGCGATATTTTTGAAAATAAATGGATTATTGCTATGATAGACACCAAGGTCTAGGTAGATGCTGACTGTTTTGAAATTCTTCATTAGTTTTGGTTATTTGACCAATTTACTAACACTGATACGTTTGTGTTTTCTGTACAATTTTATAACATCATTTTCAGAAGGTATACCTAAATTGGAGGGATTGATCGTTGTTTTCTAAACAATGTGTAATCATGGCGTAAATAAATAAGTGCGAAAAAATTCAAGGGGTGATTCCTTATGGAAAAATAAAGTCTTTCACATAAAAAAATCTCGTTTGAACATCTCCTGTGAAGATGCAATCCTTAAAGAGGATGGCAAAAAAATAAGGTCTTTTTTATGAAATATCAAAAAGTGATCGAAAGCCACGCCTAAGACTTTCTTAATGCTGCCTTACAATTTAAAAATTCTTTTCATATAGCCTGATTCAAAAAGGTTTCTTGAATTATTTTCGTAAAATTTACGATTTCTGGGCAAAATAATGTAATGTAATAATAAGTTTTATTTTGCCCTACATGCTTCAAGAATTACAATATTCCTTATAGTAGACATTAATTACAAAACTCAAAACAAAATTAAATTTTATTCGGCCTGGCCCTCGATTCTCTGACTTTCTAAACTATCCTCTTCCATCCTCGTTAAAAATTTGCTTTCTGCTGTCATGCCTTCCTCTCATGTCTTCACAATGGCATAGTAGATGTTCTATTGTTTCTCTCTTCCCAATAGACCCTACATCTCTCACTTTCATCTGCCCACCATTTATTATCTTTTTCCTCATTGCCACACCTGAATCTTGCTAACGTTATCCTTCTTACTTTCCCCCTTTAAGTATCTCGGTATCTTCTCTGTTATCAACCTCTCATATTTTGCATTGTATCTTCAGTCCTTTATTTTTGTTCTTCTTTCTTGTCTGTCTGTTTCTTTGTTTCTTAGCTGTAATTCTTTGCTCATCTATCTGCCTCCAGTTCTGAAGCTTTCTATTTCTGTGGTTGCATACCCATTTCGTCGGTAGTATTTCTCTCTGTCTGTTCCTATATTCTCGTCTACTTCCTTCTTTTTTTCTAACCAGCACTGTTGTATCTTGTAGTCTTTGCTTCTCATTATCATCTTTTCTTCGTATTAAACAGCTAGGTTTCCTGCTTTCACCCTCATTTTATGTCTTTTGCTTCTCTGACAACGTAGCCCCGAGTTTCTCTGTCTGTTCCTGCTATCCGCCTTAGATATTTCTCCTGTACTTTTTCTATTTTTTCAAATTGTCTCCATCCTCACACCTCGGCTCCATTCAGGAGACTGCGCCCCACCAAACTGTCGAATAACATTAGTTGTCTTTTAAAGTCGTGTCTGAATTTTCTATCTTCTATCCCCCAAACTATTCCCATTGTTTGATTTGCCTTCCTTACTCTATCTTTTATCTGTGCTGCAAATGTATTCTTCGTTTACTTGGTCGATATGTTTCCCTTCTCAATTCCACTCCTCTCTTTTACCTTCCTTTTCCAAAATTGATCAATTTTTTTTTCTCCGCATTAATTAAATATGTACTTAACTCCATTTCCATAACTCTCTTTAAGGGGTTTATCTTCACAGGTGATGTTTTTATCTTTCCACAGGAATAACCTTCTGAATTTTTTCACAAAGATTTATTTACACCCTGTATAAATCATACTAATCCAAGAATCTAGTATGTAGGTGAGGAATTCCCTTACTATCAGTATTTTATGTAAAATATGAACAGCAAACTGAGGAATGTTTTCAAGCATAGGTGTTAATTGTTAGAGTGTGCTGAAGAAGGGAAAATCATCCAAATTCTGATTTTCCTGGATCCTCCGTGTAATAAATAATTTTCTTATTATAATTAGAAGAGAAATTTATTTTATTTCAAACACCGTGTGTAATGAATGCTCTCTGTAGATTACAACGTATTGTAAATATATGTAATAAACAGTTAAAACATATACATTTGCAAGTTTCTGTTAAGTTACTAAATCTCTTAATAATTGTAGTAATTAATGTAGTTATTTGATTTTATAGTAAATTTTTGTAAATAAATTGAGAATTGTAACGTATTTTTTTATTTTTGAATCCTAACAACCCTCAAGCCAGATACAATACTTCAACATAATATAATTCTGCAATCTTACAATAGTAGATGGTTTATTTCTAAATAACATTTGCGATTTAAGCGTGGATCCGTACGTATTAAGGGATGCTGAACACGCAGGGATGGTCGGTTCTTGTGTACGTGTCTCCTTTGAGGAAAAAAATTAAATAACTCGGAAACCCTCGGGGCTAGAGGGGAACTGACTGCAGTTTTAGATTGGCCAGGGCGGCTATAGTATACAGGAATTATTTCAGATTTTTTGGAGACCTTCAAGTTTTCGTAAAAATCGAAAGACTATAGCCTTTGAAAATTTCATGAAATTTTCAAAAAATAGATTTGCGATTTGAGGGTGGATCCGTACGTATTAAGGGATGCTGAACACGCAGGCATGGTCGGTTCTTGTCTAAGCGTCTCCGTTGAGGAAAAAAATTATATATCTCGGAAACCCTCGGGGCTAGAGGGGAACTGACTGCAGTTTTAGATTGGCCAGGGCGGCTATAGTATACAGGAATTATTTCAGATTTTTTGGAGACCTTCAAGTTTTCGTAAAAATCGAAAGACTATAGCCTTTGAAAATTTCATGAAATTTTCAAAAAATAGATTTGCGTTTTGAGGGTGGATCCGTACGTATTAAGGGATGCTGAACACGCAGGGATGGTCGGTTCTTGTGTACGTGTCTCCTTTGAGGAAAAAAATTAAATAACTCGGAAACCCTCGGGGCTAGAGGGGAACTGACTGCAGATTTAGATTGGCCAGGGCGGCTATAGTATACAGGAATTATTTCAGATTTTTTGGAGACCTTCAAGTTTTCGTAAAAATCGAAAGACTATAGCCTTTGAAAATTTCATGAAATTTTCAAAAAATAGATTTGCGTTTTGAGGGTGGATCCGTACGTATTAAGGGATGCTGAACACGCAGGGATGGTCGGTTCTTGTGTACGTGTCTCCTTTGAGGAAAAAAATTAAATAACTCGGAAACCCTCGGGGCTAGAGGGGAACTGACTGCAGATTTAGATTGGCCAGGGCGGCTATAGTATACAGGAATTATTTCAGATTTTTTGGAGACCTTCAAGTTTTCGTAAAAATCGAAAGACTATAGCCTTTGAAAATTTCATGAAATTTTCAAAAAATAGATTTGCGTTTTGAGGGTGGATCCGTACGTATTAAGGGATGCTGAACACGCAGGGATGGTCGGTTCTTGTGTACGTGTCTCCTTTGAGGAAAAAAATTAAATAACTCGGAAACCCTCGGGGCTAGAGGGGAACTGACTGCAGATTTAGATTGGCCAGGGCGGCTATAGTATACAGGAATTATTTCAGATTTTTTGGAGACCTTCAAGTTTTCGTAAAAATCGAAAGACTATAGCCTTTGAAAATTTCATGAAATTTTCAAAAAATAGATTTGCGTTTTGAGGGTGGATCCGTACGTATTAAGGGATGCTGAACACGCAGGGATGGTCGGTTCTTGTGTACGTGTCTCCTTTGAGGAAAAAAATTAAATAACTCGGAAACCCTCGGGGCTAGAGGGGAACTGACTGCAGATTTAGATTGGCCAGGGCGGCTATAGTATACAGGAATTATTTCAGATTTTTTGGAGACCTTCAAGTTTTCGTAAAAATCGAAAGACTATAGCCTTTGAAAATTTCATGAAATTTTCAAAAAATAGATTTGCGTTTTGAGGGTGGATCCGTACGTATTAAGGGATGCTGAACACGCAGGGATGGTCGGTTCTTGTGTACGTGTCTCCTTTGAGGAAAAAAATTAAATAACTCGGAAACCCTCGGGGCTAGAGGGGAACTGACTGCAGATTTAGATTGGCCAGGGCGGCTATAGTATACAGGAATTATTTCAGATTTTTTGGAGACCTTCAAGTTTTCGTAAAAATCGAAAGACTATAGTCTTTGCAAATTTCATGAAATTTTCAAAAAATAGATTTGCGATTTGAGGGTGGATCCGTACGTATTAAGGGATGCTGAACACGCAGGGATGGTCGGTTCTTGTGTACGTGTCTCCTTTGAGGAAAAAAATTAAATAACTCGGAAACCCTCGGGGCTAGAGGGGAACTGACTGCAGATTTAGATTGGCCAGGGCGGCTATAGTATACAGGAATTATTTCAGATTTTTTGGAGACCTTCAAGTTTTCGTAAAAATCGAAAGACTATAGCCTTTGAAAATTTCATGAAATTTTCAAAAAATAGATTTGCGATTTGAGGGTGGATCCGTACGTATTAAGGGATGCTGAACACGCAGGGATGGTCGGTTCTTGTGTACGTGTCTCCTTTGAGGAAAAAAATTAAATAACTCGGAAACCCTCGGGGCTAGAGGGGAACTGACTGCAGTTTTAGATTGGCCAGGGCGGCTATAGTATACAGGAATTATTTCAGATTTTTTGGAGACCTTCAAGTTTTCGTAAAAATCGAAAGACTATAGCCTTTGAAAATTTCATGAAATTTTCAAAAAATAGATTTGCGTTTTGAGGGTGGATCCGTACGTATTAAGGGATGCTGAACACGCAGGGATGGTCGGTTCTTGTGTACGTGTCTCCTTTGAGGAAAAAAATTAAATAACTCGGAAACCCTCGGGGCTAGAGGGGAACTGACTGCAGATTTAGATTGGCCAGGGCGGCTATAGTATACAGGAATTATTTCAGATTTTTTGGAGACCTTCAAGTTTTCGTAAAAATCGAAAGACTATAGTCTTTGAAAATTTCATGAAATTTTCAAAAAATAGATTTGCGATTTGAGGGTGGATCCGTACGTATTAAGGGATGCTGAACACGCAGGGATGGTCGGTTCTTGTGTACGTGTCTCCTTTGAGGAAAAAAATTAAATAACTCGGAAACCCTCGGGGCTAGAGGGGAACTGACTGCAGATTTAGATTGGCCAGGGCGGCTATAGTATACAGGAATTATTTCAGATTTTTTGGAGACCTTCAAGTTTTCGTAAAAATCGAAAGACTATAGCCTTTGAAAATTTCATGAAATTTTCAAAAAATAGATTTGCGTTTTGAGGGTGGATCCGTACGTATTAAGGGATGCTGAACACGCAGGGATGGTCGGTTCTTGTGTACGTGTCTCCTTTGAGGAAAAAAATTAAATAACTCGGAAACCCTCGGGGCTAGAGGGGAACTGACTGCAGATTTAGATTGGCCAGGGCGGCTATAGTATACAGGAATTATTTCAGATTTTTTGGAGACCTTCAAGTTTTCGTAAAAATCGAAAGACTATAGTCTTTGAAAATTTCATGAAATTTTCAAAAAATAGATTTGCGATTTGAGGGTGGATCCGTACGTATTAAGGGATGCTGAACACGCAGGGATGGTCGGTTCTTGTGTACGTGTCTCCTTTGAGGAAAAAAATTAAATAACTCGGAAACCCTCGGGGCTAGAGGGGAACTGACTGCAGATTTAGATTGGCCAGGGCGGCTATAGTATACAGGAATTATTTCAGATTTTTTGGAGACCTTCAAGTTTTCGTAAAAATCGAAAGACTATAGCCTTTGAAAATTTCATGAAATTTTCAAAAAATAGATTTGCGATTTGAGGGTGGATCCGTACGTATTAAGGGATGCTGAACACGCAGGGATGGTCGGTTCTTGTGTACGTGTCTCCTTTGAGGAAAAAAATTAAATAACTCGGAAACCCTCGGGGCTAGAGGGGAACTGACTGCAGATTTAGATTGGCCAGGGCGGCTATAGTATACAGGAATTATTTCAGATTTTTTGGAGACCTTCAAGTTTTCGTAAAAATCGAAAGACTATAGCCTTTGAAAATTTCATGAAATTTTCAAAAAATAGATTTGCGTTTTGAGGGTGGATCCGTACGTATTAAGGGATGCTGAACACGCAGGGATGGTCGGTTCTTGTGTACGTGTCTCCTTTGAGGAAAAAAATTAAATAACTCGGAAACCCTCGGGGCTAGAGGGGAACTGACTGCAGATTTAGATTGGCCAGGGCGGCTATAGTATACAGGAATTATTTCAGATGTTTTGGAGACCTTCAAGTTTTCGTAAAAATCGAAAGACTATAGCCTTTGAAAATTTCATGAAATTTTCAAAAAATAGATTTGCGTTTTGAGGGTGGATCCGTACGTATTAAGGGATGCTGAACACGCAGGGATGGTCGGTTCTTGTGTACGTGTCTCCTTTGAGGAAAAAAATTAAATAACTCGGAAACCCTCGGGGCTAGAGGGGAACTGACTGCAGATTTAGATTGGCCAGGGCGGCTATAGTATACAGGAATTATTTCAGATTTTTTGGAGACCTTCAAGTTTTCGTAAAAATCGAAAGACTATAGTCTTTGCAAATTTCATGAAATTTTCAAAAAATAGATTTGCGATTTGAGGGTGGATCCGTACGTATTAAGGGATGCTGAACACGCAGGGATGGTCGGTTCTTGTGTACGTGTCTCCTTTGAGGAAAAAAATTAAATAACTCGGAAACCCTCGGGGCTAGAGGGGAACTGACTGCAGATTTAGATTGGCCAGGGCGGCTATAGTATACAGGAATTATTTCAGATTTTTTGGAGACCTTCAAGTTTTCGTAAAAATCGAAAGACTATAGTCTTTGAAAATTTCATGAAATTTTCAAAAAATAGATTTGCGTTTTGAGGGTGGATCCGTACGTATTAAGGGATGCTGAACACGCAGGGATGGTCGGTTCTTGTGTACGTGTCTCCTTTGAGGAAAAAATTAAATAACTCGGAAACCCTCGGGGCTAGAGGGGAACTGACTGCAGATTTAGATTGGCCAGGGCGGCTATAGTATACAGGAATTATTTCAGATTTTTTGGAGACCTTCAAGTTTTCGTAAAAATCGAAAGACTATAGCCTTTGAAAATTTCATGAAATTTTCAAAAAATAGATTTGCGATTTGAGGGTGGATCCGTACGTATTAAGGGATGCTGAACACGCAGGGATGGTCGGTTCTTGTGTACGTGTCTCCTTTGAGGAAAAAAATTAAATAACTCGGAAACCCTCGGGGCTAGAGGGGAACTGACTGCAGTTTTAGATTGGCCAGGGCGGCTATAGTATACAGGAATTATTTCAGATTTTTTGGAGACCTTCAAGTTTTCGTAAAAATCGAAAGACTATAGTCTTTGCAAATTTCATGAAATTTTCAAAAAATAGATTTGCGATTTGAGGATGGATCCGTACGTATTAAGGGATGCTGAACACGCAGGGATGGTCGGTTCTTGTGTACGTGTCTCCTTTGAGGAAAAAAATTAAATAACTCGGAAACCCTCGGGGCTAGAGGGGAACTGACTGCAGTTTTAGATTGGCCAGGGCGGCTATAGTATACAGGAATTATTTCAGATTTTTTGGAGACCTTCAAGTTTTCGTAAAAATCGAAAGACTATAGTCTTTGAAAATTTCATGAAATTTTCAAAAAATAGATTTGCGATTTGAGGGTGGATCCGTACGTATTAAGGGATGCTGAACACGCAGGGATGGTCGGTTCTTGTGTACGTGTCTCCTTTGAGGAAAAAAATTAAATAACTCGGAAACCCTCGGGGCTAGAGGGGAACTGACTGCAGATTTAGATTGGCCAGGGCGGCTATAGTATACAGGAATTATTTCAGATTTTTTGGAGACCTTCAAGTTTTCGTAAAAATCGAAAGACTATAGTCTTTGAAAATTTCATGAAATTTTCAAAAAATAGATTTGCGATTTGAGGGTGGATCCGTACGTATTAAGGGATGCTGAACACGCAGGGATGGTCGGTTCTTGTGTACGTGTCTCCTTTGAGGAAAAAAATTAAATAACTCGGAAACCCTCGGGGGTAGAGGGGAACTGACTGCAGTTTTAGATTGGCCAGGGCGGCTATAGTATACAGGAATTATTTCAGATTTTTTGGAGACCTTCAAGTTTTCGTAAAAATCGAAAGACTATAGCCTTTGAAAATTTCATGAAATTTTCAAAAAATAGATTTGCGATTTGAGGGTGGATCCGTACGTATTAAGGAATGCTGAACACGCAGGGATGGTCGGTTCTTGTGTACGTGTCTCCTTTGAGGATAAAAATTAAATAACTCGGAAACCCTCGGGGCTAGAGGGGAACTGACTGCAGTTTTAGATTGGCCAGGGCGGCTATAGTATACAGGAATTATTTCAGATTTTTTGGAGACCTTCAAGTTTTCGTAAAAATCGAAAGACTATAGCCTTTGAAAATTTCATGAAATTTTCAAAAAATAGATTTGCGATTTGAGGGTGGATCCGTACGTATTAAGGGATGCTGAACACGCAGGGATGGTCGGTTCTTGTGTACGTGTCTCCTTTGAGGAAAAAAATTAAATAACTCGGAAACCCTCGGGGGTAGAGGGGAACTGACTGCAGTTTTAGATTGGCCAGGGCGGCTATAGTATACAGGAATTATTTCAGATTTTTTGGAGACCTTCAAGTTTTCGTAAAAATCGAAAGACTATAGTCTTTGAAAATTTCATGAAATTTTCAAAAAATAGATTTGCGATTTGAGGGTGGATCCGTACGTATTAAGGGATGCTGAACACGCAGGGATGGTCGGTTCTTGTGTACGTGTCTCCTTTGAGGAAAAAAATTGAATAACTCGGAAACCCTCGGGGGTAGAGGGGAACTGACTGCAGTTTTAGATTGGCCAGGGCGGCTTTAGTATACAGGAATTATTTCAGATTTTTTGGAGACCTTCAAGTTTTCGTAAAAATCGAAAGACTATAGTCTTTGAAAATTTCATGAAATTTTCAAAAAATAGATTTGCGATTTGAGGGTGGATCCGTACGTATTAAGGGATGCTGAACACGCAGGGATGGTCGGTTCTTGTGTACGTGTCTCCTTTGAGGATAAAAATTAAATAACTCGGAAACCCTCGGGGCTAGAGGGGAACTGACTGCAGTTTTAGATTGGCCAGGGCGGCTATAGTACACAGGAATTATTTCAGATTTTTTGGAGACCTTCAAGTTTTCGTAAAAATCGAAAGACTATAGTCTGAAAATTTCATGAAATTTTCAAAAAATAGATTTGCGATTTGAGGGTGGATCCGTACGTATTAAGGGATGCTGAACACGCAGGGATGGTCGGTTCTTGTGTACGTGTCTCCTTTGAGGAAAAAAATTAAATAACTCGGAAACCCTCGGGGCTAGAGGGGAACTGACTGCAGTTTTAGATTGGCCAGGGCGGCTATAGTATACAGGAATTATTTCAGATTTTTTGGAGACCTTCAAGTTTTCGTAAAAATCGAAAGACTATAGCCTTTGAAAATTTCATGAAATTTTCAAAAAATAGATTTGCGATTTGAGGGTGGATCCGTACGTATTAAGGGATGCTGAACACGCAGGGATGGTCGGTTCTTGTGTACGTGTCTCCTTTGAGGATAAAAATTAAATAACTCGGAAACCCTCGGGGCTAGAGGGGAACTGACTGCAGTTTTAGATTGGCCAGGGCGGCTATAGTATACAGGAATTATTTCAGATTTTTTGGAGACCTTCAAGTTTTCGTAAAAATCGAAAGACTATAGCCTTTGAAAATTTCATGAAATTTTCAAAAAATAGATTTGCGATTTGAGGGTGGATCCGTACGTATTAAGGGATGCTGAACACGCAGGGATGGTCGGTTCTTGTGTACGTGTCTCCTTTGAGGAAAAAAATTAAATAACTCGGAAACCCTCGGGGGTAGAGGGGAACTGACTGCAGATTTAGATTGGCCAGGGCGGCTATAGTATACAGGAATTATTTCAGATTTTTTGGAGACCTTCAAGTTTTCGTAAAAATCGAAAGACTATAGTCTTTGAAAATTTCATGAAATTTTCAAAAAATAGATTTGGGATTTGAGGGTGGATCCGTACGTATTAAGGGATGCTGAACACGCAGGGATGGTCGGTTCTTGTGTACGTGTCTCCTTTGAGGAAAAAAATTAAATAACTCGGAAACCCTCGGGGCTAGAGGGGAACTGACTGCAGTTTTAGATTGGCCAGGGCGGCTATAGTATACAGGAATTATTTCAGATTTTTTGGAGACCTTCAAGTTTTCGTAAAAATCGAAAGACCTTTGAAAATTTCATGAAATTTTCAAAAAATAGATTTGCGATTTGAGGGTGGATCCGTACGTATTAAGGGATGCTGAACACGCAGGGATGGTCGGTTCTTGTGTACGTGTCTCCTTTGAGGAAAAAATTAAATAACTCGGAAACCCTCGGGGGTAGAGGGGAACTGACTGCAGATTTTTTGGAGACCTTCAAGTTTTCGTAAAAATCGAAAGACTATAGTCTTTGAAAATTTCATGAAATTTAAAAAAAATAGATTTGCGATTTGAGGGTGGATCCGTACGTATTAAGGGATGCTGAACACGCAGGGATGGTCGGTTCTTGTGTACGTGTCTCCTTTGAGGAAAAAAATTAAATAACTCGGAAACCCTCGGGGCTAGAGGGGAACTGACTGCAGTTTTAGATTGGCCAGGGCGGCTATAGTATACAGGAATTATTTCAGATTTTTTGGAGACCTTCAAGTTTTCGTAAAAATCGAAAGACTATAGCCTTTGAAAATTTCATGAAATTTTCAAAAAATAGATTTGCGATTTGAGGGTGGATCCGTACGTATTAAGGGATGCTGAACACGCAGGGATGGTCGGTTCTTGTGTACGTGTCTCCTTTGAGGAAAAAAATTAAATAACTCGGAAACCCTCGGGGCTAGAGGGGAACTGACTGCAGATTTAGATTGGCCAGGGCGGCTATAGTATACAGGAATTATTTCAGATTTTTTGGAGACCTTCAAGTTTTCGTAAAAATCGAAAGACTATAGTCTTTGAAAATTTCATGAAATTTTCAAAAAATAGATTTGCGATTTGAGGGTGGATCCGTACGTATTAAGGGATGCTGAACACGCAGGGATGGTCGGTTCTTGTGTACGTGTCTCCTTTGAGGAAAAAAATTAAATAACTCGGAAACCCTCGGGGCTAGAGGGGAACTGACTGCAGATTTAGATTGGCCAGGGCGGCTATAGTATACAGGAATTATTTCAGATTTTTTGGAGACCTTCAAGTTTTCGTAAAAATCGAAAGACTATAGCCTTTGAAAATTTCATGAAATTTTCAAAAAATAGATTTGCGATTTGAGGGTGGATCCGTACGTATTAAGGGATGCTGAACACGCAGGGATGGTCGGTTCTTGTGTACGTGTCTCCTTTGAGGAAAAAAATTAAATAACTCGGAAACCCTCGGGGCTAGAGGGGAACTGACTGCAGTTTTAGATTGGCCAGGGCGGCTATAGTATACAGGAATTATTTCAGATTTTTTGGAGACCTTCAAGTTTTCGTAAAAATCGAAAGACTATAGCCTTTGAAAATTTCATGAAATTTTCAAAAAATAGATTTGCGTTTTGAGGGTGGATCCGTACGTATTAAGGGATGCTGAACACGCAGGGATGGTCGGTTCTTGTGTACGTGTCTCCTTTGAGGAAAAAAATTAAATAACTCGGAAACCCTCGGGGCTAGAGGGGAACTGACTGCAGATTTAGATTGGCCAGGGCGGCTATAGTATACAGGAATTATTTCAGATTTTTTGGAGACCTTCAAGTTTTCGTAAAAATCGAAAGACTATAGTCTTTGAAAATTTCATGAAATTTTCAAAAAATAGATTTGCGATTTGAGGGTGGATCCGTACGTATTAAGGGATGCTGAACACGCAGGGATGGTCGGTTCTTGTGTACGTGTCTCCTTTGAGGAAAAAAATTAAATAACTCGGAAACCCTCGGGGCTAGAGGGGAACTGACTGCAGATTTAGATTGGCCAGGGCGGCTATAGTATACAGGAATTATTTCAGATTTTTTGGAGACCTTCAAGTTTTCGTAAAAATCGAAAGACTATAGCCTTTGAAAATTTCATGAAATTTTCAAAAAATAGATTTGCGTTTTGAGGGTGGATCCGTACGTATTAAGGGATGCTGAACACGCAGGGATGGTCGGTTCTTGTGTACGTGTCTCCTTTGAGGAAAAAAATTAAATAACTCGGAAACCCTCGGGGCTAGAGGGGAACTGACTGCAGATTTAGATTGGCCAGGGCGGCTATAGTATACAGGAATTATTTCAGATTTTTTGGAGACCTTCAAGTTTTCGTAAAAATCGAAAGACTATAGTCTTTGAAAATTTCATGAAATTTTCAAAAAATAGATTTGCGATTTGAGGGTGGATCCGTACGTATTAAGGGATGCTGAACACGCAGGGATGGTCGGTTCTTGTGTACGTGTCTCCTTTGAGGAAAAAAATTAAATAACTCGGAAACCCTCGGGGCTAGAGGGGAACTGACTGCAGATTTAGATTGGCCAGGGCGGCTATAGTATACAGGAATTATTTCAGATTTTTTGGAGACCTTCAAGTTTTCGTAAAAATCGAAAGACTATAGCCTTTGAAAATTTCATGAAATTTTCAAAAAATAGATTTGCGATTTGAGGGTGGATCCGTACGTATTAAGGGATGCTGAACACGCAGGGATGGTCGGTTCTTGTGTACGTGTCTCCTTTGAGGAAAAAAATTAAATAACTCGGAAACCCTCGGGGCTAGAGGGGAACTGACTGCAGATTTAGATTGGCCAGGGCGGCTATAGTATACAGGAATTATTTCAGATTTTTTGGAGACCTTCAAGTTTTCGTAAAAATCGAAAGACTATAGCCTTTGAAAATTTCATGAAATTTTCAAAAAATAGATTTGCGTTTTGAGGGTGGATCCGTACGTATTAAGGGATGCTGAACACGCAGGGATGGTCGGTTCTTGTGTACGTGTCTCCTTTGAGGAAAAAAATTAAATAACTCGGAAACCCTCGGGGCTAGAGGGGAACTGACTGCAGATTTAGATTGGCCAGGGCGGCTATAGTATACAGGAATTATTTCAGATGTTTTGGAGACCTTCAAGTTTTCGTAAAAATCGAAAGACTATAGCCTTTGAAAATTTCATGAAATTTTCAAAAAATAGATTTGCGTTTTGAGGGTGGATCCGTACGTATTAAGGGATGCTGAACACGCAGGGATGGTCGGTTCTTGTGTACGTGTCTCCTTTGAGGAAAAAAATTAAATAACTCGGAAACCCTCGGGGCTAGAGGGGAACTGACTGCAGATTTAGATTGGCCAGGGCGGCTATAGTATACAGGAATTATTTCAGATTTTTTGGAGACCTTCAAGTTTTCGTAAAAATCGAAAGACTATAGTCTTTGCAAATTTCATGAAATTTTCAAAAAATAGATTTGCGATTTGAGGGTGGATCCGTACGTATTAAGGGATGCTGAACACGCAGGGATGGTCGGTTCTTGTGTACGTGTCTCCTTTGAGGAAAAAAATTAAATAACTCGGAAACCCTCGGGGCTAGAGGGGAACTGACTGCAGATTTAGATTGGCCAGGGCGGCTATAGTATACAGGAATTATTTCAGATTTTTTGGAGACCTTCAAGTTTTCGTAAAAATCGAAAGACTATAGTCTTTGAAAATTTCATGAAATTTTCAAAAAATAGATTTGCGTTTTGAGGGTGGATCCGTACGTATTAAGGGATGCTGAACACGCAGGGATGGTCGGTTCTTGTGTACGTGTCTCCTTTGAGGAAAAAATTAAATAACTCGGAAACCCTCGGGGCTAGAGGGGAACTGACTGCAGATTTAGATTGGCCAGGGCGGCTATAGTATACAGGAATTATTTCAGATTTTTTGGAGACCTTCAAGTTTTCGTAAAAATCGAAAGACTATAGCCTTTGAAAATTTCATGAAATTTTCAAAAAATAGATTTGCGATTTGAGGGTGGATCCGTACGTATTAAGGGATGCTGAACACGCAGGGATGGTCGGTTCTTGTGTACGTGTCTCCTTTGAGGAAAAAAATTAAATAACTCGGAAACCCTCGGGGCTAGAGGGGAACTGACTGCAGTTTTAGATTGGCCAGGGCGGCTATAGTATACAGGAATTATTTCAGATTTTTTGGAGACCTTCAAGTTTTCGTAAAAATCGAAAGACTATAGTCTTTGCAAATTTCATGAAATTTTCAAAAAATAGATTTGCGATTTGAGGATGGATCCGTACGTATTAAGGGATGCTGAACACGCAGGGATGGTCGGTTCTTGTGTACGTGTCTCCTTTGAGGAAAAAAATTAAATAACTCGGAAACCCTCGGGGCTAGAGGGGAACTGACTGCAGTTTTAGATTGGCCAGGGCGGCTATAGTATACAGGAATTATTTCAGATTTTTTGGAGACCTTCAAGTTTTCGTAAAAATCGAAAGACTATAGTCTTTGAAAATTTCATGAAATTTTCAAAAAATAGATTTGCGATTTGAGGGTGGATCCGTACGTATTAAGGGATGCTGAACACGCAGGGATGGTCGGTTCTTGTGTACGTGTCTCCTTTGAGGAAAAAAATTAAATAACTCGGAAACCCTCGGGGCTAGAGGGGAACTGACTGCAGATTTAGATTGGCCAGGGCGGCTATAGTATACAGGAATTATTTCAGATTTTTTGGAGACCTTCAAGTTTTCGTAAAAATCGAAAGACTATAGTCTTTGAAAATTTCATGAAATTTTCAAAAAATAGATTTGCGATTTGAGGGTGGATCCGTACGTATTAAGGGATGCTGAACACGCAGGGATGGTCGGTTCTTGTGTACGTGTCTCCTTTGAGGAAAAAAATTAAATAACTCGGAAACCCTCGGGGGTAGAGGGGAACTGACTGCAGTTTTAGATTGGCCAGGGCGGCTATAGTATACAGGAATTATTTCAGATTTTTTGGAGACCTTCAAGTTTTCGTAAAAATCGAAAGACTATAGCCTTTGAAAATTTCATGAAATTTTCAAAAAATAGATTTGCGATTTGAGGGTGGATCCGTACGTATTAAGGAATGCTGAACACGCAGGGATGGTCGGTTCTTGTGTACGTGTCTCCTTTGAGGATAAAAATTAAATAACTCGGAAACCCTCGGGGCTAGAGGGGAACTGACTGCAGTTTTAGATTGGCCAGGGCGGCTATAGTATACAGGAATTATTTCAGATTTTTTGGAGACCTTCAAGTTTTCGTAAAAATCGAAAGACTATAGCCTTTGAAAATTTCATGAAATTTTCAAAAAATAGATTTGCGATTTGAGGGTGGATCCGTACGTATTAAGGGATGCTGAACACGCAGGGATGGTCGGTTCTTGTGTACGTGTCTCCTTTGAGGAAAAAAATTAAATAACTCGGAAACCCTCGGGGGTAGAGGGGAACTGACTGCAGTTTTAGATTGGCCAGGGCGGCTATAGTATACAGGAATTATTTCAGATTTTTTGGAGACCTTCAAGTTTTCGTAAAAATCGAAAGACTATAGTCTTTGAAAATTTCATGAAATTTTCAAAAAATAGATTTGCGATTTGAGGGTGGATCCGTACGTATTAAGGGATGCTGAACACGCAGGGATGGTCGGTTCTTGTGTACGTGTCTCCTTTGAGGAAAAAAATTGAATAACTCGGAAACCCTCGGGGGTAGAGGGGAACTGACTGCAGTTTTAGATTGGCCAGGGCGGCTTTAGTATACAGGAATTATTTCAGATTTTTTGGAGACCTTCAAGTTTTCGTAAAAATCGAAAGACTATAGTCTTTGAAAATTTCATGAAATTTTCAAAAAATAGATTTGCGATTTGAGGGTGGATCCGTACGTATTAAGGGATGCTGAACACGCAGGGATGGTCGGTTCTTGTGTACGTGTCTCCTTTGAGGATAAAAATTAAATAACTCGGAAACCCTCGGGGCTAGAGGGGAACTGACTGCAGTTTTAGATTGGCCAGGGCGGCTATAGTACACAGGAATTATTTCAGATTTTTTGGAGACCTTCAAGTTTTCGTAAAAATCGAAAGACTATAGTCTGAAAATTTCATGAAATTTTCAAAAAATAGATTTGCGATTTGAGGGTGGATCCGTACGTATTAAGGGATGCTGAACACGCAGGGATGGTCGGTTCTTGTGTACGTGTCTCCTTTGAGGAAAAAAATTAAATAACTCGGAAACCCTCGGGGCTAGAGGGGAACTGACTGCAGTTTTAGATTGGCCAGGGCGGCTATAGTATACAGGAATTATTTCAGATTTTTTGGAGACCTTCAAGTTTTCGTAAAAATCGAAAGACTATAGCCTTTGAAAATTTCATGAAATTTTCAAAAAATAGATTTGCGATTTGAGGGTGGATCCGTACGTATTAAGGGATGCTGAACACGCAGGGATGGTCGGTTCTTGTGTACGTGTCTCCTTTGAGGATAAAAATTAAATAACTCGGAAACCCTCGGGGCTAGAGGGGAACTGACTGCAGTTTTAGATTGGCCAGGGCGGCTATAGTATACAGGAATTATTTCAGATTTTTTGGAGACCTTCAAGTTTTCGTAAAAATCGAAAGACTATAGCCTTTGAAAATTTCATGAAATTTTCAAAAAATAGATTTGCGATTTGAGGGTGGATCCGTACGTATTAAGGGATGCTGAACACGCAGGGATGGTCGGTTCTTGTGTACGTGTCTCCTTTGAGGAAAAAAATTAAATAACTCGGAAACCCTCGGGGGTAGAGGGGAACTGACTGCAGATTTAGATTGGCCAGGGCGGCTATAGTATACAGGAATTATTTCAGATTTTTTGGAGACCTTCAAGTTTTCGTAAAAATCGAAAGACTATAGTCTTTGAAAATTTCATGAAATTTTCAAAAAATAGATTTGGGATTTGAGGGTGGATCCGTACGTATTAAGGGATGCTGAACACGCAGGGATGGTCGGTTCTTGTGTACGTGTCTCCTTTGAGGAAAAAAATTAAATAACTCGGAAACCCTCGGGGCTAGAGGGGAACTGACTGCAGTTTTAGATTGGCCAGGGCGGCTATAGTATACAGGAATTATTTCAGATTTTTTGGAGACCTTCAAGTTTTCGTAAAAATCGAAAGACCTTTGAAAATTTCATGAAATTTTCAAAAAATAGATTTGCGATTTGAGGGTGGATCCGTACGTATTAAGGGATGCTGAACACGCAGGGATGGTCGGTTCTTGTGTACGTGTCTCCTTTGAGGAAAAAATTAAATAACTCGGAAACCCTCGGGGGTAGAGGGGAACTGACTGCAGATTTTTTGGAGACCTTCAAGTTTTCGTAAAAATCGAAAGACTATAGTCTTTGAAAATTTCATGAAATTTAAAAAAAATAGATTTGCGATTTGAGGGTGGATCCGTACGTATTAAGGGATGCTGAACACGCAGGGATGGTCGGTTCTTGTGTACGTGTCTCCTTTGAGGAAAAAAATTAAATAACTCGGAAACCCTCGGGGCTAGAGGGGAACTGACTGCAGTTTTAGATTGGCCAGGGCGGCTATAGTATACAGGAATTATTTCAGATTTTTTGGAGACCTTCAAGTTTTCGTAAAAATCGAAAGACTATAGCCTTTGAAAATTTCATGAAATTTTCAAAAAATAGATTTGCGATTTGAGGGTGGATCCGTACGTATTAAGGGATGCTGAACACGCAGGGATGGTCGGTTCTTGTGTACGTGTCTCCTTTGAGGAAAAAAATTAAATAACTCGGAAACCCTCGGGGCTAGAGGGGAACTGACTGCAGATTTAGATTGGCCAGGGCGGCTATAGTATACAGGAATTATTTCAGATTTTTTGGAGACCTTCAAGTTTTCGTAAAAATCGAAAGACTATAGTCTTTGAAAATTTCATGAAATTTTCAAAAAATAGATTTGCGATTTGAGGGTGGATCCGTACGTATTAAGGGATGCTGAACACGCAGGGATGGTCGGTTCTTGTGTACGTGTCTCCTTTGAGGAAAAAAATTAAATAACTCGGAAACCCTCGGGGCTAGAGGGGAACTGACTGCAGTTTTAGATAGGCCAGGGCGGCTATAGTATACAGGAATTATTTCAGATTTTTTGGAGACCTTCAAGTTTTCGTAAAAATCGAAAGACTATAGCCTTTGAAAATTTCATGAAATTTTCAAAAAATAGATTTGCGATTTGAGGGTGGATCCGTACGTATTAAGGGATGCTGAACACGCAGGGATGGTCGGTTCTTGTGTACGTGTCTCCTTTGAGGAAAAAAATTAAATAACTCGGAAACCCTCGGGGGTAGAGGGGAACTGACTGCAGTTTTAGATTGGCCAGGGCGGCTATAGTATACAGGAATTATTTCAGATTTTTTGGAGACCTTCAAGTTTTCGTAAAAATCGAAAGACTATAGCCTTTGAAAATTTCATGAAATTTTCAAAAAATAGATTTGCGATTTGAGGGTGGGTCCGTACGTATTAAGGGATGCTGAACACGCGGGGATGGTCGGTTCTTGTGTACGTGTCTCCTTTGAGGAAAAAAATTAAATAACTCGGAAACCCTCGGGGCTAGAGGGGAACTGACTGCAGATTTAGATTGGCCAGGGCGGCTACAGTATACAGGAATTATTTCAGATTTTTTGGAGACCTTCAAGTTTTCGTAAAAATCGAAAGGCTATAGCCTTTGAAAATTTCATGAAATTTTCAAAAAATAGATTTGCGATTTGAGGGTGGATCCGTACGTATTAAGGGATGCTGAACACGCAGGGATGGTCGGTTCTTGTGTACGTGTCTCCTTTGAGGAAAAAAATTAAATAACTCGGAAACCCTCGGGGCTAGAGGGGAACTGACTGCAGTTTTAGATTGGCCAGGGCGGCTATAGTATACAGGAATTATTTCAGATTTTTTGGAGACCTTCAAGTTTTCGTAAAAATCGAAAGACTATAGCCTTTGAAAATTTCATGAAATTTTCAAAAAATAGATTTGCGATTTGAGGGTGGATCCGTACGTATTAAGGGATGCTGAACACGCAGGGATGGTCGGTTCTTGTGTACGTGTCTCCTTTGAGGAAAAAAATTAAATAACTCGGAAACCCTCGGGGGTAGAGGGGAACTGACTGCAGTTTTAGATTGGCCAGGGCGGCTATAGTATACAGGAATTATTTCAGATTATTTGGAGACCTTCAAGTTTTCGTAAAAATCGAAAGACTATAGTCTTTGAAAATTTCATGAAATTTTCAAAAAATAGATTTGCGATTTGAGGGTGGATCCGTACGTATTAAGGGATGCTGAACACGCAGGGATGGTCGGTTCTTGTGTACGTGTCTCCTTTGAGGAAAAAAATTAAATAACTCGGAAACCCTCGGGGCTAGAGGGGAACTGACTGCAGATTTAGATTGGCCAGGGCGGCTATAGTATACAGGAATTATTTCAGATTTTTTGGAGACCTTCAAGTTTTCGTAAAAATCGAAAGACTATAGTCTTTGAAAATTTCATGAAATTTTCAAAAAATAGATTTGCGATTTGAGGGTGGATCCGTACGTATTAAGGGATGCTGAACACGCAGGGATGGTCGGTTCTTGTGTACGTGTCTCCTTTGAGGAAAAAAATTAAATAACTCGGAAACCCTCGGGGCTAGAGGGGAACTGACTGCAGATTTAGATTGGCCAGGGCGGCTATAGTATACAGGAATTATTTCAGATTTTTTGGAGACCTTCAAGTTTTCGTAAAAATCGAAAGACTATAGCCTTTGAAAATTTCATGAAATTTTCAAAAAATAGATTTGCGATTTGAGGGTGGATCCGTACGTATTAAGGGATGCTGAACACGCAGGGATGGTCGGTTCTTGTGTACGTGTCTCCTTTGAGGAAAAAAATTAAATAACTCGGAAACCCTCGGGGCTAGAGGGGAACTGACTGCAGTTTTAGATTGGCCAGGGCGGCTATAGTATACAGGAATTATTTCAGATTTTTTGGAGACCTTCAAGTTTTCGTAAAAATCGAAAGACTATAGCCTTTGAAAATTTCATGAAATTTTCAAAAAATAGATTTGCGATTTGAGGGTGGATCCGTACGTATTAAGGGATGCTGAACACGCAGGGATGGTCGGTTCTTGTGTACGTGTCTCCTTTGAGGAAAAAAATTAAATAACTCGGAAACCCTCGGGGGTAGAGGGGAACTGACTGCAGTTTTAGATTGGCCAGGGCGGCTATAGTATACAGGAATTATTTCAGATTTTTTGGAGACCTTCAAGTTTTCGTAAAAATCGAAAGACTATAGCCTTTGAAAATTTCATGAAATTTTCAAAAAATAGATTTGCGATTTGAGGGTGGGTCCGTACGTATTAAGGGATGCTGAACACGCGGGGATGGTCGGTTCTTGTGTACGTGTCTCCTTTGAGGAAAAAAATTAAATAACTCGGAAACCCTCGGGGCTAGAGGGGAACTGACTGCAGATTTAGATTGGCCAGGGCGGCTACAGTATACAGGAATTATTTCAGATTTTTTGGAGACCTTCAAGTTTTCGTAAAAATCGAAAGGCTATAGCCTTTGAAAATTTCATGAAATTTTCAAAAAATAGATTTGCGATTTGAGGGTGGATCCGTACGTATTAAGGGATGCTGAACACGCAGGGATGGTCGGTTCTTGTGTACGTGTCTCCTTTGAGGAAAAAAATTAAATAACTCGGAAACCCTCGGGGCTAGAGGGGAACTGACTGCAGTTTTAGATTGGCCAGGGCGGCTATAGTATACAGGAATTATTTCAGATTTTTTGGAGACCTTCAAGTTTTCGTAAAAATCGAAAGACTATAGCCTTTGAAAATTTCATGAAATTTTCAAAAAATAGATTTGCGATTTGAGGGTGGATCCGTACGTATTAAGGGATGCTGAACACGCAGGGATGGTCGGTTCTTGTGTACGTGTCTCCTTTGAGGAAAAAAATTAAATAACTCGGAAACCCTCGGGGCTAGAGGGGAACTGACTGCAGATTTAGATTGGCCAGGGCGGCTATAGTATACAGGAATGATTTCAGATTTTTTGGAGACCTTCAAGTTTTCGTAAAAATCGAAAGACTATAGTCTTTGAAAATTTCATGAAATTTAAAAAAAATAGATTTGCGATTTGAGGGTGGATCCGTACGTATTAAGGGATGCTGAACACGCAGGGATGGTCGGTTCTTGTGTACGTGTCTCCTTTGAGGATAAAAATTAAATAACTCGGAAACCCTCGGGGCTAGAGGAGAACTGACTGCAGTTTTAGATTGGCCAGGGCGGCTATAGTATACAGGAATTATTTCAGATTTTTTGGAGACCTTCAAGTTTTCGTAAAAATCGAAAGACTATAGCCTTTGAAAATTTCATGAAATTTTCAAAAAATAGATTTGCGATTTGAGGGTGGATCCGTACGTATTAAGGGATGCTGAACACGCAGGGATGGTCGGTTCTTGTGTACGTGTCTCCTTTGAGGAAAAAAATTAAATAACTCGGAAACCCTCGGGGCTAGAGGGGAACTGACTGCAGATTTAGATTGGCCAGGGCGGCTATAGTATACAGGAATTATTTCAGATTTTTTGGAGACCTTCAAGTTTTCGTAAAAATCGAAAGACTATAGTCTTTGAAAATTTCATGAAATTTTCAAAAAATAGATTTGCGATTTGAGGGTGGATCCGTACGTATTAAGGGATGCTGAACACGCAGGGATGGTCGGTTCTTGTGTACGTGTCTCCTTTGAGGAAAAAAATTAAATAACTCGGAAACCCTCGGGGCTAGAGGGGAACTGACTGCAGATTTAGATTGGCCAGGGCGGCTATAGTATACAGGAATTATTTCAGATTTTTTGGAGACCTTCAAGTTTTCGTAAAAATCGAAAGACTATAGTCTTTGAAAATTTCATGAAATTTTCAAAAAATAGATTTGCGATTTGAGGGTGGATCCGTACGTATTAAGGGATGCTGAACACGCAGGGATGGTCGGTTCTTGTGTACGTGTCTCCTTTGAGGAAAAAAATTAAATAACTCGGAAACCCTCGGGGCTAGAGGGGAACTGACTGCAGTTTTAGATTGGCCAGGGCGGCTATAGTATACAGGAATTATTTCAGATTTTTTGGAGACCTTCAAGTTTTCGTAAAAATCGAAAGACTATAGCCTTTGAAAATTTCATGAAATTTTAAAAAAAATAGATTTGCGATTTGAGGGTGGATCCGTACGTATTAAGGGATGCTGAACACGCAGGGATGGTCGGTTCTTGTGTACGTGTCTCCTTTGAGGAAAAAAATTAAATAACTCGGAAACCCTCGGGGCTAGAGGGGAACTGACTGCAGTTTTAGATTGGCCAGGGCGGCTATAGTATACAGGAATTATTTCAGATTTTTTGGAGACCTTCAAGTTTTCGTAAAAATCGAAAGACTATAGCCTTTGAAAATTTCATGAAATTTTAAAAAAAATAGATTTGCGATTTGAGGGTGGATCCGTACGTATTAAGGGATGCTGAACACGCAGGGATGGTCGGTTCTTGTGTACGTGTCTCCTTTGAGGAAAAAAATTAAATAACTCGGAAACCCTCGGGGCTAGAGGGGAACTGACTGCAGTTTTAGATTGGCCAGGGCGGCTATAGTATACAGGAATTATTTCAGATTTTTTGGAGACCTTCAAGTTTTCGTAAAAATCGAAAGACTATAGCCTTTGAAAATTTCATGAAATTTTCAAAAAATAGATTTGCGATTTGAGGGTGGATCCGTACGTATTAAGGGATGCTGAACACGCAGGGATGGTCGGTTCTTGTGTACGTGTCTCCTTTGAGGAAAAAAATTAAATAACTCGGAAACCCTCGGGGCTAGAGGGGAACTGACTGCAGATTTAGATTGGCCAGGGCGGCTATAGTATACAGGAATTATTTCAGATTTTTTGGAGACCTTCAAGTTTTCGTAAAAATCGAAAGACTATAGTCTTTGAAAATTTCATGAAATTTTAAAAAAAATAGATTTGCGATTTGAGGGTGGATCCGTACGTATTAAGGGATGCTGAACACGCAGGGATGGTCGGTTCTTGTGTACGTGTCTCCTTTGAGGATAAAAATTAAATAACTCGGAAACCCTCGGGGCTAGAGGGGAACTGACTGCAGTTTTAGATTGGCCAGGGCGGCTATAGTATACAGGAATTATTTCAGATTTTTTGGAGACCTTCAAGTTTTCGTAAAAATCGAAAGACTATAGTCTTTGAAAATTTCATGAAATTTTCAAAAAATAGATTTGCGATTTGAGGGTGGATCCGTACGTATTAAGGGATGCTGAACACGCAGGGATGGTCGGTTCTTGTGTACGTGTCTCCTTTGAGGAAAAAAATTAAATAACTCGGAAACCCTCGGGGCTAGAGGGGAACTGACTGCAGATTTAGATTGGCCAGGGCGGCTATAGTATACAGGAATTATTTCAGATTTTTTGGAGACCTTCAAGTTTTCGTAAAAATCGAAAGACTATAGTCTTTGAAAATTTCATGAAATTTTCAAAAAATAGATTTGCGATTTGAGGGTGGATCCGTACGTATTAAGGGATGCTGAACACGCAGGGATGGTCGGTTCTTGTGTACGTGTCTCCTTTGAGGAAAAAAATTAAATAACTCGGAAACCCTCGGGGGTAGAGGGGAACTGACTGCAGTTTTAGATTGGCCAGGGCGGCTATAGTATACAGGAATTATTTCAGATTTTTTGGAGACCTTCAAGTTTTCGTAAAAATCGAAAGACTATAGCCTTTGAAAATTTCATGAAATTTTAAAAAAAATAGATTTGCGATTTGAGGGTGGATCCGTACGTATTAAGGGATGCTGAACACGCAGGGATGGTCGGTTCTTGTGTACGTGTCTCCTTTGAGGAAAAAAATTAAATAACTCGGAAACCCTCGGGGCTAGAAGGGAACTGACTGCAGTTTTAGATTGGCCAGGGCGGCTATAGTATACAGGAATTATTTCAGATTTTTTGGAGACCTTCAAGTTTTCGTAAAAATCGAAAGACTATAGCCTTTGAAAATTTCATGAAATTTTCAAAAAATAGATTTGCGATTTGAGGGTGGATCCGTACGTATTAAGGGATGCTGAACACGCAGGGATGGTCGGTTCTTGTGTACGTGTCTCCTTTGAGGAAAAAAATTAAATAACTCGGAAACCCTCGGGGCTAGAGGGGAACTGACTGCAGATTTAGATTGGCCAGGGCGGCTATAGTATACAGGAATTATTTCAGATTTTTTGGAGACCTTCAAGTTTTCGTAAAAATCGAAAGACTATAGTCTTTGAAAATTTCATGAAATTTTCAAAAAATAGATTTGCGATTTGAGGGTGGATCCGTACGTATTAAGGGATGCTGAACACGCAGGGATGGTCGGTTCTTGTGTACGTGTCTCCTTTGAGGAAAAAAATTAAATAACTCGGAAACCCTCGGGGCTAGAGGGGAACTGACTGCAGTTTTAGATTGGCCAGGGCGGCTATAGTATACAGGAATTATTTCAGATTTTTTGGAGACCTTCAAGTTTTCGTAAAAATCGAAAGACTATAGCCTTTGAAAATTTCATGAAATTTTCAAAAAATAGATTTGCGATTTGAGGGTGGATCCGTACGTATTAAGGGATGCTGAACACGCAGGGATGGTCGGTTCTTGTGTACGTGTCTCCTTTGAGGAAAAAAATTAAATAACTCGGAAACCCTCGGGGCTAGAGGGGAACTGACTGCAGATTTAGATTGGCCAGGGCGGCTATAGTATACAGGAATTATTTCAGATTTTTTGGAGACCTTCAAGTTTTCGTAAAAATCGAAAGACTATAGCCTTTGAAAATTTCATGAAATTTTCAAAAAATAGATTTGCGATTTGAGGGTGGATCCGTACGTATTAAGGGATGCTGAACACGCAGGGATGGTCGGTTCTTGTGTACGTGTCTCCTTTGAGGAAAAAAATTAAATAACTCGGAAACCATCGGGGCTAGAGGGGAACTGACTGCAGATTTAGATTGGCCAGGGCGGCTATAGTATACAGGAATTATTTCAGATTTTTTGGAGACCTTCAACACTATAAAAACCTTGAGGCTTGCTCCAACCTGCAGGTTGATATTTGTTTGAGCAAGTTTTTGTCAGTTTGATGTTCCATTTTCCAGAATGAGTAGTAAGTTATGTTGAAAAAGTTATTTATATTTTACTATTTATATATATATAAATAAGAACACATCATATAGATTTTCAGTTTTATTTTTCATAGTCAAAATATAATAATTATAACCCTTATAATATGATAAGCAAAAATTGGACACGCTATTACCGAGAATGCAGAAAACAAATTACACTGATAATATAAAAGCAAATTATAAAATAATGTATGCCGGAAATCACAGAAAACCAAACAGTATTAATGGATATATAGAAACTGTTTCGAAAAAATCTGCGTCCCTAAAGTAACACCTTTTCAAAACACTTCCTTTACAATAATGTTAAAAACAACGATAAAATTGCTCACAGTCTTTTTACATTTATGTTACAAATGAAGAATTTAAATAAAACATTCATATAACACATATATACAATAATATACAAAAAACAAACATACCCATAAAGTCTATTAACTATACAAATTCAAAAAAGAGCAAACGAATGTCACCGGAATAACATTTAATTGGTTACTTTATAAATTGAAGAATTGGAACACCCTGTATAGTTAACAGACGAGAGCGTTATCTTTTTCCTTCAAAGTCATCCGCGTATTAACTCGCTATGGCAAGAAAATTCAGAATGCATTGTAGAAAAATGATAAAGTTGTAACAGAGGTGATACTCTCCCAAGTATTAGGTACCGAGGGATCCAGCACTACGTGTAGGGCATTTTAATGTGTTTGTTAATTATTTTGGTATCAACTGAAAAAATAAAGTAATACTTTGTTCCTTTTTCTAATTCCGATCCAAACAAATTGGAGAACATCACCGCCGGTTCGATTAAAATTGTGACACACAAATTTTTAACGTATGAGTTAAAAACTACCAATTGTGTTTTTTTATGAATATGTTTTAAAAATCGTAGCTAGAATATATTTATATAAACATTATATTACATGAAAAAATTGGCTGTGTGAGAAAAAACGTGTTAAATACATAAAAAAATATGCAGTACACTAAAACGATATATATCCAAATCCTCCTTTCTGTCAACATTCTTATATCTCTAATCTGACACTATCGTATATTTACATTCTTTACATTTTTTGTTAAAATATACCTCTCTCCACATTTTCTGTATACCCTTTCGTGAGACGACCATTTAATCAAATCCTCGCTTTCGTTATTCCTTTTTACTACCCAAGTAACGAAATTTTTGATATAACAGTAGTTCTGCGCTTAAAGAGATTCTGACTAAATGGTGTTATCTGATTTATACAAGATTTTTGGCAATATCAAGTACCAAATATATAAAATTTTTATACTATTGTAATGAGAATACTGACTTCAGTATAAAATGCTTATCTAAATATTTGTTTTTTCGAAGAGACAACAGGTTTTCAGACATATTTAGAATAAATTCTATAGTGTATAAGGGAGGCAACATCTATATGTATACAATATTACGAAAAATTAGAAGTTTGATATTTTACGCCTATACAGCACCTTGGATACCAAAGGGCGGACACCCAAAAAAATTAACGGACATCCGTGTCTCCAGTACCAAGGGGACAGTTACAAATAGATATCAAATGGTTCCCTACACTTCCAAAGTAATGTTAATCCGATTGATACAGCATATTTGTCACAGTGTATAAAACATGTCGCTTTTAATATATTTATAACAACAATGGTCACTTTACAATTCACAGGCAAATTTAAGCCAGTTTTTCTGAAATACGATGAAGATTAGTGGCAAAAAAAGTGTTAATAGCCAGCTGCCTTTTTTTAAACGTGCTGCCTCATCAAAATCACAGTTTTTATTTACAAAATACCGGATGAACTCAACCTATAGCTTTGTTAAAAAATCATAATGTAAAAATAGCAAAATTAACGACATCTTCAACATACCTAAGCCCGATCGAGTTTGAGATTTAAAAACTGCTGTAAACATTTTTGTAAATCTGGGGTTGGTATACAGGGTGTCCCAAAATCTTGAGAACATAATATTGCGGTGTAACCGAACTTACCTTAGTCAGAAGTTGATGGTTAAAAAGATACAGGGTGTCACAGTTAAATTTTTAATTTCGATATTTGTAAAAACGTGTTAAAAAATCCAATTGTTTGCATACATTTTTGAGACCACGGGTTTTTGGGGTTGAGAAATTCAAATTTCTTGCCCCAAAGAACCCCCAATCTCCAAATTGTATGCAAATATTTGGAATGTTTAGAGTTATTAACAAATATATATAATAAAATTTTAACTTTTGACACCCTGTTGCATTAATTTAGAGACACCCTGTATACTCGAAGGGTTATGCATCTCAAAATCCCATTGATATTATTTGTCATCTTCAAATAATATTGATAAAAATAGATGAATTTAAAACGACAAAAAATTTTTAAAAAATATAAAAAAAGATAAAAACACTTTTAATTACACCATACAAATTGTTATATATTGGCAAGATTATAAAAAAGCATATTCGTTGTACTGTAAGCTCCCATCGTAACAAAATTATTGTACATCCTGTGTAATTAAAAGTATTCACTCGTCAATAACATTTTTACACGATATTGTACACATACATAATTAAAAATAAATAAGTTTATACTCCGAAAGCCAACAACAAATCACAAAAACAGCCCCTCGTTTCTTCCCTTTTGCGGCATAAAAAATTCTTAAACACACGAAATCCAAAAAATTGACTACATATGTCACGAATCGTGTAGAAATACTGCAGCCTACTCAGTGCCACAATATTAAAATTCTTTAGGCCCTTATGTAAATTCTCAATTATCTAAAAACGATTCCTAAACTGCCAACAACAAGCCACGATAACTTTCACGTTTGGAGAAAATTAAGGGAACTATTACCTGCTACTCAATTCCGAAGAAAAATAAAAACTTCGCCGTAAAAGTTACCTCAGCTGTATAGTATCGAGTAGTTTGCATTACCTCTACGTTTAAAATGTAAAAAATATTTAAAATTTCCACTAAAGTTCACTTTGTTCCATTTTGTTCAGTAAATACACTTAATACTCGGTTAAGGTGTGAAGCGTGGCCTTTCTTCATCATCTCAAAACTATCACCGATAACACTGATAGAGCTACTAAACAAACCGTTGGCAGCAGCAGCTGGCTCGTGTTGACGTCATCATTCTCGGCACAGGTTCCTGAGGGCAAGAGAACAGGGTGATAATTGATACAGCGAGAATTGAGAGAGTGTAAATTTGAAATGAGAGTGATGCATGAGCAAGAATGCAAGAACTGGGAAGTTTCATGTGAGAGGTTCTATGAATGATAATTGTAAACATCAGATATCAGTAAGGAAGAAAGCAAGCAAGTCTACAAGTGAGAATTGAAATAAACAAGTCTACCAGCAGAAATTTGAGAATCAACATTTTAGTAAGTGAGAATTCAAATACTGAGATAGAAGAATGAGATAAAAATTTAAATAGTGTAAGAGAGTAGAGAAGGGTCTATGATTGGAAATTCAATCAATGTGAGATCAATCAGTGTGAATTGTGACAGATGCAAATAATGAGAGTAAAATGAATGAGAAATGAAGAAGGGAGTAAACATAAACAAAATAGGGGATTCACTTACGCGAATTTATGAAAAAGGCTCTACGAGTGAAAATTTGAAGATCCGGAGAGATCACTGATTGAGAATTCAAATAAGTAAAAGAGAGTGAGTGAGAATTCACACAGTAAGGATCAATGAGAATTTATTAAACAAGAGGTTCTATGACTGAAAATTTAGGAATCAAATATCAATCATGGAAAATTCAAATAATTACAAGGTCAGCGAGTGAAAATTTACATAGAGTATTCAAATAGTGACAGTTAAAATTCAAATAGCTAATGAGCAAGTATTGAAAAATGAGAGGTCTGCAAATGAGAATTAAAATAATTAAAAGCAAGAGTGAGAATTCACATATTAAGGACCAATGATATATAATTTAAATAGTTAATGAGCAAGCAGCTAGACAAGGGAAAGTCCATAATTGAGAATTCATAAAAGCAGAGATTCTATGATAAAAATTTGGGGATCAGAGAATTCAAACAGTTAAAAGCCAATCAATAATAAATCAAATGAGAGATCAATAAGCAAATATTTGTGAAAGCGCAAATAGTGAGAATTCAATATGTAAAAAAGATTGATGAGCTAGCATTTGATGAAAAAGATGTCTCCAAATGAGAATTTAATGACCAAGGAATTCTATAAGATCTATAAATAAGAATTCAATTAGGAAAAGGCCAATGAGCGAGAAGATGATAAACAAGACATGGTAGTATAATTAATTTCCATCATGCTACTACTTACTTACCATTGCTGGTGAAATTGAAAGCCCAGTTGCCGCCAACTCCAGGAACGATGTTCCTGTGGCAGCTCTCGGACATCCCAGAAAGTCGTAGAATCGGCGGTCCCTCTTTCCCCAGTATCCCTTCGATCACGGCAGATTTAGCCTCGTTGGCTAAAGTGTAGATGAAGCAGTAGCGTAGAGCATCGGTTGACTTTCGAGCCACCGGAGTGGTTATAACGTACGTAATTCCATTCTCTTCCCAACTGCCATGGCAGGAATACGCTGCAAGTAAAATTTTCTCATTAAATAAAGGTTTAATATTGAAACACTTTTTATAGGTATGAATTACTTACCGCTAATCGCTTGCTGGGAGCAACTTGATTTGAATTCCATTTCGTGAGACCCACTGCATCCAATCGCAAGGGCTTCGTAGTCGTGCGAAACGCAGTCTGGTTCTGGGCTGTTCGCACTTTTTACGTCATCTGAAACAAGCATTAAATTAAATAAACAGTTAAATAACCTCAAATTAGAATGTCATACCTGGCTGCTGTCTCTTCTTCCTCTTTTCGGCTTGCGTAGAAATACTCGCTAGAGTGTAGCGGCCAAGATGAGGGCATTTCTTGGGATGCAGTGTTGTCGCTGTAAACATAAGCATTTAAAAACAGATCCAATAAAGAAAAGCAAGTGATACTTACTGATGAGCGTTGTATATGGGGTTGTACTAGGGTCGAAATTGGCACAGGCTTCGTCTGGATTCTCTACGTAGTTCTCTGAAATCGAAGAACTTTATTCGTATAAAAGTAACGCTGAAATAAAATGTAACTGACCTGTTTGTTGTAATTCAATGATGTTGGAGTCACGTTTGTAGAAGACCATGCAGACATATCCGCTGTCGCTAGAAATTAAAAAAATTGTTAACGAAAACTGTAAATAAATTTGTTATGATAAGAACGGTTGGTTAATGTTATATATTAAAATATAAATTTGTGGCCTGTTGCGATCTTAAATGCAAAATATATTATACAGGCTGTATCACATAAGAGGGCCACTCCCATGTATCTCGCTTAATATGCGAAACACGTCAAAAATCTTTAATTGTTTTTTGTTGCATTTTTGGAGGCCTTTATGCTCGTAAAAACAAATTTGAGATCCATGGCCAACTTTATGAGTAATAACAAAAAAACCTGTAAAGTGCCCAAACTTTAAGGCTGTCTAACTTTTTTATTTTAAGAGATAGATAAAACTTATTGGTAATAAATTTTTATTGCAAAATTGATACCTTCCACCTGATATAAACAGATTTTTGAAATATCGTATGTGGTTCGCTGCGCCCTCTAGGCGGATAAAAATTTTTTTTATTGAAGCAGGCTATGGCCACAAAAAATTGCCTGTTTTTTCGTCTTTCATACAATATACTATATGTTGCCCTTATCTTTTGTATTTATTACATTTTTTCAATTTTAGTTAAAAAAAATGTACCTAAATATTTTCGTGTTGCTCAAGATAATGTAGAACCTGTTTTAAAGACGCCAATTGCAAAAAAATAATAAACAGAATGTACTTTTTTATGCAAAATACAGATTTTCTTATATTATTTTATTTGTTTTCACATTAGAATCAATTGGGTCTTTAAAATTATTTTGACACAGACAATGTAATAAAATAATATTATAAGAAAATCTGTATTTTGCATAAAAAAGTACATTCTGTTTATTATTTTTTTGCAGTTGGCGTCTTTAAAACAGGTTCTACATTATCTTGAGCAACAAGAAAATATTTAGGTACAATTTTTTTTAACTAAAATTGAAAAAAATTTAATAAATACGAAAGATAAGGGCAACATGTAGTATATTGCATAAAAGACGAAAAAACAGGCAATTTTTTGTGGCCATAGCCTGCTTCAATACAAATTTTTTTTATCCGCCTAGAGGGCGCAGCGAACCACATACGATATTTAAAAAATCTGTTTATATCAGGTGGAATATATCAATATTGCAATAAAAATTTATTACCAATAAGTTTTCTCTATCTCTTAAAATAAAAAAGTTAGACAGCCTTAAAGTTTGGGCACTTTACAGGTTTTTTTGTTATTACTCATAAAGTTGGCCATGGATTTCAAATTTGTTTTTACGAACATAAAGGCCTCCAAAAATGCAACAAAAAACAATTAAAGATTTTTGACGTGTCACACATATTAAGCGAAATACATGGGAGTGGCCCTCTTATCTGATACAGCCATATACAGTGTGGCGCACTTAAGATTCTGTAAAAATTGTGTTTATTATCCGATTTGGTTCGAGTTTATTTTAAAAGACAGAGAATTTAAAATTCAACTTTGGCTCACAATATGAATTTCCATTGTCTATAATCAAAGCATACTTTGTTTTTTTTTTGATGTCAAAATTGGCAAAAACTGTTTAGCGATTTTTTTATCTACTGACCACATCACTGGATTCAGTGCCCCATAAAATGGGATTGTACCAAATTTCATAAAAAAAGTGTTTATTATTAACTATAAAATTAATATTCAAGGTTTTTTATCTTCAAAAACCATATAAAAATTGTATTTATTATCCGAGTTGGTTCGAGTTTCTTTTAAAAGATAAAGAGTTTAAAACTATTGTGGAACACAATATGAACTCCCATTGTCAATAACCAAGGCCTACACAAGGATATTATTGTCTTATCACCCCACTTTTTTGTGACGTATGCTTATGTCATAATGTAGAATTTTGTTTAGAATATTTTATTACTTGATATGTTTTGTAAAACTTCATTTTGAAGATGAATTCGATTTTTGAGTATATCAGCAACGTCAGAAATAGTCGCAGCAGAATGAGTTGCACTTAATAACATTTTTAATTTCAAATGAATACCCTTGATTAATAATAACAAGAAGTATCTCTACATAATTTAATTTATATTATAAAAAGGCCACATGCCACAGTGTAATTGTCACTTTGACAGCAGCAAAAGTTACCTGCAACTTTTACAATGACAAATGCATTAGTGGTTTTTCACTTATTCATTTTTTAATCAATTATCACAGCGTCTGTTGGCAAAATATATAGTTTGACATTTTTGTCAACAACTCATTGAATTATTAAACGCTAACAATGAGTCGATTTGGTGACAAATTTTTACTTTTTACGATGCGAAAGGATATAAATTTGCGCCAGATACCTCCACTGACAAATTGCAAGAAGTCGTAGTTAAAACAATTTGGAACACCACCACTAAAATGCTACAAACTAAATATAATAAAGAATTCAATATTGCATTTAACCCTTCAATATTGCATTTAACCCTTTCACCGAAGAACAATTTAATTCATCACGTAAAATCCTACAAGCACAACCCAAAAAGAGCAAATCCAGTGCATCAACTCTTCATAAATGTGAAATATTTGCAATGGCCAGATTATACAACGAAAATGAATGGGAAGGACTTCAAAAGATATTACATCACATTTTGGTGTTTGAATGAGCTTGGTGCGGTGGAGAAGCAACTTACTGCAAAACCACTTACTTCGTATCTGAAATTGAAAATAGTGGAAAAGAAATTGGAAATATCGAGTATAATTCGGATAAGGCGGTGACAATAAATTATGTGGCAGCAAATTAATTACACCTAATTTAAAAAGTTGATGGAAAAACATTGATAGAACAGTTCTTACACCAAATCCCTTTTGGAAGAAGAAACATCGTAAAGGTTGGTATAAAAATGTGCCGAATGGAATTAATGAAATCTCCAAATTGACTAAATGCTCAGCACAAACCTCTTATGCAATTATAAGTGACACAACAATTTTAACAGTTCATCGCCCTGCATCTTTTAAAAGAAGCATTTTTATATATAAGTAAATAGGGTTAAATCATCATATTTCGCCGAAAATATGCAGTTAACGGGATGCTTTCTTGTTACACCCTGTATATGCAAAATAACTGAGTGGTGAATACTTTGCATTTGGATTTGTCGTTTCAGTTAACTTGTGAAGGACATAATACAGATAATGTTAGACTAGAAGTTTTTCATTTTACATAAGATTCACCATTCAATATTGATGTCTCACGACTGAATGTCACAAATGAGGCGAAATTATACCACATTTCCGACATGCAAACCTGTTGCAGTAACGACAAGAAATTATATGCCACGTACGTCCACAACTGACAAGTTATCCATGATTACAGAGGTTCATACTTTATTATTTTTCGGGGGAACTTACCATCCGGCCGTTATGTGAGCCACGATTTTCACCTTCTTCTGTTCCTGTTGCTGGAGGATCCCGTGGCACACCACCCTCATCTCCGAATTCTGCCTACGTTGGTCCTGAGACTCGAAACCGAACTCCGTAAAAGCGAACGTTTGAGCAAAGGACTGATGAACCTTGTTCTGTTTCGGCGGCTCATCGTCGAGGATTTTTAAAGTGGCGTTTCTCTGGGAGAATTTGTAAGTCTTATGATGGTCCAAGCTGAGCCAGGTGTGATGGTCGGTTATCCAGATCGGAAATTTGCACCTCTTGTGCTGATCGTCCACTGGAAACAAAAATAAGTTCAGCTATAAAAGTAATTGTTTGTAAAAATTATAGGCAAATTTTCAGAAGAAATTCCCTAAAAAAAACTTTTTTAAACTGGTATCGTAAAATTTTGAGAAATGAACTGAAAACAAAAATAGATTAGGTATTACAGCCATTTATGTTACACTGTAAAATGTGTAGGCAAATTTCCAGAAGAAAATCCTTAAAAACATTTTTTAAACTGGTATCGCAAAATTTAGAGGAATGAAACTTAGTAAATATTACCTACTAATGTGGCCAGCTTAATATACAGAGAACAAAAAAAAATAAAATCTAATTTTTTGCGCCTTTTTTGGAGGGGATAAATTTTGAGGGGATTGTTTTCAAAAATGATATATAAAAGATCTGTCTTAATTTTTTTTTGCACTTATTTACACACCCTGTATACTGGGTGTCCATTTAGTGTCTGATCGATCAATTATAGACTCCTGATGGAGTGATATTTTTACATAGGTATTCATTATTCTTCTCAATTTTTTATTTTTTTTAACAAATGTTGATAATAAAAACTAGAATTTAACAAGTGTTTTTTTGTAATGATAACATCTCTCAGTGTAATTATTAAAGAAAATCACTTTTTAAATTCCAACTTTCACACCCTGTATCTATCAACATTTTATTAAGGCAAGTTGGTTTAAATCGTAATATATTGAAGTGAAAAATCTAATATGTCTTCATGGGCCATTACTTACCACTGTACATTTACCACTTGAAAGCAAAACATTCCAATTTACACATAAAATCAACAAAAATATATAAATAAGTTTATACAGGGCCTAGAGAAGCATGTAGATAGTAAATATATTAATTAAGTTTCAAAGTTTTACTATGGAAATTCTGCATTAAAGTAAATTTCCCACTAATAAAATAATAATGAGATTATGGGTGTAACAAAATTCGATATTAGTCCAGAGATTACTTTTCGCAGTGTTGTAATAATTTACCTGTAGTGAGTTTCATGGTCCTGCTGCCTTCTAAGGCAGTCGCATCTAACCCGGTACAGGTAGCATCGGCAGACTCAGCGACATTATAGATAGTTTTCCCATTTTCCGTACTTCTTTGGTAGATGAAACACCTATACTGGGCCTCATCCGAAGTGCTTCTCCTATTACCTTGGGAAATTTTGCCCATCAAGTACCTCGTTGACCCTTCTTTCCACGTAGCCAAACACACCAGTTCTTCGACTAAAAAAAATGTATCACAGACTGACCTAACATAACGTATCAAAATAACATACCGTTACTCTCAGACCCATGGACGTCCGGGCAAGCCTGATACTTCAGCACCAACCTAGAATCGTCAGTGCAGCTTTCCGCCTTGCTAGGCGGATTGCTGCAGTCGCCGGTCATTCGATTGTAACTGAAGGTGAACGGGGCACTTTTAAAGGGGCAGGTGATCGGCTTGGCTTCTGGATACTTCCGGAACAAGCTGTACAAGGGGGCGTCTCCGGTGATCATTGAACATATGTCGGCAAGAGATGCTTTCGGTTCGCAGAAGGCTGTGAACGGATGATTGTTAAGGATTTGTTGAAGAGATGTTGGATCGGTACTTACTCTCTTTGTATTGGAGAACGCTGGGGTGTTTTGGGTGGATGACCAGGCATCTGAAGCAACTCTCTTGTCTGGAATAGAACAACTTGTATTATACAGGGTGTTTTTTTAAAGTAAAGAAGTAGCAAAAATGAGACCACAGATTCCCTATAGGTCAAAATAATTCGATTTAACCTAACATACCTATAGCCCAAGCCGCATAATAAAAAAGATATACAGGGTGTCCCAAAATAGAAGGCCATACCATTAACCACATATTCTTTGGATAAATATAATGCGACTTTCCTTATGTCATTTTTTATTTGGACGTCCCTGTTTCAATATACAAGGTGTTAAAGTTGCATTTTAGAAAACTATTTTTATTAATAATTCCATTGTTTTAGATACAGACTTGAAATTTTGCACGTACTTTTATCTTATTCCGTCATACTTATCACGTAATTTTGGTGAAAAAAATCGAACGGCGAATGGAGGTCCCTCAGTTACCACCATTCGCCCTTCGATTTTTTTTCACTAAAATTACATGATAAGTATGCCGAAATAAGATAAAAGTACGTGCAAAATTTCAAGTGTGTTATCTTACAAAACAATGGAATTATTAACAAACATAGTTCTTTAAAAATGTAACTTTATCACCCTGTATATGGAAACAGGGACGCCCAAATAAAAAAGTCGCATTATTTTTGTCCAAAGAATATGTCGTTAATGGTATGGCTTTCTATTTTGGGAAATTCAAATTTGTTTCTAATTGTGACGTCCACTAGTAAAGGGCGCCACTTGTGGCACATCATGTTTCTTTTAAGTAGCAAAACTTTTTTGCAGCTTAGTGTATCCATCCAACTATCGAAACAATCGATTCCCCTACCTGTTTTATTTGAAAAAGGTATATCTTGCTGAAGTCGGTCGGAGTAACATTTTTGAAATAATGTTTTGGTTTTGAGGTAAAGTGCCTTTTCTGCTAAAAATACAGCAAAATATTACTTGAAAAAGTTGTTTAAAATGGTAAATTACGGAGACGTGCAAAATTTCAAGGAGATCCGCGAGGTTTGATAAAACCATTTTTCAAGAAAGCACAAAGATTTTATCAAAGCAGGCCGAAACTTTGCACGTCTCCATAATTTACCGTTCTGAACAATTTTTTCAATTAACATTTTGCTGTATTAAATTAGAAACAAATTTGAATTTCTCGCCCGCAAAAACCTTTGATTTACAAATTTTATGTAAATATTTTTAAGAAGTTATCCACAAATATCGAAAATAAAATTTTAACTTTGACACCCTGTATCTTCTTTATTATGCGACTTGGGATATAGGTATGTTAGGATAAATCGATTTATTTTCACCTAAGGAATCTCTGACTTTATTTTTGCCACTTCATTTAAAAACACTCTATATAAATAATATTTCAAACTGTCGGGCTGGGAGATGATGAAAAGATAATGTATTTCAATACAAGGAATTATATATGGTGGGTCACCAAGATATTATGTTTGAGATCATTATGCCTTATCGTCACCCCAGAATTATATTGGTCTATATCCATTTTTGGCCAAAATTACATAATGTAATCCCTGAAAACTAGATAATTAGCTTGAACTATATCCATAAAAATTACGTATTAACAAAGCTCTACAAGAAAGTTTTTGGTAAATTAATGTACTATATCCACATTTTTTCCCAAACATAATATTATTATCTTAACTCCATTGAAAATAAGACCAAAATTGCTAATCAGGTTTTAGTAGGTATCACTACTACCGCAATCACAAAAACTGTAAATGTAAGCGAAAGTAATATTCCTTCTAATATTAATTTTGAAAATAGTACAAATGTAACATTTAATGTCAATAAATAATTTCAATGTTATCTTTTTTTTTTGCATAAAAAACGTTCTCCATAATGTAAACTCCCTTGGGAATAATCGACTACTTCTGTTTTAATTTTGATGTCATAGAAACTGATTTCTACTCCCGACCGTGGAAAGAATATATTTTACAACTGATTTGCAACCAAGGCACTTTTGCTGTTTAAATTTGGAAACTAAAAGCACCACGAACTTATACCTGCGACTTTTCCTACCGTTTTGGCTGATAGCGACGCGTCGCGGCGCTTTACAAAAATCGCGGAGATACCGGAGCCAGCCGGTTTTCAATAAACGGGCGACGCTGCCCATTTGGGCGCATCTTTTCAATTTCCTCCGCATTCAAATTGACTCGCGCCGTCCCGTACGAATGCAGGTTTACAATTTACCGTAGGAATATGCTACAAATTTATATGTGCAATAATGGAAAATTGTAAAAATCTAGTTGTACCGGAATAATGTACCGAGAAATATAAGAATGTGTGCATGTGCATGGAAATCGCGTACAAGGAAAAGTTCGCCCGGGGAAATGCATGTATTTGATAAAGTTTGTGCGGAATTGGATCTGACAGTTGTATAATAATGGCCGAACCTGTGCCATTAAGGAAAGTTTAATTATGTGGTGTATGACCAGAGTTATACTTTCAGATGGAGACCGACTCATTTCGAATTTTGATTACATCTGAATTTATTTCTGTTTGCTGGCGGGCCTGAAATCACCGGCAGCTCGCGAACTTTTGCAATTTGTTCTGACAAGCCTCTTATTCAGTCTGGATGTGTCGATAGCAACTTATTAATTAGATATACAAAACTTAGACGAAGAAATTGCTCGTAGTGCAACTACTTATTCGTTCACCTAAGATTGTAAATGTAACTGAAAATATTAGATGCTGAAAATTTAGCGCGTTTAAAATCAGTTTAGTAGTAGGAATTACAAAATTGTCAAATATGACTAATCATTATAGATAGTGGAGCGCGGAGTTTAACAGGACCGTAGTCAATTTACGAATTAACATATTAATATGTACACAGAAAATATATCGCAAAATAGTACTGTTACCAAGCAGTAAGGGTAAGTCGAGGATAAAATACCTATTTAAATTAAGATAACGCGTAAAAATAGCAACATTACCAAACAAACCTTAGAGTTGAGACAAGGTTTACGTGGCATATTGGAAGTGGTTAAAACATATTATTATGTGTTTTTCTAAATTTTCTGTAGTGAAACGGACACGTTTATTACTTAAAAATAACTTGTGTAGGGAACATGACCGTTCAAAGTCTACTGTTGACAACAGACAGTATGACAACTTGATGATGATGAGGCATAACCTATACAGGGTGTTCCAGTGATATTCATATAACATTTTTCAATTTGGGTCCTTCCTGTTGAGATATTCGGGTCTCAAAATGGCGGAAAAAAATAGTTTCTATCAGCTAGTAAAAAGCTATTTTGTGATGGTGTCTATTCCTTAGCTCATGTTTCTAGAGGGCGGTAGTAACCCTTAGATTTATTTCTTTCAGAATTTTTTCCTGCAACGACCGATTTCAACAAACAAATAAATTTAAATAGTACACCTAATTATACTACTTTTTTCCCTCTTGTGATTTCATACAACCAACAGTTTGCGCGGAAAAAATTAAAAATAGTTTTCCTTACTCTAAACATCTTTTCGTCACCGGTTACTGCTAACCGCAGTAGGCGGTTGCTTTGTTGATGTTTCTCTGTTGTTTTGTTAAACAAATCAGTCTTGACAGTTTTTGCAAATAATTTTAAACAACTGACTCTTGCGTACAAATATTAGCGAATAAATTGACGGAATATGCATACGGCAGGAGTGACAACAGTTATAGGAATACCTTTGTTAAGAAATATTTGCAACAAGGCAAGGAGTGGTCACGTAATAAAATTCCCATTTTTAACCTCCCAAAAAACGTATTATATCCTCTCTCCCTCAAGATAACCATCACAATCACGCACAAAATACCGCTTGCATATTACATTTCCAATGTGTGTATAACGAAAACCCAAATAAAACACAATTATTCTTTTTTAATGTATAGTTTAGCGGTTATCACGTGGAGGAAAACCATTTTTTCGTTAACATCATCTAAATTATGAGCGGTCCGACAAAAAATTTTAATTAATTGGTCAATCGCGTGTTGACTTAACCTTGTACAGCCACTAGTTTTATTTGGGCGATGAAAGAGTGTATGACGATGATCGTTATTATACATCTTAATCGGTTAGGTTAAGTTATATTTCCGACTTTTTTAACCAAACAACCTCAAAAATGACTAAAGTATCATTATTTACGAAGAAATCGTAGTGGAGGTGTGTATGGTCAATTGCATGGGCTTTACAGAAGTTGAAAGCTTTTGAATTGGAAAAAAAATATGAATGTTTAATACACAACTTATTTAAAATCAAGGTTTATTTTTTTATTTATATTATTAAAAACTTACCTTTTTTTAATATATTCTTTCAGTTATTAGGAAAAAATTCTTGATAAATATTCTAAAAATTAGGGAAATTAATCTTAACACGTTTAAGTATGCAGAGAGCGCATTTGCCAACCTTTACAAAATATTGAAATTTGACTCTTCGCTTTTACAAAGTAGAAAAACCATGTTTATGAAGATCTAGGTAAGTAACGAAGCCTTTTTGAATTTTATTGGTTAAATCATTTAACTAATCAATTCATTATTAATGCAAAAAAAAAGTATAGAAATATTTGTTATGAAAAGGTTTGTTTTTCGTCTACACTTCAATAATCGTAGAAACGCAGTTAAATTAAAAAATTATCACAAATATTGTAACACTTGGTATATAGGTATGTTTGTTTCGATCGACTCAAAATTACATATTCTATCACCTCCTAAAATTATTGTAACGACTAGCAAGACACCCTGTATACTGATAAAGATTCCCAACACAACGACGAATGTGAGAAGATAATTTACTATTTCTAAGGGAAACATCAAAGGAGTCAATCTTGTCGAAATGTTTCGAAAATATTCCTCTCTTTGTCCGTCATCTATTGAGCATTCAAGATTCTTCCTAAGATATAGAAATGGAAAATGTACAAGACAAAATCATTGCAAACACAACTTGAAAGATTGTTTATCCTCACTTTATTGCAAATGCATAAACCCCCTTTCTTCGTATATTGCTCTGTTCTGGCGGAGTATGCTTGACCGTTGCATACACTAGCGTCGGTTATTTATGGAAGATTTGTTTAACCATAGATATTACGTAATGTATTAATTTATACAAATATGAAGTATTTGTGTTAAATGTGAATTTAACAATTGTGGTTATTCCATCAATATATGTTATTAAAAAACGAAGCTTAAATTCATATAATTGACATATAAGAATAATTTGTAACCTGCCCCCAAAATATCAAGTACACACCTGCTTATTTGCAACTCAGAGATCATTCAACTCAATTTTAGACGGACTATAAGTACAAATAAATCTCACTTACTTTTCGTATACTAAATATTTGTCTCCCTCTTCTTCATAGCACTCTCCCTTTGTGTCGATGTAAGAACCGTTGATGAAAAGATAGTTTGGTACACCGCTCTGAAACCATCGACCCTGCCATGATTTTTTGAACTGGCAAGCACCTGAAAATAAAAAATAACATTATCAAATGCCGTACTGGCAATTTACAGGTTGTGCCAATAGTTTCCGGTGCCTATAAGGTAGACACAACTGAAGAAAGAACCGAAGTTACACTTTTGAACAATTTTTATAGTCTTAAGATTTGTTAATTTGGTTAATAAAAGTTAACTAATGTTTAAGCATTAAACACAAATAATTATTTTCTACGGTCATGCAAAAACAAAACTTTTTTGAACTATATTTAGTGGAAAAAGTTGTTCTTTATTGCACTAGTGCATTAAACAGTTTATTGGATTCATCTGTCACTCTACAATAGCGTTTTATCATCATGACAAACATAAACGTTCAAATCAATGTCACATTTTCCTAGACTTAGTGTCATCTAAATATCATTTTTGGTTTTTGCATGAACGTAGAAAAAATATTGTATGCAACTAGTACAAAAAGTGTTTATTGCACGCGACGTGAAATTGTCCAACGAGGCCGTCAGGCCGAGTAGGACAATTCAATTTCAATAAACACTTACTTTTTGTACTTGTTGCATAAATAACTATTGTAACAGCAACCAAAATTTGTATTTATCAGACTGATTGAAATACAGGGTGTCCCTAAAAGATTGGGACAGTGTTTCGCCAGATAAAGTATAGCTGAAAATAAGTCGATTTAACTAAACTTGCCTTAGTCCAAAAGTTGATAATCACGGACACCCTGTGTCAAAGGTTAAAGAATAAATCGCGTTTTCTTTAATAACTTTCGACTGTTTCACGTTAATTTCACGAAATTTTGTATCCCGGGGTTTCTTAGGATGGCAAATTCAATTTTATTGTCCATTTTGGTATATCTTCTAGAGGGCGCCACCGGCGACGATTTCGAACCATTTAAACCGTTACAACTTGTTTATTCCACCCTGTATATTATTTTGGACTAGAAAAATCTCTTTCCCTGCCTTTTCTAGTTAAGAAAGGTATACCTTATTAAAGTCGCTTGGAACAACGGTTTTCTGTATATGCGCAGAGTGAACTGATGCAATAGAGTATCTGGAATAGACAATGGTTTTACCAGAGCTACAAGTCCTGAGCTAATAACGATGTCGGGCAATTAATCCAGAAATATTATGTTTCCGTTTAGCGATAATATAGCTACATTTAGAGAAATAATTTTCAAGCACGGAAAAATTGAATAATGCCATTTGCTTTCGCATGCAATCGATGTGAGAACGAACACGCGTATTTAATAAAAAAAAAATGGTTCATAGATCAATAAAGCTAACAAGCAAATAATATATTTATGACTAAATGTACGTGATGGGGGGTATGATTTCGACGGACTGTTAAACCTTGAGTTTTTTTAACCTTTGATCTATTCTCTAACATGTTACAATATTTCTTTTAGATCGAATAGGGAAATTAGATCAATGCTATTTGAAGAAAAAAAGACAAATCGACATACACACTTACTCATGTCTTTCATCTAATAATAATTGAAATAGGGTGGCTTCCATATTTTATTGATGGGGTAAAAATGCCATTTTCAGTAAGTTTCATTATCGAAAAAGTGTAATAAGTAAGACTTATTTCAGAGAAGGTTCTATGATCAGGAATGAATGATTGTATGAATAATTATTTTATACAGGGTGTTTTAAAAAGTTATAGACATTATTCCATACATATTTTACGCCATGTATTTCATATAACCACAAATTTAATTTCAACATATCACCTGACAATCAATTTGACGAAAAAGAGAGCATATGCTAAGTTTTGCTTTCAAATATTACGCATTTCCTCTAAACACAATTTTTCGTCAGCATTGCAGTTTGAGTGTTCTTGAAATATTTTAAAAATTATAATACAAAGCACTGTAGAGATATAAACGAAACGGGAGATATCCTGGCAAGATAAAAACATTTAGTTTTTGCAGAAGTTAAAAACATGTTAGTATACAGTTATCTTTAGATTTAGATTGACGATATTAATGATAAATTTCTCTAATATAAATAAATAATATAATCTTCAGTGAAATCTGTTTAAGTGACTAATTTACTGCCGTTTTTTAACATTAAATGTCACAACTGTAATATAAATTGCGTCTATTAATTTCTATATGACTGTGGAGGTGGTTCTAAAATCCCAACACCAACAATATACCTAATCCAATTAATAATAAGAGTGACATTATGCTTAGACATTTTCGTTTTATACTTTTTTAATTCTATGTCTTCTCCATGAAACAGGCGATATTGACATAAGAATGAATTTAGGTTAGGATTATAATTATTATTATTAATAGTAGTATTATTTACTACAAATCGTATTATGTGGTATCAGCATGATGGTGCAGTACCACATAGAGGAAGGCAAGTAACTGCTTGGTTAAATGATTATAACATGGCCTCCGCATTTTCCAGACCTAAATCATTTGGACTTTTATTTATAGGGAGAAAAACGATTTAAACACTGTAACCGTTGATATTTGACCATATGTTTATTAGGCTTTTTTGTTCACTTTCGCCACCTGGACATCCTTTTAATATTGGGGGGTCTCCCCCCAATCACCCATATTATTTTTATAAAACTTTGTAGTGGTAGTTGAAAAAATGCTGATAAACTTCTGTAGTCTATGTCAATAAACACAAAACTCTTAGCTAACTGGTACAACAATGTATGATTAGATATTTGGTAAAATTTCTGTTGTAGTAAAATAGTGTTTGGAGATTATTAGTACAAAATAATCTACTACAAATTGTATTTAGAGCTACAATCAAGGTATAGTACATATATCTAACTGTATAAGCGATTATTATTCTTTGATTTTCAGTGCTTATTTGTTGCTTTTTTAACTGCTAGAGTCTGCTGCTGCCTAAAAATTATAAAAGGGAAAAACAAAATAAAATGATTTCTGGACTTATTTATGCATCCAATTTTTTTCTAGCATTTCTAAATCATCATTTACTACGAGATATAGTATACCTACTAAAAAAAACTGCACATACATTATCTACTGATTTGTTAATGCGGTTGTCTACCATTTCCCGTCGAATTAGTTGCAGAAAAACGTTGCCTGCTCGTAAATGGAAGCGAAACGGAAAATAAACGTACATCGCCGCTGAAATTTTCATTTCCATGTAACGGAAAATTTCACAGGAAAACGTCCGTCCCCAGCGAAGGGTTGAAATTTTAATAGGACGTGTCCAGACAGAGAAGGAGCTACGACGGGGCCGTTCTAATGCGGTACCAGTCATATTAATTTTCTCCGGCTAGATTGCATCATATCCTAGTGTTTCTCGTTTTCCAATTTAAACTTAATTTTGCAGTAGTGACGGTTGCCGGGCAACCGGGGGGGATGTTATTTTACGTGATGAAGGCGGGCGCGTATTAATAATGAAACAGTTCATTTATTTACGTTAGTGCCCCATTTTGATACATCCGTTATTATTATTAATAACCGCGCGATATCCTCGCCCCCAAAAAAGGCCCCGGTTTTTCAAAAATAGCGTGGAAAGGGCGCAGCCAAGTTCCGAAACTTCAAGAAGACGTATGATCCCAGAAACTGTAGTTTGTTTTATAATGATCCACAGGGTGTTCAGTTTATACAATGGGGAAATTGCATTGCATTGCATTTGCTTGCGAACGGTTTCTTTGTTGACGTTTAACTCGTCAGACAACGCACGAATGCTTAGGCGCAAGTTAGACGTGATCAGTGCACGCAAACGGTCAACATTCACGTGGATCGTCTTCTACAGAATCACGTCTCTCCTTGAACCATTTCCCCCATTCAAACATGAGCGTTCTCGCCAGATTTCACTAAAAATTGAATCACAATACGTTGCTTGTAATTTGAGTCACTCTAACCTTTCAATATGAAAGATTACCCTTTAATACATTTCAAACCAATATGCATGCAACTTCCCCATTATATTACACGCTCTGTATCTAAAAAATAAGTGGCTCTAGGCATACTTTATTAAGCAAACACCATTTACAAATACATCCAAATTTCTACCATATTTCGAAATACTTTATTACGTAACCCTCGTCCCAGATTTATGCACATAAAAAATTTATAAAAAACGAATATAATGAAAATTACACGATATTTTCCGTGCCTGTTGAAATTGTTGTAGAAATAGAACGCCTGAAAAAAAAAACAAATTCAAATCTAAATTTATTTAACCCTCTCTCTGTTGAAAAGCTGTCTTTTTATTGCCTTCGCATGACCCGGAGCTTTATTATGAACAGTGATTTACGGTATTTGTTTTTATTTCAGTGACTAATGGACTGGTTCTGTACGAATAAATAATATAAACTGCAACGTTTAAAATTTCAAAGCGGAACTATAAAAAATAATAGCGCGGATTTAGTTTTCTGTTTTGCGTTGGAACGGCCGTAATGAATATATTTATATGTTGATTAAACACGTGGACATTTTTAAGGGCTAAAGGTTAACGTTTTTGAGATATTAAATATACAACCGAAACAAACGGTACTACTAAAAACAACAACAAATTATTTTTCAGCCATTATTTTAAATTATAGTTATTCTATACAGAGTGAGTCAGTCATAATGCCATTAATTTTAACCACGTATTCGGGAGGCCTAATAAAGACAGAAAATCGAACAAATACATTTTTTACTCGACCTTTAAAAAAATAAACAAATCACCCTATAAAAATCAGTAATACGACGCTCCTGGTGCGCTACGAACTTTCTGAGGATGCACCCATACGTCAATCGTATTAAACATCGTTGCCACATCATGTTTACATACATAATATAGTCTAACACATCAGCGTGTTATTCAAATTTACCCGCATTTCCCGCATTTATTTCCCCCAAATTTGTAGATCACGCCACACATTTGGAGGGAGGATGGAGAGAATAGTGGGAATACAAGCAGTAAACAGTAGTTTGTTTATTTCGGTCTCGCGTATTCGTCGTAAATGCATAATTTTTTAGTGTTATATGGAGAATGTTTACGAAATGCGACTGACCCTAATTTTATTAATAAAGTGCTCTGGACGGATGAGTGCAATTAACAGGTTAGTACCATACTACTTAAAAAACAATAAATTTCTAGGCTAGATGTACGTAACTACAAACTGAATAATTAATTGTACTTACGAGTAATACTAAAAATTCATATTTATTTGTAAAACGTAGTGAAAACGTAATATCAAAATTATTAAACTGTAATAACCTAACATTCGAAAAAAACATTTCTTTATTATCTACATTTGTTTTTATTAACAAATAAATCAATATTTAAGGAAAATTCATTCATGTATGTAGATTAAAAAAATAGTTTTACTCCTTGTGGTTAAATAACAGTACAAAAACTAGGTCACTAGGTTATTGACCTAATAATACAATAAGTCAAGGTTCACTCTCGATAACTTAGATTAGCGGCGTGCCATTTCGGTCTTGGACAGTTTTCTGTCGACAACACGATGGCTTTTTATTATTTAATATTTAAACACGAAACACTTTTCAGCTTCTCTTAATAATTTACCCATTGGGTATAGGTTTTAGTAATGTACGTAAATAGTTTATTACTCGGTTTATTATTAGACACGTTGGAGTTTTGTTGCAATCATAACAGCTACATTTGGTCAGAGAAAAATCCACACGCTACTTGTCGGTTTAGCTTTCAGAAGCGATTTGTTGTCAACGTATGGACAGGAGTGTACGGGTATCGTTTGATTGGGCCGTATTTTCTACCGGAAAACCTGAGTGGACCGCGTTACTTGCAATTTTTAATAGAATTATTTGATCATTATTATTTGATTTCATTGGATATTAACATTTTAAATTATTATTGGCTGAAGTTGAACTGAGCAAGAAAAAATGATATTCTAAAATAGTCAGTACAACCGTTTATTTGTGATGTCTAAAACCTAGGTAGGTAGGTACGAGAAAAATATTTCAACTTGACAACATTGCATCAAATCGACATCGAGTTGAACTGTGAGCTATAAACGACCAAGGCTGTGAGCGGTCAGTGACAGCCTGAAAAGGAGGTTTAAATAATTATTTAAACATATTTTTCTCGGCGTAAATATGCATTTAGATTTTTTTTTAATCGCGTATTCGCATTATACTCATTATTCCCTATCTCCTCTTAAAATTAATGACATTATGACTGACTCACCTCGTATTACATTTCACATGAAATACGATGCTACTACAAACTACTACAAACAATATTTCAACCATTACTCAAAGTGTGATCACTCTATGTTAGATTTCGAGGAATTATAAACGTTACTACAAACATCATAGAACGATTTTAATTAAATTGGTTGGGGTATCCTGACTGTACGGTCGATTTCGAGGAACTGCAAACGAAATATACAGTACTACAAACTACAAATTGTTTTTTCAGTAATAATTTTAAAATATAGTGATTCTATGTTACATTTCGAGGAATTGCAAACGAAATACAATGCTACTACAAACGATATTTCAGCCATAACTTAAAGTGTGGTGATTCTACGTTAGATTTCAAGGAATTACAAACGAAATAAACGTTACTAAAAGCAACATAGAACGATTTTAGTTAAATCGGTTGGGGTATCGTGACTGTGCATTCGATATCGACGAACTACAAATGAAATATACTTTACTTATATTATTTTAAAGTACAATCATTCTATGTTACATTTCGAGGAATTACAAACGAAATACAATGCTACTACAAACGATATTTTAGCCATCATTCAAAGTGTAGTGATTCTATGTTAAAATTCGAGGAATTACGAATGAAATAAACGTTACTACAAACACCACAGAATGATTTTAGTTAAATCTGTTGGGATATCGTGCCTGTGCGTTAGATTTCGAAGAATTACAAATATACACTATTACAAACAACTACAAACTATTTTTCAGCCAGTGTTTTAAAGTATAGTCCTTCTACGTTATATTTCTAGGAATTACAAACAAAATACAATGCTACTAGAAAAAATATTTCAACGTGTGGTGATTCTATGTTAGATTTCAAGAAACTGCAATCGAAATATACACTGCTACAAACAATTATTTATCATCGCTTGAACTATAGTGATTCTATGTCAGATTCCGAGAATTATAAACGAAATAAATACCATTACAAACTACTATGAATGACTATGAAGATAAATCGATTGAGGTACCGTTACATTTCAACTACAAACGAAATACACACTACTACAAACAAGCACAAACGAGTTTTCAGCTACTACCATAATTTCTCTAAATATTCAGCAAACATTATAATAAATTAACTCAGAAATAACTGAATTGTGTAAGAGAAGAGACAACACACTGATATTTTGCAATCACAATGATCACTTTGGTGTTGAATTGCAGGGTGCAAGGAATTGTATCTAACCAACACCACCTAAAAGACAGTCTTTTAGGTGGTGTTGATCTAACACTGTGTATAAATTTAAGTTTAGGGACCAGCAGTGATTCTCCTCAAGCTCCACCCTCTGTAAACCGGCGCATTTTAAGGACAAAGGGAATAGCTAATTGCAAGTAAAGACTGGCAAAACTACGTCCTAAATATATCGGCAATAATGCCGGAGATTTGCGAGATTTTCCTTTCTATAATATTCCCTGTGATCTGAAACCGTGTACCGACGCGCAAGGGATAATACCTAAAGTACGGTTTTTATACGGTGCAGTTTATCATTACTTATTCTGGGCGGTAGTCAGAGCTTCCGCTTCGTCCCACTTTCATTTATTATTTACGCCGACTGCGACAAACTAGTTACCGAAGTTCTGATTGGCTTTATTAAAAGCGCTCGAATTTGAAATATCACATAGCAGGTCCTCTAATTGATCGATATACATATAACGGCAAGAAACGGTTTTTAGACGTCAAAGATATACAAATTGATTTGAGTGGTTTGAAATATAATACTTCAAATTTTTGTTAGGGTCGAAAATGCACAGATGCGATTCTTTAAAATATTCGTCATTCGAAAATTCAGTGTGATAAGTACTCCTCATATCAAATTGCAAACAGAAACTAAAATCTTTTATTTTTCAGAATTCACGAAGCACTTAACAAAATTGCAATTCTTAAAAGATAGATTTAACAACCGAATATTAGTAGAGATAAAGGAATATTCTGCCTATATAAAAATATTCGACATTTAAATACGTAATAAAATAAATTGCCAGAAAATTCAAGAAGAGCTATATAAACCAAAACATTGGAATAATTACATAATCGACGAAATAATATTTACGAATTCGACAAATAGATAATATCAATATTCGACATTTGAATTGTAAGTAAAATAAAACCTATTCGACAAAATATAAGAGGAATTCAGCAAAGGATACCATGAATCTTTGGTGGTTGAATGTTCAACACTATTTTTTCTATAGCAAACGGCAATATTACGAATACACTAACTTGCTAAGAAGTTTAAAAGATGAGCCATATACTCGGCAAAACATTTGGATAATTGCATAATAGACGAAATAATTTTCACGTATTCGACAAGTGGACCTCAATATTCGATATTTGAATACGTAGTAAAGTAATTCGAAAAAATATTCAGTTATACAGCAAAAGATATAATACATTTTTGGTGTTTGAGTATTGGACATTATCACCATTTTGATAGTAAACAGTAATATTCCAATACAATAATACAATAAATTACCTGAAAATTCAAGAAAAGCTATATATACGCGGCAAAATATAGTAATAATTCCATAATAAGTCAAAGAATATTCACGTATTCGACAAGTAGACAACCTGAATATTCGACATGAATAAATAATTAGTAATGTAAAACCATTGGCAAAATATTTAGGTGTTTAGATATCTTGATTATTTGATTATTCAATAAAACAGGAACAAACTGTAAATAACAGCAATATAATAATAATATATTGAAGATAAATTCAAGTAAGACGTATAACTAATAAAACAACAGAATTACATAACGGAAGAATATTCAAATATATGACAAACAGACAACTTGAATATTCGACAAATATTTAGTAAAATGAAACCCATTGTTCTAGAGAATATTCAAGTAATAACAGATTCTGAATAATAAAATGTTTGAATATTCGATATCACTATTCATGTAAATAAACAGTAACAGTATAATAACGATAATAAGTACATTTAAAATTATAGTAGATGAAAGAATACTTACATGTCTGACAAACAGACACCGAATATTCGGCATTTTAATAGTAAAACTTGCAACATTAAGTATTCGACACATTATTAAGGTATTTTAAAGAATACATCTTGAATATTTGACGATCGACACTATTTTTGAAAGTAAGTAGTTAATAATATAAATAAATGTAATAAATTGAAACAAATTCGAGAAATAGCGCATATCCAGAGACCTGACAAGTCGGTACCCTGAATATTCGAAATTTAAATATTCCGCCAAATATTTGATCTGTATGTTTAACATTTATGTACATTTAATAGTAAAATTGTATAATACGCAGGTTGGTTTCTTTAAAAAAATGTTGTTCTGTCCATATTTTATTCTATCTGGTTCACAAGTGCGCAACATCATTGTAACGACAGCCAGTACAGACAGAATATTGATGAAACAAATACTGCATTATAAATGAGCTCGCCCTATAAATCAGGCGAATATGAATATTCAACAACTCGCGTCATTACTGCGTAAAAAGGTAAGGATCATTAATAATTCCTTAAAAACAGTCGCACCGAGTCCTTATTGATTTAATTTCGAAAGTTCCCCGAAGCCGTGATCTTCTGACAAAAAATATATATATACTTATATAACGAAATTCCCTTATTCGAGCAATAAAAAGAGGCTTTTAAGGCTTAAGAACGACAGCGACATTTATATAGCCTCGTCGCTTTCATGTATACGTACGTCGTTAGGGCTAATTTTTTGTTTTCACCAATTTGAAATTATGATCGCTCTTTGATGTTAGTTGCTATACACTTTTAATGCAAGGACGGAAATACGTTCGACTAAATTTATTAATTCGTCGACGTCTTCGGTCTAATGGACCGACAATGTCGCATTTTTCCTACGCCCTTTGGCAGAGGATTCGTTCGAATGCAAAGTTTGTGTCGGGGAAATTGGAGTAAGTGCCCGGGAACTGCGAATGCTAAATTAAGTTACGACTTGTCTCGCCTTAAAATGTCGGCTGGGACTGCGTGACTTAAAAAATAATTACGCTAGTTAACACGAAAACTTAATGGGTTTAAATCCGGGGGCAAAAATAACTTGAAATCGATTAAATTTGCAACCGAAAGGGAAAGCAACAACCACATACAGGGTGAATCTTAACTATACTCAACGGCCGAAAATCTAGAATCGCTAGCTTGTAGACAAGTGCGGCGGGCGAAGCGTGGGAGGAGCAACGTTTCATGGGCGTACTAAATGTGAAGACGATCAGATATAAAACATATATAAAAATGATAAAAATAATTATTTTTTAGAAGAAACTGTGAACAGTTTTTGCCAATTTAGAGGTATGAGACAATAAAAATGACAGAGTTATTTCCAAATTTAAAGGTTTTATCTTGTATTATCAATTACCTAAGGTCGAAAATAATAGATATTGACTAATTCACAGGACAGAGATGAGTACGGGAAGTGAGGGTTGCATGATTACCTAGGCGTGCTAGAAGGGTTTAAAACACACAAAATCATCAAAAATAAGTTGACGTCGAGTGAACCTAGCACATTAACAGTTTAAATGATCCCCTCCGTGTCATCCTCTCCACAAATCAGAATGCCTTTCTTTTGGACGGCCATGGACCACTACCACCCACTTACACCTACCTGATGCGCACTCGGCGGCACGAATTCACTTAGTTTTAATTATTTATGGCAAAAAATCCTTAAAAACAGTCGCACCCAGTCCTTATTGATTTAATTCCGAAAGTTCCACGAAGTCGTGATCTGACAAACAAATATATACCGTGTGTTCCCTCTAAGACTTTCAGTGCGAATATCTCAGAAACCATTATAGCCAGTGCGACGAAATTTGGTATACAGACACTAGATGGCGCGTAAAATATGATAATAATATCAATTCTTATACAGGGTGTTCAATTTTTCAGGAATGTTTAAATTGAAGTATACTGAATTATGAACAAATTCTGAAAATTAAACATTCAAAATTTTTAAAATTTAACATAAAAACGCCTCCAAAAAGTACCCAAATTTCATTGTTTTGTCATATAAAACGTGTATAGTCTTGAGCCAAACTTACACAGAAGAAACTAACATCGCTAAACGTCAAAACTATTAATTGTCATTGAATTGTCAAATATTAATGGTATAAAGTATTTTATTGGACATAAACAACACTAAATAATGTATTGAATGCAATTTACGTATGCACGATGGTGTTATTGAGACTTGTCGATAAAAATTTAGACATGAATTGAGCCTTTTGGATATTGGAGCATTGGAGTCACTGCGCCGGCGTAGTCTTCCGTTACAGCTCCGCTCCATTATAAACTTCAGTAAATTGTTAATAATTAGATACCCCCTATTTTTTATTGCAAAATAATTTACAAAAGTGTGTAAGTACCTAAAGAATATCCCTTTTTTCCAAATGCTGTAATAATTATTGATTACTTATTTAGCAACAAATAAATTCGAACAAAACGATTCCTAAAACTTTTTATTATAATGTGAACGTATTTGTCGTTGAACGTCAGAACTGAACCTACCCCAACCCCACAAAAGAAATATTACTAAAGCATAACCTAGAAATGATTGATGTTTGCTGTGTCCACATATTTCAGCACTTCATTAACGTTTCTGATGGATAAAATATGTTTAAGAAGAACTCTTCATCTTTACTGATGCTGGTCTGAGAAGAACCGTACGTAGGCCGCAATTAGAGCAAAATATTTTAATTGCTGTAGGAAACACTTCATCAACGAGCACCCGAAAATTATCAGCACAGTTTAATACATCGAAAACAATAGTACATGAAGGTCTACAAAAACCTGAATAATGTCTATCCAAACCGTTGGATATTGCCTGGCCTCCTCGATCTCCCGACCTAACACCGTTGGATTTTTACCTATGGGGACACCTCAAACAATTGTTTCACTCCGGTCGACACTAGGGAGGAACTTCTACAGAGATTCATGTTTTATTGTGATGCTAAGGAACAATGCTGGATTATTGTTAGTGTTGGGATCACTCGAGTGAAAAATAACTGATTAATCGGTTATTGCAATAACCGAAATCACTCGGTTATTAGTTATATGAGTAATGAATTATTTATTTGATTTTTTTTTCACTGTTCTCTATAGGACTGCCACCTTTTTATATGCGCAAGTAAAGATATTTTTATCTTTTTAAATTCTCAAGTAAGAACATTCTTTGCCTTGTCAAATAGCGTACATCAGTACGTCATATTTAAACATATTATTTTTACATGTTCGTTTGTCATGTATGTAATGCAACATATATTGTTATATATTTAGGATTTGTATTGTTTTATTTTAAATATATAAATATACCCATACAAAAAGTGTACATATTAAAATATATAAAATAAAACATAAACTACAAAAATAGTCAGTTGCTGAGAAATCAAGTTACCATCATTCGAGTTATCAATCGGTTTTTGAAATCACTTAAATACTCAGTATTCGGTTATTGAAATAACTCGGTTTTTCCCAACACTAACTATTGTAGCGGATACAGCAGTCCTCAATTCGTCATGCCCGCGAGTGTATCAGACTACGGACCCCATGTTGAACCCTCTTGAAGTTTTTCAATAATTTCGCTAACATAAACATTTCAAATAGATTTTTCTCGCATATGGTACTCCAAAACCACTTAAGACAAGAATACCTTCTTAAAATAGAATATACGGTTTCAATTTTTATTTTAAAAATGCCAAGTCGAAGATAAAAGAAATTATAACAAAAAAATAATTTTTAGATCAAGCAGCTGTGCGTATAAGAATTAACATAATTAAAATGCATTTTTGGATAAGATGATTTACGAGGCGTAGCAATTAAGTTCCGGGAATTTGTCAATGAAAAAACAAGCAAATTAAATTTTATTAGCTACCTTCACAATAGTCTGCCTCTAACTCAACATAACTATTCCACCGTTGCTCCCACGATTGGAAGCACCCTTGGTAATCCTCCGCAGTTAACCCGTTCAAGCGCCAAAATAGTACTGTGCAGTCAGTGTCTGGCCGGCAGGTACATATTCACGATGAATGCCGTGGATATCGAAAAAAACGATCAACATTTCCTTCAGTTGTGATTTGGACATCTTCGCTTTCGTTGGCCGCTCTCCACCCTTTTCCACCTACTGCTGACTTTGTTTACGAGTTTTGGGATCATACTCAAATATCCAGGTCTCATCTCCAGTGACTACCCGACTCATCCAGTCTCTACCGTTGCTCCGAATGCGGGGCAACAAATCCTCGCAGACCGATTTTCGCATGTCTTTCTGTTCACGGGTGAAAACTTTTGGCGCCATCTTCGCGCAAATCTTTCGCATATTCAAATTTTCATGTAACATCTTGCGAACGGTTTCTTTGTTGACGTTTAACTAGTCAGACAACGCACGAATGCTTAGGCGCCGGTCAACATCCAGTACGAGAGGTGACGGAAGCTCCTTCACGTGGATCGTCTTCTACCGATTCACGCCCCTCCTTGAACCGTTTTGCGGTTTTCGCCAGATTTAACTAAAAATTGAACCGCAACACGTTGTTTGTAATTTGAGTTACTCATTTTCACGACGCCACTAAAAAAGTTACTTCCAAAAAATACACATAAACACAAACCAAACGTGCTATCGACTTCAACCTTGGACTGAAACCGAAAGGAAGGTGCCTCCTCTCTGTAAATGCCAGTTTCCGAGTTTATAACAAAATTCCCGGAACTTAATTGCCACACCTCGTATGTCGAATAGGCATGAATCATTTTTCGAATTTATTGTCTTTGTTTGTCTGTTCTGGACATCCTGTATACTAATTTAAAAATACAGCTATTATTTCATTTTTTATTACTAAGTAATGATTTAATTGAAAATATTCATTTTTCAAAAATAAAATGGCAATTGACCTAATAGAACGCTTATTCGTAACATTTTATTTAAATAAATATTCAGCAAGTACGATAATAAAATCAGCATCCGAGACAACGTATTCAAGGACCGACGCTGCGACGTCCGGGGTCCCATAACAGCAAATCAAGCCACTCTGTCGTAAGAGTTATTTTGACAAAAGACTGAGATCCCGCACTCCCTGACCTTATAAAATATTCCGCAGCCGAAAAAGCTGACATATAATAAATCCATAAGCTACATTATAAAAAGATAACGATCTCTCCAGTGATTTTTTTCCCTTCCGTTATGTATCATGGATGAGTTTTACTCATTCCTTTGTCCCTTCGGGTTGACGGGTAAGTTTCAGCTTTTCCAGTAACAAGCGAATAACGTCGCACAGGCTGAGATGATAATCAGATGTTTCCAAAGATGTACGGATATGTCACTGTTTGTTAAATAATAATAATATTAAGGCGGATTTCGCGATTGAGTGAACTTCGATTTGGAAGGGGCGGCACTTACTTTAAATATACAAAAAATTATATTCTGCCTGTATCATTGATAAAAAAAGTATGTTTATATACAGAGAACTTAGCTTAGTCCAAAAGTGCCTTGTTTAGAAGTTACAGGACTTCAAAAAAAAAATTGTTTTCTTGTCATGGACATAATTAAGAAACGAAACGTCTAACCATGTTGAAATTTGGTACAGTTATGTTTTAGATAAGTACAAGAATTGCGAAGAAGTAAGTAGTGCCGCATATCATAGCGGGCGCTCTCTGATTATCTGATTTTTTCCCATTTAGCATATTATGATGTAGTATATTTCCCTGCTTTATCATTAACAGATAAAGCTACCCTTCAAAGAATTCAACATTCTTGTATACGATTCTCTCATAATTTATAAATATAGATGAATAGGTTTTTATCAAATTGCACTCCATTATACAGGGTGTTAAAAAAAGAGTGTAAAATATTTCAGGAGGTAATAGTATGAACCAAAATAAGCAAGAAAGTCTGGGACGCAAAGTAACGGTTGCGGAGATATGGACCACTATTCGTTTTTCAAACATTTTATTTTATTAGGAATAAACCGGCAAAGGAAGCTTTTAACAAACAAAAAACAAAGTTACAGAAGATGTTCAAAGTGCCCTCCGTCCATTTCCAAGCAGGACATCTTCGTCTCAACGATATTCGAAATCTTTCGAAAACACGCTCCTTGGTTTGGATTTCTTGACGCTCTTGATTAATCCGTAGCTGCAGCTCTTCCAGGCTATTTACAAGAGTACCATACACTAATCTCTTCAAATATCCCCAAACAAAGAAATCTAGAGGGTTCAGATCAGGCGATCTTGGAGGCCATAAAACAGGTCCGGCCCTTCCTACTATGTATGTGGAAAAAGTTTGGTGTAAATGCTCTCTAACGGCCATGGAAAAATGAGCTGGAGCACCATCATGCTGGAACCACATTTGTTGCCTCTAATTCAAAGGAAGGTCTTTCAAAAACTCATACAGTGTGTTCTGCAGAAAGTTGAGGTAAGCAGCGCCTGTTAATCGGTTTGGTAAAACAACAGGACCTAGAAACCTGTCACCTACAATACCCATCCAAATGTTTAATGAAAAACGTGCCTGATGTCCAGATTCTATTAGAGCATGAGGATTTTCGTCGGCCCAAATATGCGTATTGTGAAAATTAAACACTCCATTTCTTGTGAACCCGGCCTCATCAGAATGTTTGCAAGAAAACGAGGGTGTTCAGCATCATGAGGCAGAAACCAGCGGCAAACCAAACGTGCTTGATGATCATTTATTGGATTTAAGGCCTGTACTCGTTGCACATGGTATGGATAAAGCAGTTGCTCGTGAGGATTCTCCAAATAAGAGGACCACTAATTCTTACCTCGGCTGATATTCTCCGCACACTCGTACCTGGATTCTGCTCTACCAGTGCTAGAATTTCTTCTTCTGCTCTAGGAGTGGATACCGACCTTGGTCTTCCGGATAAATGGCACTGTTTGCTCAAGGAACCGGTATCACGCAATCTTTGGTGAATTCTTCCAAACATGCGTTGCGAAGGAATCTGGCTATTTGGATAAGCGTCAACATAAAGACGTCGCGCTTCGGTGGCGTCAAACCTGCGTCAGAGTAACCAGCCATAGTGAAAGAAAACTTGCGCACTGAGAACAACTGTCAAATACGTACTGTTTATTTCACTAAACATCAACCAACTATTATAAGAAAATACACAACGTTTTTGCAAAATAAAAAAGGGGCTAAAAAACATAAAACATTCCATATTTCCGCAACCGTTACTTTGCGGATCCACATTTAGTGAGACTTTTCTTTTGTATATTTACTCGTTTGGTTTGTACACTTTTTTCTTTTATATGTCATGGTTGGTCACATGGAAGAGCAGCTTAGCTGAATGGTGCCAACCACAATACTTATGTTACTGTCAATTTAATTCTTCTAACATGAAATAAAGGCATTTATTATTATTATTATTATTATTATTATTATTATTATTATTATTATTATTATTATTATTATTATTATTATTATTATTATTATTACTATTACTATTACTATTACTATTACTATTACTATTACTATTACTATTACTATTACTATTACTATTACTATTACTATTACTATTACTATTACTATTACTATTACTATTACTATTACTATTACTATTACTATTACTATTACTATTACTATTACTATTACTATTACTATTACTATTACTATTACTATTACTATTACTATTACTATTACTATTACTATTACTATTACTATTACTATTACTATTACTATTACTATTACTATTACTATTACTATTACTATTACTATTACTATTACTATTACTATTACTATTACTATTACTATTACTATTACTATTACTATTACTATTACTATTACTATTACTATTACTATTACTATTACTATTACTATTACTATTACTATTACTATTACTATTACTATTACTATTACTATTACTATTACTATTACTATTACTATTACTATTACTATTACTATTACTATTACTATTACTATTACTATTACTATTACTATTACTATTACTATTACTATTACTATTACTATTACTATTACTATTACTATTACTATTACTATTACTATTACTATTACTATTACTATTACTATTACTATTACTATTACTATTACTATTACTATTACTATTACTATTACTATTACTATTACTATTACTATTACTATTACTATTACTATTACTATTACTATTACTATTACTATTACTATTACTATTACTATTACTATTACTATTACTATTACTATTACTATTACTATTACTATTACTATTACTATTACTATTACTATTACTATTACTATTACTATTACTATTACTATTACTATTACTATTACTATTACTATTACTATTACTATTACTATTACTATTACTATTACTATTACTATTACTATTACTATTACTATTACTATTACTATTACTATTACTATTACTATTACTATTACTATTACTATTACTATTACTATTACTATTACTATTACTATTACTATTACTATTACTATTACTATTACTATTACTATTACTATTACTATTACTATTACTATTACTATTACTATTACTATTACTATTACTATTACTATTACTATTACTATTACTATTACTATTACTATTACTATTACTATTACTATTACTATTACTATTACTATTACTATTACTATTACTATTACTATTACTATTACTATTACTATTACTATTACTATTACTATTACTATTACTATTACTATTACTATTACTATTACTATTACTATTACTATTACTATTACTATTACTATTACTATTACTATTACTATTACTATTACTATTACTATTACTATTACTATTACTATTACTATTACTATTACTATTACTATTACTATTACTATTACTATTACTATTACTATTACTATTACTATTACTATTACTATTACTATTACTATTACTATTACTATTACTATTACTATTACTATTACTATTACTATTACTATTACTATTACTATTACTATTACTATTACTATTACTATTACTATTACTATTACTATTACTATTACTATTACTATTACTATTACTATTACTATTACTATTACTATTACTATTACTATTACTATTACTATTACTATTACTATTACTATTACTATTACTATTACTATTACTATTACTATTACTATTACTATTACTATTACTATTACTATTACTATTACTATTACTATTACTATTACTATTACTATTACTATTACTATTACTATTACTATTACTATTACTATTACTATTACTATTACTATTACTATTACTATTACTATTACTATTACTATTACTATTACTATTACTATTACTATTACTATTACTATTACTATTACTATTACTATTACTATTACTATTACTATTACTATTACTATTACTATTACTATTACTATTACTATTACTATTACTATTACTATTACTATTACTATTACTATTACTATTACTATTACTATTACTATTACTATTACTATTACTATTACTATTACTATTACTATTACTATTACTATTACTATTACTATTACTATTACTATTACTATTACTATTACTATTACTATTACTATTACTATTACTATTACTATTACTATTACTATTACTATTACTATTACTATTACTATTACTATTACTATTACTATTACTATTACTATTACTATTACTATTACTATTACTATTACTATTACTATTACTATTACTATTACTATTACTATTACTATTACTATTACTATTACTATTACTATTACTATTACTATTACTATTACTATTACTATTACTATTACTATTACTATTACTATTACTATTACTATTACTATTACTATTACTATTACTATTACTATTACTATTACTATTACTATTACTATTACTATTACTATTACTATTACTATTACTATTACTATTACTATTACTATTACTATTACTATTACTATTACTATTACTATTACTATTACTATTACTATTACTATTACTATTACTATTACTATTACTATTACTATTACTATTACTATTACTATTACTATTACTATTACTATTACTATTACTATTACTATTACTATTACTATTACTATTACTATTACTATTATTATTATTATTATTATTATTATTATTATTATTATTATTATTATTATTATTATTATTATTATTATTATTATTATTATTATTATTATTATTATTATTATTATTATTATTATTATTATTATTATTATTATTATTATTATTATTATTATTATTATTATTATTATTATTATTATTATTATTATTATTATTATTATTATTATTATTATTATTATTATTATTATTATTATTATTATTATTATTATTATTATTATTATTATTATTATTATTATTATTATTATTATTATTATTATTATTATTATTATTATTATTATTATTATTATTATTATTATTATTATTATTATTATTATTATTATTATTATTATTATTATTATTATTATTATTATTATTATTATTATTATTATTATTATTATTATTATTATTATTATTATTATTATTATTATTATTATTATTATTATTATTATTATTATTATTATTATTATTATTATTATTATTATTATTATTATTATTATTATTATTATTATTATTATTATTATTATTATTATTATTATTATTATTATTATTATTATTATTATTATTATTATTATTATTATTATTATTATTATTATTATTATTATTATTATTATTATTATTATTATTATTATTATTATTATTATTATTATTATTATTATTATTATTATTATTATTATTATATGATTGTGCAACAAATTACGCAACTTCGTTCCAATTTAAGCGTTTCCAACAGCCCTCTAACTTGGTACGCCCTGTACATGGAGCCGACACAGATCCCCTTAAATGGAAGAGGAAACAGACATTAGCCAGTCAGTTTGATGTGTAGGTGCAAAAAAGTGACGAAACAAAAGACTCACTAGAGGTAATGACACTCACTTATTTCGACGACAAAAGCACATCAGCACGCCGGGATTATTAAAGCGCTTTCGCTATTTGGTGCGGCATTTTTTACGCTGTTGCGCCCTTTGAGTGGAAAGACGATGCCATGAGGGCGATTATGCATACCGAATACCCGTCGCCACGCGCGGTCCTTTGGAAGGTTAAATTCTGCTTTAAAACAAACTTTAAAAATACGGAGTCTGACGCAGTATCACTGCTACTAAAACATTTAATTAAAAATTCTTCGTCAGAGATTTGATCCTTTATTAAATATAGTAAATTCTAGAGCCGCTTTCGTCCTGTTTAAAACTGTAATCGCTGGAATTGATCGATAAATACCGGGTGGTGATAAAGCTCCGCACAACACTGAAAATATTTATTTGTAATTTTACTTTATAAATAGGTATATACAATGTGTTGCGTATGATAACCGACACAGGGCAGGTGCATGTGGAGGTCTCAAAATATTGCAAATTAACAAAATATACATACCTATGTACAAAGATAACAAGCACAGGTTACCAGCCTTCAACGTGGAGCCAAATATTAAAAAAAATAATAATATCTCTGAATTACTTTAACTATGGTATATGTTTTCGGTTTATTATTGGTCTTCTTTGATTATGAGTTCAAGTAATTAATAATAATAATAATAACAATTTATTTACCCAAAAAGATACAATAAGAAATATATATTGTACATACAAAATCACATAATATTGAATAATATACAATCTCAGACAAATAAATACAAATCCACTGAAGGCATTGCCTTGTATGTGGGAATTAATATTATACAGTATGCGCCAAAAGTGTGGAACAAATTCAATAAAAACGAAACAATTATTTTTTGGGAAAAATCCTCGAACAGGTCGATTTTTAATTTAAAAAATATATATTTTAGCGTAAAATGTGATTTTCAAATATCATTTGTTTTCGAGTAATGACGTCATCGATTTTTTTTTAAATGGCAACACCATATTTTTTTTCCTTGATTCTGAAAGATCGTTTAATTCTCTATCAGACAGTACTAAAATTTTGCCCTCTTACATAGGAAAGTTTTCGAGTAAATGACGATTGAATGTTAGAAAACGTAAATCAATTAAAATAAAGCAAAAACGTTATCATGTTTAGTTTTTCGAATTCCATAGTTCTTTTATGGATCACGTAGGTGAAAATCTTTGCAAAGTGTCATTGTCACACCGACTTTCTAATAAGTATTGTAAGCGACATAGAAATTATTATTCAATTTAAAGTATTATGGCACATTTAACTGTTACTCAAAGAATTGAAATTTTAATTCTTATCGGATGCGGGAATATGACTAGAACTCAGCAGGAAGTTTGCGATTTATTTAATGAAAAATATCCAGATCGCCCTATCAGCCAATCAACAGTCAGTAAGGTAGAGTATAAATTTAGAGAAACTGGCAATGTTGTAAATGTTCCAAAACCTGGACGTCCAAGCATTAATGAAAATCAGAAACAGAATATTTTGATAAGTATGGTGGATAATCCTCATAATTCCTCACGATTGGTTGCATTAAACAATGACACTAGTCAGAGCACAGTGCTACGTATCTTGAGGAAGGAAAAATATCATCCCTACAAAATTCAACTTGTTCAGGAACTCAATGAAGATGATCCCGATCACCTACAATATCCATCCAAATGTTTAATGAAAAACGTGCCTGATGTCCAGATTTTCTCAGAGCATGAGGATTTTCGTCGGCCCAAATATGCGTATTGTGAAAATTAAACACTCCATTTCTTGTGAATCCGGCCTCATCAGTAAAAAGAATGTTTGCAAGAAAACGAGGATCCTCAGCATCATGACGTAGAAATCAGCGGCAAAAAAACAAACGTGCTTGATGATCATTTATTGGATTTAAGGCCTGTACTCGTTGCACATGGTATGGATAAAGCAGTTGCTCGTGAAGGATACTCCAAACAAGACGACAACTAATTCCTACCTCGGCTGATATTCTCCGCACACTCGTACCTGGTTTCTGCTCTACAGTGCTAGAATTTCTTCTTCTGCTCTAGGAGTGGATACCGACCTTGGTCTTCCGGATAAATGGCACTGTTTGCTCAAGGAACCGGTATCACGCAATCTTTGGTGAATTCTTCCAAACATGCGTTGTGAAGAAATCTGGCAATTTGGATAAGCGTCAACATAAAGACGTCGCACTTCAGTGGCGTTTCCATTAGCACGACCATACCATGTCTGTTAATTCTGCGTTAGAGTAACCAGCCATAGCGAAAGAAAACTTGTGCACTGAGAACAACTGTCAAATACGTACTTTTTATTTCACTAAACATCAACCGACTATTATACGAAAATACACGTTTTCGCAAAATAAAAAAAGGGGCCAAAAACATAAAACATTCCATATCTCCGCAACCGTAACTTTACGGACCCATGTTTATTGAGATTTTTCTGCTTATCTTGGTTCATACTATTACCTCCTTAAATATTTTACACTCTCTTTTTAAAACCCTGTATTATTAATTATTATATTACAATACGTAGAAAAGTAATTAATATTATTGTTTTTGTGTGGGTTTACGGCATTGACGTCAATAAAAGCGACTAACGAAGCTAGTAGAATAAAAAAAAATCTATTATTGATACAGTGCCGCAGCCACTTACTGCCTCGTTTATATTCCGCGCACCGACTCTGCTTTACCCATTGCAGGGCCCCCACTTCGGATTAAGGGTTCTCTTTAATTATTTTTATGAGACGTAAACCCTTTAAGTCCCCAGCTGGGTCGAGTTGAAGGTGTCTTAAGGTTTCCCGGCCCCTTAAATATGGTAATTCATTTGTTAAAGATGCATTAGAGTGGCAGCAATTAAGGCCAGAAGAGTCTCTTTACCTCTAGTTTACTTAATTTATTATAAAAAGCACTCGTTCCGTTTTGCAGCTCGGGAATTATCCGACCTGTTGTGTTCCCTTGTCTTTTTCTCGTCACGACGAAGTTTGCCTTGGATACTAAAATATGGCCACGCGATAGGTTCCTATACGCATGCTGTACAGCGTGTCGCATTTTCATGAGTATCCCAGAAATTATTGAAGATAGCAATAGTCTGCTTGTTTCTGACTTCCAGGGCAAAAATTGACAAACTTGAAAAATTATGAATGTATAAAATGAAATAGGTGGCTGCGAACAGATTGAGTAATAGATGTCCATTCGTGAATACGCTGTCACTTTATTTTTTTCAAGGAATTTAAAAGATTGCATAATTTTACAAATTTTCAATTATCTATTTTAATTGCTAAAGATAATATGGTCGATCAGTGGTCGCGCGGTTTAAGGCGTCGGTACTTGAATCGAGGTGACTAGATCGGTGCGGGTTCGCGCCCCGCTGCCGGTAGACCGTATATAAACTATATTCGTGGAGAGGATTGTTAGCTTGGGTCAATGCGAGAGATTGATACCGGTTGATATTTGACTACCCCCCTAATTAATGAGGTTTTCCAAGTTTCCCTCATTCCTGCACTGAATAGTGGTTAGGGCCTACCAACGTAAGCCGTTCCTGAGCGCAAATGCGGCCTGCTAAATAATAATATGCCGCCCCCTCTCCCGCACAAGTCTCCGACTTCTGGGCTAATCCCTGTGATTAGAATGAGGGTCTTAAATGAAGGAAACATTTGTTCTAGCATTTAGGAAAATATTCGTCTCGTGATATCCTTATCAATTATAGGCTCTACATCTTGTTTACGGATTTTTCAGTTGCATTTGCCAATGATCACTTTACAGCTTTAGCAATTTTTTCTGGAAAATTAAACTTCAAATGGAAAAAAACCTAAATAGTACTTTTTTATGTAGAATGAAAAGCTGCTTTGAATGCACTGCTTCTTTTTAATTTAGTACTAGAAAAGGTCATAGGGGATAGCCAGTTGAACAGAGGACACGTTGTTTAAAAGTCACCAAATAGTAAGTTATGCAGAGGATGTGGCCATAACTGCAAGAAATAGTAGAGAATTAGAAAAGGCAACGAGAAAACTTGTGGAGGAAACACGTAAAGTGGGATTGCAGATAAATGAAGAGGAAAGTAAGCTTTTGAGAATAGGAGAACAAAAAAAGATGGATGTAGTTTGCAGAAGATCAGGAACATGTGTATTTGGGGGCGCTGATAACAGCAAAGTGTGATGAGGAGTGAGAAATGAATAGGAGAATAATAAAAGCAAACAAAAGTTCGACAGAAGTCAACCCCTTAATGAAATCAAAAATTTTGCCCAGAGGAGTAAATTTTAGAATGTACAAAATAATTTTGTGGCCGACAGCGCTGTATGGCTGAGACACCTGGATCCTCAATAAGAAGTCAAGAGAAAACCTATTAAGGTGGGAAAGGGAGATCTTAAGAGGAATTCTAGGGGACAAGAAAATGAAGGAAGGCTATGTAAGGAGAAATAATCACAATGTACCAGGCACTAAAAATAGACGAAATTGTAAAAGCCAGAAGAGTGCAGTAGCTAAGGCTTCTAGAACTATGGAAGATGAAAAGACAGTTAAAAAATTGTAGAAAGTAAACTGAACTACAAGAAAAAAAGAGAGAAACCGAGGAAGTGATGGAGAGAGGCAGTAGCAATAGATCTAAGGGAGAAACATGTAACAGATTGGAAAAGAAAGGTCAAGAACATAACGGAGTGAAGGAAAATAACGCAGCTCTGGGCCTAAAAGATCTGTAAATAGCTTTATATATAGACCATCTACAGCGCCATACCAAATTCCATTAAAATCGATTTAGAGGTTCTGAAGATACAAACAAAATATTAGACTAAATTTGAACGGGCCATAGGCCTTCCAAAATCGGGACAAATAATTTTTCACGTAGATTCTGCACCTCGTTTTTTTTAGTATTTCTGAACCACCCTGCATATAACTGAAGAAGCGACAAGAAAATGTAGAAATTATTTCACGAGAGTTATTTTTAAACATTATGTCCCACCCTACATAGTATCAAAACGAAGACGTAACATTCCAGATATCAGCAGCAATCACACTAAAAGAAGACCGTCTCACATCCATCCGGGGACGCAGCGTTTCTCGAAACATGTGGCCCGGTCGGAAATTATATCTGTATTTAATTATTCAAATTAACCCCAAATAACTACTTTTTGTGGCGCCCCGGGGGTCGATCCGGCCTATAATAAAGTAAAAAGCCCTCGGCCCAATTACAATTAGCCCTAACACACCTCTTAGCTAATAAATTAGCCAATTCCGGCCGAACGGGACCCCCGTCTCTCGCCTGCTCGATCCGCCGCCCCAGGGCCCCGAATAAAAATAATTAAACAACAATGTTTAAACTTGGGGAAGTTCTTACTTTTGAGGCGCAGATGTTGCCGCAGTCGGGATCGTTGCCGGATGGATTAAAACGATTTAGCAATGTCATTACGGCCGCCGCCGTTGCGAGCAGGCGGCCAATATGGAACGGAACACGCCTAACCAGACCGCGGACTTTTCGAATTATTTTGCTTAATAGAAATTAAGCGCGTCAAAAAGTTTGGCGCGGGCGTAAACAATTTAAGAAGTCATTTATACTGGCGGTGCGGCGGGGGGAGGCGGAGGACGGCGGCGCTGGAAAAATGCCGGTATGGAAAATCTATACTCGCCATCCATCAGTTCTGATACCCTTTAATAACAAAACGGTTGGATATATGGGTGTAGCTTCTTTAATGTAGAAGAAATAAAATACAGATTCCTGGGAAGATTCGGAAAAAAGTCTATACAGGATTAACTATGACCAAGTACAAAAATGTTAAGTACGTGAATAGATAGGTACTATAGTCAGCGGCCGAAATTGTAGAGAGTGACTAATCGCTAGCTTGTTGAATAGCGCGGCGGGCGAAGCGTGCGGGGAGCAACATTTCATAGGCGTACTAAATTTAAATGCGATCAGATATAAAAAATATACAAAAATGACAAAAATAATTGCTTTACATAACATCCATTATTTTTAGAGTAACAGTGAAATAACAGTTTTTACCAATTTGGAGACTTTAGATAATAAAAATAATAAGAGTATTTCAAAATTTAAAGTTTTTATCTTGTATTATCAATTACCCAAGATTGAAAATAATAGAGAGTGACTAACTCACAACACAGATGAGTACGGAAGATACGGGTGGGATGATTACCTAAGCGTGCCACTTGAGAAGAGTTAAAGTACACAAAATTATCAAAAATTGGCACTAACAACTGTAGAAGAACACAAAACTACAACGTAAACACAGGAATTGAATTATGACATGACAGCGAAGGCCGTCGTTTTTTACCGTTGTCTTGCTGGTTGCCTACTCTGACCATGTAAACGTGCGGCGGACGGGTCGCATAGGTGGCGCTAGATAAAGATTTAATATAATATCGAAAAAAAATTTTTTCGTTTTATAAATAAGTTTAGAAATTTTTCGAAGGATGATTAGGAGAAATAGGTATAATACAAATACGCGATTAAAAAAAAAATATAAATGCATATTTACTCTGGAAAAAAATATTTAATATCGAAATTACAAAACTCCAATGGATCAAAATAAACCGTTCACATTTCATTACTCCCTGTACTCACTGGGTTAAATTATAAAAAGAAGCTGAAATGTTTTTTTGTATATAAATACAGACAGTAACAAAAAACCCTCGTGATGTCAACAAAAAACAGTCAGAGACATACCTAATCAGTGATCAACAACCGACGATCCGAGTTTTGATCAACCATATTTAAGTCAATAACCTTGTTTTTAAAATGTCTACCCAATGACAAGCGCTGCAGAACTGCTGAACTGCTTAATAATAACACAAATAAACAATAATTAAATTTGCATTTTTATAAACGCCCGGTGTAATCAATAGGAAATCGTGAGAATTTTATAATAAATGCCACACTCGGCAGTATCGGCACAGCTAAACAGTTGGCAGTTCAAATTCCCTTTTTATAAGTTAGCGGCGGAATAAGTCGAATATCGTTGGAGTCCGTTTTCCTATGCAGGCGAGCCCGCCGTCGAACTGTATCTGGAACAGTGGCCCGACTTCTCTCCCTTCTTCATCTAGCAGATACACGCGTGGTAGAGGTTGGTGAACTTCGAATGTTGGTGTCGTCAGTGTAGTTTATAATTATTATTAATAAAATTTGCTATTTGCCTAAATAAAAATGCAATTCAAGTTGGGTAAAGTGAAGCAGTGAAAGACCGCGGTTGTCTTCTACTGAACAGAGCCGTGGAAAAATTTATAATGGACATTTGCGTCTGTGTTTTCCGTGTGCGTCTGTGTAATGGATTTGATTCTGATTCATATTCATAATCAAATGTTTGTTTTTACAGGGCTAGACTAGAATCATCATGGTTATGGTACCTTTGAATAATTTTCTAATAAAAATAACACATTAAACAATAAACTAAATAAACTAAATAATATAATTATTAGGCCAGTAGAAATTAATTTCATAATTAGCAAAATTCATGAGCGTTCCATATACCTTGTTCAATTTCACCTTTATTAATGTAATTTGTTTGTGAGAGAGGAACTAGGATTATGTATTGTATGACCTCAATATTATGTTTATTGTCGTTTTATAATTATTTTAGCGTGTTTTTACTCCTAATGGGTTTGTGTGCGTGCTGAAAAGTCAACACCTCGATGCCCTGATAGACGCCATTTAACAGCCACTGTCCTCGAACAGAAGCATACATTTTATGGACAGAAATATGAATTATGTCATGCCGTATTTTTTAGGCAGAATAACGTTAAAAAATCATGAAAAAAATGTGAGGTGTACGCAAATATCTGCAGAAGAAACAATGTATTATTTTAATCAATATGGCGTTATATCTGTATACGATTTCCATTTTCAGGCAACGCAGTACATACGTTTAGAAGAGTGAATTTGTCATATGTGATATTAAGCATTTTGTGTTAAATGTTGCACAATAGACAAAATAAGCACAGAAGTGTATTTTACCGAACAAATGGAAGGGAAGAAGTATTGCAATATGCCATTATGTACGAATACAGCACCGTGCCAAAAAAATGAAAAAAAAATGCGGTGTACGTCGATGAAGCGTGACGAAAGGAAAACGTTAAGCTCTTCAGTATTACAACATTGTTCGTTTGTGAAGACCATTTTAATAAAATTTAATTGGACATGCAAGTGCCTGTAGATAGGTTTAAGTTCATCGAAAAAATTACAACGTAAAGTTGTAAGGAATCAATTAAATTTTTCTAGTAATGTACCAAAATATATGCTCAGCGATTAGAAAATCAATAAACATACACTTTTTTTCATTAATTGTATTAAGCGTTTCATTACGATTCCAAATAACATGTTCTATATTTACTCCTGCAATGTAAGAGATGTGGAATGTTATTTGAGATTTAAATGTTTAATACCAAATAGCCCAAAAGTCCCGTCAACTTTCATTGGAAAAGTTTTCTTCTAAAGGCTAACCCTGTAGGTACATTACGTACTTAATGCGTAAAATACTTAGGTACTTTACGCATTAATTGTACAGATTAGAATTTTACGCGCGTTAAAAAACTATTTTCTTAATTAACGTACGTAGATAATTTTGGTTAATGGAAACAATGTTTTAAGGAAAATGTAGAAATCGTATTTGCCACGTTTAACTGCTTTTTGTAAGCAAGAATTTTTAAAGATGCCAAAATTCCCTTTAACTTTCATAGGAAAAGTTCTCTTCTAAAGGCTAACTTTGTACATTACGCACTTAGTGCGTAAAATGCTTAGGTACTTTACGCATTAACTGCATAAATTATAATTTTACGCGCGGTAATAAATAACACTTTGTTAATCATTGGACGTAGATAATTCTGTTTAACGAGAAGAATCATTGAATCATTTAAGGAAAATAAATGCGGCGTCGAGATACTTCATGAAAACTGCGGAATTATCTAATTACCGGAGCTTAGCGGCGCAACCTCCTGGCAAATCCCGGCGGTTATGATTCAATGGATCGCCCCGAAAAGGAAAACATAAAACCTAGCCCATATACGAATTACGGAGTACATCCGGCAGAGATTAAATGCCCCGCGCCCCGCCCCGCCCCGCCGCCTCCTCGGCATCCTCCTTCCAGCGCGTCCCGCGGGACTCCAGATTATATCTTTCAGTTTCTACTGAAACATTAATGGTTTTTTGATTTAAGCCCCGTGCGATGTTATACATTCTGATAGCGGCGCGGAAAACAATCTTTGGGAAAGTTTATTTAAACACTTAATAGCCTATCTGGCTAATGGACTTTTAAGGGCCGCGGGCGCGGATAAAATAATCGACTAGCGATTCGGGTCGCTAGTCTTTTTTCCGCCGACCCGATGTAACTGTAAATGGAATCCTCCGGCATCAGTCGTCGAAGGGAGTGCCTGTGGAAAACGATATACGCACGGTGTTCCATAAGTAACGGGACCACTCTGCACTGATAACAATTACTGGTAATATTCCACGGTGGATTGTTGGTTATTTATTGCACTAATGCGATAAAGCGTATTTTTGTGCACGATTTTTGTTACATTATACAGTAGGCATATCGTATTGTTGTGACAATGCTTGTATCCAAAGTAATTCAATGGATGCAGGCAGCATTAAACGAAAAAGTTTGCGCTGGACACAATATTCGGTTAACCGAATAACCGGTTATTCCAATAATCGGTTAACCGAATAACCGGTTACATTGACAGATGGGGTAAACATTTTTTTATGAAGATTTGGCTACTTAGGTAATTCGATACACTTTTCAATGAAAATAATTTCAACGCTATACGACTTCCTGTTATAACAAAAGTAGGTACCAACTTTTTTATTTTAAATGAAACGTCCTGTAATTTCTGCATTTTTGAATTCTATAGTAAACTTTAGTGTCACTTTATAATTATATAACATTTCTCATTTGGCATATACTCGTATTATCAAATATATCATAGCTAACTTTAAGAATTCATATTTCAGAAACAGTGAAAGTGGGAATCTTCATTTTTAGGTCAAGCACGTTTGAATTTCCTCAAGTTTGTCAATTAATTTTGAGGACCCTGTACATGACAGGCTAAATATGAATACATTAAAACGAAGCATAACACCTAATAAAAATAAAGATCACTTTTTTTATTGTTTCTAAAATATGAATTTTTAAATACCTCCAAAACAGTTCATTTTAGATGATAAATGTCATATAAAGTGACACTAAAATTCCATTTAAAATAACAAAATTGGTACCTACTATCGGATATACCACTCCTATACGAAAATATTTTCATTGAAAAGTTCGTACTGAATTACCCAAGGAATCAAATTTTCAGAAAAAAATGTTTACGCTATCTGCCAATCCTTCTAGTTGCATGAATAACCCTGTACATTCTCTACTCGAGTACATCTACTATGTGGAATGATGACGAGGAACTGGGAGTGGAGAAACGAGATTTCTTTTTTCATAGAAAGAAACCACCGAATAATCGATTATCCGATTATTCGGATGTTTGGTTCGAATCAACAGATTTACACTCAGATTATTGAATAATCGGTTATTTGAAGAATCGAATAACCGATTTTCCGGTTTTGTAAAAATCCGAATTGTCCGAAACCGATTAACCGAACTATCCAAAAAACCGATTTCAATTGTCAGCACTAAAATCGGTTATTTAAAGAATCGAATAACCGGTTTTCGGTATTTTGTAAAAAACCGAATTATCCCGAAACCGGTTAACCGAACTATCCAAAAAACCGATTTCGGTTGCCAGCAGTAGTTTGAAGGTTGAGTTTGACTTATTTTTCATTTCTCTTCGCCGCAAACTACCCAAAATGAGTGAGGAGTCTCTCAATGAAGAATTCGCTATGAAAAAGAGCCTGCTGCCTTCGACCTGTGGCGCATGGAGAAGAACACCTTGTTTTTAAAAGAAGAGGTATTTTTCACCTATTTCCACGATATTGCAAAACGTAGCTGTCTATTTAAAGAAATCAAATGTTGGATACAAGTCAACAAAATCAAAGGTATTAGAAAGAAAGGAAATAGAAAATTTTCTCTTAAATTGCTGGTGCCTTTCGCTGCCAAGAACTAGCAAATATGATGATGAATGATATATAGAAGACAAAGGGGATAAACACGAAAACTAATGTTTCAAGAAAATGTATGGTGAACAATGAAGAAACAATTAAATATGTTGATATCTATGCTGTTTTGCATCCTAGAGATACCCCTCACGATCGGGTTTTCGCGGGTGGGTATCAACAGCTTCGGGAAAATGTCATCTAACATCGCTGGTTGCGTAGGTCTCTCAAATCCCAAAGCACAGGACATTGTTTCCGACGTTCTTCTGCCACATTATTGGCCAACGATGGGTGGAAGTCCACAGCGGTAGCTGAGTCATACATTGAGGATTGTTTGGATAACAAAAAGAATATAGCCCACAACATTCTTAAAGCATCAAATCTCTCAGAACTTCAAGACTTGTACGATTAAGTAATATTGCGGTAATTTCAAATCTTATATGCTTCGTCCGTCCATACAAGATAAGAATAATGTGGTGTTAATAAATTAAAATGTAAAGTTTAATATCATTACTTATTTCTTTTATATATTTTTTATTTCAAATTAAAACAAGTAGTTTGATGTACCTCAAGTAAAACTCTCTATCTGGACGTAACCAACAGCATTGTCGCCGTAATTTGCACTAGCGGGTCTATACATATTGTTAACCAGGAAATAAGTTACGTTTAACAGTACCGTAAGTTCACCACATCACCACTGATAATTATGGTAATGTTAAAAACGGAAGTCAAAGCAAGCAGGTGTCTATTATATCGCGTTTTCAGCCACGTGGTTTTGTTTACATTCCATGACAATTTATTAATGGTAATATTTTAATTATTATATGATAATTGACACATGTTCTGACCTCTGAATATGTTTGCAAGATTACCCTGTAATACATTTCAAACAAATATAAAATTCATGCAACTTCCCCATTGTGCCTATGTTAGTTTTTGTATTTCAATAATAAAAATATGAATTATGACAAATATTTTTGGCCCCAAAACATCATTTTTGTAATTCAGAGTTAATGAATGTACCTCCTAGAGGAAATAACAGATAATAGAGCTCACATATTCCCTGGACTAGATGATACATAACAAAGGCTCTCTTTCAAGACAAGTTATTTTATTCCGTAAAACAAATACCAAACAGGAGCTTTATTTGCTGAAATAACATAAATTCTTGTGTGTATATATAGTCGGACGTAATACTTGCACTTGTAATATATGAATTATGAATTTACCAAACTTGCGCCACTGAACACAGCAGAAATATACACCTTTTGTTTTCGTAGCTTTCGGGCCTGTTTTATTAATACACTGACATAATAGATGCTACAGAAACACCGCCGTTGAATGGGCGTATTTATTTTGCTTTTATTAAAAATAAATTAGGGCCAACGCAGTTTCTCCCTTATATTACAGTATCTGGAGTGCATTTCTCATAAATTCCTACAATTTAGACGGAGTATTTCTATAAATTATTTTCATACAGTTTTTTTCAAAGTAACTCCATAAATATTTACATTCGCATATTCAAATTTTCACTGAAAGAACCGCTGTAAATTTACATTACATTTATATCTAATAAACACTGAAAATGTAACGCCAATTTTTAGAAAAGTTCTGTTAATGCGATAATTTTCGGAAAATGTAATTTTGCATTTATGTACAAATACAAATACTATATACATATTTTTCACAAGTTTACTATGATTTAACTGTAATTTTACAGTCATTTTGTCATTGAATTATTTCCGTTGGAATTTTGCAATTTTATAAAGCTATTACACCTTTTTGTGTAATAGCTTGGTAAATTTCTCAAAATTTATTATATATCCACAAAATGTGAAATTTCATTAGGATAGAAAATAACTTTATTATTGTGCATTTAATTCAACTGTAATTTCATTATGTACTCCTAATAACTAAATCAAATGTACAATAATATGTAAATATTTAATGGTATAATTGTAAAATTCGTATTTCATTTGTAATTTCACAACATATTACTGGTAACAAATAACTAAATATAATTATGTATTATAATTAATTTCTTTTAAATCAAAATATGTGTATAAGTAATTTCACAATATAATTTTATATTAATATTTCATTTGTACTTCAGAGTATAATGCTAATAGTACATAATTAAATTTAATTATTTACTGTAATTTTACATTATGGATTTGCAGTCGAATTTCTTATCTTACTTTTAAATTTAAATTTATATACAATAACAAGTAATTTTTACATTGCAATCGTGAATTAAACTGTAATTTAACGAAAATGAATAATGAATTGTAATTTTCTTATTATACTTCTCCTTGATCAAAATAAGTTTACAATAGTAAGTAATTTTACAGGCATTTCAACAACGTAATTGTGAATTCAATTAAATTATAATGTCACGCCGTTTTGTTGGTAACAAGTAAACAAATTTATTTACGTGGGTATTGTAAATGTACAATATACTTTTTCGTAAGATCTTAGATCAAAATAGTTGTAAATTTACTGCTGATAACAAGTAAGCGAACATAATTATGTATGGTAATTTAACACCATGTTTTCCGCATTCTTTCTCACATTCTCTTCAAATCAAAATATGAAATAAGTAACTAAAGCCGCACACGGGTCATTCCATTTGAAATCGTCTAATTGGCAAAGCCGAACCATTTTAGATTTTGGTGTAACTTTGAAAAACTCTACTCTAGGGTCCCAAACAACAAAATTTACACGAGTTTGATTTTTACAAGCGCTTGTTTCCGCCTATTTAAACAAAGACTCTTAAAAATTGCTATTTTTAAGCTTTCTTAATTTTTGCTGTAAAATTTTTCTGTTTGAAGACATTTGAATGATCAAGACGGAATTCAGAGTGGGAAAGATAGTAGTTTCAGTGTAAATGAAGATAATTGGCTCGGACGATCCCTTTGAATAATAGCAGCGTGCTGAATAGTCATTTTTCGTGAATTTCAATCGACTCTAGCGTCTTGTTGAGAGTTACAAATTCATGCTCAGCGGGAATTAAGTATACATATCAGCCACAAGTTGACCTGAGTAGCCCACTCTTTATAGAAGAAAACTTTGATTAAAGTTTTGAAATTTTAAAAAATCCCAATATTCAGGCTATGAAACGAGCGTGTTGACTGCGAGATAAAAATCTGATACTCACAGAATCTATTGTTTTTACCTTCAACTTTAAATGACTACATCACTTGTATTTTCATGTTTAGTGCATGTACATAATTTTCTCGTTGAAAAATTGTTTACAGTTACTATTTTCGATGATAGTTACTTCCAGAAACAATTTTACACCCTAAATATCCATAACTTTATTAAAACTTGAAATATTTTTCATATTTATAATTATTTTTGATGGTAAGTAATTTTAATTCATTAGTTAAAACGTCCAGATTTTTGCCGTAAAAAAAAACGGCTCGTACATGCACTAAACATGAAAATAACAAAACAAGTGATGTAGTCATTTAAAGCTGAAGGTAAGAACAGTAGATTCTGTGAGTATCAGATTTTTATCTCGCAGTCAACACGCTCGTTTCATAGCCTAAATATTGGGATTTTTAAAAATTTCAAAACTTCAAGCAAAGTTTTCTTCTATAAAGAGTGGGCTACTCAGGTCAACTTGTGGCTGAATTTTGTATATGATATGTATACTTAATTCCCGCGGAGCATGAATTTTTAACTCTCAACAGTTAAAACGCTAGAGTCGATTGAAATTCACGAAAAATGACTAAAAAACACTCATTTTCAGCACGCTGCTATTATTCAAAGGAATCGCCCGAGCCAATTATCTTCATTTACACTGAAACTACTATCTTTCCCACTCTGAAAAATTTTACAGCAAAAATTAATAAAGCTTAAAAATAGCAATTTTTAAGAGTCTTTATTTAAATAGGCGGAAACAAGAGCTTGTAAAAATCAAACTCGTGTAAATTTTGTTGTTTGGGACCCTAGAGTAGAGTTTTTCAAAGTTACACCAAAATCTAAAATGGGTCGGCAACAATTTTTATTATTTTCAGACGATTTCAAATGGAATGACCCACACGATATAATCTTGAACTTCTGATCATGAAAGTTGTGCCAAAGATTCCAGCAATTCTGATATCTCTCTTCTCACGTGTGTCTGAACTCTGTATCTACGACCTCAATCGCTGCATTCAGTCGTCTTTTTTCCATTAAAAAACAAATCAGAGCGGCACGAGCTGAATATCAATAGATGGAGCTGAGACAATTTTCAGTAATTCAATTGCCTGCCTAGAAATCAAGTACGCACCATACAAAGGCGTCGTCTCAAGAAGACAAACATAAACAAATACACGGCAGCCTGCTAGATAGCGTAATCAAAATGGCATTAGGCAGTGGCGCAACGCTCAAAATTTACTAACTGGGAACTATAAATGGATAGAAGTAGTTGGTAGAACAAACTGAAAATTGTAAATAAAATAACTTTTTACAGTCTTTTTATGAAATATTATACAGTCGAAGTCGATTTACTTTAGCTAATCCTAAAAAAATTAAAAAATCCACCAAAATCAGTAATAACAAAGACATAGGGTGTCAAAATTGAAAAAATAAATCACATTTTCTTTCTTATATCTTTCGATCGCTTGAAGCAAATTTCACGAAATTTCGTTTATTTTGATCACAGTATTATGCGGTTACAGTATGGCAGTATGACGCAACAATTTTACTTTACTTTTAGATAAATTGCATGCATCATGAGATTTAGACGGGTTTTTCTCAGGAACCATTGCTTCCAGCGACATCAACGAGGTGTACCTTTTTTAACTAGAAAAGATAGGGAAGAAAATTTTTCCAGTCCAAAATGAGATACAGTGTAGCACAAAAAAGTCGTAGCGATTTAAAAGGATTCAAACCATCGTTGGTGGCGCCCTCTAGCAGACACACCAAAATCGTCGACATATTCGAATTTCTTGTACCAAGAATACCAAATTTCATAAAATACGGTCGATGCGATCGAAAAATAATAAAGAAAATGTGATTGTTGATTTTTTCAACTTAACTGTACTGATACTGCAGATCGAAAAAAGCAACATTCGGATAAGGCATATTTAGCTTAATAGCTCTATTTTGAGGTCAGCAATATGCCCTTAAGTTCTGTCCCATTATTAATGAATCACCCTGTATAAAGGTTTCTATTTGTATTCTTAATCAATTCTGAAATTTTTATTTGCATACAGATATAAAACTAATCATTAAAATAAAACAAAATATTATTTTTAGTTTTTCGAAAATATGGCGAATGCGCCAATGTTAACAGGAAATAAAATATACATCAATATATTACTTAAAACAAAATAATATCCTGGGAAATAACAATTATGAGGTTAGAATTAAAATTTCTGAGAAATTAATTCTTAGTATCGATTTCTTGGATCCAGAATTGGACATTTTTGAAACAGTGTATTTTAAACATTTTATAACTGAATAATTTGAATAACACGAATATTATTTAATGGTAATTGGATTATTTACAATAACACCGAAGTATAATGAACAAAAAACTACAAGAATAGGATTCAAAAAACACAAAATTTACCACTATAGTACCAAGTTGACATTGAATGGATCTAACTCTTTAATAGTTTATATTTGTATTCTTCTTTGAACCCTTCTCAAGTGGTACGACCACGAAATGTTTCTAGAATAAGATGTCATTTTCAGAGAAAACACTTCAACGCATTTCATGATGCCAATGAAACATTTTTGATGATGGATGAACAACACACTTTTAAAGAAAGGATGGATAAATTCACTAAAAAATATTCCTACACGTAAGTTCATTCTTTCCTATCAAGGCCTCCTTATCTATTTAGAAATAAAATGTAACTCGCGTAGTGTATTTATTATTGCATTATAATAAAATCTACTGTATTTCTAACAATTTGTTGGTAAGAGACATCCTGCATATTATATTGATTCCTTAAACCTGTATTTTGTACATTTTAACAAGTATAATCTTGTAACCCCAGCAACTTTTTCCATGACATTAAAAGTATAAAGTTTTTTCTCTTTTCAACTTCATTTGGCGACGCACTATAGCTACAAAAATAATATTAATACATTTTTAAATTGGTATTCAGGTTAAACAAAATGAGAATATTTGATATCATTCATTTCACATACATTTTTCTTAACATGTGCATATTGTTCATTATTTATATACTGATTTTTAAATTTTTGGCACATTGATATTCGATCATATATTTCAAATAATGTTTGTTATTGAAAAAGATGTCTCTATGCATATTTTTCGTTGTAGTTATAAAGATAAGTACATATATTTAAATATAAGAAACTTTAAATTATTTACATATATTTTACAATTTTAACCTAAAAAATACAATGCAGAAATCAATACAAATTATAGCGTCGGAAATTTACAATCAAATTTAGAATAATAGTTGTAAAATCACATAACATAACATGGAATTTTATCCATGTTTATGTCTATAATATTAGAGTATACCTATTTCATTTACAAAATTGTCATGCAACTTTACAAATTGCCAACGTAAAATTATGGGAAATACGAGGTGAAATTACAGGAAAATTGATATCAATGTATTTCAATTTACATAAGAAACACCCTGTGTATTATTTGTAGCCTGCGAGTGCCTAATATTTCTAGCTATGGATACAATCTGCAATTTTCTGCTCTGGCACTGTATAAGTACACCTATATAATCCTCTATATCAGCCATATATTTCCCCGTAGCCTCCGGGGGGATATTTCCGCCATTTTTATGCTTAAATGTGTATTTCCATCGCCTTGAAATTCGTATATCGCCGGAAAATTGCGGGTTTAAGTACTTCCTTGTAAAAAATAGTGTCGTAAGGTACCTCCGAGCTGGTATTTATTTTCGGATTTGCTTGATAAAGGAAAATGACCTGCGTAGAGTGTAACGTATAAAAAGTGCATAACTTTTATGCAATATGGAGACAAAATGAAACAATATAGTTCTGTATATTAAGCGACTTGTTTCAACGACTTTTCTAATCTCAGTTGTATATAGGGTTAAGTATGACTAAGTACAAGACAAACATTAATTTGCTATTCTAAATCTACAATTTACCAATTATTTTCACATACTTATAAATATAAGTGAACTATCTTATATACAGAACTATGTATGTAAGTTTATGTTATAACAATATTTACATCACCAGTTAAATTAAAGAAAAATACGTATTTTGAAAGATTTCTGTAGAGCTTAACCACCAGGAATGAGGGAAACCTGGAAAACCTCATTAATTAGAGGGGTAGTCAAATGTCGACCGGTATTAATCTCACAAGCTAACATTCTACCATACCCGCAGAGAGAGTGCCAATTATCTCCACGAATATAGCTGATATACGGTCTATCGGTTGCGGGGCTCGAACCCACACCGATCTAGCCACATCGATTCAAGTAGTGACTGAATATTTGCAAATACCAAGGAAATATAGTAATGTTTCAAGAATTATGTAGTGTTTCCAGCGAAAATATTTTCAAATAAGAATAAAATACATTGCAATACATTTTTAGATGACGGGTGAAACATTTTACAGAGGATGTATAATTTAAATTTAAAGGATGGATGGAAGTTCCACTAAAAAAATCTTTCTACACTATTTAGAAAAAAAATGTGACTCGCATAGTGTATTTATTATTGAATTCTAATAATTATTTTTAATAATTTGTTAGTAAGAGATATCCTGCATATTATATTGACTAGCTTAAACCTATAGTTTTGGACATTTTTACAAGCAGATACTTCTTTCCATGTTATTAAAATTTAAACATTTCCCTCTCTTCAACTTCATCTGTCGATACACTCTCCAGATGGCTTCAAAAATTATACAATACATTCTTAAATTGGGTGTTACACTACTCAGGTTAAACAAAATGTAAATATTTGAACTGGTTCATGATCTCTTTGGTATATACATTTTTTTAACATGTGCATATTGTTCAATTTTTTACACATCGATATTCACCCATATATGTGAAATAATATTAGTTATTGCAAAGTTTTCTATATGCATATTTTTCAATGTTAGTAATAAAGGTAAGTATATATAATATATAAGAAAATTTAAATTATCAACTCAGTAAAATTACATATATATCATCATTGATTTGGTATCCTATTTATGAGAATCAATCTTCTGGTTTGGAATTAATTCGGCGCAAATTTGTAAAATATCTTTCTTCTAAAATTACTGGCGTATATCCTGAACAAGGTTATGATCATGAGTTACTGTTATCGACCTTTTATATTCCTTCACTAGGCGTATTATGTGTAGTGTTATATTTTTATTTAAACTATTTAATAACAACATTGATTGCTCTTTACTTTTGTAACGTTTTTAATATGAGAACAATTCACCAGTATATACTACGTCACTTACTTTTAATATTATATCTGGTCAATGTGACATTAACCACAGTGGTATTCATCCATTAAAATCAATTGTATCTAACAGCTTTATATTATAATTTATTTTTAGCATTCTCTCTTTATCGCAATTTGTTTTTGCTTTATAATAACCATTTTTTTTTATTTTTCGAAATAATTTCTAATTCAAGTACCTATTTGCTTATATGTAACATTTTAAATATGTTGTTACTACCTACTGACTTTTTGTATTCATTTAGCACAACATTTTTTCATAATTTTTTTGTCCTGTAAGTGGAAGTTTTCTGTTGGGCAAATAAATGAATTATTATTATTATTATTATATCTATATTATACAATTTCAACCCAAAAATTACATTGTATAAATACAAATATGTGTACAGTGTACTTATTTCATTTACAAAATTATTATGTAATTTTACATAACTTCACACTGGTCACAAGTTGCCAACGTAAAGTTATGTAAAATTACAACCAATTTTTTTTATCACCTGCGGATTCCTGTTTATATGGGTGGTTTTCTTTCTGTGCACGCACGTGCACGTGTCGACTCGATCTCGCCCCCGTTCGCGGGTCCCTCCGCCGCTGGCCCGCCCGCACCCGTAATCAAATCCGTAGACAGCCGTGCACGGTGTATTAAGCTGGTATGCGCCCTCGCATGCCTCCGGCGCCCCGGCCGGAACAATCCGGGCTCTGCGGTGGCCAGATTTTCTAATTACATCAAATGATACAGCCGAAACTATTTAGAAAGGGTTGCCCGATGCCGGCGTCCCCCTCGCCCACCCCCGTAAAGTTCGCGAGATATGTCGGCGGCGGCGGATCGTGCCGCCCGGGGCCAGAGGGGAGGCGGTTTTTTTCCCCCATTCAATTGAGGATGTCACGTTTGGTGTTTTGGCGCCCTGGTAACGCGGAGTTGCTGACGTGGAGGTCGGGGGGTGTCTTCTAGGGGTGTGCGTAAAAAAACTGAACCGTTCGACACGTTCAAGACAAAGTGTAACAGGTTAAATGTTTCGGATTTATTTGTTTTTGAAATCTCGTAACACACAAGGAAGTGTCTAAGAAATAATACAATTTAGAGGGTGTGTCTTTTACAATATACAGTGTCTACCACTTCCCAGGCCTTCAAAACCTTCTAAGCCAACTATATAATTTTTAAGAAACAAATTATTTTTACAAAATGATAGCCTTTGAAAATTTATTTTCATGGGCGGTTTTTTTTCATAAACACGCGGTATACAAAACTATTATGTCATCGAATAGGCTATGAAAAGAGCTTTAATTTGACATACGGGATGACGGAATACGGTATTTGTACTGTAGTTTTGTTTAAAATGGTAAAATCATGATTGGCTTTCAAATTGCAGTGATATGAAAACGCAACACTATCAGGACATATTTATGATAAGTTAAACATAAAAAACGACACATACGTTTGGTTAAATTGTAAAGTTGCACACAGGAGGAGTTGCAGGCCATCAAAGTGGGGCCAAATATTTCGAAAAAAAAATATCTGAATCACTTTTGTTTGTTTGTTATTGGTCTTCTTTGACTATGAGTTTTTTCCATTGATCGAATATAAAGAGAATGATAATGTCCTGTCCAGAATTTTTTTCTTGTTAAATTTAAAAAAGATATATATGGTTTTCAAGAAAAAATGCATTAATTAAAACAAGATTTTAATACTGTTTATTGGAAGAAATCAAAATGTCAGTAGTAGGCTTGGTCTTTAAAATTTGACAGTTAGTAATAAAATTATTTTATTTCTACTACTGTTTGTTGTTGAAAACAGTTGGAAAATTTACATTCAGGGAACAAGTTGACATGTTACTTATACTAGGTTTTTGTGAAGGAAACTGTGTGGAAGAATATCATAGATTTCCAAATCGAGTGATTCCTCATAGAGAAGCATTTTCTAAATAGGATTTGATAATATTTTATAAATCTAAAAAAATTATTTTAGCTCTAAAAAATGTACATTACGCTCGTCGCTTTCACTCTAAAGTGAAATAAGTCGTACCAAAGTATCTTATTTTCTCGATTATTGAATATTATTTAATTTAGGAGCACTAATTTTAATTCTAGGGGCGCTAATCTCCTCCCGCTTCCCTCTAAACACGCTTATGAGGGTGGTGCGTAAGACGAAGCACAATACGCACTAATACGTACGTAATTTATAATTTAACTTACACGTTTATTGACTTTTCAGTTCGGCGGGTTCGGTAGGATCTTGACATTTAATAAATCATGACACCCTCCCCTGCGACTACGCCTCATCCGCCGAAACTCGCCTAAAGAGCGGCTTGCCACCCTGCGACAAGTCATCCCAACTTGCCATGGACATGTTGACAGCGCGGTAATGCCGCCGTACATTGTTATGCCTAGCACTTCGCCAACTCACCCGAGATATGTGACGAAGTTTTAAAATCTTAAGCTCCGTACATTAGGGCCTGCGCTCGAAGAACATGCATATTAGCAAAGTTGGCTGGTAATGGACCGGGTAAAGATTCGGGGGTTCCTAGTGCTCCAGGACGTGATAATGTTGCTGCGGGGAACGGAGCGGAAGGGGCTAGGATACCGTTGCTTATGGAGGGGTGGTACGAATGCAAGTGGAATAAAAACGACGCACTAGCATTTGGATGCAACATTTTAATTATCTTTTCGTAAAATCGTTGCATAATAATGATATTTCGATTGTCATTTCAGTATCGAAATGAGAGTCTTTTAGGCACATGTGCAACAACCTTATAGACAACTTAGTTAAAGTTGTTTAAATAAAATAGTCTAGAGATCATACTAGCAAAAGCAATCGAAGATTATGTCGAAGCTTCGCATCGCTTGCCTAAAACACCATTATTACGCAACTTGTATCGAAAATAGCTGTTCTGCTTGTGTCCATTAGGGCTTGACAATACTAGTCTAAGATCCCACTATAAAACGACCTTCACCGAGCTGGTTAATGGATGAAAAGTATTTTATATCCAATTAAATATGTAAATAAATATATTGCAAATGGGTTGTCTAAAAAAATTCAGTCTAGAATATGTTAATTAACAATTAAAAATTATTATTTTTTTAAACATTTCACTGGTTTGGTTAATAGACAAATTCCATACCAATCGAAAGTATGAAGCCCATAGAATATGCAAACGTTAGGTTGACTATTTTTTTCCCGTCACAACTATTGGGTAGGCAAGTATAAACAGGTAAATCGATATTAATAACTTGCACCGGTGTGGTTAATAAATTAAAGTTAAATTAAAATAAAGATTATTTCATTACCAACACGGTGGTATAGGGTTGTCTGCGAAAAATCAGTCCTAAATTCCGGTTGTCGAGTTTTAAAAAGTGAAATATTCCCCAGCGAACCATTCCATGCGATAGAAGAGTACACGGCATTGCAGCTGTGTGTAGTTCGTCTATACCGAAAACGAAGACGATCCGTTTATCCGTTTCTCCAAAAAATCGTCCGGGGGCGGCGGTATTATTATTATTTTGCCCTTAGGAACCCCTAACGCGAAGACGGACTAATTTTCGATTTGTCGCCGTGAGATGTGTGGAATTTTTTTTTTACTCCTAACGACGAACATGAGGCTAGGTAAACGGCGACTGTGGGACGGGATCGGAGGTTTCCCGAATTCATAACTGAGGGGTGAAGTATCGAAGTCACGAGTTCGAGAAATCGACCTTTTCTGTTTCATTTCGAATAAATTTCGAATGTTTTTTATGAAAATATGAAAAAATGCTTCTATAGAATTTTTTGTACAAACAACGGTTTACGAGTTGTGCGGCAAAATACCACCGTCCCCGGACTTAATTAGATTTTTTGAAGACTTGAAATGATAATATGACGTTCCTGCCGCCCCTCCGGGACGGCCCTTTAAAACACGAAATTTGTCTAAAATCATTGAAATTGTTTTGTGGCTTCTTCTCCACCTTACCTATCGAAAAGTCTAAAAATGTATTGTTTCCTTAAAAAAAATTCGTAATTCGGGGCAGCAAATGGATTATTAGAAAATTTTATTTTTTACGGGTTTTCTATCTCGACATATCATTAGTAGGGTCGAAAATGTTGTTTTATTGTCATTGAAGGGCATTAGGGCTTCCTAGGGGCAGATTAATAATAATAGGTACCGGATAAACGAATCGTCTTCGTTTTCAGTATGGACGAACTACACACAGCTGCAATGCTGTGTACTCTTCTGTCGCATGGAACGGTTCGCTGGGGAATATTTCACTTTTTAAAACTCGACAACCGCAATTCAGGATTGATTTTTCACAGACAACCCTATACCACCGTGTTGGTACTGAAATAATCTTTATTTTAATTTAATTTAAATTTATTAACCACACCGGTGCAAGTTACTACTATCGATTTACCTGTTTATACCTGCCTACCCAAGAGTTGTGACGGGAAAAAATAGTCAACCTAATGTTTGCATATTCTATGGGCTTCATACTTTCGATTGGTATGGAATTTGTCTATTAACCAAACCAGTGAAATGTTTAAAAAAAATAATAATTTTTAATTGTTAATTAATCATATTCTGGCCTGAAATTTTTTAGACAACCCATTTGCAATGTATTTGTTGACATATTTAATTGGATATAAAATACTTTTCATCCATTAACCAGCTCGGTGAAGGTCGCTTTATAGTGGGATCCTATACTATACTACTTTATGATACTATGTCAGAGCGGATGATGATATATCATCCATATCAGAGAAGATGGTGATAGAACGAATATGTTACTGAAACTTAAGATTTAGATTTCTGCCTCTCATACAACTATTCACAACACAACTAAACCATACACATACTTTATATGTCTCTTACCACTTTAATTTTACTGAACTAACTACAATATGCACAACGCACATGATTGTATAGACAAGCCGACCATTACTGGATCGGAACGCTGTAGGCGCATGCGTTGGAATGTGTTTACCATAACTATCTCTGTAAAAATCCATAATACTGGTAATTTTTATTAAATTTACAGGATTTTACACGATTTGCTGCTAAAATTTCAGTGAAATAGAACTATTACAGTATTTAAGTGCCATTTCAATTAATATTGTAAATTTGCTTAATATTTGTAAAATTACATGAGACAATTATAAAATTACGATACTAATATGGTAAATATTATGTAAAAATAAATAATTTATTTGAAACTATACAGACACTTTTTAGAGTGCATTGTTGACATTAGTGCTGGCAAAAACCGGAAAAAAGTGAAACCGATTAACCGGGTTCCGTAAAAACCGATTTCAGATAAAACCAGTTACCCGAATAGTGGTGAAAACCGGATAATCAAAACCGGTTATTCAAATATTCCGTTAACCGAATAATCGGTTATTTCAATAATCGGTTAACCGAATAACCGGTTAGATTGACAGATGGGGTAAACATTTTTTTATGAAGATTTGGCTACTTAGGTAATTCGATATACTTTTCAATGAAAATATTTTCAACGCTATACGATTTCCTGTTATACCAAAAGTAGGTACCAACTTTTTTATTTTAAATGAAACGTCCTGTAATTTCTGCATTTTTGAATTCTATAGTAAACTTTAGTGTTACTTTATAATTATATAATATTTCTCATTTGCCATATACCCGTATTATCAAATATATCATCGCTAACTTTAAAAATTCATATTTCAGAAGCAGTGAAAGTGGGAATCTTCATTTTTAGGTCAAGCACGTTTGAATTTCCTCAAGTTTGTCAATTAATTTTGAGGACCCTGTACATGACAGACTAAATATGAATACATTAAAACGAAGCATAACACCTAATAAAAATAAAGATCACTTTTTTATGGTTTCTAAAATATGAATTTTTAAAGTTAGCTATGCCATTTTACAAAAAGAAAATCGAAATACCTCCAAAACAGTTCATTTTAGATGATAAATGTCATATAAAGTGACACTAAAATTTATTATAGAATTCAAAAATGCAAAAATATACAGGGCGTTCCATTTAAAATAACAAAATTGGTACCTACTACCGGATATACCACTCCTATACTTCCGGTATAACCGGAAGTGGTATAGCGTTGAAAAATTAAAATATTTTTATTGAAAAGTTCGTACTGAATTACCCAAGGAATCAATTTTTGTTTGTAGTTGCATGAATAACCCTGTACATTCTCTACTCGAGTACATCTACTATGTGGAATGATGACGAGGAACGGGGAGTAGAGAGAAACGAGATTTCTTTTTTCATAGAAAGAAACCACCGAATAATCGATTATCCGATTATTCGGATGTTTGGTTCGAATGAACAGATTTACACTCAGATTATTGAATAATCGGTTATTTGAAGAATCGAATAACCGATTTTCCGGTTTTGTAAAAATCCGAATTGTCCGAAACCGATTAACCCAACTATCCAAAAAACCGATTTCAGTTGTCAGCACTAAAATCGGTTATTTGAAGAATCGAATAACCGGTTTTCGGATTTTGTAAAAAACCGAATTATCCCGAAACCGGTTAACCAAACTATCCAAAAAACCGATTTCGGTTGCCAGCAGTAGTTGACATCGCTTCCTTATAATATTTCAAGTAAAATACCCGCTTTTCCATATACAAACACATTTGTAAACCGCCGCATTATTTCATAAACATTATCCTCATTTTCCGGTTACTTTCCCAAAAAAATAAACCGGGGACGTAATCCGGGCTGGCGTCCGTGGAATTACCGAAGTCATTTAGCGCAAAAAGCTCAGCCGATACAGGTAATCGCGGGCCCCCCGAGCGCGATATTTGCCCGTATTGCGAGCGAGGCATTTGTATTATGGCCCAACTAATTATACCGAGGGGTTTACGGCGGGGATCTGCGACAGTCTAAGCCCGATGTAGGCCCATAAATCTGAAATATGTAAGACGACGCATTAAATTACGGAGTAAATTGATGCCGCCGGTACACCTGTGCTCTGATATGCCAACCTGATGCCAAAAAATGTCTCCTGCGGCGGAGACGCGAGATTGCCTCCCTACAGGGCGGCAAACGATATTGTTTTTACTTTTATACACGACCCGGCGTTAAGATGCATTTTATAGTGAAAATTTTCTAGCGATAAGTGTCACTTTGACGCCCGCGGGCCTTATTAACGCCCTCGGGCGTCAATTACAGTAGTTAGTACTCTATTTTTATTGAAGTAAAATATCATTTTGTGTACTATATTTTATGAAAAAAAAAAGATAAATATACACAATAAATTGCAACTATAAATGAATTCTTACCTGCAGTGTCATTTATAGATTTAATAGCGCGTCGTCCAGGGCGAGAGGTCTGCGTGTAAGTACCTGCTGTAACGTAGGTCGCTTCCTGCAAATCGAGCCGCTTAGGCCGAGCAGGAAGTAGCAGACAGGGTGTTTTTAAATTAAGTAGCAAAGATGAGACCACATATTCCTTAGATGAAAATAAATCGAATTAACTTAACATATCTATACCCCAAGTAGCATAATAAAAGGGTGTCCAAGTTAAAATTTTATTTTCGATATTTGTAGATAACTTCTTAAAAAATCCAAATATTTACATAAAATTTGTAGGGGTTGTTGCGGGAGAAAAATTCAAATTTGCTTCTAATTTTTCCGTCACTAGTAGAGGGCGCCACTTATGGCACATCATGTTTCTTTTAAATGGCACAACTTTTTTGCTGCTTAGTGTATCGATCTGACTTTTGAAACAATCGATTCTCCTATCTGTTATATTTGAAAAAAGTATACCTTGTTAAAGTCGTTAAGAGTAACAGTTTTCGAAATAATCTTATTTGAAATATTCAGTGTACCGATAGAAAACTGTTATCGTTTCAAATAAAATGCCTTTTCTACTGAAAATACAGCAAAATGCTACTTGAAAAAGTTGTTCAGAACGGCAAATTATGGAGATGTGCAAAATTTCAAAATGAGTACAACATTTAGATTAACCGTTTGGAGAGTTTATAGAATAAATTGATCAGATTTTTATCTTTTAAAAGTCATTTCAACATTTTAAATAGTAATTAAAATGATGGCAGAATAAATTTTAATTGTATGTCTCTTGAGAAACGTCGAGTCGTAAGAGGGCAATCCAACGAACTGTCAAATCACTTTAAAAATGGCGGCTGTAGGACAAACAACTCGACATATGACAAGCAGAAATTTGTGATTTTGTGTAGAACTGTGTGTTTGGCTCATTATATTTTATACCTATTTAGGAATACCAAGGATAATTCAGACTATCATAATGGTTTTGTTTTGTTGTGTTATGAATTGTTGAAGTAGAGGACAGCGAGAAGATCAAGTTAGATTTTTTAGGATTCCTGCTGCATTGAATTATAGACATAGAACTGATTTCAATGAACTCTCTCATATAAAACGGCAAAAGTGGCTTTGTGCAATATAACGGCAAGACCTAACTCAAGAAAAAATTAAATACAGTGTCGTTTGTTCAAAACATTTTGTATCGGGTTAGTTAATAAAAAGTTATATACAACAATTTAAAAGCATATATTTCAGGTAAACCGGCTGCTTTAACAGATAACTTACATCTTGATTGGATTCCTACATTGCATTTGGGTTATCAAATTACCACTGCAACGTTGTCAGAGACCAAGATGGGTAGATATAAACGAAAATGTAGTGTTGTGCTAATGTTTTCTGAAGTTTTAAGTATCTGCAATATTTATATGTAAAAGTAATATATACCTACCTATGCAGGCCCCGATTTTCCATTGGGCACTAGGCAGGGCCCTGCGATTAGTGGGGCCCCCTAGTTCCTGCTAAATCAGCAACTCTTTCATATCATATTAGAAAGTGTATTATAATAAGAAAAAGTGGGTTTATATTTTAGGTAAAACGTTCTAGTTGCTGAATATTCGTAAAATTATTATTATTCTCAGTATTCACTGCACTTCGGTATATCTACAAATTTTTTCTTTCAAATGGGTCGAGGCAAGAAATAGTTGACTAATCAAAAATGAACTTGGTGCAATAAATTTTGATTTTCCCTGCTGCTAATGTTTTTTATTGTGCTGTAACAAACTTTAAATTATTATTGCAATGCCGCAATTATTTAAAATATCAAAAAACCAATTGATTATTAAACATTTTGTACTATTTATCTATGTACCCAATTTTTTTAGAATTGTATATATAACTTATTTTTAATATTTTTTATTAAATATATTTTAGATATTTTCTATCAAATGAACTTTTATTTATTATTTGTAATTTTTGTCAAAAATATGTGAATTGAAAACAGTGACATTATTAAGAATTTCAAGCCCCCGCAGAATTTTTCTTTAACTGAAATTAAATTCTGCCATGTATCTATGCATAAATAAGTAATTGTTAAAATCAAATTACGTACCTCTGTAATAGTTTACTAATTAATTATATATAACTGCCAATATTGTTATCAATATATTTTTTTATTAATATTATATATAGTATTCTCCAGGACCCTGAGTTGCTAGGGCTGGCGGGGGTGTAATTATGCTACTAGTTGGAGAGAAAAAAGAACTTAGGTACCTATTTATAAATAATATATTTAAAACTTGTACACTGTATTTAATTTTTTTTTTTGAGTTAGGTCTTGCTGTTTTATTGCACTAAGCCACTTTTGCCGTCTTATATGAGAGTTCATTGAGATCAGTTCTGTCTATAATTCAATGCAGTAGGAATCCTAAAAAATCTAACTTGATCTTCTCGCTGTCCTCTACTCCAACAATTCATAACACAACAAAACAAAACCATTATGATAGTCTGAATTATCCTTGGTATTCCGAAATAGATATAAAATATAATGAGCAAAACACACAGTTCTACACACAGACCAATAACTAAAAGTTCTACACAAAAGCACAAATTTCTGCTTGTCATATGTCGAGTTGTTTGTCCTACAGCCGCCATTTTTAAAGTGATTTGACAGTTCGTTGGATTGCTCTAGTGAGAAACATTATATGGATTGTTTGTAATTATTTTTAAGTTATACAACTGTCAAATAATGATTGTTATGATGATGATAATGTTTAAATAAATAAGTAAATTTACGTCAGCAGTTAAAAACAAGTCGCCAAATTCGTGCCAATATTAGTACAATAGATTGTACATGTTCCAATTTTATCTTCGGAAGGATAAGGATCTATCTCAATAAAATTGTGCTTACTAAAAAAATGCAAACATTTCAAAAAAGGATTGCCAACAAGAAAACATTGTATAGTGTCCATTTTTCAAGTAAATGTGTTCATTTCCGATTTCCCAAATTTCCTTTTACCGTATGACTGATGATACATGTTGTTGACCATACATAAAAATAATATTTTCGATATATCAGACGTCCAAGCTATTCTCACACGATGCCTGAATTCTTTCAGAGAAATAATAGGATTGGGTGAAAGTTATACTTATATTAAGTGTATTAATTAAGTATTAATATAAAGGGTATGGCGTGTATAATGTATACAAATTAAAATACCGTTTCCTGACAATAATTATAGAATAGTAAAGTCTTATACGAAAAGGTCTATTTCTTTTTCTTTTTTTTTGGAAATTAAAATTCTTTTAATCATTCCGTGTTATTTACTGAATATCTGGGAAACGTTTTTATGCAACCTTATTTTTAGGTCATACTAAAAGAAGGTTATCTAGATTGCCACAAAGTACCAATGCAAATTTTGTATTTCATTATTAAGTCAGTATTAATATTAAACCATTGCATCCAGGATCGATGCATAATTGAAATTTAATTTACTTGAAAACAAACGCAATTAACTTTTTTGTATAACATTTTTCTGTTACAAATATCGCCAGAAAAATACTTTAATTTTTACTCATTATACTTACCGCACCCTGTATAAAATCATGTGCTGTTTCAAAATATGGTATTGCCACAAATAATTATTAACAATTTTTAATTCGCTTTCTGATGCGACGTATTACTTTTTTTCAACAAACAAATTTCTTATTTAAAAGTGCCATATATGGTTCAAAATTGTCAAATCAATTGTGCAAAGGGGGTATAGAAATATTTGTTATAAAAAGGTTTGTTTTTTCTACACTTCAATAATTGTAGAAAAGTACGGTTAAATTAAAAAAATAATTGTCACAAATATTGTAACACTTGGTATATAGATATGTTTGTTTCAATCGACTCAAAATCAAATATTCTATCACCTAAAATTATTGTTAACGACTGTATATTATTTTTTCTTATTCTGTAATGCCCTGTATATAAATAGTATAAAGGGCCAGATACGGTCTGTTCAATTTCAACTATGACAATTTATTGAGGGTTGCCTAAATATGTGACGCCACCGTAAACGAGTCTATTGTAATATTCTTTTCCACCGTGTAAAGGAAAATACAACCTCAAGTTTTTATCCTACTTTAATGGCTTTTAGGGATTGTTCCTTAATTGTTTTATGTATCTATTTTTCGCTTTAAACTGATAGGTATACAGTGGTGGCCTACGTAACTGCCACGGCACCTGCAGAAGAGGGTTTACGTGTGACAGACCGGCTTTACTTAGAATATTAATATTTCTCCTTGCCTCGCCGGGGATGAATGTTACAAATTATTTTATTACGGCAACAAATTCTGTGTCGTTTCAGACGTAATGTCCCGCATTTACTCCCTTATCTTTAGGACAAAAAGGCGTGAAATTTCACAGAGAATGATTGGATGATGACTTGTTAATTGCGAGATTAATTTTCTACACTTAGTTAGAAACCAGGATTGTTTTTTTATCAGGATGTATTCTAAGATAAATAAAATCCATTCAAAATTGCGAGACCCTGCATAAATATGGTGACATCTAGTGTTTTATATACAGGGTGATTCACTTAAAACTCCCAAGGCCTAACAGGGGTAACTAAAAAAGAAGTGTAGACTGTAAAGGCAGCGAGCTTTTAGGCATTATAAATGGTTTCAATTTTCTATGCAGACACCATTGTAATAGTCCAGATTCTGGTGATACCTACTATAAAACGTTGTTGGTTTCTTAACATTGTTTGTGGAACATTTTTTTTTAGACGAATAGTTTTCGAGAAACAATATACTTCGGCCATTGTTATATCACTGTATCAGCAAATTATGTGTAACACAAAATGATACTGCGCACGCACTAAAAAGTACCTGAAATAATAAAAATACCACGATTCGTTTACGTACGTGTTACGTTGTTATTTAAGGTTAAGGTTATAAGCGAAGCGTAATTTCACCAAAGACAGCGCGCAAGTTATCATATGTCGCCTATCGATGATGTATGGTGAAATAGTTCGTTGTCTTATTAGGGTAGGTTAGGGTTGCACAAAGTCGGCTTCAAGATTTGCAATAACTTTAATGGTTTAAAAAATATTTATTAGAACAATATTTTATAAAATGATTTATTTCAATGTCTACTGTCATCAGTTAAAATTGATATCCCACTTTCAAAATCACGTTACATGTATTATACAGGGTGTCCGGAATATGAGTGTCGTAATTTTAAGGGCTTATATATCTGACTAAATGTAATAAAAAATGTCAAAAACGAATAGTTTGTCTACAAATTCATTTGAAAAATAAAAATACAACATAATATGCGAAACTATGTTACGAAATTACAAACAAAGGTATAATAAAGGTTAAGTAAAAACAAAAACATTGCAAAACAATGCAATTTTCTTTGTAAAATGAGCGCAGTTACAAATCAAATAAAGGGTAAAAATTTTGAACATATTGTTTTCTTTGTTCCAAAAACATGTTTATAATCATACAAGGTGAGGTACAGAAACTGCAGTAATGATTATATACCAAAATATAGGTAGAGTTTGCTCAATACACTTTTTTCCTGAGGGGCGCGGTATTCGAGATACAAGGTGTTCAAATTTACAACAAAAAATATATTATTATTAAAAAATTACCAAGAAACATTTTTCATTCACTTAACGTAACAATATCTGAATATAACGTTATTTCTACAAAAAACCGCCAGTAGCGCATTTTTTTCTTGCGAAAATGGGACAGTTCCTTCAGTAATACTCTACATTTCTATGTATTCTACTGTATTCGGGTTATTGCCGATTTTCGGTAAATTTGGTTTAATTGAATTAAACATCTCTTTAACCTTAAATATTTTATTATAAGAAATTAAGCAGAAACGGCCTACTTTGACATCTACTATACCGTGTTGCTGTATGACGCATTAGTTATGGAGCAACCTGTATATATATATTTGTAGGGCTGCACTCTCAAACAACCCGACCTGAGAAGAGATCTTGTTTGCTATAGGTTTTCCACGTGTAATTCAATGCTGGTCGGGGCATTGGTCCGTAGAGTGGTTGTGTCCTGGAATTCCGTATTTATATATTTGCAAACTTTAACACCCGATACCTCAAAAAAAGCATCCTAAAGAAAAAAGTTAATAGAGTGAACTATACTTATTTGTTGATAGGTAACGAATATATTCCTACAGTTTCTGTATTTAAAGTGAAATCACCCTGTATAGAAGCTCCTGATATGAAATATTCCAGTCCAGATAGTCCAGTCATTTTAGGCATTTTAAACCTCAATCTGCGGAAAAATTCCTAGTGAGCTGAATTTTTGTATACACCTTTATTACGGCGCGTTGTAATGAAGATTTGAAAAATCGACATTGATATCGTGCCGGCTAAAAAAGTTATAAAGGTCAAAAGGTGACGAAAAAAGTTTTTCGCAAATATCTCGCCACCTATTGCTCGGAGATCAATAGAGGTTACAAAAATTGTTTGTCGTGAAATTATCTACAAAAAATGCCTCTTACATTTTTCTGTAAAATTAACCGTTTTCGGAGTAGAGAGCTGAGAAAGCGACTAGAATGCACTCACATACGGTATTGTATATCGTATACCAAGGCGTAAACTCTATTGCTTTTTATTCATATTTGTAAGTGTCTTCAAAACTTCTATCTGATACTTGGACGTTTTGTGAAAAATATACTTATATTATAGAGGATTGGGAACTTAGCAAAATCTACTAAATATTATACAAAGACCTACATTGGCAGATGTTCCGTATTTTATTGTCCCTTTATACCGGCTACTGCCTGTCGAACTGTGTATAGCTCAATTGAAAATTATATCTTGAGCGTTAAAGACGTTATTTTAGTAGTTTCATGCTCTTGAACAGTTTTCATAATGAGTGATACATGTTTTATATGCAATGAATTGTTATCGGTTGGTGATGTAGTAGAAGTTAGGCGTGGTCTACAAACATTAAAAAATGCTAGTATTGCTAGAGGTGATGGTAATAAATATTTAAGTACTGTGAGTTTTGTAAATGTTCATAGTAATTGTCGTAAAAATTATACGAACAATTTGAATATTACGACAATAACAACTTTATTACCACCAGCACCCGATGATCTACTGAACACAATCTTTTGTAATTGAGCAAAAGGTTGTGGCGGCAAATGTGGATGCAAAAAAATTAGATTAAGATGTTCAAAAGTTTGTGGACATTGCCGTGGCCAGTCATGCTTAAACGCAGAGTCAACCAATGATGAAAATGATGAAGATGTCGATTTAAATATAGGAATAAGTCCACTCGACGTTTTGTCAGCAATTGTTAATGATATAGAAACTGAATTCAAATAAAAAATTAATCACTCTTCAATAAAAAAAACCTCTTATTACATATCATGGATTATGTCTACGGGGGAAACCATGTAAAAAAAGCGCCTTGCATTCTACCTCGAAGGTGGTGAGGAAACAAGTGCATTGTCATAATATAGTCACTTTCTCAGCGCTCTACTCCGAAAACCTCTATGACCTCTATTGATCTCCGAGCAATAGGTGGCGAGATATTTACGAAAAACTGATTTTCGTGACATTTTGACCTTTATAACTTTTTTAGCCGGCACGATATCAATGTCGATTTTTCACATCTTCATTACAACGCCGTAATAAAGGTGTATACAAGAATTCAGCTCACTACGAATTTTTCCGCGGATAAAACCTTAAATAATAATAATAATAATAATAAATGTCTTTATTTTCATTATCCAAAAGAAAAAAACAAATTGCACCGTATAATAAAATAAAAAATATATATATATATATATACAGGTAAAGAAAACCATAAGGGGAAGTTCACAAAATTGTGCTCTACCACTTAACCCTTGTTAAAACCTAGAGAAGATTAGCATATATATCTGGTAGATAAGGCAGAAACAAAACAATATTTCATATTCGACGCAAACAACATAATACAAACAATATAACAATATAATAGTTTCAAGCATAAGCAACACTATACTTCCAAATCAGTATCACTACTGATCTGAAAATAGAATATCTCTTAAACATTTCTTAAACATAGATGAAGGATGCATTTTGAATTCGATAGGTATGGAATTGTGCAAACGATAGACATCAAACGTGAAGCATCTCTCAAAAAGAGCAGTATTGTGAATAGGAGGAGAGATGGAACCCTTATTTCTTATATTTATATGATGTACATTATTATGCCAAAAATGAAACGCAAACATGCATTCTGTACCCTTTGAACGCGATTAGAAAGATCCACATCCAAAGAGTGTCCATATAATTGAGAACAGTAATTAAATTGCGAAAGAACCAAACTATCACACAGCATCTTTTTAGTGGCAATATTTAAACATCCTCTATGGGGATAACAAACATTTTAAAGCTCCATATGCCCTCTGAATATATTTAGAAACTTGTTGACGGTACCTGAGAGTGACTGACTGACTATGAAAACAATGCCTCAGACACTATTCACAAAAGCGACAAGAATTTAAAAATTTGAAAATAACAAAGACCGACACCTGCCCGGCCAACAAACGCGGATTTTAATAAAGTCAAATTGTGAAATTACTAAATACTTCCATGTCGAATTAATAACGAACTCGAGTAAAAATTTTATTATTAAATTCGTCTCCACTTAGAGTGCATTCCACGTTTATTGCTTTATTTAATACAAAGTTTCATATAGTCGTATAGGAGGAAGGTATTTTTAAATAAGATACTTCTTCCGTTTTATGATCTCCATATTAAGAAAATATTTTCCGCGGAGGAGAAAAGAACGAGGCGGATACCTGTATGGCGCTGCGACTGCATACGAACGGCTGCGACTGTATATGAATGCACAGTGGTGAAATACAACGGGATAACCACATTGCATCTGCAGTTATTTTCCTTAGCATATTCAGGGACGGAAAACTGCACAACGTAATGTTGCACTTTTAATCACTACGGAAAAGCTGCTGTGATTATTCGAGCACTCAATTGTAGGAAAATGAACTACATCGTGAGGGTTTAAAAAATTTAAATAAAATTTGGAGCACGTGATGTTAAATAGGATGAGGTAAGCTCCATTTTCAATCGAAAGGATTATCTTTGTGATGTAACAAAAACGACGTCATTAACGTCATCAATTATATTTTTTCCAGAAACATACGGGTCATCCCATTTGAAATCGTCTAATTGGCAAAGCCGACCCATTTTAGAATTTGGTGTAACTTTGAAAATCTCTTCTCTAGGGTCCCAAACAACAAAATTTACACGAGTTTGATTATTACACGCGCTTGTTTCCGCCTATTTAAATCTTAAAAATTGCTATTTTTAAGCTTTATTAATTTTTGCTGTCAAATTTTTCTGTTTGAAGATATTTGAATGATCAAGACGGAATTCAGAGTGGGAAAGATAGTAGTTTCAGTGTAAATGAAGATAATTGGCTCGGACGATCCCTTTGAATAATAGCAGCGTGCTGAAAATGAGTGTTTTTTAGTCATTTTTCGTGAATTTCAATCGACTCTAGCGTCTTGTTGAGAGTTAAAAATTCATGCTCCGCGGGAATTAAGTATACATATCATAGACAAAATTCAGCCACAAGTTGACCTAAGTAGCCCATTCTTTATAGAAGAAAACTTTGCTTGAAGTTTTGAATTTTTTAAAAATCCCAATATTCAGGCTATGAAACGAGCGTGTTGACTGCGAGATAAAAATCTGATACTCACAGAATCTACTGTTCTTACCTTCAACTTTAAATGACTATATCACTTGTTTTGTTATTTTCATGTTTAGTGCATGTACGAGCCTTTTTTTTACAGCAAAAATCTGGACGTTTTAACTAATGAATTAAAATTACTTACCATCAAAAATAATTATAAATATGAAAAATATTAACCAATTGAATGTGGTACTGCTCCTTCAAAACATCATGAACTATGGTTTTTGGTATCCCTGTTTCATGTCCAATGCGTCTTGCACTAATTTTTGGGTTCTCTTCTATCATATCTAGGATTTGTTCCTCCACCTCTATAGTTTTCGTGGTACGTTGACGCCCTTGAACCGCATTCATTTGGTGGAAGGACCCAAATTCGCAAAGTCGCCTTTCGATATTGGCAAAAGTTTGATGATTTGGCACCGTCGATGAGGAAATCTGTCCATGTAGACAGTTTTGCGGCCGTTGCCTTGACAAAATCGATAAACCAAAAGCATATCTACTTGTTCGGAATATGTATACGTATCCATGATGAAATATTGAAAAATGAGGAACAGAAACAAACACAACAATAACAACAACAAATAAAGTGAGATCTAAAGTAACTAAGTAGTTGAGCAAGACGAATAAACCGAGAGACTAATTTCAGTAGTTGATTAGATTTGACACACAACTGATACTAAAAATATCAGAGCCAACTTCTGGTACTTCGTTATTTGTTGCAGAACGATTGCTGATATTGTTGACATACGAAAAATATTTTTTCTGCCTAAACTACTCATCTGTTCAAAATTCTGAATGTATAAAAAAAGTTTCTAAATAAAGTCAGCTACTAATAAAAAAAAACTGAGAGTAATTGTACAGGGGGTTAAAGAAATATGTGCTTATATTTATTTGCATGATACATGATTTTTCTTATATTTCTGATGACTGCAAAAGATTTTAAATAATGTCAAAAAGTGTCGGTTAGACTTATAACTGCGTGGCCCAAAAATGGTTAAAATTGATGAAGTCGTTTTCGAGATATTCGGAGGAAACAAAAATTTTTCGCGAACTTAGGCGCTCCATAGCGGTTAAACGAAGCAATTTTGGAAATAAGTAAATTGGGCTAAACCGGCTTATTTTGAACCCAGGAGTCTGTGGTCTTCCGTTGTACACGTCTTTTCCGGACACCCTGTATGTAGTATGAGGGCGTCTGCCTCATTTTTTAAATTTAGTTATTGTTATTATCATCTCTTGTGTTAACTGTATTAAGAATTATCGAGTTTAATCCTTTTATTTATTAATCATATTTATGCACTGTAAACAACGAATATTCAATTATTTTCCAACGACTACTTGTGTCTTCCACCGCTGATACCTATGATTTGTAGGTGGTATTTTTTTTTGAGACTCTTTAAGACGATATTGCTTATAACTTTTAAATGGAAAGTTTTATTAGAAAAAAAGAGAGCATTTTAACAGGAAAACAATTTGGATACATTTCTTGAAAAAGTATAATGAAAGGTTTCCCTCATTCCTGCACTGAATAGTGGTTAGGGCCTACCAACGTAAGTCGTTCCTGGGCGCAAATGCGGCCTGCTTAATAATAATATGCCGCTCCCTCTCCCGCACAATTCTCCGACTTCTGGGCTAATCCCTGTGATTAGAATGAGGGGTAGAGATATTATTATTATTATTTATTTTAGTACTGCTCCATCACTTTGCTTGTAATGTTTACCATTCACTATCCTATTGAGAATTACTACAAAACTGCACAACAAATTCCTACAAAACATTTAAAGGTACAAAACTGAGGTGATTTCATCTGCTTTTTTTCCTTTCATTGGAGCGTATGATGCTACAAGTTGTAGATATTTCTCTTATATTCACGTGCAAATTGACTACTTTTTCTCTCGGTGTAGAAAATGCAAGTTTCAAAAATTATATCGTACCATTCCTAAAGAGCGATGAGAGAAGTTAATAATAAATGGAGATTATATACACTGGCAATATCTGAGAGCAAAAATAATGACTTTCTAAAAATTTATGAGGGCGCAAACTATCCTGGAAACACAAAAAATATATACATCTCAAGAATATAGCGCTATTCGCAAACTGCATTAACTTCGCTGAAAATAAATGTATAAATGGTATAAATTTTTGTTTAAATTGCGTTCTAAATTTTATCGTTCAAAAAATAACCGTTATTTACTGAAATAATTTGAAAAAGTTATTAGTTGCTGGACAATTTCCACAAAATTAAAGTAATATGACACATGCGGCGGTATACGGTCGATTTTATGGGCAATAACAAAATGGCGTCTCACGTAAAAACGATATAAAATACGCCATTAAAAGGTATATTGGATATACGAGCTTTTAAAATTACTACGAGAACTATCATGTGTTATTGTGGACATATTTGCGGACTCAATGTCTTCATCTACGAAATTAGGTTTATTCTGGTAAAAGAAATTAATGTTACAGTACAGTGTGCCGGTACTATGCGCCTACTGTAAAGATACAAAAAATTTAAACGTTTATTAGAAAAGAGAGAGCTCTTTAACAGGAAAAAATTGGGTATGTTTCTGGAAAAAAATATAATTGATGACGTATTGTATCCTCACCTCTTATAGAGTTTGAGACACTCTGTACAATATTTCCTGTGCTACATTCGTGTATACTTTTACATGCTTTATCTATTTTGTAATACATTAATTTATTTTTTTAAAGTTCTATCTCATTTAGCCCCTGGACGAAAATTTAAGTTACTCTTTCATCGATCTATTTGTTTTGCAATTTAATGTACAATAAATTAAGCTGTCTAGCCAGTGGACCGCCTGTAGCTGGCAGACTGTGTGGGATGCGGTAAAAAGCAACACTCCGAAAACTTTACTTTTAAAAATATGCTCCACAGCAAGAGAATAAGCGCGAATTTAATGATCAAATTCTAATGATTTGAATTCATCATTCTCGGTATAGTATACTACAAAAATACGATGTTGGTTTATGTTAAAAATACATAGATGTGTAATCATATAATTAAACAATTTGTGAATATATACAGGGTAAACCTTGTTTATCTACCTATGGAATAAACCCCATATACATGGTAGTTGTTGATATGATATTTGAAAATAGACGTCACGACAACAACAGAGGCAGCAGATTGCTATATTTACATACAGGTTTATATAAGAGATTAAACATTGGATTTTGTAACTAGTAATATATTACCGACAATTTTGTCAAAAATTAGATATAAATTTCAAAGTGCATTTACAATATACCATGTGAATTAGTAAACATTATGTTGAGATTTGCAAACACGCATGGAGAATCATGTTATTCAGTGAAATAACGCAGTGGAATAACCCAAAACGAGAATAATTCAGTGGAGGAAATCGCAATTTTGCTAAATATTGTCAGTTGTGTTCCGAATTATTCTTTTAATTTTGATAATTGTTACTTGCATATACACAATACAACCTCAAATACCTACGCAAAAGCTTGGAGGACAAATAATGAGGAATATTTTTAAAAAATGTTTTCAGTTACGGCTATACCAATTTATTTCAAATAAAAATAAAGAACGTGAATTTTATGAAACTGAAAGTGCATTTTTTTTGCAAGCGCGCTTATTTAACGTGTTTATTACATGCATTTTAGTTTGGAAAGTGTCATTTTCCCGCACGGTGTGGGAAAAAAACCGAACGCATACTTATAATATAGTATAATTTTGAAGAAAAATTAGATAGGTGGTGACAAAATATGAAAGCCTTAGGTTGTTTCTTCATAAAGTTAGAAAATTTGTTTGATATTATCCACTAATTTGGTTCTGATTGTCTATGTGACAAACGTTGCTTGACATATCAATTTACAGTAAATTTCTGTCTGTGTTTTCAATTTTATGAAATCGACAATAAATTCATCATATGAAGAGCTCTTGAAGAAATTTTAGCAGTAGCTAATGAAACAAGTTTGAATTTGTTACCCGTGAAGTCAAAAGGAAAGTATGAGAAACAATACTCCCATTTTATTGATTGATGTAATACTAGAATGGTAAAATCAACAAAAGATGAAGTATATTTAGCATATTATAGCAATGATAAAAAGTATTTGTAAAGTTGAAAAAGATTTGGATATTGTCAAATTTCATAAAATAACTGCCTTTATAAAAAGACAGAATGTAGGAGTTCGTTCGAAAAAAGCAAACATTTTTAGTAAAAAAAATGATGAGCGAGGCACTCGATGAAACTTACCGGATGATTAAGTTGCCAACGATTTGCCTGCAGACAATAACGAAATAACGAAAATCACCATCGACGAAATAGAAGATGAAAAAGACCTGATAATTATGAACATCAAGGACTTACAAGCTTACGTCCAAAAGAAACTGCACATCGCCGATTATTTATAGAGTACAAACATGGCATGGCATGACATGTACTGTCCAACCTGTATAGGCATCAATTCAATAGGAAAAATACCCCCCGAAATCGTAGCCTATTTTAGGCGGTCCTCGACCACTTTTCTTGTCGACTGTGGAGAAGCTAAATTTAGTTGATTTCCCGTTCAGAAAGAAGTGATACTTGAATACTATAGAGATATCATCGGTTCTTAACAAGTTTTCTGTTTAAAAGTAATGCATATTTATTTTAATTTCGACTTTTTTATTTCTTTATTGTGCCGCTGTTTAAAATACAAGTTCACATATAAATTGCCCCCGTATATTATATAGGTTATGCACGTAAAACTCGTTCTTACGCGAAAAAATTTAATTTAAAAGGCATTACAGCCATCATTCAAGTAGAAATGACATTACATGCATTCCTACTGCACTATTCGATAATATAAGTCCCGACAGTAAAACCAGAACCACCTCAGCCGTAAATAGAGTTTATTAGGCGTTGTTTCTCGGGGAAAGTATGCAAGTGCGGCCGATGGGATGTTTCCCGGTTCCAAATCCGTAAACTTCTCCATTACCGTATATATTCGGCACCCTATTTTACTCGGCGGTGTGATACGGCGGCGGAATTGTTATGTTTACGTCTGTATTTGCGTTTTTACTTTTGAGTTTTATTATTATGGCCAATAAGAGCCTATTTGTTTTTCGCTTACGCGGAGACTGTCGAATTACCATATTTCCTCTTACTTTGTACGGTACGTATCGGAATGTACGTACTTTATTCGTTTTCCAGGCGAGGAAACAATAGAACTGGAGTGTGAAATGTATCCAGTATAAAGTACCGGCAAATATTTTTCATAAAGTAGTGTATTGTATGACTCGTACGCCTTACCTTTATTTTTAGTAAAAAAACATGCTATATCGAAAATTGGTTATGAGATTGTTCAATTTTACTAGGCTAAAGTAACATTTTTTCTTTATTTAACGATAATTGTTGTTACACTGCGAAAAAAAGTAGTTGTGTAAAGATATTTTCCTGTTTTACTAGTTTAACATCCTCTGGCTTTTTGTAAAACGTATATAGTTTTACACAAAATGTACTAGTAATACACTATGTCCCTATTATTGAAAATTCCCGAAACAGGTCGATTTTTTATTTTAATTTACTTTTTTTTCAAATAATAATTTAATATACAAGGTGACCTACTTTAGAGTAATGACGTCATCACATTTTTTTTAAATGGAACCACATCAACCATTTTGAAAAACCTTTCCCTGAAAAGTTACGCCCCTCCAAATATTTAAAAAAAAAATGTTTTTCTTTTTATCTTCCTGTATATCAAGTTAAACTAAACTTGGTGAACATTATCTGTCAATAAAACTACACTTACTGAAATTTTTTCATTCCTAAAGTATTTTTGTAAGGGGTTGAAGTAATCAACCACCATGACATTTCTACTTATTTATTTTTTTTGATAAAATTTTTTCCTTTTAAAAAATATATCTAAAAAGCCTTATTCATTTACTAACTTTTTGATCTCTTCAAGTTTTTTCGAAAAGTTAAGGATTTATTAAAAAAAAGATGTACCTATTGCAAAAGATGAGCTTTTTAACGCGAGTGTATTTTGCCGAAAGATCTAGAGGCTATATTTCGGTTTATCTACTAATATTTTATACACAAAATCGTAAAACTTGTGAAAGAGTAAGAAACAGTAAAAACAAATGACACTGACATTTGTTTCTATGGGTTCCATTGCAAAGAACATAAAAACTACCAGGAGTTCAAGTAAAAAAAAGTAGGAGTAACAACCAAGATAACCCTATAGTCAAAATATACAACCCTGTACTTATTTAATATTCTGGAAATGAGTTAAATAATTTCAATTAACTTTTTAACTATAAAATTAGCCCTAATTCAAATAGTGTATAGGTACTAGGGACTATTTTAAAATGTTTTCTGCTCACCTCGCCTCTAATTGTACCGATCTGGGAACTCACCTGAAAAATAAAGAAAATATATTAGGTATACGGTATTTCCATAATTAGCATATTAACAATTATGAGATGCAATGACGTTAGTTAATTATTAAGAAAAACCGGTCAATTCGAAATGACGTAATAGTTTGCACTAGTGCAAGCTTTTTAAAAAGTACGTAATTTGGTATGCAAGATGTGATATTCCTTATTCATAAATAATGTGATATTTACCATGAACACTTTGACGGCATGTACAATGGGTGACAAGACATAGTTCATATTATACTTTAAGTGCACAGAGAAAACTAGTTGATTCACTCAAAGAAATTTTGTTTCCGTTAACCAAATTATTTGGTCATATTATGCACAACAAATTATATCTTTCGGCCAATTGACTATTGTTTTTGATTTCTAAATACATCTTTGGTTAAGTTAATTATACATGGTTCTCTTTGGTTAGAGTATATATTCACTAACAATATTTGATTCTATTTCAAAATCAGTAAGTCAATCTCATTTGATTTCTCACCCCATTCTCTTTTATTTACTTAAGGTAATACAAATGCTGTTAAAATATATTTCGTTCAAATCAAGACAATTCGTTACTTACAGTAAGGCAATATTTTTTTAACGTTTTTGTGATGAGTATTTACATTAATTTGCCCTTGTCTTGTGTTCAACTATTTTTAACAAACTACCATTAGATTTAAAAAATTGCGAGTCTCTTTGTTTAAAAAAAAAAATTGATGAAATACCTTGAGTAAAGCAAGACCTTTTATACTTTGCGTGAGTAAGATGAAATAAAGATTATTATTATTCTTTTTGGAATCGCAAACAGCTACTTCTTTACAGCATTATCCTGTGTTTACTTGCTTATTAATGCAATTTGTAATTTTATTTTGCAACTTATTTCCATTCGGTTCGCAAGCACGTACCTACATGCACAAAATGATTGCCCCCATTATCTCGAATTAGGCGAGCGCCAGGAAGCTTCGGGCTGCGAGGACGGCAGACGACGGGCGTCGCGGCGCAGTTGCATCCCGGAATCACTTCAGCCGGGCAAAAACAAGTTGTCACAACAGAATTATCGCGGTACGTATGCAGCTGCTTCTTACTGATTGCATTCAACCTAAGCCGGGTAGTTTTGAATACGCAGAATTAGTTGTAATCAACTAATTTGGTATTCCAGATGTAGCTCCTACTTATTAGGACCAGTTTATTCGACAAATGTGCACGAGGATTTAATGGCTACCTCAGATATTTCAGTTTTGCAAAAATTCAAACGACAAATTAAAATTAGTCCCAATGGATGTGGAATCTGCAGATTTTTATGCAAAAATCTCAGTCTCGCAAAAGAAAAGATAAAGGTAGTTCTCATGATGCGACTTTTCTTCGAGCATTTTTAGCAATTTATTGACATTCAAATTGTTAAATTAATTGCATTTTCAAACACGCAAGAAAATAAAATGAATATTAATCTATATTCGACTAGTTATTCCATTTTATGAAAACTTAATTTTAAAAAATGATTTATTGATTGAAAAGAATGTACATTTCGATTCAAATAATGCGTTTATTTAAATCAAACATGCATATTTTTAATTGAAAGATGTAGGAAAGAAAAATATGTAATATTTTAATTCTTTTTCTAAAATTTTTAAATGAAGTTTTATTATGTTATACAAATAAATATTTGTTTGGTCTTATACAAACAAAATTTGTTTACAAGCACCAATTGTTTTTTCGCTATACTACTACTACTATTACTAATTTTGTATGTAAATATAATAGAAAACTTGGTTGTTATTCATTTGAACTGAATTATATATTTTTAATATTATAAAAAGTAAAATGTCTTTTATTTTATTATTACTGTAACACTATAAATATTATAACCGTTAACACAGTGGGACATACAGAGAAATGTGTAAAAATATCCGGTGTGGATCTCGATCAGAATTATGTTATTGTGTTAAAATATGTTTTATTTAGCAGTGTAGGTATTACTCGCATTAATACTTAATAAAAATATATAGTGCTTTCGAAAAGTAACGAATAAATTCATTATTTTTGAAATTGAGAAGTTTTCGAAAAAATCCCCTACCACGTCGATTTTGTTTTTAAAAAAGGCACTTTTTGACATACGACCTACATTTGTCATTGAGATATGACGTCATCGACAATTTTTTTAAATAGCAACCCTCAATTTTGACCATGCGATTTGAAAGAGTGTGTCATTCTACATGCATACATTATGAAAAATTATGGTGTTACATAACAAAAATTTTAAGAAAATAATGTTTGAAGATTTTAAAATTTAATTTTCACAATACTAAAAATGATAATGATTATGCAAAAAATCGACTAAATTAAATGTTCAAATTGTGACAGTAGCCAAGACGATTAATAAATTCTTTTTGGACATTATCAATAACTTCAGGAGGTATACGATGTATCTCGTGATGAATTCTTGCTCTTAAATCTTCTAAATAAACCGATCTAGTAACGTATACTTTGCTTTTTAAGTATCCCCACAAGAAATAATCTAGGGGTATCAAATCAGGCGATCTGGCTGGTCACTCAATCGGCCCCCTTCTCCCTATGCAACGATTCGGGAATAGCTCATCTAAATAAACACGGACAGGTGAAAAATAAATTTTAAAATCTTCAAATATTATTTTCTTGAAATTTTTGTTATGTAACACCATAATTTTTCATGATGTATGTGTGTAGAATGACACGCTCTTTCAAATGGTATGGTCAAAATTGGCGGTTGCTATTTAAAAAAAATTGTCGATGACGTCATATCTCAAACAACGATGACGTCACAAATATGGGTTGTATGTGTAAAAGTGCCTTTTTTAAAAACGAAATCGAAAACTTCTCAATTTAAAAAATAATGAATTTATTCGTTACTTTTCGAAAGCACTGTATAATAGCTATTTTCGATACAAACTGTGAAATAATAGTGTTTTAGGTAAGCAACGTTAAGTGCCTAAAACACCCATTTCGTAACATATATCGAACAACAGTTTTCGTAAAATAGTCAAATATTCAAAATAGTTTCGACATAATTTACGATTTTATTTGCTAATATGATCGGTAGGCTATTTTATTCAGAAATAGTAGAAATTGTACCAAAAAAGATAAGTATGTAATATTTTGGAGAATGTTATTCTAGCGTACTTGTCCCAGATATCTTCAAAATGTGCATTTTTGAATAAAAATATGGATATTATTGTTATTAATGTTATTGCTTTCCTCAAAAGGAAATCAAGTGGTTATAGACCTAGAAAATCCAGAATATCTTCCAAGGAACAGGTTGATAGGTTTATCAAAGAGGCAGATGATGAAAAGTACTTAGGTATTCCAAAAAGTTGTGTTGATTATTGGTATATTTGGAGCCTGTAGGAGAGAAGAATTAACTTATTTACGTACAAAGAATATTGAAGATGCTAAGCTGTTCATTAAAGTGACTCTTCCCAATACTAAAACGAATGTTCCTAGATTATTTAGAATACCAGAGAGAGATATAGGAGTCAATTTTAAGGGACTGTCATTTCGATACTGAAATAACAATCGAAATATCATTATTATACAACGATTTTACAAAAAAACATGTAATCTGTGCGCCACAAGACTTGTCGTATAGTCGTAGCCACCTTGGGTCCCCCAGGGCGCGATTTGTAATCTATTTGTGACCTCCCCCTCGCGAAATTCAAATTAGGGGCGGCCCGTTAGCGATTCACGTGCAGGGAGTCGCGGCTAATCCGTACGCCTTGAATTAGTAAAGGTAATGACTCCGTACTTAAGACGGTCCCTTATGATATACTAAGCCGTTTTACGGGGGATTTCTGCATACGTCATTACCGGCGGCGTTCTCGGGTGTTTTACCTGGATAATTATTCCATCGACAATTCGCCCACCGCTCCGCCCGCCCGCCGACCTAACGTCATTAAGATTTCTGATTAATTCGCGTGCTAGGTAGACGGTGTCGATGGCGAACGGCAAGCGGGAAACGGGTGGTTGACAATCGTACGCTAAACAGTTAATAGGTGGGTTAATGTGACGCATACACAAGCTGAAAAGGATGCTTAACGGGCTCCCTCAGTGATTGACTTGTTTATAACCGCATGCACAGCGTCGCGTGGCGGTTCCACCGGCGACTTCGCCATTTATTCGAATAGGATCAAGGTCTGCAAGCAAGCGTGCTGATTGCCTCGTTCTCATAACGTAGTGTTTTCTATAAATAAACATTGTTTTTAACATCTAATAAGGTTGGCGCCTTGAAATTTTATATATTCCCTTATATTGATGATACAGACTATACCTGTGCTTATTAAATAATCATCTACATTTGTTTCTTTTCAAAGCGGCGCAAATCGATACACGTGACAACGCGATGCCCTGTCATTACCTTTGACACCTTACGCGTAATAGCGTAATATATGTAACCTAGCGGCTGACAGACAGCCAAAGTAGGCTATAAATAAGGGTTTAAAATAACTTCGAAAAATGGACGATTCCGTTAATTTCTATTTTTCTCGATCTCCTTTTAAAATATTTGTACTTAGTAGTTAATCCTGTATATAAGACGCTTTGCAAATCAAATTTGCCCCCGTAATGAACATTTGACTTCCACCATTCATCCAAATCTGTTCTCTCAGTGTAACGTGTAATCAGGATTAATTCAAACCCATTACAACATGCCCCGTACACAACAAACAATATGTTTATATAAATAACATTAAGCGAATCAGCACACGATATTCATAATTTCAAAGTAATTGTGCATTTGTTCGCGGGAAATTCTCACTTTATTAATTGAACATCAACGACCGTTCGCTGTTAAGCCTATGCGCGTAATTAATGTTTATTCCCCAGCTATTTAGCGGATGAAGCAAAAATCTAGCAAACGCGGCCGTTCCAGCAACAGGCTTCGATTTCAATGCACGCATAGTACAGTGTGGAATAAGAGGATTACGCACTTTGTAAAATTCCCGTCGAATTGCAGCCTGCCTAATAGGCGGCTGTGACTTCCGAAGTTTGATTCGGTGTGACGCTACGTTGCACCCATGGGCGTGCGGAAGGATCGCGCCTTCCCTAAATTCGCACAATAGAAAAAAATTACTGCGAACATTATAGTAGGGCTGCCAGTTCAAAATTCAAACTACTGCAATTTTTGTAGGGGTGATGGCAAAATAGAAAACAGCAAATAATAATATGCTGTGTTGAACAATTAGGCCCTTGTCGAATTTTCTTGATAATTGAAGTTGATTGTTAATTTTTCGAATAGTACTAAAATTGTTATTGGTGTATTGACAATTGTACTAAAAAAGCAGTTCTGCCTTAAAGCACTCTGGGTCTTATCTAATGTCAATTTACCTTTGGTTACATTTTAATATTTTGGTGTATCAAATCAACTGTAGTCTTATGTACTATTATCGGTAGAGCACCTTAGTATACTGATTCAGAACTTATCATTTTTGAATGTACAGGGGACTCTCACAATACAAGTTGCACACGTAATGTGTGCAACTAACACAAATGTTTCTGGTTCTTGTCTGTTTGAACTCATAAATTATTCGCAGCAGCTATGATACGTTATCCCCACAAAAAAAACGCCAAAGGACTTAAATCAGGAGATCGTGGGGGCCACGGTACCAGTCACCTTCGTCCTATCTATCGTATCCCTTGAACTTCATTAAGGTATTCCCGAAGGAACTCGAGATACTGCTCCATTATCCAGTAATATGAATGATCCAGTCAAGCGATCATCAACGATCCCTGCGCAAATATTTAAGGGTAAGCGTTGTTGAAAACGACCCCTTGATCGCGTGCGGATTTTTAAAATCCCAAACATGAGTAGGTATTATGAATGTTATACATCCTATATGCCGTCTAAAAATAGCTAACACATTTGGAGCATTTTGTTGCAGCAATCATTCACAAAATCTATTTCGTAAGAGATGGTATTAACGCTTTGATACGCTGTACATATTACGGATAAAATAAACCCTCGTGTATGATACGCCACATTGTTGATTATCCATATACATTTTGAGCGATTTGCATGGCACTTTATTAGGGGATTTTCTTCAGCAATCTCTGAAATGTGTTTCTCAACTGTTGCAATACGCCGTGGAAGGCCGTGTCACGCACGCGTTGCACTGCCGTGGTAAAAGTGCATTTGGCACTTTGGCACATATGGCTATACACATAAGTCATTTTTAAGACTTGAAAAGCTATGTAAATATGTTTGATCAAATAAATCATTATCATCATCATTTTATTGTTAATCGATTTGAAATACAAAAAACTGTAAAGAAACAAAAAGTGAAGATAATACAATCTACTTAAGAAACACCTTGTATATTTAGAAATTAATGCAAGTTTTGCCTTTCTTTCAAATCGAATGTATAAATATCGTTCAAATAATACGTCCTTTTAGTTGAGAGAGGAGCTAAGCTAACGCTAGCAAAAACTAGGTTAATTGAAACAAATGATACTCCTCTGGACTAAACGGCATTAGTGGATATGCCACATCATGTTACTAATCGTTTTGAGGTTATTTTGGTTTCAGTTGTCATTAAATGTCGTGAAGGCCTCACTTCACCTTGTTCATTTTATCGACAATAAACAAGAGTACCTTTTTTAGTCTAAGGTTGAACCTACCCAGGTTTATTTTATTCAAAGTCTTTATTATATTATACAGGGTGTTATAAATTTAGGCATTAAGTTGTAAAGCTTAACCCGCCCCTGGTAAACTAAAAAAGGATAAATATGTTTCAAGGACACTATTTTAAGACGTCCTTACTAGTGCCTATCACATTAAATTTTTGTTAAATTATATTTAGTATTTTAAGAAAAACCGATTTCCAGCGGCGTCCTTCAGGGACACATCTTCGTAGAGAGGACCTGTAAGATAAAATTTTATAGGAACTTGTCATCTTATTTTTTCATGTTCTATCTGCACCCGAGAGATTTCCCACATTTTCCCGGACACATATATTTGTGTGTTAAAATGTACGAGGTGTGCCAATTAAGTTTTTGGGAATTTGTCAATGAAAAAACAAGCAAATTAAATTTCGCCAAAATTTTATTATGGACCTTCACAATAGTCAGTTGCTCCCACGATTGGAAGCACCCTTGGTAATCCTCCGCAGTTAACCCGTTCAGCATCACGGTTACAGCTTCTTTGACCTCCTGTACGCCGCCATGACGAGTTCCCTTGAGGTGCGACTTCATCTTGGAGAATTAAAGAAATCGCAGGGGGCAATATCGGGGCTATAGGGTGGGTGCGGCAACGTTGGAATGCCTCTTTTTGCCAAAAACTCTTGCACAATGAACGAGGAATGGGCTGGCGTGTTGTCGTGGTGCAAGATCCAGCCGTTCTCGGCGAGTTCGCGTCGCACACGGAAAACGCGGACCCGCAGCCGTTCCAGGACGCCATCACAGAACTGTCCAGTCACTGTCTGGCCAGCAGGAACATATTCACGATGAATGATGCCGTGGATATCGAAAAAAAAATGAAACATTGCCTTCGGTCATGACTTGGACATCCTCGCTTTCGTTGGCCGCTCTCCATCCTTTTCCACCCACTGCTGACTTTGTTTATGGGTCACGGGGTCATACTCAAATATCCATGTCTCATCTCCAGTGACTACCCGGCTTCCAGTCTCTACTGTCGCTCCGAATGCGAGACAACAAATCCTCGCAGATCGATTTTCGCATTTCTACTGTTCACGGTTGAGAACTTTTGGCGCCATCTTTGCCCATATCTTTCGCATATTCAAATTTTAGTGTGACATCTTGCGAACGGTTTCTTTGTTGACGTTTAATTCGTCAGACAACGCACGAATGCTTAGGCGCCGGTCAGACGTGATCAGTGTAAGCAAACGGTCAACATTCGCGTTAGTACGACAGGTGGCGGGAGCTCCTTCACATGGATCGTCTTCTACCGATTCACGCCCCTCCTTGAATCGTTTTGTCCATTCAAACACGCGTTTTCGACATGCACTCGTCTTCATACACCACCTGCGCGCCTCTAAAAAAGTTACTTCCAAAAAATACACATAAAACACAAACCAAACGTGCTGTCGACGTCAACCTTGGACTGAAACTAAAAGGAAGGTCCCCCCTCTCTAGAAAAATGTTATAACTAAATTCCCGGAACTGAATTGCCACACCTCGTATAAGTATTTGGCAGTGCCGGCAAACACATGACCGGAAGATCCGGTTCTGCCCGGGGTCAGGTCGGCGAAGTGACGTGGGACGCGGCGGTGTCCCCGTAGCGACGCCGTCGAGTATGATATCATCATTTAGTTAGCGTACGCTGAATGTTGTAATTTACTCCGACCACAGCACTCTACAATCATACGTGATTGCCCTAATGCGGTCTGAGAATCATGCGACCCTGCTTTGGTCCTGCCCAACCCCCTGCGGCTACCCCTCGCCCGCGTGTGTGGCGTCGGAGTCAAATTTCCACACTTTTTTGTACTTTGTGAAAAATATGCATCCTTCGTGGCCATTGCAAGGCAACACAATTGGTGGTTGAAGCTAATTCACACCCTTCTGTTGAAATAACACAATTCGTTGAGTAATATTTACTCAAATATTTGCTAACTAAAAACATCTATGGACAACATTGAATAAGATTTGAGCATATTAAATGTTGCTATAAATACAAAACAAATATATTTCGTGGTTTTTCCTCAATAATTAAAATAAATATATTTCTTTAAAATTTGATTATACATCTGGTTTTATACAATAGTTGTTCTGTATTCTAATTTCTTTTACAGAGCACCATTGAATCTGAGGGATGATCATGCATGTAGAAAGGAATCTTGCCATTTCAATGTTCGATACCTTATTACGTTACGTTGTGTATATTATAACAACAGTTAGATTTTATCATTTTTAAAATATTCTAACGAGATGTTTTCGTACTGTACATAAAATTATGAAATTAGTTTATGTTTCTTAATTTTATTCATTTAGAAATTTTAAAGCCCACGACAGGCAACCACTGAATTTAATGTCTTATAGAATACTGTTCAAAGTGAGTTAGGGACTTCTTTACAATATTATCCATCATCCCATGTTTAGAATTAATTCTAAGAAAATGTCTGTGTAATATTTTCCGCTTATTTTTTTTTGATGACCGATGTTATGAATCGTTTTGTTTCAATGTAATTTGTGGCACTACACACACATACCTGAAAGATAAAAACTATAATTACAAATTACTATCTAGCTTTAAATGACTATGTGATAGGTACCTTATGGGTATAGTAAGTTTGCAGGTGATTCCTCCTACCAAAAACCAGTTGCTTTCTTTTAGTTCTGTATGATACGAAATACAGAAATTGTAGTACATTGTTTACTATTTTACAGATGTAGAGTCCTTCTTAAACATACTTGATCCATCAGAAACATAAATAAAGTGCTGAAATATGTGGACACAACAAACAACATCAATCATTTGTAGGTTATGCTTTAGTTATATTTCTTTTGTGTGGCAAGTTTCAAATTATAATCAAAAAGTTTTAGGAGCCGTTTTGTCCGAATTTATTTGTTGCTAAATAAGTAATCAATAATTATTACAGCAGTTGGAAAAAAGGAATTCTTTAAGTACTACCACACTTACACAAGTAAATTATTTTGTAATAAAAAATACGGGTACCTAATTATTATGTACACTGTAGTAAGATGAAGAAAAACAATTTACTAAAGATTTATTACATTATAATGGAACAATTTAAAAATATCCACAGATATTTTATACAATATTCATGCTGAACGGAGCTATAACGGAATACTGCGCTGGCGCAGCGACCTCAATGCTCCAAAAGTCTCAACTCAAGTTTAAATTTTTATCGACAAGCAATAATAACACCACTGTGCATACGTAAATTGTATTCAATACACTATTTAGCGTTATTTATGTGTAATAAAATACTTTATGCCATTAATATTTGACAATTCAATGACAATTCATAGTTTTGACGTCTACCGATGTTAGTTACTTTATTTGACATAATGTAATTAAAATGAAAAAGTAAACAGTGTAGCCTCTCCTCTCTTTCATGCAAGACAAGAGAATAGGACCGGCTTTAACTTTTGGCCTTTCCACTTAATTTTTAATTTTGAAAACCGGCCGTCATATCTCTGAAATAACAAATTTAAGGCTACGCTACATGCAACATTATTACGGAAATTTAATTTTATAAAACCCGTTTTATGTAAAGCTAACTCCTTCCTTGATTAAGTTCCTTCCAAATTACACCAGACAGCAGTTAACATAAAAAAAATGTGTCCCTCTTCTATTGTTTGTTTTTAATATGAACCCTTTTTTATTATTACATCGTTAATAAGACGAGCTTTTAATAAAATAATGTTCCTAAGGAAAAATAATTACTTAGCGGCTGTTTTGTTACGAAGTATCATCGGCAATATTTCGTTGCCTTAGAATTATAATATTCTAAGTTACAATTTTGACACTATAAACTTTGCTAGGTTTTTTGGACGACTAGAATATACGAGAACATCGTCGGTTGCCTCTCCTCGTATAGCATACTGAGAGCTAACAAGCTCAAAAGCAGTATATGTCTGGTGTGCCGCTAATGGATGACTTTGACAGTTTGCTATAAGTCTTTGTTTCCCTATATAAATAATTAAATACTACCGAGCGAGTAGAGTATTTCATTATTTATTAATTATATACTTCAGTTTTAGTTTTTCTTAATGCTATTATTTACTTTATTCGGAATAATTTAATATTATTTCAAATATTGCAGTAAATTTTTCGTCACTTAAAACTTCACATAAAGAGAACACAACTTTATTTTGAGAATAAAGCCGTAATTTGAATGGCTTATATATCTGACTTAAAGCAAAAAAAAACTGTTATGAAAAAAATATCTACAATAGTTTGTCTACAAATATATTTCAAAAATAAAAATACAACTGCAATAATATCCAAAACTATTTTCATATATTTTTAGGTATTAATAATATTGTGTGAAACTACTACTCTAATAATAATTTTTATAGTTAGATATTTGACTCAACTTAAAGGAAGGCCACCTGAAGAAGCAATCCTAAAAATGCAGAAATAGGTCAGATCTCATCTATTGTGGTTGAATTATCAAGTTCCCACTGTCAAAAGTGAAAGTTACATATTTATAGAGTATTTTCATTAAACCAGGTTAGTAAATTTAGATAGATTAATTTCTTTAGATAATTATTGAGTAGAGCTTTGTCTGTGGAATTGTTTATTAGCATACCTAGATGTTTGGTATCAGAGAACATACATATGACTTCATTGATAGGAATTGTAGGAGATTTGATTTATATTAGCTTAAAATACCTTTCTAATACAGTAAAAAATGCAAAACTATGTTACAAAATTACAAACTAACGTACAATTAATGTTAAGTAAAAGCGCCTGTAAGGTAATTTGATTTTTGGATCAGTATTAATGAAGTAAACAAGGTCCTGAGAAACTCGTTAAAACCGTAACGTATTGCAATTCTAAATAAAACTTTAAAACTTCTTCAAACTTCTGGTAAATATCACATTTTATTTTATTCCCAATTACATTATTTTGTTAGTCAGAAATTAATTATAATTAGGTACATTTTTATTTGTACCGAAAGTAGTAATAAACAACATTATATTAAATACGGCCCTGGTACGGACACATGGAATTTCAAACAACACCGATCAAACAAGGGGGTAATATGGTTTTATTCAAATTGATGTATGTGATTCGTGGGTGAGAGGAGTGGGAAATTGGAAGGATGCGCAATAGTCTTAGGCTTCTCTCCCTTTTTAGCATTTTTACATTAATTGACGCTTCAAATTCCTGCATTTTCTCAATACAGGATGATTCTTAAACTATACGCATAAACTTGTGAAATTATAGCTGATGACAAATAATGATGAATAGTGAAAAAAATGTAGTCAAATATTTTAGTTTCGGAAGTATACAAAAATTTATCAAGCGAAATTTTTTGTTTATAAAAACTAATTAGTAAGCATATACATACAAGTATTGATTGATGTCAAAATTGTTTCTTTTCGTTTATTTAAAAGAAAATAAACAAACTGTTTCAAGTTTCATAGATTTTTTGTGACGTTTTGTGAGTGCTTCCTTAGATTTGCTATTTAAAAATTTTATTTTTTACGATAACTTGGAAAGAATTATGTCTACATACTGCAAATATTTTTTGAATTTCGGAAATAATGTGCCGCAGCAAGAAGAAAAGTCACAAAATGTCCAATGACAGAAATTAGCAAGACAGCTGCCTACTAAAATATTTCTCAGTTGCAATCGTGTGAATTGTAATGCGAATGATAATGAATTTGTTAATAAACGGTTAATTTTAAACCAAAAAAAGAGAAGTAAAAGTTTGAAAATAAACCAAGCTATCTGATATGTATTTTTTAATACTCAATTTTTGTCGAACATATAAGTTATAGCAAAAAAATAACTTAGGGGATGCTTATTTTAACCCTTTCTAACCGGCAAAAAATTGTTGAGAAATTGAATATGTAAAAAATGTTACTATTATACATTTTTTCGTTTTGGAATTATAGCTGCTATTCCATATTTTTTGGAAAGGTAATTTTTATGCAAACGTATTCTTTTTAGCTGTTAATTCACCTGTACGATTTGTGCTACTTCTCTTAAAAACGCCCGGTAGACTTTTCGTCTTATTTTGAGGTCTAGAAAACGTAGCTAAATTTGTGCTAGAAATACAATTATTCAATAGATATATTCAATCCAAATACCCCAAAAACTTCATGACAAATTTCAATGCATGATGATGAAGTTATCGTAAAAACACACTAAAAAATAATTTGAGAGTTCATAATTACTTTGGTAAGTAATAAATTATATTCGATTATTTGCTTTATTTTTTGATCAAAAGGAGCTGAGGTAAAAATGTTGCACCTAATTATGTAGCAGGTACTGTTACGCACAATTGAAGTAAAATTAGTCAAATTTTTAAGTTCTCTTTGCGTGACATATTAAAATAAGTACCAATAAACATTCTGCTCTTTGTTCGTGATAGTGTATTTCAAATACCAAAAGGAAAAATATTGTCACGGAATTTGCCCCGCAACACCACGCAACAAACAAATAATGCCGGGTATCGAGGCGCAACTGGAAACATGGAGAATCGACGAGAAGCGTTCGGGTCGTTCGGGAAATGGGTGTAGAGATACTAGAAAATACCTGGAATATTCGTTTGGTCTATAAAAGAATAATAAACGGCCGAATTAGTCAGTCTTGTATTATAGTCTTGAGAGCGATTTAGATAGCGATTAAAAGTGAAATAGTGTTTAGTCGAGCTGTAATTAGTATTCAGCTGTGTACAGAGTAGTTAATAAAGATAAGTGATTAATTAACAGATTGTTGTTCTGGCAGTAGTAAAAGTCGGGTAGGAAACCCGTGGCAATATTTGAATTACTATAATGACCCTAACATAGGCATAAAAAAATGTGTTTTTCCTTACAAATTGCAGTAAGTATAGCAGGTTCTTTAATACCAAAATCTGTCTAGCTATATGAGTTCTATTTACATATCATTTCCAATAAACACCAAAAAAATGTCACGGTAATGTCGTACATTATGTGTCCACATAAAATGGGTAGTACATACAGTCGACGTATTTTTTTTATAAATTGCCCTTAATGTGGCATCTACCCAGTCGTAATAAAATAATAAAACCTGAAATTACCGTAGGAATAATGTAAAATCGATGCAAATGGATAAAACGAGGCATTATGAGAGCTTCTAGACATTAATATTAATATCCTTTAGAGTGCACGGTATATTGTTATTCCTCCGTTGTGTCACTTTTTGTAGAGTTATTTCGAATCTCAGGGAACACTGGCAGAGTGGATAATGTCCTTTTAGTTTAGTTTAACGCAAGTAAAAAGCATAATTACGTGACGTAGATAATAAATCAATTTAATTTGGCATTAGATTACCGAATATCTACTTTCTTTAACACATCATATATCAACATTTATTGCGAGTATACCATGAACATATATTGGTAATTGATTCTAAGAGTGTTTTCGACAGCGTTTTATTCACGCAAAAATGTTTAACAGCTCAAGCAATTAATTTTCTTAAGCGGATAAAACGCGACTAAAACAGGAATGCCATACAACGTTTTATCCACACAAGCAGAAGTTAGTCCAAAACGAAATTCCAGGAAACAACTACTCTGCACGATTTCCAGTGGCGTCCTTTAGGGACACATATCTCCCTGTAGGAAAGAAATTTATAGGAACTTGTCATCTTAATTTTTCATGTTATAGCTGCACCCGTGAGATTTCCAACATTTTCCCGGACACCCTGTACATATAGTTAAATTTAAGAAAATGCATATTTTCAAAGATTTCTGAACCTAAAGATTTTTTAGATAGATCGCTTTTTTCCATTACTTATTCGTTTTACTTGGGTGTCTTTATATATTTTCAGGTGCGTAACATTCCTGTTATTTGCTAAGCCCTAGATTATTCAGTTATTCAATTTTTTCCATGACCTTAAACCTCCCTACTTATGCATTTCCAATTGAACTTACATTAAAATGGTTGGTATTCGTTATGACGAGCGACGTGGCCACATTTAAATTTAAATACCGTTTCTAGGTTTATTTTCCACGAAATTGTTTAGGGCAAACTGCATTTCAATTAAAATAATACATCCTTTCGTATTTAGCCATTTGCCATCTCCCTATTATAGGATGACATGTTATATGGATAAAAATATGCTCGTCCCTTCAAAACCATCTCGATCTTGATCTCAACTACCGGATGGACGTTCGAGCGTCCCAAAAAGAGACCGGGCGATGCGACGCGTGGCCGCTCTCCGCCCGCCGCTATTGTGCAGATTTACAAACCGGATTACCAGCGATTGTGGGGCGCGCAACCGGATTAATCCACTAACGTGAGAACGGCGGCGTTGTTTTTCATTTTTTCCGCGTAATCGCCACGGACGGTCCCGTCCTTTTGTGAGCAGGCCTAATACTTTAATGCGACTTAATTCGAGAATCGAAGAAAAGGGTTTTGTTGTTGTTTGGCGAGTTCCGGGGATTTCCAGGCCTTTTGTGCGGACTGCGTGAGACGCGTTCGTGGCGACACAGTCCTGCAGAACTTCCGGGGGGCGGCATTGTTTCGCCGCCTCACTCGCATTGAAAATAAAATTGCACCGGCAAAAATAGAATGCATTCAAAAATAGTATATCGGTTACGATAAGAAACTTAAAAGTCTTATACAGGGAGTCTGGATAACCAAAATGTCATGTAAAATCAGAACGAACCACACAAACTACACTCAGATTCATAAAAAACACAGGCAGCTTAAAATGTTGGCAAAATTTGATCTTATACCCATAACTTTTTTATTTTTTATCAGTTTTTGATAACTTTTCGACAAGTAGAAGGAAAAATATTCCAGTTTAATAAACCTCATTCAGTTTCTTGAATAAAGCTGAAATTATATGCATTATACGGAGAAACACAAAATTTATCTTCTTGATATGACTCAAAATCAGCCCGCCCCCAAGATTAGTTTATTTAATGCACATTATTTTTTTGAACTTGCATATCTAGTCTGGTTATGAATTATTGAATAAATATGAAAGACTATAGATGCACCCCTTCTACAGACATTTTCAGTATTTTAATGGATTTTCAAGAAATCAAGATCTTGCAAAAACCACAAAAAGTTCTTTGACCTGCCCTGGTTGTTCTCAGGCTAGGCTCTATGGGAACAGACCAGCTATCGGTATCTCTGGGCCCGCCCATATATTGATTTCGGGTCCTGTTGTTGGTATTACGACTCTTACGGTCCGCTCCTCGGATAATAGTGGTCTTCCGAGGCGTCCTGTAGCCGCCTCTGTAACTCATCGCATCCCATGCGTCCCATGCTTTGGGAAGTTTGGGATGCGACGGGAATGTTTAAGTAAAGTATAAGTAAAATGAATAATAAAAATAACTTTATCGATTATTCATCATTCATACACGATTAAATGAATTGTTTTTGGCCAACCAATCACTTGCAGATTTTTTTTAAGTTATTTTTTTTATCACACCCTGTTTATCTAAAATCTTTGCAAGGCGCTACATCCAAACGAATTCACTATGAAAAACTGTACCGATTTTTTTTTCAGCAAACAATGCAATTTCCTTAAACATAATTTATTCTTGGAAAACAAATCTTTTTAGTGTAATGCTCAAATTTTTATCAAAAACAAATTGATTTATTTGATAAGGAAATTTAATTTTTTTGACGAGTACCTAATTATTCTATCGATAAATATTCCCAATCCTAGCCTCTGCGCATGTGCAACAGAAATCGCATGAAAACTTCTGTAAAATTTCATAATAAATTTAGTAAAAGTAAATAGTTCCATTAGTACATTGTATTTCCACACTATCCCTGAAATGTAATTCCTTAATATGTAATAATTGAAATTAAAATTTTCTACGAAGTATTATGTAAAAAGAGCATAACAAAGCATGGAAATTTCTATCCATTTCTATCAGTGTATATGTTGACTATTTGCTATATATTCTTCAGAAGTAATTCAATGCTGGTCGGGGCATTAGCCTGAAGTTGTTTCCTGAAATTCTTGAAAAAGTACTGACTTAAATAAGCAGTTTTTTAATTCGCAAGGAATTATTTGTAATATACAAACATTTTTATCATAGAATACAATTAAATCAACACCAGAAATGTATCATTGCAAATAAAATAATGTTTTTTAATTTAAACAAATGCTTTTTTACACAAAATAACTGTATGTTTACTTTTTCAAAAAAATTATTTGGTATCAGAAAATAAATATTCGTTCGGCCCTATACAAACAAATAATTAATTTCCATGAAACAAAAATTTTTAACAGGCACAAATTTTTCTTTTCGCTGTGCCTGTTTGTATTTATAAAGAAAAATCGATGAGTTCGGCATCATTAAGGCCCACGCGACTACGGCAGTTTAACGGAAACGTATCATTTACGGAGCCGCGATAAAATTAAAATAAACAGCGCGCCATCTGTCTTAATTCTGATAATTAAAAAAATACAAGCTTCTGCTGTTCTTTTCGGGCCGTTAATATCAATTAAATCGAGCGCGGCGGCGCTGCGCTAAAGGAAAGGAGCCGAATAAAAAAGCTTATACACCCCGGCCGGATGCGTTACACAAAATTATTTCATTTATTTTAATATACCTGAACGTTAAAGGTTAATATTTCTAAAGCTGAAAGGGGATTATTGCGAAAGTAATTACAAGGGAACGATTTTTTTCAACAACGTCCGCCTCGCGACCTATTTTGTGATATAAAGAGGTATTTAGCTCGCGATTTTTAAAGCGACGCTTGAGATTATAAAAAGTACCCGAATAAACACGTCGTGAGGAATGCAGGGTGTAAATAACTGAAACGGTACGTTGTTTAGATGTTTGCATCAAAACTACGTGTGTCTCTCAACCATACAACATTCATTTCAAGTAACATATTTATCTTTATGGCAGTAAATAGTAGCAAATAGTAATTGCTTACAACTGATATTAAAATTACTTGTAGTTACGCTAATTATAAATTTACTGTAATTAAAATTCGAGCTAAACATATTTATTTTTACATAGATATACGTATATCTACAAATATTTGCAAAAACCAAGGAACATGTACTGACATTTTAAGAATAATTATGTAGTATTTTCAGCGAAAATTTCAGTTTTTTCAGCCAATTAAGCAACTAAGAAAATTTCCGGAAATTTTTCTCTTCCTTGGGGTAAGGAGCATGAAATTACACTGGAAATTTTTTGACATTTATAAATAAAATGACATTTATATTTAACTATTTACCAAGTATGTACTTTTAGTAGTTTTAATTAAAGCGTCCAAATGTTGTTGAAATTCCTCAGCCACGTCTTCTTTTCTTAATGAAAAATAAATAAGCACACATTCACTAAAATTTATAAAATGTCTATGTTTCAAAAAATAAATGTAGTACTTTGAAACAATCTTATTCTGCTGTGATCCACGAAGAGCTCCATATTTCTTACACATCAGAGGCAAATGATTTTTAATAATCCCAAACAAGTTTGGCGAATAAATTTCTTTTTAATTTCACTAACTTTTTTGCAAAACTTGCATAAAACGTATTTCTCAAACCGCTCCATTTTTCAATTGTACAACACAACGATTTTAAAGAAAATGGTCAAATAACGTCAAAAGTCACGATTACCTTGTTTGACATGGATTGCATGGCCTTCTTAATAATATATACATATGAATTTTATTGATATTACATAGTGCTTAAGGTTCTTTGTAAGAAAATATATTTCTACCAGCTTTAGTAAAATGAGTATGTGGAAAACTGTGAGATTGATCTACTATTGACTTATTTTTTTATTATTTTGCTTAACTAAAGTCGGTTAGTTGTATTTTATTTCACCTAATTTTATATGTATGTAAGTTACTTTGATTATATATACTGCTTCAAGTTTTTTTGCAATAAAATATATTTTTACCAACTTTAGTACACTAAATTTTTAGAAAACTGAAAGATTGAACTACTATCAACTTATTTTTTATTATTTCTGTCTCTTCAAAACAATCAAAAAATTTTAATATCTTTATATTTTTGTCGATATTTTTTAACACTTCATTGTGAAATTTTCTTACCGAATACCACTCTAGCTTCAATTAAAAACTGGAAATTTTTTCTTGCACACGAATATTTTTTAGAAAATTTAGAGAATTTTCAAAATATTCGTGTGCTCGAAAAAATTTCCAGTAATAATTGAAGCTCTAGTGGTATTATAAGTGAAAATATTCAACATATTTAGGTATAAAAATGCACAATTTTTTCTTAATTTAAGGCACGCTACATGTACACATTACCGTTTTCGAGAATAATGGTAGTCGTAAAAGTGACCACCCCGTATAAACCCTAAAATTACGGCACTCATATTCCTGACATCCTATCTACTTGCCCCCGAATATCTAAACATCACACAAAAACTGACTGAAGATTGCTAATTTTGAAAAAATGTAGGAAGAACTAATTTTTCTGTAATTCTACAGCTCTCTTTGAACGCCAGCGTTGTACAGTATCTTCAGACATCCTGTATACTAACTGCAGTTTCCTATTGATGGTACTACGGCTGCTACGGTCGGACCTACTTCTCAGACATCTTTTGAGGCGTTCGACAGTGGCCTCTGCAAATAGTTTTTACACTTGTTTATGCGAATAAACAGGAAGCGTTCTCGAATTATTCCAGTGCGAAATTGAATACTCGATTTTCTACTGTCTACAATTTTTATAAAAGTTAAGAATCGCAAAGCTTCCGTCGCTAATTAGCGGGTAATTCGATAGATGGTGTAACGCGATCCCTCAGACTTCCCGAAACTACCCCCTTCCCCATTTAAAAGACGCGGAGGTCCGCCTGCATTCTTACACAAGTTAGCAACAACAACAAACTACCCCGTCGAGCGGTGTGAAGGCTCCTCGTTAGGAGACGACGATTATTAGTTGACATTCGGCGTGTTTGGATTGTGTTGAAGGTAATAGAATATTAGATTAATTAGTATCTCCTTAATTAGCAGGGTACACAGGGTAATATTTGCGTTTCCACTACGACCGTCTCATTCCTGAATGTAAACTTAGTCCCGGCGAAAATTGCTTCCGAATGGGTTAAACAAACGCTATAAATTCCGTCTGTTTGCTGCAGCGTTGCGCGCCCCGTCCTCGAGGAGATCTCCTACTGGGGATAGACGAATAATATCGTGATTTGTCGTAATGACACTCTTACACATATGAAATGTGCTTATGTCGTTCAATTACAGTTTCTATTTCTGGAAAGAATCTATTCAAATTAGAAAAATTATATTACGTTAGAAGTGATAATGTATGTGAGAAATGAAAGCGGCAATTTAATTGAAGAGGAAACAGAAAGATGGAGGCAATATTTTGCAAATATGTTGAATGAAGAGAAGGAGTGAATCAGGAGGAGATGATACTGGTAAAGGAAGAGGGACTGGAAGTAGAAGAATCTACAAAAAAGGATAGATAATTATAGAAGCTTTAAAGAATAACAAAAGTCCAGGGAAGAACGGAATAACGGCAGAGAATATTAAGTACGCAGGAGAGGATTTAAGACAAAGAATATACGAAATGATCCGTAAGATTTGAAGAAGAGAATGCAACAGACTGCACAAACTATAGAGATATATCATTGCTAGATATATCGTCAGTTTGGAACAAGACAGTCTTAACTAAAAATTTTCATTTTTCAAGATTTAGTGGTGTATCAACTCCAAATATTGCATATTTTTATGTGTAAAAGAGTTACAAGGGCTACAAGTGAGCTTTGCTTAATAACCGTCGAATGGAGCTGCGTTGAAATGTCACATCTCCAACATTGGTTTTGTGCTTTAGACAAAACTGTCACAATTAGTCGTGCTGTGACGTTTAATGAGATGAGATGAGCAAATTTTGGAAAAGAGTGTCACAAGTCGAAATAATATCAATAAGAAACTAGTTTCTTTATGTGTATTTATATGCAAAACTGTCACATCTTTAAATAGACCAGACATTCTCATAAGCTAAGTACCTTTTTTGTCCCCATTTCATAAAATAAACCGTAATATTTTGCGCAGTATTATAAATATTTTTTTCTACACCCGTATTATATCAATGCACTTATATGCCCATAATCCGTTTCATAATGATACCCACTACGATACAGATTTTTCATTAGGATACAGATTTTATAATCCGTTTCATAATGATACCCATTACGATACAGATTTTTCATTACGATACAGATTTTTAATCAATAGAAACCCATAATTTTTCAATCAAGCATGCTGTGCATTTGACGTTTATCCTAGGTTCCTATGTAATTATTTTAGATGTCAAAATCAGTACGTATTAAATTTTCGTATATACCTATGTAAACTTCGATAATTTATCAAAATGTCTGATATCAGCGATATAGAAGAATTACCATCGACTCCTCCACACATATCGGAGAAAGCAGAAAATGCAGTTCATACGAATAATTACTGTTACCTATTGTGTTCAATAAAAATATAAAATTTATGGTTTTTGATTATTTATCGGGTGTTGAAAAAATAGCGTATGCAACTCTCATGTAATGGTTATTAATACACTCGCATAAACCATACGAAACTCGCCTTCGGCCCGTTTCGTATCCCGGTTAATGCTCGTGTATTAATAACCATCATTACATGATCGTTGCATAATATACTATTATAATAATCTTTAAAATTATATTATTTTAGTCTACTTTAATAAAATAATTTAGTTTATTAGAAATGTATTTCATTTTAATACCTAAAGTCATGTTGAAAAACTTGTAAAAAAATATATGAAAGAGAGTCACAATTCAGAATTATTTAACAAAAATAACAATAACAAAGTGCCAAAAACCAAAGTAAACATAAAATTTAATTAAAAATACTAAGAACTATCCACACAAACATTTTAACATGACTCAAACATTATATATTTATTTATTTTCCAATATTTAGAGTAAGATTATTTATAAAACTTTACCGAGCTCTCCTGAAAATTTACATTTACGACAGTCTTGATCCAAACTGACGATATATTATAAGATCATGGCAACGTTAATAAAACAGAGAATAGAACCCATAGCAGAACAGATAGGGGAGTATCAAGCAGGTTTTAGAAAGGGGAGGTCAACAATGGACCAAATCTTCATGGTGAAGGAAATCCTGACTACATGTTATGAATATGCGATTAAAACAATGATCTTATTCGTGGAGTTCAGGAAAGCATATCATTCGGTCAAAAGGAATAAACTAAGTAAAATATTGAAACAATTTGGGATGCCAACCAAATTGATTATGCTATTGAAAATGATCTTAGAAAATAGTAAAAGCAAAGTACGCATAAAAAGTGATTGTTCGGAAGGTTTTACTATTGACACAGATCCACTCTCAACGCTTCTTTTCAATTTAGTACTAGAAAAGGTCATAAGAGATAGTTGAACAGAGAAGGACACATATTGTTTAAAAGTCAGCAAGTAGTAAGTGCCGATAACGTGGCCATAATTGCTAGAAATAGTAGGCAATTAGAAGTAACGAGAAAACGAAGTTCGGCAGCAGTCAACCACTCAATGAAATCAAAAAAATTATTTAGAGGAGTAAAATTTAGAATGTATAAAAGAATTTTGGGACCGACAGCGCTGTATGGCAGAGAAACCTAGATCCCCATTAAAAAGTCAAGAGAAATTCAGGTGGGAAAGGAAGATCTTAAGAATAATTCTACGGGGAAAGAAGACGGATGAAGACTTTTTACATGTTTACATCTCTTGCTTCTCTTCTTCGGGCGACCATTTTAAATATCAGTAATTGAAGGTTTATCTTTTATTAGTACGTATTTACATTTTTCGATTGTTTTTGAGATATCGAAAAAAGGGTGCTTGAAAAATTTGATTCACCCTGTATAAAACATAATTTCCAAAAATACGAATTTTTGTCTGTATCAAGCTATTCTAATGTATATTACGATTTTGCACAATTCGCGAAAAGTTGACACCTTCCCGCCATTAAGAATTTAAATCAAAATTTACGAAATTCGCGAGAATTTTCACGAGTTTCGCATCAATGAGTACAAGGCTTATGCGCGGTAAACCGTATATCAGCTATATTCATGGAGAGGATTAGCACCCTCTCTGCGGGTATGGTAGGGTGCAAGAATGTCGACTTGAGTCAATGTGAAAGATTGATACCGGTCGACATTTGACTACCCCCTCTAGTTAATGAGGTTTTCCAAGTTTCCCTCATTCCTGCACTAATTTAACAGCATAAGCCTTTGGGTACCGCTGCTGCTCTAGTTACACTACCGTGTAAAATTTCAACCCTCCAGTTTCGTACGCGTAAGGGGGGTCGATGGGACTTTTATTGATTTGGTCAACATCGAAATCACTGCAACCGATCGTCGGAATAAAGCACTGCACGCCTCGCTATTGCTCCTCTCCGAAAGAATGAAAATATTTAATAAGACCGCCCCCCGAAAACCAATAAGCCGTTGCCAATCGATCGGGGCGGGGAAACGGAAAATTTAAACTGACCCTTCCAATACCGGCGGCACCCCACACGTTTTACTAAATTGTTCTCTCCCGAAACGACAACCTAAATACAGATATAGTGCCTGTAGTAAACTACTGTAAGGTAACTTAAAGTAATTGCCAATCTTGCTCCCCTCGCCGTCGCGCGCCCGCTCCCAATTGATTCTCCGTCCTTTGCAGCTTTTTAGAATATTAAACTAGGGCCCGATCCGTAGAGTGGGCGGATGGATTTAATTTCCAAAAATTAAATTTTTTTCTCGCGCTAAACCGCCGTGGACGCCGAGTATTCCTGCGCGTCCCCGTTCCGTAAGTTTCATCGATCCTTGTGACGCCCCTGAATATATTTTACTAAAAATATACCGAGAGAGGTGTACTTGTGGTCAAAGAAGCAGTAGTGAATCTGTAGCGGAAAATAAATCATATTTAAGTAAGCTAGAAAGTCTTTCATGGTTAGCAAAATCGAATATTCTTTTATTATATGAATAATTATATATTATAAAAGTGTGAATTTAATTTTCAAAAAAAAAGAAAAAGGACTACACTAAAAAAATTGTACGTGAATAAAATATTTTTTGCCAAAAAATGGTGTATTATTACAATAATTTAAAAATGCATGCATGTGCGTTTTTTTAATGACCCCCCTCCACTCTCGATCTCTTTTTTTAAGAGAAAATTAGTGGTCAATACCAAAAAATGACCTATCGCCTTTTGTTTTCAAATATAGTCTGTTTAGAAATGAAAGAGAGTAACAAAAGCTTATTATGTATGCAAATCGTAAATAAATGTAGTACTGGTGCTTATATTCAATATTTGTATATTATGTGTACTTTTAAAAAAACTTGTGACCGGGTTGTACTAAATTGTAGCAGGTAGGTAAAATTTAATCCCCGACAATTCGTCTTTGTCTATGCCGCTTCAATTTCTCGGTCCATTTCTCTTATAAGTAAACAATATAAAAAGCATCATAACCGTGTTAAGAGGGTTTTTAGTAATTCAAATAAAATTATTCAATATTATTATCAAAATATTTATTTAAATTAATTGAATAGACATTTATTCCACACAAAAATATATATATTTTGAAAATTCAAATTATGGTCAGTAAATGTAGTGTTGTATAAATGTACAATAAAGAAAATAAAAAAGTAGGTATATTAAAATTCATCCTTTGAATATTCTGATAAATTATCTTCGTCTCCTAGATTGATAACGATAGGAGTTTCAGGTCACTTAATTTAAACGTCGTATTATTTCGCGCTACATCTCCTTTTACCTGCACCCAAACTAATTCGATTGGGTTAAGTTCACAGTGATAAGGAGGTAATCGTAGTACCGTTATTTGGCGATTTGTTGCCATTTCATCGATAACATATTTTTTCTGATCTTTATTAAGATTGACAAGTGTCAAAAGTTCCTTTTTCACCATATTTGTTTCAAAAGAAATGTTTTTCCGGATAACCATTGAATTATATCGGCTTTCCTCCAAGCAGTCGTAGGCGTCCGCTTGGTCTGCCATGAATGGTAACTGGCATTATCCATGACAATTACAGACCCCGGAGGAATAAGCTTCAACATCTGTGTAAAATACTCTTCGAAAACATCTGCGTTCATGTCTTCGTGATAGTCACCTGTATTTTTAGATTCAAATAAAAGTAAACCGCCATCTACAAAACCACTGGCACTACCTATATATGTCACTATTAATCTTCGCCCTTTACCTGAAGGTGCCTTAAACCCTGTTGAAAGTCCATCCAAAAATGCTTGTCGAAAACTTTTTACATTTTTATCTTGCCATACTTTTGTAACAGTATACCCTCGTTGACCCAATGCTACCTCTTTCTATAACATTTTTTTCAAAACTGATTATTAACGAAGTTACAGTTGTGAATCACATTGTATATATACTATTATACTCTATCTAAATGGTGACTTTTAATAATAATAAAATGATGTTTTTAAATAGACATCTACAAAAGAAAAACCTACAGTGCCAGCGGTTTGATTTGTGAAGTGGCAGTAAAGAAAAAAATCGCCATTATACGTCTTGGAAAGATGAAAACAATTACATTAAGCCCTCTGATAACAACCGCGAGACAACTTAAAATTAGTCGTCGTTATCTCGCGATATAAAATTGGAACCTAATTAAACGTAAGCAATTAAAAGCTCGCGCTGATGGAAAATACTGAAAAAAAAAGTTAAGAGCCCTCGCGAGGTGAGTTCCGAAGGGGTTGGGGCAATTATGGCGGACCCCTTTTTAATTAAAAACGCCCCGCTAGGAAAACAGAAGTTTTTTTTTGCTAATTAAATGATCACTTATTCTAACGGCGGGTTTCACGACGGACGGGATCTTGTTTAAAATGAAATGCTCTCGAGAAATTAGGAATACATACGAAGGAAAATCACATTAAAATGGTAATACCAAGATCTAAAGGTACAATCTATTGTAAGAATAATGGCACTCCGTTTTCAACTACTGAAAATTGTAAACAGAAATTAGATTATCTATTGGTGAGTAGAATCGCTAAGAACTAAATGTTAAAAGTTATAATAATATAAGTTATGTTTGAAATAAATCACCAAATTCGTCTTAAAGAATGCCATTACTATTGCAATAGAATAGATTCTTAATGCGTTGCTGCAAATTGAACTGATTTGATTTCAACTGGATTTGTTGTCTTCTAAAGTTTAAGTAAAATTCTTCTAAATGAAATAATTTTATTTACAATAGGACAACGCAGCATATTTAAATTAAATATTTTTATCACTACTGTTAATTCGTAAGAAGAGAAAAGAAAGAAGTACACATCTAGAGAGCGTCATATTTGTGACGTAAATGTGAGCGTAACTTTTTTGGCATTAACGTTTTCACGTTTTTTTTATTAAAAAGTTTTAAACAAACCTCCATTGTTTTTGAGGAAAAAAGGTATGCTTGTCATTAGTTTTAGATTAGACCACTTTGCTGTAAAAAAAACGGCTCGTACATACACTAAACATGAAAATAACAAAACAAGTGATGTAGTCATTTAAAGTTGAAGGTAACAACAGTAGATTCTGTGAGTATCAGATTTTTATCTCGCAGTCAACACGCTCGTTTCATAGCCTGAATAATGGGATTTTTTAAAATTTCAAAACTTCAACCAAAGTTTTCTTCTATAAAGAGTGAGTTACTCAGGTCAACTTGTGGCTGAATTTTGTCTATGATATGTATACTTAATTCCCGCGGAGCATGAATTTTTAACTCTCAACAGTTAATACGCTAGAGTCGATTGAAATTCACGAAAAATTACTAAAAACACTCATTTTCAGCACGCTTCTATTATTCAAAGGGATTGTCCGAGCCAATTATCTTCATTTACACTGAAACTATTATCTTCCGTCTTGATCATTCAAATATCTTCAAACAGAAAAATTTGACAGCAAAAATTAATAAAGCTTAAAAATAGCAATTTTTAAGAGTCTTTATTTAAATAGGCGGAAACAAGCGCTTGTAAAAATCAAACTCGTGTAAATTTTGTTGTTTGGGACCCTAGAGCAGAGTTTTTCAAAGTTACACCAAAATCTAAAATGGGTCGGCAACAATTTTTTTTATTTTCAGACTATTTTATATGGAATAACTCTTACTATTAGTCGTTTCCTTGGCATTTTATATATTGAAGAAAAATAACATTGAAGTAATTAAAGTTCACATTGATGTACACTCAATAAAAAAGTAGAGAGCGTACGTCGTTACAACCTACCCAATGGTATGGGTCAAAGGTAACAGAACATGGGGACGTTTGTAACATATGAATAATAGGTAATAACTAGGTATAGAAAGTTAGTATTTACAAAGTATTTGTTTATTGATTATACCTATATAGAAGTAAGTTGTAGTGCAGGTACATAATATATTTTTTTATTTGAAAAATATAAATAACGACACAGTATAACAAATACTCAAGGAATTATCTGGATATCTACAAAATTATCATATTAAATATGACAAATACGACCATAGATATTAAATACGAGGGACGGTTGTAACATGTTACAATCGTCCCCCTATGGCATTGTTACAATCGTTTCATTACGCATTTTTCACGCGATTGACAGAATACTTGCTTAAAACTTTTTTTAACGATTATTTTTAATTAAAATACCATGCTTAGGTTATAGCCAATATTGGTATTAACTGAACAAGCCAATAAAATAATTCAAAATAACGTTCAGTTCTAGGATTATGATAGATTAAGATAAAGACTGAAAACTTACTTTGCATATCATTTTGCGCCGTGCAGGTCTTAACTCGAACTAAAACACACTACGGATATTGTTGTTCAAATAAGTTAATGTAGATTTCACTGCCGACTCTATGATGATATAATATCATAGATAAACCTCTTTAGAAAGACAATAGGCTTACTGTTACAACCAACCAGTGTTACTTTCGTACCCGGTCTCCCGTACTGTACAAAATCGAAAAGTTCGAAATAGATTACAACCTAATAATCAACAATGTAAAAAAATCAGAACTACTTAGGAGTCACATAACTGTAAACCAACCAGGAGTAGTTGGAAATACGTAGTTGGTAGCGGTTACCTAATAGTTACTCTTTGAAGGCTCCAGCCCCAGTTAATGTTACTTTGGTGCTAGTTGGCGACCAAAATAGAACACTTTTTCTTTGTAATCCTATAAGAGATGACACTTTAGCGACAAATTTAAACAGCTGTTACAAAAAATTTGTTAAAATATGTCCTAAACATTTTTTCGCATGCTCTATTCAATGCATTTTTGAAATTTACTGGAATGACTTACTGACTTCCTGACAGAGTAACGCATTATCTCTGAAGGTTAAAGTAAATTCAATTCGTTTTACTTAAGGAATGTGTTTACTGCCGACTAGGTGTTCCTAAAACACACCGTACAAATAATTCAACGATTCAGTTATCAAAAAATAGTGATCATTTTTTGTTCTACAGGTAAACGTCCCATACCCGCCTAAAACAACATCATTTCGATATTTTTCTGTTTTGTTTTGATTATTTTTGCCGTGTATCCCACGTACAAGCGACATTATTATTCGCATTCCGTTATTGTTGTTTTGCCGTTACATGTTTGTATTGTATATTGAAAGTTTTGTTTTAAAATTTCAATATGCCTTCGAATATGACTGCATTGTTTGTTGTATAAAATGATTCGGATATCGGGATCGATAGAATAAATAACGGATATGAAATTCAAAACTATTTTATTTTTTCGTCGCCGTACGCCGTCGCCATGTTTGGTTTGCGTCTGCATATTTATGAAAACAAACCGATAAAAATCACGCGTAATATTGATATTGTATTGAAGTATAATTAACTGTCATTAGTACAGGGACGACAATACAGGGTGATTGTTAACCTGTACACATAAATCTAACTGCGTATTTTATACCTCAAAATAAGATGAAAAAGTCTATACAAGGTGATTCAGTCATAATATCATTAATTTTAAGAGGAGATACGGAAAAATTAGTATAATACGATGATGCGGTTAAAAAAAATGTTAAATGTATATTTACACTAACTCGTTGATCGCCTCGGTGCGAAGTTACCAAATTTAAACATTTTTGTTAGTATCTATTGTCATAATAATGACACCCTTTGGAATTTGGTTACTTGTTTTAAATTGCAGACGTATTTGTAATGAAATCTACTTTCAACTTTTGGTATAAGTTCTTAACTGTTTCCACTCACCACTAGAAATCTAACGAAAAGTTCATCAAAAATTGTGTTGAGGGAGTGCTATTATTATTGTAATAATTTGTACGCCTGTATCTAGATGAAGTCGAGAGAAGTATAAATATGCAACCAGCAGTACTTTCCATGTTCTCTGTTAGACAAAGAAAATTGTCCAGTCAATTTTGTTTTTTTTTATATAATTTATCATACACTGATAAAAATTTGCCTGTAATTTCACATAACTTTACGTTAACAATTTGTGACCAGCGAAGAGTTTTGTAAAATTACATAATAATTTTGTAACTGACATAAATACACTGTAATATTACAGAAATAAACATAAATAAAATTCCATATTATATTGTCACAAATTTTCAATTATGCCATATTTCATTGTAAATTTCCAACACTACAATTTGTATTGATTTATTCATTGTAATTTTTAAGTTGGAGTTGTAAAGTATGTGTAATTTTAATGAGTAATATTAATTTTCTTATATTTTACTCGTATACAGGATGTATATAAATAACACCGAAAAATTGTAAGAGGCGATTCTCTGATGAATATTAACAGGGGTCTTTGGTATAAAATTAAAAAAAAATTCCTTTTTTATCTTTCATGTATATCAAACTAAAGAAACTAAACTTGATGAATATTATGTCAATAAAACTACCTACACTTTTTTCAATTTTTTCAACCCTAAAGTATTTTTGTAAGGGTTGAAATAGTCAATCCATATGACATTTTTTCTTATATACATTTTTTTAAATTTTTTTCCTTTTAAAAATTGTCAAAAAACTCCATTAATTTAATAACTAAGTTATGATAAGTAAGTGTATTCCAATGCATTTTTAAAAAGATAAGCTGTTTAACGCGAGTGTATTTTGCTAAAAGTAGCCACATTTTAGGTTTATCAGCTAATATTTTCTACACAAAATCATAAAACTTATGAAAGAATAAGAAACAGAAACTATAAATGACATTGATATTTGTTTTATAGGTTTATAGACCGTCAGATTCAGCATGTGGCCACAAGGTGTAGCTATGTGCTGCATCAGTTATTTTGCTTATGGCATACTGATGAGAGCTAACAAGCTCGAAAGCGGTATATGTCTGGTGCTCCGCTAATGAATGACTGGTATTTTGCTATAATTTTTTCAGGTGTTTACACATAATTATTTTATTAGTTAGAAGTTCAAATAAATAAAACATAGCATACTTTGAGAATAACAGTTGTTCCACAAGTAATTCTTATTGTTTAAATAAAACAAAACAATTCTATATACAACCGTAACTTCATCTTATACCTATTAAATAACCATTATTAATTTCAAGTAATTTTTATTATATATGTTATATTAGAATAAGTCAATTTTAATAAAAGTATAGTACTTGAGGAATACTGAAACTTAGGATTGGAATAGGTGTATTAATCTTGATATTAGTAGCTTTTTTCCGTGCATATTCTTGTAAAATAAAACCTTATCTTCTTCCGACGACAAGATCTCCCGGATAGACTTTTTGCGAGAAAAGAGAGCAGTCCCGGCCGGCGGAGAAGCGACATCTGCATGCGAACAAACACCATTAAAGGAGACAAATAAAGGCATTAAAATAGTTAAAACCCCAACAGGCCAAACCAAAGCAATTCCTGACCCTTTAAATTGCATCGCCCGTCCAGTCGGAGAACTCTTGCACGGCTTTACGTTGTAAAGGAGTGCATTTTCCCGTGGGATCGGTCCTTTTCCCGATCATTTTGACCGTGCAGCGGCCAGTCGGGTATCCCCCGGGGGTTCACGCTACGGATATATACGTCATAGTCGATATTCCTCAACGAAATTAGAGTGTATAGTCGAGGTGCACGATCCGAAGAGCCAACTATAACGACAAATTTCATGAAAACTTAAAAAACTGATGTAGTTTTGATTTTTTTGTCCATTTTAGGGGCTAAAGTGTACCTTAAAATGAACTAAAATGCATTAAAAGCGAGTTACAAGTGATTTGTAAATGAAACTTAAGCGTACTTTAAGGTGCTAAAACCAGTACTAACTTGCATCCATTTTATAAGAAACTAAAGTGTATTTTAAAGTAAACGAAGACAAATTGCAAATTTTACTGAGACCGAATTATAATGACAAATTTCATGAAAACTTAATTAGGTTTGATTTTTTTGTCTATTTTTAACGTATTAAATCGCTTTAGGGACTAAAGTGTATCTTAAAATGGACTAAAATGCATTAAAAGTGACTAAAGTGAGTTACAGGGCTCCATTGCAAATGGATTTGTAAACGAAACTCAAGTGTATTTTAAGGTACTAAAACCAGTACTAACTTGCATGCATTTTACAAGAAACTAAACTGTATTTTAAAGTAAACGAAGGTAAATTGTAAATTTTTGTGAGAACTATAATGACAAATTTCATGAAAACTAAAGTGCTTTGCAAGTGAAATTGAAGCTTATTTTAAGCTAGGTACTAAAACCAGTATACTAACTTACATGCATTTTATAAGAAACTAAATTGTATTTTAAAGTAAACGAAGGTGAATTGCAAATTTTACTGAATTTTAAAGAAAAAAAAATATATATCTGTAAAGAAGAACGTGCATTGTAATGAAAGTATTGTATTTTTAGGAACTAAAATTACTACTGACTAGCATTCGTTTTAAAAGAAACTAAAGTTCTTTTAAAGGCGACGGTGGTGGATTATTTGTAAATTAAACTAAAATGTATTTTAAGCAACATTTAATAATAAACTAAATTGTATTTTAAAAGAGACGAAGGTGCGTTCTAACTGGAACTAAAGTGCACTTTATGGAATTAAAACATATAGTAATGATTTGCATGTATTTTATCAAAAATTAAAATATATTAAAAGATAAGTGCCTTATAAATGAAATTAAAAAGTTTTGTAAAAGAAAACTGAAGTATATTGTATAAGGAACTAAAGTGCTATATAGTAAAACTATGCTTTTACTACGCCAAATACACATTTTATTTTAAGAAACTAAAACAATGATTTGCATGTATTTTATAAAGAACTAAAATCATAATGTAAAATATATGAAAGTGCACTGTAAATGGAATTAAATTGCTTTGCAAATGGAACTAAAGTATATTTTTAAACTAAAACCAGTAGGTACTAACTTTCGTGCATTTTATAAGAAACAAAAGTGAATTTTTAAGGAGACGAAGGTGGATTGCAAATTGAACCATAGTGTATTTTAAGCAAATAAACCTAGTAATGACTTGCATATATTTAATTATAAACTAAATTGTTTAAAAGAAACGAAGGTGCGTTCTAAATGGAACTAAAGTGCAATTTAAGGAACTAAAACGTATAGTAAGGATTTGAATGTATTTTCTGAGGAATAAAAATGTTACTTTTACGTCACGAGGAATGTAAGAAAAAAATGCACTTCTAGTTTTCAGTCGATATATGAACAACTTTTGCCTAATTAACACCCCATGAATATGCCCGAGCCTTCTGAAACTAGCACAAAATAAGTTCGCAAAACATGTTAAATGCATTTATTTATTTTTTGATGGAGAGAAATATCACATCTTGATCTCAAAAGTCTAGCATTGAAAAATCCCAAGAAGGAAGTACGATCTGAGTGTTGCTCTCTACGACACTTGCTCCCCGACTATAAGAACAAGGAGGGGAGACAGAAACAAAAGAATCTCACGTGGGAAAAAAGATTTATCCTTTGACACCGTACATAACACGCAATCTTCCCAGACTTGATGCGTAGGTGACGGGTCGAGATTTTTTCCGTGAAAGTTCCGAGGGAAAATATGAGATATTTTTCCTTGCCGGACGATAAGACCCTCCTTCGGAGGATAAGGAGATGATTATGTGGATGAAAACACTTTTTTTGACGGATTTTGACTGGGGACGGGCGGTTTTTTCCGTAACTAATAGGGATTTTAACGAAACGATTACCGTTGGTGGAGTATGCGGAGAGATAGGGCGACGCGGCGATTTCAAAAGGTTCCGCATCAATCAGCGTTGGCTTTGTTCTTGTTTTCTGAAAAGCTTCCGGATCGAATGTTATGTGGCTTGCCCCATCGAAAGCAAGGATTACAATTTATATCTTTTAAGACAATTGCAACGTAACATTCTAATTCCTTTACGACATTTTTATTTCGAGGAAATTGACAAAAGACTAAGGAGATTTTTCTGCGTCTCAATGTCAAAAAAACAATAATTAAATGTTACGTTATGAAGAAACAAACCAAAGATGACTCCATGGCAATTTTAAATATCAATTACATGTCGTTTTCAAAAGAAGTAAGACAAATGGTACCTACCGGTCATAATCTTGATAACCGTAAAGAAAAATACGGGTGAAGCAGAACTTCTTTAAAAAAAATGTGTGCCCTTACAAACACAATTCTGTAAAAGTAAAATCAATAAGGGCAGTTCAAAAATGATTTAAAAAAATACACTTCCGCACGGCACTGAAAACTGCCTCCATTTTTGATATTTGAAAAACTAATGTAAATACTTGCATGACAAAAAAGTTAATACGATAAGTAACCGGATATTTCAATTCGCCTGGCTAGACTACAGTACCTCAGTGATGTAAAGGATAAAACTACTAGAAGTTCAATAATTTTTTTCTCGGAAACTATAAGAATTTTACAATATTTTTTACGATAGTGACTCTTTTTTCATGACGCATCTATTCCAAAATTGTTTTAGATAAGTTCTGAATCATCCTGATTTTTTTCTATTATACCTATAATATTTCACCCGTAGGGGAAACGATCAGCAGAAGATAAAAAAAATGATGAAGATAAAAAGAAATGAATGTTTCTGATTTGTAATAATTACACATATTATCAAAATTTTTTAACAATTATCGTTTCAAAATTTTAATATTTGCATTTAATTTATAATTTTTGTTTTATAGCATAGCATATACAGCTCCAAAAATATACAGTTCATTGCCAGAATGCATCAAAGCAAATACGGACATAAAAAAGTTCAAGTTTTTCGTTGAGAAGCATTTTATTCAAGAAAACAGGCAGTCAGGCCCTGAATTTTTCCGAAATGCGCAAGGTGCATAGTAATGACATTTAATATAATGTGGCACAAATGCTCTCTTTTGATGTGTTTGTAATGTGTTTTGTATTTTATTAAGAATTGTTTTAAATTGTATTTTATTAATTATTAGTATTGCCTTGTTTTTATACGTTAGTATTTTCCTCACGCACAAGTATTACTTAAGTGAGTTTTGTGTTTATTTGACTACATTTTAAATTGTTTACAGTTTACAAATGAGTGTAATTTATTATTTTAAAACATTATTATTATTATATAGATATTAATATTTATTTATATTTCGTGTTTTGTTTTCATTTAAAAGACTGCACACTACGCCAGGTACATTTTTTTCGTTAGTAAATTAACAAAATTATTTTTACATAGCTATTACAATTTTTTTTGTGCTACTACTTTATTAATTTAATGATACAATATTAAACTACTAAAATTGTAAATCTTTAGCCAAAGCGATTTAAAAAGACTAAATTCGAGACACCCTGTATATTCTGCAGATAAAATATGCATTCATTACATTTTATTTCACTGATAAGACTAATATCGATATTCCTATATGAGATATTCCTATATGCAATATTTTTGTTGTCAATGACCTTCCAGCTATGATCTTGGCTGTTTATTGAACTATGAGAATTAATTATTGGCATTATTTCAAACCCACCAGAAAAAGTACAAACAAATTCTGTCCAGTCATTTATTTATTTATTTCCCGATATCACATAATATGACCTATATCTTCTGAAAGGAAGTTTTAATAACATTAAAATTTTATTATTAAATTCATTTTAAGAATTGAAGTCCTATGGAGTAATGAAAATAGTAATTGCAATTACATAATTAAAAACAGTACACTCTTTCTACATTATTTTATGAACTAATTAGCTGTATTAAACGTTTAATGGACTTTAAAATATTACTATTATTAAGGGAAAACACACACATACGTTACGCTTACTCGCAATTAATAGCATTCCTATGTATTTCCGATCGTTTAGACGTAAATTATTTTACATTAAAAATATCAAACTTAAATTAAGTTGACCTCTACGTGTATAGGAAGAAAATTAATTTGTCAAATAGCAATCTAATGGCGTCATAAAAAGATCCCATCCATCAAACAGATAATAAATAATGCATGGAAGTACTTACTGCAGCCCAATTAATTGAGGTTAATGTACTTTCAACACTCTCACAGACAACGGCTAGACGCTTGCAACTACCGCAAAAACTATTCGTTTAAAGAAACGCTCCTGTTTTGCCAAGAACAAGAAGTGATATGCAAAAAACGTAAAAGCGGTTGTTATTTATATACAGGGTGTTTCTTAATTGAATGTCAATATTTAATTTGTGCATGATTTTAAGACAAAAATTTGTACAAGTTTTAGGTGCGTTTATGCTTTGCTTTGTAATAAAAAAAGATCACTTGATTTTTATTCGTATTTTGAACTGAAAAATAGGGTATATGTTTCAAGAATATTGCGGCTGTAAAATTAATACTCTTATGACTGTTAAGTTTTTACTCCACTTTCATCTACTCAATTTGATAGTAGTTAAAATAGTTAAAAATACGAATAATAAATGAAGAAATATATATATTTCTATACTACAAAATGAAACACTATTAAGAAAATAATTTTTGAAGAAAGTAGTGGTCATTTTTTATTCCAAATATTCAGGGTTTTATTAATTGTGGCGTCACTGGTTAAAACAGAATATTAATTTTTCCCCTGAAATATACACGGTGATTCTGAACTTAATTAAAAATTTGGGAATAGAAGCGTCATGAAAAATGGAAAAATCCTTTCCGAGTAAAAAATTATTGAAGTTGTAGTATTTCCAACCTTTACATTAGCTGGGCTACTGTAGAACCTAGCCAGGCGATTACTTTTTGTAGGTATTAAATTTTTTGTGATGCCAGTCTTTACATTAGTTTTTCAAGTGTCAAAAATGGCTTACGTCTATAGCAACTCGGATCTGATGGATGGACAATGTGAAAATGCCTAAACAGAACGATTTCCCGGTAAACAGTGCCAAATGCAGCTACTTTCATCTCGTGAGTGGTGTATGTCCCTACACCTAGTTCACATTCACCAACTTTAAAAATATCTAATTAGTTTCGAAGTTATTAAAAAAACAATTTTTCAAAAAAATCTTTGGCTCTCAAGACCAAAGTAAAAACGCACCCATGTTTATATGCAATTTTTGTCTCAAAATCACGTTCAGATTAACAACCCCCTTAAATATTGACATTTAATTATGAATTTATAATATCTTAAAAGATGATAAAACAACTATAATTTAAAATAGTTATGTGAATAATTTTGAAAATGTACTGATTCAACACAACAAACAGAAAAAAAAGTTTTGAGGCCCCGACGAGATTCGAACTCGTGATCTCCTGTTTACTAGACAGGCGCTTTAACCAACTAAGCCACGGCGCCGTTGACAAAACAGCTTCCAGGACCTTATTCAATGTACATTTTATTATTTAGATACATTTAGATACTTTACTCGTCATTTTTAAACTGAATAACACATTATAACTTAATTCCTACATGATATATCATATAAACTCATTAAACAACAACATTTCATTAAGTAAATATTACAAATTCCTATAAAAATAAGTCGATAATCAGTTACATCATATTTGCTTATTAATTAAAGCACTAGATTACAATATGTTAACTGCAAATTTGAATAATAACAATAATTACTTAAGTAAAAATATCATCGTTCAAATTCAGAACAGCTATTTGTATAAGTTCCCTTACACCTGTACATACATATATATCACAGAGGTAACTAAGCATATTATAATAATTATTACACATCACAAAAATTGGTGATTTAAATAGCAAATTGTCTTCGATGCACAACAATATAATGTTACATTATGTCTGATCGATGGTCTAGGCACAGCAAAGTTTAATTGACTCAGAAGATCCAGGCAATAAATTTGACCATTCAAGAGCTTATAGAGAAAAGAAAGTGCAGAACATTTGTGCCTTAAATTTCGACTAATTAAATTAAATATATTTTTTAACAGGCTATAAGCTACACCTCTTTCAGGATATACAACATCCGTTTTAAATACTAAGTACTTCAAAAATTTTCTTTGTATTAATCCAATGTCAACTTATTTGTAATGTTTATAGAAATGATACCAGATCACACAACCATATTCAAGTTTGGAATGAACATAAGAATAGCATATTATTTTCAAAGCTTCAATGTTAGTAAAAGTTTTACAGTTTCTAATAATAGATGCCTACATTTTCATCGTTTCACTGATTTTCAAAGAAATATGTTGATTGAATGTTAGCTCATGGTCGAACAGAATGCCTAAATCTGTATAAGAGTTAGTGCGATCCAAAACTGTCATCTATTCTGTAATTATAATAACAAATATATTTTTTTTAATATTGCGGCAAGATATTTTGCAAATGAAAGCAAATTTTTAAATTTCCCGTTTCTCAGTTTCCATACACGCTCAACGGAGTAATAGCGAATGGGACGCTTTAAATACTTACACCTTAAAACAAAGCGATGTTAACGTTTTTTCTTCAGATATACCCACGACTGTGGAATATATCAATTTTTTTACGTTTCTGGCTGAGGTTATGTGCCGATTTGCTAATGTACGAGATTTGTATCAAAATTTACATTCGAAAAACTTAATTCCGGCACCGAATAGAATTAAACGGGCGATTCTTTTGCATGATTTATTCGACCGCTATTGGAAAAGTTTGAACATTAATTCTGTACAACGCACGCGGTGATAATAAATTTTGCGGTTTTATCTGCCGAAAAATATATGGCCGCATGTTAATTGAAGAAGGAAATTTTTAGTTACTGGTTATTAAAATAAAAAAACAAAAGATAATCAAAAAATAGAAGAATTTATTAATATTTCAAAGCATTTAAAACAGCAATCTATATCTCATTTGCTTCTCTATATGTACACAGTGCGACGTAGTTAATGCAGAAAAAATAAAATAATACATATTCACGTTTTGTCACGAAAATTGGATCGTTTCGCAATTATGAACCTAGTGGTTGCCTATCCAAATGCCGAGATAGTATTGTATAATTTTACGGAAATTTGTAAAACGAACACATAATAAAGATACAAGATTTTCACACATACTCGTTAGTTTTGAACTGGAGTTTTTACGGAAATTAAGGCTATTTGTTAATAAAAACCGGGTATAACCTTACCGACATCTCACAACTATATATTTTTAGGTATTAATAATATTGTGTGAAACTAACTACTCTGTGGACAAAAACCCCAACCAGGGTTAAATTACACCCACAATATCTACCAATATATTCCTTATTATTAGCTTTTGTAACATTTTTTACTGTATTAGAAAGGTATTTTAAGCTAATATAAATCAAATCTCCTACAATTCCTATCAATGAAGTCATATGTATGTTCTCTGATACCAAACATCTAGGTATGCTAATGAACAATTCTACAGACAAAGCTCTATTCAATAATTATCTAAAGAAATTAATCTAAATTTGTAAAAGTAAATTTCTTACTTCTCCGTAAATAATGTGATCCGAGATATTACAGAAATGCCCATTACTATTTCAACTGATGATAAGTTAGATTTCTACAAACAAAATTAGGTGCAAACTTGTTACTTTTACAGAAAATGTTGAAAATTACATTTATTAGTTCGGTGGCAGCCTGGTAGCAATACATCCAATTCAGGTGAACAAATACCACCTGATGTTTCTTAATTTTTACTTTAATAATTTTACATTAACACTCTTCTGTTACTCAAATCAAAACAGCAAAACAAACACCACGCAAATCCATAAATACATTAAAGTAATACACCGATATTTTTCACAGAACTTGATTTGATAATTTGAACATTTCATCACATAACAAAAACCTCAATGGAAAAGCAAAAATAATTGAAATGCTTATTTTTAAGCAGCTCTGATATAAATGTTCATAAATTGAGTAGGTATAGTTTAAATAGATTTATTGTTCAAAATAATGTCAAATGTCATTTACTGATCACGAATCGAACGTCTACTCTACACTAAATAGTAATAACCACCTATTTAAAAAACGAATAAAAATGTATAGATAACAGTAAAACTATGTAAATCAGAAAATTCTTCACATCTTAGTAATTTGAAAAAATATTTTCACAGGGGTAAAATTTTAGGTCAAATTGTTCAATATGAAGAAAATATTCACATCTGGCAACACTGATCTTGTGATCCCCACTGCACTTCACTCCACAGATGCACCTATTGCAGTGCGGTGCACGAGATCGAGGATTGAAGTTAGCTCATAATACGGGCTGGACCGGAATTAAATTTGTGTCACTTTTTATAATTTTTTATAAAACATTTATAATATTCAAATCTCATAATTATACTTCATTTGCTGTCAGGAATCTAGGATTTCAATATTCCGCGTTAAAGACTAAGCTCATCATAAAAAAATCCGGATCTGTCAAATTAATCCATTCAAATAAATAATATTAACTTACCTAACCATCTAATTTTGTTTGTCTTATGTCGTTTTGATTTGGCCATGAAAAATTATATTATTGGGACTCACCTGCAAAATAAAAAACAAATATTAGGTAGGTACATATTTACTTAATTTTTTAATATCTAATTATTAAATCACTATTAATTTTGTATTAAGACATTAAGTTTATAAGAATTACAGTTCATTATTACAGGTTATTAAGAATTTATTAATAACGGCAAGAAGAAGAAAAAAGCAACCAAGAGACACACTAAATTAAGCTTAAGTCTTGTTTATAATGCAAACATAAAATAATAAACATAAATATTAGAAAGTGAAAATAATAGCATATCTATTTTCTATTCTCCACAGCATTTTTGAAATAGTTTTAACATTAATTTCATAATTTTTGGTGTATTTAAAAAAGAGATATTTCATTCAGCATATATCGTACGAAGTGTCTAAAAACATATTAATTTAAATGACGAACTATATGATTTAAACGCACATAATCATGATAACCCAAGTTTGCATACTTGGGTTACCATATTGCATATTATATGCAAATATTAGCATATATTCTTAGAAACAGCATATCGTGCATAAAATAGAATTACATAGATGTTTAGCAGGCATTTTCATTCTTTTAACTTGAATTAGTCTACCTAGAATATATGGTTAACAAATTTTATGGAAGAGGATTATTGTCTGAGAGGTTTATTAGACCTGTTCGCAAAACAGTTGGAATTCACATATCATAACTCATATGTTTCATAGTTTCATCTTGAAAGATACAGCAATCCAATTTTTTTTTTGTCGAAAGCACATTTTTAAAATACCATCTTCCTTCCACTCTGTTTCGCAGTTGTACTTCTTTGCCACTCTTTATTGCACTATACATATATGCTACTCACGTATATTCTTGTTAACTACATATTTCAACATCAGTTATACTCTTATTTCGACCTCGCGCCCTAAACCCTACATACACTTGTTAAATTAGGACATTTACAATTTTGAGAACTATTAGAACTTGAATTATTCTCCATTCTTAAGAACACGAAATAACTGATTACATTCATAAATAAATTAACAGAAAGATATACCAGAAATTTTGCCAGCCCAAAATATATACCCGTCCATGATACCGCTGGAGATGGAATAGATAGATCCGTCAATTTGGCAGAACCAATGGAAGGCTAACATTTCGACTTGGCGCATGCGTATTTGCTGCACCAGAAGCTGTGTAATCGGGTATGCCCTCAGAGACACACGACTTTATAGGAAAAATATACTCGCTGCATGTATGTTTGTGTCGACTGCTATAAAGTGTGAGCGGGTGGGTATAGTTAGGTTAACTTCTGCAATTTTTTCCATGTGCCCTGGGAATGGTTTCACATAAGTTTATGGAGTTTTAATAAGAAACCATCTTTGAGGTTAGTTTTTTATAATATATTTGTTAACTTTGCAATTTATTAGCTAAACGAAAATAAATGTAAATAATAATATTCTGCAAACGATATATTTTATGTAATGGTGCGTATATTTCATTAAATCTATGGAATTAAAAAAACAGAGGTCCTAAAACTAAAGCAGTACCTAATATACCTCTAATTTTTTGTTTTCTCTTAACTTCGGATGGTGTGATCGTCTCCGCCAGATTTAACAGAAAGGTGAGCGGCCTAACGGTCATTCCTTTGATATTTTACGGTCATTTTTATGACCATATAAATCCCGTGGCGGCAGAATTAAGATTTAACTAAATTTCTTTGTTTATTACTTTACGGATTGGCCATAAAAGGGGCGGGCGGTAAAATCAATCTTTATTGGAGTTTTTTGAGCAGGTCGTATAACTTTTTCCACAATGCCGCGTTTACGAGGCAATATCGTGAAAAATAAGTATATATACACTACACACTCTTGTGGTTAAAATCGATTCGCTTGCGAAATATACAATTCAGTTTCCGGAGATGTCAGCTTTATATAGGACGTGCTACAAATTATATAAAATAACTTAAAAATAGCATAAAGATTTGACGCTATAACAAAATACAGAAATGATTAAAAAAATAAGAGATGTTAGAAGATGTTATTGAAATATAACATGTAACAATATTGGTGAATGTCACTGCATATGTTGAGTAATGTTTATTAAATTACTGTTTTGGCATATGTTTACTTATTCGAAGAACAAGTACCTTAATAAAATGTTAATACAAAAAATCGTTTAAAGCTCACCTATTTTTGCATTTTTAAATTATGTAAGCCGGTCCTATACGCTCACAGCAAACGCTGAAATTATACGTTCGTTATGTTAAATAAACAAATCGTCGCGCAGAGGGATGAAATTTATAAGCAAATTTTCAGTGCATTTAGTGAAACAGAGCCAGCCAATTTTGATTACACTCTCCGTTACACTAATGACAATATCCACAGGTCATCATTATCAATTCACTTGGGCCATTGTTATATCACAGTGTCGGTAAATTACGTGTAACACAAAATGATATTACGCACACACTAGAAAATACGTATAATAATAAAAATACGACGATTTGTTTACGTACGTGTTATGTTGTTATTTAAGGTTAAGGTTATAAACGAAGCGTGACTTCATCAAAGACTGCGCGCGCTTTATTACTGTCGCTTATCGATCACGTATTGTGAAATAGTTTGTTGACTTATTAGGGTAGGTTAGAATTACACAGTCGGCAGTTATGTTATCGCGGTTATTAAAAAACATTTATTAAAGCAATATTTTGTAAAATTATTTATTTTAATGGCTAATGCCTACCAAGATGGCATAGATCTGTCAACTACCATGCGGTCGTTTTTACAGCGTTGTCAAATGTAGAAACGACTAAACACCTAAGCACCTGATAGGTAACAGTTGATCCGGTTAGTTGCGGTACTTTGCATTCGCGTTTCGTTATTTTGCTGCACGCTGCCAAAACTACATTTTTACTTATCAACGTCCGTCAGAATTAGCCACTAACAGAATACACTGTCCGTGTTAAAAAAATTGCCAATTTATTTAAAAAAAAATGACATTTAATGTAAGGAATACCTACTAATAGAAAACTCTACATGCATCTGCGGTCTTTAATTATAAAATCTTGTACGATTGCCGTTGCTTCGTTGGGCTAGACTCTAGAAAAACAAACAGCACATAGCAGCATAGGGTGAATCATGTTATAGGAAAATATCTATACTCGACATCAATTCCTTTATTTAATTACTGTAAAATTTTCAGAACTTAGTTTCTAGAACTGAACCATAACATAGAATTTTACATTGCTAGTACATACTCTCCAAACATCAAAGAACACTGGTAAAAGATTAGAATATTATATTCTAAGGACCAAAAAGAGATATTTACAGAACACTGTAATCATTTCGGGATGTTATAGTTTAAAATAGTACTAATTATTTTATGCAAACATCGTCGATTATTGTTAATATTGTTGCTATTATTAGTACTAACAGAATTCAGTTCCCCAACAACACAAGACGTTCAAAAATTTATTGGCGTGAAGTACACTCTGCACTAGTGGCCTACAGATGGCGACTGCACGAGATTGGCAAAAATAAAATATCGCATACGGTGATTAGTTTGAATTTAATTTTTCGTGTATTTTTTTGTGTATTTACAAACATGTATTAAAATACCGAGATAATAGATAAGGTCTGATTTCTGTATAAATAGGTTTTCGATGGTAAAAATATTCATAATTACATTCTAATTTTACAAAAAATTGGTAAATTTACATTTGTATAAGTACGTAATCTCCATGGTAAAAATACATACAAATTTTACATGTATTATCTGTTTAGTTACATTGAAGTTTTACAGAGCAGTAGTTTATTCGATTACAAATCGTAAAAGAAAAATTACCATGATAGTAATGGGCATACAATAGCGAATGACAATCACGGCAAATTTCCATAAATCATTTTTTCAGTGTAGAAAATAATATAGCATTATGTACTATAAAGTTTCTATAAATCCAATACTTCCCAGCTTTCAGATTTGGCCTATATTACTATTAGCCATTCCGACATATTACTGAAACCGGATTAGCTTATGTATAGCCGGCTTTAGATTGAGTGTAGCCACTTTGTACAGGATCAGGACTGTAATTACTGACGTGCCAGTCAGTTTCAAAAATGTAATTAAACCAGAGTCGAGCTCCGCACGGAGACTGATTTCAATGGGATGTTCTGTGCTTCGAGCGATTAAAAATTAGTCGCCTAAAATAACACTGTTCACTTTTTGATTAGGATTAGAGTGGTCTAATTGTGGCGCACGTTTCCGGGAGATGGTGTTGACAATCATGTGCTCATAAGTACAGATTTACAAATGGTATTACTGAATAAACTGTAATGAAATTTTCAATGTATGCGAGAAGAAACGTTCAGATATTTTTCTAATGTGGTAGTCACCGTGGAGAAGTGGCATGAATTTTATATTGGTTTGAAATGTATTACATCTTTAAAATAAATTGAAAGGTCGGAATATGTGTATTACATTAAAATATTAACTATAAATTGCTATAGAATATAAACAACATAACGTGGCCAAAAACACGATATCATTGTTGTGACTTTACACGCCGTTCAGCGCGGTTTGTTTCCATACATACAGGTGCAGGTTACGGTGTTGGTGATATAAACAGGCGTTTGCTTCTTACGTTACGTCATAGATAGTGTAAATACTATTTAGGTAATGCCTTAATTACTAGTGGTGATGTGATGAACTTACAATATTCTTAAACGTAATTTATTCCTTTGTTTACAATATAGATTCGCTAGTAACAATTACTTGAGGTATTTATAAAACTGATTTCACACATTAAATTGTAGTCGCGGCAAAAATTCAGACGAACAAATGAATAATATTTTCATCAAAATATTTAAAAAACTGCAACTGAGAATAATAAAACTATACTACACTAAACATTTAGTGTGCTTTATGTATTGCACTAAATTGCAAAAAATGATTGCTTTTAACGCGACCAAATATGGAAAATTTGCGTTGGTGCAAAAATAATGACCGTTTCTACATTGTTTATTTTTATGTATGAATTTCTGAATAAATTTTTTAATGAATATGGTCATGTTATATGTCGTTTTAAAGCGCGTTTTTCGCTCTATCTTTTAGTTTAGTTATCTTTTTATTATCGTCATACGTCTCTGATTTCAGATCATTTTTTACGATGCTCTCAAAGAAGGAAATTCGCATTATTTTGCTTCACGAGTTCAAACTTGGCCACAATGCTGCGGAGACGACACGAAATGTCAATAAAGCATGGGTGCTTCCGAACGTACCACACGTAGATGGTTTGAAAAGTTTCGTGCAGGTGATACCAGCCCTGAAGATGAAGAGGGTCGCGGCCGCCCATCTGAGGTTGACAATGACGAATTGAAAGCCTTGATCGAAGCCGATCCTCGCAAAACCACACGAGAAGTCGCACAAGAACTCAACGTCGATCACTCAACAGTCCTACGCCATCTGAAGCAAATAGGGAAGTCAAAGAAGCTCGATAAATGGGTGCCTCACGATTTGAACAAAAATCAAAGAAATCGTCGTTTTGAGGTGTCGTCAGCCCTTCTTCAGCGCAACAAAAAAGACCCTTTTCTCGACCGGATCTTAACGTGCGATGAGAAGTGGATTCTCTACGACAACCGGCGTCGTTCTGAACAGTGGTTGGACAGCGACGAGGCTCCACAACACTTTCCGAAGCAGAAATTGCACCAAAAGAAGATTATGGTTACTGTTTGGTGGTCTGCCGCCGGTCTCATCCACCACAGCTTCCTCAATCCGGGCCAAACGATTACGGCAGAGAGGTACTGTCAACATATCAACGATATGCACCAGAAGCTGCAGCGTATGTGCCCGGCATTGGTCAACAGAAAGGGGCCAATTCTGCTCCACGACAACGCTCGTCCGCACGTCGCATAACCGACCCTGCAGAAGTTGAACGAATTGGGCTACGAGACTCTGTCTCATCCGCCATACTCGCCGGACCTCTCGCCCACCGACTACCACTTTTTCAAGCGCCTCGACAACTTGCTGCGCGAGAAATGCTTCAAAAGCCGAGATGATGCCGAATCGGCCTTCGACGACTTCATCGCCTCCAGAACGCCGGATTTTTATGCTACCGGAATAAATAAACTTGTTTCTCGTTGGCAAAAATGTATTGAATCTAATGGTTTTTATTTCGATTAATAAAGTTTATTCTGAGTTGAGTTACGTTCGTTGAAAGTAGCTGTTTGAAAATGGTCATTATTTTTGCACCAACCTAATAAAAGTATTAAATAGTGATGTTTAACATTTATTAATTTTTTAAAATTAAGTGTTTATTGCTACATACAATACAATTTTTACTACTGATTTAATTTGTCTAAACATTTTTAAAAAATCCTTTTTTATTACTTGCTTATTATGTTTTCCGAATAAAACAGGTAATTTAATGTAGTGTGTAGTGTAATACATAGTAAAATTTTATAAATGGCTCAAATGACACTTTATAACTCGTAGGAGTAAATACAGAACATGTTATTTGGAATCGGAATGAAGCGCTAAATACAATAAACGAAGACAATGTAAGTTTGCTTTACTAATGATTTTCTAAACATCCTGTATACATTCTGGTAGCTTAACAGAAAAGTTGAATTGACTCCTTACAACTTCACATTTTATTATTTTCGATGAACTTAAACCTACCTACTTATGTATTTCCAGTTATACTTAAAATGATCTTCACAAACGAACAATTTTGCAAAGCTTTCTTTCGTCGTTTTGTACCGAAAAAATACTTTTCACCATTGGCGTAGAAGTTTAGAGGTGCTTAACAGTAAGAATCCCCATAACTATGCCACTGGCTTAAGTTGGAAAAGGTAATTTTTTTAATCGTGCATTCGTATGACTCTCATTATTCCCTCAAAAATAATGACTGTGTCCTGTATATAACTGATATTTTTCATTGGCAATTTTTCTTTTTAGTAAAATGGCATTATCAGTTTTTGAGTTCAATGTTTTGGACGCGTCAAATTCATTATTTTAAATACGGACTTGGATGTTTTATTTCAGGTTTCGGACGAGTTTATTTTTCTTAAAACATTAAGGTTGTGTGGCATATATTTTTGTCTTTAAATGGCTTCAAAGGATAATATCCAATGGAGATAAATCTGGTAAACGAGCGGGCCATTATATCGTTTAAAAATTAATTCACAAACATGCCTAAATTTCATATTTCGAAAAAAGACAGCACATGTACAAGAGTTGTGTAATTTTTGCTCATTATCTATTAAATAACTCGTCTGCAGCTAATGTGACAGTGCTGTTTGTTAACAGATACGATGACCTATATTTAAACACAAAAATATATGTCATACAGCATGAATCATTATACGACATGTATCGACAATAAAGAGAAATTAATAGTAAGTGATAGATCTGAACTTTTCATTTTTAATTTCTTGAGAAAAAATATAGAACTTTAGGACATTATTACATCCATAAAATATGCCTACCTCAAATAAAAGTTGACGGGTCTAAACGATTTGTTTAAAACGAAGGAAACCTGGGTGGTAAGCTTTCGCCTACCCACACTGTATTTCACTACAGTTTCTAATAATATCTTTATGTCGACACGAATATGTATCTAACACCGCCGTTTCAGTTCATAATTGATACTCTCGTTCTACGGGCAGTCCATTAGCTTAACATCGATTGCTAATTGAGCGTCCAACTATCAATTCCAACCGACGTTGGAGGTGTCAACTTGACGCTGCCTTCGTCCTCCATCGTTGGTCCTCTACTAGAAAAGTTGCGGCCGCATTGATTCGGCTCACGAAAGGACCAATCGATGGTGTCGCGTTGCCTGTACACGCATCTTTCACGGCCTTGGCATACAGGGCGATTCTAATAAACGGTATTGAGGCTTTAATAGGCTTTTATGATGGATACCTTAATAGTCACGGTGATTCGAAAATATACATATAGCCATCAAAAACTGTTTCTTTTGTCACACGTAATTGCAGCTCAATTTGTAATACCTGTGACATACAAGGGCGCCGTTTTTTATATGCAAATTTTCAACGAATATCAGCTGTTTGTTGAGACAGAGTCTAAAAAAAATCTGAGTAAGTTAGAAAGAATATTTCTTCACTATGTCAATTATACAAGTTTTCTCCAAGATATAAAACAATTTCCAGGCTGGCAAGTCATTTAGAATAAGAAAAAGAGCATCATTTTCACCTATTATGTTTTATCATAAAATCTCCTGAATTTTACAAGTCACCTGCATATTGATGAAAAAATTGTATACGACATTATAAACATTATCACACCCCGCAGAATTCTTTAAAAAAACTAGTAACACTTGAATTTATGCAAATTATCATTACAGTAATAAAGTACAAATTCACGATTTTTCATGTTTTCTAGCACATTTTCCCTTCAAAAGTTAAAGAAAATGATTCAACTTCGGCATTATATTTTACTACTACACTAATAAGTACATCCACCTACTGGGTTTTTTGTGCATCTTTAGATACGATTATTTGTCCTTGAAACGCCAGCCTTGTAATATACATGAATCGTATTTAACTTTTGAAGGTATAACCAATTTGTGAGCTATATAATAGGGAGAAGCTGTATTGTATATTTTGTTGTACCGGCATGTATTTTATATTTTTGTATTTTTTTGCACCACTGTTATATTTTTATTTTGTTCTCTAAAGGAGAAGTTGCATGGATTTTTTATGCTGGAAACAGGCGCTTATTTCTTATATTTTTGCGTTTTTGCGCCTTTTGTGGGTCATAGATACATAGTGTAATTACTGCGTAGGCAATGCAATAATTATTAGTGGTGATGTGGTGTTTGCTACTGATTTAATTTCTCCTTAAACATTTTATTATGGTAAATTTATAAATGCCACAAATAACATTCTAACATTCTTTGAAATTATTCAAACCAAATTTGGATAATAAAACAAAGTAAGTAGGATATATCGATGTAGTCATGGATACTTGTCAAGTATTAGTCGCCATATTGAGCTAATTGAGTTCATTTGTGATTGTTTGTGGTTCAATTTGCTGAAAACTCTGTAAAAATGGAATCTACTGAAGATTTAGGTGCACTGGAGAGTGCAGAAGAGGTTTCTTTGAATATTCTCCCTAAGAAATCTCGAGAAATTTATGAATGTTTCTACCAACGATTTATGGATTGGTGCAAAGAAAAAACATTAAGTTGTATTCAGATGTATCGATGGTGTATTTCCCAAACTTAGCAAATAAAATGAAGCTGTCAACACTTTGCTCACAATATTGCTGTCAAATTTGGATATAAGCAAATATTTAAAGGTACGTGCCTTTCTCAAGAAAATTAGGGATATGTACCGAAAAATCGCGGATATTTACAAAGGAGCAAGTTGATTGTTCCTTGAATAGTGCACTTATAATTTATATTTGAAGTTGAAGGTAAGTGCTTTATAAACAAAAGAACAACATTTTTAAAAAAACTTCTTTATATAGGTCGTCCTAATATTGGGGGTTGCAGACGCGTGCCGTTCTAATGAATTGGTCAACTTTGATATTGTTGAAGATGTGAAATACGCCTTAGCTATAAAAATTACCAATACCAAAACCAAGAGACCACGTTCTTTTTCTGTACTGGAACACAATTAATTTAAGTTTTTATCGAACATATGTTGCTTTATGTCGATTATTTTAGATATGTTAGTGGAAAGTGTCATCTAATGGTGGTCGGTATTTATAAAATCAGTACCGTCTCGCAAGATGCGGCAAAATTTTATAAGCTGGACAACTAGAAAGAGTACAGTGGATCCATATTACGACGAACGTCTGCTACCCTTTTAGTTGATGGCGACGATGACCTCACTTGTCTTAAAAGACACGTTTTGATAAATAAAATATTTCGAAAAGAATACTGAAAATTGATAGTGGTAATGATAAACCAAGCACCGGTCATTTCTGATTTCACAACATCTGAAAATAATATAACTATTACTGAAAACGTGTTGGACTGCTTTGAGATTTGCTCCAAGAATGAGAGTAGTGGCAGTTTCAGTGGTTTATTTAATTACTTGTTCAAACTGTGTACTTAATATCAATGTGTATAAACAAAAATCAATGTAAATATTGTTGAATAGTTTATTCAAATTATTTATAAATTAAAAATTGATGAACATTTCTAATCTAAGGACTAAAAGTGAGTTTTTTTTCTCAGTAAGGAAAATGTCAACCTTAAAGACTCCTGACAGTCAAAGAATGTCACAGTTTTGTGACGGCTGGAGAAAAAACAAATTTAAACACACACGTCATCTTTTGGCGATGCCACCGTGTATCCTTTCTTTCCTTGGTCTTTGGTCACAGAAGGCCGTTTCGCAACACCGCCCGCCGCCCCCTTCGGTTTATTTCCCCGAGGAAGCCAGGCGATCGGCAGCCGATATTTGTTCTCTTTTGTCACTTGCAGATGTTTTAATCAGAAGGGCCGGAATCTGCGAAACGCGCCCCTCCGTCCTCGCGCCGACCTATATCGCCAATTCCACGCACTGTTTGCCTAATGTTATTGCATATTTGGATAGACGGAGATGTATCGGCTCTGCGGTAATCTGCAGTTATGCCGGTGTAATTGTGTTGGGGCATGTTCGGCCGATTACGCTCCGCACAGGGTCGGGGAACGTTGCTGAATTCTGCGAAGATAAATGTGCGAAATCGGTGGCAAGTACCGTGCGTTTATAGTTATTTATGAAAAACTTGATTTTGTGTAACGAGTGCAAGTTTGTGGGAAGATGTTACTTTGTATGTCAAAATTAGAAAAAGAAATTATTAACCCTTCAGCGAATATGTCAGGCTGAGAAGCCTAGATTGAAAACAATTACACAGACGAATGTAATCATGTGTTAACTGAGGTCTACTGTGTTAATATAACACACGTTACACCCATAATATCTACCCATATATTCTTTATTATTAGCTTCTGTATTATTATTCAACGCTGGTTGGGCTTTAGTCCACAGAGTAATTAGTTTCACACAATATTATTAATACCTAAAAATATATAAAAAACGATTACATAAAGGGTAAACATTATTTAAGTAGGTATTTGTCATATTTAATTTAAAATTCATTGACAGGCTAAAAACAATTTTGACATTGTCGATATTTAATTTCAAATAATTTTAATTTATATAATAATTTTTATAGTTAGATATTTGACTCAACTTAGGCAAGGCGCATATTGAGACGCGTATGACGCGTGTGTGGTGACACAGCACAGCACGTACTTTTGTAGCTTAAGGAAAGTAATGGGACAGCGCAAATTCGTGCCACGACGTTGCACAGCAAGACTCGCGTGTGACGTGAGGCGCGCGGCACAGTGGCACAGTTTTTTGCGCCGTACGCGCCACGTGTTGATAATTTTGAGGTTAGTTGTGTTTTCTCCCGTGACAATGAAAACAAAACTGCTAGAGCTGGTAAGAAGGCATAGAGAGCTATATGATACCACACATGAGAATTATATGAAAGCGAAGATAAAAACAAGATTTGGTGTAAAATTGCAAAAGAACTGCACTTAAAAGATGGTTATTTTGTAGGTAGAAAACCGCAATTTTTTCTACATTTTCATTAATAACTAAAAAATACGATTACGAAACTACAGGCTACACATGGTCTAAGTTTCAAATTTTTTCCCCCTTACGTTTTCTCAATACTGGTTTCCAAACTCAGGGGTCTATTTCATTTATAAATCCAATTTTCTGTTTAAATCACTCATTTTTATAATAAACAAGAAAAATTAGAACAATGTGGCTGTTCGAAAGTGGTGAGAAGAACTGTCTTGCAATATGCAAAAGACAACGCTACGCGTGTCGCGCATTCGTGTCATGCTGGTCGGGTCACGTCATCTCACACGCGTCATGCGCGTCTCAATATGCGCCTTGCCTTAAAGGAGGCCACCTGAAATAGGTCAGATCTCATCTATTGTGGTTAAATTTGCGAGTTCCCACTATTTCAAAACTGAAGTTAGATATTTATAGAGTGTTTTCATTAAACCAGATTAGTAAATTTGGATAGATTAATTTCGTTAGATAATTATTGAATAGAGCTTTGTATGTGGAATTGTTCATTAGCATACCTAGATGTTTGGTATCAGAGAGCATACATATGACTTCATCGATAGGAATTGTAGGAAATTTGATTTATATTAACTTAAAATACCTTTCTAATACAGTAAAAAACACTTGTTATATTAACAAAAATATTAGTTATTTCTAAAAAAACTAAAATTTGTTGTCAGTACAAAGAATTTTAGAACACAATATTGAACTAAAAACTATCGAATTTAAGATCATAATGTACAATAAGAAAAGTTACTTTTTCAATATATAACATATTCGACTTTCAGAATTTTAAATATAATACGTATATTATTACAAATTTGGACATATATTTTTTCAAAATTATGTGCCATTATATTTCATGGTCATCGAAATAGTAATAGATATACGTATCAATAAAAATAGAGTGTACCATCGTCATCATAGTACAATTATTAAACTTGTACACAGTGGCAGCAGAGATAAATTATTTAAAAAAAATATATTGTATTTGAGAGTTCATAGATCAAAGAAGTAATAGCCTAAATATTATTAAAAAATATATCCCATGGTAGCACAACCACTTCATCTATACATGTACAACTGTACTGCACAATTTTTGGTAAATCTACAAAATATGATCCTATCCCGCTGACAAAATAATTTTGCAGGTAATCCTTTTCTAATAAATTAGAAAAGTGTTCACGATTTTTTCGCTCATTTTTGGTATTATACAGTAAGTATGATAAAATGTGTTTCATATGTTTCTTTTAAGATATTCGATTCAAATGCAGTGCATTAAACATTTTTTCAGACTGACGATTTACCGTTTACAACAATCTCCAGTGACACTTCTTTCCAGAACCGCAATTTCTTTAAACCATTTAAATTTTTTGTAATGACGACACTGACTTGTAATGTAATGTAATGTAATTTACATACAATACATTTTAACATTACCTGTTCAACAATAGTTTCAAACCTGGCCAAAGTGAATGCGTTATCGAACAGAGTATTCAACTTTTTCTCAGAATCGGAAATAAAAGAGAGGAATTTTCCATTTCCTGTTTGACTCTATACACGAGCACAAACTTTTTTTGGTATCTCCCATATTGCAGATAGATATTGCCTGTGCTTCTTATAAAAACTTTGATAGATTTCATTATAAAAGTTATTTATTCAGGAAATTGGGTAGGCACAGAGGGCTGGACAAGGACATTAGAGTGAAATATACTGAGTGGTAAAAAATAACTTGACACAAACGTTAAAATGATTATAGGTTTTCTTGTAGGTACTTATATATAATTATTCTAAGATTATTTATTTAAGTGAAATACTCTCAAAACTACAATCATCGTAGATTACGCAATTAAACAAGTTTTTATAAAATAAGACTTTTTTTTTAATTTTATGTTTCACTTATATTTTCCCGTGTCTGTTCGAAAGTAAGCCCATATGATTTTGCTACTAACACTAAACTAAATGTTTTATTTACGGCGATTGCTGTATTTCTATAAGCAGTTAATCAACATCTGAGCTACAATTTTAGGAGATGGTTGCATGTTACAAGCAAGTTGCATGCAACATGCCGCAACATATATCTATCCTAAAAATTATTCCACAACGGAATAGGTACATTTTGTAATATAAAATATCTAATCACCTAAAATATACTATTTTATCAGTACAGGGCACTCCTATGGGATGCCTCAATTCATAAAAATAATAAAGCACAAGTTAATAAACGTACGACTCTGCATTGCCCCTCTTACTCAACTGTTTACCTGGGGTCAAGTTCAGTGTAAATAACGACGCGAATAGTGAACGTGTCACGTCGACTGTAGATTGCTTTGCGTTGTTGTATTTAAAAATACCTTATTCAAATCAAGAGTCAGTAGATATAGTGCAAGCACGTGTGTATGTATGTATGTATGTAAGTTTCACCAAATATCAAGGATGTCATTTCAAAAACACCCTGTACATTAATCTAGTAATTAAGCAGAGTGTTTTAGTCAAATTTAGAATTTTAAATGGGGGTTATCAAAATAATATTTCCTATGCTGCAAAAGATTTAATAAGTTTGTTGATTTCATTTTGCTAAAAACGCGATTCTATATATTTTGTATTTCTGGCAAAAAAAAAACTTTAAAATATTTTTTACAACAAGTTCTGTAGTTTTTTTACAATGGTAATGTAAGTTACAAAAAATAATGGATATGGTCAGTTTTTCTAATAAATGAACATACTGTTGTTCTATGTGTTTCATTTTTCGAGATTTATGTATATAAAATACCACAAATATGATCAATTTATGGTGAGAAACACGGTGATCTTAATTGATATAGCAATATCTATAACTCCTGCTATAGGGAATATTATACAAAGCAAATTGTCCGTAGAACCAAAAAATGTTGGTATTGACTTGCAGTACTAAAAATACGTCTCCTAAATAAAAATTTAACATTGCGGTTTTTCTAGAAAATGGCGGAGGAGCCGGTGATCCGACTAAATCGATAAACTCCCTAAAAAACTAGAACTAGTTCAATAAATGAAGCCAATAAAACTGTATATATAGTTCGAGGGCGTTGTGCAGCGTCAAAGAAATACCTAGTTGGAGTTAACAAGTGTTTGGTCTCTCTGGAAACGGCATCATATATTTCGAAAGGATTGCGGCCGCGTCGATTCCGTCCTTTATTGGGCTGCAAAACCCTATCTTTCATTTCGCCCGATCAGAAAGCATGATGACCTTGTGAAATATTGTACGGCGGCAACAGTGAGTAGACAGGGGCGTACCGGGTAGTTTACAAACAGGACAAATATTCTAAATAATCAATATTTTAATACCTTTAATTTATAGAGATGTAATCGCGTGCTAAGTCAGTAGCACCTCTAATAAATTTAAAAATAAGTGTGTTACATACAGGCCAAGTTGACAGAAGTTATTTCACTCGGCCTAGCACCGTTGAATGATATTCTAATAATAGGTTCATTCTCTACTTCCTGTCTAGTCTTCAATCTTTACATCGCTGGGCTACTGTAGTGTCCAGCCAGGCAATTCCGAATATTGAAATCCGATTACTTTTTTCTAGATATTAAGTGTTTTTGATGAATATTTTTTAATTTATGACGATGTGAAAATGCTTTAGCAGAATGATTTCCCGGCAAACGTGCCAAATGCAGCTACTTTTACCGCTGTGTGCAGTGAGAGCAAGTGTAGTGCAACGCGAGGGAAATTTGAAACCGAATCGTGGAAAAGATGGAGGCCAGCTCGTCCATGGCGTATTGCAGCCGTATGGCTCATACACGAGGTTCAATTATGTCCGTACTAAGTACAGCGTATTCAAGGAAAACCGGTACCATGGCCGCCACGATCTGTAGACTTCAAATTATTTGTACTTCTTTCGTGGATATATTTAAAAAAAGATATATAGCTGCAAAAACAGTAAAATTTGCTGTATAAAATAGGCGTTATGAAATATTATTTCATAACGCATATACATTGACAAAAAGTACTCGACGAGCAACAAAACATGGTAAAAAAATCACTTTGCTATCGTTGTTCGTTGCGGAGTAATTCGATGGTCTGCTATAGCGTAATATTACTCTAGCAGCCATCATTTCTCTCGAAAACGGCACAAGGTGCAAAATGAAACTGGTGGTACAAATTAGCAACAAAATAACAGTAAAATATCCACTACTTGTTTTTAGCGGCCGCTGATGTTGGCTTGCCAGGGTAATAGACGTCCTTTAAAATACAGCATTGAAATTCATTACAGGTAAGTTTTTGAGGGAGCTAAATGTTGGTAGTTTTTGAACATCCGGTACCGGTCGCTACCTACTTCCTCCCTCAAACACGTCGATAATTGATATATACTGTACACACACATACAAACACACACATGCAGTCAATAAATAGTATCTATAATTATTGATTCACTATAAAGTTTGTTAGTCCAGTGTAGCAATCGGGACAAATCACAAAGTGAACATTTAAAAACTGAATTCGGAGGATTTGTTTGTAATATATTTTTGTCTCTTTTTCGTGTATAAATTTATCGTAAACCGGTCAACGGAAATTAATAAAAACTGCAGCTTTGATACGAAAAGCTAATCATTCAACTGTCATAAAATCTAAAATTAAAACCTGACCGGGCTTTAATATCGATACAATTTTTTTTTTAATATTTCTCTTCGAACTTTGATCTTGCATCTGTACATACACGAACCTATATGGCCAGCTTTCTAAATAGAGGAACATTGCATTTTGGATTATTTGATATTTATATGAAAATTCGTATATTTTCTATTTATAAGCAGTTCCCTGTTTTATTATTTGTCTTTATACAGGGTTAACTATGTCTAAGTACAAACATTTTAACCACATTAAAGACTATAGAAACATTCGGATTTCTAGCTCGATGTTTAAAAAATGGGGTAAAATTATCTTTTCCTCTGGAAAATTGGCCTCTATGCCAATCATGTCCCAGATGGCTTAGACTACCACGCGGTCGTCTTTTACAGCGTTGCCAAATGTAGGAACGACGAAAATAAACATTATTATTAATAATAGTAGCTAATCACATGATAACTACGAAAGCACCCTGGTGTCATAGTTTTTATTTTTAGAAAACTCAATATATTGAGATTATTCTCAATATCTTGATTTTTTCTCAATATAATGAGATTACTCTCAATATATTGACTTTTCTCTTAGTACTGTGATATTTTTATGTATTTGTTTACATTCCACTAGCGATTTAGGTAGTAAAAATATGGTAATTTAGTCAAAGGCGTCGCTCGTGGTATTAAAAAGGGATACATTTTTCAAGAAATAACACTTTTCTGTACCAAATTTAGGCAACCTACAGTTAACGATTATTTACTTTTCAATAAATACCTTAAGCATTTATGTCGTCACTTTCAGACCCCTAATAATATCGAATTTCAATCATAGGCGTCCGATATGAGATTCAAAAGGATACCTCTTTGTGCTAAATTTGAATGAAATATCTTTACAAGTATTCAATATATGAGCATCACACAAAATTAAGTTTTTTTTTTACGTTCGCTTATCTGTTAATTTCAAAATTATTAGTTAGACAAACAGTTTAGTGTTAGTACTTGTTTTTCATTAAGCTAAAAAAATTTTAAAACGGGATCCCATTTGTCAGAACAATTTTTACATTTATTAGTGTGCCAGATATTTTTTTCTATAACGATATTATTACATACCTATTTGTTCTTATTTATCTTATCATGAAACTTTCTAAATAATATGTATCATATGAGGTAGGGGCATAAATGTTTGATATATTTATTGAAAAGTAAAGAAGCGCTGAAGATATGTTGTCAAAATTTGGTATAGAGGGGTTTCTAATAAAGCTGAAAAAGAATCCGTTAAAAGTAATTTCCTAAAGAAATCGCTAATATAATTTTTCGAAAAATTGATCCCATTTTCAATTCTACGTGTGACGCCTATGACTAAATTAACATAGTGTCAAAATAGTTACTTTATAAGTATACGTAAGCTACGAAAAACTCAGAACAATCTAAGTCGCCCTTGTAAACAAGATATAAAGTTAAACCTTTGAGATTAGGTTGCCAAAATTTAGGCAGAAGGATTTCAAATGAAAGTGAATAAGAATACAACAAAATTAATTTCCTAAAGAAATCGCAAATGTTTTTCTCGAAAAACTGGTCCCCTTTTTCGATTCTACATGCAACGCCTATGACTAAACACGCTTTTACAACATAAATCACTAGTGGAATGTAATTATCATAGCACTAAGAGAAAAGTCAAGATATTGAGATTTTTCTCATTATATTGAGAAAAAAGTCAAGATATTAAGATTTTTCTCATTATATTGAGGAAAACGTCAAGATAATGAAATTTTTCTCATTATATTGAGACAAAAAGTCAAGATATTGAGAATAATCTCATTATATTGAGAAAAAAGTCAAGATATTGAGAATATATATCACGTACAAGTAACCTGTATAAGGCTATGTTTGACACCAGGGCGCTTTTATAGATCACTGTTAATCCGGTTAGCTGAAGTATTTACGTTTTATGTACATTTAGGATTATTGCTTTATTTTAGTCTACCATTTTTTGTATATACTGCTGGTTACGTGGAAGAGCGGCAGATACGAACGTCGCCAATCTATGTGGAACTAATAATTATTGTTATTATGACTTTTTGGAAATAAATAAAGATTATTATTATTATTATTTAGCATTCGTTCTTCGTTCCTTCGCTGCACATTGCTAAAACTACATTTCCACTCATTACAAATCCGTGAGAATTATCCACTAACAGAATACTGTGTCAAATAAAATACCAATTTATTCTAACATAAATTCCTTTATTTAATTACTAAATACTAACTAAAAATTAGTCACTTTAAAACTGAACTATAACCTAAAATTTTGCATTGTTAGTTGCATACTCTCCTAATATCAAAGAACACTGGTCAAAGCTCAGAATATTTTTCTATTATCCTAAGGGTCAATAATCAAGGATTTATACAGAACATTGTAAATATCTCAGGATGCTGTAGTTTAAAATAGTATTAATTATTGTATGCATCGTCGATTATTGTTAATATTGTTGCTGTTATTACTATTAACAGAATTTAATTCCCCCAACAACACAAGAAGTTTAAAAATTTATGGGTGTGAGACCTTATACTAGTGGCCTATAGATGGCGACTGCATCAGATTCTATTAAAAATAAAATTTCGCACACGGTGATTATTTTGAAATAATTTTTCAGTAGGTGCCTTCGCAAATTTAATTTTTCATGTATTTTTTTGTGTATTTACAAACATGGGATGTGTGACAAGTGCCTATGGCCACACAAGACGTTTTCCAGAAAAAAAAAATATCATGCCGAATCCTGTTTGAACTATATTGAACAACTGCTGTAATTCTTTTCAGGTAAACGTGTGACAGTGTTTTTATATATGGAAAATGATTCAATATTTTTGTAATATATGCAAATGTCATTCCTGGAACTAAATATCAAATAAATATACATGTGCTATTCTTATTAGGTAAATCATTAAATAACCATCTACATTTTGTAAATAAAACTTTTTCTTTTAAAGCAGCGTACGTAAGACATATGGGTGGGAACAAAGCTCCACTCTTTAAGGTTGCGGTATTCTAAATAAGAAAGTACCTCGATCGTTGACAGACAATGATATAAAACTGTGTACCGGGAAGTGCTGGATATCTAGCGGAGAAAACTTGAACTGCAAATATTTAAAGAATGTCACAGTTGGAGTGCAGAAAATAACGGGTGGCCGAAACTCAGTTTGAAGGTCATGCGTTCGATCCTGCGGCAAAATATTTATAATCCTATCATCTAAATGGGATATCGATTTTTCCGTATTCTAAATTACAGCGTTCAGATGCAGTTTATCCTTTGCAAATCTGTGCTTTGCAGTAGCAGTGGTTTTCTGTATTCTTTATGTGTGTGTAATACTAGTAAAAATCATAGAACATGTTCGTTGGATTTAGAAAGGTATGTATATCATTATTTGTAAATTGAATTAAAGTAATAATTAAATAATAGGTACTTAATAATTATATATTTATATGCAACAGGAACAGGGGAGGGGATTCGAATTTTTAATTTATCAAATTTTAGGAATACATAATAGTTATTTATGCAACAAGTACAAAAAGTAAGTGTTTATTGCACGCGACCTGAAATTGTCGTACGAGACCGTCAGACCGAGTGGACACGTGTTTATGTTGTTGTCTTGTGTTTTTCTTCAGTTTTTAGTGCCATTTTAAATTTTTTTGTATATGCTGTCTAGTTACGTATTGTCCAAATTTATAAAAAAATAAATTCTAAATCAGGATAAGCGTCAAATAAACGTGAATGAAAAGAAACATTAGTGAAGGGAACAAAATTTAAAGAAAAACGATATACTTACTCGCAATAAAGTTAGAAGTCAGGAGTTTGGTTTGGTGTTTTAAACACCTGTATTTTTTCGTTAACAGTGTTCCGATAGCCCTTAATTAATATTAAAGAGATTTTTTAGTTCCCATAATTTTGAGGTGTTTTTAAAGGTCAAAATTTTCTCATAACTGTATACAGAACGTCTTTCGCACGTTCAATAACCGTTCCGAAGTGGAAAAATCGAAAATTTATATCAATAACAATGCAATCAAATGCATGTGGTATGTTTAATTCGTCTTGATTTCTAATATAATACTTAATTCCAAATTTTGGTCGCCCTGTAAATAGAATTTACTTTACCGCCACCTTTTAGTCAGAGGCTCAACTATTTATTGCTAAATTGTGTCAAATTATTATAGTTTGTAACAGACTTCTAGATAATGAAGTTGGCTGAACTTGCTGAGAAAATGACCCTTATGGAAAAATGCTAATAAATTTTTAGGTACTGAAATTTATCAAACTAACTACTTTTTAAAATTGATATATAGTTCTAAATATTCCTATAACATAAACTTACTTAGTGTTACATATAAAATTGTTTAGGTTTATGTATATGCACGATAAATTAATTGATACAAATGTAACATTAGGTTGGCAGCAAAGACCAATATGAAAATACGTTTTTTTAAAGTTAAAACTTTGTTTAAATTATATTTAAATAGTAATAATGAATAGACAAAACTTTAAAGATTCTATTTGTGTGGTTATTTTTGTTCTTCGAGCTTTATTTTTTGAGATTTCAGTACCTAAAAACACTACAAATACGGGTCATATTTTGCCAGAAATACGGCGACCTTAACACGTCACAACTCACTCATGATATCTCCAATTTGTTGTGAGTAGTGAGTGAGAAGAGCATGTTAATTAAAATACCAAAGAGAAATTAAACAAAAAGAAATTATTTAATAATATAAATATGTTTAAATATCCCTAACAATTAATTATTTCAGTTTGACATTTTTCATGTATAAATAACTCAGTCTCTCTTTTGTTTGTCCAAGGTTATCCCAAAGCTATACGCGCTTATTTTCGTTGGTGTAGAATATCGATTACTATCTAGTCACTTTGTCAGTGACGGAACACAGTCGTGGGCTACTTGATCTCAGGCCATTTATGTTGGTGTCAGTCGCACGACATCCAAGACTCTTAATGTTCCGAACTCTATTATAGCCATAACTCGAATTTGTGGTCCGAGTTTCTAAATATTTAAACAAGTATAGAGGTAAATCGATACCGTATCCATTAGTTTAATAAAAAAACGTACACTATAATACCAGTTTAGTTAGCTAAAATTAGAACAATTTTTGATGAAACGCTGAAAGTTATTAATCAAGTTTGGTCGATTTGGGCTAAAAGCAATTTAACTGTCATAGGATTAAATCTTGATCATTTTTGTATAGAGAAGCACATTGAAGTATGTGGTATTGTATGGAACAATGATACTAACAAGTGCATAATTATAAATTGTTACAGATCCCCTTCTGCAGATTTAAATATTTTTTGTGAGAAACTGAATGATGTCTTAAGTAGTGTATGTAAAAATAAATTAAAACTTATAGTGTGTGGGGACTTTAACTGTGATGCATACAACAACAGTAGAGAGTTTAATATTTTGGTTAAACTGTTTTCTGGTTTTAAATAAATAATATTTTAAATAAATAATATTTTATTTCCAAAGATATACATACATATATATAGGAATAGTCATCAGTAAATAGTCAGTAAAAAATAATAAATAAACGAACATAAAAGAACAAAACAATTATTAGTCAGTATCGGTGTAATTTAGCTACAATAAAAAGAATTCATCTAAACTATACAATGACCGTTCCAAGAGAAATTTTTTCAGTTTACTTTTAAAAATACCTTGTGTGAGTGAGCCTGTTATTTCAGATGGTAAATGATTATATAACTTAATAGCTAGACAATTCGGTGATTTCAGAGAGATATTATATTTACAGTATGGTATATAAAATTTGTTACAGCTTCTTGTATTGTATTGATGGATTTCTGAATTTACCGGAAACTTTTTCTTATTCATAAAAACATACACCGCAGACTCAAAAATAAATAGACCAAATAAGGTTAAAATTTCATAGGTTTTAAAAATATTTCTACATGAATCCAGGCGATAAATATTTGCAATTAATCTCAATATTCGCTTCTGGACAATAAAAACATCACGTAACAGAGTGGACGAACCCCAAAACAAAATTCCATATCGCAGTCGCGACTCCACCTGCGCATAGTATAAACTGATCATCTGATGTGTAGTAAGTATCCTTTTCAGTCTTCTAAACTTATAACATTCTGAATTCAATTTAGAAATTAAGGAGAGGCAATGGTCTTTCCAATGCAAATTTTCATCAATCACAATACCCAAAAATTTTATACTGCGCGAATTAGTAGAAATTAGAGAATCTTTTAAAATTATCTCAATTTTTGGGCAGCTATATTGCCTATTATGAAATCTAATGGCCTCTGTTTTAGAACTATTTAAGAAAAGACAATGGCTTTCAAACCAAGCCAACAAATCGTTCATTGAGCTCTGACATATCTTACTTAAATCCTTAGAACAGGGAGATGAAAACAAAAGCGCAGTATCATCAGCGTAACGAACAACAGAGGCGGCAGGTGAAGCCGAGTCAATGTCATTACTATAAAAAAGAAAAAGGATTGGCCCCAACACAGATCCCTGTGGAACCCCTATATTATTAATTAAAATATTAGAATTAATTTTTTCCATTTTGCAATTATCAATATAATTAACACTGACATACTGAGACCTATTATTCAGAAAGGATTGCACCCACTTAAGGGCGACGCCCCTAATACCATACACAGATAATTTGTTAATTAAAATATTGTGTTGAACACAGTCGAACGCCCTGCTGATATCACAGAAGATACCAACAGGGCTCTCTCCAGATTCAACATGATCAATTATAGTTTCTAGAAGTGACATAATAGCGGTATTAGTAGATTTTCCATAAAGAAACCCATGCTGACCAGGAGAAAATATAGTGTGTTTATTGACAAAAGGTAACAATCTATGCAAAAACGCATATTCAAAGGATTTCGAAAAACAGGACGTTACGGTTATTGGTCTATAATTCTGAACAAGAAGAGGATCAGATTTCTTAAAAATGGGTACGACTTTACCCAATTTTAATATTTCTGGAAATATACCAGTGCCAAAAGATAAATTAATAAGATAAGTTAACGGTTGAATTATCAAAGGTAACGCTTTTTTCATGATAAACGTTGGAATATCATCTGGTCCAACTGATGATTTATTTTTCAGTTTAAGTATAAGAAGATCCAACAATTCATTCTCTGTAAATGGAATTAGAAATATAGAACAACTATTGGATATCGGATACAGGACTTTATCTGGTTTTTTTGAAATTCGATTTACAATATTTTTAGGCTCATTAATAAAGTAACCATTAAATGTTTCAGCTACCAAATAGGGATTGTCAACTAATCTGTTATTTTCCAAAAGACTTAGATTCCCATGTTTAGGTGCGTCCATTGACAACTCAGAGATAACCTTCCAGACTTCAGCAGACATGTTATTCGAATTGAATATACGATTTTGATAATAAGCTCGCTTGGTATCTTTTACTAATTTATTATGACGAATTTTAGCTTGCATGTAGAAATGATTGAGCTGTGGAAAATTACTTTTTAAGATGTATAAATCTTTCAATCTATTACTCGATATTTTTACGTCATCAGTAACCCATCTGCAATTGTTTTTCCGATGAACACTACACCTTCTCATGGGAAAACATGTATTAAAGCTTAACAGAAATTTGTTAATAAAAAATTCATATGCATTATTTGTATCAGGTATTGAATAAATATATGACCAATCCTCCATTGCTAAACATTCCACAAAGGATGCTGTGTTGGTTGCGCCAAGATTGCGCTTATACTGTGCTATATGTTTATGAAATTCTTCATCTTGTATACTAGATGATTCAAAAAGAACAACGCGATGATCTGAGATATTATTATCTATGACACACACTGTAGATTCACTAAAGTTTGTGTATATATGATCAATGATAGTGGAAGAGCAATCTGTCACGCGGGTAGGCCACTCTACCACTTGATGTAAACCAAAGCTCTGCAACAGATACATAAGGGACTCATAGACAATTTTATTTCTAGAATTAGTGCTAGCATCAATATTGAGATCACCTGCCAGAACAACATTAACATTAGGTTTATATAATAATTCTAAAATATTTAAAATTTGTTCAAAGAACCGTTGAACATCTCCATCAGGAGATCTGTAAACAGTTAAAATAATTAAACTTCTGTCACCTAAACTACAGTTAATTCCACAAATTTCAAAATCCTTATCACAACAAAACTGATCCAATATAATATTTGAACAATTAATGTCAATACGTGTAAAAATTGCAACACCACCACATTTAAATTTTTTTCTGCAGTAGTAACTACCCAGCCTAAATCCACTAATGTTCTTAGTAATAATAGAAGCATCGGAATCGTGAGTTTCCGTTATACAAATATACTTGATATTGCTATTTGAAAATTCACACTCTAAGTGATCAAGAGACTCAGCATTTAAACTACGGACATTCACTAACAAAAAGTCAGGATCAAACATTACGTTGTAACCTGGTTCGAAGGGCGCTTCTGGAAAAACTTGCTAACACAAGCCCCAACAGGCCATAATTTGGGATTCATTGCTCTTCTAAAGTTTACTTGATTAATAGATACTTTAAAGGAAGAGTATACATTTGGTTGCAACGGAGTGATAGAAGTACACTTTACTTCAGGGAAAATTTCATTCAGCATCAGTTTGAGATCTTCTGCCGATGTTTTGTGATCTACCCTGGTTACATGAAGGTGGACTATTTTTGGCACCCCTTTTATGGCGGTCGTTGAATTACTACCAACAATCCTTTGTCTCCTCTTACGGTTATTTGTTACTGTCTGCCAATTGCCTGGTTGATTTCCTACGTCCCTCGTATTTACATTATCTTGCGTACTAGGGATAGGGTCCATCGCGTCCTCCGGAATTACATCATCCTGTATACTAGTAGAAGGATCAGTCATGGCTAAATTAATAATTTCTTTACATTTTTGTTCTGTTTGCACCTTTAAAATCTCAGTAGAGACAGTCTGTTTATTAACCTTTGCAATTTGTTTCGGTCGATCGTTCTTATCACTTTTTACTTTTCCCTTATCCGTTTCGTTTTTTTGTGAATATGTTTTAGGAACGGTCACTGGAACCATTTTCGACAATAATTCGATATGCTTATTTAATAAATCAATTTTGTCTTTTAATTCATTGATTAAAGTATCCTTCTGTCTAATAATATAAGAATATACGACCTTCTCAGTTGTTTTATCCAATTTACTGATTTCTTCCATAGCGTCAAAGAATTCAGCCTCAACTCCCCTTGTGGCTTCTTTGTCACAACAAATTACGGTGTTTTTGTCATCCAGAATTTTTACGTTTTGGTTGTAGTATTTAACACAGCTGGTATGAAATACATTGTCACATTTAATACATTTAACACCAGTAATTAACTTAGCTTTACAGCGTTTACAGTTTAAGCCACTGAAAGACACGACCACATCGTTCGACATACCGGCAACCTTTTTTCAAACATGAGTCACGTTGTTAACTGGCCTACACGGGTCCAGGGGGATGCTATTTCTACCATTGATAATATTTTCATCAATTTCGGGAATAGCGGCTTGGTTTGCGTTGTTGATAATTTAATTTCTGACCACAGATCGGTCTTTTTCGAATTTCAATGGCTGAACAACTCAGAACAAAATAATATTACTGTTTATAATCGTAAATTCAATGAAATTGCAAATATCAACTTTGTAAAAGCATTATGTAATATGAAATGGTATAACCTCTACCTTAAGTGGCTAAGAAAAAACATTTTTGTTTGATTAACATGAAAAGAAGACAGTTTTACAATAAAAAAATTGATTATTCTGATAATCCTAACAAAACATCCTGGAATATTTTAAATGAGTTATCCAACCGACGCAAACTATGCAAAAATCTTACCATTTTACATGACGAGGACGAAGTTGATGATCCTGGCACGGTAGCCTCGTTGTTTAATTTTCATTTTAAAAATGCCCCCTTAAAGGTAAAATTACAAGTTCCTATAACAAATCAGGGCTGTACTCAACAGAATGTCAAATTTAACTGTAATACAATGTTTTTAAAACCTTTCTCATCTGATGAGCTTTATAATTTGCTTATTCTCAAACTCAAAAATAAAAAATGTGCCGGACCTGATGAGGTACCGTTGTTTGTTATAAAAAATAATTTAAAGCATATAATAGAACCTATCACTTATTTAGTTAACCTTTCATTTTCAGAAGGAATTTTTCCTTCTCATCTTAAAACTGGAAAAGTTATCCCGATTTTTAAGAAATCTGATCCCCATCTATTAAATAATTACAGACCTATAACAATTTCTAGTGGATTTTCTAAAATTTTTGAATATGCTTTCTTAGACAGACTATTGAATTTTATTGATAAGTTTAAAATCTTAACAGCTTCCGCCGTAATAAGTCTACTACCACAGCAATTCATAGTTTCATTGGTCAGCTAATTCAATTCATTGATGCTGGTGAGTGCCCTGTTGGGATTTTCTGTGATCTCAGCAGGGCATTCGACTGTGTCGATCATAACAATTTAATTCACATTTTAAGTAATAACGGGGTAAGGGGTAAGTCTCTGAACTGGGTAACATCGTTTCTTGAAGATCGGAGCCAGTATGTAAGTATCAGTCATCAGAGTAAGAACACCATACATACGTACAAGTCAGATGCTGTCGACATAAATATAGGAGTACCCCAGGGTTCCGTTCTGGGCCCTGTACTTTTTCTCTTATACATTAATAATATTACTAATATCAATGATGAAGCACACTTTGTTCTTTACGCAGATGATACGTCTCTTTTAGTATCAGAAAAATCGTGCATTAATTTAAAAAATAGTTGTGAACTTATTATTTCGAATTTAATTAATTGGTTTAACAATTTATCGTTATATTTTAACTCTGACAAAACACAACTCGTCAGATTTCACACAGCACAAAAACACATTGATAGTATCATATTGAATGTTGATGACAGCACTGAATTTGTTGTACAAAATAATATATCTTGTAAATTTTTAGGCATTTGCTTGAACTCATGTTTGAACTGGAAGGCACTTTGTGAATTTTTATCATCTAAATTAGCTTCACTCAGTTATCTATTTTATTCTATTAAACGCGTTCTTGACCAGAATCATTTACTTAAATTATATTATGCCCAGGTGGAAAGTCGTCTGAGGTATGGCATTGTTTTTTGGGGCGATTCTACTCGTTCTCGTGACGTCTTTGTAGCTCAAAAAAGGATACTGCGTTGCATTGCTGGAGTCCCTAGCACACATTCACGTGCAAATATTTTAAAAAAATTTAAACTTCTTACCTTATATGGTTTGTATATTTATGCAATATGCCTGTTTGTTTTTAATAATAGATCACAATTTTTTTCAAATTCAAATATTCACAATAAAAATACTAGGACTAAAGAGGACTTACATCTTCCTTTCTCCAGAGTAAATATTACTTACAATGCGCCAAGTCGTATTGGAGCCAAATTTTTTCAGCTCCCAGTTTACATAAAAACAATTCATTCCTTAAAAAAGTTTAAACATGAACTTAAATTATATTTGACGCAACAATGTCTTTACAGTACCACAGATTTCTTTAAATGAATTTGTGCTATATTTTTTTTTGTGTGTGTGTGTTTGTTATATTGATTTATTATACACTTTTTGTATATTATATATGTAATACCTATGTATGTCTGTATACTCATGTTTGTGTATAAATGTGCGGTTTGTATTTGGCTGTAATGTTTGCAATTTTGTTTGACTTTTCTTATACATTGTACTTATAATGTCTTATAAGAATAAAATATTTTTGACTTTGACTTTGACTTTGATATACAAGTTTTAAAAATGCTCCATAAAGCTTGTGACACATTTCTATTTTTATAATCAGAGACGGTATCCGATGACACACAAAACAATCTTTACTTAGCAGAAATTTGAATTTAGACTGGTGTTACATTTCAATACATTTTATTCCTTCAGTTCAAACAAATCAGTGTGCCTATCCGAATAAAAATAATGATGTTCCAGAGACTTTTTTCAGGCAGAGACTTTTAGTTTGAACTTAATAAGGCAGAAGCCTGATAAACAGCTTGTAAATATAATCCCTCTGATGATGACATGAAAGAAAAAGGAATCGTATGATAAAAACTAAAGATGGAAAAAAATTATATTTCCCTTTTAGTATTCTCCCTGCGAAAATATAAATTTATCTGATTTGCCGAAAGATTTCGTATGAATTGTTAGCTGCTAGGGATCGGGTTTTAATACAGTTTTTGCTTTGATGCGGATGCTGTGGTAGATTATAACGCTGATACTGATTGATCGGGAATTAATTAGCAAAAATTCGGTATAATTTCCTTCGTTTTGGTAATTTGAAAGATGAACTCCAAAATAATATTACTTTTCTAATTAAGATACATTTACACCGACATTTTCGCAACACTGGGCTACTTTTTAAAGAAGCTTAAGAGGCCGCAATCAGAATTTCTATAGACCTTTTAGTTAAAAAAAAAACTGTTTTAAAGAGATTCTTCGTATATCAGAGAATAGCTAAGATATCGAAATAATGAAAAATGCTTCTGAGAGACTTTTTTATGTAGTACTCAGTGAAGTACCTGCAATTTCTCTACAATGTGTCTCTTTTAAAATATGATGCAAATATATAATTTCTTTAGATGGAACAAACACTCTGTAAACCTGTATGCAGTTTAATTACATTATTTGTTTCATTTTTTCTAGTTTATAAAAATTCATGGCCAACTAGGAACCACGTAACATCAGTTTTATTAATTTAATTTTTTTTTTTTGACAATTTCCAAAATATAAAGATCAACTGTTATAATATCATTATGAAGGAAAAATAATAAAATTGAATTGCATACAAATATACAAAATGTTACATTTAAACGTTGTATCATATTTTAAAGTCCGCTTCATAATTTATAATAAAAAACTGAACTATTAGTAATAAAAAGTCAGTGAAAAGCTTGTACTTGAAAAAAAAAACCAAAAACTCATGGAGAATTTGCCTTAACTAAGGAATTTAGTGACGATTTTGTTCTCATGTAGTCTACATGGCTTGTATCGTACAAAACTTGTCGAATTCGCACAGTCTCGATTAATTTTTTTTCCTTGTTTTCAAACACGCGCCCTGATTTCTAAAACTACACTGCGTTCCGCAGGATCACGTTGAGCCAAAACTGCGTCACGTCACGCTGCGAAGAAATATGCGGAATAACTACGAGGGTTGTCCGTAAATTAAGGTCTCCAACAAGCTCCCCTATAGCTTAAATCTGACAACAGCACCATGTTCCTTGCTTCCCACACCACTAATCTGGCTGGTCACTGCCTTGCTGTGACGGTCAATCTTAGAGTCTTGGCCAGTGTTGTTAACACGTAAGGAAGTTCTCTACTTGTAGGAAAAATTTGTCAATAAATCGGTTGGTAGGGAAAATAATATGTCAACAGCGCTTTATCTTTTATACACAATTTTAACATTTCTAACTTGGGCTTGGTCTATGGCATGGGCAGGCAGCGTAGGGAAATTTATAGTAGAGTAGGGGAATTTCATACTTCGTTGTAGAGATACAAATTTTATAAGGTTAACATCACTGGTCTTGGCTTAGCAGCCGTTAACGATGGAAGGAAAAATCGACGCTCCTGCCAAGTGTGAATTGCGTTCGGTGATTAGATTTTTGTGGTTTAAGGGGTCACCCCATATTGAAATTCATCGTCAGTTGACCGATGTGCATGGAGAAAAGTGTATGGACACAAAAAATGTGGTGTAGAGAGTTCGCAGCCGGTCGTACAAACGTGCATGACGAGGCCGGCCGCGGGCGTCCATCAGTTTCGGACGAGTCAGTGACGAAATTTGAGGAGCATTTGCTTGTGGAAATCATAGACCATCCTCCTTACAGCCCTGATTTGGCCCCTAGTGACTACTATTTGTTTCCCAACCTGAAACAACACTTAGGAGGAATGAAATTCTCCAGCGACGAAGAGCTGAAGGCAGCCGTCGATACCTTCCTGCGCGAGTCGGCGGGAGAGTGGTACGATGCGGGTATGAAAAAGCTCCCAGAACGACTCCAAAAATACATTGGTCGTAACGGGGACTACGTTGAAAAATAGCTAAAAGTTCAAGCTTTCAGAGTATGTACTTAGTTTTGCAATAAAAAGATGTTTACTATTTGAAAAAACAATGGAGACTTTACATTACGGACAACCCTCGTATTATTACTTAGATTCACAAAAACTCGCCGTGACTCACGCTGCGTCACCTCACCAAGCTGCGTCTCATTTTGCGCCGGGCCTTAAGGTCGCCGTATTTCTCGCCGTAAAATGATCAAATTTTTGGTATTTTTTAGGTACAGAAATCTCGGAGAATAAAGCAAGTAGAGCAAAAGTAATATCAAAAATAATTATTGTAGTTTTGTTTATTCACTTTTTTTATTTAAATTCTCCTCAAATAATATAATAACTTTTAAAATGTAATTGTACGGTACACATTCTAACACCACATTTTAATAATTATTTTCACATACTTATGAACAAAAGTGAAGTGATTTTATATGCAGAACTATGTAAGTTCATGTTATAACAACATTTAAATCTACAGTTGAATTTAAAAAATACGTATTTTGAAAGATTTCTGTACCCAAAAATTTGTCGGTTAGACCGCTTTTTGTCGTTATATATTTCTTTTACTTCGGTATCTCTGAATATTCGCAGGTGGCATGAGATAACATTCCTGTTATTTGCTAAACTCTATATTATTCATCATGGTGCCTATATTTCTAGTTACAATAGATACCGGATAAATTATTTAAAATAAAAAACATAATTGTTTCGCAGATATGGAAATATATTTTTAGGATTATAATCGGCGTTTTGAAAAATTACCATATCGCGTCGGATATTTTAAAATGAAACAATAATCCGTCAATGTAAAAGTCGGCCGTCCGACGAGGCACGTCACTGTGGCGGTGCTTTGCGGAAACAGATGGGTTTTCCTTCCCATCGATTCTCCGCCGGACATGAAAAGAATTTTGATCAGACCGGATGTGCAATATTATACTTGATAACGTTTATTTTTTGCCTCTCCTTTTATAAGATGGTCCGGCAGCTTAGCAAAAGGCATTCCTCATGTTTATATCGATTGCGGCATCGGCGCTGCCTCAAGATGTTTCCACAGATTTGCTACACTTCCGAATCACCAATTTAATAGTCTGTGCTCTCGGATTAATACGACGAAAACTGATCCATATACAGGGTTAACTATGACTTAGCACAAATATTTTAAGAGGGGACAGGGAAAAATAAGAATTAACGGAATCGTCAATCAAAAAATTTCAAAACTGATAGAGCAAAAAAAATTTTTTTTTCAAAATTATATTAAATCCTTATTTATCGCCGTCACTGACCTTCTGGCAGTCGTGAGGTTAGGTAGGTATATTCAGCTAAACGCAGTGACAGGTCACCGCGTTGACGCGTGTATCAGTTTACGCCGCTTTGAAAGAAAAAATATTATTTACAAAATGTGGATGATTTAATGAAAAACACGATATGGTAGCACAAGGAGGCAGCACCTATCTAATATTTATTTGCAGGATTGATATTTGTAGAGACTTTAATATTGTATAATATTGTCTGAAGCTATTTATTTGTGGCATAATTTTAGTTTTTCTTTAGTTTTATTGGGCTTTTGCCATACTTCTGAAAAAAGAATAAAGATTAATTAAATAAGCCCTTGCGCCAAATGGAACAGTCAAGGGTTATTTTTGAAACTACGTTTGCCTAACCAAAAAATCTCACACTGAAAAAAGCAGATAAGTAAAAAAATAACAAAAATCACATCACTATCGCGCACTTCCGTATTATTGACTTTTCGAAAAACTCTGTTTTCGTTCTCAAAATCGTAGTAAAAATATTAAACGTATGTCAAGTTTGACAGTTTAAAATTTGTTTATCTGCTTCCATAGGGATGTTAAATGATTTTTATTTTATTGTTACTTACTTCTTTTTGATACAACTGTAGCCAACAATGATCGATGTTTACTGAACAGTTTGGCACACACTTATCTCCGTTCAACAAAATAATCGCAGTCTCTTTTAATTTTCTTTTTGTTGCGTTATCTTCCTTCTCTAAAATTTTTGCAGAACCCCATTGAATCAAATGGCCGTTTTCCCAAGGGTGTTCGCAAATTTTGGATTTTTCGAATTCCCGTCTTTTTATGTAATTTTTATGTTCCTCAACTCTAACATTCGTAGGTCGAGACGTTTCTCCAACATAATGTTTATTGCATTCACAAGGTATACTGTAGATGCAATTTTTTGAATTTTGTATATCATTTTTTGGACGCGTTTTAGACCAAAATGATCGTAAAGTATTAGTTGTCTGAAAAACTGTTCGAATATTAAATTTATTACCGATTCTTCTTAACTTTTCTGATAATATAGGAATGTATGGAATTTTTATTGTATGATTGATTAATTTCTTTTATTTGTCTTAGAGTGTTCGTTTTATCTGTAATATTTTTGAATGTTCTATCAACAAAATTTGGAGGGAATTCATTATTTATTAATAAGGTATTCATTATTCATTTGAAGTAGCACTTGTTTTGGTATGTACTCGACCGTCGTCTAATGATGTATTTGGTAGACATTTACTGGCCATAAAGTTATTTTAAGTAACGTCAACGGATGATTTTATTAGGTAGTTGCAAAGTGACAGATGGTGTCGACTAGGCGATTAACTTACAATAAAACTTTTGCTTATGCAAACCAGCTGCAGCTAACTGTAACCAGGAGCGTATTTATGAGCACCTATACAGGGAAGCAGGGGGTTATTTAATGTTTAAGAGCACTACAGAAAATTACATTTTTTGCGACGTAAAACTTTTATAAAATAAACGCGTAAACAATGCACGCCGCCGGAGGTACTGACTTAAATTTGTTGTATCAGCCAGTGTTGCCAGTTGTCATTTTTGTAAACCAACTGGATAAGATATATTTTGCAGATTGTTGAAACGAACAAAATAACAGTTTGTTTTTCTATGACTTTGAGACACTCGGCCATTATAGCAGCACCATTGGTTAACATAAAATCAGGTTTCGAAAAGGAATTTAAAAAAATAAATTTGTGTTTCTAAAGTCAAAGTTAGGTAACCTTCGTATAAATCTGACCCCTACTGAAACTTACACCCTGTATAATCTTAGATGTGCAAATTATTACATTGGAGAGGTTAAAATTAATGAATGTATTTTCAGTAATTAGATTTCTGTTGCTAGAGTTACACTTGATCTAAAAAAGATGATCCAAGTGTTTTACAGAATTATAAAATAATATCAATTTAACCTAATTTTGCTCAATTATTTGAAATTATAAAGTATATGACAATTATGTATATTCACAAGCTAAAATTTACATTACCATTATACCTGACGGTTTTCTAGAAAAAATTACCACTAATTTATATGGAGAGTCAAATAGTATTTGATAATGATAATGATTGTTTGGATTTTCTAATAATTTAATCTTATTATTTAATTCACATTTGTGCCATGGTTAACAATTTGTGGAACGTGAGGGATATTCTTCATTCTTATATGAAACCACTTCCGGCGTGCCACAAGGCTCTAACTTGGGACCTCTTTTGTTTCTTATTTTTATCGATGGCAACGCTGTTGCCGTTAGCTCTCATAAATTGATGTTTGCAGATTATCTTTAAATCTATTATGGGATAAATTCAGTATCAGCCTGCTTAATGCTGCAAAATAATGTCACTTCAGTTGTTAAATTAATTGTACTACTTTAAAATGATTCTATTTTAGTTATGTCCCGTTAAAACTTGCATATGGCACTATAATTTGGTATCCTTGGTATGAATGTCGCAAAGCTAATATTGAACCTATTAAGTGGAGGTTTTTAGAATACCTATTTTATAAGTTGGATAGTCTGTGTTTACTCAATGAGAGGCAATAATTTGATTACTGATCGCTTTAATATGTTGTCTTTGGATATGGCATATGATAAATTCACTCGTATTTTCATATAATTTATTGCATAATAATATTGATTATCTTCTCTTGCTTAGTAAAGTAAATTTTCATACTCTCTGGGTTTTATTACGACACAACGTAGCTTTTTACTGTGAAAATTATAGAACAAATGTCTTGTCAGTCATTCACATTTACTACGTGACAAAGAGAGATAAATAGCTATATATATTCATTAAATTTTCATATTTTTCTGTACACAGGTTCAGTGGCATTTATTGAATGGCTACATTTTCAACAAGATCAGAGAATCTACTGCAAAAATTGGTTCAATAGGGTGTTGAGAACCCACACACTTATTGATAAACCTGGGCTCGGATCTAATAAGGTTCATGGGCAAACAGAGCTGCTAAAGTCTGTGGAGAGTTGTAAATACAGAAGTCTGCGATCAATCATGTCCTAGACATATTCAATAGGTGACAGATCCGGCGATGTTGGTGGCCATGATAAACGGTTCATCTGATGTTGATCTATAAAAGCTATTGCTTGCTTGGCAACATGAGGCCTAGATTGTCTTGCTGGAAAATGGCGTTTTGGATGGTGTGAAGATATGAAATGACATATGGCTCTACCACTTCCTGGGTACAGCGTAGTTGCTTCTAATGAAACTAGTGGTGATCTGCTAACATGTGCAATATCCGTAAGTAATTAAAATGTATGTATGCTAAATCTTCGCGAATTCGTTAAATATCCGTTGAGCATATAAAATAGAAGTAGCCTCACTTGAGTGTAGTCACTGTAGAATACTTTTATGCTGTCAAAATCAACGTAGTAATATGACGTTGCTTCTAAATACGTATCCCAACGTACGGTTCCATTGCAGCTGTTTTGTTTTGGGAGTAGTAACTTGCTGTAAGCTTAAATATGTCTAAATAAAAACAATACTCCTGGGCCTCGTAGTATATTATTGTCTACGAGTATATTTACAATTCTTGAAGCTTTTTATTTCTTTAGGAAAAAAACGTGAAATAATTTCCCAATTTTTTATGGGAAATAACTACAATGAGAATGGTCAATAACAGCAATTTGCATTTTCTCATGAGAATTTACGTCACTTCCTAATATAAATAATAGTACATTATACTACAAGGGAGAGAAATGCGTTATTTTGGCAGAGGTGCAATTTGAAGCCCGAGGGCTACAATGCACCGAGGACAAAATAGCATCTCTCCCGAATGGTATATACTATTTTTTCCACGGTCTCATTAACTTAAAAACACATATTTTGTCATTATGAAGTAAGTAGCACCAGAATTATTGTATTCGGATTTGAGCATTTATTTAGAAGTCGTTGAGTTATTGTCATAACTACAAAATAAACAAACAAAAAGAATTGTCTAATTTAGGTGCTAGTTTGGTTTAGTTTAATGTTTGTTTAGTGCACAATGAATAATTGCGAGTCGGTAGAGATTGTGGAGGCTACAAATATTGCAATAAGCAATTTGCTGCTTACGAAGTCAAGATCTTTATACGATATAGCCTACAATCGGATCAAAATAGTGGCATAGGGTGAAATCGACCATTTTCTATCAAGTGCAGATGACAAAGAATTCTTAATAATTAAGGTAAGATTACTTTTGTTGTTAGGTATTTCAATTATTAAGCATTTTGATTTTTTATAGGTTGGATTAATTCTGGGGATTGCCGGAGCTTGTCGAACTGATGAACTAGTCAATTTAACTGTAGATGATATTGAGGATGTAGGCTCTTGATTGTAAAAATTCCAAACACTAAGACAAAGATTCCACGAACCTTTCTGGTTACCGATGTGGGAAATATGTTTGAATTGTTTCGAAAATACCTGTCCCTTCGTCCTCCCCACGTCAAGCATAAGCGCCTTTTTTTGTACTACAAAGCAGGAAAATGTAGTTCGCAGCCAGTTGGCAAGCATACCATGGGAAAAATTCCGAGTGTTGTAGCTTCGTATTTAAAATTACCTGATGCTGCATGTCATACTGGTGACTGCTTACGAAGATCTTCAGCGACACTACTGGCAGATGCTGGTATGGATATCACGACAATAAAGCGTCATGCTGGTTGGAAATCAACGACAGTCGCTGAAGGTTATGTCGAGAACTCCATTGAAAATAAGACCAAAATAGCTAATCAGGTTTTAGTAGGTACAACTACTAGCTCAATCACAAAAATTGTAAATGTAAGCGAAAGTAATATTCCTTCTAATATTAATTTTTAAAATTGTACAAATGTACCATTTAATTTAAATGTCAATAAATAATTTCAATGTTATCTTTTTTTTGCATGAAAAACGTTCTCCATAATGTAAACTCCCTTGGGAGCATTATACTCACTTGGGAATAATCGACTACTTCTGTTTTAATTTTGATGTCATAGAAACTGATTTCTACTCTCGACCGTGGAAAAAGTATATTTAAATATTAAGGTCGCCAAGTCCAGACCTGACCTATCCCAATTAATAAATATGTTCTCTGCCGTCGAGAATACCATGTATAAAAAAGGAATAATATAAATGTATTCCAATCGGTATTAAAAATCGTCGGTGATAAAATTCGAGGGCCAAAAACACACCCATTCCGACGTTCCGCATCTTTCTTACTCTATCTGTCTCGTTAGTTCTTTTTGATTCAGTTAGCTTAGGGCGTTACGGAGATTTTTCGTATTCTGAGAGAACACACATACATATATATTCTTCATTTTCCTTGTCAACATATTTGTGTATTTTTGCCGGCGAAGGATTCCGCGTTGTTAGAAGGATACGAACGATGCGATTTCCAATTTGTAGCGAACTAGAGGGTATCTTTCTATATAATGCCCAACTAACTCCGTCGTTGGGAAAAAAGAGGAGATCCGAGGAACGTGTACGTGGAAGAGCTATTAGCCGGCGACGCGGCAACATGTATGTGTTATAAATAACGAGATAGTTTGTGCCTTGTTGGAAATAAATGTGTTTTCCTATTGTTTTGTTGATCAGCTAATGAAAAATTGGGAAAGTTCTGGCAACAGAGCCACAATACGTGTAAAAAGGGCGAATATCGCGTTCATCAAATTCATATACTTACGTTTTCCTTTATTTTTAATAAAGATGTTTCGGTAAGTATTACAGGTATATTTATACGCAGGGTGTTCAGTAAAGAATGGCCCATACTTTAAGGCTAAATTATTATGATTTTATTAATTAAACAATACAGGAGGTAATAGTATGAACCAAAATAAGCAGAAAAGTCTCAATAAACATGGGTCCGCAAAGTAACGGTTGCGGAGATATGGAATGTTTTATGTTTTTTAGCCCCTTTTTTATTTTGCAAAAACGTTGTGTATTTTCTTATAATAGTTGGTTGATGTTTAGTGAAATAAACAGTACGTATTTGACAGTTGTTCTCAGTGCAAAAATTTTCTTTTGCTATGGTTGGTTACTCTAACGCAGAATTAACAGACATGCATTTCATGTATGGTCGTGCTAATGGGAACGCCACCGAAGCGCGACGTCTTTATGTTGACGCTTATCCAAATCGCCAGATTCCTTAACAACGCATGTTTGGAAAAATTCACCAAAGATTGCGTGATACCGGTTCCTTGAGCAAACAGTGCCATTTATCCGGAAGACGAAGGTCGGTATCCACTCCTAGAGCAGAAGAAGAAATTCTAGCACTGTAGAGCAGGTACGAGTGTGCGGAGAATATCAGCCGAGGTAAGAATTAGTGGTCCTCTTGTTTGGAGAATCCTTCACGAGCAACTGCTTTATCCATACCATGTGCAACGGGTACAGGCCTTAAATTCAATAAATGATCATCAAGCACGTTTGGTTTTTTGCCGCTAGTTTCTACGTCATGATGCTGAAGACCCTCGTTTTCTTGCAAACATTATTTTTACTGATGAGGCCGGTTCACAAGAAATGGAGTGTTTAATTTTCACAATACGCATATTTGGACCGACGAAAATCCTCATGCTCTAAAAGAATCTGGACATCAGGCACGTTTTTCATTAAACATTTGGATGAGTATTGGTGACAGGTTTCTAGGTCCTGTTGTCTTACCAAACCGATTAACAGGCGCTGCTTACCTCAACTTTCTGCAGAACACACTGTATGAGTTATTGGAAGGCATTCTTTTGAATCAGAGGCAACAAATGTGGTTCCAGCATGATGGTGCTCCAGCTCATTTTTCCATGGCCGTTAGCGAGCATTTACACATAGATGGGTAGGAAGAACCCCTTAGATCACCAAGGAGGGTGTTTTCAAAAGAGTTTGAATATCGTTGAGACGAAGATGTCGTGCCTGCTTGGAAATGGACGGAGGGAACATCTTCTGTAACTTTGTTTTTTGTTTGTTAAAAAATTCCTTTGTCGGTTTCCTAATAAAATAAAATGTCCATATCTTCGCAACCGTTACTTTGCGGACCCATGTTTAAGACTTTTCTGCTTATTTTGGTTCATACTATTACCTCCTGAAATATTTTGCACTACATGTGAACTGAAAGTGCCGATATTGCAGTGTTAAATTTATGCCAGATCCAGTGCTGTCAGTCGTAGCTTTTAGTTCTGGGTGTCCAATAAGGTTACTGCTGTGATTGTTTAGGTTTACTGCGCACGCTATATTATTGGTAAGTTTTGCAGGCTCTGCTGAAAATTGTAACAATTGATCTGCGATTAAAATTGTGTTTTCTATAGAATCTTCTATATATTATGCCTCCGCTACCGTACTAGAACGCCACCACCGTGTCATTTAATGGTGGTAATATCGGCTTCTGCGTCGGCTAACAGAGTGGCGGAAGAAAGCCTAAAGCAGTACCCTGTATAATTTTCCGAATGAGACAAATTGACATAAATTAACCTATTTCTTTTGGCACATTCCTTATTTTATTGACGTCAACCAATCTTCGACTTGTAGTAACTGCCGGACGTAAAACAAATTATTTGCAGTATTTCTTCATTTGGCCTGCATTTCAACTCACAAAACATCTCGGAGTATGAGTTTTGGAATCGGGAGATCCTATAAAAATAATTAAATCTATGTCTTCTATCATCGATCGTTATCTTTAATAACTCATCTCAGTGCACATTCCTAGCATTAGCCGGAATTCTTTGACCTGCCCTGGTTGTTCTATATATTAATACTAATACCAATATACTATTTATACTGAAAAATTTAATCTTATTACTGCTAATCGACAGAATTGATACGGTTTTGCAGAACAGTACGGGATTTCTTGAGTTTATGCCGTATAGTAGATCTTTCTGATCTGAAGTAAATTTTTCTGAACCCACCTTAAATGTGCCATCCATGAAAAATTATATACACTTTAAATATGCCCCAGTGACCTCTTTGGACGTTGAACGCACATTTACGAAACCGAAATGGATTATTAGCGACGAATGCCACAACCTAACACTTTAACATTTACAGCAGCTGCTGGTTATTCAATTTTATTCCAGTGCTACAAGTGAATAGTTATGTAGAGTTTTGTAAACTAATTAATTAAATAATTGTGGATATTATAAATTACCAGTAGAAGATAAGATCTTGATTTAAACTTTTTGTAGGTATATTCTTGCACCTCGATTTCTGTAAATATTAACTTAGCGTCCTAAGTGCGCCCCTGATAATGACGTCATCTGCAAACGACGTACGGGCTTTACATATAACTAATCCGAAATCTAAGCGAAGCTTTCTGAAATACGCCTAGAAAAGGTGTAGAAGTGAACATTCTCACCAATTTCCTTTGGAAAATACAAATCCGATCGCGCCTCCTTCAACCCACGCCACCCCACGTGCCTTCCCACCCCTCCATCGCATAATTCCCGTCACCGTATCATCCCCGTTGACAAGATGCATATCCCTCTTCGAAGCACCGCAGCCCCTATAAATTCCGAAATCAGTAAGTGACAACTTTATGTCCGCGTGAGGCGCTAAAAACGCGCCATTTGTTAAAAAAAAACAACGGCCCAGAATTGAACACATAGGACTCCGCATCGAACCCCCTCCGTTCTATAAATCTAGATACCCGTATACATGTCATTAATAACGGTACATAGCTCAGGGACAAATTGTTAACGTCAAAATAAAATTTTCGATTTTTTGCTATCCGATTGAATCGAAAATTTGTAGTGTTTTTTGAGGTGGCAATTACGCAAATGCAGTGTTGAGGTCACGACTAGGGGGCGTTTATTATATTATATGTCTAACTTTTTGTATTTTACACTTTTGAATTTTTTAATAAGAATCTATTGAACTATCTACATTTCTAAATAAAAAAGATATACCTGTTACAAAGCGATAAACTCAACCGTTCTTGAGAACAGACGAATTAAATTTTTGAGATTTTGGAGGGAATCAAATTAGAAAATTATTATTTCAAAGCAGCACTATAATATCATATTGTTCTTGTCAATGCCACTCAATTCATAGATTAGGCAGTAATGTTTTTAATTGTTACTTTTTATATTTAAAATGCCCCGTCATAATAATTTTTTGAACAGTGAAATGAGGAACATGATATGTGTATATGTGGTCATCGTGCAGCAAAGTTCCTTGGCCTACACGTAGCCCTGATTTAAATCCGCTGGATTTTTACTTTTGGGGCTATATTAAATCTTTAGTTTACAAAGACATTATTCGAGACGAGAATCTCTTATGATTAATAATTTGTTAAGATGTGTATAATAAAATTTTCAGTTGTTGTAGTGTTCGTCTCATTGTTAATTCAGTTTTGATATTTTAAAACTCCCTAATTTTCTAATTTATTTCCCGCCGAATCTCAACAACGGCCCAGAATCGAACGCAAACCCCCTCCGTTCTATAAATCTAGATACCCGTATATAAACAAATGCAAACAATCGCTAGCGCCCTCAAACAATCGGGCCATAAATCCAGAACAAGTAATGCCAACCTACGGCGACGATCTCGCGTCACCGTGGAACAAAAGACGGTAAAACAATCGCACTTCATTATCCAATGGGAGAATGGAGGGACGGGCGTTATTGGAGTCAGGGGCGCCGACGGACGCGGCCGAGGTAAATGAAGAGGCAGACGGAGTAGGTGGATGGAGTGGAGAAAAACTATTTCAAAGGGCGGTCTTTATTGCGTGTCAAAGAGAGCGTCTGGTGAGTAATGGGCCACTTTCCGTCATTCTCGGGTAGCGGCGGGACGGACTGATTTCGTTTGAAATAAACATATTTTTTCTAGGGCTCTCCTCGTCTCCGGTGACGGATTTGTGCGGTACGGTCTTTAAAATGGGCCAAAATCCACCGACGGGCCTTATAAGGATCCTCGTTTCTTGTAATAATTTCATGTTTATTGCAAATGCCAAATGAAATTTTATTGGACCTAAAGTTGTATACATTTCGACAAAAAAATTATATTAAATTACATTCTAAAAAGAAATGCTAAGAAATATGTTTGAAGCATTGTTCAGTTTGTGATCATGCGGTACGACGTTGTAAGAATACACGTTTAAATCATTATTACTTCGTTATATGGTTATATGCCCTTCATATGTCCAAAGATTTTAAAAGTGAAGAATGAGGTATGAATTAATGTCGGTCGGTCGGTGGTTGAGCGGTTTAAGGCGTCTGTACTTGAATCGTGTTTGCTGGCCGCCTGTGGTTCGAATGCTGCGGCCGGTAGGCCGTAGATCAGCTATACTTGTGGAGAGGATTGAAACCCTCTCTCTCTCTCTGTGGGCATGGTATGTCGGCTTGGGTTAATGTGACAGATTGATAGAGGTCGGCGTTTGACCACTCCCCTAATGAATGAGGTTTTGTGACACGATTGTCACTTTGATATTAAACAAATTTGAAACTAAAAATCGATTAAACCATAACACGTGGTTATTGCACAACGGCTTTCTTAATTGACGAAATTGTCAATTCTGGAACTGGCAGCTTTGGCATTTTCAATAATTGGTAGTTCTCAAGTCAAACAGAGTGTCGGATGTTCCACATTAATTACTGAGAAATCAAGGGAGCGATATGAAAACACATACAAGAAATAATGTGAGACAAAAAAACAACATATTACCGAGAAAGTTATAGTGGCGTACTTTATCCAAAGGATCGAAGAATTACAAGCTCCAAGAAGCTTATGGACAAAGTATTACAATGTTAAGAAGTACAACTGGCTACCTCAAACGGAAAAATGTTGGTTACAGACCAAAAAAAAAATCAGTGCGTGCGTTTACTAAGAAAGACATGTCCCGATTTCCAATTGAGGTCCCAGATGGCAGAGATTGAATTCATAAAGTAAATTTGGATGATGAATAAACACAAAATCTTTGGATGTATTTTTGAAATATCGCAATGGAAGGTGCTACAACCAGGTAATGAGAAATGGAATAATTGGACAGTGGTCGAAGATAATCGAGTATTTAAAACTACAAAATCCTACATATTACACAGGTTAAAGAGGCATGGGGGACCGCTACCGAAAGCTACGTCGAAGATTGCCTTCAAAATAAACTGCAGTATTCAAATAAAATTCTTCACGATAATGACAACACATTATCCTACAATAATTCTGAATCATGTGCCGCACCATTACCTGCTGCTGTAGCTTCTACTTCACTGAAAATGAGTCTCAAATTAAAAGCAACGTGTTGTGATTCAATTTTTAGTGAAAAACCCTCGGAAATTCTCCGAAAATTGCAGGTGGTATATGGAGACGAGTACATGTCAAAAACACGTGTGCTTGAATGGGCAAAACTGTTCAAGGAGGAGCGTGAATCGGTAGAAGACGATCCACCTCTCGTGCTACGCGAATGTTGACCGTTTGCGTGCACTGATCACGTCTGACCGGTGTCTAAGCATTCGTGCGTTGTCTGACGAGTTAAACGTCAACAAAGAAACCGTTCGCAAGATGTTACACGAAAATTTGAATATGCCAAAGATTTGCGCGAAGATGGTGCCAAAAGATCTCACCCATGAACAGAAAGACATGCGAAAATCGATCTGCCGATTTGTTGTCCCGCATTCGGAACGGCGGTAGAGACTGGAGAGTCGGGTAGTCACTGGAGATGAGACCTGGATATTTGAGTATGACCCCGAGACTCGTAAACAAAGTCAGCAGTGGGTGGAAACGGATGGAGAGCGGCCAACGAAAGCGAGAATGTCCAAGTCACAACTGAAGGAAATGCTGATCGTTTTTTTAGATATCCACGGCATCATTCATCGTGAATATGTACCTGCCGGCCAGACAGTAACTATTTTAGCGTTTGAACGGGTTAACTGCGGAGAATTACCAAGGGTGCTTCCAACCGTGAGAGCAACGTTGGAATCGTTATGCTGAGTTAGAGGGAGACTATTGTGAAGGTCGATTATAAAATTTTGGCGAAATTTAATTTGCTTGTTTTTTCATTGACTAATTTCCGGAACTTAATTGCCACACCTTGTATTTCACAATAAATTAAAACACCTATATACAGTATACAGTTTATAAAAACTGATGAAGACTCATCACCTGTCAATGCACTCAGCGCCATATTGAATAGTCACGTAGTTTGGATTGATTAATTGCATTTGTAAAAATACTACGATTTTCTTAATAATCGGATCACAGTTACGGGAAAATATTCAGCACAATTATCGACCAATTCATACCCCCTCCGCACTTTGACGAGTTGCCCGTGGCGGTTGGAAGTGGCGCAGTAGCCAGGCCGGCAAAAAATCTGGCCCATTGTCGCCTACTCGGCGAAAACAACGGGAACTGGCCTATTTGTTAGGTTGGCATTACTGCCTTCCTTTACACAAAAGGGTTTTTTTTTGCTCCGGCGTGCGAGTCTACAAATCTATTCATTACCAAAGGGGTCCGTGTCTCTTAATCGCTAACATGATGTTAAATTTGATTGAGGACGACTTAAAACCGTGTACTACGAGCCTTAATTAAATTTAATTTAATTAACATTTTGGATTTCGGCAATTAAGTTTGTTTCGGAGAGGAACCGACGGGTTTTGTGAGGGGTCCTCTTCACACGGAACTTTTCAATATAATTAATCATCTATGTGATCCGCTTTGAAACCAAACGCTACATATGAAGACGGTAGAAACGTGTAAGGAAATAGGAATAACATCATTTTTTTTGTTTTTGCAATACAGAATATATCGCTGTAGCTGTGGGAAGCATAATTATTGAAGAAAGCATACAGTATGCGCCAAAAGTATGGAATAAATTCAATAAAAACGAAACAATTATTTTTTGGGAACAATCCTCGAACAGGTCGATAGCGTAAAATGCGATTTTCAAATGTCATTGGTTTTCGAGTAATGACGTCATCGATTTTTTTTAAATGGCAACACCATATTTTTTTCCTTGATTCTGAAAGATCGTTTAATTCTCTATCAGACAGTACTAAAATTTTGCCCTCTTACATAGGAAAGTTTTCGAGTAAATGACTATTGAATGTTAGAAACCGTAAATCAATTAAAATAAAGCAAAAACGTTATCAAGTTTAGTTTTTCGAATTCCATAGTTCTTTTATGGATCACGTAGGTGAAAATATTTGCAAAGTGTCATTGTCACACCGACTTTCTAATAAGTATTGTAAACGACATAGAAATTATTATTCAATTTAAAGTATTATGGCACATTTAACTGTTACTCAACGAATTGAAATTTTAATTCTTATCAGATTCGGGAATATGACTAGAACTCAGCAGGAAGTTTGCGATTTATTTAATGAAAAATATCCAGATCGCCCTATCAGCCAATCAACAGTCAGTAAGGTAGAGTCTAAATTTAGAGAAACTGGCAATATTGTAAATATTCCAAAACCTGGACGTCCAAGCATTAATGAAAATCAGAAACAGAACATTTTGATAAGTATGGTGGATAATCCTCATAATTCTTCACGATTGGTTGCATTAAACAATGACACTAGTCAGAGCACAGTGCTACGTATCTTGAGGAAGGAAAAATATCATCCCTACAAAATTCAACTTGTGCAGGAACTCAATGAAGATGATCCCAATCGCCGCTTACACTTTTGCGAAATTCTAATGGATTTATGTCAAGGAAATAGAAATTTACACCGGCAAATACTTTTTTCAGATGAGGCCACATTTTGTCTGAATGATACAGTAAACCGTCAAACTTGCAGATATTGTAGTCGAGAAAATCCTCATTGGATGGCAGAGGCACATACCCAACACCCTCAGAAATTAAATGTGTGGGCTGGAAAAGTTAACGACAGAATAGTAGGGCCTTTCTTCTTTGAAGGAACCCTTATAGGACAAAGATATTTAGAGTTTCTAGAAAATGACCTTGTTCCAGCCCTTGCAGTAATTTTTCCTAACGATAATGACCCTGGCATTCCTGACGATACCATATGGTTTCAGCAAGACGGTGCACCTCCGCACTATGCGCGCCCTGTACGAGATTTTTTGGACAACTGTTTTCCTGGGAGGTGGATCGGCAGACGCGGACCGATAGAATGGCCTGCAAGATCGCCAGATCTTACACCTCTTAACTATTTTTTAAGGAGATACTTGAAGTCAAAAGTGTACATTAATAAACCACGTAATTTAGAAGAACTTCAAAATTGCATTCGGGACGAAATACGCAGAGTTACCCCAGAAATCATTCATAATGTGCAAGAAGAATTTCTTCACAGACTTGCGCATTGTCAAGAAGTTGGTGGATGGCAATTCGAACATTAAATTTAAGTATAAAATTTAATCAATTGTATTTTATTTTACATACCTCAGAATTGTTACTTTTTTATGGATAAAATTTACGTTTTCTAACATTCAATCGTCATTTACTCGAAAACCTTCATATGTAAGAGAGCAAAATTTTAGTACTGTCTGATAGAGAATTAAACGATCTTTCAGAATCAAGGAAAAAAATATGGTGTTGCCATTTAAAAAAAATGTACAAAAGCTTATATATATATATGAATCTGCATTGTCTTCAAAAGAACCATTTGTTTGACAACATTTCGGTAAAATCTCATTTACCATCTTCAGGTCTTCTTACTTCTGCTTCGCGTTACTACGTTCGGCTTACTTTATATGTATTGTGTTCTTTTGTGTTAAAACGTGTAATTATTTTTTTACAGTGTAGATATTTTCCGTTGTCGATGTTAGTGCTTGTTTCAGATAGGTATTTTTTTGTGGTATCCACCCATATTTAAAAAAGCCACAAACTGTAACTTCTGTTCAGCAAAAAAATGCGTAATGTACAAAAAAACATGTCTCGACTGCGTGGAAACAGACATGTCGCTTTTATCTAATTTATACATCTGTTGAAAATATCGTCGTCTCTTTCTGAAATAACTAGTACAGCAGATCCCGTAAAACTGGCAAACAGTCAATTTCAATTACGCCTTTTTTTCCGTCGGGGTCCGTCGAGCACGCGAGGAAAACAGCGCTCCGATTACGACCGGATACATTTTTGACACCGTGTAGGACAGCCGGCCAGATGCTCGATTTAGCAATCGATGTTAAATTAATGGATTGTCGTCGGCGTGTTCGGCCCCATTTAATTACAGAGACCCGGCCAGATGCACCGTCGGTATATCGGGCGCCGCACCGCCGGAATGCGGGCGGCGGAATTATGTGGAGCACTTAGAGCGCCGTTAGATTGTTTCGGTATATCTGATGCCACTCCGGCCCTTCCGGGAGATGCGGGCGTCTTGTTACAAATTTTTGGGATCGCGACCCGCTCCCTTCCACGCTGGTGTATTCTAAACACGTTATAACGAATTTGTATTAGCAGTAATCCTATTCATTGTGAGGTACGAACATACAGTTTAATATCACGCGTAAAATGCTTTACGCACATTGTACATTACGCCAAATATAAAATCACACATACATATAATACATTACGCATACTTACATTACACATACGCCACATATTAGTTTTCAGCACTAGTAAACTAGTCTAAATATATTATAAACTACTTATAATACAATTTAAATCAATAATCATATTCATTGTGATGTCGGAAGACACATTTATTTTATTATCACACATAAAATACATTACGCACACTGTAAATTACACCAAATCTAAACTTCCAGCACTAGTAAACTAGTCTACGCGTATATTTACAATTCTTAAAGCTTTACATTCCTTTATATATATATTATATTTCTGTCGATTAATTGGCATGAATCGCCAAGTCCTGAACTGAGATCTGCGAACGGAGTGCGGGCCTTAGGGTACGTTTACATCTGACATTAATTGCTCGATATTTATGTCGGATGGAAATTGTACCTAATGTAAACAGTGCAGAATTTCTGTCAAAGAGATATGCTTCAAGCGTCCGCGATATGTATCGACACATCTATACGATTAGATGTAAACACCTATTCGGAATCGCCTGACAGAAATTACTGTAGCTGACTAATCGTCTACTTTTGTGATAGTGTCGGCAGCAATTCAAAAAGAATGATAAAAAAGAGTCGGTAAAACGTGATATTGATGAACCGATTAATTTATACCACGAACCTGAACTCTGGGATGTTAAAACAAAATCAAATAAAGATAAAGTGAAGTCCAAAGAAAAATTTTAATTTAAGAAATTTTTAAGTATAAAAAAGTTTAGAAAATAAACATGGAAGGGGTGGTTTATTTCACCCCCTTACAACAAACCAGGAACATGGAAAATATTCCAGTAAAATATCTTTTTTTAAGTAAATGTTCCTGATAAAATTCATTTGTTTATATTCAACAGTTTGTGAGAAAATGTTTCTGGGGATAAAAAACTATAAATCTGAAAATTAAATCTGATTTAGTACCGTTCAAATTCTATATTATGCTCAACTTAAACTAGAGATATAGATATTTAAAACGAAAAAATATTTGTTGGATTATTTCGAAGAATACATTTTTACGGAGTTGTATACGAATGAAAACATTATGTATAGTTTTTGCTAAAAATTTACACATAGAGGTTTGAGGGGTCCTGGTTTATAAAGAATATTTGTTAGATTCTATTGAAGAATAAAGTTTCTAAGGATTTCTACACAAATAAAACTAGACATGTATATACAGCATGTATCACAACAAGTGTGCATTAGACGTAATTAGGAAATCGTAAATGATAGAAATCTGAAATTTCTTTTTTAGAGGATTTTGTTTTTCTTTCAACACTGCTGAATTGATACAAAATATTTACATTATACGTCAACTCGCTTATTTTGAATGGAACAGGTATTGTTTACTTAATTTTCAGATTCTGCATGTAATTCTAAGTCATTTAACTCACAAAATTATTACTTTTTAAGTCGTTAAATACCTGGGAGACTGAATAATTCAGTCATGATGAAAAAGAAAACCAATTTAAGGAAACGAAATAATTCAAAAACTATTGAGCTTGGACATGTGGTATATTTAATAAAGTTGATTTAAAATTGCACGTAGAATCTGAAAATGAAATAAAAATACTATTTTTCGTTTAAAGTTAACGAATTGACGTCTATTTCCGGTACTACCGCCAAATTACTGTAAATATTATATTTTAACTTAGCAGTATTGAAAACTAGAAACGAAAATTCAGATTTCTGTCGTTTCCTAAATACGTCTACTGCACGCTTATTGTGAGATACCCTGTATATATCTATATTATTAGTGTTTTTAACTGGATATAGGTAGATACAGCTAATCTTTTTCTACCACGCTAATAGTTTTCCTGAATTTGGTATCTTCCTTATTTATTTTACAAACAAGCTTTTCAAATTGAGTTGGTGTCATCCTCAAATAATTTGAGAATTGTTGCGGATTTTCGCCACTTAGTTCTGAGATTAACTAATTTATAGACACCTAATTCATCACGTTTCAAAATTCATTCCCAAAACTACACTGAACGTTTTTTTTTTCTTAAGTAACATATCCAGGGCAATCACACGGGTAGCAATTTTTTGTTTCGATACTCATCGTGACACGGCTGAACTTTGTCTTTCTACTATGAATTGATGTGTATGACACAAGTGTATTTACTTAATACATACGTATAAACGGTTCGTACACATATAGCGACGATAAGTGTCATACATGTGTATGATATAAATATATAGTAACTTACTAATGTAAACAGTCACTAGCGATATATATATCTGATGCTTGACACATATATCGGGACACAAGTGTCAGATGTAAATGTACCCTTAGTCATTATATCAATATTTAAAATTAAGCGCTAAAAAAGCGCCTTGTATTTCGCTTATCTAGACTGCTATTATTCTATTTATACGCGACTAGATTCCAAAGTCAAATATATTCAGCGTTCAAATAGTCGCGTGCGTCGAAAGCATTTTTCATCCAATAAGAGAAACATTCGTTAAAAGCGTCGTTTGTTTTTTCATAAACGCCGAACAATAAAATAAGCGAATTATTACGGTCATTATAACAACTATTTTCGTTGTTTTCCTTTTACGGATACTACAACTAACTTTGCCGGAAACGCTAATTTTCATACAAATGGGATTACCTGAGGGGGTTTCTCTGGATTAATGAGTGAATTATGTACGCGAGTTTAAAGTTTTTCCCCGGGAGAGAAAAAATGTTGTATTAAATTTCCTGGCCGATGCCCAGGGGCGGCGCGAAATAAGGCGCGGCCGGAGAATACATTAATAATTTTTACGTCGAACACGGTTGTAACGTTCGGTATAATGAAGTGCACAGTTAAAAATATGTCGTAAATTCTATCCCCTAGGTGTAGTGTATGAGTAATTTCCATGGATTATTAAATCAACAGTTCCGTGAAACGTTTTATAGTTTAGAAAAATATACAGGGTGTTCGGGAAAATGTGGAAAATCTCTCGGGTGCAGATAGAAAATGAAAAAATAAGTTGACAAGCTCCTAACCAAATTCGGTGTGCATATTTATTATGAAACAGAAAATTTTACCAGCCTTAGAAACTTACCAGTGGCGGAGATGTGGATATCATCAATCATTATTTGCTAAAAAATATATATCACCATGAATAATATTACAAATAAAATAGATCATCATATGCGCTATTGTATTATCTTCATTTTTTGTTTTTTTTTTCACTTTTTTGTATTTCAGACTGATTAACAACAAAATTATTTAATCAAGCAATTTTACAGTTACTTAAATATATCTTACGGAGGCCATGCAAAATAATAATAAGAAGCCGTCATCTTATTTAACATTGTCTACTGTCAAATTAAGGTTAAGTTAAGGTCATCTCAAGGAATTGCGGACAGTCAATTAGGTCAATCAAGTATTTGTATAAAATTACTACGCTTTGCATGTTCCTGCGTTGTTGCATTAATTTGCACTCAAAAGATTTAACAATGTATCATGATCGAAGCCAATTAGGGGGTAGAAGTGATCTATTTTAGAGCTTAAAAATTTCAAAAATTTTCTCTGAATAGCTTCGATACTGTTTATATGTACATCGAAGAAAGGGCTCCAAACGAAACTAGCATATTCCAATTTAGGTCGGACTAAAGTCATAAGGGTACTCAATTGACCAAAATCTTTAGAGTTGCATATAACAAAGCCTAGCATTTGTGAGGCAGATGCTGTAATATGCTGAATGTGATCTCTAAAAGAAAGACGTCAAAGGTTACTCCTAGATCTCTAAACTTATCTGTTCGAATTAAATTGTTTCCATTGATATTATAACCAAACACAATTGCATTAATTTTCCTGGTATATGACACAACTTTGCACTTATTTATGTTCAGTTGTAATTCATTTTTATCGCGCCATTTTTGAATATTATTTAAATCATTCTGAAGACATAAACAATCAGCATAGCTATATCTACTCCATAATATCGTCAGCGTAAAGAAGAGATGGGCAATGCAGTTCATTAACAATATCATTAATAAACAGGATGAATAGTAAGGGCCCAAGAACTGAACCCTGAGGAACACCTGACGCGGCTGTACAATAATTTGATCTCAACCTAAGTACTGCACCAACTGACATCTGTTACACTGTATATTACAAGGCTTAGAGTTTAATTCTTTCATTCATTAATGATATTTATGCACTTTAAACCAAGAACATTCAATTATTTTCCAACGACTATTTGGTCCTTCCACCGCTAATGTGATTTTTAGGTGGTATTTCTTTTGAGACTCTTTAGGACGGTATTGCTTATAACTTTTAAATGGGAAGTAATAGAGAAAAATATCTCTAATAAAAGTTTATTAGAAAAAAGAGATCTTTTTAACAGGAAAAGAACTTGGGTATGATTCTGGAAAAAATATAATTGAGTTAGTCGGTCCTGTCAAATGATAACACTTTGAATTCAAAATGGAGCTTATTAACACCATGTGTCCCAAATGCATCTAGGAACGACTTACGTTCCCAACCCCAACCACTATTCAATGCAAGAATGATGAACACCTGGAAAATTTCATTAATTATAGGGATGGTCAAACGCCGACCAGTATCAATCTCTCACACTGACCCAAGCCAACGTTTTTCCATTTTACTACACCCGCAGATAGGGTGCCACAAGTATAGCTGATCTACGGTCTATCGGCCGCGGAATTCGAACCAATTCCAACGTGGGTTGCTTGCAAACACGATTCAAGTACTGACACCTTCGATAGACAAAGTTATATTCAATGTTTTAATTAAGTACAATAATTGTGTGGAGAAATACAAGATGGCGCAATAATCAGCTCTGTTTCTGCCAGTTCTTTAATCTTCACCACCCTGCTGACCTCTAATCTTGGATGCTGAATGGAAATGTATCTGAGCGCGCATAGTTTTTGACTTTGCAGGAGAGAGGTAAGAATATTTATTTTGTGTCGGTATTTTACGCAGATCGAGGGATTTGAATGTGGTGTATAAAAATTGAAATGTGTTTTTAACCAACTGGCATAATTGTTTCGGCGAGTTAAAAATGATGCTGGAAAAATGTTTTCAAAATTTTGTGTATTCTCACAGTAGGCCTATTCTATCGATCTGTACAATCATCGAGGTTCCCCATTATCTCCACTCGATACAAATATGTGTACGCGTAATTGCTGATATCTCGGACGTATTGTTGCACCGTTACGTTATAATTATTGCCCATTATACTGTCCACTTCGCGGTATTTTCTCTAGGCAAATAACGTGCCGTATTTACCGCCGACCAATAACCTCGCCACCGCGTATTGTAGTTTTGGTTTTTCGCGTTTCCGATCATTACGAGCCGGTGGCAAAATAGAAGGAAAAAACCTGGCGGACGCGATGAGAGAACCGGGCTTGTTAGAAAAGTTTTCCGGTTAATTGCGACGCGAGCCTTTTACATTTTTTTTAATCGTTCCAGGATTGTTTATACGCGAACGTGAAAATTGAAATGCCTCGGATACAAGGCGTTACAAAATGAGTAAAAATCATGAGAATTTAATTAAAAATACGTACTATTGACTAAAAATCTATATTAGCGCTTTTTAAATTATAATGGAAAAATATAATATATTATATTATACCTGCATGAGAATTTTCAACAAATACACTGTAAAAAAAGTTGCTGAGTAAGCGAGATTTTCCAGTGTGTAATTTAGAATGTGTTAAAATTCCGTGTTAATAGTTTTACACACTATGGATTTTTTGCACGTTTTACACAAAATGTGTTAAAATTACTAGTATTATAATAAAATATACTGAACTTGTGTAATATTTACCAGTTGTGTGTTAAAAGTACACCATTTTGTGTAAACTTAACACGCACACAACTTAATTGTGTTCTATATCCCTATTCCTGACTGGTTGAGCACAACTGCGCAACTGCCGTATATCAGCTGATCCAACACACGTCATTACGTCATATTGGTCATGTAGCGGTGTTGTGTACAGTTACCTCTCATTCACTGTGTTCAAATGGAGAATATTTAAATTTAAATTGAGGGTTAATCAAGGAAGATGGTAAGTACTTACCTAACTATAACAAAATATTACTGATAATTGTAATAAAGTTAAATCTAATTAGAATATAACTATTCAAAATATTAGGAGTTTGCTCTGACGTTTTAGATTACTTTGTAATCTAACTTTTTTGTTTAGAGTTTAGAGAAAGAAAATTATATGTTCAGATCACTACCAGTTAATTTTCGTAAACTCCTATTATGTAGTGACCAAATACATCTTTGTTTGTTGTTTCATTGTTTATAATTTACTAGAACATTATTAGTCCCCTATTAAAATATGTACTATTATACTGTTAATTTGAATACATACATATTTTGTTGGCAGACTTAGTTGTTCTTCATTTGAATAGAATTTTATTTTTTTAATAAAATCATAAAAAGTAAAATATCTATTATTTTATAGTTACACCATAATTCAGAAAATTCTTTATATTGACACGGAAGCTCACCTACCTTGTTAATTATGTTCCTGTTTGCTTTTGAAATTATAATTTTAAATTCATATATTCTGCTGTTTAATAGAACATTCCAGGCTATATTCAATGCATTCTCGACGATAGACAGAACCTCTAGAAAATGTCAAAATAAAAGTATTTCAAAAATTATATTTATTAAAAATTATTTCTCTGGGTCTAAAAGGCCTGTAAACAGCTTTATATATATATAAATTATTTCGAAAGTAAACAGGAACATAATTAACAAATTAAAAAGATAGGTGAGCCTTCCATATCAATACCTATTATACAATAAAATTAACATGTTAATGTGTAAAAGCCTACACCTTCAATGATACAAATAACACAGAAATGTGTATTAGTTACACATGACATTTGTTATATTAACATAGTGGATTGTGTTAAACCTTTAACACACTGCTACATACAGAGAAATGTGCAAAAATATACAGAATTCCGTGTGGACCTCGATTACCACAGTATTGTGTTCTTTTGTGTTAAAATGTGTAATTATTTTTTTACAGTGTAATAAAGTCAAATTAGTGTTAAATTATTTTGATGATTTGAACTTTTCTTTCACTTTTTATTTCTCGAGAACCGATCTCCCAGAAATAGATGTAGATATGGATTTGGCATTATTTAGTACACTGTAAAAAAAGTTGCTGTGTAAGTGAGATTTGCCAGTGTGTAAAGGTGTAAGTTTTACATAAAATATGTTACAATTACTATTATACCTAATAATAAGATATATATGTGTTAAAAGTGCACCATTTTGTGTAAACTTAACAACTGCGCAGCTGCAGTATATCAGCACAAGTCATTACAGCATCTTCGTCGTGTTGTTATCACTCGTCCGCTGTGTTCAAATGGAGAACATTTAAATTGAGTTTTCATAAAAATACAATGCTAAGTACTTCAACAAATATTGCTGATAATTGTGATAAAGCTAAAACTAATTTGGACTATAATATCTTGTAACTTTAGAGAAAGAACATGATATGTTCCGATCACTACCACTTAAATTTCGTAAATCCTTATTATGTAGTGCTTAAATACATATTTGTTTAATGTTTGTTGTTTCGTTATTTATGATTACGTTATTAGTTTAAAAGTCCTTTATTAGAATATGTACTTCTACTACTACTAATTTTGTTAAAGAACTGAGTTGTTGTTTATTTGGACTTAATTTATATATTTTTAGTAAAATCTTAAAAATTATTTCTATTTTGTTATTAATGTAAAACCATAATTCTGAAAACACTAACCTTTTTAGTTTGTTAATTATGTCGCTGTTTCTTTTTAAAATTATGATTTTCTAATACTTTCGTTTTGACGTTTTCTATAACAACGACTGGCAAAACTTCTAGAAAATGTCAAAATAAAAGTATTACAAAATTTATATTTATTAAAAATTATTTCGAAAGCTAACATGAACATAATTAACACACTGAAAAAGTAGGTGAGGTTCCATATCAATACCTATTCTACAATAAAATTAACATGTTAATGTATGAAACCTACACTTTTAATGACACACATAAAATTTGTTATATTAACACAGTGTTAAATCTTTAGCACACTTCTACATACAGAGAAATGTGTAAAAATATACACAATTCCGTGGGGACCTAGATTAACACAGTATTGTGTCCTTTTGTGTTAAATTGTGTGTTTTGTGTTTTTTTTACAGTGTAAAAATGATAGTAAATTTACACGTTGTTAACATAATGTACTATTGTAAAAAGTGCCAAATACATACTGCATATTGTCCTCAATAAAAATTATGCCCAAAATGACCCGAATGTGACTTGACAAAAAGAACCAAAATTTAATAAAAATCAAACTTACCCATCCTCCATGTCATGATTGATGTCTTACCTGAAACGAAAAAAAATATATAAATATACGGAGTGGGTAAAAATTAAATGGCATCGTAGGTATAGAAATATATGTTAAATGATTTTATTCATAAACTATGACATATTTGTAAATTTAAAAATATTATACTAAGCGTTTTAATTTTGTCCTGCATGTTGATAACTTCAACCAGCTACAACTTTTTCTTATCTCAAATGGAACACTGTATTTTTTCACTCATAAAAAGGTCAGAATGATTGAAGTTGTCAAAATGTAACGGCAAGAATAGAACTATATATAAAAAAATAAATTGCTAGATATACCATAATACCTACTTTCAGGAAAAAGTTAAAAGATACAGGGTGTCAAAGTTAAAATTTCATTTTCAATATTTGTAAATAACTTCTTAAGAAATCCAAATATTTACATAAAATTTGTAAATCGGGCACATGACTTATGGCACATCATGTTTCTTTTAAATGGCACAACTTTTTTGCTGCTTAGTGTATCCATTTGACTATTAAAACAATCGAATCTCCTACCTGTTATATCTGAAAAAGATATACCTTGTTGTAAGTCGGTAAGAGGAACAGATTTCGAAATAATCTTATTTGAAATATTCGGTGCACCAATTGAAAACTGTTATCGTTTCAGATAAAGTGCCTTTTCTACTGAAAATACAGCAAAATTTTACTTGAAAAAGTTGTTCAGGTCGGTAAATTATGGAGACGTGCAAAATTTCAAAATGATAGGCCCGCTCTGATAAAATATCTGTGCTTTGTTGAAAAATGGTTACATCAAACCTCGCCGATCTTCTTGAAATTGCACGTCTCCATAATTTACCATTCTGAATAACTTTTTCAAGTAACATTTTGCTTTTTGTCCACTGAGTAGTTAGTTTCACACAATATTATTAATACCTAAAAATATATAAAAACTTTTATATAAAAGGTGAACATTTCTCAAGTAGGTATTGTCATATTTAATTCATTGATGTCACTTTTTTGTCATTGTCGATATTTCACTTCAAATAATTTTAATTTTTATAATAATTTTTATAGTTAGATATTTGATTCAACTTAAAGGAGACCACCTGAAGAAGCAATCCTAAAAATGCAGAAATAGGTCAGATCTCATCTATTGTGGTTGAATTTGTCGTGTTCCCACTGCCAAAAAAGTGAAGTTAAATTTTTATAGAGTGAGTAAATTAGATTATTTTCTTTAGATAATTATTGAATAGAGCTTTGTCTGTGGAATTGTTCATTAGCATACCTAGATGTTTGGTATCAGAGAACATACATATGACTTCATTGATAGGAATTGTAGGAGATAAAACAGGTATGAGAACCGATTGTTTCGATAGTCAGATGAACACACTAAGCTGCAAAAAAGTTCTGCCATTTAAAAGAAACATGGTGTACCAAAAGTGGCCCCCCTTTACTAGTGACGTCAATTAGAAACAAATTTGAATTTGTCGTCCGCAAAAACCCCCGATTTATAAATTTTATGTAAATATTTGGATTTCTTAAGAAGTTATTTACAAATACCGAAAATAAAATTTTAACTTTCACACCCTGTATCTGTTTTATTATGTGACTTGGTATGTTAGATTAAATCGATTTATTTTCACCTAAGAAATTTGTTGTCAGACTTCATTTAAAAACACCCTGTATAAAGCGACTCTAAAATAACGAAACTCCGTAATATTACGGATTCTCTTTGTCCATATAATTGAGCGACAACTCATGCAAAAATTTTGATTTTTTTTGCATCTCTCTATAAACTGTTCTTTTAATACTTTTTAGTCTGTATGAAGTCGACGGCTACGTGATCGTATCCAGTTTCTTCCCAACCCACAAAAAAACAGCGAGGATGCCCTGTAAAAACAACCTCCAGTCGTGCCAAATTGCGTGGACCGTAAGATATTTAATTCAACGGAAGGCAAGTACAAGCACTCTTTTTATACGAGTCAGTTTTACGATTTCCCCCCGTTTAAAAACACAAAAAAAAAAACATTTAAAAAATTTCCGTGCCGCCGTCGAAGCATTACACGTTTGCCCTGGGCGTTACACGAGTACAAGGTAAGGTACAAAAACGTATAAACACGGCGAGCAGAAGGAAAACCTGGAGAGAGAAAGAGCGGCGAGAAAAAATCGGCTCTCATCTCTACCGTGTACTTATTCCAGTTGGTTAGGTACGTTTTGTTTAAGTGTTTAATCTGACGTTTCTGTTAGAAATCCTCCCTTTTCATCCGCTTACACTTTTGAAAAAGTTCAACACGACCGCCTTCCCCGAACACAATTGTATTTTTCAGCGTTTATGAAAAGGACTCTGGGAATATTGCAGGCAGCGGTCGATACGGATTATTTTTACTTCATTTAGCTGTCTCCGTCTCGCATCCACCTCCTAATGGCAGTCCTTGAGGATGAAATTCTAAATACGGTTATACTTTTACTTTTAAATTCAACGAATATTATTTATTCAACAACTCTACGCAAATATCGAGGAATTTATATACAGGGTGGCCAGATGAAAACGAAACAGAGCCATTTTCAGGAACTGAGTCAAGATTGCAGAAAAACGCTCAGACCCGTCGATTTTAGATTAAATGGAAACATTCTTTGCTGGTATTTCTAACTCCGCCACTTTCACCCCCAAGCAAGTGTAAGCATCACCCCAAAATATTTAAATGGCATTGAGGGTTGAATAATATTTATTTTCAAATCTCTTACTATTCTCTTTTTAATAAGAATTTTGATTTTAAAGTTGAACAATTAGTAACGGTAAAAATGTCACTCATTCGAGTTAAGTACGCCAATTATATAAATTTAGTATTTCTTGCGTTATATTGGTTTTTGGCGATTTGTTATCACTTTCGTAAAAATTAAACATAATTGTAAAAAACGGAAATGAATACTGTACACACACAACGAACGTAAAATTAGTGGATTCCAAATTTATTTTCTAATTGTGTTTTTGAAAATTAAACACTGGTTTATTATACTGCGGAAAGGGTAGATTTCGCTTTATTTTATGAACAATAAATGTGCGAATACAACAGCTCAGTTATTTAATGAACAACAGGAGGAAGTATGTTCTAGAGTTGGTAAAAAAAATTCAAGACAGGGAACTTAGTCAATAAAAAACGAGAAATTGAAAAATCTATAGTTAATGAAGCTAGTGAACATCTTGATCCTATATTAAGTACGCGGTAGCTGGCATCTGCGTCTGGGATCAATCGAACTAGCATACAAACCATTTCGAAGAAGAATAAATTCCATTTATACAAAATACATCTAGTCTTGAGGATGATTATGACCGGCGTTTGCAATTTTGCGAAATAATGAGTGAGCGAGCAGAGAACGATGCACAGTTCCTATTTAACATCTGTTTTTCTGATGAATGCAGTTTTTTCTTGAACGGGTCGGTAAATCGTCACAATTGCCGCTATTGTTCAGATTCAAACACAAGAGTTTTTCACGAGGTGCATACACAGCAACCAGAAAAATTATGTGTATGGGTTGGAATTTCCGGTGACCGGTAGGTGGGTCTTTTTTTTCTACCTGGTAATTTGAATGGCCAAATGTATTTGCAATTACTGGAAGATGCTATTGATCCTGCCTTGACTTATATTATTGAAAATGCGTTAATTGTCCGTCAGTATTTGGAACAACGTTTCACACAGAATTGGATTGGAAGAAGGGGCAGCATTGAGTGGCCTCCACGATCACTGGATTTATCGCCCCTTGTTTTTTCTTTGTGTGTTAAAAACAGACAAGAAGCAGAAACATTTGTATTAGTTTGTAGAAACTGGGTAAAAAGGGCCCAAAATTTTGTTGTATATATTAGGTATATCAAACTATTTTGTTAATTAAAACCACAAAATAATTCTATTAGTAATTGATAACAATGGCGTCGAAAATAGTTGAATTCGCTGTATAAAAATAGGTGTAAAAAGTAATTTATTTATTTCGTTGGGAATTTCTTGCGGAAGAATAATGTAGTATCCCAAGTATTGCGTACAACGTTTTATCTACAACTGTCGAGGTTAATAATAAATACTAAGTATTCTCGTAGACGATTGGAACACTGGTGCAATTTAAAGAAAATTCACGACGTATCGAAACAAAGTTTGCTAGCTCACTTCTTTTGTAAAACTAAAAAAGAAAAGCTATCATTCTGGATACCATGCAGAAATATTGGCGTAAGCAATTAGACCCAACTGTTTAGCACTTTCAAATAGAAAAAGTTAAGGCTGTAAGTCTCTAAAATCCAATATTTCTTTCAAAGAAGAGGTACACTGAATCCTGAACGAAGCTAGCGATGGTTATTATGAGAAAATGAAGGTAAAAATCTCTGGGATCAGTTAAGACTCTTTATAAATCTATCACTGCTTACAGCGTTCGTACAGCTAGTAGGTACTTTACGTACATTCGTTTCTACACCGCTTTCGCATAGTATAAGGGTCATTCCATTTGAAATCGTCTGAAAATAATAAAAATTGTTGACGACCCATTTTAGATTTTGGTGTAACTTTGAAAAACTCTTCTCTAGGGTCCCAAACAACAAAATTTACACGAGTTTGATTTTTACAAGCGCTTGTTTCCGCCTATTTAAAGAAAGACTCTTAAAAATTGCTATTTTTAAGCTTTATTAATTTTTGCTGTAAAATTTTTCTGTTTGAAGATATTTGAATAATCAAGACGTAATTCAGAGTGGGAAAGATAGTCGTAAGCATCTTAATTGTTAAACAGAGTTAAAAATTCATGCTCCGCGGGAATTAAGTATACATATCATATGGCTTTGCCAATTAGACGATTTCAAATGGAACGACCCATAAGCGAATATCGTGTGTTATTTGACCGTCCAAAAGCCATTTAAATCGATAGGTATTGTTCAGTTTATCCTTCTCCGAGTTTATGAGCAAACGAGCAGAAGAGTGTTTCGTTGAAATCGAAGCGGGAATGGAAGATAATAAAAAAACGGTATAGAACTGTCTGCTGCACGTTCGCCTCAGCGGCATCATCAAAATAGCAAAACATTTACCCCGAAATGGCGAGATCGTGAAAGTTTAATGCCTTCAGCAAATAACAGGAATATGTTTACCGTACACCCGACAAAACAAACTATCCGACGTGCATGTTAAAATTTTCATGTAGTTTCATCGAAAATAAACTTCATAATCGGTTCGTAGTTGTTTTGGACTGCTACTTTAACTTCGCAGATCTCGTCATAACTATTAATTGGTATTTGAATCCAAGTATTCGACTATGAAGGTTTTTCATGGTAACAAAATAGTGTGCATCTGGTCTCGATTTTTCTTGATCTTGCCTTGGTGTCGCAATTCAAGACCAGGGCAAGACTGTCGTCTCTTGTCCTGGCCTTGAATTACAAGACAAGATAAGATTTAAAAAACGGTGATGCGAGACAATACAAAAAATATTGCTACGTTAAGAAGTCTTCCCAACTAGTAATTTGTTATTTTATAGCAGCTACAAAAACGTTATCGAAACAAATCTTATAAAACATCATAAATCACAAAAAACATAGTAAGAATGTTAATTGTTAGTCACCGTTCAGATTTCGTAAGACCTGTTTAAAATCAAATCAATTAAATAACAACTTTATAAGGACTCTATTTTAGTAGCAGTAATACGATTTTTGTAGCATAAAATCTATTATAAACGTAAATTATTCGTTAACTGTATCGTAAAGGTATCAGAAGTTATAAAGTAACGAGTATCACTGTTTAATCACAGTGTCTGCAACTGGAACGTTATATGGTGTATTACTCAATATCATTTTACGTGTTTTACCGCACTTTGTGAAAGCAATTTTTATTGCGGAGAAAATTTGATTGTGATTTGAATGTCTCATATCTAGTGAATTTTACATGTGCAGTATGTTAATCGATTATTTACAATATTATCATAATTAAAATAAAAAAGATCATGATTTTTGACGTTAAAACTAGCGCCAAAAACATCATACCGTTTCATAATTGTCTTCGTTTTGACTATTCAATATTAGGAAACCGATTAAATGGTGATATTTTTATAGTTATATGCCACGACGATTTTCAGCGTTGTGTCAAAATGGCTGTCACAACAAAATATTTACTTTGTGGCTGAAATTTTCTCCAAATGAAGATATTTCGTGGTAATTCATCACCAATTAAATTATTACTAGGTACCTACATATAAAATTCTACTTTTGGATTTATTTGTGATTGAAAATTCAAATTGAAACCAATAATATTATGTGTGCGTATAAAAAATCGAATGAACAAAAACAAAATAAATATTTCAGAACGGAACTTTATTCAAATTTCAATTAACATGCACCACTAAATTCATCGCAGATGATAACAGTGTTATCATGTAGAATACTTATGATGCGTTTATGGATATATTATCACTAGCTTGATTTACATAATTTGCAGTGTTGGTTTCTATTTTGTTAGGCGAAATATGAACACAATAATTATATTCTAATTCGTTTTTTACAACTCTGTAATATTGTGTGGTATGTGTAGGGCTTTATATTTTGATTTACCCGTATGATACAAATAGGTTTCCACTACAGAGCGCCAACCGTACGACACAAGTTTGTTTTCACTGTAGATCGCCAAAACACAGAACAACTTAAACACCGTATTGAATGAAGATCTATCTCAATATATATAACAAGAAGCTTGCTCCCTAAAAGACCTTTTTAAGACACATTTACGTCGAAGTATTATTAACAAGTAAATTTGTACCATAATATAGAACAATAGTTCTATTAGGTTAATTGAAATGGTTAAATATTCTTTAGAAATTATCAACAAAGTTGCAAATAGGTTTATCTTGCAATAAAAACAGAATTTAGCAAATTTAAGGATTTAATAGGGCAAAATAACGTTATTACCTTATTTTAACTACTAAAAGACAAAATAAGTTTTATAATGGATAAGTGGATAACAAATTTTTAACTAAAATTTTAATATTATAAGGTTTTGTAACATTAAAGTCTATTTTTATGGCGGAAAGTAGTAGATCTGGATCTATTTAGTTTTACTTTTCTTGTGTACTAGTCTATTGTGCTTAAATGTCAGTTGAGCATATCGATAGTTACGTGTGAGCTTCGAGCGGGATGGTAGCCGACCGAGAGTAACCACCACTATTAGCAAATTCGGAATAAAAAGTTCTATGTTTCTTATTCTTGCCTTGTTTTGCAAGATAAGACAAGGATTTTTTCAAATGTTGCAAGATTTTTCGTCTCAGCCAACACTAGTCAAAAATAACTTCATAATGGGCTGGTAAGTATAATTTCACTATTTGATCATTCTTGTAAACCAAAACAATATAACCCCGTCGTATTTGGGCCGTCAAAGGATTATAATTGTTGAAGTAACTGCAACAGACTAATCTGATTCGTCAAGTCTGCATTTTATGGGGGATACATAAAAGCTCTGCCAAGATAAGCCGCGTGCTTATAATTGTACCTTCACGTTTTACTGGCGCTTAGCTGGAGCATAAAGTGGAGCCTCTGCATAAAAATAAAACACTGTTCTTTCCGCCGTAACTAAATAAATACGGTTGCAATCATTTTCAGAACACCCCAAATAAGAACAGCTGGATTTAAAATAATAACGTTGGTGGCAATTACTGCATTTTAGCGCTTTAATAATTTTAGTTGCATTAAATGAAACCAAATTAGTCTACTCGTATTTCATCCACATCTGAAATATTTGTGATGTGATATATTCTCTATTCTGGTTTGGTTCGCAGACTTCCGTGGTATTTGGTTTAAACTAATCGATTTTTATAGAAACATTGTTTTCTTCTGCAGCGGAAATTGGATATTAAGTCCTCTGGTACAGTTGGTCAGTAGGATATAGTATAGTCATTGGTCTGTGGCGTTCTATTTCTTGATTTTTGTGTTTGAGTTGTTTCTAAGCTCCAGGCGGTAGACGGCTTTGATTATTTTATCCACAATTACCTTATGATGTTTTATTCATTTGTTACCTATCGTTTGTTATAAACAATAAATGTACAATGTTGCGGACGGCTGCTCTTTTAGTCGGGGCACTTTTTTATAGTCGTGGGTTCTTGACTAGCAAACTGTTTAAAAAGATGTTATAATTGGGCGCCACCTACAGAATAATCTGTTCGGTTTGCCTTTTCACCCCTGTAGGAGGATGATAAATTTTGCTGAAGTCAAACAGTTTGAAATAAAATACATACATAAAAAAAATAAACACAGTTTATTAACTTGCCCACCAGTTGATACACAGACGTGGAATTGAAGAAGTTGACATACAGAAGTGGAATTGAAGCCAGTTGACAAGTTCACCCGTTGTTGTTAACGTTGGAGATGACTCCGAGATGGGCAGCTTTCCTCCGTACCTGGATAGTGCCGCTTACAATCTAGATTTCTAAACTTTAGAATGGCCTTCTTATTTCAATTTTGATTTTTCAACAAATAAACTTTCCAGCAACGGTTAAACAAAATATTCCAACTTAGGAAATAGAAATTCCCGAAATTCAATCGATTATTGAATTAATTGTTCATTTAATTAATTATCTGTTTAATTAATTGTTTATTTAAATTGTTTGTTAATTAATTAATTAATTATTGGCCTCTAAAGTTAAGAAAAATAACAAAAGAAAAGAAAAAAAATAATTAGCATGTGCTTTAGCAAAGATCAAGGTCAGGTCAGGTATTTTATATCCTTAGTTTCAAAAAATAACATAAAATATTGTTTAAAATGAAATCTACTATCGATAATAATCTTAATTAATTAAATATATTACCTCCATCCTTATTGATGACTTCAATTAAATTCAGATTTATTTTCAAAATGTGGCTTCGCACTATAACTAAATCTGTAATATGGAAATACTTCAATCGACCAAAATCAGAACGAAAAGGGACTAGAATTTAGGTTCCTGTAGGTTTTATACGCTACAAAGATCTAAAAAACTCACTGAAATCTGATTGGTTCGGTTTCTATGTAATTTCGGGCTAATGTTCGTTCGAGATCTCAGCATATTGTTCCAATAGTTCGAATCGAATTGAATTATTCTGACAGTTACCTTAACCTTGCTTTTTGCCAAAACAAAGCTTATTACAATAAGTGATACTAATTAAATAATAAACTGTTAACAAATTACTAGAGTGTTATACAGAGTAGAAAAATATAACATAACGATATACATCGATGTAACTGGTTCACAGTAATGGTAAGTAAATAAATAATAAAATATTTATCGTACAAAGTTGTTTAGGCTAACTTGAAGAAATCTAAAGTTACATGGTACACTGGATATGGTTTACACTTACTTAATCTACCGACATTATACAGGATGTGCAAAATACCTTGTTACTAGACGTTTCATATTGAAATTGTGACATTCTTAATTTTATAATAAAAGGAATGTTACACATTTATTTGTACAACAGTGAAAACACCAATTACAGGACAAAGTATACATTAAATCAGTAATATATAAAAAATAAGAAATAAATGTATCGCTACTAATGATTGCATAAACCAAAATAAATACACATATACAAAAAAGAAACAAAATATGTGAAGGTAGTATAAACATCTTGGGATGTTATAGTTTAAAATATTCAAGTGAAATAATATTCTTAAAGAAAGGGTCGTTGCGATTATATAATATTTCGAAAACCTTTGCAAAATTTCGTAGTAAAATAAGGGGCCTATAGTTTTCGATATCAAAGGGATCACCATCTTTGAGTATCAGGCATACGCTTGCAACTTAGAATAGCCAACAGGTATGACAAAACAACAGCCTCAAGCAAACAAAAACTAGGGATAAGATCAGGACCACAAGTAGATTTGTCCTTCAGTTTTTTTTAAAGAAAAGGCAAGATGGTATCAAGTATGAAAACCAATAAATATGAGTCAGTATCTTGGACGTCATATATATTGTAAAGTTTATCAATTCACAAGATCTATATCCACTTGCAGCTCCCATTATTAATGAAACCTGGAATGATTCAAAATTTATAGGTACCTAATATTGTGTAAAAAATGAAAAACTGTCCTAATCATTAGAAACTCTTCATCAGCAGCTCTTGTTCAACACGCTTGCTTTCTTTATTTTATATCATGTATAAACATTTTTCAAGAAAGCCGCCAATCTACCGTATTTTGAAAGATCTATCTCCATGTAAATTAAGAGTGACTTATCAAGGTGTGCTTTTGAAAACACGTCAGTATATGGTTGAAGAAACACAAAGTCGCACACAAAGAATGGTGAAGTCAGCAACACCGGTGCGCATGTCTATCAAAAGACCTGAGAAGATCAAGATTACGTTTAAAAAGAGACAATTTTAGCCAAGAACGTACAGAGGAAGCAATAGAAATATAGGAAAATCGAAATAATTTTAAGAGAAGAGGATTTAGATGGAAACAAGTCTTATATAAAAGTAATGACTGGATGAATTAACCCTAGTTGAAAGTTTCTTTTGAACAACAGAATGATTGATATCTTTCCCGAAACGATGTGAGAATTAGCCTGGAAATTATTAAACTACCTTATATTTCGACCTACTCAAACTCAACTTTACGTGATATACTTCATCTGTAAGATGGATACAAGAAATTTCTCTACAGATTCTGATTCATTTGTAATCGAAACGTTTTACCATCATCCGGCGCTAGACCGACCCCAGTACTTTCCTGAAACGCATTAATACTCGATACATTTCCTTCCCGTACCTAACGTAACTCTATATAAATATTGTCAAGTCGTGTGTTTGTTACTTGGAAATCGATCATACTGGCAGAGCAGTTCGTATTCCGCCCCCGCGGGTGGTAACCCCGGCCATTCCGGTAATTGTGACCGATCGATTCCTTGGTAATTTATGTAAACAAAACTGCGGCGGGGGGAGAAGTCGTGCTGGAATTAATTAGGTTGATGTTTTCCGTTTTAATACTCATAATCGTCCCGTCGTTGGTGAAGTTTTAATTTGCGGCGTTTCGATAATCGCGTTAAAATGGAAGGTACGACTTCTCGGAAGCTATTAGCGACGAGGTGAATGCTGGGTTAAAAACGACAATAGAAGAAATTCCGGAGGGGGTTACCTGTGGCTGAAACTAGGTCGTTAGTTTAACGGGGTCAACATCGAGGCCAATATCAGAAAAAGTAGTTAAAAATATCGTGCTGAATTTTTCTGAAAAGCACTCAAATGTTGTTTGTTTTTTTCATTACAGCACTAGAGCTGTATGGGCATCTATTACAGCACTAGTGCTGTATACATCTATTACAGTACTAGGGCTGTAATAGATTCCCTTACGAAACTTATTTATAGAACTGCAAAATTCATATTGCTAAATGAAAGTAGATAACAATTGTTTTTAGGTAAATGGTATCTAGAATCAAAATATCCATTCGAGAACGCAAAATCATTTCGCGTTCGAGATACAAACAATATTTTTTTTAAAACTGCAATAAAATAAGACAATTTAAATTATATTTGAAATTGTTTGAACCGTGTTTAAATCAAGACGGTTTAGGTGCGGTGACTATCATAACGATGGCAACCTAATAAACCATAAAAAAGGGTTGTTTGAAAAAGTAGTGTCAGAATTATATCCATTATAATTCATTTTATAAGAGTGTTTAATTCAAAATGTTGAATTTACCGAAAGAAATAGCAGTTTATCTCTATTTACCTCATTCGGAAACTTACACAGGGCACTGCTTTAGACGTCCTTTCGTCACTATGTTAGCCGACATGGGGGGGGGGGTGGCGTTCTAGTACGGTAGCGGAGACATATACAGAAGATTCTACAGAAAATAACATTTCAGTCGCAAATATATTGTTACCATCTTCGGCAGAGCCTATGGAACTGATAGCATTGGATCTGGCATAAATTTAACTCACTGCAATATCGGCACTTTCAATTTACATGTAGTGCAAAATAAATCCAAATCGTTCTGTTTATAATAGTTACTGTATTGAAATGTTACGTTACCTAAAATGTATATGACAAATTATTTTGACATTTGTTTTGTGTTCTACAACAAAAAAGACTTTGGCCACATAAAAGTATTTTGCAGGTAGGTGACAAAAAAGACTTTGTCAACTGAAAATTTAACGAAAATGTCGAAATACTGTACTGTAAGTTTGGGTTAACGTAAGCAATAATAATAATTATCTTAATTTAAATTTAACCTGCCAGAGAAAGCCCTTCACTTAAGCACAATCTACCTATCTGATTTAGTGCCCATTTCGCCTCTCTCTTGTGAGTAATTAAGAGAGATGAAATTTAAAGAAGTGGGACATCTCTCCTCGCTTAACGAAATTATAGAGTATTTAATTACATCGACTACAGGAGCTGCACAGATATTTGCAACTGTGAAAGGTTTAGTTTTAAGTGCTAGTTCTAGCCCGTGCGAACTATTATATCCTTTGAGACGTTGAAGGCTTGAAAACGATCCAAGACAAAGGCAGTCCCGTCAGCAGTGGAGGAAAATTATTATTATTAGGTCGACGATAAAGTAATGAGCGTAATGGATTTAAGCACGCAGAGTCGGTGATTTTGCCGTTATCTGCTATTTTATTGCTGCGAGGATAGATCCAGACAGGCTAGAGACTAGAGCCACTACTAATTTTATCCCGAGGTCTTTACAGATATTTAAAATTTAAATGTTGTTCCTTTTTTATTTAATTTTATTCTGCGGCAGGAATTAACAAACAAATTTGTCACAAACGTTATATTTTTGATTGGGTCCTTTGAGAAAGAAAGATTACACAGCCCCACAAAAAAAAAGTTTATACACAAGAGAGTGACATATGTATTCCCATGTATTTTTCGACGCTGAATCCGATCCTAAGCTCAGAATTGGGCCTACACGTCTGGAATTGGCCCCAGGGGCCGAAAATGGCCTGAAATGCGGTTCCCGAGATAAGGCGAAGTCGACGCTGAATTTTGGAGCTAAAGCCGGATTTGTGCTCGAAAAGTTTATGGCCAACTGAAATTCCGGGTTTGGGTCCGGGAAAATGACCCCTTGGGGCGGGAAAATTTTGTTTTGGACGTCCCGGTCGCGACTGTGGTATTCCGGAACTCATTTAAAAGTACATGAAAATACCAAAGACCAAAGAAAAGACCGTCCGAAAAGACCAAAAACTTTTCACACCCAGTCTCAGGTCCAGAATTGAAAAACACACGAAAATACCACAGTCGCAACCGGGACGTCCAAAACAGGATTTTCCCGCCCCAAGGGGTCATTTTCCCGGACCCAAACCCGGAATTTCAGTTGGCCATAAACTTTTCCAGCACAAATCCGGCTTTAGCTCCGAAATTCAGCGTCGACTTCGCCGGAAACCGCATTTTAGGCCATTTCGGCCTCTGGGGCCAATTCCAGACGTGTAGGCCCAATTCTGAGCTCAGGATCGGATTCAGCGTCGAAAAATACATGGGAATACACATGTCACTCTCTTGTGTATGAACTTTTTTTTTTGTGGGGCTGTGTTATTTACCCACGAAATGTAGTCAATAACCTTTTAATATCGAACAAATATAAATAAAATTACAAGCATCTATTGTACTAGTGCATAAAATGACCTTGCGAGGAACTGAAGATGCATTTTCTGTTTGGAAAAATCAAATAATTGACCGGAGGGTAGAAAACAATGTTAATACAGCTAGACTGATACAATATTTCAGACAAAATCCACGAAATTTTATACGGCAGGCTAACCCGGAAATGAATTTGAATAAATCAACCTTTCAACGAATTTTAAATACCATGGCTATCATGACTACAAAATTCACAATTTGGAGTATTTGTCTAATGTAAATATAAAAACTGTTGATCAGAACCTTTTTCGGTACGTTCTTTGGACGGACGAAAGTCGGTTTGTCAATAATGGTCTGCCAAACAGGCGCAAGGAACACTACTTGTCCATTGAAAATCCCCACATTGTAAATCCAGTCCAAAGCCAAGGTCATTTTGGAGTAAATGTATAGTGCGGCATCATCGGTTGGATCTTATTTTTATTAATATACATTGAACAGCGTGAGGTACCTAAATTTCCTACAATAAAAACTTGCTGTTCTTCTGGAGAATGTGCCTTTGCAGCTAAGGAGAAACCTATGGTTGCAGCACGACGGAGCTCCACCCCACAAGGCCAAGATTGTGCAGCAATATTTAAAATAACACTTTTGTACACAATAGTGTGGACAATGTGTACATTTTGAAATTTTGCTGAGTAAATGTCAGTTTGAAATTTTCCAAGACCGTGACAATCTAATATTCCAGTTGACAATACTATTGGAGAAATAAGATAAAAATATTGAATTTTTACATTAATGCGTAAAGAACTTGACTTTGACAGTGTGAATACGTATATTGTGCGTACAGTACAGTGTGCCGTTGGTAATACTTGATAAAAAATAATAATCCGTCCCGTTATTTTGTAAAATAATTGTTGCATTTTTTAAATGTTTGCAATAAATTATTAGATAAAGTGTAATTTAGAGTTGATTAACTGAATTTTTAATTTCCTTACAAAATATTCATACAAATATTTTGTATGAATATTTTTTTGTCAGTTACAGAGATCTATGTTCTCTGTTCTTGATTGTTACGTGATCATGATTTTGATCCGACCAAAAAGAATGAAAAATGCGAATTCAATTATATATTAATTTGTAAAAGTTCAGTGGTCAATGTGAAAAAAAATTCATATAAAAATTAATTAATGTAAATGTAAGGAATTTAACTAAAATACTCATACAACAAACTAAAAAACAGATAAATTGTTATGTCAAACATCAATATGAAAAAAAGTATACAAAAATAAATTTTAAAAAATCTAGAATTTAGTGTACTTATCTACAAACAGCAAATCAAAAATCAAAACCTATCACTATAAAATCACCTAAAAAGAAACACAAGAAAATAAATATACTTAAAAAATAAACATTTACAAATTCGACAATATTTCAACTTAGTAAAAACCATATTAACAAGATTTTGAGTATAACATATTTGCAAAATGCCAATGTTCTACGCCTACTTTGATTTTTTGCTTGATTTTCAGATTTTTCGCGCAAAATACCGTTTCGGTATGAAACGACAAAATGTTATTAAGAAAAATGCCTCAGAATGAAGAACTGAGTGAAAAATGTTGACGTCCTGGGGCTACTTTGATTCTTTGCTAGATTTCAAATTTTTTTCAAAGTAGGCATAGATACAATTTTGCATACGTCCTCAATTCTTCATCCTGACAAACTCTTCTTATAGTTGCGGCAAGAATTCAGACAACTTACGTCATACGAACAAATGAATAATTCATTACATTTTCTTTAAAATATTTAAAAAAACTGCAACTAAAAATAATAAACTATATACTACACTAAATATTTACAGTAGGTATACATTGCACTAAATAACAATAAAATATTGTCGATCATCATAAATTTTGAAAATATGCAAAATTCATTTAAAAAAAAATTATTATACACTTTTTCAAAATTTCAAAACACAACGTCGACGTAAAATAATAGTTAATCTATTAAAAAAAAAACGCATATTTTTATCATTATCCGTTAAGGAGTTACTGAGCGAAAACTATGGGTTTGTTCCAACACAGCAAGAATCGATTTCGAACCGTCCGGAATTAGTCAGTCAGTTCAGTTGTTAATGTACTCTCGGCGAATGCGACGTAAGACGGTGTTGGTCAAACATTTCTCACGGTACTGAACCAGTTCTCGACTGTTGTTGGAACAGATCTTATATATCGTTTGATAGAGCGCTCACCGTAAGCCTTATACAAGAAAAGCTGAATCCCAGAAGACGATATTTCGACACTTTTTTGTCTCTTAAAACAGTCGTTTCACCTATCCGGAGACACCCTGTATATTGCAGTCATTTTTGCACTTCCAGCAAGCTTATGGAAATATTTCACAGGAATTTCGAAACTTACAATTGCAAAATTACCAGTCACATTACCAGAGAATCGGGATTCTATCCAAAGAACTAGCTGGATAATTAAAAGCTGAGGGTTCCATTCAAATTGAGTTAATATCCTCCCGAAGAAAGGGGGAAATGCCATCAATTTTTCACGCGGCGCCGTTGTGAGGGAGATCGGGTAACAAGCGAAAATGAGGGACATAAAACACCTTGTCCACTCTATTGTGCGCGCAAAATGAATGTTATCTTGTCACCCCATATAATAAACTTCTATTTGTCTAAGGAAATAACCGAAGTTGGAGGTTTAGTAACCTAGGCGACACGTCCGCCACCTCATAGGATATTATGTTTACCGGAGTCCCATTCAACACGTCTCTCTGGCCGTTGTAAACTTTGAATCCCGCCGAAGTCCTCTATTTGGACTTTTAGATTGAGTGCTCTGTTTGCGGAAATGTCTCTTAGAAATTCACTCTAGGAGCTCTTCCTCCTCTCGCACGCCTTTCTACGGTTGATGCCGCCCAGCCGTCGTATGTAAACTATCGATTTTAAAACGGTCTCTTTGGCTCAGACGCCGGCCGACTCGGATCGGGACTTAATGTGGGATTAATCGAGCCGGGCGCTAATTGGCTTCGGTCTTTTTGACTTTATATTAACCGTCCGGGATCTGGGGAAGCTGTGGTCCTCTCCGGGAAAACCACGCCGCTTAGTGAATAGAGAATTAAGAGAAAAGTGGACTCCGTTCGGATGCCACATCGTCATAAAATGGTAGCCGTCAGTAGCTTTACGAGAGAATTATAATAATAATAATAATTCATTTATTTGTCCAACAGAAAACTTCCGATTACATGTACTAAATCAAAACAAAAAATCAGTAGGTAGTAACAACAAAACAACATATTTAAATGTTACATATAAGCAAATAGGTACTTGAATTAGAAATTATTTCAAAAAATAAAAAGAAATGGTTATTATAAAGCAAAAATTACGATAAGTAGAGAATTCAAAAAAATAAATTATAATTGAAAGCTGTTAAATACAATTGATTTTAATGAATGAATACCACTGTGGTCAATGTCACATTGACCAGATATCATATTAAACGTTCTTGTTAAATTCTCAGTGCAGACCAATTTATTAGCTAGGCAAAAAGGGATGGTTTATGTTACAAAATGCACACTCTCCTATACTTAGAAAAGCGGTCAGACCCTACTGCCAGATGTCCTTATTATATATTTGGGCTCATTTTAACAAAAATTAACTGACATAGTGGAGATTTTTTAAGAACATTGGTTTGAGGCGTTGGCAAATAAAACGTGTCAGTCTGCCTAGAACCAAAATTTGATATTCTCACATTAAAACCTTCCAAAAGTCTTTACTTGCTCTTTAGCAATCAATGTTGTTATTAAATAGTTTAAATAATATAATACTACACATAATACGCCTAGTTTTTAATGAAGGAATATCAAAGGGCTATAATAGTAACTCATGATCATAACCCTGTCCAGGATATACACCAGTAATTTCAAAAGAAAGATATTTTAAAAATTTGCGCTGAATTGATTCCAAACTAGAAGATTGATTCTCATAAATAGGATACCAAATCAGTGACCCATACTCCAACTTAGTACGCACCAATGAAAAATACAATATTTTTAACGCTGCCTCATTTGTGAAACACTTACAATTTCTAATAATAAACATGAGTCCATGAATAAATAATAAAGACAAAAGGGGCCCAAGATTTGATCCCTGTGGAACACCCGATACAGCTAAGAAAGGTCGAGGCCCAAACCCATTGTATGCAACATATACATAATTATAGCAATGCATTAATAATAATAATAATAATAATAATAGTAATAACAATAATAATAAAAATGTTCATTCTCGGACACAAATTTACAACTGTCAAAATAATTAATTTTAAGTAACGTGAACATTATGAAATCCACTGAAGGTAAAACCTTTCTCGTGGGATGACGATACACAATAATGTAATACAACAATATAAAAACAAACATTATAATATTAACAAGTTACATTCTATGAACATCAAATATTGACACATGTGACATACATATATACAACTCAACTCATATACACACAAACACATACACTTAAAAACACAATAACACATAACATATACAGAAAATGTAAAATTTTTACTGGTTATATTTGAATGAAGGAAACTAGTTGATTTTTGTTTCAATTAATTGGTGTATTAAATTTCGTGGTTTACTAAGAATCATTTTTTTTACTTTAGATTTAAACAAATAATAAGAGTTTAATGTTTTCAAGTTTTCAAGTAAGTTATAAAATATTTTTGGACCAACAGGAAACAACTACTGTACGGGCTAATGCCCCAACCAGCAGTGAATGACACTAAAGTTACTCGTCAGCAGCCCACCAGACATATACCGGTTTCAAGCTTATTAGCTCTCATACTGATGAATAAGCTTACTGGCATACTGATGCCATAGGTGAGATAACCGACGATAACCTTAGCTGTTTTAAGTCTGTCTAACCCGACAGTAGGGACCATGAGTATCGCAAAGTGAGTCTAGCTGTTTGCTATAGGTTTTCCAGGTGTAATTCAATGCTGGTCGGGGCATTAGCCCGCACAGTAGTTGTTTCCTGGAATTCCGTGTTTGCAACATATCGTTATCACCAATTCGCTATAGAGGCCGCTAGATTTCAATGGTTTCTATGGCGGTGTAGAAAGCTTGTTGTCCGACATGCAGTAGCGAATGGCCGCTAGACGTAACTTTGCTACTTTATGATAACATTGTGACTGTTATATTGTTTTCCTGTCTGTTTTTTTGACGCTGACAGTATTTTTTCAATATCATTTACAACCGGATGATCCTTAGAATAATCCTTACTACTAAACTAATTATTCCTCATAGCCTCTCGTCAGATTTATCAGCGCATAAGCTTGAACTCGGGAGAATCCGGGGCGAGTGCATGTTTAAAAATTACACAGTTAATAAATTTCCCGGTTATGGTCCGGGAGTAAATCAACCCGGGACATTTACGCTCATAACTGAACCGAAGGGACAATAACTATTCATCATCAGGCCGGTAAACATGTTAATGAGGTCGCGAGAAATAACTGGCGCTCCGAAAGGTAACCTTAAAAATGAACTATGAACTCCAGATCCGGAATACGAGGGCAAAACAAAAAAATTAGAAGCGTTGGAATGCAGCTGTTGAGAGAATAATTACACAGACCATGTTTATTATGTATGTCTTTGGGGTTGCTGAATCTGAATCCGGGGTCCTTTTAACCCCATCATGTCAGAATTATGCCATAACCTCAAAAAATTCAATAATGTAGGTTTTTCAAAACTGCATAACTTAAACTAACTTAAATGCATATAACCCTGTAACTTTAAACACAAAACTCAGGCTGTTAGCCCGCAAACCCATAACCAATAAACCCAATAATTGGGTCACTCAACTACATTATGCAATTTGTCAGTGTTCTTTAAACAAATTGAGATTTTTTGTGGGGCTGTATTTAACACCAATAATTATCTCTGAAATGATGATGATTAGTAGCTTTGATTTACAATTTTCATAGAGTACTTTTCTAGGTGACAACTTATATTTTTATACATTTGGGTTGTTGTGCAGGAATGTATGGATAACTTAATTCAATAATATTATTAGCTTCATTAGGAAGCTAAACCTATGAGTGAAATATAATTTAAGAAAGAGCCATAATAGACTACAGAATCGTAGTGGACGTGGGGAAGATCGTTTAATTCATAATAATCTACGGTAATCAATCTGGAAATTGGTCAGTATGATGGATTATCACCACGCAACCATAATACGATATTTGTATTACATGAGTAAAGGTAAAAAATAGATGAGTGCCGCATATTTTGAGTGAAAACAACAAAAATCATCGTGCTAACAACATCGTTAAACATTGTTATTAGTGACTAAAACCAAATTATATTGGTCATAATCAATTTCAAGAAGCATCAATTGCCAATGTACCAAATACTGTGTGTGTTACACATAATAATTCCCATGTACCTTATGATACAGGATTGTTGTGTAACATGTTCTATCCGCTTAAAACCAATTAATATTCCACTACGCATATATTTGTCAAAAAGACGTCGATTCAATGTTCCTAAAATATAATTTATCTAGCTTTAACAATGTCTTTTTCTTTAAAGTAAATTTGCTTTCCAGAATTCTCTTTGTCTGTTTTCTTTAAAGTTTTTATTGCTTCTTCAGTTCTTTTAATAAATCCTTCTTTGTTAACCTTTCAATCTTCGTCACCATATACTCTTTTCATCAGTTACTTTTTTCAACATTTTTCTTCTTTTTTCATTAGATTTTCATTATATGGACGTTTTCTAAATTTTATTTTACACTAACTTCTTCATTTTTTTGACAATATTTTGTATAGCAACTCTACAACTTAAACTTATTAGTCTCTACCAATTTTACCTTTTCCTTTATAATCGAGAAGATTAGCCAAGAAATCGAACGCCTGTGCAGGAGAGGGCAGCATATTATTATTTCAACATATCGCATTAGCGCTCAGGAGCGACTTCTGGTAGTAGACTCTTTTAGAAATGAGAAAAAATTGGAAAACATCAGTAATTAAGGGTCCAACGCTGACTGGGATGAATCTTGCACATTGGCCCAAGTCAACAATTTTCCATTCTCCAATATTTGTGGGTAAAGTGTATAATCATCTCTACCAGTATACTGCCCTGTTAAGCATAGAAGTCGTAACAGACAAAATATTCATTCTGAGATACTGCCTGGATTGGGTAATTTACTGTGCCATCAAATTTTAAATTTTGAATAAAAATATTATTTAACATCTATCTTAATATACTCGCGCCAAGAATTCAGACGTCTTACGTCATGGCTGACGTTACACATTTGTTTTAATTATCAACGTAATTTTCTATAATTGGTCGCGTTAAAAACAATCATTTTTTGCAATTTAGTGCAATATATAATGCAAACTTTTAGTGTAGTATATAATTTTATTACTATCGGTTGCAGTTTCTTAAATATTTTGATAAAAATATAATGATTTTTTCATTTGTTCGTATGACGTAAGTCGTCTGAATTCTTGACGCGAGTATATATAAAATTGTCGTGTCACAGTGTTAGACGCCATACTCCTCGGAAACGGCTTGACCGATTTTTATGAAATTTTATATGTATATTCGGTAGGTCTGAAAATCAGTCGTAATCTACTTTTCATACCCTTAAGTGAATAGGGTGGTCTTTTTATTTTTTGGACAACATTTTTTATTTTTATTTTTTTATGATGTGGCATTAAAAAATACATACAACCCTTAATTTTCATCCTTCTATCACAAACCCCTATTTTTTAATAACCATTTTAGTAATTTAATCATTTTTAACCCAGGCCGATGACTGATCGATTATCACTAGATCAGTTATCCCCACCAGGCATCTACCGGTGTCACTTCTCACCCAGTAAACAGTACGGAGTAGGGATGAGAACGAAGCTAGTCTCCTGTCTCTCTCACACAATAAGCCTTCTCTCACTCCCTACACAGTTTTCGACCATTATTATTGTATATGAATCGAGCGTAGTAGTGACGTTTACAATTATCATTTTACCTTCTAAGAGTAATTCTCAAGTAAATTTATTATTAATTTGCTGCGCCATAATTATTTATTTCCTATTTTATCAATAATTAATAAAATTATTAATTTTAAGTGTAGTCCTCATTATTAGTTAATTAAGTGATCTACATAACCTCAAAAGTAAGCAACACGTGTCACGAGCTCCCGCCAACAACGGCTATTATTTTACTATATGGCTATTTTTTTTGTACAGTGAACAATGTCAACAAGACGTAAAGGGGCTAATTTGGGCCGTCAAACAAGTAAAATTTCAGGCACGCGAAATAATTAAAAAAATGAATGTTTCGTGTTTTGTTATTCTTATAGGCCGTCATCGTTCACAGCGCTCCATTCCTCTTTTAGTCATATACCACATCTCCACACAGTTAGTTATTTTTTATTTAATTGCCAACATATTTACAAGAAATAATTCATATAGCAAAACAACGTTTGCCGGGTCACCTAGTATTACTATGTTTCACATTAAGTTCTATTAGACCAGAAACTTATTTTACTATAAAAGATTTTTGATTGATACGACCTATTGCACTAATTCAGATTTAAATAACATCATAAAAAAGATAATATGACTTTCAGTTTTAAAAGGTGCATACAAATACTAATGTTATGGGTGTCATAAATCCAAAATGATAAAAAATGTAGAGGATCGAACCTGCAGCTGTAGCAACATTGATTCAAGTAATGAAACGCTACCGACCAATATATGAAGTTTAATAAAATCGAACACTGGCTATACAAATTTTATGTTTATTAATGTAAAAAACTAATGCTAAAAAATTAGTAAGCGGTAAAGCGGTATATGTCTGGTGTGTCTCTAATGGATGACTTTGACAGTTTGTTATAAGTCTATATTTCCTTATATAAATCGTTATATACTACTGAGTGAGTAGTACCTATTTAATTATTTATATAAGGTGGGTAGATTAGTAACTACTCTAGAATGGAATACAAGCCAGAATACTGAAATACTAATTATGTACTTCAGTTTTAATCAAGATTATATTAATATTTCAAATATTTGCAGTAATTTTCTCAAGTCCTTAAAATTTCAAATAAAGAAAACATAACTTAATTTTGAGAATAAATATTGCAAATAATAAGTATTGTACATATTACCTAAAAATAAAATAAAATAATTATCTAAACAAACAAAACTATCTCATATTAAGTATAGTACTTTTATTGATTTCAAGTAATTTCTATTCTTAAATGAAGAATATATAATCATATTGTACAAGAACAAGTTAATCTTTCAATAAAGTATTACTATACTTAAGGAATACTAAAACTAAACCAGCGTTGGAATAAGTGCTTTCTTTCCGTGTATAATACTTTATTAAGAAAATTGCCTTAACAGTTTTCAGTAGCGACGCGTGCGTTAAATATCTATTTTCATTTTATGGTATATTAAAAATTATTGTACAAGCTATTGTACAACATAAACTTAACTCGCAATTAAAAACTGACTCGACCAGAGCTTCGGCCCGTCTAATTCCCTCGTAGCCTTAAAAAATGGAGTGCTCGGATTATAAATAAGAAGAAGAAGCCTGACCTGCGAACCGCGTGCAGTTTGTTCGGCGCCCCGACGGCCTCCCGTAAAAAATGGTCCAGATTATTCCGGGCCGGAGTCCCCGCCATTAATCAAAAATATCCGTTTCTCTTGTGTCTCCACCCTCGGGCGCATAAAAGCCATTTTGCTCGGGGTTAATTTTAACTTGATCACTTGGCGCGTGGTCTTTTTTTCCAATGGCGTTTGTTGTTCGTAAACAACGCTAAAAACCGAGCACGGTTTTTTGTCTTTTCTTATTCTTGACTATAATGACGGATATTGCGCTAAATAGGGCGACGTCACTGCGGTTTTTCCTTTCCTTTAGCAACCAGTGGTACTATTTAAAATTTTTCTCCGATCGACAAAAATGGCGTAGTTTTAGTGCTTTCACTAGTAGATGGCATATAAACTATACATTCGTCGAGCTTGCAGAGCATGCCCATTACTTCGATCATAGGCAAAATGAATTTAGTTTTAAGACAAAAATTATTCGCTTATTGACATTAATTATGTAGCAACAAATAATGAAAAAAAGCTAATTTGACATTTTGACGAGATGGTTGTATTTGATTTAGAAATTTTGACAACAACCTACTAAATAATCTATCAATAGAAATTAAAAATACAGAACTTGAAATAAAATATATTTTATTTTTTCCTCAAAAACTGTGCATCCTACGGAAAAAATTGAAGATACCAATTTCTAAAAAAATATGAAAACCGGAAAATGTCAGCGACGTACCATTTTTTTATTAAAAAAGATTGTGGCATTCTCGCACAAACGTCACTGGTATAAGTAGATAAAAAGTACGCAAAAAATGCACATTTATCCCTCCAAAGCATGTTTAAAATTTTGTCAATATCTTTAAAATTCTTTCAAATAATAAAAAAAATAAAAAATTAAATTTAAACACTGTATCTCGGAAACGAACCATATTTCGACCTACGTTTATATGCACTTTTTTCACAAAATAACTTCGGCAACCATCCCCTAAAATATTTGGCACTTATCTACACCCTGTATACTGTGTAGGTAATGCCATAATTATTAGTGGTGATGTGATGAACTTACGGTATTGTTAAAAGTAACTTATTACTTTGTTTACAATATAGATCCGCTCGTGAAATTACGGCTGTTGGATAAGCACCAGATAGATGGTTTTACTTGAGGTATTTATAAAATTATGCCATCTGATTTCACATTAAACTACTTGTTTTAATTTGAAAAATAAGTAAAAGTAATAGTAGTAGTATTATTTCTTAATTTTTAAAATTTAATAAATGTTTATTACTATTTACTACTGATTCCTACCGGAGACATCCTGTATAGTTAGAAATGACAGTCATCGAAATTCAGTAGGTAGGCAGGAAAAAAGCATCGGTAAAAAGGAAATTTTAGGTGGAAGTGTTTTGCCACCGTCATTACTATCGTAATAGATTTATAACTTTCGTCCATCATTTATGACCGTATTACTTACTGCTTACTGCTACTTACAGAAAATTTGTATTTCCCCTTTTCATTGTCACAATCCGTGGTATGTGTCCCATATTATATGCCTCATTCTATAAATGATACTGCAGGAAACAACTACTCCTCGGACTTGAATTGAATTACACCTGCAGTATCTGTGTGACAGCCAAGAACCATTGTCGACCACACCACCAGACGCAGACTGGTTTCGGGCTTGTTAGTCCTCATCGGTATGCCATACGTGAGATGACGGACAATTGAACTGGTTGTCCCTTCATTATGTATGTTCGCATATAAACTGAGTGCAGGTGAGATATAAGTGGTATGCTACTTCCTGCTCGACCTAAGCGACTCGACTTGCAGGAAGCGACTTACATAGTGGTCACAACCATCATTCATAGAGAAAAGAATACGAAAACATGAACATCAATTTTAGAGATGTAGCCCCCTTTCTCAAGGGTCACTTTGTATGCATAATGTTTGTTTATGTTTTATACAAAGTAAAATAAAATTTTATTTTATTTTAATTGTTTTTTTCTATTTGATTTTTTAAATACATACTGTTTAACTACTATTAACTACTACCTAGATTGTACGTAAGATATTAATTTAAAAAGTACATTTGGAGGACAAATTTATTACTCGGACAACCAAATTTATTATTCATTTAAATTTTTTTAGTACTTAAAAAGTTTGATGGGTGGCAACACTGGGTGGAGTGGATAGTGTGTCAACTTATTGTGATTGAACGGTGGACATGTACATTGTCACAACTATATCTATCCCATAAGATAGAATGAACAAAATAATATGAAATAAATAGATATTTCCACAATATGGAAGTGATTATTTCTCTGTCTGACTGCAAACAACAGTTCATTTATTTATTATTATGAACCAGAAGGAATGTTAATATTAATTAATGTTGAAATATTTTAATATTTCACTTAATAAATTGTTTATTGCTATTGCTTTACTTAAAAATATGTACTATCGAATAAATACACAAATTCTCTACCAATTTTACGCAGAACTATTAAAAAAACAAAAAATAGATGATTTTCGTTTTATGAATATTACATTTTTTATTTGCATTACTTTTGCATAACGCTATTATTATCTACATTCAAGTATACTACGGAATAAAATTGTGTAATATCTTGTATAAATGCCAGCTTATAAAACTGCAAATTCGCATAAATATTAAATAATTATTCATGGAGAAGAAAGTACTGCAAAGCTTCCAGCGAATAATACTGGGCATTATTTTGCTTTGATGGTAAATTACGCTCATCGTTTATATTTAATTATAGAATTAAATTACAGGACTGCCGCTTTTAAAATAATTTATTTTTCATTTTTATCCAAACATGTACTTAACAATCATCCATATTTAATCCACGTCGGGTGGACTTCAAAGAAAATTCCACTTAGGGCTACATCAGCACAATACAGGGCGTACGCGGGCAATATTATTCAACTAAGTTGGTAGAACTGTTCGGAATGTTCCAGAGTTTCGTTATGCAACAAAAAGATATTCGGCATTGTCACGGACATTGTTTAACTTTTCTTTTACCTGCCAATGCACACACTTTGGACAGACTGGCGTAGTTTGAGAACAATAAATTAATATTTTTTATATGGGGTGACCTATAGGGACCGATTTACAAAGATTACTTTAGTCAAGATTCAAAATAGTAGGTAATGTTTCATTTCATAATTCCGTGCATAATTTGTAGCAGTCAACACAAAGAGAAATACATGCTGTCCGTAAGTTTTTCTTACAAAAATATATGTACCGCATATCTCTGAGAGCATACTCTATTACACAGTTTCTGCGACAGCAAATGCGCATGCGCATATAAGAATGCTTGATTTCTATTGGTAATGACGTATCTGTAAATCGTAAGTTCGTTTATTTTTAACAAGATGAATGTGGATTATTATGTTATTAATAATTTAGAAATAAAACCATAGCCTTAGTATTCGATAGATTTACTACAAATTACAATAGTCTCTGTTGATAATATAGAACACTATACATTAGCTTTCTGTGATATGCAACCCTACGTGAACACTTGTACATTACTAGTTGCATACTCCTAGCAATATCCAGCTACTCCATCTGCACAGCTGCTGTGGGTGTGCGCGTGAGTAAATTTCGAGTATATCTTCCCACTAATTTAATTGTGATTGTAATAATTAATTAACTAATGGACGTTTAAAATGTGATACCTCGTAAATATATTTTGACACACTTTACATCCAGAAAATGTGTCAGAAAATTGATTCTACCATACGTAAAATGAACCGCTGATTCCAAAAATGTCAAAAATACAGGGTGTTCCATTTAAAAATATAAATTTCCGGTCATTTCCGGTCAAACCGGAATTGTCATGAAATCCAAAATGACCTCAAAGAATTCATGGCACATTCTAGTACAAACCCAACCAATTTCAAATTTTTATCAGCAGTCATAAAAAAGTTACAGCGTGTTCCCACTTTCCGTTGTCACCACGTATACAGTATGCGCCAAAAGTATGGAATAAATTCAATAAAAACGAAACAATTATTTTTTCGGAAAAATCCTCGAACAGGTCGATTTTTAATTTAAAAAATACATATTTTGCGTAAAATGCGATTTTCAAATGTCATTTGTTTTCGAGTAATGACGTCATCGATTTTTTTTAGATGGCAACATCATATTTTTTTTCTTGACTCTGAAAGATCGTTTAATTCTCTATCAGACAGTACTAAAATTTTGCCCTCTTACAATGGGAAAGTTTTCGAGTAAATGACTATTGAATGTTAGAAAACGTAAATTTTATCCATAAAAAAAAGTAACAATTGATTAAATTTTATACTTAAATTAAATGTTCGAATTGCCATCCACCAACTTCTTGACAATGCGAAGTCTGTGAAGAAATTCTTCTTGCACATTATGAATGATTTCCGGGGTAACTCTGCGTATTTCGTCCCGAATGCGATTTTGAAGTTCTTCTAAATTACGTGGTTTATTAATGTACACTTTTGACTTCAAGTATCCCCATAAAAAATAGTCAAGAGGTGTAAGATCTGGTGATCTTGCAGGCTTTTCTATCGGTCCGCGTCTGCCGATCCACCTCCCAGGAAAACAGTTGTCCAAAAAATCTCGTACAGGGCGCGCATAGTGCGGAGGTGCACCGTCGTGCTGAAACCATATGGTATCGTCAGGAATGTCAGGGTCATTATCGTTAGGAAAAATTACTGCAAGGGCTGGAACAAGGTCATTTTCTAGAAACTCTAAATATCTTTGTCCTGTAAGGGTTCCTTCAAAGAAGAAAGGCCCTACTATTCTGTCGTCAACTATTCCAGCTCACACATTTAATTTCTGAGAGTGTTGGGTATGTGCCTCTGCCATCCAATGAAGATTTTCCCGACTCCAATATCTGCAACTTTGACGGTTTACTGTACCATTCAGACAAAATGTGGCCTCATCTGAAAAAAGTATTTGCCGGTGTAAATTTGTATTTCCTTGACATAAATCGGGATCATCTTCATTGAGTTCCTGCACAAGTTGAATTTTGTAGGGATTATATTTTTTCTTCCTCAAGATACGTACACTGTGCTCTGACTAGTGTCATTGTTTAATGCAACCAATCGTGAAGAATTATGAGGATTATCCACCATACCTATCAAAATGTTCTGTTTCTGATTTTCATTAATGCTTGGACGTCCAGGTTTTGGAATATTTACAACATTGTCAGTTTCTGTAAATTTAGACTCTACCTTACTGACTGTTGATTGGCTGATAGGGCGATCTGGATATTTTTCATTAAATAAATCGCAAATTTCCTGCTAGTTCTAGTCATATTCCCGCATCCGATAAGAATTAAAATTTCAATTCTTTGAGTAACAGTTAAATGTGCCATAATACTTTAAATTGAATAATAATTTCTATGTACTATGTAATACTTATTAGAAAGTCGGTGTGACAATGACACTTTGCAAAGATTTTCACCTACGTGATCCATAAAAGAACTATGGAATTCGAAAAACTAAACTTGAAAACGTTTTTGCTTGATTTTAATTGATTTACGTTTTCTAACATTCAATCGTCATTTACTCGAAAACTTTCCTATGTAAGAGAGCAAAATTTTAGTACTTTCTGATAGAGAATTAAACGATCTTTCAGAATCAAGGCAAAAAATATGGTGTTGCCATTTAAAAAAAAATCGATGACGTCATTACTCGAAAACAAATGACATTTGTAAATCGCATTTTACGCTAAAATATGTATTTTTTAAATTAAGAATCGACCTGTTTTTTTCCCAAAAAATAATTGTTTCATTTTTATTGAATTTATTCCATACTTTTGGCGCATACTGCAGTGACAGCGCTAGTAGTGTGTAGTGTGTATGTGTATACAGTGCAGTTATTATAAATGCTAAAGTGTCTATAACTGTGGAGATGATCACAATGGTAAGTTTATAAACTTTTAAAGTTTACAAACTGTTAATGTGCTAGGTTCACTCCAACGTCAACTTATTTTTGGTAATTTCGTGTTCTTTGAACAGGATGACACTGGTAAGTTTATAAACTTTTTAAGGTAAGCTATTAAATTGCTAGGTTCACTCAACGTCAACTTATTTTTGGTAATTTCATGTTATTTGAATCCTTCTCAAGTGGTACGCCCATGGAACCTTCTCCCCTGTAACCCTGGCCTCCCGTATTTATCAAAGCCGTTGTGAATTAGTTACTCCCTACTCTTTTGAAACTTGGATATAATTTGCAATACGTCATCTGAATAACTTGAATTGATTCCGAGGCTTACCTAACTGTGAATGAATGTTAACTGAACAAACCTCTTAATAAGAGTGTACGCACAATTAACAAAAACAGCTGCTGACGGTTTACTTGATCGTCACATTTTTCCGACTCATTCATTGATTTTCTTTTGCCCCAGTCACACGTCGCGTCTTCTACCGGGTAAGTACGTCCGGAGGGTACGTTTCGATGATGGCGAATCTAAGGGCAATTAAGGAGTTACAAGTAACGCTAGTGGGGTCCTAAACGCGTATACTCGGTTTTGTCGGAACTTAATATCTTCCATATTACGATTATTGCCCTACGTGTTAGTCCATTTTCGATAGCGCATTAGCTCGAGAAAGGCTGGGGCGTTGGGAAGAAGTGGATCGCAACTTTAAACGTTACGGCGATTAGCGCACTCCGAGATAAAAAGGCAATTCTCGAGGAATTGTAGTTTATTTGGAATAAAAATGAGAAATATATTATTTTTTACTATTGAGCGTGAAGTACGTACTTTACGCATGTTGTACACTGCGCTAAATTTTGCACTTGTGTAAAATAATTATTAACTGTCGATATTATATTAATTTGTTCATTAATACTTGTACGTACTGCCATAATTTGATTTGATGCGGGTATTCTGCACAATTAATAAAATGTGAATCATATTAAAAAATACAGGGTTAACTATGACTAAGTACAAAAATTTTTACCACGTGTTCAGGGAGCCCTTAAAGACAATAAAAAAGTTATTCCAGAATTTTAGCTCGATATTTAAAAAATGGGGCAAAACCTTTTTTTCCTACGGAAAGTCGGCGCCTATGATGAGTATCGACTGAAATGGCTTATGGCTTAGATCCATAGTTGACATGACATCTGTCAACAACTACCATGCGGTCGTTTGCAGTGTTTCTAAATACAGAAACGACAAAAATTAACATTCTTATTAGTAATAATACCTGATAGGTAGGTAACAGTTAATCCAGCTCCAGTATTTTGCATTCGTTTTTCATTATTTGGTTACAAACTGGTAAAACTACATTTTCACTCACTACCGATAAACACACTTCCCGTATGTACAGTTACATACACTGCCTATGTATTATAACAAAATTGAAGAAAGGAATGAGTAGGCAGGTTCCAATAGATAACAGAAAACGTCCGCGGCAGTCTTGTCCCATAACCTAGAAAAACAAACCGGCGAACTATATTGTGGGAAAATATCTGTACCCGACACATATTCCTTTATTTATTAACTATAAAACGTTTAAAATTAAAATAAGGCACTAAAAACTGAAGAAGAACACAAAACTACAACGTAAACAAAGGAATTAAATTATAACATGACAGCGAACCGACTCGACTGGACCGACTGCCGACTGTGGCCGACTGTTGCATGACGGTTGCTTGCTGGTTGCATACTCTGATTCTCGCATTGGCGGCGTTACATAAGGATTTATTATAATATCGAAAACATTTTTTTTCGCTTTATAAATAAGTTTGGAAATTTTTTGAAAGGAAATTCTGTTAATTCTCATTTTTTTCTATCCCCTCTTAAAATATTTGTACTTAGTCATAGTTAACCCTGTATATGCGTTCGTAAATTGTTAAAAACTTTGGCTGATGATAGTATATAAAAGCTATGACTAAAATAAACATAGTCTCTTAAATGCACCATTTTGCAGTTACAGACCTTAAAAGATGCAACACACGTAGTTTATATGGCGTAACTCTTTGATGGAAAAACAAAACAATGAAATTTTGGAAAACTGTCATTAAAAGTCGACATTTTCGTTAAATTTTCAGTTGAAAAAGTGAGTTTTTTTTTGTCACCTACTTTCTAAATTCTTTTATGTGCTAGAATGAATGAATAGATGAATTAAACAATATTAATTTTAAGTAATATACCATTTCAATACAAAACAGTAACTATTGCAAATAAAACTATTACAATTCATTTTGCACTACATGTAAATTGAAAGTGCCGATATTGCAGTTAAATTTATACCAGATCCAGTGCTGTCAGTTAGCGGTAGCTAGTTCTGGGTGTTCAATGAAGCTGCTGCTGTAATTGTTTAAGTTTACTGCACATGTTGTATTATTGGCAAGTTCCGTAGGCTCTGCCGAAGATGGTAACAATTTAATTATCTACATATGTCCGCTATCGTACGCTACCCCCATGTAATAATGTTTAATGATGAATATCGGCCCCTGCGTAGGCTAACAGAGTGACGGAAAAACGTGTAAAGTTTCCCGATGAAGCAAACACATATAAGTTGCTATTTCTTTTGGCACATTCCTTACTTTGTTGATGCTAATCACTAGGTTAACACATTTTTCCCTGATATACTTCACAAAAAATCTTCGACTTGTAGTAGCAACTGCCAGACGTAAAGAGCACATTATTTGTGGTATATTTTCAATTGGTCTGAAATTGAAATCACAAAACATCTCAGAGTATAAGTTTTGTAATAGAAAATTCCTATAATTGAATAGTAGTTCTACATCATCGATCGTTACCACCACCAATTATTACAATGACCTGAAAAATTGGCACAAATTTGTTACATCGATCGTTTATATTAATTTGAATTCCTTTTCTATAAGAAATCTTCTTCATGGTTCTTCTTGTAAATATCTATCAATTTCCTCTCCCTTTAGAATTCTGGACAATATCAAACCGATTTGCTTGTCAAATATGGTATCAGTTTTGAATATTTTCTGATATTTACATTTTCTTTGGCATTCAGTGCCCTTTTTAACATGAAATATACTGACCATAATGTCAAAGTTTAATTTTATTAATTTTAAGTTCGAAATACGGACACTTTTTGAATTTTCTTCGACTGTAGGCAATCTCGTACTGTCTCGACGACTTTTTGAGGATTAATTGTGAAACAGCACTTTGTGCCGCTTCCAATAATTCCCCTGGTAAATGCTCGTCTTTACTTTTTTCAAACATTTTTATTGTTTATTAGGTTGCTATCGTTATGATAGCCGCCACGCCTAAACCGTCTTGATTCTAACATGGTTCAAACGATTTCAAATATAAATTAAATTGTAGTACATAACACAACTGTCTTATTTTATAGCAGTAGCAAAACTACCAACCACTTACCTACTACCTCTCTTGCAAAGTCGCCGGCATAATAAAACCAAAAATCGTTTTAAACGTAGCCCAAACAAATATATTTCTGAGATTAAACATTTAAAAGTTTTAAAACGAAATCAGTAGATGGAAAACAAAAAGAAAGCGTCTGGAAATAACATGTTCATATCTTATGACAATTTCGTACTTTTCTGAAGTTTAAACGACTTTAATCTTCAATATCCATGCAATATAGTACTCGGTTCCGGTAAATAAAGAAGAAAAAACAAGATTTGTACGGCCATTTCCATGTCCTACTTTTGTGTAAAAAGCCCGTAAATATATAACGCACGCTGTCTGCATATACAGGTCGAATTTTAAGTAAGAATTTTCACGAGACACGACATAGACCTTAAAAATCTAAGCAAATCCTTCAAGCCACAATTTTTTCATCAACACCTCAAAAACAACCAAAATATGCGCGTCTAGGTATTAATAAAAAGCAAATAATTGAATATTGATAACTTCTCATGAAGACTTCATATTGATTTTAATTAAATTTAAGTTTATTACTTATATACGAGTATAAATATAAAAATAACATTCCTCAATTTTTTTTACCTATGAATAAGGCAATAAGAAATACTCAAAGTCAGATATTATTATTATATTTTACAGATATTAGGTACTACAACTAAGACATCGTACTAAAGAATATGTAAAAAATAATCGATAATACGTTGGCATAACTGGTAGATGGTAGAGATCACATGAACTGACTGACATGACTGTTTCTAACTCCGCTGTTTTATATAAATATTTGGTTTTGCTTTACGAGTAGTAAGCTGCTGTAAGCCGAAACGTGTCTAAATAAAAATGACACCTCTGGTCCTCGATTCTTGAATGTAGTGAAATAAATTATATGTGTATATATACAATTCTTGAAGCTTTATATTCCTTTAGCAAAAACCATGTGAAATAATTTCCTATTTCTTTATGGAAAATAACTGCAGTGAGAATGGCCAAGAATACATATTTGCATTTACTCATGAGAATTGAAGTCACTTTCTGAGAGAATGTGTTTCATTCAACTCAAGAATCGAGCCTCTGCAAGTAAATGAACGGTATATTTCTGTAGAGTAGGGCATGAATAAGATTAAATTTGTTTAATACAAATAATAGTACATAAGGGAGAGAAATGCGTTATTTTGGCAGAGGTGCAATTTGAAGCCCGAGGGCTACAATGCACCGAGGACAAAATAGCATCTCTCCCAAATGGTATATACTATTTTTTCCACGGTCTCATTAACTTAAAAACACATATTTTGTCATTATGAAGTAAGTAGCACCAGAATTATTGTATTCGGATTTGAGCATTTATTTAGTAGTCGTTGAGTTATTGCCATAACTACAAAATAAACAAACAAAAAGAATTGTCAAATTAAGGTGCTAGTTTGGTTTAGTTTAAAGTTTCTTTAGTGCACAATGAATAATTGTGAGTCGGAAGAGATTGTAGAGGCTGCAAATATTGCAATAAGCAAGCCTACGAAGTCAAGATCTTTATACGATATAGCCTACAATCGGTTCAAAAAGTGATGCGCCGAGAAAAATGTTCAAGTATACAGCGAGAATGTTTTGTTGGCATACTTCAGTGAAAATGCAAAGAATTACAAGTCTTCCACATTATAGGCGCAATATTGTATGGTTAAGTTATGCTTGATAATTTACGACAACATAGATATAAGCAAATTCCCCAAGCTGATCGCATTTTTGAAAAGAACCGGTGACGGATATCAAGCGAAAAAATCGAAAATATTGACAAAGGGTGAAATCTACCGTTTTTTATCAAGCGCAGATGACAAAGAATTCATAATGATTATGGTAAGATTATTTTTCAATTATTAAGTATTTTGATTTTTTATAGGTTGGATTAATTCTGGAGATTGCCGGAGCTTGTCGAACTGATGAACTAGTCAATTTAACTGTAGATGATATTGAGGATGTAGGCTCTTCCTTGATTGTAAAAATTCCAAACACTAAGACAAAGATTCCACGAAACTTTCTGGTTACCGATGTGGGAAATATGTTTGAATTGTTTCGAAAATACCTGTCCCTTCGTCCTCCCCACGTCAAGCATAAGCGCCTTTTTTTGTACTACAAAGCAGGAAAATGTAGTTCGCAGCCAGTTGGCATACCATGGGAAAAATTCCGAGTGTTGTAGCTTCGTATTTAAAATTACCTGATGCTGCATGTCATACTGGTGACTGCTTACGAAGATCTTCAGCGACACTACTGGCAGATGCTGGTGTGGATATCACGACAATAAAGCGTCATGCTGGTTGGAAATCAACGACAGTCGCTGAAGGTTATGTCGAGAACTCCATTGAAAATAAGACCAAAATTGCTAATCAGGTTTTAGTAGGTACCACTTCTAGCGCAATCATAAAAACTGTAAATGTAAGCGAAAGTAATATTCCTTCTAATATTAATTTTGAAAATTGTACAAATGTAACATTTAATTTAAATGTCAATAAATAATTTCAATGTTATCTTTTTTTTGCATGAAAAACGTTCTCCATAATGTAAACTCCCTTGGGAATAATCGACTACCTACTTCTGTTTTAATTTTGATGTCATAGAAACTGATTTCTACTTCCGACCGTGGAAAAAGTATATTTAAATATTAAAGTCGTCGCCGAGTCCGGACCTGAGATCTGCGAACTAAATGCGGGCTTTACGGATGAATAATATATTTGGAAATTATTCGTCATCAAGACCGACGAGGATTTTCCCGGCATATGCTTCAACGTGTTAAGATCTTTGAATATCAGCGGGGTACATAACCACCTAACTATGCTCAACATGTTCATTATTTTGGGCAGCAATAATGAGAAGTATGTCGGGGAGTTCGAGAGTTGTTAGGTAAACTGTAGCGAACAATGTTATCAACCATAGCTGGCGGCATAATATGTTAGACAACCCTTAATCAATTAGGGCTTGTTGTAACACGTCGTTTTTTGGTCGGGCCGTAATTGTTTGACCTACATCTCTCCGATGGTAATTATGTAACAATGGAGTAGGCGGGAGGTTGAGCTATTGAACTCCGTGTACTCGCCGACGGTTTTTATGACAGCGGACATTCTTAGAAGCCTAATGCCTACATTGCCTGCTAGATGAACCGCCAAGGGCAGCGAATGGATTTTGTGTTTAAATTATAAGAGAAAATTAGAAATTATCTTGTAACGTCACTGTTAGACTAGTAATACTGTAGAGTCGATGAAAAAAATTAATAAATTTCATAATACAGTTACTAATGTACATACAATGTCATTGTATTATCTTCAATTTTTGTTCCTTTACTTTGATAGAGTGCATTTTTACACAGTTACTTAAACATACCTTACGGAGGCTATGCAGAACAATAATAATAAGTCGTTATCTTATGAAATACATAACAATAGGCGCACGGTAACGCTTTTTACTGGCTACAGAAGGCGACAGGCTCGTCTATGCAGTCATAGCCTTCTGTCCGCCAGTAAAAATCCTCTTACCATACTATAGTCTGTTTGGAAATGAAAGAGAGTAATAAAACCCCGAGAAAAGAACCGGCCATGGGCGTGGTAATATTTCGTTTCAGGTAATTATCGTAATTTTATTTTAAAAAAGAAATACCAACGCTAAACAAAATTTCAAGTGAACTTTCAGAGGACAACGATTTACCAAAAATCAGTAGAAGCAAATTACGGGCCGTCTTACGAGAGTTGAATTTTTGCTGGGAAAAGCAGAACAGGAAGTCAGTTCTTATCGATAAAGATGAAATTAATTATTTGTTGGCGAAGATCCTACTTAAGATCAATTAGAAAATTCCGTGACGAAGGGAGGAATATTTATTATCTAGACGAAACTTGGGTCAACAAGGGATATACAGTAACAAAAGTATGGCAAGATAAAAATGTAAAAAGTTTTCGACAAGCATTTTTGGATGGACTTTCAACAGGGTTCAAGGCACCTTCAGGTAAAGGGCGAAGATTAATAGTGACACATATAGGTAGTGGCAGTGGTTTTGTAGATGGCGGTTTACTTTTATATTAATCTACAGGTGACTATCACGAAGACATGAACGCAGATGTTTTCGAAGAGTATTTTACACAGATGTTGGATCTTATTCCTTCGGGGTCTGTAATTATCATGGATAATGCCAGTTACCATTCACGGCAGACCGAGCGGACTGCTTGGAGGAAATATAATTCAATGGTTATCCGGAAAAAACATTTCTTTTGAAACAAATATGGTGAAAAAGGAACTTTTGACACTTGTCAATCTTAATGACGATCAGAAAAAATATGTTATCGATGAAATGGCAACAAATCGCCCAATAACGGTACTACGGTTACCACCTTATCACTGTGAACTTAACCCAATCGAATTAGTCTGGGAGCAGGTAAAAGGAGATGTAGAGCGAAATAATATGACGTTTAAATTAAGTGACGTGAAAATTTTGTTAAAAAATTCCTTGGAACGAGTAACTGCAGATAACTGGCAAAGATGTATACATCATGTACAAAAAGAAGAGGAGAAAATGTGGGAACTCGATAATTTAATTGACGTTACTGTGGAACCTATCGTTATCAATCTAGGAGACGAAGATAATTCATCAGAATATTTAGAGGATGAATTTTAATATACCTACTTTTTTATTTTCTTTATTGCACATTTATTTTACTCACCATAATTTGAATTTTCAAAATACATATATTTTTGTGTGGAATAAAAGTCTATTCATTAAATTTAAATAAATATTTTGATAATAATATTGAATAATTTTATTTGAATTACTAAAAACCCTCTTAACCCGGTTATGATGCTTAAAGTTGCTTCATGTTTTGAAATTCTGTTTTTATATTGTTTACTTATAAGAGAAATGGACCGAGAAATTGAAGCGGCTAGACAAAGACGGATTGTCGTGGATTAAATTTTAGCTACCTGCCACAATTTAGTACGGTTCGATCACACAAAGTTTTTTTAAAAGTACACCTCATCTATACCGATAATACATAATATAAAACTATTGAATATAAGCACCAGTACTACACTTATTTACGATTTGCATACATAATAAGCTTTTATTACTCTATTTCATTTCAGACTATAGTAGTGTTATATACGATACGCTAACGAAAACAAAGTGGATTATTGGGCACTGCTCAGCGTGCGTAGAAAAACAATTCTGCCACCAGAATCCCCCATTATAATAAACATACACACTCAGCAGGTGTGAAGGCCTTAATAACATCCCCAATTCCCGAAGTGCAACTAATAAATTTCCCCCGAGATAAAAACGTCGTCGGCCCGCATCGGATAATAAAGCCCGACCGCCGCGTCTAATGATTTTTACCTTAAATTACTTCCATTGCTCAGGATGGGGTAATTACCGCAAGTAGAGCATTATCTATTCTCCCATCAAAATTATATGGGTAAATAAGTCGAAACAAGGCGGCCGATAACGCCGCCGAAACTCCCTTCGCCGCACTGGCTCTCTTGGGGCTGCGGAACGCTGGCCCGGCCGCCCCTCAATTCCGCCTAGCTCGAGAGAATAAGAGCCAGTATTTTTTAAAATTTTCAAAGCGTACAACGATTTATTTAACCTATTATATGTACATATTGTTGCGCATCAAAATGTTGCAGTTAAAAGTCGGCACATTTTTCACATGCAACAATTGCATCGCAACAAAATTATCTCAGTACATTAATCATAATTCGATGAAGTGACAAGTGTTTTCGGTCTTTTACCCCCTCACTCTGACTATCATTCTTCATAAATTTTGAATGGACACAGGGAATATACAAAATGGACGAGCAAACAGAGGTGACCATTTTGCTGTGGCAATCTTTAGAGCTGCTGGATGAAGAAAATTAAAAAAAATAGATTTTGGGTTCACTCGATTAACCAAAAAAGAAAGATTTGTGACTTCATTGAGTTAAGAAATGATCTAGAGAAATTATACAATTATTGCCGAATGCGTATTAAATTTTCTTGACGAGCTTTTGAGTCTAGTTGAAGACAGAATAAAGAAACAATACAAATTACAGGAAGTAAATTTCAGCCGAAGATTAATCATAAAGCTAAGGTAAGTTTGGAAAAAAGTTGTCTAATATTTCGAAGAAAGTTACTCTGCGGATATGGTAGGGTGGAATAATGTTAATTTGGGTCAATGTGAGAGATTGATACCGGTTGATATTTGACTACCCCCCCTAATTAATGAGGTTTTCCAGGTTTCCCTCATTCCTGCACTGAATAGTGGTTAGGGCCTACCAACGTAAGTCGTTCCTGGGCGTAAATGCAGCCTGCTTAATAATATGCCGCCCCCTCTCCCTCACAAGTCTCCGACTTCTGGGCTAATCCCTGTGATAATATCTTTATTATTATATTATATTATAGTATTAAACCAGTATATGAATTCACTTCAGTAATAAAACTGAATACTACACTTTAGTTGATTGATTTGGTTCTAAACTAAACTGAAGTATGAAGCCAAAGTACCATTTAAACTTTTAATTTCTAAAACTAAACTGTTTTTAGTCTCATTTAGTAACAAACAAGGCAGACAACCACCACTTTAGATTATGTATGCCATTTTAGGCCTAGTTTTTACGACTAACGTGTCACTTGTTCCTCAGTTTCAGGCAGATTTTTTTTTATATTTATTTCACCACAAAGTGCAGAAAGTACATCAAAACTAAAGTCCGTTCCCTCAGGTGACTAAAATGCACTTTAGTCTCCAATATACTGTAACTGATCATTCTGAGCAGGGCAATTACTGAGGACCTAAAGTGGATTTATTTGAACCATTAAATTATGCACTTTAGTCTCTTTTTTAAAACCAAATTCAAAATAAAAGAACATGTTCAATCTTGTTCAGCAGCTTTAGTTTGTGTTTGTCGTTAAGCGAGGACGCCCGACAGTTCAGCGACACATCCATAACATCCAGCTAATCATAGAAATTACGGGTCACCGATACGACCTGCTTGACGGTCGTTGCAGGTGACGGTACGTGCTGGTGAAGGTCTAGTGTACGATACTGCATTAAACAACATGTGAAACTTCATGAACAGGCTTTGCAGGTTCAAGCGAGGGGGAATTGACCGGCGCCCTGACCGAGGTTCTGGAGTGCAGAAAGGAGAAAGGACAGGAAGGGGGATATTAAGGAGATCTGAAGTTCGCGGGGGGGTCGCCGGGGCAGGGGGGGCGAGGACGAATAGGGGCGTGTGCGGAATCGCAGATTACAGTGGAGACACTTTATTCATCAGGCTGAGTTGGCGCCGGAGGGAGTTTCGGAAACGGATAAATCGAAGGCCCACCGTTGATGAGGACCTCGCCGCGACAATCCAAATTAAAGGTTTATGTATCGGGGGGCAGATCGCGCCGATATATTTATATTTGTCGGCGACGTTGCAGGAATTAAGACGGAAAGGTCCCCTCGTCCGAGGGGGAAGTAATGGGGGGCGATAGCGATAAATAATGGAGGTGGGAGTCAAACAAAGCGGAGGCAGGTCGGTCGGGGGTGGCCCAGTTGACATTGCCTAATATGAATAAAGTTGCGCTTTGTCCGAATGTTTTTCAGATGCTCAGGTACCGTGATGGGAACAGTACGTTGTTTTAACGAAATTAGCGAAATTAGCTTCAAAACACTGAGGCGTGACAACTCAGGTTGTACAATTATTATAATTTATGAATATTCTTCTGCTCTGCTTAACTAATTCTGAAGCGGACCGAGCGAATAATTTAAATATTTATGCCAAGTGGAATATACATGATTTTTTTAACAATCGACGTAGTAACTCCGGAAATTTCCGGATAAAAAATACAGATAATTATTTCAGGGATATTATAGAAGTACAACCTATAAAAACTGACACATTAGTGTAAGGAAATACAAACTAGAACAACATCTTAACTTTCGAGAACATATATTAATACAGCACCAGAATGCTTTTGCCTTATTTTTTTTACCTACTGTAGTATTATACAGGTTATATTTTAAGAGAAAATTAAGAATTAACGGAAAGCGAAAAAATTTTTTTTTTCAAAATTATATTAAATCCTTATTTAACGCCGCCAATGCGAGAATCAGAGTAGCCAACCGGCAAGCAACGGTTATGCAATGGTCGCTGTCACGTCATAATTAAATTCCTGTGTTTACGTTGTAGTTTTGTGTTCTTCTTCAGTTTTTAATGCCTCTTTTAATTTTTAAACGTTCTATAGTTATTAAATAAAGAAATTTGTGACGGGTCCAGACACTTTCCCACAATATAGTTCACCGGTTTGTTTTTCTAGGTTATGGGACAAGACTGCCGCGGGTACATTAAAAGTTTTCTATTATCTATTCCTTTCATTCGATTTTGTTATAATAAATAGGCATTTTATCTAGCTGTACCTACAGGAAGTGTGTAATATCGGTAGCGAGTGGTTATAATGAATGAAAAAGTTTTAGTTTTGCCAGTTTGTAATGAATTAATGAAAAACGAATGCAAAATAGTGGAGCTAACTGGATTAACTGTTACCTATGAGGTATTATTACTAATAAGAATGTTTTTGTCATTTCTGCATTTGGAAATGCTGCAAAAAAACAACCGCATGGTAGTAGATATTGTTGACAGATGTAAACTTTATCTATGGATCTAAGCCATCTCAGTCGATGCTTATCATAGGCGCGGACTTTCCTTAGGAAAAGAGGGTTTTACTCCATATTTGAAATATCGATTTTTAGTTAATGTTCCGTTTTTCTTTGAGCCACCATTTTGTATTGGTGTGTCAGCATTATGCATTTTACATAGTTTTGTGTTAAACGCTGTAGCATCTTGCTTCTTAAAGATATTCAATTCAAACAGAATCCATGTTTAAAACCATAAAGTGCGCAATATTCCAGTATATATAGGGTGAGTCAGTCATAATGTCATTAATTTTAAGAGGAGATAGGGAATAATGAGCATAAAGCGAATACGCGATTAAAAAAAATCTAAATGCAAATTTACGCTGAAAAAAAATATTTTCAAATCATTATGTAAACCTCCTTTTCAGACTGTCACTGACCGCTCACAGCCTTGGTCGTTTACAGCCAGAGACAACTCACAGTTTAACTCGATGTCGACCTGATGCTATGTTGCCAAGTTGAAATATTTTTCTAGTACCTACCTACCTACCTACCTAGACATCACAAATAAACGGTTGTACTGACTGTTTTAGAATATCATTTTTTCTTGCTCAGTGCAACTTCAGCCAATAATAATTTAAAATGTTAATATCCAATGAAATTAAATCAAACTAATCAAATAATTCTATTGCAAGTAACGCGGTCCACTCGGGTTTTCCGGTAGAAAATACGGTCCGATCAAACGATACCCGTACACTCCTGCCCATACGTTGACAACAAATCGCCTCTGAAAGCTAAACCGATAAGTAGCGTGTGGATTTTCATCTGAGCAAATGTATCTGTTATGACTGAAAAGAAATTAGCTTAGTTACATTGAAATCACAAAACTCCAACGTATCTAATAATAAACCGAGTAATAAATCATTTACGTACAATACATAAAAAACCTATACCCAATGGGTAAATTATTAAGAGAAGCTGAAAAGTATTTCGTGTTTAAATACTAAGTAATAAAAAACTATCGTGTTGTCGACAGAAATCTGCCCAAGACCGAAATGGCACGCCTCTGATCTGATGCTCAAAAAAGTTATCGAGAATGAATTTTGACCTACCGTATTATTAGGTCAATAACCTAGTTACCTAGTTTTTGTACTGTTATTTAACGATAAGGAGTAAAACTATTTTTTTAAATCTAGATACATGAATGAATTTTCCTTAAATATTGATTTATTTGTTAATAAAAACAAATGTAGATAATAAATAAATGTTTTCTAATGTTACGTTATTACAGTTTAATAATTCTGATACGTTTTCACTATATTTTACAAATAAATATGAATTTTTAGTATTACTCGTAAGTACAATTAATTATTCAGTTTGTAGTTACGTACATCTAGCCTATAAATATATTGTTTTTTAAGTAATATGGTATTAACCTGTTTAAAATGCCAGTTCGAGTAAAACTGCACTCATCCGTCCATAGCACTTAATATTAATAAAATTAGGATCAGCCGCAATTTGATTTTGATGCTCTCAACTAAATTTAAAACAGTTTCTATCACCCGACGCAGTTTCACAGAACCAGTATCGCAACGGCATTTACACTTCGTGCACCTGGAAAATGTCTGTTAGGTTAGGTAGACATCTCCGATATTCCGTAACAGCGGCATTCGCATTTCGTAAACATTCTCCGTATAACACTACCATTTCTGCATATTCGGAATTTGTAAAATTATGCATTGTGAATTTACGACGAATACGCGAGACCGGAATAAACAAACTACTGCTTACTGTTTGTATTCTCTCCATCCCCCCTCCAAATGTGTGGCGTGATCTACAAATTTGAGGGAAAGACATGCGGGAAATGCAGAAAGTGCTAAATGGGGGTAAATTTGAATATCACGCTGAAGTGTTAGACGATATTATGTATGTAAACATGATGTGGCAACGATGTTGAATCCGGCATTCGATTGTCGTATGGGTGCGTCATCAGAAAGTTCGTAGCGCACCAGGACCGTCGTGTTACTGTTTTTTATAGGGTGATTTGTTTATTTTTTTAAAGGTCGAGTAAAACATTTTTTTTCGATTTTCTGCCTTTATTTGGTATAATACTGGTACCTACCATAATTTTTAGTTAAATTTTTATCATCTTTTTAACAAACTGTAGACCTAATGACTAATTTCAACGTATATATTCTTTTGTTAAATGCCGGCGTTTTAGTCATTATGCAGGGATAATTAATTAAAAGGTTGTTGTATAACCATAATTTTAAAACACCCTGTGAAATAATTTCGTAACAAATTTCTTTCAAAATACCAATTTTTGTGACGTTTTTTTAGGTTAGTTAAACTACAGTTCAATTGATTTGTTTTGAAGTTAAATTTAAGTTCGCATAAATAAATTTTCTTATTTTTTTACCCATGTAAGTTACAATAATTGCTTATTAAAAGTTCATTTCGCTTTTAAAAATGAACCAATGCACCTAACGACATGAACTAAAAAACAAAATGCGAGAAAGGAATAGTTCTTAGAATTTTGTAAATTATAGCTACAAAGCTTTCTTATTTTGTTTCATTTCTGTTTATGTGAACAATGGAGATTCAGTGCACTACGTAACATCAAGCAAACGTATATTTCCATAGTCTGTCAATACTGGATGCGTTTTTTCCTTCATTCTCATTGCCACACAAGAGTTAATTGTAGACTAGATAGAATATCTGCACTTTCTGAATCGGTATGCTTCTAACCTATGCAACGAAAAACATATACTACTTCCTTCAAACCTGAGGGATTGGAAGCGATATCCTTCAAAAGTAAAAAATTAAAATAATACGTTTTAATCTCATTATATTTTATGAACAAAGGTGTAGGGAAAAGCAAGCTGCATTATTATTATCTTTTAAATTATTAAATAATGATATGGACTACTACCAAATAGTGGAGAAACTTACATTTTATTTACTACGTATGACCTACAGATGTTACCAAAACATTTCTTCCCTTTACTCCTAAAACTAATATTTTAAAGCTTTCTCCATTCATATCTGTAGGACAAACCTTGACCTAATTTGTATAAATGTGACTAAGATAAAAAAACCTGACTACGTATAATTAAATAACTATTAATATACCGCATCATTTTTTTCCTTACTTGTGTTACTGTTATTATGCTAGATTATTCAATTTAGTTATGTTAATTGAATGTTATACTTAAATAAAAAAATGCTTTCAAAAAAACACCTCGTGAATAAGGAGCGCTGTATAATTATTCTGTTTTAGTTTCTCTTTCAGCTCAAATAAAAACAGTTACATCATTTAGACTAGTAATTTTTAAAAGTTATGGCCAGTAAGAGAAATTCCGAACTAATTAAGTTAATTCGTGCACTTGAAATCGTCACCTTCTTCGGCATAAGTAAAACCAGATCCGGGTTGTCTAACAAGATATTTCACGGATTAAAGTTGGTAATTCCGAAGATTTAAACTAAAATTCTACTTAAAACTAAATAAGCCGATTAACAGTTAGAACTGTAAAGGAAGAGAAGTCGGTTTAGTTATTTAATAAATTGCTTGATTATATTCTGCCATTCCCACTGTTACTTGCAATACAATATTGTTATTCAAAAGTTCGTAATAATGTACATCATTTAACACACTTCCCGTAGATTTTTGATAAAAAAATTAAAAAATGGTTTTATATGACTGCATACATCACAAACATTAAATATTGTAACACCAGTCAGTTGCTACAATTCATTTATAGTTTAATACTTAACTTCTAAATAATATTTTTCACAAGAGATCTTTAGAACTTTGAACAGTACAACCAATACATTTGAAAATGCGTACCCCAAAAGTACATTTTTACGATTCATCTACAATTTAACACTTTAGTCTATAAAATAATAAATTTCGCAAAAGAGACCTTCAGCATTAAATCACAAAGTTGCAAAAATTTGCAAAATAAAGAAAAAGAAAACTTCCGTAATTCACACACACAATACACACTTTAGCTTCTTCAAACTTTTCTCAGCAGATATTTTCAGAATAAGAACACATTGTGTATTTTTAACTCACTCTACAGACAATACATTTGAAAATTCATAAAGTAAAAATGAATTTCTACTGTTCATACTACATACTACTATATTTTAAACTTTAGCTTTTAAAATAGACAGGAGAAGAATTTTCTTAGCTCACCAATATTATAACACTTTAGCTCTTAAAATGGTATGCTTCTGATGGTATTGAAAACGAGCACAAGCTGTTACAATTTTTATAGTCATAGTAATCACTGGACATAAAGTATTTACAAACACTTAAAACTAAAGTGAATTTCTATGAATCATTCGTACTTTAACACTTTAGCTTCTATTTTTTTTCTAAATAGCGATTTTGAGAACATGAACACAGTACATACTTTTTATTAACTCTACGCAAAGTACATTAGAACATTCATAAAGTAAAAGTGAGTGTGTACTGTTCATCTGTACTTGAAACTTTAGCTTTTGAAATAGGCAGAAGAGGAATTTTCGGCTCACCAGCATTTTGACACTTTAAACTCTTAAAATGTTATTTTTCTTAATAGAGGTACTGAAATAGAGCACAATTTTTCGTACTTTTTGCATGAATCACTCGACATAAATATACTTGCAAATACTTAAAGCCAAAGTGCATTTAACACTTTAGCTCCAAAAATATATTTATTCTCTTAACAGAGGTTTTTAGAATATCAACACAAACGTTTGCACTTTCTGCATGGATCACTACACATACAAAACATTTGAAAACACATAGCTTAAGAGCTAAAGTGCTAAATCCACTTTAGCTCTTAAAATGTTATTTTTCTTAATGGAGATATTGAAAGTACGACTAACTGTCGTACTTTTTGTATCAATTAGTTAACATAAATATATTTGCAAATACATAAAGTTAAAGTAGATTTCTATCTGCATTCAACACTTTAGCTCCAAAAATATATTTATTGTATATCTTAACAGGGGTTTTCAGAATATTAGCACATATTTTTGCACTCTCTGCACGGATCACTAACACATACAAAACATTTGAAAACACACAGAGCTAAAGCTAATTTAACACTTTAGTTCCTACTAATAGTTTTTATAAGAGATATTCAATGCAAACACATATTTTTGTATTTTCTGCATTAATCGTACATTTGCTACATAAAAACATTTGCAATTACTAGTATTTAACACTTTAGCTTTCTTAAGAGATTTTTCAATATATGAGCAAAAATACTATTGAAATTTTTGTAACAACCGTTCTATACAAAATCATTGAAAAAATTCTTGTGATTTATGCTTCATCCATACAAACTGTACATTAACAAAAATTTTGTTGCGAGTTTCAAACTGGTCATCTGTTTCCTACACAAGTAGTATCAGGCCTTTGGCCAGCTCGAACAAGCATAAAAAGATACATCCCCGTCAGGCCCGGTATTGGGATTAATGATGTAACCCTTTAATTTACCTTTAATGCGAGTTTTTAGTACAGAAAAATCGCGCGTCAGCATCTCATTATATCGCGTGGAAACGCTAATGTTGATGTTCGACGGCAACGTGCTGACACCGACTCCAGATTATGGTTTCAATGAGCGTTGCGCGATTCATTATTCAAAGAACCACAGCTAATTATTATAAAAGTTTAATAAAAGAGAACAATGGGATTCCAAACAGCCATTAAAAGTGCGAACAAAATTATATTTACTCGGGATGATTAATTACGGGGTCTTTAGCGTTCGCTTGGAGGACGATGTTGCGCATAGAGACCGCAGTCGCCTCGGGAACGTGTAAGGAACCTTGAGAAACTTGGTTGCTGTGAAACCCACACAGATGAAAATGATATAATTTACATACACATTGTTCACACCACATTGATAAAAATTAGTGGAAATTTTCATGTTTTCTTATGCTGTTTTTACATAATGTTTACTGAAAATTTTTAATTTACATTATACAGGGTGTCCGGTAAGTATATGGCATACTTTCGTGAGTATATAGGGGAGGTCAAAATAACACTAGTTTGTCATATTTTTTTTTCTCCTAAAGTGCCCCTTAACGGAGATACAGAGCCCGTAAGGGGTACCCAGCGATTTACCTTTTCGGTTCTAACTTTTGAACCGACCTGTATAATTTAATGAAATTTTAATATTTTATGTAGGCCATAAGGGCTCATAAAACCGCACTACAGTAGATGTCTTCTACTGTCAGGGAAGTCAACTTCTGACTTATTGTCCCTCTTCCTCTTCCTATCCCTGTTAGAAATAAGTTATATAAAGGGCATAATTAGGGTATATTACTTTTTACATTTTGATCTTGCCATACTTTTGTTACAGTATATCCCTCGTTGACCCAAGTTTCTTCTAGATAATAAATATTCTTCCCTTCGTGACGGAATTTTCTAATTGATCTTAAGTAGGATCTTCGTCAACAAATAATTTCATCTTTATCGATAAGAACTGACTTCCTGTTCTGCTTTTCCCAGCAAAAATTCAACTCTCGTAAGACGGCCCATAATTTGCTTTTACTGATTTTTGGCATATCGTTGTCCTTTGAAAGTTCACTTAAAATTTTGTTTAGCGTTTGTATTTCTTTTTTAAAATAAAATGAGTGTACTTTTCTGCGAATGACATTTTTGAAGAAATCATATATAACGACTTTTGACCTCCCTGTAGATGATTTTGGGGGATTTGCAGTATCTTGTTCATTTTTTGTTTCCTTTAAAAGTCTGTAGATAGTCGATTTTCCAATCCCTGTCATTTTGGAACACTTTTCCACGATGTCGTCAACACTGTTGGTAGGATTTTGCTGTTTCAATGCATTAAATATATTTAATATAATAATCTTCTCATTCTGAAACAACGCACATCTTTTCACACGTTTAGCAGGTACGCAATCTGATAAGCTCGACATTTTACCCAAACAATATTATATCTACTGGCACAATAGTCACTAAACACAAGTCGAATTTTACTCTACTGCACTAGCACGTCTTCGTATATTCAGCTCTAAGACTGGATTGATCTGTCACAATACACTGGCTACCTGAAACGAAATATTACCACTCCCATGACCGGTTCTTATCTTGGGATTTTATTACTCTCTTTCATTTCCAAACAGACTATAGTATTTCTTTTAGATCCAATTATCTTATTGGAATAAAATTCTTGCCGACCAATTTTAAACTTCCATATTACTTTAGTTTTTTCCCCCACATAAGGAAAAAGGCCAACAAATATACGTAAACTTTCCATATACGGAATAGGTCATAAAATTTTGACCAATTAAAGACGTCAAATTAACGTAATTTTAACTTTAAATGTTTGTTGGACCCCCGGTATACGTCCAAATGTTGCTTGCGCCACGTCCTTTGACGTGTCAAAGAAAACGACCCATCATAATTCGGCCACACAGCGATCCCTTTCAGATTTATATTGGGTTAAAACTGTTCCTTTAGAAAAAAACGGGTTGAAAAATATCTTTTCATATCTGGGACATTTAACGAGAATGCGGCCGCGACCTTATGTGGAAGCCGGAAAGAAAGTCGGGCATTAAAGAGGATGTTTGAAGTTTTCTAAGCAAACGGGACCCAGTATAAATCACGACAAACAAAATGGGGGCAGTTTATCATCGTTATATTCTTTATAGTCGCTGTTCTAACAAAAAACGCGGACCAAGTACAAGAGTACTACTCGCTGTTCTCTTCTGACGGCGTTATTTACGAAGGAGGATACGTTGGTGAGCGGAGTAAGGGGCGGTTTTAACAATACGCACGTTTTTGTACATCTCTCTGGAAAATGGGAGGTCCTTGCCCCTTTTTCCTCCCGCATCCGCAAGGAAAGTGCCAATGAACTCCTATTTTTCTGACCGACACGTAAATAGCTATACAGGATGTTAAAAAAAGAGTGTAAAATATTTAAGGAGGTAATAGTATGAACAAGCAGAAAAATCTCAATAAACATGGGTCCGCAAAGTAACGGTTGCGGAGATATGGAATGTTTTATGTTTTTTAGCCCCTTTTTTATTTTGCAGAAACGTTGTGTATTTTCTTATAATAGTAACTATTTGACAGTTGTTCTCAATGCACAAGTTTTCTTTCGCTATGGCTGGTTACTCTGACGCAGAATTAACAGACATTCATTTCATGTATGGTCGTGCTAATGGGAACGCCACCGAAGCGCGACGTCTTTATGTTGACGCTTATCCAAATTGCCAGATTCCTTCACAACGCATGTTTGGAAGAATTCACCAAAGATTGCGTGATACCGGTTCCTTGAGCAAACAGTGCCATTTATCCGGAAGACCAAGGTCGGTATCCACTCCTAGAGCAGAAGAAGAAATTCTAGCATTCGTAGAGCAGAATCCAGGTACGAGTGTGCAGAGAATATCAGCCGAGGTAGGAATTAGTGGTCCTCTTGTTTGGTTCACGAGCAACTGCTTTATCCATACCATGTGCAACGAGTACAGGCCTTCAATCCAATAAATGATCATCAAGCACGTTTGGTTTTTTTGCCGCTGGTTTCTACGTCATGATGCTGAAGACCCTCTTTTCTTGCAAACATTCTTTTTACTGATGAGGCTGGGTTCACAAGAAATGGAGTGTTTAATTTTCACAATACGCATATTTGGGCCGACGAAAATCCTCATGCTCTAATATAATCTGGACATCAGGCACGTTTTTCATTAAACATTTGGATGGGTATTGGTGACAGGTTTCTAGGTCCTGTTGTTTTACAAAACCGATTAACAGGCGCTGCTTACCTCAACTTTCTACAGAACACACTGTACGAGTTGACATGAGAAGACATTTCTTTGAATCAGAGGCAACAAATGTGGTTCCAGCATGATGGTGCTCCAGCTTATTTTTCCATGAGCGTTAGAGAGCATTTACACCAAACTTTTCCACATAGATGGGTAGGAAGGGCAGAACCTGTTTTATGGCCTCCAAGATCTCCTGATCTGAACCCTCTAGATTTCTTTGTTTGGGGATATTTGCAGACATTACTGTATGGTACTCCTGTAAATAGCCTGGAAGAGCTGCAGCTACGGATTAATCAAAAGGGTCAAGAAATCTAAACCAAGGAGGATGTTTTCGAAAGAGTTCGAATATCGTTGAGACGAAGATGTCGTGCCTGCTTGGAAATGGACGGAGGGCACTTTGGACATCTTCTGTAACTTTATTTTTTGTTTGCTAAAAGCTTCCTTTGTCGGTTTATTCCTAATAAAATAAAATTTTTGAAAAACGAATAGTGGTCCATATCTCCGCAACCGTTACTTTGCGGACCCATGTTTATTAAGAGTTTTCTGCTTATTTTGGTTCATACTATATTACCTCCTGAAATATTTTATACTATTTTTTTAACACCCTGTATTTCTATTATTATTACGCATTATTACACATAATTTTTCCGGAAAGTAATGGGACCCAACTTAAGCATAACTTCCTGTGAACAAATATAATTGATTTAGATAAACTTAGCTTAATCCAAAAGCGCCTCGTTTAGAAGTTGCAAGGCTTCAAAAAAAAAAAAAAATTGTTTTAGATAAGTATAAGCATTGCAAACGTTTAACGTATGTTATTTTTAACATATGACATTAAACAGGAATCGTACAAGCGCCTGTAACGTAATTTGTTTTTTGGGATCAGTATGAATGAAGGTTTCCGAGAAACTCGTCTGTACTGTAAGGTACTACAACATTCTACAACGCTGCAATATGTCAGGCTGCAGGCTGCTGCTGATAAACTAAAACTAATATTAGTCATAGTAGTGCGTATAGATAGTGGGTTTCATTTTTGTCTAGTTTTTCTTTGATGATTGTTAGTGTACAGAAACAAAAATGGAACAATTTATAGTAATCATGATCGGCTGCATAACATGTTAATTTACGGAGAACCTTGGCAAAACTCTCTAACTTATTATATATGTATATATAAATCAATATATATAAATGTTTATTTTGGAAATAGTAGGATTGTAAGTAGTAAAAATGTAGTAAGTTTTTATACGAGCGCTATCGCACATTGCTTAGCGTATTTTTCATGTACAGTGGATTTCTAACAATTAAATGGTGTGGATCAAATTATCCAGAGTTTTATTTAAACATTATATTGTTTTAGTTACTCCACTAAAGACAAAACATAACATAACATAACATAACATAAGACGTTTGTACGATAAACGCTTCTTGCAAGGAACAGAGGAAAGACGAAGAACACTACAGTTCACTATAAAGCATATTAAGTGGACATACTGTTGCTAATATACTGTCCCGAAGCCGGTAACGATCTGGCAAGCGTCATTTTTCCGTCATCTTCCAGGGGAACCTCATCGGATTTATTAACCTTCGCGCAACTTTTTTAATTAGTTTCCCCTAATTAGGTAAACATCGAAATCCGGCTAATCCGCGTCGCGCGCTCTCCCCTCACCTCCCTACCCCTCCCTTGCAACACTAATTACTGGTTATTCAGTTGGCTCGCGATTATCTTAGGCCTAGCCGGGCAAAGTTTTAATAAGAATATTAGACGGTATGAATATCGGATTTCGGCGTCTTGTTTGGAAGTGCTCAAAACAATACTTCGTACTTTAGTGAAACTTCGGTGCACGGATTTGCCAACTATGAGATAATCCCTCTGGTTTAATAACGGGCTTACTCGTTTGGTGGAAATTTTCTAGATATAATAGAAGGTTTAGCTGTGGATAAATGGCGGAAGATTGTAGAAAAGAAAAAATTGCAATTTTAACAAAATTTTAAATGTCCGAATTTAAAATACCCAGAAAAACCTTATATGTGATTTGAATTTTGGTTAAATTGGATAAAATTTAGGGACTAGGTAGTCTTCAGCACTGTGAACAAAAGTCATCATAGGTGCTAGGCCCAAAAAGATCTCTAAACGGGACATTTTATATCACAGATTAAGAGAAATATCAACGCAAGGTACTGATAAAACACCTCTATAGAATTTCTAGGAGACAGGGAAAGTCAACGATCTTATCTTAGTTTTGACCTTGAACCGATGTTCAAGATCATTTGTAGGTCAACGTGTGTTTTTAACATAAAATCATATTTTTCATTCAATGTTGTACACTTACACTACGCAAGACATATACCCATTTAAGTTTTATTATAAAATTAACTTTAATAAAACACAACACTGCACTGTGGAAATTCTAAATTGTAAATAATAATTCTTTACGTAGGAAATCGCCAAAACCTACTCCTCAATTGAAAACTAAAATAAATGAAGTGGTGAAATATTGTGCCATTCTCGTTCCGCCTAATCAACGTTGGTCGTTTGTTTTCTTGCTCGTCTACTATCGTATTGGTGTATAACAGTAGTACATGTTCACGTAAACGAGGTCGACGCCAGAAGTCACTGGTCCAGAGACTTACCCATTGTTTTTATAGAATTATTTTCCATTGCAGTTCCGCTCTCTACTACTTCATTAGTTTTATACGGTTGGCATACAAAAATGCTTTGCATTAAAGGGAACACTTTTGTCTTCAGACTAAATTGGCAGATCACGTAATACAGAATAGTTATTTATGAGCACTAAAAGTGACATTTTATTTTGTGAGAAGGGAGTGTCCCATCCGTTTGAACAAAAAAAATCACTTTTAGCACATATATCATACACTATTGTTTCTACAAACAAGTACAAATCAACATATTTCTTACGGTATTACATAACGTAATATACTTAATTATAAAATATCATTTTGGCATCCAATTGTACATCAATTTTATTGTTGCTAAGGTAGATAATGGAAGTTCGATCAGATCGTTGGTTGACTTATTGCCGTGTAAGTCAAAGCAACAGTACAAGTTTTTGTACAATCGTTTCTTGAGATGGTGCGATGTGAAAAGTGTAAGTAGTAATATTAATGAAAAAGTGTTTTTCGCATAATTTGAAGAAAAGTTCAAAATATGGAAACCGTCAACGTTTGGTCAAATTACTCCATGTTGAAGGCGATGATGAACATTAAGAATTAAGGACATAAGCAAATGATGCAAGCTTGTTGCTTTTTTGAAGCGAAAGGACGAATGATATCGACCAAACCAAGGACCAAATCGACAAATTTATCGCAGGAGCGCAGTTTGAAACATATTTCGAGCAGAAGGTTTCCGTTTCAGTGTATTTGGAGATTGTCATCGCGAAGAACTGTGAAACTTGTCATTCGATAATCTCGAAGACTTGGGAACTCGTTATAACAGTAGTTATATTTGAACTATTATAAAAAGTACATAATCTTTAATCCATCATACACTAATCATTCAAGAATTTTCATAAAATATATTAAGAATAAATGTGTCACCACTTGAATGCAATATTGAATAAATACATTTAGTAAGATATATGCCGATATTGCTGAATTTTTAAAATTGATAGCTTCTCACTTTTATGCTGGACATTGCTTCCGACGATCTTCGGCTAGTTTGGTGGCAGAATCTGGTGCTAATTTTACTATAATTGAGATACAATATGGATGGAAGTCCAGTACAGTAGCAGAAGGTTATATATAAGACATGCATAGTGTACATTACGCAACATATTTTCCAGTGCGTATATTCCAATATTTTTACGCACGGATTAAATTACGCAACATCTGTTCCAGTACGTAAGTAAATATTTTGCGCACGGAGTATATCCCGAAAAAAAAAAATATTTTTCAGTGCGTATGGTAGGCATCCGTGCATAGTGTACATTAAGCAACATGTTCTCCAGTGCGTATTTTTACGCACGGTGTACATTACAAAAATGTTTTCCAGTTCTACAACTAAATATTTTACGCACAATGTATATTATCCAAAAAAAATTTCACTGCGCAAAGGACATTTTTTATGGACGGTGTACATTACGCAAAATCTTTTTCAGTGAATAAAGTAGGTAATTATTTTACGCATGCTGTAGATTACTAAATAATTTCGTAAAGTGCGTAAAGACAATATTTTACGCACAGTGCTTTTATCTTTATTCAGAGATAGAAAAATTGTCTAGATAGGGTTTCAACAATCGTTTGTTGTCTCGACACGTCTTATTGTATCCCATTTCCAGTGCCATCAGATCATTAATGAGATATGCCATGTAATTACTTTTAACACCAGCGCCTTAAGATGACATTTTAGACATTTACAACATGTGATAGTAATTGTATATATTATCACATTTTTATCGGCTTTTCCTTTACCTCAATTTTGGACTCACCTTCATAGGCTTTAAAATAGTAGCGACATTTCGAGAAGGCGTAAATCAACTCTGTATATTAATTTGAATCAAAACGGAACATCGATCCGATTTTTCCCGCCTGCCGCACTCCAGACAGGTCTCGTCTTGCGCCCCGTCATACCACTCGAAAGCACAACATATCAGATTATTCCGAACAGCACCACCACCTAGCCGCCATGATTGCCGGTTCAATTGCACGCGGCGTTCAATTGTCATACCGCCCGCTGCGACTGCATTGAGAGTTACGTTACACAGAGCCTTCTGTGATCTTGGGAGCTGGAGCAACGCCAGACCCCTGTGCGGCCAACCGAATGATATCAAACCGATATGTTATCTAAAACATCAGGAATTTCCGGGACTGGATTGTTTGAAGATGTCGAGAGGGCTCTAACAGTTATAGAGTGTTTGTAAGTTGATATATATCGTGGAGGATCGACGAGTATGAAATACAGGCGGCATTGTCTAGGCTTCTTGACGCAATTGCTAGCTGCACAATGGGAGGGCGTCCTCCGTGGAAAAATATCTGTCTCGGGATAGCCTGCTTTCAATTAATTTTTGTTCCGCTTCACTACAACATCAAAAGCCTAGAAAAGTTACTTTCAACCTTATCAGTGACTGTAATTTTATTTCGTAAATACTATACTACCGTGTAAAATACACCAAACTTTACGCACGCTGAACACCATTTTTTTACGTATGGTGTACATTATGCAACATCTCTTCTAGTGCGTAATTAAATATTTTACGAATGATGTACATCATGAAAAATCTTTTCAGTGCGTATGGTAAACATTTCAGGGATAGTGTACATTACGCAACATATTTTCCAATGCGTAAGTAAATATTTTTACGCTCCGTATCATTACGATAATGTTTTCCAATGCCTAAATTAAATATTTTCCGCACAATCTACGTTACGCAAAAATCAATTCGTATAGTAAACATTTACTTCATAGCGAACATTACGCAACATTTTCTACAGTATATATGTTAAATATGTTTACGCACGGTGTACATTACGCAATATCTTTTGCAGTGAAAAAAGTACACATTTTATGAACAACTGTAAGCCAAATAATTTCCAGTGCATATGGTAAACACTTCATGCATAATGTACATTACGATACATCTTTTCCGATACGTCTATTAAATATTTGTACACATGGTGTACATCACGCAAAATCTTTTCCAGTGCGTATGGTAAACAGTTCATACATAATGTAAATTACGCAACATATTTTTCGGTGCGTGTATTATATATTTTTACGCACAGTGTACATTACGCATCATCTTTTCCAGTGATTAAGTAAATATTTTCAGCACGGAGTACATCACACAAAATATTGATTAGTGCGTATGGTAGATATTTCATGCATAGTGTACATTAAGCTACTCATGTTACATTAGGTAAAATCTATTTCAATGCGAAAATTAGCTGAATATTTTACGCATGGTGTCTGTTACCAAAATCATTTCCACTGCGTAAAGCCAATATTTTACGCACTGTGCATATTGCTACGGGGCATTGGAGAAACTGTGTGGTTTTATCTATATTCAGAGACTGGAAAATTGTCTGGGTAAGGTTTTCTAAAGAGGGTAACGTTATTTACATAGCACATGTTGAAATGTAAAGAGGATACCTTCATTATTAAAAAATGTGGAACTCGAGGAACTGTGTACTATTTAAAGAATGTTCTGTTTCTATAATAAATACAGAACAATCGTTTGTCGTTATCTAATCTAATTTTTTGTGAACTCATATAATTCGCAGAAATTGCCACTAACTTTCTATTACGTGTAATAAAATAAAGCCTCAAAGTACTTTAATTATTGTATCCCATTTCCAGCGTCACCAGGTATTCGAGGAGAATCCTTTTCCTGCACCTTATTGAATTAAAGGCTCAAATGTCTCGTCAAACCCGGCATCTAAGGACCTACCAGGCTATAATTTAATTTATATATCAACATGCCTCCGGCAAATATTAGTCCTGGGTAATAATATTACCTTGTGCGTCTATACATGGCTCGCGCTCCTCCGTCTATTATCGATGTTAAATGTTAATATATTTTGATTTAACATAATAGCATCAAAGGGATATGCATACGGGTAATTTGAGAAGCATTTCGGCGGGCGCAAAAAGCATTCGGTCTGTTCACGGAACATTTCCATTTCCATCGGCATTTGAATAATGCGTACCATTAAGAAATGATCAAGGGGCATACGTTTGGAGATTAGGATCGATAAAAAGCGGAAACGTATGGAAGGAAATCCTGGAAACGAACCGCCACCCTGACACATTAAAACCTAAACAATTTATTTAGGTGAGATACAAAATCAATGAGGGCAATGATTGTTTTAATCGAAATGGCGTTTGTCGTGGAAAATATAAGCTTAAAAACGGCATTTAAAAATGTTGTCTGGCCACGCCCCCACAAAACGGTCGCCACCATAGTGTAGACCTATGACGTCAGACGCCGTTCGCACGTGTGTACCTAAATAGATCAGTGTGCTTTACAGTATACGATTTCCACGCTTTAGAAAATACAGTACATATGTTTAGAAGAGTTATTTGACATTGGAATTGAATAAAGTTGCAAAATAAACTCGTAAAATGAGCACAAAGAGTGTATCATCACCGAGCGAATGGAAGAAATAGCAATATACCATTACGTACGAATACAGCATAAAATGCCTAATAAAACATATTTCATCGTGCTACAAATTGAAAAAAAAAAATGTGGAGTAGGGCGATGAAGAGCGACGAAAGGAGCATTGTAATGCGTTTATTTGTGAAGACCATTTAATACAGATAGGTTTAAGTTCATCGAAAAAATTAAAATGTAAAGTTGTAAAGAATCAATTAAACTTTTCTGTTAAGGTACCAGAATACAGGGCGTTTAAAAAATGAATGGCAAAGATAACTTTCATTTTTTTCTCATTTATTATATTCAGCGCTTCGTTCCGATTCCAAATAACATGTTCTGTATTTGCTGCTACCATTTACGTGCAAAGTACTTTTCCGGCTAGAAGCATGTGTCACTTTTCCGAAGAATGTCATGTTAAGCTGGTTTTAAAAAAAATAAGTTAATACAAACAACTGGTATTTATTTTATTAAATTATAACATAAAGAAAAATATTAAGAACCAAAACTAACTTGAATTATTGTAAATATTAATTTAACAGATGAATTCTCATTACCGTGAACCGTTAATGTAAGCCCATGTTGTAGCTTAACATTGTTTTGGGTTTCGAAAGTTGATAACTAGGCCGACGTTCCCGGATTTGTATGGGATAACATATTTGCAATTTTTACTTGACCATGTAACGAGTTTTCCACGTATCCTTCGGCTACGGCGCTGGATTTCCATCCTCCTAATTTTTTTAACTCTAGGATGTCTCCATCTGTATTTGGTAGCAATGTAGCTGAAGTACGTCTAAAACAATATCCCGTAAACTCGTGAGCATTTTCTAATTTTAATGCCGCTATTTTTTTGGGAAACTCTCCAATAGCATTGTGGCCACAAGGCTGATTTGTAATCTTGCCATTCCTTATTTGTAACAAAACGATCGGAACCAATGGTCTTGTGAATATCACAGTATTGCTTTATTACTTTTATCCATTCCGGTTTTGTAATTGCAAATGTTCGAGAAGTGTAGGTTTTTGTTACAGGAATAACTATCATTAGTTATCACCCATTTTCATATTTAGGAGTTCATCGCATCTGCAGGCGCCAGATATGACAATAATTAAAGCAACCTTAAAGTAAAATATACCATTAAACACATAATTGATATGAATTAAATAGTAGAAATATTACCTTTTGAACAAGGTATTCCTCTGGAGCCTTATTTAAGAAAGGGGTCAAGTTTCGTTTAAGGGAAATCAGCTATGAAAAAAAATAATATATAGCATTCAGAGGCCTCTCTGAACACAGAAACATTAAAATTTTCCCGCGGTCATTTCCATTATAAAGGAAATTTTGTGGACTTTAGAAAAAGGGAAATCAGTTACATAAAAAATATTTTTTGCTGTGAATTATAGACATTTTTCTTAACACAAAAACGCCGGGCGTGCTCAATTTTTAAAAAATGCTACAAATCCACTTACTTTTTATAACTTGAATAACATTGGTTTATTCACAAAACTCAAAAAACATGAATCCTAATACTAATTAACCGTCGATTATTCACAAAACCCTAAAAAACATGAACATGTAAATGATTTTCCTCAATATTTTTCTTAAAAAAAATTTCCGCAAATAAAATTATATATCATTAAAACGCAAATTAGTAGTTAAATCAAATTATCTAATTATCATTTCTATAACAGATTTCCCTTATTCTAAAGTCGAAAGAAAATGGAAATTTTCCGTAAATTTTTACATTTTTACATCAAATCAAAGCTGCAATTTTATTAATTTTGTATTTCTAGCGCAGCATGTAATATAAAGACATTTAAAAAAGAAATTTTTGAGGCAATTTTCAGTTAAAATATAATATAAGAAAAATTTGAGTTTTCCGGAAAACGAAACATTTCCTCGGAAAAATAAAATTAAAATTATATACTAGTAATCTTGTGTAGAACCTTCCTATAGAACATTTTCTTTTGTAACTGATTTCCCTTGAACGAAAGTTGGGCCTAAGAAATCTAATGTTTTCTTCTGAGAGAACATTAGATTTTTTAGGTTTATATCCAGCATTCTGCGCAATGTTTGCAATTTGGAATACTGGCCAATGTCGACATTTTGCTTAATATTAAGTACAGCTCGAAACATTGAATATCGAGGCCAATAATGTTGAAGTTTTACTTTCTTTACTCATTTCAACAAAATATGCAAGCAGTATAGTTTCTGAAGTATGTTGCACACCCTTAATTGCGCACCATTTAATGTAAGGCGAACAATTTTACTCGTACCGTTCTTTGCTTTTCTCCGGAATTATTCCGTCAAGCGCAGTGTCCGCAGCTTCTCGGACTTCTGGAGGAGTACAGGTTAATTGAAAATAGGACATTATGTACTTGTTTAAGCAAAAAAATTAAAATTTCGTAACGGAACAAATATTTTTTGACTAAATTGTCAAAACCAATAATAGTATATTACATACCGATGAGGGAAGTGTTTCATTACTGACGAGAGATTAACTATAATCTCGAGATATTAATGAAAACTTCCCTCCGAGGTATGTATACTATTTTATTTACAACCACATCGTTAGTTGAAAATTCTATTTCATATTTTTGAATGTAGTAAAAATGCCAAAATATGCGTCATCTTATTGTTTTGACACCATTCAAAATTGTGCAGGTTGCGTTGAACAAACATGTACAGGTGGCAGGGCCATGCCTAGTAACGACGCATGACAGATACAAACAATTTTGAATTCTCGTTCGATCCTTCAAATTTGCGGCTGAAAAAATGTTGTCAGATAGCGAGAGTGAAGATTATTTGCCAGACGGAACTCCACCAGAACTAAAACAAGCTGCTGAAAAAGCAGAACAAAGTTTACTTCCTGAAAAAAGCAGGGGGCGTTGCCTTCAAGGTTTACGAAAATTGGTGTTTAGAAAAAAATACTAAGAATATTTCTTCAGTCTTGATGGCATATTTTAGTGACATGGCAAAGCAAAAAAGCCCTCTACTCTTTGGGCTATCTACAGCATGTTACGGGCCATGCTAGATTTACGAGAGAAGATTGATATATCTAAATATAACAAGTTCCTTGCTTTTTTGAAACGCCAGAATATAGGCTTTAGGCCCAAGAAATCTACTACCTTTACCAGACAAAATATAGGGGATTTTCTAAGCAAAGCACCCCAAGAATTCCTTCCTATCAAAGTGAAATTTTCTTTTCAATTTTTTCTATTTGGTTTTAATTATTTTTTATAATTATTTTAGCTTGCGCTTATAATAGGTGTATCTGAAGCATGCCGCACTGATGAATTATTAAAAATGAAAACTACTCATATTGATATATTAGAAAAGAAAATTTCTATTGAAATTTCGGATACAAAAACTTATAAAAGTAGATCATTCATGATCACTGAAATAAACTGGATAAATATTTTGAAAGAATTTATCCAGGTACGGAAAGATATAAAAAATGAGAGATTTTTTGTTCAATATCGATCGGGAAGAGCTAGAAATCAGCCTTTTGGATACAATTCTATCTCTAAATTTCCTTATAAAACAGCCTGCTTTTAAAAACTTCCTAAGGCAGAAACGTACACAGGTCATGCTTTTAGAAGAACGGCAGCTACGTTGCTGGTTAATAGCGAAGCAGATATTCTTCAGTTGAAGCGCTTAGGGGGCTGGCGGTCTAGTACAGTTGCAGAAAGTTATGTGGATGAATCTGTAGCTAACCAAACTAAAACCGCAAATATGATATCGTCAACAACTTTGCCATCGTCCTTCTGTACCAGTTCAAACGCTCTACCTGCTGCTGTTAACTTCACGGGATCTGACAGTGGACATGAAATAACATTTTCTAGTAATGAAATTTCAAATCATCAGGGAGGTCTCTTAAATATTTCGGTTAAATCCTATAATAAGTCAAATATTACCAATAATTTTAATAAATAATATATGATCAATTATTTAAATGATATTGTTGTTAATTAATTGCCCTGTTGTTTCTATATAAGAATTTGTTCAATAAATATATTACTTAAATAAATATTTTGCTTTATTGAACGAGTGAGGGAAATGGGTGAGGGAAATGGAAGAGGGAAGTAGACGTAGGTAATGTGACACTTTCAAACCTTCAATGACATTAGTAATGTCAAAATTACAGGTATGATTGTAAATAAACTAGTAATATTGCCTAGCAACAGTTTCATGGACTTCCAGCCACGGCTTTTAGCCTGGGCTGTAATGATCTACTTCCCCAGTAGGTATGTAATATACTATTACACATTTAATTTTTACACTTTTAGGCTGGCTAGTGTCGAGTTGTTTTACTGCCGCCATTGCGGCCCAACGCTATCCGAAGGCCTCTTGCGTAGAGGTCGCTCATCGCTACACATTTCTTTCACGTACATTACGCAATTTGCCTCGAATTAAGCAAGATAAATCCGGCATCCCGGAATGTTTACGGGAAGGGATAATGGCTGGAAGGGGAGTAATTACTGGAGAGAGTACTGTGCGTGGACAATAAATGTCCCCATTGTGCGGGCGCCTCGTCAAAATCAGCAGTCTTATTACCTTGGTTTTCGGGACATTTGGACGGACCAAAAGCTAGCTCTGTGCTGCAGAAATTACAGATTTTAATCCCTAATATTTGTTTTACGCACATATTAAGATTAATTTTTACACTTCTATAAAAAGTTTCGTAAAGACATGTATTACAACACTAGTCGACTAGCACTGTTTGATATTTCTGCATTAATTTTAATTTAGTTTAAAAAAAATCTACTTTGAAAAGAGATAATCAATACAACAGTAACATAAGTTTTTTCTGAATTGGATTGCACGATTTTTCCAAATATGTGCAGAAAAATGAATTATTTTAATCGAAAAGGCATTTGCCCTAGACAATTTCGTGGAAAAAATAAGCTTAAAAACGGTAAAATAGTATACAGTGGCCACCATAGCAGAGACCTGTGACATCACGGCATTGTGCTTTATATCTGTGTATGATTTCCATAACACAAGCAATAAAAAATATAAAGACAAAAAAGTAATTAATATGCACGCACATAGCATTCATACAATATCACTAATACATTAATGAAAATTAATTTTATTATTAACATTAAACGTTATATAAAAAGAAAAACAAAACAAATACAACGTAACTGGAAGTACAAAAAACTTATAGCTCTATTTATAGATTTAATAGAAGAAAAGTTTAATCGCAATGTTCAAATATAATATTAAAATTATGAGACATGATATAAACTGGAGATTTTCTTAAAATATTCGTATTGGCTGCTGGTAAATAAAAAGTATCATTTTGCCCAAGACGAAAATTAGGGACTCTAACATTAAAATATTCTAATAATGACATGCAATCAACATTGTTGTTAAATAAATTGTACAAAAATAATGCACTATTTCTAGTCGTCTTAGTATTTAATAAAGTTGCAAAATAAACTAGTAAAATGAGCACAGAAAGTGTATCTCACCGGTCAAATGGAAGAAGTTTGCATTATGTACAAATACAGCATACAGCGCCTAATAAAAAGGATTTCATCGTGCTAAAAAATTAAAAGGACGATGAAGCGTGACGAAAGAAAAACGTGAAGTTCTTCAGCATTGCAATATTGTTTGTTTGTGAAGACCACTTTAATGTAAGTTTAAGTGAAAATACATAAGTAGGTAAGTTTAAAATAATCGAAAAAATTTAAATGTATAGTTGTAAAGAATCAATTAAACTTTTCTATTAAGCTACCAGAATGTATACAGGTCGTTTACAATGGTAAAGTAAACATTTTTTCATTTATTCTATTCTATTCAGCACTTCATTCCCATTCCAAATAACATGTTCTGTATTTGCTCCTACCATTTTACCAGTTATGGAATGTTGTTTGAGGCATTTGTAAAATTTTACTATGTGACATCACTATATTAAATTACCTGTGTTATTCTGAAAACATAATAAACAAAAGTGATTAATAACGATTCTTTTAAATGTTTAAGGAGCAGTAATAAATAGTGATAAACAAATTAATAAAAAAAATAAATGTAAAATACCACTATTCATTTTATTTACTATTTTTCAAATTAAAACAAGTAGTATAATGTGAAATCAGATGGCATAATTTTATAAATACCTCAAGTAAAGCCTCTTTATAAGCGGATCTATATTTATTTATTTATCGTTCCACTATCCAACGGGACTAACTTCACGATTAATCTCAATTACAGGACGGGAAATAGTTTACAATAAAAAGAAAAGAAAAAACAACTACAAAAATTACAACACAATGATACAGGTATATAAACAATTCAGATACTTAATATGTAAAAAATTTAAAAAAACAGAATAGGAACAAACAAACAATAGTTAAAATAAAAATAAATTTTTTATGTGCTTAATACTAAAATTAAATAATCAACGCTGTCCTGCACTCTTTTTTATAATAACGTAACATTGCATGCAGTGGAGAATAATATAATATATTGTAAACTATGACATAAGCTTTAACAATACCGTAAGTTGACCATATCACTACTAATAATTATGGTAATGTTAAACACGGCCAATAATAGACACCTGCTTGCTTTGACATCGCGTATTTCATGCAATAATGAAGTTGGCATTAGCGCCAATGAAGTTCATAAGTATAAAATTAGACAAATCCATCCATGACAAATTAATAATAATCGTCCGAGTATGCTTACACCCGCTTTCGCCATTGTGGAATTAAACAGCATTATCTATTATGGTTTTTACACTATCAAAATACTAACTCAAAAAATGTCACAAAAATACAAGAAATAAGCGCCAGCAGCGGATTAAATAATAAAGAAAATGTTTTTCTATATTTATTTGTTGGCTGCCAAAGTTCCATCTTATCACTGCAGAGAAGTAAAAACTTACGATGTTTCTAAGTGTGCATACAACATCTAGTAAAAGACTCAAATGACTGAGTACGGCTCTGTTATGAACTGCGCCTCCTTAATAAAATACATTTTATAAATTCTACCACTTTTCGTTCTCAAACCAAGAGCGTCGAGTTTGCGGTATTGGCTCTATTTGGACGTCCGGTGCAAGGGTTTACAGTCCGGGCATTAGCAAGGCATTCGTCCGGCTAGCGACAGATCGTGACCCGTCCAAGGCAGATTTTTCAGGCCGCCTTTTTTCCACCCGGAAGTTTAACCGACTTGACTATCGAGAGTTATCGGAAATCGATGTCGGGAGGTTTTTCGGTCGGCAGGAAGTTCTAATAAAAACTGAAACTATTTTAAACTTCAAGGCAATCATTTCTCTAGTGGACTTTGGTAGCTGCTTCTGTGGCTCAACATATCCCACACAGAGCGATACTTAGTACTTATTTTTTTTCTTAATTTGAATTTGATTGTAGATACACTTTGGAAACTCGTGTAAATACTTATAAGCAAACATAATTTGTAGCAAAATAAAATCTAAGTAGTTATATCGCAGTGGCGGCTCGCCAGGTGACGCAGGTGTACCACTTAAAATTATGTTTCATCCAATACAAATTTTAGACTTATATTTTGATATTAAAAATACGAGTACCCTTTAGATACGAAAAAGTTAAAATTCACTGCAGTTCATCAGCCTTATTTACTGTGGTTATTATGACAACGAGGACACGTATAGCTGACTAGAATTATCGGGTGCCGGATATTTTTTTACAAAGACAGTTATGGTAAACCCATTCCAACGCTTGCGCCCACACCGTACCGATCAGTAATGGCCGGCTTGTGTATACAATGATATGAGAAGTTCTCTGAAGATGATTTAAGTCTAAATGCACACTGTGTGTTGTTGCATTTGTGGCTGCCCGAAAATACAACATACAACATCAATATTATCACAGAAATTTTCAAAAAATAAATAAATGTGTTTTATGGTGTATGCAACTTTCTACTATTAATTTTTGTGTTTCACTAACTTTTCTCATATATTGCATGATTTAATAATTTGTATATTAAAACTGCAATAACACTTCTAACTTATACAGTAGTGGTATGTACGAAAACAAACAATAAATCAATCGTAAAAAAGGAAATTATTGATTTTTTGTAATTGTAGATTTTGCAATTTTAAAAAGCGAATTTTAAAGAATTATAATTTTAAATGCTGCTTGTTAAAAGTATGTTTATATTTACTGTTATGTTTTATACACTTTTTTTCAGGAATAGGTATAGTTTTCTGTGGTCTGTATAATTTTCTGTCGCCACTTAGGCGAGCGAACTATTTATGATATTCAAATAAGTCAAAATGTTTCTATTTTATGGTCTCATTTATTATGTAGGAAACACAAACCAAGTTTTTCTTACCTATACAGAGTTAAAACAATTTAAGATTTATTACGAAAAATATGCATTCGCATAAAATACGGTGTGTAGGTCGAAAGTATATCAATTTTATGTACAGTTTGACAATTTCCATATAATACAAAAAAAAAACAGGAATCAATTTGAAAAAAAAAATCAGGCCTTTAAATGAATCGTGCAATTTTAATTGAAACAAAATGGACCGAATGAACATAAAATAGGCGGTCATATCTGTATAGATTTGGAATATTTTTTTGTAATACAATCTTCCGCCTTGTTACACAATTCTGTTCGACAAATATGTACAAAAGGAAACGTAAAAGCATATTTATGTATAAAGCAAATAACTCTTGTACCAGCACACAAAGGAAAAAAGACATACATAAACATCAATATCAAATTGACCGTAAGACTTCTGCTAACTGGTGAACAAAAGAAATATTAAAAGAGCAACTCAATTAAAATTTGTTTCCAAGGTTTGAAAGTAATATTACATAAAATTTGACATAAATTTAGAAAAAAAAAATAAGAATGCAAAGATTGTTTATTGTCGATTTCAAGGGGTAAATATATTAGAATTTGATAAGTGAAAATAATACAGTAGACTGTCAACACTTGCATTGTCGATAAAAATTGGATGTCGATTCAATAAATATTTAAAATAAATATATACTGTGGCTGATTGTGTGTTGGTATATGTTCAAAAGTGAATTTAAATGTTGAGCTTAATGATTTCTTTATGCTAGACATGTTTTATTCGCGAAACTTTTTCCCTCTTTTCCTCTCCTTTATTCCGTTCTCCCAGCTAGCAGCTTGTACTACTGAATGTAATACACATCAAAAAAGGCAGGTAAATTTAATACGAAATTTACAGCGTTGACTAATGTATTTTATTTACAACCATACCTGTAATTTTGACATTACTAATGTCATTGAAGGTTTGAAAGTGTCACATTACCTACGTCTACTTCCCTCACCCATTTCCCTCACTCATTTCCCTCACTCGTTCAATGAAGCAAAATATTTATTTAAGTAATATATTTATTGAACAAATTCTTATATAGAAACAACAGGGCAATTAATTAACAACAATAACATTTAAATAATTTATCATATATTATTTATTAAAATTAATGGTAATATTTGACTTATTATAGGATTTAACCGAAATATTTAAGAGACCTCCCTGATGATTTGAAATTTTATTATTAGAAAATGTTATTTCATGTCCACTGTCAGATCCCGTGAAGTTAACAGCAGGAGGTAGAGCGTTTGAACTGGTACAGGATGGCAAAGTTGTTGAGGATATCATATTTGCGGTTTTAGTTTGGTTAGCTACAGATTCATCCACATAACTTTTTGCAACTGTACTAGACCGCCAGCCCCCTAAGCGCTTCAACTGAAGAATATCTGCTCAGCTATTAACCAGCAACGTAGCTGCCGTTCTTCTAAAAGCATGACCTGTGTACGTTTCTACCTTAGGAACTTTTAAAAAGCAGGCTATTTTATAAGGAAATTTAGAGATAGAATTGTATCCAAAAGGCTGATTTCGAGCTCTTCCCGATCGATATTGAACAAAAAATCTCTCATTTTTTATGATCTTTCCGTACCTGGATAAATTATTTCACAATTTTTATACAGTTTATTTCAGTGATCATGAATAATCTATTTTTATAAGTTTTTGTATCCGGAATTTCAATAGAAATTTTCTTTTCTAATATATCAATATGCGTAGTTTTCATTTTTAATAATTCATCAGTGCGGCATGCTCCAGATACACCTATTATAAGCGCAACCTAAAATAATTATAAAAAATAATTAAAACCAAATAGAAAAAATTAAAAAGAAAGTTTCACCTTGATAGGAAGGAATTCTTGGGGTGCTTTGCTTAGAAAATCCTCTATATTTTGTCTGGTAAAGGTAGTAGATTTCTTGGACCTAAAGCCTATATTTTGGCATTTCAAAACAGCAAGGAGCTTGTTATATTTAGATATATCAATCTTCTCTCGTAAGTCACTAAAATATGCCATCAAGACTGTTTCTGAAGCAATATTCTTAGTATTTTTTTCTAAACATCACTTTTCGTAAACCTTGAAGGCTTTTTCGTAACGCCCCCTGCTTTTTTCAGGAAGTAAACTTTGTTCTGCTTTTTCAGCAGCTTGTTTTAGTTCTGGTGGAGTTCCGTCTGGCAAATAATCTTCACTCTCGCTATCTGACAACATTTTTTCAGCCGCAAATTTGAAGGATCGAACGAGAATTCAAAATTGTTTGTATCTATCATGCGTCGTTACTAGGCATGGCCCTGCCACCTGTACATGTTTGTTCAACGCAACCTGCACAATTTTGAATGGTGTCAAAAAAATGACGCATATTTTGGCATTTTTACTACATTTAAAAATATGAAATAGAATTTTCAACTAACGATGTGGTTGTAAATAAAATAGTATATATACCTCGGAGGGAAGTTTTCATTAATATCACGAGATTATACTTAATCTCTCGTCAGTAATGAAACACTTCCCTCATCGGTATGTAATATACTATTAACAAATATTTGGTAAAATGTACTTGCAATAACGAGTATAAATCTCAGTAGGTCTAGTGTAAATCAATTACATTATTATTTGTGGTGTAGATTTTCAAACTGCAAACGTTAAAAAGTGCACTGGCTGATGTGTTTGAAAACTATATACCTAACCATCCTTTTAAATTAACATAATATACATACGCCATAAGGCTCTTTATTCACACTAGGACTGTTAAGGTCAGGTTTTACAGTGAAAAAATTTTCATCATTTTCGAACTGTCCTGTTTGATTTTTTTCTTATAAAATTGTATTTGTAAGAGTGCCTTGTACAGGGTGTCTCAAACTCGGTACTATGGGCCTACTGTCAGGATACAAAAAATTTAAATAAAATTTGGGACACGTGGTATTAAATGGGATGATGTCATCAATTAAATTTTTTCCCGAAACGTACTCAATTTTTTTTCCTGTTAAGTTATAAGTAATATCGTCCTAAAGAGCTGTTATATCGAGAAAGGTATTCAGAACGTCTCAGTCCTGATCATAGATCCTTTACAAGATTGGAGGCGGCCTTTCGACAAAAAATGAAGATGCATGTTCTGTTCAGAAGAACCAAATAATTGACCGAAAGGTAAGAAACAATGTTAATACAGCTAGACTGTTAAAGCATTTCGAACAAAATCCACGAAATTGTATTCGGTAGGGTAATCGAATTGGGATAAATCAACCATACAACGAATTTTAAAGATCAAGATCAATCATGATTACAGTATTTGTCTGAGCGTCACATTGAAAACAGACTTAATTTTATAGCTCCAATTGTACTAAATGTAGAAACTGTTCAGAACCACTTTGAACGTTCTTTGGATGGACGAAAGTCGGTTTGTCAGCAATGGTTAGCCAAACAGGCGCAACGAACACTACTGGTCTATTGAAAATCCTCACATTAAAAATCCAGTCCAAAACCAAAGCCATTTTGGAGTAAATATATGATACGGTTTCATCGGTGGGCATTTCATTAGGGCTCATTTTTATGAACTTACATCTGTCAACAATATCTACTACACTACTACCATGCGATTGTTTTTTTTTTGCAGTCGACGAAAAGTCGACAAAAATTAACATTCTTATTAGCAATAATACCAGATGGATGGTAGGCAACAGTTAATCCCGTTTGCTCCACTATTTTCCATTCATTTTTCATTATTTCGTTATAAACTGGCAAAACTACAGTATTTTCATTCATTATAACCACTCACTACCGCTACCACTAGGTACAGCTAGATAAAATGCCTATTTATTATAACAAAATCGAACGAAAGGAATAGATAACAGAAAACATTTAATGTGCCTCTGGCAGTCTCATCCCATAACCTAGAAAACGAAACCGGCGGACTATATTGTGGAAAAGTATCTGCACCCGACACAAATTTCTTTATTTAATAACTGTAAAATATTTAAATATTAAAAAAGGCATTAAAAACTGAAGAACACAAAACTACAACGTAAATATATGGTAAACACAAATTTTACCGTCGTGTTGCTAGTTGCCTACGTTGCCTACTTTGATTTTGTAAACGTGCGGCGAACAAGTCGCATAGGCGACGTTAAATAAGGATTTAATATAATTTCGAAAAAAAAAATTTTCGCTTTATAAATAAGTTTGGAATTGTTTTGAAGGGTGATTCCATTAATTCTTAATTTTCTCTATCCCCTCTTAAAATAGTTGTACTTAGTCATAGTTAACCCCGTAGAGAATAGATTGTAATAAGTAGTATAGGGGCGTTTTGTTTTCACTATTAAAGAATTATCGAGTTTAATGCTTTTATTTATTCTTAATGACATTTATGAACTTTAAACAATGACCATTCAATTCAATTTTTCAACGACTACTTGATCCTTCCACCGCTAATGTGATTTTTAGGTGGTATTTCTTTGGAGACTCTAGGACGATATTGCTTACAACTACGGGAAGTAATACAGAAAAATGTCTCTAATAAAAGTTTATTATAAAAAAGAGATCTTTTTAACAGGAAAACAATTTGGGTATGTTTCTGGAAAAAAAACGAGGGCAATTAAGTTCCGGGAATTTAGTTATAACTCGGAAACTGACAACACTGCATCGTTCCTCAACGTTTTTCTAGAGAAGGGGACCTTTCTTTTAGTTTCAGTCCAAGGTTAAAGCCGATAGCACGTTTGATTTGTGTTTTATGTGTCTTTTTTTGGAAGTAACTTTTTTAGTGGCGTCGTGAAAATGAGTCACTCAAATTACAAGCAACGTGTGATTCAATTTTTAGTGAAATCTGGCAAAAAACCCTCGGAAATCCTTCGAAAATTGCAGGTGGTGTATGGAGACGAGTGCATGTCGAAAACACGCGTGTTTGAATGGGTAAAACGGTTCAAGGAGGGGCGTGAATCTTTAGAAGACAATCCACGTGAAGGAGCTCCCGGCACCTCTCATACTGATGCGAATGTTGACCGTTTGCGTGCACTGATCACGTCTGACCGGCGTCTAAGCATTCGTGCGTTGTCTGACGAGTTAAACGTCAACAAAGAAACCGTTCGCAAGATGTTACACGAAAATTTGAATATGCGAAGGATTTGCGTTAAGATGGTGCCAAAAGTTCTCACCCGTGAACAGAAAGACATGCGAAAATCGATCTGCGAGGATTTGTTGTCCCGCATTTGGAGCGACGGTAGAGACTGCATGAGTCGGGTAGTCACTGCAGATGAGACCTGGATATTTGAGTATGACCCCGAGACCCGTAAACAAAGTTAACAGTGGGTGGAAAAGGGTAGAGATCGGTCAACGAAAGCGAGGATGTCCAAGTTACGATTGAAGGCAATGTTGATCATTTTTTCGATATCCACGGCAACATTCATCGTGAATATATTCCTTCCGGCCAGACAGTGACTGAACAGTTCTATGTTGGAGTCCTGGAACGGCTGCGGGTCCGCGTTTTCCGTGTGCGACTCGAACTCGCCGAGAACGACTCGATCTTGCACCACGACAACGCGCCAGCGCATTCCTCTTCATTGTGCAAGAGTTTTTGGCAAAAAAGGCAGTCCAACGTTGCCGCACCCACCCCATAGCCCCGATATTTGCCCCCTGCGATTTTTTTATTCCTCAAGATGAAGTCGCACCTCAAAAGAACTCATCACGGCGGCGTACAGGAGGTCAAAGGAGCTGTAACCGTGGTGCTGAATGGGTTAACTGCGGAGGATTACCTAGGGTGCTTCCAATCGTGGGAGCAACGTTGGAATCGTTGTGTAGAGTGAAAGGGAAACTATTGTGAAGGTCTATTTGCTTGTTTTTTCATTGACAAATTCCCGAAACTTAATTGTCACACCTCGTATAAATAATGACCGTTTCCGTCAAATCCCAAATACTTTCGACTAATTTTTTTGTATCTTCACAGTAGGCGTCTTACCATCGAGTTTGAAACACTCTGTACATTCAATGAATTCTTTCCGGATGTGAATCACCCTGTATGTGGGATCTTCCATTCCGGTGAAATTTAACTGACAACGCTCGCTATCGGTTACGTGAATCGCTGTTTGGCATTTTGCGGAACACCATGTACCTATACACAAACAGCACTCTCCGAAATCAATAATCCGGTTTTGACTTAACGGATTACCATCAACCGGTACGGGGTACGTGCCGTCTCCGGGGGCGAAGTACCGCCGCGAATCAATGGCGTCGCCGCCGATCCGGACCGGATTTATAATAACGGGCATCGACAGGGCGGCGATTCGAATTTGTTTCGCCGGAGTTATTGCTCAGGAAATTTATTGTGCGCTCCCCGACAATGCGGATTCCGCTCTCGGGCCCACTATTCCGCCATTGTGAGCAATTAGCGGCATCGCATCGGGCCGAAAATCTGCTTTGTTTTCGCTTAATTCGGGGTTGGATTAGTGTTTCTATGGAACTGGGGGATAAATAAACAGCTGGAGGTAATCGCGCAAAATATGTCCGTCATAAGTTAGGGATCGAAATTTATAGCATTCTAAAGTTTAAAGATATTTGAAATTGAATTGCTCGCTTCTGGTCGAATATGTTTTTGCAGTTATAAACAGGTTGTAGAATAGATAAGTCCGGGACAAATTACCATACCACAGTTTAAATATAAGGAAACAGTCTCAGTTAGCAAAGTAGTTCTATAAATTTAGAGTAATAGGAGTTTTATATTCTGTTAATACACACACCATCAAAAGTCTTGCGCCTTTGTATATAAAATGATTCGATTTTAGTCTGTTTGGAAATGAAAGAGAGTAATAAAACCCCGAGATAAGAACCGGCCATGGGCGCGGTAATATTTCGTTATAGGTAATTATCGGGTAACACTAACGCTAACAGGTACTGGGTGTACATTAGTATATTTTACTGGATACATCATAGGGCAGGAGCCAGTGAATTGTGACAGATCAATCCAGTCTTAGAACTGAATATTGTCTCAGAATGAGAAGATTATTATATTAAATGTATTTAATGCATTGAAATACCAAAATCCTACCAACAGTGTTGACGACATCGTGGAAAAGTGTTTCAAAATGACAGGGATTGGAAAATCGACTATCTACAGACTTTTACAGGAAACAAAAAATTAACAAGATACTTACAGTAAAAAATGTAAAAAGTTTTCGACAAGCATTTTTGGATGAACTTTCAATAGGGTTCAAGGAACCTTCAGGTAAAGAGCGAAGATTAATAGTGTCACATATAGGTAGCATTTTTGGATGAACTTTCAATAGGGTTCAAGGAACCTTCAGGTAAAGAGCGAAGATTAATAGTGTCACATATAGGTAGTGCCAGTGGTTTTGTAGATGGCGGTTTACCGTTTATCACGAAGACATGAACGCAGATGTTTTCGAAGAGTATTTTACACAGATGTTGGATAACGGCAGACCGAGCGGACGCCTACGATTGCTTGGAGGAAAGCCGATATAATTCAATGGTTATACGGAAAAAACATTTCTTTTGAAACAAATATGGTGAAAAGGGAACTTTTGACACTTGTCTGTTCTTAAAGATCAGAAAAAATGTGTTATCGATGAAATGGCAACAAATCGCCAAATAACGGTACTACGGTTACCACCTTATTACTGTGAACTTAACCCAATCGAATTAGTCTGGGCGCAGGTAAAAGGAGATGTAGCGCGAAATAATACGACGTTTAAATTAAGTGACGTGACAATTTTGTTAAAAAATCGTTGGAACGAGTAACTGTAGATAACTGGCAAAGATGTATACATTATGTACAAAAAGAAGAGGAGAACATGCGGGAACTCGATAATTTAATTAACGTTACTGTGGAACCTATCGTTATCAATCTAGGAGACGAAGATAATTCATCAGAATATTCAGAGGATGAATTTTAATATACCTACTTTTTTATTTTCTTTATTGTACATTAATACAATACTACATTTACTCACCATAATTTGAATGTTCAAAATACATATATTTTTGTGTGGAATAAAAGTCTATTCATTAAATTTAAATAAATATTTTCATAATAATATTGAATAATTTTATTTGAATTACTAAAAACCCTCTTAACCCGGTTATGATGCTTAAAGTAGCCTCATGTTTTGAAATGCTGTTTTTATATTGTTTACTTATAAGAGAAATGGACCGAGAAATTGAAGCGGCATAGACATAGAGGAATTGTCGGGGATTAAATTTTACCTACCTACAATTTAGTACAACCCGGTCACACAAAGTTTTTTTAAAAGTACACCTCATCTATACCGATAATATATAATATAAAAATATTGAATATAAGCACCAGTACTACATTTATTTACCATTTGCATACATAATAAGCTTTTATTACTCTCTTTCATTTCTAAACAGACAATAAACCTAGTGGTTTTTCTTAATACGGTAAAAAGGTACATGTACTTAGGGAACAAAAACGACAATCAAAAATTGCAGACCAAGAACCTTTACTTTATTACCAATGTTTTTACAAATCTGGTCAGTTTGACAGTGTATTCAGCCAAGTGTTTGAATTTTTGTACATTAATTATAATGTCAGGACGTGAAATATCTGCGTTTACCCGAGCAAGAATTATTACTGCTTTACATGATGCAGGACATCCTAATCATCAGATATCGAACATGTTTGAGCATTCCTAGATCATATTGTCACGGATTTCCCAATCCGACTTTTCTACTACTGCCAGAAAAACAATCCGTTAATTAATTACTTCTTTATTAACTGTACTCAGTACACTACTGAACACTAATTAGAACTCAACTAAACACTTATTTAATTAATCGCTATCTAAATCACTTTGATATCTCCAACTAAACACTTCAATTCAACACTGTAATACAAGACTTATACAAGACTAACCAACTCGGCCGTTTATTTTTCTTTTATAGACCCAACGAATATTCCAGGTATATTCTAGTATCTCTAGATTCATCTACCCGAACGAGTGGAATGCATCTCGTCGATTCCCCAATTTTCTAGTCCCGTCTCGATCCACGGCTTTTTGTTTGTTTAACAGAATCGTGTAGGGGCGATCGGGGCAATCTTAGCATTTCGCGATACCACAGTCGTCGGTTTGGGTGTGAGTGGGGCAAATTCCGTGACAATATTTTGTGCGAATAGTACACAGATATGAAAAATTTGATAGATTTGGGGCGAGAGTAAATCGACAAAGAGTCTGGAGAGAACCAAGCCGGCAACAACGACTTTTCCCCGTGAAGTTGCTCCGTATGAAGGAGGTACCGTAATGTTTTGGGGTGCAATCATGTTCAACCGCAGCACCCCATTAATTCGCATACCACAGAAATGACCAGTCAAATTTACATCGAACAGGTTATTACGCCCATTATCTACCCTCTACGTAATCAGGTGAAAATGTTGCGTTTATGGACGACAACGCTGGACCACATCGCGCATGCAGGGTTCAAAATGACATAAAAAGTTCAAAACGACACTTAGACCTTTAAATGACCTTACCTCAAAATATAACTCGATCGTGTATCCAAACGCGAAATTTCTCTGTATTTCTGAACATGCAAGTAAAATATTGCATTATAATACAAAAATGTTGACCCTCAAATTACCTTTAACACGACATCTAAAAATGACAACCATGTATCCGAAATTTTTCGCTCTTTCTGAATCATCTATATACTCCAATAATTGCATTACCATCAAAATACAAAAAACTGACCTTCAAAATGAGCTAACTTCGTTAAATAACCACCAGATTCGGATTCAGCATCCTCGAAATTGTATAGAAGTTTTGGTCTAATATTTCGCACATGGCAGTTTTTTTTCCGTTTGACTATGTAATGTATAGATACTGTTTAGATATGTTTACCAACACAACAACGAAAATATCGGATGCATAGGACTAATACAATCCGATATATTATAAAATTCCCGTTACATTTGATCACACCTCGTATAAAGCCACTTTACAAATTCTACAAAAAATTTCTGCCAACCCATCCCTTTCACTGGTGGAGACTGATGAGACTTCAGCTTTTAATTTCATTAGAAGTCTACATTAAAGCACGTGTTACCTTTCAGTGCGATATTCAATCGAAAAAACCGTCTTCATATTACAGGGATTAATGATATCTACCAAAATAGCAGGAACAAATCAAAACAGGAGGCGCTAGGATATCAAGTAACATGAAATTGTCGACCCTACTCGAGAGTTCCAATCCCGGTGCAGCAAGGCGACATCGTGTTAAGGGTAAAAATGTCTAGGACACGGGGCCACTTCTACTATATACTGGATTAAAAACGGGCTATGACTTGCTTTGTCGGCCATCCCGTAGGCGTAAGCCCATTTCGTTGCATGAGATTTGAAGCGGAAAAGTATTTATCTATTTTCATTTATTAATACGAGTTTTAAAAGGTTTCGCTTGGACGTCTATTACAGCACTAGTGATATAACAGATTATCTTACAGTACTAGTGTTGCAATAAAAAAATAAACGTTTTTATTAACATTTTTCTGTTAAGTTCTGTTAAAGAATAAACTTTTAGAAGAATGTTTTATTTATTATTAAAATAGCTATTTATGCCATCAGTTACGAAATGCCTAATTTTGTGTAACGCGTGAGATCTTTGCGGAACGAACGAAGTGAGTTTCGCAAAAACTCACTTCTGTCTTTTGCATTTGATGACAGTTTATGGTTTTTTAATATCAAATATTATTGGAACTAAATAACAAATATCTCTACACCACATGCTCAGGAAGGCTTAAAAGACAATAAAAAAAATCCAGAATTTTAGTTCGATATTTAAAGAATGGGGCAAAACCCTCTTTTAGATAAATAGATAAAGCTTACATCTGTCAACAATGTCATCTCCCATGCGGTCGTTTGTTTGCAGCATTTCTAAATGCAGAAACGACAAAAATTAAGATTCTTATTAATAATAACACCTGATAGATAGGTAACAGTTAATCCAGTTAACTGCAGTATTTTGCATTCGTTTTTCATTATTTCGTTACAAACTGGCAAAACTACAACATTTTCATTCTTTACAACCACTCACTACTGATAAAACACACTTCCCGTAGGTACAGTTAGATAAAATGCCTATTTATTATAAGAAAATCGAGCGAAAGGAATAGGTAGGTACTAATAGATAATAGAAAACTGATAATGCACCCGCGGCAGTCTTGTCCCATAACCTAGAAAAACAAACCGGCGAACTATATTGTGGGAAAAAATCTGCAACCGACATAAATTCCTTTATTTAATAACTTTAAAACGTTTACAATTAAAAAAGGGATTAGAAACTGAGGAACAGAAAATTACAAAGTAAACATAGGAATTAAATTATGATTATTCTTAATTTTGGCTATCTCCTCTTAAAATATTTGTCATAATTAACCCTGAATTTATTTGTAACTAATAGGGCATCTGCACGTGACGTCACGATTTTCAAGGTCGTTGTTTGGAGGATAAACGAAAGTATAACCTTATATTTATTCCAATTTATTATTAAATATTTGAGTGTTATTTGTAATATAAAATGCTTAATTATTGTTATGGTAGTAAACTGTGGCAGTAATTCTGCAAGGGACAATGTTAGTTTCTTCAGAATTCGTTCTGAATTCGACACACATAAACAATTTAACCAGTTAGCATCTGAGAGGCGAAAGGCTTGGATGAATAGTTTAAAAAGAGCTGACCTTACAGAGTCCAAAATTAAATTTGGAGCACTGTTCAAAACATAAAAGAGCAAAAATTATACATTTATTATACTATAGGGAAACCTGCAAATTGGCAGCAGCAAAATAATCCGGATTGGATCCCCACTGTGAATATGAGTTATACATCTGGTACTTCATCAAAAGAATCAAGAAAAGATAGATATGAGGCGAAAATTATTAAATGGAGAAAAAAAGGTTTGAAAAAATAAATCATATCAATTTTGCGTGGCTGTGCAAACGCCACAGCAGCATATGTATTGATTGTATTTAGTGGCAACCTATTTCAGGACTAAATTTTTATTTATTCTTATTCTGTGGATACGTACTTTTGGAAAACTTTGTTTAAAACTGGCACATATTTCTGCTACTTACGAATTCAAATGTTTTCAGTAATATTTTTTTTGTGAAAAGTTAATATTTTATATAAAATCTTGTAGAATGAATACCATATCGGAGTACCATTTTTTAGTTATAAATAAATATTTCTTTTGTAGGTAATTTAAATTATTTGAAATGAAACTGTTTTAGCATGTTGTATATGCATACCTATATACATAATATGCGTACATTTTCGGTGAGAAAAATTACTTTCTAAGCTTTTAATATGCTTTAAGGGCGCCGTATTCTTGAAATAGTGTTTTCTACAAATACAAGTAATTTTAGACAGTTAAGAACTGAATAATACAGAAGTTAGCAAATAACAAGAATGTTATCTCATGCCACCTGCGAATATTTAAATGTACCGAAGTAAAATCAATACATAACGTCAGAAAACGATCTATCCAGCAAATTTTTAGGTACCTACTGAAATCTTTCAAAATACGTATTTTTTAAAATAGATGTAAGTATTGTTAAAACATAAACTTACATAGTTCTGCATATAAGATTGTTCACGTTTGTTGATAAGTATCTGAAAATAATTGTTAAAATGTGAGGTTAGAATAGCGAAATAATGTGTATCATACAAATGCCTTTTAAAAGTTATTATATTATTTGAGGAGAGTTTAAACAGTAAAAGTGGATAAACAAAACATCAGTAATTTTATTTTTGATATTACTTTTGCTCTACTTGTTTTATGTTTCGAGATTTCAGTACCTAAAAAACCACAAATTTGATGTATGTAAGCACTTTTATTATATAACAAATAATTTTGGATATAAAGTTTTAGGAAAATCTTCTTCATTATCAGATTGAATGTGTATGAATCTATTCCAATTTCACTTATTTTATGTCTATATCTATCAGCACTTTCAGCATCGATGACTTTCAGTGTATAATAATATATTCACTATACATGATTATATAACCAGAACACAACCACTTAAGATAACGTGAAAACATATAATAAATAAATACTGTTTGTTTATCCTCCAAGCCAGTAGCCACGCCTACTTTGATCACGTGCCGCAGATGCTCTATATACAATTGTTTATATTTATTTCAAGAAATCTACAAAAAACATTCCTCTCCTGATTCCAACCCCAAACATAAGTTCAAAATCGAAAACTTGTGCGGCAGAATAATCGTCATATTATTAATCAGCATTTGCAATCGCAACAAAAGCCATTTCTCAGTGTATTACAACGTACCATTATAACTGTTTAATGATTGCAAATTAAAAAAATAATTAAGCAAGTTTCCAGATAGAGCAAGTGATAATACGCGCTCGGCACGCGATAAGTCCACCCGGGGGCCAGCCGGACAGGCGTCCCGCCCCCGGCTGCTCCCATGGTCCACCCTACAGAATCGAAATTAGATGGGAATCTGTGTTTGTCATCGGAGGCCTCGGGGGAGCCGCCGCCGTTAATTTTTTATGAGTGGTCGCATGCATGGAGTGTCCTTATTGCCGGGGAATCGGCCGTTGGGCGATCGACGTTGAAAACCAGGGTGGAAAATGGACATTCGAGGGTTTAAAAGATTTTACAGCCTCGATGTGACGCACGTATCCCAAATTCTGAAGATCGTGTGAATTTTTAAGCATAAGCGGTGTTACATACAGTCAACATTTATTATGGTCTATACAGAGTGTCCGGAATATGAGTGACGTAATTTTAAGGGTTTATATATCTGACTAAAAGCAATGAAAAAAGTCTTATGAAAAAATGTCTAAAACAAATAGTAATATGCAAAACTATATTATTAAATTACAAACTAAGGTACAATTAAGGTTAGATAAAAACGCCTGTAACATAATTTATTCACAATTTGATCTTTCGTTTAGTATTAAAGAAGTAAACAATTAAAGTTTCCAAGAAACTAGTTAAAACTGTAACGTACTGTAACATTCGACAACGTTGCAGTGTCAGGCTGCTGGTGATAACCTAAAAGTAATATTAGTCATAATGGTACAGCAAGTGCGATTCATTCTTGTCTAGTTTTTATTTGATGTTTGTAGATATCTCACAGAGTTTTTCGCTGGATATATACGCCACGATCTTCCAGGTCTTTGCTATTTTGATGGCAGCGAGCAAGGAAGAACTAACCAATTGGGTGCAGAAAATCTTCATTTGTTCTGACAGTCAGGCTGCACTCAAGGCAAACATTAGTATGGAATTGGAGAAGCAGGATGTAGACAGTCCCATAACTAGAACGGTGTGGCTACTGAATCTCAGTCGAAGGTCCCTGAACAAAATGGTAGGGATCTTGACAGGCCACTGCAGAGTCAGAAGGCATCTAAGTTTGACAGAATAGGAACAAAAGAGGATCCTTTATGTCTGGAATGTAGAGAAGGGAAGGACACCTCCATTCATTTTTCAGTACGTTGCGCAATTTTTGGGAGACTATAGGGTTTTTGGAGCAGAGGAGCTTCAAAGGGAAAAGATGAGAGGCCTATTATGGACTAAGATCCTGGTGTTCATTATGCCGTCGGGTAGGTTTGAGGATGCCATTAGCTGATTCTGGAGTTGCTTTTGCTAGTCTCAAGAGACATGGCGGACTTCGACAGTTCTAATAGTATCTTATCTACTCTCAAATCAGGTACTTCTTCAATAATTTGAATGCTTTAATCAAGAAAACATTGATATTCGCGTATAGTCAATTTACACAACTATACATTACGATTTTAATTGTAAACGTTAAAAGACATGATTAACTGTTTAACTGATTATATTGTTAAAGTTTATGTTTTTATTGATAATAATATAAAAACTGGTAAACTGATTCCATCATTTATAGTTACACTTTTGTAGGTAAATAGGTAGATGTAGAAGTCAAATTTTAATGAGAGTTTTCGAAAAATACTGACGAATGCAATAACTGCGTAATTTTTTTATTATTGGAGAAGCACGTTTCGTAAAATTAATTCCTGTTCTAGTAAACTAACACCAAGGAATATTTTTATTGTCGGAGAGAGGTCGATAAAAGCTTTTTTTGTGAGAGCTTCTACATGTTCATTATAAGCTAAGTGTGTGTGCATTTACCTAGCGGCCCTTTCTGGCCATCTCAATTTGTGTCTGAAGTGTGTTTGTATTTGAAGGCAAACCACTGCTTTATGTTTCTTAATACAGGTACGTAAACTAACTAGTTTGCAGTTCTGTGACGTCGTCACTAGATTTTAGCATTTGTGTCTCACTGACGACGACTTACTGGGTTATAATAATAATAAGATTTGAAAGATAGAGACACATACAAGGAAACAGCACAAAGTATAAACTAGATAGAGCGGTATCTTGATTACTATAACATATGAACATTTTTTAGGGACAAATCCATCCACTGCAAGCGCTGCTGTAGTACTTTATGTAAATGTAGTGTACATTTATGGGTTACTTACTGAGGTTCAACTTATTTGTGGCTTTGCACGTTTTAATTTTTTGGTTTTGACAAGTCGATTTATTTAAGATATCTTATTACATATCATTCTGTGGGGTTTATTACTCAAGAAATGAATTCTGAAGAACATTAGAGAAGAACATGAAAATTATTTTAAATATTTGTATTAGAAATAAGGTGATGCTATACTATAAGTACCAATATTGTGTACCATATTATGTCAGTTCTTGTTTAAACATACTGTTACTTTCGTTACTTATATCAGATACCTTATATCTGATACTTTTTCGTCGAATAATAGTTATTTGTTTAACTAGGCAGTAAAATACAAGATTTAATACCGCGACTATTATTTAATAAACGAGGCGCAGCCGAGTCTATTAAAGCAGCCAAGTCATTAAATCTACTTTACTGTCAAGTTAAACATATAATTTTTTCGCCGATCAATTTTAATTTTATTATAATAGCAAACAAAGCTATTTATTTTATATTATTAAAATAATATAAGTGCACAGTAATCGCCTATTTAAATCCATAAAAATAATATTTATGGTTTGAGATGGAATAATTCACATTAACTCCGCCAGAAATTATTGAATCTGCAAAGCAAATAGAGTGTGATTTATTACCAGAAAAATTGAAGAAGATATATCAGCAAATATATAAAAATTTATTGATTACCGGGCTAAGAATAATATTATCTTTTTTAAAAAATACACTATTTTGTAGTACGTATTAAGTACGTACCTATCTAAAATTAGAAACATTTTTGAAAGGACAATCGGATGGACATTATTATTTTAGGTGGCAATGATTTTTGCTATATCTGGGGCGTGTTGATGTGATAAATTACTTCAAATAAAAACTGGAGGTATTGAAGATATGGGAAACAGATTACTGATCACTCTGCTAACTACAAAGAAAAAACGATCGTTTATTGCATGCAAAAATTTACACGCATATCGGAAATAAAATATCTACACAAAAAAACAGTAACATATATTTTTTTAAATATTTAAATGGTAAAGCATATAACCAATTAAGAGGAATTCATACATTTTGGAAAATGCCAAAATAAGTTGTGTTTTTTTTAAATTGAAGCATGCTTATGAACATACCGGGCATTGTTTCCGTAGAACTTCAGCTACACTATTAATAAATTCAAGAGCTGATATCATCACTTAAAAAAATCATGGTGGATGGAAATCTTCAACGGTAGTTGAAGGCTACATCGAGGAGTCCATAAGTCGTAAATCAGTTAGCAAAAAAAATCTCCCTGCTACAAGTACAAGTGCTGGAAGCAATTTTTTAAATAATTCAACCACTTTAGAGAATTCAATAGTTCATAAACCATATATTAGTGAAAACACAACCTACATAGACGAAGTAAATATTTCAAAACAAACAGGACAAAGCATATCCTTGCAGGCTGTTCTAATTTTGCCATAAATGTTTACAATAAATAAGGTTGCTTGTAAATAACCAACCAATAGATACCATATTATATTTTCTTCTAAAGTCTAAAATTCAATCAGAATAATATGTAAAGGGATAAGATTTATATTTATAAGGGATAGATAGTTCTCTATAAAATAGTATATTTTAGATTGCTTGAGGGCAAAGTACGTGGAAACACTGGTGTGCGTTAGCAAGTTTCCATACTCGTTAGATTTCTTTTTTTTTTGGCAATTGCAGTGATTTGCGACGCAACGACAACAAAAAAAAAACAATATTCTAGATGCGAATCCCTGAACTGTTGTCATCAGACGGAAACGCAATGCGATATCAATCCGACTGGTGAATGGAATCGCAGAAATGCCGTACTTTTGCGGTACGGACGATGCAAGGCCTCCGGCGATCAAAGCGATAATGCAGCGTCCATTATGGGCCTCAGGGCTATTCCAGCATTACTGATAGTTCCGTTTCGGGTTTCTGGAATGGGTTTATTGCCCATTTATGCTAGCCGCCGGTACAGGGTGGCTCAGGTAAATTCGATATTACCTATATTTCGAAAGTAAGGTCGGTGGGCACGGTTAATAATTGACGAAATGTGAATAGTGTTACTTATAATGGGAAAACCATTCACCAGTACATATATGTGATGCTTTCCTCTTTCTTCAAATTATTATGGGCGGTTCAAGTCTAATGTTTTAAATTCAGTAACACTATTTTGAAAAATTAGGCTCCAGAGCCTTGATGATCACGGATTAAATTTACATTTAAATTCATAAAACCACAAGGTGATTACAGAGGTAGGGTAAAACTATATAATTTGGATATATTGGCAGCTACAGGCTGTCTGATTACGATTTCAAAGAAGAATTACTATAAAATTAAGGAACTTAATAAATTTGGTCGCTAATATCCGATGAACGGTTACCTTTTTTATATAATACAATGTATGAGCTGAATTTTGTATTTAATTTAGACCGAAGTATTAATATCCGATGAACAGTTTGTCTAGGACCAGCTCCGATCCTAAATTTGTTCTAAAATTGTTGAATTTCGTACAGAAAATCAAAAAACGGTGTAGCGCAGAAACGTGTTATAAAAGGCGCATAAGACTTTTCTCCATTCATATTGTAAAATTTAATGCAAATTTTCTGATTTAAGCAAAAATAAGTAAATAATCGGCGACGATGTAGCCTTTGTGACAGGTGACAACAGACTAAACATCCGATTTCGCTAATAATGTATAGGTACTTTCAAACATATTTACCAACACAACAAGGAAAATATTGGACGAATCAGACTAACACAACCCAAGATATTACCCGCATTTCTTCTAATCAACATCAGCAACAATACGTCGTTCTACTGTAACTAACTTGAATTTACTCAGTTTGTCTCAGACCATACTGATAGTGAAGGTCAAGTAGATGTAATATAATATACAGATTTTGAGAAGGCTTTTGACAAGGTAAATCACTATTATTACAGAAATTGAAATCATTTGGATTTGATGATTCTTTGCTACAAAATCTTATCTTGAGCGTCGTGAGTGTGTATATTTTTATACCTCCTTCAGAGGTACCTCAAGGGTCTAACTTGGGACCAATCCTGTTTATTCTTTATATAAATGATTTCTTGTCAACTTTGCAGTGTAATCACCTTCTTTTCGCAGATGATCTAAAGCTTTTTCGTAACATTAACTGTTATGATGATTGTCAAGCATTGCAGGAATTTTTGAATAGAATACAGGTGTGGTGTAAAGAAAACATGATTTCTATAAATTTTGATAAATGTAAAGTTTGCTCTTTCAGTTTTTTTAAAATATATAATTTGATTAGATTACAATCTAGATTTAAAGTCATTGACATGCAGCAGTATCTAATATTAAAGACTTAAGGGTAATATTTGATACTAAACTTTCATTTCCGAACGTATTAATAGAATATCTAGTACCGCCTTTAAAACTTTGGGCTTTATTGTCCGTAACTCTACATTGTTTAACAATATTAGTGCTCTGAAATGTTTATACTTTTCCTTAGTCCGTTCCAGATTAAAATATGCTAGCCTTATATGGTATTCGTGCTATTAAGTTAATATTAATCATCTTGAAGGTGTTCAACGTCGCTTTTTAAAATTCATGGTATATCGTGTTGATAATGTTTATTCTGCTAGAGGATTTGATCATAGCCTCCTGTTGCAGAGATTCGGCATTAAATCGTTGCAGTTGAGGAGAGTTCTCACAAGTCTATCTTTTTGTTTAAAATATTTCATTGGGCAATAAATGCAATATTATTATTATTATTATTATATTACAAAATTCCCGTTACTTATGTACAGGATAATCAAGCATAAACGTTAGATTTGATTGTAACTTTGTTATTTTAGGAGATATAGGAAAATTGATATGTACATTCATTGACTAATTTGTCAAAAGGATTTCGATTTTTTATAAAAAAAACAATCGAGCCTCCACTACTGGAGTATTGATATCAACATAACTTTTCCTTATAAAACACTCTATTATTATTATATTTTTGGCTTCCCCACTTATTCCCGATTGCATTGATAGAAACATGTAATGGGTTATCTTTTACTGTTCCTGTGATATTGCTGATTAAGTAATTCTATAATTAAAATTTTATTTTTTTTATTATAAAGAATGCTAAACTATATTTGAATTCGTTTTATGGAGCAATTTAAAGAATAAAGTTTATAAAAATTGTTTGAACTCATTTCCTTGCCCTTCTTTGCAAATCCTATATAACTTTTTTCCAAATTATTTATACAATTATTATGCATCATTTTTGAGTATTTGTTTATGTATCTATAGTTTTTTGTATTTTATCTTAAATTTCTAAAAAAAATCATTAATTTCGTGACCCAAAAGATCTAACAAACATTGGCCGTTTAAATTTTCCTAGCAGCACCATACGATGGCCGGTGAATAGTCCAGACTTAACACCACCTGACACATTTTTGTGGAACTATTTAAAGAATAATCTATATAAAAATAGACCAACCACTATTTTAGAAATTCAAGGTAGAATACAAGAAGCTCTAAATTACATAAAAACCAACACCCAAAAATAATAATTATTTAAAAATCGATATAGGTTTTGCATAGAAAAGCAAAGAACTGTACTTGAATAGTTTTTATAACTATTATTTAAATTGCTCCTCTATACATTGGATTCGAATACAGTTTTATATTTTTTATAATAAAAAAAATAGATTTTTAATTATGGAATTACTTAATCATCAATACAAGGTGTCCCGAATTTATGCATCAAGACTTCAGGAGGTGATTCCTCACAAGAAATTATGGTCAAGAAGTCCTATAACAATTTTTCGAAAACTCAATATTAACGGAGATACAGGGTGTTAAAGTTAAAATCTTATTTTCGATATTTGTAAATAACTTCTTAAGAAATTCAAATATTTACATAAAATTTGTAAATCGGAGATTTTTGCGGACGAAAAATTCAAATATGTTTCTAATTTTGACGTCACTAGTAGAGGGCGCCACTTATGGCACATCATGTTTCTTTCAAATGACAGAACTTTTTTGCTGCTTAGTGTATCCATCTGACTATTGAAACAATCGATTGTCCTACCTGTTATATCTGAAAAATGTATATCTTATTGAAGTCGTTAGGAGTAACAGTTTTCGAAATAATCTTATTTGATATTCAGTGCACCGATTGAAAACTGTTTCGGTTTCAGTTAAAGTGCCTTTTCTACTAAAACTACAGCAAAATGTTACTTGAAAAAGTTGTTCAGAACGCTAAATTACGGAGATGTGCAAATTTTTTAAAAAATCGTTTGCTTTGATGAAATCTTTGTGATTTGTTGAAAAATGGTTTCATCAAACCTCGCCGATCTTCTTCAGTCTTGACGCATAATTTCCGGACACCCTGTATATCGAGAATAGTAAAAGATAACACATTACATGTTTATATCAAAGCAATCAGGAATAGTAGAGAATCCAATATCATAACAATATAGAGGCTGTTTCATAAGAAAAAAACCATGTTGACATCAATATCTCTGTAGTACTGCGCTACTCGATTGTTTTTTTGATAAGAAAATTGAAATTGTTGTTAAAAAAGCATGTATCAATTTTCCGATATATCCCAAAATAACGTAAGTATTCACCCTGTACATAAACACAATAAACACACAGATACAGCCACAGAGCTGCACGGTTTCAACGGCTCAACGCTTATTAAAACTATGTTGTCCCGGGGGTTAATTAATATGGCTCCCTATTACAGGATTATTATTAATAATATCACTGGGTGCGTCCGGAGATGATTTGCTGTGGCCGCCGGCCCCGGAACCACGTTAAGCTCTTATTAATAAAATGAACTAGCATAACGTGGGGGTAGTGCACATCGCTAGAACAAATCACTTCTGCCGCAAACTTCCATAAAGTTGATTCATTATAAAGAGCAACGGATGTTGTAACTAAGTTATATAGAAACGAATTTTTATGATAAGGATTTCATATTTGATTAAATTAGGATTTAAAAATATATTATAAGTTTGTACAAAACGTTACAGATAAGATGGAAATCCTATGGGCAGGTGACAGATCTAAACATGTAACAAAATATTCATAACAAAACACTGGCGACTTCGCCATTTTCTCGATTCGATCTTGAAATATTTTTAACAAATTTTATTTTGGCTGATTTCAATTAAGAAAAATGAAGATATAATCAGATTCTCTCACCTAAGTACATTTCTGAAAATAAGTTTTTACAGAGGAAGAAATATATTACTTTCTAAGTACTGCAGATGATGAAACATATTTAGTCATGAAGTGCTACGATGATCAGCATTTTTGGGGCCTGTCGTCGCAAAGAATTAACTAAGCTAATGGATCATATTACATACTCGTACGACCTCTATCCATAAATTGTGATTTCGTGCACGAAAATAAAAATTATTAGAGACTTTGTGGCAAATATCAACTGTTTGAATATTTTTCCAAAATACGCTGAACTTCATCCTCCTAATGAAACTCACAGGCGGTTTTTTGTGTTGTACAAACAAGGAAAATGTACCTCCCAGCCTGTCGCAGTTAATACTTTTGGAAGAATTCCAAAAATGTTTGCAACAAAGCTTGAATTGAAGAAACCGAAGAATGCACTGGACATCAGCTTCTGGTACACAAATTTCTAAATGTAAGTGTATTATTGTTTATAATAAATCTTAGGTTTTATAATACTTTTCTAATAATAAATAAATCATTCATCTAAACAGAGGGGCTTTATTTAACAGAAACATGTTAATAAGTCGTTTTTTTTTCATTACAGTCTGAGTACGAACCCATAGAACTGTAAAATTTATATGTACAAAATATTATTCTCTACGTAAATCTTAAATTTAGTGCCATTTTAAGAAAGAAAAGTGTTGACTTATGTTTAAGAATGCTTGGATGCCAAGAATATGAAAATATTTATATCAAATATACTATATTGCTGAATTAATACATAAACTTGAATGAAGTTTAAAATTTTATGTTTATTATTATACTTAATACAGATTAGATTTTTTCCGTGTATCTTGTGTTCTATTTCTACCTATTATAGTTGTGTAATAACTATGTTGTTAGTCTCCTTTTGGACTTATTATTTAAGTCAACTTTAAATACACATTAATTTCCACACACTTTTTCTAATGAAAGGCATTTCTCTTGCTAACAAAATTATCAGTTGAGATATAAGTGGTCTGCTACTTCCTGCTCGGCCTAAGCGGCTAGACTTGCAGGAAGCGACCTACATTGCAGTAGATACTTAACTGCAGACCTTTCGTCCTGGGCGAAGCGCTATTTAATCTATAAATGATACTGCAGGAAACAACTACTCCGCGGGCTAATGCCCTGACAGATACTGTAGGTGTAATTCAATGCCGGTCGGGGCATTAGCTCGCGGAGCAGTTATTTCCTGCAGTATCATTTATAAAATTACCAGTGTTAACTTAATTCTGCTTTCATTACTAATGAAAAATACATGGGTACATATTGTGGGTTCAATTAGTTTTACACAAAACTTATTAATACCTAATAAAAAAAATTGTAAATAAAGAAATCTCATTTGAAATGACGTCTGGGTAATGAGAAACCAGTGGCAAGAAATTCAAACTACGTTCCCGGTCCCCACATTATTATCTTGGCGTTTCGACTACGCCGGCTAATTAAAACTATCCTGTACATCTGCCTTAATTAGCACGGTCCCGTATCCGCGTTGATGCATCGCGTAGGTTCGCTATTAATCATCGTTTATTGTACCGGTCCCATCCCGGTCCCGGTCGATGGTTTTTGGTTCGAGAACTCGCCTGCGACGAGTGTAATTGAAATTAATTTCTTATTCCTCGAGAGTATTATCGTGCCGTCCTGACGGCGGACGCGCGGGACGGCCGCTAATGAGTGTCGTTGTGTGTAAAGTTGTGAAATTGGGTTTCATTGTTTCGCGGGAAACGATTCTGTTGTTCGGGTTCGTGACGGTCGTTCGTCTTTTTCGGCCTGCCCTTTTGTCGGCCGGTCACGTGGAACTCTTGTATTTTAATTATCGCGTTGTTTGACGTTATTACACGGTGTCCCCACACTGAAAGAAATGCTGTTGATACTGTTGCTATAAATCTCTGCTTACAGTTTGATGTGGTAGATTTACATTTGTAAAAGCGTTTACTATTCTTTTTCCTTATAGTCCAGTCATTTAAGGTTTTATCTGCGGAAAAATTCCTAGTGAGCTGAATTTTTGTATACACCTTTATTACGACGTTGTAATGAAGATGTGAAAGTTTTTTTTATTAAAGAGTGGATAATTTTTTATTTGAATACTGAAAAATACAGAAGAAACAAACTTTAGTATATATTTTTTTTTGTTATTCATTGTCAATATCTTCAGTTTCTATATCATTAACAATTGCTGACAAAACGCCGAGTGGACTTATTCCTATATTTAAATCGACATCATCATTTTCATCATTGGTTGACTCTGCGTTTAAGCATGACTGGCCACGGAAATGTCCACAAACTTTTGAACATCTTAATCCAATTTTTTTGCATCCACATTTGCCGCCATAACCTTTTGTTCAATTATAAAAGATTGTGTTCAATAGATCATCGGGTGCTGGTGGTAATAAAGTTGTTATTACCGCAATTCTCAAATTGTTCGTATAATTTTTACGACAATTACTATGAACATTTACAAAAGTCACGGTACTTAAATATTCAATATTACCATCACCTCTAGCGATACTAGCATTTCTTAATGTTTGTAGACCACGCCTAACTTCTACTACATCACCATCCGATAACAATTCATTGCATATAAAACATGTATCACTCATTATGAAAACTGTTCAAGAGCATGAAACTACTAAAATAACGTCTTTAACACTCAAGAAATAATTTTCAACTGAGCTAAACACAGTCCGACAGGCCGACATCTGCCAGTGTAGGTCGTTTGTATAACATTTAGTAGATTTTACTGAGTTCCCAAATCTCTACAATATAAGTATATTTTACTTACAAATATGAATAAAAAGCAATAGAGTTTATGCCTTGGTATATGATACACAATACCGTATGTGAGTGCATTCTAGTCGCTTTCTCAGCGCTCTACTCCGAACACAGTTAATATTACAGAAAAATGCAAGAGGCATTTTGATAATTTCACGATAAACAATTTTTATAATGACCTCTATTGACCTCCGATATGATATACATTACCGTATGTGAGTGCATTCTAGTCGCTTTCTCAGCGCTCTATTCCGAAAACAGTTAATATTACAGAAAAATGCAAGAGGCATTTTGATAATTTCACGATAAACAATTTTTATAATGACCTCTATTGACCTCCGAGCAATAGGTGGCGAGATATTTGCGAAAAACTGATTTTCGTGACCTTTTGACCTTTATAACTCTTTTAGCCGGCACGATATCAATGTCGATGTTTCACATCTTCATTACAACGCCGTAATAAAGGTGTATACAAAAATTCAGCTGACTAGGAATTTTTCCGCAGATTGAGGTTTAAAATGCCTAAAATGACTGGACTATTAGTGATGTCCAGGTATTTAAAGTAAAATGAGGTTCAGAAAAGTTGATATGTTGCTAATTTAAGGCGTGTCACAAAAAAATTCAAAAAGAGCTGTAGAGTTATATCGAGAAAGGTATTCAGAGCGCCTCATTCCTGATCATAGAACCTTTAAAAGATTAAAGGCGACCTTGTGACGCAATGAAGATGCATTTTCTGTTCAGAAGAATCAAATAATTGACCGAAGGGTAAGAACAATGTTAATACAGCTAGACTGTTACAGCATTACGAACAAAATTCACGAAATTCTATGCGGCAGGCTAGCCGAGAACTGAATTTTGATAAATCAACCGTTCAATGAACTTTAAAGACCAATCGACTAAGACTACAAAATTGACAATTTGGGGTATTTGTCTAAGTGTCACAATTAAAACAGACTAAATTTTATAGGTCAAATTGAAATAAATATATAAACTGTTGAGTAGAATGTTTTCGGCACGTTCTTTGTACGTCAGTAATGGTTTGCCAAACAGGCGCAGCAAACACTATACTGGTCCATTGAAAGTCCCCCGCATTGTAAATCCAGTCCAAAACCAAGGCCATTTTGGAGTAAATGTATGGTGCGGCATCGTCGGTAGGCGTTTCATTGGGCCTTATTTTTATGAACATTTTTTAACAGCGGGAGTTATCTAAATTTCCTAAAAGAAGAACTTCTTGCGCTTCTGGAGAATGTGCCTTTATAGCTGCAATGGAACTCTTGGAAGAGAAGTTGGAATTAAACAGACTCTCCGGGTTGCACACGTTTAATATGGTTTTCAAAAAAGATCATCTAAAATACGACATGTTACATACAAATTTGCTTTAATAAATAAGTTTGACCAACAGGTGGTAGATTAATTATTTATACACACCTAAAATACCACAGACGAAAAATGAATAATTCTTAGGATTTTTCAATTACAACCACAAGTGGCATCTAAGAGAACTTTGTACAATATGTTAGTAATATTAACTGGATCTTCAACCAGAGCTTGGCATAAAATAGTAAAAAGCTAATAAAAAAAAAGCATTCGCCTATCAGTACTGTTTTTCTTTCTCCCTCGTAGTCGACGCGTTTAAATTCAAAATATATAGGTATGAAATAAACAATAATTATGGGTGACCTAATGAACAGCTACAAGCAAATGATTGTCGAATCTAGGCAACCCGAAATATACTGAAGTAAAATGTTTAATCTAAACCGAAATAAAACACCTAATATTAGTAATATTTATATTTGACAGGACAGACGACAGAACAGTGACAAGACAAAACAACTGATGAAAAATTGTGTTTTGTTACATAGCTAAAGAGAAACCTATGGTTTCGGCACGACAAAGCTCCACCCCAAAAGGCCAGGATTGTGCAGCAATAATTAGATAACACTTTCCCAGAAAAATGGATGCCCGGAAAGTCACCAGATCTAATACTCTTCAATTTAATTGTGATATCTATCCAAGTATTAGGCTTTTTGATATATCTAAGAATTTGTATGCTATTAGTAGAATAGATTTTTTTATTAGGAAAAATAGAAAATGAAAAGTATTATTAATATTAAAGAAGGGCACTAAAATTAGAATAATAAATAGTATTTCTTAAAGGTATTCTTATTGTTAAAATTAAATAGTTTTTAAAACATCAAAATCAATAGTTTTCTTTATAATAAAATAAAATTAAATTCAATAATAGAAATTCTCTTGTACGACCTGACGATGAGGTGTAAAATATGAACTCGAAACCGGTTGCTGTTAATAAATAAAGGATTGTGTTATAGGACTTTTCTTCTTCCTTTTGAATTTTACATGTATCAATTTTGAATAATTTAAGTAAAGGATGATTAAAACAATTTTATCATACACCATTTTCTGCCCCTCCCCACCAGAAAAACAACCCCCTTATTTTCGTTTGTCGTAATGCGTATGTTTGAGGAAAAGCAATTTGGTTAAAGGCAAACACACTACACGATGCAGCAATGAAGGGGAGTCAATGGAATAATTAGATAACGACTGTGAGTACCCAATTTGCAATTACGTTGTTGGACTAACTACTTTAAGAAATTTATGTACTCGTGTGAAATAATGGCCTTCTCTCATGTCAGCGGGAAAAGAAAATTACGTAGCGATAATGCAGAACTGAGTTGAGACTGATAATTTTGTTAACAAGAGAAATATGCCTTTCATTAGAAAAAGTGTCTGTGAAAATTATGATAATACCATCAAGGAAATGCAGCATGTAGACTTAAATAATAAGACAGAAAGGAGACTAACATAAGAGCTGCTAGGACAGCTATAATAGGTAGAAATAGAATACAAGATACACGGAAAAATCTAATCTGTATTGAAGTATAATAATATACTTAAAGTTTTAAACATAATTCAAGTGTATATGTATTAATTTAGCAATAAAGTATATTTGACATAAATATTTATATATTTTTGACATCCAAGCATTATTATACTTAAGTCAACACACAAATTTTATGAAAGTTGCGCGTGCAGGTGGATCGCCAGGTTCAGCATGTGGCCGCAAGATGTAGTTACACATTGCATTACGTCTACTCAGAATCGCTTCTGTCTCATAAGTCGTCGGTTGCCTCGCCTCTAATGACATACTCAACACAAACTCAAAAGCAGTATATGTCTAGTGAGACCCTTATTACATTGATATTTTGCTACAAGTCTTTCATTCGTTATATAAATAATTAAATACAACTGAGTAAGACCTAATGATATACGAGTATATCCGTGACGCAGTCTTTTTGGACTATAGTTTATATAGCAAACTAGGGTTATTTTTCATATGTCGGTTTACTTTCGGGACATCCTGTATATACTGCTTATTAGAAATCATTTCCAAAATATAACACATACACTCAAAGACCAACGCTCATTCACTTTTCGCTAGACGATGAAGCAGATTAAAACAATAAAAATTTATATTAAAAAAATTAAAGTTATTTCCTTTAAATAAATATTTAATTTGATATTTCATTCAAAACATTTAGTTTTGTTCATGTTTAGTTTCGAATACAAAGTTGGTATTCAAAAGCGTCAGAAGTGGGATATGACACGTATCTATTAAATTATTTGTATACGATTCAAGTATACTTTTGTTGTCCGCTGATAAATAGCAACTGTTCCATTATGCATCGGTTTGGAAATTGATTATTTAACTATATATGCCTCGCCGATATTCATTTGTATACGTTTGATTTACCTCCGGGATAATTAATATGGATACATAGTTGACATACGCAAAATAAACAGCTATATTAATCCGATAATTCGAATCTCCATGTAAACCGATACCGTTCCTTTCGCAAAAAATGGACGCAAATACCCCGAGGCCGCAACCAAAAACCGAACATTAAATCAATTTTTAGTAGTTAGTAGATTACAGGGTGTCCCAACTTCCAAGAGATAGAAGGATGTAGCTTTCACAACATCGTACTGATAAAAATTATTAGCGATATTACACGGTGGATTGTTGGTTATTTATTGCCTACACTGACAAAAATGGTGGAAATTTACACGCTTTTTTATGCTCTTTTTACATAATATTTGTGTATGTATGTTTGCCTAATGTAATGAGGAAATTTCATAAATAATGTGGTAATGCAATGTACTACAATCGAACTATTTCCTTCTATTCTTAACTATTTAGAAATAAAAATATTACTTTATAGTGTATTTATTACTGAATTCTAATAATAACACCTACTGTTTTTCTAATAATTTGTTAGTAAGAGATATTATTTATATTAAACTGTGAAATTCGACGTTTAATACATTTGCAATTTTTGAGAAAGAAAACAGAGATGTTGCTCAAAACGTAAAAAAAAACGGAAGTGCTAGATAGCGATGTGATTTTTGTTATTTTTCAATTATCTGCTTTTTCAGTGTGAGATTTTTTGGTTAGGCAAATTTAGTTTCAAGCATAATCCTTGACTGATCCTATTGGAGCAAATGTTTATTCAATTAGTCTTTATTTTTGCAGAAGTGTGGAAAAATACCCAATTAGACTAAAGAAAAGCAGAGAGGTCTATGAACATTTTGATCTATTTTCTACTTCTATCTTGTTTCCGAGATATCTTGCATTTACAACTGGAACACCCTGTATAGTCGAAAGAAAGAGATTATCCACTATGAAATTGCAACAAATAAATTGTGAATGGTTTTATTTCATGCAAATTTGCGAAGAGGTTTAGCTACTTACTAAAATGTTTTAGCATTTTTCTAAAATTTACAAGTAAATGGCTAGTTAGCGTTAATGGTGCATAAGGAGACGTGAAACGTTTATGTCTGTTAACATAAAGCGTTTAACCCATATAAATTTTATTTAGAGAAAATGTGGATTCAGGCCATTATCTCCTAGAGCTAACTTTATGTAAAATACGTTAAGCTTAAAAAGTATAAAACTGGGATTTACTTAAAGACCCTTCCAAACGAGAATGAAAAGAACGTATCCTTACAGAAAAGTTACTTCACTTTAATGTACACAATATTTACGGTTGCGAAATTACATAGGTATGAATTTTACAGTCTTCAGCTATATTTTGATTATAGGTACGAAATGTAATTCGAAATTCGAATTAATAGGTACCTATACAGGGTGTCCGCGCAGAAAATTTAGAGGGTGATTTTTTTCAAATTTGGCACACTGGTTACTTTTACAAAAATGCAGTTTCAGGTAAAATATTTCTAAAATTACAGCGCCCTAAAGGAAATAAAGAGTACGTGCTATGTGTAGAAATGATTATAACTTTTGTGTCTTTAACGTCATTAAGATTTTGATGACATTCCTTTAAAGAGTGAAAGTTTATATACAAATTTGATACATTTGCTTGAAGTAAAAAAAAACAACCGTTTACGAAAAAATCGGCATTTAAGTTTTTCTGGCATACTGATGAATCTTATTTCTTTTACGATTAAGCAAAGTATACATTGAAAACAATTGCATGATAGCTGTCATATTGTTTTGACGGTAATTTCAAATCTTCTTCGTTCATAGGGAGCAAAAGCAGAAACGCAACTTTTATCAAAAAAAAAATAGACATTTAACTAATTTATTCTAACCCTGGCAGAACAATTTCCGGACTGGTCGCCACGTCGTCGGTTTGGTTTCCTTACATTTCCAGACACATATGATAAAGTAAAGCTTCTGATGAAGATAGCGATATGTCAAACGTGAAATGTCTCGTGCGACTTTAATTTCAATTGCAGTACAATATTTATAACGCACATGTGTAGACAAGCCTGCGATTTACTGCTAAAATTACAACTGAAATATAATTATTACAATATATATTATGTAAATAACAGGACTTGAGGTATTATTTCAATTAATATTGTAAATTTCCCTAATATTTGTAAAATTAAAAGAGATAACTATAAAATTACCATAATTAACATAGTAAATATTATGTCAATATAAATAATTTTAGTTTTTCTTTAGTTTCATTGGGTTTTTGCCACACTTCTGAAAAAATAAAGATTAATTAAATAAGCTCATTATTTTTTCAGAAGTGTGGCAAAAACCCAATAAAACTAAAGAAAAAACTAAAATTATGCCACAAATAAATAGCTTCAGAAAATAAATAATTTATTTGAAATTTTATAGACATTTTTGCAGTGCAGCTGTATTTTTTATACGAAGTGTTCATTCGATTGGCAACATTTTAATAGAATATTCCTGAACAAAAATGACCACAAAGCACTGTAGAGTAAGGACAGCTGACTTTTTCTTATACAGTATAAATATAACTATCTTTAAGTATGTACGTCAATTATTGATGTTTGTAAATATAATACTATTAAATTAAAACTTTGTCAAAACTTGGTTGTATATTTTTTGTAAATTTCATGCAACTTTCCTGGAATTTTCCAGAAATTACTCGTACAAACGTCTCATAGCCAAAAAAATTTTTACCTAGATTCGTCATAAATTAACTGGTCATGGTTATTATAAACTGCTCCATTTTTGTTTATGTACTCAAATATCAAACAAACACTAGGTACAGAAAAACGAAAGGCACTAGCCGCACTGCTATCACTACTGCTCAGAATAATTTGAAGTTAGCAGTAGCAGGCCATGGATGCAATGTTGTCGTACGTTCCAGTACATTACAGTTTTAAGGATTTCTTGGAAAACCTCTATTGTTTACTTCATTAACACTGATAAAAAAACAAATTACGTTACAGGTCATAGGAACTTTTACTTAACCTTAGTTGTAAATTAGTTTGTAATTTCGTAACACAGATTTGCAGTTGCATTTTTATTTTTTAAACGTATTTGTAGAACTATTAGTTTTATACACTTTTTCAGTTTGTTGCTTTGTTTGGTCGTATATACAAGTTTATTTAGTATCGGCACTTATATTATGGACATCCTGTATATTAATAATATAGTAGTTTCCAAAAATATTTTTTACTAAGGTTGCTGGATATACGTGGATGATTATATGTTGGTATAATTTTGTTCAAAAGTGAATTTTCAAAATTATTTAATAATTTCATTATGCCAAGTATGTCTTTTTTCGTTAGAAAATTTAACTAGATTAATTTATAATTTAGATATGTATTGTATGCAACTATACATATATGGCTTAATTAACAGAAATTATAAAAAAAATGATTCGAAATATGTACCTTTAAACTAAAGTAAATCAATTGCTTACATCAAAGTAATAACAAGTATTTCTTCCGATATAGCTTACTTATGTAGATTACATCAATTTTTCATTATACGGCATTTCACTTTATCTAAAATGCAGTGACAGATTTCTTGTGTCATCCTTGTATATTGAAAATAACTTTCTTTGAAATTTTTAATAAATGAATTCTGAATAATTTCTTCTATTGCGATTAATAGGGTGTCCAAATTGTTTTCTCTTTGAATTAGTAATTGTAGAATCCAAAACGATCAGTTCATCGTCAGAAGCTGTTATTTGTCCCTTCCCGCTTTTAACAGCTTCTACTGTGTGCAGTCTCCGCGCGAGAAATCGGCGCCGATAAGCGCGAGTTACCGGTAAGCGAGAAACCGCTTCCACTCTGTACCCTAAGGTTGTAAAAGTTCCCAAACAAATATTCTTAGCCAAGATCGATAACAGACTGAAAAAAGTGCGAAACAAAGTGAACAATGGCGCTAATACGTGACAAATCCCACTCCTGATGGCGAGTAAACACCGCCTCGCCGACAAACAAACTGTCTATAATTAAAATTAAAGTCTGGCCAGCCTGGAGCCCAGACGGATGATACATAACACCCCAAAGACAATATATGTGGATAATCCCACCTGTATTACTTACTAGACGAGGGCCGGCCATCTCTCCCGGCCTCGGGGACGGCGCGGATATTTCATACGAGTATGAGATCGCTCACCTGTAACAAACAAACACGTTAGTCTACGGAGGCATTAAGTACTTTGGACGTGCCGACCGCTCGATTAATACATTCCGACGGGTTGTATCACTCCTTTGTGGACGAATTAGAACGGATTAATGAAATGATTTATATCGGTCGGCTTGCAAATGTCCCCGACTACATGGGGGGAGGTGTTTCTGTTTAGTGAAATATGTTCTCCTGTATTTACACCAGTAAAAACGATACACGTTCTTCCTCAGAGGAGTAATACATCTGTCAGAATTGGAACGGCAAAATTACATTTCGATACACTGAGAAAAAATTATTACTATAAGGATTATTATAACCTTAATTGAATTTGTGAATACTACAGGGCTAACTATGACTAAGTACAAATATTTTAAGAGAGGGATAGAGTAAATTAAGAATTAACGGGATCACCCTTCAAAAAAATTCCAAACTAAAAATAAAGTGAAAAAAAATTGTTTCGAAATTATATTAAATCCTTATTTAACGCCGCCTATGCGACCGTCCGCCGCACACTTACAGAGTCAGACTAGGCAACCAGCAACACTACGGTAAAATTCCCGTCATGTCATAATTTAATTCCTGCGTTTACCATGTATTTACGTTGTAATTTTGTGTTGTTCTTCAGTATTTAGTGCCCTTTTTAATTTTTAAACGTTTTAGTTAGTCATCAAATAAAGGAATTTGTGTCGAGTGCTGATATTTTTCCACAATATAGTTCACCGGTTTGTTTTTCTAGGTTATGGGACAAGACTGCCGCGATTACAAAGTTTTCTATTATGTATTCCTTTCGTTCGATTTTATTATAATAAATAGGCATTTTATCTAGCTGCACCTACGGGAAGTGTGTTTTATCGGTAGTGAGTGGTTGTAAAGAATGAAAATGTTGTAGTTTTGCCAGTTTGTAACAAAATAATGAAAAACGAATGCAAAATAGTAGAGCTAACTGGATTAACTGTTACCTATATATCAGGTATTATTACTAATAAGAACGTTATTTTTTGTCGTTTCTGCAGAAATGCTACAAAACACGACTGCATGGTAGTAGATATTGTTGACAGATGTAAGCTTTATCCATGGATCTAAGCCATCTCAGTCAATGCTTATTGCGAAAAATCGACTTTCAATTATGCCGTTTGTTTAAAGAAGATATAACTGAATTAAATAAACCTTTACCGTCCTGCAGAGGGACAATTTGGACATCCGAAATGGACTTCTACAACCTTTTATTTGACAATTCTGCTTTTCGTAACATATATCACGTTTGTAAATCAACGATTTTACCTATGTTCATAATGTTCTCACAACTTATATAAAAAACTATAGCGCTTCTAATGATATACGCCAATTTTTGATAACTTAAAGCGACTTCGAGAAAATAAGTGCCAAAGTCTTTACAGTAAATTTGTGCATTAAAATCTTCACAATGCGGAGAGCTATTATAATTATTGAAAATTGAACTATGGCTATATATCAAGGCAAATGAAGTCAAAAGTATAGAACAGTTTTTTAGAAAAGTTTACTTCGCTTGGTGTTGCGGTTTTCAAGAAATTCAATTTTGCATGCGCGCCGTGTGACTACTTAAGCTTATACTTGCGGTGCAGAATATGTTTTAGGAAATATGACATTCATTCAACGGGTTTGAAAAACCTGTATTTTGCACAAAGATGAAAATTTTTTAGTCAAGAAAATAAGTTCATATGGGATTATCAATATAATATGATCTCTGACATTAAAGAAATCTACAAAATATTCTATATTTTTCTAATAATAAGCAAATTAGAGCGGATATTATAATGCGCATCCAAATTCAAGTTGAATGTTAAGTGAACAGCAGAACTAATTTTTTTATGTTAGTAAGTTACTGCAATTTCTTTTTTGAAATTTTAATTTCTGAATAAATAAATACATGATGAAACCTACTTTTGATTTGGCAATACAAATTTTCATGTGTATTATAGACAGTTGTTGTAAAATATGAAAAATTAAGTATATTTTTTTTGTAGCGAGACTTACTACATTAAGAACAAACGTATTGAACTGAAAAATTAAATTTTATTTTCAACTTAAAAATCTTAATACTTGTTTATAGAAACAAGTATTAAGACTTGAAAAGAAAATTCTCTGATAAATTCTAATTTGCAACATATTGTTTTATTTAATTTTTCATATTTTACGGCTGTGTGTATTTATAAACATACAACCAAAAGTAATTTTCATCGTCGATTATATAAAAATTAAAATTCCAAAAAAGAATACATAGTAACAGGAAAGTGTAACTTCCATGCACTAAAAAAATATATTAATGTTTTCATAAAGTAATTCTGCTTCAATACATAAGCTAAAGTAGTAAAATGAGCTCTTATACAGGGTGAACCTTAAATAGGTACAAATATTTTAACTGCTGGTGTAGTTCGTCATATAGATCAGTCTAGTGAAAGCCATTATTAAAAATTTCTAATATTTACGGAGATATTAATTTTTTTTTAAAAATACCCACATTTTGAGGACCGCTCTCATAACCAACCTAATGAACCATATGATTTGTTGCGAGGTTGCCATATCTCCTCTAATATAAATATTAAGTTTCCTTTAACGTAATAGTAAAGTAATACGGTTAAATTTTATTTTAAAAATACTTGTTTGAAGCATAAGTACAGTAAAGTTGGGTATGTAGTATGATACGCAGTATTATTAATATAAATTTTAACTGCTTAACTGACCTTACTATAAACGATTAAAAATGAATTTCCGCAAGTTAAATACATACTACCATAATACTACATACTACCAAACTTGCTATAGACATTTAAAAAACTGGATAATATCTTTATAACTGTTTGTTTGATTTTGTGCCATATTAATATCCCGATAGCTACGTATACATAGCGACGCTGAGGAGACTGATGTTGTTCATTTATGAGAAGGCCCGTCGTAATTAGCAAAACATACAGCGTACTTTCGTAAGTAATTTTCCAGTTAAATAGACATACTGTCATTTTAGACAAAAATCAGATTGAAATTAAAAAATGACACGTTAACTAATATATCCACATTTTCAAGATTAGTTTACATTTAATGGGCTCATAGAGGGTGTTTCTCTACACGTGTAATTAAGAAAAATTCTTTGTTTCAATAAATAAATTTCAAGTGTCCCTTGTTTTTCCGACCTATGAAAACTTGACCTACATTTGGACATCTTCCTCACTTCGACTTGGACGGAACATATTTTTGCGATGCGTTTTATAGGCCCCTGCCCCCTATAGCTTTCGAAGGAGGAGATACACTCGATAATAAATAATACACCGAAGAATATCAACAGACGTAGTCCATAAATTCGAAGGGAAGCGTCTTACTCTCGAGTCACTATATAAAACAGAAATATAGATACCATCAAAACCGTAATATACTTTATTTTCTCTATTTCTCGAGTGTATAAAATATAGTAAAGAGTACTTTTCGTGTAAGGTCGTAAAGTAAGTAGGTCGTCGCTGTATACCTATATATATATTACCCTCCTTCCTCCGGGCATGTCGCTGCTTGGTCCTTAAACACTATTTCTTAATACGTCAATAAAACTTCGCGAGTCCTTATGCAGTCGGTACAAATTATTGCCTCCTAGAATGCAAGAATTGATTTCAGGGGAACGAAATTTTATTTATGCTAGTTTAATTGGTGCCGTAAATAAATGTATTCAGAAACGTGGCGTCATCAGTCTTTTCAAGTTTCCTCATTTTAAAACAAAGTAATGGCAAAATTGCATGATTTTTCCAAATACCTGCAGAAGAAACCCCTGTATATCCATGATCAACGTTGGCTTGTTTAAATTTATATTTCGGAAGTAACTACTCCCTCTCTGTTTTTGTTCAGGTGGTGTATAGATAAAATAGAAAGGATTTTCAAAAAGATTCGGGTTGTGTAAACGTTGTTATCTACGTAGGGACTATTGTAAAACGAGCAACACGATTAAATGTAAATTTCATTTGGAGAGGAGATAAATTCGGTAAAGTAATTTGTTGTGTCTCACAAAGGCAAGGATTAGTCGACGAGAATTGTGTTTAGTTTTTTGGGTTCATGTGTAGAGAAAATATTCGGCGTATGCTTATTGAATGCGTTATGTGTACGTGCCAGATCCTTTTAATATAACAGAACCAAGTTGAATTTTTTAAATTAAATTAATGAGAACCAAATCTATCCTAATTTTGAATATAACTTTTAACATATGCAACTTAATCTAACTTAATATTATGTGAAGATTTTTTTTAAATGTGATAGTGGACATTCATTGATAGCACACCAGATATATACCGCTTTCGAGTTTGTTAGATACATAATGTAACGGATTATCGCATTACCTACACAATATTTACACTATGTATGACCCACAAATGGTAGAAAAACGCAAAAATACAAGTAAAAAACCCTTATTTACATCACAAACAAACCGCGCTGAACGGCGTGTACCGTCACACCAATGATATCGCATTTTGTTTACATTCTCTGGCAATTTATTAATGATAATATTTTAATTATTATGTTATTATTGCGACCAGACACATATTCTGACTTTTCAATATATTTGAAAGATTACCGTGTAACATATTTCAAACCAATAAAAAATATCATGCCCATTATAATTATAATTAGGTTAAAGAATAAACTGTCTTTCTCTGTTATACAGGGTGAACCTTAAATAAGTACAAATATTTTAACTGCAGGTGTACTTCATCATATAGATAAGTCTAGTGAGTCATTTTTAAAAATTTCAAATATTTACGGAGATATATTTTTTTTAAATATCCACATTTTGAGGACCGCTGACCAGATAGACCACTGACGTAACCTAATAAAATAAACCATATGATTTATTGAAGGCGATGTTGCCATATCGTCTGTAAGATAAATAATTATTTAACGTAAATTTAATTTTTGCGGTATGTTTCTAATTTAAAAACACTTGTATTTAAGAATAAGTAAACTAAAATTTCCATAAACGATTAAAATATGAATTTCCGCACGTTCCGCAGGTATAGGAATGGCAAAGGGGAGGAGGTGGCCAGTAATATTTTCATAAATAAACATATTTGTTGGAGCCTATTCGAAGACATTAGTGTAACACTGGCAACGTTGTGGAACTCACATCCACCATGACTCCCGGATCAGCGGTCCTCAATAAGTTTTCTGTCGAAAAATCGCAAAATTTATTTAAAATTTGACTTTTATTCCTGATTTTTTTGTAAAAAAACTATTAATTGTGTGTTCTACACAGTGAACTGTACTGCTGGTTAAAATATTTGTACTTATTTAAGGTTCACCTGTATATTCTAAACTGATAATATTGTAACAGTACTGCATAGCAACATCTATCCACACACGAATTATTAAAACGACTAAAAATTCACGTTGTAGGCAACCTCCTGAGTACAACCTACCAAGTACAAATATTTTAAAAGGGGCTAGAGAAAAATAAGAGTTTACGAAATCGTCCATCAAAGAGGTTCCAAACTTATTTATAAAGCGAAAAAAACGTACTACTTGGTCTGGCGATCGCGACCAGGTGGATTATCTCCGTTGGGAAAAAACACAAAGAATAACAGAAATATATACGCAAATGTACACAAATACATAAAAACACTGCCACACGTTTACCGTCAAGGCATTATGGCAGTTGTACAACCGCACGGTAGTAGACATGTATAGCCATCTCTGACGATGACTGATTGTCATAGGCGCCGATTTTCCGAGAGAAAAGAGGGTTTTGCCCCATTTTTTAAATATCGAGCTAAAATTCTGGAATAAGATTTTTTATAATTCTGTACAATTTGTCAGTATAGGAAAATCAAATACTATTGGATTTTAAAATAAAGTCGACGCTTCGTTTTTTATTTAAACCACCACCTAAACTATGTAATAAAATTCTTAAGAATAATAATAAGAACGAAAATATTAGACAAAATAATATGGATGAAGTAAAAAAGTTTTTAAAATTCCATATGTTAAAGGACTTGAAAAATTAAAAAAGGAATTAAGTAATGATAATACACAGATTGTTTTCTATTACTCAAAAACAGTAGGCAACTTATATGATTCTATGAAAAATAAATTAGATTTAAATTATCAGTCAGATGTAGTATATAAGATACCTTGTAACGTTTGCAATAAAATATAATATATAGGACAAACAAAACAAAATCTAAAAACAAGGTTATATGAGCACCAATTGTCATACAAAGAAAAACATAGAAATAAAAATGAAAAGACGGCGTTGGCTGCACATCATTTTCATTTTAATTTTTATGAGAATCATGTTTTTAATTTTAGTTAACCCTGTATAACCAATGCTAAAGCGATCGTGGCTGCAGCGACATTTTATTGGGTCGACCGTAACAATTACGGAACGCAATTAGATCGCCTATCTTTTGCACAAAAGGCGTACGGCGTAATTAACTGACGTGTGATTCGCGACAAAATAAATTACGGCGTTGAAAAATATAAACACTGTCGACAAAGTGCATGCCATACTTCCTGAAAATCGTTCGCGATACGATGACGCCGGCTAACAAGCGATCGGCCGGCGTTTTATTGTGTGCCGTGCCTTTTTTTTTTTCGAATTATCCTTTTGTCGCTGTTTCACGCAAACTCACAGTTAGAGCGCATTATCGGGTAATACATTTATAATTACACGTTAACTCGTTAGGTTGGCGAAAAATCCGCTCAAATAGCCATTAATTTGCCGCATTAGCGCGGAAAGACCTTTCCAATTAGTGGAAACTGTCAAGTGTAAGTAAATCAGTTGTTTAAATGTTTTATTAAGGCATATGTAGGGCGAACTTTTAACGTGTACCTACTTATGTACATATATTTTAAGTAAACAGATACAGTCCAGCGAAAGCTATCAAAATTTGTTTCCTACGATGCGGAAAAGTGTACTTACCGCACGATTTTTGGGGCAAAAGTGGCATTTTTCTGCACTAGTGCGATAAAATGCGCTTTTCCGCATGGTTTTTGTTACATTATACAGTCTATCGTATTGTTGTGACAACGCTCAATGTGCTGATGTGTACTGTTCGATGAAGTCTACCATCTAACAATAAATACCTATCAGTAAAACTGCTGCGGCGCTGAATTACCGATAAAAAATCCTGTCGTTTTCATAACTACGTGCAGTTTTAATTGTTAATATTTTTTTATATAGGCTTCCAAATTTTCAATCAGCTCAATTTGAAGGTTCAGTTTGATTAATTTTTCATTTCTCTTCATCGCAAACTACCCAAAATGAGTGGGGAGTCTTTCAATGATGTTCCGACAAAGATATTGGAGGCCGCTAATACATTTATTCCTGAAAAATGAAGATTTCGCTATGAAAAAGAGCTTCAACCAATGACGCATGGAGAACACTAAATTTTTAAAAGGAGCGTTAATTTTTAACTATTTCCACAATATTGCAAAGTGTAATTTTCCATCAACTCTATGGTTGAAGTATTTGATGTTGAAACTATGTTTCAAAGTAAATAAGGACATTGATATTGGAAAATACCTCAAGCTAACGGCATATTAGAAGACATCCAATGTTGGTTACAAACAAAAAAAAAGTCAATGGTCTCAAAGGTAGAGAGAAAAGAAAGAAGGAGATTGCGATCCACGATATAGACCACAAAGGAGATGTGCTTATTATTACAATACCAAACACGAAAACTAATGTTTCAAGGAAATTTGTGACGAACAACGAAGAAAGAATTAAATATGTCGATATCTATCGAATTTATGCTATTTTGCGTCCTAGAGATCCACCTTACGATCGGTTTTTCTTACTCTATAAAGGGGGTAAATATACTAAGCAATGTGTGGGTATCATCAGCTCATCAGGGAAATGAGATATCGTTACCTTACAAACCTTGAAGCATATACAGGGCACCTGTCTTCTGCCACATTATTAGCCAACTCCAGGTCTAATATTACAAACATAAAACAGCATGGTGGAAAAGTATTAGACTTTCTTAAAATGTGCTAGAGTGGTTAGAGTATTCCTATCAGTTAAGGCTTCACTATCCACACATTTGAATGTTTGTGCTTGTCAATAATACCAATTATCTCCATACTTGCTTCCACTCCACTCACCAATAGATTTATTATATTGTTAAGTCTTTTACACTATCAATAAGACTTTACACTATCAATAAGAGTCAGATTATTTGTGTTACCAGGTAATCTAAAAAAAATAACTCCTCACTCACAACAATTACTAACAGAGAATTCTTTATTTCATGGGTACTAAGACTATTCTTTCTCTGATTAATACTGCGTACTAGGAGATATTAGAAATGATGATAATAAAGAGCACAGGTTAGGATATTCAGTACACGTGATTGCTAATCGTTTTGTGACTGGTCGCTAGTACCAACAAAATGTCTTGTTGTATTGAGTATTTGAGTTATGTTACATTCAAATAAAATTATCATCTTTCACAATATTTTTATTTAACATTTTACGTACTGTACAGCTTGCGCAAGGTTACGGGTGTACAAAGGGAAGATCCAGCCGCCTCGAAACGAATTTTCTTGAAAGTAATGAAGCGGAAGAATCATAATATAGTGATCAACGAGGTATTAAATGCGTGTACGTGCGTTACGCAAATAAATCAGAGAATTAGGAGACAGGTGAGGCGTAGGAATAAATCTCCGCGACGGGAGATATACATTATTAAGCAATTTCGTTGCCTAAAATAGCAAATCCATAAGTAAGCAAATAGAGAGAGAGCGGGGTCCTTTCCTTTTGGAAGTCTTGTACATTTAAATGATAAGCTGGTTATTGTGCTCTCAATCTGCAAAGTAAACGTACTTATCGGGACGATTTAGTCGCAATTGAGGGGGGGAGCAGTCAGTGGCGTGGCTGACCTCGCATCAAGTAGATATATATCGTAAACGTACATAATTTATGTTTCCATATATGTTAAATGTTTAATTGTAAAAATATTTGAAGTTCTCTGAAAAACCTGGAAAATTTTCTCAATTACTACCATATTTTATACTTTTGATGTAAAAAAAAATCGGTGCTGTTTATTAAATTTGAAACGATTATAATACGCAGAGTGTAGCGCTTAAATAAATATTAAAATTCTCAATTTCGTATAAGAAAGTGCAACCTACTACTGAAGTTATTTTAAGACGAGGATAGTCAAGACTACACTGATAAAAATGGGTGAAAATTTCCATGTTTTGTTATGCTCTTTTTACATAATATTTGCCGGAAAATTTTAATTTATATTATACACAGTGTCTGAAACATGAATGCCGTAATTTTAAGGACAAATATATCTGATTTTTATATATTTTAGGTATTAATAATATTGTGTGAAACTAACTACTATTTTTCGAGTTCCCACTGTTAAAAGTTAAATATTTGAGTATTTTCATTAAACCAGGTTAGTAAGTTTAGATAGATTAATTTCTTTAGATAATTATTGAATAGAGCTTTGTCTGTGGAATTGTTCATTAGCATACCTAGATGTTTGGTATCAGAGAGCATACATATGACTTCATTGATAGGAATTGTAGGAGATTTGATTTATATTAGTTTAAAATACCTTTCTAATACAGTAAAAAATATATCTGACCTAAAGCAATAAAAAACTCATGAACAAAATGTCTAAACTGAATAGTTTGTCTACAAATATATTTCAAAACTAAAAATGGAACTGCAATAATATGCAAAACTATGTTACGAAATTACAAACTAAGGTATAATTAAAGTTAAGTGAAAGCGTCTGTAACGTAATCTTTTCGTAATTTGTTTTTTGTATTTTCTCATAATGTGATTTTGTAGACAACGTTCCTGCACACACGATTCAATTATTTTAGAAAGGCGATTTTCAAAATCGAAAACACATACCTAATTAATAATAATAATTCAATAACATTTCACACATATATTTTTTTATGTATTTATAACATCTGACGCTTATATTTCTTATGGAGGCAACAAAATGGGCTCCGAACAGTTACGCCATTGGGTGAGACAACAAGAGACAGCCCCGAATCTGCCATACCGACCGAGTGCTGAAGATGTTTGCCGAACAAATTGGTTAAATCGAGCGAGCTTGTAATCGGAATGCAAAGTAAAGGATTAGAGAAGCCTTTTATTGACATCCTTGGTTCCTTTCCACTCCTTTTCCGTACTCGGGTAATCTGCAATAGAGAGGTTTTCCAGGGACGGGATTTCCAGGCCTCGAGAGCGGAATCGTGAGGGTTTCATAAACAATGGAACAGATAACTCCACAGTTACAAAAGAAAATCTGCAAACGGTTATATTTAAATAAAAAATATATAAATATTTATACCGGGTGGTCTCATCGAAAGAGTAGAAATGCGACGTTCCAAATCGTTTACGGAATAATCACCTCTCCCAACAAAATGTAACATTTAGATCAAGAATAGGAAATAAAATCGGTTTTATTGCTGTTTTGATATTTATTTATATTCTTGCAAGAAAAAAATGTGTGAAAGAAAATCATCTGAACAAAACCTTTTCACGCTTATTCTTGTTTCTGTTTTTTTTTTATATAATTTTTATTTGTATTGCCCTTTTTTGTTAAAAAATGTAAAGGTATCCTGGATAAGTGAATCAATTCTTTTGAAGACAAAATCAATTTTAACAACCTTCTGGGATTCAGCTGTGGAACAAATTGTATTACGATTTTTTTCTAATCAATAAAATCAAGCTTTGCAAATTCAGTAAAATCTTAATTGTGTCTATGGTACTTTTTCTTTAATAGCCAAGAGAAAATTGGAGATCATGTCAAGATCAAAATTGAGTAAGTATGCAAAAATCCAATGTCCTAAGGCTACACTAATTTTCTGCTCGATTTTTTTCGTTAGTAATGCCCTTTCTATATGAAAATTACCTATGTCATGTAGTTTGAGCTATATTAAAATGACAACCATTTCGAAGTTCAATATTCCAGTGGGCCATTTGGGGCATCAAAATCGCGCGCTGTGGAGAGTTTGTGCCACTTGCGTTTCTTTCTTTCTTTCGTCAGCGCTATTGCGACGGATCTGCATCACTTAGCGTATCATAAAATTAACACAAATTCCACTTATTAAGTTGTAATAGAATAAAAAATGACTTGCCGCGACCAGAGGCGTTCCGCTTTCAGGTCGGATGCTATAACCACTGAGCTACCACTCCACATTTCCAAATTCCGCTATTCGTATATCCTTCTAGTACATTATAAATATATTAGGTACGACAGAACTTGTTAAGAAACGTTTTTCAGAATAAAAGATTGAGCAATTGTACAAAATTCTAATGCTCTAGACTTACTTTGCTAGGAAAAACAATTTATTTCTTATTAATTTCCAAGGCTTACTTGATTTTGTAGCTTTTGAACCATAACAAATATTATCCCATAAATAAGGAGAGGCAAGCAAGCAAGCAAGAAGACTATATTTTAATATTACCTTACTAGTGAAATAATTAAATATTTTCTGAATTTTTAAGGCTTAATGGATTTTACAAATTAGAAATCATAGCACAATTTGTTTCACAGACACTAACTTTCTTTGTTTCTTACAAGTCATTTTACTTACGAAGAAACGCACTGTATATGGATGGTCTCTTCTTTATTAATTGCATTTGTATTGCATTGATTGCATTAGTAATCGTCTACTTTTACAATATATGTTTTTTTTGTTCATTGCTTATTGTTAATTTTAATTCGTTTTATTATTTTACGGTACTTATTTACGACTATATACAGAGTAATTCAAAAGTTATCTAAACAAATTTGGAAATATATGTGTCATGAAAAATGGGGCCAATATCGTAAAAACATACAACCTCCGAGAAAAAATTATTAAAGTTGTAGTATCTTCAACCTTTACTTCGCTGGACTACTGTAGTCTCTACCTAAGCGATTTCGAATATTGAAATCCGATTGCAATTATTTATAGTTTCGTTTAAGAAATTGAAGTCCAAGGCGTCCACGGCGTATTGCAGAAGTGTGGCTCAATTATATCCGTACCATGCACAACGTGTCCAAGTATTAATACGAAGAGATTGGACAAGGATGACCGGTACCATAGCCGCCACCATTTTCTGATTTTAAATCATTTGGACTTATTTTTGTGGGAATATTTCAAAAATTAAGAGTATCGCACCGAAGTAGACACTATTGATGATTTACGAAAACATATCATAAACTGCTGCCTATAACTTACGAGTTCAAATCGAACAAAGAGTAGAAACATTTGTGTTAGTTTGTAGAAACTGGGTAAAACGGGCTCAAAATTTTGTTATTGTAACATCAGGTATGTCAGACTATTTTATTAATTAAAACCACAAATTAATAGTGGCAAGCGCAGTTGAATTTGATGTATCAAATAGGTGTTATAAAATGTTATTTATTTCTTTCTTTGTGATTTTTTTTATATAAAATTGTATTTGTAACAGTGGCGGCTCTTGGTAGCTGCAAGAGGTGAGGCCCAAATAATCCCTAAATAGGAATAAATTTACACTTCTCTCCTGAGGTAATATTTCTTGACGCGTTGACCATTTTTTTATTATGGAGGTCTTCGCCAATAACCCTACTATAACCATAAATTAAAAAACTAAATAACATCAGAACTCCGATTTTTATTAACAGTATAAATAATAGAAAAAAATATATGTTTCAGCATCTAATAATTAAAAAAAATGTTCCTACGTGTTTAGAACACTAAAATATATGAAAAAATATAAAAACCAATTTTCAACTACTTATCTATTTACATACAAAACAAAGCCATTTTTACCAAAAATGTTTTAATACTTTCACTTATAAAACAAGTCTATTCGTTGCTTTTAAATTCGCAAATTTATTTATAATGTCTTCATAAAATTGGGAATCGGCTCTAAGACTTTGCAACTGTTCTTTTTCTATAGCTATCAACGATAAGTTGTTTAAGCGCTCTTGTGCCATCGCATTTCTCAAGTAAGTCTTAATGCGCTTAAGGCGCGAAAAGTTTCGTTCTACTGAAACATTTATTGCGGGAATTGTTAAAACTAAGCAAAATAATTTGTATGTTTCCGAAAATATCATTTTAAATTCCTTGTATAATATTTCTACCGTTTTGTGAACTTCTAAATTATAAAATTGTTCGTCTCTGTACAAAATATAAAGTTCTTTTTTCAACTTATCTATGTCAAATATGTTTGGACACATTTGTAGCAAACAATCAAACGATATTTCCAGAAATTTGTTTGCATATTCGGGATATTTTAAAGCGTTGGCCGACTATTCAAAATTTGTCATTTCTCTACTTCATTACGTATTGAAAAAGGCGTTTCAAATAGAGATAAAACAATATCGTGAGAGGGATTCATTATTATGAATAACTATCGACGAGCCTATCGATAATGTATATTTAAATTAGGTTCCTATTCTATGTTAAATTTAGTCTTACCTTGTAAGGAAGTTGCTTTTTATTTCTTTAAATTAATCATACCTGCCTTATCCTTAAAACTTTACCATCGCGTTTACCAACTAATCTTCAGAATATTGAAGAAATCACATTCAACTAATCAACCACTAACACTGGACAATCAAAACACATAAATAAAAGTATTAACACTTGAACAATCGATTAATCGCGTCACACGTAAATAATCTACAGTTCACAATTTACCTACGGTCGCTAGTCACTATCACATCGTCCATTTGCCGTTGAAATAAAAACTTGAGGCGCCAGAAATCGGGCCTCAGTCTCGAGCGGACATGGACCGAAAAACACTGAATTTTAACCGTCTTGCATGGTGGAGGAAATCATAACGTATAGACATGTGCGACGCAATTTGAGGCTTGCAAAATTCGGCCTTACTGTGGTGGGCGATATATTGAAATGTAAACCAGAAGTAGGTTATAACATACGAGGGCTAAGATTGAAGCAATTATTTTATTTCGTTACATTGATTTTTGATAAATATAATAGGCAACCGGATTGGAAATTATGGGGTATTAAAATATACAGTGAAAGCCAAATTTTACAGTGAGGTCCGGCCTCAGTTGCTTCATACGACGAGCCGCCACTGATTTGTAAGTATGCCAGTACATCCAAAAAACATTTTTTTAAAATAAGTTCTGAATCACCCTGTATAGTGGCCTATAACTTAACAATTAGAACTTCCTATACCAGATCATCCTTTCCTACTATTTGTTTCCGCAATACATGCTCAGGGCAATAGAAATTTTTCTACAGCGCTTATAAATAATTCCTGCTTCCCGCAATTTCCTCAAATCCGTCCCTGCGTAACCTCTTCGCGTACACGACCGATTCGGGGCCATCTACGATAAAAACTGTTATCAACCCTTATAAATTGGCCGATACACTGGCGATATTATGCTTTATTTGAGGCGGGCACGTGTCGCCTTTATTGGCCGAGTTATTTCTGTGTCTTCTTTTTCGCAGGTCTTATCTTGTTTCCACCGGTTTTATAACCTCAAATGTACACCAACGGTGCAGACAAAACGCTGGAAAATGAAATTTATTGATTCGAACCCCACTTGGCGGTTTTTATACTATGCGACTCTGTCTTCGACGCAATGGAAATCTTGAGGTTTATTGCGAAGGGTCTACGGGGTCTTCGTAATAAAAGTGCCAACACAGAAAGGGATAAATGCAACAAAAGACCCTTATGAAAAAAATGTCTAATATGGATAGTTTTTCTACAAAAACGTCTTTAAAATAAAAATATAACTACATTAAATTGCAAAACTGTGTAGGGTAGAAGTGCTTAGGAGTACGCACTTAATCTTTAATTTAAAATAATATACACATTTATTTATTTATATGCATGCACTTAATATGACTAACATTAGACCATTCTTAGGTAAGTAGAAACTAGAAAATTCAGTAGCTTTTAGCGCTTTATAAACAAAATAGATTTTTTTCTAACTTTAAACATGTGTACTCTTAGGATGACACATTTCTAAGAGTACGCATATGTGGTTTCAAAAGTACACAGCAATTAAGTACCTTGAAAAGTGATAAAAATGAAGTAACACAATAGATCTTCAGTAAATTTTAGTTCTCTTTCGCTTTTTTCTTATATTTTCCCAGTGTAATTAAATACAATTTAAAATCTGAGAATGTAGCTACACGCATTCTTTAGGTGCGTACACTTTGAGTGCGTACTTTAACGGAACTACACCATAAAATGAATAGCACGTCACAGCAAACCTATATTGCAGCCGCCACAAAACCTCCAATACATGATTTGAAAAATTAAATAAAGGACTTTTAGTTATTTCCACATTTCTCATCGAACAACAACTAAGTAATTTTAACAACTTGCCAAAGACATTGAAAATATTATGACATTTAGAACACAAATAAATTTTGTGCTGTCCGTCCTGCAAACCTGTTCGACTTCTCACATTTGTCCAGTACGGACCAGCAAGTTTTTGTGCAGGTTATGTGTGTGGCAGAAGCTTATAAGTAGTAAGTAGTTGAGTGTAGTTTGGAGAAAGAAATTTGTATTTTAACGATGTTGTATGAAGAGGAGGAGAGGGAAGAAGCCAGGAAAATGAGAAAGTTTTGGGTCTGTCCTATCAACAAAAAGAAAAAGCTGTGTGGTGAATTTCATTCACTCTTTGAATTAGAGAGAGATCGATAATATTTTTTTCAGTATTTCCGATTGCCACAAAGAAAAAATTCGAGCTCTTGGATCGTCCTCGCTTACAGCACTAAAATACAAGATTTCGCTGAACAGTGTCATCTGACAAAAGACAGTTTGTTTAAGTTAAGCAAATAGAGGTTGTTGATAAGCGAGAGTATCCGACAGTTTAGCGACACATTCACAACTTATAACTAATAGTTAGAAACCAATCAATGATTTTTGTAGGAACAAAACTTACGTTGGACTAGCGCGGTCAAGCATAGAAATTGCAGGTCACCGACAAGACCTGTACTGACGGTCGTTGCAGGTGATGGTCCATGCAGATGGTGGTTTAGTGTGCGATGTTCCATTAAATAACATCTTCGATCTTTTATTGTTAACAAAACTCAATTATAGATCAAAATAGTTGTGCAATCTCAATTAAATCCTAAACTAAAACTGATTAACATTGATTCTAGTGCTACTTAAATAGTCGAAACGTCATAAATGCCTTGAATATTTTTCATGTTTTTATGTATTTTTCTGCGATATCATCAAATTGTATATTGGTAATAAAAAAATATATCTAAATTTAAAAATAAAATAAACTAAAATTGTTTTTATAGATGGTGATGTTTGGCGGCATTTTCAATTATTGCTCATATGTCTCCTCACAAAATATGTGTACTAAAGTATTACTACCTTGTTATTACTCTTGATTATGTATAAGTTTATGAACACCTTTATTTTGACGTTTTCTAGAACGTTCCAGGATGTATTCGATTTGGTATGAGATGCGGTCTCGAGAACCGTGAAAGATTCGAGAACTCAAAAAATAAAGTTATTCTACGTGAATTATTTGAGGGCCAACTCAACGTAGGAGTGGCAGTATTAATCGATTATAAACTTACCAAGATGTGTTTAAAGATGTAAGTAATAAAAACTTATGTGACAGGCATCCTCCTGCCATCGTTTGGCTGGCAACTAGCAGTCGATTCGGGGTCGTCTCGCGACTGTATATAACAGAATAGAGAGTTTCCGCCGTAGTTCGCCAACTTTTTATAAATTCCCGACACTTGGCCGTATATTAAATTTCTCGAGTTGGCTCCCGGGAGCTTAAGAATTTGACTGATCTTTTCCCCGGGTCGGACACGTATTTATTTTATTTTATTTTGTAAATGTGTTTAAAACTTTCCGTTATGGTTCTTTCACCTTCGCCGGAAAGTTTGGCACTCGAAAATACTCCTTAATTTACAATAAAACACGCCGATAATAGCGTAAATAAATATCCTTTCCGGGAGCACATCCACCGGAAAGTTTAATTGGATTCCACGGAAAAGAAAATGTTTCCAAAATATCGAAAACACAACGAAAGACATAAACTGTATCCGTTTTATCTGAATGGCTTCGTCTCGAGTACAGAACAAGAATAATAATATATCTCCCCTTCTCCGCACAAAATCTGCATAGTCTTATTTGGGTCATGGGCTCATAAAATTTTTCTGCTTGTAGTCCAGTCAAACGAAAATTTTGGTTTAGTAGTCTCAAAATTCAGCAATTATTTTAAAATATGCTAATAATTAAAATTGCTAGTTTAGTATGACATTAACAGTGTAATTTCATACCTTGTTTTTACAATGTATATACAAAAGTATGGAATAAATTCAATAAAAACGAAACAATTATTTTTTGGGAAAAATCCTCGAACAGGTCGATTTTTAATTTAAAAAATACATATTTTAGCGTAAAATGCTATTTTCAAATGTCATTTGTTTTCGAGTAATGACGTCATCGATTTTTTTTTAAATGGCAACACCATATTTTTTTCCTTGATTCTGAAAGATCGTTTAATTCTCTATCAGACAGTACTAAAATTTTGCCCTCTTACATAGGAAAGTTTTCGAGTAAATGACGATTGAATGTTAGAAAACGTAAATTTTATCCATAAAAAAGTAACAATTCTGAGGTTTGTAAAATAAAATACAATTGATTAAATTTTATACTTAAATTAAATGTTCGAATTGCCATCCACCAACTTCTAGACAATGCGCAAGTCTGTGAAGAAATTCTTCTTGCACATTATGAATGATTTCTGGGGTAACTCTGCGTATTTCGTCCCGAATGCGATTTTGAAGTTCTTCTAAATTACGTGGATTATTAATGTACACTTTTGACTTCAAGTATCCCTATAAAAAATAGTCAAGAGGTGTAAGATCTGGCGATCTTGCACGCCATTCTATCGGTCAGCGTCTGCCGATCCACCTCCCAGGAAAACAGTTGTCCAAAAAATCTCGTACAGTGCGCGCATAGTGCGGAGGTGCACCGTTTTGCTGAAACCATATGGTATCGTCAGGAACGTCAGGGTCATTATCGTTAGGAAAAATTACTGCAAGGGCTGGAACAAGGTCATTTTCTAGAAACTCTAAATATCTTTGTCCTGTAAGGGTTCCTTCAAAGAAGAAAGGCCGTACTATTCTGTCGTCAACTATTCCAGCCCACACATTCAATTTCTTAGAGTGTTGGGTATGTGCCTCTGCCATCCAATGAGGATTTTCCCGACTCCAATATCTGCAAGTTTGACGGCTTGCTGTACCATTCAGACAAAATGTGGCCTCATCTGAAAAAAATATTTGCCGGTGTAAATTTCTATTTCCTTGACATAAATCCATTAGAATTTCGCAAAAGTGTAAGCGGCGATCGGGAACATCTTCATTGAGTTCCTGCACAAGTTGAATTTTCTAGGGATGATATTTTTCCTTCCTCAAGATACGTAGCACTGTGCTCTGACTAGTGTCATTGTTTAATGCAACCAATCGTGAAGAATTATGAGGATTATCCACCATACTTATCAAAATGTTCTGTTTCTGATTTTCATTAATGCTTGGACGTTCAGGTTTTGGAATATTTACAACATTGCCAGTTTCTCGAAATTTAGACTCTACCTTACTGAGTGTTGATTGGCTGATAGGGCGATCAGGATATTTTTCATTAAATAAATCGCAAACTTCCTGCTGAGTTCTAGTCATATTCCCGCATCCGATAAGAATTAAAATTTAAATTCTTTGAGTAACAGTTAAATGTGCCATAATACTTTAAATTGAAAAATAATTTCTATGTCGCTTACAATACTTATTAGAAAGTCTGTGTGACAATGACACTTTGCAAAGATTCTAACCTACGTGATCCATAAAAGAACTATGGAATTCGAAAAACTAAACGTGATCCATAAAAGAACTATGGAATTCGAAAAACTAAACTTGATAACGTTTTTGCTTTATTTTAATTGATTTACGTTTTCTAACATTCAATCGTCATTTACTCGAAAACTTTTCTATATAAGAGGGCAAAATTTTAGTACTGTCTGATAGAAAATTAAACGATCTTTCAGAATCAAGGAAAAAAATATGGTGTTGCCATTTAAAAAAAATCGATGACGTCATTACTCGAAAACAAAGGACATTTGAAAATCGCATTTTACGCTAAAATATGTATTTCTGTTCGAAGATTTTTCCCAAAAAATAATTGTTTCGTTTTTATTGAATTTATTCCATACTTTTGGCGCATACTGTATATATATAATAAGTCATGGGATAGAGTGGTGCAATATAATTTCAAGTAAGTGCCATAAGAATCATTAGATATTATAATTCTGTAGCTGATGTCTATTTTAGATATCTAACTCGATATTATCCAAAGCGGGGTCCTTATTAAAGAAATATTTTATATGGCGTCGTCAAATCGGTAATACTTTTACCCCAATCGAACCGACTGATCGACTATAAAAACTTATATCGCAGCGGCGGTTACAATCCGTTATTTGAATGCAACGTTGTAACAATCTCACAAAACAAGGTAACCGCTTTCTGTACATCACCACATCATCAAGTGGGTTCTTGTCTTTATAATACCTATTTTACACCGTAAGCAAGACAAGGCAGTTAATGATACAACTTAGATTGTTGCTTGTTTACTTTGCTGGCAGTGCAGGACAGTACTTTTCAGTGCTAGGTGATTTCGCAGGCTACAATACAATAGCGCTTTATTGTTCCAAATCGATTGTAGGTTACGAAACTTCAATAAATACAAGAAAAAGGCAGTGGCATACAATTTATGGTCAAAATTATACAATAGCGTTTCCAGATCTCTGGCAGTAGATAATGCAGGCTCTGTAGTAGAAACACTGTACGAATTATCAAGAGAAATGTACAGAAGGTTCTATTTTTGTAAAAACTTGAACACCCCGTATTTCAAAAACTATAGAGTCTTCGACAAAATTTTATATAATAAACTAGCCTTATTTTTACGTGTTCCATCACCTCCTTCAGTAGTTTCCATATCTTTAGGAACGCCCTGATTTTATTTGAAATTATTATTGGCGAAATTAAGCGAATATTGATATCTAACGTAAATACGGTACAGCTCACCGGCTGCACGCGGAAGCCTGTGATGTTTTTATGGCAGTTTCTTATGCCTTTTTTATTCTCTTATATCCATAAAATAAACCATACTACCCAGTCTTGAATTTAGGACCTTGTTCCAAACCACGCTGTATAGAAATTCACTTACAGAAACGACTATATCGGTGGAGATACTTTAGCTTTTCAACATTTCTAACCGTGATACTTTCAAATGAAAGAGTAACTTTTGGATGGCGCAGCGAGAATGACTGCTAATTTCTGGGGAAACGAAAATCACTACTAATTACCAACAACTCGTCTCACGGCGGAGGATGAAGTCCTCAAACGACGTATCAGCGCCGAGCCGGCTTATTACTCGCCTCCGTGTTTTCGCAAAACGCTCCTTATTAACGAACCTAATATTTCGGGAGCCGAACTCCTAACCAGCCATACCTAATTTGTCGGAGTCGACTTAATTGTGATTACACTCGTATCGTCATACATTCTAATAATGCCCCTGTCGCGCAGGAATGAAACACCACTCCGTTTCATTTGCCTAAATTCATACAAATCATCGCGTATGCGACAGAACCCTTGATGGATCAGGCTCTTGGAATTTAGCGCCGCGCCTTCGCGCTACGTCACGGGCCGACGCAGTTTTTTACTTACAGGGTGTTTCCTAATTGCGTGCAGAAAATCCAGGGGCGTATTCTATGGTTAAAATTAAGGCAATTTTTTTAAAGTAACCATAGGGTCGCAAGGGCGTCGTTTCCAAAGCTAATACATAAATTTTAATTATTCACGGACACACAACTGTGACAGCATCAGGATATTCAATAAATAATGTTTTTTATTTACGACAGTTTATTTCCCACTGATAAGGACCTAAAACTGAACGTGCGAAAGAAAAGTTGATACCCTTTTGCAGAAGGATCTGGGATTTCTGGATTTTATGCCGTATAGGAGATTTTTTTGATAGCAAAGAAGTAGATTTTTCTGAACGTACTCTAAATGTGCCATCCATAAAAAATTATATATACTTTAAATATGCCCCAGTGACCTATGTGGACGTTACACGTCCACACGTTTTTGAAACCAAAGCAGTTGCTGGTTATTTAATTTTAACATTATTCTCGGAAACAAATCTTTTTGGATGTAACGCTCACTTTTCTGACAAAAGTTAATTGATTTATTTGGTAAGAAAATTCCATTCCTTTGACGAGTATTTGTTTAAATGAAACAAATAGTCATTCCATTTGCACATCTTCTGAAAACTTAATTTTAAAAAATGATTTTCACATAAATATATTTTTTCCAGATCCCTAAACAATTTGTTCAAATCTCTATAAAAATAAATTGTTTTTTGATTGAAATGAATGCGCATTTCGAATCAAATAACGCGCTTCTTTAATTCAAAAATGCATGGAAAAGGAAAATATGTAATCTTGTAATTCTTTTTGTAAAGTTTTTAAATGAAGTTCTATTAGGTTATATGATCTTTTGAAAAACCGTAAATTAAAAAAAAATTCTAATATAGTAGTATCGTTGAAAAAAGTATTAGTTTGAAAAGAAAAATTCAAATTAGTTCCTATAAACAAAATATAATTGTCAATAGGTGCTCGCTAGATGTCGCTATGCTATATAAACCTGTACAATTTGCTATATATTTTTCAGGTGTAATTCAATGCCGGTCGGGGCATTAGCACATCGTCGTAAGTTCTTGACTTAAATAAGCAGTTGTTAATTGGAGAAAAATTCTTTGAATGATACAAATATTGTTTTATCATAGAATATAATTAAATCAACACCAGAAGTTTATTATTGAAGAGGAAATAATGTTTTTTTAATGGAAATGCTGGATATTAGTTTACACTTTAGTATCACGAAATAGATATTTGTGTGACCGTATGCAAATTGAAATTATATATTAATTTCAGTAGCTTTACTAATATGTTCTCAAATTATTTTGTAGGCTTTAGAGGAGTGAGAAAATTAAAATTTTCTTCAGGTCGCATTAAAATCACACAGTCATCCAGAATATACAATAAAAAATAATGCTAAATAGCTTCGTATATCAACATTACTGTGATTACCGCACCTTACTATAAGTTATAATATCAAAAGTTTATCGAATTATTTATACACTTTCTCGATAAAATGAGATCGAAAGGATAACGATGCGAACACAGAAGCGGCCCGCCACATATCGTCGGACTGAAAAGGACACCCCCGTTAATTTGCTACGTGATATTATATTAATTCCTCCGCTTCCCCCCATAAAACAACGGTTATCAACACCGGTCAAATAACAAATGTGACACAATATATGAAATATTCGAGATAAAATGGCCGTTCATTGTTTTATATGGTCAGTCCGCGGAGATACGGGCTTGATTAATGACATTAGCGGGAGCGTAACCTCACTTTTCGCATTTTGCCGCTTTATTTGTACTTTCAATTGTCTCGCTCGTCGGGGCTAATTCGATCCGGATGTCTCCCGTGTTTAGAAGTTAATTAATTTCAAAGGCTAAACCGACACGTAATTATTTTTCCTGTGCGGGGAAAGATCTCATATCTATAGACACTCGAGGGAGACGACCGATTACATCGATTTTTTTATTTATATTTCAACCGACGATAAAGCACAGCTATAGCGTACTCAGAACACTCTGGGTATGTTGTATTAAATATTCGTTCGTTTTAAAAAAATAAAATAGTTAATACTAGCACATGTGCACTTCATGTCACATCTAACTGTACGTTAAAACTGTGTATGTTATATGAAATTATTTAATTCACAACAACTCTCGAAAAAAGTATCAAATTGGCTTGACCAGAAAAATTGGTGACAAAGGTTTGTGGCTTCAATAGGTCACACCTGTCGCCTATGTTACAGGCAAAAAATAAAGTGGTATGCAATGCACAAAAATGAAGTATAATAATGACCTATTAGTCATATTGCCTATAGCCACAGCTTTTGCATTGTATTGTAACCCAAGTAGCATTCTTAGTGAATGGAACGTAGCAGTCGCGATACTGAAAACTTTAAAGTGTAACGCCAAAATCTCTACCACATGATAAAAACAGTTCTATTACGTGGAGATGACTGAAATGGGAAACACTTTTTTGGAGGCACCTATATTTCAACAACGTTTTTGCATCTTACAAATCACGTTTAAGCCACGTTGTGATTACCTAGCAAAAACGGGGGGTCACCTCTAAAAGAGGAGAAACAGAGAAAGTTTCCTATATATATACTTGTCTTTGTTGGCTAAATATTCGTATGCAGCCCCGTCTCTTTACTTTGGGCCACTTGAAGTTGGACAGTTCTGTTACAAGCATATCTCACGATTTCTTGGCAAACCACCACAGAGCATTCGGGAGTGCATGTTTTACTACTATATGTTGCATCACATATAAAGCTATTTACAGGCCTTTTAGACCCAGAGCTGTGTTATTTTCCTCCACTCCTCTCCTTTTCCTTTTCCTCCTTGTGTTATTCGCCTTTATTTTCCAATCCATTACATTTTTCTCCCTTAGATCTATTGTCACTACCTCTCTCCATCGCTTCCTCGGTCTCCCTCTTTTTTTTCTTGTAGTTAGGTTTGCTCCCTACAATTTTTTTGACTGTCTTTTCATCTTCCATACGTTCTAGATGACCTAGCCACTGCACTCTTCTGGTTTATACAACTTCATCTATTTTTGGTGACTGGTGCATTGCATATATTTCCTCATTATTTCTTCTTACATAACCTTCCCTCGTATTCTTTCCCCCATAATTCTTCTTAAGATTTTCCTTTCCCACCTTAACAGGTTTTCTCTTGATTTCTTATTGGATGCAGGTGTCACTGTCATACAACGCTGTCCGTAATCACCTATAATTTGTACTTTGTTAAGGTCATTTTCAATAGCCTAATCAGTTTTGTTGGTACCCCAAATTGATCCAATATTTTATTTAGTTTATTTTTAACAGAGTAGCATATACAGATTGCTACATTATTAACAAATAAAAGAATATCATGGTTTTACTTGTATTCACGTTCAACTGCTGGGTAATTCATCATCTACTTCATTCATTGTAAAACCAAAATTAACTATTGCCTTTAGAAAAGGCTTACATCCTTCCTTTTTAGCCAGAAACTCTAAATTAATTACGGTAGGTGGTTTTGTATTACGTAATAGGGCGAACTAAAATCAGTGGTATATCTGCTCCACCTTCACCCGCCCTTTCATGGCATTGCGCTCTCCTCTGTAACGAAACGATCCATCAATTTAGCTGAAATAAAGGCTTATTGGCCCTTTTGACCGGCAGAGCTGAATTAGAGCGGTTTGTTTGAGTGTTTAAGCGATTTTTGCGAAACAACACTTTCAAATACATTGATTGATTTATTAGTTATTTTGCGGGCGTTTACAGTTCTGTTGGGTCTTTGTCTGTGGGGCTTTTGTCTTCCTTGCGATACGACGCTTCCGTTCGTTCGCCCGTTCTCTCTGTGGTATTAGGCCGTTGCTTGGGCTTGAAATGGTTCGAAAAGGAGGGCGACGACTGTCACAGGTGTATTATGAAATATGATGTAAGGAATGACCTCTCATTGTAAGGGGAACGATACATTCAGACAACGTAATTAATAAAATCGAATATACAGTATGCGCCAAAAGTATGGAATAAATTCAATAAAAACGAAACAATTATTTTTTGGGAAAAATCCTCGAAAAGGTCGATTTTTAATTTAAAAAATACATATTTTAGCGTAAAATGCGACTTTCAAATGTCATTTGTTTTCGAGTAATGACGTCATCGATTTTTTTTTAAATGGCAACACCATATTTTTTTCCTTGATTCTGAAAGATCATTTAATTATCTATCAGACGGTACTAAAATTTTGCCCTCAGTTTTCGAGTAAATGACGATTGAATGTTAGAAAACGTAAATTTTATCCATAAAAAAGTAACAATTCTGAGGTATGTAAAATAAAATACAATTGATTAAATTTTATACTTAAATTAAATGTTTCAATTGCCATCCACCAACTTCTTGACAATGCGCAAGTCTGTGAAGAAATTCTTCTTGCACATTATGAATGATTTCTGGGGTAACTCTGCGTATTTCGTCCCGAATGCGATTTTGAAGTTCTTCTAAATTACGTAGTTTATTAATGTACGATTTTGACTTCAAGTATCCCCATAAAAAATAGTCAGGAGGTGTAAGATCTGGCAATCTTGCAGGCCATTCTATCGGTCCGCGTCTGCCGATCCATCTCCCAGGAAAACAGTTGTCAAAAAAATCTCGTACAGGGCGCGCATAGTGCGGAGGTGCACCGTCTTGCTGAAACCATATGGTATCGTCAGGAATGTCAGGGTCATTATCGTTAGGAAAAATTACTGCAAGGGCTGGAACAAGGTCATTTTCTAGAAACTCTAAATATCTTTGTCCTGTAAGGGTTCCTTCAAAGAATAAAGGCCCTACTATTCTGTCGTCAACTATTCCAGCCCACACATTTAATTTTTGAGGGTGTTGGGTATGTGCCTCTGCCATCCAATGAGGATTTTCCCGACTCCAATATCTGCAAGTTTGACGGTTTACTGTACCATTCAGACAAAATGTGGCCTCATCTGAAAAAAGTATTTGCCGGTGTAAATTTCTATTTCCTTGAGATAAATCCATTAGAATTTCGCAAAAGTGTAAGCAGCGATCGGGATCATCTTCATTGAGTTTCTGCACAAGTTGAATTTTGTAGGGATGATATTTTTCCTTTCTCAAGATACGTAGCACTGTGCTCTGACTAGTGTCATTGTTTAATGCAACAAATCGTGAAGAAGTATGAGGATTATCCACCATACTTATCAAAATGTTCTGTTTCTGATTTTCATTAATGCTTGGACGTCCAGGTTTTGGAATATTTACAACATTGCCAGTTTCTCTAAATTTAGACTCTACCTTACTGACTGTTGAATGGCTGATAGGGCGATCTGGATATTTTTCATTAAATAACGTTTTTGCTTTATTTTAATTGATTTACGTTTTCTAACATTCAATCGTCATTTACTCGAAAATTTTCCTATGTAAGAGGACAATTTTAGTACTGTCTGATAGAGAATTAAACGATCTTTCAGAATCAAGGAAAAAAATATGGTGTTGCCATTTAAAAAAAAATCGATGACGTCATTACTCGAAAACAAATGACATTTGAAAATCGCATTTTACGCTAAAATATGTATTTTTTAAATTAAAAATCGACCTGTTCGAGGATTTTTCCCAAAAAATAATTGTTTCGATTTATTGAATTTATTCCATACTTTTGGCGCATACTGTATTGACGCACTAGTGGTTTAAATGTGACAGATATTTACAGGTTAGTGACTACAGTACGTCGTTTTATGTAACAATGCCTAAAATGAATTTCGCGAAATCATTGTACTATACAGGGTGTTCCTTAATCATATGCGAATATTTAAGGAGATGATTCTATATCGAAAATTAATTATAGTTTTATAAACTATGGTCTAAAAATGTTCCGTTAAAAAATGCGGTGTGTTAAAGTTTTAGGAAAATAATTAATATTTTCGAAACCGCTTTAGATATTTCCATGAAATTTGGTATGTAGTGACTAATAATAAAGGTGCATATTTTGCAATATAAACATAATTCCTATCTTTAACAGTGGCGTGCGCACGAGCACTGACTTTAATATTTTAAAAGAAAAAAATGGTGCGCCAATGGTTTTCTCCCAGATAAAAATTATTTTTTAATTCCCCGTTCAATTTGAAAAATAAGAGCCCTCTTCAGTTTTTGGACCGCAATGTGCCCTTTCTGAGAAAAAAAATAAAAACCGCTGGATTGTTCGAAAGAATTTATGTAATTATTAAAATAAGTACGTTGTTTTACAACTTCTTGAAATTGCATCTCAAACACTTGTAAAAGGAGTAGTTCTTATCACATCACGACCAGCCATAATTTGCTGACGTAAGTGCTCCTCAGATTCAATGTGAACCTTGTAAACTAATGTCTTGAGATGTAACAAAATAAAAAATCAATAGGGTTCAAATCGGGTGATCTGAATGGTCAGGGTTGAGCTGGTTCTTGAGTGAACACCTTCGAGTAGTTCAGGTATGTTTTCAAGAAAATGTCTGTAGGAGGCGTCGATTAAGGTTCATGGTAAAAATTAAGACGCAACAAGAAAATTTCCAATAATCTTCACCCATATATTCAAAGAAATCTGATGTTGAAATTGAGATTCCATTATGGCATTAGAATTTTCATCAAACCAAACTTGTTTATTATGGAAGCTCATTATAGCATCTCTGCAAAAATTTGCTTCGTTGGGAAACAATATACCATCGGTAAAGTCAACATTTTGTTAATTTTTTTACAAAATCCAATGACAAAATTGTAGGTGAGCATCAGGATAGTCTTGCGTCAGTAAGGCTTGAACCATTTGTATGTGTGTGTTTTGTACGCTTCAAGGACCAAACTAATATATTATTCACATTAACATTTGCAGCGATCTTCCTAGTACTAGTATTTGGGTCTTCTTCAATTTCGTGTACAATAGCTTCTTCCAACTCAGGCGTTCTAACACTCAAAGGTCTTCTACGAACTCAAGCTTTCTGAAATGAGCGTGGCTCAGAAAGACGTCGAAGAACATTTCTAAACATTCTTGGATTTGGTAATTTTAACTTTCAGGCACTAGTGCGTAAAAGCATACATCACATTAGTATGACATTATTTCCCAATATGCATCAGATTTAAAATTTGATAAATATTTTAATATTAGTGTCTAATGAACTTCATTCCAGACACAGTGCCTAAAATGAAACGAGATAGTTATATAACTACTAATTATTCTCACGCATGTATCAATAATAATTGATTTACTTTTAAATTTTATAGATATTCACGCCCCATATTTTACATAGTAGTACTAAAAATTAGTTTGTTCAAAGTTTAATAAATATATCATGTCTTAGTGCCTAAAATCCTTTATTTTACGTCGTGCCTAAAACAGAAAGATACAGTAAAGTAATTACTGATTATTTTCAGGCATTTATCAACCATAATTATTGGATTAGTTATTAAGCAGTGTTTAAAATTTGTGTTTGTAACACTTCATTTTATACATCAGAATGTCAAAAGCGAGTGAAACTCTTCATAAGACTGTGCAATTTGTTTAACCTTTGCCTTATCGAAAATGTAACTGAACTTACCCAGGAGTACTCTGGCGCTTACTTGGGCTTATATACAGAGTGACAGGCCCATCTGTCACATCGCTCGGCATTAGGCATTGAACTACAAAAATGACGCAACCGTTAAACGTCTAGAGATATACGATCTATCAGACGCAATAACTGCACCATCGCCGTCCCAATTCGAATATACATATATATACACACAAACGTATATTTATACGCCGCCCGTTGCCGGAGAGTCAAAAGGAGTAGTTTATATGAAGTCTCGGGAGACTGCCACCCCGACCGGGACGGTATATGGGCTAGCGTGCGCCATTATTAAAATTTCATGGCCTGCTCTAATGTAAACTATCTCCTGAAAAGTCCCGGCCATATTCAAAATTTATGCCGCACGTTACGCCGAATGTGTTTTCTTTTATTTTACAGTCGCATTACTGGGGGTTTTATTATCTTTTTTTGCTAAATTATGAATTAAGCCGCGCGAAAGAACGCTGTAGAAGTGCGACTGCAATTTTATTGAACCATAAAACATTAAGATGTACAGGGTGTCCCAAACCCTACCGTGAGGATACAAAAAAAATAAATAACATTGTCATCAAATATATTTTTTCCAGAAACATATCCAATTTTTTTCCCGTTAAAAAGTCCTCTTTTTGTTAGAGAAATTTTCTTCTATTACTTCCCATTTAAAAGTTATAAGCAATATCATCTTAAAAAGTCTCAAAAGAACCTAAAAATCACATTAGCAGTGGAACGATCAAGTAGTCGTTGGAAAATAATTGAATATTCGTTGTTTAAAGTGCATAAATATCAGAAAATACCTGTCATTACTCAATGTGAACGAACCTTTACAATATTGCAGGCGACCTTGCGACGAAATGAAGATGCATTTTCTGTTCGGAAGAATTAAATAATTGACCGAAGGACAAGAAACAATGTTAATACAGCTAAACTGTTAAATATTTTGAACGAAATCCAATACGTCAGGCAAGCCGGGAATTGAATTTGAATAAATCAACCATTCAACGAATTTTAAAGACCAATGGGTATCATGATTACCAAAGGACAATGTTAAAAATAGCCGATTTTTGGCTTATCCGGGGGAACGCATAAATCATAAAAAATTCAATTGATTATTGTTAATTAACATTAGAAATGGCCCAGAAATACGTCAGATAGCTGGGGAAATGTCGCTACTACCCCTAAACCTATATAAACTACCCTTAAATAGCTTTAAATGAATAATTATTAATTATTGTTATAAAATTCGTGTAAAATGAAAAAATGCTTAAAAATAATTTGAACAGACAGTATGTCAATATAAAAAGTGATAAATAACTGTAAAAATGTCCATTCCACCCCTAAAAATTAAAAAAAACGACTTTCAAAAGGTAATGGTGAGCTTACTTCGACATCAAAAATAGATAATGCTTAAATGTTCAAGGATACGCCTATTGCAAGAAAAAAAATATAGATTACTGTCAAAAAATGCAAAAACTGATACTAGAGTACATTAAGTAAGTGGGGAAATATTAATTGCACCCCTAAATATATATAAACTGCCTTTAAATAGATAATCATTATTTATTGTTGTAAAATTCGTTTAGAATGAAAAAAATGATTAAATAACTTTTAAGGGTCATTTATACTATTGCGACCTGAAAAATGGGCGCAAGGATAAATTGCCATTTTTTCAGTACGCGCTCGCAAAGTGAGAACAATTGACGCTATTCCACCATTGAATGGGCACTTTTACAGTCATTTATCACTTTTTATATTGACATACTGTCTGTTCAAATCATTTTCAAGCATTTTTTTCATTTTAAACGAAATTTATAACAATAATTAATGATTATCCATTTAAAGCTATTTAAGTGTAGTTTATATGTTTAGGGGTAGTAGCGACATTTCACCAGCTATCTGACGTATTTCTGGGCCATTTCTAACGTTAATTAACAATAATCAATTGATTTTTTTGATAAGCCAAAAATCGGTTATTTTTAACATTGTCCTTTACAATTTGGAGTATTTGCCTGAGCGTCACATAGAAAACAGATTTAATTTTACAGCTCAAATTGTAGTAAATATAGAAACTGTTGATCAGACCCTTTCCAGCCTGAACTTGGTTTGCCAAACGAACACTAGTGTTCCATCGAAAATCCCCACATTGTAAATCCAATCCAAATCCAAGGCAATTTTGGAGTAAATGTATGGTGCATCATCGGTAGGCAAGTCCAGGATTGTGCAGCAATGTTTAGATAACACTTTCCCAGAAAAATGGATTGAGATAAATGGACCTTTTCAGTTACCCGAAAAGTCACCAGATCTAACACCCATCGATTGTTTTCATGAGGAATCTTAAAAAATAAGGTTTGAAAGGAAAAATCACAAATGCTTCAAATGAGTTAAGTATGAAGACCTTTTGTTTTAACTGTATTAAATAATTATCGAGTTTAATCCTTTTATTTATTCTTAATGACACGTATGCACTTTAAACAACGAACACCTCATACTCATAATGTAATTTTTAGGTGGTATTTCTTTTGAGACTCTTTAGGACGATATTGCTAATAACTTTTAAACGGGAAGTAATACAGAAACATTTGTCTAATATTTAATTCTGTATTTAACAAAAGGTATGTGACTTATTTCACCATAAGCACTCAAAGAGAATTAGTCGAGCTACAAAAAGTATTAAAAAAGTTTTAAAAAAGTTTTAAAAAACTGGAAGTAAATATAAAACATTTTGTCGAAGTCTCAGAACTCCAAAGTGTCAAAAGTGGCATCCTTATACAGTTAACTCCTTATAAGAACTATAGGTATTACAATTTTAATATTAATATTAATTATTATTGTAATCTACTTTCTAGATTGAAAAAAGTACACTGTTGAATAATGCACTTATACAGGATGTTCCGAGATTGATGGTAAGAAATGAAATAAAATATGACTTTCTTCTTCCTTGAACAAATATCCCAAATTGGCACACCTATTAAGCGAGACTTAAAAAATAACAAATTTTAGTCATAAGTCATTCATTTACATGTAATTATTTTGCAATTAACTTGCTTGTTGGTAAATATGATTACTGGAACATTGTATATTGGCATAACTGAACACATTATTGTTACAGCGGTACAGATTGGATAGATGACCTATTTCACTTGTGCCTAGTGACTGGTTTTCAGAAAATTGGATTTAGCTGCTACAATTGAACCGTGTATCTGTCCTCTATTTTATATAAATTTTTCACAGGGGCAAGTGTATTTTTATTTACCACTAGTGAATCCTTTTCTCAGTGTAAATAAGCATATAGCTAGACTAAATAGACACATATATCAGTTCTTAAGAACCGTTCCAAGTTGAAGAAACAACTTCTGCCAGTGTAGATGTCCATCGTCTTTTTAGCGAAATTATGAGCAATGTGTGCGTGGGTGTTTTTGTTTTCGCTGGCAAATTTAAATTTAATTATGTCGGAGCTAATACATTTAGAAAGGGGTATTATTTCAAAGTGCTTTTAGGTAAATTTGAATAACAAGTTCGGGCCAAACGAAGCTGAATCAAATGAAATGTAAATAAAAGAAAGGTAAAGAAAACTCTTGCCTTGAAGTGCCGCTGGGTCGTCAAGGGCAGGGCTTTTTTATTGCAAAGGGCCGGTGGCAGCTAAGCCAGAGCCTACTTTTCATTACGCCTAAGATGAAAATTAAAAAAAGGAACGAAAAACACTCGCGGTTAATAACAGCGAGTTATGGTTCCGCTAGAATGGCAGGTTTAACAAACGTACGGTTTCACTTGTTCTTATCTCAAGTGCAGATTGTATCAGAAACAGATGAATTACAAAAAAATATATATAATATATATTCTTCTCTGCCTTATTTAAATTATTTCTTCCATAAATATTATGTATCACTTGTCTGAAAGTACACTATATCCAAATTTAAAAAATCCGAAATAATGATTTATTATTACTAAGTTGGAGCAATGATGTTCGAAAAATAGTTATGTATACAAGGTGATTCATTAATAATGGGACAGAACTTAGGTGATAAAGCCGAATATGCTTTATACGAATGTTGCTCCTTTTCGATCTACAGGGTGTCAAAGTTAAAATTGTATTTCTGGTATTTGTAAATAACTTTTTAAAATTCAAATATTTGCGTCATGCATTCTGGATTTTGCGATTTTTTGGGGACAAGGAATTCAAATTTGTTTCTAATTTTGGCGTATTTATTGGACGAATCTACTTATCCTACCGTTTTGGTTTCAGGTAAAGTGTCTTTTCCGCTAAAATTACAGCAAAATATTACTTAAAACAGTTTTTCCGAATGGTAAATAATATGTGACGTGCAAAATTTCGAGATAGACCTGCTTTGATGAAACTATTGTTGAAAATCTAAAGATAATGTCTTCATCAAACTTTGTCGACCATTCTGAATAACTATTTCAAATAACATTTTGCTGTAGAAAAGGCACTTTATCTGAAACCAAAACAATTTTTACTAAATGCATCGAACATTTCAAAAAAGATTATTTCGGGGCACCCTGTATTAATAGGTTAGATGCGAATCTTTTTGACAGAAGAAATGTCTATAGTCCATAGGTAAAAATATTTTATGACGTCCTGCCGCCTTTAAAATTAGAATATTCTTTCGTATTATCTACCCCTACTCTTGTTATAGGACACCCTATAATACAAATCATCGTCCATGTTTACCTCCAGTAAGTTGAAGATTTATTAACAAATTAGTAATATTAAATGGGCAATGTAAGTTCTATCAGCTGGTTGGCAAAATAATCTTAAAAGATCTAAAGACACGTTCAGAATCATGCGTATTCACTTGTGCAGCCGTTGTATATTTTATTCAATTTTATTCTAAAGCATGCCACGTTTCCGTCTCTTCGAAAAAGGCATATGGTTTCCAATATTTAAAAAAGGAAACTATAGTGATATTGATAATTATAGAGCCATATCTTTGATGTGCAATTTTTCTAAAATCTTTGAATCCACCTTGCACAATGAAATTTACTATCTGACCAAGCAGTTCATATCTCCATACTAACATGGATTTGTACAGAGAATCTTGCAGTTTTTTCTCAATTTATTTCTGAAACTTTAGATGGTGAAGGGGAAGTTGACGTAATATTTACGGACTTCCATTATTAGCGAAATTCCAAGATTTTAATTTTTCAGATTCGTTAATAACTCTATCGGAATCAATCAAATAAGCAATTTATGGTCAGATATCAGAACATAAACTCTGATCGCAAATACTGCTTAAAAATAGTCACAACCGAAACGTCTCGAATTTTCTACATAATTCCAGGACGTATACTCGATTTATCCTATTGCATTTTGAAGCCATGTCATAGTTAACCGACCTTGTGACAACAATAGTAGTGTTTACTGGTAAAACGTGGTAGTGAGCTCTCCGTTTGGCCTCCTATTGTCAAGATAATAAATTTTCAGCTACTTTCCGAAACGTCCTAATCCTAGAGCCGTGCATGTAACGACCGGTATCGAATTATCGCGTCCAGATAGATGGGTCGCCGATAAACGCCCTTGTCTCCCGGATGGTAAAACATCCGACCCAGTTCGAGCGGCGTTCATAAAAAACCGATTGAACATAACAAGAAACAGTCCGCCAATCTCATTTCACAGATAATTTCCCCGACGCCTTTGATTCGAACCCGTCGAAGTGGAGTTTTTCGCCGGACCGGCCACTCCCAGGGCATCCGCGTCGCGACGCCGTGTTAGAGCCCATCGGCATATAAATATACACCCATCTGTGCGACCCATTTTATTTATCGAGTGAATACGGAAGCGGCCAACGGATCGGAAGACATTATTTTGCGCCCGACGTGCATTACGGGTTTAAAGTGCGGTAAAAGGAAACTGTTTTACCGAAGAATGGTTTACGCAGATCTAAATAAGCAAATAACATGTCTTTAGTAGGTGCTCCAGCTTTCATTTTTTTTCTAAGTCGTAGTATAGTAGATACAAAATAAAAAAAAAATCAAAGAACTTCCTTACAAATATTGAACGATTTGTAAAGAGAGCATGTACAGGGTATTTGGAAAATTTTGTACAAAACTTAAAGCAGTAAAAGTAAAGTTAAAAAAGTAAACAAAATTCCTATAAACATTGGTAATCCTGAGCAACATTCAACAGCAACTCGTATTTACAGATATCTATGTGCTCTTTATGCTTTTTAATGCCTTCGTAAGATTCAAACTCGAATATGCATCCTTTATATGGATTTGTGGTTATGTATCTTACAAATATTTTTTAGATAATTATACGAACACGATTCTTAAAATACAGTATGCGCCAAAAGTATGGAATAAATTCAACAAAAACGAAACAATTATTTTTTAGGAAAAATCCTCCATCAGGTCAATTTTTAATTTAAAAAATACATATTTTAGCGTAAAATGCGATTTTCAAATGTCATTTGTTTTCGAGTAATGACGTCATCGATTTTTTTTTAAATGGCAACACCATATTTTCTTTTCTTGATTCTGAAAGATCGTTTAATTCTCTATCAGACAGTACTAACCTCTTACATAGGAAAGTTTTCGAGTAAATGACGATTGAATGTTAGAAAACGTAAATCAATTAAAATAAAGCAAAAACGTTATCAAGTTCAGTTTTTCGAATTCTATAGTTCTTTTATGGATCACGTAGGTGAAAATCTTTGCAAAGTGTCATTGTTACACCGACTTTCTAATAAGTATTTTAAGCGACATAGAAATTATTATTCAATTTAAAGTATTATGGCACATTTAACTGTTACTCAAAGAATTGAAATTTTAATTCTTATCGGATGCGGGAGTATGAATATAACTCAGCAGGAAGTTTGCGATTTATTTAATGAAAAATATCCAGATCGCCCTATCAGCCAATCAACAGTCAGTAAGGTAGAGTCTAAATTTACAGAAACTGGCAGTGTAGTAAATATTCCAAAACCTGGACGTCCAAGCATTAATGAAAATCAAAAACAGAACATTTTGATTAGTATGGTGGATAATCCTTATAATTCTTCACGATTGGTTGCATTAAACAATGACACTAGTCAGAGCACAGTGCTACGTATCTTGAGGAAGGAAAAATATCATCCCTACAAAATTCAACTTGTGCAGGAACTCAATGAAGATGATTCCGATCGCCGCTTACACTTTTGCGAAATTCTAATGGATTTATCTCAAGGAAATAGAAATTTACACCGGCAAATACTTTTTTCAGATGAGGCCACATTTTGTCAGAATTATACAGTAAACCGTCAAACTTGCAGATATTGGAGTCGGGAAAATCCTCATTGGATGGCAGAGGCACATACCCAACACCCTCAGAAATTAAATGTGTGGGCTGGAGCAGTTGACGACAGAATAGTAGGGCCTTTCTTTTTTGAAGGAACCCTTACAGGACAAAGATATTTAGAGTTTCTAGAAAATGACCTTGTTCCAGCCCTTGCAGTAATTTTTCCTAACGATAATGACCCTGACATTCCTGACGATACCATATGGTTTCAGCAAGACGGTGCACCTCCGCACTATGCGGGCCCTGTACGAGATTTTTTGGACAACTGTTTTCCTGGGAGGTGGATCGGCAGACGCGGACCGATAGAATGACCTGCAAGATCGCCAGATCTTACACCTCTTGACTATTTTTTATGGAGATACTTGAAGTCAAAAGTGTACATTAATAAACCGCGTAATTTAGAAGAACTTCAAAATCGCATTCGGGACGAAATACGCAGAGTTACCCCAGAAATCATTCATAATGTGCAAGAAGAATTTCTTCACAGACTTGCGCATTGTCAAGAAGTTGGTGGATAGCAATTCGAACATTTAATTTAAGTATAAAATTTAATCAATTGTATTTTATTTTACATACCTCAGAATTGTTACTTTTTTATGGATAAAATTTACGTTTTCTAACATTCAATCGTCATTTACTCGAAAACTTTCCTATGCAAGAGGGCAAAATTTTAGTACTGTCTGATAGAGAATTAAACGATCTTTCAGAATCAAGGAAAAAAATATGGTAATTAAGTCACCTTTCCATAAGAAGGTCGAACATTACAAGATAATTTTAGCTTCACTTTTATTATAACATTTGTAACACTGGTTGCTTACAGCTAGTGCAAATTTAAACTTCCATCTCAAATTCCACCGCTGTTTAAAAAAGTCATATCTTGAAACATTCCGAAAAAAATATCCAATTATTCAGAAAATATACTGTTATCTAAGTTTTAAAAATTTGTTTTGAACTTTTCTTTAAATAATAAAAAATATCATTATAAGAAAAGGCTCGATACTTTAAAATCGTCAAATTCAAATGAAATCTAAGGAAATTAAGTGGAAATCAGTAAAATCAAGTGAATTCATATAAAGTCTGATAAAATTACGAGAAATCAAGTAAATGAAGAATTCATGTGAAATCTTATTTCGCTGATTTACATTAAAGTAAGAGAGAATTTGAAATCAGGTGTATTAAATTCTTGGTTACACCGAATAGCACACACCTTACATTAAATTTTGGCAGTCTTTATACCAAACCATGTTTTAAAAACACCGTCTGTTTCACCCAGGCAAGGCTGCCCTCCCTTTCAGCCCTGAAAAATCCCGGAGCCCGCTTTAATTTATTTAAAAATAACAAACTGTTTACATCTGAAGGAAGGGTTCGCGCCCGCTTAACGATAACGAAAATGAGAACGGAGGGCGAACTTATTGAAAATTAATCCGAATTTATTACACGTAAAATTTGAAAAGGATCCCGATCCCACTTAATGCCGAAAGCTAGAAAACGCCCAAGATTATGCTCTAGTCACGTACAGAGACTGTCCCGGTTCTCTCTCTCTCTCTCCTCCGCTAATAAAATAAATTTCGGGATTTCCAGGCAATGCACATTTGACATTAAACACAGATTCAATTTCAGCGGAACAAAGTAAACCTTTATACGCTTTTTTCAAATTTAATTCACCTAGATTTCATACAGTCGGCCGTTTTTTTCCTATCCACGTATCAAAGGGTCTCTTTATCTTTTTTATTTGTTAAGTGGGATTTATACGATCCAATCGGGTGGCGTGTTCGGAAAAAAACTTTAACGGTGACAAACAACCATTCGGAGAAAATTATAAAGTGTTTTTTTAATAATTCGACTTTAACAAAGGACCATTGTTGTACAGAAATTCAGCGCCTACCAGTTTCTCCCACGTATGGTTCTCAATAGAAACATTTTTCACAAATAACATAAAAACCTCCTATTTAATTAATAGTCCATATATCTTGTTACTATAGCGTTCAAATATTTATGAAGTGAAACCAATGCCTATACAATTCCTTTATAGATCAAGTCATTTGGGAAGATACTGTGTTCGTTGACAGTAGAAACAAAATCTTTCCACTGTTGTATAAATAATAATATAATAATATCTAATCACAAGGATTAACCAGGAACTTGTGTGGCAGTGGAGGCAGCGTATTATTATTATGCAGACCGCATTTACACCAAGAAACGACTTAGGTCCTCCTAACCACGATTCAGTGCAGGAATGAAAGAAACCTGGAAAACCTCATTAATTAGGAAGGTGCTTAAATGTCGACCGGTATCAATCTCTCGCATTGACCCAAGCCAACATTATGCACCCTACCATACCCACAGAGAGGTCCACAGATCCTCTCCGCAAATATAGCTGGTTTACGGTCTACTTGCCGCAAGATTCGAACCTGCAATACCTTCAATTTTTTTACATTTACTACACATATACAAGTGTATATGTGTATAGTTTCGAAAAAATCGAGTAAAATGTCTAGAAGCTGATGTAACTCTACATTTAGGTGTAAATGTTATTAGGCAGTATAAATAACGTTTCCACCAAAGAATATAACAGTAGGTATCCAGTTACTTGCTTCTTCAATCAATAAATTGACTAAAAGTTCAATTTCCTATTATCACTGTAATATTTTCATCGTTCACTTCTTACATTTTACAATATACTCGTAATTTTACATTATAATCAAATTATTAATATTACAAAAAAAATACAGTCTTTTGTAATATTACATTAAAACTACAATTTGGGTAATTACTTATACTTACATATACTTATTTCTATAAATATATTGATATATTTTTATAGTAAACTGTCATTAATATATTGATTAAAAAAAGTAATATATTATCGCTTTTGTATTTTATCATAAAATTACACTCTTCTGAGTTATTAAATGGTAAATTTGTATAAAATTTTGATCTACTGTTTCATTGAAATCGTAATTTTAGACATTTAACAATTTAGCAGTCATTCGACAATAGAATTAGTGTTGATTTTCGACCATATTTAGAAAATTTAATGTAATTTTCCCGGAAAATAACATCCATTGTTGTTTAACGAATATTTTTACAATTAATTTTTCGCAATATATATTGTGACAAGTTATTTAATAACTTGATATACCTTGTACTGTAATTTTACTCTATTCGTTTATACAGTTGTATTTGTTATATTTTATCCAGATTCGTTTCCTTGGCATCTACGCCCAGTACCTTTTTTAAAAAAAATTAAAACGTACTTGTATTAAATTCGAATTGCAATCAATCAACTGTACAAGTCCGACAATAAAATGTTGCATTTTGAGACAGTAATGTACAAATAACCGCTCAAATTCTAGATTTCTTAGCAGCAAATCCTTTCCATAAACCTTTTAATAAGCGTTGTTAGTCACGAAAGTACTAAATATTCCATCAATGCAGCGGTCTAAACTTCCCGTTTGCAAATAGCTGCAAACAATGTGCAAGTCAAATGTAATCAATTACATGAGCTAAAGCCATTTCTCGGCTTGGCGACAAACAGGAAACATTATTAATAAACAATAAAGCCCGCTACTACAAAGCGTCTATTGATACCTGGCAAATGCTTTTAATGAAAGATCTACAATAAACTCCATTTAATTAGCTTGTTAAAAAGAACGTAAATATTACCTGAATGAAATCAAACACTTTTACTTAATAATAGAGAAAACAGAATTTTAGTTAAAACTTCATTGTCCACTACAACTCTATGACATAATTTCAAATACAAGGACTAATTAAATATTTTCTTGAATTATATTTTTTAATAACCAAACTGTGAGAACTGATTTTAAGACGTAAGGTAAATTTAAATTATTACAATAGAAATTGATAAAAATATTGTATAATGTAATTTCTTTGCAGTTTTAAATCAAAAGCTTTTGTTAATTGTGAATTCACAATGAAACTATTAATTCTGGTCTATAATTGCACCTTCAATTATATACATCTGTACGCTGATAACAGTTATTTGTAATATTACATGGTGGATTATTGGTTTTGTATTGCCTAGGTCAATAGTGTGAAAATAACACACCAGAATGTAATGTTACAACTGTAATTAAAAATTACTACTTATGAGTATGCATTTTTCATAGTAAAGCCGTTTTTTTGTACGTTATTATGTAATTTTTGAAAATATCATGTAATTTTACATGAAAGATATAAATGTACGGTGTTCACATGAATATTCTTGTAATACAGTATAGATTATTTTATATTAATGTATGATATGTTCATCCTGTAAATTTACAATCATTGTTATCAGTAAAAATCCTAATCTATGTAGTTTTAAATTTGTTACATATCTAAATGAGATTATACATAAGCAATTCCTATTAAATTCAAAATTTACTGAGGAAATACATTTTTCTGTATGTCCCCTGTAATTTTACAATGATTGCTATTACTATTCGATAACCCATAATTGCATTACATTAAAATGCTACAAATAAATGGTTCAATTTAATATTGTCACAGTATTTTCGCTACAACTGCTTCTGCAATTATACAAACAACTGTAATTTTACAATAAATTGACACTCTTGAATAACGCTTTGTATGGCGTATGGCTATAGTTTTCAACATACTGAAATGAGAGATTCCATTGAAGACAAATGTAATTTTACAGGATATTTTTACGTTGTAACTGTCAACTGGAATTTTACAATAAAATTACATTATTCTCTAAAATTTGTATACAACTTCAAATAAATTATTTCAGTTATTTAAAATATAATTTTGCAGAATACAATTATAAACTTACATTTCAATAGGAACTGTATTGTTTACTATGTCCTCATAATCTCATGATACCCTATACTTGGAGATATCTGCAACACTAAATACAACTCATTAAAGACAAACGTAATTTTCCAGTCAGCAATGTCAAAGTTTTTAGTCACTTCGCACGAGATTTCAATAAAGTAAAGTGTGTTTTACAGAATACAATTGTAAATTTACATTTCAATAGGATCTGTATTGCTAGCAATACTGTTCATAATCTCATGACACCCTATATTTGGAGATATCTACCACAACACTGAATAAAACCCACTGAACTTCAGATCATCTCGACTCAGGGTGTGAGGGTGATTAGATCAGTTAATAATAACTACCCCTGAATCGTTTGCTGTATTGCGACGACTATTTCTACGTATTAATCCAAAATATATAACCTCTAATCCACCACGCACGTTGACTATACAGTTAACGTTTCGCCCCATTCTCTTCCAAGGCTCGTACGAGCGACGTCGAGGGTTGTAATTTGAGAATAACCACTGGCCGTCGTTTTGATTTATTGGATTCAGGCATATTGGATTTTTTGGACTCCTTGCGGAGTGCATTGTGTTTCTGACGTAACGCGTGAAGTTCGGTCGACCGTACTCTCCTTACAGACTTGTTATTAAATTTGTGAGGGTTAATACAAGTTTTTTCTTACTATGTGTGAAATATTAGATACTATCAAATTATGGGAAATGTAGAAAATTAATTTAATCCAATGGGACACGTGATGGTGTCACAAGAGGTAAGCTCCATTTTCAATGGAAATTTTTTTCTAGTTAAAAAGCTCTGTTTTTTCTTCTCTAACTTTTGTTAGAGAATTTTTACTGTATTACTTCCCGTTTAAAAATTATAAGCTATATCGTCCTAAAGACTCCCAAACAAATCACATTAGCGGTGGAAGGATCAAGAAGTCATTGAAAAATAATTGAATGTTCGTTGTTTGAACTGCATAAATGTCACAAAATACTTCTCATTACTCACGAACGTCAAACATATAAATTTTGTGCTTACAAAATGTGTTCTAATTCGTAAAAAGTTGATATGTTGCTAATTTACGGCGAGTCACAAAAAATTGAAGAAGAGCTGTAAAGTTACATTGAGAAAGGTATCCAGAGCGCCTCATTCCTGATCGTAGAACCTTTACAAGATTGGAGGCAATCTTAAGACGAAATGAAGATGCATTTTCTGTTCGGAAGAATTAAATAATTGATCGAAGGGTAAAAAACAATGTTAATATAGCTATATTGTTACAATATTTCGAACAAAATCCACGGGAATTGAATTTGGATAAATCAACTGTTCAACGAATTTTAAATACCAATAAGTGTCATGAATGCAAAATTCACAATTTGGAGTATTTGCCTGAGCGCCACATTCAAAACAGACTTCGTTTTCGTTCAAATTGTAGTAAATGTAGAAATTGTTGATCAGAACCTTTTTCGGTACGTTCTTTAGACGGACGAAAATCGGTTTGTCAGTAATGATTTGCCAAACAGACGCAACGAACACTACTGATCCATTCAAAATCCTAACATTGTAATTCCAGTCCAAAAACCAATGGTTTTAGTAGGATAAAGATAAAGAAGTTAAAAGAATACAATTCTTAAATCAGAGCTTATGTTTCGGTATCATTTTACACCATCTTCAGGGCAAACAATTTGATGCGACTTTTGTTAAAATTGCAATTTGTAAAATACTCTTGATTGTACTTGTAACTCTTAAGCAATAAATTTAATCAATATATGTTTCACACAGTATAAAACGCTGTGCAAGAATTCTTCAATAAGAAGCCGCAATAATTATGTTAGCAAGATAGATAACTACATATTATTGCTAAAACAATGTGTGTAATTCTGGTCGTAATGCTCCGTGATTTAATAAAATAATCTGTCAGTGTGTTTATACATTTCTCAACGTCCTGTATTTATCAGATTCGTTGCTAACTATTTTTAAATGTACCTCGAAAAAACGATAAAAATTGCAATTGTTTATTGATAAATGGAGTATATTATCAATGCAGGTAATTTACAGGAAATGCATTCGCCGTTATGCACCAATAGATAAATAAAAAAATACCGATTTTTATGATAAAATGAATTTTCAGTTCCCCATTTATAGAAAGGTTGATAATATTTTATTTTTCGTAAATGTAAATTTAAAAAGCTCGATTCTTACCAATGTTGAAAAAGTCCGTTTATTTATTGAATAATTAAGAATATCGTTAGTATATTCTTCACATTTTACATCTTTAAGTATTTTTAATAAAAATTATGTCATTTGGCATAAAAGATGTAATATTTACTGCAAAATTTTAATTTACATTATATATTCAGGATTAATCAAATGTGTGTGTTTTTACATAATAAAATTAGGAAATTTCAAAATTAGTGTGGTAATACAGTGTACTACAAGGCAACTATAAACTTTTACTATATTTATTATGAAATTTTACAGAAATTTTCATGCGTTTTCTGTTGTACATGCGCAGAGGCACATCAACCTAACCTTAGTATCCTTTAACATAATACGTTTTAATTGTGTTATTAACATGTTGTCGACCAACAGACTTTTTGAGGGATACTCGTAAAACAGTAACTATTAGATAATATTTTGTTACTCATACACACCTGCAGCTTGTATCAATTTAAATATTATATAATTCATAAATATCATAGAAACTGAAGCGGTACGTTGTTTAGATGTTTGCTTCAAAATTACGCCTTTTCATGTGTCTCACCATACAAAATTCATACTTATATTAACATTAGTTGTAGTTGCGTTAATTATATATAAATATACTGGAACTAAAATGCAAGCTAAACATATTTATTTTCACTCAGATATACGTATATCTACAAATATTTGCAATAACCAAGGAATATATATATACTGATGTTTCAAGAATAATTATATTAATAGTATCTTCAGCGAAAATATTCAACATATTTTCTAATTCGAATGAAATACGAGTACCTACATTGCAATACATTTTTAGACGATGGGTGAATAACACACGTTTACAGAGAAGGATGGATAATTTACACTTAGAGGATGGATGGATAAATCCCACTAAAAAAAATATTTTTGTGAGATAAGTTTTTATAGAGAAGGCATAAAAAAGGAAGGAGGAAATAAACTTATGTTCTGTTCATATGTACGTATTAGTAACTAATAAAGAATTTACTATCGTAGTGTGTATTTAAATTATATAAATATGTTACAAAGTGGCGCAGTCAGTAGGATCATTTTACCAGTGCAGGTAAAATCCAGTTAAGCTAATGTTTTGTTCAAGGATTTCCCATGGTTCCGTCAACTAAGAACTAATCCTTCTACGCCCCTGTCCTGGCCAATAACTCAGTTGGCCCGACCGAGATGTAGTGCACTGTGCGGTTTACATAATGAACTGGCAACAATGGCGGTGACAAATTATTTCTGTACGCCGCGCGACAATGTGTAATTGACAGCGACTTGTCGAAATGACCAGGTGTTCGTGGCAGCATAATCCGGTGTCATTCAAACCCTTTATCTCGCTCCGCATAGCGTGGTGCCCCGCGATGCATAGATTTACACCTGCCCGGGGGTAAACCGCGCCACATAATTTAGGAATCTGCGCGATAATTGATTGATTAACACGATTGACATCACAACTGTGATGAAAAACGTGTACGAGTAACCAACTACAAGGCGTTTCTTTGTTTGATCAAGTGCATTTTTACGATACTCATTACATTATGTACTTATAATAACAACAAAATAATTAACAATGGGATTACTTTACCATGATTTACTACAACAAATGTTAGAAATAGCCACCTTCAGCCAAAATAAATGCTCCAGATTTCTTGAAATTGCAGCTCAATCAAACACGTGCAAAAATTCCAGGAGTACCTCTTATCACATCACAACCAACTATAATCTGTTGGCGTAAGTGCTCTTCAGACTCAATGTGAACCTTGTAAACTAATATCTTGAGATATCCTCAAACAAAACAATCGATAGGGTTCATATCGGGTGATTTGGGTGACCCAGGTTGACCTGCTTCTTGATTGAGTGCCTCGTCCACTTACGTCAAACTAAAATGTGCATAAACCACATTCTTTTTTTTTAGCGCATAGGGAACATCGTCAAGTAGTTCAGGTAAAACGTTTTCAAGAAAATGTCTATAGCACCAGTTAAAGTTATTTCCAATAATACCCACCCATACATTCAAAGAAAACTGATGTTGAAATCGAGATTCCATTATCATCAGATTACAATTTGTTCATTTTTTTTTTTGTTTTTGATTGTTATAGATTGGGAAAAACTTGGTACATCCCAAATATGAAATATGGACGAGTCTGGCGACAGACAACCGTGCAAAAGCCAAATAGGAATAAGATTCATGGCTATTACCAAAAAAAATTATTATTATTTTATATTTATGTTTCATTATTCTATTTTTTTATTTATTTATTTTTTTCAAATAAAAAAAATATATTATGTACCTGCACTACAACTTACTTCTATATAGGTATAATCAATAAACAAATACCTTGTAAATACTAACTTACTATACCTAGTTATTACCTATTATTCATATGTTACAAACCTCCCCATGTTCTGTTACTTTTGACCCATACCATTGGGTAGGTTGTAACGACGTACACTCTCTACTTTTTTATTAATTGTACATCAATATGAACTTTAATTACTTCAATATTATTTTTCTTCTATATATAAAGTTCCAAGGAAACGACTTATAGTAAGTAAATTTATATAACTTTGTTAATTTTTTATTTATGCGGCTTTACAAAAATATGTTACTTTCGTACCTGGTCTCCCCTAGATACTTATTTAGGTTCCGCTGAGTGTAGATGGCTTTATCATCATTTTTCGATTTATAAATCTCTATTTTTGTTTATCACATACAAAAAAAACGACCGCATAGAAATTCGGACATCTCTAGTTTTGCGCCTGCAAAGCGTTTATAAGCGCAGGTGAAAAAGTTTTGCTATTTATCACGTTTAAATTATTTTAATAATGTATTAACAAGGATATCGATAAATGATGCTGTGGAAACGTGTAGTTTTTTAACAAAAGTCTCTGTTGCAAGTGTTTCATCATTTGACATAAAGTAGTATTTCACTTTCACGCAGATTTTTTTTTTAATGAAGCTACAACAGAATAGCTAATTCAAACTGAAATCGCAAAAGTCGAATATTTACAAAGTAGTGCCGTTGTTTTACTACAAGACATTTATGGATCATAATTTAAGTAGTATCTAAGCTGATCATCAAAAAATGACTGACAAATAATTTGCATGTTTGAAATATGAGTTTTTCAGCAAGCTCTCTTTCTGATGGATATTCTTGCAATTTGTAAAGCGCTATTTTAATACTGAGATTCAAGGATTAAAAGCGCGTCTCCATTATATTTTGACAGAGTTAAAAAGAATTTCAACAAATATTAATTACTCTTCATTTGCCGTTTGTTACGTACACGTAGGCTTTGCTCAGGGGACTGGTGCCTACATTTTGTGTCGATGTTGTCTTAAATTATAATATTAGATTACGTGTATCTTTTGGGGCTTATATTTCAGCAATAAAATGGAATTCTTACATATTCCCCGAGCGTACACAAGCTGTCTTACCTTTATCATCGAAGAGGATGGATCAAAAAGTTTAAAATTACTTTCTTTTATTATTCGGCGACCCACATTTGGCGTCCTTCCTTTATTTAATAAAAAAACGTCTCCATAACATGCGACGTAAGTTGTATCGTTTTCGGTATATTAAATAACTTTATATTGGGGCGCGTACAAACATAAAAGAAGGAACTACTGTTTTTCGTTAATTTATCAAATATTTATTTTGTGTTTATTGTTTGTCCGCGTTGATCTGAGAAAAAAAATGTTAAGACAAACATGTTTTGTTTATTACAACTTATCATATGGCAAAATTAAGAAACTCATATTCCGGACACTCGGTATAGTTGAAGATTATGTTACGTTATAAAGAACATACTTTTTTTCTGAATATATATTTACGTATTTTTATGCCCGCTACAGACTATACTCGCGTCAAGAATTCAGACGTCTTACGTCACGGCTGACGTTACACATTTGTTTTTATTGTCAACGTAATTTTCGATATTTGGTCGCGTTAAAAACAATTATTGTTTGAAATTTAGTGCAATATATAATGCAAACTTTCAGTGTAGTATATAGTTTTACTACTATCAGTTGCAGTTTCTTAAATATTTTGATGAAAATATAATGAATTATTCATTTGTTCGTATGACGTAAGTCGTCTGAATTCTTGTCGCGAGTATATGCGTGAATTCGCGTATGTAGAGTCTTGTTCGTTAAAAATCCATTCATAAAATCCTTACATACGATGCACGAATTCCTTACAAACCGCGCATAGCGCATCATGAATCGCGAATTCACGCATAGTCTGCAGCGGGCCTTAGAGTTATCTAGTAGAGTTCTTTTACTTTAGCTAGTTTTGGTTTTCATGTTTCTTGCAAAAATAATGGCTGAAAACATTTGTATAAATGCAAAACTACTATTTTCACTGGTAATATAATGAATGAGTAAGCTTATTCTTATTGATTTAATTTCACATCCACATTACAAGGCTTACCACTACAAGGAAAATAAACGACAAAATTAATACGCATTTCCCAGTTATTGAGATATTTCAGAACTAGATGTAACAACTCTGTTTACTATGTCATTTAAATTTTTATAATTTTTAGATGAACTATACTGTTGGATATTTAATATCATTTTGCACATAGATTACTAATAATTATTTCTTTATTAACACAATATTCTGATTCGTCATGTACGGTTCACTCTCGAACCTTAAATTAGTTCAAGATACATATGCATATGTATACATTATTTTGGTCATACAAATTTTGTTCCTGGGGCGGCCGAAATGACTCGATTACGAAACGTTTACCTGCCTAATGAGCTCCACCGACCGACGTTTAAGGAACCTATGCTCACGCCGCGGATTAACCTAATCCGGTCCCGAAACCGGCAGGGGGCGCCACTGGCGCAACAGCGTTTCCAGCTGGATCCGGAGCCGCCGGAGATGTTCTATGCAAAACGCGGCTAGGCCGGGATGAGGGTAGGGCCTTGTCGTGGCTTGCTACAAATAATGCTAATAATATCTCCAGATGCGGGATATTTTCTTAATTAACATATCCGCTGATTTATGGGGGCGTAATCCGACTATTTATTTTCGGGCTGGGCGCGTAAGATGTTTGCCATGGCGAAATTATCGCGTGTAAGCTGGTTGCGCGTCGTAAGTTCGCGTTTTGAATTGCTGGGATCTTGACTATGTTGTCTATTTAAAGAAGGGCCACAGCAGCCAGAATAAATATACGGTATATTTATGTGTAAATGCCAAAACTTATCTCTAGATATGATGCTTGATGGGGCATCACACCACTGAAGCAGCAACAAAATAAATACCATATGGTATCTTATATCTCTGTAAATACGAATACACGAGAAATATAACGTTCAAAGATAATGGGCAAAATATACAGGGTAAATCTTATATACAAATTTTGCCTGTGACATCGAATTCCAAAAATACATTGAGTTTTACAAGTATGTTAGAAATTGTGAAACGATTTTGAATAAACCTATGTTGAATAATAATATTTGAGGTAAGTATGAGATGATATAGAGCTGTGTAAGGTAATTTATAGTAAGAGGTTTCTTTGTGACCTAACTATAACTTTTCTGTGGTAACCTATATTCAGCTAATGAAAACAGAGAAAATACAACCCCATAAAAAAATAACATTCGCAGATCTGGAGGCCAGACTATGTTACTATATGTTTTTGGAGCCACTGAATCCGAATCTGAGATTCGCTTAACCCCATCACGTCAGGGTTTTGCCACAACCTCAAGAAACCCAATAATTTAAACTTTTCAGCACTATTATACACATATAACCCTATACTTTAAACACAAAACCCATGCTGATAACCCTCAAATCCATAAACCAATCACCCCACAATCCCATAACCAATAAACCCAATAGCGTGTTATTCAGTACTTGAACTTATCTAACATCACGCGATGATAAGTCAGTGCTCATTAAACAAAACATATCTTACTCCACAAACTTATAACCCCACAGCCCAAGAACCCCATAACCTCACACTCCCATAAACCATAATAGTTGTATTTTTTCCGAAAAACTAAATCGGACCGTCGGTATTAGAGTTACCTTTTTTAGATATGGGTTATATGCGTTTAATAGCGTAGAATTGTCAGTTTTTTTTGAGGTAACAGCAAAACCCTGACGTAATGGAGTTTATGGATTCGGATTTAGCGACCCCAAAAACATACAGTATGCGTCAAAAGTATGGAATAAGTTCAATAAAAACGAAACAATTATTTTTTGGGAAAAATCCTCGAACAGGTCGATTTTTAATTTAAAAAATACATATTTTAGCGTAAAATGCGATTTTCAAATGTCATTTGTTTTCAAGTAATGACGTCATCGATTTTTTTTTTAAATGGCAACACCATATTTTTTTTCTTGATTCTGAAAGATCGTTTAATTCTCTATCAGACAGTACTAAAATTTTGCCCTCTTACATAGGAAAGTTTTCGAGTAAATGACGATTGAATGTTAGAAAACGTAAATCAATTGTATTTTATTTTACATACATCAGAATTGTTACTTTTTTATGGATAAAATTTACGTTTTCTAACATTCAATCGTCATTTACTCGAAAACTTTCCTATGTAAGAGGGCAAAATTTTAGTACTGTCTGATAGAGAATTAAACGATCTTTCAGAATCAAGGAAAAAAATATGGTGTTGCCATTTAAAAAAAAATCGATGACGTCATTACTCGAAAACAAATGACATTTGAAAATCGCATTTTACGCTAAAATATGTATTTTTTAAATTAAAAATCGACCTGTTCGAGGATTTTTCCCAAAAAATAATTGTTTCGTTTTTATTGAATTTATTCCACACTTTTGGCGCATACTGTATAATAAACATGGTCTGACCTCCAAATCTGGCAATTTTTTTGTGGGACTATGTAAGTTATTGCTAGGAAGTAGAATAAGTACAAAAACAGTCATTACAACTGATTGCTTTATGGCACATGAGAACACACCGAGTAATAAATAGTAATTTTTCATAAATTATAAATTTTATTACACATTCGGCGGAAGTAGTAATATTTCCCGATGTACAAAACGCGTAAAATATGCATCGCGCCCCTCATATCCGCTTTTTAATAACCATACCATTAAATCGATGTATTTTATCGACCCCGTAATATTTCATTTCGACGGAAGGGGCTTATTATTTGGTATCGCGACTTGAACTTGTCGAGCAATACAAATAGCGCCAATTCGAACGGCGGAAGTGAAATATTTCAAACGAAATTAGATAAAGTGAATTCCGAAAGGGGTTAACACTCGAGCTTCTGTCGCGCCTTTCTCTCCTCGGAGACGGATGTAAAAAGGCGAGGACTCGTTTCTGTGCTCCGATGTAGAATTATTTTTATAAAGTGACAATTTATTTAGGCGTTTAAGGGATCTAAGCAGTGGCGGCTCGTACTTCAGAAAGGGTATATAAAGTATTCACGTTATAGTAATAAATAAATTACGTTTAATATAATTTATTGTTGCTTACTTTTTGAGTGAATTTACTGGTAATTATAACTTTATAATTGGCAAAATAAAATTTCATCCTTCTAGAACACTCATTATTTCTAAGATTAGTATGAATAATACTTTACAAAATTTATAGTCCTGAAGATGTTGAAATAATACAACGAAACATCGACGATTATAAAATTGATGTTTTGTTTTAATATTTACCTATAATCCAGATAACATGAACAGAGAAGTTATAGCAGAATCACAAAAAAACCTGAGCATATTCTGAAAAATCGAAGAATTTCACAATCACGTGGATACACGATTGTTATTTTTTAAACTCATTTGCAAGGTTATTTAAAGGTTTAATTGCCTTTTGAACTTTTCATGTTGGTATTCTTCAGTATGGTGAAATATCTAGAAAAGACCTCTATAAAAGCTATTTGTGACATACGAAAGCAAAATCTATTTTCAAAATCCCCCCATAAAAATCGAAGAGTGTTAGATCTGGTGGATTTTTTTCGACATAGGTACTGTAACAGTCTACCTGTATTAATATTGTTTCTTATTCTTCTTCTTCTAGGATCCGGAATGAGGAGCTCTGAATACTTTTCTCGATATAACTCTACAGCTCTTCTTGAATTTTTTTTGTGACTCGCCATAAATTAACAACATATCAACTTTATCTGGGCGAAAACATATTTTGTAAGCATAAAAGTTATACGTTTGACGTTCGTATTGAGTAATGACACGTATTTTGTGACATTTATGCATTTTAAACAAGGAACATTCATTTATTTTCCAACGACTACTTGATCCTTCCACCGCTAATGTGATTTTTAGGTGGTATTTCTTTTGAGACTCTTTAGGACGATATTGCTTATAACTTTTAAATGGGAATACAGAAAACATTCTCTAACACAAGTTTATTAGAAAAAAGAAAGCTTTTTATCAGGAACAAAAAAATTGGGTATGTTTCTGTAAAACTATAATTGCATTAGTCGTTTCTGCCAAATCCCAAAAATTATATTCACGTGTTCTAAATTTCATTTATTTTTTTTTTATATCCTCACAGTAGGCCCATATTATTAAGTTTGAGACACCTTGTACAGAGCCTTGCATACAGATTTATCATGTATGCTCAAATAATGCTTTATAAATTAATTAACAGTTTGATTGACTGCCCGGTTGTTAGAATTGTTAAATTTTAATAGCCTTGTGCGCACAGCAGTTAGAAACCGTTTCAAATTGTCCGACGCATGCGCAGTTTATTTATAATGCCTCCATAAGGCTGAAAATCCATTATTTTAGTTCGAATGCGCACGTCCGGACGATTCGAAACTAATTTGTGTACTGTGCAAAGAAAGCTAATATTCCAAACATTGCAACACGCAACAATCATATCAGTATGTACAAAAAATACAACTTTCTTACTATTTTTAGTAAGTAGGCATTTAATTTTTTTTTTTTTTGAAATTATATTTATGTCTATCCCACCTGTAAATTGTACTTGTACTGTAGGTCGGTGTCCTTTAAAATAAAATAAAATTAGGACACCATACAGGGTAAATGACTTACTACAAATATTTTAAGAGGGGACCGGGAAAAATAAGAATTAACGGAATCATCTATCAAAAAATGTCCAAACTTATTTATAAATCGAAAAAAAAAAATATTTTCAAAACAATATTAAAACATCGAACGAACGAAAAATAAAATGACATCACAACCAGACAAGTTGCCCTCATTTACTATAAAAGATTGTATATCTGTGTTTGTTATTCCTTTGAAAATATTAGATAACTTATCTTTGAAGACAAATGCATTTCCACTTGATTGAAGCAAGCTAAAGTATGTCCACCTTTTAAAAGCGGGGAGAATGAATATATTGAAATTATCGGCCAATATCTATTCCTTCCAATTTTTCAAAAATTTTTGAAATTATACTTTATAATCGTATATATAACATAGTTAAGGTTCAGTTAGCATTTGAACAACACGGTTTTATGCTGAAGAGGTCCACTGTAACAAATTTTTCAGTATTTACACAATTTGTCTTTGATACCTTAGATAAGGGTGGTCAAGTGAATACTATTTATACAGATTTTGCCAAAGCATTTGACAGACTTGATCATTATGTCCTTTTGAACAAACTAGCTGAATTTGGTTTTAACAATAATGCATTATCCCTCTTTAAATCTTACTTAACTGACAGAATTCAGTTTGTGTCTTATAATGGTTTTGTATCTTTTAATTCTTCCGCCACCTCAGGAGTCCCTCAGGGGTCAAACCTCGGACCTTTATTATTTATCCTTTTTATTAACGATATTTGTCAAGTAGTAGATTGCCATAAATTATTGTTTGCTGATGATATGAAAATGTTTTCTTCAATTTGTTCCATAGATGATTGTTTAATGTTACAGGATTATTTAAATAATTTGTATAGTTTGTGATAAGAACAAATTATATCTGAATGTATCGAAATGTAAAATTGCCTCTTATACCAGAAAAAAAGTTACCAATTGTTATAAGTATGCTATTGATGGCAATGTACTCGTCCGTTGTGAAACTGTTAAGGATTTTGACATATTATTTGATTGCGCTTTATTCTTTCGAGAGCACATATTTAACAAAGTAAAAGAGGCAGCAAGATCATATGGCTTCATCGTGAGGAACTGTAGAAACTTTGACAATATTAAATATAGTGAGTACTGCTACGCAATTTCTGACTGAGGATCATTGATTCATTTGTTATTTAATTAATTATATCTTCTATTGTTTTATTTTTCGTTATATAACAGTAACTGGCTACTCATATTTTCTGTTACAATATACACTACTGTTGTTATTATGTATTTAAGCAATTTAGTGTCATTGCTCTGTAAATGGGTAACTGTTGAGCAATAAAGGAAATAATTTTTTTATTGTCTTTTAGACCTCCCTGAGGTCCCTCCCTTTTTTGTACTTAGTCACAGTTAACCCTGTATACATAATTAATTCTTGTCGCCGCATCATCGGAATTAATCCCGTCACCCGCCCTACAACGCAATAAATGTATTATTATATTAGCAAAAGTAATTATTAAGATTAGGGAAAGTCGGACGTCGAAAAAGTTTCCAACAGAAATATTTGTTTCTTTCGTGGAGCGCCGAAGACGCGGTCGCCGTGACATCCGACCGCTCAACGTCGCGAGAAAAAGCCCGAACCCAGTTAATTATTTCAAAGATGGATTCTGCGAACCCATCACCCGCCTGGCAGCGGTGACAGGCCGCCGAGGGGCGGCGACAGGAGTAAAATTACAAATTACCGCCCCGTCCGAAATCGTCGGTGACAAATTTCGCGAAAATAAGTTAATATCCACGGCGGCACATCATGGGTCGATAGCGGAGGCTCTTAAAAATAGTGGAAATCACACTGAGAAAAATCCTCCAAGTAAAATATGTTGATAAAAAAAATAGTTCTTTAGTTCAATTTTGTCACTTATACAACAAGATTTCTCCAGAGTTTAAAAAATCAGGTAGATGTAGTTTTAAAACCAATGTCAGATTATATATTTTGAACAATCGGAATTAACAAGCTGTTTTTTTTCTTTCAGTCATTCTGTTATCATTAAGTTTCTTGCTTTGAATAATAATTACCATGTCTTATATGATACGCAATGATGGGCCTTCTCCAATGGATGCATTGTGATTTACTGTACTCGATTAATTGTCATATGTTATGTACATTGCATAGTTAATTAAAATTATAAAAAGATATACTAAATTTACACATATTCTTGTTAGAGTTAAGTGGAAGAGTATTTTTGTTGCGTTGTACATAATAAAAGATGTTTATTATTATTAAATTAAATATTACCAACAAGTAAAATAGCATTGCTACACACGTGTGTAGCCATAATCGTGCATTATAATCGAATTTCATATGCTATTTTATAGTGGAACTGTGGTTTTAACAGACAATTTAAGTTTTAAAAATTGTGAAATTATTATTTAAGCAATCGTAGAATGTTCGCATGTGGTCGCTATAGCAACGTGTATACAAAGTAATTTTTTTTCTAAAAATATATATTCATGTGAAGAAATTCTTAACAAGTTAGAAAAGAATTGGATAGGTTTTCTCAATGGATGCGAGTTAGTAATATGGAAATTGGGGAAATGGATACCGAGAAAACTTTACTTGCATATTTCTTTGACCACGTAAATTAATTACATTGATGTTTATAGCTGTAACTAATAAAGAAATTAATTGCATCTTATTTTATTAGTCAAAGAAGTACAAGTCATCGTCGTTATGGTGTATTCAAAATAATGTATGTTACGAATCAAAAATGACATTGACATTACTAAAATTTTCTAAACTTACTGCATTTTTAAAGAACCGCTCGGTTGGCTATTTACCGAATAAAGACCAGTAAGGAGGAATGACATCAATAATGCCGTGGCTAATGGTATTGGACCAGTGGTCTGGCCACCCAGGTCACCGGATCTAATCCGCTAGACTTTTACGCTTGGAGCGTTAAAGATAAAGTCTACGCTAATCCCATATTAACAAGGGAAGAATTTAGCAAACCTGTAATGATATACGGCAAAATCCGTAGTATCTGCTGCAATAAATGCGTTAGTGAGATGATGTCGAAAATGTATTGAGGTGGGTGGACTACATTTCGGGCAATTTTTGTGATTTTACCCTTAATTTTCTTTCTTTTGGTTATTGCTGTTGAAAGCCACAAATTCAATTTCTCATTTTCATTTTTATTTCCTTAATTGTTTTTCAGAAATCAGTAGGTAATTTAATTTTTTACTGGCACACGGCGTTTCAAACGAAAAAAGTAAGGTTCTGTTGTAAACTGAACAAGGATTCTAGAAATAGTTTTTATTTAAAAAAAAACATTGGCGTACCATGTTTTCATTAAAATTTCCCGAAGATCTGTCCGTACACACGCCACTGGTGGAAGAAAAATAATATTTTTTACGTAAAAATATGTATCTAGATTACCTATTCAAAGGTTCCAAATTTCATTTAAAGGTCTTAAGTAGTTTGAAAAATATTAATAAATTTGTAACGTTTGATAAAAATTTTGACACCCTGTATCTTTGTAACGAAGCATTTTTCGAATATATTTATAATACAAACTGATATTATTTAGTATAATTTATGTGTTGATAATGTTAAGGAAGAAAGCAATTTGTGTTTTCAGTTTAAATGACTTCCACATTGGACTTCGTAGGTTTTAGGTTTTTAATTTGTAAAATAGAGAAAGTCTAATAATTTAATATCAATGTCGAATTTCTATACCCAGTAAATTCAATTTAAAAGATTAAAACCTACATTACAGCATGGGTGCTAGAAAGTGGCAGATTATTAATGATTTTACCGTTTATAATGACAGCATTATTATGATAGTTGACTATAAAATAACATTTTTATACAAGTATACCACTGATAAGCGATTACATCATTTGAAGTCAGTAAAGTATTTTATTGAATTTAAAAATTCACTTACGGTAAGTGTGTTTCTGCAATTTTAATAACTATAGAGTACGAAATATTATTGCATCTGTAAAATTGATATACACCTACTTTTTTCCATGGTTTTATTTATCTGTTTTGGTTTCACATTAGCGATTAAGCTATATTTATATTTAACTATTGACCAAAGGTAATAAACTTTGCCTCTGCCCTTATTGTATGTTAATAATAAAAATGATAATATAAAATTATTTGACTGCATAACATTCATCCTAGTTATTAGTCATATTAATGAATATTTTAGGACGAGGTAAGGAAAATGTTAAATCAGTAGTACCTATAGTTACGTTAATGAAGTTTATCAAATAATGCAAAAAAAATCATCAGTGTTTTATTATAACGAGTTGTGATTATAAACACATACTTATTTTAAATTTGTTACAGTAGCCTTTCAAAAAATCTAATTCGTAAGGGATAATGCCTTGGTATTAACACTGTACATGGTACAGAGCTTCCTTTATGATATGCCACACTGTTGATTGGGAAATTCCTTGTACTTCATATTTTTTCTGAAAGGAAAATATTTTACATTGTAGCGGAAATCATCAAAATAATGTCACACATTTTTATCATAATTGATACAAATTATCATTTGTGATATTATTATGAGTTTCTTGCTACAATGAAAAATATTGCCTTTATATTATTAACACACATCTCTCACAATTATTCTTTATGGGTACTTCCTTAATAAATATAATAAACTCATGAGAGATTCATATTTTTTTTATTAATGTTAACACATAAATACAAACAAACAAGGATAGAAATGCAAAATAAATAACTTTATTGTAATTAAATTTCGTGACTGCAATCTATTGTAATACTAATGGCACTCCCTCAAATCAGTTTTCGAAATATTGGAAGTTCTGAATAGAAATTTCATTAGATCCTTATTAATGAGTGGAACGATTAAGAACTGTTGAAAGTAGATTTCATTACGAATGCGTTAGCAGTTCTAAATAAATTGTCAAATTCCTTTCAATGAGTACCATTATTATTGCAATAGATTGTACCTAAAGCCAGTTACGGACGATGAGTGATAATATATTTATATTTTGGTAATTAAAAATATATTCCTACATAGTAAACCGCATAGGTATTATATATTATGGCGTCAAAGCGTAGCGGTTCTGTACTTTTTAATCACAAGCGATATTTTTGTAATATATCGGATATAATATAATATTATAATTATCGCTTTCCATCCGTAACGAACTTAATAATTACTCACAAAATTTAATTTATTCTTCAAGAAATGTTAACACCTATAATATAATAATATATTGAACATAAACTTTAGTAACACGAAGTACTATTTTTATCTTACATACTCCAATCAGAGATAAAAAATCAAAAATAAACTTTATGCCTAATTAGTTATTATTTATATTTGACATTTTTTACGTTAAATACCTATACGCGCAACCCCACATGCGCAGGGAGGCGCTTCTATAATATTGCCAATGTTGGCATGCTTTCAAACGGTCTTATTTTAATTTGTCTATGGCGTTTGCCTATTACAAAATGCAGAGAACTAGAATTAGATCTATTCATTTTCTGAATGTTACATCAATGAACAAATTAAATGTAGGGTTATGTCTTTATTGTCATCAGTCATCACATTTTCTAAACTCAGAACTAGTTTTGCATACATTCAGAAAATTAAGGTAAGTTATGGTTAATTAAAAACGCATAAAACTAGTTTTCAACAATTTATAATACCGAGAACTATATCTTCATATTTAGCAATAGTCAAAAATCGTTTAAACGTAAAATTTCGGCTATGGGAATTTTTCTAAGCTCAGAACTAGTTTTGCATACATTTTTCGGACATTCTCCGATACGTTAAATAAAGAAAGCTTGTGCTGTGAAATGCACTGTACCACAACATGTAAGAAACTTGAAGTCCCAAATAACGAAATGTAGTATAATTACAAAACAGTCTGGTAATTATTCCAAGAAAGAGACCAGGCTGCCATCCGCATCCGAAAAATGCAGGCAGCAAAAAATTAAACATTTTTCGGGGCACAATACTGGGTAATTAAAATTCTTGCAAACTTTCCATCTTATATCAAGTTCGGCGAGCATTTAATTGAATAATTATAACTCGGCAGTTATCAAAAGAAAAGTTTCGGAATCGGTGCATTGAGGGATAATTACCCTTTTTTAAATTTCTACTGTCGTTTAACTTAATTCTTTTAATTCCGCCGTTTTAGTTTCGAACACAAAAATAAACGACCATTTCAATTAATTTTACTTTCCTTAACTGCAGTTTAAAGAGTGTTAAGCTTCATTTGAAGCCTTTTATGCCTCGGCGCCTTCCAGCAAATATTAAGAGGACGCGGCCCGACTTTTTTAAAGTGCCATCCAGCTTGCTTTGATCGCGCAGCACTTGTTTCGTTTACTAGCAAAACGATTTGATTTTGCGCTCTCTTTCGGAATTACAACTTTTCTTATAGTTAGTTTGTTTTCTAGTAACACATTTTTTTGTAATTGCTGCTTCAGTAGCTGCAAAGAAATATTACCCTTCATAACACATAATTTTCCCAGTCTTGTATAATGAAATTCTTACAACTGACGAGGTTTCTGCCTCAGCACATCTATATCAACAGCAACACCATGTAATGCATTCTATTCGAAAATATTCTCTATTCATGATATCTATATACCCTACTATTTACCCAGAAGAGTTAAATATCCCCTTTCGTAGAGCTATGTACTCAAAACTGCTTTACGTGAAAAAGAACATTACTTTAGACTATAAGAAATACAAGCGTGCAGAAAGCCTAAATATTTGTAAACAAAAATGAACGCTATCTAAAACCCTTGATGTCAAAGATTATAAAAACTACGTATCTAAATGTGGCGAATCAATTAAAACTGATCCTAAATCCTTTCGGAATTTTGTAAATAATAAATGAGGTCAAACCAAGATACCCGGTAAAATGCATTACAACGACACCGAATTGAATTGATAGTGACTTCTTTAGTAGCGTTTTTTCATGATTTTCATAGTAACTGGAACATTGACATTAACATTCCTTTCTTCTCTGAAGATGTTAAATTATCAATACGTAAACTTAAATACAAAATTACTTGTAGTCCTGGTGGATGTACAAGCTTTCTAGTAAAAGTGCAATGGTGTTGTATCGACTACTATTTTCAATTCGTCGCTCAGGCTTGATATTTTTCTTGATTTATGGAAATCTACTAGATTTGCCCGATATTGAAACAGGGTGACTCTGCCGGCATAATTAACTATAAACCGATTACATTATTTTGCAATTTTGCAAAAGTCTCCCCTTATTAAGCCTATCATTACCATTGACCAACAACACACTAATCTAATATATTATATCTAAATTGATCAGCAGGGGCAAGTGGATGTGGTTTACACGGACTTATCGAAGGTATTCGATCATATTGACCACAAGATTCTATTAGCAATACGGTTTTTCTGTGTCTTTGGTTGAATTATGTTATCACTGCCACGTAAGGGGTTCCACAAGGTTCCAATCTTAGTCCGCCTCTTATCTCTATTTTTATTAACGTTTAACCTCTATCATTACGTGTCAAAAATTATTTTTCGCCGATGATTTAAAAATGTATACACCTATTACATTCAGAGTTGACTGTGTAAATTTACAAATTAATATTAATGAAATAGCTCTTTTGTGGAGATTGAACCATCACATTCGGAACATTTCTAAACATCACATTTTCTCGCAAAATTAACAATATTGTCTTTGATTATCAAATTAGTTGCGATGCTTGAACTCGGTTAAGTGAAATTAAAGATTTGGAAGTGCTTTTTGATAATAAGCTTTGTTTTGCGTCACATATTCAATTAACTGTTTCTTCGTCTATGAAAAGGTTCGTTTTCAGATTGGGTCAAGAACTTCAAAATGAATGTCTTTAATAAATATTATACAGTATGCGTCAAAAGTATGGAATAAATTCAATAAAAACGAAACAATTATTTTTTGGGAAAAATCCTCGAACAGGTTGATTTTTAATTTAAAAAATACATATTTTAGCGTAAAATGCATGATTTCTGGTGTAACTCTGCGTATTTCGTCCCGAATGCGATTTTGAAGTTCTTCTAAATTACGTGGTTTATTAATGTACACTTTTGACTTCAAGTATCCCCATAAAAAATATTGCAGGCCATTCTATCGGTCCGCGTCTGCCGATCCACCTCCCAGGAGTCACAGGAAAACAGTTGTCCAAAAAATCTCGTACAGGGCGCGTATAGTGCGGAGGTGCACCGTCTTGCTGAAACCATATGGTATCGTCAGGAATGTCAGAGTCATTATCGTTAGGAAAAATTACTGCAAGGGCTGGAACAAGGTCATTTTCTAGAAACTCTAAATATCTTTGTCGTGTAAGGGCTCCTTCAAAGAAGAAAGGCCCTACTATTCTGTCGTCAACTATTCCAGCCCACACATTTAATTTCTGAGGGTGTTGGGTATGTGCCTCTGCCATCCAATGAGGATTTTCGCGACTCCAATATCTGCAAGTTTGACGGTTTACTGTACCATTCAGACAAAATGTGGCCTCATCTGAAAAAAGTATTTGCCGGTATAAATTTCTATGTCCTTGACATAAATCCATTAGAATTTCGTAAAAGTGTAAGCGGCGATCGGGACCATCTTCATTGAGTTCCTGCACAAGTTGAATTTTGTAGGGATGATATTTTTCCTTCCTCAAGATACTTAGCACTGTGCTCTGACTAGTGCTATTGTTTAATGCAACCAATCGTGAAGAATTATGAAGATTATCCACCATACTTATCAAAATGTTCTGTTTCTGATTTTCATTAATGCTTGGACGTCCAGATTTTAGAATATTTACAACATTGCCAGTTTCTCTAAATTTAGACTCTACCTTACTGACTGTTGATTGGCTGATAGGGCGATCTGGATATTTTTCATTAAATAAATCGCAAACTTCCTGCTGAGTTCTAGTCATATTCCCGCGTCCGATAAGAATTAAAATTTCAATTCTTTGAGTAACTCTTAAATGTGTCATAATACTTTAAATTGAATAATAATTTCTATGTCGCTTACAATACTTATTAGAAAGTCGGTGTGACAATGACACTTTGTAAATATTTTCACCTACGTGATCCATAAAAGAGCTATGGAATTCGAAAAACTAAACTTGATAACGTTTTTGCTTTATTTTAATTGATTTACGTTTTCTAACATTCAATCGTCATTTGCTCGAAAACTTTCCTATATAAGAGGGCAAAATTTTAGTACTGTCTGATAGAGAATTAAACGATCTTTCAGAATCAAGGAAAAAAATATGGTGTTGCCATTTAAAAAAAAATCGATGACGTCATTACTCGAAAACAAATGACATTTGAAAATCGCATTTTACGCTAAAATATGTATTTTTTAAATTAAAAATCGACCTGTTCGAGGATTTTTCCCAAAAAATAATTGTTTCGTTTTTATTGAATTTATTCCATACTTTTGGCGCATACTGTATTACTTAATTCCATCTAAATTAGAATATTGTTTTTTTGCTATGAAACCCTATTTATGTCATATTGATATGTTTGACGCAGTATAAAGAAAATTTCTATCATTTCCACTTGATGGTACGTACCATCTAGAGGCTATGACTACAACCAACAGTTGATCAGATTTAATAATAATTCCCTTTATTTTAGAAGAAAATTTTACAGTGTATATGTCATTGCACAATAATGTTGATTCTCCTAATATCCTGGGCCAACTTAACTTTCTTGTTTCAAGATTCAACAGTCGATTATTGTATATTTTTATTATTCGCGTGCGGTAATTATAACCTTATATCTAACATTCTATCATAATTTCCGCTTTTAAAGATTGTAATGAACCGTAATCTGTTATTTTGATAATCCTAGTTCATTAATCTTCAATACATTAGTTTTTAGTCGTTATATTTCATCTATTATTGTATAATCAGTGTAAGAAGTGTTTTTGTTTCTTTTGCTTGTTCTGTCCTGTAATTGGTAATATTCTGTTGGTCAAATAAATCTATTATTATTTTCTGCCAGCATATGTCAAGCTGGTAACAGATTTTCGGCTCGCAGTTTTCTGTGGTGTGATAAGTATAATTTAATTCAAAATTAATATGAATTAGCGAAGAACCGAACCCGTCCGTATCCCCTTAATAGATATGCCCCATTTAGTCCCTTAATACTCCGTCGCGAGCCCACCAAAAATTACTCAGCCCTAAAATGCATCGATTAAACCGTTATCTCCATAATATTTAACGGACTTGTAACTTCTCCAAGTTGAAGTTCGGATCAGAGCCGAACGCATGCCGTTTGAAGCCTCTCCAGCTATTAGACACTTAATCAGTGCTGAAAATTGGACATTTAGGCGTTGAAGTGTCTCACAAGACTTTAAAATGTAATCCGAATCTCTGATGACTCGGAAGGACCCACTGATCGAAATCTGCGTTTTATGTTTTCAGTTTTTGTTGCACGTATTGAAGGAATTTAATCAATTTTCAGTCATCGTGTCGTCCTAAAGTCGAATGTTGGTTTGGGTCAATGTGAGAGATTGATACTGATCGACGTTTGACCACACCCTTAATTAATGAGGTTCCCAGGTTTCGCCCTTTCTCCCAGGGCTAATCCTCGTGATTAAAATTATGGGTAGAGACAGGATTACGTGAAAGTATTATTGGAAGAAAGAGACTTGAACTTTAAGAAATAAAATAAAAATAGCTGGAGAAACTACCAAAGATTTCGTAAAAAGAAGCATTTTCTAGATGCTGCCAGCAGTGCAAGCGCTGTTAGGAGAAATATGTGACTAATCATAAAACAATAATTAGTTATTCAATAAAATTATAAAGAATCAGACCTCCAACCTTTTTACCAGACCTCGTACATCAACAAATCAAAATATCAAAACACATTAGATAAATAAATACAAATTTCATATCTGCATCTGTCCAAGGTATATGCAGCATGTTCAGTAAAGAATTGGCCATACTTGTTGCATCGAAAATAAGGTGATTTACTACTATTGTACTTATTGTATTGTTGTTAATTGTACTCAAATTTATTTTGGAACAACAACGTTTTTATTGTGTGAAAATACGAATATCTGCTTCATTCTTGCTTTAAATGTACAGAGCGTTCTGAGCTATGACGCCATATTCTTCTTTTCAGATTTTTTTTAGGGATGGAAGTTTTTGGAAAATGATTAGTTATTTTGAAACAGCCTTAAATTAGTTTTAAAAGACTTGTTACATGTACAGGGTGGGGCAGAATAACGAGCGATTTTAAAAAGCCCGCGATTCGCGCCGTGTCATTCGGAGGTGGTAGGGACGCTATCGGCCATGTTTCCTTGACATTAGCATTTAGTAACAATGGAGCGTTGGACCCCTCAGTAGAGCGCGTACGCTGTTAAGGCGTTTTATCAAAATGGTAATTCTTACATACACGCGCGTCATGCCTTTCGAAATCATTTTAACATTAGTCGCAATCAACCAGTGCCATTAAAACATGGGTTAGGAACTTTGAGGAAACTTCGTCAACGACAAAAAAGAAGCCCGGTCGACTAAAATCGGCGCGTACGCTCCAGAATATCGAGCGTGTAAGGACTGCTATCGAGCGAAGCCCGCGTCGTTCAGCTCGCCGGCATAGCACTACACTTGGGATTTCAAACCGAACCGTCAGACGAATATTGCACAAGGATCTCCACCTTCATCCATACAAAATCCAAATCGTACAGGCTCTTAAAGGCACGGATTATGTGAGTCGACAACGATTCTGTGAAGAGTTTTTACATTTAATTAATCAAGATGAGGATATTGTAAACAACTTATGGATGAGTGACGAAGCCCATTTCCATTTGTCCGGTTACGTCAACAAGCAGAACTTTAGATACTGGAGTGACGTAAATCCTAGACAAATGCATCAAGAGCCCCTTCACTCCACAAAAGATACTGTGTGGTGCGCTATATCTTCATCCGGGATCATAGGGCCTTACTTTTTTGAAGATGCTCGTGGCAATGCTGCGACAGTAACCTCACAAAGATACGCCGACATGTTGGAAAACTTTTTTGAACCACAGCTTGCACGCTACGAAGTTAACGAAGAAACATTTTTTCAACCTCCCATACTTAAAAAGTAAAGTGTTTCAAGATAACCCACCACAAACAATTCAAGCCTTGAAAGAACGGATCCGACAGGAAGTGGAAAACATTCCTCTAGCAATGCTGCAAAATGTAATGAATAGTTTCAAAACACGATTGGAAGAATGTGTACGCTTAGACGGACGTCATCTTTCCGGAGTTATTTTTAAAAAATAAAATAATTAATGCTTTTTTATATTCTTTAAGAAAATATTAAATTTATTCCTAAACTTTAATTTTCTTGTTTTTAGCAGCCTTTTTAAAATCGCTCGTTATTCTGCCCCACCCTGTATAACAAATCGTTAATTCAAAAAGTTCTATCTACCCTAATAAAACCTGAATAGCGGCACAGATGTTGAGAACGCCCTGTACATTTAAGGCGAAAATCAGGCTATAAAAACCTTCTTTTCCAAAATTTAAGTACAATTACTCAATAAATAAGAAAATTATGATACAAAAATGAAGTGAAAATATTTTTTCAGACCTATATCTTCTTCAGGAAGCAAAATTGTACTAAAGTAAGTTGATTTAAATCATCTTAATTTTATCCACCAAATTACCAGCCTTTACTGAACATCCTGTATATAGCGTACAAATAAATTAAAAATTGAAACTCGTAGCTAGAGCACATTACCGTCGGCTAATCAAACGATTTTTCCAACTCGCAGTCCCAAATCAAGTTACCCGATTTGTAAAAAATCGCGTCGCGACACGTACATGACCTCTATATGCGATTATTTTTTGCGTTTTTCCCGTCACAGATCCGACGCACATGTCGCCAAATCGAATTACAGGGAGGGAAGTAACGGCACTACATCCAAGTTAGCCGGCTCATAATTGCCGGAGCTGCCGGATTTGTTGTTGCAGTTTTGTCCCGTCCGAAATTACTGCACTTCCCGTATCCCCGTGTTTGCATGTAAATCAGGTCGGCGTGGCGTACGCGGAAAGAGAAGATAATGGACGAATAGCATTGGTTTTAATTAGGTACGGAGTGATGTATGCGCTTCGTTAAGGAACTGATTTGCATTTGAAAGTATTATTATTATTAATCTTATAAGTCATTTTATCTCTGTTTTTTTATTTTGGGCTATCGGAGTCGTAATAGTACCTGGTTTGTATATCAAAAGAGGATGTTATGTTCATATTGAATGGACAATACGCTCGAGTTGTATAATATATCTTTCCTACAATGCAAACAAAAATTGAAAACAATTAATTTATTCTTGAAATAGTTAACTAAGTAAAAATATAATATATCTATTTTATTCACTATTACTATCTTTTATAACAAAAATACAGTTATTGAAATTACAATGGGGCAATTTAGTATTATCTTTTTATATTACATTTCCTGAATGATGTAATTTCAATGCGAACTGAAAAAAAAATATACGTATAATTTTCTGTAACGTCACTGTCTCCTATAGTATGCCGGATTGCGCGCTTCTACCATTTCTGGAATACGAAGCGTAGGAAAGCATCGGTGTCGTTAGGATTGAAGTGTTTATTTCAATTATGAATTCAAACATTGGCGAAACATTTATACGAATGCGACGCGACTATTTTTGTTGGTAACGAATTAATAATACAATGAAATTGGAAAAATAAACATACATCTTACATGAAAATTACATAGTAAAGTTGATAACAATCGGGGTAATAATACAAAAGAAATGGAAAGTTATATATGCATTTTACATAGAACTGGTAACAGTAGGGGATACCAGGTACGAAAGTAACATATTTTTGTAAAGCCGGATAAATAAAAAATTAACAAAGTTATATAAATTTACTTACTATAAGTCGTTTCCTTGGCATTTTATATAGAGAAGAAAAATAATATTGAAGTAATTAAAGTTCATATTGACGTACAATTAATAAAACAAGTAGAGAGTGTACGTCGTTACAACCTACCCAATGGTATGGGTCAAAAGTAACAGAACATGGGGACGTTTGTAACATATGAATAATAGGTAATAACTTGGTATAGAAAGTTGGTATTTACAATTTACATTTATTGATTATACCTATATAAAAGTAAGTTGTAGTGCAGGTACATAATATATTTTTTTATTTGAAAAAAATAAATAAATGAAACAAAAATATAAAATAATAATATTTTTTTTTTGGTAATAACAAAGAATCCTATCCCTATCTGGCTTTTGCACGGTTGCCTGTCGCCAGACCCGTCCATATTCCATATTTGGGATGTACCAAGTTTTTCCCAATCCATAACAATCTTTCCCGCGATCTGTTGTTCGTTGCCTTTTCTTAGACATCCTAAATAAATAGAATGAATTTGTATATTCCCACACAGTATAACAAATACTGAAGCAATTATCTGGATATCTACAGAATTATTATTTTAAATATAACAAATACGATCATAGGTATTAAATATGAGGTACGATTGTAACATGTTACAATCGTCCCCCTATGGCATTGTTACAATCGTCCCATTACGCATTTTTCACGCGATTGATAGGATACTTGCTTAAAACTTTTTTAACATCTATTTTTAATTAAAATACCATGCTTAAGTTAGCCAATATTGGTATTAACTGAGCAAGCCAATAAAATAATTCAAAATAACGTTCAGTTCTAGGATTGTGATAGATTAAGGTAAAGAATGAAAACTTACTTTGCGTATCATTTTGCACCGTGCAGGTCTTAACTCGAACTAAAACACACTACGGATATTGTTGTTCAAATAAGTTAATGTAGATTTCACTGCCGACTCTATGATGATATAATATCATAGACAAACCTCTTTAGAAAGACAACAGGCTTACTGTTACAACCAACCCGTGTTACTTTCGCACCCGGTCTCCCCTACTTTACACTTCAAATAGTAATTATCCATTAGAGTTGTAACATTACATTTTGGTTTTATTTTTATTGTTTGAAGATTTTAATTACGACTACGATATTAATAAAGTCCCACTTCCTGAAGAATTTAATATGTCCATTTCCTTCCATTGGAGTAATTAAAGAAAAACAAGAAAAGGAAAGTATAATTAAAAATGGGAAACTGCGCTTGTTAAATACACAGAGAGTAAAATGAAGTGAAATAATATAAATAAAAGAATACTTCGGTGTGTACACACGCAATTCCTAAAGTTCGTGAAAACTCCTCGGGCGGATTTCAGATTCAGGGATGAGACATTATTAACCAAAAACAAGTTCAAGGCACTTTATTTAGTTTAATTTACATTAAGCTCACCTGGTAGGGTTAATTACACTTGCAGCTATTTGAACAAGGTGGAAGCGTTCAAAATTGTCAGGGGTATGATATAGAAAATTAAAAAATCATTCGAGTTTCATACATTACGTTAATATTTAAGGCGAACTAAAAATGGTGTGAAAACAGCAGTCAAGAATACCTGGCAAAATCTACGAACTTACTCGATTGGCCATAAACGTGCGTATTAAGTGATGTAAGTCGAAGGAAATTTATAAATATTCATAAAACGTACCCCTCGCCTATTTTTGTGAGAAAACAAAGACACTAAAATTGTTATCACTATGGTGGATTTACTCCATGCTAAAATCCACAGTATCTACCAAGAATGATAATGATTTAAGCAAGTTCAAAAAGTTGACAGCATTTTTAAAGAAGCAAGGATATAAGTCTAAGAAATCAAAAACTTTCGTAAGCGGATACAGGCATACTTATTAAAAGAAGTAAACTCTGTGCATATTGATTATTTGTAACTTAACTTTTACTGTCACAAATAACATTCAAGATAATTCTATCAACTTTTGGTCATTCTATAGGACGTATATAGCCTTGAGACCTAGAAACAAAAACACACCAGCACGATTATTCTTAATATTTAATAAAGGCAAGTGGTAGGAATGAATGTTATTGCTAAAATATCAGGCGCATCTTAACCTACCAGAGTGTCATTTATAAACAGGGCATTTTTTTCGCCGAACATCGACTATTTTATTGATCCATGGTGGACGTTATATTATGTAATTGAAGCGACACGGGAGATGAAAGAATTGTACAGTTGTAGAAGGATACCTAGATAATAACATCAATGAAACAAGTAAGAATATTTTAACTAGGCCTTCAAATAATGTACAAGTAATTGAATGTAGCAATCGCAGTGATACAAATTTTACTATATCCTAATATACGAAAGCACCTGGTGCCCCAAACATACTTTTTATTTTTACAAAACTCAATATATTGAGATTATTCTCAATATCTTGACTTTTTTCTCAATATAACGAGATTATTCTCAAGATATTGACTTTTTTCTCAACATAATGAGAAAAATATCAATATCTTGACTTTTTTCTCATTATAATGAGAAAAATTTCATTATCTTGGCTTTTTTCTCAATACAACGAGAAAAATCTCAATATCTTGACTTTTTTCTCATTATCATGAGAAAAATCTCTATATCTTGATTTTTTTTCTCAATATAATGAGAAAAATACTAGCCACTAGCGATTTAGGTTGTAAAAGCTTGTTTAGTAATAGGCGTGGCACGTAGAATCGAAAAAGGGATCAGTTTTTCGAGAAAAACATTTGCGATTTCTTTAGGAAATTATTTTTGTCGCATTCTTATTCACTTTCATTTGAAACCCTGCTGTCTAAATTTTGGTAACCTAATCTCAAAGATTTAACTTTCCATAGACTCATCCTTGTAACTTGCTTACAGGGGCCACTTGCTTGTTAGTCAATTGTTCTGAGTTTTTCGTAGCTTATTTATACTTATAAAGTAACTATTTTGAGACTATGTTAATTTAGTCATAGGCGTCGCACGTAGACTTGAAAAGGGGATTCATTTTTCGAAAAATTATATTAGCGATTTCTTTAGGAAATTATTTTTTTCTACAAAACTGTAAAAAGTGGACTTTTTAATTGTCATTTTTGATGTTAAAAATGTCATTTTTTGACACGCGTGTTAAAAGTAAGTTACTTTTAACACTAGTTTTAAAAGTAAACCAAAGTTTATTTAAATTTTGTTTTGAAAATTAATAAAACGTTTTAACAAACACATGAACAACTTTTTATTTTAAATAAGTACTAACCAACATTTTAATTAGTTATTACTATTAACATTTATAGTAAAATTAGAACAATTTGAAATTGTAATTGCCTGCGGAGTCATCATACTTAAGTTGGTTTTACTGTCAACATGTGTGACACATCTATTTTCTGTAGAAATACTACTGGTAGTACTGGTGGTCTTGCTAGTAGTTGCAGCAGTAGGAAGTATTTGGCACGCAATTTCCTTCTTCTGTTCCAGTGAATTTTCAATGTAGCCTTCACCTACCGTCGAAGATTTCCATCCTCCATGTCTCTTGATGGTAGTAAGATTTGCACCAGAATCTGCTAACAATGTAGCCTATGAACGACGAAAACAGTGTCCGGTGTAGAGTTGAGGATTTGGTAGATTCAAGAACTCAGCAATGTCGGCAGGCATTTTACCAAACATGTTAATTCCGACTGGATTCTTCACACATTTAATCTTCACATATTTAAGAAAAAGTCGTCTATGATCAGCGTTGGGTGGCCGGAGTGCCATACACTTTCTAAAAAAGTTTAAATAGAATTCACCAACAACACTGAAAGTCCGAGGCACTTTCGTTTTAGTATCTGGTATGGTCACAACAACCGAAGTGCCCAAATATTCGATATTGTCGATGGTCATCTGACACAATTCATCCCGGCGACACGCTCCAAAGACACCCACTATTGCTGCGACTTTCATCATCAGATACTTTTCGTCTTCTGCTTCTGTCAGAAATTTGTCGATATGCGTCAAAACTTTTGACTTTTTTGCTTGATATCCTTCACCCTTCCGTTTTAAAATAGCAATAAGTTTATAATGTTTGCTTATATCTTGATCTTGCTTTATTTTTAAGATAGTTTTGATCACGGAATAATTTGACCACAGCGTTGACGATTTCCATATCTTGGCTTTTTCCTCAAAATATGCCAGTAAAATACTTTCGTTACATTTCCCAGGGCCCTTTTTAATGTTGCACCATTCCGAAAAGCGTTTATAAGCGATTTCGTACTGTTCCTTTGATTTCGCCGGCAATAATTCCAATGTTGCTCGACTGGCGGCTTTTTCGATTTCAGCAGGGATGGATTCGTTACGCTCATTATCGAGATTATTCATTATACTTATAATATTACTAGAAAATGCTGTCAATATTTTAGCGTTTTTTCCGTAACTAACAACAGCACTGGTTGCTACGAAAATTTTGGTTCATAAACATTGCGATCTGTGTGGTATTTTTTGATTTCTTATTTTTATTGAGTTTAAATTCTTCCGATTGTTCTTCTCGCTACGCTCGTTTTTTAATCATCTTCACTCACAAAATAAAATCTTACATTTAACACGTATATAATGGATTCTTTTTCAGCTTTATTAGAAACCCCTCTATACCAAATGTTTACAACCTACCTTCAGCGCTTCCTTAATTTTCAATAAATATATCAAACATTATGTCGTCGGTTTCAGACCCCTACCTCATGTGAAACATGTTATTTAGAAAGTTTCGTGAAGAAAAAAGTCAATATATTGAGAATAAAGTCAAGATATTTAGATTTTTTTCATTAAATTGAGAAAGACAGTGAAGATATTGAGAATAATGTTATTATATTTATTAATTTATTAATACAGATAATTATATTTAAAATATTCAAAATTATCATATTGATGTATACTGCTGAAATTAGGATGCTCTTGCAATTATCTGCAAGACAACTCCTCCTCATTGCATATAAATAACAAATTTACGTCCCAACTTCATACATTTCTAACGTGGAATATTGCGGAGTATTTTTCCGTTAATAAATCATTTGTCTCTTCGGAAAAACGTCTCCTAACTCGCTTGCAGTACGACAATTTAAGCCTTTGGAACACGCAGGTTCTCAATTTTAACACGACTGCAATATTCCTATGAATAGGATAAATCGATCAAATTTTATTTTATTAATGTACTACAACGTCTGAATTTTAGATATGATGCTAGATTGTCAAGGATGATGTTCCTCCATTGGCTCAAATGTAAGCACACATAATGAACAATAATATTATTACATTTGAAAAAATATGTTTAACAGAAATCAATTTAAAATGTACCTATTAATATTAATTTTGTAGCCCAAGTGTGTCTACGGATAAAACTGAAAAGACGAAAAACTTTTTATTTTTAATGTCATGGAAAAAGTTGCTACGCTAAACTTTGCTTGTGTCAAAATGTACAAAAATGCAGGTGAGTCAACATATGCTTGTTTCTAATTAACAATTATTGACAAATTATTAATATAGTAGATTTCATTCTTAAAATTCAATAAAACACTATGCAAGTTAAGAAATAAATAAACAGCTACATTTTGCCATTTTTCTAAATAGTTAAGAAGGTCTTTTGAGGAGCATAAATAACATATATGTAGGAACATTTTTTAGTGGAACTTATGCAAGTTCATCCTCAAACTTTGTATTATCCGTCCCATTTTCTAAAAGTGTATTGTTCGTCCATCATCTAAGTGTATTGCAATGTATTCCATTCGCAATAGAATATCTGTTGAAATCTTTTCGCTGAAAATGATATCTTCACGTAATTACAACATAATGTTAATATTTGTTGGAAATTATTACTATGTTTACTATTATGTTATTTGAAATTAATGTTGTTGTATGGTTCAGATATAATGGTGCAGTTTTGAGGTATCTACACAAAAAACATTTTTTTGAGCATAGAATTCAATTCATAAAACCGTAAATTAACAAAAAACTGAATTTCCTAATATTATCGTATTGTCGAAAAAAGTATTTGTTTGAAAAGAAAAATTCGAATAGTTTCCTGTAAACAAAAAAATAATTCAATATATGGTCGCTAGATATAGCTGTGCTATATTTCGCGTACTCAGGTATATCGGGTTTGAGAGACATGAACAGCCAGTTGTCAGTTAATTCACCACTCACCTGTGGCGTACTGATGAGAGCTAATAAGTTCGAAACCGGCATATGTTGACTATTTGCTATAGATTTTTCAGGTGTAATTCTATGCTGGTCGAGACGTTGGACCGCAGTTGTTTCTTGAAATTGCTGAACAATAAGTTGTTGAAATAAGTAACTGTTTAATTGGAAAAACATTTTTTGCAATATACAAATATTGTTTTACCATAGAATATAATTAAATTAACACCAGAAGAGTATATCATTGAAAAAGAAATAACGCTTAATTACTTGATATCAAAAAATAAATACTTCTTTGGCCCTGTATAATCAAATAATTTATTTCCATACGTACCGCTCCAGTTTCTATATAAATAATATATTTACTAATTTTATAACATTTAAATCGACGATAGCTGCACTTTTCCCCAAATATGTCAATCGATCGTATGTTTGTCTACCACGAAAAAGGCGATTTGAATGGCAGAAGATATCTGACAGCGCCTTGTTACATAACGCTATTTATTAAAACGCACAAAACACCGACGTCACAATTTCAAGAGAAATTACTGGAAAGCAATCAGCTCGCAGGAATCCCTCCTTTTAAGGTATTTGCCGTAATAATGTCGCAGGAATAAATTTCGTAATACCTGCGTCTTTTCTAGGCATCTTCCATATTGCAGATGCTGCTCGCGACAATACAGAAGACTTGTATATTTTGTATTATGAAGATTGAAAATACGTTTTGTTACAACCCTAGACATATTAAAGTGATGGAAAGATTCACTTTGTAGTCTACGCAGCCAATATTAAAAATGCGACTACCTCGCTGAACATTGCGTATACACGAGCGGCAGGTTTCTTTTTTCCGTTAAAAAATGCAATATGAGATATTAAATTTAGCAGCAGCCTATTAGCTACGGAATATTTTTAGAAACACATTCAAAAATTAATATCAATTAGATCTAGGCGAAATCATATAAGACTGGGAAAAATTAGTATTTCAAATATATATACAAGAAGTAGTAGATCATCTGTTGTACGGATAGTACACAGATATGAAGATTTTAATACAGTGGAAAACATAACACGTAGTGGACACCCTTGAGTATCTAATGAAAGGGATGATCGGTATTTTGTGCAATATCTTCTGCTTCAGCTCTAAGGACCCACTTTCAAGGTACGTTTCGTTATATTATATCGACACCTACTATTTGAAGAAGACTCCACAATGCAAAGTTACGTGCTAGAAGACTATTACGGGTCCCCACTATACTTCCAAGGCATGCTGCCCGTCTCCAGTGGGCGCGAGAGCATAGGCCAGTGGCGGTGGGTCTTATTTACAAACGAAACCAGAATTGTGCTGGTTACTAATGACAATCGACAAAGAGTCTGGAGAAAACCAGGTCGTCAACAGCGACCTCATTTTCCCCGTTAAGTTGCTCCGTATGAAGAGGTTCCGTATTAATTCACACACCACAGACTATGACCAGTCAAATTTACATCTAACAAGTTATTACGCCCATTATCTACCCCCGACGCAATGATTTAAGTGAAAATTTTGTGTTTATGGACGACAACGCTCGACCACATCGCACAAGAACGGTTCAAGAGATACTCGAAGCAGGACATATCAATCGATTAGATTGACCAGCCAACTCTCCTGGCATAAACCCTATTGAAAACATGTGGGATTTCGTTACTAGTGCCATCCATAATCATATTCCTCTACGTCAGACTGCAGATGAGTTCGTCATGGCGGCAGAAGAGGAATGGAACAATATTCCGCAAGAGATCGTTAACCGCTTGATTATCTCAATGCACAGACGAGTCAATATGCCATGGGAACGTGGTGGAGGTCATACCGACTATTACTCAAGTAGAGAACTTGCTTTGTTACTTCTTTTTGATTTAAATTTTGTCAAAACTGTCACACATTTGCTGGTTTTTAATTTTCTAAGTACTCAGTTTATCGAACATATTCTTTTCACAAAAAAAAAAGATTCGGAGAACAATATACTTTTATAAATATATTTAGTTTTTCGGACAAATAGATTTCTTTTTCTTTAGTTTGTTTGGGTTTTAGCCACACTTCTGAAAAAATAAAGATTAATTAAATAAGCCCTTGCGCCAAACGGTCAAGGGTTATTTTTGAAACTAAGTTTACCTAACCAAAGAATCTCACTCTGAAAAAAAGCAGATAAGTAAAAAATAATAGAAATCACTTCACTATTGCGCACTTCCGTATTTTTGACGTGCCGAAAATCTCTGTGTTTTCGTTCTCGAAATAGTAATTGTATTAAAAGTATATCAGTTTAAAATTTGTTTATCTGTTTCCATAGAGATGTTAAATGATTTTTATTTTATTGCTACTTACTTCTTCTTGATACAACTGTAGCCAACAATGTTCAATGTTTACTGAACAGTTTGACACACACACTTATCTTCGTTATTACGAATTTTCTGTAGAAATCAGCAATAATGTACGCTTAAATTTCCCTAAGGGTTATGTCTCCAAACAATTTTTTTGACAGACAAACAAAGCCGTTGCGGACCCATGTTTATACGAACTTTTTGTCTTCAAATCAATCATAGATTTACCCCTTAAAGTTTGTGCACATAATTAACACCCTGTATATTTTGTACTTATTAAAGATATTCAGTTACAACTTTTCTCCGATACTTTATTTTGTATCTCTAATAATAACGATAATAAAGGGTGGCTTTAATATAATGAATAATCATGTACAAATATTTTCTCTTTGTGAAATTGTTACTAAATATTCCTCATAAAGCTGTCCGTTTTAGTATTCAGGAAAAGCTTGACATAACACCGTCTAGAAGGCCGACGTTCTCTCATCTTTCTCGAAGAAGAAAGTTAATAAACGAGGATAATATTTCTTAAAAAAAAAAACAACAACTCGTTAAATTGAAGTTTTGGCCGCCAGTCACGCTGGAATCCCGAGAAGGGCGGGGTATCGGGGTCGTAACTCGAAAAGTCACTTTTGTGTAACATCATGTCGGGCAGGTTGTCATTTTGTATGCAGAGTCGGCCGCTCTCGCCCGTCTCGGTATGTTTTCATTTAATTTTATTTGGCTTAAATATTTAAGCAGTCTCTCCGAAATTAATGAGAAAATTAATTTACTTTCTTGTTTTTAATAAGAGTCAAACTTTGTTTTGTGTCTGCGACGTCGCTTCATCAATTTCGGGCGCGTGACGTCGAATAATGCATAAGAAATCGCCGTTACAGTGCCGGAATTTCAATTACGGTATTGATCTCGGTTTTTTTCTCTGCAAACTATCCGTTTCCTTCTAAAATTTTAATTAAAAACGTAGATTTTATAGTCGTACTGCGGTTTTACACGAAATTATACAGGGGGTTGAAAAATTCATGTCGCAAACTTCATTCACATAAGATTAGTGCAGTTGCATTGGTACTGCAGAAAAGTTATTAAAAAGGGCGCCGTATTCTTGAAATAGTGTTTTATACAAAATACAAATAATTTTAGACATTTAATAACTGAATAATCTAGGGTTTAGCAAATAATAGGAATGATAACTCATCCCACCTGCAAATATTCAAAGATACTGAAGTAAAACGGCGAGATATACGGTTGACTTTTGTAACGTTCAGTTAAACTTAACAGTAACGCCTTTGTACTGCAGTTGTATGGCAGAAGTTAAAAGCATTTTAGCTTTTACCAATCCTTTTCCAACAATCGTACAAGGACCAATCAGAAAACTGTTTTTTTTACAGTAAACAGAAGATTCACATTTTTGCAGGTTAAGTTTTTAAATTAGATTCTAATTTAGATATTTAGTTTAGAATTGATTTGTTTCTAAAAAAAATGGATGAAGAGGACTGTTTGGTTTACAAATAGTTACTTTTGCTGCTCTTATTCGCAGCGACGTCAATATGTATAAAAACTATACATGCAAAAAAAATTAAAAGAAGAACTCGGAGATGGTGGGTCCGACCTATTAACCGCAGATAGCACATGTAAGGTGATTTCTATAATTTATATAAAGAAATGCGAAATGAGAATGCCGATTATTTTTTCATTTCACCCGAATGACAGTGGCAGTGTTTGATGACTTGCTGAAATTAGTGGGGCCTCATTTAACCCACAGTACACTAGAATACTTTAACCAAACATTCAAATAGACCATCTATTCCTGCAGATTGTAGGCTTATATTTTATCTAGGGTAGGCTTTTAATTACTATTCGGCAAATGATAAAAACCAACAATTTCCGTAGATAGGGACGTAGTTGACAAAATATAAACATAACCTCTCTGGAGATCAAGAATCTTGAGTTTTTGCATGTCGCCAACTTACAGCGGAAAAATTCCCCAACTTCTTAAGCCTACAGTAATTTTATGTAAACAGAGTAAATAATATTTAACACCATACAATTACAATACAACAGTTCAACTGCAGTGCCATTGCACTAACGTTTATCTGAACGTTATTTTAATGAGCACATATCCTAAACCCAACGCTTACCGAGATGCAGGGTTTTGAAGGTTTTCATTTTTTTTTTTTCACTTATAAACCGATTATCTCTGAGCAGTCCGAAAGAAAGTTGATTAAATAATAGTTTAGATTTGTACTACTCGAAAGTAAACACCTTTGACTATTTCCAATCCGGTGGAGTAGAAATGAGCCTGCCTATTTTCAAAATTCTGATACATCTTTTCGAATCCCCGTTCAATTTGTCTTAAAAATGTATTGTTGAAAATTTATACTTGTCATCGCTAGTGCTTAGAATATTTCCGGAAATTTTTTGGAGGTCATGAATATTTGATAATTTTCTAAAAATATTCATGAACGAGGAAAGATGGTGATCACAATTAAACTTGTAAAATATAGTAACCTTACAGTCTTTCTTTGTCTTGCAGTCAACATTACTAAAACCACAGAAACACAATTGTAGAGTTATTTACTGTAAATTGTATTAAAGTTGTGTGTTTAGGTGGTTGTGTGCAATTATAAAAAACGCGCTGGTCTGAATACTGCAGTTTGAACAACGAAGTGAGAGATTTGAAACTGTCAGAAATGTATGTCCAATTACTTCTTGGTTAAATTCACTGGTAACTAGTTCCCAAGCTAAGCTATTTACAGATCTTTTAGGCACACAACTGCGTTATTTTCTTCTACTCCGTTCTGTTTCTCAACTCTCTTTTCCAATCCGTTACATTTTTCTTCCTTAGATCTATTGTTACTGCCACTCTCCATCTATTTTTGGTGCCTGGTACATTGCATATATGTCCTCATTATTTCTCCTTACGTAGCCTTCCACCGTCTTCTTTCCTACCAAAATTCTTCTTAAGATCTTCCTTCCCTACCTTAACAGGTTGTCTCTTGACTTTTTATTGAGGACCCAGGTTTCACTGCCATACAGTGCTGTAGGCCTCAAAATTTGTTTTGTACATTCCAATTTTACTCCTCTGGACAAATTTTTTGATTTCATTAATTGGTTGAGTGCTGCCGAATTTCTGTTTACTTGTATTATTCTCCTATTAATTTCTCGATCCTTGTCACACTTAGCTGTTATCAGCGTTCCCAAATACACATATTCTTGAACTTCTTCAATCTCCATTTATCCGTGCTGCGTTCTCAATTTGAAATTGATATCTTTATTTTGTTTTCCTATTCCCAAATGCTTAATTTTCTCTTGATTTATCTGCAATCCCACTTTACGTGCCTCCTCCACAAGTTTTCTCGTTACTATTTCTAATTCTTTACTATATCTTGCAATTACGGCCACATCATGTGCATAACTTACTATTTGGTGACTTTTAAACACCTGTATCCTTCTCTGTTCAACTCACTATTTCTTATGACTTCTTCTAATACTAAATTAAAAAGAAGTGTTTCCTATAGTTTATGCAGTCTGTTGTATCTCTCTTTAAAATTGATATAATCATAGCATCTCTCTAATCTTCAGGCTTACATTCTCTTCTCCAAATTTTTAGGATTATTTCGTATATTCTTTGTCTTAAATGTTATCTGTCTTCAGTCCGTTCTTCCCTGGACTTTTGTTATTCTTTAAAACTTCTATAATTGTGTATATATTTCTTTTTTTTCAGGTTTTTCTACTTCCACTCCCTTATCCCTTACATATATTACTTCCCTCTTTATTTTTTTTAACTTTTTTTTATCTCTTTGTAGAAGCTACGTATTTCTTTCCTCTTATAATGACGTTGTATTTCGTCTATTTTCTTAACCCCAACTTAACTGGTCGAATATTTCTAAATTTCAAACCGTTTCCAATTGTTGAAGGAACAACTTTTTGAATACAAAAATACCTAGATAATACCCGTTAATAATACACCATTTGAGAATATGATGAGCAATTTTGGAGTAAGTATTCCTTGTCTACACAACGTAAGTCCTAGGTTTTACGTGGGTAGGATAGTGATAAGAATAATCCCTATTCAAAATGAATAAATCCATATTCTGGTAAAATATAAAAATCAAAATAGTGTTAAGAACAAGTTAAAGTGTTACTTTAGCAAAAACACTTTCAAAAAGTTACTGTAATGTGTGCCAATAGAGTTTTAGTAGTACAAAATATATTTGGAGCTATCATCACAACAAACTGTAGCACATAAGATTGCTATTATTTTTTCAGTGTGTGGACATTATTTTTTAAAATTGAAATTGAAAAATGGATTAAATACCTCTTTTATATTTGCAGGAGTATTATTTATTCTTTAACGAAATTTTCATTGAACGTATTTGATGTAAAAAGTGTACTTCCACGAGTTTGAAAATAAACTTCCGACATAATTCGGCGTTTTGGCGAAGAGGGTGGCAGCAAACTTTTAAATTAACACAAAAGTATTCCAGTACAGTTTAATTCTTAGCTTAGGTTTTACTAACTGCCGGTACAATCAGATTAACTGTAAATTCCTGAAGCAGGGCATGAATGTTTTATCTCCGAGTTTATACTCTAAAATAATACAAAAAAAAAAACAAGCGACTGAAACATCAAATATTCCGGTGTTCTCAGTTTGTAGAAAAAGCAAACAAAACGAGGTATTAGAAGTTTCGAGGGGGATTAATATAATATTTAACAGTTCTCCAACTTCTGCATTTATGTCTATAAGAAGTTCTCCCCGTTTTAAATAATTAACCAGATATTTCCCGAAGATTTGCCAGAGAACACAAAAACCTCTCTAACCTATTCATTAAGGATTCGAAGCGCCCTTAATAACTTATATATCCGAGACAACAGAATCCTCGCCGGATAAGAAGGATTATTGCTAATTAGCAAGTTTTTTAGAACTGCTCGGTACAGACATTATTTATATAGTACACTAACTGTGTAACTAACTCCATAATTATTCACGAGATTTGTATTTATCTGAATAAATTTTTCCTAGAAAGTATCGTTGTTTTGTTCAAGGTTGCAACCATAAAGTAGATAACACCTTAAAAAGAAATGATTAAGTCGCATAATTATTAAGCAAGTAAAAGACAATTTCATAAATAGCAAACTTCATGACTGTTCTCACTGAAACAGGTGAATTATTATACAGAGTGTTTCATGTAATGGGTTACAGACCACATGATAATAAAAAATTAAGAATAGGTACACTTATATGTGCGAGGTCTAATGTTAAATATTAACAATCTAATGAAAGATTTAGGTGTACCTGAGGAATTTCTTTAAATCTTCTCCCAAAGATATCTCGAGAAATTTATGAGTGTGTCTATCAACATTTTATGGATGCAAAGAAAAAATATTAAGTTGTGTATTCTGAAGTTGTATCGATGGTGTATTTCTCAAACTTGATTAACACTTTTAAAAGTGAATGCTTTTTTTCTCAGTAAAGAAAATGTCAACCTTAGAGACTCCTGACAGTCAAAAAATGTCATAGTTTTGTGACGGTAGGAGAAAAAATTTGTAATTTGCACCTGACTCTTTCTCTTTACAAGTCAACAAATTTACAGCACCAAATACATATTGAAAAATCTCAACAAACGTCACAATAAACAATTTTCAGCAGTTATTTCTATCACATTGAAATTATTTGTATATATAACTCCTTACGTCAAATGGTCAGTGAAAGGGTTGGTGTTGGTTTTATAAATTTAATTTTACCTAATCAGAAATATTTTACACTGTGAAAGGTTGTTTATAATTGCACAACATTAATATTTGTTTTATTACGTTTGTTCTATTTTTATTATTTTTTATTTTATTTGGTATTTCTTGGAAATATAACATTTCGTAAGGATAATACCAGCATGCTAACCACAAAATTTCGATTACCTCCACTCTTATTAATGTAACAACAAATTACACTTGTAACCTTACACCGTCTTATTAGATAATACTCCTGCGCTCACATTCTTGGTTTCATAACTTATTTCGAGGATATTTTTGTCATGTCCCGTCACGTTATCCGGCGTTTTGGGAGTGACAAAACCCTCATCAAAGTCATGCGAATTATTTGATGTTCTGCGCTAGTTGCGGTTTTGCGAATTTTCCATCAATGTAACTAAATATACGGTTCTGGTTGACCCAAATATCGTGCAGTGTCCGTCTGTCTGGTAAAAAGGCGGAATAATAAAAATGGCGAGAATAATAGCGCGTACACCGACAAAACTATTTATTTGGAAAAGTGAGCGGAAGTATTCGTTAATAGTACAAGAAAAACAAAGATTGGAGGCTATATTTTTTAAATATCAGAGAATATAATCCATTACATATCAATTAAGCGTAAGGAAAAGTCAAGAAATGTACGGTATTAACTAACACAGCTACGATAAAGAGGTAACGTATATTCTAAGATTAAATTTACTTAAAATCAATGGTATTTTTGCATTATTCTTAAGGGCGCTGTTTTTATACGCAAATTTTCGTCGAATTCATAGCTGTTTGTTGAGACACTAAAAAAATTTGAGTAAGCTAGAAAACATTTTACCATAAAATCTCCAGAATTTTACACGTCAACTGCACATTGAGAAAATTGTATACGGCATTATAAACCTTGTCACACCCGACACAGTTGTTGTGCAAAACTAATAACACTTCAATTGGTGTAAATTATTAAGTATTTTTCACAATGAATGATACACACTGATAAGCTACAATTCACGATCTTTCATGTTCTCTAGCGCTTTTTGCCCCGAAAAGTTAAAGGGAATGATTCAATTTCAGCATTATAGTTTAGCACTAAGCTAATACGAAGCTCCACCTACTGGGTGGATTTGTGTATCTATCTTTGGAATTTTTGTAACCACAACTAAAACTATGGAACAATTTTTTTTGTTAAATTACTACGCAGCAATTTTATGTAAATATGACTAGTTGCTCTGAAAGTGTGAAATTAACAATAAATTGTAGTTAATACAAAATTATATCCAGATTATTCATAATAACTATAGTATTTAATTTTCACAGATCAATCTATATTACAACCATGATATTCATTTGGTACAAGTATGTTCTGGTACTCATACCAATTTAGATAACCCGTTATATTTCCATTGCTTTTGTGTGGGAGGAACAAAGTAAGTTCATAAAGATCAGTGTCTTCCTCGCACTTCTATGACTGACTGGCTACGCCTTTGCATACTGTCTATCAGGTTGTTGAAGTAGCGACAGGCGTGGTAAAAGCCCTCTGAGTTCCTGAAATCTATGTGGGGGTGGTTGATGCGAATCTAAGGTTCTTTATAGTTGGTTCCACGCGTGCTCAATTGAATTGAGGTCTGGCGAGAGACGCGGCAGTGCCAAGTACAGAATACCAATACCAATTCTTGCACGATGAGGTCGCGCATATCGTCGAGAAGTAACAATTTTGGCCCAATTGTAGCATGAAACAAAAGGATGACATTGTTGATGACTTGTTCGACGTAGTCTATGCATTAATGTTTCCATCAAGCACCAACAACTCTGTACGCCCATTAAAACAAATGCCTCCTCAAACAGTCACTGTACCACGTCTGAATAGATGAACTTCCTGGATGGCTCTACGATTTCTGGGTACCAAAGGAAGGATCCATACTCGAACACGCCGACTATCCAAAAACCGTCCATATTTCGACTCATCTGTGAACAATACAGACCTCCATTGACCATTCCAATTCACGTGTTTGTTAGCCCATTGCAACTGAAGTCGTACATGATTTTGTATCAGTGGAACCCTTCTCAAAAGTGATCGTGAAGGTAGTAGGTTAACATCTCGCAGCCTTCTACGAACTGTTTCAATTGAAACCGCAACACCAGAAGCGTTTAAAAGTCGCTGTTGTATGAACCGACAAGTACTCAGAGGCTTTCTGCGGGTGGATACTGCTAGAAACTGGTCTTGTGCAGGGATAGTAAATCTTGGGCGTCCACTGCTCGGTCTTTCAATGATTTTTCCTGTTTTTCTATATCGATGCACAAGCCTTGAAATTACGTTTTCACTGACCTGGACGAAGTTAGCAACTTCTGTCTGAAGGCATCTCGCCTCGATCATTCTAATGACCCTATTGGCTTCAGCTGCATTCAGTATTTACGTCTAGGCATTATTGCAAAACAAAATTTTTTCTAACTATATAAGCTCGAACCAACGACTGATCCAAAATTTTTAAAAAGACCAGAGATAAGAACTAGCCGAAAAGTGAAAAAGTCACTCAATGATGAGCAAAAAAACACTCAGATAAGAAAGTAAACATTTTATTTATTATCTAGAACTATTTGAAAAACAAATAACGTCATCCTTTAAAAGAAATCACGATATCTGTGAACTTCCTTAACTTTTGTGGATTATTTGCAATATATAGTTTTGGATTATATAAAAATGATTCAGTTGCGGTAAACATAATTTTTTCTAAATAATAATGTGTCTTGGAGAAATAATTTGTTTATACTGTACAATAATTAACGCATTCGCCTAATTTAAACAAACCTTCCTCTCAGTGTAATTCCGGTGGAAATTCAGACATAATAAAAGCAAGCGGGAATAATATTGCACCCGAGTGATTATAATTTATCATATTTACACAGGCTGGCATTTAACTTTTAATTTTCTTCCTCGCCGTATTTATCTAAATAAAAATTGCAATACGCTGACAATTAAACTAAGGATATCTATTTATCTTCTCAGAATTTTTCTGCTAATTGGATATTTTAATCACCCCTTTTATAACACGGCCATTTTTAACGTAATTTTCGCAGGGAATATCAACGCCACACCGTCGAAAGGTTAGCCGTGAAAATTGGAGATTAATCAGATAAATAAAGTGCCTTCATCAGTTCTGTTGCGAAATCTACTGGGTATTCAACGGAAAATGCTTAATTGAAAACGAGGTACGGCAGAAAAGTAATGAGACTAGGAACACTGCAAGCGATCTGGCAACGCTGCGTTGTTGTTCTTGATAGAGCATGTGTATCAGTACCCTTCCATAGCTCAGTGTGAGTTTCAACTTCTTACATTACCTACATGATTTTTGTGACTGCTATTAGTGAAGTTGTGTCTTGGTTGTGTGTCACGCAAAAAAACGGATTTGGAGCAATGTTGTGCCATTAAATTCTGTGTTAAGGGCTCCCACACAAAACTGCGAACTCTCATCGCATCGCAAATATATGCGAACTTGCACGAATGCACCGCAAGAACGTCCGATCTCATTCGCATCGCGCATTCCTGCGATATTACGTCATACTTGGTAGCGCCCCTTTTAAAAGACTCTGCTTTGAGACAGCTTTAGAGAAAGACGCGCGGCGCCTGCGTCGTTTTTGTTTATAGAATGGCGGAATATGATGTAGATTTGCGAACGGTTTGCCGCACAAAATCGTATTGCAGAAATTCGCATCGCATCTCAGTTTTGTGTGGGAGCCCTAAGCTTGGAGAATCGGCAAGTGTGACGTTGGAAAAATTGAAACAGGCCCATGGGGAACATTCTTTATCCCGTGCTCAAGTTTTTCGCTGGCACAAATCATTTTTTGGAAGGCAGAGAACACGTTGAAGATGAACACCGTTCAGGGAGGCCTTCAACTGCGAAAATATCGAACGTGTGAACACTTTTGTGAGAGCAGCCCGCCGTTTAACATTAAGAATGTTGAGTGGACAATTAAATTTGAACAGATTTATCGTTCATCAACTTTTGATTCAACATTTGCACATGCGAAAGGTCTGTACCAAAATGGTACGGAAAAACCTCACAATTGATCTTCTTCACAGAATCGCCAATGAACAAGATTTCTTTAGTTGTGTGATCACAGGTGATGAATAATGGATTTTTGAATACGATCATGAGACCAAGAGGCAAAGTGAAGAACTCTCCTCGACCAAAGAAAGCTCGAATAAGAAATCGAAGATTAAATCAATGCTGATTTGTTTTTTTTTTGACAGAAGGGAATCGTCCACAAAGAATTTGTTCCTTCAGGAAAAACTGTCAAGTTTTTTTATAAAGACGTCTTTGAAAGGCTCAGAAAAAATGTAATTCGCGTGAGAGAGAGAGAGAGAGAGAGTCACAGTGCCCTCTCCGTCACATAATTTTTTATCTCAAAAGGTATTCCTGTGGTTCCCCAGTGAGAGTAAAAAAAAATGTTTTAAATTAAATACTGCGCGGAATATTATCATTATTTTTAAATTCGATCAATGAAAAAAAGAATGTTGGTATAATTTCCCTTCAATGAACATCTTGCAGTGTTTCAAATTACATGAACTCATAGTCAAGGAGGAGCAATCATAAACTTAAAACATGTACCAAATTTGGTTATTCCACGTAATTCAGAGATCATTTTTTCCCAAATATTTGGCCCCAATTTGAAGGCCTATAACTCCGCCTGTGTCTAACTTTGTATATAGGTATGTTCGGTCACATTTCAATATTTTGGTTCTTATGCGGAATCCCCATTCAAATTTACACCCTGTATAAAGGCAACAACAAATTTCTAGTGTGCAATTCGCGTGCGCCCAATCTTCATCGCCGGCTTCCAGCGGACCGCCTGAAAATATTGAAACAAATCCGCTCGCCTTGACCTGTCAGCGGGCTGGATTAATTAAAGGAACAGATTAATTATTGTGTACAGCAATTATCACCCGTCTACATCTGGATAAAGCGAAATCGCGACGAATAAATCACGGCGCGTTGTTTTTCGCAGCAGGCCGCGCTGCGCCCCATTTGAATAATGTAATCCGATTCGAGGCAAACACTTTAAAAATTTCCCGATCAATTAGCCGAATGAAAAGGGCCGGACTGTTAGCGCAAAAGTGTATTTAATCTAAAAAATTCCGTAGTACACCTAATAGAATTCCCATCCCAATTGAATTTTAAATTCAATTCCTGCACAGTAGGTGCTCCCCAACTTTATTCGAGCTAGTTGGGAGATCTAATAAATGTTACTTCACGTCTACAGACGTACCGGCTGGAGGTCTCGTCGAAACGGAGAATAGGGAACGGTCATGAATAGTGCCATTCACGAAATTAACTTGTACTGACCTAATAATAGTGTGATTCATTAGTAGCTTATTTTTTAATGTGTTATTTTTATTAAATACAATACAATCCCAGTCTGACCAGTTGACAAATTTATTAAATTCCTATCTTTCAGAGCGGTTACAATTTGTTGAAATTCGTAGTTTCCAGTCTGCAGAATATGTCGCTACTTCCGGAGTTCCTCAGTGTTCGTGCCTCAGACCTTTGATTTTTGCCGTTTCTATAAATGATATTGTCAGTCTTTTAAACTGTAATTACCTACGTTATGCGGATGATCTAAAACTTTATTCAGAAATGAATTCTCCTTAAGATGCCATCAATTTGTAAATGTCCCTTGATAAAGTTAACGCCTGGCCTGGTGTGCAGCTAACTCTCTTCAAACATAAGCAAATGTGTCATGTTATGACCTTCACTAGGAAATCAAATCCCTTGAATTTCGATTACGTTATTGACAATATGCAATTAACAAGAGCTACTGAAGTAAAAGATTCGGGAGGTCTATTTGATGCCAAAGTAACATTTTCAAATCATATTAACAATGTACTTGCAAAATGTTCAAAATTCTTGGGTTTCATAATTTATATCGTTCGTTTATCCTTCCTAAACTTGAGTATGCTAGGTTAGTTTGGAGTCCCTGCTACTCTACATCTATTAACAGTGATGAATGCATTCAGAGGAAGTTTTTAAAATATACATCTTTTCAATTAGATGTGGTATATCCCGAATTGACCACTCTGAACTGCTTAATCGCCACAATGTACAGAGCCTTGCAAACAGATTTATCATGTGAGCTCAAATAATGCTTTATAAATTAATTAACAATTTGATTGTCTCTCCAGCATTGTTCTCTGTGAATTTTTGTTTCAATTTGTAATGACGGAAATATCCTGAACATATGGAAAACTATGTATCTAATTCGCAGTAAGGTGACAGCAAAACTATTTTTTTTTTAATTTTAAGCAAGGAAGTAAATATACAATGTGTCTAAATAATTTTATTTTGTAACCTAAACTATAGTTCCGTTCAAACCTTTAATGAAGTAATTTACTTCATAACAGACGTATCTTTACGAGTACAACAAACTTATGACTGCTTTTATTCCTTGAATTTCAGTGTTAAACACACTGCGTCACTCGATCGCATAAATTCGCATAACTTATTAAATAGCACTTAAAATATATTTTGCAACACAGAGAAAAAGAAAATGCCTCCGGTAGTCTAGGTTAATTAACCTTCAAAGTGGCAAATATTACAACAAATAAAGTGACGTCATATTACACTTCGGGGACGCTCGCAACACCTCGGCAGGTGATCGGAATTAATTTAAAATTTAATCGCAAATTATAAATTTCTGTATAGATATAGGAGATCTAATACAGTATAGTGATATGTTTTGAAATATTATTTATTTAGCAAAATGTTATTTTATACTACTTTGTTTAGTTGGAATTCTTGTTAAGCATGTCAATTGATTTTATACCCATATGTATACTCAAATGATTATTATGATCGTTATTTATTTTGTATGTGTATAATAAAGTACTATATAGCAATAAACTCGTCTATTCGTATTAGATTTTTTTCCATGATAGTTTTTTGTTGCTTTTAGTCAAATATGCTGATCAAATGACTTTATATCTCCTTCGTATAAATTTAAGTTAAAGTTTGCGAGTTCCTTTGAGAGCAATTTGTTTCCTGCAACTATTTTAGTATGTCAGACATTGGCCTTGTTTTCTTTTCCACGAAAGGAAAACACTGTTGTAAAAATACCAACAAATGAAGAACTACTTAGTAATAGACTGCCGGAGAAATCTAAATTAGTAATTTAATAGGGCAATCTGAGTAATTTCAAAGTTCACAGTGAGGCTTAATTTTATTTAACTATATTGTATGATGTTTAAAATATAACAAAATACAAATGTAGAAAAATTAGAGAAGTAATGTATAAACAGCAATGCTTTTATACAAGTGTCTGGAGATATTATAACAATAAATTTTGTAGTAATTTGAGGTAAAATTGAACACTAATTCTGCAAATAATTTAAGGGTGGCGTATCTGAAGCATAACATCGAGAATACTGATATAATTCCAACGTTAAAAATTTTAATATCTGTAAATGTCCATTTCCAAAGTTTTTAAAAATTTATATTGCCTAAAGGCAATATATTTCAAAAGATTCAAGTCGTACTCCAATATAGACAATGTCGCAAATCAAAACAGACATTGACATTATGAAATTGATGAAGTTAATAAAAAATATATGTAGTGGATGTATTTCCACATGTATTTAAATTATCAAGTTATTACTCCGATTTCTAAAATAAATATCTTGCCATTCCTAGAAAAATTGTAACATATTTAAACGATATTTTAAATGAAAATCATCAGGATTTCGGGAAAGATTTTCTTGCAAAACTGTACTGCAAAGAGTTGTATATGATGTTAAATATAACACAGAATGTCAAAAAGTGATAGTGGTAGCTTTTCTAGTTCTACGGCGTGATTTTGAAATCATATATTACTCAGTAAATTTAATAAGCGGTTATCTTTTTATTTTCATCAGCGACTTCAACAAGCAAGACTTTATAATAAAAAAATTCTAAAAGTTTTGAAAGACACTGGGGTACCTCAGACCAATGTGTTAGAACTTCTATTATTTATATTATATATTAATGTTATTTTGTATTTAGATGCAAATAAGAGTTTTTTTTTCTCACAAAACTATGACATTTTTTGACTGTCAGGAGCTTCCAAGGTTGACAGCTTCCTTACTGAGAAAAGAAATGATAGGTATCTTAGCAGGAAAAGTATTCACTTTTAATCATAGGAGCTAAAGTTGACTTTCAGCAAATTGATACACAAACAATCACAAATGAACTGAATTAGCAATATGACGACTAATGTTTGACAAACTACTTATGTGCACGGCTGACGTTACGCAATTGTTTTTATTGTCAACATAATTTTCGCGTTAAAAACAATCATTTTTGTAATTTAATGCAATGTACAGAGTGTTAAAAAAAGAGTGTAAAATATTTCAGGAGGTAACAGTATGAATCAAAATAAGCAGAAAAGTCTTAATAAACATGGGTCCCAAGTAACGGTTGCGGAGATATGGACCACTATTCGTTTTTCAAACATTTTATTTTATTAGGAATAAACCGACAAAGGAAGCTTTTAACAAACAAAAAACAAAGTTAGAGAAGATGTTCAAAGTGCCCTCCGTCCATTTCCAAGCAGGCACGACATCTTCGTCTCAACAATATTCGAACTCTTCCGAAAACACCTTCCTTGGTTTGGATTTCTTGACACTTTTGATTAATCCATAGCTGCAGCTCTTCCAGGCTATTTACAGGAGTACCATACCTAATGTCTTCAAATATCCCCAAACAAAGAAATCTAGTGGTGTAAATGCTCTCTAACGGCCATGGAAAAATGAGCTGGAGCACCATCATGCTGGAACCACATTTGTTGCCTCTGATTCAAAGAAATGTCTTCCAAAAGCTCATACAGTGTGTTATGCAGAAAGTTGAGGTAAGCAGCGCCTGTTATTCGGTTTGATTAAACAACAGGACCTAGAAACCTGTCCCCTACAATACCCATCCAAACGTTTAATGAAAAACGTGCCTGATGTCCAGATTCTATTAGAGCATGAGGATTTTCGTCGGCCCAAATATGCGTATTGTGAAAATTAAACACTCCATTTCTTGTGAACCCGGTAAAAAGAATGTTTGCAAGAAAATGAGGGTCTTCAGCATCAAGACGTAGAAACCAGCGGCAAAAAACCAAACGTGCTTGATGATCATTTATTGGAGTTGCTCGTGAAGGATTCTCCAAACAAGAGGACCACTAATTCCTACCCCGGCTGATATTCTCTGCACACTCGTACCTGGATTCTACCAGTGCTAGAATTTCTTCTTCTGCTCTAGGAGTGAATACCGACCTTGGCTTCCGGATAAATAGCACTATTTGCTCAAGGAACCGGTATCACGCAATCTTTGGTGAATTCTTCCAAACATGCGTTGTGAAGGTATCTGGCGATTTGGATAAGCGTCAACATAAAGATGTCGCGCTTCGGTGGCGTTCCCATTAGCACGACCATACATGAAATGCATGTCTGTTAAATATGCGTTAGAGTTACCAGCTATAGCGAAAGAAAACTTCTGCACTGAGAACAACTGTCAAATACGTACTGTTTATTTCACTAAACATCAACCAACTATTATAAGAAAATACACAACGTTTTTGCAAAATAAAAAAGAGGCTAAAAAACATAAAACATTCCATATCTCCGCAACCGTTACTTTGAGGACCCATGTTTATTGAGACTTTTCTGCTTATTTTAGTTCATACTATTACCTCCTTTATATTTTACACTATTTTTTTTAACACCCTGTATAGTGCAAACATTTCGTTCAGTATATGTATGGTTTCATTTCCCTCAGTTGCAGTTTGTTAAATATTTAGATAAAAATATAATGAATTATTCATTTGTTCGTGTGACTTAAGTTGTCTGAATTCTTGCCGCAACTATAATCATCTATTAATTGCATTTTAAGTAAAAAATAGAGCGTAGATGTAACAGTGTTATGTCACGTTTGTATTTTTATGTGCCTTGTTCGTTTACTGTGCTCAGTTTTTGTAGATGCATACACAATAAAAAAATTACATTGAGTAACATCGAACTCATCTATGAGTGAAATTATTTTGATGTTGAATTTTGAGTAATGAAACATTTTAACAAAGAAATGAGCTTATTAACACAATATATATTTGGATAAAAAGATGATTTGTGAAATAACAACAACAAAATATATAGATAATATAACGCAATTTTGTATTTATAGTATAGTATAGAATATAGATCAATGAATGCTATTAAATTTAAAAAAATTGTCAGACTTTTTGCTTGCCAAGTGTTGTTATAGCGTTAACGAGTTTATGAATGACGTAATGTAACAAATGTTTATTTAACGAGCGCTCTGCTGTTTGTCCATTTTTATTTTATGTTTTCTTGTGTGCTTTTGTCTTGTTTTGACTTGTCCTATACATTTTAATGTCTTACTGGATTAAATAAATTATTATTATTATTATTATTATTATAATAATACATAGTTCAGTAAGCTAACTCAAAAGTTATTCAATGTTACTCATAAAAGATTTTTTAGCTAACAGTAAACATTATTTAATGAATTGTGTTATTATTTTAACACAATCGGATGTGAACTCATTTTAATAACCAATTGTGTTGATTTTACTCAAAAATTTTTACGGTGTAGTCTTTTTACGACTATTTTTTTTATTTAATATTTTTGGTAATAAAGAACTCTCGCTATCTAAAAAGAAAATACGCTATCGACTCAAAACTCAATTTTGTGTTTATAGTAACACATAATTCAGTAAGCTAACTCTAAGGTTATTAAATATTACTCATAAAAGATTTATCTAGGTAACAGTAAACATTATTCAATAAATTGTGTTATTATTTTAACACAATCGGTTATTAACCAATTGTGTTGCCTTTGAGTCAAATTTTACTCAAACTTTTTTACGGCGCAGTCTTTTTACGACTATTTTTTTTTAATTTAATATTTTTGGCAATAAAGAAAAAAAGCGCTATTGACTCTGTATAAAGTTTATTAACTGATCCTGTATCTCTCATCGATTTCCAACTTCCACTAGACAAAGACACTCGCTTAGAGGCCGTAAAGAAGTCACGGTAAGCAGCATATTCCGGCGTGTGGCCAACTCTTTTTTAAATAACCTCAAATAAATGTCACTTAGCGCGCAGAGACGAGAAGCATAATGAAAATAAAGGGCTTACATAGAGACGCTACACTTAAGAGGAAATTGAATCTTTTCAATAATACTCCAGCTTTTATTAGAACACTTCCTTTGTTTTATTAAATTCCGAGTCGCGTTGGTTGTCTTTGCCAGAATTTATTTTATATAATAGGTTTCCTTTTACCTTCGGTATTGTTGTTTATGTTTCGCGATATCGGCGATGGATGTAATATTGTCTGGGACCGGTCTGAGCGACGAAAAAAATCTGATTAAATTGAAATTACGAGGGTAACTTCACCAATTGGTGTGTGACTGGTTATCGTAACACAATAATTTTGAATCTACAGGGAATATTAAATAATTAGGTAATTCTTCTTATTGTATAACAATAATGGTGTTTTTCTAACTAAATTCATACATAAGTACATTTTTCTGCAAGAGCATATTAAAAGATACAAAACTGGTTTTTTTACTCGATATCGATAATCTAAATACTTCGTTTATTTCTTTTTTTGCAATTAAAATTTTGTTTTTTTTTACTTGGCAACTAAAGAATCTAAAACAACCAGATCATCATCAGATAATGACATTTAGCCATAAAATAAAGTATAACTGATTAAATTTTCGTTTCTTTCCGGATCCCATGGGAAAACCGCGATAAACGCGAATAGAAAATCTGCTCTATGGATAGAAAGAAACAGTGGAAGCAGGTTTCCTACTTAGGTACTGGTAAGATCTGATGACATTTTACGTTCTTTGGATTCTTTAGTTACAAAGTTAAAAAAAAAACAAAATTTTAATTGCCGAAAAAGAAATACTCAAAATTTTCATTCTGATAAATATCAGCGTGCGGTTTTCGACGATGACCTCTTTCAACCTGCTTTTATCGTGTATGTGTCATTTTAAAATGAGCAATCTCTTATTTTTGGCCAGAGAAATAACGTGTGGTATTGAGACATTCTTTGAACTTATTAAAATCATTATTTCTGATACTTACATTTAAAAACATCAATAATCTATACATGGTAGCTGTGTCCCTTACCTGAAACAAATAAAAATCGTCAATGTATTAAAAAATTCCTGTCAATACAAACAAAAAAAAAAAGATATACACATAAACAGCAATTAATTAATATTAGTGTGCAAGAAAATGCAAATATACTGAATTGCGTCCGATTTAACGATAATTTCTAGCAACATTAAGAAGCTATACCGTTTTAATGTAGCTGTCAGAACATAAAATACAGTAGTGTGTGTGCTTTAATCCTTTTCCATGATTTTTTTGCTTGTAGCCAGCAGCCGGACTCATTTATCGACAGTGAATAATGCATCTGGATCGAAAGCTTGTCAATTATTCATCGTTCGGTAAAACTATGTCGTAAGCTATTAGGTCCCGGCTAATTTACTTAAAATTTTGCTGTGTTATTAAATTTAATTTTATGCCGAAAGGATTTTCTGCCGTGCATTGTCCATTAATGCCGGCAAATGCACTCCGAATAGGTTCGATTGTGTGCGAATTTAATATTATTCCACTCGTGCAGGTATTAGTTTGTTTAATGTGGATTGGCGAGATTAGGTCTTCAGTCAATGCATAATTCCACAGAGAAAAATTGCTCGTGTGTAATATTACAATAATATTGGCTGCCGTAGGTTCTGGGAACACTTACAATATACATCTATTCATCAGATAATGCTCTATAATAACTGTGATCTACCAGATGGCACATCAAATTGTGTAACGAATACCTTAAAATGAAGTAGAATCAGTTCTGTCGTTGTAGAATAAACTTTATTTAAGGTATCAACTGCTCAAAGTGTTGTTCATCAATTTGTCAACATACTTCTGTAAAATGTAATTTGTTGTTTATATTTATATATCCACTTAGATTTATATGTATATCCCACCAGACCAGGTAAATATGTGTGTACGATTTCGTTTTAACACAAGGTAGTTATTATGACTATATACAGAGGGTCACATGGAAAAAATTACAATGCATAGTACCTACCACGCGATAGAGGACCAACAACTAATAAAAAAGTTTCAACATTTTTTGAAAATTTAGATTTTATTTTTTAATTTTTCCCGATTGTACGGAAATATTTTAACCAAAATAGGTGCACACTGTGACCTTGCATGTGGCTATGATGTGTCAGAATATTCAGCATCCAGTGGCGGAGTTATAGGTCACTAATTTGAACACCTAAATACTTTATAATTTCTAAAATTTAATTTTTTAAGATAACGTCGACTAAATTGCAATTTTATCTGTTGAGATACTGAAGACAAATACATTTTATAATATAGGCATTTTAAAAAAGGTTTTTTCAACACGTTCAAATGTATGACAATATTCTAAAAAATCCAAGTACTTCGAATTACCTTCTTAAACAGACAGAATTTTTTTTTTGCAGAAAGTCCTTAAGGAACATGATTAAAACTCAAAAGTAGTTTTTTGTACAAAATTATTTTTTTTTCTGAAAATAGGAAAACAATTTTTCTTACAGAGTGATGGCAAAGAAAATGTAAATATCGGAAAATTCCCAAAACTAATACCATATATGAAAAGCAAATGAGTTGGATACCGTCCAAAAAAGTCCAGAATTCTACGAAAGAGGAAATCGAAAGATTTTTAAAAGAAACACCTGATAATAGATTTCTGCTAGAAAAACTAATTCAGATTAATATAAATAGATCTTTTTAACTAATTTTGGACACCTTTCAGGTGGAATATTGAGTATACCAAAGATAACGATGATATAGAAGACAAAGATTCAGTTATTATTATAAGAATTCATACTCGAGATGTTTTGTAATTTCAAGTTCAGACTAAATGATGATATACCGCAAGTATGTCAGGGAAAAATGTGTTAACCAAGTGATTGGTGTCAATAAAATAACGAATGTGCCAAAATAAATAGCACCTTATCTCAATTTCCTCATCCGGAAACGTATACAGGACGTTGCTTTAGACGTTCTCCCGCCACTTTGTTAGCTGACGCAGGGCCGATATTACTACCATTTAACGACATGAAGGGTGGTGTTCTATTACGGTAGCGGAGACATATATAGCAGATTCTATAGAAAATAAAATTTCAATCGCAAATAAATTGTAACCATCTTCAGCAGAGCCTACGGGACTTGCCAATAATACAACATGCGCAGTAAACTTAAACAATTACAGCAGCAGCCTCATTGGACACACAGAATTGAAAGGTACGATAACTGACAGCAGTAGATCTGGTATAAATTTAACTCACTATAATATCGGCACAATTTACATGTAGTGCAAAATAAATTGTAATCATCAATATAATAGTTGTTTTGTATTGAAATGTTATATTACTTAAAATATATATCGTTTAATTAACCAAATCAGAAATAAATTTTCAAAAAGAGACAAATAAGTTTGACATTTGGTTTATGTTCTACAACAAAAAAGACTTTGGCTTTTTAGAACATAAAAGTATATCGCAACAAGGCGACTAAAAAGACTCATTTTGTCAACTGAAAATTTAACGAAAATGGCGACTTTTGATGACAGTTTTCAAAACTTACTTTTTTGATTGTTAGAACTAGACCCCTTACATTTTGTATCAAGACAGAATACAAATACAATGCATACAAAGTTTCTCTGAATTCTGAATACGTTTTGTGAACATTCTCTTTTTTTAGTTATAACTACTCCCTACGAACATTTTGAATGATTCATCCCGTACGAACCGGAAGACTAGGCGGTTGAAACCGGACGATTCCGCTCTCCGCAGAAATCCGCGTCGAATATTGCCATACCAATACCGAATTAAATCATTCAAACTTTTAATCGACCATGCGGCGTATTAATGGTAAATAAAGTCTAATTTGCATTTATTCCAAAAACCATCGGTAATCCGCGATTATCATTAAACAATTATTGGGCCAGGTTAAATAAACAACTAAAACAATAATTGAATTTGCGGGCGCGGCCTCGCCGGGTCCGCCAGAAAATTAATTAAAATATCCCGATGTTTAGCAATAATTCATTTTAATACCGCCGAGCGGGCGCTGTTTACTATATAACTTTTTTAATTATTTCGATTCCCCTGAATCGGACAGGTCATTCGAGAATAACTGATTTTAATTATTTTTTAAAGGATTCCCCGTAGTCCGCCATTAGGCGGATGTAGATTAGACCGGGGAAAATCGCGCCACTTTCCGGTGCAGATACAAATAAAACGCGATTGACCCAAAATTTTACTGCGGGGGAAAATTACGTGGTAACAGTTTTATTTTGTAAGTCATTCTACGGAATTAATACACATTTCTTTGGAAGTTTATATCATGTTGTATCAAGAAGAAGTAAGTAAAAATCATTTAACATCTCTATGGAAGCAGATAAACAAATTTTAAACTGTCAAACTTGACATACGTTTAATATTTTTACTACTATTTTGAAAACGAAAACAGAGAGTTTTTCGAAACGTCAATAATATGGAAGTGCGCGATAGTGATGTGATTTTTGTTATTTTTTACTTATCTGCTTTTTTCCGTGTGAGATTTTATGGTTAGGTAAACTTAGTTTCAAAAATAACCCTTGACTGTTCCGTTTGGCGCAAGGGCTTATTTAATTAATTTTTATTATTTTCCAGAAGTGTGGCAAAAACCCAATAAAACTAAAGAAAAACTAAAATTATGCCACAAATAAATAGCTTCAGACAATAGTCCATGGAAGTTAGGAAAAGTAGTGGAAATTTTTAGGCACAGCAGATATCGAGATGCGGTTTTCTGCATTGTGTTCAGGAAGGTCCCAGGAAAAAGCCTATATCGTCTGGTTTAGCCATTTTTTGAAAAATGCCTTCTTGGCCGGAAAATGCATTTTCCAATTGCATCATTACTTGCACCATTATAGGAACGACTGGAAACTCGGAAAAATCGCTCGGAAATCGTTACTCTGGGGTTTTCGGGGCTGCCGAACTCGATTCTGGCATTAGAATTGCCCGGGGATGCACGGGGGTGGCTCTGTAGGAGTGTGCGGGGGGTGAATTGGGGGAGAAATGGCAGCGTGCATGAAAATCGCTCCAATCTCGTTACTCGGGGGTTTTCGGGGATGCCGAATTCAATTCTGGCATTGGAATTACCCGGAAACGCTCGGGGGCGGCTCTGTGGGGGTATCCGGGGGGTCGTTCTGGGGGGGGGGACAAATTTGCATAGTCCATGGGAAGCGCTCCAATGTCGTTACTCGGGGGTTTTCGGGGATGCCGAATTCAATTCTAGCATTAGATTTCACCGGGGGCGCTCGGGGGTGGCTCTGTGGGGCTGTCTGGGGGTGATTGGGGCGGGGAATGGCAGCGTCCATTAAAATCACTCAAAAATCGATACTGGGGGGTTTTCGGGGATGGCGAATTCAATTCTAGCATTAGAATTACTCGGTGTATGAATAATAAAAATTTTGATTGAATATTAAATAAATAAATATTACACATATTATAAAAACAATGGCTTTGGAAGTTTTTTGTGCCTCGACTATGCAATTTCCCCCCCAGAATGACCCCACGGGTACCATTTCTCCACGGCAATTAATAATAGTTATTTACAATATAAGTGTTGTAAAGGTTCATGTTACAACACAAGATGTTAAACATATAAAGGCATTTTTAAAAAGATGATCAGAGGGGTTACAAGGCTAAAAAGTCCTAAATTTTTACAAATAAAGCAGCATTAAACGAAAAAGTTTGGGCTTGACTTTTTTCACCGGTAAAAAATTCTATCGTTTTCATAACTACGTGCAGTTTTGATTGTTAATATTTTTTGACATAAACTTTCAATCAGTTCAGTTTGAAAGTTGGATGTGATTTATTTTTCATTTCTCTTCATCGTAAACTACCCAAAAAGAGTGAGAAGTCTCTCAATGATGTTCCGACAGAAATATTGAAGGCAGCTAATGACGCAATGGGACATGGAGAACTCTATGGTCGAAGTATTTGATGTTGAAAATATGCTTCAAGGTAAAGAAGGGCACTGATATTGGAAAATGCCTCAAGCTAACGGCATATTTAAAGAAATCAAATGTTGGTTACAAGCAACAAAAATCAAAGGCATTAGAAAGAAAGGAAATAGAAAATCTTCTCTTAAATGCCCCAGCCAGCGTATATTTTATGACAAAAGTAGCCACGATATTTGGAATGGCCGCGAAGACCTAGCACATAAGACGATCCACGATATAGCAGATAAAGGGGACGTGCTTATTATGACCACACTAAACACGAAAACCAACGTTTTAAGAAAATTTATGGTAAACAACGAAGAAGTAATTAAATGTATCGATACCTATCGAAGTTATGCTATTTTGCGTCTTGGAGATACCTCTCATGATTGGGTTTCCTTATTCTATTAAGGGGGTAAATGTACTAAGCAATGTATAGGTATCAACAGCTTCGGGAAAATGCCATCTAACATCGCTGGTTGCTTAGGCCTCCCAAACTCCGAAGCGTATACAGGACATTGTTTTCGGCTCCCTTCTGCTACAGTATTAGCCAACTCCGGGTCCAATATTACAAACATAAAACGGCATAGTATGTGGAAGTCCACAGCGGTAGCTGAGTCATACATTCTGAATTGCTTAGATAACAAATAGAAAATAGTCCATAGCGTTATGCTCAAATCCCTCATCAGAACTTCAACAGAACCGTGCTGAAGCACGTAGTACATCAACAGTAACAGTATGTTCCATGACCGACGAACAACATCAAGCAGCATCATTGAAGTTATAAGCTAATCCTGTAGCACATACCATGTCAACAGTGAATTCGGCGACTGAAGAATATCCTCAAGCCGCTATTGCCTCAGCACTCAATTTATATAATGCCACAAATTGTACATTTTATTGCAACGTTTTTCATCAATATACTTCCCGCACTTGTTAGGTAAATAACTATACTCATGGATGTCGCTATGATAAAGTTTCATTATGAGCAATGAGCAATGAGCTGTATACAAAAATTGTGATTTAATGTGCGTAAAAATTGATCGAGAATTTGTTACAACAGAAGGAAATGTGACAGGTAACAACTGTTTAAGTATTTTTCGAAAATATTCATCCTCTTCATCCTCCTAATGCAACTCACAGGCGGTTTTTTGTGTTCTATAGACGATTAAGTTAATATTTTTGGAAGCATCCAAAAATGATTGTAACAAAGCTTGGATTGAAGAATCTTGAGGAATCATTTGACATTATTTTAGAAGGCCTAGAGTCACCATTCTGTTCGATGGCGATGCAGATATGCAGATGTTGGGTTGTTGGGGGCTGGAAACACGGAATTAACAATTGGAAATTCGATCTTAAACATCTTTTACATCTACTTTTGGTATGCAAATTTGTAATTGTAAAAAGTGCATATTAATGTTTATAATACACCTTATGTTTTATTAGTACATTATACTATAAGGGAGAGAAATGCGTTATTTTGGCAGAGGTGAAATTTGAGGGCTACAATGCACCGAGGAGAAAATAGCATCTCTCCCGAATGGTATATACTATTTTTTCCACGGTCTCATTAACTTAAAAATATATATTTTGTTATTATGAAGTAAGTAGCACCAGAATTATTGTATTCGGATTTGAGCATTTATTTAGTAGTCGCTGAGTTATTGTCATAACTACAAAATAAACAAACAAAAAGAATTGTCAAATTAAGGTGCTAGTTTGGTTTAGTTTAAAGTTTGTTCAGTCCACAATGAATAATTGTGAGTCGAAAGAGATTGTGGAGGCTGCAAATATTGCAATAAGCAATTTGCTGCCTACGAAGTCAAGATCTTTATACGGTATAGCCTACAATCGGTTCAAAAAGTGGTGCGCCGAGAAAAATGTTCAAGTATATAGCGAGAATGTTTTGTTGGCATACTTCAGTGAAAATGCAAAGAATTACAAGTCTTCCACATTATGGACGCAATATTCTATGGTTAAGTCATGTTTGATAATTTACGACAACATAGATATAAGTAAATTCCCCAAGATGATCGCATTTTTGAAAAGAACCGGTGACGGATATCAAGCGAAAAAATTGAAAATATTGACAAAGGGTGAAATCGACCGTTTTCTATCAAGGGCAGATGACAAAGAATTCTTAATGATTAAGGTAAGATTATTTTTGTTGTTAGGTATTTCAATTATTAAGTATTTTGATTTTTTATAGGTTGGATTAATTCTGGGGATTGCCGGAGCTTGTCGAACTGATGAACTAGTCAATTTAACTGTAGATGATATGGAGAATGTAGGCTCTTCCTTGATTGTAAAAATTCCAAACACTAAGACAAAGATTCCACGAACCTTTCTGGTTACCGATGTGGGAAATATGCTTGAATTGTTTCGAAAATACTTGTCCCTTCGTCCTCCCCACGTCAAGCATAAGCGCCTTTTTTTGTACTACAAAACAGGAAAATGTAGTTCGAAGCCAGTTGGCAAGAATACCATGGGAAAAATTCTGAGTGTAGTAGCTTCGTATTTAAAATTACCTGATGCTGCATGTTATACTGGTCACTGATTACGAAGATCTTCAGCGACATTACTGGCAGATGCTGGTGTGGATATCACGACAATAAAGCGTCATGCTGGCTGGAAATCAACGACAATCGCTGAGGGTTATGTCGAGAACTCCATTGAAAATAAGACCAAAATTGCTAATCAGGTTTTAGTAGGTACCACTACTAGCGCAATCACAAAAACTGTAAATGTAAGCGAAAGTAATATTCGTTCTAATATTAATTTTGAAAATTGTACAAATGTTAACATTTAATTTAAATGTCAATAAATAATTTCAATGTTATCTTTTTTTTGCATGAAAAACGTTCTCCATAATGTAAACTCCATTGGGAGCATTATACTCCCTTGGGAATAATCGACTACTTCTGTTTTAATTTTGATGTCATAGAAACTGATTTCTACTCCCGACCGTGGAAAAAATAATTTATTATAACGGAGCAAAGAATCACGACAAAAAGGAGACTATATCATGAGAATGTGAATGGTGAAGTATTTGAAAAATGGTTTGAATCTGTTTGGCCACATATGGAACTTAGTGCTATGATTGCAATAGACAATGCGCCCTATCGCTATGCGCCTTATAGCTATGGTGACAGTGCTAGTAACTAGTAGGGTATATTGTCTGTGTATAGCGTTAAAGTGTGATATGTGCAGAAAGCGTATCAGGTAGATGTAGATGGGTGGAGGTGGGTCTTCGTCGTTCAAATGGGTCGTATTCTACAACTGTGAAGATGACAGGGGTGAGTTTACAAACTCTTCAAAGTAAACTATTAAAATCCTAGGATCACATCAAGTTATTTTTGGTAATTTTGAGTTCTTTGAACCCTTGTCAAGTAGTACGCTTGTGAAATTTTGCCCCCTGCAACCCTCACCTCCGATATTCATCTGTGTGCTGTGAATTAGTCAGTCTCTACTATTTTGAAGCTCAAGTACTAGTTACTGATTGCAATGTCCTAACGCATTTTAAACACATAAACACAGGAGAAATTTGTGAATTTACTTATCAAAATACCCCCGTACATCAAAAATACAGTTTCAAATGTTAAACGATGCCTTGCCGGCATCCATCTTTTCAACAATTTAAGCACCATTTTATTTCACTGCTTTCCAACCACAGGAATACGTTACGTTTCTATTCGTATAGCAAACGATCCGACATGTAAGGGGGTAATTTAAAGCAACATAAAGAAAACTAATTACGGCCGAGAACAAAAAAATTGCCCGCACATTCCCAGATGTTCGCGGCTCCCATTCCGCAGAATCACCCAATTTTCCCGAAGAAAAAAAAACACGTCCCGAACATGATTTTAATATCGAGGCGCGGCCCCATATATCCTCCTGAACTCGCGTAAGCCGTAAAATTAACCTGACTTTCTTTTATTTCCCGTACTGCTACCGAGGCGAGGCGAGACAAATAAAAAATGAATCATAACAGGAAACGGCCGTAACAGCTGTCTTCACTATTTCAACTAAGATGTTTATGTGGACGCTAAAATTTAATAGGAATTCTTCACGCACGCCATTAACACATGTCCCTCACATGCGCCGCAGATTTATGGTGCTGGCGCGGGGGGATGCGGGATGCACGTCGGGATCATTAATGGAAATGTTATGTTGACGGCCGGAAAAAGTGACAGGCGATGCGATAATTAAGGTTGTTCATGGCCCGCTCTCCTCGAATGATCGCGGCAAATCGACTGTTCTCCGTGCAATTTCAAAAGTCACATCTAGAATATGACAATTTGTCTATGAAGACAGTATCGTCACCAAGATGTTTATAAAAAAAATATATAGATGTTTTATACAAGGTGATCGGTAAATAACGGTCCATTGAGGTATAAGGGTGTTCCTCATAAGACATGTAGGGGAAACATACATATAGGCGAAGTTACAGAGGCCTTCAAAGTGGGGCCAAATATTTCGAGAAAAATTAATATCTATCAATTATTTTAACTTGGAATAACCAAATTTGGTACAAGATTTAGGTTTATTATTGGTCTTCTTTGATTGATCGAATTTAAAAAGAATAATAACATCCAGCGCACAATTTAATTTAAAAAACTTTTTTTACTTTCAAAAAAATGTGTTTATTAGAAGAAATCAAAATGTCAGTAGTAAGTTATGTCTTTAAAATTTGACTATTAGTAATACAACCATTTAATTTTATATTCAGCGTACAAGTTAACATGTTACTTGTTCTAGGTTTCTGTGATGGAATTTCCAAGAACATCCTAACGTAATAAGGGTAAGTACAAGATGAAGAAAATATTTTGCAAACAGTTGATGAACGACATATAAGTACTAAAAACTTCTGTACACCAAATTCTTAAACGTAATCTACCACATCCATATCACATTTAAAAAATGTAAGAGCTATTGCCTTAAGATTAGGATCGACGAGTGACCTTTTGTGAGTTTATCTTACATCAGGATATAAATTTTCACTAGAAAAGTCTTTTCACTAATGAGTCTTGTTTCACTCCTAGAGGAATTACAAATGTTCACAACTTTCATGAATATTCCGATGTAAACCCGTATGCAACCTTGGCTTGTTTGAATTTAAACAAGTAAGAAAACAGAAAATGATACAACATTATTAAAATCTCTCCAAATATCAATCCTGGAAATACATATTAGTAACGAAGATACCGCCTCCCTGTGCTACGATATCGTGTTTATCATTAAATAATAATCTACATTTTCTAAATATTTTTTTTTCTTTCAAGGCGGCGTAAACTGATATATGTGTCAACTCGGTGACCTGTCAATACGTTTAACACCTCCGACTTTGGCAGAATATACCTAACCTCGCGGCTGGCAGAAGGCCAGTGACGGCGATAAATAACGATGTAATATAGTTTTGAAAAAAAATTTTTTTCGCTTTATAAATCAGTATGGAAATTTTTTTGATAGATAATTTCGTTAATTCTTATTTTTCCCCATCCCCTCTTAAAATATTTGCAATAAGTTATAGTTAACCCTGTATACGTCAAAATTATAAATATTTTTCTCATCCCGTACCCCATCTCTTCCGTTAATTCCGGGAAAACTGTCCGTGCGCCCCCGCGGCACGTCATTAAATTAAGAACTTCGCATTAATTATTTAAATTCACCCATTGTACAACGAAATTTGTATCATATCATGGCGGCTACATGTTATCCTAACCTAACTTATTTAATTAATGCGAAGTTAGCTACCTCAAAACTAATAATTGGCTTAATGAACAGGCACTCTCTAATGTTCCCTTGTCAAGGCGCACTTCGCGAGCATATTTTAATTAACCATATTGCACTCCAGGATAAAACAGACGGATAACAAAGGAGTTACATTTGTTGGAGGCGGACGGTCATATTGCCGGTTAGTTTTCGGGATATTTCCGGATTGACTGACGGGAGAAGTACATGAGTATTCCAGGTTTTTATAATCCGGTTGTTTTTGCATGTCATGACGGGTGCGCTCTTGCAGTTTTTAATTTTGAAACATAATCGCCATCATAACTAGTTTTTTTTTTTTAGAAAACAATTTTTTTTAAGCTTATCGAGTTATTTCTTCAGAGTTTGACTGCATTGTTCATTTATTTATACAAAAAAAATACATAATTTAAAACAAACGGCAAAAAATTGTTCATATAACATATTTCTGATATCTACGGATGTTTTACTTCTTTTATTTTTTGCAATTTTTTATAAAATATTTTTAATATTCATAATTAGAGTTAGTGTCAGAGCGGAGTATAACAGTGTCGAACGCGCGGGTCATTGGCCTTCATAGCTGACTCACGTTTTAGTTACTTACGGAACGCTGTAATAGTCGGTGTCGCATCGATACGTTCCTTTTTACGTCTGCTAAGTTATATTCGCCGTGTTTATTTAAGTTTTAAGTAACTATTTATAAATAATATAATTTACATTACCAACCATTAATTGAGGGGAGGTGAATGAAATGAAGTAACATGCCAAAGCAGAGAAGAAATGGAGGAGAATTATTTCAAATGTGCTTTGACAGTGATCATGAAGGTTACAGAGACATGTTAAAGAAAATGACCTGTTTTGTGTGAACGCATTATAAATTATTTTGACAAAACTAAAGTGACAAGACATTTGAAATAGCCATGTCTCGTCCAGCGAGTGCATTTTTCTATGAACTTACAGACGCCAGGAACAGTGAAATAACTGAAAAAAAAACTATGTAACCGCAGCAGATACACAAAAAATGTGAGATAGAGTTTTTGTTAGAAATTAAAATACACCATTAAAAATGTCATAAACTTTAACATTATACAGGGCGATACAACGTTTTTTCCTAAATTAAAGATACGAACTGCCCATATCTCTGCCACTGGTTGTTCACAGTGCTTGATATTTCCATATTTTATAACACCGTAACTAACTACACTGTGTACCAAGTATGGTTTAAATATCTCCATTACTTTAGTAATTATTTAAAAAAATCAAATTCTTCCTTCAAACTTGAACACCCTGTATCTTCCTTATAAAGCCCCAAAATTATAACTATTATATATTAAACTGTCATTATTTTTCAAAGTTCTACTTACCCTCGAAGTTTGTTCATTAAAAACTGAATCACCCTGTACACCGACAAATGGATCGTGGCTATTTATTTCTGAAATGAATTGCTCCGATTGCAACTGCAGAATTGATTTAGACCTCCCAAGATTAAATCGCACGAAATTTCGAATGACACGTCAAAAGCTGGTAAACAATGCGCTATCGCTGAAAGCAAAATGGCGCGACGCGCCGATTCCGTAAACATATAAATTTCAGTTATTGTGTACAGCCATCAATACATTCGTGCAATATCTCGCGGTATCATCCTGTATAGATTCGAATATATTCTGGGACGGACGTAGATGGAATATTTTGAATTATCTCTGCAATAAATCTTGCGCAACAAATATCGGCTCTGATCGCGTTTTGATGGTTTACGTGGTGCAAGATATAGGTACAAATCAACAGATTAATACACGCAATGCCAATATACAGCAAAAAAAACGGTACTAGGAGTTTATACTGCTTCTTTATTATCGATACGTATCTTTTAAATTAGCGACATTTTGACATAATATACAAGGTCAGGGTACGAATTTAAGTCTGATTTCAGGAAGAAGCTGCCTTATGTACTTTTATTCCTTTTAAACTTATTCTAGCGTACTTACCCCAGTTATCTTTAAATCGTCACCCCAGAATTATATTGTTCTATATCCTTTTTTGGCCAAAATGACATAATGTAATCCCTGAAAACTAGATAATTAGCTTCAACTATATCCATAAAAATTACGTATTAACAAAGCTCTACAAGAAAGGTTTTGGTAAATTAATGTACTATATCCACATTTGTTCCCAAACATAATATTATTATCTTGTCCCTCGAAATCTATGAGAATTATATTGTTCCATAGCCTCTAAGAAAATTATACTGTTCTATATCCCCTCTCAATGTCACTTCCATCACCCAGAACTATTTAGTTCTATATCCGATTAGACATAATATAGGAAAGCTTTGCTTGATTTGCAAAATACATTTTCATTACCAAAGTCCAATGTATCAAAGAACTTTTATAAAATAAAACTGTTCTGTTATAATTTTACAGCTCACCTCAATGTGAATAATACTGTTTACAACGCAGTGTGGCACGAACTTCTCTGTGGACGAGCCGGTATCCACATTGCTAGTGCCCTGACTAGAATACTAAAGGAAATAATTGGACAATCCTCAACTTAATACACTTATTTCACGGTCAGATAGTAGTGTGCCACAAAATAAAAATTCGATAATGTCCTTTGCTTTACAGAAATTTATTTAATTCTGGCAAGCAAAGAACATAAACATGAGATCAAAAGTTCGGGGAGCCAGCCCATGGCAGCGTCCAAGAAATAGATAATGCTCACAGTTGCATAAAAAGGTATATACGCAATTTAGAAGTTTGGTCCCCTTTAACTTTAATTCGTCTTCTCCTGTCAATGCCAAAATCGTGGAAACCTAAATTTAGAATAATCAAAATGACTTCTAGAGATTATTTTGACTATCAATCATTTTCAGCTCGATATTCGTGTAATTTAATTCTTTACACAAAAGCGAAACATTTAATATATGAAAGGGACATATTACGGAGAAATAAAGACTTCTAAGCTAAAATATACAAGAAGAATAAATCTTAAGAGGAGGTATCACTTCTGGATAACATCCCCCAAATACCTAAGAAGAATGTTAAGATATCCGAACAGAAAAAGAAGCATTTGGTTGAGATGCTTCCTCAAATGTGAAGAGAAAAGACAGTTCGTCAGGGCTTTATTAGGGTTGCATAAAAAACTTATTTTTGTTCGACATTAAAATTTCTTTTTTTATATATCTTTAGGTATTAACAATATTGTGTGAAACTAACTACTCTGTGGACTAAAGCATACCTAGATGTTTGGTATCAGTGAGCATACATATGACTTCATTGATAAGAATTGTAGGAGATTTAATTTATTTTCAAATATCTTGTTCCATATCCCCATATTTCTTTATCGAATCTGAAAATAAGGCACTTTGTTCTATATCCATTTATAAAAACCCGTTTTTATGATTTCTTATAGCTCTCTTGTATTCACATCTCTTTATAATTTATATCAATGTATGATCGCTGTACAATATTTAGACACGATTTCCCAAAAGTAGCAATTTGGAGTATAGAACATTATAATTCTGGGGTGACAAAATGTGCACATTATGGAGAAATTATTCCCTGCTGAGAACTACGATTTATTTGAATAAAAATATGGATATTAGTAAATATATTAATGTTATTGCTTTCCTCAAAAGGAAATCAAGTGGTTATAGACCCAGAAAATCCAGAATGTTTTCCAAGGACCGGGTTGAAAGGTTTATCAAAGAGGCAGATAATGAAAAGCACTTACTCCAAAATGTTGTCTTCATTGTTGGTGTATTTGGAGCCTATAGGAGAGAAGAATTAACTTATTTACGTACAGAGAACATTGAAGATGCCAAGTCGTTCCTTAAAGTGACTATTCCTAATACCAAAATTAATGTTCCTAGATTATTTACAACACCAGAGGAAGATATAGGTGTCATTTTTTTAGAAATTTTCCGCAAGTCTCTGTTACATTGATCACAACCGATCTTTTACTGTGACTTAGTATACTGAGTATTTGACTTCTGCTGAAGAGCGGTACATAGAAAATTCCATACAAAATAAGCAGGTTATAGCCAGGAAAATTATCGGGAAGAAAGGAACACTGGGATGCAAGTGTTATCTTCTTGCAAGTCATACAAAGCGAAGAAAAAATATATGTTTACCTTGAAATTTTTGCCAAGAAGATATCCATACCTTTACAATAAACTAGGTTCTGTAATAAAATAGTCAGCTATTATTATTTAAATGGCCATCTCTGTTTTAGTTTCGCGTAACGTTGGAGAAGATTGAAGATAATATTTCTTAAAGGATCTTACAGAATTTTAACAATGGATTTAAGTATAACAATGTTGTAGTTGTATCTTTTCATTGCTTTCAGTGCTAACTGGTCTCAAACACAATTATAAAACATATTTATTGAAGTGCGTTATAATAGTGTAATAAGTGCTTATATGAGAGTGTCTGATACATTGCGTTGTTATAGGGCAGTTGCGTTGTTATAAAATGGTGCCCTTTTACACTCACAGAACACTTGTCAATTATTTTTTATTGATATATTTTTTTCATACAAAATGAGGTCGAACAGTATGATACACTAAAATATTAGAATAATTTTTATTTCAAAATATATACAAACTTTAGGATCAGATAATAGCAGGCATAGACTGAATATTATGTTTATACTTACTATTTTTTGGGGTGAATTATACTAATAATATTTTCTCTGCGGATATTAACTTCCACATCAATTTTTTAATATTCAAAAACTCATTTCCTTTTCCTAGTAATTTCCAATTCAACTCGATATTATGTAAATGTCGGCGACATTTGTTGTTTTTAGATTACTCGCACGTCAGATATTTTCTCAAAGAAGATTCGTATCAATGTCCGGTTCTTTGTTAAACGTTTAAAATATTTATTTGGAATAACATCCGCAACACCAGAAATCAAAGTGCTTGTCGGTATTGACAAGTAAAATTTCTAGATGTGAATGAATTATTTGATATACAGGGATTTTTTTGCAAACAATGTTATACTCTGCGGTAAATATGCAAATGCAATAAGGATTTGTGAGGGAAATAATGGTAAAAATCAATATAATATGTACAGAGGGTTCATTAAATATGTGCACAAACTTTAAAAATTGGTTGATTTTAAGATAAAAAATTCATATAAAGATGGATTTACAATGGCTGTGTTTTATAGATAGTTATGAGGAGTTAAAGTTAAAAAAAACTACTTACCTATACATGACATATCTAAATACATTTTCAAAAACTACATGTCGCAAGTATTAAATAATGTTTAATTCATTGGTAACTTTCGTAGGGTTTTTTCGAGGAAATATAGCACGATACTTATTTATTTTTAGGACTTGATAGTAAATTTCACAAAAAATGCCTGCTGTAATTTTTTTTATATAATAAACATTGTCTGATAAAATTTCCTAATTTGGTTTTTATACATGTTTCTGTATACATGCTTAACTGAGAGTTCAAATTGCTCACAAGAACTCAATCTAGGAAAATGTTACTGTTTAGCTTTTAGCAATTATTGTTACAAATTTTGAGAAACTTTTAGTCAATTAAATTAATAAAAATGTCTTTACCATCTTTTCTATACACTGGAATCACGGAAATTAAACAAATTTTAACACATGGTCACAATTTTTTTTAATTTATTTTTGATGACCTATCTCAAAGTAATAATTTTTTTTGAGATGTAAAAAATAAGAATTCCCACTTCCATTTGTTAAAAAACGTACGTGCATAAAAAGAAAATTAAGAAATATTGTAAAAAATATTCATTGTATCAAAACTTAAGACGAGATGCATTTTTTCTGCATTTTTACTTGCTATAATTATCAAGTTATCAAATTTAAAAAAACTAGTGCTTCGTTATTTTTTCCCTGAGAAAGCTGCTTATACCTACACTCATGGTTGAATAATTTAATATTTGCGACATGTAGCCTTTACAATTGGAACCATTGCAATACATATTAATATTAATATTAATATTTTGTTTTAAAATCGCATTCATTCACTCCTAAAAGTTTGTCCATATTTATTCTTAATTAACACCCTGTATGTTTGATAAAATGCAACCCACGTTACCGATTGGCGGGGCGGTAAATTTAAATTATGTTTAGGGTGCAATGCCAAAAAAATCTTCCCGTTATTTTCCCGTTTCCCCTGATCATTTTAAAAATACCTGACTTTTCCCAGTTTTCTATACTTGTAGCAACCCTGATATAGTAGACTTCTTATAATTTTTTATAGATTAAAAATTGATTACTATTATTCAAAACAAACAATAATGTTCAAAATAAACAATAATGAAGTAAATGAATTGGAAATTACGGCAGTCGTCAGTGTAAAATTTCAGGAGAATGACAATAAACTGTAAATTTTCTATAGTAAGAATTATATTTAAGTAATTACTTTTGCTTATCTATAACATAACAGTAAAATTCCATCCATTATTATTTTCGTTGCACTTCTGAAATAAACATGCAGTTTTACTATATTTTTAACACGTAAAAATCGTGCATTTTCTTACCCTGTTCAGTACTGTTTGTTTAACAAACACTTACATATAGTCCTATAAGCCTATTTACTACATTCAAAGCCGCAAAATGTGTATATATCTTATTCCTTTATAAACATAATCTTTAAACATATAAAACCTTACTCCACTTTAGAAAATCTGTAAAATTCCTACTGTGTCCCTACCGAAACGAGTTCGAGGATTTAGCATACGCTCAAAAGATAAGCTTTTGCTTGTTCCGAAAGCTTTCCACGGTTATCAAAATATATAAGCAAAAAATAACGCAATAATCTTCATCCTTTGACCTCCTCACTATAAATTCTACTCGACTATCACACGGCTTGTGATAAACGTGGCCAGTGTAAAAAGCTGACCAACGGGCTTTGAATACTTTGCAGTAAGATTGAAAATGTAACAAGGAATTTGATGATTCTAAAATAAAGCTTATCAAAAGATTTAACATCGTTTGGACGTCGTTCTTTAAATGTATACATTTCGATTTTTAAAAGTTTCTATCATTATTAGCCACGAATAATCAATATAAGCAATAGAATTCAAGTTAATCAAATTGTCATAATTTAGTATTAGTTGACATGTGTTAAGTTAGTATTTTTTAGTTGATTCTAAGTATATACGTTCTTGACTAATATCATGCATATTTAAGGCAGTCCAGAAAAAAAATCAAAAATAAAATAATAAATTTAACCCTTATAAAATCCATAGGTATCAGAGAAAATATTATTTTGCACTTCACAATATATCACTATTTAAATTAATTACAATCAGAATTAAATAAGCGGAAAAATATACTCAAGCTTTTCCCACGCCTACACCCATGGCAGTTCTGTAGATAGGTGAATCCGTCAAGGTGTCCAATAGAAATTGAGCATTCTGATATGCGCATAAGTATTTGCTGCAGCAGAAGCAGTGAAATCAAGTATGCTCTACGAGGTATGCGGAATATTCACTTTATACGAAAAATTTACGGACAGCATTTCTTTTTGTGTTGACTACTATAAATTTTGAGCGGGTTTATAAAATGAGTCGCACTCTACTATTTTGAAACCCGATTTATACGTATAAAAAAATAATACATGTTTCCAAGACTGACGACCATTTTTTTTAAAAGCCGCAGGAACAAATCACCCAGATTGAAGCTTTCCAACATATCCCACTTCAATACGTGAATACTTCAGTATTTAATCCTTTACAAGGACATCTGAAAGGTGCTCCACTTTTGTTTGTTTGCCCTGGCTGAAGCTGACTTTGCGAAAAACATCGAAAGCACATATTTTTATTTATGTGCACGTACATTTTAATGGAAAGTTGCATAAATCAGCTTACTCCCGGTCGAGAAAACGCGCTCAGACTCCGGCCCCGACTGTGTAATTCCACTGTTACATAAAGAAACACTTTAAAATCGCGCAAAAAATCGGGAGGTCTGCATCTAGCCCATTCCACGTTTTCCAACTTTTTCACTGCACGAAATGAATATAACGTATAAATTATATTTGTCATGACAAGGTCTGCAAAAAGAATGGAGAATAGTTATTTGGACTATTTCTGCGATATCTCAAATTTTTTGAATTTCTGTTTAAATATTTGTACTATTCCCCGACATAGCATAAAACTGAAGTTATGAGATGATAAAAATACACCGTCTCACGTCAGCTAATTTAAAACTGTAAAACTGCTATAAGTAAACGCATAATTATTGCAACAGTTAATTATTAAATAATGGATGGAATGGATGAGATAAGTCTCGCGGGGACATCTCAAACTTCTGATAATGATGGAAGCATGGGTAACTGTACCTCTGAAGAAATTACCGAAAATGCCAAAGAAGTAGTGATTAATTTATTACCTGCCAAGTTCAAGAAAAGACAATTTAAAATGTTGATATTGGAAGTTACACAAAAGTAACCGCCTTTTTTTAAACAAATAAGTTAGTTATATTGTTAAAAAACATGTACCAGATACAAAAAATAATAAGCTACGAACATTCACTGTTTGCAATTCTGAAAAAGAATACCTTTTTCAAATAAAACAGGTAGGAGAATCGATTGTTTCGATAATCAGATGGTTACACTGAGCTGCAAAAAAGTTCTGCCATTTAAAAGAAACATGGTGTGCCACCAAGTGACGCCCTCTACTAGTGACGTCAAAATTAGAAATAACTTTGAATTTCTCGACCGCAAAAACCCCAGATTTACAAATTTTATGTAAATATTTGGATTTCTTAATAAGTTATTTACAAATAATAATAATAATAACAATATTTATTTAGCTCAAGCTATTACATTACAATGAATTATTATACATTTATACATTCAATAAGTAAAGACCACACTATATGTACGTCATCCTTAAATTTGGGCAATTCTTTTTTTTCTCATCTTAAAAATGAGAACTAAATTAGACTCTCAATCCGTCCCCAGACATTAATCCAACGTAATTCTTTTAACATTATAGTCAATAGGAGTAAAGCGAATGCAACCCAAAATATTTCTCATTACCTTATTCTGTAACAATTGTAATCTAGCTATATCTGCCTTTTTGGAGAAAATTAACAATGAAGCACAATAAAAAAATGTGGATAAATAATTGTATTGCATACCAGTCGCTTACACCAAGGAGATAAATTATTAGAAATTCTATTAAAAAATCCGATTTTTTACCAAGCTTTTTACACATGTATTCAATGTGACAACTAAATGTCAATTGAGGATCCAAAACAACTCACAACAAAACAACCAAATATTTTATTTGTGATACTTCTTCAAGTTTATTGTCGTTAATGCAAACATTAAGTTTCATTTTACTGTATTTATCACAATTATGATTTGTGCCAATAATCATGTATTTTGATTTACTAGTATTCAGTTTTAATCTGTTAACACAACCAATTATACAAAATGTTAAGCTGATCATTAACACAATCAGTAACAGCCACATAACCACTACCAGCAACAGAAATAAGGGTATCGTCTGCAAATAAATTCACAAACGACTGCTTTAATGACCTACTAAGATCGTTAATATAAATTATAAATTACAAAGGGCCCAATACACTCCCCTGAGGGACACCTATCTCATTACAAATTCTATTTGACACACACTCATGAATTCTAGTTCTATGACCACGATTACTTAAATAATTGCCAATCCACTGTACAACCTTATTTTTTAAGCCATACCTTACTAACTTTTCCAACAAACTTATTCTATCTATAGTTTCAAAAGCTAAATATTTAAAATAAAATTTTAACTTTGTACCCTGTATCTTTTTATGCGATTTGGGATATAGGTATGTTAGGTTAAATCGATTTATTTTCACCTAAGGAATTTGCTAAGATGCAATAACTTACCACCTGGTCAAAATGAATATTTACCTGCAACAAAAGAAAACACTGTTAAAATAGTTTAGTAATAGCTACATTTTAATATGTTATTTACTGGGGATAATGGTCAAATTGTAGAACAAAAAACATCGAATTTTTATTTACCCATAGTCAGAAAAACATATTTTTAACATAAAAAAATCAATAAAACATTTTATAAACAACCACAGGTTTTCGTTTTTAAATAAATAATTCACAAATTATACATATACATATACTTAGTTCTAAACAGAATTAAATTTTTAAGGCATTTATAATACAAGTTTATATTGTCTATTGAATGCTGAAAATAAAGTTATACAATTTTTTTTTAAGTAAAAACCAAGGTACATTCAATTTTAATTTTCTTATAATATGGGAAAAGTAAAAATCTGTAACATTAATTGTTAACTAAATCAAAATATGTATGTGATAAATTTTCAATATCAGTATTATTATTAATATAATTCATATTTTTTATTTGGATCATTCGAGTATAGCTCTTTTTTGAAAATTACATTCACAATTGAGAATTCCTACGTTATCAAAATAAAAAATATGGCTATTTACTCTTGCATGTTTTGAAAGAGCGGTGGATGTTTATACTATTGGTAGAAATATTAGTTTAATGGTTATAAATACGTTTATGTAAATATTGTTTAGTTTGTCCAATATGTTCCATTAAAATCATTGCAATTTATTTTATAAACATTAGTATAAACATATTTAGGAATTGTAGGTTTTAAATTGATGAATTCCTCTATAGGTTTTATACGATTATTTTATTAATTCAAAAATTTCATTGTGTATCTGATTGTTATTTATATTATCTATATTTATTTCAAATTATGTATCTTTATGACACTTCTTGTATTAATTGCATGTACAACTTATCCTTTAAGTGAAGTATGCGCGTTGTCTATTTGTTCTGCAGTAACAAACTATGCGGAAGATCCTACTAGATAAAGACATATTAGTGTCAATAATTTTGTTTGGTATTTCCACTGTTGGACACTGAATTTTCAACATAGCCTTCAGCAACAGTGGCTGATTTCCAACCACCATGACACTTAGTATTAGTTATACCTGCTCCAGCGTCGGCTAATAAAGCAGCCGAAGAATGCCGAAAACAATATATTCCTTTGGTTTGGTAATTAAAGACAGTTTGGTATTTTGTACAGAATCTGAACCAACGTATCTTTCTCAACCACTTGCTTATTATTGTTATAATATAAAAAAAACGTCGATGCTTAGTATCCGGTTGACGAAGAGAGACATATCTGTACATATCCAAATATTTTGATGACTTGTTTTTATTTATTATCAATTATATTAAATATGCGCTGTATTTTAACCTTGTATTATTTTATAGTTACTAGCAAAGTTTTTTTCTAAATACTGAATGTCATCCATCTATTGTTATGTTACATAACTGTTCTCTACGGCAAGCTCCACATATGCCAAAAATCAGCGCCATTAAAAATATTTCACCAAAAGCATCTCTCAGTAAAGTTTCAATTTCCTCTCTAGTCAATATTCTTGGCTTCTTCGGTTGTAGCCATCATTTTTTCCTTTTAAGAATTTTACTAATTGTCACTTTTTTAGAGCTTTTTCGCGTACTAATATGGTGTACATGAAAACCACGTTTGTTGATATTATTGCTAGGCATCCGTTACAACTGTCAATCCGTCTCTAACAGCTAACAATTACTTGATTTTAGTTATAAAGACACTTATTTCCACAAATTCTTAATATGACGATTGAATGTATAAGCCTTTTAAATATCGGCCGCATATGAAGTTTTGTATGCATTTCGTGCGTCGCAATACGTTTAATACCTCTTCACGTTACCTACTTAACTCCCTTGATATGTAAAATAACGATTTCATCGAATCTTCCTTAAGACACAGTTCATACGTGTATATCTTATAATAAAATAATAAATTTAAAACTCAGTATCTCAGAAAAAAAGAAAGGATTTTCAGTTTTTTTTAAGTTTAAATGAGATCTTCTAGGTCATATAGAAACTGGAATTTAGTTCTTAATTTTGTCACAGTACCTCTAGCTTTTTGTTCGTTTGTGTACCATTCCACAAGGAACAAAAAGCGTTGTTTTATTGGACATTAAAAATTGAAGCCGTTCAGCAGGCATCCCTGAAAAATTGACATGAATAATTGAATGCCTCGGCAGGCTACTGACACGGACTAGCAATTATTTTACCTCATGAAGACGAATGTCTGACATTCAGTCTTTAACTGTTGGCCTCTTACCTACTGTTGTGTTCCCAAATGCACGGATAACAAAGTGGACTTTCCTGGCATACAGCTACTGAAATTCATTAGACTGAATTTTAATTGAATTTTCAGAACTCCTGAACGTTTTCTGAAGAAATCGAAACATGGTGAAAATTAAATACATAACTACGTTTTTTCTTCCGTATTTGGGAATGCGGTACTTATTTTTTTAAGCTTTGTTGCTTTCTCCTTTCGGATTTAACAGTTGCAGTAAACGTAAAATATTTAAATACCCCCAAACTACTCAATTTACCCGAATAGTTTATTCAAAGCTGTCCCCGCTCTCATTTTCCTTGTAAGGAACAGAAAGACTGTTTTATGGGGATGTAAAAACTTCCCAGATAAGGAAGTGAACCAAATAGAATTCATTACGAGGACAATTCCACCTTTACACCTATTTTATGTCTAGATCAAGAAAGTCCTTTTATGTTAATGAAGTGCAACAAATTCTGTAATGGGATTCACGTCGAACCGATGATTTTTCTTCAAATGATCGTCGAGTTAACAAGTTGCGGAAATTGTAATTGTACATTTTCTTATCCCGTCGACTTTAATTGTCTGGATAAGTGATTAATAAGTTTCAAAAGTGATTTACGGTGGGTTTCTAGTACGTAAAGAAATATTATAATTTTCCTTAGTTCCAGACTTACTAAAGCTTGACTACTAGAAAATACTTTGCACATTGATTTTGAATGGCAATGACAGGTTTAGTAAGGCGGCCGCCTTTTCATGTTCTCAAGTAACGATATTCTTACTTTTTCCTATTGTCAAGTAAGGACATTCTTGTTGTTGTTGATAGCGGGGAGGGAGGAATATTTTGAATTGTTATGACATTATTTTCTCATTACATTTAAAAATTATTTTGCATATCGTCACTCCTTGTTCTAATGATTACATTTACAATGTCGATGCAATTTTAAAGTTAGAAATTTTAAGCCCTATTAAAGTTACTAAAAAGAATTATACATTACTGAATTCTAGAAAGTTCAACTTAGGTAGTGTTAGTATTTACATTGCCAAAATGTAGCGATTTTATACTTAAAACATTTTTACATAAACTTCAACAATTAATTTTTCGCATTCAAAAGCCAAATTAAGAAAAATGAACACAAATCTGTCCTAAGTTCATCCCTTATGTATATTTTGCTGCAGTAAAAAAGATTGTTAAATTTTTTGTAGAAGAGAAAGGTAAACTTAAATTATATTCCATATCCACCGTATTCTCCTGATCTTAATCCATCACAATTTAATATCACGTCTCTATTGAATAACGTTTAAGAAACTTGTTTTAATGATAATGTTGCTTATCAAGATTGGCTTCGTGAACTCTTCAATTACAAACCACCACAGTAGAATAAAGAAACTGTCAGATCTTTGGAAACCAAACAAATAGCGAAGAACCTTGATATATCTTAATATACAGCGTGTCTCAGGTATTACTGGTATCCTTAGAAGAGGTGATTGTACAGTGAATATGACTGATACTCACCCAAATATACAGATATCTAAAGGGTTTTCAAGTAAATAAAATATACAATAAAAATTTCAAAATTTTTGACACCCTTCATCTCGGAAACGGTTAATAATTTGTCGAATGAGATTTCCTTATTCTTTTGTTTATTTCTCTCAATTACTGCCATTTTAATGGTGAATAAGAAAAGGAACATAAGTCAATATTTTGAGAAAAATAAGTAAACGTATTCTTATTTTAATTTTTCTTGAAACACGCGACGGAACTTTAAAATTAAAAAAGCGAAAAACATTTTACTTTTGTTTTAGGTTAGGACGGCTATGACCGATTACGGCCGAACGATCCAATCTCTCAAACAAGAGATTGCTCGATATTCCCTCAACCATACATAAATATGATCGAGCACTGTCCTTATTACTGCTGCCATAATAATACTGCACATATGCGCATGCTTAGATGTCAACATAAGGTTAACCTAAATACTGCTTAACTTTATGACATGTATAATAACTCTCTATTAACTCCAACAGCAGGTAATTTATTAGTTAAATGAGTGATGCAGAAACAGAAAACTTGCCTCTTGAAATTGAAAAAGCTACTGCAACTGCTGTAGCTTCACTTTTACCAGATAAATCAAGAATCAAGTACGAAGAATTTTATAAACTTCACTGATTGGTGTGCATCTAAGAATATAAAATATGAAGTAAAAATAACAAACAAAAAAAATAAACATTAAGTAGTGATCTCTTTATTTTAATATTTCACTAGTGGGGTAATGTCACAATAGGTACTCCATGTAATGCCCTTCATTATTCAACTGAAACAGTGCCAAATAAATGCTTATAATGCAGTAGATAAAAAAAATAATCTGAACATTTGCCGTCAACAGTTTCACTCCATATTTAAGCTAGGATATGCAAATAGGTCATCCCAGGTCTCTCCCAATTGCCGTCGGCCATCCCGGCCGCCCTTCAACCGCCTTACGTCTCACCGACACTAGTTTAACGCCATTCCGCATAAGTAGCCGGCGACCCACTTCCCGTAAACACCCCAAACACGAGACAAAAGAACGTGGCTCGCGAATCAGCGACTACTGTTTCATCAAGCCGAGAGATGTAGAACATCATCGCCGTCGTCCTCGGAAGCTCGAGTGTAGATATGGCGCAGTTTGGTGGTTCGACTCCTTAATTACAATATTAGAGTTAATCAGAAAGGGGAGGGCTTCGAGGCAGCGAAACTCGGGCTCGCCGTAGCCGCGTCTGCTGCATATGCATTGCTTACTTACAATGCTGAAAATGGAATTTCAGACTAACTTCGTTGCCCGCACGCCCCCTCTCGCCCTGCCAGTGGCGCAGAATGGCATAAGGACGCCATTTACTGTTTATTCGGTTTTACGTTGGTTTTCCTTTTATACAGGGTGTTTTTAAATGAAGTACAGAAAATGGTACCAGTGAATGTAGAGCCAAATATAAGAGGATGGAAGTAAAAATACCTTATATAAAAGTTGCACCCCCTGAGGCGATATACCCTCTTAAAGGAGGGGATTGAAATTTACATTTTTTTTTCTTTAACATGGGGAATGCTAGAGACACGAAACTTGGTATGAGCATCCTACTAATAAAGAGACAACTTCAATATTTTTTCGATAATTTTTCATATTTTATAAAGGAGTGAAACCCCATTGCAATATTTTATTAGAAGTAAGTAGAAATTAGAAGTATTTATTGTGAAGACTGATTTATTGCGCAACTTTTTACTTCTTGCAATTTTTCAATAAAACCGATAGTTTTCTAGTAAAAAAATAGATGCCTCATCGTTCAGTAAAGGGGTAATTTGTAAAAATAAAGTAGGCGAATGTCATAACAAATAAATTGTTATTTATTATTAATAAATCGACACTTTCTGTCAATAAGTTGGTAATTTAATTTAATTTAACATTAAAAGTAATTTGCTATTAATTAATGAAAAATGTTTGTTTGATAACTTATGACTAAGGGACATATATTAGGTAAGGTTGTTTTGTCTGAAATAAAATTTAATACAAACGAAAAACAAAAACATTTTACTTTAGTCACTTTATCGTCTACGGACGATAGCAAAGCTCTCAGGCGACAAAGTTGCATTTATCGCTGGGAAAATTTCTTCATATAATGTACTTTAACGTTCACTATCGATAATTAACTATTTTAAAGTTTTTAACTATGTAACACAGTTAATTAAAATTTGCAATTAGACGCCCTTTAGCCATGGTATATAACCCTAAGGCGAAGTTGTAGTTAACATAACCAAATAATCTAGATAAATAACGATTCCACATTAGTTTTTGTGTAACAAAAGTTATTGTAACTTTAGGAATGTGCTGTATATATATTTTTTTGAAATAGTTTATAGTTATATTTACTTTATCGCTCATCAAATCGAGGCGATAAAGTACATTTTAACATGCAATAGTGGAAATAGTTTAGATTATTTTTAGCTCTCAAAACAGTTTTTGTTATTGAAAAATTCAGGAATGTAATGTATATGTATTTTTTTGAAATAGTATCTATTTACATTTACTTTATCGCTCATCGCCTGGAAGCGATAAAGTACAATTTAACACCTAGTGCTGGAACTATTTTATTATATTTTCAGCTTTCAAATTATTATAACTGTACGTATTATAATTTAGACTCCTAGTTTTAATGACTTTGTCGCCCATTATTGGGCCTGGAGGTGCAAAAGTACAATTTGGACTTATTTTACATTATTTTTAATTGTCAAAACACTTTCTGGGTAATGAGTTATTGTAACTTCATAAGTATTATAACATAGAGGTATACAGTCAGATATATCCTGTGACGCCGCTGCCGCCTCCACCCTCTTATGTTCAGACCCCTGTACAAAAACACAGCCTTCTAAGACCGGAATAAATTACAAGCAACATCTTCACTCTAACCTATTTTAAGTAATGTAAATTCGGTGTGACTACATGTTTTAAGTATTTGCTCTTAGAATTCGTTTAGTATACGGGAATCAGAATTTATGGTAATGTGTCGCGAAGCTGCTCTCGCATTACCGCCATTTAACGTCTCTCATTTTCGACTAATTTTGTTTTGAAAGCCGCCCAATCTGTGGGTCTTTTTATAGAAATGATTTAATTACTTGCGGGACATTAGACCGGAAACTTTTTCCAGATTTTGGGATGGCAACACAAATATTTTTTTTACATCCTCGGGTTCTGTAATAATTATAAACCTTGGCGCTGGCATTTTGAGTCTGTAATGTTTTGCTCTTCGGAGAGAAACACTCATGTCTAATTCCGTTCGGTAAAAAAATAATTCGTCAGGTAAGGTAGCAAAATATTAGGTGCTAGACACCAAAATATTATGTTTGAGCTCATCAAGCCTTATATGAATGTCGCTGGTTTAAAAAATACAGGGTGTTTAAATTTTATTTATTACGTCGTGGTATTTTTTGATCACTAGCTAATAATTTTGTACGAATAATAAATCATACCCACGCGTAATACGCTAATATTTATTGACATGAAAATTTGACACAAACCTACTTAGAAAAGAAATAGTAACATCAGCGCCTGAAATAAAATCACCACAAACGACATTGAAACTTTTAAATGCAAATTACTCAGAAACCGATAAAGTTAGGCGACCTAAACAAGAGTACATGTTTTAAATAGAACGTTCTTTTAGATGTTTAACTATAGCTCCAACAATAATATGTTTTGAGTTACCTAAATAATACGGTGAAACTAGCGCCCTCTAGGAGCAACGTTAAAATAAACTTCAATTCGTAATTTCCACACCAAAAAAAACTCAACACTACAAATTTTTAGTCAAGCTATCAAAACTTTCTCAATTATTGAGAAATTTCAGAAGCTTAGTGTTGACTCATTCTTTCTGACTTACCGTGAATATTGGTATAAAATAACTTACTTTGAGCATTATTTTCAATAAAATATCAATTTGGACATTTTAAAATAGAAAAATAAGACACAAAATCGATTTTGACTACGGACAACTAGACCGATAAAAAGTTATTTAAATGATAAATAACGCCCTAATGCATTACAAATTTAAAAACCATTAATATAGGAGAAAAATCAATAACTGAAGTTAATTGTCAAACAAATCTCATACCAGTTGATAAATTAAATTTATAGAAAATGTGCATTCCTTTTAATGCATTCTACAAAAATTACAATTTTTACTTCTGAATATTGATTTACTTTAAGTACAATAATTCCCTTTTCTTAATAAAATTCGACAAAGTTGATACAGTGCTGTTGTCATATAGTGCAATATTTATTCAATTATAGCAGCCAAATCTCTAACACCCTGTGTAAGTAAGTAACCTACAGTCTGTGGTCAAGCAGAGGCCAAAACTTTCTAAGTCATCCTTTATAAAAATGTACAGGATGTACTGTTTAACCGACATTGGGATAAGAAGCACAATACTTGAAAACCAATATATTTCTCTAAAAATTGTATTATAGGGATTATTGGAATAATAATTTATTTTATCATTTTATTTACTTTTATATTTAGATACAAACAGCTGATTTTAGACACTAGTAGGTACCTAAATTAAAATAATACTTTATCCTAAGTAGTTTTGTCATCTTAATATATGTTTTATTTAGTCACAAAAAAGTGACACACGATAGTAGACAGTAGGAGCAGGCGGTAATGATTTGGAACTATCGATTGTCGATAAACAAAATGAAACAATATTATCGAAATTATCGATAACATCGATCATATTAATAATATCGATTTATGGTATCACCGCACAAATTTTCAGTGTTTCACCGAATGGTGACCGTTTCTGAACGATTTTTGGCATGGTTTGAACAAACCTAACATACTTATAAATCCTTATGTCATTTTTGGCAAGTTTCAAACACGCGTCGAAACATTGTCATCGATACTATCAATATTATCAAAACTATCCACAAATATCCATATTATTAAAACTATCGGATGTTATCGATACATTAATAATATTTAATCTGTAGACATTTTTTACTGTAAAGGTATTTTAGCTAATACTAATCAATTTTCCTACAATTCCTATCAATGAAGTCATATATATCTGATCCAGGTATGCTAATGAACATAGGCAAAGCTCTATTCAATAGTTATCTAAAATAAAAATTAATCTAGCTAACTTCACTATAAAAAAGTTATACCTGGTTTAATGAAAATATTCCATAAATATTGAATACTTAAGTTGACTTTTGAAATTGTGGGGACTCGAAAATCACAATAGGTGACCTATTTCTGCATTTTTAGGATTGCTTCTTCAGGCTCCTTTGTGTCAAATATCTAAGTATAAGAATTAAAATTATTTAAAATTAAATTTCGTAAATGTCAACAGTGATGTTGACATATTTCACGTACAGTCTACATATAAAATGATTGTCTTCTCAGTACTGAAGCCTTAATTCGACGAGGACTACAGACTATTTAAGTTATTAATTCAAAATCTGGCATGGAAATATTGCTTTTAAACTGGGAGAAAGCAGGCGGAGGAAGATATATATAATGAAGAATGCCATCAAAGTGACTGCGATACTCTTAATTTCGTATTTTCTCCGCCAGTTTTCTACTTTTGTTGTAATTGGAAACTTTTTAATAATCCATCCCGCTGAGCTGAAAAGGTCGCCTTTTGTCGGCGTTGTTTTCTCCTCGTCTCGAGAAATTCTACGCAGCTTCGACAAAATTCTCTCCAGACTCGCCATGTTTACAGAATACGCCAGCATTGTTTAGTAGATTTTCTCGATTCCCAAAAGAAAAGTATATTTAATAAGTAACCTGTTATTACACCCGCTGGCTCTTACTTCATACTGCTATCTAGGTACTCAGAGCCTGATAAATTAAAGCCTCTAATTAATGAAACAATGTTTTGATGCTATGCAAAAATACTATATAAAATTTTAAATGTTTACAACTTATGCATGAGTGAAATTGTTACTTGTTTTCGCATACTAAAAATGTCTACAAATAATTAAATTATAAGCAATTCATCATATTCTGGTACTTTAAATATTTAGTTTTACTTTTCAATGCTTGAAGGGTTTACGCCATGAACGATTTTCCACGTTCAGTTAACACCATTTGACTGTGACGAAGATAATTTGAACCTTTTGGATTGTGTGTATTAAAATGATAGTTAACCTTGCTTATTGGCAAGTATCTTGCAATACGGCCAATTGACAGTAACACATTTTAATTACATGAGTAAAATGAAAAAATTGAGTGCATAGTTGTCGCATATTTTGAGTGAAATCAGCAAAAATCAATGAGTTAATATTTGCGCCTGTGCTGGGTTGCCATTTTCTAATCCCTTAATTTAATTTTATTTCATAGTTTTATTTCTACCTATCAAATTTAAAAACAAAGCCTACTGCTGACTTTTTGATTTCTTCTAATAAATACTTAATGCATTTTTTCTTGCAAACCTTAAAGTTTTTTAAAATTAACAAGAGTAAAAAAGTGTTTTATATTAAATTTTACGCGGAATATCGTCATTCTTTTTAAATTCGATCAATAGAAAAATTGGTATAATTTTAGGGATGACGCACCCTCGATGAACACTTTGTAGTATTTCAATTTACTCGAACTCATAGTCAAAGGAAACTAATAATAAACCTAAATTATGCACCAAATTTAGTTATTTCAAGTTAAGGTAATTCAGGTATTTTTATTTTCGAAATATTTGGCTCCTCTTTGAAGGCCTGTAACTAAGAAGTGAAGACCAAGACTTTTTTGTTAGAATGCAAAGTATTTTTCAATGAGCCAAAAAAGTGCAATATAAATTACTTCTTAGATCAAAGATTTTATCTAGAAAACGACAAATATATGGCGATTCTGAAGAATTATTACCGAAAAAAAAAAACAACGGCAAGTTCTGTACAACTTCGATTTGCCGAAGAAGGCGAAAAAGCCGACGCATGCTCGAAAACGGCAAAACGGACCTAATACCGCCCCGTCCGCCGCATTGTTATTAAAATTGTGTCTTATGCGCGCGGGGGCCCCGAACCATCAATCCTTCAGTTTTTCAGTCGCTTTCAGGAGCTGAAAAAGCCCCGCATTGTTCGCGGATAAATTCGTGAACGTCTCCAACAATTACTGTCTGGTGACTTTTGAAGCTCCAACAACTAAAAAAGAAAAATGACGACGAAGGAACGCAAAAACCGGCCGTGACTGATACACTACCGAGCAGACAAACAGCCCAGCATCGCTCAAAATGTCATCGCCCACATCGATCTATGCCCCGCGCACAAGTTTTCCCACAATGGCTCTATTTAATAATAATAATCGCGGAAAAGGAGCCGGTCTGGTGCAGTTGCACGTGCCATTTGTCTGGTGCCATTATTTCGCGCTCGCGGTGAGATGTGCCGCTGGCACTAAGTGACGGAAGTGCGGTCACAGTTATTAATTATAAAGATTCCGAGGAAGATATTAAATCTGGCTCATCCGTTCCACCTAATCTGAAAGAGGCCACCGACCATTGTTATAAATTTGACAATTAAGAAAAAACTATAAAACCTTTAATTTTAATTACTTTTCCTTTGAAAATTTTGAGAAAATTCATACTCTCTCCTCACATTGAGCGAAAACGCTTTTATATTTTAAAACGTTGTTCTCCAAAAATATGTTTGCTTGCTATAATACCAAAGTACAATATACAGAATATAGCGCAGAATGAAGAAGAAAATAGAGACGAAAGAGTAAAGTAAATAAAAACTATAACCCAATTTTTTCAATTTACTCCTGTAATAAAAATGTTATTGTCAATTGGCCGTATTGCAAGATACCTTGGCAATTCGCAAGGTTAACTATCATTTTAATAATTAATTTAATCAAAGGGTTCAAATTATCTTCATCACAGTCAAATGGTGTTACTGAACGTGGAAAATCGTTCATGGCGTAAACTCTTCAAGCATTGAAAAGTAAAACTAAATATTTAAAGTACCAGAATATGAAATAAATTGCTTATAATTTAGTTATTTGTATGCATTTTTAGTATGCGGAAACAAGTAACAATTTCTTTTACACAGAAACCTAAACTTTGTTTATGTCTAAGTTGTGAAATTTACAAGCGCCGCGGTGCTTAGCGTCGCCATTAATAATTTTTTCTCTTTATATGAAAAATAAATAAAATGCCTATTGCATTATTATAGATATATGTAATTAATTAAATAGTATTTAATAGTCTTATAAAGAATTAACACATCCTTAAAAATAATTACAGATAATTTTCAGTTTGTCTTCCATTGTTATCCAAAGAACAATCAAACTTTTTAAAAAGATTGGGTTTTGTGTTACATCTCCTGTCAATGTTTCACACTCTTATATTTTGTTTCAATAAGTCGATATTATCTGACCTTTGCTTATAGACAACGTTTTTAAGTGCACCTCATAGAAAATAATCCAAAGGGGTTAAGTCCGGTATTCTGGGTGACCGCTGCACCCAGAATACCGGTCCCATCCAACGATTTAGCAAGTTCTGGTTCAAATAATTTCTTATAATTACAGAACTATGACTAGGTGCACAATCTAATTGCAACCATAAATGTTTTCTAATTTGTAATGAAATATTCTTCAACGAAGCTGCAAGTTTTCTGTCTAAGAACTGTAGACACGTTTCACCTATGAGAATGCATTCAAAGCAATAAGGACCAATTAAATGCTGTTCAGCTATGCACATGTTTATTCCAAAATACCCTTGATTTTTTCCTTCATTTCATTTATGCGGATTTTGATCAGCCCAGTATTGGGTATTTCGGCGAGTTGGTACACCATTATTAAAAAATTTATTTTTTGTCGTTCCAAACGATACGACGTTTAATGTCGCCCGTTGTCAACCTCACAAATTAGACACAAACAAAGCTTAGGAACATTTGTCAAATTTTGTAATTCTCACTCTCAAGCAATAATGTATTACTTTTCGCGAAACTTCTACGCCAATGGTGAAAATAATTTTTTCAGTACAAATATTAACATGTTATTCTGTTTTCTCAAGATATCTACGTTTTAAGATTTGCACTAAAAAACTATTTTCCACCATCAGCGTAGGAGTTAGAGGCTTTAAGTAACAAAACTATATATCTACGCCATTGGTTTCAGTTGAAATAAGTTATTTACGTTATATATTAACCTTTTATTATGATTACTGCATACCAAGATTGAACGAAAAACATTTATTTTAGTATACAGGGGTAACTAAGTACAAAAATTTAAACTATGTGCTCATGGAGGAACAATAAAAAAAATATTTCGAAATTCTAGTTCAATGTATTTTGCATGCGTTCTTCCTTCCTTCTTTGCACACCACCAAAACTACATTTTCACTCATTATAGGTACATCGGAATCATCCACTAACGTGCCTAACTAGTAAAATCTTAGAATATTATATTTTAAGAATCCAAGAAAGGATTTTTACAGAACACTGTAAACATCTCGGGATGTTTAAAATAGTACTACTCATTATACAAACATCGTCGATTATTGTTGCTATTATTAGTATTAACAACATTTAATGCCCTAATAACACACGAAGTTTAGAAATTTATCGGCGTGAAATACACCTCACACTAATGGTCTACAGATGACGATTGCATCATAGTCTGCCAAAAATAAAATATCGCATACGGTACGGAGATTAGTTTGAAATAATTGTTCAGTACAATATAGGTTTCAAAAAATTTTTTCTTTATGAATATCTAAGTTTGGAAATTTTTTGATGGACGATTCCGTTAATTATTTTTCTCCATCCCCTCGTAAAATATTTGTATAATAGAGAAAATAAAACATTTTTTTTTAAATTGAACGCCCTGTATCAGGAAAACAGTGTCATAGAGAAACATTTTATAGGAAAGACCTCTATTTGGTATTTTTTCATGCTCTATCTTTTCCCAAAGTTATGAACGAGAAAACACTTAACGACATTTGAAGCAGATACATAGAACTTGACCATTAAAACTACGTCGCACTTTCTTTGCAGCCCAGCGTATTTTGTCGCTACAAATAACAAGTGACTTACTGGAGTGCATGTGTATCTTGATTTAGATGATTTCCTGGCGCTCTTTCGGTTCTTTATCATGCCGCTCTGGGCCATCGCAAATAGTGAAAAGGTTTACAATTCGAGCGGGCCCCAATGGCCCGGACATCGTTCCGGCTGTACGGAGAATTGATCGAGGTACGCGGACGGGTATCTTTTTGATGTCGTCGGAGTTGAACTGGGCCCTTTCTTTCCTTTAGGAAGTGGAAATATAAGCTAATAATTCAAAAGATCGCATATTTCTCTTGATCATTACAGGGTAGCTGAAAAGTATCGGAAAATTTGATAATGGAGAAGTTACATGAATTTTATGTTGATTTGAAATATATTACAAGGTAATCTTTTAAACATATTGAAAGGTGAGAACATGTGTCTGGCGTCAATAATCACATAATAATTAAATTATTAACATTAATAAATTGCCAGAGAATGTAAACAAAACCACGTGGTCGAAAACGCGATATCATTGGTGTGTCGTTACACGCCGTTCAACGCGGTGTTGGTGATGTAAACGATGTTTGTGGAATTTGTGGGTCATATATACACTCTGTATACAATAAATTGTGGTATAGAAAGATAGAGCATATGTCAATATTACAGGTAATAATTTTTCCAATAAAATCCAAAGGCAATTTCTTCCGTTTCGTTATTGGTTGAAACACAGTACCTTTGTTAGGCATCTGCGGCACGTAATCAAAGTAGGCGTGGCTGGTTTGAAGGCAAAACAAACAGCGATCATAACCTCAAACGTATTTGATTGATTATACGTTTTTACGTTCGTTAAGTGGTTGTGTTCTGGTTATAGTTTATTGTTTTTATATATTTTTAGGTATTAATAATATTGTGTTAGTAAATTTAGATAGATTAATTTCTTTAGATAATTATTGAATAGAGCTTTGTCTGTGGAATCGTTCATTAGCATACCTAGATGTTTGGTATCAGAGAACATACATATGACTTCATTGATAGGAATTGTAGGAGATTTGATTTATATTAGCTTAAAATACCTTTCTAATACAGTAAAAATAGTTTATTGTTGTTATTATTTTTCGTTTTTTGCGGCTACAATATTCCTTCATTTATATAGTCATGTATAGTGAATATTATTTTACATTAGACACTGAAAGTGCTGATAGATATAGACATAAAATTAGTGAAATTGGAATAGATTTATACACATTAAATCTGATAATGAAGATTTTCCTAAAATTTTATATCCAGATATTGTAAATTATCTGTTATATGATAAAAGTGCTTATACACATGAAGACTTTAAAGCATATAAAGGCTTAGAAAATAAGTAATTTTTCTCACCAAAAATGTACACATATTATACAGGGTGAATCTTAAATAAGTACAAATATTTTAACTGCTGGTGTAGTTCGTCATTTAAATCAGTCTAGTGAAAGCCATTTTTAAACATTTCACAAAGCCTATATTTGTACTCGACTTTAGACCATGTTTAGTGTTTAGAACTTGGCCTTGTCCTTGAAATGAATACTGAGAAACCAGAAGCCATATTTATATTTGTTTTTTTTAATACCTTACTATTATAATCATAGCTAAAATTCGATGCCCAACGTTGCTATTGGCTAACAAAAAATGCGAATAAAAATTTAGTTTGGGGTTTTAAATAGGATCACTTCGGTTTGCCTTTGAGCCAAAAATATATTTTTTTGAACAATTGGAAATGCCTGTTACGACGTCATGAAATATATTTTTTCTAGTAACATACCTATTTCATTTCATATTAGGAAAGACATACATTCTCTGATAAACTTTCATCAATAAATTCTTTTTTCTGCTTTCATTCAAAAGTTACATAAGGATTTCGAGCAGATTTGGTTATTGTGAAGCAATTCCTCAAATACCTAACTTATTAATATCGAAATGTTTTGTTTGTTCTTATTTTGACTAGTTTATTTCAATTAATGTGACAACGCACGATGGAAAAGTTGATATGATCTTAATTTACAATGAAACCAAATTAATAGAAGTGCCGTCGAATTCATCAGGAAAGGTATCTTAAGCGCAGACATCCTGATCACAAAAAAATTATAAGTCTGGAAATAACTCAAAATCAATTCGGAAAAGAGTTCGGTGGTTCACACTGTATAAAGCGTATTAATGAAAATGTCGCTGGTTTGGCACACAGTTTGATCGCAGTCAAGAATGGCTCAATTTTTAGATACCAAAGCAGTGTAATCAGATAGCAAACTGAGAGAGTTTGGAAGACTAGCTCGCTGTACCATTCCTATATGCAATTTCTGCACTTTCGGCGTACGTGGAGGCTACAATTCACAAATAAGAATCCTAGTAGTCTGGGTGCTCGCAGCGACGTTCAGTTATTCGTTTCGGCATTCAAAACGCGCACTTAGGTTGCCTCTAATGGCATTAAAGTATATTTTAATCTGGCGCTGGTGCTTCTTTGCGACTCGCACAAATCATCGGGAATGCTCGGAGCAGTAATCGAGACGACTGCACAACTGTTTCAACTGTTAAAACATTAAATATAATTGCTCAAGTTTGATGAACTAATTTCAAAGGGAATTTCCTCCGGATTTTAATGCGCATAATTATATCGGGAAAAAGTAATCAGAGTGGATTTCGGGGTGGGCGGATCCGAGAGTTATTGTTGCCGAGTTTGTCTTGCTCGAAATATTTACCAGTTTTGCCAATCTCGAACTGGAATAAACAAAAACTAAAAGCACTGGGAAGAGCTTGTATTTTACATGAAAGCGTGCATTTTAATTACTTGCCAGAAATGTAAATATCAATTGTATGTGTCAAAGTTTAGTTACTAAAATAGAAATACATTTTCCATTTCTATTACACACATCTACATACATGCATGAATTCATTTACATTTTACAATTGTTGCCTCTACAGGGTGTTAAAGGTTTCAGTGCCATAAATTTAAAAGGCGATAGTAAGCATTAAACTAAGCCATTGAGAAACAAATTAACAAATCTCCAATGTGTATAAAAAATTCGATTAATTAAGGGGTTTCTCCATAATATTGTGCATTAAATAACCCCAATTTACTTTAATTATTATTATTTTTTGCGACGATAGGATTATTTCTGCGACGTGAGTCTTCTTCGAAGTTTTTATATTTATTTTTCAAATTCCTATTTGGTTTAAGTTATATTACTGTTTTAATATTTAAAAATCACCAAAATTTAAACATTTAATATAAAAAAAATCATTAATTCTACCATTCTGCGTTCAAAAATAGCAAAGGAGTTAATTACCGTCTTAATAACCGTCTCTAAATATACAATATCGTTAAGATCTAAAAAAATTTTAAACAATATTTTCGCACTTTACACTGCACTTTTGAATTTACAGCATAGTTAGTAATATGCTAACATCAAGTCCATCCATTTTAAGTGTAATTTTAGTACATTTCATATCGCAATGATTCACCAATAAAGGTATATGCTTTCATCAGTATGTTCAGCTAAAATGTAGAATTCAATTGAAAAACTTGCATTTTCTTGTATAATCTAAATATAAATTTGAATGTGTCAAATATGACTCTGAAAAGAAGTGGGGTAAATTTTAATGTTACATTTGCATGCATTATTTTTTGTAAATTTACAAATTTCTGAAAACTACTTTTAATGAAATTTTACGTGTATGTACAAACAAATATAATTTTTAATAAGTTGAAAATTTGCTGTGCAATACATTTTTCTGTAAGTAATAATTAATAATTAGAAATTACCCTGTTATGTAAGCACATAAATTATTTTATTTTTAAACAAAAACAACAATCAACCCATTGCCTTATATAAAAACAATTATTGGTATTTAATTCTTAGGTACTGCTGTAGTATTTTCGCTGTATCTGTAAGTTTAATATAATTCCCATATATATTTACAACAGTAATATCGACACTTATGTACATTTATTTATTACTGATAATCAAAGGCTGCCTTTTTACATAACCATAATTTTAAATTGTTATATGTAATTTACAAATTATTTTACCCTTAAATAAAGGGAACAATTACCTATTTCTTTAATGTAAAATATCATCAATACATGGTTTAATCGTTATCGATATAATGATTACCAAATTGGCTATACTTGCAGTTTTAAAAATAAATGTAATTTTACAAGACTACATCTTCGGTAACGTTTAGTAAATTTTCCTCATTATTTCAAAAATAAAACTTTATTAGTAAATAAACACTATACCTAACCATAACGTATGTTGTAATTTTATTGTATTTCTGTTGCTGTGCAATTTTAGTTATGTAGATATTTTATTGACATATTTATTTAATGACAGAATTGGGTGACAATTCTGGTGATCTACAGCATCATGAAATGTAATTTGACAAGGACTGCTATGAATCACAACCATCAATTCCTAACCATGATCTTATCGACACATTTTTTTGTTGCCCCATTAGAAGAGCTGTCGCCATTAGTTTATCAAAAATATATTACACAGACTTTCTAGGGCGAACGCCCCTTGCATCTGTCTATTAACTCAGGAGTAGGGAGAGGGGACGAAGCTGTTGAAAAAAAAATAGTAATTAAGGTATTAAAACGCGCATCGAACGGAATAAACTTCACGATCCAGACAGAGAGAGAGTTGAAGTCATGAATAAACAACATTCTTTTGTACGCGGATGCATCAAGTAGTCCAAAGCGGCGGCGGAACAAAAGAAGGCAATAAAAATTCCACGTCGCCAACGTCAAAACATGGTATAAATTCAAATTCATTAGGCACGGCGGAGCTGCGCTCACGTAGAAGGGATTAAATGGTATATCGTAAAAGGGATTTTTGAGCGCTTAATCTAATTGCCGTCCTTAATTTTGACGTTTATTAACTTTTTAGTTTCTGTCCTGGCGACGCTTCGTACGGGCTTTTGAACCGTTACTGCCTGAACCTTCCATGTTTGAAACCGTTTCATGTCTCTTACCTATACAATGGATCTAAAAATAGAAGTTCAGTACTAACAAACACATATTTGGGCAAAATGAAAATACATTAGACACAAGCCGATACAAAATAATCTGAAATATTTGCTAAAGAAAAAAGTGAGACTCGGATAGTGACATCTAGTGATAGTTCGTCAAACCCGAATCTAACTTTTAGAATTAAATTGCTATGGAATGTAAACAAAACCACGTGGACGATAACGCGATGTCCATTGGTGTGACGTCACATGACGTTCAGCGCGGTTTACGTTTCCAACAGGGTCAACTATGGCTGAATACAAATATTTTAAGAGGGGATAAAGAAAAGTAAGAATTAGCGGAATCACTATTCAAAAAAATTTCAAACTTAGAGCGAAAAAAAAATGTTTCAATATTACATTAAATCCTTATTTAACGCCGCCCACCGCACTTTTACAGAGTATGAGTAGGCAACCAACAACGCATCGGTAAAATTCGCTGTCGTGACATAATTTAATTCCTGTGTTTACGTTGTAGTTTTGTGTTCTTCTTCAATTTTTAGTGCCTCTTTTAATTTTAAACATTCTATAGTCATTAAATAAAGGAATTTGTGCATTAAAAATTTTCTATTATCTATTAGTACTTACCTATTTCTTTTGTTCGATTTTCTTATAATAAATAGGCATTTTATCTAACGGTACCTACAAGAAGTGTGTTTTATCGGTAGTGAGTGGTTGTAATGAGTGAAAATTAATTTTTGCCAATTTGTAACGAAATAATGAAAAACGAATGCAAATTACTGCAGCTAACTGGATTAACTGTTACCCATCTGTAAGGTATTACGAGTATTACTAATAAGAATGTTAGTATTTGTCGTGTCTGCATTTGGAATCCGTTTTCCATTTTTGTCCTGTCATTGGAGAAATCTATTGGGCAATAAAGGTTATTATTATTAGTAGTATTTGAAATTGTGAGCAAATTTATAATGAACTATTTATAGTGAACTATTTTGGATCCCGACTATTGGTAGCTTATCCTAACGTGAAATCAACGGCCCGTGAGCCGATAGCCAGGAGCCGGACTCATTTATCGACAGTGAATAATGCATCTGGATCGAAAGCTTGTCAATTATTCATCGTTCGGTAAAATTATGTCGTAAGCTATTAGGTCCCGGCTAATTTACTTAACATTTCGCTGTGATATTAAATTTAATTTTATGCCGAACGGATTTTCTGCCGTGCATTGTCCATTAATGCCGGCAAATGCACTCCGAATAGGTTCGATTGTGTGCGAATTTAATATTATTCCACTCGTGCAGGTATTAGTTTGTTTAATGTGGATTGGCGAGATTAGGTCTTCAGTCAATGCATAATTCCACAGAGAAAAATTGTTCGTCTGTAATATTACAATAATATTGGCTGCGTTAGGTTCTGGGAACACTTACAATATACATCTATTGATCAGATAATGCTCTATAATAACTGTGATGTACCAGATGGCTCATCAAATTGTGTAACGAATACCTTATGCAGTAGGATCAGTTATGTCGTTGTAGAATAAACTTTATTTAATGTATCAACTGTTCAAAGTATTGTTCATCAACTTGTCGACATACTTCTGTAAAATGTCGCTTGTCGTTTATATTTATACAGGGTTAACTATGACTAAATAGTTTGCCGATTTGTTTCTCTAGGTTATGGGACAATACTGCCGCGGGTGCATTAAAAGTTTTCTATTATCTATTAGTACCTACCCATTCCTTTCGTTCGATTTTCTTATAATAAATAGGCATTTTATCTAACTGTACCTACAAGAAGTGTGTTCTATCGGTAGTGAGTGGTTGTAATGAGTGAAAATGTAGTTTTGCCAATTTGTAACAAAATAATGAAAAACGAATGCAAATTACTGCAGCTAACTGGATTAACTGTTACCTATCTATCAGGTATTATTACTAATAAGAATGTTAATTTTTGTCTTGTCTGCATTTGGAAACGTTGCAAAAAACGACCGCACAATAGTTGACATATAAGCTTTATCTATGGATCTAAGCCATCTCAGTCGATGCTTCTCATAGGCGCCGACTTTCCGCAGGAAAAGAGGGTTTTGCCCATTTTAAATATCGAGCTAACATTCTGGAATCATTATTTTTATTGTCTTAGCTCTTCCCGAACACGTGGTTAAAATTTTTGTACTTGGTCATAGTTAACCCTGTATACTGGTGCATTGTTACGGTGTAAAACATTGCTTATTTCTTGTGTTTTTGCGTTTTTGTGGCATTTTTGGGATAGTATAAATAGTGTGCATTATATTCAAAGCTTATAAATCCAATGTGCTACGTAGGTAATGTTTTGTAAATTCAGACAGTTTGCCACGAGTGGATTCATTTAATTTTATGCTTATGAACTTCATTGGTGTGAATCCCAAGCAGGTGTCTATTTTCCGTTTTTAACATTACCATAATGATTAGTGGAGATGTGGGGAACTTATAGTATTGTTAAACGTAACTTATTTCTTTGTTTACAATTTAGTAGATCCACTCGGGATAATTACAGCGACAATGCTGTCGATTAGATCCAGATAGAGGAGGCCATTTATGCTACATTTTTACATAATGGCACAATGTAATACTTCTTCCATTTTCCCGGTGATGATGCACTTTCTGTGCTCATTTTACGAGTCTGTCTTGCAACTTTATTCAACACCAATGTCTATTTAAGAAAATGACACTTGGTTATATCACAACGACAATTTAACTCTTCTAAACGTTGTCCGAAAGCATGGAAATCATATACGGATATAAAACACAATACTGTTTTATAATGTGCGAACTTCACCTGACGTCACAGGTCTTGAATATGGTGGCGACCGTTTTCCGGAGGCGTGGCCAGACTAAGATTATTGTAAATAAAGTTTAAAAATCACGCAATTTCCCCATTTAGACAATAGACAATCTCTGAACAATTTGCAAGCTCGGGATTATTCAATGAAGCAAAAGTATGCCATCAAAACAACTTTGACATTTGTCAAACAGTGGTAACATTATCATTTGTCAAACAGTTTCCATGGCACTCTTGTGATGGAAATTTAAAATCTACACTGACTTAAAACAAACGGTTTTAACACCTTTAGGTGAGAATTATCGTTTCTAAAGAGCCAATTATAGTGCTGAATGTATCACCACTTTGCTCAAATTGGCGGTCAAGTGCCGTTTTGCCACGCTGCATCGCTCCACGGCCGTTTTGTCGCTGAAAGCGATTAATAAACGGCCAAACCTCGGCCTTCTATGGCGGGCTAATGTGAAACCTAAACGAGGGCGCAATCTTTTGTTTCAGCGTTACACATTTGTTCCGCCGCTAAATCAAGGCCGCTTTGACATTCGGCAACGCGAAACAAAACACGCGCGGAAATGCAACCGTTACTAGATGCCGGCTAATCGCTACCGCTCGATTTTTATTTCGAACTTCGGATCCGGTTAGGGGAAAACCTCCCAAGTCAATCCCGGAGATAATTGGTAATTAACCCCTCTAATCAGCTGTTAACCTGGTTGCCTAATTAGTACGAATCTTGTGAATTTTGTAATTGGAGTTTTAATCGGTCCTCATGCCGCTCGGTTATGCCGGTTAATTATTCCGTTTGGAGGGGGAGGGCATAATCGGGCATTCATGACTATTTTATTTTACCTGAATACCGCGAGTTCTAGTTCGGATAATTATTGTGCGGCTTCTGCCGTCTATTTACGAAAAATCGTGGTAATTTAATGACACCAGACTGAAAAATATGGCGCACAATATTATTAAATGCCGTTTATTGGGTAAAAGTATAATAAATAAATGTACACCCAGAGAAAAACTTGTTTAATTTAACAAAATAATATTTAACTCAAATAAAAAAGTGCCATATATCCACAAGTAAATTTGTAGTTAAGTGAAATAAATATGTCCATTGATTATTAACATATTTATTTGTTTTATATAACAAAATATTTTGTTGCGTTTTTGCCTGTAAAGAGGCTGGAATAACAGATATTTTTGTCGAATGAAATAAATATTTTAATAAATTTAATAGCACTATTTTGGTTGTATATAATAATAATATGTATATTTTCAAATAACTGTTTATTACGATATCTCCTGTGGTTCGCCGAAGCAGATGTTCCTGGTGTTGCCACCTATATAAATATAGGACTAAGATTAATAATATTGCGATAGCGTCAATTGTTCAGAATAGGAACTTATTTCATGGTGATGCCATATTTATATTTAACAAATTTTAAATTTAGCATTTGTAATTACACATCTTAGCTAATATATTATTTTATCTCTTAAAATAAAAAAGTTAGACAGCCTTAAAGTTTGGGCACGTTACAGGTTTTTTTGTTATTACTCATAAAGTTGGCCATCAAATTTGTTGCATAACATAAAGGCCTCCAAAAATGCAACAAAAAACAATTAAAGATTTTTGACATATCTCGCATATTAAGCGAGATACATGGGAGTGGCCCTCTTATGTGATACACCCTGTATATTAATTATTGCAAAATCTGTAACTTAATAGAAATATCTTATTACAGGTAGTTCCAATTATTGGAATTTCAGGTGTCTTCAGATCTGACGAATTAATAAAAATGAATATTAAAGATGTTGAAGACAAAGAATCCATTGTGAGAGTTACTATTCCTGATTCAAAGACAAGAAGATGTCATATTTTTACTGTTACAAATAACATTTAAATATAATTCAACTTTTTCTCATTCTATAGGAAGTATGTAACCTTGAGACCAAACGAAAACACACCAGCTGGATTATTCTTAAAATTTAATAAAGACAAGTGTTTTAATCAAGTAGCAGGAATTACTGTTATTGTGAAAATACCAAATCATATTGCTAATTATCTTAACCTACCTGAGCGTAGGTTACAGACAGGGCATTACATTCGTCGAACATCGGCTACTTTATTGGTCCATGGTGGAGGTGATATTATACAATTGAAGCTACACGGGGGAAGGAAGGGTTCTACAGTTGCAGAAGGGTACACAGATGATAACATCAATGAAAAAATTAGAACAAGTAAGAATTTTAACTGGGCCATCAAATAATGTACAAGTAATTGAATGTAGCAATCGCAGTGATTAAAATTTTACCATAGCAAAATATAGCCGTAATATGCCTTCTGGATCAGGAATTATTATTAAAGATTGTAAAACCGGTTCTTTCAGCATCCGAATTACCAATGCTAACAAATGAATTTCTTACCTTTGTTCTATTTGTTATAATTAAAGTTCTGCTAGTATTTTAAACTTTTCATCGAGGTAGTCTTTATGCAAACGCTACTCTGTCCATCGAAAATTCTTTCGGCATAGAAAGAATGCTACTTTTCGCCACTTCGTGTCCCTCGTATCGCCGCCTCCAATACCGCTGACGCCGTTTTAATATCCACGGGAGCGGTGCATGTTTCGAGTCCGTAGCGCAGGGTAGAAAAAACAAGCGACAGACATCCATATTCATGACCCACTCGTCGTGTCAAGCAGGAACGACTATGACATTTTTAACTAATACAAGATGGCGTTTATAGATTACCGCGTCCGGATGAATTTGTTATGGCGGGGGCGGCTCTGTCCGGCACACCGAGAAAACAATTCGTTTAACGAGGAGTAATCAAGATCCCTAAACAGAGGAGGTTGTCTACAAACATTCGTCCAATAGCATTGCAGTATTTTTCAGACAGGATGTTCAAACTTTAGAAAAAAGGCGTATTCGAGGTGACCTTATTGCAACTTATAGGATCCTGCATGGCGAACCACATGTCCTGCCCACATGTGATGTGGGCAGTACAGGATACTGGATCTATGGAACGATTTACCAAATAATGTGGTTATAGCACTGTCTCTAAATTATTTTAAGAATAGACTATCACTTTAATCAACATGCAATGTGATTGATCTCTTATGAATTTCTAATATTTATATTGTATTCATATATATTGTACTTTGATTTTTCTGTTTTTATTTTTTATTTATTGTTGTTATTATGTTATCAGCCATTTATAGGATGAAATTATCTTTTACATTATGACTTACTTTCAGTATGGGCAAGTTATTCTTACTCGGAAAGCACCATGCAGGTACGAGAAGCAACATACTTTATACTTTTAAAAAAATTACAAGTTCATCGAGTGTATATGCAGCAACACAATTAGCACTATCTATACATATAAGTATGTACACCTGAAATATATTACATAAGTTACTTATTTGTACGATTTTGTTTACGTTTATCTTATTTGATTAAATAATTTAAAATTACATTGATAACTGGAATTTTGCGTAATCATACTTTTCTTATTATGGCTTTTGACACCGGAAGTTCACGTACTATATTTTTTCTTAGTTTTACGCATGATGTTTTGGAGAGCCTGTGTACTGATAGTCACACTTGATTGAACAGTCTTCACAGAGTAATTGCACTACGTAGACTTATGATTAGGGCTAAAATTATTAACGCAATAGCTGTTTACGTCACACAATACATGACAATAATTTATATCTGTAGGTTATAATTTCTATGAAGCCGCGTTCAGTTTTCTTCTACAATATGTATATCTTAAAATTGTTTGGTTATCTAGATAAAAAGTATCTTTCCGATTGCAACATAAATTGTGCCCTCTGAATTATAATGCAACATAATTTGAGATTTGGCAAAGAAATATGTTTTCTCAACAGAACTGAAATAACACAAAACGTAACAGTAACAATTATTATGCCAAAACACGAAAATAATTCCAGTAACACAAAAATAATAACAAGAGACACAGGGATACTTCTAAAATACAAATAAAAGCCAAAACTTATCAGCAAGCAATATTGGACATTTTAGATTCAAATACTAGTGACGTTATTCGTGAGTTTGTGGGCGGGCGGAGCAAAGGGAATCAGCGGTTTATAAGCAAACTCCTCTGTTTATGAATCTTGAGGAATAACAGTAAAAAAATAGTGATGTCCGGTTTGACAGGTATAAGCTGCCAGGGTTATTCATTGGTTGCCTCACCATGGCATACTGGTGAAAGCGAAACCGGTACATGAATGGTGCGCCGCTGACCAATGTCTGGCTGTTTGCTATAAGTTTTTCAGATGTAATTCAATGCTGGTCGGGACATTAGTCCGCAGAGTAGTTTTTCCTCTTATAATATAATAATTAACTAGAGAGCTGACTTGAGGCACTTCTGAACTGTCTGAACTCTGCTGATCTGTCTTACACGGTCTTTTTATATTACTAAGAAGTCCTAGCTTAGCGTTTCTTTTGTACTGTGAGTTAAGTACTTTGTATTACACTCGGTGTTACATTGTTGCATTAAGCGACGCAATTAATATTTAAAATATTCTCAAATGTATACAATGATTTTTGGATATAACATACATATCATCAATAATAATTCAACAAACATTTTATATATATTTTCTTCAAAAAGATTATCTCTCACATAATGGTTACACACGCAGTTTCTTCTTTTTCGTTCAACTTTTAAAAATTATTACGTTTTGTTTTTAAAATCAAATAAATACTTTTCTCAACGTAAACGTGCATTTGCATATTTTCAATATACGCCCAAACGAAAATTGTTTAAAACAGCTTAATCAGTGCTGCCAAAATAAAACGTCGCGAGACGTGGAACGCATCACTTCTGTCGGTGTACGTCAGTCGTCGGAGGCGGCTGTGACATTTTTAACTAACGCAAGATGGCGTTTATAGATTACCCCGTCCGGATGAATTTGTAATGGCGGGGGGAATTTTATCTGCCACGTTGGCGGCAGTGTCGTTTTTACGCACTTGCCGAGGGTCAACACACCCCTGATTTATGAGTTCCTTTATCGACTTTTAAATAATTTTAGGACACGTATTCCGGCTATATTTCAGGGCGGCCCCGAATTTTTTCCCAGCGTTTGAGTGAAGGCCGCGACGAGAGGGGCGCGGGGGAGGGGGATGAGTTATTTTATGCACATGATGTGCCTCGCAATTTTTCCTTTGGAAATACGGTCGCTTTTCCCAGAGAAATCCGATGTAAAATACTTTTCTGTTTATCGCGTTTCACGGGAATTTTTCAAAACAATATTAAAACGTGGGAATTATAACGTAATTGTTGTAATCCATAACTGGGAACCTTCGTCCACAGGATACTAAGAGCACCTTTTAAGAGGGCCATTAATAGGATCGAACCCAACTAGCACCAAAGTAACCCGAACTGAGACTGGAACCTTCAAAGAGTAACTATTACGTAACCGTTACCAAATTTGCTACTTTGTTGTATTATCTACTTTATGCATCAAAGTTACACTCACTACTAACTATGATAGTTGCCGCAAAGTTCAAGGAAGAATTGTTTATTTAAAGTCGAATTTGTGATATTTAATAGTTCAGACATGTATTCCATACTTTTGGCGCATACTGTAATTATGTATAACTTACACATTTTCTTTCGCACTCATCAATTGTGCTTGTATATATCTGCACTGGTTGACAAGCACGTTCAGAACGAGATAAAATCGAACGATAATGAATTTTCACAAAATTTGGATTTTTATAGAAAATAAATGATGTAAAGTGTTAAAATATAAAGAGAAAAATCGTATTTTGATAATATTTTGAAAAACAATTCAACAATCGTGTTATAAAATCAATAATTACGTGTTCTAAGGTATTAATCACAACATTGTGGGGGAATAAACATAGTTCTATCTGTTTCAGAAGACCCATGCTGTTTGAGAAGCTTAGTCCGAGAATAGCAAAAGAAGATCAAATGAGACAAAGGTTAGGAAAATGCACATTAATTCTGTGACTAGCGGCGACCAATTACCTAGACCTCGACATAAAGAATACCCATAGTAGTAATTTATACCATTCATTATGAAAAAGCACACTGTGCAGGCACGTGTTTAATAAATCATCTAAAATATGTCTTTCTTACTTCCATTTAGATTTCGAAAATGATCAAAATCAAAGCGTAAATGAGCTTATATAATCAATTTATATTTGGGTAATAGCTAAAATATAAAAGAGTATCTATTATTTCAACAGTAAAGAAGTTTCACATCGATTTCGAATTTCTCTGAAAATTCTATTTATCCCGCATACTAGGATCCCCCTTCGCTGCAAAACTCGAACCTAACCCCCCCTCTCTCCCCGCGTCCCGTAACGTAACACAACGTGAATATCATTACACCCCTAGGAAAATGCACCTCTGGCAAAGTGCATGGCAAATTTCCACGAAAAATTATTTTCTCCGAGAAAAACGACACGTATTCCCGTACGCCAAAGATGGAACTGCAACACGTGTCGACGTGTAACATATGAGCAACATGGCTGACGTCCCGACGCCGCATTTTTTGCGCCGCGAGTACAAAAATGGGATGCACCTACAGGGTGGATCGACAAAAACTTATCGACTCTGACCTCGGAATGTATGGAAGGTGGGGAGAAGGGGTGGCATTCTACTACCATGCAGACATTATTACCGTACTCACTAATTTTGTGTGTGCAACTGTTCATTTAGATACATTTAAATTTGCCGATTTAAATAATACTATTCTAGTAGCACCCTATTTAATTGACCCCGAATATAATCACATTCATCAACATCTATCACTGAAAAACAAAATTTCAAATCGTCTGTATTAATTTATGGCATCTGATAAAGATGGTAAGTCATTAATAAAGTCAGAAAAGAGAAGGGGGCCTCGACTAGATCCCTGGGGTACCCCAAAACCAAAACAAATATGATTTATGGCAGGATCCACAAGACTCAAATTTATGTAAATGTAGTGAAATCGATTAACACAGGTGTATAATGTATAAAAATTAAACTACAGCTACCCGACGATACTTGTAATAGAAGAGTCACACGAAAAAGTTCTATCTTAGCATTTTTTTTTCATATATCCAACGTGGAAGTTTTTTAAATTCAATTTAAATATTCATCGAAAAATTGTTACTAGGACGGTCCTGGACACAAAATTAAGTAAATATTGATCTTAACTTATTAACGAAATACAAATTCAGCTGATTTATTTGTGTGATAATGTAGATAACCTTAATTTAGATTAGATTATACTGATCTAAAAACGTTTGCGATGAATTAAAAAAACAATACAGGGTTGGCCTTCATTTTTGTTCAATAAATGAATTTTAATTTATAAAAAAATGCAACGATAACTTTTTCGTATATAAATATTGTCAGGAAGATGTATTTTATACATTATATGGCGTGTATAATATATATTTGGAAAATTTGGACAAAGAATTGAAAAACAAAATACAGCAAAAATTATAAGACAAATCGAGAAGAATTTTTTTAGTATGCTGTGGTAAAGAGCATCTTAAATCGCGTGAGGATTTAAAATGCACTTTTATATAATACCTAATGTAATAAACAATGCAATTTAAATACAGATATAGTCGTTAAGTCTATATGACATCTATCGAGATGCCTACAGTAATTGTAGTTGACATCATTAATTTTGGTTGATCACATAAAGTACAAAAGTGACATATATACTTCGAAACCAAAGTACTTATCCTTCTTATAATATTTACTATAGTTTTTTGGTACATATTATTTATACACACATTTGTTTCAAATAGTGTGCAAAAATATTCTTAAGTAAAGTAATGTAAAAGGTAAAGTGCTTTTTCTTCTAGTGACACTTTCCTGTTTGAAAATAATTTGTTACATTACATATAAATAGTATATTATTATATTAAAGAAGAAAAAAATAGTATGTTTTATTCGGATTGAAAGTGTTTTTTTAAAAGTGACATATTTAAAAAGCATAATAAAAAAGCAAAGTAGGTACCTAAGTAGAATATATCGATGTGGTCATGGATATTTTGTCAAACATCAGTCGCCATATTTCTAATTGAGTTCATTTGTGAATGTTTGGGGTTAAATTTGGTGAGACACTTTTAATCTAAGGATTAAAAGTCAACTTTGGCTTCTAGGATTAAAAGTGAATACTCAGTAAGGAAAATGTCAACCTTAGAGATTCCTGAGTCAATAAAGGTAATAATTTTGTGACAGTTGCAGAAAATAATAATAATTACTTGCACCATGAAATATCCTACAATAAAATGCAGTGCTTTGTAGATCCACCCGGTAGGCTTCCCGGCAACGCTGGAAAAGGCGAGGGAAGCAGAGGGGACAATCTCACTTTAAAACATCAAAAAGGGCATGTCAATCATCTAATATTGAATCCACACGGTGAGAATTTTCCAACAGTGGTATTGTGCCGAGCGGAATTTTAAAGATACCCCACGCCCCGCCCGCCGTGCGCCGTCTACATATTTTATCTGGCGCTACTCCTTCCGCAGGTCCTGTAAATATTATTTTTTATGAATATAAAATAGGTTACAGTGTTTTATCTTCGCCCCACTCCTGGCGGCGGCGGCGGTGGCGGGAATATATTATCATTTTCGAAACACTTGTGCAGGTCGTTATGGGCTTTTAGGGCGGTTATATTTTACTTATAATGTGCCGCCTAGCGCCGGCGAAAATGGGTAAATGGGGCAATGTTTTGTTTTATTCCTTTCGGAATTTGTGCGGGGCAATATATCGGAGAGGTTACCGCCGAGGTGTCATACATATTATTATTATTATTGAGTCTGTACAAAGACATATTAAATGTGCAGAAATAGAAACAGAAGGAAAAACATTTATAACAAAAATTAGTATACAGGATGTAAAGAGTAGTTATGGTTGTTTTAAATAAAACCACTGTAAGTAAGTCTGATAAGTTTTCTATTCAAGTTTTCCTTTTATATGTTCTCAGCAGAAGAGCTCATATACAGTGCTTTCGAAAAGTAACGAATAAATTTATTATTTTTGAAATTGAGAATCATTGAATTGATTTTGTTTTTAAAAAAGGCACTTTTTGACATACGACCCATATTTGTGACGTCATCGTTGCTCGCCATATGACACCATCGACAATTTTTTTAAATAGCAAACCCCAATTTTGACCGTGCCATTTGAAAGAGCGTGTCATTCTACATACGCATCGTCAAAAATCATGGTTGCCTGACAGTTGCCTTAACGACCGAGAATGTTTTTTATTGCTCTCAGGTAAAAACTTGAAATCGTTACTTTTCGAAAGCACTGCATATACCTATAAGTAACAAAGAAACGTTGACTCTATGGTCTCATTATATATATGCTTATTCAGTAATTTTATAAACTAAATAACAGTGTGACGCATGTGAACTAGACTAAACAACTATTAGTGTAAATATAATTTTGTTTTTGTTTATATACATCAAGAAACCCAACAGGGTGTTTCTTAAATAGAGGTCAAAAATTCAAGAGCGTATTTTGTGGCCAAAAATAATGGTTTTTAGAAATTAAAGGCTGATTTTTTTTTTATTTTTTTACACCCTGTAGCTGAACAATGGCTGTCCTAAGACTACACATTTATATAACAAAAAACCCTTAATTTTGGCTACAGAGCGTATGCTCCTAGATTTTTTACTTCTACTTAAAAAGCAACCTGTATACTCAGTTTTAGATGTCTGAATCAAATTAATCGTTTCTAGAATCCATGTTATTCGAAAAGTTTATGGCAATCAACAGAGTTCATGAATTCATCAATACATAACAAACGTATGAGTCTAGGATCTAACCCTTGCGGAACTCCTGATATAGCTAAGAAAAACTTAGACCTAAATCCATCACATGCGCATCTATCGACGTAATATGTTGTAAAACATTGTACTAATAATGTCTAATTGAGTCTAATTTAATTTACAATGTCATTATCGCATTGAGTGCGTTAATAAATTTAAAAAATCACATGTGGGACAATGTAAGTCATTATGACAATCGAAACTGTGTCAAATTATAGCCACTATGCGTCACTTGTAGAAAAAATGATTATCAAAACACAAATTTCCTTTTCAACATACAGTATGCGCCAAAAGTATGGAATAAATTCAATAAAAACGAAACAATTATTTTTTGGGAAAAATCCTCGAACAGGTCGATTTTTAATTTAAAAAATACATATTTTAGCGTAAAATGCGATTTTCAAATGTCATTTGTAGTGTAAGTAATGACGTCATCGATTTTTTTTTAAATGGCAACATTTAACTGTTACTCAAAGAATTGAAATTTTAATTCTTATCGCAGAGTTACCCCAGAAATCATTCATAATGTGCAAGAAGAATTTCTTCACAGACTTGCGCATTGTCAAGAAGTTGGTGGATGGCAATTCGAACATTTAATTTAAGTATAAAATTTAATCAATTGTATTTTATTTTACATACCTCAGAGTTGTTACTTTTTTTATGGATAAAATTTACATTTTCTAACATTCAATCGTCATTTACTCGAAAACTTTCCTATGTAAGAGGGCAAAATTTTAGTACTGTCTGATAGAGAATTAAACGATCTTTCAGAATCAAGGAAAAAAATATGGTGTTGCCATTTAAAAAAAAATCGATGACGTCATTACTCGAAAACAAATGACATTTGACAATCGCATTTTACGCTAAAATATGTATATTTTAAATTAAAAATCGACCTGTTCGAGGAATTTTCCCAAAAAATAATTGTTTCGTTTTTATTGAATTTATTCCATACTTTTGGCGCATACTGTATACGCGAACAGTCTTAAATGCTTCCAATACTAAAAAACAGTTACTATACGCGCCTCTTGGTTTACCTTCGTATGTTTGCTAAATAACGAGGCATATTAAGATCTTACATCGTCGACCAATTTGCACGTCTAAAAGCCGCACCGAAGTTGTATATCATGAAACAATTACACATATCACCTCACGCACAGTCGTTCAATTAAAATCGCATACATTAATTAGAAAATACACCGGTTAACTAAAGGGGAATTCCTACCTGGCTCTTCGAACATCGTCGTTCAAAACAGACGGTGTGTCTTTGTGGAAGATATATTTTACTCGATAACAATTAAACCTGTGTACCATCTCGAGTCATTTAAGCATCATAATACCCTCCAAATTTTTTTTCTGCGTGGCATATCAAAACGTACCAGACTGTGAAATTATTAACGGGAAATTTATATTTGTTACACCACTTAAACTTTAACAAAAAAATATCGAACTTATTGGCGTCTAGACGCCAACGCAACTAGTTATTTATGACAAAAACTACGTCTCAGTGAAAGCTACAGATATTAAAAAATACGAAAAATATCAGGAGCAGAATATTAAAGAAGAAAACGTATCACAAAGCAGTTTTTTGTTAATTACCGTATTTATTAAAGTTTACTTGTTTTCTGGTTGATGTATTTGCTCTTTAATGTAGTAAGAAACACAATAATCTAATCTGTATTTAAGCGTTCTACATAGCAGTCGACACCATTGAAAGGTATAAGCAGACTTAAAACAAACAGGTAAAGCTTTCTCGGTATTCATTTCCCCAATTTCCATATTACTAACTCGCATCCATTGAGATAACATATCCAAATCATTTTTATCAAGATCTTCTTTTTTAAAATAAGGCTTGATTCAGCTTCTTCACATAATAATAATAATAATAATGTTTATTTATAATATTTGTTGCACAATAACAATTAAGACAAATTAAATAAACAATCTACTCGATAAGTGAGAACACTTGTTTCGAGAAAAAGGTAAATACAAAAATATAAATACATGTACATAATATACAGATATAGGAATGGGAATGGGAGATGCATAGTAGACGTAGAACCCATTATACAGCACATAAACATTCAAAAGATTAATTAGAATATAGGTACTACGTTTTTACCTAAATAACGTGACATTAGAACAGTGAAATAGAATCAACCAAGTAAAATAATTTGACAGAGAATAAGAATAAAAACATATTCCATATATAAACAAGATTCACACATATATGTATCAAATATTAAAACAGGACGAACAACAATTAAGGCTTACAAACTACATGAAAATAAAAATACGGAACAAGTAGCTAGATGAATTGATGAATATTACATTTTAGAATAGTACTCAATTTTAGGAAACAATATGAAAATTTTGTAACTGCATGGCAAATAAATTGCTTCGACATTAGGAGGTAAGTAGAATATTATATTTTATACAATATAATTTATTAACTATTCTTTAAGTCAATATAATTATCAAATGCTTCTAGTGGATTAGACAATATGAATAATTTAAACTTCTTTTTAAATATATAACTGATTTTAATATTACGAATTTCTTTTGGCAGAGAATTATACGCTCTTGGTGCTAGAAAGAAGAATGACCGTTGTCCAATACTTTTTGTCATAAAAGGAATCCTATGCCTATCCTTCTGCCTTGTAGTATATTGATACGCTGGTAATGTGGATACAGATTTGGTGCAATGATATCTTAGATTTAAGTTATAAAAGTACAATTGTCTCGCACTGAAGACCTGAGCTTCTGAATATAGGAGTGCCGATGGGTATGTTGGCTCTTTAGATAGAATTATTTTTAAAAATCTTTTTTGCAGGATATTTAATGGATTCAAATTGGTCTTCGATACTCCTCCCCACCCGAGTATTCCATAGCTTATATGGCTTTCCACTAGTGCATGGTAAAGTACTTTGAGTTGAGGAACGCTGAGAATTGTTTTCAAGTACCGGAATTTACACAACACATACTGCAGTTTTTTGATAATATAATTTATGTGAGAATTCCATTTTAGGTGCGAGTCTATATAGATTCCTAAGTATTTAATTTCTTTTACAGGTAAAATTGTACACAACATAGTTCCAGTATTTATCTCAATGTTAACAAAAGGTGGCAAACTGACATTTGTGCAACTGAGTGGTAAGTAGTGCGTTTTGTCAAAGTTAATTGTCAACAATTTATAGTCGAACCATTTTTTTACTAAGATCATATCAGTTTCAATTAGTATTTTAAGGTCTTCCCAAGTGTCTGCTTTATAGAAAATTGCAGTATCATCTGCATATCCAATTATTTCCCCTCTGGTCCGAATAGAGAACAAACCATCAACATATATAGAAAATAACAGGGGACCCAAGACAGTATCTTGTGGAACTCCATAATCCATCGACATTTGATCGCTCAGTACATCGTTAACTCTCACGTACTGGTGTCTATCAGATAAGTAGCTTTCAAATAGTTTCAGACAATTAATTCTAATTCCAATATCTTCCAGTGACTGTAAGAGTAAACGATGACTGACCGTATCAAATGCTTTTGAAAGGTCCAAGAAAATACATATAGACGGACTGCCCCCATCCAGAGCAGAGTAAAATTTGGACGTTAACGCTAGTAAGACATCTTGAGTTGACGTTTTCTGTTTGAATCCAAACTGGTTGTTGTACTTATTAGTGAATAATACTAATCATTTTTTGATTACTTTTTCAAATAACTTTGATAAGTGAGTGATAATAGTTATTGGCCTGTAATTTGTTATAATGGTTTTATCTCCTTTTTTAAAAATAGGTACTACAAATGCATCTTTGAATGTCGAAGGCCATATACCCTTTTCCATAAATTTTTTAAACAGAAATGTTAGTGGTTCAAGAATATAAATTGATATCAATTTGAGCACTTCTGCTCCTATGCCATCCAGGCCAACGCTCTTTTTATTTTTTAATTCCATAACAACCTCCTTCATTTTTGTTATATCAGTAGGGAGTAAAACCATTGAGTTTCTATTAGAGATTCTTGTAGGACTGTAACCTGGATTTTTTTGTATCTTATTTGCCAGCTTGCTACCCATTTTTGTGAAAACCAAATTGAATTCATTAGCAATATCCTTATTATTTACAATTGTATTACCCTCTTCATCATTTATTTGCTCAATGGTCTTGTTGTTATTTACACATTTAGTAAGTTCTTGAATAGTATTCCACAATGATCTGGTATCATTTTTATTGTTATTTATTTTGTTTTTATAATAATCACATTTAGCTTTGTTGATTAATGAAGTTAATTTATTTCTATAGAGTTTATATTCATTTAGTTTTTGAATATCATCTGGATATTTTTCCAAGTTTTTAAACATTATATTTTTTTTGTGAACAGATTTTACCAGTGCGTTTGTAATCCAAGGTGATATTTTAACATTCTTTCTTTTAATTTGTGTAACGGATGTACAATCGGTAATTGCTCGCGATATTATGTCAATAAATTTGTTCATTGCAGCATTCTCATCCATTTCAGCATATACGCAATCCCAAGAAACTCCACCAATTATATTTAGTAATTTCGAATTATCAATTTTTTTTATACAACGGAGATTATCAATATCACATGAATACATATTTTAAAAAAAAATGCTATAACATCGATACATTCCACAATTGCTCAAATAATAATTTCATAATTAGAACAAATTTAAGATTTTCAAATTTAAATTGTCTGTTAAAACCACCATTATGACTTTCGTGAAATTCACTCATGTTGCATTATAAACTAATTTCATAATATACTATTATTAATATTCATTTAATCTAATCCAAGATATTACAATCATTACTCGTATTTTTAATCCCAAGAGATTAAAGGTGATGCTTCATTCCCTGCAATTAGAGATAAAAACAACACTTTCATCCATGCACGTGGGAAAACACTATTTACTTATAACTTATGCATAAGGCAACGATCCATCCGCCTCTCGAGTTGAGTGGCGTTTGGCGGGAAGAATAGCGTGACAAAAGTTGCACCATTACGACCCTTAAAGTCATTTTTTTCATGCAAAGTCGGACCGGAGCCAGCGCCGCAAACAACCACCCACGGAAACCCTTGTATATTGAAAGTTTTTTTCCAAAGGTATCCCCATATTCGGGTAAGCCCCAGGCGAATTCGGGTTAAGTTTAAGAATATGTGTGGAAACGGCTAATATATTTTTTAGGTGTCAACTCGTGCGTCTGTGGAGGTAGTAAATCACCCCTTTCCTCTAAAAACGCGGAGTAGACGGGTGCACTTACACCTTTTCACTTACTTCTAGTTTCGGAGGCATTCACTTATTTCTCGATAAGCGCCAAGATAGTCAGCTTAATCGAGGAACGGTTTTTTAAATTTTTGTAGTCGTTATAAAATATCAAATTGCCAGTTAAACGTGACCCTCATTCAAATGTACACCAGGTATATGGAAACTCACAAAATTGCATCAAGTCTTTTAACATAAAAAATCGTAGACAGGTTATTGTCCCTTAAAAACAGACCTTATTAAATGCTGCGATGTTCATTCCAAATTTCATGAAAATATTTAAAGCGGTTTCGAAAATATTAATTATTTTTTCCCTAAAGTAGAATCACCTTCTTAAATATTGACATATTGAATGAACATCACATCACATTTTATATTCAGAACACATAAAATTTGTATGCATTTAAGGAGATACAAAAAATTCTCTCTGCACAAATTAATCTCTGACACTTTACGTGTAAGTTCCACAGTACCTCCATTCTCCGTGGCGCGGTGCCCTAAAAAGACACAAGCTGTTGAACGAGAGGAGAACATCTACAAGATGCATTTGTCACCGTGGAGTAAAAGTGACACTTGCTCAGACGATTATTACGTTTATTTATTTCGTAGATTTATGTACCCTTTCTCGCGAATAATGGGGGTCCGCCGCGGAAAGAAAAAGACGACGAGCGAGCGCGGTTCCGCTTCCCCAATAAATAATCCCATTTGTACGGTTTTAAACCATCATTCATTTCGCGATTTTCGAACTTTAACTTAACGAAATTGAATTTATAAAGTGGCGTTTTATCACGGCTTCACTCGCGCTTAGGTCTAATACGGGCGAATGATCTATTCGGCACCTGATAAACGGGTGACGATTTTTTCCCAATCTCTTTACGTCGACGCGGTTCCCCGGGGGGCGCCTTATCCAGAAACTAACAACTGTATCTGGTTTTTGTCTAAGGTTTTTAAATTTATGAATGCGACACCTCGACGGTGCGAAATTAGGAACTCATCTTCTTTGAAATACTGCAAGAAAACAGAATTATATTTAAAAATTTAGTTTATCTACAACTGCTTTATAAGAGCCTCATTACAGCACTTGGAGTAATGCGACATATTACCCCACTAGTGAAATATTTAAAAAAGATATCACTGCTTAATAATTATTTTTATTAAGAACCAACAGGTTTATCAAAATGACAATTAATAGATAATGCAAATTAAATTAAATTACTGGTTATATAGTATGCGCCAAAAGTATGGAATAAATTCAATAAAAACGAAACAATTATTTTTTGGGTCAATTTTTAATTTAAAAAATACATATTTTAGCGTAAAATGCGATTTTCAAATGTCATTTATTTTCGAGTAATGACGTCATCGATTTTTTTTAAATGGCAAGACCATATTTTTTTCCTTGATTCTTAAAGATCGTTTAATTCTCTATCAGACAGTACTAAAATTTTGCCCTCTTACATAGGAAAGTTTTCGAGTAAATGACGATTGAATGTTAGAAAACGTAAATTTTATCCATAAAAAAGTAACAATTCTGAGGTATGTAAAATAAAATACAATTGATTAAATTTTATACTTAAATTAAATGTTGCCATCCACCAACTTCTTGACAATGCTTTGTCTTTGAAGAAATTCTTCTTGCACATTATGAATGATTTCTGGGGTAACTCTGCGTATTTCGTCCATTTACTGATGTCAACAATTTGCCGCATACAGATTTTAGACCGCAGCATAGAACAGAACGCCCGAAGACTAGATGATTTGTACTTCTTGGATAATTCTTCAAAAAATGCTAATAATACCTTTACTTTTCCTTCATATTTTATATTCTTAGATGCACAGCAATCAGTGAACCGTTTCTACAATTGTTCGTAATTGGTAAAGGAGCTACTGCAGTTCCAGCAGCTTTTTCAATTTTAACAGGCAAGTCTTCTGTTTCTAAATCACTCATTATTTCAATCAAGCTACTATTTTCACAAGAAAATGTAAAAACTAAAACTCTATTTTGTTTATAACAAGTTTGACAGGTTACCATAACAATGCCTTTGCTTCTTGATTTTGAATCAAAACTTACAAACTGGATCTGACTTTGGATTTCTCAATTTATGGTAGGTGTAGATAAAATTTTATACAGGGTGTTGAAAAAACAGTGTAAAATATTTCAAGACGTAATAGTATGAACCAAAATAAGCAGAAAAGTCTTAATAAACATGGGTCCGCAAAGTAACGGTTGCGGAGATATGGACCACTAATCGTTTTTCAAACATTTTATTTTATTAAGAATAAACCGACAAAGGAAGCTTTTAACAAACAAAAAACAAAGTTACAGAAGATGTTCAAAGTGCGTAACTCTTTCGAAAACACCCTCCTTGGCTTGGATTTCTTGACACTTGATTAATCCGTAGCTGCAGCTCTTCTAGGCTATTTACAGGAGTACCGTACACTAATGTCTTCAAATATCCCCAAACAAAGAAATTTAGAGGGTTCAGATCAGGCGATCTTTGAGGCCATAAAACAGGTCCGGCTCTTCCTACCCATCTATGCGGAAAAGTTTGGTGCAAGTGCGCTGGAGCACCATCATACTAGAACCACATTTGTTGCCTCTGATTCAAAGGAAAGTCTTCCAAAAACTCATACAGTGTGTTCTGCAGAAAGTTGATGTAAGCAGCGTCTGTTAATCGGTTTGGTAAAACAACAGGACCTAGAAACCTGTCACCTACAACACCTATCCAAATGTTTAATGAAAAACATGCCTGATGTCCAGATTCTATTAGAGCATGAGATTCTATTAGAGCATGAGGATTTTCGTCGGCCCAAATATGCGTACTGTGAAAATTAAACACTCCATTTCTTGTGAACCCGGCCTCATCAGTAAAAAGAATGTTTGCAAGAAAACGAGGGTCTTCAGCATCATGACGTAGAAACCAGCGGCAAAAAACCAAACGTGCTTGATGATCGTTTATTGGATTTAAGGCCTGTACTCGTTGCACATGGTATAGATAAAGCAGTTGCTTGTGAATGATTCTCCAAACAAGAGGACCACTAATTCCTACCTCGGCTGATATTCTCCGCACACTCGTACCTGGATTCTGCTCTACCAGTGCTAGATTTTCTTCTTCTGCTCTAGGAGTGGATACCGACCTTGGTCTTCCGGATAAATGGCACTGTTTGCTCAAGGAACCGGTATCACGCAATCTTTGGTGAATTCTTCCAAACATGCGTTGTGAAGAAATCTGGCGAATGGATAAGCGTCAACATAAAGACGTCACGCTTCCGTGGCGTTCCCATTAGCACGACCATACATAAAATGCATGTCTGTTAATTCTGCGTTAGAGTTACCAGCCATAGCGAAAGAAAACTTGTGCACTGAGAACAACTGTCAAATACGTACTGTTTATTTCACTAAACATCAACCAACTATTATAAGAAAATACACAAAGTTTTTGCAAAATAAAAAATGGGGCTAAAAAACATAAAACATTCCATATCTCCGCAACCTATTTTGAACAAAAATCAAGAGTATAACCCACAGTTCTACGCTATGGAGTCTTTATTCAATAATAAGAACAACACTGCCAATGAAAAAGAATACTGACTTAAAGACATTTTTAAGTTTAATTGCTTTCCTTAACGTAAATCGGTAGGACATAGGTCCAGGAAGTTTAATGTTTAAAAAAAATCAGAAGGAAAAATGTTTGAAAGAAGCAGATGATAAAACCTACTTGTTGATGAAAGTTAAGTGTAATTTTCATATTTCTCTGCAAATATTGAAAATGTTTCTTATTTTAGATAGTGTTGATTATTGGTATCAGTGGAGCATGCCATCATGAAGAACTAACATTTCTTCAACTTGAACATATAAAATACATGGGATAATATATGTTGATAGAAATTCCCAACACAAATACGAGCGTGATAAGAGAATTTACTATTTCTAACGGGAACATCGAAGGAGTCAATCTTGTCCTCTCTTCGTACGTCACCAATTGAGCATTCAAGACTCTTCCTAGGATATAGAAATAGAAAATGTACAAGACAATGCGTTGGTATAAATTGCATAATTTTTTAAATTACTGAATGTTGGATATTACACCGGTTACTGTTTCCGGAAAACGTCTACGATACTGGCTGATACATGAAAAAATTAGAGCAATATTTATCCAATAATCCCCCCAGTTTAGCACGTCTATGATTAATTATGGTATTGTTATTAGAACATTAGATTCGCAATCTAATTGTGATATTCAATTTCAAATTTGATTACTTATCCCGAATCGTTTTTGTAAATATTTGAAGAAAATCTAATTTTGGAGTCCCCTTTTAAAGAGCAATAGCTTTGTTAGGGGGCGTTTAAGGACCTATGATTATAAAACCTTTTTTTCTTATTTTTGATCGTAGAATCCGCAGTTAATTTTTAGTAGGATAATTTTGGGACACCCTGTATAGAAACTCGGGTCTACTTCATGAAATACATACTCAGGGCTTTCCAAAACCTATTGTACTAATTGGAAAAATCGAACTATTTCTAACTCAAATTAGTTACTAAATGTACAAATTTTCAAAATACTTTTAAAAGAGTAACATTTTATAAAAAATATATTCTAAACTGTCCCTGTTAATTTGAAAGGTTCTTAGGTTTCAATTTTCTTAGGACAGAATATGACTTCTTGACATTCAATTATCAGGGTGATGGTGTCTAACGGATATGCATCAGAAAGTGCATAAGTGCAGAAAACGATGTGGGCGAGAAACCAATTTATCGCTGTCAGACTGAACGCGAGTTTTAAGAAAAATGACGTGGACTCACTCGCCTGATATTAAAGAAAATTTGTACTAGACCCAGGTCGACGTAAATCGGAGCAACAGTTGTGTATATATACACAGCTTCCAAAACCGGCCATGATTAAATGCCCTTTGATAAGTAGTATTATCGGCTCCATTTGGACGTTAACTAAAAGGATTTCCTAGATTATCAATTTTGCATAACAATTCTTTCAAAGAATCGACAGCTTATTGTCATTGCTTTTTGGTTAAATATAGATGCACTGCACTGAATCCAAAATTTCTGCATTAAACCATAATTTATTTATTTATTTGACACAAATTTACCCCTGGACTTATCATAATATTCGCGAAATTCACGAACCACTAGATGGCGCTGTAAAATTCAAGATGTCAGATGTAAGGGCGAACAACAATTTGTTGCCGTTAAAGATTATAGAGCTTTTAAATGCCAGGGAGGTTGTATTTTATGATGTAATTCTTTGTATTTTTTAGGTAAAAGTGTATTTTAGGAGTAATCAAACTTTAGTAAGACAAATTCCTAGTAGAGTGCATATATAGATATCGAGAATTTCTTGTATTTTCGTAACATGATTCAGATATAATGGCTCGGCTTGAGATATCGATAATAGATATCTTGGAGTACTTGGGGATCGTGTGCGACCTCTAAAAGAATATGAGAAGCCCCAAATTGTCAAAAACCTGTGTTACAAACCTCTGCTTTAGTTAATTCACAACATAACCTTGTTATAAATTACCTGAAATAAAAGAAAATGTTACATAATTTCATGTGTTTTGTTATCTGCTTTCCGACTTTGTGCAAATATTCTTGCGTATTTTATATATTTTTAGGTATTAATAATATTGTGTGAAACTAACTACTCTGTGGACTAAAGCCCCAACCAGCGTTGAATTACACCCACAATGTCTACCCATACATTCTTTATTATTAGCTTTTGTAACATTTTTTACTGTTTTAGAAAGGTATTTTAAGCTAATATAAATCAAATCTCCTACAATTCCTATCAATGAAGTCATATGTATGTCCTCTGATACCAAACATCTAGGTATGCTAATGAACAATTCCACAGATAAAGCTCTATTCAGTAATTATCTCATCTATTGTGATTGAATTTTCGAGATCCCACTGCCAAAAGTGAAAGTTAGATATTTATAGAGTGTTTTCATTGAACCAGGTTAGTAAATTTAGATAGATTAATTTCTTTAGATAGAAAGAGTGTTAAAGTTACGTTTTAAAAAACTTTTTTTGTTAATAATTCCATTGTTTTGTAAGACACACACTTAAAATTTTCCACGTAATGTTATCTTATTCCGGCAATGGAGTTAACTGAGGGATCCAGTACCCTTTATCCCTTCCAATTATTTCTAAGTACGCCTATGCAGCTTTTTCTTGAAATATCAAACGTAGAATTTTCGTCTGATCATTTTATATCTTTTGTAATTTTTTGTTTAAATACTTCGTTGTGGAGAAAAACGGCAATTTGTGGTGCCCATAAATCTATCATTCACTATCATTTTCAATTGAAACTGAAATTTTGTGGATATACCTATTATTACAATGCCTTGGCAACTTAACAAATCGTAATACCTACTTACTGAATGAATATTTGCTAATTAAAACAAAATGTATAAAATATAATTTTAACACTCAGTATGTTGAAACAGGTACGCTTAAATAAAAAATGGCATAAAGAAAGTCGCATTATTTTTGTCCAAAGAATATGATTGTGGTTAACGGTATGGCCTTATATTTTGGGACACCCTGCATAATTAATAGCTGATTATTTTCAGTTATATTTTTATGGACATTTTTGGTTCAGTGTAGCCACCTTAATACCCTAACTCGATATTACTTTTTAATTATAAAAACCTGTAATATTTCACCAGCCGATAATTATTTTTTAAATTGCACCGATTAATGCCAAGGCATCAATCAGAATCCGATGTAGCAACACAAAACGCGTACCGAAATAGGCCATTAGACAATTTTTCATCTACGCGATGCCCGCTTATTGGACGATGTAAATCAATCTGTTTAGTTTAACGCGAAATCGGATCAGGGAATTCTGTATCTCCCATATAAAATTCAACTAACGTATCTGTAATTCAATAGCGGTGTCCGTTTATTATTTAAAGCCATCGATTTATAATTAAACCCGCTGTATCGCTAGAACTCGTTGAAAGCGTTATATTCCGACGAGGAATTATGTTTATGTAGATGAACTTTCGTGGATAGTTTTGTTTATAATGTAATCCGTGGTAAAATAAAGAAACTGTTCGCAACGTCAACATTTCAAATGGAACGAAAATCAAATAATATGTACAGAATGTTTAGGAATGATGCAAGATAAACTAGAAAATTGTCTACAAAGATGTACTTTCATGTAAAATTACAATTATATGTATTCTGTATTGGAATTTTGTATTAAATTTGTATGTACTAACCTGAACATATTATATGGAACTTATATGTGACATAATGGTGAATTTAATGTAATTGTAAATTTACTTTTTAAAATGTAATTTTACGGTATATTTTTCTGCAGGGCAGTAATAATCAGTATGTAACAAACTTTCATTATATTATTAAATGTGAAATTTCATGAATTCCACTACACAAATGTAAATTTACACTTTGGTAATTTTACAAGAATCTATCTGTAGTGACAGCAACAAAGTAAGGCACATGTGTTTAGTCATAATTGGAGTAAAATTTTATTAACTCTAATGTAATTGTAAATTCACATTTTCATATTGTAATTTTACAATATTTCTTTTTGCAGTTGCAAAATCTAGTAGTATGTATATAACAAAATTTTATTACAAGTAAATGTCCTGGGTATATTATTAAAATTTACTTATTTTACTATTAGTGTAAATTTACACTATCTTACTGTAATTTTACAACATTAATATCTGCGGGTGAGATGTAACCGGTCTGCTACTTCCTGCTCGACCTAAGTGGCTCGACTTGCAGGAAGCGACCTACATTGTCGTAGGTACTTATCCGCAGACCTCTCGCCCTGGGCGACGAGCCGTTAAATCTGTAAATGATACTGTAGGAAACAACTACTCTGTTAACAGCCAAGAACCCCCTGGGCGAGAGGTCTGCAGTTAACTACGACAATGTAGGTCGCTTCCTGCAAGTCGAGCCGCTTAGGCCGAGCAGGAAGTAGCAGACCAGTTACATCTCACCTGCACTCGATTTATATGTGAACCTATATATGAATGAACAGCCAGTTCAATTGTCGGTCATCTCACCTATGGCATACTGATGAGGACTAACAAGCCTGAAATCGGTCTATGTCTGGTGGAAAATTTAATTAATTCTACTGTAATTCTGTAAGTTCACATTTCTGTACTGTAATTTTTCAATATGGAAAATATAGTCATACACTTTGTTACTGTAATTTTACCGCATTTCTATGTATTTGCGCTACAGAAAATATAACCCATGTGAATGTAAATTACATTTTTGCCTTGTAATTTTACAACATTTTGTAGTAACAACTATAGTATGGTGTGTGTTCATAATTGCAGAAAAATTTCTTTAATTTTACTGTATTTCTGAAACTGTAAATTCATATTTTTTGTATTGTAATTTTACAATATGCAGTGCGGAAAATGTAGTAATTATCAATCTGAAACAACATTTTATGATTACCAAATGTTTTCTGGGCATATTAAAATTAATATTCGTAAATGCAACAGCCGAGAATACGTCCTTTCAACGCTGGCATGAATGAAACTGGAATTTAAACCGGCGGAAATCTTTATTATAGTTTATTTGAACAGCGACGAAATTAAGGAATTTCGGCTCGATAAATCCGAGGACGCCCCATTTTAATGTCATACTAATAAAGAAATACGACCAATTAGGAACGGACGGGGCCAGGGGGGAGGTAAAAAACAGTAGATATAACTTACAGGCGCGTAAACTACACAAACGGTTTTGTAATTATACGCTCTAAATAAGAATTAGATTAGTGAGGGATTAAGTTGTTTTAACAACAGAAGGCAACGGTCTCCTTTTGATCTCTTCTTGTAGTTGGCTTTGAAGTAATTTAAAATCACGCGACAGGGTATAGGGACAAATATAATTTTAATAAAGCCTGCCGTGTTCTGTTCTAATAGGAAACATTAATCTGTTCCATGTCAGGTACGATAAATAAAGTTCATTTTTAGGATGTGCTTTCTTGGAAGTGTTTACTACGCCCAAGGAAAAGCCAGCGCTGAAGATTTTATGTTTGTTTACCACGGACTTTCCTTTCAACAACTTAAAAGTAACGCTTATTATCATAAATTTAAAAAAACAGACAATTATTTTTACATGATGCTGACATAATAATATTACAGATCATTCAAATGACACATTTTCATTACATGCATATGTCCGAACACAATCGCATTTTGTTTACTAAAATAGTTATGTATTAAGAGCCAATAGTAATAACATAATTGCTGGAGAGTGACAGTTCATTACACGAGAGCAGTAATGCTTACAAAATTTTATCTACAATCACTCAACAAAATAAAACTTTTCACTTTATTACAACGCTAACATTAATTTTAACAAATAAAACAAAGGTAAGAAATACATTTGTTGGCATTCGCAATTTGGATGTTGAAGGAACAGTCTTTACAATCTCTAATAATAATTTCTGATCCAGAAGGCACATTAGAGCTATATTCTGAATGACACACTGGTAGGTTAAGATAATTAGCAATATCGTTTAGTATTTTAACAATAACAATCATTCCTACCACGTGTGTTTTCGTTTCTATATCACAAGGTTACATACTTCTTATAGAATAACAAACCGTCAATAGAATTATTTTAAATGTTATTTGTGACAGTAAAAGTTCGACTTCTTGTCTTCGAATCAAGAATAGTAACTATCAAAAAGGATTCTTTGTCTACAATATCTTTAACATTAATTTTTACTAATTCGTCACATCTACAGGCCTTCCAATAATGTTTCATCATCGTCTTCACGCAAAAATTTGTATATTTCTCAGGCTTATATCCAACTCCTTGCTTCTTTAAAAATGCCTCTTTGAACTTGCTTAAGACAATATCCTTCTTGATAGAAAATGTGAATTTTACCGTCGAGTAAATCGACCAAAATGATGACGACTTTAGTGTCTTTGCTTTCTCACAAAAATAGGCGAGGAGTACGTTTTCTGAATAATTAAAAAATTTCTTCGTACATCAAGTCACAAATAAGTCATATTGCTTATCGTATACCTAACTTCTTTGATTTTTCTGGCAATAAACCTAAAGTTACAGTTTCTGCAGCATTTCTAATCTCCGGAGGTGTATTCAACATAGCACTGTCACTATACAATCATTTTTTAGTCAAAAATGCTATATAACATGATGAAATGCCGCCTGCTTAATAATAATATGCCGCCCCCTCTCCCGCACAAGTCTTCGACTTCTGGGCTAATCCTAGTGATTAGAATGAGGGGTAGATATGTTATAATTAATATATTATTATGTCTTTGGCTGTTTCTTACTATTTACATTAGGCAAATGCATTAAAACACGATTATATTAACTCTGTCAACATCGTAACAAAACACCACCAATGTTGAGCGCTAAATTTAACAGTTTAACATAAAACGGAAAGCAGCAACAACCTTTTCTTCCACGCGTTAACACGCCTGATCGAAAATTCACACATGTCATATTTGCGCAGACGCAGAACAAAAGCTCATGCATATTTCTGTCTCTTGGGGCCTTTTTTCCTCCTTACCTATTGAGTTTCTTGAAAAGGGTTACCTATTTAAAAGAGGATTTCTCTTTTTCAGTTCTATGTACCGCTATCAAAAATGCGTTCATGTAGAAATCATCATGTATTTCGTTACCATAAATTTAATGTGATTTTATTACAGTACACAACACTACATGTTATTAAACAGCATTAAAACGTTTGACTTGGAAAAAGATATATTTCTTCAGGAAATAGCTGAATGGCATGTTTTGTAATTAAATAATTTACCCGGTTGCGATCGTTAAACAGGAAGATTATGTTGTTTTTACAGCTTGAAAATAGTTCCCTTTTGATCTGGATGTATCCGAAGGCAATTAATGATAACAGGGCTTAGAGATATTATTCCGACAAACTCTTCCACTTCTATATTTATCCCCGTTGATTTAAGGCGACGCGTCTGAAAACTTTAAACTTGGATAGATCGTTACAATATTAGATGCACACTTTTTCTGTTCCTCATGACGTTCATCTATTAATTAATTTTATTGGGGGAACTTTCCGGGCGCTATTAATTCCGTATAATTCCGACTTCTCAAAAAACAAATAAATCACTGAGGTAAGGTCGTAAATTTCGAGGCGTCTTGTCGCTATAATCGAGTTTCGAAATAACTCCTCCGTTTCTTGTACCTTTTTTCTAAGTGGTTGTAGTAGGTGTTTCCCTTTTAAAATATGTAGGTATTAGAATAAAATATTCACATTCGGAGAAATCCCTAAGTTGATATCCGCGCATCATGTTGTGCAATGAAATTTGTAGCATCTTTATAAACAACTGTAAAATTTTAAAACACATCATTATGTTATGCTTCATACAGGATACGTCATAATGTCATTAATTTTAAGAGGAGATAGGGGATAATGAGTATAATGCGAATACGCGATTAAAAATAAATCTAAACGCATATTTACGCTGAAAAAAACTATTTTCAAATCATTATTTAAAACCCCTTTTCAGACTGTCACTGACCGCTGACAGCCTTGGTCGTTTACAGCTCACAGTTCAACTCGATGTCGACCTGATGCAATGTTGTTAAGTTGTAATATTTTTCTATAGAGTACCTACCTACCTAGATTTTAGACATCACAAATAAACGGTTGTACTGACTATTTTAGAATATCATTTTTTCTTGCTAAGTTCAGCTTAAGCCAATAATAATTTAAAATGTTAATATCCAATAAAATCAAACAATAATAATCAAATAATTCTATTAAAAATTGCAAGTAACGCGGTCCACTCAGGTTTTCCGGTACAAAATACGGCCCAATCAAACGATACCCGTACACTCGCGTGTCGATTTTTCTCTGAGCAAATGTAGCTGTTATGACTGCAACAAAACTCCAACGTGTCTAATAATAAACCGAGTAATAAACCATTTACGTACATTACATAAAAAACCTATACCAATGGGTAAATTATTAAGAGAAGCTGAAAAGTGTTTCGTGTTTAAATACTAAGTAACAAAAAACCATCGTGTTGTCGACAGAAAACTGTCCAAGACGGAAATGGCACGCCGCTAATCTAAGTTATCTTGACTTACCGTATTATTAGGTCAATAACCTAGTTACCTAGTTTTTGTACTGTTATTTAACGACAAGGAGTAAAACTATTTTTTTTAATTTAGATACATGAATGAATTTTCCTTAAATATTGATTTTTTTGTTAATAAAAACAAATGTAGATAATAAATAAATGTTTTCGAATGTTAGGTTATTACAGTTTAATAATTTTGATATTACGTTTTCATTACGTTTTACAAATAAATATGAATTTTTAGTATTACTCGTAAGTACAATTAATTATTCAGTTTGTAGTTACGTACATCTAGCCTAGAAATTTATTGTTTTTTAAGTAGTATGGTACTAACCTGTTTACAGCTCACAGTTCACGTAAAACTGCACTTATCCGTCCATAGCACTTTATTAATAAAATTAGGGTCAGTCGCATTTCGTAAACATTCTCCGTATAACACTACCATTTCCACATATTCGAAATTTGTAAAATTATGCGTTGTGAATTTACGCCAAATACGTGAGGCGAGACCGAAATAAACAAACTACTGCTTACTGCTTGTATTCTCTCCATCCCCCCTCCAAATGTGTGGCATGACCTACAAATTTGGGGGGAAAGAAATGCAGGAAATGCAGAGTGCTAAATGGAGGTAAATTTGAATAACACGCTGATGTGTTAGACGATATTATGTATGTAAACATGATGTGGTATCGATGGTTTGATACGGCATTAGATTGTCGTCGGGTGCGTCATCAGAAAGTTCGTAGCGCACCAGGAGCGTCGTGTTACTGATTTTTAAAGAGTGTTTTGTTTATTTCTTTAAAGGTCGAGTAAAAAATTTTTTTTTCGATTTTCTGCCTTTATTAGGCCTCCCGAATACGTGGTTAAAATTAATGACATTATGACTGACTCACCCTGTATATAGAGTGTTTCTAGAAGAGGATTCCAAACTTCTACTGCATATAGAACTCATTAAAATAAGCCAAAATATTGCAATTTAACTAAACTATATACAAAGTTGCACACAGGCGGAGTTACAGGTCTTCAAAATGGGACCAAATATTTAAAAAAATAATATCTCTGAAATACTTTAACTCGGAATAACCAAATTTGGTATATGATTTAAATTTATTACTGGTCTTATTTGACTATGAGTTCACGTAAGTTGAAACACTACAAGGTGTTCATTGAGGGTGAGTCATCCCTAAAATTATACCAAACTTTTTTCCATTGATCGAATTTATAAGAAATGATTTCGGGTATATCTTTCCGCAAATTTAATTATGCATGTAGTTCATTTATTAGTGATTTTGAATTCCTAAGAATGGAGAATCATGCAAACTCTACAGCATATTTTCCAAATAGTGAACGCCTTAATTTAACAAGTGAAGAATATCGGATGATGACATGTATGAAAGGTTTAGGGCGCGAGGTCAAAATGTGAGTGTAGGTGATGTTGAAATATGTAGTTCTTTAACAAGAATGTACTTCAGTGGCATATATGTATGTATAGTGCAATAATGAGTTGCATGGAATTTTAAAAATGAACTTTCAGCAAAAAAAAATTGGACTGCTATATATTGTAAGATGATCTGCCTAAAACATATATGCTTTTCCGAATTATGCGTAACATATGAATTATGGTATGTGAATTTCGGTATAAATTAATATACCGATAGAAAAAGATGAAATAGTGACATGGCGAAGAAACTATTGAAAATAAATATTAAAAGAAGAGTATATTAAATTTTGACGAAACATGGATATATGAAGGTCATACTGAAGGCGATATGATATAATAAGTGTTAATGTCTGACCGTAACAATAACAGTGAATAGTGTGTATATACAGGGTGGGCCAATAGTGTGTGGACGGAAGATTGTGGTTATACTGATATATATTTTCTGCTGTTAATATAAACTGTTATATAAATTTGCAGTTGGTGGGGGGGTGGAGGGTAGTAAGAGCTACAAACTAAAAATATTTTTACTGGAATTCCTAGACATATACAGGGTGATTTATAGTAAACTTACATTTTTTTAAATGGAACCCCCTGTATATTATTGCATATTTGGATTCCTTGGTGAATTCTAGTGACTTCATGTACCATACTTGGTGCCTAAAACGAACCGTTTGTGAGTTATTCGATATGTTGTCAAAAAGTTGATGTTTAGAAACAGTAGAATGTCAGAGGGGGGACGGCAACATAGGAGGCTGTGATGGGGGGAAAGTATTGACCACCCTCCATACTACCAAGAGCTAGAAAGTCAATTATGAACTCTGTTTGTTATGGCTGATATCGTCGCTCTAATTTTGAAAACTTCATGGATAACTTGATTTTTTTCAATGGAACCCACATATTTTTCCCGTCACCAGATAACACATTTCATTATATTTCATCCGATGTACAGTTATCTGTATTTATCTCTAATACTTTTATTCTAATCCACAATTACTTTTTACTATGATGGATTTATGCAAACCAAGTTTAATTCAATTGGTCTGCATAATTTCACATTTAGTTTTTTCAAACAATCGGGAGTAAAGTTGGCCATGGAAAACAGGTTTCATTCTCCAAGGATAAAAACCATATTGTGCATTTCATTTTGACTAAAATTTGCCAACTAAATAAACACAGTCATTTTTAATAAAAAATCACTTTAATTGTTAATTTGCAAGAAGAAATGCTGACATAATATTTATTTATTTAATTTAGTTTAAATTAATTGGTTTGCATAAATCCATCATAGTAAAAGGTAATTGTGGATTAGAAGTATTAGAGATAAATACAGATAACTTTATATCGGGTGAAAGGTAATGAAATGTGTTATTTGGAAACGTGAAAAAAATATGTAGGTTCCATTTAACAAAATCAAGTAATCCATGATTGAAGTTTTCAAAATTAGAGCGACGTTATCGGCCATAACAAACAGAGTTCATAGTTGAGTTTCTAGCTATTGGTATTATGGAGGGTGGTCAATAATTTTCTCCAATCATAGCCTCCTATGTTGCCGCCCACCTCTGATATTCAACTGTTTCTAGACATCAGCTCTTTGACAAAATATCGAATAACGTCCAAACGGTACGTGTTAGGCACCAAGTATAGTACATATAATAATTGACCAAATCCAAATATGCAATAATATACATTTAAAAAAATATAACTTTACTATGAATCACCCTGTATATGTCTAGGAATTCCAGTAAAAATATTTTTAGTTTGTAGCTCTTACTACCCCCCACCCCCCACCAACAGCAGATTTTAAAAATATATATCAGTATAACCACAATCTTCTGTCCATACACTATTGGCCCACTCGTATAGTGCAATGCATTCTAAAGCCATTTGTCCTTATGGATGGGAAATTTGGAATTTATTTAATGGTGGGAAAATCTCTATACTTGCAACGAATTTTGTCAACTACAACATTTTCTATGATTTTTATCATGAAACTGTCACGGTAGATTGTCAGAAGCTCAAAACAAACTTATTAACACCACATAATAATGAAAGTAGCAATAATATTTGTACTGTTTGACTGTTCTGCAAAATTTGTCAAAAGCTGAGATTTTTCCGCCATAAATAATTCATGTAAAAATCCGTGAATTTCACGTCCATGAGCACGTCTTAAATATTAAAGTGTGATATCTGAGTAGTGCGCATCAGGTAGGTGTAAGTGGGTGGTGAAGGGCCATCGCTGTCGAACATAACGGCATTCTAATTTGTGGAAAGGATGGCACAGAGGGGCCATTTAAAGTTATCTGTTAATGTGCTAGGTTCACTCGGCGTGGCATTCATCTACTAAACTGTTTCTACTAAAAATAACTGATGTTATGTAACGCAATTATTTGTGTCATTTTTGTATATTTCTTATATATGACAGAATTCAAATTTGGTAAGCCTATAAAATGTTGCTCCTCGCAAGCTTCACCCGTCACACTTGTCTACAAGCTAGCGATGAGTCACTCTCTAAATTTTAGGTGGTTGAGTATAGAAAATTGTATATCAAAGGAGAATCGAAATAGAAGAAGTTTAGAGGATATAAGGAAAGCACTGTATGAATCATAATAAACCTTTACGTTGCCTCAACTAGCAGATAGGTCTCTTTTCGGCGTTTTATTTTAAAATAAACAGCCGCCGGCGGCATGTACACGAAAATTTTAATAGAGGGCCGATTATTGTTCTTTGTAGTATAGTTCTGGTTCGTAATTAAAATATTTAAAATGTTTTAAGAAAGTCTATTATGCGAAAGTTCCCGATTAAGTTTTTAAAACAAGCGGAAAGTTTTTTCTTTGATCTTCCGAAATTGTTCCAAGAGTTCCTGGTATAAACTTTCGGAATTATTCAAAAGTTGTAAATTTATTTCCGTTCGTCCGGGCAGAGCTCTCTCGATTCTCACATTAAAACGGCGAGGGGGGGAGGGGGGCGAAGACGAGGGCCTGCTAGACGAGATACAGGGGTAATTATCTTAATAGGTTTAAGTTAATCTTGCGAGTATGTCGCCGATGTTGACACTCTTGTTTTTTAACGGCCACTCTGGTAAATTAGCTTGAAAGCGACTCGAAAACGAGTGACGTCCTATATTTAATCATTGCACCCAATCGTTAGGGGAGACGGCGAATCAATCATGCCTCGCTCCCAGGCTCTACAAAAAAATTTGAACTGAAGGTACAGTACCTAATTATTATTAGCTCTATTACTTTTACTTTAAGCCCATTCGAATAATTCAACAAATTTGTCCTAAAACTGATTCTAATTTTATAAAAAGTCGTTTTAGTCTACTAACTAAAATGTGATTATTAATTTTTTTTCCGAATTTTTCAGCTATTCATAACGCTAATAACTAAATAAATAGATTATACGAACGAACCAAACGTCAATTCGCCAAACGGCAATCGCGTAAATTCAACTCGACATTCTTCATATAGTTCAACTTGACAGGAATAATAATTATTAACCTTCATAAACCCGTGGTCAAAAACTTATATTAAATACCGAGTGGGGTCCAAAAATGTACCCCAACATGTTTTTGGCTTATTATTATTTTTTTAATGTTACAATTAGGGGATATTAAAAAATAAAACACATTCTGCTTATAAAAAAATATATTTTTACATAAAAAACTTGTCAGCATTGACAAATGAGTAAACACATTTTGAAAAAATAATATGGAATGATTAGAAATTATAAGAACAAAAATAATTATAAAAAAAGAACAAGCATTTTAGTGGCATTTTAAATAATGATTTAATTATCACACTTGTTACAAACTGTTATACACTAGCGGAAAAAGTTAAGGGATCAAAAAAAAATCTAAATTTTTTGCGATTTTTCAAATGGCTGTATCTTTGGTAAAAATGGTCGTATGTGAGTAAAAAGAAAACAATTTGAAGCTTGAAGTGTCTAGTTCCTAATGAATATCATGAAAAGAAAATTTTTTGCACTCTTATTTTTAGTGTACGGACTTCAAAAAAATGTTTACAAGGCTGATAACTCAGCGAGGATTGGTCGTATCGAGGCCGACAAAAAAGAAATCGAAGCTAAATGAACAACATATCCAATCCATATTATGGCTACGTTGAAAAAAAATTTTTGAAGTCCGTACACTAAAAATAAGAGTGCAAAAAATTTCGAAAAATTTTCTTTCCGTGATATTCATTAGGATTTTGCGCTAATTATTACTTGGAAAAATTTTTTTATTGCAAGATCCATGAACTAGACACTTCAAGCTTCAAATTGTTTTTTTTTACTCACATACGACTATTTTTACCAAAGATACAGTCATTTGAAAAATCGCAAAAAATTTAGATTTTTTTTGATCCCTTAATTTTTTCCGCTAGTGTATTTTTTTAATGTTCTGCACATACGTTGCCCCAAGCAACAAAATTCTCTATAATTAGTCACAATAAAAAGCAATTTATTCAAAATTTTGTATACCAATCTAGATATATATTTAAGAAACATAGCTCGAAGGAAATTAAGTAAAAAAAAATTATTTTAGGAAATATACCCAAAAATTCATGTCAGGGGTACAGCTGTACCCCGCTCGGGTTTACGAAGGTTAATTATATAAGGGAATTAACAACAAGTGTGTACGAGAAAGAATTGGTTGAATTCGATAACTGACGAAAGAAGGGGGACACGATTTTAATACTTCAATTTATACATTGAGCGTTCTATTTTGAACTCCACAGGTTGCAACGATCATGGGAGTCGCAGGTGCATGTCGATGCAATTAATTAACCTTTTTCGATATCACCCATCTCCAAGACAAAGGCAGTTACCTATACGTAGGTACTCATTCCGGATACGAAAACAAATCTTTCAACAAGTTTCGCCATCAGTGAAGAAACTTTCGGAAGTAGAAATGTGTCGAAAATACATCAATTTGCGATCTAAAAATGACAGTGGGAAAATTTTCTTGCAATATGTGTCTGGAAAATATACTATACATGTTTTCAAATGTGGTGGATTTCTTGGGCTCCCTGATCCAGAAAGTTTTACCGGACATGGAATGACGCGTTCCTCGGCAACATTACTGGCCAATGTTGTGGGTGCTAGTGTGAAGCGCCATGGTGCTTGGTAATCGACTACGGTAGCGGAAAGTTATATTGAAGATTCACTGTCCAGCTAGATGGCAATTGCTGAAAAAATTCAGGTCCTACCAGGCGAAATTATGGGCCCCTCCAGTCCAGAAAGAGTGAATTTAAATAATCCCAGTCAAAATGACAAGATTGTGCTCGAGATAAATGTTAAATCTTAATAATAATAATTCTAAATAAAATCGAAGCTTGGTATTATGAATTCTAATACACCAGTGTGCTAAAGAGCCTTTAATCCACGGAAAACAGACGTATTAAACTTTCTTAATATAGTAGCCGTAAATAAAGATTATTCATTATTTTCCATTTAGCTACAATTATCTATATTTGTTTATATAATTTTAAATGAAAGTAATATGTAGTATAATTATTATTTTCCATCATTAAAATGCAGTTGTTTTACCATATTATTCTAAAACTACAATATAAATTTTCCTACCCTACGGAAGCATTGATTTTCTTGTATAAAAATTGTTCAGTTCTATTAATATCTAAGGACAAAAAAGCACGTAAACAATAAGCTGGGTTTTTATTAATAAAAATTTTTAGATAGAAGAACAAAACATGAAATGAATACATTGCCTACCTAATGCATAATAGGAGGGATTGCCTGAAAAAGCAATATTACGTCATGCAGAATTTAAACCAAGAGCTTAGACTACAGACCTTTTGCTTATTGGAGTTTTGAATCTAGAATATTCTAAGGTACAACATCTACAAATTAAAATGCGAAGCCAGAGTTTTAAATTTTAACACTGTGCCATGAAAATTTATCACTTTGGAGTGTTATTTAAGAGTTCCAGAATTTTATTTTTTAAATACTTCTTAAAAGTTAGAACTGTTAGAACTACTGCGTGCATTTTGGGGAATTTTTTAATATCAAGACTGTATCGTACAAATCTGTGAATGCAAATCATAAATCTAAATTACAGAATTTCAGTTTTTCGGGTTTTGAATGTTTAGTCATAAATTTTATGAGCACCTATTATGTGCATTTGGGTCATTCCATTTGAAGTCGCCTGAAAATAATAAAAATTGTTGCCGACCCATTTTAGATTTTGGTGTAACTTTGAAAAACTCTACTCTAGGGTCCCAAACAACAAAATTTACACGAGTTTGATTTTTACAAGCGCTTGTTTCCATTTGAAATCGTCTAATTGGCAAAGTCGACCCATTTTAGATTTTGATGTAACTTTGAAAATCCCATCTCTAGGGTCTCAAACAACAAAATTTACACGTGTTTGATTATTACAAGCGCTTGTTTCCGCCTATTTAAATAAAGACTCAGGCTTTATTAATTTTTGCTGTAAAATTTTTCTGTTTGAAGATATTTGAATGATCAAGCCGGAATTCAGAGTGGGAAAGATAATAGTTTCAGTGTAAATGAAAATAATTGGCTCGGACGATCCCTTTGAATAATAGCAGCGTGCTGAAAATGAGTGTTTTTTAGTCATTTTTCGTGAATTTCAATCGACTCAGTTTTAGGTATAGTGTATAGTAGAACCTTTAGAAACTACGTCACAAATTTAAGAGATTTTCTATACATATTTATTAAATTTCAAATCTGCATCATGACTCATCTGTAACTTTAGAGTCTGCACCAAGAACATAAGCTGAAAGATATTTAAGGGTCTCGGATCTAGAATGAGGAAAGTACAACCGCTAGAAGCTACATGATTTTAGAATATATCTGAAAAATCTAGTATCAGAGTCCAAGTGGTTAATCCTTTAGTTTATGGATCTAGATTAATTCTAGGAAGAAACAATTTTCTCAATGTAAATTTGACAAATAATCTATTTTTTTATGTCAACATCCATATCCTACTTCCTTAGAGTCTAAACCGTGATTCTAAAATAGAGACAATTAATTTATTCAAGCTTTATGCATCTATAATGGCCTAAGAAATATCCTTTTGAAATTACAGTGATTCGATAATAAAGACAAATAAGTTTGTTACAGCTTTATACATCTAGAATGGTCTAAGGAACAACCTTTTGAAATGATGACATGAATTTAGAGGATATTCTGCAGAATACCTTCTAAATAAAAGGTGAAATTAAATCAGAATTCTAAATATCTGATAGTAGCAGGTAAAAGTGTTACCATGGCGCTACGTTTCGATACTTATGTAAGAAATATTTTCTGTCATACAAGGAAGACTGCTGATACTCATAACCGACTGCGTCTGCAACTTAAAAGTCCTCTTAAATCTAACGGTCTAGAGTCGTAGAATACGCCTTCAATATTTTTCTTATTCATAACATTTTTGCCTTTATCAGGGCTCATTTGTTATACAAGAACAAACGGTCTGAACGGGCCCCGAAAAAATATACCGCCATTTGCAGCAATAAAGAAAGGGGGCTCTGTTAAATAATACTTATGGCAAAAAATTTATGGAACACGGGGACAGGTACGAGGGTAACTGTTTTTTTATTTAAATGAAGCGCCGTTCGGACAGATTTATGGCCATTTTTATGATATTTATGCATACAAAAAGGTGTTCCACAAAGATCGGTTACGTCAGTATCGATGTTAAGGGTTAATAAATGAAATTGGGTCAACTTTTCTAGGTTTTAAATAGCTATTTTAAAGAATACGACAAGCCAAAGTTATACTACGTGACAAAGAAAGCTAAACGCACATTAAATACCATTCTATTTTAATCATTTTTTCCATTTTTACTCCTCGCGGTGAAAGTAGAAAATCATAAAATTTTCAAATTGATGTGTCAAGTTTTTTTGGAGTTTGCGTAAGTCGTACTTTGATCACGTTGTTGTTAACAGCGGCGCGGATTGCCCGCAGCACTTAGGTCTGAAGACCCATTGTACATGCCGCTGATTATAGAGCTCTGCTGGAATGTTTTGAGGAGACAGAAAAGCCGCCCCAAGATACTTATGTCTTAACCATTAAACAGATACAGTTACAAAGGATGTGAATCGAATTCTCATCTGCATTGTCGCAATGTCTACACCTTGCGACATTGCTTAAACCAATCCAATGTAGGTGCTTGTTCAGATGTCCGTGGTGTGTTAGAAGACCCGTGACAATCCTGATGTTGCTTCTGTTAAAGATAATAAAGTTTCCGTTAGCGTCAGCCCATGGGCCCCCAATAAGTAGCAGGGCCTGACGCAGACCGTATCCCACCGACCAACCTTCAGTAAATTACTTTTCGATTCAGTTATCAATGGACCTTGCTACATGGCATTGTGGTAACCCTAAAACTGGTTCAGACCCCATAAACTGACTGCTTGAGCCTTGTCTGCCAACATGTCAGCCCTTTCATTACACCGCTGTGACCCGGAACCCAGTTCAGCTTAACACGATTGTACCTTCTCAAGAGAAAAAGAGATCTGATCCACTCCAGGACCCCACGAGAAGTAATCCTGAAGAACAGAAGCGCTCGCAAAGCTGCCTTGCTGTCTGTGCATACTTGAATATGCTGATTTACATATCTCCTCCTGATAGTCTCTTGAACACAGACAGTGTTAGCAAATGCTGCAGCCTGAAAGACCGTGGCGTGTTTCTCCAAGAAGTGAAATAAATTCACTCTTGTTCGTACTTCATAGATCCCCGCTCCTGAGCCCTGGTCTGTCTTGGACCCATCCGTGAACCAAACGAGCCCTTTTGAGACCTGAGCGTCAGGATTTTGATAACTTTAATAACGCATTGTGTTTTAAAAAATTCTGCTCACATTTGTGTTGCAAGTGTTGTGAAACTTGTTGCAAACGACATTTTTTACAACTAATCATGCCTAGATTAGGTAGATTCCCCATCTTAGTGACATTGAAAGGGGGTGGATTGTGATGAAATGAAACGCTCTTGTTGAATTCTCAGTGCAGACTAATTCATTAAACAGGCAAAATGAGATGGTTTATGTTTACAAAATGCACACTCTCTCCTATACATAGATAAGCAGTCAGACCCCATTGCCATATGTCCTTGTTACATATTTGGGCTCATTTTCAGACTGTTGGGTTGCGCGAAGCAGATTTGTCGGTGAGAAAAATTTCCAGAAGGACTGACAGATCCTTACGTACCATAATAAGGTGTTACCAGGCGTGGACTCGAAAAGACCGTGGACACAGAGCAAGAGTACCGACGGTTACATAGTGGGGGAACCCGGAAAGTTGGCAAAAATTCTGTAACTTTGGTGTTTCATGTTTTTTCCTGAAATCGGGAAAAATAGTAGAAAAATTCTCAGCTGAAAACGGACCAATTTTTTCAGTGGTATTTCCAACAATTTCAAATTGTTGGAAATAAAGTGACGTATTTTCTATTGCATTGATCCCACTTAATCAACATTAACATCAATTTCAGTCTTTTTTCTTTCTCTTTACATATTAGCTATCTTTGCCCAAAATTGTTATTTTTTTAGTTTTACTTAGTTTAGTTAAGAATCCATAGGAAAAGCGCCATTAAGTGAATGTAAGATTCCTTTTTACCAATTATTGTAAGTACTCTCATTATTATATGTATGTAATGCGTGATTTCACTATTTTTTTTTGATAAATTATTTTTTTCTATTATTATTTTATAAGTATTTGCGTTTCTTTGTCCTGTAGTATATTTATAAGAACAGAGGTGTTGTACAGGCACCTTGTAAAAAAAATAGTAAACGACAAGTTTGAAATTCCAATGAAGTAACACTTCAAAAATTACCAAAAAACGAATTATTTTTTTAGCAATGATCCCATTTATTAGTATTCGATGACAGATTTAGCGCCGTAATTTAATTTTCACCAAGTCCATTAATACCAGCCTCCTATACAAATAAAACAATTACAAAAAAAAACATATTTCTTCCTTCCACTTCTCGGCGACGTTCTGAATTATCGGCTGAGAAATAGCGACGACTGCCATCTCAATATTTGTTCATCGGATATACCTTCACAGACTTGTTTATATATAAGCTTATAAATGTTTGTGCGTGAAATTAAAAATAACACCGGCGTATACAACCGGTTCACTGACATAACTCGTGTTTTCTGTTTCAATTATATCCTGAGAGGATGTGTACAATAATAATTCGTTAAATATGGACATACAAGAAAAAGACACTTATACGTCGTGTTTCACAGTGCAATGTCCTATGAGATATACAGGATGCCCAATATGTACGGAATAATGTTTATAACTACTTGAAAACACCCTGTATTAAAAACTTGGTTAGGCAAACTTTTTTTTGCATCCTCTCGTAACCTTGCGTTTGTTTCGGAGACAGTAATTTCGTTGATGTGGCAAATTTCTCTTTTCTGCCCTTATTTGGAACTAACTCTTTACTTGTTGGGCCTTACTTTTTACCAAGAACTTCCAGGTGGCTCATACAGACATTTTTTTAAAAACGTTTTACCTGAACTACTTGACGATGTTCCATACACGTTAAGACAAAGAATGGGCTCCCCTTCATTTTAGTTTGACTGCTCGCGAATTTTTAAATGATAGATTCGCTAATAACGTGATTGGATGAGGCAGTCAAGAACCAGGTCAACCTTGACCACCCACTTCACATGATATGAACCTTATTGATTGTTTTGTTTGTCAAGATATTAGATTCACATTGAATATGAGAAGCACTTACGTCAACATATTATAGTTGGTTGTGATATGATGAGACCTACTCCTGCAATTTTTGCACCTGTACGAGCTGCAATTTCAAGAAGATCAGAAGCATCTATTTTTGCTGAAGGTGACCATTTTCAACATTTGTTATAATATATCACAGTAAAGTAACTTCGTTGACAATTAATTATTTTGTTATTATTTTAAATATTGTAATGAGTATCGCAAAAATGCACTTGAACATATAAATCAATTTTGTTGTTAATCTGTTTGGAATACAGAAAAGTGAAAAGAAAAAAAAAAGTGAAGATAATACAAGCGCGCATATGATGACCTATTTTATTTGGTATATTATAGACGGTGACATATTTTTTTGACAAATAATGATCGAGGTTATCTACACTTTCGCCACTGGTAAAAGCTGTAATTTTGTTTCCACCTACTGTCATACTAAATATGCACACTGAATTTGGTTAAATTATCTCAAGCGGTTTAGAAATTTAAAAATGAAAAATTGATTTTTTTTTTAATTTTTGACACATAACTGGACAATGGCTGTCCTAAGACTCCGCAACAAAAATCTATTACTTTTGGCCACAGAATACGTTCCCGGATGTTTTACCTATGCTTAAGAAACATCCTGTACAAGAAGATGTAGTGGCAAGATTTGTTTACGTATCATTATCAAGTGGGCTTAGATTATGAACATCTGCAAAAAAAAAACGTGACGGACACAGCTCGTGGCACTGCTTGATACTAACAGATCCCAGTGACAATTCCAATATGTTTCCTTCCCGTTCCCTTGTTTGTTTGTTTGCGCTTTTATAATGACTGGCTAAATTTAAGATCACGTTTATTAAATATTTATCTTCAGCTAAATGAAAATTTATTAACTCCCTCAAACGAACCGTGCTGCGATGCTGCAGTAAGTAAAATATACAACACGTCGCTTAGGAGACCTAATTTCTATGTTGCCACAAGAGCATTTGATATCGCCTGTGTTTTCAAGGGTACCACTTCTATTAATGTCGACAAACAGCGCCGTTTTCTAAGCTCATGGCTCATGTTATATTAACGTTCGACTAATCTTGGCAAACTTTTAATCTTAGTTTGTCGCGCTTTGTCCCGAATTATAGTTTCAAAACAGTTGATTCTGTATAAATACCTTCCGTATCCGCAATTCGCCCGCCACCGTTTGATTGGCTGATTGACACCTTACCTGTAACAAAAAAAAAACATAGTGTTAGTAATTAAATACTTACAAATGACATTATAAATAACATGGATAATTCAAGTGGTTTTTTAGTGGGATAAAGACCAAAAATAAAATAACACTATATTATTTCCTTGTCGACGTTTCGGTGTTATTTTTACACCATCTTTAGGGCTTAAAATTTGAAATGTCCTTCGTCAAAAATGTAGTGTCAAACATCAAGAAGATTATATCTAGGTACTTATAAATGCACTTATGACCCGTGAAACAAACTAGTGAGGTTTTCCTTTTTCCACAGTAAAGTTGTTGTTAATAAATTTGCCTTGTTATTTAGCAGGAAAATTAAAAAAAATATATTTTTTATAAATAACAAGGCAATTTGTTTGACACTACATTTTTAGACGAAGAACATTTCAAATTTCGAACCCTGAAGATGTTGTAAAATCAACACCGAAACGTCGGCAAGGAAATAAATATAGTGTTCTTTTATTTTTGGTCTTTATCCTACTAAAAAATCCACTTGAATAACTAAGCAAGACCGCCAATTAAAGAAAACTTAATACGAATAATCTAATATTCTCTGTGTATCTTCGTTTCTACAAAAGCTTTTGCAGTGTAAGCCAGATCTACAAGCAAAAATATCAATGATAGCCTGTACGTGACTAAAACCATTTACAGATATAAAATATTTCCGGGGCATTTCTAATAACTGTACATTAAACCTATTGTTTAGCACTTCGTGCAAAACACTACGACATGGATATACACCATCAGCAGAAAACCACAGGTATTTCACGAAACGTCTTTGGACGGACCCAATATTATTTATATATACATATAGCCCAAGGTTCTAAACAATACTGGCCTAACTTAAGTCTAACGAAAGCGTTAAAAATGAGTTTAACTGAATCCGTCCGTAAAAGCCACTTGTAGTTCCCTATAACAAAATCTAAAGTTCTATAAGACTTGGAAACAATCTTATTAATGTGATAATGTGATGATGTGATTCCAAGGTCATTAAATTAGGAACATCTGTTCAGGTTAATGTCAGTAATAGTATAGACAAAATTAGTAATGCTTTTTTGCATATAAAATATTACATTTAGAAATATTAGATAAATTAATATCACATCAATGAACCAGTTAATTAATCTCTATTATATAAAAGAACTTCTGAATTTATCCCAAGGCAAGGGTCATTCACAAACAAGTTAAAAAGAAGGGGACCTAGGACAGACTCTTGCGGAACCCCAGACTTAAACAATACAAGTGACAGCAAAGTAGTGGTCATAGTTTCATGACACTGAACAAATAAAGCAATCTTGAAAAAATAAAACAAATTTGTTAGATAAACCAATGTTCTAAAGTTTTCCAAGAAGCAAACCATGGTCAAACCTGTCAAAAGCTTTAGAAAAATCAGTGCAAATGACGTGTACTTGGGATGATAACATCTAAACAGTGAGCAATATATTGTGTGACACAAGCCAAATGAGAATTAGTTGATTCTGCCTTAAAGAAGCCATGCTGGTTTCCAACAATCTGTGATTTAACATAAGAGTAAACCAAATCATGCAATACTACTTCAGACACTTTGCTAAAATTGCACAGCTCAACAATTGGTCGATAATTCTCAATTATACGTCTCCCTTTTTGAAAACAGGGCAGACCTTTACTTTTTTCCAGATGTTTGAAAAAGAGAGTATTCTAAGTACTATATTAAAAATAATCGAAAGCGGAGCAGCAAAAATTGATGCAGTCTTGTAATAAAAAAAAAAGAATTCCGTCTGGACCTGTAGTCATTTTAGATTTGCATTATTTAAATATTCTGAGAACATCGTCTTCGCATATTGCAGCATTGTTCCTTGTGTCGACCGGAGTGGAATACACAAATTGTTGAGATGTCCTCACAGGTAAAAATCCAACGGCGTTAGGACGGGAGGAGGCCAGGCGATAAGTCCTCCACTACCCATCCAACGGTTTGGGTAGACGTTATTCAGGTGCTCCCGCACATCAACGCTGAAATGAGGTGGTGCCTTATCGTGCATGAAGTATTGTTTCGACGGGTTTCAAGTGGTAAGTGCTCTATTAAATCTTAAAAAGCGTTCTGACGGAACTCCAAATAAAGTTGTTCATTCAATAGTTTCGGTAATACGAATGTCCAATAAAGAAATTGCCAATGATTCCTATCCAGATATTAATTGATTGGAACTAATGCTGATGATGCTACACTATAGTGGCATGAGGATTTTCATCAGCCCATATATGTGTGTTGTGTAAATTGGTGATAACTATTTTGTTAGGCCTTGCTTCGTCCGTGAAAAAATTGACTTTGAAACTTCTCGCGCTACAATGAAATGCAAATCAGACGGTAGATGGAACGCGGCACCCGAAAAATGATCCCTGCATCATCACCCCTCGAATCAATCGGATAAGAAGAAACGCATTCACAACATTACGTCTTAAACACCACCCCGAAATATATTGAATTGCTCTAATTACGTTTTTCACCCCTCGGGCTGCCGACATGTTCGCCACTCAACGTTCCCACCTGATTCGGAACGGAACGCAGAGCGGTGGGCGTCGATGGCTGGCAACAGGAAGAGCGGGAGCGGAAGCGATGACAGCCCTCCTTGATGGATGTAGTGGCTATGCATCGGGCGCGTCGCGTCGCCCCGTTCGCCGCCTGGAGTAATGTCGGCGTGAACGGGAGTAGGGTGCGGTGCCGGTTTTTTAATCATCAGAAATTTTGCAGGATTTTTAATGGTCATTCCATTTTATATTTGACTCAGTACTCTGAATCAAGAAATGGTACGCTGAAAAGTCAAACAAATGCGTTTTTTCTCCAAATGACATTAAAAGCGGATTTCTAACGACATTTAGCAGGCTTAAAAGTGTATTTTTACTGCCTAGGCAGAAAGAGTTTGTTGCTATGCAACGTTCCGGGTAATGATTTATATCAAACTAGTAATTAAAATTGACAGTTATATTAGATAAATACAAAATGATTGAAAAACCGAATTAAAAAAAAATATGCAAAACTTGTTTTATTACATTACATCTACAACGGGATATTTTTACTTATTAGAAATATTTATATTGATTTGTGTACAATTATTTAATACAATTGAACTCTCTCCAATTCCCACCTTTTTTGTAAAATTAACAATATTATTATCCACACTACTTGAAACTCCTGAAAATATTTTACTGCCGATGTTCCACTTATTGGCTAGCGACTCCTCGATATAGCTCTCCGCCGCTGCGGAAGACTTCCATCCTTCATGTGCTTCAACATTGTTATGTCCCCGCCAGAATGCACCAGCAACGTGGCCGAAGTTCTGCGAAAGCAGTTTCCAGTATACTATTTCGCATGGGCTAATTTCAGAAAAGTAGCAATTTTCTGTGGCATTTTACCGAACTTATGAATGCCAATAAATTGTTGATGAATTGTTCTTTACCGTTCGCATACTTATAGAAGAAACTCCGATTATTCATATTCGAGGGTCTGGAGGCTGTATATTTTCTGTAAATGCTTAAATATTCCGTACTACAAAAGATCTTGATACAATTTATATCACCCATTTTTATTTGCAAAAGCTCATCGCACCTACAAGCCCCAGCGACTGCAACAATAAGGACAACCTAAAATATAAATCAAAAAATAGTTCCTTAGTCCATAATAGATAATTTTCAGTATATTCCTAACTTCGTGCTCACATACAGTTCATCTGGGGCCTCTGAAAAAATGTCTCGATTTCTTCTCTTTGAAAAATTCGACAATTTATTACATGGAAACCATCTGACTGCCGTTTCAAAAAACTATCTTCAGACATTTTGCCAAATCAATATTATTTTTTATATTCTGGATAGCTTTCAACATCGAATAGATAGACCATAATGTTTAAGGTTTCATTTACTTTGAAATATCGGAAAAATAGGCAATCAGCACATTTTCAGAGAAAGATCCTACATTTTTCGTTTGTCTATATTCCATGAAGCTGCTGTATGTGACTTCATACTTATCCGGTAATAAATTCAATTCCACATCTTGCGCCAGATCTCAGGTGGTGTTAATGATAATAACTCATCTTCACTTTCAATGACATCCATTTCGAACAATTACTTGAACATTTTTTTAAATTGACAATGACATTAAAGTAAACACAAACAATTCAACAAACGAAATTAATAAATATAAAACAGACAATTTTGCCTAAAATTGGAACAAATTTGGAGAAAAAATTATATGTTTCAACAGGCGTCTTGTGCTTTAACTTAAAACTTAACACAACCAGTGAGGTGTTAAACGTACACCGTTTTGTGTAAATTTAACACACATCTTTGATCTATATCCCTACTCTTGATTGGTTGAGCACCACTGCGCAGCAGCAGCATATCAGCTATTCCAGCACACGTTACTACGCCATGTTGGTCGTGTAGCGTTGTTGTGTTCAGGTATCTCTCGTGCGATGTGTTCAAATGAAGAACATTTAAATTTAAATTGAGGTTTAATCAAAGAAAATGGTAAGTGCTTACCTAACTACAATAAATATTGCTGATAATTGTGATACAGCTAAAACTAATTAAGACTGTAACTTTTAAAAATATTAGGAGTTCACTCTGACGCTTTAGATTACTATGTATTCTGATTTTCATGTAACTTTAGAGAAAGAAAATGATATGTATCTATGAAGATCATTATCACTTAATTTTCGTAAACTCCTATTATTCAGTGCCTAAATACACCTTTGTTTAATATTTGCTGTTTTCTTGTTTAAGATTTACTGGAACATTATTAGTCCCTTATTAGAATATGTACAAGCACTATTAATTTTGTTAAATATTTTGTTTTTGGTCTTGATACGTCTTTCAAAAATTGGTATATCTGATCAATACAAATGGCGATTAGAATAATAGGATATAACTTGACGTAATATATTCGTATACATAATGCATATATCTGAGCAACTCCAGCAGAGAAATATCTGGAATAAATATGGAAAGTGCGTTCGTATGAGGCCCCCCATCAGCTCTCATCCAAACGTAAGCAGCTTTGAATCAAAGTTTCTTCTCGCCCTCCCAACGGCTTTGAAAAAACTGGAGTTACATCATGAAACTGGCAAAAAACATACGAATGGCAGTAAATCGCCGAATAACTCCAATACCAAATGAACTAATTAAAAGTGAAATCGGAAACTTCCATTATAACTGAAGAGGCAATGAAGAATAATATTTTAGAGGTAAAAAGTTACTTGACTTTAGAAACGCAGGGTTTTAGGTTGAAATTGATAAACTTTAGGAAACGATAGATCTTTAGAAAAAATGTCACATTTCTATTTAAGTTTTATACAAGGTGATTTTACTTTACAGAAACTGCAGGAATAAATTTATTACCAAAAAATAAGTAGAGTTTAATTTATAAACTTTTATTTTGTGGAACGCAGTATACGAGATACAGAGTATTAAAATATAAAATTCTGTCACATCTTCGAATTGAATGAAATTTACCACAGCATATTCACTTAGACCTTTTACTGAATGTAATATTAACCTCGTGGCTTTAACCAGTGGCGTGCTTTAGCAGGTCACTGATTAAAACGACTAGGTTAATATTCCATCAAATAAAGCGGACCGTTCTGAGCCAAGCTAATCACGAACTTTTACAAAATCAATAGCATATGTCATTCTCCAAGCGCTTCGAACTTGTTCTACTGTATTATTTCGATGTCAAAATATATTCTATATATGACGTATTTTTATTAGCTCTTTTATTTGACGCGACTGGCCGAAATTGTTTCTTCAGCGAGACCGCGACGCATGCGAGTTCAGCTCCCGACCTACTAGTGCTAACAGTAGTTTAAAATCATTAGAAGATCATTAAACGAGAACAAGACTAGCATGATCTGTGATGCGCCTAACACGCGACCGCATAGTGCGTTTGCTCCTTAATGATTAGTATTCAAACAATAAGTCATATTTGCACTCGCCGTACATAAATACCACCTGCTATCTTTTGACTTGAATAAGACATTTACGTACAAACCACCTGAATCAACCTATAATCGATAAAGTAAGCACAGCCACATATTGAGGTGCTTTCTATATTTTAAACAACTGATGCACTGATGCGAGGTGTTCGAACATTCGTTAAAAAATTCTTGATTGTTGGAACACATCAGATATTAGACTCCAGGATTTTTAAAACAAGTTGTGTATTTCCACATTCTCCTGTAGCCTATTTCAAGAAACACCCTATATACAGCAAACCTAGTTTACGAAAGTACATCAACAATGAAGACGTCTTAATAAAAAGATACGAGAAAGGACTTTTCCAATTTTCCACCGCAGCCTTCTACATTCCAAATTGGAAATTGAATTTAAAAACTTTTTAGACGAGCAGAGATGCATTGGCGCCCCGATAATATGGCGATGCACGCGATGGAAAGAGATGCTATCCGGGCCTACTATTTATTTCGTATGAAACTTAATTAAATTCGAGTAAGATGGGGAGACTGGGGGGATGTCGTTTTTGGGGACTGCGATGAGATTACTTAATTGCGAATTTAATACAATTATTATTGATGTTCGACGCAGTACCTAATTTGATGGAGATGGAAGCTGCAACTTATTAAGCATGCGACCTGTTGAGTCAGTTTTACATTGGTTATTAGACCGGGGATCCAGGGTTCTTAACAGGACCGTACTCAGTTTACATAATGGAAAAATATCCTGCGGCCGCTAGATTGTAGATCAGTTATATTTGTGGAGACGATTAGCACCCTCTCCGCGGGTATGGTAAAGTGGAAGAACGTTGGCTTGGACCATTTTGAGAGATTGATACCGGTTGGCGTTCGACCATCCCCTAATTAATGAGGTTTTCCAGATTTCCCTCATTCCTGTACTGAATGGTGGTTAGGGCCTACCAACATAAGTTGTTGTTGGACGCAAATGCCGCCTATTTAATAATAATATGCCGCCCTCTCTCCTCCACAGCAAAGCTAAAATATACGTTAAAAAAATATGTGAATGTAAAAACACTTACCGGACAAAATATTGCGTTTAGACGAGGTTGCAGTATCATTATTGGGTGACCCCGAATAATGTACGAACAAATTGAGAGTAGATACGACGACGTTTCAATAGGGGTTCTTCATATAATTTTTTTAAGTCCTCCTGTAGGAGCTGCAACCTCTTAATAGGAGACCATAAATTTAGCCTTTTCCAAAATTTTTGAAATTAATAAGTGAAATTAGACATAACATCCATAAAGAAATTCACTACAGGACTTAGTGGAAGAAAAGATTGGTGTCGCGATGAGTAGCCCACTTAATCCTGTGGTAGCTAATTTCTTTATGGAGAACTTTTTTAGATACATAAACGACATCGTGTGGCAACACGGAATTACTATGGCCTTGCCAAGAATTTTTTGATTATATTAACAGGCAACATAACAATACCAACTTTACCATAGAAGTAAAGCAAGACAAGTCTTACCGTTTCTAGACATTCTGGTCAAAAGGTGACTTAGGACACGATATCTACAGGAAGAAGACACATAGAGCAGTAGCATAATACATTTATTTATACAACAAAAGAGACAAATACGTAAACATACTTATTTTTTGTAAACAGTTACTAAAGGGAAAAAGCTAAACTTCATTTCTGTGGCTGACCTATTTCCTGAATCGAAAGCTGTAAAGAGATTTATATACGTGTGTGGTTTTTATATAATTTGGTAACATATTATATAATTTGGAAGCGAGATAATTAAAATTTCGTTGTCCTACTGTTTTTATTTACCTCAGAGTCATATAATTGTCCCTGCTTCTCGTTCTGTAAATGTGATTTATTGCATTTGGTATTAAATACTTTTTCTGGTAGGTTTTTAACAATATATTCAAACGGAATAATTGCCTGACATCCATTAAACCACTTTCTCTAAACAATTGATCGCTATTGTAAATAATTTCACTCACTACACCGCCAATACTTGTTTGTTGTTTACAATTACTTAAATATCTGTTCAATAAATGATACACTTCTCTTCTAAGTGATAACAGAGATACAAACTTCGGGAGCGTACTTGATGCAATGCAGAGATTGTGGAAATGTCCAAACGAACTGTAGAAACCAGAAAAAGAGAACGCGAAAGTCATACCAGCCTGAAAAATCCGCCGTTGCTGAACATGCTTGGAAAGATGGAGACAGAAACTGACTAGAAGACCTACTGTCTTCTACTGAGGGCTGGTTCGTACCAATGGGTATTACAACCTAGCACGAAGGAAGACTGGAAATTCTACAATATCCGAACAAGATGACCAGAGACGAAGGATTGAAGATTAGTCATACTTGGATGCCTTTGCTTTGTACGACTTGACCTTGGTATAACTCCTTCTGCCCATACCGCCTTGTATAGCGGCAAATGTAGGTATCTTTTCTCAAATACGATCAGATAATAATTCAGAATGGAATGACTAACTAACTCCCGTTCAGAACTTTTCAGCAGCAAAGCAAGTTAAAATAATGCGACACTCGACAGCAGGCATTATCTCAAGGCACTCTGAGATACTCTATACGGGCCACTGAAAATATTACGCCACAGATTAGATAGCGGCTCTTAGTTTCCTATTATATCGACCGAAAACATCTGCTGGCCTCTCTCGGTCTGTGTACGAATGCTCCGGCCTTCCGCCGTCCGAGAAATGTGATATGTGATAATTGTTTTGGGTTTTTTTATGAGCCACTTCCAGATATTAATGATGATAGAAGTGAGACAAATTGTGTGCATGAGGAGGGCCGGCGCGCGCGGTCCTTTGTTTCGGACTGTTTTTGTTTTATTTCTTTGCCGCAATTATTATAGTTTATGGGGTTTTCTCCGGGGGATCTCGAAGCCGGACTCGAAATTTATTAGGTGGAGAACCCGGAAAAAAAATAACGGTCAGGTTCGGTGAATTCACTATTTGTTTGTTTTTCTTATAATCAAATACGGCAGATTAAAATTAAGAAATATACAAAAATGTGCTTATATCTTGATTTTTCTGAACTGAAATCATAGTTGTCAACTATGAGTAGTGAGTCCACAGTGTAAATGATTTCTGGGAGCGTGGCTTTCCGGAAAAATAAGCCAAAAGGATTTTCTCTGACAACTCCTTTACCTTGTTAGCTTTGCATCAATCTTCAAACTTTTTGTACTCCCACTCATACCGCGCCTTGTATCTAGATCGTTCCGTTTGCCGCTGCTTCTATATCAACTTCCATCAGATTTTTCTCGCATTGTTAAATAAAAGTAGATACAATTTTGTATAATATTCTTATTGTAAATTCATATTACTACACTCGATATTTTTAAACAACTATTACGATTGATGTATAATTATTTATGATATAAGGATAGCAATATAAAATTACGATACGAATATCGTGCAATATTTCTCAATCTGTTATCAACGCTTCTCATAATATTAAAAAAAATTAACTTGTAAATACAGTTTTAAGACAATACACTAGTATTTTCTGAAAGTTTGTCAAGTTTATGTCATTAAATATCACTGTAGCATCGATAAAATGTGTTCAGACAAAAGTGTTGCTACTGACACAGAATTTGCAGCAAATGTAGTCATTGAATCATGCATTGGTACTTGCCAAACATCGAGATAGGGTACCAAATTGAGTATAGACGATTTGAGGAGTGGTGCATTTTAAAGAAAATGCGTGGCGTGTCGGAAAAAATGTCGCTACTCCTGTAATTGTGGACACACACATTCCACGCTAAGGACTATTATTTAAACGCGGAAGGATACTGATGTAACTAGATATACCCAACTGTTGACAAAAGGAATAGTTCCAAAGGAGACAAACACAGATTCCTGAAGTAAGCTAATGATGATCATTATTGATGATGGAAGTTACAATTGTTATTATTGCTTATGTGTCCTTAATAGTTGACAATATGGAGGTTTATTGTAGAGAAAATAATGAAATTAACACTGGCTAATATAGCTGATGAAAAATTGTTTATCAAAATAAAAATTCCACAACTAAAATCAAAGTTACCAGAGAATTTGCTGTTACTATGGAAAAAATGTCATTGGTTCAGAAACTTCAACGCATGACCGTTTCTTTGTATAATAAAATTGAAAAATCTAGTTTTCAACCAATTGATATACCTAAACAGATTTGTCCGCATACAAAAAGAAATTGCTACATTTCTTAGATTGCCAAAGTTCTATCTCTAGAATAGAAAATGTATCTGGTTAATACGAAAACGAATCCGATATTTGAGCAACAAAAACTCATAGATTGAAATCAATTCCTGTTAATAAATATTGTAACATTTTACTTCCATTTTGATCATTTTGGCAGCATTTGATTATTTTTCCACGACCACTATATTAAGAAAGTTTAATACGTCTGTTTTCCGTAGATTAAAGGCATTTTAACACACTAGTGAATTAGATTTCATAATACCACGCTTCGATTTTATAGCATTTTATTTAGAATTATTAATATTAACATTTATCCCAAGAACGATCTTGTAATTTTGACCGGGATTATTTAAATTCGCCCGATAAGGAGTTTCTGAAACACAGGAGGGGCCCACAACTTCGCCAGGTAGCACCTGGATTTTTTCAGCAAATGCTGGAGAGTGAATCTTTAATATAACTTTCCGCTACCGTAGTCAGCCACCATGACGCTTCACAGTGATAATATCACCCCCAGCGTTGGCCAGTAATGACGAAAAACGTAAAAATTTCTGGAGCAGAGACCCAAGAAATGCAGCTACTTTTCGAAATTGTGTTGATGCCTACATGTTGTATGGTTACCTACATTTTCCAGCCACATATCGCAAGGAAAATCTCCCACCGGCATTTTTAAATCGCAGTATTTTCAACACATTTCTACGGCATTGACTAAAAACGATGCGCCTTGAGTGTCCATTTTATCGCGTGGATTAAAGACTTGTTAATTCCCTTATATAATTAATAACTATTATTAATGTTGTTAGACATTTTGATGGGAACCAATTTACATCTATTATCTCTCTAGTACCCCTGTGAGAGTGTTAATTCGTTTAGTAATTCGTGAAAAATGTCAACTGAAAGACAGATCGCTGACAATAAAATAATATACACGAAATTTCAGGCAGGAGATAAAAGAAGCTGCCAGACATACTCAATTTGTCAGGGTTATTATCGTAGTCACGCGTTATACGTCATCGCTAACGATATGAACTGGGGGACGCGAATATGTCAGATAACTCGATGGTACTATTCCCTTTGATAGTGGCACAGAAGCAATGCTGGAGCGAGATAAAGACTAGGCATTTAGATAGCACCGTATTCTTATGTGTGTCAAAGGAAAGAAAATAAGGCCTATTACTTATACCATTAGGCTCAAGCTGTTGTCATCAAATAGATTTATTATTGTCATCATACCGTCATTAGTTTTGTACAAGATGTTTCACAAGGAAGTGAAGTCGTTATTTTAAGTAGATATACAGGGCTAGTCAGAAGCAACATATAAGTGAAGTAACTGGAAAACCGCTACCAATAGCCCGATTCAATAACAGTATCAGTATCACTTGTCAAATTTATCAGTTTTTGTCTCTTTCATTAAAAAAATAATTAATATTTTCCATCACCAAAACTGTATTTACTTCAAACTGAACCCGTGGAAAATAATAGAGAACGAACGATACGATAAATCCAAATTTTTCGGTGATCGTTTCCACCGAGTAGAGACATTTTGCGTTTTTGCGGCCGGACGGCTTTACATATTTTATTTATTTACACTGTATAAATCAAAATCATCAAAATGTATGATATATGACGGCCGAAACGTACATAAATATAGCGGTGATTCAGTGGGATCGATGAATTTTACATTGCAGATTTTAAAATCACTAAACACCATTCAAAAACTCATAAACCAACAGCCAATTTAATTTGTTCAACATAAATTCTGAATGGCTCCATAGGATTTTCACTGATACGGGCGATTTAAAATCCCAGTTAATTCATCCTAAATTATTAATTATGAATGCGTATATCCAACCCGGAATAATCCTACCGAAATGGTGGCCGTTATTTTTTACAATTCAACACGCCAGTCATCGGATGGACCAAGTTCTATTCACATACAGGCTTTGCATTATTGAAAATATATACTTCAAAACTCATGTAATGAAAATAATCATTAGAATTCACATACACTGATAAAAATGGGTGTAAATTTCCATGTTGTTAAGCTATTTTTACATAATATTTAATTTGCATTATACAGGGTATTGGGAGGAACCTTAAATAATCGAAACGGGTGTTCAGGGGACAAAAGAGAATAAAAAATCCTAATAAATATATGGTCGAATATTAACGGTTACTGAGATAGCAGCATCAGTAGAGAAAAGTGTTTATTAAGTAAGTATAAATTATAACATTTATTAAAGATCTAATAAACCGATATTAATGAATTAAATTTTCAAATACACCACCGTCCGCCTCGATGCATGCATCAGCTCGTTGGTGGATTGCACGGTAAGCTCGTTGAAGTGCACGGTGCACGGTGCTAGCCTCTTATGAGTGCTGTACAATTGACAATCCGATCCAATAGCGCCTATCTTGTTCACTTTTGTTGCATATACTGAAGATTTAAACCATCCTCAAAGACAGTAATCAAGGGGATTCAAATCTGGTGTCCTTAGTGGCCAATTTTAGAAACCACCTTGGCCATCCAGTGTTATGGAAAGCGATTGTTAAGATGATTGATTACAACACGACTAAAATGGACAGGAACACCATCATGCTGAAAGTACATGTTTTGCCTAATATCCAACGCAACATCGTCCAGTAGATCTGTCAAATAATTTTCTAAAAATTCTACGTATCTAGCTCCAGTAAGACGACCGTCTTAACACAACTGGGGCAAGTAATTGGTTGTTAATTATACCATACCACACGTTAAGGCCGAACCAATGCTGAAAGTTACTTTCCACCGTGGCGTGCGGATTTTCATCTGACCAACGATGTTCATTCTGACAGTTATTTACGCCATCACGACTGAATTGAGCCTCGTCAGTGAAAGAAATGTATTTATAAAGTGTATGCTTTGCGCTTATCCATTTCATAAATGCAACCGCAAATCATTATCACCGCCCTGAAGATTCTGGACGCGCTGAATATGGAAAGGTTTTAAACCATTTTTGTGAATGACTTCCCATGCCGTAGTTTGACTAATTTGCAGACGTATTGCAATGCGCCTTGTACTTACACCCGGGTTACGTTCTTATCATATTTAGAATTTCTTCTTCCACTGCTAAACCAGGACCAGTTTGCCTCTCAGCTGTAATTCTCACACTGGGAAACATTCCAGTTTTACGTACATTGTTGAAGACTGTCTGGAATAAATTTCTATCTGCACTATTAGCGCTACCGTTGCAATACCCATAAATAACAATAATATCAGCATATTATGTGTGTACAATACAGACTAAACGAATACAAATGTAAAAATAAATGCGACAGTTATAAAATAGGCGTTTAAATCACAAACGTGAAAATAAATGTTACAATTAGTAATCACTAATGTGAGTTTGGTTTAGAATGCATGACCTACTCAAAATAAAATATCAAATAATAACTTATTTACATTTAGTCAATTTATTGTGAAATTTTACAGAAGTTTTCATGTGTTTTCTGCACATGCACATCCACCTAACCTCTAACCTAATACGTTTTAATTTTGTTAAAGATGTTATTTGCAGATTTAATCCTAATAACAGCAGTGCCATGCACACTTTGCAGGACTTACTGAAGGCCAATATATTCGCGAAGACACACGTTACATTAATAGATACTATGGTTTCTTAATTAGTGCAATAAGGAAATTAGAATTACATGGACTATCCCTTAATGAACAATTTGACAAAATGAATGATGTAAAAAAGTATATACGCCAATAATATACGCCTAGTATACTACATTATTTTGGAAAACATATGCAGATTTAGCTGGCATATATCAGGAGTTACCAGCAAATACACTAATGCATAGCTCATGCCTCAACAATATCAATCAATCTGTATATTGTGAACAGTAGACGCTGAACGGTCATTTTCCCCACACAGGTTAATATTAAGTGGTAAACGTCGCCGTTTCACTACAGAAAACTTAGAAAACCACGTAATAATATGTTTTAACCACTTCCAATATTCCACAAAAATTATGTCTCAACACTAAGGCTTGTCGGGTAAGTGTTGTCAGCTTTACGTGTTATCTTTATTTATATAAGTATTTAATCCTCGACTAAACCTAACTATTTGGTAATAGTACTATATTGCGACATATTTTCTGCAAACATATCCGCTCTCCGATTATAAACATTTAATAAAACGTCATTTCAACTCAATTTATGTAGTTTCTGAAAGAATCAAGCTATTTGACGACTCTCATCATACTTGAACAGCAGTGAGTATTTATACGAACCAATGGCGACTTATTAGAAAATCAAAGAAGACGAAATTAGTCGACCTCGGAAAGTTAATATGGTTGCCGTCTCGAACATGCATTAAATAATTAATCGAATCGTTTGAAGACTGCCTATAATAGCAGCGAAGGTTGGCAATATTATCAGCGATGATAAAAGGTAATTGCATTTCGCTGTTGGCATTTACAACCTATCATATTAACCGGTCCGAGGAAAATTTTAATTATATATTTCACTGCTTCACAAATTATATATATTTTATAGACAAGTGCAATTTATTTACATAGGATCATGGTAAATTTACATAATCATTTTGAATATACTGGGTGTTTCTAAACTATGGTGCCAAATGAATATGACAGATAGAAAATGTCATTTTGAGCAAAAAGTTTCATGTAAACATAGGTCCGAAAATGCATAATAAAAAAGTTACAGGGTGATAAAGGTACAGTTTGAGAAACAATTTTTCGCAATAACTTCTACAAAAGTTAGGCAATTTAAATAAATCTTGGTGCAGTTTCTTAGACACTAAAATGCAACAATTTCGTGCAAAAACAATTTATTCTCATCGCCCAGGAGCGGAGAGCCGGGGTAGCACATAGGATTTTATAATGAAGAAAAAATTGTCCTTTGCATTTTCGGAAAATTGATCAAATTTTCTGAAAAATAAACTAATATGTCACAAAAAAGGTACTCTTGTTCAATGTCGCCAACATGAACCGTTCTCTCATTTGCAAAATTTATTGTCGTGCACCCGACAACAAGAATGCTGCACTCAAGAAGGTTATGCCACGCTATGCTTTATGTGTTAACTGTGTATGGATTTGGTTTGTAAATTTGTTATAACAAATAACATTTATTTTTAAATTACAACATAACAAAACTACTTACTATAAAAAAAAAGTTATTTAAGCATATGTTGAAAGTGATCACCGTTAGCTCTAATACATGCTCTAACTCTTTTTAAGACATGAAAGGCGAGCTTATTCAAAACTTCTTTATTCGTCTTTATTTCATTGAAAGTGTCCGTTATTCTTTGCCTTAAATGATCCTCGTCTTCTATTGGAATTTCATACACTTTAGATTTTGCGTACCCCAAACAAAAAAATCTAAAGGAGTTAGATCCCATCCACGACCAATCCATCTATTTGCAAAAATATTATTTAAATGTCGCCTTACTTGCCGAGAGTAATGAGGAGGGGCCACATATTTCTTCTGGTTTCCAAATCAAGGTCTTCCAAAACTTCAACAAAGTCGTTGTTCAAAAAATGTTTTCCACATTCACATTTAGAGGAAGTTCAATTGGACCCAAAAGTTTATTGTCAATTATTCCCGCCCATAAATTGATTTTAATTTTGTATTGTGAATGTCGCACAACTGTTGCATTTGGATTTTCATCATTCCAGTGATGACTATTTCTTAAATGAAACAACACTCATCAGTAAACAAAATACGTTTGGCGAACATCGCATCAACACGAACCTTTTCTGACATCCAGTTGCAAAATTGTAGTCGTTTTGGCAAATCTTCAGCAAGCAATTCTTGTACTTTAGTCATATGGATGCAGTTGTTGTTCTCTAGTAATCCTCCATACCAAGGAATGTGGCATATTTTCGGCGAAAGCTATTCTTCTGGTGCTTAAAGTATCATCTTCTTCAAAACGTTGGAGAACACGCTCTTCAGCCCCTGGAGTTTGGATCGTTCTGGGACGGCCAGTGTCATAATGACTTTTTTTAAAGTACCTGTTTCTCTAAGGCGCCGGTCGATGGACATAAACAATTTTCGAGAAGGTATTCTCCTATTTGGATAGGTTTGTTCATATAATCTATTTGCCATTCTTGTATTACAGCCACATTTTCCGTAAATTAAATGCATATCTGCAAGTTCTCCAAAGGTGTATTGTTCTGCCATAATAACTTTTAATTAGTAGCGCCAGCTAAATTTTATGCTATCAAAACTTACAATTAACTTTTGACAGGAAAACTGAAAGGTTATTTTAAATTTCATGGCTACTATGATGACGAACGGTTCATGTTGGCGACATTAAACAAAAGTACCTTTTTTGTGACATATTAGTTTATTTTTCAGAAAATTTGATCAATTTTCCGAAAATGCAAAGGACAATTTTTTTTTCATAATAAAATCCTATGTGCTACCCCGGCTCTCCGCTCCTGGGCGATGGGAATAAATTGTTTTTGCACGAAATTGTTGCATTTTAGTGTCTAAGAAACTGCACCAAGATTCATTTAAATTGCCTAACTTTTGTAGAAGTTATTGCGAAAAATTGTTTCTCAAACTGTACCTTTATCACCCTGTAACTTTTTTATTATGCATTATCATATTCATTTGGCACCATAGTTTATGTATACACCCTGTATAATGTATTTGAAAAAAAGAGGCATAAAGTAATCAAAAAATATTCATACGAACTGATTTCCTATCATCTGTTTTCGAGATAATAATGATTATTTTTTTAACTATATTTCGTTGAAATTAATTTCAAATAAGTTGATTGAAGAAACGCCAACAAAAGTTTGTTGGTGATATGTCAAATTTGACTGTAGAACAAATTTTAATAATAATTTTTTTATCTGGCAATACTTAAGAGAATGTATATAGAAATGTCTTGATAAATGACATATGTTATTCAATCAAAGATCTAATATTAGGTTATATTAAATATATAATTTGCATTTGGTCCAAAATCTGATTCGTGTTTCAACCGTAGAACAACACACTGGGTGTACTGACTCATATATATATTCTTCTCTCTCATTATAGGTTGAGTGGAAGAGCAGAGGTTCTAGACCTCTGAACTCTGCCTTTTACTAAAATATAAATTTTTTATTATTTGTATTTCGTGCAATATCTAATAGTAATAAAATCATTATTATTATTATTATTATACAAGTACGTCAACTGACATTGGTAAGCAACCAAATTTTTAGAATCACTCTGTATATACTTTTCCATATAACGATCGCGGTAGTTCATGGTGTACCTTAAGTAAGTATGCAGATATATTTTCCTATACATCGTATATATCGTTTCCTATGCGTATTTTTTATATATCGTTATGGTTGACCGCTGTCGAAGATTTATTTTTCAATACAGATGCACACTAACAGATAAGTAAGAAGGAGATCGAGAGCATGGAATCCATTGATAGCCAATAGCGGGGGAGAAGCTCTTCAGAGGCATGCCTCGTCTATATGAGAGTGCAACATAGACTACAATATAGTTTGCTGTATTGTACGGTAGTTTCGTGGTTCCTTTTCCGTTATTATGTGTGTACTGTAATTGTATAATGTGAAATGGCTTCAAGTAGCACAGAAGAACAGACAAACGAGAGGAATATGCTAACGATATTATTAATTATTCAATAAATATTTATATATATTTCAACATTGGTAAAAATGGATATTCCGATTTTAAAAGTTGTTGTTTTGGGGATTAGGAGACCAAACCAATAAAATCAATGAGCTTAAATTGATGTAATGTTATGCTTTACATTGTAGACAAATTTATACAGTAGATATTTCAGTATTTTCGTGATAATCTTGGGTCTGCCCCCACAATCGTCGCAAAACTCTTGATTTTAGCTCCTACCCCTCAATTCTCAACCACACTTTCGACACCATTTTATTAAATCCTACGAAACAACGCAGAACGGTCGAAACTAACGCAGAACAAACTTCGCGAGGATTATTTTCGACGAAAGGTATGAAATACCTTTTATAAAATGATATACAACGGAAAACACCTCCAGCGGAGCGGGACCACTTTGTAATTTAATTAGAACAAAACAATGCTCGGCCGGGAAAGCTATTTTACCTTTTAATAAACTACCTGTGGTCTGCTCATTGATGTAGAGAAAGGAATGGTATACCATCAAGTTATATAAAATTAACTACAGTGAGTTACGGACACGCGAATAGAGAATTAGGAATGCTTACTTTCGAACGTTCTGCTCTGCTAGATGAGTGGAAGCCTACTAGATTGTTACGAGTAATAATTTATTATTACGTAGGTGTTCATGTTCGAAAAACATCATTCCTTAAGAAGCAATCACTTACCGAGATAAACACAATCCGTGAGATTGGTCCAGTAATAATATATTAGGGATATATCATTCTGATGAAGGATTTCTAAAATATAGACCTCTGAGTAAAAGAAATATATAAGGAAATATTACCAAAATCTATTTGTTACTCAAATCATATCGTTCAAGTACCTATAATTTCCTAAACAGCATCGTATATGGTTTCATTTGTAAAACTTATCTCTCAATTGAAGCGATTTAATACGTGTGTCAAAGACATACAGGGTGTTCCGCATAACATAGCAAGTGCATGGAGGGGGTCCAAAAATATTGTAATTTAACCAAAAACTGCCCTGTTAAGAATAATAATAATATAATATAACAATAATTTTTTTTTGGGACAATTACAAATTGTATAACAATAGTCAGTGGTGCGTATTGAAAATATACAGGGTATCCCAACAAAAATTTGACCCCCCCTATAATTGGAAAACCGAATATTTCAAAATTCGCCGAGACCCGTCGATTTTTGTTCTTGGGGGGAGCTTTTTTGACAGTCAAGCCAACTCAATATGTTCATCCCCCTAATGCCTAGCAACCCCAACTTAAAAATTTCAAATGCAACTACCCCACTGGTGGCACACATTTTAAAGCCCTTTTCATTGCGAATACAGTGACGTACCGTTTTTAGAAATCGGTTGAGATTTGACAGAATTATTAGTTACAAACGAAAAGATGACAAACCAACTACCGCGTACCCCCACTAATAAGTTTTTCATCTACTACACATGACTGCATTACCTAATTGTTATTGATGTGTCTATCAGTTTACAAAAAAGTCAGAAATGAAATAAAGTAAAAACAAATGCAATTTAACCTAAGAAGCAAACTCACTTAAGGAATAAAAACATGTGGACACTAGGAATGGCTTCAGTTTTACTTTAAAAGATATATTATCTTAATTCGTGAGGTAATTAAAAGCATCTAATTCGACATGTTGTATAGACATATTATCTTTGGAATTTTAAAAAACATTGTAACCATTCCAACGGAACACCTCTTATGCCGTAATCATAAAGTTTGCAAAGTAAATTATCATGATTGACACAGTCAAACGCCCTGCTCAGATCAAAAAAAATCCCAACAGGGCATTCGCCCGCGTCAATGCATCTAATATAAAATAGTGTGTAGCAGTTATAGTCGATAATCTTGAATGAAACTCGTGTTGGTTATTAGATAGAATTTTTGTTTTATTTAAGAAATTCGTCAATCGTTCTAAGTAAGCGTATTAAAAAATTGAAAAGCTGAGAGGAAGAGTAATTGGTCTGTAGTTTTCTAATGATAAACAGTCAATAAAATATACAGGCAATACTTTTCCAACCTTTAAAGTGTGGGGAAAAACACGGTTTTGAAAGGATAGATTTAGTCGTATCTACATTTTTTATCATTTTCAGTTTATGACACCCACAACTTGGTAATTAGTAAGTACATGTATGCACATGTTGAAACTGAATATTATCTTTTAAATCTAAATTTTATTTTTATATTATTTTCAAAACGCAAAGTGCAAAAGGTCGTATGAATCAAAAATCTAATTTCCACTTATATGATAAAATAAGGTTCTGGCCTCATAGAACCTAATGTGAATCGTATAGTAATATATTAAATATATTTTTTAAAAATTTAAAACTTGATGGCACAGCAAATTACCCACTCACGGCAGTATCTCAGAATGAAGATTTTGTCAGTTACGACTGCTATGCTTAAAATGGGTTTAACAGGGCAGTATAGTATGAGCCTTCAAAGTGGGGTCAAATATATGAAAAAAAATTAATGTCTTTGAATTACCTTAACTTGGAATAATTAAATTTGGTACATGATTTACGTTTATTATTAGTCTTCTCTCAAGTATAAATTGACACTATCAGATGTTTATTGAGGGTGAATTACCCCTAAAACTATACCAAACTTCGTTTCGAATTTAAAAGGAATTTAATTTAAAACACTTATTTCGTTTTTTTCTATCAGTATACTCTTTTCGATTTCATTTATACGGAAATTCGCATACCATAATCATATATGTCACGCATAATTTGCAAAAGCACCCTTCTATATATTGTAGGCAATGTTTCAATTTGTAAGATATATCGCAAACAAATTTTTGTTTTGTCGAAAGTTCATTTTTAAAATACCATCTTCCTTCTGAGAAATACGCGCATGCGTATTTGATGCAGAAGCTGTGTAATCGGGTATACTCCCAGGGACACGGCACACGATTTTATAAGGAAAATATACGGGTTGCATGCATATTTTTTGGTGTCGACTGCTATAAATTGTGAGCAAGACATGAGTCACTGTCTAGATTTTCGGCAGTTGAGTATAAACACAGATTATTATTATTATTATTATTTTTTCTGTGTGACTTTATCCTTCTAAAAACAGACATATCAACACCACCATTAAATGCAATATGCAAATGGCGAGCATTAGAGCTTTCCCCGGTCTACAATAAATTTATCTACGTCGACTGGAGAAAATAAAAACGTTTTCCACTTTGTTTATGCGGAAAAAAGCGGTTCGCACTCCGTTATCGGCGATAAAAGCGGACGGAGTAGATCGCCGCCGCCATAGTGTTGGATATTAAAGCGAGACCGGGCCGACACTTCTCGCCTTGGCCGACCGGCAAACGAGTTAGCATAAACGTATTTGTGCAGTATTGTTAATTATTTTATGCAAATCGAGATAAAACCTCCGTGATTGAATTATGGAGGCAGATAAGACGAAATTAAGGGTGTTACGTTTACGAGTTACCACCATTGCGGCTGAATTTTAAATACCCCGCTGTTTGCGGAACGGGACTACAAATTTACATACAAAAGGATATGGAGCTCTCCGCGGCCAGAAGGGTTTTCTTTCCGCTTTTTATTGCCCCCGCGACTGCTTAACACGTTACATTTCTCGACAAAAACGTCCGCTCGGATTAAATGCGGCGGTTGCGAATCAAGAGGCAGGCCTCCAGGTCTAATTGAAGAGGACATGGCTACTGGCTTTCGTGAGATTTAAAAAAAGTAGGGTATAATAATCCAGTTGAACACAGTTACTTTTACTGTACGATAATAGTTATTTGTTTAACTAGACGGTCAAGTACAGATTAAATGCCGCAGCTGGTATCAAAGCAGCCAAGGCATTAAATCTACTTTACTGCGGTAGTTGCAAATCAAGGAACACGTCCTTAGATCTAATTGAAAAAGACATAGCTACTGACTTTCGTGTGATTTAAAAAAAAACAGGGTATAATAACAAAGACATTTAGATTAAAACATAAAATTCAGTCACAGTTCCTTTTACTATACAATAATAGTTATTTGTTTAGGCGGTAAACTACCGATCGAATGCCGCAGCTGGTATTAAATCAGCAGTTACTTTTACTACCTTTACAGGCCTGCAGGCTTAATTCAAGACGACATGGCTACTGGCTTTCATGAGATTTAAAAAAGTAGGGTATAATGATAAAGTAAGACATTTATGAGTAAAATACAAAATGCAATTGAATACAGTAACTTTTACTATATAATAATAATTATACAGTATGCGCCAAAAGTATGGAATAAATTCAATAAAAACGAAACAATTATTTTTTGGGAAAAATCCTGGAACAGGTCGATTATTAACTTAAAAAATTCAAACGTCATTTGTTTTCGAGTAATGACGTCATCGATTTTTTTTTTAAATGGCAACACCATATTTTTTTCCTTGATTCTGAAAGATCGTTTAATTCTCTATCAGACAGTACTAAAACTTTGCCCTCTTACATAGAAAAGTTTTCGAGTAAATGACGATTGAATGTTAGAAAACGTAAATTTTATCCATAAAAAAGTAACAATTCTGAGGTATGTAAAATAAAATACAATTGATTAAATTTTATACTTAAATTAAATGTTCGAATTGCCATCCACCAACTTCTTGACAATGTGCAAGTCTGTGAAGAAATTCTTCTTGCACATTATGAATGATTTCTGGGGTAACTCTGCGTATTTCGTCCCGAATCCGATTTTGAAGTTCTTCTAAATTACGTGGTTTATTAATGTACACTTTTGACTTCAAGTATCCCCATAAAAAATAGTCAAGAGGTGTAAGATCTGGCGATCTTGCAGGTCATTCTATCGGTCCGCGTCTGCCGATCCACCTCCCAGGAAAACAGTTGTCCAAAAAATCTCGTACAGGGTGCGCATAGTGCGGAAGTGCACCGTCTTGCTGAAACCATATGGTATCGTCAGGAATGTTAGGGTCATTATAATTAGGAAAAATTACTGCAAGGGCTGGAACAAGGTCATTTTCTAGAAACTCTAAATATCTTTGTCCTGTAAGGGTTCCTTCAAAGAAGAAAGGCCCTACTATTCTGTCGTCAACTATTCCAGCCCACACATTTAATTTCTGAGGGTGTTGGGTATGTGCCTCTGCCATCCAATGAGGATTTTCCCGACTCCAATACCTGCAAGTTTGACGGTTTACTGTACCATTCAGACAAAATGTAGTCTCATCTGAAAAAAGTATTTGCCGGTGTAAATTTCTATTTCCTTCACATAAATCCTTTAGAATTTCGCAAAAGTGTAAGCGGCGATCGGGATCATCTTCATTGAGTTCCTGCATAAGTTGAATTTTGTAGGGATGATATTTTTCCTTCCTCAAGATACGTAGCACTGTGCTCTGATTAGTGTCATTGTTTAATGCAACCAATCGTGAAGAATTATGAGGATTATCCACCATACTTATCAAAATGTTCTGTTTCTGATTTTCATTAATGCTTGAACGTCCAGGTTTTGGAATATTTACAACATTGCCAGTTTCTCTAAATTTAGACTCTACCTTACTGATTGTTGATTGGCTGATAGGGCGATCTGGATATTTTTCATTAAATAAATCGCAAACTTCCTGCTGAGTTCTAGTCATATTACCGCATCCGATAAGAATTAAAATTTCAATTCTTACAACTTTAAATTGAATAATAATTTCTATGTCGCTTACAATACTTATTAGAAAGTCGGTGTGACAATGACACTTTGCAAAGATTTTCACCTACGTGATCCATAAAAGAACTATGGAATTCGAAAAACTAAACTTGATATACTCGCGACAAGAATTCAGACGACTTACGTCATACGAACAAATGAATAATTCACTATATTTTCATCAAAATATTTAAGAAACTGCAACTGATAGTAATAAAACTATATACTACACTAAAAGTTTGCATTATATATTGCACTAAATTGCAAAAAATTATTATTTTTAACGCGACCAAATATCGAAAATTACGTTGCCAATAAAAACAAATGTGTAACGTCAGCCGTGACGTAAGACGTCTGAATTCTTGACGCGAGTATAACGTTTTTGCTTTATTTTAATTGATTTACGTTTTCTAACATTCAATCGTCATTTACTCGAAAACTTTCCTATGTAAGAGGGCAAAATTTTAATACTGTCTGATAGAGAATTAAACGATCTTTCAGAATCAAAGAAAAAAATATGGTGTTGCCAATTAAAGAAAAATCGATGACGTCATTACTCGAAAACAAATGACATTTTTTAAATTAAAAATCGATCTGTTCGAGGATTTTTCCCAAAAAATAATTGTTTCGTTTTTATTGAATTTACTCTATATTTTTGGCGCATACTGTATGTTAAACTAGGCAGTAAAATACAAGACAGCCGATTCTATTAAAGCAGTCAAGGCATTAAATCTACTTTCCAGCCAAGTTAAACACATAATTATTTCGCCGATCAATTTTATCATAATAGCAAACAAAGCTATTATTTTATGTTATTAAAAATTGTATGATTCTTCGTTCATGAATAATAACAATTTCATCAGATCGTCTGTGCTTGCTATGGTTTTCTTTTCACTCTTCATTGCCCATTCGACTGCTTAAAACGTTACATTTCTCGACAAAAATTAAATGCGGCGGTTGCGAATCAAGGGGCAGGTCTCCAGGTCTAATTGAAGAGGACATGGCTATTGGCTTTCGTGAGATTTAAAAAAGTAGGGTATAACACAGTCCATTTGGACACAGTTACTTTTACTATACAATAATAGTTATTTGTTTAACTAGGCGGTAAAGTACAAATTAAATGCCGCAGCAGGTATTAAAGCACGAAGGCATCAAATCTACTTTACTGCGGTACTTGCAAATCAAGGGGCAGGCCTCCGGGTCTAATTGAAGAAGATATTGCTACTGGCTTTTTTGATGTTATGCGTTTGTATATATTGTTTTAATGTCAGTGACCTCTGACATCGTTCTGTCAAAATTACGACATTTTTTTTTAAAAAATCTATTTTTTACAACGGAATTGGAAAAAATTTGTATGATATGAATTTCTGTAGATCAGTGATCACCTCCTTATAAATATGACCCCTACTGAAAATTATACAACTCTGAAATATGATTTTTTTCCCAGGAATTTACTCAAGTTCAGCAAAACAGTACGTACGTAATAAATAAACATTAAAACTGCTTTGTAGTAAATATTACTATTATTGATTTAAAAGTTATTTATACTTACACGACACTCTCACACATTCCAGTTTGAAAATCGCGGGGGCTTACCTGCAAAAGAGAGAAAATATGAGTGGATATTGTCAAAAAAAAAAGAAACAAAATAATATGCCTGTGTGACAGCATAATTTCATCAAGGCATCCGTGCGGCGGTAAGGAACGAAATTAGTGCTTTGCTTCATCTGTACAAAAAGCGCAAAAACGTGTATGAATGGGGGCTTTATTTCTCTAATCAAGACACTATATCGCCGAAACCCACATCAAACGCGGGGCGGTTATTTTGAGGCAGGCGGGAGTCCCGCGTACATCTGCTTTATGTTCCGAACACTGCAATATTTGCAGGAATAAATTGCCCGAGTTACACTCGAAAACATGCGTGGGGGAGAACGGGGAACCTTTCTTTTCGCCTGAATAATTCTTTGCTTGGATATTTCCCATAACTGTGAATATTTAAATAGATACAGTCGCACGGGACTATTTGTATTTTTATATGTATATTTTTTCATTACGTATTAACAATATTGTGCGAAATTAACTATTACATCAACAATATATATACAGTATGCGCCAGAAGTATGGAATAAATTCAATAAAAACGAAACAATTATTTTTTGGGGAAAAATCCTCGAACAGGTCGATTTTTAATTTAAAAAATACATATTTTAGCGTAAAATGCGATTTTCAAATGTCATTTGTTTTCGAGTAATGACGTTATCGATTTTTTTTTTAAATGGCAACACCATATTTTTTTCCTTGATTCTGAAAGATCGTTTAATTCTCTATCAGACAGTACTGAAATTTTGCCCTCTTACATAGGAAAGTTTTCGAGTAAATGACGATTGAATGTTAGAAAACGTAAATCAATTAAAATAAAGCAAAAACGTTATCAAGTTTAGTTTTTCGAATTCCATAGTTCTTTTATGGATCACGTAGGTGAAAATCTTTGCAAAGTGTCATTGTCACACCGACTTTCTAATAAGTATTGTAAGCGACATAGAAATTATTATTCAATTTAAAGTATTATGGCACATTTAACTGTTACTCAAAGAATTGAAATTTTAATTCTTATCGGATGCGGGAATATGACTAGAACTCACCAGGAAGTTTGCGATTTATGTAATGAAAAATATCCAGATCGCCCTATCAGCCAATCAACAGTCAGTAAGGTAGAGTCTAAATTTAGAGAAACTGGCAATGTTGTAAATATTCCAAAACCTGGACGTCCAAGCATTAATGAAAATCAGAAACAGAACATTTTGATAAGTGTGGTGGTTAATCCTCATAATTCTTCACGATTGGTTGCATTAAACAATGACACTAGTCAGAGCACAGTGCTACGTATCTTGAGGAAGGAAAAATATCATCCCTACAAAATTCAACTTGTGCAGGAACTCAATGAAGATGATCCCGATCGCCGCTTACACTTTTGCGAAATTCTAATGGATTTATGTCAAGGAAATAGAAATTTACACCGGCAAATACTTTTTTTAGATGAGGTCACATTTTGTCTGAATGGTACAGTAAACCGTCAAACTTGCGGATATTGGAGTCGGGAAAATCCTCATTGGATGGCAGAGACACATACCCAACACCCTCAGAAATTAAATGTGTGGGCTGGAATAGTTGACGACAGAATAGTAGGGCCTTTCTTCTTTGAAGGAACCCTTACAGGACAAAGATATTTAGAGTTTCTAGAAAATGAACTTGTTCCAGCCCTTGCAGTAATTTTTCCTAACGATAATGACCCTGACATTCCTGACGATACCATATGGTTTCAGCAAGACGGTGCATCTCCGCACTATGCGCGCCCTGCACGAGATTTTTTGGACAACTGTTTTACTGGGAGGTGGATCGGCAGACGCGGACCGACAGAATGGCCTGCAAGATCGCCAGATCTTACACCTCTTGACTATTTTTTATGGGGATACTTGAAGTCAAAAGTGTACATTAATAAACCACGTAATTTAGAAGAACCTCAAAATCGCATTCGGGACGAAATACGCAGAGTTACCCCAGAAATCATTCATAATGTGCAAGAAGAATTTCTTCACAGACTTGCGCATTGTCAAGAAGTTGGTGGATGGCAATTCGAACATTTAATTTAAGTATAAAATTTAATCAATTGTATTTTATTTTACATACCTCAGAATTGTTACTTTTTTATGGATAAAATTTACGTTTTCTAACATTCAATCGTCATTTACTCGAAAACTTTCCTATGTAAGAGAGAAAAATTTTAGTACTGTCTGATAGAGAATTAAACGATCTTTCAGAATCAAGGAAAAAAATATGGTGTTGCCATTTAAAAAAAATCGATGACGTCATTACTCGAAAACAAATGACATTTGAAAATCGCATGTTACGCTAAAATATGTATTTTTTAAATTAAAAATCGACCTGTTCGAAGATTTTTCTCAAAAAATAATTGTTTCGTTTTTATTGAATTTATTCCATACTTTTGGTGCATACTGTATATATATTGTGTAGGCATACACGTTGGACACCAATTTTTATGTATAGGCACCCACACTGTACGCTAAATGACTGTGTTGATACAGGAGAAATTTATTATATGAATTTGTAATGTATTATTATGTAAATTAGTATGTGAATAAAAAAAAATTTTTGTTGAGCGTCAATAAATATTATAAAAAAATTCTTCCTTATAGATGCGAAGTTTTTGTAAAGTTTAATATTTTCTATCACTTTCCTCATAAAACTGTCATGGTAGGTTGTCAGAAGTTGAAAAAAAAAACTTATTAACACCACACAATAATGAAAGTAGCAATACTATTTGCACTGCTTTGCAAAATTTTTTAAAAGTTGAGATTTTTCCGCCAAAAATAATTATCCGTGAATTTCGCGTCCATGAGGACAAGGCGTAAGTGTGATATCCACGGAGTGCGCATCAGGTTGGCGTAAGTGGTGCTGGTGGGCCATCTCCGTCCAAAAGAACGGCATTCTAATTTGTAAAGAGTATGGAATAGGGGCACAATTAAAGTAAACTGTGCTAGGTTCAGTCGACGTCAACTTATTTTTGATAATTTTGTGTGCTTTGAATTTTTCTCACGGTTAACTAACTATCATTTTTATTATCTAACGCCTCGAAATTAACAAAAACTTTTATATCACTGTTTCTACTAAAAATAATGGATGTAATGCAATTATGTTTGTCATTTTCGTACATTTTTTATATCTGGTCGCTTTCAAATTTAATACGCCTGTGTTGTTATTCGCACGCTTCGCCAGTCGCGCTTGTCTACAAGCTAGCGATTAGTTACTCTCTAGATTTTCGGTAATATAAATCAATTTTCCTATAATTTCTATCAAGTCATATGCTCACTGATACCAAACATTTAAGTATACTAATGAACAATTCCATAAACAAAGCTATATTCAATAATTATCTACAATAAAAATTACTCTAGCTAAATTTACTGTAAAAAAATTAATATTTGATTTAATGAAAATATTCTATAATATTAGTACTTAAGTTCACTTTTGAAACTGTGGGAACTGAGGTCTGATCTATTTTTGCATTTTTAGGATTGCTTTTTCTTCTTCTTTAGGTTATATTAACACAGGATTATCTTAAACCTTTGACACACTGCTATATACAGAGAAATGTGTAAAAATCTATAACACTGTGTGTAAACCGATTAAGTTGTGCTTTTTTGAATTAAAATGTGTAATTACTATTGTTTTTTTTTTCAGGATAACTAGTACTCGCACTCTTTATCAATGGGCATAAAATGAATAGTATTTTTTTGAAATTCCCACCATATATAATAATTTAATGTAAATTTAAACGATGTTATTGTAAGCTGCAAAAAACGTTGCTCTGTAAGCGAGATTTGTCAGTAATTTAGATGTTTCCGTGTTAATAGTTTTACACACTATGGCGTTTTACACAAACTGTGTAAAAATTCCTAGTACTGAACTGTGTAATATTTAATAGAGATGTGTTAAAAGTACACCATTTTGTGTAAGCTTAACACACCTCTAGAGTCTATATCCCTATTCCTGACTGATCACAACACCGCAGCTGTAGTATATCAGCTATTCCAGCACATATCACAACGTCATGTGAGCCGTGAAACGGTGTTAAGCACTTAGCTAACTATAAAAAATATTGCTAATAATGGCGATAAAGTTAAAACTAATTACTTTACTACTAAAAAAAATATTAGGAGTTCACTCTCTTTTAGATTAATCTGTAATCTGATTTTCTCGTACGTTTAAAGAAAGAAAATGATATGTCCAGATCACTACCAGTCAGCTTTCGTAAGCTCCTATCATGTAGTGCTCAAAATATATCTTTTTTTACACAGTACTGCGTTCTTTTGTGTTAAAATGCGTAATTATTGTTTTACAGCGTATCACTCTATTTTGACCTGATTAATCCGCTATTAAATTGCGTTTCTAATCAAACATCCTGTACAACAATTCCGCATGTGGCGATTCCTCGACATATTTCCGTCACGTTCTCCATTCTTACATAGACTGCACAATCCCCACTCCCCACATGCACTCGATGACAAATAGCCTGATCCGCGACATCTCGCCTATTCCATCGGCATTTCCTTGTGCGACTTGATCACTGAGTACGTCTGCGGAGCGACAGTTTTTCCGCTCCCCTAAACCCCCAGGACAAATACATATGAGAGAGGAACATGATGTTGTCGGAGACCCGATAAGGAAACGATGAGACAATGCCAAATGTTATCGCCTGGGCGAAAGTAGATTGAAATCCACCCCTTTAAACTATAAATGTATGCAATTTTCGCGACAAGCCATGCGAAAAACTGTTTCCAATAATGCCCCGGAATATTGTGCTTTGTTTTTGTAATGCCCTTCGCGATGTCTCCGAGTTGTGATATTTTTTTTTTGTTTAAGCGCACGCGGATGAGTATTTCGCAGCTTTTATTATCTATCGTTGCGAGCGATAAAGTTTTAGGGTTTTCTGTACCGTCTACCGACCATTTATTTATAGAGGGTAATTGAGAAATCGTAACACGTTACGGATTGAGAAGAAAATGAAGGAGAATTTGTATTAACAATAGAAACGATTCGCGTCAAATAATTTGTAGTTTATATCATTACACTGCGAAAGTTTTGATGTAATAGTAAATTACATACCGAGGTGGAAAGTGTCTCATTCTTGTCAAAAGAATATGATGGTTAACCATTTCTCGAGACAAGAATTAAACTTTTCACCGAGGTTTGTATACTATTTTATTTACAACCATACCTTTTAAATGCCAAGTGATGGTTTGTGTAACAAAAATAAATACGTGAGAGATTGACAAAGGAAGATCGCTGTATAACCAGATCACAGATAAAAAAATGTCAAGTTGGCATTTTGCTGGAATAGTCAAACATATAAACTTAAATTAGTTGCATTTTTGACAGATTGTCATCGAAAAAGTATTTTGGAAAACAATGACAGATTTAGAAGAAATTATTTGTATTCCTCCTCAACTGAGAGAAGCCGCTGAAAGTTTGGAAAAAAATTTGCTACCTAAGAAGAGTCGTGCAAGGTACGATAAAGTTTATGATGTTTTCAAGAGTTGGGAGATGAAAATCTTCCACCATAGAGGAAGGGTACGTCGGCAAGTCTACAGATTCTCAGGTTAAAATTGCCATAAAAATATCTGGCAAAACGCCAAACTCTAGTACTAAAAACATTACCATTTCTACGCAGAACGTTCAGCATGGATTAACAATTTCTGTTGCCGCTTATAACCAATAGAATGTTAGAATTAATTTAGTAAAATATTTGTAATACTTAATGTGAATAAAATTGGTGGAAAATGTTTTGATGTATTTAATTCCAATTTAGTTATTTATTAAGACATATTACAAACTAGAACAAATCTTGTTAAATATTTTGTTAGAAAACTTGTTTATTTGAAAGCAATTGTATTTTTTTAATAAATTTTTGCTTAATGTTACCAATAATGTAAATTTGGTTGCCTAACGTTCGTGATCACGTTGGTTTCGGACAGTGTTGAAGGCACTGTATATTGTAAAGCATTGTGCCTCAAATATACTTATAATAATATCAAATCTTAACGTAATTAAAATAAAAAATATCCCAATGGTTATTCATAACATTTGCGTTACTTGAATATAAATTATAAAGATTGTACTATTCCAAAGAATATCACAATATTCCCTACATTCAATTTACTATTCGCCATTCAATTCATCATGTTGTGTATTCAAAAAGCCAACACAATAAAATACGCTGCATTTTATCCGGTAATATTATGCACACGCTAACAGCACGTTGCTCTATCACGTAATAACTAGGAAGATAGATGGCAATAGCACCGCACCGTCTTCTAAAGAGGATAAATATCCTCATTGTTGCCAGACACAATAGAGGCTTGATGAGAGCAAATCAGCTGGCTCTGTAACACTCTATGAGCCCTGGCTGGTTTGTAAAAAGGATACAAAACACGACGTACGGTCTATGTGATTAACGTTTTTCCCATATGTCTGCCAACAGTAATTACACAGGGTAACTATGACTAAGTACATACATTTTAACCGCGTGTTCAAGAAGGCCTAAAAGACAATAAAAAAATTATTCCAGAATTTTAGCACGATATTTAAAAAATTGGGCAAAACTCTTTTTGCCTACGGAAAGTCGGCGCCTACGATAAGCATCGACTGAGATGACTTAGATCCATATACAGTATGCGCCAAAAGTATGGAATAAATTCAATAAAAACGAAACAAGTATTTTTTGGGTAAAATGCTCGAACAGGTCGATTTTTAATTTAAAAAATACATATTTTAGCTTAAAATGCGTTTTTCAAATGTCATTTGTTTTCGAGTAATGACGTCATCTATTTTTTTTTAAATGGCAACACTATATATTTTTTCCTTGATTCTGAAAGATGGTTTAATTCTCTATCAGACAGTACTAAAATTTTGGCCTCTTACATAGGAAAGTTTTCGAGTAAATGACGATTGAATGTTAGAAAACGTAAATCAATTAAAATCATCACGTAGGTGAAAATATTTGCAAAGTGTCATTGTCACACCGATTTTCTAATAAGTATTGTAAGCGACATAGAAATTATTATTCAATTTAAAGTATTATGGCACATTTAACTGTTACTCAAAGAATTGAAATTTTAATTCTCATCGGATGCGGGAATATGACTAGAACTCAGTAGGAAGTTTGCGATTTATTTAATGAAAAATATCTAGATCGTACTATCAGCCAATCAACACTCAGTAAGGTAGAGTCTAAATTTAGAGAAACTGGCAATGTTGCAAATATTCCAAAACCTGGACTTCCAAGCATTAATGAAAATCAGAAACAGAACATTATGATAAGTATGGTGGATAATCCTCATAATTCTTCACGATTGGTTGCATTTAACAATGACACTAGTCAGAGCACAGTGCTACGTATCTTGAGGAAGGAAAAATATCATCCCTACAAAATTTAACTTGTGCAGGAACTCAATGAAGATGATCTCGATCGTCGCTTACACTTTTGCGAAATTCTAATGGATTTATGTCGAGGAAATAGAAATTTACACCGGCAAATACTTTTTTCAGATGAGGCCACATTTTGTCTGAATGGTACAGTAAACCGTCAAACTTGCATATATTGGAGTCGGGAAAATCCTCATTGGATGGCAGAGGCACATACCCAACACCCTCAGAAATTAAATGTGTGGGCTGGAATAGTTGACGACAGAATAGTAGGGCTTTTCTTCTTTGAAGGAACCCTTACAGGACAAAGATATTTAGAGTTTCTAGAAAATGACCTTGTTCCAGCCCTTGCAGTAATTTTTCCTAACGATAATGACTGACATTCCTGACGATACCATATGGTTTCAGCAAAACGGTGCACCTCCGCACTATGCGCGCCCTGTACGAGATTTTTTTACAATTGTTTTCCTGGGAGGTGGATCGGCAGAAGCGGACCGATAGAATGGCCTGCAAGATCGCCAGATCTTACACCTCTTGACTATTCTTTATGGGGATACTTGAAGTCAAAAGTGTACATTAATAAACCACGTAATTTAGAAGAACTTCAAAATCGCATTCGGGACGAAATACGCAGAGTTACCCCAGAAATCATTCATAATGTGCAAGAAGAATTTCTTCACAGACTTGCGCATTGTCAAGAAGTTGGTGGATGGCAATTTGAACATTTAATTTAAGTATAAAATTTAATCAATTGTATTTTATTTTACATACCTCAGAATTGTTACTTTTTTATGGATAAAATTTACGTTTTCTAACATTCAATCGTCATTTACTCGAAAACTTTCCTATGTAAGAGGGCAAAATTTTAGTACTGTCTGATAGAGAATTAAAGGATCTTTCAGAATCAAGGAAAAAAAAATGGTGTTGCCATTTAATAAAAAATCGATGACGTCATTACTCGAAAACAAATGACATTTGAAAATCGCATTTTACGCTAAAATATGTATTTTTTAAATTAAAAATCGACCTGTTCGAGGATTTTTCCCAAAAAATAATTGTTTCGTTTTTATTGAATTTATTCCATACTTTTGTCGCATACTGTATAAGTCTTCGACCAAAAGATGATAGGTTTTGCATTAAATATCAACATGGACATTGTCATCGTGTTGTAATGAGCATATATAAAATTTCAAACGCCTCAAAAGATGTTGCGCTGTTTTTCAATTTGCCAAATCCACATGAATATACAGACCATAGCCTTAGAAAAACCTCGGCAACTGTCTTAATTGACAACGATGGAGATATTACAATAATTCAAATGGAATTAGAAATATTGGTAATAAAAATATTTTTACACAAGATTATTCACGTAAAACTTTAGCAAGAAGAGATAGACATAATTAGATACACAATGTACGATTTGCCTTGCTGAAATACGAGTATAAATACCTATTTTTAGCCTCGACAATGATTGTATTATTTTCAAGTAAGACAGTTTTAGATACGCTGACAAGTAATTAGACGAAAAATCAGGTTCCGATTTCGTTCTATTTCAAGATACGTGCTATTTTAAGAGAAACTTCTCTAGGTACACTTCAGTAAGAGGTGATTCATTATAAATAACCCCCCTTGCTATACAGCTTGTAAAAATTAAACCGAAAAAAATACATTTCAGTGTCTAGTTTTTATTTAAATTGCCATTTCATCACTTCCACATTTCTTTTTGTGTGAATAATGATTACACGTTTTTGGCTCCAATGTTTTTAAAACAGATTAACATCTTATCTACAACGCAGAATGCGTGTAGCAATTAATTTTCTGTACATGTAAATTGTAGCAGAGGATATTTTTAATACAACTGTTCGTGGAAATACATTATAAATGGTTTCCTGTGTAAATTTTACAAGTTCTGTCAAATGAATATTTATATAGTTAAATACGTATCATTTAAAAGTGTTCGGGTACCTATTATTTCAGCTTTCGTGATTTGTTTTTATCGAAAGCATGTTTTGCGTAATAGTGTATAACGTTTTTCGCACAATCGCATTTATCAAATAAAATAATAAAAAAAAATATTTTGATTGCTGAAATGGCGTGGCCTATCTAGCGTGTTTTGAATTTATTTTGTTGGAAACCAAAAAAACAATTTAAAGTTTGAACAATTTTGTGTTTTGTTGTCAAAACTGTGCTTATAATGGCTGATAAAGATTCGGACATTGAAGAATCGTATCAAATAGGTTGTGGGTCATTAATTCCCACAAAATCAAAGGTGAGGTATGAAAAAGTCTATGATGCCTTCAGGAAATGGTTGAACGAGAAGAAAGCGGAGATATCTGAAAAAACTTTGCTGGCTTATTTTATTCAGAGAAATTTAAGATTGAATTCTCCGGCAAGCTTATGGGCGTAGTACTCTATGCTTAAAAGTACGATCAACTTAAATAATGTTCTCGATATATCGCAATTTAAGAAGTTAATAGCATTTTTAAAGAAGAAAAATATTGGACATAATGGGAAAAAGTCAAAGGTACCAGAGAAGAGATGAACAAATTCCTGCTGGAAGCCCCCGATGAAACATATATTATGATAAAACCAGTGATGATAATAGGAGTCGCTGTGGCTCTTAGGCGTGATGAACTTATAAAGATGACTGTTGATGATATTACCGATGAAGGTTCAGTTGTCATTGTTAAAGTGCCTGATACCAAAACAAATTTAGTCGAATTTTCACAATCACTGACAAGGCCAATGAAAAAGTCCCTTTTTGACGATTTTGCGAAAATAAACAGGCTTAAACCTAATGAGACTAACTCTCGTCGATTTTTCTACTCAGTTCGTCAGGGAAAATGTGTAAATCAACTTGTGGGTATAAATACATTGGGACAAATACCACAAAAAAAATGCCGAACATTTAAAACTGCAAGATCCAAAATCCTATACTGGACATGCTTTTATAAGGACGTCGGCGACTTTGTTAGCAAATACTGGAGTTGATATTATGGCACAACGTCATGGAAGCTGGAAGTTTTAGTGACAACATTAATGTATTATTTGACTAACAGAAAATGCAATTTTAGGTCTTCTGGTGTCGCTGAAGGATATGTGGCAGATTCTTTAACAAAGAAAATAGAGTTTGCTGATAAGATTTTACATACCAACAGCGGCAGTGACAATGAATTTGACTCCATTCCAGTGTTTGACGACAGAACTACTGGTAATATAGAAAATTCAATTACTGTAAAAGCAATAGATAAAAACGAGGGAACACTATTACATTTAAGAATTGTACAAGTTGTACATTTAATTTTTACAATAAATGAGCCCATCCTTTGTTGGTGAAAAGAATTACTGATTTTTATTTACCGCATTAATACTGTTAATAAAGGAGCTGATTCTAAAACGATTAAATGGAGTGGTGGATGGACAAGCTCGTCTGTAGCAGAAAGTTATGATGAGGCGTCCATATATGGACGCATTTCGAGGCTAAAAAATAATTTTATTAATTTCCTTATATATCCTTAATAAAACACGTTCATACAACTATTTTATAAGATTATAATTAGAAGTCATTTGCCTAAGTATACAACTCTTTCACAATATGTTTACAATCCTTATATATAATTTTTTTAAATGTTGCATAACGTATTATAATACTTTTATAAAAAATTTAAAGAACTGAAAATTATTTGTTCTATAAAACACGTTGTAAAAACTATTATAAAACAATATTATACAATTACTTTCTTCAGAAACAAAATTATGGTAATTATTTGCTCTATAAAATCAAACTGTTCGTTAATTAACGCAATTCGATAGTTATAAAATAATTCGCTTCTTTTAAAGTTCCATTTTGCTAGTTGGGTATCTAACAAACTTGATATTGCAAGGAAAATATAGCTTTTTCTTACAAGAAGTTACTTGAGCAAATTCTTCACAAACTTCGGCAGATGTTATGCGTTCCGAAAATGATGGCAGCAATATTACAAGGGTTGTTAACGGAAAAGAAATGATAAAACTAAATAAGAAATGTCTATTACTATAAATGTTAATGTTAATAAGTAAATTATTATTTTTTCATTATTCTACTAGTGAATTAAAGTTACTTTAATCTACAAGTGGATAAAGTATCACCTTAGACGGATCATATGTGCGGATAACGGTGACTGTGGATAAAAAATATTATAATTTTTTGAAATCTATTAATAGTCACAAATTTACATTCAATCCAACTGCATCATCAGACTGAAGACCGAAGCGAAAGAGCAACGGCAAGGCAGTTTGGCCCTTCCTGTTCCTGCCCACGGCCCATTCCGGCGACAAAAGGCGTGTCGGGAGACACTGCCCCCCGCTTTCCGCTACAAGAGAACGACTCCGCTCTAGAATTCTTTCACCGTACCGAATTAGACAGAACCGCAGCCCACAAACATCTCCAACGACAGCTTTAAAAATGATGTCTTCGACTCGTTACCTGATACTCCTCGGAGAAGCTAAATCAAGTGTCAACACATGACAGCGACGCCAAGAAATTCGGTACACTGAAAGAAGTGAACACTCATATTTTAATAAAACGTGTAAACTTTACACCTTTAATGATATAAATAACACTGAAATTTGTAAAAGTTACACATTAACATTTGTTATATTAAGACAGTGGATTGCGTTAAACATTTAAAAACATACAGAAAAATGTGTAAAAATATACATAATCGCGTGTGGGGTTAACACATTAAAATAAAATCGTAAATTCTAAAAAATATACTAAATTTGAGTCACATTTAGCAATAATGCGATAAAACTATACCATTCCGTGCAAAGTTAACACACTTTTGTGTGTTATATATCCCTATTGATTGTGTCGCGTTGTTGTGTTCAGTAATTCTCGTTCGCGGTGTTCAAATGTATATGGATGGATATTTAAATTTGAATTCAGGTTTGATCAAAGAAAACGGTAAGTACTAATACAATAAAATAAACTAAAATTTGTAAAAGTTATACATTAACATTTGTTATATTAACACAGTGGATTGTGCTAAACCTTTAACATACTACTACATGCAGATGTAAAAATATACATAATCGCGTGTGGGATTAACACATTAACATAGGATTGTAAATCCAGAAAATATACTAAATGTGAGTCATATATAGCAATAATGTGATAAAACTATACCATTCCGTGTAAATTCAACACATCTTTGTGTGTGATATATCCCTATTGATTGTGTCGCGTTGTTGTGTTCAGTACTTCTCGTTCGCGGTGTTCAAATGTATATGGATGGATATTTAAATTTGAATTGAGGTTTGATCAAAGAAAACGGTAAGTACTAATACAATAAAATAAACTAAAATTTGTAAAATTTATACATTAACATTTGTTATATTAACACAGTGGATTGTGTTAAACATTTAACAACATACATAAAAATGTGTAAAAATATACATAATCGCGTATGGGATTAACACATTAACATAGGATTGTGGTTGTTTGTGTTAAAATATGTAATTATCTTATTGGGTATCAAAACAATAAAATAATACCATTATTCGCTTCAAACTCAATTTACTCGAAAATCGTTGCGAGTATCGATTCAAATTAAGACGGTTTTCACCGCAAAAATCTTTAAAAACCATTAATTGTAAAATAATTTCCTCTTTTTACTCCAATAAACTGAAAGCCTATGATTTGAACAACGAAAGATGAAATAGCTCATGTTATTCAACATAAAAAGTTATGGATATTTTGTATATTTCGTCTATATTTTCGACTGTTTTATTGATAACATAAAAAATCAGTTTCACTTGAGCCCGTTCTAGGGCATGTAACCTCCTAAGCATGCATTTTAAACCATATGATAATATAAACTTTTTGGCTTATTTTAATGAGTAAAATAAGTAGTTTAATGTAAAATCAGATGGCAAAATTTTATAAATACCTCAAGTAAAACCCTCTATCTGGACGTAACCAACAGAAGTGTCGCCGTAATTTTCATGAGCTGATCTATATGTAACAAAGAAATAAGTTATCCGTAAGTTCACCACATCACCACTAATGATTGTGGTGATATAAATGGAAAAGACACTTGCTTGCTTTGGCTTCCCCTACCTGCTACACTAATGAAATTGGGATTCGCACAAATGAAATTCTTAAATAAAGTAAATTAAATTATGCAACTCTTTCGTCACCGCGGAATTTGCTCCGCATTACCTACACAGTATTTACACTAACTATGAACCAAAATTACAACAAAACCACAAGAAATAGACGCCTGCTCTCATAATCAACACTGCCCCTGTATCTACGGAAACAAAAACCGCGCTGAACGTCGAGTGACGTCACGCCTGTAACATCGCGTTTTCAGTCACATGGTATTGTTTACATTCTATGGTACTTGATTTATTTTAATATTTTAGTATGTGATTATTGCTGCCAGACGCATATTTCAATCTATCAACATGTTTGAAACATTACCCTGTAATACATTTCATTTCATACTGTACTGTAATGAGTTATTTCCCGGATTCATTTAAGTCCGGGAAATAACTCATTACAGTACTGAGTCCGGAAAATGTTTACTTCCCGGACTTCTTTAAAAAAACACAATATTCACATTTTCTAAAGATTTTATCTTTAAAACTACAAAATCAAGCCTATAAAAACTAATTATAATTATAATTAACAGTAACTGTGCAATGTGAATTTCCTTGCAGGCTGAATGCAGGAATACCTTTAGAGACAGAATCTTCACTAGACACGGTAGTGGTGGTGGATATAGTTTGTTGCTTGGTCTGAAGAACCTGTATAAAGTTTTCTCCATTTTGAATCATCCTGGCTGCTTTTGTTTTGTTTTCTAAGGAATCTTCAATGTATTGTTCCACAACAGATGAGATTTTCCATGCACCATGACGCTTCAGTGTTGATAAATCAGCTCCCGCATTCGCCAAAAAAAGTGGCAGATGTTCTGCGGAAACAATGCCCCGTATATTTTTCTGGGTGTTTCAACTTCAAATATTCCGCAATTTTTTTTGGTGCCCCCCAATGGTATGTATGCCCGCTCTTTAGGAAGCACATGTTCCTCTTCTATAACCCAAAAAAAGAAAATCTTCCTTCATATTTTTAGGTCGGAGCTTAACGTATTCTCTGAATATTTCCAGAAAGTTTATTCACTCAATACAGTGAATACCCGTTTTGTATTCGTCTTAGAAATGGGATAGTTATAATTAGTTTGGTGCCATAATCTTCAATGTCTTTTAGGGTCATATGGCATAACTCTTCTCGCCGACAACCACCAGCAATGCCTATCATTGCGATTACCTGTAATAATAGAGAAAATGGTTTAAAACTGATTGTCAAATTGATGAAATTTCGACTAACGAAACCAAGAAATGTATTTTTTGTAATTAATTGACATTGAGTACCTATATCATTCAAGATGCACATTGTTTAATTCAAAACTAATGAAAAGGTTAAACTTGTTTACCTTCATCAAAAGATACTCTTCTGATGGGGCTTCCTTCATGAATCTATCAACTTCTTCTCTTTTGATTTATTTGCCTGATGACCAACTGCTTGCCTTTTTAAGAAAGCCACCAGTTTTGGATATTTTGAAATATCACCTCCTTCTTTTACCTTCAGCATAGACTTGAGCATCGAATATTTTGCCCACATTGTCGCAGGATTCATCTTTTTGGAGATATCCAAGAAGTACGCCAAAAGGATATTCTCATTCAGGCCGCTTTCCACCTTATAGGTTTTTTTCCACACGTTGAAGAGCTGGTATTCCTTCTCATAACGAGCAGAAGACTTCGTAGGCACCAATTTACTGGTTGCTTCAGCACATTTTAGCTCGATTTCTTCCATTTTTTACAAAAATTATCACAAAATACGCACGGGATGACAAACTGTCAAATTTGTTATTTTTGTTTTTACATCACTAAGCTAAATCAAAAGCTATCCGATAAAACAAGAATCGAAACCACGCTAACACCTACATACAGGCAGGTTATGTAAAATGAAACATTAAAATTTAATTTTTAATACAACACAGTATGAAATAAAACGTTGTACGATACACGGCCGTGAAATGTCATTAAAGTACTCGTCTAGAAATTCCTGACTCAGCTCCTTCGTCGCCTCGTCCGTAAACATCTAGACTTGTACTTTAATATACCATTTCCCGGTCTTGTAACGTAAATAACTATTAAAACAATATAAAATTCATTCAACTTCCCCATTGTGTAAAACATTCGAGATGTTCACGATGCTTCTTTCATTATTGTGACTGTTTAAATAGAGACAAAAATGAGTCAGTTTTAGTTGAGATAGTGGTGATTAAATTACAGCTTCTCGATAGAGTAGCTTTGTGCAAGTAAAAGTAATAGTTGAAGGGAGTTAATATGTTATTAAACGAAACATCCATGTGTCTAAATTTTTCTGAGTGTAACGCCGGCCAAATATTGTCCGTATTAATATTCGTTATTTCCGTCTAATTTAACTGGATCATTTATTTGGAAAGTCGTTAAGTTTTCACTAGGGTCTTATTTATGACGCCGTGGCAACACCTCCTCCCTTTTTTTAAACATCCAAAACGTTTTGTTTTGGTTTTTATGTGTGCACGGAAATACCCAGTCGCGTTACATTATAGAATTCTAAATAGTCATGTCGAAAGTCAAAACATCTGGCATTAGCCGGGATTCACGGAGACTGGGTATAAATCAAAATTTAATTGGTTGTGTTTCCAAAATAACTTTCCCACTGTCATAATCGTTTTGCTTGTCGTTTTTATGCGCGTGTGTTTGGTATGTAAAGAGAAATTAAGTTCCTGTGAAGATATTGGTGGGTTTACAAATTGGTCACGCCTAGAATATCTCCTTTAGTTTAATATAGCTAGTTTATAGGTATACAATCTCCTCTTAAAATTAACTTTTTGAAAAGACAGTTTAATCTACAAGAAAACACACGCCCATTAACATCACTTTAAAGAGAGAGGATTAAATGCTAAATTTAAAATATTTTAAACAACAAACATTTTAAAACATATTTCGTGAACTGGAATATGTAAACTGTAATTTTAGAAAATATTGAAATTGATGCATGTAAAAATGTATTTACTAAATTTAGTTATGAACAAGAATGTTTCATTATTGCACAAAAAAAATATATTTTTACATAATTTGTTGAATGGTATAGAAAATGACCTAAAACATTTTCTGTTGCATTGTCAAATAGTTTCTGTTTACATACGAGGTGTGATCAAAAAGTTACGAGAATTTTGTAATATCTCGGGTTGTATTAATCCGATTCGCCCAATATTTTCGTTATTGTGAAACTGCAAAAGTATTGGGAACAACCCTATACCATTGTGACAAGGTTTAATAATGAGGTGGTGTATACGATCCAGAGAAATCCCCAAGCAAAGATGAAGATTCTCCAAACAATTTTATTTAGACATGTTAGACTTACACCAGGTTACTACTCGTAAAACAAAATAGTTGCAATGGAATCATATGTTGGGATACACAGTTAGAAGCAACGTCATATTTACTATACGTTCATTTTGACGGCATAAAAATAATTCTACGACCACACTCAAATCATGCTATTTCTATTTTATATGCTCAACGAATACTTAACGATCCTAGAATTCGCGAAGATTTAGCATAGATACGATTCAATTATTAATTATACCTTCAGTTATTTGCCGTCTTCAAGCAAGTGTGACAGCATCAGGGTATTCAATAAATAACGCAGTATACAGGGTGAATCTTAAATAAGTACAAATATTTTAACCAGCAGTATAGTTTTGTGTGTAGAACACATAATTAATAGTTTTTTTACAAAAAAATCAGAAATAAAAAAGTGAAATTTTAAATAAATTTCGTAATTTTTCAGTAGAAAACTTGTTGAGGACCGCTGGCCTAGACCGACCCTTCATACTTTTATGAGTCATAGTGACTGAACGTGTGGTTCACAGTGTTGCCAGTATTACACAAATGTCTTTGCTTCAAGGAAGAAAAAATCTCAACTTTTAGCGAATTTTGTCAAGTGTAACATTTTATATTATTTTTTATTATCAAACTGTCATTGACTGTCATGACAGATTATCGGAAGCCCAAGTCAAACTTGTTAACCCCACATAATGCATGAAAATAGCAATAAAATTTGCTAAAAGTTGACATTTTTTCCATTTTAAATAAAAAACGCGTGCATAGTTTTTCGTTATTCTTCAGAAAATAACTTAAGGAAATTGTGTTTTGTGTCCCTTTCTAACAGTGTACAATGACATTTAACTTGTGAAATGTGGATTACTGATTAAATAGTTAATTTTTTAACAAACAGGTAAGCTTGTGTGCACGTTTATGTATAATTTTTGAACATTGGACATAGTAATATCACGTAATATCTTCCTAAATATTTTACGGTAGTATTGAACTTGCGGAAATTCATTTTTAATCGTTGAAGTATAGTAAGGTTAGTTCAGATGTTAAAATTTATGTTAATATTGCTGCGTATCATACTACATACCCAATTTTACTGTACTTATGCTTAAAACAAGTATTTTTAAAATAGAACTATTACGTTAAAGGAAACGTAATATTTATATTGGAGGAGATATGGCAACCTCGCAACAAATCATATGTTTCATTACGTTGTTGGATGAAAAATCAGCCAGCGGTCCTCAAAATGTGGGTATTTTTTTAAAAAATTAATATCTCCGTAAATATTAGAAATGTTTAAAAATGGCTTTCACTAGACTGATTTAAATGACGAACTACACCAGCAGTTAAAATATTTGTACTTATTTAAGATTCACCCTGTATAATATTTCTTATTTACTACAGTTTATTTTCCAAGACTTAGTTACTGAATATGTGAAGAATAGTTATTTATAGTACAAGTGGGATATAGGCATTATTATACATGAGTGAGACATTTCGACTACGTCCTCGTCGTGCAATTTCACGAATGTAATAAAAAATACCGTTATCCCATGTGTACTATATAAAATTTTATCTAGAACTGCAAAAAAATTTACCTACAACTACCTTAAATTGACAAAAATCCAAAATCAGATCCAGTTTGTAAGTTTTGATTCAAAACCAAGAAGCAAAGGCGTTGTCAACCTTCCTGACAACCTGGTTATAAACAAAATTGATTGATTCGTTTTTACAAAATATGAAGCAAAAGAAAAGGTACTATTACAAAAATTACAAGTACAAATCATCTAGTCTATGCTATGCAGATCTACAATCTGTATGCGGCAGTAAACTCAACAATTTAATTGCTTTTCTGAAATATCCATGAAAAATTATTTATACTTTAAATATCCCAGCTAACAATTTCCTGTTCTATAAAAATTGTAAGAACGTTTTCAGAGTAAATTTTATAGAGCAATGTTTATTCTTAGAACATTTTCAAAACGTTCTTACAACACTTATATAGACCATTTGGGCACCGTTCTGTAGAATTTTTTAGTTCTTTAAGCTATTCTGTAAGGTCTGCAGGATATACTTCTAGAATTGTTAAATAAACGTTTTCACAGGTCTTAAAGAATTTTTATAACACAGTTACAAAGCAATCTCATAAAAATTTTAATACCACTTCGTTAAATAATTTTTGTGTTGCATGGTGTTCTACTTAGAGAACTTTAATATCGTTTAATTGTATCTTTTAAAAATAAAATGTTTCTGCATCGCACATATTAGAAATAATATGGATGAGCCAATAAGAACCAAGATATAAGAAGACCTAATCAGCCTGCATAAGAGTACTCGCATCATTACGAATTGCTTTGTTGGTTTGTCCATCAGGGAGCAGAACATTTTAATGCGGAAAAAGTTTTATCGTGAAATGTGTAGTACATAATGGTAATTTTTTGACGCGCCCTCAGTTAATCTTATATTTCCTATGATGCTGGATATTTTATAAAAAAAAAATGTTTTCTAAATTGATGAATTTAACAACCAACTGTATATAAAATAGTCAGAAAGTAAGTATATCCATATTATTGATGTCATTTCACCTATTTATATTGTATATATTTTTAATTAAGATTTATTTTGTTTCTTCACAATATGGCGACAGAAAGAAAGACCTTATCTTGTACTTCCAAAGGACTCTCACTAATATGACATTTTTGTGTCGATTGCAATGATTATAGAGCAAATATGCTTCGTAAGCAAGTACTATAACAGATATATGCCACTTAATATCCACAGTGTTGTCATATTTTATTGTGGTAATATCAATTATTTCAATCTTATTTAATAAAGCTAATAAAATTCGTTAAGTTCAACATCTAGAAGTGTAAATGAATAAGGTTTGGAATGGTCTAAATTAAATATGTTACTAAATTTCTATAAGGAAATCAGTTTCTATTAGTAATCAAATAAATCTTATCTATCGTAATGAAATTTTTCTTCTGCAAGCAGATAATAATTTCTACAAGTCACGACTACGCTATACAAATTTCCCCATTATACTTTGATCAAAATATTTCGTACTTTTATAGGCAGGTCTCTTCAGATGAGGGTATGGGAGACCTACGTATGTATATAAATATTAGTTCTATAGCGTTTTTTAAGGAACAAAAAGGCTTTTGTTACGTATTTACTCTATACTGATTTTATAACAACTGTATTATTATTCTCTATAACTGCTTTAAAGAGCTTTTTCTCTTGAGTTCGATAGCAGCATCCATATTTGTAATTTGTTTTCCGCAACAAAATTGTAACTTAACAACGCCTTACACAATAGTTCTATAATTAAACTATAAGCGACATTACAGAATAATTTTATAAGAGTGTCACAGGAGATGGTATAATTCTATAAAGCACTATTTTGCATCGGTTTTACAGCAATTTGATTCTATAAGCACCGTTGCTGTAAAATTATGTTATTGTACCCACTTATAGGACTACATTAGCAGTTATCTTATAAATGTTCTATAAATTATGCTCTAAGAACGTTCCTGCAACACATTTAACAACAACAACAAAAACAATTCGGTTTCTGCAAACGAAATACGAGCTTTAGTCATTACCGATTTTGTATTTATATTACTGAGCCGTTCATATCACCGAGTGTTCACATTACAGCGAGTCTACCGCATTACGCTCATTATTAGAATTTTCAATGAAAAACAGTGAATGCATACCATCAAATTACGCATTTACATCCTATAATAGAAATAATTTCGCAACGGTAATCCTCCCATTCATAACGACTAAATAATATCAAAACGGACGTATTAAATACCCGCCCATGCACGTTAAAAGCCCGTCCGCGATACACGAAATATCCCACACCCTCGAGCACCCTTGAAATGTATCTGATCGCTCCGTGAATTACCGCGCGCGCCACAAAGAAACTACCCTTTTTATACGCAAATATCCACCCCCGCAACCGTCAGCCCATAATGCCTCTCGTAACATTGCATACGTATACGTTTGATGCCTGAGTGCTCTCCCGATGACGCGGCGTTCATATCAAAATACGTAATCCCGGCGAATCCTCGCAATCCTTATGAACGTTGAATTTCAAAGGATTCCGGCTTAAACACATTCGGGTATTTATTTTCATTGTGTACCTAACGGTGTTATCTTGTCAGATTTTATATTAAATACGCGCCGTCGCGTCCGGATATTATAATGTGATGCCCGTCCTTATTTTTCACCATCAGGACGGGGTTCCGGGATTTGTTCGTTTCGTTGTCTGTTAGGGCCCGGGTGTAATCGTCTTCTTTAGGAGCTGACCGGATGCTTTGTTGTGATATCGCCCGTTTCCGTTTTCGTGGCGTGTAAGTAATTGGCGGCACCGCCACAGATTTTATTAAATCCACTCCGGGAACGGTTTTTCCGCCTCCGAACGACGTTCGTCCTCGTAGCTCTTCACGGTTATACGGGGTGTTCCTGTTTACGTTAGAATTTATAATTTTTGTGATGCCCTTATTTTGACGTTTTCTGGAACATTCCAGGTCACATTCCATTTGATTCTCGAGACCGCGGAAACTTCTAGAACCCTAAAAACCTATACAGGGTGAGTCAGTCATAATGTCATTAATTTTAACCACGTATTCGGAAGGCCTAATATAGGCAGAAAATCGAAAAAAAAAATTTTTTTACTCGACCTTTAAAAAAATAAACAAATTACTGTATAAAAATCGATAACACGACGCTCCTGGTGCCCTACGAACTTTCTGATGACGCACCCATACAACAATCGAATGCCGGATTAAACATCGTTGCCACATCATGTTTACGCTTCAGCGTGATATTCAAATTCACTCCCATTTAGCACTTTCTGCATTTTCCGCATTTATTTTTCCCCAAATTTGTAGATCACGCCACACATTTGGAGGGGGGATGGAGAGAATACAAGCAGTAAGCAGTAGTTTGTTTATTTCGGTCTCGCGTATTCCTCGTAAATTCACAATGCATAATTTTACAAATTCCGAATATGCGGAAATAGTAGTGTTATACGGAGAATGTGCGCCAAACTTTGTGTAAGTGCCTTCACGATACGGGTTCTGTGAAACTGCGTCGGGTGACCCTAATTTTATTAATAGAGTGCTATGCACGGATGAGTGCAGTTTTACTCGAACTGGCATTTTAAACAGGTTACTACCATACTACTTAAAAAACAATAAATTTCTAGGCTAGAGGTACGTAACTACAAACTGAATAATTAATTGTACTTACGAGTAATACTAAAAATTCATATTTATTAGTAAAACGTAGTGAAAACGTAATATCAAAATTATTAAACTGTAATAACCTAACATTCGAAAACATTTATTTATTATCTACATTTGTTATTTATATTTAAGGCAAATTCATTCATGTATCTAGATTAAAAAAAATTGTTTTACTCCTTGTCGTCAAATAACAGTACAAAAACTAGGTAACTAGGTTATTGACCTAATAGTACGATAGGTCAAGAATCACTCTCGATAACTTTTTTGAGCATCAGATCAGAGGCGTGCTATTTCGGTCTTGAACAGTTTTCTGTCGACAACACGGTGGTTTTTTATTACTTGGTATTTAAACACGAACCACTTTTCAGCTTCTCTTAATAATTTACCCATTGGGTATAGGTTTTTTATGTAATGTACGTGAATAGTTTATTACTCGGTTTATTATTCAATACGTTGGACTTTTATGGTTTCAATGTAACTAAGCTAATTTCAGCCATAACAGCTACATTTGCTCAGATGAAAATCCACACGCTACTTGTCGGTTTAGCTTTCAGAGGCGATTTGTTGTCAACGTATGGGCAGGGGTGTACGGGTATCGTTTGATTAGACTGTATTTTCTACCGGAAAACCTGAATGGACCGCGTTACTTGCAATTTTTAATAGACTTATTTGATTATTATTATTAGATTTCATTGGATATTAACATTTTAAATTATTATCGGCTGAAGTTGAACTGAGCAAGAAAAATTGATATTCTAAAGTAGTCAGTACATCCATTTATTTGTGATGTCTGACACCTAGGTAGGTAGGTACTAGAAAAATATTTCAACTTCAACAAGGTCGACATCGAGTTGAACTGTGCGCTATAAACGACCAAGGCTGTCAGCGGTCAGTGACAGACTGAAAAGGGGGTTTAAATAATGATTTGAAAATATTTTTTTTTGCATAAGCATTTACGATTGAGACCCAAACAAGTAAAACACAATACATTTTTCATTTACTATAATCACGGTAAGTGCACAATACAACTAGTTGGCATCAACAGTTCTGCAAAAATTTCCCAAAGAGCTGCAGAATACTTAAAACTGCCACGTCAGCCACCTTCCTCCCTGACAGTGGAGCGGATATTCAAACACTTAAGATACGAAAGATGTCCACTAGTGTGGCTGAAGGTTATATCGAAAGTATCGTCAATAAATTGAAAATTTTAAAAAGTATTTTCATCAGCAAGAACTAGTGGCACCTCAAGATTATTAAGGAATACAAATAGAGAATCAGGAAGAACAAGTAGAATTTTATAAATTTTGTGTTGTTACTTTCCAAATTTGAATAATTGTACTTTCAACATATATAACAATGTTTCCAATATTTAAATAAATAATTTTCTGTCAAACCGTCTTTCATTAACAGTGACAGGTACATTTGGTAGGTGATCCAACAACACCATCAGCCAAAATGCGAAAAAATACTTTATTACAATAAAAGAACTAATAATTTTTCTGTGATTTGAGTTTTTCTGAATCTAATAACAATAAAACAGTATCTGGATGATGATACGTAAAGACTGTACAGGCCAACAACAAAATTGTTCCTTCAGCGACGTTATTTTGAGATTACATCGAACCAGCTCAAGAAAACATTTCACATACGTCTTAATCCCACTTCTGATTTCATGGGACAGAAGGCTTAAAAAATGTAACCACCACGCTTTCCATAATCCCATCGATTCCGCGGTCAACTCACGTGCGTGTCAAGAAGTATTAGACGAGAACACGAGGTCTAATTTTAAACTTGTTTACACACTCCCAGACCGGACTAAAAACCGGGACCGCTCCGAGATTGACAGGGCGAATTAAAACGTCGACTGTCGGCTATTTCCGAGGCCCCAACTGACGGTTTCGAGGCAAAAACCGGAATATATCCCTTGTATACGCGTATGGAAATCTCCGCCGATATGCTGATTCGTTTACGGAATCTACTTATCGATCCTTTTCCGAATGTAAATCGCGCAAAACGCGTATACAAAAAGTTTTCAGCGGGGCGATACAGTCGACGGGTTTATTTTTAGCTGAAAGGGAGACGCAAGGTGATATCTTACAGGGTGTTTGTTTTCGGCGGGTGATTTCAGTGATCGTCTTGGTAGGACCGAGGGTAGGACAAAGACAAGTTTTGTTTGCTAGACTAGATTTCGATAGAAAATAGTATGTTATACTAGGAATAGAAGTGTCACTTTTGTGGCAAGCAAATTGAAAAATTGGGAGACAAAAAAGACACTTTTATTCAGAATAAAATATGCTATTTTTTCCCAACCGAAATCCTCCAATGGTGGTTCAATTTGCTGAAAAGTCTGTAAAAATGGATTCTTGATGAGATACTGGAGTGTACGAAAGATGTTTCTTTAAATCTTCTCTCAAAGAAATCTCCAGAAATTTATTAATGTATCTACCGACGTTTTATGGATTGGTGCACAGAAAAAACAAAGCGTCAACGCTTTGGTCATAATTTTCAATGTTAAGTTGGATATAAAAAAAGAGAGATATAAGCAAATATTCAAAGTTACGTGCTTTTCTCAAGAGATAAAATAAAGGATATGTACCGAAAAAATCGCGAGTGTTTACAATAGAGATAAGTTGATTGCTTTGCTGAATACTGCACCTGATAATTTATAATTGACGATGAAGGTAAACACTTTAAAAATAAAACAACAAAATGTTGAAAAAGCTTCTTTATATGTCGTCCTAATATTGCGGATTGGAGGCGCATGCCGTTCTGATGAATTGGTCAATTTAACAATAATGTTGAAGATAAAAATTCCCAATACCAAAACCAAGAGACCACGTACTTTTACTGTGCTGGGAAACAATTATATAAGTTTTTATCGAAAATATGTTGCTTTACGTCCACCCGGTTTGGTAGAACGTCAATTATTTCTCAAATATCTTAGTGGAAAGTGTCATCGAATGGTGATTCATGAAATCAGTGCCGTCTCGCAAGAAGTGGTAAAATATTTGAAACTGGACAATTGGAAAGAGTACAGTGGACGCGCATTACGGCGAACGTCTGTTACCTTTTTAGTTGGCGACGGCGGTGACCCAACTTGTCTTAAAAGACAGAGATCGAGCACTGTGGCGGAAGGTTACATTGAAGACTTACTTGAATAAAGCAAATATTGCGAAAAGAATACTGAAAGATGATAGTGGTAATGATAAACCAAGTACCGTTATCATTTTTGATTTCACAGCATCTGCAAATAATATAACCATTAATGAAAACGTGTTGGACTGCTTTGAGATTTACTCCAAGAATGAGGGTACTGGCAGTTTCAATGGTTTATTTAATTTTAATACTTGTTCAAACTGTGTATATGATATTGTGGATAAACAAAATTTATTGTAAATATTACTGAATAAACTTTTATCAAATAAAACTGATAAACTTTTTTAATCTAAGGATTAAAAGTGCATACGATTGCTCCTAAGATATCATTTTTTGTCAAAAAATGTCACAGTTTTGTCAAAAGTTGTCGAAACATAATTTTCAAAACGAGTTAACAAAGGCCTTCCCTGATATTAGATCAAACAAAACAATTATCACATAACAAATGAACTTAAAGTAGTATACTTGTCAGCCAAACATCAATTTGATTCCGGTCCCCTTCAAATATATAGAAAAACAAGTATTATTTTTTTAAATTCTAACATTCTGTACCTTTGCAGACATGCGTGACAGAAAACAAAATTCTCTTAAGAACTTTAGTATTATTTTGGCCGGATCTGTAACCTGGTAAATTTGTATACGTTTATACGAAGACACCCTGTATAGAGGTATAATGTGGCACTTTAAGTGGAAATCAGTTGCTTTAGAATTAACAGTACGTGTTCCTCAGGATACTAACTTCAAATTATTATACAGTATGCGCCAAAAGTATGGAATAAATTCAATAAAAACGAAACAATTATTTTTTGGGAAAAATCCTCGAACAGGTCGATTTATAATTTAAAAAATACATATTTTAGCGTAAAATGCGATTTTCAAATGTCATTTGTTTTCGAGTAATGACGTCATCGATTTTTTTTTAAATGGCAACACCATATTTTTTTCCTTGATTCTGAAAGATCGTTTAATTCTCTATCAGACGGTACTAAAATTTTGCCCTCTTACATAGGAAAGTTTTCGTGTAAATGACGATTGAATGCTAGAAAACGTAAATCAATTAAAGTAAAGCAAAAACGTTATCAAGTTTAGTTTTTCGAATTCCATAGTTCTTTTATGGATCACGTAGTTGAAAATCTTTGCAAAGTGTCATTGTCACACCGACTTTCTAATAAGTATTGTAAGCGACATAGAAATTATTATTCAATTTAAAGTATTATGGCACATTTAACTGTTACTCAAAGAATTGAAATTTTAATTCTTATCGGATGCAGGAATATGACTAGAACTCAGCAGGAAGTTTGCGATTTATTTAATGAAAAATATCCAGATCGCCCTATCAGCCAATCAACAGTCAGTAAGGTAGAGTCTAAATTTAGAGAAACTGGCAATGTTGTAAATATTCCAAAACCTGGACGTCCAAGCATTAATGAAAATCAGAAACAGAACATTTTGATAAGTATGGTGGATAATCCTCATAATTCTTCACGATTGGTTGCATTAAACAATTACACTAGTCAGAGCACAGTGATACGTATCTTGAGGAAGGAAAAATATCATCCCTACAAAATTCAACTTGTGCAGAAACTCAATGAAGATGATCCCGATCGCCGCTTACACTTTTGCGAAATTCTAATAGATTTATGTCAAGGAAATAGAAATTTACACCGACAAATACTTTTTTCAGATGAGGCCACATTTTGTGTGAATGGTACAGTAAACCGTCAAACTTGCAGATATTGGAGTCGGGAAAATCCTCATTGGCTGGCAGAGGCACATACCCAACGCCCTCAGAAATTAAATGTGTGGGCTGGAATAGTTGACGACAGAATAGTAGGGCCTTTCTTCTTTGAAGGAACCCTTACAGGACAAAGATATTTACAGTTTTTAGAAAATGACCTTGTTCCAGCCCTTGCAGTAATTTTTCCTAACGATAATGACCCTGACATTCCTCACGATGCCATATGGTTTCAGCAAGACGGTGCACCTCCGCACTATGCGCGCCCTGTACGAGATTTTTTGAACAACTGTTTTCCTGGGAGGTGGATCGGCAATGATAGATAATTAAACGATCTTTCAGAATCAAGGAAAAAAATATGGTGTTGCCATTAAAAAAAAATCAATGACGTCATTACTCGAAAACAAATGACATTTGAAAATCGCATTTTACGCTAAAATATATATTTTTTAAATTAAAAATCGACCTGTTCGAGGATTTTTCCCAAAAAATAATTGATTCGTTTTTATTGAATTTATTCCATACTTTTGGCGCATACTGTATTTAAAAACACTGTGGCAGAAAGCGTAACTGCCTTGGAAAATAATTTTATAAACAAATCGCTTTTCTATAACTTTGTGTATTAAATTCAAGTTTCAGTGTGATTTCATTATGCCAGGTATGTCTTTTGTTATTAGTAAGGGCCAAAACAGTTGAAGATACGTGTCATTTCCCACATTAGATATTAATAATTATATATAAAAAACTGATCAATAATTAATTAAAGACCACGTATAACTCTGTGGCTAGAAACACAAGAATTAACATATTATGAAATGAAAGAGTGAGAAACCACTTGCTCGACGTTGGTCTTTGGAACAGGAAAATCTTTAAAAAGGTTAGGGTAAAAATCTAGCGACTCCCATAAACAGCCGCATTAAACTAAATAAAATTAATGATCTGTCAAGATTGGCGGGGAGTATTTTCGATACGGTAGTAATGCGTTATTTTACTTGATGGCCGATTACGCCGACAAGTGGGAATATTAGTCATACGCGGCTTTGGTATTTTTAAGTTACAACTCAGCACATTTTTAATAACAGGCGGACCCCGCGATTTGAATGCGAGCGATTAGTGTATTAGGGTAACTTTTAGGGTTGACTCTGATCCTTAGAATCGCCCAAGTCATCAAGATGGCGGTGAGAATATAATCATGAAAAGAGTTGTCGCAAATTCCATTTCTTTTTTTTTTTTTTGTAATTGGCCGATAATTAACTGCATCCTTGGGTAAGTAGTTGCCAACTTAAAACAAGATGCTATTCTTAAAATAAACGAAGGTGACTTCAATGAAAAGTTGGCAAGCGCAATAATACTAATAGTACAGGTCATTAATCAGTGTCAAGCTTAGTGTATGAATGAAATTTGAAAAATACTTTTGAAACGATTTTCAAGAGTAGAGTATGCAGTAATAAATATACAGGGTGTCCCGTATAAGACCCGACACATGCAGAGCAGGTGCAAATTATTGCAATTTAATCAAACATACCTATATGAAATTTAGGTTTGCTATTGTTTTTTTTAATATGAATTCAAGTAAGTTGAAACACTACAAGGTATCTATTTCCTAGGTGTCATTCCTAAATTTATATCAATATTTTTCCGTTGCTCGAATTTAAAAAGAATGATAATATCCCGCGCAGAATTTAATTTAAAACACTTTTCTACTGTTGTTAAATTTTAGAAAACCTTAAAGTTTTCAAGAAAAAATGCATTAATTAAAAAGAGATTTTAGTAGAGTAGTAGTAGACTTTGTCTTTAAAATTTGAAAGTTTGTAATAAAACTCTAAAACAAAAATAAAATTAAATCTAAAGAAATTGTTCAAAATGGGCACCATTTTCTCTGATCTATGAATTTGTTATTCGCCAAAAATTGAAATTTCCTCTGGCTAATAAATGATGATCGTTTCTTACAACATTATATTTATTCGTAATACGACTCCACAAATATTCTCGGGATTCAATTGGCGAGGAATAAACAAAACCCTTCGTTTTTTATATATTTTTAGGTATTAACAATATTGTGTGAAACTAACTACTCTGCGGCCTAAAGCCCCGACCAGCCTTGAATTACACCCACAATATCTACCCATATATTCTTTATTATTAGCTTTTGTAACATTTTTTCCTGTATTGTCGATATTTAATTTCAAATAATTTTAATTTGTGGTGGCTAATTTTGAGGACACTTATTTGGAAACTTAACATTCAAAAAGTTTAATGCCACCGCCTCGGCCCATCATGCATAAACTAAAACTTTAGTCCAAGTTGCAACGGTAAATTTTCGATTAAATCAGGAAGTATTTTGCAGAAATTCCAAATAACTTACGCCATTTAATCAATTTGGCAAAATAAATGATCCAATCAAATAACGATGAATAATACCGGCCCAAATATTTATCTGAAACTCGCGTTGAAAATGTTTAGGAGTTATTGCATAGGGGTTTACATCGGAATATTCATGAAATTTGTGAACATTTGTAATTCCTTTACGAGTGAAACAAGCCTCATCAGTGAAGAGAATTTCCTTGTGAAAATTAATATCCTGATGTAAGATAAACACGCAAAAGGTCACTAGTCGATTCAAATGCTGAGGTAATAGCTCTTGCACTTTTTGAATGTGATATGGATGTGGTAGATTACGTTTAAGAACTCGGTTTACAGATAATCCAGATTATTTCTCGAGATAAACATTTAGTACTTATTTGCGGTTCATCTTCAACTGTTTGCAAATTATGTTCATCTTCTTATTGCACTAGAACATTCTTGGATATTTACTGAAAAACTTTCCGAGGCCGTCTTTCAACATTAGAAAATGTTTCTCTATAGGGAATCACTTGATACGTTTATTACCCTGGCAAGCCAACATCAGCGGCCGCCAAAAACAAGTACTGAATTTTTTGTTGCTATTTTGTTGCTAATTTGTACCACCAGTTTCAATTTTGTATCTAGTGCCGTTTTCGAGAAAAATGGTGGCCGCTAGCGTAATATTACGCTCGAATCGCATCGAATTACTCCGCAACTAATAACGATAGCAAAACGATTTTTGTACCATATTTTGACGAGCAACAAAATATGGTACAAAAATCGCTTTGTTATCGTTGTTAGTTGCGGAGTAATTCGATGCGATTCGAGCGTAATATTACGCTAGCGGCCACTATTTTTCTTGAAAACGGCAGAAGGTACAAAATTGAAATTGGTGGTACAAATTAGCAACAAAATATCCAGTACTTGTTTTTGGCGGCCGCTGATGTTGGCTTGCCAGGGTAAGGATGTTCACTTGATCTGGAAATTTTCTACGATATTCTTCCACACTTCTACAGTTTCCTTCGCATAAACCTAGCCATGTAACATGTCAACTGGTTTGCTGAATGTAAATTTTCTAGTTATTTTCAACAACAAACAGTAGCAAAAATAAAGCAGTCAAATTTTAAAGACAAAAACTATTAAAATCTTATTATAATTAATGCATTTTTTCTTGAAAACCTTAGTTTTTAGTAGAAAAGTTTTTTCAAATTTAACAAAAGTGAAAAAGTGTTTTAAAATAAACTGCGCACGATATTTACATTCTTTTTAAATTCGATTAATGGAAAAAAGTTTAGTATAATTTTAGGGGCGACTCATCCTCACAGAACTTATAGTCAAAGAAGGCCAATAATAAACCTAAATCATGTACCAAATTTTGTTATTCCAAGTTAAAGTAATTCAGACCTTATTTTTTTTCGAAATATTTGGCCCCACTTTGAAGGCCTCTAACTCCGCCTGTGTGCAACTTTAAATTGCGAAATTTTGGGACCCCCCACATGTACCTGCTTTGTGTTGGTTCTTATTTATTTATTTATTTAACACACTACACTACCCTACAGTACACAACCAATTACAAGGTAGGAAAAGTACAATTTACCAAAAAACAGAAAACAGAACATATACAGAACACAATGTATTTATGATTCAAATACAATTAAATTTGTGAATTACTTCCGCTCGATGGTTATGTGGAAAGGAAATAAACGCAAAATAGTCGTAGATAAAAACCGCATAGCCACATCAGAGCTTCCATTTTGATACGCACAGCTGCACTTAATTCGATATCATTCCACCGGACAAAACATCTCAAGAACAATCATGAAAACGATAAAAATTGTTGACGTACCCTAATCGGTGCGTTTCCACCGTCGAGAGTCTGACAGAGAGCTGTTACACTGAGAGAACGGTTTATTTAAATTTAATAATTTGTCGCTTGTAAAGTCGGGTTGTCATTTAATAAGGTATGTGGTTCAAAAACTCATCATTAGTCAGCATTCTTAATGTCGACGAATTATTTATGTTAATAAAATTAACATAAACAATTTCCTTTCATTTTAGCCTAAAACCTAAACGCTGTGATACATAGCCATGTAAAATGTTTTGATTAAGTACAAGTTTCACACTTCCGAACTTTCATTAAAAGAAAATAAATAAAGTAGAGGTTGACCTGTTTGAAATGGCATTCCAAAATTTACAATCAAAACGGCATATTGAAATTTTATCAAATAAAAAGGTCAGAACATTAAATAACGTCCAAATATACAAAACATAACCTAAAATACACACACAAATTTAGAAAGTTACTTCTTTGACAAGAACAAAAATAAGGCCTGGACGCGAAACTATTACAAAAAACGTGCGGTAGGCAAAGTTTACACATTTATTTTAACTTTGAATTTGCTGGTTGCATTTTTACACTTCCCTCAATTTCATTGAGATACAGACGTACAAATTATTGCAATAATAATAACACTGCTTCAAATGAGTTAAACAATTAAGAACTTATTGTAAAAATTGAATGTAGATGTCATTACAAATACGTCAGCTGTTTAAAACAAGTGGCCAAATTTGTTTTAAAAAGTGACATTATTATGGCAATAGATATAACGTAATTAAGCTTATTTATTTATTTAGAAGTACGGCTGCCCAGACAGAAATCCAATTACAGGGTAGGAACACACAAAACATTTAAAAAACACGAATAAGACAAAAAACTACATACATATAACATAAAATAAAAACAAAAATTGGTATAAAAATAACAATAAATAAGTAATTAGGTGATGATTTATGATTAAATTTGGCAACGTTGCACCCAGGCGTTCAACGAGTTGATTTTGGGAGCTGTATGAATTGGTCAGTGACACCTGAAGGGGGTTTAAATAATGTTTTGAAATTTTTTTTCAGCGTAAATAAGCATTTCATTTTTTTTAATCGCGTCATCGTATTATACTCATTTTTCCCTATCTCCTTTTAAAATTAATGGCATATGACTGAATCACCCCGTATAAGATGGTAAAAAAAATGATGCAATAAATTTATAAGATGACGGTACTAGCCAAAGTAAGTTGATACTCAATAAGTACTTATATTTTAAAAATATATATATATATACAAGTAATATAAAAATCTTCACTGTCGGCATTTTCAGTGCTAACTACGTAAAAACTTCTTTTTTAGGGAGTCACCACTGAAGATGCCGACAGCGAAGAGAGGCGAAACCAGTTACAGAGGCGGCCACCATTATTCGAAGTACGGTTCAGACCGTGGTAGTCGTAATACCAACAAGAATCGAAATCAATATATGGTTGGGCCCATAGATACCGATAACAGGTCTGCCCTCCACAGAGAACAACAAAGGCAGGTCAAAGATTCCCAGCTAAAGCTAAGGACGTGCACCTCAATTATGTTACTGGCAGCAACCAGTTACCGAGGTCACGGCATGACAACCCGAAAAATCACTCTGTATCAAATAAAAACATTGTTTCTAAACTTTATTACTTGACAGACAAAAGCTTAATTTCTTTATTAACACCTAAATTTCAAAAACCTTAAATATGATATTATAGAGATCTGTTTAAATAATAAAATGTATAAATAAAATAATAACAGTTAAAGGCACTTTTGATTCCCAGAATCAGAATGTCCATTAATTCGAGAAAATTGTGGGAAATAATATTCCGCATTAGAATGTGCACAATTTTATGGAAACGATGCGTATTATCGATATCGAACAATTTTATATTATGTTCTTACTAAAAAGTGCATTATTTTATCATAAAATGCCACGAGTCATTTTATTTTAAATGAGAACCCCTTAATTGGTCCCTACATCTCTGCCACTGCATCAAAGGAACAAATAACATTTCCACGAACACATTGCAATTGATAATCTGCCTCAAAAACGATGTTCTCTGAAATGTGCATTATTTTATCAAAAATGCCACAGGTAGTTTTATTTTAGACAGCAACACCCTTAATTGTTCCCTACTTCGCCACTGCATAAAGGAAGCAAAAATAAAATTTTTACGAAATCATTGCACCTGATAATCAAATTTCTTATAGACTCAACAATTGAAATTATTTAAAAATATGTATTTCTTGGCAAAGTGGTTCTAACCTCTTATAGACGATGATCACATGCTCGTACATAAGTTATAAGTAACATAAGTTAACAACAAAGTAAAAATTTTGTATCGAGACATGAATTTGATTATTTACGTTGGATTTATTGTAGTGTAAAAAGTGAAAGACTCTTTCTGAGACTGTACTAACGTTTCATTACGTTGCCGTGTAGAAATTTAGCAAAGGTACTTACGATAGAAATTGCCCACTTATACTAGCTTGACACTGTCCAATGTGAAACACAAACTTCATAAAACATTAAACACGTACTGTACATTTATTTAAGCGACTTTAGTCCACAAATTCACACATAACATTTAAATTTAGAACGCATTTATTACGCGAAAAGATCTTAGCGACGCCAACGGACTCGACAATACAACAATGCGTGAAAGAAAGCTACGCGGCTTCGCCGTTCGAAATTATAATCTGGAACCCTTAGATTTAAGTTATTTGTAAACCAACAATTGTAACAAGTTAAGCGCAATACAGAAACTTGCACAAGTGTTTTGTAGTACGAGTGTTTATATAGAAATTAATTTGGACGTTTATAATGAGTTTAATGAAGCATTTTCATCGGAACTACTTTCCGACGCGTACGAATTGTCATTGTTGTTCACAGTGAACGTTAGAAAGACCAGATGATCAACTCGTTAACAATAAATTGATCTGATTTAATTCGATTGCCTAGGTACATAGTACCCGAGTTATCTTTCTTATTAAAAATGAGGAGATAGTATTTATAGTTTATACCTACTTATTTTTACGGTTCTTTCAAGTATTTTATACGGGATGTAACATTAATAAGCATTTTAAGGAATGTCAAATGACTAATTCAAATTTGATATAAAATTATAATTTGCTATATGGAGATACGTGTGGACATAATATAAAATTTTTATTTGGGTTAAGATCCATTTCTACAGAGTGGTTAAAAAATATGTGTAAAATAATAAATAAAGTATTTTATTAGCGAAACAACTGATTTTTTATAGATATGTTTTGAATGACAAAAATATCATGTTTTCCTCCTATTTAAAGACATAAATGTAACATCTATCTACAGGATGATTCCCCTTTTAGTAAAGTATTTCAATACGGGAGTAACATTAATAAACATTTTAATGTCAAAGAACTAATTAAAATTTGATATTAAATTATATTTTTCTATATGACGATATTTTTATTTGGGTTAGAATCCATATCTACAGAGTGGTTAAAAAATATGTGTAAGATAATAAAAAAAATGTTATTAGTGAAACTGATTTTTTATAGATATGTTCTGGATATGACAAAAATATTATATTTCCCCCTATTTAAAGACGTACATGATACATCTATCTACAGGATGATACAAAATTCCTCGCTTATTGGTATTGTTCTCACCTGCTATCGATGTCACGTGAAAAGGAGCTAATACATAGATATAGCTACAGAACTGTACACATGTGGACATAATATAATGTTTTTTGGGTTAGCAACCATATCTACATAGTGGTTAAAAAATATGTGTAAAATAATAAAAAAATATTTTAGTGAAACAACTGATTTTTTTATAGATATGTTCTGAATATGACAAAAATATCATATTTTTCCCCTATTTAAAGATATAAATACTACAACTACCTACAGGATGATACAAAATTCCTCTCTTATTCGTATTGGTCTCACCTGCTAACGAATTCATGTCAAAAGGAGCCAATACATAGATATAGCTACAGAACTGTACAACTGATTTTTTTTATTATTTAAAACACTCAGTTATTGAGATACAGGGTGTTTGAAATATATCACACTCACGTAAATATTTTTAAAAACTGATGTAGATTACTAAAACTTGGACTTAATTAAAGTTAAACTTGTCGAATTGTCAATTATGTCGAAATTTTAGGTCTCACTTGAGAATTTTCCAAAAAAAAAAAACTAAAAAATATTTAGGTACAAAAATCCATGAAAATATTTATTTCAAAAATTTAGCTGTACATGTAGCATACATTTACTTAGTACTGCACTTTTAGTAATAAGTATATGCAAAGAATAATTGTTAAAAAGTGAGGTTAGAATAATAAAATAATTGTATATTTTACAAGTGCTTTTTAAAAGTTATTATTTTAAATGAGTAAAACTGGAATTCCAGAAAACAACTACTTTGCGAGCTTCCATGCTTGCAAATATTGTTATCGCCGTTTCGCGATATAGGTCGTTAGCTTTCAATGGTTTCTAGGGCGATGTAGAACGCTTCCAGTCTGCTACTACGCCTTACTCATGGCCGGGTTAGACAGATTAAAATAGTTGTTCGTCAGTTAACTCACTTAAAGCATACTGATGAGAGCTAATAAGCTCGAAAGCGGTATATGTCTGGTGGGTCGCCGACGAATGACTTTAGCTATTGCTAGAGGTTTTTCAGGTGTAATGCAATGCTGGTCGGGGCATTAGTCCACAGACTAGTTGTTTCCTGGAATGCCGTGTTTGTAAATTTGAACATGCTACAAACTAGAAAATATCTCAAAGCAACGTCAAAAATATTCGGTAACAATAAAAAGGGAACATTTGCCGAAATATTTCTAAAAATAATAATTGATATTTAATGTAAATGTTTACAGGGTGTCCCGAATTGCAGGAAGCCGACTTTACCAGGCGCTAGAACTTTTTGAAACAAAAGTTATTTAGAATCTATAATTGGAGGGTTCAAAGAAAATGTAAAATATCTGAAAAATTGAGCTTTAAAAAAAATTTCAAAAAACATTTTGCTATCAAGTTAACGTTGTTCTTCAGACCATAGGCTACGTTGAAAAATATTTGGAAAGAAGAAAGAGGGCGAACCAACCCAATTATAGGATTCTAACGAATATTTTTTAAGATTTTTTTTTCAAAAAAACAGCATAAAGTAAAAAATATATGTGGCAATTTACAAATTTTTATTTTTACGATTAAGATAACCGTATTTCTCGCCGTAAAGTGATCAAATTGTGGTGTTGTTTAAGTACAGAAATCTAGATAAATTAAACACGTAGTACAAAACTAATACCAAAAATAAAATTTTTGATGTTTTGTTTATCCATTTGTTGGTTACACCTTTTTCTGTCGTTGTATGTTCGTTTTGCTTCAGTACCTTTGAATATTCACAGGTGGCATTGTTATCCTGTTATTTGCTATTATTATTAATAAATTTGTATTTGCATAATACGGCGCCATTAATTGAAAACAAAAAATTTTTTCAAAATTTTTGACACTGCATGTCGGAAACTAAAATTTCCCAACTCATATTTATACGAATTTATTTTCTTATTTTAAAATGTCCTACCATCTGGTAAAGTCTGGCCTTTCCGGACATCCTGTATAAAACACAAACTATTTTTCACACCGCTACAAATCGACCGTTCTCTCAGTGTACATACAGAGCGTTACCTCGGGCGCCGTAAGTGCGATTACATGCCACTCGCACGGTCTATTAGAGCCGACGGCGGCGTCGCTTTTCGAAACAAAACAATATCGCGGCGCCCTTGTTTGCCGAGTGCGTGCGTGTGTGCATCTCTCGTCTGCGGTCGGCCACTATGATCAGTTTATTACGCTAAAATTGATCCAGGACGCAGTCCAGTCCATGAATTAACGAAAGGGGACCGACAATATTTTGGGCTTACTAGAATATGCCGGGAGGAAAACAAGGGTGAACCTATGGCTCATCTACTCGTTTTCCAAATCGGTGGGAACGGTAGCCGGTGAACATCACATTTTCAGCATGGAACAGAATTGTAGATACAAAGATAAAATAATGTGTTGTATACAGAGTGCTTCACAAATCATAACACGTCAGACTCCAACCGACACTAAATTTGCTACTTTATTGTCACCTTATTGCCACTGCTAATGTATCAATTACTTTCAAGTTAGGTGAAATATAAGTGATCTGCTACTTCCTGCTCGGCCTAAGCGGCTCGGCTTGCAGGAAGCGAGCTACATTGCAGTAGGTGCTAAAACGCAGACCTCTCGCCCCTGGATGACCCGCCATTTAATTTACTACTCTGCAAACTAATGCCCCGACCGGCATTGAATTACACCTTCAGTATCTGTGTGAATAGCCAAGGGCTTGTTAGCCTTCATCAGTATGCCATAGGTGAGACGACTGACAATTGAACTGGCTGTTCCGTCATATGTATGTTCACATATAAACCGAGTGCAGGTGAGATATAACATATCTACGTTACAACGACTAATTGTGCTAGTTGGAACCACCTGGTAATAGTGTAAGCAAAAAATTTATATGTATGAGGGGGAATGTTAATATTAACTGAGATACTGAAATAAAACATTTTCTTAAGAAAATTTCTAATAACTTTTGCAGTTGATGACGTATGAATTTCAAAATTTAGGGATGTCAAATTTAAATATATCACTACAGCTATCTTACAGGACTTATCGTCTTCAAACTACAAGGCGTTTGTCGGTACGATAATGTCCCTGTTTGAAAAATACTATTAATCTAAATCGTCTGCTATTGGTCTGAAAGGTAACAAACCATTCGAATTTCTCAAGCACGTTGCTTGGTAACAGCCCGACGCCAAAGCAACGTGCTTTCGATTACAATAAAATAACATACATTATCAATGCCCTAGGCACCCTAGGCACATTATAGCTGATAATTTTTGTTTAAGGACTGTTCTTAAACCGACTATTATTTATTGCTATTTGGGTACCTCTGAAGCCTCAGCCACCTAAATTATCTGGAGACTAGCAACACGTTTTAGCTTTTGTTACAAAATGTTATAATTCAATTTTAGTATTTGCATCTACATTAATTTATAGTATCCCTCCAAAAAAAAAAACGCAGTTTTCACGGCCTCCTTCCGCTTCCGCGTCGGCCCGGTTGCCGGGCCATCAATATTGGATTTAATTAATGAACACAACCAGCGGCTCGAAATAAAAGTTTAACTAGCGGCCGCCGGACCGTTTAAGCCTCGGTTTAAATCGATTTAGCCTTCTGTCAGATGCATTAGAATCGAAACTAACCACACGAGAATAAATAATACACACTCTAACAACTTTGCAGACGATTAATTAATGTTGTTGCAGGGGAGCAGCGGCGCGCGGCGGCCTCCGAGGTTCCCAGGAAACGGGAATACTACGACTGTTTACTCTGTTTGCGGAGGGTGAAACTATTCTGTTGCTTCGACGTTTCAGAATTGGCCACATCTTCTGGCAAACCCGTCGAAGGTATATCGAAAAGTCGTTTACGATCGTTGTATTTCTGGCCAATGACCGCACCGAAAACTAGAAAATGTAAAACAAAAGTAAGCATACAAACGAAAGGTTTCTGTTTATTCACTGTTATATTTCAACTTTACTCAAACAAAATTGTTTGTAAAACGCGTACTTGCACAGCTATTCTAACGCCACATTTTAAAAATTAATTTAATGTACCTAATATAAATAAAAGTTAGTTTCCTTGTTAACAAGTTAAACACACTCTGGCTGTCTTATACGTTTTACACAAAATGTCTTAAAATTACTAGTAATATAAAACAATATACTTAATCTGTGTAATAAAATGGTAAATATCTAACTAGTAAATGTTACGAAAATTCACTATGAGGGCTTAGATTACAATATCTGTATTTTGTTTTCTTTGTCAGTTTAGAGGAGAATGCACCGAAAAAATATTTTTTTTCAACCAACAATTTTGTTTATTTATTCTTGGGAAACAAATCTTTTTTGGTGTAATGCTCACTTTTTGTCAAAAATAAATTGATTTATTTGGAAATTTTCGTTTTTTTTTGACGAGTATTTGTTTAACTGAAATAAATAGTTATGCCATTTGAACATCTTATGAAAACTCAATTTTAAAAAATTATTTTCAAATAAATATATATTTTTTTCATTTCCCTAAAAAATTTGTTCAAATCTATATGAAAACAACGTTTTGAAAAATAAAAATGATTTTTGATTGAAATGAATGTGCGTTTAGAATCGAAAAATGCATTTATTTAATTCAAAAACGCATGCTTTCTGAAATTCCTGAGCAATAAAAGTTGATGACTTAAATAAGCAAATGTATTATTGGAAAAATTTTTGAAATATACAAATATTGTTTTATCATAGAATATATTTAAACCAACACCAGAAGTGTATAATTGCAAAGGATATACAATTTTTTTAATGTAAATAAATGCTTTTTTACATAAAATAACTGTATTTTTGGTTTTTGCAGAAACATGATTTGGTATCAGGAAATCATTATTGATTGTTTGGCCTTATATAATCTTCGTTTAATGATTCTTTTTGCTTTTAAGTTCTTTAATATATCCTAAATATGTGTCATAACTGAATAATTTTGTTATACATATTTTGTCAAAATCTAGATTGTTGATCATTTCAATTGAATTATTGTTTTTTAATAAAATCATAAAAAGTAAAATGATTATTATCATATCACACTAACACTTTAATTCTATAAAAACAATGTTAATGTGTAAAATCTACATCTTTAATGACACAAATAACACTGAAATTTGTAAAAATTACACATATCTGTTACATTAACACAGTGGATTGTGCTACACTTTACTTCAGTGTAGCAGGTACTAAGTTTATAGACTATTTACATCTACAATTAAAATTGAAAAAACGATGTCATTTATAAATTCCGGTCCCAAAAACCTTGTTGGTTAAAACGCTGTTTTTATTTGACCCTGTTTCTTCCTTCCTTGAAAATAGCTAGGTAGCATAAAATATCACTTCCAGTATTGCCAATCAATTTTAAATGATTAAAATCATTTGTTTTCGTAGAAAACACTAGTTCAAGAATACTAAGCTCTTAAAACTATAACTGAATCTTTAATCAATGATCAAAAAAACTATAAAATTGATTAAAATATAAATAAAATATTTTCTAATCAAAAACCAGTCCAGATAAATAATTGCAGAATTTGTTTTCAGAAAACGAAATCAATTATTTATTAAAATGTTTGTTTCTTCATCAAATTCGTTCACAGAAATGTGTCGTCAGAATTGGGAGCAAAAATTCATCTTCACAAAAGATTACCTTCTGGTGCCTTCCAGGTATTTTAATTAGAACTTCATCTTCACAAGTGATTTGAAAATTTCTTGACAAAACAGTCAATCTTCAAACTATATTTTGATTCAAATCCACCTTAAAGTGCCTCAAATAATTTTTAATAAAGAAATAATACTTTAGAAATAACTATACCAATTATGTTTTAACCAAAATATGTAGTATACAGTATGCGCCAAAAGTATGGAATAAATTCAATAAAAACGAAACAATTATTTTTTGGGAAATACTTATTAGAAAGTCGGTGTGACTTTGCAAAAATTTTCACCTACGTGATCCATAAAAGAACTATGGAATTCGAAAAACTACACTTGATAACGTTTTTGCTTTATTTTAATTGATTTACGTTTTTTTAACATTCAATCGTCATTTACTCGAAAACTTTCCTATGTAAGAGGGCAAAATTTTAGTACTGTCTGATAGAGAATTAAACAACCTTTCAGAATCAAGGAAAAAAATATGGTGTTGCCATTTAAAAAAAAATCGATGACGTCATTAGTCGAAAACAAATGACATTTGAAAATCGCATTTTACGCTAAAATATGTATTTTTTAAATTAAAAATCGACCTGTTCAAGGATTTTTCCCAAAAAATAATTGTTTCGTTTTTATTGAATTTATTCCATACTTTTGGCGCATACTGTATATTGAAAAAGTGTACAAAAATCCTTCTCAAAAAATGATTCTCAGGCAACTTTTGCTCAATGATTCATCTTCAGACAGAATCAAGTAAGTCGATTTTCAGAAACTTATAAACTTTTCAGTCGCAATTCCATCATGAGGAATTACCAATTATGACTCTTAATATCTCCTTAAGTACATATACTGGTCGAACAATACAATTCTAGTTCTACAATTACGTTTTAAAATGGGGAACCCTAGGAAACTGTTGTTGTAGCGCCCCTGAGCAGTCCGTCGATTTTCCTGTCACTACCATTAAAACAATTCATTTTACTTCCAACAATTATATTTACTAGTCCACATTACTTCAACTGCATTGCTATAAATCTACCCGGACTTGTGAAAGAGGGGCAGTGATTTATTAGGCTGCACTAAAATACAGAGTGTCCGTTTTATTTAGTTAAAATGTAACGGAGATTTAACTCATACTTCAAAAAATAAAACAAGTAGACAGTAATTTAAAAAAGTCCCCTTTTCACGAAGACATACAAATTTTCATTTTTGTGAGTGTAAACATATTTATCACTGCAAGAAATTTTAAAATTGGACTGTAAATGATAAAATTAGGCACAGAGCTGTCAGACGACGTTCTTCTCGAGAATAAATCCATTTAACTCACGTGGCGTATACATATTTTATCCAACTGTGACAAATTATTGATATTTAAGGTAATTTTATACTCGCTAACTAATTTAGAACAGAGTGAGCTGTGAGATTGTATTAGAGATGTTGCTTGGATACATTACAACAGCTAATTATTTATTAGTTGAATTCATGTCAACACTCAATATTTTTGTCTTGAGTTGTTTGAAAGTAAAAGTGTCTGGAAGTAATGGACAGGATTCAATATTATCAGATTGTATACCGGACAATGTATTATTAGAAGCACAAGCGCCTTTATGCAAAGTAATTCCGGAGAAGTCCAATTTATTTTATCAGAAAGGGTACATTAATTTCTGCGAATGATGAGGCAAAACCAAGCAGGGGTGTAAATGACAAAATAATAATCGTTTGTATATCTTAAAAATCAAAATGTGTAAAATCTCCATCATTGTGGCCTTATTATTCACAGCTTAAGAAAAATGTTGTCTATTAAAGAAAATGTGAACATAAGCAGGTAGGTTCACATTTTATCTATACAGAAAAAATAAAGTATGGCTTCGGTACTTATATAGTTTTACTTCTTGTAGATTTCACCAGCTGAAGGCATTTTTGAAACATAAATCAACGGGTTATTATAAATCAACAAATTCACGTGATACAGGTTATATAGGGCCTCTGATATTAATTATTTATTGCTATAGGTAGTCATAATTATGGGAGTTTCTGGAGGTTGTACAATTGAGGAACTTGATGTAGCTATATCTATCGATGATATTGAAGACGGAGGAAATGTCTTGGTTGTCACAATTTCAGATAGTAAGGCATTTTTGAAACATAAATCAACGGGTTATAAATCAACAAATTCACGTGATACAGGTTATATAGGGCCCCTGCTATTAATTATTTATTGCTATAGGCAGTCACAATAATGGGAGTTTCTGGAGGTTGTAGAATTGAGGAACTTGATGTAGCTATGTCTATCGATGATATTGAAGACAGGGGAAATGTCTTGGTTGTCACAATTTCAGATAGTAAGACTAATAAACAATGAATATTCATTGTTGTCAATGGAACTAATGTTAATTTAAATTCATGCTGTTTCTGGCGTACCTCAAGGTTCTATTCTTGAGCCCTTTCTATTTGCTTTATTTATTAATAACATTATAAAAGACTTGACATCTTATTCTATGCCGATGACGTCAAAATTTTTTGCCCCATACATTCATATCTGACTGAATTAATATACAAAACAATCTTTCAAAAATTTAATGGTGTGATGGAAATAAACTTCCCCTTAATGGAAAAAAATGTAGTATGGTCTCTTACAACAGAAAAAAGAATCCTATTTTATATGCATACAGTATAGATGGTATCACATTAGATCGTCCTGAGTATGTCAAAGACCTGGGAGTTATTTTTGACAGAAAATTAACTCTTAAATTTCATGTTGAATTAGTTATTCAAGCATCCTACAGAAATTTGGGATTCGTTATTAGAAACTCCAAGTGCTTCACCGATGTTAATATACTGTGTAAAGAATCATTAGAAAATATTCATAGTCTTTTAAAATATGTATCTTATACAGATGATGGATTTTATCCTCCCATCGGCATTCCTCAGAATATATTAATTTCTAGATTATGTGCAGAAAGTCGTTAAGTAGGTATACAAAAACAAGCTATCTTTAAAATTTTGAAAAACTATATTATCCTCCAATATTAGAAAAACTAACGGTTGCCTTGCCACGTGCTTCATCTAGATATATTAAGACGTTCTATTTGCCTATTCCGAGAATTAATATTATTTAATAAGTTTTCTTCGTCGCAATTTGCAAAGCAAAGTTGATTTATTTTTGTACAACAATAAAATAAATAATATTAGAATTATTTAGAATATAGAATTTAACATTCAATTTTGGATTGTATTGCTATTTCATTGTGTTGATTTGTAGTTTTTTTTTGTAATTTATGCGTTGTCTTTACGTAATGCTGTAGTTCCCATCCTGTAATTGGTCTTTGACTGTTGGTTAGTGTAATTACAAAATAAAAAAAATAATGTTATTCATGCAATCTACCACATCGATGATTCTTTTTAATATAAAAATAAAAAATGCACAGTGTAGCCTGTAGGTTTGAATACATTGTCTTAGAATTGAAAATGCACAGAGTTTTCGAAGATCTTTAGCGACATTACTTGCTGAAGCAGGTGCTGATTTGTCAGTATTAAAAAGACATGGTAGATGACGCTTCTGTTGCGGAACGCCATTTAAAAATAAAATTGAAATAAAAAAAAAATCGGCGAAGGAGTTGCGTTTGATACATTTGAGCATCCTGAGGTGGTAATAGCTAACAGAATAAATCAAATAGAAGATACAAATTTCTTCTACTGAAAATGAAATCGTTAGAAATATTGTGTCTAACGTTGCGGAGCAAGTATCTATTTCAGTCGGTAGTGGTATCAGTCTCAACTTAAAGAATTACAATATCAATAGTAATTATAAAGATTTTGTAATGAAATGTATTTTGATAATAAACATTTCCTAACGAAATTGCAGTGATGTAAAAATCGTAAAATGATTTAAAAAAATCTCGAGTGAATAAAATATTAAGTATTTGTTACAGTTATTATGGCGTTAATAGTTTTAATCTGCCATAACTGGATAAAAATATATATTTTCATTAATACTGAAAGTGAATAATCTTTATGCGATATTTGATGAATTGCAAGTGTCGTTATTTGTCTTTTATTTAGTCAACCCACTTGATCCGTGGTTAATTTTTCGTCCGGTCGTTGCAAGTTTACCGGAGCTGCAACCTGAGCATGTTACACTGAAACAAAGTACCGCTGAACACAAGTTCGTCGTTTACTTCAAATGACCTGTGTCAAATTATCCTCTGTCTGCTATTAAATGTGCTTTCGTTCTCCTGAATTGCTCCATCTTCATTCGTAAGCATAATAAATTAGTCTAGGAGGGTTCGATTGCAACGACCTCGTGTCTATTCGATTGCTTTCCAAACCGACTGAAAATAATAGGGGCGTAGGGTTTGGAATAACATATTTACCAAAACATGCCACGTTTGCATATTTCTGAACATGAGAATATTAAAATATTATTTATCTACGTTCGTTACATTATGACAGTAATGTGACACTTATTTCAATATCATAATGACGTTGTTTATAACACTAGTGCTATATATATTTATCGCACTCATTTTACAGATAGAAGCATACAGTTGTATGCTTAATCTACACATTTTTATTTAATAATCCCACCATCCGACAGTAAAATGGGTGGGAAAAAACAAGTGAAAATAATATAATAAATACATAACTAGTGTTAAAATATAAAATATACCATATAGTTTTGTAGCAAGCAGTCAACAAGATAAAAAATATAACGAAAAAAGTTTTAGAAAACAAAACCAATGAAAGACACAAGAACACAGAAACAAATAGACCATAATTAAAATTAAAACTAACAAAACAAATCATGACCAGTGAAAATTCTTTTAATATGCAAAACATTATCGTGAAAAATGTCAATAAAATTCCGCATCCTAGAGTAATAATTATCAACCATAGTGTATAATGGAGAATATTTCAATAAATTTGTTTTGGGCGTGGGAAGATAAAATAACGACGAAGATAATAGTTCCGAGCAGTCAATTAATCCGGTAATAATTTTATGAAGGAATATCAGTGAATTGCACATACGTCGATGCTAGGTCCTTCAATAGGAACCGTCCAAGTGTCCTGCCTGTGTTGTCTGATTTAAACCAAAGATATTTACGGCGCATATTTTCCAACTTTTTAACATGAACTTGGTATGCTGAATTCCATACCAAGGCGGCATATTCTAGTTTAGGAAGAACAAGAGCATTAAATAATATGTAAACTGCTTTAGTTTCTGTAAACTGCTGAGAGTTTCTCAAGATGAAACCAAGGTTTCTGTATGCTTCAAGTTGAATATTGTTGATGTGCTGGATAAAGTTTAATTTGACGTCGAAAGTTACACCTAGATCTTTGATATAGCTACATTTCCCAATCAAATTGTCGTCGATGGAGTAATTAATTATTAGCGACAAACGCCACAGCCCAACACCTGAACATTTACAGCAGCTGGTTATTAAATTACCTGTACAGGTAAGATGTTGATTTTAACAATTTGTAGGTATAGCACCACGGTTTCTACAAACATTAACTTATCACCCTAAGTGCATCCCTGATAATAACGTCATCTGCGAATGAAATGCGGGTTTGACAAATAATAGTGCATTTTATGCCCACGGAAGTATCGTCCGTCGCCGTTGTAATTCGATCTTCGTCTGGTAGGTTTCGGCAGGCGAAGTTCCGCTATCTATTCCACGGGCCATGCATCGTGGCTCGTGCCGTTGCTTTTACAGCTGTATCGGGGGGAGTAAGCCTTGTCCGAATTCCAATAGTAAGGAACCCAGTATAAAGTTTGCGTATCGCGTAATTCCACAAAGTTTTAAATTTTAGACACAATATTATACGAATTAACCAAGCCTTCCGTAGTTATCTACCGTCCGGGAATAAATACATTTCGGCGGACCAGCTCTGGCGAGTGGCGAGTCCTGTACGGCTGGCGTAACAAGGTTAATAACGTGAAAGGTTGCGAGACGGTCTCTGTAACATTTAGTCATTTAACTTTTTATATAATTTATTTCCGCCCCGACACGGCTAAAATTTTAAAATTTCAAAGTGTATCTCGGACAACTTTTCCATTAGAGGAATTACGCCGCACTACGGAAAAGTAATTTTCATTATAAATCTTGTAATTAACGTGGCGGCCGGACAGGGGGAACTCAAAGTTGCGGAAGCGATTTGTTTATTAATGCACAAATTGGAAATTCATAGAGGATTCCTATACCGCTACATTATTTATTAAAAGCGGGGGATCTATTAAGGCCACACTGAGAAAACTACTTTTATTTGTAAGTTAAAAAGAGGGTGCATTCAGACCCAACTAGCAATTTGGTATTTTATACACTAGGCGGCCGAAAATCTAGAGAGTGCCCAACTAGCAAAATGGAACTTTAAAAGAAGCGAATTATTTTATAACTATCGAATTGCGTTATTTAACGAACAGTTTGATTTTATAGAGCAAATAATTACCATAATTTTGTTCCTGAAGAAAGTAATTGTGTAATATTGTTTTATAACAGTTTTTACAACGTGTTTTATAGAACAAATAATTTTCAGTTCTTTAAATTTTTTATAAAAGTGTTATAATACGTTATGCAACATTTAAAAAAAATTATATATAAGGATTGTAAACATATTGTGAAATAGTTGTGTACTTAGGCAAATGACTTCTAATTATAATCTTATAAAATAGTTGTATACACGTGTTTTATTAAGGATATATAAGGAAATTAATAAAATTATTTTTTAGCCTCGAAATGCGCTTATTTATAAAATAGTTTTATAGTTGTGTTTAATCTATAAAAATATTCCTGTTTTATAAATATGTTATAGAATAAAATTGTGACTTGAGAAAACAAAATTATTGTATATACCGCGTAATAAAATTCCAAACCTAACCTTAGCTTTTGAACTCCAAGGTATTGTGTATTACCAAGCACTCATCAAGAAAAAATACAAACAAATTCTTGAATGTATGTTTCCAGTCAAACGTGCCGACGTTCAATTTTACTTATAGGTTTTATTATATAAATAATGATGGTGTCCATGTTCGCGAATTCACATTAGAAACGCTTCATGGCTGCGAAAAAATACGAAAAATCAGTACGAGAAAGTAACTATGATTTAATTTTTTGGTAATGCAATAATTAGGTTAGTTTTAAATTAAATACCTATTATTATAATTAACTAATAATACTTAACACCATTAAAATAGGTAATGAATGATAGTACATAATATTTTAAAATTGTAATTTTTTTTTTAAAACTTGGCACATTCTTTCGATACAAACATTATCTACTTGTGCACACACATTTTTAAATATATTTAAGACCATAAAAACATTTTATCGTATATAGTTCTAATTTACACTAAAATGTTTTGTTATATTTTTATGTGGAATAAAATCATTGTATTGTAAGTCGCCATTTTTAAATGGAGATTTGTTGGATCGGCGACTGCCGCCATTATGGAAAATTAGTTGAAAGCCTTATTAAAATTATATCAAACATAATTTTGCTATTTTTGGAAGACTATTTTATAACAAGATCATTAAATATAATTACACAACGATATTATAAATTAAAGAAAGCATAATTTTAATATTTTTTATAATTTTAAAGCAAATGCAGTATAAACTAAAGCGCATAATTTTTTTGTCACAAACATATCTATAGTTTATCAATAAAATTTGCGGCGCAATAAAATTTTCATTGTTGAAACACTGATTGTTGACACGATAATATTGTAAGTATTAAACCTATCTACCATCTACACAAATGATCGCCATTGAGTGACCCCGTTTTTAAATATAAGTACAAATAATTATGAATCTGCGTTATACACCAATCTTAAAATGATTTTGGTCTAATATTCTTCACTAAAAAATAGAATGTTTCTTTAAATAATACCAAAATACAGACTACAAAACGTTTTTATAGTTGCTGTATAAAATTGTTTTAAAAGTGTTGTATACATTATTTTATAGAACTGTTACATTACCAAAGTGTTTTATAAAAGTGGGCCCTTTTCGATTCTATAAATATCGTATAAAGGCATTTAACTACGTTATATGAATTTGAAGCTCCTATAAGATTTATATTTTAGCAATTTATACAACCTTTATAAAATTTATTTTGCTAGTTGGGAACTAGCAATTTGGTATTTTATACACTAGTCGGCCGAAAATCTAGAGAGTGACTCGTGTTATAAACCTGCTCTCAATTTATAGCAGTCGGCACAAAGAAACATACATGCAGCTCGTATATTTTTCCTATAAAATCGTGTGCCGTATATCTTTGAGATCATACCCGATAACATAGCTTCTGCTGTAGTAAGTACGCATGCGTCGAAGTTTTCTATTGGATCCACCTGTTCCATTTCAAGCGCTATCATGGGCGGGTAAGTATATCGTTCGAGCGGGCAAAATTTCGGGTATACCTTTTCGTTAATTTAATGAATGTAATTAATTTTATTAGTGATTTTGTGTTCTTAAAAATAGAGAATAATTCAAGCTCTACAGCATATTCTCAAAATCGTCCTAATTTAACAACAGAGGAATATCGGATGATGACATGTATGAACAGTTTAGGGCGCGAGTGTAAGTGATGTTGAAATATTTATTTCATTACGTGAGTAACATATATGTACAGTGCAAATAAAAAGGTGCAATTATTTTTGTCATTTTTATATACAGGGTTAACTATGACTTAGTACAAATATTTTAAGAGGGGATGGGGAAAAATAAGAATTAACGGAATCATCTACCAAAAAAATTCCAAACTTATTCATAAAGCGAAAAAAAAATTTTTCAAAACCTTATTAACCCCTAATTTCTCGGCGACTGTGCCGCCTGTCAGCTGCGAGGTTAGGTATATTCTGTCAAGGTCAAAGTTGTCAATGGTAGTGACAGAGCACCGCGTTGCCACGTGTAACGATTTACGGCGCTTTTTAAAAAAAATTTTTGTTTACAAAATATTAGATTATGTAATGAGAAACACGATATGGTAGCACTGAGAGTAAAACCTACCTTACTGATACTTCCAGAACTGATATTTGGAGATTTCAAGAAAGTTAAATTATTTTCTGTTTTCTAACTTGTTTACATTATAACTTGTCGTTGTAAAAATTGTTGTACTTGCTGGGGACCTCTTGGTTTCCCTCGACCATTTCATAAATAAAAAAATACTTTTTTTCTGTAAGTATATCTATTGTTATAGTTTAAAAATGCTTTATTTTTATGTCACTAAGTAAAAAAGAAGTTTCAAGGAATTTTAAAAAGTATGAAATTGGTTCTTTTTTATTTTCAAGTTAGGTAGGTACATACGTATTTAAAACTCCAGCACGTGTAAAACAACATTCGTGGACGTTGTACAATTCGTACAAATGTACGAGGATTTGACATATTCTGTCTATTTGGAAAACGTATTTGACATTCTGCTGCTGCACGATATGCACTTTCGTCGCACTTCTCATAAATTGGTACCATATCCGTAATTTCTGCGATTACACGAATATGAATGTGCGAAAAGCAAATACTGAAAACTAATAATAGTAACGATATTAACAATTGTTAGAGTAATATTTTCTTTGTTAATTAAATAAATACCTAATAACGTTTTACTACTTTCTTTATTTCGCACTTTCTATCTTTACAACAACTCAACTCTGACACACCTCTTCTTCTTCTTCTTATTACATTCTTTCTGATCTACACTTTACAAAACATATATTTATGCCTACTTTACTACAGTTTAAACTAAGATATTTTTATTAACAAAATAATTGTCTACACAATAATCGACCATGTTTGCATATAATAATATTGTAGTATTATTATTTTAAATTTCCCGAGGCGTTTACAGTGCTCTGTAATATTACTTTTCTGACCACTACTACTGTTTGACATTTGTAGAGTATTAGAAGCAATGCAACCAACAACACAGTATAGGTTTATATCGACTGACAAGTGCTATGTGCGTGTAACCCCATGTCACGGAGGAAGTGTCAAAACAATACTAGAATGAAGAAACCCACGATCGTACATAAAAGAAGATAATATTGATTGCCATAAGAATATTTATCTGAAGAATATTAAGTTCTCGGTGTAGGCGGACCGAAGACTGAACAGTGGCGTTGACATTGTAATTTTAGTTTTCCGTTTTTAGTGACAGTGCAGTGGAGTGATCGTTATGGGACAAAATTTTATAAATTAAAAACTGCCACGGGTGTATTCGAAGTTTTCTGTTAGTATTTCTTTCAATCAATTTTCTTAAAATAAACGGGCAATTTTATTAACTGCATCTACGCGAAGTGTGTATTTTGTGGCGAGTAATTCTGACGGACCTGTAATGAGTGAAAATGAAGTTTTGGCAGTTTGGAACGAAGGAACGAAAAACGAATGCAAAATACAGTAGCTAACCGGATTAACTGTTATCTATCAGGTACTTAGGTATTATTATTAATAAAAATGTTTACTTTCGTTGTTTCTACATTTGGCAACGTTGGAACGTTGTGAGAAACGACCCCATGATACCTAGTTGCACAGAACATATGCCTAGTTGACATATGTAGCCATCTTGGACGATAACTGATGACATAGGCGCCGACTTTCCGTAGGAAAAGAGGGATTTGCCCCATTTTTTTAACATCGAGCTAGAATTCCGAAATAAATTTTTTATTGTCTTTTAGGCTTCCCTGAGCACGTGGTTAAAATTTTTGTACCTAGTCATAGTTAACCCTGTATTATTTATATGTGATCACCTTCAAATTTAGTACGCCAATGAGAGGAAATGTTGCTCCTCGCACGCTTCGCCTGTCGCGTTTGTCTACAAGCTAGCGATTAGTCACTCTCTAGATTTTAAGCCGTTTAGTATACAAGATAATGCGATGTTGCCGAACTTACCTCAAAAGTTGATGATTACAAAAATATAGGGTCAAAGTTAAAATTTTATTTTCGGCATTTGTAAATAACTTTTTAAAAAATCCAAATGTTTGCATACAATTTGGGGATCGGGGGTTTTTATGGGCGAGAAATCCAAATTTTGACGTCACTAGTAGATGACGCCACTTATAGGACATCATGCTTCTTTTAAATAACAGAACTTTTTTACAGTTTGTTTTGCTAAACAAGATAATCGATAAAATAAAAGCATTTGGGATGTGGAAATTCAAGGCCACCTGCGATACTTTGTATCGCAGGTGGCCTTCATGTATAGGTATTTATTTTAAATAAATATTCTTATTTTCTCATATTTTTCACATAAAAAAGTTTACCTTCTGAATGATGATGACATTTACAATACAGTAAAAAAAATAGTTATAGGAAGTTTTTTCCCAAGTTGAACGATGAAGAAATTATAGTTTCAATAGCAAAATAGTTTCTCTAACAACAGGTTAAATTAATTTTATAGACGGTTCAATAAAATCGAGTCTACCTACCGTAAATGTCACATCGAGAGGCAGAGATTATAAAAATAAACAAAACGGAAGCAAAACCCAGCCTGTATAAGGGCAATATCGACATCGGTGCACTCAACTGATCCAATTCATTTTATCGAAGACAAACAGGCCGTCCTACACTCCAGTGTGCATTCTTTTAAGCGTTTTCCAAGTGCACGGATTCACTGCTGTAAAATCCAAGGCTCTCCCGTTGCTACAAGGGCTTATCTCGATATATATTTTCCTTTACGTTCGGCCGTAATAAAATGTATTAAAAACAACGGCGGGGGCCGATCAGGCAAGGAGCGTTCCGGTTAAAAACGTTGGCGATAGTTTCCCGAGACTTGAACTTATTCAAATTAACTCTAAAAATGCTCCTAATTCCTACCAAACGAATTTATATAAAAACTGTTCGCTAATTACTTATAAAGTGCGATGCCATAATGATTGAGAAGGACTCGATGCACTTTAAGAAATTTTGAGGTTATGTAACTCTAAAGACTGATTCATATTTATAGGTCATAATAGGCAGGTTCGGGATTTTTTGTATTTTATTGAAATTATCTGTACATACATTCAATAAAAAATAGTCTTGCCAAATTTGAGATCAAAATTTAAAAAAATAAGGCAGTTTTGAGCACTTGAAAATGATACGAAACGTACCTGTATTTCAGGCTAGGATGCGTGACGTCAGCTACCTACCTCGCGTCGCCTGACATGGACATGGACGCCTGACACCGACTTTCTAATAAGTATTGTAAGCGACATAGAAATTATTATTCAATTTAAAGTATTATGGCACATTTAACTGTTACTCAAAGAATTGAAATTTTAATTCTTATCGGATGCGGGAATATGACTAGAACTCAGCAGGAAGTTTGCGATTTATTTAATGAAAAATATCCAGATCGCCCTATCAGCCAATCAACAGTCAGTAAGGTAGAGTCTAAAATTAGAGAAACTGGCAATGTTGTAAATATTCCAAAACCTGGACGTCCAAGCATTAATGAAAATCAGAAATAGAACATTTTGATAAGTATGGTGGATAATCCTATCTACTATGAACTGCTTTGCGAAATGTAGTGAAAAAAATCAACACGCCAAGAAGCTGGTGTACTTTCTAGAAGAAAGTACACCAGCTAGAAGAAAGAAAGTATCTGCTATTAAGTTTACGGATCAAGTTTTCTTACGTTACGTTTCGCATGGTTACTGTCAAAACTTTGTCAAAAAACCCATAATTGCAAAACGTACCTTTCAAAATGAGTGACTCTGATGAAAGGTTACCCTCTGATACATGCAGGGGCAAACGGAGCACTCAAGTCTAGTTTAGACAAAATCCAAGACACGGTATGCAGTATGGAGTACCATGGTATACAAATTTCTACTTGTAAAAAGTGTATTATTAATGTTTATAATAAGCCGTAGGTTGTATAATATATTTTTTTTACGGTTTTCGTTAGAGACAAAGTCTCTACAACTGTAAATTCCACATATCACTAAATGAAAGTAGATAAAACGAATATTTACCTAAGTTTCCGGACATTTTAACGATATAATAAACTTTTAAAATGAAATAAATAATGAATGTTTCGAAAGCCTACGTTTTAGGATAACAATGACCGAATAAACGGATTCCGTTTTAAATTTTATACTTACCTACGTACGATAGCTTTACCTTTTACGAGAAGTCTTAACTCTAATACCCTTTCACTCAAAAGAATTTATTCCCCATTACGGCCACTTATGACCCAACCAACACCATTTTATCGGTCACACGTAAATAATATTACAATATGTGAATGTTTATAAAAACTCCATTAGCGCAAACAAAAGCCTTCTAGAACCCAGCGCTTGTACGCGCACTCAAGTTTACGACCTATCAATAATGCTCAGGCATTCAAAAAATATCCCACATGAACGTAAAACCTAATAAAAACCGGTAATAAAAAATATAACCACGCAGGCTAACGCCTCTCCGCGCACTGATAAAAATTAGTGGAAATGTCCATGTTTAGTTGCCCTGTTTATATAATATTTAATGGAAAATATTAATTTACATTATATATTAAGGAATAATGAATGTTTTTATGTAATACAATTAGGAAATTTCAGAAATGGTGTGGTAATACAATGGAACGATTTACTTTTACTACATTTATTATAAAATTTTACAAAAATTGTTATTTGATTTCTGCTGCACATGCATAAAGACACATCAATTTAACCTCAAATCTAATACGTTGTTATTGTGTTGTTAATGTGTAGTAGACAAACATATACGGATCATTAATAAGGACTTTTTGTGGGATATTCGTAAAACAGCAAGTATAAGACTATATATTTTGTTACGTGTGCACTTACACCTTGTGCCAATTTAGATATTATACAATTCATAAATATCTGAAACTGAAACGGTCAAGACGTTTGCATGAAAACTACACCATGACATGTGTCTCTAAACCGTACAACATTGAAATTTTAATTCTTATCGGATGCGCGAATATGACTAGAACTCAGCAGGAAGTTTGCGATTTATTTAATGAAAAATATCCAGATCGGCCTATCAGCCAATCAACAGTCAGTAAGGTAGAGTCTAAATTTAGAGAAACTGGTAATGTTGTAAATATTCCAAAACCTGGACGTCCAAGCATTAATGAAAACCAGAAACAGAACATTTTGATAAGTATGGTGGATAATCCTCATAATTTTTCACGATTGGTTGCATTAAACAATGACACTAGTCAGAGCACAGTGCTACGTATCTTGAGGAAGGAAAAATATCATCCCTACAAAATTCAACTTGTGCAGGAACTCAATGAAGATGATCCCGATCGCCGCTTACACTTTTGCGAAATTCTAATGGATTTATGTCAAGGAAATAGAAATCTACACCGGCAAATACTTTTTTCAGATGAGGCCACATTTTGTCTGAATGGTACAGTAAACCGTCAAACTTGCAGATATTGGAGTCGGGAAAATCCTCATTGGATGGCAGAGGCACATACCCAACACCCTCAGAAATTAAATGTGTGGGCTGGAATAGTTGACGACAGAATAGTAGGGCATTTCTTCTTTGAAGGAACCCTTACAGGACAAAGATATTTAGAGTTTCTAGAACATGACCTTGTTCCAGTCCTTGCAGTAATTTTTCCTAATGATAATGACCCTGACATTCCTGACGATACCATATGGTTTCAGCAAGACGGTGCACCTTCGCACTATGCGCGCCCTGTACGAGATTTTTTGGACAACTGTTTTCCTGGGAGGAGGATCGGCAGACGCGGACCGATAGAATGGCCTGCAAGATCGCCAGATCTTACACCTCTTGACTATTTTTTATGGAGATACTTGAAGTCAAAAGTGTACATTAATAAACCACGTAATTTAGAAGAACTTCAAAATCGCATTCGGGACGAAATACGCAGAGTTACCCCAGAAATCATTCATAATGTGCAAGAAGAATTTCTTCACAGACTTGCGCATTGTCAAGAAGTTGGTGGATGGCAATTCGAACATTTAATTTAAGTATAAAATTTAATCAATTGTATTTTATTTTACATACCTCAGAATTGTTACTTTTTTATGGATAAAATTTACGTTTTCTAACATTCAATCGTCATTTACTCGAAAACTTTCCTATGTAAGAGGGCAAAATTTTAGTACTGTCTGATAAGAGAATTAAACGATCTTTCAGAATCAAGGAAAAAAATATGGTGTTGCCATTTAAAAAAAGATCGATGACGTCATTACTCGAAAACAAATGACATTTGAAAATCGCATTTTACGCTAAAATATGTATTTTTTAAATTAAAAATCGACCTGTTCGAGGATTTTTCCCAAAAAATAATTGTTTCGTTTTTATTGAATTTATTCCATACTTTTGGCGCATACTGTATATTTGAATGTAGATTCTACTTCCATTTGGCAAAATTACACCGTGGAGGTGAGACACATTTGTTTAATTCCATTATATTAATCATTATGTAATATAAACAAACTTTTATCAGTGTGCCTAACAACACCTCACTTTTGTTTACGGATATACTCCGATAGAATTTATAGTGAAACATAAAATTTCTAATTTCCCGCGCCATTAAGTTTATAACAAGTCAAACATCATCCGAACGTAATTTTAACGTTATTAAGGTTATTTAGGCCCAATAATAGCGGGGCGGCGGTGTAATTACTTTCCTGGATTGCACAATCATCGTAATATTTCATTATTCTATCATTTACTTATCGATCCCCGTCAACCGCAGGGGTGGAAGTTTCGCGAGTCATTCCTAAACAGCGTGCGCCCTTTATAATTCGATTCCTCGGGAGCAATCAGCGTAATGCCGGGTGATTTGTTGATTTTCCGAGAGTGTTTACTTTTAAAGCGGCGCCCCGGGCGAGAAAACTAATAAGATAAGTGAAAGAATGAGGCGGGACCCGCTCCGAGGACGCTTTGTCTCGGATACCGTTTTTTGATTGATTCCGAGCCCCTCCAAGGGTCATAATTGCTTTGCGGGTTATGGCAGCTGCCACGAGGAAGTTCGCTTACTTAGACCGCTGGAAATATTTAAAATGTTTGCCTGTAATCACCGAGGGGTAACCACTTATGGATATCTCGTCACAAATCTTCCGAAATCCTTGCGCAATTCCGAAAAATCGTGCGAAATCACAAGAAACCGCGAAAAATCACGTAAAATTCCGCGTCATCTGGAGCTAAATTTAGTTGTAAAGACAGACAATCGGGACTATGATCGAACACATCCAGTTAGCATTAACAGGCCTGTTAACAGTAACTGGTAGGTTAATCAGAAATTCGTATGATTGACACACCTGTCAAGTTAATTTTTCCCAGTTACTTAACTTGAGAATGATTACGTGACCCAGTTATGAAACTGCTTGAAATAACCTGCCGTTAAATGTAACTGGAGCTTTTTATTGGTCAGAAATTTTAATTTTATTTCTGGTAATTGACGTATGACATTTGGCATATTAATATAATGTGTAATTTTATTATTTGTCTATAGCACAATTCAGTATCAATTTATTGCCATATACACATACGGTATTAATAGTTTGACAGTAAATACAACCTAAAAAAAAACTAAAGTTTATTCTAAGTGCGATTACAATTTTATATAATTAAGATTGCTATTCTGAGTATGATAGTGATACCTAAATGAATATTAACAAACAAAAAGATATATATTATTACCTAATATTATTAATAATTAGTTTATGAATAGGAGAAAGGCACAATGACAAAAGTTAGGTACCTAGTTTTTAATTATTGGTAATAATTTAGATTCTATAAAGAGTAGGTATAAATAATACATTTTATCTTTTTTAAATATTATTTTTATTAGATAGTTATGTGTTTTTGATAATAATTTCTAATGAATTACAGCAACACTGATATGCTGCATCCTATACTATCCTCCTATAATTATAATATATTGCAACATGGACTCCACCAAGGCGTAGCAAATTGTAGCACAGATCACATGCCTAAAAATACATTTTTTATTACCCACCTAAACTGTGTATAAATATTGAATATGTGCATCCAGGTTTTACTAGTTTTTGGTCCTGATGAAGTTTTCTGCTCTTCCTTTTTACATTCTGCTTTCACTCTGCATGAATCTAAAATAATTTAAATAATTGTATCAGTAAGTTAATATGAAATATTTCACTTATACCTACCACCACTGTTGAGCATTTGTTTGCGGTCTATGCACTAAATAATTTGTATGTATTTCAAAAATTTGCCAAAGTACCTACCTAGTTATATTAACATGCGTTGGGTTTACCTTGCTTCCCAAAAATATTTTCTTACATTTAATGAAAATTAGCATTTCTACATATTGGCGTTGGGTCGTGTGCCCTTCTCTTCTTGCCACTTGTACCCACTGTTAAGTACCTATGATTTAAATTTCAATTGCGTTAATTGACAATTTTTGACATATGAGTGATGACAGATGACGTATTTTAAACAATTAACTGCCACGACAAGGTTATCTGGTCATAATAACAGGCACAGATAACTGCTTGTTCGATCATAACGATCTTTCCATTTCGGTTAAGACTCAGTTATGCCCACCCAGTTATCGTAACTTACCTGTCATCGGTTACGCTAACCTGAATGTTCAATCATAGGCCTGAATACCGTCCACCTTGCGTCATTATCGACATTATAATATTTATTCGCGTTTCCATTTCGCGAATAACGTAGGCTCCAGCTCACATTATTATGTGCGTGACCGTATCACCAAAATCCTTAAGCAATCTTGCGAAATCACAAGAAATCGCGCGAAATCAGGTAAAATTCTGTGGCTTGCGTCATTATCGACGTTATTAAGCCTTGTCCTCATGGACGCGAAATTCACAAAACATTAATATTATCACTATTTCCGTCATTATGTGGGATTAGTAAGTTTAATTTGATCTTCTGACAATCTACCATGACAGTCAATTACAGTATTATTATGTGAATATTGTAGTTGACAAGTCTGGCTAAAAGTTCAGAATTAAATTACGTTAAATTTTGAATTAGTGTCCCCATCCACTAATTTATCTAAAAGTTTGTAAACATTAAAACCGGACACTCTGGAATGCGGGGGAGGTCGAGAGTTGCACCTTGTGAAATAATTTAATTATTGTGCAAAATTTAAAACAGAAAAATCGCTATTTCTAGGAAACCGTTAGTTTCTCTTTTTTTTCAATCTGACAGTTTCAACCAATGTTGTAAAGCGCCATCTTTCGCGTTTTCGCCACTGGCATCGAATAATTTTTTTACGGTTTGTTTCTTGTTATACAATAGTAATCACTAAATCTACCACCATGCAGGAAAACCTTCAATTTATACTAGCATAGTTGTAAATATGTAATCCTTACCATTGAAAATCACTTGCACTAAACCCATTTCAACCTTAAAGTTGCCCAAACTTTGAAGTGGATATTATTATATCACTTACATATTACTTAGAAAAATGGGCGAGATGCGAGATTTTGACATTAACTACATATTGCAATTTTATGGCGAATTAAGGTAAAGTGGCGAACAACGTTATTGTAGCGTTGCTACCACCTTTAAGGGGCCGCAAAGTTGATGGGTTAGTTCCTTTGCCCACTTCTTTGTTGAATGTAACTAAAGATATTGTCTGAAGCTATTTATTTGTGGCATAATTTTAGTTTTTCTTTAGTTTTATTGGATTTTTGCCACACTTATGAAAAATAATAAAAATTAATTAAATAAGCCCTTGCGCCAAACGGAACAGTCAAGGGTTATTTTTGAAAATAAGTTTGCCTAACCAAAAAATCTCACACTGAAAAAAGCAGATAAGTAAAAAATAACAAAAATCACATCACTCTCGCGCACTTCCGTATTATTGACGAAAAACTCTCTGTTTTCGTTTTCAAAATAGTAGTAAAAATATTAAACGTATGTCAAGTTTGACAGTTTAAAATTTGTTTATCTGCTTCCATAGAGATGTTAAATGATTTTTATTTTATTTTTACTTACTTCTTCTTGATACAACTGTAGCCAACAATGATCGATGTTTACTGAACAGTTTGACACACACTTATCTCTGTTCAACAAAATAATCGCGGTCTCTTTTAATTTTCTTTTTGTCGCGTTATCTTCCTTCTCTAAAATTTTTGCCGAACCCCATTGAATGACATGACCGTTTTCCCAAGCGTATTCGCAAATTTTGGATTTTTCAAATTCCCGTCTTTTTATATAATTTTTATGTTCCTCAACTCTAACATTCATAGGCCGAGATGTTTCTCCAACATAATATTTATTGCATTCACAAGGTATACTGTAGATGCAATTTTTTTAATTTTGTAAATCATTTTTTGGACGCAATAAAACTAATGTAACTAAAGAGTTAGATATTTTTAGTTTTTGCCACTTTAAGTGTATATCACTTCACAGTTCTATTTTCAAAAGCAGACATGTTTACAGATGTATGTTTATGGTCGCCATATTATAATAGATATTTAACAATATTATTACTCATCAGTACTGCATGAAATTTCGTAGGTCTATATATAATTATTGGTTTCAGGTAAAAAAAAAATCGTAAATTTTTTTTGAGGCGCGAAATTTACAGAATCATCTTTTTTCTAATAGGCATCGAATTTTTCAGAATGTAGCTGCTTTCAAATAAGTTTCCCTATTTTAGTTATTATATTAATAACTCTTCTAAACGTATGTACAGCGTTGTCGAGAAGCATGGAAAGATACATACAGATATGAACACTGCTCCATTTAGGTATACACGGGCAAACGGCATCTGACGTCGCACAGTGGCGCAAAACACCACTGTGCCACTCAAATTACTGTACATCCCTTAGGGTTGGGCCGTTTGAGGTGATTTTTTTTTAGAATGTTCGTCATAAAATTCCCTATCGATCCCTCTTTCTCAATTTTCGATTTGGGTCTTCATTTTCAAGGAATTTGACTCCAAAAATGGATTTGCATGGAAAAAACTAGATTTTTTGCACAAAAATGACCCTACGGAACACGAGATTGAGATTTTGCCGGACTTTTTTATGGGGGAATGCTCGTCTTGGAAAGCCCTACAAGACTGTCCACTTAGATTTCGGGGAGACATTTTCCGTTGCCCTTAAAATGGCCACAATTATTTGTACACACTCGAGGAATCCGCAAAAATTTTTCCAGAATTTTTGGACACATTTTTGGACATTCACCAAAATGGCCACATACATATTTTCCGAATTTTCCCGTCATTCTGAAAAAGGTCAGAAAGGTTCCATAAAAAATGATTTTTAATATGTTTTTGGAAATTCAATTTTTTGATGAAAGTGGCCATTTTGGATACAATAGTTCATTGTTAATAAGAAATGATTAATTTGATTATTTTCTTCCCAACACACAGAGATAACATAAAACAACATCGAAATTTGCTTTTTTATATCGAGCGCTGTACCAAAAAATAAATAAATAAATAAAATATACAAAAACAATATCTGTCCTAGAAAAACATACACTATTCTACATTAATTTATATACAAGGTATTTATAAAATATACAATAACCCTTCAAAAGACTGAGCTTTTTGAGAATTTGTTTGGACAGCCAAAATATTTAAACGTTTCGGGAATGCCAGATGATTTCCCAGTATTTTTGAACATTTGTTGATTTTGGATCAAAATGACCAAAAAAAGAAAGATCCACATAAAATATTATGGTTTCGAAAGTATAAAGCATCCAGTAGATGCTGAAGACTTTCACTATCATACATTTCCATCCGAACAGTTCCAGGAAAAAACAATCATTTACGGGAATATTCGGAAAATCTGTATGTGGCCATTTTGGTGAATGTCCAAAAATGTGTCCAACAATTCTGGAAAAATTTTTGCGGATTCCTCAAATGTGTACAAATAATTTTTGTGAGATGAGATTTTTTTCCAATACTTTCCCAGTTTTCAGTAGAACGATTTCTGATATGTGAAAATTTTTCGATGATTCTAACCATTTTAAGGGCAGCGGAAAATTTCTTCCCGAAATCTAAGTGGACAGTCTTGTAGGGTTTTCGAAGACGAGCATTCCCCCATAAAAAAGTCCGGCAAAATTTCAATCTCGTGTTCCGTAGGGTCATTTTTGTGCAAAAAATCTAGTTTTTTCCATGCAAGCCCATTTTTGGAGTCAAATTCCGCGAAAATCAAGACCCAAAGCGAAAATTGAGAAAGAGGGATCGATAGGGAATTTTATGACGAACATTTAAAAAAAAATCATTTTAAACGGCTCAACCCTAAGGGGTGTACAGTAATTTGAGTGGCACAGTGGCGTTTTGCGCCACTGTGCGTCGCTAGTCTACACTGTGGCGGCGACCGTTTTGTGGGGGCGTGGCCGGACAAAATTTTTAAATACCGTTTTTAGGCTTATTATTCCACGAAACTGCATAGGACAAATGCCAATTATTGATTAAAATAACACATTCTTTCTTCTGCACGTTTTCAAAATCATGCAATTTCCCCATTGTATTCAGAAATGCAGCACATAAATTCATTTTATGATAATATTGACAAAAATATATTTTGAATTTTTGCTTACGAATACAGTGTTCATTCCTTTTCTATTCAAGGAATGTAGAAGTTATACAGGCAATTTATTTATTAGTTTCTCAGTAGCAAAGTACATATTCTGTTTGTAAATATTAGAATAATTCGAAGCAGAATTTGAATCTGAAAGACTTCCATCCCTCAAATGCTATACCTACACAGACGCATGGGGAGAATATAAGGAAACTGATAACGAGCAAGGTTATTTCAGAAGTTTTCATAATTCTACAGCAAACTACGGGGGGAGACGAAGGAATTTAGCGAATAAATCGTAAAGGGAATCTAGACGGTATTGGGGCTGCGGAAATTTAAAAGATGTTTTTATTAAAAATTTTAAAGGTACTGAATCATGTGGGGACTATTCCCAAATACAAAATAGAGATTTTGAGACTGATTTGATATGCCAGGCTCTAATAGAAAATTCCTATGCCAGTTCTGAAAGCGAGAGCGTTGCAGGAAATAGATGTGGCGAAAGTAGGGCAAAATTTTAGTACTGTCTGATAGAGAATTAAACGATCTTTCAGAATCAAGGAAAAAAATATGCTGTTGCCATTTAAAAAAAAAATCGATGACGTCATTACTCGAAAACAAATAACATTTGAAAATCGCATTTTACGCTAAAATATGTATTTTTAAATTAAAAATCGACCTGTCCGAGGATTTTTCCCAAAAAATAATTGTTTCGTTTTTATTGAATTTATTCCATACTTTTGGCGCATACTGTATTATAAGCTCTCAAAGTTCGGTTCAATATTGTTTTACACCCTGTACAGTTTTGTTTGTAGTTGGAATTAAATTCCATGTATGTTTTAGAGCAATACAAAAACAAAATACTGCGACAACAGTGGCGCGAATAATTGTCACCCGACGAACATACTCGACGAAGTTCAGTACAATTCAAATATCGCCGATAAATTCGATGTTTACTGGACTGTTTTGGGAACTAATCTGCATTTTTATTGAATATGTATTTTCCGTCCTCTCGAATTATACCGGCGAGTGGTTCCATGTCAGCGCCCCCGGGAGGGGGTGTGCTTGCGCGAAAAATATGATAGAACTTAATGTTTTATATTCATATTCATCGGACGACAAAAAACCAATAAATCGTGCAGTTCGAAAATTACAAAAGCAATCGCGGCTGTCAACCGAATCGGCATCGACAATGGGGAAAACGTTTTTCACAAATTCGATTAAATATTACAATTTCTTCGCGCCATCAATCAGGCCCGTTGTCAGGCACCGGGCAAAAACAATTTATTTGAGTTATTATGTCGAGAGGCCGCGCCGATACCGTGGGACGTTGTAATTTTTTCGAATTTATAATTCCATTACGGCAGGCGAACGTCACCTCTTGTGTATCTGCTCTCCGTTGTTGTCGGGGAACATTGTTATTTTTTTACGTCCCCTCTCGAATATCTTTATTTCACTGATTATATTTCCGATCAAACGCACATTACGAGATGCGGAAGGAAAGGAACGCGGAAAAAGGATATAATTTTATTTAATGTATTAGATGTACAGTAACAATTTTTAAAGTAAAATGTAAATACGGAGTATATAAAAAAAACACAAGATGCGGTATTGGTTTGATAACTAATGTGATTCGCTATTTTATTACCTATAGTCTGTTTGGAAATGAAAGAGAGTAATAAAACTCCGAAATAAGAACCGGCCATGGGCGTGGTAATATTTCGTTTCAGGTAATTATCGGGTAACACTAATGCTAACAGGTAATGGGTGTACATTAGTATATTTTACTGGATACATCATAGGGCAGGAGCCAGTGTATTGTGGCAGATCAATCCAGTATTAGAGCTGAATATACGAAGACGTGCTAGTGCAGTAGAGTAAAATTCGACTTGTGTTTAGTGACTATTGTGCCAGTGGATATAATATTGTTTGGGTAAAATGTCGAGCTTATCAGATTACGTACCTGCTAAACGCGTGCGCTGTCTCAGGATGAGAAGATTTTTATATTAAATGTATTTAATGCATTGAAACACCAAAATCCTACCAATAGTGTTGACGACATCGTGGAAAAGTGTTCCAAGATGACAGGGACTGGAAAATCGACTATCTACAGACTTTTAAAGAAAACAAAAAATGAACAAGATACTGTAAATCCCCCAAAATCATCTACAGGGAGGTCAAAAGTCGCTATAGACGATTTCTTCAAAAATGTCTTTCGCAGAAAAGTACACTCATTTTATTTCAAAAAAGAAATACCAACGCTAAACAAAATTTTAAGTGAGTAAGATATAATTCAATGGTTATCCGGAAAAAACATTTCTTTTGAAACAAATGTGGTGAAAAAGGAACTTTTGACACTTGTCAATCTTAATAAAGATCAGAAAAAATATATTATCGATGAAATGGCAACAAATTGCCAAATAACGGTACTACGATTACCACCTTATCACTGTGAACTTAACCCAATCGAATTAGTCTGGGCGCAGGTAAAAGGAGATGTAGCGCGAAATAATACGACGTTTAAATTAAGTGACGTGAAAATTTTGTTAAAAAATTCCTTGGAACGAGTAACTGCTGATAACTGGCAAAGATGTATACATCATGTACAAAAAGAGGAGAAAATGTGGGAACTCGATAATTTAATTGACGTTACTGTGGAACCTATCGTTATCAATTTAGGATACGAAGATAATTCATCAGAATATTCAGAGGATGAATTTTAATATACCTACTATTTTATTTTCTTTATTGTACATTTATACAACACTACATTTACTCACCATAATTTGAATTTTCAAAATACATATATTTTTGTGTGGAATAAAAGTCTATTCATTAAATTTAAATAAATATTTTGATAATAATATTGAATAATTTTATTTGAATTACTAAAAACCCTCTTAACCCGGTTATGATGCTTAAAGTAGCCTCATGTTTTGAAATGCTGTTTTTATATATTATTTACTTATAAGAGAAATGGACCGAGAAATTTAAGCGGCATAGACAAAGACGGATTGTCGGGGATTAAATTTTAGCTACCTGCTACAATTTAGTACGGTTCGATCACACAAAGTTTTTTTAAAAGTACACCTCCTCTATACCGATAAAACATAATATAAAAATATTGAATATAAGCACCAGTACTACATTTATTTACGATTTGCATACATAATAAGCTTTTATTACTCTCTTTCATTTCTAAACAGACTATAAGCTATACTAACATTAAGTAAAAGCTTCTGTAACGTAATTTGTTTCAGTATTAATAATGTTTTGCATTTTAGGTTTTTTTTTGTTTATAAGTATGTGAAAATAATTATTAAAATGTGAGATTAGAAGAGCAAAATTATGTGTGCCTTACAGTCGCTTTTTTAAGTTATTATTTTATTTGAGGAGTAAAAGTGGTTAAACAAAATATCAAGAATTTTATTTTTGATAATACTTTTGATCTACATCTTTTATTATTCGAGATTTCTGTACCTAAAGATACCAAGGACAACTTATAATAGTAGGTACATGTTTTTGCAATAATAATGACACTCTCTCAAAACAATTTTTGAACTTCAGGAAGTCCAGTGTAGAAATTTCATTAAATCTCTATTCATTAGTGAAACAACCAATAACTAATGAATTCGTCAGCAGTTCAAAAGAAATCGCAAAATTCATTATTATTGTAAACGATTGTACCTATTTATTTTACCTTTAGACAGCATAATTTTTAGATAGGAGTTGTCAAAATCAATTAAAAATAATTTTAGTTAGTTTGAAAGAGTACCTAAATGTTTTGCTTTCTTAATGTCCCCTTATATGTGATTATAAACTTTTAATTCTAGACAAATTTGTGAGATTATGGCCTCTAGACTTAAAAAATGGAATGTGAAATTTCCATTACACCTATTATTTATATTTCTATTTCTAAGCAAACGAGATTTATTATTATAGAATAGATTATCAGATATGAAGGTTTACATTGCTTAAAAATGGGTTTACAGGAAGTAGTGCTTGGCACGCATTAAAACACGTTTCATGCTATAAAACATGAGGAAGTGAAGTGGGAATGAAGTTTATTTTACTTATAAACCTAACATGTTTAAATAAAAATATTTCACATTTTCTGAATTATCCCTGAGAATGCTTGCCGTAAACTGATGAAACTAGGTACATTTGGTACTATAAATAATAACTAAAAAATTATCGAGTTGGTTGGTATAGAAACCCGTCAATCAGTGGTGAAGGTAGAAGTCAGTAAAAGGCGCAGTATTTCCACGTCACGGGGTATTTGAGCAATTCAATAAGTGTTTCTAATATCCAGTGACACTAAGAGAAAAAAATACCCCTTTCGTTTTATTTAAGTAATAAATTATTTTTTTATTTGAAAATAAATGTACACTGATAAACACAGATATTTTTCAACTTCAGCATACTTTTATCGATAAAAAGGCTTTTTACACCCTACGGCCGTATGATGTTTTTGCTAATGTGTTGCGTCATAAGGCAATAAATATAGTTAAATCAAAATTTAATATGTATTTGACTTTATTGAATAAATTTCATCACAGTAACAATTTATTCAAAAGCCATTTATTTTGGTATTTCAGTGTTTTTCATATGCTACGAAATCCTGCGAAATGAAAAATATTATTTAATACCACACAAAAAAGTTGAAATTAACACAAACAGGACAACTATCATCGACAAAAACTTCCCAAATAGAGGAAATATAATTTCCCAATTATTAGAGTTTCGCATGGTTAATATATGTTGAATCATTAAAACAAATTTCAACGTGAAATTTATAATTAAAACTACATTTACAATACAATGAACTGCAGTCCACGACTCAGTCAGTTGCGCCATGCCATATTAAAATATTAATTATATCACTGACATTGTCGCTACATGGAAAATAAATAATTAATAATCAACCTAGTCAATATATTTCTGCAATTATTAACAAAATCTGGGGCTGGTTTCAATAGCAATAATACAGCTTTGTAACTGGAGCGTTTGCTGTTATTTTTCGCGTTTCCCCAAAACCATACAGGCAGATAATTAAAATTTACACTATGAATAGTCAAAATGCTACACAGGCTAACAAACAATATATATCTATATCGCAGATAGGGGTGCTTTAAATATTATAGTTTTAATCATCTCAACAAATAGACCCACGGATATCAAAATGAACTAATTACTTTTACAGCTATCCAGAAAACTATTATATGTCTAAAACGAATAGTTTTTCTACAAACACAAAAATAAAAATACAACTACAATAAAATAAGAAACTCTGTAACAAAATTACAAACTAAGATCCAGTTAAGCTTAAAAAAAACCTCTTTAAAATATTTTTTTTGGACCAGTATTAATAAAATTCAGTGTTACCCTTAACGTGAGTGGACATTACTCAATGAATGCATAAAATAATTAGTACTATTTTAAACTATAACATCCCAAACATCCCAAGATGTTTACAGTGTTCTGTAAAAATGTTTCTTAAACCCTTAGAATATAACTAACCTTTGCCATGTTCCTTGAGGTTTGGAATTTGGAGAGTATGCAACTAGCAATGCAGTATTTTAGATTATGTTATTTTAGAACAGATAGTGACTAATTTTAAACGTTTTATAGTAATTAAATAAAATATTTCATGTCGGGTATGTTAGTGGATAATTATGACGAATCTGCAAGAAATGAAAATGTAGTTTTTCCAGTGTGCAACGAAAGAACGAATACAAAATACTGCAGCTAACCGGATGAACTATTATCTATTAGGTACTTAATAAAAATGTTTATTTTCGTCGTTTCTACACTGGACAACGCTGCAAAAAACGCACCGCACGGTAGTTGACATATGCCCAAAGCGACTTTATTATCTCCCAATTCATAAAATATATGAATTTGTCGGTCACTTTTACGGATTTACCAAAAAATTTAAAGGTGGTGGGTCAAATTTGGCATGAGATTCGTGTTCAGCACGTCAAAATAGATGGGTACGTTACGGTGGATAGTTTTGGACAACCTCTTTTTTGAGAACCGGTGTTTTCCCTAAACTGGAATTATGCTCTCAGTTTGGAATCTCTGCTACATCCGCCAACAGCTTTAGTAAATTTTTCTCTAATAACACAATGCACCATCTCGGATGATGATTGATTGTCATAGGCACCGATTTTCCGAGAGAAAAGAGGGTTTTGCCCCATTTTTTAAACATCGAGCTAGAATTCTGAAATAATTTTATTATTGTCTTTTAGACCTTCCTAAGCACATGGTTTTTGTATTTAGTCATAGTTGACTACGGTAGTTTTTCAGCGACTGCATTAAAATCTAACTCCTTCTGTGCAGTTCGTCTGCACCGCTCTCCATCAGTTCTATCGCCCAACGCCGAGCGTCGAGGGTGCGCGATAAGGGTGGTACCCCCCGACGGGGTAGCCGGTGCACGTAGGTCGGGACACCGCGCAATTCTTACCATCTAAATCTAACGGCTTATCTCTTGTCGCCACCGCGTATAACTCTTATATGCATATCGTTAGTTCTACCCCCATATTTTTATCGGAGGACGTTATTAATGGCTGCCGGGGCCGCAAGGAGTTATTTTTCTGCGGCCGTGATTCCGACCGTTTGGCGGAAAGGGATCAGATCGATTCGAAGGCACTGGCGAGTCTCAAAGGGTTGGTCGAGGGGCAGTGGCAGATATTGGTCTGCTTTATGTCCCATCCGCCCTGCTTCTGACATTCATGAGTCGTTAATTGTATCATTGGGCATCGTGGGGAGGGTATTATTAGTTCACTCGGAACTGGGCAAGTTTACTGGATAACTAGCGGTACAGGGTGTCTCAAATTTGGGACACGTGGTGTTCAATGGGATGAGATAAGCACTATTTTCAATCGAAATTATTATCTTTGGGATTTGACAGAAACAACTAATGACGTCATCAATTATATTTTTTCCAGAAACATACCTAAATTATTTTCCTGTTAAAAAGAGCTCTCCTTTTTCTAATATACGTTTATTAGAGAGATTTTTCTGTATTACTTCCCGTTTAAAGATTATATTATACAATATCATCCTAAAGAATCTCGAAAGAAATACCACCTAAAAATCACATTCGCGGTGGAAGGATCAAGCAGTCGTTGTAAAATAACTGAATATTCGTTATTTCAAGTGCATAACTGTCAGAAAATACTTGTCGTTACTCAATACGAACGTCAAACGTATAACTTTTTTTGTGCTTACAAATTGTTTTTTCATTCAGAAAAAGTTGAAATGTTGCTAATTTACGGTGAGTCACAAAAGAATTCAAAAAGAGCTGGTCATAGAACCTCTACAAGATTGGAGGTGACCGTGCGACGAAATGAAGATGCATTTTCTGTTCGGAAGAATCAAATAATTCACTGAAGGGTAAGAAATAATGTTAATACAGCTGAATTGATACAGTATTTTGAACAAAATCCACGAAGTTCTAGGAGGGCTAACCGAAATTTGAATTTAGATCAATCAACCGTTTAACGAATTTCAAAGACCAATGGGTATCATGACTACAAAATTCACAATTTGGAGTATTTGCCTAAGTGTCACAATGAAAACATACTTAATTTCATAGCTCAAATTGTAGTAAATGTGGAAACTGTTGAACCTTCGGTGCAGTCGGTTTGTCAGTAATGGTTTGACAGACAGACTCAACGAACACTACTGGTCCATTAAAAATCCCCACATTGTAAATTCAGTCCAAAACAAGACCATTTTGGAGTAAATGTATGGTGCGGCATCATCGGTAGGCATTTAATTGGGCCTTATTTTTATGAACATGCATTAAATAACGTGGTTCACCTAGATTTCATACAAGAACCTCCTGCATTTCTGGAGAATGTGTCTTTGCAGCTAAGGAGAAACCTATGGTTTCAGCATGACAGAGCTCCACCTTACAAGGCCAGAATTGTGCAGCAAAATTTGGATAACACTTTCCCAGAAAAATGGATTGGGATTATGGACCTATTCAATGGCCTGGAAAGTCACTAGATCTAACATCCCTCGATTTTTTTTTGATGGGGAGTTTAAAAAATAAGATTTACAAAATACCTTCGCGAGATATTAATCATTTGAAAAAAAAATCGCAAACGCTTGTAATAAGTTAAACGGCGAAATGTTAATAAACGCAGCCCACAAAGAAGTCAGATGAAGATTGGATATGTGTCTGGAAATGACTTTCCAACGCCTATTTGATCTCTCCATCGTTAATGTAACTTTTAGGTGGTATTTCTTTTGAGACTCTTTAAGTTTTGTATCCTCACAGTACTATCGAATTTGAAACACCCTGTACAGCTGCAAACCAATAATATTTCCAGTCGAAAACGTTCTAAAGGATGAAACTGTTTTAAAAAGAACCTAAATCAGTTTAGACTGAAAACTTTTTAATGTCCACAGCTGTACTACTACAGCATGATTCACGATGACCCTTAACTAAAGCTATATAGAGAATTTAGTAAGATATAAAATTGTAAATTGCTATACAAGGTATTTCAGATATGAGTGTCTTAAAGAAAATATTTTTTTGGCTACTTCCGGATGTACTAATAGAAGCTATAACGATTTTTGGATCACATTTCACAGTTACGTTGATTGTCAATGTTCAATTAGCCATTTGAATGCGAGTAACAAATACAGCTATATATTTTGGCCCGTTACCTCAGAACCACCCTATATATGTTTAAACAATGCCAATCGAGATCTAAGCTTGCTGTAAATAATACTACGTTGATAGTGTCACAGAATTTGCCCCGCTCCCACCCAATTCGACGACTGTGGTACCGCAAAACGCTAGATTGCCCCGATCGCCCCTACGCGATCCTGGTAAACAAACAAAATAATGTCATGTATCGAGGCGCGACTGGAATATTGAGAACCAACGAGAATAGAGCTGCTAAAAAATAACTGAAACAGTTGGAAATTTCCTGGAGTTGCAAAATGAAATACTATTTAGCTGAGTTGTAATTAGTATTCAGTACTGTACAGAGTGTGTAATAAATATCAACAAAAATTAACTGTTTGTTTTTCTGGTAAAAGAAAAAGTCGGGTTAGGAAAACCGTGACAATACATTTCTTAAGTAAAACGAAATTTGAAAGCGGAAAACCAACAACAATGTTCCATTTCAGAAGATTAAAAAAATAATTACAACTTGTGAAATAAAATTTACGTGAATAAACTAAATCAAAACAATGAAAGAAATAATATTGGACACTCCTTTTAGGTTCTCTTTTAACCTGTTAACTTTTGTTATATTTATTTCTGAAACAAAAGGAGATTTGGCCATAAACGTAGAAAAAGATTAATTGCATAGCAACCAATATAATAATTGTTTTTCTATGAAAATTTCCATCCATCAACGTCAACATTAATACATATATGGTTAAAAGTTAAAATTGAAATTTTATAATTGAAACTAATTTAGTATTACTAAAAGCATTGCTTGTTTGAATAATATCACAGGATATTTTGATCTAACAAATTTAATTGTTTAATATATTTGAAATATTATTGCAATTTATCACGTGAATGCAGTTGGAACATTTCAAAATTTTGCCAAATAATTATATTAAATTCCTGATATAAATTTTAGCATTGTAAAGTAATACGAGTTAATTATAATTATAGTAAGTACTAATCAGAGCAAGTCAGGACCGTACATTAAGTTTTATTTAATTGAAATGTAGGTAAAATAATTCAACAAAATTTAAAATAAATGCAAACTATTTTCTACTGTAAAATATTTCAGTAATTATTGTCTTCGGATGAATTAATATTGTAAATTACATAGAATTATACTATCACAGCATATTCTTCAGTTCTGTTACGTAAAAGTGTTAAAAAATTTGGAATTTGTCAAAAAATTGTAGAAGTTTAAATGAAAAAAATGTACAATAACACCCTTTTGACTCCTCCAAACGGAAAGCCTATGATTTGAGTAACGAAAAATGGTGTAGCTCATGTTATTTGATATAAAATGTGTGTATGTGTAATGTAAATTTTATCTGTTTATTGTCGACTGTTTTACCAATAACTGAAAAAAAAAACTAGTCTAATTTGTACCCCTGCCACATGTTAATAAACTTTTTAGCTTATTTTAGTGAGTTCTATAGCCAGAAGAAGTTTGGAACACCCTGTATAGTGAGTCGTTCCCTGCTTGTGGCCTGATTCAATCCAGCATTGAATAGTACTGTGACAACTAGATGTTGACATTACATCTTACATAATATGTCTCTTGTTACAAAAAATTATGTAACTTAATGAAACATTATGTATACAGGGTGTTACAGAAAGATGTTAAGAAAATCAGCAATTTTGCCAAGTGTTTTGAAATGCTGTTGTATGATTTTATATTTCATCACACAAAACTCTTAATTACGGAGGCGCAACATGGTTTTTTAAGGGCAGGTCTACTGTTACAAATCTCTTCTGTATTGTGTAATTTACTTCATGTATGCTTTTTTTGTGTGTTATCCTATTCTATAACTGGGTCTTTGACCTGTTGAATAGTGTAAATAAAATAAAATAAATAAAATAAAATCTAAGGGCAGGTTATGTTTAAACGTAAGAAAAAAAGTTTATATAAATGTGGGTCCGAAAATTTTCTGTCTTATACAGTTTTAGACTTAGAAGATAAAATATTGGGATAGAGTGGTGCAATATAATTTGAAGCAAGTTATATATATGAATAGTATATTAACATAATTCTATACATGATGCCTAATTAGTGAGGTGGTTATTAAGGAAATATTTTATATGATATCTAAAGTAAATACGGTCCTGGCTACTTCTGACCAGCTGCGCGCGGAAGTCTTTGATGTTTTTATAGCAGTTTCTTATGTCGTTTTTTATTCCCTTATATCGATGATACAAACTGTACCTCTATCGCTTCCAAACGGTTTGAGATTTATGAATAACTACCTGACGTGTGCAGTTGGGGCGCGCCCGAGCAAGTTGCAGCGGGGCTCCCCAACCCGTCGAACGCGGGCTGGAAGAAAGAGGGAATTCTCCCATTTTTAGCTGTTATGCCATGTAACGTCACGTAAAACGCGGTATAAAGCTAATAAATTTTTAACTTTAAACAAGTCAAATTATATATTATCGGATATACGTCGCCTGAGCTTTAGGCAAACCCCGAGTTTGGAAATATGTCAATATTGGTTTTCTGGTGGTGGAAATTTAATAATGAACGCGAGAAACATAAAGTTTTTTTAATTTAATGCCCGGCGCGACACACTCTGAAACGGCACGGAAAGATTGGCGAAACTTTGAAATAATGGCCGATTCTGGTACGGTAAATTTTCCATCCAGCCGTTTCTGTAACATCGTTCTTTATTAATGATTTTCCAATTGCAATGCCATTTAATAAAAAAGTAAGTTAGTTGGTATTTAATAACCGTTTATTAAACGTTCTTCATCGAAATCGAAAAGTAATTTTATCAGTAAGTTTGTTCAGAATTGTTTAGTTTAATTTCTTACAAGACATGAAAAACAGATGACTAAAATTTTTCAATTATCTCTACACGTAGCTCAGGCGATTCCTTATTCTGAAATTCGATTTTAGTATTAACGTTTCTGCGATAGTGTTTACATTAGTTTTTCAAGGGTCAAAAATGGTTTATGTGTTACCAACTCGTTACAGCTTATGGTTTATGAGGTAAGACAAAACGCTTTAACAACAGATTCTCGTCTGTACGCAGAACGATTTACTGGTAAATATGTGCCAAATGCAGTTACTTTTACCGCGGTAGTGCAACGCGTGCGTTGGACGGGAAATATGTAATCCAATCGTGGAAGAAATGGAAGTCCATGGCGTCCACGGCTTATTGCAGTAGGTGAGGAACACATTTTGGAGATTGTTGAAGACAATCCCCGAATAAGTACTAGGCAAATCAAAACGGACAACAACCAGAGAGTTTTAGTTCGTAGAAACTTATAAGACAGGCCCAAGTGTATTATTTACACATCGGTGGACAAAATTTTGAACAGTTGTAACATCAGGTATGTCAAACTATTTTATTAATTAAGACCCCAAATAATTTTATAAATTAAAATAGCGGCAAAAGCAGTTGAATTTTTTTATATAAGATAAGTGTTTTATTTGTTTCCTTTAAAATTTTTGTCCGTTCATTTTTTATTACATTTTACGCCGTGCCAGTTCTGACTGCATGATTTGCCTTGCAAGGTCAGGTTTTACAGTAGACCAGCCTCCAGTATCGTGTAAAAGTGTATTTTTAAGTCACTTCCGAACTGCCCTTTTTGATTTTTTTTACAAAATTGCATTTGTAAAAGTCCCTTGTATATTCAAATATCTTTTTTTGCATATGTTCTGATATTTCTGGTGGAAGCTGTATTAAGTGCAATGATTGTAATAACTAAGGACAAATATTTCATTAAAAGTTAAAAGTATGTTTGTATTTTTCATGGTATGTTAAAATTCACCAATTTTGGTCAATGAAAACATTGTTATGAGTTCCTTTTCCTGATATTGACCCTATATTGGCACTTACATATCAACCCTGTATAACACTTTTAAATAATAATATTGCAGTTTACTTTCAACTATTACTTACAGATTAATATTCAATTAATCACTATCTGATCAGATTTTTTTGTCTCAATCTTTATTGAGATCTGAAATAAATTAATTCAATCCAATACTCCGTAAAACTTAAAAATCGACACATTTCGAATTTTCTACATAGTTCTAGTGTGAGGACTCCATTTATCCCGTTGCATTTCGAGGGTCACGTCATAGTTAACGGGTCTTGGATTTCGGAAAATCTTGAGACAATTCCAAGTTTTGAGTAAACATTAATTTAATAGTAATAATTAAACTTTCAAAGGTACGCTTATGCTTAGAATAATCCAAAAAAACACTGAACCAGTAAAATTCGACACTTCACTCAATCTAATGTGGACAGAAATTGAGACAGTACTGAGTGTGATTTGGGAAAAACTATCACTATTTTTACACTGCACGGAACCTACAAAAATTACGAATTACATTATATGTTAAAAAGGGCATATAACCCCCATTAGGCCATATTTACCAAACCCTTGGCCTACCTATCGTCCCTCTTCAGTCCTACACCCATTATCATGTAAAAATCTCTCCCATCCCTTCACCCTTCGATAGGGTGATAGTTAGATTACACTCAATCTGTCATATTTTAAACCGACGGGCCTCTAATTTCAAATTTTATTGTGTTACAAAACATCGGGGTGTATTCGTTTTAACTTATCCTTTGTGTGAGGAATATGGCGAACTTATGGTTGTAATAACCGGGGTTTATATTCATTGCCTACAAATTTCTATTCAATACACCTCATCCCTATGCGTACACACCCGGCCTTAATCACTCCATTCATGGGTTTTGGAACGCTCAAAATATCTGTCATACAAATAAGTAATCAGGCAAGAACAACCCTGAGATCAAGTTAGACAGACAGTGGAGAGAATTAAAAATGACTAGTTGAATAAAAGTTATATTAACACAGTTTTACCATTCCTATAATCTCAAAAAAATAAACACCTTACTTTAGAACTGTCCTAATATTTATATTAAGATATTATTGAGATTTTATACCATAATCCATATAAAACGTGAAATAATATATGAGTGTGAATCCTGATCTATTTGCATACAGTTAGAATAAAGTGATGCTTAAAGAAATGAAAGGTTGCACTGGTTGGAGTATAAAACACATATTACAGTCAAATGCAAGAAAGAAAAAAATGACCGGACATTGATGCCATCAACAATACCTAAAAACCATCTTTTACAAATTAACATCTTTTTTTAGTTCCCCCATAATGTGCCCGGGAAGATTTTAGTTACTGACCTTGTACATCATTTAAATAATACATTGTTGAATTATTATTTTTTTACTATATATTTTTATACGATATAAATTATGACAATTTACATATACAGGGTTAACTGTGACTAAGTGAGTCCAAATTTAAGAGAGGATAAAGAAAAATAAGAATTAATGGAATCACCCTTTTTTTAACTAAATTAAACCCCAGCCCGAGAATCCTAGCTAATGCTAGGAATATGCACATTAATTCTGTTACTGGCAGCGACCAGTTACCGAGATCACGGCATAACAACCCGGAAAGTCACTACGTATCAAAAAAATTAAACCTTATTAAATAAAGAAATTTGTGTCGGGTACAGGTATTTAATTGTGCGCGAAGTGAATTTTGTTATAAGTAGGTAGTCCTTCTTTGTAATGAGTGAAAATATAGTTTTGACAGTTCGGAACAAAAGAACGAAAAATCAATGCAAAATACTGCAGCTAACCAAATTCCAAATTCTTTTAGATAAGTTGTAAATCGCCCTATACCTCGTAAGCGTTAGGATTACCCTTTCGGAAGGTGTCCATGTCAAGTGTATATGGAAGTGAAGAGAAGTCTCTATTCAGAGGCGACCAATCTCACACTATTAAGATTGAACTTCCTTAAAGTAAGCCGTTTAATCCATAATTTTACAGTATTTGTATTTTCAGTGCGCAGAACAATTTATCCCAACACTACACTGAGAGAAATTTTCACAGACCCCGCCAAATTTACCAAAAAATAAATAAAATTCAACTATAACTCCGAACACCTAGGAAAGAGTAATACCAGGGCCTCTCTGTTTTCTATCTCCTTACAAATTTTAAAGATTTATTTTCTCGAATGCATCCAATCACGCCGGCGTGTCAAATATATTTACTTTAGTCAAAGGCAATCATCTTCTTCGCCGATAAATCCGTGCCGATTGAAAATTCCTGGCGATAATTAATTTGCCTAAGCGAGGAATGATTGTTTTCGTTATTAAAACGCGAGTGGGCGTCGAAAGAAAGCGTCGCCGCCCTTTATTAGAAAATTAATAACCGGGAAAATTTGGCCGACGGATTAATATAAATTCCAAAGAAATTATCAACAATAATGATGTCCCGATGATGAGGGATACCTGTATGCGTGGCATCGCCTTAAATTTTTCCATAACAATATACAGGGTGGCCCGTAACAAACGGGTCATTGATTGACTAGATCTAAGAAATCGACTTTTATAAAAATGTTAAAGGGAAAAATCTAGAATTTTAATGTGATCAAATTGACACCTATAAGTAATTTACCAAATCTCGAGTTTAATATTTAAATCAGAGTGGATAAATCTTATTCCCTTCCCAACTATAACTGCCGTTGGCTATCGAATACGCATGCGAGTTACCAAACGAGATACCACGACTAGTGAACACTTGTTGCAGTTGTTATTTACGCTTCATACAAGACTGAGTCAGAGTTCTCATTCGTAATTTTTTGTGTAATGGCGAATGCAACATAAATTGATCGTAAAACCTCACCTCAACTTTCTTAATTTTATGTTACAAAAAAATACTAGATGACAAACCAACTAGAAATGGTTCATGTTGATATATACTAGGTGAGTGGGCGTTCAAAAAAGTGACAAAAGTTATTATTATATTTTTGATAGTAATAATCGAATACCGTATACTGCTCCGATTATGAGACAGAATCTAGATAAGATTAATCCGATATTTAATACACACATAATTCATAAAGGAATCTACAAATACATTGATATTAATATACTTACACTTCTAGTAGGTCATTGTACAAATGTTTGGCATTTACCTGAAAAGAAAAATAGTATTAGAAATTAAAAATTAATTTTTTTTAACTGAGATTTATGTACAGATATATGTTGAATATCTCATATGGTACGGTAATATCATATCTACATCCAGCGTAATTTAATAAAAAAAGTAAGACTATGAACAAGAAATCGTACATTATTTTCAAATCCTATTTCCGGGCAAATGTGTGTAGGTCTTGGACTAAGCTCAAGATTAGTTCATGTTTGTAAAAGACATTAATTTTGAGTTCAATGTAAACACTTATTACCGCACTATCAATTTACAATTAGTACCAGCCGTATAACCTCACTACTGTTGCAATTGATTGTGTTTTGATGGCGAAGAAATGTTTACCAAGCATTTATTTGTGGGCAGATATTTGTAGGTCTTGGACTAAGCTTAAGATTAGTTTATGTGTGAAAAAAAAAAACAAATTTAGACTTCAACAAAACCGCTTATTACCGCGAAACTTACAATTCGCACCTGAGTTTAACCTCACTACTATGACACATTGAAAAATTTGTAGCTATTTGCATTTTAGCAGAGATTTCTAACGTTGCTTTTGAAGCAGGAGGCCTAATCACTTAACGTTTAATGGAGGAGATTCCATTATAAAATAATTAACTCATTAAGTAGCTACCTAGCACTCCGAAACTATTAAATACACGTCTACGAGCCTGCAGCGCAAGCCAGGCCATCGCCCGTTTAAGCCGTCAAATCTTGTTAGGGAATTCATATCACAACAAACTACATCAATCAAATTCAGACCCGGCAGTGCTCGGTTACGCGCCCGCTGCTCCCTCCCGGCACCCACCCCGCTACAGAATAATGCAATCAGACTCAATAGGTGCACAGATGAAAAGAAAAATTCCTAGCCGGAACGTTCCCAAACGGCCGTACAATGCCAGTACAAATGCAGAAACGGGATCCGGACAGGAAAAGCAAAATCAAACAGCGAGATCCAGACAGCCGTGACGGGGCGCCCAGCGGGGCGTCAATGACTCATAGGGCGGACGCAGCGGGCGCCCGGGGCCTAAAATGGCGAAGAGCGCTCGTCAGACTGCAAGGGTACACGGCGGACAGGCCAAGGTTCACTTACTGGTACGCGTTGTTCGATTTCCACGGGGAAATTATGAATTTTATCAATATCTTCTCTGTTTCTAAATATTTTGTCCAGTAACGACGGATATTGTCCCAAAGTAGATACTAGTAGCTTTTCAGCTAGTTACTAGTGGCATTTCATTCACTCATTCAGTACAATTATGAATTACACTAATGTAATTATGGATAATTATTTAAATTTGTTTAAAGTTATTTGAAAAAAACTGTAGCAAGAATAGCTCAACAATATGAAAACATTAGAGACATTATACACACTGAAAAAAGGCCTGTAACTTTACAAATGTAGTTTGTATAAGAATATCCTTATAATTGTCTAAAAATAATTCTAAAAATAATGATGATATTATACTGACATTTGTAATTTTACAAGAAAATTGCCAATATACAACAAAACCGTAAACTTTCTATGTAATTATAATATAATGTGCAGATTTATAGAATATATTGTAATACATTTACAATTAGCAATGTGAAATCCATTTTTACATTGTAAAATTACTGAACATACCAAATTTACTATATAATTGACTGTAAAAATATGTCTAATGTGTGTGTCAAGGTACTACTAATTTTAAAACGCACTACCACTAACCGTTGAGAACGTTGGGTGGTGACGTCTTCATTATTTCTTGCTTCATTTCGATGCATGCAGCGTGTACCTAGGACCTAGGTACTTACATAATTAATTTAGTGAGTAGTGACTATCAATATAATCATATCTAGAGTGACAAGTGAATGTTTTAGTGCTATAAATAGTTTTGTCTAGTTCTGGTTGTAACATAACCTAAATGAGATTAAGAAGTAATAGGTATGTAAGTTATAGATAATTATTAAAGCAAAGAAACATTGGTATCATTGCATCTACAAAAATCGGGTACCCCACTGTTGATTTGTTTATCTTACATAATAAATAAAAAATATATTATTTTCTATTAGAATTGTATTTTATAATATTTGAAGAACAGGGACTTCTGGAGGATTAGCATGATTTGAGTTCTGGGTACCTACTTATCTATGAACATTTACATAATTAATATTACTTTGTAATAGTTAGTATAAGACCATCATAGATTTCGTTTGAATATATAAAATGTTAACTTTAGTTCTATGAATATATTTTTATTTGTATATGTTTTGTACAACGCTAAGTGTTCTGTTTTGTACAAATAATAGTTATGCATTTTGAATAAACTTTTTTTATTATGGTACTAAGTACATAGGCAATAAATGTGTTTATTATTATTACTAATTATAGATAATTTAGGTGCATTAATGCAATTACTATTAAATGGTCCATATAGTACAATTATTAATAATTAATTACACTAACATAACATTATTAAAAAAAATTTTGAACAGTGTTCGAAATTATATACTAGTGGTTGTTCGATTCACTACCTCAATGAAATTATGAGAAACTATACTGCTGTAGTTAGAATAGTTACAGTAGTGTAATTATGAATAAATAATTACAACAGGTGCAAAAATATTATTAAGACAATCTTGGAAATAAGAAATAATTATTAATTTAAAACAATTTAGGTGCACTAGTGCAATTATAATTAAATATACTAATATAACTACGAATAATTAATTATCTACACTAGTGCATTACAAAAAAATTGATTCGATTTAATGTTTCAACAATTAAATTCAATTTCCTGTTTTTTTTTCTCTATTACGTATACCAGCGGCGTAAAATTATAAATTCACTGATTCAGTACAATGATTATAGACGACTACACATGCGTAATTGTGATTAAAATAAAACATTATGGGCAATTAATTACAATAATCTATTATTAAAACTTTGTTGGCGTAGTTAAATACATTTAACAATTTGGATTACTACTTCAATATCTGAAAATATGTATTGGCGCCATTATAAGAAAATAAATTAAATAAGTTTCAGAAGTTAAATTTTATCTAGATTATCACCTTGTTCATTTTCTTTTTCAAAAAAAGATATTACATAGTACTGGCAGACATTGTTCAAAAATATTAACTAGGCACTTTATAAAACAATAAATTTACTAATTTGGTGCAATTGACCATAATTACAGATAATTAATTACTGTTACATAAAAATAATTGAATTTAAACTGCGATACGTTCTTACATTAAATTGTAGAGTAGAGTAGAGTAGAGTAGTTTATTGACCATTTTATATACAATGTACATGTATAGTCACAAGAAGTTAAAACTAAAAGTAAAAGCAAAGTAACTGTATTAGCCATCAATATACTCTTGCAGGCTGTAAAAGCAAGCATTTTCAAGGTATCGCTTCACAAAAATCTTAAACTGAATCGCATTCATAGACCTAAAGTTACAATTTATAAAGCGGTTTGCAAGTATGTTGTACAGCTTGAGGTCAAGCTTATTATTTGATGTGGTTTTAATTCTGGAACGTAAAGGAACCAAATCATCTGCACGTCTTGTACTGTAAGAGTGGTTGTCCGAATAAGTTTGAAATTCAGAATGGTTGGAATGAATGCGAATCAGAGACTCTAATATATACATACACGGCAGAGGCAGAATTTTCAGCTTCTTGAAAAGAGGCTGGCAATGGCTACCTGGTGGTGCATTAGTAAGGATGCGAATAGCCATCTTTTGTAAACTAAAAACTCTGCTAACATTGGTTGAGTTGCCCCAGAAAACAACACCGTAACTCAGATGACTATGTATTAGAGAAAAGTAAACCATTCGAAGCACACTGGGCAAAAGAGAGGGCTTTAGCTGACGCAATACAAAAATCTGAGAAGAAATCTTTAAGCCCAAGCTGTCAACGTGCGACTTCCAGTTAAGATGCGTATCGAAAGTCATTCCCAAAAATTTTACTGGTATTGAGTCGGGTGCCCATTTATCGGCAGTAAAACATATTTTCCGAGTTTTTGCATCATTCAGTTTAAAATGGTTAGCTCGAAACCAATCTTTAGCCTGACTCAAATTGTCCGCAACCAACAGGGAGTCGCCCGTCGACAGAATGGTAGTATCATCAGCAAATAGAAGGCATCGATCTACAATGGCATGAGGAAGATCATTTATATAAACGAGAAATAGTATCGGACCTAGGACCGAACCCTGAGGTACTCCATTCTCCACAGAAAGGACAGAGGAGTCTTTGTCGTCACAGACAACACACTGCCTCCTATTTGTCAGATAAGACTTAAACAAACACAACTCTTTTGCTCTTATTCCGTAGTATTCCAACTTTTGAATTAGAATCTCACTGGACACACAATCAAAGGCTTTGGTTAGGTCACACATCACTGCTGTTGATGTGCGCCTCTTATCCAGACCATCTACAATTAGTTCAATAAAATCAGCAATGGCACTCAATGTTGACCTATTTTTCCTAAACCCGTATTGAACTCTAGACAGCAATTGCTTCGATTCCAGATAAGAAGTAAGTTTATTTTTCAATATAATTTCAAATATTTTAGATAAAACCGGTATTATAGCAATAGGCCTATAGTTATCGGGTTCATCTCTGTCGCCTTTTTTAAACAATGGAATAACTTTTGAAATTTTAAAATCATCGGGCCAACAGCCTTCTAAAATGCATTTGTTGAATAGAACAGCAAGAGGCGTACTAATATGTGGCAAAACAGATTTAACAATTTTGCTATTCATATTGTAATAATCCATACTCGGTGAATCCTTCAAAAGTTTACAAGCATCAATCACCTCCTCTTCAAGAATTGCCGACATAAAAAATGAAGAAACTGGTTTTGGGACTTTATTCAAATAGAAGGCTGAATTGTTATTAGCAGGTGCAATGGAATTAATTATGGTTTCAGATATATTAGCAAAAAATCTGTTAAATTCATCAGAAGAAATGGAAGATTGGACCGGCTTACATTTGCTAATACGTTCGGAATTAACGACTTTCCAACAAGTTTTCGGTTTATTGCGCGAATTCAAAATCATATTAGAGAACGACGCCTTTTTCTCTTCTCTCACTTCACGATTATAAGAATTACGAGCCAATTTATAAGTTACCCAATCATGTTCTATTTTAGTTTTTATAGCTATCTTTTTTAATTCAAAAACATGTCGTTTCATAGCGCGTAACCGACTATTGTACCATTTAACACCGAACCCATTGTTTCTTTTGACTTTACGAAAAGGAAAACATAACTGAACATTAGATCTTATACAGCCCAAAATAGAGGAAGCGACACAATTGCTATCTAGCCGGTCAAAATTCGAATCCTCCCAATCTACAGTAGCTAATTTATCATGTAATTTGTTTAAACCGCTCTGAGTAACTACCCTCAGATGTTCGGTAGCATGTTGGGCAGCACTTAAGAGAGAACCCTGTATGGTAATGTATTGAGAAAAATGGTCAGATATATCCGGATCGAAATTTGACACTTTCAACCTGCTATCATCTATGTTAGTTATAACATTATCCAGACAAGAAGCAGTAGTAGTGGTAACTCTAGTTGTAGTATATATAAAAATAAATCCAACTCGATGCCACACTTCATATGCATATAACTTGACAGTTTTATAAATTTAGCTGAGTAGTGCTACGTTTACTATACCATTATCGTTATTAATAGTGACTTTTAATCAAAAGTGAAACTAAATTATAGTTTAGTTTTAAATGAAACGAAATTACAGCTCATCATACCATAAAATGATTTTAAAGACTCTTCATTTCAATGTTCAACTAAATACTATAATGTAAACTAATATATTATCATGTTAAAAACAAACCGATCGCTTTGAAATCTTAGGAAAGGTATCCATTAAATTTGAATGTCCACAAATTGCTGCTATTAAATTGATTTACGTCTAACAATTTGTTTTTATGGGATTTTGACGGCTGCCTAGTAAAGAAAATAATTACTAGTCAAAATTATTTCGTATTCCATAATCGTATATCTACGTGGTTTATGTGTCACCAATTCCTGGTGAAAATAATAATAACATTGTAATATTTTAAGAAAAGTTCTTTCATTTACTGTGCTATTTCACTTAATGTCAATCGAGAAGTCAATTAATTTATATTTTTCTTATCATCTTATCAAATACCTTTTTATGTAATGTCCACGTCAAGTTACTTTTAAAAATGCTGACAACCGAAATGAAATAATTATAGATAATTAAGTACACTAATTGAGGATAACTTTCATATCAAGTTTTAAATATGCTGACAACTGGATTAGTATAATTATGTCTAATTACTCTGATACAATTATAGACAATACTTAGGTACACCAGTGTAATTATGTATGGTACACTAGAGCAATTACAGACAAGTATGTGGTGCAGTAATGCTATGAATTAGACAAATTAGTATTGCACAAATGTTACACCAAGTTGTTAATAATTGATTGATAACTTGGAATTATGGATAATTAGGTGCACTGGCGTAATTATGAACAATCAGATGCATTAATGCAATTATTAATTACGTATTACATTAATGCCGTTTTGGATAATCATGTACACTAGTGCAGTTACTGGTACACTAGTAGTATTATGAATAAAGACAGTATGTCGTTCGCACATCTCAGGTCCGTCGGTTGAAAATCGTAATATTTAAATATTTCTAATTAAATACAAATATCATCTTCAAAATAATGGCCAGTGTTGACAAACCTCGCCCTGTTTATTTACCGGCATGTGTCAAGGTCGCAGTGAAACGTTGTGCGTGTCGGATCTTTGTAGGGACGATAGCGCGTTATTAGCCAATGTTAGTTTCTTGTCGAGTGTCTTGTTGGTTTGTCTGTTTCGGTGCTTGAATATGTTCCATCGGCCTCCCACTCGTTCTACTTCACTTTTTTTGGCAGTGGGTATTGTCATATTTAATTCATTGACAGGATGTCACTTTTTGTCATTATCGATATTTAACTTCAAATAATTTTAATTTTTATAACAATTTTTATAGTTAGATATTTGATTCAACTTAAAGGAGACACCTGAAGAAGCAATCCTAAAAATGCAGAAATAGGTCAGATCTCATCTATTGTGGTTGAATTTGTCGTGTTCACACTGCCAAAAAAAGTGAAGTTAGATATTTATAGAGTGAGTAAATCAGATTATTTTCTTTAAATAATTATTGAATAGAGCTTTGTCTGTGGAATTGTTCATTAGCATACCTAGATGTTTTGTATCAGAGAACATACATATGACTTTATTGATAGGAATTGTAGGAGATTTGATTTATATTAGCTTAAAATACCTTTCTAAAACAGAAAAAAAAATGGAGATACATTATTGCAATTATTGATAATTTGAAATTATGGAAAATTAAGTGCACTAGTGTAATTATGAACAACTGTTCAATTGCAAATAATTACGTACACTAGTGCACTCGTGGATAATTAGTTTCAATACTGCAATTACCGACAATTATGCACTTTAGTACAGTTATAGATAAGTATACTAATGTAAATATACATAAGTGGTACACTAGTGCAGTTGTGGAGAATTAGGCACACTATTGTAATTATAGAAACTACACTACTGCAAAATGTCTGTAAAAAATCCGCGGGAAAACAAACGAAAGAATGATTTCAGCAATTAAATTCAATCTAGCTTCTGAGCGCGAGGGAATTCCCTCCTGCGTCAAACCGAATGGGACGGAAAAAATTTCATATCCGGGGGATTAGTGAAAATTATCCGGGAGACCTCCCCGCGGATCGGTAAAGGAGATCTCACTGATAACGACACCTCGTTAGCGAGACTCATTTTAAACCATTACTTTAAGTTACTTAAAACTGATTGCCACCATAAATAACCGCAAGTTCGCCCGGATCGCCGACTGCTGGGCGCGGGAGGGGGCGCGCGATGAATTAATGATTTCAATAAAGAATCACGAAGCAAATCCAGACGCCCCGAGGCCTACGGTTAAGTAGCTACATGTAGGGTAAGTCGGGCGGGAGCATATTAATCTTAATTAGTTTGGTTTAGTTCCTGGAGCAGGTTTATTTGCAGAAAATCTGGAGATAGGCTAAGAATAGATGGTAACGTCTAGGTTTGGATGCTCCCGACCTATCTTTCGCCATTCGACAAAATTTCCGCATAGTGTAGTGTGTGTAATAGTGTTTAAAAAAAAAGAATGAATATCCAGATACAAAAAGCTAATTTTTTTTCTAGTGCAGCAGTAAAGAAATTCCCTGAAGCTATTTATTTGTGGCATTAGTTTTACTTTAATTTTATTAGGTTTTTTGCCACACTTCTGAAACAATAAAGATTAATTAAATAAACCCTTGCGCCAGGAATCAGTCAAGGATTATTTTTGAAACTAAATTTGCCTAACCAAAAAATCTCACACTGAAAAGTAGATAAATAAAAAATAACAAAAATCACATCACTATCGCGCACTTCCGTATTTTTGACGTTTCGAAAAACTCTTTGTTTCACTCTCAAAATAGCAATTTGACACACACTCCGTTCAACAAAATAATCGCGGTTTCCCGAACCCTATTGAATCAAATGACCGTTTTCCCAAGCCTGTTCGCAGATTTTGGATTTTTCAAATTCTCGTCTTTTTATATACCTAATTTTTATGTTTCTCAATTCTAACGTTCATAGGCCAAGACATTTTTCCAACATAATTTTTATTGCATTCACAAGGTATGCTGTAGATGCAATTTTTGAATATATATCATTTATTGGACGTGTATTAGACAAAAATCATCGTAAAGAATTAATTCTCTGAAAATTTGTTCGAATACAAAATTTATTATCTTCTTAATCTTTCAGATAATATAGGAATGTATGGAATTTTTATTGTTATGTAAAGAAATATATAACGAATTCGGATGGATGGACTGTAATTTAGATATGAATAATTCTATTGATATTTTGATAGAATACTAGTGAATCTATATCTCGATACTTATACAAACAAATATTGGCAACATGGTAAAGTACCTGTCTCTTTCCATTTCATTAATTAAAACCACAAATTAATTTTATTAATTAATAATAAAAATAGCGACAAAAGGAGTTGCATTTGTCGCAGTGATATAAAATAGGAGTTAATTTTTTTTATTTATTTGTCTCCTTGGGAAATTCTTTAAATTTTTTGCCTGTTCATTTTTTATTACACTTTGTCGCCGTGACTGCTTTGCCTTACGCAAGGTCAGATTTTACAGTGGGCAGGTTTTCAGCGCCGTGCAGAAGTGTAATTTTAAATTATTTTCGAATCACTCTATTTGATTTTCTTTTACAAAATTGTATTGTACATTCAGATTATTTTTTAATCATCCTGTATAAAAGTACTATCGTGGGAATTAATATATGGAATTGCTGATTTATTCTGTAGTTTTCATATACGTTTTTTTGCCTATAAAGCTATGTCTGTCTATCAAATTTAGGCATAATTATAACCATTTTAAATTTATAGGAAGAGAAATTTAAAAATTGACACCTAAAGCTCAAACAAAACAAACTATTTATATTTATTTATCTAAATTGATCATTGGGAACATGTGATAAAATCTTATAAAGACCTTTAAAAGGTTCTGTGTAAAGGTTTTATTAAACAACTGGTATTGCCATATTGCTTATCGAATAGATATGGGAGACCTAAATTTAAAGCTCTTAAAACTTTGGACGTCTTATCACTTCCATAACAAGATCTGGAAATGTTAAATTGTACATCTGGATTTAATATATTGAGTTTAGTTTAATTTCGCGACTGTTTCACCGTTTATGTGATCAGTTAAGCCTTGCAGTGTGTGCAGATAATTATTTCCAACGCTGATTTGCAATTTAAATCGTTATTAGTAACGCATGCTGCCCACTTCGGTCTACAAAGAGGTTACATTTATTTATACGGTCCCGTTCCCACGTAGAACAGTTTACAAGTGCAGCAATAAACGTTGGGCGAGCTTACGGAATCGTCTCAGTTTAGTTCGGGATAAATAATGTAGGTAAAATCCGACGGATCCGACGTTTAATGTCTTGCAGTGCCACGTTCATCCGAACGTATTTGAAATTCTTAGTTTTCAGAGGCCGAGGTAGAACAGAGAAATTTTCCAGTACTAAATTTAGGAAAATAAGGAATTTTTAGTCCGTAAAAGTACTCAGAGGGAGCATTGTCTGTGATTTTACCCTGATATCTGTGGTTATAAACTAAGTAGAGTTAGTGAAGTTTTAAGTGACTCAAAAGAATGACTGCCAATATTTGAAATAATTTTGATTAAACTAAATAATAACATTGCATTGAGAAAAATTAAAACCGAAACACATAATTAGTATTTCAGTATTCTTGATATATAAACTCTTCTCTTCTTCTTGATATTGAATTGAATTGAATTCTTGATATTTAAACCTTGACATAGGCAACATAACCGAGACAGAAGTATTAGCTGCACTAAAAAAGCTTAAACCTAATATGACCATGGGGCCTGATAACATCCCGGCTTTCCTAATTAAGGATTGCGCTTCTGTCTTTACTGGCCCATTAACTTTAATTTTCAATTCGATACTTAAAACTTCCTGGTTTCCTAGTGTATGGAAATTGTCAAAAATTACACCTGTATTCAAAAAATGTGACAGTAATATAGTTACTAATTACAGGCCGATTACTTTAATTGCTAATTTTGGTAAATTTTTTGAAATCGTGATGTATGCTTCTATCTCCAGACATGTATCGAATTCTATTACTCTCGATCAACATGGTTTTTTGTCAAGATGTCTACCCTGACTAATCTTCTTTGCAAGACTCAGTTCATAAATGAAGCTCTCGATCGCCAAAGCCAACGTAATTTACACTGACTTCTCCAAAGCGTTCGATCGACTAGACCATAATATCTTACTGAAAAAAATTAGCTAATTTTGGACTATCCGCTAGATTAATATTATTATTTCGATCTTATTTACAGAATAGATATCAATTTGTTAATATTCAAGGTTATAGGTCTGGTGAGTTTTTGCAGAAGTCAGGTGTTCCACAGGGCTCAGTTTTGGGGCCACTTTTCTTCAATTTATTTATTAATGACATTGGCTTGGACATACATGTCAATATTCTTATGTATGCGGATGATGTAAAACTGATCATGGAAATCAAGTCTATTGCGGACTGTCAGTACCTTCAAATAGCCTTGCAATCAATAATTTCTTGGTGTATAAATAATAGCCTGCATTTAAATCTAGATAAATGCAATGTTGTATCTTTTCATAGAAAGTTAAAGCCGGTTTTGTATGATTATAAAATTGGAGATTCAATTTTGCACCGTCCTAGCACGATTAAAGATCTTGGTGTTATTTTTGATCACAAACTAAGTTTTAATAAACATATTGAGACGATTACTTCTTTGTCATATAAAATGTTAGGGTTTATAATACGCAACTCAAAAAGTTTTCATAACATTACTACAATGCGTCTGCTGTTTATAACTTTTGTAAGATCTCGGTTGGAATATGCCTCTGCAGTTTGGAATCCTATTTATAATATACATGTATCTGCAATTGAAAAGGTTCAAAGAAGCTATTGGCTTTTCACATGAACTGTTGTTAGAGCGTTTTTCTCTGTCAACCCTTCAATCTAGGAGGGAGCTGCACTCAGTTATAATTCTGGACAAACTTGTAAACAATAAATTAGATACCGTTGCACTTCACAATCAAATCAAATATTGGGTACCAAGACTTTCTTCCCGATGCTCTAATATCTTTAAAATGCATACATTTATTTCATTTCAACTTATTATACCTGCTTCTGACAGGTATAACTGGGTGGTATCTGGCGGGCCAGCCCAAATTATGCTAGGAAGGACGTCTTTAGGAATGCATATGCGGTGGAAATATTGGATTAGTGCAGGTATGTCGGTACTCAATTGTCTTTAGAATTGCCAGAGTCGGCTGGGAAATTTTCCCGGCTCTATTCAACCGTCTGTTTTTGATAAGAAGTACATCTTACTGGCCATCCTTCTCTAGTGCAGGTAATTTCTCCGTAACGTTAGTCGTTCCTTATTAAAGGGAGTAAATGAGCATGACTTAGGTATATTACAAACAAGTGGAAAGGGCTCAGAGGTATATGCCAAGTTTCATCAACAAAATAAAACTGATAAAAAGTGTATCTTGAATCGTCAAATCTGTTTTTACTGTGTATATCAATATGGTTTTTGGCTTAGAAAAAGGTTTCCCAAAGGCAAACACCTTCCGATGCCGCCCGTCTGCTGTTCGAGACGGAAAGAGTGCAGCAGTCATTCCGCATTTCCATAAAAGTTTTTGAACTCGCAATCCGAATCCGCGGATCATTCGGAAATTACGTTTGAAAAATGGCTCCGCTCGACGGCGAACACAAAGAGGCGGCTCGAATTCCCCGCAGCTTCGCGCCATCCGCGGAGAAATACCCAAACAACACCAGGAATAACTAATAAAACATTTCCCGAACTTTCTTCCGTTCTACTAATATTCGATTAGGTAATGGGGTATCCATCAAAATCAGAAATAAATTATCCGGGGCAACTTTCCGGCGAGAGGAAAAACTTCGCAGAACGGCGGAGAATGGCAAATTAATTCCTCCAACACACGTTATCCATCTTGATAAACAAGCCCGAATTTATATTACCAGAACTACTAAGTGTTACTCTCTGCGCAAACCAGACGAAGTTTAAACTTGGTAAGTGAGTTCGAGTTCGGGTTTCACACATACACGGATAGGAGATATTATAAACTGGACAAAGGCTTCGGGACGCTCGGATTTTTCACAATATAAGAACAGTATTGTGTTCGAATTGTTATGACATGAGAAACGATATGCATACCAAATCTCAAATAGAAATACAGGGTGTTAAAAAAAGAGTGTAAAATATTTCAGGAGGTAATAGTATGAACCAAAATAAGCAGAAAAGTCTTAATAAACATGGGTCCGCAAAGTAACGGTTGTGGAGATATGGACCACTATTCGTTTTTCAAACATTTTATTTTATTAGGAATAAACCGACAAAGGAAGCTTTTAACAAACAAAAAACAAAGTTACACAACATGTTCAAAGTGCCCTCCGTCCATTTCCAAGCAGGCACGACATCTTCGTCTCAACGATATTCGAACTCTTTCGAAAACACTCTCCTTGGTTTGGATTTCTTTTGATTAATCCGTAGCTGCAGCTCTTCCAGGCTATTTACAGGAGTACCATACACTAATGTCTTCAAATATCCCCAAACAAAGAAATCTAGAGGGTTCAGATCAGGCGATCTTGGAGGCCATAAAACAGGTCCGGCCCTTCCTACCCGTCTATGTAGAAAAGTTTGGTGTAAATGCTCGCTAACAGCCATGGAAAAATGAACTGGAGCACCATCATGCTGGAACCACATTTGTTGACTCTGATTCAAAGTAATGTCTTCCAAAAACTCATACAGTGTGTTCTGCAGAAAGTTGAGGTAAGCAGCGTCTGTTAATTGGTTTGGTAAAACAACAGGACCCAGAAAGCTATCACCTACAATATCCATCCAAATGTTTAATGAAAAACGTGCTTGATGTCAAGATTCTATTAGAGCATGAGGATTTTCGTCGGCCCAAATATGCGTATTGTGAAAATTAAACACTCCATTTCTTGTGAACCCGGCCTCATCAGTAAAAAAAATGTTTGCAAGAAAACGAGGGTCTTCAGCATCATGACGTAGAAACCAGCGGTAAAAAACCAAAGGTGCTTGATGATCATTTATTGGATTTAAGGCCTGTACTCCTTGCACATGGTATGGATAAAGCAGTTCCTCGTGAAGGATTCTCCAAACAAGAGGTCCACTAATTCCTACCTCGGCTGATATTCTCTGCACACTCGTACCTGGATTCTGCTCTACCAGTGCTAGAATTTCTTCTTCTGCTCTAGAAGTGGATACCGACTTCCGGATAAATGGCACTGTTTGCTCAAGGAACCGGTATCACGCAATCTTTGGTGAATTATTCCAAACATGCGTTGTGAAGGAATCTGGCGATTTGGATAAGCGTCAACATGAAGACGTCGCGCTTCGGTGGCGTTCCCATTAGCACGACCATACATGAAATGCATGTCTGTTAATTCTGCGTTAGAGTAACTAGCCATAGCGAAAGAAAACTTGTGCACTGAGAACAACTGTCAAATACGTACGGTTTATTTCACTAAACATGAACCAACTATTACTACTATTATATCCTTAAATATTTTACACTCTTTTTTTAACGCCCTGTATAACTGGAAGAACAGAGAATGAACGGATATCAATACGTTCAAATCGATCAGGTCAATGACTGTGAGTATAAATGAAAAAAGAAATGCACGACTTATTCTCATTATTACTACGTTTTAGTTATATAATAATTTGATGTCCGAATAAAAAATTTACCACCTTTTCATAACTTAGTCACTCATGAGTGAATTACACATCCATAACTAATTCATGTGTGTGTGAAAACGAGTAGTATATAGAAAGCAAAAAATTAAATACGTATTTTGGAAGATTTCTGTACCTAAAATTTGTTGGTTAGACCTTTTCCTATCGTTATACGGTGCGATGATAAAGTATTGCCCCCCCCCCCTCGAAAATTCGGGATCCTGGGACTCTGCTAATTTTCAGCCCCAAAAATCCCGGGTTTTTAGGTAACAATTTATATTTCGGACACCCTGTATAGACATTGTCGACAGCAATCAATTCCGGAATGACATCCCTAGGGTTGACCCATTATTTCTGACTCATCCTGTATAGCTGAAGATTATGTTACGATAGTTTAGGCAAAATAAAAAACATATATTTGTTTTCTGTAAATATATCTAGGTATTTTCAAAGTTATCTAGTAGTTTTCTTTGTTTAATTACCTTTAAATTTTATTAATAATTAATGTTCAGACTTAAATACTAAGCGGTTTTCTTGCAAAAAAATGCTTATAATAAGTAAGCTTATTATTGATATAAATCTTAACCACATTCCAAAGCAGATTGAACAACATTACGGGTTAAAAATAAAATGAAATTGGAAAAATAAATATAAATCTTACATGAAAATTACATATAAATTTTACATAGCAACTGGTGATAGTACTTTATTTACAACCATACTTGTAATTTTGACATTACTAATGTCAATGAAGGTTTGAAAGTGTCACATTACCTACGTCTACTTCCCTCTTCCATTTCCCTCACTCATTTCCCTCACTCGTTCAATAAAGCAAAATATTTATTTAAGTAATATATTTATTGAATAAATTCTTATATAGAAACAACAGGGCAATTAATTAACAACAATAACATTTAAATAATTTATCATATATTATTTATTAAAATTAATGGTAATATTTGACTTATTATAGGATTTAACCGAAATATTTAAGAGACCTCCCTGATGATTTGAAATTTCATTACTAGAAAATGTTATTTCATGTCCACTGCCAGATCCCGTGAAGTTAACAGCAGGAGGTAGAGCGTTTGAACTGGTACAGGAGGACGATGGTAAAGTTGTTGCGGATATCATATTTGCGGTTTTAGTTTGGTTACCTACAGATTCATCCACAACTTTCTGCAACTGTACTAGACCGCCAGCCCCCTAAGCGCTTCAACTGAAGAATATCTGCTCCGCTATTAACCAGCAACGTAGTTGCCGTTCTTCTAAAAGCATGACCTGTGTACGTTTCTGCCTTAGGAAGTTTTAAAAAGCAGGCTATTTTATAAGGAAATTTAGAGATAGAATTGTATCCAAAAGGCTGATTTCGAGCTCCTCCCGATCGATATTGAACAAAAAATCTCTCATTTTTTATATCTTTCCGTACCTGGATAAATTCTTTCACAATTTTTATCCAGTTTATTTCAGTGATCATGAATGATCTACTTTTATAAGTTTTCGTATCCGGAATTTCAATAGAAATTTTCTTTTCTAATATATCAATATGCGTAGTTTTCATTTTTAATAATTCAGCAGTGCGGCATGCTCCAGATACACCTATTATAAGGGCAACCTAAAATAATTATAAAAAATAATTAAAACCAAATAGAAAAAATTAAAAAGAAAATTTCACCTTGATAGGAAGAAAGGATTGGGGTGCTTTGCTTAGAAAATCCTCTATATTTTGTCTGGTAAAGGTAGTAGATTTCTTGGGCCTAAAGCCTATATTCTGGCGTTTCAAAAAAGCAAGGAGCTTGTTATATTTAGATATATCAATCTTCTCTCGTAAATCTAGCATGGCCCATAACATGCTGTAGATATCCCAAAGAGTAGAGGGCTTTTTTTTGCTTTGCCATGTCACTAAAATATGCCATCAAGACTGTTTCTGAAGCAATATTCTTAGTATTTTTTTCTAAACACCAATTTTCGTAAACCTTGAAGGCTTTTTCGTAACGCCCCCTGCTTTTTTCAGGAAGTAAACTTTGTTCTGCTTTTTCAGCAGCTTGTTTTAGTTCTGGTGGAGTTCCGTCTGGCAAATAATCTTCACACTCGCTATCTGACAACATTTTTTCAGCCGCAAATTTAAAGGATCGAACGAGAAATCAAAATTGTTTGTATCTGTCATGTATCGTTGCTAGGCATGGCTCTGTCACCTGTACATGTTTGTTCAACGCAACCTGCACAATTTTGAATGGTGTCAAAACAATAAAATGACGCATATTTTGGCATTTTTACTACATTTAAAAATATGAAATAAAATTTTCAACTAACGATGTGGTTGTAAATAAAATAGTATACATACCTCGGTGGGAAGTTTTCATTAATATCTCGAGATTATAGTTAATCTTTCGACAGTAATGAAACACTTCCCTCATCGGTATGTAATATACTATTAATACTTCAAATAGTAATTTTCCATTAGTTAGTTGTAACATTACATTTCACACTATTATTGACCTAGGCAATAAATAACCAACAATCAACCGTCTAATGTTACAAATAATTGTTATCAATAAATGATCAAGACAGATTCATGGAGTTCCTTTCAATGCTCGTGAAAACGACGTATTCGGCAGCCAGGATAATTCACACGCGTCCTTCCGCATCCAGACGAAGGAGGCGTTAGCATTTACAAATTGTCCCAAGAAGACAAATACAATTTATTACGTGATGTTCAGTTGTTTTATAGGACTTGTTCGTAGGACTATGTTTAAGTTAAAAGTTCCACGGCAAAAAGTCGACTTAATGTATGGCCCGAATTTTTCATATTTCCCGCAGTCGTACGTCCGGGGGCGGAAAAAATGGCGGCGGCGGCGATAAAGAATGTTTTTGTTCGTACTTTGGGTAATTCCGTCAGAGAAACTAACCGGCAACTCATTTGTTTCGGGGTTGATTTTTTCGGTAAATAAACATTCGTCGGAAGTCGAACGTCGAAGAAATTTCGGGCGGTTTTAAGGGGAGGCGGCGAGCGAGGGACGCCGGCGGGTGTTCCCGAAGCAAATTAATTTGTTAGGAGGCCGGTATTTTGCTACAAATTCGAGATTCTCGGTATGTCCACGCCGCCTCCTGTTACGCTTCGTTCGATAAACAAATACGATTAACCTCAAAAAAAATACATTTAACGACTATTTTTGCGTGACCTACATACAAAATGATTAGCAACAAGAATAACAACTGAGAGGTCTCAGAAAGTCTCAATGAGGTCGAAGCTCAAAATGCCCATCTTTAGGCTCTACGGCTATTTTTAGTGACCAAAAACGGCCAAAATTTTTTTTTATGTAGGAATATGTCCATGTCTAATTATATGTGTATATGTCTCATTGAGGCTTTTGATCAGGGGTACAAAACGAACACTTTCCCAGCATTACACATGACATTTAAAAAAAAAGAATTTTGGCCGTTTTTGGCCACTAAAAATAGCCGTAGACCCTAAAGATGGGCATTTCGAGCTTCGACCCCATTGAGACTTTTGATCAGGGGTACAAAACTAACACTTTCTCATCATTAAACATGATATTTAAAAAAAAAAAAATTTGGCCGTTTTTGGCCACTAAAAATAGCTGTAGAGTCTAAAGATGGACATTTTGAGCCTCCACCTCACTGAAACTTTTGTTCAGGGGTACAAAATGAACAATTTCCCAAATTTTCAGCGAATTTCACCTGGAAGACCGTTTTCCATATAAAATGTGCGGGGTTCTTTGCTGTACTTACAGTACTTCTTTCTAAGTATATTATGTTAAGAGGGTAGTATATCTTATTTTAACTGTTATTTTTACTTTCACTATTTCCGAGACCACCAAATAAAAGATGAATCTTTATTAGTTTCACTTTTTCTCTTTTCAAGAAAACAAAAAATTCAAACATGCGACATTTAACTCATTCTCCTTGTTCACATACCAAACCCAAGTATAATTTATTGACCTTCCGCAAAAGCGGGAACTTCATTGGAAAATTTAAGGGATTAAGTTGTAGAACTCCAGGGGGCTCAGGCCAAAGTTTGCCGCCTCGGATTTGGGTCTCAACAGAAGAAGACATCATACCGGCGAAGGGTGAGATGATGGCTTACAGGCTGTCCGTCAGACTACCTCGGACGGGTTGTTTTATTTAAATTTATTAAAATGAAGACGAGAAACGTTTTTACATAACGAGGTACGTGTTTATAGTACCGCTGGTGTCAGTTTGTAATAAATATTTTTTGATAAAGGAATGTGGGGTTGACAGCGGAGTCGAGCATTGTACGAATACATTTTCATCTAGATGGTTATCCGAATGATTACATCATTTGTGATTATGATTCATGAATAAACTCATTTACGAATAAATCGACTATTGAATTTACGAAGATGCCGTTTGGCAAAGTAACGGTTCTGACGTCACAGAAGTTATTTATTTAAGTATATGCTTATAAGGCAATTAAATAAAGTTGTGTCATATTTTTCTTTATCTAATTTTAGATTAGAGACCCCTTTTCCAAATTTTGTTTTATGTATCTATATTTTTTATAACCATTTTGATTTTTTATGTCTAATTTGTTAAAAAATAGAACGTTTACTGTCTGTTGTGTTCATTTGTGAATAAATTTTCGTTATTTTAACTAATTCGAATAAAACATAGCAAATTAAAATTACATAGCGATTATAAAATAGATTATTTGGAATATTTACCTATTTCTTCATATTTTTGGTATACTTTCGAAAGATTCACTAAAATTTTTAATGAATTTACGAAGATGCCGTTTGGCACAGTAACGACTGTGACGTCACATGAGCTATCTATTTAATTATATGCCTATACAATTAGATAAACATGGGCCATATTTATCTAAATTTTGGTTTGTGTACTTAATATTATTTTTAGCTCTTTTGCTATTTTATACCTAACTAGAACAATTAAACTTTCATATCTATTGTATATATTAGATCTCATTTTTTGTAAATATAAACAATATTCATCAAGCATCCTGTGGTCTAAGCTAATAAGTATGCTCGAGAGCGATGGTATCTGTCTAGTTTATCTTGTCTTTTTGAAGATCGATGGTATTCGGTGCACTGGCTGCTAATTCTTGATGGGAATATGGCATTTCTAAATATAATAACGTATATCAATTTACAGTCGCGTTCTTTAGGCAATTTATTTCAGAAACACCTTGTATATTTAGTTCAGTTTAAACTAATAATATATTTTCAACAAAAGTTTCAATATCTCATAAATAGGTAACTACTGTAGATTATGGCAAAATTTCAGCTGAGGCGCTATATTCATTCAATTACCATTTGAAGACCAATCAATAACGCTATTTCATTCAGTTTTCCATATCTATATGATTGTATATTTATTCTTTAATCTCAATAGTATGGTATAAAATGTATGATAGTTGTAAGTCATAAATCAAACGCACAAAGGTTCGCGAAATGACTAAAATGAAATCAAACCGTTACAATATGTCTTTGTAGCTTTGAATTTGAGTTGTGTTCGGGATTTCTAAACCGTTTCCGTATTTATTGTTGTCTGACTATCCAGAAATGTCGAAAAGAAAATTCTTCAAAATAGGATTTGTTTAGAAATAAGATATTGCGAAATTGCACTGATTTTGAATTAAAAATTATATTTCATACAGAAATCGTTATATTTATTTTCATCTCAAGACTTGACCAACAATCATTGAATGAAGGAAAACGTTTCTAGAATATTACTCTATTAAATTATTAAATAAGAAATATTCTAATTAGTTATTTATGTATATTTTCGAATTTTTCATATACTATGTGCATTATTTTCTATCTATTATTAATGAATAAGCAGGCCTATATTTTTATTTCTTGACGAAAGGCTTTTTATCTCTATTATCAATGTTTTCAAAGTTTTTTAAAAAGTTGTACATTACGAATTAGACAAGATATGATCTTATAGGATCGAGCAAAAACACTTTAAAGAAACTCTTGTCTTGTTTTTCAAGATAAGACGAGACGAGTTTTTCAAATTTTGCAAGAATTTTTGTTTCAGCGAACATTAGTTTGTCGTAGAGTTTGAAATAAATACAGGGCGAACCTTAAATAAATACAGGGTGAACCTTAAATAAATATGAACATTTTAACTGCAGATATAATTCGTCACATAGATGCGTTTAGTGAAAGTCAATTTTAAAAATTTCAAATATTTACGGAGATATTATTATTTTTTAAAAATACCCTCATTTTGAGGTCCACTGACCAGATAGACCATTGACGTAACCTAATAAACCATATGATTTACTGAAGGCGAGGTTGCCATATCGTCTGTAAGATAAATAATTAAATTAAATTTTTGCGATCAATTTTAATTTAAAATAAAATTTAATTGTTTTTAGCAATAAGTAAAGTAAAATTGGGTAGTAGTATGTTACATAATAATATTAACTCAAACTGTGACTTCTTAACTTAACTTCTTAAACGATTAAAAAATGAATTTCTGCAAGTTTGACACTACCAACAAAGTATTTAGGAAGTTACTTTCTTTAATGATTCTAAAAATTATCCATAAACGTGCATTCAAGCTTACCTACTTGCTGAAAAACAAACTATTTAAACAGTTATCCATATTCATAAGTTAATACTATTGTACAAAGAAAGATACGCAAATTATTCCCTTAAATTATTATATGAAAATTAACAAAAAAAAAAACATAATTTTCACACCTTAGAGTTAATTTTCGCCAGACAACTTCAAATAATGCATTAGTGCTATCCATTTCGTACTTCGTAGTGGGTAAAACAGATTTTAAAAATTTACACACACCATGGAATAACAAAAAAAACCAGCTTAATGTATGTGTTCAGTATCAAGAGAAGGTAAAATAAAATATTTAAAGCAGTGTCAATCGCATGCAAAAATGAAGCTGGTGTCGTAGGCACAGGTAACAGGTAGGCGTCAGGGGCAGTAGGCGAAAAGCACCAACCCCAGCGAGGTCGACGAAGAGGTTATGTTGATACCGGTACATTGGCCTAGGGCAAAGGAATATGTTGTGGCAAAGGCAAGGCACAAATGGAAAGGAGTAATATTTGTGGAAAGGGATTTGATAATTTCAATCCAACTAAATTGAAAGTTAATATGAGATATTCTTGCTTCTTCTGACACCGAAGTAAGCTACTGGCTTCTTTAAGAAATGCACTGCTTGACGCAACTGTTGTAAGAGTTGCGGCACTGACGTATTCAAACCATTTTATTATTTTCACGGGCAGTGTTTTTCTCTTAAGTGTCTTGTGTATTTAATTAATATTTTTGGTGAAATACAGTGTAATTAAGTAAAATGGCGCCTTATTCAAATAGTGAAAAGGTTGACATACTAAAAGCATATTGTTAAGCAACGATAATGATAACGATAGTTTGTATTGCGATAAATCAGTTGGAGTGTAGCAAAAAAATGATAATGACCAAACTCTAGATAACTGTGAGTAGAGAATCTGGTTTATATCTTCAATTTCATGTACTGAAATACATGGACATGCTTTATTGGTGAGGTATACGAATGGCAAAGGGGAAGACATTTTTTTATAAATAAACATATTTCGATCATTCTTTGACATGTCTAAAAATTCTAGTAAGCTAATTCCAAGACATTAGTATAACACTGGCAACGCTGTGGAAAACACATCTACCATGACTCTTAAAAATCTTAATATCAGAGTCAGATCAGTGATCCTCAAGTTTTCTATTGAAAAATCATGAAATTTATTTAAAACATGACTGTTATTTCTTAAATTATTTTGGAAGATACTCGAAGAAAAAATTTGAAAAATTGTTTGTATTAAAGTAATAATAAAAAATGAACATCGCTCCAATAATTTAGTTAGTCCCATTCCGGCATCGCAGACATTTCTCTCTTACGGCAAATTCGACCCGACTGTCTACTATGAGCGTCTCGACGCCCCAGAGATTCCACCCCGAGATTTTTACCTCTAAATGTACGACGCGATTCCTAAGATATGACCTACTAAATAATTCCGTCAAATCCACAGCTGATTATCTATCTAGTTAGTCGTAGATTGCCTAGTTAAACATTTATGGCGCTGATCTCTTCGCGAGCAAGACGATGCTCGAAACGTGACCGTGCAAGACCATTAGGCGTTCGTAGTGCATCGTTTTCTTTAAGGGCGATGCTGATTTAAATTTTGCATGTTTAGCGCGATTTAGCGTTAATCGAGTAGCAAATAACGTTTAAGCCCTGTATAGATCATCACAGGATTGCTAACAGGTCTTGGTGAGAGCATTTCAGCAGCATTAACATGAGATGCAGGCGATGCAGACGAAAGTATGTCATAAAGATGCATAATAGATCTAAAATCGGATACTCGAAGCGACATCTACCAGACGTACTCTTTTTTCGTGAATGATGTCAGAATAAGAATATTTGACTAGACTGATAAAAATTTGTCTGTAATTTCACATAATTTTGACATAATAATTATGAAAATGAAATGCGTACACTGTAATATTACAGAAATAAACATGGATAAAATGCCATATTATATATGATTTTATAACTATTAAGCAAAATTCCATCGTAAATTTGCGTCTCTATAATTTGTATTGATTTATACATTGTAATTTTTAGGTTGGGACTGTAAAATATAGATATGTAATTTTACTGAGTAGATAATTTAAATTTTCTTATATTTTATATATACTTACCTTTATAACTAACATTGAAAAATATGCATAGAGAAAGCGTTTTCAATAACTAAATATTATCTCACATATTTACATATTGATAAGAATATCAATATGTAAAAAATTGAACGATATGCACATGTTAAAAAAAATGTATATACCAAAGAGTTCATCAATTAGTTCAAGTACGCATTTTTTAAAATTCAACTGTGGATGTAAATATTGTTAAAACATAAACTTACATAGTTCAGCATATTATAGATTCAACATCCTGGGATAGTAGGTCATTTGAGAAAAAAAACACAATGAAAACTTGAATTTTACGTACGTTTCGGGTTTATTTCAGAATACCCGTCTTCAGAAAATATATACAGGGTGTCACAAAATAGAAGGCCATACCATTAACCACATATTCTTTGGACAAAAATAATGCGACTTTCCTTATGCCATTTTTTATTTGGACGTCTCTGTTTCAATATACAAAGTGTTAAAGTTACATTTTAAAAAACTATTTTTGTTAATAATCCCATTGTTTTCTAAGATACACACTTGAAATTTTGCACGTACTTCTATCTTATTGCGGCATACTTATCATGTAATTTTGGTGAAAGAAATTGAAGGGCGAATGGAGGTAACTGAGGGATGCAGTACCCTTTATCCCCTCCAATTATTTATAAGTACGCCTATGCAGCTTTTTCATGAAATATCAAACGTAGAATTTTCTTCTGATCATTTTACCTTTTTTGTAATTTTTTGTTAAATGCCTCGTTACCGAGAAAAACGGCAATTTGTAGTGCCCACAAATCTATCATTTACTGCCATTTTCAAGTGAAAGTGAAATTTTAGGGACATACCTGTTATTACAATACCTTGGCAACTTAGCAAATCGTAATACTGTAATGATATTTCAAGAAAAAGCTGCATAGGCGTACTTAGAAATAATTGGAGGGGATAAAAGGTAACGCATCCCTCAGTTACCTCCATTCACCCTTCGATTTTTTTCGCCAAAATTACATGATAAGTATGCCGGAATAAGATAAAAGTACGTGGAAAATTTCAAGTGTGTATCTTACAAAACAATGGGATTATTAACAAAAATAGTTTTTTAAAATGTAACTTTAACACCCCATATATTGAAACAGGGACGCCCAAATAAAAAATGGCATAAGGAAAGTCGCATTATTTTTGTCCAAAGAATATGTGGTTAATGGTATGGCCTTCTATTTTGGGACACCCTGTACATTCTCATGCTAACCTCGTCTAAGAAATTTAAATTTTCATAATAATTTTTCCAAAAATATTATTTTAGATTTATTCAAAATATATAAATTTATTATAGTTTGCCTTGCGGTACAAAATGAAATATTAAATATGTGAACGCGATATTAAGAATTCTTAAGTAACTTATTTAGTTGCGTCTTGAAAATGACTGACTCAAATTACAAGCAACGTGTTGTGATTCAATTTTTAGTGAAATCTGGCGAAAAAACCTCGGAAATCTTTCGAAAATTGCAGGTGGTGTATGGAAATGAGTGTATGTCGAAAACACGCGTGTTTGAATGGACAAAACGGTGACCGGCGCCTAAGCATTTGTGCGTTGTCTGACGAGTTAAACGTCAACAAAGAAACCGTTCGCAAGATGTCACAACTGAAGGTAATGTTGATAGTTTTTTTCGGTATCCACGGCATCATTCATCGTGAATACGTTCCTGCCGGCCAGACAGTGACTGGACAGTTCTATGTTGGCGTCCTGGAACCGTTGCGGTCTCACGTTTACCGTGTGCGACCCGAACTCGCCGAGAACGGCTGGATCTTGCACCAAGACAACGCGCCAGCCCATTTCTCGTTCGTTGTACAAGAGTTTTTGGCAAAAAAAGCATTCCAACATTGCCGTACCCACTCTATAGCCCCGATATTGCCCCCTACGATTTTTTTTATTCCCCAAGATGAAATCGCACCTCAAGGGAACTTATCATGGCGGCGTAGATAAGGTCAAAGAAGCTGTAACCATGGTGCAGAACGGGTTAACTGCGGAGGATTACCAAGGGTGCTTCCAATCGTAGGATCAATCGTTGTGTAGAGTTAGAGGGAGACTATTGTGAAGGTCGATAATAAAATTTTGGCGAAATTTAATTTGCTTGTTTTTTCATTGACAAACTCCTGGAACTTAATTGCCACACCTCGTACATGCCAAGGAGTTTTGCTGATCGAGAGTATTGCAAACAATTACCCGCCACTACAAGTCCCCCATCAAAAGTTATTTTACAGTGTATTAATTTAAAAAGCATGATAGTGGTTTTATCTGCATTTAATATAAGTTTATTTGTGAGGTTATGTTTAGACAATCCTGCCAACCGCACCACACTACGATGAGTGATAGCACAATTCCAAACAGTCCCGTAACTTTTTTTATCAGACTCGTAGTCGAACATTTTGTCTGCGAATATGTGGTGAACACACGGTCACAGCCTGTGAAACGTACGCGAGGAAATTAAAAAAGAAAAACCGCCCCATTCGGCGCAGAGCGTTAAATAACCGCAAACGTCGACACATTTAAAGGGCGGCGGCAATTCGGCGTGTTCCACCACTAAATCTTGTAATCTGTGTAGTGCACCTAACCAGAGGCAGTACGGCGTGCAGGTAAAGTGTCAGCAAAGGGGACTCCTAAACAATGTATTCCGCCATAAATTCGCGTAGAGGGCTGGTTAGGAAACAGCCGCCGGGGGACAGATCGATAGCTGAAAACTGCGGAAGATATTTCCGCCACTCGTGTGGAGAACCGGAAGGTTTCGTAAATAATACGGACCCGGGTTTATGTGCGTTAATATACAGTTGCCCACTTAAATCAAAAATAGAAAAAAATAATAAAGAATAGTATACAGAGTGATCCTTAAATAAGTACAAATATTTTAACTGCAGGTTTAGTTCGTTATATAGATCAGTCTAGTGAAAGTCATTTTTAAAAATTTCAAATATTTACGGAGATATAATAATAATAATAATAATAATAATAGCCTTTATTTTTCCAAGATAATTAATTAACAATATTGGTATAGAGAAAAGAAATAAATACAAAAAGGAAAAAAAGCCGAGGATCAGATGACTGAGCAGGTTAATGCTCAGCCTCTGGTATTAATCCTAAGCTGATCGCAGCAATATACAATATAAACAAATTAATCAGTACAAAAAAACATAATAAACATCTTCTTCACCTACTTCTAAGCTGTGCATACTAATAAACAACAGTAACAAAAAATAAACAAGAAACAGTGGAAGACAGAACACATGACAACTACACATGCCAAATTTGGTTTTTTCTATTCTGTTCAAGAAGAAGTTTAGACTTTAATAGTTTTTTAAATTGACGAATGCTCTAACTTTTAAAGTTAGATGGTATTGAATTATAAATTTTAGAGATCTGGTATGAAAACGAACGTATAAAAAATTCAGTACGGTGTTGGGGAGGAGTCAATGTACCTTTAAAACGAATATTAATATTGTGAACATCAGTCCTGAAAGAAATTTTATTATAAAGATAGGAAGGTTCTTTATATAGAATTATTTTGTGATATAAACACGCACTATGTAAAAACCGACGATTATACAGGCAATTTCGCATAATTTATAAGAAATATGTTGACGTCTCCTAATTCCAAAGATTAATCTTATGCAAGAGTTTTGTACTAACTGGATTCTTTTAGAAATCAATAGCATCAATGCACGGGCCATAAATAGAATTAGCAAAATTAAATTTGGACAAGACTAAGGATTCACACAAAATGGATTTAACTTTCCTTGATAACAAGTGCCGACTATTATAAATTAATTTAATAGTACAGTAAGCTCTGCGAATGCAGTCACTAATATGAGGTTTAAACCTTAAACTTGTATCATAAAAGAGACCTAAATTTTTTGCTTCATTACTAGAGAATATTACTTGATCGTCAATAGTCAAGGAAAAGTTATTTATATTTTTTATTTCTTTTGGAGGGCCAAATAATAAAATTTTAGTTTTAGCGGCATATTTATTTAACGCGTGTTTTTTAGTAATTTGAATTAAATTAAAAATATCGTTATTAATAATCTCAATTCCTTCATTCAAGTTCCGAGCCGGAAATCCGTAATATAATTGAGTGTCGTCTGCGTAAAAATGAATATTTGTGTTTTCTATTGTATCTACAAAACCTGAAGTATATAAAATATACAGAAGAGGACCTAAAATCGAACCTTGTCGGACACCTGAAAAAATTTCAAGAGGGGCAGACATCTTATCATCAATTTTTACTACCTGCTGTCTATTACTTAAATAATTACGAAAAAATTCTACAGCATTTTCACTTACACCAATGTAGTGTAAAATTCGATATATTTTTTTTAAATACTCACATTTTGAAGAACGCTGACCAGATAGACCACTGACGTAACCGGATAAAATACACTGTATGATTTACTGAAGGCGAAGAATTCAATTTTTGCGGTTGATTCTAATTAAAAAACACTTGTGTTTAATAATAAGTAAAGTAAAATTATTATAAACTATTAAAATATGAATTTCCGCAAGTTCGATGGTATCAATTAAAGTGTTTAGGAAGTTGCTTTGCTCAATGATTCCACAAATTATCCATAAACGTGCATAAAAGCTCGCGTTAATACCATTGTACACTGTTAGAAAGATTATTCCAAATTATACTCTTAAATTATTTTATGAAGAATAACCAAAAAAAAAACAGATAAACAGGTAAAGGGTGAAACAGATTTTTCAAAATAAACATGGAATAAAAGAATAACTAGCTAGATGTATGCGTTTAATATCAAGAGAAGGCAAAGTAAAATACTTCAAAGCAGTGTCAATCGCATGCAAAAAAGAAACTAGTGCTGTAGGCACAGGTAAAAGATAGATGTCACGAGCAGTAGGTGAAATGTCCAGCCCACTGAAAGGTGCGGCACTAACGTACAAAACGTATTTAAATCGTCTTATTATTTTCACGGGCAGTGTTTTTCTCTTGTGTATTTAATTAATATTATATATTTGTCAAGTAGTGATAATCATTTGGAGTGTAGTAAAAATGGATAATGAAAAAAATCTGGATAACTATGATTGCGAGTAGAGAATCTAGTTTATATTTTCAATTTATTGGAGAGGTATAAGAATGGCAAAGGAGGAGATGGTCATAAGTGCAACACTGGCAACGTTGTGGAATTCACACCCACCATGACTCTCGGATCAGCGGTCCTCAACAAGTTTTCTATTGAAAAATCACAAAATTTATTTAAAATTTGACTTTTTTATTCCTGATTTTTTTTTGTAAAAAAAACTATTATGTGTCCTACACAGTGAACTGTACTGGTGGTCAAAATATTTGTGCTTATTTACGGTTCATCCTATATTATGATGTTAGGAGAGCAAGTGATACTTTATGTGCTAACTGTGAGAAGTTTCCATGCGAAGCACATAATAGTTATTTATGCAACAAGTGCAAAAAGTAAATGTTTATTGCACGCGACGTGAAATTGTCGAGTGCAATAAACATTTTTTGTACGAGTTGCGTACAATATTTTTTCTACGTTCATGTAAAAACCAAAAAATATTTTGTAATGCAGCTGATGTTCCAAGGAAATTAATTTTATTTTTAATAAATTACATGTTCTAGTAATGTCGTAATCCAGTATATAATACCTATGATTAAATAATACAAAATATGCAATTGCTTAAAACGTAATACAATCTCACAGAAAATAGACTAAATATGACGTCGATTTGAACGTTTATATTTGTCATCATCACAAAACGCTGCAGTAGAATTACAGATGAGCGCAATAAAAATTTTAATGCGCAATAAAGTTTTGTTTTTTGCATGAACGTAGAAAAAGTATCTTATTCTCCGAACATCATACACTATATTTTCTTCAAACGTTATAAATTCTATGTAAAATAATTAAAATAACTAAGAAAAAACGATTTTTAAATAAAAATTGTAACATTGAATCTTTAACTTATTTCACTCTATACAGGGTGTACGATGTTGCCAAATTTACCTTACTTGATTGTTAAAAAGATATAGGGTGTCAAAGTTAAAATTTTATATTCAATATTTGTAAATAATTAAAAAAAAATCTAAATATTTGCATATTTGGGTTTTTGGGGGCAAGAAATTTAAATTTGTTTCTAAATTTGACGTCATTTATAGCACGTCTTTTAAATGACAGAATTTTTTTGCGGCTTGGTGTATCCCCCTCTGACTATTCGATTCTCCTACCCTTTTTTATCTAAAAACGGTATACCTTGAAGTTGTTAGGAGTAACTGTTTTTGAAATAATCCTATTTGAAATATTCAGTGCACCGAGTAGAAACTGTTTTAGTTTCAGGTAAAAAACCTGACACAACGATTTCATCATAGCAGGCCGACCTTTTTATAATTTTGAATGTCGTCATAATTTACCATTCCGATTAAGTTTTTTAAGTAACATTTATAGGTTATGTGTTATTGTATTTTGTATATTGTCATGAGTACTGATGTAACAAGAAGTGGACGATTCTTAAATGCAAATCTTAACAATTGTACTTTTACCATAAATATTAATAATATAAAACAATTCAATATTACAGTTGACTTCATAGTACTATATGCTTAGTTATCAATATTAAGTGGAATGTCATGTTATATGACGTTTCAAGAAAAAATATATTATGTTGAAGGAACGCCATTAATAAAAATGTATATAAAACGTAGAGGAATGAAAATTCAATTAACATTAAATAAAAAACATCACATATACCATAAATGGCGATGAACAGAAAAGGGAATACAACAAATAAATAGTAAAAAGAATCAAATAAAAAATTTGAATTTTGCCAATCGTAAAATTCTATAATGTATAAAAAGGAATTGAAAATTTTTGATTTTAATAATATATATGAGAGTGTAACCATTTTTATATATTTCCTATTAAGTATTGATATTCTTTGTGGACTAATGCCCTGACCAGCCTTGAATTACACACACACACACACACACACACACACAGTATTTACCTTATATCCTTTGTTAATTATTACACTGTAATTAAGTGAGGTTTTCCCATGTGTAATTTGGGATGTGTAAAAATTTCCATGTTATTATGGCTTATTTTATTACACATTATGGCTTTTTTATTTGTTTTACACAAAATGTGTTAAAATTACTAATATTATAATAAAATATACTGAATTTGTGTAATATTTATAAGTGATGTATTACAAGTACACCATGTTGTCTAAACTTAACAGACCTCTGTGCTCTATATTTCTGCTTCTGACTGGTTGAGCACAGCTGCCCAACTGCAGTATATCAGTTAATAATAATAATAATAATAATAATAATAATAATAATAATAATATCTCTACCCCTCATTCTAATCACAGGGATTAGCCCAGAAGTCGGAGACTTGTGCGGGAGAGGGGGCGGCATATTATTATTAAGCAGGCCGCATTTGCGCCCAGGAACGAGTTACGTTGGTAGGCCCTAACCACTATTCAGTGCAGGAATGAAGGAAACCTGGAAAACCTCATTAATTAGGGGTCAGAGAGGGCGCCAAACCTCTCCACGAATATAGCTTATATACGGTCTACCGGCAGCTGGGCTCGAACCAACACCGATCTAGTCACCTCGATTCAAGTACTGATGCCTTAAACCGCGCGACCACTGACCGACAATGTATGTATGTTCCAACATACATCATTACGCCATGTTGGTCGTGTATTCAAATGGAGAACATTTACATTTAAAGTGAGGTTTGATCAAATAAAATGATTTATTTACATTTATCGCCTAGCAGCTTTTTTATTAAGCATTTTAGATCCATGTTCGTAGCACAATATTATTTGATTGTCCATTTGATTGTTCAAGCTAGGTTGAAAGTGATTATGAGAAATATGTTTATCACAAAAAGCGCAATTTGAAAACAAGTCTACGACTTATAAAAAATAAGTATGTCTGAAATATACGCAATTGAGTTTAAATGCCGTTATTCATCAAAGTAATGAAAGTCAAATACAAGCATTTGTTTATTGTAATTTTGTATTTTTTATGGCATTTGTGAATCATAGATACACATTGTAAATAATGCGTGGTAATGCCATAATTATTAATGGTGATGTGGTGAACGTACGGTATTGTTAAACGTAACCTATTCCTTTGTTTACAATATAGATTCATTCGTGATAATTACGGCGACAATTACTTGAGGTATTTATAAAATTATGCCATCTGATTTCACATTAAACTGTTTGTTTTAATTTGACAAATAATAAGTAAAAGTAACGAATAAAGATATTTAACATTTATACTTTTTTTAAATTTAAATAATTTTTATTATTTACTACTGATTTTATTTCTCCTTAAACATTTTTAAAAAATCCTTATTTATTACTTTTGTTTATTATGTTTTCTGAATGAAACAGGTAATTTAATGTAGTGAAGTTAGATAGCAAAATTTTATAAATGTCTCAAATAACACTCTACATCACGTAAATGGGAGGGCAAATACAGAACTTGTTACCTGGAATCGGAATGAAGGGCTGAATATAATAGATGAGAAAAAAATTAAGTTGTTTTTTTAATTTTTTCGATAAACTTAAATCTACCTGTATTTCCAATTAAATTTACTTCTCTCTTTAAAAATAAAAAATGTTGTAATGCTTCCTTTCGTCGCGCTTCATCGCCGTACATCACATTTTTCTTTTAATTTATTGGCACGGTATTTTTTTTATTAGGCGCTGTATGCTATATTTGTACATAATGGCACAATGCAATACTTTTGCGATTTGCCCGGTGGTATGTACTTTCTGTGCACATTTTATTAGTCTATTTTGCACCTTTATTCAATACCAGGGTTCCTTCTTTTACATATAATTCCCTGACTTTTCCAGGTTTTCCCTGACCAAGTAAATAGTTAAGCAAAAACAGTTTTAAAATGTTTATTTCATAACAAAATAAAATACACATTATAAAAAAAATAACTCAAAATATTATAACAAAATAAATATTCTTTGGCATGAATACATAGTATTTGATTTGGAACATATTGTAAAATAGATATAAAACCGAAGCAAATTAAAAAAAAATATTTGTCATTTGTCAATTAATTTTGAAATTCCCTGACTGTTGTGAATATACAGGGTGAACCTTAAATAAGTACAAATATTTTAACTGCTGGTGTAGTTCGTCATATAAATCAGTCTAGTGAAAGACATTTTTAAAAATTTCTAATATTTACGAATATTATTTTTTTTAAATTACCCACATTTTGAGGACCGCTGTCATAACCAACCTAATGAACCATATGATTTGTTGGGAGGTTGCCATATCTCCTGTAATATAAATATTAAGTTTCCTTTAACGTAATAGTAAAGTAATACGGTTAAATTCTATTTTAAAAATACTTGTTTGAAGCATAAGTACAGTAAAGTTGGATATGTAGTGTGATACGCAGTATTATTAACATAAATTTTAACTGCTTAACTGACCTTACTATAAACGATTAAAAATGAATTTCCGCAAGTTAAATACATACTACCATAAAGTATTTAGGAAGATATTACGTGATATTACTATATTCAATGTTCAAAAATTATACATAAACGTGCACACAAGCTTACCTGTTTGTTAAAAAATGAACTATTTAATCAGTAATCCACATTTCACAAGTTAAATGTCATTCTACACTGTTAGAAAGAGACACAAGACACAATTTCCTTAAGTTATTTTATAAAGAATGATGAAAAACTATGATTTTCACACAGTATATTAAATTTAATTTTCGCCACATAACCCCAAATGAGTCAGTATTAACCATAAACTGACTTCGCACTTTAATCAGTGAAACAAATTTTAAAAATAAAGGTACACACAATATTAAATAACAAAATAGCAGCTTGACGTATGCGTTTAATATCAAGAAAAGCAAAGACATTTGTGTAACAGTGGCAACACTGTGAACCACACGTTCAATCTGCAGTGCTATGACTCATAAATGTATGAAAGTCAGCGGTCCTCCACAAGTTTTCTACAGAAAAATTACAAAATTTGTTTAAAATTTCACTTTTTTATTTCTGATTTTTTTTTGTAAAAAAACTATTAATTATGAGTTCTACACAGTGAACTATACTGCTGGTTAAAATATTTGTACTTATTTAAGGTTCACCCTGTATTGAAAAATTCCCTGACTCTTACGCCATATTTTTAAATTCCCTTATTTAATATTTAATATCGCTATCGAAAACATCGAAACTATTAAATTATCCGATCGTCTACGGGCGATGGGGAAATACAATTTAATTTTAACTTGCGCACGGCGGCGACTGACTTTATTTTCTACTTTGGGCATTTATATAATAATCAACGTGAATTTCAAAGTTTCTATTACTTGAAATCGCCGGCAAAAGGGGAGCGGGTGCCAAACGAGGGAATAATGGCAGTTTTTTATCGGCGTGTCCGAAAGTGAACTTTTTCGAGATGACTCTGGCGACGTGCTGGAAGTGGTGACGGCGAGGACCCGGGGGTGAACTGCTCGGTTAGACGCCGTCTGCGCCGGCGGTAATACGAAATTGGCATTGACATTGGTATTATTGATTTTTCCTTATATTAAATCGTTTTTCATATTTTCAACTTACGTTATGCAAGAATTTTTAGTCATAAATTTTGCACAGTTATATGTTATTTAATAGAAGCATTTTTAAATCGTGCAGTGAATTGTATATGCCTCTTTTTCACTTTTCAATATTTGTACAAATTTGTGTAAGCACTTTTGAAAAAAAAAAAAAAAAAATATTATTGAGTAGCCAGTCACCACTAGAGACTCTTATACAGTGCTTTCGAAAAGTAACGAATAAATTCATTATTTTTGAAATTTTCGAAAAACTCTCCTGGCACGTCGATTTTGTTTTTAAAAAAGGCACTTTTTGACATACGACCCACATTTGTGACGTCATCGTTGTTCGAGATATGACGTCATCGACAATTTTTTTAAATAGCAACCCTCAATTTTAACCATGCCATTTGAAAGAGCGTCTCATTCTACATACATACATCATGACAAATTATGGTGCTACATATCAAAAATTTCAAGAAAATAATGTTTGAAGATTTTAAAATTTAATTTTCACAATACTAAAAATCATACTGATTATGTAAAAAATCGACTAAATTAAATGTTCAAATTGTACATCGTTAGATGCCTGACAGAAGCCAAGACGATTAATAAATTCTTTTTGGACATTATCAATAACTTCAGAAGGTATACGATATATCTCGTGACGAATTATTGCTTTTAAATCTTCTAAATTAACCGGTCTAGTAACGTATACTTTGCTTTTTAAGTATCTAAACATGGTTTATCCAAAAAAAAATTAGTAATTATCATTTTAAATAATCACTTGCCACCAAATGAAGATGTTTTCTAACAAGAACGCAATCTTTAGAAAATATTGAAGTTATTATTCAAAAAGCTAAATATTTATTTCAATTGTTCAAATCTTAAAAGCTATAAGAAATAATCTAGGGGTTTGAAATCAGGCGATCTGGCTGGCCACTCAATCGGCCCCCTTCTCTCTATCCAACGATTCGGGAAGAGCTCATCTAAATAAGCACGGACAGGTGTTGCATAATGGGGAGATGCACAGTATTGTGAAAATTAAATTTTAAAATCTTCAAAAATATGTTTTGATTTACTTAAATAATACGGTGAAACTGGCACCCTCTAGGAGCAACATGAAAATAAGCTTCAAATTTGTAATTCTCACACCAAAAAACCCAACACTACAAATTTTCAGTCATGCTATCAAATCTTTCTCAATTATTGAGAAATTTTAGAATAACATTTAAACCTTGAACACCCCGTATTTCTTAAATCAGTGACATTCGTATAAGGCATGATGAGCTCAAACATAATATTTTGGTGTCTAGTATCTCCAACTTACCGCTGTTCCATTCTTTCTGACTCACCTTGTATTATTATTCAAACGTTACGCATGCTTATAACCCTTCCTAATTTCAAATTTACCGCAAAATCCTTTACAGTTACAGTATAACAATCCTCGCTGAGACCCGGCCTTCATATTCGGGATAAAAACCGCCTCGGCGAAAGATCCGCGAAAGCGGGAGAGAATAACTCCTTATAAGAAGTCTCCTATATAAACATATTGGACTTGGGAGGCTAAGTCTGCGGGGAAACATCGAATTTCATTAGAATTCCGGCTTCCTGAAGAGAGCATTACCACTAAATCGTTTTGTCGGAACTCGGAACGCCGAGGCCGCTCCCCTAATTACACGCAAAACCAACAAATTAGCAGACGCATTCACTGCCAACCATTGACACTGTATTAGCTGATTAGTCAAGTGTATTTTAGTTACGAATTGGAGGAATCAGTGATGAATTATGAGAAATGTACCAAAAAATAAGGCAAGACAAGGCAGGGCAAGTAGGTACTGCATATCAACTTCTTAAAAAAGCACACAAAGGCGTAATTACAACAACACGAGATATTAAAAATAAATGATAAAACATCTATACATCTGTTTGGAACTAAAAGAGAGTAATAAAACCCCGAGATAAAAACCGGCCATGGACGTGGTAATATTTCGTTTCAGGTAATTATCGGGTAATATTAACAGGTAATGGGTGTACATTAGTATATTTTACTGGATACATCATAGGGCAAGAGCCAGTGTATTCTGACAGATCAATCCAGTCTTAGAGCTGAATATACGAAGACGTGCTAGTGCAGTAGAGTAAAATTCGATTCGGATATAATATTGTTTCGGTAAAATGCCGAGCTTATCAGATTACGTACCTGCTAAACGCGTGAAAAGATGTGTGCTGTCTCAGAATGAGAAGATTATTATATTAAATGTATTTAATGCATTGAAACACCAAAATCCTACCAACAGTGTTGACGACATCGTGGAAAAGTGTTCCAAAATGACAAGGATTGGAAAATCGACTATCTACAGACTTTTAAAAGAAACAAAAAATGAACAAGATACTGTAAATACCCCAAAATCATCTACAGGCGGGTCAAAAGTCGTTACAGATGATTTCTTCAAAAATATCATTCGCAGAAAAGTACACTCATTTTATTTTAAGAAAGAAATACCAACGCTAAACAAAATTTTAAGTGAACTTTAAGAGGACAACGATTTGCCAAAAATCAGTAGAAGCAAATTATGGGCCGTCTTACGAGAGTTGAATTTTTGCTGGGAAAAGCAGAACAGGAAGTCAGTTCTTATCAATAAAGATGAAATTATTTGTTGGCGAAGATCCTATTTAAGATCAATTAGAAAATTCCGTGACGAAGAGAGGCGAGACGAAAGTTGGGTCAACGAGGGATATACTGTAACAAAAGTATGGCAAGATAAAAATGTAAAAAGTTTTCAAGCATTTTTGGATGGACTTTTAACAGGGTTCAATGCACCTTCAGGTAAAGGACGAAGATTAATAGTGACACATATAGGCAGTGTTAGTGGTTTTGTAGATGGCAGTTTACTTTTATTTGAAGCTAAGAATACAGGTGACTATCACGAAGACATGAACGCAGATGTTTTCGAAGAGTATTTTACACAGATGTTGGATCTTATTCCTCCGGGGTCTGTAATTATCATGGATAATGCCAGTTACCATTCACGGCAGACCGAGCAGACGCCTATGACTGCTTGGAGGAAAGCCGATATAATTCAATGGTTATCCGGAAAAAACATTTCTTTTGAAATAAATATGGTGAAAAAGGAACTTTTGACACTTGTCAATCTTAATAAAGATCAGAAAAATTATGTTATCGATGAAATGGCAACAAATCGCCAAATAACGGTACTACGGTTACCACCTTATCACTGTGAACTTAACCCAATCGAATTAGTATGGGCGCAGGTAAAAGAAGATGTAGCGCGAAATAATACGACGTTTAAATTAAGTGACGTGAAAATTTTGTTAAAAAGTTCCTTGGAACGAGTAACTGCAGATAACTGGCAAAGATGTATACATCATGTACAAAAAGAAGAGGAGAAAATCTGGGAACTCGATAATTTAATTGACGTTGCTGTGGAACCTATCAATCTAGGAGACGAAGATAATTCATCAGAATATTCAGAGGATGAATTTTAATATACCTACTTTTTTATTTTCTTTATTGTACATTTATACTAACACTACATTTACTCACCATAATTTGAATTTTCAAAATACATATATTTTTGTGTGGAATAAAAGTCTATTCACTAAATTCAAATAAATATTTTGATAATAATATTGAGTAATTTTATTTGAATTACTGAAAACCCTCTTAACCCGGTTATGATCCTTAAAGTAGCCTCTAGTTTTGAAATGCTGTTTTTATATTGTTTACTTATAAGAGAAATGGACCGAGAAATTGAAGCGGCATAGACAAAGACGGATTGTCGGGGATTAAATTTTAGCTACCTGCTACAATTTAGTACGGTTCGATCCCACAAAGTTTTTTTAAAAGTACACCTCATTTATACCGATAATATATAATATAAAAATATTGAATATAAGCACCAGTACTACATTTATTTACGATTTGCATACATAATAAGCTTTTATTACTCTCTTTCATTTCTAAACAGACTATAGTGCAGTAATATTAATTTACAACCAAAATAGTGTACACAATTTTAGCTACTTTCACTTAATAACACAAAAAATATATATATTTGGCAAAAAGCGTGAAAAGTGAAGAAGCTGGTGTATTTTCTATGAACAGAAAAAGTACCTGCTATTAGGTTTATGGATCAAGTTTTTTTATATTACCTTTCGCATGGTTACTGTCAAAACTTTGTCAAACAAACCCATAAATATAAGAAGCGCTTTTTAAAATGAGTGATTATGACACAGTTGCGGCAAGTGGTCTCAAGTCTAGTTCCGACAAAATCCAAGGCGCGGTATGAGTCGGAGTAACAAATGTTTGAAGATTGGCAACACTTTCAGAACCCAAACACTGTGGACTCATTATTCAATGTTGAGAATTATGATTGCAGTTTAGATAAATCAAAATCTAAGTAGAGTTTCTCAACTAATCGCATTTTTGAAAAGAAGTTCAGAGGGGTCCAAGTCCTAGAATATGTATAAAGAAAAAATTATATAAATTTCTAAGTACTACATTTGGACTTTTTTGTCAAGATGTTTAAAAAATAAAGTGTATCGCACCGAAGTGGACACTATTGATGATTTACGCACCATAATGTAATTAGGTGTGCAATCTGTTTGTTTGTGATGAAATAAATCATTGCTGCTAATAACTTACGAGTTCAAAACGAACAAGAAGCAGAAACATTTGTGTTAGTTTGTAGAAACCAGTGTCGTAACTAGATTTATTGACGCTTGTGGCAAATCACGATTTTGCGCCTTTCGTCAATGCAAACCTTTATTGGGTATTCTCATACTTAATAGGTACTTTAATAAAAAAAATAAATATACATAACAATAATAATAATATTAATAAAATAACTGAAAATATATTTTCTTGAGTACAAACAAAAACATATAAAAATATTTGGTGCAATTTATATAAGATATATCAAAATTTGTAATATATGTACATTATTTTGCAATAATAATGACACTCCCTCAAAACTCTTTTTGAACTTCTGGAAGTAGAAATTTCATAAAATCTCTATTGGTGAGTGAAACAACTAAGTAGGTACTAATGTTAAAAACTGAAAGTAGATTTCATTATAAATACGTCACTGTTCAAAAGAAATCGCAAAATTTATTTTAAAGAGTGTCATTTATTAATGCAAGCGATTTTATATGTACGATGGAATAAATTCAATAAAACTGGATTAATATGTTTCTCACAAACTTCCTGAGACGTTTCGATTTTTGTTTAAAATTTGAAACATTTTAGGGTTTGACATATTTTCCTAATGGAAAGGTATATCTTGTGACCCTCACTGAAAAGACACAATTTCAGGGTGATTGCAGCACACTATCTGGTTTTGTTATTTTCAAAAGCATAAATAAAGATACAATATAATAAAACAAGATTTTACAGAGGCTCAATTTACATGTTGGCAAAGTCCTAACCGATGGTAAAATTTATTTTAACACTTTATCTGGATTTCTTGCCTAATACGATCTTTCACTTTGTTTAAATTATCTGGTCCCGACAATGTCCATCTGCCAGAATGAAAGCACTCAGACGGTTTTATTTTTGTGCTCCTAAAATCATGCGCCTGTGGCAAATGCCACCCCTGCCGGATCCAAAATTTTGTTGTTGTAACGTCAGGTATGTCACATTATTATATTAATTAAAACCACCAATTATTTCTATTAGTAATTAATGAGAATAGCGGCAAAAGCAGTTGAATTTGTTGTAAAATAGGTGTTTCTTATCCGGTCTGCATGCAAATGCATTGCCGCCTTATTAAGTTTTATAGGAAACCAGATTCCAGTGCCGTGCAGAGTCTTTTTCGAAGTGCCCTTTTTGATTTTTCTTTACAAAATTGTGTTTGTAAGAGTCCCCTATATATTCCATCAGTAAGCCTTGGAATGAACTATTTCAGTAAACCTTTTGTGTGTACCCGGAGCACGTCCCCGACGCCCCCGGCCCCTCCAATTGTACACAAAACCAACAAATTAGCAAACACATTCACTGTTAATGAGGTATCCATTATGGGACGCGGCCTTTTAATTAATGCCCTCACAATGCCTCATAATTTCTATTTTCTTATTTGGAATGCTAATCTCGTGCCGGAGCAGGGCCCGAACACGGTCCTAATTTGAATCCGACGCCATCACGACATAACTCAATATAAACTGGAGGATGTACACACACAAACATGTCCTACACTTTCGTTCGTTTATTCGCGATTCACGAGAACAATCCCGGCCTATTAGGGAATGCCGGCTGATTAATCAGTGCCAACTTTCGGTTTACAGCCCAAGAATTGAATTAATTTAGTCACAAATACGCTGACACGTACACAGGGTTTACTGCGAGTAAGTATAAATATTTTAAGAGGGGATAGAGAAAAACAAAAATTAACGGAATCGACCATCCAAACTTACGCGAGAAAATTTATTTCGAAATTGTATTAAACACTTATTTATTGCCGACTCTGATCTGTCACCATCGAGGTTGGCCCACATAGGTGTCAAAAGTAGTGACAGGGCCCTGCGTTGTCACGCGTATCGATTTACGTTGCTTTGAAAGAAAAAACAAATATTCCCAAATGTAGATATTTATTTAATGATATGGTAGCACAAGGAGGTAGCACCTACCTTATTGATATTTATTTGGAGAAATTTCAAGAATGTTGAATCATTTTCTTAATTGGTTACATTAAAACTTGTCTCTGCAAACATTTTTTTACTTGCTAAATCTCATTTTTTGGAGATCACTCCTTCCCTCTACCGTATGTACACAAAACTGCCACACGTTTACCGCCAAAGCATTCCAGTAGTTATTCATTGCGCCTCGGTATAATATTTTATCTACTCGAAAAAAGTCATTACGTTGTTACACTATAATATGCACATACTGAAAAATTATTTCAAACTAATTACCGTATACGATATCTTATTTTTGACATAATCTGATGCAGTCTGCAGTCGCCATCTGCAGGCTTCTAGTGCAAAATGTACTAGATAAATTATTAATCCTCTTGTGTTGCTGGGCAATTAATACTAATAATAGCAACAAGATTAACAATAATCGACGATGTTTGCACATCCTGAGCATTCTGTAAAAATCCCTTAGGATATTCCTTCTAAGCTTTGTGCGTGCTGTTTGATGTTTGGAGAGTAATCAAAACCTGGTTCAGTATTGGTGATAATTTTTAGTAATTAAATAAAAGAATGTATTACCTTACAAGATAGTTCGCCTGATATTCTGCAATTATAGACTACCGGCGAGTACTTTCGAGTTTTATATTAGTAGGTATTCCTTACACTAAATTTGAATGTGTACAAAACAACCCAAACCAACAAACAAAACAAGTTTAAGCGGACATAGGTGTTAAATAGTTTAAATAGCACAGCATTATCACGAAAATCACGACCTTGTTTTATCACAAAGCCCAATGCTCTGAGACTTGAAGAAACTAAATGCTGAATATGACTGCTAAAAATTAATTTGCTGTCAAAATAAACCCCCAAATCCTTTCAAGTGTCCGTGCGTGCCAACATCTCCGAATCAATTCCATAATTAAATAAAGTGGGATACGTTTTAAGGGTAAAGGAGACTACTTTACATATTTAGATTTAAATGATTGAAATTACGCCATTCCACCACCCAATTCAACTGATTCTGAAGTTGAATGCAATCATCAATACATGACATGGAGGAAAATATTTTTAAATCACTTGCATATAACAATTTGTGGTAGCAAAGTAGAGCGGTAATATCGTTAAAGAATAGAGAAAACAGAAGAGAACCCAGTAAGATAACGATTAGAAGTAAATCCATTGTGGGTAATATATTGCAGACGATTCTATAGATACGATTTAAATAGATCAAGCAAAAGGCCACAGAATCTATAAGCCTCAAGCTTATTTAAAAGTAAAGCATGGCATATGCGGTCAAAGGTCTTCGAAAAATCGGTATATATCACATATCTCTTGGTCGAAGTCTTGACGCATGTATTTTCATTCACAGAATCCATAGCTGTTCCAAAGAATGGATAAAGATAAGTACATGGTTTCATATCACATTGGATTAGTCAGTGGTCGCAGGATTTAAGACGTCAGTACTTGAATCGAGATAACTAGATCGCTGTGGTTTCGACCTCCTCAGCCGGTAGATCGTATATAAGCTATATTCGTAGAGAGAATATGTGAAAGATTGATACCGGTCGACATTTGACTACCCCCCTAACTAATGATGTTGTCAGGTTTCCCTCATTTCTGCACTGAATGGTGGTTAGGGCCTACCAACGTAAGTCGTTCCTAGGCGAAAATGCGGCCTGCTTAATAATAATATGCCGCCCCCTCTCTGTCTTTCTCTTTGACTTTTGGACTAATCCTCGTGATTAGAATGAGGGGTAGAGATATTATTATTATTATTGAAATTATTACTGCAGAAATAGATTTAGAAATCCAAACAATTAGTATGATAGCCACACTTACGAAGTGATTCTTCATAATTATGAACATAAAATCAAATTTTCATAGAGGTTTCCAACAATAATCCATCCATTGCGACCGATTTAAATAAATTAAATAAAAAAGACCTAATACATATTATTGTGTATAAAAAGTTACCAGATGGATGTGTTAGTGAGGCTGTGACAAAGTTCCTAGAAGGAGAAGGATATGGACCTATTAACGAACAAACTTGCCAAAGTGAGAGTCAAATAACCTGCAGTAAACTTTCATGTATTAAGATATACACAGATCTTCAGATTACAAACGTAAGACTGGAATCTAGTAAAAGGATAATAGTAGAACTAGAACGTTCTATTGAAAACCTAAACACCATAATAAGTCTTCTAAAAGAAAAATCAAATATTAAGGTTATGTCTCCACAAACAGACACCTCAAATTTTATGCGACAAAATATGTCAGCAGCACGGTCCAACAACTCGGGCTCCGCTAGTACCGCAACCTCCAAAGGCGCAGCACAACAGCCCCACAAGAAAAGCACGCCTGCGTCTACATCATCTACAGGTACTACAACAATCACAATGCCTGACGAAGACAGACACTTAGGAGCAGGCCAGTCCCAAAACAGTCGCAGCAAGCGAAACATAGTCGTAGGTACAACGGATGGATCGACCACAAATGCGGAATTTTCAGCCGCAGATAAAATGGCTTGGATTCACGTTGCAAAATGTAAGCGTGGATCGACAACTGAAGGTTTAAAAAAGTTTTTAGCCTTAAAATTCCCGAATGAAAATTTTGACGTTGAACAAGTTTCAAAGCATGAAAACGGAAATGTGTCCTTTAAAGTAGGACTGAATTTTAAAATTTTAGACAACGTTATGGTAAACAGTGTCTGGCCACTCGGAATCCAAGTGAAGCCCTTTCGTTTTTACAGAAAACAAACTCAAAACAGACATGAGAGCAACACACTGTTTGCATAATTGCAAAGTTATGCATTTGAATATTCGTAGTCTGCCCAATAAAATAAATCGTCTCGAGGTATTGCTGAACAGAGAATCGCCTGATTTTTTGATCTTGACGGAACATTGGGTTAATTATACGGAGCTGCCCTTGATTAATCTGCATCAATATGAACTTATATCTATGTACTGCCGGTCATTTTCCGTTGGTGGTGGGACCTGCATATTTGCTAAGGAAAGTTTGAAAAATAAAATAAAGATTTTAGACATACGTCGTCTTTGTAAAGAAGGTGTTGGTGAGTTCTGTGCATGCGTCAGCTCGTTTGAAAACAATAACCAAGTAGGCATTATTGGTGCATACCGCGCTCCTGACGAAGATGTAAATGACTTTTTAGGTATGTTAAATGATGTCATTGACGTAGTGTCTCAAAATTGTCAAAAAATAATAATCGGTGGTGACTTTAATATTGATCTGTTGCAAATAAGTAAGGATAGCAAAAATTTCCAACGTCTTTTAATGACTTTTAATCTTAAAGCATTAATTACAGTCCCTACTAGAATAACAAAGACATCAGCTACGTGTATAGACAATATTGTAACAAATATTGATGATACCGAAATTTATGTATCAGGTACTTCTCTTTCAGACCATACTTATCAAATATTTTCTTTTAAATTAAATAATAGTTTAAACAAATCAACTTCAATAAAATTCAGAAGTTTTACTAATGATAATATCAATGATTTTAAGAAATATTTAAAAAATGAAACCTGGACCGATGTTTATAACTATCCAAACGATTTTGATCAATCTTTTATGTGTTTTTATTCTACTTTTTTGTATTATTTTAATATGTGTTTTTCTGTCAAAAATAAAATAGTTAAAGAAAATAACTGTAAAGGGCACTGGGTTAATGAGGACATACGTTTTCTTTCAAAATATATGAAAGAATTTTGGACTCTTGATCAACAATCCGACTGTCCCATTTTTCACCAAAATTATTTAAATGCAAAAAAAGAGTATGAAAAAATTGTAGCTGAAGCAAAAAAATCCTACTACGATAATTATATTTTAAAATCATCCAATAAGACTCGCGCAGCTTGGAACTTAATAAATAATCATTTCAAGAAATCAGGGAACAGTACAAGTGTGCCCAAAGTGAAAAATCAACTTGGCGAGACACTGACATGCCCTAGGGAAGTAGCTACAGCATTCAATAGTTTTTTTGTTGAACTAGAACATAATATCAATTTTTCTGGATCTCCGGAATACCATGGTAAGTGCACAAGAAATAGTATATTTCTACGTGAAATTACAAGGAATGAGCTTTACAATATAGTTATGTCACTCAAAGCTGATAAATCTCGGGGCACAGATGAGATTCCGGGGTATATAATAAAGCAATGCTTTCTTGAGTTCGAATCTCCGTTATTGTATTTGATAAATTTTTCTTTAAGAAGTGGTAAATTTCCAGAGATTTTAAAAAAGTCAAAAATTATACCTATCTTTAAAAATAAAGGAGATAGCAACTCAATGTCAAATTACCGGCCAGTTGCAGTTCAAAATCAGTTTGGTAAAATCTTTGAAAAAATATTTCTAAATATCTTGTCGGATTTCTTAAATATAAACAAAATATTAACTCCGTTTCAACATGGTTTTGTTAAGCAAAGGAGCACTGAAACTGCCCTCTATGACAGTGTCAATATGATATTGAATTCTCTCGACAATAAAAATGAAACTTTTGGAGTATTTTTTGATTTTAGTCGGGCATTTGATACGGTAAAACACGAGATCTTGTTTTTTAAATTGGAAAAATGCGGTGTCAGGGGCGTAGCACTAGATTGGATTAAGTCGTATCTGTCAAAGAGGCATCAATTAGTTATGCTTTCGGACGGGACTCAATCAGAATTACTCCTAAATGAAATAGGGGTTCCCCAAGGAAGTTTGCTTGCACCTACCCTCTTTCTCATAATGAATAACGACCTTCCATCAATCGTCAAAGATGATGTAACACCCATACTGTATGCTGATGACTCAAATTTTTTAATAAGCACATCTTCAGAATATGCTGTGCAAAACGTACAAAATGTAGTAAATAGTATGTCAAAATGGGCAGAAATTAATCATTTATTAATAAATTACAAAAAGTCGCAGCTAGTAGAATTCACAACAAAAAATAAGACAATAGATAAAAGTATTTTAATAAAATATATAAATAGTGGTACGATGCATCAAACAAGTGACATAAATTTTCTGGGGATTTGCACTGACTCTCGACTTCTCTGGGACTCACAAACAGATATAGTATGCAATAAACTAAATTCTTTATGCTTTTTATTTAGACAACTCAGGCTAGTTCTAAATGACGATACTCTTATGATGTTGTACTATGGACAAGTCTACCCTAAATTATCGTATGGAATTGTCTGTTGGGGAAACGCCTCATCCATAAACTCTGTTTTTGTAGCTCAAAAGAATATCATCCGAAAGATCGCTAAAGTATCAAGAATAACGTCTTGCCGTGAGCTATTTATTAAATATAAAATACTCACTGTTTTCTCTATTTACATTTACTCTTGCGCAATATATATTAAAACACGATTTACTAACTACCCAACACGTCAAGCTATACATCACTACAATACCAGGCAAAAACAGGATATCTGCCTGCCTCAGTGCCGTCTTACTCAAACACAAAATGGTCCCTATGGCATGTCAGTTCGTATCTATAATAATTTACCTGACTATATAAAGAATATAAGTTCCTTGAAAAAATTTAAAAAGTATTTGAAGCAGTTTCTTATAACCAGGGCCTTTTACAGTATGAACGAATATTTTAATGGTTAATTTATGAGTAATAATGTATGTCTTATTTTATGTATTTTATATGTTTATTATTCAAGCTATTGTCTTTCACCTTTTTTTGACGAATTCCATATTGTTATTTTGTGACAATCAATAGGAATAATAAAGAATCTATCTATCTATCTATCTATCATTTACACGGCCAAATCACATTTTTGAATCAGTGGTGGTGAATCAACCCGATTCTTTCATTTCTAAGCGATCCAAATATAACAGTTCGAACCGAATCGCCTTCTTTAATCCACTCCAATCGTGCGAGCGCCGCGATCTGGGTAAGTGGAAAATTTGAAAAATGCTTTTGTAGTTTTAGCAGCAAATCGTGCAATGTTCTGTAAATTTAATAAATACAATAATCACATTCCAGAACATGGGAATAATTTTTTCAGTGTTGAAACTGCTACTTTAGTTATGTGACAAATGAAAGACGTTTTAGTTGTAACACAAAAACTCTTATCTGCAGAGATTTCTAGATTGCTTCAAGAACAAGGTGCTTTCAACCATCATGAGTCAGGACATCCAAGATATGTCGGTGGATTTTGGGGACGAGGTTTTAAATCAGGTCGAAGAATATAATAGCAATTACCTTGATCGGTGTTTCCCATTCCGTCTGGCATGTTAAACACGAACTGAACTACCGAGGATCAATTTTATCGCTTATTTTTGTAAGTCCTTGTAGAAGTTTCAAATTTTACCTCCATTATCCTATTTATCGACGAAGCCTGCTTTACGGAGATATGGTTATTTCAGCAGTAGGAACTGTCACCAATGACACAACCAGGATTTAATTCTGGGAGGGGCACAAAAGACAGTGGGAGGGGAAGGTTTGTTCTTCAATAAGTTGAGTTCTGAAGAGGAAGCATATGTCTTTGTGTTGCGCCACTAATACTCGCATTTGGAGCGACCGCAATCCTCACACCATAGCCGCTAGAAGACAGTCATTTCTCTGTTAACATTTGGGCTCGTATTGCTGGAAAAAACTGATCGGCCCGTATCAGTCTCCATCTCGATTTAAACGTGGAATATAGGTTGAATAAGTAATGGGAAACTCGTCTGATGACCAGACCGAAGTACTGATTTGACATTAAAGTCTTTTTTCTGGGGGTTACAAAAAGTCAATTGTCTATGAGACGCTTATTGATGGAATTTTTTATATTCACAGAACCCACAGCTATTCCAAAGAATGGATAAGGATAAGTAGGTACATAATTTTATATCTCATCCAAATTATTGCTGCAAAAATAAATTTGGAAATCCAAACAATTCACTATGAAAGCCCCAACGTTTACGAAGTGATTCTTCTTAATTACGAGCATAAAATCAAATTTTCAGAGTGGTTTCCAACAATAATCCATCCATTTACCCTGTCAAATCACATTTTGGAATCAGTGCAGGTCAATCAACCGGATTCTTTCATTTCTAAACGATCCAAATAGAATAGTTAGAACCGGATCGCCTCCTTTAATCCACTCCAATCGTGCGAGCGCCGCGCGATCTGGGTAAGTGGAAAATTCGAACTCCCCGAAAAGTCCTGGCACCGGTACAGGCCACCGCGATTAGCGGTTAAGTTGGAGAGCAGATTGTAGCGATAATACGCCATCAATATTCCATCGGCGGTCGCCCGTGCTAGCAGGATAATGCCTTATTTTATGACGGGCATCGATAGTTGACCGTGTTTTATCTCGGTTGGCCGGGAGCGGCCAGTCGCCGGGCAAAAAGTCGGTTTATGCAAAACAGCGCCGGTTCATTAAGGGGCCGTGGCACAAATCAAACGGCCAGACGGTCCTCGCCGACCCCTGTTGGGGTTTTTCTGCCCTTAAATCGATTTCCATGGCTACGTCTGTGCGTTCCATGAGCCAGATGAGTGCATAATAGTTATTTATTGTGTTTTAAGTAGAATTTTAGGCGCTTAAACCACGAATGCAATACAAAGTTTTATCCATGATCACATCACAATCATAGTTGAAGAGTCAGAATTAGCGGAATTTAATAAAAAGAATATTCGCACGACTTGATATTTCTTAGTGCTCAATGAAACGTTTTGTTATACCTATGCCGTTTATTACACAGCCCCACAAAAAAAAAAGTTCATACACAAGAGAGTGACATATGTATTCCCAAGTATTTTTCGACGCTGAATCCGATCCCGAGCTCAGAATTGGGCCTACACGTCTGGAATTGGCCCCAGGAGCCGAAAATGGCCTAAAATCCCGGGATAAGGCGAAGTCGACGCTGAATTTTGGAGCTAAAGCCGGATTTGCGCTCGAAAAGTTTATGGCCAACTGAAATTCCGGGTTTGGGTCCGGGAAAATGACCCCTTGGGGCGGGAAAATTCTGTTTTGGACGTCCCGGTCGCGACTGTGGTATTTTCGTGTGTTTTTCAATTCTGGACCTGAGACTAGGTGTGAAAAGATTTTGGTCAGCTGAAATTCCCAGTTTGGGTTCGGGAAAATGGCCCATTGGGACCGGAAAATCATATTTCGGACGTACCAGTCGCAAAAGTGGGATTTTCATGTACTAATTCCTGTAACTTAGACTGTGCTTGACAGGTTTATGGCCATGTGAAATTTCCTGTTCGGGACCGGGAAAATGACCCTTAGGGGCCGGAAAATCGTGTTTTGAGAGATTCCAATCGACCAAAGGCATTCCAACCACGGTATTAGTTACGGAATTTAAAAGTACATGAAAATACCAATGTCTCAACTGAGCTGACATTCAATCTTCAACACACTGTATAAAACTCAGCAACGGCATAGCTGGAAAGGTTAAAAATTATATTATCTGATGTGTAAATATGATGTGTTGGAAGTGTCAAAGTTAAAGAAAATATTTTGTTTTTCAAAAATATCAGTAGTAAGAACTCCTAGACGTGTATATTTAGAAATTTCTACTTACCAAGTGAAAATTTCTAGTAGAGAAGGACAAAATAAATTATGTAGCTATATTAGAGCAAATACAAGAGATGTTGAGAAATAACAACATTAATCCAGAGTTACAGAGAATAGAGAAGAATTATACCAAAGAGTGAAGAACGAGAGAATTGGCCAATACAAGTATTTTATAAAGATAAGAATGGAAATATAATTGCAAGAGAAGAGGTGGCAAAAATATTCTGAACAGTTTTTAACGGGAATGAAATCAATGAAAAGGAAATGAAAGAAGCAATAGCAATGCAAAAGAATGCAACATGGTATCAACGCCAAATAAAGAAGAAATTAAAGAAATAATTTCAAAATAATTGAAAAATGAGAGTCCTGGAACTGACAAAATGAAAGCTGATCTATTTAAATAAAATATGGAAGATATAAATAGACTAAATGCAGAAACTCTTATGAAGGGTTTCGGAAAAAGAAGAACAGCCAAATGATAAAAACACCATATAAAAACACAGATTGGCAATGGAAGTGAAGGATAAAACTAGGGACTATCAATGTGACTTTAGACAAAGAATAGTACAGTAGATCAAATTTTCACTCTGCGACAAAATCAGGCTAAAACGAACAGAATAAAAAGAAAAGAACTACATAAGGTTTTGGAAGAATTGACAATTAGCAAGAAGATAAGGAACATGAAACCACGAAAGTTAAAACCGGGATGAGGTCTAAATATTATATTTTACGTCAAGTAATTTTATCATTTTTCATGGTAATTGCTGAGTACTTTTGAACCAACTTATGCGTACTCTTGAAGAACGTGTTAAGAGTGCGCATAAGTAAAGTATATGTTTTCTGATAAAATTATATAGCTATTTGAAGGCTTTAGTTGGTTAAGAACAGTATAATGTTATTGTCGTGTTAAAAGCAGCATATAAAATAAATAAATGTGAATGTTATTTGTAATTAAAAATGGGTGTACTCTTAAGCGCTCTTACTCTATACATTTCTCTATTTTCTGTATTTAGTTGGTGCATACTGTACAAATTTCCCTATGCATAAAATCGCCACTTGGATAAACTTTTCGCTTGACGCAACTTTGCCTGAAGGAATTTCAGAATTCCACCACCGCTCACCCCCTTCAATTCGCTTAATAAAGAAATCATCCGAAGGGATTACACTCCCCACTACGCCCCATTACTAACCGCGTAAAGGTAATAGTGTAATTACTGGCATAATTGCTAGCGGTTTATATCCCTCCGTCCCTCGAAGCATCCTCAAGGTGTCCCTCAAGACATCGCCGCTCCCGAAAACGCCCCTTCCCGCTCTCTTCCAGGGTTTAGGCGGCGGACAGGAACAGTGGCGGTTAAATCGCCTGTAAGTTACGAAACGGCAAGATTATTTAGGCCTAAACACCGAGGACGTTAACATCGTATAAAGTTTATAAATATGAGTGGTTTCATGCCATATGTAACATCCTAGGCGACGCCGAAAGAAAGTTAACGATTTGGAGTTACATATGAGTATATTACGTTTAGAATTAATTTTTTTAAACGTATATGGTTTTTGCTGTAGTCAACTCGAGAGTATGGGCCTAGTGTGAGGACACAAAAAATTTAACTAGAATTTGGGACACGTGGTGTTAAATGAGATGAAGTAAGCTCCATTTTCAATCGAAAGTATTATGTTTGGGATTTGATAGAAACAATTAATGACGTTATCAATTATATTGTTTCCAGAAACATACCCAAATTTGTTTCCTGTTAAAAAGTTCTCTTTTTTCTAATAAACTTTTATTCGTGAAATTTTTCTATATTATTTCTCGTTCAAAAGTCACAAGCAATATTAAATCAAATCAAAAATGTCTTTATTTGGTGGGGCTCAGCCATTGGCTGCTTAGAACCAACCACTAATACATAATATCTACATTATTTTACATATAGAAATTAAACACATCACGACACTTTACACAATGCTGTAATTAGAACAAAGAGAGAAACATTATTACAAATTACATAACATAACAAAAGAATGATATAATTTCACAGATGTCTAAACGAAAAATGCAGATGATGACAGTGATTAAATGTGCGCGTATACGCACGAGTTTTCTTTCGCTATGGCTGGTTACTCTAACGCAAAATTAACAGACATGCATTTCATGTATGGTCGTGCTAATGGGAACGCCACCAAAGCGCGACGTCTTTATGTTGACGCTTATCCAAATCGCCAGATTCCTTCACAACGCATGTTTGGAAGAATTCACCAAAGACTGCGTGATACCGGTTCCTTGAGCAAACAGTGCCATTTATCCGGAAGTCGGTATCCACTCCTAGAGCAGAAGAAGAAATTCTAAGCACTGGTAGAGCAGAATCCAGGTACGAGTGTGCACAGAATATCAACCGGGGTAGGAATTAGTGGTCTTCTTGTTTGGAGAATCCTTCACGAGCAACTGCTTTATCCATACCATGTCCAACGAGTACAGGCCTTAAATCCAATAAATGATCGTCAAGCGTTTGGTTTTTGCCGCTGGTTTCTACGTCATGATGCTGAAGACTCTCGTTTTCTTACAAACATTCTTTTTACTGATGAGGCCGGGTTCACAAGAAATGGAGTGTTTAATTTTCACAATACGCATATTTGGACCTCATGGACATCAGGCACGTTTTTCATTAAACATTTGGATGGGTATTGTAGGTGACAGGTTTCTAGGTCCTGTTGTTTTACCAAACCGATTAACAGGCGCTGCTTACCTCAACTTTCTGCAGAACACACTGTATTAGTTTTTGGAAGACATTCCTTTGAATCAGAGGCAACAAATGTGGTTCCAGCATGATGGTGCTCCAGCTCATTTTTCCATGGCCGTTAGAGAGCATTTACACCAAACTTTTCCACATAGATGGGTGGGACCTGTTTTATGGCCTCCAAGATCGCCTGATCTGAACCCTCTAGATTTCTTTGTTTCGGGATATTTGAAGATATTAGTGTATGGTACTCCTGTAAATAGTCTGGAAGAGCTGCAGCTACGGGTTAATCAAAAATGTCAAGAAATCCAAACCAAGGAGCGTTTTTTCGAAAAAGTTTGAATATCGTTGAGACGAAGATGTCGTGTCTGCTTGGAAATGGACGGAGGGCACTTTGAACATCTTCTCTAACCTTATTTTTTGTTAGTTAAAAGTTTCTTTTGTCGGTTTATTCCCAATAGAATAAAACGAATAGTGGTTCATATCTCCGCAACCGTTACTTTGTAGACCCATGTTTATTAAGTCTTTTGTGCTTATTTTGGTATACTATTACCTCCTGAAATATTCTTTTTTTAACACCCTGTATTTAAAACATTTATTGAAAGTGGATCTTTTTATGGAATTTTTACATAAACAATTAATTTTTCACATTTAAAAGTCAGAGTAAGAAAAATGATCACAAACATTTCCTAAGTGCATTCCTTATGTGTATTTTGCTGTAGTCAAAAAAAGTGTTAAATTTTTTGTAGAAGGGAAAGGTAAACTTAAAATTATCTATGTCGATATGCATGTTGTTTTGATTATCGCCATATTTATCCACATTAAGATTACGTAATATACAATTAGAGGTACTTTTAGAGTCATAAATAGTTTAGCTATTACTAGATAGCAGTATCTGTCAAAGGTTAAAATCTTACTGTCTTGTAGACTACTCTGCTAGCTAATACACGGGTAACGGCGCCCTTAACGGTGCAAGGATCAGGTAGTAGTTGGAAAATAATTGAATTACCGTTGTTTAGTGTGGATAGTGTGGTGTGTGGAAGTGGATAAATGTTATTAAAAACAAATAAAAGGATTAAACTCGTTAATTATTTAATACAGTTAAAACAAAAGGTGATGATAACAATAACTAAACTTACAAAATGAAGCAAACGTCCTCATGCTACATACATATTACAGTCCATTCTCTATATGACTTCCTCTCATTTCAAGACACATATCCAATCTTCGCCTGACCTCTTTGTGGGTTGTAAACTTTATTTTTTAAAACTTTCCATAAAAAAATCGAGGGATGTTAGATCTGGTGACTTTCCGGGCCACTGAATAGGTCCATTAATCCCAATCAATTTTGCTAGAAAAGTGTTATCTAAATTTTGCTGCACAATCCTGGCCTTGTAGGATGGAGCTCCGTCGTGCTGAAACCATAGGTTTCTCCTTGGCTGCAAAGGCGCAATCTTCAAAAGTGCAGGAAGTTCTTCTTGTAGGAAATGTAGGTACCTCACGCTGTTCAATGTATGTACATGAAAGTAAAGCCCAATTAAATGCCTACCGATGATGCCGCACCATACATTTACTCCAAAATGGCCTTGGTTTTGGACAGGATTTACAATATGGGGATTTTCAATGGACCACTAGTGTTCGTTGCGCCTGTTTTGGCAAACCATTACTGACAAGCGTCCGTCCAAGGAATGTGCAGAAAAAGGTTCTGATCAACAGTTTCTACATTTACTAAAATCTGAGCTATAAAATTAAGTCCGTTTTCAACGTGACGCTCAGGCAAATATTCGAAATTGTGAATTTTGTAGTCATGATACCAATTGGTTTTTAAAATCCGTTGAACGGTCGATTTATCCAAATTCAATTCCCGGCTAGCCTGCCGTATAGAATTTCTTGGATTTTGTTCGAAATACTGTAATAGTCTAGCTATATTAACATTTTTTCTTATCCTTCCGTCAATTTGAATCTTCCGAACAGAAAATGCATCTTCATTTCGTCGCAAGGTTGCCTCCAATTTTATAAATATTCTATGATCAGGAATGAGGCGCTCTGGATACCTTTCTCGATATAACTCTGCAGCTCTTTTGAATTTCTTTGTGACTCGTCGTAAATTAGCAACATATCAACCTTTTCTGAATGAGACAATTTTTTGTAAGCAAGAGTAAGAGTTATAGTTATGTTTGACGTTCGTATTGAGTAATGATAAGAATTTTGTGACATTAATGCACTTTAAACAACAAACATTCAATTATTTTCTAACAACTACTTGATCCTTCCACCGCTAATGTGATTTTTAGGTGGTATTTCTTTTAAGACTCTTTAAAACGATATTGCTTATAACTTTTAAACGAGAAGTAAAACAGAAAATTGTCTCTAATAAGAGTTTATTAGAAAACAGAGAGCTTTTAACAGGAAAAAAATTGACTATGTTTCTGGAAAAATATAATTCATGACATCACTTTAACGTCACATAAAATTATGAATAATTCTCTATTAATATTTACTGTATTTTTAAATTATAACGGGGATTTGACAAAACAAGTTCCTGAGCTTCGTGCTTTCCCTCTGTTTGAATTCTTTACCGTTTTAACGACTCCGTTGGTCTCAATTTGTATAAAGGCAATTCAGAGTGCACATTATATCTCCCCTATCATCAGATTTCTGCTGCACCAGAACGGAACGGTCGCAATAATTCGTCCATAAATCTTCAGTTTTAGCACTTATCTCTTTACCGGGACATATTATAGAAAACAAACGCCGCAAAAAGACCTCAGACTAATTCAGCACGTAACGAATAGGTACACTAACTCTGCGCAAATGTACCGGATATAAAATTACCAGAGATTGCAAAATAATTATATAAATTTCCTTTCAAGGACTGACCCGCATCGTGACAGCTGGTATATGGGTTTGTAAGATGCATGTTGGCCATTCGCATCTCTAACTGCGAGAATTATCTGAAATTGCAATAAAATTCATGCGATAAAAGTTTAATTTCGTTTAAAAATGCTGTCACGATATTCGGGACGTTGAAATTGTCCTAAAAAGGCTTGCAAATTCAATAGATTGGATAATCGATAAAGCATAATTTTACATAAAATTTTTGTGTAGTTATATAAAGAAAGAATTCAAAAGGGTAAGATTTCTATCTGAATTAAGATTTTTTGCAGCTATATCACAAGGGAAAATATTTTTAAGAATACAGTAATATACATTTTACCGTTTTTGTGAATTATACAGAATTTCTTTGATCTCACAAAGTATTTCATAACCAATGAATCAAACATTAAAGGATATCAATACAGTAACATTTGAAAATAATATTATTTTTCTACGTTCATGCAAAAAACAAAACTTTATTGAACTATATTTAGTGGAAAAAGTGGTTCTTTATTGCACTAGTGCAATAAAATGTTTATTGCATTCATCTGTCATTCTACTACAGCGTTTTGTCATCATGACAAATATAAACGTTCAAATTGACGTCATATTTGCTAGCACTTAGTGTCATCTAAATAAGACATTTTTTGGTTTTTGCATCCACGTAGAAAAAATATTGTATGCAACTCGTACAAAAAGTGCTTATTGCACTCGACGTGTTGTCCAACTTAGCCTGACGGCCTCTTTGGACAATTTCACGTCGCGTACAATAAACACTTACTTTTTGTACTTATTACATATATAACTATTAACATAACTACGTCAAATAGCGTATAAAAGAGTTACACAGATAAAAGGTATTTTTCATCAAGAATACATTTTCAAAAACAAAAAAGTACTATTCGAAGTGATAGTTATTTTTGTCCTTAGAACAGGAAATAGTACATTTGCGTTCAAGAACGGAAGTTATTTTGCAGAGCTTAGCGAGGTAAAATATCAATAAGAAGAAACGAATACAATAAGACAACTGTGTCATGTACAACAATTTAATTTACATTTGAAATCGTTTGAACCGTGTTTGAATCAAGACAGTTTAGCCACGGTGACTATTATAACGATAGCTTCCTAATAAACAATAAAAATTAATTGTTTGAAGAAGTAGTGTCAGAATTATATATTGTAATTCATATTCTAAAGAGTGCGTAATTCAAAATGAGTTCGGAAAATGAAGACGACCTTTTACCTGGGGAAAGTATAGGAAGCGCCACAAAGTGCTGTTTCACAATTAATCTCCAAAAAATCGTCGATACAGTACGAGAGGTGTTGTTCGAAGACAATTCAAAAAGTGTCCAAAGCGGTAAGCGGATATTTCATACATAAAATGAAACCTTCGACATTATGGTCAGTATATTCCAAATTAAAAAGTACACTGAATGCCAAAGAATATCAGACAATTTCCAAAATTAATACCATATTTGAAAAGGAAATCAGTTGGATACTGTCCAAAGAATCCAGAATTATAACGAAAGAGGCAATTGAGAGCACCTAATAATAGAATTCTGCTAGAAAAGGTAATTCAAGTTAATACAAATCGATCGATTCACCTAACTAATTTTGGACAACTTCTCAGGTTATACACACAACTGGTGTTTGTGGAGCTTTGAGAAGAGATGAGCTACTAAAGATAACGATCGATGATATAGAAGCCTGATCTTTATCTTATTATCATGAGAATTCCCGATTCCAAAACTCATACTCCGAGTTGTTTTGTGATTTCAAATCCAAACCAGATATATCGCAAATACTGTGGTTTAAATCTGGCAGTTACTAAAAGTGGAAGATTTTTTGTGAAGTATATCAGAAAAAATGTCTTAACCAAGTGGTTGGCTTCAACAAAATAAGGAATGTGCCAAAAGAAATAGCAACTTATCTCAATTTGCCTCATTCTGAAACTTATATAGAGTTTTAGACGTTCTTTCACCACTCTGTTAGCTACACAGGGGCCAATATTATCACTATTAAACGAGGTGGCAGATGGCGTTCTAATATGGTAACGGAGACATGTACAGAAGATTCTGTATACAATAAAATTTCAATCGCAAACGAATTGTTACTATCTTGTTGACATAAGTTACAAACGATATACAGGGTGTTCGGTGAAGAATGGACCATAATTTAAGTATAGCTTTAAATAATATGAATTAAATCAGTTTATCGTACTTTACTTCCTTAAAAAGTTATAGGCCTCGAAAGTTTTGTTTATTTAATTATTTTTTACGATAATTTTCTTATTAGATAGGTAATTGTACTAATATTTTGGAAAAGAAGGCTTTTTGTCAGATAAACGCAAATATCTAATTGATTTTGGAGTTAAATATACAAGGTGTTCTGAGCGCCTATGCTATCATGTTATTCCTTTAAGATTTTTTTAAACAGAGGTTTTTGGAAAATTATTAATTATTTTTAAAAAGCCATCGATTAGCAAAATTTAACTAAGGTAAATGGAGTGAATGCAGTGAATTTAATTCACATCATTTTGGTCCAAGGAAGCTTAGCTTTAAAGTCTGACCCAATCTTCACTACGAATTAATAAATTCCTTCAGTATGTTTCACACTGTTTAAATTATTACCTATAACTACTATTTAACATTTTAACATTTTTTTTAGTAAACAAAGTATAATTATTGGTGACATTTGTGAAGTTTAATCGAAATTATAAATTGCCTTCTGCTTGGCAGCTAGCAGGAAAATTCTATTACGCACCTATATCAAAATACCACCCCTCTTTAGCATTTTCGGGAGGGACGCTTCTGCTTTGATTTATTTGTTCAGTGTTAACTGGAACGTCAAATTCTTCCAGATGCAAAGCAATTATAAAATTTCTCATTAAAGGGGATGCAAAATCGTTTGAAGTTCCTATCAGAGAGTTGTTGAAATAGGCCTGTATATGTTTGGAGTTCTATAATTTCGGAGATCTGTTTTTAATAAGCTTAATACCCACTCTGACAAGAGACTATCTCTATTTAAAAGTGCAAAGTGTTCAAAAATAATAGCTAAAAAGGAAAACGTTAATTACGAAAATGGCAATTTAAAGAGTAGAATGGAATTCACCATAAATGGAAAACAAAATTGTTGGTAGCCAAATGGAACAAATATTAAACAATACTATTTTAAGCTCTTAAAATTAACATCCTTATTTCCCTCTTGTCTCCACTGAATACCTTTTTGAGAATTGAATTTCGGCAAAGTGCATGATAAAATAAGAGCATTAACTTGCCCGCGCGAATTTTCAAAATTTTGACTATTTCTTCCTATTTTTTGCCATGGTTTTTGCCTCTATCCATGTCTTTCTTTTCTCCTTTCATATTGTTCCAATGTTTGTCTTGGTCTTCCTCGTTTCATTCTCTTATCTATTTTAGGCGTATCCGTTTCATTGGTCTTTTATTTTCCATGCGATGTAAATGTTCCCGCCAACTTAATTGTCTTTTTCCACGTATTTTAACGTTGATTCTATTTTTAAGTTCTTCTCTTAATTTTACGTTTCTAACTCTGTCAATTTTTGTGATCCCTCTACCTCTTTTTAGGTACTTCATTTCTGTAGCTTGGATTTTACTATTCTGTGTCTTTGTTAGCACCTACTATTCCAAAACATTTAAAGTCATTTACTTGTTCTATTGGTACAGTATCTATTTTTATAAGTATCTTCTGCTGTTCTATTCCTATTGTCATTACTTTTGGTTTTATTTATCCTCATTCTGTAATCCTTCAGTACTTTATTCCATATAGGTATCCAAATTGTTTTGTAGATCCTCTTTGCTCTCTGTTATTATCATTACGTCACCTAAAAATGCTCCTTTTGATATTCCTACCGGTTGCATCTTTCTGTATCCTATCTATCTTTTCTTGCTTTGGGCTGAACACTTCTTTATTATTTCATCCATAAATATAATAAACAATGTTGGGCTTAGTACTCCTCCTTGACGAATGCCATCCTTCGTTGAGAACCCCTCGGATATTTTGTTGTTGCTTATGATCATATCGTTATTAGTTATGTAAATATTTCTTATAAGTCTCATTATTTTGCTATGAACTCCACGATTTTTCAGTATATTCCATAGCATACATGTACCTAGAAGTATGCCTTCCGAAACCGAGACCTGCCTTATCGAAAGCTTGTATATAGTCTTTCTCATTGATTTTCATGCGACATAAAATAGTTTTTGGTCTCCTTCGCTATCCTCTTCCATTTTCTCTCCGAATTGTTTCCACTGTTGTTTCTTCGCCTCAATTACTAGTTCCTTCGTCAATTTCCTCTCATTCTTATACAGTTCATAATTTTCTGTTATTGCTGCACTATCTCAAAACATCTGATTTTATAAAAACGCTTCCTTAACTTACAGAAACCTCCACGAAGGGATCAAACGCGGAATAAAGAGCCTGAAAAATAATTACATAAATTCCGCTCGGACTGTGGCCCGCCTCGCGACAGCTTGTATAGCTTTTCGAGATGTATGCTGGTCATTTACTTCGTTAATGGGTAACATATATCTGATGGTACAGCAAAATGCTGCCTCCTCGGGCCATCCATCGGTCGCGATTCTTCCGCCGTAAAGTATGAGGTGATAATTTATCAAAATTGCCCGCTAGAATCCATGAATAACTGTTCGGTGTTTTTGCGAAAATCGAATTTTACGACCGCTCGAGTTCCGCCGGATATTAAAATTTCGCGTTATAAAATATAATAAAATGGCGGAATGTGGACGATTTCAACGGGTGGTTTGGCCGAACGGCTTCCGTGAAATTTGCAAGTGTACGACGGATGGTCATGTGAGAGGAGTTATTGGACTGCGATATATTTCACAACGTACATTATATGATTTTCCGTGGAGACTCGAACATTGTGTCTGTTACATTTTTATATCCGAAGTTGGAATTTTATAACGGAGTAGTTTTCGAAGCCACTGGCAGAGCGGAGATTTTAATTTCTGTGCAGAAAAGGAAATAGGTGAAGCGACGTTTTCAAATCAAAATGGAAGTATGGAGCAGACACGATGATTCATTGGTTACTGCTGTCAAAAAGATGAGTGTCTGTATTTTTTTTTTGAAAAAGATTACAAATAATCAGTATATAAATAGATGGATATCTATATACAGGGTGTCTGCAAGAGGTTAGAAAAAAATGCTACCACATATTCTGTGGTCAAAATCAAGTTACAATTTTATTTGAATTTTTCCTCAACAACTTCTTTAAAAATTATAGTAAATACATTAAATTTGGTAGAGAGGAGTTCTCTGGTCTGAGAAATTGAAATGTGGCTTCGTATTTGCGATCAATTGTATAGAGGGCGCCACCTACAGTACTTCACATGCATTTAAATCGTCATAACTTGTTTGTACCCTGGTATATTGATATCTTTATCAATTCTTGTTTTTATTTTTGATGTTTTTTCGTAAAAGAGGTATAAATGAAAAATATCGTTTGGAACACCGTTTTTGGACCTGAATTTGAAGGTTTTACTTCATAAGCATAAACCTAAATCCATTGTCTTCCTTCACACTTTACTCAATATCAAATTTTGGACTATCAACATATACAGATCTTTTAGAGACACCCTGTATTGTTGGGGTGAGGTCCAATTCGTTTTCACTTTCTAGACATTGACTATTGTTTTTGGGAGTAACGATGAATACAATTTCAAATATCACACTAAAACTCGAAAATAAAATATTATTAGAACATGTTCCTTGTACCAAATCAATATTATAATATTCCGAATTGAGCAACACTTCAAAAGTTTTACTCTCGAATACAGTAGCAAAGACTGGCACAAGTTGTCCCGCGTGTATAATTTCTGAGACTAAAATGGTTTTCTACAAGTTGTAACTTCTAAATTAAGTTATTATAGAAATATACAGTCATGGTTAAAAAATGCGCTACAAGCTCATAATATGTAGAATTATCCTGTTGTAAAATTTGTCGTGCTTGATTTATGCAAAATATAATATGTTTTTCAAAGTATCGGGGCTCGATAGTATGGGCCTAGTGTAAAGATACAATACATCATACTACATACATATTACATTATATACCCAATCTTCGCCTGACTTCTTTGTGGACTGCGTTTCTTAACATTTCGCCGTTAAACTCATTACAAGCGAATGTGATTTTTTTTCAAATGATTAATATCTCGCGGGGATGTTTTGTAAACCTTATTTTTTAATCCCAATCCATTTTTCTGGGAAAGTGTTATCTAAATATTGCTGCACAACCATGACCTTCCGGGGTGGAACCATGGCTTTCTTCTTAGTTGCAAAGGCACGTTCTCCAAAAGTGCAGGAAGTTCTTTTTGTAAGAAATTCCCAAAGAAAGATCCAAAGAAATCTCTACTGATGATGCCGCACCATACATTTACTCCAAAATGGCGTTGGCTTTGGACTGGATTTACAATGTGGAGATTTTCAAACCGACTTTCGTTCATCCAAAGAACGTGCCGAAAAAGGTTGTGATCAACAGTTTCTACATTTACTACAATTTGAGCTATAAAATTAAGTCTGTTTTCAATATGACGGTCAGGCAAATACTCCAAATTGTGAATTTTGTAGTCATCATACGTATTGGTCTTTGAAATTCGTTCAACGGTTGATTTATCCAAATTGTAACAATCTAACGGTATTAACATTGTTTCTTACCCTTCGATCAATTATTTAATTCTTCCTAACATAAAATGCATCTTCATTTCGTCGTAAGATCGCCTCCAATCTTGTGTTCTATGATCAGGAATAGGGCGCTCTCAACACCTTTCTCGGTATAACTCTACCGCACTTTTTGAATTTGTTTGTGACTCGCCGTAAATTAACAACATATCAACTTTTTCTGAATGAGGAAACATTTTGTATGCACAAAGGGTAAAGTTAATTATTTTCTAACGACTACTTCATCCTTCCAACGCTAATGTGATTTTTAGGTGAGATTTAATAATCTTTAGGACATTGCTTATAACTTTTAAACAGGAAGTAATACAGACAAATTTCTCTAACAAAATTGTATTCGAAAAAAGAGAGCTTTTAACAAGGAAAAAGTTTAGGTATGATTCTGGAAAATATAATTTATGACGTCATTAGTCGTTTCTGTCAAATCCCAAAGAAAATACTTTTGATTGAAAAATTTTTAAATACAATGGCGATGGCGCATACGATATGACGATGGCACAGTTTAAATATTAAATAAACAACTGATCGATGCAACAGAAAATACAAAAATTATTACTGGACGTTCTGTGCAGAAATTTCAATAGATTTCTGTGGGTGAGTGGAACAACTAAGAACCAATGTTTAAAATTGAAAGTAGATTTTATTACGAATACGTCAGCAGTTGAAATAAATTGCCAAATTCGTTTTAAAGAGTGCCATTATTATTGCAGTATATTGTACAGTACAGTACCTTATAAGAATATAGTATATACTGAATATTATGATTTCATAGGCGAGGAAGAAGTTTGTTTTTAGATAGCTTGAAGAGGATATGGTGTAGGTATTAGCATCCTTCTTGGGTGCGCCAATCGGTTTATGATAGTTTATGTAATCCAAAATTTTCTTTCCAAATGTATTCAGATCGAGTCGAGGGATCGATCTAAGTACCAATTCCACGATCAATCGCTATATGATAATCCACAATATCCTACCAACTTGGACACGAGTTTAGATATGTTTACTTTTACTGAATAAGGATTAGAAACTAATTTTCCTATAGCCCTTAAAAAATATATATTATTTTACAGATGTAAATGGAATTATGTCTAAAGAAATATTAGTTTTGGAAAATTAAAAGTATATTAAGCAAAATCGTGGGTCATTTAATGTATTTCTTGTTTTTTGGATATTTGGGTATTTAAGGATATTATTGGGTAATAATCTTAGGTGTTCTTTGGGCATTTGAAGGTAATTCGTGGTTTTTGGGTATTTTTGAGGTATTTGCTTATTTGATGAGGCATTTATTGAGAAAAATAATGTACCTATTTACGGGCAATATTTTCAAGAAATGGTATTTCATTGTACAAATTTCAAGCAGTGGTTTACCCCTCGGCCCATACTACCGTGTACATTCTATCATTGAACAAAACTATCGATTCTACTATTTTCTACGCTTTGATCATTATCTCATTTCGACGACTAGAAAGGCATTTCTCGCGACATAGACGCCGTAACCCATCACAGCAATCCGAAAACAAGCACGATGTGCATTTCAGATCCAGGAGCATATCCGAGGGCACAATTTCCACTTCTTCCTCGGTTGCAGTTCACCGACTGGGATCGCGATTAGCATACTTTCGTCCGGGTAAGTTCTGCTTTGCTTGCTTCAAACAATGTCAGCGCCGGAGGGCATAAATAAAGCTAATGGCCTGGCAGAATTTATGACTTATTTGTTTATAGTTACAGTTCATGGTGCCCGTTACTTTAACGACGTCGGGCCGGTTTTGCGGTAACGGCTTACGTTAATTTGCGGACCTGATAAATCTGCGTATAAGATAACGTTAAGATTTTTTGGAAATGAGGACTTTTTCGTAGGGATAATTCTACATAAAATGTTACATAAACATAAAATATTGTAAATAATACATTGACGGATTATTTAAAACCTATGTACAGGGTGGTTCAAATTGGTTGGTTTTCAAGGGTTACTGCAAATCTGTCATAGATACAGCAAATGTGATTTTCGAGAAAATAACAATGACACAAACTCCATAACTTTATCTGTTACCGCTTTCGAGTCACAGGGCGTTTCTTGATTTTTAGATGAACTGGCTGGTGCCCTTTTTTCGTTTCTCTCTCAAAATATCTTAAAATGTTTTGAACATTATACAGCCATTATTCTGAGATGCATTCGATGGCATAAAAATAAATGTAATATTATTTTAAATTTTTATGGCATGACCATAATTTAAGTTTTTTTATAAGAAAAAAGGGCTAAAACTGCATTTCAAAAATATATACTTTACTTATTATTTGTTGTGTAGATTTTAGAAAATATAAAATTTTCAAAATAGCAACGATATTTAAGCTTTCTGAGTGAAAACAAACAAGTTTACAATACGTACTACATTTATTTTATATAAAGTAGGTGGATGTCATGTCTTTAATTTAGAATTTCAAGATATATCAACACTTTTGACATTGTCGATATTTAATTTCCAATAATTTTAATTTATATAATAATTTTTATAGTTAGATATTTGACTCAACTTAAAGAAGGCCACCTGAGGAAGCAATCCTAAAAATGCAGAAATAGGTCAGATCTCAGTAAATTTAGCTAGATTAATGTTTATTTTAGATAATTTATTGAATACAGCTTTTTCTATGGAATTGCTCATTAGTAAAGGTCACCTCGTCCCCTGATAATGACTCATCGACTAATGAAGTTAATGTTTGTAGAAACCGAAATGCAAATATACAGGGTGTTAAAAAAGAGTGTCAAATATTTAAGGAGGTAATAGTATGAACCAAAATAAGCAGAAAAGTCTTAATAAACATGGGTCCGCAAAGTAACGGTTGCGGAGATATGGACCACTATTCGTTTTTCAAACATTTTATTTTATTAGGAATAAACCGACAAAGGCTTTTAACAAACAAAAAACAAAGTTACAGAAGATGTTATGTTATTTGAGCTACGCGTCGCCGAGAAATTGCATTAAAAAAATGTAATTTTATTGAGAAGTGCTTAAATGTTGAAAATGTCCGCCATTCACATCCATACAATATTTCAACAAGACGGAGCTCCTCCACATTATGCATTACCCGTACGCCAGTTTCTGTATGAAACGTTTCCTGGTAGATGGATTGGGAGGAGGGGTGCTATCGAATGGCCCGCGAGATCGCCCGATTTATCTCCCCTTGATTTCTTTTTGTGGGGACATCTAAAATCCAAAATTTATGCCATCCAATCCGAATCCTTAGTTTACGGGTCCGAAGGTTTTTTTCATTTTTACGTACAAATCCGTAAATCTTGCTGGACTGTTTTGAATGGGCCACATACATATGACTTTATTGATAAGAATTATAGGAACACTGATTCATATTACTTTAAATTCCTTTACAATATAATAAATACATGTTTAATTTTTAATGAATAGGTATTACAGCCCGTTTCCATCTAATTCACAGATTTTTTTTTGTATGGTGCGAGTCCACTGCGATCGTCGTAATCGAATCGAATGCGGTTGGGAAAAACGCCAAACCGTTGGCTTTACAAGTATAGAGAACAAACAAACTGTTGAAAGGACAAAGGAGGACGTCGAGCGCTTAAATACACACCGCGTGCAGCCCCTTCAAGCCTTTTCTTTCGCCGCACAATTCGGAGGAAGTTCATGTCCGACCGCAATATGTCAAATTGTAGCTACAATGACTCCGTTCGGGGACGTCTATTATTTTTTTATCCGCTCTGTCCCGACACCGACACAAAATCTATGCGCGCCGCTGCTGATCGATATGACGGGTACTCGGCCGTGTCGGCCCGGACCCCGTTTTATATCTAAGTGAGGAGCGAAAAAACACTCGAAGTTTGGCAGGTAATGAGTTTAATGGAGGAGACGTCTCCGAGGACGACGAAAAATGTAAAATTGTTTTTCCAAGACCTTCTGCGAGAAATTCCGCCGAACTATAGTCTGTTTAGAAATGAAAGAGACTAATAAAAGCTTATTATGTATGCAAATCGTAAATAATGTAGTACTGGTGCTTATACTCAATATTTTTATATTATGTATTATCGGTATAGATGAGGTGTACTTTTAAAAAAACTTTGTGTGATCGCACCGTACTAAATTGTAGCAGCTGGCTAAAATTTAATTCCCGACAATCCGTCTTTGTCTATGCCGCTTCAATTTCTCGGTCCATTTCTCTTATAAGTAAACAATATAAAAACAGCATTTCAAAACTAGAGGCTATTTTAAGCATTATAACCGGGTTAAGAGGGTTTTTAGTAATTCAAATAAAATTATTCAATATTATTATCAAAATATTTATTTAAATTTAATTAATAGACTTTTATTCCACACTAAAATATATGTATTTTGAAAATTCAAATTATGGTGAGTAAATGTAGTGTTGTATAAATGTACAATAAAGAAAATAAAAAAGTAGGTATATTAAAATTCATCCTGTGAATATTCTGATGAATTATCTTCGTCTCCTAGATTGATAACGATAGGTTCCACAGTAACGTCAATTAAATTATCGAGTTCCCACATTTTCTCCTCTTCTTTTTGTACATGATGTATACATCTTTGCCAGTTATCTGCAGTTACTCGTTCCAAGGAATTTTTTAACAAAATTTTCGTCACTTAATTTAAACGTCGTATTATTTCGCGCTATATCTCCTTTTACCTGCGCCCAGACTAATTCGATTGAATTAAGTTCACAGTGATAAGGTGGTAACCGTAGTACCGTTATTTGGCGATTTGTTGCCATTTCATCGACAACATATTTTTTCTGATCTTTATTAGGACTGACAAGTGTCAAAAGTCGCTTTTTCACCATATTTGTTTCAAAAAGAAATGTTTTTTTCCGGATAACCATTGAATTATATCGGCTTTCCTCTAAGCAGTCGTAGGCGTCCGCTCGGTCTGCCGTGAATGGCATTATCCATGACAATTACAGACCCCGGAGGAATAATATCCAACATCTGTGTCAAATACTATCACAAATGTGGGTCGTATGTCAAAAAGTGCCTTTTTTAAAAACAAAATCGACGTGCCAAAGGATTTTTTCGAAAACTTCTCAATTTCAAAAATAATTAATTTATTGGTTACTTTTCGAAAGCACTGTATATTACAAAAAATGTTGTGTTTCAATGTCCTCAAAGTTAAAATTTTCTGTTTCATTCTACCCCAAAATTTTTGAAAATACTAATAATTTCAAAACTCCAGATAATATACATTTAAACTTTTTATGTTTTATAATAATTGAAGTATTTGTTAAATGTTAAATTTGAATTATCTAGAAATAATTTGAATATTTAACTACATATGTAATGCTGCGATTATTTGAATTATACGAATTATTTTAAATAATTTTTTTATTTATTGTATTCAGCGCTTCATTCCGATTCAAGATTCCCACAAAATTATCTGTTTTATACTGAAAACATAATGAACAAAAGTAATAAATAAGGGTTTATTAAAAATGTTGAAGGAGAAGTGAAATCAGTAGTATGCGTTCGATGTCAAGAGAAGGCAAAGTAAAATATTTAAAAGTAGTCAATCGCATGCAAAAAAGAAGCTAGTGCCGTAGGCGTATGTAACAATTAGGTGTCACGAACAGTGGGCGAAATGTTCCGCACCAGCTACATCCTCTAAAATTGATAGTCAGCGAGGTCGACGAAGAGGTTATGTTGATACCCGTGCAGTGACACTGGTCCAAGGCAAAGGAATAAGCTGTGGGAAAGGCAAGGTGCAAGTGGAAACAAAACGTGTAATATTTGTGAAAACAGATTTGATAATTTCAATACACGTAAATTGATAGTTAATATGAGATACTTTTGCATCTTCTGAAACCAAACTAAGTTAATGGTTGCTCTACGTAATGCATTGATTGACGCATATGTTTTAAAATTATTTGTGCATTTAATTTAATTAATATTTTCGGTGAAATGCAGTGTAATTAAGTAAAATATGGCGCATTTTTTAATCAGTGAAAAGGTTGACATGCTAAAAGCATATTTGTTAAGCAGTAAATATCAACAATGTATTATGACAAATCAGTTGGAGTATAGTAAAAATGGATAACGACCAAATTCTTGATAACTGTGAGTACAGAATCTGGCTTATATTTTCACTTTCATGTACTTAGATACATACTTTATTGGTAAGGTATATTAATGGCAAAGAGAAGTTAGCCATTAATATTTTTATAAATATATCTCAGTGATTTTTTGACATGCCTAAAAATTCTAATTATTAAGTTTCTTGAAGCCCATTCCAAGACATTAGTGTGTAAAACTGGCAACGCTGTGCCCTCCACGCCTTTTAAAAATCTTAATATCGGAGTCGAATCAGTTATCCTCAACAAGTTTCCTATTGAAAAATCACGACATTTATTTAAAATTTGACTTTTTATTCCTGACGTTTTTGTAAAAAAACTATTAATTACGTGTTCTACACAGTGAACTGTATTGCTGATTAAAATATTTGTACTTATTTAAGGTGCACCATCTATTTATGGACAATTTTGGTTCAGTGTAATTAGAGTTGGAGGCGGTTTCGGTTGATATACGATTTGAAAAAAAAACGGCATGTCGTTTAAGCGCTAAATTCCATCAGCATATGTCGAAGAAGAGGAGAGGCGATACCGCAGAATAAGTTCATAAAAGTCACACGGAGAGGGAAATAAAATTCAGGCCATATTAAGTAGATCGATACTCGCGGGTAGAAGTAGGCTATATCGGAATCGCTCCCTATATTTTTAAGTGGCAGGTATAAAACAATGACGTATTTGTTTTGGGGGAAAGTAGGTCGGATGGGGGGAGGGGGGACGTACGAGTGTCATCGAGTAAAAGGGTAATGAACTGCACCCTCGAAACCGGGAATCGCGAAGAGGCCCTTCAAAAATATACGCCGTTTTACCGGAGAATTGCACTACTGCGTTTACTCGGGGACTTTTAACCCACTTTTTCTAAAGCGGAACAGGCTCTCGAGGTGTATTTTATCTTCAATTACTAGGCGCCTTTTACTATTGCCTTGATTTGAGAAAGATATGGTTAATAAGGAGGTTCGTATTTCTCTGAAGTGGAAAAATAGAGACAGTAGAAAAAGGTTTCGTAACTTTTATACGATTAGCTTTTATTAATTCCACAGAAATTTATGAAGGGGCGTTAAAAAGTTTCTTATATATATTGTAATATTTTATTGTGTTTTATTTAATTAATTTTTATTTAAATATTTTTTAATGTCAAATTTTAATATTAATTTTGTTGAGCGCCTTGATACTTTTTATGTATTATGTTTATGAGTGTATGTTGCGTGTAAGCTGTAATTTGTTCAATACAAACCTTTTACTTATTTTTTTTTTATCTCTATATCTTACCTTTTTTATATATTTTTTTTATCTCTTGCTAGACACAGTTTCACAAAATCAACACAGCAAAAAGAAACTTAACTCAGGAGTCGATTCAAATAGTTTGCAGGGCTTTTATTTTTTAACAGATAGTAACACAATTGAAAGATTAATGCTTTTTGGTTTTTAAATTAATTTGATCGATAAAGAATATTTTCTTATTTCTACTACTCCTATGTTGATAAATTTTAACAAACCACTATAAATTAGAACTTGGTTATTGAATTGTATTAAAATTTTAAATATGCTAATAGATATTCTCTAATTTGTAATGGTAGTTGCATACCTACAGAGAGTATTTATTTAATATGATAATACAGATTCCTACTATATTACTAAATTAATGGCGATACTCTTGACATATATTAATAGTTCCAGTGAAATTTTGTGAATATTTTTGCTATTATTGCTTGGATGATACTTATTTTGTACAGATAAGTCCTGTGGGTTATTCTTAATACTTTGCAAAGATTGAAAGAATTGAAATCTGTTTTATTTTACTATAGCTATAGAAATTTTTATAGTGCACTTTATTTTAAAGGTACCTGAGGTTGGAAACTTTATAATTTTCCTTTCTGGAAACTGTTCTGTAGTGTTCTTTGGAACTGCAAATTTCCCTGGAGATGGTTGATATTTTCCTGTAGTGGCAAAATAACTTTCCTGGAGGATGGATACTAGTAAATTTCGCTGGTGAGTAGATATTTTCTAAATTTATACTTGTTTGTTCTAAATAATTTGTAAATTTTCGGGAGCTATCTTGCGATGCTGCACCTTGTTCAAAACCCAAGCCGCAACTATCAACAACTTCTTTGTTTTTCATCCTTTCTGTAGATTGCCATGTTAAAGGTCCTTCACATGTATTTTCACAGTCTTTGGATGTCTTTTTAATGCACATAATCACAACACTACTTATAACTAATACATTTTATAAATGTCCTTTTGTTTTTGTTATACAATTTTAATTATTTTATTAATGAAAATACTCTTTATTTGGTGTTTTAGGTCATTTACAAGAGATTCTTGCAAAGTCACCATTAGTCTTGACAGTTCAGGAATTTAATTTTATAATTTGACATTTAAATTTATTCTTCATGATATGGTTTATCTTGAATCGATATATCTTTAATAACGTTACTCGTCTGTCTACAATATGTATATAAGATTAATCTATAGACTTTCACCTTTCATTCATTATAAGTTGCTCTGAGTTTAAATTCCTTTTTATTTATGTACTGAGTGATAATAATTGTCAACGTCATGCAATTTTATGAAATTTAATTTTTACTTGATAATAAAATTATTAAATTATTATTTTTATGTTATGTAATATTATTTATTATTACTAAATTTATATCCGTGATATCCATATTAACAATTTTTTATATATTTTATAAATTTACACTAATAATTATTCATTTTATTAAACTTTAAGTTCGATCAGGTATTATTTTCATGTCATTTTCTATGTGTGTATTTCTCTTAGCAAATAAAATGAAGCCGTCAACGCTTTGGTAATAATATTCAATGTTGCGGTCAATGTTGGATAGAAAGAATGGGATTGATATAAGTAAATATTCAAAGATAAGTGTTTTTATCTAGAGACAAAATTAAGGATCTGTCCCGAAAAAATAGCGAGCATTTACAAAGGAGCAAGTTGATCGCTAGCTGAATAGTGCACCTGATAATTTATATTTAATGAATAAGGTAATCGCTTTAAAAAGAAAAGAACAAAATTTTTAAAATGTTTCTTCATAGGTCGTCCTAATGTTGGAGGTTGCAGGCACATACAGTTCTGATGAATTTGGCAATTTAGTAATTGATAACGTTGAAGATGTGAAATCCACCTTACTTATAAAAATGTCCAATACCAAAACCAAGAGACCATGTTCTTTTACTGTGCTGGGAGACAATTATAAGTTTTTTTTATGGAAAATATGTTGCTTTATGTCCGGATTGGTAGAACGGCGATTATTTATATATGATTTTATTGTGGAAAGTGTCATCGAATGGTGGTCAGTATTCATAAAATCAGTGCCGTTTCGCAAAAAGTGGCAATATTTTTGAAGCTGGACAACTGGGAAGAATACAGTTGACACGCATTATGACGAACGTCTGTTACTCTCTTAGTTGACGACGATAGTGACCACACTGTATTGAAAAACCGCTGAGAATCAAGCACTGTGGCGGAAGGCTATATTGAAGCCTCAATTTTGAATAAACGATAAACCAAACGTCTTTGCCATTTATGATTCCACATCTGAAAATAATATAATTACTAATGGAAACGTGTTGTACTGCTTTCAGAATTGCTCCAAGAATGAGGGTAGTGGCAGTTTTAGTAGTTTATTTAATTTTAATATTTGTTCAAACTGTGTATTAAATATCAACGTGGATAAACAAAAATTATTGTAACCATTGTTGAATAAACTTTTATAAATTAAAACTTGATCAAATCAAATTTTGGTCCTAGGATTAAAAATGAATACTTTTGTTGATATACTCGCGTCAAGAATTCAGACGTCTTACGTCACGGCTGACGTTACACATTTGTTTTTATTGTCAACGTAATTTTCGATATTTGGTCGCGTTAAAAACAATCATTTTTTGCAATTTAGTGCAATATATAATGCAAACTTATAGTGTAGTATATAGTTTTATTACTATCAGTTGCAGTTTCTTAAATATTTTGATGACAATACAATGAATTATTCATTTGTTCATATGACGTAAGTCGTCTGAATTCTTGTCGCGAGTATACTATTTTTTTCTCAGTAAGGAAAATGTCAACCTTGACTCTTGACAGTCAAAAAATGTCATAATTTTGACAGTTTGAGAAAAAACTAATTTTATAACTTTTTAATAAATTTAGTATTCATTAAAAAGTTCTAAAGTAAAAATTTGTATCGGTAAAAGATAGTTAAGAAACTGTTTATAGAAGATAATTAAAAAATAATAATTTAACTTTTGCATTCTACAAAGAGATATTTTCACATTAAAAGTGAAGGATTCATGTAACAAACTTTCCTCAGTTAAATTTTTTCGACATATTTTTTTAATTGCTCGCGAAAAAGTTTCAAAAAAACCAGCCCTGACTGATTGCTCTACCCCGACGGTTTGTTACATAACTTTTCCAATTTTTTTCTCGGACGTGGTGAAATGCTAGCTAGAAGAGATAAATAACTTTTTTTATATCAAATTACTTTACCGCTTTGGCTTTGTTTCATTCATGTTGAACTCGTATCTTTATACTTTTTTCAGTTTTATTATCATCAGTTGTAAATATCACATATGGATCGACTACTTACCATTTTTACATCAAATATCGTCATTATTGGCACAGTAAATTGCCGTCTACGGCTGTTGACAGCTTACCTGAAACAAAAACAAAACAATAAATACAAAAAAGTAACTAAATCATTAAAAATTTGAAAATAAAAAATATTTTATCATATCGTTCTAAGAAACAAACATCTATATTTAAACACCCAAAATATAAAGTTAAATCTGAAACAACTTAAAGATTTCCAGTTTTAAAACCTATGAATTTCCTAGGCGATTTCCAGTATATACAGTTGTCTTATTTTTTATAGAAAAATTTTATAATCAGATACCTACAATAAAATTAACATTTCGATTTGTAAACTCTACAACTTTAAAATTGTTGTAAAACAGATTCGTTTTTGTTTATAAATTACAAGCATTATAAATAATATAATTTCCTATTTAAATCAAAGTAGCTTGATAAATAAAAATGATGATTGCTATAACAATAATTATTATTTGTGTTTAAAGATTAAACATTAGTTAGCCTTTACCAACCCAATTAATAAATCTGAAGACTATAAAAATTGTTTAAAATATTCGCCTGCCGTCCGCAAGCAAGCTTCACATCGACGCATTAAAGATTTTGATCATTTCTTATCTGATTAGCTGCATTATAAATTCTTTCAAGTAATTGCTAACTGGTCCATATGTGCCCATAAATAAAAGTCCAACGGTTTTAGATTTGGATAACGCGGTGGTCATGCTATTGGACCTTGTTGACCTATCCATTTATTCGGGAAATGATCATTTAACCAAGCAGTTACTTGTCTCCTTCTAGGTGGTGGTGCGCTGAGACCACATATTTTGAAAAATATTACGCGTTACGTCATCAATGAAATCAAAAAGGCTGTGTTCCAGGAAAGTTCCATACAAATCTCCATTAAAACGATTATTTAAAACATGTACAAGCAGTAAATTATTGTTAAAAATGCTACCCCAAACGTTTACATTGAAACGTTGCTGAAATCGTCTTGATCTAATTGCATGCGGATTTTGTAACGCCCAGATATGTTCATTTTGATTATTATGTATGCCGTTCCTAGTAAAACACGCTGAATTAGCCGACATGACAAGCGAAATGAATCCAACATGTAACGCTTGTACATTTTGGCTATAAAACGGATGTAATATAAATTGATTACAGGTCCTTTAGGCCCAGAACTGTATTCTCCTCCACTTCATTCTATTCCTCGCCTTTCTTTTCCAATATGTTACATTTTTCTCTCTTAGATCTATTGTCACTACCTCTTTCCATTGCTTCCTCCGTCTGCCTCTTCTCTTCATGTAGTTAGGTTTACTCCCTATAATTTTCTTAACTGTCCTTTCATCTTCCATACGTTCTAGATGCCCTAGCCACTGCACTCTTCTGACTTTTACAACTTCGTCTATTTTTGGTATTTTGGTGCCTTGTACATTGCATATATTTCCTCATTATTTCTCCTTACATAGCCTTCCTCCGTTTTCTTCCCCCCTAAAATTCTTCTTTTCCCACCTTCATAGATTTTCTATTGACTTCTTATTGACGATCCAGGTTTCACTGCCATACAGCGCTGTCGGATTGTTTTATACATTCTAAATTTTACTGCTCTAGACAATTTTTTTGGTTTCATTAAGCGGTTGACTGCTGCCGAACTTCTGTTTGCTTTTATTATTCTCCTATTTATTTCTTGTTCCTCATCACAGTTAGCTGTCATCAGCGCCCCTAAATACACATCTTCTAGAACTTCTTCAAATTCCATCTCTGCGTGCTGCGTTCACACTTTGAAATTGGTATCTTTTTTTTGTTGTCCTATTCTTAAAAGCTTACTTTTCTCTTGATTTATCTGCAATCCTACTTCTTCTAATTCAGCATCTATTACACCTTCTACACATTGTACATTCATTTCAGTGAGACGAATGACCTTTTTTTCGGAGCGGGTTTATCTTCTTCCCGAAGTCTGCAAAATAATGCACTAAAAACTGTGACAGCAGGTTGATATCTATTTGGGTATCTTCGTTTTAGCTTAGTTTTTCAACGCAAGATCGAATGACAAAAGTGACATAAATAATAATTATTTTTGTTACAATAACCATCATTTTTATTTATCAGGCTACTTTAACTGAAATATAAAATTCAATTTTTTAAAATGGTTGTAACTTTTAAACAAAAACGAATCGAGTCTATGTTCATATAAAAAAAATGTTTGATAGTAACCCAACTACTAGCTGCTAAAGTTTGTCATAGAGATTTGAGAACATCCTGTATTTTAAACGATTTATAAAAGCAGGTCACCTTTTAACATCATATGTGACTTGTGTCACCCAATTTGGAAAAACCACTACATACGTATTCGTAAAAATTGGCAATGCATGCACTCCAGATAGATAAAAATCCGAAATAAATTATTTAAAAAAAGGTAGGACGCTACCCGATGCGCTTCATCGGTCTCGCCGTTGTAAAAATCGAGAAACGAGAAGCAGAAGCACATGATTTGCTGCGAAATTACAACTCTCCCTTTCGGGTCGCCCATTTGTTTTACAGTCATAATAAAAATTTATATTCAGATGCAGTTAGTGAGGCCTTAAAATTTACCTATCCCATATTTTATGCAGCAGTAAATCGTACAATGTAATATTACCTTTAACGTTTTTTTATAACGCGTCGTAAATCCTCGTATTTTTCCTTATCAAGGTTTGATTTTGTGGTGACACCAATAAAAACGCCTGTAACTCATGAATGTTTATGAATATATATGGTCCTTCTTACGTTAAATTGCTTGGCAATAAAATTTTCGCAAAGCCGTTCACATAGAAAATTTATGTGTAAAATTACATTAAAATATTGGTTATTTTTACGCCACATATATTACTGTTAAATTAGCTTCTACACTTTTCTTAAATGCCGGTATTTTCACCGTGATGTAATGCTTCTATAAAACATTTGATATACAGGGTGTTAAAAAAGAGTGTAAAATATTTCAGGAGGTAATAGTATGAACCAAAATAAGCAGAAAAGTCTTAATAAACATGGATTCGCAAAGTAACGGTTGCGGAGATATGGACCACTATTCGTTTTTCATACATTTTATTTTATTAGGAATAAACCGACAAAGGAAGCTTTTAACAAACAAAAAACAAAGTTACAGAAGATGTTCAAAGTGCCCTCCGTCCATTTCCAAGCAGGTACGAGATCTTTGTTTCACGATATTCGAACTCTTTCGAAAACACCCTCCTTGGTTTGGATTTCTTGACACTTTTGATTAATCCGCAGTTGCAGTTCTTCCCGGCTATTTACAGGAGTACAATACACTAATGTCTTCAAATATCTCCAAACAAAGAAATATAGAGGGTTCAGATCAAGCGATCTTGGAGGCCATAAAACAGGTCCGGCCCTTCCTACTCATCTATGTGGAAAAGTTTGGTGTAAATGCTCTCTAACGGCCATGGAAAAATGAACTAGAGCACCTTCATGCTGGAACCACATTTGTTGTCTCTGATTCAAAGGAATGTCTTCTAAAAACTCATACAGTGTGTTCTGCAGAAAGTTGAGGTAAGCAGCGCCTGTTAATCGGTTTGGTAAAACAGCATGACCTAGAAACCTGTCACCTACAACACCCATCCAAATGTTTAATGAAAAACGTGCCTGATGTCCAGATTCTATTAGAGCATGAGGATTTTCGTCGGCCCAAATATGCGTATTGTGAAAATTAAACACTCCATTTCTTGTAAACCCGGCCTCATCAGTAAAAAGAATGTTTGCAAGAAAACGAGGGTCTTCAGCATCATGACGTAGAAACCAACGGCAAAAAACCAAACGTGCTTGATGATCATTTATTGGATATAAGGCCTGTACTCGTTGCACATGGTATGGATCAAGCAGTTGCTCGTGAAGGATTCTCCAAACAAGAGGACCACTAATTCCTACCTCGGCTGATATTCTCCGCACACTCGTACCTGAATTCTGCTCTACCAGTGCTAGAATTTCTTCTTCTGCTCTAGGAGTGGATACCGACTTTGGTCTTCCGGATAAATGGCAATGTTTGCTCAAGGAACCAGTATCACGCAATCTTTGGTGAATTATTCCAAACATGCGTTGTGAAGGAATCTGGCGATTTGGATAAGCATCAACATAAAGATATCGCGCTTCGGTGGCGTTCCCATTAGCACGACCATACATGAAATGCATGTCTGTTAATTCTGCGTTGGAGTAACCAGCCATAGCGAAAGAAAACTTGCACTGAAAACAGCTCTCAAATACGTACTGTTTATTTCACTAAACATCAACCAACTATTATAAGAAAATACACAATGTTTTTGCAAAATAAAAAAGGGGCTAAAAAACATAAAACATTCCATATCTCCGCAACCGTTACTTTGCGGACCTATGTTTATTGAGACTTTTCTGCTTATTTTGGTTCATACTATTACCTCCTTAAATATTTTACACTCTTTTTTAACACCCTGTACATATATAAAATTATTTGAAAACAAGCAGATTATGAAAGCAATGATTTTGGAAATAATACATTTTTATTAGGTATTAAAAATATTATGTAAATACGACCAGCATTGAATTACACCCAGTAACGGTACCACAACTTAAATTAAGTGGCTATTACGTAGTAATCACTAATCTACCATCATATAACAAAAATAACTCCAATTTATGTCAGCATAGTTACAAGTATATAATTTTCACCGTTGAAAATCACTTTATAGTTTCATAATTTTTTTGTACGGTTTGATGTCTGGAACGTTATGAAAACTAAGCAGAAGCACCTTAAAGTTGCCCTAACATTAACGTAGAATTAAAGGTAACGGCAACCAAGCGATATCACTTACATATTACTTAGAAGTGACAGTAGCTTTAAAGTGTTTTTTTTTTCTAAAAAATCGCTAATTTGGATTCAGGATTTTTCAGCCTCTGAATGTTATCTAGTAGGCCTTAGTTAAAAAAAAACTGGACGCCGCTTGGCCTCAAAATACACATTTTTCCGTCCCATATTTCAAAAAAAGTTTTGTCAAAATTGCTCCATAAATAAAAATGTTACGAGGGTGGCCCCCTTTCAAATGGGTCACTCTTATATTGCAATTTTGAGGTTATGGATTAAGGTAAAGTGACGAAACAACGTTATTGTAGCGTTGCTACCACCTTTAAGTGGCCGGAAAGTTGATGGATTAGTTCCATTGGCCACTTGTTTGCTGTCATAATTCTGGCATCGCCGATCAGAGAAAAAAATGTTCAGTAAAATACGTTTTGACATTTATCATACAGCAAAATAAAAACTTTCATATTCCGGACACCCTGTATACCTAAAGATATGATTGGGGCACTTACACAATTAGTTTTATCATTAAAATTTGAAATCTTACATGTTTCTTTTATCACTAATAGATATAATTTAAGCTCCCCTTTTCTTACAAGTCACTAAAACTAATAAATATTAAGTGATACATATTTAAAACAGGTGCACATCGTTGCTGTCAAATATTTTTAAGCTACACCACGACGTAAGGCACCCATCTGGATATGTTGCAACCGTAAATGATATTTCACTTATGATAGACGTAATCTAGCTGCTCAGAATGGCAACTACATACCTGTCAAGCGGGTAAGTGAACTAATATGGTGGCAGCAGATATACCCCGAAATTGATAGCACTCGGTCCCCAGATGTACTTGCGGAACGCGTCTCCTTTCATGTTAGGAAGTATATATTTTAAAAATAAATGTTAAAATTGATCATTCGTTTTACCCTCAAATATTAACTATGATACCCAAATTTATCAATCAGTTGCCTATAAGGAGTACCTCTTTCAAGATAAGCATTATCTTAAGATATAAATATTTGAGAATTGTTTTTGTGGTTTTTCAAGTGTAAATAAAATAGATTCCAAACAGAACAGTATTCTAATTTAGTTCTTCTTTGCATCACCGCCTTGGACACCGATATGGCATTAAAATGATAATTCCTCATTGAAGATCACTTTCAAGTCTTTAATTTTAGTCAAACGGTTAACTTTTATGTTATTAATTAACTAATTATAACGACAAGCTTTCTTATTTAGCTATAAATCATTTAAATTACACCAATTTTAGTTGTCTTTCCTTGAATACTAATACAGTCATTTAAGGAGGTAATGTAAAGATGTTTAAATCATCAGCAGACATCAGTTTCCGGAAGTCCAGAGTGGTAGAAAGGTCATTGACAAATAAGAGGAATAACACTATACCCAAATTCGAACCTTGAGGCAGTCCTGACATCGCCAAATGCTTGACAGAATTATAACCATTATAAAACACATATTGTTGTTTTTTAGATAAATATGACTGAAACCAAAGCTGTAAAGTTTTTGCAAGAGAATCTTTTATGATTCGTTCTGCCAAATGCTTTGGCAAAGTCGAACATCCTGACATCGCCAAATGGTTGACAGAATTATAACCATTATAAGACACATATTGTTGTCTTTCAGATAAATATGACTGAAACCAAAGCTGTAAAGTTTTTGCAAGAGAATCTTTTATGATTCGTTCTGCCAAATGCTTTGGCAAAGTCGAACTGAATTCCACTGTCCACCGCATCTAATGCATACATGAGACAGAACGACCAGATTGCTGGTTGTTGATCTCATTTTTATGAAACCATGCCGACATGGACATATTAGTTGAGAAACCGAATAGTAAGCCCTGTTATACAAAATTATCTCAAAAATCTTATAAAAATTACATAGGATAGAGATCGGCCTGTAATTAATGACATCAGCGCGATCGCCTCTTTTGTTTTATAGGAAACACTCCTGTTGTAACTGAAAGATCATATATTGTCAGTAAAGGAACCATTAAAACACTGACCGCAGGTAAACTTGATATAGTTACAGGCTATAAAAATGGGGAACTCTTATAAAAGTGACGTGATATGTAATGGTACCAAAGCCAACGAATTCTTTTTTGTTGGCTTCGTAATCATACCTTCAATTGATATGCCACCAACGGAACGACATATTGAGTCGCTCTTGAAATATGTTTGTTTGATGAATGACTAACAAAAACAAAATAATAAAACAATGAATACATGTTGGAAATAGGGATTTCAAAAGTAATAAGGACACATTAAGCATATGTGAAAAATGGCAGTCATTTTGCAGAATACACTATCGACTAAAAAAATTAAAATATCAAAGATCATTTATCAATTATCTCGAAATTTATAAGGGGCAGAATATATGTCAAAATGAAATAAAATTTTGTTCAGTTATCATTTAATTTGCGTCGATATGCTAAACGGTCTTAATTTAAGCTTCTTTACGACTTTTACAAAAATAAGACGCTAATATACTGAATTTGTAATGCCAAGTTTAATTTATTAACATTCACAATATAATTTGTGCTATATTGTAAAGAAAAGGTAATCTCAAAGCTGCATTATATATTACATATATTATAAGAAACAGGTTAAATTTGTCAACATAAGTCGTATCTCAACATTACTGGAAACTATAGAGTAGTAATATGCTGCTTCTCTTCACACAATTTTCCAGATACAGTGGAAATTCTTCACAGGAACAAATACAGTGCTTTAGAAAAGTAACGAATAAATTCATTATTTTTGAAATTGAGAAGTTTTCGAAAAAAATCTCTTGGCACGTCGATTTTATTTTTAAAAAAAGCACTTTTTGACATACGACCCACAATTGTGACGTCATCGTTGTTCGAGATATGACATCATGACAATTTTTTTAAATAGCAACCCCCAATTTTGACCATGCCATTTGAAGGAGCGTGTCATTTTACATACATACATCATGAAAAATAATGGTGTTACATAATCCAGGAGATTTTTTCGAAAACTTCTCAATTTCAAATAATTTATTCGTTACTTTTCGAAAGCACTTAAAAGACTCAGATTCTTTGTACTAACTTACACGTTTAGTAATTTATGAAAACATAATCAATGCGTTTTCCACTTCACGGATAAGTTAAAAATAACCCTCAATCTCCGAGATATTGCGTCCTGGCATGCCCGCTGTAAAAAATCCTCCGCGCGTGAACATGCGATGCGTGAAATATGGGATAGACCCTCTTAATAATGAAATATCAAATAATAATTGACAGACACTTATTTTTAAGCGTCCGGAAACGTGGAAGAAAATCGAAAATCCGCAGATGATTTATGGTGGAGGTTGCGATGCAGTTGCGGTTTTTTTTTTGTTAACAAAAAATAAACACACGGTCTGCAAGTTTCAGATAAATCGGAGAAGTGTCAAAGTGGACATGGAACTGAACTAACTCAAGAGAATTACCGCATAGAAGAATAACGGTCTATTGATTGAATTACGTCTCAAAGTTTTTTATTTGTTATGGTTTTGCAGCTTTACAATTGTCTCTTAATGTGTTGTAGTCATATACTGCTACATATACTGAACAGTCATCTGTTATATTGTCACAGAATGTTTTATCGGTTATTTTTAAAAAATATATTACAAATACAAAAATTCAACATCGCTTTAAAAAAGTATTACTCAAATTTATGATTTCTTAAATAAAATAAAATGTTCTGTAAAAAGCTAATTTTTATTTCTTTTTTATCGTTCTTCTATTTTTCAATTTTATTTTATTACCATTTAATTTTTATTTTTCATTTTCATGTTAGTCTCACTTTGCATTTTGTTTGTGCTCTCATGTTTTTAGCTTTTATTAATATTACTACGACCACTACTTTTGGTTATGCAACATTAATTATTTTTCTTCTTATGAACACCATATTTGGTCTTGACATTGACAGATGTAGAATAAAATATATAACACTAATATTTTACTTGAAGAATAATTCATAAAATTTTAAAAATACAATAATTAATAAATATGATATGCCAGTATCATGTACGCCATCGATTCAAATTCGTCCTGCTATTCCTACTATTAAATCAACCTGCAATAATTCACAATTTATACCCAACATTGTTTAAAAATGAAATGTTGCTGTATCCATCACTTTCTTTGATTATATCACTTAGAAACACTTTTCAGAAAAGTCGTCAATCTACCGTATTTTGACAGGCCTATCTTAATGTAAATTTCTTTAATATAGAATATTCGTCCATATTGATAAAACCGCGTACGTTTTGCTTATATTCAAAAAATTCTTGAGGAATAAAAAATATATACAAATACACTCAAAATTTTTCATTTTCACCAGCTCTAACTCAGTCAAGTTCAGTCTCACTGCGGTTAATGATGATGATGTGTTTCCTCAACTGATATACGTTGTTTATTTAAAAATGCTTTATTCGAATCACTAGCAACATTAGCAGACATGGTTGGTGTGTCTGAACGTCCATTGTCGACATCCCTGATCTTCAATAGCGTATTTTGCTGAAATCGATGAAATTAGATATCTGGTGGAATTCGACCCAATTATTTTCACTTAACTTTCGATCCTATGAGACTTTACCAATATCTAGCCTAGTGTCTTTTAATTCGAATCAACTTTAATTCTTTTACATAGCTTGTAAATTTCAACCGATGAAAAGTAACTTTAAAGACCAGTTTATGTGTCTAAATCCTTTCAAATGAATCTTTGGATAAACAATATTCACATTTCCCAGCTTAGCTACGTAACGGCATAAATCCACAGGCCAATTAACTTACTCTTTGCCGTTCCCACGGAAAGAATATAACGATTTGCACTCCGCGAGGCTCGAGAGAGTGCCATGCATAATCTTACGGCATGCACCGAGATCCAGCGACTCGTTCGGAAGGGTTAAATGATATTTTATGGGTCGTGCCCTTACTAGATAATTTATGTGGAGAGGGATTTACGTCGCGATGGGTGCAGCGGAGAAAAAAAACGTGAGCACGTAGTCCGCTCACGTTTCTCTTAAAAGGAATCTAGCACCGAGATTTTGAATTTCCTACACCGTTCTTGATGGGAATTTGATACTGTTATAGCATTTGTGTGGGAATGAGGAAAGCGTAGACATATTTTCAATCGTATTTGTTGTCCGTTTCATCGTAATTATTTAACGAACAAAGCTAAAGTTAGGCCTACATCTCAGAAATGTGATATTCAATCATCTTTGTAATATACAGGGTGAGTCAGTGATAATGTCATTAATTTTAACCACATATTCGGAAGGCCTAATAAACAAATCACCCTATAAAAATCGGTAACACGACGCTCCTGGTACGCTGCAAACTCTCTGATGGCGCATTCATATGACAATCCAATGTCGAAGGAAACATCGTTGCCACATCATGTTTACATACATAATATCGTCTAACACTTCAGCGTGTTATGCATTTATGCATTTCCCGCATTTCTTCCCCCCCAAATTTTGAGATCACACCACACATTTGAAGGGGGGGGGATGGAGAGAATACCAGCAGTAGTTCGTTTATATCAGTCTCGTGTAATATCGGAGGCGTTTCCATAACAGATAACATTTTTCGAGTGCGCGAACCTTTGTACAAGTGCTTCAACGCCTTCGCTGTACGGGTTCTGTGAAACCGCGTCGGATGCTTACGGGACATCGGCAAAATGTGATAGAAACTGTTTTAAATTTACTTGAGGAGCCTTATAATTCTATAAGAACCATTTCAAGGCGATTGGAAATATCCCAAAGCAAGTCCGCAGAATATTATGAGAAAACTCACTGAACCCGTATCATTTCCAGAAAGTTCAAGATTTAGAACCTGCTGATTTCCCCAGCCGTTTTTAATTTTGTAATTGGCTGATGCTGATGCGAATATCACCAGTTTAAAACGCTTCTGGAGACCGCCGAAGGCTATATAAAAGATTCATTGGAGAACAAGGTGGCAAGGTGTCCAACAAGACTCTAGAATCAAATCCACAATTTGACCAGTCTAAATCCTCAAATATTGACGTTAACCGTACAAGATCATCAATTACAATAACCAGCAACAAAAATTAATAAATGGCCATTGAAAACTGCCAAAATTATAATATTGTTCACAATAGTTCATAATGTGTTCAAAACATTATTTGTATTTGTTGGTCGTTGTTTATAATGAAATTGAATGATATGAAATATATGCAAGATATGCTCAGTGGCTGAAAAAGTAGTATTTTTATTTCGAGTTCAAGGTGATGTTGCCGCTTTTGCATAATTGCTGCTTTAGGCTTTCAGCATTTAACATACAATATACCATTAAATATTCCTACAACTTTCGTTCGTACATCTCGAAGAAAAACGAAGAAACGGGATAAAATTTTCGCATTACCATCCTGTACACTGAATCATATAAATCCAGTTCAATCGTCCGGACAGATACACAAGCAACAGTTGAATACGTAACGCAAGCGAGGAAACGTTATATTAATTAATTTACTAATAACGTAATTACTTAAAGTAGAGAATAACTATATATGTACGTTATAAGGATTACACATGAACACGGGCCGGATACGAACAATTTCTCTTGATAAAAGAGAGGTTATGCATTTAGGAAGTGCTTTAACAGTGACTGAAGTACTTTTGCTACTTAAAGAATGTCCCGGACAACACGACATAGCCGGGAAATGATGAAGCAATAATGCTTGTAGAATCAAGATCAGCTCTGGGGTTATCTAATAAAAAATAATGAGACAATCTAGCTCTGATCTGGAAATCGTATCTTAACTGAGATCTAAGCTGTCGAGGCAGGTGCAACTTCTACTTCAGTAGGGAAGCAAACGCATGAGAGATAAATAAATACGTGTATTATCTGAAACGGTATTTTAAAATGACATGCGTGTAAAGGAAAAAAGTTACATGACACATAATAAAACATACAACAATTTATTGACTTCATGTAATTTGTATTTATACACATTCCTTATTGATTGAATATAGAAGGATGTGTCGGAGGGATAGAAATAGTGTTGGCTCTTTGCCTTGCTTTGTTTGAAATAAGGGGCTTTAAATTGACATTTGTGTGTAAAGAAAAAAAGTTACGTGGCAAATAATAAAAGATACAGCAATTTATGGACTTCATGTAATTTGTATTTATGCACATATCCTTATTGACTGAATATAGACGGATGTATAGGAGAGATACCAATAGTATTGACTTTTTGTTTTATTGAAGGAAAAACTAAAATAAAATTGTAACTTCTATCGGAAACTAGCAAATTTTGAACTAAGGTAACTTGGAGTATATCAACATATCAGAAATATGTATGTGATAGCTTTAATTGATTCAAATTTTTTACAGAGATTGACCATTTTGCTATAATCTAAGGTCTACATAATGAAATTGGTATGTGAAGATCTTCCATCAGTAGGTACTAGTACTTTAAGTAAATAAATAATAGTTGTGATTAATTAATTAATTTTGTAATAAAATTGTAACTTTTTGTTGCCTTCTCCTTCTTATTTCTGGTGTAAGTACAGATGCGATCTAGAAATATCTAATTATAGGATAAGTTTTTATTTAAAATTAAATTTGTTAAATAAATGTTAGATGAAAATAAAAGGCTGCTACTAACAATTTGAAAGTTAAGAATTTTATTTTTTTTTATGGCCTTATGGTGCTCTTAAGTTTTACAGTGGTCACTCTGTTGTCACAGTTTAGATGATACGTTAGGTCTGTTTCTACAACAATTAGATACTAGTTTAAAACTATCAGAAGTGTTCGTCCAACTACCGTCTAAGTTACATTGCACTGAAAACACATCCACAACTTAACTGGTCGAATAATTTTCTATAACAATTTGAAACCAATCCCTAACTCTTGTGGGAACATATCTGTTGATGAGTTGTGTGGGAGAGGGAGCGGTACCTGATTATTCTACAAGAAAACTTTGATATTATAAATCGAGGAAGCTCTGAAATCCGCAAAATTCAACTAACAATTCGAAACAACCGCACCGGGAATGTTATAACACTAGCAGACGCACGCCTATCTCGCATTCCACCCCTCTCAAGTAGCGACACGAACCCACGCGCTTCTCTATACGCAACCCTTTTATTAGATAATTAAGTTTTTTGCGAGAAAATTATGTTTCCCAATTCAAGAGGCTCGTACGTCAACAGTAATTAGCATCGGGGGTGCCCTACCCCCATCGCTTTATGAAGTTAGTTTTACATGGAGCGCCGAGATTGTTTTAATGAAAACAAACATTTTGAGCTTCTCTTTGTGGTCAAAGCTTTATGATATAGTGGATCTGGTTCGAGGCGGTTTACTGCTAGTCCGTGTGCTGCGCTGACGTGCGGCAGACTAGCAAGGGCTGGGGTTGATATTTTAAACAAAAAAAAATGCTCTTTATGAATGAGTTAATTAAACGTAAATATTGCCCAGATTTCGGGTTGCTTCTTGCTTCTGCCGGATTTCAACTGTACAAGTTAAATTCGTCTGACTTACACGTTATTTACTTTTTTAAATTTAGGTTACTGGAGTTTTTACATTTCCATATCTATACAGGGCGTTTTTATCAATTTTTTAAAATAAAATTGTGGTTTTAGGACACACCTCTATTAAGCAAACCTCATTTATTTCTCAATGTTTGGTCAGCCCTAGTAATATTGCCGTGTTTTTTTAAACATCCTGTATAACAATGCATTTTTAAATTTTAAATAGGATATTTCGATGGTGTTTTGTTTTTATGCCATTGTAGGTACTATAAAAGCCAAGCAGGATTTGACCATTTTGAACAGAATGACAGTAACAAAAGATATCGATCTGTATATAAAATTAAAGCTATTTTCATAAACTATTCGATGACATAATACTTTTTTATATACAGGGTGTCCCAAAATAGAAGGCCATACCATTAACCACATATTCTTTGGGCAAAAATAATGTGTCTTTCCTTATACTTTTTTTTATTTGGACGTCCCTGTTTCAATATACAGGGTGTTAAAGTTGCATTTCAAGAAATTATTTTTGTTAATAATTCCATTATTTTGTAAGATACATACTTGAATAAGATAAAAGTACGTGCAAAATTTCAAGTGTGTATCTTACAAAACAATGGGATTATTAACAAAAATAGCTTTTTAAAATGTAACTTTAACACCCTGTATATTGAAACAGGGACGCCCAAACAAATAATGACATAAGGAAAGTCCCATTATTTTTGTCCAAAGAATATGTGTTAATGGTATGGCCTAGATAGCTTTGGTCTAATTATTAAGTATGATTAAATATTCTCATTATGATTAGTGGCGTAGAAACCCTGTGACACTCTTTTTGTATTTACATTAAAAATAGTACGCTATTGTCTTAATTATAAAAAACGCAAAATGCCTAGTTTTAATTACTTGAAACAAATAATTATTCTTTGACATTTTCTTTAAAATACATCGTATTCAAGTAATTGTTCATTGTTCACTATGCTTTACTAATAGTTTATTTATATGTCTACCGAATTATTTGTTTAAAATAATCAAAGCTTAAAGTATCTTACGTTTTTTATAATTAAGACAGTAGCGTACTATTTTTACTGTAAATAAACTAAGCTTTAGATATTTTATTTATCGAATTATCTGTTCAAAATAATCAAAATTTAAAGTAACTTATGTTTTTTATAATTAAGACACTACCGTACTATTCATGTTGTAAATAAACTATGCTTTAATAATATTTTATTTATCTATTTATTGAATTATTTATTCAAAATAATCAAAACTGAAAACATCTTTTTTATGATTAAAACAATAACGTACTATTTTTATTGTAAATAAAGAAATAGCGAAAACGAGGTTTCTACGCCACTGGTGATAATGGGAATATTTAAGCATATTAAAATAAACTCCAGAATTATTACTGTTTTATCGCAAAGGGTTTCCCAGTAAACAAAAAATAATACAACTTTCGAAATATATGTTACCTGGATGCTAGTAATACCTGACACAGTCTATTCATATTTCTGATTTAAAAAAATAAAGCCAGGATCAGTACAGTAACAAACCCTGTCTTCAAATTCTGAAATGATTAAATTGTAAAATATCGACTAAGAGAAAGATTTGGTTATCATCGATTTAATATATTTTTTTGTATGTACGACACAAATATGGATAATTTAACCATTAATCCTACCACTAATATAAAATGCTGGACGACACTATAAATTCAGTATGATTTATTACTGTTTCTAAATTGATTATGCACCTACACGCTTGTGAAATGTCAAACTTAATTATATTCTATATCAATTATTCCTCTATTAGGATAAGCTAATGACGTGATCGTTCGTTCAAAATAAATTAAACATTGTCGGTTTTTATTAAACAAAAAGATGAAAAGCGTAACGTAATTGCAGTTTCTGCATTAGTCAACGGCTAAGGAGGAGGTTTAATAAAATAAAAGTTGTAACATAAACCATGTAATTTTAAATATCTGCACTTCTGTAAATTACTCGAATGTAAGCTTACATGAGAATATGCAATAAAATTCCTAGAAAGAGTATTTATTTCTATAAACATCAATAAAAATATAATTTTTTAAAGCATGTTGTCAGTGTACAAAATGTTGTTTTAAGGTAATGGTGTTTAAAGTGATTTACTTTTAACATTGGTGATAAAATAGAAAACACTTAAAAATTTAAAATTAAAGAAATATATATATATATATATATATATATATATATATATATATATATATATATATATATATATATATATATATATATATACTTAAGTTTTAGAGAAACTACAATTAGAATAAGTAATTCCATAGCCAATCTCAAGATGTAATATTATCCGAAGAAGTTTTGAACACAATTTGGCCCACGATGCTTTTCTTGTTTCGTAACAAAGTCACCTATATAAACCTTCGCTATTGTACCATCCACCGAGTCTTTTAATTGTAGTAAGATTAGCACCAGAAACTAGCCGAAAATTGTCTGAAGGAATGTCCAGTATAAACATGAGAATCATGCAAATGTAGACATTCAGCATGTATTGGCAGGTATCTTACCAAATGTGTTGATTCCAACTGGAATCGTGGCATATTTATTCTTAATGTATTTTATACAAATCCTTGAATGATTAGTGTTCGCTGGACTAAGGACTATGTACTTTTTATAATAGTTTAAATATAATGCACCAACAATGCAAATTTGTTACACATTAGTTTTTGTGTTTGCTATATGCATAACTACACGAAGTTCCCAAATCTTCGATATTACTGAATATCAAGTTTTACAGTTCTTCTCGACGACAGGTTCCAAATGCATCCAAAATTACGCAACCTTACAACCGCATGAGATATGCTTCATTCTGCGAGAAATTTGTCGATTTGTTCTGTAGTTAATACTTTTGACCTATTCAATCGATATCCTTCGCCCTTTTGCTTCAAAAAAGCAACAAGCTTGTAATATTTGCTTATGTCCTGATTCTTTATGTTCATAATCGCCCTTAATATGGAATAATTTGACCAAAACGTTGACGATTTACCAAAAGTACCTATTTCTTCACTGAACTTGCCATTAAGATTTTTCACACCATCTCAAGAAACCATTGTACGAAAACTCGTACTGCTGCTGTGACTTCCCAGGCAATAACTCGAAAGTGGCTTCATTAGCAGGTTCTTCGATTTCCGCCAGGAGAAATTCATTTTCTTGATCACTTTCCATATCACGAGATTTGAAGTTACTTTTCAACAAAAGATCTAATTTTCATTACTTTAGCAACAATAAACTACATGGACAATTGGACTTCAAAATGATATTTTATAAATTTAATAATGTAAGAAATGCGTTGATTTGTACTTTTAAAGTGTTTGTAGAAAAATAATGTTTGATATATGTGCTAAAAGTGATTTCATTTTGATCGAAGGGATATTATTTCCTCTCCGACAAAGTAATCATGTCACTTTTAGCACTAATATCATAAATAACTATTTTAGGGCAATCATTCAAAACGAGTTATTTTTCGTTAAATTATAAGAATAACAAGGTATGTAAATATTAGCCTTAGGGATATTTAATTGTGGAACTTAAGAAAGCTGACAATTTAACTTATTATACATGCATTTTTTTGCAAAACAAATGAAGTAATCGCTTCAAAATTTTTATTTACAGTTGTATTTTCAGCATAGCTTTTAATTTCTTTCAGCGAGAATCCCGAAGCCACGTCGGCTCGGTCACGTAAATCGCCGCTATTTAATATTCCAAAAATCCACGGCGTAAGCCACTTAAGTGAAAGTCAAACAATTTACGGATTAATATCGGCCCAAAGTAAACAAAATTACGTGATTTAGACCCATTCGGTGTGATAATTGGTTAGGCAGTTTTGTTGCCAAATAAGATTAATCGGTTTGTACAGCAAGTGATCTAATACGGTGGCAGCGCCGCGCTTGTTTGGTTAGGTGTCCTTGGCAGGACGAGGGTCTCCATACGAGAGTCGATCGTCCTGCGGATCCCAGGACGGTGTTGTTCAAACGTGTTGCCCTTTTAATGGCAAAGAGGTAAATGGGAGAGGTAAAATCTTAGGAAGTACTACACTTTAAGAAAACTTGATGTGTAAATGGGATTTTCCAATATGTAATTTAGTATAGTATTGATAGTTTTACATACTATGACTTTTTTATACAAAATGTGAGGACTGAGGACCAACCACTCTCAGTGGTGCATCTCAGTTAGCTCAGATAAGATAGATGAATTAATATAGACTTTCAGTTTTTTTAAATATGTACATGCTTTTGCAATAATAATGGCAACAAGACAGTTTTTGAAGTTCTGAGAAGAAATTCCATTAAATCTCTATTGGTGAGTGAAACAGCTAAGAACTAATGTTAAAAGCTCAAAGTAAATTTCGTTACGAATATTTCAGCAGTTCGAAAGAAATCACAAAATTCAATTTATAGAGTGCCATTATTATTGTAAACGATTGTACAAATACAATAACACTGAGATATGTAAAAGTTACACATAACATTTATTATATATATAGGGTTAACTATGACTAAGTACAAAAATTTTAACCACGTGCTCAGGAAGGTCTAAAAGACAATAAAAAATTTATTTCGGAATTCTAGCTCGATGTTTAAAAAATGGGGCAAAACCCTCTTTTTCCACGGAAAGTCGGTGCCTATGACAATCTATTATGATCCGTCATGGCTAGATATGTCAACTACTGGTCGTTTTCTCAACATTGTCAAGTGTAGAAACGACGAAACGAAACATTTGTATTAATAATAATAATGTTTAAGTACCTGGTAGATAACAGCTAATCCGGTTAGCTGCAGTATTTTGTATTCGTTCTTTCGTTGCACACTGCCAAACTACATTTTCACTCCTTGCAGATTCATCATAATTATCCACTAACATATCCGATATAAAATACTTTATTTAATTACTATAACACGTTTAAAATTAGTCACTTTGCTGATTTAAAGTAACAGTAAGTTCTAGGTTATGCCATACTGCATTGCTTATTGCATACCCTCCATGCTCCCAACCATCCAGAATGCGAAGTTAGTTATAATCTAAAAGTCATTTTTACAGAACACTGCAAACATCTTGGGATGTTATAGTTTAAAATATTACTAATTATTTTATGCAAACATCGTCGATTACTGTTAATATTGTTGCTATTATTAGTATTAACAGAATTTAATTACACAACAACAGATGAAGTTTAAAAATTTATCGGCGTGAGTATATTAGTGACAGATGTCATCAGATGTTGTCTGTAGATGTTAAACAACGTAAATTTACGGTTACGGTACTCTGATTAGTTTGAAATAATTTTTCAGTACTTGATTTTCGCAAATTTAATTTTTCGCGTATTTTATGTGTATTTACAAACATGTCGTATTCAAATGCCTAGATGACGGATAAGGTGCTGATTTATGGGAGTGTGACAAGTGCATATTATCGTGCGGTAGCCTCAAAGACGTTTCCCGAGTATACAAAATATTTTGCTGAATACTTTTTGAACCACATCGAACAGCTGTTTTTTGCCGTGACGGTAAACGTGTGGTAGTGTTTTTATGTATTTGTGTACATTTACCTGTATTTTGTTGTTATCCTTTGTGCTTTTTCCCGACGTAAGTAATCGACCTGGTTAAAACCGCCAAACCAAGTAGGTACCCCGCTTTACACAAAAAGAACGATCGAGGGAAGGAGAGGTCCACAGGAAGTACAAAAATCTTTAATTTAAACAAGTAAGAACACAGAAGATGATTCAACATTCTTAATATCTCTCCAAGTATCAATCCTCGAAATAAATATTAGTAAGGTAAGTGCTGCCTCTCTGTGCTACCATACCGTATTTCTCATTAAATCATTAAATAATAATCTACATTTTGTAAAGATTTTTTTTTCTTTCAAAGCGGCTTAAATTGACACACGTGTCAACGGACCTGTCACTATATTTGACACCTTTGACTGCCAGAATATACCTAATCTCGCGGCTGACAGAAGGTCAGTGACGGCGATAAATAGGGATTTAATATAGTTTTGAAAATAATTTTTTTTGGCTTTATAAATAAGTTTGGAATTCTTTTGAAGGGTGATTCCATTAATTCTTATTTTTCCCTATCCCCTCTTAAAATATTTGTACTAAGTCATAGTTAACCCTGCATATTAAAACAGTGGATTGTGTTAAATCTATAACACACTACTTATACAGGTACCTATAATTTGGAGGGAAATTCAAAATAATACGGAAATATTTCCGAAAAACTTCCTGAAATCTTTTCGGTAACGTTTCCCTTCCATTTCCAATATGGGAACTTATCGATGGCATATCTCCAAAGAAAAGTAACATAAATGATGCCCCAAGTTGACAAAGACAAAATAGGAGTCGTTTTACTCCCTTAATTAGTTACATTCCGCCTTTTCTTGTGATACACTAGTGTTATCAGCAACGGCCATCGAGCTGCCACCGTGAACGGTGCGACGCGTTATCCGGACCCCTTATAACTCCGGAGCCACGCAAGCCAAGGCCCTCTCCGATCGCCCTGCGGATCCGTGACCCGGATTTCCCCATGCTAGTTGGGATTTAAGAGATGTAATTGGAGATTAGGCGGGATAACGTGCCCGATTATATTCCTTAATTTAAGGACAAACGGGCCGTTCCGGAGCAGATATGGCACATCGGCGAGCGCCGGATTCAGCGACGGAATTAATATTTACTTTTGTTTTTACGAGGCTGCGGATTTGGCCGACTGCTTTACGTCGGCCCGAGGCCCTCGCAAAATCTGTGCCATAACCGTACGGCCGTTGCCGATAATTATTATCGCCTTTCGTTTATTGCACGGTTTTGGTTGCCTGCCGTTTAAGGGATCGTTATGACTCACCGAAAACCTCGTCATGTTATGGATGTTCTAAACGTCGTCAGCTAATTTTTATGTTTTAACAACGCTACATTAAGTAAAAGATTTGATTTGTTCCCAAAATCGGTCTCTTAAATCCTGCATCATATTGACGGTTAAGATGTGATACCACATATCTGCAGTTTTCAAGTAAAATGAGTTATGACCATCACAATTTCCTTTTTTTTTTGCAAACTTCAGGGGTACCCCAGGGCTCCAATTTGGGGCCTCTCTTATTCTTATTATACATATCGGATATCTGTTGTGCTCTCTCCTCTAGGAAGCTGATTTTGCATGAAGTTGTTTAGAGAGATAAGTACTCTCCAGGATTGTTTGTTATTGCAACGGGATTTGGTTTCCTTGAGCGAGTGGTGTTACGTCAATAAGTTAAGTTTGAACATTATGACATTTCATAGGATTTTTAATATCGTGAATTTTTATTATACTATCGATAATGCTTGACCTTGTTTATGAGGTGAAGGACTTGGGCATTACGTTTGACATCAGACTGTCCTTCTGCAATCAAATTGCAAATATTACTAATGAGGCCTTCAAATTACTGGGATTTGCTATTCGAAACAGCATAGATTTTAATTCTTTGGATACGATTTCTTTGCTTTCTTTCACGCTTGTCAGAAGTAAGCTAGAATACTGCTGCTTTGTTTGGGACACTCATACATCCACATATGTTGACATGTTGGAGTCTGTACAGAGAAAGTTTCTGGAATACACTTATTTCAAAAAATATATTTATCCCATAAGAAATTTTGACTACAATCTGCTTTTAAGTGATTTTAAATTTACCCCTTTGTATAGACGCCGCAACATTAGATGTGTAGTATTCTTATATAAGATCATACATAATCTTGTTGATTCATCGGAATTACTTGCCCGCATTTTATTTCACACCCCAAGACTTGCTTCGAGAAGTTGTAGAACATTCTATCTTCCTGTTCTTTATTCCTATCATTGCTTTAGTAGTCCTATATTTTTAACATGTAGAATTTTTGAGACCTTTGTAACTGCTGATATATTTTCCGTTACTTTGCGACAATTTAAACAACATTTACTTTCTGTGCTATATAATTTTTTTTTTTGTTTTTTTTTCTATATTTATATTGTATGTAATTTAGATAAGTATGTCTATGTATATTATGTTGTTGTTAATATGCTAAGAATTTTTTTCACTCATTGTACTGCCTTTTCACTCATGACTAATACTCCTGTAAATGAGCTGTCAGCCTGCTGGATGTTAAATGAATAAATGGTAACAGGCGTAATGTTCCTTCTTGGGCTTTTTGCAGAATTTCAGCCGCAATGAAGAAATTTTCAGCTTTCTCACTCATTTTTTGCGTCGATTTTGAAAAAATTGTTTCACTCTTGTGTAAATCAAAATAAAATTTATTATTATTATGTTAATTTATTGGTTGTAATAAAAAAAACTGCATACATACATTTTCTAAAAATCAACGATAAGTCTAGGTACTATTAACGAATTATACTAGAAAGATTATATATTTTTAATCTGATTGCCGATTCTACTGTAAATGAACGTTTTTATCAGTGTATAAATGCTTTTGAATTTCTTTAATAAAAGACTTGCTTATGTGGGTGTGCAGTCTCAAGTGAGTTCATTAAATTTCCACACATCCTGGAGATAATTTCAAGTAAGCTGTTTTGAAGAAATGAGAATTGTGTGCAATAGCCTTTTCAATAAGGATAAAGGATGGCGGTAATCGGTTCCTCTTTCCCAAAAAGGCAAGAAGAAACTCTCGTCGAGGTTAAAGTATGTTTCGAAACCGTCGATCTGTTAAGGGCAATAAATACAGAGCAAAACCGTAACAGTGGTACAGCGGCGTACCACAGTTTTCCCCGATAACTATTGGAAACATTATTCGGTTCGAGAAATTCCAATTTCACATCAAATCAGTGGTGGCTCGTCGAAATAAGCAGGGTGGTCAGGGACTATTTTCTCGAAAAGATTGCAAAAAATATTTTCTTTCTTTAAATTATTCAATAATTTATTTAGTAGTATTTTAGGGAATTTCTTTTTTGTATAGGAATTTCGGCCTATAGTGTTTCATTACATTTTAAAACAACAAACAGCATGTGAAGTGTATGAATTGTAAGTAACAGTAAGTGATATAATTAATTGTTACTAATACCTATGTCAAACTTCTTTTGGGCATATTAGAGGATTATTAGTCTTTTTCAACCACTCTACAAAACGTCTGATATAAGAAGTAAATGTATGAAGTTTGTGAATGATATTTAGCAAGAGGAACAAATACACTTTTCAATATACAGGGTGTTAGACGTTTGACTGCGGAATAGTCGATATTGCAGAATTTGATAAAGTCTGAGAAGTACAGTGACTATAGATCAGTTGGTATCTGAATTTTGAAGTGTCTGTCACATGTCGCAAATTCTTTTACGTACTACTATTTCCTTAATTTTTCTTTGTTTATTGAAGGATGTTATTATTCATGGAGAAGCTCGCCGATATTATGTAAGAAAAAGCACGACGTATTTGTTTACATCGTTTCCCCCGACGACGACTATCTAATAAGGACGGACATTCGTAGAAATATCTTAACATCTTCATGATATTAGTAGTGTTCAAGAATTTTATAATTATAAAATATTAGGTAGTGTGTGCATGTATTATGTGGTATTTAAAAATGTTATTGTATCTTGACTTGTTTAAGTTATGTTACTGTTTTAAACATTTAAGTATCTTCAAAATGTAAACATTTAAATAAAAAAATCATTAATTCTGACATTCTCAGTTCAAAAATAAAATTGCAAAACAGTTGTCTTAACTAAATACATTAATTTTCACAACAGTTCTTTATCTTTGGATTTTTTGTCATCACTCAAAAAAAACAAGCTGGTACGTGGCACAGCGTGTATCCGCGCTGTTGCCACGTTGTGATAAAATCCCTTAATATAACTTGACTTATTTTAATAACAGCTTGAGTTATACCCTTGTGGTATTTAACTTTTTTGTTCATTTATACTGTATCTATCATATATTGAAGTTTATGGCTGTCAAATCTCTAACACCCTATATAAATAAAGAATATATGGGTAAATATTGTCGGTGTAATTCAACGCTGGTTGGAGCTTTAGTCCACAGAGTAGTTAGTTTTACATAATATTATTAATCTAATGAAAGATGTATAAAAATACACTTTTGAATTTTAAAATTTATAAAATCTTACTTATTCATAAAACTAATTAGTACTCGTGACTGTAACTGTAATAATTCACTATTATCAATTTACGCCTTTAATCGAAACTGTTTCTTCCAAGAAAATACTTATATCAGTGTATTTGACAAAAATGAGGAGCGATAAAGGCATAAGGTCTAAGCAGTTCTGCCCCGAACTCAAATTAATTACTTTTTGCTGATAATCGATTTCATATCTCGCCCTTCCTCATTCCAAGGCGTAGGGGAGCGAGAGCTACGAACCGCGGCCCTCAATCCTTTATTTGGCTATTTATCATAGATTTGTGCCAAGCAGTGTTAAGAAAGTCAGGTACAGTTAGGGTTTTCTTTTCACAAATCGTTAGTTACATGTATTGTGCAGATTCTAAATCAGTGCCGTACCGGGGCGGAAAAAAATTATATTTAGAGGTCGCGTGTTGGGAGAGGAACGGTATGAGTTATCGTGATGTACAATTTTAGGTTTATTTACACACGCCAGGTATGTAATTTCAGAAAACATAAATAGAGTGTCAAAGTTATTGGTCACAAACTTAAATCGGTTAATGTTAGTGGTTGGGACAACGATTTAGGATTTATCATACGTAATAGTAATAGTATATCACATACCGAGGTATAAATTTTCACCGAGATTTGCATACTATTTTATTTACAACCATACCTTTTAAATCCAAATGACGGTTTTTATAACAAAAATAATTACGTGAGAAATTAAACAAAATAAGATCTCTGTATAACCAGATTACAGATAAAAAAAGGTCATGATGGTATTTTGACAATGGTTACTATTGCATTAAAAATGTCAAACATACAGACTTGAATTAGTTGCATTTTTGATAGATTTTCATCAAAATAGTATTTTCGAAGACAAAATCAAAAACCCGTCAACCCTTTGGTCTATACTCAATGTTGTGTACTACTTTAAATATTAAAGATAAAGTGGATATCTCCAAATTTTTCAAGTTATTGCCATTTTTGAAACAACAAAATCTAGAATATGCATCCAAAAACTAAAGCATTTTCTCCACTGAGACGTTTTTAAAGAATGCACCTAATAATATGCTTCCCTATAAAGGTTGCACTCATAATTGGTGTACAAGGTGCATGTCGAAGTGACGAACTGTATAAAATGGAATTGACTAATTTTAATATCGTGGAAAATAAAGTTTACATCGAAATTCTAACATTAAAAACCTTCCAGTTAATTGTGCTTATAATGAGTAATGAAGAATGGTAACGTTAATTAAAACATATGTTGCACTTCGTGAGACATTCTAAATGAAAATTTCTCTATACAATTAAGATTCGGTAAAATCACTCATCAGCCATTTGGCCACAATTCGATAAGTCAATTTTCCAAAAAATGCAGTGTTCCTAAAGCTTCCGCATTGTGAAACACACGTGACACCGAAGAACGACAGACATACATTGGTAAATAGCGGTGGTGACATTCTCCAGTTGAAGAGATTAGGGGGATGGAAATCTTCAATCGTGGCGGAAGAGTACGTCGACAGGTCTACAAATTCTGAGGTTAAAATTGCCAGAAATATATCTGGAGAGACGCCAAACTCCAGTACTAAAAACGTTACCATTTCTACGCAGGACGTTCAGCATTAATTAGCAATTTCTGTTGCCGCTTATAACCAATCGAATGTTACAATTAATTTAGTAAAATAATTTGTAAAACTTAATGTGATAAGGCATGCTGTAGTGTAGTGTAGTAGATTCACAAAAAAAGGAGGTATTACTTATCAACTTACTATAACACTAACTAGCACGTAATGAGGTGTTAGGAAATGGTATACAAATACAAAAATTATTCAGAAAAACAGTTTACAAAATATCTATTAATAAAAATGTATGCATTTACGTATATGTATGTATACGTATTTGGCATATTTTCTATGAATTATTAATAAAACATGAATGCATCTTTTAAATATATTTAAATATTTTACATAGCTATACTGGCAAAATATTTATTTAAATCAAGTACATTTCGATATGATTAAAATTAAATTTAGAAATTACAATTAAATAATTTCGCATTTTATTGGCTGAATGCAATAATATTGGATCGCTGAGAGGATATTTGAAATGAATTTAATGAGAAAGCAGGAAGATTTTATTTATATAAAGCGTCGATGCATTAAATATAATTTTAATATAGGCACTTGTTATGAGAGGTGTATATCTGCTAAATAATGTTAAAATTAATATCAATGAAATCAGGGTTCTAGGAGCTGACAAATTAATTTATATTTTCATAACAAATTTATATTAAATAACTATTTTATGAAGGAACAATCTAGTAGAAAAGTATTACAAATATGCATCTATATGTATATATTTAATTATCTAAATTATTGATAAAGTCTATATCTATGAAAAAATATATAAGTATATGAAAGTACAATTTTGAATGTAAATATTACCGGTATTAGAAACTGTTACACTCAATGAAGCATGATGAAATTAAGAAGATAAAATCATCACTTTCAGTTTACGCATCGTATCTCTTAGTTGTTTTAACATGCGTAAACGTGTGAGGTCCAGAATATTCATTTTACTTCCACACCCATTCTTCACAGTTAAAACTGGAATTAATGGGAAAGCAACGATGACATAAAACAAAAAGTGTTTTATATTAGACAAAAAATATATTGTCTCTAATGAATTAATTTACCAACCTAAGTAAAAGTAAAGTGGGAAAGTGGTACGTTGAAGTCAGTAGGTACGTTATAAATAAACATTAAAATTAAGATCAATTTTAATTTAAAATCACTACAGAAACGCGGTATATTTCTCAATGGGATTGATTTACTCTTTTCCATCAAAATCATTTAAATAATTCCAAAAGTGCACTTTAGACCCTACTCCATAATAAGCTAAGTATTTCACAAATTTTAATTGTTATTGATTTGTGTAGCAAAAAACATTCTTTTCATTCATTAAGTATTCTCTAATCACTTGGACGATTACTTTTGGCATACCATACCACAGCGCAGGACTAAAGCGATTTTTAATAACTAACCTATATTCAACAGAACTAAAGTGTTTTAAAAAACCCTCGGATAATTGCTTAGCTCATTCTCAGGATTAAACTATGCACTAGTCCGTGCAATTAAACTGTATTTTAGTTACTAACTGATTACTCACTCCAATCTTGGGATTATGTGTTGCACTTTAGTTCTTCAGGTTATTTATTTATTCATATTTCTTTATTCTTCTTATACTATATGACTAAAACACGTTTTAGTTCCTTAGGTTATTTTGACTTCATATTTGAGATTAAAAATGCACTTTAGCTCGTGGTTGGTACTTTACTAATTTTCTTCGTGTATTACAGGACTAAAGTATATTTAATTCCTTGGGTGGATATTCACCATAATGTACCATCAGAGTTAAGAAATGCAGTTTATTCTTAGTCCATAATATATTTTTTTCTTCTCGTATTTCAGATCTTCGGGTGGTCATTCAATTCACGGTCGGAATTAAATATACACTTTAGCTCATAGTTTGTAACATATCCTTTTCTTCTTGTATTACATGATTAAAGTGTATTTTCCTCGGGTTATTTCCACTTTATCTTTGAAACTAAATATTATGTTTAGTCTGTGGTTCGTAATATACCCTATTCTTCTCTTATCATAAGACTAAAATGTATTTTAGTTTCTTGGCTGGTCATTCACTGCACCGTCATGGATAAAAGAGCAATTTAATCCTTGGTTCGCAATAAATACTAACGTGTTTTCACTTTCTCGGGAATAAAGATGCACTTTGGTCTATAATAGTCTACAGATCTTCTAGTACTACAGATCTAAAATGTATTTTAGTTCCTCGGGTATTCATTAACTTTACCTTCGGGATTAGAAAATGCAATTTCACTTCTGGTCAGCAATATACTCTTTGTTATACAAGACTAAAGTGGAGTAAGATTAAGAAATGCAGTTTAGTCCCTGGTGTGAGTGAGTGAGCCAAGAACCAGCCCTCCACTGCGACCCTATAGGTTATTGTGGTTCACATTCATATTAAACTTCACCTAACAGGTTTAGCAAGGGATGCATCTTGTTAAATATAGAAAATCTGGTCCGTTTTCCAGCAAAACAGTAACACAATCGGCACTTGGCCACCTCAGCTAAGTCCAACTTGTGCATGAGAGTCTTTAGATCAGGCCTATTTAACTCCAGTAAATTTTTAGCTCTCTTTGTCGATGGGCCCCCTATGAATGCCTTCGAGTGAACTAATCTTGGCAAATCCCACCAGCCTCACATACTATTTCCTCCGACCAAGTCGAGATGGTGGCTTTGGCAGTAGCCGAAGCTAAGCCAAGAGGCATCCTTGCTAACGAGTCCGCTGCCTCGTTCCCCTGGATATGATCAGGTATCCAGACGCAAGGTTACTATGTTCTTGTTCCCAACCTCCAGAGCCTTTTGACAGTTCCATACTGTTCTTTAATTACACCGGTAGGATCCAACAGCTTTTAAAGCTGCTCGGTTATCGGAAAGTCTAAGCTTTTTCAGCTTTCATACACACAGCTCAATGGCATAGAGGCCTGAAATATAGTTGCATACTTGCCTAAGCTTACGGACAGCCTGGTCTTTGGATTGCAACTATACACTCCAGCCCCAACACCCTCTAGAGTCTTGGAGCCATCGGTGTACCAGATCTGCCTTAGGAGGTCAGTTTCACCAAGCTCCCATTCCTCCCTTCGAAAAAGGAGACGTACTAGGGATTAAGAGTTACACTTTAGTTCTCAGTCGGCCATTTTTATCGTTTCATCGATATCGCCCATCGTTCTGCGTCATAACCGCATAAAACATTCATTTCATAACCTCCCGGCCATAAATTACGATGCTCGGTAAACAAAAAAAAAAATCCGACCAATTTACCGCGATAACCCGCGCCCCCGAACAGGCCGAGAAACTAAATTGGCCGTCTTATGTATCGTTCCTCCGCGCCGTACAACTCATAATTCCGGTCTTTATCTTATCTCGGAGTTCTACACTAACGTTCGATATATATTATTTCCGTTCATAATGCTCGCCGGACGGCCTCCTCTCTATCCCTTCGATTTCCTCCGGTTCCGCCGTTTCCGATTCTGGAGCTCGAGCCGCATTACTCGATATTTTTCTATCAACTTGTAATTTCTCCGTCTTAGGATGTCATTAATGTGCGACCGCCGTAGTTTGATGTTTAATCACTCAGAAAAATAATTTTCCCGCGACTATTCCATCTTTAACTTAATTCCGACTGTCGATGGTATCAGTAGAGTTCCTCTTTATATATAATTGCTTTGAAAACGTTTGGTTATAACTGAAAGTAGGAATGGTCGTAGTAAGCGACGCCGGTTACATTGGATTTAGAAATTCATACCTATTCGTGCGAATTTGTATCGGTTCGTACAGCTTGACTACTTGAAAATCCCATAGTTTTCCGCATTGATTTTGAATGGCAATGACAGATGTCGTAGGGTTGCTACTTTTTCATATTCTCATGTAAGGATTGCTTGAATTGTTATGTCATCATTTAGGATAGAAGGGCGCAGAGGTTGAGGTAAGGACTGGCCTCTGAAAATTTACATTTTTTAAGTTATTTTTCCTTTCCAATATCATACCAATATCAAAATCATTTACATATCCACGTCAACCAACGTAGGAATTGATAAGAATAATGTATTGTACCAATAATCATTTGGTTTATATGAACAAAGTTCAGAAATGACCTGTAAATGTCCCATGCTTTGCGTGGAGTGATGATCTCTCATTACTTTTTGGTGACGAAAATAGCACTTTAGTGCTCTCTACTGAAGCTTATCATGAACAATTTCATCGTCTTGAAAAGACCGGATAGTGATTTTGCACTACGATAAGAGTGGTTATACCACATCCACCGTATTCTCCTGATCTTAATCCATCAGATTGATTTTTATATCCACTCTCTATTAAATAACCTTCAAGAAACATGTTTTAATGATAACGTTGATTGTCAAGATTGACTTCGTGAATTCTTCAATTGCAAACCACCGGAGTAGATTAAAGAAAATGCCAGATCAGAAAAACAAACAGGGTTTCTCAAGTATTACTGGTACCCTTGGAAGGGATGCCAAAGATTTAGAAATTTTTATTGTATTTTTTTACTTGGAAACCGTTGGTGGATAAAACAACAATAATTCTTGGTTGTAATGGGATACCTTAGGTCTAATTATTCAGTATGTTCAAATATTCCCATTATAACTAGTGGTGCTGAAACCCTGTGCCACTCTTTTACAATAAAAATAGTAGGCCACTGCCTTCATTATAAAATAACATAAGATACTTTAAGTTTTGATTATTTTGAACAAATAATTATTCTTCGCAATTATCTTTAAAATGCATTGAATTCAAGAAATTGTTAATTTAAAATATCGTATTTCGTAGTTTGTGCATATTTGTATCAAAATCTGAAGAAAACTTGAAAATTCACTCTTAAAATTTTGCACATCGCTATAATTAACTATTCTGAGTAAGTTTTTCAAGTAAGAATTTGTTGCATTTTCAGCGGAAAAGGTGCTTTGCCTGAAACCAAAACAATTTTTCCCCGATGCATTGAATATTTCAAATAGGATTATTCGAAAAAACGGTTACTCCTAACGACTTCAACAAGGTATACCTCTTGGACATAAAGGAGGCAGAATAATCGATTGCTTTAATAGTCAGATGTATACAATAAGCTGTAAAAAAGATCTGTCATTTAAAGAAAGCATGATGTGCCATAAGTGGCGCCCTCTACAAGAGGAATCGAAAATAAAATTATTTTGACAACCTGTATCTTTTTAACCATCAACTTGTGACTAAAGTAAGTTTGGCTGTATGGCATTATTTTCACATCAGGAATCTACTCTTGCCATATGGTGCATTAATTTCGGGACACCCTGTATTACTGAAACATAATAGGTATCACCACTCACAATCTGCTAGAGAACAATTACTTAAATACGAAGCATTTTAAATAAAATTTTATAGAATAATTATTTATTCAAAATAATCAAGATTTAAAATATCTTACGTTTTTTTATGATTAACACAGTGGCGTACTATTTTTATTTTAAATAAAAGAAAAGTGCCACAGGGTTTCTACGCCACTGGTGATAATGGGAATATTTAAACATACTGAATAATTAGACTAAAGATATCTCATTACAACCTGGACCTATTGCTGTTTTATCACGAAAGGTTTCCAAGTAAATAAAAAATATAATAAAAATTTCGAAATCTTTGACACCCTGCATTTAGGAAACGGTAAACTTTTGGATATATGTATTTGGGTAAATCTCATTTATTTTGACTGTACGATCACCCCCTTCCATGGATGTCTGTAATACCTGATACATCCTGTATAATTCATTAGGTTTGGCTTTTATCAGCATATAATAATTAAAGAAGAACAAGTTAAAGTGGAAAGAAATCATTATAATATAATGATTTTTTTCTTATATAATCAAGTTTTTCCTTGAGGATGGCGTACCAGTCAAACTAATTGCAGGTAAACAATCTACAAAAAGTGACTAACAGAATATGATAAAAGGGTTTACTTTTATCTGAACTTAAAATTTCGTAACACAATTTTGCATTTTATAGCACTTGTATCTCTATTTTTTAAATGTATTTGTAGAAAAACTATTCGTTTTAGACATTTCTTTTCATAAGAGTTTTCGGTTGTCTTTGGTCAGGTGTAGAAGCCATTTTAATGTTGGCACCATTTTGTCTTACGTACCGTATAAAGACACTTCTTAAACTATCTGCGAATGCTTGTGTCATGCACTGCTGCCTTATATAATTTATAATCTGTTAAATACTGATTGTCTTCAAAATATTTGAAATTTAAACCAATTTTTAAAAACAGATAAACTGCAAATTCTAGATTAGATCAACGTGAGAAAAGTGATCCAGCTCGCGACATTGTATTTGACATGTCAATAAAAACTGGTGTAAAACTGTGTCCGATTGAACCTGACTGTTCAAAAATTCCCAGTAAAGTCCGGTTAACATGGAAATCGGCAATCCACCAGAAATCTGACGGAACATAATCTGCCACCCCTGAAAGTCATAATTGCAAGCGATAATTCTGCAGACTCGTTAACACCGGATTTGATTAAACCTCTAGGTGCCCTATCCCCTCTATAATTGAAACATTCCTGAAATTAAATTAATAATTTTATAATCTGGGTTACTTTGGCGGGAAATAGTTTCTACAAGTAGGCGAGAGACTTGTTAGCTTAACAAAAATTAGTCGAAAAATTTTATACTTTGACTGATTAAAACGATTATTTCATAAAATAGAAATTTTATTAAAAGTTAATCGTCATAGGGTAAAGTTAGGAAATATATGCCTGTAGGAGATGGCCTACTGGCGATATATTTTTCCATAGCAACAATACCCGTTTTGGATAGGTACATAATATAGACCTAGCACACATAATATTCCGAAGAATATTTTACAAAGCTGAAGAACACAAAGAGAGCCATGTCATTGGAAAATAGAAAAGTCCAGAAGCAACTCCTCTTCTTCAGTCGGATGGTATGGTTTTAAGCGATTCATTCGATGAAGTAGAATATTTTCGTCATTTAAAGAACGAGAGGACTAACTAGACGAAAGGAAAAGATCACTGAATTAAGTATATATTGTGTTCGAGATCATCTAACCTTTCCTTACTAGTCTACCTAACATAGCTCTGGTGGGATAGCTGGACCCGTACCAAATACAAAAGTTTAGAGTAGATATTTTATGTTATGTTGCCGTTATGTGTTGGTCAAATAACAACAATCCAATCCAATGCGATTGATGCCACGCAGACGAAATTATTACAAGACGACAACACATCGTATCGTTGCTACATTCGGCTTACTCGCTCGCGTAGTAACGCGTAGCAGAAGTAAGAAGACCTGAAGATGGTAAATGAGATTTTACCGAAACATTGTTAAACGAATGGTTCTATTGAAGACCATGCAGATTCATCGCGGAAAAGAACCTTGTATGCTACATATATATATATATATATATATATATATATATATATATATATATATATATATATATATATATATATATATATATTAATAAGTCGCTTATTTCTATCCAAATCAAGCTGTACCATATTATGAGATATTACACAACGTGACTCAGAACTAAATTTAAAAAAAAAAAACAAAAAAAGTGGAAGCGGATGTTATATGTGGTTGTAAAATTTGTTGTATGCTATATATATATATATATATATAATGTAGCATATATCTATTAATAAGTCGCTTATTTCTATCCAAATCAAGCTGTACCATATTATGAGATATTATACAACGTGACTCAGAACTAAATTTAAAAAAATTGAGAATAGATGCGTCAATATCGTTAATTTTTTTCTTGTCAAATCCTTATAATGGCCGTCCAGGGTATCCACGGCGTATTGCAGCAGTGTGACGTATCATACACGAGGCTCAATTATATCCATCCATGTACAGCGTGTCAAAGCATTAATACCAAGAGATTGCACGAGGCAGATCGGTACCACATAGCCACCACGAACTCCTGACTTTTTTATAGGGTTATTTAAAAAATTAAGTGTATTAGCGATTTACTCAGCTGCTGCCTATAACTTCCCCCAACCAGTTCAAAACGGACAAGAAGCAGAAACATTTATTGTTAGTTTGCTAAAATTGGGTAAGACGAATCCAAAATTTTGTTGTAACATAATGTATGTCACACTATTTAATTAATTAAAACCACAAATTGATTTTATTAATAGTTAATAACAAAAGCGGCAAAAGCAGTTGAATTCGTTATTTATTTATTATTAAAATGTTATTTATTTCTTTCCTTGGGATTTGTTTTTTTGCATTTTTTTGTTTCCAGTGCCATGCAGAATTGTTTTTTTTTTTTAATCATATTCGAGCTACCCTTTTTTTTTAGAAAATTGTATTTGTAAGAGTCCTATACATATTTTTTTTTTTTTTAGATAAGTTCTTAATCACCCCGTATAAGTCAGGATGATTTTATGTATGACCGGAGAAGCAAACTTGGATCGATTACAAGAGCCTGCGACGTCATAAACTTCAAGCCGGGCTCTGGTATTTATGCAACATAGCACTAAAGACCATCTGGCTCCTGAAATGCGTTCGATTTCTCGAAATCATCCCCAAAAAGTGGCCGACACAATGGCATTCTTTAACGCGGCGAAAGTGGCGCTCATTTGTAAAGCCCCCGGAATTAATGAAAGCGACTTCAGACAATTCCAAGACAATAAATTATAAGAGAATAAATTATATTTATTTCGTGGGTGTTTGTTTTATTGTGTACTGGCAACAAAAGGAGGGCACCCTCTATTGAGTCGCTCTGCGTAATGTAAAATCTGCGGTTTCTCAAATTTCCCCGTAAAACACTGGAAGAGTGGGTATAAATTTAATAAACACCAGCAGGGTAGCATGATAACACGACATCGCACATCTAGACGTGAAAATAAGGGCGTTTGTCATGTATGGGGAAAGGAAAAGCGACGCAGAGCCGGCCTCGAAGCAGGTTTTGTCACACGAAATACAAAGAACTGTGGATAAAATTAGAAAACAGATAGTTTTAAGAAGTACAGGTTAAGATGAACGCTCGGAAGGTTTTACTATTGACACAGGACTGAGACAAGGAGACCCATTCTCAACGCTTCTTTTTAATTTAGTACTAGAAAAGGTCATAAGAGACAGTCAGTTGAACAGAGAAGGACGCATAGTATTTAAAAGTTACCAAATAGTATGTTATGCAGATGATGTTGCCATAATTGCAAGAGATAGTAACGAGAAAACTTGTTCAAATTAAATAGGTATTTTGAGGTACGCCAGTTTGAACCAATGGGATGTAATATCCAAGTAACTTTGTGTTTTCAGTGCTGTGAATTGTTAATTGAACTCATTTCCTTACCACACTTACCACCACCCTTATTGCGCAAATCACCGAAGGGGTAGACTGTCCTTTTTTTGGTATCCACTAAAGAGACAGTCCTCTAAGAATCCTCCAAAAACCAGTTCCTAAGCCTTTTGTTTGTATCTTTACTGAATCATAATAAATATCGTTTTTTTTTTCATTTAATGGACGGTGGAGCGTCAAATATGTAAAAAAGTTCATATATTAATATTATTATGTAAAAGTTGGACAAAAAATTCCAAAAACCCTATGGCAAAAAACGCACAAGGGTCTCTAGTGTAATTTTTTGGTTGGAAACAACCCTCCATCCACCCTGAAAAAATCAGGTTGTGTGCATGTATTTTTTGCACTATATGAGTACTTTGTGCAAGTACAGCAGTTTATACAGGGACATTCGGAAAAGCGTTTAAGAGATAGGTTTACACGGCTCGCATTTCCTGTCTTTTTTTATTAGAATAAGACTGGAAAACTGGCAAGGCTGGTACTATTACCATACATATGAAGGGTTCTTGTAATTTTCAGAACATAGTTGTTCGACGGAGACGAAAACGACACTTGGTATCCAGATGAGGCAGATGATGCAGATGAGGTGAAAAAGCAGGTTCTTGCAGGCGACAAAATAATGCAATTTACTCAACTTATCTTAGTCCAAAAGACCCAGGATCTCAAATTGAAAGTTTTGAATTCAAAATCATTCCAATTTTTAGAATGTTTTCAATGAATTGCTTTGAAAAACAAATTCGTATTTTATTCTAAACGTTAAAAGGCGCTACAAAATGTACACGCGGATAAAAATTGGTCATAACATTTTTCTCACTGTATGTATCAATGTTTTAAAAGAAAATTATTATCATACTAATTTTTTGTCGCTAAAATTAACCATTTTCTGTTTGTTGTAATTTAATTTTCATGACATTGTCGGTTTTAATATACCCAATACATTTTACATTTTATATAGTATCACATAACTTACTAAATAAGATGAAACTTGAAATTTAATATAAATAAAATAATTTTACATACTCTTAGCTTCAATTAAATTAGATAAAATGGAAAAATACCAAATAATTTGAAAACGGTTAAATTTAGCGATGAAATTAGTATGTACTTATATCATATTTGGGTACAAAACCTAAGAGAATAATATTATTCTACTTTGATACATACAATGAGAAAAATGTTCCACCACCAAGAGTACCTACATTTTGTAGCGGCCACTAGCGTTTAGAACAAAGTTAGGTACAAATTCGTTTTTCTTGTCTCAGATAATCTCCGAATCCAAATTTTCAAAGTAATTCATTGGGAACTTAGACAGACAAGATTTGCAACGTAAAATACTGTCACTGGCGTATAGCTTTCAATTTAGTTAGACGTGCAGTGCCACTGACGGAAAATGCCGTCGAAATTAAAATTACAGTCCAGTCAGCAAATTCGCTATTACAACTCATATAGACATAATTTAGATAGTTTCAACTATCAAATTTCAAATTCTGTAGAAAAAAAACACTGGCATGAACAACATGTTATCGAAACTGCCACCGGCAGCGAACCTGTTAAAACAGTGTACTACCTATGTATTAAAATACTTCTTTATCCGATATTCGAATAAAATATCTTTTTAAACAGTAATTTATGGGACCTATGACGATTTACGTGGCCCAAATTCTCGCCGAAACCAAAAGCCAAATCCACTTTCATTAGCGAGCACCCCAGAATCAGTCGAGTAAAAAGCATGTTAATTTCAGTTAGGCCAAGAAGCGCGTAATACATAATATTAAACAAACAGCTGCGTTGGACTTCAGCTACGTTATTTATCTTCCTATGAGCTAATACAACACATGAGACACCATCAGTTGGAGGCATATATTGTTTGCTTTCAATTTATTTAAGTTACGTCAGTGCGGAATCTGCTGAATTTTCGTGACTAGTCGCTAAACTTACGTAATATAACCGGCTCGTACGGGGTAGGCTGTGCCTCTGCTTCCATTAGGCGAGCCCTTCTCCATGCAGGACCGTAATTTAATATATAGGAAATAGTTGGTATACTACAGGACAATCGGGGAATAGAAGAAACTACAATATGTTACATAAAATTTAAAACCACATACCCAACAAACAATTAAAGTTAAAATTACGTTAACTTGACCTCTGAATTGGTCAAAAACTTTTCATGACCAATTCCGTATAAGGAAAGTTTACCTATATTCGTTGGCCTTTTTCCTTATGTGGAGAAAAAAACTAAAGTAATATGGAACTTAATAATTGATCGGCAAGAATTTTATTTCAATAAGATCGGACCTAAAAGAAATACGGACCAATTTTATGTTAAAATTTCAAAATATAAAAGACATTATTACCAAAATATACCCTAATTATGCCCTTTATATGACATACTTTTGCCAGAGAGAGACAACATTATATGTTTGATTTTATACATTCTAATAGCGAACAGGGATAGGAAGAAAAAGAAAGACTAAAAGTCAGGCTACTAAACTACAAGAAGTACAGTAGGACTTTGTATATTTATAGATATTTAGATTTTAATATAATAAAGTCTGTATTTTTGGTTTCCATTTATCAAATTGTACAACCCAGGAAATTTGTTTGTATAATGTCATGACCAAACTTTCATAAAAATAACGCGCCTTATAAATATACATCTTTACTATTGCTTTTTAATAATATTACTATACTGAAGAATAACCTAAAATAAAAACTGAATGTACTTCGTGATAAAATGTGTTTAACAATCTTTTGTCATAAATGTATTAACTAATATTATCTGTATTAACATAATTTTAATGAGTAATCAATTAGAAATAATGAACAAAACATTTAGTGTTTATTACAACATGGCCGCTCAAATAACATCAACTTTCAAGTCAATTTGTCTGCTTTGTGGTTGATATTTCCTCCAAATGAAGATATTTTATTGTAATTTATTATCAATTAAATTATTACTAGATACCTACATATAAAACTCTACTCTTGGATTTATTTGTGATTGAAAATTCAAATTAAAGCCAATAATATTATGTATGTGTAATAACAAAAACAAAATAAATATTTTCGAACGGAATTCAATTCGAATTTCAATTCACGTGCACTACTGAATTCATCTGACACGATAACAGTCATAAGAATACTTATATATGAAGTGTTTATCGATATATTATCATTAGATTGATTTACATAATATGCAGTGTTGGCTTAAATTCGTTTTTTACAACTCTGTAATATTGTGTAGGGCTTGGTTTTTACTGCAGATCACCAAAACACGGAAGATCTGTCGGAATACATATAACAAGAAGCTTGTTTCCTAAAAAACCTTTATAAGACACACTTACGTCGAAGTATTATTAACAAATAAATTTATACCATAATATAGAACAATATTTCTATTAGGTTAATTGAAATGGTTAAATATTCTTTAGAAATTATCAACAAAGTTGAAAATAGGTTGATATTGTAATAAAAATAGAACTTAACCAATTGAAGGATTTAATAGGGCAAAATAACTAGGTATTACCTTATTTTTAACTACTAGTTGAAGACAAAATAAGTTTTACAATTTCGTAATAAATTTGTAAATATTTACCTATTGTAATAATTTAAAAAATCCTTGGATATTGAAGATAGATTTCAAGGCGAAATTAAGTAAATTATAACTTCGTCTTACACGTTATTGGAATGTTAGTATTTGAAAACAAAGAATAGGTAAACAATATGTAATTTCGAACTGTATGAATTGACATATATTTCATTTTACTTAGAAGTCATTATATTACTCTTAATTAACAAATTTTTGACTAAAATTTTGGTAACTTTGAAAACTAATTTTAGGAGGAAAGTAGTAAATCTTGATCAATTTAGCATTATTTTTCTTGTGTAGTAGTCTATTAGGCTTACATGTTAGTTGGGTACTTTGTTCTGTACTGCGAGAAAGCTCTAAGAAAACCACATTGATAAAATTGGTGGAAATTTCTATGTTTTATTATGCTCGTTTCACATAATATTTATGGTAATTTTTAGTTTATCAGTTTATTACACAGGGTGGGTCAGAAAGAATGGGTGAGAAAGTTTTAATAGCATGACTGAAAATTGATAGTGTTGGGTTTTTTAGTGTGAGAATTACGAATTTGAAGCTTATTTTGACGTGCGCTAGTTTTACCGTATTTTTTAGCATATTTTCTTTATCTGTGGAGCTATGCTTAAAAAATGTAAAAAATCTAAAACAACGTTCAATTCTACATAAAAAATGTACTTTTGTTTAGGTCGCCTAACTGTATCGGTTTCTGAGTTATTTGCATTTCAAAGTTTCAATGTATTTTGTGGGGAGTAGGCTTGTGTCAAATTTTCCTGAAAGTCATAACTTTAATAACGTTACTCAAAAAATAAACTATTGTTAGAATATTACTTTAAAAAATGTATCATGCGTCGTTAAATTGGCAGCTTAGTTTTAATTGCAATTACCGCAAATGGGACACACATTATAGTCACATGGCCGAATAAAAGCAAATAATAATTATTTTATGGAGGGACTCATATTTATAGAAGGCTATAATGTTAATGTATTTAATGTATGTATTACTAACTATTTTAGCGTTTTGTACATTTATGATGGAGTTTTACTAGCCGATTTAAGGTTGTTAATGTAATATAGATAAAATAAAATGACCATAAACTACATAGAGATATTGTTTTTATCTATAATATACAAATACTCTAAATATAAATAAAACATAAATATAATATTCATTAGACATTCTTTCAAGATAATGATGTCACGTCAATGTAATATAACAAGATAGATAGTTTCTACGAAAACCAGAAAGTGTCTGTTTTTCATGGTGCATGATTGGCATAATAATACACAGGGTGGCCCAAATTAAAAAAAGTACAAGTGAATATCGCAGTTCACAAGTTTTTATACGCTCGCGACTAGTGCGCGTGATTGTTTGATCAACATAGGCTGTCCAGCAGCAAGACATGGAAAATTAAAGGTTAAGAAATCAGCTATGTAATTTGAGAAAATCAACTTATGTTGTTCAGGTGAAAGGTAGCCCTCATATAAATATGACCAATTTGTAAACTTACATCCTGTACAATGTAAAAAAATGTATCAGTTCTATTTTGTTTCGTTTTCAGTACATGGGGTAAAACCCTCTTTTCCTTCAGAAATTCCGCGTCTATGTTAAGTATCATACGAGATGACTTAGATCTGTCAACCATCAGCGTTTCCAAATGTAGAAGTGACAAAAATAAACATTTTTATTAATAATATACGTTAATCGGGTTAGTTGCAGTATTTTGCATTCGATTTTTTGTTCTTTCGTTCGAAACTGTCAAAACTACATTTTCACTCATTACAAGTCCGTCAGGATTACCTGCTAACAATAAAATACACTCGACGTACAGTTAAATAAAATGCTCATTTATTCTAAGAAATTCGAACGAAAGGAATACTAATAGATAATAGAAAACTTTGAATTCACCCGCGATAATCTTGTTCAATAGCATAGAAAAATAAACCGGTGAACTATATTAAAGGAAAACATCTGTACCCAACCCAAATTACTTTATTTAATTACTATAAAACATTAACATTAAAAAAAAACATTTAAAACTGAAGGAAAAAACAATGTAAACACACGAGATTTCAATTATAAGAAAGTCAAACGTGTGACATATCATCGCGGCGGACGGGTCGCCAGAGAGTGATCAGGGTTTAATATAGTTTCAAGAAATGTTTTTTCGCTTTATAAATAAGTTTTGAAGTTCTTCGAAGGGTGATTCCGTTGATTCTTATTTTTCCCAATCACCCTCTTAAAATATTTATACTTACTCATAATTAACCGTACATATATTTAATTCTGTAGGTTATTGAATATTTTACAACACACGAACACAACTACTCCGCATAAAATATACAGACACGGTAATTTCCCCTTTACTTTGTCGCTTTCCATGCCAAATATCGATCACCGCGACGACGATTCTACGACCCTGCTTTTAGTCACTTTTCTATCACGTTTAATAGGTCAACTTAATTAACTCCCCCAAATGAAGTCGTAAAATCAGAACTGAACGAGGCGCCGAATTATTTCGCCCATTAAAATTCGTCCATCCTTAAAACGGACGAAACGGCGGACGAAGGTCAGTTTATTTCAGGTTTAATGGCGACTATAACTGCGCGCGGCCTTATTTACAACACTTTTGAGAGCCCGGGTATATTAGTTAATATTAATTTAAATAGATAGCAGGGAGTCGGGTAACACCCGTAAGTGGATAACCTGATAGAAAGGCTCTTTTCTCGCCCCTAATTCGATTCCCTTACCTTGGAAGGCGACGAGCGGGGTGTGAAACTTTTCAGTAACAATTTGTCATTCAATTTGCGACAACTTGAAGGCTTAAGGAAAGGTACATGGGTAGTCTTTATACGAGGTGTGGCAATTAAATTTCGCCAAAATTTTATTATCGCCCTTCACAATAGTCTCCCTCTAACTCTAAATCACGATTCCAACGTTGTTCCTACGATTGGAAGCACCCTTGGTAAAAATCCGCAGTTAACCCGTTCAGCACCACGGTTACAGCTTCTTTGACCTCCTGTACGTCGCCATGATGAGTTCCCTTGAGGTGCGACTTCATCTCGGGGAATAAAAGAAATCTCAGGGGCAATATCGGGGCTATAGGGTGGGTGCGATAACGTTGGAATGCCTTATTTTGCCAAAAATTCTTGCACAATGAACGAGGAATGAGCTGGCGCGTTGTGGTACAAGATCCAGCCATTCTCGGCGAGTTCCGTTCGCACACGAAAAAAGCGGGCCCGTAGCCATTCCAGGACGCCAACATAGAACTGTCCAATCACTGTCTGGCCGGCAGGAACATATTCACGATGAATGCATTGCAACATTGTCTTCACTCGTGACTTGGACATCCTCGCTTTCGTTGGCCGCTCTCCACCCTCTTCCACCCACTTCTGACTTTGTTTAAGGGTCTCGGGGTCATACTCGAATATCCAGGTCTCATCTCCAGTGACTACCCGACTCATCCAGTCTCTACCGTCGCATCGAATGCGGGACAACAAATCCTCACAGATCGATTTTCTCATGTCTTTCTGTTCACGGGTGAGAACTTTTGGCACCATCTTCGCGCAAATCTCGCATATTCAAATTTTCGTGTATCATCTCGCGAACGGTTTCTTAGTTGACGTTTAACTCCTCAGACAACGCACGAATGCTTAGGCGCCGGTCAGATGTGATCAAGGTACGCAAACGGTCAATATTCGTGTCAGTATGAGAGGTGACGGGAGCGGGAGCTCCTTCACGTGAATCGTCTTCTACCGATTCACGCCCTTAAACCGTTTTGCCCATCCAAAGACACGTGTTTTCGACATGCACTCGTCTCCATACACCACCTGCAATTTTCGAAGGATTTCCGAGGGTTTTTTCACCAAATTTCATTAAAAATTGAGTCACAACACGTTGCTTGTAATTTGAGTCACTCATTTTCACGACGCCACTAAAAACGTGCTATCGACTTCAACCTTGAACTGAACTAAAAGGAAGATCCGCCCTCTCTAGAATAACGTTGACGAACGATGCAGGGTTGCCAGTTTCCGAGTTATAACTAAATTCCCGGAACTTAATTGCCACACCTTGCATACAGGGTGTTTTTAATGAAGTAATAAAAATGAGACCACAGATTCCTTAGGTGAAAATAAATCGATTTAACCTAACATACCTATATCCCAAGTCGTATAATAAAAAAGATACAGGGTGTACAAAGTTAATTTTTTTTTTCGATATTTGTAGATTACTTCTTAAAAAATCCAAATATTTACATAAAATTTGTAAATCGGGGGTTTTTGCGAGCGAGAAATTTTGGCGTCACAAGTAGATAGCGCCACTTGTGGCACACCATATTTCTTTTAAATGGCAAAACATTTTTGCAGCTTAGTGTATCCATCTGACGAACGAAACAATAGATTCTCCTACCTGTTTTATTTGAAAAAGGTATACCTTGCTGCAGTCGGTAGGATTAACCATTTTCAGGTAAAGTACGTTTCCTGCTGAAAATACAGGAAAATGTTACTTGAAAAAGTTATTCAGAATGGTAAAATATGATGACGTGCAAAATTTTAAGAAGAACAAAGCACACAGATTTTATCAAAGAAGGGCGATCTTTTTGAAATTTTACGTTTTTATGATTTACCGTTCTGTATTTTCAGTAGAAAGGGCGCTTTACCTGAAACGATAACAGCTTTCAATCGATGCACTGGATACTTCAAACAGGATTATTTCGAAAACTGTTACTCCTAACGACTTCAACAAGGTATACTTTTTCAGATATAACAGGTATGAATAGAATAGAATAGAAGTTTATTTATCTAAAGGTACATAATAAAAAGTTGTTTTTACCTACTTACAAATGAAACAAATAAACTTAAGATACTTCATATAAGTAACGAATACTGAGCATGAAGAAAAGATATATACATATACCTACACAAAGGGAATGCAAAAACATACTACACATCAATATAAAACCAATACATAAAAAATGGCCACATCAAAATAGAAATTGCAACACCATATTATAAATATGTTTTGGATTTATAACATCATTTATATTACTTCTTGTCTCATCAAGAATGAATTTCTTTAGTTTACATTTGAATATATTATTTATTCTTATAAGTTTAAAATTCAAGGGAATAAAATTATATGCTTTAATACTTAAAAAAGAAAAGCTTCTTTGCCCTTTGTAGTTTTCATTTTTCCAGCTATTAAATTATGAGTGTTTCCCCTTGTTTCAATAATAGGACTTATTGGTGTATTTAACTGCAATTGATATAAAACACACTGATCTAAGGTAGGAGGTAGGAGAATCGATTGTTTCAATATTCAGATGGATACACTAGACTGCAAAAAAGTTTTGCCATTTAAAAGAAACATGATGTATCATAAGTGGCGCCTTCTACTAGTGACGTCAAAAATTAGAACAAATTTTTCGCCCGCAAAAACCCCTAATTTACAAAATTTATGTAAATATTTGGATTTTTTAAGAAGTAATCTACAAATATCGAAAATAAAATTTTAACTTTGACACCCTGTATATTGCACATAGAAGGTAAGCTGTAATATTTAACACTAGCGAAGAAGGATAAAAGATTTAAGTAATACATTTGATTTGCCTGATGAAAAATTATTTGGATTTAGTAAAAGCAATATGGTAATTTAATAACGAATTAAGACTATTTTTGTCAGTTCCTCAGTGACAAAAGGTATTTCAGCAGAGCTAAAGGTAATATTACTCCTTTCTAATTTTATTTTTTGATAGGTGGGTCGATTCTAGTATTTGCAACATTATTATTTTTAACATAAGGTAGTTACCAGACATGTACTGGTGATAATTTTAATTTAGGCTTGTCAAAAATCAGTAACTGTATTACACAGGTAACGAATGCTGCTATCGAAGTCCTCAATAAACTGTCTATTGAACTTTTACTAAATCTAAATAATTTTTTAAATATTTTATCAGGAAAATCAAACAGATTACTTATATCTCTTATCATTCTTCGTTGATTTAAATGTTACTACTTACCTTCGACGTGCATTTATAAAATCGCGAATTAAATGTAAATTTAATTTGCCGATTTTCACAATTCAAAGCATACGTTAAAATATAGCGACATCTAATTTCTTGTCTTTAAGAAACTCTGTTAAGATTCTACAGAACGTGTTAGAAATAACATCGCCGTTATTTCTTAATAGTTACAAGTGGATACATACTACAAAAATTCAAGGTGATGAAATATAACATTTATTCTTGAAATAACGTAAATGTTATTATGACCAAAATGAGATACGTACTTGAGCTTGTCAAAAAATCGCCTATAATTCACAATTTTTTTATAGCGACTAAAAGGAATAATAAATTAATGCGAAAACACTTTTTCCTCCGCGATGCCTTACCAAATTGAAAGTGTCACTCGACACTAAGTCAATAACGAGCGCGATGCTCCGTCCCCTCGTTCCGCCGCCCCCACCGCCCCCGCCTCCTACACGCCAGCCGCAAACAGCGCGCTCCCGCATAATAAAGCGCCACTACAAAGCAACATTACCACGTGACGTATGGTGAAAATTGCCAATAAAGGTACACGGGCACAATTGCACCGCGGCATTGTTGTATTAATTCCGCCTGTTCGCAATAATTCAACTATGCATCTTATTGGGGCAGGCCATGGAAGCTGCTTCCCCAGCCGCCAAATTACCCGTGCCGAACAAACACTTACGTACGCGTTATTGTGGAGCGTTCCCCGACGGAGCGGTACGTTCGGCGCGGGGCTGGGTGGGGTTGCCAGTGTAGTATCGCCCTTACCCTTGCTCGGTTGGGGCAGAACGGCGGTTCGACTGAGGTGGAAACAAAGGAGGGGGAGGTGGATGCAGCCGGGAGGATTTGTACGGTAAATATTTTCTTTATAAAAAACTGTATTCTTCGTACAGGGTGTTGCGAAAATACGGTTCAAAATAGGTTGACCGGAGCCAACTTAGTTATATCCAAAATTGGACGCTAGAGATTTCCAAAAAAAATGGCATTTCCTAGAAAATTGGTATATTTTAAATTTCGAGTTCGAATTAGAAGACAAGACAAGATTTCTTTAGTTTTATGGGGTTTTTGCCACACTTCTGAAAAAAATAAAGATTAATTAAATAAGCCCTTGCGCCAAACGGATCAGTCAAGGGTTATTTTTGAAACTAAGTTTGCCTAACCAAAAAATCTCCCACTGAAAAAAGCAGATAAGTAAAAAATAACAAAAATCACATCACTATCGCGCACTTCCGTATTTTTGACGTTTCAAAAACCTCTGTTTTCGTTTTCAAAATAGTAATAAAAATATTAAACGTATGTCAAGTTTGACAGTTTAAAATTTGTTTATCTGCTTCTATAGAGATGTTAAATGATTTTTATTTTATTGTTACTTACTTCTTCTTGATACAACTGTAGCCAACAATGATCGATGTTTACTGAACAGTTTGATACACACTTATCTCCATTCAACAAAATAATCGCGGTCTCTTTTAATTTTCTTTTTGTTGCGTTATCTTCCATCTCCAAAATTTTTGCCGAACCCCATTGAATTAAATGACCGTTTTCCCAAGCGTGTTCGCAAATTTTGGATTTTTCAAATTCCCGTCTCTTTATATAATTTTTATGTTCCTCAACTCTAACATTCATAGGTCTAGACATTTCTCCAACATAATGTTTATTGCATTGACAAGGTATACCGTAGATGCAATTTTTTGAATTTTGTATATCATTTTTTGGACGCGTTTTAGACAAAAATGATCGTAAAGTATTAGTTGTCTGAAAAACTTTTCGAATATTAAATTTATTACCGATTCTTCTTAACTCTTCTGATAATATAGGAATGTATGGAATTTTTATTGTATAATTAGTTTCTTTTGTTTGTCTTAAAGTGTTCGTTATATCTGTAATATTTTTGAATGTTCTATCAACAAAATTTGTAGGGTATTCATTATTTATTAAAACATTTTTAATAAATTTTAGTTCGTTATTAAAAATGTCATTGTTTGATGAAATTAATTCTGCTCTATCATATAAACATTTAACAACACCTTTCTTAATATCAATGTGATGGTCAGATCTAAAATATCTATTGGTGTGAGTCTGTTTTCTATAAACACTTGTTTCTACAGAATTTTCGTGTTTTTTAATTAAAACATCTACAAATGGTAGCATATTATTATTTTCTGTTTGGTTCTTTATTGTTAATAACACTTAAAAATTCATTTAATTCTGTAACAGTAAAAGGCCAAATTGCAAAAATGTCATCTACATATCTCCACCAGATAGTTGGTTTTTTATTTATATTTTGAATATAATTTTCTTCAAAAAAATCCATAAAAATATTACTTAAAATTGGTGATAATGATGAGCCTATTGCCATTCCGAAATTTTGTTGATAAAATTCATTGTTTAGTTGGAAATATGTTGTCTTTATACATAGACTTAGTAATTCCATTATACATCCTACGTTTAATTTTGTTCTGTTTGCCAAATTTATATCATTTTCCAGTTTATTTTTAATGTTGAAAATGTCTAGGAGTTATTGCACAGGGGTTTACATAGAAATATTCATGAACATTTGTAAATCCTCTACGAGTGAAACAAGTCTCATCAGTGAAAAGCATTTTCTTGTGAAAATTAATAACCTAATGCAAGCTAAACTCGCAAAAGGTCACTCGTCGATTCAAATCTTGAGCAGTTTTTGAATGTGATATGGATGTAGTAGATTACGTTTAAGAAATTGGTGTAGGTGCAGGAGTTCTTGATAATCCAGTTTCTCGACGTTTAGTACTTATTTACAGTTCATCTTCAACTGTTTGTCAAATATTTTCTTCATCTTGTACCCTTATTACACTGGGACGTTCTCGGATTTTATTGAAAAACTTTCCTGTATCTTGGGTTCGTATTTCAACATTAAAAAATGTTTCTATATGGGGAACCACTCGTTTCGAAATCTCCTATCATATTCTTTCACATTTCTTCTACAGCTTCCTTCACAGAAACCTAGCACAAGTTAAAATTTGTTCGCTGATGTAAATTTTCCAGCCATTTTCAACAATAAACAGTAGCGGAAATAATAGTTGTTAAATATATATGGTAATTAACAAGCCTTTAATCCACGAGAAAAAATTGACAATCGAGAGTAGTCGAGAGTTACATTTCTTGGAGCGGCTCGTTAATTTTCCGAATGTAATTCAACGTTTTATTCACGACCACGACCCAAACCCGTCAATTGGGAGAGTGAATGCAGTGTGAGAGCACGTGAAAAATTATTATTTTGAAAAACGTCATATATACAAATTTATTTTAATCAAGAATAATGATTGTCAGCTTAATACTAGAAAGTTTTGAATTGTTTCTGTCGCATGCGTTTGTTTATATGTCAACAAGCGGGAAACATTTTACAAAATCGACATAAAAAATGACTGAGAATGCTTCATTCCGGTTGAAATCCAGCAAGAAGCAACATAACGTCTGTTACCAGCGAAAAGCAAAAGTTTGTGCGAGAAGGAATTGGTGGATTTCGATAACTGGCGAAAAAAAGGGGCATAGAAGAAGGCGCTACTATTCTACTTTTTCAATGTGGAGAAACTGTTTGTTGCCTCTTCGATGTGGACAAAATATTCCAGGCTAAAATCAATGTTGAAAGTGCATAAAGGCATTGATATTTCGAAGTATGGTAAACTTTCTTCATGTTTGAAAGTAGAATCAATCATTATAAAACAAAGAAGGCAATAATACTGAAGAAAAACCAAAACAAATAAAAACTTTTGAAAACAGCATCGTATGAGGAATATTTACAAGTTAAGGTAGAAAATACACGATTTTAATATTTCAATTTATACAGAGTTTTATTTTGAACTCTTTATAGATTGCAACGATCATGGTAGTCGCAGGTGCTTGTCGAAGTTACACGATCATGGATGAAGCTTTTTCAGTCAATGCTGTAGAAATGTGTCGAAAATACATCAATCTGCGACCTAAAAATGCCGGTGGGAGATTTATCTTGCGATATGTGACTGGAAAATGTACTACAAAACACGTAGGCATCAACATAATTTGGAAAACGTGAGGTGTTTTTCGGCAACATTATTGGAGGTGATATTACCACTGTGAGAAGCGTCATGGTGGTTGGTAGCGGTAAGTTATATTGAATATTCACTGTCCAGCAATGATGAAGATGGCAATTGCTGAAAAGGTAAGACCTGGATCTGGACCTTACCTGGAGAAAGGATCCAGGTAAGACCTGGATTTTATCGCGTAATTGTGAACTCCTCCAGTCCTTCAGAAACTCCTTATCGAGTGAATTTAAATAATCCCAGTCAAAATGACAAGGTCGATCTTTAGATAAATGTTAGTGTTAATAATAATAGCTCTAAATAAAATGCTATTAAATTGAAGCGTGGTATTATGATTTATAATCCACTAGTGAGTTAAAAGACCTTTAATCCACGTAAAACACACGTATTAAACTTTGTTAATATAGTGGTCCTGGATAAAACAGTTTTATTACTAACTGCCAAATTTTAAAGACAAAGCCTACTAGTGACTTATTGATTTCTTCTAAATACTATTAAAATCTTGTTTTTATTAATGCATCTTTTCTTGAAAACCTTTTTCAAATTTAACAAGAGTAAAAAAGTGTTTTGAATTCAATTCTGTACGGAATATTGTCATTATTTTTTTTTTCGATCAATGGAAAATAAAGTTTGGTATAATTTTAGGAGTGACTCACCCTCAATGAACACCTTGTAGTATTTCAATTTACTTGAACTCATAGTCAAAGAGGACCAATAATAAACTTTAATCATGTACAAAATGCAACCTTGTATACAGGGTGATTCATTAATAATGGGACAGAGCTTAAGGGCATGTTGCTCACCTGAAAATAGAGCGATTAAGTCAAATACGCCTTATCCGAATGTTGCTCCTTTTCGGTCTAGAGGGTGTCAAATTTGAAAAAATAAATCACATTTTCTTTATTATTTTTCGATCGCATCGACTGAAATTTGGTATAGGGGGGGTTGGTTGGGACTAGAAATTCGAATATATCGATGATTTTGGTGTATCTGCTAGAGGGGCCACCAACGATGGTTTGAACCCTTTTAAATCGCTACAACTTTCTTATGCTACACTGTATTTCATTTTGGACTGGAAAAATGTTCTTCTCAATCTGTTTTAGTTAAAAAGCTACATCTTGTTGATATCATTAGAAGCAATGGTTTCCGAGAAAAACACATCTAAATCTCATGATGCCTGCGATTTATCTAAAAGTAAAGTCAAATTTTTGCATAAGTACCATACTATAACAGCATAATACTGCGACCAAAATAAGTCGAATTACTTTAGCTTATCCTAAAAAATCCAAAAATCCACTAAAATCAATAATAACAAAGATACAGGGAGTCAAAATTGAAGAAATAAATCACAATTTCTTCCTTATCTTTCGATCGCTTGAGGCAAATTTCACGAAATTGCGCTTATTTTGAGCATAGTATTATGCTGTTACAGTATGACTCATTACTTACGCAACAATTTGACTTTACTTTTAGATAAATTGCATGTATCATGAGATTCAGAAGCGTTCTTCTCAGAAACCATCGCTTCTATCCACATCAACAAGTTATACCTCTTTCAACTAGAAAAGATAGGGAAGAAAATTTTTCCAGTCCAAAATGAGACACAGTGTAGCACAAAAAAGTCGTAGCGATTTAAAGGGGTCTAAACCATCGTTGGTGGCGCCCTCTAGCAGATACACCAAAATCGTCGACATATTCGAATTTCTAGTACCAAGAAACCCTCCTATACCAAATTTTATAAAATACGGTCGATGCGATCGAAAAATAATGAACAAAATGTGATTTATTTGTTCAACTTTGACACCCTGTAGATCGAAAAGGACTTCGCTCTATGCTGAGGTCAGCAACATGCCCTTGAGCTCTGTCCCATTATTAATGAATCACTCTGTATAGGTATGTTTAGTTAAATTACAATATTTTGGGACGACCTACATGCACATGCTCTTGTCGGTTCGTATGCACCAGTAGTAAAGCTCTTTTAGAATTGGCACACTATTCCGGACACCCTGTATCAATCCTTCCAGCTAACTTAATTTGACGTCTATTCTGCGAGAGACGCTCCCGTTCGTACCGGTCCTGTTCCGATCCTATTAATTTAACGATATTAGATGATTAATGTCTTTTTGAAGAGATAAGGATTTCATCGAGGCATTATATTCACGCGAGATAAACGGCAGCGAAGAAATCCCGCGACGAACTGATTCCGGAGTTTAATTATTTGTATACGGAAATTTCGGCTGTGTATCATCCCTTAAAAAGCGCTCCTCTATCTATGCGGCTTCTTAATGCTGCGAGGAAGTGAAGATTTAATCAGAAAATTGATTTGTTTTGTCTCGACATTTATATACCTCACGGAAAGCAGTCTCGGTAACGGTACAAATTACATCTGTCTATTCCATCCTAAAATACATGGGATAGAATTCCTGATTTCAAAGTAATTTTGACGACAATGCATCAAATATTTGTCCTGTCCATTTTCTACTTGTTCTGCAGGACTTATTAGGCATATTAGTGCCAACAATTTTTTTTTTGTTATTTTCACTTTGTTGGACACTCAATTTTCAATGTAGCCTTCAGTAATAGTGGTTGATTTCCAACCACCATGGATGGCACTTAATATTAATTAGTTAATAAAGTAGCTGAAAAACGTCGAAAACCGTGCCAGGTGTGGTAAGTTAATTTTACTTTTATACTTTTACTTTATTTTCTACGGAATCTGACCCAACATATTTTTCCCAACTACTTGCTTGGTGAATTTGGTGAATTTATTACTGTTATAATATACAAAAAAGTCGGTGCTCAGTATCCGGTTGACGAAGAGACGCATATCTTCTGTACATTTCAAATATCTTAGTGACTTGTTTTTATTATCAATTATACTAAATAGGCGCTGTAGTCTTGGATTCTTTTCTAATTACTAGCAAAGTTCCTGAATATCATCTATAGTTATGTTACATAACTCTTCTCTACGATAACCTCGCAAAATCCATAATTTTTTTAAATTCTGGCAACTTGCAAAAAAATCAAAGTAATGAACTACCAGCAAAAAATATACGTCCTATCTAGGGACGTACTGGTAACCATTTTTCCATATATAAGAAAGTCTTTTATATTATTACGAAGGCGTGGTCTTACTTAGCTTTTTATTTTTTCACAATTTTTGCAACCTAACTAGGTAATCAATTTTAATAAAAAAATATCCTAAAATCATTATGCTAGGATGTGTAATCGATTCAATAGTGACATATTTGTATATATTTATACACGAATACTCGTATTGCCACATACTGATAGAACTGCTAAAATCAATTGTATTACATTATTTTTTTATTGAATGAATCGATTCTGGAAACCATTCCATTTACATAATCGACTATTTTCACGGTTGCATGTCGTAAACATCGCTTTTCCAGTGGGTATACTTTCTGAGCGTGAAAGCAATAAATTGTTAAAATACCCGCTGTCAGAAACAATTAGATACTAAATGTCAGTCATTCATCGCCAATTAGACTGAACAACAACAAAAAAGGACGCCTGTAATACTGTATATCAAAGCGCCATACAGAACTCTTTAGTAACGATTTCTGTTACGTTTGTGGGATTTGGATATGACCATTTTTATATTACCTACAGTAGGTATATACATCTGTAACAGACAAGTTGAACAAGTTGAGAACATTAAGTACGCAAGAGAGGATTTAAGACAAAGAATATACGAAATGATACGAATAATCTGAAGAAAAGAATGTATGCCTGAAGATTGGAGAGATGCTTTGATTATACCAATCTTAAAAAAGGGAGATGCAACAGACTGCAGAAACTATAGGGGTATATCATTGTTAGATATAGGGTATAAAATTATGGCAACGTTAATAAAACAGAGAATAGAACCTATAGCAGAACTACAAATAGGGGAGTATCAAGCAGGTTTTAGAAAAGGAAGGTCAACAACAGACCAAATCTTCATGGTGAAGGAAATTCTGACTACATGCTATGAGTATGGGATCAAAGCAATGGTTTTATTTGTGGAGGAAGCATATGATTCGATCAAAAGGAATAAACTAAGTAAAATTTTTAAACAATTTGGCATACCAACCAAACTAATTAGCCTATTGAAAATAATCTTAGAAAATACTAAATCCAAAGTACGAATAAAAGGTGAATGTTCGGAAGGCTTTACTATTGATACAGGACTGAGACAAGGAGACCCACTCTCAACGCTTCTTTTTAATTTAGTACTAGAAAGTTATGCAGATGACGTGGCTATTATTGCTAGAGATAGTAGGGAATTAGAAGAAGTAACGAGAAAACTTGTGGAGGAAGCACGTAAAGTGGGATTGCAGATAAATCGAGAGAAAAGTAAGCTTTTGAGAATAGGAGAACAAAAAAAGGATACCAATTTTAAACTGAGAACAGAGCATGGAGAGATGGAGTTTGAGAATGTTCAAGAATATGTGTATTTGGGGGCGCTAATAACAGCTAACTGTGATGAGGAACAAGAAATAAATAGGAGAATAATAAAAGCAAACAAGTTCGGCAGCAGTCAACCATTTATTGAAATGAAAAAAATTGTCCAGAGGAGTAAAATTTAGAATGTATAAAACAATTTTGAGACCGACAGCGCTGTATGGTAGTGAAACCTGGGTTCTCAATAAGAAGTCAAGAGAAAACCTTTTAAGGTGGGAAAGGAAAATCTTAAGGAGAATTCTAGGGGGTAAGAAGACGGAGGAAGGCTATGTGAGGAGAAACAATGAGGAAATATATGCAATGTACCAGGCACCAACAATAGACGAATTTGTAAAAGCCAGAAGAGTGCAGTGGCTAGGGCATCTAGAGCGTATGGAAGGTGAAAGGGCAGTTAAGAAAATAGTAGGGAGTAAACCTAACTACAAGAAAAAAAGAGGTAGACCGAGGAAGCGATGGAGAGAGGCAGTGGCAATAGATCTAAGAGAGAAAAATGTAACGGATTGGAAAAGAAAGGCGAAGGACAGAATGGAATGGAGGAGAATAACACAGATCTGGGACTAAAAGGCCTGTAAACAGCTTTATATATATATATCCCAGTTGTACTCTAAATAACTATTAAATTGCTTTCAAAATACGTATTTTTTTTTTGCATTACCATATTTGTACATGTATGTTGAACATCAATTTTTTTCAGGTAAGTTCCGAATAACCCTGTATGAACAAGTACAAATAATATTTTTTGAGAGTGTCATCCCTAAATTTGATGATTCTTTATATACAAATCTAGAAAAATATATTTAGTTTAATAAAAAGCAATAATTCGGGAATTTCGCCAATTTCCCGGAACACCTGTTACACCCTGTAGGTGCGACCCCTGCCGGAACTCGATAACCCCCTTATTAAAATCAGCGCGCGTACTCGGCCAGCCGCCCTGCAAATTAAAACCTCCCTGTCATAATATACCCTCATTAATTGTTTGTGCACATACACATCCATCAAATATTCAATATTTAATATCGAGTACGCTCACGTCTGCGAAATTTAATTTTCCGAAGTTTGGATAAACTGAATGCGGTTTCCAGTTGCTCCCGAATTATAAACTAACATTAGCGCCGGTCCCTTCCGAACAGGTCGAGTTAAATTGGTTTGTTCGGTGCACGTTGGTACTTGCGAATGCCGCGCGCGCCCCCTTTAAGATGTCAAACTTATTTCCGCGATTCTTGTTGTGACCGCACGAAAGGGCAATAATATCGGGCAACTTGCCGTGGTTGTCGTCGTTGGGGGACGATTGTTACGACTGTGGTTCGACTTGGAACAAAAAAAAATGACGCGACGTTCGAATCAAAGGAAATTAATATCGACAGTTGCATGTTTTGATGTTAGGCGGTTGAGTAGACCGTTCCAAAGGCTGACAGTGAGGTTGCACTGGCCAACAACTACACGAACTGATTTAATAATTAAGTTAAATGCTTGTGTGAAACCCATTGCGATGCCAGTACCGATTATTATACCGCTTATCGACGCAAAAGTACTTCGTCTTTATGTTGAATTTCAAATTTCAAATGAGGTAGCAGCAACGTTGGAAATGGTACAACATTTCCATTCAAAATCCATCTGCAAATTACTATATTAGTAATATACAGTATGCGCCAAAAGTATGGAATAAATTCAATAAAAACGAAACAATTATTTTTTGGGAAAAATCCTCGAACAGGTCGATTTTTAATTTAAAAATACATATTTTAGCGTAAAATGCGATTTTCAAATGTCATTTGTTTTCGAGTAATGACGTCATCGATTTTTTTTTAAACGGCAACACCATATTTTTTTCCTTGATTCTGAAAGATCGTTTAATTCTCTATCAGACAGTACTAAAATTTTGCCCTCTTACATAGGAAAGTTTTCGAGTAAATGACGATTGAATGCTAGAAAACGTAAATCAATTAAAATAAAGCAAAAACGTTATCAACTTTAGTTTTTCGAATTCCATAGTTCTTTTATGGATCACGTAGGTGAAAATCTTTGCAAAGTGTCATTGTCACACCGACTTTCTAATAAGTATTGTAAGCGACATAGAAATTATTATTCAATTTAAAGTATTATGGCACATTTAACTGTTACTCAAAGAATTGAAATTTTAATTCTTATCGGATGCGGGAATATGACTAGAACTCAGCAGGAAGTTTGCGATTTATTTAATGAAAAATATCCAGATCGCCCTATCAGCCAATCAACAGTCAGTAAGGTAGAGTCTAAATTTAATGAAAAATATCCAGATCGCCCTATCAGCCAATCAACAGTCAGTAAGGTAGAGTCTAAATTTAGAGAAACTGGCAATGTTGTAAATATTCCAAAACCTGGACGTCCAAGCATTAATGAAAATCAGAACCTGAACATTTTGATAAGTATGGTGGATAATTCTCATAATTCTTCACGATTGGTTGCATTAAACAATGACACTAGTCAGAGCACAGTGCTACGTATCTTGAGGAAGGAAAAATATCATCCCTACAAAATTCAACTTGTGCAGGAACTCAATGAAGATGATCCCGATCGCCGCTTACACTTTTGCGAAATTCTAATGGATTTATGTCAAGGAAATAAAAATTTACACCGGCAAATACTTTTTTCAGATGAGGCCACATTTTGTCTGAATGGTACAGTAAACCGTCAAACTTGCAGATATTGGAGTCGGGAAAATCCTCATTGGATGGCAGAGGCACATACCCAACACCCTCAGAAATTAAATGTGTGGGCTGGAATAGTTGACGACAGAATAGCAGGGCTTTTCTTCTTTGAAGGAACCCTTACAGGACAAAGATATTTAGAGTTTCTAGAAAATGACCTTGTTCCAGCCCTTGCAGTAATTTTTCCTAACGATAATGACCCTGACATCCCTGACCATACCATATGGTTTCAACAAGGCGGTGCACCTCCGCACTATGCGCGCCCTGTACGAGATTTTTTGGACAACTGTTTTCCTGGGAGGTGGATCGGCAGACGCGGACCGATAGAATGGCCTGCAAGATCGCCAGATCTTACACCTCTTGACTATTTTTTATGGGGATACTTGAAGTCAAAAGTGTACATTAATAAACCACGTAATTTAGGAGAACTTCAAAATCGCATTCGGGACGAAATACGCAGAGTTACCCCAGAAATCATTCATAATGTGCAAGAAGAATTTCTTCACAGACTTGCGCATTGTCAAGAAGTTGGTGGATGGCAACTCGAACATTTAATTTAAGTATAAAATTTAATCAATTGTATTTTATTTTACATACCTCAGAATTGTTACTTTTTTATGGATAAAATTTACGTTTTCTAACATTCAGTCGTCATTTACTCGAAAACTTTCCGATGTAAGAGGGCAAAATTTTAGTACTGTCTGATAGAGAATTAAACGATCTTTCAGAATCAAGGAAAAAAATATGGTGTTGCCATTTAAGAAAAAAAAAATGACGTCATTACTCGAAAACAAAATATGTATTTTTTAAATTAAAAATCGACCTGTTCGAGGATTTTTCTCAAAAAATAATTGTTTCGTTTTTATTGAATTTATTCCATACTTTTGGCGCATGCTGTATAAACAAATCGCTCAACAGAAACTCGTCTAACCGTTGCTATAGAATAGATACAGGTATACTGGTACAGAAAATAGAAGTTGTGCAACAGTAGATACATAAACAATCCCTTGCAATCATAATTACATTATGCAAACGCTCGAAAATATTGTTAAAGCTTTCAGAGCAAGCTATAAATCTTCGCAACACGACAAGCAGGACAGACGGACTCCAATATTTATCTGCAAGATACGATCTTGGTTTGCATATATAGCTGCATCCGGATTTAGTGTCTGAAAGCTTTTCTGCATTGAAAAAAATCACGTTAGAATAAGCCGAATCTACATAACACAAATATGGAAATACTTAATTAATAGATAACCGCTACAAAAGTCCATAAATAATGTATTAGCATATAATCCGGATTAGCAACTAGGTACAAGTGGAAACGCTAAATACACAGATTAAAATCTTGAAATGGATACACAGACTTATAAAAATATAATGGACTACAGCGTTGCTATTTGCGTCGGTTAATATGTGACCTAATAAGATAAAAATGTTATTTGTTATTCAGTTACGCATAGAACATGCTCGCTCTGTTATTTTTATTTCGCTATGCATTAAAAATGCTTGTAAGACATTTGTTTAATAACTAAATTCATATTTCTCGAAAACCGGGGGAGACAAAGACAAAAATTAAGGTAGCTCTAGGATAGGGAAATTTTATGCACTGAGAAATATACAATTTTGATATAAAATTGATTCAGAAGTAAATGACGCTCAAACAACCTTTTGCATCTTTATCAGGATGAAAAAGTTCGTATCTCGCATCCCATCTGCTATGATCTCTGGTGACTGGGAAATTTGTAATAGTATAGAAACAGTAAATGTTTTTTTGCAAGTATTTTAATAGTGTTTTATACAGCCTCAGCCAACTGACCCCTTCATATTTTTAAATGAAAATAATTTGGGTGCACCTATTATCAGATAAGACAACGTTTTAACTAGTTTTAACCATTCATAGACGTTACACATATAACTCAATTACTAGTGTATATAACAAAGGACTGATAGATTGCCTAAAAATGTGGAATGAAAGATAGAAAATTATTTTTCTTATCTTTCACTTCACACGTTCAACTAGTTTTGGCTAATTTGTCGATTCGCTAATAAACCTCTTTCAATCGCATGGACCAAACAATTCAACATCAGATATTTAAATTTTACTTCCCGTTCCTTTTCTTTTCTCCTCTTTCTGGTGCGCCATAAGGTTCTAATCTGGGGCCACTCTTATTTTTGCCTTGCATTAATGATTTCTCTGATGTTGTCTTATGTAATCGGCGCATGTTCGCTGATGATTTCAAGTTATACCCTGCTATAAACTCTCTGTCGGATTATTTGCACCTGCAATTGTATGAATGTAATCGTTTATTTGTCGACGATGTCATTAATTATTAATAAAAATAATAATGGCCTCAGATTCGATCCCTGAGGAGGCCATTATAAACAGCATACTGCCTGCTGTCCTACAAATTTGACTGAAGCAATTTTAGTAGGGATTCAACCAAAGTAATCAAGTTTTCTAATTATAATGTTACGGTCAACGCGGTGGAAAGCTCGAGAAGTGGGTGTACACTAAATATGAGAGTTACTTCAAAACACTCTGAATGCGAAACAAATTAACACTTAAACTTTAATACAGACTAGCCTGGCTATATAAGGGTCGAAATTCCCGTGTAAATATTTCAATAACTGGGATATTTCCGTGTAAAACCTAACTGACCTACGGTATGATTTATACATATCCGAAAACATCATTTATGCTCCACAGTTGGCACCACCTGACTGATTAATAACAGGGAAGTTCATGGCGATATCATCGGAAAAGAGTATGAGGCCTTGTGCATGCGCTGCAACTTTTATCGATAACACGTCTCCATGAGGTGGTAATAAAATAATTGCGGTTTATGTTTTATAATTCGGGTCTATGATCGAACACATCCAGTTAGCATTAACAGGCCTGTTAACGGTAACTGGTAGGTTAATCGGAAATTCGTATGATTGACACACCTGTCAAGTTTATTTTTCCCAGTTACTTCACTTTAGAATGGTCACGTGACCCAGTTATGAAACTGCTTAAAAGAACCTGCCGTTAAACGTACAGGGGCCTTTCATTGGTCAAATTTTAATTTTATTTCTACGACGTCTATTTGACATACCATTTTACTATTTATTTGCCTAGCACAGATCAAATTCCTAAAAGTTTTGACTGCCTACGTAAACTGTGATTCTTTCCTTAAAAAGTGAGATATTATTTATTAATTTTAATTCTAAAGCCAATTTATTAGATTGTAAATATTTCAATGTACGAAGCAAGTGTTTGTGAAATAGATTTCTTTCATAAAGGAATTTCAATACAAGATAAGTAATATTTTATAGTTATCCATTTGACCAGAAAAACAATTTATTTTATTGCAATTGAATAGCATGCATAGAAGTATAAATAAATAAATATTTGGTAAATTTCTAATAATAAGTAATATGGATTCTTTAAACAAGTATGAAATATATATTTTATCTTTTTTAAATATATTTTTATTATGTACTTCTAATGAATTACAGTAACACTGGTAGGCCATTTATACTATACTATATTGATTTAACCAAGGCGTAGTAAATAGTAATTAACACAGTTTAACATATTACATGCCTAAAGGTACATTTTTCATTTCCTACGAAAAATTAGAAATATATAATATTTCTGATCAATTTTATTAGTTCTCGCTTCCTGATGAAGTTTTCTGTTCTTTCTTTTTACATTCTGCTTCCACTCTGCAAGGACCTAATATACAAAAAAATTAAATAATTATTTCAATAAGTTATTTATGAAATATTAAACGTACCTATCGCCATAGTTGGCTTTTTTCCTATACCCAAAAGAATTTATATGTTTTACATTTTATATGTCTACATCCTTGTATTCATTAGGCTTTATTTTGCCTCCCAACAATATTTCATTACATTTAATGAAATTTAGCATTCTTTATATTGGTATTGGATCATGGGCCCTAATTTTCTTGCCACTTGTACCCACTGTTAAGTACCTATGATTTAAATTTGAATTGCGTTAGTTGACAATTTTTGACATTTGAGTGACAACAGACGTATGGTAAAAAATTAACTGCCATGACAGGGTTATCTGGCCATAATAACAGGCACAGATAACTGGCTGTTCGATCATAGCGATTTTTCCATTTCGGTTAAGAGCTCACTTATGCCCACCCAGGTATCGTAACTTAACTATCATCGGTTACGCTAACCTGAATGTTCGATCACAGGCCCGATTGTCTGGATTGCACTGCTGCTCGCGTATGAAAGAAGTTAAAGCCGCATTATTTAAAGAAAAATCCGCTTACATGTTAACAATCCTTAAACATGGTAAAATGCTTAAAAAAAATTAAAATGCGCTCGTCGCATTCCTATTTTGAGATACACGAATGAGAAATAACGCCTAGAGGCGTTACGGCTGTACGACGCCCTAAGGCATTATTAAGTATAGAAACGGCGAGTTACATAATAAGTAATGAAGAAAAAGCTGCATATCTGAGTTGTCAACAGAAAAATCCGAATAAAAAAGAGATGTGGAAGGCTTTGAGGCATTTAAATATAAGGCAAAATAAAAATATTAACATTCCTGCCAACTTAATGAATTGTGATGAAATTAATAATTATTTCCTATCAGTATTTAGTACACCTGATAATTGTCCTGAAACAATTTCATATTACGAATCTAACAGATTTAACGATACCTTGCATTTTCACTTCGATTTACATTGATGAGATAAAGAGCATTATTCTCGACTTAAATTCTAATCCAATTGGAGATGATCAAATTTCTGCATACAAAGGCAACTATTTACTTATATAACAAATGATAACATTATTTCTGAATATCAGTCAGGTTTTAGGAAGGGATTTAGTACTACTACATTACTGTTGCATCTATCTGATTGTATACTATCATTACTTGATAAGGGTATGGCCACTGCATTGGTGTTGTTAGACTTTTCCAAAGCGTTTGATAGTTACGGCTTCGACAATACATCTTTAAATTTATTTTCATCATATCTTAAAGGGCGGCAGCAGAGAGTTGTACTTGAGGGTTTGCACTCAGGCATAGGTAGTGTTACATCGGGGGTGCCGCAGGGGTCGGTTTTGGGTCCTGTTCTCTTTTTAATATACACGTCCGACATGTTTAGTAAAATAAATTCATCTCAAATGCTTGCGTTTGCTGATGATACTCAATTGTTTTTTCATTTGATCCTAGTGATACTGTTACGGCCAGTGCTTGCTTGAATAGTGATCTGTTGGCAATATCTAAATATTCTAAAGCTCATAATTAAAAACTAAATTTGAACAAGTACAGTGTCTTACTTTTCTGTTCTAAATTCAGAGAGCGTTTACTTTGAACTCAACTTGTGTTAATGCTTGATGATGAATTTATTCACTTAAAGCAATCTGCAAAAAATCTTGGCATTATATTTGATTGCCGACTTAGATTTCAAGAATATATATCACTGATACTTAAAAAAACGTATTTGGCTCTTAAACACCTCTACAGGAGTAGAAATATTATGACATTTGAATTGAGGAAGTCTCTGGCCGAAGTAACGGTTTTATCTTTTGTAAATTACTGTCTCATACTTTGCTTTCCGTGTTTGGACAGTGTAACAAAGTACAGAATTAAAAAAATTCAGAACTCGTGTTGCAGATTCGTGTTTGGTCCGAAGAGGTTTGATAGAGTATCAGCTAAAATAAAAGAGTTGCATTGGCTTAATATTGAAAATGTTTTTAAGTACCACATGTCTGTATTTGTGTATCATTTGTTTCAATCTTCTACTCCTTCTTATCTTCGATATCTGAATTGATTGTAATAGTAGCATTAAGTTGTTTTTGTTATGTTAGTTTTTGTGTTTTTTTGTACCTTATATTGGGTTAAGTAGAGTAGCGAAAACTAGACTTCGCCCAGATGTTGTGTGTTTTCTTTGTAAACACTAATAAAGACCTTTTATTATTATTATTATTATGGACGAAATAGGCGATACAGAATTAGGGCTCTTCCATCCCATTTTAGCAAAAACATTCATTCCTACCACTCGATTAAAACACTGGCCTTTATTAATTTTTAAGAAAAATCGTGCTGGTGCGTTTTCGTTTCTAGGTCCCAAGGCTACATACTTCTTATAGAATTATAAAAAATTGATAGAATTCTCTTGAATGTTATTTGTAACAGTAAAAGTTCGACTTCTTGTCACTGAATCAGGAATAGTAACTATCAAAATGGATTCCTTGTCCTCAACATCTTTAACATTTATTTTTACTAATTCGTCAGGTCTGCAGGCATCCGAAATTCCAATAATTAGAACTACCTAAGATATTTTTATTAAGTGTACAGATTTTACAATAATCAATATGTACAGAATTCAGAAGTATGTTTCATCATCATCGCACAAAAAATTGTATATTTCCGCTTGAGAAGAAGTTTTTGATTTCTTATGCTTATGTCCAACTCCATTCTCTTGGTAGCTAATGTGGATTTTAGCATCGAGTAAATCGACCATAATGATGTGTCTTTACTTTCTCACAAAAATAGGAGAGGAGTAAATTTTCTGAATATTTACAAATTTCCTTGGTCTTACACCATGTCACAAATTATATTACTTCTAGTATAATTTTTCTGGCAACAAACCTAAAGTTACAGTTTCTGCAGAATTTCTAATCTCTGATTCGGGATATCACTCTCAAAAAATAATACGACACAGCAGCGTTTTTTTCCCAGACCTTAGCATAGTTTTAATTTCAACACGACATTATTCCACGTGATACGGCATTTACAGACATTTACAATGACAAAACCGCCTCATTTCCTACAACCTAAAGGGATTAAAGGCAGAATTCGTCACCCCAAATCATATGATACCATATTCGTATCCAAACCAAATGAAAATAAATCAACCCTTTTTTATAAACTCGTAATGCGATTCGCATTTAGGAAATCATAAAGAATAACTGCTCGTTCTTAAACTAAGTCTGTTCCGTGTAGGAAACATATAGATCCTCATGAATAACGCCGCAAAAATAACAAATATGTCGTTCTTCCAGCTTATTATGCATCCCAGAAAAGAAAAATGGCAGTATTTTACATAATTTGACGTCTGAAATATACGCCCTTTAAATTTATTTAGGAAATTACAGTACCAGAGCGGGATCTCTATTAGTTTGGTTCACTAGGGCATTTCTTGGCAATGCCGAGAAAATAAGCAGGCTAATGTGGTGTTTGCATGTTAGTATTTTATCTTACCAAAAAATATTGGTATCATTTGAAAGAAACAAGAGAAACATGTATGCATGAGCAATTTTGGCAAATTCTGACCCAAAAATTCGTATTTTGTTTCAGAAAAATTGAATTCACATATATATAGCGATTTTCTTTAGTCCTTTACAATATAAAAAACCGCAACGTTCTATCAGTGCTATTTTTTTTCATAATCATGTTATATAAACTCATAAAATTTTGTCTCATCCAATATTTTGATATCTTATTACGTTTAGCAAATAGTAAAATGAAGATAAGTTATTAAAGTTTTGGAAGGAGCAGAATTTTTTAAATAAGTTTTAACTGTTACCAGCAAAAAAATTGCGACAGTCAGATAATATAGGTACACAAAAAATTATGAATATTGTTACTTATTTTAATCGTTCGTTTAAATGCTAGTCTGTTTTATATCTACTTAGTTAAAGTATGCAAAAAAAAATATTGAAAATATTGTTTCACTTAAGAAAACAAACAAATAAAATACAACATAGACACAAAACAAAATCGACGAACTTGAAAAGCACAATCAGAAATCAAATGTAGAAGCAACAGTGTTATAGTACGAACCAATATTCTTGGCAGGTTATCTCCCACATTATTGCGCTGGAGGACCGGATGGCCGGCCGCCTTCGTCTTGTAGAGGTGGGCCCCCGGACTCCTTCTCCACTCGGGCTCGACTGCGTTTGCGACTCTAACTAGAGGCCTCCTTGTCCCTTGTTCTGGCAAACCTCGTCGGTAAGAGTTTATTTTCTGGCGCTCTACAGGGTACGCAAAATGTAAGGAGCGACATCTAGCGGTCATTAGCTACTCCATGCTGGACGAAACACGTGCTGTACAAATAACGTTAATGGTTTTCAGTGGCCAACAAAAGTTATTTGCAAGTAAAAGGCTGGATATTTGAATCAACATTTCATAGTGTTGAACTAAAATAGTTTACACTTTGAAATTTTCTTTTTTTTTTGGTTGGAGAGAATTAATTAGAAATATTGAATTCAACAATTAGACATCGTTAAGTCAAACAAAATAACAGTTCGGTTAATATCGGTGTAATTTTATAACAAGCAATAATGAAAATAAGTCAACATTTTATTTTTTAGCGTAGTTTTATTTTAATCAACTTTGTTTTATTTCAAGATTCATTCGGCAACCATCAAAAAGTTATCTATGAAGTTGCTATTCAAAACTCAAAAGATGTACGCCACTGACTGACTGTGAATGACACAAGCCATAATTGAATTTCTGTCTTAAGTTGCATATCAAACAAATAAGTGTGCCTTAAGGGTGTTGGAAGACTTTCGGGGAACAGTTTTAACATAATACCGGCCATGTTTTTCGTTGGGGAGATTATTCGATAAGACGTTTAGGTAAAAAAGGCCCAAAATTGAATACCTTAAGGCCGCCGGGATTATTTTAAGCAATGGCTGTTTTAAATATAAAATCAAATCTGTTTTTTATTACGGAGGTTATTCGACGAGGGGCTTAGGTTAAAAAAGTTACAAAATTGATCAGTGCCTTATCGCCGCCCGCCCTTAATCCAATAAAACGGGAAACGGGATAAGTTTTTATTGGAGCAGCAGGGCGATTAACATAAAAATGGCCCCAAACCAAACACAATTTCAATTTCCATATTAAAGCGGGCGGAATCTTAAATAAACACGGTCGGACTTTTCCGAGCAGGAGCCGCCGTCGCCGCCGCAGCCATCGCCGCCGCAGGTCCATGAATTTTAACCGATATGTGACAAGTAATATCTGCAAAATACACTTCGGCGTCGACCACCTAATGCCCGAACGCCGATCCGGGGGCCGTGTCGAAGACCCAACAATCGCATAACTCAAACATAAACACTGGGGCTAGGAGTGGAGGAACTTCTACGCTGCCGGCAGAGGACTAGGCGGTGGACGCCCGTAAACTAGTCCAGCAGTCACCACTCGACAGGTAAAGACACCCTAAAGCAAGTATTAGATACATTGCTCTACGTGAACAATAGTCTGTTTGGAAATGAAAGAGAGTAATAAAACCCCGAGATAAGAACCGGCCATGGGCGTGGTAATATTTCGTTTCAGGTAATTATCGGGTAACACTAATGCTAACAAATAATGGGTGTACATTAGTATATTTTACTGGATACATCATAGGGCAGGAGCCAGTGTATTGTGACAGATCAATCCAGTCTTAGAGCTGAATATACGAAGACGTACTAGTGCAGTAGAGTAAAATTCGAATTGTGTTTAGTGACTATTGTGCCAGTGGATATAATATTGTTTGAGTAAAATGTCGAGCTTATCAGATTACGTACCTGCTAAACGCGTGAAAAGATCTGCGCTGTCTCAGAATGAGAAGATAATTATATTTACCACTTTGATGAAGACGCATATCGACAAATTTCTCACAGAAGCAGAATACGAAAAGTATCTGATGATGAAAGTCGCAGCAATAGTGGGTGTCTTCGGGGCGTGTCGCCGGCAGGAATTGTGTCAGATGACCATCGACAATATCGAATATTTGGGCACTTCGGTTGTTGTGACCATACCAGATACTAAAACGAAAGTGCCTCGGACTTTCAGTGTTGTTGGTGAATTCTATTTAAACTTTTTTAGAAAGTATATGGCACTCCGGCCACCCAACGCTGACCATAGACGACTTTTTCTTAAATATATGAAGAATAAATGTGTGAAGAATCCAGTCGGAATTAACATGTTTGGTAAAATGCCTGCCGACATTGCAGAGTTCTTGAATCTACCAAATCCTCAACTCTACACCGGACACTGTTTTCGTCGTTCATCGGCGACATTGTTAGCAGATTCTGGTGCAAATCTTACTACCATCATGAGACATGGAGGATGGAAATCTTCGAGGGTAGCTGAAGGCTACATTGAAAATTCACTGGTACAGAAGAAGGAAATTGCGTGCCAAATACTTCCTACTGCTGCAACTACTAGCAAGACCACCAGTACTACCAGTAGTATTTATACAGAAAATAGATGTGTCACACATGTTGACAGTAAAACCAACTTAAGTATGATGACTCCGCAGGGAATTACAATTTCAAATTGTTCTAATTTTACTATAAATGTTAATAGCAATAACTAGTTAAAATGTTGGTTTGTACTTATATAAAATAAAAAGTTGTTCATGAGTGTGTTAAAACGTTTTATTACTTTTGCAAAACAAAATTTAAATAAACATACTTACTTTTAACACGCGTGTAAAAAAATGACATTTTTAACATCAAAAATGACAATTAAAAAGCCCACTTTTAACAGTTTTGTAGAAAATAGTTATTTATGCAACAAGTACAAAAAGTAAGTAAGTGTTCATTGCACGCTATGTGAAATTGTCCAACGAGGCCATCAGGCCGAGTAGGACAACACGTCGAGTGCAATAAGCACTTTTTGTACGAGTCGGATACAATATTTTTTCTACGTTCATGCAAAAACCAAAAAATGTTATTTACATGACATTAAGTCTAGGAAAATGTGACGTCGATTTGAACGTTTATGTTTGTCATGAGGACAAAACGCTGTAGTAGAATGACAAATGAATGCAATACACATTTTATTGCACTAGTGCCATAAAGAACCACTTTTTCCACAAAATATAGTTCAATAAAGATTTGTTTTTTTTTGCATGAACGTAGAAAAAAGCCTTCTATGCATTCATGTAGCAATTATTCTATACTTACCAACTGAGGCTGAAATGTGCAAAATCGTTCAAATAATTTACACCCACGAGATACTTTGCCAGAGAATAACCGCATAACTCAAATATAAACACCAGAAGTTTTGCATACAAAAAGTTTGGCTGATACGAATAGAGAAGTGGGATTTCGTGTTTTGGATATGAAGAGACGAACAGTTATAAATTGGTCCAAAACAAGAACTCATTTTTTAGCTCGATATCGGAAAATCGGAGTTAGTCAATATAATACGGAGAGGATCAAGAAATGTTTATAAGAGTCGTACATGCGTAAAAATTAACAGATCAGTCATATATTTGACTTTCAAACTAAACTGTTTTTAAAAACACAAAAACAGTGCAGGTATGTGGAATTTTACAATCAAAAGCACGTACACTCTTTATAACAATTTTCAAATCTGTCTCACTTGCTTCTCTATATAGGGTGCTTCGCATACCAACCGACACAAAACAGGTGCATGTACAAAGTTTCACACAGGCGAAGTTACAGGCCTTCAAAGTGGGGCCAAATATTTCGGAAAAAAATTAATATCTCTGAAAAACTTTCACTTGGAGTAACCAAATTTGGTACATGAGTTAGGTTTATTATTCTTCTTTGACCATGAGTTCAAGTCATAGACCTTATAAATTATGAACCGGCCCTAGAGAGAGAGGTCCGCTGCCCTGATGTGTGCAAGAGGGATGAAGCTATTCCGGGCAAAAACAGATGTTGTATGACAGAAAAATATATAAACATAACCTGACAAAACTTTTCCTGTTACTATTGTTAATGATTTGTGTGCCTTTTGTGATGTAGTTGTGTTTATTAGCAATAGTTTTTAAAGACTCATAAACTATGGTGGAGTCGGTCTGTCACCGTAAATGTCATACGTCTGTCATCTACGGTTTTTGTTTTTTTTCGGCCAATGATCTGTGGGTTTTTGCCCGGACTAGCTCTATCTCTGTCGCACACATCTGAGCATCAACGATTTGTATAGGCAGAAAACGGTTTTGGGCGCGTCCATGATTTATAAGGTCTATGGTTCAAGTAAACTGAAACAGTATAAAATGTTCATTTAGGGTGGGTCACCCCTAAAACTATTCTAAAAGTTTTATCCATTGATCGAATTTAAAAAGAATTCCACTCAGAATTTAATTTAAAAAACTTTTTGCTTTTCTTTTCAAGAAAAAATGTATTAATTAAAACAAGATTTTAGTAGCGTTTATTAGAAGAAATCAAAAAGTCAGTGTCAGTAGTAGGCTTTGTCTAAAATTTTATAGTAATAAAACTATACAATTAAATACAAATAAAAAAATAAATTAAAACTAAAGAAATTGTTCAAAATGGGCACTTCTGAAATTGAAAATTGAAATTTACTCTGTCTAATAAATGATGATCTTCTCGGTATTCAGTTGGCGAGAAATAAAAACAACCCTTCAATGTTTCTTAAAGAAAATAATCAATTTTTTGAGGTCTGGCGATCGTGGCGACTAATTTTGATGACAATTATTTTCACGTTCTAATCATTTATTTGGAAACTTAAAATTCTCTAACAGTAGCACTAAAATAAGACGGTGACCCATTAGGCATAAACCAAAACTGTAGTCTAAGTTGCAACGGTAAATCTTGGATTAAATCAGGGAGATCAATAACTCTTGCACTTTTTCGATGTGAAATGGATGTTTGTAGAAGATTACGTTTAAAGTTCTTGACAATCCAGTTTCTCGAGATAAACGTTTACTACTTATTAGCGGTTCATCTTCACCTGTTTGTAAAATATTTTCCTTATCTTGCACCCTTATTCACTAGGACGTTCTCGGATATTATTGAAAAACATTCTTGTGTCTCGCACCCGTCTTTCAACACTAGAAAATATTTCTCTATGGGGAACCACTTGATGTCGAAATCTCCTACTATATTTTTCCGCACTTCTTCTACAGTTTCCTTCACAAAAACCTAGGACAAGTAACATGTCAACTTGTTCGTTAAATGTAAATTTCCAACAACAAACATTAGTATATAGCAGATATAAAATAGTTTTATTACTGTTAAATTTTAAAAATAAAGCCTACAATTAGCTTTTTGTTTCTTCTAATAAACACTATTAAAATCTTGTTTTAATTAATGTATTTCTTCTTGAAAATTTAACAAGAGTAAAAAAGTATTTTAAATTAAATTCTGCGAGGGATATTATCATTCTTTTTAAATTCTATCAATGGAAAAAAGTTTGGTATAATTTTAGGGGTGACTCACCCCTAACGAACACCTTGAAGTGTTTCAATTTACTTGAACTCATAGTCAGAGAAGACCAATAATAAACCTAAATCATGTACCAAATTTGGTTATTCCAAGTTAAAGCAATTCAGAGATATTATTTTTTTTTCAAAATATTTGGCCCACTTTGAAGGCCTGTGTGCAATTTTATATGGGTAGTTCTCACCAGATATAAATAAATTTGATTTCAAATGAATCTTTACTTCTACTTTTAATCATGTTTAGAATACAAAGGTTTACATACTGGTCACGCACTTACTCATTTTTGTTCGGAAAAATTCAGTTCTTATAAAATGCACTAATCACGGAGTTGATAATAAAATCACGCAGGTGAAAAATTGTTATATTTTATAATATTTAAGAGATTTAAATCTTTAGAAGCACTTTAGTCAGGGTATTTTAAATAAAAATGTTTTTATTATTTTTTATTGTCACCTTAAAACGTTTTGATGGCTTCTAAATCTTCTGAAACCACAACGGTCTTTTCAACACAGTCGTTACATTTCCTCTCTAAGCATTCATTTTTTAAAGGTTCGCTTGTATAACAACAATTTGCACACAGCTCTTGTCCTGTGTTTTCTTTACTAATGTTAACAGCTTTTAACTTTTTTTTATAAGCAACGTTATATTGAAGTGTGTCATGCAGAGGCAAGTATTTTTTTCTTCGACTTTTGATTGAATAATTAAAAAAGGTCGCATTATGCAAAATGTTGCATAGCTAATTGTAATATTACAAGATATCATAAACAGTTCTTATTTTGTCTTCTATTTTTCGTTTATCACTCTCGCTCGCTCGTTACGCTTTTCCTCTTGATATTGTATAGGACCGTCTTTTATATTTTCCCGAAGCTTTCTCATTGCCTCTCTGTTTTCTTTTTTGCTCTTCATGTTTAATATTTGTTGTTTTTTTATTTGTAGACTTTTTTAGAACCGTGTTCTAAAAGTATTGCTTTAATTACCAATCTCACTTCCGTGAAGATTTTCTCCCCTCCGTGAATACGCCAATTCACGGAGGTGATGTACACGGAAGTGAGAAATTTTTAAGTTTTTATCTAATATTTGGTTTTGGCTTAAATAAGGTATACCTATATGTATTTAGAATGAGTTGGTACAAGAATTTCTCTTAATTTTTAATAAAAAAAAAATAATAAATAATTTGGCGAGAATGTCAAATGACCCACGCGCCTAGTATAAATATTTGATCCCAGAGAAGCGTTGTTTTACCTTCAAATGCTGCAAATACGTAATAATTTTAGATTTACGATTTAAAATTGAAGTCCGTAAAACGTATCAGTCTTTATACTGCCCTCTTTTGACCTACATCATAATTAAAGTTATAGACCGTAAATTTGAAAAAATAACTTTTTAAAAAACTTTAACACCTTATGTTGGATCTTCAAATATTTGTTATTATCGACAATACTACTGTTGATCGCAGAATATTGTTAGTTTAAAAATAATAATAAGCGATACACTATATAACTATCATAGAGAACAATCACGGAGGTGATAATTTTGTGCTTTTTTGCAATTTTAGAACATTTTTATTTTATAATTACACTTAAAGATTAGTATCCTTTGAATACATGGCTCTTATGGTACATAAAGACTTTTATGAATCAAAATATAATTTTATATTGTTTTTTCATGTGAAGATCCACAAATATTCACCCTCTACATGCACCTGCTCTGGTCGGCTCTTATGTGGAACACCCTATGTACCTTCAGTCTAGGTCGTCTCAAATGACTGTAAATCTACAGTGCTTTCGAAAAGTAACGAATAAATTCATTATTTTTGAAATTGAAAAGTTTTCGAACAAATCCCCTGGCACGTCAATTTTGTTTTTAAAAGAGGCACTTTTTGACATACGATCCACATTTGTGACGTCATCGTTGTTCGAGATATGACGTCATCGACAATTTTTTTAAATAACAACCCCCCAATTTTGACCATGTCATTTGAAAGAGAAAAAAATTGTCGATGACGTCATATCTCGAATAACGATGCCAGGGGAATTTTTCGAAAACCTCTCAATTTCAAAAATAATGAATTAATTCGTTACTTTTCGAAAGCACTGTATACTCCCAGTATTAAAATACAATTTCGAAAGACCCGTCACAAAATGTAGACAACTTGTCTAGATTTACGTGTTTGTATTTGTAATTTCATTTTAAAATATGCCCGCTATTTCTGGAACAGATTTCTTAGTTCTGAAATAAAAGCGTCTAGCTCGCTGAAATCTTCAAACGAGACTAGACAGCTAGCGACGTCCGAGGAGCGATATTCCTCTTCCAATACAAACTACAAACAATTCGTCGCCCTTTAGGGCGATATCCAAGGCAAACAACTTAAATTCCCCAGGTATAATCCGGCGCTGTGTCCCTCTCTCGCTGATAAAGCACCGGGTGATGTCCGCTGCGAGAACTCCGCCGAAGAATCGGAATTATTTATAGAAGAACTCAGAACTCGGATCGTGACAGGGTTAAATTCGTAAAGGAACATTTCAAAACACCGTTCAGGCCGAGATATAACTTCGGGAAAAATTTATAAATGCCGCCGGCGAGCGGAGGTAACTTGGGAGCGCCAAATTGTTGCTGAATATTTAATATCGCGAGGTTAATAATTGAGCGACCGTGTATTCCTTATATTCTTCAAACGGTGGAAAGTTTTAGCAGCCCCGAATTGTTGTTTCTGAAGTTTAACTCCTTAATTTATTAAAAGTTGCAGGGTACAAATAAGAATAAACTTTGACGGGATCATTGTCTGATTAAACAATTGTGAGCTGAGAAACTTCTCTGACGTAGCTTTGAATTCAGCGAACTGTATGGCTGTTCTCTTTTTACGCGGTGTGACAGAAACGTTAAAATTAACAAAAACGCAAGAATTGGATACTTATATTGCAAAAAAGTTATGTAAATGAGATTTTCCTGTATTTAATACACTCTGGCTCTCTTTATACGTTTTACACAAAACGTGTTAAAATTAGTTTTATAATAAAATATGCTGAATCTGTGTAGTATTTACCAACAATGCGTTAAAAGTACACCATTTCGTGTAAAGTTAACACATCTCTGTACTCTATATCCTTACTTCTCACTGGGTGAGCACAACTGCGCAGTCGCAGTGCGTCAACTGTGCCAGGACGCACATTTTGGTCGTGTCACGTTGTTGTGTTTAGTCAATTCTCGTCCGCGGTGTTCAAATGGAGAATATTTACATTAAAACTAAAGTTTGATCAAAGAAAAAGGTAAGTACGTACCTAACTATAACAAGAATATTAGAGATTTACAAAAATTCACTCTTAAGCTTTGTTGCAGCTGAAGTTTTAGCAGCCCCGAATTTTTGTTTCTGAAGTTTAACTCCTTAATTTATTAAAAGTAGTAGGGTACAAATAAGAATAAACTTTGACGGGATCATTGTCTGATTAAACAATTGTGAGCTGAGAAACTTCTCTGACGTAGCTTTGAATTCAGCGAACTGTATGACTGTTCTCTTTTTACGCGGTGTGACAGAAACGTTAAAATTAACAAAAACGCAAGAATTGGATACTTATATTGCAAAAAAGTTATGTAAATGAGATTTTCCTGTATTTAATACACTCTGGCTCTCTTTATACGTTTTACACAAAACGTGTTAAAATTAGTTTTATAATAAAATATGCTGAATCTGTGTAGTATTTACCAACAATGCGTTAAAAGTACACCATTTCGTGTTAAGTTAACACCTCTGTGCTCTATAGCCTTACTTCTGGTGTCATTTTGGTCGTGCCTCGATGTTGTACTCAGTTAATTCTCGTTGGCGGTGTTCAAGTGGAGAAAATTTAAACTAAAGTTTCGTCAAAGAAAACGGTAATACCTACCTAAATATAATAAGTCAAAAATATTAAGGGTTTACAAAAATTCACTCTGAAGATTTAGATTCCATTCAGCATTAATAATATTAAGTAATATTGAAGAAGCAGCATTTTAACCTGAAAAAGGATTCCATGTAGAATTTTGACATAAGCTTATTATGTTTTTCCAAATAGGTACAGACACAATGAAGTTTTGAAATAGTAATTACTTACTTGAAAACGAAGCACTTTAACGAAGTGTAACAGGAGTACTTTTTCCGAGTACTTATTTTTTTAAATTTTGTAATAAAAAATTCAAAAATAACTTTACGCTATAAATTGCCAACGTAAAGTTATGTGAAATTACAGACAAATTTCTGCATCTTAAAAAATAGGTAACTAATTTTACTATCGATTAATGTAGGAATTGTCCACGAAAAGTCTCCTGCAGAAGATTCCGTGTTGCAGGGTTTATCACAGCCAAATAAATATAGACAAATCGTCTCCAGATAAACCTACGCTGGCAATCGTTTACCTGTTGTTCGTTCGAGATTTATAGGGTTTGAATGTTTATCAGAATCGCAGAAATATTAGCAGTATTAACCCCCATTATCTTACCTTTATTAAGAGAAATAAGGGTAGAATAATGCCGCATGATAAATGTCCCTGTGGGGCGTATAAAATATGAAGAATTTCAAATATTTCCGGCGATGTTTAAGGTCACGCGAGCTTGCGGCTCGAGGTTCTGATTAACTTCCTAAAATTATGGTAGGCAACAAATGCGGAATGATCAATTACTCGCCGTGTTGGTCTCCGAGGCTAAATGCAATAGTACAAATTTACGATCGTTTTTCATTTCTCGTTCTACGACGTTCGTATCTCAAAAATACTCGTATACCGCAATGGTGAATGTTTAACAAACACTTATACAGTATGCGCCAAAAGTATGGAATAAATTCAATAAAAACGAAACAATTATTTTTTGGGAAAAATCCTCGAACAGGTCGATTTTTAATTTAAAAAATACATATTTTAGCGTAAAATGCGATTTTCAAATGTCATTTGTTTTCGAGTAATGTCATCGATTTTTTTTAAATGGCAACACCATATTTTTTCCTTGATTCTGAAAGATCGTTTAATTCTCTATCAGACAGTACTAAAATTTTGCCCTCTTACATAGGAAAGTTTTCGAGTAAATGACGATTATAGTCTGTTTGGAAATGAAAGAGAGTAATAAAATCCCGAGATAAGAACCGGCCATGGGCGTGGTAATATTTCGTTTCAGGTAATTATCATAATTTTATTTTATAAAAGAAATACCAACGCTAAACAAAATTTTAAGTGAACTTTCAGAGGATAACAATTTGCCAAAAATCAGTAGAAGCAAATTATGGGCCGTCTTACGAGAGTTGAATTTTTGCTGGGAAAAGCAGAACAGGAAGTCAGTTCTTATCGATAAAGATGAAATTATTTGTTGGCGAAGATCCTACTTAAGATCAATTAGAAAATTCCGTGACGAAGGGAGGAATATTTATTATCTAGACGAAACTTGGATCAACGAGGGATATACTGTAACAAAAGCATGGCAAGATAAAAATGTAAAAAGTTTTCGACAAGCATTTTTGGATGGACTTTCAACAGGGTTCAAGGCACCTTCAGGTAAAGGGCGAAGATTAATAATGACACATATAGGTAGTACTTTTATTTGAATCTAAAAATACAGGTGACTATCACGAAGACATGAACGCAGATGTTTTCGAAAAGTATTTTACACAGATGTTGGATCTTATTCCTCCGGGGTCTGTAATTGTCATGGATAATGCCAGTTACCATTCACGGCAGACCGAGCGGACGCCTACGACTGCTTGGAGGAAAACCGATATAATTCAATGGTTATCCGGAAAAAACATTTCTTTTGAAACGAATATGGTGAAAAAGGAACTTTTGACACTTGTCAATCTTAATAAAGATCAGAAAAAATATGTTATCGATGAAATGGTAACAAATCGCCAAATAACGGTACTACGGTTACCACCTTATCACTGTGAACTTAACCCAATCGAATTAGTTTGGGCGCAGCTAAAAGGAGATGTAGCGCGAAATAATACGACGTTTAAGTTAAGGGACGTGAAAATTTTGTTAAAAAATTCCTTGGAACGAGTAACTGCAGATAACTGGCAAAGATGTATATCATGTACAAAAAGAAGAGGAGAAAATGTGGGAACTCGATAATTTAATTGACGTTACTGTGGAACCTATCGTTATCAATCTAGGAAACGAAGAGAATTCATCAGAATATTCATAGGATTAATTTTAATATATCTACCTACTTTTTTATTTTCTTTATTGTACATTTATACAACACTACATTTACTCACCATAATTTGAATTTACAAAATGCATATATTTTTGTGTGGAATCAAAGTCTATTCATTAAATTTAAATAAATATTTTGATAATAATATTGAATAATTTTATTTGAATTACTAAAAACCCTCTTAACCCGGTTATGATGCTCATGTTTTGAAATGCTGTTTTTATATTGTTTACTTATAAAAGAAATGGACCGAGAAATTGAAGCGGCATAGACAAAGACGGATTGATGGGGATTAAATTTTAGCTACCTGTTACAATTTAGTACGGTTCGATCACACAAAGTTTTTTTAAAAGTACACCTCATCTATACCGATAATACATAATATAAAAATATTGAATATAAGCAACAGTACTACATTTATTTACGATTTGCATACATAATAAGCTTTTATTACTCTCTTTCATTTCTAAACAGACTATAAATATGATGTTATATTTATTATTATTATTATTATATTTGAATTTAACAAGTTTTGATAACGACATAGAACATATTGCTGTGCCGAAGGCAGCGCGCCTGGCAATGGCAAAGCACAACTCCTTTTTGCGCTTTTCATTGGTGCAAATTAAAAAAAGTATCAAGTCGACCGCAAACATTTATCCGTCCGTTGCCATCGCACATTACTGAATTAAACGGCAGCAAGTGCGGTTTTATGAATCGCGAGCCGGACAATGTGCCTCAACGACCGACGTAAGAACAAAGCGACGCATTCATTCATTAATTCGACGTAAACACTTTAAACGTCGGACAACACACGCCCGCATGTTTCAATTGCACCAGAGCGGACAAAGAAGAGGAAAAACATCTGTACCAATTAATTTAATCGTTTATTTGTGCAAAGATGGGTCGACACCCGGGCCGCTGGAGGTTTTTACGGTCTTAGGCGGTACCGCTTTTAAGCAGATTAAAATTAAGATTTTGCTTTCGTTGTTATTGTGCAGTGGGATTCTTGAGGCGACGGAGCTGAACTTGCGGAATCTCACCCGAGTCAATACAGTCAAATGTTTGAATATGAATTATAAAAAATATTGCTAATAATTTGATATATAGTGCGTCTATAAAGTAACGCGTAAATTCTTTATTAGCTAAGAATATAAACAGTATTATTAAAAATTCCCGAAACAGGTCAATTTTTTATTTTAATTTACTGTTTTTTCAAAAAATAATTTAATATACAGAGTGACCTACCTTTGAATCGTTATCACCAGCCTTTTTAATGGAACACCCAATTTTCCCCCATTTCCGGGTTTCCCTTGCTGAGTTGTTTCAAACTGGTACAGGGTGGACAACAATACCAAAGGTGTTTATAAATACAGTTATAATGTTTCTGTCAAATTTTCATCAAAAAAATATGGACCAGTATTTCTCACAATATCAGTCCACACATTGACCTTTTGTGTTCGTTGCGTATGGTATTCTTGCATCCAATGTGCATTCTCATGAGACCAACAACGGATGATTTGCCGATTAACATGCCCGATCGAATAAAATGTTGCTCGTCGGAAAATAAAACGATAGCAATGAAATTGTTATTTCAATTATTATTAAGGTGCATGGTGCGCAGAATTCAGTTCTTCGGTCAACGACATCTTCAGCCAATTCATGAATCAGACGTAAGATCTCTAATAAACGTGTTTGGGGTGGTTTTTAATAGTTTATTAAGTACTTGTAATAACAATACGTAATTTAATTTAATTTTTAGTACATTTATTCATTTGTAAATAACCTGTAATTTTGGTATTGTTACTCACCCTGTGCCAATTTCAAGAAACTTGTGATACGTTTTTGGAATCAGCTTAGCAAGGGAAATACGAAAATGGGGGAAAAATAGGGGGTTCTATTTAAAAAAACCGGTGATAATGTCATTACCCGAAGGTAGATCACTCTGTATGATAAACATTATTTGAAAAAACACTAAATTAAAATCAAAAATCGGTCTGTTTCGGGAATTTTTAATAATATTGTTTATTTAGCTAATAATGAATTTATGCGTTTCTTTATGGACGCACTGTATAGTGATTTTGTTGTTATACCGTGACTTCGGTAACTGGTCGCTGCCAGTAACAGAATTAAAGTGCACATCTCCAGCTGGGATCCTTTGACTTGCCCTTGTTGTTCTCGGACCCCACCCATAAAAATTTGGATGTAACTGAAGTCGTTCGTTTGAAAAATGACGCAAAGTACTGCTACAAATACCAAATATATCATCCAGATTTGGTTTCTATAAACAAAAAAATTCACCTGATAAATTGTCCGATATGAAATATATTTTACTACATTCTTTTCTCAATATTCGTCTTTTCTCAGCTATAATTTCCCAAGTTTACGCGTATAGGCTAAGAGTCACCCTGTTTAAGGTCGTCCTTCAAGTGAACAATACCTGATAGATAGGTAACAGTTAATCCAGTTAGCTGCAGTATTTTGCATTCGCTTTTTTAAAGGACGATTCCGTTAATTCTTAATTTTCTCTATCCACTCTTAAAATATTTGTACTTAGTCACAGTTAACTGTGTATATTCGTTTTACTTCGGTGCCTTTGAATATTTGCAGGTGGCATAAGGTAACATTTCTATTATTTGCTTAACTCTGTATTATTCAGTTCTCAAATGTCTAAAATTATTTTTATTTGTAGAAAACACTACTTTAAGAATAAGGCGCCCTTAATATGTTGTACAGAATTTCACTTATAGTAACGATCCTATTAACAGAAACAGTGCTTCGTGACTAACCGCCCGCGCCCGTTCGAAATTAACATAAACCGCCCAAATACATACGTATGTATAATATGTAAAAGATATTTACCCAGCTAATTTAAAACAAACAGAGAGGAAGTATAGGAAATTACCGAAACAATGGCGGAGCAAAACTGATTGTATTTTTAGAGCTTGTCTAAGTAAACGGCAGTGTATTATGTCATCCGCTTTGCGAACATGCTAACTCATGTTGATCAAGTGATCTGGGCCGGAGCCATGCACAGATGTAAGCGTGGAGAAGAGGATTAATTTTAGTGCGGTTGGGAAGCAATATTCTACACTAAGAAAACAGAGTAAATAGTATTTTACTGCCGGATAAATATAGAAGCTTTATGGTGTTAGGGATTACGAAGTGCAGGCGTGTAGTAGAGGATTACGACAAAAGGACAATGTTAAAAATAGCCGATTTTTGGCTTACCCGGGGGAACGCATAAATCATAAAAAAATCAATTGATTATTGTTAATTAACTTTAGAAATGGCCCAAAAATACGTCAGATAGCTGGGGAAATGCCGCTACTACCCCTAAACCTATATAAACTACCCTTAAATAGCTTTAAATGGATAATCATTAATTATTGTTATAAAATTCGTGTAAAATGAAAAAAATTCTTGAAAATGATTTGAACAGACAGTATGTCAATATAAAAAGTGATAAATGACTGTAAAAGTGCCCATTCAATGGCGAAATAGCGCCAATTGTTCTCACTTTGCGAGCGCGTACTGAAAAAATGGCAATTTATCCTTGCGCCCATTTTTCAGGTCGCAATAGTATAAATGAACCTTAAAAGTGATTTAAGCATTTATTTCATTCTAAACGAATTTTACAACAATAAATAATGATTATCTATTTTAAGCGATTTAAAGGCAGTTTATATAGATTTAGGGGTGCAATTAATATTTCCCCACTTACTTAATGTACTCTATTATCAGTTTTTGCATTTTTTGACAGTAATCTATAATTTTTTTCTAGCAATAGGCGTTCCCTTGAACATTTAAGCATTATCTATTTTTGATGTCGAAGTAAGCTCACCAATAGCTTTTGAAAGTCGTTTTTTTAATTTTTAGAAGTGGAATTGGACATTTTGACAGTTATTTATCACTTTTTATATTGACATACTGTCTGTTCAAATCATTTTCAAGCATATTATTCATTTTACACGAATTTTATAACAATAATTAATGATTATCCATTTAAAGCTATTTAAGGGTAGTTTATATAGGTTTAGGGGTAGTAGCGTAGTATTATCTATTTAAAGCTATTTAAGGGTAGTTTATATAGGTTTAAGGGTAGCAGCGACATTTCTCCAGCTATCTGACGTATTTCTGGGCCATTACTAATGTTAATTAACAATAATCAATTGATTTTTTTATGATTTATGCGTTCACCCGGATAAGCCAAAAATCGGCTATTTTTAACATTGTTCTTTCAGGATTGACTCTTTAGCAAAAAAAGGACGTTAATGATTGTTAGGTCGATGATCCTTCAAAGAGAAGTAAAACTATTTTCCAATGTTTAAAGAATCATTGCAAATATAGACTTTTAACATGGCATCTCCATTACCTATGCAAACTTTGATATTTAAGAAATTTTTAGTGAACCTGCACACTGAAAACTTTAAATTGTTCTATTACATGGAGGTGACCAAAATAGGGAACACTTTTTTGGAGGCCGCTACGTTCCAACGACGTTTTTGCATTTTATATAAATACGTTTAAACCAGTGTGATTACGTGGCGAAAAAAAAGAAACTGAAGAAACACAGAAAGTTTACTAGATATACTTGTCTTTGTTTCATGTGTAGCTCGGTCTCTTTCCTATATATTATTCCTGCCTTTATATCGTTTGTCCTGTTATATTTAAGAAAATAAAAATAATTATAATAGTGTAGCATATAGACATGTAATATAGAATTAGAATAATCCTAAGGTATAAAATCAGAACGATTGATTAGTTCACTGTCACATATGGATGTTACAGACCTATAAACAAGCCCAGCTAAAAAAATTGATATTAAAAAACAGTTCAAATAATTCTGTAAATTTCGCCAACCAAAAAATTATGTATGTATCCCTCAAAATTTGTTTTTACCTGAAACCAATAATTATTAATAGACCTACGGAAAATCATACAGTACTGATGATTAATAATATTTTTAAATTTCTATTATTAAATCACGACCTTAAACATACATTTGAAGTCATATACACCTAAAATGTATACTTAAAATGACAGAAACTAAAGATCTAACTTTTTAATTGCCTTCATCAAACAAATGTAATGGAACTAACCCATCAACTCTCCGGCAACGTTACAATAACGTTATTTCGCCACTTTACCTTAATTCGACATAACCTCATATCTCGCGCATTTCTATATCTACTGTATGTATACAATGAGTTTTAAAATAGTGTCTCCAGAAGAGAAAAAAGGTATCTGTTTCTGTGTCGTTCCATACCAGTGGAAATATAACGGACTATTATTATGGCCTGAATATATAAATTATTCTCAAAAAGAAACTTTAAAACCCAATTCCCGAAGACACATGGTCTTCGCTCAGGTGTATATTAAAATTCTCAGAATTAGGAAATTTTAAAAATGCTCTTCAACTCGAAAAACAGTAATGTTCAAGAGTTGTTATTTAAGTTTTCTATAAAACGTAGTCGAATGTTGAAAAGTCTTTCTACGAGGTTTTTTGTTGCTACCCATCTTACACACATACACAGGATAAAGCTAGTAATAAACTATTATATCTCTAGCGTCAGAAGGTTACAAGGTGGTAACAACTACCATAAGGTTTGCTAAAGGTCCCCAATAAGTCACCAAAACTATTACAAAGACTTTAAATCTACTGCCACAAACTGTATTAGACATAATTAATTGTCTTAAAAGAGTTTTTTGTTACTTTTGGTCAAGTATATACAATCTAGCATTTCTATTTTAAGTTGTCGGAAAAATACTTTCCAAGGACAAACTCATACAAATTACATCATCCTAAGCAGCCAAAAAGAAAATAGTACGATTATAAAATTTTACTTTGTTTGACATCAAAATAACGCCGTCGATATCAACTTCGCTCACACAACTTCCTACTTAAGTTTTTCAGGTATATGAGTTAAGATGACACACATTTCGGATGAAAAATTACTCGGTGGCGTTTTTCGCCGTCAATAACCGCCGCTCCCACCGAGCCGGTCCAAGTTTAAACCGGGCCCATTCCGAATAATCAAAAAAGTTGGCTTGGCCGTAATTCGACGCGAAGACCTTTAAATATTTTATATGCCCGGAGGCGGCCGGGGCTCGGAAATAAAAATAATTGACATAATCTTCATCACTTAACCCAAAGAACCAGCCGCAGAGACATTTTTTACGACCCTCCAATTTTTACCGCCCCGCAATAAATGTTAAAAGTCCCTCCAGGCCCATATTGTTCCAGCGAGGCCGCCTTCCGTTGCCGGTCTCGCCGAGCGTTTTTGCGTTGCGTGTGTTTTTATTTTTAATTTTCTATCGGGATGTCTATAATAAATTTTCTTCGGTCGGAACAACTGGGGAATAATAAGTAAGATGTTAGAGTGTAGTTGGGAACTATACATCTCCGTTAATTGGATAATGGGGATTCTCAGATGCTTCCGGCGACCTGGAAGCCATTGGCGTGCCCGTAAAAACTTCTCAGAGCTTACGGACTCGGCATCGATGTAACTAAAAGAAAAAACGTCGAAGTCTGATCTCTTTCACGATTTATGTAACGTTAAATACATAAATTCCTAAAATGCATTTGCATTTCATGGAAGAAAAGTGTTGTTTTATTCCTAATTTCAGGAAGTAAACTGTCACTTTTATTCCTCGGGAGAATATTATTCTGCACTTCGTATAGTCAAACTGCTGTTTAATTGCCTATTTTTATAAAGTGCCACTTTTAATTGTCGCATAAAAAATGCGCTTATGTTCCGTAAATATTATGTTGGATTTCATGAAATAAAAGTGTTATTTTATTTTTAATTTCAGAAAGCAAAGTATCTTTTATTCCTCGGGAGAAAAAAATGTGTCCAGTAAATATTGCTCTGCATTTAATAAAGTAAAAGTGTGTTGTTGTGTTCCCCAATTACATTCACATACCCAAATATTATTTTGCACTACATCAAGTGCTCTTTTATTGCTTAATTTTATGAAACAAAGTGTCACTTTTAATGATCATGCGATTAATCCTCGAAAAAATTTAAGACGCGCTTCCCGTAAATATTATTTTTCATTCCATGAAGTACAAGCGCTGTTTTATTCTACAGTTTCATAGTGTAAAGTGCTACTTTTAATCCACAGAAGAATAAAAGATGCGGTTTAGATCCGTGCGTATTATTTTGCATTACATTAAGTACAAGTGCTGTTTCATTTTATTATAAAAGATGCACTCCGTATGCATTATTTTGCATTTCATGAAGTAAAAGTGTCGTTTTATTCCACAGTTTCCGACAGTAAAATGTTATTTTTACGATGCACTTAAGTCTCGTAAATATTGCTTTGCATTTCATGAAGTACTAGTGCTGTTTTATCACACACATAACACTCAGAAGAATAAAACATGCACTTTACTTTCGTATGTATTATTTTGCATTTCTTGAAGCCAAGTGCTGTTTTATATTTTATTATAAAAGATGTACTTTAGGTCGATATGTTGTATTTTGCATTTCATAAAATAAAAGTGTTGTTTTATTCAACAGTTTCCGGTAGCAAAATGTTATTTGCAGAAAGTAAAGTGCTATTTCTAATACCCAGAACAACGAAAGATGCACTTTACCTTCGTATGTATTACTTTGCAAACCATAAAGTACAAGTGCTGTTTTATTTTATCATAAAATATGCACTTCAGTTTCATATATTGTATTGTGCATTTCTTGAAGTTAAAGTGAGAGCAAAGGCTCTTTTGAATCCTGGAAATAATAAAAGATGCGTTTTAGTCAGAGAGACATTATTTTACACTATATAGAAACATTTCCAGGAAGCAATGTGTCACTTCAAGTGCTGCTTCGCTTCAGTCCCCATAAATCTTTTTAAGCTAATCAATTGATGGTGTTTTATTCTCTAGTTTCAAGTATTGGCACTTTTAATCCTCGAAATAAAACATGCACTTTAATTCCGTAAATAAGGGTTTCTTTAGAACTTCATTGACTTCAAGTGTTGTTTTATTCTTGAACTTCAGGAAGTTTAAAAAATATTAAATTGTAAGTGACAATTTGCACACCGTTGCAAATTTCGCTACGCTGCTACAGACTAAGGACATGCACGTTGCGTTTAAAGACCGAACCGCTTAAAAAGGTCTCAGAATTACATCCACCACAACGATATCGCGTTGCAGTGATTACACAGGCCTTAAACTTGGTAATGCAGCAGGACCGGTCCGGCGGAGCAGGAAGCCCCGATTCGACGAGCTGGAAAAGTGAGTCACTCACCTTCAGAAAAAGCGACGGATCCGACCAGCACCAGGAGGCAGACCGCAACGTGTAAACTCGTTCCAGCAGACATGGTGAACTCTTAAGCCAGTTTGTGTGAACTGCACAAGTGTTCCACGGACCTGAAACAAGAAAAAATCGTCATCTGCGGTTCATTCAGCGGTATTTTATCTGCGATCGCTTCATTACCATTCAGGTGTCCGCTGGCACGCTCTTCAATGAAATGTTTCAATCCTGTTTTTGTGAGGCGAAGCGTGAGCTTCACGTACTGAATGGCAATACTTATAAATAAAAGTGCGTTATAGTAAGGTATTATATCATAAGTTAATACAGGACACTTGTTTAAATTGTATTGCAAATGTATGTGCATTCTTTATTACTGCCAATCTGGTTCCCAGCTGATAGACATGATCGCTTAGAAATAGGAAAATTATAAATCAGAATTAATACTATCATAATCTATCAACAACTTAAAAATGGAAAAACTCCAGGTTCCGGTAAGGTTACAGCAGAAATGGTTGAAAATATGGGACAGAAAGGAAGAGAAATCATGATGAAGACATACCTATAATAAAATACTCATAAAACAAAAATTCCCAGATGAATAACGAATAGCACTGATAGTACCAACTATCAAAAAAGGTGATGTAAGAGATTGTGAAAACTATAGGGGCAACATTACTGTTGCTTATTATTTATCGATATGGAAAAGACAATTGACAGGGTGCTGAATAAAAAAATTATGGAACACTCTGCAAGAAAGAGGTATTTGTAGCAAAATAAAAATAGTACGAAACATCTACACATTTAACTTGAACTCTGTAATAAATAACAATATGAGATCAGAAATGTTCATGACCACTAAAGGTTTAAGACAAGGAGGAAACTTAAGTCCTATACTATTATTTATCATTTTCATGGAGGAGATAACAAAGAAGTGCACAGTAAGATCTAAGAAGTTAGCGCTATAGACCACATACAACTGCAGAGAGTGGAAATTTCTGAAGGGGCATTTGCAGAGAAATATAGCAATAATAATAAATTAAACAAGTAAATTTAGAACGAGGAAGAATATGGAATGAAAATCGATAAAAATAAAACCAAAGTAGTGCTGATAGAGGAAGAAGAAAAAACTAAATGTAAAAATTAATGACAACAATAGATTAAGTAGAAACATTTCAATATTTACAAGAAAACAAATTATACTAGGCAATGAACAGCAACTTTATAAGCAAACAGGAAATATCAAGATGAACAAACATTAAAATATTTAAATCAGTATACACACTCATATTAACATATGGTTGTGAATCTTGGGCTTTGACAGAAAAACAAAAAAGTACAATACAGGCAGTTGAAATGAAATGTTTAAAAACGAGAGGGGTAACAAAAAGATGGAATGCGAATTGGAGATACAGTCAATATTAGAAAACATAGAAAGTAGACAAGTAAACTGGTGGGGACATTTACAGCGCATGGATAAAGATAACCCAGTAAAAAGCTTGGGAAGCTAAAATAAAAAAATAAGATAATAAGATAATAATTTATTACTTACTGGTAAAAATTATTAATTACATATTATAACTTCTCGTGGTGTGTTCAATATATAGTGTAGAAGTTTTAAGTTTTATTTTAAATAAATTTAATGAAGTTACATTTAATATGATGATGATATGATATGATTATTCAATAATGTCGGTCCAAGATAAAGATTTGATCTTTGACCAACAGTTTTTTTTTTTCATTTTAGGTGGTAAATAGTAATTTACATGTCTATTGTATCCATAATTGTGTTGGCAATAATTACTTTTTTTTATATTGACGTATATTTGAAATCATATAATTGCCTTATATCAAGTACTTTGGCTTCTTGGTAAGTTAAGTCTGAGGAGTATACCATTGACTTGTTTAATATGATTTTTATTTTTTTTGCGTTAGGTATTTCTAGATTTCGAAGATGTACTTCGTATGCTAAGGCATGATATACAGTTTTTAAATAATTATAGGTAAGTGTATTCTTTAAGTATTTTATTCTGTACATTATAGATCTTAATTTGTTTGTTATGTTTTATGTCTTCGTCCCATTTTAGCAGAGGATCCAATATAATACCTGAATATTTTACTTTCCTTGCAGGTTTTATTTTGTCGTTTTTCTCTTCAGTGTATTAGAAAATGATCTATTTTCGCAAGCGAATGGCAAGTACCAAGTTGTATCCAAGTTAATTGTTAGAAGCATACCATCGAACCATTTTTTATTATATATTATTACATATACCTAGTGTCAAAGGCTTTACGCTTTGTCTCGTATTCCTTAGCTTTTAAATTTTATCCAGCCCTCAAGATTTCATTATCGAAACACCGGCTTCAGCAGCCCCACCCCCGGGGTTCGGGTTACCGAATGATAAAGAAAACATTTTAAGCCCCGAACAAACAGTGGTAGGTGACGCCGCCGCGCAGGCATATACATGTACTGGTTTTTGTTTGATGTTTCGATTAAGTGGGACCCTTTAAAACCAATTTTTTAACCAAAACAAAGGACCGATAATCGTTTACAGAGCCGACCCGGATCGGTGCGTTTAATCTTTCACAAACACATCGGCGAATTTAACCGCCGATATAATCCATAATCGAATTTTTTTTTTAACAGGATTTCCTACGTCTTTCTGGAGTTTATGAAATTAAATCAAGAATGTTTCTCTATTTGATATAAGGAATTCTTAACAATTATTAAACATAAAAAATACCGTCTCAAAAGAATTTGAGTATGTACAACATACATATACAGTATGCGCCAAAAGTATGGAATAAATTCAATAAGAACGAAATAATTATTTTTTGGGAAAAATCCTCGAACAGGTCGATTTTTAATTTAAAAAATACATATTTTAGTATAAAATGCGATTTTCAAATGTCATCGATTTTTTTTTAAATGGCAACACCATATTTTTTTCCTTGATTCTGAAAGATCGTTTAATTCTCTATCAGACAGTACTAAAATTTTTCCCTCTTACATAGGAAAGTTTTCGAGTAAATGACGATTGAATGTTAGAAAACGTAAATCAAATAAAATAAAGCAAAAACGTTATCAAGTTTAGTTTTACGAGTTCCATAGTTCTTTTATGGATCACGTAGGTGAAAATCTTTGCAAAGTGTCATTGTCACACCGACTTCTGATAAGATCTGTATACAGGGTATGTAACTTAAAACTCTCCAGGTCTATATCTCCGTTATTTTTTAAGATACCTCAGCGATCAAGGTATTATTTCGTAAGTATGTTCATGGCCTGCTAAGCCAACCATTTAATTTAAAAAAATAAATTATTCTTACAAAATGGTCGCCTTTGAAATGTTATTTTCCCGGAATAATTTTTTCTTTAACACACTGTATAAACATTATTATTCCATCGAAAAGAGCTTTAATTTGATATATGGGATGAAGACAAAACACTTTCAGAACATATATGCCTCTAAGTCTAATTAAAGTTAAAAAATTGCATTCTTATATGGGAACTGGAAGTTTTAATTTTAATTTAATTTTAAAAATGGATATAAGCAGCCATGAAAACATAACCTTTTTTTCTTAAGTCGTAAGTCCTCTTCGAAGTTTTCCCCATTATGAGCAAATGCAAAATTTATAATGTTTTATTAATAATTCTGTGATTACTACATTTTCTAGAGCTGTTTCACAAACAGTAGCGCATCCAAAACCTGTTGAATATTTGCAGTTAAAATAAGGATAAAAATAGAAACCTATTACTTAAAAAACAAATGAAACTCCCAAAGATATTTGAACAATGCAATGGTTTAAAATTACAATTCAAATAAATTTGAGTAATAACAATATTTTGCTGTCCCTTAACATTTTTCTAAATTAGCTTGCTTAATGATTTAAATATTAATGTAAATTGTTTATTTTCACATTTTCTGTTACTGTTTTGCAGGAATGTACTTATTAAAAAAACTGTATAGTGCATAAATAACTAATTTAAATTTTTATACAAACTTCATAAACGAAATCTATTAGCTTCAGAAAATACCAGGAAATTATATTTTTGTAATAATAATCTATGCCATCTATATTTAAGAACGACTTCTTTTTATCGCAGGATGTTGCCTTGATTAAATTTCGCCTTTAATACCAATAAAGAGTAATAACCTCTAAATAATAAAAGGTACCTCCATCTCGACCCATGCTCCCGATATTTAATTTCCGTAACAATAAAAAGGGGCAATTCTGTACAAGCAAGAAATAAAAAGGCCTAAAGGAACCCATAAAAATAACCGAGAATTTGATAAGTCATTTTCATTAAGATTTTAGGGCCCGGCACCGTTAAATACGAAATTTTAACTACCTCCCCATAAAATTATTTCAATTAAGCGAAAACGCCGAAGTGAATAAATATATTTTTACGTCGCGCGTTTATTGTAAATTAGACAATAAATTTTTGACAGGCTCTAGTTACGTTCGGATTTTAGGCTGCTGTAAATTGAGGAGACTGAGGTACTTACTCATTCCTTCGAATAAAAAAAGACACTCCATTAAGGATAATGCACTTTTATTACAGGTCAAATTAAACGCGCAACGACGGGGTATAATTAACTTTCTTAAGATCCTTCCTAAATGGCTTCAGCTTTATTTGTCCTTGTATATTATAAAGGTTTAATAATAATTAACATTGATTATTACTACCGCCGTTGCTGTAACTTTATGTCTCTTCGTTTACGGGGCATATAAAAAAAATTAGTAACCCCATTTATTGAAATTGTAGTCACAGCTTTAAAATCAGTATAAGTGATATTTTATGTACTTTGTATTCCATAACGGAATAAATGAATGAATATATAAAGAGTGACCACTTTTAAGTTTTAAGACGCCCAGTACAAGGATCTCGAAAACGGTAGTAACATTCAGGATGGCTTAAATTGAGGTCATTCTTCAGCCTTTTAGTTTTCTGATACGAGGTGCTGCAATAAAGTTCCGGGAATTTAGTTAAAACTCGGAAACTGGCAAGATTGCATCGTTCGTCAAAGTTTTTCTAAAGAGGGGAGATCTTCCTTTTAGTTTGGAAGTAACTTTTTTAATGGCGTCGTGAAAATGAGTGACTCAAATTACAAGCAACGTGTTGTGATTCAATTTTTAATGAAATCTGGTAGAAGACAATCCACGTGAAGGAGTTCCAATCGTTCCAAAGTTTGCGTGCACTGATCACGTCTGACCGGCGCCTAAGCATTCGTGCGTTGTCTGACGAGTTAAACGTCAACAAAGAAACCAGATCTCAAGACGAAAATTTGAATATGCGAAAGATTTGCGCTCAGATGATGCCAAAAGTTCTCACCCGTGAACAGAAAGACAGGCGAAAATCGATCTGCGAGGATTTGTTGCCCTGCCGGAGTGACGGTAGAGACTGGATGAGTCGGGTAGTCTGAGACCTGGATATTTGAATATGACCACGAAAACCCGTAAACAAAATCAGCAGTGGGTGAAAAAGGGCGGAGAGCGGCCAACGAAAGTGAGGATGTCCAAGTCACGACTAAAGGCAATGTTGATCGTTTTTTTCGATATCCACGGCATCATTCATCGTAATATGTCCCTGCTGGCTAGACAGTGACTGGACAGTTCTATGTTGGCGTCCTGGAACGGCTGTGAACCCGCGTTTTCCGTGTGAGACCCGAACTCGCCGAGAACGGCTGGATCTTGCACCACGACAAAGCGCCAGCCCATTCCTCGTTCATTGTGCAAGAGTTTTTGCCAAAAAAAGGCATTCCAACGTTGCCGCACCCACCCTATAGCCCCGATATTGCCCCCTGCGATTTTTTTTATTCCTCAAGATGAAGTCGCACCTCAAGAGAACTCATCATGGCGGCGTACAGGAGATCAAAGAAGCTGTAACCGTGGTGCTGAACGGGTTAACTGCGGACGATTACCAAGGGTAATAACAATATTGTGTGAAACTAACTACTCTGTGGACTAAAGCCCCAACCAGCGTTGAATTACACCCACAATATCTACCCATACTTACAATGGAGAGAACAACATTTTACGCCAGTTAGATGTACAAATTTTCATAATCAACTTTTAATTTTCTTACTGCCGCCACGTTTGATTTTGGCTCCATAAAAAAAGTAAAAAAAGCGAATTCAACCATGTATACTACTCTACACAGAGAGTGTAGCGATCCCCTAATTTATATGTGGTTATTATTATATATGTATATATCTGTATACCTTATGTTAGTTTTAAATGAGTGCGCCAATAAGTTGCGTGTTGGAGAAGTGAATGGGGTGCGCAGGACAGCGACTGACGAGGCGGAGAGGAAAGAAGTCAGTCGGGACTTAGCAGCGAGCGAGAGCGTTGCTCTGCTCGAAATTGTTCCTGTTACTGCTAAAAGTTGTTTGTATTCAGAACCAACGACGAAAATAAATAAACCTGAGATATATTAGAGTATCATTACAAGAGGAATAAGATAACTTTATTTCACCAGTGGAATAATATAATAAATCAAATTTAATTTATTTACTTATTAAAATTTATATTTATAGTAATAGACATTTCGTTTTTTGTTTTATCACATTTAACCTCCTTTCCATTAATAACCACCCTTGTAGGATTGTTGCCATAATTTTCGGAACACCTAACATCTGCTAAAGTTTGGAAGAGTTTGCACAAGTTCTCTTCTTGCAAGGAACATCTATATTTTCCTTGCAATATCAAGTTTGTTAGATATGGACTCCTCAACATAACTTTCTGTTAGAGAGGAGCTATTTCATCGACCAGCCGTTTAATGGTTGCAAGATCCGCACCTTTATTGGCTAATAAAGTTGATGAAGTGCGCCTCATACAATGGCCAGTATATCATTCTAGATTTGCGATATTCAGAAACGAAGCAACTAGTAAGGGTATATTAGTCAATGTGTCGATTCCAACAGGTTGAGAAATAAATTTTTACTGATGTATATAAAAAGCATCTGTCCTGACTTCAGCGAATTGGGCGCAGATAAATATATTTTCTGCATATTTCAACAGCATTCACGCAAAATTTTTCTTCTATAATTGTAAATTTTCTTGAAATTCCCGTCTTGGTATAGAAACAAGTAGGTTAAAATTTATCAATTCACAGATTCGACAGACACCAGAATTCCCTATTATTAGTGCAACCTAAAATGACTCAAAGTTCACTATACAGGGTTACTTAACGCCACCTATGCGACTTGTCCGCCACACGTTTACAGGATCAGAGTAGGTAACGTAGGCAACTGGCAACGCGACTGTAAAATTTCCAATCATGTTATAATTTAATTCCTGTGTTTGCCATGCGTTTACGTTGTAGGTTTGTGTTCTTCTTCAGTTTTTAGTACCTTATTTTAATTTTTAAACGTTTCATAGTTATTAAATAAAGAAATTTGTGGTTTTTAGGCTTTCACGGCCAGTGCTGTAATTTGATACATGGTGATTTTCAGGGTTGTTGTGCCGTGACCGCGGTAACTGGTAGCTGCTAGAAACAGTTAAAATGCACCTCCCTAGCATTAGCCGGGATTATTTTACCTGCTCTGGTTGTTCTCGGGCTAGGCTCTGTGGGGACAGACCCGCTATCGGTGTAGCAATAAATGGAACATTGCTTCTTTAGCTTCTTCGAAAACAGCCGCAGCATTTTCACCAAATTCAGTTTACTAAATAATTGATAATAAACAACGTACCATAGCAACCAGTAGGTATAACTGAACCTACCACATTTCATTGAGTACTAAAAAAATTCTTCACAAATATCATTGTGATGTGATTATGGATAAAACGTTGTATTGTATTAGTGTTTTAATTGCCTTTATATAATAAAAAAATTCCAACAATGATACGGATTAGCATAGGAACACTTTTTTATTGGTCGATTTTCCTTAGTGTAGACACATTGCCATTAAATTAATCTGCTCTAAAAGTTTTTGCATTTAAATAGTGACAGTGTAAAACCCTAAGCAATTTGCATGTCAAGCTCGTTTTGGGGAGCAGTTCAAATTAAGTGACACCGTTACGGTTAACTATTTTTTCAATAAAATACAGCATCGAATCGAAATAATTCGCCGCAGCCCTCTGCATCGCATTTTAATACCAATTTCCAGACGGTTTCTCTTCGGTGTGTTCCGTTTAAGTGTTAAGTTGTATCTGGTATTCCGGAATGGTGTGCAAATGAAACCGCAATGGGCGGATAGTGGTGAAACGGCCTACATTTAAATGTTATCCTGGTGTCACTAATTGGCGTGCAGGATTTGAAATATTAATTACGGAAACTCATGATTACTGGAATGCTAAGCAATTCCCCATTTGCTGAGGTCGGTCTGGGGATATTTGTAAATTTTACGCGAGCCCCATATAATGAACTGTGCGGGCGTAAAATCATTTCGCCGCAGCTTCTAATCAACATTCAACTTGGCCACGGTTTGTTCTACTGAAAATGTCACGAAGAAGTTTACGCATGCTGCATAAAGTTAACCAGTTTAGATAAGTGCTTAATAGTACATTATACTATAAGGGAGAGAAATGCGTTATTTTCGGAGAGGTGCAATTTGAAGCTCGAGGGCTACAATGCACCGAGGACAAAATAGCATCTCTCCCGAATGGTATATACTATTTTTTCCACGGTCTCATTAACTTAAAAACACATATTTTGTCATTATGAAGTAAGTAGCACCAGAATTATTGTATTCGGATTTGAGCATTTATTTAGTAGTCGTTGAGTTATTGTCATAACTACAAAATAAACAAACAAAAAGAATTGTCAAATTAAGGTGCTACTTTGGTTTAGTTTAAAGTTTGTTTAGTGCACAATGAATAATTGTGAGTCGGAAGAGATTGTGGAGGCTGCAAATATTGCAATAAGCAATTTGCTGCCTACGAAGTCAAGATCTTTATACGATATAGCCTACAATTGGTTAAAAAAGTGGTGCGCCGAGAAAAATGTTCAAGTATACAGCAAGAATGTTTTGTTGACATACTTCAGTGAAAATGCAACGAATTACAAGTCTTCCACATTATGGGCGCAATATTCTATGGTTAAGTCATGCTTGATAATTTACAACATAGATATAAGCAAATTCCCCAAGCTGATCGCATTTTTGAAAAGAACCGGTGACGGATATCAAGCGAAAAAATCGAAAATATTGACAAAGGGTGAAATCGACCGTTTTCTATCAAATGCAGATGACAAAGAATTCTTAATGATTAAGGTAAGATTACTTTTGTTGTTAGGTATTTCAATTATTAAGTATTTTGATTTTTTATAGGTTGGATTAATTCTGGGGATTGCCGGAGCTTGTCGAGCTGATGAACTAGTCAATTTAACTGTAGATGATATTGAGGATGTAGGCTCTTCCTTGATTGTAAAAATTCCAAACACTAAGACAAAGATTCCACGAACCTTTCTGGTTACCGATGTGGGAAATATGCTTGAATTGTTTCGAAAGTACCTGTCCCTTCGTCCTCCCCACGTCAAGCATAAGCGCCTTTTTTTTACTACAAAGTAGGAAAATGTTGTTCGCAGCCAGTTGGCAAGAATACCATGTTGGAGAGCGTGTAAAAAAAATATTTTATATTTGTAAAAGAGGTTATTTCAAGAATACGGGACCCTTATTAGTATTTTGGTAAGAGTTGTAAAAAGATACATTCGTGAATAATATTTTGTTTAAAGCCATACATTTCATGCTGATAAGGACCAGTAGTTGACGATGCTGAACGAACACCTGTAACTCTATAACCTAAATACCCTTCCATCCACCGCCTGCTTCGTATACTTATCGAAAGTGATCACAACATTATGAAAGCGAGCATGTACTTATCTTCGCGGCAATGCCGCATTTATAAACAATCTGTTCCAGTCACTCAGCCACGCCGGAGTTTAAATAACGATTGCCATTATCTATTTAAAACATCTATGCCATGCGGCATGACGGAGCATCTTGGAGATGAACAGATACCAACCAGTCTATTGATTCCGTACGAGTACACGTACCACTTATCGGGCTGGTATACCGAGTGTGGTACGCCGCCGGGAGGATTAAATACTTGACGTTATTCACGGCATTAATCATGCGACTCGCGTTCCTAAAGTCGATGTCTGCAATAAATCCTTGTTTTGTTTTTATTGGGATGTCGAAGGAACGCCTGTTTTCATGTAATGGATCTAGATGCCGTGCAAAAAAAAAGTTAAAATGGATTACCGCTCAATAGGAAGTTAATTGTTTCAATCATTTATGAAAGTACCAGTAACGTGTAATAATAAAAAGTGTAACACTTATAGAAGGGTTCAAAGAAGGAAATCAACTATCTGTAGTTATTTATTTGGGATATTTTTAATACTTGTTTTTATTAATTGGGTACTCTTGCCACTGACGAAATATTAAAAAACAACCTCTTGCGCCTAATGGATCAGTCAATGAGTTGAGTTTATAAATATAATATAAATTAAATTTGTAGGTAATTTCACTAGCACTAACACATTAAGTGTAATTGGCACCGTACTGTATGTTATTGTTTATATTGGATAAATAATATTATTAATAGAATCCCGCATGTAAAGTATAGTGGTTTTAAGGCTAGAAGTGATTGCGTTCTCAAAAGTCCCTCAAGGTTCGGTTTTGGGCCCACTACTATTTGTTTTATTTATAAATGGTATGGTTAGTAGTCTGAATATGAATTGTTTATGATTTGTCGATGGCATATAAATATTTTGCAAAATATCCGATATTAATAACCTGTCTCTTGCTCTAGCAGAATTTTATGCATTTGTGATTTATTTCTAACTCTTGAAAAGTGTTCTTCCAATTAGCTGATGTAACATCTGTGACTGTTTTGTCAACTTTCGAAAAGGCATTATTTCTTTCCGTGATGTACAGAAGGCAACTACCTTGTTGTGTGAGATGTTACAACGTTGCATTTAAATAGCGGCATGTAGCTGCCGTGTCGATATAAGTTTTTATATTCGAGTAGTGGGTTCAATTGGGGTAAAATAATACGTCGATTTGAAGACGAAATATAAAACTCACTTTGAATATAGAATTATGATAATACAGGGTGTCCAGAATATGAGTGCCTTAATTTTACCATATGGTAAGTTGTACTAAACAAAACACATTTGACCTAACAATTTTTTTCCTCTGACCAACGGTAACAGAATTACGACAGCAAACAGGTCTTAAATATGTTACAAAGTCGCTCACATACTATCTTAGAATTGTTATGTATTTATACATAATAATTAAAAATAGGTACACCTAAACATAAGAACTTACTGTGAATGGTTTCCTTAGAGCCCTTACACAACACAGAACAATAATAGTTACAAGTGTTTAATGTTTCTTGCAAGAAGCGTTTGCCGTACTCTCGTAGCCAGAGAATTTTGCCTAGATTCGCCGTAAATTAATATGCCATGCATCTGGTTATGGTTACTATAAATTGTTCCATTTTTGTTTATGTGCACTCACAAAGAAAAACGAGACAAAAATGAATCGCACTAGCTGTACGCACCATTATGACTAATATTACTTTTAGGTTATCACCAGCAACCTGACACTGCAACCTTGTCAAATGTTACAGTACGTTACAGTTTTAACGAGTTTCTCCGAAACTTCAATTGTTTGCTTCATTGATACTGCTCCAAAAATCAAATTATGAACAAATTACGTTACAGGCGCTTTTAGTTAACCTTAATTGTACCTTAGTTTGTAATTTTGTAACATGGTTTTGCATATTATTGCAGATGTATTTTTATTTTTGAAATGAAGAGTTCAAAAGAGTTTTTTTATTGGTTTTAGTCAGATATATAAGTTCTTAAAATTACGGCACTCATATTCCGGACACCCTGTATTTTATGCATATATCTACATATTCTATTAATTTTAATGTTACTTGCTTGAAATTATATTGCACCACTTTATTCTTTTATATCGAGGAGATGTAGTACAGCTCTGAATACTGATATCAGTTAACCATTTGACAAAAAACTGAAAACCGCCAGTATTATTCCCTCTTTAACTAATTAGGTCGTCGAGAAAAAGTTATTGTCCGCCCTAATGAGTGCCTTTGTCAAACCTTTCATCCCAGTATCGTCATTCCGCGGCACCCCGCGTGCTCGGGCAAAAAAGAGGAAAGCAAACCGCCTCTAAAGCACTTTCTTTATGCCGAGTGTCTTTGTTAGTGTGGCGCTGTCTGCGCGCCCTGCCTTTTCGCAGGGTAATTTTCTACTTTATTAAACGTATAAATATGTAAAGCGAAATGAGAATACGAATAACACTGATAATACAGCCGGCGAGAATTGTGGCGCTGCCATGTTTTTCGTCGTATTTAAATAAAGAAGTGCGAAATATGTTTCAATTTTCTGCTTTGATTACTGCTCCCAGATTGTCGAGGAAATAAGCATGAATAAGTTCGGTGTTAAATGGGTTGGTGTTTGAAAAAACGGCCGACGGGCGACGCCGCCGTTGATAAAGGGTAAATGAGAATTTTTAGGGTTACAAATGGCCGCTTATCACCTCTCGCGTTTCGATTTCGAACGGGACTGGACGAGAATGTCACATAATGGGAAATGTACTGTGTACTTCAAGGGCAAGACGCAAAATCGCACAAGTTTTTTGCAGGGTTCCTATTAAAATCAATTTATGACCCTTCAAGTCTCTTGCACTATGTGAAATTGACCAATAAAAAAGTTTGTCTTGCTAGTATTACAGAATATATCTTTCTGTAAAAGTCAGTAAAAGTATAATTTTAAACACGTACTGTCAGTGTCTAAAATGTCATTCTAAGGCACTAGTGTTAAAAGTAATTTATTTTTAGCACTGCTGTTAAAAATAATGAAGAATAAAGAAATTTTAAATTTAATGTAATAGAATAAGTAATTACGTGGTCAATCTCATTAGCAGCTGTAGCAGCAATTATTTCTGTAAAATTTCAATGCTATCCGTTAAAGTTTAGGACAAAATTTGACCCGCGTTGTTCTTCTTGTATTGTAACGAGTCTTCTATACAGGGTGCCTAACTTACCTTAGTCAAAAGTTGATGATTATTAAAAAGATACGGAGTGTGAAAGATAAAATTTTATTTTCAATATTTGTAAATAACTTTTTAAAAAATCCAAATATTTGCATACATTATGAGATCGGTGGTTTTTGAGAGCGAGAAATTCAAATTTGTTTCTAATTTCGACGTCACTAGTAGATGGCACCACTCACTTATGGCACATCATGCTTCTTTTAAATGGCAGAACTTTTTTGCGGTGTATCCATCAGACTATTGAAGAATCTATTCTCCTACCTTTTTTTTATCTGAAAAACCTTACTTGTTGTTTCATACAAATATAATGTTTGACGTTTCATTTGAAAAATGTTTGCTTCAAATTTTATTTTTTTATAGCATTGATCACAATCTTTCAAATGAATCTAATTTTTATCGGCGTACCGCGTAAAATTTTGTATCGTGACCTATTTCTTTATATTAGTTGATGAAATATAAAAAAATACCTAGGATAATGGAAAAAAAAGGAAAAAGCGTCTTGAGGGACAATTATTCACAGTACAATATATCACGGACATTTTTAGAAGAAAAATAAAATAAAATAAACACTAACAGATATTCAAAGTTTTTTGTCTCACACTATATAGATCGCACTGAACACGATACAGTTCTAGCGTCGGCCACCGGGTAGGAGCCTGGGTACCGAACGGTCCCCGAGATGGGTGAGGAGAGCGGAATTGGTAAGGCGGCGTGTTCGAGAGTGATATAAGTTGTATATTTATTCTGTAAACTTTGCTATTACACTAGAACAGTAGTATTTTAAAGAGTAATTTAACATGCAAACCTAATGATAAGAGGAAATAAATATAAAGCACACTATCAAAGAGAAAGTTTACTACTAATTACCTCACATGTCAACTGATATGTTTCCTAATAAAAACAACTAGGAATACTGCAACACACTCAAAGGGAGTAGTGGGTGTACATAAAGTGACACATCAACTACGCGGACTTACATTTGTGGAATATAAAGTACTTTTGACATTAATAAATTATTTTTTCCTTTACCAGCGGGCCGTCAGAATCGTATAAAAACGAATTATTAAACATAAATCATTTTAATAACAGCAATTTGTGGACATTTAAACGTGATATACAGTATGCGCCAAAAGTATGGAACAAATTCAATAAAAACGAAACAACTATTTTTTGGGAAACATCCTCGAACAGGTCGATTTTTAATTCAAAAAATACATATTTTAGCGTAAAATGCGATTTTCAAATGTCATTTGTTTTCGAGTAATGACGTAATCGATTTTTTTTTTAAATGGCAACACCATATTTTTTTTCTTGATTCTGAAAGATCGTTTAATTCTCTATCAGACAGTACTAAAATTTTGCCCTCTTACATAGGAAAGTTTTCGAGTAAATGACGATTGAATGTTAGAAAACGTAAATTTTATCCATAAAAAGTAACAATTCTGAGGTATGTAAAATAAAATACAATTGATTAAATTTTATACTTAAATTAAATGTTCGAATTGCCATCCACCAACTTCTTGACAATGCGCAAGTCTGTGAAGAAATTCTTCTTGCACATTATGAATGATTTCTGGGGTAACTCTGCGTATTTCGTCCCGAATGCGATTTTAAAGTTCTTCTAAATTACGCGGTTTATTAATGTACACTTTTGACTTCAAGTATCCCCATAAAAAATAGTCAAAAGGTGTATGATCTGGCGATCTTGCAGGCCATTCTATCGGTCCGCGTCGGCCGATCCACCTCCCAGGAAAACAGTTGTCCAAAAAATGTCGTACAGGGCGCGCATAGTGCGGAGGTGCACCGTCTTGCTGAAACCATATGGTATCGTCAGGAATGTCAGGGTCATTATCGTTAGGAAAAATTACTGCAAGGGCTGGAACAAGGTCATTTTCTAGAAACTCTAAATATCTTTGTCCTGTAAGGGTTCCTTCAAAGAAGAAACGCCCTACTATTCTGTCGTCAACTATTCCAGCCCACACATTTAATTTCTGAGGGTGTTGGGTATGTGCCTCTGCCATCCAATGAGGATTTTCCCGACTCCAATCTCTGCAAGTTTGATGGTTTACTGTACCATTCAGACAAAATGTGGCCTCATCTGAAAAAAGTATTTGCCGGTGTAAATTTCTATTTCCTTGACATAAATCCATTAGAATTTCGCAAAAGTGTAAGCGGCGACCGGGATCATCTTCATTGAGTTCCTGCACAAGTTGAATTTTGTAGGGATGATATTTTTCCTTCCTCAAGATACGTAGCACTGTGCTCTGACTAGTGTCGTTGTTTAATGCAACCAATCGTGAAGAATTATGAGGATTATCCACCATACTTATCAAAATGTTCTGTTTCTGATTTTCATTAATGCTTGGACGTCCAGGTTTTGGAATATTTACAACATGGCCAGTTTCTCCAAATTTAGACTCTACCTTACCGACTGTTGATTGGCTGATAGGGCGATCTGGATATTTTTCATTAAATAAATCGCAAACTTCCTGCTGAGTTCCTTTCGTTTGATGACAAACTATAATTTAGTTTCAATTAAATTTAAAAGCTATTATTAACACAGAAAAGAGGGTAGTAAATCGCCAGGTAGCACCTGGATCTATTCAGCAATTGCCATCTTGCTGGACAGTGAATCTTCAATATAACTTTCCGCTACCGTAGTCGATTACGACCATTACGTTTCACACTGGCAATATCACCCCCAGCATTGGCCAGCAATGTTGCCGAAGAACGCCTCATTCCATGTTAGGTACAACTTTCTGGACCAGGGAGCCCAAGAATTGCTGCTACTCTTGTGGCTTGAGAAAACTGAATTATTGTATATTCGCGTAATAAAATTCTAAACGTAACCTTAATTTTAGTATAATGTGTGGAATAAAGTCGTTTTATTAAAAGTGGTTATGTTTAAATGAATATTTGTTGGATCAGCGACTGCCGTCATTATATCAAATTAGTTGAAGCTCTTAAAATTATATCTAAAACATGATTTTACTATTTTTGATTATTGACTATAATTATACAATGATAATATAAATTAAAGAAAGCAAAATTTTAATATTTTTTAAATTTATTTTTTAGAATTTTAAATTAAATGTGGTTTAAACGCATCAATTTTTTGTCACAAACATGTCTATAGTTTATCAATAAAATTTGCAGTGCAATAAAATTGAAACACGAGATTGTTGAAATGATAAGTATTATATCTGTCTACCAATTACACAAATGATCGCCAATGAGCTTAGACTACCCCATTTTTAAATAATTATGAATCTGCATTATACACCAATCTTAAAATGATTTGGTTTTAATATTCTTCACTAAAAAATATACTGCTTCTTTAAATAATACCAAAATACAGACTACAAAACGTTTTTTTAGTTGCTGTATAAAATTGTTTTAAAAGTGTTGTATACATTTTTTATAAAACTGTTACATAACAAAAGTGTTTTATAGAAGTGAACCCTTTTCGATTCTACAAGGCACTTAACCACGTTATATGAATTTGAAGCTCCTATAAAATTTATTTTATAGCAATTTATACAATCTTTATAACATTTATTTTGCTAGTTGGGTCCATAATCATACTTAAGTGGCGAATTTATTAAACCGCCGTCCTTGTGGCGTCATTACAGCCACGTGTGCGTCTATTTCTGCGAATTTTTAGGAAACTTGGCTCTATTCGGGCGACGTCGCCGGATCCGATGAAAAAGCGAGACTGACAGCTCGTCACCGAGTGTATCGTGAGAGTCGGGGGCGGGTTTTTTCCGTTTTCTGGGCTCATTAACTCGCTAGGATTCCCTCAACTGATAAGATGTAACATATAATGATGGCAACGGCTTCCAAGATAATCCGTTATCCGTCCCCGGAAAATGTACCGAAGGAGATGACTGGGAAAGGATGTGATGAAACATTTCGCCATGTCACAAAATTTCTTTTTATTTTTTTTTAAATGTCCCGTTAGTTCTCTTATATGGCAACGATATGGGATGATTCCTGGGAAGTAATTTATAATCGACGACGCCTTCCTAGTATTATCAATGTACAATCATACATACAATAAATGTCGTGTTTTCAAGATAAAAAAACCTGTCAAATAAAAGAAACAGGACAAGTTTTTTAGAACTAGCCAAATGGATATAAAATAATACTACAACTATTATTAGCTATTTCAAGCTAATAAGCATGCTTATAAGCGGTGAATATTTATCCTGCATGCCATACTCAAGATCAGCGGCGGATTTAGGAGTTATTTAAGGGGGAGAGAGCTTAAAATTCCAAATAAATCATAACATTTTTTTTATTTTGCAAAATATTTTGAATGTAAAAGCTAGTTATGTGCTTCTTAAAAACTAAAAACAAAATGAAGGCATCTTGTTCGTACTATTTTAGCAATAATTTGACCAATTGGACAATATAAGTCTTGCATAAGTGTATACAAAAAACAGAGGTAGTTTTGTCAAGTTTTGACAATTTTTTTAAACAATCAATCATAAACAAACGTATTTTGACATGAAAGTAATATTTATAAAATTGTATATACTTTTAAATTTCTTAAACGGAATGTGTTATACGCATCCTTGTTTATTCTAAAACTTTTTGGATTTTGAACAAAATTTTTTGAGAAAATATATTTTGAGTACCATTTAAATTAAACTTTATAAAATTTCATAAGATAACCCTCATTAGAAAGTCAAAATATCTGAAAAACAGCTGTTTAGTGAATTTCCTCAAAAACATTTTTTTCAGAAAATAGAATAAAAATGTATTACTAAATTAATTAATTAATATTTATACTGAAAAAATAGTTTTCACCATTGGCGTAGAAGTTTAGGGTTCAAGGATAAAGAAGAACCCATACTTAGGCTTTTGACTTTAGTTCAAAAAAGTTATACATCTCAAAATATGAACCTTTTATTATGATTACTGCATCCCAAGTTTGAAGGACAAATATTTATTTATTTAGTAGATAAAATATAAAATATTTGAAGTATTAGGAAAACGGAGTATCTTACAGACAAATACTATAGAAAATATAACTGTTAGTTTTTCATGTTCTATTTTTTCCCCAAAGTTAAGAACAAAAAAGGGAGACATCCTGCATACAAACAATATTATTAATAATAGAAAAATGATAGTGGGATTTGGCATAGTTACAGATCTCTCAAATAAATAAATTTCTGCGGGTGTGGATTTACCGAAAATGGAATCAACTATATCGGCAGATATTAGGGTGCTACAAGTGATATATAATGGCTACTGAGGGGAGATGGACACGTCGACTGTGACCCCTATATCACTCGAAATGTGTGCTTCGAGATCTTTATTGGCGAAAATATACCTTTCTGCTATAAACGAGTTATCAGATTTTCCCATAATATCCGAGAATAAAACGGTACCTTGCTAGTAATCGAAACTATAGTGAAATTTACTTTACAGTACGAATTTTAATTCAATTTCTTTTAAGTGGTATGTTCATTTATATAGTTAGATATTTGATTCAATTTAAAACAATGGAAGCTACCCTGAGAAGCAATCGTAGAAATGCAAAAATAGGTTAGATCTTTTCTATTAGTTACGATTAATTTCTATGTTAGATATTTCTCTATAACTAAATCAAGTAATTTTTGATAAAGTCGAACTGACAGTTTTCACGGATGCCTAGCAATAATATCAACAACGCGATTTTCATATACGCCACATTTAGTACCTTAAGTAATGTCCCAGTTGTTTAAAATATAATTGGTAAAATATGAATTGCAATAGTGACAGTAGTGGACAATCCGAGTACGCCTTATAAATTTTTAAAGCGGCGAAGAAAGCGAAAGGAAGCCTGTTACCGGCAAAATCAAAAAAGCTTTACAACAAAATTTATGATTTTCTAAAATAGTGTTCCTTTAAAAACTTGAAACACTACAGTGAAAATGTGCTCCTAGTATATTTTTTTAGAAAATATGAGAACTGAACGCAGTCCTCTTTGTGATCGAATTATTTCATGTTAAAGGCAACGGTACTTTTACATCATAATATCGATATAAGCAAATATTCAAGATTAATAACATTCTTAAAGAGAAAAAACCATGGTTACAAACCAAAAAGTTAATAATATTGACTTGAGAGGAAATTGACACTTTTCTGAAATGCCCCCGATGAAATGTATTTAATGGTCAAGGTAAGTTCTTGTAAAATAAAATGTCCTACAATATTATTATTTTTTTTAATTAAGTTGCACTGATTTTTGGCAAATGTAGAGCTTGTCATATGTCACCTATTCAGGATTTAGATCAAAGTTTGTTAGTAACTACAAAAGAATCCAAGACTAAAATACAGCGCATATTTAGTAATAATTGATAATGAAAACAAGTCATCAAGTTACTTGGATATGTACAGAAAATATGTGTTTCTTCGTCAACCGGATACTGAACATCGACGTTTTTTTGTATGTTATTACAATAATATATGCTCCAAGTAAGTGATTGGGTCAGAATACATTTGTGTGATCATCAGGGGCAAATTGGATTTTAGCAAAGCATTTGACCAGGTTGATCATAATATATTACTTACTAAGCTTGACAGTGTTGGCTTGTCAAATAATTTTGTTAGTTTTCTAAAATCATATTTAACTGAGAGACAGCAGTTTGCAAGTGTGAAGGAGTTTGTTAATTGAAATTTAGAGATGTGTCTGGCGTTCCGCAGGGTTCGAATTTAGGACCCGTGTTGTTCCATTTGCCTAAAGTAAGTGATTGGGAAAAATACGTTGCGTCAGATTCCGTACAAAATAGCAAACTATCTTTAATTACCAAACCCAAAGTAATATACCGGACATTGTTTTTGATGTTCTTCGCCTACTTTATTGCAAATCAACCACTATTGCTGAAGACTATATGAAAATTCAGTGTACAACAAAGTGGAAACAGCAAAAAAAATATAGGCACTAATATGCCTTTAACTAATAGGTACTCTGGATCTTCCGCAGAATTTTCTAAAAATACAAATACTGAAGTTACAAAAAATCCCTTTTCCTGCAGAACAAGTAGAAACTGGACATGACAAATACTCATATCATATTTTTATAAGTAATTCATAATTATATCAATACGATTAAATTGTAATTTATTGTAGTTCTTTATCTTTTTTCATAAAACATGGTACATCAATAAAAATAGGGTACAGACCATTAGTTAAAGTAAAGTGAATGCAATTTAACACTTGGCCATGTATAAAAAATTTAATTGTATGTTATTGATACATTTGCAATTTTTGTTTTTGTTTTTGCGCATATAAATTAAATTAGGGAAAGCCTTTTAAGTGCACTTGCTTTCCCTAAAGTGATAAATGGAACATATGAATCTATATCCGACTAGTTTTATTAAATGACAGCCGTAATAGTGCGTGATTAATGGAAAAATCCTGTGTGGATAGTTCCTAGTGACACTATCTATCCATCACATCTGGCGTTTTTTCGTTAACGCGGTCATATTTTCAGTAAGCTCGCAATCATGTATGTCTATCGTTTATTAAAAAAACGGTAAGCAGTCTTTGTGTTTTGCGAAGGGTGGCGAGCAATGCCCGTAATTGGAGTTTCCGAAAGTAATTTCTTTGAAAGCTGAAAAATTTAGCACTAAGGGGTAGGTAGGATTTATAAAAATCTATTAGATGCATATTTTCTAATATTATATCACGTTCATTTCTAGCAAGTTAAATACTCTTTTACAGGAAACTTACAAAATGAAATCGCAATGAAGATACAATGTTATAAATGCAGAAATATGTAAAATTTTATCTATTGTGGCTGATTACGTGTTTGTGTCACATATAATAAATTTTTCGGTACAAAAGGATTCCTTCCCAGCTGACCTAAAGATAGGACTTGTAACGCCTGTTTACAAGAAAGAAAGTCGTATGCAACTCGATATTTATAGACCTATAACTGTGCAAACTGTAATATGCAAAATTATAGTATTACGTATTATCGCTCACTAACTACACTACCACCGACTCGTTTCCCTTACCTCCACATTCAAGTTCCAACCCTTGGTTCATGATTTTTGTAATGTCAGCAGTGGCCTGAGGGGCCACTGCCAATCCGCGCTTTGCAGTAAAAACGTCATCGTGGTCGACGCACCTGGGAATGTCGTAATCTGCCGACTTTACGTTTTAATCCACAGTATAGAATATAGTTACGAAATTAAAATAAAATATGGTTTATGCAATGACTTTAAATTAGGTTGGAACTGGACTGCTTTGGAGTTTTAAAATGATTTTATTTTTAAAATATATTTACCAATTAGACTTATTTTTAAAATACTAATTTTCTATTAAGTTTCCATTCTTGACAATAGAAAAAATATTTAAAAAAGCTTCCTTTCTAGAAAAGTATAATATAATAACGGAATTTCAGCACGATTTTTTGCAGGGAAAATCAACAGAGAGCGGGTCTATCACTTTCCTTAATTTTATTCATGATTCACTAGATGCAGGAAGGTATGTGGGTGCACTCTTTTTTGATTTATCTAAGGCCTTTGGCTCTGTGAATTTGAATATATTGGCAGATAAATGAAAAAATTTGGAATAACGATGACGTCACAAATATGGGTCGTATGTCAAAGAGTGCCGTTTTTAAAAACAAAATCGACGTGCCAGGGGATTTTTTCGAAAACTTCATAATTTCAAAAATTATAAATTTATTCGTTACTTTTCGAAAGCACTGTACATAACGCATGTACTAGTTTTAATCATATTTGTAACTACTGTGCGTCATTGAACACCTTCTTTACAATAACGAGTAATGTGGATATAATCATATTTGCTGCTTATTGTTGTTTTTTTATTTTTATGTTTTTTTTTACAATCTTGTGAGTTTGTTATAGTAAGAATAAGTTGCATAGAATTGTAATTTATTTCTTCGTATGTTATGCATTTTCTGTAAATGGGTTTCTTACGTGTTGGAAATAAATGCCATTATTATTATTATTTTAGATATGTATTGAGTCCAACTTTGCCTATGGAATTATTCTTTACCTAGATATTTGGTCACAGCCATAGATTTATGAAGAGGGAGATAAGACAAAGACTATTGCGCATCCTGCCAATTTCCCACTCCTCTCATCCACCAATCACAGACAAATTCAAATAATGTCATATTACCGTTTGTTTGATCGTTTACTATTTTTGTTGGTTGGAGTAATTTGAGATTATATTACCTACGTGTCCCTACCACATCCGTATTTAATATCATTTGCTGTTTACCACTGTTTTTGGTACAAATAAATATGTAGTAATTTATTAATTAAATGTGTTGTTGACGTTGAAAAAACATGGGATGCTTAGCTTTCTGTATTGTCAGTTTCGCAATCACCTTTCACAGCATATACTATTCTCTACTTATTTAAAGTACTCTAATTTTTACATGTTTATTTATTTGTTTGCTTTTCTGCAAATGTTAGTATTAGAGAAACGAACATCGCCTCCAATTACATTACCATCACATATGCTTTCTCCATCGACTTCCTTTGTAGTTTCCGTTTTATTCGAGCGGCTCGGAAAGTGTTCATAGCATTAGGATTTAGTTGCCTCAACAGGAAAACGGCAATTCGCGTTTTTACGAATTGAAAATGCAAGGGTTCGATTGAGCTCCGCTCTCCTTTGCCTTTATGTTCTCCCGTCGGAGACAAAAAAAAATAGAAAGCCGGCGCTGGATTTGCTCAATAACACGTAAATATGTAAGCATTCCTTTATAGACTAAAGAAAACAAATTTTCTCTTGAGAACCTGTCGAATAAAAATGCATAAATCATGTACCGCAAGGCAACGTTTAAGGATTTCCTTTACGGTATTTTTTTTTTATTTGAGTACGTCGTATCGGAAAATTGATTTTCTCTTTTCTCCCATCTATCAAGGGTCTCTGATACGTATTCTTTTTATTTAAAGGACTGCTATGTACAGCAAAATTGATTTTCGTTAATATAATGCAAAAGGATCTCGTAAAAGTATAATACTTATCAAAGACGTGTTCCCTGACATTAAGGGTCTATTATTATAACTTTGTTCAAAATGTCAAATGCCACTTTTAATGCTTAATAATTAAAGTGCTATTTTATTATATGGTTTTTATACATTCTTTTATTAGGTTTAATAATATTGTGTGAAACTAACTACTATGCGAACTAATTACCCCGACCAGCGTCGAATTACACCAATACACGATACAATCTTATACTCTCTGCTTGTTAAAATGTACTAAAGTACAGGTTTAAGCTAGTCAATATAATATGCAGAATATCTCTTACTAATAAATTATTGGAAATACGGCAGATTTGATTATTAGAATTCACTATGCGAGTCACATTTTTATTTCTAAATAGTTAAGAAGTCAGGTAACTTCTGTGTACGAAGATTTTTTTAGTTTAATTTGTCCATCAATATCTAAATGTGAATTATTCACCTTTCTCTGTAAAAGTGTATTGTTCATCCATCATCTAAAAATGTATTGCTGAATATTTTCGCTGAATATACTACATAATTATTCTTGAAATATGGTTTTGGCAAATATTTATAGATATACGTTTTAGGTTAAAGTTTAAGTTGATGTGCATCTGCGCATGTGCAACAGAAATCACAAAAAAACTTTAAAATAAATTGAGCAAAAGCAAATATAAAATTTCCTAATTTAATTACATAAAAACGCATACACTTGATTATTCCTTAATATAATATACAGGGTGAATCTTAAATAAGTACAAATATTTTAACTGTTGGTGTAGTTCGTCATTTAAATCAGTCTAGTGAAAGCCATTTTTAAAAATTTCTAATATTTACGGAGATATTAATTTTTTTAAAAAATACCCACATTTTGAGGACCGCTGGCTGATTTTTCATCCAACAACGTAATGAAACATATGATTTGTTGCGAGGTTGCCATATCTCCTCCAATATAAATATTACGTTTCCTTTAACGTAATAGTTCTATTTTAAAAATACTTGTTTTAAGCATAAGTACAGTAAAATTGGGTATGTAGTATGATACGCAGCAATATTAACATAAATTTTAACATCTGAACTAACGTTACTATACTTCAACGATTAAAAATGAATTTCCGCAAGTTCAATACTACCGTAAAATATTTAGGAAGATATTACGTGATATTACTATGTCCAATGTTCAAAAATTATACATAAACGTGCACACAAGCTTACCTGTTTGTTAAAAAATTAACTATTTAATCAGTAATCCACATTTCACAAGTTAAATGTCATTGTACACTGTTAGAAAGGGACACAAAACACAATTTCCTTAAGTTATTTTATGAAGAATAACGAAAAACTATGCACGCGTTTTTTATTTAAAATGGAAAAATGTCAACTTTTAGCAAATTTTATTGCTATTTTCATGCATTATGTGGGGTTAACAAGTTTGACTTGGGCTTCCGATAATCTGTCATGACAGTTTGATAATAAAAAATAATATAAAATGTTACACTTGACAAAATTCGCTAAAAGTTGAGATTTTTTCTTCCTTGAAGCAAAGACATTTGTGTAATACTGGCAACACTGTGAACCACACGTTCAGTCTGCAGCACTATGACTCATAAAAGTATGAAGGGTCGGTCTAGGCCAGCGGTCCTCAACAAGTTTTCTACTGAAAAATTACGAAATTTATTTAAAATTTCACTTTTTTATTTCTGATTTTTTTGTAAAAAAACTATTAATTATGTGTTCTACACACAAAACTATACTGCTGGTTAAAATATTTGTACTTATTTAAGATTCACCCTGTATATATATGTAATGTAAATTAAAATTTTCCAGTAAATATTATGTAAAAAGAGTATAGCAAAATATTGAAATTTTCATCCATTTTTATCAGTTAAATTTAGGATTTTTAATAATAATATGCCGCCCTCTCTCCCGCACAAGTCTCCACCTTCTGGACTAATCCTCATGATTAGAATTAGGGGTAGATATACTATTATTATTGTGTCTCTGTAGTTTTCGTAATGATTATTAAAAGTGTTGTATCAATACAATCTATAAATGTTGTTTATCCATGACCACTATATTAGGAAGGTTTGGAAAACGTTGAATTTTTATTCCTCTCGAAAAAATGTAATACTCGGCTTTTCTCGTGGATTAAAGACTAATGCACTTAAATAATTAATAACCATATTTTAAATTTTACAATATGACATTTATTATAAAATTTAGTAAAACGTTTTATAATTAAAGATTACATTAAAGATAACATTTTTGCATATACCACAACAACGAACTTGTAAAAAATAAACAAATATAAATTTGTAGTACCTGTTCCAGTGATGTTATTCTACGTTTCTGAAACGACCCCTAATTCCTGAAATGTTCCGGCTAATACAGCCGGAGGGATAAATATGGAAAGGAACCGGACCGAAACAGGATAAAAACTCAATGAAATACAGATTTGTACCGCTGTTCCCCATAAAGTATCGAAAGTGAAACGACTGTAGAAATCTCTTCCTGGAATCCCTTGTAAAATACTTTGCATGCAAACAGCCGCAAATAAATCCGTAATCGCGCCGAATCCTTCCCTTCTTTTTCCGCCGCATGTTACATCCGCTGCCCCGGGTCCGCGGCCGGCCGCTTCCCCGCTTTTTGCCGGGATAAATCAGGGAATATATTCGCTGATGAAATCCGGACGTACCGTGGAGGTTCTCAAATTTTCTCGCTCCGATTGGGATGGCGTACTGTTACGGTTTGCCCCGCTTTTTTGCGCTCGCCGCCAACCTATCCGCTCTTAACGCTTGTCTTGCTTTTAATTTCCAGGGAGATCTAGATTTGGACCCGCTCGGTGGGTTTCGGTGAAAGGGAAGCCGAGGGAGAGGGTTGATTGATTATTCCCATACAAAAATGAAACAGACAAACGGAATGGTTGCTTTTACTTTGATAACGGTTGTGAAAATATGAAAATTTTAGTTCGTAAATTAAAATACCAGCTTTACTACATCTCCTACAGTTGGCGCATATGTGGGTATATACAGTGTGGCCCACTTAAGATGGAACACCTCTGTAAAAATTGCGTTTATTATCCGATTTGGTTCGGTAAAGATAGAGAATTTAAGACTCACAATATGAAATTCGGTTGTCGATAATCAAAGCCTAATTTGTTTTTTTTTCGATTTCAAAATTGGCAAAAACTGGGTATGTATCAAATGTTAATATAATAAAAAATATTGTTTGGATAAAATTACGTATCTGATAAACGCGTGCAAAGATGTGCGCTGTCTCAGAATGAGAAGATTATTATATTAAATATATTTAATGCATTGAAACACCAAAATCCTACCAACAGTGTTGACAACATCGTGGAAAAGTGTTCCAAAATGACAGGGATTGGAAAATCGACTATCTACAGACTTTTTTTAAAAAAAAAAACAAAAAACGAACAAGATACTGTAAATCCCCAAAAATCATCTACAGGAAGGTCAGAAGTCGTTATAGATGATTTCTTCAAAAATGTCATTCGCAGAAAAGTACACTCATTTTATTTTAAAAAAGAAATACCAACGCTAAACAAAATTTTAAGTGAACTTTCAGAGGACAACGATTTGCCAAAAATCAGTAGAAGCAAATTATGGTCCGTCTTACGAGAGTTGAATTGAAGATAAAGATGAAATCATTTGTTGGCGAAGATCCTACTTAAGATCAATTAGAAAATTCCGTGACAAAGGGAGGAATATTTATTATCTAGACGAAAGAAAAAGAGTATTTTACACAGATGTTGGATCTTATTCCTCCGGGGTCTGTAATTATCATGAATAATGCCAGTTACCATTCACGGCAGACCGAGCGGACGTCTACGACTGCTTGGAGGAAAGCCGATATAATTCAATGGTTATCCGGAAAAACATTTCTTTTGAAACAAATATGGTGAAGAAGGAACTTTTGACATTTGTCAATCTTAACAAAGATCAGAAAAAATATGTTATCGATGAAATGGCAACAAATCGCCAAATAACGGTACTACGGTTACCACCTTATCACTGTGAACGCGCAGGTAAAAGGAGATGTAGCGCGAAATAATACGATGTTTAAATTAAGTGACGTGAACATTTTGTTAAAAAATTCCTTGGAACGAGTAACTGCAGATAACTGCCAAAGATGTATACATCATGTACAAAAAGAAGAGGAGAAAATATGGGAACTCGATAATTTAATTGACGTTACTGTGGAACCTATCGTTATCAATCTAGGAGACGAAGATAATTCATCAGAATATTCAGAAGATGAATTTTAATATACCTACTTTTTTATTTTCTTTATTGTACATTTATACAACACTACATTTACTCACCATAATTTGAATTTTCAAAATACATATATTTTTGTGTGGAATAAAAGTGTATTCATTAAATTTAAATCAATATTTTTATAATAATATTGAATAATTTTATTTGAATTACTAAAAACCCTCTTAACCCGGCTTTGATGCTCATGTTTTGAAATGCTGCTTTTATATTGTTTACTTATAAGAGAAATGGACCGAGAAATTGAAGCGGTATAGACAAAGACGGATTGTCGGGGATTAAATTTTAGCTACCTGCTACAATTTAGTACGGTTCGATCACACAAAGTTTTTTTAAAAGTACACCTCATCTATACCGATAATACATAATATAAAAATATTGAATATAAGCACCAGTACCACATTTATTTACGATTTGCATACATAATAAGCTTTTATTACTCTCATTTCTAAACAGACTATAGGAAGATCGCTGCAAATCTTAATGTGAATCATAAATCAGTTTGATGGCATATAAAGGATTCAAGCCTTACTGCCGCAAGACTAGCCTGTTGTGTTACAATTTTGCCACTGTTTTTTGCAAAAAATTAAACAAAATATTGGCTTTACGGCTAGCATATTTTTTACCGACAACGCTAATTTTTCCAGACATGCTATAATGAACTTCCCTATGCGCTAAGACAAAGAATGTAGTTTATGCATGACGGGGCTCCCCCACATTTTATGATTGGATGACACTCAAGAACCAGATCAGCCTTGGCCATCCAAATCACCCGATATGAACCCCATTGACTTTTTCTGTTTGGGTACATCTCAAGATATTAGTTTAAAAGGTTCACATTGAATCTAAGGAGGACTTTAAACCAAGGAGTGCAAAAAAGTTATTGGCATACTTCCCTTTTGATTTTATTTATCTAGGCAAAACAATACAGTACATTACTTTTAAGTATGGCATTTTACTACAGGATGTAGAAACGTGTCTGGCATGTTGACATAATCTTACTAAGGAAAAAAGGAGGTGCATTTGTTTCGCAAACGTTCTAAAACATATGTACGAGTAAATTGGTGCAGCAACCACCGCTATAACTCAGGATTAAGTAGCAAATAACTGCTGGCAATAAAAAGCGGCACTAAGTAAATACTCTAAATCTTTTACTTTAAATCTAAATTAACAGCGAAGGCAATTATCGCCAACAAAAATTTTATTAGGTGAACCCAGCCGAGGCGTATCGTAAAGTTTGAAATACTAAGGTACTTACGCCCGTATATTCCTCTTTAAAAAGTGAGTTCTAAAAGCATACTTGTTTAAAAATTATTTCGAACACATAAAAGAGTGGCACGGATGAAAAATAGTTTAAAGACCTCATTTTATACTTTACAGAAATATTTTAAGCGGTAGAAGTTGCAGGAGAAGTTCCGCGGTAACTTCCAAGTTATTAACAAAGGAGACAAAAAGGAGAGCGACATCTTACTTTTTTATAGGTGAACATCGCATTAAACCGCTCTCTCATTCTTTTATATGAAATTAGTTTTTCGGCAAATATTAATTTCGCCCTGAATTGTGAGATTGTGGACCGGAAAACTTCACGACCTGCGCCCACCCCAGTGATGAAGCTGCTGGAAACCTGCGGAAATGTGAATATCTGAGACGCAATTACACGAGGGACTAGTCCATGTGAAGGAACGACGTCATCAGGTGGTGCAGTTTAGTGAAACATTACCACAAAATTATAATCACTGACACTGGAAATGTCCATGTTTTGTATGTTATACAGGGTGATTCATTAATAATGGATCAGAGCTTAAGGGCATGTTGCTGACCTAAAAATAGAGCGATTAAGTCAAATATGCCTTATCCGAATCTTGCTCCTTTTCGATCTACAGTGTTAAAGTTGAAAAAATAAATCACATTTTCTTTATTATTTTTCAATCGCATCGATCGTATTTTATGAAATTTGATATAGGTGGGTTTCTTGGTACTAGAAATTCGAATATATCGACGTTTTTGGTGTATCTGCTAGAGGGCTCCACCAACGATGGTTTGAACCCCTTTAAATCGCTACAACTTTTTTGTGCTACACTGTATCTCATTTTGGATTGGAAAAATTTCCTTCCCTATCTTTTCTAGTTAAAAAAGGTACACCTTATTGATGTCGCTAGAAACAATGGTTTATGAGAAAAACACATCTAAACGTCATGATGCATGCATATTATCTAAAAGTAAAGTCAAATTGTTGCGTAAGTAATGGGTCATACTGTAACAGCAGATGTTTGTATCAAAATTATGCCATTACATGTGTCTCACCATACAACATTCATTTCAAATAACATATTTATCGTTATGACAGTAAAAATAGTAATTGCTTGCAACAGATATTGACATTAGTTAATTACGTTAGTTACGTTAATTATAAATTTACTATAACTAACATTTGAGCTAAAAATATGTATTTGTACACAGATATACGTATATCTACAAATATTTGCAAAAACCAAGGCATATGTACTGATGTTTCAAGAATAATTATGCAGTACAAATGAAATACCTACATTGCAATACATTTTTAGATGATGGATGAACAATACACTTTTACAGAGAAGGATGGATAATTGGCATTTATGGGATGCATGGACAAATTCCAGTAAAAAAATCTTCCTGTACAAAAGATACTTCTTCTACTGACAAGGCCTTCTTAGCTATTTAGAAATAAAAATGTAACTCGCACAGTTTATTTAGTTATTATGAAATTTTAATTTAAAAAAATCTACTGTATTTCTAATAGTTTGTTGGTAAGAGATATTCTGCATATTATATTGACTAGCTTAAACTTGTACTTTTATACATTTTAACAAGCAGAGACTTTTTTCCATGACATTAAAAGTAAAAACCTTTTCCTCTTTTCAACTTCATGTGTCAGTACAGTCTTCCATATGGCTACAAAAATAATATAATACATTTTTAAATCGGCTTGTTATACTATTCAGGTTAAACAAAATGTAAATATTTGAAATGATTGATGAACTCTTTGATATAGACATTTTTTAACACGTGCATATTGTTCAATTTTTTACACATTGATATTCAGCCATATATCTGAAATAATATTGGTTATTGAAAAGGTTTTTCTCTATGCATATTTTTCAACGAATCTAAAATTAGTTTTGTGCGGTCGACTATAGTTTTCGAAAAAAAATTGTTTCAAAATTGTAGATATCCTCCATGTATCAGTTCATGACGCATTATAAGTGTTATTTTGCAACTTCAACCTAATGTAATGTATACATAGGGATTATAATTTTGATTTTTTTTTTTTTCGGAAACTAGAGTCGATCGCACAAAATTAATTTAGAGTAGGAGTTTTTTAATTAAAATTGGAGAGGTTTTCGCTAATGTAAATAATTATCAAATCACTTTTTAAATTCCAACTTCGACAAAATTTTGATGTGAAAAATCTAGCATGTTTCCATGGGCCATTAGCTGCGGACCACCCTGTATATTACTTTTATGTGACTCACCTCCAATTCATTCTGTAAATTACATATTACTTACGTTAATGAGACGTACCACCAAGTAAATACCGCATATTTTGTAACGGCAACCCGGATACGCTGGTCCCAAAGTAAGTACACACTAATTACATAATGTATTTTTTTCCGTTTACACGCCCGCCGAGCTAAAATAAGCCAAACAAATAAGGCAGTCCAATATTGAAATGGGTTCTGTGTACTAATGTCACGATGATTAATGGTCCGGAACTTTTATTGAATTGGATCGGGACTCAATAATATTACGGCAATTGTTACGGGGAACCGTATAAATAGCCCCGGCTACTGAAATTTTCCCGTTCGAGGGAGCCCCGACCGCTCTCGGACCTTTTATTCTCGCGTCTAGCCTAGTTGCGCCCCATCAACATTCTACGGTTATCTACCAGCGAGTATGAATCATGGCCAACTTAATGTGACAAGAAAACGTGGGCGTCCGCGGCCCGTGATTTATACGTGTCGATGATAAATTCCGCTTTTATAGCTTGTACATCAACAATTGCATTAGCTGCAAACGGGCGAAGCGTTTATTTTGATTTGTTGAATTTATAGTCTTCTAAAATTCCCCACTCCGGGGGTGAAATATGGTCGATATGAAGTTTTACTTTATTTTTATTTGATATATGGGTCTTGCTGGACTGCTGTTCGAAGGTGGATGGTGCGTTTTTTAAAAATAATAACAATAATCCTCCATTCGAGGTATTAAGGCTGACGCTTCAAGAACAAAGAATCGTATCTACAAATGCACATAAAAATCCACGTGGATGAAGGTTCTTATTAGCGAAGTGCTAAAATATAACGCAGAAATTGGATTATGTCCTTTTAGGGAGAAAATGCGCTACATGAATACTATGAATTGTACCTTATCACTGTGTATCATACACGCAGGAACTACTTAATAATTTGTATCAATTCAATAGTGTTTCTTCGGTTTTTAGTGGCACAGGGGTGGTGTGTTTGAAAGCACTTTTTTAAATGGAAGGGACAAGTGGAGGGGGTGAGTTACTCAATTTTTTATTTTGGGTTTGGCTACTTTTGCAACTCATTTTGGAGTTGGCCGGTTTTGCAATGAATTAGAATTGAAAAATCACTAAATTTAATGTAAATGTCGTTTTTTTTGGGATGCAAATGAAGAAAACTTTCTTGAATAAGTGACATCCACTTTTCTCAGTTGGGCAGGGGCATACCGAATCATCCAGCAGCATGAACATCATCGTCGTATTTTTATTTTGGATTCCACAACCGTTAGCCACGCATCTGAGGACAGTTATGCCGGTGAAATCGGTATTCTGTAGAATAACGCTGCGGCAATTTCATTCGAAGTCTTTGGGTATTCATGATCTCCCCAAGTGTAAATGAATACGTTACTTTTTGTCAATTCATCTTTGTTTGAGCCCTGCACAATCGTAAAATTGTATAGACACAGCTGCCTCTAGTACAAACTTTGGTCGGGGCTCTTAGGTAGAGCAAAATTTTTCTGGTAATCAAAGTGAGTAAATTCTCCCTCTTTTCTTTAAGAAAGGAAAAAAATGCCGAAGCTCGCAGTTTGTGTAACCTATATTTAGTTAAAAGTTGGTTCTTTTCTCCTTCAGTCTTAGCTGCTTTCACCCTCTCCTTTATTTCAAGACATTTCGAGCACACATCAGTTCTGAATGTTTTGAAACTCACTGATGGAAGGATTTGGCCAGTTTTGCAGCCCACTGTGATTTTTAAACGCAGGTTTAACAAGGATTTAGCCAGTTTTGGCGAGGTTTCTTGCTTCTAATAGGTGGAACATGTATCTTAGGACTCAGAAAAAAAATACGTATTTCTCAAAATTGAGGAGTTGGCTGGTTTTGCAACTAGACGACACATATATGTATCTTGATGGACTGCTGTTCGAAGGTGGATGGTGCGTTTCAAGAACAAAGAATCGTATCTACCATACACGCAGAAACTACTTAATAATTTGCATCAATTCAAGTGCTAGTAGTTTTTCAATAGCAATTTTCGATACATGTTGCCAAATAATAGTGTTTTAGGCACGCCAGGTTAAGTTATGTAATATTTCTGAGAAAATTATTCTACCGTACTTATCCCAGTTATCTTTAAAATGTGCACTCTCTGCATTATGGAGAAATTATTCCACGCTGCAAACCTCAACTTATTTGAATAAAAATATGGATATTAGTAAACATACCAATGTTATTGCTTTCCTCAAAAGGAAATCAAGTGGTTATAGACTCAGAAAATGCAGAATATTTTCCAAGTAACGTCTTGAAAAGTTTATCAAAGAGACAGATGATGAAAAGTATTTATTCCAAAAAGTTGTCTTGATTGTTGGTACATCTGGAGCCTGTATAGTCGAGGCAATGAAGCACTAAAAAGGCCAAAGATAGGGAATCTCTTAGGATAGGACGTATCGGAATGAGGTTTTTCGCATTCGCTTGCAAAAATTATTTATATCATTCGTACCTACTTTGTACCTATTACAAACCGAAGTTGCATTGCTGCAGCCAAAAATGCATGCAAAAAATGCATCTTTTGAGAGGCCTTTTGGCAAATTTAATAACTTCGTAAATAAGAGTCAGAATTGGCTCAAGTCGGGTACCCGGGGGTTTTCGAGGTCGCTGATCACGATTATGATGTTCAGAATGACCCCCCGAACACCTGGAGCTCAGGAACGCCGATGAACGTCATCTCCGGGGACTATCCCGAACTTTATGCGAGAGAGGAGAGAAACTGGGCACCCGGGGTTTTTTTGGGTCGCTGAATTCGAATATACCATCGGCGAACACCCCACGGACATCTGGTGGGCTCCAACCTGGACGCGGACGTCATCTTCGAGAATTTTTCTGAAAATATCGACAATAACGAACCGAAAATCGTTATGGGGGCTTTTTGTGTGCGCTGAATCCGAATTTTATGTTGAAAACGACCACCTGAACACCTGGTGCGCCCTAACCTGGCCCTGAACGTCATCCCCGAGGGTTTTCCAGACATAATTGAAAAAAACCACCCGAAAATCGTTACGGGGGTTTATTTGGCTCGCTGAAATCAAATATGGCACCGGCCAACACCCCACGGACACCTGGGCTCTGAACGTCATCCCCGAGGGGTTTGAAAAAGACCAACCAAAAATCGTTACTGGGGGTTTTTTGAGTCGCTGAATTCAAATATAGCACCGACGAACACCTGGTGCGCCTTACCCTGGCTCTGAACGTCTTCCCCGAGGGTTTTCCAGACACAGTTGAAAAAGACCAACCAAAAATTAACACTAACTAACAATTTATGTTGCCGCTTATAACCAATCGAATATTACAATTAATTTAGTAAAATAATTTGTAATACTTAATGTGACTAAAATTGTTGACAATGTTTTAATGCACAATAAGATATTTCTTGAAACAAATATTTTCGTTATTCAATGAACGTTGACAGTTACCTGGGTTGAAAGTGATATTTGTCTGGGTGGATAGTAATCACTTTCCACCCTGGTAAATGTCACTTTCCATCTGGATATATGTCAATGTCAGAAATATGTTTCTTTCAAACTTACTGTAAGTTTGAAATATCAGTATTGCATGTATGGTTGTAAATAAAATTCATGCCACTTTATGAAACACAATAACAGGTGAAAATGATACTTTTTTTCTTATTATAAATGACTTGCCAGTAGTGATGTTAAATAATTGATAGAAATGTAATTTTACGGTTAACATTTCATGCAATTTAAAAATTTTGTAATTTATATAATATATGAAATTTAAATTTTACGATATTTTAAATTGCATTCACCTTCTACACTGTTCATGTAAGTGAATGATTAAAAATATAATCTTTGTAGATTTTTATGCAAGAAATGTAAATTTTTTACACTATGTATTTTAACACTGTGTAACTAAATACTACGTCGGCTCACTTTCCACTTTTCTTCTGCGAACACATTTCCTGCCCACCCTATATCGATGACGACTTATCAGTTCAATATGCACTGTCCGCAATGGCAATGGGAGTGAAATACCTGATTTTATCGAATATGGATTTGAGATGCCACCACTACAAAGGGGCATTGTCTATCGTATAAATGTCTATTAACGCATTTTTTTCCTCTTTAATTTTCACACTCAAAACACAAAACTGCAACGATAACGTGAAGATGTAACTGGAGAAATCTGTTGGACAATGAAGAGAGTACGTTATTGGATTTTATGCGAAATGTAATACTCAATTACAACACAATTCGAAACAGATATCAAAGTCATTGAATTGATTATTTCTTTAAAAATTTACAGGTCCTTGGTGATGAATGCGTAGAAACATCAACAGAGTTTCTCCACGTCGAGGGAAATAAAATTGCACAATCCATTCAAAAACGCAGTCTGATGAAGTTCAACAATATAAAGTACGTACTTACTCGAGAGGTTCTGTTCTTTCTGCGAATGAAAATAAAGGCAATTCACCAGTTATAACTCATTACATTGTTATTTTGAAAGAAATAACTTTTGCAGCTTCTATTCCGTTTGTAATTTTCCTTCTTTCTAGGCAATATAGATAAAAAGGCTAACGACGTGATGTTCTTTGATCATCTGACACATAAAAAATTCCACAGTAAACAAATTTATTTACTTGAAATATATCTAGCCCCACTTTTAGTCCAGTCATTTTATTTAACTTCTACAATATGTCTCTTTCGGATACTGGATTTTCTCAATATTATACATTATACAAATATAGACGACAGATGAAGACGACTGTATTATACAAAAGTACAGTTCTTGTCAAGATCTATAAAATCCCAAAATCGTGACAGAAACAATTGATGTAAATAATTATTATATGGAGTAGTATCATCGTGTGTTTTATAACTGAATAGTGTAATATTTTTTAAAAATTTAAACATTACCTAAATTGAAAGAACATATATTTTTTACATAATCGTTGACTGATAACACAGAATCCACTATAACAATTTCTGCAATTTGCAGATATAATAAATAATGTCTGTTTATATGTATACAAGGTGCTTTTGAAAGTGGAGTACTAATTTTAACTGATGTTGATAAGACATTCATATATATCATTTTACAAAAATTGCTTTAATAAATGTTTTAATAACATCTGTCAGTGGCGCAGGTATGGGGTTTTGTTCATCCTTAAGCTTTGTTTTTCAGACATTTTGACTTATTCTAATCAGGGTTATCTTATGGGATTATAAGATCTTACAAAAATTATGAAATTAAGTAGCATTGCTGGTTTCTGAGCTTGTAACAATATTATTGACAGATGTCATGCCAAATCAGTTTATTTGTTGTGCGATTAGCATGTTGAAATTATAAGTTCGTTAAATACGATCTACGAGGAAAGACGAACTGGATGAGGTAGTCCAGTTGTTTGACCAGCTCGATCACCGGATTTCAATCCACTATATTTTTCTCTTTGGGGCTTTTTAAAGGAAAAATATACGCAGCTCTGGCGGAAAATAGAAGAAAATCTATTGCCTACATCATATTTGAAGAACTTGAGATGAAATAAGTAATAACATGCTAATTCGGACAAAACATCGATGCTATTGTTGAATTGACGAAATTGAACACCATCACTGATCACTTTGAACACCATTTAAATTAAATTGTTCACAAAGCATTGTTTTTTTTTTGTTTAATAAATGATTAATTGCAATTTTTAAAATTTCATAGGATAAACCCTGATTAGAAAAAGTTGAAATATCTGACAAACAAAGCTGCTCATTGAATTTCCTCAAGACCACTGTTTTCAGAAAATAGAATAAAACTTTAATATTTGTACTGAAAAAATAATTTGGGTGAACAAGACCCCATACCTACGCCACTGGCATTAGTTGAAAAAAATTATTCACGTCAAAATATTAACTTTCTATTATGATTACTGCATACTAAGTTCAAAGAAAGAATATTGATTTGTTTAGTAAATAAAAAAAATAAAAATTGCAAGCACAGAATTCTAGGAAACAACTACCCGACCAACATTGAATTACACCTGAGAAACCTATAGCAAACAGTGAAAACATACTCCACATATACCAGTTTTAAGCTTATTAGCTTTCATCAGTATGCCATAGGTGATGAAGCCGACAAATAACCTTAGCTGTTTTTAGTCTTTATAACCCAACAGAAGGGACCATGAGTACGTGGTCCAGCAGAGCTACATCTAGCGGTGATTCACCGCTAAAATAAAAAATATTTTTGAAAGCCCTGTAACAGGAAAACGAAGTGTCACAGAGAAAAATGTTATAAGAAAGACCCCTATTATTTTTTCATGCTCTACCATATCTTAACAACAAAAAATTCGGCCTGTATAAATTTGGTAGAAAAGTGTGCAAAATTATTAAAAACTGTTTATGACAAAACCAGCGCAAATAAATGTATAAAATAAATTGATTTATTTGGTAAGAAAATTTAGTTTTTTTGTTTTGTTTAAATGAAACAAATAGTCGTTTTATTTGAACAATTGTTTGAAAGGAAAAACCCGAATTGTTTCCTATAGACAAAAAACAATTGTCCCGTTAGATGTACCTAAGTACTCTATTTCGCGTAGGTACTCAAGTATGTCGAATTTGAGAGACATTAATAGCCAGGGTTAGTTGTCAGTTAACTCATCACTCACCTGTGACGTACTGATGAGAGCTAATAAGCTCAAAATCGATATATGTTGACTATTTACTATAGATTTTTCAGGTGTAATTCAATGCTGGTCGGGGCATAAACACAAACAGTTGTTTAATTGAAAAAAAAATCTTTGAAATATACAAATATTGTTTGATCATAAAATATAATTAAGTAGAAGTGTATTATTTAAAAGTAAATAATGTTTTTTAATGGAAACAAATGGTTTCTTTAGAGAAGATAACTGTATTTTTGCTGTATCTTTTCAAATAAATTATTTTATACCACAAAATAAATATTTGTTTGGTCCTATACAAAAACAAATAATTTATTTTCAAGAAACATTTTTTTTTCAGTGTATAATCTACAAATTTAATTGTGGGTATAGGAAATTGTTTTGTTTGAGACATTGCTTCTGTTACAATTAAACAACCTTTCTTCCATGTGTGCATCTTGAGAAACGCCAGGGTCGTGAACCCTGGCATTATCGGCCGCTATTTTTCCGGAGGGTCCCCTATCGGCAATGGGGAACTCCCCATGACCGAACCGACGCGATGGACTGGCCAAATCCCCGAAAACATCCCACAGTGCATTTCGGCTTGTCTTTCGACAGATACGTTTTGATAAGCCGCGCCGGGTTTACTTGTTATTTCTGCAGTGGATTTGCCGTTCCTTTATCGCAGCCTCCCGGATAAAATAACCAGACATCAAACGTAACGGAAACACCGGAATCTCGGCGTTTGTCGACGAACGCCCCGATAGGTGGTTTATTTTTGAAAATGTGATAATATATTTATTGGATCCGACGTGAGGTTTCCCCGTTGCGGTAAATCCGCTTCAGGGGTGCAAATCTTAACAAGCGATGTTTTCTTTATAATTTGTTAATTCGACAATGCTTTTTTGTCAATATGATTTTGTTAGATTGAATTAGAAAAGGAAAATGTATCTCTAATAATATTTGCACTGATTTAGAAAACAGTGGGGATAGAAACAATTAATATCTAATACATTTCTATTTTTTCTTATATTAATTTAATTAATTACTCAGAATAAATAAAATATTTTCGTGAAAACGTAATACGGAATATGTTCCCCTAATCTTATAATTAAAAAAAAACAAAGTAGTTTCAAAATAGCTATTTATGCCATCAGTTACGAAATGCCTAATTTTGTGTAACGCGTGAGATTTTTGCGGAACGAACGAAGTGAGTTTCGCAAAAACTCACAAGTTACACAAAATTTCATTTCGTAACGTATTGCATACAAGATTTTTTCTAATTTTGAAGAAAGTAATAAAAAAATAAAATTTAATAAAATTGACAAAAATTTTGAAAACATAAATTTAGTTTGTTGCTGTTACTTCATGTTAGTTGTCAGTTTGACATTTTGTAATAAAGTCTAGACGGAAGGTTTTTAGCAAAATTGATATATTTTTAGTTTTATTTTTAAAAAATGAGTGATTCAAGTTCTGAAGAACTACCAAGCGATATTGAAGAGACAGCAGGTAATGCTCTATTATCAGTAATTCCCAAAAAGTCAAAGGCAGTTTACGATTTGGCATACGAAAAATTTGTTACGTGGTGTGATGAGAAGAAAATTAAACATGTTAATGAGAAAGTTTTACTTGCATATTTTGAGGGTGAGAAAGATCTAAAAGTTTCCACATTATGGACACTTTACTCAATGTTAAGGTCTGAACTAAATCTGAAAAGGAATATTGATATTAAAAAATATACAAATTTGGTAGCATATATTAAAAGACAAGCGGACGGGTACAGTGCTAAAAAGTCAAAAGTTTTTATTAAAGAAGATTTTGCCAAATTTTTAGTGGAAGCTGATGACAAAGAATATTTAATGGCTAAGGTTGCAATTATAATTGGAATGGCAGGAGCATGCAGAAAAGCAGAATTAACATTTCTTCCAGTTGAAAATGTTATAGACGAAGGAAGCCATTTTCGTGTTGATATCCCACCTTCAAAAACAAAAGTTATACGGCAGTTTGCAATTACCACTGGAGACATTGAAAATACGAATCTTGTTGAAATATTAAGAAAATATATTAAGTTGCGTTCCCAGGTTCTTAAACACAACAGATTTTTTGTAAAATATGCGAATGGAAAATGTACCAGAAATCCTGTGGGAATTAACACATTTAGCAGTCTGCCTAAAGTTATTGCACAATTTCTTGGTCTTTCAAATCCTGTTCTATATACTGGCCACTGCTTCAGAAGAAGCTCTGCCACTTTCCTAGCAGACAGTGGCGCTGATATTTTAAAATGAAAGAGGCACGGAGGTTGGAAATCTAGCTCTGTTGCGGAGGGATATGTTGAAAATTCCATGAATAATAAAAAACTTATAGCGCAAGAAATATTTGGTGAAACATCTAATGCAATGTGCGTCGCTTCCCAAATAACAGCAAGTTCGAGCAATGAAAAAAATATGTCGTCGGGAATTAATTTGAATAATTGCAATAATTGTGTCAGTTTTAAAAAGTGTCACTTTATATGTCAAAATTAGAAAAAATTATTTTTGTATAAATAGATTTAATACTGAGACTATTATTTAATAGAGGATGCGCAAACGAGTCTATCAAAGCAGCCAAGGCATTAAATCTACCTCTGCAAAGTACATACATAATTCAATGATCAATTTGAATTTTAGCATAATAGCAAACAAAGCTATTTATTTTATATTATTAAAGTTGTCTTATACTTCTTTCATGAATAATAGTTTCATCAGGTCGTCTGTGGTTGCTATGAGACGAGCGTTATTAAGTAAATAATTCATATGAATTACGTCAGAAATTATTAAATCAGGAAAGCAAATAGAGTGTAATTTATTATCAGAAAAATCAGCAGATTTATCAGCAAACATATAATAAATTTATTGATTACCGATCTGAGAGATCTTTTAGAAAATGTGCTATTGGTATATTTTTCTGAATTAGGCAAAAGCATGAAGTCTTCAGTATGGTCAAAATATGCGACGCTGAGAGCTACTTGAATGTGTGAAACAACATCGATATAGGAAAGTATCTAAAATTAGAAACATTCTTGAAAGGGCATCGTATGGATGTCGTCCTAAAAAATTACGCGATTTAAGAAATGAACAAATTAAAAATATTCTAATGGTGACCCCTGATGATACGTATTTAAGTACAAAGGCAATTATAAACAAAATATTTTTGTAAACGAAGAATATTGACTGTCATTATTTTAGGTGGCAATGATTGCCACCTAAAATAATAATATCTGCCATATCTGGAGCGTGTCGATGTGACGAATTACTTCAAATAAAAATTGGAGATATTGAAGGTATGGGAGATAGATTGCTGGTCACTCTGCCAACTAAAAAAACAGAAGTAGAGTAGAAACCAGAGTATCTCGGAATACAAATAATTTGTGACTGCGAGTGTTTCTTATAGACTTATTGAGAAAAAAAGAGACTAAGCAATTTAAATATAAGTGACCCCTGTCAATTTCATACATGCTAAATCAATATGGAATCAGCATGAACTAGGAGATGTATCTTTTACATTTCCTTTTCTCAACTTTAAATATAAGCCATCATAATATAATTATCCTGATCCCAGTTATGTAAAGATGTCAAAATGAAATTCCATTCTAACTATAGAAGAATTCCTGAGAAGTTAAACAATTATTTGCAAAACCTGGTATGTAGTGGTACTTACAGTACAGTACCCATTTATTATGGTAAAATCTTAAATTTTTGTAGAAAGAAACCTTATTTGATATGTACACATGAAGACGTAGAAAATACAAAATGCAAATATATCAATTTATTTAAGTTACCATCACAGAGCAAAAAAGGTATTCTACAATAAAATCAAATAATAAATACGTAGATAAATGTTTGTAAAAATAAAAGAAGAATAATCGGTTTAAATGTTTAAGTTAATTTTATTAAAAACATATTATTACAGTATTTTCAATTATTTTTATTTCATCATGACTGATTCAAGTTATCAACGAATGAAAATATAATTTTTTCGGATAATACTGATATAGGACACAATATCTAGAATAAGTGTGGGTACCTCTAGATTGCACTGAAAAAAAGGCCAGTAACTTTACAAATATACTTTGTAATAATATCCTTATAATTGTCTAAAAATAATTCTAAAAATAATGATGATATTACACTGGCGCTTGTAATTTTACAAGAAAACTGCCAATATACAACAAAACCGTAAACTTCCTATGCAATTATAATATAATGTGTACATTGTAATACATTTACAATTAACAATGTAAAATCCATTTTTACTTAAAATTACTGAAAATACCAAATTTACTATATAATTGACTGTAAAAATATGCCTAATGTGAATGTGAAGGTACTACTAATTTTAAAACGCTAACCTGACCTAACCGTTGAGAGCGTTGGGTGGTGACGCCTTCATTATTTCTTGCTTCATTTCGATGAATGCAGCGCGTACCTAGGACCTAGGTACTTATATAATTAATTTAGTGAGTAGTGACTAGCAATATAATCATATCTAGAGTGACAAGTGAGTGTTTTTAGTACTAAAAATAGTTTTGTCAAGTGCTGGTTTTAACATAACCTAAATGAGATTAAGAAGTATTAGGTATGTAAGTTATACATAATTATTGAAGCAAAGAAACATTGGCATCCTTGCATCTACAAAAATTGGATACCCCACTGTTGATTTGTTCATCTTACATAATATATAAAAAATATATTATTTTCTATTAGAATTATATTTTATACATATTTGCAGAACAGGGGCTTCTGGAGGATTAGCATGATTTAAGTTCTGGGTACCTACTTATCTATGCACATTTATATAATTAATATTACTTTGTAATAGTTAGTATAAAACCATCATAGATCTCATTTGAATATTATAAAATGTTAGCTTTAGTTCTATGAATATATTTTTACATTGTTATATATGTTTTGTATAACGTTAAGTGTTCAATTTTGTACAAATAACCTAAATGTGCAAGTACCAAATTTTAATAAAAAATTTCCGTAAAACTATAATATTTTATTACTTCAGTACCTGTATGTACATGTCTTTCTAAGCTAAAAAAAATAAGCAAAGGGCAGTTAATATATTGAAGATATAATAAAGCTGTAACTACTAATTAGCTAACTGAGCTATACTCGGAGTACAAAATAGTTATTTATATAATCAGTTAGGAAAAGTACAAACAACAAATGTTTTTCACACAATTTGTCCAAAAATGTTAATTATAAATTTAAGAAGGATTATTCTGCTGAGTTTAAGGTACATAGACTATAATAGAAATAAGTATTATCTTCAATCTAAATGAATCATAAATTCCAAAGTACATAATTTTTTGTATATAAATTTGAGAAGTATATAGAAAACGAATCTTTTGCTTCGGAAATGTATGACTTCACTGGGGATATCATATCAAAAATTCATTATTACTATTAAGGGTGTTTGTTAACATTAGAAGCAATTGGCATTCATGTTAAGTAGGTTACTTAATATGAGTCCATTTTTCTTTTGAAGTAACATTCTGATCTTCTGATTGAGAAACTCACAAAAAAACTTGATATGTTACTTAAGGTAAGTAACAATCGTTAATTCCTTACGATATTTTAATTTTCCTCATGTAGACATATTAATCTATTAGGTATAAATGAATTACTATTCAGATTTTTTTTTAGGTATCTAAACACTGTCAAAACACTGTTAGTGAATTCGAGTGTTGTAAACAAGATATTTTTAAAGTAAGTTTTTCTAAAATTGACTGTAAGTTTTATTCTCCGAAAAGATAGTCCAAATGTCACGGGAATATTTTTTGAGAAAAATCGAATAACGAAAATTTCATTTCGATATCTTGATTAGTTTTGTTATAGATTTTTTTTTAATTTTAGGCCTTTTCTATAATACCCCATATTACATACGTATGATGTCTCATTAAAAAATATATATGTTTGTTATAGTAACGGAAAACTAGAAGTTATAAAAAAAATTTCCTCAAGCCACTAGATACTACACATAGAAAAAAAATGCCGTTACAATGTATAAATATTAATATAATAAGTAGAAAACTTACCATAAAAAACGACCAAAATTTAAAAACATCATGTAGGTATCTCTTAAACAAATCAAAATATCGAAATGAGATTCCCACTATTCAATTTTTCTCAAAAATTAAGGTCCAAATATATTGGCTACTTTTTTCTGTCTTTTCGGAAAATAGAAGAAACCTTCTATACCTAAGTGCCCAAATTGGACCATCCTGTACAATAAATAAAAAAAATTACATTGTAGTCATAACATAAAATGTATTATTACAATGTAGCTATAAAACTGCCTGTAAAGTTACTCTGCAATTTTACAAGTAATGGGTGCAAGTTACATTGTAAAAATACTTTTTGTATTGTAAAATCACAAAGTAATATTACAATTGCAAAACCTAAAATTACACCGGAAAATAAATTTACAACGTAATTTTACATTTTATTTGTAAAGTCACAATCGATAAAAAAATTACAGCAATAATGAGTGGTAAATAAATTGCCATCTATTTTTACTGTAATTATTTTTTACAGTGTGTACAGGCTGGTGAAAATTGGGCGACCAATAATGACATTTGAATTTTAATACAATTAATGTACTAATTAATTCAACACTCTGCATCTTATATACCCGCATTTTTCTCATTTCATTAAGAAAATCAATTTGTACTTTCTCGACGTTTCTACAACATACTTCCACCTTACATTGGAGTGGAAATACACAGACTCGGCATGTTTTCCCCATAAATATCAACACAAAAAAAAATGATCATTTATCGTCAATTAATTGATGATAAAAGATTTGATTGCGTTTGTGGTCACGAACGAAGAACTGATACCATCTCTTTCCCATTAATACATATATTATTTATACTCTCTAATATAGATCCCGATCTTTTCTTATATATAACTGTAAAAACTCCCTCTCGAAAGAATGTGGGAAAAACTTTATATCTAGATATTACTTAATCTCCCAAAATCCGATACAAAAGATCAATACCGAGAACGTGTCACTAATATGTGATATATAATGCCGTATATCTTACCCCTATAGTCCCTCATTAGGCTTGATGTATGAGCTTTAATACGTTTTCAGTTCATAGGAAGTTAAATTTGTTCAAATAGGACGGTATTTAATATCATGAATATTAAGAATGCAATAAACTTTACGATTCACATGAAAGTAATATGGCTGCATGTCTGAGTGATAGATATGAGGAACTCAAATCAAAACATAGTTTTTTGAAGAAAGTAGTTTTATTAAAAACTGGCTTCTCTTGTTGCAACCTAGTTATTAAATTCTCATAATTTTGGGGTGAAAATTATAAACTAGTATGCGTAAGATTAAGATTTCCAGCAGGTATTTAAATATTCAGTGAGTTTTTGCCCTAAAAATCCGAAGACAAATTGGAAAACCCGTATTTGAATAATAAATATCAGAGAATTGAAAAAATCTTTATTATTTCCACAAAAAACAGTACCTATACAAAGTATATTATTTAAAAGATAAAAAAAAATCTCATTTTCAAACATTTCTTCTTACTCTCATTTCCCAATCTTCAATCTTCCATGTCACAACGTTCTTCACTCTTCACTTTCATTTTTTACTGTCACTTCTGTCTTCTGCTTTTGCTGTACTATGTTTGGTTATTAATAAACTTAAATATACTTTATCTATATTAAAACAAATTTAATATTCATACCAGCTAATCGACAGAAAACATCTCAACTCTTTACCTGCAGAGGCTCGATTCTCGAATTCCCTCAGAAAGTGACGTAAATTCGCATGAGAAACTGCAAATGTGTATTCTTCACCATTCTTATTGCAGTTATTTCCCATAAAAAATTGGGGAATTCTTTAAGGTTTTTTTCCTAAAGGAATATAAAGCTTCAAGAATTGTAAATATACTCATAGATAATAATATACTAAGAGGCCCAGGAGTATTGTTTTTAGACATATTTAAGCTTACAGCAAGTTACTACTCCCAAAACAAAACAGCTGCAATGGAACCGTACGTTGGGATTATATATATAAAACTGTTTACAGGCCTTTTAGGCCCAGAGCTCTGTTATTCTCCTCCAGTGTCCTTCACCTTTCTTTTCCAATCCGTTACATTTTCCTCCCTCTCTCCATCGCTTCCTCGGTTTACCTCTTTGTTTCTTGTAGTTAGGTTTACTCCCTACTATTTTCTTAACTGCCCTTTCATCTTCCATACGTTCTAGATGCCCTAGCCACTGCACTCTTCTGGCTTTTACAAATTCGTCTATTGTTGGTGCCTGGTACATAGCATATATTTCCTCATTGTTTCTCCTTACATAGCCTTCCTCCGTCTTCTTACCCCTTAGAATTCTCCTTAAGATTTTCCTTTCCCACCTTAAAAGGTTTTCTCTTGACTTCTTATTGAGAACCCAGGTTTCACTACCATACAGCGCTGTCGGTCTCAAAATTGTTTTATACATTCTAAATTTTACTCCTCTGGACACATTTTTTGATTTCAATAAGTGGCTGACTGCTGCCGAACTTCTGTTTGCTTTTATTATTTTCCTATTTATTTCTTATTCCTCATCACAGTCAGCTGTTATTAGCGCCCTCAAATACACATATTCTTGAACTTCCTCAAACTCCATCTCTCCATGCTCTGTTCTCAATTTAAAATTGGTATCCTTTTTTTGTTCTCCTATTCTCAAAAGCTTACTTTTCTCTTGATTTATCTGCAATCGCACTTTACGTGCTTCCTCCACAAGTTTTCTCGTTACTTCTTCTAATTCCCTACTATCTCTAGCAATAATAGCCACGTCATCTGCATAACTTACAATTTGATGACTTTTAAACAATATATGTCCTTCTCTATTCAACTGACTATCTCTTATGACCTTTTCTAGTACTAAATTAAACGTTACGTACGTACGTTGGGATACGTAGTTAAAAGCAACGTCATATTACTACGTTGATTTTGACAGCATAAAAATATTCTACAGTGACTTCACTCAAGTGATGCTACTTCTATTTTATATGCAGTAGGAAGCAGTAATAAGGTTAGTGCTTGACCTTATTTCTGTATGTTCAAGGTAACTTAGAACTATCCCTTATTGAATAGATCATATCCGTTGTGACGTTATTTTTTGACAAAAGGATATATCCCATCTGACAAATTAGTGTTTATATAATCATATTTAATACTGTTTGGCAGTATTAAAGCAATTTCCAATATTTTCCTATTTTCCTCAGTGGAGACTCTCAAATTTCATGTAACACTAACAAAACTTTTCCCTAGTCGACTAGCAGGTAGCACCGTAAATCAAAACTTTTCAAGTGGGTCGTAAAATTTCCTGTAGGAATTTAAAAATCGGTTTTCACCTCAACAGTCTGTCTTCTAATGCTCATAAAGAGGTTACAATTGAAAATCGTTTCATTATTAAATGATCTCATTCATAATTTTTTTCTTTTGAGACGGCTAGTAATCTGGAATTTGTTTTTATTATATTTATTGTCGCAGTAAAGAAAAATTTAATAGTGTATAAGTATAGTATAGAAAATGTATCCGGGCACCATTTATTTCAAATACTATCCTTGTTTTCTATAAAGTTGTATAGATACACTAGGTGACCCGGCAAACGTTGTTTTGCCATACGAATTATTTCTAGTGAATATTTTGGTAGTCGGCTTCGTTCTCATCCCTACTCCGTGCTGTTTACTGGGCGAGAAGCACAAACCTAGAAAAAATATAGACTGTGCCAGTGTCATATTGCCGGCGACCGCTAATTCATGGCTGCCCTAAAAGGTCCAGAATCACTAAAATTTGGTTTTTATGCCAATTTTCGTTGGTTGTATTGTAGCGTGAATCTCATTTGTTTACTGTGATTGACCACATTCATGTCACATTCTTTAATGACACTTAAAATGACAGCAAGTTACTTAATTTCATATTGCAATGCAGCCACCATATCTGCACAACCGCCAACATAAAGCAAATAAAATATCAATTTTCTAGACCTTAGGTCCCTAGAAAACGCGGCACCTGTCACGTGACCTTTTTTCTAGGTTTGTGGTGAAAAGTGACACCGGTAGACTCCTGGCGGATAACTGATCTAGTGATAATCGATCATTTATCGACCAGGGTTAAAAAAGATTAAATTACTAAAATAGCTATTAAAAAATAGGGGTATGTAATAGAAGGGTGAAAATTAAGGGTTGTATGTATTTTTTAATGCCACATCATAAAAAAATTAAAATAAAAAATTTTGACAAAAAAATAAAAAAAAATGTTTAGGGTGGACCACCCTTATCACTTAGGGGTATGAAATATAGATTCTCAGACCTACCGAATATACATATAAAATTTCATAAAAATCGGTCAAGCAGTTTCCGAGGAGTATGGCGTCTAAAACTGTGACACGAGAATTTTATATATTAGATATATCTTCTCAAGGAGCTAGAAAATCAAAATATTAGTTTTGCTAAAAGTTCAGAAAGTGATTCAAAACCATTCAATATTTAATCTTATGGAACATCTCTTAAAATATTAATATTTTTCCGAAAAGCTACTCTTATTGACTGAATACTAGAACGCATTTTGTTGACATATTAGGCGATTCTGTAAGGATCAAATAGGAAAAACGTTTTAATAATTAGTAATTATATTTCATGATTAATGGTACGCCAGGTAGATTTTCAATCACCGAAAGATCAAAATGGTTGTTTTAATCACGTATTAATTAACTGGTAACTAGATATCAATTATTATGGTTGTTAATTGCTGACATCTAATACCTATATGCTGAAATCCAATCTAATATAGCTAATCACACAATGTATGTCAATTTATTGTAATTGGATTATTGGAAACAAATGACAGTAAACTCTTGATGTATACCTACGTCGGATATTCATGTTTCAAGTATTTTTCAAACCGTTCTACAATGGAATCCTGTGTATTATTAAAGCGTATATTCAAAATGTATTCGTATAAGTCACATAATAATGTTACTATAAGTACTAGTGCTCGAGTAACAAATAAACTAGTGCACAAGTGAATGTTTTCAAACGGTTTAAATAGACGCCAAAATTCATGACTAGATTCCTGACGTGAAAATATTGCGATTTAGACAAACTCACCTTAGTCCAAATGTTGATACTTACAGAGATACAGGGTGTTTAATGCAAAATATTATTTTAGTTTTTTCTTATTGATTTCATAATAAATGCTCATATCGAGATGAAATTTTGGTGTTAGGGGTTTTCTGGGGCGAGATATTGAAATATATCCATGGTTTGCTTGTAGCTCATAGAGAGCGCCACCTGCGCTAGGTCGAATGCGTTGAAATCGACAGAACTTATTTATCTTTCAAAAATTTAATTCTCAGGTAGCAAATTCTGATTTTACAACTTCTTTTACACAAAAAAGCTATACTTTTTGATAGTCGCTATCTTGCATCGTTCTCAAGATATTTAACTTTGGTAATTCGAGTAATCAAAATAAGGTACGAATGTCAAAAAGTACAAGAGTTTATTTAAAATTATAAATTGTGATGAACAATTGAATATCGAATATTACAATAAATGTTCAACATGTCCGCCTCCAACTTCAATACATTTATTAACGCGTTTGTTCAAAGACTGCCGTATTTTAAAATAGAGATTCTATATAGAACTATGGAATTCGAAAAACTAAACTTGATATCGTTTTTGTTTTATTTTAATTGATTTACGTTTTCTAACTTTCAATCGTCATTTACTCGAAAACTTTCCTATGCAAGAGGGCAAAATTTTAGTACTGTCTGATAGAGAATTAAACGATCTTTCAGAATCAAGGAAAAAAATATGGTGTTGCCATTTAAAAAAAAATCGATGACGTCACTACTCGAAAACAAATGACATTTTAAAATCACATTTTACGCTAAAATATATATTTTTTAAATTAAAAATCCTCGAACAGGTCGATTTTTAATTTAAAAAATACATATTTTAGCGTAAAACGCGATTTTCAAATGTCATTTGTTTTCGAGTAATGACGTCATCGATTCTTTTTTAAATGGCAACACCATATTTTTGTCCTTGATTCTGAAAGATCGTTTAATTCTCTATCAGACAGTACTAAAATTTTGCCCTCTTACATAGGAAAGTTTTCGAGTAAATGACGATTGAATGTTAGAAAACGTAAATTTTATCCATAACAAAGTAACAATTCTGAGGTATGTAAAATAAAATACAATTGATTAAATTTTATACTTAAATTAAATGTTCGAATTGCCATCCACCAACTTGTTGACAATGCGCAAGTCTGTGAAGAAATTCTTCTTGCACATTATGAATGATTTCTAGGGTAACTCTGCGTATTTCGTCCCGAATGCGATTTTGAAGTTCTTCTAAATTACGCGGTTTATTAATGCACACTTTTGACTTCAAGTATCTCCATAAAAAATAGTCAAGAGGTGTAAGATCTGGCGATCTTGCAGGCCATTCTATCGGCCCGCGTCTGCCGATCCACCTCCCAGGAAAACAGTTGTCCAAAAAATCTCGTACAGGGCGCGCATAGTGCGGAGGTGCGCCGTCTTGCTGAAATCATATGGTATCGTCAGGAATGTCAGGGTCATTATCGTTAGGAAAAATTACTGCAAGGGCTGGAACAAGGTCATTTTCTAGAAACTCTAAATATCTTTGTCCTGTAAGGGTTCCTTCAGAGAAGAAAGGCCCTACTATTCTGTCGTCAACTATTCCAGCCCACACATTTAATTTCTGAGGGTGTTGGGTATGTGCCTCTGCCATCCAATGAGGATTTTCCCGACTCCAATATCTGCAAGTTTGACGGTTTACTGTACCATTCAGACAAAATGTGGCCTCATCTGAAAAAAGTATTTTCCGGTGTAAATTTCTATTCCTTGATTGAGTTCCTGCACAAGTTGAATTTTGTAGGGATGATATTTTTCCTTCCTTAAGATACGTAGCACTGTGCTCTGACTAGTGTAATTGTTTAATGCAACCAATCGTGAAGAATTATGAGGATTATCCACCATACTTATCAAAATGTTCTGTTGCTGATTTTCATTAATGCTTGGACGTCCAAGTTTTGGAATATTTACAACATTGCCAGTTTCTCTAAATTTAGACTCTACCTTACTGACTGTTGATTGGCTGATAGGGCGATCTGGATATTTTGCATTAAATAAATCGCAAACTTTCTGCTGAGTTCTAGTCATATTCCCGCATCCGATAAGAATTAAAATTTCAATTCTTTGAATAACAGTTAAATGTGGCATAATACTTTAAATTGAATAATAATTTCTACGTCGCTTACAATACTTATTAGAAAGTCGGTGTGACAATGACACTTTGGAAAGATTTTCATCTACGTGATCCATAAAAGAACTATGGAATTCGAAAAACTAAACTTGATAACGTTTTTGCTTTATTTTAATTGATTTACGTTTTCTAACATTCAATCGTCATTTACTCGAAAACTTTCCTATGTAAGAGGGCAAAATTTTAATACTGTCTGATAGAGAATTAAACGATCTATCAGAATCAAGGAAAAAATGTGGTGTTGCCATTTAAAAAAAAATCGATGACGTCATTACTCGAAAACAAATGACATTTGAAAATCGCATTTTACGCTAAAATATGTATTTTTTAAATTAAAAATCGACCTGTTCGAGGATTTTTCCCAAAATATAATTATTTCGTTTTTATTGAATTTATTCCATAGTTTTGGCGCATACTGTATGTATTGATGTTTTAACATGTACATTCTGTAACAAGCTACTCAATTTACTCTACCAGAATTAATAAAGCGAATTGAAAACCAATCTTTACCGGCTAAATTCCCCAATAACCAAACGCATCTGTCTGGCAATAATTGAGGCGAGTTCCTTAATACACCTTTGCGTCTTCTTGAACGTGGGGCGCTCGCTGGCAAACGTTTTTCTGCGATATGGACAACGGGAGACGTGCATCCTTAATTAGAATTTACTCGCAGAGAGAACGAGTCCCCACAAAAACGGAAATTAAGACTTACAGCCACTTCAGTTTACTATTCAATTAGTCGTAGACATTCCCCGAAAACAATGATAGAAACTGCACGGTCCAACGGATCGAACGAGGGACAGGGCGATGGGTAACGGACGGGAAAGAGGGAGATAGCGTGGGATATCGGTGGTTGGTTCAATGAAATACACTGGTAGAAATGATTATGGAGGTTTTTCGCTGTTCTTTCATAAAGTGTAGCTGAATACTTTCTGACAAAGTTTCTTTGCTTCAATTTTAAACATTATTACAAAAAAAAGATTAGAAGATAATATTAAACCATACGTTTAAAAAACATTTAAAAGTGATTGAAAATCAAAGGTTGAGACAACTGTTGTTGGCTCGATGACTGGTTGTTTTTAACTAAAAAACGTTATTTTTAACTGAGAAGAAATGTTTATAAAACAATGCTACGTTTAAATAATAAGTATAGCAATTAAACAGTTAATAAACGTTTATGGAAAACGTTTTATTTAGGATTTTATTAATGTTTTGATAACGTTTTATATAAAGTATTTTTCAACATTAGAAAAATATTATGATACGATTTTCTTTTCGAATTATGATAAGAATTCAGACGATTAGTTATATACAAAACAGCGGAATATCGTGAAAAAACTCTGCGGGCTAATGCTAATGCTATTTCGGTGCTCATTTCTACCTTCAGTTAAAAACATGTGTATTATCAACGTATTTTATACGTTTTATTTTTATGTTACAAAAATGTCTAGAAAACTTGTATTAACATGTGAATGATACGTTTAATAAGTACACTAAAATTACATACGTATTTACAACGTTTAATTCTACGTTTTATAAGCGTTGCACTTAACGTGCAGTTAAATATTATTAAAACATAAACGTATATAATACATTTGTGTAGAGCAGTCTAATAAACGTTATAAAAAACGTAAATTTCTAGTGTTCACTGCAAGTTCTAGAAGAAATGCGTATATTATTAACATGTCTTAAACGATATATTTTATACGTTTAAATTTTTAACTAGAAATAAACGTTGAATATTTCAAGACAAAACGTTTAATCAACCATTACCACGTTTTGAAAACGTTATATAAACGTACGTGTGCCTATTGGGAATGTACACGGCGCCAGCAGACATATACCGGTTCCGAGCTTGTTAGTTCTAATCAGTATGCCATAGGTGAGGCAACCGACGACAAACCCTGGTTATTCGTGCCTGTCAAACATGAGAAAATGGAACTTGAGTACGCGTGATATAGCATGTAGATACATCTAGTAGCCACTGGTTAATTCATACTGGACCTGAACGGTCCCAACATCAAACGACTTACCATACTACAGATCTGTCTGTTTTGACAGAGAATGCGCCCATTAATGTATCATGGCTGAATTTCGAGCTGATCTGAAGTAGAGTAAAATTATTTTTTTTTAACTTTTTTCAGTGTAGGAAACAAAGGACGAGACAGCACGGGATATCGCCTGTTCGATCAGTGGGGCGCTAAAACGAGGAGTCGCTCGGCTTATGAGCCAACCCCCAACGAGGGTTTTTTAATATTTAATGTGCGTGTGCATTAAACAAAATGCCCTGTAAAAATGGTTTATGATTCCCCCGCAGATTTAGAGCTTTGTTTGGATAACGCGTGGCCCTTAAAGGACCTTTTTTCGTTAAAATTTTCAGCGGCGGTTTTAGCAAAAAAGTACTTTCCCTGTATGCACATACTAAATCTTTTACGATTATTACTTCTCGTATCTTCCTACACTACTTACGTCCATTTTTTTGTACATATTAAGAAACGCGCTTATACTAACTCTTCGTAAAGTTTTTAAAATCATGTCGACGAATAAAATTACATTATTTTGCATAATATTTACAACAAATACAAGTTGTTGAGGTAAATATTACGGTGAAAATATTAAATAATGTAATTTTATAATGGTTACAAATCAAATATGTAATAAATTTTAAATTAATACATAAATGTGCCACACTAATATAATTCGATTAAATATAGCAGTATTTTTTTATAAGAATGTATTTTTCCTCTAAATTTACACTAACAACCGCTGTAATTTTCCCATGAAAATTCAGTGTCCATGGATACTTTATTGGAAAAATACTATTAAGAAAGCCGCATTTGCGTTCAGGAACGACTTACGTTGGTAGGCCCTAACCACCAGGAATGAGAGAAAACTGGAAAACCTCCTTAATTAGGGGGTGGTCAAATGTCGACTGGTATCAATCTCTCACATTGACCCAAGCTAACATTCTTCCACCCTACCATACCCGCAGAGAAGGTGTCAATCCTCTCCACGAATATAGCTGATATACAGACCGTATATCGGCAGCGGGGCTTGAACCCACACCAGTCTAGCTACATCGATTCTAGTACTGACGCCATAAACCGCGCGACCAGTGACCGACAATGTAATGTATTTATATTTTGCTATATGTTCGCAAATTTGTTCGATTTGTATTATCTGGAAGTGAAATCCATGTTGTCTCCCTTTCAGTTTGCGTTCAGGAAGGACTTCTACTGTTAAAGCTCTGTGACCTCTCAAAAGCATTTTATTGTGTTAATGTTGATATCAGGCTTTTAAAACTTGAATATTACGGCATTCGTGATAAGGATCTTCCGATCTTATTTAACTGGTAGACAACAATATGTCAGTATGGATGGCACGGAATCTATCTTGTTCCTCAAGGGCCGGTCTTGGATCCGCTGCTTTTTTTGATATACATCAATGACCTACCGGTAAATATTGGTGAAAGTACATGTATCCTCTTCGCAGATGATACAACTCTCCTATCTCGAGGTAGTAGAGACTTAAACATAAGTAGCCTGGCTGCAGCAGAAACTTGGTTTTCTGCCAATAAATTGAAACTTAATGTCTCTAAAACCCAACAACTAACATTTACCTGTAGTAAAGTCCATTCTAAGTCTGAGGTAAGGTTGTTGGGTGTTACTTTGGATTCCACTCTGAACTGGACAGTGAATGTTGACGCTCTCTGGTCAAGGCTCTCTACTCAAATATTTTTAATGAGGCAACTACGGCCTTCAGTTGACAATATTGTGATGGAGACTGTTTATTACTCTTTAGTACATAGTCGTCTGTTATGGTATTACACTACTTTGGGGAAATTGTAGTGCTGCCCCAAAAGCCTTCCTGTATTCTACAGAAGGCTGCAGTACGCCTCATTGTTGATATACTCCCTTAAGTGTAAAATTACATTAGTAAATTTACATAATATTGTACAGATATCTTACAATTTCCATTTTAATTGCTGTAATTTTAATTTTGCAATAAAACACTTCCTTGAAATTTGGCCTAGATAAAAAAAAATATGGAGGAGGGGGCGATACATTATTATTCTAGGGTCCGCAATCACAGACGCTGCACAAATCTTATTTGTCAGATAACTGCATTTTTCCTTAGACACAAGACACGTACAAGGCTAATTCAATCCCACATAAAACCTCCGTGTACGTCAATGGCCGAAGCAACCGGGAACAAAGGACGTCGCTTCTCTCTTCTCTAATAACCGGAGCCGGACCTCTGCCGGAACAAATTGAATTTTGACTCCATTCTTGCTCTCCGCCATTACTTTTGTATAACATTACCCTACGCTATGTTCTTGGAAACGCTCCTGTCCTATTGTTTCTAACATATGTCCCTTCTAATACAACACAAATACGCCGCCAGTGAAATTAGATACGCCGTGATGTGTTTCATATACTCCTCGACACGTCCGGTGTATTGATCCTCTTTCGCCGCCGGACCTTATGGGATTACTGATTGCTTCATTCCGTTGTTTCTCTTCGAGGCGTTTCGACGCCTACCAGGACGACAGAGGAAATTAAAATTTTTATTGCGCTGGGACGAGCCTCAAATTATCTGTATCAATGTGGTGCCGCGTGGAATATCTTCAGTACACTCAAGAAAAGTTATGTAAAATTAGCCTCTTAATTATTGGTCAATTCGATGCCACGCTGTAAAATTACATACAAAGTACGCTAGAATAACTTTCTCCGAAATATTACATACTTTTTTTTCGTCACACCAAATATCAAATTTTGCATAGGTAAATGCAGTAAAATCTACTTGTATAAACAAAAAATCCAAACAAATACTAAAAACGAACTCGAAATACACGGAATAATAAACAAACTTGCACAGGTGACGGTCATAACCGTTCTTGAATGAATTGATGAATGGACTTTCATAGATTTGTAGAAATGTTATTTTACCTGTGGGTAACATTTTTAGCAAAATAGTTTACTTGGACGGTCTTTCTCAGTGCAGAAATAATTAATGATCCTATTCGACAATATCGTTCTCCAGAAACAACTTACAATTTTCAAAACAAGTAACAACTACTTCAAAAATACCTCTACGACCATCTAGGGTTTGCATTATTGATCCCACCACGCGCCTTAAGGGATTAATATCAAGTTATGACTTTACTTTTGCCTCTAAATAGGAATACCCACCATAATAAAGAATAGGAAAAGTCGCGGGCATAAAAGTGTAACTAAATCTGGAGCATTTAAATAAAATACAAGTGCTCGTGGTTTTAACACTAACTGCCGGTTTATTATGCAGCGCTGTGTGCCTGTTATTATTTTAAGTGTATTAAATAAATCATGACGTAATGGCGCCAACTATCCTGTTCCATACTTGCACTAGCTAATAAATCAATGTTTCGTATTGGGTAACAATTGTTTCCTATAATTTTTTTTTGTCACCTTGACGATTAGGGTTAAGTACTGTCTAACTATACACGAGTTTCAAGAAGATGACGGAATTGACCAAATAAGGTATTGTCATAGTTTATTTAAACTTATCAGCTTGAAATTTGCAAATTTACCCTATAATCCTATGTTTTTAGAGCATCTTTCACATGACCGCCAATAGTACTAAAGATGACTTGATTTTATTATGTTAATTTGGCAACGACGCTTTAAATAAAATACTTTTTATAACATCAGGATAAATTAGAAATATATAAAATGGTTATTAATTCCCGATCACCACATTAGGTACAGTTATTAAAAGAGCACAATTTGAAAAATATTTTTGTAAACGGTATTATGAGTTCCCCTGCTCCATAAAGTGAACATCGATCGCTGATCATCGGCTATTTATTGGGTCTATTTGATACTATGTGTCCTGTGAAACGGTTGTACTGGTTTTCATAATAGAAACGGCTCTATTACGTGGAAGTGACTAAAATGAGGTACACTTTTCCGAGGCAGCTACGTTCCAACGACGTTTTTGCGTCTTATACAAATATGTTTAAACCACCTTAAGGGGATGTGCTGGCCGCCTCTAAAAGAGAAACTGGGGAAACAAAGAGAGTTTACCAGATATACATGTCTTTGTTGGCTAAATAGTCATATGTAGCTCGGTCTCTTTCCTGCATATTATCTCTACTTCTCCTGTTATATTTAGAAAAATAATAGTTATTATAATAGTGTAACATATACAGGGTGAATCTTAAATAAGTACAAATATTTTAACTGTTGGTGTAGTTCGTCATTTAAATCAGTCTAGTGAAAGCCATTTTTAAAAATTTCTAATATTTACGGAGATATTAATTTTTTAAAAAAATACCCACATTTTGAGGACCGCTGGCTGATTTTTCATCCAACAACGTAATGAAACATATGATTTGTTGCGAGGTTGCCATATCTCCTCCAATATAAATATTACGTTTCCTTTAACGTAATAGTTCTATTTTAAAAATACTTGTTTTAAGCATAAGTACAGTAAAATTGGGTATGTAGTATGATACGCAGCAATATTAACATAAATTTTAACATCTGAACTAACCTTACTATACTTCAACGATTAAAAATGAATTTCCGCAAGTTCAATACTACCGTAAAATATTTAGGAAGATATTACGTGATATTACTATGTCCAATGTTCAAAAATTATACATAAACGTGCACACAAGCTTACCTGTTTGTTAAAAAATTAACTATTTAATCAGTAATCCACATTTCACAAGTTAAATGTCATTGTACACTGTTAGAAAGGGACACAAAACACAATTTCCTTAAGTTATTTTATGAAGAATAACGAAAAACTATGCACGCGTTTTTTATTTAAAATGGAAAAAATGTCAACTTTTAGCAAATTTTATTGCTATTTTCATGCATTATGTGGGGTTAACAAGTTTGACTTGGGCTTCCGATAATCTGTCATGACAGTCAATGACAGTTTGATAATAAAAAATAATATAAAATGTTACACTTGACAAAATTCGCTAAAAGTTGAGATTTTTTCTTCCTTGAAGCAAAGACATTTGTGTAATACTGGCAACACTGTGAACCACACGTTCAGTCTGCAGCACTATGACTCATAAAAGTATGAAGGGTCGGTCTAGGCCAGAGGTCCTCAACAAGTTTTCTGCTGAAAAATTACGAAATTTATTTAAAATTTCACTTTTTTATTTCTGATTGTTTTGTAAAAAAACTATTAATTATGTGTTCTACACACAAAACTATACTGCTGGTTAAAATATTTGTACTTATTTAAGATTCACCCTGTATACATGTATTATAGAATTATCCAAATATGGATCTAACAGCCTGAAATATAATAAAATAAAATTCGATATTAAAAAACAGTAGAAATAATTCTGTAAATTTCGTGAAACAAAAACCACAAAAAAAATTATCAATTTTTTTTAACTGAAACCAATAATTATGTATAGACCTACGAAATCTCTTGCAGTAATAATATTTTTAAATGTCTATTATAAAATGGCGACGTACATCTGTAAACATGTCTGATGCTTCTGAAAATATAACTTTGAAGTGATATACACCTAAAATGTATACTTAAACTGGCAGAAACTAAAAATATCTGACTTATATTTAAACTAATGTATTTTTTATAGTAATTAATTTTGAATTAGCCCAAGATTAAAATGAAAACGTAATATTAAAAATACTCAGATATACTGTTCACCAAACTAGTTTCAAGTTTAAAGCTGAAAGCTTGAAGTTTAATCATGAATGCGGAAACGACGGATACTTATTTTACTTCTTATTGTACGCCGTTTCGCATTCCTGCAACATTTGAACGGAACCCCCAACATTTCAATTATTTTATCGACCCCGAAAATGAAAAACAAGACCTTTAATTTAATGCCGCCGCGCGAGTGGCGGAACTCGACTGGAGTTTCTTCGTTTTGTCTACGGCGGAGGTTACACATCTACTTACACGTTCCTGCGGGCGGATTTGGACTGTTTTCAGGATTTTCAGCGCGCTCCTATTGCGATCCCGACGTGTACTAATGCGCCAGCCTCATAATGGATGAAACTGCACCTGCATTACTTTATTCACTCGACAACTGACAAATTTGCTACTTAAGTTACGTGGGAGTGTAGTTATTTCGGGCTGTCGTAACGCGCGGGCCGCTGCTTCAGCAGGAAATGCCATGATTTGGCGATGGGGTGTAAATCTTTTCGAAGGAAAGGAAACGAAACAAATGAAAATTATGATATGTAAAAGTAGTAGTATTGTCGATGCCTTGTTCCGTGAAATTTCTTTTATATAGTTTTTACACATTTTTATATAATAATAATAACAATATCTCTACCCCTCATTCTAATCACGATTAGCCCAGAAGTCGGGACTTGTGCGGGTGAGAGGGCGGCATATTATTATTAGGCAGGCCGCATTTGCGCCCAGGAACGACTTACGTTGGTAGGCTCTGACCACCATTCAGTGCAGGAATGAGGGAAACCTGGAATACCTCATTAATTAGGGGGGTGGTCAAACGTCGACCAGTATTAATCTCTCACATTGACCCAAGGCAACATTCTTCCACCCTAGCATACCCGCAGAGAGGGTACCAATCCTCTCCACGAATATAGCTGATATACTGTCAACCGACCGCGGGGATCGAACCCACAGCGGTCTGGCCACATCGATTCAAGTACTGACGCCTTAAACCACTCAAGCGCAGACCGATAATAATAATAATAATAATATTGTGTTTATTGCCCAACATAATAGATATTCCAATTACAGGAGAAAACATATTATAACAAAGTAATGAATTAAAAGTGTACTTAATTTTAATTACTAATGAAATTTTATATTTACTGAATTAAATCAGACTGAAAGCTACAGCATAGTATAAACGAAGCCAGTAGAACGTTTCTAAAAAAATGAGAGTCAACTGATAATAATTGTTTGAGAGTATCACAATTTAGGTTTTATAAGCGAGATCAAAATTAGTTGACATGCAATCATCAAGAGAATCTGTTCTAGGTACATGTACGTAGAATATTTTTAAAATCTCTGGTGATCCGATCCGATGAGGTTACGAAGTATTTTAAATAACAATGACAAAGTTGTGAGAACTCTCAACTGCAACGACTTGATATCGAATTTCTGTAACAGGAGGCTATGATCAAATCCTCTATCAGGATAAATATTATCAACACGGTATGCCATGAATTTTAAAAAGCGACGTTGAACACCTTCAAGATGATTAATATTAACTTGCACGGGTACCATATAAGGTTAGCATATTCTAATTTGGAACGAACTAAGGAAATGTATAAACATTTTAGAGCACTAATATTGTTAAACGATGTAGAGTTACGGACAATAATTTCCAAAATTTTAAAGGCGATACTGGATATTCTGTTAATATTACTGCTGTATGCCAGTGGCTTTGAATCTACATTATAATCAAATGAAATTATATTTTTCTTACTGAAAGAGCAAACTTTACATTTATCAATATTTATAGAAACCATGTTTTCTTTACACCACACCTGACTGTAATCAAAGGTTCTTGCAATGTTTGACAATCATTATAACAGTTAATGTTACGAAATAGTTTTAGATCATCTACGAAAAAAGGTTATTATATTGCAAAGTTGACGATAAATCACTTATATAAAGAAAACACTAAAATGGTCCCGAGTTAGACTCTTGTGGTACCCCTGAAGGAGCTACGAAAATATTAGAACGGTATCCATTATATAACACATTCAATTCAAGACGCTCAAGATAAAATTTTGTAAGTAGCAAAGAGTCATCAAATCCAAATGATTTCAATTTCTGTAATAATATAGTGATTTACCTTGTCAAAAGCCTTCTTAAAATTTGTATATATTACATCTACTATTGTATTTTAAATAAAAATGAAGTCACAATCAATACTATTAACTTAGACCCCGTCGTCCGCAAGCAAAGAAATCCTTAGAGGGATCGCGGACTGATAACACCCCAACGCAACCCCTCTCGCACCCCGTACCTCACCTACAGAAAATTAAAAACAATAATTTATCCAGCAGGATAACCATTAGTGTTATCGTCCTCATACAGCCGAAAACTATCGTAATCCTACCTAAGCCCCATTGATCAATAAAAGCTGCATCTGAAATGAATTCCGTCTGGCGGGAACCTTCCATCCGAAAGCCACTCCGTCTAATGGCGCGGGTTAGACGAGGACGGCGATAGGTCGTTGTGGGGAAATCAAATATACATTTATACACTATGTAATGAGGCAAATGACATGGCACGTGCGTACGGGGGCCTGAAAAAAGAGGGTGAGCCGGAGGAGCGGAGGGTTCCACTTACGTTTTCATGGATATCTCGGGCTTGGATGTCGCTAAGTACAACCGGAAAATCGCATAGTTGGGCGTAGAGAATCGCCGGGCATATGACGCGAATTCACGGTTGATATGTTTTATTGATAGTGCGAGAGTGTTTCGTGGAAGCTTCACGGTCTCTGTCATAATACGCGCTAAGAAGGGGTCGACGATTTTAAAAATATCTTTTGTAAAAATATATTTAAGTGACCCTCGGACGATCAGTAACATTGTCAATATTTTTTCCTACAACTGCTTTATAAGAGCCTACAGCATTTATTTGGCACTGTTTCAGTTGATTATCATCAACATTTTGCTGCATACAGATTGCAGACTGCAGCATAGAATAGAACGCCCAAAGACTAGACGATTTGTACTTCTTGGACAATTCTTCAAAAAATGCTAATAATATCTTTTCATACTTTATACAATATGCGCCAAAAGTATGGAATAAATTCAATAAAAACGAAAAAATTATTTTTTGGAAAAAATCCTCGAACAGGTCGATTTTTAATTTAAAAAATACATATTTTAGCGTAAAATGCGATTTTCAAATGTCATTTGTTTTCGAGTAATGACGTCATCGATTTTTTTTAAATGGCAACACCATATTTTTTTCCTTGATTCTCAAAGATCGTTTAATTCTCTATCAGACAGTACTAAAATTTTGCCCTCTTACATAGGAAAGTTTTCGAGTAAATGACGATTGAATGTTAGAAATCGTAAATTTTATCCATAAAAAAGTAACAATTCTGAGGTATGTAAAATAAAATACAATTGATTAAATTTTATACTTAAATGAAATGTTCGAATTGCCATCCACCAACTTCTTGACAATGCGCAAGTCTGTGAAGAAATTCTTCTTGCACATTATGAATGATTTCTGGGGTAACTCTGCGTATTTCGTCCCGAATGCGATTTTGAAGTTCTTCTAAATTACGCGGTTTATTAATGTACACTTTTGACTTCAAGTATCCCCATAAAAAATAGTCAAGAGGTGTAAGATCTGGCGATCTTGCAGGCCATTCTATCGGTCCGCGTCTGCCGATCCATCTCCCAGGAAAACAGTTGTCCAAAAAATCTCGTACAGGGCGCGCATAGTGAGGAGGTGAGAAATGAGGGAAATGATTTTAGCTCAAGAGATTGTGGCGGCTATGGTACCGGTCCTCTTCAACAAATCTCTTGGTATTAATGCTTGGACACGCTGTACATGTTACGGATATAATTGAATCTCCTGTATGATATGCCACACTGCTGCAAAACGCCGTGGACGCCCTGGATCCATCATCTCTTCCACGATTCGGTTTCAAATTTCTCTCACGTTTCTCTACACTTGCACTCACTGCACACCGCGGTAAAACTAGCTGCATTTGGCACATGTTTACTGAGAAATCGTTCTGCTAAAGCATTTCCACATAGCCATAAATTAAAACGACATCCATCAACCGAGTTTCCATACACGTAAGCCATTATTGACACTTGAAAAACTAATGTAAAGACAGTCATCACAAAAACTTTTATATCTACAAAAAGTAGTCGGATTTCAATATTCTGAATCTCCTGGCTAGAGTCCCCAGTAGCCCAACGATGTAAAGGTTGAAAATACTATAACTTCAATGATTTTTTATATGGAAAGTATAAATATTTTACAATTTTTTTTACGATATTGACTTCATGTTTTATATTCTAGTACTGATATGAGCCAATTTTGAAATGAGTGTTTCTGTTTAAATTTAAACGATCTTTTTGCTGTTGCGCCACTCTCCCCTTCACGTATCCGGGTAAAAACCGCCGATCAGGAAAAAACTCCTTTACCGGTACGGTCCGCGAACATAAACAAAAACGTATGAAAAATACGTTCCGGCCATCGTCGTACCGGGGGAATTATCAAAGCAAACCCTTTAATTTGCTCGTGACGTCCTCCTTTTTGTGAAAAAATATCAATGGACTCCGGATTTTATTGTTAGGAGACAAACAAGGTTCGAAAACAATTTTCGTTTCAAACGGCACAGAGGGAATGCCGCTGATAGGTTTTTTCATCGGGCGTATTCTTTTGTGAATATATCGAATGAGGATCGTCGGTGACATGTATAGTCTTTACATTTTTATCGCGTGCTGTTCTCGGATTCGAAGCCCCAAAATCGGAATGTCACTCTCTGATAAAAATTCATACTTTTTTGTCTCTGCCTCTCTTTCTCTCTCGCCGCTTTGACCCAGATCGATGGTTATTTTAATTGGATTTTTATAAAACGGCAAAGAGTAACCAACTAAATATGTGGGGAATTTTAATCAAATTGGAACTTGAACGCGTATGTCCGGTCTGGCATTCACAAGGAATCACTTGAAAAATAAATACACTATATTAATTAAATTGTTCGCGATCTGGGTTTTCATTAAATAGGAGTTCCGGTAGGTATTCAGGTATTTTTAATGTAATGATCTGAAACAACTGAAGTATTTAGTACGTATTTTAATCAAATGTCTGTTGTAACTACGTATTTGAAGCTAAAAATCAGTAAATGAAAGGTAGAAAGGTTTGTTAAAATCATTCTGTTTTTTTTCTTCATAAAAGTAGTGGTTTACAAACTTGAATAACTTTCAATTAAATTCCTTCACAAATAATGGCGTACAATGTATTTTTCATAACATTTCAAGTACGATCCTGGAATGTACGATTGATGTACGGACCTCACCAATATGTGGATATTGTGACATTATGAGTAGCTTAATCAACCTTTAAAAAAGTCGGTTTAAGGCAGATTATAAATGTACATTTTAATCAAGTCCTACTGTCTAAATAGTAAAAATAACACAGTACGGATGAAATATAGAATATTAAATAATTGCCCTCCGTCATATGGGTTATTCAGGAGGTGAAAATAAACAGTTTTTGTTACGCAACCTATGACCAAAAGTGTCTTGAACACCAGAAAATACATAAAAATATTACGTGAAATTTAGGCGACTGTATATTGACTTACGCTTTTTTTATTTAAAAATACCTTACTCAAATCAAGATTTGGCAGATATTCTTAAACATACTATGAAAACAGTCCGCAAAGAACATACACTGATAAAAATTATTGTAAATTTGAACATCATACGAAATATAAAAAATACCAAATCAATATTGTAGTACAAGAATCCATGCGAATACTATTTTCTCATGTAAAATTACATGATTTTTTTTAAATACATAAAGTGTACAAAAACACGAATTTACCACGAAATATACATATTCATTTTCCATTACAGTTTTAACATTACATTCTGGTGTGCTATTTCATACTACTCGTATTGACCTAGGCAATAAATAACCAACAATCCACCGTGTAATACAGCTAATATTTTTTATCAGTGTATGCTTTGAAGTTTTGATATGAGTTTTAAAAACTGCAAAGAAGTATTTTCCCGAATATATTCTGAGAATGAGCAATTTCAGATTTCTGTTCTCAAAATTTAAGGTACTGTCATAAAATTTGCCCCGAACAAATTCACTGCGACGTTCGTTAGCTGTTGCGATATTTATCATAATCGTCACCATTGCGAGACTGAATGCGTCGGGTCTATGATCTCGAATTCTGTAGAACATTAGAGACGCTCCTGAAATTTCAAGTGTGACTACTTATGTATTATTAGAATTCAGAATGAGTCAATTTAACTATAGAATACAACACAAAAGTTAATTTGTTCGCTAAATATTCTGTTTTTGTGATATTAAAAATACAATTCGCATAAACTACTTTACAGTAGCCGCTCTTCATTTACTTTTAACTACCTTACTTTTATCGCTTCTAAATGCTGTTAACTGTATGAAATAACTTGATTTGTAAAATCAGTTGCTCTGATCCGAGCAATACATCAATGAACAGTCGCATAGTTTTAATGTGCATGGATTCATCTTTCTCTATAAAAGTTTTTATTTTGTATTCTTTCCGGGAGCATTAATGATACAAATTGGTTGTGAAAAGCACATTTAGGCACGGCATAAAACGTACTAAAAAAATACAGCGGAAATGGAATTGTATAATTCCATTGAAATGGCACATTTTAACCAGTAATTATAATAATTGTTTATTTCATGTATTGTTCATGTACTTCAAAAATACACTGCTCCACAAAAGACAAGGAAGTTCACAAATCTTGATTTTTTTTAAAGATGGACAACTTTTGTTCAAAAATATTTTTGATATGCTATCTTGAATGTTTACTCTTTTATACGAGTGGCTTTTATTGTTCCTCCTTCGAAAGAATTTTCAGATTTTTGCCAAAGTTTTATTTTTAATGATTCAATTCTTAAAACAATAATGAAAAAAGTTTAATACAGGGTATGTCTTCCTCGCACTTCATTGACTGCCTGGTAACGCCTTTGAATACTGTCTATCAGGTTGTTGAAGAAGCCTTGATCAATTTCTCGCCAAAGACGTGGTAAAAGCCCTCTGAGTTCCTGAAGTGTATGTGGGGGTGGTTGATGCGAATCTAAGGCTCTTTGTAGTTGGTCCCATGCGTGCTCAATTGGATTGAGGTCTGGCGAGAGAGGCGGCAATGTCAAGTGTGGAATACCATACAATTCTAGGGCATCCACAACAATTCTCGCACGATGAGGTCGCGCATTATCGTCGAGAAATTTAAAAAATGTCCTAATTGTAGCATGAAACGAAGGAATGACATTGTTGATGATTTGTTCGACGTAGATCTCTGCATTCATGTTTCCATCAAGCACCAACAACTCTGTATGCCCATTAAAACAAATGCCTCCCCAAACAGCAACTGTACCACTTCTGAATGGATGAACTTCCAGTAGAACCCTTCTCAAAAGTCGTCGTGAACGTAGATTAACATCTCGCAGTCTTCTAAGAAATGTTTAAATTGAAGCCGCAACACCAGAAGCGTTTAAAAGTCGCTGTTGTATGATCCGACAAGTACTCAGAGGCTCTCTACGGGTGGATACTGTTAGAAACTGATCTTGTGCAGGGGTAGTAGATCTTGGGCGTCCACTCCTCGGTCTTTCGATGACGTTTCCTGTTTCTCTATATCGATGTACAAACCTTAAAATTATAGTTTCACTGACCTGCAAAAAGTTAGCAACTTCTCTCTGAAGGCATCCTGCCTCGATCATTCCAACAGCACTATTGGTTTCATCTGCACTCAGTTTACGTCTAGGCATTATTGCAAAACAAAATTTTTAGATCTTGAATAAGAGTTGACTATATAAACTCGAAACAACGAATTATCAATAATTCTTAAAAAGACCAAAGATAACAACTAGCCGAAAACTGAAAAACTCACTCAATGATGAGCAAAATAACTCAGATCACAAAGTAAACATTTTATTTATTATCTAGAACCATGTGGAAAACAAAAACGTCAACCTTTAAAATAAATCTCGATATTTGTGAACTTCCTTAATTTTCGTAGAGCAGTGTATTTTGTTTCATTATACTAAACTACTTTGTCAAGTCATTAAAGCTACATATGTTATAACATTGAGAAAAATAATTATTTTAAAGAATGTTACATTGCTACATTTTATTCTTGTTAAATTCTTAACTACTTTATGATTTTAAAAAGAAAAGATTTTAAATAAGATTAGATTAGAAATTAATCCAAAAGTCTTTAATAATCAGTTATTACGTATTTTTTCATAACAGCATTCTAAACTGATCCCACTTCTGAAGCTAGAAATGTTTCGTTCAAGAAATTTAAATCCATTGTAATGTATATTATGTGTGTGAAAATATATTTTAATAACTACTTACTGTTTTTAAAGGATTGTGTTAATACCGAGTTGTGCAGTCCAAAATGTTCAGTAAATCCTTACCTGCAACAAAGAAAGTAAATTAGTAAACATCATTTTATTCTGTAAAGATGAAATGCGTTTAACAAATCCTATAAAACAGAATTATAAAGCTAGTGGCAGTTGAATTACAACTGTGGTATGCTTAAAATCAAAGGTATAAGTGCGCTCTCCCAAGTTTCGTTTAAAATTTGTATCAACGTTTGTTCAACCCCACTGTGAGAAGCAAACACACCCAAATGCCGTATAAAGTCTTATATGCTCTATTGCACCGAAACCGGATCTACGCAATTTTACTTCTACATTGCACAAGCATCCGTTGTCTAGGGTAGTACGAACATTCTAAAAACAAATAAAATCTTTACTACTGGGATCAGGAAATTACACAAAAAAATATATCGTTAAAAGATGCATTTTGCTCAATATCTTCATTAAATCTTGATGATGAACAAACTGTTGATCCAACAACCAATAAAAATTATTATTATTATTTTTTTTAATATAAACAATCTTAATTTGACCATAAGATAATAACTCTTAGCTTTTCAAATGAGAAAACGACATGGGGATTTATTATTTCAGATGTATTATAATGAAAATTTAACAACTAGTATGACAGCACAAAAAATTTAATAGGTACATACATAAAAAATAGCGTTAAAACATACATTTTGTTCGAAACTCTTCATTAAATCTTGATGAAGAACAAACTGTCGAAACATCGACCAATAAAATATTTAATTACTAGTTCGAATATAAACATTCTCAATTTAATTTAACATATTGCTTTTCAAATCAGAAAGCAATAAAGCTTTACAGAGTGTCTCTTAATGAATAGTAACCGAGTTACAGGGTGACAAAATTAAAATCTTATTTTAGCTTTTCTTAAATAACCTTAGAAGTAATTGATGTATTTAAACAAAATTTGTTATCCCGGAATATTAAATTGCGTTTAGATACATCAATTACTTTGAAGGTAAATTTGTAAGATCACATTAGTTTGTCGTTATAAATCACCTGTTACTCTATATATAATAAATTATGGGACATCCTGTATAACGAAACTTTAACAACTAGTATGACAGCACAAAAAATTTAATATACTTATAAAAATATGAAATCAAGTCTGGTTTTGGCACAAAATAAGAAACCAGCACGATTAAATTCGAATTCTAAAAATATTTCCATTGTGCTATGTTGGACTCAATTTCTCAAGAGGAATTATAGAACAGACGATTTTTTGCCATCCTGGGAAAATTCGAAGGGACAATTATAATTAAATTATTAAAACAACAGAACCAGAGATAGGCCAACAAAAAAATTGACGGCAACAAACAAATAATTAAAAACTGATGAGAACCGTAATCAACATTTAATTTTAAGCAAAATGTAAAATAAGGCCGAGATATGTTTATGCAAAGTTTTATTTACGGGGTTAATTAAGTGTGACTAAGTGCAAACATTTTAAGAGGGAGCTAGAGAAAAACAGGAATTAACGGAATCTTTAAAAAATTTCCAACTTTATTTACAAAGTAAAAAAAATTTTTTTCGAAACTATATTAATCCCTAATTTATCGCCAACTCTGGCGGTTAGTCAGCGCCAGTGCCCGCTTGACTAGAAATTTAGGCAATCAGTAATAATTTGTTGTCATAATTGAAACTGTGTATTTTGTGCCCATTTTTTTTCAATTTTAAACGTTTTGTAGTAATGAAATAAAGAAATTTGTATCGGGTACAGATATTTTCCTATAATGAAATTCACCGGTTTGTTTTTCTAGGTTATCGGACAAGATTTTATAATGAATGACTGCCGCGAGTGCATTCAAAGTGTCCCATTATGTTGTCACGGATTTCCCAATCCGACTTTTTCTACTGCCAGAAAAACAATCTGTTAATTAATCACTTATCTTTATTAACTAATCTGTACTAATTACAGCTCAACTAAATACTATTTCACTTTTAATCGCTATCTAAATCGCTCTAAACACTCCAATTCAAGACTGTAATACAAGACTAACTAACTCGGCCGTTTATTCTTCTTTTATACACCAAACGAATATTCCAGGTATTTTCTAGTATCTCGAGATCCATTTTCTCGAACGACTCGAACGCTTCTCGTCGATTCCCCATTTTTCTAGTCCCGCCTCGATACACGGCATTTTGTTTGTTTACCAGAATCGCATAGGGGCGATCGGGGCAATCTTAGCATTTCGTTGTACCACAGTCGTCGAATTGGGTGTGAGTGGCGCAAATTCTGTGACAATATATTAATATTCCTTTTGTTGGATTTGCTTAGAATAAATGGAAATTTTATTTAAATGTCCTACGCAAAGTGTGTGTTTTAGTGGATAATCCTGGTCCTGTAATGAGTGATTATGCAGTTTTAACAATTTAAAAAAAAACAGAAAATTTAATGTAAAATGCTGAAACTAACTGGACTAACCGTTACAGGTGTTACATATTATTATGTTCATTTTAGTCGTTTCTAAACGGTTTTCCATGATTACTTAGTTTCGTTATTATTAGTAAGACGAAAAAGGACCGCATGGTAGTTGACAGATTTAAAATCTAAACCATCTTGGACGATGGTCATCATAGGCGTCGACTTTTTTAAAGAAAAGAGGTTTTGCTAATTTTTAAACATCGAGATAAAATTACAAAATAATTTTTTTATTGTCTTTTAGGCCTTCTTCACCACGTCATCATAGCGGTTCGTCGTGATGAACAAAATATTTGGAAATATGAAAATTTCTCACATTCTTAAAATCAGTGCATTTATAGATACGGCAAGAATTCAATCGACTTACATCATACGAACAAATGAATAATTCATTATATTTTCATTAAAATATTTAAGAAACTGCAACAGAGAATAATAAAACTAGGTACAAAAACCGTGCGGTCGTTTTTTACAGGGTTGTCAAATGTAGAAACGACGAAAATAAACATTTTTATTAATAATAATATCTAAGTACCTGATAGATAACAGCTAATCCTGTTAGCTGCAGTATTTTGCGTGCTTCGTTCATTCGTTGCAAACTGCCAAAACTACATTAACACTCATTGCAGGTTCGTCATAATTATCCACTACATACTTGACATAAATTGCTTTATTTAATTACCATAAAACGTTTAAAATTAAAAATGAGTCACCAACTGTTCTAAAATAACATAACCTAGAATATTGCATTGCTAGTTTCATACTCTCCAAACATTAACATGGCTAAGTTTAAAATATATTATATTCTAAGGGTCCAAGAAACATTTTTACAGAACACTGTAAACATCTTGGGATATAAGCCTAAAATAGTACTAATTATTTTACATCACCGATTGTTGTTAATATTGCAGCTATTATTAGTATTAATAGAATTAAATCCCCCAACAATATAAGAAGCTGGCGACTACATCAGATGCTGTCAAAAAATATTGCATACGTACTGTGATTAGTTTGAAATAATTTTTCAATACTTGCTTTTCGGAAATTTATTTTCTAGCGTAATTTTTGCGTATTTACAAACATATCGTATCCAAATGCCTAGATGGCGAATAAGGCACTGTTTTATGGGAAATGTGACAAGTGCGTATTATCGTGTGGTAGAATAATACCAAAGACGTTTTCCGAGTTGACAAGATATTATGCTGAATTCTCTTTGAACCACATTGAATAACTGTTGTAATGCCTTGATGGTAAACGTGTGGTAGTGTTTTTATGTATTTGTGTAAATTTGCGTTTTTCTTTGTTATCCTATGCGGTTTTTCCCGACGGAGGTAATCCACCTGGTCGTGATGGCCGGGCCAAGTAGGTAACTCGCTTTAAACAAAATGAACCGTCGGGGGAAAGAGATCCCCAGCAAGTACAAAAATTTTTGCATTGGCAAGTTTTAATTTAAACAAGTAAGAAAACAGAAAATGATTGAACATTCTTAAAATCTCTCCAAATATCAAACCTGTAAATAAATATCAGTAAGGTAGGTGCTGCCTCTCTGTGTTATTTAGGATTTAATCCCGGATTTAATACAGTTTCGTTAATTCTTATTTTTCCTTATTCCCCTTAAAATATTTGTACTTACTCATAGTAATTATTAGTTGTATATTGTACTAAATGACAAAAATGATTGTTTTTAAGGCGGCAAATTATAAAAAATTATGTTGACAAATGAAAACTTTACGCAATAGTCAGCCGTGACGTAAGTCGTCTGAATTCGTATAACTATTATAACACTATTACCAAGGTTAATAAAATTATTAATTAAGAAAAGTTTGCTCACTCTTCTACACAAACCACAAGTCGCCACTGACATTTTCTGTACAAAAGAAAAAAAATAGAGCAATAATTAATAAGTTCAACTAACAAATACACCCCGGGGTGCAATCTTGCCGAATACTGTACCTATCATCTATCAATTTAACGCACCCCTCTTGGGTAAAATAACACTTTACTTCCGTCACGGCTTACAATTAATTACACTGACATCACTTGCAATAATTAGAAACTTGGTACAACTTACTTCTGCAAGCTGACAACTGCGTTCAATCACGATCTTGTACAACACAACACATGTCTGGAGCTCCAGACGGGAAAACAAACGATTCTTGGCCAAATGATTGGCAACGTAACTAGCAGATTTTTCCCTGGAACTAACTTTTACAGGTTTTCCATGATTACTTAGTTTCGTTATTATTAGTAAGACGAAGTTAATCTTGAAGTATGTAGATATTCTAAACAGAGCAGTGTAATGTAATACTTTGCATAACAAATAAAAATAGAACGTCAAATGGACTTCCAATAAGGGTGTTTGTCTTTTCTGCGCCTAATAACCGTATTTGTAGCGATGATTCGCCAGCATCGCTACAGTCACGAAGTGACTGACGTCTGTTGATAGATTTCGGAACTGTAGAGGTGAACAACAAATAATAATAATAATATCTCTCCCCTCATTCTAATCACAGGGATTAGCCCAGAAGTCGGAGACTTGTGCGGGAGAGGGGGCGGCATATTATTATTAAGCAGGCCGCATTTGCGCCCAGGAACGACTTACGTTGGTACGCCCTAACCACTATTCAGTGCAGGAATGAGAGAAACCTGGAAAACCTCATTAATTAGGGGGGTATTCAAATATCAACCGGTATCAATCTCTCACATTGACCCAAGCCAACATTCTTCCACCCTACCATACCCACAGAGAGGGCGCCAAACCTCTCCACGAATATAGCTTATATACGGTCTACCGGCAGCTGGGCTCGAGCCAACACCGATCTAGTCACCTCGATTCAAGTACTAAGGCCTTAAACCGCGCGACCACTGACCAACCCTCTTACTAATTACTTGCATAATTGTGAAGTTTTGTGTGTCTTTATTTTAATATTTTTCTATATTTTTTCTGTATAAATAGTACAAGAACAATTTGAAAATAGTAGAATTTTATCTTGAATTAAGGAAAGTACAAAGTCTGCATAAGACAATCTGCAATAAATCGGAAATTTTCTGATTTTGCAAACTTTAAATTCAGAATGGGAAAGCCGATAACTAAACACATAAAAGTATGCAGCAACCATTTTCTTATAGAGGATTTTATGCCAGGTAGTTATAAAGTTACGTGGTGAATTATATAAGGATGTTTTTAAATCTATATTAGATACACATTAAACTGCCAGTTTCCTTCATTTAATAAGATAGTTATTTCATGGAGTAGCTGAATTAAAGCACGTTTGTAAAAACAGGTTTTTAACAACTTGGGATTTCTCACGTTCTACCCCAGACAAAATTATGTGCCTCGCCTCACTTTCTTTTAGAGGTTGCACACGTTCCCCCAATTAGTTATAGATATCTCCAACCAAACCATTATTATATCTGAATCTGACAGGGTACGAGGTTACGAGCATACTAGGATTTCGCGATATATATGCAATTTCTTAAAAGTTCAAAATTTTTTTTAAGTCTTAGATAACAGTATATTTTCTGAATAATTGGATATTTTGTCTGAATATTTCAATATATGACTTTTTTAAAAACAACAGAGCAATTTGAGATGGAACTTTAAACTTGCACTAGCTGTAAGCAACCAGCGTTATATGTGTTATATTAAAATTGAGGTTAAAATTAACTAGTAATATTCGACCTTATGGAAAGGTGACTTAGTCAAAAATATCAATAAGATAGTACTTAATATTTTCTTGTTTTATTCAATTATCATACTTACTTAAGAAATATTATTTAGTAGAGAAACAAGATTTAATTGAAGAAAAAACGCAAAATCAACATAATTAAAATTTAAAGTTTTCTGACAGATAACAAATATACCAAATGAAATTAGTTACTCAATTCATTTATGTGATTTTGCTGATTTTACAAATTTCGGTGATTTCACACAAAATGACACCTGATTTCAGGAGTGTCACACTCCCCCATTCCCACCACAACAGACATAGTAACAGCAACAGAAACCGAAATATGGAGTGGGTCCAGGGTACTAAGACTTAGAATAGGTCAAAGATTCCCAGCTAAAGCAAAGCAAGTGTATATCAACTCTGTGACACAGAGAGCACAGCATAACAGTTCGGCAAACCATAATGGATTAAATAGAAGTGAAATACTTTTGGTAAAATGGGTTTCTACCTAAAACTGTGTTCATGTCCACTGCGCGCCCTATTTTTAAAGGCTTAAAGGTTCAACCTGTAAGTGGGTATCCTTATTAACATTAGAAAAATATTTACTTCACGCACTAGTAATTATTTTATTTTGCTTTTACGCACACACCTTTTTACTTTGTTTTAAGCACATGTGCCTAAAAGACTTATATCGATACTGAAATGACGAGAGAAATGTATTTATTATGCAACGATCTTACGAAAATTTAGTTTTTATGTAATGTTAGCAGAAAAATTTAAAATTGAAATAGTTTCACAGCCTACTATACCCATGTCCATTCAGGGACATTTCCTTTGTTCCTGTAAGTTTACATTCCTTTCATCACAATGAGTCACGGAGTACAAGTACATCAAATATTGCAGCAATGTTTATCTTTCACTGATGACAATCTAATGCATGTGCTCCATTACCGTTATGGTGTAAGAGCGAAGGTATGCAGCATTGAACTTTCACACTCTCGTCCGGTCAGCCGCCGGCTTTTGTGGTCGCGTTCAACGGTTCAAGGTGTTGTGACAGGTAGAAAATGTGTAATATATTTTTATTTACAATTACAAGCTATTAACTTGTCGGATGAAGCCGGATTTGTGGCCTATTCCGTTGTCGTGCTCTTATACAACGCGAGAACTGTATAATATTTTATTCGAGCTGACAGTTCGGCCCTTTCTGGGATCTTTACGAGCTTGTACTTCCTTCTTTAGATACAAGGGATTGCAGGAAGGCTATTAGTTATTGGAGTTTCTGCTTCGATTGGGTATTTTTTCAATAATTAAGGAACTTAATATTGACACAGGATTAGTGGATGTTACTGGAAAAGAACTGTTACTGTTTTTTAAATATCTCAGTTCCCAGCAGGAACTGTTAAACGCTATGAACGAAGAAAACATCTCAGAATTGTTTCCGATGTTTCAGAATGTGTGACATAACCAATATTCTAAATTTGGCGAAAAAATAATCAGGAACGGTAACAGAAAATATTTTTATAAAGAATTAAAATCACAAATAAAACAAAGAGAAGAGACACATAATAAAAAAGAACAGCATCAAGAATAAAATAATAACGAACATGAAAAAAAATATTTTCGAAAAAAGGAAGACTAATAACAAAATAATAAAGAGTGCTGAAAGTAAAGAATGAAATCGAGAAGCCCAACTGGTGTTTGGCTTCTTCATAGTCAATAAAATAAAAAAGAGAGTATTAAGAACAAAATAAAGCCAATCAAAATTACAGGAAATGCTTTGACAAATAAATAAACAAAAAATAACATAATAAAGCAGACTATTCTAGTAAATAACGAAATAGAGATAAATGAACGTTCCTAAAACAAAATCAAAGATACAAAAATGCAATAACAAAATAAAGATGAACGAGATACACAAGATCATAATCAAGAACATTACAAAATAAACGTTTTTCTGAAGGAAAAAATTAAAAACATACTAAAAAAATGATCTTCTAAAGAAACAAAAAATAGATATTCATTAAGAAAATAAACAAAAACAATATTGACAAAATCAAAGTTAACAACAGTAAGAATAAAAATGAACCACAACGAACATAATCAAGAACATAAAACAGGAACCAATAATAAGACTAAAAACAAAATAAAGGGGTAAATTATTGTGAAGAGAGAAATTAAGATAAACGTTCGAGAAATGAATCAATCAATCAGAACTAAACGTTCTTGCCATAAACAAATGTTCGTAAAAAGTAAAAAATAAGAGGATCTACATCGCTAGAACAAAATCAGGAACATAAAAAAAGTTTTTGTATATCATACACTTGGAACAAAATAAAATAATCTTTCTTGTAAATAAAATCAACAAAAAATGAAAAATACAATACTCAACACAAAATAAAGACGCATGATGTTGCAGAAACCTAATTTTATAGTATAAATAAAGAAACGTTTTTACAATAAACAAGACTAGAAATAGAGTAAAGAGAACGTTTTTTACATGAATAAAGTCAACCACAGAATACAAAAAGCTATGTTACAAAAATATATCCACATCACAAAAAAACGTTCTTGCCAAGAAAATAAAAAAATATAGGATCTTTAATGTTCTTGTAAAGAAGAGAATCAGAAAGTAAAATATACATGTTCTTGCTAAAATACAAAGCCAACACACTATAAAAAAGACAATACCTGTAACAAATTAAAAACATTATCTCTTATAAACATAATCAAGCAAAAAGTAAAACAAACACATTTTAAAGAACAAGAGAATAACACTATAATAAAGTAAATATAAATATTTTTAACGAGAATGTATTTAAGAACATAAAGAATATTTCTTCTTTATGTTCTCAAAAATTAGGTCGGAATATAGATGATCTTGTTAAACAAACTAGAGAATACAATGACTGACATTATCATAAAGATATTCCTGATATTTCAGTTGTTGAACGAAAACTGATTACCTATCATATTAATATTGTTCGGATATTAATGTCTATGCCGACAACTAGAATTCCATTACCTTTTTAATCCTACGATGACAATAACAATGTTTACATTAAGTATCAATAAAGATTTAATTAGAACAGATCTAACACAAATATTAACATAACAATTATTACTTTGCGACTCATTCTTATCAGAGACCAGCCTCAATACGTATTTTATAGTACCCAAAGAATCAGTTTATTTATGTTTTTGTAGAGGCACATACTATTTTAACTTTATAAAAGTGAGCCGGTCAGGAAGTACCCAATTAATCTTCCAGATATAAGGAATAATAAAGATGTTGCTTGTGAGATTGAACGTTCCGCACTATTACAAGTGACATATATGCCACGGCCTGGGAGCCTACAGAAAGAGAACAGTAAAGCTATACAGTCTGACAGAAGCTGTGACCGATAATTTTAAATGACGTAAATCAGGGAGTTCATAAAAACAGATATGGGATTCATATGTCTCGTGTGTGTTTTTTGATACGCAGTATCACGCAGTGGGAGTGGATTTGATTTTATCGAATAGGGATTTCAGATGCCCCCACTACCTACAACACTAGCCGTCACTATCTATCGTACAGATATCTATAGACTTACAATGCTTCTCTTCCACAAAAGCAAAAGGAAGATATAACTTTTCAACACTGCAAGCAAGACAACTTTATGAGTTTGGGAGGATCAGTATTTATTTGCTTTAAAATATCTAAAAGGAATAATTGAGTTAAAAGAAAATCATATTTGAGTGTAGCAATGACAAAAGTTGTATACAATAATAACTAGGTAGAGTTTCGCGCAAAATAAATCCCAAAATCGTATACACATTGGCTAAGGAATTGTAGGAGATTTGATATATATTAGTCTAAAATACCTTTCTAATACAGGAAAAAATAAGAACTGTGGATATGCTACAAAAAACTCAACTGAGAGTTAATAATAATGTTTAAGACATGATTATGAGACCTCTTGAGAATATTATTTTGCTGTATAAAATCAAACGTAATAGAAATCTTTTCTTTGATGAAAATATATAGAAGCTCAGATTTCACTCGGTAATATTAAAAGGAAATGTATTTTTGTTACACCAATCATTAAATAGAACAAGAATATTATCAATTTAAAGCGGAGTTAATTAGACAAAATATGTTTACATCATTAGCACATAGTAGGTATTGCATATTAAATATTCGTATCATTAATAAAGATATCAAATAAAAGAAGTCCAAGTATGGACCCTTGAGGAACACCGGATATTTAAAGAAACGTGTCAGATTTGAATTTATGATATTGTACACATTAGAAGCGATTACAAAGGTATGAATTTGATTAGGCCGCTACAAAAACTTATTAGAGAAATTAAAACAAACATTCACACAACAACGCAATACTGAGTACTCGCAACACTAATAATTAATATGTAATAATCTAAGTTGCATCGTTGACTGGGATAAAATAATACTGATTTGACGACGATATAAAATATTTTCTTAATAACCCCCCCGCTTTGAGTTAGATGATTAAAATAGACATCATCTATAGAATTATAATAATAGATCCACATATTCTAATGATTTTTATGTCACTTGCTTGAAATTATTTTGCACAACTCTATCCCACGACTTAGTTTCGGTGTAAAGTATTCCAAAGAAAGTTATATTTTTGTATTTAAGTAAGCCCTTGCGCCAAACGGATCAGTCAAGGGTTATTTTTGAAACTAAGTTTGCCTAACCAAAAAATCTCACACTGAAAAAAGCAGATAAGTAAAAAATAACAAATATCACATCACTATCGCGCACTTCCGTATTATTGACGTTTCGAAAAACTCTCTGTTTTCGTTCTCAAAATAGTAGTAAAAATATTAAACGTATGTCAAGTTTGACAGTTTAAAATTTGTTTATCTGTTTCCATAGGGATGTTAAATGATTTTTATTTTATTGTTACTTACTTCTTCTTGATACAACTGTAACCAACAATGATCAATGTTTAGTGAACAGTTTGACACACACTTATCTCCGTTCAACAAAATAATCGCAGTCTCTTTTAATTTTCTTTTTGCTGCGTTATCTTCCTTCTCTAAAATTTTTGCCGAATCCCATTGAATCAAATGACCGTTTTCCCAAGCGTGTTCAGAAAGAGTTTGTTATTTTTTACTTATCTGCTTTTTTCAGTGTGAGATTTTTTGGTTAGGCAAACTTAGTTTCAAAAATAACCCTTGACTGATCCGTTTGCCGCAAGGGCTTATTTAATTAATCTTTATTTTTTCAGAAGTGTGGCAAAAACCCAATAAAACTAGAGAATAAATAAATATGACATTGATTATGGATGGAAACCTTTATGTTGCAACGAGTGTACCCGTCGCTTGTGTGATTAGTTAAAGAAGTTACTTAAAGCATCATCACTTACTTCACCAAATGGTTGCATAACCTCATTTCATGAAGATATTTGGGTATTTTACTAACAAAGTATTCCGAGGAGAGTATATCTTCGTTTTATTAAATTCTAATACCGTGCAAGAAGTCTCATATTTCACATGCGGCGCAACATTTATTCCGGTTTCATTCATAAACCGAGATTTGCAGGCGATGCATATGCATGCAAACATATCAGAGTTATTCCAAATATTATGTCCTCGGTTCAGACGCAGTTATTGGTTCCTAAGAACAGAGTATTTCCATCTATTCGAAACCGGCTAGCCGCGCGGGGGGCGTAATCGTATAGACATTTTTTAAATCTTATTTGAAAGTCAGATCACCTCAGGTTGCAGGAAAACAAAATTTAATACGGTTCTCGGGGTATTCGAAGAGCCGAGTTCCACTTTAATGTCTGTATTATTTTTATGAATTCAGATTCGAGTTTTGAGGGAGTTGTGTAACTGCTTTCGGGATTTGTAAGAAGTTAATATTTTGATGCAGTAGAATATCGCTTTGTGGAGAAGTATCTGTCACCACAACATAACTTCTGTAATATGACATAAATGGTAAAGCAGTGTACTTAATTTAAGAATGTTGACAGCGGAGTTACTATCTGTAAAATTAATTTTCCACTTTCTTTTTAAATTTCTAGACAAAATGTTACAAATATAGCCAAAACTGAAATCTGATTGTAGTATTAACATTTTTGCGATAGTGTTTCATATTTTAGTCGAAGCAATGAAGCACTAAAAAGGCCAAAGATAGGAAATCTTTTAGGATAGGACGTATCGGAATGCGGTTTTTGCATTCACTTGCAAAAATTATTTATATCATTCGTACCTACTTTGTACCTATTACAAACCGGAAGTTGCATTGCTGCAGCCAAAAATGCATGCAAAAATGCATCTTTTGAGAGGCCTTTTGGCAAATTTAATAACTTCGTAAATAAGAGTTAGAATTGGCTCAAGTCGGGTACCCGAGGGTTTTCGAGGTCGCTGATCACGATTGTGATGTTCAAATTGACCCCCCGAACACCTGGAGCTCAGGAACGCCGACGAATGTCATCTCCGGGGACTACTGACGATTTACACAAACGTATCATAGCTGCTGCTAATAACATACCTGTTCAAAACGGAGAAAAAAGAAGAAACTTTTGTGTTAGTTTGTAGAAACTGGGTAAGACGGGCATAAAATATTGCTGTTGTAACACCAGGTATGTCGAACTATTTTATTAATTAATAATAACAATAGCAGCAAAAGCAGTTGAATTTGTGAATATAAAACAGGTGTTACCAATGCAATATAAAAACTGTATACCAAGACACCCTGTGCTATTTATTTATGGGAAAAAATGTGAACTCCAGCAATAAAAAGAAACGTATTTAAACAATATTTTATCATTAGAATTTTTATTACATTTCCTGAATAATTAATATTTCCATGTTCATTGGAAATGTAATTTTATATAGGAAACTCTCCGGGGAAACATTGTTTAGCCACTAGTTGTGCTAGAACTCGTTAAAACACCGTTTGCATCGGAAAGAGTTTGACCCAGTTCCGTATCATCGCGGTGTCCAGGTTGTGATAAAGTCGGGTTTTCGTACAATTAAAAAACGAATCGTGCCCCGTTCCACATAGAAAATCTCATTTAATTTTATCATCAGCTTCATTATAGTTCGCATTATTCGGAAACAGGCTTTGATTAATTCCCGTTGCTAGATTTATTTATGAAAAATATGTTTAAGGCCCACTGAATGGGTTCGGACATACGAGCAAAAATTAAATTTTATTGTAAAATTATAATTTACAGAGTCATACATATTTGTAAATAACTTTTTTAAATCAAAAATATGTAACGGCTGTAATAACCAAACTAAAGCTTTTTCTATAGGGATACCCACAAAACGGTTTCTAATTAGTCTGACGTCACAAGCCTACTAGAGGCTCCGTCCTGACTAGGTAACCGTGCTTACTGTCAAAGCGGCATTAAATATAATTAACTAGCTGTTGATTTAGCTTGTGTTTATTAAAATTTCACAGTATATGTAACGCAGGAAAGATTTCAGAAAGCCCTTTCGCATAATTTACCAGCAGCAAATGTACAAATGGTGTTTGATTTTTTAGCGACCAACGCGTCATAGTTTTGTGCAACGTAAAATAAAAGTAGATCAACCTTCATTTTTATAATTATTATTATAAGAAAAATTATTGCAACATGGAACACAAGTCCAAATAACCAGAGATTAAGTAGAAAGATACACCTACATATCCATAGATAGGTAGGTATGCTTAAAAATTTTCACTTGAAAAAGTTGATGTTAGAAAAAGTCGCAATTTGATAAAATTTTGCATAACAGGTCATAGTTACCTTTTCACAGATCGGGAAGGAAGATTGGGCAACCTAGTATGCGCAAGTTGGTTTCACTAATTAATAAAAGGGGAATTTCTTGACCTTTAAAAAATCTTAAACTAATTGCCGCTACACAATTTTCGAGTAAGCACAACTACATTTGCCCTTTTTATATCATACGTACTACGTATTCCGTTGCCAAATGGAGTTCGGAAATCATCAGTTCATGAAACGATGATCAATTCTATTGCTATTGAATTTTTTGCCTTTTTGTTCAGACATTCCTATACAAAAAACATTGAAAACGCAAATTCTCTACTCCATATTCAAAGTGAAAATTCATTCTGGTTGGCACTTATAAAACGAGTGTTTGTAAAACTGCAACGGGTTGTTTGGTAAACTTTTTCTAAATACATTAATTTCAGTTGAGATTTTTTTTAAAATGTCTTTCCAAAATGGAGTATATTTTATGTGTCATTCCGATTGCGGGTCTTCGAAAAAATTTTCTAAAGTGCTTGTAGAATGCTGAATTTACATAACATATATTTTAACGCCCAGTTGAATTTTGGAAAATCTACATATTTCCAATCTTACATAGGTAGTAATTGTAAAACTTTATTTAGTACATATCTAAGTTGATGTGTATTTTATGATTATATTCGTGTTAGGTAAGAAATATACTGTCACGGAATTTGCCCCACTCACACCCAAACCGACGACTGTGGTATCGCGAAATGCTAAGATTGCCCCGATCGCCCCTACACGATTCTGTTAAACAAATAAAAAGCTGTGGATCGAGACGGGACTAGAAAATTGGGGAATCGACGAGATGCATTCGAGTCGTTCGGGAAGATGAATCTAGAGATACTAGAATATACCTGGAATATTCGTTGGGTCTATAAAAGAAAAATAAACGGTCTTGTATTACAGTGTTGAATTGAAGTGTTCAGTTAGAGAGATCAAAGCGATTTAGATAGCGATTAATTAAGTAACTGTTTAGTGGAGTTCTAATTAGTGTTCAGTAGTGTACTGAGTATAGTTAATAAAGAAGTAGTTAATTAACGGTTTGTTTTTCTGGCAGTAGTAGAAAATTCGGATTGGGAAATCCGTGACAATACTCTAATTTTATTCACATTTTTTATGAATATGAAATATTGTCTCCACACATTCTAACTTTCGTCACCTACCTATACATTGATAAACAATATGCCTATATTATTTGATTTAATAGAAATATGTATTAGCACAACAAAAGACCACTTTGTTGCCTGCATATCACTTCTTACTTCGAAAAAACATCGGAATCCGCCGTATAACCTGTAATAAACATCCACGCCAGGCGACGCGAGGTAGGTAGCTGACGTCACGCATCCTAGCCTCCCATACAGGTACGTTTCGTAGTCTCGCATCGGTTGGAGATCTTCAAATGCTCAAAATTGCTTTATTTTTTTTAATTTTGATCTTAAAATTGACAAGACTATTTTTTAGTTCATATTCAGTCGATTTCAGTAAAATAAAAAAAAAATACCGAACCTGCCCGTATCGTGCCGCATTGCATATAGAAAATCTCGTTTAATTTTATCATCAGCTTCATTATAGTTCGCATTATCCGGAAACAGGCTTTGATTAATTCCCGCTGCCAGGTTTATTTATGAAAAATATGTTTACGGCCCCGCTGAATGGAGACGTTGCCGAGGGGTTATTTAAATAATTCGGAGAGAATTTATAAAGATTGATGGTGTGTATACATTTCATTAGGTGATTCATTTTGTATAAAATAAATGGAAATCTTATCCAATTTATCTCATAGTGGGAATTCCGCTAATAGCATTTTGCCGGGATGAGCGATGCGATGTTCTGGAAGAGGATTACCTCGTTTTTCTGTACACTTCAGCTCCTGGATGAATGCGGAAAGCTGTGCGCTAAAGATGAGTCTTACTGGGTATTAGCATATAAAGTAATTTTTTCCCGTTCGAGTCGTACTGTTTATTCTCGCCTGATTGGCTGTTTTGACATGACGCTGTCATATAAACGTACGTAAATTCTGTAAGGACCAATACAAATTGGAGTACTGAAATTATTTTTTTATACGTTGCAGAAAATATTTATTTGAAATGTTCTGGGAGCGGGATTGCAATGGGCTCGTTCAACATTCTTTTTCATTTCATAAATCGAAAGATAAGTGAAAAATAATGGATTTGCAAAATATTAGAATTTTATTCGAATGTTTAGTACCTTACAATTAATTATACATCTCCAGTGTGTGAGAATGGGGCGTGGCCAGGTGCTACGTCACGTCACTCATAAGCTACTGCGCTCGACTCAGTTGCATGCATACATTTTCGGAGTATTGTTCCTGCTGCGTACTACTTGTTTGATTCAGTATGATGCAAAAAAGAAATAAAGAAAGTATAAGTACAAATATTTTTTTTTGCTGTTTTAGAAAGGTATTTTAAGCTAATATAAATCAAATCTCCTACAATTCCTATCAATGAAGTCATATGTATGTTCTATGATACCAAACATCTAGGTATGCTAATGAACAATTCCACAGACAAAGTTCTATTCAATAATTATCTAAAGAAAATAATCTAATTTACTCACTCTATAAAAATCTAATTTCACTTTTTTGGCAGTGGGAGCACGACAAATTCAACCACAATAGATGAGATCTGACCTATTTCTGCATTTTTAGGATTGCTTCTTCAGGTGGTCTCCTTTAAGTTGAATCAAATATATATTAGCTTAAAATACCTTTCTAAAACAGCAAAAAAATGTTACAAAAGCTAATAATAAGGAATATATGGGTAGATATTGTGGGTGTAATTCAACGCAGGTTGGGGCTTTTGTCCACTGAGTAGTTAGTTTCACACAATATTATTAATACCTAAAAATATATAAAAACTTTTATAGAAATGGTGAACATTTTTCAAGTAGGTATTGTCGTAATTAATTCATTGACAGGATGTCACTTTTTTGTCATTGTCGATATTTCACTTCAAATAATTTTAATTTTTATAATAATTTTTATAGTTAGATATTTGATTCAACTTAAAGGAGACCACCTGAAGAAGCAATCCTAAAAATGCAGAAATAGGTCAGATCTCATCTATTGTGGTTGAATTTGTCGTGTTCCCACTGCCAAAAAAGTGAAATTAGATTTTTATAGAGTGAGTAAATTAGATTATTTTCTTTAGATAATTATTGAATAGAACTTTGTCTGTGGAATTGTTCATTAGCATACCTAGATGTTTGGTATCAGAGAACATACATATGACTTCATTGATAGGAATTGTAGGAGATTTGATTTATATTAGCTTAAAATACCTTTCTAAAACAGCAAAAAAATGTTACAAAAGCTAATAATAAGAAATATATGGGTAGATATTGTGGGTGTAATTCAACGCAGGTTGGGGCTTTTGTCCACTGAGTAGTTAGTTTCACACAATATTATTAATACCTAAAAATATATAAGTACAAATATGTTGGAAAAATTATTTATTTGTTTGTCAATGGGGCAAAAGCAAAGAAGAGCATGGTAACTTGCAATGCAGAGATCTGATCTTGTATCCGACAAAGGCTTTGCTATAAAGATCACTTTGTTTAGTAGTTTTTGTTTTAAATATAGGTTGAAGAGGTCATTCAAAATTGTTATTGTTTAGTACCTATGAAATGTGGGGGACAATGTCGGTAACAGAAATAACTTCCACATTTCTAGTCTTAGCTGGGATTCTTTGATCTACCCATTTATTATTATATTATTTACAGCAGTAAATATGAAGTAAAATAATTTGTAACTCTAGAACAGAAATCGAACGAACGTAGAGAAGAGCAATAAACATTTCAAGAATTATAAAAGATTTTAGATATGCATAAGATTTGATTAATATATCCCAGCAATCTGGTGACGCTATCTGATACAGTAGTAACAAATGGTAGATGTACTTTTTATACAACAGACACACCTGCCTTAAGTAATACATTTTCAAGCACGAGACGTTTTTGTTACCATATTATAAGTACATACATACAGTGTGTATCTTTGGATGGGGCTATATTATACGATTTTTTGAAAGTCCGTCGTGAAATCAATTGTTTTCAACCTTCATTTAGTAATTTTCATATCCAGTTGTAAAATTTCTTAATTTAAGAGAAAGGGATAATTTTGTTATTAAAAATTAAATTTCCACACCACCATACTGTAGCTAAACACTTGATAAAACTGAATACCATATGAAATATTACTAGATATAAAATTAAACTTAATAAAACAACACTACTCTATACAAATTCTAATTTGAAAATACCAGTTGAAACTAATACTGTACGAAGTCACAAAATAATACACCATTACAAACATTTCCGATACACTGAAAACTAAAATAAACGTATTGAAATCAAGGTACATATTCGGCTATTCTCGTTTCACCGAGTTAACTAAAGTTAACCGTTTGTTTTTTGTCCATCTACCACCATGTTGGCATATCATAGCAGGTGTTGACATAAACTAGATTAATGTCGGAATTCATTGGCACCAAAACTTTAAAATAACATTCGTAAAGTCGTAAAGTCAGTACAGTTTGTTTAAAAAGGTAACAACACGCAATATTGATGGCAAGCGTGCTGATACACCGAATTTTTTTTCCAGCAACCAATTCAATTTATTTAAACAAAATTTATTCTCGGGAAACAATTTTTTTGCTGTAATGCTCACATATTTGTCAAAAATAAATTTATTTGGTGAGAAATTTTCATTTTTTTTAACGAATATTTCTTTAAATAAAACAAATAGTTGTTTCATTTGAAAATTTAACTTTAAAAAATGATTTTCAAATAAATACATTTTTCTCATTTCCCTAACCAGTTTGTTCAAATCTAAATAAAAATAACTTTTTTGAAATAAAAAAATTATTATTGATTGGAATTAATGTGCATTTTGATTCAAGTAACTCGTTTATTTAATTAAAAAATGCAAAGAATAATTATCAATAGGTGCCCGCTAGATGTAGTTGTGCTATATTTCGCGTACTCGGGTGTGTCGGGTTTGAGACCCATGAACAGCCAGGGTTAGTCCTCAGTTAATTATCTGTGGCGTACAGATGAGAGCTAATAAGCTCGAAACCAGTATATGTTGGCTATTTGCTATTGGTTTTTTTCAGGTGTAATTCAATGCTGGTCGGGGCATTAACCCACAGTTGTTTCCTGAGATTCCCGAGCAATAAGTTGTTGACTTAAATAACAAATATTTAACAAATTCTTTGAAATATACAAATATTGTTTTCTCATAGAATATAAATCAACACCATAAGTGTATCATTGAAAAAGAAATAATATTTTTTAATTTAAACAAATGCTTTCTATACACAAAATAACTGTATTTTTGCTTTTCCAAAAAAATTATTACGTAGGCATATGTTTATATATGCATGTATAATTATATTTGTAAATTATACGTTGTTGTTGGTGGTTCTACCGTGTCATCTGTTCTTTTTTTATATTTATATATATTTACTATTTTTTGTTATTTATAAGTTGTTGTTAGTGATTTTACCTTATTACCTGTTTGTTCTTTTTTTTCATACTTGACTTGCCATATGTACAAATTTTTGTATCTTTTTCTTGGCCAAGTATTATTATTATTATCAGGAAATAAATATTTGTTTGACCCTGTACAAACAAATAATTTATTTCCATGAACCATTTTTTACAGGCACTAAATTATTTTTCGGTGTACAAGCTCTCGTACTATCCACTGACGTCATAGAAAAAAATTTAAGTGTAGAATTATAACTCGACTATAGTATTTTTAAATAAATATAATAATTTCAATCTATTTCTTGATAATACATATATTCACATGCAATACGTACCTAAATTCTCGATGGGTCACACCTGTAGAAGAGCCAGCGTCACGATATATGGCCCTAATTATTACTTCCCTTTTAAGTAATTAACATTAAAATATCCCGCAATAAATAAAACGCAACAGAAGTCGTCCGCGCCGCCTTTATTGTTTCCAGTTCGGAGATACGCATACGTCGGTATATCCGGCGCATTATGTCCGGCGGTATTTCATTGTTCCTGGACGGCCGTAATGGCCATATTTATGGCCAGAACTATTTAGATAATTTAATTTACCGCGTGCTCTCACGCGGCCTCCGACGTTCCGGAGGTGATTTTGTTTCGTGAGTACCCTACACCGAGAAAAATAGTGTGGCGTCATGAGCAGCACCATTTTCCAGTTTTTATAAATTTCTGCCACAGGTTTGCCTACGATAAACAAATGAGAAGATAACAATAACGCGAGTAATTAATTTCTGACAATGTTTACGGAAAGTATTTGGAGAATTTTTTTCTGGGGACGTCAGTAAAAATATAATAAAATAAGTAATTACATGGCCAATCTCATTAGTAGCTGTAGTAGTATTATTTTTGTAAATCTTGTACCATGCTAGGGAGCAATGTTATCCGTCAAAGTTTTGGATAAAAATTTGGCTCGGAAGCTCTTCTTATTTTGGAATGAGTCTTTCATATAACTACTACTGTACTGGAGTTTCAACAACCAAGTATCTTAATTGTAGTAAGAGTTTGCTAACAAACTAACCGAAGATCGTCGGAAGGAATGTCCAGTATAAAGGTGAGAATCAGGTAAATTTAGCAGTTCAGCAATATTGGCAGGCATCTTACCAAATCTGTTGATTCCAACTGGAATCGTGGCATGAGTCATGAATGTTCGCTGGATGAAGGTCTATGTACTTTTTATAATAGTTCAGATATAATGTACCAGTAATAATGAAAGTTCAATGCACAGTTTTTGTGTCTGGTATATGCAAAACTAAATTTCCCAAATCATTAAATATCAAGTTGTACAGTTTGCTACAGGCTCCAAATACACAGAAAATTAATTAATTGTAGATTTGTTTCCTGGTCAATACCATCGACTTTTTCGATCAATGTCATTCACCCTTTCACTTCATCCAAGCAACATGTTTGGAATGCTTATATCCTGATTCTTTACGTTCATCATTCCCTTCAACATGGAATAATTTGACCAAAGCGTGCCGAACTTGCCACTGCTAACATTTTTCAGATCACATCATTTCACGAAACGATTGTACGAAAACTTGTACTATTGCTTCGACTTATTAGGCTCGAAAGTGACTTTATTAGCAATTTCTTCGATTTCCGCCGGGATAAATAAATTTTCTTAATAACTTTCCATGTCACGAGATTTCATAAAAGTTACTTGTCAACAAATGAACGAACTTTCATTACTTTAACAAAAATAAATTTCATGGACAAATGCGTTGATTTGTACTTTTGGTGTTTGTAGAACAAAATAGGCGAATGCCAATTGGGGACTCAGTAAAGTGCACATTAATTGTGTGACTGGCGGCGATTAATTACCTAGGCCATGGGATCACAAAACTTACTAGATTAAACTTATCAATAAAGTGATATTTTGACGTTTCTCTTTTATTGAAATAAAACCAGAGTATTACATGAGTTGCTCTTAATGAAACAGTGGCACTACTGGCTGTTATTGGCACTGTCATTTTAGCAGTTTAATTAAACATAGAAGAGCTAGGCCACGTAAAACTTCTATTATGAAATTATCAGTTTGACACCATTTGATTTTCAGCAACACACCCAATACAATATGAGATGTAAAACACGTTCACCTTAATGTGTAAGTGTAGTGTTTCGTCGACTGCAGATTTTATGTAAAATGTCTTATTCAAATCAAGAATAAGCGGATGTGGTGCGATAATAATATATCTTTGCTACACTATAATTTCGAGCACTACTGTTTATTATCTACTAGGAAAAATGGGAAGCAACGTCCTTAAAGTTGTCAGCTGTACTATACACAACAGAACCAGATTCAACATTTTTTGTTTCTTCGATTCGAAATTTTTGACCACGGATCGTTTAATAATAATTGTTTATTTTCACCTCTATTAGCAATTTTAAAGGAATGTATTTATTTCTGAAACATATTGTATAGATATAGAAATTGGGGAATTTATAGAGAAAAATTCCTTGCCAAAATGTTAGAAAAATATTTTGATAATTACCTCTGTAACGAAACGAAGAAATTGGAAATAAATATAAGTACTTATTGCTTAATTTAGTTCGCTTCATTCTTAAAGGGTATGCTACCCTTTCAGCACGATCACTCTCGCCCACTCAATACGATTAATATGTGACAGACTGGTTGATTAGAATAGGGAAAGGACCTACCTCATGCCCGTCACGAGCTTTTGGGAAAATTAATGTTCTGCCTATAATAGGCAATGTAAATTATTCAAATTTATCATTAGGGTATTTTTCGTGGCTTATTAATCATTTCTGACTGGAAGCCGCTCTAGTAAACGTATTAATACGCACACAAATGTTACACCGAGAAAACTTTTCGTTAATTTGCCGAAAAATGGACCAAATGGGCAAATGTACAGGGTGTTCGAATTTCGTTGCAATTGCAGCACATCTACAAAGAATAGAAGAATGCGGCATTACAACAATGGAACTAGGCTATTTTTTCGAGAAACTTAAGTTGCAGCAAACAAAAATTTTCATAGTTATTTTTTGAGATACAGGGCGAAATTTGTAAAAACACTATTTTTAAGGAATCTTTCATATCTCAGAGAATAGCTGAGATATGAGTGATAAAAATTGCTTCTACGTAGAATTCAGTCCGTATTTGTAATATCTCTACGTCTATTTTTAAACTAGCCTCGATTCAGATGTGTATAAGAGTTTATTGCACAACAAATACATGGTTCACCTCAAGGAATTGCACTTATATCAAATCGCCAGAACAGTGCCATCATGTCAGGATTTTACGACATAACCTAAACGTGCAAAAATGACTGTTTATGGTAGTTTTGGAGTTTAATGCTACTGGAATTTTTATTGACAAAATTAAAAGAGTGCTGTAAAGTACAATTCCTGACCTTCAATTTCCATTTTTAAATATTCACATAGTATTTTTTTACATTGAGAAACTGAAGCTTGTACTGTGAACAGAAAATAAAATAAAGCGATCATAAAAGTTCACTTGAAAGATCTTAACCCATTTTTCATTTTCGAGCAATTCTGGAATAAAAACTTTGTAATCAAAGGGTCCTGAAGGTTGCTGATCATGAATTTGAAGTCAGATTTCCAAAAATTAAGATGGAGAATCCAATATGGCGGACGACGATCAAAAAATGCAAAATGTAAAAATAGAAAAACTATAGCCTATGTATCTACATCATTATCTTAAAAAAAATTTTTTGTAATATAATAAAAATTCAATAAAAACATCCTGTAGGTATCTCATTAAATGAACGAAAACATTCAATATGCTTGGTTCGAAACAAAACAACACTTATCTACTTAATAAAACACATAAACAAATAAAAAACAAACCACTCCCCTAATATCGCAGAATTTGAACGATCATGTACACACATCTCATCAACAAAAATGTAAGAACTAAAAGAACCACGGTGGTGAAATCTCATTATAATTTTAAACTGTGTTTTATTTGATAGTCCACCAATCTGTCACCAGTGCAGCAGACATCTGTTTGCCATGTTTTGAACTCGTTGAACACGTCTACACAATAAAAGTCAGACTTGCCGATCTCTTGCTATATTTATAAACAAAAAACCGTGAACGAGGTGCCAAATAATGGATGTTGCTTATATTTCAGAAGGCAAACACCTGTTTTCTTTTCAGGAAAATAAAAATATAGTGAAACTTGGATATCTCGAACCACTATGCATATTGCTGAATGGCAACACTGGCCAGAAGTTTATTTAAAATATATTATTTGCAATATGTTGTGTTTATATTTGCTTGTAATTATAGATGTAATATTTTTTAGATTGACTATCTTTTGAAGTAAATGCAATTCAGTAAATTTAGTTAGAAACTTTCACGCTTTGGTCTTATTGCGGAGAAACAAAATACAAAAAAAAACTCTAGATAGTCTAAATTAGACCTTAATTCTCGCTACCCAATGGTCAAATTTTAAAATTATTTTTGCATACCTGTACGAATAAAAGTACCTAAACAATTTTATATTTAATACGAAGTTTATGTTTTAAGGATATTTGAATTGGTATAGGCAGAAATAACACATGCCCATTTTAAATTAAAATCAGATTGCAGAAAATGAATCAAATCATATTATGAAGAAACAGCATATATCCCCTATAATAATCAACAAAAAGGATACAAGTCCTGGACATACGCTTTTGAGAAATGTGAAATTTATTTTTTCTTAAGTTTTATTGGGTTTTTGCCACACTTCTGAAAAATAATAAAAATTAATTAAATAAGCCCTTGCGCCAAACGGAACAGTCAAGGGTTATTTTTGAAACTAAGTTTGCCTAACCAAAAAATCTCACACTGAAAAAAGCAGATAAGTAAAAAATAACAAAAATCACATCACTATCGCGCACTTCCGTAATATTGACGTTTCGAAAAACTCTCTGTTTTCGTTTTCAAAATAGTAGTAAAAATATTAAACCGTTTGTCAAGTTTGACAGTTTAAAATTTGTTTATCTGCTTCCACAGAGATGTTAAATGATTTTTATTTTATTTTTACTTACTTCTTCTTGATACAACTGTAGCCAACAATGATCGATGTTTACTGAACAGTTTGACACACACTTATCTCCGTTCAACAAAATAATCGCGGTCTCTTTTAATTTTCTTTTTGTCGCGTTATCTTCCTTCTCTAAAATTTTTTCCGAACCCCATTGAATCACATGACCGTTTTCCGTTTTCCCTTGACTGTTCCGTTTGGCGCAAGGGCTTATTTAATTAATTTTTATTATTTTTCAGAAGTGTGGCAAAAACCCAATAAAACTTAAGAAAAACTAAAATTATGCCACAAATAAATAGCTTCAGACAATATGTGAAATTTAGGCAAGAGCCTGTTTTTCAGCAGTTTGGTGTGGTGGATCCACCAATGCAATCTTATTGCTTTGCTTAAAAAAATCTGATTTTTGATCAGTAAGATGGAATTTACCATACCAAAGTGCTGGTGGATTAGTGTGCATTCGTGCCAACCAAATGGATTATCAAATTAGTGGGACACTTGCTATTTTGACCCCTTCATTGTAACGTGTTTGAATTGAATATTGTTTATGTGACAGGTACAAATTGTAAACTAATATTATGCAAGAAAAGAGAAAGGCTGTTTCCGAGAATTACACACATGAAAAAATATGATACTATTAGCATCTAAAGTCGCCTTGGCCCATTGAAAAAAGCTTTCATCAAATCGACAAATATGGATATACGAAAATGTGTAAAAAATTTGTAGAAGAAGCTTGTCAATAATATTACAATTCAATACTTCTTTGGCCAACTGCTACTAATTAAATGATAAGAATTTTTTTGTAAACCTTCGGAAATACAAACATTGAAGGGCTGTACCTCCTAAGGAGTAAACGTTTTACGAAGGTCATTTTTATGCCACTTTTTTTACAACACCCTGTATTACAAATGCCACATACTATTATTTTTAATAGTTAAAATAAAAAAATATTCTAAATATTGATATGTATGTTTCTTCCATTTTCTCATAATATAAAGTATTTTTGTTTGTTTGTGTATCCTTCAAAATCATATAGTTCAGTTTATTATTTAAATCATTTGTCCTGATAAAAAACACTATTTCAAGAATACGAGGCCCTTAATTTGGAATTCCAGGGATGGTTCCGGCCGACAGAACCTGCGGCGCAAGAGCGCACCGGAAGCACGTATCTGCAAACAGTTCCGGGCAAATTCCGGTGCATTTCGGACCGCCGTAAACCTCCCGAGTCGCTTTCCAATGCATCGTCGGTACTTTCCGATAATTGGGTTTTTATTTACCAGTAATGGCGGCGGGGAACCAGGGATTTATATAAACACAACTGGGGCCGATCTGAAATTGTCCTCTCTCGGTCATCGAGGACAAACAGTTGCCAGAAATGTCCAAAACAGAGCTCGCTATCGTAGAGTATTCGGTATTCGATTGTTTTTTTAAATAAATTACAACAACAGAGACTTCTGACTTTGTTTAACAATTATTGCATGAAACTGAATGTAATGAACTGAAGTAAAATTATTGAAAAAAAAATCGCTTTGGTATACAGGGTGTCCGGTAAGTATATGGCATACTTTCGTGAGTGTATAGGGGAGGTCAAAATAACACTAGTTTGTCATAAAAATGTTTTTCTAAAGTGCCCCTTAACATAGATACAGAGCCCCTTAGGGCTTTTTTTTCGAAAACGGTCAATTTTATCGAAACAAAGGTGCTCTGTATCTCTGTTAAGGGGCACCTTAGGAAAAAAATATTTATGACAAACTAGTACTATTTTGACCTCCACTATACACTCACGAAGGTATGCCATATACTTACCAGACACCCTGTATAAGGCTATATGTCTGGTTCTTTTTGCTATTATATTATAGAATTGCTTACCAGAAAAGTTCCAGAAACCGTAATTCGCAGATTCTCATCAGCGTTTTCTTGGAAAAAACAAGCGTCGACTTTAAATAACCAGGAAGCGCGAACGAGCTGGGACGTCCTCGAGGACTGGGAGACACAAACAAAATTAAGGCCAATAAAAAGCACCTTTTGCATAACCTACGATTCCAACAATTACAATGCAAATTCTGGAAATCTGAATCAAAGGAGAGCGCCCTAAATTCCGGGGACTTCCCCGTTCTCGGTCCTTTTCCAGGACGCGCCGAAACGAGGAAGACCCTGCGGAATGGGTAAACCGCCGGACTCGAAATTAGCATTTAAAATGCATCGACGATTCGCAGGTAGCTTTGAGTTACACGTAAAACTCGCTCGACGTCTTTTGTTTTAACTTTGAAACGATTGTTTGCGGGGTCTGAGTCCATGGAGTTGGAGTTGTTTGGGCAATATTTGTGTGTCGGGTTAGGGGAGAGAGAATGAGCCGGGAAACTTCTATTTCGAAATGTATGAGGGGATGGCGGTACCTTTTAAATAAAAAACATCTGTTTCTGGAATATCTGAGTCGGGTGGAATTGCACATGGGAAAGCGAAAGAGTTTCCGTTCTGGGTTGATACTTACCAATACTCGAAACAATTTTATAGCCATACGGAGCAATGAATGGCATCCTTTAACTATAATTATATTTCGGGTCCAGTCCTCCATATTACATAATTGTTTACATTGTAGTACATGCTTCTTCCACTCTCGAGCACAAGTTTCAAAGAATATTTTTTTTTTAAAAATCAACCCTGTCCCGTTGCCTAATCTGTCATCTATCTGTCATCATTGTGTTTCTTGTGCTCCGAGCAGTCGCACGTGTTCGAATACCGTTCAGATTATCCAATCGCCAAAACGCATTTGCTATTACTTATAGCGTCTTATAGTCAAAGGAAAAAGTACCTTCTGTAAGTATATAAATATATTCACATTTATACTTGATATATACTTCTAAATAATCTTAAAAACGCATGCAGAAGCAGTCTCTTGGAAGAGGCAGCTCCTATCATACTAATAATCTTTTCAGTCTCAAAATATGGGTAAATCCAAGAGAAATAAAAGGAGCCGCAGTAGGTCATCTAGTAGTAGTGAGTTTGAAAGTAACAAGAAGTTGGCAAAGCGTCTAAAAAAAACTGGAGAAGGAATTACTTAGACGCCATTCTTGTTTATCGTCTCGATCACGCAGTCGCCACGTGAGTCGACAGCGTTCTCCTTCTCGCTCTTACAGCCGTTCCCGCACCCATCGACCGCGCGCGCGGTCGATGTCAGCTGACAGCACTCGATTGGATCGAGCGCATTCTTCTGATGTGGATTTGCCACTTGGAATGGAAAATCCCTATCCGCAAGAAACCAGAAGCGATGCCTGTAGCATTGTTTTAGAGAAAAATATGGACGCTTGCAGCGTTGCCATAAATGACATTGAAGCTGACGATCTGGTGATTCACAATGATGTGTCTTTGCCAGAAGATGTTCTGGAAATTCTAGGGGAAGATCCAGAAAAAACATCTACTAATGCGATCGCACTACACGACCAGTTAGTCGTTAGATGGAATTCTGTGTTACAAAATGGTCTAAAAAGAGATGACCTCGTAGATATTTTAAACAAGTTCACTATACCTACCAATTTATCCAACTTGGCCCCGCCAAAATTAAATTCAGAAATTTCCGCGGCCTTACAAAAACATAATTTCTTGGTTTTTTAATTAATACAGAGAAAAGTGTACTTTCTCCTAGTACAAGATATAAATACCTCGGTTTTATTTTTGATTCCACTGAAATGACAATGGAGTTGCCTCCTGATAAACGAGAAAAAATTCAAATACGGATTCTGAAAATTATCAATTGCAACAGCTGCAAAATTATAAAGTTTGCAAAACTTCTCGGTTTATTAACTTCGGCTTGTCCAGCGGTTAAGTATGGCTGGCTATATACCAAGCTTCTAGAAAGAGCTAAATATCACGCACTGCTTTCAAATAATCAAGATTATAATGCAGAAATGTATATCTCGCAGGAAATAAAAACCGATTTAAAATGGTGGCTTGCAAAAGTTCCTAATTCAAAAAATGACCTCAAAAGGGATGTTTTCAGTTTAGAAATTTTTACTGATGCCAGCTTATCCGGTTGGGGAGTTTTTTGTGAAGGAAAAACTGCATTTGGATGGTGGACAATCCTTGATACAGATAATCACATAAATTATTTGGAGCTGCAAGCAATTTTTTACGGACTGAAATGCTTTGCTAACAGATTGTCAAACTGCAACATTTTAATTCGTACAGACAACACCACGGCTCTGTCATACGTCAATAGAATGGGGAGCATTAAATTTCCAAAATTAAATGCTTTAGCTAGGGAAATTTGGCAATGGTGCGAGAACAAAAATCTTTGGATTTTCGCTTCATATATTCCTTCCAGCGATAACTGGCAGGCTGATGAAGCTTCTCGTACCTTGCAGACTCAAACAGAGTGGTCTCTTAATAGTGACTTTTTCATAAAAATAGTAGATTATTATGGTATGCCCGAAATAGATCTATTCGCTTCCCTACATAATTATAAATGTAAAAGATACATTTCCTGGCTTTTAGATCCAGAAGCTGAAAACATTGATGCATTTACAGTTCATTGGGGTGACCTAAATTTTTATGCCTTTCCCCCATTTTCACTGATTCTTCGCTCTCTGCAAAAGATAGTAATCGATCAAGCATCAGGAATTTTAGTTGTGCCATTTTGGGAATCACAACCCTGGTATCCATTGTTCTTAAAATTGATAGATAGTAATTTAATCTTTCTTGGTCCTTCTGATAATATGTTGGTTTGTCCTTTCAGCAAAAGGAAACATCCCCTCTCCAACGAACTTATCCTGGTTGCCGCGAGGCTATCAGGGAGGCGTTTCGGCGCAGTAATATCCCCGAGAACGCTATAATCACTATGGAAAATTCTTTAAGTGACAACACAATAAAACAATATAATATAACCCTTAAATGCTGGTGGGAATACTGTAACAGTGTTGGGATTTCACCATTTGAAGGGGATACAATACATATAATATCTTTTCTTCAAGATATATTTGACAAAACTCAAAATATATACGGTTCATTTAATTCGCACAGATCGGCCCTTTCCTTAATAACGTCAAAAAATTTAGGAGACGATTTGCGATTGAAACGTTTTTTAAAAGGCATTTTTAGACTTCGGCCTTCTAGACCAAAATATAATTATACGTGGGATCCGCAACTAGTTCTCACATACTTGAAAAATTCGGATGACAGCAACCTAAAAATGTTATCTCAAAAATTAGTTACTCTTATAGCTCTAGCTACAGGGCAGAGAATACAAACTATATCATTAATAACATTTCCAAATATACACTTTTTTAGTACAGGCGCAAGAATTTTTGTGCCGGACTTAGTTAAAACTTCTGGTCCTAAGTCATTACAACCTTGTTTAGATCTCCCGTATTTCGTAGACGATCCTCGGCTATGTGTAGCCTCAATTTTAAAAATATATTTAGATATGACTGGACCCTTAAGACAGCCCCAGTCAAATAAGTTGTTTCTAACCTACAGGAAGCCTTATGTTCCAGTTGGTAAGCAAACCCTCAGTCGTTGGATCAAGGAAATTCTTCAAGCAGCGGGTGTGAAGTCTGATGTTTTTAAACCTCATTCGGTTAGACACGCCTCCACGTCCGCCGCCGTAAGAAAAGGTCTTTCAATGGATGTAGTAAGAAAATCAGCAGGTTGGAGCTCGAAATCCAATACATTTGGAAAATTTTACAACAGGCCTTTAGTGAATGCCGATAGTTTTCTTAATATTGTATTAACGGATAAAGATTAGTTTAGAAAATGTTTCATTTTCATTAGGAATTTTGATTCGTTTGTTCACTTTCTTTTAATACTTACCGGTCGTAATGTTAATAGGTATATTTTAATATGTACCTTAAATATATTATGTCTTTAACCAATTTGTTTTACGGCATTCTTTCTTTGAACATCTACAATGTAAACAATTATGTAATATGGAGGACTGGACCCGAAATATAATTAACCGATCAAATGAACTTACCTGTGAAGTTCGATCGTAATTATATGAGGGTCCAGTCCGAAAATATTACATCCCTCCCCCCCATATCCCAGTCTGCCGTAAAACACATACTTTAAACAAAATGATGACAGATAGATGACAGATTAGGCAACGGGACAGGGTTGATTTTTAAAAAAAAAATATTCTTTGAAACTTGTGCTCGAGAGTGGAAGAAGCATGTACTACAATGTAAACAATTATGTAATATTTTCGGACTGGACCCTCATATAATTACGATCGAACTTCACAGGTAAGTTCATTTGATCGGTTAAATATAAGACACAAAGAAAGACAAAACATTCATAAAAAATAACAAATGGTACATACTCAGTTTAAGGTACTTATTTCTTCTCTTTACTGTCTTATATCAGTATTATTGAAAAACAATTTTTTTTCAGAGAATACATCACACAATCATAAAAAAATAATTTTTGCACGATCAAGCTTGTTTGTTTCCACGACAATAGGATGCGCTTACGGGTTGCAAAGGCTAACAAAACGGTAATTAATTCCCTTATCGTTCTAGGACTGTAAGCACATAACTGTAAAAATAGACACTTTTAACACCGCATTGATTTGGAATGGGTTTTCTAAAATTGTTTAAATTTAATTGATTTAAAAGAAATATATACTTTAAATCTATTTATTGATGTCGAAATTAAATATGCAGTTTGTACAATTACTTACAGATATTGGGACAGTACATGTTTTTTTCAATTTCAATTATATTTCTATTTAGAGTAAAACTAGGTGACCCGGCAAACGTTGTTTTGCCATATGAATTATTTCTAGTGAATATTTTGGTAGTTAAATAAAAAATAACTAACTTATTAAGTGTGTGGAGATGTGGTATATGACTAAAAGAGGAATGGAACACTGTGAACGATGCGGGCATTCCTTGTCCATACCACCAATTATTACTTTTGAATGAGCATAATATTGAATATCGGGCTCACACTCGAATGCTAGACGCAGGAATGAATCAGATGGAAATGATCGATGTACCTGTTGGCGTTGTTGGTAATTTGCTCTGCGTCTGTTGACTGTGAAACGGAGTGATTGTCATTGTTCTAATCTTCTAAGATCATTTCGTTCAGCTCGTGCATCTTCTGATTCTTCTTGACGCAATTGCGCCATGCTCACACGCGCATCAGTATTTCCTTGCTGGATTTGTTCTTCTGTTCTTTGGGCTCTTCTATTTCGCCTGCCTGCAATTTTACTTGTTTAACGGTCCAAATTAGCCCCTTTACGTCTTGTTGGCATTTTTCACTGTACAAAACAATAGCCATATAGTAAAATAATAGACGTTGGTGGCGGGTGCTCGTGAAATGTGTTGAGTACTTTTGAGGTTATGTAGATCACTTAATTAACTAATAGTGAGAACTACACTTAAAATTAATAATTTCATTAATTATTGATAAAATAGGAAAAAATTATTATGGCCCAGCAAATTAATAATAAATTTACTTGAGAATTACACTTAGAAGGTAAAATGATAATTCTAAACGTCACTACTACGCTTGATGCATACACAATAATAATGGTCGAAAACTGTGTAGAGAGTGAGAGAGACAGGAGACCGGCTTCGTTCTCATCCCTACTCCGTGCTGTTTACTGGGTGAGAAGTGACACCGGTAGACGCCTGACTGTTCGAGTGATAATCTATCAGTTATCGACCAGGGTTAAAAATGATTAAATTACTAAAATGGCTATTAAAAAATAGGGGTTTGTGATATAAGGGTAAAAATTAAGCGTTGTACGTATTTTTTAATGCCACATCATAAAAAAATAAAAATATTTTTTTTCCAAAAAATAAAAAAAAATTGTTTGATCACTTAGGGGTATAAAAAATAGATTACGACCGATTCTCAGACCTACCAAATATACATATAAAATTTCATAAAAATCGGTCACTGTGATAAGATAATTTTATATATATACATCGAGATATAGATTGGCTATCGAGGCCAGTGAAGTAGAAGTTATAGTAACAGGTAATGGTTCAGCACATGATTCAGAAGTATTAAAGGATGATGTGTTTTCATTATCGTGAATAATTTTATTTGCATATTTGCAGTTTATTTTGAAGGAAATCTTCGACGTAGCTTTCCTTCCTGCCTTTTTTACGCCTTTAACTCGAGCACATCCACACCTCTATTCACTAGAAGATTGGCAGATGTACGACGAAAAGAAAGACCTGTATAATTTTGGTCTGTAACCAATATTTTTCCGTTTAATTTCGAAAATTTGGAAATTTCAAGCGAGTTATGAACTAAAATTGCACTTTTAACATTGAATATTCTGCCCATAAGCTTCTTGGAGCTTTTAATTTTTCGTTCCTTTGGACAAAGTACGCGACCATAACTTTCTTGGTCATTTTTGACGACATAATTAATCAGTTCTTTTATAAGTCATCATTTTTCAGAATTTTCTTCTACGAATGCTGATATAGCATATAATTTCTAGCACAGTAAAAGGGATTTTATAAACGGACAGAAGGATATGATATGGTCACCTTCTGGAGCTGGAGGAATGAATGTATAGAAATGGTCATCGGATATGGTACAAAACATTTTTTGTCAAATAAACCGCTCGCTTACTGAATTACTTAACACACCCTGCTAATGACACGCCCACATTCGAACTGTATATCTACCCATAAAGCATTTAATTAAAGGCCCTTTAGGAACGTTTCCATTTATTAGGGAGCAATTTACGCATAAAAAATCGTCTGATTAGATGATGGTACCTAATAAAGGTTTACGAGTTTAGTCTTTACTATTGGAAAAAGTGGTAAGAAATATACAGGGTGTCCAGAAACTCCGCGCAGAAAATTTAGAAGGAACTCGAAAAATAACGTGCCAAGTTCAATATTTATAAATTGTAACGCCCTAAAGGGTAGAAAGGACACTTCTAGGTGAAAAAATGATAACTTTTTTGTCTTTAATGTTATTTAAATTTCTTTTCATTAATCAGTATTTACTTTAACGGTAATTTCAAATCTTATGCTTCGTTCAGACAATATAAAAGTAGAAATCCAACTTTATGATGTTGAACATATCGCTTTCTCCCTCAGAACTAACTTCGATACTTTAGCCTTATCATAAGTCTCTGGAAATGTCAGGGAAGCTAAATCGACGACACGGCGACCAGGCCGAAAATTATCTACCAACGTTAAAATAAGTTAATTAAAAGTATATTTCCTCATAAAAGGTGGCGTTCTGCTTTCACATAGCATGAATGAAGCATAAGGATTGAAATTACCGTCAAAATACTATGACAGCTAACATTCAACTATTTTCAAATCATACTTTTTTAGTCGTGTTAATCTCAATGCGCATGATCGGAAAAAATAGCCTCGTAAGCAGGTTAGATCTTATTCATGTGTTAATGTATTTTATGTTTTCTGGCTTAATCTTGGCATTTTCGATTAGTGCCTTTTAGACATGATAAGATATCACAAATTGATACAAAACTTATGTGAAAGAAAGCAAAAAAAGTAAACACAAAAATCACAAAGTTGAAATATAACCAAAGTACTTGTATGATATTCTGATCTGAGTCTAATTCGCAGACATGAAATTATTTTCAAAGCGCATGCTCAGTAACACTACATGCTATTTTATTTTGTTAATTCTATAAAAGTCAATAATTATTGTTTTACGAATTTAAATATACAAATTCTATAATGCTTTTAGTTTGTCATTCGGTTTGTCATATTGCCACAATATCTATATTTAAGAGCATGACAAATAAGACATTTTTTTGGCACTTATGACCAATGTAGTTGCAGACATGTGGAAAATTTGAAATTTTGTTTATTACTCGAAAACAAGAGACAATAAATCATTTTGGTTTTCACCATTAATTTTCTCTTAAAAAAGAGATCGAGAGTGGATATGGGGGTAATTTTTTCCTATCTCCCATAATTAACGAAATAGCCTATATAAATATCGAAATTTGCCCACCCTGTACATAATGTCGAAAATCGATCTAGTAACAACAAGTTGAGAAATTCTTCGTGACAATGTATTGTCTCTTATTTGGCATATGTGACGTCACTACTAAACAGACCCATTAATGCTAATTGAAATTTATTAAAACAAAAAGTTTACATCCATTTATTCACTATTTGTAATGTTTTCCAAAAAAGATCATCCACACTTCTTAAGAACTGAATAATACAGAGTTTAGCAAATAACAGTCAGGTTATCATGTTACTTGCGAATATTCAAAGGTACTAAGTAAATCGAATATATAATCGCTGAAAGCGGCCTAACTAACAAATTTTTAGGAATAGAAATATTTCAAAATCGTTATTTTTTTAAATTCAACTGCAGATGTAAATATTGTTGTAATATAAACTTACATAGTTCTGCATAATAAGATTGTTCACCTTTGTTTATAAGTATGTGAAAATAATTGTTAGAATGTGGGGTTAGAGTAGCAAAATAATATGTCATATAGTTATTATATCATTTGAGGAGAATTTAAATTAGTAAAAGTGGATAAACAAAACATCGCTAGGCGCGTTTTACTTTTCTATATTTCTGTACCTAAAAAACCACCACACCACAAATTTGATCATTTTACGGCGAAAATGCGGCGACCTTAAGGATGAGACTGTGATTTTCAGAGGTCATTCAACTCTTAAAAATCTATAAACGAACTGTAACTTAATAGCATTTGCAGTTGCGTTACTCAAAAACCCTTTCGCTAAATCCCTATTCCGTTTCGTTCAGCGAATAGTTCACAAACGAACATCCAGTGCAAGTAAGTCGCCTGCATTCGGCCCCAACTCGAACAATTGATTTCATAGACCCGGCGACGTACCCCCACAATTGTTTTCTTGAGCGTTGCGTGTCGGCACATCCAGTCTTCCAGGGTCGCGGCGGTTTTCTCTGAGCCCCCGCCTAGGTGCTTCCATTTCGACCGAGTTGGTTCTAACAAAGTTCGCAGCGGTCGTAGCGAGACTGGATGCACCCGAACAATCTTGAATGCAGTTAATACTCGGCTCGGTCTGCTTGGAATTAGAGTGTGTTTGGGGTAAATTAAGAAGGGGCCCAAGAAACTGCCTCGGGTTCATTCGACGTGCTCTCAAGTTCGGGTTGTGTGGAGTTGGTAAGATTGCATTAACGTACATGGTAGGTGTATGTATAAAGTATACACAAAAAGCATTTTTCTACAAAAGTATAATTTTTAACGCATACTGGCATTGTTTAAATAGGTGCTAATATGATCGCTAGATTATTTTATATAACAACTTTAACTGAGCTGCCTATAAGATTGTTGTTATGAAGCAGTACGATGTTTACGAACTATACAAACATTTTTTAAAATTCTGAAAACTGTGAACGTTTGTGAACATTATACCCCGATAATTAAACTATGAAATATAGATTTGTTATTAAAAAAGATTATTGCGATTACGTCGCTAATACTGAAAATAACATAAAGAGCAATTGCAAGTCGTTTTGGTCTTTTGTTGCAAATAAGAGTTAAACCAAAAAATTACCGAATACAATGTCATTCAACGACGACGTATTTTCTGATGATGCTAATATATGCAATGCATTCTCCTGTACCTTTGGTAGTGTTTATGAACCCTGTAATACATCCTCTAATGTTACAAAGTCAGTGCTACATCCTATAACCTTTATAATTGATTATGTCAGTACATCAGCAATCGAGTACCATTTAAATAAACTTGGCATCAGTAAGGGTGCAGGTCCAGATGGTCTGCCGGAAATATTTGTAAAATCTTGTAAAACATCTCTTTTATTACCCTTTTTCTTAATTTTCAATAAGTCACTGACTGAAGGTGTGTTTCCTAACGCCTGGAAAGACGCTCGTGTAGTGACCTTTTATAAAGAAGGGTGTAAAAGTCAATGTTATCCGTACCTGCTAAAGTATTTGAGGCCATTATAAAAACCTCATTATAGAGGAACAATATGGTTTTTTCCAAGGCAGATCCGTTACCACTAATCTTGTATCCTATGTAGCAAAAAATAATTTAAATTATGGAAACCCAAAACCAAGTAGATGCCGTGTATACCGATTTTTTTAAAGCTTTTGATAAAGTACATCATCCTACATTGTTTGTAAAGTTGGAGAATATCGGTATACATGGGAGTCTATTAAAATAAGTAAAATCATACGTAGGTGTCAATGTGTGGCAGTCAATAACTCTATGTCGAACTTTGTTCACGTTACGTCAGGAATACCACAGGGCTCTCATTTAGGACCCCTGCTTTTTTCTCTTTTTATTAATGATATTAGTTCCTGTTTTCGCCATTCTGAGTATGCACTTTATGCTGATCTCTTACTGATTGTCTCAATATTCAATCTGATATCAATCATTTGACTGATTACTGTAACGAATATTAATAAAGATCAATTCATTAAATTCGTTTTAACAGGCACTTGTTACCACTAAGTTATGATTCGCATTTGCAGCACTACAGACTATTAAAATTATCTTCCAGAATATATAATGCTGAAGTCACATTTTGGATTCACTATCATTTAATATCAAACAATACATTTCGCGCTTCTCAAATATATCATATTGGTTATGCCACAAATGCCGCAAATAATTCACCATTTACTATGTTGCAAAAATCTTACGATTTATTTTTTAATCATATTGATATTTTCGGTCTTTCTTTCAACTCGGTTAGACACCAAGCTTGTTTGGTTTTCAGATAAATCTTTTGTTTCCTTTTTTTCTCATTCCTTTCTAAATTTATACCATTATATTCCTTAAATCGGATAAGTGGTACAAAAGTTATGAGGGAAAAACGAGAAAAAAAATTCTACTTCAACGGAAACGATGTGTTTTAGGAACAAGTAAACATTATTTTAATCTGTTCTATCGATTCCTGAAGTTATCAAGATTAAACCTGAATCACCCTGTATAATAAATAACTATTATTCCATAATTATGGCACATGTAAGAATACACTTTGCACGTTATAAAGTAGCTTATAACATGCATTGTAGTACAAGAATAAATACATTATTAACGTATAATATATAAAGTACACCAGCTGACATAAGTGTAGTGTACATTGTTTTTTTATTAAATGCTAATAACGAATTTCAAAATAATGCGAATATTAGTAACAGAAAAACGAAACAAAGTTATAACAGTGATGATAAAGTAAATAAATGATTTCATTTCAACAGAATCATGAATTTTCTAACCACTTGCACACCTATACATATAATGATACACATCTATACCATACATTAGACATGATGACAGGTAAATGAATAATGAAAATTGGAAGTTTACATCCTACAAGAATCGTGTACTTTCTTAATAATTATAGTTCTCAAATAAGGATGTCTGTTGTACGGAAGTACGTCACACATAAAGGGTGAACGTTTTACTAGTTCTACTCGTATAGCGCCATTAAGTCAGGTTTCATTAAATAGATGACGGGTTATAAAATGTACATGGTGGTTCAAATTGGTATGTTTTTGAGGATTCTATCATAGATATAACAAATTTGATTTTTTTATTGTACCTACAAGTTCTACAAATTGTAAGAATCAAAATGGAATAAATTGATCGGCCAGATGACTTTATTTCATTTACTAAATGTAACCGCAGTTGTCCAACATATTCTTGAATGTGATATGTGTGTACGACACGTTATTATGAGAACCGATAATTATTTTCGGTCGGCCGACAATTTCATCGTTGTTTGAAAAAAAAAACAATCATGCCTCGCAACATTCAGAAAAACCATCTAATTTTTCAGAAAATGTACTATTATCTAAGTTTTAAAAATTGTTGTTGTTGAGCTATTATTTAAATACTAGCAAAATTCATTATAAGACAACAATTAAAAACTTAACTTAACTTAATTAAACTCAAAATACGATTAAAAACATCAAATTCAAATGGAGTCTAAAAAAATCAAGTGGAGTCAGTAAAATAGATGAAATCGTGGAGAACCAGCGGAATCAAGGGAAATCAGTAAAATCAAGTAGTTCATGAATTCATGTGATTTCGCTGATTTCCATTAAAGCAATAGTGAATCTGAAATTAGGTGTATACAATATGCGCCAAAAGTATGGAATAAATTCAATAAAAACGAAACAATTATTTTTTGGGAAAAATCCTCGAACAGGTCGACTTTTAATTTAAAAAATTCAAACGTCATTTGTTTTCGAGTAATGACGTCATCGATTTTTTTTTAAATGGCAACACCATATTTTTTTCCTTGATTCTGAAAGATCGTTTAATTCTCTATCAGACAGTACTAAAATTTTGCCCTCTTACATAGGAAAGTTTTCGAGTAAATGACGATTGAATGTTAGAAAACGTAAATCAATTAAAATAAAGCAAAAACGTTATCAAGTTTAGTTTTTCAAATTCCATAGTTCTTTTATGGATCACGTAGGTGAAAATCTTTGCAAAGTGTCATTGTCGCACCGACTTTCTAATAAGTATTGTAAGCGACATAGAAATTATTATTCAATTTAAAGTATTATGGCACATTTAACTGTTACTCAAAGAATTGAAATTTTAATTCTTATCGGATGCGGGAATATGACTAGAACTTAGCAGGAAGTTTGCGATTTATTTAATGAAAAATATCCAGATCGCCCTATCAGCCAATCAACAGTCAGTAAGGTAGAGTCTAAATTTAGAGAAACTGGCAATGTTGTAAATATTCCAAAACCTGGACGTCCAAGCATTAATGAAAATGAGAAATAGAACATTTTGATAAGTATGGTGGATAATCCTCATAATTCTTCACGATTGGTTGCATTAAACAATGACACTAGTCAGAGCACAGTGCTACGTATCTGGAGGAAGGAAAAATATCATCCCTACAATATTCAACTTGTGCAGGAACTCAATGAAGATGATCCCGATCGCCGCTTACACTTTTGCGAAATTCTAATAGATTTATGTCAAGGAAATAGAAATTTACACCGGCAAATACTTTTTTCAGATGAGGCCACATTTTGTCTGAATTGTACAGTAAACCGTCAAACTTGCAGATTGGAGTCGGGAAAATCCTCATTGGATGGCAGAGGCACATACCCAACACCCTCAGAAATTAAATGTGTGAGCTGGAATAGTTGACGACAGAATAGTAGGGCCTTTCTTCTTTGAAGGAACCCTTACAGAACAAAGATATTTAGAGATTCTAGAAAATGACCTTGTTCCAGCCCTTGCAGTAATTTTTCCTAACGATAATGACCCTGACATTCCTGACGATACCATATGGTTTCAGCAAGACGGTGCACCTCCGCACTATGCGCGCCCTGTACGAGATTTTTTGGACAACTGTTTTCCTGGGAGGTGGATCGGCAGACGCGGACCGATAGAATGACCTGCAAGATCGCCAGATCTTACACCTCTTGACTATTTTTTATGTGGATACTTGAAGTCAAAAGTGTACATTAATAAACCACGTAATTTAGAAGAACTTCAAAATCGCATTCGGGACGAAATACGCAGAGTTACCCCAGAAATCATTCATAATGTGCAAGAAGAATTTCTTCACAGACTTGCGCATTGTCAAGAAGTTGGTGGATGGCAATTCGAACATTTAATTTAAGTATAAAATTTAATCAATTGTATTTTTTTTACATACCTTAGAATTGTTACTTTTTTATGGATAAAATTTACGTTTTCTAATATTCAATCGTCATTTACTCGAAAACTTTCCTATGTAAGAGGGCAAAATTTTAGTACTGTCTGATAGAGAATTAAACGATCTTTCACATTCAAGGAAAAAAATATGGTGTTGCCATTTAAAAAAAAAATCGATGACATCATTACTCGAAAACAAATGACGTTTGAAAATCGACTTGTTCAAGGATTTTTCCCAAAAAATAATTGTTTCGTTTTTATTGAATTTATTCCATACTTTTGGCGCATACTGTATATCTTGGATATATATCTTGGAAATGTCACACTTCTCGGCTTTGGCAGTAGCTTATTTTTCTGATGTTTTTACTACACAAAAATACTCCCTTAAAAGTAGGATTATTTTTAGTATCTAAAGTACAAAAAATAACTTTATTAAAATTAAGGACCAAGTTATCTCACATACTGAGATTTTTCAACCCTTGCGATTTGAGTATGTATATATATTCAAAAATGATTGAGAACACGAAAAGAGTGACAGTATACGACTTGCCTCTCCTTTTCCATATTTTGTATTGATATTTGCGATACCGAAGTTCCTCACGCGTCCCAAGATATGGCGGTTTGGCGTCCCCGTTTTTACGGCGGGAAAAGGTGAGTTTAGCCAAACTTCGACGGGAGCGGGTCAGATTTTTATCTGCCTCTTTCGCGTTGTAGTGAAATATTATAAAAAGGCGCATAAACTCGGTTTTGCGGTGGAATCTCGGCAGGAATGCGGAGTGTATAAAATATATATTAAATCGGCAGAAAGCCTCTCTCCTGTCTTGGGGATAATAAAACGTACGCTTGACGAGAAAATCACACAGTAAAACGGAAAGACAATTTTTTCCAGTTAGTAATCTAATAATAATAATAATAATAATAATAATAATAATAATAATAATAATAATAATAATAATAATAATAATAATAATAATAATAATCTTTATTATTCCAACAGGAACACCCAATTACAGGAATAAGTAATAAACATAACTAAGTGGTAATAAGAAATTAAAATAAATACATATAATATACACTAATAAAGAGACAAAATCATATAACACACAAGCAATGTATAAGTTACGCTAAGTGAGAAGATTTTGCTAATATATTAGTTCTAGGGGAATCACAGTAAAACAAAACTTTGTTGCCTCGTGTACCCACGTGGTATACGAAAGTAAACATTACTCAATAGTATGAGGCAATCAACTCTGTTGTTTAAAAGATTATACAGAAAACGAATAAGAGATACGTTACGACGTAAATCCAACGACTCTAATCCGAAACGATTCAATAGGTTAGTGTGATTACAACCCTGAAGTGGATAAACGCCATCTTGTCGATATGCAAGAAGTTTTAAAAATCTTCTTTGAACTGATTCAGCACCGGCTGGATGCGTATTATAAATCGGGTACCATATTATGGAACCGTATTCGAGTTTAGACCTGATCAGGGAACAATATAAAGTTTTCAACGTGACCACATTTCTAAAATCTCTACAATTGCGGTATATAAAACCATAAGTCCGGAGAGCACTAAATACAATATTATTAATATGTTCGATAAAAATAAATTTAATGTCAAAGGTAATCCCTAAATCTTTTTTATAGCTCAACACGACTAATGATGTAGCCGTCAATAGAATATTCATATGCAACAAAATTAATCTTGCGAGTGAAAGACATAGATTTGCACTTGGAAATATTAAGTGACAGATGATTTAATTCACACCATACAACCAAGCGATCTATACAGAACTGAAGATGTTCGCAATCTGAAACCGAATTAATTTTAGAATAAAGCTTAAAGTCATCAGCGAATAATAATTTTTCACAGGAAACAACATCAGGAAGGTCATTAATGAATAGCAAAAACAAAAGTGGACCCAAATTAGAGCCCTGCGGCACACCAGATGATGGAACAAAAGAACGAGAAGTGAAGTTTTGATATCTAACCTCAAACTGTCTATTAGCTAAATAAGACTCTAAAAGTTTAATTAATGAGTCGGAAAAACCAAACTGACGCAATTTCGCTAATAAAATATAATGATCTATCTGATCAAAAGCTTTTTTAAAGTCGGTAAATATTACATCAATCTGGCCACCACCATCTAATACTTCAGAAATGTATTGGGAAAAAACTGTAAGATTAGAAATTGTTGATCTTTTCTGCATAAAACCATGTTGATGCATAGATATCAACTGCTTAGTAAAGTAGTAAATTTCCCTATATAAAGCAGATTCAAAAACTTTAGAGAAATTACACAACAACGAAATAGCTCTATAGTTCTCTACCTCATTCTGATTACCTTTTTTAAAAATTGGACACACATAAGCCTTTTTCCAAAGTGAAGGGAAAGTACAATGCTTCAAAATAGAGTTAAATAGAAAACATAAAGGCTCAGCAAATGCGTGCGCGCAGTCTCTCAAAATAAAGCTTGGTATTCCATCTACGCATCTAATGTTTCGTGGACACAATAATAATATATTAATATACACACTAATAAAGGAATGTGTTATTGGACGTTTTTGTTATTACTTGCTAGATACCCATCATACAGGGTGAGGCAGTTTTTTGTAGACAAACTTTAACCTAAGATAGAAGAGACATGTTTTTAAGAAAAAATGTTCCTATAAACATATTCGCTTCGTGTCAGATACATTGAATATAATTTTTTGTTCTCGAATTTTCATTATAACTTATAAAGGAATGCTTAGATTTTTACATATTTGGGGGATAATGCCTATTAAATAAGGTGTATAAAACAAGCGTTAAGAATGTTCAAAAACTTGCACAGTGGCGAAGTGGAGATGGTGTTCAACCTCTTTCTTAAACAGAACTTACTAGGATAATGACTATTTAAAAAAAAATCCAATATCTACATACAGTTTACCAAAAATAATGTCCCTTCTTCTGTTTCGAAATTCCCGTACGTTTCCGAGTTATTTTGATTTTTAGAACAGTTATAAAACAGTAAAAAATAAAACTGAAGCAGCAATAACCAGCTAAAACAGCTCTGAAATAGTAAAAAGCAGCTTTGAAGTAAAAGCAGATCAGAAGCAATGGAAATGCAGAAAAAATTGAAGGTCTATAAAATTCAAATAATGATTTTATAAAAAAAACAGCAACATATATAAAATTAATGGTCTGCATACACTGAGAAAAAACTTAGATTTACTCAAAAACTGTTAGATTAACAGCTATAAGCGAACCGACAAAAATACTTCACTTAACCTTTAGAAGTGCCAACAAATATTTGTTAATTCAATATTCCATTATTATTTTAGTTCGACGTAAAAGTATTGGTTAGAGGAACCTAAAAATGTATGTTATTCAATCCACGATGTATATTCTATTAACTGAAATTAGGATTTCAAACAACGATTACAAATCATATCATATTGACGCTCAAAAAGTTTCAATTTTGTGTTTGTCTTAACAGTTTTTAAATGTTATAGTGCGCGCCAATATTATTGCGCTGAATGACCGGGCGCCTTGTAGAGGCGGATCTCTGGGTCTCTGGGTCCCTCCGCTCTCCTCGACTGCATTTGCGCCTGTTGAAATGCCATATTTCGGTACTAACGGCGATGACAAACACAGCGGGTGCCACCTCGGCAACCGAGTCGGCTGGTGTGCGTTTACTAAGCAAATTCTGTTTTTTGAAAACGTCTTGGCCTATGATATAAACCACGTTGTGCATCATATCAAATAAATTGCCGATTTGGCTACCATGGCGGCACAAACCTCTGTCATAACCCTAAATATCGTATTTTTATTTTATACAGTACCTACAATTTTAATGATATCTTTAATAATAAAAAATTTATACAATAAAGCCTTTCTTTCACAAAAAATTTTAACCTGTGCAACTTAAATTATCAATGGTCAAACTCAGGCAAACATTTTTAAGAGATTTTTTATGATTTTATTGATGTTTGTGACATAATTTGGTGAACAAAATTTAAAATTATGTCGCATTTTAGTTATCTGTTATAAATATTTTTTTTTGTCTCTAAAAATATGACAATTAAATTAAATACAACGATAAATGTTTGTAATCGATGTGTAAACATATGTGAACTCTTCATCCAAGGTCATGAAATAACCAGAACAATTATATTGCATATTATATTAACATACATTATATCGTTGTAAAACATATGTCGCAGTAATAGATACCACAAAGTAACATTTGAACTGTCTATATTCGTAGGGATTATATTCATTTCAAAGAATTTTTATATATTTTGTCAACATTTACATACCGTTTCTCTTTTTAGATAGAAACCTTTCATATTATTTCCTTCGTCAGCTAAATAGCGTTGTATTTATGTCTCTTAAACAGTAGTTTGCTTTTACAATTTTTCTTTTCAAATGGATGTTCCTTCTTATTTTGCAAAGAACTCAATCCGGTGCATTTAAAGCGACAAGCAACATATTTTTTAAATACCCAGTTCAACACAAAAGGCGTACACGTCGCTGTCTAAACTTGGAATTTTGTTGGTATTTGTGGAAAAATAACAGCTCAACCGCAAACGTTTCCACGTTTCAGTTATAAAAACAGTGTTCTTTTAACCTGCATGTCAAACATAAGCCGCAAGAATGCCTGCTCCTGCAAAGTGAAACATTCAGGGTGCCTGTTAGCCGGGCTAATCTTGAAATGTGACGTAAAACTACTGGTTTAACGTAGTTGGAGTTAATTTTGTAATATTCGACACGTTTTATTTTATTTAAAACGAAAATTCTATAAAAGTAAAATTAACTCCTTCCGTGTACATTGGGAAAACGTTATATTTATATCAGAAGGAACTAGTGTTGGTGAGATGTAAGAAGTGACATCTAACGTTAACTTTCCAAAAATTACACATATAATTGCTTATTATTTTACTAGCTCTTTTCTTTCGATCAAATTAATCTGAATTTAATACGTAATAAAGTTATTTGACATGATAGTTTGTTGTTTTTTCATTTACAATCACTTCAACTCAAAAAGTAATCGAGATGTGAAGTTCCAGCTTCCCTAAGGTCGTTTATCCTTAGCAGGATAAATGACCTCAGATGAGCGGGGTCGAGAGGGACTATCTCTCTTTACCCACTTCATCGCTGTAGGCCTGGACGCCTCGTAGAGGTGGGTTCCCTTCTCCGGTCAGCCTCGACCGCAATCGCAGCCGACGCCGGCGGCTCGAGGAACCTCCTCCTGTCCTGGCAAGCCCCGCCGGCAAGGGCTTATCTTCTGGCGCTCTTCTGTCTTCTCTATTTTCTTCGCCGACTCGTTAACCTCCGGGGGTAGTTATGTTTTGGCCGCGGAGTGAACGCCTCCGGCCAGGTAGGGGTTTGGGTTAAGTCAGGATTAGCACTGTGGCTCTAGGAATACGCTAGGACAAAGAACCTTAAAAGCCCTATCGTCAAGCGTCGCGGAAAGGATCAGTTTGCTGCAATCTGTCATAACGATGATATATTTACATGGAACTAGTGTTGGTGAAGATGTAAGCAGTGACACCTAACGATAACTTTCCAGAAATCACACAAGTAATTACACTTATTACTAGTTTTCTTTAGTTTTGATTAAATCAGTATGATATAACCTAACATTTTAAAATTGACGTTTTAGTTATACAATGGCTCTAAAATGGTTCTAAAATGGCTTTTAAAATCAATGCCTTCAAGGTAATTTAAAGTTTACTACTTTTTGAACCATCACCGTCGTCGCTACTACTTTCAAGCATAAAATACACATACATAAATGCATTTAAAATATGTCCACTAACTTTTTTGGGTTATGTGTAAAATTTTCTTTTCACAAGGAAGGATAATAAAATGGTTAACTTTAACCATAATTGTCATATGTAAATATTTGTTTTTCCATCAACTCTACTAACACTGCAGCTGACTGCAACTTATTTTATCAATAAATCTAAAGTAATGTGATCATATAAGTTGCATTGACTAATTTATAATTAAATTTTAATGCAACTGAACACATTCCTCAATGCAGGAACTTCAGGGGAGGTGCGATTTTTCCAAAGCATGGAGAATTAATCAAACCAATAATTAATTTATATAACTCGTTTGATTACACAAAACTGGCACATTTACCGATGCGAAAATATTCCAATAGTTCAGGTAATTAGTAATTATTATTTCAATAAATATGACTTATGAAAATATCAATTGATGGGCTTGTAATTAATTTAGTTTGCGTATTATTACAAAGGATATAATTACTATTCATTTGTAACGTAAAAATTACGCTGATTGGTATTTTATTCATTTGTTTGTTAAATACGTTATGCCTTTATTAGGTACATTTTATGCGTGATTAAATTATTTCATTCAATTGCCAGATATATAATTAATGAGACAAACTGGTAAGGATTTTTTTATATTGCCAAGTATGTCTATTAATATTTAAACTTGATTAAAAAAGAATTAATGGATAGACACTGACTGATATTATAGCTGGTAACTAAAAGCTAAGAAGTGTCTTCTACAGGTTAATACTTTCTCACCTATTACTAACTTTGTTAATTGCTACCGAAAAACGAAATATTTCTTTATCAGAATTTCCTAAGCTTCCTTCGATTGAGATAAAAGGTGAAGGGTTTTTACGTTCAACTGTTTTTAATTTGATAATTCCAAAATGAATTACAAGAATATTCATGTTAATACCGTACATTTACATCTTTCATGTAGAGAAACATGATTTCTTCTAAAAATACATAAATAACGAAAAAATGCATTTTCATAAGTAGTATATTTCTATTACAGTTGAAAATATATTCTAGTTGCGGCACAGCTATTGTACCCAAGTAGCACATTAGTCTTATAATTCAAAATTATAAGACCAGAAATTTATATAACAGATATGTAGCGGTAACATGACAGAAATTTCATCATATTATTGTTCCATTTGGGACTTTTTTGTTAACAGCCGCTATTTTGCTGTTGAAGTGCCTGTGAGAATATTGTAATGCCAACAAGAAAAACATTTTATAGAAATTATTTAAATTATTTTCACACCGTTCTTGTGTCTGCACTTATACAGTATGTTTGCTTTAGGAGGTCATTTTACTGTATAATGTCTATAGTAGCAATCTACGCGACTGACTATAAACCGTTATAAATCAATTTTGTAGTGGCCGCAAGAGAAATATTTGAGAAGATTCTTACAGCCAAAAAATAAAAGTATTTTTTCTACACCCGTATTATAACAATGCACTTATATGCCCATAATCCGTTTCATAATGATACCCATTACGATACAGATTTTTCATTACGATACAGATTTTTAAACAATAGAAACCCATAATTTTTCAATCAAGCATGCTGTGCATTTGACGTTTATCCTAGGTTCTTATGTAATTATTTTAGATGTCAAAACCTAGCTAAACTTCGATAATTTATCAAAATGTCTGATATCAGCGATATAGAAGAATTACATCGACTCCTCCACACATATCGGAGAAAGCAGAAAATGCAGTTCATACGAATAATTACTGTTACCTATTGTGTTCAATAAAAATATAAAATTTATGGTTTTTTATTATTTATCGGGTGTAGAAAAAATAGCGTATGAAACTCTCATGTAATGGTTATAATTACATGATCGTTGCATAATATACTATTATAAAAGTTATTTAAATTACTTTAAGAAAGTTCTTACGCTATTTATGCAGCACTTTAGTTTCAGAAAGCTGTTTAGTTGTATAATTACAACATTTGTTCTATAAATGCCGTATTAAAATATTTTTGCGTGACAATAAAGCAAAACTGCTTCTTAAAGGTAGTTAACACGAGCACGATTTTCTACAAAACATAATGCTCTTATGTTTCGCTGTTACATAATATTAAAGTATCTATTTTAAATGCTTCTGAAGTGACCAAACTGTTTTATTATTTTAGCGCCCATGAATACTTAATTCAAATTGCTTTTCAGCGTCCATCTTGAAAAAATTCAAAAAACAACTTTTACGTGAAATAAAAATAAAAGTTTTTGGAAAATAGTATCTTTATTTTTTAGTATTATGGAGGCGCGTTATGACTTTTTGACCTACCTCATTCGTTTGTCACAGTAAAATTTCATTCGTACCTGAAATTCAACTTTGAATTAGATATTTTTGGATTTATAAGTATAACATCATATACCTAATATAAAGATACTTATTACGTTTTACAAAGCCCTAAAATTTAAAGAAAGTCGAATATTAGCTTTATAGTTGTGATGGGCTTGTAAATAAAACAGAAAAATTGTATAACGTTTTTATAAGACATCATGACATGTTTTATTGGAATCGTATAGTTTGTTGTATCAATGTTGTAAGCTCATTGCTAAAACATAACTTGTTTTTATATAGAACTCTTAAAACACCATTACCTGCTGTGTTGATGCCAATCAGTTAATGCGACTAAACCTTGCAACTTCAGCTCTCCCAAAATTAGTTACAGGAACATTCTTAACCACTTGCATAAAATATCTTGTGTTACTTGCATAATTTACTTGAGTATATACACAAATCATGTATCGTATTTCAAAATTTGTAAATGTATTATGTCTCGATATTTTTTTTTATTGTTTTTTTGACATAAAAGTAACTTGACAACTTCTGACGTCTGCTGCCATATATAAAGACACAATATTTCATTTGTTAGCAATAGTAATAGTTTTTTAAATCAAAGCCTACTTGAGTTAGTTTTAATAAATTTTGTTGACTTGATCATAAAGTCAACGTGCATTAATTCGGTTTATCGAAATGAAATAAATATACTCTTTTTTGCTTAAAAATTATTGGTGATGGCAGCATATAACCGCCAACGTTAAACAGTGTCATTTTACAGAATTTGTTTTTTCAGTGTAATTAACATCGAGTACCATAATTCTCTTAGAATTAGCGATATTGAACTTTTAATTCGGCGAAATAATTTAATAATAAGGTAGAGGTATTTCTCAACGTGCTTTGGTATCACTGAAAATTCGCAGGTGGCATGACATTCCTGTTATCTGCTAAGCTCTAGATTTGTTAATTACTAAATGTATACAATTATTTGTACTTATAGAAAACCCTATTTCAAGAATACAACGCCATTAATTAAATTTAATTACGTATAAAACTAAGAACATTAAAATTGAACGTTAAATATGTGTCGTTGTCATCTTGGTCTGTTACAAAGTCAACTGTATTAAATTAGACAGCTTTATTAAATAAAATGGACAATCTTTGTTTACTAATGGGTCCTGAAACCAAATTAAATGTTTACTCTGACCCGTCACAATCAACTACACTTTATTATTTCTAATCCTAACTACTTCTCGTCGACGTCACTATCAAATTAACTCCTAATTAAAACCCGATGGCTCCCTTTGAAAACTTTATCTGCTGCCATTTAATCCACCTGACGATATGTTTTACTTTAAATATTTAAATGCGGCTAATTTATCGGCGGAATTTATCTACTAATTGCCACTTTGAAGTTGACGAACCGACGAGTCTTTCCATGTCGCCGTATTTACGTTGGCCGGCCGTAACGGCCGAGATAATAAAGCGAAAGGGACAAAGGGAATTTATGGGTACTTTTATAACTGAAGCCGTCGTTAGATAACAGGTGTCCAGTTTTTAATTAAAACGGCTTTCTGAATGACACAAGACCAAGTCGTCTAACCCTCGAATAGAATCGAATTTTGTTCTATATTGTCGGTACGATCGGGCGTCATCGGCGAGAGTTCGGAGATAGTACGTAGTTGGATGCGGCGGTCATTAGCGTGCGCGTTTTCTAACAATATAATAGTGGTACTTTAAAAGTTCGCATTGAAAGGAATAAATTCATTGGATACTGTTCTACAATATTTATAATTGTATAAATATTGAGGTGCCATTTTTTCGTACAGAGAAAAATTCGTGTCATTTTTATACATGTCGGAATATATCCCATTAACGCCACTGCTGCTGCATCTCTTTATACGTGAGTTATACTCTGTTATCAAATTGGTATTATCGATGGTTCTTTATTTAGTTGTTGGCTATAGTTGAAAGTAATAAATTACATTAACAAAGCATTTTCTAGGAGGTTAGAATTTGTTGGTTCCCTCCAACTGCTTCTATTTGTGACACAAATACAACAAATTAACTTTTACATGCTTTATTAATCACCCTGTACATTCATAAACTACAAGATCATTTTTTTCATACATTTTTTAAAGGTATCAATAATATTGTACGAGCAGTTTTTTGCTTTGTTGTAATAGTTATTTACATATCAAGGGCGTCATTTTGTACAAAACTTTATACACGGCCGGTATTTAGACCACTTATAAATTTGCTATACATCGTATTATGTATTTGTTAAAATAAGTGCCAGGATAACTAAAATCAAGTAATTTTTGTTGGAATCGAATTGACAGTTTTGACGGATGCCTAGCAATAATATCAACTAACGCGGTTTTCATGTACGCGATGAAAACGCGTATAATTGGTAAAATATAGATTTACATAGCGATAGTAGTATAGAAGACATTCCGAGTGCGAATTCTAACATTTTTAAAGTGGCGGAGGAAGCCTGTTGCCGGGAAAATTAAAAATATTTTACAACAAAATATATGATGATTTTGTTAAATGGTGTTCCTTTAAAAACGTGAAAAAAATCTACTCCTAACATATGTGATCCTGGCAACGTTATTTCGGTTCAACGCTCGAACGCTATCGTTGTCATCAGAAAATTTGTGGTTCCCTTTTAAAAGGTCGAGTATTTTTTTTTTTTTGATGAATTATGTGATTCTCTAGTCTCAATTTTCTACCATAAAATGTAAAATTTTCGACGTTTTAGAGCCAAATTTCGACCTCACATTTTAGCGCACTACAAAATGCACGAACTAATATTGACTGATAAAAAAAACGTAATGTGCTTTAATGAAGTAAACCTTTTTAAAGTATGCGTGTATGAGGTACAAAATGGATAAATATCGATGTAATTTCATAGCTAAAAATTTCAAACCCTACATTAAAATTAATTATAAATAGAGTCTGTGAGTGATTCGTGTACAATCCAAAAACCAGAGGCGTATTTAGGGCACTGCAGTAATGAACGCATGCAAAGAAAATCATTTATTGTTTTAATTTGTGACTATGTAATATGAAATAACAGCTGCAGCACTGCACTGAACACTAAATATTGGTAATTTCTGCTTCTAACCATGCATTCGGATATTGTACCTGCATTTGTTGCATTTAATCCTATTCACATTTCACCATAATAAATACTATTAATCGTGATTTTAGAAATCGGTAGCTCCTATCTCTTATGGTGTATCAATGTCAGAACTGAGGTTTGAACATTGGTGATGATTGTGTTGTGGTAATAAAAACATTTATTCAGAGTTACACATGACTTTCAAGTAAACCAGAAAAACTGACACATTTCAGTAATCGTTTTGTTTTACCACTGATCATTTCACAAATTTAAAATCGCCCTGAAATGAAGTAATTAAGTGAAGTAAAATAAGTTGAGATTGGCATCCAACATTTGACGTATCAGCCAAGCTCTGTATTTTATCTAAGGTCAACATATAACTGTTGGAGAAACGAATATAATGACAAATTGTATCGAAATTATCTTTACCAGTTGTAAAAGGCAGCCGAAATTTTATTACTGATGTTTTCGGTTATACGATGTGTTGAAAAGTTTATACATTTGCACTACTGGAAAAACATAAAAAGTAGTTGTTATAATTTATTTTTATTAATCTTTTGCCATGACATTGTTTCAGATACATGCTACCCAGTTCTTCACAAAAAAATCCTTTTTATAAAAAGTCATTAGCCGTAGCAGCAGTATTTAGAACCTGACGTCTTTCGAAACATTCGGTTACAATTTTAAAAGTTTCGACAGATGCAATAAAGATTCGACAGGCAGAAACAAAATTTCATAAATACTAATTTTGATAAAAACTGTAATGTTATATAAAAATCCAATGTGCTTACATTAAACATTAACTAATTAATATTAAATTTTCGATGTTAATCGTGCACTAAAAAACTAATGTTAATTATCCAAAGGTTCAAGGTTATATATGCACAAAGTTAAACAATCCAATGTCTATTACCATATCACTCTGAATTCAGCCTTAATTTTGAAAGAAATCTTATATACGACTACTACATCGTAATTATACGACCTTTTCATTTTAGAAAGTTACGGAAGAAATTGTGAATAACGTTTCGTGACAAGTCATTATTAAAATCACATTAAGAACAAAAAACTCTATGAATAAAAATTTGGAATCGATTCATTAAGATAGGTTACAAGGTTAAAACCATATTATAGAAAACCCTTCTATTTTTTGTCAATACTTTAGACGCTATGATTTGTAAAAATACTGCATCAGACTATTTAATACATCAAAATATTAGTATCTACTTACGGTAGAAACGGAATACGAGCAAAATATAATTTTAGGGAACAGGAACAGTGAAATAACTTATAAAAGTCAAATTTACTATGTAACCGTAGCACATACGAACAAAATGTAAGATAGGGTTTTTGTTAGAAATTAAAATACGCATTCAAAAATTTCATAAACTGTAACATTATACAAGACGATACAACTTTTTTCCTAAATTAAAGATACGAACTGCTCATATATCCGCCACTGGTTGTTCAAAGTGCTTGATATTTTCACATTTTATGATACTTTAACTAACTACAATGTGTACCAAGTATGGCTTAAACATCTCCATTACTTTACATTGAAAAAAAGGCCAGTAACTTTACAAATATTCTTTGCAAGAATATCCTTATAATTGTCTTAAAATAATTATAAAAATAATGACGATATTAGACTGACGCTTGTAATTTTACAAGAAAACTGCCAATAAACAACAAAACCTTAAACTTCCTATGTAATTATAATATAATGTGTACATTTATAGAATATATTATAATACATTTACAATTAGCAATGTGAAATTCATTTTTACATTGTAAAAATACTGAACATACCAAATTTGCTATATAATTGAATGTAAATGCCTAATGTGTGTGTGAAGGTACAACTAATTTTAAAACGCACTACCACTAACCGTTGAGAGCGTTGGGTGGTGACGCGTTCCTTATTTCTTGCTCCATTTCGATGAATGCAGCGTGTACCTAGGACCTAGGTACTTAGATAATTAATTTAGTGAGTAGTGACTAGCAATATAATCATATATAGAGTGACAAGTGAGTGTTTTTAGTACTACCTATAAATAGTTTTATCTAATGCTGGTTTTAATATAACCTAAATGAGATTAAGAAGTAATAGGTATGTAAGTTATACATAATAATTATTGAAGTAAAGAAACATTGGTATCGTTGCATCTACAAAAATTGAATACCCCACTGTTGATTTGTTCATCTTACATAATATATAAAAAATATATTATTTTCTATTAGAATTATATTTTATACATATTTGAAGAACACAGGCTTCTGGAGGATTAGCATGATATAAGTTTTGGGCACCTACTTATCTATATAATTAATATTACTTTGTAATAGTTAGTATAGGACCATCATATATCTCGTTTGAATATTATAAAATGTTAACTTTAGTTCTATGAATATATTTTTACATTGTTATATATGTTTTGTATAACGTTAAGTGTGTTAAGCTCCAAATAGCTTGGATACTTTTTTCTGTCTTTTCTGAAAATAGAAGAAACCTTCTATACCTATGTGTCCAAATTGGACCATCCTGTTTAATAAATAAAAAAAATACATTGTAGTAATAATATAAAATGTATTATTACAACGTAACTTTACATTTCATTTATAATCGATAAGAAAATTACAGCAGTAATGAGTGGTAAATAAATTGCCATCTATTTTAACTGTAATTATTTTTTAGTGTAATTATACCTACCGAAAAATCAATTTCTTTCTTCAAACTTTAACACCCTGTATCTTCCTTATAAAGCCCCAAAATGATAACTATTATATAATAAATTTCTCTTATTTTTCAAAGTTCTACTTACCCTCGAAGTTTGTTCATTAAAAACTGAATCACCCTGTATGTTCCATTTAATTTTATAAACATTTGAACAATGTTTTTAGGAATGGAAGGTTTCAAATTTGTATCGACTTTTTTAGTTGTTGTTTAGGTTTATAAGAAACATTGACGTCACATTTCTGCAACATTCTTTTTATTTATTCATTATCTATCGATATGACCAACAATCTCAGGATATACAGGGTGAATCTTAAATAAGTACAAATATTTTAACCAGCAGTATAGTTTTGTGTGTAGAACACATAATTAATAGTTTTTTTACAAAAAAAATCAGAAATAAAAAAGTGAAATTTTAAATAAATTTCGTAATTTTTCAGTAGAAAACTTGTTGAGGACCGCTGGCCTAGACCGACCCTTCATACTTTTATGAGTCATAGTGCTGCAGACTGAACGTGTGGTTCACAGTGTTGCCAGTATTACACAAATGTCTTTGCTTCAAGGAAGAAAAAATCTCAACTTTTAGCGAATTTTGTCAAGTGTAACATTTTATATTATTTTTTATTATCAAACTGTTATTGACTGTCATGACAGATTATCGGAAGCCCAAGTCAAACTTGTTAACCCCACATAATGCATGAAAATAACAATAAAATTTGCTTAAAGTTGACATTTTTTCCATTTTAAATAAAAAACGTGTGCATAGTTTTTCGTTATTCTTCATAAAATAACTTAAGGAAATTGTGTTTTGTGTCCCTTTCTAACAGTGTACAATGACATTTAACTTGTGAAATGTGGATTACTGATTAAATAGTTAATTTTTTAACAAACAGGTAAGCTTGTGTGCACGTTTATGTATAATTTTTGAACATTGGACATAGTAATATCACGTAATATCTTCCTAAATATTTTACGGTAGTATTGAACTTGCGGAAATTCATTTTTAATCGTTGAAGTATAGTAAGGTTAGATCAGATGTTAAAATTTATGTTAATATTGCTGCGTATCATACTACATACCCAATTTTACTGTACTTATGCTTAAAACAAGTATTTTTAAAATAGAACTATTACGTTAATGGAAACGTAATATTTATATTGGAGGAGATATGGCAACCTCGCAACAAATCATATGTATCATTACGTTGTTGGATGAAAAATCAGCCAGCGGTCCTCAAAATGTGGGTATTTTTAAAAAAAATTAATATCTCCGTAAATATTAGAAATTTTTAAAAATGGCTTTCATTAGACTGATTTAAATGACGAACTACACCAGCAGTTAAAATATTTGTACTTATTTAAGATTCACCCTGTATAGACTATATAAATAAATCTGTGGTCATGAAAATTCTAAAAAACCATACTATTTTACAAGAAATATGATTTCGGAAAGGTTTCTGTCTGCTGTTGTTGATGATGGGCGTTTTGTATATTTATAAGCACGCTACAAACGAGGCTTCCGACAAAACTGAATTTTTAACCGCAACCAAAAAGATACGCTCTCCCATACACTTGCTAGACACTTTTCAATTTCCGCTCCAATTTGTCTTCCAGGGGAGCAGTTTAACATTTCCATAATAAATACGTCTAAGTAACGAGACCATCTACCTGTCCGAAGAGATGTGAGGGAAATACAACAGACATTTCTATATATTATTATGGGAAGCAGGAGGGGTCCCTTTCATTCCTGAAAGATGAATGGGAGCGGTAAGCGGGAATGAACACTTGCGCCATTGCCCGGTTGTCGGCTGGATCCTATTTTAGGAATTCCATTTTTCCTGAAGGGGGTTTAAGTTTCGTTCACCAATTTCATGTTACAGTTATGTAAACTAACATATAATTTCTTACTATATTGTAAGATAATTCGATTCAATTTTGCTACAACGAAATCATTTATGTTAGTTGATAACTAGATCCCAGATAGCACACATGTTACAATAAACAAAAGTTGGCTATAAACAACTACAAAGAGAATCGCAAAGAAAAAATTGAATTTATAATACTCGGGTGACAGGTTCATATAGCTGATTGAACCAATATCAGTTCTCAATTAAATTACAATATTCCATCATTATACGGGGTTATTGGAATAGGTATCCGGCTCGAAGGACCAAAAAAACCGTACAATCAATATAGTGGATTGTACACTTAATCGTCAATCAAGTATGGCGCATAATTTCCCAAACGAAGAACTTATGGATATGATGCTGGCGTACGGAAAAGAACATCAACAAGAAGAAAGAAGAACGTCGTTCAGCGGCTGCAGCTCATCTTTAAGTTTCCCCCGAAGATATCATTCGAAACGTGAAGCGTTTTTAGAGGGTAGAGAAATTGGCAACTTGCGGCCGAGGCCTGAGCAAATGAGAGAGCCATTAGACCTAGACAAATTGTGAATCTCGAGGAGATTTTAACTAACGTCGAGGAGCAGCCTGACATAAGCACTAGGACAATTGCAGCGCAATTTGGGATATCACAATCCACAGTTTGGAAAACGTTAAGGCAAGACTTATTCTACCATTTCACGTGCAGCTCTTTTGCGAGTGAATGATACATCAGCAGCACTTCAACCCAAGCTTTAACATGAACATAGTTACGGATGAGGTAGTTTTCGAACGTCTTTGTATTCACAATTTTCACAACACGCATTATTGGGCATGTCACTCGACGAGCACACTTTCAACAACGATTTTCGGTTAATGTGTGGACTGGAATTGTGACCCGAGTACTTACTGACAAGATTTTTAACAGGGGTAATATTTAAGTGGATATTAGCAGAAAAAATAAATATTGGATTTTTATTGTGGGTATATACTTTAGGTATTTGAAGAACAATCAGCAATAAAATTATTTTAAAATTAAAATCAAAATTTATTGAGTCTAGGTCCAGTTTTGATTAACTAGAATTAATCGCTTATTTCATCAGTTACTTATTATGTAAAAAGGGTCCTTCCTATACTTTATAGCGTCTACCAATCGACCATTGTGGAATAAATGAAAGATAAAATTTACAGTTGAATTTATAGCTCTGAAGCGAGTAATTAAATATGATTTTAAAGTAGCCTGAAATACTATTTGATGAACAAATATAGCTTTTCCGGGATGGATTTTTCAAATCGGCGCAAACTAACTAGAGTTAATAATGTAATTCCTATCCAAATGCACGTTACAGTTGCATTCTGGAATTTATCCAAACACAGAAGATGTTTCCATCTTCCGTAACAATCATATTATGTCGACAATAACTTTGGCTTTGCCTCTGGTATAACACACAAAACTCCTCCCGAACTTAATAATAATAATACGTTATTTGCATGAGACTCTATGCAACTTACTCTTGAATGCATTCGTGATATTTTATAGGAATATCGGTTTTTAATATTTACACGTACAATTGAGTTGTACCGTTTCAGTAAAAAAGATATAATTTTATTTTTTTCATCTACTAATACCATCCTGTAGTTACAAACATATATGAATTATTTTATTTTATAGGTAATTATTGCGTAGGCAAGATGTAATTTATTACATCTCGTCATCATATTACTATTGTATTTATTGTAATTAAAATTATGGCATTTTTCGTTTCAACTTTTTAAAAAAACTATTACACACTATGAGACTATAATTTTAATTATTTGATCAAATTTACACTAACATAAGTAATTTACCAAATCGCGTTTAAAATTTGAACAAGAGCAGGTTATTATTTTTTTACTTTTCTACTTTTTATACTGCTTTAAGCTACATCTAGTGGCCAGCTTGGAATACCTAGATACTAAGTCCCTACTTAAAATTCACCCTGTATAGTCATAGAAATATGAGAGATAGAAAATAGGTAATGATCAATGTGTTACTGATCGCTAAATTTTGAGATGTCTTACAATAATACATTTCCACGAATAATGTATATACAGGGTTGCCCGTGGAGAAGTACTAGAATTTTAAAATATTATGATTTAAGCTGATTGATTTAATAAAATGTTGATAATAAAAAACATACAGGGTGTCAAAATTGGAATTTAAAAAGTGATTTTTTTTTGTAATAATTACACTGTCTTTGAACGTATCAACTTAAAAAATTGGGAATAGAGCTATCTTGATATAGTTTATATAGTTTTAGAGGGTATCATCATATGGAATAAATTACGAGAAAGTGATTTTTATCGATTTTTTTAGGTTTTTTCAAATATTTGTTGTGTAACCCCCAATTTTAACTTCAGATTCGTGTTCAGCGGGAAAAAATACAAAAGAAAAATATAGTCTAACTCCCAGCACACATGACTTTTTTCTTGGACCTGTTTAAACTTTTGATGTGATTTTTATCGTTTTCTCTAAAATTTGCTGTGCGACCCCCCATTTTGACTCCAGATTCGTGTTCAGCGGGAAAAAATACATGGAAAAAATGTAATGGGACTCTCAGCACACACCACTTTTTTTTTGTGGACCTGTGTAATAGATCATCATATTTTTTTACAGACACCCTGTATATGCGAGTTATCGAAAAAAAATCAAAAACATGTATTAACAAACAAGAACCTTTCTGAGATTGCTCAGAATTGTGAATTCTTGCTAAAAAAAATTGATTTTTTGCACAATCCTAGTCACACCCTGTACAATAAGAAAAAATAATAATGCGAGCTGCATAATTCGCGAAATGGAGACGGAAATAAGTACAATGACACGAGGTGACGTATTGTCAGTCTTTACGAGCAATTTTGCCTCCAGATGTCGCGCAATTTTGCGTGATTTCGCGCGATTTCTTGTGATTTCACACAATTTCTCGTGATTTAGCACGATATCTAAGGATTTCCCACGACTTCTCGGGATTTCACACAATTTCGCTAGATTTCGCTAGGATTTCGCAAGATTTGCGACAAGATTTTCATGAGAAACTTTCGTCAAAAACAATGCAGGTTTAAGATTTTTTAATAAAAAACGTGATAACCACCCTCTACGGAATACGTCGAATAGACAACAGATTATGATTTCTCATTTCCAAAAATATCGATTTCCAAATTTTTAAGTTGATACAGTCAAACAGTGTAATTTTGACACCCTGTATCTTTTTTATTACCACCATTTTATTAAGGCAAGTTAATCGTAATATTTTGTTATGAAAAATCTAGTATGTCTCCATGGGCTATTACTTACGAACCACCCTGTATACTAAATCCTTTTGTATTTAGTTACCATCAACATTAAACCCAGTTGTCTGCACATAATGCCGTTTTCGTGCCAACCACTTGGCAACTCGGCAGTTCCCTGTTGCACCTGGCAAAGGAAGGCCCATCGCACTACGGAGGTATTCACCCCGGCCGGTTCGCCTTTTTGTCATTTTTCCCCTCCCCGCGCCCTTCGGAACTATCCGGCTAGCATCTTGTTCTCCGCCACAACAACATTATTATAAAACATGCAAGCAAGCTGCCTTTACCGCGCCAACACGGAACGGCATAAATTTCAATCAAAAAGTTTTACTACGTACCATTTACATAGGAATGCAATTGATTTTTGGTTTGCATATCACGTATTTAAACGGTTATTTTTAGGGGAAACTAGCATAAAATTAAACGATTTTCTTTTACTTTGATTTAGAGATGTTAAGATGATTCAAATTAATTTCTCCTTGGTCCCCTTACCTAGTGAAATATATGAAACTCATAGAAGGAGTTCAGAGAAGATTCAGGAAATGGATCCCCAAATTCAGATCACTTCCATATCATCATCGTTTGGATAGTTTGAAAATTACTTGTACTAATATGAGACGTATGCGTGGTCTTATTCAAGTAGGTATACAAGATTCTAAAAAATCACTACAGTTTAACTTTTGTGGATTTATTTGGGTTAAATCTGGATTAACGTTTACGTGGTCATCAATTTAAATTGTCTAAAGAAAACTTTAAAACATCTTTACGTCAACACTTCTTCCCACATAGAGTGTTCTATCACTGGAGTAGCCTACCTTCATCTGTTGTTACTGCTCCATCGTTTAACTCCTTCAAGAGCAGATTGGATGCGTGGATGACATCGCAATTTGTGCAGTGAGTGCGCGTCTAGTATATTTTTCGCGTGCGGTTTATGGCCTGTCACGCTAGTGAGCTATGATTTGTATTGTGATTTTAGTTTTCTGTTGATGCACTTGTTCTTTTTCTTTTGCCTCTGTCCTTGCTATTATGTAATAATAATAATAATTTAAAAAGCGGTCGTTAAAATGCGGAAATGATTCATAGATGCAACGCAGCTGATTTTCGTGTATCACAGGATAATCTTCTTCCAACTTCGATTTTACGAAAACCTCTCTATGTGTATCAAGTTCTTTCTTTCTATGCACTACAAATAATTGGTGTGGGTCGAGGTACCAATGAATTTACTTATTTACGATAATACTGATACTAAACTGATTGATTACAAACAAATAACACGAATTATATACTTAAATACTGTAAATAAATTCATATTTAATCCTCCCATTTCATTAATTACATGTGTTTGTCTGATCTTTCCACTACTAGTTCATTTTTTTTTGTTCTTTGAGACAAAAAGTGAATAGGGTTCTTCAGGATAAAAGTGTTAAGTACAGTGACTACAATAACAAAGTACATGCATACATACTTTGTGAGTTTTGTTAAAGGAAATATTGATGTCCTTTTCTGTTAGTGACTTAAAAATATGTCATATATTTAGAGCAGTGTAAATTTCTCTCAATGTAATATGACCAACTACTGAGGCATTTTTTAGTAAAATTTAACTCGCCTAACAACAAAACTATCCCATATCTATGTTATTCTAAAATTGGCATTTTTACTTGAAATTATTCTATGCCCTATTCTATTCAATATATTCTAAATGCACAAACGATTAGTAGTTTTGTATAATCAAAAGGACTATTTTATTTTATGTCCATGTAAATATTGTTAAAGTTTGTACCATAGTCCTGCAAGTCCAAGCGACCAAACAGGTTACAGTATGATAGTCGCATGTGAGGACAGAATAAGTTGTCTCAAGTAATTATACGATACTAGTGTGAATCAATGTTTTGCGTCATAGCGAATAAACATAGACATTCATGTTTTTAATATTTAAAACATGAAAATAATTGGTGAATTGGTTAAAGTGAAGATAAATAGTTGAAATAAACGAACTATTCAACACAAAGATGACTTGAAATTGCTCCCAAGAGTCAACAAAATAATCAAAAGGTGGTTTTTGCATGAAACTATTTATTTTTTCAAAATAAACATTATTCAAGTACAGGTTAATTACTTTATCTTGTAATAAAATTTTCGACATAGAAATAAGGCGAAAGTTTTTAATTGTCCAATATTGTTTTATGTAATTTTTTCATTCTAAGTATCATCTGAAGATACCAATACATGCATCACCAAAATGGTCCCCACTGTATAGAAGAAAATCATATTAAAATCACTGTCACATATAAATTAAATGATGGAAACAATGTCGATATCTATTTTATGTGCAATATGTCCAAGAGTGAAAGACTGTTTGATGACAAATCAAACAAAATTTCTGAAAATTTTAAGTAATTGACAAAATGCATACAGAACTTCTTCTCATATATTCTAAATTAATAATTAGCTGCTTTGCCCTTCGAAGAAATTGCACCTCTTTAAAGAGTGGGTGAAAAGAATAAGTTTTGTTTGTTTTTAGGGATGGTAGTAAATCAGTTTTTTTTAATAACAATATTCAATCATTAAAGATCGCAAAATAATCAACGGCAAAATAACAAATGAATGAGTTTTAAAAAAGACCTTATTCCCAGAAGATACAGCTACTACAAAATAAAAAAATAAAATGACTTACTTTTATTTAAAGAAGCAGACATTTATAGACTAAAAAAAATATTTAAAACATCTGAAAGTAATGGAAAAACTGCCCACAATTATATAATCAATAACAATTTTAACATGCAACAAGAATTTACCGCCCACAAAGTCCTTTACCTGACAATTCCAAAAGAATAAAATGAATTACTGCCTTGTTAAGAACCGATCATTAAGCATTAGGTAAACTGGCTAAGCCAAAAGTGTGAAATTCCTTAATTTAACACTTCGTTGAAGCAAGACACCAACCGGGAAAGAAAAGGTGTGGCGCCGCATTAGTATGCTGGCAGCAATAATATTTAAGACCATTTAAATAAGCACCGTTTGTGATGTGCGTTGGACTTGCACTTGGTTGAAATTTTGAATACGTAATCATTTGTCTGTGACTGCATGGGAACAACCAACAACAAAGTGAAGATGGAATGACTCATACAAAGAAAGATTGTTACAGATTAAAATTGGTGTGGGAACGAATTAAATCATTTACACTCGTTCGCGTGTTTACATACAAATATTTAAGACTGTCTTCTGATCTACACGTTGGAATAAATACAAATATTTTAATAATAGTTTGGTTATGTTGGAAAGCTGAATGAAGTATGTGTGATCATATACCCCCTGCAATTTAAAAAGGACATCAGTAGACGATTGGCTTTCCATCAAATTTAGTGTTGGCTGAAACAAGAACTTTTGTTTCAAGACAATGATTCTTTAAAAACTCTTCCATACAAATGAGAAACATTGAATTTTATCATGAACTTTTTGTCGTGCACAGTAAGAAATAACACTGAATAACTTCAACCTCATTTATTTGTGAAATTATGTTGGTGTTGAATTTTGAATAATTAAAAATTTTAATAAAGAAATGATCTCATCATGGTTCATAGAAAAAACAACGAAATATATTGATAATATAACTTAATTTTGTGTTTGTAGTAACACGGTTCATTTAACTAAAAAATTATTGAATGTTACACATAAAAGATTTATTTGAGTGAACATTACTCAACCAATTGTGTTGATTATGAGTGAAATTTTACTCAAATTTTTTACGGTGTAGCAATATGTCACGTCTTGTTTTGCAAGACTTTCTTTTTTAAAATCTTGCCTTGTTTTATAATTCGAGTTGTCAAGTTTTGTCATGGTCTTCTTTTGTCTTGCGAGATCAAGACAATATCGCCAACACTGAATTATTTGATGAAGAAATAATAGAATTCGCAGAATTTAATGTACGTTCTTTATTTGGTATTTGGTGGACAGAAAGCGATTGCGGTTTGTATTTTCGTCTTCCATGAAATTCAACTAAGAAAATGGTAAGCAATCGAATAATTTTCGAAATAAACGTATTATGCAAATTAAGTGTCGTTATAGAACAGAAAAAGATCAAGGAGAAAGCAATTATAGTTAATTATGATAAGTTGCATGATAAGCTCCTCAAAATTATGTTATTGATATAACCTAAAGATCAAAACCTTTCTTTAGATAAGTCCAGTAATGGTACGCAGTAATCATATAGTATCAGACCAAATATAGACGAAAAAGATACAACAAAATTTTAGGACAGTTTTTCAGATATTGATAGGTATGATAAATACTTAATATAATAGGTAGGCTATGTATCTCTTCAGTCTTGTCAGTAACATTTAATAATCCTTCGGATATTGAGAATCATATGTTTCTGACATAAATATTGTTATAAAAACGCATACAATATGTTTAACTCAATAAAACCGCAATTAAACCCATGGTACGTAATATTTCTACATTCTGTTACGCAAATTCCGTTCTCAATTATATATTCAAACATTACTTTGATAGAAGCCTATGCAAATTAATTCAATTTGCATTAATGCTATTTTAATAACATGTTTCGCGATCGTGAAAATAAATTCAAACAGACTTGTATATATATATTTCTCCAGAAAAAGTTATAGGGGGCAAAAACTTGAACACTATCAGAAAGGCTTTGCCGAAGGTACTGATGTTGGCATTCAATAGTTGGAATAGAAAGGTGAACGCACGCTTATCTGAAGTTTTGTTTATATTCTGTCCTCACCTGACGTTTACCTCGAACGTGATGAAATCGAATTGTTCCTTGGAAACAAAACACGAAGGATTAAGAGTGACTAAGACTATAATTTAAATATTGCGGGGGCGTCAGGCTACTTATATTAAAAACAAATCAATATGTTGTATCGTTCGTACTTTTCCAAGACATACTTATCGACATCCAACTACCCATTGGTTTGATAAGTCTAGTGAAAAGAGGCGTAACGTAACATGTATTTAAAAAATATATACGGAATGCATTCTACAACAGACACGTCTTACCTTGTAGGTTATATATCAACGTATCCTTGAAGAAACCAAACTAAAAACAAAATCACATCAACACTCAGTACACATATCACTGAGAAATACCAGATATACAATGATCACAATGTATTCAAATCGATTCAAGAATAAAAAAACATTTCAATTTACAGATTTTAAATTCATCCACACGGCAATCAGTCTGAAATGTTTGTGGTCGGTTATCAAACCCAGATTAGCACGAGAATGCGTCTAATTGTCCGTACGAATTCGCCTGGTTTGTGTTTATCAACATTGTTAATTTACCGGTAGATTCGGCGAACAGCGACGTATCAACGCACCCTGAATGGCTGAGAGCGGACTGAATTTTGTTTGCCGTGGCTGCCTGCGATGAAAGAACGGTAGGATCGAAGGTAGCGCCGACTTACGTTCGTTGTTTTCCGGACGTATAGTCGGCGGCCGGGTGTACCACACGGAAGCGAATGCAAGGCGAGACGCGAACCACGGAAACTGATTCGTTGAAGTACTTCCCCGGATAAAAACACCGCCTCATAAAATAATGCAGCTACAAGTCAATGCGATGGGAAGCTCTAAATAAAGAGACCTCTTTCTTTCTTAATGAAGCACTAGTCTCATGAAAATGATCGAAACTCCTTCTTTCATGGGTACTACATTATATGAGCTTGCATTAGTTGTCTGCATTTATTTATTAAAAGATCCTCAGAAACGAACAAACTTAATTAAATAAACTAATTTCCTGAAACCATATACTTAATTGAAAAGCTACTGTTTCTACATAAGTAAGTGAGCATTACATGATAGTTGCACAACCCTCTTTCATGAATATCGACACAGGTTTATGAAACTTTTGTTTCGGCAAAGAATTAAATATTATATCTTCAGTGTTATTCCACCGTTAATTACATCTACATTAGGTACATTTGCATTATATTTTTGTATTACATTTGCGTTACATTTGCATTACATTCGCAGTACCTTCGCATTACATCCGCATTACCTTCGCATTACATCCGCATTACCTTCGCATTACATTCGCATTTCATTCGCATAATATTCGCATAACATTCGCATCACATTCGCATTTACATTACTTTCACATAACATTCGGATTTACATTTGCGTTACATTCGCATTACATCCGCATTACATTCGCAGTTACATTAACATTTACATTCGCATTTACATTGCCATTTACATTACATTTACATTACATATACATTACATTTACATTACATATACATTATATTTACATTATATTTACATTACATTTGCATTACATTTACATTACATTTACATTACATTTACATTACATTTACATTACATTTACATTACATTTACATTACATTTACATTACATTTACATTACATTTACATTACATTTACATTGCATTTACATTACATTTACATTACATTTACATTACATTTAATTAAATTAACTTCATTTGAGATCCCTGCAAACTAGAGCTTCATTAATGTCAGGTCAAGAAATTGCCTAGGAAAAACTACAGTGATTGTTACATAAGATCATAGTTGCGTGAACCTTCATAAAGCTCGACAGAGCACTAGTGTTTCATCAAAGAACTCGTAGAAAAGACTTCAAAGTCAGCTTCAGTACAAGGGAGACACTCGTAACACGAAACTATAATTTCACAAACACCTCATGAAACTCAACAGAGCGGTTTATGAAACTAGTCAGTTGCAAACTAGTGTTCCAATTTCAAGAAAAACTAGCTGAATAAAATGTATTTTTTCACTTTCATGACAAGTTTCTCTAATGAGATTTCAGAGATAACGTCAACTCAAATGGTTTTATAAAACTTTTCTTTTATCCAATAACATTCCTTTTTTCATTGCGGCACTAATTTTGAGTACATTACATCTTGCTTCTCTAATTTATTTGAAATATGCCAGAAACTAGTGTATGATATATTCCACGTCTGAAGTAAAATTAGCTTCATCAGTTTCCTAGAAAGACCGCACAGAGGCAGTTACATCTCCGTAGTATCTACAGAAAACATTAATTTATTTCAAATATATCCAAACACTAGTGTTTCATCAATGTCAGTTTTTACTAATTTCATGAAATTTGATGAAATTTTTATGATGTTAACTTTCCCAGGCGAATAAAAACTGTGAAGCTAGAATTTTTATTTTAAAATTTTATTTTGCGAACATTCTGCTGCACTACCTATATTTTATGAAACTCTGAATGTTGTTTTCAACGTTTTCATAAAATTGGTTGACTAAATTAGATGCATAAAATTATGGGCTTACGAAATCTTGCAAAGTATAAACTGTGTCTCATGAAAATATAGCTATGAAACTCGTTACAACAGTTTTATGGAATTGTATTACTCTAATCTAACAACTGAGGTTTATCGAATGATTAAAATATTGTATGAAGGAATTAGGGTTCGACACACAACACAAAACGGTCGTCGCCACAGTGTGACGTCAGATGCCGTTTGCACGTGTATGATTTCCATGCTTTCGGACAACGCAGTACATACGTTCAAAGAGAGTTATTTTGTCATTTGTGATATTATTAGGTGTTATTGTATTAAATAGACATTGGTATTTAATAAAGTTGCAAAATAGACTTGTAAAATGGGCACAGAAAGTGCATCTTACGGAGCAAATGAAAGAAGTATTGCATTATGCCATTATGTATGAATGCAGCATACAGCACCTAATAAAAAATATTTCCCTGTCAAAAATTGAAAATAAAAATGTGATGTAGGGCGATGAAGCGTGACGAAAGGAAACATTGTTACATTGTTTGTTTGTGAAGACCATTTTAATGTAAGTTTAATTGTGCATACAGATAGGTTTAAGTTCACCGAAAAAATTAAAAGTCAAGAATGTATTATAAGGCGTTTAGAAAATCAATGGTAAAGGAACATTACAATTTATTGTATTGTATTGTAAATAACATGTTCTGTATTTGCGCCTTTACGTGATACATGTTATTTGCTATCTACATTAAATTACCTGTTTTATTTTGTAAACAAAAGTAATAAATAATTTTTTTAAATGTTTAAGGATAAATAAAATCAGTAAGTAAATTACAATAATAACATTAATAAACGTTAAATATCATTATTCATAACTTTTATTATTTTTCAAATTAAAGTAAGTTTAATGTGAAATCAAATGGCACCTCAAAAGTAAAACCATATATCTGGTACTTATCCAACAACATTGTCACCGCAATTGTCACGAGCGGATCTATATCGTAAACAAAGAAATAAGTTTCATTTAACAATGCCGTAAGTTCACCACATCACCATTAATAATCATCTCATTACCTACATAGAAAGAAACGCCTGTTTGCATCACCAACACCGTAACCAGCACCTATATCCACGGAAACAAACCACGCTGAATCGCGTGTAACGTCACACCAATGATATCGCGTTTCGGCCATGTGGCAATTTATTAATATTTTAATTATTATGTGATTATTGCCGCCAGACATGTTCTGACCTTTCAATGTTCTTGAAACCAATATAATGCAACTGCCCCATTCACCAGAATAGGTTTATGAAACTGTTGTTAGATCAAAACGGTAGAATTTTCTGGAAAACTGATTTCATAAATGTAGCAGTGTTGGATCTCATACCCCGACGCCCACTATAGACGTCGTGGCGCTTGCGTCCGCGCCACCCTCCGTACGTCGCAGCTGCGGCCGGCACGAGTCTGTGAAGTAGCCGCCCTGCCGTCACGTGACGGGCTCACTTCATTCCCTCTTACTTCGGCGTTCTACACGGACGAAGAATGCGAATAACCGCAGATAAACAGGCGAAAAACGAATATAAAAAATAAAACCGCGCGATCCGGTGACGAAGACGGGCGAGCGGCTGCATTACGGCCGGGATGCACTTGGCCGCGTTCCGGAGTCCTTGGGCGGGTTTAATTATCGGCAGGTTGTCAAAGGTCCCCCCGACGACTCTTTTGTGGGTCCTGCGAAGGGAAGTTGGCAGCGCCGGTGGAGTTTGGCCCTTGCAATAAATAGTTGTAGAGCTGTTTTTGAATTAACTCGAAAACTTTCGCGAATTTAAAGCCAAACCCAACTGAAAGCGATTAGCCCTTTTTACAATTAAAGAACTTTGGTCATTCTAGCTACAGACTAACAAAATATCATGAAACGAATAGAACTAGATATAAAACTTAATGCAGAAGAATTGCGTTTTTCTTTACTATGTTTTCATTAAAATAAAAAACAACGGTTCTAAGGCCATAGAAATGCCTACTATTAAAATGCCTTAATATTTATTTCTTCTAAATAAAACCACTGAAACTAACAAGGCTAGTAAACGGTACCTGCAGCAATATTAGCGCTTGTGACGTCACATAGTGGGTCTAATTATCGGAAGGTTTGGTAGTTTATAATGAAAAAACGAGAAACACATGCAAAATATTGCAGCTAACCGGATTAACTGTTACCTATCAGATATTGCTATTAATAACAATGTTCATTTTCGTCGTTTCTAAGATCTAATCCATCTTGGAGAATGGTGATTATAAGGACAGATTTTCCGTAGGAAAGGAGGGTTTTGCCCCATTTTTCAAACATCGAGCTAGAATATATACTATATAAAATATTTTTTCTCGGAAATTTTCTTTACAAATGCTAATTTGATATTAACATTTTTAACAATTTTATAACGAGGCAAGTAATTAAAATGAATTCCCTTCAAAAATAAAAAAGCCTCTGTTTGCATCTATCAGTTGTATGGAAAAAATGTTTTACATATTGTATGTGCAACCTTTTTACACGAAAGTTATGTGAGCATAAAAATCGTTTCCTAAACAACAGTATGTTTCCCATATGCTTATCAAAAAATAGCTATTTGCCACCGATATCCACAAACCCTATCTAATATTAACATTCAATTTGAGGTTCAACGTCTTTTATATTTAAATATACAAAAATGTCGAATAAACTGACATTCCAGATATAATAAATATACGGTTTTACATCACAATTTATAAGTAAAAAACGGTATGTTTCCCATAGGCTTATCAAAAAATAACTTTTAATTGTCTACAACTGCCACCGATATCCATAGATTAGGAGAAAATCTATCTAATATTAACATTCAATTTGAGGTTCAACGTTCAACGTCTTTTATATTTAAATATACAAAAATGTCGAATAAACATTGACATTCCAGATATAATAAATATACGGTTTTACATCACAATTTATAAGTAAACGGTGTTTATTTAAACCACATGTTAGGAAAGATAAGAACAATATTTAATGGTGTGACTAATTGAGTAATTTGCTATTTATAAACAGATTTGCATACTGGAATATACAAACTGATGAGAAATATTTATGCCACGACAAATTTTCGATGGTATATATAAAAATGCATTTAAAATTTACATTTGTGTCAAGAAAGCATAAAATTAGTGGTATTGCTATGTCATTTTCAATAATTAGTCACTGATTCTAACACTCTCAAGTTCATATGTAATGTGAATCAGAGATAACGATTCTCAGAAACTTACTAGTGAGGACACACCTTTACCTCATAATGATAAAAATACTCTGTAATAAATAATAATAATAATAATATCTCTACCCCTCATTCTAATCACAGGGATTAGCCCAGAAGTCGGAGACTTGTGCGGGAGAGGGGGCGCCATATTATTATTAAGCAGGCCGCATTTGCGCCCAGGAACGACTTACGTTGGTAGGCCCTAACCACTATTCAGTGCAGGAATGAGGCAAACCTGGAAAACCTCATTAATTAGGGGGGTAGTCAAATATCAACCGGTATCAATCTCTCACATTGACCCAACATTCTTCCACCCTACCATACCTGCAGAGAGGGGCCAAACCTCTCCACGAATATAGCTTATATATACGGTCTACCGGCAGCTGGGCTCGAACCAACACCGATCTAGTCGCCTCGATTCAAGTACTGACGCCTTAAACCGCGCGACCACTGACCGACCCAAATATATATATTTTTAACATAAAAGAATATATGTATGCTGTGTTAATCCAAGTCCACACGGGATTGTGTATATTTTTAAACATTTCTTACTGTGTATCAATCAATATGTTTAACACAATCTCCACTGTATTAATTTAATAAATGTCGTGTACATATAACGGTTACACAAGTGTTATTTGTATTAAAACTGTTAGGTTTACATATTAAATGTTAATTTTATTATACAGTTAACAGTTATTAAGTACAAACATTTTAGAGAAAAATAAGAATTAACGGAATTGTCCATAAAAAAATGTCCACTTATTTGTAAAGAAAACAAAATTTTTTTCGCAATTATATTATTATTCGCCGACTCTGACTTTCTATCAGTTTCGAGGTTAGATATATGCCACAAGTTAAAGATGTCAAAAATGGTGACTGGGCACCGCGTTGTCACGTGTATTGATTTAAACAGCTTTGAAAGAAAAAAAAGATTTCAAGAATGATTTCTTACTTGTTTACATTAACACTTATCGTTGCAAAGATTTTTTTATGTGTTATCTCTTGTTTCTTGAGCACATCTCCTTCCTTTGACCATAATGTACACAAATATATAAAAACAGTGCCACAGTCAGTGGCGTATCCACGGGGGAAGGGGGGGATCAGAACACCCCCCATGGCTTGGGTTGGTTGGGTCATATAGGTAATGTCCCACTACAAACCTGCAATCACTCTATTCGCCAAGATTTGGCAACGCGGTCAGTTAACTAGATCTTCTACGGCAACCTTACATTAGGGTTCAACTGCAACTAAGTTCTAACTTTATTTTTGGCATTTTTGTCACAAATATTGTTCATACCTGTTTATTGTTTATATGTTTATGATGAGTTCGTTTTTTATTTACTTTTTATTGTTTTAATTTAATAAAAATTGTTTATTTTTTTAAAAAAAAAAGCTAGTTTCAAATACTGTTCACTGAACCCCCCTCATGACAAATTCCTGGCTACGCCACTGGCCATAGTATCAGACGCTTACTGCCAAAGCATTACAGCATTTTTTCATTGTACTTCAAAAAGTATTCGGCATAATATTGTGTCCATTCGGAAAACATTTTTGGTATTACCGCTGCCACACGAAATACGCACTTGTCAGACTTATAAATTACATAAAAAATGCGGGAAAATTAAATTTGCCAAGGCAAGTACTGAATAATTAATTCAAATTAATTATCGTATACGACATTTTTGACAGAATCCGATCATAGACTTCTAAGGTCTATGAATCTGATGCTGTAGTCAATAAACTTTATTAAAGCAGTCCACAGTCGCCATCTGTAGGCCACTAGTGCATAATGTGCTTCACGCCAATACATTTTTAAACACCAAAATGTGGTTATAACTCGGTTTAAATGAACAACTAAGTTTTTCAACACAATTTTAGTTTTTTTGCAGTGTATATATCTACATCATGGAATTTAATTTTGTGGGAACTTCAATTATATATAAAAATTAAAATAATATCTACTTAATTTAAAAATCAGTAATAATTCTATCGTTTTCTCCCAAATGACGCCCCTGTATTTTGTAATGTCCTTCGTTTTTCATCTAAATTTACGAACGTACAGGTATTCATCGGACAGCAATCGAGTCTGGACCATTCTCAAAAGAGTAAAAGACAAGAATACGAGTTCTACCTGATATTTGCTTATACATTTTCGTTAAAAAAATTCAATAACGTCTGTCAATTGAATAGATGTTCATGTACCTATTCAGTTTTGTGATTTAGTTTTTTTGCGCAGTCTGCATAACCACATATTGCTACACCTATAGAAATAGGTTGTTCCCAAAAAATTCTACAAGGATTTGCACACAGTTAACATCCAGCGATAAAATGAATGAAGTATCTTAGAACATTGATGTCAATACGTAATGTGTTTTATACCATAAAACAAGAAATATAGATACTGTAGTAAAATAATTACACATTTTAACACAAATATAGTAGGGGTCTTTTCCATGTATTTTTGATTCAAAATTTTACGCTCTTATCGATAATATGCAGGGTGAACTATGATTGAGAAAAATAAGAATTAACGGAATCGTTCATCAAAATATTTCCAAAATTATTTATAAAACGAAAACAAATTTTCTTTAGTTTTATTGGGTTTTTGCCACACTTCTGAAAAAATAGATATTAATTAAATAAGCCCTTGCGCCAAACGGATCAGTCAAGGGTTATTTTTGAAACTAAGTTTGCCTAACCAAACAATCAGACAATATGAAAAAAAAATTTTTCGAAACTATATTAAATCTCTATTTATCGCCGAGTCTGGTCTTCTATCAGCCGGTAAGGTATATGTTTCAAGTCCAATATGCCAAAAGTAGTGACAGGGCACAGCGCTGTCACGTGTATCGATTTATGCTTTAAAAGAAAAAAATATTTACATAATGTTAATTATTTAATAAAAAACACGACATAGTAGCACAGGGAGGTAGCACCTATCTTACCGATATTTATTTCCAGGATTGATATGAAATCATTTTCTGTTTTCTTACTAAAATTTGTCATTGCAAAGATTTTTGTACTTGTTCTCCTTCCCTCAAACGTTCTTTTTGTTTAAAGCTAGGTACTCGGCCTAACGACCACGACCAGGTGGATTTTCTCCGTCGGTAAAAACCACAGAAAGTAACAAAAAAAATCACGCAAATGTACATAAATACATAAAAACACTGTCCCACGTTTACCACCAAGGCATTACAATAGTTGTTCAATGTGGTTCAAATAAAATTCTGTATATCTTGTCTACTCGGAAAACGCCTTTGGTATTACGCTGCCACACGATATTATGCATTTGTCACATAATTCAACATCTTATCCGTTATCTCGGCATTTGAAGATGATACGACAAATGAAGATTACGTGATATACACCGAACACTAATTGAAGAGTGGAAATTAGAAAGGGCCTAAGTGCCATATTTTCCGAAATCAAGTTTTTCGCATAGAAACGTTTTATATACCATGCTTTATGTTCTATGAAAGGTTCTAAGTGGCAAGAATAAAATATAACCTTATAGGAACCTCTCGTGTATGTCGATAGTTGCATGTGAGCACGAATTTTCCTTAGAAAGGTTCTAAGTCCAATAGATTGTATCAGCAATGTCTAGACATTTGTATGTTTTCCATACTATTGAACAGAAATTTCTTGTAAGCGGCCGTAGCTTCATGCCCTGCGCTTTAGTAGAAAAACGCAATAGAGTAACTAAAGCATATGTACCCTCAAACCTCCACGGAATAGTGGAATCAGCAAGGTACACTTCATCTTTCAATGTTGTTGACATGATCCCATGCGGCTTTTGGGACCTAAAACTAACAGCAGATGAATATATTATTAAGATAAATATCAGAATCCTATACTTATTAGGATAAGAAACTCATTTTCCGATCTTGAATAAGGAGTGCAAGTTAATGTTTTAAAGAAAGGGAAAACTTTAGCTGGACTTAAACAGATTAATATAATGAAGTTGCCATCAGAAAGCAAGGTATCGGAAAATAACAAAAAATCTCTTTGAACCATGATTCCTTATCTTAAAAATCCAGAACATCAACGCTTTTATAAACAGCTACTTCAGATTGTAGACAATGATTTAGTATAACAAAAGAAGAACGAAAAGGTGTTTTATGTATGTTTCTTTATTAAACATCAGTAGTTATGACACTTGGCATTTTCCCGTCTTTTCCTAATGTCACACTTTTAAACATGTATATTATGTTGTAGTACAATGTTTAGTTTGCCAAGTTTTGTTAATAAACCTTCATTGTTCATTGTTTTAGTTTGCTATGTTTATAAACGTTTACTTATTAAAGTTATCTGAGTTTTATTTAGTTTTTCTTGATTGTCGGTCAGTGGTCGCGCGGTTTAAGGCATCAGTACTTGAATCGAGGTGACTAGATCGGAGTTGGTTCGCGCCCAGTTGCCGGTAGACCGTATATAAGCTATATTCGTGGAGAGGATTGGCACCCTCTCTGCGGGTATGGTAGGGTGAAATAATGTTAGCTTAGGTCAATGTGAGAGATTGATACCGGTTGATATTTGACTACCCCCCTAATTAATGAGGTTTTCCAGGTTTCCCTCATTCCTGCACTGAATAGTGGTTAGGGCCTACCAAGTCGTTCCTGGGCGCAAATGTGGCCTGCTTAATAATAATATGCCGCCCCCTCTCCCGCACAAGTCTCCGACTTCTGGGCTAATCCCTGTGATTAGAATGAGGGGTAGAGATATTATTATTATTATTATATTTAATGAAACCTATGTAAGTACGGTCTTGATTTTAACGGAAATTCTCATATGTACTACTTAGTACCTAGCTATTAAACTAAAGTAAGTCAAAAGGCCGGAACATTTACGCTGAACGCAGTCGTAAAGGTACTAAGAATTTAATAATGTTTTACATTTTATGCCTTCCCAAATGGTATTCCAATTTATGGCATTCCGCCTGAATAATGAAACTCTCCGAGGGAGTTAAGATACTTTCTGGGTAATTCCGGAAAAATAACGGTCATTCCATGAGGTTCTGTGACTATAAAATGTATTTGTATTAATTTATTTCTTGGTCTCCAAAGCTTGGCGAATGTAATGTGTACTTACACGAAACGGTATGTGTTAAGAAACTACGACAATACATTCACTCTACAAAATTACTTTTCCTATACATTTACACAAAGCATGGATATGCAGATTGACAATTTTTGTATATAGAAAACCGTAATTATACAGGGTGTTCCGTAAAGAATGCGCCAAAAAGCAAGGTTAGATTTTAGACGTCAAAATATTAGGATTCCACCAAATATGCTTTAATAAAATGTCGCTCCTCTCAATATACAAGGAGTCATTTATTTTTATTTTTAAAATTTTTTAATAACTACTGCAATTGTCATCGAAAATATATGAAATTTTGGTACTGGGGGTTTTTGGTGGCGAGAAATTCGAATTTGATGTCGTTTTTAGGGAACGTCCTAGCAGAATTTAGAGTAATAGACCGATTATTTTTATGGAGAAAACGTATACTTATTTGAAACCGACAGAATGATCCGTTTTTGAGATATTCAGCTCTAAACGATTTCGAAACCTAATTCATGACATACTAAATAGGACTACCTACATGATAAAAAATGCGCCAAAAAGCAAAATTTAATTCTAGGCGTTAAAATATTAGAATTTAGTTATTAAATGCACATCATTATGAATAAACAATTTATTAAATTTAAAAAATGCATTTAATATTTTTATTTTAACAAATGTCCAAAATGTCCCCCGTTTACCTTTTCGAACTCCTCTAATTAAGTGGTTTGTTGGTTGGTGCCGCATTTTTTTATTATGTAGGTACTACTCCTTGTATATTGAAGAGGAACGACATTTTATTAAAGCATGTTTGGTGGAATCCTAATATTTTGACGTCTAGAATCTAACCTTGCTTTTTGGCGCATTCATTACGCAACACCCTGCATATTATTTCTCTTAACATTGATTTTACTGAATAGGGATTTGAGATACTCTCACTACACGGAAATTTAGTTTCACTATTCCTCAAGTATAGTAATACTTTGTTGAAAAATTAACTCATGTAAAATAAAATTATATATTTTTCATTTAACAATACAAATAATTGAAATCAAGAAAACTACTATACTAATACAGGATAAAGTTATGTTTGTTTAAAGAATTGTTTTTCTTTATGTAAATCTTAAGTTTAGTGTCATTTTAAGAAAGAAATGTGTTGAAATAAGATGCTTGGATATGAAGAATATGTAAATATTTATATAAAATACTTTATTACTGAATTAATACATATACACTTGGATAAAGTTGTAAAATATTAAATATATTATTATATTTAAATACAGATTAAATTTTTTTCGTGTACAAATAAGCGTATCGTTTTAGATGGGAATACTATCATTGCTTGCACATTGAATAACAATATAAAATAATTTATAGATAGCAATATAATAGTTGATCACACCGTAGCATCTTCAGTTTTCTCGCATATAATTATTAGAAGTGTATTTCTACTCTTTGATATTAAAAAAAGAAAAACAAATCATGCTCTAGATAAATCAACGTTCCCAGTTGAATTATTTATTCCATTGTATTTTTAGACACAACTCAGCACAACAATGTTCGTTGTCGCGATTGGAATTGCATATTACGGATTATAACACCTCTTAGTGTCAGTTTTAATCTATTTATATTACGTCTTGGCGTCTGGTTTGGCGCCACATACAACTTTTTCATAATATGCATAACTTACACACCGAGAAAACTGTTTTATTCCAGTAATGCAGTTGAAACCAGACCATAAATTGTTGGTTTATTACCATCAAACAATTTACTCGCTCATTTGTGTATATTAGTCATGTATTTAACACAACTAATTGCTAGATCGTAAGTACTAAATTTAATGATACTGGTCTATGATACAGGGTGTCCCACCGAGAACTATCTCGATCGAAATATATGAAAGTTTTTTCAACATGGCAAAGTACCTGGGGCGAATACAACTTAAAGACAATTTCAATGCGCACAAGACAGAGCGAAAAAATACATAGTGTTCCATTTGAAATAAAAAAAATTATAGCAACTTGAAATCGTCAAAATGTAATTGTAAAAAGAAAACATCTTAATTTACTGTGTGCCATGATTTAGCGTCGTCCAAATCCTTTATGCATACCAAAAATCAACTTGATATCTATTTGCAGAAAGAAGTTGTGGATACCTCTGTGTATTCTGAGATATGTCAATTCTTTTCTTAATAAATTAATTTTGGAGACTCTATGATTCCAAGCTCTAGAGAATGTTACACAGAACAACTCTAAAATTTTCCGTAGAATCCAAAATACTATTTTAAATACTTTACAAAAAAGTTGTTAAACTACCTAATAATACAGCGATAAATTGAAAACTAAAATAAATTCAGTAAATAGAAGCGGTAAAATATTTGGTCATTCTCTTTGCACCGAATTACCGTTGGTCTTTGTTTTCTTGCCCGTTTACCACCCTTTTGGCATATCATTGTAGGTGTTTACTTGACTTTAACATAACATACGAGGTGTGATCAAAAAGTAATGTCCCGTTACTTATTGGTCACACCCCGTATCATAAAATCATAGACAAGTACATTTTTCTTTATACAATTATTTTCCATTGCAGTTACACTCATAAAAAAGATAGTAAATTTACACGTTGTTCACTCCACTACTGTAAAACATACAAAATACATACTGTACTGCAAAATGACAAATTTTATTGTAAAGATGTAAAATTGCAATTTATGCTCCCTAAAATACGGTTACACTCCGAAAAAATACAGACTCACACATGCAAAATGTGTATTTACAATTCACAATACAATTACCATTTGTAAACAAGATGTAATAACTAATAAAATTGTTTCCACCATACCACGTGATAACGCGAGAGTGAGGTAAAGAGTTATGCATTTATTTATGTATATGTTATTCTCAAGGAATCAAACTTGTGATCGTTTTTTGAGCTGTTGTGTTATATTACAGAGTATGTTCAAATGACCTAACATATACTGTTGTATATTCTTACTTATTGTACTTTAAGAAAACGACAGTAGTTTTGAGAAATACATAGGAAAAAACAATGTCGCAGCATGTAATACTCTTTCACAGAGGCAGACATATTGCTTTAACTGCTTATTGCGTTATTTTATGTTGCATTTAAAATTTCCAAATGAGAGCACTAACACTGGAAACTCTACAAACGTTTCCATTCAAAATCCATCCGGGAATATTAGTAATACATGTATAGTTTAGGCGCCGTAGAGACCATATATATTTATTTTCTGTGTATGTGTTTTGAAAGTTATCTAGTAGTTTTCTGCATTTGCTTTAGTTACTTTGAAGTTTAATTAATAATTAGTGTTCAAAATTAAATACAAAGTGGTTTTCTTATATCTTTGGAAAATAATAATAATAATAATAATAATAATAATAATAATAATAATAATAATAATAATAATAATAATAATAATAATAAATAATAAAATAAAAATAAATAATAAAAACATTTGCACGAATGCAAAGCTAATATTTTTGTAGTAATATAATGAATGAAAGTTTAAAACATGAATTATAATTCAACTGATAACCCGAAAAAAAGTCAAGTAAACTGAAAACGGTACTTTTAAAGGCCGCATATTCAGGAACGTTATTATAATTAAACGTTTTCTCAGTGTATGTCACGTCAGGTAAACCTCTGGGGCTTGATTTAGTCTTACAAAATTTAATAAATTTCCAATTCGACACAGCTCGTAGGTGAATATCCGCCGCAGTTCTACCCCCGTCCTTGGACTAATTTGTTACCTATTACTTATAATAATTATAACCCCCATTTAGCCTAATCATGTTTGCCGAAGCTGCAGACGGGGGCGGCCAATTACCACACGGACCCGCTTCCTTTTGACATCATACGCGATGTTTTTATCAAAAAATAAACACAATTATCGTCGTTCGATCTGCGCTGTTTGTAGAGTTGGCTGGATGAAAAACCCGAGGGTATTTCCAGGTGACTTGACGGCGACTTTGAGCGGAATAATATTAACAGAACAAACATATTTCTATTGGATGACTGTGACAATTTATTTTGTTTTTGTGTTGCGGGTATTTGCAGAATGGAAACAAATTTAAGTTGATAATCGACTTGACGTTGACACGATAAATGTTCTTTCAATATCCGTTCGTTCCCACTTAGCAATCATTAATTAGCGATATTGATATGTATTTACAAACCAAACGATTCGACATTTCTGAGTTTATACGCGTTTTAAATATTAACCAGAGGGACGAACATTAATAAATTCTGGTAATACTTGTAAAACCGTCATAGTGAAAATTACAGCAAGCGTTTTTTTGATACTTGTATATATAACGCTTTGAACAACTTTAACATTAACATAGAGGGCTTTAGCTTGAACCAGTTTACTGAAGCCGATATTCTTCACTCTTTACTTAAATTGAAGAACAAAATGACTAGTGAAGACGATCAAGTTCCTAGTTTTATTATAAAAGATTGTGGTCAAGTATTGTCGACACCTCTACTTATTATTTTTAATCTGATATTGTCAACATCAACTTTTCCTAACGTTTGGAAGTTATCCAGGGTTTGTCCGATTCTGAAAAGCGGTAATTCATCTGACATTAAAAATTATCGCCCCATTACAATTTTGTCAAATTTTGCAAAGGTTTTTGAGATGTCGCTGTATACTTTCATTTACAATAACGTCAAACTCTATATTTCTCCAAATCAGCATGGTTTTGTGCCTAAACGTTCAACTGTTTCTAATTTAACAGAGTTTACTCAGTTTGTTTCAAATAACCTGGATAATAAAGATCAAGTTGATGCGATATATACCGACTTCTCAAAGGCCTTCGATAAGGTTAATCATAATTTACGTCTCCAAAAACTTAGGTACTATGGTTTTAGTAGTAATTTGCTTTGTCTTATGAAGTCTTATTTACATCAACGTAATTTATATGTATCTTATAATGGCTTTAAATCAAATACATTTTTAGCAACTTCCGGGGTCCCACAAGGGTCAAATTTAGGACCGCTTCTGTTTGTTTTATTTGTGAATGACCTATCTTTGAGTCTGAAATCCTGTCATCTTTTTTTTGCGGACGACTTGAAGTTGTTTCATAGGATTTCATGTATTGAAGGTTGTACTAGACTTCAGGGTCTTCTGAATATTGTGGAGGAGTGGTGTGTGAACAATAACCTTCTTTTAAATATAAGTAAATGTAAGGTATGTTCCTTTACTCTTAAATTACAGCCGTTCATATTTGATTATACAGTTAATTCAGAACCGTTAGCGCGTTGTAGTAATGTCAAAGATCTGGGTGTACTTTTTGACAATAAACTATCTTTTTCTGAGCATATTATTCAGGTAGCTAATAGTGCATATAAAGCGCTAGGTTTTCTCATTAGAAATACAAAATCGTTTGATGATATAAACGCCCTTAAGTGTCTTTACTTTTCGTTAGTGCGCTCTAAGCTTGAATATTGTACCACTATAATTTACGTATCCAAGAGGTAGAAAAAATTCAACGTCGATTTTTAAAATTTTTGTCCTTTCGGATTGACCATTTTTATCCAATTAGGGGACACGATTATAATTTACTCTTGCAAAGATTTAACATTCAATCACTTAGCACTAGAAGAGCACTAGCAAGTTTATCATTTCTACATAAATTATTACATGGCAATGTTGATTCCCCTGCTTTGTTAAGTTTGTTCACTATTCGAGTTCCGCGTTCTGGTTCTCGAAGTAATGATTTATTTTATTGTCATAATGTTAGAACAAATGTTGCTTTGAAGTCTCCTGTATATGTAATGTCCAATAATTTCAACTACATTAGTGAACACATTGATATTCACGTTTGCAGCTTGAATGACTTGTTAACTTTAGGAACTCTATCTTTTTAATACTTATCATGCTTGTAAGCAATTAGTTTATTATGTATTATTATTATTATTATTATTATTATTATTATTATTATTTCCTCTCTTTGTTATTTCGTTATTATTTTTATATTTTTATAAGATATACTATTATTATTATTTTAGTTCTACTAAACATTATCTTGTATTGTCCTATTATTGGAAGTGATTCTGTTGGGCAATAAATGCAGTATTATTATTATTATTATTATTATTATTATTATTAAGTTGTTTACAGGCCCTTTAGGTCTAAAGCTGTGTTATTTTCTTCCATTCCGTTCTGTTTTTCACCTTTCCTTTCCAATTCGTTACAATTTTTGTCCCTTAGATCTATTGCCACTGTCTTTCTCCATCGCTTCCTCGGTCTCCCTGTTTTCTTCTTATAGTTAGGTTTACTTCCTACAATTTTTTAAACAGCCCTTTCATCTTCCAATCGTTCTAGATGTCCTAGTCACTGCACTATTTTGGCGTTTACAATTTCATCTATTTTTGGTGCCTGGTACGATGCATATATTTCGTCGTTATTTCTCCTAACACAACCTTCCTCCGTCTTCTTTTCTCCTAGAATTATTCTTAAGATATTCCTTTCCCACCTTAACAGGTCTCTTAACTTCTTATTGAGGATCCAGTTTTCACTGTCATTCAGCGGTGTCCTCTGGACAAATTTTTTGATTTCATTAAATGGTTGATTGCTGCCGAACTTTGCTTTTATTATTCTCCTATCAATTTCTTCATCCTCGTCACACTTAGCTGTTATTAGCTCCCCGAAATACACATATTTTTTGACTTCTTCAAACTCCATCTCTCCGTGTTGCGTTCTCAATTTGAAAATAGTATCTTTTTTTGTTCTCCTATTCTCAAACGCTTACTTTTCTTTTGATTTATCTGCAATCCCACTTTACCTGCCTCAAGTGCCTCCACAAGTTTTCTCGTAACTTTTTCTAATTCCCTACTATCTCTTTAAATTGTGGTCACATCATCTGTATAACTTACTATTGATGACTTTTAAATAATGTGACTATCTCTTAAGACTTTTTCTAGTATTAAATTAATAATAAGAAGCGTTGGGAATGGGTCTTCTTGTCTCAGTCTTGTGTCAATAGTAGAACCTTCAGAACATTCACCTTTAATTCATACTTTGCGATTGGTATCTTCTAAGGTCATTTTCAATATCCTAATCAGTTTAGTTGGTATTCCAAATAGTTTATTTTGACAGAATCATATCCTTTCCTGAAGTCGACGAATAAGACCATTGCTTTAATCTCATGTTCATAGCATATAGTAAGGATTTCCTTCACCATGAAGATTTGGCCCGTTGTAGAGGTCTCCTTTCTAAAACCTGCTTGATACTCCCCTATCTGTAGTTCTGCTATAGGTTCTATTATCTATTTAATTAACGTTGTCATGTTTTTATATCTAGCAATGATATACCTCTATAGTTTCTGCAGTCTGTTGCATCTCCCTTTTTAAAATTGGTATAATTATCGCATCTCTCCAATCTTCAAGCATACACTCTCTTCTTCAAATACTTAATACGTATTTAATGTTCTATGTCCTTATTCCGTATATTTCCTTCAAGCAAGCAAGCTCTTCTACTTCCATTCCCTCTTCTCTTACCAGGATAATATCTCCTCCTGATCATCTTTCCTTTCGCTATCTCCATTCAACATCTCTGCGAAATATTGTCTCCATCTTTCTTGTTTCCTCTTCTATTAAATTGACACTTTCACCCCTCACATATATTACTTCCCCTTTCTATTTTTTCCTTTCTTCATCTTTCTGTAGAAGTTACGTATTTCTTTCCTCTTATAATAACATTCTATTTCATATAATTCGTAAAAATAAACATTCCATAGATATTCCTAATAACTATCATCGCTATCCCATCAAAATCTCGTTTTACCAAAATATGACTATAATAGAACTCGTAGAGGTGCGTTGTATTCAGGGATAAAAATTCATAATAAATTACCATTTTATTGAAAAACATTAAATGACGGAGTTTTTAAGCGCAAACTAAAAACTTTTCTGAGACAGTACGAATTTTATACCCTAAATGAATATTTCTAAAGTTCATACTAACGCAGCAAAGAATTATCACGTCCGAAATACAAAAAATATATTTATGTGTTCGCCGCCTATGTTTATGATTGTTACTTTCATAGTATATTGCTCAGTTATAGTCTATTTTTTCATATTTATTAACATTGTTTTTTTGTTTATCTCTTTTTTATATGTGTGCGCATATTATATGTATTACTGGTTCTTGGGGCCAATACGTAAATGTCTATAGTATGTAAATTGATAATAATATAAGTATATGTAATTATGTAAAAAAAAAATTGTCAACAACAACACTTTCCCTACACCTTTAATTAGGTTTTCTGTTATTTATAATTTACTTGTTTTTGCTCACTGTAAAACTACTATTGTAAAAAAATCCATTTTGGTATAACGAAAGGAAATAAATGTTTACTTACTCATTTTTTAACCTGTTCTTCTCTCTTCTTTTGTCTAAACACTTGCTTTGCCTTTCGTTTTTGTTCCCTATATATTTCCTTATTTCTTGTACTGACTGAAGTGATTTAATACTGTTTTTTAATACATAGAAATCAGAATTTCAAGCGGTCAAATTGGAATTAACCGCTGGTTAATGGATGAAAAGTATTTTATATCCAATTAAATATGTTAATAAATATATTGCAAATGGGTTGTCTAAAAAAAAGCAGTCCAGAATATGATTAATTAACAATTAAAAATTATTATTTTTTTAAACATTTCACTGGTTTGGTTAATAGACAAATTCTATACCAATCGAAAGCATGAAGCCCATAGAATATACAAACGTTGGGTTGACTATTTTTTTGCCGTCACAACTCTTGAGTAGGCAGGTATAAACAGGTAAATCGATACTAGTAACTTGCACCGGTGTGGTTAATAAATTAAAATTAAATTAAAATAAAGATTATTTCATTACCAACACGGTGGTATAGGGTTGTCTGCGAAAAATCAGTCCTGAATTCCGGTTGTCGAGTTTTAAAAAGTGAAATATTCCCCAGCAAACCATTCCAGGCGATAGAAGAGTACACATTGCAGCATTGCAGCTGTGTGTAGTTCGTCCATACCGAAAATGAAGACGATCCGTTTATCCGTTTCTCCAAAAAATCGAATAAAGTCCGGGGGCGGGGGTACCTATTATTATTAATCTGCCCCTAGGAATCCCTAACGCCCTTCAATGACAATAAAACAACATGTTCCTACTAATGATGTGTCGAGATCGAAAACCCGTAAAAAATAAAATTTTCTAATAATCCATTTGCCGCCCTGAATTACGTTTAATTTTTTTTAAGGAGACGATACATATAATCAAAAATTTTTATTAGACTTTTCGATAGGTAAGGTGGAGAAGAAGCCAAAAAAAAGGCGGGGGCGCATCCGGTAATGTACCGAAAAAATTTAAAAAAACGGGACGCTCCCCAACCGATCGAATCGAAATTTTAAAGACACGTACCCTTTGAGACGCGGAATCGAAAAAATTAGTCCGTCTTCGCGTTAGGGGTTCCTAGGGGCAGATTAATAGTAATACTGCAGCCCCCGAACTTTATTCGATTTTTTGGAGAAACGGATAAACGGATCGTCTTCATTATCGGTATGGACGAACTACACACAGCTGCAATGCTGTGTACTCTTCTATCGCATGCAATGGTTCGCTGGGGAATATTTCACTTTTTAAAACTCGACAATCGGAATTCAGGACTGATTTTTCGCAGACATCTCTATACCACCGTGTTGGTAATGAAATAATCTTTATTTTAATTTAACTTAAATTTATTAACCACACCGGTGCAAGTTACTAGTATCGATTTACCTGTTTATACCTGCCTACCCAAGAGTTGTGACAGTAAAATAATAGTCAACCTAACGTTTACATATTCTATGGGCTTCATACTTTCGATTGGTATGGAATATGTCTATTAACCAAACCAGTGAAATGTTTAAAAAAATAATAATTTTTAATTGTTAATTAATCACATTCTGGACTGAATTTTTTTAGACAACCCATTTGCAATATATTTATTGACATATTTAATTGGATATAAAATACTTTTCATCCATTAACCAGCTCGGTGAAGGTCGTTTTATAGTGGGATCCTATACTAGTACAAGATTCAACGATTTAGACATTATTACTAATAATTGAGGAAGGGCAATACTGGCATCACGGTTTTAGAACATGTACTGAAAATACTTTTACTCATACTTATGAACCACTAGACATACAAAGTAACATAAATAGAGATAGACTGTCCACATCTAAGAGCAGAAAAGATGTACCTATGTATTGAAACTATAAGTACCCAGCAAATTAAAAACACAACGGAAAACACTTCCAAGCAATAATAGGTTAGAAATTTAGGCGGGAAACATAAAACCATTCTTAAGGCCGCAATAAAGCTAAGCGGTCTTCTGAAAGTTTTGGCATAAAACAGTTTAATCTTAACTAGGATTATGAGACTTTATTCAAGTACAAATTGGAATGTATATGCGAACATTTAGTTTTATCTAGGAGTTCAAGTTAATTTATCTAAACCGACAACATCGACTTGTATTTAAGAAAATACTTGACAATGATGATAATTATTTAACGAAAATAAAGCAGTTTTATTTCCAATGAGGCCATTTTAATATTGTCTCTATATTTGACGAAGCGTCGTCCATTTTTAATAATTAAAACAAAAACTATTAAATACATTTTATTCCACTATTTTCTTTGTAAAAATCTTTATTTTAGTACACATACAGATTATATTAAAGGGTTTTATAACAATTATAAATAAAACATTGATTTTTTGAAATATAATAAGTTTTTCTAAAATTTAAGAGTAGTTATAAAATTGAAAATCTCATGATACATCTCATCAGCAAATTGTTTGTCGTTTGAACATTTCTTATCGATTATGTAAATTTTTTTGTTGGAAAAGTATTGGTAACAAAATAATTTTATTGATATGATGTTCTGTAGTCTTCTCCTTGGGTGTAAAATATTTTTGTTTTATTGCAAACAACGATAAATTAAAATATTCTTGGAATATTCAAATTTATCTTTTAAAGGCAGCATGAAAATTTCAATAAAACTCTTTGTCTAAGGCAAAGTACTCTTATTATAGATTTTATGAAGCTCTCTAAGCTTGCATCTAGACCACATGATAAGTTGTTCTTAAGTAGGATTAAGTTTTATAATTGATTTAAACATTTAACTTTGACAACCTCCTGAAGATCATTATCCATTGGGCCCTTTTTATATCTATTAGATTCTTAAGGTTACTGTCGTAGCAATATAGAATTATTCGTGGTTTTCTAAACAGCTTTTATGAATATCCTGTAGATTATTAAAAATCTAAAATTGTTGCTTGGGAATATTAGCAAAAATTTTAAAATTTGGCAACGTTGCGCCCGGGCGGCCAAAGGGTTGGTTTCAGAGGAGTTTAATTGAATATTTTTTTAAAGGGGTCATCGTATTATACTCATGTCTCTCTATCTTCTCTTAAAACTAATGACACTATGACTGGATCACTCCCTGTATATACTTTTTGTTCAAATGGAACAAATTTTATATTTCATCATTACTATTCTGTCGCAACTATACATTCCTGTTATTACAACTACGTGTTTATTATTTTCACTGAAAGAGTTAATTAACAAGAAAGGTACTTGTATGAATATTGTTACAATGAAGTGACGGTACCAGATTTGTAATATTTACAGGCACAAAGCATTGCACAAATATTTGTGTCATGCTACATAACATAAAAACGGGCGTACGCCACGCTCATATCCTAAATGAAATGTGATAGAATACAACGCGGGAAATACAATTTTTATATGTAATTAAATTTTATAAATCATTAAATTTATTATTCATATTCGTGCAAATATGCCGGAAAATATGTGGACAGAGTTTCAGTAATTTCAACAATTCCATTTACTAACATTTTATTAAATGCAGTGGGTTGTTCTTCGTAAACAATTAGATATGCCAGTTGTAATTGATAGTGATCAAAATGAATAATGAAATTGAATCATTTTATTTAACTTTTGGAGGGAAAATGCGTTAGAGAATATGGTTCTCCATTGAATCACAATACATTATATAGTCCACAGTATTATTAGTAATATATTATATAACATTTTTAATCTATATACAATGCGACGTACATTAAACCTATGAAGTAAAGGCGAATGATCATATCCTCTTTCTGGATAAAAATTTTCAATTTTTAAACTTGAAAACTTAAGAAATTTACGTTGTATATTCTCGATGATACAGTGCTTTCGAAAAGTAACCCTGGCACGTTGATTTTGTTTTAAAAAAAGGCACTTTTTGACATCGACCCATATTTGTGACGTCATCGTTATTCGAGATATGACCTCATCGACAATTTTTTTAAATAGCAATCCCCAATTTTGACCATGCCATTTGAAAGAGCGTGTCATTCTACATACATACATCATGAAAAATTACATAAAAATTTCAAGAAAATAATGTTCGAAGATTTTAAAATTTAATTTTCACAATACTGTGCACCTCTCCATTATGCAGCACCTGTCCGTACTTATTTAGATAAGCTGTTCCCGAATCGTTGGATAGAGAGAAGGGGGCCGATTGAGTGGCCAGCCAGATGGCCTGATTTGACACCGCTACATTATTTCTTGTGGGGAAAAGCAAAGTATACGTTACTAGACCGGTTATTGATAATGTTCAAAAAGAATTTATTAATCGTCTACTGTCAGGCAGCCAACGGTGCACAATTTGAACATTTAATTTAGTCGATTTTTTACATAATCATTATCATTTTCAGTATTGTGAAAATTAAATTTTAAAATCTTCAAACATTATTTTTTTAAAATTTTTGTTATGTAACACATTAATTTTTCATGATGTATGTATGTAGAATGATACGTTTTTTCAAATGGCATGGTCAAAATCGTATGTCAAAAAGTGTCTTTTTTAAAAAACAAAATCGACGTGCCAGGGGATTTTTTCGAAAACTTCTCAATTTCAAATACATAATAGTAATACAAAGTTTCAATGCAACTTCATTTGAATATTTTCAACAGTTTCTGATAACAAAACCGAGCATTTTTAGAGTTGAATCTGTGGCATGCTTTATATGATTAGAAGAAGTATGTTTTGAATCAAACACGACTCCTAAATCTTTTATTGTATCGCAGCGTTGAAGTATTGCACCATTCAGAGTATAATTATAAACAATTAGGTTGCATTTTCGAGTATAGCTCACTGTTACACATTTATTTACGTTTAACATCAAATAATTATTCTTACACCAGTTTTCCAATTCATACAGTTGTGTTTGTAACAAAAAAACAATCACTAATGCTTATAATTCTTATAAAAAGCTTTAAGTCGTCTGCAAATAATAATTTCAATCACAGATGATTGCATTACTGATCATTTATAAATAATAAAAAGGTAAGGATCCCAAATTTGAGCCTTGAGGTACACCCAGATTGCTCTAAATATTATTGATTCATGTCCACAGTATGTAAGAAACTGTCTTCTGTTGTACAGATATGTTTTGGAAAAGTTGCAAAGATGAGAATTGAAGTCCAAAGTATTTAATTTATTTAAGAAAAGTTTATGGTCAATACGGCCAAAAACCTTCGTAAAGTCGGTGTACACCACATCAACTTCAAGAAACAACTAGACTGTAGGCTAGCTAATGCCCCGACTAGCATTGAATTACACTTGAAACTTCTATAGCAAACAGCCATGGTTAGTCGCCACCGGACATATACTGGTTTTGAGCTTGTGAGCCTCATAAGTCAACCTCAATCAACATTGGCTGTTTACATTCTGTCATAACCGACAAAAGCACATAAGTATGTGAGACGTAGCACGTATCTATATCCAGTGATCACTAGCTACTCAATACTGGACCTGAATACGGCCTCATCAGAAAGCGAACCACTATACTATGTGTGCTATTGCAATTTGCAGGCTATTGCGATATTTACAAAAGCGGTAAAGAAAAACTATTCCTAATGACCTAATAAAAAATGTATAAAAATGTTACTATTTTTTGGTACTCGGGAATTTTCGAGAAATCATGAAATATGAATTATGCAATAAGCGGTAAGAAAAGAACATTATTTAAGGAATTTCGTATTTATATCTACATTGCAACAAATCAAACAATTAAAAAGCCATAAATCACTGCCAATGTCAATTCAAAAATAAAGGTGTATCGCATTTGGAACAATTATCACTACTTCCGGTGTGAAATTTTATTGTTAAATTCGTTATCGCTGTAAACACTATCGTGATATTTATTTTAAAGGGTGGGATACTAGTTTTCAATATAAATATTCCTATAATTAAAGATGTTAACTATTTGTTCCAAAAGTTTACCATTAGTACGTACATTACAATGCTCGGATCTAATTATTGTGTGTGCCTTTTTGTGATCTTCTCGTTGATCAATTACTGTAAGTAAATTATTAAACATTTATAATTTAATTCATTGTCCATTTAGAACTAGTATAATATACTTAATATACATCTATATTTCTTTGTTAACAACATTTGATTAGGTATAATGACTATGATTTGACATTGTTTGGAATATAGTAATGACATTGTCCAATGCATGCTTTTTAAAATTTATTAACGCACTTTATCCTAAATACTTTATGGTAGTATGTAATTAGCTTGCGGAAATTCATTTTTAATCATTTATAGTAAGGTCAGTTAAAATTTATGTTAATAATACTGTGTATCATACTACATACCCAACTTTACTGTACTTATGCTTCAAATAAGTATTTTTAAAATAGAATTTAACCGTATTACTTTACTATTACGTTAAAAGGAACTTAATATTTATATTAGAGGAGATATGGCAACCTCGCAACAAATCATATGGTTCATTAGGTTGGTTATGAAGCGGTCCTCAAAATGTGGGTATTTTTTTAAAAAAATAATATCTGTAAACATTAGAAATGTTTAAAAATAACTTTCATTAGACTGATCTATATGACGAAATACACCAGCAGTTAAAATATTTGTACTTATTTAAGGTTCACTCTGTATATGATAAATCACTTCTCACAATAATTACGAGAAATTCAGCTATGTTTATCTCCGTTGTTACTGTAACTTCTTCTTAATAGACGATTTTTACATTATGTCGTACTAGAATATAAACTATGTATAATAATACTAATTAATATTATTATTAACCTCGACAGTTGTAGATAAAACGTTGTACACAATACATGGGATACATTATTACCGCACTTATGTGATTATATACACTTCACATGGGTATGGTAATGTAATATAATACTTATTGCTTAAATAGCTATTACTACATTTGTTCTTTTTTCAGCCCGTGCTTTGTCATCCCAATGCTACGCGTGCCATGGAGAGTATTGTAATGACCCATTCAATAAGGACAGAGCAATCATAATGTCCTGCTCAAATTCTGCGACGTTGGTTAACGGAAGAAGTGAAGGTCAATCTGGAAACCTTGCAAACGCTGATTTTAAATTTGAAAAGTGGAACTCTCTGGAAGCCAAACTGACCAATTTATTCCGTAGCCTTTTTGGAACCACAGAATACGTCTGCGCAAAGTCGTTGTACTTGAATAGTAAGTTATTATTTTACAAACTAATCCTTTCTCATCAAAATTATGACCATGCCGTATACATATGTATGAATTCCAAATTCAAACCACCCAAACCTTCTGTCAAAACTAAAATTTTTGAGTTGTTACTTGACATTAAAGTATTTACTTGATATATACAGGGTGATTCTTGGTCTATACGCATAAACTTGAGAAAATATAGCTAAGAACAAATACTGAAAGAAAATGTGGTAAACTATTAAATTCAGTTAAATTTATGCTATTGCTTTTAGAATCACCTTGTATATATAATAATTATGCGTAATAATTCATTTGTTTGAAGTAAATTTCTCCAATACTTATTTGTCATTGACCTTGTATAATTCCATTTAATCAGATTTTATTACTTATATATATATATATATATATATATATATATATATATATATATATATATATATATAATGATAACGTATTTTCTCATTATTCGTAAAGTTACACGAAAGATGTAGACGTACAAGTTCTGCTGAATGGACTTCACGTTTTCCAGAATTGAACCTATTGGATTTTTTTTAAGGCTATAGGTACTTACATAAAAAGTTATAATTTTTTCATCTGAAACTGAATAATGTATTAAAATTAGCTTTTAGCCTATATTCTTGCTCTGAAAGAATAGTTCCAAAAAAAAAACTTTCATGACCTACCTCGCAATAATTTTTCGTTGAGTTCTGACCAATTTTAACTCTATCTTAAATTGCATGCATAAGAATGAAATTAAAAATTTTTCTCGAAAACGGTTCATCGTATCAAAAATTACCAAGAGACTTTTTTGTGTAATTTTAATTGGTTCAATCGACAGTGCTTTCGAATTTTGAACAAATTTGCGCTAATGGCTAAATTAAAAATAATTTAATACCTGCAAAATGTAGTCTCTAAATACCTATTAGGGTGTGTCAAATTTCAACTAAGTAGTCCTTACTAATCCAAATAGATCCAAAAATTTGATTCTCTTTCAAACTGTAATACCGTGTATCTGTAAAACAAAGCCGTTGCGGACCCATGTTTATATGAGCTCTTTGTCTTAAAATCAATCATAGATTAACCCCTTAAAGTTTGCACATACTTAATTAACACTCTGTATACAATTTACAGAAATAATCTGTTAAAGTAATAGTACTATCAAAGACATTGTACTATTTACGATTTTATAAAAAACATATAATTCAGTTTTACTGAACAACAACCAAGTTTTCTAACAAAATTGGTAATAATAGTAGTAGTGCAATAAAGAACTTAAAATCAAATAATATTCAAAGTAATAAACATAAACAATGAAACAACACACATTAGACAAAGATATATTTAAGAAGTACTAACAATACCAACATATCGTTCTCTTTCTCTAAAATCATTTGTTAAACACATTAACAGTAATCTTTACAATTGGATTAAATAATTTTGGATGTTGAGGGAATATTTTCGACTTCCAAGGGAATATTCTCGCCTTCGCATAGAATTTATACTTCTTATACTGAAAAAATCTTTTGCACAATCAGCTAAAAGAGAGGATGAAGACAGAAAACAGTGGCCAGTATACGCATTTTGATTAAGCAGTTTTACTAAATTCAAGCCATCAAAATTTCCAAATGTTGACTGAATGGTTACCGCGGTATCTATACCGAGCTTTTATACCATTCGGTGCGTCAAGGTTTGTTAGTTCAGTGTTTAGGATGACTGGTTCAGGCCTGTTATGGATGCTGGTTCAGGTACGCTCCGGTTCACTTGTTTGTTCTTCAGCAAAGGGATTCAAGTATGACTAATCTTCAATCCTTGTTCATATTGTTCGGGTATTCAAGAATCCCCAAAGCCTCCTTTCATGTTAGATTGTAATATCCATTCGTATGAACTACCACTCTAGTGTCTTCTAGTGCGATTCTGTATCTCTTTTTCCAAGCATGTTCAGCAACGGCGGATTTTTAGACCGGTATAACCGTATCTGCCTTTCGTGTTCTTTTTCCTGGTTTATATAGTTTTTCTGGACATTGCCACATATACATTGTCACAGTCGCTGCATGCCACTCAATTGATCTTTCCGGTTGCAGTTGACTTATTTTTCATGTTGGTGTGAAAATAGTCGCCTTTTTGTGTAGTATTTTTGCAATTCTATCTGTCACATTGGGGATGTATGGTAAAGTTTGCAGTGACCTCCTCCTTGGGCCTTATTGTTTGCTCACTCCGAGGTCTAATGGATCTATCGATGTCCTTCTTAGAGTATCCATTTGCTAGGAATACAGATCGGAGCGAATCTATTTCTTCCTGTCGATGATCCTCATCAGCCAACGGAAATGCACGGTGAACTATGTTATTCATGATTGAGCGTTTTTGTGTCGGATGATGAATATATTCCCTACAAGAATTTTTGAATCATATTAACTAGCAACACAACAAGATTAGCTTTACGATGGAAGTGGAGCAAGACAAAGGCTTACCGTTTCTAGACATTCTGGTAAAAAGGAAGTCTTCTGGCGTCTTGGGACACGTCTACAGGAAGAAGACACGTATTAACAGATATCTCCATGGAAAGTCTAATTATCATCCTACACGAAAACGCTCGGTCATGAAGACCGTTGTAGATAAAAAGTTGTATGCAATACTGTTACCACACGTATGTGATTATACGACTACGTACAAACTTCACATGCCTACGGTAATAATGTCTTGATCCCACTTATTCATAAATAATTATTGTAATAAAAATTAGTTTTATTAACTGGCTGTAAATTTCTTACTGACCAGATAAAGCTGCTTCGCCATATATTTGGTACAAAGCAACTACATCTGTTCCTTTTAACACTAAGGAAGTCAAGTGATATACACACAGCACTTCATACCGTTTAGCTTTCCTTTAATCTGGGAATAGATCCATTTCCATTCATCTCCCAAAACAAACGCTTCGCTACAATAAAACCTATAAATAGCCGCACCAAACATAAACGAAAGCTAAAAATTATGAATGACTTCCAATATATATAGCACGCCCATTCATCCCGTTGGAGAAAGTAAGAAACATTTTAATATTCGACTGTCCAGAGTCATGTCATTAGTTCGGCGTTTCGACGATTGAAGTCCGCCGCCGCTCGCGATTTAATTTTAGCTCGTCGAGGAGAGCGGGTGCGTATTATTTTAAGGAAGGCGATACACCTGTTACTAAAACAAACAAATCAGTCGTTTAGCGGCCCGCGGTCAAAGGGAGGCGAGAAGGATAATTACGTGAGTGAAGCCGCCGAAACGTCTCCCACGACTCGCGCGGGATGCCTCACCTGTGTCGGGAATAGTTCGGATATTCGCATTGGCGTACGCATAATACTGCATAAGCAATAATAAAATATAATAGCTTTATTGCCCAACAGAGATATCCGTTTGCAGGGCAAAACTTGTACATTATATAACATCCTCTAAATAATATCAGTAAAAAAATATTATCTATACTAGGTTTAAAATACACAATACAGAAATAACGCTTAAGCTGTATAAAAATTAATATAAACAACCTAATAGATAGTATGTAAAGGCGTTGAATGCGAGGAAGACATACCCTGTATTAAACTTTTTTTGTAAATTGTAAGAATTTGAATTTTGTATTAAAATGACTAAAAATAAAACATTGCCAAAAACTGAAAATGCTTTCGAAGAACAAACAGCATTTATGCCGTTTGGTTTTTAAGAAAATATAACCATCTTGTAGAAGGACATTTTTAGTATCCAAAATGGACTTGTACAACTTTTTTTAGTAGGGCCGCATTTTATAAAAATAAAATCAAATTATCGATGATTGGGACATTATTTAACAATTATTACGTTTTTCGTTACATCGCGCTTGCAAGTCAACGATTTTACTTATGTTCGTAGTTTTTTTATAGCTTATATAAAAAACTACAGTACTTCTCACGGTACACGCCAATTTTTAATAACATAACGCCTCTTCGAAAAAAAAATGTTCCAAAGTCGGCCCAGCAAATTTGTGCATTACAAACTTATATTAATTATTTACTATTGATATGTAGTTATATCGAGCAAATGTAATCAAAACTATAAAAAAGTTTTTTAAAAACAGTTTACGGTGTTACACTTTTCAAGAAATTAACTTTTTGCGCCGTGTACATACTTATGATGCAGAAGATGTTTTCAGAAATAGGACAGCGCATTCAATCGATGAGTTAAAAATATCTATATTTTGCATAATGAGAAAAACATTTTTATTGTATATATTGATTGTGTTTAATATATTTATGACTTTAAAATTAGAAGAACAAATATTTTAGAACAGGTAAATTTTTATATAAAAGAAATATAGTGACTACATTTATTTCAGTGTTTTATGTTCTTTATTATTTTAATATGGAAAATACATATTTCATTTACGGAGAATTTTGTTCAATTTGGAACTTACGAAAAAATGACTTGTTTTAATAAAATCGATTAATTCAATACTGTATCAACTGAGATTATAAGTGACTATATATTTCTTTGAACTCCGGTCCTGCCCGCATTTACCAGTCTCTAAGCCCATCCCATTAAGTGAAACACACGTGGTTGCAGCATTTAAAATATATTCGTTTCTGAAGTTGTAGACGTTCGGCATTTAGCATAGAATTTTGAGTAATTGTTATCAATTCGATATAATTTTGGTAACGTTGCAAAGCTAAAAGACAGACTTACTTCCCTCGTGTAACCAATTTTCGATTTAAGCCTTTATCTTTAAGTAAATAAATTGTAAATATGACGATTTCTTGCACAGTTTACTCATTAAATTTAAATAATTAAAAAGTAATTTTGAAAAAATATTACACAGCAGCCTTAGGAAACAGCTTTGTCTTTCGATTGTTTTTTATTTGAACCGCTATGTTTATTCGCTGTCTAAATAAATGGCCGAGCGTAGAAAATCGGTTTATTTCAAGCGCGTGACGGACCCTTAACACGATAGCGCTATCAAAATGGAAATTAATATTGCAGATATGTTACCGGCGCATTCGCCATATCTTAAATTAATATTTTATAAAAATACATTTCACCAATACAAAAATTAATTAGTTTAAAATGAAGAATTGTATGTCACTGTAAACATAGGCATGGTTGCTTGCCATTCGCTTATAAATAGATGATACCAACTTTCACGTATGAATGCTAATACGTGGCTTAACTTAGGCATTTCATAATTTCTTGAAAGTCTAGTTATCATCTGCAAGAATTAATGCCTTTGTGCTCTTCAGTTCCAATTTAATATAACTGAAATAGCAGCTGCTCTTGCCCTGCCAAGTTGTAAATCATTATAAAACGCCTACGCCGCATCTAAAACTAACCTAATCCAATGTTTAACATTTGTGTTATCGAAATTTAGAAGCACGGTCTTTGTAATTTGCTTATTTGCCTTAATTGCGACTCTAAATAGTGAGGGTATTATTAGAATCGAAAATATACGCAGCTACAAACAGATATTCACGTAAGTATTAAAATATTTTGGATGCGATAATGCCCCAACTACCCACACACATACATATCCATACAGTTACCTATACGTACTCATTCCGGATACGGAAACAAATATTTCAAGAAGTTTCACGATCATGGAAGAAGCTTTTTCAGTCAATGTTATGGAAATGTGTCGTAAATACACCAATCTGCGAACTAAAAATACCAGTGGGAGATTTTCCTTGCGATATGTGGCTGGAAAATATAAACAACATGTAGGCATCAACACAATTTCAAAAACATTTTCAAAAGTGGCTGCATTTCTTGGGCTCCCTGATACAGACAGTTTTACCGGACATAGAATGAGGCGTTCTTCGGCAACATTACTGGCCAATGCTGGGGGTGATATTAGCACTGTGAAGCGTCATGGTGGTTCGAAATCATTACGATAGCGGAAAGTTATATCCAGGTCCTACCTGGCGGAGTTGTGGGTCCCTCTAGTCCTTCAGAAACTCCTTATCGAGTGAATTTAAATAATCCCCGTCAAAATGACAAGATCGTTCTTGAAATAAATGTTAATAATTCTAAATAAAATGTTATAAAATCGAAGCGTGGTATTATCAATTCTAATTCACTAGTGTATTTTAAGCCTTTAATCGATGGAAAACTTAATGCAGGGTTAATTAATAAGTACAATTTTAATCATGTGCTCAGGAAGGCCTAAAAGACAATAAAAAAGATATTCCAGAATTTTAGCTAGATATTTAAAATATGGGGTAAACCCCCTTTTCCTACAGAAAGTCAGCGCCTATGATAAGTATCGACTTAAATGGCTTAGATCCATAGATAAGCTTATATACAGGGTGTTTCAAAACAAAGGCGAAAAATTTCAGGGGATAAAAGGTAGTTTGTTATATAAACAATGGGTCACAAGTCAACCATTAGGGAGATATCGCGTTGCAAATATGGCGGAAGAAAGAATGTTTTTATTGTTTTTCTCGGAAAAGAAAATCGTGGAAATGGTAAAATTTTGTGGAAGTGTTACCATCATCAAAAGACACTTGTGACATATTTTTCACTTTTTGGAAATCCTTGGAAAGGGTTAAAATAAACTACCCCTTTCATTTTTTTTAACTATACCTTCAAAAAACTTCCTTAACGACGTAGAAAAAAATAAATTAGGTTAAGCCGATTTATTTAGAAACTTTTTTCTCTATTATATTTTTTTGATAAAAGTAACTGTTTCGACGTTAAAAAATAAAATGTAAAGTATTGCACGTCGGGAAGAGGCAGTTTTACTACACCCATTATTAGGAAATACTAGTTGGCTGCTGTCAATTTCCAGATGTTTCCATTGCTGCTTTGACAGATAGCAAATGGTTTGTACTTTCCGATGTCGGCATGTATCAAAACTTCTTTTTTTGAATTTTCCGGATTCACATAGCCTTCTGCATAAAGGCGACAAGCATGTAAGGAATTTCCATTTGCCCGGCCGTACATAAAGTGCATGTCTGTCATTTCTGCATTTGTGAAAATAACCATTTTTGTTGTATTAACTTAGTATTGAATCCCAACGTACTCCGCAATCAAACACATCATACAACGAAAGGCAAATTATCCCGTAAACCACTCTCAAAATGTTAAAATAGTACAAACCATTTGCCATCTGTCAAAGCAACAATGGAAACATCCTGAAATTGACAGCAGCCAACTAGTTTTTCGTAATAATGGGTGTAGTAAAACTGCCTCTTCCCGATGTGCAATACTTTAAATTTTATTTTTTAACGTCGAAACGGGTAATGTTATCAAAAAAATATAAGAGAGAAAAAAGTTTCTAAATGAATCGGCTTAACATAATTTATTTTTTTCTACGTCGTTACTGAAGTTTTTTGAAAGTATAATTAAAAAAACTGAAAGGGGTAGTTAATTTCAACCCTTTCCAATTATTTTCAAAAAGTGAAAAAATATGTCACAAGTGTCTTTTGATGATGGTAACATTTCCACAAAATTTTACCATTCCCACGCTTTTTGTTTCTGAGAAAAACAATAAAAACACTTTTTCTTCCGCCATCTTTGCAACGCGATATCTCCCTAATGGTTGACTTGTGACCCAACATTTATATAACAAACTACCTTTTATTTTCAACAAGGAATCACCCTCCCCCCCAAATTTTTCGCCTTTGTTTCGAAACACCCTGCATATCTGTCAACAATATCTACTACCATACGATCGTTTTTTTACAGCATTCATAAATGCTGAAACGACAAAAATTAACATTCTTATTAGTAATAATACCTGATAGATAGGTAGATAAAAGTTAATCCAGTTATCTCCACTATTTTGCATTCGTTTTTCATTATTTCGTTACAATCTGGCAATACTACAACATTTTCATTCATTATAACCACTCACTACCGATAAAACACACTTCCCGCAGGTACAGCTAGATAAAATGCCTATTTATTATAACAAAATCGAACGAAAAGAATAGATAATAGAAAACTGTTAATGATACCCGCAGCAGTCTTGTCCCATAACCTAGAAAACCACACCGGCGAACTATATTGAGAGAAAGTATCTGCACCCAAACAAATTTCTTTATTTAATATAACTATCAAACGTTTAAAAATTAAAAAAGGCACTACAAACTGAAGAAGAACACAAAACAACAACGTAACACATGGTAAACACAAGAATTAAATTATAACATGACTGGAAATTTTACAGTCGTGTTGCCTACGTTACCTACTTGATTCTGTAAACGTTTGGCGGACAGATTGCATAGGCGGCGTTAAATAAGGATTTAATATAATTTCGAAAATAAAAAATTTTGCGCTTTATAAATAAGTCTGGAATTTTTTTGAACGGCGATTCCGTAAATTCTTAACTTTCTCTATCCTCTCTTAAAATATTTGTACTTAGTCATAGTAACCCTGTATAGTTGTCGTGGAAAAAAAATTAATCTACCATAAATATAAATCATTAAACTAAAATAATCTCAGTATGTTCTTTGATACCAAATATCTAGGTAGGTAAATGAATTTGAGTTTTGAAAAATCATTTAATGATTCCATTATGTTAGGTATGTCATTTTTCCTTAGCAAATTTAGTTGGATTAATTTTTATTTTAGATATGTACACAGTAAAATCAATATAATAGGGTACTACGGCATTATTAATTATAAAAACTCTCCGTATTCCATTAGACTTAATTTCTACCTGTACGCTTCTCACAAACACTTTTCTACTAAAATCTGTGGAGAGACATAAGCGGCAATATCCAAAAGAAGGAAAGATGAGTCAACTTGACGTGTCTGCCGCCCTAACTAGACGACCAATCCAAGAAAAATTGATAGCTGTGACTGATCCTATACAAGATGCCATAAATTCCATTATGCCAACCCGAAATAAGATGTTGTCACATGAAATTTAGAAAATTCAGGGCTTTGACCAAATCGACAAAGGAATCTGATCCGTCTTCTTATTGTGACAGTGTTCATTCCTGCATAGAACATTTGGTTTTGGCTTATCTAAACAACACTGTTCGGTACTGTTCAAAAGGTGATAAGGAAATAAAGGAACACGAGGAAAGCTTTTAATTTGTAGTAAATAAACTGCGATGATCAATAAATTTAGAGTACAAGAAATAATGGAATTATATCAACCAAAACATAATTGATTTTTCAGTTCATTTTTTTTTCTCTGATCAACAGTAATAAAATTGTGACATAGTTTGTGTCCCATATCTACCTGGTTTTCTTAGAGCTGTTCTAACTGCACAGGATAAAACTTGAAATTATTATACTACGTGACAAAGAAAGGTAAGCACCCATTAAATATCATTTTATTTTGATAATTTTTTGCATGTTCTTCTCTCGGTGAAAGTAATGATTAAATTTTCAGGTTTATCTATTCCGTTTTTTTTTTTTTTTTTTTTGGAGTTTGCATAGGTCATACTTTAATTACATAGCATTCTGTTTTAAAAATTTCTGCTCCCATTTGTGTCGCAGATATTGCGAACCTTGTTGCAAATGACATTTTTTATAGCTGATCATACCTAGAGTACGTAGATTTGGGCAGACTGCCCAGCTTATTGACTTTGAGAGGGGGCGGATTGTTAGGTTGCACGAAGCAGGTTTGTCGGTGAGAGAAATTTGCAGAAGGACTAATAGATAGAAAGACACCGGTTGTCGTAAAGAAATCACAGAGTGTGAAGGTTGTCGATGGCGAATTTTAGCTCTTAGAGACCGATTTAGGAGCAGCCGAGCTATTACAAAGTGGTCTGAAGAACATGAGGGGATGGTCAGTATGCGTATAATATATCGCCAAATACGTTTTGATTTTTTGTCTTATCATCCACATTGGGTGTTGCCTCTCACTCATCAATATCGAACTAACCGCTTACAATGGTCTAGAGAGAAGATTCAGTGGCACCAAGAATGGAATCAGGGTGCTTTTAAGTGACGATTTCTGTTACTGCTTTTGGATGAGCGATGGCCGTACAAACAAGTACAAGAAACTAAAATTTATTTGACCCAATCGTTACATTTTAATCCAAAGATGATCTGGTATCTACCATTTGTGATATTTACTGTTCGACAAACAGTCGATCGAACGTTGTCTGTGGATACCTACTTGACGAAGAGGCAAAATATTTTGGAGGAAGAAAGCGTGAGTCTTCTTAAATTTGTTTTTCTCTTCAGTAACTCATCTGAAACCACTTTCAAATTAATTAAGTGCAATAAGACTTATTTTTCAGCTAAGAAACATTGAATTATAGTTTGAATGGAAGAGGTAGTAGATTTGAGACGCAAAGAATTAATTTTGTCTATGTTAGATCGAAGTTCAAGGCAGTCGTTAATATCTGATAGATGTAGATAGAATCTAAGATCGCCTGCAAAAGAAGATTCTTGCAGTTCAGATTGAGAACATAATGATGTTTATAACCATAATTAGAAATAAAAGAGCCAAGGATCTCCATTGCTATCACCTATCGATTGGAAGCCATGGGGTACTCCGTCCACTAGCTTTCTTTGCCATAAATAAGAAATGAAGAAACAATGAAATGAATTAGTTAAACCTATACATAGAATAACAATCACACAAAATTATTTTGAAAATTTTGGAAGCATAACAGTTAAATTATGAATACTTTACTCTTTGAACTTAAATACTTAAATACTTACAATACAATCAAATCTCCTACAATTCCTATCAATGAAGTCATATGCATGTTCTCTGATACCAAACATCTAGGTATGCTAATGAACAATTCCACAAACAAAGCTCCATTCAATAATTATCTAAAGAAAATAATATAATTTACTAACCTGCTAATGAAACACTCTATAAATATCTAACTTCACTTTTTGGCAGTGCGAACACGACAAATTCAACCACAATAGATGAGATCTGACCTATTTCTGCATTTTTAAGAGATTTGATTTATATTAGCTTAAAATACCTTTCTAAAACAGTAAAAAAATGTTACAAAAGCTAATAATAAGGAATATATGGATAGATATTGTGGGTGTAATTCAACGCAGGTTGGGGCTTTTGTCCACTGAGTAGTTAGTTTCACACAATACCTAAAAATATATAAAAACTTTTACATAAAAGGTGAACATTTTTCAAGTAGGTATTGTCATATTTAATTCATTGACAGGATGTCACTTTTTGTCATTGTCGATATTTAACTTCAAATAATTTTAATTTTTATAATAATTTTTATAGTTAGATATTTGATTCAACTTAAAGGAGACCACCTAAAGAAGCAATCCTAAAAATGTAGAAATAGGTCAGATCTCATCTATTGTGGCTGAAATTGTCGTGTTCCCACTGCCAAAAAGTGAAGTTAGATATTTATAGAGTGTTTCATTAGTAGGTTAGTAAGTTATATTATTTTCTTTAGATAATTATTGAATAGAGCTTTGTCTGTGGAATTGTTCATTAGCATACCTAGATGTTTGGTATCAGAGAACATACATATGACTTCATTGATAGGAATTGTAGGAGATTTGATTTATATTAGCTTAAAATACCTTTCTAAAACAGTAAAAATATGTTACAAAAGCTAATAATAAGGAATATATGGGTAGATATTGTGGGTGTAATTCAACGCAGGTTGGGGCTTTTGTCCACTGAGTAGTTAGTTTCACACAATATTATTAATACCTAAAAATATATAAAATTACTAAAAGTACTTATTCCTACATAAATTTTTAATGTACATGTAAATGAATACTATATAAACCATACCATTAGCTACGCTGGAAGAAATAATTTATTGCGCTATTAGACGTAGTACATGTTTTAAAGCCTGCATCGTTAAAATGTCATGCTTTTAATATCGGAGATATCTATATAGCGACCGATTTATTTTGACAGCGAAACTCATTAGAGGCGGAATTAATATTATATTTATTTAAAATAATGATCCCCAATTACACTTCCAATAAATGCCGTGTATTACAAGTAATTTATGAAACGGCATACGCAGGAAATCAAGAAAAACATTGTTGTGAAACAGCTGCCAACATAAATATCAGTATAATGATTGCTAGATGTAGCATTTTATTTCGTCGTAAATCTACTATGTTTGTACCAAAAGTTCATCGACAGTTTTAAGGTAGCTTTTAACATTTAATGTGCCATTCGTATTATTAGTTTTTTATACCTCAAAAAGAGTTACAGTTTTTCATTCCTGAAACTGTCAATATTTAATTTTTAGCCAATTTCATTGCACGCTACTAAAACAATATTGGAACACGTGTTTTTCACGTCAAATATTAAATTAACTAAGGTATGTAGTTTTAATTTCAACTTATTTTCGTATAAACAACATTTTCCAGTACTCCACCACTATTCTTCTTCTCTAAAAGTTAATGTTTGCATGTCTCTCATTCTTAATTCAATTACTGCCTGTACCAACCTTCTACATGTTGATTTAGTACAAGGAAATATTAGAAGAGATGTTTATTTTGTCATTTTAGCCATTTAATTCCATTTCTGCATGAATAAATAACAAATTCAAAATACACTTCAAATTAACTAGTTTAACCGTTAGTTTGTTTAAAAGTTCTTTGTGGTTCCAATATTGTGTATTATTTTTAAATTTTGCGCAATTTGGATCATAAGCACGAACATACTGCATAAGCAGGATTAAATAAAAACTTGCATAAGTTTAAGGTAAATGATTACACGTACGATTTATACAGAGTGTAACAAAAAAGCAGGTCATTCCGTTAACTGCGTATTTTTGGCTATAAGATATGACGATTTAACGCTACTTACCTATAATTATAACTAAGTATAAAAATTTTAACCACGTACTCAGGGAGGCCTAAAAGGCAATACAATAATTATTTCGTTTCAAAAAAAAAAAAAAAAAAAAAATGGGGCAAACCTCGATTTTCCTTCGGAACATTATTCTCATTATATGTATCAAAGTAGAATAATATTATTCTCTTAGCTTCTGTACACAAATATGATTTTTTCATTTTATCTAATTTAATTTTGAAGATAAGAATATGTAAAATTATTTTATTTATACTAAATTTCAAGTTTCGACTTATTTAGTAAGTTATGTGATACTAAAATAAAATGTAAAATTTGTATTAGGTATATTAAAGCCGACGATGTCATGAAAATTAAATGACAACAAACAGAAAATGGTTAAATTTAGCGACAAGCGTTTAGAATAAAGTACGGATTTGTTTTTCAAAGCAATTCATTGAAAACATTCTAAAAATTTGAATAATTTTTAATTCAAAACTTTCAATTTGACATCCTGTGTCGTTTGGACTAAGATAAGTTGAGTAAATTGCATTATTTCGTCGCTTGCAAGAACCTGCTTATTAACCTCATCTGGATACCAAGTGTCGTTTTCGTCTCCGTCGAACAACTATGTTATGAAATTTGCAAGAACCCTTCATCTGTATGGTAATGGATTATTCGGGCTCTTTTTGAGGTTGATATAGTACCAGCCTTGTCAGTTTTCCAGTCTTATTCTAATAAAAAAAGACAGGAAATTCGAGCCGTGTAAACCTATCTCTTAAACCCTTTTCCGAATGCCTGTATAAACTGCCGTACTTGCACAAAGTACTCATATAGTGCAAAAAATACATGAACACAACCTGATTTGTTCAGGGTGGATGGAGGGCTGTCTGCAACCAAAAAATTACACTAGATACACTTGTGCGTTTTTTGCCATGGGGGTAATTTCTTATTTTCTTTGTTTTTGGAATTTTTTGTCCAACTTGTACATAATAATATATTAACTTTTTTACATATTTGACGCTTCACCGTCCATTAAATGAAAAAAAAAACGATATTTATTTATTATGATTCAGTAAAGATACAAACAAAAGGCTTAGGAACTAGTTTTTGCAGGATTCTTAGAGAACTGTCTCCTGAGTGGATGCCAAAAAAAGAACAGATTTGCGCAATAAGGGTGGTGGTATGTGTGGTAAGGAAATGAGTTCAATTAACAATTCACAGTACTGAACACAAAGTTACTTGGATATTACATCCCAATGGTTCAAATTAGCGTACCGTATCAGAATACCTATTTAATTTGAACATTTGAATATGCTTAAATGTTTTTAAAACAATGGACCCTCCGGAACAGAATTTTGAAAGACACAATAATAATAAACCACCCCAATTGCGCAAAACAACGAAGAGGTTGGACTGTGCTTTTTTTGATGGAGACTCAGAAGAGTGCTTGAAGAAACCTGCAAAAACCAGCTGGTCAGCCTTTTGTTGTGTCTTTACTGAACCATAATAAGTATAGTAAATAAAAGCAAAATAGCAAAAAACCACAAAGGTGTCGAGAGTGATTTTTTGGTTGAAGACAGCCATTTGATTCACTCTGAAAAAATCAGCTTGTCGCAGCAGAGTGATGGAGACTTCGGATTTTTCCGTCACTGGCACTGAAGGTATTAAAGGATGATCAAGTTTAACCCCTTTATTTATTTTTAATGACATTTATGCACTTTAAACAATGAACATTCAATTATTTTCCAAAGACTACTTGATCCTTCCACCGCTAATGTAATTTTTAGGTGGTATTTCTTTTGCGACCCTTTAGGACGATATTGCTTATAACTTTTAAAACGGAAATTAATACAGAAATAATTATCTAATAAAAGTTTGTTAGAAAAACGAGAGCTCATACTCTCATAAAGTACCAAATAGGTAAACGGAATTACGAGTTACGCTTTACTAAAATTTTTATTTCTACTTTCAGATATCTATCAAACAAATATGACCATTAGAAGCTGCATGCCGAAAAATTTCAAGGGTATGGATACATGTACATACTTATCGAACATTGTAAGTGGATATGGAAAAGTGAGGACGTGCTCTTTCTGCGATACTGATCTCTGCAACAGTGGAATAAGTCTGAAGATGTCGGTGTTAACAGCATTAGTCGCCAGTGTTTTGAAAATTATGTTTTAATGGACTACTAAATATTACCATAAAACGAAAAAGGGAACATAAGAGATGCAAATAATTGTACATAGAAACTTCTTATCGTCCTTTTTCCTGTACAGGGTGTTAATTAAGTATGTGCACAAACTTTAAAGGGTTAATCTGTGATTGATTTTAAGACAAAAAGTTCATATAAATATGGGTCCGCAACGGCTTTATTTTCCAGAAACAGGTTGCTAAAATTTGAAACAAAAATCAAATTGTAGTCTATTTTCTGAGTACTAAGAGCTACTTAGTTGATACTTGGCACACCCTAACAGATATTTAGATACTACATTTTGCTGGTATTACTTAATTAACATCCTGTATATTGTCTTAAGCTGCGTTCAGACTAAATGAGCGAGCAAGAGTAACAACATATTTTCCACGAATGCTTACATGGTGGGGAATGTAGGCCTAACTTTTGTTCTGTTTTTACATGACATTTCTCTTCTACGGTTTTCGGGATACCTTTTACGCGTTTATAGATAATATTTATAGTCTATTAAAATAAACCGCATATTTTTATCATTATTCTTTAAGGAGTTACTGAGCGAAAACTATGGATTTGTTCCAACACAGCAAGAATCGATTCCGAACCGTCCAGAATTAGTCAGTCAGTTCAGTTGTTAATGTAGTCTCGCCGAATGCGACGTAAGACGGTGTTGGTCAAACATTTCTCACGGTACTGAACCAGTTCTCGACGGTTGTTGGAACAGATCTTATATATCGTTTGATAGAGCTCTCACCGTAAGCCTTAATATACATCGCAGTAATCCATTAAAAATGCTATCACGCTTTTCAACAAATATATAAATTATCCATAAGGCAGTAAATGAAAGATACGAAATTAGGTATTTTTAACTAATAAAGCATAGAAGTTACGAAAAAAGGAGTCGAGAACACTTTTCACGTCTATGACAGTAATACGATATATTTATAAGAATAGTTAAATTCTTATAAACGTATTCCTCATGTTTTGTTATTAGGCCTTTAGTAATATTTTTTAATAGAATTATTCATTTGTTAAAAATCATATTCCTGATTAAAAATGTTTAATTATACAGGGTGTATGTGAAAGGTTGGGAAATCTCGGAGCTGGAGATACTGGTGACCAAAAAAAGTCGATTGAGCCAAATATGCCTTACCTGAATGTTGCTGGTTTCAAAAATACAGGGCGTTCAATGCTAAAATTTTATTTTGAAATATCTCAGTAACTTTGAAACCTATCGAAGTAAAAAAGAAATTGGTACAATTATGTTTTTTGGCACGACAAATAAGAATTGTTAACTAATTTTGACGTCACTAGTAGAGGGCGCCAAAATTCGCTCTCGCTCGCTCATTTGATCTGAACGCAGCTTCAAACTTTACTTATTGAGTACATTTTATATTATATATACACACCTGTTGTTAAACATTTATTCACCACCTATAGTAAACCTATATTTTACTGATACCTCTAATTCCTTGTTATTATTTATTCACACAACTTCATCTCTCACTGAACTTAAATCATCATAATTAAGCTTCATCCTCAACGAGCAGGCTTATCGGTTGACAGTGTAATACTACTTATTTATGTATATCAAATTAACGTGGAAATTTATCGATATACACACAATACAATAAAAATTATGCACCTCCAGATCCCCCCCTGTGATTAATCATAGTTATCTGCCGGTCGTCACGATCCCAAGATATAAATTGTGGAATTGTACCTACTAAAGGTAAGATTAAAGAAGTTTCATACGATACCTAACAGTTTTATGACACCCTGGCACGACAGGGTGATTTATTATAGAAGCGTATCTCTCTGATTCAAAGTTTTAAGTTTCATATACTTTAAAGATACTTTTTGTTTGAAGAAGTGATTCGGTGATTATCTGGTAGATATAGTTTTAATTAGCATTTTTAATATACACAGAAAATATATGTTATAGAGGGTTAACTATGATTAAGTACAAAAATTTTAACCACGTGCTCAGGAAGGTCTAAAAGACAATAAAAATATTCCAGAATTTTAACTCGATATTTAAAAAATGGAGCAAAACCCTCATGTCCTACGGAATGTCGGCGCCTATGATAAGCATCGACTGAGGTGGCTTAGATCCATATATATGTGTCAACAATATCAACTACCATGCCGCCGTTTTTGTGCAGAAATGACAAAAATTAACATTCTTATTAGTAATAATACCTGATAGATAGGTAACAGTTAATCCAGTTAGCTGCAGTATTTTCCATTCGTTTTTCATTATTTCATTACAAATTGGCAAAGTTAAATTTTCACTAATTTCATCATTCATTTCTCTACAGATAAGAAAATCGAACGAAAGAAATAGGTAGGTGCTAATAGGTAATAGAAAACTTTTAATGCACCGGAGGCAGTCTTGTCCCATAACCTAGATAAACAAACCAGCGAACTATATTGTGGGAAATGTCTGCACCCGACACAAATTTCTTTATTTAATAACTATAAAACGTTAAAAAATTAAAAAAGGGACTGAAAACTGAAGAAGAACACAAAACTACAACATAAACACAGGAATGAAATTATAACATGAGAGCGAATTTTACCATCGTGGTGTTGGTTGCCTGCTCTGTAAACGTAAAACGTGCGGCAGACGGTTACTTTTTATGGATAAAATTTACGTTTTCTAACATTCAATCGTCATTTACTCGAAAACTTTCCTATGTAAGAGGGCAAAATTTTAGTACTGTCTGATAGAGAATTAAACGATCTTTCAGAATCAAGGAAAAAAATATGGTGTTGCCATTTAAAAAAAAATCGATGATGTCATTACTCGAAAACAAATGACATTTGAAAATCGCATTTTACGCTAAAATATGTATTTTTTAAATTAAAAATAGACCTGTTCGAGGATTTTTCCCAAAAAATAATTGTTTCGTTTTTATTGAATTTATTCCATACTTTTGGCGCATACTTTATAACTATACCTTATTTTATGTTTGCATTGGAGTCGATGTTTGTACATACTTTGCATGTGACAATTGAATTGAAGAAAGAAAAACATAACTTTTTTTTTAGGATACTATCGGCTAGCAGGCGAAGCTGAAGAAACAAACGGAAATCAATAACTGAAACGTGAATCTTGATAACGTCAGTTGAACACCGCATTACAAACCGGTCTCTATATTATAAAATACTAAAAATACCTACATAATTCCTCCACTAATGGCTCGTATATTTTATCGTTAGTCCTTTTTGTTCCTATCTTCAAGTGGCAATCACAGATGCCATCGTTCAGTGGCTTTTAGACTTCTAAAGTTTCTAGATTTCAGTAATTTATCGTAAATGATTGAAAATTTGTTGTTTTATCTTATTGTAAGCTTCATGTACTCTTGAATACCGAAAATATTCTTATATGTACAGGGTGTACAGAATATAAGTGTCGATACTAAAGGGGTTTGTATATCAGACCAAAGGCAATAAAAAAAACTCTTATGAAGAAAATATCTAAAACGAATAGCTTTAATTTACAAATACATTTCAAAAATAAAAATACAACTGCAATAAAATGCAACACTGTGTTACGAAATTACAAAATAATATACAATTAAGGATAAGTAAAAGCTACTGTAAAGGAATTTGTTTGTAGTTTGCTTTTTATATCAGCATTAATGAAGGAAACAATTGAAATTTCTCAGTAAATTCTTAAAACTGTAACATACGAAGACATACTAATCTATCATCTATTGCTGTTAACCTGAAATTATTATTAGTCATAGTAGTATTGTGCGTTTTTATGTGCTTGCTTGATATTTATGAGTGTTCATAAACAAAAAATGAAACAATTTATAGTAACCATCACCAGCTGCATGACATGTTGATTTATGGCGAATCTGGGTCGAAACTCTTTGGAGATACGAAACGTTTGTACGCGCTTCTCACAAGAAACAGAAGTGATTTCGTATACTTATAACTATTATTCTGTGCTGGGAAAAAAGCTCTAAGAACACCAGTCACAGTAAATACCTATGTTTCGTCACGTTTCGTGACGTCACATATTCAAGGCCTGTTTACTGTCATAATTATGTTACAGTAAGTAAGATATGTTTTGTTTGGCATAATTTATCATGCAGCAAAATAAAGCCACTTATATCCCAGACACCTTGTATATTTTAGTAGGTGTTGCAGTTAAGAGCTAAATAATAAATAATTACTAATGATAATGTGATCAATCAAAACGCATAAAAATTATAATTTCTTGATGATTTTTTGAGATTCCAAAATTTTGTGATAGATTTCCCTATACCATATCTGTCCCAAGATTTGTTACATTACAATATTTTTTATGTATTTCTCTGTTAAGAGAAGTATTTAAGACATTTCTTCACTTGAATTCGACAAATGTTATTTGTTAGTTTTGGACCAACTATTTTAAAATATTTCTCTTTAAATATTTTAAATAAATTTTTAAAATGTGTTTCCACCAATAGCAAAACCGAATTAAGCTCAATTGAGCAACTGATCACATAACACTTACAAATATAATGGAAAGTCCATGGTTTATTTTGAAAGTGTTTTTGGTATGCAGCCAGAAATACACTAAATATTAGTTAGGCACATATCCATTGTAGGGCGCTAGTATCTCAAAATTCTGTGATTTGATTGGACGATTACTAATGTTACTAACAACAATGTTTGTTTTTGATGTTTGATTCTTTTGACGTGCTTTTGACGCATAAGAAGCTCGCGCTCTCAATTTTATGCATTTTAACTTATCTAGGATTTTATAGTGGTATAATTTTATGGTGAAAAGGAAGTGTTTTGTGAATTAATTGCTTTGTAGTGTTCTTAAATGCCTGATAAAAACAATGGAATTGGAAAAAAATGTAAATTTACAAAGCCGATGGTAGCAAATGTAATGGTAAAATAGTTTTGAGATTTACTTTGATATTCTTATTAGCCTTGCTTTGAAACCTTAACTTTATATACGATTACATGTAAGAGTTATGTTAATTATGGCATTAAAAAATATATATTTTAGTTTAGTGCTACATCATTACTACTATCAGCTTTCTACATGCATGTTTCTTTTTTTTAATTTCATTGATACAAGATGAGTTGGGAGGAACACGCCAAACTTCAGGAATAGATGCTACACGCAAAAAATAATAAGAAAAAACTCAAATGTTACATAATTTTTACTTGTTTTCAAAGCACTAATTCGACGTCAATCAAAACAGCTACAGACGGCCTTCGTTGACAAAGCAGAAAGTGTTTAAAGGTCAATGGTGTTTTTGAACATTTAATCATTACGAATGCTATGATTAGTAGAATATCAATAAATATATTTGTTTTATTGAAATGAATGAAAATCGCATGACAGCATCTGAGTTTTTTCTTATTATTTTGACGTGTAGAATTAATTCCTGGAATTTGGTGCGTTTCTTCCGACCCATCCTGTATATTTTTAAAATAGTGTTGATGAGGTATAGTGTTTATCCTATATGTGGTGCTGTGGTCAATAAAGTTAATAAAGAGATCTATAAATTGCATAATTTGTTAGGTACATATCCGTTAGATGGCGCTGTTTGCAATATGCAAATTCTCCAACAAAATTTCACCCATACAGTTTCCATTATATTTTAAGTGTTATGTGCAACTGATTTCATTTGGTTTATCTGCCATTTGACAGAGAACTTCAACTTGCAAATTTGTATAATGTATATTGAGGTTATGTCCATTTTGTGTATTTATTAGTGTTCAATCTTGAACAAGTGAGATTATCTATACTTTTATAACCTTTTTGTTTTAATATATGGTTACAAACGTCGATGTTATGTGTTTAGTGCTAATAAAGTTAACGGCATATTCATATTAGTAGAACTGTTGTTCAAGTTTTATCTGATTTAATTAAACTTATGTTAAAATCCAGAGCGGTTAAAATGTAACTTAATCTTCTACATACAACATTTACCACATGATATTTCTTAAATAAGTATCCTTAGTGAATAAGAATGTTGTTTTGTTGATTTTATTTTGCCTCTTAAGTCCCTTTTCCTTAAGATCGAATTTTACAGGTAAGTTTTCGCGTCAATTTTCTTATGCCACTTGTAATGCTGGTTGCCTAATTAGTGACGTCACCATTAATGCCGTCTATTAATAATAAAGTTATTGTAGAGAAGCTAAACTAAAATTGTAACTAACACCCTGTATCTTGAAAACTACCAAATTCTGTACTAAAATAACTTGAATTAGGTCATCATTTCGACCCTAGGCATAAATGATCTCGTATTACATTTTGTATTGCATTTGTTGTAAATACTTGAAATTATTACAAAATCTAAGATGGATGAGACAACTTCGCCGTAGAAAAGGAAAACTATTAATCATCAAAGCCCACGCTTGGAAAAAATGAACGGACGGTGCGTGTAACACACTGCAGCATCCGGCGTAAGACAAAGCTGCGTTAAAGGCGCCTGTCAACTTTTGACAAAAGCTAATGACTGCCAACGTATATGTACGTATCAATGCGATGAACAGACGGCAAATATTAAAAATTACGTTGAGCAATAATGTGTTACCCATGTGGTTTTGTTTATATAACAAAATTTGTATAGTAATTATCTTCACAACCTGAAAGATGTACCCCTTATTTATCTTATTTAAATAATAATTATTTCAAAATAAAATTGTACATATTATACAGGGTGTTTCTAAAATAGGAACTTTATACGAAAAACTGTTAAAAAATTATTAATATATCCAAAAAATTTAAAAATATATGAAAAATTTTACGGTTCTTCTTCGCCCTCCAAACGAGTCATGTATATCCTACAAAGTTTGTCTATTTATTCTCCACCGTTTTGTCAATAACAGGAAAAAAAACAGTTTAATTTGTATTCCTGTTTAAGAGTATGTAATCTCCTAATGGTATGTTTTAGGCCACACATTAATACAAAAATTTTGTCTTATTTTAATGAGTTCTATATGCGGTAGAAGTTTAAAACCCTATTTTAAAAACACCCTGTATACAAAACAAAATAAGTCGACACTGGTTATTATATTAGCAGTACTTCACAGTCTACCTAACACTGACAATTTGTAGTAGGAGGATCTCAAATTCTTATTCCATAAAATCAAATCTACATACATTGCGAAACACTCAACTGAAGCAGCGAATCACTGGCAAACCAGTCAGCGATATTAAACAGGCAGTAAGAAAAGCGTCGGCAGAAGTGGAAGCGAAGTTCTTTAGGTAGGTGTGTATACTCCCTCTTGCATTCTAAAGCTGTATCTATCTTATTTTGTTTGATTTCTGTTTATTGAATTTCAGACATAAAAAGTAGAATACTATGAAGCAAACCGGCATTTCCACAGTCTGACAACGTTGAAAATGTATTTCATTCTAAGACTACCTTAACAGAATAGTGTCTTTCTTATTGTAAACAAACATTTTGATATTTCACAATACAGGTTATCCCCGATTTTTCGTTTTTTAGTGATAGATCATGAAAAAATAATAAGGATCTTTAACATCCTTCTCTATACATTTTTAAAAATTATAGTCAATCATTTATTAAAATAAATAAAATAACGATTTGTTAACAACTCAATTTAAATGGTGCCGAAGTGACATGAACTTTAGTCAATGCAACGGTATAGCATTGATTTCTCAGAAACGTCTTCACCGAATTTGCATGTCATTATTTATTTTACCTCAAGCTTTTCGAATACGATGTAGGTAATAGATTTTCTCCATTATACAACAGAGCTGCATACACTTTTTTTAAAAATCCTAAACGAACAAATTCTAATGGATTGAGATCCGGTGGTCGAACTGGCCAAGCAACTGGATAACTGGAATTGTTATAGAAAAAAAACCATATTGTTATTTCATGCTCTATTATTTTTCAAAATTAAGAACGAATACGGAGTATATGTATTTACATACATAGCTTCTTGTAGATCAGGGGAGGGACAAAGGGGCAAATTTCCGGGATCCACAGATCTTTTAAGGGCCCAGGTCCAGGCCCGCTTAAGTATAATTTTGCACATACACATTTTTATCACATTTTTATTACAATTTTTAAATTTACCAAATTATTTTATTGTTTCATGAATTGTATAAAATTCATTCAAAATATAACAACAATGTCAGGAAAAACTTAAGTACTTCGCAAGCATTACATGTTATTTTGAAATAAAAATGATGAATTATTTTTTATTTCAAGAATGTATTAAGGTCGCCATATTTGTCGCCGTAAAATTATCAAATTTATGGTGTTTTCAAATACTGAAATTTTCGAAAAATAAAACATGCAAAGCAAAATTCTCTTTTCTTAATCTTAATAAAAATATCACGATATAAATAAGCCACCTATGACTGATTTTTTTAAATATTTGATAAAATACGGTTCGTCTCTGCCCCTTAATAGATTTTTGTGTAGTTGATCATTTGTTTTTTTAACTTAATGTTTGTTAGTTAGTATATGGTGTGAATAAAGCCATTATAACAATATTTTAAAAGAATATTTGTCTCAGTGTGATTTAAATAAAATAAATAGATTTTCCTGTTACATCATACATTGCATATGGAAGTAAATATTGGGAAAAACTTTATATTACAAAAAAATATTCAAAATTTTACGATGTTTCAGACCAACCACATTCTCAAGTTCCAGGAATCAAAACATTTTTTAGTATCGCTACGTATCTATACAAAAAGATTCAAACTAACAATTCTAACTGCAATTTGAAGCTATTCGAGGGATCTAACAACCTCAGTTTCCCGAACTAAAATTACCATTAACTTCATATCCGATATATTGGCAGCCGGAGTATTAAATGGCACACCCTATATATAAATATTTGTTTAATAGTTTGATTTAGCTATGTATAATTCGCATGAAGATGTCATGACACATATCCTCGCATCAAGAATTCAGACGTCTTACGTCACGGCTGACGTTACACATTTGTTTTTATTGTCAACGTAATTTTCGATATTTGGTCGCGTTAAAAACAATATTTTTTGTAATTTAGTGCAATATATAATGCAAACTTTTAGTGTAGTATATAGTTTTATTACTATCAGTTGCAGTTTCTTAAATATTTTGATGAAAATATAATGAATTATTCATTTGTTTGTATGACGTAAGTCGTCTGAATTCTTGTCGCGAGTATACCTATTAAAATATGTATGCCAATAACAAACTCAAAGCAGTACAACTAGCTGTAAGCTGTGCCTTTTTTTATATAATAATGTGTTGCTTTAATTACTGGTTCAAGTATAGAGGTCGCGTATTGCATTACTTCCTCGAAATGTATGCAAAACGTATTCTGCTATTTCCCACGATACGGATCTCCATGTAATTATATTTGTACAGAGCCTTCGCATAATATTAATGACTTTTAATTTAAGTGCAAAATGCATTTGTCTTTCATTTCTCGTTCGCTTAAGCAAAGTTGACTTTTATGTATCGCTGGAATGCCTCCGCTGAAAAATTGCGCTCGATTAAAAAACAATTACCACTCGTACATATTCATTGGTAAAACAGGAAATAAAAAGAAATTGTTAACGTTTGAGCTGGACGTTTTCGCTGAAATTGTCGCAAATTTTAAAATAATAATAATAATTTATTGATTCAAAAAAAACATAGAATGACAGATCATTCTCTAGATTCATCTTCCCGAACGACTTGAATGCTTCTCGTCGATTCCCCAATTTTCTAGTCCCGTCTCGATCCACGGCTTTTTGTTTGTTTAACAGAATCGTGTAGGGGCGATCGGAACAATCTTAGCATTTCGCGATACCACAGTCGTCGGTTTGGGTGTGAGTGGGGCAAATTCCGTGACAGTATGAACAGTAAAGGCCCCAGTTCAGAGCCGTGTGAGGCTCCAGAATTAATTTTTAATTTATCTGATTTCATATTATCTCTTTCAAGGAACTGAAATTTATTATCAAGATAAATACCAATAAGTTCATTAACAGTTCCTCTAAAACCATAAACATTCAGTTTTGCCAACAGAATTTTATGATCAATTAGATCAAAGGCCTTACTCAAGTCCATAAAGAAACCAACTGTTTTTTTATCAGCATCTAAATTATCATACAATTGATCCATAAAACCTTGTATTGCTGTATCTGTGCTTCTCGAATTCCTAAATCCGTGTTACAGTATGGCCTATTACTTACGCAATAATTTGACTTTACTTTTAGTTAAATTGCATGCATCATGAGATTTAGATGCGTTTTTCTCAGACACCAATGCTTCTAGCGACATCAACAAGGTGTACCTTTTTTAACTAGAAAAGATAGGGGACAAAATGTTTCCATTCCAAAATGAGATCCAGTGTAGCACAAAAAAGTCGTAACGATTTAAACCATCGTTGGTGGCGCCCTCTAGCAGATACACCAAAATCATCGACATATTCGAATTTCTAGTCCCAAGAAACCCCCCTATATCAAATTTCATAAAATACGGTAGATGCGATCGAAAAGCAATAAAGAAAATGTGATTTATTTTTTCAATTTTGACACCCTGTAGCTCCGTTAGTATCAACTTTTCGATTAAGGTAAGTTGGATTCAGCTTATTTTTATTCAAACTATCTACATCTGAAGTTTGGCCCATTCTTTACTGAACACCCTGTATAGGGCATTCTATTTAAATCAACATTTTGTTTTTCATTTTTGAATACTTCATACAATATCGTGCAACTTTTGCGTTTTACTTTTTTTATAACTCTAAAAACAAATAAGTTAAAACGGGTCAAAATATAGTGAATCATCCTGTACATGCATTTGATTGATTAATTTGAATTGAGATTTTAGAAAAATTTCTAGCATTAGGTAATTTTTTAAGGTTTTGCAATGGTTCGAAGTATCTTCAAGAATCTATTTCCTTATTAGTGCCGTTTTTCTTAATATTTATTCCCAATCCATAAAACAGTACAATTGTTGAGGAAGTGGATCCATATACCGCATTTTATTTATCTGTAGGCATCGTTGCCATGCCTACGCCGACCGAATATCAAAACCGTATTGTTTTCAGAGACACTTTTAAAAATCAATTCGTAGCCTCAGGTGTTTTGTTTAAATTAAATACTTCAAGGCAGGCTTTGAAATGCGGTTTCAGTTAACTCGATTGTAATTTATGGGCAGAATAATGAAAGTACAAAGTTGTTAAAGTATTATTTATCATCTGTATTACGGCTGGTAGTTCTTTGTGTTTCGGGACAAATGAAAAAGGCTTATTCCCTTAATGAAACTGAATATCGTTTGAAAACTGCGGCTCGCCTTCCTTTTTCTACACCCAGAGGATGGTGCGTGTGTTCCTAACGAAACTGAAAAAATTTCGAGCATTATCGAGTTACGGATTAAAAAGAAAATTTAGTTATTAAAGTCATCCGCTGAAAATACACCGAGGGAAATATATTTTAGTCGTTAATAGCAAAGTTTACAGAATAAATATATAAGTTGTTCCACTCTCTAACACGAGCCGCTCTACCAATTCCGCTCTCCTCACCCGTCTCGGGGATCGTTCGGTACCCAGGATCCTACACGGTGGCCGACGCTGTGAATAATTGTCCCTCAAGACGTGGTGTTTCCTTTTTCCGTTGTCCAAAGGATAAAGCAAGATATGTATTTTATATTTTATCAACTAATATAAAGAAATAGGTCAAGATATAAAATTTTACGCGGTACGTCGATAGAATTTAAAATCTTCAGTTGAAAGATTGTATTTGGGTGCTCATTTTATTTTATTTTTCTTCTAAAAATGCCCTTTTTCTATTGTCCAAGGTATGTATTTTATATTTTATTTATACAATAAGCAGCCTTACATCACACTTTTGGAATATCCCTCGTATATAAATATTTTCCAATTGGAAAGAAACTACTTTTTTAAGTTCCTCGTAATTGGCCATTTTTTGCGATAGTATTTACGTGCGGCGGTACGGCTTTGATCTCAAAACATCAAAGTGCCGACAGAGAGATACCACTCTCTGTCGCCCAACTTATATTTATAAATATAGGTAGGTAGTCGATTGTCCCAGCAAAATTCATTAAATAGCAGCAATTTAAAACATCAGTACTCATCCCTTTACATAATAATGGTGATGTAAAATAAATAATTATAGACGAATCTCTCTTATAAAAACGTTAGGGAAAATATTTGGGAAAACTTAAAAAAATCGACGTAAAATTTATAGTAGAGAAAAATTTTAAATTATTTAGAAAAAAGTAAACTAGCAATATGCGTGTTTTTAGGAATACATGTTATGTCTAATTAATGTTTTAGAAACTATTAAATAGATACCAAGCTATAAAAATTAATAACATGCATAGTACAATGGAAAATGTTAATTATGACCTATCTCAAAGGACTGTGTTGGATCCAATTCTACAGTATGCGCCAAAAGTATGGAATAAATTCAATAAAAACGAAACTATTTTTTGGGAAAAATCCTCGAACAGGTCGATTTTTAATTTAAAAAATACATATTTTAGTGTAAAATGCGATTTTCAAATGTCATTTGTTTTCGAGTAATGACGTCATCGATTTTTTTTTAATGGCAACACCATATTTTTTTCCTTGATTCTGAAAGATCGTTTAATTCTCTATCAGACAGTACTAAAATTTTACCCTCGTACATAGGAAAGTTTTCGAGTAAATGACGATTGAATGTTAGAAAACGTAAATCAATTAAAATAAAGCAAAAACGTTATCAAGTTTAGTTTTTCGAATTCCATAGTTCTTTTATGGATCACGTAGGTGAAAATCTTTTTAAAGTGTCATTGTCACACCGACTTTCTAAAAAATATAGTAAAGGACATAGAAATTATTATTCAATTTAAAGTATTATGGCACATTTAACTGTTACTCAAAGAATTGAAATTTTAATTCTTATCGGATGCGGTAATATGACTAGAACTCAGCAGTGCGATTTATTTAATGAAAAATATCCAGATCGCCCTATCAACCAATCAACAGTCAGTAAGGTAGAGTCTAAATTTAGAGAAACTGGCAATGTTGTAAATATTCCAAAACCTGGACGTCCAAGCATTAATGAAAATCAGAAACAGAACATTTTGATAAGTATGGTGGATAATCCTCATAATTCTTCACGATTGGTTGCATTAAACAATGACACTAGTCAGAGCACAGTGCTACGTATCTTGAGGAAGGAAAAATATCATCCCTACAAAATTCAACTTGTACAGGAACTCAATGAAGATGATCCCGATCGCCGCTTACGCTTTTGCGAAATTCTAATGGATTTATGTCAAGGAAATAGAAATTTACACCGGCAAATACTTTTTTCAGATGAGGCCACATTTTGTCTGAATGGTACAGTAAACCGTCAAACTTGCAGATATTGGAGTCGGGAAAATCATCATTGGATGGCAGAGGGACATACCCAACACCCTCAGAAATTAAATGTGTGGGCTGGAATAGTTGACGACAGAATAGTAGGGCCTTTCTTCTTTGAAGGAACCCTTACAGGACAAAGATATTTAGAGTTCCTAGAAAATGACTTTGTTCCAGCCCTTGTAGTAATTTTTCCTAACGTGACCCTGACATTCCTGACGATACCATATGGTTTCAGCAAGACGGTGCACCTCCGCACTATGCGCGCCCTGTACGAGATTTTTTGGACAACTGTTTTCCTGGGAGGTGGATCGGCAGACGCGGACCGATAGAATGGCCTGCAAGATCGCTAGATCTTACACCTCTTGATTATTTTTTATGGGGATACTTGAAGTCAAAAGTGTACATTAATAAACCACGTAATTTAGAAGAACTTCAAAATCGCATTCGGGGCGAAATACGCAGAGTTACCCCAGAAATCATTCATAATGTGCAAGAAGAATTTCTTCACAGACTTGCGCATTGTCAAGAAGTTGGTGGATGGCAATTCGAACATTTAATTTAAGTATAAAATTTAATCAATTGTATTTTATTTTACATACCTCCGAATTTTTACTTTTTTTATGGATAAAATTTACGTTTTCTAACATTCAATCGTCATTTACTCGAAAACTTTCCTATGTAAGAGGGCAAAATTTTAATACTGTCTGATAGAGAATTAAACGATCTTTCAGAATCAAGGAAAAAAATATGGTGTTGCCATTTAAAAAAAAATCGATGACGTCATTACTCGAAAACAAATGACATTTGACAATCGCATTTTACGCTAAAATATGTATTTTTTAAATTAAAAATCGACCTGTTCTAGGATTTTTCCCAAAAAATAATTGTTTCGTTTTTATTGAATTTATTCCATACTTTTGGCGCATACTGTATTTATATTATACAGAGACTCAAATTTGTAAAAGAAAATCAAAAGAACAGTTCAAAAATAGTTTAAAAATACACTTCTTCACGACACTGGAAACTGTCTACAAAACCAAACTAACACAATAGTTTAATTATATATTATATTTTTTAAATAGCCCCACAAAAAAGTCCAAATGATTTAAAGTCAGGAGGTTGTGGCGGCCATGGTACCGGTCCTCCTTGTCCAATCCCTTGGTATTAATGCTTGGACACGCTGTACATGGTCGTGTATGATACACCACACTGCTGCAATACGCCAAAGACGCTGTGGACCTCCATCTCTTCCGCGATTCGGTATCCAAATTTCTCGTGTCAGGATGTAAACATTGTGAAAAAAAAGACACAATTTTCACATCCTAATGATGACTTAATAAAAGTCGAAACGTTGATGTAGAACAAAGTTCTCTATATATAATTTTTTGATCTCTGCCCCAATTACCTAACTGCTCTTTGAGAAATTAAAATGTTTATCTATTGCATCAAAACTCACCCTTTGATTTCTCCTAAACACAATACAGTTGTGGACTATGAAAAGTTCCTGACCTGAATCACGTATGCAATTTTTTTGTCCATAGCTGTACATATGCTCGCGTTACTTTACAATTGCAGGCTATAAAATATCCGAATAAACACAGAATGCTCGATTTACAGTCTCTTTCGCATGACTACTTCAATTACATTTGGCTTTGGATGCATTTCCCGTTTGGTTTTTCTAAAATCTATTAAATATTTTAATAAATCGCAATTGATCAGTTTTATTTATTGCTTTTATATTTCAGTATTCAATAAAACTCCCGCAGTAATGGCCGGAGCGTACAAACGTTTTGTAAATATATAATTTGGCTGGATGTGGAACAATATTTCTATAAAATTTTCAGCTCGATGAAAAATGCATGCGTCCATGAAATAAAATTTCATAGAAAAAAATACCGTTGAATAGAGGAAATGCTTGTTCCGATTCATATTTTATTTAGCAAGTAATAAAACACATTCATTTGGAAAATATACTATGATGGAGCAACAATACAGATTGCAAGTATTTGTTTATTTTTTTTAATTATTCGTCGTCTTTCATTACCAAAATATGTAAAAACATGAAATGTCTGTATGAAAGACGGTACGGCATATTATTATTTTGTGTACCAGAGTTGGCTAAGTAAATTTATACGAAATCTGAAAATCTACTTTACCGACGAAAATTTGAAAATGATGTACACTTTCTGGGCTGTTTTGACGTGGTCGATTCTGAACTCCAGACGTTTCGTCATACTTAATAAATGGCATCTTCAGTGCTTTCGAAAATTGTTATTCTCCATAAAGTAAATTATATACAGTATGCGCCAAAAGTATGGAATAAATTCAATAAAAACGAAACAATTATTTTTGGGAAAAATCCTCGAACAGGTCGATTTTTAATTTAAAAAATACATATGTTAGCGTAAAATGCGATTTTCAAATGTCATTTGTTTTCGAGTAATGACGTCATCGATTTTTTTTTAAATGGCAGCATCATATTTTTTTCCTTGATTCTGAAAGATCGTTTAATTTTCTATCAGACAGTACTAAAATTTTGTCCCCTTACATAGGAAAGTTTTCGAGTAAATGACGATTGAATGTTAGAAAACGTAAATCAATTAAAATAAAGCAAAAACGTTATCAAGTTTAGTTTTTCGAATTCCATAATTCTTTTATGGATCACGTAGGTGAAAATCTTTGCAAAGTGTCATTGTCACACCGACTTTCTAATAAGTATTGTAAGCGACATAGAAATTATTATTCAATTTAAAGTATTATGGCACATTTAACTGTTACTCAAAGAATTGAAATTTTAATTCTTATCGGATGCGGGAATATGACTAGAACTCAGCAGGAAGTTTGCGATTTATTTAATGAAAAATATCCAGATCGCCCTATCAGCCAATCAACAGTCAGTAAGGTAGAGTCTAAATTTAGAGAATTTGGCAATGTTGTAAATATTCCAAAACCTGGACGTCCAAGCATTAATGAAAATCAGAAACAGAACATTTTGATAAGTATGGTGGATAATCCTCATAATTCTTCACGATTGGTTGCATTAAACAATGACACTAGTCAGAGCACAGTGCTACGTATCTTGAGGAAGGAAAAATATTATCCCTACAAAATTCAACTTGTGCAGGAACTCAATGAAGATGATCACGATCGCCGCTTACACTTTTGCGAAATTCTAATGGATTTATGTCAAGGAAATAGAAATTTACACAGGCAAATACTTTTTTCAGATGAGGCCACAGTTTGTCTGAATGGTACAGTAAGCCATCAAACTTGCAGATATTGGAGTCGGAAAAATCCTCATTGGATGGCAGAGGCACATACCCAACACCCTCAGAAATTATATGTGTGGGCTGGAATAGTTGACGACAGAATAGTAGGGCCTTTCTTCTTTGAAGGAACCCTTACAGGACAAAGATATTTAGAGTTTCTAGAAAATGACCTTGTTCCAGCCCTTGCAGTAATTTTTCCTAACGATAATGACCCTGACATTCTGACGATACCATATGGTTTCAGCAAGACGGTGCACCTCCGCACTATGCGCGCCCTGTACGAGATTCTTTGGACAACTGTTTTCCTGGAAGGTGGATCGGCAGACGCGGACCGATAGAATGGCCTGCAAGATCGCCAGATATTACACCTCTTGACTATTTTTTATGGGGATACTTGAAGTCAAAAGTGTACATTAATAAACCACGTAATTTAGAAGAACTTCAAAATCGCATTCGGGACGAAATACGCAGAGTTACCCCAGAAATCATTCATAATGTGCAAGAAGAATTTCTTCACAGACTTGCGCAAGTTGGTGGATGGAAATTCGAAAATTTAATTTAAGTATAAAATTTAATCAATTGTATTTTATTTTACATACCTCAGAATTGTTACTTTTTTATGGATAAAATTTACGTTTTCTAACATTCAATCGTCATTTACTCGAAAACTTTCCCATGTAAGAGGGCAAAATTTTAGTACTGTCTGATAGAGAATTAAACGATCTTTCAGAATCAAGGAAAAAAAATATGGTGTTGCCATTTAAAAAAAATCGATGACGTCATTACTCGAAAACAAATGACATTTGAAAATCGCATTTCACGCTAAAATATTTATTTTTTAAATTAAAAATCGACCTGTTCGAGGATTTCTCCCAAAAAATAATTGTTTCGTTTTTATTGAATTTATTCCATACTTTTGGCGCATACTGTATAATTACAGTGGACATTGTTTCACGTTTATAAATAGAAACATGACATCTTGTTTGACAGAACTTGATATTTAAAATATTTTTTATTCTCGACTTTGGTGGTTTATATATAAATCAATACAAACAAAAATAGTAAGTTTTTAATATTTATTATACAAGCAACTATTTTTAATTACAAAGTCTAAAATGTCGTGAGATTTAGAAATGTATATAAAAGATATGTAGCGGTTACCTGACAGCAATTTCATCGTATTATTGTTCCATTTAAGACTTTATTAACAGGGACATTTTTTAGCAGTAAACGTGCACGTATTTAAATGTATCTTTATTTTTTAATACTATGCAGGCGCGTTATGACTTTTCGACCTACTTTATTCGTTTGCCACAGTTTACCAGCAAAATTTTATTCGTACCTGAAATTCAACTTTGAATTAGATATTTTTGAGTTTATAAGTACAACATCGTATACCAAATATAAAGATACTTATAATAGACATATGTCTTAAAATTTAAAGAAAGTCGAATATAAGTATTATAGTTGTGATGGACTTATAAATAAAGCAGAATAATTGTATAACGTTTTTATAAGACATTATCATGACATGCTTTATTGGAATCATATAGTTTATTGTTGCAATGCTGTAAGCTCATTGCTTCTTGTTTTTATATAGAACCTTTAAAACACAATTATATAATTTTTATACAGCAACTATGTTTTATAAAAATGTGCATATTTCACGCTATTAGCTGCTGCGTTGATGCCAATAAGATGTTTATGCGACTAAACCTTGCACCTTTAACTTTCCAAAAATTAGTTACAGGAACATTCTTAACCACTGCTATAAAATATCTTGTGTTACTTAGGAAGTTATTATTACTTATTGTATTTTACACGTAATTATTTTCAATTAGCAAGTCCAAATGTCACTCGTGGTCTCCATTTGTACATTCAAATTAATAGGTATAGTTTGATGTGAAATTTGCTTACCGAATATCTCACAACCCTGTGTTGCGGAAAATTTTTCCTTGTTTCTAAATATTTTAATGATTAGACGTACTGGAAAACAACTGCATGTTCATAAATCAAACTTTATTAAAGCAATACATGTAACTATGGCAACAAACATCAAAAATAAATTACTACTGATATGTACAGATACATTGCAGAGGTCTTTCTGACAAGTAACGCAACTCGTCATATTCAGTCCCTTATTTTCTTCTTTGGTCGTTTTGCAGATAGTTTCTTCCGATTTAAGGCCACATCTTCGTGTGTGGATACTTTGGGTGGAATTTTCTGCAAAGAAATAATAATTTATGTAACAAATAACCTAATTCTAAATAGGTAGAAATAAAAATATATACGTAGGTCCAGCAACTGGCCATCTCTTATTCAACAGGAAATGACGGCTTTCTATATTTTAGTAATCGTGTTTGACCGAGCACAGATTTCGTGGGACATATGTATAGAAATTTGTATCGATAACGATTCTCAATTAAAGAACGCATGTTGCTGTAATCTACGTCGTTTATCTTTAATGCCTGTCTTTTCTCTCGTTTCCAGTGTGATCAGAATATGAGATAAAATCATGTCATTAATTAATAAGATCATTGATCCTTGAGTTAACTGTAGAACCTTGTTAAATAAACGTGCAATCACTTACTTTATAAAAAAAATTAATATATTAAGAAAATTTTGTGAGGAGGGCGTGTCCCATCCCTTCGAACAAAATAAAATCACTTTTAGCACATATATCATACACTATTTTTTCTACAAACATCATTAAAAGTACAAATCAACACAATTCTTACGTTATTAAATTTGTGAAATATCAGTTTGAAATTTAGTTATCCATGAAGTTTATTAATGCTAAGGTAATGTAAGTTCGATCATTGTTGACAATTAAATTCAAATCTCGTGACATGGAAAGTGATGAATCTTTTCTTGATATGGTGTGATCGTCTCATTAAATTGCTACCTCAGGACTTCCTCAAGGCTCCATACTTGGACTCCGTTTCTTTATACTATATATTAATGATTTGAATGATGTAATTAATTCTTCTAGACTTTTTTAAGTTATATTCTGTTATAAATAGTTTATAGGATTGCTTGAAGTTACAAATTGATCTTGATCATACAAATTCTTGGTGCTTAAAAAATAGATTGTATCTTAATCCTTCTAAATGTAAAGTTCTTAGTTTCTCGAGGAAACAATCGCTCAATGAATTTGCATACAGAATTGACAATAACAATGTTTGATGCTAAATTAACATTTAATGATCATATTATTGAAAAACAAAAGAGGCACTGAGATTTTATTGTTCGCTATAGTAAGCAATTCTCAGATATCGAAGCTATTCAAACATTATATTTTGCTTATGTTCGCTCTAGGCTTGAATATGGTGCTCTGATACCTATGGTACCCTTATTACAATAAGTTGACGAGATTTATCCTGAATTAGGACTAAATTAAGACATTTTAGTCATTAGTTTTGGTGTTGACATTCTAGATTCTCGTAGAATTCGTATGTCACTTACATGTTTATATAAGTTATTGCACGGTACCGTTGACTGTGCTGATTTGCTTGTTGCTATTAACTTTTCCGTACCTGGCATAAATTCAAGAGGTACTAACACTTTTAGACTTGCAACGCCAAATACTAACATTTTATGTAAATCACCGGTTTATGTGTGACAATTTTAACAGATTGTGTAACTCTTGTGATATATTTTTTTGTTCTTTACATACCTAATTGAACGCTGCAAGGTAATGATTAGTTTTGTTTGAATGTTTCACTTCTGGGTTAAATTTATATCATTGTAATATTAACACACTTGTATATGTACAGGGTTAATTATGACAAAAATTTTAACCACGTGTTCAGGAAGATCTAAAAAACAATAAAAAAATTATTTCGGAATTCTAGCTCGACGTTTAAAAAATGGGGCAAAACCCTTTCTTCCTACGGAAAGTCGGCGCCTATCACAATTAATCATCGTCCGAGATTGTTAAATATGTCAACTACCCTGCGGTCGTTTAATAATGCCTAAGTACCTGATAGATAACAGTTAATCCGGTTAGCTGCAGTATTTTGGATTCGTTCTTTAGTTGCACACTGCCAAAACTACATTTTCACTGCTTGCAGATTTGTCATAATTATCCACTAACATATCCGACACAAAATACTTTATTTAATTACTATATAACGTTTAAAAATAGTCACTAAATGTTCTAAAATAACATAACCTAGAATGCTGCATTGCTAGTTGCATACTCTTCAAACCTCAAAGAACATGCGAGGCTTAGTTATATCTAAGAGTTTAAGAAACATTTTTACAGAACACTGTAAACATCTTTGGATGTTACAGGTTAAAATATTACTAATTATTTTATGCAAACATCGTAGACTACTGTTAATATTGTTGCTTTAGTATTAATAGAATTTAATTCCCCAACAACACAAGAACAAAAATTTATCGCCGTGAAGTGCACCTTGCATTAGTAACCTAGAGATGGAGTATGCAGATGTCAAAAAAAATTGTATACGACTACGGTACTCTGATTACTTTGAAATATTTTGTCAGTACTTGCTTTTCGCAAAGTTAATTGTTCGCGTATTTTTTTAGATGGCGGATAAAGTACTGACTTATGGGAGTGTGACAAGTGCATATTATCGTGTGGCAGCGTAGTACCAAAGACGTTTTCTGGGTACACAAATTATTATGTTGAATACTTTTTGAACCACATTGAGCAACTGTTATAATGCTTTGGCGGTAAATCTGTGCCAGTGGTTTTATGTATTTGTGTACATTTGCGTATATTTTTTTGTTATCCTTTGTAGTTCTTCCCGATGTAAGTAATCGATCTGGTCAGATCGTCGGGCCAAATAGGTACCTTGTTTTAGGTAAGAATTAATATAAACAAGTAAAAAAACAGAAAATGATGCAACATTCGTAAAATCTCTCCAAATATCAATCCTTGAAATAAATATTAGTAAGGTAGGTGCTGCCTCACTCTGTTACCATATCGTGTTTCTCATTAAATCATTAAATAATAATTTACATTTCGTAAATAATTTGTTTTCCTTCAAAGCGCCATAAACTGATATACTTGGTGACCTGTCAATACGTTTGACACCTTTGACTTTAGCAGAATATGCTTAACCTCGCGGCTGACAGAAGGCCAAACGGCGTTAATATAGTTTTGAAAAAAAATTTCCCCTTTTTAAATCAGTTTGAAAATTAATTTCTTTGGTAGATGATTCCGTTAATTCTTATTTTCCCTATCCCCTCTTAACATATTTGTACTAAGTCATAGTTAACCCTGTATATTTAGGTATGTATGCCTGCTTATATGTCTTGTAATTTTTTTTCTCTATTTTCTTCTTTTCTTGGTTTATATTTGTTTAGTTGTATTATTTTGTTAATTGTTTTCTAAATGGGAGTCTGTTGGGCAATAAAGTATTGTTATTATTGTTATTATCCGTAAAATATTAGTAGCAAGTTCAATGAAAAAGTGCTTTTGGCATACTTTGAAGGAAAATGAAATATATGGACATCGTCAACGATTTGGTCAAATATAGAATATATAATGAACATAAAGAATCAGGACAAAGAAGCTTGTTGCTTTTTTGAAGCAAAAGAGAGAAGGATATCGACCGAAAAGTCCAAAATATGGACCAGGGAACAAATCGGCAAATTTCTTGCAGAAGCGCAGGATGAAACATATCTAATTCAGAAGGTTGCCGTAATTTTTGGTGTATTTGGAGTTAACAATACGGGTGTATAGGATTTTAAAAATAGCCGTATCCATTTAATTTATTTATAATGTTACAATTTGCCCCGCAGCCATCAACAAAACTAGTAGATGTTTTATGAAAATTTAATTACACAATTCAATTGGAAAATTCTGGTGATATGGCATTAGAGATCGATGTGGGTTTGGATTAAATTAAACTATTTTTAAACGGAACTAAATTCGTTGAAACAAAATTATCAATAATTGAGCGGGTCGCGTTCGTTATTTCTGGGAAAAAATATTTTCAGTTTCAACTGCGTTTTAATTAATTTTTGAGGTGTATTAAAAACTAGAACATCTCGAAAACAGCGCTTCTTAACTTCCGGGTCGCGACCGCAAATCGGGTCGCGAAGTGAAATGCTGGTGTTGCGAAAATTAAATTCAAATACTTAAATAATATATCTACTTTTTTATATACTTATATTGTTCAACATAATAAAAATAAATGTTTTATACAGGGTGAGTCAGAAAGAATAAGTCAGCACTATGTTGGAGATACTACTCAAAATGTAATGTTTGAACTCATCATAATTGCACGGATAAGAAATCACATGCACGCAAAATACGCTAATATTTATTGCCATGAAAATTTGACACAAGCCTACTAACAATCACCACAAAATACATTGAAACTTTTAAACGAAAATAACGCAGAAATATACATATATATTTTAGGTAGAATTAAACGTTCTTTTGGTTTTTTAACTTTTTTAAAACATATCTCAATACGATTTTTCAAAGTCATGCTATAAAAACTTTATGAATTATTGAGAAATTTCAGAATAAAATTTAAACCTTAAATACCGCTAGTTGCTGGTTTTTAAATTTTTTTTAAGAAATACGAACAGTTCCGAAAATACAGGAGGTCATAGTAGTGTCTGCATTAAAAATTGAAGTCATTAACAATCGTGTACAAATAAGTAGACTTTATTCTTGAAGATAATCTAAATTTTTAAAGGGCATTTTTTATACCTTCGAAATTCAATATAAACGTTTACTGATTTGTTATTTAAAATTTCATAAGATGGTATCAATCAGAATCACTAACAACTATTAATAATAATAATAATAATAAAGGTTTATTTATTTCACAAAATTTACAAATTTGATATACAAAATTAGTATATGATTATACACGTATACACATATACATATATATACACATATACAATATGTGGAAAACTAAATAAACACAGTAACCTTTTAAAGTATTTACTTACTACTTGTTAAAGGAATATTAATTATAATTATAATTATTAAGTAGAGAGGGAGGTCCTATGAATATACGTCATATAGAAATATGTGCTTCAATATTGAAAACATATATTCAATAAATTACATTAATGATGACAACCAATTATGATTCCTAAAAGTACGACGTACTTGAATGTGGAACACATAACCAGTCATATAAATGTGGACAATATAGTAAACTAATATCACAAACATCAGTTACATACCTAACCCAAAAATACATATAAAACTATATTTTAATCTTGCGTTATTGATTATTATTAAAAATACATAGTTTTATTTACTATTTCATGCATTAATAATCTCGGACTTTCTTGGATCCACACTTTAACTTTTTTTTTGTAAATAAATAAAGATGTTATATTTTTAATTTCTGTCGGAAGAACATCATATAATTTTAAGCAAATATATTTAAAGTTTCTTGTACCTGCTTTTTTATTAACCCTCTGTTTTAATGTTGTTGTGTTTTTTGCTCGCGTATTGTAAATATGATCGTTAAACTCAATAAAGTCTTTATTTTTATATAGATAAATAAGTACTTTCTCACAAAAAAGTTGTCGTATATCCATTTTTCCTGTTTCTTTATACAGACTCTCTGTTGGGTAAGTAAAATCTTTATTATATATTATTTTAATAAACCATTTTTGAATTGTGTTTAATTTTTGTAGGAAATTATTATTTACTCCACCCCAACCTATTATACCGTATGTTACTTGGGATTGCACCAGGGAGTAGTACAAGATATTAAGTTCTTTTATATTCAACAATGGCTTAAGGTATTTAAAAATAGGAATTAATGTTCTAAGTTTCTTAACAATGTTGTTTATTTGTAGATTCCATCTTAAATGTTTATCCATTACTATTCCCAGGTATTTAAAAGAATCAGCTTCCTCAATCAACATAAAAATGTCCCCGTCTAAGTCCATTGAGATCTTTAGTGGCCCAAGGTCAGGTAAATGGTTCCGATAAGAACTGAATGGTAGATACTTGGTTTTGTTCTTGTTTATAGTTAAAATATTATGATCAAACCATTGTTTAATTAATTTGAAGTCACGTTCAATTATTTTCTTTAAATTTTTCCATGTATCTCCTTTATAAATGATAACTGTATCATCTGCAAATGCCAGTATCTGACCATCAGAAGGTAAACTAAATAAGTCATTTACATATATATTGAATAAAATGGGGCCCAGTACCCTGAGGAACACCATAGTCTAAATTTTTTAAATCACTCATAGCTTCACCAATTTTAACAGATTGCTTACGATTAGTTAAATAGCTTTCTATCAGGTTAAACGCAGTGCCTCTAATTCCAATATTTCTTAGCTTATTAAGTAGTAGTGTGTGACTAACCGAATCGAAAGCTTTTTCCAAGTCAATGAATATGCATAAAGTGGGCTGACATTTATCTATTGACCGATATAAGCTGTCTACCAAATTTGCAATCGCATTTTCAGTTGAAACATTATTTCTAAATCCAAATTGCATATTAGATAAAATGTTAAATTTTTCAAGAAAACCACTTAATCTTTTTTTGATTACTTTTTCAAAGATCTTTGCAATATTGGAAATTAGAGATATGGGTCTATAATTTATTACATCACACTTTTTGCCGCTTTTGTATAGTGGAGTAATTATTCCTATTTTAAAGGCATTTGGACATTGCCCTTCATTTATTATAACATTAATTAAATGAGCTAAGGGTACTGAAATCTCATCTTTAATATTTTTAAGCATATCCGACGTAATTCCATCGATTCCTGGAGCCTTACCAGATTTTAGTGAATTAATAAATTCTTTAATTTCAATTGGGTCAGTGGGAGTGAAAAAAATTGAATTGGGATTACTGTAAATTTTCTGATTTGGATTTGTTGTTTTTTTTATTTTGGCTGCAAGTTTTTTCCCGACATTGGCATAATGAGTGACAAATGCATTTGCAATTTCAGTACTATCCGATATTATACCATTTTCATTTTCAATTTTCGTAATTATTTCCTTTTCCTTATTTACATTGCAAATATTTTTTATTGATGACCAAAGTTTTTTTGATGTTGTATTATTAGTATTTATAAGTTTTCTATAGTAGTTAATTTTTGTATTTTTTATTAATAGATTTAATTTATTTCTATAAGTTTTATATTTTATTTCTAAATTTTTGTCTTCTAGGTTTAATTTGTGAATTTTATAAAGATTATTTTTGTTGTTAATTGACTTTAATAAAGCTTCAGTAATCCACGGGCTTTTTTTGTCTTTGTATTTTTTTAATTTAACAATTTTAGTACTTTTATATGTGAAATTTGAATAAACCCTATATAGAATGTTTTATTTTCACGATCTAAGTTTTATTTTTGTGTTTATTCTTCAAGATATCGAACAAATATTTGTTCTTTTAATATAGCATTAAAATCCGCTTGTTTTGATCTTACTCCGCTTTTAAGATAGCGATCCACGGTCTGCTATGATTTTTATATAACTTAAATTCAATATAAACGCTTAGCGGTGTGAATCAGGAATCCTCAAAACTATTATAAGTATAGCAGAAAACACGATTTTAAATAAATGTATACATATTTTTTAAATACAATTGTAAATTTAAGATTAGATGAATGAGCTAATTTCGTACAATCTAAGGGTAATTCTAATGTTCAACGTCAATAGCTTGCTATGATTTTGTAGTTAAATTTTACAAAAATCATATTAGCTCCTTTATCACAAATCTGACAACGTAGCGCTGCTCAAAATCCCTTAAAAACCTAAAAGTCCAATTTTTAGTGGGACATAGTGATAAGCATATACAGAGTGATTCATTAAGAATGGGCAATCTCTGAACTGGAGATACTACTGCCCATTCTTAATGAATCATCCTGTATAATAATGTACATTTAGGAGGCTCCTACTTAAAAATTCACACACAATCCAGTCAAATGATACGAGGCGTGTTCCAGGTCAAATTTGAACACACTTAACTTAGATCACCGGTTGCTGGATGAAAATTGTTTATTGTGTCTTCTATTACCCTTTTAACGGAGTGTACTGATTTCAGAAACTCTCCTGTATAATAAAATGTATTTCCTTAGTGTGATAATGAAACAGAAATTCAGTTTTATCAAATTCTGACCTGTATTAACTCGGCAATTGTTATTCGGAGGTAATTCCCATGTAAATATTCGTCATTCTAGCGAATGCAAAGGTGTTATTATGACGATTTAATCATAAGCCGTCATCCTGGAATAACCACATAGCATATCCTCTACCTACCTGATGACTGATTTCCAAGGAAGGTAACTAGAATCTCTAAGATACTTACGTTCCTTCGTGAAAATGCAAATGAATTCCTCATTCCTGATGTTTTCCTGTGTGAATATCGAGAGGCTGCAGTTTGTTGGTTTGATGACTTTTTTGTCTAGTTCGTCCAGACACTTATTTCCGTCTGATGAAGTGCATTCGTAACAAGTGAGGCCGTTAACTAGAAATTGAAATATAATGTGATGTTAAAAGGCTTGTAATTAGGTGTGCTTGAAAAATATTTCAGTTTGTTAAGGTTTGTCTCCTAAAAATTAATACAAGCCTCTACGTACTAAATACAGTCATTCACAACGACCTTGGACTAAAGCTATATGATGATTGCAATATTCAAAATTATAGCAGATTATGTATAATATACATTCACACATTTGTGTAAATATGTAAATTATTTGTTTTGAACATTATTTTTTGATCAAGATATTGCCTGTAATTTTTTGTTACTTTTTTTGTTTATTTATGCCACTGAAATATAAAAATATTAACAAATAATCCCTTCCGCCTACTTGACCTATCAAGGGGTCGGTTTTACAAATTTTGTTTTACCTAAAAAAAAAACAAAATATCTCACACTGTAAAATTAGATAATTTCACTTAACACTAAACACATTAGTTAAATTTCGAATATATCTGTTTTTGTTGTCAAAACTTGTTAAAATCAAATATGACGTTTTAATGATTTAGTTTATAAATGCCACATAACCTCAAACAACGTGTCATTTCGTACTTCGTGGATGAAACAGATTTCAAAAATAAACACAAAATCGCATGCAAAAAAGAAACTGGTGTCGTAGGCACATATAACAGGTAGGTGTCACGAGCAGTAGGGGAATTGTCTCGTACCAACCCTCTTTTCTAGGACTGACATGTTGATACTGGTGCACTAGTATGGTCCAGGGCAAAGGCAAGTGGAGACATAACACGCAATATTTGTGGAAAGGGATTTGATAATTTCAATACACGTAAATTGAAAGCTAATATGAGATATTTTTGCATCTTCTGAAATCTATTAATTATGTGTTCTACACAGTGAACTGTAGTGCTGGTTAAAATGTATGTACTTATTTACCCTGTATTTGTATGATAATTTGATTTGAAATTTCAATATCTATTGGCATTTATTCCAATTCTCTATAAATACTTGTTTCATATCCATCACATTATTTTTCACTAGAACATCTAAAAATGGAAATGAATTATAATTCTTCAAAACTATAAGGTTTAATTACAAAAATATCATCTATGTATTTCCACCAAATTATAGTTTTTTTTTGTTTAAATTATTAAAATACTTGTTTTCAAAGAAGAAGTAAAGAAGATCCCATAGTCATTCAAAAATTTTGTTGATAGAGTTCGTCCTTAATTGAACGTAATTCCATTATAGTTTCACTGTTTAAAGTGAAATTATCTCTTTCTCATTGATATATTGTTTTTAGGCAAAACAGAATTTGTAAAACCAACCCTTGATTGATCCATAAGGCGAAACGAGTTATTTGTTAATAGTTTTATATTTCAGTAGCAGGAATACCGAGTTAAACAAAAACATATATTTGATCAATATTTTTGAGATATGTTTCAAATGTAATATTGTAAATTATTATTAATACGGCCATATGGCACTGGCACTTGCCATATTAAGGACATATCACATGCGGTTAGCATGTGATATGCATAATTTTAATAATACACTTTTTTTCAAAACATAGAAATCTTGGAGATTGACTAATGTAGCAAGAACCTTATGCACAATTGAGCAACTGCATTGACTGCAATGAACAGCATTAGAAATGGGATGTCAGTCAGGAAACAGGCCAAAGGAATTTCATATTCCAAGAAGTATTTTCGCAACCACATCAGAATAGAATCAAGACTTAATGAATAAATATAAAAGAAAGGCTTGAGCTAAGAAAATTGATAAATAGAGATATATAGTGAATGGCAATTTTGAAATATTAAAAACATTTCACTCAACCTATTCAACTCAACCCATTAAAATATGTTTTTATTTATGTATGCTTCAGTTTTTTATTGTCGTTTTTATTTTTTATTCTGTTTACTTTTGTATTTGCAGAAATAGGTATATTTTCTTAATTTTCATTACTCTTCTTTAATAGTTATGAATGGCCTTATTAGAAACCTATCAATGACCTTAATATTGGGTATCATTAAAGTTTTTTTGTCTGAGCCAACATAAATTAAGTGTACAATTTATTTCAATAATAATGGCACTTCCTCAAAACAGTCTTTGAACTACTAGAAGCTCTGAATAGAAAATTCATTAGATTTCTATCGATGAGTGCTAACTAAGATCAAATTTGGAATTTTAAGAATAGATTTCATTACGAATACATCAGCAGATAGTTTTAAAGAGTGCGATTATTATTGCAATAGATTGTTATGGCCTAACTGTCACACATATTTTGCTAATTGTATGTAAGTTATGAGGACTCAAAAATTAATGTGGCCTTAGATTCATATACCTTCTTTTTAATCGTATCTGGAATACCCTCAAAACAATGTTCAAATTTAAATATCACGTATTGGTTCTCTATATTACCTTTGGTCCATGATTGTTGTGAACGAGCTATTAGTTAATCATGGCACCATTTTTTGTGGAATATTTTGAAGGAATCTAATATAACAGTAAGATACTTTCTTCCATTGACTACCTACTACATTTTTCAAAATTGTACCAAAACAGCAAACACTTATGAGACGTGTGACTCAACTATAATTAATTTCAAGAACATTATGTTGCAAAAACAATTTATAATATACTGTATGCATACCAATTAACAACGGATTCTAGAGAATATTTATTTAATTGCTTACTTAATGATACACCTAATAACACTTCTAGTTGAACTCTGTACTTACCGCAGCCTGTTTCACACAACACTATAAACAAAAGTACGATCGCTGCGAACAGTCTTTTGCTGAACTTGTTCATTTTTTCACTGAGATCGTGGGGAAGTGCCCATGGCTAATAAATAGCCAAAGAGGAGATAAGAGGGAAAGGAAGTGCGTTGAGAGAAACGATTCGCAGTTCGTCACTCCCATCGGCATGTACAGGGCGTTTAATAAATGATAACGGAGGTTCAATAATATTTATATGTATGTACAGTGTGTCCACGGATGGAGTTGACATGAGGAGAAAGCTTTTTGGTTTTGACTTTATCGAAAAATGTCACTCTTTATAAAAAGTTCTGCTTTTCAAAATAATGAGGCTGATAGAAACGTCTTAGATCAGATATACAGGGTGCTCATAAATTAAAAAAACATGATAATACTCAAGAGAGAAATGTCATTATTTATTATTTAAATTTTGACTTTTACTCTACACACTTTACGAATAGTTTATTTCTTCTGGCATGCGCTCTTTTAATATCATGTGGCAGATCATTTGAATAAACCTGTTGTTTTAGGAAAAAAGTCAAGGGGCCTAAAGTCAGGTGGTCTAGCAGGATAATGGGCCAAATCTGCCTATCCACCTTTCACCATTATCTGAGCAAGGCTGTAAAATGAGCAGGACATCAGTCCTGTTGCCAAGACAGGTTATTGCGTACTTCTGGCTCTCAAGTATTTAAAAATGGTAAACCAAATGTTTCCAAAGTGTTTTGGCAACAGGTTTGCCACATGATAGGGAAGTACGGCCCAATCCTAACCTTACACCTCTTGCCTTTTTTCTTCGAGGTGCCCTAAAACAAAACATTTCAAATGGTTTGCCACATGATAGGGAAGTATTAAAAGAGCACATTCGCCAAGGAATACATGGATTGGATGAGCCGCTAACTATTCCAAAAATTTATTAAGTTAGCGGAAAAATGTGTTGAGGTGCGAGGTAGAGGTAGAATAAATGTTAAAAATTAAACTTTGATTTTAAAATTTGTATTAGGACTCTAACAGATTTGTTTTAAAAAAATATTGTATACAATAATAAATAATGGTACTTTTCTCGAGTATTTTCTTGTTTTCTTAATTTATGAGCACCCTGTATATCTGATCTAAGACGTTTCTATTGCAGTCTCATTTTTTCGAGAAGCAGAACTTTTTATAAAGAGTGACATTTTTCGATAAAATCAAAAACAAAAGAATTTCTCCTTCTGTCAACTCCATCCGTAGACACACTGTATATATACAGAGCGGTATAACCCTTAACGTTCATGATGCTTATACAATTTTTGCACGATCGTAATAAATAACGAGGTTATATATATACGTTTTTGAATAAATTTGGAAAGCAGATTTTTTTTTAAATCTATTGGCGTTTATTGTTGTTGCATTTACGAGAATTTAAAAGAGCAAAGCGTGGAGTGTTGGATGTTCCACATTAATTGCTAAGAAATCAAGGAAGCGATATGAAAATACATACAAGATTTTCAAGAAATGGTGTAAGACAAATAACCAACATATTACCGAGAAAGTTATGATGGCGTACTTTTTCCAAAGGAACGAAAAATTAAATGCTCCAGGAAGCTTATGAGCAGAGTATCAATGTTAAAAAGTAATGACTCGCTTGACAATTCCAAATTTTCGACATTAATTGGGTACGAAAAAATATTGGTTACAGAGCAAAAAAGCCAGTGTGTTTACTAAGAAAGACATGTCTCGATTCCTAATTGAGGCACCAGATGACAGATATTTAATTCACAACGTATTGGATGATCTTACATGTACAGGTGCTAAATATCGTATTGTATTTTAGGTAGTATTGATATTAGGAATATCATAGCATGTAGAAGGGAAGAATTTACAATGTGACCATTCAGGATATTGTCGTATATAGTTGTAAAAATTCCGCAAACAAAAACAAACATTCAGCTAATATTTACTGTTATAAACAGACAGGATGACTTGCGGTCAATAAAGACAAAATATTCGCATGCATTTTTTTATTATCGCAATGGAAAATGCTACAGCCAGATAGTGGGAAAAGGAACAATTGGACAGTGACCGTCCAAGATAGCGGAGTATTTAAAATTATAAAATTCTATAAATTATACAGGTCATTTGTGCCTTTAGTACTTAAAAAAATTGTTAGTATAATTCACTTACGTTGAATTTAACAGATGTGTAATGTTAGTACTATCCTAATTTGGGCCTCATAGGTTTTTTTACATTTGTTTATTAAAGTAGTAAACACGCTTATTATAATTAGTTTAATCTAAAATATAATCTCAATAACAATTATTTGAAGTTGATTTCAGGTTTCATTGTTAGATTTTGACATTTTCTTGCAGAGTCAATACCACCATAAAGAATTAATAATAATAATATGAAACGGTACAACCGTTTCATATTATTACTAGGTAAAAGGTGAGCTTTAGTATACCTACATGTTGTCTATGACTAAAATAGCTTGAAACGCATACTTTATTAGTCCGAAATGTAATATATTTTGCTGGTCTGACAACTTTAGAATTTACGCTTAAGCACGTCCTATTTTGTTATTTTTCCTGTTTCCAGTTTCGCCTACTGTTACCCACAAGTTTTGTGCGACCGTACATACCCTGCTTCTTACGTGATGCAAGTAACAATACAATCAACAACTCAAGAGTAAATGGTCACTTTGGTACATATTTCTGCCAAGAGAAACGAAATATTACCTGCACTGAACATAAATAGTAAATCATACAAATAACCAATACATCGGGTGCAACAATATAACTTTCTTTTTATGTTTGACTTCCAATATGCATTTTACAGCTAGTTGAACAAAATTTTGTCACGCATATCATTAGTACCTCATCATAGTGTAATACGAGAAAAGGTTTCATAAATTTATTTCTTTCAAGGCATAGTTCGGACATTTTAATTTTTTTTAGATGTATCAACATTTGAAATACTTTGACGAAACGAGGCACGCCACAGTGCCACCAAGCGATGTTACTGAACTTAAACCAATGTCCGTCTTTTTACCCACCGAAATAAATTACTATACTCATAATATTTGCTTAATGTAATGCAGTTCTCGACTCTAAATATGTTTTTCTACGTTCATGCAAAAAACAAAACTCATTTCAATTATTGCGATGCCTTCTATGGTTCATGTCTGGATAATGTGGATAAAAATTGTATACAGAAAGCTCACAATTCATGTCTTAGGTTTATTTATGGAATTAGAAAATATCAACCAATCTCTCATAAATTGCTTGATCCAGGGTGGCTTAATATGGCTGAAAGACGTAAATATGACTGATGTACACACGTTGAACCTTAGATTTAGAGGGCGTATAGCCCCACCTCGTCATAAATTAACCATATTTCGCAGATCTTTTACTTTTAATATTTGTGATTTGTATAATAAATTGCCACCTGATTTTAGGTCCCATTCTTTACAATGTTTTTAAAAAAAGTCACACAGTTGCTACTTATCTCTAGAAATAATTGAATTTTATGTTCTCTAGTATATATAAATTTATTTATGTTGCATATATAAACATCGATATTAAAAGGATGTAGAAAGACATTTAAGTAAGTCAAAAATAATACTATTTTTTTTATCTCTATAGAAAACAGTTTTGTATGAATAAAGTAAATTTTAATTTTCTAGGCTGAAACTTTGTTCAGCAGGTAGTTCTCTTCTACCATGTTGTTTTTGAGTCTGTTTTGCATTATTATTCAGTGGAAAAGTGGTTCTTTATTGCACTAGTGCAATAAGATGTTTATTGCATTCATCTGTCATTCTACTACAGCGCTTTGTCATCATGACATAAACGTTCAAATCGTCATCATATTTTCCTACACTTAGTGTGATCTAAATAAAACATTTTTTGATTTTTGCATAAACGTAGAAAAAATATTGTATGCAACTCGTACAAAAGGTGCTTATTGCACTCGAGGTGTTGGCCTACTCGGCCTGACGTCCTCGTTGGACAACTTCACGTCGCGTGCAATAAACACTTACTTTTTGTACTTGTTGCATAAATAACTACTTTTGCAAAAGTAAATTGTAACTTTCATATATTGTTAGTTACCTTAATTGTTCCCAATATGATGCTGAATTATTTACTACGCTAACAACAATTAAAAATATTGATGATATAAACTATGGAAACCCAACGTATTTGACACATGCCAAACCAATTTTATTGCTAAACTGTTTATATCCAAGGCAAATTTGATATTATTCTATATAATATGATGAAATCTTCTAAAATAGTAGAAATTTGCAGATAACTACAAAACCAGTAATCGCAACTCTAACAATTTTTATATTGGGATATTGGGGGTATTGGGTTGAAAGACAATTTCAATGTGCATAAAACAGAGCGAAAAAAATACATTTGCATTTGAGATCAATAAAAATACTGTGAGAAGTTGTCAAAATGTAAAATGTTAAATTTACGGATATGTCAAATTTTATTGACACAATTTTTTTTAATAAATTAATATCGCAAAATCTATAACTCCTAGCTATAGAGAATGTTATACAAAGCAGTCTTAAAATTTATAATACAATATATAATACAAAATTGCAATAATATACTGTCACAGAATTTATAACTCTTAGTTATAGCAAATGTTATTGCAAGGTGTTCTACGAGCCCTACTTACACACGTTAGTAGATGGTAGCTGGATTGATGTCAAACATTTTTTTCTTATATAAACATAAGTCCCTTTCATTTTCGTTTAGGAGTTACAAATATTTTAAAAAAGAATATACAGACAAGCAGCCCGAGAATACCGAAGAAGATATAGCCAAATAGACATCAACCTGCCCACAATATTTAATGCATCATTTCATAGACTTCGAGAAGAAGGTAACTCCGCTCCAAAATAGGTCATTCGTCCTACTGAAGTGAATGTACAAAATGAAGAATATATAATAGATGTTGTCATTGATAACTCTTCAATTGGCGTTTGGTGTATAACAGGTAATACTCATTTATCACCGAATGGCGTATATTGAACAGAGAAATGTTACATCCGTTTCATCGCCAAATACAAGTACAAGTCTTACATGCTAGAGATGCTCCTCAGCAATTCGAATTTTGTCGCTGGTTACTTCAATAACATGCACAAAATGATAGATTCACGCATGAATGGTGTTTTACTAGGGACAACATAAATAATAATTAAAATGAACATATCTGGGCGTTACAAAATCCGCATGCAATTAGATCAAGACGATTTCAGCAACGTTTCAGTGTCAACGTTTAAAATAGTTTACAGCCTGTACATGTTTTAATCATTTAAGGGCAGATCTGTATAAGAACATTATTGAAAAATAACCTTTTTGATTTCATTGATGACGTTGGACTTAATATTGTTCAAAATATGTGGTATCAGCACGATGGTGTACCACCACATAGAGGGAAAAAAATAACTAATTGGTTAAGGGCGCCGTTTTTGTACGCAAATTTGCAACAAATTTTATAGCTGTTTGTTGAGACAGTCTAAAAAAATCAGAGTTAGTTAGAAAGAATATCTCATCACTGTGTCAATTATTCAGGTTTCCTTCAGGTTGTATAACAGTTTCTAGGCTGGCAAGTCGTGTAGAATAAGAAAAAATGCATTATTTTCACCTGTTATGTCAATTGCACATTGAGAAAATTGTATACGACATTATAAACATTATCACATCCCGCAGAATTATTTTAAAAAACTAGTAACACTTCCATTGATATAAATTGTTAAGTTTTGTTCACGGTGTATGGAACACAGTAATAAGATTTTCCGCAAAAAAGCGCATTTTCCTCCCAAAATTTAAAGGAAATGATTCTATTTCGGTATAATATTTTAGTACTACGCTAATAAGAACCCCCACTTACTGGGTGATTTTTTTGTGCATCTTTAGCTACGATTCTTTGACCTTGCCAGTCTTAAATGATCAACAAGGTAAAATAACACAGCCACCGCATTCCCCTGATCCAAATCCTTTGGATTTTTATTTATGGGGATATATGAAGTAGTTTGTCTACCATGCTGAAACCACTACTCGTCAGCAGTTGAAAGAATACAGGATGAAGCTAACCAGATAAGTTGAAATATGAAATTATACTTTTTAGAATGCTTCTAACTTCTAAACAAAAACGAATTGGATCTATGTTAATGCAAAATTTCATTAATATCCAGAGTGCCAATTTAAAATAACGAAGCTGGTGTCGACTTTCGGTATAATCGGAAGTGAGGAAGAGTCAAATTTTTGGGATCAGTATTTTCCCTGATAATCATCGACGCATGTCCCGGTGGGACATCCTGTATTGTATCATCCTAAATAGTGTAAAGGAAGATTTAAATATTGCATTTTTTCTTCCGTTTTTTTTTCGTTTGTTTTTGTTTGTAGGACATGCTGTAAATATAATCAGGGTTAAGCACTTATACATGTAATCATAAAAATATGCATTGCTTTACCGCGAATTGATTGTACTTACCTATCATTCATTCATATGTAGCAATAGTAACACTCACTAAATATACTTTTGAGTCATACTATTATAGTGGTGGAATACACCCATTGTTTCAGAAGTAAATTACGTAGTAAACATGTTCGTCTTGATGTTAAAGTACTATAGGAAAAAACCCGGTTATATTGTGTAGGTGCATTTGGAAGATTTTATAGTTTGTCCCACCACGAATAGCCGTGATCGACATTATGGAAACGTATTTAGTTACAGGGTGATTCTGAAAATGTTATTACTTACCAATGTTAGCCTACTACTTAAAAATATTTCCACGTTTTTGCCACTTCTGGTTATACCGGAAGTAGATACCAACTAGCATATTTTAATACAACAGTAGTTTCTTTTTATATCTTCAGTAACTTCTTACCTACCTTTTTTGCAGTAAATCTAGCTAGGTGAATTTTTATTTCAGATAATTATTGAATATCACCAATTGTTCATTACCATACATAGATATTTGGTAACAGAGAACACACATATGACTTCATTGAGAGGAAATGTAGGAAAATTGATTTATATTAACGTTTTATATTTATAATACCTTTACAATATAGTATAAAAATATTACAAAAACTAATAATAAAGAATGTATTGGTAAATATTGTGGGTGTAATTCAACGCTGTTCAGGGCTTTAGTCCGCAGAATAGTTAGTTTCATACAATATTGTTAATACTTTATAAAAAAAAATTACATAATGGGTAGGTTCTTTTTGGATAAAGCAACATCACTTTTGAGATTGTCGATATTTGACGTCACTAGTAGAGGGCGCCACTTATGGCACAGCATGTTTCTTTTAAATAGCAGAACTTTTTTGCTGTTTAGTGTATCCATCTGTCTATTGAAACAATCGATTCTCCTACCTGTAATATCTGCCAAAGGTATACCTTGTTGAAGTCATTAGGAGTAACCATTTTTGAAATAATCATATTTGAAATATTCAGCACAGAGATTGAAAACTATTATCGTTTCATGTAAAGTGCCTTTTCTACTGAAAATACAGCGAAATGTTACTTGAAGAAGTTGTTCAGAATGGTAAATTATGGAGACGTGCAAAATTTCAAAAACACAACTAGATGCGCTGAACGACTATTCTGATTTTATAAGTAGCCTGAATAAACTCGCTTATATTGTAAGTGGTATCTTTATTTTTAAAATCTCAAAAGGTCCTAATACATTTAACTATAATATTGTATGAAACTCTGGGGACTAAAGCCCACAATATTTTAGCGTTTTTATTATTAAGAGAAATAAGATTTTTTCCTTATTTTATAGATATTTAAGTCACTGCAAATCAATTTACAGGTAACAGAAAAATAATATTTTCTAAATAATGCTGTTTCAAGTTGAAAGAATGACTAATGAACATACATAATTTCAAACGTCATTTTCAACGCTCTTTTGTATACTTCGTTTATATTTAATAATATCACGCATCTACTCTGACGTACGCCTCAACTGTATGCGGTTTCGAATCCGGTATCATTTGAAAGTATGCATTCAAATATGACTCAAATTCACACTAACGATTAGAAAAACAAATACAAATTTATTGTTAACATGTGTAACTTAATTCATAAGGTATGAGGCAGATTATAAAGCGGTTTGGTATGATTATAGAAGAGGACGGTTTTTATGATAAAAATGTAAATTTAATTTCTTTCTTTTTGCGGATGACACTTATTATCTGCTATATAAATATTTTATTTTTAGTTGGAATACACCGCAACTTCCTAATTCTGTTACATTCTATGTTAACTATCAAATTATTATTTTATAAGATCTAATATATCAATGGTGATAACTTCTCAAAATATAAACTTTTTAAAATATCGGTAAGTGGTAGTTTGTGAGGGCAAATACCATAAAGTAACTACATATTTCGGATATTTACTTTGAAATCATTAATTCACTGTACAAGGTGTCCCAAAAAATATGTTCAAATATTGATGTTTCTCAAGTATTTTTAGGGAGAGTCTTCCATATAAAATTGTTCAATTGGGCCTTCTCTCTACATATTTTCGCATTTATAGGGTGGTATAATCTTTAGATATCTTTCAAATATTCTACGTGACAAAGAAAGGTAAACACCCGTTAAATATAATTTTATTTTAAAAATTTTTGCATTTTTACTTCACGTTTAATGACTTTAAAAAAGGGTGGACTGTTAGGTTGCTGAAACAGGTTTGTCAGTGAAAGAAATGTCTACAAAGATTAGCAGATCCTTACGTACCATAGTACCGATTTCATTCTTGGTTCCATTGAATTCTCTCTCTACATCATTTAAGTGGTTAGCTCGATGTTGACGAGTGAGAGGGAGCAGTCAATATGGACGATAAGACAAGAGGCCAAACTATCGTATTCAATGATACACTGTATGCATACCGACCATTCATACCCTCATGTTTTTCAAACCACTGATTTGCCATAGTCCCATTGCTGCTAAATAGGTTTCTGAGAACTAAAAAAATCGCACTCGACGATCTTCCCGTTCTATGCTTCCTCTATGACTGCCGGTAAGGCTCATTCTGTATTCACTTCCTTCCTAAGTCCATGCCTGGTAACACCGTACATTAGTCTTCCTAGAAATTTCTCTCGGCGACAAACCTCCTTCGTGCAACCCAACTAAGCTGGGAAATTTACCCAAATCTACGTACTCTTATCAATAATAAGCTGTAAAAAAATGCCGTTTGCTTCACAACACTTACAACACAAATGTGAGTAGACATTTTTACAACTGAATGCTAAGTTATCAAAGTATGATGCAAACTCCAAAAAAAATCTTAACTGATATTTAAACCTAAAAATTTAATCATTTTTTACTTTCACCGAGAGAAATAAACATACCAAAAATTATAAAAATAAAATAATAATAATGGGCAAGATTTAGCATAAAATAAGTATGTAATTAAATAATTATTTTTTAAAAGAACAAAATTGACAAGAATTTTCTGTAGCTGCCACATTTACAGCATCCTTCACGTTATTTTAAAAAATGAAACGATATACATGACCTTCCATTTGAAATAACAGAACTAGCAACCGGTATATTTTCAATTTCAATTTTGAATTTGGACTGGTTTTCGTTAAATAAATTTACTTCCGCATATTAAACAAAACGTTCTTTATATTTCATGCATGCAAATTGATATTATCCTCTATTTTCGTTTGTAGAAAAGACGTTTCAATGAAAAACGATATCTATAAATATTAAAATTCAACATTACAACTATGAAAATACTTCAAGTAAGGTGCCTCTCTTATTAGCGACGTCGTTGGTCAAAAAAAGAAACTCTTAGACGTATCTCATTAGCGTTATTATTATTTAAATAAATGTATTCCTCTTCTTCCGTGCCGCAGAATGCGTGCCTGCTTATCCCTATAGACACATTAAAAACGAACGAAACACACATATACTTTTCTGATTATTTTATAAGGGAGTAAAACCGACTTAAAGTGATTGATGAGTGTGGGTATGATGTTTACCGCCTTCTCTTTCTCCAGTATAAAGGGTATAACCTAAGCGCAACTTCACATTACAGCGTATTTTATTCCAGTTTAAAATGCAACACTAAAATTCATAGAAATAACGCTCTCGTTCAGCTAAATCGTTGTTTACATTTTGAGGAAACAAGAATATTGTATTTTTGACTAAATGAAATATTTACAAAATAATTTTATTAAACTTATTTACTTACTTTACGAATAGACATACTTAAAAAACATACGCGAAATTGTCAAAAGAAAGGAGGTTTCAAAAACATTTTACACATTACTTTTTTATATGAAAGTTAAGGGGGTAGTTCTAATAAAATTATATTTAATATTTAGATATTCTTTACATGTTGCATACGAATTCATGAAATCTTAGGTTATGATATGATATGTTATCATATCAGCCTAATTCTCTTAATATACTCCAAATTTATTAAAAGCTAAAAGATTTATAGTATATTTAAGAAATAATTTATTGTTTTATGGCATAGTTTCTTAGGAGACGAATGTTCTTAAAGAGTATAGAGGAAGTCTACAGAAATATTTTATAAAGTAGTTTTAAAATCATTAGAAGATTTTATAGTTGCCTGATTAGATCAAATTTTCATTGGAACGCTTTCTTAAAACCGAACTGTTTTATTAAGCCCATTTGACGGTAATAAAAATCTTCTGATAAAACGCGTGTCTGCGTAAAAATACTAAATGGGGAAAAATTTTGTAACCTACGTTTTCTACTTACTGTAATTTTTTCATATTGAAAAACGATTACAATAAAAAGTTCTAATTAAGAAGACAACAGAGATTGGTGGTTGCCACCCTTTTAGACATTTGGTAAAAATAAAAATCGTACTCAACAATGTCACTTAATTAGCTAAATGTATTCATCGATTTTCAGATTTATAAGTTTAACCATTTTTAAGAAAAAAAAAAGCGACATTTTTTCAATTTTTTAGAAGCCCTTATCTCGTCAAGGAGAGCTCAAATCGAAAAATTTTATAGAAAGAACCCCCCTACAATGACCCAAGGAACACACCCTCCAAAGGAGCGCACATCATCTTGCACAACACCTTGTATTATTCTCGGCCATATGCAGCTGTAAACAGCACGGAAAGTTCGTATTAGCTTTGTACTGACCGTCAATCGTTGTCCCCGTGTCCACGCCCATGGCTTCGCAACGGTCATGTCCTAAGAGAAGTATACAGGGTGTCCGGAAAAATGTGGGAAATCTCTCGGGTGCATAGAGAACATGAAAAAAATAAGATGACAGGTTCTTATAACATTTTTTCCTTTTTAGTACTCAAACTTAATAAAAATTTAATGTAAAAACACTAGTAGAGACCTCTTAAAATAGTGTCCTTGAAACATATTTAGCTTTTAGTTAAGCTTTATAACTTAATGCCTAAATTTTTAACACCCTATATGACAAAGCCTGTAAAATAATAAATATGGGTAGCTTCAACCTTCGACTAAAAAAAAGGTCTTGTTTATTGTCGATAAAATGAACCGCAATGAATGCTGTGTTAAAATTTTAAAATCTTTAAAAATATGCAACTATATGTATTAGGTAATCCCAGCATTGACCTTAAAACTTGTTTCTGTGCTATAAAAACCCTTGAAGGAAAAGTGAACCAACCCCAGAAGCATACTCCATAACGTAGTAATGATTCAACTTGCGAGTGGTATACCATGAATAACTGTTTTCTAGTGATCACTGTACGCCAATTTCTAAATAAATATATATTTGAATGAATTTTAGAAATTATACACTCACAGTGAGTTTTCCAATCCAAGTATTGATCAATATGTAAACCTAAAAATCTTACATTATTCTTTCTGTTCATTAAATTATCATTGATTTTTAGTGTAAATTCAGAACAGGCTTTCTGCCAATTACGAAATCTTATACTATGCGTTTTTTAGTATTAAAATGTAACGAGTTCTGAGCAAACCATACACTCACTTCCTCTAGAACACGTTCACAATATATTTGTAATTAATATTCCGATTTATTCGATACTATGACCGAAGTGTCAACTGCAAAAAGAGTAAAATGTGCCCTGTTTGTTGTGCTATTAATATCATTGATATACAGTAAAAATAGGACAGGCCCCAACACCGAGCCTTGTGGAACACCTAAATTTATTTGTAAACTGTCAGATTTATTTCTATAATTTACCATAACGTCCTGACTACGTCCCTCTAAGAATTAATTAATCCAATTTAATGGAATTTCATTAATACCATAATCTACCAGTTTACCACATAATATGTCACGATCGACGCAATTGAACGCCCTGCTGAGATCACAAAATATCCCAACAGGACATTCTCCCGCATCGATCAAATGGCAAACTTTATCATAAAATAAATGTATAGCCGTCATTGTGGATTTTCCATGGCGAAAACCATGCTGATTTTTTGATAATATATTTGAATGAACAAGAACTAAATGTCTCCAATCCATCTAAAAAACAATATTCCATGAGTTTTGAAAAAACACTGGGTATGGTTACAGGACGGTAATTCTCAATTTGATGTGGATTACTCTTTTTAAGCAAAGGCAGAACTTTCCCTATTTTCAAACAATTGGAAACGTACCAGTACAAAATGAAAGATTTACAAGATACGTAAAAGGTTGGGCTATTATTCTTATTACATTTTTTATGACATAAACTGGTATTTCATCATTACCTGGTGATTTCTTATTTTTCAATTTTCCATTTATCATTTCACAAAATTCATTCTCCGTGAAAGGCGTAAGAAGTAATTTGTAGTTTTAAATAACGGTGTCATCTCATTTACACTTTTAGCAGTGATGCCACTTAAATAGTAATTGGTGTGTTTATAAAATATTCATTAAAGGCATTTAGTATAAACTCTGGATCGTCACATAAAACTCCATCTATCATAAGTGATTGAATATTATCTTTATTTTTATTCGTTTTGTTAGTTAACTGAGAAACAATACCCCATATTTCTTTTGTTTACGATAAAACCCGGTAGTTCTTAACATATTCAAGAGCAGTTCGTAAAATGAGTTATGCGGCTGATACGAGATTCAGTTCGGGATGGAGGCGGCCGATCCGACCCATGAATTATTTCCGGCGCACTCCGCATGTGTTTACACGTAGTAGGTAGGACTGTATACGCCTGGAATTAATACATTTTGATTGGTTATTAAGGGTATATTGGGCCAGAATGACATCGGGGTATTGGGACCGGTGTAGAATACATATTTTGCAATAATAATTTATATCGAGTGGGAACAAAGTTTTACTTTGTTATGGAAATTCTCGGACTGCCGACACGACGCAAATATGCACGCCAATATTCGCGTCGGTCTTGTTTTTAGATAAAAAGAATGTGAAGCCTTTGTTTTAAGAACTGACGAGTTATTTTTCATTACCCAACACAAGCTTATAATTTTTACTAAAGAACACATGCCTTCCATAAATATTGATTAATGTGAAGTTTGCCCTTTCAGTTTAAAAAATATATGATTTCATTAGATTATAATCTAGATTCAAAGACATTCACACGCAGCAGTAATATTAAAGACTTAAGTGTAAAATTTGATACTAAACTCATTTTCCGAACATATTAACAGAATATCCAGAACCGCTTATAAGTTTTAGGCTTTATTTTTCGTAACTCTACATCGTTTAACAATATTAGTGCTCTGAAATGTTTATACTTTTTCTTAGTCCGTTCCAGATTAGAATATGCTAGCCTCATACGGTATCCGTGCTATCAATATTAATCGTCCTGAAAGTCGCTTTTTAAAGTTCGTGGCATATCGTGTTGATAATATTTATTCCACTAGAGGATTTGATCATAGCCTCCTGTTACAGAGATTCGGTATCAAACCGTTGCAGTTGAGGAAAGTTCTTACAAGTCTATAGCTTTTATTTAAAATATTTTTCATAACCTCATTGACTTTCCAGAATTTTTCTCGCTTATGTGACCCAAATTTTGATAACGTTTAACTGGCCTCATTCAGCTTTTAGTCTGATTTGATTTAGTAAATATTATTAAATATAAAGTAATTAAAATTAAGTACACTGTAAGTTCATTATTTTGTTATATGTTTTGTCCTGTAATTGGAATGTCTACAAATACAAATAATTTTAGACATTTAAGAACTGAATAATATAGAACTTAGCAAATAACAGGAATGTTATCTCATGCCACCTGCAAATATTCAAAGATACCGAAGTAAAACGAATATATAACGACAGAAAGCGGTCTAACTAATAAATTTTTAGGTACAGAAATCTTTCAAAATACGTATTTTTTTATATTTAACTGTAGATGTAAATATTGTTACAACGTAAACTTACATAGCTCTGCATATAAGATTGTTCGCTTTTGTTTATAAGTATGGGAAAATAATTGTTAAAATGTCGAGTTAGAATAGCAAAATAATGTGTATCTTACAAACGCTTTTTAAACATTATTATTTTATTTGAGAATTTAAAAATAGTAAGTGGATAAACAAAACATCAAGAATTTTATTTTTGATACCTATTACTTTTGTTCCAAGTACTTTATTTTATGGCGACCTTAAATTTTGTTGTTATCGTTAGTGGTCAATGAACTGACTTTGAGAAAATGTCATTTTATTTACTATAAAAAAAATACATAATTCTAAATAAAAATGGATTCACATTAAAAATAGTATTTTCTCAAAATTGCCAACAATAAAATATGATAAAGTGATCACGATAAATAAATAAAAATAACCTTATACTTATGTTAGACAGACTAACTCGAAATTTCTTGTACATTAAGTGTCACTGAAAAATCTTAGTTTTCTCAAAAAAAAAAAATTAATAAGAATTTTGTTTTACCCTGTATTTTTTTATATTCAGCATTTTAGTGACTAGTGCAACACCAGTGAGCATATTTACTTCTAAAACTATTCTACCTTTAACATTTTATGATACAGTTGACACCATGTCTGTGGGTATGGCAAGATAGAATAAAGTTGACTTGGACCAATGTGAGAGACTAATACCGGTTGGTGTTTGACCATCCTTCTGATTAATGAAGTTTTCCAGGTTTCCCTCAATCTTGCAGTGAATGGTGGTTAGGGTCTACCAACATAAGTCGTTCCTAGACGCAAATACGGCCCGGTTGATAATAATACGCCGTCCCCTCCCCCGCACAAGTCACCCAACTTCTGTTCTATTATTATTAATGTTCACTTAAATTACCCCTTCTTAAGAAAGAAGAAAAAGCAAGACAAGACGCCAAGACTAATTATAGAGTTGATTGATATGGATCATCGTGAATTAAACAGCACAAATGATCATCACAGTCGCATGGTCTTCCTGAATAAATTGTTAACAGAAGTGGGTCCAAAATAGAACCCTGAGTTTCATCATAATTTAGAAATTGGAACGACGGTATATATCGTATATTAGAACCAAACATAGTTTCTAAAAAAATTATAAAATATCCTTAAGAGGTTGAAGTAAGTATATTTTAACAAAAAATGTTATGTGCTGTATTTTTACGATGATTTCGAAAATAACAGAAAAATAAAATAAATAATTAAATATGTGTGTATTACTGATAATTTTATTATATGATATTTACTTCTCCACTGTATCGCAGAACGAACAACTTTATAGTTTAAATAATAAAAATATCGTATTAGAAACAGTACCCCAGAGTCATACATCATGTAAAAAGTATATGAAGTGATATGAAAGCCATCTACAAAATATAGTGGGCGATATATAAGGTACATTAAAAATGTTATGGTTACTCGTATATATACCCTTTGACACGGCCATCTCATATTTCAACTTGACATTGTTTGATATAGGTACTCGTAATTGGAGACTTATTTCATATAAGTTAAATTTATTTAGTAACCGGTGTAATTTATATAGGAGAACGAACAAAAAATGGGGATGGTACATGAGGAGCATAGTATACCATCCATGCATATTTTAACTTGATTTTCTTTTGTGGTGTACAGAGTGTCGCAATTTCATTGTAATTGAAGGTTCGAAAACTACAAGAGATGGAAGAATGCGATCTTCATAACACTTGGTTACTTTTTGGAGAAACTTAAGATGCTCTAATCAGAATTTTCATAGACCTGTTCGTTTATGAGATACAGGGCGAAATTAAAAAAAAAACTGCTTTTAAAGGATTGTTCGTTTTAAATATGATCCAAATATACAATTTTTTAACGGAACACCCTATATATTTTTATGCAATTCAACTGCATTGTTTTTCCTTCATAATGATCTATTACAGCTACTTTATATTTTGAAAATTGTTAAATTAATAACATTGATGTTGCGTGGTGCATAGTTGGCCATGTACTTTTAAATAATTATACAAAATACGTTAATAATTAAATTGAATTGAATAACATTTGAAAACAAACAAAAAACTAAAATGAGCATAAGAAATATTTTTAAAAAATAGTTAATATATAATTTTTTTAAATTAACTTAAAAAATAGGAAACAACTTAAAAAAAAACCATTTAAAAACATTAAGCTATACCCAAGTTCCAAAATAGCGGACAGTTATTAACTGACAGGATTTAGATGAGTGCAGAAGGTAGGGGTTGTAGGAGCCAAGATTTCATAGGCGTGCCACTTGAGAAGGGTTCAAGGAACACAAAATTACCAAAAATAAACTGACATTGAGTGAACTTATTACTTTAACAGTTTTTTTTCAAATGCTTGTAAACTCACCTGTATCATCCCCTCCACAATTGTAGAAAACCGTCCGTTTGAACAGTAATAGTCCATCGCCACTCACTTACTCCTACTTGATACACACTTCAGGGAAATCACACATTAACACTTATATTTCACTGCACTATACATAGGTACACACTATTCACTACTGGTTACTAACACTGGCACGATAACGGTCACATATTAACACTATGTATACACTACACTACACTTATTATACACTGTACCGCCTTCTATGCGACTCATTTATCCATGTTTGTCAGTGCAATATATTTTTCGATACAGACATCGACCTTCTAATATTTGTTTTAAATAGTTTTTTCATCATGTCACTGTTTCGTCTGTTTCTCTCAGCATATTCTTTCGATTTCGTTTTATAAAACAAAAATTCATGTTGTGCATGATTTATGTAACGCACCCTTCTAGATATTGTAGGTAAAGTTTCATCCTGTAAGATAATAGCAACAGAATTTTTTTATTTTCGAAAAAACATTTTTAAAATACCATGAATTGTTCTATGTATCGCGTATTTTATGTCATCACCACCCTTCTGCTTCTCCCTTCACCGCGAATTTCCACAATTTTCCGTTTAGCAGTTATATCCTCTTTGTTACTCTTTATTGTACAATATAGACTACTCACGGACACTTTTAATAAACTACATATTCAACGGTAACACTTACTCGTACTCTCATATTTTGGTCTCGCGCCCTAATCCCTTCATGCACTTTATTTATCATCCGACATTCATCACTCGTTAAATTACGTCGTTTAAGATTTTGAGAACATGCTGTAGAGTTTGAATTGTTCTCCATTCTTAAGAACATGCTAAGATACGCTAAGAAATGGCTTATATATTATTTTTGTACAAATTATTCGTCTGTAAAATTAACTGCAGGTTCATTTTCGGTTCACTATCATTTGATATTAAACAACACATCTCACGCTCCTCAAGTTTATTCCATGACACTACTTATGCCTCAAATAATTCGTCATTTAGTAGTTTGCAAAAATCTTACACTTTATGTTTTAATCATATCGATGTTCCCAGTCTTTCTTTCAACTCAGTAAAAAGCCAAGTGTGTTTGGTTTCCAGCTGAATTCATTACTTTTATTTCATTTCCTTCTAAATTATAATGTACAGGGTGATACAGTAGGCAGTAAACTAAGTCATTCTACAAAATATTGCTCTAATAAATTTTTTTTAATAACCGAGACAACTGAGTTTAAAGTTATTGCAAATTTTGAAGTCGACTCTGTATATAACTAACCTACCCTAATAAGTCAACAAACAATTTCACAATACGTCACCGATATTTTTTACTGTATTAGAAAGGTATTTTAAGCTAATATAAATCAAATGTCCTACAATTCCTATCAATGAAGTCATATGTATGTTCTCTGATACCAAACATCTAGATATGCTAATGAACAATTCCACAGACAAAGCTCTATTCAATAATTATCTAAAGAAATTAATCTAATTTACTAACCTGCTTTAATGAAACACTCTATAAATATCTAACTTCACTTTTTGGCACTGGGAACACGACAATTCAACCACAATAGATGAGATCTGACCTATTTCTGCATTTTTAGGATTCCTTCTTCAGGTGGCCTTCTTTAAATTGAATCAAATATCTAACTATAAAAATTATTATAAAAATTAAAATTATTTGAAGTTAAATATCGACAATGACAAAAAGTTACAGCCTGTCAATGAATTAAATATGACAATACCTACATTATTCAAGTAGGTATTGTCATATTTAATTCATTGACAGGCTGTCTCTTTTTGTCATTGTCGATATTTAACTTCAAATAATTTTAATTTTTATAATAATTTTTATAGTTAGATATCTGATTCAATTTAAAGGAGGCCACCTGAAGAAGCAATTCCCAAAAATGCAGAAATAGGTCAGATCTCATCTATTGTGGATGAATTATCGTGTTCCCAATGCCAAAAAGTGAAGTTAGATATTTATAGAGTGTTTCATTAAAGCAGGTTAGTAAATTAGATTAATTTCTTTAGATAATTATTGAATAGAGCTTTGTCTGTGGAATTGTCCATTATCATACCTAGACGTTTGGTATCAGAGAACATACATATGACTTCATTGATAGAAATTGTAGGATATTTGATTTATATTAGCTTAAAATACCTTTCTAATACAGTAAAAAATGTTACAAAAGCTAATAATAAGAAATATATATGTAGATATTGTGGGTGTAATTCAACGCAGGTTGGGGCTTTTGTCCTGAACAATATTATGAATACCTAAAAATATATAAAAACGTCACCGATAAGCGACAATATGTAATAATAAGTTGAGCACGCAAGCGTTGATAAAGTCACGCATCGTTTATAACCATAACCTTAAATAACAATATAACACGTACTTAAACTAATAGTGAAATCAAAATCGGTTAGCTCTGTTCCACTACATGCACAATAACTTACAAGTTCAAAACCGAGAACAAGCAGAAACATTTGTGTTAATTTGTAGAAACTGGGTAAGACGGGCCCAAAATTCTGTTGTATGGTATGTCAAACTATTTTACTAATTAAAACCACAAATTAATTCTATTAATAACTAACAACAATAGCGGCAGAAGCAGTTGAAATTGCTGCATTAAAACAGATTTTGTAAAATGTAATTCATTTCTTTCTTCGAGAATTTCTTTCAATTTTTAACCCGGTCGCCAATTATACGTCGTATAAGATTTTACAGTGGCCCAGCTTCCAGTGCCGTGCGGAAGTGTATTCAAGTCATTTTTGAACTGTTGTTTTTGATTTCGTATTTATAAAATTTTATTTGTAAGTCTTCCGCACATTCAAAAAATTTTCTGAATCACTCTGTCCTACTAAAACAGTCAATTATTTTTTCTATGGAAACATAATTCTCGAAGTGTGACAAAAACAGGCGACATAAGGTAGGTTATGAGAAAATAAATCAGTCCTTTGTACTTACACCAGCAATGTGTTTGCGTAATCGCCTATCAACAGCAAATTTTAAAAGAACCGGTGTTTGCTCATGACAGAAAACATAATAAACACACTCTAAATAATTTCGTTATTACATAAACGCCTATTGGCGTGTACTCGGCTCAAAGCGAAGGCCCTTTTAATTTTTATCGATATACACGACAACCGGACTCGATCTGTTTTTCCGAAATGCCAGCCACATATTTATTAATGCTGAAAAAATAATTGTTAAGCGGTCCCTTTTGGCCGATACAGGGTAAACAACAAGCCCACAAATATTCTCTTCCAGGTTTATTTTCCCCTTCGCTTCCGTTTGTTTACCTATCATTATTATTTTTTTATTATGCAATCGAAATATTGGAAATATGAGGCCCGCCCATCCAATACGGTTGCTATCCGTGTTTTAAATTTATGGGTTTGCCAGCCTCGCGCAGTTTGGGGGTTATTAACTTATACACAGTGTCTCTACTCACTCGTCTAAATGTTTTACATGAAGTCAGATGCACCCTACTACACACTACTATCTACGGCGTTTCCTAAACTTTTATAATAAATAAAAAGTAGATAAGAGAGAGGGTTTAAAAAATTGTTAAATAAGGACCAATTGTTTCCAAAATCTGTATTCAAATTTTCGGTACATGGTAGAACAAGTCAAAAAATGACGAAAATCTTAATATAGTTTCTTCTCAAGCATCTCCTAATGGAGCTACCACTCCTGAAAAGGGTGGCCACAAAAATGCTTTTTATTAAATAATTTAATAACGGTGAAAACAGGAAAAAACCGCTTGAGATAATTTAACCAAATTCGGTGTGCATATGGGAAACAAAAAAAAAACTGAAACAAAAAATTACCAGATTTAGAAACTTACCAGTGGTGGAGGTGCGAGTATCATCGATGCAAAAAATATATCTTCCTGTATAATATTATAATAATATATGTTTATTGAAATAGGTTAACCTAACGTATAATTTAATTTTTACAGTTATCTGACTTAGCCTAAACATTTATACTATTCTTAATTAATCTTCTCAATCTATGTTTAAATGAATTCAACGACTCATTTTTTATTTCAGTTTGAATTCATTGAAACCCTGGAAAAATAATGAATTCATAGTACTCTTATAATTAGTTTTCGAAATATACAACTTTTATTATTTCTCGTATCATATTGATGAATATCCTCACCAAATACAATATATTTATGAAAATATCCTGGTGCTAATTTATTTAACATTTTATACACAAAAACCATTGTAGAAAAATATAACTTTTGTTCAACTGATACCAACATATCTGATATTTTTGTTAGACGATTTGCTGTCTATATAATTCTCATAGCGCGATTTTGTAGCTTTTGTAATTGGTTTAATTTATTAAGGTTACACATATTATATGAAATTGTATAATCAAAATGAGGTTGAATCAGAGACTGAAATACTGTAATTTTTTAAAATTACAAACTACACCTGGAATTTTTGCACGTATTCGAACTGCAATTTCAAGATCTCAAATATGCATTTTGACTGAAAGTGGTCACTTCAAATTTGTTATAATAATTCGTAGTAAAGTAATTCCATTGTTAGTTAATTATTTTGTTATTATTTTAAGATTTTTAAGAAGAATGCACTTGATCAAATAAATCAATTTTGTTGTTAATCAGTTTGGAATACAAAAAAAGTGTAAAAAACCAAAAGTGAAGATAATGCAATGACGCATATGATGACCTATTTTATTTGTAAAATTATACAGATGACATACAAATATATGATATTTTATTGGCAAATAATGATCGATGATACCCGCACCTCCGCCGCTGTGAAGTTTCTAATGCTAGTATTTTTATTGCTTCATACTTACTCTCATATTAAATATGCATACCGAATTTGGTTAAATTATCTCAAGCGGTTTAGAAATTAAAAAATGACTATTTTTAATTTTTAACACCCTGTAGTTGGACAATGGCTGCTCTAAGACCTCACAGTTATATAACAAAGAACCTTTATTTTAAGCCATAAAATACATCACTGGATTTTTTACCACTACTTAGGAAACACCATGGTAGTTAGAGAGGTGTTTGAGAAAAAAAACTCTACTAAGGTTTTCGTCATTTTTGACTTCTACATGCACTGAAATGTTGGGTACTCATTTTAGAAACACCTTGTATAATGCCAATTTTGGTTAATAAATTATGTTAATTATCGATTAACGCAAATTTACGTTTACCCTGGTATGTCCAAATATCCATCGGGTATACATAGGTAGATATTTTTTTATTTTTACTTCTAGATTATAATGGTTATGCCTAATTTCAGTTCAGAAAAACCAAGCATGCCACGATAATTTGCAAACAATTGTTTTCCTTATTTCCCTGCTTGATGAAGATGTACATAAAATGTCATAAAATTACATATGTAATATATTTCGTAAATATCGTGTAAGAAAACTTACCACTGATCTGGAGTCAACATGTTCAACTTGGTAAGGATGAGGAAATTGGTATATACATTGATTTCCCAGAGGCTTAAACTTACCTCGAAATGTCACTATACCATAATTATAAGTCACTATGAGAGTCACTGTCACTTCAATCACTTCCTGGGAAAACTGCAAAAAAAACTTTGTGTTAGTATTTCTTGTTTATTTGATTACTAGAGGTGGACCGTTGCAAGATAAACCATCAGCGTGGACATGGCGAGGCCACAATTTGAGACGTAACAAAGTAGTACTTTCTGTGCTGTTCACATCAAGGGTTCACATACGTCGAGTGTGAAGAGAACTGTGCATTATATTTGCAAAATGAGCGTTCTACGACGTAATGTTCACATATACCTACAAATTTATTTGGAAAGCTCGTTTATCACGGACTTTTACTTAATATATTCTTAATTTTTTCAGTAGCACCAATTCCTGGACCATCTTTTAATGAGACGTTACAGAATCTCATTTAAGTCGCCTACAATTTCAAACGATTGTCCTAAAAACAAAAATATATTCTGCAGTTATTCAAGTGTATTTATTATTTTAACGAATAATAATCATCATTGTGGTAACTAGTATTAAATTCTCTTTAAAAATTTAGTATACACACGAATTATTGATATTAATGATAGTGAGGGCTGAAACTACAGATTTGGAAAGCAGGAGCATCACTGAAGAAATTTGCTGTAACTATATAATGTAGCATTTTCTAGAGGCGGTTTTTCATTACGATAAACAATTAGAAATTAACAAACTTTCCAATTTTGATCATAACGACGTAATTTCAATTAATGAGCAGTTAATTATAATAGTAGTAGTAAACAATTTGGATAATCGCCAAAATTGATCAACTGCTGAAAAGTCTTTCTCTTTGCGAGAATAATTTTAGCTAGAATTCCAAGAATTCGTGCTACTGAAAAATGTAATGACGTGTTAACCAAAAATCCACGTGTTGCCAGTGCCGCAATTAACACTGTGCAGCTGTGAACAACACTGTGAACAAAGTGTTTTTGAATAGCGGACCCACCGGGCCTACGCTAATGATTTAACAAGTATTCATTTTAATAATGACCCGATGGTAGGTATTTGTAAAGCTATAGACCACTGCTGAAGCCTTTGAAAATGGTAAAAAGTAAAAAAAAATAATAGTAGGATGAAACCCATTAGAAAAGGAAGAGAATACAATAAAAATGAAAGGAAAAAAATTACGGGCGATCTGAGGTCGGGAAGTGGAAGGGGGTGAGTTTTTAAGGGTAAAAAACGGTTTACCTTGATCTCCGGCAAAACTACAAGTCCTATGGAAAAAAGTTAAATAGCAAAGTTGTAGGTAATAAAAAGATCTACAACTTTTATATTTACACTTTTTTCATATAACCTCAAAATTTATGTGAAAAATTCAAATAACCAAGTTTTTGGTTTTTTATTTTTATCTTTTACAAAAAAAATTTTTTTTTCACGATATTTGGTGAAAACTTACCTTTTTATGTCCCAAATACACTGTATTTTTTTATTTAAAATATACATTTTTTTCACCTTATTTTGAATTAATATCGAAAAAGCACCCTAATTTTCAATCGAAAATTCTCACGTGAAAATATCTGCTTTTTCGAAAAAGTCGGTTGGCTTTTTGTTCGTTGAAATCTCTACTATCTTATGGTGTAAAAAAATATACATTACTATGGTAAATGTTCTCAGAAAAAACAAAGAAATGATGCGACAAACTCGAATCCGAAATTTGTTTTAATCATTATGTACAATTTTGTGCTATTTATTAAAATTTATACTTTAATTACTCGAAAAACGTAAGGTTCCATATTGCACTGATAAACAAAAAAATTGCAAGTCGAAATATACTACTATAATTAACAACTAAATAAGTTAATAAAGTTAATTTAATAAAACATCTACAATATTTTTTCGTTTCTTTGCATTTTCTGAGAACGTTTACCAAAATAATGTATATTTTTTACACCATAAGACAGTAGAGATTCCAACGAACAAAAAGCCAACCGACTTTTTCGAAAAAGCAGATATTTTGACGTGAAAATTTGCAATTGAAAATTAGGGTGCTTTTTCGATATTAAGTCAAAATAAGGTGAACAAATAAATATTTTAAATAAAAAAAATTACAGTGTAATTGGGGCATAAAAAGGTAAGTTTTCACCAAATATCGTAAAAGATAAAAATAAAAAACCAAAAACTTGGTTATTTGAATTTTTCACATAAATTTTGAGGTTATGTGAAAAAAGTGTGTGTGCTATTTTACTTTTTCCCATAGTACTTGTAGTTTTGCCAGAAATCGAGGTAAACCGTTTTTTACCCTTAAAACTCACTCCCTTCCACTTCCCGACCTCAGATCGCCCGTAAATTATTTTTCCTTTCATTTTTGTTGTATTCTCTTCCTTTTCCAATGGATTTTATCCTACTATTATTTTTTATGGTTTCAAAAATTATCGACCCTGGTCTAATATTCATTAATAAACTCATGAATTTAGTTTACAATAGTAAATCAGTAACAGTGAAGCCGTTGACTTCTATACGAGCTGAAAGATATCGAATAAACATTATTTTTAATTCCGACCCGACGCATTTCACATCCGCCGTAATAAATCAAATATTGGTTGTTATTAAAACAATTACTGGTACTGTTCGGAACCCATTAGCGTGTTCGACACAATGTAAGCTTTAATAAATATTCGAAGCTTATGTAAACTGCAACCAATGAGTAATATGCAACGGGTAAATCGAATCTTGCCTACCTATACGGTAAAATAATTATTCCCCCAATAATGCAACGCACAATGTTGGTCTTTATAATAGTGGAGAGGAGAATCATGTTCCATATCAAAGCTGTCGATACATCCGCCGGATATAGAGTTACCTAGGAAAATTACATATACAGCTGTTACCTAATACCATACCACTATACTTCTCGAGAGGATGACAACAAACACTTCTATCACAGCATAGGTAGACCAGCAGTTTCACTCCATTGTCGGCACTTTGAACTGCTTTCAGTTTCTGCGGTGACCTCGAAATGTGAGTGCGATAGCACATCCGATAGAATTGACAGAATCGGTGATCAGGACCGGAATAAGAAATTTTTATTTGCGCGTGGAAGCGTAGTTATTCCACATGAAAGTTTACGTTATATCTATCCACATTATGTAATAATTCATTATACAGTTACAAATGCGTAATTCAACATGTACTATTTACTGCTATTAACATACAGTGTGAAAATTTGATTTACTTCTTTGGACTCTTTAAAAAAAGAGTTTAAAATATATATTATTGCACTACAAAACATTTTTATTTATTTACTTACTTTTTTGTTATTAGTGATAATTACATTTTTTTGGGATTTTTTTAAATTTAAAATTTGACGTTTGAAGTTTAGTGGACAAATAATTTATTATGATTTTTTTTCGTCTTAAATGATCTACGTAAACTAGAAGACAAGTATTTTTCAGAACAGAGAAATTATGTTTACTTAACTCTGAAAATTGTTAAATTGGAGATAAAAGTGCAGTAAAATGTAAATTTGGAAAAAAATTATTTTTTATTATTTTGTTTTGAGACTTACTCTCATTATAGTGACTACAAGAAATATGATCATCTACATAATTTGTAGATGAGCCGTCTTGTGCAGGAAACGTTGGAACGGCCTCTTTGCGTAATCTATTGCGCGAATCGTCAGAAAACATATTATTTTAAAAATGTATTTGACATAGTTTGTATGAACTATTACTAATCCTGAGCAGCTTTTCTAATAAATGTTCTCTATTAGAAGCCTCTGCACCGATCTTTGCTCTAAAATAAAAATTTGTATTTGTAAATAATATAAATATGTATATTTTAAACTTCACTTTCATGAGAAGTATTTATATTCCAATGCTATACTTAAGAAATAAGTTAATAGGTAAGGCAATAGCAGTAAAATATCATTTATGGTTTGTACAGTATATTATAGATTACTTATTACTTATTTATATTTTTAGCAAATTTAAAGAAACTTAAATTACTATTTATAGATGATATATTTGAACATCTAACTGCTGCGCAGCGACTCGTTCCTCAATCAGACTCAAAATATTGCTTTAATACGGCTCTGTATAACCGATGTTCGCACTCCCAGAGTTGGATGTAAACTGAGGTCTCTGCAGCTTGAAATGGATGCGCGAGCTGCTATGCGAGTGTTTTTACTGGTCTCCCTATACTGTGCTTCTATCATACAAACCAAAAACTTTTCCTTTCCAATTTTGATCCTGAGAATGAGTATTGAATGAGTATGAGGACACATTTTACAACTAGTGATTTTGTTGAACCTTTCTGTTTCGAATAGAAACAGATTGGGGAAGTAGCAATGGGGAGGAAATTCCTGACCTTTCACGTTTTGGCTCTTTTTATAAGTTTAAGTAAACTATAAGTGTAAACTTACGAACTTAATATGAAGACTAAATTTTCCAAGGAAGAAAGGTTAGAAGGCGACATTGTGTGTGGGGACGCCAAATGAATATGTACATGCTTTTACAGACAAAAGGAAAAATTTGTCATTGGCGGTATTTCTCTCAATATGTTCTTGAAATCAATGGCATATTGACCGATAGATCAATACCGCAGATCAGCTATACCTGTAGAGAGTATTGGCACCCTCTCTGCAGGTATGATAGGGTAGCATAATGTTGAGTTGGGTCAATATATGAGGTTGATATCGGTCGACGTTTGACCATCCACCTAATAATAAGGTTTTCCAGGTTTCCCTCATTTCTGCACTGGTGGTTGGATCTACCAACGTAAGTCGTTCCTAAGCGCAAATGTGGCTTGCTTGATAAAAATACGGCGTCCTCTCTCCCTCCAACATCTTGGCTAATCCTCGTCATGAGAATGACTACGTTCGTTTCCAGTGTCTCAGAAGTTTGTTTGGAAACGAATTTGTTTTCGCGATATCATCTTTCTTCTGATCTGATTTTTTACCACCAAATAAACACTTCTGAATGTGAAATTCCAAAGTTAGAGCCTACCATCACAAGTCGTTCCTGGGCGCAAATACGGCCTGCTTGATAATAATATGCCGCCCTCTCTCCTGTACAAGTCTCCGGCTTCTGGGCTAATACTCATGATTAGAATGAGAGGTAGAGATATATGCAATCCTCTTGGCCTTTTAAGCAAGTCTCTTCTATTACCGACTTTCTTCTTTTAATTCCTGATACCTGATATATCATCAACATCTTCATCGTCATCATCTTCATATTTTTATCAACATCTTCATCGTTTTAAATTTTATCATCTTCATTTTCATCACCATTATCATCGCTGCCACTATCTTTCCAATTTCTCCCTTTCAGCTGTCGTTTTACAACTCTGTGTTTCGGTTTTCTATACCGGTTGTAATTTCCGATAATTCTTTAGAGATCTTCCACTTTCTCTAGCTCTACATTCTGCATGAATTAATTAAATATTCATTTTAACTATGCACATTTACACAAAAAAGACTTTCTGTTATATTTACCCGAATGCACAGATATAAAGGTAGAAAATACTACAACGTCAATAATTTTTTCCTCGTGAAAAGGATTTTACAACAAATTTTTACGATATTGAATCCATTTTTCATGACGCATATATTCCCAATTTTTTTTTTGTAAACTCTGAATCACCCTGTATACCGAACTCACATCCATATCGCCAGTTGGAAACGAAGGCGAAGGCGTATATCGTGTGCATCGACGGTTGCATCAGTGGCGAAGACCGTCCGCTTTAAATATTAACAGGCCGAGGGCACGACATTTGCCGCCGCACTACGACCTAATAGACGAATAAATATTTACCGTAAAATCGGGGTAATTGCAAGTGGTAAGCGCCGCAAATATTCGTCGATCAAAACAACAACAAAGCCCGGTGGAATTTCGGATGAAAGTATACAAAACCGTTAATTTATGTACAAATATCGTGCAGGTACGAATGCCTGTTTGTATTTTTAATAAAACGATGCATTAAGCTCGGCAAATATTGAGGTATTGATTTTCCCCTCGTTTAATTCTAGAGTGCGGTGCATTTAAAGTGTATTTGCATATTCCAATCGCATTATCCATGGTTACATTAATTCAGCAGTGATATAATTGATAACATGTGCATAACTCTGCCCCGAAGTGGTGATTTGTTACAAACAATTTCGGATTTCGCACTTCAGCTGTTTCAAAAATATAGATTAAACAAATCTAGTTACCGGGCAGTGAAAAAGTTAGTACGATGTTGGCCTTCTAGAAATACGGAAATGCGTCAGATAGGTCAGATCTCATCTGTGGTGGCTGCTTGCGTGTTTGTATATATTCAAAAGTGAAATTGAAAATCAGACAGACATGTTTTTTTCATTAGTAAGTAAGCTATATTAATTTATATTTTAGATATTTATTGAATCTAACCTTGCTTATGAAATTGTTCCTTAGCATACCTAGATAATGTACGAAAATTGCTTTATACAGGGTACATTTTGAGAGTGGAGTAGTAATTTTAGTGGTACGCAAAAAATGCAGAGGACCACCGTTATCTGAAGAACAGTTGAAACGCAGTACTCTTAGAACCAACAATAGAATCTATAGTCAAAATAGGGAACAAGGGTATATCCAAGATTCCTGATGATCAATTATCTATAGTCTGTTTAGAAATGAAAGAGAGTAATAAAAGCTTATTATGTATGCAAATCGTAAATAAATGTAGTACTGGAGCTTATATCCAATATTTTTATATTATGTATTATCGGTATAGATGAGGAGTACTTTTAAAAAAACTTTGTGTGATCGAACCGTACTAAATTGTAGCAGGTAGCTAAAATTTAATCCCCGACAATACGTCTTTGTCTATGCCGCTGCAATTTCTCGGTCCATTTCTCTTATAAGTAAACAATATAAAAACAGCATTTCAAAACTAGAGGCTACTTTAAGGATCATAACCGGGTTATGAGGGTTTTTAGTAATTCAAATAAAATTATTCAATATTATTATCAAAATATTTATTTAAATTTAGTGAATATACTTTTATTCCACACAAAAATATATGTATTTTGAAAATTCAAATTATGGTGAGTAAATGTAGTGTTATATAAATGTACAATAAAGAAAATAAAAAAGTAGGTATATTAAAATCCATCCTCTGAATATTCTGATGAATTATCTTCGTCTCCTAGATTGATAGGTTCCACAGTAACGTCAATTAAATTATCGAGTTCCCAGATTTTCTCCTCTTCTTTTTGTACATGATGAATACATCTTTGCCGGTTATCTGCAGTTACTCGTTCCAAGGAACTTTTTAACAAAATTTTCACGTCACTTAATTTAAACGTCGTATTATTTCGCGCTACATCTCCTTTTACCTGCGCCCAGACTAATTCGATTGGGTTAAGTTCACAGTGATAAGGTGGTAACCGTAGTACCGTTATTTGGCGATTTGTTGTCATTTCATCGATAACATGTTTTTTCTGATCTTTATTAAGATTGACAAGTGTCAAAAGTTCCTTTTTCACCATACTTGTTTCAAAAGAAATGTTTTTTCCAGATAACCATTGAATTATATCGGCTTTCCTCCAAGCAGTCGTAGGAGTCCGCTCGGTCTGCCGTGAATGGTAACTGGCATTATCCATGATAATTACAGACCCCGGAGGAATAAGATCTAACATCTGTGTAAAATACTCTTCGAAAATATCTGCGTTCATGTCTTCGTGATAGTCACCTGTATTCTTAGATTCAAATAAAAATAAACCGCCATCTACAAAACCACTGGCACTACCTATATGTGTCACTATTAATCTTCGCCCTTTACCTGAAGGTGCATTGAACCCTGTTGAAAGTCCATCCAAAAATGCTTGAAAACTATTTACATTGTTATCTTGCCATACTTCTATTACAGTATATCCCTCGTTGACCCAAGTTTCGTCTCGCCTCTCTTCGTCACGGAATTTTCTTATTGATCTTAAGTAGGATCTTCGCCAACAAATAATTTCATCTTTATCGATAAGAACTGACTTCCTGTTCTGTTTTTCTCAGCAAAAATTCAACTCTCGTAAGACGGCCCATAATTTGCTTCTACTGATTTTTGGCAAATCGTTGTCCTCTTAAAGTTCACTTAAAATTTTCTTTAGCGTTGGTATTTCTTTTTTAAAATAAAATGAGTCTACTTTTTTGCGATTGACATTTTTGAAGAAATCATCTATAACGACTTTTGACCTCCCTGTAGATAATTTTGGGGGATTTACAGTGTCTTGTTCATTTTTTGTTTCCTTTAAAAGTCTGTAGATAGTCGATTTTCCAATCCCTGTCATTTTGGAACGATGTCGTCAGCACTGTTGGTAGGATTTTGGTGTTTCAATGCATTAAATACATTTAATATAATAATCTTCTCATTCTGAGACAGCACACATCTTTTCACGCGTTTAGCAGGTACGTAATCTGATAAGCTCGACATTTTACCCAAACAATATTATATCCACTGGCACAATAGTCACTAAACACAAGTCGAATTTTACTCTACTGCACTAGCACGTCTTCGTATATTCAGCTCTAAGACTGGATTGATCTGTCACAATACACTGGCTCCTGCCCTATGATGTATCCAGTGAAATATACTAATGTACACCCATTACCTGTTAGCATTAGTGTTACCCGATAATTACCTGAAACGAAATATTATCACGCCCATGGCCGGTTCTTATCTAGGGGTTTTATTACTCTCTTTCATTTCCAAACAGGCTATAGGTCATGATCATAACTATCAAAAAAACATGAATTCCATAATTGTCGAGATAATTTCCACAGAAAAAATGTCCTTATATAGTAATTGGGCTGTAAATTTTAATATAATTATAAAACTTTTTACTACATTTCGTAAGTAATGTCATATTGAAAATTTTTTAATACGGGTATAGTACAAAATAAGAATATTTATAGATTGTATTAATACTTGTAGACATCATTACCAAAACTACAGACACAATTGTAGTTTTATTTACTACCCAAATGTATTAAAGTAGTTTGCGTAGGTGATCGTGTGCCAATAGTTAACAGTAAAAATTACTACCCATGTGCAATTTTTAAATAATTCATTGCAAATTTTTAGTATATTTAACATACATAAAACGTTGTATTGGAAACTACAAATATACTCTTTATATACATATACTTGTATAGTATTTGTGTCAATAAACGCACAAAACTTTTGGTAACATTTTTGTTGTAATAAAATAATGTTTGGAGATTACTACTACACATTATAAACATAATACTTCAAATTGTGTTGGGAGCTATAATCACAACAAATTGTAGTAAATAAACCTACAGGCGATTACTATTCTTTTTTGTTCAGTGTATATATAGAATATTAAGATATTTTCCGTAACAATTTTGTGACATCCTGCGAATGTGAAGATCTAATCCAAGATGAAGTTAATAACAATTGAACGAAGACTTTGCGACAGCAATCGCAACTTTTAGAATCCGAGCCATCGTCGATCCATCTGAACAAACGCCTGTACAGGGACTGTGTTTCATTTGCTTTTTGTTTATGGATCCACATTCTTTTATTAGACACGTCCAAACGACATCGAAGGGTTGATAGGATTCGGCGGGAATGAAATATTTGCTATTCTAGTCAGAATTTTAAGGCAATCTCAATATTCTAGAAGCTGTTCTGGAAATGTCATTACCCAGAAGGAATTTATATAATATATAAGAAGGACGGGCACGTAAAACTGCAAATTTGTAATAAAAATTTGCACGTACTTATAATCTTTAAAACGCGATTTCTGCTTTATGTTATTTTTCGCAGTCGTAGAATTCTCATTAGTATTCAGATATACAAGTGATGAGAAATGATAAATTTCAGGAAAGCATATTATTACATATTTAAACAAGTGTATTTCGTCGAAAAGAATTTATAAAATAATTGTATTGTGTCACTATTTATTATTTACTGGTAATGGATCGGTCGGTCATCGAGCGGTTTTAGGGCGTTAGAACTTGAATCTCGTTTGCCACCCGCCGCAGGTTCCAATCTTATTGCTGGTAGATCGTAGATCAAGCTATATTTGTAGAGAGGATTAGCATCCTCTCTGTGGGTATGTAGAGTGAAGGAACGTTGGCTTGGGTCAATCTGAGATATTGATACCGGTTTCCGATTGACCATCTCCCTAATTATGGGGGTTTCGTTAATTTACAATGTTAATGCAGAAATTACAAACAATAACGCCTTAATAACTTGTATACATCCGTGGCAGCGCGAGAAAGCGGCAGTCTTTATTTTCCACGCAGGCATGTCTTGAAATACAATCAGAAAATCGTTTAAAACTAGACATACCACGATAAAAACACCCTGTTTATTACAATAACGCAACCCCAGTCCCGTCTTTGTGTATATAGAATTTGTATTTTGGAAGATATAATTAACCGGAATCGATTTCAATTAAAAAACGGTTCAATGAAAGGTGAATCTACCGCAATATACATATTGTTTCACCCGGAGCTATATTATACCGCACATGATGGATAGCGATTGTTGATTTTATATTCGTAGGTATATTTTTTTATTTATTATATAAAACATACCGCAAATTTCGATAAAATTATGTTATTCTAGAGTTTTTCTTAAAAAGTTTAATTTAATATTCCTTTTTTTAAATTGATACTGAACATCAATTTAATTTAGATATTTCAGTAAAATATATGAGGGTTGATCAAATATAAATTAAAATTGATTTTTATTAAATGCATTGCCACTATAAAGAAAATATTAATACTTCTTATTTTTCTACACGACCTTCACTTATATAAATGCATTTTTGAGTAGGTTTTTTAATTCTATCAACGAAATATTAAGTTGGTTGTGTTTGTAACGCTTCCACATTTTGATCGTCTCAAAGCTGCGTTTTTCAGCACTTTCTTGAGTGGTCCAACCATGTGTTAATTACATGGTGACATTACCGTTGTTGAATGAGCACTTTCGTGCGATATTCCGACTTCTACAGAAGTTTCCTCTACTGTTCTGCACCGATCAACTTCAATCAGATGACGGATCGTACGAATGTTCGCCTCATTGATGCTTGTCCGGGGTCAACTCCGACCACTTAAAAAATCTGGTGTACGATCTACGTAAATTATTAACATTAATATATCGTGATACGTATACAGAACATTTTAATAAAATTTTACGAAAACGAAATGGTGGAACAAAAATGACGACCGACAAACTGCAATAGCCATATTGTGAGATATCAACTTTATTTTTGGAAATGGAATGTTATTGATTAGGAAAAAAATGATTCTATAAACAAATTCCTAAGAGTAGTAACCATTGCATTTTATGCAGAAAATTACATACAAATTCCGGATGCAATATGAAGTTTCCATTTGATAAAATATATTAACTTCGATATGGCCAAAATAACATTTAAAAATATTCAGATTTGCCACGTCAAAAGTGGCTGCTGGTCTAAGACTAATTATTATTCACCATTATATAGATAAATATGCATGTGAAATTTGTTTCTTCAGTAACCGCGAACAAAATGAAAATAAAGTTAAAAATAAACCCCTTTTATGAATATGCATGAATAAGACTAATGAATATGAATGTACCGTAGAAATATATACAGTATAAAGAATCCAGATCGTATGGAGGCACATATCATTTCGATAAAAATATGGTTTAGCCAGTATATCAATTATTTGCGACACAGCGTCGTTTACTAATTCCCTAAAAGCACATTTTTATGGTTTTAATGAAAAATATAGTCGTTGCTGTCTTATTATACAGTATGCGCCAAAAGTATGGAATAAATTCAATAAAAACGAAACAATTATTTTTTGGGAAAAATCCTCGAACAGGTCAATTTTTAATTTAAAAATACATATTTTAGCGTAAAATGCGATTTTCAAATGTCATTTGTTTTCGAGTAATGACGTCATCGATTTTTTTTAAATAGCAACACCATATTTTTTTCCTTGATTCTCAAAGATCGTTTAATTCTCTATCAGAGAGTACTAAAATTTTGCCATCTTACATAGAAAAGTTTTCGAGTAAATGACGATTGAAAGTTTAGTTTTTCGAATTCCATAGTTCTTTTATGGATCACGTAGGTGAAAATCTTTGCAAAGTGTCATTGTCACACCCACTTTCTAATAAGTATTGCAAGCGACATAGAAATTATTATTCAATTTAAAGTATTATGGCACATTTAACTGTTACTCAAAGAATTGAAATTTTAATTCTTATCGGATGCGGGAATATGACTAGAACTCTGCAGGAAGTTTGCGATTTATTTAATGAAAAATATCCAGATCGCCCTATCAGCCAATCAACAGTCAGTAAGGTAGAGTCTAAATTTAGAGAAACTGGCAATCTTGTAAATATTCCAAAACCTGGACGTCCAAGAATTAATGACAATCAGAAACAGAACATTTTGATAAGTATGGTGGATAATCCTCATAATTCTTCACGATTGGTTGCATTAAACAATGACACTAGTCAGAGCACAGTGTTACGTATCTTGAGGAAGCTTACACTTTTGCGAAATTCTAATGGATTTATGTCAAGGAAATAGAAATTTACACCGGCTAATACTTTTTTCAGATGATGCCACATTTTGTCTGAATGGTACAGCAAACCGTCAAACTTGCAGATATTGGAGTCGGAAAAATCCTCATTGGATGGCAGAGGCACGTACCCAAGACCCTCAGAAATTAAATGTGTGGGCTGGAATAGTTGACGACAGAATAGTAGGGCCTTTCTTCTTTGAAAGAACCCTTACAGGACACAGATACTTAGAGTTTCTAGAAAATGACCTTGTTCCAGCCCTTGCAGTAATTTTTCCTAACGATAATCACCCTGACATTCCTGACGATACCATATGGTTTCAGTAAGACGGTGCATCTCCGCACTATGCGCTCCCTGTACGAGATTTTTTGGACAACTATATTCCTGGGAGGTGGATCGGCAAACGCGGACCGATAGAATGGCCTGCAAATCGCCAAATCTGACACCTCTTGACTATTTTTATGGGGATACTTGAAGTCAAAAGTGTACAATAATAAACCACGTAATTTAGAAGAACTTCAAAATCGCATTCGCGACGAAATACGTAGAGTTACCCCAGAAATCATTCATAATGTGCAAGAAGAATTTCTTCACAGACTTGCGCATTGTCAACAAGTTGGTGGAAGGCAATTCGAACATTTAATTTAAGTATAAAATTTAATCAATTGTATTTTATTTTACATACCTCAGAATTGTTACTTTTTTATGGATAAAATTTACGTTTTCTAACATTCAATCGTCATTTACTCGAAAACTTTCCTATGTAAGAGGGCAAAATTTTAGTACTGTCTGATAGAGAATTAAACGATCTTTCAGAATCAAGGAAAAAAATATGGTGTTGCCATTTAAAAAAAAATCGATGACGTCATTACTCGAAAACAAATGACATTTGAGAATCGCATTTTACGCTAAAATATGTATTTTTTAAATTAAAAATCGACCTGTTCGAGGATTTTTCCCAAAAAATAATTGTTTCGTTTTTATTGAATTTATTCCATACTTTTGGCGCATACTGTATGTTAAATATAGTGATATCAAGAAAAAATAATAGTCTTCTACATAGTATCAACGTTTTGGGTTATATTAATAAAGCCTTCTTTTAAGATTATTCCAAAATTTCCTTTCATTTTCAAGTTTACTAAAATAACATTAAAAACAATGTAAGTAAAATATTCATCAGAGAATCAAGTCAGTCATTCAGAACAGATGCTAAGGTTAATAACCATATATACAAAAAGAGTAATATACCCCGAGTTTGCAATGTCTCACACATTTTAACATTACAGGCCCCGGTAAAACCAATTTTCTTACAAGATAATTGAGGCATTCTCTTTGAAAGCGCTTTGTGGTGAAAAACAATTATCTGAATTAAATCAACCATATTATTTCACGTTGTGTGGTGACAAATGAGCGGAGCGTTTCTGGAATGTTTACGAATAATGTATAAATACGTAAATACCTTAAATTTTTAATTCCAAGGGACCTTTTCTTTGATGTTTTGAATTATACTGGGGACAACAACGCTCATAACAAAACATTTATCTTGAATATTTCACTCCTACTAGATTGTTTGGGTGGTTATTGAATATACAGGGTAATTCCAAACTTCGAGGGTAAGTAGAACTTTGAAAATAATGGCAGCTTATTATACATTGTACATATAATAGTTATAATATTGAAGCTTTATAAGGAATATACAGGGTGTTAAAGTTTGATGAAAAAATGTGATTTTTTGGTGTAATTACTAAAGTAATGGAGGTATTTAAGCCATACTTGGTACACAGTGTAGTTAGTTTCATAAAATGTGAAAATATCAAGCACTTTGAACAACCAGTGGTGGAGATATGGGCAGTTCGTATCTTTAATTTAGAAAGAAAAGTTGTATAATGTTAAAGTTTATGACATTTTTAAATGAGTATTTTATTTCTAACAAAAACCCTATTTTTTTTTCGTATCTGCTACAGTTACATAGCAAATTTGACTTTTTTCAGTTATTTCATTGCTCCTGTCGGTAAATAACTTAATCATTATTATTAGTAATATTGTTTGATGGTAAATGATATCCGAAACGAGAAAATGTATACCTATGATTAAATTACGTTTTTTATTATTAAAAAACTGCGCAGAGCTAAAGGAAAATTTGTAATTTTTAGATAAGTAGTTATAAAAAAACTAAAAACGTTCACAATAAAAACATTTAATAAGTACAATTTAACTAAAATAAAATACTGCAAGTTACATTAACTATCAATACCTACAAATTACAGCAATTGCTCAAAATGCCAAATAAATAAACAAGCTATTTTTTGTTTTTCGGAACGCATGACTATTAATTCTTATTGCAGTTTTGTGACGCTTAGGGATGGCATTTTGAACAATTGCGACGACGACGAAACTAAGTTACTGCAATATTATCAGACTTGAGTTTTCTCCATAGGTTGACGATTTTCGTTGCCTCTTTTGGAGTTCTATACAGGGTTAACTAAGTACAAAAAATTTAACCACGTGCTCAGTGAGGCCTAAAAGACAATAAAAAAATTATTCCAGAATTTTAGCTCGATATTTAATAAATGGGGCAAAACCCTTTTTTCCTACGGAAAGTCGGCGCTTATGATAAGAACCGACTCAGATGGCTTAGATCCATAGATAAAACTTACATATGTCAACAATATCTACTACTATCGTCGTTTTGTTTTGCAGCATTTCTAAATGTAGAAACGAAAATTAACATTCTTATTAGTAATAATACCTGATAGATAGGTAACAGTTAATCCACTTAGCTTCAGTATTTTGCATTCGATTTCCATTATTTCGTTATAAACTGGTAGAAGTACATATTCGCTCATTACAGCTACACACTACCGATAAAAGACACTTCCCGTAGATACAATTAGATAGATTAGATGCTTATTTATTATAACAAAATCGAACGAAAAGGATAATAGACGTTTTAATGTAACCGCGACAGCTTGTCCCATAACCTAGAAAACCAAACCGGCGAACTATACTGTGGGAAAGTATCTGCACCCAACACAAATGTCTTTATTTAATAACTATAAAACGTTTAAAAATTAAAATAAGGCACTAAAAACTGAAGAAGAACACAAAATTACAACGTAAACACAGGAATTCAATTACGACATGACAGCGATACTGACTGATGAGCGGCTGTTGCAGTGTTGCCACCCTGAAAAATTTTTCGGTAATAGATCTTCATAAAAATTGTAATAGATTTGGCACTAATAGTAATAGATCTAGTAACAGACGATAAAACATAATAAACAATTTTTAATTATTATGTGACCTACCGTTCCGTTTTTACAGTCAAATTTGAAAATGGTTAACATGTATCTGTAGATTAGTTTAAAGAAGGCACATTAATTTTCGTTAAAAAAATATTTAGGGACTTTTTTTTCAGAAAAAATATGAAAAGTGCAAAATAAAATATGTAATCTCAGATATTGTTTTGGAAATTTATCAAAATTTTTAAAAAAAAATTGTGTTTTTGTCGACTGTTACAGTAACAGTACTAATACATAACAGTAGTTTTGTTTTGACCACAAAATATAAAGGTTTTGACAGACAACAATCCGAATCGTTCGAATCGTACGAACGTAGCGTACCACTGCACTTAAAACACGAAAAAGAAGAACATATAAGACATAAATAAAAGCGTCTCGACCACTCAACATACAATACAGTGTCATGTCGACCAAGACCATAGAACAGATAATTTATTTGTCAGCGGACAACAACAGAATACAAATCCGTAAGTGTCGGTATAGTGGCGGTAACATTTGATTTCAATAATTACGATGATATTCAAATTGTAAAATTGTAATAGATATTATGGCCTGGGTAATAGAGTAATAAAAATAATCAAATTGTAATAGATTTAGTACAATTGTAATAGAAGTAGCAACTCTGGACTGTTGCATGCTGGTAGAGTATGCAACCAACAAACAAGTTCATTGGCGGCGTTAAATAAGGATTTAAAATAATATTGAAAAAAATTTTTTTTGGCTTTATAAATAAGTTTGGAATTTTTTTGAAGGGCGATTCCGTTAATTCTTATTTTTCCCTATCCCCTCTTAAAATATTTGTACTAAGTCATAGTTAACCCTGTATATTTTATGATTTTATGGTTTGTACATAATAATTTCAAATACAGCTAAACATACTTAGGTACTGTGAATGATTTTCTTGCAGTTATTTTAAATAAATTACGTTACAGGAGCAGAGAACTTTAGTTGTACCTGCAACAAACAGAGTTCTGTATATTGCAGTTGTATTATTATTTTTGAAATGTTTTTGTAAAAAAAGCTATTCGTTGTAGACATTTTTTGTTCATAAGTTTTCTGTTGCTTTTGACATCCTGTATTTTCTTCCAATGTGTTGACATAGCATATATCCTAATAGTTTTAGGTTTAAAATTAAACATTAATGTATTTTTTGCAATTACATGTTTAGTTAGAATACCGAAATTAAACTAGTTTAAATTGAGTTTCTGAACTGATAGAATCTAAAATAGGCGTGCTAGATTTCCATATTTAATAAATTTATCCTTATTCCAAACATGCAATGTATCGGAAAGTATGACCCACGGAAACATTTTCAATTTAAATATTTTCCTTATCATGAATCGTACGTACTAATCGATTTAGTGTAAACAATGTGTTTTAATGCTAAGTACAGTATTAAGGTCCTTTTAGGCGGTCAGCCCATTTGTTCGTTCAATTTGAGTTCCGTTGTCAGTTATTTTACACACAAAAAATTCAGTACATACATTCAGTATGTATAAGATAACTAACAAATGAACTATAACTGACCTGAATGAACTGAACTGACTATTTAACTGGCCAGAGCATTTAAAAAATTTTATTTTATATTTCCTTTTGTTAGTTTACAAAACTAATCATAATTATCTAAAATAAACAGCAGTAGCGGATAGTGATTTTTTGTTAATTACATTTCAGGGGCTCCTAGTAGCAAATTTTTGGGAAAGAAGGATGGTAGATTGGGGTTTATCGGATTTTTAGGGACGAGGACGAATTATAAAAAAATAATGTAGGTATGTAATAAGTAAGAAACACATTTATTTTTTAACAAACATAAATATCAAAAGAAAAAATATACAAATTAAAAACCGAATTCCAAAACCCTCTAGTAGACAGAGTCTGGCTGTCTGGCTGCTGGCTGCTTTGTATTCCAAACCGATTAACAATACATTACATTATTTAAAATAATAACAAACGAATTAATTATCAATGGAATTACTTTACTATGCTTTATTATAATAAAACTCTTATCACATAAGAATCAGTTCTAATTTGTTGATATAAGTGCTCCTCTGATTCCATGTGAACCTTGTAAACTAAAGTCTTGAAATATTCCCAAACAACAAAATCAATAGGATTTATGTCGGGTGATTGGTGACCAAGGTTGACCTGGTTTTTAAGTGTCTCGTCCAATCAGTAAATTTAAAAAATCACGACCAATCAAACGAGAATGGGGTAGAGTTCCGTTGCGCACATTCTTTGTCATAGCGCAAAGGGGACAGCGTTAAGCAGTTTAGGTAAAACGTCTGTGGGTCGCACCGGTTAAAGTTTTTGGTAAAAAGTAAGGCCCAAAAAGAAAATTTACAATAATATCCACTCATACATTCAAAGAAAACTGATATTGAAATCGAGATTACATTATGGTTTTCATCAGACCAAACGTATTTATTGTGGAAGTTCATTATATCGCATCTCTGGAAAAATTAGTTTCTTCAGTAAAGAATATGCTAGCGGTAAAGTCATCATTTTGTTCAATTTTTTGCAAAATCCAGTGGCAGCGATCTTCTTAGTATTAGTGTTTGGGTATTGTTCAATTTCGTATAGAATAGTGTCACAGGATTTGACCCGCTCGCACCCAATTCGACGACTGTGGTTACTGTGTTATTAACGTAAACAAACAAAATGATGCCGTGTATCGAGGCGCGACTGGAAAATTGAGAAGCGACGAGAATCGTTCGAGAAATGAATCTAGAGATGCTAGAAAATACCTGGAATATTCGTTTGGTCTATAAAGGAAGATTAAACGGCCGAGTCAGGCAGTCTTGAATTAGAGAGTTGTTATTTGGATATTTCGGAGATCAATTAGAATTCAGAGAGATTTAGATAGTGATTAATTAAATAGTGTTTAGTTGAGTTGTAGTAGTTAGTATTCGGTAGTGTACAGAGTTTAATAAATAACAGTAAAAATTAACTGTTTGTTTTTCTGATAAAGAGAAAAAATCGGAGTAGGAAACCCGTGACAATAGCTTCTTCCAACTCAGGTGTCAGAAATTGGACCTTTCTGAAATGAGCCTGACTCCGAAAGACAATTAAAACATTTCTGAGTTGGATGATTTGGAAATCTTTTCATATAAATTCGCCTAGCCTCAGTACTTCACATTTGCAAGACCATAAATGTAAACGATATTGACCATTTCAGTATTTGAATATGCATGAGCAAACTTATATAAAAAAATAAGTTTATTTTGACAATACACAATATAAATAAAATACCGGCTTCTTATTATTATTGTTTCGCATGACCTCCCTAAGATATGTTTAAGTAATTTAAGTAAATGCAAAAATGCTCTTGATCAAATAAATCAATTTTGTTAATCAGTTTGAAATACAAAAAAGTGTAAAGAAACAAAAAGTGAAGATAATACAATAGCACATATGATGGACTTATTGTATATGTAATATTATACAGAATGATGTATGAAATTGGCATATAATGATCGATTAGACCCCACACTTCCGCCACTGGTAAATTTCTAAAGCTGATAATTTTTTGTTTCATATATACTGTCATACTATCTGAAGCGGATTAGAAATTAAAAATTGATTTTTTTTTAAATTTTGACACGCTGTAGCTGGACAATGACAAAAAACCCTTATTTTTGGCACAGAAAATGTTTTTTACTGTATTAGAATGATATTTTAAGCTAATATAAATCAAATCTCCTACAATTCCTATCAATGAAGACATATGTATGCTCTCTGATACCAAACATCTAGGTATGCTAATGAACAATTCCACAGACAAAGTTCTATTCAATAATTATCTAAAAAAAATTAATCTAGCTAAATTTACTAACCTGGTTTAATGAAAACACTCTGGGAACTCGAAAATTCAACGACAAATATATAAAACCCAGAATATGTTCCTGGATTTTTGGTCCCTACTCAAGAAACCCTCTTTATAAAATTTATTTTTACATTGATATTTTATTATTCATTCAAAATTATAAGCATTAAGGTTACCGCATTTCTCGCCGAAAAAAGATCCAATTTATGGTGTTTTTTAGGTACAGAAATCTCGAAAAATTAAACACATAGAGCAAAAGTAATACAGAAAATAAAATTATTGGTGTTGTTTTGTTCATCCACTTTTACTGTTTAAATTCTCCTCAAATAATATAATAACTTTTAAAATGCATTTGTATGACACACATTATTTCGCTATTCTAACCCCACATTTTAACAATTATTTTCACATACCTACCACAAACAAAAGTAAACAATCTTATATGCAGAACCATGTAAGTATATGTTATAACAATATTTACATCTACAGCTGAATTTAAAATATACGTATTTTGAAAGATTTCTGTACCTAAAAATTTGTTGGTTAGACCGCTTTCAGCCGTTATACATTCGTTTTACTTTGGTACCTTTGAATATTCGCAGGTGGCATGACATAACGTTCCTATTATTTGCTAAACTCTATATTATTCAGTTCTTAAATGTCCAAATTTACTTATATTTGTAAAAAACACTATTTCAAGAATACTGCGAATAATTTTTTTTGGTTTACTAAAATCAGGAATTTTAAAGTCATTAAATGTTTTCGCCTAATTTTTCATTTACACTAAACATCTGTTTTAAAGAAAATTGCCCACCTTTAGCACTAACTTTTCTGTGGCGATTTATTAAAGACTTTTTACCCACTCTCTGAAATAAGAAAGATGTTAAATAACAGTTTATATCACACTAATTGGAAAATATAATGCCGACTTCAACCTAATTACCCGTCATTTCGCGGGCAATATTTATTACTTAGGCTTAAGTTCTGCCGGCGGGTGGGCGGCATAAAAAAATTGTTCCAATTTGGCGTTGGGTTAATTTTTCGTTCGTTAAATTTAATGGGTCCCACTATTCAAAGCGTTTTAAAAGCATCATATACAAATTAATTTGAAAAAATGGAGGCGCTCTTTATTTTCGGCAGAATTAAAATTTCTATTATGTATGGCCGCCTGCATACACCGACATGTTTTCATTGTTTTCGTTAAAACTAAAACCGTGTTCAATTTTCAGCGCGCCCGTCATTTTATATCTGCGAATAGTTTTTCGCTCACAGCAAGACATCGATAGCGGACTGTGTTACAGCCAAAATATGTAGTTGTGCCGGTATTTATTCATATTTGCGTTTAATGTTAACATATTTTTTTCTCAAAGAATTATACATAAAAATGGGGAAAAATAGTTACATTTATTACTTGCCAATAATTCGTTTCTCCAAAAATATTTTTTCGCCTATCACATGTGAAAATGAATTATATTATTAACACCAAAAATATGACCAAAAGTAATATTTATCGTCCCTTGGGCCGCTATAGTATATTACACTATTAGGTTGGTAAGCGGGGTATTCTGTTAGCCACTTAACAACCGTAAAGTGCATAACGTTTTTCGCACAATCGTATTTATCAAATAAAATAATAAAAAAAATTATTTTGATTGCTGAAATGGCGTGACCTATCTAGCGTGTTTTGAATTTATTTTGTTGGCAACCAAGAAAACAATTTGAAGTTTGAATAATTTTGTGTTTTGTTATCAAAACTGTGCTTATAATGGATGATAAAGATGATTCAGAGGTAGATTCGGACATTGAAGAATCGCATCAAATAGGTTGTAGGTCATTAATTGCCACAAAATCAAAGGTGAGGTATGAGAAGAAAGCGGAGATGTCTGAAAAAATTTTGCTGGCTTATTTTGTTCAGAGAAATTTAAGATTGAAGTCTCCGAGAAGCTTATGGGCATGGGGAGTACTCTATGCTTAAATGTACGATCAACTTACATAATGGTGTATTATTAATTAATTTAAGAAGTCAAATTTTCACAATCACTGACAAGGCCAATGAAAAAGCACCTTTTTGACGATTTTGCGAAAATATACAGGCTTAAGTCCTAAAAGACTAACTCTCGTCGATTTTTCTATTAAGTTCGTCAGGGAAAATGTGTAAATCAAGTAGTGGGTATAAATACATTGGGACAAATACCACAAAAAAATTGCCGAATATTTAAAACTGCAAGATCTAAAATCCTATTTTGGACATGCTTTTAGAAGGACGTCGGCGACTTTGTTAGCAAATACTGGAGTTGATGTTATGGCACTCAAACGTTATGGGGGCTGGAGGTTTTAGTGATAACATTAATGTATTATTTGACTAACAGAAAATGTAATTTTAGGTCTTCTGGTGTCGCTGAAGGATATGTTGCAGAGTTTAACAAAGAAAATAGAGTTTGCTGATAAGATTTTACATACCAACAGCGGCAGTGATAATGAATTTGACTCCATTCCAGTGTTTGAAGACATAACTACTGCAGTTTATTCTAATCCTAACATATCTAACTCAATAAGTAATACAGAAAATTCAATTATTGTAAAAGCAAGATAAAAACGAGGGAAAAACTATTACGTTTAAGAATTGTACAAATTGTACCTTTAATTTTTACAATAAATGAGCCCAACATTTGTTGGTGAAAAGAATTTCTGATTTTTACTTACCGCATTATTGCTGTTATGAACTCAAACAACACTATTATTTTTTTTATTTCTATGGAAACAAGACACAGTGTTGTATATTCAACAGAATGTGTCAACAATGACAGTAACTGCATATTTCAGAATGATTGTGCGAAAAAGTCATAACAACACCTTTGACTGTCTTTTGCGTACTTTGACGTTTCACATAAATTTTCATTAAACGTCAGTGTAAATCAAAGTCTGGAATCAATAGAACAAAACTATAAAATAATAATACGTTCGTAATTTGTGTCACACCAATAATATAGCGTTTTCGCCCATGTGGTTTTGTTTATATTTTATGGCAATTTATTAATATTAATATTTTGATTACTATGTGATTATACAGTGTGCCCACGGATGGAGTTGACAGAAGGAGAAACACTTTTATTTTTGACTTTATCGAAAAATGTCAGTCTTTATAAAAAGTTCTGCTTTTCGAAAAAATGAGACTGACATAGAAACGTCTTAGATCAGATATACAGGGTGCTCATAAATTAAGAAAACAAGAAAATACTAAAGAGAAAAGTACCATTATTTATTATTGTATACAACATTTTTATAAAACAAATCTGTTTATAACTTAAAATCGAGTCCTAATACAAATTTTAAAATCAAAATTTAATTTTTAACATTTACTCTGCCTCTACCTCCCACCTCAACACATTTTTCCACTAACTTAATACATTTTTCGAATAGTTAGCGGCTCATTTAGTTAATATATTCCTTAGCGTATGTGCTCGTTTAATACATCCTTATCATGTGGCAAACCAATTGAATAAATGTTTTGTTTTAGGGCACCTCGAAGAAAAAAGCCAGGGGTGTGGGCCAAATCTTCCTCTGAGCAGGACAGCCGTCCTGTTACCAAAACATTTTGGAAACATTTTTCTGTTAGTTTTTCTTTCAATCAATTTTCTTAAAATAAATGGGCAATTTTATTAACTGCATCTACGCGAAGTGTGTATTTTGTGGCGAGTAATTCTGACGGACCCGTAATGAGTGAAAATGAAGTTTTGGCAGTTTGGAACGAAAGAACGAAAAACGAATGCAAAATACTGTAGCTAACCGGATTAATTGTTATCTATCAGGTACTTAGGTATTATTATTAATAAAAATGTTTACTTTCGTTGTTTCTACATTCGGCAACGTTGAAACGTTGTGAGAAACGACCGCATGGTACCTAATTGCACAGAACATATGCCTAGTTGACATATGTAGCTATCTTGGACGATGACTGATGACATAGGCGCCGACTTTCCGTAGGAAAAGAGGGTTTTGCCCCATTTTTTTAACATCGAGCTAGAATTCCGAAATAAATTTGTTATTGTCTTTTAGGCTTCCCTGAGCACGTGGTTAAAATTTTTGTACTTAGTCATAGTTAACCCTGTATTATATTTGAAAGTCTACCCTGTAATGCATGTCAAACCAACATAAAATGCATGCTATTCCCATTGTTTCCAATATTAGACTTCAAAAGTAGTTGGAGACAGTTTAAATAAAATATTTTGCTAAAAATGTACCATTATTGAGGAACTATACTGCAGTTATGAATTATTTGTCTGCATTTTTCTTATTTTATAAGTTTCCATATGTAAATCCCCATACAAGGTGACACAACCAGAAGGTAGCAAGCCATTATTCCCACGGTATACCAGTTAACGATTTCATCCTGTTCTCGAGGCGAACCTCCCTATTGTCCTCCAGCGGGTAATAATCTTTTCATAATGAAATATATAATACACACTCCTCCGGGTCCAACAATGCGCAATATTGAATCCGGGCTGGTCGAAGGAAGGCACCCGGAGCAGCCGGAGTATCCCCCGCACTTGATTAATGTCGGAGAGTAAAGATTCTTGCAATTGTAAGAAGGGACCGCGCGCCGTATTAAGTCGGCAGTCACGTGCGAAGTGTAATTCAGGGCCACAATTGACCCTTAAGGACAGTAGGGTCAGCTTAAATGGCGCTCATTTCAATATCATATTATGTAAGTGTCGACCGGCGATATTTATGGTCCTGTTAGAGGGCGTCTTTTAAAATTAATATCTCTGAGGAATTTAGCATCAGGTTCAGAACGGTTGTATTTAGTTCCCGTTAACACCCGTTAATTAAATTCGGTTAAAAGGTCATAAAATGTTAAAAATAAGCTTTCAATCACATCTGCAAAGCAAACACGGAATTCCAGGAAACAACTACGCTGCCGGCTAATGCCCCGACCAGCATTTTATCACACCTGAAAAACCTCTAGCATTCTGATATATGGCATACTGAGAGCTAATAAGTTCGAAACCGGTATATGTCTGGTGTGCCACCGACGAATGACTTTAGCTGTTGCTACACTCCAGGTGTAATTTAATGCTGGTCAGGGCATTAGCCCACAGAATAGTTGTTTCCTGGAATTCCGTGTTTGCAACATAATGATATCGCGATAGAGGTCGCTAGCTTTCAATGATTTCTACGGCTATGTAGAACGCTTCTTGTCTGTGACTTTTTAGTCCGGCATGGAGTAACGAATGGTCTCTAAACGTAGCTCTGCTACTGCGCGTTACTCACTGTCGCTTTAGACCGACTGAAAACTGCTGAAGTCATTCGTCGGCGACCCACCAGACATACCAGTTTCAAGCTTATTAGTTCTCATCAGTATGCCAGAAATGAAAAAAATATATTTGTGATCATGTTTTAAAATTAAGTTTTCATAGTATGTTCAAATCGAATTATGATTTGTTCCATTTAAACAAATACTCGTCAAAAGATTGAAATTTTCTTACGAAAAAAAAAATAGCATTACACCAAAAAAGATTTGTTTCCCGAGTATGAATTATGTTTAACTAAATTGAATTGTTTGCTGGAAAAAAACTTCAGTGTACCTGCCATATTAAATAATTTCCTCTTTTTAAAATATTTTTCAATTGAAGTTCGTTTTAAGTTTTTAATTATTGTTTGTAAAACCTAGCTAGTTCACTTTTATCACAAAATAGGAAACTTTTCACACACTTCAGTCAAATCTATAAAGTTTGACGTTCCAGATTCTTCTCACTTTCACTATTTAAAACACACAATCTTTTGTCATCAATTAATTCATTTTTATTTCTGACTTTATATAAGCAATCGTAAAATACTTGGTCAATAGCTAAATCTTCAGTTTTGGGAAATGTTCTCTTCTGACCTGGATAGGAACCTTCTTTAAATTTGTTTTTTATAATTTCGTTAACTTGTGTCCTTCCAATACCATTTCAGTTAACTTTCGAGCATTGATAATTAACTTTTCGCTTCATACAGTAATATAAATTTGGTATTTAAGAGACAAACATTTTCTTTTTAGGGACATGATTGTAACAAAATCACAGTTGAACACATAAACTAGATCAACATCTACGAAACTACGAGGAAAATGTTAAATCAATTATGTTTTAATTGGTAAAATTTATCATACAGCAAAATAAAGGCACTGATATTGACGACACTCTATAGATGTCTCTATTAGTTTAAAATTATAATAGGTATCCGAAAAGAAGTCAGTAGTTTTAGTTTCTGTTTTTACATATCCATTTTCCTGTTTTGACGTTTGGTATTATGTCAAGGTCATTGTAATGCCTAAACACAATTTAGTTATGTCATCTAATAATTTGAAATAAAATATTTTTTCTACAAAGCTGTTAAAAGTGGGCTTTTTAATTGTCATTTTTGATGTTAAAAATGTCATTTTTTGACACGCGTGTTAAAAGTAAGTTACTTTTAACACTAGTGTTAAAAGTAAATCAAAGTTTATTTAAATTTTGTTTCGAAAATTAATAAAACGTTTTAACAAACACATGAACAACTTTTTATTTTAAATAAGTACAAACCAACATTTTAACTAGTTATTACTATTTTACATTTATAGTAAAATTAGAACAATTTGAAATTGTAATTCCCTGCGGAGTCATCATACTTAAGTTGGTTTTACTATCAACATGTGTGACACATCTATTTTCTGTAGAAATACTACTGGTAGTACTGGTGGTCTTGCTAGTAGTTGCAGCAGTAGGAAGTATTTGGCACGCAATGTCCTTCTTCTGTTCCAGTGAATTTTCAATGTAGCCTTCAGCTACCGTCGAAGATTTCCATCCTCCATGTCTCTTGATAGTAGTAAGATTTGCACCAGAATCTGCTAACAATGTCGCCGATGAAAGACGAAAACAGTGTCCGGTGTAGAGTTGAGGATTTGGTAGATTCAAGAACTCTGCAATGTCGGCAGGTATTTTACCAAACATGTTAATTCCGACTGGATTCTTCACACATTTATTCTTCATATATTTAAGAAAAAGTCTTCTATGGTCAGCGTTGGGTGGCCGGAGTGCCATATACTTTCTAAAAAAGTTTAAATAGAATTCACCAACAACACTGAAAGTCCGAGGCACTTTTGTTTTAGTATCTGGTATGGTCACAACAACCGAAGTGCCCAAATATTCGATATTGTCGATGACACAATTCCTCCCGGCGACACGACCCGAAGACACCCACTATTGCTGCAACTTTCATCATCAGATACTTGTCGTCTTCTGCTTCTATGAGAAATTTGTCGATATGCGTCTTTGTCAAAACTTTTGACTTTTTTGCTTGATATCCTTCACCCTTCCGTTTTAAAAAAGCAATAATTTTATAATGTTTGCTTATATCTTGATCTTGCTTTATTTTTAACATAGTTTTGATCATGGAATAATTTGACCACAGCGTTGACGATTTCCATATCTTGGCTTTTTCCTCAAAATATGCCAGTAAAACACTTTCGTTACATTCCCCAGGGACCTTTTTAATGTTGCACCATTCCGAAAAGCGTCTATAAGCGATTTCGTACTGTTCCTTTGATTTCGCCGGCAATAATTCCAATGTTGCTCGACTGGCGGCTTCTTCGATTTCAGCAGGATTCGTTACGCTCATTATCGAGATTATTCATTATACTTATAATATTACTAGAAAATGCTGTCAATATTTTTGCGTTTTTTCCGTAACTAACAACAGCACTGGTTGCTATGAAAATTTTGGTTCATAAACATTGCGATCTGTGTGGTATTTTTTGATTTCTTATTTTTATTGAGTTTAAAGTTCTTCCGATTGTTTTGTAGAAAAAATAGTGTATGATATACGTGTTAAAAGTGATTTTATTTTGTGAGTGAAGATGATTAAAAAACGAGCGTAGCGAGTTTTTTAACTTACTTTTAACACGTATATCATAAATAGCTCCAGACAGTTCTATTAAGATGTTTTCTTTATAACCTTGACTTTCCTAACACATCCTAATCTTTTTATGAAAGTGAAAAACAAAGTTCTGTAATGTCTTTTATATTAAAAAAAATAGTTTCAGATATTTACTACGTTCTTAGATACTATTACAATAAAGTAAAGTGACAGGAGGCACTGGTTAAAGTTCTTGGTAAAAAGTAAGGCCCAACAAAACAAAAATCCAGTAATACCATCTATACATTAAAAGAAAATTAATGTTGAAATCGAGATTTCATTATGGTATAACTGTTGATGCTTCAGAAAGGACCAAACTAATTTACAATTCACATTAAGATTTACAACGATATTCCTAGTACTCAGGCGTTTTAACACTCAAAAGTCTTTCAGGATTTGAACCTTTCTGAAATGAGCCCGACTCTGAAAGACGTTAAAAACATTTCTCAACATCATTGGATTTAGAGTTGAATGATTTGAAAATCTTTCCATATAAATTCGTCTATCCTGAGTACCATTTTCAACTGTAAGGCCATAAATGTAAACCATATTGACTATTTCAGCAATTGCATATGCATAAGCCATTATTAAAACAATCATTTTAAAAAATAAGCTTAATTTGACAATATTACACAAGACGACGACTTCTTATTATTACTGTTTTGCAAAAAACACTTTATCACATATCTGGCAAGTTTCTAAAACTGGTAATTTTTTGTTTTATACATAATGACTTACTAAAGATGTACATCGAATTTGGTTAAATTATCTCAAGCGGTTTAGAAATTAAAAACTGTTTTTTTTTTAATTTTTGACAAGTTGCAACTAGACAATGGCTGTTCTAAGACCCCCCGTTAATATAACAAAAAAACTCTAATTTTTGGCCACAGAATACGCCCCTGGATTTTTGACCTCTACTTAAGAAACACCAATATCAATAATTATTATTTGTTTCATAATTTTGATTCTTTAGGCAAAAATAAATATCTACAAAAATATCTGATTTCAAATTGCGGCTACCAAGCTCGTAGAAGTAATTAGCGCATATGTAAGTAGTTGTTGCAATTATTATACAGTGAAGTCGCTGAACCTCGCCTCCACGCAACAGTACGACTGATCCACTTATTTATTCAAAAATAATTTCCGCGACCCCTGGCCGCTTTGTTTGATTGAAAAACCGTCCGTTTTAGACGCCGCACCCGGTATTTACCCAACATAAATTATTCATAATTTTTAAATGAAAATGACCCCGCGATTTAATCGAGTTGGTAGGACTGTAATGGGTATGGAAAGGGTAGTACAACACGTATGAAAACGAGCTGCTCACTTCACATCTCGGTAACTTATATTGTTCGCGTATGTACGCTGAGAAAAGTATATATCACTAAAAAAGATAGATTGCAGATACCTGTATTATCTAGTGAGGGATGAACGCGCGTTTCTTAACCACGAGAGTGAAGTTTGCATCACTGATCGAATGAATTGAAAATAATATATTTTAATTTTGCGATATATAAAATAAATTATACACTTTCATCTATTGCGCTTGTATTATAGTTAATAGCAAATAATTATCACTATTACACTTTACACTTTAGTCTATATTTAAATGATAACACTTTAATCCACGGGACAAGACAAACAACGCTTTAGATCAGAAGCAAAATCTAATGTAACACTTTAGACAAAAAAAAAACACTTTAGTTTATGAACTAATGACTAGTAACACTTTAGTCCTCGAATAAAGAACAACTTACTCAACGAAATAAATATGAACAAATAATACGAAAAAGATATAAGCTAACACTTTCCACGAAGCAAAGATTACTAACACTTTAGTCCATGAACTTTATTACTAGTAACACTTTAGTGTTAATAAGAACTAATAACACTAACCTAACTATAAAATAAAAACTAAAATAATAGTTAATGTCCCTAAATAAAGAGTAAATAACGAGCTAACGATTAGTAGAACGAACACTAAAATGGTACATTAGTTGACGAAATCAAAACTAATTCTCGCAACACCATAAAATCCATGAATTAAAAAAAAAATTAGACCACAAAATAAAGAGTATCGCTTTTCTCCACAAAATAAAGGGTAATGACCCTTTAGCTCACGGATTAAACTCTAACAACACTTTAGTCCGCGAATGCAGATTAAAATAAATACTGGACTAAAAAAAAAACAAATACTAAGTAGTGCACTAAGTAAAGTCTAAAATAATACTTTAGGCTACTAAGCAAACAGTAATTACAGTTTAGATCACAAACTATCTAGCTTTAGACCGCGAATAAAGAAAATAACAGTCTATGAAATAATAAATAATGACATTTGAAAATACGAAATAAAGACTAAAATAAAGTATTATGATTCATAATTAAAATAACACTTTCTATGATACTTTCAAAGAATCATGTTCATGAATTATAGACTGCAATCGTTAAACTACGAAATAAAGATTGGAATAACATTTTAAGCCAAGAAACAAAGTCTAAGAACACCTCAGTTATCTAGCTAGAGACAGTAACACTTTAGTACACGAATAAAAAAGAATAGCGCTTTCTAAGAAATAAATAAATAGTTTAAGACGCTAAACAAAGAGTAATAAATTTTCATGAACGAATGATATGATTAGTAACATTTTAGTCCATGGATAAAAATTAAAATAAATTAGTGCACGAAATAGTACTTTAATAATATTTTAATAACTATGACAGAAACTAATAATCCTCTAAGCCACAAATGAAAAAATAAAATAATGCTTAGGCCACGACACAAAAAGTAATACCACTTTAGTCCACGAGTGAAATCTCAATGCATTTTAGTACAAGAATAAAGATGAGTCTAGAAAATGAGAACTAATAATACTTTCATTAACAAGCTGAAAAAAATACATTTTAACCCATTAAATAAAGACACTTTAGGGCATAAAACAATGAGCAGTGACACTTTAGTTCACGAACTAAAGTCTACTAATATAAATAATCCACCAAAAAAACTAATAACGGTAGGTCATAAAAGAAGACTACTAAAAGTAAAATAACACTTTTGGGCTACGGAACAAAAAGTAACAACACTTTAGTTCAAGAAGTAAGATTTAGTAACACTTTAGTCGACCAATAAAAACCATAATAACAAATTAATCAATGAAACAAGAACTAATAACACTTTGCTACAAAGTCCAAGCTAATAACACTTTAGTCTACAAAATAAAGACTAATAGTACTTTAGTCCACGAAATTAAATAACTCACTTTCATTTACGAATTAGTAAACTTTACTCAAACAAAATTAGAAGTAAACTTGCATGAGATAATAATTACCAAATAATATTTTAGATCACAATACAAAGAGTCATTATTACTTTAAGACACGATAAAAAGAGTTACTACTACTTGTTAGCTCACAAATTAAGAAAGATTAAAATCATTTTATCCACGACAACTAAATTAAGACGGTTTAATACGTCTATTTTTCATGAACTGAAGACTTTTTAACACACTAGTGGATTCGAATTCATAATACCGCGCTTCGATTTTATAGTATTTTATAAGAGACAGGTGGATTTTAACGGCTTGATGGATTCAGAGAAAAAAGATGGAGGGAACAACGAAGCAACTGCGGACAACGTTGTTTCTGGGTTTTTGCCCTTCATCAGCACAGTGCAGCTTAAAAACAGGATGGAATAAGAAGGAAGGACACAGAACACGAACACAAGAGAATGACAAATAGCCTGCCTATCTCTATTAGATAGGTATTACGGCTATTACTCATAATTGCCCGGTTTTGGCCGTGGTCGTGGATAAAACCTTGAATTACATTCGGGAAATTAACCAGCCTTTAATCCATTTTCCATTTTTTCTCGTGGATTAAAGGCTTGTTAATTCCCTTATTGATAACTATTAATTAACGAAATAAAACCTAGTATCCTACGACATATAAGAAAACCCGTTGGCAAAAGAAGTGCGACTTGGTTACGTATTGTTTTCAATTGGGTATACTGTTTTAAATTAAAAACAGGTGAGTAAGACGGTTTAGCAGAGCCGTATGATTAAGTTTTTTCAGTGTGCACGTATGGGAACCGGCTGGCAGTATTCGCAACGCGCGCTGTAACCTGTGTTTCCCGGTTCGCATTATTATTGCTTTGACCTCGGGCTACTTGTTCCCAGAGCACCTCGAACAAAGAAACAAAAACCGCACGCTCGTATCGGCCTGCCCGGAGTGGAGAGTAGAAAAATGTATAATAAAAAGTTATTACTTGAATATAGTGGCACTCGGTTATGTGTCATTTGTTCTAAGTGTGTATTCTGTATTTTTTTATCGCGGTATTCGCCTGTCTTCGAGAAGAATGACTTCATTGTCGGTATAATATTGAAAAAGCATACATATACAGGATGGTTCATTCTTTTTTATCAAACTTAGGGACGGATAGGTAGATTATCAAAAAATTGTGACGGTTTGTTATACAAAGCCCCATCTGTGAGAGCGAAAATTATAAATTTTTCTATTGCACGCCTAGAGACACTTAAATTTAAAAAAATAATAATAATTTTAAAAATACCTTTGCAATTGTTTAAGGGATTAAATGAATTGAATTGGCCTAAAAGTGCGCTAAAAAAAGTCGATTTTTCACTAAACTACTTTATTAAGGACGCCGTAAAATTAAATTTGTGATGTTTTTTACATGCATCAATCTCGAAAAATGAAACACGTAAAACAAAAATAATGTGTATAAACAAAATTCTGATGTTTTGTTTATCCACTTTTACTATTTAAATTCTCCTAAAATAAAATAATAACTTTTAAAAAGCGTTTGTAAGACGCACATTATTTTACTATTCTAACTCTACATTTTAACAATTATTTTCACATACATATAAACAAAGGTGAACAATCTTATATGCAGAACTATATAAGTTTATGTTGTAACAATATTTTCATCTACAATTAAATTTAAAATAATACGTATTTTGAAAGATAAAAATTTGTTGGTTAGACCGCTTTCTGCCGTTATATGTTTGTTTTACTTCAGTACCTTTGAATATTCGCAGGTGGCATCAGATAACATGTTTGTTATTTGCTAAATTATATATTATTTAGTCTTTAAATGTTTAAAATTATTTCTATTTGTAGATAACACTATTTCAAGAATACGGCGCCCTTAAAATTTTTGAAAAACGGTAAATAGGATGCAATTAGGATTAATGCGTATAATACATAAATAATAAAATATTATACAACAGCTTTGACACGTCTATTAATAACACAGTGTCACAAAAAAGTGGTCTCTTCGACGCACCTGAATTTCTATTGGCTGGATCTGAATCTGGAATTCATTTAATCAGCTGATATTCAAGATCAATCCAAGGTCAAATTGAAAGACATGCTAGTACGCTTGCATTTATATACCATTGTATATACACCATTGTATATTTATGTTTTCAATGTTGCTGGATCAGGTCGGTTTCAAGATTACTCCAAGGTAAAATCGAAAAATTGCTATGCAACAAACCCATCGAGTAGCAATTAACCCTATCATGTCAGCTTAACATGACAACCTCAAAACTTTAGTACCAAATAATGCCCATAATTTCAAAAACCTGGAAGGAATTCGTAAAAGCACTAAAACCCACAACATACAAAAGTATGAGGACATGAACATTATTGGATATTAGAATTTGGAAGTAATCAGGATTCGGATTCAGCGCCCTACACAGATGTACGTTGGTTTTGTCCATTTGTATACCTATCCTTTGATTTGACTCTGACGTGACCTTGAGGCTAACCTGATGGGGTTAAATAAACCCCGGAGACGAATCCAGCGACGTTAGAAGGTACGATGTGTCCATTTGCACCATTTTTTTATTTGAGCTTGGATTGACCTTGAGCCTAACCTGATGGAGTTAAAGAAACTTCAAAATCCCTAAAAATAGACACGTACGATGGGCTGTCTATATTAGCTGACGGGGTTGAATGGATCACAGATTGGTATTCAATGAGTAAAAATACATAGAAGAAGAATATTATAGATCCAGTCCGTCGAACAGATTACTTACTTTTTTTGTGATGCTGTAAAATATGTTAAGGTGGAACCCTTTTACAGTTTATATAAATCATTTAAACAGTTGCTAAATCTGATTAGAAATAAAATGATATATGTATTATTACCTTTATTAAGACAATCATACAACTGCGTTGAATAAATGAGTAAGTTATGGAAAAAACATAAATTTGGAATACAACCCTTCAAAATTGTTGAAAACCGTTTATGAACAAATTGAACAGTATATACAGGGTACAGGTACAGTATAGTCTTATTCAATTGTTGCTCCTTTTCATTCTACAGGGCGTTGAAGTTAAAAAAATGTTCGATTCGATGTTATGCTATATTTTAAAAACGTATGAATCGATTGTTTTGAAAATTTATAATTTTATGTTTTTTTATGGTGGTAATTACAAATATGCAAACAGTGTTGAGGTCACGACTAGGGGACGCTAGTTATACGGTACTGTCGATGTAAAAATATGTCTAAATTTTTGTATTTTACGCTTTTGAATTTTTTAATAAGAAGCTATCGAACTACCTTCAATTCTAAATAGAAAAGGTATACCTGTTACAAATAAGCTCAACCGTTTTCAAGAAACAGACGATTTACGTTTTTGAGATTCGGCGGGAATTAAATTAGAAAACTAGGGAATCTTAAGAATTGAATTAACAGCAAGACGAACACTACAACTGAAATTTTACTATACATATCTTAACAAATTGTTAATCATAAAAGATTCTCGAAATGACCACCAGCGACTTCAATGCACTTTCTTAGCATGTTTCTCAAAAATGATTAAATTTATCGATTTGTTGTCGTGATCTCAACACTGTTGAGATACTAGTAATTGTTACATCAAAAAACATAAGACTACAAATTTTCAAAATAATCAGTCCATACGTTCTTAAAATATAGCAAAACAGGAATATAATTAACAAATTAAAAAGGTAGGTTGGTAGTTCATTCATCTTAAAACTGAAGTTCGCTAACTACTGCTTACATTTCTCCCAGTGTAAGTCGATTTAAGTGACAAATTCGATGGAACCGGACAAGGACTTTGGTCCAGGGCCCTGCCTAACGCTCCCAGGATATATCTTCCTTACGCAGCAACCCATAGCTCACCGGGATGGGAGTGGTAGCACCGATGCGGCACAATCACTATTAGATGTGCCCTAGGTTAATATGCGGTTTCATTAGTCGGACTCCTGCGCCCTCCGCGGCCCCCGCGGCTGTTTGTCCTTTGACGGCCCTTCTTTAGCCAAACTTCGGTCATTTTCGGGGGCCGGCTAGTGGGGGCAATACCAGCAATTAATTTCCATTGTGGGGGCCTTTGAGGCATTAATGAAATTTTTACTGCGTGAAATTTGTGCATCTCGCAGCTTCCTCGGACAAAGTGAGAGTCGCTCGCTTTGAAGGGGTCGCGCGTTTTTTCATTTTTTCGACGAAAATGCGATTAACAATATTTACCATCAGTAATTACGAAAGAAAGGGGAGCAGGAGATGGAGAACGTTCTTGGAAAGGGTCTGCATACGGGGTGGTCACTTCTAAGATATATACATCACCGAATGGAAAATACAAAACATTTTTGCGTAACTTATGATTATGAAAAGTAACTGGAACTGAATAGTTCCAGTAGACCTTCTAAGTCAATTATTTAATTTTAAAAAACAAATTATTTTTACAAAATGGCCGCCTTTGAAAAGTTATTTTCCCGTAATATTTTTTACTTTATCAACCTGTATAAATAATTAGTCTGCCATCAAATACGCCTTGAAAAGGGCTCTTACATAATAAGTTATTTTCGAGGTTTTCTCCATTATGAACAATGAAAAGTTAGTATGACTAAAACAATAAAATTTATAGGTACCTATTCGTTTCAAATTTATTGTGTATAAACTTTAATGTAATACTGTTATTATATGTCCTAATTTTGTTTTTTAAGATGTTTATATAGTCTGTACATTTGTTGGTTTTTTATTACAATTATCAATTTTCTCCAGAGTCCTGGAGATGTTGAAATAATACAATGAAACGTCGACGATTATAAAATTGGTGTTTTGGTTTTCCAACTGACCTATAATTTAAAATAGTAAATTATAGTCAGGTAATAAAAAAACATACATTTCTGCAGATGCTTTGACAATTTTGACAGCACGAAAAACAGTCGTCTACATTTTGTAAATAAAAATTTTTTCTCTAAATATCTGACATGCGAATTTAAATTAAACTAAGTGCTTCTCTATAAATAATTTTGAAAATGTTTTAAAGGACGATTCCGTTAATTCTTATTATTTCTCTACCCTATCTTAAAATACTTAGACGTAGTCATAGTAAACTCTGCAAGTTAATGATTGTCTTATGGGCATTTTACGGTGGCCATATTTTGTTATTAATATATAGTGAAATCAATAAATGTTTACTATCCCTGTATCTCACATATATTTTTCTAGATCCATCTATATTTATATTGCATATATATTTTCTACTCATAAAAAAACGTTTCAGTTACTTGCAGTGAACAGCTGAAATCTGTCAGTAATTATACTATTATTTGTATATTAAAAAATTCCAAATATTTAATTTACCTCTAACTGGCGCATTCACCAAATATTAGAAAATAGATCAAATAAATTTTAATATTCTTTTAAATAATTTTTGTACTTTGTACTTCGTACATAGTAAATACATATTGAGTTACTAAACTTAACGGATTTTGATAACGATATTGTATAATCAGTTAAGTCAACACCACTTTTTTGTCTTACTTTTATTAAAGCAACAAATTGAGAGCAACTTTACTATAACTTCTACTATTTTAATAAAATTAATTTGAAATAGCATGCAAACTGATTTCTAAAATAGAAAAAATAAAAAACCTTGGGCTCAACCGGGATTTGAACCCGGGACCTCTCGCACCCAAAGCGAGAATCATACCCCTAGACCATTGAGCCACACATGCACGTTTTGATCTGATTTTCAAAATGAAAATAAATATTCGTGAAAAATCTTCCCAATTTTATTTTCTTTGAGTTCTGAATTAACGCATTATTTTTCTTGGACAAGTTAAAAAACAATTTAACTTTTAGTTTTTCATTACCGAATCCATATAAGCTCCGTAGAAAGGGGTCTGAAAAATCAAATATTTACTTTTTTAGTTTTTGTAAAAACATTCTACCTTTACATTAAAACGGTTAAAGATAGGTACCTATAGGGTATGCTACATAAAAAATGCTTAGAATTTCTTGGCAAATCGAATTAAAATACAAAAAGGGTTTCCATTTAAAAAAGTTGACCACGATATTATAATTTTTTGCTTCACCCTACTGGTTTAAAAAAGCGCAAGTAAAAATAAAATTTGATGGGTCCCAACGATTTTTCGAAAACGGCACACCTGATTTCTAAATAAATTTAATCCATACTTTTGCCGTTCACTGTATACAGGGTGTTTCTTAAGTAGAAGTAAAAAATCCAGGGGTGTATTCTGTGGCCAAAGGAAATATATATATAAATGTAGGGTCTTAGGACAGCCATTGTCTAGCTACAAGGTGGCAAAAATTCAGTTTTTAATTTCTAAACCACTTGTGATATTTTAACAAAATTTATTGTGCATATTTGCTATAGCAGTAGGTATAAAAAATTACCAACGTTAGAAACCAGTGGCGAAGGTGTGGGATCATCGATCATTGTTTTTCAATATATATATATTTATATATATATATATATATATATATATATATATATATATATATATATATATATATATATATATATATATATATATATATATATATGATTGTAAAATTTCTCCGGGTTCCATTCCGCGATGAATCTGCATGGTCCTCAAAAGACCACTTGTTTGACAACGTTATTTACCATCTTCAAGTCTTCTTACTTCTGTTTGTCCACTTGGTGAGTTATATACTGTGCTTTCGTTCCGGTGTGTGGGTTCTTGTGTTCTGCTTGACCTATCACTAGTTTATTGATCGTCTTGGTTTCCAGGACAGGTTTCCAAGCTGTTGGTGATCTTTGGGTATCGTCGTATTGAGATTTTGAGGATGTTTTTCAATTTCGATAGCCTCTCTAATTATTCCTTTTGCCTTATGCTCCATTCATGCTAGTACCTTGGTATTATCGAAATCAATCTGGTGGCCAGTGTCTTTTACATGTTGAGCTAATGACGAAGTTTTTTCATTTTTCTGGACAACATTCCGATGTTCTTCTTTCCGGGTTTGAATTCTTCTGTTAGTTTGTACAATGTACATCTTCTCACAGTCTCCGCAAGGAACTTCATATACTCCTTGGTCTTCTAGAGGAATGTTTGTTTTGGCTGATGGTAGCATATTACCAATGTTCCTGTCCGTGTTGAAGACGGTTTCTATTTTATATTTCTTTAAAACCCTGCTTATTTTGTCGGTAGTTCCCTTGACATATGGCAGGAGAGCTTTGGCTATTGGTTTATCTTCTTCCTTCTGTTCTTTGTTTCGCCTAGGTCTTAAAGCCCTCTTGATGTTGTTACCAGAGAAACCATTTTGTTGTAAGGCTAATTTAACGTTTTTAATTTCCTCTTCTTTGTGGTCGTCGTCAGAGAGTCGTTCTGACCTTGTCATTAGTGTTTTGATCAGTGATTGTAGCTGCGATGGGTGGTGCTGGTGAGATCTGCGTGTAGGTACCTGTTCGTGTGTGTTGGTTTCCAATATCCGTATAGTCTAGACCTCCATCTTCTTTTTTCTTTATACATACATCGAGGAAATGTAGCTGTTGGTCCTTTTCCAGTTCCAAAGTGAACTTGATTTTTGGGTGTCTGACGTTTTAGTTTGATTGCCGCGAATTTTTAAATTAAAGATTTGGTAATAATGTGATTGAACCAGGTCAACATTGGCCACCCAGATCGCATGATATGAACCATATTGATTTTTTGTTGCTGGTTATAATAACAGCTACTCCTGGAATATTTAGACAGCGTGCTCGAGCTCCAATTTCAAGAAGATCTGAAGCATGTATTTTGGCTGAAGGTGGCCTTTTCCAATATTCATAGTAAAGTAATTCCATTGTTAATTAATTATTAAGTTATAATTTTAATGTAGTGAGTATCGTAAAAATGCACTTGAAATACAAAGGAGTGTAAAAAAACAAAAAGTGAAAATAATACAATGGCGCATACAGGGTGACATATTTTTTTTTTTTTTTTTGGTAAATAATGATCGATGATACCCACACTTTCATCACTGGTAAGTTTCTAAAGGTGGTAATTTTTTTTATATATATATTGTCATACTAAATATGCACGTCCTTTTGAGAATAGGAGAACAAAAAAAGGATACCAATTTTAAATTGAGAACAGAGCGTGGAGAGATGGAGTTTGAGGAAGTTTAAGAATATGTATATTTGGGGGCGCTAATAACAGCTAACTGTGATGAGGAACATGAAATAAATAGGAGAATAATAAAAGCAAACATATGTTCGGCAGCAGTCAACCACTTATTGAAATCAAAAAATTTCTCCAGAGGAGTAAAATATAGAATGTATAAAACAATTTTGAGACCGACAGCGCTGTATGGTAGTGAAACCTGGGTTCTCAATAAGAAGTCAAGAGAAAACCTTTTAAGGTGGGAAAGAAAAATCTTAAGGAGAATTCTAAGGGGTAAGAAGACGGAGGAAGGCTATGTAAGGAGAAATAATGAGGAAATATATGCAATGTACCAGGCACCAACAATAGACGAAATTGTAAAAGCCAGAAAAGTGCAGTGGCTAGGGCATCTAGAACGTATGGCAATAGATCTAAGGGAGAAAAATGTAACGAACTGGAAAAGAAAGGCGAAGGACAAAATGGAATGGAGGAGAATAACACAGCTCTGGGCCTAAAAGGCCTGTAAACAGCTTTATATATATATATATATATATATATATATATATATATATATATATATATATATATGCACGTCGTTTGTGTCAATTTATCTCAAGCGGCTTAGAAATTAAAAACTGATTTTTCTTTTAATTTTTGACGGCTTAATACCCCACATTTACATAACAAAAACCCTTATTCTTGACCACACATTACACCCCTTTCAACCTCTACTTAAGAAACACCCTGTCTAAACTAAGGTATCTACTATCCATAACAAAATATAAATAGTTTTAAATCTCGCTGACCATTAGAAAATTTTCCGACTTGAAAAATAATAATAGATTAAATATCTACGCCGGTAATAAACCTCTACAACAAAAATCCACTTATTTACCAAATAATTAAATCAACGCCAAAAAAAGTTGCACTTACCACCACCACTCTTAATTAAATCACTTCAATTCGATCTCCGCTTCAGGCAAAAGTACCAATCAAACAATTTGTCGCACTTCTATGGGAGAATATAAATTCGTTCATACCGGCTGAAAACAACGGAAACGGCCCGGGGCCTACGTTTCGAACCAAAAAACTTGCCGGGGAAAGTTAGGAGACGACGTTGAATAAATAATATCTGACAGTTCGGTACCTACTTTCCGTTTATTGACTGGAATCGACTTGTAGAGAACTTTACACAAGAAAATAAATAAGTAAAAGGGTCAACTAGGTGGCCCCTGTAGGCGATTCGAGTAAGTTTATTTGAGTATTAGAAAGAAACGGGAGAGTAGATATTTATTGTGTACCTAACGTAATTAAACTCGAAATATCGAATTTTAAATAAGTTTAGGTATTTTATATTTATTTATTAATAGTAAGTGGAACTTAAGTAAGTTTATAGGAAAAAAGTTTTGGCAAAAGTCGACGATGTTTATTTTTGAAATTACGGTTCGCATCTTGTGAGACCAATAAAATGGTTTGGTCCTTCTAACCGAATGGAAGTTACAGAAATTTTTTATAACACGTTAAGATCATTGATGAGCTAAAATCATACTCTTGTTCTTGTTCGCTATTTAATATAGTCTATAAGAAAAAAAGTTTATAGGTTCCCGAACTCTATCTACAGGGTAATTTACATATAAATCCCTGTAAAAACATAAAAAAGTATTAAGTTTTCAGTTATTTATTTACAATGTATATACAGTGTGTTCATGAATTACCTACGGTCCTGAAACGAATATCTTTTTTGTTTTTTTTTTTCTTTTCTTTCTTAAAAAAAAAGCCCAGTATCGTTTGGTTATGGTTTCGTTATCTACCTTAATTTCAAGTCTTACTTAGCCCCAACAAAATAAATAACACATTCATGTTTTTAAGAAATAAATAAATAACACATAAAACTAATACTTAATACATTATACATTAGAGTACGTAAAACATGAAATATGAAAAAAATACTAATCAAACATGCACCTAAACAGTTTTTAGCAATATACGTACATAATATAATAAAATTTAAATCTGACAAACGATATTGAGCCGTTGTCGGTCTTAAGAGCGCCGTAATCTTGAAATAGTATGAATAATTTTAGACATTTAATAACATATCTCATGCCACCTGCGATTTTTAATACCATCAAACTAAAACGATTAAATAACTAGAAAAAGCGTTCTAACCAACACATTTTTAAGTACACGAATCTTCGAAAGTACATATTTTTTTAAATTTAAATGTAGATGTATACCTAAATATTGTTATAACATCAAGTTGCTTAGTACTACTTATAAGATTAATATTTTTTATATGTTTATAAGTATGTAAATTGCAAAGGTTAAGTAATCAAGTAAACTTAAAATTAATTCTGTTAATGCATTTTACTTTTTTTATTTCCAAGAGCTTCTGTTCGATTGATTTAAAAATGAATGCAGTTTAGATAGGTTAACATAGTAGAACACAGAAAATATGAACCTCAAATCTGTCTTGGAATTTTTGTTTTGGTTGGCATTAACAATTTCATCTGATCTGATCAGAAGTTTTTTTGAGTGCAGATCGAAAAGTTTCTTCATCTTCAACAATCAAGTGATCGCAATTGTCAGATTATGTCTTCATTGCGCATGCTTAAAGCAAGAACTTCAGCGAAAATTTTTGAACTGTAAAATGGCTTTTACAGATACTTTGAATGTTATTATTTTATTTAAGGAAAATAAATAAAAACAATGAATATACAAAACATCAAGAATATTATTTTTCGAATTACTTTTGTTTTACATGTTTTATTTTTCGAGATTTCTATACCTAAAAACACCACCGCAGTGACCGCAAAATCCGCCCGTTTTTGCGTAGTGTGTAGCAAGAACGGGGAAGGTTGTACAGAGGTCTCCGCGGGCTTAAATTATGAAAAATCTAGGTGAGCATAATTCGATTTTTCTAATATTTGCCCGACTTACCCCTACTTAAGCCACCCTTGAAAACTGGTCAGAATTTCGCAAAAGATCGAATTATGTGGCCCGTCTTTCGTATCATTTGTCGGGTAGTGGGGGAAACAAAGTACCTCATGAAGTGGATATCATTCCCCGTCTGCTATCGGCAATAGGGGTGGTTTTACCCCCACGCGGGTGGTGTTTTTAACCTTGAGCATTTTTAGGAGGGCATTCTTGATTGCCAATCTTGCCAATTTTTACCCAGATTTTGGTGACCATTTTTCTGTTTTCTTGTTTTAGGGGTGGTTTCCACCCCTTCAGTAGGGGTAACTGATCAGAATACGACAGAAGAACGAATTATGAGGGCATGTATTTCATATCATTTGGAGTTATAAGGAAGAGTGGCACAAAAAAGGCAATTCATGAAGAGAACATCATTTGCTGCCGGTTTTCGGCAATAGGAGTGGTTTTACCCCTACGCGGAAGGTGCTTTTCACCTTGAGCATTTTTGGAAGAACATCCCTGATCTCTTCCTTGCCATTCACGTTCCCGCCAATATTTACCAAAAACTGATCGACCATTTTCCACCCCTTAAGTAGGGGTAATTCGGACAAATAGTGGAAAAATCGAATTATGCTCACCTACATTTTTCATGACGATCAATTTAAGTCCACGGAGACCGCTGGACGACCTCCCCGTTCTTGCTACACACTACGCAAAAACGAGCAAAAAAAAAGTTTTTTGCGGTTACTCTTTGATCATTTAATAATTTGTTAATATATTCTTGTAATAAAAAATAATTCGCACCTTTTTTTCCCCGACATTGATATTACATTTTGTATAAATCTTATACAGGGTGGGTCATTAATAATGATTCATAGCTTAAGGGCAAATTGCTAACGTCAAAATAAAGCGATTGAGCCCAACATGTCTTATTCAATTCTTGCTCCTTTTCATTCTACAGGGTGTTAAACTTGAAAAAATGTTTTAGATTTTTTGCTTTATTTTAAAAACCTATGGACTGATTGTTTCGAAAATTTGTAGTCTTATGTTTGAAGTGGCAATTTGAAATATACAAACAGTGTAGAAATTACTGTACTGTAGATGTAAAAATGTCTAACTTTTTATATTTTACACTTTTGAACTATTGACCTATTTTCAATTCTAAATAGAAAAGGTCTATTACAAATCGATAAACTCAACCGTTTTCGATAAACAGACGATTTAATTTTCTGAGATTCGGTGGGAATTAAATTAGAAAATTAGAGAGTCTTAACATATCAAAACTGAATTAACAGTAAGACGAACACTACAACAACTGAAAATGTATATCTTAACAAATTATTAATCAATGTCTTTGTAAACGAAAGGTTTAATATAGCCCCAAAAATTCAGCGGATTTAAATCAGGGGTACGTGCAGACCAAGGAACTTCGCTGCCGCGTGCAATCCAACGGTATGGAAAATTACTATTAATATATTCTCTTACTCGTTGGGGTAATATGCAAGTGCACCATCATCCAAAAACCAGAAGTTCTGCCGTAAATTTAAGGGAATATCTTCAAGTAGCAGTGACAACTCATTAATTAGAAAATTTAAATAATTTTATCCGTTAAGTGGACGTGGTAGTACGAACGGCCTCACAATATTATCGGAGAGAATGCCGCACCAAATATTGAGAGAACTCTTGCTGAAAATGTACTTCTCTTGGCACATGAGGATTTTCTAGTTCCCAAGAAAGATTATTTCTCCAATTAAAAATATCTCATCGGGTAAATGTGACTTCGTCCGTAAATAATATTTTATTATAAAATCATCATTTTATTGTTGGTGAAGAAACTGTGCAAACGTAACCTAGCTAGAGGGTCTTGTGACGCTAAATGTTGAAATGGAGTAAAATGATAAGGAAAATGTATAGAAAAAATTAAATAAATTCGTTTTAATTTAATTATTTTTTTATTAAAGTGTACGTGATACAAATTCGAGATAATACTACCAAATTCTTCAGTATAGAAGCCAATAAAATTATGAAACCAATTCTGGAAAATATTTCTTTGAAAATCTTGTATATATTTCAGAAGAAAGAAATATTTTCCTGATTTTTGTAAAAATTTGTTTTTTCCGGAACATTTCCCTGACTTTTCCAGGTTTTCCAGGTCGCTCTAAACCCTGTTATATTTTGTATACATTTTATATAATTTATGAAACAATAAGATAATTTAGTAAATGTACATATTTAAACATTATAATAAAAATATATATATTAAAAAATGAAAAGTTAAACTTAGCGGGTCCGGGCATGGACTCTTAAAAGAGGCGGGGGGCTGAGAAATTAACCCCTCCTCCTCCTCTTACCATTCCTGTCGTCGGGCCAGCATACGTTACTGTACATGTCTCTTTGGAGAATTTCACGAGCAGTCACTGTGCTTTGTTACGCAACAATAAGGAAGCAAAACGAAACATCTAAATATACTGCCGGTAACCACTCGCTCCTGTTCCCCTTCCCCCCCTTAGAAACCGAATGCTGAACGCGTAAATATTTGTACGTATATTTCTTTGTCATCAAAGTAATTCCTGCCGACAAACGGAAAACATTTTGACGTGAGTAAGTAGCGAATGTAATGAAACATCCAAAGAATGAAATTACAGCATCTTTGTAGGTAAATTTCTGATATTAACGTTTCTAATTTCAACCTCCTTTGTGTAGTAGACAAGATGAAATGAGCATTACAACGTGAATTGTTTGAAATTAAACACAAATGTTTTCCAGATATTACATTCGCAGACGTAATATGTCATAAATATGTCTAGTAGTATACATCTTACACGTCCTTACGCTGTTTGGTGCGGATTAGTCGTCGAGTTCTGAGTTTCCTTTGGCGCTGTGAATTGTTAATTATGTTTCTGTTAGAAAAAGACACGGTCTGGTTCCAGGTGGGGGATGCTCGAGGAATAGAGGAGGTAGTAGGGATCGATTGCGGAAAAAGGACAATGTTAAAAATAGCCGATTTTTGGCTTATCCGGGGGAACGCATAAATCATAAAAAAATCAATTGATTATTGTTAATTAACATTAGAAATGGCCCAGAAATACGTCAGATAGCTGGGGAAATGTCGCTACTACCCCTAAACCTATATAAATTACCCTTAAATAGCTTTAAATGGATAATCATTAATTATTGTTATAAAATTCGTGTAAAATGAAAAAATGCTTGAAAATGATTTGAACAGACAGTATGTCAATATAAAAAGTGATAAATAACTGTAAAAATGTCCATTCCACCCCTAAAAATTAAAAAAACGACTTTCAAAAGCTAATGGTGAGCTTACTTCGATAGCAAAAATAGATAATGCTTAAATGTTCAAGGGAACGCCTATTGCTAGAAAAAAATTATAGATTACTGTCAAAAAATCTGGATAGAATCTCACCCAACAAGGTTATTGGCTTCATAAAGAGGCTAAACCTGGTGGGTGAAATATAATAAGTATGTGAGCCACAATAGACCACAGGGTCGCAGTGGAGGGCTAGTTTTTGGCCCACTCACGTAGAACTAAGAAAAAGAAATAATTTTAAATCATTAGCGCACACGAAAGATTCTAGTTATATACGTGGCAAGTTGTTAATAAATATTAAAAACAGTAGAGGTACTAAATTTGAACGTTGTGGTAGACCAGGGCCAGCTGGGAAAATTATATGGATTCTAAACCTTGATAACAAATGGATTTCAGATAAGATAAAAAAAAAATGTCTAAATGATCACTCAGTTGAATGTACTTTGATTAGTAGTAAGTCATAATTAACTCGACCAAAAGGCCTTGGCAAAGTCAACGTAGGTATATAGTATATAGTGCACACTTGTTTTCCTATATTAAAATCTGATTGGAACAATATTATTGCATTACGTGCAATATAAATAGTGTTAATAGAGTTATGTTTTATCACCAATATTATTTTTGTTGTGTACGCAAATTTACAACATTGTTGTTGTTTACATTTCTGTATTGGTTCACATACCAATAATTGCATTTGCAATAAATATATTTTTTTCTAAAATACGATATCATTAGCTGAACCAAATATTTTAGACTACAATTTACATACCTATATTATACTAGGCATCTCTATATGATACCTCTTCGTGTATTAATTACAGATTACTAGGAAAGCAAATTATCGTTACTACATACACGTCTATTTCTCCCGTACTTTACATTCCAAATTCGGTGCATTATTTGGGACCAACTGATCCAAATACCACCAGCGTGTTTGGCACTGGTCCAGTAAATCGAACTCTCTCGGTATTAATACAATTTCCGTCTTGGTAGCGTTTCCGTTCCCAAATAAATTTAAAATAAACCCCCGTGTTTAGCCCCACGCGTTCAAGGTTCTTTTTAGGAGAGCTTAGACACACACACACACGAGGGTAATCTTTGATGTTGCGTTCTTTTGGGCGTGAGCAAAGTATTTTCTGGAATGCTAATTCTGACGAAGATTGTTGGGTATCTGATGAAATTTAAAGGGGTGATTGACAACGTTTGATGAAAAATATACAGAAACGGAATGCTTTTGTCGGAGATCCGAAAGATTATGTTTGCAGAGATGTGTTTATCGTGTGTAGGTGTACCTTGTAATTAACATAGACGGTAGCCTGGGTTTCTAACCAATATACAGGTTGTTTACGAACTTAGAAAGGATGTTTTAATAATGCAAAGTACAAAACATCGTCGTCCATATATTTTTATGCTCGATTTCTATTAATAATAATAATTTAATCCTGATGGTAATTAATTTATTAATGGTTTTGTGTTTGTGTTATTAAGTATGAAGGATAATTCAAGTCCTGTAAAAATATAAGACGGTTTTGGAAAATTAATAGGATATTGCACAATTAGGTGTAGGAAAATGAAATATTTCGAAACTTATTTTGATTGTTGAAATTGCGTGGCCTATCTAGCGTGTTGAAACAATTTGAAGTTTGAACAATTTTGTGTTTTGTTGTCAAGACTGTGCTTATAATGGTAGATAAAGAAGGTGAGGTATGAAAAAGTCTATGATACCTTCAGGAAATGGTTGAATGAGAAGAAAGCGGAGATTTCTGAAAAAACTTTGCTGGCTTATTTTGTTCAGAGAAATTTAAGATTGAAGTCTCCGGGAAGCTTCTGGACAGAGTACTCTATGCTTAAAAGTACGATCAACTTAAATAATGGTGTCGATATATCGCAATTTAAGAAGTTAGTAGCATTTCTAAAGAAGAAAACAAGGCCAATGAAAGTAGTTTTTTTGACGATTTTGCAAAAATATACAGGCTTAAGACCTAAGGAGACTAATTCCCGTCGAATTTTCTACTCAGTTCGTCAGGGAAAATGTGTAAATCAACTTGTGGGTATAAATACATTGGGACAAATACCACAAAAAATTGCCCAATATTTAAAACAGAAAGATCTAAAATCCTATACGGGGCATGCTTTTAGAAGGACGTCGACGACTTTGTTAGCAAATATTGGAGGATGTTATGGCACTCAAACGTCATGGGGGCTGGAGGTTTTAGTGATAACATTAATGTATTATTTGACTAACAGAAAATGTAATTTTAGATCTTCTGGTGTCGCTGAAGGATATGTTGCAGAGTCTTTAACAAAGAAAATAGAGTTTGCTGATAAGATTTAACATACCAATAGCGGCAGTGACAATGAATTTGACTCCATTCCAGTGTTTGAAGACAGAACTACTGAAGTTTATTCTAATCCTAACATATCTAACTCAATAAGTAATACAGAAAATTCAATTACTGCAAAAGCAATAGATAAAAACGAGGGAAAAACTAGTACGTTGGTATTTTTGGGTACTATTTAGTATTTCTAAATATTTGATGGGATTTTTAGGTACTTAAGGGAATTATTGGTTAATAATCATAGGTATTCTTTGGGTATTTGAGGGTAATTTGTGGTTTTTGGATATTTTTGAGGTATTTGCTTATTTGATGACGCATTTTTTGGGAAAAATAAGGTATTTACGGGTAATATTTTTTAAAAATGTTATTTCATTGTACAAATTTCAAGCAGTGGTTTACCGCTCGGCACACAATATATAAAAATACATAAGAATAACGGTGCCAGATCCTTCTGACGTTGCATCACATGGCGTGGCGTGGCGTGGTATCAGAGTAATGTGCCCCCGACTTAATACGTACAATTTTAAGCGTACAAAACCCACTTAGTACATAATCCACTACCCAACTACACCTTGTTACGTGCACTGATAAATTATTCATTAACTACATAAGCAATTTGCGCAAAGGTATTCGGAAGGAATAAACATTAAAAGAACGAGGCAATTTCCAGGCTGTTCCTCCATCAATCGAAATAGCTTTCTTTAGTTGGATTACTGGCTCTGCGAACCGAAGGCATCGAACGGTTTCAGTTAATGGATCTGCATATTTTATTATTTGCAACAAGTTATACTTTCGTTTTACGGTCCCCCGGGCAACCTGATATTCCCAATCCATCAAACTCATAAAAAAATAGTGCGCACGTCGTACCCTGCTCTTCTTATAATTGCAACGTTGGGGCCATTGAATATTCACGACGGAACGGGTAAACGAAAAGAAATTTTCGTAAAACCGTTGTATAATAATGACATTTCGATTGCCACTTCAGTATCGAAATAACACTGTTTTAGGCACATGTGTGTAAAAGTAAAATAAAATAACTGAATTTTAAATTATTTATTTATTATAAATATTAACAATACAATCTTTCAAATCGGATAGTTGGACATTAGAATAAAACTAAAGAAACATGTTTGTATAGTTTGTAAACATCGTGCCATAGCTTAGTTAATGTTGTTTGAATACCAAACATCTAGGTATGCTAATGAACAATTCTACAGACAAAGCTCTATTCAATAATTATCTAAAGAAATTAATCTAGCTAAATTTACTAACCTGGTTTAATGAAAACACTATATAAATATCTAACTCCACTTCTGAAACAATTTTTGGTATTAGAGAGCATACATATGACTTCATTGATAGGAATTGTAGGAGATTTGATTTATGTTATTATAAATAATTGTCATAAAAATTACAGTCTATAAAAAGAAAACCTGTTTAGTTGGTACATAATATGGGTTTAATGGAATTGTGGAAGCAATCATAACAACAATAAAAATAATAATTATTGTTATCATTATATTATAATATTTATTACTACTACTAACTATACACTATTTGAAACAAAAGTTTGCTATAACAAGTTGAATAAAATAAAGCTTGAAATTATATTTGTAAATAATAACATGACGCAGTATGTAAAGATATTTTTTCCACGGTCGGGAGTAGAAATCAGTTTCTATGACATCAAAATTAAAACAGAAGTAGTCTATTATTCCCAAGGGAGTATAATGCTCCCAAGGGAGTTTACATTATGGAGAACGTTTTTCATGAAAAAAAAAAGATAACATTGAAATTATTTATTGACATTTAAATTAAATGTTACATTTGTACAATTTTCAAAATTAATATTAGAAGGAATATTACTTTCGCTTACATTTACAGTTTTTGTGATTGCGCTAGTAGTGGTACCTACTAAAACCTGATTAGCAATTTTGGTCTTATTTTCAATGGAGTTCTCGACATAACCCTCAGCGACTGTCGTTGATTTCCAACCAGCATGACGCTTTATTGTCGTGATACCCACACCAACATCTGCCAGTAATGTCGCTGAAGATCGTAGGCAGTGACCAGTATAACATGCAGCATCAGGTAATTTTAAATACGAAGCTACTACACTCGGAATTTTTCCCATGGTATTCTTGCCAACTGGCTGCGAACTACATTTTCCTGCTTTGTAGTACAAAAAACGGCGCTTATGTTTGACGTGGGGAGGACGAAGGGACTGGTATTTTCGAAACAATTCAAGCATATTTCCCACATCGGTAACGAGAAAGATTCGTGGAATCTTTGTCTTAGTGTTTGGAATTTTTACAATCAAGGAAGAGCCTACATCTTCAATATCATCTACAGTTAAATTGACTAGTTCATCAGTTCGACAAGCGCCGGCAAACCCCAGAATTAATCCAACCTATAAAAAATCAAAATACTTAATAATTGAAATACCTAACAACAAAAGTAATCTTACCTTAATCATTAAGATTTCTTTGTCATATGCACTTGATAGAAAACGGTCGATTTCACCATTTGTCAATATTTTCGATTTTTTCGCTTGATATCCGTCACCGGTTCTTTTCAAAAATGCGATCAGCTTGGGGAATTTGCTTATATCCATGTTATCGTAAATTATCAAGCATGACTTAACCATAGAATATTGCGCCCATAATGTGGAAGACTTGTAATTCTTTGCATTTTCACTGAAGTATGCCAACAAAATATTCTCGCTGTATATTTGAACATTTTTCTCAGCGCACCACTTTTTGAACCGATTGTAGGCTATATCGTATAAAGATCTTGACTTCGTAGGTAGCAAATTGCTTATTGAAATATTTGCAGCCTCCACAATCTCTTCCGACTCACAATTATTCATTGTGCACTAAACAAACTTTAAACTAAATCAAACCAGCACCTTAATTTGACAATTCTTTTTGTTTGTTTATTTTGTAGTTATGACAATAACTCAACGACTACTAAATAAATGCTCAAATCCGAATACAATAATTCTGGTGCTACTTACTTCATAATGACAAAATATGTGTTTTTAAGTTAATGAAACCCTGGAAAAAATAGTATATACCATTCGGGAGAGATGCTATTTTGTCCTCGGTGCATTGTAACCCTCGGGCTTCAAATTGCACCTCTGCCAAAATAACGCATTTCTCTCCCTTATAGTATAATGTACTATTATTTTATTATATTATTAAATAATACATTCTTTCTAAATTTAACAAAGTATGTACTTTGGTGTCATAAAATACTCAGTGTTGTATGACTGATGAAGATCAAATGGTACTTTATTGAATAAACTGTTTAAATCCATAAATTCCACGTTTCATCTATTTTCCAAAATTGTATAGCTAAGTAGTTGAGGATCAAATGAAATGGTAATCATGTAATGACACACACAAGAAAATTTTTCTGAAATAAGCAAATCAACACTTTTTTTACCGGATGAAGACGGCCATTGTTACTTACCTATTTCTACCACAACTTCATGACACAAATTCTCACTTTCCAGTTTCTATCATACTTTTTATGCAAATTGTAATTTGAAAATGTATTTACAGTTGCGGTCCATGGTCCATGATCCCGATAGAACAACACACTTATGATTATCGTCCACAGACAGCAGTGACTTGTATCATACATAGCAAAACTACAACTGCGTGTCGGTACCTGCTCGTACTCAACTTTGTTTTCCCCCTTCCACTTATTAAACAACGTGTAATATCTACAACAGTTGGAGTTATCTTTACACAATATGTTCTCACTCACACATATTTTGGTTTCTCTAACCAAATATTGCGTAGATAAGCTCATTTCTTTGTTAAAATGTTAAATTTACTCAAAATTCAACACCAAATTAATTCCCTCATAATGAGTTTGAACCTACTCAATGTTAATTTTTACTGTGTGGAGACAAATCATCCCCTAAAAAAATGATAAGGGTCCTACGCTCTATTATCAGATTACGACACTTTCCACAAATTTTTCATAAGAACTTGTGCAATTTTTTTCCCAGTTTGGCTCCTGATGATGATTTTTATAGTATATAATGCCGAATTCCACTCTGCTTCAACCGTTCCGAATTCAAAGGTTACCCAAAACGGATACGTTTTGTTTTACAACCCCCCAACAATTTCGAATAATGCCTGTAAATTATTTGAGCATTGTTTTGGTACAGTAATTGGATCTCGGATCTCTCAGAGCGCCGAATTGTCGGCAAATTATTCGAGGATAAAATTAAGCTATGTAAGATATTCTAAACAAAGACACATATAAATTTGTTTTATGGAATCGGAGGAAGTTTAGGAGAAGCGCGTTTTAGAATGGATCGGTAGGACCGGATTCTGTATGTATATCGAAAAAGAGCCAAAAAGTATTTTAAACTTAAACCTATATTATTAAAGTGTAAAATAGTTGTTTCAATTATTTCTTAATTTGATATTCTTAAGAGACTGGTACACTCGGCGCATTCGCCATAATTTGAAAAAATTAATGAACAGTAAAATAAAGGGTGAATATTTATTTTTTTATTTCAAATGGAAACAAGTTGGTAAACATTTAATATGATTAATTAAAAACGTAGAATTAATTTATCACTTTTTTAATTCATTTTTCCTAGCCAACTTTTTTTAGAAAATTATAAATATATTGAATAAAATGAAGCCTACCCAACGGGCAAACGTACGTTTATATAACGTTCATTTTTAGTTAAAAATTTAAACGTATAAAATATATCTTTTAAAACACGTTAATAGTATTCGCATTTCATCTAGAAGTTGATGTGAACACTAGAAATTTACGTTTTTTATAACGTTTATTATACTGCTGTGCACAAATGCATTATATACCTTTATATTTTAATAATACTTAACTGCGGGTTAAGTGGAACGGTTATAAAACCCAGGAATAAACGTTTTAAATACCAATGTATTATCCAAATGTTAATAACATGTTTTCTAGACAACGTTATCGTAACATAAAAATAAAACGTATAAAATACACTACACATGCTTTCAACTGAAGGTAGAAATGAAAGATTTTTTTCACGATGTATACAGGGTGAGTCATTAATTATGGTACATAGCTTAAGAGCAGATTGTTAACGTCAAAGTAAAGCGATTGAGCCAACATGCCTCATAAAATTGTTGCTCCTTTTCATTCTATAGGGTGTTAAAGTTGAAAAACTGATTTCGACATTTGAATTTTTTAATAAGAAATTATTGAACTACCTTCAATTCTAGACAGAAAAGGTATACCTGTTACAAATACGACAAACTGAACCGCTGAATTATTACCATAATCTGAAGAGAAAATCGTATAACATTTTTTAATATTCAAAAATAGGTACTTTATATACAACGTTAATAACGTTATCAAAACGTTAATATAACTCTATATATAATATAATATGTTTTCCATATACGTTTATTAGATGTTTGATTTATGTCATTTAAACGTGACAATGTTTTATAAATGTTTCTTTTTAGTTAAAAATACAATTTGGAAGTTTTCAACCACTTTTAAATGTTTTTAAAAGTATGCGTGCCATTGAGTATACAGGGTGTTTTTAAATAAAGTAGCAAAAATGATACCACAAATTCCTCAGGAGAAAATAAATCGATTTAACATAACATACCTATATCCCAAGTAACATAATAAAAAAGATACAGGGTGTCAAAGTAAAAATTTTATTTTTGATATTTGTAAATAACTTCTTAAGAAATCCAAATATTTACATAAAATTTGTAAAGATGAGATTTTTGCGGGAGAGAAATTCAAATTTGTTTCTAATTTTGACGTCACTAGTAGAGGTCGCCACTTGTAGCACACCATGTTTCTTTACAATGGCAAGACATTTTTGCATCTTAGTGTTTCCATATGACTATCGAAACAATCGCCCCTTTGTGGTTTTTACCGGCGGAGAAAATCCACCTGGTTGTGGTGTCTTGCCGTTTTAAACAAAAAGAATGTTTGAGATATGAAGAGGAATCTAACTAGCCCTCAGCAGATACAAAAATCTTTGCATCTGACAGGTTTTGATGTAAACAAGTAAGAAAACAGAAAATGATCCAACATTTTTTAAATCTCTCCAAATATCAATGCTGAAAATAAATATCAGTAAGGTAGATGTGCTCTCTATGCTACCATATCGTGCTTCTCATTAGTTAAAACACTGAATAATCATGAATATTTTATTAACATTTTTGTCTTTTAAAGCGGCGTAAATTGATATACGAGTTGCCTTGTCGAATTGTTATAAAATTACGAACATAAGTAAAATCGTTGATTTACAAGCGCGATCAAATAACGTCCGAAGCATCGAAAATTAGATTTTATAAAATTTTCTCCTACTCAAAAAATCTGTAGCGGATTTTACTCCACTTTTACATAAAAACGACAAAATCTGTCATGAAAAATGTTACAAATCTTCACCTTTTTTTCTAAACCGCGCTGCCCGACTTAAAATGTAGAAATACTAATCGTGGCAACTGATACTATTAATGACATAGATAGCACACAAAACGAAACTTCGTTATTATATTATCAGTTCCAACGTTCAACAAAAGTCATTATATCAAATTGTAGCCATCAGGAACTGTCCGTCATTATTATAAATTGCTACCGTACAGATCATGCAATAAACTAATAAACATAATTCAGAAATAATAAAAGATCGATAAACCGTGTAATTCGTCATATCACAGATATCAATATTTGTTCCAAGTACCCAATACATTTGTTAAAGTAATCGTCTTTATATTATATATTATTTACATATTTTTATTTCGCCGCTATCGATTCTGTTATGCCCATAATTAATCATTCTCTTTGATATATCTGCTTTTATACATCACATTTCTAATAATATTTTAAAAATTTCCATTATCAAATCAAACAAGTGAAGACATACAAATCTCTTTACTATCCGAATTTTGTTTGTCGAATCCTTTGTTACTTTTTACAAAATTGTTATCCAATAAATTGAATGGCAAATTCGTCAAGTTATGTTGATACCATTTGTACCATTTACCATGTAAAATAGAAAGCACAATTTCTCCCATAATAATTAAAAATACTTTCAATTTTAATGATAAGTTTCTTTGGTGTTTACTAAAAACTTTCAAAAGAAAAATCGTCTTAACCAATGTCCAAAAATTTTAACCACGTCCTCAAAGAGGCCTAAAATCATCCTCCGAGGTGGTTTAGATCTGTCAACTATTATGCAGTCGTTTTTTACAGTGTTGACAAATGTAGAAACAATGAAAATAATAGTACATTATACTATAAGGGAGAGAAATGCGTTATTTTGGCAGAGGTGCAATTTGAAGCCCGATGGCTACAATGCACCGAGGACAAAATAGCATCTCTCCCGAATGGTATATACTATTTTTTCCACGGTTTCATTAACTTAAAAACACATATTTTGTCATTATGAAGGAAGTAGCACCAAAATTATTGTATTCGGATTTGAGCATTTATTTAGTAGTCGTTGAGTTATTGTCACAACTACAAAATAAACAAACAAAAAGAATTGTCAAATTAAGGTGCTAGTTCGGTTTAGTTTAAAGTGTGTTTAGTGCACAATGAATAATTGTGAGTCGGAAGAGATTGTGAAGACTGCAAATATTGCAATAAGCAATTTGCTGCCTACGAAATCAAGATCTTTATACGATATAGCGTACAATCGGTTTAAAAAGTGGGGCGCCGAGAAAAATGTTCAAGTATACAGCGAGAATATTTTGTTGGCATACTTCAATGACAATGCAAAGAATTACAAGTCTTCCACATTATGGGCGCAATATTCTATGGTTAAGTCATGTTTGATAATTTACGACAACATAGATATAAGAAAATTTCCCAAGCTGATCGCATTTTTGAAAAGAACCGGTGACGGATATCAAGCGAAAAAATCGAAAATATTGACAAAGGGTGAAATCGACCGTTTTATATCAAGTGCATATGACAAAGAATTCTTAATGATTAAGGTAAGATTACTTTTCAATTATTAAGTATTTTGATTTTTTATAGGTTGGATTAATTCTGGGGATTGCCGGCGCTTGTCGAACTGATAAACTAGTCAATTTAACTGTAGATGATATTGAGGATATAGGCTCTTCCTTGATTGTAAAAATTCCAAACACTAAGACAAAGATTCCACGAACTTTTCTGGTTACCGATGTGGGAAATATGCTTGAATTGTTTCGAAAATACTAGTCTCTTCGTCCTCCCCACGTCAAGCATAAGCGCCTTTTTTTGTACTACAAAGCAGGAAAATGTAGTTCGCAGCCAGTTGGCAAGAATACCATGGGAAAAATTACGAGTGTAGTAGCTTCGTATTTAAAATTACCTGATGCTGCATATTACTGCTTACGAAGATCTTCAGCGACATTACTGGCAGATGTTGGTGTGGATATCACGACAATAAAGCGGCATGCTGGTTGGAAATCAACGACAGTCGCTAAGGGTTATGTCGAGACTCCATTGAAAATAAGACCAAAATTGCTAATCAGGTTTTAGTAGGTACCACTACTAGCGCAATCACAAAAACTGTAAATGTAAGCGAAAGTAATATTCCTTCTAATATTAATTTTGAAAATTGTACAAATGTAACATTTAATTTAAATGTCAATAAATAATTGCAATGTTATCTTTTTTTTTGCATGAAAAACGTTCTCCATAATGTAAACTCCCTTGGGAGCATTATACTCCCTTGGGAATAATCGACTACTTCTGTTTTAATTTTGATGTCATAGAAACTGATTTCTACTCCCGACCGTGGAAAAACATTTTTATTAATACCTAATAATACCTAAGTACCTGATAGATAACACTTATAATAATCAGTTTAGCTGCAGTATTTTTCATTAGTTGTTCATTCCTTCGTTGCACACTGCCAAAATGATATTTTCACTCATTACAGGTCCGTCAGAATTATCTGTCGGTGTTAAATAAAATATCCATTTATTCTAAGAAAATTTTATGTAAGGAATACATACTAATAGAAAACTCGGATGCACCCGCGGCAGTCTTTAATTATAAAGTCTTGTACGATTGCTATAGCATCCTCATGGATTTGCCCTCGACGCCAGAAAAACAAACAGCACATAGCATAGGGCGGACCATGTCATAGGAAAATATCTGTATCCGATATAAAATCCTTTTAAAACTAAAAATGAATCACTGAAACTGAAGCATAACTTGGAATTTTGTATTGCTAGTTGCATGCTCTCCAAACATCAAAAAGCACTTAAAGCTCACAATAATAATTCTAACGGTTAAAAAACGATTTTTCCAGAACACTGTAAACATCTATAGTTGAAAATAGTACTAAAATTACACATTTGTTGCTATTATCAGTATTAACAGAATTTAATTCTCCAACAACACAAGAAATTTAAAAATTTATCGGCATGTAGTACATCTTGCACTAGTGGCCTACAGCTGACGACTGCATCAAACTCTGTTTAAACTAAAATATGGTATACGGTGATTAGTTTCAAATAATTTTTCAGTAGCTGCCCTTCGCAAATTTAATTTTTCTTGTATTGACAAACATATATTCAAATTTCGAGATGCGACAAGTTCATATTATCGAGTAGACAAAATATTATGCCGAATCCTCTTTGAACAACTACTGTAATGCCCTGCCGGTAAACTTGGTTTGTGGTATTTTTAGGTAATCTCGAAAAATAATACGTAGAACAAAAATAATACCAAAAATAAAATTCCTGATGTTTTGTTTATCTACTTTTACAATTTTAATTCTCCTCAAATAACAAAATAACTTTAAAAAAGCGTTCGTAAGACACACATTAATAATACAAGTCACATTTTCTACTCACAGTCACAGTTATCCACTCATTATCCATTTTTACTACACTCCAACTGATTTATCATAATACATACTATTGTTATCACTGATTATCATTGGTTAACAAATCCACTTTTAGCATGTCAACCTTTTCACTGTGTGAATGAATAATGCTCCATATTTTACTTAATTACACAGTATTTCACCACAAATCTAATACATAAAATTCTCGTGTCACAGTTTTAGACGCCATACTCCTCGGAAACGGTTTGACAGATTTTTATGAAATTTTATATATATATTCGTTAGGTCTGAGGATCGGTCGTAATCTATTTTTCATACCCCTAAGTGATAGGGGTCATCATAACTTTTTGGCTGTTACTATCAATCCCAGAGAATAGGGCTGGTGCCGGACATTTCGCCTACTGCCCGTGACACCTACCTGTTACCTGGGCCTACGACACCAGCTTGTTTTTTTTTGCATATGACTGACACTGTTTTAAATATTTCACTTTGCTGTCTCTTGATATTGAACGCATACAAAAATCTGTTTTTTTTTTTTTGTTTTTACATGTTTTATGTGTTTATTTTTAAAATCTGTACGAAATAGCACTAACTCGTTTATGACTATGGGACGAAAATTAACTGTAAGTTGTTGTGTGATAATTACAGTTCTTTGTTATTCTTCATAAAATAATTTAAGCGGAAATTTGTGTATTTTTGTAATTGTGTACAATGGTATTAACTTGTAAAATGGTAATAACTGTATAATTAGCTGGATTTTCAGCAAGTAGGTTAGCTTTTATGCTTTTTTAGATAATTTTTAAAATCATTTAACAAAATAACTTCCTAAATACTTTAATTGGTGGTATCGATGTAGCGTAAATTAATTTTTTAATCGTTTATGGTAAGGTCAGTTAAAAAGATACAGTTTGGGTTAATATTATTGCGCAGCGTACTACCTACCCAACTTTGTTTTACTTATTGCTAAAAACAAGTATTTCCAAATTAGAATTATCCGCAAAAATTGAATTTTACGTTAAGAAATTATTTATTTTACAAACTATATGGCATCCTTGCCTTCAGTAACTCATAAGGTTTATTAGATTACGTCAGTGGCCCATCTGGTTAGCGGACCTGAAAATGTGGGTATTTTTTTAAAAAACTAAAATCTCCGTAAATATTTGAAATTTTAAAAAATGATTTATTTGACACATCTACAGGGTGTCCCATAATGATGTGCGCTTCTTTGGAGAGTGTGTTCCTTGGGTCATTATAGGGGGGGGTTCTATAAAATTTTTCGATTTGAGCTCTTCCTGACGGGATAAGAGCTTCTAAAAAATTTCGGTTTTCATTTTTTTCTTCTCAAAAACGGTTAAACATATAAATCTGGATCTACCTGGATTTTATTTTTTTAAAAGAAAACGCGTTCTGTGTAAAAATACTAGGAGGGGAACAATTTTGTAAACTTGTTCTATTTACTGTAATTTTATCAAATCGAGAAACGATTACAATAAAAAATTCTAATTAAAAAAAGCAAGAGGGGTTGGTGGTTGCCACCTTTCTAGACATTTGGTAAAAATAAAAATCGTACTGAACAATGCCAATTAATTAGCTAAATGCATTCACCGATTTTCAGATTTATAAGTTTAACTGTTTTTGAGAAAAAGAAAAGAAGCCCTTATCTTGTCAGGGAGGGCTCAAATCGAAAAATTGTATAGAAAGAACCCCCCTATAATGACCCAAGGAACACACACACATGACGAACTACATCTGCAGTTAAAATACTTGTACTTAATATTTGTACTTGTACTTAATATTTTTACTTTTAAAGGGAAGTTAATTCAACGCCTTATTGAAGAGTTTAGGTAAAAGGGATCGCCAAGCTACACTAAAAAATTCGCGAAATTTTTAAAAATATATCGTCAAGAACTTCCATTGCGACCGAGAAGATTAAAAAGCTGGAGGTCCTGCCCTGCCCCGAGAAATTCCCTAAAACACAACATCTGCCTATGACTTTCTGTAATTAAATATGGTGCTGGGAGAAAAGACTGGAACATCTGCAACTTGGCATTCAGTTATTTTAGTATTATCTGTTGGTAACAGTGTGGAAACGTAAGATCAAAGCTGGCTTTGTTAACTTTCTTCGCTCAGCCCTTGCCCTGAGGGTCGCGGCGTTATGCCTGTATCACCTTTAAAAATCATCCGTTTAATTTTTCCTTTTAGATTTAAACGTTTGCCCGGTCAAAGGGAAATTGTTATTTATTAAAGTACGACGTTTAGGGGAGGCCCGGGAAAAGTTTTCGAATAATAATTGTTTGCGAGGGCGAGTTTGACGATACCCGTTTGAGTGAACAGAAGGATTACAGAGCGAATTATTAATTTAAGTCTGCTTTGGGACTTTTAGTGTGTTTTGTTCGTGTCCATATTAATATTTTAGTTAATTAAATAGGTATATACCTAAATCAAAGCGAGGGCAAAGGCTTACCATGCTTTGTCTCACAAAAAAAAAAGAGCAAAGGGCGATTCCATTATCGCGGGTGCAACATTTAGACTCATTAAAGGTTTCCTACTAATAAAATAATTTTAAAAAATAAGAAATTATTGTTTGAAAAGCTACATTTGAAACTGTTCTCTTTTGGTTCGTTTATAACTATTCAAATGAAATGGATAACAAAACAAAAAGTCTGTGGATTGTGAAACATTTATTGACGTCAGGAAGATTCTCGAGGCGCATCAGGAATATTTGCCGCTCAAAAGTGGGATTCCGGGCTACTAGAAAATACTTAGAGTATTCGTTTTGCCTATATAAGAAGAATAGGCGGACCAAGCGGGAGAGTTTTCATTTGGATGATGATTTGGATTTAGATGATGATTTGGATTTAGATGATGATTAATTAGATAACGAAGCTTCGAATCGGATGTGAAATACCTAGGAGTCACACTTGATTCGAAGAGAATTGGAGAGAAGACTAAAAAAGGCGTACATATCCTGTGAGCAGTGCCGCAGAACCGTTGGTAAAACCTGGGGAAGGAAACCAAGGGTGGTCATGTGGATATACACTGGCATTATGAGACCAATATTAGCCTATGGAGCTGTCGTCTGGTGGTCAAAAATCCAACAGACGACAGCTAAACAAAAGCTCAGCAAGGTACAAAGGATTGCCTGTCTAAGCATAACTAGCAACATTATAAGAGAAAAGAAATACGTAACTTCTACAGAGATAAAAAAGGGAAAAATGATAAAGGAGGAAGTAATATATGTGAAGGATGAAAGTGGTAATCTAATTGGAGAGGAAACAGAAGTGCGAGAAAGATGGGGGCAATACTTTGCAGATATGTTGAATGAAGAGAAGAGAAAGTGGAAGTAGAAGAACCTACAAAAAAAGAAATAGACATAATTATAGAAGCTTTAAAGAATACCGAAAGTCCAGGGAAATACGGAATAACAACAGAGAACATTAACTACGCAGGAGAGGATTTAAGACAAAGAATATACGAAATGATCCGAATGATTTGGAGAAGAGAATGTATGCCTGAAGATTGGAGAGATGCTATGATTACCCAATTTTAAAAAAGGGAGATCCAACAGACTGCAGAAACTATATGGGTATATCATTGATAGATATATGGTATAAAATAATGGCAACATTAATAAAACATAGAATAGAACCTATAGCAGAACTACAGATAGGGGAATATCAAGCAGGTTTTAGAAAGGGGAGGTCAACAACGGACTAAATCTTCATGGTGAAAGAAATCCTGACTACATGCTATGAGTATAGGATTAAAGCAATGGTTTTATTTGTTGACTTCAGTAAAACATATGATTCGGTCAAAATGAATGAATGAACTAAGTAAAATATTGAAACAATTGGGAATACCAACCAAACTGATTAGGCTATTGAAAATTACCTTAGAAAATACTAAATCCAAAGTACGAATAAAAGGTGAATGTTCGGAAGGTTTTACTGTTGGCACAGGACTGAGACAAGGAGGCTCACTCTCACTTCTTTTGATTTAGTACTAGAAAAGATCATAAGAGATAGTCAGTTGAAGGACACATATTGTTTAAATAGTAAGTTATGCAGATGACGTGGTCATTATTGCTAGAGATAGAAGATAGAAGAAGTAACGAGAAAACTTGTGGAGGAAGCACGTAAAGTGAGATTGCAAATAAATCAAGAGCAAAGTAAGCTTTTGAGAATAGGAGAACAGAAAAAATATATTAATTTCAAATTGAGAACACAGCATGTAGAGATGGAGTTTCAAAAATATGTATATTTGGAGGCGCTAATAACAGCTAACTGTGATGAGGAGCAAGAGAATAATAAACAAACAGGAGTTCGGCAGCAGTCAACCACTCAATTAAATAAAAAAAAAATTGTCCAGAGGAGTAAAATTTAGAATGTATAAAACAATTTTGAGAGCGGCAACGTTGTATGGTAGTGAAACCTGGGTTCGCAATAATAAGTCAAGAGAAAACCTTTTAAGGTGGGAGAAAAAGATCTTAAGAAGAATTCTAGGGGTAAGAAGACGGGAGAAGGCTATGTAAGGAGAAAAAATGAGGAAATATATGCAATATACCAGGCACCAACAATAGACGAAGTTGTAAAAGCCAGAAGAGTGCAGTGGCTAGGGCATCTAGAACGTATGGAGGATGAAAGGACAGTTAAGAAAATAGCAGGAAGTAAACCTAACTACAAGAAAAAAGAGGGAGACCGAGCGAGCGATGGAGAGAGGCAGTGGCAATAGATCTAAGGGAGAAAAATGTAACGGATTGGAAAAGGAAGGCGAAGACAGAATTGAGTGGAAGAGAAAAACGCAGTTCTGGGTCTAAAAGGCCTAAATAGCTTTATATATATATATAACGATTAGTTTAGCTGTATTTAGTACTCAGTGGTATACAGAGTGTTTAATAAAGATCAGTTAATAAGTAACAGATTGTTTTTTTAATGTAGTAGAAGAAGATGGGTAGGAAGAATGTATTGAATTAACAAATCCGCTTTTACCGTGCGACCGCGCAGTCCAGAACACCCTGTACATCCGGTTGCTCGACCGCCACACTGACGGCTACGCGCTGCATTTAAGTGCGCGATAAATTCCACCTCCGACGGTTGTAAAACAAATCAGAAGCGGGACCGCCGCCGCGTCCCACTCCTGATCTGTAGTAAATCATAGCTTAATTGCTCAATTAACCTAAATAAGCCCGATTCCGCATTATTTTCCACCAAATTAATTAGATTTAAAATTAATTAGATTCAAAGCTTGGCGCATCGATCGCAACGGGCATTAAATATGAGTAGTGGCGGGAGAACAAGATACAATTTAGGCCGTAGTTTCAATTAGAGAAGGTCTAATAACACACCTGGAATGGGTCCCCGATGAGCGACGACACACGAGCCACCATTTATATGGGCCATCGGGGAGGCGCGCCGACATGACAAGAATAAGCAAACAAATTATCCATACGGCTTAATATCAATTAATAGGGAGACGGCCGTGCCTTACATTCATCCCGGTTATTTGTCGCTCGGTCGTTTCTTAATAATGTCCGTAAGAAAACCTTCCACGGGCTGAATTATATTAACGTTGGTATAACGGCCGAAATCGATCCCGGCGTGCCATGAAAAGTCCAAGAAATATCAAGTCGCTCTACCGGATGGTACAGGCACAGGACACCATAGTGCAAATAAGAGTAGCGAGTTTCCTAAACCATCGTCTGTTAAATCGCGTCGCCTTTGTAATAATACCTACTTGTCTGTCGAATCACCTGAATTTCAATATAGAATTCTGTAACGTGCTGTAAGTACTATGGCAACACCGATGTTAGTATTTGGAAACATACACATCATGCCATAAATGGCAGGATTTGACATTTGATATTGACACTATAATGGCTTATATTTTAATAGAACCTACTTATTTAATTTAATTTGTAAAAATGTGCGTATTTTTTATCGACTATTTTAAAAATATGCAGTACTAATACCATTCTAATACTTCTCACAAAGCTTTTGTGTCTAAATACAGGGTATCCCAAAATTAGCCTGACAAAAATTAACTGTGGATTCTACGATCAAAAATAAGAAAAAAAGTTATATAATCATAAGTCCGTAGACGCCCCCTAACGGAGTTATTGCTCTGGAGGAAGTTATTGTATAAACATTGTTGTCACTTTTTCATGTCTCGAGGTTTTTGCCGTCGGATCAAAAAAATTAAAATGTTAACAATTTTACAAAAAAAATACTCTTGTTTTACTTCAATAAATTATTCCGTTTACGAGTAATATCAATTTAAAAATGTGATATACCACAAAAATATTAGATATGATATGCAAGCGATCAAATTGTCTCTAGTAGGCTTTGACAAGTTATCTGTCAGTTTATTTGACACATATTACATATGTTTTAAAAAAATTTTGAAGCATATATTAGTAAGCTATATTAAAATTCAAAAATTTACAAATAATTACTTTACCGATATGCATTTTAAAAGTATTTTAATATGTTAAAACGCTTGAATAACACCTTTCATATGTGTTAAATAAAATGACAGTATTTTCTCAGAGCCTACTAGAGATATTTTGTCCATATATAGTTTCTATCTTAAACTTTTGTGGTATGTCACAAAATTTTTAAATTAAGATTACTCGAAAACAAAGCAGTTTATCGGATTGAAATAGGAGTATCTTTTTCATGTAAAATAGACCAGAATTTTTAGTTTTTTGATCTGATGACGAAAATCTTGAGATACAAGAAAGTTAGAGCAATATTTATCCACTGACCCCCCCCAGTTTGGCACCTCTATGACAAATTATGAGGAATTATTTTCAGAAGATTATAATCGCGATCTAATTGTGATTCTCAATTTCAAATTTGATTACTTTATTTTGATCCATTTTGGAAATATTTGCGATTTTTTTTCGATATTATATTTAATCCTTATTTAACGCCGCAAAAAAAGGGTTTTGCTCCATTTTTTAAATATCGCGCTAAAATTCTGGAATAATTTTATTGTCTTTTAGTCCTCCCTGAGCACGTGTAGTCGCGTCAAATTAGCATGAAAAATGTGAAAATAGACAACTTTTTGCGGAGAAATCCGATTGAGATGCGGTTTTCTACAAAATGTTCAGGGATTTTTTTATAACAAAAGGTACATCTAACCTCTGTACGCTCGCAAATTTTTAATTGTTTATTTAACAAATGACCTATTTTTGTTGAACATACGGCAAATGTCACACACGATTCAACAAAATTGTCTGAAAAATGTTCTCTCGGGGATTTTCGAGGTCCCTCTTTATCACTTTGGTGTTAGCTTTATTATTTATTGCTAAATCGTTGTAACTAGGCTAATTAACAAATTAAAAACTCCACCCCCGAAATCACTAGAGAACCGAAATTTTTTCCGGGATTTCTGGCTTATTAAGGCAAACCATCGGCACAAGATTTTTGCAATATAATTGTTTATTGTTCGATTGTTGCAACCTCGCTAATTAACAAATTAATCTCTTCTCCCGGAATCGTTAGAAAATCGGATTTTTTTTGCAATAATTCTGGGATCAATTGAACAATAAACAATTATATTTGCAAAAATCTTCTGCCGATGGTTCGCCTTAAAAAGACAGAAATCCCGGAAAAAAATTCGGGTCTCTAGTGATTCCGGGAGTAGTTATTAATTTGTTAATTAGCCAGGTTGCAAAACTAGAAAAATGAACAATTTCGTGCAAAACCTTGTGCCGATGGTTCTCTCCATGATGCAGAAAACCGCATCTCAATCGGACCTCTCCGCAAAAAGTTACAAGTGAAATGCTAATTTGACGCGACGAAAATGTTTGTACTTAGTCATAGTTAACCCTGTATATTGAAAGGTCAGAACATGTGTCCGGCAGCAATAATCACATTAAAGTTAATAAATTGCCATGGAATGTAAACAAAACCACGCGACCAAAAACGCGATAGCATAGGTGTGACGTTACACGCCGCTCGGCGCGGTTTGTAACAGATGCTTGTTTCTTGTATTTTCGGGTTTTTGTGGCATTTGTGGGTGGGATAATTATTAGTGGTGATGTAGTGAACTTACGGTATTGTTAAACGTAACTTATTCCTTTGTTTACAATATAGATCTGCTCGTGACAATGGACATCTGATTTCACATTAAACTACTTGTTTTAATTTGAAAAATAATAATTAAAAGTAACGAATAATGAAATTTAACATGTATTATTTTTTTATATTTTTATTGTTATTTACTACTGATTTAATTTCCATTTCCTATGTGTATTTCCAATTAAACCGACAATAAAATAATCTTCACAAAAAAAACAATGTTGCAATGCAATGCAATTGCAAATATTTGTGAATAATGGCATAATGCAATACTTCCTTCATTTTCCCGCTAAGATGCACTTTCTGTGACCAAATTTCCGAATATATTTTGCAACTTTATTCAATACCAACGTCTATTTAACACAATAACACGTAATAATACCACAAATAACAAATTAACTCTTCTAAACGAAAGTATGGAAATCGTATACAGATATGAACTAAGGTACACCTCTATTTAGGTATATACGTGCGAACGGCGTCTGACGTCACAGAGCTAAGCTGTGACAACCGTTTTATGGAGGCGTGGTAAAGCTAAATTTTTAAATACTGTTTTTAAGCTTATTTTTCCACGAAATTGTCCAGAACAAACGCTATTTCGATTAAAATTATACATTCTTTCTTCTGCGCGTTTCATCAAATCATAAAATTTCCCGATTGTAGAGGATATGAAAATGGTTCACAATAATTCACAATTTTAATCTTCATTGTCATCAAGTCTTTGGTTCGAATTTTTTAATTTTCGAAATATACCAGACAATAATTCTAGTTTTTTCAGCGACCAAAATTGAGAACTTAAAAGAATACTACATATTCCAATTTCAACGCATTTTCACAAAATGTTAAAATATTCACTCATAATTAATATTCATGATGCTAAATTATTCATTAACAATAATCAAAATTATCAACTATAGGTATATAAATTATATTTTAATATTGCAAAATATACCTGGCGTGTTTTTGTATGTTTTTATACAATTCAATATATAAATTATTATATGCAAATTATTCGCAGGCTATCTTCCAATATCACTACGATATATGTACAGAGTGTAACAGAAATGTTAGGAAATTTCTCTAGTGACGTAAAAATAAAAAAAAATAAAATCAGTCGTTAACTATACAGTCAGTCTTTCAAATTTGACAATTAGCAAAATAAATGTTTACTTAAATAATAGAAAACATCGGGAGAACACAATAATTTTAAAGAATGTTATAATTCAAACGTCTTACGTCATACGAACAAATGAATAATTCATTATATTTTCATCAAAATATTTAAGAAATTGCAACTGATAGTAATAAAACTATATACTGCACTAAAAGTTTGCATTATATATTGCACAAAATTGCAAAAATGATTGTTTTTAACGCCACCAAATATCGAAAATTACGTTGACAATAAAAACAAATGTGTAACGTCAGCCGTGACGTATAGGCAGTATGAAAAAAAACGCAATAAGTTATGATCCTTAACGAACTTTTGATTTTTATCTAATAAACACTATTAAAATTTTATTTCAGTTAATGCAGTTTTTTTATTTAAATTTATTTAAATTTAACGTTTATTTAAATTTAAGAGGAAAAAAAATCAAATAAGTTTTATAAAGGATAATATCACTATTTTTAAATTTTGTTAATGGGAAACAAGTTACCCCCAATGGACACCTTGTAATGCTTCAATTAATTTACTTAACTTAAAATAAAAATAAAATAAAAATGTATGTCTTTATAAATACGAAAAATAGAGCTTTGATTACAACGTTAAAATTCCTGGACCACCGCAGCCGCCCATGTAGCGTAAAAATGAATCTAATTATTTTCCCTATTTCACAAAACCCTCCTCGCCGCCCATATTGTTCATGAATATTTAATAAAACGATAATTCCAACTTTTTTAAATATATTGGTATCGATTTTCAGTTATCACCTTTCGGCAGTTACCCGCAAGGGCCGTAACGATAAAAAATTTATAATGAGGTTCACCCTTGCCGGGATTATGCACTGGCCTTACCCCAGCGTATGTCGCGTCTATCCAGCAGCTCTCATCAATATGGGTTATAAATTATTCGTTGTTTAATATTCATAGTGTGCCCGGCTACATGTGGAAACCACCCACTTCGTATTACACGTCGATGTAAAAATTTGCCCCGCCAAAATTGGAATACACCATTTCGTTAAAATTTGTGCATAAAGAATACAATCCTATTTCTGTTTAGGTATCATTGCCAGGATTTCCTTACTACTTTAACTAATATCAACTATTTATAAATAACGCTAAGTATTCTAAGTTTTAAAAAGATCTGCCTAGTGAATTGCAACTAACAATCATATCGATAAAGACCTAAGGCAATAATGAAACAGCCGTAGGGAAAATTTGAAACAGTTGGGAAATTGCGAAACATAATTTAAAAACAACTTCCCTAAAATCAGTATTTTTTATAACGTAATTCTTAATATTGCCCCACTTTTTTTATTTTTGGGTGTTTTCTCTTGTTGATATCAAATTATAAAATTTCATAGTTTTCTACACAAAAAAGGGACTCTTGTTCGATCTCGACAGGATGCGCCGTTTTCGAGCAATATCGATTTAAAGAAAACATTGATCTCATTATAAAATAAAAATTGGAATACGCAACGAATAATAAATAAGACATTTTTAGAGGACACTTTTTTATGGGAATTAGGAAATTTGTTTGTTACTTGAGCAAATTCTCGAATAAGTTTCCAGTTTGTTCAATACAATATCTAGCCCAGCGTAGAAGGATGGAGGCACGGAAAATTTGAAAATTATTCTCTTTTATTCGATTTCCAGCTAAAACAATTGTTTGAAGTAATTCTTCACCTCAGCTGCATAATCCAGATTACTCATATGACCCTAGAGATAATAATCTAGCGGATTCAAATCCGGTGATCGCGCTGGTCAGGTTATCGGACCACCTCTCCCTATCCACTTCTCAGGATACTTTTCATTCAGCCAAATACGAACCGCCTGCTCAAAATGAGCTGGTGCTCCATCATGTTGAAAATACATCCCCACTCTTGTCTCTAAAGGAATATCGTCTAATAGTTCAGGTAGGCGATTTTGTAGAAAGTCCAAATATCGTTGGGAATTCAAATTATTTGCTAATTCAATTGGGCCAATCAACTGATTCCCAATGATTCTCGCCCATAGATTAATGGAAAATCTATTTTGAAAATTAGTTCGCCGTACTCCTCTTGCGTTTTCGTTTCAGAAGATAAGAATCGAGATTTACATTTTTTCTGCACCTGTTGACATATACCTAGGTACAAGAAAAAGTAACCGCTGATAGCATTTTCCATTACTTATATAAACTGCAAACTAACATTATTAGAGTTTTTAATTAATTTACTTTGAAAAACTATGTCTGCATTCAAATTTTATAGCCAACATGTGAATTTTAGTTATAATACCGAGTTTCCCGTATGCATTTCACATTTTCCTATAGACAGATTAAAAGTGAAAAAAAAAATTATTTTAGCATACTACTTACAATTTTTTAAGTACCAATGAGCAGTGAATGCAGCGTTGCATCTATTCTATGGGATAAGGCTTACTTATTGCAGTATTTCCATAATGAAACTCGACAAACATTTTTACCCCAACCGACCAATGACCATCATTGTTAGTCCTACTAGTACCTATATGCAGATTTATTTTTATATATAAATATGTATACTAATTGTGCATCAGCACTTCCACAAAAAAACGTACGCCGTTGTATTATTTAATATTTAATTGTTCCTTAACATCATCATTTTTCCTCAACTAAGAAAACACCCGGAGAAACGACATGTCAACCCAGAGCCCAAAAACACGAAGTCTAGCAACCCCAGCTATCGTTGATTTCGTTAATAATTGTCATGCTGGGAAAGAAATTAAAATTGCGTTTAATAGAAAATACTAGAAATATTATCAAAGTGGAAAATGATACATGGAACACCCGTTATAGGTATTACGTTAAGTATATTTGGACAAAACATTTTTCAAGACGACAGAGCTGTAAGGTTTGACGATTCTATTTCCTTTTAATGGTAACGGAATTATGGGCATTAGAACATGACATAAAAGTAATGGGATACAGAGGGAACTGGTAGCTAGAATAAAAAGGAAACATTCGTATAAGACATAGGTTAAAGATCTATAGGAAAAGTTTCTTTAATCTAATAATGTTAAAATGTTGTACCTATTTAATTAAAACAATAATGGTCATTTGCATGAGTCGAAATTTAAAAAATATTTTCCCGTGTTACATATATTAAAATACTCTTGCCAGGATCTCATTTTATTGCAGGTAAAGGTGAAAAGATGATTTATACCTACCTCACAATTTTGTTTTAATTATGTGCTATGTTCTTATATGTTTGTGTTAAAACCGTTTTGCACAAATTAGAAAAATAAGTAAGGGGTTGCAGCATAATACTCGTATATTATGTAATATTAAGTTGTAACCATCTCATAAAAAATATTAATACCAAGAGTTTGAATCGGCAATACAATTACCTACACCAGAATATTTTGCTATTTTGTGTCTCTAAGATACCTAATTTAAATACATTTTTAAAATTATGTATTTTTTTGGCAACTGTCCAGTGCGATACGCTAAGTAATATTATTTTGAATAGGTAATGCTAAAATATTTATTATCTTCTTGTAGTTTTAGTAAAACGCTCCTCTAAAAGAACATATAAGTTTTTTTATTAAAAGGAATTTGTTGCTACCTTTAAAAAATCAGAACAGTCCCTGTCACATACAATCTATTGTGATAATAATGGCACTCTCCAAATCAGTTTTTGAACTACTGGAAGTTCTGTGTAGAAATTTCATTAGATCTCAATTGTTGAGTGGAAAAAAATAACTAAGAACCAATGTAGAAAATAGATTTCATTTCAAATACCTCATCAGTTTCAAATAAATCGCCAAATTCGTTTTAAAGAGTGTCATTACTATTGTAATAGATTATACATGACACTGTGCAATCGCCAACATGAAGGTTCCAAGGGAAAAAGTCGAGGGGTAAACCACTGCTTGAAATTTGTACAATGAAATACCATTTTTTAAAAATATTACCCGAAAAGACCTTATTTTTCCCAAAAAAAATACCTCATCAAATAAGCAAATAGCTCAAAAATACCCAAAAACCACGAATTACCCTTAAGTGCCCAATGAATACCTATTACCCAATAATACCCTTAAGTACCTAAAAATCCCGTTAAGTACCCAGAAATACCGAAAATACCCTTAAATACCCAGATATCTAAGAAATGAAAAATACATTAAATAACCCACGATTTTACTTAATATACGTTTAATTTTCCAAAACCGTCTTTCATTTCCTTAGAAATTATTCCAGTTACAGATCTACGTAAATAATATAGATTTTTTTAAGGGCTCCTTTGACTCGATCTGAATACATCTGGAAAGAACATTTTGGATTACATAAAATGTATCATAAACTCATTGGCGCACCCAAGAAGGGTGCCACTGCCAACCTACACCATGCCCCCTTCAAGCTAACTAAAAACAAACTTCTTCCTCGTCTATGAAATCATAATATTCGGTCTATACAGGGTGTCCCTAAAATTATTGTCCGGATCCCAAATACTCATCGGGTACAATCGGTGTCTTCAGTACAACCAAAATCTTTCATTAGCAAGTGTAAATACATGGGTATCGAGGGAGAATTCAATTTTCGCCCCAGCTTGCTTTCCATCATGTATGATTAGAATTAGATAATTGGCAGTTGTTTACATAAAAAAACTTTTTTGTTAAATAGAATATGAATGTGATAGGATAACCTAATTTAGCAATATTTTAATTTTTATTATAGACTCATTCACTTTTTATTAAATATTTTTCATCAATAGTATGTTGGAGAAGTTTGACCAAACTTATCGTTAACACGTCGTATCGAATAATAGGTAATATATTGATTTAAAGATAAAGTTTAAAAAATTATACCATACTAAAATTTGTTATAAGAGGGGAATGTGCTAGTATGTGAGTGGATATATTCTGTGTAAATGCCTTATAATAACATTCATATGATACTTGTTTATATGGTACTGTACTGTACAATCTATAGCAATGATAATGGCACTGTTTGATTGAATTTGGCTATTTATTTCGAAATCTACTTAGTTCTTAGTTGTTCCACTCACCTACAGAAATCTATTGAAATTTCTACACAGAACAACCAGTAGTCAAAAAACTTATTTGAGGAAGTGTATTTATAATAATTTTTATAGTTAGATATTTGATTCAACTTAAAGGAGACCACCTGAAGAAGCAATCCTAAAAATGCAGAAATAGGTCAGATCTCATCTATTGTGGTTGAATTTGTCGTGTTCCCACTGCCAAAAAAGTAAAGTTAGATTTTTATAGAGTGAGTAAATTAGATTATTTTCTTTAGATAATTATTGAATAGAGCTTTGTCTGTGGAATTGTTCATTAGCATACCTAGATGTTTGGTATCAGAGAACATACATATGACTTCATTGATAGGAATTGTAGGAGATTTGATTTATATTAGCTTAAAATACCTTTCTAAAACAGTAAAAAAATGTTACAAAAGCTAATAATAAGGAATATATGGGTAGATATTGTGGGTGTAATTCAACGCAGATTGGGGCTTTTGTCCACTGAGTAGTTAGTTTCACACAATATTATTAATAACTAAAAATATATAGAATGTATCTAATTCGAATCACCCTATATTATTTTCTAAACTAAAGGTTTACGAAGACAATAAAAGGTCACATAGTGGTTTAACAGTGCCTCCGAAAAATTTTACAGAAAATATTTTTGTATCTATTTTCAATAATTTTTATATTTGCCATTGCGTCGGTCAGTTGTTTATTTATATTTAAACTGTGCCATCGGCATAACACATGCGCGATCGCCATTGTATTTAAAAATTTGCGGAAAAATACTAGTTTTCTCTTAAAATATCCATTAATTATGTTCGTAATACCCATTAAATACACAGTAAATACCCATTATTACCTTGATAGTACCCAAAGATACACAAAGTACCTAAAAATACCGAAATATACCTATAAATACACACAAATACCCAAAAAATGCAAAAAGTACCTTTAATTACCTACAGCTTGTACAACAAAATACCTCAGTGGTTTCCTCCTCGGAAAAAGTTTATATAAAAAACAGGCGTTATTTTGTGAAGTTCTTTTGTGGAAATAAAGCTAGTTACGGACGGTGAGCTATAATATATATTTGATATCTATGCGGTTTACTTGTCTGTAGAAATCTCGGTAGAAATATATATAATTTCAAAAAAAAAAAATTTACCTATATTATCGCTCCCGTCAATAACTAGCTTAAAGAGAATTACCTTATTACCTTATAGAAACATATAAAAAATTGCCTTTCAGTATTGTTAAATACACCGTATTTTCGGGTTTAGATTTGAGCAGTTAGATAAACAAATAGGGAGACTATCAATGCATACAATAATTATACATATGGCTTCTAATCATTAACTAATCTATAAATATTTTGAAATAAAATAGTGTGAATTATAAATATTAATTTTCGTCTATCCTGTTATTTTTTACATATACACAAACAATAGAAATTGCGAATATTAATGTTTTAAGATATTTTGTAAAAATACATTTTATTGTGACTAGGAACCGTTATAGTTAAATGTTTAAACTAAACTTACATTCCCAAATGCTCTTGTCCTGCAAAATAACCATATGAATTGCAATGCTTTCTTACTGTGTACAAATACATACAAATACCTGACCTAACCCAACAAAAAATTAACCTTTACATCGACTAATCATCTCGTTACCATGTGACGTCACAGCCACCAGTTGTTTGTTTGGCAGTGCATGAAAAGCACAAACCAAAAACAAAGTTGTCTGCCCCTGCTGTTGGATTTTTTCCAAAGCTTAGAAAAGATTTTGCGAGCCTACAATATTCACAATGCGAAATGAAACTTCCATGTATGTATTCAGAATACAAAATATCGATCAGAGAATCTTTTTTAAGTTGTGGATTAATAAAATGTGATGTATACGCCGTAATTGTTTCCCCTGGCTGTTAATATTTATACCTATACGATAATCATTGGAGGCACAAATATTAATTTAAATTTACTAACCTGTAAACCCTTCGTTATTCAAGCTTCCTTAATTGTTTTGACACAAACACTTACACCTTCACTACACTCTTTAAGTTCTGCAAGAAATCCTATTCTAATTATTTTCACTCACAAAAAGTTCTTGTTCCACTACGCGTCGGACCGCAAAATGGCGATGGAAACAATAAGAAATAGGAAACTCTGACGACCACCGGCCACCTATGATTATTATTGTTTTGTCTTCGCGGCATCTCGATTTCTTCAACCAATTGTTACCCTCGTTATCAACGCCCAGCGACTCTCGATATACGGGTGTTTAAAAACAGAATTAAAAACATAAACAAGAGTTGGCGATCTGATCTATTTAACCGGTAAATTTGAATTGTACACTCCGCGCCACAATTGTAGGCATTAAAAAATCTGATAATATATTTATTTTAATTAAATTAAAATTACTGATAAATGAAACCATTGTAAATAATAGATGCAATTTATTGTTTAAAAAATACTTTTTGATGATTGATAACTGTTTTTGTATTTTAATTATTATACAGGGTGTTTCTTAAGTAGAGGTCAAAAATTCAGGGGTGTATTCCGTGGCAAGAAAAAAAGCTTTTAGTACAGCGTGTCAAAAATTAAAAAAAAAATCAGTTTATAATTTTTAATTTCTAAACCGCTTGAGATAATTTAACCAAATTCGGTGTGCACATTTAGTACGATAGTACGATAGTAGGTATGAAACAAACCAGATTTAGGAACTTACCAGTGGCGGAGGTGTGGGTATCATCAATCATTATTTACCAAAAAAATATATATCACTTTGTATTTTATTACAAATAGAATAGGTCATCATATGCGCCATTGTATTATCTTCGCTTTTTGTTTCTTTACACTTTTTTGTATTCCAAACCGATTAACAACAAAATTGATTTATTTGACTAAGTGCATTTTTACACAGCGACTCAAATATACTTAAACATATCTTAGCGAGGTCATGCAAAATAGAAATAATAAGAAACTGTGATCGTATTTAATATTGTGTATTGTCAAATTGAGTTTATTTTTAAAAAAGATTAAATTTTAATAATGGCTTATGCATATTCAAATGCTGAAATGGTCAATATGGTTTACATTTATGGTCTTGCAGGTGGAAATGGTAATGAGGCTAGAAGAGAGATCTCAAGCGGTTTAGTAATTAAAAACTGATTTTTTTTAATTTTGGACACGTTATAGCTGGATAATGGCTGTCTTAAGACCTCACATTTATATAACAAAAAGGTCTTATGCCTGTACCTGTACTTAAAAAACACCCTGTATAATACAAAATTAATTGGCCGTAAAATTATAAAAAATTTAAATTTTCAACGCATTTATTTGTTTTCGCGTTATTTTAAATTGCGCCTAAATATATCAATAATTTATTATGCATCCCATTCTTAATGCCACGTTTTGAAAACGATTTTCATACCGTTTTTATCCCATTTAATCCTGTAACAGCCCGTAGTGGACATTAGCGCTTGATGTGGCGAATAAAAAGTGAATAATTTTAATCCTGTGGATGTCAGCTCTAATGTGATTTATACGAAACGTCGTGGACACATTTATTCGTCTAGTCGCGGGAAAATCCTTGGTAATAATTTAATTCCGGCTTATATTTGCGGATATGAAGGTTGTGTTTTTCAATCGAAATAAAAATGGATTATATACAGAGCGTGTCTGAAATTTGATGTCAGAACTAAATCAAAAGTTTGTTAAGAAAAAGATTTTTTTTCACCATGGCATCGATCATAACCTACCAATGTAGGTGTGTGATGTGCTGTGGATGTTTATATGTTTAGTCTATTATGAAGTCGAAATTATTATAATCGCAGGTTGGTTCAAATTGGTCGGTTTTCAAGGGTTACCAAAAATCTGTCATAGATAGAGCAAAACTGATAGTCCATTTTTCGAGAAAATAACAATAGCGTAAACCCATATGAGTAACTAAATAAGAGTATCGTTTCTTTGGCTTTCATGGGAAGCACGACTTGATCCTGACATACCTGGCGCCACCTTACGTTCATTTGGAGAAAAAATAGCAACTGCACTGTGCTACGTTCTCTGTTTTGAGGAAAGTATAACTCAAAATCTATACAATAGATGTCGCTGTATAATAAGCAATAAAAATTTCGTAAGAAATTATAAGTTCAAATATAAAAGTTGAACAGATTTTTTACAAAATTATGTAGTCAATGATTTATGAATTTTATTTCATGTAAGTTACCCACTATACAACAATGAATTTTGTAATATATCTATTAAAACGAAAGTATGATTGGTTTAATAATTAAAATTGTTTTTTCAATGCCTTATTTTATTATAAATAGGAAAAGAAGTTGATTACATGACTAATTAATAGCGATTAATATAATAAAAAATAGATGCATACTTTATGATAAATTTTATTGTTAAATACATTTGTTTCGAACTACAATGGTTCTCATCAGTACGATGTACTACTGATATTGTTTGTCTGGGAAAATTTTAATATACTCAGTATGAGTAAAACAATCAGTAGAATCGTAGATATATCTATTTACCATTCTTTTATATTCATTAAAAAATCGATCAACCTTAAATAAATAAATACCAAAATAAGGTGAGACTATTCTCAGTATTTTTAAAACATTTAATTCAAAGTGGTATTCGCAAAAGTAACATTTTTTGTCCGTTAGATTAAAATCTGGTTTACATAATTTGGGAATTGATTCTAACCCGAAACATTTCCCTGCCTGCAGTAACTGAAAAAGCTTTGATGTCTGTAAAAAGTGTCTGTGATCACAGAAAATATAGCTACGTTAGCTATATATTCTGTGCTGTGATATATAGGAATAATATATATTTTTGCAGTTTGGTACACAGCAGTGTATTCAGCAGTATTCTTCCCATGCATTTTATATTAAAAAATAAAACAAGCAAAAGCATTAAAGCAATTTAGATAATCAATTCACTAATTATAATTAACTGTTCGCGTTATATTAAATTTTAGTCAAACAATTATCAGAATGCACTAGAGCGATAACTTCCCTTCATCACGTTGCAAGGAATTATTAATTTTTAACCATCCATGTTCCATGTTACATGTTTTGACCTTAGATTTTTAATTATTATTGTTTCTTTTCGCTACAGCGAACTCTACCAGTAATACTATCAACTTTTCTTTTTTAAATTGTGACAGTTTTCTGTATACTAATTATTCTCAAGTGGTAGTGTTTTTCTAAATGACCGTAAGATGGCGCTCATGCACGCGATGTTTCTCAAGCTGTCAATTAAAACGTCTTATTTCTTTAATCATATGCGTAAACCGCATGTCTCTATTACCGTTTTCAGTCTACAGAGCGATTCTCGAGTTTTGGCTAAACCGATTGGTGCCCTTTTCTCGTTTCCCTTTCAAGATATCTTAAAACGGTTTGAACATTTTAAAGGCACTTTTTTGAGATACATTCGATGTCATAAAAATAAATGGAATAACATTTTTAGTTTATGTGATATGACCACAATTTGTGTTTTTTATATAAACACTTTCTATTTTTATTCAAAATAAGAAATGCATTCCGAAAATATATACTTTACTTATTATTTGTTGTGTAGATTTGCGGATTATATACAACTTTCGAAATACCAACGATATTGAAGTTTTCTAACTGAGACGGCTTTGAAAACAAACAAGTTTGACATTTGACATTAAAAAATCACAAATGGTTTGTTACTCAAATGAAGACGAATACAATTCAATAAAATGTTTAAATTTAAGAAATGAAAATGCAGATTTAGCAAGGGATCTCTATTTTCAGTTGTTGGTATTTATAATTTGAATGTAGTTGATTTGTGTTAACACGCTTCTAATAATGTTAAATGCCAAATTTGTTTGCTTCCAAAACCTTATCAGTAAGAAAACTTAAATACCGTTGGTATTCCGAAATTTTTTTATTTTCCGCAAATCTAAACAGCAAATAACAAGTATATAATTTTGGAATGCATTTTTAGCCCTCTTTCCGTAGTTGAAATAAAATACAGGATGTTCCATATAAAAAAACACAAGTTGTGGTCATATCACAAAAATTAAAAATATTTTTATGCCATTCAATATCACAAAAAAGTGCATGTAGAATGTTCAAAACTTTTAAAGATATCTTGATAGGGAAATGAGAAAAAGGCATCTGTCGGTTTAGTCAAAAATCGAGAAAGCCCTGTATCTCGAAAACAGTAACACATGGAGACATGAAAACCGACCAATTTGAACCACCCTGAACAGACAAATATACAGCGTGGCTTTGTGAATTATGCACGACATGAATTTCCGTTTTAAAAAACAGAATCGAAAAAGTATGTTGATAGTAAAAATAAACCGGTGATATGGCGAGAAAACTATTTAAGGCAAATATTACAAGGTTGAAACCTGAATCGAAGAATATACATGGATGAATGAAGACCATGTGGTGTGGTTGTAATGTATAATGCGTCCTATATATAAGTGTTAATGCTTGACCATTATATTGACAGTGCTAATAACTAGTAGTGTATGTATATGTATGTAAGTGTAATATTCGCGGAATACACATCAGGTAGGTGTAGGTGAGTGGTGGTAAACCATCTCCATCTAAAAGAACTGTATTCTATGGGTTCACTCAATGTCAATTTGGAAATTTTATATTATTTGAACCCTTCTCAAGTAGCACGCTTATGGAATCATATCACCTGCAACCCTCATCTCACGTACTATCTAAATGTTGTTAATGAATTTCATAAATGCATCTTTAAGGTATTTCGAAATTATTTAGAAGAAATCGTCATCAGGATAGTGGCTACAATTAACTTCTTTAGGAATAATTTTTGGGCCTACATTTACCAGTATATGAAAAAAGTAATATTTCTCGACACAGAATACCCTGCAAAAACATTACCTCCTAATTTGGGACACCCTGTAGATATCAGGATTAATGACTTTTGAACAAATTATAATAATTAATGGTAATAATATTGCCCCCTAATTTGGGAAACTGTAGATATCAGGATTCAGTAGTATCTTTTGAGCAAATTATAATAATTAATGGTAATAACTTCTTTTCTTATTATATTATTATAAACATACTAGGTGACCCAGCAAACGTTGTTTTGCCATATGAATTATTTCTAGTGAACTTATTGTAAGTGTGTGGAGATGTGGTATATGACCAAAAGAGGAATGGAGCACTGTGAACGATGACGGCCTATAAGAATAACAAAACACGAAACATTCATTTTTTGAATTATTTCCCGTACCTGCAACTTTACTTGTTTGACGGCCCAAGCCCCTTTACGTCTTGTTGGCATTGTTCACTGTACAAAACAATAGCCATGTAGTAAAATAATAGCCGTTATTGGCGGGAACTCGTGAAACGTGTTGAGTACTTTTGAGGTTATGTAGATCACTTAATTAACTAATAGTGAGAACTACACTTAAAATTAATAATTTTATTAATTATTGATAAAATAGCAAATAAATAATTATGGCCCAGCAAATTAATAATAAATTTACTTGAGAATTACACTTAGAAGGTAAAATAATAATTGTAAACGTCACTATTACACTCGATTCATACACAATAATAATGTTCGAAAACTGTGTAGGGAGTGAGAGAAGGCTTATTGTGTGAGAGAGAAAGGAGGCCGGCTTCGTTCTCATCCTAATCGATCAGTTATCGACCAGGGTTATTAAAAAATAGGGGTTTGTGATAGAATGGTGACAATTAGGGGTTGTATGTATTTTTCAATGCCATAAAAAACTAAAAATACTTAGATTGCAATGCTTTGTCTAGAAAACGAATAATTTTCTACCTCATAACCATACAAATTTTTTAATGTAACTTCAATCCATTGAACTATTTAATTCTTTGTTTCCTTTCAAATGCAATTTAGATTTGGAGACTGTGACGTTCGTTAATTATTTTTTTTTTATTATAAATATGCTTTATATGAATAAATTTCATTGTACAGAGTCCTCCTACCTCTGAGTAACTTTTCTTCGCAAAGTTTTGGTCCTGGACATACATAATATAGTAGTAATTGAGACTTCAACCGACATTGTGTGCGGAGCCCGAAGATTTCTGATAAATACCACACTACAAGTATACTCGAGCTCCTCACAAAGACTAGAGACTTAATTAATAATTAGTATCTACTGCCTGCCACCGCAAATTCGTTGCCTGTCTTTCGAATCCTGATGTGTAATTTATGATATAATTATGAAGATTCGTCTAAGTGCATCTATGCTGTTAATTAAATAAAGCAACTTCTAAATAGCAAGTTACAGACAGGAAGGCTTGTCGAGACACGTGGTTTACTGCCATTTTCTATGATAAAATACACCCAGCATGTTGTTTGTAGATTCTTTTTTGATCCTTATACAGGGTGTTCTAAGATAGTTAATGGGTTGGGATGGGTTAATATCAAACATTTTTTCTGATATGAACATAGGTCAGATTCGTTTTTGTTTAGAAATTACAAGCATTTTAAACAATATAATTTTATATTTCAATCAAAGTAGCCTGATAAATAAAAATGATAGTTGCTATAATAATATTTATTTAAATTTATGTTTCAAGTTTAAAGATTAGTTAACCTTTATATTAACTAAATTAACAAATCTTAAGACTATAAAAATTGCTCAAAATGTCCACCCTCAGCTCGACTGCAAGCTTCACATCGGCCAACTAAAGATTCTGTCACTCGACGAATTAGATTTTGATCATTCTTTATCTGGTCAGTGGCAGGTTTTTCAAGTAACTGTTTTACGGGTAGGTAATGAATGATTTTTTTTTAGATTCAGACTTTAAACTCTGAATTCAGACTTTAATGTCCGAATTCAGACTTTAGGGCCTTCAACAGTATCTGCAGTGTAGTGGATCGCTTTCTACTTCTAGCTTTATTGAGGCCCAGCATTCAGTAATCAGTGAGTATCACTACATGCTACGCCTCGCATAGTTATATCTACCGTCGGTAATAACAGAACATGACAACAGCCAGCGTTGCTCGTCGTTGGACTCACCTGTGGCATACTGATGAGAGCTAACAAGCTCGAAACTGATATATGTCCGATGGCACCACTTACGACTAACCGTGGTTGTTATATAGTCAGGGAATTAGTCCACAGAATAGTTATTTTCTAAAGCTCCGCTTTTAAAAATAGGGCAATGGTTGGGGCTTTTAACAGTAGTTACTCTCAGTATAGTGGATTTGTTTCTGCTCGTGACTGTATTCTTGCCCAGCTTTGAATACCCAATGACTACTAGAAGTGTACACACATGACAGATTGTGAACAGCTGAGGTTGCGAGTTATTGGCTTCATTTGTGATATACTGATAAGAACTAACCAGTTCGAAACCAGTACATAAATAGTGGCACCACTGATGACTAACTGCGGCTGTTTGCTATAGGTATTTCAGGTGTAATTCAAAGGCGCAACATTATTTAGCCACCCAGTACTTAAATAATACTGTTCATGACAATGGTACAATCAAATTTAATCAGGAATGTGGTGTTAGCACATCACAGCAATCTAGATCCAGAAATAAAAATAGGTCTAAGTGGTCTAAATCGTTTCCCAAACAAGTACAGTCGCACTTTAAATCGTCTCTAGAATCAATAACAGTAAAATTATACTCTGAATTTAGAGTTTAAAGTCTGAATTCAGAGATTAAAGTCTGAATTCAGAAATTAAAGTCTAAACTTAAAGAAAAATTGTAGACATGGCCCTTCTAGCGCTTCGTAGATTTCAAGATGGTAGACAAACTGCTTCATACGTTACCAAAAATAAAAATCCAAAAGATTTAGATCTGGAGAACGCGGTGGTCATGCTATTGGACCTTATAGACCTATCCATTTATTCAAGAAATGATCATTTAACCAAGCTGGTGCTTGTCTCCCTCTATGTGATGGTGTACCATTTTGCTAAAACCACATTTTGAACAAAATTAAGCCTTACGTCATCAATGAAATAAAGAAGGTTGTTCTCCAAGAAAGTTCAATACAGATTTGCATTTAAACGATCATGCACAGTGAATTATTTTATTACATTTATTACATTATCTGTGTCAAAATAATTTTAAATACCCAATTGCTTCTAATGTGAAAACCAATAAAATAATATTATAAGAAAATCTGTATTTTGCATAAAAAAGTACATTTTGTTTATTATTTTTTTTTGCAATTGGCGTCTTTAAAACAGGTTCTACATTATCTTGAGCAACACGAAAATATTTAGGTAAATTTTTTTTAACTAAAATTGAAAAAAATGTAATAAATACGAAAGATAAGGGCAACATGTAGTATATTGCATGAAAGACGAAAAAACAGGCAATTTTTTGTGGCCATAGCCTGCTTCAATAAAAAAAATTTTTATCCTACTAGAGGGCGCAGCGAACCACATACGATATTTCAAAAATCTGTTTATATCAGGTGAAAGATATCAGTATCAATCAAAATTTATTACCAATAAGTTTTCTCTATCTCTTAAAATAACAAAGTTAGACAGCCTTAAAGTTTGGGCACTTTACAGGTTTTTATGTTATTACTCATAAAGTTGGACATGGATCTCAAATTTGTTTTTACGAGCATAAAGGCCTCCAAAAATGCAACAAAAAACAATTAAAGATTTTGACGTGTCTCGCATATTAAGCGAGATACATGGGAGGGGCCATCTTAAGTGATACAACCTGTATATACACCACTGAACCCATCGTAAAAAAGTGTATGAGAATTAATTTTCATCACTTCGATATCTCAGTTATTCTCTAAGGCAGAATCCCTTATAAAAGTATTTTTATTAAATTTTGCCCTGTATCTTAGAAACGAAGAGGTCTACGAATATTCTGGAAAAAGTTGTTGTGAAAACCGAATCCTTTCTATCTCCTACATAATTGGGACACCCTGTGTTCGTATCAATATTAAAAATTAATGAATTTGCATTCGCCGTCAATCAATATTGTATTGCGAAATACTTGTATTTATTTTTCCGAACATAATTAAAATGCATATCTAAAGTTAAATCACATTAAATCTAGGTCCGCTCTGGTCAAATGTCAACGCCCTAAAATTGGAAAAATGACTCTCGTATTTTAATATCTATTTGTATTTAACATTAATTGAAAAAGTTTAATCATCAAACTCGCTGTTTAATCTATTAGGAGATTACAAGGTTTTGATATATGTACATTCCATTTTTAAATTACTTTATTAATTAAAAATGTGTGTAGAGCAAAATAACAATTAGTAGTTATTACGATTTATTTAAAAATGCATTATTTACATTAGTTGATGCCGCATAATTACAAATGGTTAAATAACGCATTTTTTCGATTAAGTTTTCAAATTTTAACTTGGTATTAGATGTAAGTATTGACAATTAACACAGTAACCTTTTTATTAGAACATTTATGAGTGTCTCAAGTCCTTGAAAGGGAAGATTGTACAAAATAAATTAAATATACCTATATCTAAAAGTTTATCGTTTCCGAGATACAGGGTGTAAAAGATTTTGAAATATTTTTTATTTACTTGGAAGCTCTTCGTTATAAAAGAACAATAGTTCTAGATTGTAATCGAATACCTTAGGTCTAAGTATCATTAAATTTTCCCAATGTATCCAGTGACGTAGAAACTCCGTGCTACTCTTCTTTTATTTGCAATAAACATGGTACTCCACTGTCTCAATTATAAAAAAACGTAAGATATTTTAAGTTTCAATTATTTTGAACAAATTATTATTCTTTGCAATTTTATTTCAAAATCCATTGTATTCAAGTAATTATTCATTTAAAATATCTGCATTTCGTAGTTTGTGCATATTTGTATCAAAAACTGAAGGAAACTTATAAATCCACTCTTAAAATTTTGCACATCGCCATAATTTAAGTAACTTTTTCAAGTAACAGTTTTCTATATTTTCAGCGGAAAAGGCGTTTTACCTGAAACCAAAACAATTTTTCCTCAGTGCATTGAAGAATTCAAATACGATTATTTCCTAAACAGTTCCTCCTAACGACTTCAACTACCTTTTTCACATAAAGGAAGTAGAAGAAGTGGCACCCTCTACTGGTATCATCAAAATTAGAAATAGATATGAATTTCTCGCCCCCAAAATGTATACAAATATGTGGATATTTTTAAGTTATTTACAAATATGGAAAATAAAATTTGACACTGTATTTTTTTGACCAACTTTTGACTAAAGTAAGTTTAACTATATTGCATTATTTTGTCATCAGGGCGCATTAATTTCGGGACATCCTGTATTACTAAAGCATAATAGGTCTAACTACGCACAAACTAAAAAATGTTGAGATTTAAACATATTGAATAATTGCACAAGATATATCATTACAACCTAGAACTATTGCTGTTTTATCACGTAATGTTTCCAAGTAAAAAAAATAAAATACATATTTCCAAATCTTTGACACTTTATTTTGTAAGCTTTTAGATATAGGTATATTTGGGTAAATTTCATTTATTTTGACTGTACAATCACCCCTTCCAAGGATGTCAGTAATACCTGAGACACCCTAATGTGTTTAATAGTATTTATTTAACTAATAAAATAATTTGTTTAATTCTATATAAATGAATTATTCTAATGTAACTTTGTAAAGGTAACTTTGGCAGGTAACTAGTTTTTTTAGTCTTGTTAGGATACATTGGAATTATTATCGGAATCTTCTAGTCTTCGGGCTTGGAAATTGGCTTCAGTGCAGAAACATCTGAAGGTTTTTCTTTGGGTACTGGATATGGCTTCTTGGAATGAACTGGAACAAATATATATTTATATTAAATAAATGCTCTAAAAACAGAACTGCAGCATTTTTATATTTGTGCTTCGCAAACGTCAGTAGTATGTAAATAAGTAGTTTCTACAATTAAAAATATATATCTGCTCCCAACTCGTCAACTAATGATGCATTAATTCGAGTAAAATCTCTGTAATAATAAAAATAAAGTTACAAATGTAAGTGCAGGTATATGCAGAGTATATTAATGCATCATAAGAGGAAACATGTCGCGGCAAAAGTGCCTACGTAATGCTTTCAAAAAAATAATGCAGACAAATTTAAGTACTTTGACGTTGAAAGCCGCTTTAATAGGTAAAAATTGGAGTCATTTCAAAAAAATATTAACAGCACATATACAGGGTGTCCTAACCAAGCGATGAAGCTCTATATACCTTTAATTCTTAGAGATAGAAAAACAGTTTAAAACAAAATTATAGGTTCCTACACGGAAAAAATCTAGTCTGTATTTAATTATAATAATACAGGGTGGTCCACTTTCGAAAGCGAAAACTTTAGAGGCAGACAGAGATTCACAAAATAATATCCTTTTGTATTATAAACTAAATTCAAAAATTCCTCGTTACAAAGATACAGGGTGTCAAAATTTTGATCAAAAGTTCCAAATTTATTAATATTTTTAAAACTACTTTAGATATTTAAATAAAATTTGGAACCTTTGAATAGGTAATCTAAATACATATTTTTACGTAAAAAATATTATTTTTCTTCCACCTGACACTAAATTTAAGATTTACTCAACGAATAATTGTTAAAATATGAATAAAATATTATTAAATATGGAATAGGTTATTCTTCCTTAAACATACGTAGGTATAGTTACAGTATGTAGTAGTAGTATTTAAAAAACTAATATGTAAAATAATATTTATAGATGATATTAATACAACACTTGTGATCATTACCAAAACTACAGAGACACAAGTAGTAGTATTTACTACAAATTATATTAATGTTGTTTTATTTATTTATTCCAAACAGACAAAAGGTTGCCTAATTACATAGAATACTAACATAATATAGAATTAAGGAAATGTCTGACTGAATTACAAAAACAAACAAACTATAAATGTTATAACTCAATTAAAAAATAGACAAAAATGATAACGATTTGCAGAGGTGTAGCCAACGTAAAGGTATAAAATATTGCGTAATAATATTTGAAAATAAATTGTATGAACTAAAAAAAATGTACATTATTATCATAAGATTTAACAACCTGATTTAACAATCTTAGCATTACTTCCATAGGAGCAAAATTCGTAGTTCTTCTTAAAGGGGTATGGAGAATTTCGTGCATTCTCGTATTTCAAGAAGGAATTTTAAAAGATACTTGAGATAACAAATAAGAATCATTGATTATAGAGTTCAGCACCTTAAATCCAAATAATAATAGAACAATTATCCGCCGATTATAAATTAACTTTAAATTTCCTACATAAATCATTAGTGCGAATATTATTGTAATCTGGGGTTCTGTTGTATTTTTTAAAACATAAGTGTCTTAAAAATTTATTTTGAACTTTTTCTATATTATCTACATGCGTGTTAGGTTGAGAATGCCATAACAATGAGCCAAATTCTAATTTTCGCCTAACTAGTGCGTTGTATAAAGTGATAACAGACTAACAGAGTCGATAGTACGAAAATTTTTGGACTCTCTTATTACAAAATCTAATGACCTATAGTTGTAATAGTAATGCTTCTTATAGGTTTATATAATTTGAGATCATCACCAAACATTAAAGAACCTGTGTTACACAGTATATTAGGTAAGTCATTAATGAAATATAGAAACAAGAGCGGTCTTAGATTTGAGCCTTGAGGCACTCCCGAATTAGCGTTATATTTTCTGAAAAATTATATTTATTATATTTTACAATAAATTTTCGATCCTCGAGATAAGACATTAATTTATATACACATCTGCCACACCATGCTCATAAAGTTTTCTTATCAAGGTGTCATGATCAATATGTAGGTACATGTTGCATAGCGGTTGCCTCGCCTCCAATAGCATATTAAGGAGCTCAAAAGCGGTATATGTCTGTGCCGCTAATGAGTTTGCAATGTCTTTCTAAAAACTAAATACTATTATTAAGTAGTATTGAGTAGTATTTAATTATTTATACAGTACGGTCACTTTTACGACGTCCAGTAATGTGCATATATGGCGTGGCATGAATTGCAGTTTTATGCCTTTCAGTGTTCTGAAAAGTAACATATTTTGCGTTTTTCCTGAAATAGCGGCAGAAAACTGAGAGTACATTTGTGTTCTGCAGGCTTTACTGTTCTGGGTGTCATAAAAGTGACCTCTCTGTATAAGGTGGGTAGAGTAGTAACTACTCTAGAAAAGAATACAATATAGCAAGAACTTCCAATAAAGAAAACATAACTGCAAGTAATTCATATTATCTAAATAGAACAAAACAATTCTTTAAAGAAATCTTCAAATCAAAAACTCTATCTCATATTAAGTATAGTAGTTTTCTTGATTTCAAATACTTTTTTATTCTTAAATGAAGAATATATAATTTTATTATACAAGAATGAGTTAAACTTTCAATAAAGTATTACTATATTTGAGGAATAGTGAAAGCAAGCTGTCATTGAATAAGTATATTGTAATATATTGAAGTAATATATTATAAATGAAAATCGTAGGTTTTACTACTTAATTTTATTTTCTTCCCAACACACAGGCATAAGAAAAATAATGTCGAAATTCACTCTAATATATCGAGCGCTGTACAAAAAAATAAAAGAAATAAAATAGACAAAAACAATATCTGTCCTAGAAAAACATACACTATTCTACATTAAATAATATACAAGGTATTTATAAAATATATAACATTTTCTCCCCACAACTGATATTAGTATAGCTTTTTTTCCATGTAACAACGCAATCTTTTAAAATTATTTACATTTATATAGGGCGTTAGATTTCCAAGTGGCTATATGAAACTTTTTTATGGAACCTCTTATATATTTTTTTTAATTTCTGTTTACAAATTAATTTGTCTATTCAGCGAGGTTATTGAATGTGTTTATACAAAAAATTAGGAAGAAACTGTCATCTTGAAAAATACGTAATTTGAGTCCTATGAGGAGAATTTGTTGAAGAATGTTATACTGAGAAGAGAACACGTCTCCAATTTATAAGGTATTAATTTGTAGCGTTTAAAGCTAAGGAAATTCAATTCCATGAAAGTTGAATATTTTAGAACAGAACAACCTGTATATAATAGAATTGAATTGTCTTTCTAATGACGTAAGGGTTCCTGCACTTGTTTTTACGAATTTTAAAATATTGCTGTTATTATTTATGATATCCATTTTATTTAACAAAAATAATAAATAAAAATAAGTAGTGACAAACGAACACACTAATTCGAAATCGAACAAAATATTTTGCTAAATTTGGTACATTTCCTCCTTGAAATGTAACGCTTTATATAAATGTAAATAATTTTAAAAGATGGCGCTATTAGGATCTTGTAATTTTAATTTTAACTCTCTAATAGTTTTAAATACACCTGATCTAAACATTAAAAAAACATATATTTGTTCTTTTCTTAAAAGTGGAATGTTCTCATCACATGATCTAAAAGATAAAACAAATATATTTATATGTTTTATTTTATTGTCAGAAATAACTGTAACATTCTATAAATTGTAAATCGCAAGCAATTGGATACAAGGCAACCTAGGCAATATTTATAATGCTATATTCTCCTTTAAATTTTTTACATACACTATGAATCACCTTGTATAAATAAAATATGCCAGGCATTACCTGTTATCAATGTAATGGGTCCATCTGGTTTTTTGGCCTTTTCGTCTTTTAAGGTCGATCCTAGGTTGAACCCATAGCCTACTTGGTATACCGGAAGAGGTATTACAGTCGAAGACACAGGAACTAGATCTGAAAACAATATAAAAATGAAATTAAACATAAATTCGTGGTCGGAGTTTGTGAAATATGAACATAATCTACGATATTCCAAAGACTAAAAAGAATAGACTTAATTACAAAAATAATAATTTTACATGTAAGGCAACTGATGAATTGAGCTACGACAGTATTTCAGTTTTATAACAGAAATATCCCGGAAGCGGTTATGTAACATTACAAGTAGATATTCAATTTTTCTGTTATTAACATTTGTTCTAATTTCTAATACTATATGTGGTAGCTATTAGTGAAGGTAACCTTAACATTACAACATTTAACTTAATAACAGGTTAACCATGACCCAAATGATGCGGTGTAAACAAACATAAGGTACAAAAAACGCATTACAATATTGTCGTAAGCGTTATATTATGGTAATCCATATCTTGATGAATATGAATTTGTCAACTTCCGTAAAGTGTATTAAATTTAGTGTTGTGGACAGACATTAGAAGTGTTGTTTTTTAATGATTGTTAGATTATAAATAGAAATTTGAATATAAGAGTAAACTGCAGGCAATATCGTAACCAAGAATCGACGGAAACACACATTTTACCCGTTAGACAGCGTCATTCGACTTTCACTAATTTTATGACGGATTTTCACATACAAAATAGAGAGAAAGTAGAAATACTACCAAAACTGAATATGTCAATTAAAATATAAATACTTCTATAGATGTAACACTATTTAACTAGATGAATCTGTCTCTGAGCTAATACATCATCATTATCAACAATTCCTGATTCAATGAACAGCAGAGTAGTCAATCAAATGCATTATTATTATTTATTGATATAAAAAATTAAAATGTGTCAGCTTGACTCATACTGGACGACACTAAAATGATACGTAACAATTTGATTATAGATCTACTATAGATCAAAATATATGACGCAAATATGCCTTCTTATCTATTATGGACTTGCATGGTCTTAGAGTGTTTCATCTAGGTTAGGTTAGCTTAAGCTTTATTCAAATCGTTGTCTTTGACCTTGTAGTTACCTCACCATACCTCATTTCTAAAGCACTCTTCAACGTTTGATAATCCTTTTGTTTAATCTCGGCTAGCTTTCTTAAAATCTCCATAGCTTCACACCGTAGAGCAACTGTTAGTGATGTGGTCTTTTCTCTTTCTGGTCAGTTATTTGCCAAGGCAGTTGCTTGGAATTGTTCAGGGTAAGTACTCCGTGGCACCTTTCCATCAAATGTTAATGGCATAATCCTTAACAATGGAAAAAACTGCTTTCAGTCTTAATAGGCTTCTTCGCGTATCACTGGGATTTTAAATTTGTAATCTCATATTCTAATTTTATTATACTTTCTTTTACAACTTTGGCGACTTCATTTTGTAACTTACCAATACTTTCTTCTACGACTTGGACTTTATCTTATGCTTATACTCCTCAATTGATTGATTTTCTCGATACTCCCGATACACACTAACTGCCACGCTTCTGTGGCAATAATACATTTTTGAGGAATAATGACGAAATAGTAGGGATCACCCAATACGTCCTTTTGGTAGCTACATATATGAAACTATGAATTACAAACGGCACTGTATTGCATTTGGCGGTTGCCAAAAAGTTAACAAGCAACTTGTACCGCACACAAGCAAAAGGATCCGTACCTCTCCGCGTTCCAGTCTAGTTATTATAAATTGCGAGATAAATAATTAATACGGTCGTAATTAATTAAATCTCCGAGTGCCTTTGTGAGTGCACGTCAAAAACCAGGCAACAAATTAACGCCGAATGCGCGCCTCTGTCTGAAATGGAAATTCTTTGCTGCGCTGCATACTCCTCAGGAAGATTAGATTTAAGAATTTACCCATTAGCTTAATATTTTGTCTTTATGTTGCAGAACAATTTACCCTGTTTATGATTGAATACGCTACTCTGACCTTATTTTAGCTGCTTATTTGTTCGTTTGTACAAAATGTATGAAAAAGCAGCCACATATTTGAATTGAAACTGCAGAATAATACAGGGTGAACCTTAAATAAGTACAAATATTTTAACCAGCAGTACAGTTCATTGTGTAGAACACATAATTCATAGTCTTTTTACAAAAAATAAGGAATAAAAAAGTCAAATTTTAAATAAATTTCGTGATTTTCCAATACAAAACTTGTTGAGGACTGCTGTTCCGGGAGTCATGGTGAATGTGAATTTCACAGCGTTGCCAGTGTTACACTAGAATTTTTAGATATGACATGAGTGGCCATCTCCTTTCCTTTGTCATTTCTATACCTCACCAATAAATTGAAAATATTAACCAGATTATCTACTCATAATCATAGTTATCCAGAATTTGTTCGTTATCCATTTTTACTACACTCCAACTGATTTATCACAAATTAAATTTAATATGTTGTGTGAAAATCATAGTTTTTCGTTATTCTTCATAAAATAACAAGGAAATTGTGTCTTGTGTCTCCTTCTAACAGTGTACAATGACACTTAACTTGTGAAATGTGGATTACTGATTAAATAGTTAATTTTTTAACAAACAGGTAAGCTTGTGTGCACGTTTATGTATAATTTTTGAACATTGGACATAGTAATATCACGTAATATCTTCCTAAATACTTTATGGTAGTATTTAACTTGCGGAAATTCATTTTTAATCGTTTATAGTAAGGTCAGTTAAGCAGTTAAAATTTATATTAATATTGCTACGTATTATAATACATACCCAATTTTACTGTACTTATGCTTAAAACAAGTATTTTTAAAATAGAATTAACCATATTACTTTACTATTACGTTAAAGGAAACGTAATATTTATATTAGAGGAGATATGGCAACCTCGCAACAAATCATATGGTTCATTAGGTTGGTTATGACAGCGGTCCTCAAAATGTGGGTATTTTTTAAAAAAATATCTCCGTAAATATTAGAAATTTTTAAAAATGGCTTTCACTAGACTGATCTATATGACGAACTATACTAGCAGTTAAAATATTTGTACTTATTTAAGGTTCACCCTGTGTAAGAGGAACACTGATTATTTTTCAGCTTGTATGTATAGCCAAAAATGAATAATTTTAAGACAAATATTGTCGGTTGGAGGATTTTCCCAGAAAATTTTAACTTCTGTAACTTGAAATCGAATCAAGCTAGGACAAATTTAACGATTTTATCCCTTGTTTCTGTTTCTATAATAGACTGTAGTAATTGCGGCAAACGGTAGTGTAACAAGCGTAACAACAATTAATTTTTCACACTACAGTCCATCTAGAAAATCAGCGATTCATTCTGCCGGGGAATGTGGCATGTGCCTTTATTTTGCTGGAAGATAAATTGTGCCAAACAAAACATATTTTACTTAACAATTGTTTTTCTCTGGCCAACGGTAACATAATTATGACGTCAAAGAGGTCTTAAATATGTGACAACATCGTTCACATACCATGTCAGGATTGTCGGGTGTTCGTACATAAAAATTACACCTAAACATATTGTGAATGGTTTTTTCAGAGTTCTTTTTACAACAAAATAAAATATGTGATAGTTACAAGTGTTCGAAATGACTTATGTTGCTTGCGAAAAGATTCGCCATAAATTAACATGCCATGCAGTTAGTGGTTACTATAAACATCTCCATTTTTATTAATTCACACTCACAAATATCATACAAGCACAAAAAACGAAACGCACTAACCACAATACTGCTATGACGAATAATACTTTTAGGCTAACAGCTGCCGGTGATAGTTACGTTACCGGAGCTTCTCCTTTTTATTTATGTAATCACAATAAAGTGATACACGACACACATGATGATGCCAAAAATAGTGATCCATAGATCAACAAGAAAAAAATAAAGAACAAGGTGTAAAACATTAGTAAAAAAAAGAATAAAGTACGGTGTATCAAAAACATTATACATTTTTCAATTAAATAGAAACAATTATATTCATATAACAGAAACAAAATGTTACAAATTCAAAATAAAATAGGTCATAATATACTTCATCAAACTATCTATATTAATATTAAAAATATCTAAATTGAAAAAAATTCGTATTAAACAATTTAGACATTCTATTAATTAGTGAATACTGTCCAGATTGGGTTCGTATACATATATTCAAGATACTAGAGTCGAAACTTACTTTGCACGTAAGCAAAATTCAATGTTTTTAAAACCATTGCAGATTCAAAAGATCTACTATTTCTAATAATGAATCGTAACCTTTTGCAACATAATCAATGAACGTGTTAAATAACATTTTACTGTCAAACCAAAATGTCTGTCAAAATCTGTTTGAATAAGTGAATCAGCATACATTAAAAACTTGACCATGATGAAAATATAAGTATATTATTAATTTAAGATTTATAATAAATAGCAGTGGCCCCAAGCGAGGACCTTGGGGCCACCAGAAGTGCTTACATAAGAAGCTGAATGAAACTCAACCTTAGTTGTGTTGTACCTTAGTTTGTAATTTCGCAACACAGTTTTGCATTTTATTGCAGCTGTATTTTTATTCTTGAAATACATTTGTAGAAAAACTATTAATGTTAGACATTTTTCTCAAAAGAATTATTTTGTCGCTTTTGGTCAGATATAGAAGCCGGTTTAGTATTGGCACTCATATTCGAAACATCCTGTATAATTTGGAAGCGAATTATTATCGAGTACACGGAAGCTATATCTCCGTAGGTATTGAGTCTGTGGTTAGTGGACTGTGATTATAAATAATTCCGGGGACTGTATGAATAAGTTACATCCGTACATTGAAATGGTTTATTCAGATACAGGTGTATAATTATTATGAAGAAGTCTAAAGACATATTCCTTAATATTACTGTTACTTTATTTTTTTAGCACATTTATAGTCTAGAACCTAAGTAAATTATTATCTTATCAACTTTTTAACTAGTTTTTCTTTTTAACCATTTTTCGATAAACTATTTTCCATCTTCCAGCACATTCATTTATATTTCTATGCGACCTTCAGATATCTGGCTGAGAATGTATCATTTATGTCTCGTTTAAGTGATACATTATTTATTACCTTCGACTACGTGTATTTGACTTTGAAGGAGAAATAGGGGTAAATCTAGTCGTAACTTAGTCGGTATATGATTAAATTTGACATTAAAACAGTTCAATAATGCAGGCAGATCTGCTGTTTATGTGCTAATTTGTTACTGCAATATTCATGGGGTAGTAACCACTGCTGATATTGTAGGTGTTCCACGAGAAACCGATTCCAAGTTTCTGGCATCATTTATAAGGGATTGGAAGATTTTGACGGGGGTATGCCATTCGTAGGGGTAATACGAGGTTCTATTGAAATAGTTATACATTTTTTTCTAGAAGAAAGTGGCAACCTTAATAGTGTTGTCAATAATAAATGTAAAATAAAATTATAAACCGAAATACTTTACCACTATTTTCGAATATATTAGTTGATATCCAGGGAGGACCGTTGTTTCTTGGCTCACGCTTGACATCTCGGAAATCGTAAAGTATACAGAAGGAAATCAGAAAGAAGTTGTGTCTTTTCATGGCCATGACCTTCTATATAAATCGTCATTATTTCTCAACCGAAAGAGCTAAACTTTGGTACAAAGGTATAAGAATATACGAGAAATAGATTTTTGTTGAAAGAAAATTTCTACTCCCAATAGTTTCAGTTATGCAATGTTTAATTTTTTTTTTCCATAATGACAGTTGACAGATGTAGAATAAAGTTATTAACACGTCAATACATAACACTACTATTTTATTTGAAGAATAATCCATAAAATTAAAGAAAAACATTAATCCAAATAAAACTGTAGATGTTCTTGAGATAAAACTCTTGTCTTATCGTCTACATTAGGTACTGCCTCTCACCCGTCAACATCGAGCTACCTGCTTACAATGGTATAAAGAGAGGATTCAGTGGGACCAAGAATGGAATCAGGTAATTTAGTGACGAATCTCGTGTCTGCCTAGGGTCCACGATGGTCGTGCAGGGGTGAGAAGGCAACGTGGTGAAAGACGCAACCTACAATTTGACAAAGAACGTCATGTCCATGACACAATAGGCATTATGGTTTGAGGTGATCGCCACTATTATTCATTAGAGGCAGCAAGGTAACCCAACGCTCTATCCAGAAAGTGATGAAGCCATATGTCATTCCATATCCTGTTCATGCTTTGTGGTTCCTCCACGATGGCCGGGGCCTCTCGCTCTGAGTCCAGAGCCTTCCTGAGTCCATCCCTGGTAACATTGTACGTGAGAATCTGCTAGTCCTTCTAGAAATTTTTCACACCGACAAACCTGCTTCGTGCAACCTAACAATCCGCCAATGTCACTAAGATGGAAAATCTGCTCATTCTACATACTCTAGGTATAATCAACTGTAAAACAAGTGTAGTTTGCAACAAGTTTTACAACACAAATAGGCGCAGAAATGTTTAGAACAGAATGCTACGTTATTAAAATACGACATATGCAAAATCCAAAAAACTTAACAGATCAACCTGAAAATGTAATAATTTTTACTTTCACCCAGAGAAATAAACATGCAACAATACAACATCTTGAAAGCCAAGTAACAGACCACATTTGATTAATCCGTAGATCAGATCAGGCGATCTTGGAGGCCATAAAACAGGTCCCACCCATCTATGTGGAAAAGTTTGGTGTAAATGCTCTCTAATGGCCATGGAAAAATGAGCTGGAGCACCACCATGCTGGAACCACATTTGTTGCCTCTGATTCAAAGGAATGTCTTCCAAAAACTCATACAGTGTGTTCTGTAGAAAGTTGAGGTAAGCAGCGCTTGTTAATCGGTTTGGTAAAACAACAGGCCCTAGAAATCTGTCACCTACAATACCCATCCAAACGTTTAATGAAAATCGTGCCGGATATCCAGATTCTATTAGAGCATGAGGATTTTCGTCAGCCCAAATATACGTATTGTGAAAATTAAACACTCCATTTCTTGTGAATCCGGCCTCATCAATAAAAAGAATGTTTGCAAGAAAACGAGGGTCTTCAGCATCATGACGTAGAAACCAGCGGCAAAAAACCAAACGTGCTTCATGATCATTTATTGGATTTAAGGCGTGTATTCGTTGCACATGGTATGGATAAAGCAGATGCTCGTGACAGATTCTCCAAACAAGAGGACCACTAATTCCTACCTCGGCTGATATTCTCCGCACACTCGTACCTGGATTCTGCTCTACCAGTGCTAGAATTTCTTCTTCTGCTCTAGGAGTGGATACTGACCTTGGTTTTCCGGATAAATGGCACTGTTTGCTCAAGGAACCGGTATCACGCAATCTTTGGTGAATTCTTCCAAACATGCGTTGTGAAGGAATCTGGCGATTAGGATAAGCGTCAACATAAAGACGTCGCGCTTCGGTGGCATTCCCATTAGCACGACCATACATGAAATGCATGTCTGTTAATTCTGCGTTAGAGTAACCAGCCATAGCGAAAGAAAACTTGTGCACTGACAACAACTGTCAAATACGTACTGTTTATTTCACTAGACATCAACCAATTATTATAAGAAAATACACAACGTTTTTGCAAAATAAAAAAAGAGGCTAAAAAACATAAAACATTCCATATCTCCGCAACAGTTACTTTGCGAACCCATGTTTATTGAGACTTTTCTGCTTATTTTGGTTCATACTATTACCTCCTTAAATATTTTACACTCTTTTTTTAACACCTTGTAGTATCATACAGTTTTAATTTATATAGTTTTCTTAGGTGACTGTATTCTGTCGCAAATTACAAGCTCCTAAAAAATTTTGAAAATTAAGTTTTCTCTATAGAGAGTAAAATATAATTTTGTCAGAATCCTGCTTCTATTGCATATTATTTGCTCGTGTGCACATATTTAGTAAAATTCAGATTTTATCATCATTTCAATCCCACGTACTTTGCCAGAATTGGAATGATATAATTCATCAGAAGAACTGCGCATATATCGAACCAAGCTATACAGTGCTAAAAAAAATAGTGAATCATCACGTTACAAAATAAGGCAAAATGAATGTTTATTATTAGAGAACCAATGGAATGGTTAAATGTATTTTGTGTTTCTGAACATTTTTAATAGTTAACAATATTGTGTAAAACAAACTACTAATACTCTAAATGAAATGATAAATGTGTTAATTTATATTAATTTTGAAAATAATTTTAATTTATATGTTAAATTGTATATTTAAAAAGTTGATTCCATTTTTTAAAGAAACCTACCCGAAGAAGCAGCTCTTAAAATTGAAGAAATCTTAAAATTGGAAAAATTCCTACTTTTGTTTCACCCGTTTCACTGAAATGTTTTAGAAAATGAAACGTGCATGATTTTAAATGCTTTCACGTATTATTTACCATTACCAAACGGCCCTGTTATGATAAATTCTTAATAGAATCATAATTTCCAGTGTTTTATAGAAATCGCTCAATTAGCGCACTTGTCCTTTAACGCTTGTTTTTATAACCAAACTATTTTATAAGTTGCAGCCATTTTGACACAATTCTGAAAATCATCATACAAATGTCACAAATTTAGCCTGTCCTAATACTGAACAGTCAACATAAAAACAATTAGGAAAAGTTATGATGATTTTAATGCTTTTGACTACAAGTTTTAATGTGAAAAACCATGAAATTTCAAAAAACCACTAAACACGCGGCACATGAAAAAATCACTGGACCATACAAACAATAAAATTTTATCCTCAATAAGAATTGCTTTCAAAAAGTGCAGTAAAACGTGTAAAATAATATTGAGTAATACGCCATATAGTTGTAGACATTGTGATTAAACAGAGAAATCGTTAGTGGATGGATTTTATGTTACAAAAATGTATCAAAATAGACCCTTATGAAATTGTTGTTTAGTTGATTTGTTGCTATTATGTAACTATTTTTTAATAGTTTCCAACAGGTCTTACAAGATCTCAAGTGCTTTATAATATGGTGCCAATTTTATTTGTGCAGTTGTTTTATGAACAATTCAATTCAAATTTTTAATGAAATTAATTTTGTATATATTTTTAGGTATTAACAATATTGTGTGAAACTAACTACTCTGCGGACTAAAGCCCCGACCAGCGTTGAATTACACCCACAATATCTACCCATATATTCTTTATTATTAGCTTTTGTAACATTTTTTACTGTATTAGAAAGGTATTTCTAGCTAATATATATCAAATCTCCTACAATTCCTAGCTAGATGTTTGGTATACATCTAGCTAGGAATATGACATACATATGACTTCATTGATAGGAATTGTAGGAGATTTGATATATATTAGTATCAGTAAAAAATGTTACAAAAGCTAATAATAAAGAATATATGAGTAGATGTTGTGGGTGTAATTCAACGCTGGTCGGGGTTGTAGTCCGCAGAGTAGTTAGTTTCACACAATATTGTTAATACCTAGATGTTTGGTATCAGAGAGCATACATATAACTTCATTGATAGGAATTGTAGGAGACTTGATATATATTAGCTTAAAATACCTTTCTAATACATTAAAAATTTTTACAAAAGCTAATAATAAAGAATATATGGGTAGATATTATGGGTGTAATTCAACGCTGATCGGGGCTTTAGTCTGCAGAGTAGTTAGTTTCACACAATATTGTTAATACCTAAAAATATATATATAAAAAAAAAACGATAACATGAAGGGAAAACATTTTTTTATTAATTAAGTAATTCGTTATCATGTTTAAATTCTTTGACAGGTTAGTCACTTTTGATATTGTCGATATTTAATTTCAAATAAATTTACATTATTGGTATAATAATTTTTATAGTTAGATATTTGACTCAACTTAAAGGAGGCCACCTGAAGAGGCAAAAATGCAGAAATAGGTCAGATCTCATCTATTGTGGTTGAATTTTCGAGTTCCCACAGTTTCAAAAGTGGACTTAGATATTTATAGAATGTTTTCATTAAACTAGGTTAGTAAATTTAGCTAAATTATTTTTTTTAGATAATTATCTGTGTGTGTCTGTGGAATTATTCATTAGCATATCTAGACGTTTGGTATCAGAGAGCATCCATATGATTTTATTGATATGAATTGTAGGAGATTTGATATATATTAGCTTAAAATACCTTCTAATACAGTTAAAAATTCATTTTGCTTTCCAAACATTTTAATAATTTTGAATTCAAAATTTTGTGTTTCATTAATTTCAAGACACTCTGTATTCCATTAATAGGAATTATAGAAAAATTGTTTATAGGATTAGCTGAAATACTTTTGCGTAATAAAATCAAAGTATTTTGTTTTTCCTATTTTGTTTTCCTTAATTCATTTGTTTGCAAAGGAACACAGCATTCGTTTATGAATTTTTCTCAAATCGTTTTCGTTTATGAATTTTTCTGAAATCACAAACGCGACTGAAGCTGCATGCTGCAGAAACCAGAAAATTTCCACGCATTTTGCAGATAAATCGTATCATTTCATCCCGTATTTACACTCCATTTAGAAACGAATTCATCCCTTGTATATTTTGACAACATTTCATTAATTCCCGGCATATCTACAAAGGCACAAACGTATTAAAATTGGCTTTTAAATGAATTAATATTTGTTGGAATTTATTCCAAGCTGGGAGCAGTAAAAATATACATGTATATTTAACTACAAAACGAAATATATTTAGTATTTAAATTGCTCCTCAAACAGTACTAATAAACGGGGCCTTTCTAGCAACGCGAAAAGAGAAATATTTTATTAAAATTTAAAGTGAAATAAGATAAGGGTGATATTAATTTGGGCCTTTACGCATTTGCATATTGTTTACTCAGCCCCTGTAATGGTAATCCAGAGAAATTTCAAATTTCAGGAATATTGCTCGTCGGGTAAACATATTCCAGCTACTGAAATGGCTGAAATTTAGGGTATAACATCATGATATAATGTCAATACTATTGCACCTTCATGATCTCCAAATTTGACATCCCTGGAGTTCAATACAAAATTAATATACTGCGTGTTTCTAAAGCATAGATCAAAAAACCAGGAGTGTATTCTGTGGCCAAAAATAAGAATTTTTTGTTATATAAATGTGTAGTCTTAGGACAGCCGGCGTGTTAAAAAAACCAGTTTTTAGTTTCTAAACCTTTTGGGATAATTTAACCAAAAAGTAGGTATGAAACAAAAAATTACCAGCTTTAGAAACTTACCAGTGACGGAGGTGTGGGTATCAACTAGCGTTATTTGCCAAAAATATATATATCATGTATAATGTTACAAATAAAATAAGTCAATACATGCGCTATGGTATTATCTTTACTTTTTGTTTCTTTATACTTCTTGTATTCCAAGTCGATTAACAACAAAATTGATTTATTTGATCAAGTGCACTTTTACGATACACATTAGATTACTTAAAATAGTAACAAAATAATTCATTAACAAAGGTATTACTTTACCATGATTTATTATAACAAATGTTGAAAATGGCCACCTTCAGCCAAAACACATACTTCAGATCTTCTTGAAATTGCAGCTACAATTTGTTGACGTAATTGCTCCTCAGATGAAATGTAAATCTTATAAACTAATATCCTGAGATGTCCATAAATAAAAAAACCAATAGGGTCCATATCGGATAATCTGGGTGGCTAAGGTTGATCTGGTTCTTGAAGGCCTCGTCCAATCACGTTATTACCGTATTTCATTAAAAAATTCACGAGCAATTAAACTAGAATACGGAGAAGTCTGGTCCTGCATAAACCACATTCTTTGTCTTAGCACATAAGGAACGTTGTTAAGTAGTTCACATTAAAGGCATTAGGATTTTCATCAGACCAAACGTGTTTATTGTGGAAGTTCATTATAGTATCTCTGAAAAAATTAGCTTCGTCTGTAAACAATATGCCAGCCGTAGTCAACATTTTGTCAATTTTTTTGCAGAATCCAGTGGCAAAATTGTAAGGGAGCAGAATAGCCTTGCGGCAGTAATATGGGTATTCTAACTGGTAATTGTTGATGACTCAGAACGGACCAAACTAATTTATGATTCACATTAAGATTTGCAACGATCATTCTAGTACTAGTATTTGGGTTTTCTTCAATTTCGTGTAGAATAGCTTTGAGGCCAAAACAGGAGGAATCAAAAGAAGAAATATCTGCTGTTGCTCTTTGTCAATCTAAATCCGCAGGATATCAAAGTTATAAAGAAATTGGTCATCTTTCGAATACCATTTCACCAAACAAATTTAAATATTCCAGCATTTTTCAGACAAAAAAAAAATAATGAAGTCTTTTATAAAAATCATACAGTAGTTGAAAGTTAATTCTTTTGAGTTTCACAGCTATATATTCTGTGGTTTCACCAATTGAGCTGGAAAATTCAGTAGGTACTTCTTTTACAGCGATAATGTGGCTTTGACTTTGTCCTTACCGGTAGAGAGCGTTAGTTACAACGTACTGGTATAATAAAAAATATAATTCTATCTTTGTCAAATACAGAATCCAAAAGATCAAGTTTATGTTAAAAATTAATATTGTTACGTAAAATTTTAAATGAAATGCAAATTAATTCGCTAATAAGAGAAATCGAAATTTCATTAACGTGTTCGAAAATTCCACAAAACATTCTAAATAAAATTAATTCAATATTGACATTGTGCTTTTACATAATATTTTTTCTAGTTGACGCCCTATTTTAATTATTTTGGTTAACCAGGCAATTATACTTCAATTGAAAATAATTTATTTTACTCAATTTGAGTTATAGGTAATCGCTTTTGGAGTAGTTTTGATTTAGTGTACGTACTTTTTAGACAATTGGTTCGACTCGATACAGGGTCAGTGATCAGTTACTTAAAACTCCTCAGGCCTATATCTAAAACATAAATTATACACTATAAAAAATGTTTATGCTATCGTATAAATCATGAAAAGTGCTTTAATTTTGTAAGTGAGACGACCGCTTTTGTTACCGCAGTTTTGTTAAAAATAATCAAATTGTGTTTGACTTTTAAAATATAATGTGACTGAAACAAGCTCAATTAGAACATATTCATAGCTTCGGAAATTTTTATTTAAAGATAAAAATGCACTGTTATCTAGAACCTATTTTTTTTTGTCATAAGTTTCCCCCATTATGAGGAATGCAAAATTCACCGTTTCAATTTTTTATATTTACTGTATTTAAGATTTCTTCAAGCATCCAAGATTCTCTGACCTAACTCCACCTGATTGCTTTTTATGGGGTTATTTCAAAAATGATCTTACCAAACAAAGTCAAGAGATGCTGAAGATTTCAAGAATAAACTAACAGTAGAATATGCTGCTCTGCGTGGGAATGTTCTGAAAAATGCAGATTTAATAAAATGTTGTCACTTTTGCATCCTTTAAAAAAATATATGTTCTGTCTCATGACGTCCATTTTTTTTATAAAACTGGATATTTATAGATAGCAGTGTATTTTGTTTTAATGATATTGTATTATGGAAGTTAAATAATATGTGTTTTTTTAGATTAAATGGTTGACCTAGAAAGCCTTGAACTGATACATAGCTAATATATCTTAAAAATAACATAAATCTAGGCCTGGGTAGTTTTAAGAGTCTGACCCTGTATATTTTGTATATACTTTCTTTAGTAATATGATTTTTACAGTTCTATAAATAGTTCCGCAAGGGTATCTATTACAGCACTAGTGCCTAATAGCACTAGTGCTGTAATATGCCCTTACAACACTAGTGCTGTAATGGAAAAACCCGGTTTTTATTAACATTTTTTTGTTAAATAAAACTCCGCTTTTTAGAAGAATGATTTATTAACTACTAAAAAAATTATAAAACCTAGTTTAGTTTATTATAAACATTAATAATATACCTTTTACAATTAGAAATTTGTATACCAGACGAAGATGTAGCTGTTTAAGTTCCAAGTTCAAATCGCTAAAGCCATGTTTGCCCCAGCATTTGACACTTTCTGCCAAATATATTTTTTCGTGTTATTAATTGAAATTAGATAAAATTTTGTACAATACTCTTGTTGATGATTTTAACAATCTTTACAACATTTATATTGCAAATAATTTTTGTTGTATTAGTAGGCGTATTATAACATTATAAGTGGATCTGAAGTTTGAAAATATGTCATCATGCAGCATATCAATTAAGCTGGATTGAAGTAAATACTTCAACAACATTCAAATTAGGGTAAAGAACTTTTTTACTTTTTTTTTCTAAAAATTATTATTATGATTAATTTTTGATATATACAGAAATATGACTTATGTAACATAATGAACGAAATGTTGATATTTAATTACAACAAAATTATTTATTCCGTTAAAAATTATTATAAAAAAAAAAATTTAGAAAATTCTTAGCGAACGAAATGACCATATCAAGCAAAATGCGCGCTTACCTGGTTCCAGGACCTTGTTCTCATTGATTTTGTACATGGTGGGATGGCTTTCCACAAAAATCACTCCAAAACAAATAAAAAAACAAACTGCGGGAATCATCTTCACCAATAAAAATCTGCACGGCGCCACAAAAAAAAACGATGTGCATAAAATACCGTCAAATCCTCAACTAAAAACTTCTTATAAAATTCGCAATCCGCTACAGCGACCCCAAACGAACTCTGCTGGCTAAACTTGGTAAATTTACCGCCACTAATCGTCTGTTCCACTGTTTTCCATCTCAGTGAAAGTCAAATGAAACCTACTTCAGTCCGCAAGTAGGCGTACAAATGTTGAATTCTTCGTTTCAACTGCTTCCCGGCAGCTTTGCGCGTTGGAAAAAGACGAAGATATGTTATTGTTTGTACGTTACACGGGAAAAGTTACAGGTGTCATTGCTAAAGGCATACTGCACACACCTGTAATCATAGGAGTGGATCTCGTGTATAATGGGATAATTACATAAATAAACAGCCAGCTCTTTGTCGTTCCCTTGCTTTTCAAGAAATGGCAAGTTCGTGAGACGAGCCCCATTGTTGCTTGTATTATAAAAATTAAATTAGTTACTATAGGAATGAAATGCCCTTGTCAAGTATATTTACCTCTGATTCATAATTGTCATGAGAAGAACAATTATTTAAATTATAAAGATCATGCTATTATGATTATACTGGTCCTAAATTGTATAGGTAAAGCCTGCACTTTGTTCGCAGATCTCAAGTCCGGTGACGGCTTTAATATTTAAATATACTTTGTTAAAAAATATTTACTTTAATTTAATATTTAATAGTGGCGTAAATTCTCATGAGAACATACAAATCTGTATGCTTGGCCATTTTCATTGTAGTTATTTCCCATAAAAAATGGGGAATTATTTCATATGGTGTTTGCAGAAAGAATATCAAGAATTTTTTAGGTGGAATACATTCCCACTCGAATTTATTTCACTGCATTCGAGAATCGAGGCCCAGGTGTGTCATGTTTATTTAGACATATTTAGAGTTACAGCAGATTTCTACTCGTAAAACAAAATAGTTGCAATGGAACCCTTGGGATGCGTAGTTAGAAGTAACGTCATATTACTATGTTCATTTTGACGGGATAAAATGTATTCTACAGCGACTACACTCAAGTGATACTACTTTCATTTTATATACTTAACGAATATTTAACAATCCTATAATTCAGAAAGATTTAGCATACATACATTTTAATTATTCACGGATACCTTCAGATATTCTTGCTGGTTATTCAGTTTTATTACAAATCACCAGTAAGATGTTGATTTTAACTTTTTATATGTATTATTTGCATCTTGGGTTCTATAAACATTAGTTTGGCGTTCTGGAACTCTAGAAAGCTGAATTCTTAAGCCAAATCATTATTTCCTATACTACATTTCATTCAAAAACTATCTGCACTTTTGCGTTTTACCAAGAATAGTGGAGGGTCAAGATTAGACCCCTGAGGAACACCTGAGGCAGCCGCAAACAGTTAAGATTTAAAATCATTTTGTGTAACATGATAAAACCGATCGTTTAAATAAGAGTTAAAAAAACAGCAGTAACTAATTTAATAGTATGTAGTAACTATGTCGAAAGCTTTGGAAATATTCATATAGGTATACCACATCCACCTGCTCCTTAGAATCAATGACTTCAGGTATATTATGAGCAACTAAAGCTAAATTCGTTATTGCTTTTCCATAAATTCATATTGGCTCAGTGACAATACATGTTTTGTGGACATATAAATATGATTATAAAAGGCAATCTCAAAGACCATAGCAAATTAGACAGAATAGCAATGGACATGTAGTTAGTTACATCATTCGAGTCACCACATTTCAAAACTGGACAAATTCTATCCATTTTCCAACAAACAGGAAAACGCTATATGCGTATCGTTAAATGATATAACATTAGTACCTAAAGGAGATAAAAACTGCAGAGCAATCCTTAATCATAAAACTAGGAATTAATTTCCGGAAGTCATCTTTTTTTTATTTCCCAATTGAATTTTTAACATCAGCCAGTAATATTGGTGATATTAATACCAAGGAATCATTTCATTTTAAAATAGGGCGGGAGCGAGCTAATTTTTGGCAATTGTTTATGATTTATTTTTCAAAATGAACGGGAAATTTTCATTTAAAGATCAACTTGACATGATGTTAGTGTTATGTGAACTCGAGGAACTGAATCATTTTCTGTCAAAAATAATTATGCGTACATTTGACTAACATTATTGATCGTTGTTGATCTGTCATTTTGCCTAATACCTTAAATGAACAAAATTATCAGTTATCATATGTAAAGAAGTTCTTGTATGGTCGTCAATGACCAGAGAGCGGTGAAGAAGGAGTGGGGTTTATCGTCAATGATCAGAGGGTCATAGTGATCGTCGTCGAGAAGGATTTAGTGATGGAAGGGATATCAGAAAATGAAAGAAAGATTTCTGTTTGTGTAGAGTACGATGGTGGTGCCACAGAGAAGGGGGGATGCTGAAAACATGAAGGAGTCCATATTCAATGACCAGGAAGTCTTCACCTAAGAGGATTTAGTGTGGGTGAGGGTAAGGGATTTGAGTAAGAAAGAAAGATGGGATGGAGGAATGAGGGATGCTTAATATAAGGTGGAAAAATGACACGCTTGGGTAGACTCGAACCACCAACCTTTGGCGGAGGCCTCTGGTCATTGATAATAGACTTGAATATCCTCTTCCCCCTCCCCACCTCGCCTGACGCTACCACTACACTACACAAACAATTATCTTTTTTTCGCACTCAAATATCTTCTCTTATACTAAATCCTCTTCCACGACGACGATCTTCAGATCATTGTCCACGGACCCCAGCCCTGTCTGTCATTGACGGCTGTGCAAGAACTTATTCGGATATGACCTTGAAAGACACCGTCCTCATAGTATGTCTCCTGAGTTCACGCTCAGCTCCAGATGAACAGGGTACCAAAGTGACCTGGAATCCGTCCTCTACAACTTTTATTATCTATTTTTTTTTGTACAATAAACCATCCGGAGTTACTAGAAGATGTACCATTATAGGTAAGAGCCGAAATGTGGTTTATGCAGGATGGAGCGCTCGTGTTCAAATAAATGTATTTAATGATAAAGTGATTATTGTCCACTGAATTGGTATGAATGAAACATTCATCATTATTATTTATTACTTTCAATAGCTTTGCTATTTTATAATAATAATTTAAGCAACAGATTACTTCTTCTTTTGACTGGGGTCCTTAGATCTGACAATGTTGTTATACCCCTTGAATCCTGAAGGCCTACAAACTTAAAAATTTGTCAACAGCATGAACAATTATTAGTCTTCTCTCATAATACATGACATTACTTTTGACGTTTATCTCTTTCACTTTTAGCATATTCTGGAGCTACTTAGTCCACAATAAAAAGCACAGTGATGTTGGCAAGGTAATACAGCGTTTTTAATATTTATAATGAATGGAACAAAAAATGTCAAGATTTAATGTACCTTTTCTCAATTTTCGTTAGAGCTCAAACGACAAGAAAATTTTAATTGAAATTCGTGAAAAGGATCTATTTAAATTCAGATAACCTCCTAAACTCCTATTGCAGGTTTACACTTTTTTCCAGTATACGAAATTAATTAGAAATTAGACTGCAACATTCAGGTTAATAATATTCACTTGGATGGTATAAATGCAAATTTATTTCATCAATTTTAAGAAAAATTATACATGCAGCCACGTTTCTATTGCACTTGGCATGTCGATCACAAATCACAGGGCAACGCAGCTTACCAGGATCGCATGTTGAATGCAAATAAAAGAAAAACACGTCCAAGGAACCTAATCTAGAACGTTGCATTATTAATTAAGTATATAGTTCTTGGCACCTCTTCACACAAATAAATAAATGAGAACTGGACTATAGAAGTTCGTAGAATTAATCTTTAATTAGTAATTACTTTCAAATATCTTTATGTTTAATAAATATTTAGTAGTTACGATCAAATCACTTGCTAAAACAATTCTTTAATATTCCTGGTAGCATTTAAAAGGATATTGTCGTACAAGGATATAGTTTCCTTAAGCAGCAGTCCTCTATGTTTAGTTTGATCATCTCAGTCATCTAAGCATCTGGCAATAACTTCAAGTATTATTTCGTCTGGAGTCAATAAAAATACTTTTAGAAAGGTAGTCAAGCTTTGGTAACACAGTGCTGATTATTATATTTTTATATTATAGTTACTCTAGTTGTTAAACTTTCGATGGATAATTGATCACTTCTTATATTTACCGATCTTCAATTTTCTTTTTTTTTCTTTCACTTCTGTTTTACTTTCTATCTCATCTTTATTTTTTCTTCGATGTCTTTATCATCTCGTTTCTTTTGAAAAACAGTTGCGCCCATATGAATTGACGTATCTTTTTTGCATCTAATCAGCAATAATATGAGTGGTTTGGCATTAAATGGTTTTATCATTGACATATGCATATAAGGTGGCTGCGCAAATGTTTCGTGATGATTTACTACGAAAACTGTACTTTAAAAACATTCTGAATTACTCTATTCATGATGATGATGATGCGCTGGCATTTTTTCCGCTTCGAGCACTTACCCATTGCGATCATATAGCAGATAAAGAGAATGATTTATAATTAAAATGTGCGATACATATTCTTAAATAACTATATGGCTCTTCGGATGAACATTTTGCAATTATATGCTCTTCCACAAAGCCTAACCTGTCTTTCCAATGCCGACCTCTTGAAAAATGTACCGTTAAAACATGTGATATACATGTGATAGGAGGTGGAATTGTGAGAATTGAAGGAAATCTACTTATGTGGTTTACCAAGGCCAACTTTTCATCTATAGCATAACACATTTTTAACTGGTCGAGATTCAGTGGAATCATAGTCATGCATGTTGACCCCGGACAAGCATCAATGAAGCGAACATTCGTGCGATCTGATTGAATGCGAACGACGCAGAAAGTATCAACCATTTCCGATGACTTGGGTTACCGAATAGTCTCGCTAAGAGACTAATTCCTTGCTTTCTAACAGAAAATGAAAAAGTAAACCATCTTACAGTTTGTGGATCTGACGCAGTATCAAACAGAGTAAGATGTTTTTCTAACTCGCGATGAGACGTTGGTGTCTCAGAATAAGCAGGCATGGACTGGCGGCAACCTGGAGCAGCATCTCTTGATCAATCATAGCAGGTTTTTCGGCAAAAAAGAACAGGTGTTCCTCTTCGAAGTGTAATTGTTCTTTAAAATAATGCTCGGTCACGCACAGCTGCTTTGACTCAAGAAAAATTGAAAAAATCCATTAGCAAACACTCGAACATCCACCCTATCGCCCATATTTGTCACCATGTAACACATAATTGGACCACTCAAGCAAGAACTGAGTAGACGCGCGCCATTTTGATGAAGAACAAGATGTGGAAGCGTTTGTGCTTAATTTTTTACGCGACCAACATTTTCTGATGACGTAATTAAAAGTCTTCCAATTTGGTGGGAAAAATGTATCAATAAAAGTAGAAATTATATCGAAAAATAAGATATATTAAAACTTTATTTTACTACGTAAATAAATTTAATAAAAGCAAGTTCCAGTTTATATTTGATTTGGCCAGAGTTAAACGACCTCCGTCTATTGACAAATCTAAGACAGGAAACACAAGTATCCCATACTAGACGGGCAGTTAAGTGTTAAAAAACTCACGCTGCACAATAGTTGTCGTGCCAAGAGCCTATCGCCAAGTGGACAACAGAGAACCCATTGTAATGATTGTACAACCGTCTTTCAGTTACGATCCGCTCGCATGCGATATTTAATATTGTATCACCCGACCATTAAATGGTCATTATCATCCCTGTATATACCCCGAAAACACAAACACGACAGCGTTTTGTTCTTCGTCTATCCCTAATGCTCGGCCTCGCCCCTCCCCCAAGCTCCTAAGAATACTTTGACGATGATAGTTTCAATAAAAATAATCGAAAATGAATAATTTATAATGGACAGTAATGGTGATATGGTGTGTCCAAGCTATTAAGTCTAATTGTAAGTATTCCAATACCCTTCTATTCATTCGTTGGTTATCACACCTGGCTTCGCCATCTTCATTTACTGAAACAGGAATGGATTTGCTATTTCTTTATTAGTTTATTATGGATTTGTCTGTATATGGCAACGTTACTTATATGCGCCAAAATACAAATATTGTTCCAATGCTGAGTCTGAGAGGTTTATTTCAATTGAATGTACTTTATATAGGGTGTTCGCAATATAAGCGGCGATAGTAAAGAGACTTATGTAGTCTATAGCTTCTTGTATTCTATGCTGAATTTCTAAACAGTACTAGGTTTATTTTTATAAACCCTATTCTTTAAATAGCCCCTCAAAATTATGTCAGGTGGTGTCAAGTCTGGACTATTCGCCAGTCATCGTATAGTACTGTCAGGAAAATTTAACGGCCAATATTATTTAGATATTTTGGGTGATGAAATAAATGATTATATTACCCAATTTGATAGGTCGACGAGATGATATGGCAGCAGGATGGTGCTCCACCACATAATGTAATATAAAGTTATAGAATATTTGAATAATAATTACCTATATAGAATGATTACTAAAATACACCATACGATGGCCGGCGAATAGTCCAGACTTGACACTACCTGATACATTTTTGTGGAGCTATTTAATGAAAAGTGTTCATAAAAATAGACCAACCATTATTTTAGAATTCAAGTCAAAATACAGGAAGCTATAGATTACATAAACCAGTAACCAAATCCTTGTGAAAAATTATTCAATGAATGTACGTTAAAATTTTACGATATCTGCTAAAATAACAAAGTTACAATCGAATCAAATTTTTTCGCGCGACCACCTTGTACGGGATTGACAACTTACAGCGACACAAAGGCCTAAGTTGTACGTTACCCTTTTCCTACTTAATAAAGAGTGGCCAATTTTCAGCGTCATATTTGAACAGAACGAGTAGGGACTGCTCCTCTGGCAAAGTTATTAGGACATTATTAACATTTAAAAAACGAATTAAGTCTGATATGAACTTAAAATGTAAACATAAAGATAATTTCATACACAAGTGGATCCGGTTATTAAAATTTTTGTTCAGTCATTCTGAAAAATTACTTCTGTGCCGGTAAACAAAGTGCTCCTGAAATAGAAAAAAGACCAAAGCAGAACGCTAATGCCCAGGGGTAAATAAATGTTTTTCAAATTAAAATTGTTTCGCAGTACACTAGAGCCGCTCTTCTTTGGGGATGTTTATTAAAACGTTAAGTAAATATTATATTTCAGATCCTGATACTTAAAAACACGAGGTACCTGCTCATTTATCTGCTATTCATTTCCTTAACTGAAACCTTCTTGCATAAATCACGAGGTTTCGTCGAAACTGTAAATATGCCGATGATCGTGACCTCTGCTTTCGTGAACCGATACTGGCTGATTAAAAAATAACGCTTAGCATAAAAAAAATAAATAAAGCTAATAATTATCAGAATTCAGAAAACAACTACTCTAGGACCTAATGCCCCTATCAGTATTGACTCAACAGCTACGGTTAGTCGCCAGCGGTGCCACTAGACATGTACCGGTTTTGAACTTGTTAGGTCTCATCGCAAGCTATAGGTGGAGCCATGGATAAAAAAAACCTGGTTGTTTGTGCTCTATCATAGCCGACAGAAAGACATGAGTGCGCGAGTGCAGCGCAGGAACAATTATAGACAAGCAGCTTTAAAAGTACTAGGATCGTACCAGTGAAATTCAAGAACGGTATGGAATTGTCAAAAGACTCTGAAGCGGTTGGGAACAAGTAACAGAGTAACCCTGGTTCGGATACCTGGTCATACAGGTATCCAGAGAAACGAGGCAGCGAACTAGTTAGCAAGGTAAAAGTGCCTCTTCCAACTTTATAGGCTGGCTTAGCGCAGTCATCTCTGCCAAGATTAGCTAATTCGAAGGAGTCATATGCACAAGTTGGGCCTGGCTGAGGATGTCGAGTGCCGGTTGTATTTGGAGAGTAACGAATCGGCAGAACACATATTATGTTACTGTCCAGCTGGAGAACGGACCAGATTTTGTACATTTCGCAAAATGCATCTCTTGCCAGAAGATCTGGAAGATCTTTATGAAGCCAATAAGGTTATTGGCTTCATAAAGAGGCTAAACCTATTGGGTGAAGTATAATATGGATGTGAGCCACAACAGATCATAGGGTCGCAGTGGAGGACTAGTTTTTGGCCCACTCACTTAGAACATAGAACATAGGGACAATCAGTGTTGTCTGAGACAGGGAATCTTTTGAAAGAAAAAATTTGAAAATGTTTTTTAATAAACCAAGACAAGAGTTCCTTTAAAATCTTGTTCTTGCTCGATCTTAAAAGTTCATGTCTCGTTTAGGGTCGGTCAGTGGTCGAGCGGTTTAAGGCATCAGTACTTGAATCGATGTGGCTAGACCGCTGTGGGATCGAATCCCGCGACCGTTAGATCGTATATCAGTTTATATTCGTGAAGATTGGTACCCTCTGTGCGGGTATGGTAAGGTGGAAGAACATTAGCTGCGTTAATGTGAGAGATTGATACCGGTCGACGTTTGACTACTCCCCTAATTACTAGGGTTTTCCAGGATTCCCTCATTCCTGCACTGAATGGTGGTTAGAGCCTACCAACGTAAGTCGTGCCTGGGCGCAAATGCAGCCTGCTTAATAATAATATGCCGCCCCCTCTCCCGCACAAGTCTCCGACTTCTGGCCTAATCCTGGTGATTAGAATGAAAGATAGAGATATAAATATATTGTAAAAGAAGTAAACTGTGTGGTTTGTATACCTTTAATAAAATAAATATAAAAAGGTACCTAAGAACAGTTGTATTTGGCAATTTTATATTACAATGGGAAAATTGCATGATTCTTTTAAATACGTGCAGAAGAAAGAATGTATTATTTTCATCAAAATGGCGTTTGTTCTAGACAATTTCGTGGAAAAATAAGCCTAACAACAGTATTTAAAAATTTAGTCTGGCCACGCCCCTACAAAACTTTCGCCGCCACAGTATAGACCTGTGACGTCAGACGCCGTTCGCACGTGTATACCTAAATACAGCAGTGTGCATATCTATATACCATTTCCATGCTTTCGGACAACACAGTAGCTAGAAGCGTTAATTTGTCATTTGTGATATTATTAAGTGCTATTGTGTTAAATAGATATTGGTATTGAAGTTGCACAATAAACTCGTAAAATGGGAACAGAAACTGCATCTCACCGGGCAAATGGAAGAAGTATTGCATTATGCCATTATGTACGGACACAGCATACAGCGCCTAATAAAAAATATTTCACCGTGCCAAAAACTGAATAGAAAAATGCGGTGTAGCATGATGAAGCGCGACGAAGGCAAGTATTGCAACATTGTTTGTTTGTGAATATCATTTTAATGTAAGTCTAATTGGAAATACAGGTACGTTTAAGTTCATCGAAAAAAATAAAATGTAAAGAACCAATTAAACTTTTCTAGTAAGCTACCAGAAGGTGTGCAGGGTGTTTAGGGACTCAATGGTAAAGCAAACTTACATTCCGATTTCAAATAACATGTTCCGTATTTGCTCCTACCCATTACGAAATGTAGAATGTTTTTTGAGGCATTTATAAAATTTTGCTATATGACTTCACTATATTAAATTCACTGATTTATTCTGAAAACATAACAAACAAAAGTAATAAACAAGAACTTTTTAAAAATGTTTAGGGAGAAATGAAATCAGTAGTAAATAGCAAAAAAATATATTAAATTAATTTTAAAAAAATTATAAATTTTAAATATCATTCATTATTTTTTAGTTCAATATGAAATTAAATGGCATAATTTTATAAATGCCTCAAGTAAAACTATCTATTTGGTACTTACCCAACAGCATTGTCACCGTAATTGTCAAGAGCGGATCTATATTGTAAACAAAAAAAAAATAAGTTACGTTAACAATACCGTGAGGTCTCCACATCACCACAAATAATTATAGCATTACCTACATAGAATTTATACTATGCAACTACGACCTACAAATGCCACAAAAACGCAAAAATACAAAAAACAAACGCCTATTTATATCACCAGTACCGTTACCTACACCTGTAGCCACGGAAACAAACTGCTCTGAACGGCTTGTAACGTCATGCCAATAATATCGCGTTTTCGACCACGTGGTTTTGTTTGCATTCTATGATAATTTATTATTGTCAATATTTTAATTATTATGTGATTGTTACTGACAGACGCGTATTCTGACCTTTCAATATTTTTGAAAGATTACCTTGTAATACATTTCAAACCAATGTAAAATTCATGCAACTTCCTCCATTCACGTAGTAAAATTCTGTCCATTGAGGGTCTAAAATTTTTACTAAAATGAATTTTAATGGAAATACATGTTTACTATAGACTTGCATCCTACACGAAATCAATAACATGGCAAGCTGGATGAAAATAATAAAGTTCAGAACAACTGAAAATGATAGCTTCGTAATTATTTTTTGCTTCACAGGGCTGTAAAGTTCGGTGGATGTATTTATTTACATCCTGTAATTTGTGTAGTACCATTAGAATAATTACTCTGTTAAACTGAATTCACTTATTAATTATTATAAACCCAAACCCTGCAAAATATGAAAACTTGTTATCTGGGGTCATTATCTGCAACTGAAAGATGACTTCCGTACCCAAAAAAGTAAAGAGAAAATTAAATTTAATTAACTGTTTGCTCCTCTCGTATGGACTTTTTATAGTTTTTGCGCACCAAACGTAGAGCCAGAAACAATTAGCGTCTGATACATCCTTTTTTATCTTTTGGATTAATCATCTATATTATTTTTCTTGTTCATATATTTTATCGTACCAGTATTAATTTAAATCGTGACATGTATCGAGCTAAACTTTAATGTTATAATTTCACACACTCCTATATACATTCACATTCCTTAAATAAAAAAATTCAAGGACTACAAGTGATTTTTATGAACTTTAGAATTCAACGCATAATTTGCACTTCCGAATATCATTAAGTAGTGCGAACAGTCAGAGTAGAACAATTTAAAATAAAAATGATATTTAAGAACAGAGAGAGAGAGAGGTACCGTGTGTTTCCTCTATATCCAACTTTATTTCATCTAAAAACTATATTTATGTATATATATACTTAGGTATTAACAATATTGTGTGAAACTAACTACTCTGCGGACTAAAGCCCAGATCAGCGTTGAATTACACCCACAATATCTACCCATATATTCTTTATTGTTAATAACATTTTTTACTGTATTAGAAAGATATTTTAAGCTAATATAAATCAAATCTCCTACAATTCCTATCAATGAAGTCATATGTATGCTCTCTGATACCAAACATCTAGGTATGAACAATTCCACAGACAAAGCTCTATACAATAATTATCTAAAATAAAAATTAATCTAACTAAATTTACTAACCTGGTTTAGTGAAAACATTCTATAAATATCTAAGTTCACTTTTAAAACTGTGGGAACTCGAAAATTCAACCACAATAGATGAGATCTGACCTATTTCTGCATTTTTAGGATTGCTTCTTCAGGTGGCCTCCTTGAAGTTGAGTCAAATATCTAACTATAAAAATTATTATACCAATAAATTAAAATTATTTGAAATTAAATATAAACAAAGTATAAAGTGACTTTAACCTGCCAATGAATTTAAATTAAACATGACAATTACCTACTTAATTGATAAAAAAAATTTGTACCCTTTATGTAATCGTTTTTTTTTTATATATTTTTAGGTAATAACAATATTGTGTGAAACTAATTACTTTACTTTAGTCCGCAGAGTAGTTAGTTTTACACAATATTGTTAATACCTAAAAATACATTAAAAAAACGATTACACAAAGGGTAAAAAATTGTTTGATTAATTGTCATGTTTAATTTAAATTCGTCGCTTTTCAAATTTAGAAAGAAGTACCTGCGCGTTATTTTTAATGCCCCCTTGATTTTTTTTCTGCCGGCGCCCATGGTGCGAAAGGCGGTGTGGCCAGACTGAATTTTTAAATACCGTTTTTAGGCCTATTTTTCCACGAAATTGTGGTATTTTCCCATTGTCTGTCATGTGTCCTGTGTCCATCACGAAATATCTAGGCGGCAATCATTAAAATTCATTCAGGAAAACTGAGGAACGGCCGCACTACCCGGTTTTTCCAGATAGTGACTGGGGCGGAAAATTCTCCGGCCGAACGCCGTCCCATTAAATATGGATCAGTCCGATATGGGCGATTTAAAAAACATGTTTTGCTGGTAATGGAGTGCGCTCTAAGGGATGCGCTTTTTTAAAAGAAAGCTTTGTTTTTGGTCCCTCGAGACGGAGCGCGGAGTGAATAAGGGAAATGAAACGTCGGGTGCAAAGGCACAAAACGGGAAATCAATTAAGCGGAAGGTATGAATTATTTGTGCATAAAGTTGTGCCTGAAAATACGCGAAAAGTCGAACTTGAGTACTTTGAAAATTGGAGCGATGCGTCATGATGCGATTTGTATTTCAGATCTGTTGCAGACGCTAAAATTTTGCAGTACATCCGACGTTTTGTACAGGGTGTCACATTGATTGGCAATTTGTCACCAGTGTAAAATTGTATAATAATTTTATGAATCAACTAATAAAATATGTGATTGTACAACTATTATGCTAAATTCCGTCGTAAATTTCCGTATTGTATTAATTTATACATTGTAATTTTTAGGATGGAATTGTAAAATATAGATATGTTATTTTACTGAGTAGATAATTTAAATTTTCTTATATTTTTTATAATACACTTATCTTTATAACTATATAGAGAAAACTTATTCAATAACTAATATTATTTCACATATACCTGAATTGACTGAATATCAGTGTGTAAAAAATTGAACAATATGCACATGTTAAAAAATGTATATACGCTTATATATAGTTTAACAGAAGCCAATGTATTATATTATTTTTGTAGCCATATGGAGAGTGTATTGACAGATGAAGGTGAAAGAGAAAGTTTTTAAATTTAATGTCATGGAAAGAAGTATCTGCTTGTTAAAATGTACAAAAGTACAGGTTTGAGCTAGTCAATTTAATATGCAGTATATCTCTTACTAACAAATTATTAGAAAAACACTAGATTTTATTATTGAAATTCAATCACTATGCGAGTTAAATACATAAACAGCCACTTTTTTATTTTTAGATAGTTAAGAATAAGGCCTTGTCAGCAGCAGAAATGGCTTATGTGTAGGAGAATTTATTTTAGTTGGATTTGTCCATCTATTCTCTAAAATGTGTATTATCTATGCCTTCCTCTAAAAGTGTATTGTTCATCCATCATTTAAAAATATATTGCAATATATTTCATTTGTATTTCTTGGTTTTTGTAAATATTTGTTGTACATATATCTGCGTATTATTATTAAAATAAATATTTTCAGTTACAGTAAATTATTCAGCTACAACTAATGTTAACATATGTTGTAAACTATTACTATTTTTACATTCAACGATAAATATGTTGTTTGAAATAAATGTTGTTGTATGCTTTAGAGACACAGGTAATGGCGCAGTAGATTAAAGTATTTAAAAACGTACGGTTTCAGTTTATATTATATTTATGTATTTATGAAATGTATAATATTTAAATTGGCATAAAGTATAAGCACTCATGTTATAAAATATAAACTTATACTCACTTTTTTCCGAATATCCCACAAAGAGTCCTTATTACTGAACCGTACATACAGTATGCGCCAAAAGTATGGAATAAATTCAAATACATCTATGTTGATCAATCATGTTGCATTGCATGTTGTGCAACCTGCACCTGGCTTTAAAAGTACCGACAGTTTTCGAGTAGTTTCGAACACGCTGCGAATGCGCGCTATATGCTCGCGAGCCATCAACGAAACGGTCAATTTTTCTTTAAACAAATCATCTCATCGCAGTATTTTACGTTCAAACTGCAAATAATTAATAAATTACGGCTGATACACACCCAGTCGGTACAACGGCGATTGAAATAGCCGCATATTTAATCCCCGCGCCGTCATAAAACCAGATTTTAACATAATGTTTTCAGCCGTTGTACGATTAAGCGGGATAATTTTCCCTAATTAGTGGCACCGGCTCGAATAATATTTACGCCCCGTGTAATTCGGCGCGTACACGGCCGCTCGCAGGAAATTGATGGTGAATTCGGAACATGTACCTTTTGTGACATGGATATTGTTTGTAAATAGTTTATCGGCAAACGATCAGGCAATTTCCCCATGTTTCGGCGGCGGAGGCCCCACGGGCGTTAATCAATACGCCCGCCCCCCCGTCGCCGCCTCTTTGTTATTTAGAGATCAGTTATAAACCGCCATCACAAGACAGGCCCATTCTCCGCTTGTCTTGCATGTTCCAGATAGGGGAACCGCTGTTGCAGGCTGCGTTCCGTGGGATTTCTGGGATTATCGCAGCCTACTCACCTTGAAGTGGATTATCTAACACTGTCGGAGAGAAAAAACACATTTTCCGAAAACTACCCGAACGCCTTTATGCAGGGCGTTTAAAGAATGGTTACAAACTTCGGCACATGGTACAGGAACATGAAAGTAAGCTGCTCCACAAATCTTGAGTTTCTCTTTGATATGCTGTCTTGAATGTTTACTCTTTAAAACAATTACAAAAAATTTAATACAGGGTATGTCTTCCTCGCACTTCAGTGACTGCCTGGCAACGCCTTTGCATACTGTCTATCAGGTTGTTGAAGTAGCCTTGACCAATTACTCAGCACAGAGCCCTCTGAGTTCCTGAAGTGTATGTGGAGGTGGTGAATCGAACGCTCTTTGTAGTTGACCCCATGCGTGCTCAATTGGATTGAGGTCTGGCGAGAGAGACGGCAATGCCAACTGCGGAATACCATGACAACAATTCTCGCACGATGCGCGCATTATCGTCGATCAATAAAAAATTTGGCCCCACTGCAACATAAAACAAAGGGCAAGCTAACATTGTTGATGATTTGTTCGACGTAGATCTGTGCATTCATGTTTTCATTAAGCACCAACAACTCTGTACGCCCATTAAAACAAATGCCTTCCCAAACAGCAACTGTATCACCTCTGAATGGATGAACTTCCCGGATCGCTCTACGATTTATGCGTACCAAGGGCAGGGTCCATACTCGAACACGCCGACTATTCGAAAACTCTCCACCTCCATTAATCATTCCAATTCACGTATTCGTTAGCCCATTGCAACCGAAGTCGTATATGATTTTGTGTTAGTGTAACCCTTCTCAAAGGTCGTCGTGAACGTAGATTAACATTTCGCAGTCTTCTATGAACTGTTTCAATTGAAGCCGCAACACCAGAAGCGTTTAAAAGTCGCTGTTGTATGATCCGACAAGTACTCAGAGGCTCTCAACGGGTGGATATTGTTAGAAACCGTTCTTGTGCAGGGGTAGTAGATCTTTGGTGTCTGCACCTCGATGTTTCAATGACATTTCCTGTTTCTCTGTATTGATACACAATCACATTTTTTATATAGAGGTCATTGTATTGAATATGATCCAACATTGGCTTAGTTAATTATTCTTCTCGGTGGCAGGCTCCAAAAATATCGATTACTATAGCAACCTTCATGCGTAAATATGTTTCATCATCTGTAGTCGTTAGAAAGTTATATACTTCTTCCTCAGTAAAAATTCAGGACTCTTTTCCCTGTAACCTCCTGAACTTTTTTCAAAAATGCGATTCGTTGAGAAAATCTGCTTATGGATGGTGTATCATGGTTTCTGGGAGCGTTACTTTCCGGAAAAATAAGCTAATAGGATTTTTACAGACACCTGCTTTATCTTGTTAGCTTTGAAGCAAATCAAATTTTTCCTGCTACTGTTTAAATATTTTTCGAAAATATGCTGAACTTCGTCCTCCTAATGCAATCTACAGTCAAGAAAAATGTACCTCCCAGCGTTTCCGAGTTAATACTTTTGGAAAAATGATTGCAACAAAGCTTGGATTGAAGAATCCCAAGGAATACACTGGACATTGTTTTAGAAGGTCTTCAGCAACTATTCTGATTGATGGCGGTGCAGATATGCAGATATGCAGATATTAAAGTGTCGGAGGCTCATAATCTTCTTCTACGGTAGAAGGCTATGTTGAGAATCCTTTCAAGAATAAGAAATATATAGCAAAGAAGATCATGGGGTCATACACGGTTAAACGATTGAAAATTCAGACTTAAACAACTCCATCATATCTACTTCTGGTGTACAAATTTCTAATTGTAGAAAGTGTATTATTAAACTTTAGGTTAAAAGTTAATAAAAACTGTTCTTTTTTCATTATACTCCTAGTGCTGTAAGGGCATATTACAGCACTAGTGCTGTAATAATAAATAAATCGTTCTTCTAAAATGCGGGGCTTTATTTAACAAAAAAAAAGTTAATAACAACTGTTCTTTTCCCATTACAGCCCTATTGCTGTAAGGGCATATTACAGCACTAGTGATGTAATAGATGCCCTTACGAAAATATTTATATAACTGTAAAATTAATATTACTAAATGAAAGTAGATGAAACATATTACGAGTAGAATATAAAAAAGTTTGCCATTCTCCCTTGAAAGTAAATACAAAAACAAGCCTGGATCTGTTTCAACGTCGCCGCACGGGGTTATAAATGTAAATGAACCGAGTAATTCAATATTAATAAAACACATAAGGGCGTTATTAAAGCCTTTTCTACGAAATTGTGAATTCAGGCGGTATATTTATAGTTGGGGTCTGTTCGCCTCCCCTTTGTAATTATGTAAATATTGGAAATATGTCTGATTCGTTTAATCTCGGTTTCATGAGGATGGCTCGGCTCGATCGCTGCCAGTCGTATAAATCTGGCAAAAATTAGGGGACTGTGCGGAGGCAATTGCGAAGAAAATGAAACTTTTATTGTTGGTCTGCACGATACTATAATAATATATTAGGATTGCAGCTATCATGTTACCCTAGAGCAGTTCAAGCAGAAGTTTTAATCTGAAATTAATTTTATAACCACTAAGAGATATCGGGGAAATAGATTTTATCTACAACTGCTTTATAAGAGCCTTATTACAGCATTTATTTGGTACTATTTCAGTTGAATAATGGTCATTACACCACTAGTGGAATAAGGCGACATATTACCCCATTAGTGAAGTATTAAAAAAAAGACAGAAATTAAATCATTAGTAATTTTATTAATACTTATGAACTCGAATTTACTTCTCGAATATACTTATATTGTTAATAATATTGCCAATTTCTTTTTTAATTTACGCATATTCATACTTACTTTTAAATGCAATACAGTCAAATAACGGAAATAAGCTTACCTCTATACGCATGCATAAAAATATATAAAAATTCTATAGATAAGACGGAATTTTTATAGAAAAAAAAATAAGATAAAAACTACTAGTTATTTAGAAAAAAAAATTGAGTTGATTTTTGCTCTAAAAAAAACGGCTCGTACTTGCACTAAACAGGAAAATAACAAAACAAGTGATGTAGTCATTTAAAGTTGAAGGTAAGAACAGTAGATTCGGTATCAGATTTTTATCTCGCAGTCAACACGTTCGTTTCATAGCCTGAATATTGGGATTTTTAAAAATTTCAAAACTTCAAGCAAAGTTTTCTTCTATAAAGAGTAGGCTACTCAGGTCAACTTGTGGCTGAATTTTGTCTATGATATGTATACTTAATTCCCGCGGAGCAAGAATTTTTAACTCTCAACAGTTAAAACGCTAGAGTCGATTGAAATTCACGAAAAATGACTAAAAAATATCATTTTCAGCACGCTGCTATTATTCAAAGGGATCGTCCGAGCCAATCTTCATTTACACTGAAACTACTATCTTTCCCACTTTGAATTCCGTCTTGATCATTCAAATATCTTCAAACAGAAAAATTTTACAGCAAAAATTAATAAAGTTTAAAAATATATCAATATATTCCATAACATATTTCTAGGTACCTTACCGAAAGCTGTCTCTAAATCAATGAACCCCATGTATATTGTCTTTCCCTGCTGCTCACACTTCCCTATTAGCTGTTTTACTGTAAATATATGATATTGTGCACTTCCTGCTTTCTGAAAACCGCTTTGTAAATCTAGAGAGTTCTATACTGTGTCTCTTATAAATCTTTTATCCAATAATTTTTCAAAAATTTTTGTTGCTACACACAACAGAGTTATCCTTCTATAATTCACGCACAGTTTTTTGTCCCCTCTTCTTAATGCTGTTTGCTAATCTTTAGGAATTTGTTATGTTTCCTATATTCTACTATAAATTTCTAGTAATATTCTATTTATAATACTAAAATAAGATTACCCTTTACAACTTGCTCAAAAATTATCGATTCGTGTTCCGTGGTACGGTAACATCCCGCACCTTATCTCTTATTCACAACCAAATATAAATATAGACAAGGAATTGTTTATACAAGTGGATGTGGATGTTAACAAACTAGAGTTAAATATTTATCCACCACTGTTTGATAAAAGAAAATGAGAATTGTGGGTTTACATTACGGTAGGTACTGCGTACGCTCATTTTCAACAAAATGTTATGTATATTTGCGCTTATTAATAATACAATTTTCATTAACCCGGGCATATATTTAGGATCCTCTGGTTTTTGTAATTATTTGTTTATACGCTGGAACGCGGCCCGGATCCGAGTAAATATCTTGATATTCGGGTTGATTACCCACTATTTATTTTGTATGTAACATGTGCAGAAGAGAAGTAGAAAAAATTGGCATAATAAAAGGTCAAATATACGGGACGTCCTTAAAAGGTCGATTCACTTACTTATTTTATAAGTGCTTATACATAAAATAGTAAAGAGTGACTAATTTACAGTACTTAGATGAGTAAGAGAGGTGAGGGTTGCAGGGGGCAATATTCCATAGGCGTACGGCTTGAGAAGGATTCAAAGAAAACAAAATTACCAAAATTAAGTTGACGTTGAGTAAGCATAGCACTTTAATCGTTTATTTAAAAAGTTTATAAACTCCAGAAACATTGTGGTTAGTAACAAAAAACTGTAAATTAACTGTAATTGTACGAGTTTAACAAAACAGCAGGTCATCTCGTTAAGTGCGTATTTTTGGCGGTAAAGTATGACGATTTAACTCTACTATTCTACTGCTCTCTATTTTTTGTAAAACTCTTCGTTTTCAATATAAATTTGATTTTTGAGCATGTAACGTTGGAAATAGTCGCAGCAAAATGAATTTCAAAATACAATACACAGGGAAATGAGTTTCAAAATACAAAAAACAGGGATTAAAAAAACAGACTAGATATTAAACAGATTTACACTAATGGCTGCACATACTCTCTACCAACAAGTTTAGACGCCGCGACATTCCTAAACTTTCTGCAAAATGATTTTTTCACTTTGATCGACAATTTGCCACTCACTCTTTGTAAAAATATGTGAATACAACTTGAAGATGCTCCGCCTCATCTTGCATTAAATGTTAGGCAATATTTAAGTTAAGTTTTTCCAAATTGATGATTTGGATGTGTAAGAAACGCAACTATTCAGTGTACTTATTCCTTTATAATTTGAAATTTAAATGTTACGTACGTCAGAACGTGAGTGAATTGTTAATATAGAAGCTTATTTTTAAAATACCAAACATGAAGTGTTGTAGGAATTGCATGTTTTATGTCGTCATCAACCTCTACGTTCCTCCTACCGCGAATTTCCACTAATTTTAGTTATGTTGTTCTTTGTGACTCTTTATTGCACGATATAGGTACACTACAGTGTAAAGTAGTATAATATACAGTTGTATAGTAGTGTACTACTATTTACCCCCTGCAACCCTCACCCTCCTTAATCATGTAAGTACTGTAAATTAGTCACTTTTTACTATTTTCAAATTCAGGTAGAACTGAACTGGAACTTCTGAGGAATATGTGATTTATACACAAGAGCGCTCCATATTTATGCTGATTCAAATGTTCGAAATCATTTCAATCATCGGTAAATACCCAAACAAATGAATAAGAGATATCAGAAGGCTACTGTAGATTGATTACCACGATCTCCAAACTTACATACATTGTATATGTTATTATTAGTCTGGTAATATGTTAAATATAGTGATATCATGAACAATCAGTCTTCTACATAATATCAACGTTTTGGCTTATATTAATAAAGCCTTCTTTTAAGGTTATTCAAAAATTTCCTTTCATTTTGAGAGGGCAGTACTGCGTACATGAAGAATATTTTTGACTGACTCGATTTCAAATATTTGAAGTTTATTAACAGAAATAGTGGTCTTTTTAGGTCTTCCCATATAAATGCAACACCATAGTCACATTACAGTAAACAAATAACATCCCCGGGGACTTCCAAAGTATCATTTTAACGCAATCAATGTCCGAAAGGACATTATTCCGAAAAAATAGCCTTCGTATTGAACAGGTAACAATTTATACATAATCGATAGATACTTCTCGACACGGCATTCGGTCATTTGGAGGCAAAACCAATGAAATAGTCATTGGTCTCATTTACAATTAATTAGATCCATATATTCTTAACGTTAAACCTGCTTAAGGGTTAGGGGGGATGTGTATTCTAAGTATGACAAACAAATTATGGAGTTCGTTTGATTTTTCTTGTACATAGGTCAGCAAAAAATTTAATGGGCTACACCCTAAAAGAACATAACAAATTTAACAGTAAATTCGATGGTTGATATATACATTTTTTATAGTACACGAGGTTTATTAATAATATACGAAGCGTCCAAGTGCGTTAATTCACACATTTAGCAGTCATATTTGGACGGCAATAGTTCTTTTACAACGTAGTGGTAATCTATTTTAGGACTTACTAATACCAATATAGTAGTATAGCAGTATAGTATGGTAGTATAGTAGTATAGTAGAATAGTAGTATAGTAGTAGGGTAGTATGGGGATGGTTGTTTCACAAATATTATTTTTCATATTCTGTTAGTAACAAATATTTCAATGGAACCGTTGGACTTCTGACTTCATACTGATTAAAAATTTTGAAATAATAAATCGATAATTGTGAAAATCCACATCTAGTATAGAACAAGTTGCCCAATTTACCTCATTAACGGGGTAAGTTGGACCACTCTGTGGGGCATATTGGTCATTCAGTTAAAAACTTCCAAAGGAAACTTTCTTTATTTCAATACCTAAAATTGGCAATATATATATTATCTAAAAAAAAATTTAAACTAAACTGTAAGTTCTATTTGTAAATCGTTAGAAAATCATTGGCAACTCATATGTCTTCAAAAGAATTTTCGCTACCACGATTATTAATAGCCTGCTTTCTAATGGATAATTCAGCATTCCTTTTTAAGAAACCTGATAGCCAGCCTTTACGAGTTATCTTGTGTTTCCATAAATTTGAAAATTTCATATCATACTTAACACCACAGTGCTAGACAAATACATGGACATTTTATATCTTCAATCCATAATAATGTACACCTGTAGCTTCCACCAGATAGGTAATCTTTGAAGATTTCTCTTGATCATGATTAAGAAGTTTCATTGGCGCAATATATACCATTGTAGGCTGTTCTTGATTATGCAGTTTTTTATATACCTACCTTACTATAGAAAATCAATAGATGTTGCTCTTTTTGTTTTACCATTTTTTTGAACGGCATCTACAGGTGTCCTTAGTAGTATAGTAGTATAGTAGTATAGTAGTATAGTAGTGTAGTAGTGTAGTATTATAGTAGTATAGTAGTATAGTAGTATAGCAGTATAGTAGTATAATGGTATAGTAGTATAGTAGTATAGCAGTATAGTTGTATAGCCCTATAGCAGTATAGTAATAGTAGTACCCACAATAGTATAATAGTAGCGACTTTCCCCACTTCCCCCGAAAGTAATCAAGCAGTTCAGGCAATTAAAACAAATCAAATTAGTTAGTCGTTTTATTTATATTACAAAACTAAAGCGGGCTTTAAAAGCCCTGCTTAATGTCCGACATTATTTTTAGTTCGTTTTATACAATTTACGTGGCTATAAAGACTTCTATTATTTATTAATACCCGATGGAGATTGTTAAAAGGAAAATCATCATGCAAAAAAATCATAACAATCCTCGTAAAATAAGTCAAATGTCATTATTTCATATTTAATGGCTCAAAAAGGGATAATTTTATAGGTTCGTGTTGTATCTACATAGCATTGCTTCAAATGAAATTATATCCATTATAATAAAGTTTAATATTACGGCATATTATGAATAAAATAAAACATAGCTGGACTTGGAGCTTATTTACTTTTTGTACAGTGTTTACTATTATTTACAGATATTACCTAGTTTATGGATTTATAGAATATTTTTCAAATGTCACATTTAGAAATTTCTAGAATAAAGCTTATTATTATTTTTTTTCATATGCTTTCATCCTTATATACTGTGTATTTAGGAACCGTCGTTATACGTTTTATGACAAACAATATTTTTGCCGGTTGAAAGCTTTCATGGCTGTTATTTAATCTATAGTGGTTTTCCGGGCAACTGGTCGTAGCATAACAGCCTCAGCTTTTTGTTGTTTTTTGAAAGTATGTTTTATATCCCTATAAACAATATAGAATCATACATATGATATACTTTTACTATGCGCATGGCTACACTGAAAGTACCTCAAGGGTCTCATTTGAGGCTCCTTCCGTTTTTATCTTTCTTAATGACATTATTCGTGTAGCCATGAGTTTCAAGATAATATTTTCAGGACATTTCAACGTTGTAGTGCTGGAAAATAATCTAACTGAACTGAATCGTCGAAAATTGTTCTCTGTGTTCTCATTGTTTCATTTTCAGTGTGTAGTAAGACTAATGAAAAATTCAGCATTGTGTTATTCGCACCGCGAATTGCATTTTTAGCCAAATAACGTATGTATAATAAACGGGGACGCGCCATTCTGCTCCATAGCGATTAAGGTATGAAATAAATGACTTAGCACTTTAAATTTAATTCCCCTTTTGCCGACGAGACAACTGGCTACGGAATGTGGAATTTCAAATGTCGGGTTATGTAAACACAGCAAAAAGAAACACGATTCGCAACATTACTGCCTCTGCTACTATACTCTGTAGGTGAAACGCGGACGAGACAAAAGAATTATAGATCAGGAGTGGGATATAAAAACGAATGGGTGGGTAACGGCGACAAAGGCATATGCGGAGAACTACTAGATTTCGTATTCTATTTAATAAACTTAACCAGCACCAGTTTTAACCTCTTATATCTAAAAATCGGAAAAAAGTTAATCATAAGAAATTTTAAGGACATAATAAGAATATCATCAGTTAATGGAAGCGAATATAAATGAGGAATGGATGAGCTTTAAAAACATCGCACGAACAGCAAGTGAGAATGTAATACCAAGAAAGAGTATGTAGGGATGGTGGGATGAAGAGTGTGTTAGAGAGATAGAAAAGAGAAATACGCTCAGGATTAAAGCACTTCCGTCAGTACAAGAGGAGGATAAGGAAATATACAGGGAACAAAGACGAAAGATAAAAAAAGTGTTTAGACAAAAGAAGGGGGCAAAACAGGTTAAGAAAATATATGAAATAGAATGTCATTATACGAGGAAAGAAATACGTAACTTCTACAGATAGATAAAAAAGAAAAAAAGAGAAAGGAGGAAGTTATATATGTAAGAGATGAAAATGGCAATTTAAAAGGAGAAGAGGCAGAAATGAGATGCAGAGCAGCAGAGATGTTGAGTGAAATGAGCGAAAGGGAAAGAGAGGATCAGGAGATGATTTGGTAATGGAAGAGGGAGTGGAAGTAGAAGAGACAAAAATAAAGAAACAGACATAATTATAGAAACTTTAAAGAATAACAAAAGTTCAGAAAAAACGGAATAACGGCAGAGAATTTAAGGCAAAGAATATACGAAATGAACACAAACATTTGGAGAAGAGATGTATGCCTGAAGATTGGAAGGATGCTATAATTATACCAATTTTTAAAAAGGGAGGCATCAGACTGCAGAAACTATAGGGATATGAAATTATGGCACGTTAATAAAACAGAGAATATAACCTATAGCAAAACTACAGATAGGGAAATTATCAAGCAGGTTTTAGAAAGGAAATGTCAACAACGAACCATTAGGCTATTGAAAATGATCAAAAGCAAAGTACGAATAAAAGGTGAATGTTCGGAAGGTTTTACTCTCTACTTCATAATATGTGTGATTTATTGTATAATGTCTGTGGATTTTATGGATTGTAATATTTCATCTCTGAGAAGACTTGTTTGTAATTGTTGTTGTCTTTGTTTAGATATTTAGATTGATTATTTTTTATATTATCACATGTGTGTTATGTTCAAGTATTGAGTAATTTTCTTTATATGTTTTTTTTTTCTTTAATTGTCTTTGACCTAATAAATAAATAAAGCAAAAATCCATATTTATCAACGTCCGTGGCTAATCACCAGACACGAATTTAAATTTTGCTACCTAGAAAGCCTCATACAGCTTGGCTCAAACAATCATTCGCTTGATACCAAGCATTTACTATTTGGAAATTAATAGAAAACAAAATATTTACAACATTTTCAAGATGCAAACGTGAATGTGTGTAGCACAGAGTTTATTTTCTATAGACAAAGTAATTCACTTGACAGCGTTATCGTGAACTTTTCCATAATTTGTATAAAGATAATCTGAGTTAGCTAACTTTTCCATTTCGCGATAATTCCAAAAATAAGCTCACTATGTTTACAAATAAAGTGGAATTAACTAGATCCAGTTACTAAATATGAACTCGGAGGCAGATTTAAAAAAATAATAATTAAAAGCATTATTATTGGGTAAGAGGACGTACTGATCCCATAACATTCACAACAAGTAATAATTTAATATACAGGGTGACCTACCTTCGAGTAATGACGTCATCACATTTTTTTTAAATGGAACACCACATTTTTATTCCAGGATTTCCGGATTACCCTAGGTGAGCTGTTTCTAAATCACAAGTTGCTCCTAATTGTTACAGGGTGGACAACAATACCCAAATTAATTACAAATACCAAAGTATGCTTTGATGCTTTTTTAATTTTATCTGTCTGATAGAACGTGCTCGTGCATTTTTACAGGCAATCAATTTTTGCTAAGATTGTACGAGTGAATCCATTTCAACTGATTGTTTTTTAAATTACCAAGTACTTTTTAATTAATTAACTTGTTTTCATTTTGTAAAAACATGAATTTAAGTGAAACGGAACGAATTGAAATTCTCATGATGATGGACGATGAAAGCACACACTCCTGTTCCCAGAAGGTTTGGACCGGAATTGTTGATAATCGATTTTAGTCATATTTCTTTGAAGGAGATTTAGATTTAGTGCAATATATTTAGATTTTCTTCAATTTGATTTAGTTTCTTCCTTGGTTGTACTGTTCCCCAAACGAGAAGGACCAGATGTGCCCAATGACACAATTTGGTTTCAGCAAGACGATGCACCGCCGCACTATCCATCGCTGTTCGCCGCTACTTAGATGACGTGTTTCCTCATCGGTGGATTGGCAGAAGAGGACCTAAGGAATGGCCCGCCAGATCGCCAGATTTAACACCGCTAGATTTTTTTCTTTGGGGATATGTAAAAATCAAAGTATACGTCACTAAGCCAAATAATAATAAATAATAATAATAATATAAAATTTACACTGGCTCTCTTATCAGTCTTCTCACAATGTTAAAATTTGGTACAGTTTTAAAAAACACGATCTTTGAGCTTTCCTTTTGTCACTTTTTTCATACAGCGTTTCCTTTACTAATTTATATGAGGTGGCAGAACCTAATTTATATATTTTTTCTTGTTTTCAGTTAAACTTTTATTAATTTTCTTTTTTTTTGTTAATAAGTTGTATACCCCGTATCATTTACACTATAATCTACTGGTATGCAACAACTGGAGTGCAATAAATATGTTTTTCTACGAACATGTTAAAAATGCAATTTTTAACACTCCCTTCTAACATTAAAAATATTGCTTTAAGGCACCAGTGCCTTAAGATGATCACTTTAAAGGACTAATGCCTTAAAGTAAATGTCAAATTGTGACAATAAATTTGCAATAAATTTAATTTATATTTTATTTATTACATGAATACTTATATTATAATTCACACAATCAACTGAAACAACCACATTCCTAGTTGACGTTTGTCGGGTAATCAAATTTTTACTTTCCAAAGAATCTTCGAAATTTTCCAAACGTATTTATTCCCACAGGGTTTTCGTACACTTGCCTTTCACATACTTTAGGAAAAGCCTCCGATGTCCCATTTCATGGAAGAAGAGCCATGTATCTCCTGTAAAAATCGAAATAAAATTCTTCAACGATAGTGAAATTTCGTGGAACCTTGGTTTTGGTATCTGATATCTTAACCAATATTGAACTGGAAGTGTTCTCAATTTCCAAGTTGTCGAGAATCAGCTGGCAAAGCCCCTCTCTATGGCAGGCACCAAACATTCCCAAAATAGCAGCTACTTTCAATTTGGTCTCTGGTTAAGATCTTTAATTTTTTGGGTTGATAACCATATTTTCCTTATACTTTTAGGAGCAAAAAGACACAACGTTTAAAAGTGACAAATCCAAAGCTTTCAAACTTTTCGTAACTGATGAATATAACAATGGTTGCCAGTTGATACTATACAGTATGCGCCAAAAGTATGGAATAAATTCAATAAAAACGAAACAATTATTTTTTGGGAAAAATCCTCAAACAGTTCGATTTTTAATTTAAAAAATACATATTTTCAAATGTCATTTGTTTTCGAGTAATGACGTCATCGATTTTTTTAGTTCTCTATCAGACAGTACTGAAATTTTGCCCTCTTACATAGGAAAGTTTTCGAGTAAATGACGATTGAATGTTAGAAAACGTAAATCAATTAAAATAAAGCAATGACGTTATCAAGTTTAGTTTTTCGAATTCCATAGTTCTTTTATGGATCACGTAGGTGAAAATCTTTGCAAAGTGTCATTGACACACCGACTTTCTAATAAGTATTGTAAGCGACATAGAAATTATTATTCAATTTAAAGTATTATGGCACATTTAACTGTTACTCAAAGAATTGAAATTTTAATTCTTATCGGATGCGGGAATATGACTAGAACTCAGCAGGAAGTTTGCGATTTATTTAATGAAAAATATCCAGATCGCCCTATCAGCCAATCAACAGTCAGTAAGGTAGAGTCTAAATTTAGCGAAACTGGCAATGTTGTAAATATTCCAAAACTTGGACGTACAAGCATTAATGAAAATCAGAAACAGAACATTTTGATAAGTATGGTGGATAATCCTCATAATTCTTCACGATTGGTTGCATTAAACAATGACACTAGTCAGAGCACAGTGCTACGTATCTTGAGGAAGGAAAAATATCATCCCTACAAAATTCAACTTGTGCAGGAACTCAATGAAGATGATCCCGATCGCCGCTTACACTTTTGCGAAATTCTAATGGATTTATGTCAAGGAAATAGAAATTTACACCGGCAAATACTTTTTTCAGATGAGGCCACATTTTGACTGAATGGTACAGTAAACCGTCAAACTTGCAGAGTCGGGAAAATCCTCATTGGATGGCAGAGGCACATACCCAACACCCTCTGAAATTAAATGTGTGGGCTGGAATAGTTGACGACAGAATAGTAGGGCCTTTCTTCTTTGAAGGAACCCTTACAGGACAAAGATATTTAGAGTTTCTAGAAAATGACCTTGTTCCAGCCCTTGCAGTAATTTTTCCTAACGATAATGACCCTGACATTCCTGACGATACCATATGGTTTCAGCAAGACGGTGCACCTCCGCACTATGCTCCCCTATACGAGATTTTTTGGACAACTGTTTTCCTGGGAGGTGGATCGGCAGACGCGTACCGATAGAATGGCCTACAAGATCGCCAGATCTTACACCTCTTGACTATTTTTTATGGGGATACTTGAAGTCAAAAGTGTACATTAATAAACCACGTAATTTAGAAGAACTTCAAAATCGCATTCGAGACGAAATACGCAGAGTTACCCCAGAAATCATTCATAATGTGCAAGAAGAATTTCTTCACAGACTTGCGCATTGTCAAAAAGTTGGTGGATGGCAATTCGAACATTTAATTTAAGTATAAAATTTAATCAATTGTATTTTATTTTACATACCTCAGAATTGTTACTTTTTTATGGATAAAATTTACGTTTTCTAACATTCAATCGTCATTTACTCGAAAACTTTCCTATATAAGAGGGCAAAATTTTAGTACTGTCTGATAGAGATTTAAACGATCTTTCAGAATCAAGGAAAAAAATATGGTGTTGCCATTAAAAAAAAATCGATGACGTCATTACTCGAAAACTATTTAAAACGTAATTATATTTGTGTTAATAGTGTGTACTCGGGTTAATTATTTATTTTTAATGCTGTTTGTAGAAAAAATATTGTATGATATTTGTGTTAAAAGTGTTTTAAGGCACTGAAGTAAATTGCACAATTCGCTGTGCTCATTACATGCGTGCCTTAAAAATGCACTTTTAACACTCACTTTATAAAATCATAAATAACTATTATATTTACAATCTATTGTTCCTTTTAAAACAAACAATAATAATTTAAATATTCGTATACTTTACTCATAATAGAAAAAATGTCGACTAATCGCTATTTTTCACTTTGCAAGTTTCCATAATGCAAAGTTTGAAGAAATCTAGAGTAAATACGGCTTAATTTGGTTTTCAGATGAACTAACACAAACAGACGTAAAAAATTAAATTCAATTAACACTGTTGCTTAATACAATATCTATGAGTTAATTTAAACCTTAGTGACCAACACTGATAGTAGTAATACTTCAATTAAACGGAATGTAAACATATCAGCGTTTAAATAGGATTAATCAATGTATTTCCAATACTTATTACAATTGCGGATTTACGTTATTCAAACAAAAAATAATGAATTTGATATGAGGGGTCATTTTAATATAAATGTTTGAACGTGAACGTCTGCGCTTTACGAGAGAAAAATCAAATCAATTGAGATTTGTACTTACAGATAAAGCGTATTTAAGTAGGCGATTTGCAACTTCAGTGTTAGTCCACTTTTGTTGGAAAGACGAGGTGTTTGGACACAGCCGTCAAAATGAGAGTTTTGGTGAGTCCTAAATAGAGTAGAATCGTTTACAAAACTGTTTCTATGTTTATTTATTTTGGTACAAAAAGAATTTAAACGAAATTTCATTGAAAAATGCAGCTTTTACTTATATTTTTAAACCGTTTGTTTTTTAGTGTCATTTTTATTCCATTCGTTTCATTTAACAAATTTTAAAATAATTTATGTGTATTAGGTAGTGCTATTTCGATTAATATTTTTTCGTAAAATCGTTGCGTAATAATAATATTTCGATTGTTATTTCATCAAAGTGACAGTATTTTAGGCGCATGTGCTTAAAACAATCTTTTCTACTCACGTGCGTAAAAGTAATATGACTGAATTTTAAATTATTTATTAATTATCTTTCAATTCAATCTTTCAAATCGGATAATTGGGCATTAGGTGAACATACATTTTTTTCTTCACTTCGTATGGCTTCAATATTATTTCCTTGCTATCGCCTGCTTATTTTGTATGGACCCCTCTGCCACAGAAGTTGAATGCCAATCTCCGGACCTCTTGATATGTTGGCTTCTGCATCTGGAAGGAAGGTTGCAGAATATCGCCTAAAGCAGTGCCCAGTTACTTAGAAACATTCGGTAATCTAAGAAATTCGGCAACCTTTTTAGGAATTGAACCTATGTTATTTATACCCACTGCTTGTGTAGTACATTTTCAATTCCTCTACGTGATAAAAAATCGGTTGTGATCAATGGTGGATGGACGCAGACTTGAATATTTGCGGAAAAATTTCAAAGAATTGTAACCAAGAACCATTTATGTTTATTATTGAAACCAGTACAATGAAATTTATTTACTTCTCTTATTATTAGCATCTTAATTTTTCATTGCAAGAGAACAACAATTAACCTTAAAAACTTAAATATTGTATCATAGAAAACTTTAAATTACATGTCAAATAAAAATCGTATAGAGAAGACTCTGCAATAAGATTAGACATTTAACATTAGACATGTTAATAAATAACAAAAGAAAAGTTACAGAAATTTGTCAAGTATTAGTATTAGAACGCGTATAGAATAGTTTGGCGCAGGTTTTGTGGAAAGAGATGAGATTTAGTTTAGAATAATTATTTAAATTATTGTTATGTAAAGTTTACTTACTTATCATTACTAATTGTATAATTAAAAATTATTGAACTTTGTTTCTTAGAGAAAGAATATCACTTTATGCTTTTAATATTATTAGTTACACACACCATTCCTATAGATTTCATCTAATATACATGTTTAAAGTGTCAGTAGTAAATATAGACAAAGAATAAACTAGATAACATCATTAATAAATATTAAAAATAATAATGGTTCTACGTTAGGCCCCTGAGGGATACCAGAATTAACTACCTACATACTGTTAAGACTTAACAAATTGCTGCTTATAAAAAATTTATGAAAAATTTTATCTTACCAGAAAAACTAATCCCTTAAAGTTAATTTTATAATAAGAAAGAATATAGCCTGTCAAAGGCTATCTGGTTGCTGATATAGACAACATCGATTTGACTCCTACAAACCTATGGTTTCCAATCGTTTTGCCCAAGCCAAATTAAGATAATAGACCTCTTTTCCGTGAAACATCGACATTTTCTTATACATACATTTGTGTTTTACAGGGAGACACCAACACCATCAGCATCATCGATCCTTCTGAATTGCTACGCCCAGAGCCTAAGTTTGCCAAAAAACCGGTTGGGGCGTTTAGAGATTACAGTATCGATGAAACGGATCCCATAAAGGAACGGGTTAGAAAAACCTACGAAGAGATGCACACCCACCAAACTGTTGACTTCGTTAAAGGTGAATATTGAATTCAACGAGTTGGCCATGCAAAGGCTTCTGATGATTGTTGAAATTTAAATATGAAATATCGAAACAGTTTTTTTAATAAAATTTGTGAAATTAATAGAAATGTTCACAAAAGATTTAAATTCTGAAAATTTTTGCAAAAATCAAAAATTGAGTGTAATAATTTTGCTACGTAGCAAAAAATCATGCGGAAAAAGTTGCAAAATGGGTGGACTATTTTTTGATAATTTTTTATTTTCACAATATGATACGATTGATTTAATTAAAAATACTATCAAGTTACAAGAAAATTATGTATTGGTATTTCACTGAGTTTTATTTCCATGTTTGCATATGTCTATATTACAATACTATTCTGTAGAAATAGACGCTTATTCTGCAAAAAATAGTATAAAACTATAAAAAATGTAAAGCGGATTCAAAGAATCAGTGGTCACTACAATTTTATTGTGAACGCTCCCACATCATTAGTATATTTTAATTTTTCATTTAGAAATTCATTTGAAACTCATTCAATATTATTTTTTTATTATTGATTGTTTCATTTGTAACTGACTACTTTATTTGCATCTTATATTTAGAGACGCAGAATACGCTATACAGGGTGATTACAAATGGAAATACAATCTGATATAATGATAAGGTGGGAAAGTAGGAATCTCTAGAAGGGCCATGCCTACATTTTTTTTTAAATTTAGACTTTAATCTCTGAATTCATAGTTTTAACTCTGAATTCAGACTTTAAACTCTGAAATCAGACTTTAATCTCTGAATTCAGACTTTAATCTCTCAATTCATACTTTAATCTCTGCATTCAAACTTCAATCTGATGAAACTTTACGATATTTGTCACCAACTATGACACGCGTTCATACGCTTAGAAAAGTTAATCTGTCATTTGTGCTAAATTTACTAACCTCATCTATTGTGGTTGAATTTTCGAGTTTCCACAGTTTGAAAAGTGAACTTAGATATTTATAGAGTGTTTTCATTAAACCAGGTTAGTAAATTTAGCTAGATTATTATTATTATTTAGCTAACAGAGCTTATACAGGGGAAAATGAAACTTTACGATATTTGTCGCCAACTATGACACCCTGTATAATTTTACTGTTTTTGATTCTAGAGACGATTTAAGGTGTGACTGTACTTGTTTGGGAAATAATTTAGACCACTCAATTTCCTTAGACCTATTTTTATTTCTGGATCTAGATTACCGTGATGTGCTAACACCAATTTTCTGATTAAATTTGATTGTACCATTGTCATGAACAGTACTATTTAAGTACTGGGTATCTAAATAATGTTGCGCCTTTGAATTACACCTGAAATGCCTATAGCAAACAGCCGCAGTTAATCGTCAGCGGTACCACTAGTCATGTACTGGTTAGTTCTTATCAGTCTGTTCACAATCTGTCATAATAGTTAACAGAATATGAGTACGCAAGAGATAGTACGTGTGTACACATCTAGTAGTCATCGGCTACTCAAAGCAGGTTCTGAATACAGCCACAAGCAGAAAGCAATCCGCTCCATTCAGACATTAAAGTCTGGATTCAGAGTTTAAAGTCTGAACTCAGAGTTTAGAGTCTGAATTCAGATTTAAAGTCTAAATTCAGAGTTAAAAGTCTGACTTCAGAGATTAAACTTTGAATTCGGAGTTTAAAGTCTGAATCTAAAAAAAAATTGTAGACGTGACCCTTCACGGCTTCGTAGGAAAGCATGCAATCTGCAACCGAACAAAAATGGAAAGAAATGCTCAAGAAAAGAAATAAATAACATTTTATCGCTGATTTTATACAGTAAATTTAACTGGTTTTGCCGCTATTTTTATTAATTATTAATAGATTTAATTTGTGGTTTTAATTATTAAAATAGTTTGACATATTACAACATTTTGGGCCCTTCTTACCCAGGATCTACAAACTAACACAAATATTTCTGCTTCTTGTCCGTTTTGAACTCAATAGTATGTATCCACTTCGGTGCGATACACTTCATTTTTTAAATATCTCCATAGAAACAAGTCCCTGTACATGGTACGGATATAATTGAGCCTCGTGTGCTTCACTACGCCGCGGACCTACTGGACCTCCATATCTTTCACGATTCGGTTTCAAATTTCCCTCGCGTTGCACTATACTTGAACTCACTGTACACGTTCTGCTAAAGCATTTCTACATCATGAAAAATTAAAGCGAGATTTTTGACACTTGAAAAATGTATGTAGTCTTGTATCACAAAAGCGTTTAATACCTATAAAAAGTAGTCCAGCGATATAAAGGTTGAAAATCCTACAACTTCAATAATTTTTTACTCTTAATAATTTTACTTTTCTTCTGCATGTTTTATTTTGAGATTTTGGTATTTAGAGACACTAGATATTTGATTACACGTTTTGCTTTGAAGATGTGACACACGAGATGCTTTTAACAAAACATTTTAACATTGCGGCTCAATGGTCTAGGGGTATGATTCTCGCTTTGGGTGCGAGAGGTCCCGGGTTCAAATCCCGGTTGAGCCCACTTTTTTTTTGTTCATTTCGATACGCTTAAAATATTCTTTCTGCGTTAAATATAACATGAATAATTATAACAATATCGTAAAATGAGATTTGATTTGACATTTTATTTTTAAATTTTTGTCTAAGACAATTTTATAGTAAGCCCACTTTTTGGTTCTGCTAACAGACACACTTAATATTCTTCTTACGTCAAATAAAATTTATAAAATAACAATAACAATATCACAAGCTATGATTTTACATTTTTCAAATATTTTTTTATAGATAACTTTATAAACAAAACCGACTAAAACTGAACATATCCTCACGTGAGTTGAAAGGTTATCTGCATCAAATTAGTGCCAGGAAAATCATAAATATCATATCTCACGCAAAATTTCTCGCCAAATCATCCAAAGGATTTATTTTTACCAGAAATGTTCTAAACCGTTACGAAGGTAGTTCAAAATTAAGTAATTACGTACATATTTTACGAAAACCTAAGCCCTTCTTAAGATACAGAGTGGTGAAGGTTAACGTCCAGACACGTTTTATTTACTCATTTAGATGGCGGTAACTGCACTTGTATCTGTCGATAAACTTAGTCTGACGCAACCACAATTTTATTAGCGTCATCATAAATCAGAAATTCCAGTTTCTTCATATTTGAGCTATTTTGCAACAACACTAGATAGTTGTAGGTAAACATTACAAGCTTAGTAATGTTTTCATACACGTGCACTTTCGTACATTTTTTCTATTACTGAAATATGTATTCTAAATTAAAAAAGAAAGAATAATTTCCTTTCACAGAAACTTGAAGGATAAGTTAGATAATTGAAAAGTGGCGTTATGTGAAAATATCTAAAAATACGTTATTTTAATGTTCTACTAGCCTGTTATTTTACAGTAACTATCCTTATTTGAGACATTATATGAAAAATACCGTCCTAGGGCGTTAAGGGTAACGCCCTAGGGCACTACAAATTAATTTAATTAAAACAGAAAATAATGCAAATTATCAGTAGACAATTTACATTACTAGGAAATTAAACGTTGAAGTAATTAATATGTGATTACCTTGTAATACATTTCAAACCAATATAAAATCCATGCAACGTCACCCTTAAATCGTGATGACAAACAAAATATGTTAGACCAAATTAATTAGTCGTAAATGTTAAAAAATTAAATAAGAGACCAGGACATTAAAGGTATGGCTGCTGAAATGTAAAACTGTTCACTTTGGTGCGCTATTGCATTTATAACATCCCTGGTATGTTAATTACTGTTAAGAATTTTAGTAACAACATTAGGTATTCCAAAATAAAGAGATTCACATTTTTACGTAGGTAAACATGAAAAGTGGTTGAAATTCGACCACTTGAAATGCACCATGCGCGAAGCCTTAGAAAGGCTCAACGAGCTGGTGGACGAGAGCGATCCAGACGTGGACATCCCGAACATCGTACACGCCTTCCAGACTGCTGAAAGGATCCGCAAGGACTATCCCAACGACGACTGGTTCCAACTGACTGGTCTTATCCATGACGCCGGAAAGGTGAGTATCTCAAATGTTGCTAATTTTTTCCCAAAAAGTAAAATAAAAGATGAAGATGTTGGCGATCATTTTGTTGATGATTTGGATATGGTTGGAATACTAAGCTGTTGCGACTGATTTGTTTTATGAAATTTCAGATTATGGCCTTCTTCGACGAACCCCAATGGTGTGTAGTCGGTGACACGTTTGCTGTTGGCTGCGAGTGGGGTGACAACATTGTGTACCGAGACACTTCCTTCAGAAACAATGTGGATGGCAAAAATCCAAAATATAAGTAAGTAATGTTTCATTCTTTCCAACTCTTCGTGTCACACCTCGAACTCTTCCACTGATACCTCATATTTTATATAAGAGAAACTCAATATGTTGTTTATTCTCTAGTTTGAATGGTAATTTATTGTTTTAGAGAACATTGTAAACTTAATATTTTATTCTGCTCTATGTCTGCAACGCCCTACTGCATAATACTAATGGAAACTTATACCAACATTGAAAATGTTGAATTTTGGGGGAATATTTTCAGAACGCTATAGCTAGCTAGTTAGATACTATTCCGAAAAATTTCCTGATAGGCAGCTGCCAAATAGAAATACATTTTTAGTAGTAGAAAAGCATTGTCGAGAAACTGGTGGTGTTAAACCTAAATAAAATAATTTTGGTAGGTAGTTCAACTAAAACTGATCCAAAAGATCAAGATATTTTAGATTTGTTCTTCAAACATCCAACCATTAGAGTGAGAACAAATTTCTTTGCAGATAAGTACGTCTTCTATCGTGTGGAGAACACCAAAAGAACAATTGCATCCATAACATCACCGAAAAGTATACACAATTACAGAGCATTTAACTGCAGTGGCACTCTTAAAACATTGCCCCAAAAGTCAGCATCTGCACTGCTGGTATAAGTTCTTAAAATTTTAACTTCATTATAATATTCACAAAGAACAAATTACTATTAAACTCAGAAAAAATACGATTTGCCGTAATTCCTATAATACAAAATATGACATATAAATGGAAGACTTCGGGATTTGACACATATACACTTGATAAATAAGTGCTTATCACAGTTTTTTGCATTCGAAAGCGGTGCAATTTCAGCAAATGTTAATAAAATCATCTTTTTTGTGTAAAACGAAAGGCTGGGAGAAACTAAACTTAAAAACGATAATAGAATAAAATATCATCGGAAATGGTAGCAGTTAGCCCCCCTCTATTTTGTACAAAAAAAAATCATATCAGCAACGTGTTTGACACTACCAGAAACGTACCTGTTTCAAATTGTAATCAAATCTGTTGGCCTTTAAAAAAATACATGCAAAATTTGATTTTTTTAAATTATTTTACACACCCTGTATCTCAAAAATGAGTGACTCTAGAACATACGTTTATTAAATCATCCCCACTTATTTTTCAACGTTCTGTCAGCTCTAGTAATAGGGCTATGTCTTTTTGAAACACCCTGTATAGATGCTTCAGTTACTGATCGACCAAACGTCCTCAATAATAATGAAAATTAAAGGGAGTACCTAGTTCAAACACAATGTTGTCGAAAAATTGTTCGTTTCCAAGATACAAGTGGTTGAAATTAAAAAATTAAAACTATTTTCAGACACATTTGGAAATTTTGTTAAACATTTTTTGTTCAAATTCTTTACTTCAAATACCCAAGAACAGCTAAAGATACAAACTCTCAACTAATTACAAAGCATTACTCTCATATAAGTATATTATTAGTTAAATGAACAATATTATTAAAAATTCCCGAAACAGGTCCATTTTTATTTTAATCCACTGTTTTTCCAAATAAATAATTTAATGTATAGGGTGATCTACCTTCGATTAATGACGTCACCACCGGTTTTTTAAATGTACAAGTTGCTTCAAATTGGTACAGGATGGACAACAATACCAAAATTACAAGAACTGAATTCTTCGTGTATATGATGCATCAAAATAATCAATCAAAAGAATACTATACGCAACGACCACAAAAGGTCAATGTGTGGGCTGATATTGTGAAATACATTTAAAAAAAAACTGGTGATGGCGTCATAACTCGAAAGTAGGTATATTAAATTATTATTTGAACAACCAGTAAATTAAAATCAAAAATCGAACTGTTTCGGGAATTTTTAATAGTATTGTTTTATTTAGTTTAAGTAACGCATAATGAATTTATGCGTTACTTTATAATAATAAAGTTTATTTGCCCAAATTTGTTTTACACATATTTAGTATACATACATATTATAATCATGCAGTAGGACAAAAAGGAAATACGCTCAGTAGAAGAGCGTGGATAAGAAGATATGCAAGAGCAACAAAATTATCAATATTAATAATAATCTATAAATAATCATCAAGAAAAAGTTTTTTTAGAGACATTTTAAAAGTATATGGCGACAATGACTTATTGAACAATTTAGCAATATTGTATGAAAATGATCGCTCAAAGAAAGCAGATTTGTGTGTAGGCATGGTTAATAGTCCTTTGCTACGTATATTAATGTTGTGCACGTCAGTCCTAAATATTAATTTGTCATAAAGGTAAGGGGGAGTCTTATTAAAAATTAACTTATGATAAAAACATAGAGCATGATAATCTCTTCTTATTTTCATAGACAACCATTTTAAAAGCGTTAGATATGTGATTAAATTTTCTTATCCCACATATGAAACGAACACAGGCATTTTGTACTTTCTGAATTCTATTACAATCAATACTATCTATACAACCATTATATAAAACATCACAATAGTTACATTGAGATAGTTTCACAAAGCATAATTTTAGTATCTTTATTTAAAATATGCCTAGTATTATATAACAATTTTAAATTACAGTTAGACTTCTTCAACATATAATTAACGAATAACCTGTATCTCAAGTTCAAGTCTAATATTACACCTAGATTTTTTGCCTCTCTGGTAATTTTAAGTTGATCATTATTGATATGTATGTTTATTAAATTTATGACTTCGTTAACCTAATTTGCTGACCTATCAATAATACGGACGAATGTTGAGCTTAAAAGAATGATCAGCAGCAATTTTAATTAAAACCGACAAGTCAGCGTTAATTTTGTTACAAGCATCATTTATCTCTGAAGGAGCAAAAGAATAATATAATTGTGTGTCGGCCGCATAAAAATGAAATTTACAAAAAATGGACCCACTGAATATATTAGTCACCTACCTATACATTTTGTAAAAAAATATAATCAGCGGCGTAAGAATAGGAGGTTTTACCAACCGAAAACAGCGGCATTGTGTGTTACTAATTTGAATAAACTAGAATTTGTTATTTCTTCGTCAGTCGTACATAGAAACTGTTAATTCTAAAAGCAAATAACTTTTTTTATAGATTTAAATAACGACACATATGTAGGTCGATGTAATCAAACATACGTACTATTTTTAGTTCGTATAAATTGCGTATGTGCCTCGTGCCATCTCTGTAACTGACTACTTCATTTCATTCATTAAATCTCAGCTATAAATTACTTTCCGATTGTTAATATACAAGATGTTGCGTAACGGAATACCAATACGAAGAAGCAGAATCACTGTCCAAATATAAAAATCATTTTTCAACATTAACCAGTGACCAGTGCCTTAGACAAATACGTGAGAATATTTTCATTTGTGTTTCATCATATCTTCCTCTCTATTTAAGACACATTGCTGTATTACAAGGTCTTCATGAGTTAAATTCAATTTGTTGATATTCCGCAGTCTTTGAACATCTAATAATTAAATACTAAACATGTTTTTTCTTCATTGTATTCACCACCACAATATTTTACAAGTAGATGTATCGTTTTCTCAATGAATAACAAAATCACCACAAAGTGCCATAATCAAAACTTTCTGCTGTATGCAATAATGTAACAAATATTTATCATCAGTTTTATCTTTTAACTTACTAGTCAACATCAACTACAAAGATCACAGAAATCTTTTTATTTCAAATAACTATAACATCCTTGGATAAATACGAACTCAAAATTCATTCATTCATGCATTCAAAAATACATTGCATTCTCAATAAAAAAAAACCTTTATAAAGTTTTCATCTATTTGCACTCGTTGGAAAGCTATGTCCAAAAGAAGAGATGTATATGAAAATAAATAATGGTAGGTATGACCTAATGGTCCAATACAGTGGCCACCCAGATCGCTGGACTTAACCCCTCTGGATTATTTTCTGTGGGAGCGTTTAAGAACGTTGTTTATAAGCAAAGTTCAGATAATATTCATCAGTTGAAACGAAATATAAAATTATTGTGTGAGACATTGATAGGAGATGAATACAAAAAGCCACAAAACGTAATCTTTTTAAAAGGTTTAGTTGTTGTTTGGATAACAATAGAAGACAAACTGAAAATTGTCTGTAATTATTCTTAAGAATGTGTTTGTTCTTTATTTTTGTTACACTGTTACTGTTATTATTATTAAATATTATTTAATCAATCACATATATGCTATAATTTATTTATTTTTAATATATCTTCTTATGGAGATAGCTTCCTAATGAATGCAAATAGATGAAAATTTGATAAAGGTTTTTTTTCTTAGAATACAATGCATTTTTCAATGAACTACAGAAATAAATGTGTAATTAGATACAAATAAAGCTTAGGTTTATGCCTAAGATACATTGTCACTTATTTCGCCTATTAAAAATACTTCTTCGAGAAAAATGCCTGGGGAGGGGACTTTGGGACACCCTGTACTATGTACAACCAGTCATTTTAAGGGTTAAGGAGCGCTACCTGCATCATCTGGCGAGCCGCCACTGAATTAATTAACTTATATTTTCATTTTAATTATAGTCGACTTCCAAAATTATAGAGAGTGTGTGTCATAAACCTGCTCACAATTTATAGCAGTCAACACAAAGAAATATACATGTAGCCCTTATATTTTTCCTACAAAATCGTGTGCCGCATATCTCTGAGAGCATTCCCGATTACACAGCTTCTGCTACGCATGCGTAACGTTAATACGCATGCGCTGCTGCTTTTTGATTGGCTGCGACGAATTGTCGGATCCAACTGTTTTATTTCCAGCGCTATCATGGGCGGGTATATTGTTCGGGCGGGCAAAATTTCGGGTATATCTTTTCGTTAATTTAATTGTGAATGTAGTTAATTTTATTAGTGATTTGATCAAAATGAGGAATATCGGATGATGACATGTATGAAACGCGAGGCAAAATATGAGTGTGATGTTGAAATATGTATTTCATTAACAAAATTGTACGCAAATAGCATATGTGTGCGAATAAAAAAGTGGTAAACAAGTACAACTGTGAAACGGAAAGTGATGGAAACTCGCGGAAGGAAGATTGTATTTTTAAAATGAAAAAAATTCTATTGCTATATCTTACAAGATGAACCTTAGTCCGCATAAATGAAATCAAAAAGAGTATACTGATAGAAAGAACGAAATAGTGATATGGTGAAGAAACTTAAAATAAATATTAAAAAACCAGAATGGATCGAAGAATATATTAAACTTTGACAAAACATGGGCGTATGCATGTCATACGGAAAGCGGTACGATATGATATAATAAGTGTTAATGTGTGACTGTTATAGTGACAGTATTAATAACCATTAGCAAAAAGTGTATATGTATTCTAAAGTTTTTTGTCCTTTTGAATGCGGAATTGGCAAATATTTGCGCGATTCATTTAATGGTGGAAAAATCTCTATTTGTAACAAATTTTGCCAACTACCTATAACATTATCCATCATTTTCATCATGAAACTGCCATGGCAGATAATCAGAAGCTCGAAACAAATTTATTAACACCACATAATAATGAAAGAGGCAATAATATTTGTAGTGTTTGACAGTTTCGTAAATTACAATTGTCAAATGTTGAGATTTTTCCGCCATAAATTCGTTCCAAAAGGACGGCATTCTAATTTGCAGAGAGGATGACAGGTAGCACATTTAAAGTAAATTGTTAATGTGCTAGTTTCAGCCAACGTCAACTTATTTTTGATAATTCTGTGTGCTTTAACCCTTCTCAAGTGACACGCTTAGGTAATCATAACACACCTATCTTCCGTACTCATCTCTGTGTTGTGAATTAGTCACTCTCTATTATTTTCCACCTTGGGTAATTGATAATACAAGATAAAAACTTCAAATTTTGAAATATTCTTATTATTTTTATTATCTAACGCCTCGAAATTGGTAAAAACTGTTATATCTCGGGACAAGAATTCAGACGACTTACGTCATACGAACAAATGAATAATTCATTATATTTTCATCAAAGTATTTAAGAAACTGCAACTGATGGTAATAAAACTATATACTACAATAAAGGCTTGCGTTATATATTGCACTAAATTGCAAAAATTGATTGTTTTTAACGCGACCAAATATCGAAAATTATGTTGACAATAAAAACAAATGTGTAACGTCAGCCGTGACGTAAGACGTCTGAATTCTTGACGCGAGTATATCACTGTTTCTACTCTAAAAATAATGGATGTTATGTAATGCAATTATTTTTGTCATTTCTGTATATTTTTTATATCTGATCGCATTCAGCTTTGCTCGGCGCGCTAGTTTACAAGCTAGCGATTAGCCACTGTCTACAATTTTGGAAGTCAACTATAAGTAAAATCACTCAGCGTCCCTTAGAAATTAGAATTCAAAGAAACACAATTTCTTTTTTGAGATTTGGTCTGTTCCCACCACTGAAATATAATTTTATATTATGATGACTGGAATGCGCTAAAAGCTGCGCGAATGGAATATTAATGATCGGCGCCATATTTTGTTTTGTGCCTCTAGCAATGGCGGAGCAGTAGGGGCTTAGCTGATTGTGAATTGAAATGAAATTGAATTCTGGATATGGAGAATTATTTCGTGCTATATGCTGGTTAATTTTACAGTCCCTTATAAAACATGACATGTTCCAACAATAACACCCACAAAAATACACAAAGAATAACACTAATACAAGATACAAGATAAAAGAAGAAACCACACTGTACGCCAATGACGTGTTTACAAACAAAATAATGGGAAATTAAGAACACAATTATTCATATCCACCATATATAACCAATGAAGTATATTGGTACCTTTATTTGGATGCGCAAATGGACTAAACGCATTCCATACCGTACATTTCAGTGGTTCCCACAAGAGACAGGGATTTTTTTCAAACTGTTAAAAACATTCGGCCAGTTAAGTTGTGCTCGGTGAGTGTGACTCAAGAAGTAGTTGGCCGAACATTTCTGACAGTTTCAAACTAGTCACTGACTCTTGTAGGAACAGACCTATTGTGCTAGACTATGCTTAGGAAACCAAGTTACTGATTGTTTACTTTTCTAAATAAACTCACCGTCAAAAAAAATCGGCCACTAAAAACCAGCCCCAATTTTAAAGTTGGCTTCCTCGCCAACCGCTCATTTGATTTTGATGATCTTTTTTTTAAAATGTACATTGATTTCTCAAAAATTATTATTCGAAATTTAATTTGAGCATATACGAGGCGCAACAAAAAGACGAAGTTTTTATCCCGAAATTTGTAAAACCATGTGAGGTGCAGCAGCTACAGTCGCTGTTGCTAACTGGAGTCACATTGTAGCCTCATCTTTTGTGAACATTTTGTTTTTTTAATCACGGCATTATCTCTGTTTTATTGGAGATACACTGTCTTAAAACGAACGCCTCGGAAAAAGACTTCGCAGGCAGAAATTTCTACGTATAAATAATCAAGGCGGCATAGGCCGAAACGGATTGATTGTTTGAAATATCAACGGTTGTCTGCGAATTGCACTTCAGGAAGAATTTGATGCAATTTCACAAGGATTTGTTACAAACCTGATTGATTCGATGCCACGTCGATTGAATTAAACCATTTTGAAGCGAGGAGGACACACTAGATATTAGTTCCTTAAAATTTGTTTATCTTTTTTTTTAATTGCAATTGTTTTCACATTAATCTAAATTTTGATGTTTATTTGTTTATTTGATTTGTTTTCTGAGTTTTTTCCAAGGCGTTTGTTTTAAAACAGTGTATCTCCAATAAAAACAGAGATAATGTCATCATTAAAAAAACAAAATGTTCACAAAAGATGAGGCTACAATGTGACTCTAATTAGCAACAGCGACTGTAGCTGCTGCACCCCACAGGGTGTTACAAACTTCGGGAAAAAACTTTGTCTCTTTGTTGCGCACCGTATATACTCAAATTAAATTCTGAATAAAAATTTCCGACATAGCATCCGATCCTGAGAAATCAATGTACAATTTAAAAAAAAGATTATCAAAATCAAATGAGCGGTTCGCGAGGAAGCCAACTTTAAAATTGGGGTTAGTTTTTAGTGGCCGGTTTTTTTACCGGTGTGTGTAGTTTCTAGTTTGTCCATAAATGAAAAAGAAAACAACTTAAATTTTCCATTACTTATAATTTATGTTGGTTACGCTTTCAAACTGCAACAGAAATAACTGCTATTCTATCAGGAAGAGAACCGATGTTGGTTTAACAAGAAAGCTCCACTATCACAGGCATTTTTGACATTCATTTGAAATTTGTATCGGTAATATTCATAGTGTGGTTCCCTACAAGCTAACAATTAAATCTACATCAACTAATAAAGATTTCTCACCTCGGTCTCGTAAGTTTGCCAACTAATTTCGTTATATGCAGTAGTAGCAAACTTTATTTTGTCATTAGGGAAGTTTCGGAAAGATTTTGAGCAGGGAAGACTTGGAGGCGGCGTGTAAGACGCTCTTATAATTAATCTTAACGTGTCACTTTCCAAATAAGGGGAAATTTGTATATCAAAAGGCCTGTGTTGTTGGGTGACGGCGTGTGTACTTTCTGCGAATACAGAAGGGAAAGCGACGACACGGGCTAAGAAGTTTGCAAACTTAGTGGGATGGCGCTTTTTTCGCATCGCGACTGGTGATCCAGCTCTTCCAGATTTTTCGCGAATACAAGAAAAAATAAATACAAACAGTATACAAACTCGAGAAATTATATTAATTTTTACCGTACTTTTTTTTTGTTTTCCTAAATTCTAATTTTTAGGTGCTCTAGGGTCTAATTTTTAGTTTAATTACAGCACTAGTGTTGTAAGGGCATCTATTACAGCACTAGTGTTGCAAAACTTTATAGAACTGTAAAATTTATATTACTAAATAAAAGAAGATAAAATTATTATATTTCATTTACTATATACGTCATTTTTTACTCATGATCATCTACAACCACAAACCATAATATATTTCAGCAACAAATAGATATATTAGTTTTTGTAAAAACTGGATTATCCAAATAACCGACACACAGCGTAAAATTGGTATAGCGGTTCAAGAGATATTTGCAAAAACCACAATTTTGGGTCCAATTTGAAGGGATTCCAGAACCTTATGTATGTACTATCGTTTGCAATAATAATGACACTCATTAAAATGAATTTCGCGATTTCTTTAGAACTTCTGATGTATTTGTAATGGCATCTCTACTTTCTACTATCTTTTTTAATATTAGTTATTAGTTGTTTCACTCACCGACAGAGATTTAATGAAATTTCTACTCAGAACTTCCAGAAGTTGAAAAACTGTTTTAAGGGAGTGTCATTATTATTGCAAACGATTGTACGTGCAGATGATTGTGTCCTCTCTCGCACCCACATACATAACCAATCAAGTATTTCTTTGCTGAGTTTCATGTGTCTCCCTTTGTCTGCTCCTAGGTTTGTCATTTTATATGGATGCGCAGTGGATCTAAGAACATCCACATCGTATATTTAAGTATTCGAATCGGGATTTCAACGCTTGCACTTCATCTGTCAATCAAATTAGTTTCTTTTAAATTAAGGATATAATCGTATATTAAATCGATAGCTACTATAACATATACAACTAATCTAATTAACTATTTTAATGCGATAAAATATTGAAAATTATGTTGACTATGAATTATTACATAAAAATTATCATGTTAATGACGTGCAAGCGATTCGATTATATACAACACTACAGGCTACTGCGAGTTTAACTGGTTGCATAGTAGCCTCTAACATCAGCAGTACTTTTTATTTTATTTTAGTACTTTTTTTCTTTGTACATCGTGACATACTCTTTTCTAAAGTCAGCTGACAACACTGCACACAGGGTAAAATTGGTATAGCGGTTCAAGAGATATTTGCAAATACCACAATTTTGGGTCAAAGGGATTCCAGAACCTTATGTATTAAATTTTTTTTAGTATGTTATACTTTTGTTTTTCAGCACAAAATACGGAATGTACAAGCCGAACTGTGGCCTCGGCAACCTGATGATGTCTTGGGGTCACGACGAGTATTTGTACAGGATGTTGAAACACAACAAGGCCAAATTGCCCCCTCAAGCTCTGTCCATGATTCGGTTCCACAGCTTTTACCCTTGGCATACCAGTGGCGACTACAGCCATCTGCTCACTGAAGAAGACGAAGAGACCAAGAAGTGGGTGCTTAAATTCAAGTGAGTATCGCACGATCAGTAATTTTGAAATTCAAATTTCAAAATAGAAAATATATATGACGCACATATAAAAAAGAAGGCTGTTTTAAAAAATGAAATAAAATATATATATATAGATAATTAGTTTAAAGTTTTTATATTCCCGGTGTCTCCCGATTAGTAATATTAACAATGTACAATTAATTTTCTTTATTATACAGGGTGTTCTGAAAAACACTAGCATAAATTCAGGGTCTGATAGATTTTCAAAAAATATTACAAGTTGTTCCTATAAACCATGGGCGTATCTTTTTCAGTTTTCAAGATACAGGGCGTTGAAAATATTTTTTAGAATCTAGTTTCGCTCCCATCTTCCACGAAATTCGACCAAATGGGCTGAAATTTTGTTATGTGCGGTTTTTGGGGATGCTATATGCTCTGGAGTTATTAATTTTTGGCTATATCCTACAGGGCGTTCACTGCAGTATTCCGCGGGAACATTTAGGTCCTAACTTGTTTAAGGTTAATCTTTTTGCCCCGTTTGTCACTTGCTATTGTGGCAAATTTTATTCTAAACAATAAAGGTGCATGGTGCTCTTGTAAGAAATGCTTAAATTTACCCGTTTTCGAGAACAACCAGGCATAGTGCGCCAAAGTCAAGCAGCTAATATTCCAAGTTGTTGTGTATTGCTGACTTTAGGCGAATGTTTAGGGAACAGTTCTGCTGCCGTAAGGCGATATTCGGAAAAATTTCTTCGCAGATTATCACATAGAAATACATTTTTGGTTGTGGAAAGGCAATGCCGGGAGACAGGCTTATTTAAGCCAAAAAAAAAGGGAATTCAGGGCCACCGAGAACTACAAGGACAGCTGAAGGAGAGGAAAACATATTAGGTATGGTATTTCAGGAGCTCTCTGTGAGTATCACAAAAAGCAAATGTATCCGTGTTACTTGGATAATTTTAAAAGAGCAACAGTTACATTCATATCATTATGTAAAGAAAAGAGTCACATTTTCAACATTCATTTAAAGTAAATGTTTGGACCACGATGGTGAATACCTACATTCTGGACAGTAACTTATATGGCACCAAGTATTTAGATTTTTAAAAAATAGCCTATTCGAAATTATTGAAGATGATATTCCACTATTAGCAAGAAATAATTATTATTTCATGCATGATGGCGCTCCATCACATTTTACTCGAGTATGCAGAGAACATATTCCTGGACGTTGGATTGGTCGAGGTGCAGATGCTCCAAGTCGCTGGTCTCCAAGATCACCAGACCTTAATCCCCTTGATTGTTTATTTTGGAGCTATGCCAAGCGAAAAGTATATGAAACAGAAATAAATTCAGCAGATCATCTGAGACAAAAAATTGATGATGTTTTCAACCATCTAAAAGAGGATTCAGAACCTTTGAAAAATACATAGCCAAAAATTAATAACCCTAGAGCATTTATCATCTCCAGAGACTCCACATAACATAATTTTAGTTCATCAGGCCCTGAATTTATGCTAGGTAGTGTTTTTTCAGAACACCCTGTATATGATTTGTATAACAGCTTGATTATTTTTAATCGCCTTGTTTGAAACAAGAAAACCTTTGTGAAATTTAAAAATTTTATTGGTAATGTTTCTATACTTCAATTGTTTTGTTTTGTTTTAGCCAATACGATTTGTACACCAAAAGCGCGGAGGTTCCTGATATTGAAAGCCTTTGGCCGTATTATGAGAGTTTGATTGAAAAATACATCCCTGGAGTATTGGAGTGGTGATGAATTTATAAATTACGCGTGTCACAGTTAATACACATTAAAAATCTGTTAATATTTAATTTCAATAACTTACATGTCCGTTGGATCTTGTAAAAAATTTATGGAAAAACCGCAAAGTGCAATTTATCAAAAAGGGTTAAAATTATCGCTATGGGAATGGAACAAATATTAAATGGGCGACTAAATAATGTAAAATGTTATGGATTTATGTCATGTTTTGTTGGGTTAATAAAAATATACATGGTGGCTTTTAAGTTTTTGTTTTATTTTTATTTTTTTTTGTATATATAATTTCTTCAAGTATGGGGAAGCTGTATGAATTCTGTATTGAAATGTATTAAAAGGCAATCTTTCAAACATATTGAATGTTCAAAATATGTGTCTGGCGGCAATAATCACTTAATAATTTAAATATTAACATTGTCATAGAATGTAAACAAAACACGTTTCCGAAAACGCGACATCGTTGGTGTGACGTCACGCGACGTTCAGTGCGGTCTATGTTTTCGTAGATACAAGTGCAGCATACAAGTTTTTGTATTTTTATGGCATTTTTGGGATAGTGTAATAGGCCAGGAGAATTACGAAAAAATCTTTCAAATATGGCTCTAACGTGACGTAACTTAGATAACTTTTATATGTTTTGTGTATGTCACAGATCATTGGCCGATGCCGAAGAAGTAAGAACTCTATGGTATCGACATACGTTCAGCATGGCTGAGATGGCTAATAATAAAAGAATATATTTAAGGTTAATGGAAGAGATGGATATAATAAAGTACGCTGAAAAACATAAATCAAGTGTTAGGCAGTTGTCCGAAAAGTTTTGTGTGAAGAAAAGTGTAGTAGACCACATTTTAAAGAACAAGTGCGATGTGATTAAGGAATTTGCTGCGACCGAGAACATTTGTGAAACGAGAACATTTTTTAAAACTGAGGGTGCAACATTGGATCAAATTGTTTATGACTGGTTTTGTAATGTGCAATCCAAGGACATTCCAATATCCGCTAAGTTAATTCTGAAAAAGGCACAAGAGGTAGCAAGGAAGCGGCAATTCCAAATGAAAGTGTCAACTGGATGGTTGCAGAGGTTTTGCAAACGAAATTATATTGCGTTGAAACCAATCAATAAAAAAAATAATATTAATTCTACAGACACATCATCTTATGCAGGGACCGATGAAAGTTTACTTCCCAACGTAAGTGTATCTGAGTGCATGTGTGAATTCCCGAATTACAAAACTATCGTAGAGTTAAATGACAGTGATGATGAAGAATTTATTACTTCAGACGTTGGAAATATTAGACAGGCCTACAAAAAGCTGCAAGATATTGAAAAATTTTTTCTTTTATCTGGAGACTTGGCTATAGCAGAAAAGTTATCAGAAGTTGTTGGTGCAGTAGAAACTCAATTTATTAATAAAAAATTTACTGGTTTTGAATAAACAACGATTGATACATTTTTTAATAAGTAATATATTGTTTTATTTCTTCAAACATATTTTCTTATATGAACGTAGGTCCGATATTTGTTAGAAGTTAAAAGCATTTTAAAAAATATAATTTCATATTTCAAGGTAGCCTGATAAATATAAATGATGGTTCCTATAACAATAATTATTAGAACGCATTGTAAAACAAAAATAAAATTTAACGGCCTGTACAGGAATTAAGCATTTTAGGATACATTTATTGGAACTGTTACTCTCAAAATGAGGTCTTCTAATAACTAATTAAAATTGATCAGTGGATTCAGCACGTTACTAATTATATATTTGCTTTAATTAAATACAATTTAGACTATATCTATACTTCTTTAAGTTTATAAGTTTTTTAGTTTTCTTTTTAATAAAATAATTATTTTCCGCAACAACCAAAAGCAATTTTCAAAATTAATTCTTAGTACTGAACTGCTTGCCCCATCTGCAGACGAAATTTGATTGAAATCGACTATTTCATTAGATTTCTATCTTTTACACACGTTAGCACCATCTTCCGTGATACGTAGTTACTAATCGGTAGCTACCTTTGTTCGTGTTTCCTTTTTACGACACGTTACTCTAAAATGTTATTTAAAAATATCATAATAACACAAAATATATTCTCAGTTATTAAATTAGTGTATAATTAAAATCTATCAGATTATTGCCTGGGAAAATCTTTAAAACGAAAGTATTTAAAAAATTTTTATGATCAAGCTGAGTTACATTAGTTCCGATTTGTCCATCAATGGTCCAACTAACAAATCGAGTGAGTAATCTCGTCTAACAAAGACGGAAAAGTTCCCAAAAAATCAGCTGACGTAAATATTTTGACTTTTCTGTCAAGTCGATAGTGCGAAGCGTGATATATCACTGAGTTCCCTGTTTCTACAAAATTAAAGAAATTGTATTTAATTTCAGCATTAGGAATTAAGTAACAAAAAATGGCGTGGACGAATTATCAAATGCTCTTGGCTGTGGTTATGGTCATTACTGGCAGTATTAATACCTTAAGTACAAAGTAAGTAAACTTGATTTCATTCTTGAATAAGGAAGAATATTGTAGGATATAAAATAAAATTGTTCTATTTATAGTTCTTTAAAATCATAAATGGAAGAGGCACCATAATTACTTTGCTTCTATTGTATCATTTCATGGTCTTTATTTTAGTGTAGTGACGCCTATTTTTTCCAATTTTATCACTAACCACAACGGATTTTGATATGAAAAAGTAATGCTTCTTCTTATATATTGCACATTAACTGCACATTAGTGCATAATATTCAAGAAATACGTAAGGACATTTTATTTATATATTAGAGAAGTGGAATTGCGAACATGCAAGCTCAGCAGTTTAAATTGCAGAATAATCTTCTGCATGAATATTAATGCATTTTTTTTTTAAATAATAATGCCTGTTTTTTTAGTCAAATTATTTATACATATTTAGATATAATTGTTTTCAGTATTCTGTTATGATATCTATTGCATGATTCATAAAAACTGACAATCTGAATCAAATGTTAATGCTTTTATTTTTGTAGTAATCAAAACTACTGTTATTGAATGCAACAGGTATTTTTAACGTATTTTATCATTATAACGATAGCAAAAGATAACAGTTTATCGACTGAAGTAGGGTATTCACGTATCTGAACAATCTATAATCATGGGATTTACACACATTTTTTAATGTAGAAGTAGCTATTTCGTTGTAAATTATTTGATCCACATTTTATAAAATATCTATTCATAATTTTGCATTTCTGTGAAAATGACCAGTACAAGCAATCATTACAGATATTAGTTATTATGATCTCATATCTTTTAGTTTATGTAAATATGGATAAAATTGTGAGAATTGTACAGATAAGCAAAGTAATTCAATCAGTATTAATTTCACTGTACATAATTTATTACATTTCAATTTACTTATTATAAATTATTATGCTTTAATAATACTTCATTTCTTTATATTTATATTACATTATGTTCCTATCTTAGCCCGAGAACTTAAATTCTGCTTATTTGCTATTTTCTTAATTAAGTTTATTAAACTTTTTTACAAATTATAAATAAATTTCCTTTCCTTATATGTATATTTTTGTTTAGCCACATGTCAAATATTTCAATAAATAATTAATTTAATTGTTGAAAAAAATAGCCTCGAAGGAGGAAAGTTGCCTTCAACTAAAAATGATATTCTGAAATCTGAATAAATGTATGAGTATTGTTATTATATGCATTTATGAGTGAATTATATTTAATTTGAATGAGCTACAAAAAATATATAAACCATCCTTTCAATGATCTTTCTCAAACTGTGAAAAAGTATTCAATGGATATGTGTGATTTTTATTGATTCAGAATTATTATAATCTCATTTATTTTATTTATATATTATTCTATGATTTTATTTATAAATATTTTCTTTTAGATGGGCAGATGAAATCAAGTCTATAGGCAGAGATGGTGAACTGAAGAATTTCAACCATCCTTTTTTCCAAGCAAGTTCCATGTTTTTGGGAGAACTTTGTTGCCTAATTGCTTTTAAAATTTTATACAAAGTTTACAGCTTGAGATCGGTATGTAAATAGTATATAATAATATTACTTAATTTTACTACATACAATATTTTAATTGTACAGGTTTGGCAAAATTCATGTTTCTTTTTACGAATACCAATAGAAAACAAATCAAACTTTTTTTGTTTAAAACAAATTTTTATTATCTTGAAAAAAAAAATATGTTTAAAATGTAAAAGTCTATGACACAATAAGTTACATACATATGTATTTTTTTAAATACTCATTGCAATTTATATATAGTATATTATGCAACATAACATTTTTACAAAGTAATTTAGTCATTTATATATTGTAAAAGGAATTTGCAATAAATATATGTCATTGATTATGCCCGAAAGGAAATGAATAATAGATAATATGTGTTTTTTAAAGAAGTGGCGTAACAGGCACAATAAGGTACTTTTGTTTGGTATCGATATTCTACAACGAAGATCAAGAATGCCTGTTAAGTGATATTTACCAATTAAAATAAGGGAAAAATTTATTGTCCCTTAAAAATTTAGCCTCCCAGAAAAAGTATGAGAATTTTTTTATTACATCCCAAGTTGCAAATACCTCAAATGTGCTTTTAAAGTATCAGTTTTGTTATTAACTATTTTCATATTTTAAAACCTTTAATTTTGATTATCACCAATTTTCTCGAAAGCATTGAGATATTCTATCAGATAAATGTATTATTTACTTAGATTATTTTATTTTAGATAAATATTGAATACAATCTCGTCTAACACGTTATTTGTTTAACATACCTAGATATTTAATATCAGAAAGCATGTGATAGATTATGTCCTGTTGCAATTTATTAATGACCACCTTTATGGTTATAAAACAACAGCACGATTTTTGCTTAAAAAGAGATAGTTGTCAGAATAAGTTGAGCAATAACTTCTTTTATGTCCAACTAAAATATTGGCATACACTTTTATGTATGTTAATATAATTTGTTTAAAAAACGTACATTAAACAATTATTGTTTATAATTTTTAAAACATATGTGTACTAACACCCAGGTATTGGTTGTATATTGGGCAGCTATGTTATAATATATCTAAACAATTTACAATATTGAAGGAGATATTAATTCCTTCAGTGTATCACCTTACAGTCAATCGTTAATCATTTACTATGATTGCGAATGCCAACAGGATGAATTACAACAAATTCAGATAGTGTCTGAATATGCAGATAGCAATCTGAGAAAACATGTTTTAATTGAAAAAAATTGAAGAAACTAGACAAGACAAGAACAACATCTTATCTTATTTAAAATTGAACAAGGATTCCATCTTTTCATTTCTTCCAAGCATTGTATACTATATAAATATATTTTTTTAGTGTCATATAGGGGTTCCTCAAGGATCCTGTTTAGGACCCTTGCTCTTTGTAATTTTCATCAACGATATATTTCAGTCACATGATGTTAACTGTCTCATGTACGCTGACGATATGAAGATATTTACTAAAATTTATTCATATTGCGATGCCCAAAAGTTGCAGACTTTGCTAGATAGCATAAATACTTGGTGTATGGATAATAATCTTCCCCTTAATATTAGTAAATGCCATGTTATGACATTTACTCGGAAAGTTAATTTTCTGAATAACAATTATTCCATCGCCGGTTCTCCTTTATCTAGAGTTACTGAGATCAGAGACTTAGGTGTGCTTTTTACTTCGAGTCTGAGCTTTACAGAACATATTAACCAATTAACAGCTGAATGTTCCAGAAGCTTGGGATTTGTTATTAGAAATTCAAATTCTTTACCGACTGTCGTGTTACTTAGTTTATATCGCGCTTTTGTTCTTCCTTAGTTAGAATATGCTAGAACAGTTTGGAGTCCACATTATTCAAATACTATTAATAAGCTGGAGAACATCCAGAGAAAATTTTTGAAGTATATGTCTTTTAAACTCGATGGCTTTTATCCGGAAATTGGCACTGATCACAATATGTTGCTAAGGCGGCATGGCGTACATAGTCTTGAAAACAGGTCTGTTATGCACTCCCAAATCTTCCTTTTTAAGTTGATTAACAATTTAATTGATTGTCCTACTTTATTAGAAACTTTAAGTTTCCATGTTCCTAGAGTGGACACGAGGAACGATGCACTGTTTTACCTTAAGACACCAAGGACCAACTTACTCTCAAATTCCCCAATGTATGTCATGTACATAAATAATAATTTATTTAAAAACAAAATTGACCTGTTTAACTCTTCAGTAGCTAATATTAGATCAGTGTGTACGCAGTTTTTGTAGCTAGCTTGATTTAACTTACTTTTCATTTTTTGTGCTAATATTGTTTTTATTGTCATAGTGTATCTTTATAGTATAAAATGTGTATTTTTATCTGTTGTCCCGCTTGTAATTGGTACAGTGTACTGTAGGTTGGTGTAATCTAAATTACTTCAGCCTAATTCTTTTATATATTTATTTGAAACAATTAGACGTTCTCTGTCAAGTAGATACAATAGTGCAAATTACTTACTTCTTAAAGTAATTCAATTAATTATTAAAGTAAATAAAATGATACTTTACAATTACGAGTGTTCCGAGCTAGGTAGCATTCAATCTTGCTCTGAAATCAAACATATATGTATTTGTTCTCAAACATGACTCTAAAACCACACAGAAGAAAACGGTGGCATATGGCAAATTCGGTAATTCCATAAATGACCACCGAGAGTGGCACTGCCACAGGTTATAGTACCCCTTGTTTTTGATATTACTGCAGTGAATTTAAATAATTTTTCTTAAGTTTTATTGGGTTTTTGCCACACTTCTGAAAAATAATAAAAATTAATTAAATAAGCCCTTGCGCCAAACGGAACAGTCAAGGGTTATTTTTGAAACTAAGTTTGCCTAACCAAAAAATCTCACACTGAAAAAAGCAGATAAGTAAAAAATAACAAAAATCACATCACTATCGCGCACTTCCGTAATATTGACGTTTCGAAAAACTCTCTGTTTTCGTTTTCAAAATAGTAGTAAAATATTAAACCGTTTGTCAAGTTTGACAGTTTAAAATTTGTTTATCTGCTTCCATAGAGATGTTAAATAATTTTTATTTTATTTTTACTTACTTCTTTTTGATACAACTGTAGCCAACAATGATCGATGTTTACTGAACAGTTTGACACACACTTATCTCCGTTCAACAAAATAATCGCGGTCTCTTTTAATTTTCTTTTTGTCGCGTTATCTTCCTTCTCTAAAATTTTTGCCGAATCCCATTGAATCACATGACCGTTTTCCCAAGCGTGTTCGCAAATTTTGGATTTTTCAAATTCCCGTCTTTTTATATAATTTTTATGTTCCTCAACTGTAACATTCATAGGCCGAGACGTTCAGTAAACATCGATCATTGTTGGCTACAGTTGTATCAAGAAGAAGTAAGTAAAAATAAAATAAAAATCATTTAACATCTCTATGGAAGCAGATAAACAAATTTTAAACTGTCAAACTTGACAAACGGTTTAATATTTTACTACTATTTTGAAAACGAAAACAGAGTTTTTCGAAACGTCAATATTTTTGTTATTTTTTACTTATCTGCTTTTTTCAGTGTGAGATTTTTTGGTTAGGCAAGCTTAGTTTCAAAAATAACCCTTGACTGTTCCGTTTGGCGCAAGGGCTTATTTAATTAATTTTTATTATTTTTCAGAAGTGTGGCAAAAACCCAATAAAACTTAAGAAAAACTAAAATTATGCCACAAATAAATAGCTTCAGACAATAGAATTTAAATAATATTACACCAATAACTGTTCCTATCCTATTTGTGCTATAAAAAAAATTTGTTGTAAAACCGCTGATTCCAGGATGGCACGGAGGATGTCAAAGAGCTTACAAAGGGTAACCGCAACTTTAACCCGTTCATACTCTTCATCCCTGCCATGTGTGACATGACTGCCACGTCTATCATGTACATCGGGCTGAACTTGACTTACGCTTCAAGCTTTCAAATGTTTAGAGGTACAGAATCCATTTATTTTTTGGTGATATCTAATAATTAAATTTAATTTTATAAAGTTATTATAAAAGTATTATAAATTTGGTACTTGAGTAAGTATGCTTTATTGAAATAATTGCGTGATGTATTATTTTTTGTATTTTCTTTTAGGCTCTGTGATAATTTTTGTGGGTCTCCTCAGTACGGGCTTCCTAGACAGGGTGTTGAAAAATAGGGAATGGACCGGAATATTTTTCGTAATAGCAGGCCTTGCCATCGTGGGTGTTGCCGATTTCATATCGAAAGACACCAATTCGGACAATCACGGGAGGAACGACATTATAACAGGTAACTACCGTCTTTTTTTTTAACGTAATACATGCAGGTACTTAATTTTCAGGCGATATGCTGATTGTCATTGCTCAAATTATTACATCCATTCAAATGGTCGTCGAAGAAAAATTCGTGGCGGGACAAGATATTCCCCCGTTACAAGCCGTAGGGTGGGAAGGTGAGCTCGTTTTCTCGTAACGAGGTTAATTCATGTTTTGATGCACTGAAACATGCTTGTGTATTTTTTAGGGTTATTTGGATTTTTGGTTCTCGGGTTCTTGCAAATCCCGTTCTATTTCATCCGTGCTGGGCCTCCTGTGACGGAAAACATTGGCGATCGTTTGGAAGATGCCATTGATGCTTTCGTTCAAATAGGGCATAGTTGGCGATTGGGGATGGCCGTGTCAGGTAAAAGTCATGCTAATATAAAAATTTTGTGGTTCTTCATAAAAAGTTAGGACTTTTTCTTCTATTTTAAGACCAATGTCATAATGTATAACCTTGAATTAATATTTTTTTTTAAATAAGGTCATTAAATACATTATTTTGAGGCTTAAAACAAACTACGAATTGCAAGTGCCAGATGCTGTCTGACAGTATTGAAATCGCTAACTAACATGTAGATCTCAACCATCGATATTGATACATCATAGAAGATAGGAACTATGACTATTGCTAGTGGTTACTAAAATCACAATTTAACGGAATTATAATGATTGTGGATGCAAGCAGGATTAATTACAACAAATGCAAATACGATCTCTGAATATGTGAATAGTAATATAAGAAAAATTGTTTTTTTTTTTTTGTTTTGTCGAATAGTATACAATAAAATAATTAAGACATTTTTGAAAGAGAAATGGCAACAACTGCAGCTGAACTTCCAGGACGCATTACACTTTGCTGTGTTCTTGCGAAGAACATTTGACATTTAAGTACACTAGCATTGGTGTAGGTTATTAAGGGGCTTTGTTTTCTTAACTACAAACATTCATTAATATAATGTGATTTTTAAATTTTTAAATTAATGAATTAATGGTATTGAAACTTTAAAAGCAAAAGTTTGGTAGCGTAAGAAGTGCCGTTTAATTATTTTCTTAAAAAGTGTGGAACTATTTATTATTTTCAATTTTAAAGGCAATGTATGAAGCATGTCTTTTCAGAAACAGATTTCTTTAATATTCCAGAAAATATGTACTTGGAACATATACTATAACATCGTTAAAGAAAAATAACATCTAAAACTTATATTAGATCATAACATTAAAATATGTTTGCCACGAAACATAATAAAAACATTTCTGCTAATGGTTTGATGATATTGACAGCACAAAAAGAAACCAAATATATTTCATAACTATAACTGGCAATCTGTAGAGTTGAAAATAAAATAGACTTTCTCATTCATTTTTTGTGTCGATTTTGCAAATTTTTTCACTCTTGTTAACAAATAAACAAACGCATGTCATAGAAACGATTCCAAGGCTTTCCAGTATTCAGCTGACAATCAATATTCTTGATTTAAATAAATTTGTCCGATATGCCGTTTTTCAAAACCATAATTTTTCACCTGCTCTCACACGGCTTTCACCGTTCTAATTGTCCGGTTTTGGCTGTGGTCGTGGATAAAACGTTGAATTACATTCAGGAAATTAACTAGAAAGGCTAGATTCCCTTATATATTTAATAACTATTATTTATTATCCTAAATTTCATAATACTCCAAATTCCAAATCTGCTTTTCTCATATAACACAAATAATTTATATCGAAGACCACAATTAAAATAATCTCTATTTATAAACAACGGAAAAACATTGAAACTTTATAAACAAGCTATATTACAGCAACATTATAGCTATGAACGATAAAACTCATTTTAGGAACAATAATATCCATCGCCTTCTTCAACTTTGCCGGAATCAGCGTTACAAAAGAACTCTCGGCCACGACTAGAATGGTTTTAGACAGCGTAAGGACGATAGTTATCTGGATCTTCAGCTTGGCCTTTTTGGGACAGAAGTTCCATTGGTTGCAGGTCGGTAGTTAACGGTGCAATTTTAGGTCGTTTTTTTGAAACAGCGATTCCATTTCAGTTGCTCGGATTTTTGCTGCTACTTATCGGAATGTGTCTCTACAACGGTATCACCTTCGCTTCTACTTTCCTAAAAATTCGTTCCCTTATCAACAGGAGGTACAACCAGATGGAAGAAGACAGCATAATAAATCGAAATGCAGAGGATACCGAAGCATGAGTAAATTAACTATAGTATATTCTAGTTGAATATAAACGTATAATCAAATAATGAATTAAAAACAATAAGACTAATCCTTGTGAAAATGTTAAATATATTTATATTTTTCATAGATGTAGGGGGAAGTGTTTCGATTTTTTTTATATATAGATTTGTTGACATAGGAATATTTTTGTGTGGTATTTTTATTTTTATCGCAAACTATGTGATTTAAATAATTTATGCTATGTTAAGGTATGTTTTTAAATAAACTTGTTTAAAATCTGAAGCAGTTTTTGTAGAATTACCTAATATCGATTTATGGTAAGTACTTAAATTTTTATTGTTTTAATTAATTTTAGTCCCAGCGGAGTATCAACACTTTCTAACCAAGAGCTCTTAAAAAATTCAGCTGTTGCTTCTACTGCAGTATCATGTACATGTACAAATAATTTTAGATATATAATAACTGAATAACCTAGCGCTTAGCAAATAATAGGAGTGTTATGCCACCTACAAATATTCAAACACAGAAAACGAAGAAATATCGGGAGAAAGCGGACTAAACAATAATTTTTTAAGTACAGATACGTATCTTTTAAAATTTTACTATAGATGTAAATGTGAGTAGAAAATATATGAAAATAGTAGTTAAAATAGCAAAATAATGTGTGCCTTATTTGAGTCAAATTTAAACAATAACAATGAATAAAGAATATATCAGGAATTTTATTTTTGATATTATTTTTATTTTATATTTTTTACTATATTTATTTATGAATACTACAGCGTGTTCTCAAAATTGTAGACACCTACATCGGACGATAAAAAAATTGTATGAAGGAATTAGGGCTCGAGACCAAAATATGAGTATAAATGATGCGGTTGAAATATGTTCATTACAAAAAATGTATGTGAGTAGTGTATATCGTGCAATAAAGAATGGTAAAAAGAATATACAACTGCAAAACAGAAACTCATGAGGTAGAAGATAGAGATTGATAATACAAAATAAGGGAACAATTCATGGATGGTATTTTAGAAATGAGCTTCCAATTGAAAAAGTTCAGTCACAGAATGAAACTTTGCCTAGAAAGGTGCGTGACATGAATTTTCGTTTTATAAAATGAAATAGGAAGAATTTACTGATAGAAAATGTCGAAATAGTGACATGACAAGGACACTATTACTTATAGATTATATAAACTCTGACGGAACATGGATAAATAAAGACCATATATTGTGACAAAAGTATGACACTGTTTTGCCACATATGGAATCTTGTGCTGTCGTGGTTGTATAGATAATGCATCCTATAATAAATTGGTTCCTAGCACACCAGAATAAGTTTTCAACTGTCAGAATCAGCACACTGTATCTAAAACAAAGCATTTTCAATGTTACGTGCGCATTGTAAAATGCAATGGGCGTGTGTGTGACGGTTGGAAACTGTTCTACAAACAGGCCTAACTGTTAACGTGTGACCGTTATAGTGACAGTGTTTGTAACTGGTAATGTATATAAATAGTGCAGTGTGTTATGTATTAAAGTGTGATAGCTGCGGAGTGCGCATCAGGTAAGTGGGTGGTGGTAGGCCATTGCCATCTAAAAAGACGGCATTCTACGGGTGAGCATAAACTTTTTAAAGTAAACTATTATAGTGTTAGGTTCACTCAATATCAACCTATTTTTGGTAATTTAAACCCTTCTCAAGTGGCACGTCTATGGAATCTTTTCCCCTGCAACCCTTATCTCCCATAATCATCTAAGTGATGTGAATGGTTCACTCTTTATCACTGAGTAAAGGATATACAATTCCGTTACTTAATGACTGTAGGCAGCAGTTCTTGGACCTTCTGCCCTCTGGATGTCATAAAGATACAGTTGAATTTCATGCAATATACGCCACACTGTTGAATGCACAGCATTCAATGTTTGCTATTTAAAGGATACAATTTCTCAATAATTCCAAATTTTAAACTTTAAAGTGAAGTGAGTATTCCTATCGTATAACGAACGACAAAAATTTGGAAATTAGCCATTTATCTTGTTCTCCAACCAGAGGATGATCAAGTTTAGGGCAAAAATCAAATTTACCCGATTACTTGAAAATGAGCTACTTTCCTCAAATTTTGTAGGTACTTATTATTTAGTATTTAGGGTGTGTCATCTCGTGAACTAAAAACTGGAATTAAATTATAACTAGTGGTGTAATATGAGGAGTGATACAACACCCCTTGAAAAAAGTATTTGATACGTCACTGGACAGGGTAAAAAAAAACAAGAGATTTTTGGAACGTCCAATCTCTTTACTGCATAAAAGGACTCTAGTAAAAAATTCGTTGAACATTCTGTTTTCCTGGATAAATACTTTTCTGACAACCATATATTATATGTAAAATTAAATATCCAGGCAAGCTGACTTTAAAACAACTGCTGCCTAATGTCAAAGTAAAATCATTATTAAAAATGTCACAAATACTGTTTGCGGTAGCTGGTTTAAATTTTTTACTTGAACTTAACCCACCCTGTATATAGTTAACCCCCCCCCCCTCCATTACCAGCACCCTCATTCTTATTTTATTATCTACAAGCCTATGCCAGAAAACGACCACATCAATACCTTATTAATTTATTTTTACTACATCTATTGTAGGAATTTTTGTGTCAAATATGTAAAAATTGTTAATTAGATACCCATCTTTTCAAATGTACATATTTATTTTTAAATGTATGGCACTTCTAGTAAATATAATTAATTTAGACAATAAATAACTATAGCATTGAACAAGTCCTAAAATACAGAGTGTTCAGTGTCTATAGTTGGCCGAATAAAAATTAAGAACGAAATTTGTATATCACTGTATAGAATTCTCCATGACATTTAAAAAATAATAATTTACAGGTCAAGATATATCTGACCTGTAAATTATTACCTGAAACATCTTCGTCACTACGTCATATCTGACGGTAAATTTGAATAGTTGTTTTGTGTTATTTTTAACTTTGTTAATTGTTTTAAGCCTAATTTAAACAAAAAATATATGAAAAATATTTTTATGTTCAGAACTTTTTCAAATTCATTTGAATGATCATTAAATGTGTGACTAGAACATCTAAATTGAAGAGGAAAGGTGCAAGAAATAGAGCATCACTGTAAATAAAAATTATAGATTTTTGTATTTACACTGTTTTCCACTTTTCATGGAGCCTGTAACTCTCTTACTTGTTATTCAATTGTCCTGAACTTTTGGCAGCTTATACATACTTATAAAGTAACAATTTTGACATTATGAGATATTAATTTAGACATAGGCGTCACATGTAGGATAAGAAGGGGGTTAGTTTTTCGAAAAATGTTTTTTTTACGTACGTGGGACGCTTATGACTAAATTAACACCTCAGTGTCAATAGTTATAAGCTGCCAAAAATTCAGAACAATTGAATAACAAGCGAGTTACAGGGGGCGTATAATAGAAAATCATGAATTGTTGAAGATGGCGAAAATTAAGCTAAAACAGGGTAAAATAATGTTATAATACGTACAATGGTTTGTAATAATAATGTCACTCTTTAAAACGAATTTTGCTATTTCTTTTGAACTGGCTGACATATTTGTAATCAAATCTACTTTCAACTTTTAATATTAGTTCTTAATTGTTTTACTCACCAATAGAGATTTAATAAAATTTCTACTCAGAACTTCCAGAAGATCAAAACTGTTTTGAGGGAGTGTCATTATTATTGCAAAAGCATGTACATACATAGACTCTTTCCGTTTTGCATTCTGTATAGAATGTAGTCCTAATTGGAAAGTCGGGTCAGTTATTTTTAAAAATATATATTTTTAAGGAAAAATGCCAACCTCTGCTTACAGTTAACCAGTACATTATTTATAGTGACGGATGAAGACAAGTGAGCCCGTCCGAAAATTTAATTCACGCTAGTGACAACAGACTTCCTTCGAATAATAAGATAAATTTCAGATAATGACGTCCTAAATATTTAATAAACAAAATAGAAAAGACACAATTTAAACAATTAATCTAGACACTGGTGTACTCGCTTCTGTACGCGGTTCCTCGTTCCTCTTCAGTGTTCGTTGAACTCTGAAAAACTACCTTGCTCACTACTTTACCGCTCAAAAATATTGAAATAAAATATTTCTTAAACATGATTAACGGCAATTTGAAGTTCGTGTCTTGGGTGATATTCTCAGCATTTGTCTATACCTACCAGGTCAAGGTATTGGCTTATATGGCAGAAGATATTAACATGGATTTGAGATTTATAAAAATCTGTAACAAGACGTCGCCCATAAGCATACGTGAGTATTTCCATTAAGTACAGGTACATAATTTTAATTTATTTGTCATTTTTGTTTATTTCTAAGAGAAATAAAAGAGACGTTAATAGCTGTACAGTGTTTTGAAAAAAAGACGCTATTACTTGGATTAATAAGCTTTAAGAATTTTTACCAAAGCTAAAAACTTCGACGTATAGGAAATTTTAACACATTGAATTGTTTTTGGACAAATATATACGATGTTTTTAATAACAAAAATAACAATTTTAAATAAATAAAAAAAAATTTTTACTAATTATATTTATTTTTGCTGTAGTCCGGGTTGTCAAATTTGGTACATGATTTAGGATTATTATTGATTTTCTTTTACTATGAGTTCAAGTAAAATCAAACACTACAAAAGGTGTTCATGGAGAGTGCGTCACCTTAAAATTATACCAAACTCTTTTTCCATTGATCGATGATATGCCGCGCAAAATTGAATTTAAAACACTTTCTTACTCTTGCAAATTTTAAAAAACTAAGGTTTTCAAGAAAAAATGCATTCATTAAAACATGATTTTAATAGTGTTCATTAGAAGAACTCAAAAAGTCACTAGTAGGCTTTGTCTTTAAAATTCGACAATTGTAATAAAACTATATAAAATAAAATAAATGTAAAAGAATAAAATTAAAACTAAAAAAATTGTTCATAATGAGCACCATTTTATTTGAACCACAAATTTACTCTACGCCGAAAATTGAAATTTACTGTCTAATAAATGATGACTAGGATTTCTTACGTTAGAATTCGTAATATGATTCTACATATCTTTTATTATCGACTGGCGAGGAACAAACAACATCCTTCAAATTTCCCCAAAGAAAATAATCATATTTTTTGAGGTCTGGTGATCGTGGTGGCCAATTTTGAGAACAATTATTTCCTATAGTTTTACCATTGGAAGCTTAAAATTCACAAAGTCTCTAACAGTAGCACTAAAATGAGGCGATGCTCCATATCATGCATAAACTAAAACGCTGCAACGCTGAATCTTTGATTAAATCATCATCAGTATCAGAGTATTTTGCAGAAATTTCAAATAACTTCGATTTGGCAAAATAACTGGTCCAGTCAAATAACGATCAATAATACTGGCCTAAACTCGCGTTGGAAATGTTTGAGTTATTGCATTGGGGTTTACACCGGAATGTTCATGAAAGTTCTGAACATTTGTTATTCCTCTACAAGTGAACGAGCCTCAAAAGAATTTTTTTGTGAAAATTATTATCCCAATGCAAGATAAACTCGCAAAATGTCACTGGTCGATCCAACTCTTGAGATAATAGTTTTTGAATGTGATATGAATGTAGTAGATTACATTCAAGAATCCGGTGTACAGATTACAGAATTTGATAATCTATTTTTTCAAGATTAGTACTTATTTGCGGTTCATCTTCAACTGTTTGCAAAATATTTTCTTCATCTTGTACCCTTATTACAGTAGGACGTTCTTGGATATTATGGAAAAACTTTCCCATTTCTAGAGCTAGTATTTCAACATTAGAAAATATTTCTCTTCGAGAATCACTCGATTTGGAAATTCGTACGATATTCTTCCACATTTCTACAGTTTCGTTCACAGAAACCTAGCACAAGTAAATGTAAATTTTCCAGCCATTTTCAGCAGCAAACAGTAGCAGAAATAAAATAGTTTTATTACTGACTGTCAAATTTTAAAGACTACAATACTGACTTTTTGATTTCTTCTAATAAACACTATCAAATTAATTATTGTTAATTAATGCATTTTTTCTTGAAAATCTTAAAGTTCTTTAAAATTTAAAAGAATAAAAAAGAGTTTTAAATTCTGCGCGGGGTATTATCATTCTTTTTAAATTGTTACCGGACTTATAATACTAGGCGATGTTTTTGTTTTGTTTACAATACATGCACTAATCGGAAGTTTATCGCTTTTGTCTAGGCTAGGTTTTAGGCGTCAAGCACAAAATAATTTTATAGATAACCCACGAAAATGAGACCCCGCATGCATTTCCAAATGCAATAAAATTAATTTGTCACCAAATTCGATTGAGTCATCGAAAAGGTTATACAAACTGACGCGAAATTATCTGAAACTACAAAAAGTATAATAACAAATTATTTCATAATTTCGATGTTCAAAGAGTTGATATTCAATTAATTGTTTATGAACGCCAATGAATAACAATAAAATAATGAGTAATAACGAAGACAATTAAAACAGAACGTCCCGTATACCAGTGCGTCCCTAAAGCCACGCACTCAAATAATAATTTAATATACAGTATGCGCCAAATGTATGGAATAAATTCAATAAAAACGATTATTTTTTGGGAAAAATCCTCGAACAGGTCGATTTTTAATTTAAAAAATACATATTTTAGCGTAAAATGCGAATTTCAAATGTCATATTTGTTTTCGAGTAATGACGTCATCGATTTTTTTTTAAATGGCAACACCATATTTTTTTCCTTGATTCTGAAAGATCGTTTAATTCTCTATCAGACAGTACTAAAATTTTGCCCTCTTACATAGGAAAGTTTTCGAGTAAATGACGATTGACGAAAGAATTTTATTACCTAAATAAGATGAAAATTATACCAGTGATATTACCACAATAAAATATGACAACACTGTGGATATTAAGTGGCATATATCTGTTATAGTAGTTGCTTACGAAGCATCTTAATCTTAACAAATCTTAATTAAAAATATATACAATATAAATAGGTGAAATGACATCAATAATATGGATATACTTACTTTCTGACAATTTTATATACAGTTGGTTGTTAAATTCATCAATATAGAATACATTTTTTTTATTAAATTTCCAGCAGCATAGGAAATATAAGGTTAACTGAGTGCGGGTCAAAAAACCCACCCAATGTGCTTTTACTCACACCTAAATCACCTGCTAAGAGTCTGATAGTGGAATGCGGGTTTTCATGAAGGGTCATCTTCATTTAGTATACTTGGTCGACCAGATCTGGGCAGATCTTTAAAGTGACCATGGTTTCGAAACTTTGCTTAAGTTTGGCTTGCAGTGGATCAATTTATTAGTGGACGATTCGGATGTGTTTCATTAAATAAAACACAAACTTCCTCACGAGTACGAATTCTATCATCATACCAGATCATCATGAGAATTTCAATCCAATCCGTTTCACTTAAATAAATGTTTTTACAAAACGAAAACAAGTTAATTAATAAAAAAATACTTAATACTTTAAGAAAGAACCAGTTAAAATGGATTCACTCATACAATATTAGCAAACTGTTTAAAATTGATTGCCGGTAAAAAATGCAAGAGCACATTCAGACAGATAAAATTAAAAAAGCATCAAATAAATTATGAGAAAAACTGGTATTTGTAAATAATTTGGGAATTGTTGCCCACCCTCCCAGCTAACAATTTCCTGTGCTATAAAAATCGTAAGAACGTTTCCAGAGCAAATTTTATAGAGCAATGTTTGTTCTAAGAACATTTTCAAAAAGTTCTTACAACACTTATATCATAAAAATGGGCACCGTTCTATAGAACCTTTTAGTTCTTTAAGCGGTTCTGTAAGGTTTGTAGGAAATACTTATAGAATTGTTGAATAAACGTTTTCACAGGTCTTAAAGAATTTTTATAACACAGTTACAAAGCAATCTCATAAAAATTCTATAGCACTTCGTTATACAATTTTTGTGTTGCATGGTGTTCTATTTAGAGAACTTTAAAATCGTTTAATTATATCTTCTAAAAACAAAATGTTTCTGTATCGCACATGTTAGAAATAATATGGATGGGCCAATAAGAACTAATAAGATGGACCTAATCAGCCTGCATAGGAGTACTCATATTACGAATTTGCTTAGTTGGTTTGTCCATCAGGGAGCAGTACATTTTAATGCGGAAAAAGTTTTATCTTGAAATATGTAGTAAATAATGGTAATTTTTTGACCCGCCCTGTTAACCTTATATTTCCTATGCTGCTGGAAATTTAATAAAAAAAAAATGTATTCTATATTGATGAATTTAAAAACCAACTGTATATAAAATTGTCAGAAAGTAAGTATATCCATATTATTGTTATCATTTCACCTATTTATATTGTATATATTTTTAATTAAGATTTTTTTTCTTTCTTCACAACATGGCGACAGAAAGGAAGGCATTATCTTGTACTTCCAATGGATTCTCACTAATATGACATTTTTGTGTCGATTGCAATCATTATAGAGCAAATATGCTTCGTAAGCAACTACTATAACAGATCTATGCCACTTAATATCCACAGTGTTGTCATATTTTATTGTGGTATTTCAATCTTATTTAATAAATCTAATAATATTCTTTAACTTCAACATCTAGAAGTGCAAATGGATAAGGTTTGGAATGGCCTAAATTAAATGTTACTAAATTTCTATAAGAAAATCAATTTCTATTAGCAATCAAATAAATCTTATATTATAGACAAAACGGCTTTTCTTACTTATTTACTCTATAATGATTTTATAACAACTGTATTATTATTCTCTATAACTGCTTTAAAGAGCTTTTTCTCTTAAGTTCGATAGTAGCTCCCATATTTGTAATTTGTTTTCCGCAGCAAATTTGTAACTTAACAACGCCTTATACAATAGTTCTATAATTAAATTATAAGCGACATTACGGAATAATTTTATAAGTGTCACAGGAGATGGTATAATTCTATAAAGCAGTATTTTGCATCGGTTTTACAGGAATTTGTTTCTATAAGCACCGTTGCTGTAAAATTGTGTTATTGTACACACTTATAGGGCTACATTAGCAGTTATGTTATAAATGCTCTATAAATTATGCTCTAAGAACGTTCTTGCAACAAATTTAAAAAACAATTCAATTTCTGAAGGCAAAATAGTCTCATGTGCCACATTAATGCAACAATTTAGTATTCTAAATACAACTATAAAATATTAACAGAATATAAAACTCCTATTACTCTAAATTTATAGAACTACTTTGCTAGCTGGGCTGTCACAATTAGGAGCAACTTGTACTACATTTTTGGAAACAGCTTAGCTAGGGTAATCGGGAAATTGGAAAAAAATGTGATGACGTTATTACTCGAAGGCAGGTCACCCGGTATATTAGATTATTATTTGAAAAAAAGTAAATTAAAATAAAATCCTTTGCTTAGATACTATGAATGAAGTTCTGGTGAACAAAAAACTAATTAAGGGTGAGTCCAGCTCGTTCAAATGCTTCTTACATTGTCTTTTCGCGAAATACGGTTGGATGGACGAAGAAGGAGGCTTCCTCTTGCATGACATCAAGGCAACTTTGGAACAAGCGGACGTAGAAATAGCCAGTCTGGAGTACATCATATATAAATGTACAGCCCTAGAATCTGTGGACAGGTGTGAAAGATCCTATATGTTCACAGAATGTTTCTGGGAAAAAATGTCAGAGGTGGGTTCACACGAAAAATTTTAAGTTTAAATATTTTTAAATACAAAATTGGTAGAACAAAAGTATCCAGGTCGTCCAATCAATCACACCACTGTAAGCAAAAGTGCCAAGAAATTTTCAAATTATAAACCACTTAAAACAAAAAAGAGTTAAATTAAATGTTCAAAATGCCATCCATTGGTTTCTTGACAATACGCAAACCTATACAGTGCTTCCGAAAAGTAACGAATAAATTCTTTATTTTTGAAATTAAGTAGTTTTCAAAAAAATCCTCTGGCACATCGATTTTGTTTTTAAAAAAGGCACTTTTTGACATACGACCCATATTTGTGACGTCATCTTTGTTCGAGATATGACGTCATCCACAATTTTTTTAAATAGCAACCCCCAATTTTGACCATGCCATTTGAAAGAGCGTACCATTCTACATACATGCATCATGAAACATTATGGTGTTACATAACAAAAATTTCAAGAAAATAATGTTTGAAGATTTTAAAATTTAATTTTCACAATATACTGTGCACCTCCCCATTATGCAACACCCGTGCTTATTTAGATGAGCTGTTCCCGAATCGTTGGATAGGGAGAAGGGCGCCGATTGAGTGGCCAGCCAGATCGCCTGAGTTGACACCCCTAGATTATTTCTTGTGGGGATACTTAAAAATCAATGTATACGTTACTAGACCGGTTAATTTGGAAGATTTAAAAGCAAGAATTCGTCAGGAGGGAATTCGTTAGTCGATTTTTTACATAATCATTATCATTTTCAGTATTGTGAAAATTAAATTTTAAAATCTTTAAACATTATATTCTTGAAATTTTTGTTATGTAACATCATAATTTTTCATGATGTAAGTAGGTATGTAGAATGACACGCTCATTCAATTGGCATGGTCAAAATTGGGGGTTGCTATTTAAAAAAATTGTCGATGACGTCATATCTCGAACAAAGATGACGTCACAAATGTGGGTCGTATGTCAAAAAGTGTCTTTTTTAAAAACAAAATCGACGTGCCAGAGGATTTTTTTCGAAAACTTCTCGATTTCAAAAATAATGAATGTATTCGTTACTTTTCGAAAGCACTGTCGTATACAGGGTAGGCAAATTTAGATATTTTTATAGAGTCCAGTGACATGCCTAATATTTTTGTAACTATTAATTTTTGAGTTATCTACAGTTATGTTTTTTAAATACAAACCATAGGTGACTATGGGTCAATTAAAATCGTTTTTTGGTAATTATTTACAACACCGTAAAACTCTCCAATCTTAACAAAAAAATTCCTACCCGCCTATTTTCGAGGATGCTGATCACGAATCTGAAGTCAGATTTAGGCACTCGCATGTAATTTTCGAAAAACATTTTTTCAAAATTGTAACCTCTGTATACTTACATTAGTCGTTGAACTTGCAATATAACACTTCGCCTTTTTCATTTCATGACGTCACACTGTTGTCAAAATATATAGGGGTTATATTGCAACTTCAACCTAATGTAACGTATACGTAGAGGTTACAATTTTGAAAACTATTTTTTTCGAAAACAACATGCGAGCGCCGAAATCTGACTACAGATTCATGATCAGCACCCTCGAAAATAGTAGGATTTTTTTTGTTAAGTTTGGAGAGTTTTACGCTGTTGTAAATAATTACCAGTTTTTTTTCTCCCCGTATACATGAAAACTAGTTTGAAAAATGCTCAACTAAAAATTAAAATTGACGGGTCGAGAGCGATTTTCCAAAAAACGAACATTTGATTTTGTACGTATTAAAATTTACGGAGTCACATTTGAATCCTTCCACCTAATTTTCTTATTTGCAGCTTTATTTTTTTTTTCTTATTTCAGCAACAACCTAGCGAAGATCAATTGTTCTACAGCATAGAAGATTATAAGTAATTTATATCTTAAATTAATTTATATACTTAGTTATTTTAAATAAACTATTACTTAAAGGCATATTGTTTTATTTTGCTACTAACTCATATAATACGAAATATTTATTTAACAATCTACATTTATAATGTAATGTATTTAATTCTCTTACACATAGGGAATCAGCTGCATTATAATTGCAACATAAACAAACAATGAAAATTCGCACTTGATATGTCTTTATCAATATAGTACGGAACCAACAGTTGAATGAACTTTTGATAATAAAAGGAATATGAGGTAAAGTATTACCGAACACATGACACATGAATAAGCTGAATAAAAATAGTAGATACTCATTAGTTCATTAGGTCACTCCATATATGTTTACAGATGTTTTTCTCTTCATGTAACTTTTCCATTTAATGTTTTTTTATTCACACTTTCAACTGTATCTGAACTAAAAGCATTGTTAATTTTGACATATAAAATAAATTTCCTAATATTTATTGTTTTATTTTTTTTTAGTATTTATAAACATAGTAATAAAATATATTACCCAATGAAGAAAGTGCGATAGATGCTTGAAAATTGCAAAATAAGCATTAGCATTATTCGTAAATAGTTCATACAGACAAAGATATTTTACACAAAAAAAAAAATGTTCAACAAAAAGGCTGTGTGTTGGTGCCTCACATTTGTAATGGTAAGTTTAGTTGTTTAACTAGATATATATAGGTAGGTATAAAATTTTTCAGTTAACTATTCAAAAGATCTGGTATAAGAAATCTCTTAAAATGTTTTGTATTTAACTTTTTTTGCTTTTGTAGATTTGTATTATCGTCAGCTGCGACATATCGACGAACACCATACATCGAAAGGCGAATTTGTACAATTTGAAAAATACAGCGGATCCGTATCAATTAGTAGAATCATTAAGGAGGCAGATTCTTGCCAAAGAGGAACAACTGGTGAAAACTGAACAGATAAATAAAAATTTTGAGAAGATGCTACAGCTGGTGAATATTTTGGGGCAGGTCGATTCTTTCCTCACCGATAGAACTAGGACCATGATCAAGAAATTGGCGATGCTTGCGGATGCGGATGTTGAAAAAGAAAATATTCAATAACAGAAGGGGAAGTACCACTTTCGATTACATATGTGACCCTTTGTTATTAGTTGCTGTATAAGAAGTTGCCTATATTACACTATTTTAAGAACGAATTTGTAATTATAATTCTAACAACTTTACTCGCAGGGGGATCTACAAGTGTATTTATAAAATAAATCTAATTAGATTTGTCTGGAGTATGTAAAAATTAAAGATCTTTACAACATTTCGTTTCATTTTATTTAGATTTTGTTCAGTTACTTTTATTTACCTTATATTGGCAGCCATTTTTGTCGACTTTTCAAATTTTAAATTGTTTGTTAACGAAAATGCTAACCTAAAAAGTGTAGTGAACATTCACATTAAATAATTATTAGTTTAAATGCATCACATAAGTATCATTCCGTTATATTTAAGTGTATTCACAGTCTTTTGTAAATTCGAGTCTCCCAAATGTCTTTTTTTCCTTCGCCGGTTTTGGTTAGACTTCAAGAACTGAAACTGTGGCAAGGTAATTATGACAGTTTGTTGCAAAACAAATCTAAAGAAGGCACAAATCCATCAGATTTTGAAACTATTGAGGGACTATCAGCTCTAGACAGCACGGTCTCTAGTCCTCTGTCTTCACCTGAACGGAACAAATCGATAGATTGGGATAAAAAAACCATATCACCTAGCAAACCGTTTGAACAATTGTTGGAAGAAAAACTAGCTCAAGATAAGCCTGTTCAAGTTCAGGCAAAGCCTAAACGCCCGTTTTTGAAAAAAGGTTCTGGTTTAACGCGGTATAGATTAAACCAGCAGTCTCTACCACCACGAAGAAGAACACAGAGCAAAACCTCTATTCAAAGAATTAAGCAAAACGAACAGAAAATTAAAAAAAAGTACCCAAGCGAGATAGTACCTCTAAAAAGTTGCTTAAAATCTCCTACAAGACAGAGAGAGGAAGAATCTGAACTTACTCCGTTAAAAATGCCAGATCTGGCTATAAAACCTAAAGCTACGTGGCATAAAGTATTAGAAGAGGAAAATTTTAGTATGGCAGAAAAAACTAAGGGGCAGTGCAGTAAATTAGCAGATAGTTATAAAGCGTACCAAAACAGTTTTAATTCACACATTATTGGAAAAATCCAAGATTTTAGTTTGAGACAATTATTACCGCTGAGTCCTCGAAAAAGTATTATTCATAAAAGATACTCAGACCTGTAAGTAGTAACTATTAATCGTGTATAAAATAACATTTTTTAATTTATTTAGAATAACAACAATTCCTGAGGTTGAATCTGAATCTGCATCTTGCGACGATCAATCGGTTGAGAGCGATTTACGTGTATTTGAAGCCTTAGAAGAACGAGTGGAACACAGTAGCTTCTCCTCAACGAACTCCAGTATCATGAGATTACTTTCCAGTACTCCAAATAAAGTGAAAAAGTTGCCAAGTGGAGGTTCTATCTTGAACGAGCCGAAGGTCATGGAAAATGAAAGAATACCATCAGGTTACCACGTCCAGGGTTATCATAACTCACTTTTACAGCAGAAATTAAACGAAGTAAATATGAGAACGGATGTTTTGCACGACTTTTTGAAAAATCTGAGGAAAATCGGAAACAACAAAAGGACGAGTATCAGCTCTGCAGAGTCTGGTCGGTATTCATTAACTTATATGTGGAACAAAAGCATTTTCATTCATGTTTTTTCAGTTCTTGAAAGATCTCCCGAAACTAGTTTTTCAGACGAAGAGAAGTGGTCTACTAATACGGACATGGATAGATTATCGCATTCGAGTAGCTTTACCGATACATTTAGAGCTAGCGCCAAACAGAAAGTCGATGTGGCTGTTAATACCAGCTTGGAAGAAATAGACGAGTGTACGAAAAGCGAAAGATGTCACAACTGCGACGAATTGCAGACCAAATTGGAGAAAGTCAGTAAACAGTTGCCCGACATACAAGCGGAGAAGGCGCGAGTGTGCGATTTTGCCAAGGAACTGGAAGTGAAAAGGGACCAACTGTTTAAAGACATGGAGAAAATGAAAGAGAAGCACGAAAGAGTGATAGCGGAATTGAAAGAGGAGCTGGATAACGAGAAGAGACGGTTTACTCGAGAGAAGATGGTGTTTGACATGTAAGTTAATGAAACTCATGCTTTTTTAAACCAAAAAAAGTTATTCCAGTTTTTTTTATATATCAAATTCTTTTGATTTGACTGGTATTTTTTAAGAAAATGTATTACTTGAGACTTTAAACTCTCAGGGTGTAATTTGAATATGGCTACCATTGATCTTTAAAAATGCTTAAAATAAGTTTGTTTTTTTTTAAATCCTTTCGTGAAAATTAAACTTTTCCCAAAATTTTGTACTGGCCTGCTGGATAGCTAATTTGAGTCACTTGTACCAGCCGTGGTGCATACACACTTGAGAGCTGCGCGGTGCTTTGATGTCAAGTCTCAAAATTTAAGAGAAAAACAGGGAATGTTGTTATTAAAAAGTAAGTTTCCACATCACCTGTGAGATACAGCTGCACATACACTAAAATATACAGGGTGTTCAGAATCTCCGTGCAGAAAATTTTGAGGGTGATAATATTTTCTCCAAAAGTCAATATTAGCGGTCATACGTAACCGCAAAGTTATTTTTTTAAATTTGTGTTCTGGCTATAACTTTTTTAATACTGGAACGATTTTGTTCAAATTTGGCACATATGTTATTTTTTTTAGACGCAGTTTTAGGTAAAATATTTCTAAAATTGCAGCACCCTAAAGGGCACAAAGGGTTTGGCTTTAATTTTTTTAAGATTTTGATGGCACTACTTTAAAAAATGAAAGTTTATCTAAAAATTTGATGCCCTTGTTTGAAATCAAAAAATCAACAGCTGTCATTCAATTGTTTTCAAAGTACATTTGGCTTATATCAAATGAAATGAGATTCATCAGTATGTTCATAAAAATTAAATGTTAATTTTCTTCACAATGGTTGGATTTTTTGACTTCAGACAAGTATCAAATTTTTAGATAAACTTTCATTTTCTAAGGAAATGCCATCAAAATCTTAACCTTTTGGGGTGCTGCAATTTTGAAAATATTTTACCTAAAACTGCGTCTCTACTAGTGTGCCAAATTTGAAAAAAAATGTTACAGTATTAAATAAAGTTATAGGCAAAAAAAAAAACAAATTAAAAAAATAACTGGGATTACGTAGCTTCGTTAATATTGATTTTTCAAGAAAATGTTACATGCACTAGCTTTTTGTGTAGTATTACCCTATAAATTTATATTACTTACACTGCACGAGATACTTCACTAAATATCACTTGAAATTTTACTATAAAATTAAAAGTAACACAACATTGCACTACAAATATTATATGCTTTACACAAAAAGTCGATATTTGGCTGTCCTCATTTTGCAAATTTAATGCTGGTAGTTTGTTTTTTGCCTGTCACATCATAGCAAGTGTTCATCTAAATTCTATTACTCTAATATCGCTGATACAACCTTTAAAATAGCATGTCATAAAGCAGCAAATCATTTTTGTAATAGTTACTTATTGTGAGTGCTTTGGGCAGCGTTTTATTCATGCAAGAATTTTCTTTAGTGAATCAAACATGACTAAAACACAAATGCTATACGTTTTATCGACGATCACAAGCTCTGGTTAGTCGAGTTTAATTAAGAAAACAACATTTCTAAACGTCAACAAGACTCGGTTAGAATCGGAGTGTCATGACGAGACGCATTTGTGGTGGTTTGATTATTTTTGCGTTTTGTTTTGTTGGAAAAGCTGGTGAAAATGGAAGATGTTGTCTGGATTTCTCAAAATTTAAATGTATTGTATGAATTATTCTTCCATTTTAGTAACACTGAAATAGGACTTCTTATTTCACTAGTGAAATAAAACCAATTTTATTTTTGTTGTGAAGAAAATGTAGATTTTTATGGCTCTAAATGATGAATAAAATGTTAATGATAGTGAATAAAATCATTCTTCATTTCAGTTATGCTTTCTGCTGTGCCATTAGTTTAATACATTTAATTTAAAAAGGTAAAACGGGCACTACTGATAAACATGCTGCTACAAGTTTGAGTACTGCTTAGTGGTGGTGTAGACAATAAATGCAGTTTGAAAAACAAATCATGACTATTCATATAATTAAAAAATAATAATTTCCTATTAATATTCTGTATATACTCGGGACAAGAATTCAGATGACTTACATCATACGAACAAACAAATAATTTATTATATTTTTATCAAAATATTTAAGAAACTGCAACTGATAGTAATAATACTATATACTACACTAAAAGTTTACGTTATATATTGCACTAAATTGCAAAAAATGATTGGTTTTAACGTGACCATATATCGTAAATTACGTTACGTTATTGTTACGTTAAAACAAATTGCGAGTATACCTAATTTTTTCGTATAATGCGTGTAGCGTATAGGCAGTCCTAAATTGCAGAGCGTTTATTCGAATCTCAAAAGTAGTAGAAACGTTGCACAATTTAGTGTTAAAACAAATGCCACTAAAAAATTAACAAATTCCGAATACTTCCTTAAATATCAGTAAAAAAATAAATTTTGCAGTGGTTTTTATTTTATCCTGACTTTAGTTGGAAGAGATTTTTGGGAATTGTTACAATTTTTTTAATTTCTTTCATAAATGAACATTATTAAATATACTTCAGGTATATCAAAGAGTCCAAAAATCGTCTGACAAAAAAAGAGAGGGACGAGATCTCCGACCTGAAGAAAGAACTAACGGACTGCAAGGAGCTGCTAAAACTAAAAGAAACGAAGAGCGGAGCGACCCAAGCCCGCCTGCGAACCCAAATAAAACAACTGGAAAAAGAAAACATGGAGCTGAAACTCGACGTGGAAAAACTACAGAAGGAAAACTCCAAATTGAACGCTACTCACCTAATGAGGAGGCCGTCCGAAGTCAAGATGTTGCACGAGATTAACAGAAACCTCACTAAACTCACGGAAGAGACTCTGAAAAAACAGATAAATAAGACAGACACGAGTTGTAACACGGACAGTCCCGTAGACTCCAAAAAGAAACGTTGCAAAAAGTCCAAAGAGGTAGATGTCGAAAGTATCGGGCATAAAATATCAGTAAGTTGTCTCCAAATGAAAAACCGCTGATGGTGATGATTTATTTTCAGGTCAAGAAGAATTCGAATTCGAAAAATAACGCCCCCGAAAGCGATACTACGTCTGGTAGTTTTAACGAAATCTCTGGACATGAGATGACGACTTTTGCTAACTTGTCTTTGGAAAAACAATATGAGAACGTATTCGGCCAGTTCTCAAGCCTCGGAGTAAATAACAACAGTTTGAATGACTCGAAAAAAGGTAGGAGACATCAATATTTAATCATAATTACCACAAAAAAAGTTGAGAAATATATTATTTATTATCAGTTTGTTTAAAAGGTTAATTATATTGTATTTTAAGCAACAGAAATTAAAAAATATATTTTTTTCAATTTATATAGTTCTAAAGGTATATTTACACAAACTTTAAAGGAAAAAAATACTAATTTGGAACTATGCGAAAGAAAAGGCTTTATTATTGAGGTATAGGGTGTCCCAAATTAATTAAAAAATTTGTTGGTTTCATTAATATTTTCTACTTTGGTACAATTTACTTCATTGTCAGATTAATAAATTGTTTTTATCCATAAAAACAATTTGTAAATAAAAAATCTAATAAAAATGTAATAAAAATTCAATAGAAAGCAGGAAGAAAATCGTTAAAGTTGGGCCTGTTGAATCTAATATCCTCGCAGTAGTTCAAATGTTCCTCCTTCATGCTGTTCTTGAAGACGTAGATTATTAGTAGCCACGTTGAACCATTCATGCAATTCATTGATATTTTCTACTTTGGTACAACTTATCTCATTTTCAGATTTACAAATTGTTTTTGTCCATAAAAACAATGTGTACATAAAAAATCTAGTTGATGAAAAATTTAATAAATGTCCAACAGAAACCAAGAAGAAAATTGTTAAAGTTGGGCCAGTCGAATCTAATACCCTCACAGTAGTTCCAAATGTTTTCCTTCCTGCTGTTCTTGAAGACGTAGATTATTAGTAATCGTGTTGATCCATTCATGCATTTTATTGATATTTTCTACTTCGCTATAATTTACCCCATTTTTAAAATACCCCTTAAAAATAAATCTATAGGGTTTAGATCTGGTACTAGGTACTGGTCCACTTCGTCCGTAAGTTGTGAAATATTCTGTACACAAAGTGTTATACCATTTTATATACAAACGTGTATGTTCTACAAACAAAAGCAATTGAAAATGTCATTTAAACCTTTTCCATAATTTAATTCATTCAAGTTGCAGGGGGTTAAACAAGGTTAACTATGACTAAGTACAAATATTTTAAGAGATGATAAAAAAAATAAGAATTAACTGAATTGACCTTTAAAAAATTTATGAACTCATAAAGTGAAAAAAAAAAGTTTGATATATTAACCCTGGATTTATCGATGGCTATGGTCGTTTGATATTTGGAAAGTACTGCAACCAGCAACACAACTGCGACAGACAGGAAACTAAATAGTATTGGTCAATGCAAAATTTATTGTCATGATTGACCCTGTGTGTTTACGTTGTGATTTACTGTCCAGTTTTTAGTGGATATTTTTTCAATTTTAAACGCTTTATAGAAACTAAATAATAGAATTTGTGTTGGCTACAGATATTTTCCTATAATATGGTTTGCCTATGCTATGATGGTGTGTGTTTTCTAGATTTGAGGGCAAATCCAGCAGAGCTACGGCTATCAGTCAAGATTTTATAATTAAAGACTGTCGTGGATGCATTCTGAGTTTTCTTTAGTATTCCTTTTATTAAATTTTGATTTTCTTACAATAAATGGGCAATCTTGCAGACCTGTAATGATTGAAAATGTAGTTTGGCAGTTTGGAAAGAAAAACGAATGCAAAATACAGTAGCTAACCAGATTAACTGTTATCTATCAGGTATTGTTATTAATAAAAATTGTAAATTTTTTGTCTTCCACATTTGGCAGTGCTGTTAAAAACGACCGCATTGTAGTTGACAGATTGCCATCTCGGACGATCAATTCCAGAATAATTTTTTTGTTGTGTTTCCCTAAGCACATGGTTAAAATTTTTGTACTTGTGATACCTAGCGGACTGGTTCTTATAAAAATAATATTTCTTTAATATTTTTGAAAACACACACGCATCGGTAACAAAATTTGGAACAATAATTCCTAGATTTAGTTGTTTGCCAGTGTCGTAGATATAGATGCTTCAATTTCCGATGATTTTGTCATTTCTCTTACTTGAAACATTTTACATTTTTTAACCTGAAAAATGTTTCCTTAAAACTGATTCACTTCCTTCTGGAAGACGCTGTATTGAGAGAACTTTTGTAAATCGTTTATAATCATTTATTTTTTTTGGCCCAGAAAGAACCGAAACGGTTTTCGAGGACGGTTCAAAAGAGATCAAATACAGCAACGGCAACACAAAAACGATTTCTCCCGATGGAAATCTCGTGGTGGTTAAATATTACAACGGTGACATTAAGGAGACGAATTTGTCAGAAAACACATTGAAATACTATTACGCCGAAAACGCCACTTGGCATATACACTACGGCGATGGTACGGAAGTGCTGGAATACCCCAAGTAAGATGTTTCTTAAAAACATACCGTATTCATAAAAAAAGTTGATGTGGGTTTTAGTGGACAGAAAGAAACGACGTATAAAGATGGTAGGAAAGAGGTGAAATGTGTTGACGGTTCATTTCTATACCAAACCCCAGATGGTACCGAGGAAATAATGTACCCTGACGGATCGAAGATCATAAAACGTCCAGACGGAGAAAAGGTCCTGCTTTTACCGAATGGGCAGAAGGAGATCCATACTAAGGACCATAAGGTAAGATTATTTTACTTTTTTAAAGGTAATAAACTAATTCTAGTTAAAAAAAAAGTTTACTAAATTTTTAACCAATGGAGTTGTACTGGGTGTCTATTTTTGGAGTAACACCATGGGGATCTTGACTATCTTTGACAACGTAGGTGAAATTACAGCAAAATTGTAACTGAAACATTATTAAGACGCTTCTTTGTGGAGAATTAATTTAACCGTTGCAACGTTCAGGTTGGAGAAATGGCACTAAATTTTGACAGATGTGAAATATGTCATGATTTACTCTTTCGTTTTTATCAAAACACAAAATTGTCTACTTTTGCAAAGAATGCTTAGAAAGCAAAACATTCATCTACAAACACTTTGGCAGTTTAGTGAAATTTTCATTGACATCGAAGTTTATGTATATAAAGCTGTTTACAGGCCTTTTAGGCCCAGAGCTGTGTTATTCTCCTCCATTCCATTCTGGCCTTCGCCTTTCTTTTCCAATCCGTTACATTTTCCTCCCTCTCTCCATCGCTTCCTCGGTTTACCTCTTTGTTTCTTGTAGTTAGGTTTACTCCCTACTATTTTCTTAACTGCCCTTTCATCTTCCGTACGTTCTAGATGCCCTAGCCACTGCACTCTTCTGGCTTTTACAAATTCGTCTATTGTTGGTGCCTGGTACATTGCATATATTTCCTCATTATTTCTCCTTACATAGCCTTCCTCCGTCTTCTTACCCCCTAGAATTCTCCTTAAGATTTTCCTTTCCCACCTTAAAAGGTTTTCTCTTGACTTCTTATTGAGAACCCAGGTTTCACTACCATACAGCGCTGTCGATCTCAAAATTGTTTTATACATTCTAAATTTTACTCCTCTGGACAAATTTTTTGATTTCAATAAGTGGTTGACTGCTGCCGAACTTCTGTTTGCTTTTATTATTCTCCTATTTATTTCTTGTTCCTCATCACAGTTGTTATTAGCGCCCCCAAATATACATATTCTTGAAGTTCCTCAAACTCCATCTCTCCATGCTCTGTTCTCAATTTAAAATTGGTATCCTTTTTTTGTTCTCCTATTCTCAAAAGCTTACTTTTCTCTTGATTTATCTGCAATCCCACTTTACGTGCTTCCTTCATAAGTTTTCTCGTTACTTCTTCTAATTCCCTACTATCTCTAGCAATAATAGCCACGTCATCTGCATAACTTACAATTTGATGACTTTTAAACAATATGTGTCCTTCTCTGTTCAACTGACTATCTCTTATGACCTTTTCTAGTACTAAACTTTACTGTAGTCGATGAAAATTGAATCGAACTGTCAAAATTTTGCTTGGAGCTGTAGTCAAGTCAGCGTTTATCGTGCATCAGATAAATATGCACTAAATAAAAAAAAAAAAATTTGGGTTTTGCACTTTTTTTCAGAAAACACGAAGAAGAAAAGAGGAGAATTTTGATATTGTACTGATAAATTAACTCCCATATAAAAATGTGTATATAATAGTGATGTTTTTGTCACTATCACAGATAAAAACTATTCAGTTTAAATTCTCATATTTGATTGTTAATTTATCTTGTCAAAAACCACTCGAGCTTTTCCTTTTATGGATAAATTTCGTTTCTAACTCAAAATTTTGCCAATCAGTAATTTTGCTTGAAAAACCGACATTTCACAAAATTTTTCATGTCAGTTTTTCTCGTAAAATTACTGATTGGCAAAATTATTTCGTTACAAAGAGAAATTTATCCGATAAAAACAAAAGCTCTTGTGATTGGTTCTAGTTGAAAAAAGATTTTCACGTTAAAATGTTAATCTTTTATCATGACCACTGCATACCAAGTTTGAATCAAAAATATTTTTTTAACGTTGAATGCCCTTTGAAAACGGAGAGTCAGAGAAACATGTTATAGGAACAGCAAAAAAAATATGTCAAGTGTACGGTTAAGTCAACAAAATGCTGTTTTTTTAGAGACGAGAGTACCCCGACGGGACGGTGAAAATCCTGTATCCCGATGGTACCCAGGAGACGAGGTACGCATCAGGACGGATCCGAATAAAAGACGTGAATGGAGTTTTGATAATGGACTCTCAAAATCATCCCGCTCATTGAAGTATTAGTTAACTTCTTAAACTTTTGTGATATTAATGTATACTATCTAAAAAACCATTATTTATGAATGTAAGAATAGTTGGGAATTATTTTTATAGGATCTTAGCTTGTTGAATAGATATTTTTACAATTTTTACTTGCTGGTAAGTGTGCGATGCGAGAAAAGCAAAATCTTTTTTTACAGCCATTTGAAAATCAAATGTTTGCAAATGTAAGTGAGGATTTCTTGAACTAAACTGGATAGCAAATACGTAAATGTGGAGGAAACAAAAAACGGCTTCAGTTGCGTTGGTGCCACTGCCATCATGTTGTGGCACACCTTAAAATCACTTAGTTTTGTTCCATTTTTTGCATTAACAATTTCATACAATCAACACATTTTAGTGTACGATGTGATAGCAATGTTTGTTTTCAGTTACAATTAGCATTATTGTAGGTTCATCTTCAACTACAGTGTAAACTCTATAATCCGGAGGGGTTGTCTGGATAAGTGATTGGTCCCGATTACGAAATACAGTATGCGCCAAAAGTATGGAATAAATTCAATAAAAACGAAACAATTATTTTTTGGGAAAAATCCTCGAACAGGTCGATTTTTTATTTAAAAAATACATATTTTAGCGTAAAATGCGATTTTCAAATGTCATTTGTTTTCGAGTAATGACGTCATCGATTTTTTTTTAAATGGCAACACCATATTTTTTTCCTTGATTCTGAAAGATCGTTTAATTCTCTATCAGACAGTACTAAAATTTTTCTCTCTTACATAGGAAAGTTTTCGAGTAAATGACGATTGAATGTTAGAAAACGTAAATCAATTAAAATAAAGCAAAAACGTTATCAAGTTTAGTTTTTCGAATTCCATAGTTCTTTTATGGATCACGTAAGTGAAAATCTTTGCAAAGTGTCATTGTCACACCGACTTTCTAATAAGTATTGTAAGCGACATAGAAATTATTATTCAATTTAAATTATTATGGCACATTTAACTGTTACTCAAAGAATTGAAATTTTAATTCCTATCGGAATATGACTAGAACTCAGCAGGAAGTTTGCGATTTATTTAATCAAAAATGTCCTGATCGCCCTATCAGCCAATCAACAGTCAGTAAGGTAGAGTCTAAATTTAGCGAAACTGACAATGTTGTAATATTCCAAAACCTGGACGTCCAAGCATTAATGAAAATCAGAAACAGAACATTTTGATAAGTATGGTGGATAATCCTCATAATTCTTCACGATTGGTTGCATTAAACAATGAGACTAGTCAGAGCACAGTGCTACGTATCTTGAGGAAGGAAAAATATCATCCCTACAAAATTCAACTTGTGCAGGAACTCAATGAAGATGATCCCGATCGCCGCTTACACTTTTGCGAAATTCTAATGGATTTATGTCAAGGAAATAGAAATTTACACCGGCAAATACTTTTTTCAGATGAGGCCACATTTTGTCTGAATGGTGCAGTAAACCGTCAAACTTGCAGATATTGGAGTCGGGAAAATCCTCATTGGATGGCAGAGGCACATACCCAACAACCTTTGAAATTAAATGTGTGGGCTGGAATAGTTGATGACAGAATAGTAGGGTCTTTCTTCTTTGAAGGAACCCTTACAGGACAAAGATATTTAGAGTTTCTAGAAAATGACCTTCTTCCAGCCCTTGCAGTAATTTTTCCTAACGATAATGACCCTGACATTCCTGACGATACCATATGGTTTCAGCAAGACGCCGAGATTTTTTGGACAACTATTTTCCTGGGAGGTGGATCGGCAGACGCGGACCGATAGAATGGCCTGCAAGATCGCCAGATCTTACACCTCTTGACTATTTTTTATGGGGATACTTGAAGTCAAAAGTGTACATTAATAAACCACGTAATTTAGAAGAACTTCAAAATCGCATTCGGGACGAAATACGCAGAGTTACCCCAGAAATCATTCATAATGTGTAATGTCGCACTACTAAAATATTGATATCAACTTGGTTTTTTCTAATGAAATACCTATTTTATTATATTATTGGATTCTCCGCTTTTCCTGATTGCATTTATATAAGCATGTAACGCAGTGGCGTGCCAAGGTCTTCGGCCCCGCAATTTTTTTCAAGGGGCCCCCCTTTACATCAAAAAAATTAATATGCTACCTATACTGAGTGACAACGAAACTACTGTCTGCGGTGATATTTCAAATCGGTTTATAGATGGAAAAAATTTGGTGTGACCTCACCTTTATATTTTGATTTTTTTTTTCTTTTGACTTTTTGAAGAATAAGAATTATATTCCCAGAAATAATTTGATCTTCATAGATACGCGACTATTACGCGTCGCGTCACTGTAACGTTGCCACTTATTTTTGTCGTTTTGGATTCTACGTTCGACTACGTTGTCGTGTTGTCGAATTGTACCATAAAATAGGTACTGATAAGGCAAAATATATTTAATTTGATTTTGGAAAATTGTGAGGTATAGACATATTCCGCCGCTACAAAATTGATAGTTATTTTATTACTATGTAAAAGCTTGCTGGAGGTAGTCGAGGTCGAGGCTGAGCAGGGGCCCCCTGGAATCCCGGGGCCCCCCCCATTGCGGGCCCTGCGGGCCCTTTCTGCACGCCACTGATGTAACGGATTATCTTTTACTGTTTGCGAGATGATTAAGTAATTACATAATTAATTTTTTTTTTTTATTATAGAGAATACAAAGCTATATTCGAATCCAATTTATGGAGCAATTTAAAGAATACTCATTTCCTTGGTTTTCTATGCAAAACCTATCTCATTTTTCCAAATTATTTAAACAATTATGCATAATTTTTTGGTGTTGGTTTATGTAGTCTCTAGCTTCTTGTATTCTGTCTTGAATTTTTAAAATACTAGTCGGTCTATTCTTATAAACACTATTCTTTAAATAGCCCTAAAAAAATGTATCAGGTGGTGGCAAGTTTGGCCTATTCGCCGGCCATGGCTGGCGCACCATTACTTCAAGAGATCTGTTTAGATTAAAAGAGAAATTAATTATCTTGTGAATACAGTTTTTCTAAGGTCACACGTCAACTGCTTGCATATTTAAAATTTTTTCACAAATTTTTCAACTAGTTTCTTAGCAAATGACGCATATACCAAGGTAAGTGTATATTCTTTTATATATCATTACAAAATGAGAAGTGTTTTTTTTAGTTTTTAAGCCTCACAGAACAAATTATTAGGTACACAATACATTGCTGTACTAGGGTAAGTGTTGGACATGTACAAGTTGGTCACACGAAAATCGTCCCCTTTTTTTCTGTTATTTGTTGATATACAAAAAAAGGTGTGAGTTTTAACAATTGTTAATTTTTTTTTCAGAATTGCACATTTCAAAAATATATTAAACAAGACAATTATCTTTTATGATTTTCGAGATATTACGAAAGAGTGACGAAAGGTAGCACGTCGGCATATGTCACTTGCGACATGAGCTGGTTGAGATTTGGTTAATAAATATAACATAACATTTATTTTATTTTGTATTTATATGATGTTGTGTATTAACAATAAACGTGTAATATCTCAAAACTCATAAAAGATAAGTATCATATATACAGGATGAACCTTAAATAAGTACAAATATTTTAACTGCAGGTGTAGTTCGTCATATAGATGAGTCTAGTGACTGAAAATTTCTAATTACAGAGATATTAAGTTCTTTAAAAAATACCCACATTTTGAGGGTCGCTAATCAGATAGAACAGAGCACTGACGTAACGTAATAAACCAGATGATCCATTCAAGGCGAGGTTGCCATATCGTCTTTAAAATAAATATTTTTTTTAACTTAAATCTGGATAGATTGAATTAAAAAATACTTGTTTTGGTAATTATTTACATTAGCAGAAATCTTATAACTTTCTCCCCCCCTATTTTCGAGGAGGCTGAACACGAATCTAAATTTACTTTTCTGCGGTCGAGAGTAGTTTTTGGAAAATTTTTGTTTTTAACCTCTAAGTATGTATACTTACATTGCATTAGGTTGAAGTTGCAATATAATGCCTATTTATTTTGACAAATGTGACGTAATGAAATGAAGATAACAAAGAGTTATAGGTATTGCATCTTTACTAATATGTATAATGTATTTATAGAGGTTACATCTTTGTTGAAGTCCACGGTCTAATAACTACAAGGTCGGAGCCATCAGCTGGTAGCCCATGAAAACTGAGGATTTTTGTGACGTATGACACAGTCTATCTCTGTCCATCGTTCGAAAAAGACTATATTTTGTCTTTATTTAAGGGAATTCTGTGACGTCACCTGGTCCCGATAACCTCGACCATATAGTTAATAGATCGTGCTTGAAGACAAGACATTAGTGTAACACTGGCAACGCTGTAAACCACGCATTCAATCTGCAGCACTTGTGACTCATAAACATCATCTGGTCAGCGGTCCTCAACAAGCTTTTTATTGAAAAATGACGAAATTTATTTAAAATATTACATTTTTATTCCTGATTTTTTTTGAAAAAAAAAAAAATATTAATTATGTGTTCTACACATAGAAATATACTGCTTGATAAAAATATTTGTACTTATTTAAGGTTTACCCCGTATTTTTGAAAAGTTCATTTGACAGTCTTATTAGGAATTATAGCTTATATAGGTATCAGTACTTCGAAGAGAAAACAAAGGCTGTTAAATCATTTTAATGGTTAATTGTCAACAGCATCACGTGAAATTACAAAGTCTCGTTCCCAGTCTGGCATATAGCACTGTTTCGTTGAAACCGAATGTTTCTACAGTTAATTTCTAGTCTAGGTTACAAATAATCGGTTATCGTTGCCATTAACAGTTAGAGCATTTTCATAATACAGTTAACGATATGTACGAGCTGTGGTATTGTATTATTCTCCTTGCTAATTTGGCACTATATGAAAACACGTATGCCAAATATCATACCATTATCACATGTTGAAAATAAAACACATAAGTTTAATTTATTATTATAACTATATTCACTTGTATTACTTGGGTACATAATTACTAAAAATTCTTTGTATAGCGTCTAGCGCTGCTGTTTCTTTTGCGATTTGCACATTTTCTCCCCATCCTACAAAATTTAATAATTTTACAATTAATACCTTATTCATTGTAACTTTCTTACCAATCCCAAGAAGTTTTCTGTCGCTATAGAGTCCTACTTGGAAATTCGCTAAAATAGTGTTAACAGCGGATTGGTTGCACAATCTCGGTTCTATTTCGGTAATGCCTCTTTCACTTAAAAGCTTTGTAAGGTACTCGTAGGGATTTTGGGGATCCCAGATTTCATAGACGTCTTTGCCGTTCATCTGACTTATTACTATATCTTTAACAAACACCTCTGCTCTGTTGAAGTCTTGGGAGCGTTTCAAGGCTGCTACCACTGCTTTGAACGTATTCGACAGTGTCTCTTTTGTGACTGGGAACTCCTAAATACAAATATTTAATACTTTAGTACTTTAATAGCGAACTCATGGCACAAAGAAGACTTACAGTAGTTAGAACAAGATCTTTAAGTCCTATGTGACTTCCAACGTACGAGAGCAATTCTTCAGATGTTAAATAATTATGAACGGCATTCACAATATCGTCAGGATATAATTTTTTATATTCCTCGCTGATCACTCTTGATATTATTTCTTTACCTTCCTGAATCAACTCGTAGTTCTCTATCTTCTCTGGAAGTGGGAGACCTTAAAAAATATGTTCATAACCTATTTGTGTCGTCAACACAATGAAATTTTATTAAAGAACAATATTGACTACCTTTTTCTTTGGCAGCGAATTCTTGCATGTTGACATATTCTCTCTGTGTCAGAGCCCTTTTTAATAAATCTTTGTCAAATTCTTCACCTAATCGTTTCGCAAATGCATAAATTTCTGCATTGTAATTCCATTCTAAGTACGTAGACCTAGGTTTTTCTGGTTCGGGACCTATTGAGTTCCTTCTCCTTTTTAATTCCCTCAAGGTGGGGCTAACCCATCTTTTCATATTACGAGTGTCTGAAACAATATTAAATGTATACACAGAAAATGAAAAGTAGAAACTGTACCATATATTCTAAAATTGTTAAAATTTTGATTGACACAGCGCCGTAGCAATAATAATGGTAATCCGCACAGGGACATCGTTATATTTTCCGAAGTTTCAAAGTTTAACTAATATAACATAACCTGTATTTTTAAGGTTATGTGTAATGCGTAATTTTCTTCTTCTAAATTGATAGTTTGACACAAGGGTATTCGGCAAGTTTCTCACTTTATAGAATTATCGTCTGCTAAATTCATACACTTATAAAATAGTTTATAAGGTTTATGGCTAAATCGCCTCTTATAGCATAGCTGTTGCAAAATAATTCTGCAGGTCTAAATAGTCTTTCGACTTTGTCAAGAATTTGAAGGGCTCAGAATTTTCTGAAATAATTCCCCCCTAGACTATATCGCCTATGGCAAATCCAAAACTCCATAGGCCTCGAGGTTTTGAAGAAACTAATGTTTTTTTTTCGACAACGGAGGCACTTACACAAAAACGGACCACCCCAGCGTGTTCAGCGCCCCCAAATGCATACAGAGCCGCCCTCAAATCGCAAATTTATTTTTTGAAAATATCATGAAAAGTTCAAAGACTATAGTCTTTCGATTTTGACAAAAATTTGAAGCGCTCAGAATATTCTGAAATAATGCCCCCAGACTATATCGCCCATGGCAAATTCAAAACTAAACTCCGTTCCCCTCCAGGCCTCGTGGTTTTCGAGAAATTAATGTTTTTTCGACAACGGAGGCACTTACACAAAAACGGACCACCCCAGCGTGTTCAGCGCCCCCAAATGCATACAGAGCCGCCCTAAATTCGCAAATTTATTTTTTGAAAATATCATGAAAAGTTCAAAGACTATAGTCTTTCGATTTTGACAAAAATTTGAAGCACTCAGAATATTCTGAAATAATTCCCCCAAACTATATCGCCCATGGCAAATCCAAAACTAAACTCCGTTCCCCTCTAGGCCTCGTGGTTTTCGAGAAATTGATGTTTTTTCGACAACGGAGCCACTTACACAAAAACGGACAACATCAGCGTGGTCAGCGCCTCCAAAAGCATGCAGAACCGTCCTTATATCACAAATTTATTTGCCAAAAATAATAAAAATATTAAGTTCTCAATGACAGGCAACCAAATATACAATTTGGTGTATTACTGGTTGCCTATTGTCGGTAGGCCTGATACTGCAAGCTACTCTTTTTTATTCTCTAACGAAGTCACATACGCAAAATCAGACCACCCCAGCGTGTTCAGCGCCCCCAAATGCATACAGAGCCGCCCTCAAATCGCAAATTTATTTTTTGAAAATATCATGAAAAGTTCAAAGACTATAGTCTTTCGATTTTGACAAAAATTTGAAGCGCTCAGAATATTCTGAAATAATTCCCCCAAACTATATCGCCCATGGCAAATCCAAAACTAAACTCCGTTCCCCTCTAGGCCTCGTGGTTTTCGAGAAATTGATGTTTTTTCGACAACGGAGCTACTTACACAAGAGCGGACTACACCAGCGTGTTCAGCACCCCCAATTGCATACAGAGCCGCCCTTAAATCGCGATTTTATTTTTTGAAAATATCGTGAAATTTTCAAAGGGGTTAGTCATTCGATTTTGCCAAAAATTTCAAGGGCTCAGAATATTCTGAAATAATTCCTATAGACTATATCCACCCTGACGAATCCAAAACTAAACCCCGTTCCTCTCTATCCTTCGTGGTTTTCGAGAAATTCATATTTTTTCGTCAACAAAGCGACTTGCACAAGAACGGACTACACCAGCGTGTTCAGCACCCCCAAATGCATACAGAGCCGCCCTTAAGTCGCGATTTTATTTTTTGAAAATATCGTGAAATTTTCAAAGGGGTTAGTCTTTCGATTTTGCCAAAAATTTCAAGGGCTCAGAATATTCTGAAATAATTCCTATAGACTATATCCACCCTGGCGAATCCAAAACTAAACTCTGTTCCTCTATAGCTCTCGTGGTTTTCGAGAAATTCATATTTTTTCGTCAACAAAGCGACTTGCACAAGACCGGACTACACCAGCGTGTTCAGCACCCCCAAATGCATACAGAGCCGCCCTTAAGTCGCGATTTTATTTTTTGAAAATATCGTGAAATTTTCAAAGGGGTTAGTCTTTCGATTTTGCCAAAAATTTCAAGGGCTCAGAATATTCTGAAATAATTCCTATAGACTATATTCACCCTGACGAATCCAAATCTAAACTCCGTTCCTTTCTATCTCTCGTGGTTTTCGAGAAATTCATATTTTTTCGTCAACAAAGCGACTTGCACAAGAACGGACTACACCAGCGTGTTTAGCACCCCCAAATGCATACAGAGCCGACCTTAAATCGCAAATTCATTTATTAAAATTATTATAAAACTTTCAAGTTTTCAGTGCCAGGCAACCAAATATTTCAGACGGTGTATTACTGGTCGCCTAACGTCGACAGGTTTGAATTAGCAAGCTACCTATTTTTTTTTCTTTAACGAAACCACTTACGCAAAAACGGACCACACTAGCGTGTTCAGCACCCCCAAATGCATACAGAGCCGCCCATATATCGCGATTATATTTTTTGAATATATCGTGAAATTTTCAAAGGGGTTAGTCTTTCGATTTTGCCAAAAATTTCAAGGGCTCAGAATATTCTGAAATAATTCCTATAAACTATATCCACCCTGGCGAATCCAAAACTAAACTCTGTTCCTCTATGGCTCTCGTGGTTTTCGAGAAATTCATATTTTTTCGTCAACAAAGCGACTTGCACAAGAACGGACTACACCAGCGTGTTCAGCACCCCCAAATGCATACAGAGCCGCCCTTAAATCGCGATTTTATTTTTTGAAAATATCGTAAAATTTTCAAAGGGGTTAGTCTTTCGATTTTGCCAAAAATTTCAAGGGCTCAGAATATTCTGAAATAATTCCTATAGACTATATCCACCCTGGCGAATCCAAAACTAAACCCCGTTCCTCTCTATCCCTCGTGGTTTTCGAGAAATTCATATTTTTTCGTCAACAAAGCGACTTGCACAAGAACGGACTACACCAGCGTGTTCAGCACCCCCAAATGCATACAGAGCCGCCCTTAAATCGCGATTATATTTTTTGAAAATATCGTGAAGTTTTTAAAGGGGTTAGTCTTTCGATTTTGCCAAAAATTTCAAGGGCTCAGAATATTCTGAAATAATTCCTATAGACTATATCGACCACGAGGAATCCAAAACTAAACTCTGTTCCTCTCTAACCCTCGTGATTTTCGAGAAATTCATATTTTTTCGTCAACGGAGCCACTTACATAAAAACGGACCACACCAGCGTGTTCAGCACCCCCAAATGCGTACAGGGCCGCCCTTAAATCGCGATTTTATTTTTTGAAAATATCGTGAAATTTTCAAAGGGGTTAGTCTTTCGATTTTGCCAAAAATTTCAAGGGCTCAGAATATTCTGAAATAATTCCTGTAGACTATATCGACCACGAGGAATCCAAAACTAAACTCTGTTCCTCTCTAACCCTCGTGATTTTCGAGAAATTCATATTTTTTCGTCAACGGAGCCACTTACATAAAAACGGACCACACCAGCGTGTTCAGCACCCCCAAATGCGTACAGAGCCGCCCTTAAATCGCGATTTTATTTTTTGAAAATATCGTGAAATTTTCAAAGGGTCTTTCGATTTTGCCAAAAATTTCAAGGGCTCAGAATATTCTGAAATAATTCCTGTAGACTATATCGACCACGAGGAATCCAAAACTAAATTCTGTTCCTCTCTAACCCTCGTGATTTTCGAGAAATTCATATTTTTTCGTCAACGGAGCCACTTACATAAAAACGGACCACACCAGCGTGTTCAGCACCCCCAAATGCGTACAGAGCCGCCCTTAAATCGCGATTTTATTTTTTGAAAATATCGTGAAATTTTCAAAGGGGTTAGTCTTTCGATTTTGCCAAAAATTTCAAGGGCTCAGAATATTCTGAAATAATTCCTGTAGACTATATCGACCACGAGGAATCCAAAACTAAACTCTGTTCCTCTCTAACCCTCGTGATTTTCGAGAAATTCATATTTTTTCGTCAACGGAGCCACTTACATAAAAACGGACCACACCAGCGTGTTCAGCGCCCCCAAATGCGTACAGAGCCGCCCTTAAATCGCGATTTTATTTTTTGAAAATATCGTGAAATTTTCAAAGGGGTTAGTCTTTCGATTTTGCCAAAAATTTCAAGGGCTCAGAATATTCTGAAATAATTCCTATAGACTATATCGACCACGAGGAATCCAAAACTAAACTCTGTTCCTCTCTAACCCTCGTGATTTTCGAGAAATTCATATTTTTTCGTCAACGGAGCCACTTACATAAAAACGGACCACACCAGCGTGTTCAGCACCCCCAAATGCGTACAGGGCCGCCCTTAAATCGCGATTTTATTTTTTGAAAATATCGTGAAATTTTCAAAGGGGTTAGTCTTTCGATTTTGCCAAAAATTTCAAGGGCTTAGAATATTCTGAAATAATTCCTGTAGACTATATCGACCACGAGGAATCCAAAACTAAACTCTGATCCTCTCTAACCCTCGTGATTTTCGAGAAATTCATATTTTTTCGTCAACGGAGCCACTTACATAAAAACGGACCACACCAGCGTGTTCAGCACCCCCAAATGCGTACAGAGCCGCCCTTAAATCGCGATTTTATTTTTTGAAAATATCGTGAAATTTTCAAAGGGGTTAGTCTTTCGATTTTGCCAAAAATTTCAAGGGCTCAGAATATTCTGAAATAATTCCTGTAGACTATATCGACCACGAGGAATCCAAAACTAAACTCTGTTCCTCTCTAACCCTCGTGATTTTCGAGAAATTCATATTTTTTCGTCAACGGAGCCACTTACATAAAAACGGACCACACCAGCGTGTTCAGCACCCCCAAATGCGTACAGAGCCGCCCTTAAATCGCGATTTTATTTTTTGAAAATATCGTGAAATTTTCAAAGGGTCTTTCGATTTTGCCAAAAATTTCAAGGGCTCAGAATATTCTGAAATAATTCCTGTAGACTATATCGACCACGAGGAATCCAAAACTAAATTCTGTTCCTCTCTAACCCTCGTGATTTTCGAGAAATTCATATTTTTTCGTCAACGGAGCCACTTACATAAAAACGGACCACACCAGCGTGTTCAGCACCCCCAAATGCGTACAGAGCCGCCCTTAAATCGCGATTTTATTTTTTGAAAATATCGTGAAATTTTCAAAGGGGTTAGTCTTTCGATTTTGCCAAAAATTTCAAGGGCTCAGAATATTCTGAAATAATTCCTGTAGACTATATCGACCACGAGGAATCCAAAACTAAACTCTGTTCCTCTCTAACCCTCGTGATTTTCGAGAAATTCATATTTTTTCGTCAACGGAGCCACTTACATAAAAACGGACCACACCAGCGTGTTCAGCGCCCCCAAATGCGTACAGAGCCGCCCTTAAATCGCGATTTTATTTTTTGAAAATATCGTGAAATTTTCAAAGGGGTTAGTCTTTCGATTTTGCCAAAAATTTCAAGGGCTCAGAATATTCTGAAATAATTCCTATAGACTATATCCACCCTGACGAATTCAAAACTAAACCCCGTTCCTCTCTATCCCTCGTGGTTTTCGAGAAATTCAAATTTTTTCGTCAACAAAGCGACTTGCACAAGAACGGACTACACCAGCGTGTTCAGCACCCCCAAATGCATACAGAGCCGCCCTTAAATCGCGATTTTATTTTTTGAAAATATCGTGAAATATTCAAAGGGGTTAGTCTTTCGATTTTGCCAAAAATTTCAAGGGCTCAGAATATTCTGAAATAATTCCTATAGACTATATCCACCCTGACGAATTCAAAACTAAACCCCGTTCCTCTCTATCCCTCGTGGTTTTCGAGAAATTCATATTTTTTCGTCAACAAAGCGACTTGCACAAGAACGGACTACACCAGAGTGTTCAGCACCCCCAAATGCATACAGAGCCGCCCTTAAATCGCGATTTTATTTTTTGACAATATCGTGAAATTTTCAAAGGGGTTAGTCTTTCGATTTTGCCAAAAATTTCAAGGGCTCAGAATATTCTGAAATAATTCCTATAGACTATATCGACCACGAGGAATCCAAAACTAAACTCTGTTCCTCTCTAACCCTCGTGATTTTCGAGAAATTCATATTTTTTCGTCAACGGAGACACTTACATAAAAACGGACCACACCAGCGTGTTCAGCACCCCCAAATGCGTACAGAGCCGCCCTTAAATCGCGATTTTATTTTTTGAAAATATCGTGAAATTTTCAAAGGGGTTAGTCTTTCGATTTTGCCAAAAATTTCAAGGGCTCAGAATATTCTGAAATAATTCCTATAGACTATATCCACCCTGACGAATTCAAAACTAAACCCCGTTCCTCTCTATCCCTCGTGGTTTTCGAGAAATTCATATTTTTTCGTCAACAAAGCGACTTGCACAAGAACGGACTACACCAGCGTGTTCAGCACCCCCAAATGCATACAGAGCCGCCCTTAAATCGCGATTTTATTTTTTGAAAATATCGTGAAATTTTCAAAGGGGGTCTTTCGATTTTGCCAAAAATTTCAAGGGCTCAGAATATTCTGAAATAATTCCTATAGACTATATCCACCCTGGCGAATCCAAAACTAAACTCTGTTCCTCTATAGCTCTCGTGGTTTTCGAGAAATTCATATTTTTTCGTCAACAAAGCGACTTGCACAAGAACGGACTACACCAGCGTGTTCAGCACCCCCAAATGCATACAGAGCCGCCCTTAAGTCGCGATTTTATTTTTTGAAAATATCGTGAAATTTTCAAAGGGGTTAGTCTTTCGATTTTGCCAAAAATTTCAAGGGCTCAGAATATTCTGAAATAATTCCTATAGACTATATCCACCCTGGCGAATCCAAAACTAAACTCTGTTCCTCTATAGCTCTCGTGGTTTTCGAGAAATTCATATTTTTTCGTCAACAAAGCGACTTGCACAAGACCGGACTACACCAGCGTGTTCAGCACCCCCAAATGCATACAGAGCCGCCCTTAAGTCGCGATTTTATTTTTTGAAAATATCGTGAAATTTTCAAAGGGGTTAGTCTCTCGATTTTGCCAAAAATTTCAAGGGCTCAGAATATTCTGAAATAATTCCTATAGACTATATCGACCACGAGGAATCCAAAACTAAATTCTGTTCCTCTCTAACCCTCGTGATTTTCGAGAAATTCATATTTTTTCGTCAACGGAGACACTTACATAAAAACGGACCACACCAGCGTGTTCAGCACCCCCAAATGCGTACAGAGCCGCCCTTAAATCGCGATTTTATTTTTTGAAAATATCGTGAAATTTTCAAAGGGGTTAGTCTTTCGATTTTGCCAAAAATTTCAAGGGCTCAGAATATTCTGAAATAATTCCTATAGACTATATCCACCCTGACGAATTCAAAACTAAACCCCGTTCCTCTCTATCCCTCGTGGTTTTCGAGAAATTCATATTTTTTCGTCAACAAAGCGACTTGCACAAGAACGGACTACACCAGCGTGTTCAGCACCCCCAAATGCATACAGAGCCGCCCTTAAATCGCGATTTTATTTTTTGAAAATATCGTGAAATTTTCAAAGGGGGTCTTTCGATTTTGCCAAAAATTTCAAGGGCTCAGAATATTCTGAAATAATTCCTATAGACTATATCCACCCTGGCGAATCCAAAACTAAACTCTGTTCCTCTATAGCTCTCGTGGTTTTCGAGAAATTCATATTTTTTCGTCAACAAAGCGACTTGCACAAGAACGGACTACACCAGCGTGTTCAGCACCCCCAAATGCATACAGAGCCGCCCTTAAGTCGCGATTTTATTTTTTGAAAATATCGTGAAATTTTCAAAGGGGTTAGTCTCTCGATTTTGCCAAAAATTTCAAGGGCTCAGAATATTCTGAAATAATTCCTATAGACTATATCCACCCTGACGAATCCAAATCTAAACTCCGTTCCTCTCTATCCCTCGTGGTTTTCGAGAAATTCATATTTTTTCGTCAACAAAGCGACTTGCACAAGAACGGACTACACCAGCGTGTTTAGCACCCCCAAATGCATACAGAGCCGACCTTAAATCGCAAATTCATTTATTAAAATTATTATACTTTCAAGTTTTCAGTGCCAGGCAACCAACTATTTCAGGCGGTGTATTACTGGTCGCCTAACGTCGACAGGTTTGAATTTGCAAGCTACCTATTTTTTTTTCTTTAACGAAACCACTTACGCAAAAACGGACCACACTAGCGTGTTCAGCACCCCCAAATGCATACAGAGCCGCCCATATATCGCGATTTTATTTTTTGAAAATATCGTGAAATTTTCAAAGGGGTTAGTCTTTCGATTTTGCCAAAAATTTCAAGGGCTCAGAATATTCTGAAATAATTCCTATAGACTATATCCACCCTGACGAATTCAAAACTAAACCCCGTTCCTCTCTATCCCTCGTGGTTTTCGAGAAATTCATATTTTTTCGTCAACAAAGCGACTTGCACAAGAACGGACTACACCAGAGTGTTCAGCACCCCCAAATGCATACAGAGCCGCCCTTAAATCGCGATTTTATTTTTTGAAAATATCGTGAAATTTTCAAAGGGGTTAGTCTTTCGATTTTGCCAAAAATTTCAAGGGCTCAGAATATTCTGAAATAATTCCTATAGACTATATCGACCACGAGGAATCCAAAACTAAACTCTGTTCCTCTCTAACCCTCGTGATTTTCGAGAAATTCATATTTTTTCGTCAACGGAGACACTTACATAAAAACGGACCACACCAGCGTGTTCAGCACCCCCAAATGCGTACAGAGCCGCCCTTAAATCGCGATTTTATTTTTTGAAAATATCGTGAAATTTTCAAAGGGGTTAGTCTTTCGATTTTGCCAAAAATTTCAAGGGCTCAGAATATTCTGAAATAATTCCTGTAGACTATATCGACCACGAGGAATCCAAAACTAAACTCTGTTCCTCTCTAACCCTCGTGATTTTCGAGAAATTCATATTTTTTCGTCAACGGAGCCACTTACATAAAAACGGACCACACCAGCGTGTTCAGCACCCCCAAATGCGTACAGAGCCGCCCTTAAATCGCGATTTTATTTTTTGAAAATATCGTGAAATTTTCAAAGGGGTTAGTCTTTCGATTTTGCCAAAAATTTCAAGGGCTCAGAATATTCTGAAATAATTCCTGTAGACTATATCGACCACGAGGAATCCAAAACTAAACTCTGTTCCTCTCTAACCCTCGTGATTTTCGAGAAATTCATATTTTTTCGTCAACGGAGCCACTTACATAAAAACGGACCACACCAGCGTGTTCAGCACCCCCAAATGCGTACAGAGCCGCCCTTAAATCGCGATTTTATTTTTTGAAAATATCGTGAAATTTTCAAAGGGGTTAGTCTTTCGATTTTGCCAAAAATTTCAAGGGCTCAGAATATTCTGAAATAATTCCTATAGACTATATCCACCCTGACGAATTCAAAACTAAACCCCGTTCCTCTCTATCCCTCGTGGTTTTCGAGAAATTCATATTTTTTCGTCAACAAAGCGACTTGCACAAGAACGGACTACACCAGCGTGTTCAGCACCCCCAAATGCATACAGAGCCGCCCTTAAATCGCGATTTTATTTTTTGAAAATATCGTGAAATTTTCAAAGGAGGTCTTTCGATTTTGCCAAAAATTTCAAGGGCTCAGAATATTCTGAAATAATTCCTATAGACTATATCCACCCTGGCGAATCCAAAACTAAACTCTGTTCCTCTATAGCTCTCGTGGTTTTCGAGAAATTCATATTTTTTCGTCAACAAAGCGACTTGCACAAGAACGGACTACACCAGCGTGTTCAGCACCCCCAAATGCATACAGAGCCGCCCTTAAGTCGCGATTTTATTTTTTGAAAATATCGTGAAATTTTCAAAGGGGTTAGTCTCTCGATTTTGCCAAAAATTTCAAGGGCTCAGAATATTCTGAAATAATTCCTATAGACTATATCCACCCTGACGAATCCAAATCTAAACTCCGTTCCTCTCTATCCCTCGTGGTTTTCGAGAAATTCATATTTTTTCGTCAACAAAGCGACTTGCACAAGAACGGACTACACCAGCGTGTTTAGCATCCCCAAATGCATACAGAGCCGACCTTAAATCGCAAATTCATTTATTAAAATTATTATACTTTCAAGTTTTCAGTGCCAGGCAACCAACTATTTCAGGCGGTGTATTACTGGTCGCCTAACGTCGACAGGTTTGAATTTGCAAGCTACCTATTTTTTTTTCTTTAACGAAACCACTTACGCAAAAACGGACCACACTAGCGTGTTCAGCACCCCCAAATGCATACAGAGCCGCCCATATATCGCGATTTTATTTTTTGAAAATATCGTGAAATTTTCAAAGGGGTTAGTCTTTCGATTTTGCCAAAAATTTCAAGGGCTCAGAATATTCTGAAATAATTCCTATAGACTATATCCACCCTGACGAATTCAAAACTAAACCCCGTTCCTCTCTATCCCTCGTGGTTTTCGAGAAATTCATATTTTTTCGTCAACAAAGCGACTTGCACAAGAACGGACTACACCAGAGTGTTCAGCACCCCCAAATGCATACAGAGCCGCCCTTAAATCGCGATTTTATTTTTTGAAAATATCGTGAAATTTTCAAAGGGGTTAGTCTTTCGATTTTGCCAAAAATTTCAAGGGCTCAGAATATTCTGAAATAATTCCTATAGACTATATCGACCACGAGGAATCCAAAACTAAACTCTGTTCCTCTCTAACCCTCGTGATTTTCGAGAAATTCATATTTTTTCGTCAACGGAGACACTTACATAAAAACGGACCACACCAGCGTGTTCAGCACCCCCAAATGCGTACAGAGCCGCCCTTAAATCGCGATTTTATTTTTTGAAAATATCGTGAAATTTTCAAAGGGGTTAGTCTTTCGATTTTGCCAAAAATTTCAAGGGCTCAGAATATTCTGAAATAATTCCTGTAGACTATATCGACCACGAGGAATCCAAAACTAAACTCTGTTCCTCTCTAACCCTCGTGATTTTCGAGAAATTCATATTTTTTCGTCAACGGAGCCACTTACATAAAAACGGACCACACCAGCGTGTTCAGCACCCCCAAATGCGTACAGAGCCGCCCTTAAATCGCGATTTTATTTTTTGAAAATATCGTGAAATTTTCAAAGGGGTTAGTCTTTCGATTTTGCCAAAAATTTCAAGGGCTCAGAATATTCTGAAATAATTCCTGTAGACTATATCGACCACGAGGAATCCAAAACTAAACTCTGTTCCTCTCTAACCCTCGTGATTTTCGAGAAATTCATATTTTTTCGTCAACGGAGCCACTTACATAAAAACGGACCACACCAGCGTGTTCAGCACCCCCAAATGCGTACAGAGCCGCCCTTAAATCGCGATTTTATTTTTTGAAAATATCGTGAAATTTTCAAAGGGGTTAGTCTTTCGATTTTGCCAAAAATTTCAAGGGCTCAGAATATTCTGAAATAATTCCTATAGACTATATCCACCCTGACGAATTCAAAACTAAACCCCGTTCCTCTCTATCCCTCGTGGTTTTCGAGAAATTCATATTTTTTCGTCAACAAAGCGACTTGCACAAGAACGGACTACACCAGCGTGTTCAGCACCCCCAAATGCATACAGAGCCGCCCTTAAATCGCGATTTTATTTTTTGAAAATATCGTGAAATTTTCAAAGGAGGTCTTTCGATTTTGCCAAAAATTTCAAGGGCTCAGAATATTCTGAAATAATTCCTATAGACTATATCCACCCTGGCGAATCCAAAACTAAACTCTGTTCCTCTATAGCTCTCGTGGTTTTCGAGAAATTCATATTTTTTCGTCAACAAAGCGACTTGCACAAGAACGGACTACACCAGCGTGTTCAGCACCCCCAAATGCATACAGAGCCGCCCTTAAGTCGCGATTTTATTTTTTGAAAATATCGTGAAATTTTCAAAGGGGTTAGTCTCTCGATTTTGCCAAAAATTTCAAGGGCTCAGAATATTCTGAAATAATTCCTATAGACTATATCCACCCTGACGAATCCAAATCTAAACTCCGTTCCTCTCTATCCCTCGTGGTTTTCGAGAAATTCATATTTTTTCGTCAACAAAGCGACTTGCACAAGAACGGACTACACCAGCGTGTTTAGCACCCCCAAATGCATACAGAGCCGACCTTAAATCGCAAATTCATTTATTAAAATTATTATACTTTCAAGTTTTCAGTGCCAGGCAACCAACTATTTCAGGCGGTGTATTACTGGTCGCCTAACGTCGACAGGTTTGAATTTGCAAGCTACCTATTTTTTTTTCTTTAACGAAACCACTTACGCAAAAACGGACCACACTAGCGTGTTCAGCACCCCCAAATGCATACAGAGCCGCCCATATATCGCGATTTTATTTTTTGAAAATATCGTGAAATTTTCAAAGGGGTTAGTCTTTCGATTTTGCCAAAAATTTCAAGGGCTCAGAATATTCTGAAATAATTCCTATAGACTATATCCACCCTGACGAATTCAAAACTAAACCCCGTTCCTCTCTATCCCTCGTGGTTTTCGAGAAATTCATATTTTTTCGTCAACAAAGCGACTTGCACAAGAACGGACTACACCAGCGTGTTCAGCACCCCCAAATGCATACAGAGCCGCCCTTAAATCGCGATTTTATTTTTTGAAAATATCGTGAAATATTCAAAGGGGTTAGTCTTTCGATTTTGCCAAAAATTTCAAGGGCTCAGAATATTCTGAAATAATTCCTATAGACTATATCGACCACGAGGAATCCAAAACTAAACTCTGTTCCTCTCTAACCCTCGTGATTTTCGAGAAATTCATATTTTTTCGTCAACGGAGACACTTACATAAAAACGGACCACACCAGCGTGTTCAGCACCCCCAAATGCGTACAGAGCCGCCCTTAAATCGCGATTTTATTTTTTGAAAATATCGTGAAATTTTCAAAGGGGTTAGTCTTTCGATTTTGCCAAAAATTTCAAGGGCTCAGAATATTCTGAAATAATTCCTGTAGACTATATCGACCACGAGGAATCCAAAACTAAACTCTGTTCCTCTCTAACCCTCGTGATTTTCGAGAAATTCATATTTTTTCGTCAACGGAGCCACTTACATAAAAACGGACCACACCAGCGTGTTCAGCACCCCCAAATGCGTACAGAGCCGCCCTTAAATCGCGATTTTATTTTTTGAAAATATCGTGAAATTTTCAAAGGGGTTAGTCTTTCGATTTTGCCAAAAATTTCAAGGGCTCAGAATATTCTGAAATAATTCCTATAGACTATATCCACCCTGACGAATCCAAAACTAAACCCCGTTCCTCTCTATCCCTCGTGGTTTTCGAGAAATTCATATTTTTTTGTCAACAAAGCGACTTGCACAAGAACGGACTACACCAGCGTGTTCAGCACCTCCAAATGCATACAGAGCCGACCTTAAATAGCAAATTCATTTATTTAAATTATTATAAAACTTTCAAGTTTTCAGTGCCAGGCAACCAAATATTTCAGACGGTGTATTACTGGTCGCCTAACGTCGACAGGTTTGAATTTGCAAGCTACCTATTTTTTTTTCTTTAACGAAACCACTTACGCAAAAACGGACCACACTAGCGTGTTCAGCACCCCCAAATGCATACAGAGCCGCCCATATATCGCGATTATATTTTTTGAATATATCGTGAAATTTTCAAAGGGGTTAGTCTTTCGATTTTGCCAAAAATTTCAAGGGCTCAGAATATTCTGAAATAATTCCTATAGACTATATCCACCCTGACGAATCCAAAACTAAACCCCGTTCCTCTCTATCCCTCGTGGTTTTCGAGAAATTCATATTTTTTTGTCAACAAAGCGACTTGCACAAGAACGGACTACACCAGCGTGTTCAGCACCTCCAAATGCATACAGAGCCGACCTTAAATAGCAAATTCATTTATTTAAATTATTATAAAACTTTCAAGTTTTCAGTGCCAGGCAACCAAATATTTCAGACGGTGTATTACTGGTCGCCTAACGTCGACAGGTTTGAATTTGCAAGCTACCTATTTTTTTTTCTTTAACGAAACCACTTACGCAAAAACGGACCACACTAGCGTGTTCAGCACCCCCAAATGCATACAGAGCCGCCCTTAAATCGCGATTTTATTTTTTGAAAATATCGTAAAATTTTCAAAGGGGTTAGTCTTTCGATTTTGCCAAAAATTTCAAGGGCTCAGAATATTCTGAAATAATTCCTATAGACTATATCCACCCTGGCGAATCCAAAACTAAACCCCGTTCCTCTCTATCCCTTGTGGTTTTCGAGAAATTCATATTTTTTCGTCAACAAAGCGACTTGCACAAGAACGGACTACACCAGCGTGTTCAGCACCCCCAAATGCATACAGAGCCGCCCTTAAATCGCGATTTTATTTTTTGAAAATATCGTGAAGTTTTCAAAGGGGTTAGTCTTTCGATTTTGCCAAAAATTTCAAGGGCTCAGAATATTCTGAAATAATTCCTATAGACTATATCCACCCTGACGAATCCAAAACTAAACCCCGTTCCTCTCTATCCCTCGTGGTTTTCGAGAAATTCATATTTTTTTGTCAACAAAGCGACTTGCACAAGAACGGACTACACCAGCGTGTTCAGCACCTCCAAATGCATACAGAGCCGACCTTAAATAGCAAATTCATTTATTTAAATTATTATAAAACTTTCAAGTTTTCAGTGCCAGGCAACCAAATATTTCAGACGGTGTATTACTGGTCGCCTAACGTCGACAGGTTTGAATTTGCAAGCTACCTATTTTTTTTTCTTTAACGAAACCACTTACGCAAAAACGGACCACACTAGCGTGTTCAGCACCCCCAAATGCATACAGAGCCGCCCTTAAATCGCGATTTTATTTTTTGAAAATATCGTAAAATTTTCAAAGGGGTTAGTCTTTCGATTTTGCCAAAAATTTCAAGGGCTCAGAATATTCTGAAATAATTCCTATAGACTATATCCACCCTGGCGAATCCAAAACTAAACCCCGTTCCTCTCTATCCCTTGTGGTTTTCGAGAAATTCATATTTTTTCGTCAACAAAGCGACTTGCACAAGAACGGACTACACCAGCGTGTTCAGCACCCCCAAATGCATACAGAGCCGCCCTTAAATCGCGATTTTATTTTTTGAAAATATCGTGAAGTTTTCAAAGGGGTTAGTCTTTCGATTTTGCCAAAAATTTCAAGGGCTCAGAATATTCTGAAATAATTCCTATAGACTATATCCACCCTGACGAATCCAAAACTAAACTCCATTCCCCTCTAGGCCTCATGGTTTTCGAGAAATTGATGTTTTTTCGACAACGGAGGCACTTACACAAAAACGGACCACCCCAGCGTGTTCAGCGCCCCCAAATGCATACAGAGCCGCCCTCAAATCGCAAATTTATTTTTTGAAAATATCATGAAAAGTTCAAAGACTATAGTCTTTCGATTTTGACAAAAATTTGAAGCGCTCAGAATATTCTGAAATAATTCCCCCAAACTATATCGCTCATGGCAAATCCAAAACTAAACTCCGTTCCCCTCTAGGCCTCGTGGTTTTCGAGAAATTGATGTTTTTTCGACAACGGAGGCACTTACACAAAAACGGACCACCCCAGCGTGTTCAGCGCCCCCAAATGCATACAGAGCCGCCCTCAAATCGCAAATTTATTTTTTGAAAATATCATGAAAAGTTCAAAGACTATAGTCTTTCGATTTTGACAAAAATTTGAAGCGCTCAGAATATTCTGAAATAATTCCCCCAAACTATATCGCTCATGGCAAATCCAAAACTAAACTCCGTTCCCCTCTAGGTCTCGTGGTTTTCGAGAAATTGATGTTTTTTCGACAACGGAGACACTTACACAAAAACGGACCATCCCAGCGTGTTCAGCGCCCCCAAATGCAAACAGAGCAGCCCTCAAATCGCAAATTTATTTTTTGAAAATATCATGAAAAGTTCGAAGACTATAGTCTTTCGATTTTGACAAAAATTTGAAGCTCTCAGAATATTCTGAAATAATTCCCCCAAACTATATCTCTCATGGCAAATCCAAAACTAAACTCCGTTCCCCTCTAGGCCTCGTGGTTTTCGAGAAATTGATGTTTTTTCGACAACGGAGGCACTTACACAAAAACGGACCACCCCAGCGTGTTCAGCGCCCCCAAATGCATACAGAGCCGCCCTCAAATCGCAAATTTATTTTTTGAAAATATCATGAAAAGTTCAAAGACTATAGTCTTTCGATTTTGACAAAAATTTGAAGCGCTCAGAATATTCTGAAATAATTCGCCCAAGTTATATCGCCCATGGCAAATCCAAAACTAAACTCCTTCCTCCTTAGGCCTCGTGGTTTTCGAGAAATTAAAGTTTTTTCGACAACGGCGCCACTTACACAAAAACGGACCACACCAGCATGTTCAGCGCCCGCAAATGCATGCAGAGCCGCCCTCAAATCGCAAATTTATTTTTTGAAAATATGAAATTTTCAGACCATAGTCCATCGATTTTGTCAAAAATCAGGGCTCAGAATATTCTGAAATAATTCCTCTAGACTATATCGCCCATGGCAAATCCAAAACTAAACTATGTTCCTCTCTAGGTCTCGTGGTTTTCAATAAATTAATATTTTTTTGACAACACAACACTTAAACAAAAACGCAGAGCCGTACAGCTCGATTCCTTTCTAGCCCTAATGGTTTTTGAGGAATCCATTTTTGTGTGTTCAGCATCCCCAAAACTCTCCGAATTTGAAATGTACACAGAAAAATGAAAGAAAGCATAATTTTATTTTTCAGTCTCCATAGGTGGAGATATGTGGAGGCAGAAAAAAAATATATATTTGTTTTATTAAGTTATTTATTTTGTAACAATACAAAAATATGTTTTCACTTAAATATTAAAATAAATATACGAAGTAATGAACAGGGAAAATAAAAATTCCACCGTAAGGGTACAAGAGTAATTAAATTAAGGAAATATCAATAAAAATTTAATCTTTCAATTGAACATAAATTTTTACTATGTCTTTTAGCATATCTAATTTAAATTTTATCAAAAAAATCGTTAATACATATAAGTATTGCCTGTTCGGCAAATTAAGTAGATGAACACTGAAAATGTAATTCAAAGGCCATTCTTTGTCAAATTTTTTGACAATTACAGTTAATTAGACTGTTTAATTTCCATTCCGATGTGCTCTCATAGAGCTAAACATGTGGATAGTTACAGTACGATAAAAAAAATTACGATTATTGTCTACGAGTACAACGGAAAAATATTTTACGTTACTGTACACTACTCTCCGATAGCTTTGCAAATTACTATTAAGAAAATTTATACTTTACATAGTAGTAGTAGCTGACTAGATAACGGCATACAATGCTTAAAAATATATTTCCTTGTACGCAGGCCTTGTTTTATATAAAAACTACATTGTAAATAATTCAATTGCTTTAAAATTAAGTAGAAATATTATAAACGAAAAGTACGGTAACCAGTAACAGCGGACTTAATAAAACTTTTAATACTGTTGCCAATTTGAGAAGGAACTACTTTTGAGCTTTACATTCTAAAGGCACAAAAACTCTTTACCACAATAACCATTTAATTCTATTTCAGTTATACCTTGATGTTTATTAAAAAAAAATTACAGCTGCATCCAGAATTTAATCAGAATTGTTCATTAGACCAATTAAAGGGAAAATGACAGTACAGTGAAATTTTCATAGAGTAAATTACAATAAAAAAGAAAAATTGTTGACGTTTTAGGAATAACTAGACTGATCAGTTTTCATTTTAATGGCATCATGTTTAATCACAATCGCAATTCTCTCAAAACATCAAGAAATATCTCCTAGTTTGTATGTAGTATGTAAACTTCAAAAATAGTGCGGAAAATTATAAGGTAAGTACAAAATCTACCGGTTTAAGGTCTCAAAAACTGAGACAATATCAAAATCCAACAAACACCATCAAAGCAATCCATTTAAAGTCAGAATCAGTCAAAAAATCTTATATAACATGAGTCCTAACTCCAACAGGAAACCAATGGGACTAGGATCCTTGCTATACAGGATTTTTTTTTTATTTTGATGTATACTATCGCCTGAAAAAATTATGGCAGTCAAACCTTCAACACCCTGTATATTATTATTAGACAAATAAAGAGGTGAAACAATCCAGTTATTAAGTGGAATACATTGAAGAACGTACTCAATAAAGTGGGAAAGGTCCTGTTTGAATACAAAAAAGAAATAATAATTTCCGTGTTTCGTACTAACAGCAAATTACGGAAAACAAAAAAAAATGAACGATTAACATCATAAAATAAAAACATTGGATTTTGATCAAACTCAAACTGTTTTTACATAAAAAAAATATTTGTTTGTTGTCCAACAATTTTGTAAATAAATTTAGCCAATATACAGTCACTGTTGTAAATTTAATAAATTATTAAAGTTTAATACTGATGCCAATCTCTTAAAGAACTATTTTTGAGCCTCTTATTTAAAAAGGTGTAAAATTCTACTTCATTTATAAACTGAAGACGAAAACAATTGCGACAACTAAAAAAAACTTTAGGCTTGATAACTGAATCAATTAAAGGCAAAAAAATAACAGTCGGTTAGCCAAATCTATAGAATACACGATTTTAAATTACAAGAGAAATGTGAGGAAAATTGAAAACATTTGTGCATTGATTAATCGGCTTTCATATTAATGGTATCAAATTTAATCATGATCCATTTCAAATATTAAGAAATATCTCCCAGTACGTTATACGAAAATTTCAAAATAATGCAGAAGTACAAAAACTACTGCAGTAACATTTGTCTCAACAAAGCAAGGTTAAAATCCAACAAACACCATCAAACGTCAAGACAAGCCTTTGAGTTATTAATTTTAGTCGATAACTGAATCAATTAACGGCAAAAAAAAAATAACAGTCGGTTAGTAAAATCTATAGAATAAGTGATTTTAAATTACAAGAAAAATGTGAAAGATTGAAAACGTTTGTGCAATGATTAATCCGCTCTCATATTGATGCCATCAAATTTAATCAAAATCCCTTTAAAGAATTAAGAAATATCTCGAAGTACGTTATACAAAAATTTGAAAATAATGCAGTAGAATATTATAAGATAAGTACAAAGTCTACTGCGGTAACATTTGTCTCAACAAAGCAAGGTTAAAATCCAACAAACATCATCAAACCTCAAGACAAGCCTTTGAGTTATTAATTTTAGTCGATAACTGAATCAATTAACGGCAAAAAAAAAAATAACAGTCGGTTAGTAAAATCTATAGAATAAGTGATTTTAAATTACAAGAAAAATGTGAAAGATTGAAAACGTTTGTGCAATGATTAATCCGCTCTCATATTGATGCCATCAAATTTAATCAAAATCCCTTTAAAGAATTAAGAAATATCTCGAAGTACGTTATACAAAAATTTGAAAATAATGCAGTAGAATATTATAAGATAAGTACAAAGTCTACTGCGGTAACATTTGTCTCAACAAAGCAAGGTTAAAATCCAACAAACATCATCAAACCTCAAGACAAGCCTTTGAGAGTTATTAATTTATCGTCAAAAAGAATTTATACAGTTATTAGATACCTACGAAGGTAAAACGATCTGTTATTGTTAAACGAAAGAAATTCAGTAACATAATAAACTGATACTCGTAAACTACTATCCCGCTTCGACACCGAGAGTTAATAATCCGTAATTAACATTCCTTATATTTTATACTAAAACTGACAAATTTTGCAAAAAAAAAAAAATGTGGAAGAGTAACACCTTGACATTTTATTTTATAAGTAGAAATGTTGGATTTTAACTCAACTCACGCTATTTTTACATTAAGAAATTGCTTGTATAAATGTGTTAAAATTTCTCAATTCGCTATTTTCCAATAAATTTGTAAATAATTCTGGTAGATATAAAGTCCTACAAAGCTGTAAAGGCCTCAAAATTAAGTACCCTGCTCTTTCAATATATATATTCATTAAAAAAAAATAATAACTGCTTACTTATAAGGTGTAAGCAAAATTTTTGGATTACGATTCCTTTACAATTTGTTCGCACTCAAGCCGGGCCGGATCAAGGAGAAGCAAATTAACCTAAATCTAGATATCAAAATATATATTATCTAAATTTCTCTTAACCGCCAGCTACTCGCGTAAGAACAGAAATTCTCCCGGACCGCTTGAATAAATTAAGTAAAAGTATCACTAGTTGGTTTCCTATCTTAACAAGATCCACACTAGGTCTGGTTCTGGTGGTATTGAGGTCGTCCGGCGAGCTCTAACAGGTAACGATCGGGATGGTCGAGCCAGTCGGCGGCGCTCAACTTGATGTTGCGCTGGCGTTCCGCCTCTTTCACTTCCCATTTCTTCACTTCGAGCTGTCGTTCCCGGCTTACCTGGTCGCCGCAACCCCACACTTCGATGCATTCCAGGTAGTACGGGATTTTTTGAAATTCCATCTTGAAAACAGACGGAAAAGTTAACGAATGATGTCTTCGCGTTAATATTTTTATTCGGGGACAAAATATACAGCGAGTTAAACAAAAAGCTTACAAACTATACTCAACTGCCGAAAATCTGGAAAGTAACTCATAAACCCGCCCACAATGTGTCAATATTTTAATTAAGTTTCTAGAGAGCGTAAATAAATTAATATTAAAAAAAAGCCATTTGGTATCGTCGTATGCAGAAAAGCAGTAAAACGATGCTACATGATTTATCACTCAAAACGACACCTCCGTAGCTCCCAAGTAAATAATCAGTAGGTCCTTTAAAATACATAGATTTTTTACTAACCTTTTCGAAGCCCCCGTCGATACTAAGTATGGGGGCCCTTGGGTCCTTGCCAACGCGGAGTCCTTGGGGATATCCTCGAACGCTTAAGTTCAGGTACAACATTTTCGAACCCCTTTCTAAAAGGTGAAACCTGAAAAAAATTGCATTGCTGAAAGATATTGCACAAAAATTACAATTTCACATTTAAAAAATTAAAACTCAACAAATTATCAAAATGTTTTTGCAATAACGTGGAATATAAAAAATATTTAACAACCGTTACGCAAAATACATAAAAGATGTGTTAAAATAAAAAGTTCACAATGAAAAGCAGTTTTAAAAAAAAAAACGACTCTTACTTGGGTAACAACTGAAAGACTGCGCATTCCTCCCCGCCCCAGTAATGGTGAGATTCCCTCCACTCGTTCGGCGAGGCTATGCAGAACTTTTGCCCGTCCTGTACTCTTAATAGGATCAGAGTCGGTCCCTTGTAGTTGAGAACGTGATGGAGGAATCTGTTAGCGCCCAGTCCCATCTCGTCCGAGTCGTACAGTATCGTCCAGTGAGAGGGTATGGCACAAACAAGTTTTGAGAGGAATGTTTTACTTGCCAACCCTAAGTAGGAAATTAAAAATACCACTAACTGTTAACTATTTGGTAATTAATAGTTTATAGCTGCATTTGGAACAAAGCTGCAGAAAAAAAAACACTACACAGTGTTTCGAAAATAGTGTTCCAAATTTCTGATGCATATACAGACTGTATCACATAAGATGGCCACTCCCATGTATCTCGCTTAATATGCGAGACACGTCAAAAATTTTTAATTGTTTTTTGTTGCATTTTTGGAGGCCTTTATGCTCGTAAAAACAAATTTGAGATCCATGGCCAACTTTATGAGTAATAACAAAGAAACCTGTTAAGTGCCCAAACTTTAAGGCTGTCTAACTTTTTTATTTTAAGAGATAGAGAAAACTTATTGGTAATAAATTTTTATTGCAAAATTGATACCTTCCACCTGATATAAACAGATTTTTGAAATATCGTATGTGGTTCGCTGCGCCCTCTAGGCGGATAAAAATTTTTTTTATTGAAGCAGGCTATGGCCACAAAAAATTGTCTGTATTTTCGTCTTTCATGCAATATACTACATGTTGCCCTTATCTTTCATATTTATTACATTTTTTCAATTTTAGTTAAAAAAAAATGAACCTAAATATTTTCGTGTTGCTCAAGATAATGTAGAACCTGTTTTAAAGACGCCAATTGCAAAAAAATAATAAACAGAATGTACTTTTTTTATGCAAAATACAGATTTTCTTATATTATTTTATTACATTGTCTGTGTCAAAATAATTTTAAAGACCCAATTGCTTCTAATCTGAAAAGCAATAAAATAATATTATAAGAAAATCTGTATTTTGCATATAAAGGTATATTCTGTTTATTATTTTTCTGCAGTTGACGTCTTTAAAACAGGTTCTACATTATCTTGAGCAACACGAAAATATTTAGGTACATTTTTTTAACTAAAATTTAAAAAAATGTAATAAATACAAAAGATAAGGGCAACATGTAGTATATTGCATGAAAGACGAAAAAACGGGCAATGTTTTGTGGCCATAGCCTGCTTCAATAAAACATTTTTTTATCCGCCTAGAGGGCGCAGCGAACCACATACGATATTTCAAAAATCTGTTTATATCAGGTGGAAGGTATCAATTTTGCAATAAAAATTTATTACCAATAAGTTTTCTCTATCTCTTAAAATAAAAAAGTTAGACAGCGTTAAAGTTTGGGCATTTGAGGTTTTTTTGTTATTACTCATAAAGTTGGCCATGGATCTCAAATTTGTTTTTACAAGCATAAAGGCCTCCAAAAATGCAACAAAAAACAAAAGATTTTTGATGTGTCTTGCATATTAAGCGAGATACATGGGAGTGGCCCTCTTATGTGATACAGCCTGTATATGCTGTTTTCATTTCATTATTGATAAAACGGTCAAAAATAAATAGATAAATTTTATAGAACATATATAACTTTTTATGTCGAATAATATGAACTATACCCAACCACCGAAAATCTAAAGAGTGACCCATAAATCCTCTCACAATTTATAGCAGTTGACACCAAGAAACATGCATGCAACCCGTATATTTTTCCTATAAAATCGTGTGCCGCATATCTCTAAAAGCATACCCGACTACACAGCTTCTGCTGCAGCCAATACGCATGCGCCAGATCGAAATGTTATCCTTCTATTGGTCGTAACGAATTGACTGAGCCACCTGTTCCATCACCATCACTATCGTGGGCATGTATATCTTTCAGGTGGGCAAAATTTCAGGTATATATTTCCCCTAATTTAATTATGAACGTAACAAATTTGTTAGCGATTTTGTGTTCTTAAGAATGGAAAATAATTCAAGCTCTACAGCGTATTCTCAAAATTGTAAATGTTCCAATTTAACAAGTGAGGAATATCGGATGAGGACATGTATGAAGGGTTTAGGGCGCGAGGTCAAAATACGAGTGTAAGTGATGTTGAAATATGTATTTCATAACAAAATTGTATGTAAATAGCATATGTGTGCAAATAAAAAAGTGGTAAAGAAGTACAACTGTAAAATGGAAAGTGATGGAAACTCGCGGAAGGAAGATTGTATTTTTAAAATGAGTTTCCGACAAAAAAAAAAAAAATCTATTGCTATATCTTACAAGATGAAACTTAGTCCGTATAAATGAAATCGAAAAGAGTATATTGATAGAAAGGACGAAATAGTGATATGGCGAAGAAACTATTTAAAATAAATATTAAAAAATAAGAATCTGGATTGAAGAATATATTAAATTTTGACGAAACATGGATATATGAAGGTCATACGGAAAGCGGTACGATATGATATAATAAGTGTTAATGTGTGACCGTTATAGTGGTAGATTAACAGAAGCTCAAAACAAATTTATTAACACCACATAATAATGGAAGGGGCAATAATATTTGTAGTGTTTGACAGTTTCGCAAATTGCAATTGTCAAAAGTTGAGATTTTCCCCCCATAAATAATTAAAACGAAGTTGTTAAATTCGTGAAAAAATCCGTGAATTTCGCATCCATGAGAACAAGGCTTAAGTGTGATATCCGCGGAGTGAGCATCAGGTAGGTGTAAGAGGGTGGTGGTGGGTAATCGTTGTCCAAAAGGACGGCATCCTAATTTGTAGAGAATGACACACGTGGCACATTTAAAGTAAATTGTTAGTGTGCTAGGTTCAGTCGACGTCAACTTATTTTTGATAATTTTGTGTGCTTTAACTCTTCTCAAGTGGCACGCTTAGGTAATCATACCACCCGTATCTTCCGTACTCATCTCTGTGTTGTGAATTAGTCACTCTCTATTATTTTCGACCTTGGGTAATTGATAATACAAGATAAAAACCTTAAATTTTGAAATATTCTTATTATTTTTATTATCTAAATTGGTAAAAACTGTTATATCACTGTTTCTACCCTAAAAATAAATTATTTTTAATATTTTTGTATATTTTTATATCTGATCGCATTCAAATTTAGTACGCCTATGAAATGTGCTCCTCGCACGCTTTGCCCGTCGTGCTAGTTTACGAGCTAGCGATTAGTCACTCTCTACAATTTCGGCCGCTGACTATAGACCAGGGATCATCAGTTTCATTGCAGGTCCGTTTGAAAAAAATCTAGATCTGTTGTGGTCCGTTTGGTAGAAGATGATTAGCAACCAAGATTTATAATATCAATTAAAAAATAAAACGAAAATAAATCCGAATATTTAAGGATAGGTACATCTAATTAAAAAATAACAAAGTACCTAATATTAATGCGAAAAATGATATTTTTTACTCTGAACAATCTGTCTGAAGTCTGGAGTTAAGTTGGTGCAAGTTATTGCCATTAAATCCTGGAGATGGTCTAAATTGAATTACCACAAATTTTTACATTGATATTGTTAGATTCTTCTGGGTTTGCACAAAATAGGCATGCGGTCCGGATCCGCCATTTGGTGACCCCTGACATAGACCCATAAATTTTTTAATTCAATTTTTACACAATTTTTAGAATTAATGGTACGGTGAATAATGGTAATTTTCTCCCATCAATATCTACAATTTACTGCAATGTGGACAAATTAAAGTTTCACTGAATTATTTCTAATGCTGCTCATGAGCAGTGATAAAAGCCTTATTGTAACGTTGAAATGGACTGCCAGTGGTACAAAATTTATCATTAGTCACATATTTGTTGACGTTTGAAGAAAAAGACACAACCAGACACGAATAACAGTGATATTTTTTTAGACTTACCCACACCACTGTTGCTGGGCGACTGCGCTTTTTGCGGACGAGAATACAGAGGTGGCAATGCGCCCGCCAGAAGCCATGACATGCTCATGGTCAGCATGTGGGGATGGGGTTTGGCTTGAGGAAATGGGTTTTGTTGTTCCAATACGGGTGTGGCTAGTTCCAGACCTACAAAAAATCTCGTTTGAGACATGTAAACATCGACGGCTCGAATTAAAACATTGTATCCATAAAATTAATCAAAAACAATTAAGAAACATTTTTTTATATGTAAAAATTGAAGTCATAAAGATAAGTACATATTTTTTAGAAACACATGCAATATTACACTAGCGGCTTGAGGTAACGTATCTATTTTACTTTACCAAGTACCAAAATATAAAATTACCATTATAACACTGGATATTTCTTTTAAATATAACATTAGATACATATATTTTAAGTTTCAGAAACTAAATATGGAATATTTAAGAACAGATAAAATCTATGGAAAAGAACTCAAGAAGAAATCAAGCCTTTTACAGTCCAAACGTTTTGGCTCATTTCACAAGTTTCTAGTCTTAAGCATGCCCAATGATGACAAAATCTGACAAAACTGCGATCAACCATCGTCGGCTAAATCGCAGCAGCCGTGCTTTTTCTAGTCTGTTCCTTTGCCCGTTTGCAGCGACTCACTGCAGGTGGCAGCACTCTACAGCACAAATGATGTAGTCGTCAATTGTTTCATAGGAATTATGACAAATGTCAAAAATCTGTTAAGGTGTACGTCTCTGTTTACGTCTCATTTTTAAATTTATAAATTGATACAACCTAAAATAATAAGTATTGTGTTTTTATGGTGAAAATGTAGGAGTCCATTATTATAGTATGTACCCAGTTTTACAAAAAATGTAAAATATTTAGACACGAAAGCTTTGTGTGAAATATTGGAACGGTATCAGTGTCACATATTTTAATGTTTTAAAATAGTAATTAAAGAATAGCTACATTTTTGCAAACCAAATTAAGCAAGTAGGTTCTATTAAAAAATAAGCTATTATAGTGTCAATATCAAATGTCAAATTTTGACATTTATGGCATGATGTGTATGTTTCCAAATACTAACATTGGTGTCGCCACACTACAGAATTGTATATATTGAAATTCAGGTGATTCGACACACAAGTATTACAAAGGGGACGTGATTTAGCAGGCGATGGATCAACTGATAGGACCAAGAAATTCAATAATTGATGTTTTCCATATTATATTGATTTTTTAATGGAAATTATGGAAAACCAAGTTAAAAAGCTAACCAAAGCTAAAAAAGGTGAATATGGCTGGATTCTGTGAGACAAAGGCCCATTTAAAACCACTAGAGAATTTTCGCTTTCAGATATTGACTGCATTGCACTAAATTCAAGAAAATTGACTCGAGAAAAACTTTTGAACTGTAAAAAACGTTTTATAAAAATGTTTCATTTATCTGTTCTGAAATTTTCGAAATTTAACAATGACACATCCTGCATATGTATGTACGTATGCATGTACAAAAAAATATTATAAGGCACGACACAAAAAAGCTGTACATAAAACGAATTAATGCAACATATTACAGACGACACAATTTTAATTTGTATCATTAAATTTTCATTTAGGTACAGTCTAAAGGTAAGGTTCAATTTTATTAGTTGGAATCGTAAAAAAATAAGTAATAGATCTACAAATTATATATTTATTTACATCAGAAGTTGTTTATGTGTTATTATCAATCATTTTTAATCTCGTTCAATAAATCAAAGATTTTGTGACAAATCTAAACAATACAAAAATTGCTTAGATATTTACGTTGTTTCCTGGAATGTAACAATACACTATTTAAACAAATTTTACCTATATAGAGCCTCTAAATGTCCAGCATTCGGATGTTTACAATATTAACGCCGGTAATTGTATAAGAAAAAAATTATAGGCTATTATGCAAGATTAATTAATGTTTTGCTTAGTTCAGAATGAAAATTAAACCTTGCCTTATAGAACTAAGCAACAAAATATATAGCTTAGACATCAGCAACAAATATTTGACACTTTTTTTATCTTTACCTGGATAGGCCATTATATCCCTAGATTTACCTAAAAAAAAATATCGAAATAAAATAATTACCAAATTAGTCAACGTGACGGACATTTATTTATGGAAATGTACACATTTGACGTATCAAATTAAAAAAAGTGATGATTGAATATGAAAACAAGTAAATAAACTTAAAGTAAATGTTTGAATGTGAATATTATCGTCATTTATGAATCAACTGAGATAAATTTTAATATTTGCCTTAAATAGTTTTCTTAACCAGAATTTTCAAGTACATCTAATCACGTGATTAATCTAAATAACAGCTGTTAATTATTATTACAAATGAACAATTCTATATGACAAGCAAAGTGTTTAATAGCAATAAAATTATAGACTTAAGGTTGAAATTTTAAATAAACTTCATTTATGGCGCTATAAAAATTTCTATCCCACATGAAATATTGGTTGCTCATTTTTACGAGAAAGATAACGCTATTTGTTTGAAGATTATTTAAAAAAAGTTAGAATACAAATTGAAGTCACCACACGATTATAGTGTATGATAAAGAAAATTTCGTGTATGATGAGTCATTGCAATTCTTTAAATTGTTTGTAAAAGGTATACAAGCTTAATCCATCAATACCTGACACATTTTTATGTTGCTCTGAATAAAAACAAATTCAAAGGAGCAATATAAAACTTACCAGCAGCCAAAGACTGTTCACACTCCTCCAAAGTCCTCCAAGAAGTGGCGAGAGAATGCACCGCGTATCTATGTAACGGAAAAAGAATTCTTGGAATGTTACTTTCGATCCAGTGTGAAACAAACTGAATGGACAGACTTTTTTTAGAGTAAAAACAGCTGTCGACCACCGCCTTCAACGACTTGTTCGACGAAAGACACATCTGAGGCCCCTCCGAGTAGTGATCCATGCTGATGTGGTACGTACACATAAGCAGGGAGGTCATACTTTCCGGAGTCATTACTTCCCCAGAGGAGTCTTCGCTGTGACTGGACCACATTTTCACCAAAGTGTCTCGTATCACATCGTCGTCTAATATCTAAAGTTGGGGAAATTAATAAAACGACAAAGATGACAACGGGGGCTGCACTTACGGCTAAATAGTTCTCGCATTGCTGCTTGAAAGCTGTCGTTCCTATGTACGAGTTCTTCGATTTGCTGCTGGCGTGGAAGAAGTTAAAGAGTTTCTCGCCTAAAACTGGATACCTCGGGAATAAATAATGCTGGAAGAGAAAATCGTATTTTAAATCTGAAATTCCTAAAACTGTTCTGCTAATAAAGATAAAAAATTAATATAAAAAAAATAAATACTTGAATGAAAGTTTATTGATAGATTTAAAAAAAAAATACGATTTCCTTCAACCTTGATTCATGTTATTTTACATTCCGGCATACCTACATGTAATTTATTACTGCTGCATATATTGCAATAAGTTTAAAATAAGGCAAAAAAAACTATGAAATGGTGATCAAGGTTAGATAACAAGCTTGCCTTCAAATCGACCACAACCTATAAACATTTCATTGTTATACAGGGTGATTCAGGTTTAATCTTGATAACTTCAGGAACCGATAGAACAGGTTAAAATAATGTTCATTTGTGATATAAACTTATTTCCTAAAACGCATCGTTTCCGAGATAGAGGGCGTAGGAAGTAGAAATTTTTTTCTCGTTTTTCCCTCATAACTTTAGAACCACTTATCCGATTTAAGTGAAATTCGGAACACAAACACTCCTTATGATCTTACATAAGTTTTTTAAGTTTGAACTACCTACCCCTCTTAGAAGTGTTTTTTGTATGCTACCCCCCTCTTACTTCATTTCAAAACTACAAAAAAAAAATTAATTTCAATAAAACATTTACACACCACTTTGACCTGATTAATTTCGAAACTTTTTCGTCTCCTGTTTTTTTCGACGTTTAGTCTTGTTTCTGAGATATTCAAAGAAATTAGTGACAGTGTAACGCACCAGCAGCGTAAATTTCATTTAACGTTACAGCAACCCATGAAAACAAAACTCAGTGATTTGTGTAAACTGACGTTTGTGAAAATCATTGTCAAAAGTATTATTTAAAGATCATTTTTAGTGCTAAGAAAAAATGCGAAGAACCTTTACAAATGCTACATATGCCGATATACATTATGTTTATGGTTTCTGTGACGGAAATTCCAACGTGTCAGTCGAGAGCACCGAACACGCTTCCCTAATAGAAGAATTCCAAATGCACAAATGCCATCTCGGCTATCGCGGCGCCCAAAAGGTCAGTTTTCACAAATCACTGAGTTTTGTTTTCATGGGTTGCTATAACGTTAAATGAAATTTACGCGGCTCGTCCGCTACACTGTCACCAATTTCTTTGAATATCTCAGAAACAAGACCAAACATTGAAAAAAAAAAAAAAAACAAGAGACGAAAAAGTTTCGAAATTAATCAGATCAAAGTGGTGTGTAGATGTTTTATTGAAATTAATTATTTTTTTTGTAGTTTTGAAATAAAGTAAAAGGGGAGTAGCATACAAAATACACTTCTAAGAAGGTAGTTCAAATTTAAGAAGCTTATGTAAGATCATAAGGAGGTTTTGTGTTCCGAATTTCACTTAAATCGGATAAATGGTTCAAAAGTTATGAGGGAAAAACGAGAAAAAAATTCCTACTTCAACGCTCTCTTTCTCCAAACCAATGCGTTTTAGGAAATAAGTTTATATCACAAATGAACATTATTTTAACCTGTTCTAACGATTCCTGAAGTTATACTCGCGTCAAGAATTCAGACGACTTACGTCATACGAACAATTGAATAATTCATTATATTTTTATCAAAATATTTAAGAAACTGCAACTCAGAGTAATAAAACTATATACTACACTAAATGTTTGCATTATATATTGCACGAAATTGCAAAAAATTGTTGATTTTAACGCGACCAAATATCGGAAATTACGTTGACAATAAAGACAATTGCCTAATGTCAACCATGACGTAAGACGTCTGAATTCTTGACGCGAGTATATCAAGATTAAACCTGAATCACCCTGTATAGTCATTAGAAGCGACTTTCAAGAAAATATTACATCACTTCCAAAGTAATGATTTCACTAGAATGTAGTACTTTAGTTGATTACTGCTTTGCATTATTTGCTTACTTTCAGTATCATTCTTCAATAGATTTCTAGGTCAAAATTATGCAATTTGAATTTATTTCATACGATTGCAACTGCAATAATTTATGAAAATTTGAAATTTTATTTTTCATATAATAGTTGAATGACAATATATTGATTTTGTAATAAAATTGGAACCCATTAAACTTAATTACCAAACGTCAGTAAATAAAATAACATAACCCGTAACTAAATGGAATAAATACATTAAATGGTATATTTTAAGATCGCAATAAAATATTATTAGTGGAAATTTTCCAAACCACATGTGTAAAACTGAAAGTACTTACAGTAAAAACTTTGGGGGTAATTCCATTGACTCCTTCCTCTTTTTGAGCTTTTTCTGTTAAAATCTGCAACCAAACCATTTTTAAATAACCAGTTTAAAAATGGCGCCTCAAAACAAAACAAATACCAACTATAAACTTCTTAAAACAGAAGGACAACTGTTAACCAATTTGCGCTTCAGCTCCAACACAAATCATTAACGTGACTAGAGTGCAATTTAATTGATTTAACACGGTCTGATAAGATAAGATATACGTCACCTTGGCTAATTTTTCTGTGGGCAATATCTGGACTTGGGTGGGATGCTTCTCCTCGATGTCGTTACCCGACGTCGTCCTGGAAATGCTCTTTCTGGAGCCATCGTGGGAGCTCGCACCGGAACTAGGTGTTGTATTTCCCGATTTATGCCCGTGCCCGTGATGGTTACCCATTTTTTTACTAACTTTTAACTGACATTCTCCATCCGCGTCACAACTGGGACTCACAACAGTGAATTTTAATAAATTCACTGGCTGTGACGGCTTTTGGACATCGCGCATTGGCAGCACTGAATGCCTTCCTTTTGAACTACTGGAACATATAAAATTTCACAGTTATAAATATTTATTGTATGAAATTATTATTAACAATTACGTAATTCCATTAAAATTAAATTTATCTTACTGTCTGAAAATATTAAATTTTCAACAGTAAAGATTTAAAAAATTTTTAAGTGACACATTTGACCTACACCTAAAGTCATGTCGATTTAGCTAGTAGGTCACTGCATAAAAGTAGGTTATAACTGGCACATTTCACAACTACAATTTTCTATTTGAAAGGAATAAAAACTAAATTAACTATAAAAAAAGGTAATTATATTTTAACATAAATAATGAAATATTCATAAAAATATACCGATACATTTTATCTTACTATTAAAGTTACAGTCTAAGAGAAGTTAAATTAGAAATAAAGTAGTTTAATGTTTCTTTTTTCCTTTTCTGCTTTTGCTCGATTTTGGCTGTTCTCCTATAGTAACGGTTCCCCCTGCTATATCTTCTTTATCCTCTGATTTTTCTATAACCTGAAATAAGGTACATTAATCAATTTTTTACGGTGCAACATAATTTTTAAGAAATATACTCACTCTCTGTGCATCTATAAAGAACATAAGATCTCTAACTTGTTCCTTTAAATCGGCAATTTCTTTTTCCTTGTTTTGTTTCAACTCGTTAAATTTTTCTTCTAATTTCGTTAGCTTCGTTTGCCACTGTTGCTGATTATTCCTAAGAGCTTTGCCCAACTGTCTTTCCTCGTTCAGATCGCTTAAAGTAGTTGTTAATCTAAAATTTAAATATTAATTGTTATCTTAAATCCACAAATAATATATTTGCATTACTTGGAATTTTGCTGTTGCAGTTTCCGCTCGACTCCCTGTTTCTCCTTGGTGACCGCAGACAATTTCTTTTTTAGATACTTATTCTCTTCGGATATCGCAGCGATGTCTTCCCTCAAATGTTTTGTTTCATCAGATAATTGGCTTTCTAATCTAAAATACCAAATTATCGAATTTAAAACTTAAGCATAGTAGATATCAAATTCTACCATGAACGCAGTTGTGGCTGTACTTACAGTGCTAGTTTATCCTCAAAGTACATCCGTTGTTCTTCTAATTGTGAAGTTAATAGATACGTGAATTCTAGCTGCACCGAATCAACCTTTTCTTGAGCGCCCTCCGATTCTGATGGTGGACCTTCGGAGGGTACCAATTTGCCGTCTGCCTTGTTTTGCAGAAGTCTATGGACAAAATTATCACCTACAAGAGCAAAAAATGTCACTCATTGCTCATTTACAACATAATTTATTTAACAACGCTATCAAAAGCAGACATATTACAAGCCTTTACCTTTATAATCCCAAACCCTATGAGATCCTAACTGTAGAGCGTAGCAATGACCGGATTCTCTATAATGCGACGCAGCGTGACCCCCTTGATACCTAAAAGGAAATACTTAGAACTGTAAGTAATAAATAAACACTATCCATTTATTTATTACCTTCCGCAACCCACGTGGCCGCAGATAAGGCAAATCCACAGCGCGTCTGGTGACGGTGCGGAAGTACCGCATCGTTCACATTCTGACGTTTCAGCTTGTTCGGGACTTTGGACGCAGCGACAAACTGGGCACGTCGAGTCGCCCCATTTCTCCAGGCAGCTGGCATGGAATGCGTGGTTGCATAATATCGTTAAGACGCCATCGACCGATTCATCCATACGTTCTAACGAACATTGAAAATAACGCTTCAATATGCATTTAGGGAAAGTTATTTTATATTCTGTTGCACAGTTTAATGTTGTACATGATTCGGGGAAAATACTTACCTAGGCAAACTGGACATATTGGCAATTCTGTGTGTCCTGGAGGTGGTAAACCGTCGTGGGCCCACTCCACCTTCGAAACCCAAACTATTCTGCAGATGCTATCTAGATCAAGACTACTAAACGGGGCCCCGTTAAATGTTATGTAAAACTCCATTGCTGCATCGTGATTTCTAAAACTAAAATAGAAACAATAGTTTTTACTTTGGCAATTTTTTCTTTGAAGTACTTACGTTAGTAGGGCCATGTACTGATTAGGCGAAGAATCCCTTAATACTCTAATATGGGAAATATCGGCATGACAAGGCGCTGTAAAAGCCAACAAGTCATGGCAAGTCATTGACGTTGGAACTCCGAGTAGACATAATGTTAATGCCTCCTTCCTGCTACTTAAAACACTAAAATACGAATTTAATATAAGAATATGCGTTTTATTAAAGTAAGAAGAAATCATACTCTTCCTTATACAAATGGAGAATGCCTTTGGTTACTTCTACAAAAGGGTTACCGCTGAAAAATCCAATTTCACCTTTTTCTTCGATCGGCTCTTTATTCTTATCGCTGGATGGTGTTGTTTCACGAGAACATAGCGGCAGAAGTCCCCAGTCGTCTCGAGGACTTTCTAGTCGACTAGGAAATGTCTCCACACTAATATCACGAATTTTTCTTTGCCCTCTTCCCTTCTGATTCGGCTTGGTTTCTGAATTTGTTAAAGCCTCAGCTCCTCTAGCATCTTCCCCCCAAAGATTACAATTACTACATATTATTTTGAAGATACATCACGAAACCTACCTGCATCTGAAGATGTTTCATTTACTTCCACACGTAAAACACATTTAGAAACTAGATCCGACATAATTTATTTGTTTGAGTTTATTTGTAATCTAAACGTCAAATTTATAAATAAAACGCCATGCTGTTTAACATGAAATGATATTTGAACTTCTAGTTATTTACGTACTGCAGTAGTAGTTCCCATTTTAAAGTAGATCATATTGCATTTGTGGCAACTGCTCATTACTTTCAAACAAGCCTATCTTCACTTGATTGAAAATGATAGATGGTAACAGTATAATTATTAGCGCTATTGGTAGCTAAATTTTATAAGTAGGTCAGTTTGTCGTTTTGACGCCTGAACCTCAAAAGTTGTGCGGCTAATTTCACAGATAGAATAGTTGTACGTTTATTGTATAGGTGGCGTAGAGTAAATGAGGCTGACGCAGCCGTCATACGTCAAATGTGTCAACAAATTGACAATAAAAATAATCATCAATAAGTTCCAAATGATACTTATTGAAAAATAATTACCCCAATGTCCGGTTATAAAAGAGTCAGCTTCTATGAATTATGTAGACTGTGTGCCTCTAATAGCCAAAAAGAAAAGACGCATATTTTCCAAGAAGAAGGGCGAAAAATCCAATTACAAAATAAGATACAAACTTGTTTGGCATTGACGGTATGTTTACTTAATCGACTAGTAATATTTTAAACATTACTGCTTTTAAGGTAAACGAAAATGATTTCTTACCGAAAGTTGTTTGCTCCAAATGTTTACGGAATTTGGAAACTTGTTTTGGTTTTCGACAGGAATGTGTTAGGTCAGAATCCATGCTCTCTACATATTTCAAAAATTTTAGATATACGGAAGACTTTAAGAAATCAGGGAAGGTAATGTTGATAGCGAATTTTTACCAGTAACTATTAATTTGATTTAAATTTTTTCTCATATACGGTTTCGTTTTCAGGTGTACATAAAAGACATAAAACCACAACCACCTCCTCCTCCGGTTCAGCAAAATCCTGAGATATCAACATCAAGTAATGTCGCTTCAAATAACATTGTGACTTCAAGTCTAACACCAAGCAATCTTACAACGGTAACACCAATCTCCACATCAAATCCTAATATTATAACCATAAATAAAAATCAGGGTCAACCCGTTGAACAAATTCCTGTCTACACCTTACAACTTCCCACCATCGTCTCAAATCCTAACCTAAACGGCATTAAGAACCAAAAAACTGACGTCATGGAAAACAGACTGTCATCGCAGCTAGCTCAGAACCAATTTGCTTACAACCTAAATTTAATAAACAGCACTGCCATTAAAACGAACTTGCCGAAAAATGAAATGCTGAGCAACGTTGTTGTCAACGCTAACGGGGAAGTTATTAATATCGCTCAAATGGGCGACTTTGAAACAATTCTAAATCAGGGTAACGTAGTGAAGAGTAAGTATAAAACTTTGAAGCGATCCAAAGATAGAATGGAAAATTGCCCGCAGGATGACAATATCGTAAAAATCGATTTAACCGATTCAAGCAACGTTTCGCCCGTGTACGAAATAGAACAAAACGCCAAATACGATAAACTACCCCATATAAAAGCTACCCAAAACCAATCCAACAAGTATACGTATTCTTTGAAGCTGGACGAGAAACCCCAAAACCATAACCCGACGGTTATTTTCCCCATATCTGAATACAATCAAAGCTTTAATAATTTCACCAGTAACAACGCCACACAATCAAATCTGAACATAGCCAGTAGCAGCAATAACATTACGACGAATTCCAACGTCATATGCAACGCAGCGACGAATGTCGAAAACTCGGCTATAAACATCAACCTATTAAACCAAAGCATGCAGGAAATGACGCAGGTGGGATTCACGAACGTCATCTCCAATACAAATTCCAACGTTCTGAGCAGCTCCCATGAAAGTGATAATAAAATTAACGTACAAGTACCGGACAATAACAATACGACTAACGCCAGTGTAAGTACAACGCCCGTGAAGGTCCACGTGTGCGAAATCTGCCAAAGGGGCTTCAAGAGGCGGGAACACTTGTATCAGCATGTTAAGCTGCACACGGGGTTCCGCCCTTACATCTGCGAGAGCTGTAGCAAGGCCTTTATGAGGAAGGAGCACCTGTTGAGGCACAGCACTTTGCATTCGGGTCAGAAAAACTTCACTTGTAACATTTGCGATAAAAGCTTTTCGAGAAACGACAATCTCCTCAAACACAAGAAGACGCACGAGAAGCAATCAAGTTACGTGTGCGAGATTTGTCAGAAGCATTTCGTTATGAAACACTATTATAACGCTCACAAGTTGACGCATGGGGACAAGTGCTACGTTACCTCTGTCTGGGGTATGCTGAAGACATAATGTCTTATTTTATTGTTTCGTACGGTGAAAAGCGGGTTTCTTGCTTTTTTGTATGATACTTTAACAATAACGTTACCGGGGGTTGAACCAAATCTAGTCAAAAATACTTTAATATTTAAATAAGAATAAATTATAATGTTTATAATGGAAAAACAAATTTTTTAAGATAATCGACGTTAATATATTTAAGAGAATTATTTTCATTCACAATTTTTTTACCTGAAATTATTTATTCCTGATATCTTTTTAGTTTCTACTAAATTTAAAAAAATAATTTATTGCCAAAGTGCAAGGGTTGATTTTGCATAACTCAAAAATTTTATCGAAAATAAATATAATAAATAAAAATTTGCAATCATGGTGTAAGGTTTCGAAAAACTTGTTTTCATATCAGTCATTTCTGCAATGTGTAAACTACTTAAATTAACAATTAGTCGTTTACTGATTAAAGATTTTTATTTATATAAAAAGGCAAGGAACTAATTGAAAACTGGAATATCCTATAAAATTCCTACTATAAAACACTAGTGCAACGTATTAAATTTTGTATCATGTGGACCAAAGAACAGCAATTTTTTTATTAAAAAAAGATTTGCAAAATTTTAAAAATATGCATCTTAGCCAAACCAGAAATTTCTGAAAATTCCTCTCCTGTTAATTGTTGACAATACATTTTTTCTCAAATTTCCTGTTACTTAAATTGTTCACCACAATAGGATTTTTCAGTTTTATGAGCAAATTTTTAGTGTAAATATTATTTATTTCCAAAGTATGTTTTTTATATATTTAACGATCTACCAAGTAGGCATCTTAATAATATTTACTGTCATCCAATCTTATATGTATTATTTTGGTAGGTTTATTATTAAATTATTTATTGACAAAGTACAAACTTTATTTATTCTAGATTACGTATTATGTATACATCTTTAGTTAGTATTAATATCTTTTATTTATCGTGGCCATAGTTTTTTGTTTTATATAATTTATTTATTTAATCTTATTCTTTTAGCAGTGGCGCAACTAAATTTTAAGAGTTTTAAAAACTAAAAAGAGACACAAATAGAATTCCAATAAATCTAGTCAGTGATATGTGAATAGAACAATATCCGTTGCAATTGTAAGTTAATAAAAATGTGATAAATGTAACAAACGTGATTAAAATGCATATAAATTATTTGCTACAAAGCTTGGTGAGGAGCGTTTTGACTTGAAGAATTTAGTTATGCCATTTATCGTTCCTATGACTTTTCTGAAAAAAGTAATCTATATCTTTATTGCGGATGAAGTATTAAATATGATTTGTGCCTTTTGCGTTTGAAAAACGCAAAAATTTGTAAATAAGTATCTTCTATATCATCTCCGAGAATACCAAAATTAGAGCATTATTATGAATCTAGTCTGAGAATGTTTATGCATAGTACTGAATTAGTTTGTATGGATTTATTTTCAAAATAAAATTATACTTTACCTATCCTGCATTTTTATTGTCATAAATGTGCCTTATTGTTATTTCATTTTACACTTTTTTTTTAATTTGATGTTCGAAAATTCAAAAGTCTTACTCTAATAAAACTTTGCATCGTGTTACAAAGTGATTCAAATTTTCATCAAGATGATTCCAATATATTTTTTAAAGAGAAGAAGTAAGAACCACAGAACACCTAGTAAGGTAAGCACCAAAAAAAGAAGTATTCATCAGAGACATGGTGTTTTTATCTATGAAACACAGAATCTATGAAATATCCTTGCTTTTATACAAGTAGTTGACGTATTTAGGATGAAATAAAAAAGAGAGAAGGGCGGAGATATGAGGTTTTAGTTATGTTTCCTGTTAACAGATGGGGCAATTAAATCATAGTCTAGTACGTCACAGCTGTTCAAATTTGTTAACTTTTTTAAAATTCCAGGCAACGATTTTATACAAAATTTTTAGAAATGTGAATCTAGTCATTTAGTTCACATTATTTTATTTTATGGCAGCATTTTTAGCTGAAAATATAAAAGCTAGATATTTCGTTTTAGATAAATTAAAAAAAAAATCATAGACAATTTATTAAATACTTATAACATTATTTCAGTTCAAAATTAATTTATTAACGATTTTAAATTTGTTACTGTACATTACATTTATTTTCAACTTATTGCTGTCTATATACTTATTTTTATTTATTTGTGACATTTTTTGTTACTTTTTTGTTTCATTGGGTATTCCTGCCATTGAATTGTATTGTTATAATAGGAATTATTTCATTTGTTATTGTGTACAGTTAGATATATAGAAAAATGAATGATTTATGTTTCATATTTGTTCCTATTTAGAACTGTACTGTATATCTTGTAAACGACGCATCATATCAAAAATTATAAAGCCACGAATTTATTTTATAGATTTGGTATAGGGTGTTAAAAAAAGAGTGTAAAATATTTCAGGAGGTAATAGTATGAATCAAAATAAGCAGACAAGTCTTAATAAACATAGGCCCGCAAAGTATAACGGTTGCGGAGATATGGACCTGTTCTTTGGCCTCCAAGATCGCCTGATCTGAACCCTCTAGATTTCTTTGTTTGGGGATGTTTGAAGACATTAGTGTATGGTACTCCTGTAAATAGTCTGGAAGAGCTGCAGCTAAGGAGTAATCAAAAGTGTCAAGAAATACAAACCAAGGAGGGTGTTTTCGAAAGAGTTCGAATATCGTTGAGACGAAGATGTCGTGGCTGCTTGGAAATGGACGGAGGGCACTGTGAACATCTTCTGTAACTTTGTTTTTTGTTTGTTAAACGCTTCCTTTGTCGGTTTATTCCTAATAAAATAAAATGTTTGAAAAACGAATAGTGGTCCATATCTCCGCAACCGTTACTTTGCGGACCCATGTTTATTAAGGCTTTTCTGCTTATTTTGGTTCATACTATTACCTCCTGATATATTTTACACTCTTTTTTTAACACCCTGTATCATCAAATTTATTACTATCTTGACAAAATAACTCAAATCAGTGGCGTATATTTTTTTCATTAAATACGGGTCACACTTCCTGTTTACATTATAAAACATGTAGAACAACAGTAAGTACAGTAATAAAATTCTTGTTCTCTTTATTCTCATTGCTATTTAAATTTTTCTCAAATAAAATAATAATTTTTATAAAGCGCTTATAAAATGCATTTATGATGCTACCTTATAAGTAGAATAGTAGATGTATTTAAAACAAAAAGAGTAAATTAAATTATCAAAATCATTCTGAACATTATTTAATACGTTCTCGTCAATTTTTTCCATCTCTTGCCTTATTCGGTTTTTCACGACTTCAATGTTTTGAGGCCTGTTTGCATAAACCTCGGTGTTTAAATAACCCCATAAAAATTTTTCCATGGGTGTAAGATCAGGTGATCTTGGAGGTTACTCTATTGGTCTGCGTCTTCCAATCCAACGGCCATTAAACTATTCATTTAAATAAATCTCGGACTCGCTGAACAAAATGAGGTGACGATTGTCGAAATGTGGATGTACCTTATAAGTAGAATAGTAGATGTATTTAAAACAAAAAGAGCAAATTAAATTATCAAAATCATCCTGAACATTATTTAATACGTTCTCGTCAATTTTTTCCATCTTTTGCCTTATTCGGTTTTTTATGACTTCAATGTTTTCAGGCCTGTTTGCATAAACCTCGGTGTTTAAATAACCCCATACAAATTTTTCCATGGGTGTAAGATCAGGTGATCTTGGAGGTTACTCTATTGGTCCGCGTCTTCCAATCCAACGGCCATTAAAATATTCATTTAAATAAATCTCGGACACGCTGAACAAAATGAGGTGACGATTGTCGAAATGTGGATGTCGATTTACAAATGTCATTTTTTTCGAAAACGGCGAAAGATAGGTATAGGGTATGTTACATAAAAAATACTTAGAATTTCACAACAAATTCAATAAAGCTACAAAAAAGGAAAGTTTCCATTTAAAAAAGTTGATCATATTTTTTTTGCTTCTCCCTATATACATGAAAACTGGTTCAAAAAATGCGCAACTAAAACATCGGAAAAAAAACCAAAGTAGGCCTTGATTATATATAATCAAGGCCTACTTGATGTCTATAGACAACAAAATTTCATATTGTGAGCCAAAATCGAGTTTTAAATTCTGTATCTTTAAAAAAGCACCCGAACCAAATCGGATAATAAACACAATTTTTACAGAGGTGTCTCCATCTTAAATTGGCCACACTGTATATTTATTTTTCAATAAGGAGTGTATTTGCTGTTTCTCTAGTTTTCCAGAAAATAATAGAAATCCTTCAAAAAAAGTCCACTGAGCACTGTTCTTGGAGAAACAATATTTTGAAAAATTGTAGGTATTTTCTTGTTTGTAAAATATAACATTAGAATAAACGTTTTGATGATAAGCAATTAGTCACTTGTTCAACTTGACCTGCTTGACCAGAAATTAATTCTACGTCTTAAAGCTCAAACCCTATAGTTTCTGTGCTTTGTGACATCACAATTAAAAAAAAATTATTTATACGAACAAAGACTTAAAAATTGTTAAAAAAATATGCAAATCTGCCTGTAACGATATCTCTCCGATCTGACCCCGCAATGTGACTGACAAATCACCGTCCCTCCATAACTTAGCACCTCTAAGTCACCCTCCACTTCACCCCGAGCGTCGAAAGAGGGGTTACAATTCGAAATTTGCTCGAGGGGTCATTGTAGCCTGTGAAACGCTGCCATCGATTGTTACACGAATTTGCTGTAGCGTAACCGCTAATGCTGGATCAAATCCGCGCTATTCTTTGCTTGACCACTGAAACAAAACACTGCGGGCGTCCCACCGGAGCGGGCCGCTTGATTTTTTTGAACGAGGTGCGGATTTTCAGCTAGGCTTACATCCATTTCAGTTGTTCTTGGTTTCGCTCGACTTATTATTGTTTTCTTGCCGGCTTGTTTGTGCGACGCGGTCTTTGGTTTGTTTATTATCCGAAAGTGAGAGTTGAAAAGCGAAGATTTCTGACGGGAAGTGCTCAGCGTAAGTATTAATTTGGCAGTGTAAGGTGCTCGCTGACGGTGAAGAATTTGTTTCCTTTTTGTAATGCGATACGTGATTGTTGCTTTATTGGATTTATTTAAACAGTTGGGTGTTTTATTTGGAAATACTAAATTAATACAACTTAAAATAATGATATCTGACGATCTATCAGCATCATTTTGAGAAATATACAGGGTATGCGAGAAAATGTGAGAAATCTCGGGTGTGGATAGAACATGAAAAAATAAGATGAGTTCCTATAAATTTTTTTCCTACAGGCCCTCCGTACGGAGATCTATGTCCCAGAAGGACGGCGCTGGAAATCTGTTTTTCTTGAATAACTTTTAAAGTACTCAATATAATTTAATAAAAATTCATTTTATCGATATCAACATAGAATAAACAAGAGTACCTTTTTAGTCTAAGGTTGAAACTATCCAGATTTATTATTTTAAAGTCTTTATCATACAAAGTGTTAAAAAATTCAGGCATTAAGTTGTAAAGCTTAGCCCGTCCCTGGTAAATTAAAAAGCTAACTATGTTTCAAGGACACTATTTTAAGAGATCCTTACTAGTGTCCATCACATTAAATTTTTATTAAATTATATTACGTACTTTAAAATTTATTCAAGAAAAACCGATTTGCATCCGAGAGATTTCCCACATGTTCCCGGACACCCTATATGTAACTTTAAAAAATTTAACAAAATTATAGTTTTCTCGGACTTATTTTAATTGTAATACAAATTTATATTATACGCTGACTTGTTATATAAAAAAATCACAATCTACTACTATTTTCCAGAAATTTTAATAGCAATTTTTTATAAAAAAATCTAACAGAATTACTCGTCCCTTAAGGGTGCAGTTTTTATACGTAAATTTTCAACGAATTCATAGCCGTTTGTTCAACCAGTCTAAAAAAAAATCTGAGTAAGAAGGAATATCTCTTCACTGTGTCATTTATACAGGTTTTCTTCACGATATAAAACAGTTTCCAGGCTGACAAGTCATTTAGAATAAGAAGTCCTCTTTGACTTATTCTGTATGCTCTGAAATCTTGAATACTCATTTTGGAAACACCTTGTATATTTATTGAAGAATTGTGGCTATAGTTAGCGCTATAATTATTGTATTGAAAGTCAATTGAAATTTTAATGTATAGCGAAAAGTTGTATTCACTTAAAATAGTCAATTAGTAATGTAAAATTTGATTACGTTTGTCCAGCAACAAATAATTGTTACAGTATTTGTAAGTACAAGATGTGTGCAAAGGTAAATTTCAAAACAAAGCGGTGAAAAAGAATTATTGTCCGAAATGTTGTAAATATATAAGTGGTGTTAAATGGGTTGAACCACAGAATTTATCTGTGGTTGAACTAAGCTTCACTTTCAAAGAAAGTATTATCTTTGGGATTTGACAGAAACGACTAATGACGTCCTCAATTGCATTTTTTCCAGAAATATACCTAAATAATATTTTTCCTTTTAAAAAGTTCTCTTTGTTCTAATAAACTTTTATTAGATAAATTTTCCTGTTCTTTCCGTTTACAAGTTATACAGTATGCGCCAAAAGTATGAAATAAATTCAATAATATAATATTAATTTAAAAAATACATATTTTAGCGTAAAATGCGATTTTCAAATGTCATTTGTTTTCGAGTAATGACGTTATCGTTTTTTTTAAATGGCAGCACCATATTTTTTTCCTTAATTCTGAAAGATCGTTTAATTCTCTATCAGACAGTACTAAAATTTTGCCCTCTTACATAGGAAAGTTTTCGAGTAAATGACGATTGAATGTTAGAAAACGTAAATTTTATCCATAAAAAAGTAACAATTCTGAGGTATGTAAAATAAAATACAATTGATTAAATTTTATACTTAAATTAAATGTTCGAATTGCCATCCACCAACTTCTTGACAATGCGCAAGTCTGTGAAGAAATTCTTCTTGCACATTATGAATGATTTCTGGGGTAACTCTGCGTATTTCGTCCCGAATGCGATTTTGAAGTTCTTCTAAGTTACGTGGTTTATTAATGTACACTTTTGACCTCAAGTATCCCCATAAAAAATAGTCAAGAGGTGTAAGATCTGGCGATCTTGCAGGCCATTCTATCGGTCCGCGTCTGCCGATCCACCTCCCAGGAAAACAGTTGTCCAAAAAATCTCGTACACGGCGCGCATAGTGCGGAGGTGCACCGTCTTGCTGAAACCATATGGTATCGTCAGGAATGTCAGGGTCATTATCGTTAGGAAAAATTAATGCAAGGGCTGGAACAAGGTCATTTTCTAGAAATTCTAAATATCTTTGTCGTGTAAGGGTTCCTTCAAAGAGGAAAGGCCCTACTATTCTGTCGTCAACTATTCCAGCCCACACATTTAATTTCTGAGGGTGTTGGGTATGTGCCTCTGCCATCCAATGAAGATTTTCGCGACTCCAATATCTGCAAGTTTGACGGTTTACTGTACCATTCAGACAAAATGTGGCCTCATTTGAAAAAAGTATTTGCCGGTGTAAATTTCTATTTACTTGACATAAATCCATTAGAATTTCGCAAAAGTGTAAGCGGCGATCGGGATTGTGCAGGAACTCAATGAAGACATTGAGTTCCTGCACAAGTTTAATTTTGTAGGGATGATATTTTTCCTTCCTCAAGATACTCTGATTAGTGTCATTGTTTAATGCAACCAATCGTAAATAATTATGAGGATTATCCACCATACTTATCAAAATGTTCTGTTTCTGATTTTCATTAATGCTTGGACGTCCAGGTTTTGGAATATTTACAACATTGCCAGTTTCTCTAAATTTAGACTCTACCTTACTGACTGTTGATTGGCTGATAGGGCGATCTGGATATTTTTCATTAAATAAATCGCAAACTTTCTGCTGAGTTCTAGTCATATTCCCGCATCCGATAAGAATTAAAATTTCAATTCTTTGAGTAACAGTTAAATGTGCCATAATACTTTAAATTGAATAATAATTTCTATGTCGCTTACAATACCTATTAGAAAGTCGGTGTGACAATGACACTTTGCAAAGATTTTCACTTACGTGATCCATAAAAGAACTATGGAATTCGAAAAACTAAACTTGATAACGTTTTTGCTTTATTTTAATTGATTTACGTTTTCTAACATTCAATCGTCATTTACTCGAAAACTTTCCTATGTAAGAGGGCAAAATTTTAGTACTGTCTGATAGAGAATTAAACGATCTTTCAGAATCAAGGAAAAAAATATGGTGTTGCCATTAAAAAAAAATCGATGACGTCATTACTCGAAAACAAATGACATTTGAAAATCGCATTTTACGCTAAAATATGTATTTTTTAAATTAAAAATCGACCTGTTCAAGAATTTTTCCCAAAAAATAATTGTTTCGTTTTTATTGAATTTATTCCATACTTTTGGAGCATACTGTATGTAATATCCTAAAGAGCCATAAAAGAAATACCACCTAAAAATCACATTTGCGGTGGAAGTAGTCGTTGGAAAATAATTCCATACTATCGAATTGAAACACCCTGTACAGGGAGTAACATTTTTCAGAAAAGAAATCCCTACAACCATGAAAATTTCTAACGGTCCATGAATCATCCTGTATATATCTTAGCAAACGCGAACCACAGTGTTTGATATAAAATAAATTGCCTCAATACCAATAAATAATACAAAAGTAAGTCAAACGTGGCTCTAGGTAAATAGGCCAGTTATAATCCCCATCTGAACGTGTTTAATTAATGAACAGATCGGTTAGCCTTTAATATAAACGGAGTTGCAAAAGGTTTATTAAATCGATTGATGATGCATGTGGTGTATCGTACACGTATGCGGTGTAAATTTTTTATTAAGCTTAAAAAACTGTTTGACTTTGGGTTAACAACTTGACGCCCGATAACGAGGATGTTTCCGTTTAATTATAGCTCCATGAATGGTATTTGTACAGGGTGTCCCAGAGTTTCCTTCCCAAGTTTCCTGTCCCAACTTTTTCTCGAAGAAATATGTTTAGTGGACGAAAACAAATGGCAATATCTTTTAGGTATGAAGCTAAGCTTTGTGGCGCCGTTTATATTTTTTCTCTCAGAAACATTTATTTCTGTGGTACAATGAAAAATAAATTGCATTCTAATAAAAAAATCTTTAAAAAACTTTCACACATTTGCATTTGTTAAAAAGTTATGTCCAAAAGAAGATATATGAAAAATAAATTACTGTATTAGGTATTTATTTCATCGTTTTTTATAAGAAATAGTTAACTAATTTTGACAGTTCTGACAAACAAATATTATAAAAAGTAAAACAGGAGAAATATTAAACGAAAAGAAAGACATAATGTGCAGGTGGAAGGAGTACTTTGAAGAGTTGTTAAATGAAGAAAAACATAACTTAGAAGATACATATGGCATAATATCAGACGAAAACATAGTGGAACCGCTATCAAAAACTTAAAAAATGGAAGAGTTCCAGGCTGCGATAAAGTTACAGCAGAAATGATGAAAAATATGGGAGAGAAAGGAAGAGTTATCCTGTTGATAGTATACAATAAAATAATTACAGAAGAAAAATTCCCAGATGAATGGCGAATAGCACTGATAGTACCAATTTTCAAAAAAAGGTGACGTAATAGACTGTGGAAACTATAGGGGAATTACATTATTGTGTACTGCCATGAAAATATTTGAAAAGATAATAGAAAAAAGAATAAGAAGAATGGTACATGCCTTACATGAAGCACAGAGCGGATTCAGAAATGAAAGAAGCACTCGAGATAATATACAGTATGCGCCAAAAGTATGGAATAAATTCAATAAAAACGAAACAATTATTTTTTGGGAAAAATCCTCGAACAGGTTGATTTTTAATTTAAAAAATACATATTTTAGCATAAAATGCGATTTTCAAATGTCATTTGTTTTCGAGTAATGACGTCATCGATTTTTTTTAAATGGCAACACCATATTTTTTCCTTGATTCTGAAAGATCGTTTAATTCTCTATCAGACAGTACTAAAATTTTGCCCTCTTACATAGGAAAGTTTTCGAGTAAATGACGATTGAATGTTAGAAAACGTAAATCAATTAAAATAAAGCAAAAACGTTATCAAGTTTAGTTTTTCGAATTCCATAGTTATTTTATGGATCACGTAGGTGAAAATCTTTGCAAAGTGTCATTGTCACACCGACTTTCTAATAAGTATTGTAAGCGACATAGAAATTATTATTCAATTTAAAGTATTATGGCACATTTAACTGTTACTCAAAGAATTGAAATTTTAATTCTTATCGGATGCGGGAATATGACTAGAAGTCAGCAGGAAGTTTGCGATTTATTTAATGAAAAATATCCAGATCTCCCTGTCAGCCAATCAACAGTCAGTAAGGTAGAGTCTAAATTTGGAGAAACTGGCAATGTTGTAAATATTCCAAAACCTGGACGTCCAAGCATTAATGAAAATCAGAAACAGAACATTTTGATAAGTATGGTGGATAATCCTCATAATTCTTCACGATTGGTTGCATTAAACAATGACACTAGTCAGAGCACAGTGCTACGTATCTTGAGGAAGGAAAAATATCATCCCTACAAAATTCAACTTGTACAGGAACTCAATGAAGATGATCCCGATCGCCGCTTACACTTTTGAGAAATTCTAATGGATTTATGTCAAGGAAATAGAAATTTACACCGGCAAATACTTTTTTCAGATGAGGCCACATTTTGTCTGAATGGTACAGTAAACCGTCAAACTTGCACATATTGTGTGAGTGAGTCGGGAAAATCCTCAGAGGTGGATCGGCAGACGCGGACCGATAGAATGGTTTGCAAGATCGCCAGATCTTACATCTCTTGACTATTTTTTATGGGGATACTTGAAGTCAAAAGTGTACATTAATAAACCACGTAATTTAGAAGAACTTCAAAATCGCATTCGGGACGAAATACGCAGAGTTACCCCAGAAATCATTCATAATGTGCAAGAAGAATTTCCTTACAGACTTGCGCATTGTCAAGAAGTTGGTGGATGGCAATTCGAACATTTAATTTAAGTATAAAATTTAATCAATTGTATTTTATTTTACATACTTCAGAATTGTTACTTTTTTATGGATAAAATTTACGTTTTCTAACATGCAATCGTCATTTACTCGAAAACTTTCCTATGTAAGAGGGCAAAATTTTAGTACTGTCTGATAGAGAATTAAACAATCTTTCAGAATCAAGGAAAAAAAATATGGTGTTGCCATTAAAAAAAAATCGATGACGTCATTACTCGAAAACAAATGACATTTGAAAATCGCATTTTACGCTAAAATATATATTTTTTAAATTAAAAATCGACCTGTTCGAGGATTTTTCCCAAAAAATAATTGTTTCGTTTTTATTGAATTTATTCCATACTTTTGGCGCATACTGTATTTATAATAAAGCAGATAATAGAGAAATCGATACAAGAGAGAAAAAACATATGTTTAGAATTTATAGATTTGGAAAAGGCATTTGACAGGGTACCGAGATAAAAATTATGGAATATACTACAAGAAAGAGGTATTAGTAGTAAAATAATAAAAATAATACGAAACATCTACAATTCTAATTTAAATGCTGTAATAAATAATGATATGATCAGATATGTTCGTGACCACTGAAGGTTTGAGACAAGGAGGAAGCTTGAGTCCGCTATTATTTATCATTTTCATGGAGGAGATAATAAGAAAATGCACATTAAGATATAAAAAGTTAGCTATAGGCCACGTACAACTACAAAGAGTGGAAATTTCTGAAGAGGAAATTGCAGATGACATTGTAATAATAACAAGAAGTGAAAATGACCTACAAGTAAATTTAGATATATGGACTGAGGTAGTGGAAGAATATGGAATAAAAATTAATAAAAATAAAGCCAAAGTGATGATGATATGGGAAGAAAAAAAGGAACTTAATGTAAAAAATGATGACATAACCATAGATCAAGTAGAAATATTTCAATATTTAGGCGTAACAATAAGCGAGACGGGAACACAAGAAGCAGATACAAATAACAGAATAAAGAAATCAAATAAACTATACTGTCACGGAATTTGCCCCACTCACACCCAAATCGACGACTGTGGTACCGCGAATTACTAAGATTGCCCCGATCGCCCCTACACGATTCTGTTAAACAAACAAAATGCCGTGGATCGAGACGGGACTAGAAAATTTGAGAAACGACGAGAAGCGTTCGAGTCGTTCGAGAGATGCTAGAAAATAGATCTAGAGATGCTAGAATATACCTGGAATATTCGTTGGGTCTATAAAAAAAATAAACGGCCGATTAAGATAGTTCTTGTATTACAGTCTGAATCGAAGTGTTTACTTGGAGATATCAAAGTGATTTAGATAGCGATTAGTTAAATAAGTGTTTAGTTGAGTTCTAATTAGTGTTCAGTAGTGTACTGAGTATAGTTAATAAAGAAATAATTAACTAACGGATTGTTTTTCTGGAAGTAAGAAAATTCGGATAGCGAAATCCGTGACAATACTATTCAATGAATAGCAAGTTTATAAGTAAACAAGAAATATCGAGATCAACAAAAATTAAAATATTTAAGTCAGTATACAGACCTATATTAACATACGGCTGTGAAACTTGGGTTTTGACAGAAAAGCAGAAAAGTAAAATACAGGCTGCTGAAATGAAATATTTAAGAAAAACGAGAGGTGTAACAAAAAGAGATAGAATGCGAAATGTCGATATACGAAGAGAACTGGGAATACAGTCAACATTACAGTACATAGAAAGTAGGCAATTAGAGTGGTGGGGACATTTACAGCGCATGGAGACAGATAGACCAGTAAGAACAGTTTGGAAAGCTAAAATTAAAAAAATAAGAAAAAGGGAAGACCAAGAAAAACATGGGATAAAGTTGTAGTAAAAACATTAGGAAGGAAAGGCAGAAGTCGAAATGAAGCTAAGTTGATGTCGGCCAACCGTAAGGAATGGAAAAAGTTTGTTTATGAATAAGCAGAAAACGAACCCTACACCATATGATGGTAGAAGGGGGGTTATGGATTATATATATATGACAGTAGAAAATAGCTATTTATTTTTAAGTTGAAAAATGAATTCATTTTTAAATCATTAATAATTTTATTAATTTTACCTTTATGTTAAGCAGCTCTGATAAAACATCACACTGTATATGTATAATTGAAAATATGATTTTCATTAATTAAGAAATTTAGACAGTGCGACTTTTTTCTGATAAGAAAATACTTGAAAAATTAGATCTGCAGCCGAGTAAATTTGAATACATAAATATTCAACCTTTTCCTTACAAACAACAGACCACCCTCCTCATATTTCCCTCGAAATCGAGTTAGTTTACCTTTCAAGGATAGCAGCGAATGAATCACTTGTTTTCCCGTAAAAATAACTCGAAAACCGAAAGCCTAACAGATATGCAGATAGGGCGTTTGGCGTTTATAAAATAATAGAATTTCGTTCTTTGTTAACCCCTTATCCAAGGTCACATCTGGGGTCCTTGATTTTTTTCCACGGCATCGGGCACGCGAACGCGGATTAACCTTTAGTGACCACGTCATAAAAAAGTTCTCGGGGGCGGTTTCGTGTTTTGGAAAATTTCTTGCCCCCCTTTTCCTCAAATGTCCGATAATACATCGTCTCTGTTGCTAATGAAGTTATTTTAATACAGGGTTTGACGGCCTTGGAATGAACCCCTAATTGCTGATAATTATGAAGGAAGTAATATACTGTTAACAAATTTTTACTTTTCCAAGAACGCCTCTGTCTTAATTGACACTAATGCCTAGTCTAACACGTTGAACAGAAAAAAATATTTATATTTAAAAAAAAACTGAATAGTTTTGATATATGTATACCTATTTAATATACAGGGCGATTCAAAACATATCTAAAAAAAATAGTTCAAAATGATTTCAAAATACACCTCTGCGTTGCATTGTACCACTGTAAAACCTCACAGGCAAAGCATGGCGGCATAGTGTAATAAAAAATGAAATAACACCTGTTTTATATAAATAATTTCAACTGCTCTTAATTAAAACCGCAAACTAATTTTATTACAAAAAATAATAATAATAAAATAATTTGATATACTTGATGTTTGATATTTTTTTAGAAATTCACCATCAATTCTGAATGAAATTGGTCTCTAATTTTTTTTCGTAGGAGGGAAAAAATAAAAGATATTTTATTGCAGGTTCTGTATTTTTAATTTGTATTGATACCATCTCGTCAAAATGTCAAATTAGCATTTTTTCATTTGCTACAAAATTAATTTCAATAAGTAAATTATGCTTGTGTCTTCAAAATGCTGCACGCTCGACGACTATATGCTGCGTTGTATCAAGAATGTAGGATACCTCATCACACAGTATTTGCTCGCCTTCACCAACATTTGCCAAACTTCACCGTAAAAGAGCAGTAATTATATATATATATATATATATATATATATATATATATATATATATATATATATATATATATATATATATATATATATATATATAAGTAATATACTGTTAACAAATTTTTACTTTTCCAAGAACGCCTCTGTCTTAATTGACACTAATGCCTAGTCTAACACGTTGAACAGAAAAAAATATTTATATTTAAAAAAAAACTGAATAGTTTTGATATATGTATACCTATTTAATATACAGGGCGATTCAAAACATATCTAAAAAAAATAGTTCAAAATGATTTCAAAATACACCTCTGCGTTGCATTGTACCACTGTAAAACCTCACAGGCAAAGCATGGCGGCATAGTGTAATAAAAAATGAAATAACACCTGTTTTATATAAATAATTTCAACTGCTCTTAATTAAAACCGCAAACTAATTTTATTACAAAAAATAATAATAATAAAATAATTTGATATACTTGATGTTTGATATTTTTTTAGAAATTCACCATCAATTCTGAATGAAATTGGTCTCTAATTTTTTTTCGTAGGAGGGAAAAAATAAAAGATATTTTATTGCAGGTTCTGTATTTTTAATTTGTATTGATACCATCTCGTCAAAATGTCAAATTAGCATTTTTTCATTTGCTACAAAATTAATTTCAATAAGTAAATTATGCTTGTGTCTTCAAAATGCTGCACGCTCGACGACTATATGCTGCGTTGTATCAAGAATGTAGGATACCTCATCACACAGTATTTGCTCGCCTTCACCAACATTTGCCAAACTTCACCGTAAAAGAGCAGTAATTATATATATATATATATATATATATATATATATATATATATATATATATATATATATATATATATATATATATATAAAGCTGTTTACAGGCCTTTTAGGCCCAGAACTGTGTCATTCTCCTCCATTGCATTCTGTCCTTCTTCCAAGCCGTTACATTTTTCTTCCTTAGATCTATTGCCACTGCCTCTCTCCATCGCTTCCTCGGTCTACCTCTTTTTTTTCTTGTAGTTAGGCTTACTCCCTACTATTTTCTTAACTGCCCTTTCATCCTCCATACGTTCTAGATGCCCTAGCCACTGCACTCTTCTGACTTTTACAAATTCGTCTATTGTTGGTGCCTGGTACATTGCATATATTTCCTCATATCTTCTCCTTACATAGCCTTCCTCCTTCTTACCCCCTAGAATTCTCCTTAAGATCTTCCTTTCCCACCTTAAAAGGTTTTTCAATAGCATAATCAGTTTGGTTGGTATCCCAAATTGTTTCAAAATTTTGCTTAGTTTATTCCTTTTGATCGAATCATATGCTTTCCTGAAGTCCATAGCATGTAGTCAGAATTTCCTTCACCATGAGGATTTGGTCCGTTGTTGACCTCCCTTTTCTAAAACCTGCTTGATACTCCCCTATTTGTAATTCTGCTATAGGTTCTATTCTCTGTTTTATTAGCGTTGCCATAATTTTATATCCTATATCTAACAATGATATACCCCTAGTAATAGTATCTGTTTCATATTCAACGTGTATAGAGGCTACTACCTCGAAAATTTTTAACGCGTCTAATTTTCCTAATCCTAATTTTTTTAATGGCATTTTGTTTACTAACGAGGCAAGTTTTTCAAGAAATTTTATACGAAATTTTCATAACAATCATTTATGGGCTGATGAAAATCCAAATGGAATTTTTCAACATCAATTTGCAGTAAACGTGTGGCTTGAAGTATTTAATGATCATTTAATTGGTCCATATTTCCTCCCATTACGATTAAATGGCGAATCATATCATCGCTTCCTACAGGAAGAGTTACCTCCTTTTCTGCTCAGACAAAATGTATGGTTCATGCACGATGGTGCCCTAGCTCTATTTAGCATTAATGTACGTCGTCACTTAGATACAGTATATCCAAATCGTTGGATAGGTAGCAACAATTGCTAGCTCGCTCTGCGAATTTAAACCCCATAGATTTTTGCATTTGGGGTTTTCTCAAGTCATTAGTTTACTAAAAATCCTGTCGAAAATGCTGAAAGCCTGAGGAATCGAATTACAGCCGGCTGTGCGATAATGAGAAATAAAGTAGGATTATTTCAGCGGATACGACAGTCAATGAGACGAAGAGTTGAGGAAGGTCATTTTCAACATCTCTTATAGGTTTGCGACTATTAACAAATATTTTTATTATTGCTGTTCTGTGTTATTGTTTTGGTTTAATGTTTCTGTATTAGATAACATTTTTTGCAATATCCAAGACAAAAAGATCAAAAATTTTAACCCCCTTTATATCGAAATCGGAGAATTTATTTTCCCACATTTATATCAATTTTTTATTTTCAATGTTTAATTGCATTTTTGCTTTAACCATAATAACACTTTACACATAACCTGCAATAAAATATGTTCTATTTTTTTTCCTCAAAAAATGGTGCATCCTACGAAAAAAAAAATGAAGAGGCCAATTTCATTCAGAATTGATGGAGGATTTCTAAAAAAAATATATCAAAACGGGAAAAGGTAGTGGCGTACCATTTTTTTTTATTAAAAAAGGTTGTGGCATTCTAGCATGAACATCACTGGTGCAAGAATTTTATTTTTTTATGATAAATTATTTATTTTATTGTACTCAAATTTTCAAAGAGACGGTTTTTCCTGTGATAAACACGAATATCTGATTGATTTTTTGGAAATTAAAATTGATCTCTTCTGTTGATTACAGAAAAAGTTCAGATTTTCTCTGGACCACACTGCAGAATTTCAACAAGCAAAATAATTAGAACCTTCTCGCATATTTTGCATGAAATTACATATTTTTCCATTGCATTTCTTTCAGTATCCTGTTACTTGAGAACCATTTGGTACTTTGCATATATTTGACAGGTCAACCTCAAAAAAATGCCCCACTGACCTAAAATTCCCAACGCGAAATATGCGTTGTAATAAAGATCGGCACTTAAGATATCTGGCATTATTAACGATAATTCAAGACAGAGGGCAGATTGTATCGTAAATTAATTCGTTTCGTAAAATAATATTATCCTGGAAACGTCACAAATCATAATGGAAAAAAAATGTTCACACACATTGTATGCTTAACGATTCCTGAATAAAAATGATTTAAGTCCATACTGAATAATGTATACTGCATGATTTGTTAGCAGTTGTTAAAATTCCAGAAATGGAGTAGCTACATTAATGTAACAATTTTTAAAATGTTTTATACGAGGACTGATTAAAAACACAGAAAGTGATCTTTATGTATAAACTGCTAAATCCAAATTTTGGGTCCATTTATCCCCATCAGCTAAGCTTCAAGGTCATTCCAAGATCAATTCGAAAGGAACTATAGAAAATTGGGTTGTTTGATGAATTTGCAATTGCATTTCATACATTCTCGTATTGACAAATCCTTATAATTTCTGATCACAAGCCCTAAAATTATACGACGATAAAGAAATATTGAGCGTATGTTCATGGAAAGATAATTTTTGATCAAACATAACTCCCAAATCTTTTATACAGACACAAGCTCTATGCATAGCACACCTTGGCAGATGGTAGCTAGGTTAATGTAACATCTTTTCTTATATGAACATAGGTTCGATTCGTTTTTGTTTAGAAGTTACAAACATTTCGAAAAGTATAATTTCATATTTCAATCAAAGTAGCCTGATAAATAAAAATGATGATTGCTATAACAATAATTATTATTTGCGTTTAAAGTTTAAACATTAGTTAATCTTCAAAATGTTCATCGTTGGCTAGAATGCAAACCTCACATCGGCGATCATTTCTTATCTAATTATTATTATTATATATTAATTATTAATATAGTAGACAAACTGCTTCATATATCCCCATAAATAAAAGTTGATCTTGTTGGCCTATCCATGCACGGTACAAACTTGACGCATGCGCCTATTACCAGTGCATATAATCTCGTGACCTATTATCTATTATATCTTCTTCATTTTGTATATTCACTTCAGTAGGCCGAATGGTTCTTTTTAGAGCGGGGTTACCTGCTTCTCGAAGTCTACGACAGTCGAAGGTTTATGTCTATTTGACTATCTTCTTGTTTCCTAATTTAATTTTTATATCAAAATTGCTGCTAATTATTAAATTACAAATTTCAATTAAACCACGAGTGTAATCGAGTCTTATCAAGAGTATCTTTTTTGTAGTAAATAATTTACTTAATCTAAATTTTAAACTGAAAAATTTGTTCTTCCATTGGCGTAGAATTATAGGTGTAATTACTGAAAACCCAAGTTCCACGCCAATGGAATGAAATCACTCATAATTTTGACATAGTGTCAACTTACCAAATTTGAGCAAAATCGCATAAGGCGTTTTAAATTTATAATAATAAAAAAAAACCGAATTCAAAATTGCAGCTTCAAGGTCGTATAGCGCCTAAACGGAGCAACTGTGAACTAAAGTAAGTTTAGCTAAATCGACTTATTTTGAGCCGCACTGTATCTAGTCGAGCGCTGTAAAGACCTTTTAGGGACATCCTGTAGATCATAGGGCAAGTTATTCTAGAGAAGGACATATATTACACGGGGAGTTTTCTTTACGCTCTGTTTTCTATATATATATGTATGACGGTTTTGTCGATTTGCATATACATCTTTCAATTAATAACATTTTACTCTTGCTGCAAACTTAAACTTATGGTATTTTTACAGTAAGTTTTTAAGTTTAACACAAACAAATGATTCAATAAAGTCTATGATAACAGTAGAAAAACCATTGTTTGCCATTTGTACGTTCCATAACGTATTATTTTAGCGATAATAGAGTCTACTAATTGAGTTTTTCGTGTATGGCGGATTAATAATAATCGCCGGTATGAAATCGTTTCGTTCTTTTGTTGGAAAGTGCCGAACGGAAACGCGAAAGCGATGTCTTCCTGATATGTGGCGGAACGTGTATCGAGGATGTTATTGCCAAAGTAACGGTTGCGCAAAAAATGGCACAATACGCCTTGATTAGCCATTAATTTGGTGGCGTATTGTTCGGTGTTGTGAAAACGGAGAGATGATCTGCCACCTACGGTGAAGTGTGACCAACTCTATTACTTCTATGAATATGCCTCTATACAGGGCGTCCGATAAGTACCTAATCGCTTGAGAGTGTATAGGGAAGGTGTTATATTGTTTTCTAAATGCATCTCCCAATCGAGTTATGAGGTGTCAAAGAAGGCTTTCGAGGAAAGTTCTCTGTTAATAGAACTTTTATTTAGCGTCGGAATATTACATTATTTGGTTAGGAAGGTGCTAGTCGATCTAAAAAACCTCTCAACGCTAATAACTCATGCAACATCAAAATTTAACATGCAATATTATAATTTTAAGACAACGATATGTTATTCAATCTCAATTATAATGAAGTGTCACAATTTCTTTATCATTAAATTATGTATTATAGCCAAGATGTGGAAAGAGAAAGTAATTTTATCTAAAAGATATACATTTACGCTTTGATGTAGTATTTTTGTACCGTTTACTATAAAAATATGAGGATAAAAAAATACTTACGACTTTCCAAGGTTGCGATGATCGCTACCACCTGAAACAAAGTAGGAAATATGAAATTTCATATATATATATATATATATATATATATATATACAGGGTGAATCTTAAATAAGTACAAATATTTTAACCAGCAGTATAGTTTTGTGTGTAGAACACATAATTAATAGTTTTTTTACAAAAAAATCAGAAATAAAAAAGTGAAATTTTAAATAAATTTCGTAATTTTTCAGTAGAAAACTTGTTGAGGACCGCTGGCCTAGACCGACCCTTCATACTTTTATGAGTCATAGTGCTGCAGACTGAACGTGTGGTTCACAGTGTTGCCAGTATTACACAAATGTCTTTGCTTCAAGGAAGAAAAAATCTCAACTTTTAGCGAATTTTGTCAAGTGTAACATTTTATATTATTTTTTATTATCAAACTGTCATTGACTGTCATGACAGATTATCGGAAGCCCAAGTCAAACTTGTTAACCCCACATAATGCATGAAAATAGCAATAAAATTTGCTAAAAGTTGACATTTTTTCCATTTTAAATAAAAAACGCGTGCATAGTTTTTCGTTATTCTTCATAAAATAACTTAAGGAAATTGTGTTTTGTGTCCCTTTCTAACAGTGTACAATGACATTTAACTTGTGAAATGTGGATTACTGATTAAATAGTTAATTTTTTAACAAACAGGTAAGCTTGTGTGCACGCTTATGTATAATTTTTGAACATTGGACAATATCACGTAATATCTTCCTAAATATTTTACGGTAGTATTGAACTTGCGGAAATTCATTTTTAATCGTTGAAGTATAGTAAGGTTAGTTCAGATGTTAAAATTTATGTTAATATTGCTGCGTATCTACTACATACCCAATTTTACTGTACTTATGCTTAAAACAAGTATTTTTAAAATAGAACTATTACGTTAAAGGAAACGTAATATTTATATTGGAGGAGATATGGCAACCTCGCAACAAATCATATGTTTCATTACGTTGTTGGATGAAAAATCAGCCAGCGGTCCTCAAAATGTGGGTATTTTAAAAAAAAATTAATATCTCCGTAAATATTAGAAATTTTTAAAAATGGCTTTCACTAGACTGATTTAAATGACGAACTACACCAGCAGTTAAAATATTTGTACTTATTTAAGATTCACCCTGTATATTACAATATAGGTATTGGGCATCAGACAAAATATTTTTTATACCTAGAGTAACGACTGAAAAATTTTTTGCAATTTGTGTAATTCAAATCCAAGATTGTGATTGCTTCATTAAAATGTGGAGAATTTTAGGAAGGATATGATTAATCCTAAATAGTAATTAATTTCTAATATTTCCTAATATTTCAGAGCAGTCGAGTACAAGTACGACAATGAATAGTTTTAATCTGACTCAAAACTTATCAAAACGTTCGAGGTCTTAATACAAAAACATCTTAATTATTTGAATCTAACATTTACGCTTTTACGGATACCTGGCTAAATTCTAGTCATTGTGGTTCGTAAAGATCAAAATTTTGCATATACTAATGTTAAAAGAGGTGTTGAAGTCTTATTGACACTGAACTCAAATTTAAATGTGTCCATTGTATTACACAATCTATTACTATTATTAAGTGTCCAGAAAAGCGCTAGTCCTATCACAATTTTCTTCTTTAAAATTTTTACAGATTGATTACATCACTTTTTGTTGCTATGTGTCCTTGTTTCTTCGGTATCCTTGAAATTATCCTTTATAATAACTTACAAGTTTTTGTCTTTGCTTACAAATACAGTATGCGCCAAAAGTATGGAATAAATTCAATAAAAACGAAACAATTATTTTTTGGGAAAAATCCTCGAACAGGTCGATTTTTAATTTAAAAAATACATATTTTAGCGTAAAATTTGATTTTCAAATGTCACTTGTTTTCGAGTAATGACGTCATCGATTTTTTTTTAAATGGCAACACCATATTTTTTTCCTTGATTCTGAAAGATCGTTTAATTCTCTATCAGACAGTACTAAAATTTTGCCCTCTTACATAGGAAAGTTTTCGAGTAAATGACGATTGAATGTTAGAAAACGTAAATTTTATCCATAAAAAAGTAACAATTCTGAGGTATGTAAAATAAAATACAATTGATTAAATTTTATACTTAAATTAAATGTTCGAATTGCCATCCACCAACTTCTTGACAATGCGCAAGTCTGTGAAGAAATTCTTACACATTATGAATGATTTCTGGGGTAACTCTGCGTATTTCGTCCCGAATGCGATTTTGAAGTTCTTCTAAATTACGTGGTTTATTAATGTACACTTTTGACTTCAAGTATCCCCATAAAAAATAGTCAAGAGGTGTAAGATCTGGCGATCTTGTAGGCCATTCTATCGGTCCGCGTCTGCCGATCCATCTCCCAGGAAAACAGTTGTCCAAAAAATCTCGTACAGGGCGCGCGTAGTGCGGTGGTGCACCGTCTTGCTGAAACCATATGGTATCGTCAGGAATGGCAGGGTCATTATCGTTTGGAAAAATTACTGCAAGGGCTGGAACAAGGTCATTTTCTAGAAACTCTAAATATCTTTGTCCTGTAAGGGTTCCTTCAAAGAAGAAAGGCCCTACTATTCTGTCGTCAACTATTCTAGCCCACACATTTAATTTCTGAGGGTGTTGGGTATGTGCCTCTGCCATCCAATGAGGATTTTCCCGACTCCAATATCTGCAAGTTTGACGGTTTACTGTACCATTCAGACAAAATGTGGTCTCATCTGAAAAAGTATTTGCCGGTGTAAATTTCTATTTCCTTGACATAAATCCATTAGAATTTCGCAAAAGTGTAAGCGGCGATCGGGATCATCTTCATTCAGTTCCTGCACAAGTTGAATTTTGTAGGGATGATATTTTTCCTTCCTCAAGATACGTAGCTAGCTAGCGTACTGTGCTCTGACTAGTGTCATTGTTTAATGCAACCAGTCGTGAAGAATTATGAGGATTATCCACCATACTTATCAAAATGTTCTGTTTCTGATTTTTATTAATGCTTGGACGTCTAGGTTTTGGAATATTTACAACATTGCCAGTTTCTCTAAATTTAGACTCTACCTTACTGACTGTTGATTGGCTGATAGGGCGATCTGGATATTTTTCATTAAATAAATCGCAAACTTCCTGCTGAGTTCTAGTCATATTCCCGCATCTGATAAGAATTAAAATTTCAATTCTTTGAGTAATAGTTAAATGTGCCAGAATACTTTAAATTGAATAATAATTTCTATGTCGCTTACAATACTTATTAGAAAGTCGGTGTGACAATGACACTTTGCAGAGATTTTCGCCTACGTGATCCATAAAAGAACTATGGAATTCGAAAAACTAAACTTGATAACGTTTATGCTTTATTTTAATTGATTTACGTTTTCTAACATTCAATCGTCATTTACTCGAAAACTTTCCTATGAAAGAGGGCAAAATTTTAGTACTTTCTGATAGAGAATTAAACGATCTTTCAGAATCAAAGAAAAAAATATGGTGTTGCCATTTAAAAAAAATCGATGACGTCATTACTCGAAAACAAATGACATTTGAAAATCGCATTTTACGCTACAATATGTTTTTTAAATTAAAAATCGACCTGTTCGAGGATTTTTCCTAAAAAATAATTGTTTCGTTTTTATTGAATTTATTCCATACTTTTGGCGCATACTGTATAGTACCATTAAAAACTCAAGAATAAAAAATAATTAAAATATAACGTACTTGCTAACAAAATGTTAATTTATGCATAAACGTCAACAAATTTCCAATATAATCACATGCAGTTTAATTGAAAGGAAATGAAAATTTCCGGAAACTTTTTTATTTACTATAGTAACGGAACAAAAACAAACTTCTAATTGGTTAGAAAACGTTGGTGTGAAATTTTCAGCTATACTATCCCTATAAGTACATTGATAATGTACGAGATAATTTTATGTTAATCGAAAGCACGTTGCATACCAAGCAACGTTTTTGAGAAATTTAATACAAAATTATGAGGCATTTGTCAATATCAGAAGGATATTCGATCAGAATTTTTTTTATAAAAAAATCAAACAAGTCGCAACACAACAAAACAACTATTTATTTATTAAAAGTACAGCCAGTAAAGGTGCATTTATTAAAATTTAACATTAGATTGGCTTCTATCTTTCTATATAAAAAACGATTACATAAAGGATAAACATTTTTTATTAATTAAGTAGCTCATTGTCTTGTTTAATTCATTGACTTAAGTCACTTTTGATATTGTCGATATTTAATTTCAAATAATTTTAATTTATTGATATAATAAATTTTATACTTAGATATTTGAGTCAGATCTCATCTATTGTGGTTGAATTTTCGAGTTCCCACAGTTTCAAAAGTGAACTTAGATATTTATAGAACGTTTTTATTGAACCAGGTTAGTAAATTTAGCTAGATTAATTTTTTTAGATAATTATTGAAAAGAGCTTTGTCTGTGGAATTGTTCATTAACATACCTAGATGTTTGGTATCAGAAAGCATACATATGACTTCAATGATAGGAATTGTAGGAGATTTGATATATATTAGTTTAAAGTACCTTTTTAATACAGTAAAAAACAATAATTCTTTCACTAAGCTCTATTAAATTTAATTTTCCATTTTTACTCGATGAGCATCAATTCAGTGAAAATAAACTATTGTTCATAATTACCAGAATGAGAAAAGTATTAAAAACATTGCTTTTATTTTGTTATATTTCTATTACTGTCAAATAGTCGTGCCTATCTGTACACAAAAATTAAGCAACAACTCACAAAGCATTTACATTATGCAATAGCTGCATACAATCATTTGTTTTTATCAGAAGTCCTTCCGCAGCCAATGAAGAGGCGTTTACTTAAGTATATCTTAACCTAAATCTGTGAAGACGAATTACTCCTATAAATATACTCTCATGATAACGTTGCGTGCGATCTTATGCATAATATTAGCTTTCTTTTAACCTAACAATTATCTTTGTTAAAAGAGTTGGATAGAGCTGTGCGAATTTGAATTTGCATGCAGCCATACCACGTTTATTGTTTGCAAAAAAAAACGTTTGTGCATATTTAAGCTCAATTTTTTAATTTTGTTCTATTTAGCAAATATTTACTTAAGTGGTTCATTTTTAAATTGGATAGTAGGCATCGCCATTGATTGTGGAAAAACACCTTTTAAATACTGAAGTGTCCAAAATCCATCACTTTTCATTTTGAAAGAATGATAAAAAGAGACATCACGTAGATGTAGAAATCTGTTTATAATAATAAAATTTCCCGTTTTTTTTAAAATTAGGAAATTTGACAACAAGTGAGTATGCGCTCGCGTCTAGTGCGCGTGTATAAGTTACACTGCACGAAACTAAAATTGCCTATTATTTTGTACCCTTAGTTTCTTGACTGTACTGTATTGTCCTTAAATTGCAGGAATGTAATTGGACTTTTTTGTTAACAATTTCCCAATCTGCTGTAGTCATAACCATAGAGACCTTTTCGATTCACATTACACTAGAACTATTTTACTTTGGCGCTAGTAAACTTTAATGTAAATCTTGCACGCTACTGATTTTAAGATAACCCGATCCCTTTTCTTTAGTGCAACGTTAAATTATCGCTTATGGTTTGTGGCTTGCCGTGTATATCATTTTAATCTGATGTGACTATACCTCTAGGTTTTCTACAGTTAGTTGCAAAAATAGATATCACGAATGTACGAAATTATCGTGTATTTAGAAAAGTATCATTTAGTACACAAAGATACAAGACAGGTAATAAGTAAAGGAGAAAAATCAATAATTGTTTAAATCCTTGTACAAGAGAGTAATAGAAAAGCAGGAGTGAATTCGAAGAAGACCAGCAATCGGAAATGATCATTATCTGTCAGTAGCAAACAATTAAGGAAGAAGAAAATAGGAAAATTAATAATGTTCTGAAAATCAGCAATTCGAAAGAATATAAATTAATAAGATTTTATAAACTAAGATATGAACAAACTGCAGTAAGATATGAAGAGAAAATAACAACAGAACTCAAGGCAAGGATGTGGTTCTCTATTATTGAATGTATATGTGGATGAAATAATACAGAAATGTGCACAAAGAGTTAAGAAATTATATGTAGGATACAGAAACTTAGAGCAAATAGCAATTTGCAGATGATGTAATGATGACAGATGAGGAAAAGGATCTACAGAAAAATCTACAAGAATGGAATAGAATACTAAGGGAACACGGAATGAGTAAAATCAAGACCGAAGTAAGGATAGTGGGGGAATTAAAGATTTTAATATAGAACAAGTAAAACATTTCAATATTTGGGGTGTAGAATTAGATGGTAGTGGAAAGCAAGAAGCTGAAATTAACAACAGAATAGAGAAAATCTACAAGACTATATTACACAATGAATAACAAATTTATAAGTAATAAAAACGTGGCATTAAGTTTTCACCAGTCTGTATAAAATGAAGCAACATTTACGGTTTTGACGTGTAAATTGCTTTAGATATCTCTTTTTTGTTAATACTTTAACCTAATATCTCAAAAACGGTAAATTTAAGGAAGTATTATCAAAGTTAAAGAAAATTGCTTTGTCTATCATAGATGTCACTGGTAATAATTGTTTGATGTGTACTTAGTAAGTAGACATTTCTAGTTAATAAAGTTAATTAGGTACACTATTCTTTGACACTCTATATTGATATTTATCCATCTCATTATAATCCTAACAAAGTAAAGTTTGTAAACAAACTCTATTCATTTGGTTCTGAATTTTCACCCTCCATTCAATACTTGCCTATTAATACAATACGAGAAAACTTGCAGGGGTTAGTGACCTAGCATAGTATTGGCCTACTTTTGGAAATACTACAATTACTTATACACTAATCGTATTAACCGTAAGCAGCAAACTCATATTTTTTTATCAGACTAATGAATTTAGTAAAAAAGTATTTTTACAATAAATAATAGTAAGTATTACTTGACTTGATTTGCATTATCTTATCACAAATTTGGTAAATTAATAATAATAATGCTGAAAATAGTGTTTTCGTGTTCGAGTTTGGCACAAGGACCGCATATAATTAAAAATAACGAGGGACTAATGTCAATGTCGATGGTCTAGTAATATTATTGACATTGTTAAAAGTTATCCATTGAAACGGAAACGAAAATCCTAATAACTGTGTTGGGCACTTTTTAGAATGAGTGAACAGAGTGAAGAAAAAAGATGGAAATAACTATTTGCCGTAATGAATGACATGACATTGATATGCGTGTAAATAATATCCTTTATATCTAATGTTTACGCAGGATAAAGCTCTGATTTATTTTGTCTCTACATCGTTGGTTTCTGATGTAATTAAATCACAGAATACTCTCACTTTTTTTTAATTTGCAGCAAATAATTGATTCCAAAAAATTTGACAGAAGCAAATCTCAAGTTTTTTTTTTTACTGTTTTAGAAAGGTATTTTAAGCTAATATAAATCAAATCTCCTACAATTCCTATCAATGAAGTCATATGTATGTTCTCTGATACCAAACATCTAGGTATGCTAATGCACAATTCCATAGACAAAGCTCTATTCAATAATTATCTAAAGAAAAGAATCTAATTTACTAACCTGCTAATGAAACACTCTATAAATATCTAACTTCACTTTTTGGCAGTGGGAACACGACAAATTCAACCACAATAGATGAGATCTGACCTATTTCTGCATTTTTAGGATTGCTTCTTCAGGTGGTCTCCTTTAAGTTGAATCAAATATCTAACTATAAAAATTTAAATTATTTGAAGTTAAATATCGACACAGTGTAACAATAAATCATCTCAGCAATTCATGTATAATTGTTTAACTAAATATTTACTGAGTAATGAATTATAGATTTGAGAGTGCTAACATCAATAATTCGATTATTGCCTTCGAATTCTCTATGTCTGCCATTTGCTAATTTCCCAGAATATCTAGTTATTACTTTTTTAGATTATAATTTGAGTACTTAGTATAGAGGATCAATTTTATTAAATATTGCATTGGTTTACTAAATCTTTTAAACTCTATGCTCACATGAGTTATATACAGGGTATAATAAAACATGTAATACAATATACAGGGCGAGTTAATAATAATGTAAATAGCTAAAGGACAGATTGTTAACGCCAAAAAAAAAGCGATATTTTGCTATATTTTAAGAACGTATAGGATTGTATTGAAAATTTGTAGTCTTATGTTTTTTTGAGATTACGCAATATGCAAACAGTGTTGAGGTCACGACTAGGGGGCGCTAGTTATACTGTAGTGGTGATGTAAAAATATGTCTAACTTTTGTATTTTACACTTTTGAATTTTTTAATAAAAAACTATTAAATTACCTTCAATTCTATATAGAAAAGGTATACCTGTTACAAATCGATAAACTCAACCGTTTTCGAGAAACAGACGATTTAAGTTTTTGACATTCGGCGGGAATTTAATTAGAAAATTAGGGAGTCTTAAGATATCAAAACTGAATTATAAGACGGACACTACAACAACTGAAAATTTTTTTATGCATATCTTAACAAATTATTAATCATAAAAGATTCTCGAAGTGGCCACCAGTGACTTCAATGCACTTTTTTAGCCTCTTTAAATTTTGTCTGACGTTGAATATAGTTATATGTTGCTTGATAATATTAACCGATCCTTGAATTTTTTCCCACAGTTGTTCTTGACTATTAACAATGTCTTTGTATACTAAAGATTTAATATAGCTCCGAAACTAAAAATCCAGCGGATTTAAATCAGGGCTACGTGCAGGCCAAGGAACTTCGCTGCCGCGTCCAATCCAACGGTGCGACAAAGGACAATGTTAAAAATAGCCGATTTTTGGCTTATCCGGGGGAACGCATAAATCATAAAAAAATCAATTGATTATTGTTAATTAACATTAGAAATGGCCCAGAAATACGTCAGATAGCTGGGGAGATGTCGCTACTACCCCTAAACCTATATAAACTACCCTATATTGTTATAAAATTCGTGTAAAATGAAAAAAATGCTTGAAAATGATTTGAACAGACAGTATGTCAATATAAAAAGTGATAAATAACTGTAAAAATGTCCATTCCACCCCTAAAAATTAATAAAACGACTTTCAAAAGCTAATGGTGAGCTTACTTCGACATCAAAAATAGATAATGCTTGAATGTTCAAGGGAACGCCTATTGCTAGAAAAAAATTATTATTACTGTCAAAAACTGATACTAGAGTACATTAAGTAAGTGGGGAAATATTAATTGCACCCCTAAATCTATATAAACTGCCTTTAAATAGCTTAAAATAGATAATCATTATTTATTGTTGTAAAATTCGTTTAGAATGAAAAAAATGCTTAAATCACTTTTAAGGTTCATTTATACTGTTGCGACCTGAAAAATGGGCGCAAGGATAAATCTGTCATACAATCTCTTAAATAGTCTATGATCGGATTGTCTGTTCTCTCGATATAATTCCAAGTACGTCTCTGCTGCACGGCAACCACAAAAAAATCTTAGGCATATACACATACCATGTTTCTCATTGCATTATTCGAAAAAACACTACTGCCTAATCTATGAACTGAGTGGCATTGACAGAAACAATATGGTATTGTAGTGACAGTTGTCTACTTACTATTTCCACGCCTACTACTTTGGAAAAAATAATTTTCTAATTTAATTCCCACCGAATCTCAAAAACTTAAATCGTCTGTTTCTCAAAAACGGTTGAGTTTATCGATTTGTAACAGTTATACCAGTATAACTAGCATATTGCGTAATCTCAAAAAAACATAAGACTACAAATTTTCAACGGTTATCGATTTGTAACAGTTATACCTTTTCTATCTAGAATTGAAGGTAGTTCAATAGTTTCTTATTAAAAAATTTGAAATTGTAAAATACAAAAAGTTAGATATATTTTACATCGACAGTACAGTATAACTAGCGCCCCCTAGTCGTGACCTCAACACTGTTTGCTTATTTGCTTATCGAAAACATGTATTCAACTTTAACATCCTGTAGAATGAAAAAAGGCAACAATTCAATAAGGCATGCTGGGCTCAATCGCTTTATTTTGACGTTAACAATCTGCCTTTAAGCTATGTACCATTATTAATGACTCATCCTGTATATTATCTCTTAGGGGATGATAAAAACACAACATAAGAAACAACCTTGGGCAGGTATCTTTCTTTACTTGTTTGACTCACAAAAAATTATTTTATTTTTAACCATTTAACTTTTGACTAAGGTAAGTCTAGCAACTTATTTTGTCGTCAGAGATCTACGATTTTTGCTCTATGTTGCATTTATTTCCGGACACTCTTCTGTCGATATTATCAAATCGTATTAATCTAGATTCAATGCCATTACTAACGTTTATCCACGAGAAAAAAATTATAAATTTCTGGAATGCCACACCCACAACTTGTTAATATAAATAAATAATGCAACAGTTTTCAGACAGCCGAAATAGATTTTGTATAGGTGGTATTTATAATAATTTTCGATCGATATAAAAGGCTAAGGCCCGATTATTAATGGATCTTGTAGCCGCGTAAATATTGACAAAACATGTGAAATTGCATCTGTCTGCCTTATTGTGTGTGCACAAAAGTATGTAATCCTTGTGAAAAGGAAATTTGCTGGGGTCGTGCAAAAAAACAAGATATGTGTCCGAGTTTGAAAGCGGTTTTAAAATCTTCCTGGTTAATTTAAACGCTTAATATAGGACAAATTTCACAATATAACTCTATCAATTTTGGAGGAAGTAATTTTGGCAATTCTATTGCCAAATAAGATTATTTATAATGTATTGATTAGCGGCACACTAGACATATACCGCTTTTAAGCTTGTTACCTCTACTCGGTATGTCATTATATAGGCAAGGTAACCGACGAAATATTTAATTTAGTGTGATTGTAAGAAAAAATGTGTTAAATTTAGTACACTGAAAAAAATTTTTTTCAGTAAACAATTTATTCAATAATTTATTCTTGGGAAACAAATATTTTTTGGTGTATAGTTCACTTTTTTGTTGAAAATAAATCTATTTATTTAGTAAGAAAATTTCATTTTTTTGACGAGTATTTGTTTAAATGAAACAAATAGTTATTCCATTTGAACATCTTATGAAAACTTAATGTTACAAAATTATTTTCAAATAAATATATTTTCTTCATTTCCCTAAACAATTGTAAAAATAACGTTCTCAAATAAAAAAGTTTTTTGATTGAAATGAATATACATTTTCAATCAAATAATGCGTTTATTTAATTTAATGCATATTTTTTATTGAGAAATGTGGGACAAATAGTTATTCCATTTGAACATCTTATGAAAACTTAATGTTAAAAAATTATTTTCAAATAAATATATTTTCTTCATTTCCCTAAACAATTATAAAAATAACGTTCTCAAATAAAAAAGTTTCTTGATTGAAGTGAATGTACATTTTCAATCAAATAATGCGTTTATTTAATTTAATGCATATTTTTTATTGAGGGATGTGGAATAGAAAAATGTGTAATATTTTAATTCTTCTTTTTAAGTTTTTAATTTTATAAATTTTTTTAAAAAAACTCAATTTCCTAATATAGTCGTATCGTCGAAAAAGTATTTGTTTGGAAGGAAATATTCATATATACATTGATTAGTATACTTTGGTCGTCAGTTAACTCACCACTTCTTTGGAGTACTCATCATAGCTAATAAGCTTCAAAGCGGTATATGTTAACTATTTGCTATATAATTTTTAGGTGTAATTCTATAATGGTCGAAGCATTAGCCCGCAGTTGTTTCCTGAAATTCCTGAGCAATAAGTTGTTGACCTAAATAAACAGTTGTTTAAGTGGAAAACAATTATTTGAAATATACAAGTACTGTTTTATCATAGAATATAATTAAATCAACACTTGAAGTGTATCACTAAAAAGGAAAGAATATTTTTAAATGGAAGCAAATGCTTTCTTTACACAAAATAATTGTATTTTTGCTTTTTATAAAATAATGATTTGGTATCAAGAAATAAATACTTGTTTGGCCCCATATAAATAAATAATTTATTTCCACGACACAAAATTTTTTGGCACCAAATTTATTTTTCAGTATAAGAATGCTCGAATTTCAAGAATATGTAAATATTTATATCAAATATACATATACACTTTAGTGAAACTTTTTTTTCTGTCACCAACTTTGAGGCGTATCCACCGTAATCAAAAAAAAATATTGGTCTTCTAACAGCGCGCAACAAAAATAGAACATATTTAATATGAACGGCATTTTTTATAATGCACAAGCGACGTGCTGGGCTTTTAGCTGTGTCATCCTTCGATTCTGATGGGACGGTTCAATGGTTTGCCGGAAGCGATAGTCTTTTGTCTCGTTCAGAGGCTACAATCTACGCTGAATCAGGAACTAAGCACTGCAAAATTAGACACACATATGGGAATAATAATTATATTAGCGCCAAATTGGAAAAAACCGACCGGTAAGTCAACATTTATAGAAATGCAATATGGAGATGTAATTTTCGAGAAAATGGCGAAGTCGCCGATGTCAAGGAAACGGTTGTTGTTGACTAAAAAAATTGAGTTACTGTGTCGTTATGTATTTATTGCGTGTATATTCTACTTTAAATTAATAAAATTATACAGGGTGAAATATTGTTCACCATTCGCAAGTGTTAAAAAGATTCCTAAGCAATAAACTAAAAAAAAAACGACACTATCTTTCTATATCATATAGAAAGGTTATTATTATATTATAACTTACATTATCTATTATAAGAAAATGTATGTAAAAAAGTAAATCAGTAGGTCATTCCAAAAGGTGAGCAGGATCTGATTAGTTTTCGGATAATACAACCATACAACCAGATAACAGGCTGAGGTCTACTTAAAAAATATGTGTACCTACCACGACCACCTGACACCCCTAGTTCCGCCACTGCTTATAAATTTATTCATTTTATTTAAATAAACTAGATTTAAATTATCTTCTATTAACTTCAACACAAGAGCTAAAATTACTTATATGAATAAAAATGAATTTCTTTAACATATTTTCTAATTTCATTTTATTACTAACTTACATACCTATTCATTTCTATTTTCAGTCAGAGTACCCGTAGATTATTATGTGCATTTGCTGATAGCAGACACAAGTGATATATTTGCAAATGTGTGAAAAATCAATACGTAAACTATGCACCGTATATTCTATACCATTTCTTAATCGAATCCTCTATTAAGCCATTATTTCCAAGTTGTAACTAATTGTCATGGACGTAGAAGTGAAGGATGACATCTATACGTAAGTAAATTACGACAATGATAAATGTTACATTATTTTAGGACGTTTTCCTTGTCCGGTAATAAAATTTGTCAACTGTAATTAAATTTTGGAGGCTTCGATCAATATTAGGGCAAAAAAAACAATGTATAAAATAGTAATATACAGGATGAGTCAGAAAGGATGGGTGAAAACTAAGCTGAAGATACTAGACACCAAAATATTATGTTTGAGCTCATCATGCCTTAACGAATGTCGCTGGTTTAAGAAATGCAGGGTGTTATTCTGAACTAAAGGGAAAACAAACCACTAGCAACTATTTTCTAAAAATATTCGTGATGTTGAATTGAAATTCGGTTTTGAATCTAAGATACTCATTCAATAGATTCAAAATCTTCTAATGCTGCACATGTGATTGAAAATTCAAATGTTTTATTGGAGAATAGAACAGTCGGCAAGAAAATGTCACACCAAACTATCAATTCACTGATTCTTAAAATACATTTCTTTGTCACAGAATAAAACAGCCTTATGTGATATTGAATAAAAAAACTAATTTTAAATAAAAACTGAGATACGTCCTGATGTAAGGGGGTGACGAAATATATCAAACAAAGACATTTCACCGCAAGGGAACGGTATATCTTGATTCTTCCTTCTTCATCAAAGCAGGAATTCATTACGACCCCTTTCCCGACACACATGCGACCTAAGCAATTCATCAAACGAAGGTTTTCCATACGCCACAAAAGCCAAACGGGAAAATGACGGCACCGCATAAGAAAAACACGCGTATTTTCCAAGAATAAGTGGGTCCCTCGAAGGAGGTCAGGACAGAGAATATAGCGTCTTACATTATGTCCACTCTTGCGTGCTCGTAGACCGGAAGTAATCAACCAGCTAAATATTGATAGAGCGAGTTTTTAAAAATACGACCGTAAAGGTGGAGTATTTGCCTGGAGTTCTGGATGGGGCTAATGATTTTTAAATGATGGAGTTGCGAGAGACATAAAAACTTATTAGATTAAAAAGTCCTAGGCATAAAATTTAAATTGTTAGTGCAAATTTGTTTTATAACGAGCAAATACGTAATAACTGCTTAAGATTGTGTCTAAAGTAACACTATATATTTAGTGTTAAAGCTTTTCCATAACATGCAACGTTTTATTCTGCAAAAAGGGAAACAAAGGGAGGCATTGTTATCAAAAAGAGGACGTTAGTTCGCTGCCTTAAAATTATAAGGTTCAATTTTGACACTATGTGAGTTATTAACGTTACGAGAGGGTAGGTGAACCTTCTGATACTATAAATACAAGTTCTATGAACAGAAAACACAGAACTTTCCTTGCAAGCAACATTTTACTAACAACTGAATTTTAGAAATGATTATTGTACACTCCAAAAAATGTCTCTGAAATTTTAACGAAATTATTTATATTTATATAATATTTATCATATTATCTAAAGGAAATTTACAATATTAATTGAACTAATAACTAAAGTGTGTAATATTCACATATATTGTAATATTGCAATAGGTTTATTTCATTTTTTAATTTTAGCACCAAATCGTGCAAAGTTCTGTAAATTTAATAAACATTACCAATATTAAGTATTTTAGTTTTCTTAAGTTTTATTGGGTTTTTTGCCACACTTCTGAAAAATAATAAAAATTAATTAAACAAGCCCTTGCGCCAAACGGAACAGTCAAGGGTTATTTTTGAAACTAAGTTTGCCTAACCAAAAAATCTCACACTGAAAAAAGCAGATAAGTAAAAAATAACAAAAATCACATCACTATCGCGCACTTCCGTAATATTGACGTTTCGAAAAACTCTCTGTTTTCGTTTTCAAAATAGTAGTAAAATATTAAACCGTTTGTCAAGTTTGACAGTTTAAAATTTGTTTATCTGCTTCCATAGAGATGTTAAATGATTTTTATTTTATTTTTACTTACTTCTTCTTGATACAACTGTAGCCAACAATGATCGATGTTTACTGAACAGTTTGACACACACTTATCTCCGTTCAACAAAATAATCGCGGTCTCTTTTAATTTTCTTTTTGTCGCGTTATCTTCCTTCTCTAAAATTTTTGCCGAATCCCATTGAATCACATGACCGTTTTCCCAAGCGTGTTCGCGCGTTTAATTTTTATTATTTTTCAGAAGTGTGGCAAAAAACCCAATAAAACTTAAGAAAACTAAAATTATGCCACAAATAAATAGCTTCAGACAATATATTAAGTATTTTTACAAAAATAGTTATGGTAAACACTTTCCAACGCATGCACCTACAATGTCTTGAACCAGTAATGGTCGGCTTGTCTATACAATCATCTTCGTTGAAGATAATCTAATGCAGTTAAAATTAGTGGCATAAAGTACGTACGATTCAGTTGTAATGTAAAATAGTGTGTGAGAGGCTCTCTGAAAATTATTTAAAAAATTCATGCCCGCGCAAATGCATGCGTCCTGCATAATAGTAATATGCCAAACTCTCTTCCGCACAAGTTTCCGATATCTAGGCTAATCCTTGTGATTAGAATGAGGGATAGAGATATTATTTTAATTAATCATATATATTTTTTTGTAAAATAAACATCACATTCCATAGAAAGATAGCAGGGTTTCTTGGAATTGAAAATGAACATAAATATACAGGGCACAGTTTTCGAAGATCTTCGGCGACTTTACTTGCTGAAGCAGTGCTGATCTGTCAGTATCAAAGGAACATGATGGATGGCGCTCTAATTCTAGAGCAGTCCATTATAAACAAAATTTCAAAAAAATATTAGGTGAAGGGGTTGCATTTGATACATTTTGGCAACCTGATGCTGTAATAGCTAACGGAATGAATTAAATATCAGAAGATACTTACTGAAAATTAAATCGTTTTACAGAAAGTATCCATTTCAGTTAGTAGTGGTATCAGTCTCAGCTTCACTGGTTTAAAAAAAATGCAATATTAGTTATTAAGATGAATTATACTAAATGCTGTGTACATACTGGGTGTAACATAAATGTTGGAATTAAATTAAGCGGCGAAATTTTTAGTAAAATAAAATAATTTTTTTTTCATATGAAGTTATACTCTACGGGTTTTCGTTTCCAAGCTAGTAGCTAGTAACAGGAAAAAAATGACTTCGTAAGTTACTCAGTGGCGTGCGGATAGATTGTACCGTAAGGTTTTCCGAAGAAAATGATGGTACTACTCGTACCACTGGTAAAAACATTGTTTTAATATATTTCTTAAGGTCTACTTTTTAGTTTAAACAAAATTATGTTGGAGGCAGACTATCTTTCACATTTATGTTAAAAAAACGTATATCAGCAAAGTACCGCATACCTAAATATAAAATAATCCAAAAGCTGCTCGAGACTTGCAAGACATGCGATTTTATGCAAAATATGTAGTAAACGTATAGTCTAACTGCATACCTCAACTAAAAAAACATGAATTTGCATAATTTCTTGCTTACTCTATCCGATTGTATATCTTTTAAGCTGTATAATTGTTTGCATTTTGAATATCTAAATATAGTACAGAAGCTTGTGCTTCCACTAGTTAAGACTACAATATTTGTGATGATAATCATAAAAATCGTAGTTTGATCTCTTTTATATACATATTTAAAAAAACAGAATGATTCAATCCTCCTAAAATATTTCAGAAACTACTGAAAATATAAAAAGGCATGGTTGAAATTATCCATTTTTACTTTATATCAAAAGAAGTCCTTGAAGATTGAGATGCACACTATTTTCTTTAATATAATCAATTTTCCAGAGAATAATATTGAAAATAGGTTTTAACAGGTAGGGGAGATTAGAGTTAGTTTCGATAGACAACAAATATTATTAAAAATCAATTAAAATTAAAAACATATGGCTCTTATATTTATTAGTAAGAAATAATAGCAAACAGCCACGGTTAGTCATCAGCAGTGCCACAAGACATATACCGATTTTGACCACAGCTCCCATCAGTGAATGCCACAACTTTAATGGCTTTTTGCTAATGGTGGTTTTCCTCTTAACAAAATTGCTTACTTCAATTTTGTATAGAGTAGTCATCTTCTAAAAACGCATAGTTTTCGAGATACAAGTAAAAAACTGAAGAAAGTGCAAATATTTTGAGATTTTTTGCTGTTGATTTTGAATGTAAATTTTTCACTTTCAAACAATTGCGTTTGTACAAGTGTAGAATAAAAATAGTTCTCCATGTGTTTTATTTATCAGTTCATGTATTTTATATGTTAAAAATATATAAAAAAAACACAATGAATGTATCAACCCAATAAAACTAAAAACACGTCCTAAGAAACTCATTGAGCTGAACATCAGCCTAAAAATTCGTTTGTTTCAGGAAGATGTGGTGGATCATCATACCCATCCTCGTCCTCCCTATCACGTCACAAGGGAGGATGGAATGCTCCAGAAAAGAATACGACAGATGCATCAAGATAGCGGATCCTTTGGTGAAAGAAGCCCATCTAGTGTTCCCAGACAATTTGAACGACATAGATCAAGTGTGCCGGACGTGGAATGAGTTCGTGGACTGTCTAAAGGCGTATACGGACTTCTGCTTCACCCCGCAACAGAGGAAGCAGTTCAATAGGGCGGTGGAGAGCCCTATAGAGAGCGTCCATCAGATGTGCATGCAACCTAGTTACCAAAGAGGTGAAATATGATACGATTTTTAAAAAGAAAAAATATATATTTAAATTGTTAGCTGTTGGATTTTAAAGAAAATTTTTTGACACGGCATCGTCTAAATTAAAATATCGATTTCGTAAATACGCAACATGTAAGACATGCAATTTATGCATATTTAAATCTACAGGGTTGGCCAGTCCTGAAGTTAAGAATTTAGGGAACGGTGGATTATCGAGAAACAATACGAAACTGCTAAAAACGTTTTTTCTAAAGTGCACTTGTTTCGAATACAGGGTGTTGAAGTTTTCTTTAAATATGTGTCTAACAAACGAGAGTACTAAAAAACTATATGTTTGCCGATGCATAAGAGTACTAATGTCTCTTTTTCCTGCTAGAACTCCTACTAGTCCAGGGAAGTTAGGAAAAGTACCGGAAATTTATTTTATTAATGTTGAATTATTTCCCTCCCAATCACACCCAGACAACCCCACAGAGGGACCCCCGAGCGCCCCCGGGTAATTCCAATGCCAGAATTGAATTCGGCATCCCCAAAAATCCCCGAATAACGAGTTTGGAGCGATTTTCATGCACGCTGCCATTTCTCCCCCAATTCACCCCCAGACAACCCCACAGAGCCACCCCCGTGCATCCCCGGGTAATTCTAACGCCAAAATCGAGTTCGGCAGCCCCGAAAACCCCCAAGTAACGATTTCCGAGCGATTTTTCCGAGTTTCCAGTCGTTCCTATAATGGTGCAAGTAATGGTGCAATTGGAAAATGCATTTTCCGGCCCAGAAGGCATTTTTCAAAAACTGGCAAAACCAGACGATATAGACTTTTTCCTGGGACCTTCCTGAATACAATGCAGAAAACCGCATCTCGATATCTGCTGTGCCTAAAAATTTCCGCTATTTCGGTCGCTAAGAGCAGCAAAAGTAACTGTTTCTTAACCAAACAGTTCTCTTCATCCATTTTTTAAAAACAAATCGATTCTAAACTAAATATCTAAACTAGAATCTAATTTAAAAACTTAACCTGCAAAAATGTGAATCTTCTGTTTACTGTCAAAAAAGCTGTTTTCTGATTGGTCCTTGTATGATTGTTGGAAAAGGAATGGTAAAAGCTAAAATGCTTTTAGCTTCTCGCACTAATTTTATGCGAATGAAGCTTTAACTCCTTCCAATATTAAAGTTATACGAAGTCAAGAAAAACATATATGTTCACCTAATGTCCATTTATCTGATTTGAAAGATTGTCTTATTAATATTTATAACAAATAAAAATTTTAAAATTCAATTATTTTATTTTACTTTTACGCGCATGTGCGTAAAAAAGATTGTTTTAAGCACATGTGCCTAATATATTGACCAGTGGTTGGCACTTATGATAGGAAAAAGAAGTCACTATTCCTGCACTCAGAAACTCTTGTAATAGGAAAATCAATGATTCACTATAAAATCTAAACTAAAAACTGTATCACATGTGTTGTATCGGCATCTACAGCATCCTCATATTGTTTTCCGATGTGGTTATTTCTTGAATTTTCCGGCTTTGAAACTGGACCACCTTGTATTATTAATTTATTACTTTTTGGCACAACTTCATTATGATTACTTACTTTAAAAGAGTCATTAATTATAGCGCTTTTTTATTTTATTACTACCCTGTTTCATATCATATATTCATAATAGTTTTTTTTTATTGTAAGAATGTTTTAGACAGCATTTTATTTACGCAAAGATGTTTAATTTCATTTTCTTAAATATACAGGAGTGAAAAATATTTCAGGAGGTAATAGTATGAACTAAAATAAACAGAAAAGTCTTAATAAACATAGGTCCGCAAAGTAACAGTTGCGGAGATATGGACCACTATTCGTTTCTCAAACATTTTATTTTATTAGGAATAAACCGACAAAGAAAGCTTTTAACAAACAATAAGCAAAGTTATAGAAGATGTTCAAAGTGCCCTCCGTCCATTTCCAAGCAGACACGACATCTTCCTCTCAACGATATTCGAACTCGTTCGAAAACACCCTCCTTGGTTTGGATTTTTTGACACTTTTGATTAATCCGTAGCTGCAGCTCTTCCAGGCTATTTACAGGAGTAGCATACACTAATGTCTTCAAATATCCCCAAACAAAGAAATCTAGAGGGTTTAGATCAGGCGATCTAGGAAGCCATAAAACAGGTCCGGCCCTTCCTACCCATCTATGTGGAAAAATGAGCTGGAGCACCATCATGCTGGAACCACATTTACTGCCTCTGATTCAATGGAATGTCTTCCAAAAACTCATACAGTGTGTTCTGCAAAAAGTTGAGGTAAGCAGAGCCTGTTAATCGGTTTGGTAAAACAACAGGACCTAGAAACCTGTCACCTACAATACCTATCCAAATGTTTAATGAAAAACGTGCTTGATGTCCAGATTCTATTAGAGCATGAGGATTTTCGTCGGCCCAAATATGCGTATTGTGAAAATTAAACACTCCATTTCTTGTGAACCCGGCCTCATCAGTAATAAGAATGTTTGCAAGAAAACGAGGGTATTCAGCATCATGACGTAGAAACCAGCGGCAAAAAACCAAACGTGCTTGATGATCATCAAGGCCTGTACTCGTTGCACATGGTATGGACAAAGCAGTTGCTCGTGAAGGATTCTCCAAACAAGAGGACCACTAATTCCTACCTCGGCTGAAATTCTCCGCACACTCGTACCTGGATTCTGCTCTACTAGTGCTAGAATTTCTTCTTCTGCTCTAGGAGTCGATACCGACCTTGGTCTTCCGGATAAATGGCACTGTTTGCTCAAGGAACCGGTATCACGCAATCTTTGGTGAATTCTTCCAAACATGCGTTGTGAAGGAATCTGGCGATTTGGATAAGCGTCAACATAAAGACGCTGCGCTTCGGTGGCGTTCCCATTAGCACGACCATACGTAAAATGCATGTCTGTTAATTCTGCGTTAGAGTAACCAGCCATAACGAAAGAAAACTTGTGCACTGAGAACACTTGTCAAATACGTACTGTTTATTTCACTAAACATCAACCAACTATTATAAGAAAATACACAACATTTTTGCAAAATAAAAAAAAGGGGCTAAAAAACATAAAACATTCCATATCTCCGCAACCGTTACTTTGCGGACCCATGTTTATTGAGACTTTTCTGCTTATTTTGGTTCATACTATAACCTCCTTAAATATTTTAGACCCTTTTTTAACACTCTGTATAAAATGTGGCTAAAACACGAATGCAATCAGTGTTTTATCCACAAGCTCAAGTTAGCGAGTCTTTCAAAAACTCGGTGAGAATTGGAGCGTCATGTCGAGACGCGTTGGTTGCTATGGTTCGATTTTACTAACAGTGAAATATGACTTCTTTATCTCACTAGTCAAATAAAACCATTTCATTTCTCTAGTGAAAAAAATTGTTATATAATTTTCTTAATTACATATAATGTAAGACATGTTTCTAAATGGCTGTATTCGTATTAATTATTATCTTTACCTTCTTCAGAGTATCTTCAACATGCAACCTGCATAAAGAATACCATAATTCAAAGATCACACTGCGGTCTTCAATACAACCTTTTGGTAGATCAGGTGGATCAAGGAGACATAACTTCCAAGTCTACTCTATGTTGGTAAGTAAAAATAAGTAGTTGCTACAAATTATCGATAAACGTCATATTACTTTAAGTAATTAATTTGAAACAATTCGAGGAACATTTCTAAATCGTTGTCGATTGATGCCTGTTTCAGTTCCCACGATAGGTTCAAGCAATGCATCCAACGAGAAACAAGGAGGACATGCGACAGAGGTGTTTCTGATGGACCTGCTAGTCGGTTCGCAACTCAAATAATAGACAAAGCGCTGAGTTTTTTGCAAGATCAGTGTTATAATTACATGTGAGTACCATTTTATCATTCCTCATCACTTCCAGGTGAAAGAAGTAGTTGTTTCATTAACGCACAACATGAATGACCAGAAACCATGCAAAATATATGTCTATGTTAGTAAGATATGTACGTGTTTGTTTGTATAATTATTTCTGTATTCAAAAAATAACAAATATACAAAAAAAGTAGCGGGAAGTTTGGGGATGTTGGTTTTCACTAACCAGTGCATCAAAAATATTAATATTTGTTGTTGACAAACGAAGCAAGTGAGTAAGTGACTGATCAGACAAGGAACACTCTCTATAAATTTCCTGTTGGAAAAGCTCAGTATACAGTATGCGCCAAAAGTATGGAATAAATTCAATAAAAACAGAACAATTATTTTTTGGGAAAAATCCTCGAACAGGTCGATTTTTAATTTAAAAAATACATATTTTAGCGTAAAATGCGATTTTCAAATGTCATTTGTTTTCGAGTAATGACGTCATCGATTTTTTTTAAATGGCAACACCATATTTTTTTCCTTGATTCTGAAAGATCGTTTAATTCTCTATCAGACAGTACTAAAAGTTTGCCCTCTTACATAGGAAAGTTTTCGAGTAAATGACGATTGAATGTTAGAAAACGTAAATCAATTAATATAAACCAAAAACGTTATCAAGTTTAGTTTTCGAATTCCATAGTTCTTTTATGGATCACGTAGGTGAAAATCTTTGCAAAGTGTCATTGTCACACCGACTTTCTAATAAGTATTGTAAGCGACATAGAAATTATTATTCAATTTAAAGTATTATGGCACATTTAACTGTTACTCAAAGAATTGAAATTTTAATTCTTATCGGATACTAGAACTCAGCAGGAAGTTTGCGATTTATTTAATGAAAAATATCCAGATCTCCCTATCAGCCAATCAACAGTCAGTAAGGTAGAGTCTAAATTTAGAGAAACTGGCAATGTTGTAAATATTCCAAAATCTGGACGTCCAAGCATTAATGAAAATCAGAAACAGAACATTTTGATAAGTATGGTGGATAATCCTCATAATTCTTCACGATTGGTTGCATTAAACAATGACACTAGTCAGTGCACAGTGCTACGTATCTTGAGGAAGGAAAAATATCATCCCTACAAAATTCAACTTGTGCAGGAACTCAATGAAGATGATCCCGATCGCCGCTTACAATTCTAATGGATTTATGTCAAGGAAATAGAAATTTACATCGGCAAATACTTTTTTCAGATGAGGCCACATTTTGTCTGAATGGTACAGTAAACCGTCAAACTTGCAGATATTGGAGTCGGGAAAATCCTCATTGGATGGCAGAGGCACATACCCAACACCTTCAGAAATTAAATGTGTGGGCTGGAATAGTTGACGACAGAATAGTAGAGCCTTTCTTCTTTGAAGGAACCCTTACAGGACAAAGATATTTAGAGTTTCTAGAAAATGACCTTGTTCCAGCCCTTGCAGTAATTTTTCCTAACGATAATGACCCTGACATTCCTGACGATACCATATGGTTTCAGCAAGACGGTACACCTCCGCACTACGCGCGCCTTGTACGAGATTTTTTGGACAACTGTGTTCCTGGGAGGTGGATCGGCAGACGCGGACCGATAGAATGGCCTGCAAGATCGCCAGATCTTACACCTCTTGACTATTTTTTATGAGGATACTTGAAGTCAAAAGTGTACATTAATAAACCACGTAATTTAGAAGAACTTCAAAATCGCATTCGGGACGAAATACGCAGAGTTATCCCAGAAATCATTCATAATGTGCAAGAAGAATTTCTTCACAGACTTGCGCATTGTCAAGAAGTTGGTGGATGGCAATTCGAACATTTAATTTAAGTATAAAAATTTTATACTTAATCAATGGTATTTTATTTTACATACCTCAGAATTGTTACTTTTTTATGGATAAAATTTACGTTTTCTAACATTCAATCGTCATTTACTCGAAAACTTTCCTATGTAAGAGGGCAAAATTTTAGTACTGTCTGATAGAGAATTAAACGATCTTTTAAAATCAAAGAAAAAAATATGGTGTTGCCATTTAAAAAAAAATCGATGACGTCTTTACTTGAAAACAAATGACATTTGAAAATCGCATTTTACGCTAAAATATGTATTTTTTAAATTAAAAATCGACCTGTTCGAGGATTTTTCCCAAAAAATAATTGCTTCGTTTTTATTGAATTTATTCCATACTTTTGGCGCATACTGTATAGTAGCAATCTACGCGACTGACTATAAAGCGTTATAAATCAACTTTGTAGTGGTCGCAAGAGAAATATTTGAGAAGATTTCTCACAGCAAATATAAAAGTATTTTATAGAAGTTATTTAAATTACTTTAAGACAGTTCTTCCGCTATTTATGCAGCACTTTAATTTCAGAAAGTAATTTAGCTCTATAATTACATCATTTGTTTTATAAATGCTGTATTAAAATATTTTTGCGTGACAATAAAGCAAAACTATTGCGATGGGCTGGTAAATAAAGCAGAATAATTGTATAACGTTTTTATAACACTTTATCATGACATGCTTTATTGGAATAGCATAGTTTGTCGTATCAATGTTGTAAGCTTCCTGATAAAACATAACTTGTTTTTACATAGAACTTTTAAAATACAATTATATAACTTTTATACAGCAACTGTGTTTTATAAAAATGTACCTATTTCACGCTATTATCTGCTTTGTTGATGCCAATAAGCTGTTTATGCGACTAAACCTTGCAGCTTTAACTCTCCAGAATATACAGGAACATTCTTAACAACCGCTATAACATATCATGTGTTACTTGGGAGTGGTGTCACATAGCCTACGTATATGTTATTTTATTTCATTGTTATGGTGTATACGAATATTTAAGATGGTAAATTTAAATTAGTATAATAGTTTTATTAAAGAAACATGTTTAATAACTGATATGATACTGCGCATAGCAGAAGTATGTTAATTCCACTTTTTGGCTTCTTTATGCATTCCATATGTTCAATATAGTTAAAATATAGATATGGGATCATTTATGAGTTATGACCCATGTAATTTCGTGGTAAATAGAAATAGGCAGAATCAAGTTTATCAATAAATTGAACTGTAATCGAAATGTCAATCCAAATGTTTCATCTATTGTAAGTAACTCGAAATGAAATATTTTGTAGTTACATCTCTTTTGCACAGAGATAAAATACGTGTTAGTTTTCGGAAATCTTTTGGAAAAAGAAATATAAAAAGCGGAAAACGACATCACTGTCTAATTAAATTTGATAATATTTCCAGACCAAACTCTGGAGACTGCACCATCCCAACACCAGACGCGCTGCCATATGCGGACCGATCTGATCCTCTCATGATATCCACCTCCTCCAGCGAGGTGTATCCTTGGAGCACCATCCAGCAAGACACAGTCCACAAAGAAATTCTGCCGGACAGAGTCACCCCACCAAGACCACCCACCCCGTCTTCGTGGTTACCATCTTCAGCGGCTCCATCTAGCGGAAGAATTCCTTCGACGGACGCTTCCTCTACGCAGATTTTGGGATCGCGAACTAGACCGGCCTCCTACGGGAGAGCTAGCAGTTGGTCTTCAGAAAATACTCCTCCTGTAGGTGGGAATACCGTGCAGATGTACCCCGAATTGCCTTCGACGCCGTCCACTAGGTCCGATTGGGCTACAGTGAGAGCATGGAACGTCGGCGGACAAGCTCCCGCAAATATACCCAGTAAGTCACATATTTTCCTTTCAATTCGTATATATTAACATATCGTCTTTTTACAGGTGGAACGACTAGAAATTTTGAAACCAGTAATAATAATTATCCTTTCGAATCGTCATCTACAAGTACCGTCACCGAGAGTACTACGTGGTATCCAGCAGCGGGAAACCAACTAAGCAATGAAGTAGAAGAACCCAATCAGCTGGGTCTACAGAAACCAAGAAACAGCAATGCCATAACGATATCAGCTACAGCACTCCCTTTACTGATGTTAGTAACACACCTTTTTGTAACACTTTGTAAGACTTTTAATTAAATATAAATTTTAGAATTTTCATATTAAGCAATATAGATGTTAAAATATATTTTTATTTATTATCTTTACACTAAAAAATGTGATTTTATTATTTGTAAATTTTATCTCTGTAAATGTGCACTAGTCAGAATAATACAATAGTCAATACGTTATATAATTATTGTAAATGTATAAATGTGCTTATATATTTTAAAAATAGTTTTATTTAATAAAATATTAAATATTCATCTTGCTTTATTTCAATAATGAATAGCGGTAAAACACGTAACGTCCTAAATAAGGTTCAACCGGTACAACATAAGACACAGTTAATAATGATATAATGAATAAATTCACAGTGTCACACAAAGTCGTTATCTAGCAAAACGAATCTCCTGCAAAATCTAATTGAATACGCCCAATGCCCAGTGTTCCGTGGACGCAGAAAGACAAGCGAATAAAATGAAATGTAACTAGCAAATGACATGACGGTTAGATACCAACATAAATGCAAACCATAAAAATTTCACCAATTGCTTCACCAGCTGACTGAGTGAAACAGTTGCCATGTAAAATTTCAATGAAGTAACATTTCCTAAATTATATGCGAATTACATTACAAATAGGTACGGATATTATTACGAGTGCATACATTAATTAATACAACGCAAAAATTAGGTAAGTCCCCTTAATTTTAAAATGATATTTCGCACTCACTTTCCACGGACATTTACAGTTATGTCAATACGAAATTATCTAGTTTTTAACTGAATATCAACGATTTATGTAACATGGAGCACATAGTTATATTTCCACACTCAAAACGAGGTTTCTTTTTCCTAGTATCCGGATAAAAACGGATATTTTTTATGCTCGAGATTAACTTTGACCTTTGTTCTTTATCTATCATATCAGAATTGACAGTGAAAATTATTCCTCGCGGATTTTTTAGTTGTCTTCGCGCTGTGGTGTGGGAAGGCCACCCAATATGTCTCACTACAGTGATGCCGAAGACTCTATCAGAGACATCCAAGACTTCGAGATCGGACTGAGGAAGAGAAAACTATGGGATCCCGAGACTGAAAGTATTACTTCAGAGATAAAAGATCTACTTGATGAAGATGTTAATTCTTTGGTAAGTAAAGCTCTACTTAAAAAAATAACTTGCTACTAGTTATGACATAATCATCTATTAGATTCAGTGCTTCATATAATATACTAAATCATTAAATAAGACAAAGTAAGTACTATTACTTATATTAAATAGATAATATCCTTAATAGCTTCTGTATAAGGTTGATGTTAATTATTGTATTTGTCTTATGTTATTTAACAGTAATTATATTCTTTTATATCCATAAGCAAATGTGGTTGTATGCTTAAAGTGTCTAATGACAGTTTTGACGACAAATGTCGGTGCCTTTATCGTGTTACATTTTTTTACGATTTTTAGTTTGAAATATAAATACTAATACTCAAATGAAGTCTACTATAGATAGTGCAATTTTTAATGCATAACAGCAACTATTTTTTTTTTTGTTACTAATTAAGAGTCAAGGTATAATTGGCAATTAGTAAAAAAATTCCTTTAAAAAAATTATGAGGAGCATATCATAGTTGTGTGGTATACAAACGAGTTTCGTTGAAATAAAATAGTCCTTAGTTTGTTTTAAAATTAAAATTCAGTTTTCTCTTTGACTTTTCGTTGCTGAACTTTTCCTGGCCTACCCTCTGTGTATTCATACATTTTTGAATATGTATCTGTTCAAGATTCTAAACTTTCTTTTTTATTATTGTCTGTAACACTTAAATTTCTGTGAATAATTTTAACTTTAAGAAATTGTGGTTAAAGAGGGTCACCAGGAAGAACTTATGTATTTATAGCAATGAGGAAGTATTTTGGAACGACTCTTTAAAAATTACCTTTATTAGTGCTTGTTTTTGAGAAGTAAAAGTGTAATTATCTTTAACTTGCTTTGTCAGTGGGCAATAAACTGTACTTGTTTTTGACACATATTAATGAAATTTTAATGCATTGGAAACAACAACAAATTAGTTTGGTAACAATTTCCCTATTTAAATTGGTAATAATATGTAGGGCACTAATTCAATAAAAGCATCCAACAACATGTTATGAGACTCAGATATCCCCAAGGTCAAAGAAATGACCTTTAATTAAAGAATTGTAGCAACTTGTTATAGCATTCTTCATACTGCAAATTATAGAATACAATATTTACAAGTTGAAAATTATTGCAAATATCAAATACAAATTGTGATAATATTTTATATAAATAATATTTTATTATTGCCTTTCAATATTTTTATGGTAAATTACAATGTATCTGACAAAATATACGAGACATGAATATATCTAAAATTTGAAATTATTTTTTTTACGTTTGTAATTATCTAGCAAGCAGAAGTGTAAATAGGATACTTGTCTGATTTTTTTATCTAGTGTTCATAAAAAATGTGCCTTGTTTCATATTTTTTTAGGTCATTATCTATTTTTATCATATTAATCTTTATCAATTAAATATATTTTTCTATGTAAAGTTGTGTAGTTCACAGGTTTTTAACAGTTTATAATGATAATAGAAAGATAACAATAAAATAGTCATATGTCTGTCAGTCTTTTAAACTCGTAGTAATTTATGTATTGCTGCCATATCCTAGAAAATTTCATTAAAGGTTTTGTTTATGTGGATTTACTTTATCTGTAGATACTAATTTTTAATTTTTTCTGTCATTTTAAAGAACAAACTGCAATGTATGGAAACTGAACTGTGAGATTATACTTATTGATATTGACGGAATGGTTTTCATTTGAAATTATTCCCTCATGGTTTCAGCCACACTTCATGCACGTTTTTGATAACCTTTTGTATCTTCGTGAGAAGTAGATATGTCAAAGAAAAACATTCTATCAAATTTAAAGATAATTATTTTTAGATAGATATTTTTCACACCTATAATAATAAAAATGATAATGTTGTAAATTTAGAAAGTTTATGCAAATTAGCTTTATTGTCTTGTAGCTACTCATCAACAGCTAATGGTTTGATACTGATTAGCTGCTATAGTAAAATGTTTTGACATTCATTAACTAGTTCTAAATATAATTCAACATAAACATATAAATATGAAGGTCGAATAAAGTTTATGATGAGAGTAAAAACTTGTTTTTTGTTTTGATTTTCAAATATAAATATAAAACCTACAATTTGCAACAGTTATTGTTCCAAAACATGTTTGTTTGCAATTACAAGTTCAGTTAGAAATATTATCATTTCGATTATCTTCCTCCATGGCAGCTTACATGACTGCAGTGATAAATAATTGTTTGAAAAAAAAGAGACACATTTTTATTTGCAGCAAATTTAGAGTAATTTATAAGAGCTATAGACAGATTATTCCACTGCAAAGTACTGTCTACATTGCACTAGATAAGATAAAGTAGTTCCTGAGGTTCTTTTTTTGTACACAATAAAGCACAACAAGATTCTAGATATGATAGTTATGATGGTTATGGTTCTATGGGCTGTTAGTGATGGCTAAACCGGTCATTTATAAATCTCCAATTTAATAAAATTTAAATATAAGGTAGAAAACAATCCAAGAAAAAAATTATTAGAATTTTTGTTGGAAATGGAAACTGAAGAATTGTCTGTATTTAAAAAAATGTATATATACAGGGTGTTAGCGGTTTGACTGCCATTACTTGAATATAAGATAGATAAAGTATAAATGAACAAAAAAGTTAGTAAAAAATAGTACAAGAGCATAACTCAAGACGTTCTTAAAATAAATCAAGTTATTATATCAAGCGACAGACACTTTGTAATTCAGATACCAACTGATCTGTACTTGCTGTACTTCTCGCGCTGCTGCTCCATTCAGACTGTTAAATTTTAACGAAAAAATTGTTTTTATTAAAACTAAACATAAATAAGCTGAAAGAAGGGATAAATAATGCATTTTATGGTAATTTAATGCAGAAAATTATGGTGAGAACCTTTAATTAACAGAATTTTTGTACATCGTATTTAACATTTGTTAATTTTTTCTTGAAAATGGTATATCGTATAAGGGTTTTTTTTTTTGTTCATTTTAATGTATTGTAATTATGTCAGTCAAACTTCTAACATCCTGTATATTCAGCATAAAGTAAATTATTGGAATTGTCAACATTGCAGTTGTTCAATGAATTATAGAAATGGCAGGAACAATTTTTAATCACTTTAAATATACGACAGCCATTTTTTAATATGAGTGGTTATTTAGGTTATTTTTGGTAATTGACCATCATCGCTAACTGATATTATTTTAATTTTTGATAAGCGATAATGTTGACCGACTTTTGAATGCAAATTTCTACTGTCATTAGGTGGAGGAGGACTGTGTTGGCTGTCCCTTGCCTTCCACACCCGAAGATGAGAACATCTTGGATTCTGAGATGAGTGACGTTCTTAAAGCTGCTGTCCTAGGTACAGGTAGAGTAGGTTAGATTTTCATGTTTATTTTTCTCATCGTTTTTTTGGTGTCATAAGGTAGTATCATCCACTTGCTTTTGTTTTTTTGTTTGTCTCGAAAGGCTCCATTCTTGCATTCTACTTTGGTATGGATATTGACTAAATGTATTTAATAGCATACTTTGCAAAATTTGTATATTTAAAAAAAAATTAAAGGTACTACATTTTTACTTTTTGTTACACACACGAGTATTTTCTTTAAAAGAATCTAGCCGTTGTTTGTGCTTATTAAAATGTCTACTATTTATAAAGATATCTCAAAGCCCATAATAAAAAGTATTATCGATTATCTTTAAATGATAAAATAGTTGTAAGCCGGTTTTTAACTATTTGGTGAGTTGACTGTGCATCAAATTGGATATTTTAATATTTTTAAGTAATGTTGAAATGTCTTGATCATGAGCAAAGGTAATGCAATATTTTTGTATATTTTCACATTTATATTGCCCAGGTGAGAAGTTGATTTTCCTATCTTATTTGATTTTCTTATCAAAATGATCTTTGCTGTGGCATATTTCAAGGTAATACTCAGAGAACATATTTTAAATATATTATTGGTAATTTCTTAATGATTGACGAGTGTAAACGTCATTAGAAAAGTTATTATTTATCCATTTTCATGGCAAAGCTTCTGTAGGCATTTTCACAATAAATCTGGATGGTTTGAAATATGTATATGTAATTAGCCGTTAACATATTTTACATCTGTTTTGAAGTAACATAAACTAATAAATCATCTTTAAATTGGCATTACTATTAGCTTAGTATTGTATTGTAGTATTTCTATATGTTTCGCTATTGTTCTTAAATAAATTGTTGATAGTTTTTTTTTTTGAGTTAAATTTCTCTAATACAATTATGACTGTAGGTGATTTAAACTGATAAAAATATACTTCTGTAGCTAGATAAAAGGACCTCTAAATTTTTACATGTGGATCTTTATACTAAGCTTATATTGAATGTCTTAGTAGCATATACAATATGAAAGATTCTGTGACATTAGATATAAGCACATTCGCTACATTGATAAGGGCTTTTATTGCCGTTACGTATTTCGAAAGAAAGATAATTTGTCAACATTTTTTAGTATTGTTTATTCACATTAGGAGTTTCTTTTTGTATTTGCCTTTAAATGTGTATTTAGGGATAAATTTCGGAAATTATTATTTCAAAATTTCATCTTGAAGTTTTGTATTTTATATAAAATTTAGTTTCTGTTAATATTAAGATATTATTTATTACATTTCTAACTGAAGTCAATTTTAAAAATGCAGAAATAGATTAGTTATCTTGTTTCTTCAAATTACTGATATAAATTATAAGTAAAAATTGATTGTTTGAAAGTTTGCAATATTTAATTATTTATTATTATTTTGCAATATTTCAATAGTGAGATATGTTTTTACAGTAATACTATTTAGATAAGTTATTTTTATTTTGAGATAATTGAACGATATGATGCATAAATGCAGTAATTAACAAAATATTGTTGTAAAAATGATTTGTTTCTTTGAAAGTTTGCAATATTTAATTATTTATTATTGCTTTCCAATATTTCAATAGTGTGATACATTTTTGCAGTTATACTATTTGGGTAGATTATTTTTATTTTGAGATAATTGAAGGATATGATGCATAAATGCAATAATTAACCAAATATTGATTTAATTTTTTTTCTTCTGAACTTTGGTTGCTACAATAATGGAAATGATAAAGTATTAAGTTTTAAGCTAGGCTGGCCCCTCTTAAAATTTTAACAAAGAAAATTTAAAATTAACATATAAAATATCATTTATTGCTTTCATTTTTGTAAGAAACATTCTTCAAATAAAAACGTTATTAAATATTGAACGACCTAGCCAAACAGTCAACAGAGATGTCAAAATTTAATTTAATTTTTAAAATTTTCCATTATGTAATTAGGAGATGTTAAGATGTTTACATTTTATCATGTTTAGTCCATTTTTAATTTAGTTTTGGTGTTTTAATTGAAGAATATTTAATATAATGAATACATTTTTACTGTATGAAAGAAAAGTCGCACTTCGGTAAACAGAATTTCAAATATGCAATTGTTTATCCTTGTTTTGCAAATGCATATGTATAAAGCTGTCTCACACGTTCGGCTGTTCTGGCAAGGCATATTTGCCATTTGGATACACTAGCATTGGTGCGGGTTATTCAAGAGCACTTTTATTCGCTACGAACAGTGCATTTATATAAAACAAATGTTTAGTGCTCAGAACTTCAGCAAAAGAAAGAAAACATTTAGTCAGTATCGATGCCGAAGAGAATAAACAATTTGTGAAACGTTTTACTTATAAAATTAGTATTAAAACTTAATATAAGTCTACACTATGTACTGATAGAACACCATTATAATGCTCGATGTTTCTCTTTCCCCCAAAATGAAGCAAACCTACCGCGATTTGCAGGTGATGAGCTGGACATAACGGCGCTGGCGCACAATGCTGCCAGCCAGGCCGAGCACGTCGTCCGGAAGATGATCCAGGCCGGGTGGTCAGTGTGCCACTTCAGGAACCTCCCGGCCTGGCTTCAGGACAACGACTTCCTAGTGTTCGGCCATCGACCGCCCCTACCCAGCTTCCGGGCGTGCTTCAAGAGCATCTTCAGGTTACATACCGAGACGGCTAACATTTGGACGCACCTGCTGGGCTGCGTTGCTTTCATAGGTAAGTTTTGTTGTAGGGGGTGTTTCGGTAATCTCTGTACGAAGGGGTAACGCAGGTTCTTGGGGCAAAAAATAAATCGGTTGAAGTAAAGTTATCTGAAAGTTGTCCACCTGTTAGAGAGCGTTACAAAGTTGACAAAAATGTGTATACAGAACAGTCATAATGTCATTAATTTTAATCAAGTATTCGAAAGGCCTAAGACAATCAAAAACAACATTTTTTCTCGACCTTTTAAATTGAAGTAAATCAATCCGTGTTGACAAAAATTTTTTTAATCACATCAGAGTATCGAGTGGTGAAACGAGTAATGTCACATCTGGGTTGCTACATTATGACTAAATGTTTGTTGCACGTACGGTATAAATGCGGTAGGCAAAGTTTACTGTTTTATTTATAACTTTGGGATTGTGATTGTACTGATGGTTGCATCCTTATACTTTGCTCGATTTCATAGAGATACACACGTACAAGTTATTGTAATAATAATGACACTCCTTCAGGCAGTCAACGAGTTGGTTTCGGACCTGTTTCAATTGGTCAGTGACAGCTCGAAAAGGGGTGCCCGTTGGTGTACCTAATTTACAACTAATAATTTTTGTCAACTGTGACACCTCTAGCAGCTAAACGAAGCAAATTCTTGGCGCAGAAGTTTAGTGACCCCAAAACTCTGATGGCTCCATCTACACAGACCACCGAAAGCAAGTAAAATGCAATGCTGACAGAATCCTTTTATTTCTCAGGTATAGCCATATATTTCCTCATGCGGCCAGTTATAGAGATCGAACTGCAGGAAAAGATCGTCTTCGGCGCTTTCTTCGCCGGCGCCATCATCTGCCTGGGGTGCTCCTTCATGTTCCACACCGTCAACTGCCACTCCCAGTTCATAGGGAAATTATTCTCGAAGCTCGACTACTGCGGGATTGCCTTACTCATCATGGGGTCCTTCGTGCCGTGGCTGTACTACGGCTTCTACTGCCACTTCAGACCGAAGGTCGTGTACCTCTCCGTGGTCTGTGCCCTGGGCATCACCAGCATAATGGTGAGCCTGTGGGACAAGTTCTCGGAGTCGGGATGGAGGCCCTTCAGGGCGGCGGTGTTTATGACGTTTGGTCTGAGTGGCATCGTCCCGGCGATCCATTATGGCATCGTCGAGGGCTGGTTCAACTACGTCAGCCAGAAGTACCTCGGCTGGCTGGTACTTATGGGGGTGCTATACATCGTGGGCGCCCTGTTCTATGCGCTGAGGGTGCCCGAGCGATGGTTCCCGGGAAAGTTCGACATCTGGCTGCACTCCCACCAGATTTTCCACGTTTTCGTGCTGGGCGGCGCCCTGGTGCACTACCACGGTATCTCGGAGATGGCCATGCACAGGGTGACGATCGGGCAGTGCGAGATGCCCGACTCGCCTCTGTATTAACGGTAGAGGGAACCAAAGAATCGATTAGTTCTTTTATTTATTGAAACAAATTTTAGTTTTACACGTGCCCCGCGGGTGTTGGACTTTTAGAAAGTCGCGCGATACAGAAAATTTAATTTTTATTATACACTATTTTATTTTATTGTTTTTTTTTATGTTGAAAATTTCTATTCAGAAAAGAAGATTAACAAAGTTGTCTATTTTTTCGGAAAACGTACAAGATGTCCAGGAAACTGTGGGACAAAATTTAATAGGTGATTTTAGTTGTAAAAATAATGGTACAAATTCGTTATTTTTTTTTCTTCATATGTTTTATTATAATTTTTTTTGTTAAGAGATTTTTTTCACTTTAGTGCTTCGTAATAAACTGCACTTTTAAAAATCAAACTCATCAAATTTCTGGCTCCAAAATTCTTAAATTGTCTTATTGACGAGAAAATGGGTTGCACAATTTTTTTGCGACTTACAGTTTTGTAGTAAAAGCTATTAAAAAATGTTACTAAAAAACCCTTGTACCATATTTTTTTTTTTTTTTTTAATAAAGCATTCCTTTCAAATTTCGTACTTATTTTTGGTAGCAAACTACATATTTAAAAATAAAAATCATCAAAATTCTGGCCTAAAGCGATTGTACAATTTTTTTGCAGTTTCAAAAATTTTTGTGAGTTTTGTGTTAAATATCACTAGAAAGTGTTACTAAAATATCCGTTTGTATGAAGTCGGTAATCGGTTTCTCTTCTTGGAAATGGATTATATCAACTTGGAAACGGTTTATATCGACTTGGAAATGGTTTATATCGACTTGGAAATGGTTTATTTCGACTTGGAAACGGTTTATGTTATTGACTTGGAATGAGACTTCTTTAGCAAGATTTATTAATGATTCTTATTAAGGAGTTAGTTTTTTAAAAACTCACAAATAAAACCGTTCATTCAGTTATTTTACTCATTTAAATCCTTTAAGCTACAACATTTTAGTGATATTTTTTATTGGTGCAGTTTGTTACTAATAGTGAATTTAGCAGTTATTTTCGATAACTGGTATATCGGTCACTGTTATTGTCAAATAACAGTTATCCGTTATTTCAAATTTTTACATATTTAAATATTAAATATTTATAAATAAAAACAAAAAAATTATAAATGTTTAAGCTACATTTGAATATGTATATTTGATAATATCCGTATACCTGCTAAACTCATCGTTAGTTATTTAGTAGTTTTTTTTTTATCTTTATAGTAGAATCATTCCATAATTTTTTTGCACAGCTTTTGGACACCTTGAATTTTTTTTTATCAAATTATTTTTTTTTTTCTTTAATTGTGTATATTTTATTTGATTTAATATTCAGGAGTTTTTTCTCTAGGCGGGTAAATTTATTTGTAAGAGTTTCGGAGCATACCCGGCAGTCGTTCAGCTTATATTGATATTCTTTCTAGAAGTTCAAGACCTCCATTGAACTGAGATACTTAATGTTTTCGAATTAAAATTTTCCGTGGTCATTAAACAAGGTTCATTTCAGTCTTTAATATTAAATGAATTAGGTTGTTATGTATTGTAATAAGTGTCAATAATAAGATTATATCACTAAAACAGTGGAGCATGAATAATAACGATTGTCGTCTCCTCGTAAATTCTAAATATTGTTACGGATATGAAGTATTTTTTCAAACTTTTTATTACAGTTAATCTTATAGATCGTACTTCACATCTTTGTACCTTTTTTATTTTCGTTATATTTTAGATTTTGTATCGGTTTTGCAGAATACAATTTTTTTGGCTAAAATTGGCGAGAGATTCGTTTTTTATTTTGTTAAAATTATTTCGGCAATATTTCAAATATGGTGAATCATCCCATTTTGTATAAATTTTAACATGTAATAATAAGAGAATACAAAATTTAGGTGTTTCTGGAATATATAATTCTAAAAATATTCGTAAGGACGATGATGATCCTGTAACTATCATTACTATAAAAAGAAAAAAATAAAATAAAAATATATTTTGCTATTATTATGAAAAGTTTTTAAAGGGTACAATTTAAAACAAATACAGCATACATTCATGAATATATGTAGTGAATATTTTCGTCTTTTTGTTGGATTTCTTTTATAATAATAAACGGGTAGTTAACATAAAGTGTAAAATGGAAATAGATAATGGAATTTCTTTCTTCCGGTTATCCTCCTCGCAAATTACTTTGGTTTTCGTCATGGATTAGAACCTCTAGATTTTAGTTTCCTGTTGTGATATTTGGGTACATTTTCGTATGTCCTATCTCTATATATATTTATTGTAATGGCTTTATTGTAGATATATCTGTTTTAAATTATAAAATTTAATGTTAAGAAATAAATATATGAAGTGAAACGGGTCGTTTCATTTCAAGCAATTTTTGGTACTTTCTATCAAAACCACCTTGAAAAATATTACCGTAGGAAGCTGTAAAAACTAGCATTTATACAGGTCAGAAATAATAATAATAATAATAAAACAATGAGAAGGAGAAATTAAAGAAAAGATAGAGAAATAAACACTCAACATTGCCACACTGGAAATATTTCAAATTATTTTTGCTCTATCTCCGTTATTCACACAAGCAGAAATCAAACAAAATAGGATAGAGCTGTCCAATGGTATTCTAAACGTCGGTCCACTCTCCACTTTCGTCTAATGGTTCTCCTACCAACGCTCTTCTTCCTGCCTACCCATTTAATATCGATGGCCAAGTGCTGGTGATTTTTTGAATCAGCTTTTGTATCCAACTGCCATAGAAACCCGCAAGGCAGTGTCAATGCTTGACTAATTTCTGGGTTAGATTTTTTGATATTTAGAGAGACTAAAAGTAACACAAGATCTGTAAATTGTTCAACCAATAACCAATAAAATTTAAGCACAATATGGCGCCCATCTAAACCCCTAAATGTAGATTAAAGTGTTGGTAGCATATTCTATGGACTGACGTCTTGGTTTACTTTAAGAAATCCTGTTGACCCTTGACTCGAGGTCTGTAAAGAGCATCTTTTACTCGCATGATAAGCAAAACGGCTGTGGTCAAATGTGTCAAAAGTGCATTTTATAATAGACCTTTGTAGGTATGTTACGTTTGTTTTATTTTATTATTTTTTTTGTCTAAAAGTCAATTTTCGTAAACTTTATTGTTATTGCCGTCCTATAAAACTTTGTCCCTCATGGATGCGAAATTCGCGGGTATTGGGCGCAAATTATTTAATGGTAAGTCTCAACTTTTAGCAAATTTCGCCAACTGTAACATTTTCTGTTGATTTCATGTCCGTGAGGACAAGGTTTTATAGGGAGTTTGCGAAAATTGATTTGTAAACACAAAAAACCAATAAGATAAAATAAACATAACGTAAAAATGTCTTTCATAAAATGCTAGACAAAAAAAAACCCTTGGCACAATTGGACTTTGAACAATTGATTAATATTTTATACAAAATCTTTTTCTGATTTTATATGTATAAAATATCATTTAAGGAAAATATGTCCCTGTTCTGGTAATATAAATGAGTATAGAAGTTACTTTTTGTTGGGACACCTAGTATACAAATAATTTTTATTATTCAAAAACGCACTATTTAAAATATTATTATTTCTTAACCAACAACAAACCAGCGTTGGTACCGCGTAGCATAAATATTAATACTGGGATTATAATGACAACATAAAAACTTGATGAGTTTTACAGAAACCACAGGCACAGACAGAAACAACAACAACAACGTCAGCGTAGATGGAAATGTTTTCCATTGACTTGCATTAAGTATACACATATTAATCATCTATAAAAATATATTTTTATAGTAATTCTGCTTGTGACAATAATTTCATATACAGTATGCGCCAAAAGTATGGAATAAATTCAATAAAAACGAAACAATTATTTTTTGGGAAAAATCCTCGAACAGGTCGATTTTTAATTTAAAAAATACATATTTTAACGTTTAATGCGTTTTTCAAATGTCATTTGTTTTCGAGTAATGACGTCATCGATTTATTTTTAAATGGCAACACTATATTTTTTTCCTTGATTCTGAAAGATCGTTTAATTCTCTATCAGACAGTACTAAAATTTTGCCCTCTTACATGGGAAAGTTTTCGAGTAAATTACGATTGAATGTTAGAAAACGTAAATCAATTAAAATAAAGCAAAAACGTTATCAAGTTTAGTTTTTCGAATTCCATAGTTCTTTTATGGATCACGTAGGTGAAAATCTTTGCAAAGTGTCATTGTCACACCGACTTTCTAATAAGTATTGTAAGCGACATAGAAATTATTATTCAATTTAAAGTATTATGGCACATTTAACTGTTACTCAAAGAATTGAAATTTTAATTTTTATCGGATGCGGGAATATGACCAGAACTCAGCAGGAAGTTTGCGATTTATTTAATGAAAAATATCCAGATCGCTCTATCAGCCAATCAACAGTCAGTAAGGTAGAGTCTAAATTTAGAGAAACTGGCAATGTTCTAAATATTCCAAAACCTGGACGTCCAAGCATTAATGAAAATCAGAAACAGAACATTTTGATAAGTATGGTGGATAATCCTCATAATTCTTCACGATTGGTTGCATTAAACAATGACACTAGTCAGAGCACAGTGATCTTGAGGAAGGAAAAATATCATCCCTACAAAATTCAACTTGTGCAGGAACTCGATGAAGATGATCCCGATCGCCGCCTACACTTTTGCGAAATTCTAATGGATTTATGTCAAGGAAATAGAAATTTACACCGGCAAATACTTTTTTCAGATGAAGCCACATTTTGTCTGAATGGGGGTCGGGAAAATCCTCATTGGATGGCAGAGACACATACCCAACACCCTCAGAAATTAAATGTGTGGGCTGGAATAGTTGACGACAGAATAGTAGGGCCTTTCTTCTTTGAAGGAACCCTTACAGGACAAAGATATTTAGAGTTTCTAGAAAATGACCTTGTTCCAGCCCTTGCAGTAATTTTTCCTAACGATAATGACCCTGACATTCCTGACGATACCATATGGTTTCAGCAAGACGGTGCACCTCCGCACTATGCGCGCTCTGTATGAGATTTTTTGGACAACTGTTTTCATGGGAGGTGGATTGGCAGACGCGGACCAATAGAATGGCCTGCAAGATCGCCAGATCTTACACCTCTTGAGTATTTTTTATGGGGATACTTGAAGTCAAAAGTGTACATTAATAAACCACGTAATTTATAAGAACTTCAAAATCGCATTCGGGACGAAATACGCAGAGTTACCCCAGAAATCATTCATAATGTGCAAGAAGAATTTCTTCACAGTCTTGCGCATTGTCAAGAAGTTGGTGGTTGGCAATTCGAACATTTCGAAAACTTTCCTATGTAAGAGGGCAAAATTTTAGTACTGTCTGATAGAGAATTAAACGATCTTTCAGAATCAAGGAAAAAAATATGGTGTTGCCATTTAAAAAAAAATCGATGACATCATTACTCGAAAACAAATAACATTTGAAATCGCCTTTTACGCTAAAATATGTATTTTTTAAATTAAAAATCGACCTGTTCGAGGATTTTTCCCAAAAAATAATTGTTTCGTTTTTATTGAATTTATTCCATACTTTTGGCGCATACTGTATATACATTATGTTTGTAGTATACAGGACCATTCAATGACAACTAAATAAAAGTGTATACAGAGTGTACCATTTGAAAGCTATTTATTTGTTGGCCAAAAGATTTATTTTTCATTATAGAGTTTCAATAACTTTACTCTGGTGGGAACTTTCAAAATTAAAAAAATAACTTCAATTCCTACTTTGAATATGTTTCAACTGCAAAGATCCAAAAAAAAAGACTGGATTTCAAATAGTTTCAAATGGGTGCGACCAAAATTTAAAAAATGTACAGGGCGTTCTTGAATAGGTGAAACAACGACTTTTGTAAGAGACAAAAAATTTAGGTGATACAACAAAATGCGATTAAGAAAAGTTTCTTGGGATGAAAAACAGTATGTATGAATACTGTCAATGTCAAGCCTACTTTGATTGTTTGTTCGACTTTCAGATTTTTTACGTAGTGAAGTACCCTTTGTGCATGAGATACAACAAAATGTAATTAAGAAAAGTTTATCAGAATGAAGAATTGATGAGGATGTCTGCAAATTGTAATGTCCTATATGCCTACCTTGAGGACATTGAACATTTTCGCACACATACTCAGTTTTTAATTCTGAGAAACTTTTTTTAATACTGTTTTGCCGTCTCTCATACAGAAACAGCGATTTACTGGTGAAAAAAAAAACAGTTTTTTCCAAATTACCAAGGCTTACTGGATTTTGTTTCTTAAACAAGCAGTGCCAGCTCTGATATTCGAGATGATGATCCTAACATTTCGCAAAAGGGTCAAAACTTATTGGATATAGTCTAAACGTTTACTATAGTAGTAATTGGTTACCACGGCTTACATTACATATTTGCTCTAATTGGTCTACCTGTTTTGACAATTTGTAAAGATTGGTTATGTGGCAGAGCGGTATTCCGCCGAACGGCTTCAATATATCTGAATATTTTTTGTGTTTATTGCAAACATGTAATAAAGGCAAAATTATTATTATTTGGTTTTCTATACCTACCTTTAGTCTTACAAAAATTCATCAAGAGTTATACCAAATAAATGCATTTTTGTCTCCTACTGTGTATGGACATTAATTATATTTAGTAACTGTCATTTAACATGCAAATTTTTAAATTTACATTTACCGATACCTACACAGGATAATAATAAATACGAAATAAAATGTTTAATTAATTCATTTTATAAATAATGTGTAAAATGCGAAATTATTCATATAGGATTTTGCGTGACAGATGATGTAAAAGCAGTGGCGCACTCAAACGACAAAAGAAGAGGAGTCAAATTCAAATAAACGTTGTTATATCCTAATGCCCTGCAATCTAAGACGCTCCATAAACAAATAAATAGAAGGATCGTTTGCGTCCCAAACCTTTTTTACGAAATAATGTCGCCACTTGGCTCCTGGTGTGCAAGGCATGTGTTGTGAAAGCCCGTACGGTCCTAATAACCTCTGTATTTGAATAAACGTGGATGCTATAAATCAAGCGAGACAAATAAGTTGCACCCGGTTCTCCAATAACTATTTGCCGACATCATCGTTCCTGTTTTGACAGAGGACATTGACGCGGCAACAAGGTAATAATTTATGAAATTTTTCACCGCATTCGGCTTTGTATCATTTCCTCTTGTAGTAATGGCACACCCTGTACGTTTTTTTATGAACTACTTTATTACTACACGCTGTCAAATTTTCAAGCTAACTCATATTCGAACAAATTAAACAAATATTTAAATCGGATTTTGAACGATCGTGGATCGAGGCCTACGTTCCATTATCAACAAAACAATATTATATTTGTGAATGAGACCTAAATAATGTTCCTCTGTCAATTAAAGTGTTATTTATTTTAATGAAGCAAATTGGTTTTAATTATAAACATATAAATTTATCACTACTTTGTTTACATTTTTCGGATACTTACTTGGACTTTTTAAACATCGATTTAAGAAATACGCTAGGAATTCCAGTTCAAAATTAATTGAAAAAGTATACTGACTGTAGGATATATTTTTTTGAAAAATAAACTATACAATAGTAACGATGAGTCAGAAAATATGGTTTTAAAAGCTACACTAGAATATTGTTAGCATTCATAGCACAGTAAATTATAATTAAATTAAGCATTTCTTCCTCGTAATACTTTGGCGGTATCAACAAAGTGTCTTAATTACAAAACCGTGAGAGCAGCTGCTTCACATTTGTCTATTTGTGGATTTACTACACAACATTTATTTCAAATAAATAAAAACATAATAATTAATGAACTATACACTTGATCATCAGTGGTAAATAATAATTCAATTGTTTATTTTTAATTGAAGAATATGACAATACGTATATAAATTGTATGTAAAAAATTAGTAGGGCCGCATGTACCTACAATTTCACAATAAAACAATTTTAATTGCACAAATTGAACCGTTAAGGGAACCGCATTTTTGCAATAGTGTTTTTTGCAAATATAAACGACTTTCAACTTTTAATAACTGAATTATACAGGGTGTTTTAAATGAAGTAGTAAAAATGAGACCACATATTCCTTAGGTGAAAATAAATCGATTTAACCTAACATACCTATGTCCCAAGTCGTATAATAAAAAAGATACAGGGTGTCAAAGTTAAAATTTTATTTTCGATATTTGTAAATAACTTCTTATGAAATCTAAATATTTACATAAAATTTGTAAGTCGGGAGTTTTTGCGGGCGAGAAATTCAAATTTGTTTCTAAGTTTGACGTCACTAGTAGAGGGTGCCACTTATGGCACAACATGTATCTTTTAAATGACAGCTTAGTGTATCCATCTGACTATTGAAACAATCGATTCTCCTACCTGTTGTATTTGAAAAAGGTATACCTTGCTGAAGTCGGTAGGAGTAACCATTTTTTAAATAATCCTATTTGAAATGCTCAGAGCACCGAGTAAAAACTGTTTTGGTTTCAGGTAAAGTACCTTTTCTGCTGAAAATACAGCAAAATGTTACTTGAAAAAGTTGTTCAGAATGGTAAATCATGGATACGTACAAAATTTCAAGAAGATCGGCGAGGTTTGATGACACCATTTTTTAACAAAGCACAGATTTTATCAAAGCAAGCCGATCTCTTTGAAATTTTGCACGTCTCCATAATTTTCCGATCTGAACAACTATTTCAAGTATTTTCAGTAGAAAAGGCTCTTTACCTGAAACGATAACAGTTTTCAATCGGTGAACTTAATATTTCAAATAGATTATTTCCAAAACTGTTACTCTTAACAACTTTTTCAGATATAACAATTGATTGAATTAGAAACAAATTTGAATTTCTCGCCCGCAAAAACCCCTGATTTACATATTTGGATTTTTCAAGAAGTTACCTACAAATATCGAAAATAAAATTTTAACTTTGACACCCTGTATATTTTTTACTATGCGACGTGGGATATAGGTATGTCAGGTTAAATCGATTTATTTTCACCCAAGGAATCTGTGGTCCCATTTTTGCTACTTCATTTAAAAACACCCTGTATAAAGGTTAGCCGATAACGGGAAAGTTTATCACATGGCACCTTCAGGGATATCGAAGAAATAGTTCTTTTTTTAATAGTGTCTTGAAAAGTTGTAAGTAATTAATTTCAGTTAGGAAAATTTCTATTTTTCAATAAATATTTTCCCGCACGCAAAAAATACATCATAAATTCTATTGCCAACTTAAATCATTTCTTATTATTAAAAATTTTAACTGTAACTTTTTTACAATTGGTTATGCAATATATTTGATGTAGAGGCCGCGTTGATCAAATATATCTCTTTGACCTAGAGGCTACTTGAAGTCTTTGTTGAACGGAATCTTCTATAAATTCTTCTGCCACGTTCGTTGCTTTCCATCCACCATGTCTTTTAAAAGTGGTGATCGTCTGCTCTTGCATCAGCCAGGATCGTAGCAGACGTTCTCCGGAAACGGTGGCCGGTGTAATTTCCAGCATTCGGAAATTTCAAAAACGCATTTTTTTTTAAGGAAACCGTCTATAGAATATACCAACGCATTGTCTTGAACATTTTCCATTTCTATATCCTAGGAAGAATCTCGAATCCTCAATTGGTGACGGACAAAGAGAGGAATATTTTCGAAACATTTCGACAAGATTGCTTCCTTCGACGTTCCCGTTAGAAACAGTAAATTTTCTTCTCACGCTCGCTTTTGTGGTGGGAATTTCTATCAAGATATATTCTCCCATGTCTTTTACATGTTCAAGTTGGAGAAATGTAAGTTCTTCATGACGGCATGCTACACTGATACCAATAATCAATATTAGAGGTATATGAAATAAGAAACAATTTCAATATTTGGAGAGAAGTGAAAATTACACTTCATCATCATCATCAAGTAAATTTTATCATCTGCTACTTTCTCGATATTCTTTTTTTTACTGACAATGTTGTTCTTATCATTTGGTAAAGACTCTATATTCTATAGCGTAGAACTTTGGTATACTCTAGATATTTTGTTCAAAATAGGCTAGTAGAACTGCATCAGTGATAACACAGTTACTACTATAACAGTTACTCCTTTTTAATGACTTTCAAATAAGCGATACTCTTTTTCTCTATCTTTGGATTTTGTCGGCAATAATGACTGAATCGTGATTTTTGATTATTCTGCTATCAGTGGCGTAGCGTGGACGTGGGCGATATCGCATCAGCGAGGCTCTTTTCTTCCGCCATTGGATGAGATATACCCAAATATACCTATACCTAAAAGTTCACCGTTTGCAAGATACAGGGTGCCAAAGATTTTGAAATTTTTATTAAATTTTTTATTTACTTGGAAACCTTTCGTGATAAGATTGTAATGAGATATCTTTAGTTTAATTACATCCATCTGACTATTAAAACAATCGATTTTGTTCTACCTTCCTTATATCAAAAAGGTATACCTTATTGAAGTCGTTAGAAATATCTGTTTTCGAAATAATCCTATTTGAAATATTCGAAGCACCCGGGAAAAATTGTTTCGGTTTCAGGTAAAGCGCCTTTTCCACTGAAAATACAGCAATACCAAAATGGTAAATTATGGCGATGTGGAAAATTTTAAGAGTGGATTTTTAAGTTTCCTTCAGCTTTTGATACAAATATGCGCAAACTACGAAATGGAGAGATATTTTACATGAACAATTACTTGAATACAATGCATTTTAAAAAAATGTAAAGAATAATTTCTTGTCCAAAATAATCAAAACTTAAAGTATCTTACGTTTTTTTATACTTAAGACAGTGACGTACTATTTTTATTGTAACCATGTGGCAGGGTTTCTATGCCACTGGTGATAATGGGAATATTTAAACATACCGAATAATTAGACAAAAGGTATCCCATTACAACCTAGAATTATTGTTGTTTTATCACGAAGGGTTTATAAGTAAATAAAATATGTATTAAAAAATTCAAAACCTTTGACACCCTGTATCTAGGAAACGATAAACTTTTAGGTATAGGTATATTTGGGTAAATCTTACTTATTTTCTCTGTACAATCACCCCTTCCAAAGATGCCAGTAATACCTGACACACCCTGTTTTAAAAAATATGTAAAACTTCGTGTAACTTTCATCCTTACATTTTTTTTCGTATCTCGAATAATAACGGAGAAAAAGAGGGGTGCAATTTTAGCGTCACCACCTTGTATCGAAATGTATTATGTCCGAAAATTCAACGACGTACGTGTGGTGTAAGATTTTTCCGTTGCTGTATAATATATTCATAACCATTGTAAGTTAATGCACCATGTCTATAGGTTAGGATATTTTATATTTTTTAATCGTTTGCATTTGAAATCGTTCCAAGGCAATGTAAACATTATTTTCCGTTCTGGGTGTTTCTTCCACCTTTTTTTAGGTGTCCTGCGTAACCCATCGAGGAAAACACATCGGCAGAGTGCGTTTCCTCGGCGTGTGAGAATTTTGAGACCGTAGGCGTTCCGAAGCATCTGTTAAAAATATCAAAATTGACTAATTGCTTCAGTTTGAGCCGGCTGTGACACTTGTTGCTCGGCTGATGCTCTTTTATTTCAGCTCGGCGAGCGGGCGAGCGAACACAAGTGTTATTCAGCGTTTCATGTCCGGCCAATCTAATTAGACCAATTAAGAGAGTTTTAATTAAAACTGGGCTCAAATAGAGAAATTCGTCGCGTTTTACAGTACGAGACATCTCGGTATCGGTCGGTCGAAATGGAATTCTTGCATTATCCCATGGCGCTAGACGACGCGGGCTTACAGAAGAACGTTTCGAACAACAAACGAAGAAAATCCTCGGGCTGCGGAAACAGCCCCGACGACTTCTCTGGACCTGTGAGGCAGAGGAGTCAGGCTAATGCCAGAGAGAGGGATCGGACTCACAGGTATTTATTATATTTTTCATTGGCAAACAGAATTACAAAGCACATGATACTATGTGCAATCTATTGTAATGATAATGACACTGCTTAAAATGGATTTGGCGATTTGTTTGAACTGCTGATGTATTCGTACTGGAATCTACTTTCAACTTTTAATATTAGATGTCTTAATGTGTGTCTTAATTGTTCAACTCACCAATAAAGATTTAATGAAAGTTCTACTCACAACTTGCACTAGTTCAAAAACTGATTTCGAGGGGTACCATTATTATTGCAATATATTGTACAGTGCACGCACAATGAAATGTATAAAGCGCATAATTGAAACTCGCACCTTGTTCGCAGATCTCAGGTCAGGACTTGATACTTTATTTATATTAAAACAAATTTAATCTTACTCATGCCAGCTAATCGACATAACATCCCATTTATTTACCTGCAGGGGCTCGATTCTGGAGTTTAGTAGAACACAGAGAGTAAATTCTCATGAAAATATGCAAATATGTATTCTTGGCCATTCTCATTGTAGTTATTTTCCATAAAACAATGTGGAATTATCTCGCATGGTTTTTGCAAAAGGAATATAAAGCTTCAAGAATTGTAAATATACACATAGATAATAAATAATATACTCAGGAATTTTTTAAATGGAATGAATTCCCACTCGAATTTATTTCATTGCATTCGAGAATCGAGGCCCAGGGGAATTGTTTTTATTAATACATGTTTAGACTTACAGAGGCAGGGCCGCGCCAAGGATAGCTGCCGCCGGGGTGCGAAACCTTTGCTGTCGCCCTAGCAGCATTCTAGGTTAATTTTAAGCTAATATAAATCAAATCTCCTACAATTCCTATCAATGAAGTCATATATATGTTCTCTGATACCAAACATCTAGGTATGCTAATGAACAATTCCACAGCCAAAGCTCTATTCAATAATTATCTAAAGAAAATAATCTAATTTCCTAACCTGCTAATGAAACACTCTATAAATATCTAACTTCACTTTTTGGCAGTGGGAACACGACCAATTCAACCACAATAGATGAGATCTGACCTATTTCTGCAATTTTTAGGATTGCTTCTTCAGGTGGTCTCCTTTAAGTTGAATCAAATATCTAACTATAAAAATTATTATAAAAATTAAAATTATTTGAAGTTAAATATCTACAATGACAAAAAGTGACATCCTGTCAATGAATTAAATATGACAATACCTACTTGAAAAATGTTCACGTTTTATGTAAAAGTTTTTATATATTTTTAGGTATTAATAATATTGTGTGAAACTAACTACTCAGTGGACAAAAGCCCCAACCTGCGTTGAATTACACCCTTAATATCTACCCATATATTCCTTATTATTAGCTTTTGTAACATTTTTTTACTGTTTCAGAAAGGTATTTTAAGGTAATATAAATCAAATCTCCTATAATTCCTATCAATGAAGTCATATGTATGTTCTCTTGCTAACCACCGGTCATTTGTCGGCTCCTGGATCATGGCGCCCGGGTGCAACGCACCCCTTGCACCCTCGGGTTGGCCCGGCCCTGACAGCAGGTTACTACTCGTAGAACAAAACAGTTGCAATGAAACCGTACGTTGGGATACGTAGTTTGTGTGTGTAATTTAAAATGGGGGTTCATCACCAAATAGCCAGACTTTGTACATTGGTCTGTTATTTTTTTTCATTTTAACTATATCTTTATAGGTATACACATATATGGGCAATAAGAAAATAACGTATCAAAACGGATTATTAATTAAAATAACGTAGAAGTGGAATATAAACGGGCTATACGTTATAAAATATCATATATCTAGTAACAATGTTCTTGATTGACAGTTATTAATATATCCATCTGAGTGACAATAACAGAAAAACTTATCTATACTTATATCTGTAGGTACATACATACCTAATTATAATGCTGTTAAAAATTCAATGGTTTGTCAGTGCCTCCTAGATTTAATGTTGATCTCTAGACGTAAATTATCAATGCTAATACAGAGAAGTTTGTAAAAATAACAAAATCTGTTTTAATGGTAGATGGATACTATGGGATAATATAAAAAATAAGGGTACTTTTCTTTTGAGCGAAATTTACATTTGTCGACATGCCTCGTACACAACTGCAAAAAATTGGAATCTGATTACTTCATTTTGGGTTTTAGGCCATGCAGAATTTTTATCAAGAATAACTTTTTTTCATAAAATCAATAATAACAAAGATCTCCATATGGTGCTGACTTAATTGGACACACTGTATATAGTGTCCCAAAATAGAAGGCCATACCATTAACCACATGTTCTTTGGACAAAAATAATGCGACTTTTCTTATGCCATTTTTTATTTGGGCGCCCCTGTTTCAATATACAGGGTGTTAAAGTAAAGTTATCAGTAAGTATTACAATTTGCTAAGTTGCCAAGGTATTATAATAACAGGTATATCCACAAAATTTCAGTTTCACTTGAAAACGGTAGTGAATGATAGATTTATAGGCACTACAAATTGCCGTTTTTCTCTAAAACGAAGCATTTGAACAAAAAATTACAAAAGAGGTAAAATGGTCATATATCAGAAGAAAAAGCTGCATAGGCGTACTTATAAATAATTGGAGGCGATAAAGGGTACTGCATCCCTCAGTTAACTCCATTCGCCCTTCGATTTTTTTCACCAAAATTACATGATAAGTATGCCGCAATAAGATAAAGGTACGTGTAAAATTTCAAGTGTGTATCTTAGAAAACAATGGGATTATTAACAAAAAGTTTTTTAAAATGTAACTTTAACACTCTGTATATTGAAACAGAGACGTCCAAATAAAAAATGGTATAAGGAAAGTCGCATTATTTTTGTCCAAAGAATATGTGGTTAACGGTATGGCCTTCAATTTCGGGACACCCTGTATACATATTTTTTTATATTTTTTAATTTTGTTTTTTTTTCGAATTTTTTATTTATTTATTATTATTTTTTTAAATTTTGCGGGCATTTTTATTTTATTTTTATTTATTTTTTTAACTTACAATTTTGTGTAGTTCTTAATTATACAATTATATAAGATTTTGTATACATCTATTTTTTCTAATGATAATAAGTTAGAAATGTTAGTTAATATCAATCAATTTAATCAAGATAATATTTATTTCAGTGGTTCTTCATTTTTTTCCGTGGAATTCATTTTGCATGATTCCTGGGTGACCTTTTATCCAAACTATTTCAAGATTTTTATTTAGAATGCGTAAATTGTTGTACAATTTAATAATATCAATAATGAGATGGGTTGTTTTTGATGATGGATTGCAATTTTGAACCACTTTTTTACTGTTCGTGAATATGACGAAATGACGATTGAGTTCGTAATTTTGACAATATCTTATTGTTTCTTTGATAGCTTTAAGTTCGGCCGTGTAGATGCTGGCTTTTGAAGGGAGTCTAAACTGCATGGAAACTTTATCGTTATCATGGTAAACTGCACACGCTGTTTCGTTGTTTATTACAGAACCATCTGTAAATATGTGTTCCTGATGTTGCCATGTAGTGATCAGGTGTGTTTGGAAAGTGATGTTGTTTATATATTCGTTATCTTGAAAGTCCATAAATATTATTTTCGGCAGATTATCATAAATGTAGTAGTCAATAATACAGGGTAATTTAAACGGCATATGTACTAGTTGAGGTAATTTCTTATGATGCCAGTACCTGTTCGTAAGTCCTAGTATAGATAGATTATGAATTTTGTTGAGTAATTCACTATTTCTGGATACGTGTTTTACAAGAAGTCTATCCCTCAACATTTCTCTTCTGAGATGTAATGGTGGTTCAATGCATTCTGATTCCATGATATTAATTGGAGTACTTTTAAGGTGACCAATGGATAGTCAAAGTCCTTTATTTTTCAGTTGTTCCATTTTTTGTAAGTGCATCCGATTAGCTGTGCCATAAAAGATACAACCATAGTCACAGATGGACCTAATTACTTATCTATAGAATAGAAGGCATATATTGGAATCAGCTCACCTCTCACCATTTCCTGTGGATCAAAGTGCGAAGAATATTGAGTGCATTTTCGCTTCTTTTGCATATTAAAATGGTCTTTCCAGTTTAACTTTTCATCTAGTATTAAACCTAGGTATTTTACTGATGTTTTGCATTTGATGTTTAGATTGGAAAGTTTTATAGAATTAGGTGGTTGATAACGCGATCTTATAAGTGCATATAGATGATTTTTCTTCAGATATTGGTGATCCATTATTTATAAACCATTTAGTTGCGAGTGTTAATGCTTCATCCAGTGCATGATAGCATTCGTTTACTTTTCTACCCTGTATTTGCATGGCGTAATCATCAGAAAATTGGTATACTTTAACTGGTATGTTATAAAATTGTTGTTGAAAAACATGTGTATACAGTATGCGCCAAAAGTATGGAATAAATTCAATAAAAACGAAACAATTATTTTTTGGGAAAAATCCTCGAACAGGTCGATTTTTAATTTAAAAAATACATATTTTAGCGTAAAATGCGATTTTCAAATGTCATTTGTTTTCGAGTAATGACGTCATCGATTTTTTTTTAAATGGCAACACCATATTTTTTCCTTGATTCTGAAAGATCATTTAATTCTCTATCAGACAGTACTAAAATTTTGCCATCTTACATAGGAAAGTTTTCGAGTAAATGACGATTGAATGTTAGAAAACGTAAATTTTATCCATAAAAAAGTAACAATTCTGAGGTATGTAAAATAAAATACAATTGATTAAATTTTATACTTAAATTAAATGTTCGAATTGCCAACTTGTTGACAATTCGCAAGTCTGTGAAGAAATTCTTCTTGCACATTATGAATGATTTCTGGGGTAACTCTGCGTATTTCGTCCCGAATGCGATTTTGAAGTTCTTCTAAATTACGTGGTTTATTAATGTACACTTTTGACTTCAAGTATCCCCATAAAAAATAGTCAAGAGGTGTAAGATCTGGCGATCTTGCAGGCCATTCTATCGGTCTGCGTCTGCCGATCCACCTCCCAGGAAAACAGTTGTCCAAAAAATTCGTACAGGGCGCGCATAGTGCGGAGGTGCACCGTCTGGCTGAAACCATATGGTATCGTCAGAAATGTCAGGGTCATTATCGTTAGGAAAAATTACTGCAAGGGCTGGAACAAGGTCATTTTCTAGAAACTCTAAATATCTTTGTCCTGTAAGGGTTCCTTCAAAGAAGAAAGGTCCTACTATTCTGTCGTCAACTATTCCAGCCCACACATTTAATTTCTGAGGGTGTTGGGTATGTGCCTCTGCCATCCAATGAGGATTTTCCCGACTCCAATATCTGCAAGTTTGACGGTTTACTGTACCATTCAGACAAAATGTGGCCTCATCTGAAAAAAGTATTTGCCGGTGTAAATTTCTATTTCCTTGACATAAGTCCAGTCCACATTGTCGTATGCACCTGTAATATCTAAAAACACTATACTAGTTGATTCCTTTTTTGAAAAGCCTATTTGAATATCCGAAATTAAACTAGATAAATTATCTTGGGTTGGGGTGTTCTATTCTGTCTTTTATTAGTCGTTCATACGTTATCAGCACGCAGGAAGCTAACGCAATTGGGCGATAAGAATTGGGATTATCATCAGGTTTGTTTGGTTTTAATATCGGTATCACCGACCGGCATTCTGGAAGGATGGGGTTTTTTTCTAAATAGATGTTTTTAAATATATTTAAAAGTAATTGTTTGAAATAAGGCAGTAGGTGAAATAACATTGCGTAATAATTTGATCTTTGCCGGGTGCGGTATTACTATTCCTTTTTATAGCTCGATTTAACACGGCAAAGGTAAACGATCTTAACAAGGCATTTGATTCATCGACATTGTCTTCTAAAAAGGAAGTTTGAGGAGCTACAAATGATGGAGTTAGTTGTTTAAAAAAATGATCAAGCCACTCTGCAGAGGAATCTATTATTTTACCATTTTTTTGAGGCCTATTGATGAATTAATTAAGTTGTTTATTGCGCCCCTGACGACGTCATCTGCGAACAAAATGCGGGCAGCGGGCTTTACACACACTGTACACAGTGTATCTTTAGTTAAATGTACAGGGAGAACCATATTCCAAGGAGCGATAAAACATTAAAAAAACTATGATCTTTTTTTTATATAAATACTGTACGCAACGTTTTCGAAACAAAGAATGTTGTACTTTTTATTTTTAAAATTATTATTTTTTAAATAACGAGAATATAACAAAATATATTTTATGATGTAAAATACCTCTGGAGCATTAAAACTTTCCTGTTAGCAATAGCTTGTGGAGATCATCAGTGAGGGTATAGTGACCTGTTTTCCAACCAGACCTTCTTAAAATCTAGTTAATAGCATTTACAGACGTCGATATTTTTAAACAAGTTATATGCTAACTAGAATATCTTTTATAAAGTTGCGTTAAATTCCATTTATTAAATCATTTTAATTTTGAATTTGTTGTATACAAACACAAACGGACACTTTTATTATAAATAGTTTTTATTCTGCTAAATAAAAAAATGTATTTCAAAGAAATAAATTTAAAAACTCAAATACTTACTTTGACAGCACCATGAGCTATCGTAGTAATTCAAAATAGCAGCAAATGGCAATAATAATAGCAGCAAAAAAAATAATTTTTTACAAGGTGTAGAAATATCCTTTATACTCTATTCTATAGCTGTGGGGAAATGGTTATTCGTTATATTTAGTCATCTTTTATTATGGTTATTATTAGAGTTACAAAAGAAAGTTTCGAATAAAAGTTGTGGTGCCCCTTTAATAAGTTAATGAAGCACAGTGGCGTGCAGAAGTTGAAGGGTACAAGAAACAGTAATATATTTTATAATGGAACGCCCTGTGTATTTCAAAAATATGACATTCCCATCTTTAACCGTTTTTGAGTTATTGAACACTGAAAATTAATCTTATTAAGAAAACTACAAAACATTTATTTCAATGTCAATTGTTTTGATTAAATAAATATCTTAAATATGTAGAAATGATACTGCAGGAAACTACTCCGCGGACTAATGCCCCGACCGGCATTGAATTACTCCTGCAATATCTGTGTGAACAGCCAAGAACCCTTGTCGGTCACACCATCAGACATACACCGGTTTCGGGCTTGTTAGCCCTCATCAGTATGCCATAGGTGAGATAACCGACAAATTGAACTGGCTGTTCCTTCATATGTACGTTCACATATAAACTGAGTGCAGGTGAGATGCAAATGGTCTGCTACTTCCTGCTCGGCCTAACCGGCTCGACTTGCAGGAAGCGATCTACGTTACAGCAGGTAGTTAACCCTGTATATGAAATACAGAACAATAATTTACCGATATATGGATGTTCACATTCTAGAACTAGAAATTTCAACTTACCTTTTGCTGCAATTTAAATCTGTGTTTGGAACTGAAAAATCAATATTTCACCAAATTTTAATAAAATTATGAAAAATCCAGATATAGGTTAGTGAAAAAATACCTCTTCAATGAAACATATATTTAACTGTTATATTAATTTTCTAAATTAGATGATCACATAGGTGCTCTGTTTCTCTTTTGAAATCATCTTATTTTTATGTACTTTATACTGACACTACTAATTCTGGATGCATTTTTTCGTTGTACACATAAATGAACTTTGTTAAATAACGTAAAATTTGTATCATTACACACTACATTATAACCTTGGTCTAAAAACCTTTACAGCAGTTTTAGTAGCAGTGATGCAATAACTAGTGACTATATGTAACGACCAAAAAGATCAAATTACATAATTAGAATAAGGCATACTAAAGTTCCAGTCTGTTTATCTGTACATCTACATATTCTATACATAATTTCAAATAAAATGATGTAAATGAATGCCTTTTGATTTAAGTTCAGCCCATATTGTTTCAGTGTCAACACAGCCTTTTCCACCCTGAGAACCTTAATCCCGACAGAGCCAAAGGACAGAAAATTGAGTAAAATAGAGACTCTACGGCTGGCCTCCAGTTACATTTCACACCTTGGGACACAATTAATGGCAGGTACCTTGACTGTTTCTAAACGAATTGATTACTCAAGACAAAAAATTAAGATACAAATATTTTTTTTTATACAGGGTGTCACCTATAGTCTGTTTAGAAATGAAAAAGAGTAATAAAAGCTTATTATGTATGCAAATCGTAAATAAATGTAGTACTGGTGCTTATATTCAATATTTTTATATTATGTATTATCGGTATAGATGAGGTGTACTTTTAAAAAAACTTTGTGTGATCAGACCGGACCAAATTGTAGCAGGTAGCTAAAATTTAATCCCCGACAATCCGTCTTTGTCTATGCCGCATCAATTTCTCGGTCCATTCTGGACTTCTTATAAGTAAACAATATAAAAACAGTATTTCAAAACATGAGGCTACTTTAAGCATCTCATTTAGTAATTCAAATAAAATTATTCAATATTATTATCAAAATATTTATTTAAATTTAATGAATAGACTTTTATTCCACACAAAAATATATGTATTTTGAAAATTCAAATTATGGTGAGTAAATGTGTTGTATAAATGTACAATAAAGAAAATAAAAAAGTAGGTATATTAAAATTCATCCTCTGAATGTTCTGATGAATTATCTTCGTCTCCAAAATTGATAACAATAGGTTCCATAGTAACGTCAATTAAATTATCGAGTTCCTGCATTTTCTCCTCTTCTTTTTGTACATGATGTATACATCTTTGCCAGTTATCTGCAGTTACTCGTTCCAAGGAATTTTTTAACAAAATTTTCACGTCACTTAATTTAAACGTCGTATTATTTCGCGCTACATCTCCTTTTACCTACGCCCAGACTAATTCGATTGGGTTCACAAATTCACAGTGATAAGGTGGTAACCGTAGTACCGTTATTTGGCGACTTGTTGCCATTTCATCGTTAACATAGATTGACAAGTGTTAAATGTTCCTTTTTCACCATATTTGTTTCAAAAGAAATGTTTTTTCCGGATAACCGTTGAATAATTGCCATAATTTGCTTCTACGGATTTTTGACAAATCGTTGTCCTCTGAAAGTTCACTTAAAATTTTGTTTAGTGTTGGTATTTCTTTTTTAAAATAAAATGAATGTACTTTTCTGTGATTGACATTTTTGAAGAAATCATCTATAACGACTTTTGACCTCCCTGTAGATGATTTTGGAGGATTTACAGTATCTTGTTCATTTTTTGTTTCCTTTGTGAGTCTGTAGGTAGTCGATTTTCCATTCCCTGTCATTTTGGAAAACTTTTCAACGATGTCGTCAACACTGTTGGTAGGATTTTGGTGTTTCAATGCATTAAATACATTTAATATAATAATATTCTCATTCTGAGACAGCGCACATCTTTTCACGCGTTTAGCAGGTACGTCATCTGATAAGCTTGACATTTTACCCAAACAATATTATATCCACTGGCGCAATAGTCACTAAACACAAGTCGAATTTTACTCTACTGCACTAGCACGTCTTCGTATATTCAGCTCTAAGACTGGATTGATCTGTTACAATATTAGTGTTACCCGATAATTACCTGAAACGAAATATTACCACGCCCATGGCCGGTTCTTATCTCGGGGTTTTATTACTCTCTTTCATTTCCAAACAGACTATAATAAAAACATTGTAATATTGATAATATAGCTTCAACTACATCCTTTTTTTGGTTATAAAAATTTGTTTTATCATATCAATCATATTTTAAAATGTTTCAACAAAATAATAACGCGATTTATTTTTAGGTCCTATTGAACAACCCTGCCTGAGGCTGTCGAAACCTGAAGATGAGAGCACGAAAACTAGCAGGCACCAAGTGTGTACTTTCTGTATAGCTCATAAAAAATCACCTGTAAGTGTAAACGACAAAACACAAGGCTTTATGTTTTTAGTGTATTTAATTCTCTTAAGAAAAAACTTACCCACCTTGACCTCTTACTTTTTGGGAAAATTAAAACATTTTAAAAATCAACATTTAAATTCACTACCGCTATTTCTTTTTTAGAAAACAATCATGACGGAAGACTTCGAATGCCCCAACTTCGAGGGACAAATATTTTTAACGTCCGTTTCACCATCTACGATGGCCACAGCAGCAGTGTTGACGCCAAACGATCTGAGTAATATATATTATTAAAAAAATGTAAAAACTACTTCTTATCTACCGTGAAATGAAAAAAAATAATTTACAGTTTGTAATACCTGATAATTAATCATCCAAAATGTTCGCGTTGCATTTTTGGATGACAACAAACTGTAACATTTTTTTACAGATAAAAGAAAATTCCATTTTTTTATTCACGGATAACCAAATACTTTGTAGATACATTAGACTAGTTATTTAAGCATTATCTAGTTAGTACTAATCTTAAAATGTACTTAACTCTACCAAAGCACAATCGTTTAACAAACTTGTAACAAAACAATGATTTATGTTAAATCGCTTAATCTTTTCTGGGAATCTAAAATAATAAATTCTGTTAATTAATCCCGATGCCATTAACCATATGCAGTTTTAATTACTGCCAATGATATTTATTCGTTTTCCCAAGGCTAAGCCCATATTCATAAAAGGATTACGATGACATCAGAATGGGTTCCACTTCAATTGGATTGTTATGGTTATGAATTCGAAATATTAAAACTGTTCTTGTTAAATGCATAATTAGTTTAGCGTAAAAACACCATTAAACGAAAAAATTAATATACAGGGTGTCTCAAAATAGTATGAGCCTACTGTGAGCATAAAAAAAATTTGGGACGTGGTGCTGAATGGGATAAGTATTATGTTTGGGATTTGACAAGCAACTAATGACGTCATCAATTATATTTTTTCCAGAAACATACCCACATTTTTTCCTGTTAAAAAGTCTCTTTTTTCTAATCAATTTTTATTAGAGAAGTTTTTCTGTATAATTTCCCGTTTAAAAGTTATAAGCAACATCGTCCTAAAGAATCTCAAAAGGTCAAATGGTTGTTGGAAAATAATTGAATGTTCGTTGTTTAAAATGCATAAATGTCCTTAAGAATAAATAAAAGGATTAAACTCGATAATTCTTTAATACAGTTAAAACAAAAGTTGATAACAGTAACTAAACTTAAAAAATGAGGCATACTTTTCATACTACATACTTATTACAATCTATTCTCTATACGACTTCCTTTCATTTCAAGACATATCCAATCTTCGCCTGACTTCTTTGTGAGCTGCATTTACCAACATTTCACCATTTAATTCATTACAAGTGTTTGTGATTTTTTTCTTTCAAATGATTAATAATCACAAAGGTGTTTTGTAAACCTTATTTTTTAGTCCCCCATAAAAAAATCGAGGGGTGTTAGAGCTGGTGACTTTCCAGGCCACTGAATAGGTCCATTAAACCAAATCCATTTTTCGAGAAAAGTGTTATCTAAATATTGCAGCACAATCCTGACCTTGTCGGATGGAGCTCCATCGTGCTAAAACCAAGTTTCCCCTTAGCTGCAAAGACACATTCTCCAGACGTGCAAGAAATTCTTCTTGTAGGAAATGTAGGTAACTCACACTGTTCAATGTATGTTTATAAAAATAAAGCCCGATTAAATGCCTAGCGATGATGCCACACCATACTCCAAAATGGCCTTGGGTTTAGACTGGATTTACAATGTGGGGATGTCAATGGACCAGTAGTGTTCGTTGCGCCTATTTGGTGAACCATTACTATCAAACCGACTTTCGTCTGTCCAAAGGACATGCCAAAAAGGGTTCTGATCAACAGTTTCTACATTACCTACAATTTGAGCTAAAATTATGTCTGTTTTCAAGGTGATGTTCAGGAAAATACGCTAAATTGTGAATTTTGTAGTCGTGATATCCATTGGTCTTTAAAATTCCAACGACTACTAGTCCTTCCACCACCAATGTGACTTTTAGATGGTATTTTTTTTAATACTCTTTACGACTATATTGCTCTTATAACCTTTAAAACAGGAAGTAATACAGAATTCTCTAATAAAAGTTTATTAGAAAAAAGAGAGGTTTTAACAGGAAAAAATGTTCTGGAAAAATATTGTTGACGTCTTTAGTCGTTTCTGTCAAATTCCAAAGATAATACTTTCGATCGAAAATGGAGCTTTCCTCATCCCATTTAACACGTGTCCCAAATTTTATTTAAAATTTTTTTATCCTCACAGTGGTTCGTCATGCCGTTTCATTATTAATTTTAAGTAAATATATGTGTATTATAGTATTAATTGATTACATACAAATAATTAGCCCCATCTATTATCAATTTTTTTATTTAAAATCTCGCGGCAAACAAAAAAGGTGTGAGGTTGGACCGAAGACCTGGTGTGCGAGTGACATAGGACAATACCAAAAATTACCCCTTGAGTGAAACAGTTCTCCGCGCCGTTCTAGCAAAATCGCTTATTCTATTGCCTGGGGCAAGCATCGAATTAAGGGTAAGTGTCTTACCTCAGCACCTATGCCATTTTTTTTTTATGTTCATTATTAAATTATTTTATCTTATACGCAATACAGTTCACTAACGCAACACACAGTATGCCCATACTATCGAGTTTGAGACGAGACACTCTGTACACGATTATATTTAAAATTTTGATTAAAATTTATAGGGCTGTAATTGAACCCTTTTAATAAATTAATGGAAGCACAGTGGCCTGCAGAAGTTGAGGGGTACAAGAAGCAATAATATATTTTTTAATGGAACGAATTGTGTATTGTTAAATTTGGTCTAGAGTAAATATAATAAATAACCCTGTACATTGAAATCCTGGAGTTATTTTGCTTATAAGAACAGTACATAATTTTTCTGCAAAAATATCTGTGGGGAGCAATATTTTAGGTGGTAAAGTATTAACAAAAATAATCAGTTTAAGATATTTTATTAAAAAATATTCCAGCAATCTAATAAATATACAGAAGTTATTTACATTTCTAATTACACCAATTCCATATATGGCAGTCAAATTTTTCTGTTACATTTATTTATTTGTATAAATTACTTTATTAAGGCAGATCTATTATTAATAATAATAATATTAAATATATAAATGTAACAAAAAAATGACCAATATCGACAAAAAAGTTGTCTGTCTGTCCCAACGACAAAGACCTTAACACCTCTGACAATTTACAAGAAAAGTGTCCATATTTTTTTCTTTTTGCATATCCAGAGTGGACCATTAATAATGGGTCATCGAACAGAGGTGACATCTTTGGGGTAAAATATGAAGATATAGCTAAATATGTCGTAGTAAAATGGTGTTGTAGACGAATATACTAGGTGTCTTACAAAGTGAAATTATTTTTTAGAAAATCAGTATTGTTATACGTAAAATTAATTGATTATCTGATTTTATAAATATTACTCTAAGTTTGGAAAAAAACCCAAATTTTTGTTTCCATTTATACACATTTTCTAATTTTCTTGATAAGAGATTTCCTCACATCGCAAAATACATTTGGTTGTCTCCCCTAGTAAATAATCAAAAATCAAGTGTAATTATATTATTACTCTTCTAATTGGTCATTTACAAACGATGTAGCTGTTTATTTGTTCAGTGTGTTAAAAACAAGATTTTTTGAAAACAATACGAATTATCAACTTTCACCAGTGTACTATTTTTACATAGATATGACTTCCGGATTAGATTTTGTAGTCGACCGAATCAGAATGTTTCGTCAACAAAACATAAGAAACTCATCATTAGTCATTGCTAATGTGGCGTTCTCTATGGCTGAATCTGATTTAATATGCAAATTACGATTTATTTTATTTTAAATATGTTTCCCTACCAATTTGAACCATGAAGAAAGGACCACTCTGTATATCACATTTGTCTATCAAGAGTTAAACCAAACTAACAGTCAATATTTATATTTACAAAAACTGCATTTTTCGAATTTCACTATTTATTAACCTTTCTAAAAACAATTTCGGTACCAAAATGTCGCTCTCTTCCGAATAGTACCCATCCGTCTCTAATCGTTGAAAATGTTCAGGTAAATATTTAATAACATCACTAAAAAAATTCACTACTAACGTTTTATCTCTTAAATGTAACGTCAAATTCTGTACAGAGAAAAAATCCGTCAAAGCGCTTAGAATGCTTGAATAACTTTTATTGGTAATAACCGTTATACATTTGTACGCTTCTAAATGTGTCGAATAGAAGAGAGAACAATAAAATATCAGTTTGAATATTTTTAAACGGAACTCGTTTGGAACTTCTTTTTGCAAATAAGGTAGCGTAGAAATTACATCGTTCTTCAATTCTTCACTGTAGGGAATCAAATTCATGTATTTTGTTTCTACAAGTTCATAAAAAAGTTGCTTATCATTCAGCTGTTGTGGATGTCCAGAAAAATATAAAACAAAAATCATTAGTTTGTAGATATTACTCGTGATTTTAAATTGTAATGATTCGTTTTTAAAACTTAAACTATCGTTCCGCCAATAGAACACTAAAATCGTTTTAAAATAACAGTTTAATAAATAGTTGTCATTTTCGCCTAAAGAAAATGATTTTCCAAATAGAATGCTCAAGATATCGTTTGATACGTCACTGTTAAATTCATTATTTTCAAACTTTGAAATTAATACCATTAGAATTTTTATTTGGATACAACTTAATATATCTTCAGACAAAATTTTGTTTAAGATGCAGCTAATTTCTTTAGGTTTGGCGTTGGCAATTAAAAATGGGATATTATTATGAAGCCAAAGCCTTTTTCGGAAATCTACGTTATCACAGTTTTTACATTTCTTTAAAACTTCAGTTTGTGGCTCAACGTTGAATAAGATAAAATCGAAAAATTCAGTATTATATGTCCTAAGATACTTCAATAAGTCCATTATAGCAACGTTTATGACTTTAATTCCTTCCTTATTAACGCAGTGTTGGAAAGAATTCTTATATTTCTCGTACAACTGTTGTATTAGAAAAGTAAAATTAGCTGTGATGTTCTTGCTGATTAATCTAAAGTTCACTTTCAAGAAACGTATAATGCTGCAGATATCCTTTGGTATTTCTTTGGTTATACAAATAGCTGAATAGGAACGAGCTGCCATTTTTCCATAATGATTTGGATAAGTTTGTAGAATATCCATAAATAATTGACGAAAATGTCCCATAGATATTTCCGGCTGACAAAGTAGTTCCTTAATTTGAGATTCCGAGAAAAATTGGAATACTAGAATCGCTCTCTCGTCCAGATTATCGGACGACAGAACTTTGCAGAAATATGACGATAAACGAGGAAATAATACAAGAAGGTCTTCTATGCACTTTGGTCTGTTACAAATATCTAGACATACTCCGTAAAAGCGGTCTATTATGGCTCTAGTAAGTTGCAAGTCCGCATTCCTACAAACATAAATTCGACAACTAATAACACCTTTGGATTATATTAAAATTGTATTTACCTGATAACCCAGCTCGACCGACCGAATAACTCTACACATTGAACGATGATATCAGAAATGAAGGGTAAGGTGGAACTTTGTAAGTTATTGTCAGAAATTAAAATTTCTATACTGTGCAGAGCAGATGCTATGGCTGAATCTGTCGTACTTGGATCAGATATAATTTCTACTAAAGAGGTTAGAGCCCATTTGAGAATAGGCTGAAAATTAGTAAAATATTATGAAAATGTTGTGTTGCTAAACTGAAAAAATATAAATTGAATAAAGTATATACAGAGTGATAGGTTGAGAGAAACAATAACATTTTGGCAAGGTTATCGCACAGCATAGGTAGACCAGCAATTTCAATCCGTTGTCGGCACTTTGAGCTGCCTTCAGTTTTCTGCGGTGACCTCGAAATGTGAGTGCGATAGCGCATCCGATGGAATTTACAGAATCGGAGATCAGGACCGGAATAAGAATTTTTTATAAGCGCGTAAAAGTGTACTTTGTTATTTATTCCACATAAAAGTTATATCTATCGACATTTTGTAATAATTCATTATACAGTTATGATTAGGTAATTCAACATGTATTATATACTATCATTTACTGCTACATACAGTGTGAAAATTCGATTTACTTGGACTCTTTAAAAAAAAAGAGTTTAAGATTGCACCACAAAACATTTTTATTTATTTATTTACTTTTTTGTTATTAGAGATAATTACATTTTTTTTTTGGGATTTTTTTAATTTAAAATTTGACGTTTGTAGTTTAGTGGAAAAATAATTTATTATGATTTTTTTTGTCTTAAATGGTCTACGTAAGCCAGAAGACAAGTATTTTTTAGAACAGAAAAATTATGTTTACTTAACTTTGAAAAATGTAAAATTGGAGATAACAGTGCAGTAAAATGTAAATTTGGAAAAAATTAGTACCTAAATATTTATATTTTTTATTATTTTGTTTTGAGACTTACTCTCATTATAGTGACTACAAGAAATATGATCATCTACATAATTTGAGGATGAACCGTCTTGTACAGGAAACGGTCTCTTTGCGTAATCTATTGCGTGAATCGTTAGAAAACATATTATTTTCAAAATGTATTTGACATAGTTTGTATGAACTATTATTACTAATCCTGAGCAGATTTCCTAATAAATCTTCTCTATTAAAAACCACTGCACAGAAGTATGCTCTAAATTAAAAATTTGTATTTCTCAAAAATATAAATATGTATAGTTAATAGGTAAGGCAATAGCAGTAAAATATCATTTATGGTTTTTACAGTATATTATAGATTACTATGTCTTTAGGAAATTTAAAGAAACTTAAATTACTATTAGATTATGTGTCTAACATCTAATTGCTGCGTAGCGACTCGTTCCTCGATACAGACTCAAAATATTGCTTTAATACGGCTCTGTATAACCGATGTTCACACTCCCAGAGTTGGATGTAAACTGAGGTCTCTGCAGCCTGAAATGGATGCGCGAGCTGCTATGCGCAACTTATTATTTCGGCTCGAGTGATTCTACTGGTCTCCCTATATTGTATAAAATAGTTTAATAGATTGCTTTATAATTTTTACGGCAAAGTAGTGACTGTCAAAACAATAAATTGAAATTGCTTTAAAAGTTTACAGAACAGCGCAGAAAATTTCCTAAAAATTTTGTTATTTGCCTAAAATATTTCCCTGTCATTTCCTTGACTGCTTGGATTCATAGTTTTCTAAGGAATCCTGATTATACCACAAAAATTTATTTCCAACTCTACGTATCTCGAAAAACCATGCATCTTACGATAAAATTCAAAAGCCAAAAGGTTATTATTTTTTACCAAAACACCTAGTTTGGAATTTTTTCTATTTAAAACTCTGTATACATATTTCAATGTCAACGTATATATGAATAAATCTGGTTGTTTAAAGAAAAATTTGTATAATAAAATAAGAAATAAATATTTTAAAATTTGGAATACTTACATGGAGAAGTAAAAAATTTAAACTTTTATCATGAATTGTCATAAATTGGTTCTTTTCTATACCGAAAGGTACCTGCACTGAAAATTTCACTAAACCAATTTAACAAATTGATTGATAAATTGAACAAACCGCAAATAAATATCTTTAAAAACTTATAGTTTTAGCTATGACTGGATTGTATTTATCAGACACAGAGGCAAAAAAAAATAATAAGGTCTATATTTTCGGCTGTGCCAACGTCTCAATTTTGGTTTTAAATGTTCTTCAGGCTAAAATATAGTACAAACGAGAGAAATAAGTGGACCTGACATGATTATATACTATGAACATATAAAACTATACAAAACTTAAAAAAACTAGAGGAACTGAGTAACATATGTATACTATAGCAACGACAAAATATTGATTTTAAACAAACAAAAATACAGAAAATTTGCCAACCTTACCTAGCAAAATAACTACCGTTGCCAAATGATAATAATAACCTTCCATTGTTAATGAATAGGTCAACAAATTATAAATTGGCTACATTAATAATTAAAAGTAAAAATAAAAAGTCGTTTCACTTATCCATACCCCGCATTTTTTTTAAATTGAAACGCCCACTTGAAACTCTCCTAAATTTAGTGATGCACTCAGATTTGAAATAAAAAAATCACTAATATTTTTTCCTTTTTCGTGGAAATAAATTCAAAGTAGGCCTTGAAAATTAAATTTTCATTCTGAAATTTGGTACGAGAGCAGAGCTGTTAAGGCTCTATTACTGAAAAAAAAAAATATTTTAAATCGGCCAACAAATAAAACTTTTAGAGGGGCTCCGTTTTCAAAAGTGTAACTTATAATCCTGTTCTCTTTATTTTGTACTATTTTTTAACCTTGAGGAAGATTAAATATTTTCTTTGTAAAAATATTTGTGTATGTTAAACATTTCTTCAACAGAGTAATATAAAAACAATCTATCGTTATAAACCAAAAAATTCAAAACATAATTATATAAATTTTATCACCTACCTTATTTGGATTTGAATCGGAACTACACATGGCGTGAATTACCAACCTACTTTCAGGATTCCTTCTAATTTTCAAATCCGATTTAGTTGGGGCTTGATGCAAAGACTTTAGCGTATCATCCAAAAACTGTATTTTATAATTGTTGTCCGTGTCAGTTTCGTTCATTTTGGACCCAAAACGTTTCAAGACCTCTACGCTCAACGAGAGAGGCCTTTTCATGTTGCTTCTTTGAATAATCATTGTTAAATGTCTTATGACTTGGTCTTTGTCGACATTATTCCACAGAGCATTTGCGTTTTCGATCATGCACAGCATGACTTCCTGAAAAAGAGATGAAAAGTAAATTTTATTAGAAAAATTTATTATATAGGGTGTCCTCGTTTTTTCGTCGTAATTTTAAGAAAAGATAGAGCATGAAAAAATAATTATTAAACAAATAAATATCTCTCGTTGAAACTTGATATGCAGTTATCAGAATAAAAAGTTAATATTTTGATGTTAATAACTTTTTTCAACTAAAGCCAGTGGCGTGGGTATAGAGCCTTGTTCACCCTTTAACCCCTACTAAATTTCTACACCAATGATGAAAACCATTTTTTCACTCTATCATTTAAAAAAGTTAAGAACGAAGGAATGTGGACACTCTGTATAAAGAATTTTTTAATTCTGATTTTTAATTGCAACTTAATGTTAATAAAAAATTAAAACTTACATTTATAAAAGCCTCCAAAATTTTTGTTGTTCTGTAGTTTACATTACCCCGATTATTATTAATTATGATATTATCGACAAGAGACAAGGACTTTTCAACTAAATTATGCAATTTTTCTATATCGTATCTATTGTGCCTTACAGCTACTGTAATAATTTCTAGATAGAGAACAGTTTTGAATACGATATCATCCGAAAAATGGTTTTCTTGAGGTATATTCAAGTTAACAATGAAATCATTTAATTCGTCAAGAAGCTCCAAGTTTTCGTTCGAGTAACATTCGCTTTGAAATACAATTTCAGAGTAGTTCTTAATCCTTTTTTCAGTGTCTAAGCCAGCTTGCAAGGAACTTTCGTTTGCTATTTTTTTTAAATCTATTGTATTTACAAACGTTGATACGTCCAAATATTTGGTGAACAGTTTCGTTAAATAATTACTTGACCCATTTGTGGCATGGAAACAATTTGTAAGTTCTTGTTGGAATGTTGCGCTTGTGAACCACCACATATTTTTTTCTTTTAAACGTATATAGAATAAATTCGCTCCTTTCAAATAAAAATCTCTCTTATCTAACCTATAACTAAGTACCAATTCTTTGTGACTACCTAAAACGATGCAAAATTAAATTTAAAAAAAGTAAAAACAAATTTATATTCAGGATCAGATATGCTGAATCTCATGCTGAATATGGAAATTGATTTGTAAAAATAGCAAGTTACGATAAAAGTTGCCATACCTGCTGCTATAATCCATAAAATAAATGCGATTTCAGCACCTACTTCATAAAAGCCAGTCTTTAAACTGCAACGACAATATTTGTAAATTATTTCAAGAATCGATGCGTAACGTGGAACATTTTCTTCGCTTTTCTTTAACTCGTTGTGAGCGTGTAGAAATACTTGTGAAAAAAAGTGACGTAAACTTCTCGATTCCTCTTCTTCGAAAGATACGTTGGTGTTTGAGTAAAGATAACTCAAGACGACATCAATTTCGTAAGTCGTTGGCCATAACGATTTTTTGTGATAAGTAGTTGCCAATTTCAAGGCTAAATCTCTCGTTTCCAAATCATTAAAAGTTATTAAAATATCCTGTTTTATAAGATCGTCGTTAAAGATGCATCCTTTTCTTTTAGATTCTAATAAAACGTAACCTTTAAGTTTCCAATCGATTGGCTCTTCTCTCAGAAAATGATAAAACTCGTTTTTATATGCATTTACGTTCATCGTAATCCAGTACTTAAGGAGGCTTTGGAAAAATTCCCTAAAAATAATACAAGATATAGTTAATATCACAAAAATAAACAATATTTTTATTATGTTTAGAATAAAAAAAGTTCGTTATTGTAAGATACAAACTATTCATCATTATTTATATTTTTCTATATGTATTTTAGTTTGACAATTTTGTTTTTGATAGCCACGTTCCCGAACAAGAAACAAATCCTTCTACAATTTGCAACTCTTAAGATGCTTACAAATTATATTTCTATTCGCCGCCCTTTCATTATAGAAATATTTATTTCGAATTTTGGTAAATAGTGATGAGCAAAATCGAGTCATATTTATCTGGCTTACCTGCTAAATACTCAGAATATAATGTTGACGAATAAATTTACCAAATCTATAACAAGTTCTCAATTGTGTCCATCACTAGCAATATAGACAGTGTTATATTTACCCCTCGTAATCGATATATTTCAAACTATCTAGAAATGGTGGCCAAATATGTCTTTTCCATTCGTCAAACGAGTAAAATAGAAGACATTCATACAAAGCTCCTCCATCTTTACTTTCAACATTCCTTAAAAACATACTTAAAACTTTTTTAATTATGTCTTGCAGGTTCTCCCTGATGAACGTTTTCGAGTAACATTTTACTATATCGTACATATCTACGCCTCTTATAGGCAACAAAGTAACATCCAAAAATACAGTTTCTTCTTCAGGTACGAGTGAAATAACTTGCTTTGATATTTCACGGGCGTACTGTCTGAAAACTGTAAATGACGATAATGCCACTTTGTTCATACGGTTCAGAATTATTCTACTTAGATTTGGTGATAAGGTATCCTTACGTTTGGTAACAATTAATAATAAAGCTTTTAGCAGATGCAGCGACAGTGGTTTGACAATATCAATATTGTTAAGGATGTGGTCAATAACAGACGTAAGCAAATCATGATGAGAATTATTCAAAGCATTATTGACAATGTCTGAATGTTTCAAAGAATTTATTAAGATAATTCGAAAAAGCCATGTGTCCCTTATAAAAATTTTGAAGCTGCTTCTGTTCGATTTCTCACTTAAAATAATATATCGCTCCTCTTTGTCCAAAACATTCTGAATGGTGCCATAATGATCTTGATAGAGTCTTATTAAAGCACAATGTAATATATTTGAGGCAGTTTCTATTTCATTCGTAATAATTTCACATTGAGTTAAATTTGCCAAATAAGTTATTAAACTTATCTCCTCATAATGGTCAGAATATGGATTATTTTTAATATGGGATTTCTGAAAAATTTATAATGCGATCAATTGTATTTATTAATAATTTTATACTAACGAATTCTTTCAAAATTCTTTCCATAGCGGTTCAAAATCAAAATTTTAGCACATAACCTAAAAGAAACCAAAACCATAACCTCAAATTTCGGATGTCATACTGCTCTTTTCTTCTTCCTCTTTTTTGGGATCGATTAACTAGTTGAATTTTTGCGATCAATATCATTGTGTAATGGATAAACAATGATAATTATGTACCATAACGAAAATTTTTCAAATAATACCTAGTTATGAAGACGCTAACAGAATATTAAACATATTTTTTTATCTTTTAATCAATAATATGTACAAAATTTGAGTACAAAATTGTATAAAAATATATTCGCATGTATAAAAATGATTACTGATTTCCCTGTTTAGCCTTTTCAATTTCTTTGAATTTCTTTATTGCTTCAGGTGGTGCTGGTTGTAATTTTTCATTTCGCACAATTGGAGTAAAGTCCAAATTAGCTATCTAAAAATATGAAAGTACAGTTTTAAATTCTGCAGATTCATGTTGGAATAATGTTGACATTTTAGCTGATTCATTTTTGCGTTACCTGTGGTAGTACAGCTACTATGTAGCTCCTATATCTTGGATGATTTGCTATGGGATTTCCATGGAATGTAATACTTCTAAGTTCTAAAAGTGGCCTTAATTTGAACACTTCGTCCAGATCAGATATACAGTTTCCATGGAAATACAAAATCTTTAATTTTTTGAATTTCAAAATACACTACAACATAATGGGGACAAAAAGTCTTATGACATTTGTTTCTGATCCTAGATTTTAAGATATATTATACCTCGTCTATTTCTGTTATGAAATTGAAAGAAAAATCAATCCAACCCAACTCCTCTGGATATTCCAAAACTGAGTGAGCAAATTCATCTACGTTTTTCGTGTTGGTGAGTCTGTTGTTATTAAGCCAAATGGATCTGGTTAAAAATTTCTTTTTTTCTATTCCTCTATCCGGAACTCCAGCTACCCTGGTATATCTAGCACCCTCAAGACCAATATCTAGAAACAGATTGGAGCAAGCGAAGAGAAACGATTTTTTTTATCATATCGTTTCTCCGAGTGTAATCGAATAGCTACACGAAAATAGAAAACGAATCCTTATGCTATGCTTCTATTGGGATTTCTACAGGGTGTCCCGGGAAAATGTGGGAAATCCCTCGGATGGAGATAGAATATGAAAAAATAAGAAGGAAAGTTTCTATAATTTTTTTTTTCTACAGGCCCTCCTTACGGAGATATGGGCCCCTGAAGGACGCCACTGGGATCGACTCTTCTTGAATAAATTTTAAAGTAGGTACTAATTTAATAAAAAATTAATGCGATGAACACTAATAAGGACGCCTTAAAACAGTGTCGTTGAGACATATTTAGCTTTTTTAGTTTACCAAGGGCGGGCTAAGCTTTACAACTTAATATCTAAACTTTGACCACCCTGCACGATAGACTTTAAAATAATAAATCTGAGTAGCTTCAACCTTAGACTAAAAATGTAACTCTTGTTTATTATCGATAAAATGAACCGTATGTTCTATCTGCATTTGAGATTCCCCACATTTTCCCGGACACCCTGTATATTGTTTGTACGAGTGTAACAGCCACACGAAAATAGAAAAAAAAATCCTTACGCTATTTTTGCACTTCTATTCGGATATCTATATAAGTTAACTTTCAGTGCGACGTTTCGTCTTTTAGCAATCGTCATTAACTTCTTTAAATACGATTTTAACGAAATTTTACGTATTTAAAATAATGTAAAGGTAGCAATAAACGAGTTAATTGTAACTTAACAACCGTTATGGCAAAAATATGATGAATATAGCACAGAATAAGACAAATTGGAGCAATAGACGAGAAACGATTTTTTTTAATCATATCGTGTCTCCGAGTGTAATCGAATAGCTGCACGAAAATAGAAAACGAATTCTGATGTTAATTTTGCATTTCTATTCGGATATCTATACAAGAAAACTTTCAGTGCGACGTTTCGTATTTCAGCAACCATCATTAACTTCTTTAAATACGATTTTAACGAAATTGTACGCATTTAAAATAATGTAAAGATGACAATAAATAAGTTAATTATAATTTAACAACCGTTAAGGCAAAAATATAGTGAATATTTTTAAATAAAGCACAGAATAAGACAAGTGGAAGTAAATAATCGTAATACAAGTCAAAAATTGGAAGAGAGAAATGCATGTACCTTTCAAAAACTTGTCTACGTTTATAGTTTTCATTTTCCTAAAGGAAAAGTCGGCGGGTTTCCCGGTGGAAAGCAGCGCAGTCTCTTCTCTGTTCATCTTTACGTTCGCACTTTTTATTTTCGGCGATAACTTTCGACAGGAACCGGACAAAGGGCACGTGTCATAAACGCCCAATTTAAAAACAGCAAGGTTGACAAAACTGTCATTCCACGACACCTTTCAATGCGAGGCATTATTGATTGATAGCGTGACTGAAAACTGTAACAATTACCTAGATTAGAAATCGAACAGTTCACGCGACATACATAGATTGAGGGTGGTGGAAATTGATGTGACAATGCGACATACGCGTTATAATGCCCTGCATTTCGTTCTTATTCAAATGTTAAGTGGCTTTTAACAGTATCTGCAGTCACAGGTGCATGACGATCAGGAAAATTCAAAAAGTTAAAAGAAATATATTTCACAGCTCACCACGACGATAATGTTGTAATTAATTATAACGAAAAATATACGTCGCAAAAAATTACGTATCAAGTATAATATATTTTGTTCACGATTATCCTATAAAATGTTCATTATACATGTGTTTCCTAAATAATAAAAACACATTATTCACCAGTGAATAATAAAAATTGTATTCGCTAGTGAATAATAATTATTATTCATTACTGAATAATTATTATTCATTGGTTTCAAATAATCGGGAATGAACTAACAAAGCAAAAATTCTCCGACGTCAGCAAATGAACCTGAACCTCCTGCGTGAAACTCAAGCGTTACCCACTATACCAGTTGCGGCAATATTAACATTTTTCCGAATGATGGTAGAAGTTTACTAATTAAAGTTGTATTTGCTTTTTTAAATTTATCAAGTGACTGAATGTTAAATCTGAAACTGAGATCTTGATCATGTTATGAATGTCAAACTATTCTATAATTTTTTCAGTAAAGAGTTTGTTAAATAATTATCAATAGTCGTGGACAAATATAGTATTTTACTTTCATATAATGGCTATAATTTACTCGGGTAATTTACGATACTCGTCTACGGAGTTAAGTCTGTTGAATAATCCAGACAGCAAATAGACCATTTGTACTAAATCATTTATCGGTGGAATATTACAATACTTGCTCATAGTCAGTTAAGGAGTCCTAGATTTATAAAATTAATTATATAATCGTCATAGGTGTCACACTCTGTAGATAATGAAAAACCACAATAATTTTACTCGAACTATGCACCCAATTACAAACAAAAACCCTTATTTTCTGATTAATTTCAAATTTATTCTAAAACCGAATACTTCAAAAACAAGGTCGATTAGTACGTGTTTAATTCTACATATACATAAAAAAACAATATACAGGGTGGTGCAACGGCCAGTAATATCTGGACATCTACAGTATGCGCCAAAAGTATGGAATAAATTCAATAAAAACGAAACAATTATTTTTTGGGAAAAATCCTCGAACAGGTCGATTTTTAATTTAAAAAATATATATTTTAGCATAAAATACGATTTTCAAATGTCATTTGTTTTCGAATAATGACGTCATCGATTTTTTTTTAAATGGCAACACCATATTTTTTTCCTTGATTCTGAAAGATTATTTAATTCTCTATCAGACAGTACTAAAATTTTGCCCTCTTACATAGGAAAGTTTTCGAGTAAATGACGATTGAATGTTAGAAAACGTAAATTTTATCCATAAAAAAAGTAACAATTCTGAGGTATGTAAAATAAAATACAATTGATTAAATTTTATACTTAATTAAATGTTCGAATTGCCATCCACCAACTTGTTGACAATGCGCAAGTCTGTGAAGAAATTCTTCTTGCACATTATGAATGATTTCTGGTGTAACTCTGCGTATTTCGTCCCGAATGCGATTTAGAAGTTCTTCTAAATTACGTGGTTTATTAATGTACACTTTTGACTTCAAGTATCCCCATAAAATATAGTCAAGAGGTGTAAGATCTGGCGATCTTGAAGGCCATTCTATCGGTACGCGTCTGCCGATCCACCCCCCTGTCTTGGTTTCGTAATACAAGACGAGACAAGACTGAGACAAGCTCGAATTACAAGATTAAAAAAAAATGCGAGACAAGTCACGAAATACTACTACAGCAAGAATTCTTCTAAATATAAGAAGGGGTAATATTGAAGTGAACCTTAGCTGAAATAATAGGTATTGCATTTCTGTTGTAGGTAGATACTATACTTTAATATGAAATTATTTTTAAAATAAAGGTTTACTGAGTCTAGATCCAGTTCTGCTGTACTAGAACTAATTATAAATTTACTGCCACTTTACTGAAAGAGCTCCGATTCTGTTTCACCTATTTCTCGTCCTCGACTTATTACGATATTACGAAAAACTGAACTTTATAATATCTACTAATCGACCACTGTCGACGATCGACGATCGATATCGATAGTTACCTGTGAGCTCCGAGCGAGATCATAGCCGACCGAGAGCAACCACCACTGTTATGAGTAGATAGATAATGAGATTCTTAGAGCACTTAGCGACAAGCTCGTATTGTCTAAGTATTTCAAAGGAATTTTAAGATAGCGATTCCGACTAGAGAAGCCTGGCTCGCTAATCCTGATGCTCAGTATTTAAAAAGGTTCGTCTAGGTCATGGATGGGTCCAAAACGGACCAGAGCTCAGCAGTGAGGATCTGAGTGCGTCCAAGCGTGAATTCATTTCACTCTCTGGGCTATAGTATTTGCTATTTCTGCCTGCGTTCAAGAGAATATCAGAAGGAGATATGTAAATCAGCATATATAAACATGCATAAACAGCCAGACGGCTTTACGAGCGCTCATGTCTTTCAGGATCACTACTCGTGTGGTCCTAGAACGGGCCAGGGCTCTTCCTTGTTGGGAAAGGATAATTGTGTTTAGCAGCGCTATCTCCAAGAGTCATTTATGACGGAATCAGAAAGTGATCACTGGAAGATTGGTCGGGTGGATCCGGTCCACGTCAGATCAGGATTCTTATAAAGAGTCCATGGACTGACCCAAACCGAAATTTTATTATGCTTAACCGAGCATTAGGATTCACACGGGATTCCTAACAGGCCAGGGGCATCTCAACAAGAACTGTGTTTGATGGTAACGAGACACAAGTGTCTTCAAACGCCTTTTCTCTCTTTTCAAGACATTAGAGAGATTTCAGCAAAGCTGATGCTAGTTTTGCGCACATTACGGTCCTTTTTTAAGCTCTACAGTCCGCGGCATGCACAATGGGTCTTCAGACTTGAGTGCTGTGGGTTATAAGCGCCGCTTTCAGCAATGTCTCTTATTTCAATGCAAGACAATACAAGACATGATCTTGCAAGAACAAAACTTTAAAGAAACCCTTGTCTTATTTTGTAAGATAAGACATTTCAAATGTTGCAAGATTTCTTGTGTCAACCAACACTATACACATCTTTAGACTATAGATGGATTCATGAAAAGTGTGTATTTTCACATCCTCTGATATCCTATTGAAGGATGCCAGAAACACCCTGTAGGTAGGGTGAATATCTTGATACTATAATTATTTTAGAACTTTACAAATTTTTGTACGATGATGATGATTTCGCACGTTCGTTTTTTTTTAATTTCCAGGTGTTACGGCATTAGGCCGCCATGTAGGTATACCGTACAGTATATTTCCATAAAATTAACATTTTTATGAATATAATGGATTTTAGCGTTAAATCAAAATATACTATTCATTAAAGACGTAGGCAACTAGTGTAAACGAAAGGCGACAATGGAAGGTAGCGTGCAGTTTAGTGAAATTCAATATTTTTACAAGAATTCCACGGTTTTTCTAACCGGAGTTACTGGATTTGTTGGGAAACTTGTATTGGAGAAGCTTTTGAGACAGTGCCATGTGAAACACGTCTATGTACTTATCAGGGAAAAAGATGGGGTTGACGCCGAAACTCGATGCGCTAATATCTTCGATGCAACAGTAAGTAGGGTGGGGTAGGGGGTAGTAAGGATGTCCGTAGAGATCTTTTCGCAATACAGAATAAAAAGTGAAATTTTGTAACTGTTCAAAATGACATGTTGCTTGAGTAAAGCGTTTATCGTACAGCGGTCTCATGGCCAGAGAGTTTTTCCCAGATTCCTCATAAATTAACATGGCATGCAGCTGGTCATGATCATTATAAATTGTACCATTTTTGTTCATGTACACCCACAAATATCAAGCAAACAGGTATACCTTTTTCAAATAAAACAGATAGGAAAATCAATTGTTTCGATAGCCAGATGGATACACTAAGCTGCAAAAAAGTTGTGCCATAGAAACATGGTGTGCCACAAGTGGCTCCCTCTACTAGTGACGTCAAAATTAGAAACAAATTTGAATTTCTCAACCGCAAAAACCCCGATTTAGAAATGTTATGTAAATATTTAGATTTCTTAAGAAGTTATTTACAAATATCGAAAATAAAATTTTAACTTTGACACCTAACAACACCTAAAAATGATGCATAATTTGGAAAAGAGAAAAAACTTTGTATAAACTTTATTCTTTAAATTGCTCCATAAAATGAATTCAAATATAGTTTTGCATTCTTTATAATAAAACCAATAATGTACAGGATGTTTCATAAGATCAATAGTTCAATTTTTTTTTGATAAAAAAATTAATAAAATGAAAAATTAGTCTTTTAATGCATGTTTCAATTTTTATATATCTGCTAAAATAACAAAGTTACAGTCTACGCGCAGTTTACGCAAGATCACCCTGTACAATAGATATATATTTTTTATAATTTTTTTTTCCTATAAATGGATTGTTTTCTGTTAAGCAAATACACGTATTTGATTTGATTTCATTACAAAATACTCTTTATTTTCAATGCTTTGCATTCTGAATCATCCCAATATCTGGATTTTGCAAACGATAGGTACACAGATTTAAGTAAAACTGGAATTTTTTCTGAGAACAATCATAAAAGATTAAACAATGAGTAGGACAAATTTTATTGCAATAACTCAATATTCATTTAGTCGAAACAATAGTGTACGTCGTTCAATAACGTGACCTCTCACCCTTTGCTGTGTAATAACAGCCTGCAACGATATGACATTGAATAGACAGGATTTTAAAATTTAATATTGTGACGTCGGGGTTTCAAATATTTCGGGACAATGACATATACTTCTTTTATGCTTATGTCATAAATGTCCGACGGCCTTAAATCAGGGCTACATGCAAGCGATTTTAATGTTTATGTTAATTACTTTTATATTTAGATATTTTGATTCCAGTCAAAAAGGAGTAATTCATATGCAACTTTCCATTTCTAAACTAACGTAATATATTTTAACTGCAAACGTTGTAGCATTTCCAACGTTAGTGCAACCTCATTTGGAAATTTTGGAAATAGTGTCTCTCTGAGACAGTATTATATACTGTGATTGTTTCTTTTCTATGTATTTCATAAAACTGTTTTTTTCTAAAAGTACACCAATGAATAAGTAAGTATATAAAATAATATGTGTTAGTCCGTTTGTACCTACTCTGTATAATAAAACACAAAAGCACAAAAAACGATCACATGTACGTTTCCTTGAGAATAACGTAAATGCAATTCCTCACCTTACTTTCGCTTTACCACGAGATATGGTGCAAATTCACAATAAACTATGCAAATTCACATCATGCACTTGTGAACATCTATTTCTTCAGAGTGCATTTTGTGCACTTACATCGTTATGTATTTTTAATAAAAAATGTGCCACTTGGAGAGTCTTGTAGTACGCTACATATTTGGTATTTTGCTAATAGAAATAAACCTCACGACAATATACTATGAACAAATTAGTATATAAAAAAAATAACAAGTTAAAGTTCAAACTCAAATCTTCTTCAGGTTTTTGATCCTTTGCGAAGGACCGACCCCGAGTTCTTCAAAAAAGTGTCGCTCATCGCTGGAGACTGCAAAAAACCAGATTTGGGTCTAAGCGAGCTGGACAGGGCCATGTTGATCAACGAGGTCGAATTTATTTTCCACTGTGCAGCCAATACCAAATTAGATGCGACCTTAAGAGAAGCCACTGCGGTGAATGTCAGGGCGACTAGAGATCTGCTGAATATCGCAAAAGAAGTCGAAAACCTTAAGGTAAATGAGCTTAGGATGACAATGTGCTTTTCGTAAAGGTCATTAACATAGGCGCGACTTTTGGGGGGTGATTGGGACGAATGCTAAGCACCCCCAAAATTAATATTAGTACTATAAAGTTATTAAACATGAGACTATTTCAACTATTAAACTTATTTAAATTTGGTATCTGATATTTAGGCATGAATAAGACATATTTACTGTATCAGTATCAACGGTGGCACCGCCCAAAATTAGGAAACAAACTTTTTATTATTTTTTTTTTTTTGAGAAAAACATTTTTATAAAAATATTAAAAATAAATGTGAAATAATCGAAGAGTGAAGTGATTTATATTTAATTTTACAAAAAACTGTTTGTAATAAATAAGATCAAATTATGTTTAACATTCGTATTAACAGTTTAGTGTTCAATTGATGAATCAGTGCCGTAGCTAGCCAGTTTATCAGGGAGTGGCTAAGTGAAATTTGGGGCTTTAAAAAGAATGCTGTCTTCATACAAAGCGACTTCCAAAAAAAGACATAAATTCAATTTACAACTATTACATGTTCCTCTAGGGGGGCTGGATTCCTTGGCTACGGCTCTGTGATATTTCAGAGCGGTTTCCACCGTAGTAGTCGTAATACCAACAAAAGGAGCCGAAATCAATATATGAGCGGGTTCTGAGATACCGGTAGCTCTGTCCCGACAGAGGCTAGCCCGAGAACAACCAGGGCAGGTCAAAGAGTCCAGTTAATGCCAGGGATGTGCACTTTAATTCTGTTACTGGCAGCGACCAGTCACCGAGGTCATGGCATAACAACCGGGACAATCACTATTATAAAATAGTAGGCTGTGAAAGTCTAAAAACCACTACCCTGTATACTATTTTCTGCTAACAAATTTTTTTCCCTAAAGATACAGCAAATATCACAAGATTTTTAGAAAGGCTATTGAATTTAGTTTCAAAATTGTAGAAAGTGACTAATTTAGATTAGTAAGAGAGACGAGAGTTGCAGGGGACAAGATTCCATAGACATGCCATTTGAAAAGGGTTGAAATAACAAAAGTAAGTTATTAAGATGTTAAGATCACTCAACGTCAACTTACTATTAGTAAGTAGTATTGTGCTGTTGTACCTTGTCAAGTGGTACGCCTATGAAATTTTCGGTGAAATCTTCACCTCCGTTAAAACTGTGCGATTAGGCTGTATAGTCTGTTCTATACAGTTGAAATGGACCATGCGTATGGCAATCAAATGTGTGTGTATTGAAACGGAAATGCGAATTTAACTGTACAGATCTGACTGTAAAGTTAAATAACACCGTTTCAACTGAGCGTGTGTAGCGGCCTTTACTCATCTACGTCCTGTAAATTAGTCACTTTCTAGTATTTTCAAACCTGATATAAACAATACAATATTTTTATTCACATAATATCTAAACTTCACATAATACTTAAAAAAGTGTATACAAACTCTGGAACACTCATCACTCTGCCCTTCTGCCTCCTTTTGTAAATTTACAAAACATTTTACATAAAAAACACAAGAGACAAAATATTTTCTAAATTCAATAACCTTTCTAAAAATATTGTGATATTTGCTGAACCTTTCTAGAAAATTTTTTTTTAGCAGAAAATAGTATACAGGGTGTTAAAATATCACCTTTCCGCTCTCTCGATTTTATTCATATACACATTATTTATCGACTTCCTAAGGCTGGCCAGTCCTTGAAAATTTCACTATGTTTCCATTTTCCAGAAAAGAGTTACGTCAGAAAAACTTCCTTTGCAGTTGCACCTTTTAAGATCTATAAATGGAAAATGACGAGTTTAAGAGGTTTTTGATCATTGTTTTATGTAGTATCACCATCCAAAGTTTGTAACATACTTCGGGACACCCTGTATACAGCAAAAATAAATATGATATAGTACAAATGCACCAGGCTGCCAAAAATAAAGCGCTTTGGCATATTTGAATAAAAAAAATTGATGTTAGTTGCGCCGACTATGATCATTAATGAAATTTGAACAAATTAGTACACCTGTAGGAATTAATGAAGTGAGAGTTGTATGAACAACCTTGACCATTTTTTTTATAAAAACCTTTCAAGAATCAAAGCGTATCTGGCAATTATTTTTTCTTTTACTTTGATATAGGCAGTTTGGTGCATGTAAACAAATAAGCGAGTGAAACTCTAGTAATATACCTTTTGCAGATAAAAAAAATAGTGGGTAATCTATCTATGACGGATTCTTCAGTAGTTGTATCGATAAATAAAAATTGTATCAGATCACTTTTTTGCACATTCAACACATTAAACTATACTTACTCGCGGCAAGAATTCAGACGAATTAGGTCATACGAACAAATGAATAATTCATTATATTTTCATAAAAATATTTAAGAAACTGCAACTGAAAATAATAAAACTATATAATACACTAAACAAAAAATTACAAAAGAGATAAAATGATCAGAAGAAAATTCTACGTTTGATATTTCAAGAAAAAGCTGCATAGGCGTACTTATAAATAATTGGAGGGGATAAAGGGTACTGCATCCCTCAGTTACCTTCATTCACCTTCGATTTTTTTCACCAAAATTACATGAAAAGTATGCCGGAATAAGATAAAAGTACGTGCAAAATTGTGTGTATCTTAAAAAACAATGGGATTATTAACAAAAATAGTTTTTTAAAATGTAACTTTAACACCCTGTATATTGAAACAGGGGCACCCAAATAAAAAATCGCATAAGGAAAGTCGCATTATTTTTGTCCAAAGAATATGTGGTTAATGGTATGGCCTTCTATTTTGGGACACCCTGTATATTGCACTAATTTGCAAAAAATTATTGTTTTTAATGTGAACAATAAAAACAAACTGCGTAATGTCAACCATGACGTAACACGTCTGAATATTTGCCGCTACTATACACTCGTTTTTATTTATACAGGGTGCTCTATAAGCTCTAAGACAAATTTTGGCAGATGGTAGTTGGGTTAATGTCAAACCTTTTTTCTTATATTAACATAGGTCCAATTCGTTTTTGTTTAGAAGTTACAAGCATTTTAAAAAAATATAATTTCATATTTCAAAGTAGCCTGATAAATAAAAATGATGGTTGATATAGCAATAATTGTTATTTGTGTCATTTTGTTTATTCATTTGGCACTTGGCGTCAAAAGTGCTAAATAAAAAATGCATTTATTTGCAGAGTATGTAAATATTGTCTTTGTTTATGGGTATTCCAATAGGAACGCCAGACAAGCAATTCGTGAATACCGACAAAGATACCCAAATACACATCATAGTCTTTAGTGCATACTTTCGTAGACTTGGTAGAAGGAGGTAACTCCGCTCCAAAAAAAGGCTATTCGTCCTACTGAAATGAAAGTACAAAATGAAGAAGATGATACTGTAATTGCCAACTCTTGAATTAGTTAGTTAGTTTGTGGTAGCATTTTCTCCAATAATTTATTGCCTGTACATGTTTTAAATGATGGTTTAAATATAGATCTGTAAAGAACTTTCTAGGAAAACAACCTTTTTGATTTTATTGATGATGTAGGGCTTAATATTGTATTGTACCAGCACGATGATGCACCACCATATAGAGCTACCAGCTACCATATGCCAAACTTAGTAATAAAGCTTGTAGAATACTCTATGTTATGTAATCGAAATTCTAACAAATTTATTTCTTTAAGGCCTTCGTGTTCATTTCAACGATTTTTTCTAACTTCCCAAAGTATGAGATCCATGAGGAGATTTACGAATCTAAGATATCAGGAGAAAAACTCATCAACGTAATGAATTCCCTAAGCGATACTGCTTTAGAACAAGTTCAACTAGGGTAAGTTACTTATAAAGTGCGGCCTGTCCAGGATTTTACATGGATGGGTTTAGACTTTAAACATTGAAAATATTACCATCCCTGGTTTGGAACAACCTGTATTTTTCATTAAATTTCATGTACAGTTTATTGGGAGACTGGCCTAACACCTACACATTTACAAAACAGATAGCAGAAGGAGTCATTAAAGAAGAAGGGAAAGACATCTCGATGAGCATCGTTAGAGCAGCTCATAGTAAGTATTTCAACAAATAAATAATAAAATCGGAATTTTTAAGTTTTCATGTTTTTTCACCTTAATTGAGCTATCTTCAGGAAAAAAGGTGTATAATATTTTTTTTACCACCACTTAAACCTCCTCAGGTTTGTATCATTGTTGTTTAAGATATCTTACGGACCAAGTTATAATTTTGTTGATCTGTTCATTCTAAGACATCCATATTCATTTAATTTAAAAAATCAAATTATTTTTCAAAATGGCTGCCTTCCAAAATTTAATTTCACGAGTGGATTTTCTAGAACTTTTCCAGCAGCACAATATCAGCACATACTGGTCTTATTCTATTCTTCAAATTTTCTTCAGCACCTCTTGGTTTTGGTCGACATACTCATGTAATTAATGTTTTAGATAACCCTATAAACAGTAATAAGGTGGAGATAGATTGGGTCTTGGAAACTTCAAGAAATCTTAAACGGAGGAATTATAAAATATTCGAAACAAACTTAAAACATTTGTATTCAATCTTATAAAACACTTGCATCATCTCTTTTATTATAAGGGACTGTGCTGCTGATCTAGCAGCACAATGGAAATGGTCATAATTTGGATATAAGAACTAAGCATTTTCTCGATGGAAGGAACCCAGAATTTGTCCAGTTTTTAAGAACGAGGAAAAATTGTGATTTATCCTTGTTAAATAAAAAATTGTGTTTTTCGTCCTCTGGATCTGTGGGTTCAGAATTATATCTCCATATCTAAGATCTTTGAGGTAGTTTTATATAGCTGTATATATTCATCGGTCTGTAATTTTGCCATTGTCGTTTCTTGAAGTTACACTATACAGGGAACGTTTCTTTCAATACGTTAATTGTGTCATTTGCAAAGTGGTGTGGCTTCATTTGAAAGATCCTGTAGATCATTTTACACAAACATTCAGTTCTAAGTATCTTGAAGATGTTTCACTAAAAATGACGATACATCACCAGTAAATAGCAAATGTTTTGAATATGCTTTTAATATTGGTCCTGTCTTACCACCATACTCTCTCACTTTTTTTTAGTAATACCCGTTGCTGAAGAACCAATTGCTGGCTACGTAGAAAACGTCTATTCTCTCTCTGGATTGGCTGTGGCCAACGCTCTAGGCGTCAACAGAGTGAATTACTACAAAAATGGCACTCTGGATGTCATTCCCGTAGATTACGTCGTCAGTCAGTTGATCGCCTCTGGATGGTACGCTGGACTTCAAAAGTAAACTATCAAACCCCTTCCAATTGCAGTAATTTCAGCAGAATATGTTTCAGGTTGAGAAAGAAAAGAGGAGATATTACAAATATAGACGTGCTGGTGTATCACTGCATCACTTCTCAAGAAAAACCCTTAACAAGTGGTGAGTTATAACTAAAAATATGGGCCTTTTTAACCGGATACATACAGGGTGTTTCAAAAAACATAGGCCAACGCTCGGGGGCAGATCCAATAATTATACATTTAATATTTTATTTTCGGTATTTGTAAATAATTTTTAAAAAAATTGTAATATTTGCATACATTTTAGAAATCGGGTTTTTCTGGAGGCAAGATATTGAACATCGTGCTTTTTTTAAATGCCAGAACTTTTTTGCAGCTTAGTGTATCCATTTGACTATTGAAACAATCGATTCTCCTAACTCTTTTATCTGAGAAAAGTATACCTTGTTGAAGTTGTTAGAAGTAACCGAAATAATGAAATATTCAGTGCACCAAATAAATAAAGTTTTCGTTTCAAGTAAAGTACCTTTTCGCTAAAAATAGGGCAATGTGTTACTTGAAAAAGTTATTCAGAATGACGATGTAGTAAATTTCAAGAAGATCGGCAAGGTTTGATGAAATATATTTCCAATAATGGAAATGGAATAAAAAAAACTTCATAAACAATTTTGCGCGTTGCCATTATTGTCATTATTTATCATTGTGACTAACTTTTTTACTGTATTTTCAACAGAAATAGCACTTAAAACCAAAGGGTTATTTTGAAAACGGTTACTCCTAACGACTTCAACAAGGTATAACCTTTTTCAGATAAAAACGGTAGGACAATAGACTTGTTCAATAGTCAGATGGATATATGTATGATGTGCCATAAGTGGAGCCCTTTACTAGTGAAGTCAAAATTAGAAACAAATTTGAATTTCTCGTCCTCAAAAAACCAAATATCTAAAAAATTGTATGTATCTTTATAAGTATCAGCTTAACTTAACCTTATTGCCCTAAGTTCAAGGCCATTCCAAGGTCAAAAAAAGATAAATCAGAATATCATACCTTTATGTTTTTGGGGTCGCTAAATTTGAATCCGGGATTCATTTGACCCCTTCAGGTTAGTTTTAAGGTCATTTTACGGTCAAATCGAAAGACAGATATGCAAGTGAACCAGACCATCGTATATTTATGTTTTTGGGGTCCCTGAATCTGAATCAGGAACTCTTTAAAACCATCAGATCAGCTTCAAGGTCAATTCAAGATCAAATAAAAAGATAGATATGCAGATGCAGATGTGAACCAGACCACCGTAGATTTGTGTTTTTGGGGATCGCTGGTTACGAATCGGGAATCATTTAACCCTATCAGGTCAGCTTCAAGGTCATTCTAAGGTTAAAGCGAAAGATAGATATGCAAATGGACAAATGATCGTATGTTTATATATTTGGAGGAGTTCATTTATCACCATCGGGCCAGCTTAACCTGAACATACTTTCTATACATAATATCTAAGGGCTTAATGCATTTCTTTGAGATGCGTCATTTTATCCGATGTCTTACTCGCATAAGTTGCATAATTGCGCGTAATGTTACTTTTTTTTACTAAAGTTTGTTGTCACAATGATATTAATTAGAATTGACTATATCATATTACAGTTAAAGCCTTGGTGTGTCACGACAAGAACTTTGGAGAGCTAATTTTACATATTCTTAAAAATTCTTGCTCCAGGCTCAAGTGCATACAATTACATTACCCAACACTCACCTACATTTTTTGTGTGTTTTTAGACGAATGGATGGGTGTAACTGAGACAGCAAGCAGAGACGTACCCTCTACGAAGATGATTCGATTGCCCCTAACCTTTAACACTGCATGCTACTACAATTTCAGACTTTTAACATTTATCTTTCACACTTTCATGGGTTTTCTCTGTGACACGTGCTTGAAGTTGTCAGGAAGGAATTCAGCGTAAGTAATTAATTAAAAAACAAATGTACTAAATATTCAACAAATTATATAAAGCATTTTAGACTAGTTTTATCCAAAATAGCCTATAACTTTATAACGCCGCTACCCTATACAACAACTATTATTAAGTTGTAATAGGTACTAAAATATTTTTATTTGGTTTAATTTTTGCAGCAACGGCAAAATGATTGTTGAAAAATGTCAGTTTTCCGTCAGTAATAATAATATAAAGACGACTATACAGTTAAAAATAATAATATGTATGCAGTTCATAAAATAAACATAAGTTCATCCTGTATCAAACTACATTTTAAATAATTCTGATTTAGTTATTTTCTCTTTTCGCATTTTGGACTGAGAATTTATATTGACTGATGTTTGAAGTAACTGTTGGTTCTAGAAAAGTATCTCATCAATTGTCAAAATATTCGTTACAGTGCTATTACTGCGTTCTTCAACAACTTATTTTGATAAACATTATTTAACGCAATCGTCAATTTTAGAACATTATCTTGATTGTTTGATAATTGCATAGTTTGAACGTGTCTTACAACTAATTATGTCAGACTGAAGTAATTAGTGAATTTTAAATAAAGTAATTACCAAATTAATCAACAACGTAATTTCTAAAGTAATAGTGGCAAATTCCAATACCTAGAAACAGAAGAAAGAATTACACCGTTCTCTCCCTATAGCTTCAATTATATCCAATGGTTTGTTAATATATTTTAGAACCATTAATAATTTAAAAGCAAACCATTTCATCAGAATCTGCTCCTAAATTGCACTTTTTTGTTTCCTCTGAAATTAACCTATTAGGCATCGCATTTTTTCGCAATCTCTTTTTCTCCCATATTCATACTTGTTGAAATATTTATCAATGCATTATGTTTCTTTTGCTTTCTTGTGTCTTTGTTCAAGAAACTTCGAGTATCCCATAATTCTGCATTGTTTTAGAAATGTTGCGCAACATGGTTTGATCTTTTCCATCTAGAGATGGATAACATCTAGCAAATTGTATAGCAGCGAAGTTTGATTGAAAAAAATGTAATATGTTGTCCCATATCTTTTACTGAACATATTGTAACGCATGTTCATAGAAAACTTCTTATTGAATACTTCCCTTAGCCTTTGTTTCAATTTACCATCATACTGAATAAATGCTCTTTGAAAGCCTGATACAAATATACGAGAAGTCAATTGCAGACTGTTGTATCAACCCCTATAATGAGAAGAAATATTAGCTAATAGTTTTAAAACTGTTTTCTCTCTTGAACCACCTGGGGCTTTGCCCCACTCATTAAGTCAACTTATACAAGATTCCTTGGAAAATGTATATATCTCTGAGGAGGTGGTTTTTAAATATTTACAACAGCCGGATGGTATAACAGCTAATGTTTTAAAAACTTCTGCACGTGCATTGACTAAACCATTATCACATATTATGTTGACTTCTCTTAGAACATCACAACTCTCATTATCATGGCATTTATTATACCAATCTTTAAGAAAGGCGACAAATTAGACTGCAAATTATCGCCCAATTAGTTTGACATCAGTTTATGTTAAAGTAATGGAAAGGATTATAAAACAAGAACTACAAAGTTACCTCCTGCATCACAACATAATCCCTAATACTCAACATGGTTTTCTGCCAGGCCGATCTACTTTTACAAATCTTTTGTCATCTGTAAATTATTGGACATTAGAAATGGATAAAGGTCTTTCAGTTGATGTGCTTTATTTTGATTTTGCGAAAGCATTTGATAGGGTTCCAAAGAATCGGCTTCTCTATAAACTAGAACATTTTGGAATACGAGGATCTTTACTTGCCTGGATTAATTCTTTTTTTAACCAATCGATCGTTTTATGTCAGAGTGGGCAATAGTAGATCAGATCATCAACCAGTTCTATCGGGCGTCCCTCAAGGTTCGGTGTTAGGACCTATTTTGTTTCTGATTTATATTTAATAATAGTAGATCAGATCATCAACCAGTTCTATCGGGCGTCCCTCAAGGTTCGGTGTTAGGACCTATTTTGTTTCTGATTTATACTTCAGATCTTCCACAACACCTTAAATCTATGCACGCGTCTTATGCGGATGAGACAAAAGTATTTGGTGATCCTACAAGCAATAAACAACATCTTCAAGATGATATTGTAGCCATAGAACGCTGGTGTGAAAACTGGCTGATTCCTATGAATAAAAACAAATGTAGTGTTTTACACATAGGTAAAAATAATCCAAGACACCTATACACCTTTAGTGACGGGGAGCCAGTTACATCTGTTGACAGTCAAAATGATTTAGCAGTTACTATAAACAGCACTCTTTCATGGTTAGAACATATCAGTCACGTTGTAAAAAAGCAAACAGTGCCTCGTATGTAATATGAAAATTCTTCCAACATCCGAGCAAACAAGTATCACTAAAGCATTAAAGATTCAATGTTTGGATAATTACGAGTATATACAACAACATTGCAAAGCCAAAAAAACGCCGAACATAAAATTTTAACTAGAACTGTTTTAGGATCGTCGATGGTTACAAAAAACTCCACAAGCTCCAAGAACTGGCAAGTCCATTTTTCTTCAAGCAATGGTACATCTCCAACGACAATGCTCAAAAGCTCTTGAAGAGAATGTCCTTCAAGGATAGAGAGCTATTCAACTTCGACGTGCTGACGATAAATTGGGAACTATATTTCTCAAATTTCGCTAGAGGGTTGAGGGTCTACATCATGAAAGACCCGATGTCCACCTTGGCGGAAGGCAGGAAGAAGCTTCAGAGGAAATTGTACGTTCAACTGTTATCGGCTGCTTTTGTAGTCGTGTTTCTGTACGTTATTAGTAAATTTATTCTGTTCAGGGTCATATTTAGATAAGCTAAGAACAAGTCAGTTATTCTGTAATAAATGAAATATATCAATTTTGTATCTTGTATTTGTAAGGTAATGCTTCGATCAGCGTTGAATTGTACCCTCCAATATTTTACCCCTAATTTTTTTATTATTAGCTTTTGTGTTTATTTTTTGTATTTTCTATTTTTCCATCCCAAATACCTAGATTTGCTACAAAAAAAATCATATATAAAGTTCGATTTAATAAAAATCTAAAATATAAATGATTCTAACTAAATTTATTAAGAAAAAACGACACATAGCAAAATGAAATTATTAAATGATTTTCAAAATCAGTCACTTTTGAAGATATACCAACACGCAACCAGCCACAGCAGATGAGATTTGACCTATTTTTGCATGTCAAGTCAAGTATTGCTTGTTCAGAGGTCTCGTTTTTAATTCGAGTCAAATATCTAAATACACAAATTAACATATTTATTTATTTATTTGGACATAAGTAATCAACAGGCTATTTAATGTCCAATAACAGGATTAGAAAAATACAAATTCGTGGTAAGAAGATCCTAAAAAGTAAGTATAGACAATTAACATTAATGTAGTTTTTAATCTACATAATGATGAATTAAAGGAAAAGTTTATGAGAATTACAATATTCACTTAATATGGAAAGATCTTTAACATAGTCATCCACAGATTGAACACTCTTTGACAATTTAAGGTCATCAACAAATACATTATAATTTGAATATTTCAAGCAGCAAACAAAGTCGTTTATAAAAACAAAAAAAAGAAGAGGCCCTAGGTAATAGCCTTGTGGTATTGTTCAATCTAACACACTGGCTTGAATATCGGAATTCCCAAGCTTAATTAACAGTAACGGATGATGTATTTTGTCAAACGTTTTTGAAAATTCGGTATACACGGCGCCCACCTGCATTTCATTGTCCGTCGCTTCAAAAATTATTTGTAAGAAAGGCATCAAATTAGTGATAATAGATCTGCACCGAAAAAATCCTTGTTGATTATCATTTATTACATGTTTTATTTAACAAGCAGTTCCATAGTAGCTATTGATTAAATATTTTTACCAAATAAACAGTGAGAAAATGGGACGATAGTTGCCGACTTTATCCTATTTACTACTTTTTAAAACAGATTTTTTTTTTTAATATTTAAATAGTAACCAATTAAGGATTCATACATTTGGAAGTATGCTAAGTAAGTTTTATAAGAATAAGTTGTTTTTTACTAAGCGCTAAATGGATCAATATACACAGCAATTTTCACCGCCTAGTTTTTTGAAAACGTCTTGGCCAGTAATAAAAACCACGCGCCGCTAGTTGTGAAAACCGCTGTATGTGCCATTCTCCACAAACTGTGCTGTGTCTCTCATCGCCCTTAAAGAAATTTAATCTCCGATAAAACAAAATTAAAGAAACAACACAGCACCTTTAATCTACAAATACCTGTAAGTCTGCAAAGTGTATAAAACTGTACAATATATTACAATAATAATGGCACTTCCTCAAATCAGATTTTGAAGTACTAGAAGTTGAAATTTGAAAGTAGATTTCTTTACAAATACATCAGCAGTTCAAAATGAATTGCCATCGTTTTAAAAAGTGTCATTATCATTGTAATAGATTGTACCTCGGGATATTGCAACCACTTTACCTTTATCAATTGTTGGACTATACGTTTTTTTCATAATAAATTTTTGTGCACGTACACTGAGGAAAACATAATTGAATCGTCGTCATATGGGTATAATATATTAATGATTACTATTTTAATCGCTTTGTCTGCAAGGAGACATACGCAAGCTAATAAATTACAAAATAAATTACAGAGAATACACAACAAAATACCATATTAATGTATTGCAGTTATTATTTCTGTAATGAATAATTACTATTTTTTTATATGTGTAATTATAATTACTGACGCATGAAAATTTAAATATTGCCACTTCAGCTAGAAAGAAAATATGCCTAAATATGGGAATATTTTCTAGTACCTGTTTTACATTAATATAATTCATTGGCGAATTAATAACTTGACACGCCGAAGCAATGTAGCATCCTACATGCTGTAGGTACCACTGAAACCGTCGAAAGCGTCTTTATCGCGTGTCGGCGATAACAATATTTACAAAACGGAATTTCAGAACACAACAACTATGCGGGTTAATGTACCGACCACCATTAAATTACACCTGAAAAACATACAGCAAACAGACAAAGTCATTCGTCAACGGACCACCAGACATATACCGAGCTTGTTAGCTCTCATCACTTATTACAGTTGCGCCAAGAATTCAGACGACTTACATCATACGAACAAATTAATAATTCGTCATATTTTCATCAAAATATTTAAAACACTGCAACTGAGAATAATAAACCTATATACTGCAGTAAATGTTTGTACTATATATTACACTAAATTACAAAAAAATGTTTTTACGCGACAAACTATTGAAAATTATGTTGATAATAAAAACAATTGTGTAACGTCAGTCGCAACTATACACTTGTCCACCTTCTTCAAGAAGATACTTTTTGATTTATCCATGTAGAAATTATGTAAGTAAAATAGCTATAAAAAATTTATCTGTAGAATCAAAACCTAGGACACTCTGTATACGATGAAAACATTACCGGAGTAAGTACAATATTCCATTGCATACCAAGCAGTTTATATTTAGAAAAATGCAAATGCAAAAAAAAAGAACATATAGTTCCATATTCTTATGTAAGTGTGGTATTGATTCTTGTAATTAATATAGGAAATAATGAAAGTAATGAGAGGTATTAATGACGTTTATTGATAATTGCATTAACGAGACTTTTATGACCATCTAACTAAGAAATATGTGTGGCTGCAAATTGTATATTGTACCAAGGTATGACGGTGGTAATTATGTAATTATTCTAATAAGTGGAAATTTACAAGCACTGAAGAACTACAAAATATAATAATTAGAGACCGGGAATCAACGGGATCTTAACAGGACCCTATTTAGTGTATCAGTACGTTATAAAATGGGCTGTATCGTGTACTGGTTCAATTACATTATGATCCGATTTGTCGTCAATAAATAAAAATGAGATAAAATAGAGAAACGAGCTGTGATTTTCCTGACGTCTTCCTAAACAACATTCTAGGTGGTATTCGCCCCTCTCATAGTCAACAAACATTAGTTTAAGAGCGAAGAAAAAAGAGGGATAACTACCGCAATATATATATAATGCAATAATTTTAACGAAAGCTGATATCGCAACCGTAATGGAGAGACCAGGTCTAAAGATACTACGACCCGATGCACTCCTAGCCAGCTGTTTTATTGTCATAGCACCGCTCGTATCCCTTTACCCAGCATACAGCTATGCTGTTGTCGGTTGAGGCCACTTCCAGTGCTTGATGGCACTTCCATGCTGACCTAGTTGTTATCTTATTGTTACCTAAGATCAGTAGTGATTGTCTATATGTGTAGATTCTGATGGTTTTGCCCGTTGTATGCTTATGAACAATTTCCTTGGCGACTATGGTTATACCTGCTAGTTCCGTTTGTGCCACGGTAGTATGTCTATCCATTGCCCACTGATATCAGATTCCACAACCTGCACCTTCCTTTTTGATCGGTCCGTGAAGATGTTGATTACATCTTCGCGGACGGTCTCTTCATTCCTGATAATAACCGTGTATGCTCTGTTAAAAGCAAACTTGGGAGAAATACGGTCAGAGTCTGCCTGCAGAAGGAGCATCTTTCGACACCAGTCCACAGGCGACTTCTAACCTCACCACATCCTACATCTGGTATATATATATAAAGCTGTTTACAGGCCTTTTAGGCCCAGAGCTGTGTTATTCTCCTTCATTCCATTATGTCCTTCGCCTTTCTTTTCCAATCCGTTACATTTTTCTCCCTTAGATCTATTGCCACTGCCTCTCTCCATCGCTTCCTCGGTCTACCTCTTTTTTTCTTGTAATTAGGTTTACTCCCTACTATTTTCTTAACTGCCTTTTCATCTTCCATACGTTCTAGATGCCCTAGCCACTGCACTCTTTTGGCTTTTACAATTTCATCTATTGTTGGTGCCTGGTACATTGCATATATTTCCTCATTATTTCTCCTTACATAGCCTTCTTATTGAGAACCCAGGTTTCACTACCATACAGCGCTGTCGGTCTCAAAATTGTTTTATACATTCTAAATTTTACTCCTCTGGACAAATTTTTTGATTTCAATAAGTGGTTGACTGCTGCCGAATTTCTGTTTGCTTTTATTATTCTCCTATTTATTTCTTGTTCCTCATCACAGTTAGCTGTTATTAGCGCCCCCAAATATACATATTCTTGAACTTCCTCAAACTCCATCTCTCCATGCTCTGTTCTCAATTTAAAATTGGTATCCTTTTTTTGTTCTCCTATTCTCAAAAGCTTACTTTTCTCTTGATTTATCTGCAATCCCACTTTACGTGCTTCTTTCACAAGTTTTCTCGTTACTTCTTCTAATTCCCTACTATCTCTAGCAATAATAGCTACGTCATCTGCATAACTTACAGTTTGATGACTTTTAAACAATATGTGTCCTTCTCTGTTCGACTGACTATCTCTTATGACCTTTTCTAGTACTAAATTAAAAGAAGCGTTGAGAGTGGGTCTCCTTGTCTGGTATAATACCAGTATATTTTCTTTAGATAAATATCCTAGAGCTAAATATAGTAATAGATGGCACAAAAATGGAAAAGTTAATCGTATATAGGTGTAATAATTGATGAACGAGGAAAACAATATTTGGAAATCGAAGAAAGAATAGAGAAAACTTTAAAGATGTATGCAATTATCAATAATTTTATAAATAAAAGGAAAGTAACAAAAAAAAACAAAGATTAAGGTTTATAAAGCAATTTACAGGCCGATACTGACACATGGGTGTGAATCATGGGTATTAACTAAAAGTTTAAGAAGGGTCAAGGGATGGAAACATGGACTGGACAGAGTTAGAAATGAGGTAGTAAGATAAGAATTCCAAATTGAATCGATATTACAGTTTATAGAGAAAAGACAATGGAGTTGGTGGGGACATTTAAACAGAATGAGCAGTAGCAGACCGACGAAGGTAAGAGTAGTGACCAAAATGAATAAAGGGAAACCAAGAGAGGATAGCTTAATTGGGATCATCGTGAAGAAGAACAAAACATGGAAGGAGGCAAAGGATCTTACACAAAATAGGAAAGAATGGAGTGCATTCATACATGAATAAAAGAAACCATACCACATCTAACGGTATACGAGGGATTTTTAATTATATATATGTCAGAATCTTATTACACTCATAAAATACAAAGAAAAAATTATATAAACATGAGAATAATTTTTTAAATACTTCGAAGAAAACTAGATTTTTTTTTAATTTAACGAAATATTGTATATAGAGTACGGCCGAAGTAACAAGACGAACTAGACAATAAACCCATAAAACGAGGCATACATATGGTATCATTAAATGCCTATGCGTATTAGTTATGGGCGAGGCATTATATCAGAAAAAATGTTTTTATTAAACTCTTCCAATTAAATTAATTTGATCACCTTATTGAAAGATCAACAACAGGTTACCAACGTTTTCGTATAATTTTTTGTTTAGATATATTTAAATAATCATTCATTAATACCGGATAAAAAAATAAAAAGTAGTGTTTATTTACATCGTAAATGCATTGTACAATATATTAAAATAAAAACCAAAAATAGTTAATGTATTTATGATTAAATTAATCTTTATCCTCATAAAATATGTACTGTCACTACTGTAAACTTTGAAACTTTGTAAAAACATTATCCAATTATCAGAAATACAAGTGATTTAACTCATTTCGTTTAGCATCAAAACAGATAATGACATTTGCGGACTTAACATTTTAAATTTTTAGAATTGGGATTCGGACTACTTTATTCCTCGGTCCGATGGACAGTTAAACACCATGTATATGTGTATTTTATTAGCATTTTACATTTTTCGCCTTCTGAATAAATATACAGCACTAAATACATCGCAATCATTGCGCAATCACATTAAAAAAGTAGTTTATTGTGAGGCAACATTTTTCAAGTCCATTTAACAATGCATTGCGTATTATTTCTCAACTCGAGAAACAGGTTGATGCGAAGTAAAACCTGCCTTGTACTGAAACAGATTGTCCTAAAACGGTATCAACGTCCCAAATATTGTTATATTTTGAATTTTTCATATACGTCAAGAACATACATCGTACAGGTTCACCTTCGCTTTATGACGAAGTTGGCTAAGAAACTGAATTTTAAATGTTGTTTTTAGACTTACTCTTCTACGAAATTATTTAGGACAAACACCATTTTAATTAAAATAATACATTCTTCTGCGTGTATTTGGCAAAATAATGCATTTTCTTCATTAGTTAGTAAAAAATGTTTAATACATCTTGTAGATCGTTGAGATCCTCTCTCTCGTTCGTAATTCCTTTCATAGTTATGAATGATAATAGTCCGATATGAACATAATAATAAATCGCGTGTAACGTTTCATATCGAACGTGTACCATTCAAAATTTAATATACGACAGTCCAAATAGATTTTATTTGCAGATTCAATTTATCTTAAAATATCAGATCATACTCGACTTTTTGTGGGGTACAGAAAAGGAAACTGCATCGACCAGCCAGTTGGCATTAATACTAGTGCTGGCAAAAACCGGAAAAAAGTGAAACCGATTAACCGGGTTCCTTAAAAACCGATTTCAGATAAAACCGGTTACCCGAATAGTGGTGAAACCCGGATAATCAAAACCGGTTATTCGAATAATCGGTTAACCGAATAACCGGTTATTCGAATAACCGAATAATCGGTTATTCGAATAACCGGTTAGATTGACAGATGGGGTAAACATTTTTTTATGAAGATTTGGCTACTTAGGTAATTCGATACACTTTTCAATGAAAATATTTTCAACGCTATACGCCTTCCTGTTATACCAATAGTAGGTACCAACTTTTTTATTTTAAATGAAACGTCCTGTAATTTCTGCATTTTTGAATTCTATAGTAAACTTGAGTGTTACTTTATAATTATATAACATTTCTCATTTGGCATATACTCGTATTATCAAATATATCATAGCTAACTTTAAAAATTCATATTTCAGAAACAGTGAAAGTGGGAATCTTTATATTTAGGTCAAGCACGTGTGAATTTCCTCAAGTTTGTCAATTAATTTTGAGGACCCTGTACATGACAGGCTAAATATGAATACATCAAAACGAATCATAATACCTAATAAAAATAAAGATCACCTTTTTTATTGTTTCTAAAATATGAATTTTTAAAGTTAGCTATGCCATTTTACAAAAAAAATCGTAATACCTCCAAAACAGTTCATTTTAGATGATAAATGTCATATAAAGTAACACTAAAATTCACTATAGAATTCAAAAAATGCAAAAATATACAGGGCGTTCCATTTAAAATAACAAAATTGGTACCTACTACCGGATATACCACTCCTATACTTCCGGTATAACCGGAAATGGTATAGCGTTGAAAAATTAAAATAGTTTCATTGAAAAGTTCGTACTGAATTACCCAAGGAATCAAATTTTCAGAAAAAAATGTTTACGCTATCTGCCAATCCTACTAGTTGCATTAATAACCATGTACATTCTCTACTCGAGTACATCTACTATGTGGAATGATGACGAGGAACGGGGAGTGGAGAGAAACGAGATTTCTTTTTTCATAGAAAGAAACCACCGAATATCGGATGTTTGGTTCGAATGAACAGATTTACACTCAGATTATTGAATAATCGGTTATTTGAAGAATCGAATAACCGATTTTCCGGTTTTGTAAAAATCCGAATTGTCCGAAACCGATTAACCGAACTAACCAAAAAACCGATTTCAGCTGTCAGCACTAAAATCGGTTATTTGAAGAATCGAATAACCGGTTTTCGGGTTTTGTAAAAAACCGAATTATCCCGAAACTTGTTAACCGAACTATCCAAAAAACCGATTTCGGTTGCCAGCAGTAATTAATACTTTTGGGAAAATGGTATGTAAATAATATAGCATTGTTCCTGTGTCTTCCAAATACTCAACAATATATTGGACACTGTTTTCGTAGATTATCTGCGTCGTTGCTTGCAGATTTATCATCTGCTGAAATTAATTTAACAAATTGTTCAGAAATTGCAATTAATGTATACAAAAAATAAATGTTGATTTTTTATATAGATAATAATAACAAGTAAGAGTGGTGACTACCTTTGCTTTTGTTCATTTTTTACTTTAAAATTTGCGTGTTATTATGAATTTATAATGGCGCTGAGTATTTTTATTAAGTCCATAATGGCATCCAAATGAGAATGCTAAATGTGTCATAATCACACCGTCGTAGATTATACATACGAGGTGTGGCAATTAAGTTCTGGGAATTTGTCTTGAAAAAAACAAGCAAATTAAATTTCGCCAAAATTTTATTGTCGACCTTCACAATAGTCTCCCTCTAACTCTACACAACGATTCCAACGTTGCTCTCACGATTAGAAGCTCCCTTGGTAATCCTTCGCAGTTAACCTGTTCAGCACCACGGTTACAGCTTCTTTGACCTCCTGTACGCCGCCATGATGAGTTCCCTTGAGGTGCGACTTCATCTTGGGGAATAGGGTGGGTTCGGCAACGTTGGAATGCCTTTTTTTGTCAAAAACTCTTGCACAATGTAAGAGGAACGGGCTGGCGCGTTGTCGTGGTGCAAGATCCAGTCGTTCTCGGCGAGTTCGGATCGCACACGGAAAACGCGGGCTCACAGCCGTTCCAGGACGCCAACACAGAACTGTCCAGTCATTCTCTGGCCGGCAGAAACATATTCACGATGAATGATCCCGTGGATACAGTCGCGGGCGCGAGTGGCAAACCATTCGCGCCCTGGGATAGGTTTTCTTTTTTTTAGGGTGTGGCTTTGTAGCTAAGGATGCACCGGCCCTTCAGCCTTTGGCTCGGTATCGAGCCCTCGGCTTTCGCGGGCCGGTGCAAGGGTAAAGGTATCAGGGTATGGGTAGGGTTTTGTTTTGTCAGTGTCTCTTCTTGGTTTCTGGTCGTGGCTGTACCTGAAAAAAGAGTTAGCGGGGGAGAGGGAGTGGTTAGTGTTGAGGCGGTCACCCCGGGTCAAGAAGTACGTTTCTGGGTCTTTTGTGTTTGTCTGTCACGTCAGGTACATAGTCAACGGCTTGTCGGAGGAGGGGGTTGTCGTGCGCCGCGGCTGCGTCGCATCGTTTCTGTGCTCTGTCTCGTATTGTCTGTGTCATGTTTGTGCATTTTAGGTCTCTTAAAATATCTGTGTTTCGTACGTACCAGGGCGCAGCGGTGGCCATGCGTAAGGCTATGTTTTCCACAGCCTGTAATGACTTGATGTGGCTCTTGGCCGCGTGGCCCCACGCCGTGGAGGCATAGGTTAGCTGCGCTTGAAGTACCACCTTGATAAGCGTTCGCTTATTCCTTAGACTAAGGGTGTTTCCACCCTTGAGTAAGGGATAAAGCTTCGCTCTGGTGATCCTCGCCCGCGCCACTGTCTCCACGATGTGCGGCTTCCACGTGAGACGCTGGTCCATCGTTACACCCAGGTATCGTGTCTGTCGCTCCCAAGAGATGGGCTCCTGGGATAGTGTGAGTTCGTCAATGTTTATGTCTCGTTGTAGCCTGCGTCTAGTAAAGAGCAGGGCTGCGCTTTTGTCTGAGTTAATTTTGACTTTCCACCTGTTGCACCAGGTTTCAAGTTGGTTTAAAGAAGTTTGTAAAAGTCGTGTCGTGTGTTGTAGATCAGTATTCTGTGTCGTCGGCGTATAGGTAGGTGTTTGGGGTGTGACTATTGTAAACTATTGTAAAGGGTGTAAAGGTGAGGGAAGAGGACCGTGCCTTGCGGTACGCCCGCTTCCATGGGACGGGTGGTGGAGTGGCAGTTTTGGACTTGGATGCGGAATTTGCGGTGATGGAGGTAGGATTTTATTAGTTTGGTAAAGGATATGGGATAATGGTTTGTGAGCATTTTCATCAGTAGGCCTTCATGCCAAACCGTATTGAAGGCCTTTGCGACATCCAAGAAGACAGCTCCAGTGAACTGTCCTCTGTTGAAGGCCGCCGTGATGTGCTCTGTTAGTCGGAGGATCTGGAGTTCGGTGGAGTGACCAAGACGGAAGGCGAACTGCTCGTCGGGAATGACTCGTAGTCGGAGTAGGTTTTGAGATGGGAAAGGATGATTTTTTCTACCACTTTGCTCATGGCCGGGAGTAGACTAATGGGCCGGTAGTTGGAGGGGATGGTATGGTCTTTATTGGGTTTGGGAATAAGGGTAACGTTTGCTGTTTTCCAGCGAGCGGGGAAATATAGCTAAGGATAGCGTTTGTTATGTCGCGACGCCTTTACGTGGTAGTCGTTTTAGAGTGGTGTTATGTATAAGGTCATGTCTAGGCGCTTTCCTGTTGCGTAGGTGTCTGATTATGTCTCGGAGTTCGTCAGCGGTGGCAGGCCCGGTCAGACGTGATCAATGCACGCAAACGATCCACATTCGCGTCAATACGAGAGGTGCCGAGAGCTCCTTCACGTGGATCGTCTTCTACAGATTCACGCCCCTCCTTGAACAGTTTTGCCCACTCAAACACGTGTGTTTTCGACATGCACTCGTCTCCATACACCACCTGCAATTTTCTCTAAAAATTGAATCACAACACGTTGCTTGTAATTTGAGTCTCATTTTCACGACGCCACTAAAAAAGTTACTTCCAAAAAATACACATAAAACACAAACCAAACGTGCTATCGACTTCAACCTTGGACTGAAACTAAAAGGAAGGTCCCACCTCTCTATAAAAACGTTGACAAAGGATGCAGTGTTGCCAGTTTCCGAGTTATAACTAAATTCACGGGACTTAATTGCCACACCTCGTACTCATGTCTCCGCAAATTTTCCTGTTTGTAGTATGATACGTTTTTCTATATGCAATAATTTAGACTTATTTTCAGTAACTTTACCTTCATTCAAGAGATTAATTAAACATACTTATAAGTACTTTGTAATTTGCATTCAGTTTAAATTCTTTGTTATTTTAAATTCTTTATTTTTATATAGGTGCCCATTGGGTAATTATTTTTGTTAAATTAGCGGACATTGTTGTGAGTTTGTTGTCCCAAAAAATAAATAAATAATTAAATAAGTAAATAAACAAAGAAACAAAGAAATAAATGAAACCACTTCATTAAAAAACAATCCCAAATGATATATTAATATATCTAAATGAAAATATGATCCATTTTAATGAAAACATTTGTAATCCTAACTTCCTTCTAAAGAAATGAGAGGGCACCATTCTACGATGGACTAAAACAGTATCTTTAATACACACAGAGGAAAATTTGCATTTAATTAATGTACATAATTTATCAAAGCTCTCCAATAACCTTCTCGATATTCGTATGTTTCTCAAAATTTCCGATATCCTTGTATAATTCCGGTTACTTAACTTAAACTTAAAATTCAAGAAGATTTAAATTTTGTATTGTTAATAACTATAATGACGCACACATTATTTATCTTAGACAACCTTGGAGCCCATTGTGAATCTGTCAAATATCGCCTTACAAAAAAATTAATGTTTTCTGCCTATAGTAAAAATACCGTAAAAGAATTATGGTTTAGAAGAAAACAACAAAGCAAAACAATAGAATACAACAGCATACAGGAGCCTCTATAGAATGATATGATTAAAGAAACAGGTGCCAGTTTTATAGCATTTTGCATTATATTGACAAAGTTCATTATCATATACAGCAAGTCATCGATTGAAAAAGTAATTTTTAACGTGCAGAAATATAGTGACCGTGACTGACCTTACTTGTTTATCTTCTCAAAAGTGATCAGTCATTGTTGGTAGGAACCATTAACTCCTTTGAAGGCCTGTAAGGTTATTTCAACATGACAGGCGTTTTTTAAAATCGTTATTAATTATTTAATAACTTGTCTGTAGACTCTATTGAATACATAAACATAAAAGAGTAGATACCTACTTACATTGATAAGAACTTTTTACAGTCGACTGTCATAATAATGCTGTCATTATGAACGTCAAAATCGTTGCCACTTTCTAGCGACTAAAAATTTATTGCATATTTTTGTTTACATTTGTATGCCACAAAAGAAAATTTAGTAATGTCAAAATGTTATTTTTGATTCGTAAAATACATTTCAATTTTGCATACATACACCATAACGACGAATAATAAAGTAAGGTACAATTAATTTATTTAATTACAGCTACGTAATTAATTTACCTGGTCAAAGAAATAAACAAGTAAAGTTTTCTCGGCATCTATTTCGCCAATTTCCATATTACTAACTCGCATATCAGTCTTCTTCTATTTTATAAAGATCTTCTGATTTTTTTTAATAAGGCTTGATTTAGCTTCTTGGGCTTTTTTAAGAATTTGTACACAATGCTACAGCAACCATGCGAACATTCTACGATTGCTCAAATAAATTGATGATACGCCACTGCCTTTTTCAAAAATAAAAAATATGTTCTGAAAGGCTCATCATTTTGCAATAAAAAAGATCTCTTGACATTTTTTCGTATCTTGAATGTTACCTAATTTTTTATTCAAAAATATTAGTATTAATTATTTAGTTGTGAAGAATTTTTTAATAAAATGTATACAGTGCGTATGTTAAACTGAAAAAATATGTAGTTTTCAGTTGCAAATAAATAGTTCTTTATTTTGTTACTGCAAAGCCGTTCATGATACGAAAAAATGTCAAGAGATCTTTTTATTGCAAAATGATGAGCCTTTCAAAATATATTTTTTATTTTTGAAAAAGACACTGGTGTATCATTTTTTTCATTGAAAATGGTTAAAGTGAAATTAATAGCGACGCCGCTGGTTAAAACTGAACATTCATTTCTTTAGCAAAACATGTGTCTTTGCATCTAGTAAATCAAAAATAAAGCGGGAACGGACCTATGTTTATATGAAACTTTTGTCTTAAAATCATGCGTAGATTAACCTCCTTCAATATTGACATTCAATTATGAAACACCCTGTATAATTAATTCAATTCTTTGTAATTGCACTCGATTCATTCTTATTATTACAAATTGCATAAATAAAAATAAAGTAAATCAAAAAACTATTTAGATGTCAATTATTTTTCTTAAAGGGGAATAAAATTTGTGTCGTATTTTTGATAAATCTTCTTCCCTTTACCACTCAAAATGTGACGTCAATCGAATGATATTGGGTATAAAAAGTGCTACAAAAGGCATTCGTTTTGAAAAAGAAAAAATGTTGTATCCACAATTTTGTGTTTCTTATTTTCCAGCCAGTAAAGGCAAAACGTTCTTGAATGAATCATTCACCTACTATTTATATGTATATGCTAATTTATGTTGATCCTTCAAGTTTTTGATCTCTTGAAAACAAAAATTTAAATAAACCTCAAGGAAATCTAGCGCTAGCAAGGTGAATCGGTCCTAGTTTTATATAATTTCATATTGCATATTTTATGTAAAACATAAGGTTTTAGTGACATACAAACATGTATTTTAAGATGTACGAGTACATTCAAATCTAAATTTTTTTTTCTGACTGATTATTTAAAAAGAATTGGAAAAGGTATTTGTCAAGGGCGCGGCATTCTTGAAATAGTATTTTCTACAAATACAAAAACTTGTAGACATTTAGAACTTAATAATATATATTGCTTAACAAATAACAGGGATGTTATCTCATGTCACCTGCAAATATTCAAAGGTACCGAAGTAAAACGAATATATAACGACAGAAATAAAAGCTCAGCCAGGTACAAAGGATTGCCTGCCTAAGCATAACTGGAGCTATGCGTACGACACCTACCATAGCAATGGAGGTGATGCTATGTCTACCACCTTTGGATATTTATCTAAGAGAAGTGGCTGTGACAACTATGCTTCGCCTCAAAAATACTGGTATTATACCTGAGGTAGGATGTGGAGAAGCTAGAAGTCGCCTGTGGAGTGGGGTCGTCAGAAAGTTGCCCCTTTTGCAGGCAGACAATGACAGCATTCCTCCCAAGTTTGTGTTTGACAGACCCTACACGGTACGTATCAGAATCGAGGAGACCGCCAGTGAAGATGTTATTAACATCTACACGGACGGGTCAAAAAAGAAGGAAGGTGCTGGATGTGGAATTTATTCCGGATCCTTGCATATTCGTTATCAGTGGGCGATGGATAAGCATGCTACCGTAGTACAAACGGAATTAGCAAGTATAACCATAGCCGCCAAAGAAATTGCCCGTAGAGATATAACTGGCAAAATCATCAGAATCTACACAGATAGTAGACAATCACTACTGATCTTACGTAATCATAAGATAATAACTAGATCAGCATGGGAATGCCATCAGGCACTAGTAGTGGCCTCAGCTAACAACAGCGTATCTGTACGCTGGGTAAAGGGACACGACCGGTGCAATGGCAATAAAGTAGCTGACAAACTGGCTAGGAGTGCATCGGGTCTAAATATTTTTGGACCCGGTCCCTCCAGTATGCTTCCGTTGTCAGCATTTGTTGAAATTATCAAAGAACACACCCACAAAGAGTTTAAGAAACGTTGGGATGAAGCAAATGGCTGTAATTTGGCAAAGGAGTACCTAGGGTACCCCTGCAAGGATACAGCCAAAAAGTACCTGGCTATGACTAGGACAAGCCTCCGTCTAGTGACAGGTATTCAAACTGGACACTGCTGGTTAAGAAAGCAGTATATCTAATAAAGTCCGGGGGCGGTGGTATTTTGCCGCCCAACTCGTAAACCGTTGATTGTACAGATAATTCGGTAGAAGCATTTTTCCATATTTTCATAAAAAACATTCAAATATGTATTCGAAATGAAACACAAAAGGTCGATTTCTCGAACTCGTGACTTCGAGACTCCACCCCTCAGTTATGAATTCGGGAAACCTCCGATCCCGTCCCACAGCCGCCGTTTACCTAGCCTCATGTTCGTCGTTAGAAGTAAAAAAAAATTCCGCACATCTTAAGGTCACAAATCGGATCCGATCGACCTCAAATTTTATGTACGTATACTTCGCGATAAGGCGGGGGCACATCCGGTAATGTACCGAATTTTTTTTAAAAAAGGGGATGCCGCCCCCGGAGCCGCCCCCCAACCGATCGAATCGAAATTTTAAAGACGCGTACTCTTTGAGACGCGGAATAGAAAAAATTAGCCCGTCTTCGCGTTAGGGGTTCCTAGGGGCAGATTATTAATAATACCGCCGCCCCCGGCCTTTATTCGATTTTTTGGAGAAACGGATAAACGGATCGTCTTCATTTTCGGTATGGATGAACTACACACAGCTGCAATGCTGTGTACTCTTCTATAGCATGGAATGGTTCGCTGGGGAATATTTCACTTTTTAAAACTCGACAATCGGAATTCAGGACTGATTCTTCGCAGACAACCCTATACCACCGTGTTGGTAATGAAATAATCTTTATTTTAATTTAACTTTAATTTATTAACCACACCGGTGCAAGTTACTAGTATCGATTTACCTGTTTATATTTGCCTACCCAAGAGTTGTGACGGGAAAAAAATAGTCAACCTAACGTTTGCATATTCTATGGGCTTCATACTTTCGGTTGGTATGGAATTTGTCTATTAACCAAACCAGTGAAATGTTTAAAAAAATAATAATTTTTAATTGTTAATTAATCATATTCTGGACTGAATTTTTTTAGACAATCCATTTGCAATATATTTATTGACATATTTAATTGGATATTAAATACTTTTCATCCATTAACCAGCTCGGTGAAGGTCGTTTTATAGTGGGATCTTAGACTAATAGTCTGTACTCTGTAGCAAGCTTTTAGACGGCTGATTTACTAATTGTAGGCCAGGCACTTTTCTTAACTATGGAAACATTATATAGTTGGGGAGAACTACTTGACTAGTTAGCAATTCTTTATTTACCTAGCTTGTGCGTTAGGTGGGGACCACGCGAATCGACACTGTGTGTAAGCAAATTTGCACCATTACATCGCCGTGGGTTTAGTCGTTTTGTGAAACGAAGGCTTTTCGTCTCTCCGTCGCTGCAGTTTATTTCGATCTCGATCGCGTTTTTCGCAGGAGCTGTCAGTGAGTTTATCGTACAGTTCATTGGGGTTTAACCGGTGCCTTTGAGAGGTATGTAATACATTTTTATTTAAAAGATTTCCATATTTATGCACATATCATTTCGAAGTATAGGTAATTTATTGTAATAAGGTGTTTTTAGTATATATGTCATAACTTTATTTAGGCTGCCTTTGAACTTTTGCAGTCATAAACAGTTTTAATGCAAGCATGTAAAATACAGGGCGTTTTAAAAGTAGCGACCGTTAGTTGTTAGTATTTCGGCTGACATTATATTATCTAACTCTTTTTAAGCTGGGATTTTCCCATTCCAAGCCTTCTTATAGTACGTAAAATTTAATTTTACACAAAAAGATGCTTGTAATAAATTTGTTAGAAATGCACCGTTTCGAGGAAAATGCAAAAAAACTGTTGTCAACAAGGAAATTTCTGTAATAATACTTATTTATCAAGTGTATGTTTTTCTTTAGTTTTATTGGTTTTTGCTACACTTCTGAAAAAATAAATATTAATTAAGTCCTTGCGCCAAACGGATTAGTCAAGGGTTATTTTTGAAACTAAGCTTGCCTAACCAAAAAATCTCACACTGAAAAAAGCAGATAAGTAAAAAATAACAAAAATCACATCACTATCGCGCACTTCCGTATTTTTGACGTTTCGAAAAACTCTTTGTTTTCGTTCTCAAAATAATAGTAAAAGTATTAAACGTATGTCAAGTTTGACAGTTTAAAATTTGTTTATCTGCTTCCATAGAGATGTCATATGATTTTTATTTTATTGTTCCTTACTTCTTCTTGATACAACTGTAGCCAACAATGATCGATGTTTACTAAACAGTTTGACACACACTTATCTCCGTTCAACAAAATAATCGCGGTCTCTTTTAATTTTCTTTTTGTTACGTTATCTTCCTTCTTTAAAATTTCTGCCGAACCCCATTGAATCAAATGACCGTTTTCCCAAGCGTGTTCGCAAATTTTGGATTTTTCAAATTCCCGTCTTTTTATGGGAAAACTGCCAAATAGAAAAACATTTTTGGTAGCAGGAAGGTGTTGTTGAGAAAATGGAGATGTTAATTAAACCTAAACAAAATAATTCCTGTATATCTAGATCAGATAGAATTAATCAAAAAGACCAAGATATTTTATGTTTGGTCTCCAACGAAAGAATTTTTACGATCATCTAATTGCAGTGGCGCTCTTAAAACATTCCCCCAAAAGTCAACATCTGCACATCCGAACTTTAGTATAAGTTTTCATTATTATTATGTAGTAGCGCGTAACAAACAGAGCAGAATCAAATTTTAACGTGATACAATATTCTCAAAGAACAAATTACTATTCAAATCAGAAATTAAACTATTTACCATAATTTCTGTTATATACATATGTATATAAATGCAAAAGTTCGCAATTTGGCATGTATACATACACTTGATAAATAAGTACTATTACAGGAATCGTCTGGTTGACGTTACCACAGTTTTTTGCATTCTCCTAGAAAACAGCGCATTTTTAACAAATTTACTAAAAGCACCTTTTTACGTAAAATGAAATTTTATATAACATTACAGGCTTAAAATGGGAAGAAACCCAACATAAAAAAGTTATATAAGTAATAAAATGTCAGCGAAAATGCTATCCAGTAGCGCCCTCTACTTTATACAAAGAAACTAATAACACCAGCGTGTTCGTCACTATCAAAAACGTACTTGTGTCAAATTTTAATCAAATATGTTGTATTTTAGAAAAAATTCATCCAAAATTAGATTTTTTAAAATTTACGCCCTCTACTTTATACAAAGAAACTAATAAACACCAGCGTGTTCGTCACTATCAAAAACGTACTTGTGTCAAATTTTAATCAAATATGTTGTTTTTTAGAAAAAATGCATCCAAAATTTGATTTTTTAAAATTTACGCCCTCTACTTTATACAAAGAAACTAATAAACACCAGCGTGTTCCTCACTATCAAAAAGGTACTTGTGTCAAATTTTAATCAAATATGTTGTTTTTTAGAAAAAATGCATCTAAAATTTGATTTTTTTAAATTTACGCTCTCTACTTTATACAAAGAAACTAATAAACACCAGCGTGTTCGTCACTATCAAAAACGTACTTGTGTCAAATTTTAATCAAATATGCTTAGAAAAAATGCATCCAAAATTTGATTTTTTAAAATTTACGCCCTCTACTTTATACAAAAAAACTAATAAACACCAGCGTGTTCGTCGCTATCAAAAACGTACTTGTGTCAAATTTTAATCAAATATGTTGTTTTTTAGAAAAAATGCATCGAAAATTTGATTTTTTAAAATTTACGCCCTCTACTTTATACAAAGAAACTAATAAACACCAGCGTGTTCGTCACTATCAAAAACGTATTTGTGTCAAATTTTAATCAAATATGTTGTTTTTTAGACAAAATGCATCCAAAATTTGATTTTTTAAAATTTACGCCCTCTACTTTATACAAAGAAACTAATAAACACCAGCGTGTTCGTCGCTATCAAAAACGTACTTGTGTCAAATTTTAATCAAATATGTTGTTTTTTAGAAAAAATTCATCGAAAATTGGATTTTTTAAAATTTACGCCCTCTACTTTATACAAAGAAACTAATAAACACCAGCGTGTTCGTCGCTATCAAAAACGTACTTGTGTCAAATTTTAATCAAATATGTTGTTTTTTAGAAAAAAATCATCCAAAATTTGATTTTTTAAAATTTACGCCCTCTACTTTATACAAAGAAACTAATAAACACCAGCGTGTTCGTCACTATCAAAAAGGTACTTGTGTCAAATTTTAATCAAATATGTTGTTTTTTAGAAAAAATGCATCCAAAATTTAATTTTTTAAAATTAAAAAAAACGCCCTGTACGTCAAAAATACGGCTGTAGGACAAGAACAATTGATATTTTTTTGTAAATCGTCTATAGAACCATTACCTTTACCCATTTTTTATTCAAAAATATGTAATACTCGAACAAAAATTGCCATAAATTTCCTAGTTTCCATAAATTGGATAAAAAATTGCGCACAGATCTGGTTTTAATTTATTGTTAAATTTTAGAAATTAACGCCTATATTTTTGAAAATTGTAACTTCTTCAGAACTGAAAATGTCTTCTTATCCACTTTCACTATTTAAATTCTACTCAAATAAAGCAGTAACTTTTAGAAGCGTTTGTAAGATTATTCTGCTAATCTGACTCCACATTTTAACAATTGCATTCACATACTTATAAACGAAAGAGCATAATCTTATATGCAGAACTATATAAGTTTATGTTATAACAATATTTACATCTACAATTAAATTTAAAAAATACGTATTTTAAAAGATTTCTGTACCTAAAAATTTGTTGGTTAGACCGTTTTCTATCAGTACAGATTGCATGACCTAACATTCCTGTTATTTGTTAAAGTTTATATTATTCAGTTCTTAAATGTCTAAAATTATTTGTATTTGAAGAAAACACTATTTCGGGAATATAGCGCCCTCAAGCCATAAATTGATTGATGACAATCTCAGCCACTCCACACAAAAAATAGGTCTTTTGAGTAAGGTATAAGAAACAACTGCTTACAGCTTTGATATAGATTTAGAACACACTGTGATGGTTCGATTTGAATGTGCCGCGAAAGTGCAGAGAGATCGGGAGTGTGGGGGATAGGCGGTGAGTGCGAGAGGGCAGCGACGGAGTTGAGACGAGAGACGGAGTTGGGACGAGCTCGAAGCAACTGGTGTGTGCTAGCTGACCCTAACCGTTACATGTTAAACATTTTACATATAGTTTCTTTAGTTGTGTATATTGTGTCAACTTTATATGGCAATATATCTGTATATATAATATATGCTGTTATTATTTTGAAATCTTCGAAGTAAAGAGGGAAGAAGGTATAACCACTACACATTTGGCACCCAACTAGTGGCTAGTGAACATACGACGTCTGATATAAGAGTCCCTATACTCTACCGATTGAAAACAGAGAAAAAAAGAAGTTCCAGAAATTAGAAATTGAGCTGGAAGAAATTAGTGTCCGGTGTCCGGTAAGCAAAGTGAAGAGCGGGAACAGCAAGGCGCGCGAGACAGTGCATGCAAAGAAATTCCGTGGCATCCTGTGAAAGAGAAGGATAGGGGAGAAGGAGCAGCTAGCAGCTACGTCGCAGGTGCAGCGCTGAACAATCGGCAATCGACACAACAGCGGCGATTTACGAGACGAAGCTACATCGACTTCGAGAGGTGAGAGGTAAAGGGGGAGACTGTTGGATATAAACAAAGTGAGTCGAACTACATTTTTTTGCCATCCTAAAAACATTGGCTATTATAATATACTTTTATGTGCATGTTTATTTTAAGCGCTACTTGTGCTTTATGCTCTTATTTTGAACAGAGGCAGTATTATGTCGGAACAATTTCACTGTCGAAATTTATAAAATATTTAGATAAGGATATTCATTCATGTGTTCCAATAGTTAAACATTAGTAGTTTAAAGATACAGTTCTGTAAACTAAGATTTCATATATTTGTTTTTATGTGTACTTGTAAAAATTGTATATGCCTCCAAAATATAAGAAAAGTCAGAAAAATATTGTAAAAATGGCAGAACAAGAGGCTCGAGAAGCACAAGGAAATGTCGAGGTTAAAAAACTAGAATCTGCTTTAGAGCAAATTGCTAGTAATATGATATATTTACAACAAACTGTAGGAACTTTAGCAGATAGTTTAGCACAGATGAAAGTTAATAAAAGTAACTTGGATGTAAATAAAACGTCAGATAGATCGTATATATTAAATTGGAGGGAATTGGGGGGTAGTAACCTCACTTATTATCCTAATGGCAAAACACACCCTATGCAATTTTTAAGAAATTTAACTAAACTTTTAAAGGAGGCTGGTGTGCCTGAAGAAAATAAAATTAGCTTAGCGGTGAATTGTATGCGAGGTGCTGCGGCAGACTGGGTATTGGTTAAAGAACCCCATTTTAAAAATTTTAAAGATTTTTCGGACGCATTTCAGGACAGGTTTTGGGGGCAGGAAAAACAAAGGGAATTATTCTTAGAATTAAAATATGGTAAACACGATACAGGCAACAGGTCTGATTATTTTTTAAGTATGGTCAACCAATCTAGCTTTTTGCCAGAAAAAATCTCAGAATGTGAACTTATTGATAGATTATCTAAGCATTTTTCGGTGGAAGTAAGAAAGGGAATAATAACGCAAGGCCTTAGCACCATTGATGAAGTAGAAAAATATTTAAGGAAAGTCGATGAAATTCAGAGTGAAGAAAATTCGCGCAATAGAAATAATTCACAGGAAAATAGGAGACGGGATTATAGAGTAAATTATAATAGAGACAATAATAGAAATAGTGACGGTCAGAATAATACAGGAGGTAATAATAATATTGAGAGAAATAATAACCAGGTAAATTTAATAACTAAATTTAATGAGAGTGTTGAAAACTTGTTATCGGAGCCTGAAGAGGGTGAGAAACAAGAACAAAATAATAATATCGCAACTCCTGTTATTCAAGCTAAGATGTTTAACCAAAATATTGATATATTAGTAGACAGTGGCAGTGACGTATCTGCTATTTCAGAGACATATTTTGAAAACATTAAAGCTAATTTTAACGTAAATGTTCCGACATTACCAGTTACCGGCGTTCAAATTTCTGTAGCCGTCGGAGGAAAATTACAAAGAGTAAAATGGCAAACGTTTTTAGCAATATCTTTCAGAGAAATCGAATTCGAATCTGTATTTTTGATTATTCCCAAATTAAATAAGGATGTTTTACTAGGATGTGACTTTTTAACTAAACATAAAGCTCATTTAAACTTTGACACATTGCAGCTTACATTTTCGGTTAACAATATAACGTATACGACGGATTTTAATTACAAAATACTACAGTCTGAGTCGCTAGCTATAACTTTATGCAAACAAAATATTGAACTAAATTCGGCATCACCCAGTATATGTTCAAAACATAATTATACTTCCGATGATTTGAAGAAGGTTGTCGATGAAGCAAATTTAGATCAAATAAAGAAAGGCAATTTGTTATCTTTACTAGAAAATTATCACGATTTGTTTTCAGAATGTCCGGGTAAGGTAAACAATTATGAACATGAAATTGTTATGCGCGACGATAGTCCTTTTTATATTAAATCATACCCGATACCTTTTGTACATAGAAATAGTGTAGAGACACAGTTACAAGAAATGTGCGATTGGGGCATAGTAAGCGCGGAAAAAACGGAATACGTATCACCGCTTGTTACGGTTACGAAACGCGATAAATCCGTGAGAGTTTGTCTAGATGCGCGCGTTTTAAATAGTAAAATGGTTCAAGATTACATCCCACCGCCGAATATGTCAGAATTATTGTTTAAATTTAAAAAGGGACAAGTGATAAGTTCTCTCGATTTGACGGCCTCGTACTGGCAAGTTCCAATTAAAAAGGAACATAGGAAATTTGTAGGATTTTTATATAAAGATCAAACTTATACTTTTAATGTTTTACCCTTCGGCCTTTCGACTTCTATGGCGAGCCTTATTAGGTGTTTAAACAAAGTATTGGGAGTGGAATGTGCTGATTTCACACTATGTTACGTAGACGATTTGTTAATATATTCTGATAATGAAGAGACACATCTGTCTCATTTGAATATTGTTTTTAATAAACTAAAACAAGCTGGTTTAACAGTGAAGCTACGAAAATCGCAATTCTTCCGCGACGAAATTTCTTTTTTAGGGCACGTTATTACGAAAAGGGGCATATTTATGGAGCCTAGCAGAATTGACTGTATAAATAATTTTACAATACCGCGGAATATAAAACAATTGAGAGGATTTCTAGGTTTGGTGAATTTTGAGCAACGGTTTTGTAAAAACCATGCCGAATTAACGCAGCCGTTATTGAAACTATTGAAAAAGGGTGTCAAGTGGCACTGGGGGGTGGAAGAGCAAGACGCTTTTGACAAAATTAAACGTGCTTACGTAAAAACAACTATTTTAATACATCCAAATTTATCAGAGACATTTTACATACAAAGCGATAGTTCCAATTATGGATTAGGAGGTTGCATATACCAGGTAGATCAGAAAACGGGTGATCGAGGGGTCATCGCGTATACTAGCCGCGTATTTAAAGCCAGTGAATTAAATTATACAGTCTCGGAAAAAGAAGCACTAGCTATTGTACATTGCCTACGACAGTGGCGTACATTCGTATTAGGTAAACCGCTCGTGATTGTTACTGATCACAAGTCACTGACGTTTTTGCTTCAAACTAATTTAAAAAGCGCTCGCCTCACGCGCTGGGCAATGTTTATTCAGGAATTTAATTTCACAATAGTTCATTGTAAAGGAACGGACAATGTGGTTGCGGATTATCTATCCAGATATCCTGAAAAGGAACCTAGACGGGTTGAACCGGAGCATAAATCAAACATTCAAATTTGTTTAATAAATTTATCACCGGATTATAGACAACTGAAGCGCCATTTCGGTAATATTCGCGAGAATCAATTGGAAGATGAGCAGTTTAAATTAAAAATTAAATTTTTAGAAGAAATAGAGAGAGATGTTAAAGTTATTACGGAAAGGGAAGCTAGAATTTTAAAGTGGTTTATTACACATAATGGTATTTTGTTTAAGAGGGGTACTGATGACAATCCGGGTTTTAAATTATGTGTCCCAGTAAGTCAAAGGGTAGAATTGATTAAGGCTTGTCATGAAGAGTTGGGTCACTTCGGTAAGTTTAAAATTTATGAGAAAATGAAGCAGAAATTTTATTGGCCACGAATGCAACGAAATATAAGGCAATATGTAGCGTCTTGTGTTCTGTGTCAGAAAGCGAAACCATCAAAAAGATGTCAGGGTTTAATGCATCCTATAGTAGTGCAAAAGCCAGGGGAATTAGTTTGTCTAGACCTTATGGGTCCATTGCCGATATTACGTGGTGGGGTAACAATGTTATTAGTCATCGTGGACGCTTTTACGAAATATGTAAAATTGTATGCGCTTAAGCGGGCCACAACAAAAACTATCTTGAATAAAGTTATTGAGAAATATATACCACAAGTTCAAAAACCAGCCGTCATTTTGAGTGATAACGGATCACAATTCACTTCTTGCTTATGGAAGACTAAACTACAAGAACTCGGTATTAATGTTAAGTTAATTTCCGTTTATTTTCCCCAGGGGAATATTACTGAAAGATACAATCGCGAAATTGGTCGTTTGCTAAGGTGCTACTGCCACGAAAAACATACAAAATGGGCCTACACCCTCGACTTTATAGAAAAGTGCCTTAATCGAGTCGTTAATGATACCACGGGTTATACACCTTTATTTTTACAATTGGGTATACACGACAAAAGTCCTCTAGATACTTTGGTTACATTTCCTGTCGAGGATAAACAGTACTTGGCGCTAGAACATTATTGGGTATTAGCAGCAGACCGTCTTCGAACCAAAGCGGAAAGGCGCGCAGTTAAAGCTAACAAAGGAAGAATTCCTGAAAGTTTTGAGGTAGGGGATCAGGTTCTTATGCGCACCCATGCTCAGTCGTCAGCAGAAGTTCGCACAATACAAAAATTCTTTCTTCTATTTGAAGGGCCCTTTCACGTTGCCAGGCAAGCCGGTCCCAACTCATACGTGTTAGCTGATTCGGATGGTAAAGAGGTTGGTAAGCATAATATCATTAATTTGAAAAAATATAAAGTTCCTATAGTAGAGTAAAATAAAGTAGTTGTTTTGCGACACATTTCCTTGGGTTTACTTAAATCTAATAACTATTGTAAATATCTTTAAGTAAGGGGGGTGATGTGATGGTTCGATTTGAATGTGCCGCGAAAGTGCAGAGAGATCGGGAGTGTGGGGGATAGGCGGTGAGTGCGAGAGGGCAGCGACGGAGTTGAGACGAGAGACGGAGTTGGGACGAGCTCGAAGCAACTGGTGTGTGCTAGCTGACCCTAACCGTTACATGTTAAACATTTTACATATAGTTTCTTTAGTTGTGTATATTGTGTCAACTTTATATGGCAATATATCTGTATATATAATATATGCTGTTATTATTTTGAAATCTTCGAAGTAAAGAGGGAAGAAGGTATAACCACTACAACACCCTATATTTGTTATTTTTAAAATATATATCTTTCGATTTTTACCAGTAGAACTTTTGTCGATATAACCGATTCGATCAGATGAAAGTTCGGATAAATGTATGTTTATATTTTTTACACGATCAAGATTTCGTAACAGTTAATTAAGTTGTACCAATGTAAGTATCTACACATTCAACGAAGGTTTATATGAGCTGATATTAATTGCAAAGCGGTGCCATTTGAATACAATGCATGTGTGACACTTAAAACGCGTAAACTAGGCACAATAGCATGTTAATTTATTCTGATGAATGCTACTGTGATAATAAACCGTCATATTGTTCTGGTAAATTAGGAATCTAGGAAAAAATCCCAAATGCGAAGATGAACCTAACCCCAAAAGAATGAGCATGAAGCGATTCTCTATGTTATGTATGAAATTATATTCGACAGTTGAATTTTATAATAATGAATTTATTTTACTTATAGAAATAAGTTTAAAATTGTAATTTTATCCATCCAAAATACATATTTTGGTGCTTTGAAATTCATGTTCATCTTATTTATTTAAAAAGTACTTATTTTCATATACTTTAGTACCAGATGCCAATTTCAGCAATCAGCTCTAATAAAAAGATTTGTATTTTAAATTGCATAAGTTAGGAAAATAAAATATGAAATTTCAATTGCATAAATGAAAGGGGTATAAATTATGGAATCAAAATTAAAAAATTGATGTCAACAGTGAAGCTTAAAGTGGCTTTGTCAAAATTGAAATAAAAATGATGTCCAAATTTAAGGTGAACAAAATATGGATGATAGTTAATTTATTGGAAAAGAAAATGTAGAGTAAAAAGGAAAATTCTAAAAGAGTTAGAACTTAAACAAGAGTGCAGTATAATGAAAACAATCAACAAAATTAATATTTTATAAGAGAAGTCATGAAAAAAAGAATATTACTTAAGTAAAACAAGAGGTAGTTAAGCAAAATAATGAAAAAAATAACGAGAGAAAAGAAAATAAGAGAATTTTGAAGTATAAAAGAAAAAAAATCAAAAAATTAATTTCATTGAATTAAACAGCAACAGTAAAAATCAGAAGAATAACAGAAAAATAGATATAGAAAAAATATAAAGAAAGAAATGTACCAGATAAAATAGAAGCAGGAGATTAAAAACGGATAAAAAAGTGTAGTTTGAGGACAAAGCAGGAGAGATATTAAGCATGAATGATGAGAGAACATAAAAATTATAGAAAAAACTGTTGGCATTGTATTTATTAAAAAAACAAAGTTAAAAGTAACCATATAGCTCTGGAAATTTAGAAACTGATAAAAAATAGTGTATATATTTTGAATTTTAAATAAGCTATTAATAAAAAAAATCTTGTTAACTTTGATTCCAATAATTTTGATACCCTGAGATAAAAAAAAATCAAAATTTAACAATTTGTGGCTTAACAATAAAATAAGATTTAAATTTTTACTTCGAAAAAACACAAAATTGTAACAAATATTATGTAATAACATAAATTTTTGGACAAAGGAACAATAATAATATTTTTATTCAATGAGCTAAGGATCTATTGCCTTTTGGTTGCAACATTTTAGTATATTTTGTGTGGAATTAGTGCATTAGTGCTAAGTACACGAAAATCCTAAACTCAAAAGAATTATGATTGCTTATTTTAAGAGATATCGACGAAATTCATAAAATAACTAACTTTAACCCTTGTACATACGTACCTATCTTGATCGCAATAGCGATATACATATTCATAATTTTATTTTTTGATGCTCTATTATACCCAGGTCTGTCGCGACACGTTATTTGAAACACCCTATAAAATAGTACATATTTCAAATATTTAAAATAAATTATTTCGACAAAAATTAACATTAAATTATAAATTATGTACCACGTACGTAACATAATACTTGCCTAATTATATTTCCATTAGCCAAACGTATGCGATAATACATGATAGATATACAACGAAAAATGTGACATTTCTAGCTGCTCGCTATTAGGGAATTGAAAAAAATAACAGAAATCGATATTTCCTAAAATATACATCGTTATATAGTTTTGTATAATAACGGCTTCATCTTCATTAACACAAGAAGTACGAGTATATCTGGTTTGTGCTTATACAATAAACTTCTATGACGTAAGGAGATGAAATATTTTCTACATGACAAACCTTGGTATATAAATTAGCAAAATTCTTCAAAAACAAGACCAAGTTGGTGACTAACAGGTAAAAATCTCTAATCAAGGCTATCTAGATTACCACATAAACTTGGAAATCTTACATAATGCCCGTAAATTGCGATTCAACCTAAATAAAAACTTGGCACCGTATGCATACATACACAGTAAGATTAAGAATAAATGTAAAGAAACGGTTCTGTGTTATTTACATCCAAATAAATGATACCAGGACATCTCCTTCACCATCAATAGGGTCATTTGGTGAAATCGCAAGTTATATATGGCACTGAGCGAGTGAGCACGACATCTTGGATGAAGAATTGGTAGATAGTATCTACTATCTATACTAACACTTATAATATTTTCAGATGCGATAGGGATTTGGAATTAACACAGAAGTCTCGTGGCGGAGGGGTGCTGATAGCACCTGGTAAAAAATTCAAGAAGTTTAAAAACTGTTTTGAGGGAATGTCATTATTATTGCAAAAACATGTCTACTTAAATGACTAAAAAATAACTATTTATTGTTACAAAATGACCTTATAATATGACGGAAGGTTTTGGTTCCTAAAAAAAAAAGATTTTTATATAGGTAGAAGGGACCTACAACAAAACAAAATATTTGTTTTGTTATATATTTATTAACCAGAATTTTTAATATAGTTAATTTAAAGTTACTAATTATACAAGGTGTGTAAAACAAACCTTCAAATTTGTTTTTTGCTATCAAAAAGACTAATAAGGTTAATACGTAGGTATGTTGTTTAGTTTTAGAGGTTTATCTACCTAAAAATGTAAACTTTAAATCAAGGCCTCCATCTTCAGCTAAAATGTTTGCAAAACCGGTGGCGGGCAAAATTCATTCTCGGAGCCCTTTGACAAGAATTCGTTAAAATACTATAGCATTTGCGGATCTGTGTGGAGGAGGGGACATCTTTCTATTATTAATAAATTATTTTAACGGAGGTTCCCGTTTTTGTAAGGTTCTAAGGTTGTTGACTTAAAATCAAAACACAATAACATATATGTTTACAATATTTGCCAACTAATTAAAAAAAAAAATGAAATCCGGATAAAGATTGCACACATGTTGCAAATTTTAAACTCAGCACGCAATTCGTCGAGCTTCAGGTATTCGCGCACGTATCGTTTGATAAATATATTATTTACAATTAATCGCGTTATATAAGATGTCTATAAATATTCATTCAATAACGAGTGAAAGTTTTGAGAAATACCTAGATCTGACCGCACGTTCTGGTAACCAGCAACGTCTCGGATCAAGAATGCGTTGATTATGCACCTGGAAAGAAATTCGCATTCTGATATGCAGCACTCCCATTATGAATAAAAAACGGTGCAAATTAATGATGCACGGAGTAATTTATAGTCTGAGGTATGTATGTTTTATAACACCGTGTAGAATTGAAAAAGATTACAGTACCTTATTTTTTTTAAGAAACTACAAAATAAGGGAAAACAACCAAACAACTTAAAGTCAGGTCGTGACCTTTACTGAGCGAAAAAACGAAAACAGAGCATTTATTATGGCCGAATAGTAAACAAATGCAGAATATACAGGGTGTTTTTAAATGAAGTAGCAAAAATGAGGCCACAGATTCCTTAGCTGAAAATAAATCGATTTAACCTAACATATCAATATCCTAAGTCGCATAATAAAAAATTTACAGGGTGTCAAAGTTAAAATTTTATTTTCGATATTTGTAAATAACTTTTTAAGAAATCCAGAAATTCTGCGGGTGAGAAATTAAAATTTGTTTCTAATTTTGACGTCACTAGTAGAGGCTGGCACACCATGTTTCTTTTAAATGGCAGAACTTTTTTGCAGCATAATGTATCCATCGCACTATTGAAACAATCGATTCTCCTACCTATTTTATTTGAAAAAGGTATACCTTGCTGAAGTTGGTAGGAGTACCATTTTTGAAATAATCCTATTTGAAATGCTCACCGAGTAAAAACTGTTTTGGTTTCAAGTAAAGTGCCTTTTCTGCTAAAAATACAGCAAAATGATAATTGAAAAAGTTGTTTAGTATGGTAAATTATGAAAACGTGCAAAATTTCAAAAAGATCGTCGAAGAGGCTTTTTACTTGAAATGATAGTAGTTTTCAAACGGTGCAAATATTTCAAATAGGATTATTTCGAAAACTGTTACTCCTAACGACTTCAACAGAGTATATCTTTTTCAGATATAATAGGTAAGAGAATCGATTGTTTCAATAGTCAGATTATTTTCACCTAAGGAATCTGTGCTCTCATTTTTGCTACTTCATTTAAAAACAAGGGAGTCTTTAAAAAGTATGATATAATTCAAGTTACCTTAGTACCAAATTTGATAGCTTACTAGATCCAGGTTGTTGAAGTTATAATTTTATTTTAATAGCTTCGTTATTCATTGTCCCTGCAATACTTTACATGCCTTTAAATTATCATGATTAAAACAAGATATAGTAGAATTTTGTTAATACCGTTTACAGACACCCTGTATATCTGATGAGATCAACGAATAAAATTATTTTAGCCTTGTGTGTAGGAGTCATCACTGAACTTTTTTATTTATTTATTAATGAATAACATAATAATTAGTTACTATTCACTGTTATTAAATATTACAGCTAAATATGGTGATCAAGGTCTTTCTGCTGGCGTGGTGATATTTTCTATATTCTTGCTATTTTGACTAGAAGAATAATAGTAACAACAACAAAAGAAAAACAAAATCTTTGAGATTTGATTACAGGAATTGCATAGAGTTGAGAATATGCTTTTTATTTACTCGTTTTATGTATTAATTTAATTTATTACAAATAAGGTCATCCAGCATTTTTTAAATTACATATTAGAACGATAACATTTCCAGATTAATTATTTTATTAATTTACGCCGGAATCCCAATACACAAAACTTGTGAAAAAATGAATAAAGCGTGACATATTTCTTGGAACCAAAACAAATAAATATGTGTTGTATAATAAGATTTATACGTATACATATAATAATAATATTTATAATATTCTTACGAAGCATTTATTCTTGATTTAAATTCTTAAGGAAGCTACTGAAATTAGTAAATAATTTAAATTTGAATTATAAAATTTATAAACTAAACATCAGTTTACTTAATTATTTTTATAGTTATTATGTTAATTTTTTTTATTTAGGTAGATGATACTTGTAAATTTCTTTTTTAATTATAAGCCACTATATAATTATTGAACTGCAAAGAGGTTTCTACGTCAGATGATAAAAACAACAATAAACGAAACGTAAAGAAGGTTGAGGTCCTTATCATAATTTTTTATGAATTCCATGGCATTCCATTCCATTTTACCTTTTTGTTTCATATAATTTCATCGGAAATGTGTTATTGTTGAAACCATTTTCCGTTGTATCAAATATCATCTTCGGCTTACAATGAAAGTGTAACTTTTACATTTATCAATTTTTCATTATGGTTTAATCGTTAGCTGAAAAAGTTGAAATAATTTTTCTTTATACATATAATAAAATTAATGTGCTGGAGAAACTACTCGAATTTTCAATGAGTTGCAAGTCCGGTCTTATTTGGATCTGGCTTCCCAATTTGAGTCCAAACGACTTTTTTCTCTGGGGATATCTCAAATCAGTGGTTTTGGCAAGTCAAACCGAAAAACTTAATGATTCAAGACAACGTATTGTAAACAAATGTCGGAATTGAACTCCAGAGATTTTTGCAAATGTAAGGAGATGTTTTCGTAGGCAGGCTCCATATTTGCCAAGAACAACTGGGTGCACAATTTGAGCATCCATTATTAACAGTTATAAATGTAAAAATACAAAATTCCAAAAATTTATGTTTCATGTTTTTTTCTTGAAAACGAATAATGATTTTTATATATTTTTACGGATTCAGTCAGTATGAAGAGCATTAAAACGATGTATCACACGCCCAAAAGTATAAATTTCCAAAAAATTATATTCAATTCGATTTACCATTGCATTTTTATACTTCACATTTCAGCATTTACAAATTGGTGATTTACTTACAAATTCTACCATTGATATATTAGACTAATATGTGTATGTTTAAATAACACTTGTGAATTTTAAAAGTAGTTAGCTTTGACTAATGTGTTTTAATTTAACACAGAAAGACCCTTGCCTAAGTTCGAAACGGATGAATAGTTGCCGAGAAGCTGTAGGAGGCAGTGACGTCACGCTTCGCGATCCGGGGCGAGCGTTTAATTCCAATTTGACTTGGTATATTTCTAAAACTACTTATCAGACCGATGTCAAATTTTCTGGATTGAACATACATCATAAATTCTTCACAAAAATTAGACAACTATTGTGATTTCTCCAAATAACCCTTTTAATTTAAATTTAATAGTAAAGCTAAAATTCCTCAGCCATTTTGATGCCGGATGTTGACTGGAGTTCCGTATCGTTACTGGGTGACACTTTGGCGTGCTTCGTTTCATTAGTGTATTTTATACGTTACAAAACTTTTATTTCAAACACACTTTTAATAAGATTTCAAATGTAAATATACATCTAGGCATTACATATCCGTTGTTTTTTTTTATAAAAATTACCATTGAGGGACTATACAACTTATACAGGATTGTTTAGGATAAATGTATACACATTTTTAATTATATGGAACTAGGTAAGAGAATTTAACAGATTTTTTTCCAAAAAGTGCCTACTCTTGCCGTTTTTGAAACGGAAGGTTACCTTTATTACCACAAAACACATGATTTTAGCAGATAGACTGAAAATTACTTACACAACAACACGCATAAAACTTATAATAAAATTAATTAACAAGAACTCAATTTGCCTTTCTATTTCTTATAAAGCAATTTCCTAGCATGTGGCTGACGTTTGCCTGGTAAATGAATATATATAAAATAAGAAAATCTGGTATTTACTAAACATTAAGTAACGTTTAGATTATAGACAATCAGGAAGACTGCAAGTCGAGCATCGGAGAGTAAATATAATTTTTTACAAACCTGTTCCCATTTGAAATGGGTCGCAGTACGTATACTTATTTAAAAAAATATTGAATTAGTTTTTTTTATTTTTTATGTTGCATGCTTTTTCCGCAGCAATGAATTGGAGCACTTTGAAAGTCAAGAAGTTTTCAAAAAATTCTATCGTGATTTTATGTTAAAAATGGATATTACGGATAATTTAGTGCCGGCGACTTCGCCATTATTTGAAAAATCATTTTAGATTAATCCTATGTTTCTTAACTCTTAGAAAAGTATTACTTTGTCATTGCAATTAAATTTTATTAAATAAATAAATTACTTAAAATAAATTGAGAATTGTCAAGACGTATCATCTTTACAATTTGTTTATCTATAGAGAAACGGTAAAAGCTACGCAAAAAAGCTGACATAATTTTCGTCCAAAATAAAACGTTTATTTAAAAAATTACTATTATTTTTGAGGAAGTGTGCACCCCATATCTACGCCACTGGTTTAAGTTAAGACTTAATATTTTTCACTTTCCGTTATTTTAACCCCTCAAAAAATGGCAAAACAAATTTATATTGTGCAGTGCTATTATTTAAATGCATTCTTGAATTTTCGTATTTAAAATTTGTTAGATTTAGTCCGAATACATTATGGGCAAAAAGTTGTTTAAAAGTCAAAGAAAATGCTCGCAAGTTTGTTTTTTATTTAAAATTATATGGTAAAATGTGGCAATTAGTTGACATTTGTAGATTTCTAAAGGAATTGCATTTCTCAAACGAAAGAATGAGCGTTATATTCCAAAGAAGGCCAAGGTTGTAACTAAATAAGAGATTAAACGATGTCGATGATTCCGACAATAATAAAATCGAAATGGCGAAACAATTATTTCCAGTAAATGAATTTATAAATGCTAGACCGTTGTCTTCTACTTCAGCATGTTTTTTAACATATATGATACAAATAAAACAGAATTCTCTGAAGTAAATAATACTACTAACTTTTAAAAGATAGTAGCTTGTAAAAATAAACTTTCTTGATTAATACGGTGTTTCGATAAATTGATGTTCATAAATGAGTAACAAATTAAAGTATACAGGTTGTTAGAGGTTTGACTGTGATAACTTCAATGTAAGACAGATGAAGTTCAAATGAACAAAAAAGTTAAATAGTAAAGGGCAAGTCGAGTTATTATATCAAGCAATTTTAACACAACGTAACAACAGGACCAACACACGCTGTGCCAGGCGAGCCGTTTGTGGGTTGCCTACCAAGTGCCAGCTTGTTTTTTAGTGACGAAAAAAAGATCTCAAGATAAACAGCTATTGTCAACATTAATGAATTTGGTTTAGAGAATTGTTTTGCAATTTTATTTTTGAACAGGGAATGAAAGAATTATATTAAATTTTGGTAATTTCTTAAACAGTAGCCATAACTTAAATCAAATAAGAATTTGACAAATAAGGAATAAAACCAAGACGATTCACGTTGCAGAAATAATCATAACTTGTGTACAAAAAATAAATAAATAAATAATTTAAGTGCTTACCGAAAATCAAAATACAATGTCATTTTTAAATACTTAACTATAACTAACATCAGTGGCGGCTCGTCGTATGAAGCAACTGAGGCTGGGCCTCACTGTAAAATTTGGCTTTCACTGTATATTTTAATACCCCATAATTTCCAATCCGACTGCCTACTACATTTATCAAAAATCAATGTAACGAAATAAAATAATTGCTTCAATCTTAGCCCTCGTATGTTATAATGTACCTCTGGTTAACATTTCAATATCCCGCCGTTTCTGTTTCTACCCGCGTGGGGAGTCCGGGTCACCCCCCAATCCCACCACAGTGAGGCCGAATTTTCCGAGCCTCAAATTGCGTCGCATATGTTTATACGTTATGGTTTCCCCCACCACGCGAGACGGTTAAAATCGATGTTTTTCGCTTCATCTCCGCTCGAAACTGAGGCCTGATTTCTGGTGCCTCAAGTTTTTAGTTCAACGGCAAATGAACGTGATAGTGGCTAGTGACCGTAGGTAACTTGTGAACTGTAGATTATTTACGTGTGTGACGCGATTAATCGATTGTTCAAGCGTTAACACTTTTATTTATGTGTTTTAAATTTCCAGTGGCTAGTGTTAGTGGTTGATTAGTTGAATGTGACTTCTTAAATATTCTGAAGATTAGGTGGTAAGCGCGGTGGTAAAGTTTTAGGGACAAGGCAGGTAGGATTATTTTAAATAAATAAAAAATAACTTACAAGGTAAGACTAAATTTAACATAGAATAGGAACCTAATTTAAATATATATTATCGACAGGCTCGTCGATAGTTACTGATAATAATGAATCCCTCTCACGATATTGTTTTATCTCTATTTGAAACGCCTTTTCTAATACGTAATGAAGTAAAGAAACGACAAATTTTGAATAGTCGGACAACGCTTTAAAATATCCCGAATATGCAAACAAATTTCCGGTAATATCGTTTGATTGTTTACTACAAATGTATCCAAACATATTTGACATAGATAAGTTGAAAAACGAACTTTATGTTTTGTATAGAAACGAACAATTTTATAATTTAAGTTCAGAAAACGGTAGAAATATTATACAAGGAATTTAAAATGATATTTTCGGAAACATACAAATTATTTTGCTTAGTTTTAACAATTTCTGCAATAAGTGTTTCAGTAGAACGAAACTTTTCGTGCCTAAAGCGCATTAAGACTTACTTAAGAAATACGATGACACAAGAGCGCTTAAACAACTTATCGATGATGGCTATAGAAAAAGAACTGTTGCGATGTCTTGGCGCCGCTTTCCAATTTTATGAAGACATTATAAATAAATTTGCGAATTTAAAAGACCGACGAATAGACTAGTTTTATAAGAAGTGAAAGTATTAAAACATTTTTGGTAAAGTTTGAAAATTGGTTTTTATATTTTTTCATATTTTTAAGTGTTTTAAACACGTAGGAATAATTTTTTAAATTATTAGATGCTGACACATATATTTTTTTCTATTATTTATATTGCAAATAAAAATCGGAGTTCTGATGTTATTTAGTTTTTTAATTTATGGTTATAGTAGGGCTATTGGCGAAGACCTCCAAAATAAAAAATGGTCAACGGAATATTACCTCAGGGGAGACGTGTAAATTTATTCATATTTAGGTATTATTTGGGCCTCACCTCTTGCAGCTACCACGAGCCGCAACTAACATAACACTATGTTATAAATGTCCACACATTTACGACATCAAGAACATTATAATTATAATATTTTAGAGTACTACCAATATTAAGAAGACGTTAAGATACTTCAGCAAATGTATCTATTAGAAAACGGCCGTTTGGGTAAACGATCTAAATAAAGCTTTTCGATAAATTAATAACATATCGTGATACTCACGTTAAACATTTCAACAAACAAAGAAAAATTAAGGAAATAGTGGTGCGTAAAAGAATTTGTGATAAGTGACAGACACTTCGCAGTCCAGATACCAACTGATTTGTAGTCACTGTACTTCTTGCGGTGTTGCCACATTCCGCGATATCGACTTTGTCGCATTTTATTGAATAACGAAAAAATTGTTTTTCATTCAAACTAAACATACGTAAATTGAAAGAAGAAGTAAATATTGCATTTTATGGTCATTAAATGCAGACAATTATGGTGAAAACCCTTAATTAACCGAATTTTTACACATGAAATTGGAATTGTAAATTTTTATCTCGAAAATAGTTGGGTCTAAGACCCATACTATCGCCTTTTAAATTTATGATAGTCAAATCTCTAACACCCTGCATACCTACAATAACCCCCTCTTGTATTTGCCTCTTGCCGTAGCAATATTTCTGGTTTTGTTTCGCGAGATGTTTTTTTAAATCTTGCCTTATCTTACAATTCGAGCTGTCAAGTCTTGTCTTGCGAGATCAAGAAAAAGCAAGACAAGATTGCCAACAGTAGGTGAGACACACTATTAAATTCTCTAATAGACCTTTAAATAAGAAAGGAAATGATGTAGATTACTAATAATACAGTTGATTGTGCGAAAATAATTAATTGCTGTAATTTATTTTTATTCCTCCATTCAAATGTGTGAGAACTGCATATGAATATTAATTACTATCTCCGATATATTGGGTAATATTGTTGTTGAAAGGCATACCTACTATTTATCAGACAAATATTTCAAAAACAGTTAATTATACCTACAAATATCGATCTAGTAATGCATTCTGATTGTCTGTGATACGTATATTAGCTGGAAAACATTTTTTTTGTTATTTGAAAATAACGATTAATTCAATCACAGGTATCATATTAAATATGACAAGTTATGTTAATGAACTCTTCATCACGGGGGTATTTCCTAATTAGATCGAACACGTAGAAATAAATCAAAACGTAATTTTCTCTTCATCGCAAAAATATAATAAAGATCGTATATGAAATAATTTACACGGAGCTAATTTGCCACAAGGACAGTGGTAGTGTACCTGACACTGACGTATATAAATAGATTATGTAATAGATGTTGGTATTTTGAATTTATCTAGTTGTGAGACGGTAGTTCCCCACTGTCTCTAATTAAATAATATATATAATAATTTGTTAAGATATCTAATTTTAGAATTTAATAGACTCATTTAATTTCTTCCCTGATATTGGTTTAGCAATTATTCTAATATTTATGATCCGTGTTATAATTAATTCGCTTGCAAAAATTATTTATATCATTCGTACCTACTTTGTACCTATTACAAACCGGAAGTTGCATTGCTGCAGCCAAAAATGCATGCAAAAAATGCATCTTTTGAGAGGCCTTTTGGCAAATTTAATAACTTCGTAAATAAGCGTCAGAATTGGCTCAAGTCGGGTACCCGGGGGTTTTCAAAGTCGCTGATCACGATTATGATGTTCAAATTGATCTCCTGAATACCTGGACCTCAGGAACGCCGACGACGTCATCTCCGGGGATTATCCCGAACTTTATGCGATAGAGGAGAGAAACTGAGCACCCGGGGGCTTTTTGGGTCGCTGAATTCGAATATACCATCGGCGAACACCTCACGGACACCTGGTGGGCCTCAACCTGGACGCGGACGTCATCTTCGAGAATTTTTCTGGAAATATCGACAATAACGAACCGAAAATCGTTATGGGGGCTTTTTGTGTGCGCTGAATCCGAATTTTATGTTGAAAACGACCACCCGAACACCTGGTGCGCCCTAACCTGGCCCTGAACATCATCCCCGAGGGTTTTCCAGACATAATTGAAAAAAACCACCCGAAAATCGTTACGGGGGTTTTTTTGGCTCGCTGAAATCAAATATGGCACCGGCCAACACCTCACGGACACCTGGTGCGCCCTAACCTGGCTCTGAACGTCATCCCTGAGGGGTTTCCAGACAAAATTGAAAAAGACCAACCAAAAATCGTTACTGGGGGTTTTTCGGGTCGCTGAATTCAAATATAGCACCGACGCACACCCCACAGACACCTGGTGCGCCCTACCCTGGCTCTGAACGTCTTCCCCGAGGGTTTTCCAGACACAATTGAAAAAGACCAACCAGTCGTTTTTACAGGACTGAATCACATTTTTTGAGGGCCCCGGGGGAGAGTTACCCATGAATGAATGTATGAAATTATGGGACGATTATGGGACATATTTGATTTCAGCGAGCCAAAAAACCCTCCGTAACGATTTTCGGGTGGTTTTTTTCAATTATGTCTGGAAAATCTTCGGGGATGACGTTCAGGGCCAGGTTAGGGCGCAAAATTCGGATTCAGGGCACACAAAAAGCCCCTATAACGATTTTCGGTTCGTTATTGTCGATATTTCCTGAAAAATTCTCGAAGATGACGTCCGCGTCCAGGTTGGGGCCCACCAGGTGTCCGTGGGGTGTTCGCCGATGGTATATTCGAATTCAGCGACCCAAAAAACCCCCGGGTGCCCAGTTTCTCTCCTCTCTCGCATAAAGTTCGGGATAATCCCCGGAGATGACGTCGTCGGCGTTCCTGAGCTCCAGGTGTTCGAAGGGTCAATTTGAACATAATAATCGTGATCAGCGACCTCGAAAACCCCCGGGTACCCGACTTGAGCCAATTCTGACTCTCATTTACGAAGTTATTAAATTTGCCAAAAGGCCTCTCAAAAGATGCATTTTTGGCTGCAGCAATGCAACTTCCGGTTTGTAATAGGTACAAATTAGGTACGAATGATATAAATAATTTTTGCAAGTGAATGCAAAAAAGCGCATTCCGATACGTCCTATCCTAAAAGATTTCCTATCGTTAGCCTTTTTAGTGCTTTATTGCCTCGACTAAAATGACAAGCAAAATGGCGGATACGTCACTTAGAATTTGAATTTTTTACTACATTGTACCTTTATTCAATAATCACTAATTAATGTAGGGTTTTTTTGCTTGTCAGCGAAATGGAAATGTTTATTGAGAAGTCACGTTATTGCTTGTCGAGCAATAAAATCTAGCAAACACTCGTCGTCAATAGCAACAAGTAAACAGCGTCCTTTTTAAAATTTATGAATTTAACAATAATTATTGTAAAATTGAGTTGAGATAATTATGGAAATTGAAAATAGTGACAGTGATATCCTGAATATACCTCCGGATATTAGAAATGCTGCAGAAACTGTAACTGTAGGTGTATTGACAGACAAATCAAAGTTATACGATAAGCAATATAAGTCAAAGGAAATTTATAAATATTCAGAAAACGTACTCCTCTATAGTCGATTTACTCGATGCTAAAATCCACATTAATTACCAAGAACGATATTGATTGAAGCAAGTTCAAAAAGTTGAGGGGAAGGATTTGGATATAAGCCTAAGAAATCAAATACTTTTTCTCAAGCGGAAATATACAGATTTTGTAAATTCTGTACGTATTGATTATTGCAAAATCTGCAACTTGACAGAAATATCTTATTATAGGTATGTTAACGATGTTGAGAACAAAGAATCCATTTTGATAGTTACTATTCCTGATTCAAAGACAAGAGGAAGTCGAACTTTTACTGTCATAAATAACATTCAAGATAATTCTATCTACATTTTGTCATTCTATAGGTATGTAGCCTTGATACCTAGAAACGAAAACATACCAGCACGATTATTCTTAAGGAACATGGAAGAGTTCTACAGTTGCAGAAGGATACATAGATAATAACATCAATAAAAAATTGAAACAAGTAATAAAATTTTAACTAGGCCGTCAAATAATGTAAAGCATTGAGTAATTTATTGTTCAATGGTACAAGTGAATTGAATGTAGCAATCGCAGTGATGAAAATATTACCATATCAGAATATAACCCTAATATGCCTTCTGGATAAGGAATTATTGTTAAAGATTGTATAGACTGTTCTTTCAACATCCAAATTACGAATTCTGACAAATTAATTTCTTACCCTTGTTCTATTTATAATAATGTTTTCGTTGTAATAAAGTTAATAATTGAAAAGGAATTTGTGTGTGTTTAATTTATGTGTTTCCTAAATAATAATAATAATATCAGATGTTTATATTAGTGACCTTTGAATGAATTATAGATGTTTAGCTGGTCTGATGTAGGTCTAAAAATAATGTCAAGAAAAACCAGTTTTTATATGCCAAATGAGTCTTAAAGATTAAAATTTGAATGATTGTTCTACATCTGAATTGACGAACCATTGTTTTCCCTGCTTCTTTGGTTATGTACTCAGTTTGACATAGAAAAACTACATTGACTACAGAACCCCGAAGAAGGCTGTATATACTCGAAACGTTGTAGTATGATTCAAAGATTGGCTTTTTCTTGACATTTATTTACCTATAAAAGATCAGTTAAACATCTAAAATAATAATATCCATTATTAATATAATAATAATAATAATATCTCTACCCCTCATTCTAATCACAGGGATTAGCCCAGAAGTCGGAGACTTGTGCGGGAGAGGGGGCGGCATATTATTATTAAGCAGGCCGCATTTGCGCCCAGGAACGACTTACGTTGGTAGGCCCTAACCACTATTCAGTGCAGGAATGAGGGAAACCTGGAAAACCTCATTAATTAGGGGGGTAGTCAAATATCAACCGGTATCAATCTCTCACATTGACCCAAGCTAACATTATTCCACCCTACCATACCCGCAGACAGGGTGACAATCCTCTCCACGAATCTAGCTTATATACGGTCTACCGGCAGCTGGGCTCGAACCAACTCCGATCTAGTCACCTCGATTCAAGTACTGACGCCTTAAACCGCGCGACCACTGACCGACCCACTCACTTGTGAATAATGAAATCATTATTCATTGGCTTTAAAAAATTGGGAATGAACTAACAGAACAAAAATTCTCCTGTGTCAGTAATTGATCCTGAACCTACTGTGTGAAAGCCGAGTTAGCCACTATACTAGTTTCGGTAACATTAACATTTTTCTGAATGATGGTAGAAGTTTACTAATTAAAGATTTATTTGCTTTTTTAAAGTTATCAGGTGAATAACAAATGTCAAACTTGAAAGTAAGGTGTTTTGATAATTTTGAATTGTATATTATGCCATGAGTGTCAAAATATTGTGTAATGTTTTCAGTAAAACGTTTACTAAAATCGTGGACAAAGTATAGTATTCTGCTTGCATATATATAATGGCTACAATTCACGAAGTGAAGAAATACTACAGCCATCATTATATGCTACTTGAATAATATACTATTATTTGCCATTTTAATTTGTGATAAATGAGCATGAAATAGCAGTTTTAAACTAAGTTTACCTTAATATCCGTGATTTTACTATAATTTAACGATTTTTATTCAGAACTCAGGTCGATTAGCAATTTCACGCTGATGATTTATTGCATACCAAGAGATTAAAGTGCAACAATCGCTCGTATGAGTAAAATATAAAACAAAGGAAAATTTACAAATATTTTAAATATTAACAATGTAATTTTCCACATATGTTACAATAATTCTTGTTTAGATATTTTTATCTGCGGAAAGCAAGGCAACATTAAAACATGTTAATTGTTGTCACCTCAATTGAATTTCGAATAATTTGATTTGACCAGCCGATAATGAATTATTTGTTTAGATTATAGCTACATCTTCAGCCTTTTGTTATAGGGTGAAATAGAGGAGTATGATATACTAAGAGATTTTTTGCAGTATGTCAAGCAGGCTACAGCTACTTGATAGACATTTTCAGTTAAATTGGCAGAGTGAAGATTTGTCTATTGGCGATTCAAACTACGCCCTCGCACGGCAACAAATTTAACTATATCTAGAGAGTCGAGGCGCGACTGGAAAATTGAGAATCGACGAGAATCGTTCGAGAAATGAATCCAGAGCTGCTAGAAAAAACCTGGAATATTCGTTTAGTCTATAAAGGAAGAATAAACGGCCGAGTCAGTCAGTCTTGAATTGGAGTGTAGTTAGAGATTTCCTGGAGTTACAAAGTGAAATAGTGTTTAGTCGAGTTGTAATTAGTATTCAGTAGTGTACAGAGTACATTAAAACAGTTTTTATTATTTTATTCGAATACGGTGCGTTGTACAAGGTTGAGGAAACTATTTACTTCAGAATTGAACAGAGAATTAAAAAAAAGAACATTTTAAGGAAAATCAGTGGCGCACAATTTTATTCTTCATAAAAGTTCAGTGGCATTCCGCTACGCGCGCCAATGGTGAGACCAAAAAATCACTTTCCATTACAAAGTGTGCGCCTTCCATAGCTATCGACACCTCTAATATCTACAACGGTTTTGAAGAAATTTAAGTTTATCTTTTTTCCCATTAAGTCTTTTTCGGCTATAGTTAGCAAACTACTATTATTTTTCGATGTAGAATTCATGATTAACGTATAGCGGTTTACTTTCGGGACACCCTGTATTTCATAATTTATAGGATGAATGGGGTACGTATTAGTGGAGCAGAAAATGGTATACAGAGTGTTAAAAAACATCCTTCCGCTGTCTCGATTTTATTCATATCCACAACATTTATTGGCTTCCTAGAGTTACATCATAAAAACCACTTTTGTAAAGGTCTATTTAGAAAACGGTAAGAGGTTATGTTTATTAGAGTTTTTACTCATATTTTGTATGTATTGTCTCCCAAAGTTTGTAACATACTTTACGGGACATCCTGTAGTGTATACATACACCAGAAGCTACAAAACCCTTTATTGTATAATACCAACTCTACTATTCCACGTTTCACAAAATTACATAACAGCTCTTGTATGATATCTGGTTTGGTTTGATACATAAGATGCACCTTTTACAAATTACTGCGTGAAATCGACGCATTTCAAGTAGGCTGTGAGAATGCGTTTTTGTATACCAAAACAGAAGTAAATATACTAGAAAGCATGTAGTACGCCCATCCAATAAGGTTAATTTTACTCAACTTCGAACAATTATTACAAATTCCGTACGGCATACAAATAAGGCATTGCCTACGGCTTCTGCAATAATCGCGTTTCTCATCGTGGCTAAAAGTAGCGAATAAAAGTTATATAAGGATTGTGCGGAACTTCTTTTTTAAATATACATTGTTTTCATCAGATCTTGTACTGCACTTTAAATGTATTCAGCTAATTTAAATTAATGCTAAAAATTGTCCTACAACTTTTATCATGAAATAAAGTCAATTAATTAACTAAAATAAACAATAATCTAGCCACAGAATAACACATACCTTGACATTAAATAACATTTCAAAACTCATTCTAGACATAGATTAGCATACAATTAACCTGACTACATGAGATTAAATCTACTACTGCTTTTAAATATTATTTTTTTATACAGGGTGTTTCAAAAAGACATGTCTATATTATTAGGGTTGATAGAACATTGCAAAATAAGTGGGGTTTACTTAATAAACGTATGTCCTAGAGCTACTCATTTTTGAGACACAGGGTGTGTCAGAAAATTTTAAAAAATCAAATTTTGGATGTAATTTTTTTAAAGAATCACATATTTAATTAAAATTTGACACAGGTACGTTATTGGTAATGCCAAACACGCTCGTGTTATTAGTTTTTTTTTTGTACAAAGTAGAGGGCGCTAGTTGCTGGCATTTTTACTGACATTTTTTTCTCACACTTTTTTTAAGATGGGTTTTTCCATTCTAAGGGTACGTTTACATCTGACATTAATTGCTCGATATTTATGTCGGATGCAAATTGTACCTAATGTAAACAGTGCAGAATTTCTGTCAGAGAGATATGCTTCAAGCGTCCGCTATATGTACCGACACATCTATACAATTAGATGTAAACGCCTATTCGGAATCTCCTGACAGAAATTACTGTAGCTGACTAACCGTCTACTTTTGTGGTAGTGTCGGCAGCAAATTATTAATATAGAGTGATAGAAAATAATGGATAAAAGACGATTTTGATGAATAGATTAATTTATGTCACAGTAAACCTTAACTATATGACTATTTTACAAATAAGCCTTTCAAACTAAGCTGACTCTCAAATCCATACTGAACGATTTTTCATTCTCTGTTGGACAGAAATTCACACATAGGAGTTTGAGGGGTCCTGATTAGCACCACTTATTCAAAAAATATCCCTGAGAGTTTATATTGCATGCCTTCGATCGCCATCCTAAAATCCGTAATATGATCAAAAGAAGCAAACAAACAAATATTTGTTGAAATCGAGATATTTCAACAAAATCATTTTTACAGATTTATTCACGAATAAAACTTTAAGATCGTGTAGAAGAAAACACTATGTATAGTTTTTATTCAAATTTCACATACTACATTTTGAGGGGTCCACCTGATTAACAACTTAAAAAATTTTAAATAAAAAAATTGCTAAACGTTTTTATTGAAATTCAAAGGTATAAAAAATGATAGCAGACCTTGCATCGCCATCTTAAAAACCATGATAGGATCAGAAGAAGCGGATTTTGAAGACATTTAAAACAAAAAAAAATATTTGTTAGATTATCTTGAAGAATAAAGTTTCTAAGGATTTGTACACAAATAAAGCTAGACATGTATATACAGGATGTATCACAACAAGTGTGCATTAGACGTATTTAGGAAATCGTAAATGATACAAATCTGAAATTTATTTTTTAGAGGATTTTGTTTTCCTTTCAACACTGCTGAATTGATGCAAAATATTTACATTATACGTCAATTCGCTTATTTTGAATGGAACAGGTATTTTTTATTTAATTTTCAGATTCTACATGAAATTCTAAGTCATTTCACTCACAAAATTATTACTTTTTAAGTCGTTAATCACCTGGGAGACTGAATAATTCATGGTGAAAAAAAAAAACAATTTAAGGAAACGAAATATTTCAAAAACTATTGAGCTTGGACATATGATATATTTAATAAAGTTCATTTAAAATTGCACGTAGAATCTGAAAATGAAATAAAAATACTATTTTTCGTTTAAAGTTAACGAATTGACGTCTACTTCCGGTACTACCGCGACGTTACCGTAAATATTATATTTCAACTTAGCAGTATTGAAAACCCCTAGAAACGAAAATTTCTATCGTTTCCTAACTACGTCTAATGCACCGCTTATTGTGAGATACCCTGTATATATATCTATATTATCAGTGTTTTTAACTGGGTATAGGTAGATCTTTTTCTGCTACGCTAATAGTTTTTCTGAATTTGGTATCTTCCTTATTTATTTTACAAACAAGCTTTTCAAATTGAGTTGCTGTCATCCTCAAATAATTTGAGAATTGTTGCGGATTCTCGCCACTTAGTTCTCAGATTAACTAATTTATAAACACCTAATTCATCACGTTTCAAAATTCATTCCTAAAACTATACTGAACGGTTTTTTTTCTTAAGTAACATCTCCAGGGCAATCACACGGGTAGTAATTTTTTGTTTCGATACTCATCGTGGCACGACCGAACTTCGTTTTTCTACTATGAATTGATGTGTATGACAACAAGATGTATAAACGGTTCGTACACATATAGCGACGAGAATTGTCATATCTCCATGATATAAATATATAGTAACTTCTGTCTGTAATGTAAACAGTCACTAGCGATATATATATATATATATATATATATATATATATATATATATATATATATATATATATATATATATATATATATATATATATATATATATATATATATATCTGATGCTTGACACATATATCGAGACACAAGTGTCAGATGTAAACGTACCGTAAGTCTTGTTATATTACGTGTTACTTTACACAAGAAAGATGCTCTTAGTAAATTCAGTCAACCAGGCGATTCCTGTGATAGTACTTATCAAATGTGTATGTGTCAAACCTGAACTTCCCACCCCATTTAAGTGTCATATTTTGTATAAGATAAATTCCGGTTGATTATTCTCTAGTTTGAATAGTAATTTGTTCAGTTAGAGAATATTGTAAAATAAAGATTTTATTCTGTTTTGTGTAACACGATACTACATACTAATGGAAACTTATACCAGCAGTGCAGATGTTGACTTTTGTAATTTTGGGCCTTCTAACAAATTGGAGTTGTGGAAATAAATTTATTTTTCCACGGTCGGCAGTAGAAATCAGTTTCTATGATATCAAAATTAAAACAGAAGTAGTGGATTATTCCCAAGGGAGTATAATGCTCCCAAGGGAGTTTACATTATGGAGAACATTTTTCATGCAAAAAAAAAGATAACATTGAAATTATTTATTGACATTTAAATTAAATGTTACATTTGTACAATTTTCAAATTTAATATTAGAAGGAATATTACTTTCGCTTACGTTTACAGTTTTTGTGATTGCACTAGTAGTGGTACCTACTAAAACCTGATTAGCAATTTTGGTCTTATTTTCAATGGAGTTCTCGACATAACCCTCAGCGACTGTCGTTGATTTCCAACCAGCATAACGCTTTATTGTCGTGATATCCACACCAGCATCTGCCAGTAATGTCGCTGAAGATCTTCGTAAGCAGTGACCAGTATAACATGCAGCATCAGGTAATTTTAAATACGAAGCTACTACACTCGGAATTTTTCCCATGGTATTCTTGCCAACTGGCTGCCAACTACATTTTCCTGCTTTGTAGTACAAAAAAGGCGCTTATGATTGACGTGGGGAGGACGAAGAGACAGGTATTTTCGAAACAATTCAAGCATATTTCCCACATCGGTAACCAGATAGGTTCGTGGAATCTTTGTCGTAGTGTTTGGAATTTTTACAATCAAGGAAGAGCCTACATCCTCAATATCATCTACAGTTAAATTGACTAGTTCATCAGTTCGACAAGCTCCGGCAATCCCCAGAATTAATCCAACCTATAAAAAATAAAAATACTTAATAATTGAAATACCTAACAACAAAAGTAATCTTACCTTAATCATTAAGAATTCTTTGTCATCTGCACTTGATAGAAAACGGTCGATTTCACCCTTTGTCAATATTTTCGATTTTTTCGCTTGATATCCGTCACCGGTTCTATTCAAAAATGCGATCAGCTTGGGGAATTTGCTTATATCTATGTTGTCGTAAATTATCAAGCATGACTTAACCATAGAATATTGCGCCCATAATGTGGAAGACTTGTAATTCTTTGCATTTTCACTGAAGTATGCCAACAAAACATTCTCGCTGTATACTTGAACATTTTTCTCGGCGCGCCACTTTTTGAACCGATTGTAGGCTATATCGTATAAAGATCTTGACTTCGTAGGCAGCAAATTGCTTATTGCAATATTTGCAGCCTCCACAATCTCTTCCGACTCACAATTATTCACTGTGCACTAAACAAACTTTAAACTAAACCAAACTAGCATCTTAATTTGACAACTCTTTTTGTTTGTTTATTTTGTAGTTATGACAATAACTCAACGACTACTAAATAAATGCTCAAATCCGAATACAATAATTCTGGTGCTACTTACTTCATAATGACAAAATATGTGTTTTTAAGTTAATGAGACCGTGGAAAATATAGTATATACCATTCGGGAGAGATACTATTTTGTACTCGGTGCATTGTAGCCCTCGGGCTTCAAATTGCACCTCTGCCAAAATAACGCATTTCTCTTCCTTATAGTATAATGTACTATTGTTTTACAAACCCTGAAAAATGGCAACTAAAAACTTAGTACAAATGGATGAAACAAGCAAATCAATAAAATAATTAAATATAACATGAACGTAGTAACACTGTCAAGAGTGTAACGATTTCTGAATGTCGTTACCAATCGTAAGTACCAACTGCAACACCTCGACCGTATTACGACGAAGGATTGTCATCATCTCAAGAATATGAATCCTTCGACATTTTGAATAATTTTTATCTGTGTGATAAGGCCGCCGCAAAGTTTTTATAAATATGCCAGCGATCATGTAAATCCAATCTTTGGACGACCGCCATTAATAGTGCTTCCTTATCGTGGAATATCCGAACTACTTCTATTCGACATATAAATCACTCCGATCGGATCATTCTTGCGCTCAGCGGTCACGACCGAACAATTGTTACATTTTGAAAGTTTATACCAATGATCCCTTAAACATTGTCGATGTTGAAATCGCTAAAAGTGGGGGACACTTAATATTTTGATACTAGAAAAAGTATTATATGGCATTTTGTATAAAATACGCATGTTATTACAATATTTTATTTAATAAGTATTTGGTAATGGACTGCAGTACATAATGTTTGTTTTTGTTTCAGGCTTTACAAAAGATGGAACTCTATGAGAGAGAAGGCGGTGACATAACTGCCTCTGATATGATAGTTCCACCAGAAGACAGCGACATCTTGGAATTCTACAAGAACTCCACTGTATTTATCACGGGCGCCACTGGATTCCTAGGAAAACTGTGCATAGAGAAGCTACTTCGTACCTGTCCTAATGTAAAAGCAATATATATCCTCATTAGGTCAAAGAAGGACAAAGACGTGTACAAGAGATTCGACGAAATTTTCGATGAACCGGTAAATTCTGTCAGATGTTAAATATATCATCTCAAACGATCGATCGAGAGATCGTTGTCCCTTTCCCTTATTGCACAGATTTAGATCAAATGACAATGATACCTGAGAAGAACGATTTTTTTAAGTACAGATTATGTTATACACTTCATAGTCAACTCTATTTAACTTATTTACTTGAAACTTTGCAATTTCTCGATCGTTGGAAATAGGAAATAAGTTGTCGTGTTGTTAAGAGTGGTAGTGCTAACTATAGTCCCATTTTCATTTTGCCTAACATTGTCAATGTCTTTGAGAGGTCCCTATGATTACTTTTATATTTTATTAAAAATATATTAACTGTTTCCCTAGTTACACAGAATATAGCTGAAGTACTCAACTCTAAAGAGCAGATGGAAGTGGTCTATATGGACTTTTCGAAGGTCTTTGAAATCATCCAAACTATCATATTACTAAAACTAGCTGAATATGTATTTTCTAATAATTTAATTCCATTTTTATCAACTGTAATTTTAAAAAAGGGGAATTGCGTTGCTTTCAATGGATTCAAATCTAATAAATTTGTGTTTACTTCTGGTGCTCCTCAAGAGTCCAACTTTGGACCTCTTATATTTTTCTTATAATATCAATGATCTTACCAGCCATTGAGTGTCCCAAATACCTTTTATCTAAATGTTGGACATATAAAATAATAATTTGCCGTGTTTTATGAGTGGTAGGGCTAACTATAAACCCATCTCCATTTTACCTAACATTGTCAATGTCTTTGAGAGGTCCCTATGATAACATTTATCTGTATATTAAAAATGTATTAACTTTATCCCTAGTTGAACAGAATATAGCTGAAGTACTCAACTCTAAACAGCAGATGGAAGTGATCTATATGGACTTTTCAAAGGCCTTTGACATCAACCATATCAGCCATATTACTAAAACTAGCTGAATATGTATTTCCTAATTCAATTTCTGTCCACTTATTAAAAAAAAATGGTCGAATCACCCTATCAGTTAATTCTAATTTTATATGTACAATATTTCAGAGCTTCGACCCCCTAAAAAGGAAGTACCCGAATTTTAAGCAAAAGATAAAGCTAGTCGTGGGTGACATTAGCTTGCCGGACCTAGGGCTCAACGACGAAGACAGGGAAAAACTCATCTCCGAAGTGGACTGCGTCATACACTTCGCCGCAACTGTCAAATTTAACGAAGCCCTCAGATTAGCGACCTATATCAATGTCAGAGGCGTCCGCGACGTTTTGAGGTTATGTAAGCAGATGAAGAAATTAAGGGTGAGAATAACTAATCCTCCACAAGATTTAGGTGGAACAGTCCCCTTTTCGAACCGTTGATAATAGTTGATATTTATGGGAAATGCGATTCCATAGGTGTATCATTTTAGGGGGTTCAAATAATTATTAAATATAGAACAAATAGATATATCGATTTTGGAGAAACTAGATTAGAAGTGTAATACCATCAATTTTAATCATCTCACTCACTAGATATTCCATACATTTGGCTCTTCTTATGCAAATTGCTTATACTTGTAACATCGTGTCATATTCAATATGTTTCCCATTCAACAATTTCATGATTACTTCTTTTCTTCATGCAGATGTTGACAATTTTTCCATTCTCCGACTATGGTAAAGCGTATTATGCAGGACAATTATCATACCAGGTTCGATAGGAGGCAAAATAGAAACCATTTTTCACTGTTCGTATCCTCCTGATAATCTCTTATACTCGCGACAAGAATTCAGACGACTTACGTCATACGAAGAAATGAATAAGTTACTAAATTTTCATCAAAATATTTAAGAAACTGCACCTGATAGTAATAAAACTATATCCTACACTAAAAGTTTGCATTATTTATTGCATTAAATTCCAAAAAATTATTGTTTTTAACGCGACCAAATATCGAAAATTACGTTGACAATAAAAACAAATGTGTAACGTCAGCTGTGACGTAAGACGTCTGAATTCTTGACGCGAGTATAGTCGCAACTCGAACACATGTAAGCCATTGTTAAAAAAAGCCGTGAACCTTTCTACGGACGCTAATGTATTTTACATTGTTAATTTTATTTCTCCCTGCCGTGTTGAACTTTTTTGCTCCTGTTCATCTTTCCCACTTTTTAGCGTGTGATAAAAGTTGCAATATATACTTAAGTTAAAACCTTATTAGAATAACTAAAATGTGAAATGTGTCTTTTTCACTTGTCTATGACACGTAGCACGTGCAAAGCTACAGATGTGGGTATGTCTATGCAGCCTTGATCATCTTGTTCTATACGATAAACAAAGATAGAAATAGGAATATAGTACCACAACGGTACTGTCTACACTGATCGGATTAGCGAATTTCGCCACCGGTTTCTGTAAGGATAATATTGAAATTTTAAAAACATATGCACGGTCAATATCGTACAATTTTTTTTGTAAAATCAAAAAATTATTGAAGTGGTTTTAGTAATAGTGGTAGTAACTTTTACAGCGCTGGGCTACTGTAGTTTCTAGCCAGTCGATTCCAAATATTGAAATCCGATTATAGTATTAACATTTTTGAGATGCTAGTATTTACATTAGTTTTTTAATTTATGGTGGAGTGAAAATGTTTTATCATAACGATTTCCGAGTAAGCATATGTCAAATGCAGTTACTTTTACGGCGGCGTGCAGCGAGTGCAAGTGTAGTGCAACGCGAATGTGACACGGAAAATTTGCAACCGAATCCTGGAAGAGATGTGGGGTGCCCAGGGCATATTACAGCAGTGTGGCATATCGTACAAGATGTTCAATTATATCCGTACCATGTACAGCGTGTTCAAGCGTTAATACCAAGGGTTTGAAAGAAGAGGACTAGTACCATGGTCGCCACGATCTCCTGACTAAATTCTTTGGACTTTTTTTGTGGAGATATTTAAAAAATTAAGTATATCGAAGTGGACACTATTGATGATTTACGGTGACGTAAATCATCAATCATCGATCATCATCGATCATCGTTGCTGTCAATGACTTACCGTGTTCAAAACGGACAAGAAGCAGAAACAAGAAGAGACCCAAAATTGCGGCAAAAGCAGTTAAATTTACTGCATAAAATAGGTGTTATAACAAAACTGTATTTTAAGTCCCCTGTACATAAAAAATGTTTAGATAAGTTATGAATCTCACTTCATTCTTCTAATTTGACTTTGGAAATCAATTGCGTCGTTTAGATAATGTTGTAGAATAGCTTGTATACGGAAGGATAACGAAATTAAATTGTTTTTTTTTAGTTTTTCGCATATTTAACGTAAAAGCCAGTAAATATTTACAATACCAATTTGAAGTGTAAAAATCAAACATCGCTTTGGAATTTGTTAATTTTTTAAATGTTTTTACATTAACTATTATTTACTTTACTGCCAAAAGCGATTAGAATTCAGAATTGATTTTCAACTTACCAAAACGCTAAAAGCATTAAAATTAAAATTATGGTTTATATTTGTTGTATGAATATTTATTAGACTGAATGAGGATCCTGGTTCAGGATTACGTAATGCAAGAAATAGATAACAGTAAAACTTATATATTATATATATAACACTTTGTGAACCATTTTTCGCATGTTTCGTAATTTGACTAATAATAATTGGACATACAAAAGTAACATGCATTTTGTATAAATCATTGACCCAGTTGTACGGATTGTTCAAAACATGAAATTATGCCAGTGGCGTAGCCAGAAATTTGACAAGGGGGGGTTCAGTGCACAAAGTATTTCAAACTAGATTTTTTCAATAAAAAAAAAATAATAATTTTTAATAAATTGAAACAATAAAAAGTAAATAAAAAACAATCTCAACATAACCATGTAAATAATAAACAGGTACGAACAATATTTGTTACAAAAATGACAAAAATAAGATTAGAACTTAGTAGCAGGTCCTAATGTAAGGTTTCCGTAGGAGATCTAGTTCACTGACCGCGTTGATAAATCTTGGAGAATAGAGTGAATGCAGGATTGTAGTGAGATTACCTATATGACCCAACCAACCCCACCCATGGGGGGGGGGTTCTGACCCCAAACCCCCCCCCCCCGTGGCTACGCTACGAGTGAGGTTTGTAGTTTGATATTTTGTCCAGTATTTAATTGCTTAAAAATCCGTAAATTGCGAGCAGCTCAGCAGCCAGAAATTAAGCAAGAAGAGATTTTCTCCTCGTTATCAAAAAAAGATTATCTTTTATACCCTAGGGGAATTTTTAACCAACCTGTTGGCTTAATAATAAAGATAGAAGAAAATATTGACATATGTTTTCAAAACAAACAACTAGTATTTAATGTTTTCTGAAAATAAAACTGTTCACTGACCGCGTTGCTAAATCTTGTCGAATAAAGTGATTGCAGGTTTGTAGTGAGATTACCTATATGACCCAACCAACCCAACCCATGGGGGGTTCTGACCCCCAAAACCCCCCCCTGGCTACGCCACTGAATTATGCATGTATCTAGATTTACATCATTGTTACTTACACAGAATACATTACAAATTACAAGTTTATAAAAAAGTAAGAATTTCCTTACTTCCTATTCCAGCACACTGGAATATTTGGAATTTTGAATATTAGAATTTTTTATCTATTTCACTGGAATTACTTTTCTCGCCTAAATAAATGTAAAAATGGATTTATATCCGTCTAGTGGGAAAAGTAAATGTAACAAATATAGTTAGAAATTCGCAATATTATTTAATATTTTTATATTAGAATGTTTTATTAAATATAAAAAAATATTCTTTAAAAGTATTAAGGATCGTTGAAGTTGATTTCAATATACAGGGTGTAAGGAATATAAGTACTGATACTAAAGTGGTTTATATATCTAACCAAAAGCAACAAAAAACTTTTATGAAAAAAATGTCGGAATCAAATCGTTTCTCTACAAATACATTTCAAAAATAAAAATACAACTACAATAAAATGCAAAATTACAAACTAGGGTACAACTAAGGTTAATTAAAGGCTCATGTAACGTAATTTGTTTTTTTGCATTAGTATTAATAAAGTTTCTCAGTAAATACTTAAAACGACAACATTGCACTCTGTCATCTGATGCTGTTAACCTAAAAGTATTATTAGTCATGGTAACATTGCGAATAGTGCGTTTAGTTTTGTGTACCTAGTGCTTCCTTGATATTTGTAAGTGTACATAAACAAAAATGGAATAATTTATAGTAACTATGACCAGCTATGCAGCTGAGTAAAAGTCTGGCTACAAGACGTTTATACGGTAAACGCCTTTCGCAAATAGCATAAGTCATTTTGAACAGATAACTATTTCACATTTTATTCTGTGTTGCAAAAAGAGCCTTAAGAAAACTATTCACAGTTTAGGTGTATTTGCTATTATTACGCACACACACCTGACATGGTATGTGACCGTTAGAGTCAACATCGATGGACGAGTGTCATATCGCGCGAGTGAATGAACTTCTTCGATCAAGTCGTCGACTAACTATCCGAAAAATAGCTGAATATTGGAATATAAAAACATAATACGAATCATTAAACGTATTAATAATAATTGTAATGTTTTTTCAAAAAATTTATAAAAAATCAGTTTTTGGAATTTTTAACCAGACCGCGTATATGCCTACATCAGTAATACAACATTCATGTTATAAAACAACTTCTGAAGCATATAGGATCGATTTTTATAACTTTCCGGAAATATTTTGTTTAAATAATTATTCATCAAAAAATTAAAACCGCTATAAAAATTATTACACAAAGTGTACATTTTTATGTACGTTGCGGCTGCTGTTAACAATTATTGAAATTTATAATTATTATTCAATTGCTGGTCATACCTGTAAAGAAAAAATACGCCATAAAAATCTATGATACAAGGAAACATTTTACAATGCTTATTTGCATAAAATTAATTATTTAACATAACTAGCTACTTGGCTAATTTTTTTCAGGTGCGTTGTGATGTGTGATACATCTTTATTTATTGATTAGGCTTAAATGATCTAGGTCAAGTTGACGTAATTTGCAATGACTTAACAAGGCCTTTGCCAGGTTTAATCATGACTTACTTAATCAAAAATTGTTCAGTTTATTTACAAATTTATGCCTATTTAAATCTTAACTTCATAGGTGTCACCATATGGTGGCCATATCAGAAGTTCTCGAAGGTTCTAACCTTGGACTATTGCATGTATCAGAAAGTAAAGAAATGTCATCTAATCTCTTATGATCACAATCTTATTAACGTTATTGAGTCCCTTGTACTTCCTCTCATTAGGAGATCAATCCACTTGAGCCGCTAACCAACCTATTAAAGAGAAAAAGGTGGTGACGTTGCTAAGGAGGATCTTTCTAATGTAGCCCACAGAAGGGCATCATTCTTCCAATACGGATTCTCTTGTTGATGAGACGGTAGTGCACTCAGAGTGTCTGAAACGCTGTATCAGTCTTCCTGTTCGCAACCCCTACAAAGAAGTGCTCTACAATTCACCAGGCGAATATTTGTCCTAGACATAGGTACTTTTTGGCTGTATCCTTGCATTGATACTGCAGGAACTCCTTAGCAAATTGACAACTATTTGTTTCATCGTTTCCTAAACGATTTGTGACTGTCGCCTTTGATAATTTCAACAGATACTGACAACGTAAGCATACTGAAACGACCAAGTCCAAAAATATTGAGACCCCATACACTCCTGGTAGGTGTAATCGAAGTTAGTTTTCTTAATCAGGAATACTAGGACGTTACAGATTTTATATTTCACTCATCTATTTTAAATTTGGTCGCCTTCGGAAAGTGCAAACTTTCCGTCAGGTTTACAATATTTATAGAATGTTTTTATTAAACCAGGTTAGTAAATTTAGATAATTATTGAATAGAGCCTTTGTCTGTGGTATTCATTATCATATCTAGATGTTTGGTATCAGAGAGCATACATATGACTTCATTGATAGGAATTGAGGAGATTTGATTTATATTAGCTTAAAAATCTTTCTAATACAGTAAAAATATTACAAAAGCTAATAATAAAGAATATGTGGGTAGATATTGTGGGTGAAATTCAACGTTGGTCGGGGCTTTAGTCCGCAGAGTAGTTAGTTTCACACACTATTATTAATACCTAAAAATATATAAAAAAATACAATATTTGTGTTAAGACAAAGACAAAATACATGCAACTGTAGAAAAGTTTGCTTGAAATTAAACAAAACAGGATAGATATAGCTTTGGAATGCAAATGAGAGTGTACTAACTCCAATGATATTCGGTCCACTCTCTACTTCCGGTCTAAATTTTACGCTCTGTCGACGCTCTCCTTCCTGCCTACCAACTCAATATCGATTTCCGCCTTACCGGCGATAAGTTGCGTTAATCTAAGAGTGCCTCGCAATAGGTATGAACGATTTGATTTTATGTAGTAAAAATTTGAGATCATCCCATTACCAATTTGTTGAAATGATAATAATATCTCTACCCCTCATTCTAATCACAGAGATTAGCCCAGAAGTCGGAGACTTGTGCGGGAGAGGGGGCGGAATATTATTATTAAGCAGGCCGCATTTGCGCCCAGGAACGACTTACGTTGCTAGGCCCTAACCACTATTCAGTGCAGGAATGAGGGAAACCTGGAAAACCTCATTAATTAGGGGGGTAGTCAAATATCAACCGGCATCAATCTCTCACATTGACCCAAGCTCCACCCTACCATACCCGCAGAGAGGGTGCCAATCCTCTCCACGAATATAGCTTATATACGGTCTACCGGCAGCTGGGCTTGAACCAACTCCGATCTAGTCACCTCGATTCAAGTACTGACGCCTTAAACCGCGCGACCACTGACCGATCCAAATGATGATGTTACCATTATTTGTTTCACTATGACTTTGCATTCAACCCACCAGAGAATTATTCTGTGGCGATGTCATTAAATGACACATCTGAACTGACACATCTGAACTGACAACATTTATAAGAAAGTGAGTCATTTTCCAAACAAAAGAGATAGTTTTTTGGCTCTTTGTATTACATCCCCTTACAATGTCTCACACCCTAATCTTATATTTTGTTTCAACTCGCTAATATTATCAGAACTTTGCTTACAGACAACGTTCCTAAGCACCCCCACAGAAAATAATCGAGAGGGATTAAGTTCAGGGATCTTTGTGGCCACTGTATTGCACCGTTAGGACCTATCCAACGATTTGGAAAGTGTTGGTTCAAATAATTTGTTACACTTACAGAACTATGAATAGGTGCATCATCTAAATGCAGCCATAAATGTTTTCCAACTTGAAATGGAATATTCTCCAACAAACCTGCAAGTTCTCTGTCTAACAGTCGTATTCACCATTCTTGCATTAACAGACTGATAACTTAACACAGGTATATTCTTAGAGTGTTAGGGAAAAGCTGTATTCACCAAAAATAATCATAGGTGGTTAGACAAATAAAAATCACTAGATTTCTATATTGGCAACAGCAGATTTTAAATTAATCCATGGGTAATCCAATTAGGCAACGTGCACGATTTTAGATTTTACACAAGTACTAGACTGCGCCGCGGGTGCATTGTAATAGTAGGTATTCATTACATTAAATTTAAATTTTCTTATTTAACACAGTTTGTGTTTTAACGTTCAATTTTACATGTTCCCCTGTCTAATAATCTAAATTATAGATATATAATTTTATGTTATCACTTTAGGCAGCAGGCATTTTGTCTCTATCAGCGATTATGCCAGTTTCAGAAATATAGGCTAAGAATAATTCATTAATATCAGATCTTATTGGTATAAATTCAATATCATTTGTATTAATTGTTCATATAAACTATTTCGCACTATAGGGTTTCTAACAACTCGAGGGGGGTTCTTCCTCATTATCTGATGATACATATGACAAACTATTTAAATCAATTTGTTCAAGTCTATCCATTTAAATTACAAACTTACACTACAGGTTAAAAATGTGAAGGTGCCTTACAACCAAAATTCTAGGTTTGTGCTTACAACAGAGTTTTGTTAACAAAATCACTGCTTGTAATAATAAAAACAAATCCAGGAAAACAAAGCAAAGTATGGATTCCAAATTACAAATTACCACCTACCTAATTTTAAACATTTAACCCTCTGTTAAAGAATTAACAGGCCAAATATCTTTGGTTACTTTAACAGTCGTTTTAACAGTTTGATAAGGATGGTGAATACCAAAAAATAATTTAACCGACTGATAATTAACTGACGTAGCAGTTTGTTGGAAAGGTAACTCTTGTTGGTGAATACGGCTGTAAAAACTGTAGAAACCTTTCGCCTATTAGAGTTTGTTCAAAACAGAAAGGATCTACTAGATGTCATCTAACTATGCCGTACCACACATGTATTCCAAAATACCCTTGATATGACTATACAGATAGAGAATATTTAACCGATCATGGGGAGATTCTATTACATACATTTCAAATGCATGGGGTATTGGTGGGAAGATGACGCACGGCAGGGCGGGCTTAGTCAGTACTCCCCTACTCTCCTACGCCCACGGCCGAACGCCAAACGAATAGTGCGCTATACGAATACTGGTTTAGTCCGTCAAAATAGGGGAGGACGCGTCAAGCTTGGACGGCGGGCAGTGGAAGGGATTATTCTTAGCATTTCATATGATCGGTTAAATATTTTTCCTATCTGTATAAGTCGTTTTCATCCTCAGCAGTGACCACCATTTAAGTAATAAAATTTAACCTTCAGTAACAGTCATCATTTGTTAGCATTTGCACGTTTTATAATCATGAAAGCGAACAATTTTTAACACTCGTCGAATTGAATTTTGTGGATTTTCCTCAAAACGGCCAATAATATTGGCAACATTCTCATCATATGCTATACCTACTCCTTCCTGTGTTTCTTGAAGAAACAGCATCTTCATTATTTCGCAAAGTTCTTTCCAATTGTGCAAACGTTTTATGATCTGATATCGGTCACCAAAATACGAGTAGCATATTCACTTTTTCATTATGAGTAAATATTATAAATTTTTAATGAAAAATTAGATATTTTAAATATGAAATACATAACTTTATACTTATATAGCTGACAAAAGAACTGTCAAAATTTGTTATACGCGCGCCTACTTGTAAAAAAGCGATAAAGTGAATAATACTGTAATTTATTTTTCATATATCTTCTTTTGGACATAACTTTCTAACGAGTGAAAATAGGTGAACACGTTATAAAGGTTTTTTTTATTAGAATGAATGTATTTTTTAATGAACCACAGAAATAAATAGGTATGTTTCTAGGAAAAATATTATAAATCGTGTCGCGACGCTTAGCATCGCCCGTTGTCAATCTCACAAATTGCACACAAACAAAATTGCTGGTTTGTTCACTGTATATATAAAAAATGGAAAACTACGTTCTATTTTAAATTAATTGTCTTCCAAGAATCAATTAAAGAAACCAAACGAAGTACCGGTATTTATTATTCAATGGTATTACGTAAAAAGCACATAGACACATCGATATCGCCAGCATTTTTGTAATAAAATAATTTCTATAAATGCTAACTGACTTGCGTTACTTATTCTTTTGTAACACGGTTTATAATAACTCGTCTGTACTTACAATCACATATATATCTTTACGTATTTTGAAATTGGTAGAGAAACTTTATACTCCATGAGTGGTTTAAAGCAATTGACCTTAATAGGTAATTTTCGGTTTACATAGATGGAAGGAAAGCTAGTTTTAATATACAGTGAACGGCAAAAGTATGGAATAAATTTATTCAAAAATCAGGTATCCGTCAATTTTTATTTTTAGTTGCCCTTTTTTTAAACCAGTTTTCATGTATTTAGGGTGAAGGTAAAAAAAGTGATATCATGGCCAACTTTTTTAAATCGAAACCGCTTTTTTGTATATTTATTCAATTTGCCAAGTAATCTTAATTTATATTATTCGAATATAAAATGAATTTAAAGCCTTTATTTTACTTTTAGGCCGTGGTACACGTATCCACAGCTTTTTCAAACTGCACCAGAAAAGAAATCGATGAAACCTTCTACGAAACACCAATTACTGGTGAGAAACTAATCACTCTAGTCGAATGTTTAGATGACGAAAAATTGAATAAATTTACTCCAACGTAAGTAAAGTCATGGGCGTCCGAAAAAATGTCAGAGGGATGGATATCAGTATATTCAGACCGGAAAAAAATTAGAGAAAGAACACTCTTTCTGTTCTGATTTTAAAGAAAAACGCATATCGTGTCTCTTCTTTGGACGCCCATGAAAATCACCTGTAAATAAAAGGAAACAAGATATATTTTCCTAATTTTCAGATTACTTGGAGATTTTCCAAATACGTACGCTTTCACTAAATGTGTAGCTGAAGATATTGTCAGGGCTGAGGGGAAAAATCTACCCATTGCTTTATACCGACCTTCTATAGGTAAGTTCTTTAAACAAGGAATAGATGGTTTAATATAGTGATATAATGATTTTTAATATTTATTTTATTAAGTAAATAGAATAGTATGAATCATTTTGAGCACGATTGGCCAAGTTCGTGAGAGAGCCGTACATGATGTAAAAACCAGCGGCGGATTGACAACATCGCGTTAACATATACTTGTAAAGAAATGATAAATCATAAATTGCAGCTTAAATGATGCTATTCAAAACAGCAGAATAAATATTTCAGTAAAAAAGTACGCACTAGATAATTTTAAACTGCGAGGTTAATGTACAAACAGTTAAAGTCACTCACCAGACATATACCGGTTTCAAGCTCATTAGCCACCATAGGTGGGACAACCAACAAATAACCTTAGCTGTTTTAAGTCTGTTTAACCCGGCACTAGGCACCATGAGTAACGCGGAGTAACAAAACTGCATCTAGCGGTCATTCGCTACTCCATTGTTATCGCCAAATCGCGATAGAGGACGCTAGCTTTCAATGATGTCTACTATGGTCTAGAACGCTTCATGTCTGTGGTTTATTAGTCTCGCAGGTCATTGTTACAGTGCAAACAAAAATCGCTTATCTTGTTTATACCCTTATACTTTTAATTCGCGACATGTGCTCTTTTCACATCCTATGACAAAATTGCAAAACCAAGCCAAAATCTAATGTAGGAAAATTATGCAGTCACCTTTTGACTGTAGCACTTAAAGTAAATTTACCAGACATTTTTTATCAATTGAGCCACATTAAAAAATATATTTGATCAACTGATGTTGATGTTAAAAGATACGAAGACAATACAGAGAAAGACATTTTATATAGTTCAGTAAGAGTTCAGACAACTTACGTCACGGCTGACGTCACGTTTTTATTGTCAACATAATTTTTGATAGTTTGTCGTGTTAAAAACAATATTTGTTTGCAATTTAGTGTAATATATAGTGCAAACATTTAGTGTAGTATATAATTTTATTATTCTCAGATGCAGTTTCTTAAATATTTTGATGAAAATATGATGAATTATTCATTTGTTCATATGACCTAAGTCGTCTGAATTCTTGCCGCAACTATAATGGAAGATAAAAAGATAAATAAGGATGAATATATTTTACGTAAAGAGTCAATACTTTATGCATGTGACAAACCTTAGCAGTCTGAAACTGTATATTGATGTTATTAATTGATCTTGCAGATGAAGAGAAATATAATTGTCTGAAGTTATTTATTTGTGGCATAATTTTAGTTTTTCTTTAGTTTTATTGGGTTTTTGCCACACTTCTGAAAAAATAAAGATTAATTAAATAACGCTTGACTGATCCGTTTGGCGCAAGGGCTTATTTAATTAATCTTTATTTTTTCAGAAGTGTGGCAAAAACCCAATAAAACTAAAGAAAAAGAGAAATATAACCCGGTATGTTGAATTTTAATCTCGTTTCTGTACCCTATATGGTGTTGTGTGTTAAAATTGTGCATTGTAACGTCCACGTTTCATAGTTATATGAAAACAAAGTACAACTCTGGAATGTAGGATTAACTCACGGACCTTAACAATTCGAATATTTTTCAAATAAAAATAGGGTTGGAATATTTTTTGATGATGTAATGGTGATAAACAAATATTAATTTGATTTATTTGAAAATTTACAGTTAAGGGTACGAGGCATATTGTATGTTTGTGAAAAACTATAAACGATGTAACGATTTTAGTAGCCTGATGTGTAACTAAATTTTCTTCTTTTCATACAGTCATCGCTACAGTGAAGGAGCCTGTAGCAGGTTGGATAGACAACGTATACGGAGCTACGGGAATATTGCTAGGTGTAGCAATTGGCTTACTCAGGACTCTCCATGCGAAAAAGGAGAACAATGCAGAACTGGTACCTGCTGATTACGTCATCAATAGCTGTTTAGCCGCCGCTTGGGATGTCGCTTCGATAAAGTAAATGTTTTATAGAAATAAGTATTTAGTCAATATTCATATCTTCCAGTTGAACAATTTCCAAGCTGGTTGCAACGCCACCGGTTTTGGTTTCTTAGGAGGAAAACGGTCGACTTCAATTCTAGTGTTGGCTGCGACAAGAAATCTTGTAAAATTTGAAAAAGTCGTGTCTGGTCTTGTAAAACAAGATATGAGTTTCTTTAAAGCCTTGTTCTTGCTCGACCTTGCAAGATCATCTCTTGTATTGTCTTGTGAGAGCCTGGAAAATTGCTAAGGAATACCACAAAGCACCTTACTAAGTCGATTCCATCTTAATGACCTAAGCACACGACGTATATGTAATTCATTGGTCACTCTACATAAAATTGTAAGCTGCATTATACTTTCACGCTCCCCATTCTGCCACCCGTTTTTCAGGACATTTTTATTTTCCCACCCTTAAAACTAATCTATTAAAATTTTCTCCTTTGTACATAATGGATTTTAATTATCGTCAGACGCAAAATTCTGTGAACATTTTTCATGATACTATTAAGAAAAAGGTCTTTACAACTTAGCAAATCATATTACTTATATTTATTTTACTATAAGTTAATTTGTTTTTTCTTTTATTCGATTTCTTAGTTTGTATTTCATCTGCAATTCTTTTGCTACATATGTATAACGTTTTTTTCTCTATATTATGTGTTTATTTTATATGTATATTTAAGTTTTTTTTTACTAATATTATATGTTATCCCCTCCCATTAATTGGCTTAGGCTGTCGGGTGTTGTATACTAAATAAATAAATAAATAAATAAATAAATTTGGTAACAGTGCTGGTTACTCTTGGTCGACTATGATCTCACTCAGATCGATTCGTAGACGATATGTTATAAAGTATAGAAACGGCCAGTTTTACATAATAAGGAATAAGTAGTGGACGAAATTGGCGAAATGGAATCGGAGATCTTTGAGTCGAGAGGCAGTAAATTTATGAGTAGTTAGTTAGTTAGTTTAGCAGAACTGGACCTAGGCTCAATAAGCTTTGATTTTAAAAATAATTTTATATGGTGGATATCCTTTAAATAAAGTGTATATGGACAAACCAAGATTTGAGTAACATTTTGAGGGTTTTGGCCAAGACTCCAAAAGGCAACAGAAATCTAGAAAAATTTAAATAATAACAATAGCTACGACGGCTTGGAACTACCGAAATTTGGAAACGATTCATTCGTAAAAATCAACTCCCGGAATTTCACAGATCAGGAATTTGAGGTCATCATGCACTAAAACGTCAAAGACCAATGCTCACACCAAGTATAAATACTGATCAGGGAACCTGATTTCTGGTTTCAGAGTTACTACCGAGGAAGAGTGCAATATGTTTTTCGAAACGTCAGGTAACCAAAACTAACGACATGGCAACCAGCTCGGAAATTGTACAACCATTGACAACTACCACGGAAGTCTGCAGATCCATATCTTCCTTTCCCCTTAAATTTGTCACGTTTAATAACAAATCCTTTATTATATTAAACAATTTATTTTTATGTAATAGTATATTTTGCATAATGTAAGTATAGATTTATTGTTTTTATATTGGGCATACGGCATACATATTCTTCGTTATGTAAATAGAAAAATTTGAAGGAATGGACAAATAAAAAGTGAATAAAAGCCGAGCCAAGAAAAACGTGCATAATAATATTGATTTAAAAATTGGCAAAAACAAACAAATAAAAGCAAAGACAAAACTAAATTTAATAATAACAAAGCAAAACTACAAGCTAAAAATTAAATTTATAAAAAAGAAAATATATGAAACATTTGACACAAGGAAATTGGAATGCTTTGAAACAAAAGCGATAGAATTGAATGATTCATGTTTTTTTTTTTGTAATTTGATAGCTAATAATTATCTGTAAATTATATGAAACAGATATGTATGTTTGTTAATTAAGTCTGAGAATACTTAGTGTCACTGTAAATGTTTGTTTTTTTCTAAAATGTACTCATAATTATAAGAATATGGAAAACAAATGAGAGTAATCAGGTAATATCAATAAAAATAATAATAAATTACCAAAATATTTTATACTTCCAACTATTTGTTCATTGATGTAGATATTTGAAATATTCCGTTACAAAAATACACCTGTTCTACACCATATGAATTGATATTTGTCATAGTTTTGATACGAGACCCTTTATTCCAGAAAACTCCGTCAAACTTTACAAAACTCGCCTAAGTTGTTTTAAAATAATACTAACTTACACTTTTTAGAGCTATCTAGCGCCCAAACTAAGTACATTCATAGACGAGGAAATCATTGCTTTTAATGTGACTTAATTGTATTCTGTTAAAGTGACCATATTTTTCCAATTTCTTATTTATTTTAGATAGATAGTTATTAATCTAATCAAATTTTTCTGTTTTAGAACACTAAACGATAACAAGGAGACTCAGGATAAGCAGAGCAGGGAAGAAAAATTTGACAAAGAAATACCGGTCTATAATTTTGTTAGTTCACCACAAAGTCCACTTACATGGGGTAAGTAGGTATACTGTGTAAAAAATATGAAGGATATTTAAATGAACACGTCGAGAACACTAAGACAACTAATCTGAAAAATACTTATTTGAATAATAATAATAATAATAATAATATCTCTACCCCTCATTCTAATCACAGGGATTAGCCCAGAAGTCGGAGACTTGTGCGGGAGAGGGGACGTCATATTATTATTAAGCAGGCCGCATTTACGCCCAGGAACGACTTACGTTGGTAGGTCCTAACCACTATTCAGTGCAGGAATGAGGGAAACCTGAAAAACCTCATTTATTAGGGGGGTAGTCAAATATCAACCGGTATCAATCTCTCACATTGACCCAAGCCAACATTCTTCCACCCTACCATACCCGCAGAGAGGGTGCCAAACCTCTCCACGAATATAGCTTATATATGGCCTACCGGCAGCTGGGCTCGAACCAACACCGATCTAGTCACCTCGATTCAAGTACTGACGCCTTAAACCGCGCGACCACTGACCGACCAGGTCGAAGAACATTGGTTTTGTGAATCTGTGTTATTGATGTATCACTGAAATTCTGGGGTTCTTTATATCCGGATCTCTGCAACTGTTAGAAACAACAACAAATTTGTATAACAGATTAGTGAATTGTTGACTTTAATTAATGAAATCACCTAAGCTTTATCTCAATGTAATAATAATAGCAGTAGTAGTAGTAGTAGCATCCATTTTGGTTCATTTCAGGTGAGTTCCAGAAGCTGTCCACAAAGCATTGTGTGCAAATACCATCGGAGAAGGTCATGTGGCATCATTATTTCCAAATGACATCTAGCAAATATCTAAACCTGATAGCAGTACTCGTTTTACACAACATTCCTGCCTACATTGTGGATTTCATAGCCGTCTGTCTAGGAAAGAAGCCAATGTAAGTAACCAAGTGTTTTCACTTTACTTAAATGTGTTTTGTTTTACTTAGCTTAATGAGTAAAGAATATCATGCAGAATGTTTTTGTTGAAGGTAATCAAACACAAGTCTCTATATCTGGATCGGTTTTTGAGAAATAAAGACTATAGTATTTAAGACAGAAAATTTTAAACAACCTGTATCTCGAAACGAGACAATTCCGTACCCATGTTTGTATAAACTTTTTTTTAAACATAGAACCTGTCCTCAGATTTTCTTCACATCATTCTGTAACACCCTGTATATTTTAAAAATTTGTAAGTGCTGTGGAATTATTCACGACAATTTGGTACAACTACAAGACCTAGAACTATATTTGCCTTGCCATATATTTATAATCTGGAGAGAAATAAATACTAGCAGTTTCACTGGTTGCCTAAAATTCTTTTTGCATCACTTTCATGCCTTTCCCGGCCCCATATCCATATAGTCCAATGTCCGAAAAACAAGAAGAAAGTTGTTTCATCGACCGTACCACAGAACATTGATGTTCAAAATTACATATTTTTCGAAAATTACAATATTTCACCATCGAATTCATTTACAGGCTGGTCAAAGGGTACCGAAAGATCAACAAGTTCAGCGACGTGCTAGCCTACTTCTGCATGCGCCAGTGGGATTTCAAAAACGGGAACATTCAGGGCCTTTGGAAACGAATGAAAAAGCAAGACAAGGAGCTTTTTGAGTTCGACATGAGCAGCTTCAACTGGGACATGTACTTCTACACCTACACGAGGGGGGCGAGGGTGTATCTACTGAAGGACCCCTTGGACACCATCCCCAAAGGCGCCGTGAAGTACTACAAACTCATGGTAGCGCACTACGCCCTGCTGACTGTACTTTGCATTTTGATGTTCAAGTTGTGGATGCTTGTGCTAGGTTGTTTTTTTGAGCTCTGATTATAAGTGAACGAAATAGAGAATTTTTTTCAAAGACGAACAAATCGGTTCAAAAGTGAACCGTATTTCAGACTTTAAGTGGAATATTATCAAGTATGGGAAGGTAGTTAATAAATTACTTATTTAATCTAATTAAATACGAGTAGTCAAAAGCAGTATAAAATATATTATACATTTTTTAACGTCAGATCGACACAAAATAGAACAAATTTAAATCAAAACAAAACTGAGGACAGTATTTTCTTATTTACTACTACCAAACTATTACTATCTGTTGTTGTATTGTACTGATTGCAACATGTTTTATATCTATATAATGCAGAAAAAAATGTATATAGTCGAATTGTATATAGTTAAGTAATTGTACTATTTGTATTTATGTGGAGTATCCTGTTTACATTTTTATACTTTTTAAGTTTGAATAAAGTGAAAAAAAATCGATCGTAGAACGTTTCTAAAGAAATTTAAAAGTCAAATAATGTGATAATAATGGCAATATGGGTCAGAAAAAGTGCGGTAAAAAAATTACATATTACAATAAAATGGAGCATCAGATCTAAATTATTTATTCAGGTCTTGAGATTATCAATAGAGTCGATATCATGATGGAGATACAGCTTTTTTTAGTTAAAAATCCCTCAGTTGCCCCCTGTAAATAAATAAATACCTAATATTTCCTCTATGCGACATTGGAAACCCACTCTTAGTTTTTCTTTAGTTTTATTGGGTTTTTGCCACACTTCTAACGCCTTGCGCCAAACGGAACAGTCAAGGGTTATTTTTGAAACTAAGTTTGCCTAACCAAAATATCTCACACTGAAAAAAGCAGATAAGTAAAACATAACAAAAATCACATCATTATCGTGCACTTCCGTAATATTGACGTTTCCAAAAACTCTCTGTTTTCGTTTTCAAGATAGTAGTAAAAATATTAAACGTATGTCAAGTTTGATAGTTTAAAATTTGTTTATCTGCTTCCATAGAGATGTTAAATGATTTTTATTTTATTTTTACTTACTTCTTCTTGATACAACTGTAGCCAACAACGATCGATGTTTACTGAACAGTTTGACACACACTTATCTCCGTTCAACAAAATAATCGCGGTCTCTTTTAATTTTCTTTTTGTTACGTTATCTTCATTCTCTAAAATTTTTGCCGAACCCCATTGAATCACATGACCGTTTTCCCAAGCGTGTTCTCAAATTTTGGATTTTTCAAATTCCCGTCTTTTTATATAATTTTTATGTTCCTCAACTCTAACATTCATAGGCCGAGACGTTTCTCCAACATAATGTTTATTGCATTCACAAGGTATACTGTAGATGCAATTTTTTGAATTTTGTAAATCATTTTTTGGACGCGTTTTTGACAAAAATGATCGTAAGGTATTAGTTGTCTGAAAAACTGTTCGAATATTAAATTTATTACCGATTCTTCTTAATAAATTCATTTTCATTTTTTACGGATATTATTATTATATTTACCACATCAATTGTCAATTTAGATCAGATGGGTCTTGCAAAAACAGTAAGAAGTGTTTTAATTTTGTTTTATTTTAATCTCATTTAAAGAAAACAAGTGAGGTACCTTGCAATGGTACAAAAAATCTAAGTTTAATATTGACTTAAGCATTCCATAAATAAGCAAGTAATAAACATAACAACAAAAGAACTACATCAATTAAGAAAACTAAAGCAAAAATTAAAAATCAACTTTAGATGTTCGATATAAGCATCAGTTGTTGTATCTACACGTATATTGCGCAGAGCTTTCTTATTTCAGATGAAGTCACTTTTTTTAAAATATAAGGCGACATTCAATTCCATTCAAAATCAACTTTTTTTCTATTTGAACTACAAATGCTTGCAATAAAATATCGACCTATAATTTAAAAAAGTAACTTCACCCAAAATAAAAAAGCGCTACAATCTATGTGTGAATATTAATGGTGCTGCATATATCGAGCATATATTAAAGTAGATTCTTTCAGTCGTAGTTTTCAGGTTTCTTCATTGATATACTTAATTTTTTTGTTACAATGTTTATTATTTCTCATGGGATATACACATTTTATTATGAAGAATAGAACAAAATTAAAACGGTGCCTGGTGCCTACTGTTTTTGCAAGACCCATCTCATTTAAATTGACGATTGGTGTAATAAACAAAAAATCCCAGTTACCATAAGTGGTTTGTATCTTTTAAACCGTTATAAACACAAGAAGTTAATTGAAAAAAATGAAATGAAAAGTTCTTTCAATATCCATAAAAAAGATGGTATACTTCTGAGAAAACAAAAATTGGAAAGTAGTTTGGTTATGGTTTTGTTCTTATTTACAAGTCTTGGTCAACCCAAACAAACTCTGTTTGGAATATTCATTTTACTGTAGCTGTTTACACAAAAAACTAATTTCTTCGGTTAAATCGATCACCCATACTTTTTATAGTATATTAGACAATGCATTTTTGCACATATTTCTAATGATTTTCAAGAACTTTGAAGAGATATGGCAAATTTCTAAAAGTTTTAATAAAGTTATTCAATTTGCATTAGGTACCCATCAAAAAGAGTTAGGTACCACTTTTTCATAGACATGATAAAACAGGGATTTATAAGAATTTCTAGTATTGTCTACAAGCATAAATTACATGAACAAATCTAAATATTAATCTGTGGTCTGTATCATTTCAGTGTACAGTTATTTTCTACAGTAGGAATTATCATTTTTTGTGTTGATAATATCATAATAAAAAAAATCAATATATAAAAACCTGAAGGGATATTTTACCTATAGAATTGAAATATAATATTGGGATCTGTATACGCTTTTGCATATATCGGTGTCAAAAGATAACCAGTAAGAATAAGTATCAAAATGATAAAAATAGGCATATTTAATATAAAAAATATAATTCCGCTGTAGCGTGCTTTTGTAAAATTTAAAAACTCACCATCTCTTGAAGTTTTCGATTTCCAATTTACTCCAGAATTTTGCATATTAAAAAACAATTTTCTGTTCACCTCACCTAGAAAATTTAAATATTTGTAGATTACGTTTTTAAAAAACAAGGGATTAAAACCTGTACAATGAAATCATCATAGTTTGTTTTTGAAACAGTAAATTTTCACAAATTCTTACATTAATATTTACTATACATATTATTTTTTAATATTTACACAAAATATTCACATCTTTTTTGCTAGCAAAAGATTTCTTGATGTGAGCGGACTACTAGACAAAAAGCAAAAATTCGATAGGCTGCGGCCGATGTCATTTACCGTTTTTCATTTGTCTTAATGTCGGCGTCATGAGATTTCGTTTTCCTTTACTTTTCTACTCATAATTTGATAAATTATCGGTAAATGTCGTGTTTAAATTGTGAATTGTGTCGTTATTTGTGATATATATCGAAGGCTATTGGTAGTGAAGCTTATATGAAGGAGAATCAAAGGTAACAATGTTTTATTTACTTATTATACTCACTTGAGAGCTGTGTTGTGCATTTTCACCGATTGTTTGCACTGTTTTGCCGTCATTAACCACTACTAGACAAGTATTCAACACTAAAATCATAAAATTTTGATTGAATCATAATGGCTTATTGTACCAATAAGTTTTTGAAATACATTCATAATAGAAGTTATACGTTTAAAACATCTCAATGTACCCCTCTGCTGGGTATCCGACGAACTAAATATAGAACGATGATTGGTTGAAATTATTATAAATTTAAAGACGATTTCAAATTTGCCCTATATGTATATACATATTAAATTGATTCATAAGTACGTCTTTCTGTATTAAAAGTTGATCTAATTCTGGGAATATTTCAATTTGGAATACATATACAATTCTTCACACAATTTTCGATTTTGTCAGTTATACTATTATGTATTGTCTATGATGTAAATTGTGTTGCCTATACGCTGCTTATGGCAAGTATATGCAATCCGGCACTGCATGGATTGTACACGTTATACAGGGTGTATCTAAATAATCAGGAACAAATTTAAGGGGTGAATCTTCGCTGAAAATTAAGAGGGGTCTTTTATATATTAACATTTTTGAAAAAAACCTCCCCTCAAAGTATGAGTTATTGGTTATTGTTATTTATTAATTTAGAATGTTTATTGCGTATACAGTGTGTCTCGTTTGACAAGTTAACATATCTCTGGAAATGTGAGAAGGCTGTGAAGTTTCCGCAAGTCATTTTTTTACAATTAGTACCCTGCATGGAGGTTGTTCCGGTTTGACCGGAAATGACCATATATTTATATTTTTAAATAGGACACCCTGTATTTTTCGACATTTTTGGAATCAGCGGATCATTTTACGCATGGTAGGACCAATTTTCTGACACATTTTCTGGATGTAAGTATTTTTTTTAATTTTTAAAAATAAAACTAGAAGGCCGCGGCTGGCAAAAGTTGTTTTCTTCTTTGTTTGTAATTATGGGAAAAATTCTAAATTCGAATATTTTTGTACATTTTTTTAGTTATTACTACCAAAAATTTCGATTTATTGCATTTCCTTTAAAACTCATTTTTTTCAAATGCAAAGAGGGTGGGCCCTATTGATTTTTTAATAAAGGATTTTTTTCTGAATTTTGTGGTCAACAATTTTTAAAATCCGTCAAAAAAGAAAACAATTTCTTTCAGTCGCGGCCTTCTAGTTTTATTTTTAAAAATTAAAAAAATCACTTACATCCAGAAATTGTTTCAGAAAATTGGTCCTACCACACGTAAAATGATCCCCTGGTTCCAAAAATGTAAAAAAATACAGGGTGTCCCATTTAAAAATATAAATTTCCGGTCATTTCCGGCCAAACCAGAAATGTCATGAAATCCGACATGACCTCAATGAATTCATGGCACCATCTAGTATAAACCCACCCAATTTCAGCAGTCATAAAAAAGTTACAGCGTCTTCCCACTTTCCGTTGTCACCCGGTATATATCATTATATCTAGTTGAAGAAAGAAACGTATAACGCATTATATTATAATATAGTCGTGGGAAATAGTTATCAATTATATAAGAGAGTCAACAAGCCTTTAATCTACGAAAATTCTGCGCATTCGAGGCGCAGCATTGAGTTATATTTTTTCAAGAGGATTAAAGGCTGGTTAATTTCCCGAATGTAATTCAACGTTTTGCAACCTCGCTAATTAACAAATTAATAACTCTTCTCCCGGAATCGTTAGAAAATCAGATTTTTTTTGCAATAATTCTGGGATCAATTGAACAATAAACAATTATATTTGCAAAAATCTTGTGCCGATGGTTCGCCTTAAAAAGACAGAAATCCCGGAAAAAATTTCAGGTCTCTAGTGATTCCGGGAGTAGAGTTATTAATTTGTTAATTAGCCAGGTTGCAAAAATAGAAAAATAAACAATTTCGTGCAACAACCTTGTGCCGATGGTTCTCCCAAAGATCCCAGAGTTATTGCAAAAAAATCTGGTTCTCTAACGATTCCGGGAGTAGAGTTATTAATTTGTTAATTAGCGAGGTTGCAACAATCGAACAATAAACAATTATATTTGAAAAAATCTTGTGCCGATGGTTTACCTTAATAAGCCAGAAATCCTGGAAAAAATTCCGGTTCTCTAGTGATTTCGGGGGTGGAGTTTTTAATTTGTTAATTAGCCCAGTTACAACGATTTAGCAATAAATAATAAAGCTAACAGCAAAGTGATAAAGAGGGACCTCGAAAACCCCCGAGAGAACATTTTCCAGACATTTTCGTTGAATCGTGTGTGACATTTGCCATATGTTCAACAAAAATGGGTCATTTGTTAAATAAAAAATTAAAAATTTGCGAGCGTACAGAGGTTAGATGTACCTTTTGTTATAAAAAATTCGCTGAATATTTTGCAGAAAACCGCATCTCAATCGGACCTCTTCGCAAAAAGTTACAAGTGCAATGCTAATTTGACGCGACTAGTACACACAATATGTAGGCATCAATTCAATTTCGAGTTTTCAAAAGTGGCTGGATTTCTTATGGGCTCCCTGATCCAGAAAGTTTTACCGAACATGGAATGAGGCGTTCTTTGGCCTTACTGGCCAATACTAGGGGTGATATTACCACTTGCGAAGTGTCATGGTGGTTGAAAATCGACTACGGTAGCGGAAATCTATATTGAAGATTCACTATTCAGCAAGATGGTAATTGCTGAAAAAATCCAGGTCCTACCTGGCGAAATTGTGGGCCCCTCCAGTCTTTCAGAAACTCCTTATCGAGTGAATTTAAATAATCCCAGTCAAAATGACAAGATCCTTCTTGAGATAAAGGTTAATGTTAATAATAATAATTATAAATAAAATGCTATAAAATCGAAGCGTAGTATTATAAGTTCTAATCCACTAGTGTGTTAAAAAGCCTTTAATCCACGGAAAATAGGCGTATTAAACCTTTTTAATACAGTGGTCGTGGATAAACACCATTTATTTATCTACGTGTTCAGTGTTTTCTACAAATCGCCCAACGTCGATGATTTGGTTTTGCGGGGCATAAACGTTAATTTTATTTTAATTTAACGGCTTGTTCGCGGTTGATTTCACGATTTCTATGGCAGATACATGTCGAGTCAAGCCAAACCGAGTAACGTCTACATTTTTCGTACGCAAACTATTATTAGTTGGTCACTCGAAGCCGATAATCACTGCTTTCGAAAATGGTTATTTAAAAGTAATTATTCGCTGACCTGCCGCCCTGAACGGCTAATGCAAAGATAAACGGGGAAAAGGTTTGGGCATTGGCGATTTTTTCCAGAATCACTTTCCCACACGCCGAACTTTGCCTAATAATTAAATTCAGCAAGCAATAGATAATATAAATGCCTAAGTGTTTTCCTACTTCCAAATGTATATTCACTGTTTTCTTACAAGGCGATATCAGGCAACGTAATTTTCGATATTTGGTCGCGTTAAAAACAATTATTTTTTGCAATTTAGTGCAATATATAATGCAAACTTTTAGTGTAATATATAGTTTTATTACTATCAGTTGCAGTTTCTTAAATATTTTGATGAAAATATTGTGAATTATTCATTTGTTCGTATGACGTAAGTCGTCTGAATTCTTGTCGCGAGTATACACACTAGTGTAGATATGAAATCCACCAATCACAGTTCGTGTTAAAGAATTAATTAGGTAAATGCAATTTTTAAATTTATAATTTGAGCTTGTGTAATTGTCAAATTAGCATCCCTAACCTCTTCACTTTACAATTTACCGAAATTTTTATTAAAAGTTATTAATATTTAAGATGCAAATCATTTTCCGAGCATTTTAAAAATATTTTCAAGACAGATAAGCATAAAATAATTACGAATTCAAAGTGTGCACGGATATCTGAATTTTGTTGAAATACTGTACCCCTGTACCTATTATATTTTTGACGCAAGATGGGACAAAATGCAATTTTCTTTTGATTTTATTAAACTGCGTTCACGGTTTTTCGTATTCTATGTTTTAAGGTGGCGCATAATAATATTGAAGGAAATATCTGAAATCGAAATAAACTGTGCAAATTATGTTTGATCATAGTTCGATGCTGAAATTATCTAAATATTGGAAAATTGATACAAGAAATTTATTCGCGCATTATTAGTGGCATCTTGCCTTACTTTTTTTTTAACTTGTCTTGATTTAATAAGATAAGGCAAGACCAAGATAATTGATGCTGTCGTGGAGGCAATGGAGAATGGAAATTATGCGGGATTAATTTTATGCGACTTAAGTAAAGCATTTGACACCATTAGTCATGAGATACTGCTTGACAGGCTGACATATCACTATGGCTTTGATGATCAAGGGGTAAAACTAATTAAGTCATATCTTAATAATAGAAGACAATATACATCAGCGAATGGCATTGATTCAGACTGGAGGAATATCAAGATTGGGGTACCGCAGGGGTCCGTCCTGGGACCTGTACTCTTTCTAATTTATGTAAATGAGTTGGGGGATGCAGTGTGGGGACAGTTCGCTTTCTAATGAATGGCTTACACTTAAACAACTCAAAGACCCATCATGTATTTCTTTCTCATAGACAGCTAGACAACAGTGATGTAACATGATCGGTGAGGTTTCTAGGAGTATTTCTGGATACTAAATTGACCTGGGAAGGTCATGTTGATTATTTGGCCAACAAACTCAATAAGAACATCTTTGTAATCAGATCGCTGGCTAATCAAGTTGCCAGTGATGTCTTATTAACAACATATTATGCACTTTTTAATTCGAATGTAAATTATGGTCTTTTGTGCTGAGGGTCACTCGTCTCACGCGGATAGGATTTTTGAACTGCAACGTGAGGTAATTAGAATTATTTTTAATTTAGGATTTAGAGATGATGTTAAGCCAGAATTTAAAAAGTTAGAAATTATGACTGTTCCTTGAATGTACATTTTCCAGTGTCTAAAGTATGTAAAACTAAATATTAATCTGTATAGCACAAATGAAGCGTTACATACTTATGAAACTAGAAATGATAATCACATAAGACCAAATTATTATAGATTAAATTTTAGCCGTAATGGTAAAAACTATTATGGTCTTATATTTTTTAATTTATTGCCAGCAAGGGTGAGAGAATTGGGTACTAATATGTTTCTAAAAGAAATTAAATGTTTTTTAATACATAATGCGTTTTATTCTATTGATGAGTTTTTAACATGTGATAATATAGAAGATTACTTCCAGGTATAGGTAACGTGTAATAGCTGTATGTATAAGGTTTTTTTAAATGATGTTTGTATATTGATTGTTCTAATTATATTGTTTTAATTAATGTTTATAACGTGTTACTGTGTTTTTAATATAGGAAAAATGTGATAAATAATATTGCAAGTCTGTGATAGTGTTGGTTTTAAACACAGTTATGAATTTTACAGTATAAATATTTTTATTGTTGACAGATAAAATTTCAATTAGATTTGTATTACATCTGACGAATGTAAAACAATGTATGTTGTTGCAGACAGAATAAAGTTCTATTCTATTCTATTCTATTCTATTCAAGATTTAAACAAAGTTTTGCGACACTCCTACCCGTTCCGTAGCACGTATTTACATCTATTTCGTTTTGACAATTTTTATCTTGAAAATATTATTTCATTTTAGATCACAGGTTGCTTCATGAAAATTGTTTATTTTCACGTTCTGGATTACCTCTTGGAAAAAGGTACTTATTTAGAAAATTGATGTTTTTTAGTAGAAGTGTCTACCAGCGCATCCGCCATTATTGACAGTGCAATGAATGTAGATTATTCAAGATACTCAAACCAACGATTCAGAACTGTAATATCCTATGTTTTTACAACCAAAAAAGCTACAACAACGATGTAGCGGTCATAATATAATTAAATTTTTTGTCCTATAATGTTTGAACAAGTATCTATAATTGCGAATTTATTAAGAATCTAAAGTATACGCACAGTTAATATTTGAATACACTTCAGTTGCATGATACGTGCTCTTAAGGGTCTAATTTAGCATATTAAAATTTATAACCTAAAATAATCTATGGAACAACGGTAGTAGGTAGTTGCATCTAATATTAATCTATCAAGAAACTGTAGTATACAGGCTGTATCACATAAGAGGGCCACTCCCATGTATCTCGCTTAATATGCGAAACACGTCAAAAATCTTTAATTGTTTTTTGTTGCATTTTTGGAGGCCTTTATGCTCGTAAAAATTTGAGATCCATGGCCAACTTTATGAGTAATAACAAAAAAAACCTGTAAAGTGCCCAAACTTTAAGGCTGTCTAACTTTTTTATTTTAAGAGATAAAGAAAACTTATTGGTAATAAATTTTTATTGCAAAATTGATACCTTTTTTCAATTTTAGTTAAAAAAAATGTACCTAAATATTTTCGTGTTGGGAGCTAAAATGTATTTTGAAAAACTAAGATCAAAATACACTTTCATCCGATGGCACATACCTTACGGAATTAATTTATACCTTTAACGGCTTAAAAATACAATTCATTAAGGTTGTTTAGCTTACAGTAATTGCAATATGGAAATGTACCTACTTAGAAACTAAAGTGTGGTCTAAAAAACTAAGATTGCAATAGACTCTGATGTGATAGTTCATGCCTTTAAGAAGCTAATTTAACTTATTTTGGCATGGAACAACCTCCCGAAGTAATATGGATTTATTGAGAAAATATAGTGTATTTAAAAAAATATAGTATTGAAATACACTTAATCACATTGAGCACGCCTTGTAGAACTAATTTAAAAACTTTAGAAACTAAAGTGCATTATGAACAACTAAAATTTAAATACAGTTTAGTCTGATAGTACATGGCCCTTAAGGAGCTAATTTAACTTATTGAGTTTTTGACGTTCAAGAATGTATGCAATAATCTCCTGAAGTTATAATGGATTTCCAAGTTAATACTAAAGTGAACTAAGATAAAAAACATTTTAGTTTAGTAATTAAAATTGGAAAACACTATAATTCCTAGAAATACTAAAGTAGAACTTTGAGTGCACTTTAGTTCACTGTAACTCGGATCTTCTTTTTTTTTCTCATGAGGCCGTGTTCGGGACTATATTGAGGGCTCCCTATAAACCGTGTCCCCTATGTTTTTGCCGGGCCGAACCCGTCCTATGCGGTGCTATTAGAATGTCCGTACATAGCCTTTTACTATGGGTGGGGACCGCGATAGTGGGGCCCTGGTAAACACGGTGCGCTATGCCATAGTCAATCTAAACAAATCAGTTGTTATTTTCTAACCGCGAAGGCGTCCGGCGTCAGCTGCGATCATGCCGCATGAGAACGTGGTCAAACTGCCGCTTGAACTCACCCATGTTTGATAATACTCGTTCGTTTGGACTATGGTCTCCGATGTTTACGCACGACAGTTAGATGTAACTATACTTCCGAAGGTTCTCTCACCACACACCGATGCCAGTTTTAAAGCCAGTTTATAGTATTAGGTGCCAGTTCTATTAATTTTTAAGGTTCGCTTTGCCCCTCGTCACACTTTTCGCTAGGATATCTGCTTTTACATGAAGGTTCGTATCTAGTTACACACACACACCCACTATTCTATTGCAATTGTTATCAATGTCGACCGCTGCCAGTGTGGAGCGCAAGCAGGTTGCTTTAATTTTACAGAAAATTGTCTCTAAGAATGAAATAGTGACTCGGGAAGTCCCAGAAATTAAATGTACAATAATTTTCTTTGTCTCTCCTATGTTCATAAATTGGTTAAGCATCATTTTTAGCCTGAAAAAGATTGTGTAAATAAGTATTAAAAAAAGGTCCTATCACGTTTTATAAAAGTAGAGAAATTTAATGGAGCAAACAATAATTAGTTGCAAAAAATAGGAAATATGCGAAAAAATAAAAAACATATATCTATAATGTCAGGAAGTACAATTTATTATAAGAATGGTACTCCCTCAAAACAGTATTTCAACTACTGGAAATTCTTAGTAGAAATTTTATTTTATAGGTAACTGAAAACAATTAAGAACTAATATTAAAAGTTGAAACTAGATTTCATTATGAATACGTCAGCAGTTCAAAACAAATCGCGGTTTTAAAGAGTGCCATTATTATTGCAATATATTGTACATACAACATAATAAAAAGATATACAAGGTGTCCGGGAAAATGTGGGAAATCTCTCGGGTGCAGATAGAACATGAAAAATAAGAGAACAAGTTCCTAAAATAATTTTCCTACAGGCTCTTCCTACGAAGATATGTCCCTGGAGAACGCAGCTGGAAATCGGTTTTTCTTTAATAACTTTTAAAGTACTCAATATAATTTAATGAAAATTTAATGTGATGGACACTAGTAAGGATCTCTTAAAATAGTGTTATTGAAACATATTTAGCTTTTTCAGTTTACCAGAGGCGGGCTAAGCTTTACAACTTAATGCCTAAATTTTTAACACCCTGTATGATAAAGACTTTAAAATAATAAATCTGGGTAGCTTCAACCTTAGACTAAAAATAGTTATTCTTGTTTATTGTCGACAAAATGAACCGTTTACAAGTAAAAGAATAATAAATGAATTCATGTTTTATTTTAAATAAAAAAGGCCATGATTTCTGTTTTCTTCTCGATACGATACGAAAATCATTCACACAACTGAAAAGTTTCATTTTAAGATGTTTAATCTGAAAAAATACAAAATTTAAAAAAACGCAGTTGTGTCCCAAGAAGCACCTTAACGAAATTATTGAAAAACTTCATAAAAGGGTTCAGCATGCGAATATAGGTCGAACTTTTTCTCGTAAATGATCTTCTTGTCATTATTATTAGATGCGCTTAGATTCGTTCAACTTTCATCTTTGTCTTTAAACTTTGATTTTGGGTTAAAAAAAGTTACAAGTAAAATTTAAAATAAATATCTACAGTTTGGACCGAGGTTATAACATAATCGACCAACACTCGCTTTTCAATTTTAACTCCTTTAATATAAAACAAAAATTTGAAGTTAATATTAATAACTAGTGAACACTAGAGGCACAAGCACTACACATTTTTTTACTTCACATAATATATACATATCGCAAGATCTTGTTGCCAATTATTACCTATATTTGGTAGCAACACTTTTTCCTTGTGTAATGTTGGTCACAAAATGGCTAAATATCTGGCTACTGTTATACAATTTTTATTTGGCGCAATTTCAAGCCTTCTAGCCATAAGTAAGTTGTATTTAACCGTTAATAAGTATAGTATACTTCAACTAAAGTCAAATCAAGTGAAAGAAAATATGTACCTATTGAATGTAAGAAGGTGCTCCATTGTTTTAGCAAAACATCGACTTATGGTCATGTTAAGAAAATAATTTTTATTATACTTGATACGTGATATTGTAACACTAACAAACAATATTCCAACGATAATGTAGATTATCTTAGCAAAAGTTTTTTATTTGTTGGATTTTCCTTAGTGAAAATACTTAAATCAAACCCACAAGTGTTGTCCAGGACTATATTATATCTAAAATGTCACACTATTATGCAAATAGTCTATTTTTTTAAATTTCATTACCACTGAATGGGTCTAATTTGGTGATCTTACGACCTGTTCTAGATACATTTGTAAAATCTAGTGGTTATCACCGTATTACAATTTCAAATGCACTGAACTCATTGGGAGAGCAAAAAACGCTCATAATTTTCAAATGCCAGAGCAAAAATGAGTTTTCATTTTAATGAGAAGATCTATTTTTGAAATTTTAATTTCAATTTGTATGTATGCATTTTGGTGGTGTTTTTTTAGGTATAGAAATCTCGAAAAATTAAACAGGTAGAACAAAAGTAATATTAAAAATAAAAGTATTGATGTTTTGTTTATCCACTTTTACTATTTAAATGCTCCTCAAATAATATAATAACTTTTAAATTAAATTTGTATGACACACATGTATGTAGCAACAATATTTACATCTTCAGTTGAATTTAAAAAAATACGTATTTTGAAAGATTTCTGTATTTAAAAATTTGTTGATTAGACTGCTTTTGGTCTATATACAGTATGCGCCAAAAGTATGGAATAAATTCAATAAAAACGAAACAATTATTTTTTGGGAAAAATCCTCGAACAGGTCGATTTTTAATTTAAAAAATACATATTTTAGTGTAAAATGCGATTTTCAAATGTCATTTGTTTTCGAGTAATGACGTCATCGATTTTTTTTTAAATGGCAATACCATATTTTTTTCCTTGATTCTGAAAGATCGTTTAATTCTCTATCAGACAGTACTAAAATTTTGCCCTCTTACATAGGAAAGTTTTCGAGTAAATGACGATTGAATGTTAGAAAACGTAAATCAATTAAAATAAAGCAAAAACGTTATCAAGTTTAGTTTTTCGAATTCCATAGTTCTTTTATGGATCACGTAGGTGAAAATCTTTGCAAAGTGTCATTGTCACACCGACTTTCTAATAAGTATTGTAAGCGACATAGAAATTATTATTCAATTTAAAGTATTATGGCACATTTAACTGTTACTCAAAGAATTGAAATTTTAATTCTTATCGGATGCGGAAATATGACTAGAACTCAGCAGGAAGTTTGCAATTTATTTAATGAAAAATATCCAGATCGCCCTATCAGCCAATCAACAGTCAGTAAGGTAGAGTCTAAATTTAGAGAAACTGGAAATGTTGTAAATATTCCAAAACCAACAATATGGTGGATAATCCTCATAATTCTTCACGATTGGTTGCATTAAACAATGACACTAGTCAGAGCACAGTGCTACGTATCTTGAGGAAGGAAAAATATCATCCCTACAAAATTCAACTTGTGCAGGAACTCAATGAAGATGATCCCGATCGCCGCTTACACTTTTGCGAAATTCTAATGGATTTATGTCAAGGAAATAGAAATTTACACCGGCAAATACTTTTTTCAGATGAGGCCACATTTTGTCTGAATGGTGCAGTAAACCGTCAAACTTGCAGATATTGGAGTCGGGAAAATCCTCATTGGATGGCAGAGGCACATACTGAACACCCTCAGAAATTAAATGTGTGGGCTGGAATAGTCGACGACAGAATAGTAGGGCCTTTCTTCTTTGAAGGAACCCTTACAGGACAAAGATATTTAGAGTTTCTAGAAAATGACCTTGTTCCAGCTCTTGCAGTAAATTTTCCTAACGATAATGACCCTGACATTCCTGACGATACCATATGGTTTCAGCAAGACGGTGCACCTCCGTACTATGCGCGCCCTGTACGTGATTTTTTGGACAACTGTTTTCCTGGGAGGTGGATCGGCAGACGCGGACCGATAGAATGGCCTGCAAGATCGCCAGATCTTACACCTCTTGACTATTTTTTATGGGGATACTTGAAGTCAAAAGTGTACATTAATAAACCACGTAATTTAGAAGAACTTCAAAATCGCATTCGGGACGAAATACGCAGAATTACCCCAGAAATCATTCATAATGTGCAAGAAGAATTTCTTCACAGACTTGCGCATTGTCAAAAAGTTGGTGGATGGCAATTCGAACATTTAATTTAAGTATAAAATTTAATCAATTGTATTTTATTTTACATACCTCAGAATTGTTACTTTTTTATGGATAAAATTTACGTTTTCTAACATTCAATCGTCATTTACTCGAAAACTTTCCTATGTAAGAGGGCAAAATTTTAGTACTGTCTGATAGAGAATTAAACGATCTTTCAGAATCAAGGAAAAAAATATGGTGTTGCCATTTAAAAAAAAATCGATGACGATTTCAAATGACATTTGAAAATCGCATTTTACGCTAAAATATGTATTTTTTAAATTAAAAATCGATCTGTTCTAGGATTTTTCCCAAAAAATAATTGTTTCGTTTTTATTGAATTTATTCCATACTTTTGGCGCATACTGTATATTCGCTTTACTTCTGTACCTTTGAATATTCGCAGGTGGTATGAGATAACATTTCTGTTATTTGCTAAATTCTATATTATTCAGTTCTTAAATTTCCAAAATTACTTGGATTTGTAGAAAAACTATTTCAAGAATACTGCGTCCTTAAGTACCTATATTTTTATGAAAAGAGGTCATTAGAGGGTTCAGATATGAAGGTCCCACCATACTTTTTCTGTTAAATACATATTGTAATTCATGATATTTTTCTATTAGAAAACCAAAAACTATAAGAAATATAATATGTAATTTTAAATTCTTTCAAAAGTAGTGTCCCATGGTATCCTTTGCTATTTGAAAAATAACAAAATGTAAAGTCATTTGTCACAGAAATGAAACAACAAACTGGCCCATGATTTGTTGCTTCATATAAAAAGGAAGCAATCAATGCTCGTTCATCGAGATGCTAGATATAAATTTCTTTGTTTCACGGAATTTATCATTAATTGATGAGATGGGGGACGTTTAGGTTCCAATGGAGGACGAATTGTTCTGATTAAGTATGACTATAAATTACAGATGCGATTTGACGATAATTTTGAGACATAAAAGATTAGATAATGTAATATTTGAATTACAGTCTTAGTTACTTATCGCATAAAAGAATTAGGATTTTTTATCTATTTATCTATTCTATTTTATATCTAATATCCTGTAGACCTGAGAAGATATATTAATTGCTTAATATGCAGTACACGTAAAAAAATTATTAATTATTAAGATTTTGACTATTATACTTACATTCTGATTTGGTAATATGAAACAGATATTAAATAATTTCAGTGTGATAAAAACATATATATTTTATGGTATAAACTAATCTAAAGAATCTGTCAATTAGCTATATCACATACCAAATTTAGTTATTCCAAGTTAAAGTAATTCAGAAATATTATTTTTTTTTCGAAATATTTGGCCCCAGTTTAAAGGCCTGTAACGGAACACCCTGTATATCCAGCAATTGGAGTACTCAACGACATTAGATTACCTAGCTTCAGTTATGATGAATAATTAGATAAGGAAAAACATAAAAGTAATTATATAAAACTTGTCAAATTTTTAAGATTTTAGTACTTTTCGGGAAAATTTAACAAACTGTCTAAATAAATACATAAGATGAATTACACTTTCAAAATTATTTATTTTCATAAAAATAATATTTCGAGATCATTTAGTATATGTATACTACATTATTTGAATCGTTAATTTTCTTTGACCATGGAAAAATTTGAGAAATAAAAATATGCTAGTCTTGATCTTGATATGCCATTTCGTTGCATCTAATACGAACAGAGCAAAAAATTATTAATCAAATCATTATCTTAGACAAATATAAATCTTATACTTTAGAGATAACGTCTATCTCATCTTTATTATAATATGAAGCAGCTGGAGATGAGGTGAAAATAAAATATTTATTTTAACAATATGCGGGACTATACCCCAAAATGCTAGTGATAAGAATTCGGCACGTTTGTTTTTGTGACAATGCAGTGAATTTTTTAAATCGCACGGACTGTGTTTTTGGGAAAACCTTAAGCTCTTGGGTAAACATTTCTGTAGAATTGTTTGTATACCTGTTATATTAATAGGTATATTTTATATACTGGTATATTCCATGTAATGCATGTTTCTTTGGGGTAAGTCTATATAAAAGTTTTATATAAACGACAGAAGTTTATTTGGTCACAAACGTTTTGATTTAGCCTATTTTTGATATAGATGGTAATAAACAAATCTTAAGCATGTTTTACGTCTTAATGTCGCTTGTCGTGTCCAATTTAATTTTCTTAAAGTTCAGTGTTTAGAGCTTGAGGATGGGAACTTGTAACTTAAATTACTGACTACTAATGCACAAAGCAAAAAAAAAACATTAACGTTTCATCATATTTTCCATGTAACTCATGTTTCTTTGGAGTAAGTCTATATAAAAGTTTTATAAACGACAAAAGTTTATTAGGTCGCAAACGTTTTCATTTGGACTATTTTTAATATACATAATAATAAACATATTTTTGGCATGTTTTACGCGTTACGTCTTAATGTCGCTTGTCGCATCCAACTTAATTTTTTCAAATTTCAGTGTGTTAAGGGTGGGAACCTGTAACTTAAATTACAGACTACTAATACATAAAGCAAAAAAAAAAATTAACGCTTCATCATATTTTCCATGTAACCCGTGTTTCTATGGGGTACGTCTATATAAAAGTTTTATATAAATGACAAAAGTTTATTGAGTCACAAACGCTTTGATTTAGATAACTTTTGATATAGATAATAATATATATACTATATATTACACTATTAACAACCGTATAGTGTATAACGTTTTTCACACAATCGCATTTATGAAATAAAATAATAAAAAAAATTATTTTGATTGCTGAAATGGCGTGGCCTATCTAGCGTGTTTTGAATTTATTTTGTTGGAAACCAAAAAAACAATTTGAAATTTGAACAATTTTGTGTTTTGTTGTCAAAACTGTGCTTATAATGGCTGATAGAGACGATTCAAAGGTAGATTCGGACATTGAAGAATCGCATCAAATAGGAAATGGTTGAATGAGAAGAAAGCGGAGATATCTGAAAAAACTTTGCTGGCTTATTTTGTTCAGAGAAATTTAAGATTGAAGTCTCCGGGAAGCTTATGGGCAGAGTACTCTATGCTTAAAAGTATGATCAACTTAAATAATGGTGTCGATATATCGCACTTTAAGAAGTTAGTAGCATTTCTAAAGAAGACAAATATTGGACATTATGCGAAAAAATCAAAGGTATTTACCAGAGAAGAGATGAACAAATTCCTGCTGGACGCCTCCGATGAAACCTATATTATGATGAAAGCAGTGCTGATAATGGGAGTCGCTAGGGCTCTCAGGCGTGATGAACTTATGAAGATGACAGTTGATGACATTACGGATGAAGGTTCAGTTGTCATTTTTAAAGTGCCTGATATCAAAACACATATTAGTCGAATTTTCACAATCACTGACAAGGCCAATGAAAAAGTCTCTTTTTTGACGATTTTGCGAAAATATACAGGCTTAAGACCTAAGGAGACTAACTCTCGTCGATTTTTCTATTCAGTTCGTCAGGGAAAATGTGTAAATCGACTTATGGGTATAAATACATTGGGACAAATACCACAACAAATTGCCGAATATTTAAAACTGTAATATCCAAAATGCTATACTGGACATGCTTTTAGAAGGACGTCGGCGACTTTGTTAGCAAATACTGGAGTTGATATTATGGTACTCAAACGTCATGGGGGCTGGACGTTTTATGTATTATTTGACTAACAGAAAATGTAATTTTAGGTCTTCTGGTGTCGCTGAAGAATATGTTGCAGTCTTTAACAAAGAAAATAGAGTTTGCTGATAAGATTTAACATACCAACAGCGGCAGTGACAATGAATTTGACTCCATTCCAGTGTTTGAAGACAAAATTCAATTACTGTAAAAGCAATAGATAAAAACAAGGGAAAAACTATTACCTTTAAGAATTGTACAAATTGTACCTTTAATTTTTACAATAAATGAGCCCAGCATTTGTTGGTGAAAAGAATTACTGATTTTTACTTACCGCATTAATGCTGTTATGAACTCAAACAACACTATTATTTTTTTGATTTCTATGGAAACAAACCACAGTGTTGTATATTCAACTTACAGAATGTGTCAACAATGGCAGTAAGTGTATATTTCAGAATGATTGTGCGAAAAGAGTGTGTGACTTAATTTTATTAAATTTTAGTGTTTAAAGCTTAAGGATAAGAAACTTGTAACTTAAATTATAGACTACTAATGCACAAAGCAAAAAAAATCATTAACTTTTTTTAAAAATCATTTCCTTATTTCCTCAATTGTGTGTAAGTCGACGGTAAACAAAGGAATACATTTTTATTTATTATTATAATAAGTGTTTTCAATGTGCAAAAATAATTGAAATTTCATTTAATAACGATAGTAAAAGAAACCTAAATCTTTATCTTCGCAATTAAAGAAATAAAAGAAAGCCACAGTGCCTACGTACTTTCAAACCTTAGCCTGCAAACGTTTTATAATCATTTTTAACGTCGCCTAGGGATAGGTTTCTACTGGGTGTGTATTTGCCGATGAAAAATTATTTCTACAATAAGGTTTTGTATTGAGACAAAACAATTATAACGTTATTGACAAGTGTATACATACGTCAGTCCGCAATTCGATGTTGAGGCATACGTTTATTGTTACGGCCGCGGTTGCGGTTAGTCATTGAATAAAAATACGAAGAGAAAGTGATGAAATTAACATCAAAGGATCGCAAACTGAAAGCGAAATGGAGCAAAGAGACTCGTTAGGGAATATTCTCACGTAATTTCTGAATTGAGAGGTGCGGGCGGAATATGGGTTCACAAAAAATCAATCATAGAAGTAACAAAATTTGGTTGTAGATACTTGGAGATTTTGAATGTTTAAGAAGGTCAAGATCTTTTCGATTGTTGACTCATATTCACTTGGGTGTTGACAATAAAGCAATATTTAATGGATTCCATAGACTTGTGTACACTGAATGTATTCAAAGAATATTTATATTATTCATAAAAAAAATACTAAGTGATTATGTTTATTTTTGCTAAACAGTCAGTATTTTTTGAACAATTAAAAGTCCTATTCTCATAAAATAGTGTTGTCTACAAAGATTTAGTACTCACATGCTCTCTAACTACTATCTATATTGTGAGCAGGTTATTTTCAAGTATAACGCATAAAGGTTTTAAAATTAGGGCTGATTTAGACATTGTTGAGCGTATCTTTCAAGCAGTAGAAATTTTATTTGCAGTGAAATATTTGTAAAAGAAAACTTATGTCAGAAACATGTTTATCTTCTTTATTTGTGGTTTTGAATATAACGAATTATTTGTAATTAAAGTTTATAAAAAGAAACATATTCAATAAACTTTTTACGTAGAACTGTTATGTATTGGCAATAACTTGCAATTTCTAAGTTGCTTAATCCAGTTACCAATAATATCAAATACGTACTTAATTATAGTTAATTATAATAATAATAATTACGACAGTAATAATATTAATAAGTAGAATATGTGACAAAAGAAAGAAAAATGATAGTGATAATAATAATAAATTTTATTTGTAATATATAAAGTTATCGTATTTTTTTAGATTAGATTAAATACATTTTTTATTACACCTGTGATGCTGATTTGATCTTTATATCATTGTTCTTTTACTCATGGTATTTGGATTATAATCTAAAATGAGGGGAACTGATAGTTTGAATTTATAATTTCGTTATAAATTTTAAAATTGGTTCATCTGTCTCATCTGATATTAATCAGTCGAAAGAACTTTCCGAAAAATCATTTTCAATTATTTGACGCCTTGTAGCTCCTCTAATTTTGAGTTTTTGGAGAAACAGCAATTTATTCGTGACTCCCTGAATATCGTCACATCATTTCCAGATTTAAATATTTTCGGAATCTAAATTTGTTTACTTTACAAAACTCAATTACGTTCATGTCACTCTCACTCTACCATTTAACATATACAGGGTGGTCCGAATTTTATTCAGGAAACTTAGAGGACGATTTATTTTGTAATGTTTTTTCGCAGTAGGCCTAATCCACTCTCTTTGTAAACATGAACAGTTTAAATTGCACTTATTTTAAGCATAAACACAAATATTATGGTACAATTAAAATTACGGTTGAAACGTCTGCTACAAGAAAATTTAATTGGTTTAATGAATAACGATTGTTAGGAATAAAATACATGATATCTTTTCATCGTATTTTGTGTATTAAAATAATTGGAAGTTAATTAGTTAGAATTTTATACTTCATATTTTAAGAAACACACTAAAGACTAAATTTTGTCGTTATCGATTACATGAAAATCTAATGCAATTTTTGACAGTTTCAATACGAACCTACATTCAAAATAATTATTTGTAATTTTACTTGTAAAATAAAAAGGTTATATTTATCCATTATTTTATCAGTAATTTCACAAAAATCTTGTCGTTTTACAATTGTATTGTATTTGTAAATTTCCTATGCGATGTTATAGTAATTTGTACATTTTCAGTGTATTTTTTTTTGTACTTTTACAATATTTTTTTATTTTGCTTTCCTAAAAATATATAAATCAGTATTCATCTTGACCATAAACGAAAAACCAACTAAACATATTTAAATACAGAGTATAATTATTTGTTATAAATTTTGTCATCCAAAATACCAAACTAATTGCCTAACTGTATATTAGCTAAACCTTTTTGCACAATTAAATATTGAAGTACTAAGTATATTAATATCGTTCGTTACAAACTAAGACCACAGTATATTTAGTTGATAATTTATCTGCCCTGAAGGTTGGTTTCCTATATAAAATTCGGACCACTCTGTATATGTTTTTTCGATGAAAATTAGTCTCTGTGTACTAGACGTGTACAGAATAGTTGTACGTTATTAATATCAGTCAATTCGAGTTTTCCTCGGCGTATTTCAAGTTAAATTTACGGCGCTGACCTCTGATCGAAACGTGTAGCAGTTTATAGTAAACATTTTTCTCAGTCAGTAAAGACGCCTCGTGTCTCAAATAGATAATGATAGATAACACTATCTAAAGTATGTTTATATTTGTTTAACTTTAATAAATCAGGCAGGGCCAACTCCCAAAGATACGATCTTACAGAAATAACAACCACCTCGGCGCTAAAATCCCCGTTTCTGTTTCAGATTGATAAGTCATCGTCAGTTCGTCGAAGTTCTGCAATTTTTCACTCGAAGGTGAACTAAGGTTCGAAGGACACTCAGAGTCGCGTACGGTTAGAAATAACAACGAGCAAAACGGTTGTGATTCGGTTAAAAAAAAACATATCGCGGAATTGTGGAAAACGCGCGAATTACCGTGACTAGGACCCATTAGAAAAAAATCCGGAGGACACTGTTTTGGCGCTGATAGGAGGAAGAAAGAGACATTTTCATGGTTTTCATGGTAAGTACTAGATATATTTTTTATAACATACAGGATGTTCCTTAAGTAGAAGCCAGACATGCAGCGGCATATTTTGTGGCCAAAAATAAAGTGCTTTTGTTATATAAATGTGAGATAACTAATTTGTCTTTAATTACCCAAGATATATGTGAGGCACTTGATTCTAGAGGTCATATTGATGTGGTATGCTATTAGTCACAATGTATTGTTAATGAAACTGAAGGAATTTGGACTTTTTACTCCTTTAGTATAATTTTTCAGAACTTATTTAGTAGATCGATCTTACCGTGTTGCAGACAATGGGTTTAGGTCTCGGCCTTTCTTAGCTGTATCGGATGTTCCGCAAGGATCAAATCTTGGGCCCCTTTTGTTTTTGTTATTTATTGATGGACTCTTGAATTCTGTTGACTGCCATAAACTTCTTTATGAGATGACCTTAAAATTTATTGTAATTTAAATAGTATTGCGGATTGTTTGTACTTACAGTCTCAGATAGATGCAATTGGAAATTGGTGCAGGTTATTTTCACTTAAATTAAATATTAATAAGTGTAAGGCAATTAGTTTCCCCAGAAAGAAAAGTCCGATTATGTTTGATTATGCGCTGATTAATGTTATCCTGGAAAGGTGTATTGGAACGTAGAAGACTTAGGAATATTTTTTGACTGTGAGTTGAATTTTTCGGAACACGTAAATAACATTACAAAATCGGCTAGTAAAGTACTTGGTTTCATTATTAAAAATTGCAAGTGTTTCACAAATGATGCAGCGTTAAAAACATTATATTTTCATTAGTGTGTACTAAGTTGTAGTATGGGTCATTAATTTGGTATTCTATTTATGAGAATCAATCTTCTAGCAGAAGTAAGCTCAAAGTAAGCAGAAAAGTCTTAATAAACATGGGTCCGCAAAGTAACGGTTGCGGAGATATGGACCACTATTCGTTTTTCAAACATTTTATTTTATTAGGAATAAACCGACAAAGGAAGCGTTTAACAAACAAAAAACAAAGTTACAGAAGATGTTCAAAGTGCCTTCCGTCCATTTCCAAGCAGGCACGACATCTTCGTCTCAACGATATTCGAACTCTTTCGAAAACACCCTCCTTGGTTTGGATTTCTTGACACTTTTGATTAATCCGTAGCTGCAGCTCTTCCAGGCTATTTACAGGAGTACCATACACTAATGTCTTCAAATATCCCCAAACAAAGAAATCTAGAGGGTTCAGATCAGGCGATCTTGGAGACCATAAAACAGATCCGGCCCTTCCTACCCATCTATGTGGAAAAGTTTAGTGTAAATACTCTCTAACGGCCATGGAAAAATGAGCTGGAGCACCATCATGCTTGAACCACATTTGTTGCCTCTGATGCAAAGGAATGTCTTCCAAAAACTCATACAGTGTGTTCTGCAGAAAATTGAGGTAAGCAGCGCCTGTTAATCAGTTTGGTAAAACAATAGGACCTAGAAACCTGTCACCTACAATACCCATCCAAATGTTTAATGAAAAACGTGCCTTATGTCCAGATTCTATTAGAGCATGAGGATTTTCGTCGGCCCAAATATGCGTATTGTGAAAATTAAACACTCTATTTCTTGTGAACCCGGCCCCATCAGTAACTAGAATGTTTGCAAGAAAACGAGGGTCTTCAGCATCATGACGTAGCTTGATGATCATTTATTGGATTTAAGGCCTGTACTCGTTGCACATGGTATGGATAAAGCAGTTGCTCGTGAAGGATTCTCCAAACAAGAGGACCACTAATTCCTACCTCGGCTGATATTCTCCGCACACTCGTACCTGGATTCTGTTCTACCAGTGCTAGAATTTCTTCTTCTGCTGTAGGAGTGGATACCGATCTTGGTCCGGATAAATGGCACTGTTTGCTCAAGGAACCGGCATCACGCAATCTTTGGTGAATTCTTCCAAACATGCGTTGTGAAGGAATCTGGCGATTTGGATAAGCGTCAACATAAAGACGTCGCGCTTCGGTGGCGTTCCCATTAGCACGGCCATACATGAAATGCATGTCTGTTAATTCTGCGTTAGAGTAACCAGCCATAGCGAAAGAAAACTTGTGCACTGAGAACAACTGTCAAATACGTACTGTTTATTTCACTAAACATCAACCAACTATTATAAGAAAATACACAACGTTTCTGAAAAATAAAAAAGGGGCTAAAAAACATAAAACATTCCATATTTCCGCAACCGTTACTTTGCGGACCCATGTTTATTGAGACTTTTCTGCTTATTTTGGTTCATACTATTACCTCCTTAAATGTTTTACACTCTTTTTTAACACCCTGTATACTATGTCACTTAGTTTTAATGATATCTGGTCAATGTGACATTAACATTAACCACAGTGGTATTAATTCATTAAAATCAATTGTATCTAGCAGCTTTCAATTATGATTCATTTTTTGCATTCTCTTTATTGTAATTTGTTTTTGCTTTATAATAACCACTTATTTTTGTTTTTTTTTGTATTAATTTCTTTACACTTTACAAACATCTTTACACTTTTTTGTATTCCAAATCGATTAACCACAAAATCGATTTATTCTCCACAAGTACACCACAAATTTAAGTTGAAAAATCTGGATTATTTTAAAACTTTAATAATTGTTAAATTAGAATTGTGTAGGTAGGTATTATAAAAAAAATTGGAAATAAATTTAAAAAAGAAATATAAATAATAATATTGCAAAAAATTAAATAATGTATAAACTATTTTATAAAGCAGGGAAAATTCAACATTTCAATAACAAAGAAAAGGTAGGTATATTTAGTATTTAACACTTTCAATTTTTTCCTTTTAGAACATGTTGAAATTAATTTTAGCCCAAAATCAAAATAGACTTCTCCTATACTAAATTCTGTTTAAAAACACTGAAAAGGACATTGGTTTAAGCAATATTCATTAAATTAAATCATCATCTTTAAATAAAATAAATATAAAAAGTGGTTATTTAGCTAAATCACGGTTAAGATTAACTATATAAGATGTTTATCTTATATAATTTGTAATCGTATCAGGAGAACAACTGACGTAGTGGATTTACCAGCCGTATTGTAACCGCTTAAGAGCCTTTTTTATTTTGGCGAGTAGTATTAGCGTTGCCATTATTTTTAGACAACCGCAATCATTTTAATCCTCTAGGAAAATGATAGTTGCGTGCTATTAAAAAATAAATGACCCAGTTAAATTTATCATATTATTTCTTTCAAAATATTATAATTCCTTCCTGTTGTCAACTCTGGCGTCAGCAGGACGGAAATAGTATTCATATTTTTCAATGAAACGCTATGTGAATACTTAAGTACAATCGTTTGCAATAATAATGACACTCTCTTGAAACAGTTTTTGAACTTCTGGAAGTTCTGAGTAGAAATTTCATTAAATCTCTATCGGTGAGTGAAACAACTAATAACTAATATTAAAAATGTGAAGTAGATTTCATTACAAATACATCAGAAGTTCTAAATAAATCGCAAAATTCATTTTAATGAGTGTCATTATTATTGCAAACGATAGTACCTACCAAAAATATTCCCTTATGAGTACATTAATATAGGTACAGGGTGTTCCAAAATTAATGGGACACACAGCAATATTGACGGTAAAATAGTGCGATGTAGCTAAGGCTTCCTTATGTCAAAAATTAAAAAAAACTACAAAAATTAATTCTTGAATTAAAAATATTTGAAATTTTTAGAAATAAATTAGTTTGAAAATTTGGATAAAGCGTTTTTTTTTTGGAACAAGAAAAAGGAATCCGTACATAACTACTATAGACGCTAGAGGGCGCTACAAAATGTTTACTTTGTAGATAAAAATGGGTGAAGTTCTTTTCTCATCAAATGTCTGAAAATTTTTATACAAAAATATAATTTTTTTACAATAAGAACCTTCAATCATTTTATGTCGCGAATTTTAACAGGTTCAATTTGTTTGCTGGTTTTCTATTACAAAACTAGTAAATTTATGTCTAAAATATGCCTTGTCATGATGCATGCAGAAATGAAGAAATATAGAATATGGTATGGTTTTGTTTGAATTTTGATTAGAATATTTGTTCAGAAACATTGAAACCTTCAATGAAAAATACACGGTGGATTAAAATATTCAAAAAAAATATATGACTCTTTTAGAGTACCAAAAACAAGAAAATAGTTTCTTTTTATTCAAATAATGTTTTTTTTTTTACAAAAATGTCAGTGCAACACTATGTGTGTCATTAAATTAAGTCGTTAATGTGCTTCGCACAAACGTGATAGACGCAATCATTTGATTTCTAATCGCGTTACATCTAGTGTGTCATGAATCTTAAGGATCTTATATACAGTATGCGTCAAAAGTATGGAATAAATTCAATAAAAACGAAACAATTATTTTTTGGAAAAAATCCTCGAACAGGTCGATTTTTAATTTAAAAAATACATATTTTAGCGGAAAATGCGATTTTCAAATGTCATTTGTTTTCGAGTAATGACGTCATCGATTTTTTTTTAAATGGCAACACCATATTTTTTTCCTTGATTCTGAAAGATCGTTTAATTCTCTATCAGACAGTACTAAAATTTTGCCCTCTTACATAGGAAAGTTTTCGAGTAAATGACGATTGAATTTTATCCATAAAAAAGTAACAATTCTGAGGTATGTAAAATAAAATACAATTGATTAAATTTTATACTTAAATGTTCGAATTGCCATCCACCAACTTCTTGACAATGCGCAAGTCTGTGAAGAAATTCTTCTTGCACATTATGAATGATTTCTGGGGTAACTGCGTATTTCGTCCCGAATGTGATTTTGAAGTTCTTCTAAATTACGTGGTTTATTAATGTACACTTTTGACTTCAAGTATCCCCATAAAAAATAGTCAAGAGGTGTAAGATCTGGCGATCTTGCAGGCTATTCTATCGGTCCGTGTCTACCGATCCACCTCCCAGGAAAACAGTTGTCCAAAAAGAACTATGGAATCCGAAAAACTAAACTTGATAACGTTTTTGCTTTATTTTAATTGATTTACGTTTTCTAACATTCAATCGTCATTTACTCGAAAACTTTCCTATGTAAGAGGGCAAAATTTTAGTACTGTCTCATAGAGAATTAAACGATCTTTCAGAATAAAAAAAAATATATATGGTGTTGCCATTTTAAAAAAAATCGATGACGTCATTACTCGAAAACAAATGACATTTGAAAATCGCATTTTACGCTAAAATATGTATTTTTTAAATTAAAAATCGACCTGTTCGAGGATTTTTCCCAAAAAATAATTGTTTCGTTTTTATTGAATTTATTCCATACTTTTGGCGCATACTGTATTTGGATCGAGTTTCATGATCAAAAATTAAAAACTATTCAACATGCGTCGAAAGACGTCAAATGCAAGTCTGTTTATCTAGTCAGAACCCGTATAGTTCTAATTTTTGATTAGATTAAACTATGTAAATATTTCAACAAATAAATGTGCAACGGATTACATATAAGTTTTCCAAGTATTACATCGATTTTCGTTAGAATATATTTAGATAGTTTATCGCAAAATAAAGTGTACACAAGCCAGAAGATATTGATAGATAAGTTTGTCACTACACAATGTAAAATGTGGTGCACTTTATACGCTATTTTTACGTGACCAATATAGAAAATGCATACATATATATTTTTCGTTTGAAAATTTAAGTATTCCATGGCTTACGGAGTCTTCTGAACATAATTTATTGTTTGCTCAATATTTAAATGATTCATTTAAGAAATACACACTGAGAAAAGATAAACTCTTGGTGCAACAGTTTTCTTGATGTAAACTTTTTTATTGTTGCCGCAAGCACATTTTCCTTGAAATAAAACAAAATTATTGAAGTACAATCACGCTGACTATTTAAACTAACAAAAAAAAAAATGTCGACGACTGACTGCTTCGGTTTTTCTTTGATGTTAATCAGCTTCATAATTTGTTCCATCTTTGTGTTGTTTTTTTATATTAAGTATTTTTTATTTTGGCACAACTTTTGATGATTTAATTTAATGATCTTTCTTTATTGTTTTTATTTTCATTATTGATTGGCATAAAATTACACTGCTATTAAATAAATTGTTATTTTGTCTGACTTAACGTGTGAAATTATTAAATTAAACATTTCTATTAAATTCCCTACAACCAAAAAACAAAAATATTTAATTTCAAAGTGCTGGTATCGGCCACAAAGGCAATTGAAGCTGAGCGGAGAAAGAGGCCAGGGGCCCACCTCTACAAGGCGTCCGACGGTCCCACCATCCGATCCTACAGTGCAATAAAGTAGGTGAAAAGAGATAATGTCAATACTTTTACGTTGAACTAAAATAATAATGGAATATTGAGTTAACAAATATTTGTTGATATTTTTAAGGTTAAGTGAATTAGTTTTGCGGTTCGCCATACATAACGGTAAAAACTGTTAATCTAACACTTTTTTACAAACATAAACTTTTTTCTCTGTATATAAACAGTGGTTCATAAACTGTTGAATGGCATTAATTAAATGAAGTGAACGCTCTAAATGTTTGAGAATCTCTGTTGTGCAATGTTAACTTTAAAAACCAACGTCGATTGCTTTTTATGTTTTCATTTCATTGTTTATACCTATACAGTTTGATACAAGATTAGCTTCTTTTTGTCTTTAACCGCAGGTACAATGTTTTTTGAGGATAAAGGCAAAAAGTCGATTGCCTTTGTTGCGCCTAGGTGTGATTTCTAATTTGTCACTCAATTAAATTAAAAAATTATATAGCAATTAAACAATAATTAGCGATACACTTGGTTGGTAAATCTTGGGTGGCTTTGCTGAAACAACGAATTTTAAGCCGAGTACACACTTGTAACAGTTCAAAGTAACTTTTGGGGAGAAGTTATACCTTACCTACTACAGAAGTAATTGTAACGCCCCACCCTCGACTCGAGCTCAGGAGTTAACTTCGGCGGTTTGTATCTTGTGAAACAATTTAACTATTGTGCAAAACTTAGAACAAAAAATCGCTATTTCTAAGAAACTGTCTATTTCACATTTTTTGTCAACCTGAGAGTTTCAGCCAATATCGTAAACCGCCATGTTTCGCATCTTCGCCATTGGCATCGAATAATTTTTTTTACGGTGTTTTTCTTGTACTGGGTGTGACTAGGATCAATATCAAGTTTTTTTACCAAGAATATCACAATTCTGAGCAATCTTAGGAAGATTCTTTTTTATCGAGTTAATACGTTAGAATGTTTTTGAAATTTTTTATATATCTCGTATATACAGGGTGTCTGTAGGGCCAGAATATTTTGATCTAAATTAAGTTACTTTAGTCCAAAATTTTATAGTTTTCGAGATAATATTATATTGAAAATACAATTTTATTTTAGTTTTTTCAAATACTTAAATTGTAAATACATCAAACTTGGAACAGAGAAATTTTCTGGCACGAGAAATCGAAATATGTCCGCGGATGTGCTGTCAATTGTAGAAGGTGCCACTTACAATACTTCAAATACTTTTAAATCGTTAAAACTTCTTGTTGCCTGTATGTCCAGTACATACTGTCTCTAAAAAATCTGGAGAAAATGCTACCACATGTTCCTAGAGCCAAGATATGATGATCTAATCCAATTTACCTTAGACGAAAATTTGATCTGATTTTTGTTATTTTTTACTTATCTGCTTTTCTCAGTGTGAGATTTTTTGATTAGGCAAACTTAGTTTCAAAAATAACCCTTGGCTGATCCGTTTGGCGCAAGGGCTTATTTAATTAATCTTTATTTTTTCAGAAGTGTGGCAAAAACCAATAAAACTAAAGAAAAACTAAAATTATGCCACAAATAAATAGCTTCAGACAATAAACTCTTTATAATTTCACTTATTGCAACTACTGTTTCTTTTTAATCGTCTTCTCAGTGATATCTGGTAGAAAAATGTGGGAGTACGTTCTTAATCCGAACACGTAGTGAAAGCAAAAAGGCACGTAAATCAAATAATGGAATGAATTGGTACAGGAAATGAGATGAAATGAATCTTAACAGCCGCTATCAGACCCGGGCAGTTAAAACAAAGTCGGCGCACTCACGCCATACAGCGACATAACCGTCCGTGTAGCCGTCTAATGAAACACATAAATTAAGTAGTCTAATACGGACGACATCGAGATGCATGGGCTTTCAGGTAATAAAAACTAACGCCGATAAATTGTCTCTCCAAAACGCCACTACTAACAGTGTTAAACAATTTTTGTTGTCGCTCGGCCCACGGGTTTGCAACCCACGCCGTTGTGGGTGCATAAATCGCCGCCAGAGGTTGTTGGGAGTCTTTCAGCGTCCTTGGTAGGGTGGTACGAGCAGCGGGCGTCTTTCTATGCTGATGCGATTTAGGATTTCTTAAAATGCTAGGTGAAGCTAAAGTTGATTTAAATGATCGCTTAAAATAGTTTTTTCACTTATAATTACACAAGAGGTTTGTATTTGTTGTTGTTTAATGAGAAACTGTTACCTAGCAATTAGACGAGAAAAACTGTCGACTATTAAAAACGCGACACCGAAGGTGGAGGTTAGGTTGACAGTTTTTCGAGTCAAATTGTTAAAGGAAACCGGTTCGATGTTTGACACCAATGCGTTGTGCTGAGAAATTAGTAGTTACTTGGAAATTTCATTAATTCCAATCGGTACATTTTTATACCAACTTTTAGAATTTTTCTTCTTCCAAAAGGGATTTGGTGTAAGAAATACTTTTTCCAATGATCCCCCTCCTCCCTTTTCCATCAACAAAATAAGTGTACTAGGCAAATATCTTCCTCTAAAATATTCGGCGTAATGCATTTATTGCACAAAGTATAAACTTACTTTGTGATTTGCTGTCACATAATTTATTGTCACCGGCTTGTCCCGTTTTCGAAAATAGAGGATTATACTCGATACGTCCAGTTTCTTTTCCATTATTTTCAATTTCAAATACAAAATAAGTGGTTTTGCTAATTCAAACGCCAATAATTTCTTTTGAAGTCCTTCCGGTTCATAATCTGGCCATTGCAAATATTGCACATTTATTAAGAGCATCCTTATTGGAAGGCTTCATATGACTTCAAGTCACTTTTGTCATGATAACCATAAACACTACTTAGGTACTTGAGCTGCTAATGTTTCTGTTTTTGAAATCAGTTTTGATCAGCAGGCAGGGAAAAAGAAGAGATAAATATTGAAGGTAACCTACATTTGTTTATCAGGTGCCTACTTGCAATTTAACATCCATTTCAATACTCTTATACTGTTATATCTGCTTTTCTGAATCTAGTGCTATCCCTATCGGACAAGATATAGTAAACTGTTTTTATTTATCTGGGATCTTTCTTCCTTCCTTTTTAATTTCCCTATTGATGCCAGATCAGATCATTCTTATGGGTAGTTATTATGTTACCTATTGACCCGTTTCCATTTTGACCCAATGGTATATTGGATCCCTTAAAGACATTTTCCATGCACAGGTGATGGATCCTCAGGTTTTTGTTATTTTCAACGTCGCTGTTCCCTAGAACCTCTCTTCCTTTTGTAGAATCACCACTTCCACACATGAATGCATCCGTTTAGGTATGACTTGTGCATCTTAAATAAATACCTAGTTATTAGTGGTAGAGAGTAACTGACGAAAATACTTAAAAAAGTATTTATGGATTATCAAAACGCAGCAAATTAAAATGATTTATTCGAATGTTGTGCTTTTATCATGGGAATTGGGTCATCTTCTGTTAACATATTACGAGTATATGCTGTTTCGCAAATTTTTCGGTGTATGGTGACTATGACGGTAAAATGTGATTTTAAAATAGTTTGTTTTTATAACATTATTTTTTATCGTAGTACACACGAGGCAAGATAACATAATATTCTAATTTGCCCGATAAGATTAATGAATCTGGAGCATTTAAAAAAATGCGCTATTGACATTTTCTGTGTTATAGACATTGTTTGTAACAATTATTATTGTAGAGTAGCTAAATTAATGCAACTTTTCTAAATTATACTAAACGCATTTTAAGAATTAGTTAGATAAGCGAGTACATATTTGTTTGTTGTTGTTAAACAATATATTTAAAAAATACAGAAAAGTGAGAGAGTACTAATAAGTGCGTAGTGGGAATACATGTACGAGTATAATACTAGTTATAAAATTATGGCTCTCCAAAGGAGTTTTATCATTTGGATATTTTTGAAAATAACTTTCTTTCTAAGATGATGAAATGAAAATTGTAGGTAATAATCATACCATAAGAGCCTTTAACAATCATGAGTTTTACCAAAATCGGTTATAAATAAGGATATATAGTTTTCTAACTACCATATTTCGAATTTTTTTTTTAATTTTATTGAATTATCAAGCAAATAATATTATTTTTAATAAATTAGACTTATCTAAAGAAAAAAAATTATCTACCTTTGTTTTCGAAAAAAAGGCGCTTATGCTTGACGTGGGGAGGACGAAGGGATAGATATTTTCGAAACAATTCAAGCATATTTCCCACATCGGTAACCAGAAAGGTTCGTGGAATCTTTGTCTTAGTGTTTGGAATTTTTACAATCAAGGAAGAGCCTACATCCTCTATATCATCTACAGCTAAATTGACTAGTTCATTAGTTCGACAAGCACCGGCAATCCCCAGAATTAATCCAACCTATAAAAAATTAAAATACTTAATAATTGAAATACCTAACAACAAAAGTAATCTTACCTTAATCATTAAGAATTCTTTGTCATCTGCACTTGATAGAAAACGGTCGATTTCACCCTTCGTCAATATTTTCGATTTTTTAGCTTGATATCCGTCACCGGTTCTTTTCAAAAATGCGATCAGCTTGGGGAATTTGCTTATATCTATGTTGTCGTAAATTATCAAGCATGACTTAACCATAGAATATTGCGCCCATAATGTGGAAGACTTGTAATTCTTTGCATTTTCACTGAAGTATGCCAACAAAACATTCTCGCTGTATACTTGAACATTTTTCTCGGCGCACCACTTTTTGAACCGATTGTAGGCTATATCGTATAATAAAGATCTTGACTTCGTAGGCAGCAAATTGCTTATTGCAATATTTGCAGCCTCCACAATCTCTTCCGACCCACAATTATTCATTGTGCACTAAACAAACTTTAAACTAAACCAAACTAGCACCTTAATTTGACAATTCTTTTTGTTTGTTTATTTTGTAGTTATGACAATAACTCAACGACTACTAAATAAATGCTCAAATCCGAATACAATAATTCTGGTGCTACTTACTTCATAATGACAAAATATGTGTTTTTAAGTTAATGAGACCGTGGAAAAAATAGTATATACGGAGAGATGCTATTTTGCATCCTCGGTGCATTGTAGCCCTCGTGCTTCAAATTGCACCTCTGCCAAAATAACGCATTTCTCTCCTTTATAGTATAATGTACTATTTAAATAATGTATGGTCCAGAACAGTAATATGTTAACATAGTAAGCATCTGTCATGGTGACAGTTTAATAGTAATGATTGTCACTTTAGTGTGCTATCTTTTAAATTCTTACGCTTCTGTATTCTCTTAGTGATCTTTATGCTTGACTTTGGATTTCATTCGATTTATTTACAACCATGAATCATCATGCTTTTTCTAACCGTGAATATACCGATATATGCATTTTATTTATGGTTTCTGTAATGGAAAGGGAATATCGGCATCGTTTCCCTGATAGAAGGCAACCTTCTGCAAGATTGTTTAGGGAAATTCATGCAAGAGCGATGGAATCAAGAGTCCTAACTCCAAAATATCGTGAGGAGTAGGCATTATTTAAACGTGGTATTTTTAAGACTTTTTAATGATCTCATATTGCTAGTGTAAAAAATGCATCTGTTCGCTTTAGAACAAACTATACTTATGTATGGCAGTTGCTTCAGGAAAATGGGTTATACCCTTACCATTTTCAAAGGGTTCATGGTATGCTTCAAGAAGATCATGCCGCCTGCTCTTGTTCTTGATCGCCAACAAGATAATTACACATTCGTTTCAAATATTTTATTTACCGATAAGGCTGTGTTACATGGGATGGCGTTATCAATTTGCACAATCTTCATACGTGGTGTGATGAAATTTCCCATGCCACTTTTGAAACTCGCCATCAACGGGGATTTACAGGAAATGTTTGGGCCGGCATTGTTGGCAATCACCTTCTGGGACCATTCTTTCTACCGAATCGATTGGGAGCTGTTGAATATCTAAGCTTTTTTTGGAAAATCATCTTCCAGACCTGCTAGACATTCTTTTTTAACTACGAGCAAACGTGTTTTGACCATCTCATTCGCCGGATTTAAATGTAACATGTTTAGTAATTCTATATACGAATTCTATAACCATGAGGCTCCAGTAGTAGGTAATTCGTTTATAAGGTGCATATGAGAATGTATTTTTTAACCAATATTTAGTTTTTTATACATCAGAGCAACTGCCACTTCTACTAGAGCAAGATTATATTACAAGATTATGTATACAACATTACTTTATCACAAAACTGAACAAAATCAAGCGATTAAAATGTAACGTGTGCCGTAGCAGGGAGTACAAGTTTAGTCATTCAACAAGTCGGATCGTGTACGGCTACCTTAATTGTTATGATGAAGGCGATGATTGTAAAACAACGGCAACATTTTACATATTAAAGTATGCATAGCATAGCATTCTTTTTTTGTTTTTTGATAAACACTTCCTTTCAAACACGTATTTTTGTGAATGCTATCTTGGAAAATTGGACAGGAGAATTTATTTATAGTACCAGTTCACAGATATGCGGTCTAGCAGGTCTGACCTTTACCACTTTACAAGCCATCCGTGAATATTAATTAAAATTAACCTAAAATATATTAATAGCAATCCTATTAGAAATCTTGGCACAGTGACTACTTGTGGGACACTAGTCATCTTTTCAATGTTGTATAGCTATTTGTCATTAGATCTATAAAAATAATTTGACACATGTTTTTTTTAATATAATTTAAATGAATGCAACCGGAAAATATTGGCTGAATATACATATATCAAGCACTGGTGAAATATAGTTACATTTTTTATAGGTGCATCCAATCTAATTATATTTTTAGTAATATACAGGGTGTTCAGTGAAGCATGGGCCATACTTTAAGGCTACATCGGACAAAAATAATGCGAGTTAAATCAGCTTTTGTTTCCTTATGTAAGGAACGTGGGTAAGTGTACTCAAGTTTTGGAAAATGAGATGAACATGAATATCTGATTGATTTCTGCTTTAAATGTACAGAGCGTTCTGAGCGCCTATGCGACTATAATATTTCTTGCTGATTTTTTTAAGGATAGAGATTTTTAAAAAATGAATAGCTCTTTCAAAACAAGCTCCGATTAGCTTGAAAAAATGTATGCTTGTTGCATGAAAAAAAAATCTTTTTGCATCATAATTTTTGCATTAAGCCGGTGTTACGAACGGTGAACGATAGTATAATATGTAATTATATCTTTATAAGAAATAGATTCCTTCAGGCATTCTGTGCTTTCTAATCACAAGCGATATTTTTGTAATATATAAGATATAATATAATATTATATTATCGCTCACCTAATTGGTTTTAATAAATATGACAAATAGTAAGCTATAATGTACATACATAAATCACAGTAGAAAAAACACTAGAGATAAACATTTTATCAGTTAATGGTTATTGTTTATAATTGTAAATTTACTCTGCTATTAGAAAAAGTGAAAAGTAATGTGTAAATTGCATGCCAGCTCCTACTTTCAGTCGTATAAATCTATTTTGATCAAATAAATGGAAAGTGAACGGCCTATAAAAATTTTCAATTTGCTTTAAAATGAAAAAAAAAATGTGTACTCTTCATCAGAGTGCAATGTTTTACGATGAAAAATTAGGATTGCATAATAAAAGCGTTATAATTTATCATCTTTACATCTTACGCTGCAAAGTAAGCAATACCTCGTGGACGGTCTCGATCTCGATCTCTTCCACGATTCGGTTACAAATTTCCCGTGTCATGCCCGCGTCGCACTACACTTACACTCACTGCACACCGCGGTAAAAGTAACTGGATTTAACACATCGGAAATTCGGTCTGCTAAAGCATTTTCACTTCACCATAAATTAAAACGATATCCAGTCCGAGTTGTTATACACGCAAGTCATTTTTGACACTTGAAGAACTAATCTCGGAACTAATGTAAACACTCGCATCACAAAAACGGTAATAATCGGATTTCAATATTCGGAAACGCTAGAGACTACAGTAATGTAAAGGTTGAAAATACTACAACTTCAATAATTTTTCATTCAGAACCTATAAAGATTTGACAAAAATTTTTTTTTACGATTTTGACTCCATTTTTTATGACGCATCTGTTCTAAATTTTTATTAGATAGGTTGTGGATCACCCTGTATACGTAATTTTAATAGGAACGTGAAAATAAACAGTCTACATAACTTTACTGTTTCCAACATTGCTCTTGGAATCAAAACATCAAAACAAATTCTTTTTTCTACAAAACTGTTAAAACTGGGCTTTTTAATTGTCATTTTTTGATGTTAAAAATGTCATTTTTTGACACGCGTGTTAAAAGTAAATCAAAGTTTATTTAAATTTTGTTTTGAAAATTAATAAAACATTTTAACAAACACATGAACAACTTTTTATTTTAAATAAGTACAAACCAACATTTTAACTAGTTATTACTATTAACATTTATAGTAAAATTAGAACAATTTGAAATTGTAATTCCCTGCGGAGTCATCATACTTAAGTTGGTTTTACTGTCAACATATGTGACATTCTGTAGAAATACTACTGGTAGTACTGGTGGTCTTGCTAGTAGTTGCAGCAGTAGGAAGTATTTGGCACGCAATTTCCTTCTTCTGTTCCCGTGAATTTTCAATGTAGCCTTCAGCTACCGTCGAAGATTTCCATCCTCCATGTCTCTTGATGGTAGTAAGATTTGCACCAGAATCTGCTAACAATGTCGCCGATGAACGACGAAAACAGTGTCCGGTATAGAGTTGAGGATTTGGTAGATTCAAGAACTCTGCAATGTCGGCAGGCATTTTACCAAACATGTTAATTCCGACTGGATTCTTCACACATTTTTATTCTTCATATATTTAAGAAAAAGTCGTCTATGGTCAGCGTTGGGTGGCCGGAGTGCCATATACTTTCTAAAAAAGTTTAAATAGAATTCACCAACAACACTGAAAGTCCGAGGCACTTTCGTTTTAGTATCTGGTATGGTCACAACAACCGAAGTGCCCAAATATTCGATATTGTCGATGGTCATCTGACACAATTCCTCCCGGCGACACGCCCCGAAGACACCCACTATTGCTGCGACTTTCATCATCAGATACTTTTCGTCTTCTGCTTCTGTGAGACATTTGTCGATATGCGTCTTCGTCAAAACTTTAGACTTTTTTGCTTGATATCCTTCACCCTTCCGTTTGAAAAAAGCAATAAGTTTATAATGTTTGCTTATATCTTGACCTTGCTTTATTTTTAACATAGTTTTGATCATGGAATAATTTGACCACAGCGTTGACGATTTCCATATCTTGGCTTTTTCCTTAGAATATGCCAGTAAAACACTTTCGTTACATTTCCCAGGGACCTTTTTAATGTTGCACCATTCCGAAAAACGTCTATAAGCGATTTCGTACTGTTCCTTTGATTTCGCCGGCAATAATTCCAATGTTGCTCGACTGGCGGCTTCTTCGATTTCAGCAGGGATGGATTCGTTACGCTCAATATCGAGATTATTCATTATACTTATAATATTACTAGAAAATGCTGTCAATATTTTTGCGTTTTTTCCGTAACTAACAACAGCACTGGTTGCTACGAAAATTTTGGTTCATAAACATTGCGATCTGTGTGGTATTTTTTGATTTCTTATTTTTATTGAGTTTAAAGTTCTTCCGATTGTTTTGTAGAAAAAATAGTGTATGATATACGTGTTAAAAGTGATTTTATTTTGTTCGTGAATCATCTTCACTCACAAAATAAAATCTTACTTTTAACACGTATATCATAAATAGCTAATAATATTCTACCCAGCAAACTGTTATGCTTTTTAATTCAATTTATTATTTTTTCTTTTTTTTCATAGTTCAGTTGCTGCCTGTAGATATGTCAACAGTAAAATAAACATACCTATGTCTACATCAAAAAGGTATATCAGCATTCGTCTGCCGTGTGTTATTGTTTTATCTGCTTGACTTATATTCACGTTTAATTATTTACAGTAACAGGCTGTGTGTTTATTTAAAAAAAAATGTTTAATTAACAGTCCATACTGAAGAATTCGAGTCTCCTCTAGACAAGTACGAATAAATACTTAAAATTCATCCATTCCAACTGCAACATTGCGAATTTACTTTGTCAACATAACGGACTTTAAAATGTGGCTGTAGGATTTTAAACACAGGATATTTTTAGCGCTTTCTAATACAGGGTGTTTCAAAATGACACGACAATATTACTAGGGCTGATAGAGCATAAAAGCTTTACATACACTGATAAAAATTATAAGCGATATTACACGGTGGATTGTTGGTTATTTATATTGTCCTCGAAAACGGCACAAATTTAAAACTGGTGGTACAAATTAGCAGCAAAATGCTTGCCAGGGTAATAGACATTCGATTATTGGTGTTAACTACTATCCTTTTTCAACAAAATTATGCTCAGAGCCTCAATCTTGTATCAGGGTTGTAGCGCCTTGTGCAAAAATTATTGATAAAACACCTCCAAAAACGTACCTGTGTCAAATTTTAATAAAATAAAATGTTGAGCTTTAAAAAATTTACATCTAAAATTTTCAAATATTCTTCTGCTGTCTCTATATTCCAAAAATTAGAAGTTCTAGAACATTACTTTAATGAGCAAACCCTATTTATTTTTGAATGTTTTATCGTGTCTAGCAATATTTCTGTCTGTTTGAAACACCCTGTACATGAATGTAGACAGCTGTAATTCTAATATGTATGTAGAATATAAAAAAGCCACCACATCCAATGAAAATTAATATCCCTAATAAATTGTCCACGGTTTCGAGCATATGTCTTTTATACCAAACTAATTAACATTATAATTAAAATATTGGGTCGTCTTCTCTATGCGGGATTTCACGTCGTATATTGAAGACGACTCGCTATTTCGTGATGTTCCAACTTAACATTAATCTCTTTCTCTATTAGAGGCGACCACGACTGAAAAACGCTAATTAAAACACGCTAGCTTAGGTAATTATCAGCAAATCGCCGTAACGAGCTCGTACTCTTAATTATTTTACTAGGTTATAAGTTAGCTAGCTAGGTTAAGTCACATCAATCATGGGAGGCATATTTAGATGTCTTCTATCTACCCGTTCCTTTTTTTCTATTTAAAACTTTCATCTGCCAATTGCAATTAGAATTTTTGAGATTTAGGGAAGATTTTGAATTCAGCTTTAACCTAGCTTTAGAAATCAGAATTGTTGTTTACAAAATTTAGAAAAGCCAGCTCTATTTTAATAAAACATAATAGTACATTATACTATAAGGGAGAGAAATGCGTTATTTTGGCAGAGGTGCAATTTGAAGCCCAAGGGCTACAATGCACCGAGGACAAAATTGCATCTCTCCCGAATGGTATATACTATTTTTTCCACGGTCTTATTAACTTAAAAACACATATTTTGTCATTATGAAGTAAGTAGCACCAGAATTATTGTATTCGGATTTGAGCATTTATTTAGTAGTCGTTGAGTTATTGTCATAACTACAAAATAAACAAACAAAAAGAATTGTCAAATTAAGGTGCTAGTTTGGTTTAGTTTAAAGTTTGTTTAGTGCACAATGAATAATTGTGAGTCGGAAGAGATTGTGGAGGCTGCAAATATTGCAATAAGCAATTTGGTGCCTATGAAGTCAAGATCTTTATACGATATAGCCTACAATCGGTTCAAAAAGTGGCGCGCCGAGAAAAATGTTCAAGTATACAGCGAGAATGTTTTGTTGGCATACTTCAGTGAAAATGCAAAGAATTACAAGTCTTCCACATTATGGGCGCAATATTCTATGGTTAAGTCATGCTTGATAATTTACAACATAAATATAAGCAAATTCCCCAAGCTGATCGCATTTTTGAAAAGAACCGGTGACGGATATCAAGCGAAAAAATCGAAAATATTGACGAAGGGTGAAATCGACCGTTTTCTATCAAGTGCAGATGACAAAGAATTCTTAATGATTAAGGTAAGATTACTTTTGTTGTTAGGTATTTCAATTATTAAGTATTTTGATTTTTTATAGGTTGGATTAATTCTGGGGATTGCCGGTGCTTGTCGAACTGATGAACTAGTCAATTTAACTATAGATGATATTGAGGATGTAGGCTCTTCCTTGATTGTAAAAATTCCAAACACTAAGATAAAGATTCTACGAACCTTTCTGGTTACCAATGTGGGAAATATGCTTGAATTGTTCATAAAATACCTGTCCCTTCGTCCTCCCCACGTCAAGCATAAGCGCCTTTTTTTGTACTACAAAGCAGGAAAATGTAGTTCGCAGCCAGTTGGCAAGAATACCATGGGAAAAATTCCGAGTGTAGTAGCTTCGTATTTAACATTACCTGATGCTGCATGTTATACTGGTCACTGCTTACGAAGATCTTCAGCGACATTACTGGCAGATGTTGGTGTGGATATCACGACAATAAGAGTTTCAGTGTAAATGAAGATAATTGGCTCGGACGATCTCTTTGAATAATAGCAGCGTGCTGAAAATGAGTGTTTTTTAGTCATTTTTCGTGAATTTCAATCGACTCTAGCGTCTTAACTGTTGAGAGTATGACTTTAAATGACTATATCACTTGTTTTGTTATTTTCATGTTTAGTGCATGCACTAAGGTAAGAACAGTAGATTCTGTGAGTATCAGATTTTTATTTCGCAGTCAACACGCTCGTTTCATAGCCCGAATATTGGGATTTTTAAAAATTTCAAAACTTCAAGCAAAGTTTTCTTCTATAAAGAGTGGGCTACTCAGGTCAACTTGTGGCTGAATTTTGTCTATGATATGTATACTTAATTCCCGCGGAGCATAAATTTTTAATTCTCAACAGTTAAGACGCTAAAGTCCATTTTCAGCACGCTGCTATTATTCAAAGGGATCCTCCGAGCCAATTGTCTTCATTTACACTGAAACTACTATCTTTCCCACTCTGAATTCCGTCTTGATCATTCAAATATCTTCAAACAGAAAAATTTGACAGCAAAAATTAATAAAGCTTAAAAATAGCAATTTTTAAGAGTCTTTATTTAAATAGGCGGAAACAAACGCTTGTAATAATCAAACTCCTGTAAATTTTGTTGTTTGGGACCCTAGAGAAGGGATTTTCAAAGTTACACCAAAATCTAAAATGGGTCGGCTTTGTCAATTAGACGATTTCAAATGGAATGACCCTATACGTACTGATTCCGGATACGAAAACAAATATTTTAAGAAGTTTCATGATCATGGAAGAAGCTTTTTCAGCCAATGCTGTAGAAATGTGTCGAAAATACATCAATCTGTGATTTAAAAATGCCGGAGGGAGATTTTTCTTACGATATGTGGCTGGAAAATGTACTACGCATCAACACAATTTCGAAAACGATTTCAAAAGTTGGTTTCTTGGGTTTTCTGATCCAGAAAGTTTTATCGGACATGGAATGAGGCGTTCTTCGGCAGCATTATTAGCCAATGCTGGAGGTCATATTAAATCGACTACGGCAGCAGAATGTTATATTGAAAATTCACTGTCCAGCAAGATGGCAATTGCTGAAAATATTCAGAACCTGGCGAACCTGGCCTCTCCTGTCCTTCAGAAACTCCTTATCGAGTGAATTTAAATAATTCCGATCAAAACGACAAGATCGTTCTTGAGATAAATATTAATGTTAATAATAAAATTATGAATTCTAATTTACTAGTGTGTTAAAAGGAAAACACCATCCACGGAAAACAGACGTATTAAATCTTCTTGATATAGTGGTCGTGGATATTAAAGAAATATATTTCAAAAATAAAAATACTGCAATAAAATGCAAAACTTTATTACGAAATTGAAAAGTAAGGTACAAGCTGAGGATCTCCCAATCCTGTAGCGTGCGTTAACATTGCAACCCATTACGTGTAAATAGTATTAACAGTGCTGATATTTGTTAACCTAAACATATCGAAATTTTGCTCATAAAACTTGATCCACTCTGTGAGTGTAGATGGATGGAGTATACTCATCGTGAATTTGAAAACAGATGTTTCTGACAATGTTCTCAACTAATTTCTTTAATATTTGTGGCGTTGCGCCTACTCTAAAAAGTGACAATACTAGTCCCATTAAAGTACAGTTAAACGAGGACGCAGTACTCAAGTTAATTAGTATCTTCTTTGAAATCGTGATCATTACCGAAGTGGGTGCTTTTTGGGCTTTCAACATACACGTCGTACTCGCAATTTACACACCAATTTGCTGCTCTAACACCTTTCACTAAAAATGAATAATTTAATGGTAAACATTCTAAATTTAATACCTTTTCTCAAGGTACTCCCCGCGCCAATAATTACCGGGGAAAGTGATTTTTGTATAATAGTTGCGTACGATTTTGCTTCGGTGATCGCTTTCAAATAAACAATTCAAGTGCGATTATATCAACTTTGTTTAGGAAAAAAACTGAAATCGGTTATTTTGAAGGAAAGGTGCAATATTTAATTATATATCACAAAAGCTATCCAAAAGCGTAGAAATAAATCACCAATAGTACTTTCATAAGAAGAGATATAGAGGAAAAGAGTGAGAATGCAGATGTAGTAATCTACTACCTACTAATAAAATAGTTATTATATTCTTAATGAAAACGTTAACCTAGAAACACAATACCTATATGTCGATAACATATTTTAAACACCTCTGCACACAAAGTGAGATTAATTTTCTTTAATAAAACTTTAAAAGGCATTTTCTGTTGTTGAAGGTATACGGAATCAACGGTAAATCAACTTCTCAAACTGTAACAGATTTCGTCTTTCAATCCTGAGTTTACATAGCTAATTTCTAGAATATTAGACGGTACTAGTTTTGCACGTTTTATGACATAGATATTCAAAAAATGTCAAAAACAAGCAAGTAATTTGGAAATGAATAGATGTTTGATATGGCATGTTATTTGATCTATAATGGTTTTTCGGTTGCTATGCCGTAACCTAGGTAACTGGTCGCCGCCAGTAACAGAATTAATGTGCACATCCCTAGATTTCGCTGATTCAATGACCTGTCCTTGTTGTTCTCAGGTTCTCGAATGAAACATTTAGTAATCGTGAGTTGCATGACGCTTTGTTAATTTATTGCGAAACTGGCCAACATTATCTGGTTGCGAGACTTTTGTAAGGTGAACGTCATTTTGAACATTTATTCACTATTTCAAAATTTGTATTGTATTGTGACAAAAGCATTTAAGATATCTAACTATGATAAAGGGGCACTTGTGATTATTATGTAAAGACACCTGACATGGTAGGTGTTTGTTGTCCTAATTCCACTAACGTTGGTCACACAAACAGATACAATCATTTTCTGGACACCCTGTATGATATTAATATTGAGAAAAGTAAATATTTATTTGTTGTTAACATACATTTAGAAATCTAATGTCATAGTTTATCGTTTTATCATTTTCTTATTCTGAGCTTATGTCACAGGTAGCATGCGTTTTTGAGAAATATTAAAAAAAACTTCTCTTACCATTTCTCTTAATATAATTGTGTTTCAGGACTAGGTATCCTATCCTTTATCTTATGTGCAATTTATGTAACAATTAAAACTTGGCAATTATTGTGTTTGTTGATTTATTACAAGCATGCGATACGCGCATAGGTAGTTAATGCATGATGCACTTAATATTTACCTAGTTACGTTTGTTAGCAATTATATCCAAGGATGTCTTTGTTAAAATACGACGACCTTAATAGATATTTAACGTAGTACTATGTCGTGCAGTTTTGTTTCATCTGTTTTTAATTTCAGTAAATTTACTTTTAGTAGGTTTAATAGTATATATACTACATTATTCTGTCTCTTTAATTAAAATTATTTCTTTGACATGTGTTAAAAACATCAAATTTAACTGGCTATTACAACTTCTAAACCAGGGGTCTTCAACAGCAGAGTTAATAATTAATAGTGTGGAATAGAGACTGATGGAGAGAAACGCTTTGAATCCGGTTCGCAAATTGTTACAGCCAAGGAGGATATAAAAATAAAATTAAACTTTTCACCAGAAAAACGCGATTATTATTAATTTTTTCAAAGCTGTAAAAACATTTTGAAGAAATGAACGATGTTGAGAAGTTTGATATTTAAAGAAAATATATTGACACAATTGCAGCAGAATTCGAAAACTGATTTAGCGACTTTAAGAAAATTAAAGGACACATTTCTGTTTTTACTTTTACAATTCCTGTTCCCTTCAACTGGAATTATGTGATTTGCAGTCAGATCTGTAGTACCAGAGAAGAACTGAAATAGAATTGGACTTTTTTAAGTTACTCCTAGGAGAACTTGCGAAACTTAGGCCTTATAAGCTCAATGCTGGGAAGCACATATCTTTGCGAAAGCAGCTTTTCCAACATGAAACTCATTTTTTTCGTTTGTCAGCAACAAATATTAATGTTAATAATTGATACACCGGTTAGTGAAAACCAACATCCCCAAACTTCCTACTGTTTTCTCTGTATATTTGTTATTTTTTTGGATAAATCAAAATAATTATAGAAACAAATACGTTTTTTGTACATGTTACAATTACTGATAAAGTTGCACATGAAGTATTTTATGCTACGTCTTTCACAACTTCAATTTTATTTACAGCTGCATTTGGGTTGAGTAGCTCTGGTCTAAATCATTGCTTTGTAACAACTGTCACATTACATTTTGAATTACCTAAATTTCTGGATGACTAAAGTCATTTTGTAATGTTAATAAACTGGAATTCCGTAATAATTTAAAACATCGGTATGATCTCCAAAGTAGTTAATGGATCACTTTGATGAGTGATACACAGTAAATATCATATCCTGCTTTCATTTTCCTTCAACAGAGGCCACCGGTTCCTGTACTATGATGTAGTAGAAACTTATTTATTATCTTCTTCATATTTTTCATTTTCTTAAACACATTTAATTATATCATCTCAGTACATTCCCTGACCTTTAAAAATGTAAGCTTTAGAAGTGCATCATCCCATCAACTGTGAACTGATGACATTTCGGATATTTTTACAATCCCGATAAGCTCATGTAAGGCACGATCTAATTTTTTTATCGATCGCAATAATAACTAAACTGTTTCGTCGTGAAGACACATCTTCCCGTGTACAATGGAGGTTAATAGTTTTTTATTGCGGTTTTTAAATAACAAGAATAAAGGGCTAGGCTGTTTGTTGCAACGCTTCGTCGTGTTATTGTCTTCGACGGCTGAAAGTGGGGTAGATACAGAGTGGAAATCAAATAAGTCATCGTCATGATAGGTAAATTTATATAATTATTGCAAAATATTTTGTGGTAAACACGTATTCTGTGTGCTGAGTTTGCTATACAGAGTGTAAAATATTTCAAAAAGTAATAGTATGAACCAAATTGAGCAGAAAACTCTTAATAAACATGGGTTCGCATAGTAACGGTTGCGGAGATATGGACCACTATTCCTTTTTCAAACATTATATTTTATTAGGAATAAAACGGCAAAGGAAGCTTTTAACGAACAAAAAACAAAGTTACAGAAGATGTTCAAAGTGTCCTCCGTCCATTTCCAAGCAGGCACGACATCTTCGTCTCAACAATATTCGAACTCTTTCGGAAACACCCTCCTTGGTTTGGATTTCTTGACACTTTTGATTAATCCGTAGCTGCAGCTCTTCCAGGTTTTTTACAGGAGTACCATACACTAATGTCTTAAATATCCCCACACAAAGAAATCTAGAGGGTTCAGATCAGGCGATCTTGGAGGCCATAAAACAGGTCCGGCCCTTCCTACCTATAAATATGACGATGATTTGAACGTTTATGTTTGTCATGATGACAAAACGCTGTAGTAGAATGACAGATGAATGCAATAAACATTTTATTGCACTAGTGCAATAAAGAACCACTTTAATAATAATAATATTTATTTGCAGAGTTCACAAATCGCACGAGCTATAAACATACAAATAGATCACTAAGCATACAAAAATTATTTTGTAAGTTGACAACAAATTTATTAATCTATTCCCATAGTACCACAAACTGCAAAGCAAACTGAAAAACAACATGGTAGAAGAGAACTACCTGCTGAACAAAGTTTCATCCTAGAAAATTAAAATTTACTTTATTCGTACACTAATGTCTTCAAATATCTCCAAACAAAGAAATCTAGAGGGGTCAGATCAGGCGATCTTGGTGGCCATAAAACAGGTCCAGCCCTTCCTACCCATCTATGTGGCACGTTTTTCATTAAACATTTGGATGGGTATTGTAGGTGACAGGTTTCTAGGTCCTGTTGTTTTACCAAACCGATTAACAGGCGCTGCTTGCCTCAACTTTCTGTAGAACACACTGTATGAGTTTTTGGAAGACATTTCTTTGAATCAGAGGCAACAAATGGGGTTCCAGCATGATGGTGCTCCAGCTCATTTTTCCATGGCCGTTAGAGAGCATTTACACCAAACTTTTCCACATAGATGGGTAGGAAGGGCTGAACCTGTTTTCTGGTCTCCAAGATCGCCTGATATTTGAAGACATTAGTGTATGGTACTCCTGCAAATAGCCTGGAAGAGCTGCAGCTACGGATTAATCAAAAGTGTCAAGAAATCCAAACCAAGAAGGGTGTTTTCGAAAGAGTTCTAATATCGTTGAGATGAAGATGACGTGCCTGCTTGGAAATGGATGGAGCACTTTTAACATCTTCTGTAACTTTGTTTGTTAAAAGCTTCCTTTGTCGGTTTATTCCTAATAAAATATAATGTTTGAAAAACGAATAGTGGTCTATATCTCCGCAACCGTTACTTTGCGGACCCATGTTTATTAAGACTTTTCTGCCTATTTTGGTTAATACTATTACCTCCTGAAATATTTTACACTCTTTTTTTAACACCCTGTATATTGAAGATATATTTCAGTACTTCATCAGTAATTATACCTTGTTTCGCCTCGTGAGACACAATCCTTGCTTCCATAGTATCTGCAAAAATAACAAGTTGCTTTTTTCAGTAATCGTTTGCGCTATAACCCACTTTTATTTCTCATATTGAAGATATTTGATAAATTAAAATTAAGTTCAGACCAAATAGCTATTAGCTAGTAAGTGGCGTATCAAGTATTTATCTATATGGTGGAACAAATAGAAATAACTGTCAGATTTTATTACTCTACAAGGTCTTGTAGGAAATACAGCAAATTGACCAATAGCTAATTTGCAATTGTTTATCTTCAAAGCTAGTACTCGTAGTAAAGTTGGGTATACCTGATATATATTCTGGATTACTTACTTTGACACTTGCTGAAAACTAGCTACTTACTTTGTGAAAACCACTTTCGCTACTTCGCTAGTTTAATAATAATGTTGTTTGGTAATCATATTGCTTCTTGAAATATTTCTTGAGGTTTTTCAGTAGAAGGAACTTTCTCGAATACTTTCTGCTAAGGCTAAGAGCATAATCATAGCTTTGACGTTTTTTGATTTGTGGTTTTGACTGATATAATACTTCTGTCCCAGATATTTTCAAACATATCTACAGCAATCCAAGCGTCATTATTTTCGGGTTCACATGGCAGCGGGCGTGAAAAGATCCGTTTTGCTCTGCCATGACAGTGAGCATTATGAATGTCCGGGGTGGGCGGTCTATTTATAAATCTCGTATCCTAGGTATTATAACTAAATTATAAGGAAGTGAAACATACAATTGTTTAATTCCATGCCAATAAAAAATGCGCAATGTCAGAACTTCACCTTATAATATATACATTGAAACTATTTGAAAAATTAAATTTTGAAACCATAAATCTGTCTAGATAAATGTAAACTAAAAGCATTCACCTACTTCATTCAAACAGTTGCCCTTTATGCTCGGCTTTAGGCATTCGGTAATAACATTAATTTATATCTTTATATTTACTTTTATCCATATTGTAACCTCTATGGTGACGTAGAAAAACAAACTATATTGTCGGTACTTGATTACACAACAAATATACTTCAAACAATTCAAGCTGTCAAATCTCTATTTTGATATTTTTGCCACGCGCGTTCGGCTTCTGAACATAAACTGAACTCGAGGTGAAATCGATCTGCTTATACAGGGTGTTACAGAATGATGTTAAAATAAGGTTGTTTACAATTTTTTTAAGTTGTCTTAAATATTATAATATGGTCTTCATTTCTCGAAAACCCATCGAGAAAGCATCAGTGGCGTTCATGCCATTAAATATTTATTTTTAGCAAACAAAATGTACGCCACAGATTTTTCAACAATTTGGTATCGGTCTCGTAAAGCCAAGTTAATTCTGCTTAAAATATGCCTTTTGGATTTTTTCCTCCTGACGCACCGTTTACGAAGCAATAGACCAACGTTCGAATGCTAATTAAAAAACAATAAGTTTTTTACAAAATAAGTAAATATGGTGAAATATTCATTTGAAGAATTCGCCGACATACATTTTATGTATGGAAAAGCATGTTCGAATGAAGCAAGGCTAGGATTCTCGAAGTTCCCGCGGTCTCGAGAACGCGTGTAGAACCAAATCGAATGTAGAATGTTCTAGAAAACGTCAAAATAAAGGTGTTACAAAATTTATAAATTTTAAAGCAAACAGTATTTGGTTCAGTTCTTTGAACTAAACTGGAAAAAAAAAACATTCCTAGGTCGTCGGTTATCGTCAAGTCGGCCTTTGTACATCCTTTTGGAATGTGTACGGGTACATGCACATAAATAAAATTATTACATCGATAAAGCATTCCTCCATTGTAAATGCCCATCGTAATTCACCGTTCACGTTCGATATAAAAATCTAGCCGCAATTAATTCTAAACAGCCCACTCTGTATGAGCACCGGAGTCGTGAAAGTTCCAGTCGGTATCATCCTGGAGTGTAATATGTAGGTTTGGCCGCCTTTTAAGGTCATTTCAGCTCATCCTTACATTATTGTAATCTACATTCAAAAAGCAAAGGCATTCCCATGGCTCAAATGTCAACGCGACGACTTACCTTAAAAAATATTCATAAAGGTAACGATCAGCGGCGTAGGAGTGTCCGGAACGAAAGGACGCTCTCACGTGGGAAACGTTTAATTCGAAAATAGAAAAATAGACACGGCGGCGAAGCGTTTTGTGCTGGGTCGCGGGCGGCCACGCCCGCTCTCTTGCGCAAACTGCATAGGTTAAAATTTTACCGTTGGGAGGTTATGATACAGGGTCGGGTAAAGTTAAAATATGAAAATTTTGAAAGAAATCACTTACGTGTGAGGAGTGGGCGGTATATTACTACTACGCAGCTTTTTGGAATGTGCTAACAATTAACAGGAATTAGCTAATCCAAATTGGCCAGAATAATGGAAATATAACTTATACAGTCATCCAGAACTTACCTAAACAAAATTTTTTTAATGTACTTGGGAGTCTTATAAATACAATTTTGTAAAAAGCAGCAGTTTAAAAATTAAATATACACAATTAAAAATATACTTCCGCACGGCACTGGAAACTGGTCCACTGTAAAACCTGATGAGGCGTATAATCGGCAACCGAACAAAAAATTGAAAGAAATTCCCAAGGAAAGAAATAAATTTCATATTACAACACCTATTTTTATACATCAATTTCCACTGCTTTTGCCGCTATTGTTATTAATTATTAATGTAATTAATTTATGGTTTTAATTAGTAATGTGTGTGTAGTGTGACACACCTGATGTTACAACATTTTGGGCCCGTCTTACCCAGTTTCTACAAACTAACACAAATGTTTCTGCTTCTTGTCCGTTTTGAACTTGTAAGGTATTGGCAACAGTTATAATGCGTTTGCGTAAATCATTAATAGTGTCCACTTCGGTGCAATATATTTAATTTTTTAAATATCACGACAAAAATAAGTTTAAGTGATTTAAAGTCCGTAGATCATGACGGCCATGGTACCAGTCCTCCTCTTCCAATCCCCTGGTATACACCACACTGTTGCAATATGCCGTGGACGCCCTGGACCTCCATCTTTTCCACGATTCGGTTGCAAATTCCCCGTATCACGCCAGCGTTTACACTACACTTCCACTCATTGCACAGCGTTGTAAAAGTAGCTACATTTGGAACATGTCGAATATTTCAGATCACCTGGCTAGAAACTACAGTAGCCCAGCGATTTAAAGGTTTTTTCCTCGGAAACTATAAGGATTTTACAAAACTTTTTTTACAACTCCATTTTTTATGACGCGTCTATTCCTAAATTTATTTAGATAAGTTCTGAATCACCTTCTATAGGACCGGTATTTTCATTGCTTTTGCGTAAGAGAAACAAAATCTACTCAACAGACGGTACGATAAACAGTGACAGACTCTTTCGTCTTCGTCAAACATCTTAACGTTTGTCTGAAAGACGTATTTTGGATGCAGCATGTGTTCAATATTTATGTATATACAGGGTGATTCTTAAGATATACGCATAAATTTAACTACGTTTTCTAGACCCCAAAATAAGATGCAAAGTCCATATAAACATGTATTCTAAAACGTTTCTACAACAGGGTGTGAAATATTAGTTCTTGATAACGGTTTTTAATTAGTATTTTACAAATAAGTAGAAATAAATTAATGACATATGACACAATCCCCTAACTTTTTGAAAATCTAAAGAAAAATCGGCTATAATTTCCCAAGTTTTGCGTATAGGCTAGGAATCACCGTGTATAAACTAATAATTTTATTTGTATGGGTTTGTGTGTAAACGAAATATTTTATTAGTAAAAAAGGTTTTAAGATTTTAAATATATTATGTAATGTAGTATGATCACTATATTGTATAAATTTATGCAGACGAACCAATATGCAAAGTTTATTTTAATTATTTTAAAACTTGTTTATTATGGGACCAGCAGTCAAGGTAAAAACAACGAAAATATTAATTTTATCCCATCTGATTACGTTTCGTTTTTAATTGTATGAAACCATCTTCAGATTTACGTAAAATATGTACAAGAAATATGACAATACTTAGGTACAATAATTTTTTTTTTAATTAATACCAAATAGAAATTACCTACTAAATTGCACATGCGATATGCGATAAAAGCAAAATTTGCTGAGATTTTTTAATTGTATAAAAAATTTCCTGGTAATATTGGCAAAGTGTATTTCCCGAAAGAAAGAAAAGCCACAAAAAAGTGTTGGATATTCAATGCTTACGAAAGAATTGGTGATAAACATTTCCGAATTTCGCGCTACAATTAAAAAAAATAAACAATTTGAATAAGAAAGTTAGTGATGAAATTCTTTAACATCTTAAAGCCTATTGAAATTTGCAAGTTAATAAAAAAATCATACTCTTAGCTGCTGAAGGATGAATTATAGATATTAATATTTTTATTAGTGTTTTTATACATTGCATATTTTATTCAAAAATATCGAAGTAAAATTGTTTGGCGCGAAAATTGTGCAGGGTTTTATAAAATGTATCATATTAACAAAAATGTTACGAATCTTTCCTCAATATTTCTGAACTCTTGTCCATCGGCAATTTATTGCTTAAAATATCATGGATCTAGTGTTTGGTGGTAAGTTTTAAAAACACTGTCGAAGAATTAGGTGATAATATTATAATACTCTTCTATTAAGTTGTGACCCATTCGTAAGAAACACGCTGTATATTTGGCAAAAAGAAAATGCGTCGACAAACTGTATAGACTATCCGACAGTCCTTTCAACAGTATGTTATACCTTGTTATAATTAGTATTTTGTAAAAAGAAGAAAGTAGCACTATATGTTTGTAATGTATGAATGGTACAAGTCGTTTAAAAACTAGTATTTCAAAATTGAATACTAATTATTCGATAAAGTTTCCTCTATTTATGGCCACTGATAACGTAACAAGTTAAGCTGCTGTTTGCCTTATCCAGTTCTCGTGATATCAGAATATTTTAAAGACTCTTGTAAGGTTAACTTGAGTATAGAGTGTTGTAACGTGTAGGGTAGATTGATATTAACTATATACCTGTATTTCTATTACACCCGTAATAAATTTCTGATAAGTTTCTATATTTATTACGTTATATAACAAGAACGAATCGGGAGATTTTGAATTTGATCAGAAGCGTACATTAAAATCGTTGTATTTATTAGAACGGGGTCATCTTTTATTAAATTTTAGGGGGGCCCAAAATATTGCAGTTTGCGAAAATTGGAATTTACTCTGTCTAATAAATGATGATCGTTTCTTATAACGTTACATTTACGCTCAATACGATTCCAGAAATCTTCTCAGAATTCAATTAGCGAGGAATAAACAAAATCCTCAAAGAAAATAGTCACATTTGTTGAGGCGATAGCGGTGGTCAATTCTAAGGACAAATATTTTCTCTTTCTAACTATTTATTTGGAAACTTAAAATTCCAAAAGTCTCTAACAGTAGCACTAAAATGAGGCGGTGCTCCATAATGCATGAACCAAGACTCTACACTGTAAAAAATAATTACAGTAAAAATAGATGGCAATTTATTTACCATTCATTATTGCTGTGATTTTCTTATAGATTGTGATTTTGCAATTAAAATATAAAATTGCATTGTAAATTTATTTTGCGATGCAATTTTCCGTTTAGTAACTGTAATATTACTTTGTAATTTTACAATACAAAAATTTTTACAATGTAACTTATATAATTACTTATAAAAGTATAAAGTAACTTTACAATCAATTGTATAATTACATTGTAATAAAACATTTTTCTCTATAACTACAATGTAATTTTTATTTATTGTACAGGATGGTCCAGTTTGGATACTTAGGTACCTATAGAAGGTTTCTTCTATTTTCGGAAAAGACAGAAAAAAGTTAAGCAGATGTTTCGTGCTCAATTTTCGAGAAAAGTTGAATTGCGAGAATCACATTTCCATTTATTAAAAAATACCTACGTGATATTTTTCAATTTTGGCCATTTTCTATGATAACTGAAATTTTCTACTTATAAAAATATTTAGCGGCTTACAGTTAGTTACAGCTATACCTATTATATCTCTAATAAATTAACTAATCTTATTTTGCTTAATTTTTTGAAGTTAGAGAAACATGTAGGTACACCTAAGTGGTACGCTACGAATATATTTTACTTTTTGATAGATTAGTAAAAACGTAGGTAAAGGTTCATATTATTGTCGACTACAAAAATTCTGGTTTCACAGCTCCAACAATAATTTTACTATTTTTCTAGTATGTTATGCAATTTTGAATAAGAGTTTATAATGTTAGAATAAATATAGTTAGATTATGAAAAATAAAATATTAAGGTCTTTCGATATTTTTTATTTAATTTGGTACCTGTACATTTAGGCCTTTTTAAAAACAGGACACTTAACGTTATATAAAACATATATAACAAAGTAAATCTATATATTGTATATATCAAATAATAAAGTTTATTGTATATGTAAACATAAAACAAATAAATATTTTATAATATTCAAACGAAATCTAATATGTAATATAGGTACCTACAATTTAAATATAATTCTAACGTAGAAAATAATATATTGTTTATATGTGAGATGAACAGAGTTCAATCTACAGTTGGTATCTGATTTTTGTAGATGCAAAAATACCATTGTTCCTTTGCTTCAATACTTCTGTATAAAATACATACCTATTACGTTATCTCATATAGGTTATGTTATAAGCAACACAAGACAAAGCTACTTATTGTAATAAAAGCACTCACTAGTGACTCTAGATTTGATTATTTTGCTAGTCACTACTCACTAAATTAATTATGTAAGTACTTAAGTCCTAGGTACATGCTGCATTTGTCGAAATAAAGCATGCTTTATTTAGGTTATGTTACAACCAGCACTAGACAAAACTATTTATAGTACTAAAAACACTCACTTGTCACTCTAGATATGATTATATTGCTAGTCACTACTCACTAAATTAATTATGTAAGTACCTAGGTCCTAGGTACACGCTGCATTCCTCGAAATGAAGCAAGAAATAATGAAGGCGTCACCACCCAACGCTCTCAACGGTTAGTGGCAGTGCGTTTTAAAATTAGTAGTATCTTCACACACAAATTAAGCATATTTTTACAGTCAATTATATAGTAAATTTGGTATGTTCAGTAATTTTACAATGTAAAAGTGGATTTCACATTGCTAATTGTAAATGTATTACAATATATTCTATAAATGTACATATTGCATTATAATTACATATAAAGTTTACGGTTTTGTTGTATATTGGCAGTTTTCTTGTAAAATTACAAGTGTCAGTGTAATATCATCATTATTTTTAGAATTATTTTAAGATAATTATAAGGATATTTTTACAAAGTATATTTGTAAAGTTACTGGCCTTTTTTTCAGTGTAGTCTAAATGTCAATGGTAAATCATCGATTAAATCAGGGAAAATATTTTGCAGAAATTCCAAATAACATTGGTCATTTAATCGATTTGACAAAATAACTGGTCCAATCAAATAACGATCTATAACACCGGCTGAAACATTTATGTTAAACTCATGTCTAGCGGTTATTGCATAGAGGTTTACATAGGAATATTCCTGAAAGTTGTGACCACAAAATTAATATCCTGATGCAAGATAAACTCGCAAAAGGTCACTCGTCGATCCAAATCTTGCACTTTTTGAATGTGATAGATGTAGTAGATTACGTTTCAGAATACGGTTCTTATAATCCAGTTTCTCAAGATAAAGTTTAGTATTTATTTGCGGTACATCTCCAACTGTTTGCAAAATATTTTCTTCATCTTGTACCCTTACTACACTAGGACGTAGGACTATTATTGGAAAACTTTCCCGTCTTTTGTGCCGGTGTTTGACCATTAGAAAATGAGGAATCACTCGATTTGGAAATCTCCTACGATATTTTTCCACACTTTTACAGTTCTACAGTTTCCTTCACAGAAATCTAGCACAAGTAGCATGTCAATCTGTTCTCTGAATGTAAATTTTCTAGCCATTTTCAGCAATAAACAGTAGCAGAAATAAAACAGTTTTGTTACTAACTGTAAAATTTTAAAGACGAAGCCTACTATTGATTTTTAATTTCTTCTAATAAGCTCTACTAAAATTTTAGTTTAAATAATGCTTTTTTCTTGAAAACCTTAAAAGTTTATTAAAATTTAACAAGAGCAAAAAATTGTTTTAAATTAAGTACTGCGCTGGATAATGTCGATAAATGGAAAATAAATTTGGTATAACTTTAGAGGTGACACCCTCAATGAACACCTTGTCAATTTACTTGAACTCATAGTCAAATAGGACCAATAATAAACCTAAATCATGTACCAAATTTGGTTATTCCAAGTTAAAGTGAATATATATAAATTTTTTTTCGAAATATTTGTTCTGTAACGCCGCCTGTGTCCAACTTTATATATAGGTACGTTTCGTTAAATTGCAATATTTCACTACATGCATCTGCTCCGTGTCGGTTCTTATACGGAACACCCTGTATAGTTAAAATATGCTAAGCGTAATTCAACGCTGGTCGTTAGTTTTACACAATATTATCGATACCTAACAAGAATGTAAAACGCCTTATCAAGCGCGATTTGATTTGAATTTTTTCCACTGTACTATTACACTTTCTGGTTAGTTTACCCAACAATGTGCATTATTACATTAACAGTAACACGTGTGCAACATTATTTGACTAAATTAATGAGATCATTTACCATAAACTTAATAGACCAAATTAACAACGCTGTAAAGCGGCTTAATTGGCCAAACGCAGCAATAAACGCGACGTTTCCAGTTTTTAGTACGCCACTGCGTTATTTATTACAAGAAAGATGCACAGCCCGCTAGCTGATTTACATAAGACCGTGCCCCACTTAAAAATATCTATTTCAGCTATCTCGGTTGGCTCTTCGGTGTTGCAACTTTACGCGATTTTTATACCGCATGTACATCATCATCTTGAACGTTTCTGTTAAGACAAAGGACGCGGGGTTTTCTGTTTAAGCGGATTTTTACGACTCTCCGCCGCAACTCTGATATGGATCTGTAGAATTATATTGCACGATTTTATTGTTTATTGTAAGAGGGGTCGTAAGTGGTGCCGTTTCTCTTTTCCCGCGTCGTATCGAAATTTTTCGCGGATTAAAAGCGAAAAAAGCGACAGTCGTAAAGTAACGTTTTCACTCATTGTTGTTTCTTGAGAAAGGATTCTACGTAGGATTCTAAATAAGATATTCTCTGAAAGTATTTATTTGCGGCATAATATTAGTTTTTCGCCACACTTTTGAAAAATATAGCGCTCTTGCGCCGAACGGATCAGTCAAGGGTTATTTTTGAAATTAAGTTTGCCTAACTAAAAAATCTCACACTGAAAAAAGCAGATAATTAAAACAAAACAAAAATCACTAACGTGCACTTCCATATTTTTGACGTTTTCAAAATAGCAAATGTATTAAAAATATGTCAAGTTTGACAATTTAAAATTTGTTTATCTGCCTCCATAGAGATGTTAAATGACTTTTGATTGTTAATTACTTCTTGTTGGTACAACTGTAACCAACAATGATCAATGTTTACTGAACAGTTTGATACACACAAACGGTCATTTGATTCAATGAGATTCACCAAAAAAATTAAAGAAAGAGGATAATGCAGCAAAAAGAAAATCAAATGAGACCGCGATTATTTTATCGAACGGAGATAAGTGTGTGTCAAACTGTTCAGTAAAAATCTAATTGTTGGCTACAGTTGTATCAAGAAGAAATAAGTAACAATAAAATAGAAATCATTTAACATCTCTATGGAAGCAGATAAATAAATTTCTGTCAAACTGTCAAACTTGACATATTTTTAATAGATTTGCTACTTTGAGAACGAAAACAGTTTTTCGAAACATAAAAAATACGGAAGTGCGCTATACTGCTATGATTTTTGATATTTTTTACTTATCTGCTAGTTTCAGTGTGAGATTTTTTGGTTAGGCAAACTTAGTTTAAAAAATAACCCTTGACTGATCCGTTTGGCACAAGGGCTTATTTAATTAATTTTTACTTTTTTCAAAAGTGTGTCAAAAAACCCAATCAAACTAAAAAAACATCTAAATAAGCTGGTTTTAATGTTGAAGGAAGCGTTGAAGGAAGCTGTAGTGTAACGATAAATCCATATTTAGAGGAGTTCAAAATCTAATAAGTGTTCGGTTGCGTCTGCTGGGCGCTGGGGTGGTCCGGTCGGAGTGATTTTGGTTAGTGTTGGATGACGCAAGAAATTTTGTTTAGAATATTTTATTACTCTTTTTCGTAAACTCTTCATTTTCAAAATAAACTCAATTTTTGAGAATACAGCGTTAGAGATAATCGCAAAATGAGCAGCACTTAATACTTAATAAATTGTTATCCCATAAACTTTCTTTGTTTGAGTTTGCAGTCTCATTTGAGTCGTTGCAACCAGTGGTGTCCCTCAAGGTTCCAACTTGGGACCTTTGTTGCTTTTAATTTTCATTTATGATTTATGTGATACACTGAATTGTAACAGATTGATGCTTGCTGATGTCCTAAAATTATTTACTTCTATTACGGATCTAAATGTATTATGTTACAGGAATAGGTTAATCTATTGAATGACGTATAAAAAATCATGTTTATTTTAATATTCTTAAATGCAGAATCATATCATTCAATCATAAGTCTAAGGCAATGCGGTTTTCTTATAATATTGGTGACTCTCTATTAGAACGAACAGACTGCATACGAAATTTAGGAGTTTTGATAATTTGATTAACAACTTACTATGATACTAAAGAAGTCAGACATACAAACTTAAATTAATTGCATTTTTAATAGGTTGTTTTCGAAGTGAGTGTTTTCAAAGACAATATTTAGAAGAAAGTATTTGTACTCCTCCTCAACTGAGAGAAGCCGCTGAAAGTTTGGAAAAAGATTTGTTACCTAAGAAGAGTCGTGCATAGTCGATAAATTTTATGATGTTTTCAAGAGTTGTTGCTCGCAAAAAGATATTCAGAAAGATAAGATAAGATATGTATTCAAATTCTCGGGTTGAAATTACCACAAAAATATCTGGTGAAATGTCGACCTCAGGTACTAAAAACGTTACCATTTCTACGCAGGATGTTCAGCATGTATTAACAATTTCTGTTGCCGCTTATAGCCAATCGAATTTTGCAATTAATTTAGTAAAATAATTTGTAATACTTAATGTGAATAACATTTGTTAAGAATGTTTTAATATACAATAAGATATTTTTTGAAACAAATATTTTGGTTATATAGCGAATGTTGACATTTGTCAACATGATTACTTTCCACCCTGGTACAGAAATATGTTTGTTTCAAACTAACTGTAAGTTTGAAATATCAACATTACATATATGGTTGTAAATTAGCAACATTAGGTAGTTAAACCCAGACCCAGTCATAATTAGATGAGAATTATGTCAATAAAAAACGGAATTTCTAGTAGTCGCACCCTTTTCATTATTGGTAAATTCTTTAGTTTCTCTGAGGAACTCCTAAAAGTATTTTAATATGTGGAATCATCTTCACAAACTTCCAGATATCGGATTCAAACACTCTAAATATAATGTAATAGTACATTTTGTAATCTTTTTGTAACCTTTTCGATTAACATCATTTATTAACAAGGGATTTGAGGAGGAGGCTTATGTAGCCACGCAGTTCATTGACTTAAGCAAAGCTTTTGATTATGTTGCTCATGAGATTTTACTAGAGCAATTATACTACTATGGATTCTCAGGGCGGAGTGTATGTCTATTATCATCCTATTTAACTAACAGATTTCAATATGTTAACCATAACTGTGTCAAATCTAATTTGTAGGAAATAAAACACGGAGTTCCGCAAAGATCGGTTTTGGGCCCTCTACTATTCCTTATTTACATAAACGATTTCTCCAGTATCTTTAATTGTGAAATTTTAAACATGCTTTTTGCTGATGATACTGGTATGTCCACCTATGGCTCTGATTTATCTGCCGTACTACTCAACAGCATACCTCAAACACAATCTTTAGCAAATGATTGGTTCTCTAGCAATAAACTTACAGTGAATGTATCTAAAACAGAAACAATGATTTTTAGCCTTAGAAGTTTAAATGATGTTAATAATCCTGAAAGCGTCAAGTTTCTGGGCGTTCATTTAGATCCGAAGTTATCCTGGAGCCAACATGTTAATTACATTTGCAGTAAACTATCCAAACATCTTTACTTACTCCGAAGCCTTGTTCATAAAGTATCCTTAACTGTCTTAAAAACAGCATATCACTGCTTGATACATTCTATCATATCTTATGCTATCATAATATGGGGTCATGCACCTGGCAGTGCACTAGTTTTTTATCTGCAAAGGAAAGCTATACGGATCATCTCTGGGCTTGGTTTTAGAGACGACTGTAGAAATTACTTCTCAGATTTAAAAATTCTTACCGTTCCATCGAAATATATATTTCAGTGTCTTCTTTTTATTAAACTACATAGCAGAAGCCAGACCCACGCATATAACACTTGAAATAAGAATGATCTGGAAAATAAGTTTTGTAGGCTTTTGAAAACTAGGAAGGAAACTGAGTATACTGGAATACAGTTTTTTAATGCGCTTCCTCCCAATATAAGGAATTTAAACACAAATTTATTTAAAATGAAAATAAAAAACTTTCTATCGAGTAATGCTTTTTATACTTTTAATGGATATTGTAATAGTGATTTTATAATGTAGTGTTTACTGTATAAAGTGTTTTGTATCTTGTTTAGACTGTTTTAACTATTACTTTTTATCTTTTTACTTTTTTGCTTTTATCGTTAGTTCCTTACTGTACTTGACTATTTCATTGTTTTTGACGTGTACAAGCACTGTTGTGTATATAGCATGAAATAAAAAAAAATAAATAAGGTAAATAATAGTGTGTGAGTGTTTTGATCCCGTTCAAATGATTTACCTGGTGATTCAGTTCAGCTGGTCGATTCGTATGATCTCTACACCAGATTTGAAATAAATGTATGTTAAATCAAACTCTCGTTGCAGAATACCACCAAAGTCGCCCCGTACATGAGCACTTGGCGGAGCTTGCGTGCCAGATAGGCATCGCGCGGGCAGATCTCGGAACGAGACCTCTCCGAGGGCGTAAACCGGAAGTGTTAAATAACAATGAACCTGCGCTGCTTCAATTGCCACCCACATTTCCGCCGGGTGACTCGGCAAATGACGTTGGGCGTCTCTGTCTGACTCGCCGCGGAGACGGTCATTTGCTCGTGTTTCGATTAGAGTAATAGACCAGGCGAGGTTGGACGCGAACATTATTAATTATAATCGTCCGATAAAAGATTGCTGGGTTTCACTTACACCTCTGAAGAGTGTGTCGCTTCGACCGGTTCTCCTTATAATCAGCTCGGTTGGTCGCGTAGTTACCATTGTTATGGAAGTGACACAGTCAGTCCAAGTAGAACGGAGTTTGTCGAAGCGTTTTCTTCTTCTTTGGTATGACACAGTGGTATATTTGATATGTTTTTTTTTACGAAATACTGTTGAAGATTGAAGATGCGAAAGAAATGGTCGCTTCTTTACAAAAGCTTAAATCTTTTAAGGCATATTTTTTCTTACGTTTTCACCATTACCATTGATTTGATACTATTCTTCAATAGTTAATAATCGCCAAAAACTCCAACTAATATATTTGTAAAGGCCCTAAAGCAAATAATAAATAGGAAGAAATAGTTTACAGCCATACGGCAAGATATTAAAACAGTCTCTGCTTTGATTACTTTTTACAGTTATGAAGATCATTTTATCGTATATCAGAGCCTATGTTCCTAGCTGTTGTACCATTAAAAGCAAATAATACACAATTTACATTCTTATGGATAGAATAAGATATCGAAAATTATTTGGAATATAAATTAAAGCGAGCATGTGATGTCAAGCTAGTGAGCAAACGTTTATCTCATTCAAAGGGAGCAAGTAATTTCTGATCTATTCCCAACTTACTTTCCTAATAAACTTTATATTTTCTCATACGCAAAATATATATTATAATTCTTAAACAAACTATTAATTTATTGTCAACTTAAATCATTTATCATTATTATAAATTTTAACTGTAACTTTTTTGCAGTTGGTTATGAAAAGCCTTGCGCATGTAGTTGATGAACTAGAGGCCGAACTTGTATTTACATTGACCTCTCTTTGACTCAATATAATTAAGGCTACTTGAAGTTTTTGTTGAACGGAATCTTCTATATATCCTTCTGTCATGTTCGTTGCTTTCCATCCACCATGCGTGGTCATAATGTCTGTTCCTGCCAGTGCCGTAGCAGACGTTCTCGGTAAACAGTGGCCGGTGTAATTCCCAGCATTCGACAAATTCAAAAATTCTGCAATTTTTAGGGTAACCTCCTATAGAATTTATACAAACGCATCGTCCTGTATATTTTCCATTTCTATATCTTATAAAGAATCTTGCTCAATTGGTGGCGGACGAAGAGAGGAATATTTTCGAAACATTTCGACAAGACTGACTCCTTCGATGTTCCCTTTAGAAATAGTAAATTCTCTTCACGATCGTCTTTGTGTTATAGAAATGTTAGTTCTGTGAAAAGAAGTGTGAAAATTATATTTTACCTTCATCAAGTAGGTTTTGTCATCTGTTACTCTCCAAAATTTCAGATTTTTTTGCTAGACTGACTTGCTTTCCTGAATCTATGTCCTATGTCAAAATAGGCCAGTAGAACTGTCTCAGTGACAATTACTCCTTTTTAATGACTCCATTCTGCAAATAAACGATACGCTTTTTCATATTTATCTTTGGATTTTGGCAATAACGATTGAATCGCGATTATTGATGATTCTTCTATATCATCTTTCATATTATCGTTCTAAGCAGAAGATTCTGACATTTTTCATAATTCACTGATACAATACTACCGAAATCCTTATATAAACAAACTCGTTTCTATGTCAACATTCCCTCAGGATTCTTGATTCACAATTTCGAAATTCAGTAATTTGCGATTGATATTTTCCCATCGACAGGTTAAAAATGAAACAGCATTTTCATTTACAATTTTTTAAGTGCCAATGAACAGTGAATGCAGTGTTGCATCTACTTCATTTTTACCCCACTCGACCCTAGGTTCGAGTGTAATTCTAGATTTACTCTGAAGGCTTCTTTCTTCTTAGACCCCTTTGCTTTACCTATATTCCTATTTTAGGTTCATCCTGATGAATATCCGCTTCCTGAAGGTTATGATCCCACTTGTTACTTGTATGAATGTATGCGTATATAACAAATAATTAACAATGCGATAATTACTAACATTAACCAGTAGGTAGCAATTAATAGTCAAGGAAACTGAAGACACAAACAATAATTACTCATTACATTAAACTAATCAGCACATTGAACAAATTTCAAAGATGGTGATATCTTCAATTAATTTAACCAAACTGTACTGTACTCCTTGGTAAATATAACGGTAAACATATATTGTTTGGACTGTTTGCTGATGCTAAGGATTATTATAATGATCGCGGGATATTAAGACATATTAATTTTGCATGTGTAATGGTACGACATCATGCCATAATCACTGTGGGTATCCCAGCACATCATAGGCCGCATGTCTCGGTTTTGACATAGTAGATTTTACGTACTCTCACCGGTTTCCTCATTTCGAAGACTTTTAGCTGGTGCAATTATGATTATTTTGCCATTAAGTTCGCCCAGAGCCTAGCATTAAGCTTAGATCGTGTAACTGGGCGTGTCGCTTGATAAACGTGCGAACGTTTCTTCTAGGCACTTTTATAATTCTTCAGAACCGTGTGATGAGAGTACCTAGACTGTATTCTATTAGATTTTACGACACCTGATGGCTACATTAACGGTTAGGCTATGACATGAAGCGTGTTTTAAAGTTTGATACAGGTGCAGACTTCACACAAGATTTGTTACTTATTACTTTACTTTAAAGGCTTTTCGATAATGCAAAATTTGTTTTAAAAAATTGTTAATTCTCAGGTAAAAATAGGTGTCATAAATGTTCATTATTCATCTGTGAGGGAGTTGTAGATATGAAGATTATCACGTATGCTTCTTTAGAAGATATTAAAGCTATTAGCTCAAATTTTTCGAAAAGGTATAACATATTTAGTATTTTCAATCAAATAATTCAAGACAAATGATATCTACATAGTTATACTGTTAAAAATTTGTCTGTAATTTCACATAACTTTACGTTGGCAATTTGTGACCAGCGTGGAGTTATGTAAAATTACATAATAATTCTGGAATTGAAATAAGTACACTGAAATAAACATGGATAAAATGCCATATTATGTGATTTTACAACTATTAGGTATGTTACTCCATCGTAAATTTGTATTGATAATTGTAATTTTTATGTTGGAATTGTAAGATATAGATATGAAATTTTACTGTGTAGATAATTTAAATTTTGTTATATTTTATATACCGGGTGTCCCGAAATAAATGCAACAAAATTTGGTCAGAAATTCTTAAGAGAAATTTAAGGGACCCGTATTTTTTACTTTTGATAAGTGCGGCCCCCTTTCGGAGATATAGCCCCCTAAAACAAGCCCCTAAAAATTTAATTTTTTTTATATCTCAGAGCTATATCGCACAAGAACCACCAAATTTGGTACACAGGGATTTTATGACATGTAGAATGCGATGCTGATAAGCTTTTTGGCAAGGGGCCCCCACAAGACACTTTTTCGGGGGCCCCCTTGCCTTTGGGGCCACCGAACTTTAGTTGCATATTTAATTTTTAAAAAAATTAGTATCCTCTTAGAAACCCCAGGGAATTTAAAAACTTTTTTGTCTCTTAAAATTTTTTCGAAAAACGCAGCGTTTTTCTAAAATATGGCAAAATGTGATTGGATGCATATCGAGGTTCATATGAAATTTTAAAGTGTTAATCGTAGGTGGCTGGCATTCGCAATAAACAATCAATTTTATTCTGTGACAGTTGTAATTAACAATCATCGGGAGCTCATAGAGACAGGATCAGTAGTTGTAAAAAAATCACAATTTAAAGAAATTTAATTTTAATTTAAAGAAATCACAAGTTAAACATTAACAATTAATAAGAAAATGTGAATATCAAAATAAGGTACAATAAACTTAGAAATTAATAACAAAATTAATGGTACTTTATGATTAAATAATTTAATTCTAAAAAGTTTGTTAAAATCACACTGGTCAGTTCCGTAAAACGTGTTCAAAGTGAGAACCGTTTTGTTCAACACAAGCCTGCAAACGTGACACGAAATTTTGACGTATTTTCGTGTGAATGTTGGGAATCTGTCTAATTTCTTCAGCCGCAGCAAGGATTCGTTCATGTAATTGTTCCCGGGTTCTAATTGGTACGGCATAGACGCGATCCTTCATGGCCCCCCAGAAAAAAAAGTCCATGGAATTTAAATCGGGAGAACGGGGGGGCCATGTTACATGAGGAGAATTGTTACCTATCCATCGCCCTTGGAAATTTTCATTCAGCCACTCAGTTACGAAGTGCCCCCGATGTGGTGGGGCACCATCGTGCATAAAGAACAAATTGCGTCTAATACCGAGAGGAACATCTTTCATAAGAAGCGGTAGTTCATGCTCCAAAAAATTAAGGTAACTTTCAGCATTTAATCGTGGAGGCAATAAATATGGACCCATGATGCAATCTCCGACAATTCCAGCCCAGCAATTAATTGAAAATTTTTCTTGCGAATGAGTCTGCCTTAAGTCAAATGGATTTGCCATAGCCCAATAATGAATATTGTGCAAATTTATTAGGGCATCTTTTGTAAAGCACGCCTCATCGGTAAAGAAAAAATTTCGTATAAATCCCGGATTTAAGTTGTAACGTTGAAGAGCCCATAAGCTAAAATGTCTTCTTCGTGGCAAATCTTCTACTTTAAGTTCCTGGGCCTTTTGAAAGTGAAAAGGTTTCAACAGTTGTCGTTTGATAAAGCGGTGTATTCTTGTTCTGGGAATCTCAAGTTGAGATGACGCGCGTCTTATGCTTATTTCGGGATTTTCTTCAATTAAATTTAAGATAATTTCTTCCTGTTCGGGAGTTAATAAATAACTTCTCCCTGAGTTAGGTTTTTTCACAACTACGGATCCTGTCTCCATTAGCTGCCGATGTACTCGTGCAAACATTGAATGGTATGGGAGTATGCGTGCAGGAAATCGCTCGGCGTACAATCTGCGTGCGAGACGTGAATTTCCACGAGCCTCCCCGTAAATTAGGTGCATTTGTACCCTTTCTTGGACAGAAAATCTCACCATTTTTTCGGGAACAATGATTACTGACAACTATTAATGGTAACAATTTGACACTGATTAATGACAACTGTCACAGAATAAAATTGATTGTTTATTGCGACTGCCAGCCACCTACGATTAACACTTTAAAATTTCATATGAACCTCGATATGCATCCAATCACATTTTGCCATTTTTTCGAAAAACGCTGCGTTTTTCGAAAAAATTTTAAGAGACAAAAAGTTTTTAAATTCCCTGGAGTTTCTAAGAGGCTACTTATTTTTTTTAAAATTAAATATGCAACTAATGCTCGGTGGCCCCAAAGGCAAGGGGGCCCCCGAAAAAGTGTCTTGTGGGGGCCCCTTGCCAAAAAGCTTATCAGCATCGCATTCTACATGTCATAAAATCCCTGTGTACCAAATTTGGTGGTTCTTGTGCGATATAGCTCTGAGATATAAAAAAAAATTAAATTTTTAGGGGCTTGTTTCAGGGGGCTATATCTCCGAAAGGGGGCCGCACTTATCAAAAGTAAAAAATACGGGTCCCTTAAATTTCTCTTAAGAATTTCTGACCAAATTTTGTTGCATTTATTTCGGGACACCCTATACTTACCATTATAACTAACATTAAAAATATCATGAAGAAAACTTCTTCAATAACTAATATTATTCGACATATATGACTGAATATCAATATGTACAAAATTGAATATGCACATGTTAAAAAAATGTATATACCAAAGAGTTCATCAATCAGTTCAAATATTTATATTTATATTTTGTTTAACCTGATAAGTGTAACAGTAGCAAATTTAAAAATGTATTAAATTATTTTTGTAGCCATATGGAGATTGACAGATGAAGTTGAAAAGAAGGAAAATGTTTTTACTTTTAATGTCATGGAAAAAAGTCTCTGCTTGTTAAAATGTACAATAGTACAAGTTTAAGCCAGTCAATATAAATATGCAGGATATCTCTATCATCAATGTGAATTATCCGTCCTTCTTTGTAAAAGTGTATTGTTCATCCATCATCTAAAAATGTATTGCAATGTAGGTATTCCATTCGCATTAGAAAATATGCTGAATGTTTTCGCTAAAAATACTAAAAAATTGTTCTTCAAACATCATATATTTCTTGGTTTTTGCAAATAATTGTAGATATACGTACATCTGTGAAAAAATAAATATTTTTAGCTCAAATTTTAGTTACAGTAAATTTATAATTAATTTAACTGCAACTAATGTTAATATCTGTTGTAAGCAATTACTATTTTTACTGTCACAAAAATAAATATGTTGTCAAAATGAATCATTACCATAATATTCAATTCAAAGTAGTCCCGGATGGACTTACCATCTCACCAGGTATTCCATTTCATCTTTATTTATTGGCTGCATTTAAAACGTTGGTTGATACATACTCGAGCTTTATAGGCATTTTAAGAAAGTCGTTTATTTTAGTTTGTTGAGTACGCAACCGTACTTTTGGCAGAAATATTTATTGATCATAGACCACTAATATCGATTCTATTTTATCCCATCATTAAAACTGACCTTCTAAAGGCATACGTAAGTGCCCATCGCGTAACGTTCAATTTGAAGACCGTATGCCACTTTCTCGCAGTCACCCGCTGATTCCTATTGAAAAAATGAAACTAATTAATCGATTTTTTAATAGCTCCTACTTATTCGGCTAATCTAACAGTACAGCGTATTAAAAATTAATCTATAACTCCGGTATGATTCAATTAGCGCAGATATTTAAAAGCTCATCTTTCGTTTTTGACGAATTTTGAAAGCGGCAAGTGCTCGACTATATTTCATCCGAAGAACCCGAGTGGCTATTAATCATATATTTGGAGAACGTACAGGATTTTTAATTAATAAACCCCGTGATACAATAGACGGTCCGTCAAATATTAATAGATGGAATATGGGCCTCGTGTGTATATGGAAAATAAATCAAACTTTATTACTAGTAAACTATAGGTGGATTATCGTATATAAGCGTGTAATAATTAACTTTGGCCGGTTTTTATCGTTTCCAATATTGAACGTGACGGTTTTTATAATTAAACTTTCATTATGGCCTGGACATCTAGAAATCAAAATAAATTACTTGTTTAATAAATCTCATTTTTTGACCTAAGGTCTTACGTGGAATATGTAATAAGTTTTCTTTTTCCGCCGCCTTGATACAATTTAATTTCTCTTTAAAACATTTTAATCGGTTAATTTTTTTGGCGGAATAGGGCTGTATCCGAATAATTCAAAAGACGAATACAAATATTTAATCAAAGTGTTAATTAATTTCTTATTGTGGATAAATGAGATATCGAAAATAAGACAGAATTTAATATTCGAGACACGAGTATTCAGTAAAATCATTATTCATTAAATACAAAAATATTCAGTAGATATGAATTTTAGGAATAATTTTGTGATTAGAATATCTAAGGCATTTTTCTCTTGCACGACAGCGCATTTAGAAGATTAATATAAATTATTTAACAGTCAGGTATGACATTTGTTGGATTTATTTACGGACATCCTGTATGTCTCCATAAAAAAGATCCAACGGATTTAAGTCAGGAGGTCACAGTGGCCATTCAACTGCGCCACCTTCAAACGCTTTGAAGTTTGCTAACTCTTAAAATACCATCTTTCATATGGCAAAATTTGTCGGTGATCTGATTAATCACCCTGTATAGCTCACTGGAAATATCGTAATTTTTCTAAAGTTTACGTAATATGTTGAGAAGTGTTCATTTGTTGCAAAAAAGCCAAAATGGCTTTGTTTAGGTGGTAAAATTTCAAGATTACATTTTTTCGATATGGCAGGTATAATTCGACGGCTTTATACCCAGTAAACACATATACGTTAGAAAAACGTTTATAATGTCCTTACAACGTTTGAAAAAGACGTGTCTTTTTTACGTACAATCAACTTAAAAATGTCGCGGTTTTACACGTTTCTGGTAACCAAAGTACAAACGTTTAATATTAGTAAATGTCGAACGATTATTAATAAGCTTTAAGTTTTACGTTTAATAATGATATTTTATTAAGGTTTTTAACTAACGTAAATTAAACCTTGTTATTTTAATGGTCAAAAAGATGTTTTAGAGACGTGTTTTTTAACGTATTTTACAACTTTGTTTTTTGATTCTTCTGGTGGCATTGTACAGGGTGGTCCAGAATTATGTACCATAAATGCTAGATTCGATAGTATGTTCGAAATAAGGGTTCATTTCAAACCTAAATAATAAGGGACATATTTTAATTCTGTAAAACCGCAAAATAATAACCACTTCTTTAAATATCTATAACACTTAACTAACTATAATACTTTTATAATGAATTTACTTTTTTTAGGTTTTAGTACAATTAATTTTATGTTACCACTTATCCCTTAAGATTAAAGCGTTGTTTTGAGTGCTAAGTATTTTTTTGAAATACATAATTTCAAATTAAAAAAAAATACTTACCATCCAAAACTACCCCTTAATCATAAGTGATTGAATAAGTGGTAACAAAAAATTAATTATCCTAATATCATATACTCACCCATGAACCCATTATTCAAAAGTATGTGAAAAACATAAAAAAATTATTTTTATTTCATGCCTCAGAGGGTTGTATCTCTATTATTATTGAGTTTTGAATAAAAATTTATGTAAAATAGTACCCTTATTTTTTAACGTGCCATATGCTCTAGTATTTACGCTACATTGTGGACCACCCTATATTAAATAAATAATTATCAGGGAATTAATATAATAAAAATAAAACAATTACAAAATCTTCTATCATTTAATCTTGTTCCTATTAATAATTATTATCGATATTCCAATAGTGGGGTTCAAATGTTGAACTCACTATAAGCCTATAAATAAAAGTATTAAAAAATATCAATAATACCTATTGTTAAATTTCTAATTTAGGCAGGTAATAATAAATAATTGGTTTTAATATCAGTAATAGTTTATTAAATAAATAATAATACGTACATAATACAAACAAAATATAAAAATACCAAAATAATATATCTTATTTATGCTACTGATTGTAACCTAAAAACAATGAAATTAGGTCTGAACAAGTTTCATATTAATAACTTCACTTACATTGGATAATATTGATTATTTAAAGAATGTCTAAACTTTAAACATGTCTAAGTTTAATCTATTATAGTTATAAATATAATAATAATGCTAATAATAATAACCTAATATACATTTGAAATGACCACGAAGCAGATAGTCAAGAAAGGAAATAAAAAAGTTTAAATCATTCCCAATAATGATTAGAATATATTAGTGTATCTTAAATTTCAATATAAAGTAAAAAAAATACCTAGTCATAATAATTGTTACCCATTTTACAAAGTAATTTAACGTAGGCATATACGAGTACAAAATTCACGCGCCTACTTTTATTCATTTTGTCATCGCCTTTGTAAGTATTTTGAAACATAAGTAGGAAAAGTTTTAGTGGAATAAATTTATATTCCATTATATAATTATTTGTAATATGTAATGCAAAAAAACCCTAATACTCTTATATTATAAAATTAAATACTTATAGAAGTAGCTATACTTACCAAGGGAAAATAGGGAAATATTTCATGGATCACGGTAGGTACGTCCAATGATGAATATGCAACTGACAAACTTTTACAAGAAATAACTCGAAATGGTATGTGTGTAACACGTGATCTTTATTTGCCAATAAGATCATTAAATTCGTACATAACGTTTAACCGCATTATAATTGACACGTGTAATAAACGGTAATTCTCTTCCTTATTTCAACGAATGATTATAACGTATAATACACGTTTGAATTATACTGTTTTTTAACACTTGTGAGGTTTATTAAAAAATAATTACTATCAAGTTATTTGTATATTTAAGTACTTATATATTCTTAATGCAATATCTTTTTATTAAATTATAGTGTATAAAAGTGCTAAACGTTTATGATACGTTTGTAAGTATTACTAATGCCTGTTACTCTAAAACGTTACACACACGTGTTTGTTCAATGCCAATATATTAATCAGTTGACACAGACGTTTTATAAAGGTTTAAATAAATAAGTTTTATTTAAATATTTGAAATAACGTTCATTTAACGTTACAAAAGGTTTGATAACAATTTTTGTTAAAAAAGTACGTATTTTTAACGTTATGTTAGGCCGTTACTTTTCTAACCATAAAATAATGGTTGATTTTGTAACGTTACACGAATTATTAACCAATGGTACGTTGACAATACGTTTAAATAACGTATGTGTGTTTACTGGGTATTTTCACTAAATTTAAACGAGCACTTTTTTCGATGTATACTAACGCAGTATTTACTGCTGATTCATAGAGACATAGCGCTCGGTAATTTTATCTATTGTTAGACAAGACAATCCAAGGAATGTTCATTAATTTCTGAGGAAGGTACTTTGAATAAGTACAGTGTTTCTTTCGGTCTAGTTGAATTGTGTGATGGGTAAGCGTTTGTATACTCATCGACGGTTTTTTCGAATAAATTTGATAATCTTCAAGCACAAACTGCTGATAATGTTGTGTCAAAAGGATAGTTTTCCAATTTTGCAATATAGGCATTGCGTCTGTTAAACTCCGCGTCAACATTTACAGAACAAGATATTTTAAATAAACATCCCAGCTAACAATTTCCTGTTCTATAAAAATCGTAATAACGTTTCCAGAGCAAATTTTATAGAGCAATGTTTGTTCTAAGAACATTTTCAGAACGTTCTTACATCACTTATACCATAAAAATGGGCACCGTTCTATAGAACCTTTTAGTTCTTTAAGCGGTTCTCTATGGTTTGCAGGAAATACTTATAGACCTGTTGAATAAACGTTTTCACGGGTTTTAAAGAATTTTTATAACACAGTTACAAAGCAATCTCATAAATATTCTACATTTCGTTATACAATTTTTGTGTTACATGGTGTTCTATTTAGAGAACTTTAAAATCGCTTAATTGTATCTTCTAAAAACAAAATGTTTCTGTAACGCACATAAGATGGACCTAATCAGCCTGCATAGAAGTACTCACATTACGAATTGCTTAGTTGGTTTGTCCATCAGGGAGCAGTACATTTTAATGCGGAAAAATTTTATCGAGAAATATGTAGTACATAATGGTAATTTTTTGACGCGCCCTCACTAAACCTTATATTTCCTATGCTGCTGGAAATTTAATAAAAAAAATGTTTTCTATATTGATGAATTTAACAGCCAACTAATTGTCAGAAAGTAAATATATCCATATTATTTTTATCATTTCACCTATTTATATTATATATATTTTTAATTAAGATTTTTTTCTTTCTTCATAATATGGCGACAGAAAGAAAGGCATTATCTTGTACTTCCAATGGATTCTCACTAATATGACATTTTTGTGTCGATTGCAATGATTATGGAGCAAATATCCTTGGTAAGCAACTACTATAACAGATCTATGCCACTTAATATCCACAGTGTTGTCATATTTTATTGTGGTATTTCAATCTTATAATCAATCTAATAAAATTTTTTAACTTCAACATCTAGAAGTGCAAATGGATAAGGTTTGGAATGGTCTAAATTAAATATGTTACGAAATTTCTATAAGAAAGTCAATTTCTATTAGCAATCAAATAAATCTTATCTTTTGTAATGAAATACACCTACATATATAAAAAGTGATAGTTCTATAGCGTTTCTTTATGGAACAAAAAGGCTTTTGTTACTTATTTACTCTATAATTATTTTATAACAACTGTATTATTATTCTCTATAACTGCTTTAAAGAGCTTTTTCTCTTAAGTTCGATAGCAGCTTCCATATTTGTAACTTAACAACGTTTTATACAATAGTTCTATAATTAAACTATAAGCGACATTACGGAACAATTTTATAAGAGTGTCGCAGGAGTTGGTATAATTCTATAAAGCAGTATTTTGCATCAGTTTTACAGTAATTTGATTCTATAAGCACCGTTGCTATAAAAATGTGTTATCGTACACACTTATAGGGCTACATTAGCAGTTATGTTATAAATGCTTTATAAATTATGCTCTAAGAACGTTCTTGCAACAAATTTAAAAAACAATTCAATTTCTGAAGGCAAAATAGTCTCATGTGCCACATTAATGCAACAATTTAGTATTTTAAATACAACTATAAAATATTAACAGAATATAAAACTCCTATTACTCTAAATTTATAGAACTACTTTGCTAGCTGGGATGGGAATATTATATATTCTTCATTTAAGAATGAAAATTACTTGAAATCAAGATATACTATGAAATAAAGTTATGTTTTTTTTTCTTTCAAGTTTTAAGTGACTTGAAAGAATTGCTGTTACAAATATTTGAAATAATATTAAATAATTTTAAATGAAGTAAATAATAACATTGTATTAATAAAAAATTAAACTGAAGTACATAGTTAGTGTGTTTCAGTATTCTTGCTATATTGTATTCCTTTCTAGACTAGTTGGTACTTTAAACTTATCCACCTTATATAAATAATTAAATACTCTCACTTAGTAGTATTTATTTATATAAGGAAAAAAAGACATAGCAAACTGTCAAAGCTATTCATTAGCGGCACACCAGACTTATACAGCTTTAGAGCTTGTTAGCTGTCCTCAGCATGCCATAGGAGGCGAAGTAACCGACGTCTTATCCGACAGAAGGGACCCTGAGTAGACGTAATGCAACATGTAACTACATTTTATGGCCACATGCTGAACCTGGTGGTCCACCTTCACATACAACTTTAATACAATTTGGTAATGATCACAAGTGTTGTATTAATATTATCTAATAATATTATTATTTTGCACTATAGCCGGATTTTAAATTTTACGGATTTAAGTTTAATTCGTGCAAATCTTAATTTAAGGAAGCACAATCTATTTTGTAATTAATAATATTTTATTCATGTTTCAACTAAATAAATATCAAGTTTAGTATCATTTTAAGAAAGTGAAGTGAAACGTGTTGAATTGTCAAGAATGAAAATAGTTATATCAAATAAAGTATATTTGTTTTATTGAATATACAGTATGCGCCAAAAGTATGGAATAAATGCAATAAAAACGAAACAATTATTTTTTGGGAAAAATCCTCGAACAGGTCGATTTTTAATTTAAAAAATACATATTTTAGCGTAAAATGCGATTTTCAAATGTCATTTGTTTTCGAGTAATGACGTCATCGATTTTTTTTAAATGGCAACACCATATTTTTTTCCTTGATTCTGAAAGATCGTTTAATTCTCTATCAGGCAGTACTAAGATTTTGCCCTCTCACATAGGAAAATTTTCGAGTAAATGACGATTGAATGTTAGAAAACGTAAATTTTATCCATAAAAAAGTAACAATTCTGAGGTATGTAAAATAAAATACAATTGATTAAATTTTATACTTAAATTAAATGTTCGAATTGCCATCCACCAACTTCTTGACAATGTGCAAGTCTGCGCGTCTGGGGTAACTCTGCGTATTTCGTCCCGAATGCGATTTTGAAGTTCTTCTAAATTACGTGGTTTATTAATGTACACTTTTGACCTCAAGTATCCCCATAAAAAATAGTCAAGAGGTGTAAGATCTGGCGATCTTGCAGGCCCTTCTATCGGTCTGCGTCTGCCGATCCACTTCCCAGGAAAACAGTTGTCCAAAAAATCTCGTCAGGGTCATTATCGTTAGGAAAAATTACTGCAAGAGCTGGAACAAGGTCATTTTCTAGAAACTCTAAATATCTTTGTCCTGTAAGGATTCCTTCAAAGAAGAAAGGCCCTACTATTCTGTCGTCAACTATTCCAGCCCACACATTTAATTTCTGACGGTTTACTGTACTATTCAGACAAAATGTGGCCTCATCTGAAAAAAGTATTTGTCGGTGTAAATTTCTATTTCCTTGACATAAATCCATTAGAATTTCGCAAAACTGTAAGCGGCGATCGGGATCATCTTCATTGAGTTCCTGCACAAGTTGAATTTTGTAGGGATGATATTTTTCCTTCCTCAAGATACGTAGCACTGTGTTCTGACTAGTGTCATTGTTTAATGCAACCAATCGTGAAGAATTATGAGGATTATCACCATACTTATCAAAATGTTCTGTTTCTGATTTTCATTAATGCTTGGACGTCCAGGTTTTGGAATATTTACAACATTGCCAGTTTCTCTAAATTTAGACTCTACCTTACTGACTGTTGATTGGCTGATAGGGCGATCTGGATATTTTTCATTAAATAAATCGCAAACTTCCTGCTGAGTTCTAGTCATATTCCCGCATCCGATAAGAATTAAAATTTCAATTCTTTGAGTAACAGTTAAATGTGCCATAATACTTTAAATTGAATAATAATTTCTATGTCGCTTACAATACTTATTAGAAAGTCGGTGTGACAATGACACTTTGCAAAGATTTTCACCTACGTGATCCATAAAAGAACTATGGAATTCGAAAAACTAAACTTGATAACGTTTTTGCTTTATTTTAATTGATTTACGTTTTCTAACATTCAATCGTCATTTACTCGAAAACTTTCCTATGTAAGAGGGCAAAATTTTAGTACTGTCTGATAGAGAATTAAACGATCTTTCAGAATCAAGGAAAAAATATGGTGTTGCCATTTAAAAAAAATCGATGACGTCATTACTCGAAAACAAATGACATTTGAAAATCGCATTTTACGCTAAAATATGTATTTTTTCAATTAAAAATCGACCTGTTCGAGGATTTTTCCCAAAAAATAATTGTTTCGTTTTTATTGAATTTATTCCATACTTCTGGCGCATACTGTATATTGGAATGAAGTTTGAAATTTTAAGTATATTATCTTTAAATACAAATTAGAAACAACAAAATTTGTGTCTTATAGGGACCTAAACAATATTGAATATGACGAATATCATCCTTATGTTAATCGAGAATTATCAATATCTGTCGCAGAAGGTAAATTATTAGATATCATAATGACTAGATCAGAAAGCAGTGCATCTTACGTATATATATATCAAATGTAAAAAAGAACACTTTGCAGTATCAAATAAAATATTTTAACCCTCTGCGTGCAATTTTTATTTTTGACTTCGGAAGTCATATTTTTATTATTTACTATAAATTAACTGTTATAAAGCAAGAATACAGATCTAAGATATTGTATTTAGTTGAAAATTTTACGAAAAACGTTTTTATTACTTTTAAACGGAAGTCTCAGTCAGTTTAAGTATTTCAAAATTGAATGTCAGGAGTTAAGGGTTTAGAGAAAGACTCATATTGATATACAGTTAAAAAGCTAAATATCAGCATTTAAAATTTGGCAAGCGAATATAATAACACTCTGTATTCTCGTAATACATTTTACTTTTTTTATAATTATCTTTAGCGTTTAGATGAATTCAATTTTTTCTAAGTGCGAGATATTTGTGGTTAAGAAAAAATAAATTTATGAAACCAACTCCCAGACGGATCCACTAGGTTACTCGTTAACATTTGTCTGTGTTTGGAGTCGTAGAAATACTCAATTAGATAAGACAGTGATAAAATAAATGTCACAAATAAATAACTACAGACGATATCAAAACATATTGAACTTTATCATTAGCTCGCCGTCTCCAGACGTGCTAACTACAACTAGAGAAAGGAATCCGCTTGCTAAGCGTGAGCTCTCCATCTCTAATACATAAAATCAGTGGCGACTAGACCGTAAAGGAATTTGCGGAAGAACAAAATAATTGTTTACAATGCAGCTAAATCCATATGATCTGCGGCCGATCAGTTGCCGGATAGCGCGGTTTTTATTAGAGGTTATCGGCTACTGAAAATTGATTATGTGATATTACGCGATGCGGCTTTTAACTGTTGTGTAAGCGTAATCCCGTGTGCGCCGATTTATTTTGTTTTTCTTCACGAGCGGAAAGTGGAGGCTCTGCCTTTATTTGAGGCGTCTTCTTGCAAAAACACCTTCATCCATATTTTCTCAAAATTACTGTAACGGTGGAAAACTGTATTTAGAGAAATCTTTAGTTGACATTTTCCAACCAAAAAAAAAAAAAAAAAGAAAACGAAAAACGAAAAAGAAAGGAAAACGTTTATACTTCATTTTTAATACTTGTTATGAATTAAAATATGTTTTTAGGTATAGTAGTATAGTTGGTATATACGTGATAATAATAATAATATCTCTACCCCTCATTCTAATCACAGGGATTAGCCCAGAAGTCAGAGACTTGTACGGGAGAGGGGGCGGCATATTATTATTAAGCAGGCCGCATTTGCGTCCAGGAACGACTTACGTTGGTAGGCCCTAACCACTATTCAGTGCAGGAATGAGGGAAACCTGGAAATCCTCATTAATTAGGGGGGTAGTCAAATATCAACCGGTATCAATCTCTCACATTGACCCAAGCCAACATTCTTCCACCCTACCATACCCGCAGAGAGAGCGCCAAACCTCTCCACGAATATAGCTTATATACGGCCTACCGGCAGCTGGGCTCGAACCAACACCGATCTAGTCACCTCGATTCAAGTACTGACGCCTTAAACCGCGCGACCACTGACCGACTGATGAATACGAATACTGAATACTGTCAGATTCAACTGTTCAGTAAACATCGATCATTGTTGGCTACAGTTGTATCAAGAAGAAGTAAGTAAAAATAAAATAAAAATCATTTAACATCTCTATGGAAGCAGATAAACAAATTTTAAACTGTCACACTTGACATACGTTTAATATTTTTACTACTATTTTGAAAACGAAAACAGAGAGTTTTTCGCAACGTCAATAATACGGAAGTGCGCGTAAGTGATGTGATTTTTGTTATTTTTTACTTATCTGCTTTTTTCAGTGTGAGATTTTTTGGATAGGCAAACTTAGTTTCAAAAATAACACTTGACTGTTCCGTTTGGCGCAAGGGCTTATTTAATTAATGTTTATTATTTTTCAGAAGTGCGGCAAAAACCCAATAAAACTAAAGAAAAACTAAAATTATGCCACAAATAAATAGCTTCAGACAATACACAAATATTATATTGAATACAATGTACTCGAGTAACACCGAATGCTGTTCAAGTACTTATTCAATGTTTTCAGGATTCGATTAATCATGAACACTTTCTAACAGAGTACTCAGTGTTCGTGGATTGAATAGTTTTCCCGTATTCATCGATTCATTACGGATCAGCCTGTATATCTACTGCTGCTGGTTATCAACGGGCTCCCTTCGAAAAAGACCTCAAACGGACCACAACAGAATCATAAGCTGAACATTTTTCCCAGCCGCCTATCTGTCCTGAAAACGAGCGTACCAATTACCCGGCTGTAAATAACTCTTTCACTAAATTGTCAAGGCCTCTACAATAGTAGCACAGATAAATTACGTTCAATTAATTACAAAAATAAGATTTATAATTTAAAAGTATTTGCGTGCGATTGGGCAACCGCCCGATTTGATATTCACGGCGGTTGCAAAACGCCTTTTCAAAAAAAAAAAGTGGTGCCCGGACCGATAGGAAAGCGGACTCGCCGCGGATTTTCTCACGGTACGGTTCTATTTCAGACCAAATTTAACGATGCGTTAGAAAGTAATAAGTTTAAACGGAGTTTTATGTTCGCAGTGAAGGTACTTATTCAACTTGGCCGGCTATTATACAAGTTTTGTACAGAGTGAATTGGTAGAAAATTTACAGTGCCACTCTAAGGAATTGTTACTGAAAGGATGTAATTTTATTGAACAAGTGTAGCGCTGCCTTCGGGTCATTCTATTCTTTGGCTGTGCTGTTATGTAATACTTCTGTATATTTTATATAGAGATTCCTACATGATTTCTTCAAAATCCTAATTTATAATTTACGCAATTATAATTAATCGTTCTTTCTTCATTTTTTTGTGATAAACAGCGATATTAAATGAATACAATATATCTAGGTCCATATAGATATTGAAATGATAGATATATAAATGATTATTAGGTAACAAGAATTGATAAATTATGTGCATGAAGCGTTAAGTAGTAAGAAGGAACAATTCCAACTTATTTCGTTTGAGATTAAAGAGAAGTTAAAGACTCGTTTACACGGGTTTAGTAAAACACAGCTACTGTTACTGAAAAATGGTTCCAGCCAGTGACTGTTTGCACATGTAGTAATGTTTCGTATTATTGAATCATTTTCAAACTGAAATGTGATGTGTAAAAAATGGATTGTATGGAATACCACTTGGAAATCTACTATAGCCGTTGCGTCTGTAATGATTAATAGTTAATTTGTCTGCTGTGCTTGTATGTTTCTGTATCTTCAGCTATTCACGTTGCATAGGCATTCATGTTCTTCCGACAGTTCCACGAAATGTACAGTAGTGATCTTTGATATTTTAAAGTTCCAAAACTGAGTAGCCTGAAGATAATACTTAGGGCATTCAACACATTATGATGCACGACATTTATACAAAACTTTGTACACGACCGGTATTTAGAACTGAAGTGGCAGTTGTGACGGATGCCTAGCAATAATATCAACAAACGCAGTCCTTATGTGCGCCATATTTAGTACGCGAAAAACTTCTAGCAAAGTGACAGATTTTTTCATATATAATTGGTAAAATATGGATTTCAAGAACGATAATAGTGCAGAAAACATTTCGACAACGCCTCCTGAAAATTTTAAAGAGGCAGAGGAAACGAAAGGAAGTCTGTTTCCGGGAAAATAAAAAAAATTACAACAAAACTTATGATAATTTTGTAAAATGGTGTTTCTTTAAAAACGTGAAACACTACACTGAAAATGTGCTCCTAGCATATTTTTTGGAAAAATGTGACTGTAAGCCATCCTTTTTGTGGTCGTATTATTTCATGTTAAAGGCAACGGTACTTTTACGTCATAACATTGACATTAGCAAAAATTCAAGATTAATAACTTTCTTAAAAAGAAAAAAATGATGGTTACAAACCGAAAAACTCAAGAATATTGATTAGAGAAGAAATTTATGCCTCCGATGAAATATTTTTAATGATCAAGCTAAGTTGTGATCTTCAAGTGCAACATAAAATGTAGCTACATTATTTTTTAATTAGGTGGTACTGATTTTTGGCATATGTGCTGCTTGTCGTAGGGAAGAGTTATGGAACATAACAATAGACGATATTCAGGATATAGATAAAGCATTGTTAGTAACTATAAAAGAACCTAATACTAAAATACAGCGCATATTTAGTATAATTGATAATGAAAACAAATCACCCAGATATTTGGATATGTACAGAACATATGCGTCTTTCGTCAACAGGATACTGACTACTTTTTTTTTGTATATAATAACAATAATAAATGCTCCAAGCAAATGGTTGGGGAAAAAACGTTGGGTCAAGTTTCGTAGAAAATAGCAAATTACCAAACCCAAAGGAATATACCGGACATTATTTTCGGCGTTCTTCGGCTACTTTATTAGCCGATACTGGATCAGGTGCAACTAATATTAAGCGCCATTGTGGTTGAAAATGAACCACTGTTGTTGAAGGCTATATTAAAAATTGAGTGTCCAACAAAGTGGAAATAGCAAAAAAAATATTGCCACTGATATCCTTCAACTGCTCTAAATCTTCCGCAGAATTTTCTAAAAATAACTAGTGTTACTGAAAATATAAAAATTTATTGAACCCAACGAAAGCAAGCGAGAGTACAGCTCGAATAGTGAAATTATAGAATCCAGTAAAAAATAACCATAAACATTGGCTTAAGTTCCCCAAATTATTACAGAAAAAAATTAATTCCGAATTCATTGACTGAATCAGTCAGAGAGTATCAAAGGATCCCGCACTTTTTATATGGAAAAGTGGTTTCAGTCGAGAGGTCTAATTTTTGGTGGAAAATGTAGTTCTCAACGTCCTGAACAAAAAAGCTAATGGGCACAAAAAAATCTACCGCAGGATTTTGCGCTACGGCGCATACAAGGTCTGCATCTGGGTTTTCAGGAGTCGGGGTATTTTTATCAAAAAAGAGCGTTCAGTGACCGATTATGGAGACATGCATGCGAGGAGGTGTGTTGGAATGAAAAAGTACTACATCACCCTTTTCTGTGTTCAAAGCGAGATTCAAAAATGAGGATTCCGGTCTTCCACACCATTAACTTTTTTATAGTGGTTCTTTGCCAATAGTACTATACTCCGCATTTGCTCTGGCATCGCGGACGCGATCTAATCCTCATTTTTGAATCTCGTTTTGAACACAGAAAAGGGGGATATATATAGTACTTTTCCAACACACCTCCACGCATGCATGTCTCCATAATCTGTCACTGAACACGCTCTTTTTTTATAAAAATAACCCGACTCCTGAAAACCCAGGTGCCGACCTTGTATGCGCCGTAGCGCAAAATCCTGACGGTAGAGTTTTTTGTGCCCATTAGCTTTTTTGTTCAGGATGTTGAAAAATTAGACCTCCCGACTGAAACCACTTTTCCATATAAAAAGTGCGGGGTCCTTTGTTATACAAGATAAAAAATATTTATTTACTCTTTGAAAATAATGATTAAAGCAATACTTCTGGATTTACAACTGTAAAAAGTAAAATACAGTTCCCTGAAGAGTAAAGTGACACTGTAATTCCAGAAAGGACATACTATAACAACACTTTTATCGATAGGATACTCGCCTTCCATACAAACGGTAGTCTCTGCACACGATTCTTATAATTAATTAAACAAATGTTAAGTTCTAAACCAGCTGCAGTTAAAGCTAATAGTTGAAGTATAACCAGTTACAGCGGAGATTCCTGGAGCTTCATTTCACTACCAAATTGCGATTTATCCACTCTGTAGACTCCCAGCTAAGGCTCGCAATTCTACATATATTCTAATGCGAGCCCAATTTGGCTTATTGCCTATAGTTTTAAGCCAAATATAGCACGATTTGCTATATCGGTCCACCGTTAAATCTCGGCCATCATCATTCGTTAAACGATATTCACGAGGGCCTCCGAATACAGATAAGTAGTTGTTTCCAACGAGCTGGTCTGCGCTAAAATTAAGTTGTAAATTTAAATCAGTTTTAATGGATACATCAAGATTGGGTCGACATAAAAAGCGCTGTCTACAGCTGATAGCTAATAAAGATAGATTTTTGATAATTAAAATAATATCTAGAGATACTTAAGTTATTTTTTACTCTGTGTAAATACCAAAATTTAGTTTTTAGCTCTTAATTAAGACTATGAGGTTCTGAAACAATTCAAGTATTTTTTTATAGTTGCAGAAAGAATTCAGACGACCCACATCATACGACTAATTCATCATATTTTAATCAAAATACAGCTGATAAAACTATACAGGGTGTTTATTAATTGAATACCGATACTTAAGGGTGTGAATCCTTCGGTTATTTTAAGAAGAAAACTTAATATCAACATATGTCCTAAACCTATTAATTTTTGAGCTACAGGGTGTTATAGTTATAACAGTTACAGTTATATATACTTTTTTTTCATAATTTTTTTATCACTCCAGATATTTTTATGAAATTTTGTACACACATATTAATCATTAAGGAGCATTGTTTGATGTGAAAAATGTTTTAAAATGTTTGCCAATGACGTCCGTACGAGGTTTGAACTAAACATTTTTGAAGAAAAAAATGGTACGCCATTGCTTTTTCTAAATACTAAAATTATTTTTAAAATTTCCATTTTTTTACAGCTCATTCGGGCCATAGACTTACTTTGAATTTATCGTTTTACTGAATAAATCGCGATTTTTAAAATAAAATTTAAAAAAATCAGAGGCGGACCGTTTTTTCTATCCAAACATTTAATATTATGCCTACGTGGAGGTCACTGGTTAAAGTAGAAAATTAATTTTTGCCCCACAAAAAGTGTTTCCACGCATGGTGGGTGTCTACAAAATGGCAACAAAATATCAAAAGCAGAGTCAAATGAACTTGAGGAAAAAACTTTTTTTGGTTTTAATTTTTTTACGTGAAAATGGCGCGACGTACGAGAGTAAGTCTAGGGACCGAATTTGCTGTAAAATAAATGAAGATTTTAAAAATAATTTTAGTTTTTAAAAAAAGCAGTGGCGTACCATTTTCTTCTTCAAAAATGTTTAGTTCAAACCTCGTGCGAACGTCATTGGCAAAGATTTTAAAACATTTTTTACATCAAACTATGCTCCTTAATGATTAATAGCTGTGTACAAAATTTCATAAAAATATCTGGAGTGATAAGAAAATTATAATAAAAAAGTAAATTTTTTCTTAAAACTGTAACACCCTGTAGCTCAAAAATTAAGAGGTTTAAGACATATGTCGATATTAAGTTTTCTTCTTAAAATGACCGAAGGATTCACACCCTTAAGTATCGGCATTCAATTAATAAACACCATGTATACTATATATGTTTGCACAATACAGAATATTTTTAAATGAAGTAACAAAAATGGGACCACAGGTACCTTAGGTGAAAATAAAGATACAGGGTCTCAAATATAAAATTTTATTTTCGATATTTGTAGATAACTTTTTTTGCTGTTTAGTGTATCCATCTGACTATTGAACGTCGGGGGCGGAAAAAGCTTTAAAATTAGGTGTTACTTAACATAGGCTGCTAAGGGTATTTTACGCTCCTGCCTAAGGGGTAGCTTCCAAAATATCAAATCTTACGCCATCATGTGTACCCTTTGAAAAGCAAATTGACGTGTCTCAGGTTTTTTTCTTTTTTTTCCGATATTTTGGGGATGTTTAATATTCTGTTACTGTAGCTAAAGAAGGTTAAAGTGTTTGATATGAGAATGAAACTAACATTTATCATAATAATACAATCCAAATGGATGTCAAGGTATAATTTCCCTGATTTCATTGATTTTAGTAATTTTTTTCACAAACAACAAGAAATAGTAAACTAAAGTGTGGGCGAACCCTTCTCGGTATTAGAAGGTGGCTTTTAGTCCCCTGGTACGTAATATGCTGTTATTTTACCGTTGCCGGTGGCGGTTGGGTACGCCGCTGATCCGCGTTATAATAAATTTATAATCCTATTAGCTTGATAAAGGTGCAACTTTGAAGGACACCTTGTAAAAGTTTTCACAAAAACAGACTTTACTGTCGCATAACTGTATGACATCATGTATCACCGGCTCATTACCGATGCATGAAACCTACGGTTACTGTACAATTTACTTTTGATTTTAATATACATGAAGGACGGCAGATATTTTACTTTGAGGCTTGAAAAATGTGGAAAGGCGCACTGAAAATGATTTACATAGTTATATAACAAACGCTTTTTATTTTATGCCAACGTCTCTATTTCCATGATTGTGAAACGTTTATTGTATACACTAGTTGACAAAATTAGAGGATAATAACACTGGCTGAAAATATACAGAATTTTTGAAAAAACTGAGTTCTTTTGAACAGGTAATTGAAAAGGTGAAATCAATAATTTATTGTTATACTAGGATCAGTGTTAATGTAATGAAGATTTAGGTGCACCTGAGGAGATACTAGAGTGTGTGAAAGAGATTTCTTTCAGTCTTCTCCCAAAGTAATCTCGAGAAATTTATGAATGTGTCTACCAACGTTTTATGTATTTGTACAAAGAATAAAACATTAAGTATGTATTGATGGTGTATTTCTCAAAGTTAACAAATAAAATGAAACTGTCAACGCTTTGGTCACAATATTCAATGTTGAGGTCAACGTTGACTATAAAGAAGGGGATTACCTCCTTTTCTCAATAGACAAAATGAAAAATATATGTACCGAAAAAATCGCTAGGTAATATTTACAAAGAAGCAAGTTGATTGCTTTTTGAATAACGCACCTGATAATTTATATTTGATGATGAAGGTCTTTAAGATCGTCCTAATATTGGGGATTTCAAGTGCATGCCGTTCTGATGAATTAGTCAATTTAACAATTGATAATGTTGAAGATGTGAAATCCGCTTTAATTATAAAAATTTCCAATACCAAAACCAAGAGATCACATTCGTTTACTGTGCTGGGCTGGGACAATTATTTAAGTTTTTATCGAAAATATGTTACTTATAAAGTTGGTAGCATGAAATAAGTTTATATATAGTTTATTTTTGATAAACAATTTAATACGAAAGCACATAGGATGTTAGTTAGCTAATTATTTAAAATACATACATTCACAATGTAAACTTTCTTAAACATCCTGTATAAGCATCACTGTTATCCAGTCCATAAATTCTTATTAAAATTATTTCACATTACATTAACAAGTTGATTTCTAACTACTTTTGATATACTTAAGGACGCCGTATTCTTGAAATAGTGTTTTCCATAAATACAAGTAATTTTAGACATTTAAGAATTGAATAATATAGAGTTTAGCAAATAACAAGAATGTTTTCTCATGCCACCTGCGAATATTCAAAGGTATCGAAGTAAAATCAATATATAACGTCAGAAAGCGATCTATCCAGCAAATTTTTAGGTACTGAAATCTTTAAAAATACGTATTATTTTCAATTCAACTATAGATGTAAACATTGTTATAATATATACTTACATAGTTCTGCATATAAGATTGTTCACTTTTGTTTATAAGTATGTGAAAATAATTGTTAAAATGTGGGGTTAGAATAGGGAAATAATGTGTGTCATACAAATGCATTTTAAAAGTTATTATATTATTTGAGGAGAGTTTAAATAGTAAAAGTGGATAAACAAAACATCAGTAATTTTATTTTTGATGTTACTTTTGCTCTACGTTGTCTATTTTTCGAGATTCCAGTACCTAACAAACAGCACATTTTACGGTGAGAAATACGGCGACCTTAAACACCTACTGTCCACCATGTCACATACTTACAATTTTTTTTTTACTTATCTAACTGGTAAACATTAGCAATTATTTTCCATACCGATGAATTTTTTATGGAAACTACACGTAGCAGGACAAATATCGCACGGGCAAAAAGTTAATTTGTTAGGCAAATCGCATGTCTCTTTTATAAAAAACTGACAGTCGAACATTTTGGACCTGGTCGCGCCCAGTTCGGTTCAACAGGACATTACAAAAAAAGGCATGCCACTCTTACTACTGGTCATGCCAGAACCCTTTTTTGTAACGTCTGAAAAAAATATTAACACGATTTAATTCCCGCAGTAAATGACTTGTCAACACGTCAATTTTTTCCGGTTTCCTCAGCACCAGCACCAACAGCTGATCCCTATCGTCGATTCCAATCCGGCGAGCAGCACCGAGAATCATAATCTAGTTAGTAGATGTCAGATCAATTAAAATGACTTTGGAAAATTAATTGTGATAGAACGCAATCCCAGTCGGCGTGGCAACAAAGCGATTTCTTCGGCTACCTATTCTGATTAGATCTGGTAATTATTTAAAAGCTTAACCTTGATAGTATATTCTGGTAAATAACGCATTATTGATTAATGGATCTAAAACAGAAGGACATAATCTATACGGCGATTTGTAATTATAACGCACACATTCGTTTCGTATGGGACCAACTGCTAATCACGACTGTCAAAAAATTGTACGAGGCAGGAAGCAGCAACGAAATTAGTGGATAATTCTTACAGACCTGTAATGAGTTAAAATGTAGTTTTGGCAGTGCACCGAAGGAACGGAGAACGAATGCAAAATACTGCAGCTAACCAGATTAACTGTTATTAGTATTATTATTAGTAAAAATTGTTAGTAATAAAAATGTTTATTTTCGTCTTTTCTACATTTGACAACGCTGTATAAAACGAGAGATAGGTAGTTGACATTTCTAGGCCATTTCGGACGATGATTGTCATGCTTTTATTGTCTTTTAGGACTCCCTGAGCACGTGGTTAAACTTTGTGTGTTTAGTTATAAATTAACCCTGTATATGGACACCTCATATAACTGTGTGGAATTGCGTCTATCGATGGAATTTGAATTCACACACAACTGGTAGCTGCACTTTAACAAACCCTGACATCTGATCCTCGCCATCTTGGAATAAACGATCTTTTGTCTTCAACACGGACCCCGACAGTATAGCTTGTAAAGATAACCCGCGAACAAGAAGTATTATAGATTCGTATGTGTGCGCGCACTTCTTGCACAACAACCAGCCCAGTGGGCTTATCTTTATGGCCTGCTAGATGCTGATAAGAGAGCCCAACACTCGCTTGTTTCCACGCACGCTTTATTTGAGCACGGCCTCCTCCTGTGTGGGTTACTACAGCTCACTTCTATCAGGTCGCGATGATAAAGTGTAAATAATTAACTTAATGGCTTGGAGGAGCACCTGTGAGTCAGTATTCGGACTGAAGAAATTTGAATCTGTCAGAAACCTCTATCGTAATTTATCGGTGTTGTTTTATTACAGCCTTTATCGTGTCGATGATCTTGAAGATAAGGTGAGTTGTAAATGTCTCTGGGTCGTATAAAGATGGAGATTCGTGGTGGGTCGCGAATTTCACGCACAATTTTAATAATTTCTTACTCACCTGAGGAGTTCCTAAACATCCTTCCGATAATAGGATGGAATAATTAGAAAATAGTGGTGTGGAATTGGAAGTAAATGAAGAGAGTGTACTCTTAATTTGGAGTGGTAAGGAGAAAGTTCAAGATATCAGAACTAAGAAAAGGAATAATGTACAAAACATAATCCCAAGAATAATAGGTGTTAAGTTCATAGTTATGTTTGAAATAAAATTTTGGAGACCAAAAAATGTTGAATAGGAATGTGCAACTGATGTTAAGAAAAATATATAAACAGAGTGTCAGGGAGTATTCATTGGTTAAAATCAGTAAAAGAAAAAATAATCAAGAATTTCTTACAAACAAATAGGTATTATTTTGTAGATGACCTGTTGGCAATATTTTTATAATACATCTTCACAACCCTTTGAAAGATCTGTACCAAAATTTGGTATATACTTACTAACTATTAATGACATATTTTTACAGTCATAGAAGCTTGCTTGAGTGGCCAAGTACTATAAAATCAAATTTGTATAGCTACTTTGATAAAAAAAATATTGTTGAATTTTTCTTCTCTTGCAGTAAGTTTTAAGATTGTAACCGATGGTTATGTGAAAGTATGTATTTAAAATAACATTGTCAACAGGTAAAGTCTCTGCTATATATTTATAAGGAATACTTGTACAAACTGACCCTTAATTCATTAAAACTGCTTGAGTATGAAAAAATGTGAGTTAAGAAAAAACACCAAAAAAAAACACCACAGAACAGAACAAAAATGAGGATAGGAAAATTCAACCAACGTGTAGGATTTTATTTGAGGTATTTGCAAATTTATGTCATCTGATTCCACATTAAACAACTTGTTTTAATTTGAAAAATAATAAAGAAAAGTAATGAATAATTATATTTAACATTTCTTAATTTTTTCAAATTAATTTATTAATTTTTATTGCTGTTTATTACTGATTTCATTTCGCTTTATTTTCATAGAAAAGTTTAATTGATTCTTTACAACTTTACATTTTATTTTTTTCTAGGAACTTGAACCTACCTACTTAAGTATTTTCTATTAAACTTCCATTTAAATGGTCTTCACAAAAAAACCACGGTGCAATGCTTCCTTTCGTCACGTCTCATCGCTGTACACCACATTTCTCTTCATTGAAATATTTTTTATTAGGCGCTGTATTCGTATATACTGGCATAATGCAATGGTTCTTCCATTTGCCCGGTGGAATTCACTTGCTTTGCTCATTTTACGAGTATGTTTTGCAACTTTATTCAATGCCAGTGTCTATTTAAACACAATAAAACCAGATAATATTGAAAATGACAAACTAACTCTTCTAAATATATGTACTGCGTTGTCCAAAATGGAAATTGTATACAGATATAAACTAAAGCACACTGCTGTATTTAGGTACGCCATTTCGATAAAAATAATACATTATTTCTTATTCATGTAAGGAAAAATCATGCAATTTCTCCATTGATATGTCGAAATTGTTTTAATATTGAGTGTCAAGAAGTTGAATCATACTGCAACTCCAAATGGTTTTGCCTGTATCATTCAGGTTGATATCATTTTTCAATGTAATACTTTTATAGAATGTAACGTAGAATGCATAGAAAAATTTAAAATAACTTGCTTATTAGGATCACATTTGTATTGTAGAAAACAAATCTCAAAGTACATTGCCTACAAACTACTCTTCATACATATTTAGCCTCTTACGGGTTCCTACTTTTATTTCTCATTCAAATCTCTCCAGTTCCGAATATAAATAAAACATAAACAACTGGTCTAACTAGAATCATTTGTAACTAAAATTTTCCTATTTTTAGAATTATTCCTGCATCGGACGCGGACCGAATTTTAAATATCCTCAGAGCCGCTTCTTCAAGCCCGCTACAAGAATTAACTATATCTCTCAGATCCGTTATATTTTTTCTCGCATCGTGATTTACAGAACATCAGATCGTTTATCGTTTATTGTTCCCTGATTATAATATTAGTCATGCTTTTGTAAGGCGTTCGATGTGTTTTATGTTTGTGGCCTTAATAGTGGATTGTATTATATTCATCATCGCTGGGTATTGTTGAGCGCTGAGCATAAATTTCATGGTCGTATAAAGCACCTTTTTTTGGGTGTATCCTGAAGCTCCATATTATTAAAGCCACTTTTTGTAAGTGTACTAGAAAATAACATGTATCTGTTCGGGATTTTTGTGGCTATGAGGTCTCTAATAAAATCAAACGAACATCTACTCATGGTTGCTGAAGCAATTCTATTGCTCTATTGTGGCATTATATCCAGATTTATTGTTTGCGGCATGTATACGGAGTGTCCGGTAAGTACGTGTACAGCAGTACAGTACTTCACTTTTAATTGACACATTCTGGTATTATACAGAATGTATTTTACATCTTACAACAATTGTTAGAAATTTAATGTTTGGAAAAAATACCCGTCCATAACTTTTTTCCGTTCATGCGTTCATACGACAAATACAGGGTGGAGCAGAATAACGAGCGATTTTAAAAAGCCCGTAATTCGCGCCGTATCATTCGGAGGTAGTAGGGATGCTATCAGCCATGTTTCCTTGACATTAGCATTTAGTAACAATGGAGCGTTGGACCCTTCAGCAGCGCGCGTACGCTGTTAAGGCGTTTTATCAAAATGGTAATTCTTACATACACGTGCGTCGTGCCTTTCGAAATCATTTTAACATTAATCGACATCAACCAGTGCCATCCGCCTGTGCCATTAAAAAATGGTTAGGAACTTTGAGGAAACTTCGTCAACGACAAAAAAGAAGCCCGGTCGACCAAAATCGGTGCGTACGCTCCAGAATATCGAGCGTGTAAGGACTGCTATCGAGCGAAGCCCGCGTCGTTGAGCTCGCCGGCATAGCACTACACTTGGGATTTCAAACCCAACCGTCAGACGAATATTGCACAAGGATCTCCACCTTCATCCATACAAAATCCAAATCGTACAGGCTCTTAAAGGCACGGATTATGTGAGTCGACAACGATTCTGTGAAGAGTTTTTACATTTAATTAATCAAGATGAGGATATTGTAAACAACTTATGGATGAGTGATGAAGCCCATTTCCATTTGTCCAGTTACGTCAACAAGCAGAACTTTAGATACTGGAGTGACGTAAATTCTAGACAAATGCATCAGAGCCCCTTCACTCCGCAAAAGTTACTGTGTGGTGCTCTATATCTTCATCCGGGATCATAGGGCCTTACTTTTTTGAAGATGCTCGTGGTAATGCTGTGACAGTAACCTCACAAAGATACGCCGACATGTTGGAAAACTTTTTTGAACCATAGCTTGCACGCTACGAAGTTAACGAAGAAACATTTTTTCAACAAGACGGAGGAACCTCCCATACAGCGAGAATAAGCATGAATATTGTTAACAGATTATTTCCAAATCATGTGATTTCTCGAAATGGGAACATCACCTGGTCTTCCGTTCACCGGATCTCACACCGTGCGACTTTTTCTTGTGGAGGTACTTAAAAAGTAAAGTGTTTCAAGATAACCCACCACAAACAATTCAAGCCTTGAAAGAACGGATCCGACAGGAAGTGGAAAATATTCCCCTAGCAATCCTGCAAAATGCAATGAATAGTTTCAAAACATGATTGGAAGAATGTGTACGCCTGGACGGACGTCATCTTTCCGGAATTATTTTTAAAAAATAAAATAATTAATGCTTTTTTATATTCTTTAAGAAAATATTAAATTTATTCCTAAACATTAATTTTCTTGTTTTTAGCAGCCTTTTTAAAATCTCTCGTTATTATGCCCCACCCTGTATGTGTATATTCAGTTGGTAGCTGATTTTTATTAAATGATCGGCTGAAGTACAAAATTATTATTTATAAGTGCTGAAACTAACATTTTGTTTTGTGTGAAAGGAAGTTCCCTTCGAACAAAATAAAATCTGCAAACACTATTAATAGTGCAAATCAATGCATTTCTTACGTTATTAAATTTATAAAATACCACTTTGAAATCTAATTGTTCATGAAATTTATTGTTGCTAAAGTAAGTAATGAAAGTTCGATCTTTTGTTGACAACTAACTTTAAATCTCGTGACATGGAAAGTGACCAAGTAAATGAATTTCTCCCGCCGGAAATCGAGGAAGCTGCTAATAAAGCCACTTTCGAGTTATTGCCTAGTAAGTCAAAGCAACAGTACGATTTGAAAAATGTTAGTGGTACGTTCAGTGAAAATGTGCTTTTAGCATACTTTTAAGTCCAGAATATGGAAATCGTCAACTCTTTGATCAAATTACTATATGTTGAAGGCGATAACATAAAGAATCAGGACATACGCAAATATTACAAGCTTGTTGCTTATATTCACCAAGATACCATGATACTTTAGTTATTGCTGGTACATTATATTTGCACTATTATAAGCAGTACATAGCCATTCGTCCAGCGAACACTAATCATTCAAGAGTTTTCATAGAGTGTATTAAGAATAAATATGCCACGGCTCCAGTTGGAATCAACACATTTAGTGCCAATATTGCTGAATTTATAAATTTACCTGATTCTCACCTTTATATTGGACATTGCATCCGACGATCTTCGGCTAGTTTGTTGGCAGACTAAATCTTTTTGCAATTAAGACAAGAATAGCAGAGGGTTATGTATGTACAACACTCGTTACAAAACAAGAACATAGAAGATCAAATTGTATCCAAAACTTCAACGGATATCATTGCTCCCTACCCGCATACATACTACTACAGCTACTAATGAGATTGGTCATGGAATTATTTATTTTAATTATAGTTTCTCTCAGCAGCACCAGTTCTAAAAGTAAATTACTTTTAACACTAGTATAACTATTTACTTAAAATAGGCAAACTTTCATCATTTTATACAGGGTGTCCGGAAATTATGCGTCAAGACTTCAGGAGGTGATTCCTCATAAAAAAATAGGGTCACAAAGTCCTAAAACAATTTTTCGAAAATTCAATATTAACGGAGGTACAGGGTGTCAAAAGAAAATTGTTATAGGCTAATTTCTTGTGAGGAATCACCTCCTGAAGTCTTAACGCATAATTTCCGGACACCCTGTATATCCAATTATTATTTATTTGTATATTAAAGGATAAAAAAATAAATCATATTTTCTACCAGTATATATGTTATAATTTTTTTTCTCTAAAGAACATAGCTACTGTATTTATGAAATTTATATCAATGTATTAACTATATACCTATACGATTTTTCTTTATATTTTTCCTTGTAAGTTGAAAAGAATATCGACTTTCGGATTTATCCAGCAAACTATACTATGCTTCATCAAACACATTATAAACGTTTATGTGGCACAAATTTATATCATTTTGGATGGCATTTTTTACTAATTCAAATTCTGAATTGTTTTAGTAGTATAAAAACGTGTGTAAATGAACACAGCAAGTAGCAACTTCCTCGAATTATTTTGACGTAAGACAATAAACTCTGTAAACATTTACGGTTTTGTTTAAATAAGGATTTAAACTAACGAAGTCAGTATTCTTAGAATCGTTCTTTATTTAAATAATACTGGTTTAACTTAATTAGGTTTATTTAGAGTATTTATTGATGGCGACTTCAATAGGCAACCTGTCTTCTGTCGTTACATTGTCTGGTTGATTACTTTCTTAGTTATATTTATTTTTGGAATAATGCAACAACTTATGGGAATTTTACAAGTCAAATTTGGCATTACCATATAATGATTATTAGTTCTCTGGAAGATGTATCTCAAAGAATATCAGTAGCAATAGCAATAAACTAAAGTGTACTTTTGAATTCTTTGAGATGCACTGCATCTTTTATATAAACACATTTAGATACCGATATTAAATTATTAAGTTGAGCTTTAGTATTATATTTATCACGAAAGTCGCCACTTCATCTAAAAATGTTTGATTTGATGATGAATATGGCTTTTAATTGTAAATTCCTGTCAAGAACTCTGACTCAATCGCTTAGTTGAATAAAATGAGATTCATTTTACGTACTTAAAGGGGCAACTTTATCCCTTTTAAACACAGAATATTCAGGTTCAGAACATTTCTAACTAATAGGTACTGTAATAATTTAGAAAACTTATATTTCCTTTATTTGTTGCGGTCATGTATGTATTATATGTTATGTTCATGTCAAACGGTGACGTCTCCATGAGCCTGGTCACTTTGCTTCTAAAATAACTCCTCAAATTATAGAACAAAATTTAGAACATATTAACGAAGGTTCATAACTAAGCGCTGGATAAATAGAAAGGAGTTTCCAAAATGATTATTAATGGAGTACTTAAAGATGCCAGTTCCAGACCTCTTGCCACACATCCCAAACTGTGTCCGCATTTTTGTCGGTTTGTTAGGAAAACGGAAATAGTTGTAAACTTTGGCATCAATATTCTGCAAGTAAGAGTAAAGGACTGACCACTTGTTTTGTGCTAAATGAGTTGGAGTGAGGATATGCTCCTTAGGTGGTAAACGAGGTCAGTAGTGTTGTTTTATTTATCGTGGAAGTGTCAATCTTGTGAATGTGACACAATTCTTATTTATGGTGAAGACACGACGCTTTGAACGGGACTACTTCCAATACCGATTTTAACTGAATGTTTGAGCAGGAATTACTGACTGAGCTCTTAATTGGACCATTCATATAGCCCAATCGTATGGATGGTTTACAATTTCTCGAATTTCTTCACAATAACCTGCCCAGCATTCTTCAAAGTGTATCCCTAACTGTCCGACAACGCATGTGGTTTTTACATGATGCGCTAGATGTTCGAGATAATTTCCAGTGCGAGTGCAAGTGCGAGGAGTAAGGTGGTTTGGCGGTGTGGACCGGTAATGGCATCTGCGGTATCCCAATTTAAACCCTCTTGACGTCTTTTTGTGAGATCATTTAAAAAATGAGTATACGTAATTACCGAAGTGGAAACCATCGAGGGTTTGCGAAATGTATCAGGTGATGCCTTAAAGCAATATTTTAACGCTATAAGGGAGTGTGGAGCAAAAAAAACATTTTCTCCCATAAAAAATCACAATGCACACGTGTCTCAGTTTTCTTATAATGCGGCAAGTTCCGTATGACACCGTGAAATAATAAATTATTTCATTTAAGTGAAAGTAAAAACTAAATTTATACACAATCTAATAGATAACCTAGGAAATATATCTGTGAGCATTTTTCTTTAATCTATATGCATAACAGCGGCGATTTTTATAATTAATAAACAATTCTGACTTAATTATCACTTAAGGTTATGTAAATTGTGGCCGACTAACCAGTTTCTTGATTTATTCCGCTAATATACTTAATAACAAATTAGACATTAGCCGGCTCACTGAGTTTTCAGTGTAGCTTGTTGGGCCGTAAATTGGAAAAAAAATATTGGAAGAATGGTCCGGTGGCATTATGTCCAAAAAAGGTGGAGCATATCCAAGACCGTATGATGATTTCAAGGCACTTCGATCTTAGGAGTACCAATGGACTTTAAGATAATATGAGAAATGGGGGACTGGAAGAAGGTATCAACATTAAAACCAATCTATATGAACGGCGGACACAGGAATTGGAGTTAAGAAAAGGATACAGCCTAAAAATGTATGCCATTGTTTTCTAGGTGGAGATGATGATCTTTGAATACAATGAAGTAGTAAGTACTAAGTAAGTACTCGTAAAACTAATAATCATTAAGTGAACTGTATTTTAGTTAAAAAAATATCTTTAATTGATCGAAGGACAAAAATAAGAGACTTACTCACACTGCCAGTTGCTGTCTTGAAGAACAGAATATCTGAGAAGGCAGGGAAAGGAAATTATGCGGTCAAAAGATCCAGACTATCCGCTCCTGTCGCTCACTTTTTGAAATAGATTTACTTCTTCGCATTTAAGCATTCACATTTTCTTCACAATTTCATCCACTGAGATTGCAAATTGCAATAATACTAATTTGGATGACGAACGCAACTGATTCTTGCTGCAATTTAGTTTACACAGTAACGAGGAATGGCCCGGTAGCATTATGTCGAAAAAGATGAGGTATATGATGAGTTGAAGGCACTTCAATCTTATGAATGTCAATGGACTGTAACCTGGCAATATGAGAAAGATTGGAATGGAGGAAGGTACCAACTTTAAAACCAATCTATATGAACGGCTGATGGCACAGAAATTGGAGGTGGAATATTTGGAGCTACGGAAAGGATAGGTACGGTCTAAAATGTATGACCATTGACTTCAATGAAGTTAATAGGAAGTAAAGTGATTTGATAATAATTATGATCATTAAATTTACTGTATTTCGATTTAAAAAAATTATCTTGCGACTTGCGAGCAATACTAATTTGGAGGAGAAACACAACTGATTCTTGTACAGCAACTCTTGGTACCTAACTTCTATCTTGGTTCTAACACAACAAAGCTTGATAATTTACTTCAATATAGGCTCTAACATAACAAAATTTTGAAAACTTGAATATCGAATATTAATTCTTGTCACCTACTAACTCCACGCCTTGGTACTACAAAAATATTAATAGGAAAAATTGTAACCAAGTAAATAACGCAATAATTAGCTCGTACTATGTCGAATCCAGTTTGGTATGGAACTACTTCAGTGCTTTGATATGTCAGAATGACTTTGCGGTAACGAGAAGACTGATGAGTTAGCTATTTCCATCTTTTGCATTGCTAAATATGTTACTAAAACTCTCATGCATAAATGAATTAGACCTAAAATGGCGGTAAGACAAAGGCATGTCGAGAAGTTCTTAAAATGACCATCGAAGATCCGGAATATGAGTGCCGTAATATTAAGGGATTATACAGGCTGTATCACATAAGAGGGCCACTCCCATGTATCTCGCTTAATATGCGAGACACGTCAAAAATCTTTAATTGTTTTTTGTTGCATTTTTGGAGGCCTTTATGCTCGTAAAAACGCCCTCTAGGCGGATAAAAAAATTTTTTATTGAAGCAGGCTATGGCCACAAAAAATTGCCTGTTTTTTCGTCTTTCATGCAATATACTACATGTTGCCCTTATCTTTCGTATTTATTACATTTTTTTCAATTTTAGTTAAAAAAAATGTACCTAAATATTTTCGTGCTGCTCAAGATAATGTAGAACCTGTTTTAAAAACGCCAATTGCAAAAAAAATAATAAACAGAATGTACTTTTTTATGCAAAATACAGATTTTCTTATATTATTTTATTACATTGTCTGTGTACATAAAGGTAATATTAGGTGCGTATATCTAGTACGTTTCATTTTTCTCTAGCTATCCTCTCGAGTTGTTTGCGAGTGTACATAAATAAAAATGGAACAATTTATAGTAACCATAACCAGCTGCGCGACATCTTAATTCACGGCGAATCTAGACAAAACTCTCTGGCTACGAGACGTTTGTACGATAAACGCTTCTTGTAAGAAACTGAAGTCATTTTAAACACTTATAATTATTATTCTGTTTTGTGAGAAGATCTCTAAAACTATTTACGGTAACTACCTATGTTTAGGTGTATCTTTTTGTAATTATTATATACATAACAATCCCAAGATAGTATGTGAATGACGTTGTCACATAATCAAGACCTGTTTGCTGTCACAATTCTGTTACCGTTGGCCAGAGATTTTTTTTTAAAGTCAAATGTGTTTTATTTAATACAAGTTATCATATGGCAAAATAAAGGCACTCATATTCCGGACACCCTGTATAATCAGTTAACCACAATAAAAATAATGGTTTGTCTTAAGTTTTGTTCCTCTAGCGTACGTGGTAAACACGCAACTGCATAACTGCACTATTGCCCATTGCAGTCAGCACTATTACAATTGTATATATTTTTAATATGTTTTTTCCTAATAAAAAACATTTTGGTCGACTCGAAGTCGGAAATATCAGTTATAAAATTTGACCCAGTGTAGTCATCTTGTCTTGCTTTTTCTTAATCTTGCTTTGGTCTTGCAAGACAATACAATATTTAAAAAAAGTCTAGCGAGACAGCATCAGAAAGAACAATGTTCTCCTGCCTTTAACCTCCCTTACCTCATCTGAGGAGTCGCGTTTGCGCTTATTATGCACACAATTTCTAACATTTCGCAAAACTCAATTTCAGCTAAATCTACCTATTATAAAGTAATTAAACTCACTATTCCTATTTTACAGCGATTCCTTTCTAGTTTGCCACATTGTTTTGCATTCAATGATAATTAATGATCCGTTAATGCTCGTCGAAAACTCGCGGCACTTAACAGTTTTAAAGACCTACCCAAACATTGCCGCACAAATTAGGTAATCGGAGGAACGAGCACTCACCGATCATGAATGTGAAAATGATTTGAATAAGCGACATGCAAATTATCTAAATGAGTGTAACTTATTGCGTTGTACCGCAGTTGCTTGGGTAAGTGACACTCGAAGAAAATAATAATGTATTAAACTCGCAAAAACGAGGTTAATTGAAGCATAATACATTTTTTATATTTAAATTAATACTTTGAGTTTTAGAACGTCTTATAGCCGATCAATTCAATGTATTTTGAGTAGGTTTTAAGTCTTTAGAATGTGGAAATGGTATATTATCAAAACATGTTATATTTTTAAATCTGCCCTATTTATATTGGCTAAATTTAAAATTTGAATTTAGTTGGTCAAATTACGAACAAATGTAATATATTAAAAAGTCTAAATATTTCCTTTCTGATTATGTTCACTACCAGTTATGTAGTTATACAGGGTGAGTCAGAAAGAATGAGTCAACACTAAGCTGGACATACTAGACACCAAAATATTATGTTTGAGCTCTTCATGCCTTATGCTGGTTTAAGAAATACAGGGTAGAGTATTCAAGGTTTAAATTTTATTCTGAAATTTCTCAGTAATTGCACCAATAATAAATCACACGTACACAAAATACGCTAATATTTATTGACACGAAAATTTGATACAAGCCTACTAGCAAGCAAGCAATATGAGCGCCTGAAAGAAAATCACCACAAAATACATGGCAACCTTTAAATGCAAATAACTCAAAGCCGATAACGTTAAGCGACCTAAAAAAGAGTACATTTTTTATGTAAAATTAAACGTTCTCTTAGATTTTTAACTTTTTAAAGCATAGCTCAACAGATAAAAAATATATATTGATTTATCCACTGTGAAATAAACTAGGAAATCTTCAAATTCGTAATTCTCACGCCAAAAAACCCACCTCTACCAATTTTCTGGAAAAATTCAATCATGATTTGTTTGGAGCAATTTATGGTACAGCAACACAAAAGCTGTTATATTCCGGACACCCCGTATAATTTCAATTACAAGCATGCCACCTTATGCATTTTATAATAAAATAGGTACTATAAGAAAAACCCTTTAATATGATATAAAAGTTATTCCAGTATAAAAAAGTCATATAATAATAATAATATTCCTACCTCTCATTTTAATCACGAAGATTATCCCAGAAGTCGAAGACTTGTGCGGGAGAGGGGGCGGCATAGTATTATTGAGCAGGCCGCGCCCAGGAACGACTTACGTTAGTAGAGCTTAACCAGCATTCAGTACAGGTATGAGGGAAACCTGGAAAACCTCATTAATTAGGGGGGTAGTCAAATGTCAACCGGTATCAATCTCTCACGTTGACCCAAGCCAACATTCTTCCACCCTACTGTACCCGTAGAGAGGGTGCCAATCGTCTTCACGAATATAGCTGATATACGGTCTACCGGCTGCGGGGATCGAACCCACAGCGATGTAGTCACCTCGATTCAAGTACTGATGCCTTAAACCGTGCGACCACTGACCGATCCATAGGAAAGAATGTTCAGTTTTCTTTTCAAAATGTATTGCTAAAAAACGATTTTGGCATAATAATTGTACATTTTTGCTACTGTTCTCTTAATGCGAAATATCTACGTCAACGATTTTCATTATTAATACATTGTATTTAAAAATCTTATTTCCAGGAAAGGATCTCGAAATTTTTTTGTGACGCAAGTAGTTCTGGAGACATACTAAATGCATCGAATAAAATAGAGAAGTATTTTTTTCCTCTTATAATTTAGTCACTGTATATTAATTGTGAAAAGGACAGCCATATATTTTTATCTTAATATCTCATCACTGTTAATAAATAATTCCAGTTTCTTGAGAGAAAAAAATCTAATATGCTTTCGTTAATTCAGAAGGTTTTCTGCCCAATTAGGAATTTACCTAAAAATAATTTATTATACTCGTCTTATATATCAAGACTTTATGCTAGAACTGAAATATTTATTGTCCGTCCAGTTCGACCAGGTTCTGGAGTTATGCGATATACCGCTATAAAAAATGGGCCCACACCTTTCGGTGATGGCCATAATTTGTTAGGTATCGGAAAGATCAGTGAAAAGCGAGATTTCGAAATAATTAGTATTACAGAATATATTGACACTTGTATAAATCTTCACATAAAAAATGCGAAGGTTAGTCAAATATGTAGATCAAAATTACCCAATAAATTATACGTCTAGGTGTGTATCTAATATACTATCACCTGACTAACATTTAAGTTTGAAGCAGAACTCGCAGCAGGAATGGTTACAGCGGTTTATTTTTCTTAAAGAACAGGAAAATTAGGTTTCATAAATACACTTTTTATAAATAACTAGGTAGAGTACCAATTCAAAATATGACGTATTTACATAAAATGCAAGCCTATATTATTGATAATTATAGACAAATATAATTAGTAACTTTTTCAAATTAATTTGATAAGATAAGATAACAACTAGATCAGCATGAGAATGTCATCAGGTACTGGTAGTGACCTCATCCAACAACAACGTATCTGTATGATGGGTAAAGGGACATGACCGATGCAATGGCAATAAAGTAGCTAACAAGTGAGCATCGGGTCTCAATATTTTTGGACCTGACGGACCTTTGGAATAGCTGTCAATTTGCTAAAGGAGTTCCTAGAGTACCCCTGCAAGGATACAGCCAAAAAGCACCTATGTTTAGGACAAATTTTCGCCTGGTGGCAGGTATTCAAACTGGACACTGTGGCTAAGGAAGCATTACATGAGGAAGTGTGAAACACCTCTTTGTAAGGGTTGTGAACAGATAGACGAGGCAGTACTCTGTGAGTGCACTACCATTTCGTCAATAAGAGAAACCGTGTTGGAGAACGATGACCTTCTATGACTTACATTAGAGAGATCTCCCTGAGCAACATCACCACCTTTTTCTCCTTATTAGGTTGGTTGGCGGCTCAGGTGAATTGATCTCCTAATGCGAGGAGGTACAATAGGCGCAATGGGGCCTAAGTCCTGTAACCTTTCTGCTGTTCTCCCCATAATTCCAGATTCCAGAATTTTTATGTAGTTTGATTATACTTATAATAAGCTGTGCCAATATAATGTACTGTTTGTTATATTTTTTATCTTCTACTTAATTTATAATCCTTGTCTTATCTATCGATTTGCCTTGTCTACTTCTTTTGGAGCAATAAATACTATTTATCTATACCTATTTATGTCAGGCTACTCTAATATATGAAATTGCGGGTTGAGATTTTAAAAAAATTAAAAAAAAAATTTTTTTGAAAGCCTTGATTTCAGTTGGTTTAATTTGAACGAATTATGGTTCACTTTGACGGGGATGGAACTGATATTTGACCGTTTTGTGAACTATTCTGATTAAAATATTTAAGAATATGTGACCACATGTGGCTACAAGTAAAAGAAACCGACGACATAACCTTCATGTCAGTTAACAAGTATCTTGTGTTGTAATTAAATCTTGTTTTTGCATACTTAGACCTGATGAATTGAATAGAACACGCTATGGAATTCAAAAAGAAACCGATATACCTGTAGGCGGGCTACACTTTGATGAAAGAACCAGCCCATATTAATTTCTAAATTAATAGACTACTTGAAGGAAGCAAATATGGGATAAATTTTTAGTCAAGGATCAGAAAATGATGAAATACCTAACTCATAGTAACACTTCTACAAAATACATCAAGTCCTTCTTCTTTGTCTAAGCTCATATTAATTATCGTTGCCCACATGTATTTGAATAATTCTGTTTTTGTTTATTAGAATAGAAGATTCCTCTCAAGTAAAATTTTAATGTTACTTTTGATAATAATAGTGGTGGTGTTTTCTGATGAAGAAAGAAAAGTGACACAAATAAATAGTTAAGATATCAGCTATGCTCATGCTAACATTTTGCAAAGATTATGTCTAGCAAATTGCTTGAATTGATTGATGAAAATATAATATATCTTTACCTAGTAAAAAGTGAATGTTGGGCCTTGAAAGTTACGACAGCTGAGGATGTTCCATTTAAATAATACTATGTGTCGTCGTTGAATCTTAGACATGGCGGGATGTTGTCCAAATTGGGGTGTTCTTGATTGACATTAAATTTATCTACTTACTGAAGATGTGTCTATTTTAATACCTCACAAGAAGTTGCACTAAACATAATTACCAGTTAGGTACTAATTCACCGATACTGTATTCTTCAATTTTATGCTACAAAATATTCAACTAGTGAATCATTATTGCTTAAAATCTGATACAAAATTGATATGAGTAATCAAAATTTGTTTTCTTAAGAAATTCAGAAATAATTAAACATAACTGAGTGTGAGTGGGTGCTTCTATGAAGCAGTACATATTACTTTTGGTACAAATTTCAAATTAATATACCTTGAAACAGACGATTACTAGATTACCAAATATTATTCAAACTGATTCAGGAACAAAATTTTTTGTTGCCAAATTTGCAGTAGGGAACAATACTTGAATAGTTTGGAAATACTATACGAGTTATTACCTTCTACAGACTGTAGATTATATTTTCTATTGATATGTTAAAAAAGAGTTCTATGGAATTTTCAAAATGGGGAAAGTAGTTCTTCCTCTTCTCTGTAAGAGCATTTATTCTTTTAACACTGAATATTAAACCAAAAAATCATCAAAATACCGCTTTTGTAAATAACTACACTGAAGAGTTTTTATTCTATGAAATAATTTTGATTTTGGTACGCATCAAGGAATACCAATTGTCGTTCTAACCGATTCTGGTATAGCGTTTTTAATTTTCAATCAATATTGTTGTCTCATTGTTTCGAATTTACACAAATAAATGATTTCAAGAACTTTCATGACGACTTAATTATTTTTCACGTACCAAATTTCAATCAGATACCTTAAGTTAGTTATCAGTCAGTTTCATATTAATGAAAGACTGCTTTAAACGACCTTGTAACTTTGAACTACGGTAAGTTCACTAGAATTCAATTGTTTTTATCGAAGGTTACTTTGTGATAACGGTTTTCTGGGATGTCCTAAAAATATGGTTAAGGAGGGTACCAAACGCCGTGCTAACTGATTAAGGAACAGTTTTTTTCTTGTTTCCAAACACCCAGTATGCGACACCGCGACATTGGCACGGAAACAATGGCTATATAAAAATGCTAAATGCTACAAGCAATCGTCGAGTCGAAGGTTTCTGCAATACCCCGCTTATTATCCTCGGCAGGCCGTGGATTATATTTTATGTTATCTATGTCAGACCGTAAAGGTGTACAACACCGTACGCTTACTTATTCGTCGGATCTCCAAGGTGATCCGGTGTCATCCTCATTATTTCACTTTTTCCACATCTAGGCGTGGCCGTCCGGTACGCCAGGAGGTGACGTCAGCGGGGCACTAAACAATGGTTATTTAGCCTTTTAAGGCGGCACTTTTTTTATGATGCCGCCGCCGTTTACTGCCTCACCATAATCCCGAGGTTTTATGTGTGGTGTTCCACGGAGAACTTGATTATTTGTTCAAAAACGTAGCGGTTAGCATTTACCCAGGCAATTTTCGCCGCAGTTACGAAGCGTGTCGCAAAGATAATGAAATTGTTTGTACGCGTCAGGGTTGTGATCTGTCGTTCTATGCTTAGGGTTACCGTTACGTCGGAATTTTTTCAGACGTGGTTATAATTGACAGTTTATAAAGTCACTAAATATAAATGTTTATTTACTTTATCTACAACTGCTTAATAAGAGCGTCATTATAGCATTTATTTGGTACTGTTTCAGTTGAATAATGACTGTGGAGTAACATATTACCCCACTAGTGAAATATTAAAACAAAGAGATCACTGCTTAATGGTTATTTTTATTAAGCACCAACAGGTTTATCAATTTGACAATTAATAGATGATTTAACTTAAATTAAATTGAATTACTTGATGAATATTAAAAGCACAACTTTAGCAATTCGTAAGATTAATACCAGATGAATGCAGCTGGTCTGTATTCGTATTAATTATGCTTAAATTTTGTTGTGCTTTGTAAGCACTTGAAGTAGCTTCAATCACGACAATCTCTCCTCCAAGAACTTTGTGGCGATTTTTCTCTTGTTTTCAAGAGACGTATCAATATAGCCTTCACACACGGTGTTGGTCATCCAACCACCATGCTGTTTTATAGTTAGAAGGTCTGTTGCAGTGTTGGCTAGAAGTGAAGTTTTCTTTTGCTTCATATTTTATATTCGTAGATGCACACCAATCATTATCATTATGATTATCTGGTTATCTAGCGAAGCAGCAGCTTTTCCAATTTCAAGAGGTAAGTTTTCTGTTTCTGAATCACTCATTATTTCAACCAACACCATTATTTTCACGAGAAAATGTAAAAACGAATACTCCATAACAATGCCTTTGCTTCTTGATTTTGAATCAACACTTACAAACTGGATCTGATTTTGGATTTTTCTCAATTTAAGGTAGTTGTAGATAAATAATTTTGCAGTTCTGGATACAATTTTATATAGTACACGTGGGATAACGGCATTTATTATTACATTCTTGAAATTATACAAATGTCTCACTCATATATAATAATGCCTATATCCCATTTGTACTATAAATAACTATTATTCCATAGATTGTTGCAGTTTTTGGATATTACCCTCAATATATATATTTTGATTGAGAGTAAACTAAATTCTATTATTCTTATATAATTCTACTGCTAGTTTCGTGTTTCTTTTAAGGTTGTCGTTTCAGACACAAATAATCGCATCGAAAGATGTACAAAACAATTCATTCAGTAGGTTGAGGTTCTTATTAACGTAATGCTAAACTATAATTCTGAAATTGAATCATTTCCTTTAACTTCTCGAGAAAATATGCGCTAGACAACGTGAAATATCCTGAGTTGTAGCTTAATATTATGTAAGTGTGTTAACAGTTATTCAAAATAACTCTAGGAGGTCTGATAATGTTTATAATGGCGTATACAAATTTCTCAATGTATAGTGGTATATGTAAAATTCAGAAGATTTTATGATAAAATATAGTACGTGAAATTATGTTATTCTAAATGATCTGTTAGCCTCTAAACTGTTATAGTGAAGAAACAAGGATTTGAAGATATTTCAAAATAATTAGTTGAAACTGAAATGTCTTTTATTTTCATATACTTCTCTTGTATAATATATAAAACGTTGTTGAGTCCTCAGTGTAGGCAAAGCTTTTGCTTGCTGACAATGAAAAGCAGCGAATTGTTTAGAAGCATGGGATTTTTTGTCTATGCATCAAGACGAAGGAAGAAGGAAGGATATCAGAAAGAGTACAGTTACCGAAATATCATAGGTAAAGTTTTAAATCTGCGACGAAAACTGAAAATTAAATGTCAGGTATTGTGGGCATACCTGTTCAGTATGGAGATATCTAGACTTGTCTTTTACAGCTGTTCATATTGCCTAAGAAAAGGTGAACGTGAACTTCTTTTTTATTGAAATCCTTTTGGAAAGAAAGCTATATCAAGATTAATACACTTATTTCAACACTAACTCATTTTATTCATTAAGTATAGTAATACTTTATTGAAAGCTGACTTATTCTTTTATAATAGAATTATATATTCTCTATTTAAGAATAAAAATTACTTGAAATCAATAAAGCTGCTATACTTGATATGAGTTAAAATTATGTTTGTTTACAGAATTCTTTTGCTTTATTTAGATAGTATGAATAACTTGAGTTAACAATTGTTTTTCTCAAAATAAAGTCATGTTTTCTTTATTTAAAGTTTTAAGTATCTTGAAAGAATTACTGCACATATCTGAAATATTAAATAATTTTTAATAAAGTAAATAATATTGATTTAAGCCAATATAAAACTGAAGGATATAATTAGTATTTCAGTATTCTTGCTATATTGTATTCGTTTTTAGAGTAAGTACTACTAATACTAGAGTATTTAATTATCATTTATACAGTATGCGCCAAAAGTATGGAATAAATTCAATAAAAACGAAACAATTATTTTTTGGGAAAAATTCTCGAACAGGTCGATTTTTAATTTAAGAAATACATATTTTAGCGTAAAATGCGATTTTCAAATGTCATTTGTTTTCGAGTAATGACGTCATCGATTTTATTTTAAATGGCAACACCATATTTTTTTCCTTGATTCTGAAAGATCGTTTAATTCTCTATCAGACAGTACTAAAATTTTGCCCTCTTACATAGGAAAGTTTTCGAGTAAATGACGATTGAATGTTAGAAAATGTAAATTTTATCCATAAAAAAGGAACAATTCTGAGGTGTATAAAATAAAATACAATTGATTAAATTTTATACTTAATTTAAATGTTCGAATTGCCATCCACCAACTTGTTGACAATGCGCAAGTCTGTGAAGAAATTCTTCTTGCACATTATGAATGATTTCTGGGGTAACTCTGCGTATTTCGTCCCGAATGCGATTTTGAAGTTCTTCTAAATTACGTGGTTTATTAATGTACACTTTTGACTTCAAGTATCCCCATAAAAAATAGTCAAGAGGTGTAAGATCTGGCGATCTTGCAGGCCATTCTATCGGCCCGCGTCTGCCGATCCACCTTCCAGGAAAACAGTTGTCCAAAAAATCTCGTACAGGGCGCGCATAGTGCGGAGGTGCACCGTCTTGCTGAAACCATATGGTATCGTCAGGAATGTCAGGGTTATTATCGTTAGGAAAAATTACTGCAAGGGTTGGAACAAGGCCATTTTCTAGAAACTCTAAATATCTTTGTCCTGTAAGGGTTCCTTCAAAGAAGAAAGGCCCTACTATTCTGTCGTCAACTATTCCAGCCCACACATTTAATTTCTGAGGGTGTTGGGTATGTGCCTTTGCCATCCAATGAGAATTTTCCCGACTCCAATATCTGCAAGTTTGACGGTTTACTGTACTATTCAGACAAAATGTGGCCTTATCTGAAAAAAGTATTTGCCGGTGTAAATTTCTATTTCCTTGACATAAATCCATTAGAATTTCGCAAAAGTGTAAGCGGCGATCGGGATCATCATCATTGAGTTCCTGCACAAGTTGAATTTTGTAGGGATGATATTTTTCCTTCCTCAAGATACGTAAGCACTGTGCTCTGACTAGTGTCATTGTTTAATGCAACCAATCGTGAAGAATTATGAGGATTATCCACCATACTTATCAAAATGTTCTGTTTCTGATTTTCATTAATGCTTGGACGGCCAGGTTTTGGGATATTTACAACATTGTCAGTTTCTCTAAATTTAGACTCTACCTTACTGACTGTTGATTGGCTGATAGGGCGATCTGGATATTTTTCATTAAATAAATCCCAAACTTCCTGCTGAGTTCTAGTCATATTCCCGCATCCGATAAGAATTAAAATTTCAATTCTTTGAGTAACAGTTAAATGTGCCATAATACTTTAAATTGAATAATAATTTCTATGTCGCTTACAATACTTATTAGAAAGTCGGTGTGACAATGACACTTTGCAAAGATTTTGACCTACGTGATCCATAAAAGAACTATGGAATTCGAAACACTAAACTTGATAACGTTTTTGCTTTATTTTAATTGATTTACGTTTTCTAACATTCAATCGTCATTTACTCGAAAACTTTCCTAAGTAAGAGGGCAAAATTTTACTGTCTGATAGAGAATTAAACGATCTTTCAGAATCAAGGAAAAAAATATGGTGTTGCCATTTAAAAAAAAATCGTTGACTTCATTACTCGAAAACAAATGACATTTGAAAATCGCATTTTACGCTAAAATATGTATTTTTTAAATAAAAAATCGACCTGTTCGAGGATTTTTCCCAAAAAATAATTGTTTCGTTTTTATTGAATTTATTCCATACTTTTGGCGCATACTGTATAATGAAAAAAACACTTATAATAGCAAACTTTCAGTCATTCTTTAGCGGTACACCAGACATATACCGACAGAAGCAGCACACACTATATTAATACAGTAATTTGTAATAAATAATACTACAATTGTGCCTCTATAGTTTTGATAATGATTAACATAAATGTTGTATTAATATCATCTATAAATATTATTTTACACTATTAATAATTTTAATTCATGCAAATATATAAACCTATAATTTAAGGAAGAATAATCTATTCTATAATTAATAATATTTTATTCATTTTTTAACAAAAGAATATTTGTTGAAGTTGAAGAATATTGCCAAAGATCAAGAGCAAATACGAATCTAATTTTGTTTCCGGTATTTCCAAATAGTCACTTTTTTAACTGAGACAGTTATTGTTGCTGCTGGCTATCTGTTTCAAAATAAATAAAAAAGACTTCTTCATAGTTTGTCTAAAGCTATTTTTATTGATATCAATTAACAACGCCTCACAAGCTGTTACATATATCAAAACTTCTCAATGTCGCGATTCTCCGCCCAGTGTTATATCATTATTTATACACGTATTGGACAATTAGTCGTGAACCACGCTATTATTAAATGTTAATTATTATTTACCTTTTATATTAAAACGCCGAATACAAATTAGAATATAAACCATTATTTATTAAAAAAACTTGCTCCATAAATAGTGCTGCTAATTTTATCGCGCTGGTTAAATCCTGCGCTGACGTGTAAAGCGTTGAATTTATCTGAAATAATTACATTATTTATGTACAATTAAAAGAAAAATATTGCAATTTATATACAGTATGCGCCAAAAGTATGCAATAAATTCAATAAAAACGAAACAATTATTTTTTGGGAAAAATCCTCGAACAGGTCGATTTTTAATTTAAAAAATACACATTTTAACATAAATGCCATTTTCAAATGTCATTTGTTTTCGAGTAATGACGTCATCGATTTTTTTTTAAATGGCAACACCATATTTTTTTCCTTGATTCTGAAAGATCGTTTAATTCTCTATCAGACAGTACTGTACAGTACTTCCATTTTTGGACAACTGTTTTCCTACTGCCCCTAAACCTATATAAACTACCCTTAAATATAAATGGATAATCATTAATTATTGTTATAAAACTCGTGTAAAATGAAAAAAATGCTTTAAAATGATTTGAACAGACAGTATGTCAATATAAAAAGTGATAAATAACTGTAAAAATGTCCATTCCACCCCTAAAAAATAAAAAAACGACTTTCTAAAGCTCATGGTGAGCTTACTTCGACATCAAAAATAGATAATGCTTAAATGTTCAAGGGAACGCTTATTGCTAGAAAAAAATTATAGGTTACTGTCAAAAAATGCAAAAACTGATACTAGAGTACATTAAGTAAGTGGGGAAATATTAATTGCACCCCTAAATCTATATAAACTGCCTTTAAATAGCTTAAAATAGATAATCATTATTTATTGTTGTAAAATTCGTTTAGAATGAAAAAAATGCTTAAATCACTTTTAAGGTTCATTTATACTATTGCGACCTGAAAAATGGGCGCAAGGATAAATTGCCATTTTTTCAGTACTCGCTCGCAAAGTGAGAACAATTGGCGCTATTTCGCCATTGAATGGGCACTTTTACAGTCATTTATCACTTTTTATATTGACATACTGTCTGTTCAAATCATTTTCAAGCATTTTTTTCATTTTACACGAATTTTATAGCAATAATTAATGATTATCCATTTAAAGCTATTTAAGGGTAGTTTATATAGGTTTAGGGGTAATAGCGACATTTCCCCAGCTATCTGACGTATTTCTGGGCCATTTCTAATGTTAATTAACAATAATCAATTGATTTTTTTATGATTTATGCGTTCCCCCGGATAAGTCAAAAATCGGCTATTTTTAACATTGTCCTTTGATCCCTACCATATAAAAAATTCAAGGGCTGCTGCTCCAATATTTTCTAGTTCAAGTAAGATTTTATTTTTGACATGGCATGCATTGAAATATTATCATTAAACAACGCCATTTAAAATTATGCATACGATAAAAACACCCTGTTGCATTTTATAACAGACTATTATGTTGAACTGTATATCTAATGTAGCTTAATACTTTAATGTTGTATGGCGCAGTGAATAACTATTTTTTTTCCAATTCATTCAACCTCGTTTCACTTCAATTAAATATTTAAATAATAAGGTAATATATATTTAAATGTTTGCAATTTAATTTTATCACTTGTGTATGACTTGAAAATTTCAAAAAATCTCAATTTAGCTCTTAATGCAAAATTAATTAACCTTATGTTTAAAGTATTTATGCTTTACGTTCTTACTGGGTGATATCTTTATCTTCGGGTTCGTCCAAAATATTAAATATTCTTACCATTTTGGGAGATGTGCGGTGCTGTATGAAACATGAAACCATTAATTTTCATTAAGTTTTATAATTTTTTGCTTTCTGCTTTTGACGCAGACCTCATTATAATATGTTATTGGAATTAATTTATTGACAACCGTAAGTGTCATGCTGAGTGTAAACATTAATTATAATTAGCAACATTTATAAGAAGTTTTTGGATTTTTCGTTAATTAACATGCTGCTTAATACTTTACTTGCACCTTATAAATTAATATTGAGCCTAAAATTAATATTATTTTTGAAATAGTTCTTATAAAAAAACTTATACATTGAAATATATATCTACCCCCCCCCCCATTCCATACACGAGGATTAGCTCAGAAGTCGGAGACTTTTGCGGGAGAGAGGGCGACATATTTTTATTTAGCAGGCTGCATTTGCGTCCAGGAACGACTTACGTTGGTAGGCCCTAACCACCATTCAGTTCAGGAATGAGGAAGCCCTGAAAAACTTCATTAATTAGGGGGGTAGTCAAACGTCAACCGATATCAATCTCTCACATTGACCCAAGCCAACATTCTTCCACCCTACTATACCCGCAGAGGGTGCTTCTCTCCATGAATATAGCTTATATACGGTCTACCGGCTGCGGGAGTCGAACCCACAGCGATCTAGTCACCTCGATTCAAATACTGACTCCCCGATCCAAAAGGCGAAATCGCCTGAAATCGGCAATTAACATCCTCATAACTCCCTTGATACACAAATTACTATTGTTACCTGTCAAGAGAGATAAAATGCCAAACTTTTTTTTCTTTACGGCATCAGTGTAACCTTTCTAAGGCCTATTTAAAGCAGCTATTTTGCTGAGAATAATTAATGTCTGCTGATGGATAAAATATATTTTCCTCAGTGTAATATATATTTTTTAAATGACATTTTATTTTAGTAGTCTCAAAACTATTTCCATTCCTCAGATCCTGGATCCTGCTCGATAAAATTAACTCACTGTTTCAAGTGACAGTAAATTGATAATTTAATGAACAAATATGTTTCGATATTGCGATATGTATATCTACATATAATGATAGAGTAAGTGGTAGTGCGTTACCGAAGTATATTAATTACCTCACACGAGCAAAAAAAAAACTAACCTTGGTGCTACAAACCAATTAGCCAAAACGTCTTAATTTCGCCCGTACTATTACTTTTAAATCAATTTGAATAATAAGCGTTTTTTTCACGCCGTAATGTAATTAGAATCGTATTTTGTACCATGCCGAAAGTGAAATAGCAATTTTTCACTGTCACCTCGATAGTTCATTTCTTACGGTTAGTAAACAACAATTATTTGAATGCGAGTTTAATTTTATTTTTTGCCGAATGCCTCACAGGCTAAGGTTGAGGTAAGAGTAAAGTGTGGACATTATTAAAGAAGTATCTGACAAATATTTATTTACAAATTTCCAGACACATAGTATTTCATGATTTATTTGCTTTGATGAATAACCTGTCGTTTTCTATTTACATCCATGAAAAATAAATGTATATGTGATGTATATTAAAGTAACAGTAATTCCTAAAATTATCAATGGTTTATAAAGGCGCTAGTATTTCGTTTTGATGTGCTATGTGAATTTATAAGTTCTGGAATAATAATAATGATTGATTGGCAAAGAAATAGAAGAGGACGTTAGTAAAACATCGAGGACAGTCAATTATAGTTTATTTTACGACTATAAGAAATAAATGTTTCCAAATTATTATTTATACAATAAAGCAGGTCATCCCGCTAACTGCGTATTTTCTGCGGCAAAATATGACGATTTAACCCTACTTATCTATATACAAAAATGTCTGCTTCTAACGATACAGGGTGTTCAAGTTGAACTTGGTTTTTTCATATTTTCACAGATCACTTTTTATAGAGATACTTCTTTTCGTTATTCAAATCCTCAAGGGTTATTGTAAACGACGCCTTAAGAACATATGTAGAAATATAGGGGAAGGAGTTATTTTATCCCCCACTTTTTTGTGACGTACGCCTATGACGATTTTTTATAACAGAATTTTATTTAAAATATTTTATTATTCTTGATATTTGAAACTCTTAATTTTTGAAATAAATTCGATTTGTGAGCATGCAACCTTAATAACATTAAATTACAAAGGCACAATTATATATACACCCTGTATATGTGTATGCTATTCAATTGCATTATTTTATTTCTTGTACAGTCATACAGTTTGAGGTTAATAATAGCAGGTGATGGATTGCAATGTTGTCATACGTTACAGTAAGTTATAGTTTGAAGGATTTTTAGGAAAAGTTTCATTGTTTGCTTCATTAATACTCATATAAAAACCAGATTACAAATAAATTATGTTAAAACGGTTTTAACTTAGTCTTAATGGTACCGTGGCATCAATATCATATCAATATCACTAAAAGCGTTTTTTATGGGATCGCATTGGTTTTATAACTTAACGATTATTATAATTTCACGTTCTCTTCTCGATATAATTCGCATTTCAATTAGCATCGGTATCTGGAATTGACGATAATTTCTTATGCAATATTATTATATTCCTTACAATTCTTTATGCAAGTATAAGTATCGACAAGTGCACATTACATTTTAAAAATTATTTAAATTTGTTGTATCCTCCAATAGACAATCGAGAGACATCCTCTACTTCCTCATTTTTCTCACAAAAATTCAATATGCGTTGAACTCTTTGAGTGGGGGACGACTCTATTGGGCTGAACAGCCCTTCTGCCTGTATTCCTGTTTCGTCTGATGTTCGTTACTTACACATCTGATTCTCTGAAATCATGTGTACAAATCTTATCGACAGAAAAATTCCTCTTTCGTTCCGCGATTGTTATGAAACGACAGTTGTAAAATTTAAATTAACAGCGTTATTACCGGTTTTATTGCCAATAATATCTATTAAAAATTAATAGTTATGGTCCTGTGGCACGGCACAGACGTATAGTCAACAAATGTAAACATTATTGGGTCAAGAACAATAAATAAAGCTGACAGTTATTGATTTATTAATGCCAATGTGTGCCGTTCTTTGTTCGCTATTTCATGGGTTCCCAGCGCCATTGTCTCCGGTTGGATTCGTAATTTCGAAAGACAGAAAGGACTGTGTACAGGATGTGACTGAAATGCTTGGTTAAATCTTTTTTTAATTAGGACATCTTATCTCTGGATTTTTTTTTCGAAAATGCAAATACGGAATTCCAGGAAACAACTACTGTGCAGGCTAATGCCCCGACCAGCATTGAATTACACCTGGAAAACCTATGGCAAATAGCTAAAGTCACTCGTCCGCAGCCCACAGAGATATATCGGTTTTGAGATTATTAGCTCTCATCAGTATGCCATAGGTGAGGTAACCGATGAATAATCCTAGTAGTCGAGGCAATGAAGCACTAAAAAGGCCAAAGATAGGAAATCTTTTAGGATAGGACGTATCGGAATGCGGTTTTTTGCATTCACTTGCAAAAATTATTTATAAAGGAGAGAAACTGGGCACCCGGGAGTTTTTTGGGTCGCTGAATTCGAATATACCATCGGCGAACACCCCACGGACACCCGGTGGGCCCCAACCTGGACGCAGACGTCATCTTCGAGAATTTTTCTGGAAATATCGACAATAACGAACCGAAAATCGTTATGGGGGCTTTTTGTGTGCCAATAACAATTTTTGGTTGGTCTTTTTCAATTGTGTCTGGAAAACCCTCGGGGAAGACGTTCAGAGCCAGGGTAGGGCGCACCAGGTGTCTGTGGGGTGTGCGTCGGTGCTATATTTGAATTCAGCGACTCAAAAAACCCCCAGTAACGATTTTTGGTTGGCCTTATTCAATTGTGTCTGGAAACCCCTCGGGGATGACGTTCAGAGCCAGGTTAGGGTGCACCAGGTGTCCGTGGGGTGTTGGCCGGTGACGTAACGATTTTCGGGTGGTTTTTTTCAATTATGTCTGGAAAACCTTCGGGAATGACGTTCAGGGCCAGGTTAGGGCACACCAGGTGTTCTGGTGGTCGTTTTCAACATAAAATTCAGATTCAGCGCACACAAAAAGCCCCCATCATGATTTTCGGTTCGTTATTGTCGATATTTCCAGAAAAATTCTCGAAGATGACGTCCGCGTCCAGATTGGGGCCCACCAGGTGTCCGTGGGGTGTTCGCCGATGGTATATTCGAATTCAGCGACCCAGAAAACTCCCGGGTGCCCAGTTTCTCTGGGCCTCTCTCGCATAAAGTTCGGAGTAGTCCCCGGAGATGATGTTCGTCGGCGTTCCTGAGCTCCAGGTATTCGGGGGGTCAATTTGAACATCATAATCGTGATCAGCGACCTAGAAAACCCCGAGTACCCGACTTGAGCCAATTCTGACTCTTATTTACGAAGTTATTAAATTTGCCAAAAGGCCTCTCAAAAGATGCATTTTTTGCATGCATTTTTGACTGCAGCAATGCAAAAAAACCTGAAAAACCGCATTCCGATACGTCCTATCCTAAAAGATTTCCTATCATAATGCTTCATTGCCTCGACTATAGCTGTTTTTAATCAGTTTAACCTGACAGTAGGGACCATGAGTAACGTGGAGTAGCACAACTACCTCTAGCGGCCATTTGCTACTCCATGTCGGACTGAAAAGTCACAGACACGAAACGTTCTACAGTTAAATTTAAAAAATACCTATTTTCAAAGATTTCTGTACCTAAAAATTTGTTGGTAGACCAGTTTCTGTCGTTATATATTCGTTTCACTTCGGTTCCTTTGAATATTCGCAGGTGGCATGAGATAACACTCCTATTATTTCCTATACTCTATAATATTCAGTTCTTAAATGTCTAAAACTACTTGTATTTGTAGAAAACACAATTTCCAGAATACGGCGCCCTTAACGAAATGTGTATAACGTATTCTTTAAATAGAAACCGTTTCTGTATGGTCCGCTTGGTGCAACAGAAAGTGCTTTTTTCAACTTCCGATCTATCGAAGCGATAAACGCGCTGTAAAATTATTTTATATAACCGCGGAAACCTGTTAATAACACTTTATCCAACGCGGCGCATAAGAGCATAATCGAACAGAACTAATAAACAGTATTAATAACTGCATTACATAACGCCAACGGTTCTAGTGCGGCCCACTGATTCCATTAAAAAAATTCTTCGTTATGCCGCGCGGCGTTGCTTTCTTCTCCATGTATCCCTCGTAGGTTTCCTCGGATTAATTTCGATCCAACCGCTATTGTCTAATTAGCTAAATCAACAAGGGATTTCACGGAACGAACGAGGCATTACAAATCAATTGTCGATTATATATAGTCGTTAGAAAAATGCTCGCAGTCGTCGTGACTTGAACTTGTCGGTAATCGACGGCCTATAGGAATTTATAAGTGGTAATTGAGTGTAATAGATTGGGTGATAACTAGAAAATATCCTCGAGTCGAATTAATTTCTCTACAGGGTGAGCTTGGGTCAGAATTTTATTGGGTTGATGTGCTTGTAGCGTTTCCACTGAACTCAAAGTATATATATTTAATAAAAAATGTACAGGTTTTTGCAATAATAATGACGCCCCCTTAAAACAGTTTTTGAACTTCTGGATGTTCTCAGGAGAAATTTGGTGAGGAAAATGCCTTCATTCTACATACATACAATCTACTCTCTATATGATCTCCTTTCATTTCAAAACACATATCCAATCTTCGCCTGACTTATTTGTGGACTGCGTTTATTAACATTTCACCGTTTAAGTCATTACAAGTGTTTGTGATGATGTTTCAAATGAGTAATATCTCGCGAAGGTATTTCGTAAACCTTATTTTTTAAAACCCTCCATAACAAAATTTGATGGGTGTTAGATCTGGTGACTTTCCGGACCACCGAATAAGTTCATGAATCCCAGTGCATTTTCCTGGGAAAGTGTTATCTAATATTGCTGCACAATCTTGGTCTTGTGGGGTGGAGCTCTGTCGTGCTGAAACTATAGGTTTCTCCTTAGCTGCAAAGGTACATTCTCCAGAAGTGTAGGAAGTTCTCCTTGTAGAAAATTTAGGTAGGCTGTTCAATGTATGTATGTTCATAAATATAAGGTCCAATTAAATGCGTACCGATGATGCCGCAGCGTACATTTCCTCCAAAATGGCCTTGGTTTTGACCTGTATTTACAATGTGAGGATTTTCAATGGACCAGTAGTGTTCGTTGCGCTTGTTTGGCAAACCATTACTGACAAACCGACTTTCGTCCGTCCAAAGAACATTCCGAAAAAGGTTCTGATCAACAGTTTCTACATTTACTACAATTTGAGCTATAAATTTGTTTTCAATGTGACCTTCAGGCAAATACTCATCATGTAGTAGTCATGATACCCATCGGTATTTAAAATTCGTTGCACAGTTGATTTATCCAAATTCACTTCCCAGATAGCCTGCTCTATTGAATTTCGTGGATTTTGTTGTCTAGCTGTTCTTATCCTTCGGTCAATTATTTGTTTGTTATTGCAGAAATATTTTTTGTCTTGTCTCGCAAGACTTTTATTTTAAATCTTGTCTTGTTTTGTCTTATGAGATGAAGACAAGACCCAGAAAAAGCAGCGCAAGAGTTTCAACACTAATATGGAACAACCTCCCAACCGAGATCTTACATAACCCTTTTGTTATGTTAATATTGGGTATCTGAACTCTGGTTTTTTATATTTCAACATAAAATGGAAGTGGAAATCTATTTCCCGAATAACACGTTGAATGTTTGCTTTGAGGTCATTGATTATTGTTCGTCAGTTTGCGTACATTTTTCCATTTATCTGACCTCAAAGTCTAAGAAAATTCCAGTGATGTTAAGAAATCCAATATGTTTCATCTGTTTGAAATAGGCTTGTTAAATTGTATTTTTTTTGCAAAATGTACCATCAGGGGTTCTCAATTTTGATGCACGGTTAGTTAAACTAACTAACCGTCTCGCTAGAAACTCGATAGCGTAGATAAACACGTCAGAGGTGCAGAATAAATTGCTTCTATAACCTCTCTAAATTGGCAAAAATTCTGTCACAACATATGCACGGTACACTCGAGTTGTTATTTTAAGTAACGCCTCAAGTTGATGCTATCGCATTTGCATGAACTGAGTAGAGTTCATTATGACACTCGTATGTTACTATATGTATTTTCATTTGAAGTAAGTGGTGGTACCTGTTCATTTTTTAACATGGTTTTATATCAGGTACATACTGAATGTATTAAAAAGGAATACCTTTACACTGAACTAAATTTTAATAAAGTTATTCTACGTTGGCTCTTTGCTACTAAATAATTCTAACAACAAATTTATATAATAGTCATTTGTTTAACTAGGCAGTGAAGTACAAAATTGAATGCTGCGTCTGGTATATGAGCAGCCAAGGCATTAAATCTACTTTACTGCCAAGTTAAACACATAATTTTTCCCTGATCAATTTTAATTTTAACATAATAGCAAACAAAGCTATTTACTTTATATTATTGAAACTTCTTTCGTGAATATTAAATTGTCTATGGTTGCTATGAGACGAGTGCTATTAAGTAAATAACTTAGGTATACAGTAATCGCCATATTGTTCCTATTTAAATCTATAAAAATAACTCTTTATTATTTGAGATGGAAGAATTCACATTAACTCTGCTCTGCTCTGTATGAAATCTTCTTCATTATGGTCAATATATGCGATGTCCAGAGCTACTTTAAATGTCTTCAGCATCAATTAGAAAGTATCTAAAATTAAAAGCATTCTTAAAGTGACAATCGGATGGATATCGTGCTAAAAAATCACGCGTTTTAGGAAATATACAAATTAAAAAAAAATCTAATGGCCCTTTATGATACGTATTTAGGTATAAAGGTAATAAACAAAATATTTTTGTAAACGGATAATGTTTACTATTATTATTTTAGATGGCAATGATTTTTGCCATATCTAGGGCGTGCCGATGTGATGAATTACTTCAAATAAAAATTGGAGTTATTGAAGATATAGGACATAGATTGCTGATCACTCGGTCAACTACAAAAACAGAGAAAAAAGATCCTATACTGTAAGTGAATATTTAGACATATATGGGAAATATAGTGCCGCAAGACCTACACAAATAGATAATAACAGATATTTTAAAAAATATTCAAATGGTAAAACATATAACCAATTAGTAAGAATTTATACATTTGGGAAAATGCCAAAACAAGCTGCTGCGATCCTCAAATTGAAGAAAGCTCACGAATATACCGGACATTATATCCGTAAAACTTCAGGAGCTGATATCACAACTTTAAAAATGCATGGTGGATGGAAATCTTCAACGGTAGCTGAAGGCTACATTGAGAAGCCCATAACTTGTAAATGAGTTGTTAACACAAAAATGAGTCTTCCAATAAGGATATCATAGTGCCATATTAAATTATTGTAATTACTATTTGCAGTTTATTGTACCAAAATATCATGGAGAATTTCACTATTCCCCAGTTCATACAAATTGTAGATTATATTTTAAAACTGCTGTAACTCTTAAAGTATCGGGCAATGATAATCGATTATATGTGACCCTCATTGAATTGGGTCGGTCAGTGGTCGCGCGGTTTAAGGCGTCAATTGAATCGATGTGGCTAGACCGGTGCGGGTTCGAACAGCCGGTAGACCGTATATCAGCTATATTCGTGGAAAGGATTGGCACTCCCTCTGCGGGTATTGGAAGGTCAATGTGAAAGATTGATACCGGTCTACATTTGACTACCCCCCTAATTAATGAGGTTTTCCAGGTTTCTCCAGGATATTTTTCTATGTGGTTATTTGAAAGCCAATAATTATCAAATGCTGTTAAAACCACTGTAAATTTATTGAACAATATTAGAAGAGTTAATGGTTAAATTTCACCGACTTGATTCTACTCTATTAGCCAAAGGTGTGATGGTCATTTGTCCGATATTATTTTTCATACACAATAAAGCTGACTGTACTTAACGTATCGTATCATCAAAAATGTAACATGTTGTCATAAAATTCACATCATCATCCTTAATTTATTAGTGTCAGACACTTTTTTCATTGAAGTTATTGGAAAAAAGATTGTTAGATATGTCACAAATTATTAATAGGTGAGAAAAAAATCAATATTTTTCCTTCACCATTCAAGGCAACGATATTACCTTTATAAGAAACAAATCCTAATCTTTAATCATTCCCGCTTAACACTCCCGTTTCTCTTCGGCGTGGCAATATTTATGCACGATACGTCGCGCGATAATTTTTCAATGTACTCACCTCTCGCTCCTCTATTCAATCTATCCAGCGATCAGCGTCCACAAATTAATTTCTGATGGATCAAGTCGCACGTGTCCGGCTGATCTTATCTCGGTAATTCCGAGTGGAAAAGAAGCTATTGTGTCAGCGAAATGGATTATACTTTCGTCTCCAAGAAGAGGCAGGAGGATAATAGTCATCTGTGTCACTTAACTATTACGGCGGAGATGACAGACTCCTATCTGGTTCGTGTCCGCGTGTCACCGCGCCTTCTCGACCATTATTTGATTGTAGATTAAGTCAAAACTTAATTAACTCGTTATTGCTGAGGTGTCCGGCTGTATGTGAACAGGATGATTAATTAAATAGATACATCAAAACCTCTTGACGCCTTCTGAAATAATAACGTGGTAACAGATGTTAAAGGGCGATCATTACGAATGTCTCTTCGACGTTCGCGAATATACAGACTGTTTGCAAAGTGTGATGTTAAGTAATTTTTCCAACGATCATGCGGAAAAGTATACTTTCTACGCACGGTTTTTCGTGGCGAAAGTGAAACTTTTCCGCACTAGCAGTAAAATGCGCTTTTCCGCACGATGTTTGTTAGATTAAACAGTAGGCCTATCGTACTGTTGTGATATTGCTTGTGTTCAACGTAATTCAGCGGATGCAGGCACCATTAAGCGGAAAAGTTTGCGCTAGATTTCGTCTAACAGTAAATAGCAGTAAAACTACCGCGACGCTGAAATACTCTGGACACAAGTAATCACCGATATTGGAGGCCGCTAATGATGCAAGTAAAGCATTAATTGCAAAATCAAGAATTCGGCATGAAAAAGAACTTGTTGCCTTCGACCAATGACGCATGTAGAAGAACACTTAATTTTTAAAAGAAGGTATTTTTGACTTATTTCCACGATATCTCAAAACGTAACTCCCCGTCAACTCTATGGTCAAAGTATTCGATATTGAAACTATGCTTCAAAGTAAAGAAGGACATTTATATTAGAAAATACCTCAAGCTAACGGCATATTTGAGGAAATCAATTGTTGGTTACAAGCCAAAAAAACCAAAGGAAATAGAAAACTAATTAATATGTCAATATTTATCGACGTTATGCTATTTTGTGTCCTAGAAATGTCCCTCACGATATGTTTTTCGTATTCTATAAAGGGGGTAAATGTACTAAGCAATGTATGGATATCAGCAGCTTCCGGAAAATGCTATCTAACATCGCTGGTTACTTAGGTCTCTCAAACTCCAAAGTGTATATGGGACATTGTTTTCGGCGCTTTTCTGCCACGTTATTAGCCAACTCCGAGTTCAATATTACAAACATAAAACGGCATGGTAGGTGGAAGTCCACAGCGGTAGCTGAATCATATATAGAAGATTGTTTGGATACTAAAACGAAAATAGCCAACACCATTATCAAAACATCAAATCCTTCATCAGAACTTCAAGAGAACCGTGCTGAAGCAAATAGTACGTCAACAGTAACAGTATGTTCCGTGACTAAAAATAGCATCTAGAAGCTATTTCCTCATCACTGAAGTTATATGCTCAGACATCATTTACAATAATACCTTTGAGGATTTGGTTAATAGCAAGTAGTATTTCTACAAAATTTCAAAATGATAACGTGTTTCTTTTAAAGGAGGCATTTTTGTATATAGGTAAGTAGTGTTTGCTATCAACCAACTTTTACATGTATCTTTTAGTTCAGAACATTCTGAACTGACTAACTAAACACATATATTATTATTTTATGATTTGCGAATTATGATGGCTAATAACTTTACTAAAGAATAGGTAGATATACTGCTTTATGGAAAACTCCGTCAATGAATGAGCTCATCGTTGCAAGCTGAAGAAAATATTGTGCCCATCATAGCAGAAAATCCTTATTGCGACTACTCAACTAGGACTAGCAATTCAAGAAAAGGGTTTCCATTATATTATATGACATAGGAATTCTCGAAGAGAACCAATTTTGCCCCTTTCATATACATATAAGTTTTAGGACTACAACTCCATGAAGGGTACAAACTTTGGTAATCATTTTTAGAGCAGCAAGTTCACGATGGAAACTGTATGGTCATTTCAACTTCTGGGCTAATCTTTGTGATTAGAATGAGGGATAGAGATATTATTATTATATTTTTGTGATAGATGAAGCTATGCTTGGGATTGGCCTTATGCATTCCAAAGCTTTAGGTATCTTATTTTGCTTGATTTCTTTTTATGTCACTAGCAGAGATGGAGCGAACAAAATAAAATCAAGCAAGCGAACAATTTCAGTTTGGCAACAAGGAGTTTTTGTGAGATATAAGTGGTCTGCTTACTTCCTGCTCGACCTAAGCGGCTCGACTTACAGTGACATACATTGCAGCAGGTACTTAACGCACATCTCTCGCCCTGGGCGACGAGCAATTAAAACTGTAAATGATACTGCAGGAAACAACTGCTCCGCAGACTAATGCCCCGACCGCTATTGAATCACTCCTGCAGTATCTGTGTGAACAGCCAAGAACCCTTGTCGGACACACCACCAGACATAGACCGATTTCGGGCTTGTGACCGACAATTGAACTGGCTGTTCCTTCATATGTATGTTCACATATAAACTGAGTGCAGGTGAGACATAAGTGGTCAATCATTTACAAAGGAGTTTTTGTCTACTATGATAAAATATACACTATAAAAATCAAATATAGTAGAATTTTTAACACACAGGAAATATATTTGCGAATGACATAAACCAAGTGTGAAGTAAATAAAAAAAATAAAGGATAATACTACTTTGTCTCAAAAAACGGATATTTGTTTTTAAAAATCTTTCAAGGCGGAACTTAAAAACCTTTAAGCTGCGAATTAGTAATTGCATTTCTGAAAAAATATCTTAGAATTCTTAATATAACGATATCCGTCGATGAAGACACACCGTAATGAATTTGATTTATTTCGATTTTTTTTTGCAAACCTGCGCCGCTTATAATTTTCAAATTCCAGACAGCTAATTAGGAAAAAATCTAGGTGAAGGATGGTCTGGCCGCAACTTTAATTCCTAGTTCAGTAAATTACGCGGTAATTTATAATAAACGTCCTAATATCGAATATTAAAGGCAGGTTTTAGTGTAATTACTAAAGTAAGTACTCGTTTTGAGAATAAATCAGCGACGCCGTTTTATCTATGTTTGTACGCGGACGATTTAATAGGCTTTTTAAAGCGTACTAAACTGGTCTAAATAAATAAAGGACATTGGCGATAAATGGATGTAATCGTAATTTCTTAGTTTATGTCCCATACTTTATTGGCCTCTCATTAAGGCCTGTATTGGATGCTTTAGGTTTGATATATGCCTTGTCTTTTGCCAACGAGTTGCAACAAATAAATACAAATTTGCGCTGACGATTTTCCAATTCGGTGTTAAAATTTGTAGAGCAAAATGTTCAGTATTTGTAGAAGAATCTTCATAATAATTGATTTAAAAATGTGTGAGAGTTGAACGATCTAGTCAACCCAGAATTGTGACATGTACAAAATTAGGATAATTAGGAAGTATCTGAATTTTATCTACACTACGAAAAATGTTGAATGAGATTTTTCAGATTTGGAAAATTTCCGTGTTAATAGTTCACACACCTTGAGTTTTTATACATTTTACATGAAATATGTTAAAATTGCTTTCGAAAAGTAACGAATAAATTCATTATTTTTTAAATTGATAAGGTTTCGAAAAAATCCCCTGGCACGTCGATTATGTTTTAAAAAAGGCACTTTTAAATTCTGCGTGGGATATTATCTTTTCAAATTCAATCAATGGAAAAAAAGTTTGGTAGGTATAATTTTAGTGATAGTCATAGTTAAAGAAGATCAATAATAAACGTAAACCATATACCAATTTGATTATTTTAAATTAAAATAATTCAGAGATATTAATTTTTTTTTTTCGAAATATTTGATTCCACTTGAACATACATACATTTGATCTTCTTGATCTAAATTAATAAAATGTTATACTTACGTTAGTAATTTTTACTTAGTAAATACACTTATTAGCAAATATGCATTCGTTAATACATAATGATTTAAAACAGAATATGTTAATATAAATATATTTTTATGGAGAATTGATCTAATCAAACACTATATAATTAATCAATTACAAAAATCAAACAAAAATACCTTTTAATTGATTTCGCTTGACATAATGCCTCCGATCCAACATAAATTAATAGTGATTGGTATAAATCCAGCATATATAAATATTAATTAGATCAAATATGCGTTTTTTATTGAAATTCTATGAAAACGTTTCTTGCAGTGGAATGTATTATATGCCATTTTATCGTTTTATTCCATAGTTGACATAATTTTCCCTGACACTACCAATGTTATAATCTGAAGTAGTTGAAATGTATGTAATTGTATCGATCAGTTCCGATAAATCGTTCCATACTACAAGCTGTACTGGCATACCAAGCATTTCTTTGTTTCGATCAGGAAAAATAATAAAATAATTTATTTTATTGTATCTGAGCTGTACAGCGAAAAAAGTATATATCCTTTTCAAGATAAATATACAGTGTTATTTTAAAGGACATTGATTGATTGAAAAGTTGAGATCATCAGATTCACTTACTTATTTTACTTTACTAACATTTTCGAAATGCCAACCACTAATATATTCTCTAACATCATGGAGCATTTGTGTTGGAATAAGGTTATAGTCGTTAACGATGTGCATTTTTTCATGATCATGTTACTTTTGACATTGACGCTAACTTCAGGCAAAAATATATTGAAATAGTTATTTACTTAACAATTGTGAGAAGTGAAACTTTTCCGCACGCTGATTACAGTTGAATGCAGAAAAGACACTTCCCGCACGTGTTAGGTACAATATTTTTCCTACGATCACAATTCTAATCAGGCGGAACAGTTTATTTTAACTACAAATGTAACATTAACAAGTAATTATTAAGTAGTTATTTAAACTGATAGAATATGTTAACGAACAACATTGAACTGTACAATTTGTGGCATTTTGTAAAATCAATGCTGTGACAAATTAGAAATAATTTCGAACTATAAAATGCTATACAACGAAATTATAAATTGCATTCCCCTTCAACTATACTCATTTTGGAAATTTACACAATTTAAATTTCCTTCCAAATATGCAAAAATATGCAAAATTGTTTAAATGTTTACTACAAATTATCCAAACGTTTTTGACAAAAAGTTGGAAAAACGAAATTTATATTTTGTACAGAGACGAACAATTTCGTAATTTAGTTCAAAAGTTAAAAAATCGGTAAAATATACAAGGAATTCGAAAGCATACAAATTATTCTGCTTAGTTTTAATAATTCCTGCAACAAGTGTTTTAATTAATCAGTAAAGACATAAATAAATTTGCAAATTTATAAGACTGTCGAGTAGATCTGTTTTATATAAGGTGAATATTTAAAAATATTTTGTTAAAAGTGGAGGCAAACGAAAATTTGGCAACCTTATTTTATATGTGGAAATAGATAAGTAAGCTGTCTACTTTGAAAATTTGTTTTTATGTCTTTTCATATTTTTTAGTGTCCTTAAATGAATTAGGAACATTTTTTTTTAATTATTGGATAAATATATTTTTTTCTATTGTAAATAAAATTCTAAGTTATGATATTATTTAGTTTTTTTTCTACACCCGTATTATAACAATGCACTTATATGCCCATAATCCGTTTCATAATGATACCCATTACGATACAGATTTTTCATTACGATACAGATTTTTAATCAATAGAAACCCATAATTTTTCAATCAAGCATGCTGTGCATTTGACGTTTATCCTAGGTTATATGTAATTATTTTAGATGTCAAAATCAGTACATATCAAATTTTCGTAGATACCTAGCTAAACTTCGATAATTTATCAAAATGTCTGATATCAGCGATATAGAAGAATTACCATCGACTCCTCCACACATATCGGAGAAAGCAGAAAATGCAGTTCATACGAATAATTACTGTTACCTATTGTGTTCAATAAAAATATAAAATTTATTTTGTTTGATTATTTATCGGGTGTAGAAAAAATAGCGTATGCAACTCTCATGTAATGGTTATTAATACATGATCGTTGCATAATCTACTATTAATTTATGGTTATAATAGTGCTATTAGCGAAGATATCCATAATAAGAAAGATAAACGCATCAAGGAATATTAATTACTTCAGACATAACGTGAAAATTTATTTCCATTTATTATTTGAAAATGGGTTAGGCCTCACTTCTAGCAGCTACCACGAGCCGCCACTGTGTCACTGTTGATGTACTACATGCTTCAGGACGGTTCTCTTGAAGTACTGATGAGGGATTAGATTCTTTGAGAATCTTGTGGGCTATATATCGACATATTTAATTGTTTCTTCGTTGTTCATCACAAATTTTCTTGAAACATTGATTTTTGTGTTTGGTATGATAATAATAAGTCCATCCCTTTTGTGTTCTATATCGTGGATCGTCATATTTGCTAGTTCTTCGCCGCGAGAGGCACCGGCAATTTCAAATATCGTGGTCATGAGATATTCGCTTTCTGAGGCATTTTTTGATCGGTCAGTGGTCGCGGGGTTTAAAGCGTCAGTACTTGAATCGATTAGATCGCTGTGGGTTCGACCCCCGCAGCCGGTAGACCGTATATACTCTATACTCTATATTCTCTGCTGGTATGGTAGGGTCGAAGAATGTTGGTTGTGAGAGACTGATACCTGCTGGCTGACTTTTGACTACCCCTCTAATTAATGAGGTTTCTCAGGTCTATCAACGTAAGTCGTTCCTGGGCGCAAATTCTGCCTGCTTAATAATAATATGCCGCCCCCCTCCCGCACAAGTCTTCCTCTTCTGGGCTATTCCTCGTGATTAGAATGAGAGGTAGAGATATTATTATTTAAGAAAACATGTTCTATTTGCTTTCATTCTAATACCTTTGATTTTTTGGCTTGTAACCAAGATTTGATTTCTTCAAATATGTCCTTAGCTTGAGTCCTTCCTTGAATGTCCTTCTTTACTTGATGTATAGTTTCAACGATATCGAAAGATGAAGTGTTCTTCTCCATGGGCTGCTGGTCGAAGGCAACAAGCTCTGTTTTATAGCGAATCGAAAAATAATAAACTTACAGTGGCAAATATTTAGGACAGTTGAACAAAAAATATTGTTTATATTTCGTGCGCAAAATCAGTGTTTTTGAATGATTTTTTTTCCATCCACGGTATCGACCAAAAATTCACATTACCACGCCCCATTAAAAAAACACTGACTTGACAGTTGGACAAAAATGTATTTAATAATCTTGTACATTTCTGAAACACCTTACATATTTGTTTATTTTACCACATTCAGTTAATAACAAAGTCGTGGGTTCCTTTGGTACCTCCTAAGACGTCTGTGTAAGAATAATACTAAATTATGTGAGGGTAGGGCCATAACCTTACTTTTGGTCCTATGATTACGTCCAATTTGGGGGGTCTGCATCATTTAAACACATAAAATGTTTTATTTTATCGCATTATGCGGATTTGCACTAAATAATAAGCAGCGCCACACCTTATATGTACCTTTAAAGCTGGCAGGATCCGAAAGATATCGATTTACAAGATAATTTACTACAGTAAGTGCGTTTTATTCGCGAGCTAAATTTTTTAATGTAATGTGCACTTAAGCCTTTCATATGTAAAAGCCCAGGGTGGTTCACCCAAAAGTCCTTGTCGATACTTATATTTGCATAAAATAGTCGGTTTATCGACGATAATTCCAGATACTGACGCTAATTAAAATGCAAATTATAGCGAGAAGAGAACGTGAAATTATAATAACTGAATCGTTAAGTTATAAAACCAATGCGATCCCATAAAAATCGCTTTTAGTGATATTGATATGATATTGATGCCACGCCGAAAGTTGACGGACAGTACGATTATAGTATATTATTTAACGAGCAACAATGCATGACCATTACCGTTGAATACTATACTTTATCTACGAATATAACATCTTTTTTAGGACTATTATTAGAAATTGATTTGAAAAAGTCAAAATTATTTTGTTAAAATATCAAATGACATTAGTCCCCTCAATGATAATAATTGACAGTTCCGCCTACTGAGAGGCGTTGGCAATTTAATAATTTTAAAATCTTTTAATTATTCATTCCTTTCCACTTGTTAAAAATTCTTTCCATTTTACACCAATGCAACGTATTTATCGGCTTAAAAATTTCCAAGAATTTACTGCGTACACTATTTACATACCGAATGATCATTGTAAAAGCCCAGCGTGAGTTATAATAACTCACTATAAAAACTCACGCTATTTGTTTATTGATACTATTAATTGCTTAAAATCAGTTGAATAATTAATATTTAAATTAATAGGAGTAGATAAATACATATTACTTTAAAACGCAGGTAATGGTTCAGATTACGTTCAGGTTAACTTGCTATTTTATTTATTTATTTGGAATGGGAAATTTTAAGTAGTACAATAATATAAATTCCTTAAATATCTTCTCTGACACACTTGGGAAAAATCCAGTATTCAATGATGATTCTATAAGGAATGCTAAACTCTGGTTCTGGTACAAGGAAAGATGTTTCAGATAAGTTTAGAAATATCTTATTTGATTTTAAGGCCTTTGTTGCACTCTATCTGAAAATATAAATATACTTATATGAGCTTACGTTCGAAAATTCTCTTTCAACCACACAGTGAATTTTGCCTGGAACATTGTAGGAAAGTAGAGCCGTTACAATGGGGAAATTACATGATTTTTCCAAATAAGCGCAGAAAAAAGAATTTTGATTGGAATTGTGGGAAACTAAGCCTAAAATTTTGTCTGGCCACCCCCACAAAACGATCGCGGCCACAGCGTAAATCTGTGACATCAGACGTAGTTTGCACGTGTATACCTAAATAAAGCAGTGTGCTTTAGTTCATATCTGTATACTGAATACGTTTAGAAGAGTTAATTTTTGTCATTTGTGATAATATTAGGTGTTACTGTGTTAAATAGACATTGGTGTTGAATAAAGTTACAAAATACCCATAAAATGGACACAGAAAGTGCATTTCACCGGACAAATGGAAAGAGTATTGCATTATACCATTATGTACGAATACAGTAGATAGCGCACAATAAAATATTTTCACCGTTCCAAAACAATGAAAAGAAAAATGTGATGTAGGGCGATGAAGCGGGACGAAAGGAAACATTACAACATGTTTGTTTGTGAAGACCATTTTAATGTTAATTTAAGTTTAATTGGAAATGTAGATAGGTTTAAGTTCATCGAAAAAATTAAAATGTAAAGTTGTAAATAATAAATTAAACTTTTCTGCTGGCAGAATGTATATAGGGCGTTTAGAAAATCAATAATAAAGTATTTTTTTCTAGGTTACTGTATTACCATTTACGTGAGGTAGAGGTGAGGTGAGCTGAGTTATATGAGGCATTTATAAAATTTTGTTATCTGACTTCACTACATTAAATTACCTGTTTTATTCTGAAAACATAATAAACAAAAGTAATAAATAGCAATAAAAATGTAATAAATTAATTTTAAAAAATTAATAAATGTTAAATATCATTATTTATTACTTTTACTTATTATATTCCAATTGAAACGAGTAGTTTAATGTGAAATAAGATGGCATAATTTTATAAATACTATCTATCCGATACTTACTCAACAGCATTGTCGCCGTAATTGTTACGAGCGGATCTATATTGTAAACAAAGGAATAAGTTACGTTTAACAATACCGTAAGGTCACTAAATCACCTCTAATAATAGCGTTATTTACACTATGTATCTATGACCTACAAAACCGCAAAAATACAAGAAACAAATACCTGTTTACATCACCAACATCGTAATCTGCACACGCGTGTAACGTCACACCAATAATATCGCGTTTTCGGCCACGTGGTTTTGTTTACATTCTATGGCAATTTAGTAATTTTAATTATTATGCGATTATTGTCGCCAGATACATGTTCTGACCTTTCAATATGTTGAAAGTTTACCCTGTAATACGAGTACATTTCAAACCATTATAAAATTCATGCAACTTCCCCATGGACACCATAATTCCAGTTGTAGCCCTACACTTTTACTTCAGTACTAAAAATATAAATATTACAGATGTGGTTCTGCTAGCTGTTGAATAAAAAAATACGTTAATAATAATATGAAGTACTTAATTCCCCATAGAGTTATATTCAATTATTATTTTCCTTTACCTACAATTACTGTCTTATTTAATCGTATAGTAGCACACATTATTTAAATAAGTAGTTGGTTTGAAGAGTTATTATATAGAACTAGTTTTTCTAAATTACGTATAATGCATATGTGAGTGTGTGAAGAGAAAGTAAGTAATTTTTATTTGATTGGTCCCCCGAACCTATTTAGTCGTAGAGGATAAATATATTTAGTAGTTGTACTATACTGCATGCAACGTTTTATTTGTTAGTGCTTTTATTATTAATAGGCTTCATACATAACGATAAATAATAGCAACTCTTCACACAAAAGTAACTGTGCAGATTTAGATAGACAAGTACAATCCTTTGCAATAATAATGGCACTGTATAAAATTAATTTTGGACTTTCTTTTGAACTGCTGACGTATTCATAATAAAATCTGCTTTCAACTTCTAACATTAGTTAATATTAGCTGCTAATATGAGGAAGAAAGATGGGACAGATTTTAAAGAAGCAACAGTAAAAATAATTTGTGGAACTTTTACAGAACAAGTAGTATAACGGCTATAAGATTATGATTGATCCGTTTAACAGCGTAATATTTAAGCCTGCCCAAGTATTTCCTGCAGGAAAAATTGCAATCAAATACATGTAAAAGTAAGGTTCGTTAATTACGTCAGAAATTAACTGAATAATGATCTAGGATGAAAATACCCCTGAAGGTCTTATTTTAAATTATACCATGTTACTGTTGTATCTCGGAATTTTTTCAAATAGAAAAAAATAACGATGGCTCTCCAACAAATCGCATTAAATATAATTCGGTGTTCAGTAAAACTTGCCGAGGTGGTTCAAAAACTGTACAAATAGTAAATGGTTGATTGCCAATAGTGAAAATCAAAGCTGCCCTGTACGACTTTTTCAAAAACTGATATCAAAACCAGGCAAACATATTACCTCACTACGGCTGTTCTTAAAACCCAATCGAGGCTGTAAAATGGAAACCAATAATTGTTCCTGTTGGAAAAAATATTATTAATTAGATCGTCTGCTGAGGCTATTGGCCTGAATGTAGGGAGGACAAAAATATAACAAATTATTCGAACAGGTCAACTGTTGCTAGCGAATTGACAAAAAAATGGTGTGCAAGAACAACAATTGCTGAAAATTACTGGTCATAACAATCCAAATTTTATAAATCCATATTTAAACAACGAGCAAGAACACCACAATACGATGAAAATAAATATTACGCGTGGTATTAGATCTTCTATAGTAAAAAAAAATAGCCAATCTAATGTTGTGTGTAATTTTAATAACCTTTACCAGCTGTACTTTTAATAAATGAATAATTGTTTGTTATGTTGCGACTTATTTGCGTTTTTAGCTTTCCTAAGAGTAGATAGAATTCTTTTTTAACTTTCTCTTCAAAACAATGACGTATATTCCTTGTAAATATATGAAGTTCGAATTTTGTTTATTAAAATTTCTTAATTAAATTCCGTGGTTACTACGCCAAACTATGCTGCTTACAGAATCTGACAACTGCTCGAATATGGCATTGAAGTGTGTACTTCCTCTTTCGTCTACTTCGCTATTGTTTTAAATTGGCTGTTGTCGCTACTGATTTTTTACCGATTAGCCAGTCGCAGAGGTTGTGCTTCCTCATTACTTACCCTTCTAATTGATGCAGGATTGTTTATGCGACTCTGGGTGATTAAGCGAAAGGACGTTGCGGATTCATTCAACAAGTGGGATGATCGGATCTGTGCTGTTGCGTTTTAATTGACATCTGATAAAAATTGCACCCACATATACAATTTTTATGAGAGACTATGCGTAATGCTACTAATGTGAGATTAACAAGAAAATACCAATGGAGTATACTATATAATTTTTCTTTGTGACATTTTTGTGATACAAGCTTGGTACACGGTAATCATAATATAATGTTAATTTGGCACACGATTGTTAGTAAGTCATAAAAAACCCAAGAAAATATATTAGCATTTAAACAGTAGCTCAGTATTTGTAAGAATTTGCCATTATTGGTATATTAACGGTGAAACCAATATTTCACAAACTATATGAAACTAATATTAGATCATTATATTGATGAACATAATTGTTTGTTGCATTGGTTAGAAATATCAGCAAAACATTGGATTTACCGTTTTGAAAAATATATTTTTATGGGATTGAACCAATATGGGTTCTTAATTAAATTACAATATTCCACCATTATACAGTGTGGAAGAAAAGTATGGAATAAATTCATTATTTCTAAAACAACGAAGTTTCATGACATTTCCTCGGACACGTCGATTTTGCTTTTTAAAAAGACTCTCTTTTATGTACCAACGCATTTCCGACGTTCATTTGTTTTCGCGTGATGACGTCATCGGATATTTTTTTAAATAGAACCCCTATATTTTTTCATGGGATTCTTATAAAGCATCACTTGCTGAATTCAAAAATGTATAATTTCAATACTTTATTCCTTCAACTTTCCGAGAAAAAAATTAATAACCGATCCAATAAAATTGGCTTGAAAAAAATGTGAATATTCCCATTTGTGTCTGTGATGGGCTGGTTAAGAGGAAAATTAATTAGTTGCTTAGCGTTAAATTGTTTTAAAAATAAATAGTCCTTATTTTGTGATACTGCCGATGAATTCACTATATCCATTTTACTCTCAAACAGCCCATCACAGACACAAATGGGAATATTCAAATTTTTTTCAAGCCGATTTTATTGGATCGGTTATTATTTTTTCTCTCGGAAAGTTGAAGGAATAAAGTGTTGAAATTATACATTTTTGAATTCAGCATGTTAAGCTCTACAAGAATCCGATGAAAAAATATAGGGATTCTATTTAAAAAAATATCCGATGACGTTATTACGCGAAAACAAATGAACGTCGGAAATGCGTTGGTATAGAAAAAAGAGTCTTTTTAAAAAGCAAAATCGACATGTCCGAGGAAATTTCATGAAACTTCGTTGTTTTAGAAATAATTAATTTATTCCATACTTTTCTTCCACACTGTATAATGAATGTTATTGGTATAACATTATTTAAAGTCATTGTGCCAATATCTTATAAATAAAAAGGGCCATACTATCTATAACCTATGGCAGCGCCACACTCGGCGGTCATTTACTAAATTACCGAATTTGCCATGCCTCATTTTCTTCTGCATAACTTTACTCGCAAAAAATGTATCTATGCTGTTTGATCATTTAATTTTAATTTTTTTTTTGTTTGTTCTAGGACGAATGTCGGACCGACATCAACAGGTGGATCGGGGCTCCTCGTCCAGGAGTCCCGATGTCACCGACTGCCCCAGAGGTAAGCATATTTTATAGATAAATAACATTCTTTTTTCTACCGACAGAACATAATGAACATTTTATTGTACTGCTTTACAGTTACTTTACACGCAAATTATTTCTTTCCACGCTGCTAAAAGAAACAATTTTTAAAATCTTAACTCTTAAAACTAAACTTTTATTAGAGAGAAATTATTGGCAAACATTGAACATAAACCATGGTTATGTAAATTAATTTTATTCATAACCTGCGTGTTTTATTATTAGGATAAGATTGCAACTTTGAATAATTATTGTAAATCTTTGGTCCTCAATAATAAATGTCTTATCATTAGTAACATACATACACACTGTATACATCGCAATATAACAAGATGTAAGATTGCTCTGTGAAATCTTGTGTTTTGATGATACAGGCGAGAATGATTCAAGAGCTCGAAAAATGTTTTGTGACATTCGGAAATACTGAAAAAAGTTTCACTGATCTCTCTCCAGTTCTCTTTTTATCAACAGGGTGGACCCAGAGCATTCTCATTTTCCTGACTTCTTTCCCCTCCTCCTCTTCATATAACATCGCTAAAATACGTTACATACATAACTTTTTAAAAGTTATTTTTCGAGATTTCTGTACCTAACCTAAAAAAACACCACAAAATGCGGCGGCATAACTACGCACTTGGTTGCGAGTTTCATGTTTTGAAAAAAAAACAATCAACCTTAATTAATAACATTCATTTCTATATATTTATCAGTTAATGATATAATAACATCAAGTAGCCGCCGATAATTATCTTGACGTAACTTTTATCTGATTATTATTCGGTGAAATACATTATGATTAATTTTTAATGCATGGACAATTATCATTACATCATTTTTTGGATATATAGATTTAAGATATAGAGTAAACCATAACTACATAGATTTCCTTGGCAGATCAGTCGATTTGATAAAATTAAATATGACGAATGTGCGAGCAAGCGGTAGCTTTACGGGACGTTGTACAGTGATATGCGTTTTTTATAAAGGTAATAGAAAAAGAATTAGAAGCACTTAAAAATCGCGGAAGTCGGGTGTTCCCTAATGCGTTTTTAAATAACGCGAAAAAAACGTAATGACGTATAATTTAGGTATTATGATTTCGAGAAAAAGTCACTTTTAAAAAGATTACCGCTTACAGAATTAGAGCGTATGCGGGTAGTAAATTTTCTTTTAAAGGTCGCAATGTGTAAATTACAAAGTTCCCGTCAATTTAATGTACAGAGGAGTAAACAAAAAAATGCACTTATCGAATTTTTCCATTGTAAATATAAGCCTTAAAATAAACTGCACAAAATATTTAAATCTAATTAAATTCAGTTAAAGTACAGAATTCAAAGCAAACCTCAAATTGCACCATTTGCCTAATTTTTGCGAAGCATTTATTTATGGTCATCCCAGGAAATTTGAAGTGGCTCTGAGTCGAAATATACGAGGTTGAATTGGATCGCGAAGTGTGACGTCATTGCCTCCTATAACTTCTTGGTATTCATCCCCTTTGAACTCGGGCAAGGGTCTTTCTGTGTTAAAATAGATTAGCAAATGCTAATTACTTTTAAAATTCACAACGTTGTCAAAATGTAACGGTAAGTTCCATAACGAAATCGTTAATAACAGCTAGGTTTTTCAAATAAAGCAGATGCGTATTTAACTGAATAATGCGTTTTCATTATGCTACAAAATTAATAATAAAATGGAATGTCTTGGTTTTTATTGGTAGTTACCTACAACAAAACAAATCATATACCTATTGCCAGAATTTTTAAGTACTTAATTTAAAGTTTGGTTACTAGTACCAGTGTAAACAAATCTTCAAATTTATTATTTCTGAATGTCTGTTGATGCCACGCAAAAATGCCTCTTGTCACTTTCGAGTAAAAAAGATTCAATTGCTACTAAATAAAAATTTCTGGCAATTCTATATGAACTATTTTGCTTCATGAGCAATTTTAAAGAGGCGTGTGCTAAATTAGGATCGGGTTTCTTTTAGCATTTACATGTTTTAAACACTTTTAGGTTAATAAATCTCGGCGAAGCTTTTGCGGAGTGACCACTGATGATGCCGACAGAACCTATCCCGAGAAGGACAGGTCAAAAAGTCCAAATTAGGGCTAAGGATGTGCATATTAATTCTGTTACTGGCAGCGACCAATTACCTAGGTCACGGCATAACAATCCGGAAAACCACCATAGAAAAAATAACAAAACCTTGAAAACCTTAAAACCACTGTATTTTATACTATTGCTTATCTAGATCTTAGTATTCCCAGTAAGTCTCCCAAAGGGTCTTCAAAGAGCAGCCAAAGGAAAACTCTCTGGTTTACAGACACAAGCTTGTCTGGCGATAACTGGGGGCAATCAGCTGCACACCGTCAGCTGCTCTGGAAGTCATCCTGTACTTCTTCACATACTTTTGGAGGGAGAAGTAATGTGAGCAACATAGAGATTGAGACAAGCGGTTATTAGTATGTCGCTAACATAATGGGCACAGTGGAATACTGGAGGACATAGAGAATCACAGCACTCTGTAGATGGTCTCAGATGTTATACCTACAAGAATCTACTGCAGAGTGCCTTTTGAAATCCTCATGACCTTTGAAACTGACCTTTTAAAGGCAGATAGTCGCTGGTACACAGTGGCTCCAATACTCCAGAAGGTTGTTGGAGTGCATAGTTGTAACCCAAAGACCAGGCTGCCAATAAGTAAGTAAGTCCAACTATATTTCAGACATAAACTTGCGAGTCGATAAAAATCTTTTCCGATACCCAAGCGGTTTTAAAAGCACTTAGATTCCACCGGTGCAATTCAATAACGGTATGGAATTGTTTGAAGGCTCTGGAACGATTCGGGAGAACCAACCGAGTAACTCTGATTTAGATACCTGGTCGTGCAGGTACCCAGAGGAACGAGATGGGGTATTCGTTAGCAAGACAAGGTGCCTCTTGTAACTGTATTGGTCCAGAATCCGCTCTTGGTATAGCTTCAGCTATTGCCAAAGCAGCCATCTCGCCCTGGGCGGAGGAAAAAGTGTGTGAGTACTGGCAGGATTTGCCAAAATTAGTTCATTCTAACGCTTTCACAGGTGATCCATCGACAAGGAGAGTTAAAACTTGATAGAGTTAAATAGGTTGGACCTAAAGACTCTAGTTGGCCTATATACTGAGCACTACCACATGCACAAGTTGGGCTTCGCTGAAAAGACTGAGTGCCGATTGTGTTTGGAGAGTGAGGAATTGGCAAAACATATACTGTGTCACTGTCCAGTAGGCGAACGGACCAGATTTTCCACATTTAGAATCTCTTGCCAGAAGATTTTGACAGAATATCACCCATTAAGTTTATTTGCTTCATAAAGAGGTTGAACCTTGAGCCATAACAGTCCATAAGATCGCAGTGGACTAGTTCTTGGCCCACTTATTGAACATAACCACAACCATAAGTCCCTCAAATAAATAATTTTGCATAGTAGTTAAAACAACAAATTTATGTCAAAGATCAGTTAAGGGTACTTCTACGTAATCAAGAATCTTATACTGATTTTCACTTAATTTGCTGTCAAAACTCACATTTCACAAAAACAATTATCAACTACACCGCCGTATGGCGATAATTTTCAGCAATTACCAAAAAACAGGATACATTCTTTATATTAAACTTTCTACAGTAATGAAATCATCTACACATTCTCTTAATTCTTCTTAAATAAAATATGCGAATATAATAACAATTGTCGCCCTAGGTGACTGATATTTCAGTTGATCCATTTCAGTTGATTAATGACAGCCATATTATTGCAAACATTGAAACAATACATCTTCGTCAGGTATACCAATGCCAATCGGGTGCTGGAAACGCTTGGGGCACAACAATTTGCTCAATTGGAAGTATGCAGACTCAATTCAGACATTGTCGGTAATTTTTTTATCTCAATTCACTTATATTACCAAGGTTTTATTATGTCATGAAAATTTTAACTTTCTTACTTAATAAAAAATATTTCACTCATCAAACCTATACAAGAAATACAACAAACTGGAAAAAAATTTAGTAAATGCTCGTTGTCAATAGCAACCAAGTAAACAGCGTCCTTTTTAAGTAGTAAATTTAACAATTGTAACAATCTTGTAAAATTTGCGTAGTTTAGTCGAGATAATTTTAGTTGAAAAAATTATGGAAATTGAAAATACTTAATAAGTAATATACCGAATACACCTCCAGAAAAATCGAAAAAGTAATTTATAAATATTCAGAAAACTTACTCGCCTATTTTTATGAGAAAGCAAAGACACTTAAATCGTCATCATTATGGTCGATTTACTCAATGCTAAAATCCCCATTGTCTATCAAAAATGTAATTGACTCAAGCAAGTTCAAAAAGTTAACGACATTTTTAAAGAAGCAATGAATTGAATGTAAGCCTATGAAATCAAAAACACTTTCGCTAGCTAAAATGTGCAGATTTTTGCGCCAAGCCGATGATGAAAAAGTTATTAAAAAAGATAAATTGTGTACATGTTGTTTATTGTAAAATCTACCAGAATGTAAATTATACACAGGGCATTGCTTTCAACGAACATCGCCTACTTTATTGATCCATGGCTGAGGTAATATTATACAATTGAAGTGATACAGGGGATGAAAGAGTTCTACAGTTGCAGAAGTATGCATAGATACAAACATCAATGAAATAATTGAAACAAGTAAGAAAATTTTAACTGGGACGTCAAATAATATACAAGTAATTGAATATAGCAATCATAGTGATGAAAATTTTACCATATGCTATATTCTGAATATAGCCTTAATATACCTTCTAAGCTGGATAAGGAATTATTATTGAAGACTGTTCTTTCAGCATCCAATTTACGAATGCTATCAAAAAAATCTCTTACCATTGTTCTATTTGTTATAATTAATGTTCTCGTAATAAAGTTAATAATTGAAAAGTATTATTTTGTTGAGTGATTGTAGATAAAACTTTATATGACATTAGTGACATTACTGCTCTCGAGTGATTACTATTACTCTCGAGCAATAGTGTTTCACTTTTCACTCTTAATAATTACAATTAATTAATAATTGTAATTATATTGGGAGTAATAATCAACATACGTGTGTATTAGCAACATTGTCGTGCCCACTGTGGTTAATTGTCATATATTATTTCTTAAGGGGTTGTGTTGTGAAAAAATATTTACGGTCATTATTTATTAGCAACGTACTTTATTGGAAGGTTTCTCTTAGCGTAATTACAAATAATTATAATTGTAATTACAATTAATTACAATGATTATTGTAATTTTAAATATAATTTGTATGCTTTGGGATATGATCAAATGCGATCAAATTGTATGCACGTATCCTCAAAATTTATATGTTTAAAGTAAAAGCGTTAATTACAACGGCCATAAATCTCACCACGCGCAGAGTAGGTTTCGGCTTTATGTCTGCCGTTGGGCGTATTCGAAAATATATATAAATATGTATATCGCCCAGTATATATTTTAATACACGTCGACGAAATACGCCTCGTCGCATTAATTAATAGCTAGACTATTTAAGCATCCGCTAAAAAAAGATAAATTGCTGGTTTGGCATTAACAAAAAGAAATAAGGTTCTGAATTTTGCAATAAACGTCGGCTGGGTGTCATTAATTATCAGATATATTATCGCGCGCAGCATTTAAACGACAGGTCGCAATTTTGCGAATAAAATATTTTGTTATCGTTTAGGATCTAGATCTAGGTTTCGACGTGCCGTTACTTGCCTTGAATAAACATTATTTAATTTAGCGTAAGGCCGTTTCCGTTATAAAATCTCGACTATTTTTAATTATTACGTGGAAAATTTTAATGGCATGCAGATATACAGGGTGTTCGGTTCCATTGTTCTATAGCTGTCCTATATCTACTTGCTAAGGTAATAAGTAGATACGATTTTCCTGGATGTTCATGCTCTGTCATAACCATAGATTTAGGAAAAGGGAGATAAGTGTCGATTCTAAATATCCGCATGCGTTCTGAAAAAGGTCCGATTTTACCCAATATTATCCGCTCACTGAAATTAAGTGAAAATGCCTCTAGCATTACATTTTTTAAATACATAGGTATATGCCTTAGAGCACTGATGTAATTTTATATTATGATGACTGGAATGCGCTAAAAGCTGCGCGAATGGATTACTCATGATCAGCGTCATATTTTCTTTTGTGCCTCTAGCAATGGCGGATCAGTAGGGGCTTAGCTGATTGTGAATTGAAATGAATTTGAATTCTGGATATGAAGAATTATTTCGTGCTATATGCTGGTTAATTTTACAGTCCCTTATAAAACATGACATGTTCCAACAATAACACCCATAAAAATACACAAAGAAAAACACTAACGAGATACAAGATAAAAAAAGAAATCACACTGTACGCCAATGACATGTTTACAAACAAAATAATGGGAAAGTAAGAACAAAATTCATATCGTACGTGCAGATAGTTGTCTCTTCTGCAACCACATACATAACCAATGAAGTATGTCTTTGCTGAGTTTCATGTGCCTCCTTTTGTCTGCTCCTAGGTTTGGTACCTTTATTTGGATGCGAAATGGAACTAAACGCATTCCATATCGTACATTTCAGTGATAGAGGTTAACAGTACAGCCGCAACAATATTCACACACGCCAAAACTTGGGTATAGTTATCTTTTTCTTTCACGCCATGCTACTAAAGTTACCAAAATATCCGAAAAGATCCGAAAAAGATCCAAAGTATAAAAAAAGTCCGAAAATCGGACTTTTATCCGCCAATTAACAACAGTGGATAAGTCAAAGACTGTTGCGCATCCTGTCAATTTCCCACTCCTCTCGCCCTACCACTTACGATATTACCGCTTGTTTGATCGCTTCCCTTGGTTGGATAATATAATAATGATGTCGTACCTGAGCAGTATTTAATATAATGATGTGAAATTATTTTCGAGAACTTGCTGCTTGCTTGCTGAAGATTTATTTGGAATTATAATTTCAGATTTAAGCAAAGATGATAGTGTTCAATATTCTAGTATGTGCCACTTTCATATAGATGAAATAGACGTCAAAATATTAAGGAAACTCGTTTATCAAAATTTAAATATTCATTTTAAAGAACAAAATGTATTTACTTATCACTGTTTAAATCTAATTAAGCTAATTTCATCTATTATAACTATCAGAGATCACTATATTACAATAACAATGTAATAATTGATAAAAGTAGAAGATTAAGAATATAAAATGAACTACTTACTTTTATTTAAAGGACACTGGCTTTCATGTATTGAATTTATAATAAAAATGTTTAATCAGAACCTTCTTAATTATAATGTTATATAGACTATATATACTATATGCTTCACATTTCTTAGGGTGATAAAAAGCGTAGCTTTAAGTAATAGTAAATAATTTAATACAAATTAACACACCTATTGAATAAACTGTCGAGTTATGTATAGGTGATTAACAGATACAAAAAGCATTTGTTATTGATCGAAAAAAATTATTGAATACGTATATATGCCTGTTTTAAATTATTAATTATTCATGAAAATGGGTCCCTAAAATTTTTAAATACAACCCTGATGTTTCCTCCACCTAAATCGCTCATTCTCCTGAAAACAGATAGCCTTTACGCAAGTAAAATTTAGTCTTTGGTGCCTCATCCCTTGCAGCTTTTTTGGTCATAACCGGCAGATGGACATAATTACGATACATGTTTGGTGGCACCGCTGACGACTAACAGTTGCTATTTGCTAGGTTTTTCAGGCGTATTAGCCTGCAGAGTAGTCGTTTCCTAAAATTCCGCTTTTGTAAATATTGCAATTACCCTGCTACATTTCACGTAGAAATTTTTTTAAAGCTAATAAATGTCATTATGTTGTCTGTATGTCACAATACTTCCTTTTGCCATTTCGCCGTTCTTTGTTTATATACCTACTAACTCAAAAAAATTGAGTCAAAATTTAAATAATGAAGTGGAAAGATGTTTGAAAAACAATCATATTGTTAAATGCAACTTCGCCAAGATGTTGACATTCTCTCCAAACGTGTTTAAAATATAGAATAAATTTGAGTCAACTTTTTTTATCATTTTTTTTATATATGACCTTCTGACCACATAGTGTTTTGCAAAATTAGATCAAGCCCAAATTAACAGTTTAATTTCTCTGATTTAATTATACAACTAATTTAGTAGAAAAATTATATTACTAATCTAAAAGATTTATTTATGAGAGTTCTTATACATAGCGTTTAACAAAATTGGGCCAAGTATAGTACTTGACCAAGTTTTCTTTTACTATGTCTATGTATGTTATTTATTGAAGCTATTTTATGAAAGATATTATTATTATTTACTGTATTAGATTAAGCTAATATATATCAAATCTCCTACAATTCCTATCAATGAAGTCATATGTATGCACTCTGATACCAAACATCTAGGTAACAATTCCACAGATAGAGCTCTATTCTATAATTATCTAAAAAAAATTAATCTAGCTAAATTTACTAACCTGGTTTAATGAAAACACTCTATACATATCTAAGTTCACTCTTGAAAGTGTGGGAACTCGAAAATTCAACCACAATAAATGAGATCTGACCTATTTCTGCATTTTTAGGATTGCTTCTTCAGGTGGCCTCCTTTAATTTCATTTTTTGTTATTAATTAAGTAGCCCGAAAATGATTAAAATCGATCAAGTCGTTTTCAAGATATTCGGAATAAACAAAAATTTATCGCGAACTTTGGCGCTCCCTAGCGACTAAACGAAGCAATTTTGGAAATAAGTAAATTGGGCTAAATCGGTTTATTTTGAACCCAGGAGTCTGTGGTCTTCCGTTGTACAGGTCTTTTTCGGACACCCTGTATATATTTTTTGGTATTAACAATATTGTGTGAAACTAACTACTCTGTGTATCAGAGAACAAACATATGACTTCATTGATAGGAATTGTAGGAGATTTGATATATATTAGCTTAAAATACCTTTCTAATACAGTAAAAAATGTTACAATAGCTAATAATAAAGAATATATGGGTAGATATTGTGGGTGTAATTCAACGCTGGTTGGGGCTTTAGTCCACATAGCAGTTAGTTTCGCACAATATTGGTAATACCTAAAACAATATATATAAAATAAAAGATATTATTATTACTAACCAAGAACCTCTTTCTTTGAGACACTACACATACGAAGCGTTTAACAAAATTGAACCACGTACAAATAAATATTAGAAAGAATCTACTACAATTAAGAGACATGGTGACAATACAGTAGTGGAAAGTTATATAAAAAAACTCGTAACAAAACAAGAAGAGCATCAGGGGCCAAATTTTGTTCAAAACTTTGGCGGATAAAATTGCCCTCTACCCTGGTAAAAGTTTCACATAAATAATTACTACTACAGCTACTCTAACTGTACATTTAATTAAGTAAATAAATATTTCTTTGATGATACAATGTTTTAATTGTTTTCTATTTTTGGACCAGTGTTAAACGTAAATCACGTCACTTACCTTTAGCACAAGTGTTAAAAATAAATTACTTTTAACACCAGTGCCTTAAAATAGCATTGTACATACTGACAGCATGCGTTAAAAATGATACTTTTACTGGCGGTTGTAGAAAAAAATACGTTTTAGGAGCAGTCAGTGGGTCAAATTTTCATTTCACTTAAGCAATGCATCTGCAAGTGATGAAGAGGCTATCGGGCCATCGACTGGTATTGCAACAACAATTAACCTGAAACGAACGGGTTACGTCTATCGTTTCCAGTCGATTACTTCGAATGAAATGATATAAAATTAATACAGCATCCTTGGTTCTTTATCAAGCTCGTAAACATATCTCGACGGGGAGATATAAAAGCCGGTGAGCTACTGGCCGATGTGTGGAGTGAAAGGTGAAGAAGGAAGATGCTGCCTACGAGGTAGCCAGCTGTCCAACCGAACCACCTCGGGTTGCAGCAGTGTCAGGATTCGTGGTAGTAGCTACGCGATGGAACTGTGTCTGATAATTATTTATGTAATTGTAGATCTAAAGTAGTTTGTTTGAAGTTTAATCTGCATGAAAGCTGCAGTTTGACTTTAAAATTAACAATTGTTTTCTCTTGTTTCAATTGATTTTGTTGCTTAACGTTGAATAAAAAGAAAGTATTTCAATAATAATCACTTCTGAAGAAATGTTAACAAGAATTTTTTAAAGTATTGTGATGCCAAAAGTTAAGTTATCTCTTACGTTATATTATGTTGTTAAGTACCACTAGCGGCCAATAGAATCTGCTGGTCACTTTATGTATAAATCTACAGTTTATAATTTAAACGCATCGTGTACCATTTTTACAGAATTGTGGCCATTTAAAGACACTTATGTCCATAGGTAATTTGAATTTGGATTCTGGAGTTGTGGGGAGATAGCAGCGCACTGATGAAGTGCATGGAACACTGTCTCTGCTTCCTTTGCAATCTCTACAGAGAGTATTTCACACTTCCTCATAATAGATGTGTTTCCTTAGCGAACAATACCTAGTTTGAATATCAGTAACCAGGCGAAGATTTGTTCTAGACATAGCCAGGTACCTTTTGGGTAATCTAGGAACTCCTTGGCGAATTGACAACTATTTGTTTCATCCATCGTCGCCTAAACTCTTTGTGGGTGCCTCCTTGATTATTTCAAGACAATTTTCAAAGGTCCAAAGATGTTGACACTCGATGCACTCCTGGCTAGCTTGTGAGCAGCATTTATTGCGATTCCACTGCTCATGTCTCTGACCAAGAAAACATGTATGCTATTGGTGACTGAAATCACTATCAGTCCATTCCCATGCTGATCTAGTTGCGTAGATTTTGATAGTTTGACGACCTGTCTATCCATTGCACAATAATATCGGAGATCTGGAATAGATCCCACATCCTGCACCTTTCTTCCTTTTTGATCCGTCTGTAAAGCTGTTAATTACATCCTCAATGGTGTTCTCCTCCTCATTCCTAATGAGTACTGTGTAGTGTCTAACGAACACAAACTGGAGAGAACTGCGGTCAGTTCTGCATGCAGAAGGGGCATCTTCCTGGCGACCCCATTCTACAGGCAACTCCAAACTTCTCCTCATCTGGTTTGAAACTTTACATTCTTGAGACGAACCATGTCAAGAGCAGTTCTTTTAGATACACATCCAAATGTGGCAGGCATAACTTTACCCCTATTTCTGCGACAGGGGTAGACACCACTCATCCATTCATATCACTTTGTTAATAAAGTTGGAATCAGCTGCACTTTGATTTTGAAAACAATAATTGCAAAATTCAAGACTACTGAGGAAATCAGTTGGTTCTAAAGACCAAGACTAACTTATGTGGGTTGCATTGCATTGTTCTCTCCCCCCCTTGATGTATGTAGTGTGATCTTCAAATTTGAGGGAAATAAATGTGATAGATGCGATTGACAATAGATTTGAATAGACACTCTGAAATGTGAACAATATTATCATGTATGTGGTGCTTATGTGACAACGCTGTTTCGCTTAAACGCTCGAACGATTAACGGCTTCGGTCATGAGAAAATTTGTTGCACACTAGGAGCGCTTTGTTATAGGTTGATTTATTTCCTTTTTAAAAGGTCGAATCAAAGTTTTTCCTTTCTGTCTTTATTAGGCCTTGGGAATACGTGGCTAAAATTAATGACATTATAACTGAATCACTCCCGTATACTTTAGTCAAATCCTGTCAAGTTCTTATTTTCTAACAATGGGAGAAATAAAACGGTAAGGAACTCGCAAATAATGGTGCCAATCCAATGACGATATAAAATTACAATCGGGCGGTCGCACAGATATAATCGCATCTATGGTGAATTAATTTTAATGGGGAATCCATAACAAGCGTACCAGGCGAGTAGGCATTCTCCCAGCATCCGCTCGCGATGATTATAGACCGCTGCGAGCGTCGCATCACTCGGGTGTGGTAAATGATGACATTAACACGTGGCCAGTTGTTTAGTAAGATTTCAACTCCGTTGACTGTATCATTAGCGGAGTTCTTTCTAGCGTCTCGCGTCATACCTGACTTGCTGGTGATTTAAACGGTCACCTCTAATGGGTTATTAAATAGTCGAGAATCGTTGCTGTGTAGATTATTCTGTACGGGGTGAGCTAAATATCGTGTTCACTTGAATAAGGTTGTCGGTGATGTACACTGATAAAAATAATAGTAAATTTATACGTCGGTCACACCATATATTACTGTAAAAAATATTAAATACATTCTGTACTACACTGATAAAAGTGGGAGGAAATTTCCATGTTTTGTTATGCTCTTTTTACATAATATTTACTGGAAAATTTGAATTTACATTATATATTAAGGAATAATCAATGTATGTGTTTTTACGTAATAAAAACTAACTAAAAATAACTAAGGAATATATACTGATGTTTCAAGAATAATTATGTAGTATTTTCAGCGAAAATATTCAACATATTTTCTAATGCGAATGAAATACCTACATTGCAACACATTTTTAGATGATAGGTGAACAATACACTTTTACAGAGAAGGATGAATAATTCACATTTAGAGGATAGATGGTCAAGTTCCACTAAAAAATTTTGCTACACAGAAGTTATTTCTGGTACTGGCAAGGCCTTCTTAACTATTTAGAAATAAAAATGTGACTCGCATAGTGTATTTATTATTGAATTCTAATAATAAAATCTACTGTATTTCTAATAGTTCGGTAGTAAGAGATATCCTGCATATTACATTGACTAGTTTAAACCTGCACTTTTGAAAAAAGATGACATGATTTTTATTAAAAATACGCAGCGATGTTGTAAAATGCGGTTACAGCACTAAAAAATACATATTCACAACTGCATGATGTGTATTTACATAATGTTTTGTGAATTTGCAAACAAGATGAAACAACGCCGATTAAAATTATTTGCACCATATCACGCAAATGTATGATGAGGAGTTACATATATGTTATTCTCAAGAAAGCATATTTCTGATCGTTTTTTGTGCTGTTGTGTTATATTTTACAGAGTAAGCACAAAAGCAGAAATAAATAGGAAAAAGCAACGGCGCACCATGTAATAGTGTCAGAGGCAGAAGAATTGCTTCACCTTTATTTTATGTTGATTGTAAAATCTACCAACACTACATTGTAATTTTGCAAATGCACAATTTTGCTAGTGGGCCCTCACATAGCCTAGTCCGAAAACAACAAAGACAGGTCAATGAATCCTAGGAAAGATTACTGATGTGCACTTTAATTCTGTTACTGGCAGCGACCAATTACCTAGATCACGGCATAACAATCGGTAAAAGTACTATAAATCAATTAACAGTAAAAGCCTAAGCTTTTTATTTCAAAGTATCTATTTAAAATTAGAATTAGAAAAAACAGGAATGTTCCCGGACTTAAGTTCTTGTTTACTTAACCAATTAAAATGAACAGTAATATAGCTTGACATTACTTTTAAGATTCTTTTAATATATAATTTAGGACTTCCCATGTATCACAATATCCCCTCTTCGAAAAACACTTAAATAAGCATAAATGTCTTTAGCCAGTAATTTATGACTTTTTTATATGTCGTATATGTTACCAGTGAAATTTATTTCAAATCTGAACCCATATTTCATTATTATTATATTATTTTAATAAGTAACTGCTTCATGCTACATAATTATGTTGCAAGCGCCTTTCATTAAAAACCGAATACGCCACTGGAGTTTACTTCTATTTGTATAGAGACCAGCTGTTTTCGCCAGCATCGTTTTATCTCGTTTAGTACAGTCGACAACCTGTAAATTGTCGAAAATATATATCATTTTGTAATGGTTCCGAGTGTATTCATTAACTTAATGTGAGTTTGTTATGTTAAAGTTAGTTGTTATCGCGCCGTAATTAATAATCTTTCTCATTTTATGTCCATATACCGCGTGGTCCGCATTGAGCAGCAGCACAAATAGCAGCATAATTTACAACGTATGGTCGATATTACACACAACGTCAAAAGTCTTCGGCTCCCCCTAATTCTTGTTAAAGAAATCTTTTTGTCAGAAAAAACAAATACATTTATCAAAGTGTATTGTTTTCTGAATTTCTCTTTGTGAAAATAGTATGTTCGATATTGATTTGACAAAATTTATTAAATCAAAAAGAAGTAACAAATCAAGTTCTCTACTTGAGTAATAGTCTGTATGACCTCCACCACGTTCCAGTAGCATATTGACACGTCTGTGCTTTGATATAATCAAGCGGTTAACGATCTCTTGCGGAATATTTTTCCATCTCTCTTCTGCCGCCATGACTAAATCATTTGCAGTCTGAGCTGGAGGAATATGATTATGAATGGCTCTAGCAACGAAATCCCACATGTTTTCAATAGGATTCCTGTCAGGAAAGTTGGCTGGCCAATCTAATCTATTGATATGTCCTGCTTCGAGTGTCTCTTGAACCCTTCTTGCGCGATGTGGTCGAGTATTGTGGTCCATAAACACAAAATTTTCACTTAATTCATTACGTAGGGGGTAAATAATGGGCATAATAACTTGTTCGATGTAAATTTGACTGGTCATATTCTGTGGCATGCGAATTAATGGGGTGCGGCGGTTGAACATTATTCCCCCCAAAACACTACGGTACCCCCTTCATACGGAGCAACTTCACGGGGAAAATGAAATCGCTGTTGACGACCTGGTTCTCTCCAGACTCTTTGTCCATTGTCATCAGTAACCAACCCAATTCTGGGTTCGTCTGTAAATAAGACCCACCGCTACTGGCGTAAAAACCAACCCCTATGCTCTCGCGCCCACTGGAGACGGGCGGCACGATGCCTTGGAAGTGGAGTGGGGACCCGTAATGGTCTTCTAGCACGTAAATTTGCGTTGTGGAGACGTTGTTTGACATATCAATCTATTTCGATTACAGTTTCGTTTACAGTTTCATGAAATCGACAATAAATTCATCAGATGAAGATCTTCCTGAAGAAATTTTAGCAGTCGCTAATGAAGCAAGTTTTATTTTGTTACCCGTGACGTCAAAAGAAAGATGAGATGCAATACTACTATTTATTGATTGGTGTAATACTAAAAATGTAAAAGTAACAAAAGAGGAAGTATTTTTAGCATATTTTCTGGAAATGTCCAAATCCTGGAAAGCAAGCACGTTATGATCCAGATATTCAATGATAAAGAGTATTTATAAAGTTAAACAAGATGGCAAATATCATAAAATAACTGCCTTTATAAAAAGACAGAATATTGGATTTCGCCTGAAAAAAGCAACAATTTTTAGTCAAGAAGACGTAAAAAAATGTATGACTGAGGCATCCGATTAAACTTACCTGTTGATAAAATTGTTAAACGATTTTTGGATTGGCTGGTGCTTGCAGGCGAAAGGAAATAACGAAAACCACCATCGACGGTATAGAAGATAAATAAGACCCTATTCCGGCAAATCCTTCGTGATATGTAAAGAAGCGAATAATGGATACGTTTTTAATTTATACAGAAAATATACAAGTTTACGTCCAAAAGAAACTCCACATAATTAATTATTTATACAGTATAAACATGGAAAATGTACTGTTCAACCTGTAGGCATCAATTGAATAGGAAAAATACACTCCAAAATCGCAGCCTATTTACACCTTCAGAATCCGGAACTATCCGGGTCACAGTTTTAGGCGATACCCGGCCACTTTCCTTCCGATTGTGGAAAAGGTATCATATATATTAAACGTTTAGAAGTGCGGAAATCAACTTTTGTTGTTGAGGGAAACTTAGAAGACTCTTCAAATCGGAAAAATAAATGTCCAGCAAAATTATTCATTTGAACACTCCATCATCTTCAAACTGCAATTTACAGCCATTAACGTCTTGCCCAGATGTACCATCAGTAATTAACAGCTACGATTTGACGCCTGTTTCTGAAGAAACTTCTTCCCAATATTGGTTCCCTGTATTAGAACAATCTTCTTCCAAGGAGCAGCTAACTTCAATCCACACGCTGACTTCCGCAATTAACTCAAACTAAACTAAAAATAAATAAGAAGACACTTCTCTTATTCAAATGTATTTGTACTCACTCTTGTTATGTTACTTTTGTTTCCATTTATATTAATACAGATTCAAGAATATTAAATTTTACATTTATCTTCATGAGCTTGTAGGAAAAATGTTGTTCCTAACTCATGCGGAAAGTGTCTTTCCCACACTTGACTGTCTTTGTTACTTTCCGCACTTATTAGGACAAATAATTATTTAACAGAGTAGATCATCATACCCAACTCTAGTTACATTTAACGTTTTATTAATTTAGAGCAAAATCTAGATTAAATGGTCAACAACTCTCTTAAGTGCATTGATTTTAGTAAATTCTAACTCATATTTGTAGTTCGATAAAAAAATATATTATCATCTAAATGTTTGTGCGAGCCAAGATAAAACGGTCTGAAAAAAATCGTGTCGCCATAGCGTGACGTCAGACACTTACATAGGCGTCTCGCCTGCTAAAAAGGGAAGTCGCGATGACAAATGCTATTCGAAGGAAGGGTAATAAATTTCAAGTGATGTAAGTTTCATAAATTATTGAGAATTGTAGAGAACTATGTTTTCTAATTCTTAAAATATGGCTAGAAGCAAAGGTCACACTCTGTTTTTAAATGAAAAAATTAGGTACACTTAGATAATTATCGAAAAAGCTATGGGTGACAGTAAGGTTGATAAATCAACTAAAATTAATGTTCAAGATAAACGTAAAATAATCCTTAAAAAAATCTGTGGCACTTTAACCTCAATGTGTATTGACAGTCGTAGAAAATTGCAGTAATAAAATGTTATCTGTTGATATTACCTAACATAAAAATTGTTTGTTTTGACTAACGCCTGAGTGGATCACTGATTAGAAAGAAACTAAAGTCGTTTTTAGAGTGATGCAATGCTAATAATAAAGAAATGTCTGGCAAATGATGTACCAGTACAGTACAGACTAAATTGTGGTGCCGAACTAAAACAATGGATAGGGAATATAATTAATAATAATTATTATTATATGTGATTTAAGGTTTAAACATTATTATTTAACCTTTATTAATCAAATTAACAAATTTTAATACTACAAAAATTGTTTAGGATCTCGACCCTTGGCTCGAATACAAGCTTTATATCGGCGAACTAACATTCATAACTCGGCGGTTGAGATTTAGATCATTTTATTGTCCAGTAAGTACAAAGTACAGAAAAAGGCCACTCTGATGGTGGTATAGGACTAGTCACAAAGTAGAACACATAATTTTAGAAACTTGTGCTCTGCTGTGTGATTTATGTTATAAATCACACAAATACATTTCACATTAAAAAAGTTAAAAACATTGATCATTTACAAATTCACTTACACTATAATAACTCTTCCGTACAAGAAACTCTGACACAGATTTTTTGAATCTTCTTAGATCTGATTCTGTTTTAAATCTAGCAGGAAGCTTATTATATAATTTTATTCCCATATATCTAGGACACTCCTCATATTTTGTTTTATTATGTATTGGTATACGCCTTCTCGAGCATTATAATTGTGATTAAAGTTATTTAGTTGGAACGTGTCTATGTTAGATTTAACATAACATAATATTTCTAATATATAAATACACGGTACCGGCAAAACTTGCAACATTTTAAAAATATTTCGACAGGATGCATATTTTGTTGCACCGACAATGGTCCTAACGGCTCTCTTTTGTATCTTAAATATTCTTTCAAAATTATGAGAAGGCCCCCAGAACATTATGCCATACTTAATTCTAGACACAAAATTTGCATGGTAATAAGACACTACAGTTGACATATTTGAAACATTTCTTAACCTATACAAAACAAAACAGATTGACGACAATTTTTTTGCCAACACGGTCACATGCTCAGTCCAAGTTAGCCCAGTATCAATATGTACCCCTAAAAATTTTGTATATTTAACTTGCGCAATAGACATATTTTTTACTTTTATTAGATAACTCTGATCAAATGATGAAACGCGTGGAGTAAAATTAATGAAAACAGTCTTGGAAATATTTAAGAATAATTTGTTTTCATTATACCAATCTGAACAACTATTACACATATTTTGAGATGATTTTATTAGTTCCACTACCGATTTTTCCGACATAATGAGAGATGTGTCATCAGCAGAAATTGTCAAGGTATCTTCATCTATATGTTTAGCCAAATCATTTATATATAATACAAATAAAAGAGGCCCAAGAACGGATCCCTGAGGCACTCCTATATCTATTAATAGTTCTTCTGATTTCATGCCGTTTACCTCTACTAATTGTCTCCTATTTGAAAGATATGAAACTATCCAATCACACATCTTTCGCCTTAAACCATATTTTTTTATTTTTTCAATTAGCAAGGATTGATCTATTAAATCAAACGCTTTGCTTACATCCATGAAGATACCCAAACATTTCCTATCTTGAATCAAGTTGTCATATAATGTATTAAGAAAATTCATTAGTGCCGTCTCTGTTGATTTATTTTTAAGAAAACCATGTTGTGATTTTGAAAAAACATTGTTCATATATGCAAAATTCAATATTCTTTTTTGCACAGCTTTTTCCAAAATTTTTGAAAATGTAGATAGAAGAGCAACTGGCCGGTAATTTTCCGATAATGAAACATCTCCTTTTTTATGAAGCGGAGTTACTTTAGCTAATTTCAGTATATCCGGAAAAATCCCTAGTGAGATTGAAAAGTTTATTATATATGTAAGCGGTTCAATTATAAACAAAGTCGATTTTTTAATTAAATCCGAAGTTATATTATCTAACCCACTAGAAAAAGACCTTTTAAGAGAGAAAATAATATTATAGATTTCTGTGTCTGTCACTGGATCTACAAATATAGTATTCTTTATATTAACATTTGATGTACATTTATATTCCTTATTCGACTTAGTGATATTCTTGTTTAGTTGTTTTGGTTTATCAATAAATTCAAAATTAAAATGTTGTGCAATTTGAAATGGGTCGCTTTCCCTATAATTCCTAATTTGTATTTCTTGTATGGGATTTTTTTAATTTTTAGTATTATTTATATTTTCATTAATGATAGACCATGCAACCTTAGATTTATTTACTGCATTTACATAAATATCATCATTGTGCATTTTTTTGGCTGCTTTCAAAACTCGTCTGTAAATTTTTTTATATTTTTTATAAAAATCAACATCCTCCGGATTATTTGAATAACTCATACGTCTATGTAAACTTTTCAATCTCCCAGACGATACTCTTATGCCTCTTGTAACCCATCTCTTTTTGTTATTGTTTACATTCACTTGTTGTAATGGAAAACACAGATCGATATAATATGTCAAACTATTTATGAAAATTAAAAAAGAGTCATCAACAGTTTCAGCACTATACAAATCTAACCATCGCTCCCTACTTAAATAAAAGAAAAATTCCCTGATATTACTGTCGGTATAATATCTCTTTAATTTAAATTCCGGATTTTTTGAATATTGATTCTCTATACTAAACTTACATAACTGAGCAGTATGATCCGATATACCTGTAAATATAACTTTACACGTAAGATTATCCATATTTGAGCAAATATTATCAAGACAAGCTCTAGAAACACTTCCAAATCTAGTTGGCTCATTAATATACATGTCTATATTGTATGCCTGTAACAAATCATAAAGATTGTCTATCGCAAAAGATTCAGTAAGATGATCAATATTAAAATCACCACATAGTATTGTTTTTACTTTTGTATCTCTACATAATTTATTAAGAACGCTGTCTAAGCACGTTATAAAATATCATTTTTATTTGAACTTGGAAATCTATATATATAGATATAGATAGATTCCATATTTTTTTCCACACTGTATAAACTTTTGCACGAATATTGTTTTAACAATTTTTAAAGTCTAGCCAAAAGACGGGGTCAATACACTTCAGATGGTCCTTTTTGGCGACAGTTACGCATGATAATGTGTTGGTGACCTGACTATCTTCTGGTTTAGTGTAATATTCCATGTTTTTTTTAATAACACGGCATCGGGCGAAATTTAAACTATATGGCTTTGATCCCTCTTAAAAAAAACTAATTCGCCTATAAATTATCACCGTATAGCTCGTTGACGGCAAAAATGTTATGTTAATTATATAATACAGTTGCTCAGCTGCCTTATATTTAATAAATATAAATATTATGTTCAATTAATTATATTTAACCTCAGATACAGTCTCCACCTCTGTGGTCTTAAAAATATTTGTTTTTATTCATCTATTCGTAAATCTAGACATGGTCCAATTACTGGCAATGAACAAGACAAAACAATAGTATCAGATATAGATGAAACAAAAGACAATTCCAAATATACATGGTGATTCAGTACTTATCAAAAAAAAATACATGTACAGGGGACTTTCACAAATACAATTTTGTTGTGTGCTGTAAAAATAAAATCAAAAAGAGCAGTTAAAAAATGATATAAAAATACACTTCCGGACGGCACTGGAAACTGATCAACTGTAAAACCTGGTAAGGTGTATAATCGGCGACTGGACAAAAAATTGTAAGAAATTCCTAAGGAATTTTACAACATCTATTTTAATGCAGCAAATTCAACTGCTTTTGCCGCTATGGTTATTAATTATTAATAGAATCAATTTGTGGTTTTAATTAGTGAAATAGTTTGACATTCCTGGGCCCGTCTTGCCCAGTTTCAACAAACTAACACAAATGTTTCCGCTTCTTGTCCGTTTTAACTTTGTAAGTTATTGGCAGCAGCTATGATACCTTTTCGTAAATCATCAATGGTGTCCACTTCGGTGCAACATACTCCCACAAAAATAAGTCCAAATTATTTGAAACCAGGAGATCGTGGCGGCCATGGTACCGGTCCTCCTCGTACAATCCTTTGGTATTAATGCTTGAACACGCTGTACACGGTACACGGATATAACTGAGCCTCGTTTATCATACGTCACACTGTTGCAATACGCCGTGGATGCCCTGGACCTCCATCTTTTCCACGATTCGATTGCAAATTGTCCCCGTCACGCCTGCGTTTGCACTGCACTTGCACTCACTGCACACCGTTGTAAAAGTAGCTGCATTTGGCACATGTTACATCTCTAATATTTTTTTGTTTTTTTTTTATTAAAAAAGGCAATACAAGTAGACCTCTAAAAATTCCAAAATAGTTGAATATATCCAGAAAGCTTTCGTAAACAACTATTGCATCTTTTTCTCAATTTTTTTTTCAAGTTTAGAACTGAATATAATTTTATCTGCCAGAAGATAAATATAAAACATATAAGCAGTTATTTAAATTGTTTGTTTACATAGTTAAAATTAATTAGCATTTCCCATTAAAAATAGATTAAAGTTGGAAAGGACTATCTTTTGCTTTTTAACGTGATTCAAAAGAACTGCCATAACTAAAATATGTAATTATTGAGCTACTTTAACAAAGACCTGCGAGCACACAACTGAATATACCAAGGAGAACTAGAAAAATGGTAGTATTTGGTTGCAGTTGTTTACTTAACAGTTTTTTTTAATATAATAGTTGCTCCTAGGACCAGGATCTGCTCCTACCTTCGTTTTTTATTTTAATTCCTTAGGGCAACAATTACAGACACATTTAAATGCCTTACGTATCTTGCGGATGTATCGAGATGATGCATTGTGCGTTTTATTTTCATAACAAGAGTACTTTGGAAATAATGTATTAGGCATATGACAAAGTTAATTTTATATAAAACTGTTGTTCAATTTGTGCAAATATTGTGTCAACTATTTGCAAAATCAGTCTAAATGTATTTATGCCACTTATTGGGACGATGCCATTGCAGAAAGAACATCAGGAAAATGGTTTTCTCGTTTCGAAGAAGACCATTTTGATATGGATAATTCTCAATGTTCAGCAACACTATTTAACATCGATAAAGAACTTTTTGACGCTTTAGTTTATGATGATTCACGTCAATCAACTTAGATGATGAAATGCGATCAGTGGACAATAATACGATATTTGCATTTACATGGATATACAAAACAACAAAAGTCATCACAATAGTATGTCATGCAATTTTCTTCTAATCTATAGAGAAGCTAGTTTTATTCCATTAATTTGGTTTGTACGTCCTTATATACTGATTCTTGTATTCTTATATCCATGAGGCTACCTATATTAAGAATGTACCGTCAATATCTGAATCAATACTTTGGTTTTAAAACAGCTTATTCTATTTTTCGAACTTTGCTATGTTTGTCAGACTGGAGGCTAAATAAGAAAGTCCATTGCCACATTCATGGAATATATCCCAGCATCAGCTTCATCATAGAGATGAAAAAAAAAACCGGTGCTCTTCCTTCCGTAGATGTCTATGTGAAAAAACCCAGATGTCACACTTGGACAATGTTTATGGAAAGCCTGTTCTCTGATAGGTATGCTGAATCACATCACCAGGTGTTCCAAAAACAAGGATTATCAACACCTTGATGCATTGAAATCCAAGCAGTTGTGAACCAGAACGCTTGGAAGAAGAATTGCATCTTAGATCCACTCAGAGGATATGATTTACAGAAATATTAAATAATTTAATAGAACCTCTAAGTATCAGTGAAAAGGAGGAACATCTAACAAGTTGTCAGAATTCCTCCTTTTCTATCCTATATAAAAGGACGTACTGGTAAAATTCTTTGAACATACATAATTTGACCTGATGCTAAGTATGCTAGTCCTATATTGATTTCAAGTCATTTTTATTTTATGAAAACAAACAAGGATTTTACAACAAATTTTTTTACGATTTTGACTCCATTTTTCATGACGCATCTATTCCCAAAAATTTTTATATCAGTTGTGTACCTTCTTGATTAATTCAGAAATTATATTTACTAGTTGATGTATGTTTTTACCAATTTTAAGCAGTATTTAACTTATTGAAGTGAATCCGATGAATTCATAATTTTAATTAACATTTTCTGAAATAAAATTCATTTATCTAAAATATATTTAAGCTACACTATACTATATTTTTAAATTAAATTTACTGAAACTAAAATTATTTTCGCTATTTATAAAAACATCTAGAAAGACGCAGATTTCCCTTTGGTGCATAGTCAGCCACTTACAAAGCTAGCCCTAAGTATGATTGATTATTTTCGAATTTTGTTTCGTAGCTCTTATCCAAACGTGCCTTGCCGGACACCATCGTAAGGAATGATAAATCACAGGTTCACGCTCTCGTGATCGCTTAGCCGCTCTAATTATGAGGTGAACTTCACGTAAGTGTTTCCAGTATACAAGCGGTGTGTTGCAAAAGGTCCGAGTTTCTTAGTGCTAATGATAATTCGAAAGGAAACAACTGCTTCTGTACAAATGTAGATTGTATTAGTTGCGAAGTAAAACACCCTTCAGAAATCATTAAGGCAGGCATTAAGTATAAAAGATAGGTATATGTATACAGGGCGATTTGCAACATATCCTAAAAAATTTGGGTATAGATGCGTCATGAAAAATTGATTCAATTTCATATAAAAAAAATTGTAAAATCCTTATAGTGAATTATTATACAGGGTGAACCTTAAATAAATACAAATATTTTAACCAGCAGTATAGTTCACTGTGTAGAACACATAATTAATAGTTTTTTTTACAAAAAAATCAGAAATAAACAAGTGAAATTTTAAATAAATTTTGTAATTTTTCTCTAGAAAACTTGTTGAGGACCGCTGACTTTCATACATTTATGACACAGTTTATACAGTTCGTCGAGTGAAGGTTCCAGAGGGTGTGGCTAAATCGCGGCTAAATGCGCAATGAACACCAATGAAATTCATTTGTACACGACGAAATGGGAGAAAATCTATTTCTTGACAAATCACCGTGCCTCTTGAGCACGCGAATGTGCGCGGTTAAATGCGTAGTCGTCTTTTGGTCGTCTAAAAAAACCAAATCTGGGACCTCAACATCAAAGGAGCCAACGTGAAGACGCCGGACTGTATAATAGACTGTGTTTATGAGTCAGAGCACTGCAGATTGAACGTGTGGTTCACAGTGTTGCCAGTGTTACACAAATGTGCTTTTCTTGATATTAAACGCATACGTCAATCTGCTATTTCGTTATTTAATATTGCGTGTATCTTTATTTTTAAAATTTGTTTCACTGATTAAAGTGCGAAGTCACTTTATGGTTAATACTGACTCATTTGGGGTTATGTGGCGAAAATTAAATGCTGTGTGAAAATCATAGTTTTTCGTTATTCTTCATAAAATAACTTAAGGAAATTGTGTCTTGTGTCTCTTTCTAACAGTGTACAATGACATTTAACGTGTGAAATGTGGATTGCTGATTAAATAGTTAATTTTTAAGAAACAGGTAAGCTTGTGTGCACGTTTATGTATAATAATATGTAAAATTGAACATTGAACATAGTAATATCACGTAATATCTTCCTAAATACTTTATGGTAGTATGTATTTAACTTACGGAAATTAATTTTTAATCATTTATAGTAAGGTCAGTTAAGCAGTTAAAATTTATGTTAATAATACTGCGTATCATACTACATACCCAACTTTACTGTACTTATGCTTCAAACAAGTATTTTTAAAATAGAATTTAACCGTATTACGTTAAAGGAAACTTAATATTTATATTAGAGGAGATATGGCAACCTCGCAACAAATCATATGGTTCATTAGGTTGGTTATGACAGCGGTCCTCAAAATGTGGGTATTTTTTTAAAAAGTTAATATCTCCGTAAATATTAAAAAATTTTAAAAATGATTTTCACAAGACTGATCTATATGACGAACTGCACCAGCAGTTAAAATATTTGTACTTATTTAAGGTTCACCCTGTATTTTCAAACTTCGCTGGGCTATTGTAGAGACTACAATGCAGGCGATTCCGAATACTGAAACCCGATTTTAGTATTAACGTTTTCGCGATTAATGTAAACAACATAGACTTATTTTGTATTTCATCCAACATGGTTTACAAACTGTAACTTTTCTCTGAATATGTTTCTACACACAGCTGGTAGGGTTTTAGCAACCTAAAATATACAGGATTATCTATGACTAAGTACACAAATTTTATTCACGTGTTTAGGGAGGCCTAAAAACAATAAAATAATTATTCCAGAATTTTAGCTCGATATTTAACCCTCTTTTCCTACGGAAAGTCGGCGCCTATGATAAGCATCGACTGAGATAGCTGGCTTAGATCCATAGCTTACATTTCTGTCAACAATGTCAACTACCATGCAGTCGTCTTTTGCAGCGTTTCTAAATGCAGAAACGACAAAAATTAACATTCTTATTATTAATAGTACCTGATAGATAGGTAACAGTTAATCCAGTTGGCTGCACTATTTTCCATTCGTTTTTCATTATTTCGTTACAAACTAGCAAAACTACATTATTACTCATTACAACCACTCATCACCGATAAAACACACTTCCCGTAGGGCAGTTAGATAAAATGCCTATTTATTTTAACAAAATCGAACGAAAGGAATAGGTACTAATAGATAATAGAAAATTTTTAATGCACCCGCGGCAGCCTTATCCCATAACCTAGAAAAACAAACCGGCGAACTGAAAATATCTATACCCGACGCAATAGTTATTTATGCAACAAGTACAAAAAGTAACGAGACGTCGAGTGCAATAAACACTTTTTGTACGAGTTGCATACAATATTTTTTCTACGTTCATGAAAAAACCAAAAAATGTTTTATGTAGATGACACTAAGCTAGGAAAATATGACGTCGAATTGAACGTTTATGTTTGTCATGATGACAAAACGCTGTAGTAGAATGACAGATGAATGCAATAAACATTTTATTGCACTAGTGCAATAAAGAACCACTTTTTCCACTAAATATAGTTCAATAAAGATTTGTTTTTTTGCATGAACGTAGAAAAATTCCTTTATTTAATAACTATAAAACGTTTAACATTAAAGAAGGCACTAAAAACTGCAGAGCAACATAAAATCACAACGTAAACACAGAAATTAAATTATGACATGACACCGAAATTTGCCATTGCGCTGCTGGTTGCCTACCATGACTCTGTAAACGTCAAACGTGCGGCGGACAAGCCACATAGTCGTAGTTAAATAAGGGTTTAATATAACATCCAAAAAATTTTATTTTATTTATTTTGCTATTCCGTTAATTCTTAATTTTCTCTATCCCCTTTTGAAATATTTGTATTTAATCGTATTTAATCCTGTAAACGTGAGATGATTTTGGATGATGTGAATTAGCAGGTTTAAAAGCCGTATGACACTACAAATAATTTTCAGCAAAATTACGTATAAAATGTTGGTAATTTTCGTTAGAAAAATGTGAATTTTAGTTAATTTATGAATGCTATTCTGAATAAAAATTATAAAATTCACAATAAAATTATCTTCATGCGCGTGCGTGTTAACTAGGTTTATGTGGCACCATCTGTTGTGTGATTTTGTGAAATATTGAAGGGAAGAGACCTATAATAAATTATTGTCAAATGACAATTATAACAAAACATTAATGATAATTATATCAAAATATCGTTATTATAACAAAAATATATGTTTACACAGTACAGCACAAAATAGTAATTAGTCCACTTTGCACACTGCGCACTTTCTCGCGCATATTCTTAGAACATGTTCTAAATTTTTATGGACAGAATTCTTCCCAAAATTATTTGATTTGTTTTCTGTATGCACCTACAAAACTAACGTATAATAGAATTATTCCATAATATTTTGTAAAGAATTTTTACAGTGTCATACGGCTTTAAGCTGTGGTAATATAGTAGATACCTAGTTATTTCTAAGACATTTCCCTGTACTTTAAAAGCAACACATTCCTCCCACAGAGCTGCATTATGGGTAGTGCCAGCAACGATTGCTTTTACGTCAAAGTTAAAACCTCTTGATGAGGGGCATTTAGAGATCGACTAATATTAAAAAAAAATCATCTAATGCGATGATGATTTGCACGTTGGACTTTCAGGCCTTGGTGGGTGAGAATAAGTAAACTCCATTACACGATAATGATAGAGGAGAATGCGACTGAGTGCGGCCATTCGCCAGCTGTTAGATGAGCGCATTATCTAACTGTAAATCCTTTGAGACGCCTCTCTACCCAAATCATTAAACGCATCAGCGTGATTGCATGACGAAGGTTGTTCGTCTTGCGTCTCGGCACGGGGAATAAAAGAAACCTTGTTTGGAAAAATCGCGACGAAGAAACGGTCGTTGCGGTACACCACCGCCTGAAAGTGCGGCTGGCTCTTCAAGTCCAGGACCGGATTATTGAAACTTAATAGAGAAAATCAAATCCACCCAGGATTCCTATTAGCATAAAGACAAACTGTATTGTTTGTATTTGCTATAACTGAATCATTTCTTTTGAGAGAAAACCCGGTGTGCAATTAGCAGCCAAAGACAGCTGGCAATGGGGAAGTTGCATGCATTTTATTTGGAATGTAATCTTTCAAACATATTGAAGTGTCAGAACACGTGTCTGGCGGTAATGACTACATAATAATTGAAATATTAACATTAATAAATTGCCATAAAAATCAAAAGTGTTGTGAACTTATACTTTATTTCTTTAATACAAATCGTTTCGTGTGGAAGTTATTTGGCCTGGATTTTTTCCCACATTTATCTTACCCCGATCTCCCCTAATATCGGGCGTATAAGCGAACACGGTTGTTAACAATGACAGCATTTCATAACTCAGCTACCGTTGCGAAACATTTATGAATTTGACTTTGGTTAGCTGTTGCTGCTACCGTATGCTCATTAGAATACTGCAAATTACGATATCTCACAAACATAATTACGTCATCAAAATGTTCAGCTACGCCTGAGCAAATTATAACTACCTGTCTATTTTTAAGTGGGCAGAATAAATTTTTCAATTAATTTAATATAGATGTAATTCATTGGGTAAAAATATTTGGAAACTCCTGGAATTCTCGATTGATTGCTCATGTTTTCTTGAGTAAAAGTTTGCAAACCAATGATAATATTCAACCACAATAGATGAGATCTGACCTATTTCTGCATTTTTAGGATTGCTTCTTCAGGTGGCCTCCTTTAAATTGAATCAAATATCTAACTATAAAAATTATTATAAAAATTAAAATTATTTGAAGTTAAATATCGACATTGAATTGTCGTGTTCCCACTGCCAAAAAGTGAAGGTTAGATATTTATAGAGTGTTTCATTAAAGCAGGTTAGTAAATTAGATTAATTTCTTTAGATAATTATTGAATAGAGCTTTGTCTGTGGAATTGTTCATTAGCATACCTAGATGTTTGGTATCACAGAATATACATATGACTTCATTGATAGGAATTGTAGGATATTTGATTTATATTAGCTTAAAATACCTTTCTAATACAGTAAAAAATTAAACATATATGTTTTAAAAAAATGTTAGGCGTCCCTCTAAATTTTAGATAAACATATCGCTAATAAATCCTTCCTTTTATGTATAGTGTGTGCACAGTTCTTAATTTAGTAACAAGATCATGCAATAATTATTTTTCTAGTAAATTGTAAACTATTTGAGTATATTGTATGGCTGAAAGACTTACTTAACTGGCTTAATAAGATGGAACTTGTAGTGGCATGCTGTTCTAGCAGCGCATTATCAAATTTCAAATAGCTTATGCAGCAAGTTCTCCACGGATATCTCAAGAATTTATGATTGCATGCGGGAAATTTATCTTACCTCTAGATAATTTAATTACGACGGTAATTTATGAAGGCTCCTTATTGAAGTATGTGTCACTTTAGCGAAATGATGGATGACATCATTATGCAACTTTGCATTCGACGTCGCAAGCCACTGTAATATACTAACTGCAATTAAGCCAATTGAAATTGTTGTTGCATGTATTTATTAGTATGTCTGGAGGTATTGATTTGGTTAATATTATAGATTTTTATTTCTCAGTTACCTAATAATCTTTAGTTTTCCATGTGAATTTCATAAACAAACGATTTAAATTCGGAACACATAATTTCAGTTCAATCCTAGTAAATTTGACTCTAGTTGTGTTCACTAGTCGATCTTTAGTTCTGTAATTTACGATCCCACAGTTCCGTACTTACTCAACAGGTGTCACTGACCGCTAGCGGCAATTGAATTCAGTGTCGCCCAGGCGCGACGTTGCCAAATTTAAATATTTTTCTATAGTATCTACTTATTGTAATATGTAATTAATGCTATTAATTGTTGATTAAAACTATGTAATTAACATATTAAGTTTCAACATAAAAAATATTTAATATTGAAACTCCAACGGAGCAAAATAAACCATTCACATTTCATTACAAAAATAGTAAAATAAAATCCAATACTCACTAGGTTAAATTATTAAGGGAGGCTGAAAAGTTTCTTGTATTTAAATACAGACAGTAATAGAAAAACCCACGTCCTCAACAATCCGGCAATCCGAGTCTTGACCTTAGTTCAATAACCTTGTTATTAACGTCTATTCAATGACAAGCGCTGCAGAGCTGTAGAACCGCTAAATAATAACAGAAACAAACAATAATTAAATTTGGGTATTTATAAAGACCCGGTGTAATCAGTAAGGTAATCATGAGAATTTTATAATAAATGCCAACCACAGTAATCAGATACCAGATAGGTCTGTTTTCCTATGCAGGCGAGCCCGTCGTCAACTGTATCTGGAACACGCGGCCCGACGTCTCTCCCTTCTTCATCCATCAAACATTATTTTCGCGTGGTAGAGGTTGGTGAATTTCGTAAAGTGAAGTAGTGAAAGACCGCAGTTGTCTCATGGAAAAATGTATATGCGTCTGTCTTTTCCGTGTGCGTTTGTGGTATTCGGTACTTACTGATCAAGAGGAAAGCCTGTTTCAGAGAACAATGTAATGTTGCTGGCAACATCCCCACCACCAATTTCAGTAAAATAAAGATTTTATAAAGTTTTTTTTTGTTTTTGATGGTTATGTTATGTACAAATGTTGTTCCTCTGGATAGTTGAATATTAATTTTATTTGCAAGTTTTGTGAATTATAATTATTGACAGTGACATTTTTATATTACTATAAAAAGTAAGAGAGATAATTTATGCCTTCGTCTAGTAGATACAAATATTATAAAGTGTAAGAAAATTATATTTTAATGAACTTTCTTGCACAATGGTATTTGGGACAAAACTGCAGAGACTTGAGGATGTTATAAATATCTACAATTAGATGGACAAAAGAAAAGAAGGGTAGAATTTTTTTTTGTACATAATTACCAATTTTTTTCATATTTTCTCGATATAATTTAATTGTAACTTCTACAGATCAGTTCTGAACATTACAAATGAAACTCTTATTTTCTAGATTTAAAAAATATAAAATATTGTTTTGTAAAATTATAGTATTATACATTTTAATGCGTCAAGAGAATATCATTTTTAAATAGTTATTAACCACTAATAATAAATTTAAAGCAAATATATACGTATAATATAAGTTGGTCTGTTTTTATTTATACGAGTCTACACACACTTTTACTTATGTAGATATTTGCAGTTCCAAAACAATTTCAACCGACAGTTGAAATTCAAACTATAACCATCGATTGACTGAAACGTTACTAAACCTACACTTCAACCTTCAGTTGACGTTTATAATCCTCAAACTGCAGTTCAGCTGGACATTATAATACCGGCCTTTAAAAGCTTCATTAAATTTAATACTTATTAATTGCTATCATTCTATCTTAGAATATCGACGCGCTAAACCGACAACGCGTTTGACTTACATTGCTACACCTAAATACATCGAATTTAATGATACATAATTACTCTAAAAAAAAAACTGAATGTCTGCAATTGAAGCAAAATTATCTTACATAAAGTACCCGCGCGGTTTTACATAATCCTACGAGGAGCCATAACTCCAAATCGCTGTGGAAGTGGCATATAATTTGTGCCCGCCGCGGACACCCCGATCTGGAAAAAATCCATTTCGGCCTCCGTCCACATTCCTCGGTGGTGCGAAATATCGGCGGCGCGCTTGCGAAACGGCACGATTTGACGCCCTGTATAAGGCACCGCCCGAGAGCGGCAGCGTAGAAACCTTTATTTCTATCACTTTATTATACAAATCTGTAGCAAGAGCGTTTCGAAACGAGCTACATATTTACGAATATGTCTTCCGACAAAATGGGCATTACCTTATCAGGGCAATCAGTGGATCAAAACGTTTACCGGACTCTTGCAATGGCACCGGTTGCGGTCTTTACATATGTGGAGCATCAGTTTCAACATGATGTATATTTACGAGGCGGCCGGCATGCAGTACCGCACGCAGATTATTGGGAAAAGGAGATTAAGTGTGCATTTTTGCATTTATTTTCTTCCTTTTAGGCGACCGCGGAATGCTAGATCGGCTTATTGTGGAACATAACGCGGGAGATAAACGTTCGCTTGTTTCTTTAATCACAGAGATGCGGTAGGTGTGGTCCGTTTCTTCGTTTATTTGAAAATATTGTTGCTATTGACTGTCCTACTAGTATATTGTCTGAAGCTAGTAAAAAGTCCAAAAGTTCTAAAACTAGTTGTGGTGGACGGATCGGAATGCGGGTTTCTGCATTCTCTTCGAAAAATTATTTGTAAAAAATGTGGCGACATGGATTTTCTGACAAATCGGAAATTGCATTGCTGCAGCCAAAAATGCATTCAAAAAATGCGTTATTTGAAAGGCCTCTTGGAAGATGTCAAAACTTGGTAAATAAGTGTCAGAACTGGCCTAGATCGAGTCCTCGGGGGTTTTCGAGGTCGCTGATCGCGAATATGATATTCAAATTGACCCCCCAAACACCTGGAGCTCAGGACCGCCGATGAACGTCATCTCCGTGGGACTCTCCCACAAATCACGCGGGAAAGAAGAGAAACTCGGCGCACGGGGTTCTTTTGGGTCGCTGAATCCAAATCTGGCATCGGCGAACACCTCACGGGCACCTAGTGCGTCGGAACCTGGACGCGGACGTCATCCTCGAGAATTTTCCTGACAAGATCGCCAAAAACAACCCGAAAATCATTGTAGGGGCGTTTAATCCAAATATCCAAACGTACTTCCGGACACCTGGTGCACCGAAACCTGGGCCTGAACGTCGTCTCCGAGGGTTTTCCAGACACGATCGCTAAAGACAAACCGGAAATCGTTATGGGTGTTTTTTGGGGCGCTGAATCCAAATTTCACCCAAAAACGTACCTCCGGACACCTGGTGCACCGGAACCTTGGTCTGAACGTCGTCTGCGAGGGTTTTTCAGACACGAAAAAACGCCCCGACAATGATTTTCGGTCTGTTTTTGGCAATCTTGTAAGGAAAACTCTCGGAGATGATGTCCACGTCCAGGTTTCGGTGCACCAGGTGTTTGCCGATGCCATATTTGAATTCAGCGACCCAAAAAAATCCCGGTACACCAGGTGTCTGAATTAAGCGCCCAAAAACGCGCCTGTAATGATTTTTTGGGTCGTTTTTAGCGATCTTGGTGGGCAAATTCTCGGAGATGACGTGCACATCCGGATTCGGGGGCACCAGGTGCCCGTGGGGTGTTCGCCGATGCCAGATTTGGATTCAGCGACCCAAAAAAAAACCGGGCGCCGAGTTTCTCTTCTTTCCCGCGTGATTTGTGGGAGAGTCCCACGGAGATTACGTTCATCGGCGGTCCTGAGCTCCAGGTGTTCGGAGGGTCAATTTGAACATCATATTCGTGATCAGCGACCTCGAAAACCTCCGAGTACCCAATTTGGGCCAGTTCTGACACTTATTTACCAAGTTTTGACATCTTCCAAGAGGCCTCTCAAATAATGCATTTTTTGAATGCATTTTTGGCTGCAGCAATTCAATTTCCGACTTGTCAGAAATTCCATGTCGCCACATTTTTTACAAATAATTTTTGGAAGAGAATGCAGAAAACCGCATTCCGATACGTCCACCACAACTAGTTTTAAAACTTTTTTAGTTCATTGCCTCGACTATAGTAATTCATGTGTTTTTGATTTTTACTTTGGTCAAATGCAACGAATTCTAACCCCTAGGAGGAGCTTTGTGAACGTAATATATTACTTTCATTTGTAGCCAACATCTAGATAAAGAGCTACCAATATTACCAATTGGATAAGGACAGAGTATACTAACGTATAACCAAAGGGACACAATGGCAATGGCGGCAACGGGATATATTTTCACAAGCATAAAATGACACATATTTTAATTTGTACACAGAGAAAGCTATTTGATCAAGTCATAGAAATTTTGTTTTCATTAACCAAATGATTTGGTCATATATCTACAACAAAATATATGTTTCAGTCAACTGATTTTTTTCTGTTGATACATCTTTGGTTTGTCGATGTAATTTTAAAATTAGGAATTTTTAACCCTGTTAAAGTAACTAAAAAGAATTATACATCATTGGATACTGGAAAGTTCAACTTGGCTACTGTTAGATTTATGTTGCCAAAATGTAGCCACTTTCTATTTAAAATATTTATTGAAAATGTCCTTTTTATAGGATTTTTACATAAAAGTCAACAATTCATTCAATAAAAAAAATATGTAAATATTATGTTTTTCAAAATTTCACAAATTTGCATAACGTATATTAAAAGTAAGCTTTCAATAATAGTGTTTGGCGTTTACAATTCAATGCAGAATTTAAAAATACTCCTATTAAATAATATTACATAATTATGTGAATTTTATTCACTAAAATGATTGTATAATGCATGTTGAACATCTGTATACCGATTTTTCCCGTGATAATAGTTGAAGTTGCATCAATGAGCAGTGCGCTCGATCTTCCGTGATTTGTTATATTTTAAAATTGATTAGAATTATTTTGTTAATTTAAAGAATAATGTTTTTGATTAAATTAATATTTCTTCTATTCTATTTAAATAACAATTTTGTTTTAACGAATAGCAATTTAAACTCAAATCAAAAATTTAAACACTTATTTTTTATACGTATATGTAAAAGTGACGCCTTATTATAATTGACTCAGTATTTAATGTTGAAAGCCTCCCCTTTTTCAATATTTATGTAATTACAAATATTGTACAATATTATCGAATGATGTATTCAATGCGAACTTTAAAAATACCACTATTATATTGTTAGAAAACGCGCAAGTTATTGACCACCGCATTCAACTAATTCTAATCCAAATGTGTCACGAAACGAACTCTCGTTGATGACGTCCAATCCTACTTAAAACTTATGTTCGTTGTTGACATTTGCTTTTTTATGTACATTCACAAACAAAACCTGAAAAGCCTCCTTCTAGGGAGTAAGATTCGTTGTCCAAATGCATGTATTTTGTTTACTACAGTGACTTAAGCAAAACTTTTGATAACATAGATCTCCTAATACTCCTTAATTAAACATCATGTTTGTCTGATTGTAGTACTTGAATCATCGTGTTTGCCATCCTTATGGTTCGAATCCCGCGGCCTGCTTAATAATAATATGCCGCCCCTTCTCCAATACAAGTCTGACTTCTGGGCTAATCCTCACAATTAGAATGAAGGGAAAAGATATTATTTCTATATAAATTAGTCACTAATATTGTTGATTCTCGCACTGTAAAAAAATAATTACACATTTTAACACAAAAGAACACAATACTGTGTTAATCGAGGTCCATACGAAATCCTGTACATTTTTACACATTTCTCTGTATGTAGCAGTGTGTTAAAGGTTTAACACAATCCACTGTGTTAATATAACAAATGTCATGTGTAACTTTTACATATTTCTGTGTTATTTGTATCATTGAAGGCGTAGGCTTTACACATTATCATGTTAATTTTATTGTATAATAGGTATTGATATGGAAGACTCATCTATCTTTTTAATTTGTTAATTATGTTCCTGTTTACTTTGGAAATTATTTATATATATATATATACAGCTGTTTACAGGCCTTCTAGGCCCAGAGAAATAATTTTTAATAAATATAATTTTTGAAATACTTTTATTTTGACATTGAGAGATTCTGCCTATCGTCGAGAATGCATTAAATATAGTCTGGAATGTTCTATTAAACGGCAGAATATATGTAATAAAAATTATAATTTCAAAAGGAAACAGGAACATAATTAACAAGGTAGGTGAGCTTCCGCATCAATATAAAGAATTTTCTGAATTATGGTGTAACAAAACAAAATATGTATGTATTAAAGTTAACAGTATAATAGTACATATTCTAATAAGGGACTAATAATGTTCTAGTAAATCATAAACAATGAAACAACAAACAAAGATGTATTTAGGCACTACATAATAGGAGTTTACGAAAATTAACTGGTAGTGATCTGAACATATAATTTTCTGTCTCTAAAGTTACAAAAAAGTTACAGATTACATAGTAATCTAAAACGTCAGAGTAAACTGCTAATATTTGTAATAGTTATATTCTAATTAGTTTTAGCTTTATTGCAATTATCAGTAATATTTGTTATAGTTAGGTAAGTGCTTACCATTTTGCTTGATTAAACCTCAATTTAAATTTAAATATTCTCCATTTGAACACAGTGAACGAGAGGTAACTGTACACAACACCGCTGCATGACCAATATGGCGTAGTGACGTGTGTTGGATCAGCTGATATACTGCAGCTGCGCAGTTGTGCTCAACCAGTCAGGAGTGGGGATATAGAACACAATTAAGTTGTGTGCGTGTTAAGTTTACACAAAACGGTGTACTGTTAACACACAACTGGTAAATATTACACAAATTCAGTATATTTTATTATAATACTAGTAATTTTAACACATTTTCTGTAAAATGTACAATAAAGCCATAGTATGTAAAACTATTAACACGGAATTTTTACACATCCTAAATTACACACTGGAAAATCTCGCTTACACAGCAACTTTTTTTACTGTGCATCAATTACGATCTAGGATTCATTTCAAAATTCCTCCTATCTGTATAATATTCCTTTTAGGAATTCTAAAACTAATATGCAAATTACTGCAGAATGATGAAACTGGAAAATCGCTACTGTTCAGACATTGGCTTGATAATACCTTATACTGCTATTAGAAGTATCTTAAAAAAAACACAGGAATCTGAATTGTTAAGTTAGTCATTTACTTTTCTTGGTTAATATATCTTCTTATTTCTGTTACATGTTTTCGTCTCAAAATTTTAGGCATTTTCCAAAATGTAATAATATTTGTTCCATTTCTGTTGTTTCCTTTACCACTTTGCGTTTGTCTATCTTGACAATTTCCTCTTTTTAAGTAATCGTAGAGAAATAATAGCTTTTTGTGCAGTCCTACGTCCAGTGACTTAGTTCTGTCACTCGTTATTAATGATTTGTAGCGCCGTGGTTTTGTCAATCACGCGTTCGGGGTCCACGTACTCCAGTGACGCCCACTGATCGTGTGGAAATCGACATTATAAAGTGCATGTTTGTTAATGATTCCAGCATGTTCAGATTTCAGATATGTCATATCGAGTTACATTTGACTATTTGCCAACCCGCTGAGATCGGGTCGTTGTCTGGTGTTGGCTTGCGTAAATTCTGTAGTGGTTTCCTATAAAGCTGGTTACAGACCATGCGTGGTACTGCGATTCGTGAACAATTCATGTATAGTGTTTAGAGACTAGTGCGTTACACATGGATACAAACATCGCATGCGTACAGTAATAATGTTTATATCCCACTTATTGTGTAAATAACTATTATAATGCAGTAGTGCATATATGGAGAAAATTGGCGGTGTAATGTGTTATACAGATTTAAAAACATTCTTAAATAATTACAACATAGCCTTGTTATAATTACCTTAAAATCCTCTGTATGGAAAAGTTTGCTACATAGGTACTTTTATGTGTTTAGTTACCGGTTTTCCGGTTCTCAATTTAATTTGCCAATTCTTGTTTATGTAGGGAAATATCAGAAGTAGGTACAGTAAGAGGGGACTTGGAAACAGCATAGATTTTCCGAGATTTTGTACAAATATTCTTGAATACGTTTTGCATTTTTATACACCATTTATAATTAAATATCGTACGATCTTAACAAAGTTTGCAAATTTACTAAAAAATACAGAAAATTCCCACTGCACCTACAAATACAGAACAGATTTGTTGGATTGTTGTTCACCTCGACACTCGATTTTTTACAAATTGTCTTATGCAGATTCTGCACTTTTCCTCATTCAAGATAAAACTACAATATCTGTTTTTTAAAAAAAGTCGGTGAGGTTTTTGTTCTTTGAAATCTCTACTTTCTGATGGTGTAAAAAAATATACATTACTATGGTAAATGTTCTCAGAAAATGCTTGGTTTAACTTTTTTCCATAGGACTTGTTCTTTTGCCGAAAATTAAGATAAACAGTCTTTTACCCTTAAAAACTCACCCCCTTCCACTTCCCGACCTCAGATCGCCCGTAAATTATTTTCCCTTTCATTTCTGTTGTATTCTCTTCCTTTTCCAATGGGTTTCATCCTACTATTATTATTTTTTTCACTTTTTACCATTTTCAAAGGCTTCAGCACTGGTCTAATTATATAGAAAACATGATAGAAAAAATAAAGAACACAAAACTTCACATTCCTATTATGCAAGTAATTTTTGTTCATCCCTACAGTAGTACCGAAATCTATCGACAGATGTCAGCCACTAGTAGTTTTAGGACTGTTTTGTCTTTGTAGGTAAAAATGACAGGAATTTTATTTTTTAGGCAGAAGGGCCCCCAGTCCAGATGGAACCCGTAGATCTAAGTGTTAAGACCCCACTAGTGCTACAAGTACCTAAATATCCGCCACAGAGGTTGAGGAACCCTCCGCCTTCGGGAAAGATTCAACAACCACCAGGTGAGTCTTTATCTTTTATATTTTAAAGATGAAGATGAATCTCGCTTAATATGCGAGACACGTCAAAAATCTTTAATTGTTTTTTGTTGCATTTTTGAAGACCTTTATGCTCGTAAAAACAAATTTGAGATCCATGGCCAACTTTATGAGTAATAACAAAAAAACCTGTAAAGTGCCCAAACTTTAAGGCTGTCTAACTTTTTTATTTTAAGAGATAGAGAAAACTTATTGGTAATAAATTTTTATTGCAAAGTTGATACCTTCCACCTGATATAAACAGATATTTGCAATATCGTATGTGGTTCGCTGCGGTCTCTAGGCGGATAAATTTTTTTTTTATTGAAGCAGGCTATGGCCACAAAAAATTGCCTGTTTTTTCGTCTTTCATGCAATATACTACATGTTGCCTTTATCTTTCGTATTTATTACATTTTTTTCAATTTTAGTTTAGTAGTCAATATTTTCATGTTGCCCAAGATAGTGTAGAACCTGTTTTAAAGACGCCAATTGCAAAAAAAATAATGAACAGAACGTACTATTTTTATGCAAAATACAGATTTTCTTATAATATTATTTTATTACATTGTCTCTGTCAAAATAATTTTAAAGACCCAATTGCTTCTAATGTGAAAACCAATAAAATAATATTATAAGAAAATCTGTATTTTGCATAAAAAAGTACATTCTGTGTATTATTTTTTGCAGTTGGCGTCTTTAAAGCAGGTTCTACATTATCTTGAGCAACACGAAAATATTTAGGTACATTTTTTTTAAACTAAAATTGAAAAAAAATGTAATAAATACAAAAGATAAGAGCAACATGTAGTATATTGCATGAACGACGAAAAAACAAGCAATTTTTTGTGGCCATAGCCAGCTTCAATAAAAAAAAAATTTATCCACCTAGAGGGCGCAGCGAACCACATACGATATTTCAAAAATCTGTTTATATCAGGTGGAAGGTATCAATTTTGCAATAAAAATTTATTACCATTAAGTTTTGTCTATCTCTTAAAATAAAAAAGTTAGACAGCCTTAAAGTTTGGCACTTAACAGGTTTCTTTGTTATTATTCATAAAGTTGGCCATGGATCTCAAATTTGTTTTTACGAGCATAAAGGCCTCCAAAAATGCAACAATAAACAATTAAAGATTTTTGACGTGTCTCGCGTATTAAGCGAGATACATGGGAGTGGCCCTCTTATGTGATACAGCCTGTATATGTTCTCTGATACATACATATGACATCATTTATAGGAATTGTAGGAAAATTGATTTGTATTAGTTTAAATACCTTTACATAATAGTAAAAAACTACTATATTTGATTATCATTTCTAATTTCATCCAGTATGGAGTCAGACATAAATTAACTAAATGTTGTCTTAATACCATGTATTACCCATAAAATTAAGTATTCTTTATGTCATTGTTATTACCTGTTAGTAGTTGTTGTAAGTTTCTTATACTCTTATTAATATGGTAAGAAGCTGAACAGTAGAAATATAAGAAATCGAATATAATATTATTTATTTCATTTGTTAAAAATGTTTATTCACCTTGTGCATCTCTGCCATGTTGTTTAAGTATTATAAATTTTTATTGTAGGTATCTTAGGTATGAACGAGAACGTCAAATATTGCGTAATGGAATAAGTAATAAAATACCATGGTCAAAAGAGACACGGAACTTGTGTGCATAATTTAAATTCGATTTTTTAAATGATTTATAAAAATTACAGAATGTCTCTTATAATACCGAGAAAGCTTGATAAATTAGAGAAAGAGTGACGTTCAATAAAATTCATTAAAAAAATAATGCCTCTTAAAGATACCATATTCTTGAAATAGTGTTTTCTATGAAGATAAATGATTTTAAACATTAAATAACTGAACTATCCAGAGTGATCCCGAATAATGTGCAAAATATTGATAGTGGGTATATTGTATGACCGACTTTATGGGGGTCTTTCAAATGTTTTTTTTATAGAAGCCTGTTTAAGGGGGAGGAGTTGTGATGCCTTAATGTCAGAATTCAGAAAATGTCAGAATCTTCTGCAAACAACGATAATATGGAAGATGATAAAAGAATCATCAAAAATCGTTATTCAATTGCCGACAAAATCCAAAGATAAATGAAAAAGCGTATTGCTTATTTAAAGAATAGAGGGACTGTTATCACTGAGGCAGGTCTACTATCCTACTTTGAACAAAAATCCAAAGTATATGAGGAGCTTACGGCAAGGTGCGAGAAAAGTATTTCGTGCTTTGCTGACTGGTGTACGTTGAACAACTTGATTATAAATATTGATAAAACCTGTATTATCTACTTCAGGAATAATTCCGATTTAACTGTTCAATTTTGTGACACTGTTTTGTATTCTTCAGATTGTACAAAATTTTTAGGCATCTGCCTAGATAGTCGACTGAATTGGTCACTGCACATAGACCAACTCACCAAGACCTTAAGCAGAGCATGCTATGCTATCTCTCGCATAAAGAATTCTATGCCACTATGTGCCTTGATGGATGTATATTACAGTATGGTATACAGCCATCTCATATACAATGTTGTTTTATGGGGTAATGCCGTGAGTTCTAATAGAGTTTTTGTGTCTCAAAAACGGATTATCAGAAAAATATATGATCTTGGTCCCAGGGAAACTTGCAGGGACACATTCATTCGGAATAAATTACTAACTTTCCCCTGTATCTTTATATTTAGGTCACTTATATACGTTAGGGAAAATATTAACCGACTAAATATAAATTCCCAATATCATAACTACCATACTCGTCATGGTGCTCTTCTATGTATTCCCGAACATAAAACCACTCGATTTGAGAGGTCTGTAATATACCAAGGTATTAAGTTGTACAATAAGCTTCCCCCTGAATATAGATCAATTAATGCTATTAAATTTTAAAAAAATGTCAAAGACTTTTTGCTTGCCAAGTGTTATTATAGCGTTAACGAGTTTATGAATGACGTAATGTAACAAATGTTTATTTAACGAGCGCTCTGTTGTTTGTCCATTTTTATTTTATGTTTTCTTGTGTGCTTTTGTCTTGTTTTGACTTGTCCTATACATTTTAATGTCTTACTGGATTAAATAAATTATTATTATTATTATTATTATTATTATTATTATTATTATTATTATTATTATTATTATTATTATTATTATTATTATTATTATTATTATTATTATTATTATTATTATTATTATTATTATTATTATTATTATTATTATTATTATTATTATTATTATTATTATTATTATTATCAGAATTCTACGCTGTGGAGTTTTTACTCAATGATAAAAACAACATTGTCAGCGAAAAAGAATATTGACATAAAGAACACGTAAATCTGTAGGACATAGATCCAGGAAGTCTAATGTTTTAAGGAGTTGAGAAATTTTTGAAAGAAGCACATGATAAAACCTACTTGATGACGAAGGTAAAGTGCAATTTTCGCACTTCTCTCCAAATATTGAATCTGTTTCAAAAGTGAACTTAGATATTTATAGAATATTTTCATTAAACCAGGTTAGTAAATTTAGGTAGATTAATTTTTATTTTAGATAATTATTGAATAGAGATTTGTCTGTGGAATTGTTCATTAGCATACCTAGATGTTTGGTATCAGAGAGCATACATATGACTTCATTGATAGGAATTGCAGGAAATTTGATTTATATTAGCTTAAAATACCTTTCTAATACAATAAAAAAATTTTACAAAAGCTAATAATAAAGAATATATGGGTAGATATTGTGGGTGTAATTCAACGATGGTCGGGACTTTAGTCCGCAGAGTAGTTAGTTTCACACAATATTGTTAATACCTAAAAATGTATAGAATAAACAAAACATCAAGAATTTTATTTTTGCACTTACTTTTGTTCTACATGTTTTACTGTTCGACATCAGAAATTTGATCATTTCGTTACGAGAAATACGACAACCTCGATAATTTTTTTTAAGAGATTCTCAACTTGTTCTTGAAACTGGTCTGCTACCGAAGCAATGTCCGATATAATTTAAATAAATAACCAGTGAAAGGCTTAGGATGATCTGGAAAGAAATTATATATAGCTTGTCTCAGGGCAACTCCTGCTTGGTTATGGCATGTGATGAATGGACGAAATATTTATAATGAAACACAAGAACTGAAACTGTATCTAACAGCGCTGTCCGTTCCTCGGGGGCTCGTTGTGGGTGTGTAAGCAGCCGTGACATTCATGGTTAATAAAATCAACTATAAATCTCGGTAAAAAAATAACGGAATTATATCACACATAATTATCTCTGTAATCGTAAAAAATCGAGCCGTTCTCCACGCATTATCCTTGGAGAGGATCCCGGATCGCCTTGCGTGCACTTCCTGATCGGGTTTGTTCCTTTTCACGGACTTAGGCGTATCTCTGCCTAGAGCGTGATTGCTGGTGAAGTCAAATCAATTATATTGCTAGTTTTTTTTTCAAAAACAAGGTATAACTGAACTAAACCTTTACCATCTTTTAGGGGGGCATCCGAAATGGACTTCCACAACTTTTTTCAGTAGGGACAAATTTTCGTAAAATCGTCAAATAAATATTCAAAATAGTTTTGACATAATCTTCGATTGCATTTGCTAATCTGATCGCTATTTAAATAACTTTAACTAAGTTCCCTATGTTGTTGCTATGGAGCAGTTGTTATGGTACGATGTTTATAAACTAAACAAACATTTAAAAAAAAAATGAAATCTGTGAGCGTTTGTTAAACATTAAACCTCAAATGCGTGATGGTCTGAACTCCAAAATTAAAACGAATGAAATTTTATTGACAAACATAGTGATAAAACTTCCAAATTCAGCACGCTTCTTGAAAATGTATATGTTTTAATAGCAAAGTTGCTCAAATATTTACATTTACATCTACTATTAAATATCAAAAAGTTAATTTTACAACAAAGTAGCTACTTTGAGCGGTAACGTAATAGTTACTTTTTGAAGGATCCAGTCTCGTTTAGTGTTACTTCTGCTAGTTGGAAAGTGGCGCCCTTTACTAGTGACCTCAAAATTAGAAACAAATTTGAATTTCTCGTCCACAAAAACCTCTGATATCCAAAATCTACCCAAATGTTTGGATTTTTAAAAAAATATTTGCAAATATCGGCAATAGAATGTTAACTTTGACACTCTGTATCTTTTTAATGATCAATTTTATTAAGGCAAGTAGGCGACAGTATTTAACAAATGGACGAAGAAACGTTCCTAAATCCAACCCTCTACACCCACCACCCCGTCCGCGGCAAACGTTCGATAGTCCTCGCGTGCGCCTGTTCTAATATAGTTTTCGCAGCGTGAGGCCGCCTCGCGAGATTTGTGACTGGGTAATCTATTTGGCTCGACTATTATTTACGGATTAACGACCAGGCTAGGAACAATGTTCGTTTGGGCCATTACTCACGACCGGAGCGGCCGCGTAACTCCGGTAGCGGCGAACGCGGCGAGAAGTTGGCGGCGTTCCCACGGTATTGAACTAGCGGAGAGGCGCGAGGCGGGTCGCCGGCACTGCACTCTCCTGCTATATCGACGGTAAAACAGACGCTCTAGAGGAAAACGCAGCCGTCAACAGGAATTTTCTAAGTTAAAAAATAGCGAGTTTATTAAAAATTTACGTCTTTGGATTTTACTAGTTTAGTATACAGGGTTAACTATGACTAAGTACACGTGCTCAGGGAGGCCTAAAAGACAATAAAAAATTTATATCTGAATTCTAGCTCGATGTTTAAAAAATGGGGCAAAAACCCCCTTTTCCTACGAAAAGTCGGCGCCTATGACAATCATTCATCGTCCGAGTTGGCTAGATATGTCAACTACCGTGCAGTCGTTTTTTGCAGCGTTGTCAAGTGTAGAAACGACAAAAATAAACATTTTTGTTAATAATAATGCCTAAGTACCTGATAGATATCAGTTAATCCGGTTAGCTGCAATATTTTGTATTCGTTCTTCGTTCTTTCGTTGCACACTGCCAAAACAATATTTTCACTCCGCGCAGATTCATTATAATTATCCACTACCATTCCCCACTTACTCTTTACTTTATTTAATTACTATAAATAAAATTAGTCACCACTGTTCTAAAATAACATAACCTAGAATATTGCATTGCTAGTTTCATACTCTGCAAACCTCAAAGATCATGGCGAAGCTAAGTTATATCTAAGGGTCTATGTTATAGTTTAAAATAGTACTAATTATTTTATGCAAACATCGTCGATTACTGTTAATATTGTTGCTATTATTATTAACAGGATTTAATTCTCGAACAACACAAGAAGTTTAAAAATTTATCGGGGTGAAGTGCACCTTGCACTAGTGGCCTACAGATGTCAAAAAATATTACATACGGTACTCTCATTAGTTTTAAATGATTTTTCAGTACTTGCTTTTTGCAAATGTTATGTTTCGCATATTATTTGTGTATTTACAAATATGTCGTATTCTAATGCCTAGATGACGGATAAGGTGCTGATTTATGGGAGTGTGACAAGTGCATATACCACAAGATATTGTGGCAGCGTAATACCAAAGACGTTTTCCGAGTACACACAATATTATGCTGAATATTTTTTGAACCACATTGGACAAATGTTCATAAATGCCTTGGCGGTAAACGTGTGGCAGTGTTTTTATGTATTTGTGTACATTTGCGTGTATTTTTTGTTATCCTTTGTGGTTTTTCTCGACGTAGATAATGCACTTGATCATGACCGCCGGGCCAAGTAGGTACCTCATTTTAAACAAGAAGAACGGTCGAGGCAAGGAGAGCTCCCTAGCAAGCACAAAAATCTTTGCAATGACAAGTTTTAATTTAAACAAGTAAGAAAACAGAAAATGCAATACATTGCCAAAACTACTACAAACACTTTAAAGCTACTGTCACTTCTAAGTAATATGTAAGAGACATGGCTTGGTTGCCGTTACCTTTAATGTCCAGTTGGGCAACTTTAAGGCGCGTCTGCTTAGTTTTTATAACGTTCTAGACATCAAACCGCCCCATCAAAAATTGCAAAACCATGAAGTGATTTTCAATGGTGAGGATTACGTACTTACCCTGAAGTAAGAAAATAGGACTACAGGGTCGAAATTCCCACAGAACAACAAAATATTGCTAGAAATTTTCGAGTTTGACAGTTGATAAATTTTTAAAAGCTGTATTCAAGTAGGTATCTACTATTGGTCTTACATAGATGGTTCTGGACTCAAATTGTAGCAAATTTTGCTTTCAGACGTTACACTAATTTCAAGCTATTAGATTTATAGGAATAAGGCCTCGTCCTCATGGACGCGAAATTCCCGATAATACGCGCGAATTACTTAAAGGCGGAAAAGTCTCAACTTTTAGTGAATTTTGCCAACTTCAATATATTCTACCATTTTCATCATACAATTGCCATTAACTATCATGGTAGATTTTCAGACGCTCAAGTTAAACTTACTAACCCCACATAATGATGAAAGTAGCGATAATATTTCGGTTTTGACAAATTCGCAAAAAGTTTTCACTTTCCCGCCATTAACAATTTAAATCATAATCTGCAAAATTCACGAAAATTTTTGCCTGTACCAGAAAAAGAGATATAGTCGAGGCAATGAAGTATTATGATAGGAAATCTTTTAGGCTAGGACGTATCGGAATGCGGTTTTTCGCATTCGCTTGCAAAAATTATTTATATCATTCGTACCTACTTTGTTCCTATTACAAACCGGAAGTTGCATTGCTGCAGCCAAAAATGCATGCAAAAAATGCATCTTTTGAGAGGCCTTTTGGCAAATTTAATAACTTCGTAAATAAGAGTCAGAATTGACTCAAGTCGGGTACCCGGGGGTTTTCGAGGTCGCTGATCACGATTATGATGTTCAAATTGACCCCCCGAATACCTGGAGCTCAGGAACGCCGACGAACGTCATCTCCGGGGACTATCCCGAACTTTATGCGAGAGAGGCGAGAAACTGGGCACTCAGGGGTTTTTGGGTCGCTGAATTCGAATATACCATCGGCGAACACCCCACGGACACCTGGTGGGCCCCAACCTGGACGCGGACGTCATCTTTGAGAATTTTTCTGGAAATATCGACAATAACGAACCGAAAATCGTTATGGGGGCTTTTTGTGTGCGCTGAATCCGAATTGTATGTTAAAAACGACCACCCGAACACCTGGTGCGCCCTAACCTGGCCCTGAACGTCATCCCCGAGGGTTTTCCAGACATAATTGAAAAAAACCACCCGAAAATCGTTATGGGGGGTTTTTTGACTCGCTGAAATCAAATATGACACCGGCCAACACCCCACGGACATCTGGTGCACTCTTACCTGGCTCTGAACGTCATCCCCGAGGGGTTTCCAGACACAATTGAAAAAGACCAACCAACCAATGGTTCGAGAGAAAGAGAATTGTGAACTGTAAAGCCATTCTACAAGAAAATTGAGCATTGGGTCAAGAAAATTGACTCAAGAAAAACTTTTGGACTTTAAGGCGAATTCTTTAAAACATTAAGACACAACATAGCAGTTTGGAATAATGGAGTGCGTTTGGAGGTTATTTTTTCGTTTCCGGTGTTGCTTAAAGTTTCTGAATTCAAAAACATTTATAAATTTGGAAAAGCTGTATTTCAGATACTATTGGATTTACAGAGACGGTTCTGCCCTCAAATTGTAGCAAATTTCTCTTTTAGATGTTGGCTGCATTGCGGTACGTTCAGAAGAAAGGGAATCGTGAACTGTAAAGCCATTCTTGAAATTGAGGATTCGGTCATGACATTTAACTAGAATATTGACTCAAGGAATACTTTTGGACTTTCAGACGGGTTCTATAAAAGATTAACGCACAGAACAGCAGTTTGGAAGAAAGGATTGCGTTGGGAGGTTATTTTTTTCGTTTCCGGCAGCAGCGCCGGCTATTAATAGCTGTCAATTCCGGCGAGGGCCATTACTTATAAAACGCTCGCCGAGTAAGGTAGGGCCGACTTGCCAGGCGGTGTATGCGGGCCTATTGTTTATTTATTGGTACAATAGTATCCGCGGTTAGAATAATTCCGTACCCACGCCGGAGCCGTCTAAAATGGAAATAGCCTTAAAAATAGCGACGCCGGTAAAAAATGGGCCTCGCTTTGCTGAAACTGGAACGTGTTACGGCCGGTTTTCCTAATCTGTGCAAGGTCTCGCATACATCATAATGATTACTGTATACGATATTTTTTATTGATGTCCTAAATTAGGATTTATTTAATTTCTTAATTTTCGTAGTATGTACTACGCTGTAAAAAATAATAACACATTTTAACACAAAATAACACAATACAGTGCTAATCCAGGTCCACACGAGATTGTGTATATTTTTACACATTTCTCTGTATACAGTGCTTTCAAAAAGTAACGAATAAATTCATTATTTTTGAAATAGCGAAGTTTTCGAAAAAATCCCCTGGCACGTCGAATATGTTTTTAAAAAAGGCACTTTTTGACATACGACCTATATTTGTGATCGTTGGTCGAGATATGACGTCATCGACAATTTTTTTTAAATAGCAACCCCCAATTTTGACCATGCCATTTGAAAGAGCGTGCTATTCTACATACATACATCATGAAAAATTATGGTGTTACATAACAAAAATTTTAAGAAAATAGTGTTTGAAGATTTTAAAATTTAATTTTCACAATACTGTACACCTCCCCATTATGCAACACCTGTCCGTGCTTATTTAGATGAGCTGTTCCCGAATCGTTGGATAGGGAGAAGGGGGCCGATTGAGTGGCCAGCCAGATCACCTGATTTGACACTCCTAGATTTTTTCTTGTGGGGATACTTAAAAAGCAAAGTATACGTTACTAGACCGGTTAATTTAGAAGATTTAAAAGCAAGAATTCGTCACGAGATACATCGTATACCTCTTGAAATTATTGATTATGTCCAAAAAGAATTTATTAATCGTCTTGGCTACTGTCAGGCAGCCAACGGTGCACAATTTGAGCATTTAATTTAGTCGATTTTTTACATAATCATTATCATTTTCAGTATTGTGAAAATTAAATTTTGAAATATTCAAACATTATTCTCTTGAAATTTTCGTCATGTAACATCATAATTTTTCATAATGTATGTATGTAGAATGAGACGCTCTTTCAAATGGCATGGTCAAAATTGGCACAATAGGCGAACAGACATTTCCACACACATGAATTGAATGAAGTGGTGACCTAGGTTATTGCATTATAAGTAGCTAAACAAAGTCAGCCTAAATTTCACATAAAAATTGTTGATTTATTTTCTGCAGTACATGGCACTTTACACTAGTAGTTGCTTAATAAAAATTATTTATTTCCATATTCTCAATAACTCTTTTGAAGGGACGCACTTATTTCAGATATACCCTGTGTGTTATACTGTTTCATTTGTATACAGTATGCACCAAAAGTATGGAATAAATTCAATAAAAACGAAACAAATATTTTTTGGGAAAAATCCTCGAACAGGTCGATTTTTAATTTAAAAAATACATATTGTAGCGTAAAATGCGATTTTCAAATGTCATTTGTTTTCGAGTAATGACGTCATTTTAAATGGCAACACCATATTTTTTTCCTTGATTCTGAAAGATCGTTTAATTCTCTATCAGACAGTACTAAAATTTTGCCCTCTTACATAGGAAAGTTTTCGAGTAAATGACGATTGAATGTTAGAAAACGTAAATTTTATCCATAAAAAAGTAACAATTCTGAGGTATGTAAAATAAAATACAATTGATTAAATTTTATACTTAAATTAAATGTTCGAATTGCCATCCACCAACTTCTTGACAATGCGCAAGTCTGTGAAGAAATTCTTCTTGCACATTATGAATGATTTCTGGGGTAACTCTGCGTATTTCGTCCCGAATGCGATTTTGAAGTTCTTCTAAATTACGTGGTTTATTAATGTACACTTTTGACTTCAAGTATCCCCATAAAAAATAGTCAAGAGGTGTAAGATCTGGCGATCTTGCAGGCCATTCTATCGGCCCGCGTCTGACAATCCACCTCCCAGGAAAACAGCTGTCCAAAAAATCTCGTACAGGGTGCGCATAGTGCGGAGGTGCACCGTCTTGCTGAAACCATATGGTATCGTCAGGGATGTCAGGGTCATTATCGTTAGGAAAAATTACTGCAAGGGCTGGAACAAGGTCATTTTCTAGAAACTCTAAATATCTTTGTCCTGTAAGGGTTCCTTCAAAGAAGAAAGGCCCTACTATTCTGTCGTCAACTATTCCAGCCCACACATTTAATTTCAGAGGGTGTTGGGTATGTGCCTCTGCCATCCAATGAGGATTTTCCCGACTCCAATATCTGCAAGTTTGACGGTTTGCTGTACCATTCAGACAAAATGTGGCCTCATCTGAAAAAAGTATTTGCCGGTGTAAATTTCTATTTCCTTGACATAAATCCATTAGAATTTCGCAAAAGTGTAAGCGGCGATCGGGATCATCTTCATTGAGTTCCTGCACAAGTTGAATTTTGTAGGGATGATATTTTTCCTTCCTCAAGATACGTAGCAATGTGCTCTGACTAGTGTCATTGTTTAATGCAACCAATCGTGAAGAATTATGAGGATTATCCACCATACTTATCAAAATGTTCTGTTTCTGATTTTCATTAATGCTTGGACGTCCAGGTTTTGGAATATTTACAACATTGCCAGTTTCTCTAAATTTAGACTCTACCTTACTGACTGTTGATTGGCTGATAGGGCGATCCGGATATTTTTCATTAAATAAATCGCAAACTTCCTGCTGAGTTCTAGTCATATTCCCGCATCCGATAAGAATTAAAATTTCATTTCAACAGTTAAATGTGCCATAATACTTTAAATTGAATAATAATTTCTATGTCGCTTACAATACTTATTAGAAAGTCGGTGTGACTTTCCTATGTAAGAGGGCAAAATTTTAGTATTGTCTGATAGAGAATTAAACGATCTTTCAGAATCAAGGAAAAAAGTATGGTGTTGCCATTTAAAAAAAATCGATGACGTCATTACTCGAAAACAAATGACATTTGAAAATCACATTTTACGCTAAAATATGTATTTTTTAAATTAAAAATCGACCTGTTCGAGGATTTTTTCCAAAAAATAATTGTTTCGTTTTTATTGAATTTATTCCATACTTTTGGCTCATACTATATAAATAGGCATCTGTTAACATTATAATCACCTTGAATAATCTTCTTTATATAGTGTATTTAAAATTCCTTATGCCAGTGTCAATAAGTAAGAAAGAAAACTTTTAAATTTTGGAAATCAATCGTCAAATTATTTATATATATAGCTAATGTTATTTATTTTGTTTTCTAGAAAGTTTAATAAAGTCTCATTGAAAGGTTTACAGTGTAACGCGTACGTATAATAACACAATTAACAGCGTCTGATTTACACCTAGCGATTTACATTGTAAGTTATTGACTTTTATTAAATGTTAGCACGGCACTTTATTAATTAGAAAGGTACGGGTACAGCTAAATCTTAATTTATTGTCAATAATGGAGGATGGTTTATTAATTGTTTATACCTTTTATGGCACTTTACTTGTTTAATGATAGATAAATTAGAGCTAAATCGGTCTATTATTAATTAAACAGTGCAGTATTTAATTATTGACATAAAACGTTTCAAAAGCGTCGCTTTATTGAGGTCTATCTTTTATCTCGACTTTTCGAATATAAATTTTTATTATCTTATGAATTTATTCCTGATTTAATTAAGAATAAGATTAGAATGTTGCTTTTGTCTGTCAAATAGTCTCTATTCTCCTTTCTTATTAAATTCCTTGTCATACTTTTCTGTTCCACTTTACTATGTTTCAGTGTAATGACAATAAGCCCAAATGATCGATGGTATAAAGCCGACGCGCTGAATGTGACGTCACATTCAGTCGTTTCAATGTAAAAATAGTATTGATTGGTATATATTCATACTTATAAACCAAAGCTCTAAAATTTGGAATTCTATGATCTTTTCGTGCACAATAACGTGAATAGAAACGTTCCCATTACGTGCCTACGCCGAAAATGGAAAATAACTTTTTAGTGATGGCTACGTTCCAATGACATTTCCGGAGCTTGTGCGGCCACGTTCCAGCAACGTGGTTCAATGACAGGATGTCACTTTTTGTCATTGTCGATATTTAACTTCAAATAATTTTAATTTTTATAATAATTTTTATAGTTAGATATTTGATTCAACTTAAAGGAGACCACCTGAAGAAGCAATCCTAAAAATGCAGAAATAGGTCAGATCTCATCTATTGTGGTTGAATTTGTCGTGTTCCCACTGCCAAAAAGTAAAGTTAGATATTTATAGAATGTTTTATTAGAAGATTAGTAAATTATATTATTTTCTTTAGATGATTATTGAATAGAGCTTTGTCTGTGGAATTGTTCATTAGCATACCTAGATGTTTGGTATTAGAGAATATACATATGACTTCATTGATAGGAATTGTAGGAGATTTGATTTATATTAGCTTAAAATACCTTTCTAAAACAGTAAAAAATGTTACAAAAGCTAATAATAAGGAATATATAAGTAGATATTGTGGGTGTAATTCAACGCAGGTCTTTTGTCCACTGAATAGTTAGTTCCACACAATATTATTAATACCTAAAAATATATAAAAAGAACTTCCAATATGTAACTTTCAAATAATACTTACTACAAAGTATAACGAAGCAATAGCGTTATTTTAAAGTGGCATTAAAGTTGTGACTACCAAAGTTCAAGTTCTCACTGCCACTTAGTAACATTTTTCCTATTGTTCATTTTGAACGCCATACCCCCGATGAGATTTTGATTGATTGTTAAAGTGATTTCATCGATTTCAGTAAAAAAACATTGGAATGGCATCCATGGCGCAAACAATATTTTTGTACCTGTCTAGTTAAAAATACTTAGTCACTTTTGGATTGTGTATCATAAGAAAAACATGTCGCAGCAATGATAATGTATGTTGGTTTATACGCGTGTGTAGAAGTAATTACATAAAATTTATTAAATTAATTACCTGTTATTGCAGTAGGTATGTAATTTTCATGTCATTTTCAAGTCATTTTGACGTGAAAATAGTTGATTGATAGAGACAAATAATCAATTACACGTATATGCAAAACAAAGGATTCAACCTTGATGCTACAATTTCTTAACAAAAATGGTTCAGTTTTGGTATTTTCTTAAAGTAATGAAAGTGAACATTTGTTACATATATAGGATAATCTGCATAAGAATCGATATAGAGTTGCATGTAAAAGGTCCCAAAATATTTCGAAAAAAAATTGTATCTCTGAAATACTTTAACTTAGACTAACACTAACCAAGTTCGCTACATCATTTAGGTTTATTATTGGTCTTCTTTGACTATGAGCCCAAGTAAATAGAAACACTACAAGGTGTTCGTTGTGGATGAGTCACCCCTAAAATTAAGCCAAACTTTTTTTGATTGATCGAATTTAAAAAGAATGATAATATCTCGTGCATAATTTAATTTGAAACACTCTGTTGTTAAATTTTAAAAAACTTTAAGGTTTTCAAGAAATTAAACAAGACTTTAATAGTGTTCATTAGAAGAAATCAAAAAGTTACTAGTAGGCTTTGTCTTTAAAGTTTGACAGCTGGTACTAAAACTATTTTATTTCTGCTACTGTTTGTGTTTTAACATACCTGGAAAATTTACATTCAGCGAACAATAACGGGCTCGAAAGAAAGGAAAGTTGTTCAGTAATATCCGATGAGTAAGTACTACTCTACTACTACTACTACTACTCGAGAAACTGGATTATCTAGAACTTCTGTACACAGAATTCATAAACGTAATCTGCTACATCCATGTCACATTCAAAAAGTGCAAGAGCTATTGTCACTTTTTGGAAGTTTATCTTGCATCAGGATATTAATTTTCACAAAAAAATTTCACTCGTAGAGGAATTTCAATTGTTCACAGCTTTATTCAATAAATCCTAGAAATTTTCAACGCGATTTAAGATAAATCTTTGGACCGGTATTATTGATCATCAACATTGATCATCATCATTTGATTGGGCCAATTATTTTAACAAATCGGTTAAATGGCGAAAAGTATTAGAAATTTCTGAAATTTCTTTAATATCAAATTTTTACATGTGTGACCGTCTGCCCCCGCTTTAAGCCACGGGATCGTTCTGGTAGACAGGACTTATTTAAAGGCTCTCTTCTAATAAACTTTTATTAGAGATTTTTTTTTGTATTACTTTCCGTTTAAAAGTTGTATGCAATATCGTCCTAAGGAGTCTCAAATGAAATACCACCTAAAAATCATATTAGCGGTGGAAGGATCAAGTAGTCCTTGGAAAATAATTGTCAAAGGTATAACTTACAAAAATGTTTTATCATTCATAGAAAACTGATATGTTAGCAACATATGAACTTTATGGCGAGTCACAAACAAATTCAAGACGAGCTGTGGAGTTATATCGAGAAAGGTATCCAGAGCGCCTCATTTCTGATCATAGAATACAAGATTGGCGACTTTGCGACGAAATGAAGATGCACTTTCTGTTCGGAAGGATCAAATAATTGACCGAGGAGTAAGAAAAATATTAATACAGCTAGACTGTTACAGTATTTTGAACAAACTCCACAAAATTCTATACCGCAGGCTAGTCGGGAACACTGAAATGTAATTTTATATGATGACTGGAATGCTCGAAAAGCTGCGTGAATGGGATTACTCATGATCAGCGCCATATTTGTTTTGTGCCTCCTAGCAATGGCGGAGCAATAGAGATTTAGCTGATTGTGAATTGAAATGAAATTGAATTCTGGATATGAAGAATTATTTGGTGCTATATGCTGGTTAATTTTACAGTCCCTTATAAAACATGACATGTTCCAACAATAACACCTACAAAAACCACAACGAGATACAAGATAAAATAATGTACTGGTTAACTACACTGTACGGCAATGATGTGTTTGCAAACAAAATAATGGGAAATTAAGAACACAATTCATATGGTACGTGCAGATGTTTGTCTCTCTCGCACCCACATACATAACCAATGAAGTATTTCTTTGCTGAGATTCATGTGCCTCCTTTTGTCTGCTCCTAGATTTGTCACTTTGTATGGATGTGCAGTGGAACTAAGAGCATTCCACATCGTACATTTCAGTGGCCGGGAATTAAATTTGGATAAATTAACCGTTCAACGAATTGGTATCATGTCAACAAAATTCACAATTTTGAGTATTTGCCTTAGTATCATATTTAAAACAGACTTAATTGTATAGCTCAAATTGTAGTAAATGTAGAAACTGTTGATCAGAACCTTTTTCGGCACTTTTTTTGGACGGACGAAAGTCGGTTTGTCAGTAATGGTTTACCAAACAGACGCAACGAACACTGCTGGTCCATTGAAAATTCCCTACACTGTGAATCTAGTCCAGAACCAAGGCCATTTTAGAGTAGATGTATCTATGGTGCGGTTAAGCAGCGTGAGTTACCTAAATTTCCTACAAGAAGAACTTTCTGCACTTCTGGAGAATGTGTCTTTGCAGCTAAGGAGAAACCTTCAGTAAGACAGAGCTCCACCCCACAAGGCCAGTATTGTGCAGAAAGATTTGGACAACATTTTCCCAGGAAAATGGATTGGGATTAATGGACGTTTTCAGTGGCCCAGAAAGTCGCCAGATTTAACACCCCTCGATTTTTTACAGGGAGTTTTAAAAAATAAGGTTTAAAAACACCTTCGCGAAATATTAATCATTTGAAAGAAAAAATCACAAACGCTTGTAATGAGTTAAGCCGCGAAATGTTAATAAACGCAGCCCACAAAGAAGTCAGGCGAAGATTGGATATGTGTGTTGAAATGAGTGGGGGTCATATAAAGAAAATACATTGTAATATGTATGTAGTATGAGGGCGTATGCCTCATTTTTTAAATTTAGTTATTGTTATCCTTTTATTTATTCTTAATGACATGTATGCTCTTTAAACAACGAACATTTAATTATTTTCCAATGACTTCTTGATCTTTCGAGTTTGAAACGGTGTACAAGTGCTCTACGTCGCTAGGAAATCACTCCTCAAACGATCCTTCTCCAATTTTTTATGTAACCAGCTCTCCATCTAGAACCTTGTGTACTATTCGGTTGCGGATACCGTCTCCAATATTCCGTGACGCGTCGATTTATTATCATGCGGCGGCACTAACTCCTCCGTGCTCGCGTATGCGCGTATGCATATTTACGGCGTAATGCGCCATGAAGGCGATTCCGGCTTGATCTATCACGCGGCTTACGACGACCGCTGCGAAAACTTAATTAAAATATGAATTACGCCTCCTCCTCGGCGGTTGTTTGTCAGTTTTCGCGACGAGGCGATAGTTATTCGTAGAATAATTCAGTTAAATGCAACTGATTTGTGACATTTCTACTTCAGTTCTTAAAACACTAAGATTTTACTGCCGAAAGAAATTTGTAGTTCAGTTTCATTTTTTAATATACAGGATGATTCAGTCATAATGTCATTAATTTTAACCGCCTATTTGAAAGACCTAATAAAAACTTAAAAAAAAAAATTTACTTGACCTTTTAAAAGATAAACAATCACTCAATAACAATCGGTAACACGACGTTCCTGGTATGGTACAAATTTTCTGATGACGCGTACGAGTGTTGAAGTCCAGCAACGTTGCCACTCGGGACCAGATACATATAATAATATCATGTTCGGTACTGAAGTAATAGATTTTTTTTCTAATGACAAACTTCTTATTTGTAATCTAAAATCTATGCATTTTGTATATTCGTTCAGGTATCTTTAAAAATTGTTGCATTTTTAACGTATTCATTAAGCGTTTTGTTAAGCTCTGATGTAAAATTCATTCATCGTGCCTTCGTTTAAAAACATGCCATATTCCCAAATAATGCAAATCGCATTTGATTATGAATATGAATCAGAATCAGATCCATTACTCATGATCAGTAGATACAGAATAACACAGACGCACATGGAAAACATACACGCAAATATCTATGAAAATGTCTTTTGCAAATTTTCCACGGCTCTGTTCAGTAAAAGATAACCGCGGTATTTCACTACTTCACATTACCCAACTTGAAATATAATTTTATTTAAGCAAATAGCAAATTTTATTGATAATTATAAACTATACTAGCAGCACAAACACGCAAAATTCACCAAAGTCTACCAAGCGAAAATGATGACTGATGGATGAAGAAATGAGAGAAGTTGGGCCGCGTGCATCTGTTCCAGATGTAGTTCGACAGCGGGCTCTCCTGTTTAGGAAAACGGACCCGAACGATGTTCGACTTATTCTGCCGGTAACGTATTAAACCGGAACTTGAACTGCCAACTTTTTAGCTATGTCGAGTGTGCCGAGTACTGCGGTTGGCATTTATTATAAGATTTGTATCAAGAAGAAGTAAGTAACAATAAAATAAAAATCATTTAACATCTCTATGGAAGCAAATAAACAAATTTTAAACTATCAAACTTGACATACTTTTAATATTTTTACTACTATTTTCAGAACGAAAACAGAGAGTTTTTCGAAACGTCAATAATACGGAAGTGCGCGATAGTGATGTGATTTTTGTTATTTTTTACTTATCTGTTTTTTTCAGTGTGAGATTTTTTGGTTAGGCAAACTTAGTTTCAAAAATAACCCTTGACTGATCCGTTTGGCGCAACGGCTTATTTAATTAATCTTTATTTTTTCAAAAGTGTGGCAAAAACCCAATAAAATTAAAGAAAAATTATTATAAAATTCTCGCGATTTCCCATTGATTACACCGTGTGTCTATAACAATGCAAATTTAATTATTCTTTGTTTCCGTTATCATTTAGCGGTTCTACAGCTCTGCAGCACTTGTCATTGAGCAGACGTTAAAACAAAGTTATTGACCTAAATATGGGGTTAAATATGATTATTTTCCATTTGCCGCATTATGCATGGAAAGAGAAAAAAATAACGATTTTAATTGGTCCTTGACCACCTATGGTTTGTATATAAAAAACACACCTTTAGGTTATAATTCAAAAATTAATAAAGTTAGGAAAAAATCAGGTACGCCACTGGACTCTACTAAAAAAAATTACTCAAGAATATATTAATTATTTTTTTCTAACTTTACAACAACCAAGTTACAGACATGTATCGAAAAGTGCAAAATTTGAAATTTTGTTTTTTACTCGAAAACAAGACGACAGGTCATTCTGGTTTTGACCATTAATTTTCTCTTAAAAAAAGAGTGGGAGGGGGGTCATTTTTTTCTATCTCTTATAGTTAACGAGATAGCCTATAAAAATATCAAAATTTGCATACTCTGTACAGTCAAAAAATGTTCACCCTGTATACGATTGTGCGAACGATGTAAACATTTTATTTAAAAGGAAGGTTAAAATTTAATAGATATAAATTAATAAAAACAATCATACCACTACTGTAGATTATACATTTTTGCTCTTAGTTTATATGGAAGTAGTTGCGTTGAAATTACTAACCATAATTAAGAAAAAATATCTTAAAAAATTTTTTCACACTCATTTGTTATATGTTTCAGATTATAACCATTATAGTATACTGACTTTGCATATTTCAACGTATATAGTCGAGGCAATGAAGCATTATGATAGGAAATCATTTAGGATAGGACGCATCGGAATGCGGTTTTTCGCATTCGCTTGAAAAAATTATTTATATCATTCGTACCTACTTTGTACCTATTACAAACCGGAAGTTGCATTGCTGCAGCCAAAAATGCATGCAAAAAATGCATCTTTTGAGAGACCTTTTGGCAAATTTAATAACTTCGTAAATAAGAGTCAGAATTGGCTCAAGTCGGGTACTCGGGGGTTTTCGAGGTCGCTGATCACGATTATGATGTTCAAATTGACCCCCCGAATACTTGGAGCTCAGGAACGCCGACGACTATCCCGAACTTTATGCGAGAGAGGAGAGAAACTGGGTACCCGTGGGTTTTTTGGGCCGCTGAATTCGAATATACCATCGGCGAACACCCCACGGACACCTGGTGGGCCCCAACCTGGACGCGGACGTCATCTTCGAGAATTTTTCTGGAAATATCGACAATAACGAACCGAAAATCGTTATGGGGGCTTTTTGTATGCGCTGAATCCGAATTTTATGTTGAAAACGACCACCCGAACACCTGGTGCGCCCTAACCTGGCCCTGAACGTCATCCCCGAGGGTTTTCCAGACATAATTGAAAAAAACCACCCGAAAATCGTTATGGGGGGTTTTTTGGCTCGCTGAAATCAAATATGGCACCGGCCAACACCCCACAGACACCTGGTGTACCCTAACCTGGCTCTGAACGTCATCCCCGAGGGGTTTCCAGACACAATTGAAAAAGACCAACCAAAAATCGTTACTGGGGGTTTTTTGGGTCGCTGAATTCAAATATAGCACCGACGCACACCCCACAGACACCTGGTGCGTCCTACCCTGGGGCTGAACTGCCAACATTATATTCTGGAGCAAACATATTTAATGAGATTGTTACAGATAAAGAAAGCACTTCCTCATAACACAATCATTGGTTTTTTTCCATATAAATAGAGATAGATTAGAGGCAAATTAAAAACTGTCTATTTCTATAATTCCTGGGAACGCCTTGCTTCCGTTTGCCTTGTTAATAATTATCAGACAGTAATTACATACCTGTTAACATTTCTAACTAGTTTTTGCCCATATGAGAAGTCACATGGTGGAAAGTATAAGTATGGAAACTTCCTTCAAAAGTTTAACACATTCTAAATATGTTTAATCAGTTTCAAACAATATGTCACAAATATATAAAAAAAACTAAAATGAAAAATTCAGTTTTTGTAGAATATACAAGTGTATTTTTAAATCATTTTCGAACTGATCTTTTTGATTTTATTTTTACAAAACTGTGTTTGTAAGAATCCCCTGTACATTCAAAAATTTTTTTTACCCTGTATTACTGAGAAAAGAATAACTTTTAATTTGTATTTTACTTATTTCATTTATTACTTAAATAACACTTTTATATTATTAAAGAAAATATTTCTTATCTCTGTACTAACCTTGATATTACGATATTTCGAAATTTACGTCCAAATTTTTTTTACGGATTTAATTGCTTGAACGAAACTTTGCCTCATTTTAAACCAGCTGATTCATTAAAAAAAAATACCTAAAAATTACATATCGTGCCAATTAAATCTAATGCAACTAATTAATTTAGATTAATATCAGTGAAATCGGTAGTCTTACATTTTTGCCATATTAAATTTTTAAAATTATATGCAACACTGCACCGTTAATACGCAAGGTCAGTGTCAGGTTAAGTGATTTCTACGCTGATTAGTGCATATTAATTAAAAATTGATATTGTCTAATAGCGTTTCAGTTACATAAAGCAAAGAGTATGTCTTTAATTAGATATGCGTACCTGCAGCAGGTCTAAACAGGTAAATAATAGTTCAGAGGTATGAGAGGTGTGGCGTAGCCGTATTTGATTTACAATTACCTTACTAATTGACTTAAAGTACTAATTAAATTTCTTGTGGAACGTCTAACAGAGCACATTTGAATATACAGGGTGTCCCTAAAAGGTTGGGACAGCGTTTCGCCACATACAGTATAGCTGAAAATAAGTCACTTTAACTAAACTTGCCTTAGTCCAAAAGTTGATAATCACGGAGCTATAGGGTGTCAAAGGTTAAAAGATAAATCGCGTTTTCTTTAATAACTTTCGACTGTTTCACGTTAATTTCACGAAATTTTGTATCCAGGGGTTTCTTGGGATATCAAATTCAATTTTATTGCCCATTTTGGTATATATTCTAGAGGACGCCACCGGCACACTGTATATAATTTTGAACTACAAAAATCTCTTCCCCAGTCTTTTATAGTTAAGAAAGGTTACCTTATTGAAGTCGCTTGGAGTAACGGTTTCCGAGAAAAACACATCTAAATCTATTGTTTGCAGTGATCTTAATGCTAAAAAAATAATAAGTAAACGTCAAACATAAATAATTAAAGTAAATGCTCGAAATGGCCATCATTTTCTTGTATGCAGAGATTTATTCTTCGTACAAAGTTTATTTGTACTGTGCGTAGCATGTCTTCATTCGTAGCGATATCTTGAGCAGCGGCACGAATTCGTCCTCTTAGTTCATTTTCATTATTTATAACGACAGAATAGACCTTGTTCTTAAGTGTTCCCCACACAAATGTTAATAGAATCAAATCTAACAGGTCCTATTGTTTAATTACAGAGAGCTATTTGTACTTTCTTCAAGAAAAATTACTTGTTGCTTGAGGATAAATGGATAATTTTGAATTCTGTAGATAAATAATAAGTCGTCAGCTTTAGATGTGTTTTTCTCGGAAACTGTTGCTCCAAGCGACTTCAATAAAGTAACGTTTCTTAACTATAAAAGACTGGGGAAGAGATTTTTCTAGTCCAAAATAATATACAGTGCGGAACAAATAAGTTGTAACGGTTTAAATGGTTCGAAATCGTCGCCGGTGGCGCCCTCTAGAATATATACCAAAATGGACAATAAAATTGAATTTACCATCCCAAGAAACCCCTGGATACAAAATTTCGTGAAATTAACGTGAAACAGTCGAAAGTTATTAAAGAAAACGCGATTTAATTTTTAACCTTTGCCACCCTATTATAGCTCCGTGATTATCAACTTTTGGACTAAGGCAAGTTTAATTAAATCGACTTATATTCAGCTATACTTTATGTGGCGAAACGCTGTCCCAACCTTTTAGGGACACCCTGTATAAGATGTTAAAATAATACATCAAGTGGTAAAGAAAAGCAGTAAAATTTTACATCCGAAACATGTAGGAGAGGCTTAACTGTGTTTTGAATATTTGAATTTAACAAATCATCTAAATCTAAATCTCTGTTTTCTAAATCTGTCAAAGTTTAAAATTGGGTTGCCGCATCGTTTTTATTGAACTTACATTTTTATTTTATTTTTTGGTTTAAACAAAACATAAACACGATTACCTCGCAATGACCTGGCAGTTTTTCTATAATCATGTTCAGAAAGGAAGAAATCACCAAGCAATTTTCAAAGAGCGACGTTGTTATTACAGACACAAGTTTGATAGAGTAATGGTGGGCATACAAAATGCGGTTTACCAAATGGCAGGCCAACCGTAACGTTAGTGGTTGTATTGTCTAGAAGACCTAGCCTAATAGCCTGAAAACTTGCAACCGTTTGAAATTATGCCTGCCGGTTTGCCTTCTCGCATGCAAGTCAATCCGTGTGTGTGTGTGTAAGGAGTGAGTAAAGGTCGCAAGTTAGGACGGCAAGTAGTCTGGTTATCTTTAAGGAGGGCGCCCATTGAATCCGCGCAGCCCGGCGCAGCACGGCACAGCACGGCCGGCAGTTTTACAGCCACCGCCCATTGCTTCGGCATGACACAGATCGGCACATTTTGCCCTATCGAGAATACGAAGCGGTGCCGAGCCGAGCGTACGGCGCCGAGCTGAGCGGCTCCGATTCAGTGGGCGCTACTCCATTTGATTACAAGCATATCAAAATCTGCCGGCCGCGCTGGGCGTGCTGTGCCGGGCTGTGCCGATTCAGTGGGCGTCCTGCTTTATTCCATAGTCTTCTGATACGGAAACACGTATTTATGTAAAAAGGACTGACATGGCCTCTCCAAATCTTTGAAGTTTCCTGGCCACAATATGTTGGAAAAATTAAAGACGGTAGTACGTTCTTTTTTAAGCAATGGAGAAACATTAAGTTATTTCGGTTATGAATTTATTATTCATTATTTATTTCTATTAATTATTAGGTGCATATGAGAATAGATTTTTTACCAAAATCATATTCCAAGACCACTAGTGGAATAATGAAAAAAGTACTAAACCTATAATAAATCAAATTTAATTTATTTACTTATTAACATTAACATTTATAGTAATAGACATTTCTTCTTTTGTTTTATCACATTTAACTTCCTCCCCGTTAATAACAACCCTTGTAGCATTGTTGCCATCATTTTCGGAACGCATAACATTGCCGAAGTTTGTTAAAAATTTGCACAAGTTACGGAGGTCTCTTCTTGTAAGGAACAGCTATATTTTTCTTGAAATATCAAGTTTGTTAGATATGGACTCTTCAACATAACTTTCAGCTACAGAGCAACTCTTTCATCCACAATTCCGTTTAATGGTTGTATAATAATCTTTTTCTACACCCGTATTATAACAATGCACTTATATGCCCATAATCCGTTTCATAATGATACCCATTACGATACAGATTTTTCATTACGATACAGATTTTTAATCAATAGAAACCCATAATTTTTCAATCAAGCATGCTGTGCATTTGACGTTTATCCTAGGTTCCTATGTAATTATTTTACATGTCAAAATCAGTACGTATTAAATTTTCGTAGATACCTAGCTAAACTTCGATAATTTATCAAAATGTCTGATATCAGCGATATAGAAGAATTACCATCGACTCCTCCACACTTATCGGAGAAAGCAGAAGATGCAGTTCATACGAATAATTACTATTACCTATTGTGTTCAATAAAAATATAAAATTTATGGTTTTTGATTATTTATCGGGTGTAGAAAAAATAGCGTATGCAACTCTCATGTAATGGTTATTAATACATGATCGTTGCATAATATACTATTATTGGTCAATAGAGTTGTTGAAATGCGCCTCATATAATGGCCAGTATATGCTTCTGCATTTGCGATATTCAGGAATGAAGCAACTATTGAGAGTACCTTCGCCATTGTATTGATTCTAACAGGCCGAGAAGTACATTTTTTATTAATGTATCTTAAAAAGAATCTGTCTTGTGTTAAGCGAATTGGGCGTAGAGATATATATTTTCTGCATATTTCAATAGCATTCATGCAAAATCCTTCTTCTATAATTGTAAATTTTCTTGAAATGTTCATCTTGATGTCAGGTATTGAAACAAGTAAGTTTCAACATCCTGTACATCAGTAATTGTCAATTCGCAGCATCCGCAGGCACCAGAAACCCCCATTATTAGTGCAACTTAAAATAGTTCGAAGTTATACAGTATGCGCCAAAAGTATTTATTTATTTATTTATTTATTTATTTAACTCTTCACCATTACAGATACAGATAGTACATATGGTAAGTCAATTTCGTGAAACATGCATAATAAATAATAGAACTAACAGACTAACAAAAAGTATAACAAAAGCACAAGAAAAGTGGAATATTACCTACTAACATAAACACATCATAATAGACAACAAACATTTCAAAAGAGTGTGGACTCCGCATTTCGAAAGCATGACAATCATTTAGCTCTATTTCCTAATTTTAAATACTCTGAGATACTGTAAAAAGCATTATCTAATAAAAAACGTTTTACTTCATATTTAAATTTATTGTATGATGCTGTGTGTTTTATATTATTTGGTAGCATATTAAATAAGGCAACGTCTTTATAATATGGAGAGTGTTCAAAATGTGCAGTATTATGCTTAATAACAAATCTCCATGTCTAGTGTTGTATTGGTGATAAGATGAGCATGTTCTAAACAGATGTTCATTTTTTTTAGCAAAAATAGTACATTTCAGTATGTATAATGAAGGTAATGTCAAAAGTCTTTTCTCTTTAAATATAAGTCTACAGGTGTCTATAGGTAGAATTCCATACAGTAATCTTACTAATCGCTTTTGAGCAACAAAAACACGATTTATCTCTCTTCCACTTCCCCAACATATTATATTGTATGATAAATATGAATACGCTAATCTATAATATGCACTAAACATAGAGTTTTCGATAAGAGAACTTTTCAGTTGTAGTAATGCAAAATATGCCTTATTCAATTGTTTGTAAACATAGTCAATGTGATAATCAGGTAGATCGTTAACATAAAGCAAAAATAGCAAAGAACTTAGTGAGGACCCCTGTGGAACTCCGAGATTCAAAGGATATGGCTCTGATAATGACTCTTCAAGTTTAACTCTCATAGATCTATTGCTCATATATGAAATTATCCAGGACAAAACGTTCCCTCGAAAGCCCATGTTTTCTAATTTTTGCTTTAGTAAAATTTTATTAATAGTGTCAAATGCTTTTGACAAGTCAAATAATAGTGAGACAACATATTGACCATTATCAAGAGACCCATAGACATATTCCAATAGGTGACATGATGCTGTCTCAACAGATTTCCCCTGGGTAAATCCATGCTGTGACGTGGTTAGGAGCTTAGCTTTTTCAGAGTAAGACCATATTCTATTGTATACAATCTTCTCAAATAATTTAGATATGATAATTAATACCGATATTTGTCTATAGTTATCAATATCCTCACAATTGCCTCTCTTATATACTGGCCTAACAATAGCCAACTTTAGAACATCCGGAAAACAACCATTGGAATAAATTCAATAAAAACGAAACAATTATTCTTTGGGAAAAATCCTCGAGCAGGTCGATTTTTAATTTAAAAAATACATATTTCAGCGTAAAATGCGATTTTCAAATGTCATTTGTTTTCGAGTAATGACGTCATCGATTTTTTTTTTAAATGGCAACACCATATTTTTTTTCCTTGATTCTGAAAGATCGTTTAATTCTCTATCAGACAGTACTAAAATTTTGCCCTCTTACATAGGAAAGTTTTCGAGTATTTCTGTCACAATCCATCCCAATAAAAGATTGTTGTGTTTGAAAATGCAACCAAATAACTTAAAAATCAAATAATCACTATTAAAATCTCGAAGAAAAGTAAATCCCAATTTGCGTCGTGAAACTGCTACTTTTTCGCATCCATACGGACTAAACTTCAACGCAAGTCACATAAAACTTAGATTTTTATTACCGTGGTATTTTTCCACAAGCTGAGCTTCGACCTATTTTTTAAAGGGCTCGCTTCCGCTTTGATAATTTACATAGACCGATTCAGTCTATAATTTACACAACATGATTGCGGTCAATCTATATTTTAAAACGGCAGTGCCATTGAGGTGGATAATGGGAACTGTCAGTTAATTCATAAATAAATTATTACCCGCTCACATACACACACACACAACGGAGCCAGACCGAGCGTTCTCCCGATATTAATTGCAGAAATTGTTCAATTCGCACTTTATGTAATGTCAATTATATTTTATTAATATTGAAAAGGAAGTTTCAATTTATCTTACTGTCACGGATTTATGGCGGTCGCGATAATTGCACGTATTGGATCACTGCGTAGTCTTTTAGAAGGAAGGTAAATGACGCAGGTCTCTTGTTCTGCCGCTTGAGTGATGTTTTATGCATTAGAATGATGTGTAAGTTTTGGTTTTCATGCCAGTACTGATAAATTCATTCTCATTCTCATTATAGAAATACTACTAACTAACACACGGAAAGAAAGCTATACTAACATCAATATTAACACGCTTATTACAACTCTAGCTTAGTTTCACTGTTCCTCAAGTATCCCAACTAGCACAATTAGTCATTGGAACGTTGCTACGACTATTGCAGGTACTTTAAAGTGTTTTGCTAATAGCCATATGCACATAATATAAACGTTCCCATTACATGCTTGCGACTGAAATGGGCAATAAGTTTTTGATTGCAGAATAATGGTAAAAGCTTTATTTGTGAAGTTAAAGTTAATATTTTGCAGTAATAGCGGTCTATGTCTTGCCTATCAAAATGGCGCATTTCGGAAATGTTACTTTAAAGTCGTTTGCTCTAAGAGACGCAACTCGAAACTTGAAAGTAATCGATCCTCTAGCATCCGTAACGGGAGCTACCATTATGTAACTTTCAAGTAATATTTACTACAAAGTATCGTGCGAGGCGTAACTTTGAAGTAACAGTAAAGTTGTGACTGCCGCACATTGTCTGTACAAAGTTCCTATTACCACTTCTTACCAACATTTTTATTCATTCTGAACTCTGTACATCTTCTAGTATATAGTAGATGAGAATACGTATCTCTAGATTATTATTTTTATTACATTTCTTTATTTCTTGGTAGCTTTTCGTGTTACTTCTATTCCATGTTTAATCCTTTAGATTTTTTATGATGTTTTGATGTTCATACTCACGTGACAGGATCAAATAGACATTACACAATGGAAAACAGCATGAGACTTACTACTTTGGGAAACTCCATGGTAACATCCTGGTATATTTAAAAGATGATATGCACTTTGTAGTTGCTGTGTTTGATGATCCTTTGGGTCGTCCCACTGGTAACAAAGACGTCTCCAAAACCAGGGAAACTACTTTGAAGTCATATAACTATAAAGTAACCACGAGTAATCGAAAATCCGTAGCAGTGACTTTAACTTTGTTAGATAAAGTTATTTATACAACAGATGACTTGTCCGACTGACAACCTGAGTAGACGTGAGGGCAATATACAGTTACATCTTAAGCACCATGCTAAACCTGACTGTCAACAAAACTACTACTATGATTTAAGGAATTTTAATAATACTTTTTTCCTAAGGAATAATCCCTTGGTATTAATGTTATAAACGCTGTACATGGTCCGGATATAAATGAGCCTTGTATATGGTATGTCACACTGTTGATTGGGACATTGCTTGTACTTGATTCTTTTCAACAATCTCCAAAATGTGTTCCTCAACTGCTGCAATTGTAGTTTTAATTAATAAAATAATTTGACATACCTTATGTTACAATAACTGTTCACAAGTTTGGCCACCGACGTGTAAACACATTTGGGTATATATTACCCAGTTTCTACGGACTAACACAAATGTTTCTAGTTCGTGTCCATTTTGAACTCGTATGTTATTGACAACAGCTATGATACGTTCACGTAAATCATAAACAGTACCCACTTCGGTGCGACACATTTCATTTTTTAAATATCCCCACAAAAAGAAGTCCAAAGGATTTAAGTCAGGAGACCGTGGCAGCCATGGTACAGGTCCTCCTCGTCTAATCCATCGTACCCCTTGAACTTCATCACCCAAAGAAAATAAGGAACCACATTCGGAGTCGGACAACTAAGAGCACATCTTCCAGAAGGCAGATCATTTCGAAGGAACTCGATATACTGAACCACATCCATTCAATTTGGTAATATAAATGGTCCAATCAAGCGATCATCGACAATCTTTAACCAAACATCTAACGAAAAACTAATATATTTCGAAGTTAAACAACTTATACTGTAATTCTCGCTTGCTTTTGAGAAGACACCATTTTTGTCTGTTGCGCGGTGACATGACCTACGTAACCTTTCTGGAACTCGTCTGATGCAGATATTTTGCTGGATATATTTTCCTCAGAGCGTTTGGTTGACTTGACAATTTTTTAAATTTGATAATAAACCTTTAGACTAGTTAAATTTGATGTATTATAAATATTCAATTTTTTTATTACTTATATATTTTAGTGATGGTATCTTTTCCATTAATACATACAAAGTTTCATTGACACTTTAACGAGGCCTTCAAATTTAAGTAAGTGATTTATAATAATATACTTTTTGAAATATCCGCGATTTAATTACGTTTTAATCACACATCTAAGCCATCCTCTAAACTTATTTAGACTTTTACAGGATGTTACAATTAATTTCCGTTAATTAATATCACGGTTAATTTATAACTATTAATTATAGATAATCTCTAGCTATTTATATCGTTTGACAAATAAATGCTCAACGGGTAAGGTTTTATGGGCATGTTGTCGATAATAATACTAGCAGACATAAAGTTTAATGATAGTGATGACATTTTAAATACTATTTTTTAGTAAAAAAAAAACATCCGTTTGTATTTATCAGTTGATTGTGGAAATTTTGTTTGTAATGGTTTCATGATAATTCTCTAAGGGGACAAGAAATCATCCCTAAATAATGATATGAACTACATTTAATTATCAATAAATTTCCTCCTTTATAATAGATGCTAATAAAACATTGTCTTGAAGTTGAACTTTATAAAGAAGTTTGGGGTGGGTATCATAAAGGTTAGAATAATAATTAAATATTATTATTTTGGTGCTAAGGAAACATTCTAAGGCTTTATTTATAAAAATATACTACTTTATTGAGCTTGGTCAGTGTCCTATTGGGATCCTCTGTGATCTTAGTAGGCTATTTATTATATATAAAGCTGTTTACAGACCTTTTAGGCCCAGAGCTGTGTTATTCTCCTGCACTCCATTTTGTTCCTCACCTTTCTTTTACCAATCCGTTTTTCTCCCTTAGATCTATTGCCACTGCGTCTCTCCATCGCTTCCTCGGTCTCCCCCTTTTTTCTCCTAGTTAGGTTTACTCCCTACAATTTTCTTAACTGTCCTTTTATCTTCCATACATTCTAGATGCCTAGCCACTGCACTCTTCTGGTTTTTACAGCTTTGTCTATTTTTGGTGGCATGGTACATTGCATATATTTCCTCATTATGTCTCCTTACATAGCCTTCCTCCGTCTTCTTTCCCCCTAGAAATCTTCTTAAGATCTTCCTTAATAGGTTTTCTCTTGACTGACATCTTATTGAAGATCCAGGTTTCACTGCCATACAGCGCTGTCGGTCTCAAAATTGTTATACATTCTAAATTTTACTCCTCTGGACAAATTTTTTGATTCCATTAAATGGTTGACTGCTGACGAACTTCTGTTTGCTTTTATTATTCTACTATTAATGTATTGCTCCTCATCACCCCCAAATACACATATTCTTAAACTTCTTCAAACTCTATCTCTCCATGCTGCTCAATTTTAAATTGGTATCTTCTTTTGCTCTCCTATTCTTAAAAGCTTACATTTCTCTTGATTTATCCACAATCCCACTTTACGTGCTTCTTCCACAGGTTTTGTAGTACTTTTCTTAACTTCCTACTATCTCTTGCGACTTTTTAACAATATGTGCCCTTCTCTGTCCAACTGACTATCTCTTATGGTCTTTTCTAGTACCAGATTAAAAAGATGCATTGAGAGTGATTCTTCTTGTCTCAGTCACCCTTTACTCGTGCTTTGCTTTTAGTATTTTCATAATTTTTCATCATATTCAATAGCCTAATTAGTTTGGATGGTATCCTAAATTGTTTTAATATTTTACTCAGTGTATTGTATCTTTTTTAAAATTGTTATAATCATAGCATCTCTCCAATCTTCAGGCATACATTCTTCTACAAATTTTTCAGATCATTTCGTATATTCTTTGTCTTTAATCCTTTCCTGCATATTTAATGTTCTCTGCCGTTATTGCGTTTTTATTAGTACTTAGTTAGAAAACAAGATCTTTTTCTAATTTTGACATATAAAGTGACACTTTTTAAAACTGATTGACATTATGAAACGTCTTATTTTTTGTAACTAGTTGCATAAAGTAAAATTTTATGCAGTTGGTGACGAAAAATGTATTTCAAAATTAGTGACAAAAAGAATTATTCTATTTATTAAACTGTTATAATACAAGTTAAAAACATAAATTATAAATTAATTAATTGTTATAAATATTGATAACACAATTATTGCAATTATTCAAATTAAAAAAAATTAAAAAAATTTTTCATTGCTCGAACTTGCTGTTATTTGGGAAGCGGCGCACATTGCATTAGATGTTTCACCAAATATTTCTTGCGCTATAAGTTTTTTATTATTCATGGAATTTTCATATCCCTCCGCAACAGAGCTAGATTTCCAACCTCCGTGCCTCTTTAATTTTAAAATATCAGCGCCACTGTCTGCTAGGAAAGTGGCAGAGCTTCTTCTGAAGCAGTGTGAAAGAAATTGTGCAATAACTTTTGGCAGACTGCTAAATGTGTTAATTCCCACAGGATTTCTGGTACATTTTCCATTCGCATATTTTACAAAAAATCTGTTGTGTTTAAGAACCTGGGGACGCAATAGGTAATTACAAACTACCGTATAACTTTTGTTTTTGAAGGTGGGATATCAACACGAAAATGGCTTCCTTCGTCTATAACATTTTCAACTGGAAGAAATGTTAATTCTGCTTTTCTGCATGCTCCTGCCATTCCAATTATCATTGCAACCTTAGCCATTAAGTATTATTTGTCATCAGCTTCCACTAAAAATTTGGCAAAATCTTCTTTAATAAAAACTTTTGACTTTTTAGCACTGTACCCGTCCGCTTGCCTTTTAATATATGCTACCATATTTGTATATTTTTTAATATCAATATTCCTTTTCAGATTTAGATCAGACCTTAACATTGAGTAAAGTGTCCATAATGTGGAAACTATTAGATCTTTCTTACCCTCAAAATATGCAAGTAAAACTTTCTCATTAACATGTTTAATTTTCTTCTCATCGCACCACGTAACAAATTTTTCGTATGCCAAATCATAAACTGCCTTTGACTTTTTGGGAATTACTGATAATAGAGCATTACCCGCTGCCTCTTCAATATCGCTTGGTAGCTCTTCAGAACTTGAATCATTTTTTTAAAATAAAACTAAAAATATATCAATCTCGCTAAAAACCTTCCGTCTAGACTTTTTTACAAAATGTCAAACTGACAACTAACATGAAGTAACAGCAACAAACTAAATTTATGTTTTCCAAATTTTTGTCAATTATATTATTAAATTTTATTTTTTTATTACTTTCTTCAAAATTAGAAAAAATCTTGTATACAATACGTTACGAAATGAAATTTTGTGTAACTTGTGAGTTTTTGCGAAACTCACTTCGTTTCACGCGTTACACAAAATTAGGCATTTCGTAACTGATGGCATAAATAGCTATTATCTATCCTTGATGTTAGTATCATCTTGTCTACCGTTGTGGTTAAAGTACTACTTTATATTCGATTTTTAGTAGATGAAAGATAACTAACATTAGCTATAGAAAAAGATTAAATATAATAAAAAGCAATTTATTACACATTATTAATGAAATCACCAATAATTTTTCTCTGTAATATGCCCACCGAACCTAGGCTGGAAACTTCGCCATTCACTTCACAAAATCATTACTACCTGTATCTAGTTCATTATCAACGGTACCCAACCGTAATACGACTGTCCCACAAACCGACCAAACGTCATATATCTGTAACTCATATCATAACATTTGTTATCAGCAATCAATCTCCTACACCCACGCATTCCTTATATGGACGGGGAGCAATAATTATTCATATCCCGCAACAACAAATGAATTACATTGTTTTGATCCAATAAAATATTATTTATACGCGGAAGAAAAACGCATACGAGATATACATTAGATAAAATCAAAAGTGCCCCCAGCCAATTTTTTATTGGATTATTTATCGTTGCCTGGGACAGCTAGGAATTATGTATTATATGGCTTGATTTATTTTACGACGCCTATCGTAGCAAATAGGACGTTTCGGAAAGCCGTGAGGGCGGTCGAGCGATTGCAGAATCCAAGATCGAATTGTTCGAACTTTACTGTCGCCTTACGCGAGATTTTTTCGGTTCTAGTGACCTCAATTTGCAATAATAAATTTCAGTGTAAGGAAATGTAGTAGGAGAACACTCAGTGCATTGTCTTGCCGGTCGAAAAAGAATTTTTGGTATCATCAATGTAAATAGTGTGGTCATTTTGACGCCATCCAGTACACTACAGTAAGATTAGAAAAATATTGCACATTTTTATGCTTTCTAATTTTATGAGTAATTCCTGAAATAGCTCCTCAAATTTGAACAAATCATTTCATAACTTTTTTATTTTTAAAAGAAATGAGATTTAGCTATATATATTATGCTTCAGTAATACAGGGTGTCTCGAAATTAATGCACCATAAGGCATAAATTCCTGACGACAAAATAATGCGATATAGCTAAACTTATTTTAGTCAAAAGTTGATGTTTAAAAAGATACAGTGTCAATATAAAAACTTTTTATTTTAGATATTTGTAAATATATTTTTCAAATTCAAATATTTAGGTACTTTTTGGAGATTTGGGGTTTTTGGGGACGAGGAATTCAATTTTTTTCTAATTTTGACGGTACTAGTAGACGGCGCCACATAGTGTATACATGTGATATATTAAAACAATCGATTCTTCAATCTTCTTTATCTGGAAAAGGTATACCTTGTTAAAGTTGTTAGGAGTAACCGTTTTCGCAATAATCCTATTTGAAATATTCAATGCACCGAGGAAAAATTGTTTTGGTTTCAAGTAAAGCTCCTTTTCTGCTGAAAATACAGCAAACTATTCCTTGAAAAAAAAAAGATAAATTATGGCCATGTACAAAATTTTAAAAGTGGATTTTCAACTATCCTTCAACTTTTGAAACAAATATGCACAAACTACTAAGTGTAGAGATATTTTAAAAGAACAATTTCTTGAATACAATGCATTTTAAAGAAAATTGCAAAGTATAATTATTTGTTCAAAATAATCGAAACTTAATCTTACGTTTTTTTTATAATTAAGAAGCGGCGTATCACTTTTATTCCAAATAAAAGACGAGTGGCGCAGAGTTTCTACGCCACTGGTGACATTGGGGATATTTAAACATAATGAATAATTAGACCTAAGATATTTTATCAAAACTTTGAATTATATTTGTTCTATCACGAAGGGTTTCCAAGTAAATAAAAAAATAAAATAATAAATTTTTACACCCTCTATCTCGGAAACGATGAACTTTTCGATATAGGTATATTTGGATAAATCTTATTTATTTTTACTGTACCTGAGACACCCTGTATAACAATTACATGGTGTTATAATTTTATAAATTTCTTCTTTCTTTCGTAGTTACTGGATCGGCAGTGTTTTTTTTAAAGAAAAGTACGCCACTGACACCTAAAATTTCAAGATATTTTTACAGTTTCCAATCAATTTTTGACAATACATTGTTCCAGTGAAGTGTTTGTAACATTGGCAGGCCTTGAGATAATTAAGGTTGTTACACATGCTTAACGTTAGTAATAAACAATAAATACACTAATTACAACAGTAAAATTACAGTTTCCTAGCAACGACATTTTATGACGTATGTTTATATTGCAGTACCCTGTAACTCTCTTAGTAAGCTCTGAATAAAAAATTGTTATATGTTACAACAAACCTCAATTATTTTCATCGATATATGAAGGGGGAAAAGCCTAAGTGCCAAAAATCAAGATTTGATCTTCTTTGCGTAAAACAGACCTACTTACTGATATCAGTGTCCCATAAGAGACCTAAGTCCATACTCCTACGTAAGTAGTCAATACATACGTATAAAATTGACAGGGGACCTATCTCCAGGCACGTAAAACAGTATTAATTCAAAAACATTAATAATACAAAACAGTATTAACCCAAAACAGTATTAATACAAAACAGTGTTCTTACATAATGCATTAATGCATATTTTTTATGTAAAATTGTCGAGAATTAAATTTTTTAAATTTAATTGGCAATTTATTATGTGAAATGCCCAATAATTGAAACGGTACTTAGGCCCTTCAATTTTAAACCTTCTTAGCACGTAAAAGCTAGGGGACCTAAGTGCCAAAACTTAAAATTCGCTGCCCTATAAAATTATATTTTTGGCAATTAGGTTCTCTAGCATTTCCACCCTTCATATGTCGGTGATTTTTGGCCAAAATTGTTAACATTCGGTATAACAAAAGTGTATTTGAACATTTTTTTCTACTAAAAATTAATAACTCATTGTTTTAACAAAGTTAGGTAGCTATGAGTATACTTCGCGTATGAATGAGGTCATAATTTTAAAAGGTTAGAAATATTACAACTTCGATTAGTAACAATTATTTATTATTTAGATAGTATATAATTTTTTTAACAATTACATACAGTTAGTTGTAGTTTTAAACTCAATTTTCACTTCATAATTTACTAATTATTAAATAGACTTAAACTTTTTTTAACAAACATGACAATAAATAATAATAGGACTACTCTAAAAATCAAGTTCATACAGGAGTACCATTATACTTATAAAGAAACCAAGTTCTGAGACAAATTGTTATTATTCCAAATTGTGATATTTAAACCTCAGTGAAATTACTATCCAGTTCATATACTAGAATAGAATAAAAAATGAAATATAATAACAAATTTTTGGCACCAAAATTGTCCAAATACACATCTATTATAAACAATTGAATTAGTTCTTTTCGATGTTATGCTAATGTTTGCCAAATTTATAGTACAAATTCTGCCAAGTCTTACTATGTTACTAGATGGCAGTGCCAATAAAGGCCAATACTAGCGGTTCACCATTAAATGAAAGCTTTGATTATTGTTCACTACGGTATCAGAACATCACTGATGCTTAGCTTTCAGCAATATAGTGAAATCAACACTCAAAGACGCCTCAGACATTTTAAAACTAGACAATATGATACCGCAACTTTATCTGAAAGTGTTTTCTTGACTTGTACGTATTTTCTTTTCTCATGCATCTAGCGTTACTTGATTTGAATAAGCTGTGATGGATGAATAGAGCCATTTTACTATATTCTTTTTCTATTTAATTAGGCGAAAGGAATTATTTATTAAAGTTGTTACAGTTTGAATATTCCTGATACTTAAAAATAATTTTTCATAAAATTTTAACCTTTCCTTCGTCCTGTATGAAACGAAGGGACCGCGCGACTAGAATGTAAAAATGACACTGAAAAATATAATGTGAAGCAATAAAACACTACCTCTTACTATCTGTAGAACGAGAACCGTCGAACAGCAAATAATGTGTATCAAGGTCTCTATAGAGTGTTTGTGTGACCATACGTACATTCAAATTATTTTTATGGCCGCATTTTTCCCTCTTTAATCTAGTGAAATAGTTGAAAAAATGATCGCCTATTCCACGTAGGGTCGCAGTGGTACGGGGGAGCCTCGCAAAGTTAACTTTGATGAATCGGGTTGCAGGTTCAACTGAAATTGTAAAATAAAATATTGATTAAATTGACTGGTCTTTGGGACGACATGTAATGATCGGAATTAGAGAAATTATAAGCGTATCCCTAAAAATACTTCTTAAGGACCTGCAAGGCTTTTAAAGAGTGGACAAAAAAATAGGTTTTGTTTATTTTTAAACAGGGTGTTTCAAATTCGATATTTGGCCCTAGCCTTAACTGGCATTCATACTCAATACATATCAAAGAACATATTATAACTTCATTAATAGAAATTGTAGAAAAATTTGAATTATCTTAAATATTCTGATATTTTCCATATTCCAATGTGTGTGATTGCACATTGCTAAGGCTTTTGATCATGTCTATCATAAAATACTTTTAGAAAAATTGAGGATATTTTATTTTAGATAATCTCTTTGAATCATATCTTCTTAACAGAAAACCATACATATCTTGGGCAAAATTCTAAAATTTTCACAGCAACTTCCGGAGTTCCTCAATGATCTAATTTGGAGGCCTTGCTTTTTTATAATTTATTAACGATCTAACATCTGAGCTATTGTTTGCTGAAGCTTTTAAGTAAGAGATGAGTTATTGGGGATTGTCAAAGATTACAAATCCAATTATACATATTGAACAACTGGCGCGCTAATAATTGTCTGCAGTTAAACGTAATGAAATGCAAGATTCAAGTTACACTCGTAAATTGCATCCAATAGAATATAATTACAGATTAGATCTGGAGATAGTTGACAGGGTTGACTCCATAAAAGACTTGGGCTCTTATTAAACTCGCGACTCACATTTTGTGAACATATCAGTGATATTACTTTAAAGAAGCTAGGTTGTATCATACGTTTGTCATTCGTTCTCTAACTAAACATCTTTAAAATGTCTATATAACTCGTACGTAAGATCTACACTGGAATATTCTTTATTACTATGGTATCCACGTTATGATTATCTGAAGCTTTATTTAGAAAGTATCCAGATAAAATTTGTTTCACTTCAAACAGACAATTTTTATTCAGGCAGGGGTTAAGATCATGCCACTTTACTGAATAGATTTGATTTTTCTTCTTTAGAATGTCGCAGGGTTCTAGCAAGTATAAAAACTGTATACAATTTATTCCATAATAATTTAGAATGTCCTTCTCTATTATGCCAGTCCATATTATGTGTCAAAATTTGAATAAAATTTCAGATAAATGTGATATAAATTTTAGCGCCCTGAATCTGATTGTTGATGTGGAGATTTAATTGCAATAATATTTACCATTTAGGTATATTTATATTAGAGTTCCCATATATTCTTTGTACCATATTATTAAGAGCCTTGTGTCACTTTTATTTTGTAAATAATTTGTCCTATAAATGGATTTTATCTGTAAAGATTATTATTGTTATTTTTATTATTATTATATTCGAAAATTACACATATTGCTTATGGCCGGTTTCTCAACTAGTAGATATCTATTAAATAAACTTATCGATTCCATAAACTGAAGATATCCCATGCATTCGGTTTCTGAACCATTCGATAATGCTTATCTATTGCATAAGTTATCGAACACATATCCAAAGAAAAATGGAAAGATATCTGTCCAATAAACATTAGCGCACGCGCACAGCGAATTAGCTGTTGCTTGTTTACATCTTTATTGTAAGGGTTAACCCAACTTTTTTTGATATTTTCGTGACGATAACTGTGCAATGGAAAATTCTGATTCGTCTGCCTCATCAGATGGAGAATATTTAAATATAGTCAGATATCTTGAACGGCCAAGACGTTATCGTGAAAGAGAAAAGTATGAAAAATACAGCGAAATACAGCGGCGAAGGGCGCCGTATTCTTGAAATAGTGTTTTCTACAAATACAAGTAATTTTAGACAATTAAGAATTGAATAATACAGAGGTGAGCAAATAACAACAAGGTTATCTCATGCCACTGGCGAATATTCAAAGGTACCGAAGTAAAATCAATATATAACGTCACAAAGCGATCTATCCAGCAAATTTTTAGGTACTGAAATCTTTCAAAATACGTATTTTTTAAATTCAGCTATAGATGTAAACATTGTTATAACATAAACTTACATAGTTCTGCATATAAGATTGTTCGCTTTTATTTATAAGTATGTGAAAATAATTGTTAAAATGTGGGGTTAGAATAGCGAAATAATGTGTGTCATACAAATGCATTTTAAAAGTTATTATATTATTTGAAGAGAGTTTAAATAGTAAAAGTGGATAAACAAAGCATCAGTAATTTTATTTTTGATATCACTTTTGTTCCACGTATTTTATTTTTCAAGATTTCAGTACTTAAAAAACATCACAAATTTGATCATTTTACGGCGAGAAATACGGCCACCTTAACGAAAGAAACTGTAAATTTACTGATAGATTTAATAGGAGAACTAGTATTCAAGTGTCTAGTACCAGAACAAATGCACTATCAGTATTAGAAAAGGTTTTAATAACTTCGTTTTTATGCAACAGGTTTGTATATATTTTTATTTAGTTATGTGATGTGCTATCATTAGGTGGGCGATAGTGGCGTCATCAACAATTATTTCTTGAAAGTGTTTTACTTACGTAAATGGGATCTGCAAACACTTATGCATTTGCTAACTCCCTCTATGATTATTGCAGATATTAAGATATCCATTCAACTCTGTGCGTTCAAAAACCAATATAAAGTTATCGGTCTGACAAATTTATGTACTCGATAGTTATCGAATGGATTGCGCGAAATGTTGAGAAACCGGCCATTAGTGATTTTTTTCATGTATTTTCAATGGATATAATCAGTAAAATACATATCGTGGTACCCTCGTATCCAGAACGAGCTTAGTATTCCGTGTGGAACCGTACCAATACAATGTTACGTAGAAATCTGTGGAGAATACTCCGTTTTCCATAGGAATCCGCGGTCCGTACATTCAGTTCAATTATTTTTCGCCGTTTTGTCTCTCGTAGCGCTGAAACTTATTAATTGCATTTTTATTCCAATCGATCTAAGGCGGCTTTTTAATTGGATATTTTTTATTGCCCTCATGGGCAGAGAACGGTGAACGGACGGGTCGGTAACAAACACGAGAAATAGACAAAGTATTTGTTTAATTAGAGGTATTTTGGTCGGTACGTATGTATTGGGATTTTTTTTTACATTCTCTGCGATGCCAAAGTTGCAATGTTCAATTCGTAGGTGAAGTTAGGGGAAAAAGTGCATTCAGTTTCACATTGTGGCCCAGTTTTGTTAGACTTTCCGTTAAATACGTCTGAACGGAGTCACGAAGTCTGAGTTTCTTTTGAAATGTTATTTTTCTTTAAATGGCATTTTGTAACCTAATAAATATTGACGACATTCTCACAGTCTGCTATTTTTGTATCTTTGTAAGGATTTAAGAAATTGGTCAGTTTGTTGGTCAAATATTATCCCACCATTATAATACAATTTTTTATTCAATAGGTTTATTCCTGCAGCAATAGAAGCAATGACAAATGTAACTGGATGCATTTGGGAGTATAAAACCCCCACATTTTTTTTTAGTTTTGGTATTATCTAAAGCCATAACCAAAATTTTCCCCGTGCCTCTTATATCTTTTACAGTTAAACTGTACATTTCTGCACTCCGCCATACCCAATTTAAACCAAATATTAGTACCACTTTCATTAACAAGACCTTTTCGTTTGGAGCCTCTTTTAAAAACATAGTCAAAACTTTTGATTGCTTTGCTTCGCACGTTTTAAAAAGGCAAGTAGCTTTTTATAGTTAGTTATATCCATATTTTCTGTTATTTGTACAATACATGGGATATGTAGACCATAACCTGTATGCCTAGAGATTTTCTCTAAAATAACGAGACACTGTATCGAAGAACACTAAAATGTGTATAAAATATAAAGTCGAGGCAAGAATTCAGACGACTTACTTCACGGCTGGCGCTACGCAATTGTTTCTATTGTCAATATAATTTTCGATATTTGGTCGCGTTAAAACCTATAATTTTTTGCAATTTAGTGCAATATATAGTATAAACATTTAGTGTAGTATATAGTTTTATTATTCTTATTTGCAGTTTTTTTAATATTTTGATGAAAATATAATGAATTATTAATTTGTTCGTATGACGTAAGGCGTCTGAATTCTTGGCGCAACTGTAGCTTAACTTCTAAAAAAATATACTAGCATTACATTTCACCAGTTTTAAGCGCGTTCTTCGTTATCCTCCACATACAAAATATTTCATATATCTTCTCGTATTTTTACTTGGACTTTAAAGGAAGTAAACTTGAAGATGCTTCTCGAGCGGCATTTAAAGTTTCTTCAGAACAATTTTCTAAATTGTTTTTAATAGCAATACTCATTTTTATAATTTATATATAACTTATATATAAATAAACAAAGCTATGTCAAGTTACTAAATTATGGAAATCCTACACAAGTAGGAGTTTCTAACTCTGTAATGCTTTTATATCTATCATTATTTGCTTATAATTACCTGCTGACACAAAATGCGAAAAAATAGTAGAAATAAATCTCCTGCTTTTCTAAACTTATACTGTTTCATTATGATTTCTGATGGTAACGAATATTTAACCACAACATTAACCAGTTACTGACCTATTGGTATTTATTAGTGAAGGTAAACCAAAATAATTTCATACAAAGCCTTTGCGCAATGTGGAATATTACTATTTAAAGAGATCTTAATTAATTTTCAGATTAAAATCGCGTATATCGTATCACGTATATCTCCGAATAGAGATTTAGTAGATACGTCAGCGGGTACATTCAAATGTTCTATTATAGTCCTTATGCGTTAACAAATATTTATTGCGTTTTCTATTATCTCCAGATCCAATCAAGTTTAATACAGCTATTTACCATTTTGGTACCATTCTCAAGTATTTGCACAAGGAACGTGGTTAATCGAAGAGAAATGCTGTCACTAAAAATAATTCACTTTGCGGAGTTCATTTCCTTGTGGTACATAGCATTAAGTTTGTTATAGTTATTAATGACACTAGTTCCATATGAACACTATAATGAAACGAGTCATATCGGACGTATCTCTTTCAAAATTGAATCTACGACGGTCCAAATAGATTTTATTTGTAGTTTCGGTTGATCTTAAAATATTAGAAACGTTTTCATAAATTGAAATTCAAAATTATTAAAGATAACCACAGTTATTGATTATGCTTTAAATTTGACTTTGACAACTTCATTATTGGCGTCCAATTTTGTGTCATACGTTCTGTTTTATTGAAAGAGTATATTAATATGGGTGATTCTGATTTCGAGAGTGTGTCTTCGGATATCAGAGACATTGCGCAAAGCGTTGTCGATTCCCTAAGTACTTTTCGAAAAATCAAGACAGACGTACGAGCAAAGTTATGCAACTTGAAGATTGGTGTAATGGGTAAGGAATCAAGAATAACAGCAATGAAAAGGTTTTTATGGCATATTTCGAATATATTTCAAAACATAACAAGCAAAAATACGGATATTAGTAAGTACCTACGTCCATTTAAATGGATTTCTAAAAAGAAAATCGGTATTGATAGTGGGGCTTGCAGGCGTACTGAATTGAAAAATGAACCTACAAAATGATAAAGATGAAGTACGATGCATTCATATTATTATTACGTTTACAAAAATGTCACGAGATTTTTTTTATCACAAACGGAAACATTGAAGGGATAAATATGGTGAAATGGAAGATATATAGCGATGAGGCCAAGCAACCCAGATCATACTCGATGTTTGGTGAGGTACAGAAATGGTAAATGCATCAACCAGTCAGTTGGCATCATAGACCTTATAAATCATGGACCGGCCCTAGAAAGAGAGGTCCGCTGTCCTGATGTGTAAAAGAGGGATGAAGCTAGTCCGGGCAAAAACAGATGTTCTGTGACAGAAAAATATATAAACATAACCTGACAAAAACTTTCCTAAATTATTAAAACCTTCCTTACAAATTGTTATTATCAAAATGTAATTATAAATTAAATTTCTGAATAAATGAGTAAATATTCAATATAATTCGGTCTGTCACACGTCTGTCATTTACGGTTTTTTGTTTTTTTCGGCCAATGATCTGTGGGTTTTTGCCCGGACTAGCTCTATTTCTGTCGCACACATCTGAGCATCAATGATTTGAGAAAATGCTGGGTTTTCCAAATCCTGAACAATATACTGGACATTGTTTTCGTAGATCATGTGCGTTGTTGATTGCAGATTCAGGAGTCGATTTATTCACCGTTAAGAAGCATGGTGGTTGGAGTGTTGGAGTGGCAGAAAACTATATAGAAGATCCTAAAGAAAATAAGAAGAATATAGTCTAATATTATGGGTCACGTTTCTGGTATTGATGGCCCTTCAACAAGTTGAAGCACTCGGGAAATGAACTTACTTTGTAAAAATACATATTTTGTGTTGGAATAAATTTAACAAATTGTTCAAAAGTTGTAATTAATGTTTACAATAAATAAAGGTTAACTTTTTTCAAAGTTAATAAGAACAAGTAAAACTGATGACTAGCTTGGTTTTTGTTTATTTTTTTATTTTAAAATTTGCGTGTTATTATGAATTCATAATGGAACTGAGTGTTCACTTGTCCTTATGTATCAGGAATACATTTAGCTAAAAGTTTTAATAACTATAGCAACACAGTTTAGATACACTTGCGACTGGTTTTCAGAAAACTTGATTTAGTTGCTACAATTGAATTGTTTAGGTAACTGTCCTGTATTTTAGACAATTTTTTTTACTAGGACAAGTGTATTTTTACCTACCACCAGTGAATTTTTTTCTCTGTGTACTTACAACCTTTTTAACAGTAACTGAAATTTGTACTTATAGCTAGAAGAAATTTTTTGGATTTTTTTATTCTTATTTATTTGTATAAAAAAATTCTGGCTCTGGTTCTTGAAACATCAAGAAATTGTTTAAACTTTGACACCCTTGCTGTTTGTTGAAAAGTAACAACAGTTGCTCTGTTAATTTCAGAAATTTAGCTACCAATACAAAATATATTATAGTTGTAAATTTTCACTAAACACGTTTCTCTGTGTGTCAAGGAAACTTGAGTTCTGTAATTTTTTTCGTTACTAGCTTCGTTACACTTATTAAACCAAGTACAAATGTTAAATTATTATGACCTCCCTAAAACCAAATTTTTACCAATTCCTCCTAAATTATGCAAATAAAGACGTTCACGGACCATATATTTTAACAAATTCAGAGTTCTGACAGTCCCATCCTCGTTAATCTAATCTAATCTCTCATCTCTCATCTAATCGCGTTTAAGTGGAAGGTAACAATTATACCCGTAAAAAATCTATAACACTGAAGACTGCGTGTGGAAATAATGGTCTCAACCTTTTCTTAAATGGATAACAAGTCTAGGAACTACCGAACATCCTACTAAATTCTAGGCAGAAAAAATTTAAGAGAAAAGAAAACGTACCAGTTAGCGGAAATAATCATTTTACGTTTACTGTTAGGTACGTTTAAATTATTTATATGTCGTGTATTATTATAACATTATCTTGCTCGTATCCTTAAAAATTGTAATTATGCCATGTGATAGTTGTAAATATGTTTATACTACACTGATACGGGTCTCTTTCAACTGCTTCCACTACTCACACAATAACAACTAATTAGCTTACAGGTTTTATTTAACCATTGTATAATACATTCACAAACTACAGAATTACAAATAACATCCAAGTTGATTACTATTCATATCACATCATTGGAAATCGCTATCGGTAGGTATATCCACTAAACTGACTCATTGATCTCTTATACTGCCTCAGTAGTCACAACCGAAAACTCTAGTGTTCTACACAGTTCCAAGCTGTAGACTCATTTTATCTATTTACATCTCGAAGGTAGATAACATGTCTTGCCGTGAATTACTTTATTTGCAAATTCACCCTTCAGAAAATATGACTGGCCCGTATTAGTCTTCTGAAATTCCTTTCTAATCATTAGTCTGCTACCGTAGGGAAACGAAACATGAATAGAAAAAAGTTAATTATCGCTTATTCAGAATTTGTTTCGTGATGCCTAAAAGTTTAAGCGCCACCTGACTTTGTTTAAAGCGGTGGTGACTAAGAAACGTGAAATTAAAGGCAATTTTCTTTAAATACTTTTTAAACTAGTATGTGAAATTTCGAATAATTTTCTCGGTTAGCTACTACAGAGAAACATAGAAATTGAAATTCGCTTACAATAAAAACGGAATTAATAAGGTTACCGGAACTAGAAGGCCAGTCACTCTATTATTTTATTTAACAGCTCACACACCTGTGCAGAATGGTATAAAAATAGTGGCATGCACTACAGGGGTAATTCGAAAAGTAATAAAAACTTGATAATATTTTGTGGCAGAAACGCCGTAAATATTTGAAACCGAAACGGACTTTTAAACTCATCGTGATAGTAAATTGGGATGGATATGTTATAGTTTCCCACTGTAATTGCGGGCCATGGCCTCAATGATCTTAAACTTCTGTATCAAATTTTAGCCTTCTAATAGGGCTTTATAGTTTTGATAGTGACTTCTTATTAATCAGCGGATTGAATTTATTAGGTTCACCTTATCGATGGTACTTCTAAAAACTTCTTTACTTTATGTCATTTCCAAGGATTTTTTAACTTTATATATATGAGTTGCAAAAGCAAAACTTCAAGAAAAAATTAATCTATAAGTTAATCTGTCGACCAGCATTGAAATGAAAAAAGCTGTATAAAACAGCCATGGTTGGCTTGTTTTATATCTCATTGAAAAGCCAGTGGTCACTAAATGTAGACATTACATCTCGCATAACTCATGTTCTTCTGTCTGAGTTGCGCATTATTCACAGAATAGTGTTTTCTAAAATTCTGTTTCTGCAAATGGTGATATAGGTCTGGGCTTTCATAAAAAGAAAATGAAAAAACTGCTAATAAAACCACTTTTGAGTTAATGCTTAATGTTAATGTTAGTAAATCAAAGCAACAGTACGAATTTTCGTAGAATCGTTTGGTATGAAATGGTATAATCTGAAAAATGTTAATAGAAAGTTCAGTGAAAATATGCTTTTAGCATACTTTGAAGAGTCCAAAATGTGAAAATCATCAACACTTTGCTGAAACTACTCCATTCTGATATTTGGTGGATCTTTCTGACCTATGATTCTTTTTGCTATTTCATTTTTCAGTTCAGTGGAAATTTCGATATAACTCTTAGTAACTGAACTTGACCGCCAACCTCCATGTCGCTTTAAAAGTGTCATGTCCGCTCCAGAATCTGCCTACATTGTTGCAGAGCTGTGCCGTAAGCAATGGCCAGTGTATTTATTAGCGTTGGAGAGTCCAAAGAATTTCGTTAGCTTTTTTGGCATACCCCCAATTGTATTGATTCCAAGTGGCAGGGTTTATTATTTCCATGTGTTAAGAAAAATCGCTGTTGTATCGTATCAGAGAGAGTAGACGAAGTTTTGCGTACTTACGAAATATATCTAAAAAATTGATATCATCTATTGATCTCAGTAATCGTAAATATTCTTGGAACATGAGCTTTTGTGTTCGGAATTTTGACACTAATAAATGAAAAACTTGATTTTTTTCCTCCTACATGCTCCAAATACTCTAGGCAATGAAGCATTATGATAGTAAATCTTTTAGGATAGGACGTATCGGAATTCGTACCTACTTTGTACCTATTACAAACCGGAAGTTGCATTGCTGCAGCCAAAAATGCATGCAAACAATGCATCTTTGAGAGGCCTTTTGGCAAATTTAATAACTTCGTAAATAAGAGTCAGAATTGGCTCAAGTCGGGTACTCGGGGGTTTTCGAGGTCGCTGATCACGATTATGATGTTCAAATTGATCCCCCGAATACCTGGAGCTCAGGAACGCCGACGAACGTCATCTCCGGAGACTATCCCGAACTTTATGCGAGAGAGGAGAGAAACTGGACACCCGGGGGTTTTTGGGTTTCTGGAAATTTCGACAATAACGAACCGAAAATCGTTATGGGGGCTTTTTGTGTGCGCTGAATCCGAATTTTATGTTGAAAACGACCACTCGAACACCTGGTGCGCCCTAACCTGGTCCTGAACGTCATCCCCGAGGGTTTTCCTGACATAATTGAAAAAAACCACCCGAAAATCGTTACGGGGTTTTTTTTGGCTCGCTGAAATCAAATATGGCACCGGCCAACACCCCACAGACACCTGGTGCACCCTAACCTGGCTCTGAACGTCATCCCCGAGAGGTTTCCAGACAAAATTGAAAAATGCAACTTCCGGTTTGTAATAGGTACAAAGTAGGTACGAATGATATAAATAATTTTTGCAAGTGAATGCAAAAAACAGCATTCCGATACGTCCTATCCTAAAAGATTTCCTATCTTTGGCCTTTTTAGTGCTTCATTGCCTCGACTAAACTATTAAAACAACTTTGGCTAACAGGAATTGTTTATCTTGTTTCATAAAACGTTGTATTTCTAGCTCCGTATATATTTTTGATTTCTTCTGCTGATATCCGAAAGCTTCTCTTTTTAAAAATGTAATTAGGTTTGTAAATTTGTTAAATATCTACGTTTCTGTTCAGGTAAATCATGGTGCGGAGCATCGAATATTTAGTTCACAAAGTTGACGGCCTTAACGTACTGGATAGCTTTAGGAATCAGACTAGTAATAACTTTTTTGTAAAATTCTCAATATGTTTTTCTTTGACCCAGGTTTCAAAGTTGTTGTAGCAGTTTTCGTATAAATTTGTCGATTTTTAGGGCACTAACGTGGATAGCGCAGCTTCAGCAGTTTGTTCAGTATCCAAAGACTCATCATTATCACTAATTTTTAGCGATTTTTCGCAAAACTTTATAAAAAAATCAAATTGTCCGCTTTCACAAAAAATCTTGTATGAAATTCGTTGGGAAATCGATGTGTTTTAAGCCCTAGATGCATTGTCTAGACAATTTTGCGCTGCGTGCTTAAAATACACTCTTTTCGCAACATCGACAATATATCGATCTTGCAACGCCTATCATCGGTATGTCACCAATGCAGCGGATCGTTCATCGCTATTCATGCATTCACATGTTTTAAAATTAAAATTAATGGCGGGTGTGGCGTGTGAAACTGACGAATATGACATCTCACTATATCAGCCAGACGCAGACGGGGCCGTGTGATGAATTATTATTCGATATACGTATCTGATTAAAATGCGTATTGGGAGGTTTATTACCGTGTTTATTCTACCACGTATGGTCGCGAGATGTTACAGGACACATTCGAAATTAGTGATATTGTGTCTGAATTAGATTGCATTGTGGATCGGTACCGTTGTTTACTTTTGTTATAATGTTACTTGCAGACAGGATTATTAAAAGGATTTGAATATCGTATTTTTTGAAGTTATTTTTATAACTAGTAGGCATTGGCGGCTCGTACGTTGAGGCAAGTGAGGGATCGGTATAAATTTTGAAGTAATAAGTAACAAATAATAGTTATTTATAACACAATACATATTATGTTTAAGATAGATCGATAAAAAATGTACCTACTTCTCAACCTGTTGGAATCAACACTTTGGCGAAGGTATCCTCAGTAGTTGGTTCATTCTTGAATATCGCAAATCCAGAAGCATATACTGGCCATTGTATGAGGCGCAGTTCAGCAACTTAGTTAATGTTGAAAAATCAACATCTAACCAACTTGATATCGCAAGGAAAATCCAAGAAAAATATAGCTGTTCCTTACAAGAAGAGATATCCGTAACTTGTGCAAGTTCTTCACAAACTTCGGCAGATGTTATGCGTTCCGAAAAGGATGGCAACATTGCTACAAGGGTTGTTATTAGCGGAAAGCTAAATGTGATAAAACATAAAACGAAATGTCTATTACTATAAATCTATCTAATTTATAAGTAAATAAATTAAATTTGATTTATTATACCTAGGTTTACTATTTTTTTCATTATTCTACTATATATTGAAATAAAGTTACTAAACAACTTTATGATTTTAGAGGGTTCATATGTGTGCCTAAAAGTCCGATTATAAGATGATTGTGGATAAAAAATTAATAATTAGTCTGCACATTTTTTATAATAAAAGTGCTTATCATATTTCCTTAAGTTTTTATATATTTTTAGGTATTAATAATATTGTGTGAAACTAACTACTCAGTGGACAAAAGCCCCAACCTGAGTTGAACTACACCCACAATATCTACCCATATATTCCTTAGCTTTTGTAACATTTTTTACTGAATTAGAAAGGTATTTTAAGCTAATATAAATCAAATATCCTACAATTCCTATCAATGAAGTCATATGTATGTTCTCCGATACCAAACATCTAGGTATGCTAATGAACAATTCCACAGACAAAGCTCTATTCAATAATTATCTAAAGGAATTAATCTAATTTACTAACCTGCTTTAATGAAACACTATATATAAATATCTAACTTCACTTTTTGGCAATGGGAATACGACAATTCAACCACAATAGATGAGATCTGACCTATTTCTGCATTTTTAGGATTGCTTCTTCAGGTGGCCTCCTTTAAATTGAATCAAATATCTAACTATAAAAATTATTATAAAAATTAAAATTATTTGAAGTTAAATATCGACAATGACAAAAAGTGACAGCCTGTCAATGAATTAAATATGACAATACCTACTTGAATAATGTTCACCTTTTATGTAAAAGTTTTTATATATTTTTAGGTATTAATAATATTGTGTGAAACTAACTACTCAGTGGACAAAAGCAGGTTAGTAAATTAGATTAATTTCTTTAGATAATTATTGAATAGAGCTTTGTCTGTGGAATTGTTCATTAGCATACCTAGATATTTGGTATCGGAGAACATACATATGACTTCATTGATAGGAATTGTAGGATATTTGATTTATATTAGCTTAAAATACCTTTCTAATTCAGTAAAAAATATTTCCTTAACTTGCAAAATAATTGATAGGAAACTAAACAGGATATTGCAATGGCAGGATACAATTGGCGTAAAATGGAAATGGAAAATTTTAGTCTGAAATGTTGTTACCCGTGTTTTTGGGCATAACAGATTTCTGTCTGTCCTTATTTTTTTGTAATAATGATAATAATAGATTGCATAGGTATAGCATGGACGAGAATGAAATTTAAAGTATTTTGCGTGAAATTTTCTCCTTAAACGTATCCACCCTGTAGTACAATTAAACTATCACTATTTTTTCTCAGAAGTATGCGTACGGGTTCGAAGAAAATATGTTGTCAAGTGACGAGGAATTTTTATGGGCCTTATAAATGTTACAGATTGTTAATGTTTATACAGAAGTCGACAAATGATGTCTATTGTCTTCAACAATAGCTATTTATTGATTTAGCGTTCTGTAAATGTACAACCAAGTATGTTTATAACCATAACTGGCTTCTTGCCTATCTTTCAATTTACTATCGATTTCAAAACATGTAGCTATGCGATGTTTGTTCGCCCGTTTTGTATCTGTTACGGTTTTTACATGTTCGTATCATAATATATGAGAGGGGATTTATCAAATGGCAATAAAAATATTTCTGCGCGGTTTTATTTCGTTTAAGGGCGTCGTATTCTTGATGAAATTGTGTTTTCTACAAATACGAATAATTTTAGATATTTAAGAACTGAATAATATAGAACTTAGCAAATAACAGGAATATTATTTCATGCCACCTGCGAATATTCAAAGGTATTGAAGTAAAACGAATATATAACGACAGAAAGCGATCTAACCAACACATTGTTAGGTCCAACCAAGGTTCAACCCTTGCTCCCTTCGGGAAATAACATTGCTGTAAAAAAAATAATTTCCAGTTTTTTGTTAGAATCTTTTGACATGAAGTAAACGAAATTTTGCACTATTTTGCTGCTTCGATGATTAACCGCACAAGTTCATTCACTCGCGCAACATGACGCTCGTCGGTCAATGTTGATGGTGGTTCAGAACGATTATGATCTCCAACTGATTGCCGACTTTACGTGAACCGTTTAAACCATTCATGGTACCTTTCACTGAAAGAAACACTACTAAAACTTTGTTCTTGCAATTTTGTCGTAGAATGAACTATAAAAATGTAGTAAACTATATAAGTTCGTTGTTGTAGTAAATGCAATAGTATTATAGTAATTTGGTTGTTGCAATTTTATAATAAAAGCCTTTATCTGTTTATTTTTTCGACAAATGTCCGTATAATTATAATTATTATGACTCGTTTTTTGGATAGAGAACCGCTAGGTTCATAGTCAGAGGCGTACAAAGATTTATTTGTCTACTACAAAATAGAAATTCAATTTTCTTTGCAAAACGTGAATTTAGGACGTTTAGATATGACTGTTTTATTCCGAATACTCCCAGGAATCTTTTATTTTTTCTGCATTAAAGACACCACACCCTTCGTGAATATACCAAATCAGATAGGAAATAACGACTGTTATTAAATTTGACATTTGATTTTTAAAATAAATAATTACCGCGTGGTCTGTGATTAATTAAAACATACAGTAATTGTCGTAAGTATCAACAGGTACAAGTATTTGAATAATTCGTTTTTTTGTACGATAATGAAATATCAACCTGTTTGTTAATGCTAATAAGAGCACGGACTACGTAGACTACCATTTGTACGATTCAGTTTTTAAAAGTGTGCCCTTGAAACACTGTACAAACTTGGCAATGAGGTGAATAGATTATTTGTTACTCCTTTTTTTAGTAAACTTTTCAACTGAATTGCAATTTTGTATAAGCAAATGATGTGTCTAGATCAAAAGACAACATCACCGACGGAATCAACTGGACGGGACGGGATGATGATAGGTGTAGGCATATTTTTCTGTATTACTTCTCTCTCAAACGAAATACTACTTAAAAATCACATTAGCGGTGGAAGGATCCAGTAGTCGTTGGAAAATAATTTAATGTGCGTTGTTTAAAAATCCACGAAATTCTATACGGCAGGCTAGCCTGGAATTGAATTCGGATAAATCAAGCGTTCAACGAATTTTAAAGACCAATGGGTATCATGACTACAAAATTCACAATTTGTAGTATTTGCATGAGCGTCACATTGAATAAAGAGTTAATTTTTGTAGCTCAAATTGTATTAAATGTAGAAGTTTGTTAGAAAAAAGAGAGCTTTTCAGCAGTAAAAAAAATTGGGTATGTTTCTGGAGAAAATATAATCGATGACGCCATTAGTCGTTTCTGTCAAATCCCAAAAATAATACATTCGATTGCAAATGAAGCTTACTTCATCCCATTTAATACCACGTGTTTCAATTTTTTTTTTAATTTTTTTTATTCTGACAGTAAATCCATACTATCGAGTTTGAGATACCCTGTACATTATATCATTAAATGGAAAACTAAAAAGTAAATTATAAAATAAATTGACGTCTGGAATGCCGCTTATTTCGTATAAGTCTGTTTGGAAACGAAAGAGAGTAATAAAACCCCGAGATAAGAACCGGCCATAGGCGTGGTAATATTTCGTTTCAGGTAATTATCGGGTAACACTAATGCTAACAGGTAATGGGTGTACATTGGTATATTTTACTGGATACATCATAGGGCAGGAGAGAGTGTATTGTGACAGATCAATCCAGTCTTAGAGCTAAATATACGAAGACGTGCTAGTGCAGTAGAGTAAAATTCGACTTGTGTTTAGTGACTATTGTGCCAGTGGATATAATATTGTTTGGGTAAAATGTCGAGCTTATCAGATTGCGTGCCTGCTAAACGCGTGAAAAGATGTGCGCTGTCTCAGAATGGGAAGATTATTATATTAAATGTATTTAATGCATTGAAACACCAAAATCCTGCCAATAGTGTTGACGACATCGTGGAAAAGTGTTTCAAAATGACAGGGATTGGAAAATCGACTATCTACAGACTTTTAAAGGAAATAAAAAATAAACAAGATGCTGTAAATTCCCCAAAATCATCTACAGGGAGGCCAAAAGCCGTTATAGATGATTTGTTCAAAAATGTCATTCGCAGAAAAGTACACTCATTTTATTTTAAAAAAGAAATACCAACGCTAAACAAAATTTTAAATGAACTTTCAGAGGACAACGATTTGCCAAAAATCAGTAGAAGCAAATTATGGGCCGTCTTACGAGAGTTGAATTTTTGCTGGGAAAAGCAGAACAGGAAGTCAGTTCTTATCGATAAAGTTGAAATTATTTGTTGCCGAAGATCTTACTTAAGATCAATTAGAAAATTCCGTGACAAAGGGAGGAATATTTATTATCTCGACGAAACTTGAGTCAACGAGGGATATACTGTAACAAAAGTATGGCAAGATAAAAATGTAGAAAGTTTTCAACAAGCATTTTTGGATGGACTTTCAACAAGGTTCAAGGCATCTTCAGGTAAAGGGCAAAGATTAATAGTGACACATATAGGTAGTGACAGTGGTTTTGTAGATGGCGGTTTACTTTTATTTGAATCTAAAAATACAGGTGACTATCACGAAGACATGAACGCAGATGTTTTCGAAGAGTATTTTACACAGATGTTGGATCTTATTCCTCCGGGGTCTGTAATTATCATGGATATTGCCACTTACCATTCACGGCAGACCGAGCGGACGCCTACGAATGCTTGGAGGAAAACCGATATAATTCAATGGTTATCCGGAAAAATGGTGAAAAAGGAACTTTTGACATTGTCAATCTTAATAAAGATCAGAAAAAATATGTTATCGATGAAATGGCAACAAATCGCCAAATAACGGTACTACGGTTACCACCTTATCACTGTGAACTTAACCCAATCGAATTAGTCTGGGCGCAGGTAAAAGGAGATGTAGCGCAAAATAATACGACGTGAAAATTTTGTTAAAAAATTCCTTGGAACGAGTAACTGCAGATAACTGGCAAAGATGTATACATCATGTACAAAAAGAAGAGGAGAAAATGTGGGAACTCGGTAATTTAATTGACGTTACTGTGGAACCTATCGTTATCAATCTAGGAGACGAAGATAATTCATCAGAATATTCAGAGGATGAATTTTAATACACCTACTTTTTTATTTTCTTTATTGTACATTTATACAACACTACATTTACTCACCATAATTTGAATTTTCAAAATATATATATTGTTGTGTGGAATAAAAGTCTATTGATATTAAATAATTTTATTTGAATTACTAAAAACCCTCTTAATCCGGTTATGATGCTCATATTTTGAAATGCTGTTTTTATATTGTTTACTTATAAGAGAAATGAACCGAGAAGTTGAAGCGGCATAGACAAAGACGGATTGTCGGGGATTACATTTTAGCTACCTGCTACAATTTAGTACGGTTCGATCACACAAAGTTTTTTTAAAAGTACACCTCATCTATACTGATAATACATAATATAAAAATATTGAATATAAGCATCAGTACTACATTTATTTACGATTTGCATACATAATAAACTTTTATTACTCTCTTTCATTTCTAAACAGACGTAGAAAATTATACTGATTTCATAAATACAAGAGATGATTTGAAAATCCAAACTTGGAAAAAATTGTTGGTAAAAATGGCAAAAAATGAAGTTTATTAAGTGTATACGGTGTTCTGAATTACAATAATTTATCTTCGAAACTCAAATGAAAAAAAAATGAGCTATACCATAATTACGTTACATTCGAGATAGAAAGAAAAAGAGAAACATCTTTGACTAAAAATGAATTCAACTATTGATCCTATCCATGAAGACACTGAAGGAATCCAACGATAAATCACCACTTCGCAACATTTTTTCCCGTCGAAGAGAGTACGCGTTGCCTCTTCATTTACGACGGTACGCCGCCATAATGATCTAGAAGCCGCGGGTGAAATACAGTGGACGGCATCCTCGGCGGATAAAAAAAACATCCCGACGGGCATAAAGTTTTCTCCCACGCAAGACACACGTTTCTTGTGTGTCTGTAAAGGATGATCCCTGCCATACTGATGTGTTGAGGGCCTCGGTCGGCTGGTCGTGCCTGCTTTATCTCGTCGCTACAAGATGAGCAGCCTACTTATATCAGCTCGGGACGTCGCTATTGTCAATACCTTTCCGATATCGCCTTCGAGCGGCATGATCTCTCGTCACGTGTGCACATATCGTTAGAATCGTTCGAGTGCAGTGGCGGCTCGCCAGGTGACGCTACCTAAAATTACCTATTGTATAGCCTATATCACAGTGGCGGCTCGTGGTAGCTGCAAGAGGTGAGGCCCAAATAATGCTAATAATAATATAATAATAGGAATAAATTTACACGTGTCCCCTGAGGTAATATTCATTGACGCGTTGACTATTTTTTATTATGGAGGTCCTCGCCAATAGCCCTACTATAACCATAAATTAAAAAACTAAATAACATCAGAACGCCGATTTTTATTTACAATATAAATAATAGAAAAAAATATACAGGGTGGGCCAATAGTGTGTGGACGGAAGATTGTGGTTATACTGATTGTGTGTTCTGAATTTTGTAGTACAATAATTTTTAAAATCCGTCAAAAAAGAAAACAATTTCTGCCAGTCGCGGCCTTCTAGTTGTATTTTTAAAAATTAAAAAAATTACTTATATCCAGAAAATGTATCAGAAAATTGGTCCTACCATACGTAAAATGATCCGCTGATTCCAAAAATGTCAAAAAATACAGGGTGTCCCATTTAAAAATATAAATTTTTTGTCAAACCGGAAATGTCATGAAATCAAAGAATTCATGGCACCCTCTAATATAAACCCACCCAATTTCAAATTTTCATGAGCAGTCATAAAAAAGTTAGAGTGTGTTGTCACTTTCTGCTGTCACCCGGTATATCACTAAGATATAAATACATCAAAAAAATATTTTTGTGTAGTTGTTTTCTATTATTATTTTTTATTTCGTTTTTATTTTAAATTTCTAAAATTCGGTTATTATTTCTCAAAATTCCATGCCGTCCATTATGTCTGATTTTGAGTAAGTTTTTTACGTAAATATTTTGCATCTGCCGATGTCCTAGGAATAAAAATTTTGTGCCCTCTCTGAGATTTTTTTACGGATCTGCTGTTGTTGACTTCTACATGAGTCATACTATTACTATACAGGGTGATTCAGACATAATCTTATTAATTTTAAAGGGAGATATAGAAAATAAGTATAATACGATAACGCAATTAAAAAAAATTAAAAAATAAAAAAAAATTCAAAAGATTATTTAAACCTCCTTTCACTGACCGATTCATATAGCTCCGAATCCAACTTGTTGATCGCCGGGGAGCAACGTTGCCAGTTTTAGTCATAAATAAGCTCTTTAAAATTTGGTAACTTCTTTTAAACTGCTGACGTATTTTTAATGACATCTACTTACGATTTTTGCCATAAGTATTACCGGAGGATATGGGTTGTTTTGCTTCAGTTTAAGAGATCTGGAAAAAATTTGTTTCGATTGTTTTGTCTTTCTTAGGCGTTCCGAATACGTAGTTAAAATGAATAACAGAATCCCCTATACATATAAATATCTTAATTGTTATTGTATTTTTAGGAAACTTTTTTCTCTTTAAATATACCTACTATAGTAATTTATTTTTCGAAACTTATTAATGTTTGTCGCGATGTACTGTCGCGATTAAATGCAACTAAATTCAGATTCCAAAATATTGTTTCACTAAATAAATTAACAGCATATTTCGATACTCTCACGAATTGGAGGGAAAAAAATGTGAATACCTGGAAATGTTATTATGACAAAGTGCTTTCTAAGTTTTATTGCTTATTTAGTCATAAATTTGTGGTACATTGTTTATTTTCTCGTTTTAGCAACGGTTCTAAACGCATAATTTTTTCAAACTACAGTAATTTGATGCGCACCACTGGGTTCACTAATTTTAGGAGAGCATTGTGCTGCAAATTTATTTCTGTGCCACTCTGATAGTAGGATATACAAGGTGATGTGTACCTATGCATAAACTTGCTTCTGTCATTTTAGAAAATAAAATATAAAAATATACATTTTTTTAATATTTTATTTCGTTTTTATTATAGTTATTTTTATTACAAGTACCTAAAGTAATGATCTTGCAATCGAATCGTTGGTGTTTCGGTTTCGCCTCGTCGGAATAGCAGTTCGTAAAAACCAAAGTAAAATTCTTTTCATACTTACAGTAGACATAAAAAATGTCAAAGCCTGCCGACAAGTTTGATACAGTGAGAGTAGGACAACACAATTTTTAAATATCCATAGAAAATAAAGGTTACATCCTTCATTCAAGAATACTAATTCATCCCATTTCTTTCAAATCTCATCGAATACATTCCACGCAACCATAAAATATGAAACATGCTTATAACTTATGCGATAAGCGAATTTTTGTATAATTTTTAACTTTATAATTTTTGAGATCGTGACCCTTGTGCTCCTATATCCATGAACTTGCGCTTACTATCACATTGTTTATACGTTTCATTAATATTTATATGTCTACTTATGGAAACTTCTTACTCCCTAGTTTTTGTAAGATGGGTATTTAACGTTATATCCAAAAAATTAACGGAGAAAAAACTTACCCGTACCTTCAAATTTATTTTCGAAGATATCGAAGGTTGGACCAATCAATTAGCCACATTTTATAAGTAGTCGAATCGATGCGAAACCGGCCTTTTGATCATTAATTTAAGATTTAGGATTGTCATTTGAGTGTTCGGGTTTTTCCAGATTGGATTCGTCCGGTACGAAATGTACATTCAAATAATAGAAAGGATAAAATTAGGTGCAATGACTTAGATATTCTTTCGGTAGTGGCATTAACATACAAATACACGACGCGGTGCTTTTGCTTTTTGTTCTATTTGAAAAAAAAAAAAAATGTATAAATGTACATAATTTACTTACTATCTAGGTATACGTTTCAGTAGAGAATTTTTATTGTGCTTCGATATTTTTCTCTAATAATAAAAATAGCTAAACTATTATAGGGTGTCTCACTTTTTAATAGCAGGACTTGAAGAGTCTTTAGGTGACCTCGTTTTGACACTGAAAGCTCCTATCAATATAGGTCCTAATGCGCTTTGTTTCTGAAATACGGGGCGTTGAATTTTATTATTTCAGCTCAGTCAAAATTATTTATAATTAATTAAATGGAAATAAATAACGAAAATCATATTAAATCAAAGTAAATGTTCTATGTTCTATAACCAGTGCTGCTGACAGTTATGCATCTTTAAACAAACAAATTTTTTTCAGCAAACAATTCATTTTATTTAGTCATAATTTATTCTTGGAAAACAAATAGTGTAATGCGCACTTTTTTGTCAAAAATAAATTGATTTATTTGGCAAGAAAATTTCATTTTTTGGTCGAGTATTTATTTAGATGAAACAAATAATTATTACAAACCGATCTTACAAAAATTAACTTTAAAATATGATATTTGCGTTTATTTAATTCAAAAAATGCATATTTTTAATTGAGGGGTGTGGAAAAGGAAAATATGTAATATTCTTAGTGCATTTTTTCAAATAAAGTGTTATTAGGTTAAATAATCTTTAGAGAACCCGTTAATTAAAAAGAACTTAGTTTCGTAATATAGTAGTATTGTCTAAAAAAATATTTGTTTGAAAGGAAAAATTCGAATTGTTTCCTGTAAAAAAAAAATAATTGTCAATAGGTGCCCGCTAGATGTAGTTGTGCTATATTTTACGTATTCAGGTATGTCGGGTTTAAGAGACATGAATAGGCAAAGTTAGTCGTCAGTTAACTCACCACTCATCTGTGGCGTGCTGATGAGAATTCGAGACCGGTATATGTGGACTATTTGCTATAGGTTTTTCAGGTGTAATTCAATGCTGGTCGGGGCATTAGCCCGCACTTGTTTCCTGAAATTCTTGAGCAATAAGTTGTTGACTTAAATAAACAGTTGGTTAATTGGAAAAAAATATTGAAAATATGCAAATAATGTTTTATCATATAAAATATAATTAAATTAACATTGTATAGAAAAGGAAAAGTGTTTTTTAATGGAACAAATGCTTTCTTTACACAAAATAACTGTGTTTTTGCTTTAACAAAAAAATGATTTGGTTTATTATTTGGTGGATTATTTATTTGTATAGGATCAAACAAATATTTATTTCCATGAAACTATTTTTTTTTACAAGCACCACATTTTTTTGTCGGTGCGGTTAGCCCCAAACCAGCATGATGGTGGACCTACACGAAAAAGATTAAAAATTGTTTTTGTTGATCACTACGTAAAAATATTTTTACAGTATAAGTACGTCGATAGATTATTCGAGTTAGAAATTAAAAGAAACTCCTACATTACCAAATTCAGTTCATTTTATACGTTTTGCTTTCTAAAAGCATAAAAAACTAGGTAATATTTGGGTAATTACACTTAAATATTGATTTGAAGCATTGCTGAAATTTACACTATATTTTTTTTAACCCATGGGAGGTGAGAAACCGCAAGCTATTTTACAGAGATTAAAAAACTTATGCAACAAACCGCAGTGTTTGTTTTGATTAATTATAGCTTAGAACAAAAGGTGTGGAAGTATGACAGATTTCAGTATACTTTTTGTGTGTCCATGTTAAATAATTCAGCACTCATTTGCAAATATCGCTAAAAAGTTTATTAGTTTTGAGCATAGTACGCTGGGAACAGATAAAAAATTAATTGATTTATTAAGACTGCGGTTGAGCGTCCAGTTTATAGATGATATTCGTAACTTCCGTGTTGCTAGTTTCATTTTTATTTGGAACTGGACAAGGTAGTATACGTTTTCCTGTTTGGATATTAGAATTTGTACTAAAACGTGCAAAGTATAAAAATAGAAATATGTAGGGTGTCCGGGAAAATGTGATAAATCTCTCGGCTGCAGATAGAACATGAAAAAAAATAAGATAAAAAGTTTCTATATTTTTTTCCACGGTCGGGAGTAGAAATCAGTTTCTATGACATCAAAATTAAAACAGAAGTAGTCGATTATTCCCAAGGGAGTATAATGTTCCCAAGGGAGTTTACACAAACTTAGTAAAAATATAGACAGCGTCGGTTCATGATATAGGTCACGTGACAGGTCCCACGTTGCCTAGGGTCTTACGGTCCAGAAAATGGATATTTTCTTTGCTTTATGTTGGCGGTTGTGCAAATATGATGGCTGCATTGCAATATGAACTTAACAAACTTGCTGTCATTTTAAATGTCATTAAAGAATGTGATCAATCATAGTAAACAAATGAGCTTCACGCTACAATAAACCAACGTAAATTGGCATAAAAACCAAGTTTTAGTGATTCTGTACCTTTTAGGGCAGCCATGAATTAGCGGTCGCCGACAATATGACAGTGGCACAGTCTATATTTTTTCTAGGTTTGTGGGAGTTTACATTATGGAGAACGTTTTTCATGCAAAAAAAAGATAACATTGAAATTATTTATTGACATTTAAATTAAATGTTACATTTGTACAATTTTCAAAATTAATATTAGAAGGAATATTACTCTCGCTTACATTTACAGTTTTTGTGATTGCGCTAGTAGTGGTATCTACTAAAACCTGATTAGCAATTTTGGTCTTCGTTGATTTCCAACCAGCATGACGCTTTATTGTCGTGATATCCACACCAGCATCTGCCAGTAATGTCGCTGAAGATCTTCGTAAGCAGTGACCAGTATAACATGCAGCATCACGCATCTTAAATACGAAGCTACTACACTCGGAATTTTTCCCATGGTATTCTTGCCAACTGGCTGCGAACTACATTTTCCTGCTTTGTAGCACAAAAAAAGGAGCTTATGCTTGACGTGGGAAGGACGAAGGGACAGGTATTTTCGAAACAATTCAAGCATATTTCCCACATCGGTAACCAGAAAGGTTCGTGGAATCTTTGTCTTAGTGTTTGGAATTTTTACAATCAAGGAAGAGCCTACATCCTCAATATCATCTACAGTTAAATTGACTAGTTCATCAGTTCGACAAGCTCTGGCAATCCCCAGAATTAATCCAACCTATAAAAAATCAAAATGCTTAATAATTGAAATACCTAACAACAAAAGTAATCTTACCTTAATCATTAAGAATTCTTTGTCATCTGCACTTGATAGAAAACGGTCGATTTCACCCTTTGTCAATATTTTCGATTTTTTCGCTTGATATCCGTCACCGGTTCTTTTCAAAAATGCGATCAGCTTGGGGAATTTGCTTATATCTATGTTGTCGTAAATTATCAAGCATGACTTAACCATAGAATATTGCGCCCATAATGTGGAAGACTTGTAATTCTTTGCATTTGCACTGAAGTATGCCAACAAAACATTCTCGCTGTATACTTGAACATTTTTCTCGGCGCACCACTTTTTGAACCGATTGTAGGCTATATCGTATAAAGATCTTGACTTCGTAGGCAGCAAATTGCTTATTGCAATATTTGTAGCCTCCACAATCTCTTCCGACTCACAATTATTCATTGTGCACTAAACAAACTTTAAAGTAAACCAAACTAGCACCTTAATTTGACAATTCTTTTTGTTTGTTTATTTTGTAGTTATGACAATAACTCAACGACTACTAAATAAATGCTCAAATCCGAATACAATAATTCTGGTGCTACTTACTTCATAATTACAAAATATGTGCTTTTAAGTTAATGAGACCGTGGAAAGAATAGTATATACCATTCGGGACAGATGCTATTTTGTCCTCGGTGCACCTCTGCCAAAATAACGCATTTCTCTCCTTTATAGTATAATGTACTATTCCTACAGGTCCTCCCTACGGAGATATGTGTCTCTGAAGAATGCCGCTGGAAATCGTTTTTTCTTGAATAACGTTTAAAGTACTCAAAGAAAAATAATTTAATAAAAATTTAATGTAATGGACAATAATAAGGACCTCTTAAAATAGTGCTCTTGAAACATATTTAGCTTTTTTAGTTTACCAAGGGCGGGCTAAACTTACAACTTAATGCCTAAATTTTTAACATCCTGTATGATAAAGACTTTAAAATAATAAATCTGGGTAGCTTCAACCTTATACTATAAAGGGTACTCTTGTTTATTGTCAATAAAATAAACCGTTTCCAACATTTCAAAAACTGAGAAAGAATTTTTAGATAAAATCCCTGGTATATTTATTTCCGTATTTATTACTTGTAACGTCAACTTTTACAACTATTTCTGCTGCTGTTTTATATAGGTATGTCTAAATATAGTTGAACAAGGTAACGGGTTAACTTTACATAATGAACAGATAGATATTACGTTTTTTTAACAAGACAATTTCAACAGCTGTATAACACTCAACAATAGTTTAAAAGATATACTTGTTTACAACATTTTAGATAACTGTTTTCAAACGTACAGAACTTATTGGTTGCAACTGTCGCCTCTTTTACTTTTATTTTTTTTAAACACTAATAACTATTAAATGATAGTTTTGGTGTTCTTCAGGTTGGTTGCTATAAATATAGTAAACTAGATGAAACATACACCGTGTATATTTTTCGGTTTTTATAGGTCTGTGTCAGAGTGTTAATTTACAAAATATTGAGGTTTATACAGGGTGGTACGTTTTTCATGGCTCACTATTGGAATTTAGACAAATATACAGGAAGGCATATTGAATTTTGACAAGACAAATAGAAACAAATAGATCAATATGTAACACTACTATTTTATTTGAAGTATAAAATAAAAGAAATTCAATGATTTAATACCAAAACGAATATTCGTACAAATTTTCTTTCGACTAAAATGGATTTCTCGTAAATTCTTATCGCTCTGTGCCAAATGTACAGTACTTTCTGCTATGAAATATTGACATTAGGTGACATTATGTATGTTGTTTTTAGTTTTTCCATATTTCAGCAACAGCAGCAAATATCTTGGATCTGTTTGATGTATCTTGTTAACGACGAAACATCCAACTTTTTTAAGTTCTATGGCTAAAATATATGAAGCTATTAAAAATACAAATAAGTAGTTATTTTAAAACCAACATACTCTTCAATCCCAACAATTCGGATTCATTTATAAATACCTAATAGTTTTGAAGACGGCAAATTTGTTGCTAGTCAGTTTTTAAATTTAACAAAAGCTTTCTATTTTATATCTTGTTCTTCATCAGACAGTGCAGATTTATTAGGATCATACCCGAACTATATCAAATGTAAATTCTCAATATTAAGCTTGTTGATTGTTTATCATAGCTGTATCCACTTCATTATAACATAAGCTATTTCAGTATGGGACTACTGAAAAAAGTTCTTAGTCTTCAGAGAATTATAAGAATCATATCTAACTTCGGTCTTAGAGTTGATTGTAAAGATCAGTAAATAAATTTAAATATACTAGCTGTACTCTTGTATATATATTCCAGTGTCTTATTTATATCAAAAACAATACTCATAGATTTGAAGCCCAGTAAGTAAATTAAATATGAATATTTTTATTGCCATTTCATCTTTTTCCATCTTTATATGGGTATATGTCTAGTGTCTATTTGTGTATAATAATTATTATTTAATTAGTATAGTGTATGTACTACCTTTTTTATTTCTGTTATTTCACGCGTGTAAACATTTTTATGTGTATGTAGCACCAACCTTTATGAATAAATAAAAAATAATTAAATATATGGTTTTCTAGATACCAATGGTAAGCTATAAAGGCGGCCCTTTACCAATTGAAATTATGATTGATTTTTATTTCGTCCTTCTTATAAGGTACTAATATGTACAACTGCGTTGACGGCGCTTCTTAAGAAAATACGACGACTTTACACAGTGACAAATGGTGTGTCTGTGTGAAGCTTTCACCGTTTGCGAGGAAAAGAGGCGGCAGCGGATGGCTGTCACTTTGTAGAAAATAGCAATATGTGTGGAGACATATTTATGATAGAGTTAACCTTATGATGTCTTACTCAAACAACTGTTGCTGTTGGCAAAGTTTACGGAATATTATTTATTGTACAGCGTGATACTATATTTAAATCATAGGGCATCTTTACTTTGTTAAAGGGCATACTTCAGTACTAGGTGTGAAGGTTTGAGCACAAAAACACACATACAAAATTGTTTCGTACTTTATGGTTCATGCTAACTAAATTTATTTATCTAACTGATATGCCAAAAATTCGGTACCATTCTCCTTGCACTGAAGAAAATGAGAAAATTTTAGTTTAGATTTTAGGCATTGCTGTCAATTTGCTAGTTTTTGCTATGTAGAAGTGATTAACATATATTGTAGCTAGTACCAAAGACTTAACAACCTTCCATTACAATTTTGTCTCATTACTGAGTTTATTATGTTTCTTGTAAGCACTTTGTGATGACTTTAGATAGATTCTAAAATTCTTTTTTTAAGAAGTTTGGAAGGAAAAAGATTTTAAATTAACAAACAAATTCAAAATTATAAAATGAATATACCAGATCATTTTGAACAAAAGATCTTCGTATAAGAATTGAACACTGTACTATGTACATTACATATTATGTTTTGATATGACATATATTTTACAAGTACAATATCTGCTGTACTTTTGCAATGTAAAATGAGGAGAATGTGAAATGATTATTTATCTCTTACATAATTTGTTTTCTCAGTGTAGAAAACGTTCTTTTAATCTGTACTTTCGCTTTCTCTTGGGATTAAATTTACTTGTGATTTCTCGAAAGTATAGTTCACAAATTTGACATTGTTGGGATGTAAAGAAAATTGATGTAAATTATTTCAGTGCACAAAATAATATGCTCGTAGGTACTTTGCTTCGAAATTGAAACATGTACTTTATTTCTCGTAGATCACGATGTATTTACCATTGATTTTGCATTTAATTTCTAAAAGTAACAATTTAGTCTTCGAGAATAAAGATTTAAGTAAGACTTTTGTTCACTGTAGACTAGATAATTTTGTTCCACTAAAGAAAAACTAAAAACATTTGCGGTTAAAAAAAATCCACAATTAAAATACATCACTGTCAAACATCTCAGGAATCTTGACTAATATTTAAACAGGTAATGCGTTTTTCATGAAATGTTCAGAATCAGGTTTAGTACCTAGTACCTCTCTCTCTAATTTGTTTTAATTGATTACAGCTGTCAGCTTGTCAACGTAGCTATTAATTTTATAACTGTGGTTAACCTTCTCATTAATTTTAACGTATTTGATTGTGAAAAAGAAAAATAAATTATTGAAGCTTTACTTATCATAGACGTGACTATTTTGTTTGCACGATGAAAAAGACTGGACCAAAATTTTAAAACTCAAAATTCATGGAATTTAAAAAAAATGATAAAACTTCTTAGTGTACCTTAACACTTTTAATTAAATGTATTTCTGATACATTAAAGACAAGTAAAGCTGTACATTAAAGGTTAGTTGACTATAAAGCAATAATAATTAAACATGCTATATTGCTACAAAACTCTTTAACTTGTAAGTTAGCTAAATATAAATTTGGCACATAGCTTAAAGTACACACCCATTTTACATAAATGAAAATGAGAATTACGCTACAATTCAAAAAAGTAAGCATATGCAGCGTATATAATGTAAAATAAAAGGTGTTATTGACAAATATTTTTATATACACAAGCCAAGATGACACTTATATTTTCTTTGAAATTTAGGCGAACGTGCATTTTTTCTGACAACATGAATCTACTAAATTATAATTCGGAATCCAGAAATGTCTTGTGCATATTTATTTATACAAATCACAAGATAAAAACATATCACAATAATTACATAACGATTTATTTTACAATTAAATATAATATAAAAACATAACATTTTATATTAAAATATGTTTTATAATCACAACTTATAATTAACCTCTTTAATGAATATTTTTAATCATTTGATAATACGTCGATTATGCCAACAGTAAATACAAAAATAGCTGAATTGTTAATGTTAAAACAAAACTGACAAATAAACTCATACAAAAAAGTATATAACTATTTTTATGTGAACATAAAATACATAGATAATTCAAAATCACGGCAGAATGAGTATACTGAATAAAAAATAATAATGAAGAAATCAAATACCCGCTTCACACCGTCTTTTTGTGGATTAGACTTAATAATACCACGCTTCGATTTTATAGCATTTTATTTAGAATCATTATTATTAACATTGACCTGGATTATTTAAATTCACTCGATAAGGAGTTTCTGAAGGACCGGAGGGGCCCAGAACTTCACTAAGTAGGACTCAGCAATTGCCATCTTACTGGACAGTGAATCTTCAATATAATTTTTCGCTATCGTAGTCGATTCCAACTACCATGACGCTTCACGGTGGTAATATCACCTCCAGCATTGGTCAATAATGTTGCCGAATAATGCCTCTTTCCATGTCCGGTAAAACTTTCTGGATCAGTGAGCCCAAGAAATGCAGCCACTTTTGAAAACGTTTTAGAAATTGTGCAAGAAAAATTTTTAGGTCGCAGATTGATGTATTTTCAACACATTTCTACAGCATTGATCGAAAAAGCTTCTTCCATGATCGTATATATGTTTTCGTATGGAATGAGTACGTATAGGTAATTGTCTTTGTCTTGGACATAGGTGTTCACATCCAAAAAGGTTAATTCATTGCGTCCACCTGTAAAGAGTTCAAAATAAAACGCTCAATATATAAATTGAAATATTAAAATCGTGTATTTTCTATCTTAACTTGTAGATATTCTTCATCTAATGGTTTTTTCAAAAATTCTTTGATTTGGTTTTTGTTCAGTATCTTTCCCTTTGGTTTATAATTTTTTGATTATACTTTCAAATATGAAGGAAGTTTACCATACAAGTATCAATACCTTTGTGCACTTTCACCATTGATTTTAGCATAGACTATTTTGTCCACATCGAAGAGGCAGCATACTGTTTCTCCACATTAAAAGTAGGATAGTAGCCCCTCTTTTGTAATTACTCCTTCTCCTATGCCCCTTTTTTCGCCAGTTATCGAATTTTACCAATTCCATCTTGTAGACACTTTTGCTTTGTGCTGATGGTAACAGACGCAATGTTTCTTCTTGAGCTTCTTGCTGGATTTCAGCCAGAATGAAGAAATTCTCAGCATTCTCACTCTCATTCTTCTATTTTTTTTACTTTTGTTGACAAATAAACAAACGCATGCTACAATTCCAAGACTTTCCATTATTTAGCTGGCAATCAATATTCTTGATTAAAATAAATTTGACAAATATCACGTTTTTCAAAACCGTAATTTTTCACACGATTTTCACTCTCATAATTGACCGGTTTTGGCTGTGGTCGTGGATAAAACGTTGAATTACATTCGGGAAATTAACCAGCCTTTAATCATCTCGAAAAAATGTAACTCTCGGATGCACTCCGAGTGTCCATTTTTTCTCGTGAATTAAATGCTTGTCAATTCGCTTATATAATTAATAATTATTTCATGTGGGTAGCTTCACCAGATAAAAAAATATTTATGGTAACTATTTTTTTTAGCAACATGGTTTACTTGGAGGGTTTTTTCAGTGTACATTTTAATTTTCTGCTATTACATTCCATTTCTATGTATCATTTAAATCAATAAAGAAAGCAGTTTCCAGAATTTATATTCAAAACACTTTAAATAGCATCTGATTCACCTTCACACTTTTGAGAAAAGTTACAAATATCTGATAATTTACCAAACCTCTTGGGATCGACCGATTACAGATTAACACACATTAAATGCCAAGGTGGTAACCTACTAAGAACAATTATCGAGTAATTACACACTGTTTACTAAAAAACATAAAATTCATTCGCGTTTAGAAAAAAAAGTGTAATTATTTTTAACAACCTAAAATGGTCATGAAACTGCCGTACCTGCTATTTTTATTGTTGTTCGCGTGATGAGCAATAATTTTGTTTCTATACTTACCGCGATTCTAACGATACACGTTACTACAAAAAAAAAGCGTAGATGGTGGTTAATGTCGGCGGGATACGAATAAAGAAAGTCTGGCAATCAAACCCTAATTGCACATTATATTAACGTAGCTAGTCCCGGTTTTATCTCTTTGATTTTACCGATTTTTTGTTTGTTTTTTTTTTGTATTAAGGTAATGTTTGTGACAAATATTAGGTCAAATTAAACAATTGGAGGAAAATAAGGCAAGACAAATTTACGTTATACAGTGTGTCCCAATTTAGTTGTAGTTGCAACCTTCTATCTCTTGTAGTTTCGGAGATACCCTGCAATTACAACGAAATTGGAACACCCTATACAATGGTCGCAACATAAATTTTTCTAACCGAAAACGTATACTTTTACAGAAGTGAGCCGGTAAGCCATTAAAAGGCATCAATGATTAGGTTGTGTCAGTAAATGGTTTTGTCTAGGCACATATGTGACGAACTATTAAGTCATGTTAATTTAAACAAAAATGGTAATGAGGTCAGAGTTAAAGAAAACTAATTTATTGGTAAGTCAACATTTTGGCTGTATTTAGGCCTTCTTTAATCTTTAGGACAATCCAAGAATGGTTTTCCGTGTAAAATATAGTTGCACAAAACGAGGAATAAAATAGTTAACTTAACATTGGTTAGATTTTTTTCCAAAAAAATTCTTGATGTGATTTTACATTTATATTCAATGTGTAAATGTAATTTTACAAATATAATTATTACGATTTAATTACAAGTACACAGTACATACACATTTCTCTGTAAGTTCAATGTAATTTCCCTCGTTTAAGTGTGAAATTATATTAAGTTTAAATGAATCACTTTAAAATGTAGATAATAATATGGAATTACTCAAATATAATTGCAAAACATGCAGCTATTGTTTGCAACAAGTAATTCTTTGATTACAATTTGCTATTACATGTAAGTTTAATGGAATAATTTTCCTACTTCGTGAAATTACATTAAAATCAATTAATTCCTGCACAAATAAGTTAATATTACTATAAGCTGTAATTTTACGTTTATATTGATTTCGAATGTAATTTTATAGAGTATTTAAAGTAAAATTGCTAGGTCATGTAAATTCGCATTAATATTAATGACATTTTATTAAGTTGAAAACTTACATTGAATTAAAGAATATACTTATCCTTTTGTAAAAGTTTAATGTAATTTCTCTAATTTAGATGTTAAATTACATTGTGGTCGAATGTAATTTTACAAATAATTTTATATATTTGTATTCAGTTGCAATTAATATTCCACAAGCATATTACTGGCAATTGTTATATAATTTGCTATGAATTTTACTATTACTTTTCGGAGTACCGATCTAATAATAATTAATATAAATATTTCAGGACAACTGTATGTAATTAACCTGCTTTATACAATTTCGATAAACTCGAATGTAATTATTATAGGACATTTAAAGAAATATTACTTACAGATGTAATTTTATGTTTATGTTATCTAGATCTTATCAATATTTTGCTTTAAAATGAAAATTTTAACATAATAGGTCGGTTCAAGCAAGGAATCCAGACTGGTTTCAAACTGTCAAACACTTTCGTCCAAGTACTTTTTGCGTGATGTTTACCGAAAACAAATTCATAACTTTACTTTTCGAATATTTCTGAGAGTTTGAAACCATTCCGGATTTCTTGCGTGAACGGACCTGTAATTTTCCTGCTTCAATTGTAAAATTATAGTACAGTGTAATGTACTTAATTAAATTTTACAAATATGCATGGTGTCAGAACGAATGGGTCAACACTAAGCTTGATATAGCTACTGCACACTAAAATATTTTGTTTAAACTCATCATGCCTTATACGAATGTCGCTGGTTTAAGAAATACAGGGTGTTCAATTTTATTCTGACAGCTCTCAATAATTGAGAAAGTTTTGATAGCATGACTCTGAAAATTAGGTGTGTTGGTTTTTTTGTTTTAGAACTACAAATTTTAAGTTTATTTTCACATTGCTTCTAGAGGGTGTTAGTTTCGCCGTATTATTTAGGTAAAACAATTTAGGTATCTGTTTAGCTATACTTAATCCTTAAATACCCTGCATTTCTGAAACCAGCGACATTCATACATCATACATCAAACATAATATATTAGTGTCTAGCATCTCCAGTTTAGTGTTAACCCATTCTTTCTGACTCACCCTGTAGTTTTACCTAAGTATTTTGTGAGTTCTCATTATAGTTAAAATGCCTACTAGAATAAATTAATAGGTATCAATTTCAATTAATTTAATATGATTGTGTTTCATTTTACAACGAAATTGGCACACTTTTTGAGTAGAATTTATTAAAATTTTAAAAAATAAACAAAATTATACCTATATACAGTATGCGCCTAAAGTATGGAATAAATTCAATAAAAACGAAACAATTATTTTTTGGCAAAAATCCTCGAACAGGTCGATTTTTAATTTAAAAAATACATATTTTAGCGTAAAATGCGATTTTCAAATGTCATTTGTTTTCGAGTAATGACGTCATCGATTTTTTTTTAAATGGCAACACCATATTTTTTTCCTTGATTCTGAAAGATCGTTTAATTCTTTATCAGACAGTACTAAAATTTTGCCCTCTTACATAGGAAAGTTTTCGAGTAAATGACGATTGAATGTTAGAAAACGTAAATTTTATCCATAAAAAAGTAACAATTCTGAGGTATGTAAAATAAAATACAATTGATTAAATTTTATACTTAAATTCCAATTCGAATTGCCATCCAGCAACTTCTTGACAATGCGCAAGTCTATGAAGAAATTCTTCTTGCACATTATGAATGATTTCTGGGGTAACTCTGCGTATTTCGTCCCGAATGCGATTTTGAAGTTCTTCTAAATTACGTGGTTTATTAATGTACACTTTTGACTTTAAGTATCCCCATAAAAAATAGTCAACCTCCCAGGAAAACAGTTGTCCAAAAAATCTCGTACAGGGCGCGCATAGTGCCGAGGTGCACCGTCTTGCTGAAACCATATGGTATCGTCAGGAATGTCAGGGTCATTATCGTTAGGAAAAATTACTGCAAGGGCTGGAACAAGGTCTTTTTCTAGAAACTCTAAATATCTTTGTCCTGTAAGGGTTCCTGCAAAGAAGAAAGGCTCTACTATTCTGTCATCAACTATTTCAGCCCACACATTTAATTTCTGAGGGTGTTGGGTATGTGTCTCTGCTATCCAATGAGGATTTTCCCGACTCCAATATCTGCAAGTTTGACGGTTTACTGTACCATTCAGACAAAATGTGGCCTCATCTGAAAAAAGTATTTGCCGGTGTAAATTTCTATTTCCTTGACATAAATCCATTAGAATTTCGCAAAAGTGTAAGCGGCAATCGGGATCATCTTCATTGAGTTCCTGCACAAGTTGAATTTTGTAGGGATGATATTTTTCCTTCCTCAAGATACGTAGCACTGTGCTCTGACTAGTGTCATTGTTTAATGCAACCAATCGTGAAGAATTATGAGGATTATCTAACATACTTATCAAAATGTTCTATTTCTGATTTTCATTAATGCTTGGACGTCCAGGTTTTGGAATATTTACAACATTGCCAGTTTCTCTAAATTTAGACTCTACCTTACTGACTGTTGATTGGCTGATAGGGCGATCTGGATATTTTTCATTAAATAAATCGCAAACTTCCTGCTGAGTTCTAGTCATATTCCCGCATCCGATAAGAATTAAAATGTCACTTCTTTGAGTAACAGTTAAATGTGCCATAATACTTTAAATTGAATAATAATTTCTATGTCGCTTACAATACTTATTAGAAAGTCGGTGTGACAATGACACTTTGCAAAGATTTTCACCTACGTGATCCATAAAAGAACTATGGAATTCGAAAAAGTAAACTTGATAACGTTTTTGCTTTATTTTAATTGATTTACGTTTTCTGACATTCAATCGTCATTTACTCGAAAACTTTCCTATGTAAGAGGGCAAAATTTTAGTACTGTCTGATAGAGAATTAAACGATCTTTCAGAAACAAGGAAAAAAATATGGTGTTGCCATTAAAAAAAAATCGATGACGTCATTACTCGAAAACAAATGACATTTGAAAATCGCATTTTACGCTAAAATATGTATTTTTTAAATTAAAAATCGACCTGTTCGAGGATCTTTCCCAAAAAATAATTGTTTCGTTTTTATTGAATTTATTCCATACTTTTGGCGCATACTGTATGCAGGGTGTCCGGAAAATACGTGTACAACGGAAGACCACAGACTCCTGGGTTCAAAATAAGCCGACTTAGTTCAATTTACTTATTTCCAAAATTGCTTCGTTTAGCCGCTAGGGAGCGCCAAAGTTCGCGAAAAATTTTTGTTTATTCCGAGTATCTCGAAAACGACTTGATCGATTTTAACCATTTTTGGGCTACGCAGTCATTAGAAATATAAGAAAAATCATGTATTATGCAAATATAAGCACATATTTTTTTAACTCCCCGTATAATTATTCTCAGGTTTTTTTAGGGACACCCTGTATATCAATAATTTAGGTATATCAAAATTATGCAACATGTGGCTCCATTTTTCATCAAATTATTAGCAAGTTTGGTTTCTTCTGTTGGCTATACATTTGTGAAAACTGGTTTTCTTCCTTAACCCCTCATCGAAGTCTCCGGCTATAAGTTATCGCTTTTTTTAAATCTGATTACATTCTCAAACTAACTACACTTAAGAAGTTGTTTGTTTGTGTCGCTTACATAACGATTTTTTTGCCTTAAAGGCAACGTTGCTCTAAGCGTTCGTAAGAAATTGTTTTCTATATAAACACAAACGATCTCCATAAAAATTCGTTTATACCATAGCGAGTCACACTCGATGGACAATTTAAATAAGTCGAATTCTTTCGCATAATTTGTAAATCATGCAAATTACTTGTAATGCGAAAAACAGTAGTCAGGTAAACGACAATTTGTAACACGTTTACTGGTAATGTAAGTACCTACATAAAACTCTATTACCTCAAATAGTAAAAACGAAACTAACAGTTTCTTGTATGAAACAGTTATATAATGTTATTATGCCTGGAACTAATTCGTCATTCTTTTAAAATTGAAACTCGTTTGCCTGGGCGATGGGGTGGAGTGGTATTTTAAATTTCATCTCTGATCAGTGGCGGCTCGCCAGGTGATCCACACTGATAAAAATTATTTGTAATTTATCATATCTTTTGTATTATTATCCTGGGTTTTACTAACTACTATGTAAGTTTCATGTAACATTTATACTGAGTGATGTGAAGAAACGAATACCAACAAAAATTATATTACCAACAAAAATCACCGAAAGAAAATCTGTTAAATGTACTCAAAAACTGTTAGATACTACTACTTTTTAATTTATTCTATGAAACACTATTAAAATCTAGTTTTATGCATTTTGTCTTGAGAACCTTAAAGTTTTTTCAAATTAAACAAGAGTAAACAAGTGTTTTAAATTAAATTTTGCGCGGAATATTATCTTTTTGTTTAAATTCGATGGAAAAAAGTTTGGAATAATTTTAAGGGTGATTCAAACTCAATGAGCACCTTGTAGAATTTCAGTTTACTTGAACTCATAATCAAAGAAGACCAATAATAAACCTAAATCATGTAGGCATTTTTGGTTACCTGAAGTTAAAGTAATTCAGAGATAAAGGATACTCTATCTCTCAGTTACCACCATTCGTCCTTCGATTTCTTTCACCAAAATTACATGATAAGTATGGCGAAATAAGATAAAAGTACGTGCAAAATTTCAAATGTGCATCTTACAAAACAATGGATTTATTAACAAAAATAGTTTTTTAAAATGTAACTTTAACACCCTGTATATTGAAGTAGGGACGCCCAAATAAAAAATGGCATAAGAAAAGTCTCATTATTTTCGTCCAAAGAATATGTGGTTAATGGTATGGCCTTCTATTTTGGGACACCCTGTATAAATCAGCATATTCAAGTACGCACAGACAGCCAGACAGCTTTACGAGCGCTTCTGTCCTTCAGGATCACCTCTCGTGGGGTCTTAGAATGTGCGAAGTGTGTTTTTAAATCATGTTCGAACTGCCCTTTTTGATTTTTTTAACAAAATTGTATTTGTAAGTCCCTAAGATTGTTTTTAGATAAGTTCTCTATACTTATTTCATTGGTCGTTTTGCCTCAATATGCCCCACTCTCTCCTCCTAAATCATGATTAAACAGCTTCTATCGAAATTCCCGCTAAGTTCAAACATTACGAGCCCATCAAGGAACAAATGAGCTTATCTTTACTATCAATCTAATTACGCTCCCTACACCTACGCGTCAGTTTCGAAAAGCATCCGTCAGTCGCAGCGGTGCACCTTTACACATGTTTCGAAAGCCAGGCGGAGGTATTTACTGCCCCACATAGGCAAATAATTATTATTACTACACACGTTACTCGGCATACGCACGTGACCTTGCCCGCGGGCATTGTTACCTTCTTATTTGCCGAACGATTTTTCCTCCATTATATACTAAACAGACCGGTAGCCTCGATTTGGTCCCGGTGGAACAATAACAAAGGAATAGGAAGGCGATCGACGAGGCGGTCAGCTGCTTGTTGATGGTTGATGAATTAATAAAAAACCATTCTGCTTAATTAAACGCTTACTTATGCACTCAGCTGAAAGTAAAACTCACAAATATTCATCGTTTAGTGCTTGGTGCATCGTCCAGAGCTAGGATCGCCAACTCATCGATCGAAAGATACCGGTAGCTTGTGAACAATTCAGGTAGCTTACATTTATATCCTGAAAGAAAATATTTGTCCGTTATTTGATTAAACAAGTTTACACTGTAAGAAATTGTTTAGCAGAAGTTTTGTATATATTAATGTGGACAATTTTTAGCATGCAATTCTTGAAATTGTGTTCTACATAATTAGAACCACTGGGCTTTCGGAACTGACACAGGGCAAGTGCATGTAGAGGGTCCCAAAATATTGCAATTTGGTGGGGCCAAATATTTCGAAAAAAAAATATATCTCTGAATTACTTAAACTTGAAATAACCAAAGGACAATGTTAAAAATAGCCGATTTTTAGCTTATCCGGGGGAACGCATAAATTATAAAAAAATCAGATAGCTGGGGAAATGTCGCTAAGCATTTTTTTCATTTTACACGAATTTTATAACAATAATTGATTATCCATTTAAAGCTATTTAAGGATAGTTTATATAGGTTTAGGGGTAGTAGCGACATTTCCCCAGCTATCTGACGTATTTCTGGGCCATTTCTAATGTTAATTAACAATAATCAATTGATTTTTTTATGATTTATGCGTTCCCCCGGATAAGCCAAAAATCGGCTATTTTTAACATTGTCCTTTGGTATGTGATTTAGGATTATTATTGGTTTTCTTTGGCTATGGGTTCAAGTAAATTGAACTTGATTTACTATTGTTAAATTTTAAATTAAGATTTTTAAGATAAAATACATTAATAGAGTTTATTAAAAGAAATCAAAAAATCAATGGTAGGTTTTGTCTTTAAAATTTGATTTGTAATAAAACTATAAAATAGAATAAAAATAAAACTATAACTAAATTGTTCAAAATTGGCACCTTTTTCTCTGACTTAAATTTACTCTTCACCAAAAATGAAATTTACTCTGTCCACAAATCTGGACTGGCGATCGTGGTGGCTAATTTTGAGGACAATTATTTCCTCATCCTAACCATTTATTTAGAAACTTAAAATTGAAAAAGTATCTAACAGTAGCACTAAAATAATGCATACACCAGAACTCTAGTCTAAGTTATAACGGTATTTCTTCTTGAGAGTATTTTACAGAAATTCCATATAACTTTCGCCATTTAATCCATTTGGCAAAACAACTGATCCAGTCAAATAACTATCAATGACACCGATCCAAACATTTATCTTAAACTCCCGTTGAAAATATCTGGGAGTTATTGCATTGGGGTTTACATCAGAATATTCATGAATGCTGTGAACATTTGTAATTCCTTTACGAGTAAACCAAGTTTCAGTTTTCGGCGAAGAGTAAATTTATGTTTCAGAGAAAATAGAACCAATTTTGAACAATATCTTTAGTTTTAATTTTATTTTTTTAATTTTTGTTTTATTTTATAATTTTATTACTAACTGTCAAAGCCTACTACTGACTTTTTGGTTTCTTCTAATAAACACTATTAAAATTTTGTTTTAATTAATGCATTTTTTCTTGGTACTTCAAGTATTTTAAAATTTAACAAGAGTAAATTCCGCACGGAATATTATCATTCTTTTGAAATTCGATAAGTGGAAAAACAGTTTGGTATAATTTTAGGGGTTAACACACTCACTCTCCTTGTCGTGTTTCAATTTACTTGAACTCATAGTCAAAGAAGGCCAATAATAAATCTAAATCACGTGCCAAATTTAGTTATCCCAAGTTAAAGTAATTCATAGATATTAATTTTTTTTTTAAATATTTGGCCCCACTTTGAAGGCCTGTAACTCCGCCTGTGTGCAACTTTGTATACAGCTTGTTTGGTTAATACAATATTTTGTGACCTCCTATACGCACCTGCTCTGTGCCAAATTTGAAAAAAATCGTTCCAGTATTAAAAAAGTTATAGCCAAAAAACAAATTTTATAAAATAACCGTTAATATTGATTTTTTTGAGAAAATGTTACAAGTACTATCATATTCGGGCACCCTGTATCTCAAAAATTCTCTACTAAACTCACATTTTTTAAGATGTATATTGTGTTATAATAAAATAACAATAAATTGATATTTTCAAAGACATATTAACGGTTTTGTTCATATTCCTTGCCTACTCTATTTATAGGCGAATTAATAATAATCTTAACGAAAAAAATCATAAAAGTGTAGGAGTTTCAGAGGATGTTATGAATACATTTAACAACAAAGCGATATTTCATTAAATTGTTTGTGTTTCTTGTTTCCTGAGCGTTTTAATAACTGTGGGCCGAGAACAAAGATTAAGAAGTTTTAGCATGTATCCATCTCCTTAGATAAAATAGTAATATTTCTTAACAAAAACCGGTGGGCGAATTTTTTATACGGGGTGTCAACGAAAATATTAGACAAGTATCAGTTACCTCAACAATTATTTAATTAAAATTTAAAGATGGCATAAAGGCAAGCAATTTTTCGAAAATTTGTTTTTAATAAAACACTGCGACTTTTGTTTTAATTAAAATTTGTGTAAAAAGAACATAGTACAGTGGCGTACCACTTTTTGAAGGACCATTGAAGCTATTGGATGCACGTCACTGCATTCAAATGGTTTTCAAATTAACATATAAAATTTTAAATCAATTTATGTAGTAGTTTCAGATGTATTATAACAGAAAGGTAACCGCTGACAAATATTGTGTGAAACTAACTACAGTTTCACCCAATATTTATTGATATCTAATAAAAATATATAGAAGGTGTTTATCGGAAACATGCTTTTTGTGAAAAAAATGTAGATCAAACCGATAGATATTGTTTTTTGATGTTGATGTCGACTCTTCAAGCTTAACATTTTAGAAAAAATAAACATTTTCTATTAGCAAACAATATAATTAAGAATATTCCACTTGTCTCAGATACGCATTCAACGTTTTTCAAATTTCTCCCCCACGTGAGTTGTAACTTTTTTTGTTCGGTACAACTGTTGATGAGGTTCGTTCAACAATCCTTAGGTTAAAAAAATCTACAACAACTGATGCATATGGTCTAAATGATAAATTTCTAAAAGAAACGATTGACAGCTTGGCTGAGCTACTGGCATCTCTGATAAACGTTTGTTTTAGTCGCGGTGTTTTCCCTGATATTTTTAAAATATCAAAAGTATTACCTATACATAAGAAAGGTGATTTAAATGAAATTGGTAATTACAGACCTATTTCCATCATTGTCATATTTGGTAAAGTTATGGAGGTAATGCTAAAAAATAGGTTACTTGAGTATTTTGAAAAATACCAACTGTTACATTCTGCCCAATTTGGATATCGTAGTAAAAAATCTACTACCAAAGCATTATTAGAGGTTGTAGAGAGGATAGTTAGTGGATTTGAGAGGCATGAGCATTCCCTCCTGACAGTGTGCGATCTGTCGAAAGCTTTCGACTGTGTCTCGCATAAAATTTTGCTAAACAAGCTTTCATTTTATAGAATCACACCTCTGAATTTGGTTAGATCTTATTTAAAGGATAGATAACAATTTGTTGATCTTGCTAATGGCTATGAGTCAAAATTGGAGAGTGTTGAACTTGGAGTGCCTCAGGGTTCTGTCTTGGGACCCTTGCTCTTCATTATTTATACAAATGACTTATGCTATTTTTTTGGAGAGAAATTGTAATATTGTACTCTTTGCGGATGACACCACTTTTATAAGCTCATATGCGAATGTTGCAGATATAAATCAGTATGCAGTTTATTTACTAGCAAACGCAGAAACATGGTTCTCGGCAAATAAATTGCAGCTTAATAAATCTAAAACCCAATATTTGACTGTCTCCAGCAATAGGCGTTTTGTGAACTGTAGCCATTGCAAACTGCTAGGTGTTGCTCTAGATGACACCCTAAATTGGTATCAACACATGACCGACCTTAGCACAAGACTATCTAAAGTGCTGTTTCTCTTAAGACAGCTTCGTAAATTGTTGAATCCACATATGTTAATAAATGCATACTTTGGTTTGTTTCATTCTCTGATCAGCTACGCTACTGTTCTGTGGGGCAATGCAGTTGATTCTAAAACATTTTTTTGTCTTCAGAAACGTGCAGTAAGAATCTTAGCTAATGTGGGTAACAGTGAACATTGCAAACCACTGTTCAAAAAATTTCGTATATTACCACTGCCCTGTATATATATATATATTACAAACTTTAATAGAAATACATGCTCGCAGGAATATCGTTCCCCGGGTGTCTGATCGCCATAATTATAATACACGAGCCGCTGTGGCGGGTGAACTACTTGTACCTCGATCCAGATTGGTCAAATCGGAAAGAAATATTTTAAACATTAATTTATATAATAAACTACCCTGTCATATAACGGATATGAATGAAGGATGCTTCAAGGTTAATATTAAAAAAAATCTTTTATCTCACTGCTTTTACTCTGTAGATGAGTATTATCAATCTAATATTTTCTAGATTACGTCGTTTCTGCTAAGTTCGTCTATCTTTTTATTTTGTTTGTATTTTTATTATGTTTCATTTATTTTATTAGTGTTCTAAATCGCTTTACTGTTGACTGTTGTGTGTTGTGTATATACAAACTATGCCTTCTGTTTTCTTGTATTGACTTGCTATAAACCATGTACTTGTGTAAAATAGTCAAATAAACTATCTATCTATCTATTATATCTCAGGAAATGAAATTCAATGAAACTATCCGCCTTTGACGTGGAATTGAATAGGTTGGCTCCTTTTTTATAAAATAAAATGTGCGCCTCTGAGTTATCCCGTCAAAATATTAATAAATTTATAGAATCTTGTCATACCAGATCTATAAAATGTGTTTATTTCTATTTATTTAATTGCCAACAGCAACATATTAGCGAAATCCTTGTAAATATATTTTATCCACAATCACCTTAAAATCGGACTTTTATCCACACATATGAACAGTCTATCCACCAGTAACCAGGAATAAAGTAACTTTATTTCGCTAGTGGAATAATGAAAAAAGTAATAAATCAAATTTAATTTATTTACTTATTAACATTAATATTTACATTTATACTCGTAGTAATAGATATTCCGTTTTTTTGTTGTATCTCATTTAACTCTTGTAGCAATGCTGCCATCATTTTAGGAACGGATAACATCTGCCGAAGTTTGTGAAGAATTTGCACAAGTTGCGGATGTCTCTTATTGTAAAAGAACAGCTATATTTTCATTGGATTTTCACTGCAATATCAAGTTTGTTAGATATGGACTCCTCAACATAACTTCCTGCTACAGAGGATCTCTTCGATCCACCAACAATGACCAGTATATGCTTCTGGATTTGCGATATTTATGAATAAAGCAACTATTGGGGGTACCTTCGCCAATGTGTTAATTCCAACAGGCTGAGACGTTCGTTTTTTTATGTATTTTAAAAAGAAACTGTCTTGTGTTAAGCGAATGGGGCGCAGAGAAATATATTTTCTGTATATTTCAACAGTATTCACACAGAATCCTTGTTCTATAATTGTAAATTTTCTTGAATTCACTATATACCTAAGAGCATGTAAAAGAAAAAGGGATATTACCTTAATCATTAAATATTCTTTATCGGAAGCCCCAGTTAAAAATTCTGCAATATATACAATTTCCAATACTGCAGCTTTTCTTGCTTTGTATCCTTCCGATATACTACTTCAAATAAGTAGTAAGCTTGTTATATTTTCCAATATCTATATTGTTGTAGACCTTTGTAGCCTTCAACGTCGAACACTTCAACCACATAGATGAAATTGCATATTTCTTCTTCAAATTTCAAAAATACGGCATGACTTTTTTATTTATTGTCATTATTCTCCATTTTTTCCTCCATTCTTTCAACGCAGCTAACACTTTTTCGCAATGTTCCCTGGATTTCGTTAAAAATAATTAATGGAAAATTGCTTCTTGAGCTTCTTCGGAAACAGCCACTGAAGCACAATTACTTTCTTGCATTTTTTACCAAATTCAGTTAGAACTGTTTATTAAATAATTGATATTAAACAACGTACCATAGCAACCAGTAGATATAACAAAACCTACCACGTTTCATTGAGTACTAAGAAATATCAAGTCGCGCGAATATTTTTTTATCAAATTCCAATAATTCTGACTCAACAAATATGATTCTGATGTGATTATGGATAAAGCGTTGTATTGCATTCGTTTTTTAATTGCCTTTTTATCCAGTTAAGATTCTTGAGTGGATAAAATGCTACTTAAAACATCTACACAATAAATAACTAATAGTTGTTTCTAAATTTTAACTTAATTTTTAATAATTAATCAATGTACCCCCTTAAAAATGGACTTATATTTTGTTCGTTGACATCCTGTATGACGCTCCGGTCCTCCACGACCGCGCTCCGGGTCTTAGTGCCCATAAAACACCTCCTCATATCCAGTTTCGGCCGTCCGGTGCGCTTCAGCACCTGCACCGGGCACGATGATGAAGAGATAACAATGGCTAAACGGTGTGTGGGTAGACGTTCGAAGTAACATAGATGGCTATGTTAAAAGTATGCCGTGGAGGTTTACAGTGCGACCCGTGACCCCTGCGCTCACCTTACAACCGCCTGTATAATTCGATGTCAACTGCAATAATTCCGTATGTAAACGCAGATCTATGCCCGGTTCGTCAGGCTTCCGCATATTTACGGCATATTGAATAGGGAAATGTGGGTCGTCGTAAAAATCGTAATGGTTATGGGATGCTGCTTTCCATTGTCGTCCGCGCGCCTTCGCATCTCAATGCGAAACCAACGCAACTACATACAAGGTGTATCGTTTTTCTCCAGAAAAGCTGCAGTGCGGTTCGTGGAATTAGTAATAGGTGAAGGGAAAGGTAGCCCTTCAGAGTAGAGATGGGCTTAGCAGTTCATTTTAATGATTCAGTTCACGAGAACTGAATCACTAAAAAGAACTGATTCTTAAAACCAGCTCTTTAAGAACTGGTTTTACGTCAAACACTGCACAGATATACGCTTCTCTCCGAATCCTGCATCTCCGTCAATCGCAATGGTTGGTTTCTTCCGCGTTTTACGATTGCGACCCGTTTAGCGTTTAGACTTTAGAATAGGAATTCTTAATCAAAATATTTGAAGCCTCTTTTTTCCAAAATATCTCGAATCATTTAGATACTGATTTTTATTTATTTTTTATTACAGAATTTAATTTATATTTTTGTAAAGTTGTTGTATTTTACTTGTTAATAAAATTCAGTTCTTAATTCTTATACATCATATAATTATAATTAATGGCACATACCTATATCGTTTTTATTAATGTAACAATTTGATACGGACGCCTATGTGCGCTGGTATGCAGTTCTTGGATATTATATTTAACTAAGAATTATATTAACGCTCCGCAATCGGATCACCAATCAGTTATTCAGAATTCAGATCGTCCGTATGATTTTGAAGCTCACATAGGCTGTGAACACTCGTTCACTATTCATTGAACAGTTCCTTCTGACGTCTAAACTTGAAAATATCTCTCGCACTCTACATCAATCGATACAAATCAATTCTCAAAGAACTGATTTGTCAACTTCTCGAGAACTGATTCTCGCAGTTCAGTGTCGAAATCCGTTCTTTTAAACCAGTTCACTCGGGAACTGCCCATCTCTACTTCAGAGGCATTCCTCTTCTCTATGAAAGTGCTGCAAAGACAATTTAATATACATAGTTTGCCATATTATACGGTCGTTTCGTGGTTCCTTTTCCTTTATTAATATACAACGTTAACTCTGAATAAATACAAATGTTTTAAGAGGGGATACGGAAAAATAAGAATTGACGGAATCGCCCATAAAAAATGTATTTATAAAGCGAAATTTTTTTGTTAAACTATATTAAACCCTTACTTATCGCCGTCACTGACCTTCTGTCAGCCGCGAGGTTAGGTATATTTCGCCAAAGTCAAAGGTCATGACAGGTCACCGCGTTAACATGTGTACCAGTTTACGCCGCTTTGAACTAAAAAAATTTATTTACAAAATGTAGATTATTATTTAATGATTTAATAAGAAACATGATATGCTAGCACAGGGAGGCAGCAGCTACCTTAATGTTATTTATTTACAGGTTTGATATTTGGGGAGATTTTAAGAATGTTGAATCATGTTCTGTTTTATTACTTGTTTAAATTAAAACTTGTCACTGCAAAGATTTTTGTAGTTGGTGGCAATCTCTCCTTGCCTCGACCGTTCTTTTTGTTTAAAGCTCCGGGGATCATGACCAGATGCATTACCTCCGTCGGGAAAAACCACAAAGCATAACAAAAAAATACACGCAAATGGACACAAATACATAAAAACACTGCAACACGTTTACTGCCAAGGCATTATAACAGTTGTTTAATGTCGTTGAAAAAGGATTCAGCATATTTTGTGTACTCGGAGAACGTCTTTGGTATTACGCTGCCACACGATAATATGTACTTCCCATAAATCAGCACCTTATCCGTCATCTCGGCATTTGAATACGACAAATACACAAAAATGCGCGAAAAACAAGTACTGAAAAATTATTTCAAACTAGTCACAATACCGTATGCAATATTTTTTGACAGCATCTGATGCAATCGCCATCTGTATGCCACTAGTGCAAGGTGCACTTCACGCCGACAAATTTTTAAATTTATTGTGTTGTTGGGGAATTAAATTCTATTAATACTAATACTAGTAACAATATTAACAATAATCGACGATATAAAATATAATACTATTTTAAACTATAACATCCCAAGATGTTGACAGTGTTCTGTAAGCAGTGTGTGTGTTAGAAGTGGCGTGCATGTGGCTAGTCTGAGGTGTACAATTAAAGAAAAATTAAAATAAAAGTGTAATGTAACGATTTGCAATGATATTCGCGTAATTTATTTTAATTATTTCCAACGCATTTTCGATAAAAATCTAATGTCATTATCATGAAACACTTGATTTATTTGTTAATAAAACCTAAATAATGTGAAACACAACTTATAGTCAACTATTATTTCACGAGATTTATTGGACGTGACTATTTTCCAACAACACGTAATTCATAAAAAAAAAACAATGTAACGGCCAGTTCCAGCTAATGTAAATTTTGATAAAAAGTATCATAATTGTAGTTCCAATTAGATATTACTGAAATATTATGCGTTATTCTTAAATGTTTCAAAGAAATAGCTTAAGGGTTAAGGTTAAGGCTCTTGAATTAGTCTACAAATACAAATAATTTTAGACATTTAAGAATTGAATAATATAGAGCTTAGCAAATAACAGGAACGCTGTCTCAAGCCACCTGCGTATATTCAAAGGTAGGGAAATAAGACGAATATATAACGACAGAAAGCGGTTAATCAATAAATTGTTACGTACAGAATTTTTTCAAAGTACGTATTTCTTTTAAATTTAATTGTAGATGTAAATATTGTTATAACATAATAATTTTTAAACTGCGAGGTTAGACTAGCAAAATAAAGTGTCTTATGCTTTTTAAAAGTTATTATTTTATTTGAGGAGAATTTAAATAGTAAAAGTGGATATGATAAAAAAAGTATCAATAATTTTATTTTTGATATTACTTGTAAGTGTTTTATTTTTCTAGATTTCTGTACCTAAAATCACCACAAATTTGATCACTTTACGGAGAAAACTGCAGCGACCTAAGCAAACACAAAATGTTATTAAATAAACGAAACGTTCATTAATTAATACCATAAATTTTATCATAAATCTCACGTTTTTTTAGAAAATGTTTAAAAACTGCTGTGTAAAATTATTTAATTTTACCAGTTTAAAATTTACCAGTTACGTTATGGGTTTAAATTGCACTTTCTGCCCAAGGACAAGTTAAAAATAAACATGTAATTGATTGCAAATGAGCCTTGACAGCGATGGGAAGACTATTCGACCCATTTTATAATTTATCGACACAGATACAGGATACTGAAGAGACAATAGCATCTCGTATAACGCATCCTGGTGAGAGAATGGAGGAAGGAAGATTTTCGTGAGGAATAGGAGATCGACAAAAATTTCATCAATTTATCACGGCTTGCTCGGATTCGCTACATCTTTGTAATACCAACCCGCGAACTGATATTTTGCACTAAATATGGGATAGGTCGCGTCAGTGGCGTACACACGCAGAATATAAGAGAAAATAATATTTATGATGTACAAATAAGTACGGTACGGTATATGTATTTAGATGTGTCATGTTTTTGTTGAATTATAAATGTAGGAAATCTCTCCTTAAATTTATGTTTTGACGTAAAGGTCTTGATGAATGTACGCTAGACAATTAATTACATATTAGTAAGAGGTTTAATGAATTCATGAACATAAATGGCATATAAATGGAAACAATCCTGACAACCTTTCGGATTTGATATACCTATTTTTAAAGTTAAATCATCATTACTGGGTTATTAGTTATGGCGATTATTTTACCAGAAACGTTATACAGAGTGTATACAGCAAAAAAACTAATATAGAAAAATGTCTAAAACGATTTGTTCTTCTTCTTCTGCTACAAATACATTTCAAAAATAAAAACACAACTGCAATAAAATACAAAATTATGTTACAACTAAGGTTTAGTACAACTTTCTGTAATGTAATTTGTTTTTTGTAATCAGTATTAATGAAGTAATCAATAGAAGTTTTCCAAGAAATCCTTAAAACTATAACACATTGTAACGTACGACAACACTACAAATCCATTACCTGTTGCTGTTAACCTCAAATTATTATTATTAGTAATAGTGGTAGTAGTAGTAGTAATAGTAGTAGCAGTACGACTAGTGCGATTTATTTTTCTGTACTTAATGTTTGCGTTATATTATTTGCCAGTATACGTAAACAAAAATGGAACAACTTATAGCAATTATGACCAGTAAGGTAAAGGTTTTTCACAAGCAACGGCATTCATTTTGAACTATTTCGTATCTCATTCTGTTTTAGCTTATATTCCAAACTGTAAATATGCATGTTTACGATTATTGTAATTTTTTATTTAGAGATATAATTGCAGATCAAAATTTCAGTTGTCCAGTCATTATGCATTGAAATTGAAAACTACAAATTTCCCATTTAAATGTTTGCTACTGGAAATTTACAGTTACATGTTTTGTAAACGTAGGCAAATCAATATTGATTATGTCCTTAGCTTTTTTAATTGCGGATTTCAAGCAATGATTGATACAAATTGACACCAATATGCAAAATGAATTCGAATTTTGAAAAAATTAAAGGAGAATCGATTGTTTCGATAGCCAGATAGATACATTAAGATACAAAAAAGTTCTGCCATTTAAAAGAAACATAGTGTGCCACAAGTGGCGCCCTCTACTAGTGACGTCAAAATTAGAAAAATATTTGAATTTCTCGTCCGCAAAAACCGCCGATTTACAAATTTTATGTAAATATTTGGATTTCTTAAGAAGTTATTTACAAATATCGAAAATAAAATTTTAACTTTAACACCCTGTAACTCCGTTTGGAAAAAATGTTATAGAAAGAGGTAGCATTTATTTTCGGTCCAGAATTATCCCCTGAATTTTTTGCTCATCATTTCCGGATAACCGGTATAACTGTAAATTTACGTTTATCTTGTACTTTAAAGCGATGCAATCTAAAATTCTGCCGGTAGGAGGTGTGGAGATCATAATAAAATTTTAAGAAACTATTTTTTCCTGAGGTCTATCAATTCAAGGATATATTTCGAAAACGCATTGGCGCGCACTTGGCTTCGCCTCCACTGGTTCACGGTGCCATACTATAACGGATCCATAGGTTACGGTGGTACAGTCTAATGGTTTTTCTGGGGTACCCCGTCTCCAGGTCACGATTTGAACTATCGCACGCCCTAGAGAGCGCATCTTCACCGGTGTGTACTCCACCCAGCACTCTGCAGGAGGTAGCCGTGTCGCAGAGACCTCAAGATATTTATATAAGTACTAAGAAGAGCCTATCGCTGGGATTTTTTTTGTCATTAATTAACTTGGACCACACTATGTGGCTTCAGAGTCAAAGATACTTCGATCTTCGGAAAAATATGCAGGAAGAAAGAAACTAACTTATATATAATATAATTATAAGTACAACTGTCTTACAATGACTGTGATTTGACATTGTTTCGAATGTCACATTATTCTACATGCGCTTTTTAAAATTTGTTAACGCGCTTAGTGCGATAATGACATCGTAAATTAAATTAAACTCCAATTAGACATTTATTAAATGCATTGACAGTAAAGTCTTTACAACTGGATAAATTAATACCAGATGCTGACATGCCTAACAGTTTGCGATATAAATTCTAATCAATAGGTGGAAATATTTTGAGTGGGAACATAATATTTATAACTATGGATGTTGGGGGAATATTGCTTCTGCCTAGAATTTTCATAGCCGTTCTTTTCTTGTTTCCGGTAGAAGTTTCGATGTAGTCTTCCGCGATAGAATTAGACTTCCAGTCACCATCTCTTTTTATACTTAAAAGATCTGCCCACAGTCGCCTAAGAGAGAGGTTGAAGATCGCCGAAAACTGCGACTAGTATACGCATTTGGATTAAGCACTTTAAGAAATCGTGCAATCATATACAGTATTTATACCAATATGTTGTTTGGTACCATTTACCAACATTATATCGAAGAAAGAAGCGAACATGATTTGTTTTCTTAATTTGACGTCTTACCACTTCTACTAATCTACCATTAAAATTTCCAGATGTTACGAAAAACTTTCTAGACTCTCTTGTTTTGGTATTGGGTATCATGTCTTGAAAGCATAGCCCTTCATCTTTAACATGTTCTGCAAGTAGATTTATATGTTCTTCTTCCCGACAAACCAATAATCAAAATAATCTAAAATAAATATTGGTTATAGAATTTTTTTAATAAAAAATATATTTGTAATATACCTCTATGAGCAGAAATTCAACATCTCGTCCACATTCATTAAAAATCTGGATATTTTCTTCTTTCTTAGTACCTTAAATATCTTATCGTTATATACAGGGTGTAAAAAAAGAGTGTAAAATATTTCAGGAGGTAATAGTATGAACCAAAATAAGCAGAAAAGTCTTAATAAACATGGGTCCGCAAAGTGACGGTTACGGAGATATGGATCACTATTCGTTTTTCAAACATTTTATTTTATTAGGAATAAACCGACAAAGGAAGCTTTTAACAAACAAAAAACAAAGTTACAGAAGATGTTCGAAGTGCCCTCCGTCCATTTTCAAACAGGCACGACATCTTCGTCTCAACGATATTCGAACTCTTTCGAAAACACCCTCCTTCGTTTGAATTTCTTGACACTTTTGATTAATGCGTAGCTGCAGCTCTTCCAAGCTATTTACAGAAGTACCATACACTAATGTCTTCAAATATCCCTAAACAAAGAAATCTAGAGGGTTCAGATCAGGCGATCTTGGAGGCCATAAAACAGGTCCGGCCCTTCCTACCCATCTATGTGGAAAAGTTTGGTGTAAATGCTCTCTAACGGCTATGGAAAAATGAGCTGAAGCACCATCATGCTGGAACCACATTTGTTGCCTCTGATTCAAAGGAATGTCTTCCAAAAACTCATACAGTGTGTTCTGCAGAAAGTTGAGGTAAGCAGCGCCTGTTAATCGGTTTGGTAAAACAACAGGACCTAGAAACCTTTCACCTACAATACCCATCCAAATGTTTAATGAAAAACGTGCCTGATGTCCAGATTCTATTAGAGCATGAGGATTTTCGTCGGCCCAAATATGCGTATTGTGAAAATTAAACACTCCATTTCTTGTGAACCCAGCCTCATCAGTAAAAAGAATGTTTGCAAGAAAACGAGGGTCTTCAGCATCATGACGTAGAAACCATCGACAAAAAACCAAACGTGCTTGATGATGATTTATTGGATTTAATACCTGTACTCGTTGCACATTATATGGATAAAGCAGCTGCTCGTGAAGGATTCTCCAAACAACAGGACCACTAATTCCTACCTCGGCTGATATTCTCTGCACACTCATACCTGGATTCTGCTCTACCAGTGCTAGAATTTCTTCTTCTGTTCTAGGAGTGGATACCGACCTTGGTCTTCCGGATAAATGACACTGTTTGCTCAAGGAACCGGTATCACGCAATCTTTGGTGAATTCTTCCAAACATGCGTTGTGAAGGAATCTGGCGATTTGGATAAGCGTCAACATAAACACATCGCGCTTCGGTGGCGTTCCCATTAGCACGACCATACATGAAATGCATGTCTGTTAATTCTGCGTTAGAGTAACCAGCCATAGCGAAAGAAAACTTGTGCTCTGAGAACAACTGTCAAATACGTACTGTTTATTTCAGTAAACATCAACCAACTATTATAAGACACTACGTTTTTGCAAAATAAAAAAGGAGCTAAAAAAACATAAAACATTCCATATCTCCGCAACCGTTACTTTGCGGACCCATGTTTATTGAGACTTTTCTGCTTATTTTGCTTCATACTATTACCTCCTTAAATATTTTACACTCTTTTTTTAACACCCTGTATTATTATTATTATGCAGGCCGCATTTGCGCCCAGGAACGACTTACGTTGGTAGGTTCTAATCATCATTCAATGCAGGAATAGAGTAGAGTTACTGAAACTCCATCATTGAAAAAATTTTCAATCGGTCAATTTCAAATGGGTCAACAAATAAAACTTTTTAGAGAGGTGTCCTTCTTCCATTGGGTCACTGTATGAAAACGTAAACAAATACAAGTTTGAATCCCATCTATAAAATAAAAATTACAACTGGCAACATAAACATTGTCAGTTATAATTGCGGAGTTCAGCGTATGAACTGTAAATTTACAATTACAATTCTAAACTGATCACTGCTCACATACATTTTTATTTCTTTAATCAAAAAGCGATGTGTGATAAGCTCAAATGATTTAAAATTTATTCGGTTTTTTTACTGTGTAACATCCATGTTCTTAAATTCAGTTCCTTGTATTCTTTGCTGTAGCATAGGTACTTACTACAATTACACTTGTAACAAATTTTATTAGCGATCGTTTCTTTTGAAAACTGCGTGTAATCAAGTACATGGTACTTCTTCAGAGGATCCTGAAAAAAAAGCATTTAAGCGCAACGCTATAGCAAATATTTATTAATAGGACTCGTTACTAGATAATTTATTTAACTGCCTCCGCAATTCCACGATTTTCATTGCCCGCAAGTGTAAGACGTATGGTGGAAACACTTTTTTCCTCCGTTATTTATTAGCTAGATAAAACTTGATTTATGCTACAAATAATATCTTGGCAGTAAATATAGGCGGATAAGGTTTTTCTCCCGTTTGGACCGTTTTAATTAGCTGTGCTGCTTGAAATTTAATATGGGAGATTTTATAGTTAACGGAGGCACGCATGCAAACGTTAATTATGGACAAAAATACTACAATTTTTTTACGCTACCATCGATAAAAGCCATTTTATAAATTTACGTCTGTAACTGAATATCCAACTTTGTGAATAGAAATTTACAAGTCCAATGTGGAATTCATAACTGTTTGTAGTCGTAAGTAACACTTAAAAATTAAAAAATTGAGGCACTAAGTGAACGATTAAATAATTTCAGTGTTGTAAATGCAGAGGTTGTAGTCGTTTTTATTTACAAATAAAATTTACCGATAGTACGTAGAACTAAAAATCTAATAATTTCGGGCTTTTATGTTTTAATATGGAACATTTACTAATTAGAGTAGGCAAAATTATTACAATTGTGTCAAAGAATGATATGTTTAAATTTACATTTATAACTGAATATCTAAGATTTCTGTAACTGCTTGTATTTGTAATTGCAAATTTGAATTGAAGATGCTGTCAGTTTAGTATTTTCAATTTTGTAAATATAATATTACAATTATTCCTTCATTGATCATAAATACAGTATGCACCAAAAGTATGGAATAAATTCAATAAAAACGAAACAATTATTTTTTGGGAAAAATCCTCGAACAGGTCGATTTTTTATTACAAAAATACATATTTTAGCGTAAAATGCGATTTTCAAATGTCATTTGTTTTCGAGTAATGACGTCATCGATTTTTTTTAAATGGCAACACCATATTTTTTTCCTTGATTCTGAATATTCGTTTAATTCTCTATCAGACAGTACTAACATTTTGCCCTCTTACATAGGAAAGTTTTCGAATAAATGACGATTGAATGTTAGAAAACGTAAATTTTATCCATAAAAAAGTAACAATTCTGAGGTATGTAAAATAAAATACAATTGATTAAATTTTATACTTAAATTAAATATTCGAATTGCCATCCACCAACTTCTTGACAATGCGCAAGTCTGTGAAGAAATTCTTCTTGCACATTATGAATGATTTCTGGGGTAACGCTGCGTATTTCGTCCCGAATGCGATTTTGAAGTTCTTCTAAATTACGTGGTTAATGTACACTTTTGACTTCAAGTATCCCCATAAAAATAGTCAAGAGGTGTAAGATTTGGCGATCTTGCAGGCCATTCTATCGGTCCGCGTCTGCCGATCCACCTCCCAGGAAAATAGTTGTCCAAAAATTCTCGTACAGGGCGCGCATAGTGCCGTCTTGCTCAAACCATATGGTATCGTCAGGAATATCAGGGTCATTATCGTTAGGAAAAATTACTGCAAGGGCTGAAACAAGGTCATTTTCTAGAAACTCTAAATATCTTTGTCCTGTAAGGGTTCCTTCAAAGAAGAAACGCCCTACTATTCTGTCGTCAACTATTCCATCCCACACATTTAATTTCTGAGGGTGTTGGGTATGTGCCTCTGCCATCCAATGAGGATTGCCCGACTCCAATATATGCAAGTTTGACGGTTTACTGTACCATTCAGACAAAATGTGGCCTCATCTGAAAAAAGTATTTGCCGGTGTAAATTTCTATTTCCTTGACATAAATCCATTAGAATTTCGCAAAAGTGTAAGCGGCGATCGGGATCATCTTCATTGAGTTCCTGCACAAGTTGAATTTTGTAGGGGTGATATTTTTCTTTCCTCAAGATTACGTATCTTGAGGAATAATAATTTCTATGTCGCTTACAATACTTATTAGAAAGTCGGTGTGACAATGACACTTTGCAAAGATTTTCACCTACGTGATCCATAAAAAAACTATGGAATTGGAAAAACTAAACTTGATAACGTTTTTGCTTTATTTTAATTGATTTACGTTTTCTAACATTCAATCGTCATTTACTCGAAAACTTTCCTATATAAGAGGGCAAAATTTTTGTACTGTCTGATAGAGAATTAAACGATATTTCAGAATCAAGGAAAAAAATATGGTGTTGCCATTTAAAAAAAATCGATGACGTCATTACTCGAAAACAAATGACATTTGAAAATCGCATTTTACGCTAAAATATGTATTTTTTAAATTAAAAATCGACCTGTTCGAGGATTTTTCCCAAAAAATAATTGTTTCGTTTTTATTAAATTTATTCCATACTTTTGGCGCATACTGTATTTGTTAACTGTAAGTTGTCATTTATTTTTGAAGCAGTTTCAGTTATATGATTACTGTTGTGAATATTTATAAAATTGTAAATTTACATTCTCCTGGCATTCCGAGTGGAATCATCGTCATATGATTTACAAGAAATATGTGTTCGTTTATTTGCACTACATCAATGCAGAACTGTCCGATTCGATTCACTGGTTTTCTGAATGCCCATCAACACCTAGAAATCATTTATTAACTTCTTCGTCCCTCTTCCTGCGTACCGACCTTGGCTCCGCTGCTTTTATTTTCAAATCAAATCAGTTCCCATTGTCGTATAATTTATAGCCATTAGCGGGCGAATAAAAAAGGTTCACGCCTTGTTTGCTTCTGGAGAGAAGCTGCTGACGAACGCAGAATAAAACGATATACATATTATTATTTCGTTACATTGTAAACACATTTTTCTGATATTTGCCTTCGCGCAGTAACGAGTTCTGCTTGTAATGTAAATGACGGACAAGCGTAAAAAACGACGGTGGAAGTGCTGAGGTTGATATAATGGCACATTTTTTGTTCATACCTCATTAAGTAATGTGTATAGGTAGACTAATGGTTTTACATTTGTTACAGGTAATCTATTAGTCGTGTGACCACATGCGGTGAGTAGAACAATTGAAAATACTAGCCTTATTTTTTGTATAATGCCTACCATGATTTATTTCCCTTAAAACGATATTCGCGGACGTGTTATACACGTCAAAATTATAATGGGACCGTTGCACCCATGTTCGCAACCTTTTTAATTATCTACCGATATATAATTAATAATAATTGTATATAATATGTAAATATATTGCTAAATTACTAATTAACGGTAACTATTTTGCCTAATAATTAGAACCACGCAATCCACTAATTTTTCTAACTGACTTTGATTGAGAATCGCCAGTAAAGGATTTGATAAAAAAAGTGGAGTAGAACCTAAGATATTTTCCTATAGAAAAAGTTGGAAATTTACAATTATAACTGTAAATTTGCATTTATTAACTGTGAACATTCATGGTGACAAATTGAGACAGAATATAAAAAAATCATGTTAAGCTAAAATTTTTGTTCAATTCATATGAACATGGGTTCGAAAATGTCCTTTCAAAGAGGTTGGAAGGGCTAGAGGTAACAAAGATTAAATTTTCCTTACGCAAATGCTGCCTGTTTTCCGGAGACTAGGTGGGGGAAACATCAGGGTTGTATTTAAAAATTGTAGGGATTAATGATTACCCATTTTCATGAATAATTAAAGATTTAAAACGGGCATATGTACGTATTAAATAATAAAACTTTTTTGGATCAGTAACAAATGCTTTTTATATCTGTTATGTCACCTATACAAAACTCAGACAGATAGACAGACAGACAGGTTTTGTTCAATATCGGTTATTAATATGTACATTTCTATAAAATTATAATGAAGAAAACAGTACTGATTAAGCATTTTTATTATAAATTTAAAAGTAAGTAGTGTATTATATACTGTTATTAAGCTTCTACTTGTATCAATTACTTTTTATTGTAATATAGTTACCTTTGATAGTTATATAATATATAGATGAAATTAGCTTAATTAGTTTTGAATAGTGACGAGTAAATACATTTTGTTTTTTAAAATGAATATTTAAATTTTGGTAAAGGGTTATCCTTAATATTTTGATGTATATTTCGTCTATATGAAAGTAGCAGACAGAATATTGAAGAATAATATCACATTTTAGTCACAATTGCATTATTTTGTTAATCAGAAATTAATAATTATTGGGTACATTTTTATTTGTACCAAAGGTAGTAGTAAACAACAACATTATATTAAATACACCCCTGGTATGGACACGTGTTATAAATTCTCAAACTACACCAACTAATAATGATAATAAATGATCAAATACACGGTAATATTGCATTATTCTAATTTATGTTTGTGATTGGTGGGTGAGAAAAATGGGAAATTGGCAGGACGCGTAATAATGTTTGCTTTATCTGCTTCTAAATCTATAGCTGCGATAAATGTGTATTTCCAGAAACTTCAGTAGTGTAGATACTGTGTAGGTAATGTCATAATTATTAGTGGTGATGTGGTGAACTTACGGTATTGTTGAACGTAACTTATTCCTTTGTTTACAATATATATCTGCTTATGACAATTACAGCGACAATGCTGTTGGGTACCAGGTAGGCGGTTTTGAGGTATTTATAAAATTATGCCATCATATTTCACATTAAACTACTTGTTTTAATTTGAAAAATAATAAGTAAAAGTAATGAATAATGAATTTAACATTTATTAATTTAAAACATTTACAATCGGTCAGTGGTCGCGCGGTCTAGGGCGTCAATACTTGAATCGGGTGACTATATCGCTGTGGGTTCGACCCCCGCAACCGGTAGACCGTATATAAGATATATTCGTGGAGAGGATTGGCACCCTCTCTGCGGGTACGGTAGGGTGGAAGAATGTTGGCTTGGGTCAATGTGAGAGATTGATATCGGTTGACATTTAACTACACCCCTAATTAATGAGGTTTTCCAGGTTTCCCTCATTCCTACACTGAATGGTGATTAGGGCCTACCAACGTAAATCGTTCCGCGGCCTGCTTAATAATAATATGCCGCCCCCTCTCCCGCACAAGTTTTCGAGTTCTGGGCTAATCCTCGTGATTAGAATGAGGGGTAGAGATATTATTATTATTTATATTGCTATTTACTGCTGATTTATTTTCTCCTTAAACATTAAAAAAAAAACAAAATCTTATTTATTTCTTTTGTTTATTATGTTTTCAGAATAAAATGGAAAATTTAATGTAGTTAGGTCAGATAGCAAAATTTTATAAATACCTCAAATATAGGAGCAAATACAGAACATGTTATTTGAATCAAGCACTGAATATAATAAATGAGAATAAATGTAAGTTTGCTTTACCATTGATTTCCTAAACGCCCTATATACATTCTGGTATCGTAATATAAAAGTTTAATTAATTCTTTACCACTTTACATATTAATTTTGTCGGACTTGAACCTACCTATTTATATATTTCCAATAAAATTTATATTGACATGGTCCTCACAAACAAAGAATTTTGCAATATTGGAAATTTCGTTGCGCTTCATGGCCTACACCACATTTTTCTTTTCCTTCTTTTTGGCAGGGTGAAATATTTTTTATTAGGCGCTGTATGCTGTATTCGTACATAATGACATATTGATATACTATAATAGACATTTTTTTAGCATTGCTAGAAAAATACAAATAAATATCATACAAACATTTTTACAATTAATCAGTTTGAGTCCTATAAAAACAATTTTTAATAAATAACTTTATACTCTCTTTTATCTCTACAGGAAGAGCATTGGAAAGACGTAAACCTTCATTGAACAAATATTTTGCAGTTTTCTGAACATCAATATTGTAATTGTCTCCTGATATGATGGGATAGGTGTGCAAATTGGACCGTTTTATCAAAAAATCATTAAAGTATCTTGGTGCTGCACCATTTTCTATTTTATATATAAGTACTAAATTTGCCTTTTCACATATCTTTTATATTCGTTCTTTTGACAACTTTCGCATACATTTATTTTGTAGTGCAATTTATTTATCTCACTCTTGTTAGCTGACAGTAGCAGAGATGTAGGTAAAATGTGTTAATATAATTGTATTGAAAATGAGTAATACTTTTTCCATTTGCTCAGTGAGCAATTTTACGAGTCTATTTTGCAACTTTATTCAATACCAATGTCTACTTGACTCAATAACACTTAATAATGCAACAAATGGCAAATTAACTCTTCTAAGCGTATATACTGTATTGTCTGAAAGCATGGAAATTGTATACAGATATGAACTATGAGCATACAGTATGCACCAAAAGTATGGAATAAATTCAATAAAAACGAAACAATTATTTTTTGGGAAAAATTCTCGAACAGGTCGATTTTTAATTTAAAAAATACATATTTTAGCGTAAAATGCGATTTTCAAATGTCATTTGTTTTCGAGTAATGACGTCATCGATTTTTTTTAAATGGCAACACCATATTTTTTTTCTTGATTCTGAGAGATCGTTTAATTCTCTATCAGACAGTACTAAAATTTTGCCCTCTTACATAGGAAAGTTTTCGAGTAAATGACGATTGAATGTTAGAAAACGTAAATTAATTAAAATAAAGCAAAAACGTTATCAAGTTTAGTTTTTCGAATTCCATAGTTCTTTTATGGATCACGTAGGTGAAAACCTTTGCAAAGTGTCATTGTCACACCGACTTTCTAATAAGTATTGTAAGCGACATAGAAATTATTATTCAAGTATTATGGCACATTTAACTGTTACTCAAAGAATTGAAATTTTAATTCTTATCGGATGCGGGAATATGTCCAGAACTCAGCAGGTAGTTTGCGATTTATTTAATGAAAAATATCCAGATCGCCCTATCAGCCTATCAAGAGTCAGTAAGGTAGAGTCTAAATTTAGAAAAACTGGCAATGTTGTAAATATTCCAAAACCTGAACGTCCAAGCATTAATGAAAATCAGAAACAGAACATTTTGATAAGTATGGTGGATAATCCTCATAATTCCTCACGATTGGTTGCATTAAACAATGACACTAGTCAGAGCACAGTGCTACGTATCTTGAGAAAGGATGGCAGAGGCACATACCCAACACCCTCAGAAATTAAATGTGTGGGCTGGAATAGTTGACGACAGAATAGTAGGGCCTTTCTTCTTTGAAGGACAAAGATATTTAGAGTTTCTAGAAAATGACCTTGTTCCAGCCCTTGCAGTAATTTTTCTAACGATAATGACCCTGACATTCCTGACGATACAATATGGTTTCAGCAAGACGGTGCACCTCCGCACTATGCGCGCCCTGTACGAGATTTTTTGGACAACTGTTTTCCTGGGAGGTGGATCGGCAGACGCGGACCGATAGAATGGCCTGCAAGATCGCCAGATCTTACACCTCTTGACTATTTTTTATGAGGATATTTGAAGTCAAAAGTGTACATTAATAAACCACGTAATTTAGAAGAACTTCAAAATCGTATTCGGGACGAAATACGCAGAGTTACCCTAGAAATCATTCATAATGTGCAAGAAGAATTTCTTCACAGACTTGCACATTATCAAGAAGTTGGTGGATGGCAATTCGAACATTTAATTTAAGTATAAAATTTAATCAATTGTATTTTATTTTACATACCTCAGAATTGTTACTTTTTTATGGATAAAATTTACGTTTTCTAACATTCAATCGTCATTTACTCGAAAACTTTCCTATGTAAGAGGGCAAAATTTTAGTACTGTCTGATAGAGAATTAAACGATCTTTCAGAATCAAGGGAAAAAAATATGGTGTTGCCATTTAAAAAAAAATCGATGACGTCATTACTCGAAAACAAATGACATTTGAAAATTGCATTTTACGCTAAAATATGTATTTTTTAAATTAAAAATCGACCTATTCGAGGATTTTTCCCAAAAAATAATTGTTTCGTTTTTATTGAATTTATTACATACTTTTGGCGCATACTGTATATGAGCACACTTCTGTTTTTAGATATACAACGAACGGCGAACGGCGTCTGACGTCACAGGTCTACGCTATGGCGGCGACAGTTTTATGGAGGCGTGACCAAACTAAATTTTTAATTGCCGCTTATTTTCCACCGAATTGTCTAGGACAAACGCCATTTCGATTAAAATAATAGATACATTATCTCTCCTGCACGTATTTGGAGAAATCATGCAATTTCCACCAAGGTCAAATTCCTTCCTCAAAGCTTCTATAAAACGTGAGTCACCCAGTACGGTTGTTGGTTTGTTATAAAAAAAAACCAATAACAGTGCCGCAACATTTATATTCACCAAATGTATCATCGGTTATCAGTTCGAATCAATTACATTTAACTTTAAATTTATGGACTATCACATAAGTGACAATAATAATTTTCTAAGGAGATTCGAAATGATTTACGATGATATTAATTCCGTTTGAATCGTACAACAGATTTATCGTGTATAGAGTACCCAGCCACGCATTTGCTTTCCCATTATTATTACTATTTGCTTATACGTGACGAATTTGAATAGAAGTCAAAGGAAACGAATTCTTCATTTCCAATTCAAGTATTACGAGATAATTATAATGAAAAGTGCAGCAACTGTGAATGGTCTTCGATATCGTGAGATGTTAACTGAGTTTTTGTGGACTAAATTGATGAATATTGATCTGGATGACATTTGACAATTATTTTTTTTTAAAAGCGTGCATATTTAACGTCTTTATCACACGCATTTTAGTTCGGAAAGTGTCGTTTTCCCGAACGCATACTTGAATATAATTTTGAAGAAAAATTTAGGTAGGTGGTCACAAATTATGAGAATCTCAGGTTGATTCTTTATAAAGTTTGTAGCTTGACATAATATTCTTCAACAAATTTCGATCTGTTTTGAATTTTATGAGATCGACAATTAATTCATCGGTTTAAGAACTTCGTGAAATTTTAGCAGCAGTTAATAAAGCAAGTTTGAATTTGTTACCCGTGAAGTCAAAGGAAAGATATGAGAAGCAATACCCCTATTTTATTGATTGGTGTAATACTAAAACGGTAAAATCAACAAAAGAGAATTTCAATTATGGCAACAGCTATTAACGTCTTGCTCAGATGTACCATCAGTAATCAACAGCCAGGATTTGACGCCTGTTCTGAAGAAACTTCTTCTCAATATTTGTTCCCCGTATTAGAGCAATCTTCTTCCAAAGAGCAGTTAACTTCAACCCACATGCTGACTTCCTCAATTAACCCTACTTAACTATGTAAAGATAATCATGAAGGGAAAGCTAAGACAAATAAAAACAGAAGCAGACTAAATATGTTCTTAAAAGTATGAGACCATTTAAAGGTATAAAAAAACTGAAAAACTTTGTATGCCAAAAAAAATTGTTGACTGGAAAATTATAACTGTTTTTGTTACCTACGATTATCAAAACGAGGCAACAAGATTTAAATATTTTAAGCTGGTATGTTAAACATTTTTTAAAGAATAATGACAAGTTTTCTTCAAAATTTGTTGCCCCTTCAGAAGATGTCTAACTAACACTTCTAAAATAATAAATGATGTGACATAAAAAGTGAAAGGGTACTTCATCTCCGTAACCTACAGCTTCTTCGTTCACGATTTTGAAAGAAATATTAGTGCATGTTCTAATTGCCAAACGCTCATTTTTATCCGAGAGACAATATAAATGAGTTTCAGCAAAACTTCGCAAGCAACTATTAGCGTCTCGTTACTATTTCGAATTAGATACTGAAGATCGTTGTTGTTTCTGTCATGGTTGTAGCCGATAATTCACCGTTTAATTCCCTTATATAAAGTGAAGGACGTTGCGCTTAAAACCGTCTAATACCCATGTTAATCATGCAGTCCTCAGATGTGCCAATAAAGTAAATTTTGCACAATACCCGTACACTCTCTTCGTAAATGGTCCGAAGTGGATGTACGAGGGCTATCCTAAAGCTCGGACTCATTTAGATTTGAAACAAAAACTCTTTCACTTATTAGAAATATACAAGATGATTCATAGGATACTCTGCTGATAGACATTGTGTTCTATAAGCTGTATGACAATCTTTAGCACATGGTAGTTGCAAGCATTTAAAAAAAAAAATTTCAGGCAAAGTAGCCTGATAAATAAAAATGATGATTGTTATACAGTATGCGCCAAAAGTATGGAATAAATTCAATAAAAACGAAACAATTATTTTTTGGCAAAAATCCTCGAACAGGTCGATTTTTAATTTAAAAAATACATATTTTAGCGTAAAATGCGATTTTCAAATGTCATTTGTTTTCGAGTAATGACGTCATCGATTTTTTTTTAATGGCAACACCATATTTTTTTCCTTGATTCTGAAAGATCGTTTAATTCTCTATCAGACAGTACTAAAATTTTGCCCCCTTACATAGGAAAGTTTTCGAGTAAATGACGATTGAATGTTAGAAAATGTAAATCAATTAAAATAAAGCAAAAACGTTATCAAGTTTAGTTTTTCGAATTCCATAGTTCTTTTATGGATCACGTAGGTGAAAATCAAGTGTCATTGTCACACCGACTTTCTAATAAGTATTGTAAGCGACATAGAAATTATTATTCAATTTAAAGTATTATGACACACTGTTACTCAAAGAATTGAAATTTTAATTCTTATCGGATGCGGGAATATGACTAGAACTCAGCAGGAAGTTTGCAATTTATTTAATGAAAAATATCCAGATCGCCCTATCAGCCAATCAACAGTCAGTAAGGTAGAGTCTAAATTTTGAGAAACTGGCAATGTTGTAAATATTCCAAAACCTGGACGTCCAAGCATTAATGAAAATCAGAAACAGAACATTTAGTATGGTGGATAATCCTCATAATTCTTCACGATTGGTTGCATTAAACAATGACACTAGTCAGAGAACAGTGCTACATATCTTGAGGAAGGAAAAATATCATCCCTACAAAATTCAACTTGTGCAGGAACTCAATGAAGATGATCCCGGTCGCCGCTTACACTTTTGCGAAATTCTAATGAATTTATGTCAAGGAAATAGAAATTTACACCGGCAAATACTTTTTTCAGATGAGGCCACATTTTGTCTGAATGGTACAGTAAACCGTCAAACTTGCAGATATTGGAGTCGGGAAAATCCTCATTGGATGGCAGAGGCACATACCCAGCCCACCCATTAAATGTGTGGGCTGGAATAGTTGACGACAGAATAGTAAGGCCTTTCTTCTTTGAAGGAACCCTTACAGGACAAAGATATTTAGAGTTTCTAGAAAATGACCTTGTTCCAGCCCTTGCAGTAATTTTTCCTAACGATAATGACCCTGACATTCCTGACGATACCAGATGGTTTCAGCAAGACGGTGCACCTCCGCACTATGCGCGCCCTGTACGAGATTTTTTGGACAACTGTTTTCCTGGGAGGTGGATCGGCAGACGCGGACCGATAGAATGGCCTCCAAGATCGCCAGATCTTACACCTCTTAACTATTTTTTATCTGGATACTTGAAGTCAAAAGTGCACATTAATAAACTACGTAATTTAGAAGAGCTTCAAAATCGCATTCGGGACGAAATACGCAGAGTTACCCCAGAAATCATTCATAATGTGCAAGAAGAATTTCTTCACAGACTTGCGCATTGTCAAGAAGTTGGTGGATAGCAATTCGAACATTTAATTTAAGTATAAAATTTAATCAATTGTATTTTATTTTACATACCTCAGAATTGTTACTTTTTTATGGATAAAATTTACGTTTTCTAACATTCAATCGTCATTTACTCGAAAACTTTCCTATGTAAGAGGGCAAAATTTTAGTACTGTCTGATAGAGAATTAAACGATCTTTCAGAATCAAGGAAAAAATATGGTGTTGCCATTTAAAAAAAAATCGATGACGTCATTACTCGAAAACAAATGACATTTGAAAATTGCATTTTACGCTAAAATATGTATTTTTTAAATTAAAAATCAACCTGTTCGAGGATTTTTCCCAAAAAATAATTATTTCGTTTTTATTGAATTTATTCCATACTTTTGGCGCATACTGTATATTAAGAATAATATTAAATTAAATTTTTGTTAATTTACTTCATCAATCACACAATCTATCACTATTAGCAATAATGTAGCAACTTATAATAATGAATTCGATAAGTATCTACTTTGTATTTTCTTCAAAGCTTAAATTTTTGACCTGTGACGTCAGACGCCGTTCGCACGTATATACCCAAATACAGCAGTTCACTTTAGTTCATATCTGTATATGATTGCCATGCTTTCGGACAACGCAGTACATACGTTAGAGTAATAGTAAGAGTTAATTTGTGATATTATTAGAATGTTATTGTGTTGAATAGGCATAGGTATTGAAGAAAGGTTTAAAATAGACTCGTAAAATGAGCACAGAAGGAACATCTGACCTTAAGACCATAAATAAATAAATTGAAAAGTTGTAAAGGATTAATTAAACTTTTCATTTCTTAACCTACCAGAATGTGTACAGGACATTCAGAAAATCAATGGTAAAGAAAACTTACGTTTTTTTTCATGTATTTCATTCAGTGCTTCATTTAAATTTTCAAATAACATGTTGTGTATTTGTTCTTACCATTTGCCTGATAAAATTTTGCTATCTGACTTCACTACATTAAATTGCCTGTTTTATTCTGAAAACATAATAAGCAAAAGAAAAAATTTTATGTAAATGTTTAAGGAGAAATTAAACCAGTAGAAAATAGCAGTAAAAATTTATTAAATTAATTTAAAAAAAATTAATAAATGTTAAATATCAGTATTCATTCCTTTTACGTATTATTTGTCAAATTAAAACAAGTAGTTTAATATGAAATCAGATGGCATCATTTTATAAATACCTCAAGTAAAACCGTCTATCTAGTACTTACCCAACAGCATTGTCGCCGTAATTGTTACGAGCGGATATATATTGTAAACAAACGAATAAGTTACGTTTAACAGTACCGTAAGTTCACCACATCACAACTAATAATTATGGCATTACACTATGTATATGTAACACATAAATGTCTCAAATGCGCAAAAATACAAAAAACAAACGCCTGTTTACATCTCCAACGCCGTAATCTGCACCTGTATTCACGGAAACAAACCGCGTTGAACGGCGTGTAACGTCACACCAATAATATTGCGTTTTCAACCACGTGGTTTTGTTTACATTCTATGGCAATTTATCAATGTTAATATTTTAATTATTATGTGATTATTTCCGTCAGGCACATGTTTTGACCTTTCAAAATGTTTGAGTACAAGATTGTAGGTGACCCCCGTAGATCGTGCCATCTATCGCAGAAAAGGCCGCGGCGAAACAGTCGTCGGAGGTGGGACGGAATAAAACAGAGCCAACCTTGATTGCAGGCGATCCTTGCCGCATAACGTGGGAAAACAAAGTAGTGGAGGATCTCTAGCGATCGCCGTCCCGCGGCGGTGGTGTCGAAATATATTTCGATCATAAACTGCTTACGTAACCCCGAGATGTTCGCCGTCGAACCGCCGTTACAGGGCGTGCAGAAATTTCCGGCCAATGTCGCCGATGAGAAAATGGCAAGGGAGGACATAGTTCTGTATTACATCAACGGTTTTAATATTTATTCAAATAAATGCAAGTGCGGCTTGCTTAATAATAATATGCCACACCATCTCCCGCACAAGTGATTAGAATGAGGAGTAGAGTTATTATAATTATAATTGTTTTAGGATAATGATACAAGGTAAAGTTGACAACTGATGTAATATTTTAAGGCATCTAATACAATTAGGGATATGTATGTCGTCAGTTATACAGGGTGTCTGCAATATGAGTCCTTTTGTTTTTCTGTATGATAAATTGCACATAACAAAACATAATTGATATAAAATTTTCTTCTCTAATCAACGGTACTAGAGATGGCAGCAAACAAGTTTTCAATATACGACAACGTCGCACGCCGATCATATTAGGTGTTTCTACATAATAATTACAAGTACTCCTTTAACATATTTACCGTGAACGGTTTTCTTAGAGCCTTTCTCACAACACAGAATACAGTTTGAAATAGTTATAATAAGTGCTCAAAGTGACTGCCGTTGCTTGCGGTTCAACGTACAAACGTCTCGTAGCCAGAGAATTTTGTGCAGTTTTGTCGTAAATTAACAATATGTCGTGCAGCTCAGGGTTACTAAAAAGTTCCATTTTCATTTATGTGCGCTTACAAACATCAAGTAAACACTAGGTAGTCACAATACGAAGTAGTTTGAGGTTAACAGGTAATAAATTGCAATGTTGTCGCATATTACAATATGTTAGGGTTTGAAGGATTTTTACTAAATTTTCTATGTGTTTCTTCATTAAGACTGATACAAAGAGCAAATTACATTACGTTTTTGTTTAGTTATATACAGGATGATTCAGAATGTATCCAAAAACTTTTACAAATACAATTCTGTAAAAAAAATCAAAAATTTTATAACACCTATTGAACACCTATTTAGTAAATTCAATTGTTTTTGCCGCTATTGTTATTATTAATTAATAAAATGTGTGGTTTTAATTAATAAAATAATTAGACCGACGTGTAAACATATTTGCGCAGTTGTTGGGCGATTTACCTGGTACTTATTCGAGGATTCTCTTCAACGCAGTCTCTAAAATGTGTTCCTCAGCTGCTCCAATACGCCGTGGACGCCCTGGACCTGCATCTTTTTCACGATTCGGTCGCCGTTCTGCGTGCAGACGAGAAGCTGCTAAAGCATTTTGTCTTACTTCGTCATAAATTGAATTGATGTCCATCCTAAGCTGCTATACACATAAGCCATCTTAAAAAAAATGACGCTAGATACTACAGTAGCCCAGCGATGTTGAGGGTTGAAAATACTTCAACTTCAATAACTTCTTTCTAGGAAACTATAAGGATTTTACAAAATTATTTTTACGATATTGGTTCCATGCTTTATAACGCATCTATTCCCAATTTTTTTTGGATAAGTTTTAAGTCACATATTGGTGTTTTTAAACATAGGCGGCAGAGCAATACGTATGACCTAATCATTTATTTTTTGCATGTATAAGTATTTCGGTATTGGAAATCTACCAACAATTCTGCCTCATTTAATTTAAGAAATATTCTACAATACAAAATTAAAAGAAAAAGTTCACATAAACATGGATATGCAAATGATTTGGTTTTAAAATACGGAACGTCGAAAGGAAATTATTTTTGTATATATTTCTTAAACCGCGTTAGCAATTTTTATCGAAATTTGGCTAATTTTCAACATTGTAATATCCTAGTACCCTATTTCTTAGCAGTTTTTTGTTATACCTCTAAAACTAATATTAATTGTTTTAAAATTTATGACGTATTACAAAATACACTTCAATTTGAACAGCCATGACACACCACTGTACCAATTTTGAAAAAATACTTCTCCCTACAGTGTTCTATCAATTGCTATCATCTTTTTTATAGAAATCGTAGTACACCTAATTCTCACTTTTGGTAATGGAAATGGTAATGAGGCAAAAGATAAACTTGCTTATGTTTTTTTTTTACTACCTTGAACATCTACTATTTGTAAACACGCTGTTCATACTTCAAAAGGAATATGGAGATTAAATATAAGTAGTATACCTTTTTTATATAAACAAGAATGGTAATACTATAATCATACGCTTTTTTCTGCGCCCATAACAGCTCGGCTAATGGGCTTATTACTTTGTAAGCAAAACACCTACCGACCGAGCCATTAAATAAAAATAGCAATTCTCCAGAACTCCTTCCTGTTGAGATCATATCGGGAAAGATGGATAGGAGTGGCACCACCTATTTCTGAGTATTACGTCACGCGGAGTGCATTATTAATTACCGTATAGTTAATAATAAAAAATGTACGGGTTAATGAGAAATTAATCATCTACGTTTCTAAATCGGACCGATTTTGATGCAGGTAATTTGTATCACACGTTTTATTTTTAAGGCCGTAACGTCTCCGATTTATATCCACGTTGGGTGAATTTTTTCAAAATTTTTATAGAGGGTGATCGTAGATCCAAAAACAAAACTGTTACCGCGCTTAGATTCATTGTAAATAAATTATTTTTTATACACCCAATATGTGTATTTATTTATTTTGGTACAATTGCCGAAATAGGATAACTTCAATTGTAGGGAAGGAAAGGAAAAAATACAATCGCCATACTTACAATAACACACAAACCATCACAAGCAATATACATAAGGCTCGAAACATGTTTAAAATATTAACGTCAATAAAAGTTTCTAATTCATAGTAATTATTTTCCAAGAAATACATTTACAAAATCATATGAGTCATATTTTAAACTGGTGATAATTTTGAAATATTTGTGCGAGGAGCAGGTAAATAAGACAATGATTGAGAACGAATTTGAAACGTTAAATTGTATAAAATGAAGTATATTCGTACAGTCAATTTGTTCATTAAAAGTTTATATAAAATAACCATAGAAAAGTACGTCCGTAGTAATCCCATATCTCGGCTCGTTTTAACACCAACTGATTTTGAGTAAATTTTCACTATACCATGTACACGCATTTGATATGTAATGAAGAAAATTGAAATATACTTGTATAACTTCATTGTATCCTCAAAGATTATTTGTTTCATCTTAAATACGTTGCCAAAATTGTTTATTTATTATGTACATGTATTTAATAAAACAACATAAATAAAATTAACTGATCTGTGAGGTATATCAACTATTCTATAAGTACCCTGATAATTACATATTTGAAATCCCCTACTACCTTACTTGTTCAATCTACCGAAGACTGTCTCTCTCAACAGCAGCGAATTTTAGATGGCTTTTATATTGATTTGGAAATGTTTCAAAGTTGTGTCCTGGAACACCTTAGAACATTTTTCACAGTATCTAATATATCAGTAAACACAGAATTCCAAGAAACAACTCGAGCTGATGTCCCGACTAGCATTGAATTACACCTATATTATAAGCTAAAGTCACACCAACAGCCTACCAGACATACAGGGTGTTAAAAAAACAGTGTAAAATATTTCAGGAGGTAATAGTATGAACCAAAATAAACAGAAAAGTCTTAATAAACATGGGTCCGTAAAGTAACGGTTGCCGGAGATATGGACCACTATTCGATTTTCAAACATTTTATTTTATTAGTAATAAATCGACAAAGGAAGCTTTTGACAAACAAAAAACAAAGTTACAGAAGATGTTCAAAGTGCCCTCCGTCCATTTCCAAACAGGCATGACATCTTCGTCTGAAGAATATTCGAACTCTTTCGAAAACACCCTCTTTGGTTTGGATTTCTTGACACATTTGATTAATCCGTAGCTGCAGCTCTTCCAGGCTATTTACAGGAGTACCATACACTAATGCCTTCAAATATTCCCAAACAAAGAAATCTAGAGGGTTCAGATCAGGCGATCTTGAAGGCCATAAAACAGGACCGGCCCTTCCTACCCATCTATGTGGAAAAATTTGGTGTAAATACTCTTATGGAAAAATGAGCTGGAGCACCATCATGTTGGAAGCACATTTGTTGTTTCTGATTCAAAGGAATGTCTTCCAAAAACTCATACAGTGTGCTCTGCAGAAAGTTGAGGTAAGCAGCGCCTGTTAATCGGTTTGATAAAACAACAGGGCGTAGAAACCTGTCACTTACAAAACCCATCCAAATGTTTAATGAAAAACGTGCCTGATGTCCAGATTCTATTAGAGCATGAGGATTTTCGTCGGTCCAAATATGCGTGTTGTAAAAATTAAACACTCCATTTCTTGTGAACCCGGCCTCATCAGTAAAAAGAATGTTTGCAAGAAAACGAGGGTCTTCAGCATCATGACGTAGAAACCAGCGGCAAAAGACCAAACGTGCTTGATGATCATTTATTGGATTTGAGACCTGTACTCGTTGCACATGGTATGGATAAAGCAGTTGCTCGTGAAGGATTCTCCAAACAAGAGGACCACTAATTCCTACCTCGGCTGATATTCTCCGCACACTCGTACCTGGATTCTGCTCTACCAGTGCTAGAATTTCTTCTTCTGCTCTAGGAGTGAATACCGATTTTGGTCTTCCGGATAAATGGCACTGTTTGCTCAAGGAACCGGTATCACGCAATCTTTGGTGAATTCTTCCAAACATGCGTTGTGAAGGAATCTGGCGATTTGGATAAGCGTCAACATAAAGACGTTGCGCTTCGGTGGCATTCCCATTAGCACGACCATACATGAAATGCATGTCTGTTAATTCTGGGTTAGAGTAACCAGCCATAGCGAAAGAAAACTTCTGCACTGAGAACAACTGTCAAATACGTACTGTTTATTTCACTAAAAATCAACTATTATAAGAAAACACACAAAATAAAAAAGGAGTTAAAAAACATAAAACATTTCATATCGCCTCCAATCTTGTAAAGGTTCTATGATCAGGAATGAGGCGCTCTGGATACCTTTCTCGATATAACTCTACAGCTCTTCTTGAATTTTTTTGTGACTCGTCGTAAATTAGCAACATATCAACTTTTTCTGAATAAGCATAAAAATTATATATTTGACGTTCGCATTGAATAATACCAAGTATTTTGTGACATTTATGCACTTTTAATAACGATCATTCAATTATTTTTCAACGACTACTTGATCCTTCCACCGATAATGTGATTTTTAGATGGTATTTCTTTTGAGACTCTGAGAATATATAATAAAAGTTTGTTAGAAAAAAGAAAGCTTTTTGACAGAAAAACAATTTGGGTATATTTCTGGTAAAAAAATATAATTCATGACGTCATTAGTCGTTTCTGTCAAATCCCAAAGATAACATTCGATTGAAAATGGAATTCGCCTCATCCCATTTAACACCACTGGTCCCATTTTTTTTTAATTAGAAACAAATTTCATGTTATACTTTCAATTTCAATTATTTAGGCAAAATCTGAATTGGAATTGCTTTCCGCTATCTCGATTTAACGGACCATCGTGTTAAAATCTTCGTATGAACTGACTGATCTTCGATATTACGTAGATCATTCTTTAAAAAATCTTGTCCATTGTTGGAACCTGTTGCCTCATGTTAGTTTAACATTCTGTCATATTTATTGAACGCTTGAATAGCATCGTCACCATAAACGTCGCCAAGCCTTGTAAAGCTCAACACGCGGATGAGCAATGCGGTTATAAAAGAACATAATTGAATCAAATTTGTAACAATAAACCCGAGAGGTGATCATTATATAAAAGCGACACAATTTGCAAAACGCCTTGGTTATATTTTATTAATGAGGCGACTTTCACAAAGGATGAAAAATTATGCGACGGTTTTGATTACGAAATGAAGATAGGCACAGTATAATAAATGGTATATCGTAAATTATGTATAAAACCCTTCTGAATATTGTATAATCAAATGGTTAATAGAAAATAATATTTCATACATGCTCTGGAATCACTTAAAATTGTTAAATCAGTTGAATCGAAATTCTTTTAAATTTTAATTGTTTCCAAGTATTTTTCAGGTATTTTAATAACGTGTTCTTTTTATTTTCAATGATTTTTAAATTAAAGTACAATATATTCAAATAATGATGTACAGGATGTTCTAACTTTGTTGTAATTACAGGGTATCTTGGAAACAGCAAGACATGGATTTAAAGAACTGATTTTAAGCTTTTTTTCGTATCTCATAGAATATCTGAGATATCGAAATTGTGAAAACTGTTTCTGACAGACTTTTTTTAATGGCGTCTCTTTTAAAATATGACCTAAATATACAATTTTTTGTATGGAGCCTCCTGTATATTTTTATACGATTCAATTACGTTTTTTCCTTTACAGTGATATATAACAGTTGCTACTTTATACTTTGGAAATTGCCAAAAAAACGTTAAATCATAAAGCTGACCTTGCGTAGTTGCATAGTTGGCCATGAATTTTTATATAATTATTATACAAAATTGATTCATTAATTCTATCTTATTTACTAATGTGCAAAAATATAGAGATGTATAAATAATTAAGTTACATGATAAATAATCGGTATATTATACAGGGTGTTAAAAAAAGAGTGTAAAATATTTCAGGAGGTAATAGTATGAACCAAAATAAGCAGAAAAGTCTTAATAAACATGGGTTCGCAAAGTAACGGTAGCGGAGATATGGACCACTATTCGTTTTTCAAACATTTTATTTTATTAGGAATAAACCGACAAAGGAAGCTTTTAACAAACAAAAAACAAAGTTACAGAAGATGTTCAAAGTGCCCTCCGTCCATTTCCAAGCAGGCACGACATCTTCGTCTCAACGATATTCGAACTCTTTCGGAAACACCCTCCTTGGTTTGGATTTCTTGACACTTTTGATTAATCCGTAGCTGCAGCTCTTCCAGGCTATTTACATGAGTACCATACACTAATGTCTTCAAATATCCCCAAGCAAAGAAATCTAAAGGGTTCAGATCAGGCGATCTTGGAGGCCATAAAACAGGTCCGGCCCTTCCTACCCATCTATGTGGAAAAGTTTGGTGTAAATGCTCTCTAACGGCCATGCTCTAATAGAATCTGGTTTCTAGGTTTTACCAAACCGATTAACAGGCGCTGCTTACCTCAACTTTCTGCAGAACACACTGTATGAATTTTTGGAAGACATTCCTTTGAATCAGAGGCAACAAATGTGGTTCCAGCATGATGGTGCTTCAGCTCATTTTTCCATGGCCGTTAGAGAGCATTTACACCAAATTTTTCCACATAGATGGGTAGGAAGTGCCGTACCTGTTTTATGGCCTTCAAGATCGCCAGATCTAAACCCTCTAAATTTCTTTGTTTGGTGATATTTGAAGACATTAGTGTATGGTACTCCTGTAAATAGCCTGGAAGAGCTGCAGCTACGGATTAATCAAAAGTGTCAAGAAATCCAAACCAAGGAGGATGTTTTCGAAAGAGTTCGAATATCGTTGAGACGAAGATGTCGTGCCTGCTTGGAACTGGACGGAGGGCACTTTGAACATCTTCTGTAACTTTTTTTTTTTTGTTTATGTTTATTAAGACTTTTCTGCTTATTTTGGTTCATACTATTACCTCCTGAAATATTTTACACTCTTTTTTTAACACCCTGTATGCTATATCTAGCGGATTTTTAGCGCCATACGATGTGTGTTAAGAATAATATTCATTAATATTGAAAAAACTGAACTCTACGTAAAAAGTCTTAACAAACAATTGTTGTCATTCCGATTTCTGAGTTATCTTCTGAGATACAAAGAATTCCTTATAATAATTTTTTAAATCTCAAAAACAATGAGTAAAAGTAGTCCAGTATTTTTCATCCTTCTATTTCTTGTAATTTCCAAGGTATCCTGCAATTACAACGAAATTGGGACACCATGTACATCAAGTTATTCCGTGGGGTTTTTAATACAAATAAATAATCGCTATTAAAGTAAATCAATATTATGTTACAAATAAACAATTTCAGATAATAAGAATCCGCGCGGGTTTACGATCGTTCTAAATACATAAAAGCGAAACAGTTTATGTCAATCTCTGCTTGTAGCTTATTAAGATAATATACAGTAATCCGGCTTTTTATATCTCGTATATCTTTGCTCTATACTTCACCACTGAGCAACAATGCATAAAACGAAATAACTTTGTGGATTATTGACGTTTATGACATGCCGATTCGATGTTTTCAATAATACTTTATAGTTACTTACTGTAAAAAAACATATAATTTATTTACTTTTTGGACCATGATAATTTTATGCAGAAGGAACTCATCATATCAAATAATCGTTATGATAAAAATGACCAATTTAAAGGCTGTAATAGCTATTCCAGAAATCCGAAATTCCAAACAGACTTGATTGTATTGGTTGAATTGGGTGTTTACTTCGTTATACGACTCTAACTATGCCGTTAATACTCTACTAAGTACTCTATGAAAATGCAAAATACAAAATAAAAAATAGACTTCATGTCATAAAATGCAAATAGCTCCGGCATTTCAAATGACACTCCACCTTCATTAATACAAATTTATTTGTTATGACCTTTAAATATTGCCTGATGTAATGCATTTGGACGTAAGCCGATTTTTATGTGTTGCGGATAATAAAATAATAGGATGTGCTCCCCGTTTTATAGACATATTAACTAATTTTATACATGACCGGGCGTTAAATTGTATTTTATAGTAAAATTTTTCAAGCGATAAGCGTTACTTCAACGTCAGAAAGCCTTTTTGACGCCCTCGGTCGTTAATTTTTAAAGTTACTGTAATGCGCATTGTTTGAATTGTATTTTTAATTTGAAATAGAGTAAATAATAATATGAATTAAATACCTATAATAATTAAAATTTAATATTTTATAAAAATATAAAGATTGCTAAAGGCTTATTTATAACTTGGCTATACATTATACCCAAATAACAGAAGATATTTTATGGCAGTGGTTCCTGTAACTAATTTTTGGAGAGATAAAGTTGGAAGGTTTAGTCGCATAAACATCTTATTTGCACAGCAGCTAATAGCGTTTTCATAATTTTTATAAAACATAGTTGCTGTATAAAAATTATATAATTGTGTTTTAAGAGTTCTATATAAAAACAAGTTATGTTTTAGCAATGAGCTTACAGCATTAATACAACAACCTATACGATTCCAATAAAGCATGTCATGACACTGTCTTATAAAAACGTTATACAATTATTCTGCTTTATTTACAAGCCCATCAAAACTATAAAGCTAATATTCGACTTTCTTTAAATTTTACGACATATGTCTATTATAAGTATCTTTATATTGGGTATACGATGTTATACTTATAAACTCAAAAATATCTAATTCAAAGTTGAATTTCAGGTACGTATGAAATTTTACTGTGACAAACGATAAAGCAGGTCGAAAAGTCATAACGCGCCTGCATAGTACTAAAAAATAAAGATCCTATTTTCGTTCACAAAAGAACTGAAAATTTAAATACATGCACATTTGTTATAATGTCCCCTGTTCAAATTCTAAATTCCATATAATAAAAACTCTTAAGTGAATAAACATGATGCTAAAATAATAAAATTGTTTGGTCACTTCAGAAGCAGTTGTCTAGATTGCTACTATAGACAATATACAGTAAAATGACCTCCTGAATATAAGTGCACACCAGAACGTTGTGAAAATAGTCTAAATAATTTCTATAAAACGTTTTTCTTGTTGAAATTACATTATTCTCACAGGTACTTTAAACAGCAAAATAGCGGCTGTTAACAAAAAAGTATCAAATAGAACAATAGATGAAATTGCTGTCATGTAACCGCTACATATCTTTAATATAAATTTCTGGTCTTATAATTTTGAATTATAAGGCTAATGTGCTACTTGGGTATTATGTATTTATAGAAATATATGTCTCGATAACTAAAATCAAGAAATCTTTGTTGAAGCCGATTTGACAGTTGTGACGGATGCCTAGCAATAATATCAAGAAACGCGGTTTCCATATACTCCACATTTAGTACGCGAGAAGCCTCTAGAAAGTGACAGAAATTTTTCACACATAATTAATAGATAAAATATGGATTTCAATAGTGATAATAGTACAGAAGGCATTGTGAGAACGCCCCCTGAATTTTTGAAACGGCGGGGAAAATGAAAGAAAGTCTATTGCCTGGGAAATAAAAAAAACCTACGATGATTTTATTAAATTGTGCTCCTTTAAAAATGTGAAACACTACACTAAAAATGTCCTCCTAGCATATTTTTTGGAAAAATGTGAGAACTGTAAGCCGTCCTCATTGTGGACGTATATTCTATGTTAAAGGCAATGGTAGGTATTTTTACATCATAACATCAACACTAGCAAATATTCAAGATGAATAACATTTTAAAAATAAGAAATTATGGTTACAAACCGAAGAAGTTAAGAATATTGTCTAGAGAGGAAATTGACACTTTTCTGAGAGATGCCCCCTATGAAATATTTTTAATGGTCAAGGTAAGTTGTCATATTCAAATGTAAAATAAAATGTACCTACATTATTTTTTTAATTAGGTAGTTTTTGGCATATGTGGAGCTTGTTTGTTGTAGAGAAGAGTTATGTAACATAATAACAGATGATATTTAGGATGTAGATAAAACTGTGCTGGTAACCATAAAAGAATCCAAAACTAAAATACAGCGCATATCTAGCGCTATGGTGGTTGGAAATCAGCCACCGTTGCTGAAGGCTGTATTGAAAATTCAGTGTTCAACACAGTAGAAATACAAAATAAAATTGGAACTAATATGCCTTTAACTAGTAGGTGCTCTCTTCCGCTGAATTTTCCAAAAATACTAGTGTTCTGCAGAACATGCACAAAATGGATAGGGCAAATTATGTCCGTTATTAAGACCCTCGGGCGTTAAAGTGACACTTATTGACCGAACAATTTTACTATAAAATGCAATTTAACGCCCGGTTTTGTATAAATTTGGTCCTAACCCTATATATAAATCGAGAGTAAATCACAACCATCAAACTAATCTATATTTACAATATAAAATTTAGCAATCCAATGAAACCATTGATTATATTTTCTCATTTTTTCTGATGATAATGTTCCTAGAAACGTGAAGGAATCTAAATCAAGTACGCAACCACATCACCACAATTAATCATCCAATTAATTCATGTAGTTGGTAATTTTTTTTTTTAAATCTGCGTCATTGTGTTAAAACTGTTTTCACTTTTTCTCAGTGTAAGTACAAGTGCACTAAAAATCCTTGGCGAAAGTGTTAAAAATTAATTCCCGCTGGAACTGGAAAATCAATACTAATGATTGAGGCCGCTCCGCGTCCAAATAAGGACAACGTCACTTAATTATTTGTCAGTGGCAGCGCAGCATTTTAATAGATGAACATTTGACTCATTATCCTTTGGAAAAAAGCGGCCGGCAATCCCAGGTATGCGCCGCGAACATTTACAAAGATACCGATATTCAATCAGCCCGACTGCTATAACTATTAGATTAGTTACGTTACGTATTACTATCTAATTGTATCAACATTTATACAATTACGGTAGAGTTGCCTTCAATGCCAATCTACTTCTTCGATCGTAAACTAGCGTCCAAGGTAGGTCGCGCGATCTTGCCTGCTAACGGCACTCTCTGAACCGCAGTCCCTGTGTTGCAATTTCAGGTTTATTTCGACTGTTGCTGAAAGTTCGGTCTCGATTTTTCCGACGCTCGGTAAAATATTAAGTGTCTAATGTACAGGGTGTGTCAAACTCGATAGTATGGATACAAAAAATATAAATAAAATTTGGGATACTTGGCGTTGAATGGGATGAGCTCCGTTTTCAATAGAAAGTATTATTTTTGGGATTTGACAAAAACGACTAATGACATCATCAATTATATTTTTTCCAGAAACATACCCAATTTTTTTTCCTGTTAAAAAGCTCTCATTTTTTCAATATTTTTTTTTTATATATAGAAATTTGTCTGTATTATTTTCCGTTTGAACGTTGTAAGCAATATCGTCCTAAAGAGTCACAAAAGAAATACCAACAAAATATCGCATTAGCGGTGGAAGGATCAAGTGGTCGTTGGAAAATAATTTAATGTTCGTAGCTTAAAGAGCATACATGGCATTAAGAATAAATAAAAGGATAATTCTTTAATACAGTCAAAGCAAAAGTGATGATAACAATAACTAAACTTAACCCCCCATAAAAAAATCGACGGATGTTAGATCTGGTGATTTCCCGGGCCACTGATTAGGTCCATTAATCCCAATCCAGTTTTCTGGGAAACCGTTATCTAAATATTGCTGCACAATCTTGACCTTGTGGGGTGGAGCTCCGTCGTGCTGAAACCAAAAGTTTTTCCTTAGCTGCAAAGGCACATTATCCAGTGCAGGAAGTTCATCTTGTAACTGTTCAATGTATGTTCATAAAAATAAGGCCGAATTAAATGCTTAACGATAATTCCGTACCATATATTTACTCCAAAATGGCCTTGGTTTTGGACTGGATGTACAATGTGGGCATTTTCTTTTTACCAGTAGTATTCGTTGCGCCTGTTTGACAAACCGACTTTCGTTCGTCCAAAGAACGTGCCAAACAAGGTTCTGATATATAGTTTCTACATTTAATACAATTTGAGCTATAAAATAAAGCCAGTTTTCTATGAGATGCTCAGGCAAATACTCCAAATAATGAAGTTTGTAGTCATGATGCCCATTGGTCTTTAAAATTAATTGAACGGTTGATTTATCCAAATTCAATTCCTGGCTATCCTACCGTATAGATTTTCGTAGATTTTGTTCGAAATACTGTAACAGTGTATAACTTTTATATGTTATATAGGGTGAGTCAGTCATAATGTCATTAATTTTAACCACGTATTCAGGAGGCCTAATAAAGGCAGAAAATCGAAAAAAAAATTTTTACTCGACCTTTAAAAAAATAAACAAATCACCCTATAAAAATTGGTAACACGACGCTCCTGGTGCGCTAACTTTCTGATGACGCACCCATACGACAATTGAATGCCGAATTAAACATCGTTGCCACATCATCTTTACGTACATAATATCGTCTAAATAGTAACGAGACGCTAATAGTTGCTTGCGAAGTTTTGCTGAAACTCATTTATATTGTCTCTCGGATAAAAATGAGCGTTTTGCAATTAGAACATGCACTAATATTTCTTTCAAAATCGTGAATGAAGAAGCTGTAGGTTATGGAGATGAAGTATCCTTTCACTTTTTATGTCACATCATTTATTATTTTAGAAGTGTTAGTTAGACATCTGAAGGGGCAACAAATTTTGAAGGAAACTTGTCATTATTCTTTAAAAAATGTTCAACATACCAGCTTAAAATATTTAAATCTTGTTGCCTCGTTTTGATAATCACAGGTAACAAAAACAGCTATAATTTTCCAGTCAACATTTTTTTTTTTTTTGGTATATAAAGTTTTCCGAGTATTTTTATACTTTTAAATGGTCTCTTACTTTTAAGAACATGTTTAGTTTTACCCATTGAGTAATGTAATGTACGTAAATGGGTTATTACTCGGTTTATTATTAGATACGTTTAAGTTTTGTTATTTCAATGTAACTAAGCTAATTTCAGTCATAACACCTACATTTGCTCAGACGAAAATCCACACGCTACTTGTCGATTTAGCTTTTAGAGGCGATATGTTGTCAACGTATGGGCAGGAGTGTACGGGTATCGTTTGATTGAACCGTATTTTCTACCGGAAAACCTGAGTGGACCGCGTTACTTGCAATTTTAATTATTTGATTATTATTATTTGATTTCATTGGATATTATTATTTTAAATTTTTATTGGCTGAAGTTGAACTGAGCAAGATAAAATGATATTCTAAAATAGTCAGTACATCCATTTATTTGTGTCTAAAACCTACGTAAGTAGGTTCTAGAAAAATATTTCAACATTGCATCAGGTCGACATCGAGTTGAACTGTGAGCTGTAAACGACCAAGGCTGTAAGCGGTCAGTGACAGTCTGAAAAGTGGGTTTAAATAATAATTTGAAAATATTTTTTTTCGTCGTAAATATGCAATTAATTTTTTTTTAATCGTGCATTCGCATTATACTCATTATTCCCTATCTCCTCTTAAAATTAATGACATTATGACTGACTCACCCTGTATATTTAGTTCGTTAATTATTTATGATCCACTTATCTCTTGTTGCGTTTTTTAGAACTGAATAAGATTCAAAATTGAATTGAAACGTTGAAATAGCCGGAAATTATAGACCTTATTAATTACTGTTGTCATTTTTCGATCAACACACCCCCAGTTATATGTATTTAAAAAAGACACGAATGACAGCTCAAAAATACAAAATTCCAAAATATTAATAATTTTAATTCATGCAAATCTATATATTACGTATATAAAATTTGTATAAAAAATGGAATTTACCTTTTAAAGGTCCTTGGAGGACTACAGTTTTTGAGCAAATAGTTTAACAATATTTCTACTATGAATGTTAATGATTTTTTATTTGTATGCACCTAATATTTTTAAAGATATCAAGCTGTTTTATTTAAAATAAGGCACACACTATAAAATTGTAAATGAGCGAAAATCCGAGCGATATTATCATTGCCCCTGCACCTGTACTATCGTACTCCGAATCCCACACCAGTCTTATGTTGTACTTGATAAATGTACAAAGTAATTAGCTAAGACAATTGCTATCCTTTTACTGGCACTTTAATTGTTGTTATAACCCTGCTCTGGCGTACGGAAATTACTATAATGGCCGCTAATTTCGCAATTCTATAATTACAATTGTAACCAATGATGCACCAATAAATAAACGGGAATTGCTTTTGTAAACTATTCCCCTTACTACCTGCACAGGGTGTGCAGAGAGGTTAAAACAGTTAATCTTTTAGTGAGGTTTTTGAGTCAAAAGTTGTCGATTGTTAAAGCAAAGGTTTCAGCATACTCTTTCAAATTTGTCTTTACTCAATGTGTAATGAAATTAAAAAAAATATCATACTTTTTTTTATAAATAGCATATCTTTATTTTTTTACAAAATATTATCACATTGGTTGTCCAGAGTCCTGTTTTTATTTTCAACTGTTTTTATTTTAGGATGCACTCAGTGGCGGATCTAAGGGGGAGGCTTGGGGTCTCAAGCCAATGATATTAACAAAAAAATACAAAACAAAATAATAAAAAATTCCAACGACAAGTAAATGAACTAGAGCAGCGTTAACAGATTTATATAAATTGTTAAAGAAAACAATTCTTTAAATACGTATTTGATTCTAAATAAAACTGATGGCACAAGACTCTTCCGTGTTCAACTCAATTGATCCTGAACCCTGATTGGCTGAGTTATAAAATTCTCTCGAGTGCAAAAAAGATGGTTTCAATTCTACTGTTATACATGATTTTTCCCAATGATTTTTTAATATAAAAATGAAAATAGCGTTTTTTGATATCATTTTGAAAATATACGTTAAATTTTTATTGTTATTGACAATAACATTTACATCATGTAAAAATATTTCGGTCAATTGCAATGTATTGTGATGCAGTCATAATATCATTTATCTTAAGAGGAGATAGGGAAAATGAGTATAATACGATGACGCGATTAACAAAATTTTTAAATGTATATTTTCGCTGAAAAAAATATTTTCAAATACTTATTTAAATTTAAATAATTTTTCGGGCTGTCACTGCTCGACTCTTGAATTTCGCTAGTATTAGCATTTCGGTAATAATGGCATATAAAATGAATTTGGGGACTCATTTTAAACTGCTGATGTATTTGTAACGACATTTTCTGTCAACTTTTGGCAGAAAAAATTGTTTTGGAGGAGTGTCATTATTATTGCAATAACTTGTACGTATGTGCTTCGATAAGGGTGAGGGGAAGTAAATATGCAACCAGGAGTACAATCACAGCCCCAAAGTTTGAATAAATCTGTAAACTTTGCCTACTACATGCTTCTGCGTGCATTATTTAGTGTTCTAATCTTTTTATTTGATAAAAATGTAATGTGCCGTTTTGATTATCAATTTTGGCATGCAAATTCAAAACAGGTACCTCTGTTTTATTTATTTTCTTTTAATGACTTTTAATTGACTTCGGGAAGTGCGAAACTTGTACTTAACAAAAACATTTTGCATAGCTAAGTTAATACTATGTTTAAAATCAGTTATAAGAAAATTCAGCATGCTTCTTTATTTTCTTGAATTTTATTGATTTCGTACATATACATATTAGCGGATTGTAGTCCATGAAAAAACACAAACATTTATCCGTGATGTGGCAACGCAGGTGTGAAGTTGCACGTTTGTGATGTAACTAGGAAATTGGTGTCAACACGGAGCTTCTTATTACGGGTTGGGGTTTATGGGTTTATTTGTTTCAATTTAAAAGGTTGAATAATTTTTTCTGTCTTAGGCCTTCTGAATACTTGGTTAAAATTAGTGACATTATAACTGAATCACCCTGTAAACTATACTTACTATATATATAACCTGTTTCATCATAAAATTTTCTGAATTTTACATACCAATTGCACACAGAAAACTGTAATATCTACGGCATCATAATATTACACTCCGCATAATTTTTTGAAAAAACTAGCTCTTTAACACACTTTTCCAAATATGTTTCAGTTTTAGCATTTTTTTAGTTTGATTTTACCCTAATAACAACTACGTACGAAGGATTTTCTTTATACATATATAAAAATCTTACTAAAAGTGCGTTAAAACTTCTGCCGTAATCAAAACTGATTGCAACAGAACTCTTAAACATATTAATTTGAACCGTATTCTTTATTATTAACATAAATATAGGTATGTGGTTGTGGTATAGCTAAGTTATTTAGTAAACAAATTAAAACTTTTAAGAAATATTTTAGGAGTATACAGTAAAGTAAATACTATTTTATTATATCACGTTTGCTAATTGGTGGTTTTGCCACTTTTCCTAGAATGCCACATCCTGGATGAATTTAAGGAGATAAATTATTATGTAAGCTCTTTAAAAATGTTGGTAGATTCTTAAACGACTTAATGAAGTTTATTATTAGGTAGCCCTTTATATATTTTTAAGTAAATATTGATTATTTACTTCATTTTAAATCTTTAAGTTAACTAAGTACAATTTTTTATAATCATCTTAAGATGTGGCACCAAATAAAAAATGGAACACTTGGTATAATATCTCTCAATTAGTATTAAAATATTACACACAATACTTTAAGAATGCATGGTACTTCATAAATTGCTTGCAAAAATGCATTTCAATAATACAACAATGTATTTATTGTTGTTCCAATCTTTTATATATATTTTTTAAATACAAATAATGTATATACAGCGTGTGGCGTCTTTAATGGAGAAAAAATAAAATACAGGTCCCTGGGAATACTCGGAATGAAAAAGTTATATCAAAGCGAAGAAAATTGAACTTCAATTTTAGTGGAAAAATAAATCCTGGTACGGCCCTGGCCATAATAATGTCCGTCCGTCTGACAGTTATGAACCTAGCGATTGTCTATGCCTATGCAAAGGCCGAGGCAGTGTTGCCAGATAGAATAATTTTACGGAAATTTGTAAAACAAACAAATAGAGAGATAATGAGCTGTTAAGAAACACCTGGTAACCTTACCGGCATCTCACAATTATTTTTATTTCTTCTTCAATAAATATTGATTGCGAAAGGGAAGCAAAAACAAAATAGAGGGTATTACAGAAGAGACCACTATTATTTTAACTAGGTAAGGTAATAGCTTTTATTTCTACAAACAACATTAGGTCCTTTTATAGAAAATATACAGGGTGATTCAGGTTTAATCTTGATAACTTCAGGAATCGATAGAACAGGTTAAAATAATGTTCATTTGTGATATAAACTTATTTCATAAAACGCATCGTTTCCGAGAAAGAGGGCGTTGAAGTAGGAATCTTTTTCTCGTTTTTCCCTCATAACTTTTAAACCACTTATCCGATTTAAGTAAAATTCGGAACACAAACCTACATTATGATCTTACATAAGCTTCTTAAGTTTGAACTACCTACCTTAAAAAGCTTATGTAAGATCATAAGGAGTGTTTGTGTTTCGAATTTCACTTAAATCGGATAAGTGGTTCTAAAGTTATGAGGGAAAAACGAGAAAACAATTCCTACTTCATCGCCCTCTATCTCGGAAACGATGCGTTTTAGGAAATAAGTTTATATCACAAATGAACATTATTTTAACCTGTTCTATCGATTCCTGAAGTTATCAAGATTAAACCTGAATCACCCTGTGTAGAAACCAGAAAACTAAAAAATTAAGTAAGTCAAAAAATTCTTCACATTTTAGTGATTTGAAAAATATCTGATTTTCTCCACAAGGGTTGAACTTTAGGTAAACATTTTTCAGTATAAAGAATATATTCACAATATTCTGGCAACATTAATCGTAGTATCCACTATATTCCACTTCACGAGTCGCATTGCGTAGTACAAGAACGGTGCGCAATCATAATACGGCCTTTAACTTTTATTACTTTTAGTAATTTTTTTATAAAATAGTTTTAATATTCAAATCTCATAGCTGACCTATGGTGACCTATATTTGCTGCTATTGCTATAGGTTTTTAATATTCTGCACACTCTCTGTATCACAAGATCTTATTGATTACCTGTACTGTATTAGGTACCTATTGATATAGTTTTTATGTCTAATATGTTAATGTATAAGAAAACGGGCGGCGCATCCTTCTTATCGTGATGTTGGGCACAAATTGGTTATACAATCTGTACGTCTGTGTATATTAGCCATGATTAGTACGCGCTTGCAAAATATGTAGCTGCTGTTAAAAAATTTATTTGGCACAACTAAAATAGATAGATAGATAGATTCTTTATTATTCCTATTGATTGTCACAAAATAACAATATGGAATTCGTCAAAAAAAGGTGAAAGACAATAGCTTGAATAATAAACATATAAAATACATAAAATAAGACATACATTATTACTCACAAATTAACCATTAAAATATTCGTTCATACTGTAAAAGGCCCTGGTTATAAGAAACTGTTTCAAATACTTTTTAAATTTTTTCAAGGAACTTATATTCTTTATATAGTCAGGTAAATTATTATAGATACGAACTGACATGCCATAGGGACCATTTTGTGTTTGAGTAAGACGGCATTGAGGCAGGCAGATATCCTGTTTTTGCCTGGTATTGTAGTGATGTATAGCTTGACGTGTTGGGTAGTTAGTAAATCGTGTTTTAATATATATTGCGCAAGAGTAAATGTAAATAGAGAAAACAGTGAGTATTTTATATTTAATAAATAGCTCACGGCAAGACGTTATTCTTGATACTTTAGCGATCTTTCGGATGATATTCTTTTGAGCTACAAAAACAGAGTTTATGGATGAGGCGTTTCCCCAACAGACAATTCCATACGATAATTTAGGGTAGACTTGTCCATAGTACAACATCATAAGAGTATCGTCATTTAGAACTAGCCTGAGTTGTCTAAATAAAAAGCATAGAGAATTTAGTTTATTGCATACTATATCTGTTTGTGAGTCCCAGAGAAGTCGAGAGTCAGTGCAAATCCCCAGAAAATTTATGTCACTTGTTTGATGCATCGTACCACTATTTATATATTTTATTAAAATACTTTTATCTATTGTCTTATTTTTTGTTGTGAATTCTACTAGCTGCGACTTTTTGTAATTTATTAATAAATGATTAATTTCTGCCCATTTTGACATACTATTTACTACATTTTGTACGTTTTGCACAGCATATTCTGAAGATGTGCTTATTAAAAAATTTGAGTCATCAGCATACAGTATGGGTGTTACATCATCTTTGACGATTGATGGAAGGTCGTTATTCATTATGAGAAAGAGGGTAGGTGCAAGCAAACTACCTTGGGGAACCCCTATTTCATTTAGGAGTAATTCTGATTGAGTCCCGTCCGAAAGCATAACTAATTGATGCCTCTTTGACAGATACGACTTAATCCAATCTAGTGCTACGCCCCTGACACCGCATTTTTCCAATTTAAAAAACAAGATCTCGTGTTTTACCGTATCAAATGCCCGACTAAAATCAAAAAATACTCCAAAAGTTTCATTTTTATTGTCGAGAGAATTCAATATCATATTGACACTGTCATAGAGGGCAGTTTCAGTGCTCCTTTGCTTAACAAAACCATGTTGAAACGGAGTTAATATTTGTGGTCGATCCATCCGTTGTACCTACGACTATGTTTCGCTTGCTGCGACTGTTTTGGGACTGGCCTGCTCCTAAGTGTCTGTCTTCGTCAGGCATTGTGATTGTTGTGGTACCTGTAGATGATGTAGACGCAGGCGTGCTTTTCTTGTGGGGCTGTTGTGCTGCGCCTTTGGAGGTTGCGGTACTAGCGGAGCCCGAGTTGTTGGACCGTGCTGCTGACATATTTTGTCGCATAAAATTTGAGGTGTCTGTTTGTGGAGACATAACCTTAATATTTGATTTTTCTTTTAGAAGACTTATTATGGTGTTTAGGTTTTCAATAGAACGTTCTAGTTCTACTATTATCCTTTTACTAGATTCCAGTCTTTCGTTTGTAATCTGGAGATCTGTGTGTATCTTAATACATGAAAGTTTACTGCAGGTTATTTGACTCTCACTTTGGCAAGTTTGTTCGTTAATAGGTCCATATCCTTCTCCTTCTAGGAACTTTGTCACAGCCTCACTAACACATCCATCTGGTAACTTTTTATACACAATAATATGTATTAGGTCTTTTTTATTTAATTTATTTAAATCGGTCGCAATTTGAGCAGCTAACTCTGCCGCCATTGTAGGTACTATATATATAATCAATTATCTACAGCATTAAGTTATCTAATAGCCTTTAGACAGAAAATATGAACGAGTTCAACGAAAAGGTGCTCTATTTCTTTTAGCAAAACGTCGATTTGCGAAAGTAAAATAGTGTTAATAAAATAATTTTTATCCACAATCACATAATCGGACTTTTATCCACACATATGAATCGTTTAAAGTGATACTTTATCCACTAATGGAATATAACTTATTTATATATTTTCCTTGGATATTCCTTCCCATATAAAGTTTATGTTTCATTGAGTATTGAGAAATATCAAGTCGTGAGAACATTTTTTTATTAAATCCAATAATTATTCACACTCCACAAATATGATTGTGAACGTTATATATTGCATTCGTGTTTTAATTGCCTTTAACACTACTTAAACACATACAATAAATAACTATTATTGTGCTTATTATATTGTATTGCAACACTAACAATGAAATTTCCAACGATGGTATAGATTTTCTTAGCAAATCATTTTTATTGGTTGATTTCGTTCAGTGGTTTAATCTAAGTTATGGTAAATTTAATTTTCTAATGAATAAAAGTTAACCTACTTACTTGAAAAAACCATCTTAAAGTGCAGAAACAAATCGAAATTACCATTTCCGAAACAGATTACCTCTTACCAATGTTGAATAAGCCTATTACATGGACCACCTTCGTTTTTATGTTAATGTCTAATATATCTGTCCCTTAAAGACACGGTATCGAAAGAAAGCTCGAAACCAATTTGAAAGTGATGAACAACATCTAGCCACGCATTTCGTCCATAAAATCCGTTCGAATTAGCATAAACGTTGTTGATATTTAATCTTCTGCGATAACACAAGGCTCATCTTCGATATTATTAGACAATGCCGACACACCCGGCCTTTGAAAGTTCAAATTAAACCACTCCTAAGAAGTGACGCCTTCCGTCGTGCTTCACAGTGTTCCCTAGCTACGATCTCACCAATTCCTATGGCATCCTCTTCGTATTGTGTGCAATTGTCTGTTGGTCGCATAGAAAGTCTTGTCTATTTGACCTCCAAATAGATTCGGTATATCTAATGCTGGATTGATGCAGAAGTTAGTAACGTTTTTATTTAATTTAAAATTTATTTGTTTTTAATGGACGAAATAGATGGACTATAAACAAAACGCATTCATTGATCAAAGATATTCTCTACTTCATTGTTTTTGACTACCTGGCATTGAATTGGTACTTTTTTTTATTCCAGATCTAAAGAAATCCGATGGTTTGGTGGATAATTCGAATATTTCTACTACACCAATATTAGCAGATAAAAAAAACTGTCACGGAGACAGAGAATTTTAACCAACTTCGCCGTAAAGTAACATGTCATCCAACTCATAGATACTAATATCTTTTTTTGTTTATGTGCAACTACAAAACTAGTTCATTTAAAGGCAGCTCCCGACAGATTTTCTTTGGTTTTTTATTAAGGCGAAGAAATTACATTTTTGACAGTAAATCGTCACCCCAGAATTATAATGTTCTATACTCCAAACTGCTATTTTTGGGAAATCGTGTCTAAATATTGTACGGCGATCATACATTGATATATGTGTATTATAAAGAGATGTGGAATTAAGATCAATGTCTCAAAATATGAAGTAATGTTACAATTTAGTTATTTTAGTCTACAAGAGAGCTATAAGAAATCATAAAAACGGGTTTTTATAAATGGATATAGAACAAAATGCCTTATTTTCAGATTTGGTAAAGAAATATGGGGATATAAACAAGATATTTTGATTTTTTTACTGTAGGTATTTTAAAATAAATCAAATCTCCTACAATTCTTATCAATGAAGTCATATGTATGCTCACTGATACCAAACATCTAGGTATGCTTTAGTCCACAGAGTAGTTAGTTTCACACAATATTGTTAATACCTAAAAATATATAAAGAAAGATATTTTAATGTCGAACAAAAATAAGTTTTTTATGCAACCCTAATAAAGCCCTGTAGAACTGTCTTTCCTCTTCTGGCATTTGAGGAAGCATCTCAACCAAATGCTTCTTTTTCTGTTCGGGTATATTAACATTCTTCTTGGGGGATGTTATCCGGAAGTGATACCTCCATTTTAAGATTTATTCTTCTTGTATATTTTAGCTTAGCAGTCTTTATTTCTCCGTAATGTGTCCTTTTCATATATTAAATGTTTCGCTTTTGTGTAAGGAATTAAATTACACGAATATCGAACTGAAAATGATTGATAGTCAAAATAATCTCTAGAAGTCATCTGGATTATTCTAAATTTAAGTTTCCACGATTTTGGCATTGACAGGAGGAGACGAATTAAAATTAAAGGGGACTAAACTTCTAAATTGCGTATATACCTTTATATGCAACTGTGAGCATTATCTATTTCTTGGACGCTGCCATGGGCTGGCTCCTCGAACTTTTCATTTCACTTTTATGTTATTTGCTTGCCAGAATTAAATAAATTTCTGTAAATTAAAGGACATTATCGAATTTTTATTTTGTGGCACACAACTATCTGACCATGAAATAAGTGTAAGTTGAGGATTGTCCAACTATTTCCTTTAGTATTCTAATCAGGGCACTAGCAATGTGGACACCGACTGGTCCACAGAGAAGTTCGTGCCACACTGCGTTGTAAACAGTATTATTCACATTGAGATGAGCTGTAAAATTATCACAGGACAGTTTCATTTTATAAAAGTTCTTTGATACATTTGACTTTGGTAATGAAAATGTATTTTGCAAATCAAGCAAAGCTTTCCTATATTATATCTAATCGGATATAGAACAAAATAGTTCTGGGTCATGGAAGTGATATTGAGAGGGGATATAGCACAGTATAATTTTCTTAGAGGCTATGGAACAATATAATTCTCATATATTTCGAGGGACAAGATAATAATATTATGTTTGGGAAAAAATGTGGATATAGTACATAAATTTACCAAAAACTTTCTTGTAGAGCGTTGTTAATACGTAATTTTTATGGATATAGTTCAAGCTAATTATCTAGTTTTCAGGGATTGCATTATGTCATTTTGGCCAAAAATGGATATAGAACAATATAATTCTGGGGTGACGAAATACCATAAAAGATTGTCAGTTATTTATTACTGTCAAAATTCGTATTCCTAGAATGTTTACGATTACTGAGGGATCAGTGGATGGTATCAATTAGATTTCTTAAGTACTCAAAACGACATATCAAAGTAATAAATGCTGCTGCACCCCGCCAGTTAGAATCAATAGTGTCAATCGATAGTGTTAGTAACCAGTAATGAATAGTGCAATCTATTATAAGCGTTCAAGTGTGGTGGTAGGTATCTCTTTTCAAAAGAATGGCATTCCATAATTGTTGACAAGATGACACGGGTCAGTTTATAAGCTTCTTAAATTAAAATGCTAAAATTTGTCGTTGTTGTTTGTTAATGTTTGTTCACTCAATGTCAAAGTATTTTTAATAATTTTGTGCTCATTGAACCCTTCTCAAGTGACATGTCTATGGAATCGTGTCCCTTTCAATATACACCTCGTACTCATTTAACTACTGTGAATTAGTCATCACTCTATTATTTTAGAACCCGTGGTATAAGATATTAGTTTTGAGAACTTTAGCAGCAATGTACCTAACATTCATTCAATGAGTTAATTAAACTAAAATTAATCAACTAAATTGAAACAACTTTAAACTCTTGAAAATGCCTGCAAATAGTTTGTAGTCTGTGTTCAAACCTGATTCTTTTAAGGGCAGAAATTCCAAAGAATCAAATACGTTTAATTGGATTCTTTTTATAAATTCATTAGAAAAGTGTCTGGTGCCACTAGGATGCAGTTTCCAATATTAATAAGATGCCACTGCAATTTTATGGTAATTACCCGCAATAGGAGTGGGTTACAACGTATGTGCCTCGAGATTTATTATGGGAATGGTACCATTAATGTCTTTAGATTATCTATATTGCTCGGGGGCAGTAATACAACTTTGGAGTCTAAAGTGGAAAAGTACGTAAAATAACATTATTACGAGCATTGGCATTAATTTCCAAAATTAAGTGGGCTGTATTTTCAGAAAATAAGACTTGCCAGTGCTGCCGGCTACTATCTTGAGCACAACATAATAAGCTATAGGAAATTCGGCTATTATCCAATCAAGTTTTCCACTGAATTGATACTATTGGCTCTCGCTAGTTTTCCAAAATGTTATTCCTTATCACTTAAAGGCGCCTTATTCTTGAAATAATGTTTTTTACAAAACAAGTAATTTTATACATTTAAGGACTGAATAATATAGAGTTTAGTAAATAACAAGAATGCTACTCATGCCACCTGCGAATATTCGAAGGTAACGAAGTAATACGAATAGATAACGATAGAGGGCAGTGTAACTAACAAATTTTTATGTAGAGAAATCTTTCAAAATACTTACGTTAAACTCAACTGTAGATGTATTATTATTACATAGGTCTGCATATAAGATTGGTCAGTTTCGTTTATAAGTATGTGAAAATAATTGTTAAAATGTGGAGCTAGAATAGCAAAATAATGTATGTCTTTCAAATGCATGTTAAAAGTTATTATATTATATGAGGAGAATTTAAATAGTAAAAGTGGATAAACAAAACATCAATAATTTTATTTTTGATATTACTTTTGCTCTACGTGTTTTGTTTTTCGAGATTTCTGCACCTAAAAATCATCACAAATTTGATCATTTTACAGTAAAAAATACGGCGAGTTTAATGAAAAAATTCACGGATCCAACATACTTTTCACACCCCCTCCCCTAAACGGGACGCCTATGATTTGAATAACGAAAAATGACGCATATTATTCGACGTAAAAAGTAATGTACGTTCCGTAATTTTTTGGGTATTTGTTTTCGACCATTTTGTCAATAACAGAAAAAAAAAACCAGTTTTATTTGTACCAATTGGGCATGTAACTTCCTAAGGACACGTTTTAAGCTACATGCTAATATGAGTATTTAGGCTTATTTCCCTCTTGGAAAAATAGTGAGTAGTTCATATAATGTTTTTCTCATTAAAATTACCTTTCCAAGATATAGGTTGTTACTCTGAATACGATTTTTCTTGAGAAAAACGTGCACACCGCTTTATACTCTAAAAATCTGAACATCTATAGAATGTTCAGCTTTTGAAAATGAAGGCAAACTATTTCCACTACTTTTCCTCACTCACTTTGTCTTTGAAGTACAAAAAGGACATCCTATATAAAAGTATTGTTGATACTTTAACACTAAGATGTCGGTAGATTGCCACAGCTTTTGTTGTGATTACAAAAATTCCCTGCCATCGGGTTGTAAATCACAAATGAGAAAATTATAAATAAATAATCCAAAAGTTCCTTTAATTGCGGAAAGGTACAAATCCACCTCTCAGTACTAAAATTTTAAGACAAACGTGTGTGTTTTGTTAAAAATCAAGCACTTAACAATTTACAAAACAATAAAAGCCTACTCCGAATTTATCTTAGGTATTAAAGGGGCAAAAAAATGAATTAATGATTCTTTAATGATTCGGCAACTACGCATTTAATCTTTAATAAGCTATAATGACCGAGTACACTTAATTCAAGGCCCTTTCGTTTATCGCGAACTAGCAGCGCATTTTGCGCTCCGATTTGTTTGCATTTTTTAGTCCAGTTTTACGAGGCGTATTCGAGAAGTAAGGGTCGTTTGTTTATATTTAAATATTGGCAGCTAAGAACAAAGTTTCACAAATGCAGCGCCATCTATAGATTCTTTACGAAACTACTCAAGTGATTGTTTTGATTCAATTCGTTCGACTGTCGGTGAGAGCAAACAATAACAGAAGGGAAACAGAACAATCAATGTAATTATCAAGCGACATAAACAAAAATAACAGTAAAAAGTAAGTGCGTTGGGCTGTCAGATCATTTAAGTTGAATCTACTCGACAGGCCAGATTGAGGAATGCCTCTGGCAGGGTAAACATTGTCAAAGCTGAAAGGTAAAAATCTAAGAAATCTCCTCTGAACTGTTTTCAGATGTTGAGAATGAGTAACTTAAAGAATATTGTACAATGTAGACATTGTATAAACCTCTCTGCGGTGTTTAGTATTTTTCATAATGAAACCAAGATTTTTATTTTCGAGATAATAATTTAACGTTAAAAGTAATTCCCAGATCTTTAAATTCAGTGCAACGAGCAACAGTCTCAGGCCAATATTTTACATGTAAGTAATAGAATTAATTTTCCTTGTGTAGTCATAATAAAACATTTAGAAATATTCAAAGGCAAGCTATTTCGAATGCACTATCCACTTCAGTTAAATCATTTTGAAGTAAAATATAATCGTCTGTAAATGAAACAAACATTGGCTCTAAGAGTCACAGATATCATTAATGAGCATATTAGACAGTAGAAGACCAAGAATTGAACCCTGAGGTACCCCAGATGTAGCAATGATTTCAATTGAAGTAAAACCACGATATTGTACTCATATGCTTAGACTTCTATGAGAAATTCAAAGAAATTTAAGAAGTTGATAGACAAAGTAAAATTAGACGGCTTCCGCAGGAGAGTACTGTGATCCAACCTATCAAAAGCCTTTGACATATCATATTTAGGCTGATGTATATTTTCTTAGTAACTATATACAGGGTGTCCGGAAATTATGCGTCAAGACTTCAAGAGGTTATTCCTCACAAGAAATTAGGGTCACGAAGTCCTATAACAATTTTTCGAAAACTCAATATTAACGGAGGTACAGGGTGTTAAAATTAAAATTTTATTTTCGATATTTGTGAATAACTTCTTAAGAAATCCAAATATTTACATAAATTTTGTAAATCGGGGGTTTTTGCGGACGAGAAATTTAAATATTTTTCTAATTTTGACGTCACTAGTAGAGGGCGCCACTTATGGCACATTATGTTTCTTTCAAATGGAGATGTGCAAAATTTTTAAAAAATCGGCCTGTTTCATAAAATCTTTGTGCTTTGTTGAAAAATGGTTTCATCAAACCTCGCCGATCTTCTTGAAATTTTGCACGTTCTCCATAATTTACGATTCTGAACAACTTTTTCAAGTAATATTTTGCTGTATTTTCAGCAGAAAAGGCACTTTACCTAAAACTAAAACAGTTTTTACCGGTGCACTGAGCGTTTCAAATCGGATTGTTTCAAAAATGGTTACGCCTACCGACTTCAGTAAGGTAAACCTTTTTCAAATAAAACAGGTAGGAGAATCGATTGTTTCGATAGTCAGATGGATACATTAAGATGCCAAAATAGTTCACAAGTGGCGCCCTCTACTAGTGACGTCAAAATTAGAAACATATTTGAATTTCTCGTCCACAGAAACCCCCGATTTACAAATTTTATGTAAATATTTCGATTTCTTAAGAAGTTATTTACAAATATCGAAAATAAAATTTTAAATTTGACACAGGGTATCTCCGTTAATATTGAGTTTTCGAACTCTAGGACTTTGTGACCCTAATTTTTTGTGAGGAATCACCTTCTGAAGTCTTGATGCATAATTTCCCGACACCCTGTATAATGCAACTTATAAAAAACGAATTTTGAAGAATATCTTGTGTTCGATCCTTGTTTTCGAATCGACTGTTCCGTTCTTCCCAATGTCATGAATATCCGAATTAAACAAAAAAAAATCTATTTTATAATCCCGTTTCTATTTTGTTGGAAATACCATTACAATAGGTACCAAATTTTTCTTTCTTAAAAAGAGTTAAAGCTTATCAATTTGTATTTGACACATTTTAGGGATTTTAGGCATTGTTAATTATGTCATTTTAAAATATAATAATCGATTGTTTCACTTATCGCCGCAGAACAGTTCAAATCGTCATTTAATTACCGCAATTTAACTGCCTGGAACGCCAAACTCGCAGCTTTCAATTGTTTGTTTTTGGGCCACTCGACATTTGTCATGTGTGTGATGTAAATAAGATGGGCGTGATGAACGTCGGTTACACTTTGACCCTAATGCTACAAGGCACGCCTATGGAAGATCGTCGGCTAACGATCCCACCACAAATTTTTTCAATACTTTCTTCCAAAATATTTAGTCAGTTCTTTACATTCGACTGTTGTTTACCCTTTCAAAATTATTTAGTTCAATTTTCTTTTTAGTTATTTGCCGCATTACACATTAAACAATTTAAAAAACTTTAGTAAACACACACTTGTTCACAAGGAACTGGTTTCTACTATTTTTTAAGGGCGCCGTTGTTCTTGAAATAGTGTTTTCTATAAATAATTTTAGACATTTAAGAACTGAATAATATAGAGTTAAGCAAATAACAAGAATGTTATTTCATGCCACCTGCGAATATTCAAAGGTACCGAAGTAAAACGAATATACAGGGTGATTAAGAACTTATCTAAAAAAAATGAATATATAGGAGACTCAGCGGATATAATTGAGCCTCGTGAATGATACACCGCACTAGTGCAATACGCCGTAGATGCCCTGGACCTCCATCTCTTCCACGATTCAGTTGCAAATTTCCCACGGCTCGCCTATATTTGCACTTACCGTACACCGTTGTAAAAGTAGCTGCATTTGGCTCATGTTTATCAGAACATCGTTCTACTAAAGCATTTTCACTTTATCATAAATTAAAACGATACCTATCAAATGCGAGTTGCTATACTTGCATCACAAACATGTTAATGTGATAAGTAATCGGATATTTGGAATCGCCTGGCAAGAGACTACAGTCTCAACTTCAATAATTTTTTTCTCAGAATCTATAAGGATTTTACACAATTTTTTTTACGATATTGACACCATTTTTCATGACAAATCTATTCACAAATTTTTTTTAGATATATTCTGAATCACCCTGTATAACGATAGAAAGCGGTAAGAAGAAAACATGAAGAATTTTCTGTAACTAAAAAAACACCAAAACATTGATGATTTTATGGCGAGAAATACGGCGACCTTAATTCACTTCTAGAACCGAATACCTACGACTGCAATCAAATTGATTTACATTGTAATCAATTGTAATAGTTTCTTGCTTGCGCACTTTTTCACAGAAAATTATGTCAGATTTGACAGATTTTATTTATTATTATCATTCCTCGCACGACAATACATATCTACGAATTATCTAGGCGATAAATTTAATACCTACATTGGTGCCATGTGTTTGGATCATGTCCCGTCATATGACGTAACCCGTTCATTGTGTAGGTTAGGTTGTTGAGTCGGGACTCTCGACTGTTTATTCCGTTTCCATAGCACACCGGACCGCGCCTAGTGTCATCTTCAAGTCGGCGGCCTTCTCTTTTTCAGCGACTCGGTCTCGAATAACTAGCGGGATCGCCTGCCTCGCCTCTTTTTTAATTACTTATGCATGTTATAGCACGTTCTAAAATTAGATATGTACTTATCCGTTTTATTATTATTCGAAAATCATCTGGTGACATTTAAGTCGTGCGGATATTTAGGTCATTGCCAGACGGAAGTGTAGCGAATTTTTGCGGAATAATGGAAATCATAGTATGCAATCCGTCATATTGTTGAAAACTAAAAATTTGTCTAAAAAGATAAAATTTTTACTTTACTGTTTATTCGTTTTAAGGAAAAGTTCTCGATGTTTCTAAACAAGAAAAGATATTCAAAATTTTTAATGTATATATTTCTTGTTTACTTATATTGTTGAAAACTGTTAAAAATTGATCTAAACAGATAAATCTAAAGTTTTACGTTACGGTTTATTGATTTTAATGAAAAAGTAAGGTAGATGTCATCAATACTGATTTCTTCAAAGCATTCGATCGGCTGGGCCATTTTATTCTACTGTTAAAATTATCAAATATTGGCTTAACTAAACCATTTATTAATTCATTTGCCTCATATATCCCTCGAAGGAGATTGACAGTGGAGTATCGTGGCTTCCGATCTATAGAAATAAGTGCTGCCTCTGGGGTCCCTCAAGGATCGGTTCTCAACCCGCTATTGTTTCTAATCTCTTTTGATGACATTGTCCGGAACCTGAATTGCGAGACCCTTCTTTATGCAGATGACCTCATATTGAATCTGTTTGTGTCAGATATTAATGACTGTATGGAACTTAAATCAAACGTGGATAAAAGTTATTATTGTTGTTCTACAAATAAATTGCCTCTGAACCTATGTGCTTCACGAGGAAAGTAAATCCAATTTCTTTTAATTACAAAATTGACCGTAACCTAATAAGGAAATTTAATAGTATTAAAGATCTTGCGAAAATCTAGATGGTAAGCTTAGTTTTGTTGAACACATTCATAATATACAACGGGAAGGCATAGAGAAATCTTGGCTTTGTTCTAAGACAGTTTTTTTAGCACTGACATGATTTCCTTGCAGTTCAACGTTCGTTTTGGCAAAACTTGAATATGGATCACTAGTATGGTGTCCCACTTATGAAATCCGTGTTAAAATGTTAGGGGACACACAGCGTAAATATGTTAACATTTATCCGCCTCAAGGGATACCGCAAAGCACTTTACTAAGTCGATTCTTTAATGACCGAAGCATGCATGTATATGCAATTCGTTGGGCACTCTGCATAAAATTGAAAATTATAACTAATTTGTTAAAATTTTCACATTACTTCTACTCGTTTTACTATAAGTTTGTTCTTTCTTTTATTAGGTTTCTTAATAAGTTTTTTTTAATAGTCCCATATGCTATTCCCATCCATTAATTGCCTTAGGGTGGTGTAAGCTAAATAAATACATAAATAAATAAATAAAATTACGATCAATGTTTTTTTAAGCAAAAAATAAATATTTTTCTTTTTTACTTGCATTATATTACCATCACTACATTTTCATAAGCAGAGACTAGTTATGAGTGATATCCGATGTGTTACGAATACTAGGGGGCTATCGTATCCTCATATAACCATAAAAATGCGTAGATATCGATTTTACCATTCCGCAAGTTTCGCCAGACAGGTTTCTTCTGCTATTAAGTAGATTTAGATCCACAGTTTGTAGTACGGTAAATTAGTATAATAGTATAATGAAACAAAAGTGGAAATATTCATAAAATTGTATGCCTCGTAATATTATGCATTATTTGTTTATATAATTATCGTATATATAGGCTCTAGGTATTGTTAATTCTGTCTTATTTACGATTTTACGATGTAAACTTTTATATACGCTTTCGGAGACAAAATATTTTAAGAAGTGTTGGCTTAATAAATAGCCGAAACGTTGGCAATTTTGAAAATTGTGTTTTTTATAACATTTTGACCTGAAACCAACTATACCCCCACTACATAATATTCTGAAGTCACAAAACAAAACAGCTTTCAAAATAAATATTACTCAACCTCCAATGACATTTAAATATTTTGGGATGATGCTTACCCTTGCTTGGGGGTGAAAGTGGCGGAGTAAAAAATACTAGCAAAGAATGTCCCCCTTTAATCTAAAATCGACGGGTCTCATTGTTTTTCTACAATCCTGACGCAGTTCCTGAAAATGGCTCTGTTTCATTTTCATTTGGCCGCTCTGTATATTAGAAACAACACCAACTGAATTGTCTTGGTCAATGTTTATTCTCTTTGTAGAAGGAACTAGAATAGTAAATTTGGTCTCTACTAGTGAATTGAAAGTAAGAGTTTACTTCTTAAAATTCAGACCTTAAATAGAATTTTTACTTCACGCAGTGAATCAAATTATACATGTTCTAATTACATAATTTTACATAGTTAATAATCCGTTTAATACAAATATTGATGTAGATACACCTAAGTTGAGTTTGAAGTGCAAATTTATTATATCTATATGCAGACGTTTTAGTGGTAACTAATTTATGGATGGAAAAATACACAGTATAATCATTTCATTTTCATTGAAGTTAAGGTGACAGGAGAATTACAATAAAAATCTCGTCTATTTGGAGAAAACAACTAGGTGTTTAAATTTAATTTATAATACATTTTTCTTTAGTGGAATAAATATTCTGTATAAATAACTAATGTTTAAAATACCTCATCACACTGTGACTTGTGAAAAATTGCATACACGTTCCACAAATAACTTGCCATATACTGATATGACAATGGAGAGTGCATTTTACTGGACTGCAGCTCAGCTGCTGACTTCTGTGAAAGCCATCCGATGTAGTACACTTGCTAGTTGGTGGACTCATCTTCAAACGCGACCTTGGACGTTCCCGCTAGCGTTCGCGATTCCAACTGCGTGCGCAACCGCGCTCGTATCTATCAGTCCTGCCTGACTTTCATGCGAAGACTTCAACGTACGGGGACCGACGAATTATATAATGACAATACAAAAAAATATGTCTAAAGTTTGAACTGAAATAAATTGATATGATACTTTTTAACAGATCTGCTTTTATGTAAAGTGGGGTTGCCATGGAGGAAGTTAACATTGCGTAAATTGAGTAAGAGTAAGTAAACTACGTTTATTTTTACTTTTTTATAAAATATTATTTGAGCATGGACTTCATTATAGCTCCTTTTTCTAAAATCACGAACTGTTACAACTGCTCTAACGTTGTTTTTGTCCAAAAGTCTTCTGTACCTTGTCTGTATGTACTGCCAGTATTCAGCAAATACGAAATGTAACAAAACCGAAAAACGCTTATAGGGTTAGTTCTGGTTCTAAAATGAAAACCATAAATTTCTGCTGTAGCGTTGCACAAGCCAAAGGGCAGTCCATTAAATTCAATCCATACTGATATCACATCAAGGATCCTGCTGTATTATATACATTTACGTTTTATGTACGGTGTTAATGCTACAATTAGAAGTGTGTGTGTACATTAAGCTTAGAGCTTAATAAGCAGGCATGTGTTTCAGCCAGAAATAAAAATCCATGATTATCAAACCTGAACACCGAAGGATTTATGGATATATGTCACGCCGGCCAATCCACCAATTTGCAATGTATTCTGTAACCAGACCCTTATACCAGAAGTTTTGAAGGCTAGTACGAAATTCATTATAATTTCGTCTAACTTCTAAAGATATGGACTATTAAAGCTTATCTAATACGCTGTTTTGGTCAATGTAATTGTCCAAGGGTCTTCTGTATTCTTTGCGTTTAGTTCTGACCCTGGAGCAGACACAATAAATTTCTGCTACAGCGTTACACAAGCCAAAGGGCAACCCATTAAATTCAATAATCCCTGTTACTGTGAATGCTGTCATTTCACACGATTGAGCATTAAACTGCTTGACAGTTTGGATATATTTCGCTGAATGTTTCTTTTACTTGAAGACAACTACAGTTACTTTTACTCATAATACTGTATAAACTTTTTGCTAATAAATTTACATTTTTACGATAATTACTATTGGTGTGTTTAGACAAGGTACAGTGACATGACAAGTCAAGGTCAAGTTTTTTCTTTTATTCACTATAATTGTGGACATACTATACAAGGTAGATCATTTAAAAATGCCCAGGCAGAATTACAGGGAAACTGAAAAAGATAGCGATGGTCTGTAAAAGCCAGGTCTTAGTCGTGGTGTCTCCAAACGGTTAGTTTCCAAACCTTTTTTCTACATTTGTGCACATATACAGTGCAAAGGTGGTTTCTTATTGACTATTCGTAATTTGTTGCCCCTTCTTGTTTCAGAAGTAATAGCCTAATAAATTAAAGCGCAATATTGTTAATATGTGTATTTGCTGTTGTGTATCAGTTATCTGAGAATTAGAAGAAGTTATAAATAAAAATAAAAAAAACTATTAAAGTATACATATTTGAATACTTAAGCATACGCATACTCGCTTAGTCAGATACAAGTAGATAACAGTCTAATTACTTACCTACCATTAGGCATATTTATTGCTACTCATTAAATTAATAGCAGTATTTAACTTTTTGGCTGTTTAATGCTTAATTCGATATATCAAAAGTAAATTAATCGTATGTGCAAGGCTATAATTTTTTATTCGTATACATGGGTGGTACCGATATGGCAGTAGTACCTAAATAGTTCCTAAATAATTACTACTTCACGAATAATAGAACCAAATTAAACCTTCGGCGTCCTGCTGTGATACTATTTGATCTGTCTCGTCTGTATCATGGCAATATCAGCCTAAGTTTTATGATTGTATCGAAGCGTTTTAGCAGTGATGGATTTTCAGCGCTTTGTTTATACCAAATTTATCCAGTATTGAGAAAAAAAACAAGGACGATATCAGTAATCAATTATTTTGTTTACTGAAGTATATCCTACCTATAGTTGATGTTCTGTTTGAATAGTAACTATTAGTATCAAAATCAGATAATTTATTAGAGTATTTCTCGTGTAAAATTTGGCGAAAATGTAATGAAACTTTCAGTGGTCTTCTAAATTATCTGGTTTAACGTTACTGGATTTTGTTATATACTAGAATTGTTACTATGTAAGGTAACATTTTGTCATTACTGTATCTGTAAGCAACGAAGACGTTTGTTTTAATAAAATGCTGATTTGTATATTTTAAAGGGATAATCTACAATGTATTCAAATTTGACCTGGACACATTTGTAAAATTTGCCTGAGCTACACGTAAGGATTTTTTGCATATAGGATTCTCTTAAATGTACTTAGCATTACGACGACCAAATTAGAAATTCACGGCTTTCTACGATTTTTCAAAATGATCTTTTCAGAAATCATACTAGCGTTTTTCCATATAGAATCTGATAGAATAGCATTGTTCTGCATCTCTTAAAAGTATAAAATCTCAAATTCCATAAAATTTGCTTCATCCACAATTTTTCTATAGAACCTTGATTTATAATATATCCAAATGTTCAGTAAGCACATTCTGATCTTTGGAGATTTTAATTTACCTAATTTTGTGTTAAATCAGGTGTATGATAGAAAAGTTGTCGCAATGAAAAACTTCTTAACATTTTTTGACATAAAGCAGCATAACTGTATATATAATTGTACGAATCGTCTATTGGATTTGGTATAAACAGATTTGAAATGTGAGATCCTGCATAATGAAACACCTTTAGTACCAAAAGATTCCTACCATCCTTCACTAATTATTGATATTATCACTTCTATACAATATACTAAGCTAATACGTCTCAAAAAAGTAATAATTTTAAAAAAGCAAATTATCAGGCTTTATATAATGATCTTTTAAATACTGATTGGTATGTTCTACAGAACTTCAATCATGTTGATTCTGCTCTTGATGAATTTTACTCGAAATTTTATAGTATATTAGATTTACATATTCCGCAGTATAACTATCGGAATCAATGTTATCCAAAATGGTACTCTAAAGAAATAATAACCAATATTAAGAAAAAAAACAAACATCACTGTTATTATAAATCCACAAAATCTATTTATCATTTAGAACAATTTAAAAAACTGCGGACTTTAATAAAGCAGCAAGTTGATGTAGCATATCAAAATTATATTAAACGTATTCAGCAGTCGATAAACTCAGATTCAAAAAACTTTTGGAATTTCATTAACTCTAAAAAGAAACAAACAAGAATTCCTGGTAGAATGATATACATGGATAAAATGTTAGATAGCCCACAAGATATTGTAAATGGTTTTGGTGATTTTTTTAAATCTGTTTATGCGGCTCCTACAAATAACGATATAGCTGATGGCAGCCTATGTAGTTAATTATGTTATTAATATTGAAAATATAACTATGTCGGAAATTCAAGATGCTTTAGGTTGCTTAAAAAATAAAATGACATCTGACCCAGATTTGATACCATCTTTTTTAATTAGATATTGTAAATATGTTTTGGATATTCCACTGTTTATTATATTCAACCTTGCATTAAAATCGTCAATGTTCCCAAGTTGTTGGAAAATTGCAAAAGCTTGTCCTATATTTAAGACAGGTGATGTCTCAAATATATGTAATTATAGACAAATTTCTTTACTGTGCAATTTTGCAAAAGCTTTTGAAATTATCTTGTATAACAGAATACTCCAAGCAACAAAAATCATAATTTCTCCATATCAGCATGGATTTATGACAAATCGATCAACCGTGACCAACTTGCTTATCTTCACTCAATATGTTTCTGATGCGTTAGACAGCCGTGGGCAGACTGGTGTATTATACACAGACTTCTCAAAGGCATTTGATCGGATTGATCATAAAATACTTTTAAGAAAGTTACACGAAATTGGATTTAGCACACATGTATTAAAATTATTTAAATCCTACTTAACTGATAGACAACAATATGTATATTACAATGGTTATAAGTCAACGAAATATATATCTACTTCAGGTGTTCCACAGGGTAGTAATCTAGGACCGCTTCTGTTCTTATTGTTTATTAATGATATATCAACAAACATAGAATGTTGTAAATTAATATTTGCTGATGATTTAAAAATTTTCAAAACAATTGATTCTGAGCAAGACTGTATAATGTTACAAAATGAGTTATTTAATTACTGCAAGAATCTTTAAGGTCTAAATTGAAATCACTGCAAAGGAGACTTTGTGTAGTGAAATCAAATATCAGTAATAAAAAAAATTGCAAATCTAATAATGAAATATATTTCTAATACTTTGCACTATAACCTTCTTGGAAACTATTTACGTTGTAAACGTTTCTTTTATTTTTTTTATAATGCCCTGAAAAAACTCAAGAATAAACTAAGTTCTGGTACGGATTTTATACCTAGTTTCATTGTGAAGGACTGTGGACGTGCCTTAATAGATCCATTGCTATTTATATTTAATTTATCTTTGTCTACAGGAATATATCCAGATGTGTGGAAAGTAGCACGCATATGTCCGGTATTAAAAAAAGACGATCCATCGATGATATCTAACTATAGACCAGTCTCAATTTTATGCAATTTTTCAAAGCTCTTAGAAATAATACTTTATGAATATATTTATTCTTCAACAAAAAATATGTTATCTCAGAGACAACACGGTTTCATTAATAAACGTTCATCTGTGTCAAACTTAGCCTGCATTTCTCAATACATTTGTGAGAATATTGATCAAAAGGACTGATGTAATATATATTGATTTTAGCAAAGCATTTGACCAGGTTGATCATAATATATTACTTACTAAGCTTGACAGTGTTGGCCTGTCAAATAACTTTGTTTGTTTTCTAAAATCATATTTAACTGAAAGACAACAGTTTGTAAAGTGTGAAGGATTTTGTTCATCTGGCGTTCCGCAGGGTTCGAATTTAGGACCCTTGTTGTTTCTTTTGTTTATCAACGATTTACCTGATACTGTATCTTGCTTTAATCTGATTTTTGCGGACGATTTAAAAATTTATACACGTATTGAGAATGTGGAAGATTGTGTATATTTACAAACTCAGGCTAACAATGTTAGCAAGTGGTGTCAAACAAACCGTTTAACTTTAAACATCAACAAATGTTACGTAGTATCATTTAGTAGGAAAAAAGATATATTTTTGTATGACTATACAATTAGTGAAATTACAGTTTCAAGAACTGATTGTGTAAAGGATTTAGGCATCTTCTTCGATTCGAATTTTACATTTGTTGAGCATGTTAACAACATAGTTAGTAATGCAAATAACGCTTTAGGTTTTATGTTAAGAAATTGTAAAAATTTTTAAAATGTCAACACATTTAAAATGTTATATTATACATTAGTTAGAAATAAGCTTGAATATGGTTCAATTATTTAGTTTCCAATTTATCAGTGCCACATTGACAATATAGAATCAGTTCAGAGGCGTTTTTTGAAATATCTTTCTTTTAAAGAAGATAACATCTATCCTGCCAGGGGAATTAATAATCAACTATTATTGCACAGATTTAACATGACTTCTCTTCATGTAGGGCGAATATGGTCTGTTATTTCATTTTTATATAATTGGTTACACCATAATATAGATTGCAACAGTCTCCTCAGTAAGATAAGATTTTTTGTGCCGCATGCTGGTTTAAGATATAATCAAAATTTTTATTGTGACAGGCCTAGAACTAATATTTTACTTAAAGCGTCTATATATAACGCATGTGCTAGTTTTAATAATATTTGTAACGACTGTGACATCAATTTTGCGTCATTGAACACAATAAAAAACATTGTTTGCAACTACTAGTAATCTGGATATAATCATATTTGTTACTTTTTCTTGTTTTCCATTTTTATGTATTTTTTATTATTATTATTATTATTATTATTATTATTATTATTATTATTATTATTATTTATTTTGGAAGAATAAATAAACAGTAAACCAACATCGACATTCATTTCATCGTCCAAAACATCGTGGCGCACCACACCTTGCCGCTGCAAATGTGTTAATTCTATTAATTATAAACTAACACCTCAAGATTTCAATTATTATCAGCGTCTGTAATTAACGACTTTATTTTAAGAAGTGATAGTCACCGTTATTAGTTAGGAATTCCGAGCCGCCGCGAATTTATTTTCATTTGTTCCCCTTTAAACAGGTAGCTTGATTAAATATATAATTTACGATCCTCCAAGGCCGCCTTGACGCTGTTATTAAAATTATTTAAAGCCTGTTAGGTGCATTTTACCCGATTGATCGAGAGTGAATTTGACATCATTAGGAAACATTACTTCAGATCTATATAATAAACAGCGATGACTTAATGTCTTATTAATATAATTGTTCCTCGTAGTTATTAAGTCATAATTTTTTTAAAATCATTAGCTGTAATGGGTTTTACTCTAATTATGAGTTCGTATTTAATTTATTATATATTTCTGCTGGAATACATCAATTTTATACCCTAATGAACACAAGAGCCTTGGCCCTGACTTCAACCGTCAAGATTTTGTAGGTTATACGCTTGTCCTTTCGTATAATGTGTTCTTTTATATAATGAGTAATGACAGTGACAGTGATAGTGGAAAACAATACATCTTGATTATTTCAAATATTTTCTTTGTTCGTTCAGGTATATCGTTTGTTGAAAAGAAATAAAATATGAATTCAGTTAAAATGGTATCCAAGACCTCTTTCCATTTTCTACTACATAACGACACTTTAAAAAGAACAAAAAAATTACTTATACATTAAAATAAGAAAAACACACTAGCACTAACATTCGTCAGAGTCACTACTAACGTCACTTGTATCCAATTTTTCATCAACAATTATGATGAAACCACTTTTATTTAGCCCAATTAATTAATGCAAATTTATTATAGTCTCCCTCAATTTTTTTGACATGTTCGATGCATGTTTTCTAATTAGATGATGTAGTTTTATTCACCTCGCTTCTTATGACATCTGTAACTGTTTTGTCAAATTGTGGAAAGGCATTATTTCTTTGAATATCTCTTTTTAACTGGCTTCATATTTCTAAACCTAGAACAATATGTCCCCCAGTATATTTGCAAAATTATTGCCCTTGACTATATGCAGCAACGCATCTTTCTTCAAACTAGCATCGTACGCATTTTTTTTTAATCCTTTTTTTTTGTCAGTATCTGGAATCATTTCTGAAAGTCTTGAATAGTATGGAACATTGTCTAATACTGTTATTAAAATCGTCGTTTTTTCTCATTATGTTTTATACTTTTATATACATTATATCTAATTAACTGAGCTTGTTCATCGCATCTTCTCTATCACTATTCGTTTGATCTCTAGGTACTTGTACCATGTTGGGGTTCTTCCGAGAAATCTTTCCAAGTGTTAAATGTTTTCTCCATATCTTATTAGATATGCACTACCACAATACCATCATATTTTTAAGGCGAAAAAATGAATAGATAGAGAGGTACTAAGTACTATAAATGAAAACAAATATTCATACACTGAGTAGTCACAACACTAATACATTATTCACAATACTGCTTAAGCAATTTAGTATTCACGATACTAATTTATAATGAGCCAACGATAACAGTAATTAAAAAACACCTAGTAAACACCTTTAAAAGAGAAAATTTTATAAAGACATGGACCCATTTCCGTGATGTACAGAAAGCGGTTACCTTGTAGTGTGAGATGTTCCAACGTTGCATTCAAATAGCGGCTTGTAGCCGCCATTTCGAGATAAGTATTTATATTTGGACAGCTTGTCCGTCACACACACACACATATGCCTAGACAAAATCAATATTAGACTAATAGCAAAGTAAATAATATCGTACCTATGCTGGAATTAACATTTCCTCACGGAAATCAAACCGTTGACAATGTACTACATTGGGTTGCTACTAAGAGAGTCATAATACGCGTTTCGTTATAATCGTATTGAAAATGAGTAAAAGATTTGTAAAGATAATTTTGGCGTGGTACCTCTTTAATTTCCAGCTGTTCTTAGTCTTTCAGTATTTACAAAGTTTAGACAATAGACATATTCATTTAATATTTTTCGTATGTAAAATTTAAACGTGTGAGACGAATTAAAAACCGAATGACCGCCCTCAGCAACACAGGAACATATGGCCGACTTGAACACGTCCTAGTAATGTTATATCGCGTTTAGCATAATAATGCAGTCGAATATTATCGTCTAAATACATGTCAGTCCGTTGAGAGTGACCCGAAGCGTAATAGTTTCATGCGAGGAAATTATAATGAAGGAGTGGTCCAAGGAAATAGTAGTGTTTACCTAAAACTATCATGTTTTATGGTCATTTTGCTGGAATATTTACATAACTATATTATTAGAGCTTAAAGAACCATAGCTTAATATAAAATTAAATTGATAATGGTTGATCTTGAGCAGACTGGAAATAGAGGAGTGTTTAAATCAGTATAGATCTAAATTATTTACACTTTTTAAACTCTGTATACAATTGTTGATTTTTCTGCACAATATGATCCAATTTCCAAATGATCCATCAAATTTGTACTTTCCTTTCACATTATATGGCGTAAAATTGTTTGTATTCAATTTTACTACATGTAAAGTTACTTATACAGGATTAAGTATCACTAGGTACAAGAATATTATATTATTTATAGTATAAGTGTTTTAAGTAGCATTTTACCACACATGAATGTCTAATATTCTTAAGTGGATAAAAGGCAATTCAAACACGAATGCAATACAACATACATACAAAATTTTCAAGTTCTTCCTTCACGATATTTTATATAATCACGTTAGGAATGTAATAAGTTTCATTTTATTTTCTGACACTTTTACATTGTTATCTTTGTGATCGTCATCAATACGTGTGCTACAGAGGTTTATCTTCATGCAGTTTTCCGATCTTGTCGGGTGTCCCCCAGGTATCTATTCTGGGTCCATTGTTGTTTCTTATTTTTATTAACAACACTGTCAACAGTTTAACTATACCTCATCTTTTATATGCAGATGACATAAAGATATATTTAAAGATAAAAAATGTACAGGACTGTGTTGAACTGCAGGAGAATCTTAGTAGACTAAATCTCTGGTATGAGTTGAATAAATTGCCCTTAAATATAAAAAAGTGTATTGACATTTTCTAGAAAGAGAGATAGTGTATATTTTCCATACAATATTGATGATATACCTCTGAATAGGCCTGACGTTGTTAAGGATTTAGGAATCTATTTTGACTCCAAACTCACTTTTAATTATCATATGTATCATATAGTGTCGGAAGCTAACAAGAGTTTGGGTTTTTTTTACTGTTTTAGGAAGGTATTTTAAGCTAATATAAATCAAATCTCCTACAATTCCTATCAATGAAGTCATATGTATGTTCTCTGATATCAAACATCTAGATATGCTAATGAACAATTCCACAGACAAAACTCTATTCAATAATTATCTAAAGAAAATAATTTACTTACCTTCTAATGAAACACTCTATAAATATCTAACTTCACTTTTGGCAGTGGGAACACGACAAATTCAACCACAATAGATGAGATCTGACCTATTTCTGCATTTTTAGGATTGCTTCTTCAGGTGGTCTCCTTTAAGTTGAATCAAATATCTAACTATAAAAATTATTATAAAAATTAAAATTATTTGAAGTTAAATATCGACAATGACAAAAAGTGACATCCTGTCAATGAATTAAATATGACAATACCTACTTGAAAAATATTCACCTTTTATGTAAAAGTTTTTATATATTTTTAGGTATTAATAATATTGTGTGAAACTAACTACTCAGTGGACAATATTATTAATACCTAAAAATATATAAAAACTTTTACATAAAAGGTGAACATTTTTCAAGTAGGTATTGTCATATTTAATTCATTGACAGGATGTCACTTTTTGTCATTGTCGATATTTAACTTCAATAGAGAGATTAGAACAGTAAAAAATGTTACAAAAGCTAATAATAAGGAATATATGGGTATATGGGATATATTATTAATACCTAAAAATATACAAAAAGAGTTTGGGTTTGGTAATTTACAATGATCGGGATTTCTGCAATGTTGATACTGTTAAGTTATTGTACAATTGTTTTGTTAGACCTCGACTAGAATACTGTTTCTTAATTTGGGCTCCTAACTATGCTAGTTATATTGCTTTGTTAGAAAGAACACAGCGCAGATTCTTAAAAGCTGTTGAACTATAAATTTTCTAATGTATATCTTGCCGTAGGTTATCCGCAGCACTTGCTACTTCATAAATACAATTATAAATCTCGCCGTGATATGCAAAATGTTATCTTCCTTTTTAATTTAATCAATGGACATTTTGACGTACCTGAAATATTACAAAGACTTAATTTTAATGATCCGGCTTTATATTTAAAAATAGCTTGTACTAATATGCTACACTATTCACCTGTATATGTAATGTGCAGGAGTTTAACAGCTGTGCAGGATAGTATTGATATTTTCAGTACCAGTATTTCAAATATTAAGGAACTATTTCGATGTCTTTAGTGTTGTTTGTAAACTATTGTAGGTATGTGATATATTCTGTATTGTTTCTGCTTGTTTATACATAACTTTAATTATTTTATTTTATATGTGTCTTTTTTGTGTAATTTTTCCTGCTCTGTAAGTGGGTTCATCCTGTTGAGTAGTAGATAATAAATAAATAAATAAATATTTTGTCTGCATCTGAGGAACTTCATAATATAAATGACAAAGATTATTTTCATAAAATAATAGTTTTTACAAAAAAAATTGACTTCATTTCAAATCAATGGGATGCAGACATTGAATACTAGTAATTTTAACACATCTTGTATAAAAACTGGAAACACGGAAATTTTACACTTCCTAAATTATACTACACTACTACTATACACTATACACTGGAAAATCTTACTTAAACAGCAATTTTTTTACAGTATAGAACGACTTACGTTTTCTATTTAGTTCGATCTATATATATATATATATATATATATGGTTGTAAAATTTCTCCGGGTTCCTCTCCGCGATGAATCTGCATGGTCTTCAAAAGAACCATTTGTTTGACAACGTTTCGGTAAAATCTCATTTACCATCTTCAGGTCTTCTTACTTCTGCTTCGCGTTACTACGTTCGGCTTACTGGAAGATGTTTGTCCACTTGGTGAGTTATATACTGTGCTTTCGTTCCGGTGTGTGGTTTTCTTCGCATGGCTGCGCGTCACGGGTCTTGCGTTTAATGGTGCTGTGGGTTCTTGTGTTCTGCTTGGCCTACTCTCACCGTTGCGTGTCACTGGTTTATTGATCTTCTTGATTCCCAGGACAGGTTTCCAAGCTGTTGGTAATCTTTGGGTATCGTCACGTGTATTGAGATTTTGAGGATGTTTTTCAATTTCGATGGCTTCTCTAATTATTCTTTTTGCCTTATGCTCCATTCTTGCTAATACCTTGGTATTATCGAAATCAATCTCGTGGCCGGTGTCTTTTACATGTTGAGCTAATGACGAAGTTTTTTCATTTTTCTGGACAGCATTCCGATGTTCTTCTTTCCGGGTTTGGATTCTTCTGTTAGTTTGTCCAATGTACGTCTTCTCACAGCCTCCGCAAGGAACTTCATATACTCCTTGGTCTTCTAGAGGAATGTTTGTTTTGGCTGATGGTAGCATATTACCAATCTTCCTGTCCGTGTTGAAGACGGTTTCTATTTTGTATTTCTTTAAAACCCTGCTTATTTTGTCTGTAGTTCCCTTGACATATGGCAGGAGAGCTTTGCCTATTGGTTTATCTTCTTCCTTCTGTTCTTTGTTTCGCCTAGGTCTTAAAGCCCTCTTGATATTGTTGCCGGAGAAACCATTTTGTTGTAAGGCTAATTTAACGTTTTTAATTTCCTCTTCTTTGTGGTCGTCGTCAGAGAGTCGTTCTGACCTTGTCATTAGTGTTTTGATCACTGATTGTAGCTGCGATGGGTGGTGGTGAGATTCTGCATGTAGGTACCTATTCGTGTGTGTTGGTTTCCGATATACCGTATAGCTTAGACCTCCATCTTCTTTTTTCTTTATATATACATCGAGGAAAGGTAGCTGTTGGTCCTTTTCCAGTTCCATAGTGAACTTGATTTTTGGATGTCTGCTGTTCAGATGAATTAAGAACTCTCGTAATTTCTCCTCGCCATGTGTCCATATGACAAAGGTGTCGTCGACATATCTCAGCCACATGGATGGTTTATATTCTGCTGTTTCTATTGCTTGTTCTTCTAATTCCTCCATGAACAGATTATATATATATATATATATGCGTTTTTTGAGTCAGCAGTGCCTGTCTCGACGGGCCGCCACTGTAATTACCAAGTTTTTCCAATTTAATCCAGTTTATACTTTTTCTTAGCTTCCTCTCTTGTATTACTAACCATTCAAAGGCTAAATAAATACAGTCCTATTTTCTCACGGTACAAGAAAAAATCACATTAATTAACTATTTACATAAGCCGATAAGAGCTTTCCGCCTTCCTGATACCATGCGACGAATTTAGATGGATTTCAGACCGGTCCCATTACGCTTAGATAAAAACGATTTAACGTTTTGCTCTAATCGATTAAAATGATTAAGTTCCTATTAGTAACGACCTCCTTGCACGATTTATCGCTGATTTATACATCGACAATCTATAGTTTACATTTTAAATCTCCGTAAATACCCTCAGCAGAGCTGATATATTTTTTACAGGCGACTGTTAATTCAACACACCCTGTATTTTTTGCAGACGCTTTATATGTTTATTTATTCTTAATATCAATACCTTTCTTTGTTCTAATTCTAATTTAATTGCATTTAGGAAAATTATTGTCAAAAATATATATTGATTTTGTTATATTATTTAGCATAAATTTTCTCAGCAAATTATTTAGTCAAGAAAACGCAAAAACTATTGAAAGAGAGAAATAATTTATTCTTTATCAAAAAAGTATACCGCCTCTATAAATTTCATTAAAAATAAACAGATAAGGCAAAATAGTGCCAAATTTCTTGTTCTAAGTAAAAATGTGTAATATGGCAGAGAACTTATACTCTTGATTGAACAACGGTGTCCATTTTTTTAAGTTCCAGTTTAATTACTTCTTGGAAAATTGCAAGCTACTGTTAATTAATTTCTATTGAAACAATTAACGATTTTAATTGGGAATGAAATTAATACTTACAAAATTAGACAGTACGTTTGGATAAATCCAGCATGACAACGCTTGCGGTTTTCGATTGCAGTGTCATTGAATTTATGTGGTTACATTTGGTATAAATTTCAGTAAAGTTACTCTGTTGGGTGGTCTTGGTAGTACGTAAATATTGAGATGTTCATAGGAAATATGAAAGTACTAGTAGTAGTATTAATACTTAATAAGACTTAAATATAAAGCTAATTGTTAAATAGTATTTTCTACGAAGTTAAGTGTAATGATAAATATATCGAGAAAACCTTATTTTTTTAAATCATCCATAAAAAAATCGAGGGGTGTTAGATCTGGTGACTTTCCGAGCCACGGAATAGGTCCATTGATCTTAATCCATATTTTCTGGGAAAGTGTTATACTCGCGTCAAGAATTCAGACGTATAACATGACAGCTGACGTAATCATTTGTTTTTATTGTCAACGTAATTTTCGATATTTGGTCGCGTTGAAAACAATAATTTTTTGAAATTTGGTGCAATATACAGTATGCGCCAAAAGTATGGAATAAATTCAATAAAAACAAAACAATTATTTTTTGGGAAAGAGGATTTTTTCCAAAAAATAATTGTTTCGTATTTATTGAATTTATTCCATACTTTTGGCGCAGGGAGAATTCAATTTTAGCCCTAGCTTGTATTCCGTCATCTATCACTAGAATTAGATAATTATTGTTTACATAAAAAAGGCTTCTTTTTATTAAATAGAATATGAATATGAAAACCTAATTTAGCAATATTTTAATTTTTATTATAGATTATGTCGATCGTACCTATAATATATTAATTTAAAGATAAAGTTTAACAAATTATACCGTACTAAAATTTGTTGTAAAGCAGAAGAGAGGAATGTACTAGTGTGTGAATGGATATTTTTTGCGTTAATCCCTTATAAATCATTCATATGATACTTGTTTATAATGTACTGTACAATCTATTGCAATAATAATTATTATATTAATATTAATTACTGTTTAAAGCGAATTTTGCGATTTATTTCGAACTGCTGACATATTCGTAATTAAATCTACTTTCAATTTTAAGCATTAGTTCTTAGTTGTTCCACTCACCCACAGAAATCTATTGAAATTTTTACACAAAACATCCAGTAGTCAAAAAACTTATTTGAGGAAGTGGCATTACTTTTGCAATAGATTGTATCTAATTCGAATCACCCTATATTATTTTCTAAACTAAAGGCATACCAAGACAGTAAAGGGCCACATAGTAGTTTAACAGTGCCTCAGAAAAAATGTACACACTATTTAATATATATCTAGAAAATATTTTTGTATACATATATTTTTAATAATTTTTATATTTGCCATTGGTCAGTTATATTTAAACTGTGCCATCGTCATAACGCATGCGCGATCGCCATTATATTTAAAAATTGGCGGGAAAATGCTAATTTTTCCGAATATACGCATTAATTACCCTCGTAACACCCATTAAATACCCGAAAATACACAGAGTACCTAATAATACTGAAAAATACCTATAAATACGCACAAATACCCAAAAAATGCATAAAATACCTTTAATTACCTACAGCTTGTACAGTAAAATACCCCAGTGGTTTCCCCCTCGGTCTATACTATCGAATTTCAGACACCCTGTACGTAACTTTATTTAGTTTCAAAACTCCGCATTTTTAAAATTACCATATACGGAAAATTTGCCTATATCGAGATCTCATCAGTCACTTTTACTACCTGCGTTTTATACGGTTGTTTCTGGATTACCTTACTTTTTATTATTCAATATCAAATTACATCTACGGCGGTTGCTGATTTATTTAAATATTTCTAAGCATCACAAAAAAGCCATTGCCATGAACTGTCACATAAATTTTCCCACGCATTCGTTCTCGAGTCGTACCATTTTTTTTGTGTCAACGAGTCGTTAGAGTAAAATACATTAATAAAATATGTTTAACTAATTGACTTATTATCTTGAATTGGATCGGTTATAATGTATATGTGATTTGTTCAAACGAGTGGATATGCAGTACCTACGTTGTTAATGCAATTTTTACTGTGTAAAGGGATTTTTTAAGTGGGAATTTTCCTCTCAATGTGATACAGGATGTGGTGTAAAATTATCAAATTTGTGGTTTTTTTAGATACAGATATCTTGACAAATAAAACACATAGAACAAAAGTAATATCAGAAATAAAATTATGAGTGTTTTGTTTACCCACCTTTATTATTTAAATTGTCCTTGAATAAAATAATAACTTTTAAGAAGCGATTGTAAGACACACATTATTTGGTTATTCTAACCCCACATTTTAACGATTACTTGTTAATATCATTTAAAAATTCATTTAATTGTTCAACAGTAAAAGTCCAAATTCACCAGACAGTAAGTTTTTTTTTATTTATATTTACAATATAGTGTTCTGCAAAAAAATCCATAAAAATGTTTCTTAAAATTGGTGAATGCAACATTATGTTGGAGAAACGTCTCGGCTTATGAATATTAGAGTTGGGAAACATAAAAATTATATAAAAGAACTGGAATTTGAAAGATGCGAAGACGCATGGGTTAATGGTTATTTGATTTAATAATAGGGTTCGGTAAAAATTTTTAGAGAAGTAGAATAATGCAATAAACAGAAAAGGAAAAAAGATGACGATTATTTTGTTGAACGGAGATAAGTGTGTATCAGACTGTTTAGTAAACATTGATCATTGTTGGCTACAGTTGTATATCAAGCAGTAAGTAACAATAAAATAAAAATGATTTAATCTCTATGGAACCAGATGAACAAATTTTAAACTGTCAAACTTGACTTACTTTTAATATTATTGCAATTTTTAAAAACGAAAACAAAGAGTTTTTCGAAACATGAAATAGTGAATTTTGTTATTTTTTATTTATCTGCTTTTTCAGTATGAGATTTTTTGGTTGCCAAATTTAGTTTCAAAAGCAACCCTTGACTTATCCTTTTGGCTCAAGGGTTTATTGTACATCCACTGTATAAAATAGGATAGATAAAGGAAATCATTACAAATTGTTCGTTTGTAATTTGCAATTTGAAAATGTTATGAAGTGCAACTCATTTTGCTACAACTATCTCTTAACTTTGCATGCTCAAAAATCGAATTTATCTTGAAAATGAAGAGTTTTATAAAAAAATATCAAGAGTAATAAAATATTCAAAATAAAATTTTACATTATGACATTGTAAATAATCGTCCATAAGCGGACGTCAGAAAAAAGTGGGGGAAAAATAACTCCTTCTCCTCAGTTTCTACGTTTACTTTTTCAGGAATCGTTTACGATAATGCCTTTGAGGATTTGAATGATAGCAATAATAATTATCTCTATTAAATTTCAAAGTGGTCCGTGAAAAACTGAAGAAATTATATCTAGAGAACAATTTTAAATGTTTAATTTTAACACCCTGTATCTTTTAAGAGATACATTTTTGTATATAGGTAAATAGCGTTAAATCGTAATATTTTGCCGGCAAAAATGCGCAGGTAATGGGATGACCTGCTTTTTAATTACGCCCTGGATATTATCAATTGTAACTGGCTCCTTCGCCAAAACTTGAACTTATTTGAGTAGTTTTCTTTAACAAGCAGTAATAACTGATATATTTAGCTAAAGGCTATTTGCAGTATATTTGTTGTATTTTAATAATACACGTTAATTGATATGTAGACTTTTATTCACAATCGGTTAGTAATATAGACATTTCTTAGCTTTAAAACGGTAGGGAAATGACTCATTGCTTACCTTCACTTCCACGCTAGCCGGAAAAGTACTTTATTTCATACTGTACTGTAATGAGTTATTTCCCGGACTCATTTAAGTGCGGGAAATAACTCATTACAGTACTGAGTCCGGAAAATGTTTACTTCCCGAACTGCTTTAAAAAACCACAATAATCACATTTTTAAAAGATTTTATCTTTAAAACTACAAAATCAAGCCTATAAAAACTAACTATAATAAATTATAATTAACAGTAACTGTGCAATGTGAATTTCCTTGCAGGCTGAATGCAGGAATACCTTTAGGGACAGAATCTTCACTAGACACGGTAGTGGTGGTGGATATAGTTTGTTGTTTTTTCTGTATAAAGTTTTCTTCATTTTGGATCATCCTTGCTGCTTTTGTTTTGTTTTCTAAGGAATCTTCAATGTATTATTCCGCAACAGATGAGCCTTTCCATGCACCATGACGCTTCAGTGTTGATAAATCAGCTCCCGCATTTGCCAAAAAAGTGGCAGATTTTCTGCGGAAACAATGCTCCGTATATTTTTCTGGGTGTTCCAACTTCAAATATCCCGCAATTTTTTTTGGTGCCCCCCCAATGGTATGTATGCCCGCTCTTTGGAAAACACATGTTCCTCTTCTATAACCCAAAAAAAGATAATCTTCTTTCATATTTTTAGGTCGGAGCTTAACGTATTCTCTGAATATTTCCAAAAAGTGTATTCCTTCATTGTCGTCACTCAATACAGTGAATACCTGTTTTGTATTCGTCTTAGAAATGGTTATAATTAGTTTGATGCCGCAATCTTCAATGTCTTTTAGGGTCATATGGTATAACTCTTCTCGCCGACAACCACCAGCAATGCCTGTCATTGCGGTTACCTGTAACAATAGAGAAAATGGTTTAAAACTGTCAAATTGATGAAATTTCGACTAACGAAACCAAGAAATGTATTTTTTGTAATTAATTGACATTTAGTACCTATATCATTCAAGATGCACATTGTTTAATTCAAAACTAATGAAAAGGTTAAACTTGTTTACCTTCATCAAAAGATACTCTTCTAATGGGGCTTCCTTCATGAATCTATTAACTTCTTCTCTTGTTAGAACTTTTGATTTGTTTGCCTGATGACCAACTGCTTGCCTTTTTAAGAAAGCCACCAGTTTTGGATATTTTGAAATATCACCTCCTTCTTTTACCATCAGCATAGACTTGGGCATCGAATATTTTGCCCACATTGTCGCAGGATTCATCTTTTTGGAGACATCCAAGAAGTACGCCAAAAGGATATTCTCATTCAGGCCGTTTTCCACCTTATAGGTTTTTTTCCACACGTTGAAGAGCTGGTATTCCTTCTCATAACGAGCAGAAGACTTCGTAGGCACCAATTTACTGGTTGCTTCAGCACATTTTCGATTTCTTCTATTTTTCACGAAAATTATCACAAAATACGCACGGGATGACAAACTGTCAAATTTGTTATTTTTGTTTTTACATCACTAAGCTAAATCAAAAGCTATGCGATAAAACAAGAATCGAAACCACGCTAACACCTACATACAGGCAGGTTATGTAAAATAAAACATTAAAATTTAATTTTTAATACAACACAGTATGAAATAAAACGTTGTACGATACACAGCCGTGAAATTAAAGTACTCGTCTAGACTTGTACTTTAATATACCATTTCCCGGCCTTGTAACGTAAATAACTATTTCCGACTAGAAGCATGTGTCACTTTTCCGAAGTATGGCAATGTCAAGTTGTTTAAAGAAAAATAAGTTAATACAAGCAACTGGTATTTATTTTATTAAATTATAATATAAAGAAAAATATTAAGAACCCAAACTAATTTGAATTATTGTAAATATTATTTGAAACATTTGAATTCTTATTGCTGTGAACCGTTAATGTAAGCCCATGTTGTTGCTTAACATTATATTCGGGTTCGGAAGTTGACAAAGACGCGTACGTTTCCGGATTTTCTGTATTGGATAACATATTTACAATTTTTACTTGACCATGTAACGAGTTCTCCACGTATCCTTCGGCTACGGCGCTGGATTTCCATCCTCCTAATTTTTTAAGCTGTAGGATATCTCCACTTGTATTTGCTAGCAATGTAGCTGAAGTACGTCTAAAACAACGTCCCGTAAACCCGTGAGCATTTTCTAATTTTAAAAAAGCCGCTATTTTTTTGGGAAAACCTCCAATAGCATTGTGACCACAAGGCTGATTTATAATCTTGACATTCCTTATTTGAAAAAAACGATCGAAACCAATGGTGTTGTGAAGATCATAGTATTGCGTTATTATTTTTATCCATTCCGATTTTGTAATTGCAAATGTTCGAGAAGTGTACAAGAATAACTATCATTATGCCGTTTTCTAAAATTTCCGAATCACCCATTTTTATATTTAGGATTTCATCGCATCTACAGGCGCCAGATATGCCAATAATGAAAGCAATCTTAAAGTAAAATATACCATTAAACACATAATTGATATGAATTAAATAGTAGAAATATTACCTTTAGAACAAGATATTCCTCTGGAGCCTAAGGTACTGATGTTTTCTTCTGAGAAAACATTGGATTGTTTAGGTTTGTATCCAGCATTCTGCCTTTTCAAAAATGATCGCAATTTGGAATACTGGCTAATGTCGATATTTCGCTTGAAATTAAGTACAACTCGCAACATCGAATATCGAGACCATAATGTTGAAGCTCTACTTTCTTTACTCATTTCAACAAAATATGCAAGCAGTATCGTTTCGTAAGTATGTTGCACACCCTTAATTGCGCACCATTTAATGTAAGACGAAAAATTTTTCTCGTACCTTTCTTTGCTTTTCTCCGGAATTATTCCGTCAAGCGCAGTGTCTTACATAGGAAAGTTTTCGAGTAAATGACGATTAAATGTTAGAAAACGTAAATCAATTAAAATAAAGCAAAAACGTCATCAAGTTTAGTTTTTCGAATTCCATAGTTCTTTTATGGATCACGCAGATGAAAATCTTTGCAAAGTGTCATTGTCACACCGACTTTCTAATAAGTATTGTAACCGACATAGAAATTATTATTCAATTTAAAGTATTACGGCACATTTAACTGTTACTCAAAGAAATGAAATTTAAATTCTTATCGGATGCGGGAATATGACTAGAACTCAGCAGGAAGTTTGCGATTTATTTAATGAAAAATATCCAGATCGCTCTATCAGCCAATCAACAGTCAGTAAGGTAGAGCCTAAAATTAGAGAAACTGGCAATGTTTAAATATTCCAAAACCTGAACGTCCAACCACTAATGAAAATCAGAAACAGAACATTTTGATAAGTATGGTGGATAATCCTCATAATTCTTCACGATTGGTTGCATTAAACAATGACACTAGTCAGAGCACAGTGCTACGTATCTTGAGGAAGGAAAAATATCCCTACAAAATTCAACTTGTGCAGGAACTCAATGAAGATGATCCCGATCGCCGCTTACACCTTTGCGAAATTCTAACAGATTTATGTCAAGGAAAAAGAAATTTACACCGGCAAATACTTTTTTCAGATGGAGCCACATTTTGTCTGAATGGTACAGTAAACTTGCAGATATTGGAGTCGGGAAAATCCTCATTGGATGGCAGAGGTACATACCCAACACCCTCAGAAATTAAATGTGTGGGCTGGAATAGTTGACGACAGAATAGTAGGGCCTTTCTTCTTTGAAGGAACCCTTACAGGACACAGATATTTAAAGTTTCTAGAAAATGACCTTGTTCCAGCCCTTGCAGTAATTTTTCCTAACGATAATGACCCTGACATTCCTGACGATACCATATGGTTTCAGCAAGACGGTGCACCTCCGCACTACGCGCGCCCTGTACGAGATTTTTTGGACAACTGTTTTCCTGGGAGGTGGATCGACAGACGCGGACCGATAGAATGGCCTGCAAGATCGCTAGATCTTACACCTGTTGTCTATTTTTTATGGGAATACTTGAAGTCAAAAGTGAACATTAATAAACCACGTAATTTAGAAGAACTTCAAAATCGCATTCGGTACGAAATACGTGGATGGCAATTCGAACATTTAAGTATAAAATTTAATCAATTATTTTATTTTACATACTTTTTTACTTTTTTTATGGATAAAATTTACGTTTTCTAACATTCAATCGTCATTTACTCGAAAACTTTCCTATGTTCTGAGGGCAAAATTTTAGTACTGTCTGATAGAGAATTAAACGATCTTTCAGAATCAAGAAAAAAAATATGGTGTTGCCATTTAAAAAAAAATCGATGACGTCATTACTCGAAAACAAATGACATTTGAAAATCGCATTTAACGCTGAAATATGTATATTTTAAATTAAAATAATTGTTTCGTTTTTATTGAATTTATTCCATACTTTTGGCGCATACTGTATAATTTGCCTCCAGCTCGACTCACATGTAGTTATTAACAATTATGGTGCGTCGCATAATATTTATATAGAATGTTTAAAAACGTATTTTTGACGGGTGATTGTAAGTTTTTTAAAATGTTGTAAAATGTTTTCTGGTTATTTACTTAATTGCTTTTTCGTTCTAACTTTTAAGACTAATTTTAATAATCAGTTTATAATGTATTTTCTGAAGATGGGGTAACCCTAAACGATCGGAAAAATAAAAATATATATTGGAGGAAAATTTATTATTCACTAATGTTCCATTAAATCTACTTAAATAACTATTGATGGAGATAATGATTTTCTACAAATGGCTAAAATACGTTCCTCTCAATGACCCCTCTAAATTTTTGTACTCCTACTAAGGGACACCTTGTATTTAACTAATTGTTTGTACAACATTCTGTTAACACACATTTTATTATTATGAATCGCCTCCGATCACCGAACACGGCCTGCTATTATCGTTCCTACGGACCACCGACTGACCTACCTAACCGGCGCGAACGAGTTTTTTCACAAGGAAGTATCACTGTTATTGTAACTCGCCGACTTTATTAAATTTACATAGCCATTGTTGGCCTGCCTTTATCGGGACGGCAGTCGCAGCGCCACGTCAAAACATGTCACTCAGAAGTGTTAAAACGCTGACCTTAATTAAATCGTATTATCGCCAGATCTGAGCCCGGCTTGGGCATTCATTAATTTTTTTTATCATGTAAATAAGCCCGCGCGACCGCTCTGGTAGAAAAAACGCATTGTCGCCCGACCTTACTTAAGAATTACCGGACCGAGAATGCAGATATTGTGCCGGTGAGCGATCTCTATCTCTGGATTTGACCGGTCGATACGCGAACGTTGGGGCAACAATGTCGCGGTGTTTACTTCTTTGGGTAATGGAAATACATGGTGTATCTGAAAGGTCTGGACAAAATGCTACCACATATTTAATAATAATATAACATGACATCCTTAAGCTAGCAAAAGTTATCCCTATTCATAAGAAGGGATCCATGAATGACCCGTCAAATTATAGGCCTATTTCCTTAACTCCAATCATAGCTAAAATTTTGGGAAAGATTCTATAGGAACAAATAAATCAATATTTTGAATAAAACAATCTATTTCACTCTTGTGAATTTGGCCTTTTTGTAATAAAAAAATCCACTTCTCTAGCAATAAACAATTTAACACACTCAATTCTAAGTGGATTTTATAAAAAAACATTGTATCTGGTACTTTTTATCTTACGAAGTTTTTTGATTGTGTGAGCCACATCTTAATACAAAAACTTCTACGCTAACTTTGATTTATATAGTATGTTACTTACTGAATCATATTTGAATGACAGATCACAGTTTGTCTCTTTTAATGGGAGTAAAAAATCATCATGAATCATAAAGTGCCGCAGGGGTCGGCTCTTGGACCTGTACTGTTTCTTATTTATATGAATGATCTCGGAAACAGTGATGACATTTCCAATTTCATCCTCTTTGCAGATGATACTACCATTTTGGATAGTGCGGAACAGGCCAGTGTTCTTAAGCAGAATGTACAAACAACACAAAATAACATAAAGCAATGGATTTTGGCAAATAAGATGTATCTCAATCAGGATAAAACTCAGTTTACTTTGTTTACTTTGCGTCATATGAATGATGATAATGAATCACTCAATTCTAAGTGAATTTGAAAATAAAGACATTGTTTCTGGTACTTTTTATGACCTTACTAAGGCTTTTCTTCTGCGCTATAACTTTGATTTATATAGTATGTCACTTACTGAATCATATTTGAATGACAGATCACAGTTTGTCTCTTTTAATGGGAGTAAAAAATCATCATGAATCATAAAGTACCACAGGGGTCGGCTCTTGGACCTGTAATGTTTCTTATTTATATTAATGATCTACCAAACAGTGATGACATTTCTAATTTCATCCTCTTTGCAGATGATACTACCATTTTGAATAGTGCAGAACAGGTCAGTGTCTTTCAGCAGAATGTACAAACAACATAAAATAACGTAAAGCAATTGTTTTTGGCAAATAAGATGTATCTCAATCAGGACAAAACTCAGTTTATTTTATTTACTTTGCGTCATATGAATGACGATAATGAGTTTCCTAATTGTACCTCTCAAGTAAAGTTTCTTGGTGTAAACATATTGACCATCAGATGCCTTAGAAGCAATATATTGATGAACTGTCTAAAAAATGATCGAAAATGATGTTCTTGATCAGAAACCTTGTTAATAGTGTCTCGTTAAAAACTTTGCTGACAGCCTACTACGGTTTTTTTCATAATTTAATTTAAAACACGGTTTATTTCAATTTAAAAAACTTCAGGAAAAGGAGGAAAGGAGTTTTCAGGAAAAGCTGCATTAACTGACAATATTGTAATAGTGTTTATTAGAAAAAATCATAAAGTCAGTTGTAGTCTTTGTCTTTAAAAGTTGGCAATTAGTAGGTAATAATGCTATTTTATTTCTACTACGATGTGTTGTTGAAAATGTTATTGTGCTAAGTTTCTGCGAAGGAAACTATAGACAAAGTGTGGAAGAATATCGCAGAATATCGAAGATAGATAGATAGATTTACCATTGCATCTTAAACTAGAGTTTTGGCATCACCAAGATCAGAAGAATTTTGTGCATTTATTATCTTGCATAATGATTTCCCAGTAGCAACCTTTACATTATTTAGCAATTAGCAATGCATATTATTTATCAACTATGTTTCAATTGAATGAGCTATCTAAAATTAGATAGCTTCCGAGATACAGGGTACTGAAGATGCAATTTTATTTTAGTTTTTCTTCTATAATTTCATTATTAATTGTACTGAATATACAATACTTAACATAGTGAAATTTTCTGATAAGATATTGAAATCTGGCTTCGAATTTTATATAAATTATAGAGGGCGTCACAGTACTTTACGAAAATCAAAGGATGTTACACCTTAGAGTTGACCTTGAACTTTTTCCAAGGTCATTTGAAGGTGAACATGCGATTTTAACATATTCCTCTCATACGAGAATCAGATACATACAGATATTATTATGTCAATACAAAATGACTAATATATTTTTTTTTTGTTTCAGATATTCCTAAATGTAATGTGATAAGTCCGCATGATATCAGCCTCTCCTTAGCAGACCCTACACGATCTCTTACTTCCACAGCGACGCTGTTAGCTCTACAAAGGATAAAGGATGCGTCCTTGTAAGTGCAACACTACACTAACCACATACGTCGCGTAGTTTCCATTATTTAGTCGCTCAGTTAACATTCAACAGTCAACTTTAGAGCGAATAAGGAAAAAATATTCGGACCTCTTCGATAATGATCACTCTGTATAATATCAAATATAACTAATAATGAGTATATCCGTTATTTAAGTGTCAAGTTGACCTCAATATTTTGCATTATTCACATTTTACTCTTTCGATTTTATCAGTTTAAGCACCTATCGTACTAAATAGATCACTTTTTTTCATTATCATATAGTGAATAGAATGTGTATGTATCTAATAAATCGCCAGTTAACTGAAGGTTATTTGAATTGTTAACAAATTTAATTATTATTTTCACGACACTCTCTCAACCTCTCACGTGACTGCCCACTCTGCGTTTTTCAAATAATTTCGTTAGATTTAATTTAATTTTTTCAATTTTCGTTAGATATTTTACCTTTTAAATGTATTCGCCTAATTTTAGAGTATCATGTATATTTTGCTGCAATGATATTTATTAACTTGATTTTTTAAATTTATTTTCAGGTCAATTTCCAGGTCGCCTATTCTAGATTCGTCGCCCAGCAAGTCAAATGTACACAACAATAATAACATCTACGATGACGGCAGGAGTCCTGACGTAACAATACGCAGGAGAAAGATCCACAGGTGCGACGTGGCGGGTTGCCACAAGGTGTACACGAAAAGTTCGCATCTCAAAGCGCACAAAAGAACGCATACGGGTAAGTTGAAAACAGATCTGCATAGTTAACTAGTTTGTTATTCCTAGATAGCGCGATGGATCCCTCTTCTGATTCTTGACAACAGATTCCACTTCTGATTCGTGACCATCGTTGTCACTTTTGATTTTTGGCATTGTAACTCACTTATCTCTTGCCGATTGATCCCACTTTTGATTCTTGACAATATATCCCAGTGACACTGATTATTAGCAATACAGGGTGTTAAAAAAAGAGTGTAAAATATTTAAGGAGGTAATAGTATGAACCAAAATAAGCAGAAAAGTCTCAATAAACATGGGTCCGCAAAGTAACAGTTGCGGAGATATGGAATGTTTTGTTTTTTAGCCCCTTTTTTAATTTTGCAAAAACGCTGTGTATTTTCTTATAATAGTTGGTTGATGTTTAGTGAAATAAACAGTACGTATTTGACAGTTGTTCTCAGTGCACAAGTTTTCTTTTGTTATGGCTGGTTACTCTAACGCAGAATTAACAGACATGCATTTTATGTATGATCGTGCTAATGGGAACGCCACCGAAGCGCGACGTCTCTATGTTGATTGCTTATCTAAATCGCCAGATTCCTTCACAACGCATGTTTGGAAGAATTCACCAAAGATTGCGTGATACCGGTTCCTTGAGCAAACAGTGCCATTTATCCGGAAGACGAAGGTCGGTATTCACTCTTAGAGCAGAAGAAGGAATTCTAGCACTGGTAGAGCAGAATCCAGGTACGAGTGTGCGGAGAGTATCAGCCGAGGTAGGAATTAGTGGTCCTCTTGTTTGGAGAATCCTTCACGAGCAGCTGCTTTATCCATACCATGTGCAACGAGTACAGGCCTTAAATCCAATAAATGATCATCAAGCACGTTTGTTTTTTTGCCGCTGGTTTCTACGTCATGATACTGAAGACCCTCGTTTTCTTGCAAACATTCTTTTTAATGATGAGGCTGGGTTCACAAGAAATGGAGTGTTTAATTTTCATAATACGCATATTTGGGCCGACGAAAATTCTCATGCTCTAATAGAATCTGGACATCAGGCACGTTTTTCATTAAACATTTGGATGGGTATTGTAGATGACAGGTTTCTAGGTCCCGTTGTTTTTCCAAACCGATTAACAGGCGTTGCTTTCTTCAACTTTCTGCAGAACACACTGTATGAGTTTTTGGAAGACATTCCTTTGAATCAGAGGCAACAAATGTGGTTCCAGCATGATGGTTCTCCAGCTCATTTTCCATGGCCGTTAGAGAGCATTTACATCAAACTTTTCCACATAGATGGGTAGGAAGGGCCGGACCTGTTTTATGACCTCCAAGATCGCCTGATCTGAACCCCCTAGATTTCTTTGTTTGGAGATATTTGAAGACATTAGTGTATGGTACTCCTGTAAATAGCCTGGAAGAGCTGCAGCTACGGATTAATCAAAAGTGTCAAGAAATCCAAACCAAGGAGGGTGTTTTCGAAAGAGTTCGAATATCGTTGAGACGAAGATGTCGTGTCTGCTTGGAAATGGACGGAGGGCACTTTGAACATCTTCTGTAACTTTTTTTTTTGTTTGTTAAAAGCTTCCTTTGTCGGTTTATTCCTAATAAAATAAAATGTTTGAAAAACGAATAGTGGTCCATATCTCCGCAACCGTTACTTTGCGGACCCATGTTTATTAAGACTTTTCTGCTTATTTTAGTTCATACTATAACTTCCTGAAATATTTTACACTCTTTTTTTAACACCCTGTATATCCCTCTCCTGATTCTTATCGATTGATACCGCTATTGATAGTTGCCTCTTCTGATTCTTGAGATAATATCCCAATTATTATTTTTGGCAGTAGTTGCCACTTCTGATTCTTAACAATATATCCCACTTCTGATTATTGTCAATTGATCCCACTTTTGATTCCTGATAATATTCGCACTTATGATTCCTTGCAGTACCGTATTTCCGATATTTGTCAATTGATCTCATTTTTGATTCTTGACAATAGCACTTACTTCAAATATATCTAACTTCTGATTCCTGTCAATTAATCCCACGTCTTATTTTTGACATTAGTTGTCAATCCAATTCTTCTTGGATTTTTCTCAACTGATACCACTTTTGATTTTTGACAATAGTCGTGGTAGGATCAGAAAAAGCGGTTTTCCATGCCATTTAAATCACAGGGTATTGCTAAAAATCAGAAGTATGAACTATTGTGAGAACTCAAAAGTGGGATTAATTGACAAGAATCAGAAGTGGGATATATTGTCACAGTTCATTAGTGAGAACTAATTGATCAAGAATCAAAACTGATATAAATTGACAAGAATTAAAAAATGGGATACATTTTCAAGAATCAGGAGTGAGAACTATTGTCAAAAGTAAGAACTGGGATATACTGACTCTCCAGAATAAGAAGTGATAACTATTGAGTAGAACCAAAAGATGAATTAATTAATCTGATTTGGTCAAAAGTACGGACCACTTCTTTCATTATGTGGTGTTATCTTGAAGAATAAATTGTTTACTGTTTTGTACACATATAAAAGTAGACACACTGTATGAATAAATCAAGTTTGCCATGAAATAGCTACAATAGAATATTGTTTATTCGTAATTGGATGCTCAATCGAAAAATTAAAACCTCCAAAGTCAATAATATCTTGTATAAGGCGAAGATAATTTTATATTATAAATTCTTCAGTTCGCCAAAATTCAGAAACCTGGAATTTCCACAACTCTGTAACAAAGTGCACCGTACACGTTGTCAGTTTCCTCTTGTACCGCTTTCCACCACGCTCATTAGCATATACGTCCGCATTCGTAGGGTTTGGGCAGTGTAATAATTAATTATCGTCGGACCGATAGACGGAACTTATTTTTATTCCGCTGGGTTCTCGTCTTTTTCGAATTCCTCGAGAAAGGTGAGGTCAGTTAACCTAACCCGCGAGCTGTGCAATTTCAAGGTTCCCCGTATTTTTTTAATGACATTTGTAATAATGTGTAATAATAATGTAAGTACCTACTTGCTGAATCTGGAGGGAATTAGTACTGCGCTTAAGGTTGTGTCAGATTAATTTGAGAAATACTGAGCATTTCCTCACAAAGCTCAAATATTGTAGCGAAGCTGGTGGAGTTATGAAATTCGTACATATACAGGGTGTCTCAAGCTGAATAGTATGGGTCTGTGAGGATACAAAAAAATTAAATATAATTTTGGGACACGTGGTGTTAAATGGGACACAAAGTTCATAAATGTTATTAAAAATAAATAAAAGGATTAAACTCGATTATTCTTTAATACAGTTAAAACAAAAGATGATGATAACAATAACTAATACTTTCAAGACACATCCAATCTTCGCCTGACTTCCTTGTGGGCTGCGTTTTGCGTTTATTAACATTTTACTCATTACAACTATTGCTGCACAATCCTGGCCTTGTGAGGATGGAGCTTCATCGTGCTTAAACCATAGGTTCCTCCTTAGCTGCCAAGGTACACTCTCCAAAACTTCAGAGAGTTCTTCTTGTAGGAAATTTAGGTAACTCACGCTGTTCGCTGGATGTTCATAAAAGTAAAGCCCAATTAAATGATTACCCGTACTCCATAATGGCCTTAGTTGTGGACTGGATTTACAATGTGGAGATTTTCAAATGACCAGTAGTGTTTGCAAATTATTACTGACAAACCGACTTTTGTACGTCCAAAGAACGTGCCGAAAAAGGTTCTGATCAACAGTTTTTATATTTACTACAATCGTGTTGAATATCGACGTCGCTACCCGAACAGAGGAGTGTCAGATAGAAATATAATCTAGACAGTCTTCAACAATGCACATGAAAGTGGAATGTTTCCCAGTGTGAGAATTACACTACTATTGAAAGACAAACTGATCCTCAGGTAGCAGTGGAAGAGGAAATTCTAAATATGTGTATATGAGTGTAAGTACAAGACGTATTGCAATCCGTCTCCAAATTTAATACTTTTTCTATATTCAGCTCATCCTGAATCTTCAGTACGGTGATGATTTACGGTTTCATTTTAGCAATTGGACAAAAATTGGCAAACCATACACTTTACAAATACATTTTGTTCACTAATGAGACTCAATTCACTGCTAGATGGTGGTCTTACTGGAGCTACATGTGTAGTATTTTTAGAAAATAATTTGACAAATCTACTGCGTCCAGTAGATGTTCCATTGGATATTAGGCAAAACATGTACTTTCAGCATGATGGTGCCCCTGCCCATGTTAGTCGTGTTGTGATCAATCATTTTAACAATCGCTTTCCACAACGCTGGATTGGCCGAGGTGGTTTCCAAAATTGGCCAGCAAGGTCACCAGATTTGAATCTCCTTGATTACTGCCTTTGGGGATGGTTTAAATTTTAAATCATTAGTATATGCAACAAAAGTGAGTGAATAAACACTTGTCTCCACTGATTATATTTGAAAGTTTAATTGATTAATTTCGATTTATTAGATCTTTAATTAACATTATAATTTGTAATGCCCACAGAATAAACACTTGTCTCTACCGATGCATTACAATAATTAACTCGGATACAAATATTGTCATTGGTATCTCAGTAACCGTCAATATTCAACCATATGTTTATTAGGCTTTTTTTGTTCATTTTTGTCCCCTGAACATACCTTTCGAACCCCCATCACCCTGTTCATATAACATAACACACTTGTGCCATAAATAACTATTGTTCCAGGAGAAAAACCGTACCAGTGCTCTTGGGAAGGATGCACGTGGAAGTTCGCCAGATCCGACGAGCTGACCAGGCACTACAGGAAGCATACCGGCCAAAAACCGTTCAGCTGCAACCTGTGCCAGAGGTCATTCAGTAGATCGGATCACCTGTCGCTGCACATGAAAAGACACTAATCTAAAGAGTAATTATGAAACTTTAGCAAATTTTTTAACAAAAATTTTAGGTAATTGTATGATTCGTTTTGTGGCCTATTCGATAACAAAGTAACTAGGAGACCACGTTTTGAAGAAGTTCCTTTAAATTTCGTGAAACGAGATGAAAACGTTTTTGATTGCTCGGTATGTTGCCGGAAATTGTTGATGAGGGAAATTAGTGGAAAACTGATTCCAAAAGGTGCTAAATTTCGTGTAAAAACGCAGCCAGCTGTCACTCCCATGCATTTGAATGACATTCATAATATATTCACTATTACATTTAATTAATATTTAATATATACGCCTTCTAGTGTCTTACAGATTCATCTACATGATCTGCGCATATATCATCCCTCTATCGCTTCTTTAAGTCGATAAAATCTGAAATGGCAATGCTTTGCTATGAATTTATTTGTATATACAACAATGGTTATATATCGCTGAAAAGTTTGAGTGACAGACTTAAAACTTTTTTGGCATGCACTTTTTTTAGTGCGTCAATAACCATGAACAAAGAAAGAAGTAAAATTTGATTGCAAAATATTGTGCCATTTTAAATTACCCACTTTATATTTGGTATAAATAGGCAATTATATACAAATGTCAGTTTAAAGTACTATTTGTATGTCATTGTTAATACCAAATGTCAACTGCATGCCAATTATATAATTATCATCTTTACTAACATTGTTTAAAACGATAGTCAATTATCTATGACCATATAAAGTTTAAGTAACAGATAATTTTGATTTAAAATTACAAGATGGTACTTTAAACTTGTATATTTGTGTTATACTGATGTACAACAATGAATTATTAAGAAGCAGTTTAACATCATCACTCAGTTGATTTAAAGTGCACATCGTAAAGTGGCACCTGGCATACTATGCTATATTAAGTATAAATATCGTTTCTTTCTATAATATTCATTGTAGCTATCATAATATAACATATACATATTATGCCAATGGCAACATCCCTTTAAAGAGATAATTATATGCAACAATATAAAAGTGCCATATTTGTTCACTTTAAATTATCATAAAAGTTAACAGTTTACTGTGGCATTTTAACTTGAATATAAAGTGCCAACTTTACATAGCGGACACTTACAGCCGTAGAAAAAAATCATTATCTCTCCAATTCAATTGTCATTTTCATAAAATTGACACTAGATGTCAAAGTTCAACATGGATGAGAAATCAAAGTTACAGCTATACGTAATAGTTTAAAGTGCAAAATTAATTTTATACTAGCAGCACTTTAGTCGGTATTACTTTATAGATGTCATGTTAAAGTGACATATTTTGTAAAAATTTCACTTTAAATGGTTTAAAATGGTACTTAACACCTTAAATGCTGTTTAAAGTACTGGCTTTATATATTTACAGTGACGTTATATAATTTTCACTTTATACTGAAGCTTTTAGAAATTATTTAACCAGGCAGTTTAAAGTCGGCATCTATTTAAAGTAACAGTTATAGGTAATAGTTTAAAGTGCTAGTTGTAATTTGATAGTGACGATATTGCACTTTAAATTAGTACTACTTTATAAATGTTAATTTCAAATGTCATTTTATTGCATAAATTTCACTTTAACCTGTTTAAAATGGCACTGCAGCATGGATTGGTATAAAGTGCCAGTTGTGCGTAACTCATACTTTAAATATAACATCGACACCTATTTACAGCGACACTTTAAAGTACAAATTGTTATTTTAAAGTATCATTTTTGTATGTTTCACTTTTGTTTATCGTGGCACTTTAGCAAGGATGATATAAAGTGCCTATTGTACAGGTACTCCTATATTTAACGATATAGCATATAGACATCAAAATTTGGCCATCTTGTATAATATGCACTTTATATCATTCTTGCTAAAGTGCCACGTTAAACAAAAGTGAAACATACAAAAAAAATGGTACTTTAAAATTACAATTTGTACTTTAAACATATAACTGTCGCTGTAAATAGACGTCGATGTTGTAAATAGACTGTCTCTTTAAATAATTAATTTAAGCTTCAGAATAAAGTGAAAGTTAAGCAACAACGTCACTTAAATACATGGGTACCATTTTAATGGCGACTGCGTAAAATTACCACTTTAAAAGATTAATTTAATTGCAGTACTTTATAGCAATTGGCTGTTGGTTGCATATTTGAAGTATCAGTTACGCACAACTGGCACTTTATACTAATGTGCATGCTGAAGTGTCATTTTAAACAGGTTAAAGTGAAGTTTATGCAATAAAATGGCACTTGAAATTAACTTTTATGGAGCAATACTAATTTAAAGTGCAATACCACTGCTATAAAACGACAATTGGTACTTTAAACCATTACCTATAACTATTACTTTAAATGGATGTCGAGAGAACAACTTCGAAATTTGCATAATTGATCCTTTAAACAAGTCAACAACGTCAAAACGTAACCACCGCAAATGGGAAGCACAAAACGATGTATGTTCATTGTGCAGTGGGTGGATGAAGCAAGGCCTTGCATATAATAACTTCATCGATTTTTTAACCCCATATTCAAATGCGAACGGCTCGCAATCGACGACAAAGCTCATCGCACCGCGAAAATAATGGCCGCAGATTGTGTACAGAGCTTTATACGCAAGAGTCGCGCGGTTTATGCATCACCAAGAAATGGCAAAGGCACAAAAGAAGTCATGGTTTTGATATGTATCTCGCTGACATGTATATCAGTCGGTGCGATTGACAGCCTCAAACGGGTGAACGGTAGCTGCACAATTGCTAACGTGTTGAAATAAGAAAAAGCCTTCATTTCCATACCATTTACTATGATGGATTTCGGTCATTAGTGTTCTAGTACAGTGTTTCGCCGGCGAACGTAAGCTGGTCGACGATGGAAAAGTGAAATTTTGATAAATCTGCTGTTTTACACACGTCAATTTATTGAACAATAACAAGAGAGTGACATATGTATTCCCATGTATTTTTCGAATTGCCTACACGTCTGGAATTGGCCCCAGGGGCCGAAAATGGGCTGAAATGCGGTTCCCGGGATAAGGCGAAGTCGACGCTGAATTTTGGAGCTAAAGCCGGATTTGTGCTAGAAAAGTTTATGGCCAACTGAAATTCCGGGTTTGGGTCCGGGAAAATGACCCCTTGGGGCGGGAAAATCCTGTTTTGAATGTCCCGGTCGCGACTGTGGTATTTTCGTGTGTTTTTCAATTCTGGACCTGAGACTGGGTGTGAAAAGTTTTTGGTCAGCTGAAATTCCCAGTTTGGGTGCGGGAAAATGGCCCATTGGAGCCGGAAAATCATATTTCGGACGTGCCAGTCGCAAAAGTGGGATTTTTATGTATTTTTCAATCCTGGTCCTTAGAGTATGCTTAAAAAGTTTTTGGACGGCTGAAATTCCCAGTTTGGGTCCGGGAAAATGGCCCATTAGGGCCGGAAAATCATATTTCGGACGTACCAATCGCAACAGTGGGATTTTTATGTACTAATTCCTGTAGCTTAGACTGTGCTTGACAGGTTTATGGCCATGTGAAATTCTCTGTTCGGGACCGGGAAAATGACCCTTAGGGGTCGGAAAATCGTGTTTTGTACGTCTCAGTTGAGACATTGGTATTTTCATGTACTTTTAAATTCCGGAACTCATACCGTGTTTGAAATGCCTTTGGTCGATTGGAATCACTCATTTACTTATATATATAAAACAATAGCAGAACATGCAACAAAAAAACAATAACAAAACATGCAAAAAACAATATCAAAACATGCAAACAAAAAACAATAACGAAATATTTAAAAAAATAAGAAAACTTGCAAAAAATACATCCGATAAGAAAATTAACAGTAACAAAACTTGCATTTAAAAAAGTGTACATTGTAACAAAAAAAGGATCAACAAGGTGCAACCAAGAACAATCAAGAACAAGAAAAAATATGTTCATACAACAAAACAGGACAAAATAAATACAAAAACGAAACAAAAGAATATCGTGCAATAAAATAGAAGAAAATCATATACAAACAAAAATACCACTGACTACTTCCGAAACCACAAATACCACTGTTGCGACTGGTATGTCCGAAATATGATTTTCCGGCCCCAATGGGCCATTTTTCCGGACCCAAACTGGGAATTTCAGCTGTCCAAAAACTTTTTGAGCATACTATAAGGACCAGGATTGAAAAATACATAAAAATCCCACTTTTGCGACTGGTACGTCCGAAATATAATTTTCCGGCCCCAATGGGCCATTTTCCCGGACCCAAACTAGGAATTTCAGCTGTCCAAAAACTTTTTGAGCATACTCTAAGGACCAGGATTGAAAAATACATGAAAATCCCACTTTTGCGACTGGTACGTCCGAAATATGATTTTCCGGCCCCAATGGGCCATTTTTCCGGACCCAAACTGGGAATTTCAGCTGACCAAAAACTTTTCACGCCCAGTCTCAGGTCCAGAATTGAAAAACACACGAAAATACCACAGTCGCGACCGGGACGTTCAAAACAGGCTTTTCCCGCCCCAAGGGGTCATTTTCCCATACCCAAACCCGGAATTTCAGTTGGCCATAAACTTTTTGAGCACAAATTCCGGGAACCGCATTTCAGGCCATTTTCGGCCCCTGGGGCCAATTCCAGACGTGTAGACCCAATTCTGAGCTCAGGATCGGATTTAGCGTCGAAAAATACATGGGAATACATGTCACTCTCTTGTATATGAACTTTTTTTTGTGGGGCTGTGTAATCATTATCCACAAAGAACTGCTAAACTTATTTTTTTTTCAATAACTCCAAATTTAAATGATGTGTGTACAGGATGATCACGCGTAAACGTTAGATTCGATTGTAACTTTGTTATTTTAGGAGATATCGACAAATTGAAACGAGTATTCATTACCTAACTAATTTTTTTGAAGGACTTTAATTTTCTTATAAAAAAAATTGAGAATCGCACTACAGAGATATTGATATCAACTTGATTTTTTTAGGAAACATCCTGTATATTTTTATATTTTTGAATTCTCCACTTTTACCTGATTGCATTGATATAATGGGTATAACATTGATTAAATAATTCATAATTAAAATTTTCATTGTTATAAAGAATACAAAACTATATCCAAATCCAATTTATGGAGCAATTTAAAGAATAATTGATAAAAATGTTTCAAATTCATTTTTGGGTGTTGATTTATCTAATCCATTGCTTCTTTTATTCTAATTTCTAAAATAGTGGTTGGTCTATTTTTATAAAGACTATTCTTTAAATAGTCCCACAAAAATATGTTAAGATGCTATAGATTACATAAGCTAATACCCAAAAGTGATAATAACAGTTCAAAATAATTTGGAAAAACGATATAGGTATTGCATAGAAAATTAAGGAAATGAGTTTGAACAATTATAAACCATTCTTTAAATTACTCCATAAATTGGATTCGAATTTTAATTTAGATATTATTTAGTTCATAACATTTTTAAACTTTATTTTTTTTCTACAAAAATATAAAAAATGCACTTTTAGACCTTTTTACATTCATTTCTGACCTTCGTTTTCCATTAAAAAATTTGAGTGTAGTTCTGCTCATGAGGAAAATCAGGCAATAATGTTCACAATAATTATTTGCCTTCCGTGTTTATAATAATTATATTATTATAGCAGTATTGTTTTTTATGTTTCTTGTCGAAGAAGAAGAAAATATTATAGAAGGAAAACACTATTTTCCGGCGTTTTCAGTAGAACCCAATACGTTGAGTATTTTTATTTAGATTATTGATTTCTCTTTAATAATTTTCCTAGTATAATTTGATTTTTTCGTTTTGACTTTTTGATTTTAACCACGTGCATATTTTAAGAATTTTTGGAAATTTTTCATGAAAATACTTTTGACTAGAAAAAATCAGCTAAATCATTTCAACCCTCATACATTTATTTCTGATATCAGTTCTTGACTAAACTTGGGAGTGAAAATACGTGATTTTTTTTTGTTCATACTTCTCGTAGCCAAATTTCAATCCCTTGCAAATGGATTGCTAATACGTCACAAAAGCCATTTATTTCACTACCTGTTTATAACATTTTTTTAAAATTTTTATGCTTTTCTGCTGATTTCTAATTCATAGAAGAAGACATACTACCAGCGTCTTCAACTTTTAAATATTTTTGGATACCCATAAACATTCTTCCGAAACCAAATTTTTGACAAACATTTTTTTTTGTCTAGGAAATATATTAAAAAATTCTGATCTCCCTGAATAACTGTTAAACTTTCAGTGTAAGGGGATGTTTTTTTTTTAATTGTTAAAACTGCTTCTTCTAAGGATATTGTGAGACCAAATTTGAATATGGAGACAAAAACTGAGACCACTACGTTTTCAGCCGGTTCAAATATTTGGATGTTTATACATATTTTATCTTTAATCTTTTTTAAGACTTAATGAAAATTCTTTACTTAAAAATTTGTTTTAATTAGCATTATGCATTATGCAGATACATATTCATAATTTTCATTTCACTGCTGACCAGTATATACGTCCGATAACTGTACACAGGCTTGTCTCTGAAATTTCACAACATGTCATCGTTCTGTTTCTTCGTACGCCCATTGAAATGCATGGATGTCAGACAGTAGCGCTGGTTGCTTTATTCGAACAAATGTTAAAGTTAAAATTGCGTTACCTCTATTATTTATTTTACTGTGTAGATAGAAAATGCGACAAGAGCCGTCTTGCCCGTGAAAATGTAAATAATTCGTATTTAGATTGTTGAGAAAACGATATTTTGTTTCTGTTTTATGCGAGGGAACCCCAAAAATCGTTGGACGTTTTTATATATGAAATTTATATGTATATAAAGTTATTATTTTTGTAAAGATATTCGTGTTCCCTTTTCCCGTAGGCTTAAGGTTAAATCTAATAATGGAACAGGTGCCAGTAAAAGGTCAGATTTGTATTGCGAGTGTCCAAATATTTTTATGAGGATTAAATTGCGCAGAAATTATGAGAAGTGATTTCATTAATTAAAGATTGTGCAGTGTCTTGTTATGAATAATGCACCCCTGGCAGTATTCAGTTAGGAAATTAGCAGGTTTAAAGGAATAATGTACAACTTTCCTTATACAGGGTGTCCCTGAAGTGCACGTACCAGCAAAACACTCTAGATTCTTGAGGTCAAAACAGGACGATTTATGCTAATTTACCTATAAGCAAAAATACAACGTTGGGGCAATTCTACAACTTGTTGTAGAATATACTATTCTGTTGTTTTACAATGCGTAATCCTTACATTTATTTTGATTCTAACATTGGGGAAGACACAGTAAAGGTGTAGAAACGTCGGTAATTTTAAGAAGATAAGAGAAATTGTACATTATTGCCCCAAACCCATGTACAAAAATTACAGGGTACTCAGTCTCAATAAAATTTTTCAAATAAATTCTAAATTCCTTTTTATAAACTTTGGCATTTTATATACTGAAATAAATTATTATGCATTTAATGTTAACACGGCAGCAATCACACTGAATATTCATATGTCTCATCAAGCACAACTTTATATGTATTTTTACATCAAGATAAACTTTTCCCATAAAATTTACCAACCTTCTCATGTTTTCGTGCAATTTTTTATGCTAGCAAACCCCTATAATAAGCTATCCCTACCTAAGTGCAATTATATATTTAGGATATAAGAGAGATCAATAATTTGTATCATTCTTGTTAAGTTTACATAGATATATTTTTAATTATCATTAATGCTATTTTATACGATTTACTATTATAAATATATTTAAGAGAAAAGAATATATACCTAAGTTAAAAAAAATTGTGAAGATTTGAGACAAGGGTATTCCAAATAATGCTTTTTTCTATGCCTACTTGTGAATACGGCGGAGTATTTTAACATTTAAAAATAATGAATCCTAAATATGTTAAAATCAGGTACTCGATTATTTAACTGTATTCATATGTAGCATTCGTAGGTAACTAGTGTTAATTTATGTAATTAATTTAAAATAATTTATGTAATTTTTGCCAGTACTAGGGGCCAGTATATAATATAGTATGGTAGTTTGTAATGTATCTTCCTTTTATTTTTCGGATCTCTAATTTGTTTAGTTCCGTAGGTTATAATGTAAAATATGTATTGTTTAATAATGGCATTCACTGATAGGGCATTTTTATGAAGTCAATTTTTAGACAATAATATCCGAAATGTTAGTTTTTATCAAAGGGATATATATATTTATTTAATGTTATTAATTAATAAGTTGTTTAAAATAAAAATATGTGGAAGGGTTAGAGATATTTTATTTCGTATCGTCTTAAATATGCCTTTACTCCTCTAACATTGAAGAATCGTACTTGGTGCCGTAATATTATTGAAAGGTTCATTTGTCACTGCATATTCTAATATTTTTCTTCTAGCAGCTGTCAGAGACTGGATTGATATTGCTCTCTAGCTCTGAGAGTTTCCGAGATTTTTTTATTTTTTCGTTAACAGATAGGCATAGACAAAAACCAACCATCCCTGCGTGTTCAGCATCACTTAATACGTACGAATCCACCCTCAAATCGCAAATCCAATTATTGAATATTTCATGAAATTTTCAAAAAATAGATTTGCGATTTGAGGGTGGATCCGTACGTATTAAGGGATGCTGAACACGCAGGCATGGTCGGTTCTTGTCTAAGCGTCTCCGTTGAGGAAAAAAATTATATATCTCGGAAACCCTCGGGGCTAGAGAGGAACTGATTGCAGTTTTAGATTGGCCAGTGCGGCTATAGTATACAGGAATTATTTCAGATTTTTTGGAGCCCTTCAAGTTTTCGTAAAAATCGAAAGACTATAGTCTTTGAAAATTTCATGAAATTTTCAAAAAATAGATTTGCGATTTGAGGGTGGATCCGTACGTATTAAGGGATGCTGAACACGCAGGCATGGTCGGTTCTTGTCTAAGCGTCTCCGTTGAGGAAAAAAATTATATATCTCGGAAACCCTCGGGGCTAGAGAGGAACTGATTGCAGTTTTAGATTGGCCAGTGCGGCTATAGTATACAGGAATTATTTCAGATTTTTTGGAGCCCTTCAAGTTTTCGTAAAAATCGAAAGACTATAGTCTTTGAAAATTTCATGAAATTTTCAAAAAATAGATTTGCGATTTGAGTGTTTATCCGTACGTATTAAGGGATGCTGAACACGCAGGCATGGTCGGTTCTTGTCTAAGCGTCTCCGTTGAGGAAAAAAATTATATATCTCGGAAACCCTCGGGGCTAGAGAGGAACTGATTGCAGTTTTAGATTGGCCAGTGCGGCTATAGTATACAGGAATTATTTCAGATTTTTTGGAGCCCTTCAAGTTTTCGTAAAAATCGAAAGACTATAGCCTTTGAAAATTTCATGAAATTTTCAAAAAATAGATTTGCGATTTGAGGGTGGATCCGTACGTATTAAGGGATGCTGAACACGCAGGCATGGTCGGTTCTTGTCTAAGCGTCTCCGTTGAGGAAAAAAATTATATATCTCGGAAACCCTCGGGGCTAGAGGGGAACTGATTGCAGTTTTAGATTGGCCAGTGCGGCTATAGTATACAGGAATTATTTCAGATTTTTTGGAGCCCTTCAAGTTTTCGTAAAAATCCAAAGACTATAACCTTTGAAAATTTCATGAAATTTTCAAAAAATAGATTTGCGATTTGAGGGTGGATCCGTACGTATTAAGGGATGCTGAACACGCAGGCATGGTCGGTTCTTGTCTAAGCGTCTCCGTTGAGGAAAAAAATTATATATCTCGGAAACCCTCGGGGCTAGAGGGGAACTGATTGCAGTTTTAGATTGGCCAGTGCGGCTATAGTATACAGGAATTATTTCAGATTTTTTGGAGCCCTTCAAGTTTTCGTAAAAATCGAAAGACTATAGTCTTTGAAAATTTCATGAAATTTTCAAAAAATAGATTTGCGATTTGAGTGTTTATCCGTACGTATTAAGGGATGCTGAACACGCAGGCATGGTCGGTTCTTGTCTAAGCGTCTCCGTTGAGGAAAAAAATTATATATCTCGGAAACCCTCGGGGCTAGAGAGGAACTGATTGCAGTTTTAGATTGGCCAGTGCGGCTATAGTATACAGGAATTATTTCAGATTTTTTGGAGCCCTTCAAGTTTTCGTAAAAATCGAAAGACTATAGTCTTTGAAAATTTCATGAAATTTTCAAAAAATAGATTTGCGATTTGAGGGTGGATCCGTACGTATTAAGGGATGCTGAACACGCAGGCATGGTCGGTTCTTGTCTAAGCGTCTCCGTTGAGGAAAAAAATTATATATCTCGGAAACCCTCGGGGCTAGAGGGGAACTGATTGCAGTTTTAGATTGGCCAGTGCGGCTATAGTATACAGGAATTATTTCAGATTTTTTGGAGCCCTTCAAGTTTTCGTAAAAATCGAAAGACTATAGTCTTTGAAAATTTCATGAAATTTTCAAAAAATAGATTTGCGATTTGAGTGTTTATCCGTACGTATTAAGGGATGCTGAACACGCAGGCATGGTCGGTTCTTGTCTAAGCGTCTCCGTTGAGGAAAAAAATTATATATCTCGGAAACCCTCGGGGCTAGAGAGGAACTGATTGCAGTTTTAGATTGGCCAGTGCGGCTATAGTATACAGGAATTATTTCAGATTTTTTGGAGCCCTTCAAGTTTTCGTAAAAATCGAAAGACTATAGTCTTTGAAAATTTCATGAAATTTTCAAAAAATAGATTTGCGATTTGAGGGTGGATCCGTACGTATTAAGGGATGCTGAACACGCAGGCATGGTCGGTTCTTGTCTAAGCGTCTCCGTTGAGGAAAAAAATTATATATCTCGGAAACCCTCGGGGCTAGAGAGGAACTGATTGCAGTTTTAGATTGGCCAGTGCGGCTATAGTATACAGGAATTATTTCAGATTTTTTGGAGCCCTTCAAGTTTTCGTAAAAATCGAAAGACTATAGTCTTTGAAAATTTCATGAAATTTTCAAAAAATAGATTTGCGATTTGAGTGTTTATCCGTACGTATTAAGGGATGCTGAACACGCAGGCATGGTCGGTTCTTGTCTAAGCGTCTCCGTTGAGGAAAAAAATTATATATCTCGGAAACCCTCGGGGCTAGAGAGGAACTGATTGCAGTTTTAGATTGGCCAGTGCGGCTATAGTATACAGGAATTATTTCAGATTTTTTGGAGCCCTTCAAGTTTTCGTAAAAATCGAAAGACTATAGCCTTTGAAAATTTCATGAAATTTTCAAAAAATAGATTTGCGATTTGAGGGTGGATCCGTACGTATTAAGGGATGCTGAACACGCAGGCATGGTCGGTTCTTGTCTAAGCGTCTCCGTTGAGGAAAAAAATTATATATCTCGGAAACCCTCGGGGCTAGAGAGGAACTGATTGCAGTTTTAGATTGGCCAGTGCGGCTATAGTATACAGGAATTATTTCAGATTTTTTGGAGCCCTTCAAGTTTTCGTAAAAATCGAAAGACTATAGTCTTTGAAAATTTCATGAAATTTTCAAAAAATAGATTTGCGATTTGAGTGTTTATCCGTACGTATTAAGGGATGCTGAACACGCAGGCATGGTCGGTTCTTGTCTAAGCGTCTCCGTTGAGGAAAAAAATTATATATCTCGGAAACCCTCGGGGCTAGAGAGGAACTGATTGCAGTTTTAGATTGGCCAGTGCGGCTATAGTATACAGGAATTATTTCAGATTTTTTGGAGCCCTTCAAGTTTTCGTAAAAATCGAAAGACTATAGTCTTTGAAAATTTCATGAAATTTTCAAAAAATAGATTTGCGATTTGAGTGTTTATCCGTACGTATTAAGGGATGCTGAACACGCAGGCATGGTCGGTTCTTGTCTAAGCGTCTCCGTTGAGGAAAAAAATTATATATCTCGGAAACCCTCGGGGCTAGAGAGGAACTGATTGCAGTTTTAGATTGGCCAGTGCGGCTATAGTATACAGGAATTATTTCAGATTTTTTGGAGCCCTTCAAGTTTTCGTAAAAATCGAAAGACTATAGCCTTTGAAAATTTCATGAAATTTTCAAAAAATAGATTTGCGATTTGAGGGTGGATCCGTACGTATTAAGGGATGCTGAACACGCAGGCATGGTCGGTTCTTGTCTAAGCGTCTCCGTTGAGGAAAAAAATTATATATCTCGGAAACCCTCGGGGCTAGAGGGGAACTGATTGCAGTTTTAGATTGGCCAGTGCGGCTATAGTATACAGGAATTATTTCAGATTTTTTGGAGCCCTTCAAGCTTTCGTAAAAATCCAAAGACTATAACCTTTGAAAATTTCATGAAATTTTCAAAAAATAGATTTGCGATTTGAGGGTGGATCCGTACGTATTAAGGGATGCTGAACACGCAGGCATGGTCGGTTCTTGTCTAAGCGTCTCCGTTGAGGAAAAAAATTATATATCTCGGAAACCCTCGGGGCTAGAGAGGAACTGATTGCAGTTTTAGATTGGCCAGTGCGGCTATAGTATACAGGAATTATTTCAGATTTTTTGGAGCCCTTCAAGTTTTCGTAAAAATCGAAAGACTATAGCCTTTGAAAATTTCATGAAATTTTCAAAAAATAGATTTGCGATTTGAGGGTGGATCCGTACGTATTAAGGGATGCTGAACACGCAGGCATGGTCGGTTCTTGTCTAAGCGTCTCCGTTGAGGAAAAAAATTATATATCTCGGAAACCCTCGGGGCTAGAGAGGAACTGATTGCAGTTTTAGATTGGCCAGTGCGGCTATAGTATACAGGAATTATTTCAGATTTTTTGGAGCCCTTCAAGTTTTCGTAAAAATCGAAAGACTATAGTCTTTGAAAATTTCATGAAATTTTCAAAAAATAGATTTGCGATTTGAGTGTTTATCCGTACGTATTAAGGGATGCTGAACACGCAGGCATGGTCGGTTCTTGTCTAAGCGTCTCCGTTGAGGAAAAAAATTATATATCTCGGAAACCCTCGGGGCTAGAGAGGAACTGATTGCAGTTTTAGATTGGTCAGTGCGGCTATAGTATACAGGAATTATTTCAGATTTTTTGGAGCCCTTCAAGTTTTCGTAAAAATCGAAAGACTATAGCCTTTGAAAATTTCATGAAATTTTCAGAAAATAGATTTGCGATTTGAGGGTGGATCCGTACGTATTAAGGGATGCTGAACACGCAGGCATGGTCGGTTCTTGTCTAAGCGTCTCCGTTGAGGAAAAAAATTATATATCTCGGAAACCCTCGGGGCTAGAGGGGAACTGATTGCAGTTTTAGATTGGCCAGTGCGGCTATAGTATACAGGAATTATTTCAGATTTTTTGGAGCCCTTCAAGTTTTCGTAAAAATCCAAAGACTATAACCTTTGAAAATTTCATGAAATTTTCAAAAAATAGATTTGCGATTTGAGGGTGGATCCGTACGTATTAAGGGATGCTGAACACGCAGGCATGGTCGGTTCTTGTCTAAGCGTCTCCGTTGAGGAAAAAAATTATATATCTCGGAAACCCTCGGGGCTAGAGAGGAACTGATTGCAGTTTTAGATTGGCCAGTGCGGCTATAGTATACAGGAATTATTTCAGATTTTTTGGAGCCCTTCAAGTTTTCGTAAAAATCGAAAGACTATAGTCTTTGAAAATTTCATGAAATTTTCAAAAAATAGATTTGCGATTTGAGTGTTTATCCGTACGTATTAAGGGATGCTGAACACGCAGGCATGGTCGGTTCTTGTCTAAGCGTCTCCGTTGAGGAAAAAAATTATATATCTCGGAAACCCTCGGGGCTAGAGAGGAACTGATTGCAGTTTTAGATTGGCCAGTGCGGCTATAGTATACAGGAATTATTTCAGATTTTTTGGAGGCCTTCAAGTTTTCGTAAAAATCGAAAGACTATAGCCTTTGAAAATTTCATGAAATTTTCAAAAAATAGATTTGCGATTTGAGGGTGGATCCGTACGTATTAAGGGATGCTGAACACGCAGGCATGGTCGGTTCTTGTCTAAGCGTCTCCGTTGAGGAAAAAAATTATATATCTCGGAAACCCTCGGGGCTAGAGAGGAACTGATTGCAGTTTTAGATTGGCCAGTGCGGCTATAGTATACAGGAATTATTTCAGATTTTTTGGAGCCCTTCAAGTTTTCGTAAAAATCGAAAGACTATAGTCTTTGAAAATTTCATGAAATTTTCAAAAAATAGATTTGCGATTTGAGTGTTTATCCGTACGTATTAAGGGATGCTGAACACGCAGGCATGGTCGGTTCTTGTCTAAGCGTCTCCGTTGAGGAAAAAAATTATATATCTCGGAAACCCTCGGGGCTAGAGAGGAACTGATTGCAGTTTTAGATTGGCCAGTGCGGCTATAGTATACAGGAATTATTTCAGATTTTTTGGAGCCCTTCAAGTTTTCGTAAAAATCGAAAGACTATAGTCTTTGAAAATTTCATGAAATTTTCAAAAAATAGATTTGCGATTTGAGTGTTTATCCGTACGTATTAAGGGATGCTGAACACGCAGGCATGGTCGGTTCTTGTCTAAGCGTCTCCGTTGAGGAAAAAAATTATATATCTCGGAAACCCTCGGGGCTAGAGAGGAACTGATTGCAGTTTTAGGTTGGCCAGTGCGGCTATAGTATACAGGAATTATTTCAGATTTTTTGGAGCCCTTCAAGTTTTCGTAAAAATCGAAAGACTATAGCCTTTGAAAATTTCATGAAATTTTCAAAAAATAGATTTGCGATTTGAGTGTTTATCCGTACGTATTAAGGGATGCTGAACACGCAGGCATGGTCGGTTCTTGTCTAAGCGTCTCCGTTGAGGAAAAAAATTATATATCTCGGAAACCCTCGGGGCTAGAGAGGAACTGATTGCAGTTTTAGATTGGCCAGTGCGGCTATAGTATACAGGAATTATTTCAGATTTTTTGGAGCCCTTCAAGTTTTCGTAAAAATCGAAAGACTATAGCCTTTGAAAATTTCATGAAATTTTCAAAAAATAGATTTGCGATTTGAGGGTGGATCCGTACGTATTAAGGGATGCTGAACACGCAGGCATGGTCGGTTCTTGTCTAAGCGTCTCCGTTGAGGAAAAAAATTATATATCTCGGAAACCCTCGGGGCTAGAGGGGAACTGATTGCAGTTTTAGATTGGCCAGTGCGGCTATAGTATACAGGAATTATTTCAGATTTTTTGGAGCCCTTCAAGTTTTCGTAAAAATCCAAAGACTATAGTCTTTGAAAATTTCATGAAATTTTCAAAAAATAGATTTGCGATTTGAGTGTTTATCCGTACGTATTAAGGGATGCTGAACACGCAGGCATGGTCGGTTCTTGTCTAAGCGTCTCCGTTGAGGAAAAAAATTATATATCTCGGAAACCCTCGGGGCTAGAGGGGAACTGATTGCAGTTTTAGATTGGCCAGTGCGGCTATAGTATACAGGAATTATTTCAGATTTTTTGGAGCCCTTCAAGTTTTCGTAAAAATCCAAAGACTATAACCTTTGAAAATTTCATGAAATTTTCAAAAAATATATTTGCGATTTGAGGGTGGATCCGTACGTATTAAGGGATGCTGAACACGCAGGCATGGTCGGTTCTTGTCTAAGCGTCTCCGTTGAGGAAAAAAATTATATATCTCGGAAACCCTCGGGGCTAGAGGGGAACTGATTGCAGTTTTAGATTGGCCAGTGCGGCTATAGTATACAGGAATTATTTCAGATTTTTTGGAGCCCTTCAAGTTTTCGTAAAAATCCAAAGACTATAACCTTTGAAAATTTCATGAAATTTTCAAAAAATAGATTTGCGATTTGAGGGTGGATCCGTACGTATTAAGGGATGCTGAACACGCAGGCATGGTCGGTTCTTGTCTAAGCGTCTCCGTTGAGGAAAAAAATTATATATCTCGGAAACCCTCGGGGCTAGAGAGGAACTGATTGCAGTTTTAGATTGGCCAGTGCGGCTATAGTATACAGGAATTATTTCAGATTTTTTGGAGCCCTTCAAGTTTTCGTAAAAATCGAAAGACTATAGCCTTTGAAAATTTCATGAAATTTTCAAAAAATAGATTTGCGATTTGAGGGTGGATCCGTACGTATTAAGGGATGCTGAACACGCAGGCATGGTCGGTTCTTGTCTAAGCGTCTCCGTTGAGGAAAAAAATTATATATCTCGGAAACCCTCGGGGCTAGAGGGGAACTGATTGCAGTTTTAGATTGGCCAGTGCGGCTATAGTATACAGGAATTATTTCAGATTTTTTGGAGCCCTTCAAGTTTTCGTAAAAATCGAAAGACTATAGCCTTTGAAAATTTCATGAAATTTTCAAAAAATAGATTTGCGATTTGAGGGTGGATCCGTACGTATTAAGGGATGCTGAACACGCAGGCATGGTAGGTTCTTGTCTAAGCTTCTCCGTTGAGGAAAAAAATTATATATCTCGGAAACCCTCGGGGATAGAGAGGAACTGATTGCAGTTTTAGATTGGCCAGTGCGGCTATAGTATACAGGAATTATTTCAGATTTTTTGGAGCCCTTCAAGTTTTCGCAAAAATCGAAAGACTATAACCTTTGAAAATTTCATGAAATTTTCAAAAAATAGATTTGCGATTTGAGGGTGGGTCCGTACGTATTAAGGGATGCTGAACACGCTGGCATGGTCGGTTCTTGTCTAAGCGTCTCCGTTGAGGAAAAAAATTATATATCTCGGAAACCCTCGGGGATAGAGAGGAACTGATTGCAGCTTTAGATTGGCCAGTGCGGCTATAGTATACAGGAATTATTTCAGATTTTTTGGAGCCCTTCAAGTTTTCTTAAAAATCGAAAGACTATAGCCTTTGAAAATTTCATGAAATTTTCAAAAAATAGATTTGCGATTTGAGGGTGGATCCGTACGTATTAAGGGATGCTGAACACGCAGACATGGTCGGTTCTTGTCTACGCGTCTCCGTTGAGGAAAAAACATAAATATCTCGGAAACCCTCGGGGCTAGAGAAGAACTGATTGCAGCTTTAGATTGACCAGTGCGGCTATAGTATACAGGAATTATTTCAGATTTTTTGGAGCCCTTCAAGTTTTCGCAAAAATCGAAAGACTATAACCTTTGAAAATTTCATGAAATTTTCAAACAATAGATTTGCGATTTGAGGGTGGATCCGTACGTATTAAGGGATGCTGAACACGCAGGCATGGTCGGTTCTTGTCTACGCGTCTCCGTTGAGGAAAAAAATTATATATCTCGGAAACCCTCGGGGCTAGAGAGGAACTGATTGCAGCTTTAGATTGGCCAGTGCGGCTATAGTATACAGGAATTATTTCAGATTTTTTGGAGCCCTTCAAGTTTTCTTAAAAATCGAAAGACTATAGCCTTTGAAAATTTCATGAAATTTTCAAAAAATAGATTTGCGATTTGAGGGTGGATCCGTACGTATTAAGGGATGCTGAACACGCAGACATGGTCGGTTCTTGTCTACGCGTCTCCGTTGAGGAAAAAACATAAATATCTCGGAAACCCTCGGGGCTAGAGAAGAACTGATTGCAGCTTTAGATTGACCAGTGCGGCTATAGTATACAGGAATTATTTCAGATTTTTTGGAGCCCTTCAAGTTTTCGCAAAAATCGAAAGACTATAACCTTTGAAAATTTCATGAAATTTTCAAAAAATAGATTTGCGATTTGAGGGTGGATCCGTACGTATTAAGGGATGCTGAACACGCAGGCATGGTCGGTTCATGTCTACGCGTCTCCGTTGAGGAAAAAAATTATATATCTCGGAAACCCTCGGGGATAGAGAGGAACTGATTGCAGTTTTAGATTGGCCAGTGCGGCTATAGTATACAGGAATTATTTCAGATTTTTTGGAGCCCTTCAAGTTTTCGTAAAAATCGAAAGACTATAGCCTTTGAAAATTTCATGAAATTTTCAAAAAATAGATTTGCGATTTGAGGGTGGATCCGTACGTATTAAGGGATGCTGAACACGCAGGCATGGTCGGTTCTTGCTAAGCGTCTCCGTTGAGGAAAAAAATTATATATCTCGGAAACCCTCGGGGCTAGAGGGGAACTGATTGCAGTTTTAGATTGGCCAGTGCGGCTATAGTATACAGGAATTATTTCAGATTTTTTGGAGCCCTTCAAGTTTTCGCAAAAATCGAAAGACTATAACCTTTGAAAATTTCATGAAATTTTCAAAAAATAGATTTGCGATTTGAGGGTGGGTCCGTACGTATTAAGGGATGCTGAACACGCAGGCATGGTCGGTTCTTGTCTAAGCGTCTCCGTTGAGGAAAAAAATTATATATCTCGGAAACCCTCGGGGATAGAGAGGAACTGATTGCAGCTTTAGATTGGCCAGTGCGGCTATAGTATACAGGAATTATTTCAGATTTTTTGGAGCCCTTCAAGTTTTCTTAAAAATCGAAAGACTATAGCCTTTGAAAATTTCATGAAATTTTCAAAAAATAGATTTGCGATTTGAGGGTGGATCCGTACGTATTAAGGGATGCTGAACACGCAGACATGGTCGGTTCTTGTCTACGCGTCTCCGTTGAGGAAAAAACATAAATATCTCGGAAACCCTCGGGGCTAGAGAAGAACTGATATCAGCTTTAGATTGACCAGTGCGGCTATAGTATACAGGAATTATTTCAGATTTTTTGGAGCCCTTCAAGTTTTCGCAAAAATCGAAAGACTATAACCTTTGAAAATTTCATGAAATTTTCAAAAAATAGATTTGCGATTTGAGGGTGGATCCGTACGTATTAAGGGATGCTGAACACGCAGACATGGTCGGTTCTTGTCTACGCGTCTCCGTTGAGGAAAAAAATTATATATCTCGGAAACCCTCGGGGCTAGAGAGGAACTGATTGCAGCTTTAGATTGGCCAGTGCGGCTATAGTATACAGGAATTATTTCAGATTTTTTGGAGCCCTTCAAGTTTTCGTAAAAATCGAAAGACTATAGTCTTTGAAAATTTCATGAAATTTTCAAAAAATAGATTTGCGATTTGAGGGTGGATCCGTACGTATTAAGGGATGCTGAACACGCAGGCATGGTCGGTTCTTGTCTAAGCGTCTCCGGTGAGGAAAAAAATATATATATCTCGGAAACCCTCGGGGCTAGAGAGGAACTGATTGCAGCTTTAGATTGGCCAGTGCGGCTATAGTATACAGGAATTATTTCAGATTTTTTGGAGCCCTTCAAGTTTTCGCAAAAATCGAAAGACTATAACCTTTGAAAATTTCATGAAATTTTCAAAAAATAGATTTGCGATTTGAGGGTGGATCCGTACGTATTAAGGGATGCTGAACACGCAGACATGGTCGGTTCTTGTCTACGCGTCTCCGTTGAGGAAAAAAATTATATATCTCGGAAACCCTCGGGGCTAGAGAGGAACTAATTGGCAGATTGCAGTTTTTGATTTGTGGGGATAGTAACATGGGATTTATTTCAATTTTTATTATTGGAGATTTGCGCCATCTAGTGTCATGATGTTTAAACATGGTATGTTACAATTACAGTTTCCTATCGCAGAGTTATTAGAATGTTGTCATATTGAACCTCTAATAACTAGATGGCGCTGCAAGTTGAAAGTTGTAATTGTCTGAAATTTTTATCTTCATCCAGTCATCCAATTTTTTTAGTAAAAACAAACCGGAATGAAAATAAAAAAGTATGAAACATGAAAACAGTTTACTACAAAATAAATCAATACATATTTGTAATCAGAAGTCGTCAAAAAGAGAATCTGTATCTACTCCCTCCAGTAAGGTTTTCCAAATTTCTGCGTGTTCATTTTTATCGGGTTTCACAGAAATATTGTTTGAGGTTATAACTACGCTATCACAGGTTTTATCATTTGCTTCTACTTTATTACTACAGGTAAATGCAGTGTCTTTATCAAGTCTGGTTTTATTATCGTTGGAACTACTATAATGTTTCTTATAATTAAATGTTTTCTTTACGGTGTCTTCATGATAATGGGTATCAGTATTAATACTAGACCCTTCAGAATTTGAACTATTTAAAATAGTATTTGTTTTATTTGTGTTAGATACATCTGCCGATATGCTTCCACAACTCTCCAGAGGTTTGGGAATTATAAATGGTATCGTTAAATTACTACTGATCGAAGAACCGTTATCTTTAAGACGGAAGTTATATCCGACTTCTTCAGATCTATTTCTACCTAAACTACCAACGTTGGTCTTTCGTTTCTCTTCTGAATATGCTATAACGTCCTCGTTATATTTCCTCAAAATCTCCTCCACATCATAATCTTGAATTAAAATTTTTTTGACGCAAACCTCGACAGCACATGGATTGGAAATATTTTCAAGATTTTCATTGCAGCGTCGTACTTCGCCACAATATATCGACATTAAATTGTTAGGGGTTATCGTTAGACAGTGGTTTTTGTGACCAGCAGACAACACTCCGAAATGTTTTAAAACTAATACCGAACCGATTTTAAAGTAACTGGAATATTCAAGGTAAAGACTGTGCAATATTGTTCCACGTATGTCACCTAAAAATATAAAACGAATTAATGGAGAGTCAGTATTGTAGCATACATCACTAAACGTCAACACCTCTTTAGTTCTTTGTGAGGGGCCTCTCACTTATAGTAGTTAGGTATACAAAATAGCAGCAGTACAAAGGGTAGTACCCGACAGGATTTAGTAGTATCTAGGCAGGACATGATAATACTAAAACAGTCCCGGAATTACAAAGTCAGAATCTGGCAGTACTAAAGCAGGACCTACCAATACTAATGCAGGAACTGGTTATATAAGAGTAAGAACTGGTAATATAGAAGCAGGACCTTAGTTTATGTTGGGACATTATTTGTCATTTTAAATATCTATTATCCTTTCAAACCAACTAGAGAGCCAAAAATATTATCAGTTAGAAATTTGTTACCCAAGATTTTTTCTTGTTCATCCATTAGAAATTTGTTGTTAAAGCTGTGTCCAAAATTCAGACCAAATGAGCGAGTAAGAGCGAATATTCTTATATGTGCTTGTGAGCAACAAAGATCTTGAGAATTTTTGAGAGTACAGTACAACTTCGATAATTTGGACACGCAGTAGTACAGACACTTCAGTAAATCGGACATGTCTAATCATTCGGAGCTTTGAACTTAATCCGGACATAACCCATTATAAGTTAGATTGTGCATTTGCCGTTGCGGCGCAAGCCATGTTTTCTGAATTACAGTGAAAATGTAACAATGTCATATTTGGCTACACGAGATTCGTATTTAAGTTTGCAATATCTTTTCTAGACATACAAGCAATCTACATCAAAAATAGTTTCGGAAGTATGCAATTTTTTGTAAGCAAGAACGCTTCACTAATTCTAATGTAGAAATTATTGAATATGAACGAACGTTGGTGCATCAAGGAACAATACTCGTCCACATTTCGTGAGGCAACCGCACTGAATTTACTTTGATGCGTAATTAAAAACCGACAAAAAATTGGTTATAAGTATCCATTTACCGTGACAGCATAGTAGCTTTAGGCTACTGTTAAATATAAATTAATAATGGGTTAATTAATAAAGCATAAACATTTCACATTACTACTTACATCCTTTTTACAAGACAAAAGAAAAGTCATGTAAAGTGGAAACCCGAAAGTTTATACACGTGATTTCTTCAGGAACGTAAAATTTGAAAATTTAGTTTGCATTTTTTTTATTACAAGTACATATATATTATATACAATATAATAAAGAAAATTTTCAATAATCCGGACAAATTCGTTAATGCGACCACTCCAGAAACTATACGTGTCCAATCTATCGAAGTTGTACTGTATATTTCGCGCTCGCTTGCTCTTGTTCACTCATTTGGTCTGGATGTAGCATACTATAAACCATTATGATATATTATTTATCAAATATTTTCAAAACCTACAAATATTAAATAATTCTAGGTATTTTTTAACATAAGATTCTTAGATCCAGAATTTGTTACGGCTAAGACCAGGGCCGAATTAACTATACAGGGTAATTGGAGGAAACCCCCTATATTCGAAAGGGGTGTTCAGAGAGCAAAAGTGAACAAAGCCTAATAGACATACGGTCGAATATCAACAGTTACTGAAATAGCAATGAAAATATTTGATATTTTATTTTGAGCAGGTCATGCATTCTAAACCAAACTCACATTAGTGATTAGTAATTGTCAAATTTATTTTGACGTTTGTGATTTAAACGCTTATTTTATAACTGGTCCAAGTTTAATTCTCTTGCAATATTCACGGAACGGAACGAGAAGTGAAAGCACGTGCGATCGTTTAGTCGGTATTGTACACACATTATTTCCTAAGGCCTGTCACATTTAGTCATCATTACATTTATGGGTATTGCAACAATAGCGCTTCCTGAACAGAATAATTCCAGACAGAAATGTATTCCAGACAGTCGTCAACAATGGATTTGAAACTGAAATATTTCCCAGATAAAAATGGTTTTAAACCCGTAAGCCGTCATCATCGGTTCAGCATTTATGCGTAGTGTGGTATGATTAATAATCAATTACTTGGCTCGGTTGTGCTAGATGATCGTCTTACTGGAACTAGATATGTAGAATTTTTAGACTGGACGGTGTAGGCAAAACATGTACTTTCAGTATAATGGTGCCTCTGCCCATTTTAGTTGTGTTGTGATCATCTTAACAATCGCTTTCCACAATGCTGGATTGACCGAGGTGGTTTCCAAAATTGGCCACTAAGGTCACCAGATTTGAATTCTCTTGATAATTGCCTTCCGATGTAGTTTAAATCATTAGTATATGCAACAAAAGTGAACACAAGATAGACATTATTCGATCGAATTGCCAGTTGTGCAGCACTCATAAGAAAAAATCACCGTGCACTTCAATGAGCCACCCGTGCAATCCACAAACGAGCTGACGTATGCATCTAGGCGGCCAATAGTATATTTGCAAATTGAATTCATTAATTTCGGTTTATTAGATCTTTTATTAATGTTATAATTTGTAATACCTACAGAATAAACAGTTTTCTCTACTGATGCATTACAATTATTAATTCTCAGTAATCGTTGATATGCGACTACGTTTATTAGGCTTTTTTATTCACTTTTGCCACAAGCACACCTCATTTGAATATGTAGGGTTCTCCCCAATCACCCTGCATATTGAGCCCTGGTTGAGCCAGTACGTTTTAAATGAGTTTCTAAATCATTCATTGCGTCAAAAACAGAATTTGTTGATACTTTTAAAATATCGTAATAGGCGCTAACATGCAGTAACACTAAGATCTATATGATAAGGTAAGGCTTGCAGATATAAAGCAGTATTTAACTCAGATTCAAAAGCAGCAGTAGGTGTACAAAATTTTGAATAGTGAGAGACCTCTTGGTTACTTGTTAAGATATGTGCGACCCGTAAAATAAAATACAAAAAGATATGATAGAATGTATGCTTCAAAATACTGGAGATAAAACTGACTATGTAAATCAACAATTAAAGCCTCTTTCAGAGAACAATGTACAGGTGCTAGTCATTTTTGTTTTTACTGGTTGTCGTGTACAGCTGTTGCTCCGCTGGATAGTTAAAGTTGGAAATTTTTAACTTCACCCGACTTCGACAGCGAAAATAGCGAACTACCATTAATTTCATTGGCTGAAAACCAAGTGACTTCGTGTTGCTGGCAACATTGTTCTCTGAAGGACGTTTCAATTTTGGGATCATCAATTAAAATACCTGTCATATCCTTCAACGTCACATTAATAGTAGGAATTTTGCCATCGACGATATCTAAATTTTGTATTATGGCTGCCAAGAAAGGTGCTTTGTGATTTAACAGTTGCTTTAACGCCTGTTTTTTAATCCATTTTATGTTAAATTTTTCAATCAAATTCTCTCCATTACCAACATGGAAATCCTTGCACATTTCTTTCCACGGACCGTTTTCAAACACCAAATTTGTTTGCTGGGACAAAATCGGTACCTGCAGAAAATAGTTAGCTATAAAATATTTTTATTGCATTCAAAAATCGATGTATATATCTACTCAAGACCTGCACAAGTAAGTACGGAATCGTCCGAGTCCCGATACAAATAATAGTTTGGTAAGTATAATGATGTTGATTACGATACTTCGATATGCATATGTACTAGTACATATACAGCTTAGTGAAAGATAATCGGTAATTATTAAATACATTTATACTTACTCATGCAGGTATCTAATACTTACATCTTCGATACTGTCATTTTTCACTTTTTCACTTTCTAGAAGTTGTAATATGGACTTATTATTTGCTTCCGTTTCAGGTAAAAGTCCGGCAGGTCCCGGGAATTTTCTTCTTACCACTCGGTTAGGTGAAGAGAAAGCATCGATACATATCTGGTTTTGAATATTGATATCTTTCGTTAAATTTTTATTTGTGAAACTGCCTGAATCTCTATCACATTTCAGTTTTTTAGAATCTTCCCTTTCCAAGTCCCTACAAACTCTTTTTAGTGACTGAGAAGCTTGTGTACTGCTAGTTGTTGGTTCAAAAGAAGTATCCAATAAGACCTGCAATGACGACCGATTAAATACGTGTTAATAGATAGTTATTTGCAATTTACATCATCATCGAAATCGAAATGAGTGGTGCTTTCAAACATATTAATTACAAGTTAAAATTTGCTACATTTCTGATATAACCTGTACTTCAATTACACCACAAATACTAGTATATTTTATGAATACAGGTACTCAATTAAATATCGAGGCAATACAATCACAGTGTATAAAATGTGATACAATGAAATTCTACTTCAAGTTCAGTGTTTAGAAAACTGACAAAAACAACTATAAATAATATAACCTAAAAAATAAAAGTCTTCTTCTCATACTAGAACCACAGCTTAAATAACAATTAAGACTTCGTTCAGTCTTCTTCTTCTGTTTGGGAAAAAAAGGGACTAATAGGAATGAAGCGAAGTAGTCAACTTGCTACAGATATGTAATCATATGAAGATTTAAAAATGAACGAGACGATGACTATAATGACTGAGTGATTTGATCCAACAAAACAATCCTAACACTAGTTATATATTTTGAGCCTAACACTAACACAAGTGAACACAATACTCACGAGTCTTGACAGTCTCTTGAGTGATTCTTGTCCTAGATAAAATTGATTCTTGTCACCCACTTTCTTTATTTGTTATCTGTGGTTATCATAAATAGAATTTCTTATTATAATAAAGAAAACAAAATGGGTAATTTTGCAATTGCACATTATACCTATACTAAATATTTCATATACCTATTTATTTATAATGGACATACTTCTGTTTGCTCAAACTGATTTATTTATTCTTATTTCAACAAATAGCAACTACAATTAAATATTCTTTTTATTATTAACTTTAGGTCAAAATATAGGCATCATTAAATATAATATATATAGAGAAGCTTATATAACCGTAACCAATGAAGATATATTAAGTTATGTCAAAAAATGTGTATTTCGTTAATATCAAAATTTAAATTGTGCACGTCACTAAATTGTTTTCAATAAAAAAGTTAGGCATGCCACAGCTCACCGAAGATTTCTATATATATTTTTTTAATTGAAATAGATACAATTACAAACTAAACATATTTGGAAACGTTACATTTTTGAAACCACAAATCATAATTACATAAAATACACAAAAAAAGTGTTAAAAATGTTCATTTTTACACACAATTTCCTTCTCTTATACAAACTGTTTTTTTATTTGGGCAGAATTTGGGTAATTTATTGGACGATAACAAATTTAACAAGCTTATAGTGTTTAAAAACAATTGGTTTATTCAAATTAACTGCTTTCATAAATTAATGCACCATATCACTAAAAAAAAATCACCACGGTCTAACTTTGGATTGTGTTGCATGACTGAGTATCCAAGTGTTCTTGGGATCCTTAACCATCGACATCTGCTTATGCCTTGGATGTGTTTTGCAAATAACGAACATTCTTTCATTTCTTCGTACCAAGTAGCAGTCTTTGCAACGTCTTCTCACTTTCCCCATCACTTTAAATCCACAACATGGCACAATATTTTGTACCACGGGAACTAATAAATTTGGTTGGACTATGGAGTTTTTTATATTTTGTCTAGCTAACAAATGAAAAGAGGAGGATGTTAAAATATTAGATTGATGAGTTACCCTCTTCGCCACATTTAGCAAAGCATTTCTTAACACTGAAAACATTTTATGTCACTCAAATATGTTTAAGTTTTAAATCAAGTTGCAGGAATAATTTTCAATCTAATTAAATTTAAACTAACTTTCTATAAAAAAAATTTAGGTTAACCCTCATCCTTCTTCTTCTTTAACCACAAGGCGCAAATTGTCAAATATAGTAGTTTAGTTTTCCTCCTCTTCTTCTAAAAGGGTATACATACGTATAAAAACCGTTAACGTTTATCTAATCTACTTCAAACTTTAGTTTTATTTTCAAATTCAAAACATGAAATTTATTATTGTTAATTTTGCCATAATTTTGGTCGTAATATTCAAAATGTATATATATTATTGTTAATAAATATGCAATTCATTATTTGAATAATAATAATTCCATTAATAAAATATTTTTCAATTAAAAAAAATTAGATTTGGATTATTTTTTATCAAAACTCTATAACATATTACTCCAAGTATTAATAAAGATTTAATAATTATCGTAGTAATAATAAAAAAAGGTACAGACTGCAAATAATTGTACACTCACTTGACCTTAACGCATTACTAAATATTGTTTTAGGATTGCTTTCCATAACTTAGTGAACAGGACAATGTATTTATTTATACTTATATAAAATTATCATTTATTGTAGAAATATATTTGTAAGAAGGAAAAAAATATACTTCGAATAGTTAATCATTCTCGTCTACCGAACATTACTATTTATAATTGTCATTCTGGAATGAATCATAATTAAATGTAATTCATTAAAAACTAATTAAATACCAATTTTCTCCCCAATTACATACTTATACTATTAGATGGTGTTTTTTTTTTTAATGATATTGTAGAATCCAGTCCCATTTTAGAATCATAAAATGTTTTTTTCTCTTGCATAGATTCCACAAAATGTACGTACCTTCAAATTGAACATTGTACGGCCAAACAATCGATTGTAGTTTCGATGTCTATGATGAAATTGATGACTTACCTTCTAAAAATCTTCACTTGCACAAAGAAGGACTCAATTTAAGTGGCATTTAAAATATCATAGTTTATTAAAACAATGCATTTTATTTACATAACATTCACAAAAAAAAAAAAAAAATGAAAAGTTAATATATTATATAGTTATTGTTCAAGTTGGTCCAAGAATGCCTTACATGAGCGTAAACATTGTTGATAACACACCTCAAAACCCTCAGAGCCGCGGTCCTAGAAATAATATTTCTGTTCGTTGGTATACTTGGCAGACAAAAAATATTTTTCAATATTATGAAATAACTGACTAGATATATATACAGAAAAAAATGTAGTCAAATGTTATTTTAAGACTGTAAAAACTATACAATAAGGGGTAAACTATATGGGACAGGAGTTCATGGAAATTTAGGGAATCGAATCCATAGTATCAAATAAATTGAAAAAACCAAAGTCTGACTTTGTAGCTGGATTGGTTTTTTTAGATATATATTATTTCACCTTCCGCACAGTTCACCACTTGAACCAAATAACACAATGTACCAGTGTGTATACGTGAATCAAGACTGAAAAGTAATGGATAAGTCTAAGTCACGAGATTTCACCACGAAGGCATTATAAGATAATCACAATTTGCTCTCTTAATCAGGAATGAAGAGTGAAAAGTAATGAAGATCTCTAAACAAATACATTTCACTAACATACGTACCTATCGTAATAATGAAATGTTCGAACTTCCTAAAAAAATCTGAAAAATAAAATACAGTGGCACAGGCGCTCAGATAACTTCCTGTACATTTAACACAAAATTTATCAGATGTTCGTGTGTATCATACAACAAAAAATATTCTTATACAAAATTTGAATACAATTATCCAAGAAATAAATAAATTAGTTAGTTGGCTTAAATCACCATTTTTTCTATATTCAAGTATTCAAGAGTATTTAATACTGTATCAGAGATTTCCAGGCAAAGTCCAGAGGAATTCGAAGGGAAGGAATTCACAGAAAATTTTAAACTTTTTGGAAGGCTTAAAGAACTCAAGAAAATCTTGTAGAAATGAGAGAAATTCCTTGGAAAGGAAAAAATATAGTGTATAGAAATATGACCACGATTACCCTTCGACTTAAAAAAATAATAAGAAACAAGAACTACATTTTAAATATATACAAATAATTTTCTAAAGAGCTACTAACAACAACGTCAATCTGCGTAATTTGAATATGGCGTTCTTTAAACAATTAAGAATAGATGGAAACCGTTCAAAGGATAGGGAATACTTACATAATAAGGATCCCTGATTATCCTCTGACCTTGAGGATCGAAATCTCCTAAAAGCAATATCTTTGCTTTGCTGCCTACTGGAGCTTGGTCCTGAAGATTAGAAATATTATTTTCGTCCATTCCAAATATATAGTCGAATTCGTGGAAATCCTCATCTTCTATCTGAAACAAATTATGAAAATTAGGATTTTATTTCAATTTCCATCACAAATATAATTATATATTGTTCAAAATAGAAAATGGCAGAACAAACGGCATTTGTAATAAAACTGTAAAGTGGAAATTTTTGTAATGAAGCCATGCCGTGATTTAGAGAATGAACAAACAACAACAATTTGAATTTCTCGCCCGCAAAAACCCCCGATTTACAAATTTTATGTAAATATTTGGATTTCTTAAGGAGTTATTTACAAAAATCGAAAATAAAATTTTAACTTTGACACCCTGTATGCTTTTATTATGCGGCTTGGAATAAAGGTATATTAGATTAAATCGATCGGTATCGGTGGAGCATGCTGTCGTGAAGAACTAATATTTCTTTAGCTTGAACATATAAAAGACATGTGAGAATAATTGTCATATAATTTGCCCCACTCACACCCAATTCGACGACTGTGGTACCGTAAAACGATAGACTGCCCCGATCGCCCCTACGCGATGCTGGTAAACAAACAAAATAGGCCGTGTATCGAGGCGCGACTGAAAAATTGAGAATCGACGATAATCGTTCGAGAAATTGATCTAGAGATGCTAGAAAATACCTGGAATGTTCGTTTGGTCTATAAAAGAAGAATAGACGGCCGAATCAGCCAGTCTTGAATTGGAGTGGAATAGTGTTTAGTTGGGTTGTAATTAGTATTCAGTAGTGTATAGAGTAGTTAATAAATATCAGTAAAAATTAACTGTCTGTTTTTCTAGTAAAAGAAAAAGTAGGGTTGGGAAACCCGTGACAATATTGATAGATTCCCAATACAAACAAAACGTGAGAAATGTACTATTTTTAATGGGAAAATCGAATGAGTCAATCTTGTCCAAATGTTTTAAAAATATTCCTTTCTTCGTCCATCACCAATTGAGCGCTTCTTCCTATGATATAAAAAATTAAAAAGTACAAGACAATGTACAGAAAAGATGCAGAATTTTTGAAATCGTCGAATGCTGGGAATTACACCACCCACTGTATAGAGGATTTCTTTCAACAAAAACTTCAAGTAGCCTCAAAAATATTAGGTTAAAGAGCGATCAATATATATACAAACTCGGCCACTCGGTCAAAATTTATAATAATGATTTGAAGTTGACAATAAATGAATAGTTAGTTCAAGAATTATGATGCATTTTTCTCGCACTAATTATGAAAAATTGAATTTTTCTTAACTCAAATTATTTACTAAATGTACAACTTTTCAAAACATTAAAATAATTATATTGTACGATGGACGTAGCCTTAAAAGACTAAAGAGTGTTATATGATTTTTTTCTACCATGCATTTAGAAAAAAAAAATGGAACAGACATGTAGCAATATCATGCATTAAAAGCAAAAAAATGTATTTTCACAGTCAACTAACTCGAGTGATTGATTTTACAAAACATATAAAAATTTGAAGGTTGGGTGTGTACAGATCTTAAGATACAATTTTTTAATATTCAACCCATATCAATTATACTACTTTGTACCATATTTCACGGTATAGTTAAGAGGCCTACGTCTAACAGATGCGCCGAAATGTTCGAATTCAAGAGGCTTTTGTCCAAATGCCTAACAACAAGACTTTTTGAATTTTCTTTTCATTTCCAGAATAATACTAGAAAAAAATGATTTCCTACACGTATATCCCAAGAGCTACCATGAATAATTTCTTTTTTTTATTCAAGAACATTAAGAAACTTATAAACTAGTTTTCATCGAATGATCGATTATTTGTGCTGTTTTGATTTCACATTTAAAATACAGTTTTTTACTTCAAATCAGTTTCTAATTATTGTAAGCGAGTGTTTTTTGCGCGCGCGGGCAAAATTTTTGGTCTTGGGGCCCTTAACACAAACAATAAGACATTTCTCCATCGGGCTTGGGCAAGCGACCTTTCCCTTGGTTTTCAGCATCACTAGATCCGTCTGTAATATCCCTCGAGGCGTGACGGTATGCTAGGTCAGTTTGTGCAACGCGACCGCTGGTAATGATCTGCAACTGCAGTGTGTCTGCTCCTTCATAACAACGCTTTAATTTAACAAGAAAAAAAATATGTCTTTAGGGTGTTTTTAAATGAAGTAGCGAAAATGAGACCACAGGTTCCTTAGATGAAAATAATTTATGGCCGGTTTCTCAGTTAGTAGATATCTATTAAATAAACTTCCATAAACTGGAGATATCCCATGAATTCAGTTTCTGAACCATTCGATAATGCTTATCTATTGCATAAGTTATCGAACACATATCCAAAGAAAAATAGGAAGATATCTGTCCAATAAACATTTAGCTGTTGCTTGTTTACATCTTTATTGTAAGGCTTAACCCAACTTTTTTTGATATTTTCGTGACGATAACTGTGCAATGGAAAATTCTGATTCGTCTGCCTCATCAGATGAAAAATATTTAAATATAGTCAGATATCTTGAACGGCCAAGACGTTATCGTGAAAGAGAAAACCAGTATGAAAAAGACAGCCACTCAGAATTTTTTAAAAATTGAGACTATTCCCGCCATTAATAACCCGCGCGAATTTTCGAGAATTTCGCGTCCATGGAGTCATGACTTAAAATGGATATTTTTTGAGCATTTTCTTGCAACAATCATTCATAACATTTTACTCTTAAAGGTTAGTCTGCAAGCAGCGACGTTTTTATTGCAAATTGAATCCTCTACAATTTTAGTCGAGCAACTTTGTTGTAAAATCAAAAATATTCAAGAAAAACAATCAAAATTTTTGGATAAATTTTCTTTTGGACGCCATAATTTATTTATTTTTTTATTTAAAAAAATGACATCAGAGCATTTTTGTAGAGTGGTTTTCAACGAAGAATTTTTATTATATACTTTTTTTATTATATTCATTACTTTAGGTTTTACAGCGCTGTGAAGTGAACACTAATTTTCCCTATAGTCCATTGAGAAGTTACATTTAGGGTTGCATTTTTTAGAGGACGCAATTTTATTGTTTATATGTGAGGGGGGGGTCAAAAAAAGCTTAACATGAAGTTTGTGGGGTCGCAACCCTCCAACTTCGGCCACCATCTTGGAAAAAGGGGGTTAAATTGTTTTTAGCATTTATCAGGTAAACTATATGTTTTTTAAATTTTTTTGTATGACCCATAGTTTACCTGATAAATGCTAAAAACAATTAACCCCCTTTTCCAAGATGGCGGCCGAAGTTGGAGGGTTGTGACCCCACAAACTTCAAGTTAAGCTTTTTTGACCCCCCCCCCACATCTAAACAATAAAATTGCGTCCTCTAAAAAATGCAACCCCAAATGTAACTTTTCAATGGACTAATTTTTAATGTTAAATGCGTGGCTCAATACCTACTATTCCTTACTCCTGCATATGTCAAATAGTTCATGCGTTTAAAATATAATATACTGTTACATATGTACTGCATGTATTCTGCTTAAATAAGAATTACTGCTAGTAATAATTGAACGTTAGGGATCACAAAATTTGTAGAGGTCAAATGGCGTATTATCTTCAAACCTTGGTAGTTATACGGGGTGGAGTCACTACACTTTTATTTTTACCATCCAATGATTTAAGTATGCCATTTTTTTATTGTTACTGCAATACAACACAAGTTGTTGCGGTTAAATATGCATAAAACGTAAAAATTCGAAAGGCAATTCGACAGTTTCATTCAATAGGTTCCATTTCACTATTGCATATTATTATTCTGTTTTTATTATGTAGATTTCTACACAGCAGATTTTTAAATATAGTTTATTGAAAAATGATTGATAATTGATTTGAGCAAACGCGAGCATGTTTTGCAAGACGATACAAATTAATTGGCATGTGGTAAATACATGGATAGAATATTGTACTAATAAAATTTCAACACCGTAAATTCACATAAATCCTTGTTTTACATAAATTAATATACCACCGACCGTCTGAGATTAAGAAAAAAAACGCTAGTGAATAACTTGCACCGGCGCTAGTGTACGCTAATATCAGATATACCTCGTCATAACATTGCAACGTACAAGAAAGATTAAGATAAATTAAACAAATCCGAGATATCTGCTGCCGTTACTGAAATATTGTGAAAAAAACAAAAATAGGAATTTCAGAAAATACCGTCTAGCGTTATTATTTCACAACAGAAAGGGTTGAAATTTGGTGCAGAGGGATAAAAATATACGAGAAATTTTCTACGATAGAAAATTTCTACGATTACTAGTTTCGGTTATGCAACATTTACTTGTTTTTTTTTTTCTTACGGGCTCCATATTGGATCTTGACAGTAGTAACATATGTAGAATAAAGTTACGAACATTACAAACAAAAAACATTTTCACAAATTCGATATTTGCTTTTATTGTTGAAAGCCTTACATTTCAGAAGTATTTAAATATTTTAAGGACCGATATCGAAAAGATGGGCCTGTTGCTTGGCTGTCGAGATATGTCTCAACCCATTTTTTTTTCTTTGGGATGATAGTCCGAAAAATAAAATTTATTGCAGTCCCTGTGAAAATATAGAAGATCTAATCTGCCGTTCTTAGCTTTATTTCATAAAGTATTCAAAACGTTGAGTACAACATTAAAGTATTTATGTAGAATTTTAGTGTAGCTTACGAGATGTGGCAAATAAGTTCCGAGAATTTAGTGATAACTCGGAAACACTGCATCGTTCGTCAACGTTTTTCTAGAGAGAGGGGACCTTCTTTTTAGTTTCAGTGCAAGGTTGAAGTCGATAGCACATTTGGTTTGTATTTTGAGTGTATTTTTTGGAAGAAACAGTTTTAGTGGCGTCGTGAAAATGAGTCACTCAAATTACAAGTAAGGAGGGCGTGAATCGGTAGAAGACGATCCACGTGAAGGAGCTCGTGTCACTCCTCGTAGCGAAGCGAATCTTGACCGTTTGCGTGCACCGATCACGTCTGACCGGCGCCTAAGCATTCGTGCGTTGTCTGACGAGTTAAACGTCAACAAACAAACCGTTCGCAAGATGTTACACGAAAATTTGAAGTTCTCACCCGTGAACAGAAAGACATGCGAAAATGGATCTGCGAGGATTTGTTGTCCCGCATTCGGAGCGACGGTAGAGACTGGATGAGTCGGGTAGTCACTGGAGGTGAGACTTGGATATTTGAATATGACCCCGAAACCTCTAAACAAAATCAGCAGTTGAAAAGGGTGGAGAGCGGTCAACGAAAGCGAGGATGTCCAAGCCACGACTGAACGCAATGTTGATAGTTTTTTTCATGGCGGCTTACAAGAGGTCAAAGAAGCTGTAACCGTGGTGCTGAACGGGTTAACTGCGGAGGATTACCAAGGGTGCTTCCAATCGTGGGAGCAACATTGGAATCGTAGTGTAGGGTTAGAGGGAGACTATTGCGAAGGTCGATAATAAAATTTTGGCGAAATATAATTTGCTTGTTTTTTCATTGGCAAATTCCCGGAATAACATCTCGTATTTGATTAAGTATTGAATTTTGTTTTACGTTAAGAACAAGTAGATTTGAATTATTGTATTTTGTATGGGTCACTTTTAAAATAAATAGTAATGTTACATATCGTAAAATGAGATACATCAACAATAAGTAAGTTTAGGGCGACTGCTTCAACTCACATAGTGACGTATCTGCATTTCCAGTACTAATGTTAGACGGTCAAGATTTTTCTAACTGTCGTATCTGTTAATTCTCCTTAAATTTTTTCACATAGCGGCGTAAGTGACATACGTCGGTACGTATAGAAATGTCAGATACGCCTCTACGTGATATAAGGGACGATATAGACTGACGTGTTTCGTAATTTTATTCTACATCTGTGTGCCAAGATTCAATATGACGCCTATAAGTAAAGAAAAACAATTGAATGTTGCGGAGCCAAAACTAATGATCGTAGAAATTTTCTTCCGTATATTCTTATACCTCTGTACCAAATTTCTGCTTATTCTGTTGAGGAATAATGACGCTAGATGGCATTTTCTAAAATCGCTATTTTACTTTTACGATTTTTCGACAACGGCAGCAGATATTTTGGATCTGTTTGCTTCATTTTAGTAGTAATAAAAAGGTGCCACCAGAACCTTTTTTCTAATTTGTCACCCTGTATATTTTACGGTTTCCGAGATGTTAACGGTGAGCCATGAAAAATGGCCTGTATGCTAATCAAAAATAAAAATATAGGATACTGCGATAAATGACCTAAAAATTGTGCCACCCAGTACAACAGCAATCGGGCACACATTTCGAATATATTTCATGCGGAAAACTTATCGGAAAACTGATAAACCTCCAACGTGAAGGAAAAACCTTTTTAAAGCAATTTACACAACAAACCAGACGTACATATAAGTTACTATCCGTCTTCGAACACTTCAGTTGTCTGTTCTCGACCGACGAAGCCAGTGAAAGTGACTTAAAGGGATAGTCGGTACATTATTTATTGTTATGACGGTGTTACAGCGTGTATTGTGCATTCTGATTTTATTTCCTATTGTGATAATCCGCGGTGCATCCGATAGACCCCATATTGTAATTATTCTTGGAGATGATATTGTAAGTATGTGAACCAAAATGGATATAAATACGCTAAAAGCCATAAAAAAATCGATATGATTAAATTTTTCAACATTATTTTCCATGTCTCGACCCAAGTCCTTTGAATTTGTAATCATAGTCAAACATACAAATTATTTTTCAAATTCGTAAGTTTTAGGTAAAAATTTAATAAAATAAAATTTTTTAAGAAACGTACAGGGCGTTTTTAAATCAAATAGCAAAAATTAGACCACATATTTCTTAGGTGAAAATAAATCGATTTAACTTAATACACCTATATCCCATCCCAAGTCGCATAATAAAAAAGATACAGGGTGTCAAAGTTAAAATTTTATTTTCGATATTCGTAGATAACTTCTTAAAATATGCAAATATTTACATAAAATTTGGCACATCACGTCTTTTAAATGGCAGAACTTTTTTACTGCTTAGTGTATCCATTTGAGCATTAAAACAATGAATTTTCCTACCTATTTATATCTGAAAAAGGTATACCTTGATGAAGTCGTTAGGAGTAACAAATTTCGAAATAATCGTATTTGAAATATTCAGTGCACCGATTGAATTGTTATCGTTTCAGGTAAAGTGCTTTTTCTACTGAAAATACAGCAAAATGTTACTTGAAAAAATTGTTCAGATCGGTAAATTACGAGGTCGTGCAAAATTTCAAAAAGATGCTTTGCTTAATAATAATAAAAATTAATAATAAATAAAATCTGTAGAAAGAAGGTTTTATCAAACCTCACCGACCTTCTTGAAATTTTGCACGTCTCCATAATTTACCATTATGAACAACTTTTTCAAGTCACATTTTGCTGTATTTTCAGCAGAAAAGGCACTTTACCTAAAACCAAAACAGTTTTTACTCGGTGCACTGAGCATTTCAAATAGGATTATTTCAAAAATGGTAATTCCTACCGACTTCATCAAGGTATACCTTTTCAAATAAAACACGTAGGAGAATCGATTGTTTCGATAGTCAGATGGATACAATAAGCTGCAAAAAAGTTCTGCCATTTAAAAGATCAGAATGAAGGCAAGCGTTTGTGTTTGTGGATAATCCGCAATGTAAACGACTTTCTCATCCTTTCTCTCAAAATTCCTAAACAATTTTTTAAAATTCTTGATTAGCAGGTTGTAATTTATTTCCAAATCCTCCCAAATATTCTCATTGCCCACCACGTCCATTGAAATTTAATTGCCAACAAATAATCATCTCATCATATCTCATATCTAAATATGAAAAATTATTATGTTATGCTTAGATTTTGTAAAGTAACTGATTTTAACCAAAACTGGATAAATATCTTACATTGAGAAATACTTATTATCTTTAACATAAATTGTGTCTAATAATTGTTAAAATTTAACTTATTGGGTGTAGCCAGGGGCGGGCGGGGTCCTCCCCCAGAAAGCCCGCTGCTAGCCCCCCCCCCCCAGAAAAAAACGAAAATAAAAAATATTCGCAAGTAAGCTTTCACTCAAGGATAATAAACAAAGTAATTCGGTTACGTCCATTTTTTTTTTAAATAAGATGATTATAAAAGTTTTTATATATTTTTAGGTATTAATAATATTGTGTGAAACTAACTACTTACCCCAACCTGCGTTGAATTACACCCACAATATCTACCCATATATTCCTTATTATTAGCTTTTGTAACATTTTTTTACTGTGTTAGAAAGGTATTTTAAGCTAATATAAATCAAATCTCCTACAATTCTTATCATTGAAGTCATATGTATGTTCTCTGATACCAAACATCCAGGTATGCTAATGAACAATTCCACAGACAAAGCTCTAATCAATAATTATCTAAAGAAAATAATCTAATTTATTAACCTGCTAATGAAACACTCTATAAATATCTAACTTCACTTTTTGGCAGTGGGAACACGATAAATTCAACCACAATAGATGAGATCTGACCTATTTCTGCATTTTTAGGTCAGATCTCATCTATTGTGGTTGAATTTGTCGTGTTCCCACTGCCAAAAAGTGAAGTTAGATATTTATAGAGTGTTTCATTAGCAGGTTAGTAAATTAGATTATTTTCTTTAGATAATTATTGATTAGAGCTTTGTCTGTGGAATTGTTCATTAGCATACCTAGATGTTTGGTATCAGAGAACATACATATGACTTCATTGATAGGAATTGTAAAAGATTTGATTTATATTAGCTTAAAATACCTTTCTAAAACAGTAAAAAAAAAGATGATTATAGACAAAATCAAATTATATGTGATTTTTTGTGATTGTACAGGGAACTACACAGCTGAAAATCTATTATCTAGAAAATGGTCAATTTGTAAGACTAATGATAGGTGTTTTTAGAGATGAGGGTTGGACTGGTTGGAGACTAATAATGATTTAGGGTTTTTCTTAAACACTTGTTTGATAATGGGCTGTATATATTTTTCCTTCTTCGTACATACAACTGCTTTACAACCAGTATAACGTTAAAAATAAAATTGCTTTCTTAAACTTAAACATTGAGAATTACTCAAGAGCAACACTGTAAGGATGGTATTTCCACCACTCGTCGCAACCTTTCATTCCGTTCTCTCTGGGTCGACTCGCATTGATTATTATCGATCCACGGATAGAGGCATGCGCGCGCATATCCCCTCTCAGCGCTCAATGGTAAATTCTCCCCTTGACAAAATCAAAATCTTTCTTTTCGTAACAATAGGTACACCTCTTTTCTTCAAAAACAATGTAGGTTTAAGATTTTTTAATAAAAAAACCGTGATCACGTTAGGATCAAAAAAGTTAAAACATCTATTCTCAAAATTGTAAGTTGATACAGTCAAACAAAGTGTAATTATTAAAACAAAATCACTTTTTAAATTCCAACATTGACACCCTGTATCTTTTTTATTATCAATATTTTATTAAGGCAGGGTGGCTTAAATCGCAATATTTTGAAATGAAAACTCTAGATATGTTTCCATGGGCCATTACTTTCGGACCACCCTGTATTTTCGGGGTCACCTTTCAGATGTTTGAGAAAAAAACTGTACTTGTTCAACATGCGCAGAAATTTATAACACTCATTTTAGAAACATCTGTTATTTTACACATCTGTTATCTTCATAAGCATTGCGAAAACTAAACTCTCATTTTTTATGACTATAAAAAAATGTGCTTAAATTTTGCACGATTTCCCAACACTAGTTCACTTGAAATTACACAGCTGTACCTAAAAAAGCATTATAAACGATGCATATTCTAACACAAAAATTTTAAACAGAATTACATCTTGCTCAACGTTGCCGAATTTGTATCAAAACCACAACAACAAATATTTTTGAAATACTGTCCGTAAGAGCAAACCGCTAAGATTAATAAAAAATAAAAAAAAATAGATTTCTAACTGTTTCCAAATATTTATAGCAAGAATATAGTATTGGTACAATATTGTCTGAAGCTATTTATTTGTGGCATAATTTTAGTTTTTCTTAAGTTTTATTGGGTTTTTTGCCACACTTCTGAAAAATAATAAAAATTAATTAAATAAGCCCTTGCGCCAAACGGAACAGTCAAGGGTTATTTTTGAAACTAAGTTTGCCTAACCAAAAAATCTCACACTGAAAAAAGCAGATAAGTAAAAAATAACAAAAATCACATCACTATCGCGCACTTCCGTAATATTGACGTTTCGAAAAACTCTCTGTTTTCGTTTTCAAAATAGTAGTAAAATATTAAACCGTTTGTCAAGTTTGACAGTTTAAAATTTGTTTATCTGCTTCCATAGAGATGTTAAATGATTTTTATTTTATTTTTACTTACTTCTTCTTGATACAACTGTAGCCAACAATGATCGATGTTTACTGAACAGTTTGACACACACTTATCTCCGTTCAACAAAATAATCGCGGTCTCTTTTAATTTTCTTTTTGTCGCGTTATCTTCCTTCTCTAAAATTTTTGCCGAATCCCATTGAATCACATGACCGTTTTCCCAAGCGTGTTCGCAAATTTTGGATTTTTCAAATTCCCGTCTTTTTATATAATTTTTATGTTCCTCAACTCTAACATTCATAGGCCGAGACGTTTCTCCGACATAATGTTTATTGCATTCACAAGGTATACTGTAGATCCAAAATTTGCGAACACGCTTGGGAAAACGGTCATGTGATTCAATGGGATTCGGCAAAAATTTTAGAGAAGGAAGATAACGCGACAAAAAGAAAATTAAAAGAGACCGCGATTATTTTGTTGAACGGAGATAAGTGTGTGTCAAACTGTTCAGTAAACATCGATCATTGTTGGCTACAGTTGTATCAAGAAGAAGTAAGTAAAAATAAAATAAAAATCATTTAACATCTCTATGGAAGCAGATAAACAAATTTTAAACTGTCAAACTTGACAAACGGTTTAATATTTTACTACTATTTTGAAAACGAAAACAGAGAGTTTTTCGAAACGTCAATATTACGGAAGTGCGCGATAGTGATGTGATTTTTGTTATTTTTTACTTATCTGCTTTTTTCAGTGTGAGATTTTTTGGTTAGGCAAACTTAGTTTCAAAAATAACCCTTGACTGTTCCGTTTGGCGCAAGGGCTTATTTAATTAATTTTTATTATTTTTCAGAAGTGTGGCAAAAAACCCAATAAAACTTAAGAAAAATTGGTACAATATTTGGAATTAGAGAACGGTAAACTTCTTCGATTATTTATAGTATATCTTGTGAATTTTTGATGAAGTAAAATGCTTGGCCCAACATTAGCAGAGCGTCAGAAATTTTAAAAAGGTTCATTTAAATACAATAAGGTGTCTCTGAAACGCATATGCATCGAGCCATCCTAGATTATTAAGATCAAAACGACGATTTATGCTAATTTATCTACAGGGTGTCCGGGAAAATGTGGGAAATCTCTCGGGTGCAGCTGGAAATCGGTTTTTCTTGACTTTCAAAGTATTTTTTATATATTTTTAGGTATTAACAATATTGTGTGAAACTAACTACTCTGTGGACTAAAGCCCCAACCAGCGTTGAAGTACACCCATTATATCTACCCATATATTCTTTATTATTAGCTTTTGTAACATTTTTTAATGTATTAGAAAGGTATTTTAAGCTAATACATATCATTGATAGGAATTCTAATTCTAATACAGTAAAAAAACTTTTAAAGTACTAATTATAATTTAATAAAAATTGAATGTGATGGATACTAAGTGACCTAGTCCTTGAAACAATTTAGCTTTTTTAGATTACCGGGAGCAGGCTTAGATTTACAACTTTGATTTGATAACAAATTCTATCAATGTTGAAAGTTACAATATAGAAAAACACTTTGAAATTTGTGGTATATCTTGGCAAATGAACTGTGGGAAAGTTTCGATAATTCTAACTTGTTACCGATCTCCTTTGGGAGATTTTAATATTTTTATCGAGGGTATAGTTGATGTATTAAATAATGTTTTTAGACCTAATGTAAATATTTTGTTATGTGGTGATTTTAATTGTGATGCTTATAAATCTTCAAACAATTTTAATAAATTATGTAATGTTTTGTCAATGTTTAATCTTCAGTATGTGGTAAGATGGCCTACTAGGGTTACTGCAACAGCATTATCTACAATTGATCAAATTTTCTGTAATTTTGCAGAGAATGGTACATGTTGTGTTTTAGATAACTCCATATCGGATCATAGAACAGTTCTGTTTGACTTAGGTATTGAAAACAATATAATTTCAAGTAATAATTGGTATATAAGGAGATCATTTAATGATAATGCCATATGTCAATTTCGCAGGGAAATACAAAATGAGGGCTGGACAGCCTTAGAGTTGCATGATAATGTTAACGATGCGTATGAGTATTTTATTGACATTTTCCTATGTCATTTTAATGCATGTTTTCCAAAACGTAAATACTTCAAGAATAATATTAACAAGTCTTGGGTAAGTGATGAAGTTAAAGTATCGAGTAGAAATTTAAAAGATTTATTTATACTAACAAAAAAGCATCCTAAATTAAAAAGTATTTATAAAGTAAATAAAATTAAACATAATTCCTTGGTACAATATACAAAAAGAAGCTATTATCAGAATAAAATAAGTAGTTCAGATAATCCGGTAAGGACAGCGTGGGATATAGTTTCTGATTTATCTAATAAAAAGACGCATGCAAGAAATATTTCATTAAATATAGATGGTACATTGATTGAAGATCAAAAAATACTCGCAAATGCTTTCAATAAGTATTTTATAAATGCTCCTGTAGATGTTGTTAATGGAATTTCTCATGTTAATAATGAAAACAAAACATTCCATTGTCAATATCAGCAAAATACAATTTATCTAGCTCCTTATGCTGACAACGAGTTATATAACTTACTTATAAAAAAACTTAAAAATAAATCTTCATCTGGCTTTGACGATATACCTATGTTTCTAATAAAACGAGTATTAGATTTATTAATAAAACCTTTATTGTTCTTAATTAATTTATCATTTCAAACAGGTTCATTTCCAGAAATTCTTAAACTTGGTAAAGTTATACCTATTTACAAAAAAGGTGGCATACATAACATAGAAAATTATAGACCAGTGACTGTACCCACCTGTTTTTCGAAGATACTTGAATACAGTTTTTTAGATAGATTATTAAATTTTTTGGAGAAGCATAGAATTTTCTCAATTAATCAACATGGTTTTTTAGCAGGAAAATCAACTACAACCGCCGTTCACTCTTTTTATGAAACCATTATTAAATTTGTTGAAATGGGCGAGTGTCCTGTTGGGATATTTTGTGATCTCAGCAGGGCATTCGACTGCGTCAACCATAACAGATTATTGGATAAGATGCATTTTTATGGCATAAGAGGTAACGCATTAAATTGGTTAAAAACTTTTCTTTTTAAAAGAAAACAATATGTTTCACTTATGAGTCATGGTCTTAATTTTAAAGGAAATGTTAATTCGGAAATAACCGAAATTAGTATGGGTGTTCCGCAGGGCTCCATACTAGGCCCAATTTTATTTTTATTGTACATGAATGATATTGACTCTTTATCTGCACAAATTACTATGTATGCAGATGACATATCCATAATTTTGTCAAATAATAGTGATACTTTGTTAAAATCAATGTGTACTAATGTTATGAGCAGTTTGAGTGTGTGGTTTCAGGCAAACAGTCTTTATTTTAACATAAACAAAACGTTTGCAATGAGGTTCCATAATAGACAAAAAATATGTAATGATATAGATATTTATTCAGATGGGAAAAAATTTCTAATGACATTGAATATGTTAAGTTTTTAGGTTTGTATATAGACAGAAACCTAACTTGGAAACCTCATTGTGATTACATGATTTCAAAGATGAACTCTATTATATTTCAGTTTAAAAATCTGCGAACTGTTCTGAAACGTGATCAACTTATTAATCTATATTATGCAGAAGTTGAATCACGGATGCGATATGGGTTGTGTTTTTGGGGTAATTCTGCTAGGTCACATCAAGTTTTTATTTTACAAAAAAAGATTATCAGGACAATAGCTGGCGTACCAAATACTACAACTTGTAAGAATATTTTTAAGACATATAAAATTTTAACTTTACCATCTCTGTTAATTTTTGAACTTTGTTTATTCATATTCTCCAATAAAAATGATTTTATCTTAAATAAGGATTTTCACGCCGTGAATACGAGGCAAAAAGATAAATTTTATGTACCTTTCAACAGACTTGCTATTGCATCCAATTCACCTAAGGTTTTAGGGCTTAAGCTTTTTAACTTAATGCCTATAAATATAAAAAATCTTCCAAATATAGTTGCCTTCAAGAAAAAGCTGAAAGAATATCTCATTGACAAATGTTTTTATAGGCTTGATGAATATTTTATATGACCATAATTTTTAATATGTAATATTATATTGTTTTTATTTATATTTATTTTACGTGTCTTGTTTGTGTTTATTGTTATGTTTGTTTTATTGACTAGTCTTATACAATATTTTATGTATTGTCATAAAAGATAATAAAGATTATTATTATTATTATTATTATTATTACTTAATGCCTAAATTTTTAACACCCTGTATGATAGACTTCGAAATAATAAATCTGGGTAGCTTCAACTTTAGACTAAATAAAGGGTTGGAAATGCTTGTTTACTGTCGATAAAATGAATGGTATACGAGAAAAAGATCGACCTTCTTATGAAGTTATCCAATAATTTCTCCTGGGACATCATTGCGTTTTTTTAAATTTTGTATTTTTCCGGATTAAACATCTTAAAATGAAACTTTCCTGTTCTTTGAATAACTCATGCCGCACTTTGCTGTCGACAAAAAAATATATAAATCATGTCATGACCCTGTTTATTAAAAATAATCTAATAATTCTTTTTCTCGTAAACGGTTCATTTTGTCGACAATAAACAAGAGTACCTTTTTTTAGTCTAAGGTTGAAGCTACCCATTTATTATTTTAAAGTCTTTATCATACAGGGTGTCAAAAATTTAGGCATTAGCCCTGGTAAACTAAAAAAGTTAAATATGTTTCAAGGACACTATTTTAAGAGGTCCTTACCTAGTGTCCACCACATTAAATATTTATTAAGTTGTATTGAGTACTTTAAAAGTTATTAAAGAAACACCGTTTTCCAGCGGGATCCTTCAGGGACACATATCTCCGTAGAAAGGGCCTGTAGAAATAAAATTTATAAGAACGTGTAATCATATTTTTTTAAGTTCTATCTGCACCCGAGAGATTTCCTACATTTTCCCGGACACCCTTTATATGCAAAAATGCACCGTTATGGCGTTATGGGACGCCAAGTTTTTGAAAAAAATATGTAGTATATGAAAATATACCGGCAAGATTTTTATGACTTGCTGATTTTATTCAAACCGAGATTCAAACACATGCTTATGCGGAAAATAGCGTCTTAACTGGATTAAGGAAAACAGTCCCTTAAGCCAGGCCTGTGCCTTAAGAAGGTGTTCAAAATTACTTCTGCCGACTTCTAATTTACGTAGCAGATATGAGCAAATACCAAACAGGAACATATTATGAATATAAACTAACATTAATTTCTATTAACAATTTAAATTAGCAATTTAAAAATAGAAATGAAGTGTTAATATTTCAAATATTAAAGTTTATTTGATAATAAAAGTAATTCTAATGCAGCAATTGGTAAATTTATAAAAAACATTAATTTCTATTAGCAATCTAAAAAAGAAATAAAGTGTTAATATTTCAAATATTAAAGTTTATTTGATAATAAAATGAATTCTAATGAAACGAGCTGTTCAATAAATACTATAATAGAAAGTACAAAAGTAGCGAATACTTTTTCAAATGAAGAATAGTTACATACTTCAGACTTCAGATACTGTTCAATTGCTCAAGAGTTCCAGTAATCTAATTTCGCCTCTGCCACATATAAATACATACAGCATGCCCCAAAAGTATGGAATAAATTCAATAAAAACGAAACAATTATTTTTTGGGAAAAATCCTCGAACAGGTCGATTTTTAATTTAAAAAATAGCGTAAAATGCGATTTTCAAATGTCATTTGTTTTCGAGTAATGACGTCATCGATTTTTTTTAAATGGCAACACCATATTTTTTTCCTTGATTCTGAAAGATCGTTTAATTCTCTATCAGACAGTACTAAAATTTTGCTCTCTTACATAGGAAAGTAAATGACGATTGAATGTTAGAAAACGTAAATTTTATCCATAAAAAAGTAACAATTCTGAGGTATGTAAAATAAAATACAATTGATTAAATGTTATACTTAAATTAAATGTTCGAATTGCCATCCACCAACTTCTTGACAATGCGCAAGTCTGTGAAAAAATTCTTCTTGCACATTATGAATGATTTCTGGGGTAACTCTGCGTATTTCGTCCCGAATGCGATTTTGAAGTTCTTCTAAATTACGTGGTTTATTAATGTACACTTTTGACTTCAAGTATTCCCATAAAAAATAGTCAAGAGATCTGGCGATCTTGCAGGTCATTCTATCGGTCCGCGTGTCTGCCGATCCACCTCCCAGGAAAACAGTTGCCCAAAAAATCTCGTACAGGGCGCGCATAGTGCGAAGGTGCACCGTCTTGCTGAAACTATATGGTATCGTCAGGAATGTCAGGGTCATTATCGTTAGGAAAAATTACTGCAAGGGCTGGAACAAGGTCATTTTCTAGAAACTCTAAATATCTTTGTCCTGTAAAGGTTCCTTCAAAAAAGAAAGGCCCTACTATTCTGTCAACTATTTAATTTTTGAGGGTGTTGGGTATGTGCCTCTTCCATCCAATGAGGATTTTCCCGACTCCAATATCTCAAGTTTGACGGTTTACTGTACCATTCAGACAAAATGTGGCCTCATCTGAAAAAAGTATTTGCCGGTTCTATTTCCTTGACATAAATCCATTAGAATTTCGCAAAAGTGTAAGCGGCGATTGGGACCATCTTCATTGAGTTCCTGCACAAGTTGAATTTTGTAGGGATGATATTTTTCTTTCCTCAAGATACGTAGCACTGTGCTCTGACTAGTGTCATTGTTTAATGCAACCAATCGTGAAGAATTATGAGGATTATCCACCATACTTATCAAAATGTTCTGTTTCTGATTTTCATTAATGCTTGGACGTCCAGGTTTTGGAATATTTACAACATTGCCAGTTGCTTTAAATTTAGACTCTACTGTCTGTTGATTGGCTGATAGGGCGATCTGGATATTTTTCATTAAATAAATCGCAAACTTCCTGCTGAGTTCTAGTCATATTTCCGCATCCGATAAGAATTAAAATTTCAATTCTTTGAGTAACAGTTAAATGTGCCATAATACTTTAAATTGAATAATAATTTCTATGTCGCTTACAATACTTATTAGAAAGTCGGTGTGACAATGACACTTTGCAAAGATGAAGAACTATGGAATTCGAAAAACTAAACTTGATAATGTTTTTGCTTTATTTTAATTGATTAACGTTTTCTAACATTCAATCGTCATTTACTCGAAAACTTTCCTATGTAAGAGGGCAAAATTTTAGTACTGTCTGATAGAGAATTAAACGATCTTTCAGAATCAAGGAAAAAAATATGGTGTTGCCATTTAAAAAAAATCAATGACGTCATTACTCGAAAACAAATGACATTTGAAAATCGCATTTTACGCTAAAATATGTAATTTTTAAATTAAAAATCGACCTGTTCGAGGATTTTTCCCAAAAAATAATTGTTTCGTTTTTATTGAATTTATTCCATACTTTTGGCGCAAACTGTATAAACAGTTAAGCCTTGTCCTCATGAACGCAAAATCCGCAGGTTTTGATTTAAATTATTAATGGCGGGAAAGTATCAACTTTTCGCGAATTTATTACTATTTTCATCATTATGTGGGATTAGTAAGTTTAACTTGAGCTTCTCACAATCTACCATGACAGTCAATGACAGTGTTATGATGAAAATGATAGAAAATATTGCACTTGATCAAATTGGCTAAAAGTTGAGACTTTTCCCGTCATTAAATAATTCGCACGAATTTTCGCGAATTTCGCATCTATGAAGGCAAAGTTTTAGACCACTGTGATCAGAACCAACACGGTTTTTGCTTAAAGTCGTAAATTACTGTGATAATAAATCACAGTGTTTTTTTTAATAAATCACACAATATATGGTAAATTTCTATCTAGTCAAATACGCTTTCCTGCAGAAATACAAAGCGAAGTCTCTGAATTACTTCAAAGTGCCCACAAGGGAGTGAAATTGCTAGTCTGTTATGCTATAACCTACTAAGAACCAGAACGCCGTTACACATTTTTACTTTTACTACCTGTTCACTTTGAGCAGTTTTTTTATATATAGTGATATAGAAAATTTAAGTGTGTCGCGTCAACTCGAGATCAGGGTGATTGAAGAGTATTTTTGCAAACTTCAGAAAGTGGTCATATGGTGGCAGCATTCGTCGGCCAGTAGGAGAGCGTTAGCAACATCGTGACGTCATTGCATACCCTGCTCTCTTTCCAACACATTGTTAGCTTATGAGATTTAGCATCCAGAAATTATTATACTTATTTAAATATGGGTTTATTCGTTGTCAAAGCTTGTTTGAAAAGATTTAGCAAAAAGTTACAGTGATTATCATCAGTAGGGGACTTCTTTGATATTAAACTAAACACAGCGTTGACTTTAACTTTTTACATTCCTGTAATACAATCATTTTATTTTTCTATAGTTATTTATATCGTTTTTCTTATTTTAATTATCTATCTTATCCTTATAAAACTTAGAGAAGTTCAACACTGTATTATTTAACAATAAAAATTTGTGACTACGAACAACATAGCAAATACCCGCGCACGGCAAACAAGAAGTAACACAAATGACTACTGCGTAAACCGCGAACGACAAAGATTTACTGTATTTCCATTTAATTGTCATCGGAGACATTTTACAAAGTTTCTTTTTTTTCTATATTCATGTACATTAAAAGACTATTCTATTGCTTTTTTATTGTTTTTTTTTCAAAACATTTCTGTCTTGATTGATCTCGTAAATGTATCATCTTTTTTGAGAATATACCTATAGCAACAGCTACGTTTTTAACTGTGACTATACTCGCGCCAATGGTTTGTTGTCATTATCTGGCGATGAAAAGTTTTTATAAAGATAAAAAATAATGTTTAAATTACTTCAAAAACGCACTGAAGTTGTTTTATGAAATTTAATAACTAAAATAAGCACCTAAGGACACTTTTCATGTGATTTCATGTGTAAATGGGTAGACCATAAAAGTAAATAGTATAAAAACACAATGTGTATTATTATTATTATGTCCTGTTGCATCCAATCACTTTTTCTATACACATAAATTATTGAAAAGCTTCATTAATTAGTAATACAATATGTATTATGACATTTACTACCTTCAACCCAATTTATTTAATTTCTTACGGCAACCGCAGACAATGTGAACAAACATAAATTTTCTTTTCAAATTATTCCGTTACTATTACTTCCTCCAGTCGCGTATCGCTTTTTTCAATGACATAATTGCCGTAAAATTGACTACATATCTATTAGTAACCATAGTAGAGAAACCTACAGCATATTTAATTTAATATTTTATTTATTTATTGAAGTAGTTCGACGATTTAAAATGCATGTATCGAAGTAAATCAAATCAACAGCGCGTTTTATACAGGGTGTAAATAACTAAAAAGCTTTCCAAACTTGTACATTTTCTGTATTTTCACGTGTAATATCACGGCGACTTTTCTTCTGCAAGGTGTCAATATTTCAAACACGTTGCGGTTTTTCTTGTCCACGGCTCTCACACGCTAGCTTCGCCCTATCGGTCTTTCGCAGTCTGAACAGTTTCACACTCCTCCCATATTAATTTCATATCTGCTAATTCTTAATTTTAATACGACAGTTTAGAATAAAACATCATAAATCAATCTACAGTCGATCAGAGCAAGTAAGACACACACATAAAGAACTTGACTTTGTAAACAGCGACGTTGAATTTGCCTCTGTGTATCGTACAGGAAAACGTGAGGAATATGCTAACGATATTATTAATTATTCAATAAATAAGCGCACTTTTTCAACATTGGCAAAAGTGGATATTCCGATTTAAATAGTTGTCACGAGATTTATTACTATTTCATAATAAAATTAGTGATTGTATTTTTTCAAACTGGAAGTTAACGTTGATAAGTACAAGGAAATAAAATATTACAACGGCATTGGACAACGTGCGTAAAATAAAAATAAAAATTAATTATTTGAAAGTTTGCTAAAATCGTCATAGTTAAAAAATGAATGTATTCACATAACAAAGTTTATCAATTGCAAATAATCCTGTATTTTTATTTTCTGATTTACCTATACATAAAGGTTATGAAAAAAGTTTCCAAAAAATATCCCTTCTGTCACTGTTTTTAGGGAATAAGTTGTTAATTATATATTTTCACCTTCTCACGAATGCATTTATTTGAAAAGTGTATAGGAAACTATTGCTGAACGTATCATGAGAAAATGTTGCTCAAATAATACATGAACAGAACACCTAGGTACATAATGTAGACAAAGATATGGATAAAAAAATGTATAATGTCTTAAGAGCACCGTCACCGTGTATTAGCAGAGAAGTCTTCAAGACAGTAAGATTTTAAATCCTTGATAGATACTGCTATCCAGTAATAACTAAACTATTTAAGGCCTCAAAAATACCGATAACTGTATATTACGTGATCATACTATGGTTAAATATTGCGATAATCAAAACAATGCGCATATCGGTATAGATAATTTTAAGTTTACCTTTCTCTTCTAAAAAAAATTAACACTTTTTTGACTGCAGCAAAACACTCATAAAGGATGAACTTAGGAAAGGTTTGTGTTTATTTTCTTACATTGGCTTTAAAATGTGAAAAATTAATTGTTGAAGTTTACGTAAAAAATCCATGAAAAGAACCACATAATAATTATTTTAAGTATAAAATCGCAACATTTTGGCGATAAAAATACTAACTACCTATATTGAACTTTCTAGGATCCAATAATGTATAATTCTTTTTCGTAACTTTAAAATTACATCGACATTCCACTATTTATTTTGGCTACAAATATGGCCACCTTAATGACACTTGCATAAAGTAGGTACTTAATTAGCTTGATAGGTAATACGTTTGCAAATAGTAAAATTATTATGCATTTCAACTGATAGAACGATAAATAGCGCGCCTAATTACTTACGAAACCTTCATATAAACATACGTCGACAAATGGACCCTAAGGGACATACATAGAGCCTTTTAAAGGGTCTGTCCTGATGATGATTTTTGTTAATATCGAAACGGTTTGCGATAAAGTAATGAAATTCTGAATATTTAATAAGCCTTTTATGCTAAATTTGGAAATGTATACGAAATTTAATAATTTTATTCAGAGACAACTAAAACAGGACCGGCTTAGGATGTTTTTATTTTAGCCCTAACTTTTTTGCTAGAATTTGTTTTTACAATTGGACCACAGAAATTCAAAATCTTATGCTTTCTACATTAAATAAATACTCTTGTTTCTCTTCGCTAAAATATACCGTTTTCAAGCAAAATGGAATTTAAATTGTAATATACATATTATGATACATGTTAAAAAATGACACATTATTTTGTTTGCAGAAGGGTTAGAAAAATTGACAAGATAGAATTAATTTAAAGAACTGTCGGCTTTGTCAATTTATTAGACACAATTATTATTATTACCTACATGTTTTAAATTTATTTTTGTCAGAAATACACCAGCTACATTTCTTATGCTCTTTAAATAATATTTGTTTATTAATTCTACGAAAATTACTCAACATTTCAGTAAAAATTAATGCAATCTTCCAATAGCAAAAAATAAGTGAATTCAAGACACAATCAACAAAATTACAGTTATATCACCAATTTAGATTCAAACCAAAGTTCACTTATATCAAAAGAAATCTTAAGCAATCCGTCCTTGGAAAAAATCTTCCTTGTGTTCTAAAAGATTATTATTGCTAAAGATATGGTACAGATATACTCTGAATCGTAAACATTTATTTTTTTTTTTCTAAGACTCCAACACAAACTTAATTTGTTTAGTATTTAGCAATATTAATCTACATAGTACGATCAAGGCCATTGAATTATTAAGTCAATTATGTTTATGTAATGTAATAAATAAAATACCAGTATATTTCTGATAAATGCACCCATAAGTATGTATCAATAGAGCAAGTGATAACAGAAGCTTTTTTTTAATAACATTTCAGTATAAGTTATACTAAACTACAGGGTGTTATTAAATAAATGTCCAGCACTTTACCAATGCAAGTATTCAAGAGCAAGCATTGTTTCCAACTTTTGACATACATATATTTTTTTACTACTGATATACAAGTTCGTACAACATAAATAGGTATTTTGAATTTATAGCTGGAAATATAATCCGATACGATGCAATAATTAGGTAATAATTTTATTAACCCCGTTACCTAGTGAAAAGGAGTACTGTTCAATGAATTTAACACACCTTGAACATGAACACTAATATAACCACATACTGAACTGTATTAGTCACGGCACCAAGAAGTGTAAAAACCCCTAAGTAATTAATTTATTTTTTTAACTAACCACCTTTTTCTCAAGGTTTAATATTGTTTTTTTCTTCCATAAATCCGGAAAAAAATACGCATTGTTGAAATTAACAATATAATAATGTTACGGTTATTATTACAGGGTCCTATTTAAAGTTTTATTTAATTATTATTAGGCACGCATGCGAATATATTGCACCCATCGTACACTAAAGATACAAGGTACAACTCATTATTTCATAACTCCATTCTGATTTAAAAAATTTAAACTTCTTAGTCTTTTACTATTTTGCTTTTTTATTTTTGTGAGAAGATCTCTAAAGTTTAAATCACCCATTTTTGTGTTATGAGTCATGGGATATTTCTCTTAAGTTGATTTTTAAAATTAGTTTTTTAAACAACAAAATATTCTTCACCACCATTCACTGCACCATTTTTGAGAAAACTGTTTAATATATTTGTTAAGCTTGGAAATCGTCGAGTGCAATAAACACTTTTTGTACGAGTTGCATACAATATTTTTTCTACGTTCATGCAAAGACCAAAAAATATTTTGTACTTCAGTTGATATTCAAAGAAAACTAATTTTATTTTTAATAGTTTTCATGTTCTACTAATTTCGTAATCCGGTATATAATAAATATGATTGAAAATAATATAAAATATGCAGTTGCTTAAAACGTAATACAGTCTCACAGAAAATAGACTAAATATGACGTCGATTTGAACATTTATATTTGTCATGATCACAAAACGCTGCAGTAGAATGACAGATGAGTGCAATAAAGAACCATTTTTTCCTCTAAATACAGTTTAATAAAGTTTTGTTTTAAATTTAATTTGGAAATATAAGCCAGAAAGCTACTAACAAGACATTACTAATTGTTTGAATTAATAATTTGCTAGAATTTATTTATTAATACAATTACAAGCAGATTTAAATCACATTATTTTTGCCAAAAAAAGATAGTCTTAAAGTATGGGACATTATTTACTGAACACCCTGTATATATATATAACAAAATACAAAAATAATCTATTCAAATCAAAATTCACAACAAATATGTTTATCATTAATTTACAGAGTTTGAAACAATGTTTAAAGTAAAACTTCTATTTCATTCGATTTTTTTAAATTGTAGTCAAATGAAACGTTTCCGTTCTGTTTAAGGGGTGGAACGATTTTGGACTTCACGGATCGAATCAAATTCCCACACCAAACATAGATGCCTTAGGATACAACGGTGTTATTCTAGACAAGTATTACACCCAACAGACATGCTCCCCGTCCAGAACAGCCCTACTAACGGGAAACTACCCTATAAGATCAGGTAAGATCGTGACAATAACTTCGCATTCACCTCATTAAAATTCAACTCCAAGGTTTACAAGGGACACCTTTACAAGCTGGCGAGAACAGATACATACCTCTCAACATGCCTATCCTCCCTGAAAGATTAAAGGAACTGGGGTACCGCACTCACATGGTTGGAAAATGGCACCTGGGCTTTGCCTACGAGAGGGTAACGCCAGTGGGAAGAGGTTTCGACTCGCATTTTGGATATTGGAACGGCTACGTTGGTTATTTTGATTACACGATTACATCCCCTGTACTAGCAGACAATGTTACGGTAAGAGAAATTCATATTTAAGCAATACCGAGATATAATATCTAAATGAATCTATTTTTTTAAGAGATATACCGGATTCGATTTGCACAAAAATTTCTCACCCCAATATCAGTACGCGGGACGATATGCCACCGAATTGTTCTCAAACATGTCTCTAGATATAATCGACAAACATAACACAGAAGAACCGTTATTTTTACTGGTCACACATCTAGCCGCGCATACAGGGAGGAATGGGGTGGAGTTGGGGGTGCCTGATATAAGGAGGACCAACCAGATTTACAGTTACATCAATGTCGAGCAGAGAAGAAGATATGCAGGTAATACAGCAGAGTGCGTTTAAGTGTTTTAAATGTTACCGCTCCAAGAAATGCATATTTACAAGTAGTGACGGTCAATTAACTAAAATGTCCAAAGTGAATAATTATAAATGACTCTTACTGTTCAAAATTTTGTACACCTACTGCTGTAAGCGAGACAACACATACAGGGTGTCCGGAAACTCCGTGCAGAAAATTTGGGGGGTGATGCTCGAAAAAATAATGTGTCAACTTCATATATCATTTTATTGATGATTTTATTGAAGTTATTTTTTTATTTGTTTTTTGACTGCAACTTTCTTAATACTGGAATGTTTTTTCATTTTGCACACATTACTTTTATACAGACGCAGTTTCAGGTAAAAAATTTATAAAATTGCAGTGCCCTAAAGAGCATGTACTAGGTGAAGAAATGATCGCCATGTGGTCAGTTTAGCAATATGAACTCGACACATTATCTTTTCGAGTAGTATACTGGGTTATTTCCTCCAGGATTAGTAAACTGTCAAATCATGTACATCATTATAATAATATAAAAATTAAAATATTACAAATAATTATCTTTCAGATATAGTTAATATTATGGATAACACGGTGGGGCAGATTGTCAACAAACTTGCGGAAAGAGACATGTTGCAAAATTCCATAATACTATTTTTCTCTGACAATGGGGCGCAATCCGTTGGATTATATCAAAATTATGGATCTTCTTGGCCTTTCAGAGGAGTAAGTAAGATCTGGTAAATAGGTAATTCTTTTTATTTTTATATTCATTTATAACAAACATTTTTCCGTCGTGATACATATTTTAAATGCGTATGTTTTAGTTAAAATTCACCCTATTTGAAGGCGGAGTACGAGGATCATGTGTCCTCTATAGTCCGCTGTTGGAAAAAAGAGGTTATATCAATAGACAGCTGATACATGTCAGTGACTGGCTTCCCACTTTGTATTATGCTGCCGGTAATGTTGAGCACGCCATTTTTAAATTAGTAACAATTCCAAAATTTTTTACTTTCAACAGGAGGTGACGTGAGTAATCTTGGTAACATCGATGGAATAAACCAATGGGAAGTCTTATCAAAGAATTTAACTACTACAAGAACTGAAATTTTACTTAATATCGATGAATTTGAAAACCAATCTGCAATATTAGGTTACGATGGTCAATACAAACTAGTTAATGGTGAGTATTTTCAATTACGCAAAATTGTATCACTTACGCAATTAATTTTAGGAACTTACCGAAATGGCTTGTACGATCAGTACTACGGAGAGACGGGCAGAGGTCCCGAAAATCCGCCTTACAATATTCAGCTGATCATAAACAGCTTGGCTAACCAGGCGATTCAAACTATACCCGATCAATCGGCGCTTTTCCCTCAAGATATATTCAACATGAGACGCCTGTTAGACGTTAGTTGGTGTAGAGACAGAAATTTTACTCCTAACTTTGTATGTAGAGGATTTTGTTTGTTCGATATCTACCGTGATCCTTGTGAAACGACCAATCTCGTAGACAATCCAGGACACAGAGACGTGTTTCAAAATTTGCAAACTAGACTAAGTGAATTTTATAGGCAACTCGTGCCGCAAACAAATCAACCAATCGATCCCAGATCCAATCCTAGACTAGCCAATAATACTTGGTGGAATTGGTTAGGTAAAGCGCCACCAAACGGTCCAATTTATGGATTTTTTATGAAAATAAAAAACCGAATTTGCCAAAGTTTAACGGCATTTTATATTATAAGGTTGTTACGTATTTGTTAATAAATATTTAAAAACATTATAACTGTTTTTTTTTTTACATAGAAACCTAATAATTTTCAATTGTTTAATAAACAACTTCAGTAACGCACTTGGTTTTAATTTACTCCAAAGATAACATGAACATTATATTATCTGTATAAAATATATAAATACCTGTCTGGCACGTCCATTGTATTCTATGTTATACTTATTCAAAACGTTTCTAGCTCGATAATCTGGAAGACTACCTGCATGCCATCCTCCTATGCCTGCGCTATCAACTTCCCACTGATCAGCTATTCCTCTGTCTTTCACTAAATGTTGGAAAACAGCATCAGCAATCGGAGAACGACAAATATTACCTGAAAACAATATTTGGCATTTATTTATTTTCAAATATACATACGTAGGATCTACCTAAACAGACAAACAATGCTTTCTGAACCATTGTTATTGCTTCACTGATTTGTATTACTAAATGTATAATAGATTGGAACTTATTTACATTGAAAATTGAAATACAAAAGCTTAATTTATCAACAAAATTAAATTATATTCTGAGAAATCTAGGGTTATGTTTAACGTCACCACCACAGAACACCTAGGTCCTACACAAAACTAAGAACTATAAAACAAAATAGAAAGCTCACCACAGACCACTAACAGCTAGACGACATACTCGAGTTTTTCTGTTCTTTTATTAATGATTCATGTATATATTTTAATCAATTATTGAAGGTTCAGATCAGCAGCACAGTATAGAAAGACCAGTAGGGACAGCTGCACTTTCGCGCCAAGCCATTTTCAGAATTCATTCATAACCATTTACGCACTCGTTTTGGTTTACGTTTCGTAGTATAACCGCTTGTGTGTCTTTTCGTTTTGTGATATTCAACTTCCTAACCTATTTGAGTTGCGTTCCAATTTTGGTTTTAAATTTTATTATTTTGTTATATCTCTAAAAAAATAATTATGAGAGCATCAGAAGAACCGGGTCAAAGTACAAAAAAGTGTAATATAGTAGGAGTTTATTGTGTAGTAGGAAGATTCAAAAACAATTATACTGGAAATTATACAGATATAGTTTTTTTACTCCCAAAAGACAACAGAAGGTAATTTTACAATCATTAATTATAGTTATAATAAATTAAGAACATAAAATATTCCTTATTATTTTCCGTGTATCGTTTTTTGTGGTAATGCATAAAGTTTGTAACGGAGGAATATTATTTTCAACCAGCATTACATACTTATTGCAATTTGCAAACAGTATTCCTTTCTTATTTTTTGTGTTTGTATAATTGATTGCATTTTATGATTGAAATTCATGTAACAAGTATTAAAATAAAGTTATTGTTGTTTTAGAGCGAATCAGTGGGCGGTTAAATGTAAGAGAGATCATTTGGTTAAAAACATATAATTTTCGAATATGTGCTCAGCATTTTTCACAAGAAATGTTCAAAGATACGAAAAGAAAACGACGGCAAATGCTTACAATATTTTCAGACGATATAGTGGCAGGTAAAAATATTTAACGTTTATTTTGAAATAGCTATCAGTATTTGAACATATAGAAATAGATATTTAGAACATTTTTGATTTTGTTTTGTTTTTTTCAGAATTATCACAGAAAAATGTGGAAATTTGAATGCAGTCTTGAGTTTGTCTTGAGAATTATTTTGGTAGCATCAAACAACAAGGAAGAAAATCTATCTCACCAACTTCTATATAATTTCAACATGCTTCGGGGATTTCATTTGTAAATTTGTGTGCGATTGACGTCAAGCAATGCACTGAAATGCCATGAGTCAATGCACATTATATAGGTACTTCCGATTAGAGAACCTAATTTAATTTCAGAATAGCTTCTGAAGAAGCGAACTTACATATGTCTCTTGAAAAGTCAAAAAACCTAAAGTGACAACACGGCAACCAACCCCGGAAATGTTCAACAAAGTTACTTTTGTTTATAAGTAAGAAATAATTGAGTATGTTCAATTTTAAATATGAATGTACACTCGCCATAGTTTTATGCCATTTTTCTGTTAATGAAATAAAATGTTTATATAAATTGTATTTTATTAAATGTCATAGTTCCAGGTGGGAACATCTCTGTTTTATTTATTGTCTTCAAAGTTTTTATACGCTTCTTAAATTATTAATAATAAACCTCAAGATATTTATTTTAAAAATTTTACGTAATACGAATAAAACTATATATTCGTAATTTATTAGCTCGAAGAATTTAAACTATCATGACAATTTATTTCACACATCTAGTGTTTTTTGCTAATTTAAACAATATGTAATTATAATTGGTTGTATTATTTTTAAAAATTACACGTATTTCACAAATTTGCATGTTTATACTTGTAGCAAAACCTATTTGAATTTCTGGTGACTCGAACAAATATATAAATCTAGAAAATGTACTTATATTTGCAGAAACTATAATAAAATTGGGTAAAAAAACTGCTGGTAATAACAATATTAATTACAAATAATGAATATATATGTAGTAGTAAATAAAAACAAAAAATGTAAAATAAGGTCACACCAACTTCTATTTATTTATTTCGTTATTTAAACTATTTACATTAAATTTACTGTTCATAGATAGCTTATAAAACCAATATCATTTACTATAAATTTTCAAAATCATATTACATTTTGAGTACCACAGTTACAATTTAAATTTTGACAGTCACAGGTTACAAAGTAAACACATCATAAACAATGGTGAAGAGAGCCTCACTTCCAAGTGGGAGTGATGCTATCTTCACTTCAAACAACAAGGTCAAAGAATTCGACTGGCGGATTTCATTCATAAATTCGTTAGCTGTCCCTACTGCTCTTTCTATACTGTGTCAGCAGTATGAATTGTTCTTTTATTAATTCATGTACGTATTTTTAATTACATTCAATATCTCCGGAACTAGAGCATCTACATCGACCTGGTATGCATAGAATAGTAGAATTATTGGTACACAATGCAGAACTGTTGTTATTTTCGCCAAAACTCTTTTTTCCAAAATTATGAAAATTGCTCTTATTAATTACATTCGATATCTCCGAAACTAGAGCATTACATCGACCTAGTTTGTATCGAATAGTATAATTATTGGTGCACAATGCAGAACTGTTGCTTTTTGCCAGATTTCCCTTTCTCAAAATCTTTGAAAAGTACTTATGTTAATCAAATTCGATATCACCGAAATTAAAGCATCTGGATTGATGCGATTTGTATGGAATAGTAGAATTATTCCAATGCTACAAAAAATTGCCGCTATTTTCATAAGAACAAATATTTTTGGAAATTATTTTACTTTGATTTTTAAACTTGTTATGTATTTACACCACATATAATATATATAAAAGTGCGTAATCTTACCTATGTTAAATCAATGATCAATGTATTTAATTCTCATAAAATTTAAAGTACCGGTTATCATCAAATAAGTAAAGCGAACCACGTAAACTATATAGCCGCCTGATCCATGACGCTTTGTTGCTCCGTCAAAAGGCTAATGGGATAATTTCATAAAGGCGCATTATGAAAAAATTATATTTAGCAAATACAAAGTTTGATACAAGTATATGTATTTATACCACAGAATATAAACCTTACTTATGTTGAATTTTCCAGTAGTTTTTAAATTTCGAAGTCGGTATTTATCAAATATTAATTAACTTTTGGGAGGGAGACACTCACTTCAAAACTAAAAACTGCTCTGTGCTGTGCATATTAGAAAAGCCAACTTCTTTTACACCTGCAGAATGGCTGCAGAAATAGTCCGCATTTGCAGTAAAAACTAACGTTTAGAAAGAGTTGCGCTATGTGAATAATACGCAGAAATGTCGTAGACATAATATATATTGAAAAACTACAAAAAAATAATTAATTTCAATAAAACATCTACACACCACTTTGACCTGATTAATTTCGAAACTTTTTCGTCTCCTTTTTTTTCTCGACGTTTGGCCTTGATTCTGAGATATTTAAAGAAATTGGTGACAGTGTAGCGCACCAGCCGCGTAAATTTCATTTAACGTTATAGCAACCCATGAAAACAAAACTCAGTGATTTGTGTAAACTGACGTTTTGGGTGCCGCGATAGCCGAGGTGGCTGGGAGACGGCTGCTCGTGGGACCAGTCTGGATCGGCTATGTCGGTGTGGGTTCGAATCCCACTGTAGTACCATGGATGTTTGTGCTCTTCGAGAGATGCACAATAAGTCTATAAGCTGAGATGCTTCCGGGGACACTGTCGGACGGCTCTCAAAAACAAAAACATGCGTTTGTGAAAATCATTCTCAAAAGTATTATTTAAAGAGTGTTCTTAGTGTTAAGAAAAAATGCCAATAACCTCAAACATAAATTTAGTAACAACTACTTATTACAAGATTTACAACAAACTTATCAACTACTAAAAAAATTATAATAATTGTTCAAAGTTCATTCCTCCAGCTTCAATACATTTTTGGCATCGACGAACTAGTGTATTAACTGCAGCTGCTATTTGCACATGATTGTTTTTTATGTCATCACAAGCATGTCTTATCCTTTGGATCCTCACGGGTTAATTTAAAAAATTAAAAGTCTAATATACTACATAATAAAGATAGGAAAAATTGTTTTTAGTTGAAAATAAATTACAAAAATGTATAGGTAACTATGCTAAAAAATACAAAGTTAAATGTGCAAATGTAATTAATTATCTATCTATAGGTATAGAATACCACAACAAAAAACCACACACAATGCAAACATGAACACAATTTTACCAAATGAAGAAAAATAAGTTTTCTGTTAAAATCTTTACTAAGTAAAAGCATATAGCTAATTCTCAAAAAGCAACCATTCAAAATGAATTTCACGATCAGGAAAAAACAAGTAAAGTAATTGGAAAATGTTTATCTTGGCTAATATAACTCAGATGAGCAAATAATTATTATAATAATTCAGAAACAATTCCGGTGTGGAAAGAATTAGTTATATGCTGGTACTTAGTAAAGATTTTAACAAAAAATTTATTTTTCTTCATTTGGTAAAATTGTGTTCATGTTTGCATTGTTGTGGTATTCTATATAGATAATTAATTATATTTAAAAATTTAACTTTCCATCTTTTTAGCATAGCATAACTATTTTTTCTATCTTTATTAGGTAGTGCATTATATTGTTAATTTTTCAAATTATATGTTTTATTTTTTTGTAATTTGTTTGCTAAAATATATTGTAGAAATCTGTGTCTTTTAGTCCTGATGAAACAATAAGGTGTCGATTTAGTTTTATGTATCCAAAACAAACCGATAAGTTGGGAACAACTGCAGCCAATTACGTAATGTTGGAATTTTACGTCTAGCCTCCCCTGTATGCTGAGATCTGCTCTCACTACTTTGATAGCGTAATATAACAATTTTGACATTTTAGAAAATTTATAAAATAGTTCAGAGCTCTGTTCATTATTTGGATATAATAAAGAAATTAGAAGCGAATTTAGTTGTTTAAATCACAACCAACCTAAATAGAATCAAAACACGTAACAACTAGTTTTATTCCTTTCGTCTGTCATCAGTTTAAGTAGTAAGAATATTTTTTTTGCCGTCTGCAAAATATTTTATAATTTTAAGGATTATTATTTTTGAAAATGAATTTTCATTCCATAATAAATAATATGTTTTCTTATGAAATTTTTGTGTTTTAAAGTTATGAGTGAATACTAACAAGATCGAGGAATACAAATTTCTATTTTTTCATCATTTCAAAGTTAGGGTCTAATCAGACCCCATATCACTTGGGCGATGAACCATAAAATTTTCACCCGGATTAAAAAAACTGAATATATTTTATACATACTACCAAAACTAATTTCTGAAAGCATTTATTTGATTAAGGACTTTAGGTGAATCTTTTTGCCTCTAGCCCCTTCAAAAAAAAGAAATACGCCATATCAATAGGCACTTACCAGTTTCTAGCAGTCGTTGCTGCTGGTCTCTTCTCGGTTTAGCTGCATCCCATCACATATCTGTAAATAAAATATTCCTAAGATACATTTTTCCGAAGAAATTATATATACTTATATTAGACAAACTCAAAAGCAGAAGTTTGCAAGTGCAATTAAAAATGACAATATATTTACACCACATACCTACTCAACAGAGAATACCTTCTAGGTAAGTATATATATATGTTGAATTTTCTATTACAGTTTTCAAATTTTTAAAAGTATTTTATCAAATGAATAACTTTTTTGGAAGAAAATATTCAATCAAAACTAAAAACTATACTAACTGTGCTTGCTTACTGGAAAAATAAGTAGGTGAAAAAGAAGCAAAAGAAACTTATTTTCCCGTCTTCCCTCCGCAGAGCTAAAATGGACTAGTCCACATACGAAATTCAACAATCGTCGCCGACTGTGTATGCACAGTATCTATGGTTACCAAATCGTAGTACCCGCCCTTATGACGATTTGATTTTTTGTTTAAATATGTAAAAACATACATTTGGTAAAAAAATTCCGGATAAATTATATACTAGCCAAAATCAGGATAAGAACTTAGGAAGCACAAATGCCTACAAAGTATAATATACCTACTTGAAATTCTTGATAGCAGAATATATGTTAAATTTTCCATTAGTTCTCAATATTGAAGATAGTTTATTTATTAAATTAACTTTTGGGAAGGAAATACTCACAATTAAATCTGAAAAGTACTCTAATCTGCAGCTTATTCTTAACCCTGTAGCGCATAACGCAGTTTTTGCGTACCAAACTATGATATTTTTTGTAAAAACTTACGGTTCGAAAAAAAACTGTACTGTGAATAAAACAGAAAATATGATCAACAAACTTACTTGAATTGGAATCAAATATCGGCATAATTATAATCACTAAAAATCGGCAAAGAAGCGTTGTACAGGCACCCATTTTCTTCTGTTACTTGACTGAAACAGCGGACACATAATATTTTTTGTGGCGGAAACCATAGATTAAATACAGAAACAGCACAACGAAACGCGAATCCAACAAGAATTTAATACGCGCCTCGCTTATTTGCAATTGTTTTTACAAATCGCGTCGCCTTGATAGCACGGCTCCTACGATTTAGCAGACGATGGCGTAAAACAACTATGACCATAATATTTTTTCTAACCAAAAATAAAATTTATAACAACCAACGTATTTAATTTTCGTAAAACTGAAAAGATACTATGAATGGAGTTTTGGTGGACGGCAATGTTTAACAAAAAATTAATATAAATGGCATAATACTTTACTGACATATTTCTGTTTCGAGGAAAAAGACAATTCAAAATAATAAGGAGAAACTTATTTTGGTAACAGAGGACAGTTAGTCATTTTGTTGCAATTTTCTTTTTAGTTTTCCAACATGTAAATAACTGCCAAATCATTGTAGTTAATTCTAAAACAGCCAAAAATAAGTTCATTTCGCATATAGTTCAGAAAAAAACGTATTTCAATAGATTAATAGAATAATTTGAAAGGAAAATATCAATAGCTATTGTGTATGTTTGGTTGCGGACAACCAGTAAGGCGAGGGGAACATTCCAGTGGAGACGTAAGGGACAAGGAATTTCAGCGCGGACTTGATCAGCTGGTAGACTGTTCTCTAGAACGATTCAAATACAGAACGAAAACAAGCCTTAAGATTCAAACCGCTTTGGGAAAAAAAACATTGTCATCTAGAATTGTAGAGTCCATGAGAATCAGCGCCTTCCACATTTATATTTTATTTATAAAGAAAAAGAAATGCAAAAACTTAAATGATTTGCAATTAACGTTAGATGTATTTTTTTATAATTTCATGTAAATTTATTCCGAGTTAAAAAAACGTGAATATGAATTGATCACATACTTTTACAAGCCGATTAATAAATATTTCGTTCGTGCGTCAAAAATCAATGCAATGTATAAACGTTTAAATTAAATCAATAAATAATTAAAAGACAAAAATACTCTGTTTTAATAAGTTACTTAAATAATGCTATTATAGCTGCAAGAGCACGAAAAAGAAATTATAAAAAATTTATTGACGTTATAGATGGTCTACTGATACACCGCGTACTTAGTGAACTATCGTCGAATCGATTGTTTTGTTTCACAACAAGCAAAAAGAATCTAGGGTTCGTTTCACAATATTATTAAACAGTAATTGTTAAATTTCGGTGATTTGTAATTATAATGAAGTTCCAATATAAGGAAGAACATCCATTTGAAAAAAGGAAATCCGAAGGAGAAAAAATCAGAAGGAAATATCCTGACAGGGTACCTGTAAGTAGATCGAAATTTTGCATAACAAAGACATCGATTTTGATAGAAATCATATGGAGCAAAAAAATAATTTCAAATTAACATTTTATATTTGTACAGAATTGTGCGAAGTTATTCTAACAAGAATTTTTGTAATATAATGACGTATTTTTGTTTGGCAAGCATTTGTTTTCTTTACGTCGTAAAAATGGCGATTGAAGGTCATCTGATTATTATTGAATATATATTTTTTATGGACAATGATATTGAAACATATTTTTCGATTTCATTTAGGTAATTGTTGAAAAGGCACCGAAAGCTCGCATTGGAGATGTTGACAAGAAAAAGTATTTGGTCCCATCTGATTTGACAGTGGGACAATTTTATTTTTTGATTAGGAAGAGGATCCACTTGAGGCCCGAAGATGCATTATTTTTCTTCGTAAATAATGTCATTCCACCCTCATCCGCAACAATGGGATCTTTATATCAGGTACAGTGATTTGTGTTGTTAATTTTTGATAAGATAGACTATGATATAAATCTCGACACATTATGCCAATGTTTTTATAGTAAATAATTTCTTAAGGATTTGTCATAGCAGATTTTATTTATTTTAACACGAAATTTGATGCTTTTTGCAAAAAATATTTCAAATGGATTGTGCGCAAGTTTTTAGATAACAAAACAATTCCCAGGCTGATTTTTGTGTCATATATATGAAAAGCAGTTTTGTCAGTTAAGTGCAATAAAAAATTTAGCTTAGATAACACACATTGTTCAAAATAATAGGTTTCTACTCTCAACTGTGACTCATCTCTATCGTTATTTGTTAATTGGTTATTTGGAAGACCACAGGTAAATTTCTGGCCTGTATCATTTTATTAATTCCAGCTATTGCAGTGATTCATTCATGGCATGTTTTACATATTTTTTTAAAGCACTGTTAGCTCAAAAACAAAAATATTAAACTGATCATCTTGACATTGCCAACAAACAGCAGTGAGTTTAATAATTGACGGTAAAAATAGACATTTTGAAGGACGGATAATTATTGTTAGTTTGCATAAAAATAGGGATCAGTTTTGGATAGGTAATAATTTTTATATAATATTGTGCAAGATGTACGACAAACTTTATTATGCATATTAATTTGAATAATCAGTTGATGATTCATACAATACTTGAAAAGTAAAAATATCTAATTTGATTCTATTTACTATGTGACTAATGAAATAATTTTGTAGATAAAAATGGGTAATACAGTGGATGTTAAAATTTATTTTATTTAATTCATATGAAAAGAAGGGGGTATTTCCAATGAATTTCAAACAATATCAGTTCTGAACAAATTGTTTTTAACCTTCGTATACTTGCGGCAAGAATTCAGATGTCTTACGTTACGTAATGTAATTAAAAATAAAGGGGAGACTCTTTGACGTTTAGGAAATAACTTGATTATCATTTTTGAGGGGGAGTAACTTCCTTTATGGCAACATTGACATACCTACTGGCCAAAAACTTAGGCTTCATAATTAGACATTTGTAGTTTACTAGATACTGCTTCTTAGACATTCTGGTCACTGTTGTATTTTCTTGATATTCATAATAGCAAAAACATCTAAATGATTTTGTTTCTCAAAGCATGTACAGTCACTACAACATAAAGGTTTCCAGCCTAACGGGTATATTATTTTTAACAGGAATTGTGCGAGGCATCGATCATTATTATTTCTTACATTTACTTTCTTATTATAACTAACAATTTACCTTTTTTTAATGCTTCCAATGTTCTGACATTTCTAACAACCTACAAGTGTCAAAAGTTGTAGGCAACATCAGCAATTTGATAGATCTTTTTCCTATATATTCAATGTTCATACATTGGTATATAAAAGTCAACAAACCTAAGCAATACACCTTCATTAATTTCATTTCATGTATCACTTTAAGCAGTGTAACTATTTACAGTCTGTTCAAACAAGAAAGTACAATTGAATAAACATTACCAGACAGAGATTTGCAGGATTTTTTGGAATAAACTTAGATAATTTATAATCTGCCTGAAAAACATGTTTTCTTTAATTCCGTGAACTACTGGGTGTGTTGACGTTCCCAGTATATTTCCCATTGCATTTAAATAGACATACATGGTCTTGGCATCTGTATATTGCACAGATTGTATGGTACTTGCTACATCTACATTATTATGTCACTGATTGCATCAGATATTCATTAGGTTTAGAGCTCTTAATTGTAAATTTTTGGAAACAGCAATTGCTAAGTCTTTTCCAGTTTTTGTCCCATAATTAGCAGCATCTTTAAGCAAGTTAGAAAATCTTTTATTAGATTCTTACTGGAAAAATGAGATTTTCACCTAATTCATTACGTAGGAGATAGATAGTGGGCGTAATAACTTGCTCTACGTAAATTTAACTGGTCATATTCTGTGGTACGCGAATTAATATCAGTAACCAGCCCAGTTCTGGTTTCGTCTGTAAATAAGACCCACTGCCACTGGCGTAAAAGCGAACCCCTATGCTCTCGCGCCCACTGGAGACGGACAGCACAATAATAATAATAATAATACTCATTTATTGCCCACCAGATACAAGATCCAATTACGGGACAAATACATAATATAACTACAAGAATTTTTAGCGAAATATAAACGAAAAAATTTCCAGTGCATTTACAGTAAGAATCACAAAACTATTAAATGTAGCAAAAAAAATAAAAAGACGGAATTAAGAAATGAGACTACAAATCTATAAAATATAAGAAAAAAAAAATAGAAACACTTCATTTACATTAAGAATCACAAAACTATTAAATGTAACAAAAAAAAAAAAAGATGCAATTAAGAAATGAGATTCTACAAATCTATAAAATATAAGAAAAAGAGAATAGAAACTAGAATGCTAAATACAAAAAACATGTATATATTAAGACAGATGTTGTTTAACATTTACAGAATGAATGTCACAAAACATACCAATTTTATTTAAATTACTACACATGACATACAGTGGAGAGCGCAGCATTATATTGGTTCTAACTAATGGTAACACAAAATGAGCAACCCGTCTTGCAGAATGTTGCAGAACATGAAAATTTAATGTGTGCAATAGATCACAACAGTCAAGTTCATTATGTAAAATTTTGTAAATCAGTCTACAACTAGAAATGACACGTCTAACTTCTAATAATGTAACATCAAAGGTATTCAATAATACATCATGACTAAATCCTCTTTCTGGATACGAACCATACTCTTTAAAATAAAGAAATTTCAAGAATTTTCTTTGTATACTCTCAATAGTTGCAATATGACACCTATAAAACGGGAACCATACTATCGAAGCATATGCAATTTTAGATCTAATGTAGGAGTAATAGAGAACCTTAAAACTTTGTGCATTACGAACATTTTTACAATTTCTAATTGAGAACCCTAACATCTTTAACGCTGCTGATACGATTAAGGAAATATGTCCATTAAACGACCATTTGCTATCAAAAGTTATGCCCAAATCCCTATTACTATTACAACGAGATAACACTGACGAATTTCAGGTTTATTCAAATTCAATAAACTGTTTCTTCAAAGAAATACTCATAATTTTACACTTGCTAGCATTTAAGTATAATTTATTAATGGTACACCAAGTCTCAATTTTATTAAGCTGACCTTGAATAAATTCACAGTCATTCCACACTGATTCCACGCTCTGATATATTTTCAAGTCATCTGCAAATAAAGCAAATTTGCAGTCTATTATACTACTAATATCATCTATAAATAATAATAACAGTAAGGGCCCAAAATTGGCTCCCTGGGGAACACCTGAAGTTAACGAGAATATTTGCGAGTTATAACCGTTGTAAGATACAAACTGAGATCGGCTGGAAAGATAGTTTTTTTACTAATTTTATAAGGGAGTCACTAAAACCATACTTCAGTAATTTTGACAGCAATATTCCGTGGTCTATACGGTCAAAGGCTTTACAGAAATCTGTGTAGACTACATCAACCTGTCCCTGACAATCTTCTACCTGGGCTACATACTGAGAAAACATAATCAAGTTAGTAACAGTCGAACGGCCTTCCACAAATCCATGCTAGTAAGGAGAAATCAAGTGACTCACTGAATTATAGATACAATTGTAGATACATATCTCTAATACTTTTGCAAAATTACTCCCTTGGTAGTAGAGCGGGGACCTGTAAGGGTCTTCTAGCACATAAATTTGTGCATTGTGGAGTCGCCTTCGAATAATAGGTGTCGATATAACAGCAAAATGTACCTTGGAAGTGGACCCTGAGAGCTGAAGCTGAAGATGTGTGGTGTCTACGGGCATATTGCACCAAATACCGATTCTCCCTGTCATTAGATACTCAAGGACGTCTCTTTTCCACTGTATCAAATTCTTCATATCTGTGTACTATTCGTTCAACAGATGATCTAGAAATGCCCAACACGTTCGATATCTGATGATTAGAATGTCTTGTATCATGTAAAGCAGTCATTCTTGCTCGGGCAAACGCATAAATTTCACGCCCTGGCATTATAATGTACAAAAATTCAAAGGAACACTTGGCTGAATACACTGCCAAACTGACCAGATTTGTAAAAACATTGGTAGTAAAGTAAAGGTTCATGGTCTGCAATTTTTTATTGTCTTTTGTGTTCCCTAAGTACATGTGCTTTTTTACCAGATTAACAAAAACCACTAGGTTTAATCGAATGATTTTATATACAGGGGGTCCCAGACTTTTGATGTGTGTATTTGTCTTTATCATTCAGCCCTATCATTGGACTTTGTTGGCCCCTATAATTATATAAATAAATAAAATATATAATATTTTTAAAGTGCCATAAACTTAAATTAACACAGCATTAAAATAATTGTCAAATTTTAGCGCATTTTATTTAAAAACAATTTAAGGTTTAGACGTGTTTTTGGTTAAAGAAATTATGGAACGATCAATTTTTGTTTCAGGAACATCACGAGGAAGACTTCTTTTTGTATATTGCCTATTCCGATGAAAATGTGTATGGAGCCGATAAATTGTAAAGTAATAACTTAGCATGATTATTACCTTAATGTAACAATTCAATACACAGAAATAATTTTCAGTTGTTTTTTTTTATGATTTGTGTATATTTTAAGTGATAACTACATATGACGTTAAAACTGTTTAGTTTTGGGTTTCAATAAGGTTACTTTCATAAATAATGTATGTGCACATATAAGTGATAAGCTAAAGTTAGTTTTATTAACGGTTTTTAAGCTTGCATCAAAGATGTTGCTTTAATTTTTGATGGAATCGTTTAAAAACGAATTAGCAATTAGATGTAAAAAAGTATTTAATGTGATAAAAAATATATAACTAAAAAATCCAATCGGCCTGATTTTTTTTTTACCCCAACCTTAATTGCAAAATTAATGTTATAATAATGTTAATAGAACATTTTTTATTGATTGTAAAACCATTAAAATTGTGTATAATTTTGTTTCAAAATGTTTTGCAATAGTTAGATTTGATAAAAAAAATAATTGTTAGAAATGTTAGTCTATCATTTTTTTTAAACTTCGCATTCAAACAAATTATTGTTATTCGTGTAAATTATACCACTAGTCTTGCATAAATTTTGTCTGTGTCTGTAATATAAATTCATTACATCATGTTTTCAACAAATTTAATCAAATGTGGCATTAGATACTGATTTTGGAAGATAATCGCTCTATTAGAAAAGTTGTAAAAATTTATTACCAAAATGATTATATAATTTTCAGTCGCAATTTTCTTTGTACCTTTAACTCTTACAAAGCTTAAAGTTTCTGACCTACAAATAAGGGCTAAAAATTACTGAAAATTAAATTTTTCAAAAAATTTAAAATTTCTGACAGTTTTAACAATTTATAAATACCAAATAACTGTCATTAAAATTTCTGTATGTCGTATTTAAATATTTTATTATGAATACCGCCTACATTTTTGAGTTTTCTTTTCTCAAAATTTTGAGATTCTTAAAATAAAATAATTTTCACGTGTGGCGCTAATACGCCGTCCCTACTAAACTGCTCTATCTAATATTTTATTTAAAGGAAAGCGATCTTCAAACGATTTTTTTAATTTTGGGCTAGCATCAGAAAAAAACAAAATATCCGGTAGCATTGACTGGTCGGTAGATTTACAGGATGCCAAATACGAGTTGGCTACCCGTGTTTAAAACTACTTAAATTACAATAGGTCAAAAGCGCTTCCGTGGTAGGTTAAATGAACAGGCCTAACCTAAAAATTTTAGAAAAATAAAAATTTCAAGCTTGTCTAGAGTTCAAACGTAAATTAAAATTCGAATTATTCTTACACTACGAATATTTTCTATTCTAATAATAATTTTAATGAACATATTCTCCCTTTACACTTATTGTAAAAACTTGTATTATATACCAAAATAAAACTTTAATCACAACAAAAAACACTTAAATTAAATACTTACCTTTAAAATAATTATGATACAACCATAGATTACTTGCCTCTTAGCACAGTTTACTGTGCTTCATAGATTTGTGTTAGTTAAAAATGAAAAATGGTAATAAAGTAATGACATTTCTAATCAATTTTGCTTTTACTGGAAAGTTTGATCAATAAAATTTTAAAATCCATTTGAAATCCTCGTTTAATCACATTAAGAATGGATATTCAAGCAGATAACTCAAAAAATGTTGTAATTAAGCCTTCTGTTAAATTAAAATCAAGTCCTGAAACTTCTCAGATCTCTATTCAAGAGTTTTTAAACTTTTTAAAAACCGCCTACCAGGTAGGTACCCATTATTACAATTATTCGTGTGTTATTTTTCCAAATTCTAGGTGCAAGACAGCGTAGAAGGTATTTTGATGTCAGGCGGCATGTCTGAAGCAGTAAAATGGCTCAAACGCAAAGAGAATCAGATGTGTCTGAGGAGCATCTGCTGTCAGACATCGGACACTATTACAAACGCAAATAAAGGATCTGGAGATGATAAAAAAGGTGCAACTTTCTATTAATAAATCATTGCAGTTAACTACAGAAGTGGATATTATACTTGTAATGTATTTTATGTAATATTTTAGATGTAAATAAAAAAAGAAGCGCTTTAAATGTTTCCGATGCAGACCCTTTGAAAAAGAAATTAAATGAAGTACTATCGGAGGGCCTACTAGACTCTGTCTTACCGTATTTAGTTCAAAATGCAACGTCAGTGAAGAAATCTTTAGCGAAGTTACATGGTAAAAGAAGAATTAAAAGCCAAGTATTATATATATTTAGGAATTATTTTTGTAGATAAGTCTAATAGTAATCCAATACTGAACGCTTTAAATGAGAAGCCTATAGCAAGACGTGCGAGCGATAGTTCTATTAAACCAATAATAACTAAAACAGAGTAAGTGTGTATATCGATACTGATATTAATCTTTTGATTTTAATCTAAAATGCCCTACACATGTAACGATTTATCGTTAGTCCTTGAATCGAAAACGGTGCATCAGGAGGAAAAATCCAAGAGACAGTTTTTAAGCAGAATTAACTTGACTCGCGATACCAATCTGTCCATTGTGAAATCAGTGATGTTGTTTGCTAAAAATGAGTATTTAATGGCACTAACGCCACTGATGCTAGTATATTACAAGAGAAATTTATACACGTAAAAGTAGCCCTTCACTGTACACTGTTGTGTATAAAATCTCATCTCAATATATCATTTGCTTTTCGAAAAATGAAGACTAGTATTTAAGAAAATTTTAAACATCCTGTATCTCGAAAACGAGGCATTTTGGAACCCATGTTTATATAGACTATTTTTCTTATTTTTAAACATAGAACCTGTCCCTAGATTTTCTTAACATCATTCTCTAACACCTTGTGTGTGGAGAAAATTGTTGTACTACAACCATGCAATTTTTTCTGCGAACTGCCGTTCAACATGTAGTACAATAAGTCGTTATATGTGTAGGGCGATTAAAATGTAAGGATATTACGCATATTTCATCATATAAGAAAGTCGTTTAACACATTTAGCTCCGAGGTAGAAATACATGTGTGCGACGAAGTTAAAAACATGAAGAGAACATTTGTCTGCAATCAGAAGTTGCTGATAGAAAAAATGGGGTATTTTGCAGAAGTAACGCTAGGTACTTGACTTATTCGTTTTACGTATTGAATATGTAATTTCTCTTTACGACAGGTCAAAGACTAGAAGACATGGACATTTCGGTACATTGCGACATTGGCATTTTCGAATGGTTGATGCAATGGGTGAAAAAAGATCCACTTATGGAAGACGATTGGCCGGAATTGGACCCACAGTGTGTCATTCCTATCCTCGTCTCGGCAGCTTTCCTACAGATGGAACCGCTGCTCAACGATTGCTTGCTATTCTGTCACCGACATATGAACGAGATACTGAGAACCACCAGCAATTTGTCCTGTTTGAACGATTCCGTTCTCACAAGGTAAACTGATATTTTATAGTAACTGATACATTTTTCCAGATTTTTAGATTAGCCGCTATGTATACTAACGTGGAAGTAGAGTCGATCAAAGATCGTAAGGATAAAGTTCAATCCCGGCTTTTCTCAAAGCTAATACAGTCCCTGGCAGAACCGGAACCGGAAAGTGTGAGGGGCCACTGGTGCTCCTTAGCGAGAATTTTTAGGTGCGAGAAATGCGAACAGCTCATAACTCCCACTGTGTCGACTAAAATACCCTGCGTACCATCCTCCATGAGGCTGCAACCGGATGGATCCGTTATTAGTTTACATATAAGGTACACGACGATGACGACCAATTGAAAATATTTCATATACGTTTTTCATCTAGAGACTCTTCTTGGGATATAAACGAATACATAATCAAACTCCACAAAACCCTGAAAACGTGGCGGAAGGTCTACTGGAGACTGTGGGGGGACACGCACTTCTTGTACTGCAGTATATGCAAACGCTATTTCCCTTCGAATCAAATAGGGTGGTGCCGATACCATCCCGATACACCCCAGTTCTTCACGTTAGATGCGCAGAAGGCCCCTCTGCCTATTGGAAGGTATCCCTGTTGCGGGGAGAGGGCTTACAGGTTCCAGTTGTTGGAAAGTTTCACTGGGTGCCAATTTCGACAGCATATGGTTAGTAGAGGTCATAGCTCGTACAGAAATTGACTGATTTGCTTAACGGTATCAGTTGCTTTTGTTATCCTGTTACTAACAAATATATATGTTTGGTTCGTTAAGGTTTGCACTCAAGACGTTAGAGATTCTGCAGTATTCACAATGTTAGAAGCTTACCGACACGTCATAGAAGAAGAGCCTCCACAATTACTATTTCCAGAACGATTAACCAGATTGGTAGCTAGAGGTAAGCTTTGCATTTTATTATTTTTTAATACTGCTACTAGTAAATACTGCTATCAAATTAGTTAGTTAGTCTCTTTTTATTTCTGGACTGTGTATATCCGTATACCTATTTCTATATATTTTATATTTTTTTATGTTTTTCCCCTGTGTAAGTTTTATCCCATTCAGCAGGCATAACTAAATAAATACACAGTGTTTCTGATATAACTGTATTCCTTCAAAATGGTAATACGTTAACTACCTCTAAGTACAAAAAAAAATCAGAAATTTAGCTGAATAAAAAACGGGGTAAAACCCTCTTTTTCTCTAGAAAATCAGTGCGAATAACAAACATCGTCCAAGATGTCTTAGACCGCTTATACCATACGGTCATTTATTACAGTATTTCAAAATGTAGAAGCAACGAAAATTAACATTTTTATTAATTATAATACCTGATGAGTTAATTTGGTTAGCTGCAGTATTTTGCATTCGTTATTCGTTCTTTCGTTCCAAACTATCAAAACTACATTTTCACTCTTTACACGTGTACAGTTATATTAACATTTATTTTAAGAAAACCAAACTGGCAAACTATATTATAGGAAAATGTCTGTAACTGACACAAATTCCAATGTTTAATAATTATAAAACGTTTAAAATAAAAAAAGCATTAAAAACTGAAGGAGAACACAAAATAATCACAATGTAAATACAGGATCTCATTTATTGAAATCAATTTTTAGTCACAATTATTATGACATAGTAACTTAAGTTTGGTGTGTGTAGTACAGCAAAGGTACGGATGTGTCTTACGCTATTTTATTTCGTAATGCCTTATTCAAATTAATAATTAGCAGATATGGTATAGATGTATGGAGGGTGCCAATATAATTTAAATATTTGTCATTTGTATGTGAATCGTTCGCCTAAAAACAACTCGAATACTAGAATAGTGAAGAATGCTGTAGAAAGTCTATGAGACACCAGTAGAATAAACCCAGTATACGGTAGTGAAACATGTGTTACCTAATATTGATTTTTGGTAAGTACAGGGTGATCACGTGAAAATTGCCCCCCCTCCCTTTTTAATGAGTTTAAATAAAGATTTTTTTTGTGTCTTTCAAATTTCAGGTGTACTAGTTTCAAAACTGAATATCTTGTTTTGACAATTTTTTTATCGTGAAATTTTATGTTTATTAAAATTTTTTCAAATTTTAAAAATTTTAGTCCCTATCCTATCTATGACAGTTAAATTGTCATATCCTTCTGTACTTATCACAGAAGACGTACATTTGTATTTTATTTTTTATAAATTTTTCATATCTTATCGAAAATGAAATATTTCGAAAATGGAACAAATTGCATGAAAATATTTTTTTCTTCTAAATACCTAGATAATATTAAAATTTTATTAAGTCGAAGTTTATTGCTCCACGTTAGTTTGTAACATCCTGTAGAAATGTCATTTTACGTTCTCTTTGCTATTTTGAAACATTATATTGAAGGTACAAGAAAAACAAAAGTTTGTGAAAAAAGTAGGTATTAAATTAATTAATTACAATACAATATATAAATTATATACAAAGCTTTACATAATAATTAAAATATATACAAGTTTTTAAATATTGTTGGAGGTAAATTAAATATTTTCTGGATACAAGGTGTCCGAAACCTAAACCAATAAACGGAGACAGCAAACTAGGGATGATTTCATATTGGTTTGACATAAATCGTCTCTTCCAAAAATGCTTTCTAAGGGAGGATCAAACTAGGTTATGTGTTAAATCTTATACAGCCAGCCTTTTGATGCAAAAATGATCTTTTAATTGTCACATTTGAAACGGCCAGCTGATATTTTTAATTATATTTTTTCTTCTTCGACTTTTTGGTATTTCTAATATCAAAATCGAAAATTATAGATTAAAAACGTATTCTTGTCATGAGTGACTAGTGTACCATATACGAGAAAAATCTATTTGAAATGGCCCTACTTCCCTTACGATGCATTTTTGGATAAAACCATTTATGTCCAATCGGTATTGTCACGGAATTTGCCCCACTCACACCCAAACCGACGACTGTGGTACCGCAAATTACTAAGATTGCCCCGATCGCCCCTACACGATTCTGTTAAACAAACAAAATGCCGTGGATCGAGACGGGACTAGAAAATTTGAGAAACGACGAGAAGCGTTCGAGAGATGCTAGAAAATAGATCTAGAGATGCTAGAATATAACTGGAATATTCGTTGGGTCTATAAAAGAAAAATAAACGGCCGATTAAGTTAGTCTTGTATAAGTCTTGTATTACAGTGTTGAATTGAAGTGTTTAGTTGGAGATATCAAAGTGATTTAGATAGCGATTAATTAAATAAGTGTTTAGTTGAGTTCTAATTAGTGTTCAGTAGTGTACTGAGTATAGTTAATAAAGAAGTAGTTAATTAACGGTTTGTTTTTCTGGCAGTAGTAAAATTCGGATTGGGAAATCCGTGACAATTTGGTGTCGGAAGTGGATTTAACTGGAAGTTTTAAAGAGCTTTCTGGAACCCTGTCCACAAAGTAGGATTTAACTGAAAGTTTGAGGAGCTTTCTGGAACCCTGTGCGTGAGTGGGTTTAAGTGGAAGTTGGAAGAACTTTCTGGAACCCTGTGCGTGGGTGGAATAAAGACCCAAGTGTGACATATCACCGTACTCGTTGTGACTTTAGGAAGTGAACGGTGGTATTCGCGAAGGACAATCTCGAACATTCTAGAACTTTGTACGCGAGTGAGACAAAGACCCAAGTGTGACATATCACCGCACTCGTCGTGACTTAAGGAAGTGAACGGTGCTATTTGCGAAGGACATTCTCGAACATTCTAGAACTTTGTACGCGAGTGAGACAAAGACCCAAGTGTGACATATCACCGCACTCGTCGTGACTTAAGGAAGTGAACGGTGCTATTTGCGAAGGACATTCTCGAACATTCTAGAACTTTGTACGCGAGTGAGACAAAGACCCAAGTGTGACATATCACCGCACTCGTCGTGACTTAAGGAAGTGAACGGTGCTATTTGCGAAGGACATTCTCGAACATTCTAGAACTTTGTACGGGACTGAGACAAAGACCAAAGTGTGACATATCACCGCACTCGTCGTGACTTAAGAAAGTGAACGGTAGTATTCGCGAAAGACAATCTCGAACATTCTAGAACTTTATACCAGAGTGAGACAAAGACCCAAGTGTGACATATCACCGCACTCGTCGTGACTTAAGGTAGTGAACGGTGCTATTTGTGAAGGACATTCTCGAACATTCTAGAACTTTGTACGGGAGTGAGACAAAGACCCAAGTGTGGCATATCACTGCACTCGTTTCATTGTAAGGAGGTCAACGGTGACATTTACAAACACATTCGTGGACATTCTAGAACATTCCAAAGAAAATAGAGTGAATGCCTGTAACTAGAAGTCAAGTCAACATGGATGCACAACTAGCAAAACTGTTAGAAATGATGCAGACAATGCAACAGGAAATGAAAGACCAGACGAAGACGATGCAAGAGAAATTAGAAGAACAGGGACAAACGATGCAAGAACAGGGACGGATGATGGAAGAGAAATTTGAAGAACAAGGGCATAAAATTGAAGATCAATCCCAAACGATGCAGGAAAAGTTAGAAAAGAAATTAGAAGAACAGGGACAGACGATGCAAAAGAAATTGGAAGAACAGGGACGGACGATGCAAGAGAAATTAGAAGAACAAGGACGTAAAATGGAAAACCAGACGAAGGAAATGCAGACGAAATTAGAAAAATTGGAGAATACACTAGAAGAGAAGCTAGAAGAACAGTCATATAAAGTAGAAACACATGTAAAAGAGAAACTGTTGGCACACAAAAAGGAAATAGACGAAGAAATAAACCAGGTTAGAGAAGAACTTAGACATAAATTAGACAAGATAACAAAGGAAGGCGTAATCAAATCAGAAGGACCTGTTATCCGAACTCAGAAAACGAAACCCCCCGAATTCGACGGCAAGGTCTCCTGGAATGTCTATCTGCGTCAGTTTGAAGCAGCAGCTGCGGCAAACGAGTGGTCTGATTGTGAAAAGGCTACTGCTCTAATAGTTGCTCTACGAGGGGAAGCTCTTGACGTCTTACAAGGAGTACCTGCGGGGCAGCAGAGTAACTACGACATTCTAAAACAGCATATGGAAATGAGATATGGGGATAAGCACCTGCAGCAAGTTTACCAGGCACAATTGAAAAATCGTCACCAACAGAATGGAGAGAATTTACAGCATTTTGAGACCGATGTTGCCCGACTGGTTCGATTGGCTTATCCAACAGCCCCGTCCGAATTCTTAGACCAGCTGTCCATCCAAGTTTTTACCGATGGCCTAAGAGATTGCGAAACCCAGCAGGCATTACGACTCGCCAGACCTAAAACGTTGAACGACGCTCTTTCGCATGCACTGGAATTCGAGGCAGCAAAGATGGCATCTGGTAGGCATGTTAAAGTTCGGGCCATCAGTGATAACAGCGATAGTACGGCAAATGGAGACATAATAAAAACGCTAAAGGAGATTATTGATAAATTCAGTCCATCTACTAGGACAAAGAAGGAACAACCTGATAGTCGAAGGGATCGCCTTCTCAAATGCTGGAACTGTGGACAGACAGGACATCTAAAAAGACAGTGTAGGGCCCCAGTCGCAGATCAGCAAAAGCGCGACTCCCAGGCTGCGCAGGAAAACTAGGTTCAGCCGGCTTGACGGGGCAAAAGCCGGCTGCGTCCTCCTACCATGCCCCACGAGAAGAAATTACGTTGTCACGTCTCCAGGACTCTGACTCCTTGCTAGTAGAAGGCAGTATTTTTGGTCGTACGTTCCCTATGGTAATCGATACTGGAGCGGCAAGAACTATTGTTCGGCCAGATATTATTCATGCTTGGCGTATTAAGAACCCTGCCAAACGTTATGTCCTTACAACAGCCAATGGACAACAACTGCCAGTCAAGGGGGAATGCGAGCTTGAAGTAGAATTGGGAGACGTCAAATTCAAACATAGAGCCCTGGTAGCAGATATATCGGATAATGTCATACTCGGACTAGACTTACTACGAGCAAAGGGGGTGAATTTAGATTTGAATGCTGGTACGTTACGGATAATGGGTGAGGAAGTAGTGCTAACGACCACCACTGAGAATAACGCTGTACGGAGACTCGTTGTTAAAGAAGATGTGGTACTACCTGCTCAGACCGAAACCTTGGTTGCCACTGTAATGGATGGGGAAATGCCTTGCAGTGTAGGAGTGGTGGAACCCAGTAATCCGGATTTGTTTAATAAATCTATAGTCACCGGCCGCACCTTGATTAAACCGGAGAAGACGACAATAGTACGGGTAGTTAACCTGAAAACCTTTCCACAGAAAATTGCAAAGGGAACTGAAGTAGGAGTCTGTGAACCTGTTACCATGGTCAGAACACTCAAAGAAATCCATGAAATGGAGAAGAAACCAAATAAGACCAGTCTACCAGAATGTCTAAGGGACATCGTGGATAGGGCCAAGGAAAGATTAACAGAGGTGGAGGTGGAACAACTCGAAGAGCTGCTAAGTGAAAATGAAGATGTGTTTGCACTTAAGCCAGGCGACTTTGGGAGAACCAATGTAGTGAAGCATCGAATCGATACTGGTTCATCGTCTCCTATAAAGCAGCCACCACGAGGACTTCCACTAGCCAAGCGAGAAGAAGTTAACAAGATGTTAAGTGAAATGCAAAACCAGGGCACCATAGAGCCATCTCAGAGTCCTTGGGCTTCTCCTGTAGTCCTGGTCAAGAAGAAAGACGGCTCCACCCGATTTTGTGTGGACTACAGAAAATTAAATGACGTCACCAAGAAAGACAGTTACCCACTACCAAGAATTGACGATACTCTGGACACCTTGGCTGGTGCGCAATGGTTTTCCACTTTGGATTTAAAGAGTGGATATTGGCAAGTCGAGGTCCACCCAGAGGACAAGGAAAAGACAGCGTTCACTACCGGAAATGGATTGTGGCAGTTCAATGTAATGCCATTTGGTCTATGTAATGCCCCTGCCACTTTTGAGCGACTGATGGAAACTGTACTTCATGGCCTGCATTGGGAGACCTGCTTGATTTACTTGGACGACGTGGTGGTGCTGGGACGCTCTTTCCAGGAGCACCTGAAGAACGTGTCCGAAGTGTTCAAGAAGTTGAAAGCAGCGAACCTGAAGTTGAACCCGAAGAAGTGCAGTCTGTTCCAAAAGGAGGTTAGATACCTAGGCCACATTATTACTCCAAATGGTGTGAAAACAGACCCGGAGAAGACAGAGTGCATAAAGAACTGGCCGGTTCCTAAAGACAAACATCAAGTTCGAAGTTTTCTCGGCCTATGCACATACTATCGACGATTCGTCCAAGGATTCTCAGACATTGCCAAGCCTCTTCATAAATTGACAGAAGACACCATCCCGTTCGAATGGACTCCGAGATGCCAGCAAGCCTTTGAGACGCTGAAAGAGGCTCTCTGCACTACCCCAATTTTGACATACCCAATACCTGGACAACCATTTATAGTGGACACGGACGCAAGCAACATTGGAATTGGCGGAGTTCTTTCTCAAGTACAAGATGGCCAAGAGCGAGTAGTGGGCTACTTCAGCAAAGTCCTATCAAAAGCCGAAAAGAACTATTGTGTGACTCGGAAAGAATTACTTGCCATCGTCAAGAGCCTAGAACACTTTCATAAATATCTGTATGGCCAAGAATTTCTCCTAAGAACGGATCACGCTTCCCTTAAATGGCTGCTACAGTTTAAAAACCCTGAAGGACAGATGGCAAGATGGCTGGAACGGCTGCAAGAATATCACTTTGTTGTTGAACATCGAGCCGGCAGGAAACATGGAAATGCAGATGCCCTTTCTAGGAGACCCTGTCCTGTCAACTGCAAACACTGCAGTAGTCTTGAAAGGAAAGAGAACATCTCATCAGTTTCTTGCAAGGTAGTAGCAGCCCAACCTGAAGACCGATGGAGTTCAGCAGCGATTCGGGAAGACCAGCAAGCTGACTGTGACATCAAGCCTTTACTAGACTGGAAAGAAGCCAACAACCGACCGTCTTGGGCAGAAGTCAGTAGTAAAAGTCCAGCATTAAAGAGTTATTGGGCTCAATGGAATTCCCTGGTGCTGGAAGACGGTGTCCTAAAAAGAACATGGGAGAACAATGACGGAACGGAGGTGAAGAAACAATTACTACTCCCGAGGTCCCGGGTCAAGGAAGTGCTGCAGGAAGTACATGGAGGTACTGGTGGTGGTCATTTCGGTATCAATAGGACTCTACAGAAGATTAGGGAGCGTTTCTACTGGTTGAATTGTAGGACGGATGTAGAAGATTGGTGCCGAAAATGTGACATATGTGCAGCAAGCAAGGGACCGAAGACCCGTTCCAGAGGCAAAATGCGCCAGTACATCGTAGGAGCGCCGTTTGAGAGGATTGCCATTGATATCGCTGGTCCCTTTCCGAAAACCCTAAGTGGGAACCGATATCTGCTAGTAGCCATGGACTACTTCAGCAAATGGCCGGAAGTATATCCCCTTCCCAATCAAGAGACCACAACCGTAGCAGAAGCGCTAGTCAATAATCTGTTCTGCAGATTTGGTGTGCCCATGGAACTACATTCAGATCAGGGCAGAAATTTCGAATCAGGCGTGTTCCGAAAGGTCTGCGAGCTTATGGGAATCCGAAAAACCAGGACCACCCCACTGCATCCCCAGTCAGATGGTATGGTGGAACGCTTCAACGCCACACTAGAAACCAATCTGAGGATGTTTGTGAACGAGAACCAGACAGACTGGGACAAGCTCATTCCACTCTTCCTGTTAGCTTACCGCTCAGCTGTCCATGAAACTACTGGGAAGACTCCCGCAAGGATCATCTTTGGAAGAGAGCTTCGCCTTCCAGCAGATTTGGTATTTGGTCGTCCTGCGGAACAGCCCACAGATCCAGACACTTATATCCATGACCTAGAACAAAGACTAGCAGCCGTACACGACCAAGTCAGATCTCGAATGCGACTAGAGAGCGATCGCATGAAGACTCGATACGATGTCCGGGCCAATACAGTCGGATTCCAACAAGGTGAACTGGTGTGGCTGTACAACCCCACGCGGAAGAAAGGAAAATCGCCTAAGCTACAAAACCGTTGGGAGGGCCCCTACACCGTCATTAAAAGAATCAATGATGTCGTCTACCGGATACAGAGGACTCCTAGGAGTAAGATGAAGGTCGTCCATCTGGAGCGTCTGTCCCCGTATAGAGGTGTATCCGATCGGGACGATCGGTCCTAAGGAGGGGGCAGTGTCACGGAATTTGCCCCACTCACACCCAAACCGACGACTGTGGTACCGCAAATTACTAAGATTGCCCCGATCGCCCCTACACGATTCTGTTAAACAAACAAAATGCCGTGGATCGAGACGGGACTAGAAAATTTGAGAAACGACGAGAAGCGTTCGAGAGATGCTAGAAAATAGATCTAGAGATGCTAGAATATAACTGGAATATTCGTTGGGTCTATAAAAGAAAAATAAACGGCCGATTAAGTTAGTCTTGTATAAGTCTTGTATTACAGTGTTGAATTGAAGTGTTTAGTTGGAGATATCAAAGTGATTTAGATAGCGATTAATTAAATAAGTGTTTAGTTGAGTTCTAATTAGTGTTCAGTAGTGTACTGAGTATAGTTAATAAAGAAGTAGTTAATTAACGGTTTGTTTTTCTGGCAGTAGTAAAATTCGGATTGGGAAATCCGTGACAGTATGAAATTATTTGCTGTTTTCATTTGTCGGTTTACTTTTCGGATACCCTGTATAGTCCAGACTCTATAATTTAACAAGCAATAACAAATAATTATTGTTATCATTTACGCCAATAAATTATTTTATCACTACATTTTTATCTTGCATATGGTAAATATCTAGATAAATATTAAATGATGTGTTAATTATCCACTATAAAATTGTGACTATACGATAAAAATTAAATGTGTAAAAAATTTTATGAATATATTAGTAACATTAGCCAACACTTTATTATCTTTATTTTCTATAGTTTCTATTTCATTATACTTAGATCTTAATATTATTGTTTAATTAAACAAATCGATATTATTTAAGCGATAAATTAAAAATAATTATCACAGGACAGATAATTTGCTGTACTAGCTTTTACACTTAAGTATTTTTGACTATCCAGAGTGTGCAACTCTAACTGTATACCTACTAATATTAGAGCCGTATCTTGTTTGCAATAACAATTAATTTGTGTTTTCGGTGAAGTTCCTCTTTAAACACAACAACTGTATTTTCATTTTTACTTTAGACTGTCGTAGGATGTCCTGAATGACAGTCATTTCAGACTTCTCCAGTTCCGGTATAACATCTAGAGCCTCCTTAAAGTACCCCTTTGCATTTTCCGACAAGTACCCATTAAAAAACTCCTGAAGGACGCATATATCCGCTCTCGCTTGCTGCGCACCTGCCTTGCTAAATTTCTGAACGCAGGACATCAGTCTGTACAACTCTTCCGCGATCGTTTCGACAATTTTAGGTAGAACGCCGTCCAGTAACTTTGCGGAAATGTTGTTAACTTCTGAGTGGACGTTGATGAGGTTGTTTATGCATTCTTTCGCGTAAGGACGGATGTCTGTTGGCGGTATATTTGTATCCCAGTCGAAACGTCCCAAGTACATAGACGGTTCTATTGTACCAACTAAAGGGTCACTCTTTTGTTCTAGGTATTTGTCGAGGATTGATTTTTCCAAGTTTTCTAGCTTGATTTTGGCGTTTCTTATAGGTACGTCTACGTGAGGAAAACCGCCTTCTTTAAATTTAGCGGAGACTGTGTCTAATATCGTATTTTTAGTAAAAAGACAGTTTGATAATGTTATCAGCAAGCGGTGTTCCCAAGTGGGTACGTTTGTTTTAACATTGTTTATTTTATGACTGCTGACGGGCGTTCCTATTAGTTGAGAGACTACGGGTGAACTGTCGTCACCATCTTCATAATCTTCGCTCGAAGACAAGTTATTTAAAACGTTGTGAAAAGCCGTTAGGATACAGTCCAATTGTTTTTCAAGCTCTTTCTGCGCAGTCGGGTTGTCTAACAGGAAATTTTCACGTTGTTCTGCTGATAAGGCAGATTCTTTAACAATTTGTATCACATCTTCGATCAACTGCAAGAATTTCAAAGGCAGCTCCGTGATTCCGCTGTGTTTACCGCCAAAATTTATCTTCCACGTTTCAGATAACTGTTTTATCTGTTCAGTCGCTTGTTGAAAAAGAATGCTCATGCAGTGTATTCTTAAATCTAGCAGTAAGGAACTTACTATGTCGAGCGCCTCGTTGGGCAAATCTAACTTTATTAGTGTAGCGTAAGTGGAACGTACTGACCTTAACAATTCGGGTAAATACAGGGCAATTTCGTCCCTCTCCGGAGCACTGAGGGAACCGAACTGGGACCGTTCTGCCTTGTCCAACGTGTTGGGGATGATACTGGCTCTGATGTATTTGCAGAACGTTTCGATAACCGACATGACCATGTGCTTATACTCAACCTGAAACGGATGATTAATATTAATAAATAATTTATCGAGAGTACATTAACTAGACATATTGCTAGTATGTGTATATTGGTCCACATAAAAATTTTTGTAAAATCCTTATAGTTTCCGAGTAAAAAATTATTGGAGTTGTTGGTTAGCGAGAAAAAATTAATATTTCGTAAATGGCGAGGACTAGAGAGGAACGGAGTTCAGTTTTGTATTCGCCAACGGCGATATAGTCTAGGGGAATTATTTCGGAATGTTGCGAGCCCTTCTCCTGAAATGACTGGGGAAAATTCTAAAACTTCGATTGACCGTAACTCTGGAAAGGTCGCAGATACGGAAAAACTAAAAGATGGGTCAAATTAGCGTTCGAAGGGAGCTTTCACCTGAAACGAACCGCGTCCCCCTGCGTCCGATAATAAGGAAGTTATGGTGTCCTGAAAATAGGCTATAATTTAAAAAAAAACCAAATATCTCAAAAACCGTTGATTTTAGAGCGAAACGGCTCTGGGTACCTCTTAGTGAACAGCGGAAGGAAAGTATAGGCGGATTCCTTCCCGACCTGCTGGCACCTATAGTTGCTTGAAATATTTCGCACAAAGAAATTCCTTTTTAAATCTGAAAATAAATCCAAGTCGTTACGATCGCACGTTTTATTGAAATTTTACAGTAAATACCTACTCATGTTATTATTTTATGTCTCGGTAAGAGCAGAACGAGCCAGCAATCGGTCCGAGCAGTGTTTTCAACCTTTACTTTACTTTACTTGTTTTTGTGATGTGTGTATTTATATTAGTTTTACAAATGTCAAAAATGGCTTACATGTGTAGCAAGTTGGAATTGGTAGATATACTTGCGACAAGAATTCAGACGACTTACGTCATACGAACAAATGAATAATTCATTATATTTTCATCAAAATATTTAAGAAACTGCAACTGATAGTAATAAAACTATATACTACACTAAAAGTTTGCATTATATATTGCACTAAATTGCAAAAAATGATTGTTTTTAACGCGACCAAATATCGAAAATTACGTTGATAATAAAAACAAATGTGTAACGTCAGCCGTGACGTAAGACGTCTGAATTCTTGACGCGAGTATATCATTTTAATTTATAGTGATGTGAAAACTGTTTAGCAGAACGATTTCCCAGTAAACATGTACAGCTACTTTTACTGTGGTGTGCAGTGAGTACAAGTGTATTGCAACGCGAGGGTGACTCGGGAAATTTGAAACCAAATCGTGGAAGAAATGGAGGTCCCGGGCGTCCACAGCGTATTGCAGCAGTGTGGCGTATCATACATGAAGCTCAATTATATCTATACCATGTACAGCGTATCCAAGCATTAATACCAAGGGGTTGTACAAGGAGGACCAGTACCATGGCCACCACTATCACCACATTAAATCATTTGGACTTCTTTTTGCGGGGATATTTAAAAAATGAAGTGTATCGCACCAAAGTGGACTCTATTGATGATTTAATTTTTAAAATGCGTGTCGCTAGAAAATATGTAAACAGTTACGGTTACTTATCTTCCTTAGACGAAAATCAACCAAGTTACATAAGTTATCTAATACTATTTTCCTTTTTTACAAAGTTGCCGGACTTCAAAAGAAATAATTTTATTTTTTAAGTTACTTAACTAAGTTAATTTTGAGAAGTTGTATTCTAGTCAATCAACACAATTCAAATACAACGATTTTTAAAAGAGAGATGTAGTGTCCCTAATAAAGAGAGCAATGGTCAATAAGCAGAAATATTGAAAAAAATGTATCTAAAAAGTAAGTACTAAATAAGTTATTTACAATATTAAGTATATACATATATATTAAATATTGTTGGGCTAAAAAAACTATATATTTTCTGTATATAGTGGCCTTTATAATTTAGCAAGAAATAACAAATGTAGGGTTTATTATACCAATAAATTATTTTATCACTTTATTTTTATCTTACACATGGTAAATATCAATATAATTATTAAATGACATGTTAAATATCTGCATAATATTCACTATACGGACTATACGATAAAAATTAAATGTGTAAATAACCTTCACGTATATATTATAATAGTCAATATTATTTATTTTTTTTTTTCTATATCTAGTTACTATTTCATTATACCTAAATCTTATTATTGTTTTTTAATTGGACAAATCGATCTTAGTAAAGCAGTAAATTCAAAATAATTATCACAGGTTAGATATATTGCCGTTCTGGTTTTGACCACATAAGTATTTTTGTCTATCCACATTACGTACATCTATATACTCATATCAGTCGTATCTTGTTCGTAACAAATGAAATTGTAAAATTAATTCTCAGACCTCGTATTACGTAATCGTATGCATTATTAAGCATTACATACAATGTACATTATTAGTAGAAATATTTGGTTAGCAGATGATCCCTAGCAAGTTATATTATCAAATCTATCTTACCTGTCTGCCTGCTTCCACTTTAACTTGCAGCTCCCCCGAAAAATATGCCTGACCGATCTTCCATAGGTCCGGGAATATTTCTGAAATTGTGACGCAGATTTCATCAGTGAAATTAACACAAGCTGGTACTGTCGGTACTTCTGTCTGCTGTGGTGTATTGTACTTGGAATATTTCGTGGATGAATTACTTTTCTTGCTAATTTCTTGTTTATCTTGAGATTTGTGATAGTTATGTATAAGTTTGAATTTTTTGTTAATATATTCGGAACGACTTTTAATGGCATCCCAAGCTGGATCGTAAGGGGAATCTAAATTGACCAAGTAACGGATCAGTCGTTTTTGTTGCTCGACAGTAATGGGCATTGTTTGAAGATCGGCATGTAGTTTCTTCTGTAAATCGATTATGCGTTTTTCGACTTCGTTTAAGGCTTCCTTAAATATAGGAATATCGGTTTTGTGGAACAAATTCTTTACTCTTATGTAATCGTTTATAACAATATCATATTCTCCCTTCTTTATGTTCCTGTCAATCACACAGGGTAAACAAAATAAGAATTTAAACCTTTGTAAAACGTTTAAGGCATTTCTAGTTTTCTCTGCTCTATCCTTTCTTGCTAGAACGTCGTCGAACAACTTCCTGGCCTCTCTTTCTGATTCTTTTATAGCTTTTTCTAGTCGTAGCGTAGGTTCGGACCCATATTTTGATAGATCGTTTTCATATCGTTCCTTCAAATTAACAAGTGTATCGACTTGATCCATTACAGAGTTTATATTTGCTTTTAGAAATGAGAGCTGACCTTCCTTCTGGCCTTGCACTTTTCTTCGTAAATGATTTAGTCCCGCTTGCAAGTCACTGAAACTTGTAGCCTGATGGTTCTCTAAAAGGAACCACCCAGATGAAAAATTTGTACTTGCAATGTCGCCAGACTTTCCGGGAAAGTTCGTCATTAAGTCTTCTTCACTTATTTTATTCTCAGTTTCATCGACCGATAGTCCAAGGGGATCTTCTTGTTGATAACTGCTCGGGCTCAGAGAATGCCTTCCCCATGAATAGAATGGTACTTCTTCAACCCACACGGCGCTTTCCTTCATTGGTCCTATCGTCGCTAGGTGGTATCCTCTGAAAGTAACGTTGCAAGTGCCTGTTCCTCCAAGTCTTGTTGTTACGATGACATCTCCTTTTCCTTTGATTGGACCGGAAATAGCGATAATTTTGTTTTCAGATTTCCATTCGGCCGTCAACAAACAATCTACACCACAGATGGTCAGCCCTACGAGATCGGTCGGCTTGGTACCGAAATACTCGCCCCTTATCTTTATACGAGTACCGGGGGGGCCTTCATTTGGAGATAAGCCTGTTACTACGGGGGGCGGAGCCATTTTAAAGATTGTAGCTGTAGCACTTTTTAAAATAACTGGGTATTTTGCATGACTTCACTAGTTCCTTAAAATTGTTGTTTTTTGAGTTTTTTTCAGTTTGTTTTCAACTCGAATTTTGACGTTTATGATTTCATTAAAATTCTTCTTCTTCTTCGGTAAGAAATTTGAACACTTGAACTACCAAACAGTAGAACTAACCTATTTTATACAAATTTCTAATCATTATATTCAGTGGCGTCACTTACGATGGGATTAAGGTGAATGTATGAAATTTTCATTATTTGTTTAAGATTTAAATAATGAGAAGAAATTCGTGTGTAAGGAAATTTTCTGGTGGGAAGGTTTTGAAATAATTCCTCCGCGGCCAAAATTGGGGCTTCTCAGTGTTTTTGCTAACAGGAAAGAAGAAAGCAGTACGTCGGAAGAAAGTACAGAGGAGGAGGAAGAGGAAGAATCGACCTCTTCAACATCTTCCGAAAGTGACGAAGGCAGTGCTGAAAGCAACCCTACTCCTAAGAAGGTAGATCTTTTAATACAAATTGTTTTCCTATTTACGGGTTCCGTTTTTTTCTTTTCAATGAAAAGGTAGAATATGAAAAATTAATAAGGGTCTTCCCATAACATTTTTCTCTGACACTCCATTTTTCTGATACAAGGCGTTCAATTTGAAAAAAATATTTTATTTTCTATTAAATCATTTTTTTTTTGTTCAAACTTGGTAAATAAAATGTTAATATTTTGACGTAAATATTTTTTTTTAACTATAGCCAGTGGTGTAAGATATAGATGTTTGTTCACAGTTGAATCCCCTAAACTTTCTTTCAGTGGAAATATTAAAATTTTATTCTATTTTCTAGAAAAAAAGTGCTCTGAGGAAATTCACTAAGAAGCTTTATTTTTCAGATATTTTAACTTTTTCTAATCTGAGTTATCTAATGAAATTTAAAAAAAAAAGTCAATGATTTATCAAACAAATAAAAATAGTGATTTGTAAATAATTTCATTTAAATGGTGCTCAAAACAATACGATGTGATTTTATCTCAAGAACACTTTTTTCCAGAAAATCCAATAAAATTTTATTCTATTCCGTTACCTAGAAATTTGATAGTATAGCGTTAATTTTTGGTATTATTTTAGCACTTATACAGGGTGAAGTGAACAAAAATGTCTAATAAATATATAATAAAAATATGGTCGAATAACAACGGTTACTGAGATAGCAATGAAAATATTTTTACCCCAGTTAATTATTGTAATGCATCAGTAGAGAAGTGTTTATTCTGTGGCTCATTGAAGTTCACTGTGATTTTCTCTTGAGTGCTGCACAATTGACAATGGGATCGAATAGTACCTCTCTTGTGTTCACTTTTGTTGCATATACTAACGATTTAAACATCGCCAAAGGCAGTAATCGAGGGGATTCAAATCTGGTGATCTTGGTGGAAAATATTTTTGATATTCAACCATATGTTATTAAGCTCTTTTATTCACTTTTGCCTCATGAACACTCTTTTGAATATTGGGGTTTCCCCTCAAACACCCTGTATACCTGTATTTTATTAAATTTCTCATTTTACTTAAAACTTTAAGTTGTGAAAATTGCTTGAGCGGGACAAATATTTGTTTCCAATTTTTCTGGGGAAAGAAACTTACCTTTCAAACATTCACATTTCCGTTACAGGTAATGAGGAGGAAGAAGTCGAAGAAAAAGAAAGAATCGAAATTGTGGCAACATAACTTATCTGCTAGAAACAACCAAGATATACAGAGGGCGTACGAGGAAATCGCCGTTAAGGAAATGACGGCAATTCTAAATAAAAATTCGTTGAACGAAAACGTTCGTACCTGCAGAAACGTTCCGAGGAATACTACGCCATTAGGTTTGCGTTCATTTTTCGTTTATATGAAGGACTTACGAGCTTCAAAATTTGATTGTAGGTGGCGTTTGGGTGCGTTTAGAAGCCGAATGGAGAGAGAACTGCATCAACCAAGTCTCTCAGCAGAAACCGAAGAATATCTTCACTACCGGCAAAATCCACAGACCACGTGGAAAATAAAGTTCCTGAAGTTGTACGAAGAGTAGCGTTATAAATAAAACTCTTAGAACCAGATAACGATCTATTTTTTTAAAATAAAATGAATGTACATATAACGGTTACACCTCATTGCGGAACAGACGTGACTGATTTTAGTATAAAAAAATCTGGTGGTGGCGAAATTTCTACCAAAAGCTGGCTCCTTATTAATTCCTATAATACACGAAGTCTCACCTTCAAAACAAGACGATTAGGATGTATGAATTGATTTAAAAAATTTACGAAGACTCGGCTAGTTTCTCGGCCTTTTGGACGACTTCCTCGATGGGTCCGACCATGTAGAACGCTACTTCGGGCAAGTGATCCAGTTCGCCGTTGAGGATTTTCTGGAATCCCTACAAATATCAAAGATTAAAAAAAAATCGTGGCGGTTAACGTTTCTTCGTACCTTGATGGTTTCTTCAAGGGGTACGAGTTTTCCGGCGTGACCGGTGAACACTTCAGCTACCTGGAAAGGTTGGGATAGGAAACGTTGGATCTTACGGGCACGCGCTACGGTCAGCTTGTCGTCTTCAGACAACTCGTCCATACCCAAGATGGCGATAATATCCTGAAAAATGGATAATTTTAAGTTGTCTCGAAGACACCTACAGAATAATAATTCACTGCACCCTCACACATACTGGTTGCTCAAATTAAGTCAAAGTTGCTGAATTTGATGACAAATAATCAGAAGTCTAAATTTGAAAAACATTTTCTTTTGCCCCAAACAAAAATTGGAAATATCAGTAATGTGATAAAACTTCTCTTTGTACATGCAATTTCCTTTTATTTTGATATTTTTGAATTTTAAATAATCTAATTGCTACCATGCCCTAAACCGTATTTTTTTATACGAATAAACTAGGGTTTAAAACGTAAAGAAAACAAAACAAATGGGCATCCTAGAAGCAGTGAATTATTTTATTAATTTATATACACTCTGTTTCTCAAAATAATTAATAATAACTTTGAAATTTGGATCTAAGAAAGTGCAAAGTAATTGCTTACGTTGAAACAGAATCAGGCGATGAGAGATACGAGGTAGGCAAAGATGAGAGATGTAGGGGAAGTCGATACGGTTATAGTGCACTAAGCACAAAGCGTGGTAAAAGTTCAGTACACTAAAAATCTTACTTTTAGATAAAGTAAAACTATATATTCAAGTTTAATATATTTAAAAAAAAATACTTTTCTTCGTGTGATGGCACAAGTTTACAAAATTTAGACTTTTTTATACCACACTAACACTAATTTATATTTCTAAAGGATTGTGCTGAATCCGAATCTGACCTCAGAATTGCTCCATCACGTCAGGTTTTTATTCTAACCTGAAAGAGCAAAAAACGCTTTTTTCCGTTATATTTAAGCTTATTTTATGCCAAACAATAAAAGTTCGTCACAAAAGTAAATTTTTACTTGCAAGATGCAATTTTGCCGCTTATTTGAAACACTATACCAAGTTGCAATTTTTAAAAAAAAATTTTTCAATCACTACAACCATAATAAATGAAAATAAGATCCACAATCCTCCAACATAATCAACCGAAATATCAATTGCGTTAAACCGTACTTACCTGCAGCGATTTGTAATCCTGGAGGATCTTCTGCACGTCACGGGCCACCTTGTAGTGCTCCGCGCCGATAATGTTGGGGTCCATGATACGAGAGGTGGAATCGAGGGGATCCACGGCGGGGTAAATTCCCAGCTCGGCGATGGCACGTGACAATACTGTGGTGGCGTCCAAGTGAGCGAATGTGGTAGCGGGGGCGGGATCTGTCAAGTCATCAGCCGGTACATAGATGGCCTGTACGGAGGTGATGGAACCCTTCTTGGTGGTGGTAATCCTTTCCTGCATGCTACCCATGTCGGTGGCCAAGGTGGGTTGGTAACCTACGGCGGAGGGGATACGACCCAACAAGGCGGATACCTCGGAACCAGCCTGGGTGAATCTGCAATCGAAAGGGTGGTAAACATTAAGTATGAAAATTAAAACCACATGATGAGCATATTTTCATCTTCTCATCATAAAAGATAGGGTTGTAAAAATGAGGGCTTAAGAATGGTTTTCTACACCTTTACGGGATGTCCAAAAACTGAATTAAAAATTAAGATCAAAATATAAGTTTTATGTGAAAATCTTGCTTCATTAATTGTTAAAAAAAGAAATGACAAAATTTAATTTGTTTTATAACTTGCCGCCTCGAAACTATTTGATTTTTTCTCTCACAATTTTGGCTCAAAAAAAGTTTCAGTATCACATTGTCTGTTTAAATATTTCACCAAGTAGTTTTAAATAGTCCACCAATGCATTCAGGTATTGATTTCCTACCATTATGTTGTGAAGTGCTTGTTATATAAGCATGAAATTACCAATCAACATTCAACTTTCAATATCAATACATCATAGAAGATAGGAGCTGCAACTAAAGCTATCAGTTACTAAAATCCCGATTCAAAGAATTAAAATGTCTTATTAGATTAGTAAATATACATAAACTTAGTCTGACTGTTAAAAATCATCTCTCCTAAAGTTATCAACTCTGAACAAAAGAAACTTTTTGAGAAAAAATTTTAAATATAAAAATGATAAACAATTTCCTAGTAGACGTGCCAAATGCAACTACTTTTACCATGATAATGCAACGCGGACGTGACAGGAAATTTGCAACCGAATCATGGAAGAACTGAAGTTTCAAGAAGTCCACAGCAAATTGCAGCAGCTGGAGAACACATTTTAGAGACTGTTGAAGAAAATGTCCAAATAAGTACCAGGAAAATCCCTCAATAACTAAAAGGAATGTCTCAATCAACAGTGTGGAGTATTATACATGAGGATCAATTATGTCAATAACAAGAATCATACACATTTGTGTTAGTTCATAGCAACCAGGTAAGACGGGTCCAAAAGTGTTTACACATCGGTGGACAAAATGTTGAACAGTTATAAATTATATTAAATTATTTTATTAATTAAAATCACAAATAAATTTTTTTAATTAATCATAACAATAGCAGCAACAACAGTTGAATTATTTCTCTGTATTTTTAAATCATTTTCGAACAAAAGTATATTTTACTGTACAACCAATTTTTAACATTTCACCAATATAAATTGAATTTTTTCATAATAATTTTTAGCTAAATTTGTTGTAAAAATTAAACTGAAAGACTGGACTCTCTCCTCCTAATTTTGAAAAAAATGCTTAACTGAAAAAAATTGTGACAAAATATTAACAAAAAAAGGTTAAGCTACCCATGTGATCAATATATGGGCGGGTCAAGGAGTATTGATTGCAAATCTGCCCCCAAAGAGCTTAATCCAATAACAACAAGGCAGGTCAAAGAATCCCAGTTAAAGCAGAAATGTACACATAAATTCTGTTACTGGCAACAACCAATTACCTAGATCACGGCTAACAATCCTGAAAACTATTTTAGATCAAACAGCAAGTGGTTGTAAAAGTCCCAAAACACTTAAGAAACTACGTTACAAAATTTTGAGTGTCATACGAATTTGTACCATAATTTTTATGAGTAAAATCACCTACATTTTTTTACTTATAGATACTATAAAAATTAAAAGTCTGAACAAAAACATATTTTAGTAAAATAGAAAATACCGTTTTCTCACAAACACCATTTTTGCAAATAATAAAAAAGTAATGTATTTGTATGAAATAAAAAAAAAAAAAACAATTTCTAACCTGAAAATGTTGTCGATAAAAAGCAGCACATCCTGTCCCTCCTGATCACGGAAATACTCAGCAACGGTCAATCCAGTCAAAGCGACACGGGCACGAGCGCCTGGAGGCTCGTTCATCTGCCCGTATACCAGAGCTACCTTGGAGGTCTTGTCCTTCAAGGAGATGACACCAGACTCAATCATTTCATGGTACAAATCGTTACCCTCGCGGGTACGTTCACCCACACCGGCGAAGACGGAGTAACCACCATGGGCCTTGGCGACGTTGTTGATAAGTTCCATAATTAGTACGGTTTTTCCTACACCGGCACCACCGAAAAGACCGATCTTACCACCCTTGGCGTAGGGGGCCAAAAGGTCTACGACCTTAATGCCAGTTACTAGAATTTCTTGCTCGACGCTCATGTCGACAAACTCGGGTGCTTCAGCATGAATAGAGGCGGTTTTGTCAGTTGGAATGGGGCCCCTCTCATCGATGGGCTCACCGATGACGTTCATGATCCTACCCAAAGTTTCAACACCTACGGGGATACGGATTGGGTGGCCAGTGTCGTTGACTTGTTGGCCACGCACCAACCCTTCTGTACCGTCCATAGCAATGGTACGTACGGTGTTCTCCCCCAAGTGCTGTGCGACCTATTAAAAATGTAAGAATTTCATCAAGCTATAACCACTATTAAATTAACAATTATATAAGCTGCAATAACCACTATTTTAAGCTAAAAATTGTAACAAATTGTGCATAATAACTGAGAATTAACAGATATTTAATGATATTTTTGGAATTCATTGCTTGCGTTTCTTACATTGTAATGAATATGAATTTATCATAGGAAATAACTATCCATATTTCCAATTTTGCCTAAAATTTTCTGAAATTAATATTCCTTACCTCGAGCACCAGCCTGGGAGAGCGGTTTGAAACTTCCAAAGCATTTAAAATTGGGGGCAAGTCATCATCGAACTGTACGTCTACTACGGCACCGATAACGGCAACAACTTGGCCCTTTCCTTTTCCGGCAGCAGCAGCAGGTTTGGCGGCATATCCTCTGTCTAAAATTACAAAAAACCACTGAAATGCAATGTTGAAACAAGTAAATTCATTTGGTTTTTTACATAATTTTCAAAATGGCGATCGTCGTTTTCCGATTATGTAACCTAATAAGACCTTAAAAAGTTCAGTTTTTTCACGACTACAATAAACAACTATATAATATACTGCACATAAAACGCTATGCTTTTTAAAATAAAGTCAAGTTAATAGTGAAGGCTCCATAACTTTAAAAATCTTTATCGACCCAGACCGGTGATAAGGTCAGGACATTTTACAATTTTTTGTCTCGTTATTAAGGTTTTATAAAGGCGAAATTTGGTACTTACTTGAAGTATTGTATACGGCAGCAACTTTTAATGTTTCAGAACCAACTTTTTCGATAGTTTTTCCAGCCAAAAGGCTGGAACTTGCTCTTGCCACAGCACCCAACATGGTCGAACTCGAACAGGATGAGTTCGTGTGTTTCAAGACGTCGCCGCTAGGATTGGAACACTTCCCTTGTGCGCGAAATCTAAATTTAGAATGCGCGAGTACGTCCAATTTTAAATAATTATATAATATAATTACAATAACTTATATTTTTTAAATGTATCATTTACTTTCTCTACTCTTTAGGAGTTAATAATATCAATCTGACACTTTGGCAGTACGCAGCAGCGAAATATTTCAATTCAATTCAAATTTATTTCTCATATCAAAAAATAAGTGTTTCATATAATTAGCTTAACTATATAATAAAATTATTAAATATTCCTTTATAATTTTTTGAATTAAAATTATTTGTCAATATGCAATAAGATCTAAATTTGAACTTATGCCGATTGCTCTAATCTACCTATACATATGGTGATTCAAAAAACCGCTGACGGAATTCTAGGGCAGAGGGAGAAACATTTTTTAATAACCATGGGGTTGCAGATGGCTCTTAATAAGATACAGTGTGTTAGTCTCTTTAAATTTATATACGTTATCTTCGATAATTCCATTGAGGTAATATCCTAAAACATATCAATCTCATATTTGCCACGTGTAGTTAGCACCTAAAGACTAATTACATATTTAAAAGTACCTACTATTCAATATTTTGCAAACACTAGTGGCGTGTAGAAATAAAAATCAAACATATATCATTTCTGTGCATTTGAGAAGGCGATTTGGAATTATCGAAGATAACGTATAAATTTAAAGAAACTTTCTGAAATTTTTGCTTTAATATAACTTTTGATATACTTTCTGTCCTAGAACTCCGTCAGCGATTTTTTTAATCACCCTGTATACATAATTCTGTAGAAATAAGTTTGTTCTATGGGGCATTTAATAATAATTAACAACTACTGAAATTGTTTATAATTTAGGGGGACATTAGGAAACATATCTAGTTTATTTTAACTGCTGCTGTAAAAGTTTACATCTAAAAATGCATGGAGATGACAAAAACGTTTACAAAAAGCAGGTGCATAGAAAATTTAATATTACCTCTACCATTGTACAAAGACAAATGATGTTACGTAATAATAAATTTTTGTATGCCATGGTCAATGATAAATTATTATATGTCTCTATAGGAATTCGATATTCTTTATTTTAATAACACATCGATGATTTTACATAAGTTGATTATTATCTAAACATTAGTGACAAACTTGAAGATGTTTTACGAGCACAGGAGCATTTAATTTATTGCATTTATTGATAAAATATTTCCGATTAAAAAGAGAAAAGCAAAATACACCCATGCAATCCATCAATAAATCGGTCTGCGCATTCGCAGTCTCTCCGTTAGGTTCATGGTTCGTGCCACAGAGGCACTGGCGTCAGTGGCGTCTGTGATTCTCCGTCGTTCTCCATTATTATTTCTTTTCCCGTTAGGCTTTGTGGCTTCGTGGATTGTGATGTTCAAATTTTTCTTTAAACGAAACTTGTGTTCTGTGGTTGCTAAACTTTAAAATTTTGTGAAGGTTTGTTTTCTTTTAGACTTTTTGAAGAATATAAATAAAATATATAAATCGCAAAATTTAGCAGCAGGGGAGGACTGGAATATTCCACGCCTCGTTGTAAGTGAAACGGTTACTTGCTAAACGTTATCACAACTTCGAAATTTACTAGAGAATGAACGAATAGGTTAGTAATTGTTTAAATTCTAAATACTGACAATAATATTATTGTAGATGTTAATAATAACAGTTAAATGTTTTCTAAACAGTTGTGAATAATTTTTGTTGAAAGCACATCACATGTATCAGGTTACTAAACAGGTTAAATTAAATTGGCAGTTATGAAATATTTATGATTACTTCCAATTGTAAACAAAGGGCATAATATGCGCTTTTATATTTAAATTTTCTATCCAGTGCTTTCTCATATCTGTCTCAGATTTGTTTTGTTTGCTCTTGTCGGGGGCTAGTGTGTAGTTACTTTTATTTAGTTTTTATGTCATATTTCTATAAAATATTTTTTAGGATTACACATTGTTTATCTAATACTCCTCTGTAACCAGTCATCATGAATTCAATATTTAATTCCGATACAAATGAAGGTGCAACAATTTCCTTAAATAGCAGTAACATTATAATAGTTTCCGAGGATGGAACTCGGTGGAGGTAATTTACTCTGTTTCTTTAACAAAATAAAAAATTATATATTGTTATTTTTAGTCCGGAGTATGAATCAGGTAATAAAAATGTGGTACCATTGCGTGTAGTTAATAATGTTCTGAATACTATGATTGAAACAAATTCCAATGAAGAGGGAAATGAGGAAATGCCTTTAAACGCAAAAAATGTTATGATTGTTTCTGAAGATTCATCGGAATGGAGGTAATAAAGTTATTTTCTGAATGAATAGATATTTTAAATTAATAAAAAAGAGTGGAAATGATTTTTTTTTTTCAATTTTAGCCAAGACTTTATTGCAGTTAATAATCAAGCACCGTTAGATGCAGTAAATGATGCTAATCATACTTTAAATGAAGGCACAAAAAAAACCCAGAAAAGTGGGAAATGGAATGTAAATTACACAGTGTCTGCAAATACAAAAGAATTGAGGTAATAAACTGCTAATAATTTTAATAATTAGTTTAACTTACCCACGAATATTTAATTGGTTATATTTATTTTCAGTAATTCAGTAGCGGATTCTGAAGACCTTCAACACAAAAACTCAAAAGAACTCACAGAAGAATTTCTGAACCCAGATTTACTAAGATGTAGGACTTGTCTTTCCATCGTAAAAATTGAGGAAGGTATTCCGTTATATACCCCCGAACCCTCTGGCGAGACATTGAAAGAGCTACTGATTTACCTGCTCCCTCAAATGGCAAGTGACTTGTTTTTCTTTAATGTCTAACTATTTTTTATTAATATATTTTAACAGGTTTCGACACTATGTGATGAAGACGTAGTTTGCAAGCAATGTAATACAAGTATAAAGTTTTGCGTTGATTTCATCGACAACTGCTTAAAAGTAGAAACCGAGTTGTTAAATGAATTCGAGGAGGATCAAGAGGAGTTTGGCGGTAAATATGTGACATAAATAATTAAAAATATATGTAATTATAGTATTCGCAGTTATAATTGTATATTATAAACGAGTCTCGCTATTTATTATGTAGTCATTAATAGTATAATTATTTTCGATGTACTTTCCTATTATGTACTAAAGTACTAAAATGCCTCTGTTCCAAATAACAAAAATAGTCAATTTTAAATAGACATAATAGCTTATATACTTTTGTTACCAATTAATTAAAAAAAAAAAACTTAAAGAAACTAGTTCTAAACGTAAAAATAACAATTTTCGTAATGTGCTGAAATATAATAACCATTAAAGTACTTCGGGTTTTGTCGTTGTTAATATGTTTGCTGAATATTTTTCTTCTGTATACAGTGACAGGAATTGTGCTGTTCCTCCTGAAATAATTTCTAAAAATAACAAACATTTATAGATTTGATATATCAATATCTGGCATTTATAATTATTGTCTCAAATTTGAAGATAAATAAGAATTCTAGTCCTGATGGTGTCCGTTCTTCTATACTTAGATATTTCAGTTGTAATTTGTCTAGACCATTGTGGATTCTCTAACGTTGGGTATTTTTCCAATTTTTTTAAAATTAAGTTTCATATCTCTTATTTTCTTGTGATTATTTGACTTCTCTTCTATCAGTTCTCTTATTGATCAACAATTTGGATTCATATCTAAATGGTCAACAGGATTAAATTTGCTTGTTTATAGTCATTACGTGTCTGACATCTTGGAAACTGGATTTCAAGTGGATTCTATTTACACAGATTTTTTTTAAGACATTTGAGTAAATCACAATATTTTAATCTATAAACTTCGATTACTGGGAATTTGAAGCTCTCTTCTTAACTGGATAAGAGCAATCTTTCAGAGATACATCAAATGGTTAGATTTGGAAACTTCATTTCCAGTGGAATTGCAGTCTGGTGTGCCTTAAGGTTCTGACTTGGGGCCTTTCTTCTTTAACATCTTTGTAAATGACATTCATGAGTGTTTTTACTATTGTAAAGACATCTTTTGCTTAAATACAATATGACATGAATAATCTTTCCAGCTGGTGTCTCAGAAACGGTATGGATCTGAATACATCTAAACGTCATGCGATATCTTTTTTTAAGAGCAGAAGTAAGATTGAATATACACTCACATGCAAGAAAGATTTAATTTTGAAGATCTTTTTTTTAAATTGTACATTGATTTCTTAGGAACGGATGCTATGTCGGAAATTTTTATTCAGAATTTAATTTGAGCATATACAGGGTGCAACAGAAAGACAGTTTTTTTCCAAAATTTGTAACACTGTGGGGTGCAGCAGATACAGTCGCTGTTGCTAACTAGAATCACACTGTAGCCTCATCTTATGTGAACATTTTGTTTTTTTAACCACGACATTATTTCTTTTTTTATTGGAGATACACTGCTTTAAAATGAACGGCTCAGAGAAAACCTCAGAATACAAGTCAAATAAACATCAAAACGTAGATTTAATGTGAAATATGAAACTTCGTTTCATAAGTAAAAAAACAATAAAATAACAATGTAATCTTTAGTATTTCTGATGTAATTATACTATATTTTAAGGTTGCTTCTGCTATATTATAGCCAAGTAACTGTCTTTAAAATAAATCGTTTTTCTAGACACCGAGATGAAATATAGGCCTGAAGAACCTACTCACGTTACTCTAGATCACGATTACATGGTGTCTCAAGGTGAGGTAGAGCAGTTAAAAACCGAGAGTGACGCATTCATGGAAAAGGAGGAATCGGGAACTGCCGAGAATTTCCTAAGCAACGACGACCCGACGCTTGCTTCCACTGACGAGTACCTGTTCGAGTGCTTCACGTGCAGTCAGACGTTCGAATCGGAAAATGCCATGGATAACCACGCCAAAGAAGAGCACGGTATATCGAAACCGAAGAAAAAGCCGTCGGTAAATCAGGAAGAGAGGATTTACTATAAATGTACTTCGTGCGAGGTGCTGTTTGCGACGAAATCAGCCTATAATTTGCACGTGCAGAACACCCACCCGGAGAAGGGGGTCCAGCCTCAGGGCACCTACAGTTGCAAGCAGTGTAATAACAAGTTTCTCTACCTTGGAGACCTGTTCGAGCACAAAAGGAGAGCGCACGGGTTTAACTGCACGGTTTGCCCCGAAAGGTAAGTTTTCCAACTGATTTCTTTACAGGATGTTCTGAAAATGGTTAGATAAAATGAAATGGTGAAATCTGCTTTCAGTCTTTTGCACTGTATTTAACCGTTTTTGTTATTATTTGAAAATTAAATAAACAGGATTTCCATGTTAACAGTTTGCAAAATGTTAGGCAAAAATTGTAACAAAATAGGCTTTATTGTTATTATTTATTTGTCATTACTCACAACAAATAGACTTCTAATAAATTTACAGCTGTCAAATATATCTTTACATTGACGTTTACATTTATCGGATTCGACTTTTCAACATAAAGTGATTGCGGAAGCATAACTGATATGCTTATATATATTTTTTGGGTACTTGAAGTTTCCCCGGTCTTCGAGAACGCATCTCAAACCAAATCAAATATAACCTGAAATGTTCTATAAAAGAAATGTATTAGTAAATTTACACAAAATCAAGAACTAATTTAAACAATAATTAGGTAGGTAAGCTTCCGTAACAATATTATTATAGATTGTCTATGAAAGCTCTGGTTAAAATGTTGTCAGATATTCCAAGGGCCAAAATATGATGATCTAGTCCAAGATCTCTTACAAGCTCTAAATTTGATAGTTTCCAAGGTGCAGGGTTTTAAAGTTAGTTCTATTTTAGTTCTTCAATAACTTCATTATTAATGGTAGTGAATATACAAAACTTGATGTAGTGTAAGTTTTCTGGCATGAGGTATTGAAATCTGGTTTCGAATTTGATGTAAATTGTAAAGAGCGCCATCTATAGTATTTTTACATGTGTGTATTTGATATTGGCTACTGTGATATACCAATAGGGTGGTAGACGGGCATAAAACAAATGGCAAGCGTTAATTCACTGAAACGAGAATGGCCGAATACATTACCGGTTCATTTTATTTAGTTTAGTCTTCAGTTTATCGGTTTACAATAAGGAGTTTTTAAAGAGCTGGGTAATTTTGCAAGTGTCTGCGTTAAGTATTAGTGTTTACTGGAAATAAAATTTAATTTGTAATTTGTAATAATAAATCTATATAGCTTGCCTCACTAATTCTAAACGTTAATAAAATTTTTCAAGTGGGCAACCTGTAGGTATATTAGATTTTCAAAAAAAAAAAAAAAACATTTTATAAATGTGGAGTGACCATTTTCTTCACAAAACTACCTTTGGCATTTCTACAGGTTCAACTTGAAGGAAGATTTGGAGGCCCATTTAGAGACGCATCCCGACCTATACTCCTGCGAGGTCTGTGGCGAGGCTTTTAAGACGAAGAAGGCGATGACTAGTCACGTCAGGACGCACGAGAATTCCGACCCTAACACGTGCGCAGAATGCGACCGCAGTTTTGACACGCCAGAAGAACTGGCCGCTCATATAGAGCGAGACGAGCACCCCATGTTGACGATCGTTAAAAAATTTGTTTGCGAGATATGCGATACCACCTTTGCGGACAAGAAGAGACTCAACAGGCACAAGCAGGTGTTCCACAACTGCATCCGGGAGTACCTGTGCACGATTTGCGACAAGAATTTTTCGTCTAAGACGAGTCTAGACAGCCACTACAGGTAAGACGGCGTTCGTGGGGCTTTGAATGTAAATATACGTCGTCGTGTTCTATTTTCAGATTGAAACATGCGGAAATAAAACCGTACCAGTGCGAAAGGTGCGGGGAGAGGTTTGCAAGGTTGGATTATCTAAGAAGGCATAACAGTTGCAGCGATTCGAACCAGTGCAAGAAGTTTATGAAAGGGCCGAGGAGGAAATTCCGTTACACCAAAGCAGACGGCGGTAAGTTTGCACCAGTACTATATTTCAGGTTTGGAATATTGCTCCTGGGCATATTTGTTGGGCTGTTCGGTTTTTTTAAAATATAGGGTGTTGAAAAAATGTAACTAAACTCGAAAAAAACTCAAAACAAGGAGATATACATTTTTTATAATGAAATGGCGGCCCTTCTTGATAATTATGGAGTACCGGACCTTCCCCACAATAGAAAGGTCAGTCATTCTTTACTTTTATTTTATTATTTTTTAAATTAAAGGCACAGGTAGTTTAATGTCAAATCAGAAGACATAACTTTATAAATACCTCAAGTAAATAAATATCTGGACGTAACCAACAGCATTGTTGCTGTAATTTTCACGAGCGGATCTATATTGTAAACAAAGAAATCAGTTACAATCTAACAATACTCTAAGTTCACCTCACCACATTACCACTGATAATTATGGTAATGATAAAAACAGAAAATGATGGACACCCGTTTGCGTTGACTTCACGTATTTGTTGCACAAATGAAGTTAGAGAGTATGTTTTTCATAAAAATGTAAATTTCAAAAGCAACACCAAATAGGTTTTGTTACCTTTACAGTTAGTGTTGAACTAGAAAAAAATATGGGGTTAGTAAAATTACTAAAATAATAGGTTCCATTGATCTAATATTCCTTCTCATTTAAGAAATAACAAATAATTTGGTGGTGTAAATGTTTTTGAATCTATAGAGGACTCTTACAAATACAATTTTGTTAAAAAAGTAAAAAGGACAGTTCAGAAATGATTTAAAGATACACTCCTGCACGGCACTGGAAACTGGTCCACTGGAAAACCTGACAATTGAAAGAAATTTTCAAGGACATTTTATAAGAACCTATATAGCAAATTCAACTGGTTTTGTCACTATTGTTATTAATGAATAATAGAATTAATTTGTGGTTTTAATTAATAAAATAATTGGACATAGCTGATGTTACAACAAAATTTTGGGCCCGTCTTATGATACATTTGCGAAGTCATCAGTAGTGTCCACTTCGGTGCAATACACTTAGTTTTTTAAATATCACAAAAAAGAAGTTCAAATGATTTAAAGTCAGGAGATCGTGGAGGCCATGGCATACATGGTACGGATATAATTCGAGTATGATACACCACACTGCTGCAATACGCCGTGGACGCCCTGGACCACCATATCTCACGATTCCACTTCAAATTTCCTGTGTCACGTTTGCGTTGCATTACACTTGCACTCAGTGTACACTACGGTAAAAGTAGCTGCATTTGGCACATGTGTACCAGGAAATCGTTTTGCTAAAGCATTTTTACTTCATAAATTAAAACGATATCCATCAGCTTCGAGTTGCTATATGAGTAAGTCGTTTTTGACACTTGAAAAATTAATGTACACACGTAACCAATCACGAAAACGTTAATACTTACTATAAGTAATCGGATTTCAATACTCGGAATCATTGACTTCAAACTATAAGGATTTTACAAAAAATTTTGTTTACGATATTGACACATTTTTTTAAATAAGTTGTGAATCACTCTGGATAATTTCATTTATCTCTTTTATGTGTCTAAGCCACGATCAAAATGTTTGGGATGTATCGAATCTTCTAAACAATTCCAAGGTCATCCAACATACAATATCTATGCTGAAACGTAACGTAGCAATTTAAAAATGTAGAATGCATTTTGATAATTAAATTCATTCTATTTTAGGTAATTAAGTTTAATCTATTTTATCGTTTATTTCCAAACTAAATTAATTACTACTAAGATGTTCAATGTTAGTTTATGAAAAAAGGTGCAGTTTCTCTTGTTTCTATCGTAACGTATCATGGGACAATTTTTTCCAGAACCAATCAAGTGTAAGCTGTGCGGAAAGGTGTTTAAGGACGTGTACTTGCTGAAACTCCACCTGACAACCCACACCAATCTGAGGAGGTTCAGGTGTTCCGTGTGCAACCTCACGTTTACGACCAACAAGAACAGGGAGAGACACGAGAAGATCCACGACGATCCACTGAGTAAATACAGGTGCGACATCAGTATGATTTTGTTCTGTGGGGTATTTCTAACGTGTCGTTTCGATTCATATTTCAGGTGTACGGTCTGCTGGAAACGGACGCAGAGCCAGGAGGAATTGGACAGCCACATGATGAGCCACGAGAAGAAGTACCAGTGCCACGTGTGCCGCGAGTCGTTCGCCCGCGTGTATCTACTGAACTACCACGTGTCGGAGGTGCACGCGGACGACGAGGACGTCGAGAAGGAAAAGCAGATCGTTTTTACGGAAGGTTTAAAGGAATATTTAGTAGAGTACTAAGTACTAGTAGTCGTAATTGTTATTAACTAGTTATGTTTCAATTTTTTTTCTTAATTCTTTTCCATTATGATTGCACCGTTTGTGGTACTGATAGATCCAGTAAATTGTAAAAATATAAACATGTATAAATAATCATTATATGTTAGTTTTTTGTTTTTCTTGTGTTTGTACTTTATTGCATCACCAATTTTTGAAAATAAAGTACGCAATTCAATGTACAGTTAATTTTTATTTCAGTATGACTTTTATTACTATAAAGTAAATGTGGCTGACGTTTCGATTGAATGTGCCATCTTCAGGTTCGCTTGATTAGGAAAGATCAATAACGGGTATGATTTTATGTCGTTATAAGTTTTATTAGCAAAAACCACGAATAGTAAATGCGGGCTACCTGACATTTCGATAAAATCAAACGTACCATCTTCAGGTTTGTCTATCTAGGAAGGATACATTTTTTACAGATACGATTTGATTTCAGTATGAGTTTTATTAGCAAAAACAAATTATTTACCTGAAAACCACGAATAATAAATGTGGGCTACCCGATGTTTCGATAAAATCAAACGTACCATCTTCAGGTTTGTCTATCTAGGAAAGATACATTTTTAACAGATATGATTTGATTTCAAAACGAGTTTGATTAGCAAAAACAAATTATTTACTTGAAAACCACGAATAATAAATGTGGGCTACCCGATGTTTCGATAAAATCAAACGTGCCATCTTCAGGTTTGTCTGTCTAGGAAAGATACATTTTTTACAGATACGATTTGATTTCAGTATGAGTTTTATTAGCAAAAACAAATTATTTACCTGAAAACCACGAATAATAAATGTGGGCTACCCGATGTTTCGATAAAATCAAACGTACCATCTTCAGGTTTGTCTATCTAGGAAAGATACATTTTTAACAGATATGATTTGATTTCAGTATGAGTTTTATTAGCAAAAAAAAATTATTTACCTGAAAACCACGAATAATAAATGTGGGCTACCCGACGTTTCGATAAAATCATACGTACCATCTTCAGGTTTGTCTATCTAGGAAAGATACATTTTTTACAGATACTATTTGATTTCAGTATGAGTTTTATTAGCAAAAAAAAATTATTTACCTGAAAACCACGAATAATAAATGTGGGCTACCCGATGTTTCGATAAAATCAAACGTACCATCTTCAGGTTTGTCTATCTAGGAAAGATACATTTTTAACAGATACGATTTGATTTCAGTATGAATTTTATTAGCAAAAAAAAATTATTTACCTGAAAACCACGAATAATCAATGTGGGCTACCCGACGTTTCGATAAAATCAAACGTACCATCTTCAGGTTTGTCTATCTAGGAAAGATACATTTTTAACAGATATGATTTGATTTCAGAACGAGTTTTATTAGCAAAAACAAATTATTTACTTGAAAACCACAAATAATCAATGTGGGCTACCTGACGTTTTGATAAAATCAAATGTGCCATCTTCAGGTTTGCTAGTTTCCTAGTCAAAGAAAGATACATTTTTTACAGATATGATTTGATTTCAGTATGAGTTTTATTAGCAGAAACAAATTATTTACTTGAAAACCACAAATAATCAATGTGGGCTACTTGACGTTTCGATAAAATCAAATGTTCCATCTTCAGGTTTGCTAGTTTCCTAGTCAAGGAAAGATACATTTTTTACAGATATGATTTTATTTCACTGTTTTATTAGCAAAAACAAATTATTTACTTGAAAGTCGCGAATAGTAAATGCGAGCTACCTGATGACATTTTGATAAAATCAAACATACCATCTTCAGGTTTGTTTATCTAGGAATGATAAATTTTTAACAGATTAATTTCATTCCTGTGTGAGTTTTATTAGCAAAAACAAATTATTTACTTGAAAGTCACAAATAGTAAATGCGGGCTACCTGATGACATTTTGATAAAATCAAACGTACCATCTTCAGGTTTGTTTATCTAGGAATGATAAATTTTTAACAGATTAATTTCATTTCTGTGTGAGTTTTATTAGCAAAAACAATAGATTTATTTGAAAATCACAAATAGTAAATGTGAGCTACATTTCAATAGAGTATTCAATCTGTATGTATCATCTTCAGGTTTGCTTAAATAATTAACATAGATAATCTTTCATATGACAAGAGTTTGTAGGTGAGATAATTAAAACACTACCTGTATATGAATTTTACAGAACTAATAAACTAGAAACTAGAATTCACTTCATAATAAGAATAAAAAGTAATGCATTAATTTAATAATTTAATGTCCTTACAACCGCCGAATATTTATTACAGTGATAATGACACTCCACGATATTAGAAATGGTTCAGTGATTCCCCAAGGATACCTCTATATACGCCTATTTTAAAAAGGATGCACCAATTTCAAAAGTAACAATAACTGTGTCGTCACACTGCTGGCACAGTTATTAGGTATAAAAGAATAACATCATTAATTATAGTGTTATCGGTAATTATTTACTCTCCACTCTTAACTAAAAAATTCCTACGCCCCTTTTTCCTCGGTGCTGATCACGAATATGAAGTAAAATTTCGGCGGTCGCATGTAGTTTTCGAAAAAAAAAATCCAAAATTGTAGATGCGTAGAGGTTACAATTTTGAAATTTTTTTTCAAAAACTAGTTGCGGCCGCCGAAATCTGACTTCAAATTAGTGATTAAACTGATTAGCTCTCTCTAAACAGGGAAGGAGGAATTTTTTAGTTCAAATTGGAGTTTATTTACGCTGTAGTAAACAATTACCAGTGTTATATACAATATAAACGGTAGGTATATATTATTAACACAATTATTTATGTGCTGCAAGTGTATTCCACAATAAAGTGGTAGTGGTAAAGGTAATAGTAGTAACTTAAATTTCACACTCTGTAAGAAAGTATAAAATTATTTACCTACATTTCCCTGTAAAAAATATAATTACAAGTGTAACCACTCAACCAAAACCTTTACGTGATTTCGACATTTATTTCACAGCTTAGTAATGAATGAAGTATTTTCTGCTATAAAAGGTACATGTTTTATAGGTAATAAGTGTAGGTAATTAATATTTTTTTTATAAATATTTTCGTATTACATCAAGCGTATGCAACCACTTATACATGGTGTCTTAAAAAATATTTGTTTCTATTTTGACAGTTTCTAATTGGTCCCAAATTCGTAAATGGCTTCCAACAGGGACTCGCCTGACGACGATGGATATAAACGAATTGCAGAAGACATTCACAATGTTTCATACGGTTCTAATGTCACAAGTAAGGATAATTTATTTTTTTCCTTATCAGTCGACTTTTTTATCTAAATGGTTTGAGGTTAGAATATGAATCTTATCATCATGACGCATAAAATTCAGTTTTGCTCACTGTGTATTTCGCTTCATATTTTTTCACTGATAACAACTTTATATTTAATTATTACTTATTTACTTACAACACAGTATGTACTTGGATCTTTATGATATGACACGGTTAGGAAAGAACCATGTTTCTTTGTACGTTTGTAAATATAATTATAAGAGCACTGACTTAGCTTTTTAAAATACAACAATGCCTAGTCTATTGTAAACAATGATTCTACTTGCTTAATTTAAATTGCAGATCCCATCGATGAAATGGGGAGTAGGTCAAGCCTCAGTCGAGATGACAATTCCGAAACGGACCATTGGGAGATGAATTACCATGAAGCTGCAATATTTTTGGAAGTAAGTACCCACAATTATATTAATTAATTAGGCGGTTTTTTTCTTAAAAATTAGTATTTTATTCGGTTAGAAAATAAGATGTAGTATTCAATTTTTATTAATTTGTTTACGTCCCAATTTGTTTATTCTTATTTAAAAAATAGTATAAACTTGTTAATAAATGCCCTAGATGTTCAAAATTTGTATTATAAGTTGTGAATTTAGAATAAAAACGTACTTTAGAGTCTTATAGGCAAATATAATATTAGTATTATTTACTTTGATATTAGATATGCTAATAATCGTTTTAAGACATTATTAAAAATTCAAGTGAGTCAATGTCACATAAATAGAATATTCATAAAGTATTCCAAATATTCCGATAAAAGCGGTACTTAATATTTTATCTGATACTTAAAGAACACTTAACAATCTTATTAGATTCAAAAGAATTTTTTTCTATAGAATCTAAAAATATACGAAGTTGTTTTTATCTTAAGAATGAAACAAAAGAGTGGTATATTTGCATATGTAACTGTATAGAGCTGGTATACAGGCTATTCCAGATCTTTTTTTTTTATAGAATTACATTTTTCTGAGGAAATATGTACTCAGTGGTCTCATTATCTCATTTAAATAAATTGTGTCGAAATGGCTAAACACAAGATGTTTATTTTGTCTCATTTCGTACTCTACAAGAATGAAAATTTGTTTATTTAATTCATATTTTTACAAAGCACATCCAAATCTGTCCAATCTGAATATCCAACCTGCCAAATTTTACCCCTTGTGATTAATCGTTGTAGCTTATATTTACTCGAGGATTAAATACTAATCTTAGAGCTCACATACAGTAAATCTTTAAAGTGCATGAATTTATGAGTCAGAGATAAGAGACGTAAAAGTAGCACAAAACGTGTACGTACCGAAAATTGTCGCCAATAATATTGATGTCACTTATTTTAATATAAAGTTTTATAATATAATTAAAAGCATTCTTTTATAGACATGGAGCAATTGGGTTTTATATTTTTTTTTTGAAAAATGGTGCAGGATGCATTTAGGCTTTTATTACGATTGTTGTTATTAAAATTTTTTAAATAAATTTTTAATATTGTTACTGAAGCTCACCTATATTTTTAGTTTGGTAATTATGTTCCTGGCTGCTTTGAAATTTATAATTTTATGTTCTCTAAAACATTCCAAGCATCCGATTTGGTTCAAGATACGTTCTTGTAGACCGAGGACGTTTTGAGAACGCAATAAATAAATACAAGCGGATCAGTCTCGCATCCACAGTTAGTTCATGTTGAGAAGTCCAACACGAATGTCACAAACGTCAAAGATTTGACAGTTTTGAATTGTTTGAAGTATATTTGTTGCGTAATCAATTAGTGACAATAAAGTATTTTTACACGTGAATTATTTCAAAGAATTTGCAGTAAACAAATTCCATGCTGTTATATGGGTTGCATAATTTGATGACATCACTTATTAGTATTCTAAAAACTACACTATTTTTCCTATTTAACAATGATACACCATGTATATGCTTTAGATATTACCTGTTTTAAAATTGACAACAATTACAAGTTACACTAAATTATTATTTTTCATAATCATAAAAACATGGAGGTGTTTATTTTCCTAGGAAGGAGAAAACAATGAAAAATTTGACTCCCATCCTCGTCACCCTTCAGCATTACCGGCTTACCTCTTGGTCCACAATTCGTGGTATTACGGCCTTGACCTTTTATTCTCCATCATCTTGTTACTTTTGGCCGTCGTGGAAAAACCTTCGTTACAAAAATTCGAGTTCCCTGTAGGAATCCACGGGACTTTGGAGTTGGTAGCTCTGGGCGTTATCGGGGTAGAGCTTGCCCTCAAATTAAGATGGATAGGGTGGACGACTATTTTGAGACACAAGCGCACAATGGTTAAGGTAAGAATATAAAACGGTTTGTGGCTAAATTTTGATGACCGAGAGCTGTTGTATTTTGATGGTCTCTTCTGTGTTTAGAAGATGAAATAGAATATAACGGATTTTGTATAATATAAATTAAGTAGTGTTTTGTGTCTTTTTTTTTAAATTATTTTAAAATAAATATGCAGAATGTTCCACAGGGAACTGTGTCAATAATTATTTAGAAACATACTGATGTGAAAAATTTGAAAATTTGGCAACATGCCAAAATGTAACGGCAAGAATAAAAGGGTTGGTATAATATTTGTAAATTTACAGATCTACCATAATTTAGTGTCTTCAAAAGTTTTTTACATTTATGAAAAATCAACTTGATTTCTATTTGCAGGAAAAAACTTCGGCATCCTACCATACATCAATTTTTTCTTTGATAAATTAATATAGAAAAATCTATAACTCTTATAGTGTTATACAAATGTGATCTTAAAATTTTCTGTAGAATTAAAAAATGGAATATACAGGGTGTTCTATTTCAAATAACAGAGTTGGAAGCGACTTTCGGTATAACCGAAAGTGCTGAAGAGTTCTAGATATTTCAATTGTTTGTCCCAGGGACTTTGCCATGTTGCCATATTAAGATTTTAGTAGTATTTTTCCAGAAAAGTATTGATGCAGTTCCCGATGGGATGTATCTTAGCTTTTTCTTAAATATCCATATTTCCATAATTTTTCAAACTTGATCTGTTCAAAAAGTATTCTCAATTTACTAAATTACTTTGTATTTACTAAGAACATAATATTTTTTGAAAATTAAAAAAAAAAACGTTTAAATTTACAACTTATTGGTTATTTCAAAATTACAGTGCATAACGCTCACTATTATGGTCCTGGAAGCAATCACGGTGCTAATCCGTCAGTCGTCCCATTTCCGCGTAACCAGGGCCCTCCGACCCATCTTCCTGGTAGATACAAGAGCCTGCGGAGCCGTTAGGCGATACATAAGACAAATCTTACAATCACTACCTCCTATCTTTGACATGTTAGCCCTGCTTCTCTTCTTTGTCTGTATCTATGCTTTACTGGGATATTTCTTGTTCGGGGACTACGAAACGAACTTGTATTTTAAATCATTGAGCGACAGCTTCGTCAGTATGTTTGTCTTGCTAACTACCGCAAAGTAAGTTAATTTTCAATGAATTTGTGCAGGGTTTCTAGTTGTACGTAACAAAAATCACACTTTTTAAAAGTGACTGGAAACGCTGTTCTCGTGTAATTTGTTTTTAATTGAATTTATAGTAAATAAGTTTCTCAGTTTCCCTGACGTGATGATGCCGGCGTACGCGTATTCCAAATGGAGCGCCATTTTCTTCATAAGTTACATTTCGACGGTACTCTACGTATTAATGAACTTGGTAAGTTCGGTTCACTACGTCTAATTTCTGAACTTACGATCGTATTTTATAGATGCTTGCCGTGGTGTACGAAACATTCACCGGTATCGAAAAGGATAAGTTTCGGAAACTGTTACTACACAAAAGACAGGCCTGTAAATTGGCTTTCAGGCTTTTAGTTAGCAAACAGTCGCCCGATAGTGTACGATTTAAGCAGTTTCAAGGGTTGATGAGATATTACTCACCGCAGATAAGTTAGTTTAAAAAAAATGTGTTTTGGTTAATTGAAGGTGCAATAAATATATTTTTTTAAGGTCAGAGGGATGTTGTTTTAATATTCCGACAACTAAACGCTTCAAGCACGGGTCTTCTAACTCAGGACGAGTTTTTAAATATCTACGATGCCATCACGTTGAAGTGGAGGATTAAGGATCCTCCCGATCCGTGGTTTACCGCTGCGTGGCCGCCACTGAGGATTTTCTGTCGTGCGGCGAGGACTACCGTTACCTGGAGGTATTTCGAACATATTGTATGTAAGTACCTTGCAAATATTCTTAATCCTGGTAATATCTGGTAATTAGTTGTAATATTACTTGATCCCATCAGTTTTATTACCTACTTGTTAATATTATTTTTGTACAAGACCTTGTGCACAGGATGTTGTAGAATTTTGCCGATAAAATTCTGCAGTTTATCGATTAAAAAAAAAAAAATAATATGGAAATATCTTGTATTTAAATATACATCCCTGTTGATCTGAATTGGTAAATGACTTTTAGATTTCAATATTTTTAATAATTAGTGTGATAATAAAATACCTTAAAGTAATATACAGGGTGATTAGAAATAATGTCATTAATTTTAAAAGATGATAGGGAAAAATGAGTTTAATTCGAATAGGCTATTTAGAAAAATTTCAAATGTATATTTTCAAACTATTATTTCGATCCCCTTTTCAGACTGTCACTGACTGCTGGCGGCAATTCTACTCGGTCTAGGCCTGACGCGACGTTGCCAAATTTAAATATTTTCCTATAGTACCTACTTACTGTAATATGTAATTAATGCTATAATTTTTTTTTAAAGCATTCAACTAATATATTAAGTTCCAACATAAACAATATTTAATATTGAAATTACAAAATTCTCACATTTCATTACATGAGATAGGCTGTAATCAGCACACTTGTCACAGCTAAAAAGTTGGCATTTCAAAGTCCTGTTTAATAATAAGTCGAACATTGTTAGGGTTTTTCCTATGCAGGCAAGCCCGCCGTTGACTACATTTCAACTAGATGCACTCGGCCTGACTTCTCTCCCTTCTTCATCTATGTATTTATAATTATTAATAAAATTAGCTATTTGCCTAAATAAAACTGCAATTCAAGTTGGGTAAAGTGACGTAGTGAAAGACCGAAAGTTTGTCTTTAGAAAAAAAATCTATCACTTCAGCACCGATCATGCTATTATTAGATGATTGTGGTCCTGAGTGGCAACACTGTTGGACTTCTATATAGCTTCAATACTTTTACGTTACGAAAATTTGTAGCGTACCAGGAGTGTTACCGATTGTTATGGAGTGATTTAGTTTATTTTTTGAAAGGTCGAGTAAAATTTGTTTTTTCGATTTTCTGTCTATTAGGCCTTCCGAATACGTGGTTAGAATTTATGACATTATAACTGATTTATCTTATATATGTGGGATGTTCCTACATTGAAGGGAAAATAAACAAGGATGTCACCTTAGTCAAAATGTAAAAGAAATATCTACTTACCATAAATACACACTACCCCTAATTAAACATGTTGCAGTTTTTCTTGTCCATGGCCTTCATACTCCTTTATTTTTTTTTTATTAACTAAAGGTGTCTATATGAAATAATTTCTCAGTGAAATTTGATTACAGATGTTTGTTTAATTGTTCGTTTCTATTTCTATTTAGATGTCTTGATAATAGCGAACGGCATGGCGATGTTCATCCGCGTTATGGAATCGGCAGATTCGCTACAAAGTGGCGCTAGAAATTTCTGCGCTTCGTGGGACACGTTTTTGTTTTTATCCCGTAGGTATTCTCACTTATAACTTTTTTCATTGATAAAAATGAGAACGTTTTTTTAGTATTCATAGTAGAAGCAATCCTAAGAATAGTAGGACTGGGTTGGTCGGAGTATATTTCATCCGGTTGGAATATTTTCGATCTCTCCGTCACTCTTATGGCGACGGCTGGTTCTCTGTTGATTCTGACTAAACCCACCGCGACTGTAGTTGTCGTTTTACGGCCTTTGAGGTATTTATGCACTTATACGAAATTTATTAGGCATTTAATGAATATTGTTTCCAGATTACTGAGATTGTTCAAGTTAAAGAAACGCTACCGTGATATTTTCGGCACGTTAGTTCTTTTGTCACCACTAATGTGGTCGACGGCCGTTGTAATGATGGTCATGTACTACTTTTTCGCCATTATCGGAATGGAACTGTTCTCAGAGTACGACCTGAGAAACTGTTGTGTGTAAGTTATATTTCTATGCGGCGCTAAACAAATTTTTACTTAACGACATTTTAGGAACTCCACCGTGGAAGACTTCTACAAGTACAGTTCCAACAGCAGTACGAGCGGCATCGGATACTATTATTTAAACAATTTTTCCAATCTTTTCGTATCGGGAGTGACGCTCTTCGAACTGACGGTCGTTAATAACTGGTTCATAATAATGGACGCATACGCGGCCGTTTCTCATCCTTATTCCAGAGTCTATTTCATGATGTTTTACCTCTTCACCATGGTCGTTCTGACTATAGTCGTCGCTTCGGTATTGGAAGCGTTCCGCTTTAGAATCCAATATAAAAAACAAACTACGAAAAGGGACGGTAAGTGTACACGATCGTAAATAGGCTTGATGTAATTTCTGGCACTTTTCCAGAGGAACAAATGCTGCATGAGGAAGTTGTCGTCGATTGGAATTCTCTTCAAAGGCAAGTGCAGGACGCGAAGCTGCTGGAAGCCCTCCAGGTAGACTTCATAGTAGGGGTGAGTATTTTTAAACGAAAGTTCATTTGCTTGATTTCAAATTGCGCTTTAAGGGGGTAGTCTCGTATTTCGGAAGGAGGAGGAGGACTAGGGACGTTTTACAGCGTCACATGTACAGTACGGAGATATCCCAGTGGCTGCAAGAGGCCGAACTGGAAGAGAGGAATGATATTAACAATATAATCGACGAGGCGCAGATCAATGCACGATTAATCGCAGCTTAAACTAACAGTAACAACTGCTACCGCAGGCTTAGGTCAAACTTTTTCTCCAGTATTATTTTAATCATTATTCTCTGTGTTAATTTATTATTTCAAACTTTACCTCTAGGGTGAAACGTAGAGTGATATATTGAGATTATAGGATAGCGTAGTTTAATGTGTAAATAGGCCCCATGTATAGATAATTTATATACAAATAGCCCCGTTGGAATATAACCGGCAATGGAATGAATCCATGGACTGTGCTTCCCTTTTAGACACAAACGCACATTCCAGTATCGATAAGGTTGTATTAAAGTCCAGTCTATTATACAGGGTGGTTCAATTTTTTTGATCAAAAGTTTTATTATTATTTGTATCTCTTCCAGTAAGGCAGATGAATCAACAAAAATTGATTCTTTGAAAGTGGGAAAAGCTGTAATTTAAAAAATATGGTTTTTCTTTCGATCATCCAGTGACTAACCCATTTATTAATAGAAAAGTTGAATTTTTACTTCCACTATTATGGCAGCTATAAATTATTTGTGATAAAGTAACAACAGTGACTTCAAAGTTAAGTAAAACGTTAGTTTTTGTGGTCAACCAAATTGCGCTTTTAACAGCACATGATACAATAAATATGAAAGGCTTACCGGTAGCACGAAATTAAGTGAACTTTTTTAATGGTCATGTGGTTTGTTTACCATGTTTGTTTAAGAGGTGTACACTTTTGGAAGTATTCTATTGTCTTTTAAAGTTTGTTCATAAAATTTGAACCACCTTGTATAGTCTTGCAATATTCCATCAACAAAATTCTGCAGGTCATTCGCCAAGCGACGATAAATTCATATAGAATATTCACAAATGCTTTGTTTTTGAGCTATATGGTGAAACTGCTTGGAGCAACGTCAAAGTATTTCAAATTCATAATTCTCACACCAAAAAATCCAGTACTACCAATTTTCAAAGTCATGCTATCAAAACTTTCTCAATTGAGAAATTTCAGAATAAAATTTAAACCTTGAACACCCTGTATTTCTTAAACCAGCGACATTCATATAAGGCATGATGAACTCAAACATAATATTATGGCAAAAAAACAATTGTGTAATGTCAGCCGTGACGTAATTCGTCTGAATTTTTGCCGCAACTATACACAAAATTAATAAGCTCATTGGTTATTTGGCGGCAAATTTGAAATCTTGCATTTCATTCAGAAAATTTATATAAATTTTGCTATAGTTGACGGTCAAAAATCTAGAGTGACTAATCGCTAGCTTGTAGACATGTGTGACGGGCGAAGCATGCGAAGAGCAACACACACATAGGCGTGCCACTTGAGAAGAGTTAAAGCATACAAAATTATCAAAAATAAGTTGGTGTCGACCGAACCTAGCACATTAACAATTTACTTTAAATGTGCCACCTGTGCCACCCTCTCTACAAATTAGAATGCCATCCTTTCGGACGGCGATTGCCCACCACCATCCTCTTACACCTACCTGATGCGCAGTCCGCAGATATCACACTTAAGCCTTGTCCTCATGGACGCGAAATTCACGGATTTTTGCAGCTTCTGTTTTAATTATTTATGGCGCGAAAATCTTAACTTTTGACAAAATTTGCGAAACTGTAAAACACCAAATATTGCGTTTCTTTCATTATTATGTGACGTTAATAAATTTGTATTGAGCTTCTGCATTCTACCATGGCAGTTTCATGATGAAAATGTTATAGTTGACAAAATTTGTTAAGCGGGCATTACACTAACAATTTATTGTCAAAGAAATTGATGAATTAATTCATATTCATTCATTCATTCATTTACATTTATTTTAGGTTGGTATTCCTGAATTGAAGTAAAAATAGACAAAAAATTAGAACAAGTTTTAAGTCGTCAATAACTTGACGAAGTTCTTCATCAATTTATTTGACGTCCAAGTTTTAGTATTACATTTAAATTGACTTGACGAAGCCACTTGACAAAGAAATAGTTAATGTAAAGCGGGTTTTACAAATAGCGATTTCCCACCATTAAATAAATGGCTCAAATATTTTGCGAATTCCACATTCAAACGGACAAAAGGCTTTAGAATAGATACACACTATTTCCTATTGATTACTAGCACTGTCACTATAACGGTCACACATTAACACTTATTATATCATATCGTAATCCTTTCCGTATGACCTTCACACTTCATGTTTCGTCAAAATTTAATATATTCTTCGATCCAGATTCTGATTTTTTAATATTTATTTTAAATAGTTTCTTCACCCTATCACTATTTCATCTTTTTCTATCAGTATACTCTTCGATTTCACTTATACGGACAAAGTAGCAATCGAGTTTTTTTTGTCGAAAACTCATTTTAAAAATACCGTCTTCCTTCCTCACTTGTTAAATTAGGACGATTTTGAGAATGCGCTGTAGAGCTTGAATTATTCTCCATTCTTAAGAACACAAAATCACTAATAAAATGAATTACATTCATAATTAAATTAGCGAAAAGATAACTCGCCCATGATAGCGCTGGAAATGGAACAGGTGGATCCGTTAATTCGTCGGAGCCAATCAAAAGCTGCAGCGCATGCGTACTTACTACAGCTTCTGCTGCATGTATATTTCATTGTGTTGACTGCTATAAATTGGGAGCAGGTTCATAACATGTCACTCTCTAGATTTTTGGCGGTCAACTATCGTTACATTACTATAAACATTTCTCAATGCTTTAAAATCTATTTATGGAAAGTCTAAAAAAATGGGAATTTTTCCAGGAATGAAATTTCCTGTGTTTTTAATCTTGACAGTAGTTTAATATTTTTAACTGCTATTGTAAAAAAAAAACGATTTTTAACACCTATATAATTTTGTCAGTGGAATATATCAACACTCTGTATATATATTTTATTCTTCACCCTCTTCTGATATTGTTTTTCTTATAAGAAAGAGTATTATCTATAAAAACTTATATAAAAAGAAGTACCTGTAGTGCATAGTTCAGTTTTTTTGACTTTTTATTTATTATTCTAGAGCTTACGAACATTAATTTATACTATTCTAAACATTTACATGTTTTTATTGTAGCGAGCTGGAAAATTTGTTTGCTGTTGCTTTAATTTAAAAAAATATATAATGTTTAATCTAGTATATTATTTATTATTGCTAAGTGCTGAAGAGGCTAACAAAATAATAATAAGCCGTCTCTTCTCTCATATAAATATGAATTTCGGTTTATTTCTCGTAGTTAGAGCATAATATCGTATATAATTTGCAATTTTAATTAGTTTTTTCCATTTCAAGTTTTTAATGATCTCTTGAACTAGTCATACATTACCACTCTTTGAAGAAGTGTCACTGGAGTGGGTATGCATCACTTAGTATTCATACAGTTGTGGACAATAAAAATTTTCCATGGAAAATGGGGATTTTGTTTGTCCGCAGCTGTACAATCCGTTTTATATTTTTTTTTCTATCAAATTGTGCAATAAACGATACCCATTAAGAGTTGGAATATTGTCCGATATCTATTACGTTTTTCAATGAATTTTCAGTATTTCCGCAATGCTAGTTTCATTGATCTTTACCATTTTTATTTATAATTTAAATAATATTTATATATTTTATAACAATGTTTAATAAAATTAATTTTATAATTGCTTTAAGTATATTATTTATTTCCGTTCCTTTGTCAAATACTGAGGATATTTACTCGGCGTGTAATTTTTTTATGGAGGTGTTTGGCCATTTGGCAAAGAAAAAAGATCTGGAAGAGATTCTTTGGTAAAAACATTTATTGACGATTTTTTAAATTTTAGGTTAAAATTATAAACAAAAATATACAAAAAATATAAATACATAATTTAAATAAGTATGTTATGTGATTTATAATAGGGACTTGAAAACAAATCGAATAGGCATATATTCGCTTAAATTTTTTTTTTTCAATATACTAGATCAAACGGAAAGCCCTTTGCTCGTTAAATTGTACATTTCAAACCTTTAAAAAACTTCTTGCAAAGTATGCTTTTTTCCATCTAGTATATGCGGAATCTTTGAAAATATCTCGCGTGTACACCAGCGTAGAAAAATGAAAGACGCGTTTTGTACAATTTTTATCTTTCGACTATGTTTTAACGGTAACAATATTGCTAGAAATATTGCAACTGTCTCGGGCTAGGAAGTACTAATCGGGAGTTAAAAAAAGATCTATAAATCTCCGATTTCAGATTTGAACTAGTTTTACCTTTCTCTCTACATCCTAAATTTATAATTACAGTTTTAATAAATCTAAAGTTACACTCTAAATTGTGCTTGAATATGTATATATTGGACAATATACAGGGTGAATCTTAAATAAGTACAAATATTTTAACTGCTGGTGTAGTTCGTCATTTAAATCAGTCTAGTGAAAGCCATTTTTAAAAATTTCTAATATTTACGGAGATATTAATTTTTTTAAAAAATACCCACATTTTGAGGACCGCTGGCTGATTTTTCATCCAACAACGTAATGAAACATATGATTTGTTGCGAGGTTGCCATATCTCCTCCAATATAAATATTACGTTTCCTATAACGTAATAGTTCTATTTTAAAAATACTTGTTTTAAGCATAAGTACAGTAAAATTGGGTATGTAGTATGATACGCAGCAATATTAACATAAATTTTAACATCTGAACTAACCTTAAAATACTTAAACGATTAAAAATGAATTTCCGCAAGTTCAATACTACCGTAAAATATTTAGGAAGATATTACGTGATATTACTATGTCCAATGTTCAAAAATTATACATAAACGTGCACACAAGCTTACCTGTTTGTTAAAAATTAACTATTTAATCAGTAATCCACATTTCACAAGTTAAATGTCATTGTACACTGTTAGAAAGGGACACAAAACACAATTTCCTTAAGTTATTTTATGAAGAATAACGAAAAACTATGCACGCGTTTTTTATTTAAAATGGAAAAAATGTCAACTTTTAGCAAATTTTATTGCTATTTTCATGCATTATGTGGGGTTAACAAGTTTGACTTGGGCTTCCGATAATCTGTCATGACAGTCAATGACAGTTTGATAATAAAAAATAATATAAAATGTTACACTTGACAAAATTCGCTAAAAGTTGAGATTTTTTCTTCCTTGAAGCAAAGACATTTGTGTAATACTGGCAACACTGTGAACCACACGTTCAGTCTGCAGCACTATGACTCATAAAAGTATGAAGGGTCGGTCTAGGCCAGCAGTCCTCAACAAGTTTTCTACTGAAAAATTACGAAATTTATTTAAAATTTCACTTTTTTATTTCTGATTTTTTTGTAAAAAAACTATTAATTATGTGTTCTACACACAAAACTATACTGCTGGTTAAAATATTTGTACTTATTTAAGATTCACCCTGTATGTATAAGGCGAGGGTGTAAAACTACATGAAATCCGAAATCATATTTTTTTTATATATAAATATTTACAGGTTATTAATTAAAGCACGCCCAAATTTTGGGTAAACTCCAGCCGTAAGTAAGGTTCTAATCATGTACAGGAAAATATTTTCAAAGAACATTTTTTACATAATAGGAAGACGCTGTACAATTTCCAAAATTATTAAAAAATATGTTACTGTCACATTAATATAAAGAAATTGGCATAAACCATTTCCATCTTATATCAACTATTTACAAATATTCTTATAAATAAACAGAAAATAGTTCAACAAAAAAATTATAACACCTAAAATATACTAAGTATACGTAGAAGAGTCGACTTCGTTTTGTATTTCCTGTTTACTTATCCTCTTGTATTTAATACTAACATCAATATGTATACAAAAATTACTTTCTATGATTGCAAAAAATATTTTAAAAAATTAAAATTGTATATATTTTCTTTTTATATATATAAATTAGCAATATATTTACTATTTATCAACTATTTTAAGTAGTGAAACTATGAGAAGATTCAAAATACATTTTTTTTTTCCTTGTAAAACATGTACATGATAAGACGATTTGATTTTCTTTAGTTTAAAAACTAACCTTTTTCAAACCAGAACCTTGGGCCATAGCGAGAAAACTGTAACAGAAACATAAAATGTACATGAAACGAATCACTATCGATAGACATTCTTGAATCAGTTCATTTTCAGCAAAAATTCAAGAGGTTCTCCTGTAATAAATGTAAATTAATTGTATACATTGCAAGTTTTGCTGTGTAGTCACTGATACACCTTATTCCACTGCCAATTGAAACCAAGAAAAAAGTTATGTAAAAAATTGTGATAATATAGAGAAAAAAATAGTAAATAAATAAAAAAATATATATGTACAGGGTGTCTCAAACTCAATGGTATGGGCCGACTGGGAGGATAAATAAAATTTGGGAGACGTGGTGTTAAAAAGCATGAGGTAAGGCTCCATTTTCAATCAAATGTATTAATTCTGAGATTTGACAGAAACGACTGATGACGTCATCAATTTATTATTTCCCGAAACACACCCACATTTTTTTCCTGTTAAAAAGCTCTAATAAACTTTTATTAGAGAAATTTTTCTGTATTACCACCTAAAAATCACACAGCGGTGGAAGGATCAAGTAGTCTTTGGAAAATAATTCAATGTTCGTTATCTAAAGTCAGCTTCACAGAACGATGTAGTGTTGCCAGCAACACTAAGTCACGTGACTTTCAGGCAATGAAGTTAATTGTATTCGTTGTTGAAGTTCAAAATTTCCAACTTCAAGTATCCAGACATTTCTACATAACATAAGCAACAAAAACAAAACCAACTTGATAAAATCCTTATTTCACTGAAATTAAACTGGTGGTGGTGATGTTGCCAGCAACACTACATTGCTCCAAAGGAGGCTTAAAGTGTATAAATGTCACAGAACGTCGTCGTCATTACTCAAAACGAAACGTCAAACGTGTAACTTTTCTGCTACCAAATGTTTTCTCAATTAGAAAAAGTTGATAAGAATCAAATAATTGACCGAAGGGTAAGAAACTATGCTAGCTAGATTGTTACAATATTTCGAACAAAATCCACGATATACAGGCTGTCGGTCATAATGTCATTAATTTTAACCACATATTCGGGAGACCTAATAAAGGCAGAAAATCGAAAAAAAAATTTTTTTACTCGACCTTTAAAAATATAAACAAATCACCCTATAAAAATCAGTACCACGACGCTCCTGGTGCGCTACGAACTTTCTGATGACACACCCGACGACAATCTAATGCCGTCTCAAACCATCGATGTCACATCATGTTTACATACATAATATCGTCTAACACATCAGCGTGTTATTCAAATTTACCTCCATTTAGCACTCTGCATTTCTTTCCCCCCAAATTTGCAGGTCATGCCACACATTTGGAGGGGGGATGGAGAGAATACAAGCAGTAAGCAGTAGTTTGTTTATTTCGGTCTCACCTCACGTATTTGGCGTAAATTCACAACGCATAATTTTACAAATTTCGAATATGTGGAAATGGTAGTGTTATACGGAGAATGTTTACGAAATGCGACTGACTCTAATTTTATTAATAAAGTGCTATGGACGGATAAGTGCAGTTTTACGTGAACTGTGAGCTGTAAACAGGTTAGTACCATACTACTTAAAAAACAATAAATTTCTAGGCTAGATGTATGTAACTACCAACTGAATAATTAATTGTACTTACGAGTAATACTAAAAATTCATATTTATTTGTAAAACGTAGTGAAAACATAATATCAAAATTATTAAACTGTAATAATAACCTAACATTCGAAAACATTTATTTATTATCTACATTTGTTTTTATTAACAAATAAATCAATATTTAAGGAAAATTCATTCATGTATCTAGATTAAAAAAATAGTTTTACTCCTTGTCGTTAAATATCAGTACAAAAACTAGGTAACTGGGTTATTGACCTAATAATACGGTAGGTCAAGATAACTTAGATTAGCGGCGTGCCATTTCCGTCTTGGACAGTTTTCTGTCGACAACACGATGGTTTTTTATTACTTAGTATTTAAACACAAAACACTTCTCAGCTTCTCTTAATAATTTACCCATTGGGTATAGGTTTTTTATGTAATGTACGTAAATGGTTTATTATTAGACACGTTGGAGTTTTGTTGCAGTCATAACAGGCTACATTTGCTCAGAGAAAAATCGACACGCGAGTGTATGGGTATCGTTTGATTGGGTCGTATTTTCTACCGGAAAACCTGAGTAGACTGCGTTACTTGCAATTTTTAATACAATTATTTGATTATTATTATTTGAGTTTATTGGATATTAATATTTTAAATTATTATTGGCTGAAGTTGAACTTAGCAAGAAAAAATGATATTCTAAAATAGTCAGTACAACCGTTTATTTGTGATGTCTAAAACTTAGGTAGGTAAGTACTCTGTAGAGCACGTTCTTTGAACAAACAAGAGTCGGTTCGCCAGAAAAATGGATTGGGATTAATGGACCTATTCAGTGTACTGGAAAGTCACCATTCAATTTTTTTTAAGTGGGGTTTAAAAAAATAAGGTTTCCAAAACATCTTTGCGAGATATTAATCATTTGAAAGAAAAAATCACAAACACTTGTAATTAGTTAAATGGCGAAATGTTAATAAACAGCCCACAAAGAAGTTGGGCGAATATAGGATATATGTCTTGAAATGAGAGGTCATATAAAGAATAGATTTGTTTCATTTTTTAAGTGTAGTTATTGTTTTATCGCCTTTTGTTTTAACTGTAGGTATTAAAGAATTATCGTGATCACCTCTTTTATTTATTCTTAACGACATTTATGAACATTCAATTATTTTTCAACGACTACTTGATCCTTCCACCGATAATGTGATTTTTAGGTGGTATTTCTTTTGACACTCTTTAGAATGATATTGCTTATAACTTTTAAACGGGAAGTAAAACAGACAAATTTCTCTAATAAAAAGTTTGTTAGAAAAAATATAATTGATGTCATTAGTCGTTTCTGTCAAAACGGAGCTTACTTATACCATTTAACACCACGTCCTAATTTTTATTTAAAATTTGTTTATCTTCACAGTGGGCTAGGCCATGCTATAGAGTTTGGAACACCCTGTACTTAGCGTTTGGAAATATGATAACAATAAACCCAAATCGTATTTCACAATTTATTAATAATGGTGTTAAGGTGTTGCAAGGTTTTTTATAAAGACATATTTTTTCCTATACACATAGTAAACCTTAAAAAAATCTTGAGTTTCAAATAAAACATATTTCCTTTTTTTATATAAATTAATTAAACCCCTATTAAATTTAAATAAATGGCGGTTTTTAATTTAATAGTAATTATTTTCGCTTACTTTAAAGAGTCGTAATGAAAAACAGAAAATTACCTAGTACATACAATCACCTTTTCGTAAATCAATAAACTGAAAACTAAAATAAATGTAATATCCAGCCAGCCTTGTTTGGCCAATTAACCTGGTTCGCTTAAACCAAGTCAAATCAGAGATTATGACACTGAGACCCTAAAATAACATGTCGTTAAGTCATAGAAAAAGAACTGATTTTATAATAATAAGGCAACAATGGCAATGCTGATGCAATCAGTGCTACCAAGTGTATAATGTCTCAAAGCGACAGATATCTCACCTGTAAAACGATATATTTGAACCTGAAAACATTGAAAAGCACCGAAAAAAAATAAAAATAAAATAAATAAATAAAATATAAGAAACCAACAAAAAAATACTATAATTGTTCTAAAATATACAAAATATTTACACGGTTGCTCATATATTTTAGCACCCTCATCACTTTTACCTTTCTATCTAAAACAAAATAATAACAATCAAAGTTTTAAGACATTTTGGTGTGATTTATAAAATTTAAAATATTTATTGTTGAAGGAAATAGTAAATAGCCAGTGTTGCATTAAAAATAAGGCAAGGGTTTGGTTTCTATGAATATCACGCACATAATAAATATAATATAGATAACTCAAAATTCCCAAATTCAAGATTTTAAACGGTTGCTTGTGCTTAGATAAAAACTAATTATTATTAATTTTGTACTCTCCCATGTTCATGGTCAACAGAAGGGCCATGGAACATAGGAAATGTACCATAAATCAGGTTTAGGTTAAAACAATTTAGAATTCAGCGGTAGAAATATACTTATCTGCGATAAAACTAAACAAACCAGGAAAACAGTAGATCTACCATAAAAACGGCAGCATTGGAACAAAGTTTGGATGTTACACATATAGAAGAGTTTTAAATGCCATTTAACAAATGGATTATAACTCGATTATTTATCTCATAAAAAACATCAGAAGAGTATTCTGGAGGCTCCTATTGTTGGTATTACGACTACTACGGTCGAAACCGTTCCTCGGATAATGGTGGTCTTCCGAGACGTCCCGTAGCCGCCGCTATAACTGGTCGCATCCCATGCTTGCAAAACTTATAGATGCCCCCACAGCCTAGCCCGAGCACAACCAGGGCAGGTAAAAGAATCCCGGCTAATGCTAGGGATATGCACTTTAATTCTGTTTCTGGCAGCGACTAGTTACCGAGGTCACAGCATAACAACCCGGAAAATCTCTATGTATCAAATGATAGCACCGATCGTGAAAATCACTACTACTATAATTTTTAAAATTCTTCAACACATGAATCACAATAAAAAAATGTATCCTACACAGCAAATATACAATAATTAATAATAAATGAACACAACAAAAATTCAAGTAAAAACAAGTACGTCCAACATGGACCATATCCAAACTGAAAATTTTATCATAAAATAACAACTTAGAAATCTTACCATATTACTGTCTAGAACCTCTTGCCGCCTCTTCTAAAGCTCTTACTTTAAGTTCGCGCTCTCTTTGCTGCCTAAAATGTGAAAACTACTATTATAAAGACTACCGTTCTTCCACTAGATGGATGTTGTATATTGTATTTCATAGACTACACCCCTTTTTCACGTTCTGACATTTTTTAGGGGTATATCAATTCATTCAATTGAAGTCACTGCATATCTCTTAGGAAAGAACGCAGCTGGCAAAATTTAAGTAACTTTTTTTAATACAAAATCGAAAGAAAAAGGAACTGATTCAAGGAAATTTCTCAAAAGAAAACGATACAACAACAAAAATATACAGCCAATTGGTTTAATGTTTTAAGGTATCTTTACTTAAGATGAAAAGATTAATGAATATAGCTGGTTTTATACTGATTTCTTTAGAATCTAGCATAGTTATCAAATATTTTAAATTGCAATCTGGAATCTGTTACTGTCCGATAGGTAACAGTTACAATTCGCAATACAGGGTGATTCAGTCATAATGTCATTAATTTTAACCACATATTCGGAAGGCCTAATAAAGACAGAAAATAGAAAAACAAATTCACCAACCTCTACCACGTGAAAATAATGATTGATGGATGAAGAAGTGAGAGGTCGGGCCTCGTGCATCTGTTCCATATTGAAGGTGGGCTAGCCTGCATAGTAAAAAGAACCCAAACGATATTCGACTTATTCTGCCGGTAACATATTAAACGGGAATTTGAACTGCCAACTTTTTAGCTGTGCCGAGTGTGCTGATTACAGTCTATCTGATGTCGGCGCTGATTACTGCGGTTGGTATTTATTATAAAATTCTCATAATTTCCTATTGATTACACCAGATGTAAATGCAGACTTAATTTTGTTTGTTTTTGTTATTATTTGGCGGTTATTATACTCATATAATACTCATTTTTACTTCTCATCTTTTGAAATTAATGACATTATGACTGAATCAATCTGTATAATAGGGAAAAACACGATCTGGAGGATTGAAAGAAATCAATATAAACCCAAATATAAATCCGGAATAGGGTATTACTTCCAAAAAAATTGGCGTGGTCTATAAAACCATATGTATAGTAATTAAAATATAGAGCAATGAAGCACAAATTCTATGAAAAAAAAAAAAAAAACAAAAAAAACCAACCCTTAAACTAAAAAGCAACAAACACCAATGTATTAATATGCAAAAAAAATGTTAGGAGGTCTAACTTCTAATAAATGTGGATGATGATGTCAGGCTATCTCGTTGTTTGGGAACGTAACAAATAAAATGCAAACAGGAAAAGCTAAAGCTATTAGTCTCAAATTTGTCAGACTGGGGTAATTCTGTACAAGCTGGGTAACTTTAATAATACTTTTTTACAATGAATAATCTAAATTTTAATAGGCAAAATACCAAATAGTAATGACTACAAACTATTTATTTGATTGTAGTAAATAACAGTTGCGTATCACATACAAGACCGAATTGATTAGCTCTGCAAAGCCAACTTTTTGAAACACATTAAAATACTGTTTTAATAGTTTTATGAACTAATTTATTCCATTAGAGAAATTCGATTGTTAAAAAATTCTAGAAATGAAATTTTAGCCGGCTTTATTTTAATTTGGTTTATTTTCTGTAATAAATTCAATATTTGAGAAGTTCCTCAGCTTGCACAGTTAAAAAAATGCCGTCAGTGTGGGTTATGATACTCATACTTGAAATGCACTGTGAAACTTTTAAAAAACATGAACAGACCTTAGGTACTCTTCATGTTGAGCAACAATCGAGGGGTGGGGAGGAAATCTATCTCTTTCTAGCAGGATCTGCCTCTGTAATTGTTCATGTGCAGCGGCCTGAACATCAAAAAATATAGTTTACTGCTACAAATCGCAGTCGTCATACCATATAATACTTTTTAATATTTTATTGCACAAAATTAAGACTGTTACGGGAAAGATCAGTAAAAGGGCACCTAACCACAAAATTATAGCAGATATATAAAAAAAAAATATTTTTTTAAAAATAAGTTTTTCGCAACAGGGTCGTTTCCTCCTTGTATTCGATACTTTTTAAATATTTGTCTAAAATATTAAAAATTATTTTGATTTCTTGTTTTATATTATTTTGTATAAAAAAAGTACAAATTTCATATTTCAATTATTCTTATCAGACAAAGTATGAGAACTGACAATAAAGTTCGCAATCTTGCCACCATATGCTACGTTGGCAGCACTGTACAATTAGGTTAGTTTTGGCCTTGATGTCAATTATGTTTATACCGCTGACTTAACTGTCAGACTTCGTATTTTGTGAAAGTGCATTAGAACTACTTTTTTAAGAACAGTAATGACAAATACACGAATGACTATGATTTTAATATATAAAAAACGATTATAGTCACTGTAGATTTACGCTGAACAGGTAAACATCTACCATGTTGCCACAACAATTTTTTTGTTAACCAATAAAATTTGATAAAAGTCGATATCGTGGAATGTGGCGACGGCGCTAGAATGTACTCAAGGACTGGTCGGGAGTACAGGTCAGTTGGTATTTGAACTATGAAGTGTTAATGTGTTTATCGCTTGTAGAAAGGGCTTTTGCATACCACTATTTCCTTATTTTTTCTTTATTTGTTAAAATGTTTAGAATACATGAGTAGAGTCATGCATTAGTGGAAAATAACGGTAATTACGTGTTATAATAATAATAATAAAAAAATTTTAAACACTTAAAACAGTACCTAATATTAAAACATTAGTTCTACCATTCTCTGTTCAAAAATAAAATTGAAAAATCTAACTAAATTCGTTAATTTTCACAATAGTTCTTTATCTTTGGACTTTTTGTCATCACTAAAGTACAAGATGGCGCGTGGTAGGCAACCCGCAAGCGCTTTTAACTGGTGCAGTGAACTAGTTTGTATGTTTGCACTGTTGCCAAGTTGTGATAAAATTCCTTGATATAATAATTCGACTTATTCTAACGGCTTGAGATCACTTTATTGGTAGGTTATTCTAAAAAATTAATACTATCGGCCATTTTTGGCACTGCCAATTTAGCAGCATAGTAGTAGAAACGTATGGAAATTCTTCTGCTACTTTTGAATGTAAAAGTAAAAATGTTGTGATTGAATTGTTCTGCGTCGATATAAAATTTTGTAACAACTTCGTTTCTAGAAACGGCCCTATTGCGAAGAACTGACCAAGGAAAAATGTGCAACTGTTCTAAATTTTAAATATCTGTGTGGGAGAAGGGGCAGTATAGCAGTATAATTACAATTTTCCACACAGTGTTATGAATTGCTTCAATTTAAAATTTTTGTTTTATATTTAAATTGTTCGAATTCACGGACCATCCTCAGATGCTTAGATTTTAAATGTTGGAAAAAAAAATAACTGGGTGGGTTATATCCTTACCTGATGTGCCAGTTGATCCGCGTATGGTCGACCTAAGAGGTCGGGGTGGTGCAGTCCTAGCGGACCGTCTCTACCAGGGATTAGACCAGGGCGGGGGTAACCCGGCGCCGCAGAAGCTACAAAAAAAACGTTTTATTAATTCTTCTCTTTTAATAAAGACGATTCGTTCCTTACCTGGGAGCGGGAAACCTGCCGCAGCAGCCGCTGCTTCCTGCTGCGCTTGTTGCTGTTGCGGATGTAGGTGTAAGTGGGTGTGCGCGTGGGTATGCGCATGGGTATGGGCATGGTACTCCGGAGAAATGCCAGCCATTTGCAACCTTACCTTCAACAATAGCAGAAAATATTTTGATAATAACATTATCGGCTGATGTGTAAAAGTTATGAATATGGCGGCCAATTTTGAATGGATATTTGACAAAGCAAAACATTGGAATTTCTATTTCTTGAAGAATATCCATTGAATATTGAACAATTTCTATAGGAGGGGTGTAATTAGTGTCGTGAGGCAGTGAAATTTCGCATGAAATTGAAATTTTCACCAAAAAAAAAAATAAATAATTTTTTTAAAATTTGACTTTTTTTAACCTCTTTTATTTACAAGTGTTACCAAAGTTATTGTAAATTTTGAAGTCTATAACCCTAACCTACTCTAAGTTAAGGAATTCTGTTTTACAATACATCATCGATAAGCTCCCTTAGATAATAATGTAACACGTACTTAAACGAATCGTGTTATTGTTATTATTTTTGGTATTTTGTAGTGTGTCAACATAATTTGTTGACAGTGATATAATTGGGCCATTGGCGTAAGTGTATTGATAATGAGCTGTGGATATGTTATTAGGGTACAAAGTGTAATCAAAACGCTGCTAGACAGAAAATATGCTTATAGATTTCATCCACGAAAGGCAGATATAATTTTTCTTCGTTTACTTTGAGTGTACAGGATTTTACATAATTTAAAAATTCGGAGTTATTTACTAGAACGTAGCAATTTTTGGCTTTGTAACTCTGGCAACACTGATTTACAAACTCAGTTACATATTGAAATGTTTCAATTATTTCTGAAATTAAAATGAAAATTTTAAGGAATTTTCGAAAATGTTTTGAAGAATCTTTCAAGATAATTACAAAATAATCTGACTAAATTTTCAATGAAAATTAACAAAAACGGACAAATAGTATTCGATTTTAGTTCCCATTACCGAGTACTTGTAAAAGAAAAAAGTCCACCCCTCCTATTGCAATGCAATTTTTATTGTGTTTGTGTAAAATGTGTGGCTTTTGACACTTACCATAGGATCGGTGGCGAGGGCGAGTCTCTCGGCAGCCTCCAACTGTGCCTGATGAGCGGGATGATGGGGGTGGCCCGGTGGGGGACCACCGGGACCCCCTGGGGCCCCGGGAGGCGGAATACCTAGCCTCTCCAGTCTTTCCCTTTCCATTTGGGACAGTTGCGCACTACCGCCTCCCGGATACAAGGCGTAGTGGTGCAGCGGAAGTCCCGCTGGTCCTTAAAAAAATAGAAACAAAATAAACCACAAGCGTATAAAATTTGGAAAATTATTCAATTTTATAAATAATAAAAAGAATCACCTATAAAACACGTACCTCCGGGGCCGGCCAATGCCCCAGCGTATCTCCTCTGCAACTCTAACCAATGCGGGTCCATGGGATTTGGCGGTCCACGCATACCGCTCTTCATAATCTCTTCCTTAATCCTGTCGTTTAGTTCCCTTTCGCGCAGTTCTCTGATTTCACGTTCCCTCTTTTCTCTCTCCAGATGTTCCAATTCCAACCTAGAAAAACAGAAACACATACAGATAAATCATTTATAAGCTACGAAATGTTAAGTGGGCCCACATCATTGTCTCGAGGAACACCAAAAGTTACACAAAACATTTACCTTTCTCTTGCACCTGGTCCATACATGCTATTTAACTGGAACTGTAGCATGGGGTCCATGACGTGAGACGGCGGCAGTAACGACCTAGGCATGTGACCTAAGAAACAAAACGTACGTTAATAAAGAACAACAGATTATGAAAATCAATTTCAGAACCTGGACTAAATCCTGCGTGGGGCCTAGCATACTCCGACAACTGTCGTAACGCAGGCGTGTCATTGAAGCCGGGTCTGGGGAATCTCTCGTACGGTGACGTAACCGTTTCTAAAGGTCCTCTAGAGGGCGGTTTGACGTCAGGCTTTTCTGGTGTTGTGATCTTCCTCTGTTGGGCTTGTTGGGCCCGTTCTCTTTCTTCCCTCTCTCTCTCGGCCTGTTTCCTCAAACGCTCTTCTCGTTTCCTTGCCAACTTAGAATCAGGAACTGGCTTGAAGGTGAGATCCGTTCTTGTACATGAGTTATAGTCCCCTCGGTTCCAATGCCGCAAAAATCTAAAAAAAAAACAACAATTTTATTTACATGTAAAAAAAATCTTTTCGTTTGATGCATACTCACATTGCACTTTGACTTCTGTGACACTCAGTGTCTTCGATCCTTGGTTCAGGTGAAGGTCCCCTGGGTGGGGCTACAGGACTACTTTGATTTTCTTCTTCGGGAGTTGCCGGTCCTGGATCCGGTTCCACTTTAATTATCTCATCCGAAACGGGTTTAGGGGGGGGATTCATGGGCGAGGTGCTTGGCGGATGCATGTTAGTGGACTGTTGCATATTTGCAGCAGCTTGAGCAGCATGAGCTCTTAAGGCATCCAGGGAGCTGCTGCCCATCGACGGAGGTCCTGAAAAATCGTTGATAATACGTTCTAAAATAAGATAACTTTAAGTACCTGTTTCTATACTGTTTGTGATGGTCAAAAATTCGATTTGAACTTACCCAGTGGCGATGGATGGTGTCCCATGTTAGGTGGTTGGATCATAAGGTGATGCGGGTTAGTCTGCGGTGTTGGAGGCTTGTTATGCATACTGTGCCGCAGCAGTTGATTGCCGGGCGACATCCTGTCGTGATGTGTGTGAGTGTGATGGTGAGTGTGTTGATGATTGCTCGTAGAAGACGAAGACGTGTGGTTTAAACTAGTTGTTGAGGTAGACTAAAAAAAAAAAACAGAATATGAAATTATTGCCTATATATACTCGCGTCAAGAATTCAGACGTCTTACGTCACGGCTGACGTTACACATTTGTTTTTATTGTCAACGTAATTTTCGATATTTGGTCGCGTTAAAAACAATCATTTTTTGCAATTTAGTGCAATATATAATGCAAACTTTTAGTGTAGTATATAGTTTTATTACTATCAGTTGCAGTTTCTTAAATATTTTGATGAAAATATAGTGAATTATTCATTTGTTCGTATGACGTAAGTCGTCTGAATTCTTGTCGCGAGTATATAAAAAAAATTAAAAAGAATAAATAAATAGCAGAAGTAAATTAATAAATTAAACAAACAAAAAATGACAGTGAAGAATGAAAGTAAATAAAACAAATGCATAACACAATTACCTGCGAAACGGGAGTGTGAGGTGAACTCGTCCTCACCGTTTTCTGATTCACCTTGTGCTGAACACTTTGACTGGAACTGGTGGAAGTACTGTGCGATATCGTAATGCTGTGGCTGCCACCGTAGTTGTGTTTCTCCACCGTAGCATGGACAGAACTATTATGAGACGTGCTCTGGTGGTTAGTCAATGTCATTTCGTGCGTTTGATGTCTCTCTGCACCGTTCTCATCAGATTCTCTTGTCTCTCGTTTAGACGTCAACGTACTGCTGGTGCTGTGTTGGGAGGACATCAACGTAGCACTGACAGTATCTATAGACTTGGGCGCAACTCCCATATCTGGACGGGTTGGGGGAGGTATTGGATGAGGTTGGGGTGGAACGGGATACGGATAAGGGTAAGAGAACGGATAGCCAGAGTACGGATGGCCGGGGAATTGCATGTGGAGAAACGAGGGATGGACTAGATGATGTGGAGGGTGCATTGAACCGTACGACGGACCATGTGGTTGGTGCGGGTGGGGCTGTGAAAGAGAAGTGGGGGGACCGGAACTGGGGCTTATTAGGTTTACTGCAGTGTGTGGCGAGTTTGTTCCTAAGACAAAAAAAAAAAAATTAATTTTGTATATCCACAGCTGAACATAAAAAATATTTGATTATAAAAGGGTTTTTTTTTTGCTAAATGACAGTGCTCGACAAGTGGCAGCATTTTTGTAAACTATTTCAAAGTGGTGGTACTTTTGAACTACTTTGAAAAGTGGCGACATTTTAAACAACTTTAAAACATTTTATTAGATGTTAAATGTTTTAAATTAGAAGTAATTATGATGAATTTCTTTTATCATTAGAGCTGTTCAGTGATCTGCTGTCTTCAGAATAATAACATATTGCCTCTTCTCCAGCATAGCTCTGATTTTTAGGATAATTTTTACAATCAAAACCAATCAATTTTGATCGTACCATAAAAATCAAGAAAATTGTTTGAGATACGGAACGTCACCTTAATTTTTCTAGTGCTCAATAAGTGGCTGCATTTTCGAAAAGTGGCGGTATTTTTTAACTATTTCGATAAGTAGTGACATTTTTTAATTACTTTAAAACCTTTTGTTAGATGTTAAAAATTTTAAATTAAAAGTAATTATGATGAATTTGCCCCTTCTCCTGCATAGCTCTAACTTTTTACGATTACGATTATTACGACAAAACACTAACCTTGTTGTCTTAGAGGTGGCGTGGCCGATATTTGAATCCCCGGGGTACTATTTTTGGGCGTACTACATTTATCCGACGGCGTTTTCGGGCTAGGACCACTACTGGACGGCCTTCCGAACTCTGGTTCCTTCTTGATTTCAACAGCTGGACCGGAGGCCGGTCTGTCGCTCCTGTCAGTCGTCGAAGACGATTGCGTAGAGGGAGGTTGCGGTGGCGGCAAATAGCCAGGTATCTGTAACGATAAACGAAAACATGCAGACATCAAATTTTTCTCATAATCACTAATACTTACTTTAACGTCTCGCAAACTTTGCAAAGGATCCGCCATGGGTTGCGACATGTGACTGGGAGGCTGAATATAACCGCCGGACGTCGGCAAGTTAGCGGTAGCTGACAAACCTTGCGAACTCGGTGGCAAAATTGTCATATTATGTGACGTCTGTCCGGGACCCGGAGGCAACGCGTTTTGCGTAAACGTATTCAACCCGCTCAAATGGTTCGGCGGCAGACTTTGACTACTCTGGCTGGAGGCGATATCCGGAATCTCTTGCTTGATCTTCAAATTCTGCGGCTCGTTTTGGTTCTGGCCCTGCGCGCCGCTTTGCTGCATGTGCGACTGACTCTTCTCCATATTTCTTGGCGACTGGGGGTGGCTGAAGGGAGACACGCCCGTCATGAACCCGTAGTGGTTAATTTGAGGCGCCTGGGATCCCCCGATCGTAACCAAGTTGCTGGACTGCATTAGGCTGGGCAGCGGAGGTTGTCCTATCGAGGACGATGTGATCGGTCCCATGTCAGAGCGGTCCATACGTTCGGGACGGTCTAACCGGTCTGGGCGGTCTAACCGGTCAGGACGATCCAACCGTTCAGGACGTTCTAATTTCTCCATCTTTTTCTCTTCCTCGTAGTGGCTGTCGCTGCTCTGTCGTAGACTGGCGGGGATTTGCTGCGACATCGGAATAACTTGGGGTATGTTGAGCGGTTGGGACATACTGCCGTACGGTTGCGGTGGTTCATTTCTATTTTGATTTGTGAGCTCCATTGGTTCATCCCGAGGCTCTAATTTTATCACAGTGTTGTTCACACTGTTGATAGTAGCCGCGGTGGTAGGAGTCGTGTCTTTGTTGGTGCTCTGTGAGCTTTGATAGCCGTAAGGGTCTGGTTTCTTGTCGGATATATAGCTGGAATGGTTCATGTTGATGATCTGCTCTTTGTGTTTTTCCATCTGGGGTTCTTTCAGATTTAGACCGTGTTTTGGCTGGAGGTGGTTCATCAACGGGGGATCTTTCATACCGAACGATATCGGTTCCTTCATGTTCTTGCTCTGAGGCATAAATATGTTTTCCTTGTATATACTGTCGTCTTTGCCGTCCAAATTCGGATTCAGATTCATTGAATTCATGTTGAGAGCTTCATTGGAGGAGTCCATTTCTTCCTTTATCTTATCGATAGTATGAACTTTAGGAATTATGAGTTCGGTTTTGAACGGTTTCTCTGGAACGTGCGGAATCGGTTGCGGAGGTAAAGACTCCTTAATATCCTCCTTGATCTCCTTCTCAGTCTTAGGCTGGATTTCTGGTTTCTTAATCTGCTGCTGTTCCTTTTTATACTCCTGTTGAGCGAATCTGACGGCTTCTGGATTGATCTTCATGTTGTCCGAATTATATTTCATACTTTCCGGATTGTATTTCATGTCCTTCATGTCTAAAACGTTGTCTAAGTTACGTTTGATCAGGTTCTTCCTCTCGTTTAAGTCGTCGGGTAGCCGAATGGATACGTTGAGTGGCATGGGTTCCATGTTGGAGGGTGGTTGCAATTTGGTCGACTGGATCACCGGCAAACTGGCACTGTTTGGAGGGGCTACTTGTACGGACGGTTTTATGTCTGGCGGTTCAAGGATGTCAGTTTTTACGATGGGCTTCGGAAGCGGTTCTTGTGGAATTATGTTGTTGTTGCTGTTTATTGTAGGAGCAATGCTGGTCGTTACCTGAAACGTGAAAAACGTTTAAAATTAGGGTCTGATTTGTACAACTCCAAGTGTTGACTTACCATCGCTTGCAATGGAGTTGTGACGATCGTCGTGGAACTAGGAGGTGGTATATCCGAAGTGTCGTTATCATTTTCTGTGTTTTCCACGTCTTCGTTTACCGTCTCGGAGTCAGTCGTAACACTGGAAGGACTTTCCGCTCTTTCACGTTTTTTCTTAAGCAGACCTAGATCTTTCTCTTCTAACTCGCTCTCCTCCACCCTATTCTCTTGTTGGCGTTTTCTATTTTTATTTGGTGTTTCGGGTTTGTCCGTTTTACCTTTCTTTTTACCGGGAGTGTTCGACTGATTCGGCGTTATCTTCTCGTTATTATTATTTTGTTTAATCGGAGTTTTCGGTTCCGGTGTCTCCGTTCCTCCACGTTTAGGTCTCGCGCGGTTCGTCGTTTGCTCCTTCGCCGCTTTGTTCCTGGTCCGCATCCTCTGTGGGCTCGCATCCGGGCTTTCTAAAACAAAAACAACGTTCAGTAATAAATTCTACGTTTAAGATGAGCAACCAGCTACCTGTAGGCGGCGTGTTGCCACTAGATGGCGCTGTAAGAGGTGGTAGTTCGTTTGTCTTTTTGTAGTGAGCTCTACAGTCCCAACACAGTAACTGTCTATCTTTGCCTCCAGGTTGCCAATCTTTGGAATCTGTAAAGAAAATGGCATTTTCAATTTGTATTATTTTTAAAGTCGAAATTGCCTAGATTATTAAACGTAACTTACTTGTGGTGAAACAGTGAGAACACCGGTACTGTGCCTCTCGACTGTCACTGTCGTCTTCACTATCATTGTCATCCTCTGTTACCGAGCTGGTTTCTCCCGGTTCTTTACCAGGTTGAGGTGATGGCCTGTTATTTTCTACTTCTGGTGGTGCATTGCGTGCTAAACCCGAAAGTCAATTAAAATCTTGCTGGTAAGATTCTGTTAGCATAACTATCATGTCAAATTGACGTGTCGACTTTTATTTAAACAATTTGAAATTCAAATAATGAACATAATCATATCAGTTTATTTATTATATGATTATCAGGGGAATAAGAAAATATAACTTTTTTAAATCCAAGAAAAATTCAAAAATTATATAAAATAATGAAACAAAAAAAAAACATTTAAAAAATAAATTAAAATATCTGAAAAATAAAAAATTAAATTGATAGTTATTCTACAGAATTAGAGGTATATTCAAATTTAAAAAATATATATATAATTTTGATTCGAAAAGACTGTTTCAAAATGTAATCTAAATTTAAATCTACTGCTACAGATCTACAAAAATACATAGGATATGATATGATTATTGATTTGAAATTTTCCGAAAATGACATATAAACAAAACGAACTGAAATCTTTTCCTGAAAAGTATCCTATATATTTTACAGGTGGCCTAAAAAATTTAAAGATATGCATTTCAATTTTCTAATTTCAAAATACATTAAGTACGCAATAACAAATAGTAGTAGTGAATTAATAGTCATGATCAGAATTGTCTTTTCCAATAATCCCGACCCCTTACCAAATACAGTATCTAATGTACTAATCTACACTACTGAAATCCATTAACAAATATAAAACATGCACCTAATCAGAAAATTTAACTTGGTGCAATACTGCTAAAAATTTATTTTCAAAAATATTTCCTTCATATTCTTAACAATATTCCACCAAATTAAATTTGCTAAGCTACACATTATGTCTAAATAATAAAAAAATAAACAGTTTGCTTTCTTTCATTTACAACTTTATTTTTAATTTAAATTTCTGAAATATAAAATACGATACCTTGCATCTTTTTGATATTCTTAACATAGTATATCGTCTATGTCGTAATTTTATCACAAATCAAAATTTCAAATATATGTTATCCTATTTAAAAGACCAGTTGCTTGTTTTAAGCATTGTATCAAGTAAATATAATGGCACCTTCTCACTTTTATATCAAAGAACATTCTGACCAAAACGATTTCCAATTTTTTAGGCCACCTCCACCAACACAAACAACTTACCTGCATTAGATGAAGTATTACCTCCTCTACTATTACGCGTATTCCTAATTCGTCTTAAGGATCCCTGTCTGCGTCTCCGATGTGGTCTGTTATTATTAGCACCGGGCGTCTTTTTCCACAAGTAATAAAATTCGACTAATTCAGGCTAAAAACGCAAAAAAACTAGAGTAACACAAAAATTCAGCTTTTTCAATCGATTTACTAACCGTATCTCTGTGAGGCAGCAAATCTTTCCTAATCCTAAAAAAGTTCTTGCCAAACTGCCGCAGGCCCTTCACAAACCGCTTCGTTTCCTCCTCGCTCCATTTCTTGTCGATTCCTTTCGGTACGGGACACTTCACCAACGCCTGCAGCGCCTTTCCCGGGTCATACCCGGAATCGTGAAGCTGAAAAGTTCTCCCATTGCAAACTGTTGGGAAAAGTGACAGGACTCGCAACTTACCACGTCTAAGGCGTTAATAGTAGTGTCATCTCTCGAAGCGGCGTTGGCGCCATCTTCTGGACAACCTCCGTCACACATACCGGCAAAAGCTGCCATTGACCTAGCCGCTCTTAAGTACATGAGCAGGTCGGAATCCAGCGTCATGGCTGGGACCCATCTCAACTCCTCTCTAGTTTTTGTCTGTTCGGGATCAGGCGACAGATGTTCTGGGGGTACACCTGGACGGTACTCGGGTAAACGAGCCTAAGGCGTCAGATAGGTTAGAGATGTTGATAATTTAATGTTTAATTTGCTCAGGGGTACCACTGATTTTATTTAAACATCGTCTGCTAAATTGCAGCATTGCATTGTTTGAATTTATAATTTATACATATTAAAATTAAACTATTGTACTGTCAATATCAAATGTCAAATTCTGACATTTGCGACCTTGATATTTGTTTCCAAATAGTAACACTGGAGTCCCCATACTACAGGACATTACTGAATCCTATAAATAAAAAAAATATTGAGATTCAACCAGTGGCGTAGCCAGATATTTGACATGGGGGGGGGTTCAGTGAACAAAGTATTTCAAACTAGATTTTTTAAATAAAAAAACAATCTCATCATAAACATGTAAATAATAAACAGGTACGAACAATATTTGTTACAAAAATGACAAAAATAAAATTAGAACTTAGTTGCAGGTGAACCCTATTGTAAGGTTGTCGTAGGAGATCTAGTTCACTGACCCCGTTGCTAAATCTTGGTGAATAGAGTGATTGCAGGTTTGTAGTGAGACATTACCTATATGACCCAACCAACCCAACCCATGGGGCGGTTCTGACCCCCAAAACCCCCCGTGGCTACGCCACTGGATTCAATGGACTGAGAAGACAAGTATGCAGACGACGCTGATAATTTACCATAAATATCCGTAAAGATATTTTACAATTAAAATCTGCTAAGAAAATACAAAAGTGGTACCTCTGACAATTTCATATCTAATTCCAAATAAACTACTTAGAAAAAGAATAAAAACAAATTAAATAAATAAAATCAATAATAATGTGAAAGCAATATAAATACTAACAACATATTTGTTCGTCAAAAGTCTCCACTTTTTTCCACGATTTTAAATAACTTGTTACAAAATATATAAAAAATAGAACAGTTTCATCTTAACTAAATGAAAAACAAATAAACAGATAATTCCTTAATGTGGGACGAATTACTTTTATAATGCTACTTGTTCATAAATAACAATAAAGTTATTTAAGTGAATCTTTTAATACTGATCTAAATTATATAAATTTTTAGACGTACTTCAAAGGGATGTTGATTCTCGTTCATAAAATATTATAGCGGATTATGATAAGGATTTCTCACTTATGCAGCGGATTATGATTTTTGAAAGAGCAAAGCAGTGTTTTAAGAACAAATTACAGGGTGGTCGAATTTTACATTTACCTATTCTAAAATTCCTTTATTTATAGTTTTCCTTTATGTTACTTCACATGGGTGCGGCAATAATAAATTTTTAATTGAGGCTTCCAGGAAAACAATTATTTACAATTAATAAGTAGTTTATACAATGTAAATGAGATCGCTTTTTTGATATATCAAGGATCCCATGAATCTAAAAGTAATTATTAGCGTGATGTTTTAATAAAAGTAGAAGGTAGAATATTTAGTATTCGATTTAATAGTAGCACAAAATGGAAAAGTAAACAAAATTGTTAACCCTATACAAAACGGTCAAAGATGAAAAAAAAAAAAAAAAATAATGAACAGCTACAATAATAACTGTAATAAATTGTAATAAATTTAATAAAACGTGCCCTTTACAGTCAACTGTTTTTTAACGTACTTATACAACAGTATCAACATAGTTGATTGCTGTTCATTATATTTATCTGCATTTAGTGATTTTATAACATATTTTATTTTATTTGTTTATTTTCACTGTTTGAATGTTATTTGTAAAATTTTCATGTTTGTAGAAGTTGCTAGTTTTGAGTTACTGTTTTCTAGACTATTTATCGATTAAAAAAATTTACCTATTTCAAGGTACTCTCAACACTATAAATTTTGTGCAAGAGAACGAGCTCCGTAGAACATTTTTTTCACTCTCCCACAAAAAGATATTGCATAGCTGTTGATGTACGCAATTACTACAAAAAGTTATTACCTTATCTACGATGCTAGATTTATATCTTTCTTATACCTTTTAAAGTCACATAAAATACTGGCAGTCTTTACGGAATTTAATTATTACTGAATGTTCTGATGGTTTCCTGGATATGTAAGGTCTAATAAATTGCCAACGTTAAATAATTTATGACGTTATTAATAAATTTACGAGCAAAATAATAAAACCTGACATGACGAAACAGACATAATAGTTCTCTAATTCAAACAAATTGCTGGTAGCCACTTTCATTCCATGTCCAAGGCAAGTGTGATTTCAAAGGAGGTAATTTATAATCCGTGTATATGCTATAACTTATTTCAGTTTGGGAACCACGACCTTCTATTAGAGGACGCTGCATAGAATACAAAACGCCAGATCATCCATAGTTAAAAAACACAATAAGCCAAAATTTGCAAAACGGACATGTAGGAGAAATTTGCATAATTAGTTTTAAATGCAAACGACAAAATTTTAATTTTACACACTGGGTGGCCAAAGAAATGTGTCACCTGTTATGAACTTTTGATATAGAAGGTCACTAAGGTCAAAATTTCCATCTACTATAAACAAAATTGTTAATAAGTTGAGAACGATAACAGCAAATGATCATGATTTACTAAGTATGCCTTGGAATTTTAAAGGACAGAAGCATCTTTTTTAGTTCATAAACAAATGAACATTTCTTAATGCAATAGAAATAGTTGCTAAAATAATTTGACAGTTGTCAGCTTGTGTGATGTTCTGACTGACATATATCACAAGATTAACTAATATTATCAAGTCATGTTATGTAAGAACATCCTGTATAATTATTTTTAGCAAGATTTATTACAGATTTCCAATAAAAAATTACAAACTGTTATTTAGCCTCGCTCTTTTGTAGGATCAAAAGATTCTCCAAAAATATTTGTGATAAATCTCAGTTGTCATCACCTCTATTTCCATGTATATATTGGTGGTTAAGAACACAAATTTACACATAATAAATTCCACTCGGGAGCTAAAATATTGAGCTGTTGGAATTAAGACAGGCAATTCGACAATAAAATATTATATCAATAAATTTTCAGGTTATTAATTCGACCTTATGTGACTTCCTGTTTGTAGGCCGCCAGGACAGCTTTGAATTATTAATGCTCGCTGAGTTTTATGTAAGGTGAATGTGAAATGTTCCGCTCTCAGGCACAATCTGTAGATGACAAATTGTGATAAGTCAAAATCACATAGTAAATGTAATGGGTGTGTCAGTTTGTTGGCTCAAATCCATCTTTTAAATACACGGCTAGAGATAAATTACCACATCACAGATACAAGTCGGCAGTTTTGCAACCGTAATTTATGGCTGTATTGTTTGTCGCTAGAAATCTTGGAAGAATGGAGGCACAAGAAATTTTTGTAGGCGCAACGAAATTTTGAAGAACAACCAGTAGTTTTATCTGGGGATATTTCAAATCCATACCTACTTCTATGATTTATTGGTGCCATATATCAAAAGGAAAAGATTTATATCTCGAATGATAAAAGTAAATAAAACAATATAAAATGTAATTGTTATTATATTTACTAACTTTATTTAGAGGTAATTATTTTTAACGTGTTTGCACATGCCTTTCCTCTTAATTTGTTGATACAATTTTAACATCCTGTGTATTTCAACACTCTTGATTAAATATAAGACTTAATTCCCCCGTTAAAATGGCTTTGGAAATTTGCACAATTTTTTTTATTTTTCATATTACCTATGATAGTCCGGTCAACTATGAAGGTTTTTCGAGATGCAATGGGATAAATTGATTCTACACCCTGGAATTATGCGAAAAATTGGAGATATTTCTGACGTTTTGGATGTTACTATTTAAGCAATATTAGAAATTGAGCCAGTATAGTAAGGTTTAGGACTGTGGTTGAGACATTGGTGACGATAAGACAGTGATTTGAATAGTGCTTCATTAATAAAACCTATAAAGGTCAATTAGTTGTTTTTGTGTGAATAAGACCAATAGTTGAGAGGCCTGTAACTTTGCCTGTGTGCAATTTTGTACATAGCTATGTTTAGTTAAATTGCAATATTTTGCAACATGCCAGGTGCATGCTCTGTGTTGGTTCTTATGCGGGACACCCTGTATAGGAGACATTTCTTTTTTTTTATAAAATTCCTGTTGTGTAATACTTATTTTGCTTCCAAATTACCAACAAATTAAGCATTATATAGACTTAACGTAACCGAAGAAACTAAAAAAAAAAACTAAAAGTTAAAATAATGGTCAATTTAACAAGGAGAATAATACCTCTTATCTACAGTACTAATAGTAACATAAGGGACTATAACAACATTATTATTTCATAGGGTGACCATAATAACTAAAACCATAAGAAAATAAGTATGACTGCTGTATGACCACATTTTTTTATGTATAAACTGAGTCATTATAGCTGCTATGGTCACCTTAGTAGCTGGTTGGTAGTTACGTCAGTTGTAAGTTTTCTTCAACCAGGTCTACCATGCTTTTAAAACTAAATATCCCGAGAAGTCGTGCAGTCTGCCAATAGAAGTCATGCCAATACAGATATGTACAAACTAACTACAAAAACGAGTAACCATGCGAACATTTTTCTTAGAATCACATAAAATATGTTTTCGCCAGATTAAAAGATAAATTATTTTGTATATCTTCTCTCTTCATTACTAACAGAAATAAGTGAATTTAAATCTAAAAAGCTATTCGGTGTCGAGTCATGTTCCTCATTATTTATTTTTCCCGACAGGAGGTTACCAATATTTGTAGAAACAAATGTTTCAGTAATTTGTTATGCTCCACATTTCAAAAGTTATAATGCTATATTTTGACATTTCTCACTCTACTAATAAATAAGGTGGCCAATATAACTGGCAAGTGGTGACATCAATTTATTGCACGTAATTGTAAGAAAAATTCTGACTGCGTGTTTGTTTGGAGACAACTTGGCATGGACGAGGCCAATTCTAATAAAACGTGAATGTTTTGGCGGCCAGTATAGTAAATATTTTTAAATGTTTACTCGTTCGTGTAGCCAGATCTAAAATTTAGATAAGATGGTAAAAAATTTTGATGTTACCGTGTGTTTCGTGTCAACGTACATAAATGTCTTTTACCTGGTTTCCGGGACCCACCCTGATTTCTCCTTGAGTAGTCGCCATTTGGATTTCCCTTGTCGATTTAAGGATTATTAAGTTAGAGTGCCAAATTACACTTGATTACATGGTCCTGGAACAAAATAGACAAACCATCACAATAATTTACGACAAAAATAAATTTTAAACTATATTTTTGACAATAAACTCCAACGTTAAAAATTTATTGTTAATAATAAGTGGGTAGAAGGTTTATTTTAATAGTAATATCATTTTAAATAGAAAGTGATCAAAAGTTCAAAGATATTATTGGTGTAGAAGAACAAATACTTAGTTTTTCTATAAATACAACTGCATTATGAAATTACAAACTAAGGAACAACTAAGGTATAAGGTAAGGTATAAAAACTCTTGTGATGTATTAATGAAGTAAACAATAGAAGTTTCCCAAGATATCCTTAAAACTGTAACGTATAACAACATTGCATTCATTACCTGCTGCTGTTAACCTCAAATTATAATAGTGGTGCGGCTAGTGCATTTCATTTTTCTGTACCTAGTGTTTGCTTGATATGATGTGAGTGTACTGTACATAAACAAAAATGGAACAATTTATAGTAACCATACCAACTGCATGTTCATTTATGGTGAATCTGCACAAAACTTTATGGCTACGAGACGTTTGTACGGTAAATGCTTTTCGCAAGCAATGACATTCATTTTGAACACTTATATTTATAACTACATAGGCCATCCGGTATCAAAATTATAGTTAGATAGTTAACTATATCTAGAGAGATATCGAATTAAGTGATTTCTAATAAAAGCACTGATTATTATTTTCTAGTTTTCAACTGGACACTGAAATCAGATCATTGGGTACCTACCTCAAAATAATAGTTGGACAATTCTTTAATATCATGGAAAATTAGGTTAGGTAAAGTACTAATGCTACTACCTAATATTTTTTTATGAACAGAAATATCTAGGAAGTCTTGGTACCACTATCAACACAACAATTAAACTTAGTGGCACATTCTTTTTCTTATATTCCTGGATTCAGGAATCTCATTGAAGTAACCGTATACCTCAAACAGTCCTGTGCTTATTTTTCCAAAAATATATATCGTGAAAAAAAATACAGTCTTGGAAACAGCAACTAAGAAAGTGCCGGTAATAGTAATACCAACGAACCTATGAGTAAATACAACTCAAACACAACAAATCTAGCCAAATTATGTTTCAAAATCACAACAAAATCATTATATGCTCATATAGTGCACAACAATCAACAAGTGTTAGCACTGTTGAATAACCTTTTAGCTAACTACTCTCTAGTTGCATGACACTAAAAAATCTCTATAAAGAAATATTTTACGTTATTTTTGTAGTTGCATAAAGAAAAGAAATTAAATAATTTTAAAAAGAAATTTGTCCATAAAAATTTACACACTGAACTAATAATTACTATAGTTATTCTATGCTGTGTTGTGTAAACATATATTTGTTACAATAATCATATTTTGATCAAATTGTCATTGACAATTTTATGTAATAATTTCACGAAATATAATCACTCTCAACAGATGGTGCTACATAAACCCAGTTAATACGCATGCGCAGCAATGACATTCATATTTTAACTAAAATTCACAATTTTCTAACGAAAATTACCAACAAAACAGACTTTAACCTTGAAAAACAGTTGATGGGAAAAGCGCGAAAATTAATTTGAATCGTCAATTGTTCGCTGTTGCGTTTAGCAGACGATGATCTAACCATCGTCTGGTAAATCGCGTCGACTGATAAAGCACGGCTGCTAAGATTTAGCAGACGATGATCTAACGAACGATAAGTATATACGATTTATTACTTTGTTCTACTGTAATAGCAATATCTAAACCTTGATAAAAATGTTACTTTTGCTGATGATATACGTCTTTAGATTACACAACGTCGCGTCGACTATAGCACCCTCTAGATGTCGACTACATAAGCTCACTTAAATGCACAGGGGAATATTAGAAACACCAAACTTGTACCCTTTCTTGTACATTATATTTTATAAGCTTCGGTAATATTCAGAGTGGTCACTTTTAGACGCCCAGTAGTACTAGTACAGTGATCTCGGAAACGGTAATATATACAGGTGGCTTAAATTAAAAGTTGCGCACTTTTATGGCTTTCATTTTGTGAAAAGAAATGTCAGTTATTTTGTGTAATTATTAAAATAACTGCTGATAATTGTAAAAGTGCATTATTTTTCGTAATTTTTTTTATTTTTAAAGTAAATGTTTTGAAATTTGGTATCCTTACTTTGTTAGCCATAAGGCCAATAAGAAAGCGCTACAATATATGTGTAGATATTAATGGTGCATATATCGAGCATCTATTCAAGTAGATTTCTTCAATTTTAGTTAAGTTTTCTTCATTGACGTAGTTATTTTTTTATTACAAAGTTCATTGTTGTTTGTTTATGGAATATTTGTTAGTAAGTCCATAATTACATTATTATTGTTGCAAGTTACCGCACTTGGTTTCTTCAAATACTATTTTATATACAATTGGGATTAAAATAAAACAAAATTAAAACACTACTTATTGTTTTTGCAAGGCCCATCTGATCTAAATTCCACTTACACAATAAGCGATCTGAATCCTTTGAATTGCTACAAAGACAAGAAAAAGTTATTTCGAAAAAAATCGTTATCTACCTTAATTTTAAGTCTTGGTCAGCCCAAACAAACTTTGTTTGGCACCGTTCACTTTGCTACAGCCATTTACAAGAAAAACTAATTTTTCAGTTAAATCGATCACCCTCTACAATATACATTTGAGAATATTTTGTCAAATTTATGACTCGATAAAGAACTTTTTAAAATTTATACTACCTGTGGGCACGCCACTGAATTCTGACACCATCCGTGCCAACTTTCGATTCGCCTCGCATAAGTTACATAAACTTATAGTATAATGACGTGCAGAAAATTCTAAAATTTAACAAACAAAAGTGGCAGAAGTAGTAACATAACATGTAATCTACGTGTATTAATTTTTATGCATATTTATATTTTCAAATTAAAAAAAATCGAATTGCACCTCGAGAATGAGGCGTATAATTATCCCTGTCACGAAATACAATCAGTCAAGCGACGTAATCATTATTTTATAGAGTGTGGAATAATGTTTACGACCTTTTAGCGGGAAATGAATTACAAATCTTGAATAGTTATTACGGTTAGTTTGCTATAGTTAACGCGTATTTACATACCTGATTCTCAAATAAGCTGTTTCCTAGAAACTGTCGATTCATGCTTCAATTAGTTATTTGTAGTTGTTCTCGGGAGCTAGTCGACATTTGACGACAAAATAATACCAACTTTGATATTTGAGGTCTTTGGATAACTAATAAATTGATTCAAATTTGATAATTTATACACAAAACATATGCAGGGGTATAAAAAATTTTGACGCCCTGTATCTCGGAAACGGTGAACTTTTCCATATACAGGGTGGTTCAGTCATAATGTCAATAATTTTTCTTCTTTTTCTTTCTTTCACTACCCAACTTTACTTTGCCCAACTTGAATGCATTTTATTTAGGCAAATAACAAATTTTATTAATAATTATAAATCACACTGGCGACAGAAACACATGATTTTCACCAATCTCTACCATGCGAAAATAATGACTGATGGATGAAGAAGGGAGAGAAGTCGGGCCGCGTGCATCTGCTGCAGATGCAGTCGACGGCGGGCTCGCCCGCATAGGAAAACGGACCCGAACGATGTTCGACTTATTCCGCCGGTAACGTATTAAACGGGAATTTGAACTGACAACTTTTCAGCTGTGCCGATTACAGCCTATCTGATGTAGGTGTTGATTATTGCGATATCACGATTTTTTTTTCATACTGATACACCGTGTGTTTATAAAAATGCAAATTGAATTATTGTTTGTTTCTGCTATTATTTAGCGCTTCTAAAGCTCTGCAGCGCTTGTCATTAAGTAGACATTAAAAAGAAGGTATTGACCCAAATACGGTAGGTCAAAGCTCGGATTGCCGGATTGTTGTTCACTGAATAGGTGTGTCTCCAACTGTTTTTTGTTGACAGCCTCTCTTAATAATTTAACCTAGTTTATTAGATTTTATTTCACTATTTATGTAATTAAATTTTGATCCGTTCGAGTTTTGTAATTTCAATATACAGTAAAGCTCGGTTACAACGTACACGCTTATTACGTACTTATGGTTATAACGTACTGAATAAACAAGTCCCGGCTTTATTATAGGGCCTCCTGTTGCTGCTTTTTGTTAAATATTTGTATTTTTGTTAATTAATAGAAATTTTAAAAATTTAATATATTTTTTTAAAACGTACTTCTGATATAACATACCGATCTTTTAAATCCCCCGGTACGTTATAACCGCGCTTTACTGTATTTTTTATGTTGAAACATAATATGTATGTTAATTACATACTTCTAAAAAATAATTTATATCATTAATTACACATTACAATAAGTAGGTACAATAGGAAAATATTTAAATTTGGCAACGTCGCATAAGACGGACACCGAGTTAAATTGCCCCATCAGTCAGTGACAGTCTATATAGGGGGTTTAAATAGTGGTTTGAAAATGTTTTTTTCGGTTTAAATTTGAATTTAAAACTTTTTTAAATCGCGTATTCGTATTATACTCATTTTTCCCTATCTCATAAAATTAATGACATCATGACTGAATCACCCTGTATATATCCTCCACTGTAAGGAAAAAGTTTAATCTTCTATGAGAGTACTGCAAACCATAATTTAGAGACGTGTACCAAGTTCTATGTAGATCTGATAAGCCGTTTTCAGTTATTTTAAAAAATGTGTTTTTGGCAATGAACCTATATCACTCTCTAACTTTTTTATTCTTTGAACTATAGATACGGTGGCTGTTTTTAGTACTGCCATCTATATCGGAGAGTACGACATTATCATAATTGTAGAATACTATATGAAAATTACTGATTTTACTAAAGCTCTTCTGTCAATAGACCATATCATTTACCATTAAAAAAATGGTTTGTCACTAATAATTAAGGCTCGACATTTCAGTTCGACATCTAATGACGTTGTTGGAGGGCTATTGCTATGGAGGTGTCTTAATTTGGTTTTCCATAAGCTACCTAAAATAAAATATATCACAAATCGTTATATTTCAGGATCCCTGAAAACTTTGCAAACGCTGAAATTCCGGTTTTATTTGTTATTCCTAGCCGCACGGCGACGTGGCGTTCCCTCTCCCACCCGGTACGTTAGTGGAAACGTACTAAAAATGTCGTGCCTTACTAATAATATGCAACGCAAAAATGTACAAAATAAAAAACATTAGCTAGTTGCCAAATTATATAAATATAAAAAATGTTATCATCATCATTTCTCCCATATCCCAGTACTGCCATAAAATGACACATTTTATTGGCCTCAGTTCTAATTTAACATTTAATGGCCGTACTTTTCGAACGAATGCGACACACCGCGAAGCCGCTGGTTATAACAGTAATTTATTATATGTATCGGAAGATATAAATAGTTTGTTGACTGTGAATTTATCGCCACAACTTTTGTTTAAGCGACAGTACGTGATATCCATAAAAAATACGTTTAACGTATACCCACTAAAAGTGCCAACGAGCTGACACTATAACGCGTTTACCCGTTAATTATTAGGGTAAACCACGAAAAATGTCCCCGCTGAATATTCGGTGAAATCATTTCGTCCTACTAACAAAACAGAATGGACTGTTAACTAATTCTTCGAAAACGGTTCAACGTCCCCCCATTCCCCCTCATTCTTGTTAAAGACATTTTTTTGTCAGAAAAACCAAATACATTTATAAGAGTATATTGTTTTCTGAATCTATTTTTGCGAAAAGAATATGTTCGATAAACTGAGTACTTAGAAAATTAAAAACCAGCAAATGTGACATTTTTGACAACATTTATTAAATCAAAAAGAAGTAACAAAGCAAGTTATCTACTTGACTAATAGTCGGTATGACTTCCACCACGATCCAATAGCATATTGACACGTCTGTGCATTGAGATAATCAAGCGGTTAACGATCTCTTGCGGAATATTGCTCCATTCCTCTTTTGCCGCCACGACTAACTCATCTCCAGTCTGAGATGAAGGAATATGATTATGAATGGCTCTAACAACGAAATTCCACAAAATTTTAATAGGAATTATGTCAGGACAGTTGGCTGGCCAATCTATTGATATGTCCTGCTTCGAGTATCTTTTGAACCCTTCTTGCGCGATATGGTCGGGCGTTGTGGATAATAAACATAAAATTTTCACCTAATTCATTACGTAGGGGGTAGATAATGGGCAACTTGTTCGATGTAAACTTGACTGGTCATATTCTGTGGTATGCGAAGTAATGGGGTGCGGCGGTTTAACATTATATTCTACCCTAAAAACTTTGCGGTACGACTCTTTGTCGATTGTTATCAATAACCCAATTCTGGTTTCATCTGTAAATAAGAACCACCGCCACTGGCGTAAAAGCCAACCCCTATGCTCTCGCGCCCATTGAAGACAAGCAGCGCGATGCCTTGGAAGTAAATTTTTTCTTTTGAACCATTTTTAAATAATAACTTTTAAAATTCTTAAGTATCAAATATAGTTCAATCAAATTTAAAAGCGTTTGACATACTTGCCCATAGTTTGTTACTACAGAATTTTTTTAAAGCTTTACTCTAAATTTTACTCATTTTTGCAGTCTTACTCATACTCCTCGTATATTACATGTTCAGCACCGTGGATTCAAGTTTTTCTTATAAACGGCTAAAACAAAGTGAGCGTTGCCAAACAAACTTTGTTTGGGCTGACCAAGACTTGAAATTAAGGTAGTTAATGAAACCAAAACTAAACGACGCTGGACGCTGTGACGCTCTAATTTTTTTTTTTTCTAAAGCATACAAGTTTTTTTACGGACACTGAAAGAACTATTCATTTGAAGCTTTTTTTCTAAATAACTTTTCCTTGTGTTTATAACAGTTCAAGATATACAGATCACTTATTGTGTAACTGCAATTTTTCAATTTAGATCAGTTATATTTAATATTCAGTACACCCCGTATATGTTGACTCACTTTGATTCACATTTTTATACATTTGAAAAACAAGCGTGTCATAATTGATTGTTTAGAAATTCAAATTCTTCTGTGGTACACCACGGTTTTGGAAATATATAAGTAAACACATTTTATAGTTTTCTGGGAATAGCCATTGAATGCTAATGTTTAGTTGAAAACATTATTAGTAGACAATGGAATGATGTTATCTGTTATTTAGATACATGTCCAAGACAAAACATTTTTGGTTTGCCAATAAATTACCAAGTGTTTTTTTGAATACACATTCGTATATAGTTTTTGTTATAAAATAACGTAATCTTCGTGTAAGCATCAACAAAGTATGGTCGTTCCTCATTTTTTTGCGTCTAGAAGTGTTTAGAGTTCTTTAAGGAGATTGGTGTAGCAAAAGAAAATGTTCTTTAATTTTAGTACCCTTTCTGCATAATAAATAATATATTATTGTTAAATACTGGAAAACACGGCTCTCAATACGGTCGTACTCGTCCATTTTTTCACATTTCTGTTGTTCATCAGATGCTGATGTTTGCGTTAAGGGCTTATATGTATATCTGACTAAAACCAATAAAAAATCTCTTCTGCAAAAAATTTCGAAATGAATAGTTTGTCTACAAATATATTTCAAAAATAAAAATACAATTGCAATAATACGCAAAATCATGTTACAAAATTACAAGCTAAGGTATAGTTAAGGTTAAGTAAAAACTCCTGTAACGTAATTTGTTCATAATTTGATTTTTAGATCAGTAACAATGAAGTAAACAATTGAAGTTTCCGAGAATCTCATTAAAAGTGTAACGTGCTGTAACTTTTGACAACGTTGCAGTGTCAGGCTGCTGATGATAACCTAAAAGTAATATTAGTCATAATGGTGCGTATACCTAGTGTGATTCATTTTTGTCTTGTTTTTCTTTGATGTTTATAAGTGTACATAAACAAAAATTGGACAATTTATAGTAACCATAACCAGCTGCATGGCATGTTAATTTACGGCGAACGCAGGCAAAACTCTCTGGCCATGTGACATTTGTACGGTAACGCTTCTTGCAAGAAACAGTCATTTTAAACACTTCTAATTATTATTCTGCGTTGTGAAAAGAGCTCTAAGAAAACCATTCACAGTAAGCACCTATGTTTAGGTGTACCTATTTGTAATTATTATGTAGATAGTATGTGAGCGACGTTGTCACATATTCAAGACCTGTTTGTTGTTATAATTCTGGTCAGAGAAAAAAATTTGTAGGTCAAATATGTTTTGTGTAGGCACTCATATTCAGGACACCCTGTATAAAGTACTTCAAGTTACAGTCGTCGTTTGTATTTATATTGTTGTCGTATGTACTGGGTAGTAAATTCAAATGCCAACCGATATGAAATAAACGAGAATTATTTCAAACATGGTTTGAAATTAATTTTACAGTTTATAAGGATATATGTATTCAAGGAAACGAGTTGTTATGTAATGTTTGTAAACGAAATATAAATTGTTCTACTGGTGCTAAAGTGATGACATATTGGACTCTGTAACAAAATATATATGCTGGCAATATACATTCAGCCAGCATTATCGTAAAATCCTACATAAAATTTACTAAAACATTATGGCGTATAACAGCAGTTACTACCAAATATATTATAAGTGCAAAAAATTTAACCACGTGCTCAGGGGCTCCATATTTATAAAATGGGGAAAAAAGCAATGCCCGACATGGCTTAGATCTGTCAAGTACCATACGGTTGTTTTTACAGCGTTTCCAAATATATTAACGACAAAAATGAATATTTTTTATTAAAAATAATAATATCCGATAAGTAACAGAAGGGTAACAGTTAATCCGGTTAGCTGGAGTATTCTACAATAATTTTTCGTTCCAAACTGACAAAACTACATTTTCCATCATTACAACCACTACCTACAAAACACTCTTCGCGTACAGTAAAATAAAATGCCCATTTATTCTAAGAAAATCGAATGAAAGGAATATTAATAATGCAAAACTTTGAATGCAGCCGCGGCAGTATGTCTAAACATCTGTATCCGATACAATTTTTTTATTTAATAACTATAAAACGTAAAATTGAAAAAAGGCACTAAAAACTGGAGAAGAACACAAAACCAGAACGTAAATACAGGATTTCAATTATGAAAACGAATTTTACCGTTTAGTGTTGTTGCTTATTTTCTTAACGTCAAACGTGTGAAATAAAAAACTTCGCGGCAGAAGGAATGCATAGCCGGCAACAAATAGGGGTTTAATATAGTTTAGAAAAAAAAATCGCGTTATACTTAAATAAAAGAATTTTTTGAAGAATTATTCCGTTAATTTACAAGTTACAACACTGTGATATTTAGAAAACAACCAAATGTTTTAAATATGCTAAAGTATTGTCTAAATTCTAAACTTTGTCCGGTGTTTTAATTTTACGTATTTTCTCTTACATATTAGCGATACTATTAAGTATTAATAATACCCTGTCGCGATATTTTAAGGTCGTCGTATTTCTCGCCGTAAAATGATCAAATTTGTGGTGTTTTTAAGAAACAGAAATCTCGAAAGTTAAAAGCACGTAGAACAAAACTAATATGATTAATAAAATTCTTGATGTTTTGTTTATCCACTTTGACTATAAATTCTCCTCAAATAAAGTAATAACTTTTAAAAAACGTTTGTAAGACACAAATTATTTTGCTAATCTAATCCCACATTTTAACACTTATAAACGAAAGCGAACAATCTTACATGGAGAATTATAGTTTATATTATAATAATATTTACATCTACAGTTAAATTTTAAAAATACCTAAAAATTTGTTGGTTAGACCGCTTTGCTTCGGTACCTTTTAATATTGCAGGTGGCATGAGGTAACGTTATTGTTATTGTTTATATTTATAGAAAACATTATTTCGAGAATACAGCGCCCTCAATATTTGCATTAGTAAAGAGAGTCCAGTCCTGTTAAAAACCCCGTATCCCCGGCCCCAAGTGTTACCACATCAATTTCAATGATTGATGGGTACAAATTTCAACTCGTATATCACGAACCCGCTCTAAATATACTGAAACGACTTTTAAGCGTCAACGAGCGCGTCTCCGAGGACCTTAAAAAATACATCAAAGCCAGGACGGCTTTACGTCCTTTTTTTAGACAGCTTAACGCCCTGATCAACCCCAGGATTGTAAACTTGTCAAGCTGTCGCCTTCTCGTTTGTTTCTAAGCACTTGAGGTCGAACCTCGTCGTGTTATACAGTAAACGGTAAGCCGGAAATACAATGCCCCTGCACGCTTTCGATTAGTTCGTTAAACGGCCGCTAGAGGGCTTTGATAATCCAATGGGGGAGCAACGAAAGAATTACACCGGAACGAAATGCACCCTCAAAACACGTCGTTGTAGTCCCATCGATCAATCAACACTATCTGAACTGCAGATAAGTGTTGATTGAAGTCCATCGTGTGAGAAGGGTGGATGAATATTACTATTACACTTGATGAAAACAAAGGAGCTGGGCCTGATAATATACCTTCATTTTTCATAAAGTGCTTTTATTGCTTGCATATTCCTCTCACCATATTATTTAACAAAACTTTTGGATCTGGCATGATTCTGGAAAACTGCTTTTATTGTTCCTATCTACAAGAATACAGGAGACATCGTGTATCAAATTATCGTAGTATTAGTAAATTATGTATTTTTCGTAAAGTTTTGGAATCACTTATATACAGTATGCGCCAAAAGTATGAAATAAATTCAATAAAAACGAAACAATTATTTTTTGGAAAAAATCCTCGAACAGGTCGATTTTTAATTTAAAAAATACATATTTTAGCGTAAAATGCGATTTTCAAATGTCATTTGTTTTCGAGTAATGACGTCATCGATTTTTTTTTAAATGACAATACCATATTTTTTTTCCTAAATTTAGAGAAACTGGCAATGTTGTAAATATTCCAAAACCTGGACGTCCAAGCATTAATGAAAATCAGAAACAGAGCATTTTGATGATGGTGATGGTGGATAATCCTCATAATTCTTCACGATTGGTTGCATTAAACAATGACACTAGTCAGAGCACAGTGCTACGTATCTTGAGGAAGGAAAAATATCATCCCTACAAAATTCAACTTGTGCAGGAACTCAATGAAGTTGATCCCGATCGCCGCTTACACTTTTGCGAAATTCTAATGGATTTATCAAGGAAATAGAAATTTACACCGGCAAATACTTTTTTCAGATGAGGCCACATTTTGTCTGAATGGTACAGTAAACCGTCAAACTTGCAGATATTGGAGCCGGGAAAATCCTCATCGGATGGCAGAGGCACGTACCCAACACCCTCAGAAATTAAATGTGTGGCTGGAATAGTTGACGACAGAATAGTAGGGCCTTTCTTCTTTGAAGGAACTCTTACAGGACAAAGATATTTAGAGTTTCTAGAAAATGACCTTGTTCCAGCCCTTGCAGTAATTTTTCCTAACGATAATGACCCTGACATTCCTGACGATACCATATGGTTTCAGCAAGACGGTGCACCTCCGCACTATGCGCGCCCTGTACGAGATTTTTTGGACAACTGTTTTCCTGGGAGGTGGATCGGCAGACGCGGACCGATAGAATGGCCTGCAAGATCGCCAGATCTTACACCTCTTGACTATTTTTTATGGGGATACTTGAAGTCAAAAGTGTACATTAATAAACCACGTAATTTAGAAGAACTTCAAACTCGCATTCGGGACGAAATACGCAGAGTTACCCCAGAAATAATTCATAATGTGCAAGAAGAATTTCTTCACAGACTTGCGCATTGTCAAGAAGTTGGTGGATGGCAATTCGAACATTTAATTTAAGAATAAAATTTAATCAATTGTATTTTATTTTACATACCTCAGAATTGTTACTTTTTTATGGATAAAATTTACGTTTTCTAACATTCAATCGTCATTTACTCGAAAACTTTCCTATGTAAGAGGGCAAAATTTTAGTACTGTCTGATAGAGAATTAAACGATCTTTCAGAATCAAGGAAAAAAATATGGTGTTGCTATTTAAAAAAAAATCGATGACGTCATTACTCAAAAACAAATGGCATTTGAAAATCGCATTTTACGCTAAAATATGTATTTTTTAAATTAAAAATCGACCCGTTCGAGGATTTTTTCCAAAAAATAATTGTTTCGTTTTTATTGAATTTATTCCATACTTTTGGCGCATACTGTACAATGTACTTCTCGGAAGCCTTAAGACATCTGTAATAACTGAACAACATGGTTTTTCCGAAAAGGTCGATTGATACCAATTTATTAACTTATAACAATTATATAACAAATGCCAGTGATAGGCAGATTCAAGTAGACTATGTTTATGTTGACTTCGGTACGACTGTCAGTAAAGTGAATCATAACATATTAATGGCTAAATTACGAAAAATTGGTGTTTGTGGTAATCTTTTACGTTGGACATCGTCATATTTGTTTAATAGATCCCAAATGGTCACCGTTAATGATTATTGTTCTAAAGCCTTTGGTATCACTTCAGGAGTTCCTCAGGGGTCTCACCTTGGCCCACTGTTTTCCTTGGCCTATATTAATGACATCGGAAGCTCGTTACAATTTTGCCTGTGTCATATGAAGTTCTTATTACGATGTACATCTATTCCGCCATGAAAGAATTCAAAATAAGTTTGTTAAGATTTCTCAATTATAGGATTCATGGACAACGTTCACGATATCCCGTCTACGTAAGTTTATTATTTGGCTCAATACCTTTAGAATTTCGTTGGTTGTTGCCTATCTTACCAGTCAAAAACACTTTGTATTTAACACAAAATGGTAATTTATTCATTTAGAATTTGGCGTGGATTCTTTTTTGAGTCTCTGTACACTTAACAGATGTGATGCTAATTAATTTAATCAACGTAGTGCTAACGTTTATGCAAATATTTTGTAATTTACAATATTGTGTAAAATTAAGTAAGCAGTGCCATAATAACGAAAATTAGATAAACCTACACGCCTAATCAATTACTTTGGGTCAACTCAAATATGCATGTGAATTGTAGACGAAATATGCGATTCTTTTGAATGACAGCTTTTCTAAAATATACAGAGTGTAAATAAATAAATGCGAAAAACATTCAAGGGGTGATTCCTTGTGGAAAACTACGATGTCTTTCATATAAAAAAATTTCATTTGAACATTCCCTGTGAAAATGCAGGAAAGAAGGCCTATTCCAAAAAAGCGACAGAATTGAAATTTATCTAATAGAAGGCAGCTGTCACGTTGACATCTTGTATTGGCAACTTAATTATTATAATTAATGTAAAACGTCTCCCTGATTTTTTTCGCACTTATTTATACCCTGTATATTGACAGTAAAAGTTATACATGATCAAGAAATCTGAACTATAAATTTAAAATGTACAGTGATAGATAAAAACCAGGCACGCCAATATTACATTTTTTAATTGAAACACCCTGCATATTTTTAAACATATGGATTTCTGAAGAAAATATGTAGATCGCAATATAAATAATTTAATATTTTATTGCAGAGTTGCCAAATTATGTGAAAAATCGCCTTGCAAAAATTGTATTAACCTTCAACTAATAACACTTAGCAAATATTTGGCAAAGCTATAGACAAATGTTGGATATATTAGCTAATATCGACTATTTTATTCGTATTATAGATACGATTATTTCAGAAACTTCAAACTTGGTTGTCTTAAGTATTTCAAATGGAACATCCTGTATTTTATTGTTCTGTTTTATTTGCTTTATTCATCTATATCTAAAATGGTTAATTCTTGATATAGCAACAATTCTGAACAAAAATATTAGTTTCAATCGCGCGAGATGGCTTTGGAAAAACCGTCAATTTATTAGAAAATGTATCGCTGAATATTCGTCAGAGATTGTGATATTTACATGATGAAACCCCTGTACACCAGACGTAAAAATTTCATAGATTTTTTAAATAATGAATCTCCAGAGAAGTGGGTTGGAAGAGGTGGACCAATTAGGTCGCCTGATCTGATAAATATGGATTTTCTATGGGGATACGAAAAACTGAACGAATCCAATCCAATGAGTTTTTCAAAATATCAACATTGATACTTTTCACAACGTTAATACCACATTTGAACGTGTAGAACTATACCTAAAAGAAGACAGGCGTCATTTTAAACAACTATTGTAAAATTCAATAAGTATTTGATTTATTTTCATGTCTATTTTGTTATTTTATTTTCGTATAATAAATAAACTGTAATGTTATGTTCTATTAAGTTTTTTTTTACATAAACAAAAAATACGTTTTATAATTCAAAATTATTTATAGAATACCAACTAATAAATATTAACAAAATAAATTCTAAATGGAATAATAAATTATGAATCGACCAATCGTGTTTTTGCCAAGGCTAATTCGTGCGATCGAAAGTAATAAATAAGTTTTCTTGAAAACGTTCCTGTATCTCAAAAACTAACAATTTTAGGTACAGAACATATTTTAAAAAACCTGAAAATGTGATCCAATATGCGAATAAAATAAATTACAGAGTATTCCATTTCAAAAATTTAAGAAAATCGCGTTGGAACATTCTGAAATGATCGTATCTATAAATAACGCCCTGTATAAAATAGTCGATATTCGATATTCCTAATATAGGAGCTTTTTTCTATAACTCTGTCAAATATTTTTGCTCAAATATTAGTTGCTGAAAGTTAATACAAGTATTTTCCACATAACTTAGCAACCCTACATTAACATGTTAAATTGTTTGTACAATTATATACATGATTTCTTCGAAAATACACATGTATACGTCCTGGTTTTCTTCGATTTAATGCAAGAACTAAACAAACACTCGAACCCATCACCTTTTGTTTTAAGAGCGCGACATATTTTATACTTATTCCCCAAATTTCTACCCCTGCACCCTTAAAATCTTTTATTTCATACTGTCCGTTATATGACTATTTCCCGAAGTTATTTGCAGCCGGGAAATGGAACGCGTCAAATAAAAGAGCTAATAAAAATACATCTTTCACATTTGACACCTAAATAGTACAGTAGAACAAGTCGCAGCGCATAGAGAACATTGAAATTGTCTGGTAGTATTTGGGTTGCTTCATTTAAATATATCCTATATTTTATGACAGACAGTTAATGGAAGCAAATATAAATGAGGAATGGATAAGCATCGAAAATATACAAACAGCAAGTGAGAAAGTAATACCAGAAAAGAGTTTGCAGGGAAGAGAGGATGATCGGATGAGGAGTGTATCAGAGAGGCGGAGAAGCGAAATAAGCTAAGGATTAAAGCACTTCAGTCAGTATAAGAGGAGGATAAGGAAATATACAGGAAAGAAAGGCGAAAGGCAAAGAAGCGTTTAGACAAAAAAAGAGAGCAGAACATGTTAAGAAAATAGATGAAATAGAACGTCATTATAAGAGGAAAGAAATACGTTACTTCTGCAAAGAGATAAAAAAGGAAAAAAGGGAAAGGATAAAATAATATGTGAAGGATGAAATTGGCAACTTAACAGGAAAGGAAACAGAAGTGAAAGAAAGAGGGAAGCAATATTTCGTAGATATTGAATGAAGAAAGCGAAAGAGAAGGAGAGGATCAGGAGATGATACTGGTAAGGAAAGTATAGAAGCTTTAAGGAATAACAAAAGTTCAAGGAGAAACGGAATAAAAGCAGAGAATATAAGTACGCAGAAGAGGATTTAAGAGACAGAATATGCGAAATAATCTTAAAGATTTGGAGAAGAGAATGTATGCCTGAATATTGAAGAGAACCTATGATTATACCAATTTTTTAAAAAAGGGGATGCAACAGACTGCGGAAACTATAAAGGTATATCATTATATATAGGGCATAAAATCATGGCAACGTTAATAAAACAGAGAATACAACTACAGATAGAGGAGCATCAAGCAGGATTTAGAAAGGAGAGGTCAACAACGAACCATGTCTTCATGGTGAAGGAAATCTTTACTACATGCTATGAATATGGGATTAAAACAATGGTCTTATTCGAGGAAAGCATATCATTCTGTCAAAAGGAATAAACTAAGTAAAACAGACAAGACAACCCACTCTGAACGCTTTTTTTTAATTTAGTACTAGAAAAGGTGATAAGATATAGTCAGTTGAACAGAGATGGACACATATTGTTTAAAAGTCACCAAATAGTAAGTTATGCAGATGATATGGCCATAATTGCAAGAGATAGTAAGAAATTAGAAAAAGTAACGAGAAAACTTGTGGAGGAAGCACGTAAAGTGGGATTGCAGATAAATTAAGAGAAAAGTAAACTTTTGAGAATAGGTGATCAAAAAAAAGAATCCAATTTCAAATTGAGAACGCAGCACGGAGAGATGGAGTTTAAAGAAGTTCAAAAATATGTGTATTCGGGGGCGCTGATAACAACTAAGTGTGATGAGGAGCAATAAATTAATAGCAGACTAATAAAAGCAAATATAAGTTAGGCAGCAGTCAACTACTTTATTAAATCAAAAAATTTGCCGAGAGCGTTGTATGGCAGTGAAACCTGGGTCCTCAATAAGAAGTTAAGAGAAAACCTGTTAAGGTCTTAAGAAGAATTCTAGGGGGAAAGAAGACGGAGGAAGGTTATGTAAGGAGAAATAACGAGGAAATACATGCAATGTGCCAGACACCAAAAATAGACGAAGTTGTAAAAGCTAGAAGAGTGCAGTGGCTAGGGCATCTAGAACGTATGGAAGATGAAAGAACAGTTAAAAAAATGTAAGGGGTAAACCTAACTACAAGAAAAAAGAGGGAGATCGAGGACGCGATGGAAGAGGCAGCGCCAATATATTTAAGAGGGAAATATGTAATGGATTGGAAAAGAAAGGCGAAGAACAGAACGGAGTGGAGGAAAATTACACAGCTCTGGGCCTGTAAAAATAGACGAAGTTGTAAAAGCCAGAAGAGTCCAGTGGCTAGGGCATCTAGAACGTATGGAAGATGAAAGAACAGTTAAAAAAATGTAAGGGGTAAACCTAACTACAAGAAAAAAGAGGGAGATCGAGGACGCGATGGAAGAGGCAGCGCCAATATATTTAAGAGGGAAATATGTAATGGATTGGAAAAGAAAGGCGAAGAACAGAACGGAGTGGAGGAAAATTACACAGCTCTGGGCCTGTAAAAATAGACGAAGTTGTAAAAGCTAGAAGAGTCCAGTGGCTAGGGCATCTAGAACGTATGGAAGATGAAAGAACAGTTAAAAAAATGTAAGGGGTAAACCTAACTACAAGAAAAAAGAGGGAGATCGTGGACGCGATGGAAGAGGCAGCGCCAATATATTTAAGAGGGAAATATGTAATGGATTGGAAAAGAAAGGCGAAGAACAGAACGGAGTGGAGGAAAATTACACAGCTCTGGGCCTGTAAACAGCTTTATATTCTTGTGATGATACCGTACGTTACAACATAATATATTCTTTTTCAAACATTCAAGCCAACGTTTATAAAAATTAAGTTGTAAATGTACGACAGTGACGCTGATCCGCATATAATATGTATTTTTTATTAGTACGTTTTGGAAGGATTTAAAATAAAAATATCCAACGACCTGTACACTGGTGGGCGAATAGTTTATGAAAATGATTCAAGTTATGTGTTTAGACTACCATTTTATTTGCAAAATGTGATAAACAGTGAAATTAAATATGCTAACTTCTCAAAACATTTCGAAATTTATTACGACCACTCTTTAAACAGTTATGGCTCTTTTAACACAATAAAAATATTATACATTACGTGCGATAAGCTGAAATGAATCAAAAGCAACATTTTTGCGAATGGTTAAGTACTCGTTTAATATTGTTACTACATCGCTCCATATCGGAAGTTAGTTAGGTACTCTATTACATCTGCTCAGATGAAAAAAAAAAAAAAAAAGAAATATGCGTAACTTTTGGTACTGAATTATTGATTGTTTAATCTTATGTAGTGGTTTCCCTCCATCTTTATTTTATCCTGTCGATGTAATGCTCCTATTTGTATTTTTTATCATCACACGGTTGGCTAGTTAATTTTAGGCAGCAAATTTGATAGAATAACTAATAAAAAAATGCAAATACAATACTTCCTTTACCGTGAGATGGCAGTTTATACAGAATGTCCGGAATTTGAGTGCTTTTATTTTGCTGTATACCTAAGTTGCACCCAAAGAGGTTGGAAGGGATAGAGGTAACAAAGACTAAATTTTACTTGCGCAAAGGCTACCTGCTTTTCGGAGACCGGGTGACTCAGGTGGGGGAAACATCAGGGTTGTAAGTACATATTTAATAATAACATCGATCAGTAACAATTGCTTTTTGTATCTTTTATGTCACCTATACAAAATTGTATAGGTGACATAAAATCTTATCTTATTTTAAAATCTTCAAACATTATTTCCTTGAAATTTTTGTTATGTAACACCATAATTTTTCATGATGTATGTATGTAGAATGACACGCTCAAATGGCATGGTCAAAATTGGGGCACAGTATAGGGAGACCAGTAAAATCACTCGGGCCGAAATAATAAGTCGCGCATAGCAGCTCGCGCATCCATTTCAAGCTGCAGAGACCTCAGTTTACATCCAACTCTGGGAGTGCGAACATCGGTTATACAGAGCCGTATTAAAGCAATATTTTGAGTCTGATCGAGGAACGAGTCGCTGCGCAGCAGTTAGATGTTTAAATATATCATCTATAAATAATAATTTAAGTTTCTTTAAATTTGCTAAAGACATAAGTAAGTAATAAGTAATCTATAATATACTGTACAAACCATAAATGATATTTTACTGCTATTGCCTTACCTATTAACTTATTTCTTAAGTATAACATTGGAATATAAATACTTCTCATGAAAGTGAAGTTTAAAATATACATATTTATATTATTCACAAATACAAATTTTTATTTTAGAGCAAAGTTCTGTGCAGAGGCTTCTAATAGAGAAGATTTATTAGAAAAGCTGCTCAGGATTAGTAATAGTTCATACAAACTATGTCAAATACATTTTTAAAATAATATGTTTTCTAACGATTCGCGCAATAGATTACGCAAAGAGGCCGTTCCAACGTTTCCTGCACAAGACGGCTCATCTTCAAATTATGTAGATGATCATATTTCTTGTAGTCACTATAATGAGAGTAAGTCTCAAAACAAAATAATAAAAAATAATTTTTTTCCAAATTTACATTTTACTGCATTTTTATCTCCAATTTAACAATTTTCAAAGTTAAGTAAACATAATTTCTCTGTTCTGAAAAATACTTGTTTTCTGGTTTACGTAGATCATTTAAGACGAAAAAAAATCATAATAAATTATTTGTCCACTATACTTCAAACGTCAAATTTTAAATTTAAAAAAATCCCAAAAAAATGTAATTATCACTAATAACAAAAAAAGTAAGTAAATAAATAAAAATTTTTTGTAGTGCAATAATATATATTTTAAACTCTTTTTTTAAGGAGTCCAAAGAAGTAAATCAAATTTTCACACTGTATGTTAGTAGCAGTAAATGATGTATAGTACATGTTGAATTACCCATTTATAACTGTATAATGAATTATTACATAATGTGGATAGATATAACGTAAACTTTCATGTGGAATAACTACGCTTTCACGCACAAATAAAAATTTCTTATTCCGGTCCTGATCACCGATTCTGTCAATTCTATCGGATGTGCTATCGCACTCACATTTCGAGGTCACCGTAGAAACTGAAAGCAGTTCAAAGTGCCGACAATGGAGTGAAACTGCTGGTCTATCTATGCTGTGATTGGGGGTTGCTATTTAAAAAAATTGTCGATGACGTCATACCTCGAACAACGATGACGTCACAAATGTGGGCCGTATGTCAAAAAGTGCCTTTTTTAAAAACAAAATCGACGTGCCAGGAGATTTTTTCGAAAACTTCTCAATTTCAAAAATAATGAATTTATTCGTTACTTTTCGAAAGTACTGTATATTTAAAACATACAAAACATAAACAGTGAGTAGTTTACTATATGTATATAAAGCTTCTACTTTTATCAATTACATTTTTAAAAAATGTTGTTAAAAACTGCTTTACATCAAATATTTTTTACTTGAGATGTTTATTTCAGAGTAAGGATTTGGGACATACCATAGATTGTACATTAATTGCAAAATATTCCTAAAATAATGTTAAAATGATTTATACCATACATGTGGGTAAAGATACCTTTCTAACCGTCTTGTATATCTACCATATTGCTTTTGGATTTATGTATGGTATAGAAAAAAGTGGCTTAATATTTATTTTATAAAGAGCCTTCTGAAGAAAATATATAAATACTAAAAAGAAAATGTGTAATACAATTTTGTTAATATTAATTATCACTTCAATGTAAAATGTAATTATACCAATTATTTTTTATAACAACACGTTGTTGCTAACAAATGACGAAACAAACTTCCTAATGCGATTATTGTTCCTCGAATTAATAATTTTTATATTACATAAAATCGTATGTAAATCCGAAACTCTGTATGCAGTGGAAAATTAAACTGACAATCGGAAAACCGATAACAAAACACATGAAAATAAGTAGTAAACATTTTCTTATAAACGGTTTTATGTCAGGTAATTATATTGATATTATACATTACACTGCCAATTTTCTCTATTGAATAAAATAGATATTTATGGGCTAAAGCAGACGTCTATAAACATAAATTTTTGACAACTTGGGGCTTCTCGCGGCCTACCCCAGACAATATTTGTGTGGCCTCGCCTCACCTTTTATAGGTCACATACGATCCCTCAAGTAGTCCAAGATATCTGTTATATCTCGAATCGAGCCATTATATCTGGATTCTAGGAATTTGTCTTTACATTACAGCTTGATAACTCCTAAAATACACAAAAAATTACACCATGAAACAACACCTCCTTCCAATTGTAAACAAATTGTTGTTTACCTTAACATTCAACATCTTGAATTTTACAGCGCCATCCAGTGGTTCGTGAATTTCTCGAATATCTTCAATGCTAACACGTTTCTGTCTCGTGTTACGCCACTGTAACACTTATTTTGTAAAGGGATATTTAAAATTATTGAAAGTACTGGTTTTTCAACTGACCTGTAATTTTATGTAATTAAAAAGGTTCATCCCGTATACTGGTAATCAAAGAGCAGGTATCAATTGCAATCATTTTATGGATGATGCAAGTCTAATTTTCTAAGTTTTAGCGAAGCAGTTATAGGAAACACCGTTCGATGTTGTTTGGCGATGGTTTTTCCGTTGCATTGGGTTAACCAAAACTCGCATAACCCTGCAGTTGCCGACCTTGACTCTCTCATTTACCGGGAAATTCAAATGAACGCGGCCGATTCTTAACACAATTAACTTCTATCTCGACGTGAGTGAAATACGAGGTGATAAAACATTTAATCTTCCGACATAAAGCTCTTACTTATGGTTAGTGGTGCGTCAAGTCGTGGAATGCACGAGCTAGAGCTAATTTTATGGAACACACTCACTAACGATCACTTACACGTATAGAACTGCCTAGTCCCAAGTCCACCGTATCCATTAAAAAGGTAATTATTTTTGTAGGAGCTACAAAAAAGCGAAATTACCTAGTTTCACCACCGCAATGGTACCGATATTTCAAGTGCAATGTGTGTGTGTGCAGGATCTTTGACCCGGAATATATACAAAAAAAAAAAAAACGTTTTAGCCTCTCTTAATAATTTAACTTAGTCAGTATTGGATTTTAGTTCACTATTTATGTTATGAAATGTTAATGGTTTATTTTGAGCCGTTGGAATATTGTAATTTCAATATTATAGCTATTTATGATATACGAGCGTAGCGAGTTTTTTAACTTCACGAACAAAATAAAATCACTTTTAACACGTATATCATACACTATTTTTTTCTACAAAACAATCGGAAGAACTTTAAACTCAATCAAAATAAGAAATCAAAAAATACCACACAGATCGCAATGTTTATGAACCAAAATTTTCGTAGCGACCAGTGCTGTTGTTAGTTACGGAAAAAACGCAAAAATATTGACAGCATTTTTTAGTAATATTATAACTATAATGAATAATCTCGATAATGAGCGTAACGAATCCATCCCTGCTGAAATCGAAGAAGCCGCCAGTCGAGCAACATTGGAATTATTGCCGGCGAAATCAAAGGAACAGTACGAAATTGCTTACAGACGCTTTTCGGAATGGTGCAACATTAAAAAGGTCCCTGGGAAATGTAACGAAAGTGTTTTACTGCCATATTTTGAAGAAAAAGCCAAGATATGGAAATCGTCAACGCTGTGGTCAAATTATTCCATGATCAAAACTATGTTAAAAATAAAGCAAGATCAAGATATAAGCAAACATTATAAACTTATTGCTTTTTTAAAACGGAAGGGTGAAGGATATCAAGCAAAAAAGTAAAAAGTTTTGACGAAAACGCATATCGACAAATTTCTCACAGAAGCAGAAGACGAAAAGTATCTGATGATGAAAGTCGCAGCAATAGTGGGTGTCTTCGGGGCGTGTCGCCGAGAGGAATTGTGTCAGATGACCATCGACAATATCGAATATTTGGGCACTTCGGTTATCGTGACCATACCAAATACTAAAACGAAAGTGTCTCGTACTTTCAGTGTTGTTGGTGATTTCTATTTAAACTTTTTTAGAAAGTATATGGCACTCCGGCCACCCAACGCTGACCATAGACGACTTTTTCTTAAATATATGAAGAATAAATGCGTGAAGAATCCAGTCGGAATTAACATGTTTGGTAAAATGCCTGCCGACATTGCAGAGTTCTTGAATCTACCAAATCCTCAACTCTACACCGGACACTGTTTTCGTCGTTCATCGGCGACATTGTTAGCTGATTCTGGTGCAAATCTTACTACCATCAAGAGACATGGAGGATGGAAATCTTCGACGGTAGCTGAAGGCTACATTGAAAATTCACTGGAACAAAAGAAGGAAATTGCGTGCCAAATACTTCCTACTGCTGCAACTACTAGCAAGACCACCAGTACTATCAGTAGTATTTCTACAGAAAATAGATGTGTCACACATGTTGACAGTAAAACCAACTTAAGTATGATGACTCCGCAGGGAATTGCAATTTCAAATTGTTCTAATTTTACTATAAATGTTAATAGTAATAACTAGTTAAAATGTTGGTTTGTACTTATTTAAAATAAAAAGTTGTTCATGTGTTTGTTAAAACGTTTTATTAATTTTCAAAACAAAATTTAAATAAACTTTGATTTACTTTTAACACTAGTGTCCACTAGCCCACTTTTAACAGTTTTGTAGAAAAAATATTTTTTATGTTGAAACTTAATATATTAATTGCATACTTTTAAAAAATAATTAATTGAATTAATTACATATTACGGTAAGTAGGTACGATAGGAAAATATTTAAATTTGGCAACGTCGCGTCAGGCCGACCGAGTTGAATTGCTGCCAGCTGTCAGTGACAGTCTGAAAAGGGGGTTTAAATAATGATTTTACAATATTTTTTTCGACGTAAATATGCATTTAATATTTTTTTAAATTGCGTATTCGTATTATACTCATTTGTCCCAGTCTTCTCTTAAAATTAATGACATTATGACTGAATCGTCCTGTACATATAGCGTATATTTCATTTTTGCATGCTTTTAAGATCTACTAGAAAATCTACTACATTGTAAAAACATAATACACTCTATTTACAGCGTTACAGCTTGATTATAGGAATACTTTTACGTAACAAATTATTAACAAATAGCAAGTAATTTGTTGATTATTAATCAGAATTGATAATAGTACACTTTTAAACGACGTATATAAAATGATTATAATAAATTTAAATATCGCATAACAGAGTTTCATGGAATTAAAATTTAAAATTCTTACAAGACCAACTTCTCGATATTGTTTTCTTGTTATAATATTTCAGGAAAACGTCCTTGCGTTAAAGATAAATATTTTAATACACAAAACGGGAGGCTGCAAATATAAAAACAGAAAATGACGTACACCTGTTAGCAATTTGATCAGTCAACTTATTTCACAGGCAATATAATGAGCGGCATCAAAAACCTTTACTCCGAGAATATTTTACAAGACATGGACGGGGCTAAAATTATACATCAAACAAAATTTGCAGTTTACACATCTTTGATACAGACTTAATGATGAACGATGATGAATTTCGATTTTTAACATATGAATCTAATTTATAATAAAAAAATTAATGAGGAAGTTCGTATATAAACTGAAGGCATTTTCTGTGATATTTTTATCGGATTAGTCTAAATTATTTATAGATATTTTGTTATTTTCTATGGTTTTGTAAAACAAGTACTACTAGTACTAGTACCTACTAATATTTCATTTCAAATTAGTGTTCTTCTCGTCAGTCGCGGTGAAGTTTTTGTAGAGTAACCACTGAAGAACAGGACGACTCGGAAGACCATCGTTATCCAAGAGACGATTCTGACCGTACAGCCGCAATACCAACAACAGATTTATTCGATCAAGTGCATTTTTACAGTTACTAAACATATCTAGGAAGGCCATGCTATATAATAATAAGAAGCTGTCACCTTATTTCATATTGTGTATTGTCAAATTAAGCTTATTTGGAAATGCTTAAATAGCCAATATGGTTTACATTTATGGCCTTGCAGATGTTAATAGTACTGAACCTCGGCGAATTTATATGGAAAGATTTCCAAATCATCTAACTCCAACTCTAAGAATGTTCAGAAGTAGTTTTCGACGTTGTCAAATTCTTGGACAATAGCCTGAGTGTTGAAGAAGACCCAAATACTAGTACTAGGAAACTTAATGTGAATCGTAAATTAGTTTGGTCCGTTCTGAAGCTGAAGTTCAACAGTTATACTGCCGCAAAGCTATTCTGCTTGCGTACAGTTTTGCCACTGGATTTTGCAAAAAATTTAACAAAATGATGACTTTACCGCTAGCATATTCTTTACCGAAGAAACTAATTTTTCCAGAGATGCTATATAATGAACTTCCACAATAAACACGTTTGGTCTGATGAAAACCCTAATGCCACAATGGAATCTAGATTTCAAAATCAGTTTTCTTTGAATGTATGGGTGGCTATTATTCGAAATTTTTTTGTTAGGCTTTACTTTTTACCAATAACTTTAACTGGTGCCTCCTACAGACATTTTCTTGAAAACGTTTTACCTGAACTACTTGACAATGTTACCTATGCGCTAAGACAAAGAATGTAGTTTATGCACGACGGGGCTCCCCCCAAAATTTAGTTTGACTGCTCGTGAATTTTTAAATGAAAAATTCTGTAATACTGGAATTTTTGCAAGTGTTCGAGCTGCAATTTCAAGAAGATCTGAAACATGTATTTTGACTGAAGGTGGCCATTTCCACCATTTGTCGTTGTATTTTTAGTACTGTAATTAGTATCGTTAAAATGCACGTGATCAAATTAATCAATTCTGTTGTTAATCGGTTTGGAATACAGAATAGTTCAAAGAAACAAAAAGTGAATACAATGGCGCATATGACGATCTGTCTTATTTGTAATATTATACAGGGTAATATCTTTTTTTTTTTGGTAAATGATGATCGATATAACCCACATCTCCGCCATTGGTAAGTTTCTAAAGCTGGTAATTTTTTGTTTCATACCTACTATCATACTAAATATACACATAGAATTTGGCTAAATTAGCGGTTTACAAATTAAAAATTAAAAACTGATTTTTTTTAACTTTTGGCACGTTGCAGCTGGTCAATGGCTGCCAACAAAGAACACAAAATACACCCCTTTTATCGATGACATAAACCATATAGCACATAATTTAATGAACAATAACTTCCCAGAGAAAATTCTCGAAAAAAGCATAACTTTTGAACTAGATTCGAATGTTATCCTTTCCAGTAAAACTACCCGTTTATCTGTCAAAACGGGATAAAACGAACGAACGCCAATTACACGTTCGCCGTCGCCTTCCCTTACATCATCAAGAAAAGTCGCCCCAATCCGGACCTAGCAAAAACGCTCCATCTCCACGGCTTGCTCGAATTGGTTACACCTCATCAAGTCGACGCCAAGACAAATGCGAGCGGCTCTAATGAAACAATAGATCTTCGCCAACAAAGAACAGGGTGCCGTCTGCACCTCGGGCTCCGCCTGGTTGTGTGTTGATTGCCGGTTACGACACCGAGGCCGAGGAGAGAGAGCGTACCTGGCGTCTTCGGTTATTTATTGGCCCTGTCTACCTGTTTTTATACGGGAGACGTCGAATAAAGGGCGCCCGCTGAAATGCATCAATCAAAGTCAAGATAGGGGTGTCGTGTTATGCGTTAAACCGATGCCACCGACGGCCGCAGCCGTGATAATGGACCTAACTGGTGTAGAACAGGATCGGAACAACGATAATGATCATTTTTAATTTATTGGGTCTTGACGTTTGTACATGCTAGACAAGTCTTATGAAAGGAAAGGGGAAATAACTCTGTTACCTAATTATTTAAGTCCAGATGATCAGGGCCGAACTGCCGTGCAGCAAACCATTGGCGTGTGTAAGGCGTGGCCACGATACGCAATCGATAGAGATAGAAAGCAAATAACTTTTCGTCAAAAAAATAACTATACACCTCGATAAACACATAAATTTTATAGTAATCAAATCAAATATCTATAGGATGTTCAATTCACAAAATTAGGGATTACCAAAAATTAATAAATAATAATGTTTATTACGCACTTTCTACAAAATATATAAAGAGTAAAATTGAATATGTCAAATAAAACGAAAAACATTAATAGCATTACATGAAATAAAACAGTAAAAAATAATAATAATAATACCCCTCATTATAGTAGGACACCCTCGCTTATCAACAACCTCTATTTACTTACCTTAAACGAACTGAGTCTTTCGTCAGATGACATTGCGCTGCGAAATCTTGTGTTTTGTTGGCGAGGACGGGGGATGTATTTTTATTATTATATTGTATATGAATGTATTTGAATGTCAACCCAACCTAAAAAAAACATATAATATTCACTGACGAAGCAACATTTTGTGTAAACGGAACCCTGAGAGGGCAAAATACTGGATTTAGTCTACAAAATGCGCAATGATGCTTTCCTAAATTGATGGATAAGACACAAGACCGCTGGAATAGGTACCACGCCCTCCTGATTTAGTCCCTCAAGAACAGACCAAACACTATCGAAGGATTAAAAAATCTACATAACGCCAAATATTACATAAAATGTAACTGATGAATTTAAATACCAAGTTGAACATTGTGCAAAGGAGGTCATATTTGCTGTACTAAAAATAGTATTAGTATAAAAATTATGGTTTTCAATTATTTTCTCCATTGCTAAACGACTATAACAAAGAAAGCAAGTATAACCTTTTATCGTCTGAATGCATCTACTTATACTACGACATATAGAGCGTTCTACTTTTAAAAAATGTTGACAACGTCGCAACATAACTCAAAAAAAATCGAAAAGTATTGCAGAAAAGTTGCAATTTCTATATACTAACTGACCTGTTTCAGCAATATCTTTTAATCTCATATAGAAAAAATCTACGAATTTTGTTCCATCAATTTAAGACGCTTGTACATCCCGAAATTTATCAGCACCGTAAATTCCTGAACCACAGTTTCAAACAATGTTCCTAAAGACAAAGAACTGTTCAACAATGCAATTATTGTGTGCAACACTTCCTAATTTTGACGAATAATAACCAAAATACATCATAACTTTCAAATTGTCTTATAGAAATATTGTGTCTTTAGAATCGAAATTTGAAATTGAAGATTTGATGACTTCCCATATACCTATTCCCCATCTTGTCAATGTCAATGCTTCCTGAAAATGCGTTGAACATTCTTCAATGATTTTTCTTCATCAGAACAGAAACGTCCCAGAACGTCAAAAACCAGACAATAATCGAAAATGTTTTAAAGCCGTTCTTGTTTCAGTGGCCACCGGTACAAGCTTGATTAATTCCAACCCACAGGCGTTCGTGCTGCGAGCCACTGTTAACCTCTGTCGGCGAAAACGTGACTTTGGTTTGAATGAACATCGCAGGATGTGCCGAACCACACATGGTCAACGTTGGTTAACCCACATCTGCTATTTTACTCGAATACGCCCTTATAAGGGACAGTCTGGACAATGACCAAATGTTGCTGCAACGTCTGTACGCGCCTTAAGCGTACTTACATGCTTAAAGCATCGCCAAATGTCAAATCATTGATGTTTCGCTTGCACGTTGAATTAAATATTTTCTATAACAACTTGACAAAACGAAAAAGATCATCTAAATGTGTACATGCGTCACGAACAAGCTAAACTATTTCAAACGAAAAGTTGCAAATTAATGAAAAATATTAAAATTCATTTAGTATATAAAATTTCCGACGTACCTAACTAGAGTTTAGGTTAGTTAAATATACTTCTGACTTGATTTACATGTATGGGTGTTTCAAGAGGAGATGTACTTACTTCAGTATATGTTCAACTTTAAGCAACTCTCAACTGCTTTGAGTTAAATTCATGAAATTTTGTATGCGTAGGTTTCTTGGAACGGGAAATTTTAATTTTATGCAATTTTGGCTATATCTCCAAGAAGGCGCCACAAGCGACCATTAGGATCCTTTTAAATCGCTTCAACTTTTCTGTGCCACGGTGTATGTTATTTTAGAATAGAAAAACATTTTCCCCTACCTTTTCTACTTAAGAAATGTACATCTTACTAAAGTCTCTAGGAGCAGCCGTGTCCGTTAAAAACTCATCTAAAGATGGTGATGCATGCAAACATAGAACCTGCCTTTAGATTTTCTTAACATAATTCTGTAACACCTTCTATAAAAAAAATTATAACGTCCTCACACTAAATTTCGTAGAATTTATAGGAAAAATTAGGTACTAATTTAGCTTATTACATTTAAATGGGGCTAATTGCATATGCATATCAAAAAAGGTCTTCTCTCTTTGTACATTTGGCTAAAATGATTTTCTCCTCAAAAATTCACTACATATTAAAATTAAATTTGTTTAATTCTGAAATAGTAAGTACCCGAGGCAGGATCCGATATTTTTACAGTCAATAATAAAAGCCATAAAAATTTAATTTGTTTGAACTAATATGCCGAATGCCATAAACAAAACTACAAATATAATTTATTACGTACGCGTGAAGCATTTGCTAAATAAAATGAATGATGAACATAAAATTGCATGTCATGCTACACGTCAATGATCAATGGTCTCTCTTTAGTTGCGAAAGTCGATACGAGACGCATAATTTTCTTAAAATACGCCCTTAAAATCCAAACGTACATACATTACGCCGATTTATTCCTTAAATATTTGCCCTATATCAACTTTAATGCGAACACGCCCCATTAGTTCCCGATTTCGGCAACAAAATTGTTCATCTTGAGCCAACGCGGTGATATATCACTCACAATGGCTCTATGAACTGGAGGACATTATACCCAGACCTCTTCATAAACAACTAAGAACTAATGTTAAAAGTTGAAAGTAAATTTCATTACAAATACGTCAAGAATTCAAAGGAAATTGCAAAATTCATTTTAAAGAGTGGTAAATTATAGGAAAATGAAACACGTCACTTTCTTTTTTGGACAGGAAACAACGTATGAAAATATGAGTTGTAGAATTAAGTATTGTAATACTTGACTAACATATACTTCATATAGTCCATTGAAATGTTACATTATTTTGGCCTTAGCGTGCATTTTTTAGAGGACGCAATTTTATTGTTTAGATGTGAAGGGGGGGGGGGGGGGGTCAAAAAAAAACTTAACTTGAAGTTTGTGGGGTCGTAACTCTCCAACTTCGTCCACCATCTTGGAAAAAGGGGGTTCATTGTTTTTAGCATTTATAAGGTAAACTATTGGCCATACAAAAAATGTTTAAAAACATTTTTTATTGCAAATTGAATCCTCTACAATTTTAGTCTAGTAACTTTTTGTCGTAAAATCAAAAATGACAAAGATATTAAAGAAAAACAATCAAAACTTTTGGTGGTGGTGAGGAAAAAAGTCAATAACTATTAGATACCAATATTGAAATATCTATAATAAAAAACATACCATATCATTGATATAAATTTATACTTATCAGTATGAAAAATTAGTGTTCACTTCACAGCGCTGTAAAACCCAAACTAATGAATATAATAAAAAAAGTATATAATAAAAATTCTTCGTTGAAAACCACTCTACAAAAATGCTCTGATGTCATTTTTTTTAAAAGAAAATTTGTCCAAAAATTTTGATTGTTTTTCTTTAATATCTTTGTTATTTTTGATTTTACAACAAAAAGTTACTAGACTAAAATTGTAGAGGATTCAATATGCAACAAAAAATGTTTTTTAAAAAAATTTGTATGACCAATACCTGATAAATGCTAAAAACAATTTAACCCCCTTTTTCCAAGATGGCGGCCGAAGTTGGAGGGTTGCAACCCCACAAACTTCAAGTTAAGCTTTTTTTGACCCCCCCCCCTCACATCTAAACAATAAAATTGCGTCCTCTAAAAAATGCAACACCAAATGTAACTTTTCAATGGACTATAGCGAAAATTAGTGTTCACTTCATAGCTCTGTAAAACTCAAACTAATGAATATAATAAAAAAAGTATATAATAAAAATTCTTCGTTGAAAACCACCCTACAAAAATTGACAAAAATTAACTTTTCAATGGACTATAGCGAAAATTAGTGTTCACTTCATAGCTCTGTAAAACTCAAACTAATGAATATAATAAAAAAAGTATATAATAAAAATTCTTCGTTGAAAACCACCCTACAAAAATTGAGGTCTTTTTTTTTTAAATAAAAAAATAAATACATTATGGCGTCAAAAGAAAATTTGTCCAAAAATTTTCATTGTTTTTCTTTAATATCTTTGTCATTTTTGATTTTACAACAAAAAGTTACTGGACTAAAATTGTAGAGGATTTAATTTGCAATAAAAAATGTTTTTTAAAAAATTTTGTATGACCAATAGTTTACCTGATAAATGCTAAAAACAATTTAACCCCCTTTTTCCAAGATGGCGGCCGAAGTTGGAGGGTTGTGACCCAACAAACTTCGAGTTGGAAAAACCCTAACATGTTGTTTCAGAAATACAGGGTGTTAAAGTGTTACTTTAGAACATAAAGGGGATACAATGGATACAAAGTATATATTTCCACTAATTTAATTGTGAATGTAATTAATTTATTAGTAATTTTGTGTTTATATTCTTAAGAATGGGTAATAATTTAAGCTCTACAGCTTCTTCTCAAAATCGTACACGCCCTAATCTAACAAATGAGGATTATCGAGTTTCCAACTCTTCTACGAACAAGCCTAATAGCCGACGATAAGTGTTGTGTGACCATTATAGTAATAGTGCTAATAACCAGTAGTGGATAGTGTGTATGTAAATAGTGCAGTGTATTAAGTGTTAAAGTGTGTTATCCGTGGAGTGCACATCAGGTAGGAGTAAGTGAGTGGAGGAGCGAATGAAATTGACACACTCAACTTCTCAGAAATATAAATCCATAATGACCAAATCGGGGCTCCCAGGTGGCCATTATGTTTTAAAAAACTAAACCGAGCATATTTTTAAATCTACCTACGTTCCACCCGAAGGGGGTAACCACTGGGATCAAAGATTTCGCGGAATTCCGGGTAATTTCACGGAATTTCGCATTTGATAAAAAATTACTATATTTATACAAGGTGTCTCTAAAAGGTTGGAAAAAAACTACATATTCCAAGGGCCAAAATATGATGGCCTAAATCAAGTTTCCTTAGTCCAAAATTTTATAGTTTCCGAAATAGGCGTTAACTTTTTTTAGTTTTTTCTCAATAACTATTATAAACTGTAGTAAATACATACAACTTAGTAGGGGTGAGTTTTTGAGTGAGTCAAGTTTGACATACGTTTAATATTTTTACTACTATTTTGAAAACGAAAACAGAGAGTTTTTTGAAACGTCAATAATACGGAAGTGCGCGATAGTGATGTGATTTTTGTTATTTTTTACTTATCTGATTTTTTCAGTGTGAGATTTTTTGGTTAGGTAAACTTAGTTTCAAAAATAACCCTTGACTGTTCCGTTTGGCGCAAGGGCTTATTTAATTATTTTTTATTATTTTTCAGAAGTGTGGCAAAAACCCAATAAAACTAAAGAAAAATTGACAACATGTAAAGTATTATTACTTTACATGCATTTGAATCGTCGTACATTTTTTTGTGCATTGGTGTAATCAATAATTCATGCTCTATGACCTATTTTTCTCCTGAACATCCTGAACAACCGTTTTTGGATATGATTTTAAGGTTTTATTTCATAAACATAAATCCATTGTCTTCTTTCATACTTTATTTAATCTATCAAATTTTGGACTAAGGTGAATTGGGTTGTGGTAGCATTTTGTCCAGATCTTTTAGAGACACTCACTCATGAGTGGTTACCCTCTCGGTGTCACCCCGTATACTGCCGCACTGAATCCTCCCAAATATCTTTCGGATTCCCAATTCCGGCTGCGCTGTTTTTCTGTAATGGGTCAGAGCCGGGAGGCCGTATTTTGCATTCTATGGCAGTGCCGGCTGGCGCGCATTTTTCAAATTAGACGGGCCGCGAGACGACAGCCAAAGACGAGCCGATGCGAGTCGAGTCAAATGCTGTAGACAGAGAAATTTATCACGGGGCAGATTTATGGCCGCGCTTATTTGACAACACTTTTGTTCGGTAGCCAGCGTGATTGATTGTTCTCCCCGGTTAGACCGGATTAAACGGTTTTTTGCCCTCCTCGCGAGCACAGTGGATGTGGATTTAAAATCAATTAGACGGAGGATATTCGCGATAATTCAGTTGTGACAGTCGGTGCAAACGACGTGTCGGCCCCCTTTCTATATTAGGAGGAAGGCCGTAAAGATAAGGACGTGCAAACAGCTGCATTATATCCGATAATCGATACCCAAATATTGGGTGCGAATCGCTGGAAATGTGTAATTTAGTATGGCGTTATTGGGGCGCGAACTTTCGGTAACTAGAATGAGATAGAAGAGGTGAAACCATAGGCGGGTCATTCACGCCGACCTTATACTAAAGCTATACATAAAAAACAAGTGAAATATAGATTTATAAACTGCTATACACTGTATTTTTAAATGAAGTAGCAAACATGAGACCACAGATCCTTAGGTGAAAATAAATCGATTTGACATACCTATATTAAATTTGAAATTTTCGCCCGTAAAAACCCCGGATTTACAAATTTTATGTAAATATTTGGATTTTTTAAGAAGTTATCTACAAATATCGAAAATAAAATTTTAACTGTGACACACTGTATCTTTTTTATTATGCGACTTGGGATATAGGTATCTTTGCTTAAATCGATTTATTTTCACCTAAGGAATCTGTGGTCTCATTTTTGCTACTTTATTTAAAAATACCCTTTATAAGATTTTCAGATACGGGTATTTTATAGGCTTGTGCGATTTCGACTTTCGATTCGTCAAAAAAATCGTATCGATACTATCCATTAATTGAATAGTATACTTAATTTTATTCAAATCGCAATATTGTGGACACCCTGTATAAATAAAGCTTATACCATGGATTTATAAGCAAAAAGACCTAACGAATTGTTGACTAAGTCTGCGACCGACGTCGAGTTGGTAGGCAAGGAGAAGTGCGTCGGCAGGAGGGGAACTTCAGAGGCAGAATCGAAACTGGGCCGACTTATTGTATTTCGACGGTATGCCATTTTACCATTTGCAATTGTTATTTTCTATTATTTGGAACTTATCATCATTCATTATCAAAAAATTATTCTCTTCAGAGTCTAATATCAAATGCCTAAGCACGTTATTGAAAAACATGTGTACAATTTTAAAGGTATACATCCTGTATATTAATACAAACGGCAAAACTCTACCGATACCATCAAAACAACCGTTTATCTTGCTTATATCACCGTGAAATGAAAAGTAACATTTAATTTACAATGCAAATTAGGATTTAAGGGTTTACCGCAGTAATTTCGAATTACGGCGATCGACTTATTAATTCGAAGGAAACCGTCCGGCCAAAAGACGACGATGGTCTTGTAATTTTCGTTGCGAATCTCTCTCTCGGCTTTCGCCAGCAGCCAATTATTGAATTGTGAAACAAAATTCTCCACTTACTTGCGGATAATGTCAGGCGTAGAAACATAAACAGGCATCAAGACGGCATAACGTCAAATAACTGAACATCAAAGAGGCTGTTAATCTGGCTCTGCCGCCATAAAATACGATCCGACTGAAACCCGAGGTTTAAACAAACATTAAATTAATGCCTCTGCATTTCGCTTCACCTACAGGGTGGACCACTTACGCGCGAATTGTCAAATTACGAGAAAAATTGGCATATGCCATAAAACTATTCGTTTCCTATGAACATGTTTTAGTTTTAAATTACCGAACCACATCTTTTAAGTGTGTAAATAACTCATAATAATAACAATTCGTGCTTCGTTATATTCTCTACAAACATGTAATAAGTATGTAGGTAATTATATTATAATACAATGAACATATTGTAGTACATAATATTTGCAATACTACCTGTTAAATAGTCTTCATAGCAAAACATTTAAATAGTTTCCTTAAAGGCGCCGTGTTCTTGAAATTGTGTTTTCTACAAATAAAAATAATTTTAGACATTTAAGAACTGAACAATATAGAATTATAGAGCTTAGTAAACGACAGATATGCCTCATGCCACCTGCGAATATTCAAAGGTACCGAAGTAAAACGAATATATAACGTCATGAAGCGGTCTAACCAACAAATTTTTAGGTACAGAAATCTTTCAAAATACGTATTTTTTAAATGTCGCTGTAGATGTAAACAATGTTCTATCACAAACTTACATAATTCTGCATATAAGATTGTTCACTTATAATTACGTGAAAATAATTGTTAAAATGTGGGGTTAGAATAGCAAAATAATGTGTGTCTTACAAACGGGTTTTGAAAATTCTTACTCGATTTGAGGGCAACTTAAATAGTAAAAGTGGATAAACAAAACATCATGAATTTTATATTTGATGTTACTTTTGTTAGTGTTTTAGTTTTTGAGATTTCTGTACACCTAAGAACACCACAAATTTACGGCGACCTTAAGGTCAAATTAGTCAAGTTGTTGGGTAGGTACAGAAATTTCGAAAAATAAAACACATAGAATAAAAGCAATTTCAAATTTAAAATTCCTGAAGTTTTGTTTATCCACTTTTACTATTTAAATTATCCTCAAATAAAATAACTTATAAAAAGCGTTTGTAAGGCACACATTATTTTGCTATTCTAACCCTACATTTTAACAATTTTTTTCATATATCCACTTCTAAACAAAAGTAAACAATCTTACATACACTACCAAGTAAGTTTATAACAATATTTATATCCAGTTAAATTTAAAAAAGTACGTACTGGACTGATAGATTCTTATTTGAAAGCAGATTTTGGGAACATGTCGTTGGTACACTTCGAAAATAATATATTTCTGAGGATTTACACAGATTAGGTATGCATTTATAAAAATATCTACGCTATAGCTTTAATATTTTTGTTTAACTTAGTAAATAGTATGCTGAAGAAAATATATAAAACGTTAAAAAAAGCTTGTATATTAAAAATATACTGTTGAGGGTATTAATGTCACCTTAAGAAATTTTTAAAATGTCACTGAAGGATTTCTCTTACAATTAGGTAGGTACTTAGGTACTATTTATTGTACAACATGACTATGTTTTATAAACATAGCAAGAATATATTTTTAAAATGACTTTTGTCTTGATTTTTGCGTATTTCGTAAACCCTGGTTCTGATTTCTTAAAGCCCGCTTTACATTAACAATTTCTTTGTCAATTAATTGATCAAGTGGCTTCGTCAAGTTAATTGACAAATGTAATACGAAAACTTGGACGTCAAATTAATTACTCACTTTTTAAGTTAAGTAGGTAGGTAGGTACTGTTTATTAAAAAAAATATAACACTAACTAATAATATGCGTGCTACTAGGAAATGGCATACTAATAAATAGGACGTTACAAAACACCTAATTGAAAATGTGCCAAAATTCAAAACATAATTTACGAAATAAAAAATAATTACTTTAAAAAAACATATTTTCAATGTTTTATATCTCGTTCTAGATGTTAAAACCAAAACACTTTTTTTCTTGTGGAACTGCTGATTTATGCTGTGTACAAACCTGTCGGCGGGCGACATATTTTTTTCGAAAAATGTATGGTAGTACAGTGCCGTATCACTTAGTTTTTGAAGCGCAAAATAGGATATATTATAGCAAACCAACACAGTTTTTTGATGTTCTATCGGCACCTGAAGTTTGAACATTTAAAACTGGAACCACTCTTTACATACAGAGTGAACCTTTTTTGGCGATCTTTATTTACGTTCTATCCAAATTTATAAAAATGTTCAAACAAAAAAGTTCTAAGTTGTTATTTGAAGGCCAAGGACAGTTTAAGTCCTTTGGCATTGGAGTGTATGCGTCAAATTAAGAACGTGGATACAAAGGAACACTAGTGATACGTGTACAAAATTTTAAAAAAATCGATATACTCACAAAAAAGTTATTAGAAAATCATAAAAGAAATTTTTGGCGCACTGTAATTTTGAGTTTTCGGTTTTATGTCATCAATTTTTCGTGTAGAATCACCTCAGCCTGTATACCGGATAAATTTGATATTTAACATCGGTTTTCGTGTTCTGACGTTTTTCTAACCGATGTAATTTTTTAAAGTTCCTAGTACATAATTTGAGCCGCCCGGTACATGATCCTTGGCCCGAGGCCGATCCCCATTTATTTTATACCCACCCAGATTAAAAATAAAACTGGAAGCAGTACATGTCGTCGAGAATAGCATCCTCAGGGGAGCCCGAAAGTGAATGGGTAGTCAAATTTGTCAGAGGAACGGTAAAGTGACATGTTTATAAGGTTGTCAGTCAGCAGATGCTTTAAAAATACTTTCAAGCCTCTCCGCATTAACAAACACGTCGAGGTTTTTTGTTTATTTTCACAAGCGTAACGATGATACTTTAAGCGCTATATCTTTCCGTGTGAAGTGCAATGGAAAGAGAAGAGTTTCGAAAGTGCAGTACTTAATGATTAAAGAAAACAGGCATCACCGCATCAATCTAGATTACAAATGATTGGCTGTGTATCTGCATTTACGGCAGCTTCCTGCATTGCAAAATTTCTTTTATTTGAAGTACTTTCAATCCATCGCCTTAAAATAACAAAAGGTGTACACTTCTAGGTATCTAATTTATCAAATTATGTTTTAATCATAATTAATCTCAACAAAAGAAATGTATACCTACAGTTACGATTTTGAACAGACCTGATCAATCACTTTACAAATCCCAAATGGGAACCTTAAAAATAAAGGATTGGCTTTATATCACTGTCAAAGTGGCAAGGCCAAGTAGATGTAGAATCTATTTGTCAAAATTTTCAACTGTCTGCTTTCCCGTCAATTTAAACAAAGTAGGCAGGTATATATTTTATTCCTAAAAATAATAACATATTAAGAGTGACTAAAAAAAACTTGCAGAAACGCGCCCATATACATAATCCTAGTATTAGCCTTTAACACCATAAAATTATAATTAATTTATTAGGCATTTCCTGTTTGACATTAATTTACAATTACTTTGTTTTCTACCGTGCAATAAAACTACAGTGTGGGCGGCATACAGTAATTACACATCTTAGGAATAACATCGGCACCGTCAATTTTCCTTAATTCGTTCCATCTTGCAGATATTGCCCATTTTTATGAACGATAAAATTTATTTGCGAAAATAATATTAGGTAATTATTAGAATTGTTGAAAGTAACATTATAATAAAAATAAAAGTAGTAGGACCTTCCAATCAATATAAAAAATGCGCAAAATGTTAGGCAGTAAAAAGACCATCTTTTAAATAAACATATAAGTATGTGCGAGTATTTTATCAGCACTTCCGTGTGTTATTATGTAAATGTACGGCCATAATTTATTGCTAACTAGCGCTTATTAATTGCCTGCCTTTTATAATTAAAAGAACTACACATTTTTTCTACAAAGCTCATAAATCTGCCAGGCATTCTGCAACTGACAACGGCTCTATTTTAATACATTCTGTAAATGATAAGTCGTTAGCCGAAGCTAATTTTATTTTAATTGCTCTTTTAGATATTTAAGGACTATTAAAATCGTCGTAAAATATTAACGAACGGTACATGGACAATTCTATAAAATCGTGGAGTTGTTCAGTTAGCACTTCTTTCTCCGAAACAAAGCCTACCGACGCGTAAAAATTAATTACAAAAGGAAAAGCGCCGATTACGAGTTGCTGGAGGAAACATCCAGTTATTGCCAAATAAACACAAACGACAAAGGAGAGGTAGATGGTTAAATGGTCATAAACAATTTGTCAAATTAACTCTCACCCCCCCACTACCGATAAACTTGTGTACATTTCAATTAAACATGTCAATCTGCCTAATTAGTGTACCATATATTTGAACATTACGTGAAAGGTTTAACGTAAGAATTTTACCGTCGATTTTTTTACAAAGTAAATGGAAGAAAACGCCTCAATTCTTTCATCAAATTTGCACTTACCTTACTAAAACAAATGCTACATAATAAAAGTTTCTTTCTGGATTTAAAGCACACTAACCGTAAATAAAAGTCACAAATATTACTTGAAACACAAATACACTATATACACTAGCAATTCAAAAGTTTTTCAACATTTATTTTGTTTTTAAAATTACTTATATTTGACTGAAAACACATCACAACTTTTATCGATCCTGGTCGGCCATTTTACTAAGCTTCCTTCATTCAACTGATCGCCAATCGCGACATCTATCGACACTACCGACACGTCTCACTTAGCAGCTTTTTTCAGGCCATTTTTTATAGTCGGTATATTTGGTATAACAACTAATACACACTAAAAGAATTGTAATATACTTCAGAAATGTTTTATTTAAATTGTATATGAATACTACGCATTCACAAATATTTCTGTACATGAAATATTTATAATATACTTACATTCAAATATAAGTTATCATTATTCGATTTAGACCAATGCTACCAATACCAACTACAAAAAATTGCCTAACTTAACCTAATTCAGCTGTCGTCTGTCATGATCATGATTGACGTTTACTTTAAGTGTATTCTTGTGTAAATAAAAATAAATATTAAACATGTTTATTTAATTTAAGATCTTTAAACATTGTTTTAATAGTGGCCAATAAAATGGATGAAATTAAACAAAAAATCTTGGGACTTATAAATAAACAGGTAGGATAAAATTTTAATTTAGGTTAAATATTTATTTATATGTATATTAAGTTTTAAATATTTTATTCTCTTTTCAAACAAAATTTAGCCCCCAAAAATACCATCAATGGGATTTGATGATACAAATTATCATTTTTCTCAAGTCCCAACTTTATCGATAAATAGCAAAACGGTCACTGATGTCAATAGGCCTGCCGATCAAGACATTTTGGAAAGTATTGAAGCTGCATATTTTTCTATGAAAGAAGAATTTGATATTTGCAGATTTGAATTAGAGGTAATGGTAAATATCAAGCAAGAAAACCATCATTCTAGTTAAGATATTTAAATTTTTAGAAACTACCAGAAGTTTTAGATTGCGATCAAATTCAGAGAGACTTTAAAAATTTGAAACAGCAACACCAAGTCGTATCCAAAAAAGTACTACAGTTAATTCTAGAACACCAAAATGGTTGTAATTCTGAATTTGAAAAGATTGCCGAGATTTTGGAACAAGTTGAAACAACTCTTGAGTTATGTAGGTCTAGCCGAAGAGAACTGAAGGTTGCTGGAAAACAATTTAGTGCCAGTTTAGGAATATTAGCTAATTACAGGAAAAGAAAATTGGCGCAAAATCTGTTGAATAATTTAAATATGATAAAGAATTTGGTAAGCTTTTTGTATACTCGTAATTAAAACAACAACATCTGTTGTAATCTTTATAGCATAGTTTTGATAAGAGGTGCCATCAGTTGTTGAACGATGAAGATTATGCGGGTGCTATTATGGAATTAAAGAGGTGTCAGAAAACTGCCGTTAAGTACAGACATTTCAGTTGTGTAGCAGCCTTAACGTATAAATTACAGGAAACTTTAGAAAACACAGATTCCCAGCTGGATAGAATTTTGTCACAGGTACGAATACAGTAGAGTATTGTATTTGATGTGCAAAATATATTGCAATTTTCATACTTAATTTTTAGATGTGTTATCATTTTGACGGCGAAAGATACAGTAAATTGCAGAAGGCCTACAATCTTTTAGAGAAATCTCAGGTGTCGATGATCGACAATTTACACGTACATTATATAACGGCTATCTACAATTCGTCCTTTAACGTTATCCATTCGTATGTGACTTCGGCGGATATACTAGATTCGACAGAAAACAGTGGCAAAAATCCGTATAAAACCCTCTGCCAGGTAATTGTTGAAATATTTTGTGTGCCAACTTTAACGATTTATTTGTTCTTGCAGTCCATAGCTCAAGACGTTTTTATACCATGCCTGGTGCATCTTTGTAAAGTGTTATTCAAAATCGTAATGAGCTACTATAAATTAGTTAGGTGGCACAATAATTGTGAGGGGGATCCTCAGAGTGAATCGGCCAACCTCGACGTTGAGAATACCATGAGTAGGCAGAAGTTGGAGCATTATTTGTTGAAAATTTGGGATGACGTGCAGCGAAAAGTTTCTAGTTTATTATTAAACGCTGATTTGGCCAGTTACAAATTCGATCAGTTCGTACAAGTGCTGCGGGTAGTTCACAGGTAAGATTTACAATGTAGAATGAGAGGTAGAATGTTTTTTCTACACTTTTTTTATTTCAAATCTGAAAATTTTGTTTCTAAGTTATTTTAATAACTATCTGAGCTTTATAGCTAAATCATTACTTTAAAAATCAGTAACGGAAATATCGTTTTCTTATCTTTTCGATAATAAACCTAGCACGTAAAAAATATCAGTGTTTTTAAATTTTATTATCAGATTGAAGATAACGTTTATTTAGGAAATATCTACAAAAATGTGTCAATATAAAAATGTGATGGAGGTTAAAGGTTAAATTAGCGGCAATATCTGCTTTTGCATCAAATTTTTTTGAATTATACTGACGACAAAAATAATGTATTTAGTCAGTTATGGTTCTACTACCAATATGGCGTTGAACCTACAAAGTGTGAATTTGGCGTTTCTTGAATATGCAAAGTATTTACGTTTTCAATTAAATACGAATATGTCTGTGAATTTTGAAAAATATCCTTTATATGAGTTACTGCTACTTATATCTACTAATTTCCAGGAAGTAATGCGTTACACTGAGGAATGACATGTGATTTGACTGCAGTGTATAGTGGGGTGCCCAAAGGTTCTATTTTAAGACCCCTACTCTCCATAATTCATACGAATGATCTTATGTATCTAAACACTTTTATGGTAACAACAAAAAAGCACACGATCTACTAATCATTGTTTATGCGTATGGAAACGTCAAAATTGTTTTTTGTCTTTCATTTAAAAACCAACGATGTCTCAAGCATAACAGATTTTTAATGAGATTTAGCATGCACTGAGATATTAAAATCGATTTTTCTAGAAAACTGTTGCCGACATCGAATTTCAACCTTTTTATGTAAACATCTTTAAAGTTTATATTTTTGCTACAGAATTATCAAATTTTTGATAATTGTGTATTTTTGAAGCACTTCCTTCCTTATTTTACTCCTCCCTGGACAATTAAATTTTCAAAAAGAGCATAAAAAGTTAGGAAATTGTGCTAGAATTCATTAATTTTTCTTTACATGTTCAAGAAATAGTAATTAAAAACCATCATCAGGAACAAACCTTTTTAATACCCTGTATGTCGCGAATTAAGCGTTTTACGATACATGTTTAATAGATTTTTTGTCTGATTTTAGGGTCTAGAAAACGCAGTTAACATTATGGTACTATTAGAATCACACGTCGTATATTTAGTTTTTTATATATGTATTAATTGGTATACAGAGTGTAACAAAAAAGCTGGTCATCCAAATATGACAATTTAACCCTACTTACCTGTACACAAAAATGCCTCCCTTAAAAGATACAGGGTGTTCAAGTTGAATTTTTAAAATTGTTTTTTTGCTATAATTTTTCCTGATTTTCACGTATCACTTTAACATTTTATAGAGTTCTTGTTATTAACCAAATCGTCAAGTATTATTACAATCAACACCTAAAAAACAGCCGTAAAATAGAAACGGGGGGAAAGGATTATTTTATTCTTCCACTCTTTTCTGACGTACTCCTATAGACGAATTTTTATAACGTCATCATGTAGAATTCTGTTTAGAATATTTTATTACTCTTGTCTTAAAACTTCATTTTCGAGATAAATTTGATTTTTGGCCATGGAATGTTATAGTTGCAGCAAGATGAGTTTCATTTTTAACTTTTTTTAAATCTCAAGTTACAAAGGAACGAAATTTATTTGTGTAAAAATTATACATCTGCCTAGCCATATTTTCAGAGACACTCTATATAAAATGAGTTAGAACACTTTAGAACAAGTTAGAACACTTTAGGGCAAATTAAAACATTGCAAATGTTGTCCATAGGCCTACAATAGAAAAAGTGGGGGGATAAAATAAACTCATCCCCTCCATTTCTACGTTTGTTGCTTAGACTTACACAATAATACTCTTGATGATTTAGTTAATAGGAAGAAGCATTTCTATAAAATTTCAAGGTCATACGAGAAAATCTGAAGAAATTATAGCAATAATCAGTTTTAAAAGTTCAACTTTAACACCCTGTATCTTTTAAAGGAGGCATTTTTGTATATAGGTAAGTAATATTAAACATTTTTATTTCTAGACAAAATATATTATTTTTCTTAATGGAACAAATTCAACCCCGATTTACAAATATGGGCCAGATATAGAACTGATATTTTGTTTTAGGTTAATTCAAGTGGGGGAAGAATTTTGTTCGAGTAAATCCGAGGACCTGCAAGAATCCATTCGAAAACAGAGCGTAAACTATTTCAAAAACTATCACGCACAAAGAATGGACGAGCTTAAGATATTTTTGGAAAACGAAATGTGGGAAATTTGCCCCGTGAAGCCCTCTTTTGATATTTTACAATTACAAGTAAGAAATTGTTACGGCATTCACTTCCCACTTATTTCGCCTGTCTCTTTTAGGAATTCAAACCTTTCCGTTCATCTCTAAAGAACTTCAAACTAAATCCCCAGGTCAGTCCTACCCTACCGAATTATTCCACGAACTCCACCGAGTGTTGCTCTTCGAGCCACTCCCAAGACGGCAGCAGCATCATCGGCAATTATTTCATCCGTTATGCTGAACACGGCACTCCCTTCGATAATGGTTTGGACGATACTATTATCGAGGAGGATATTTTGGCGTCGGAAAACGACGCTTCGGGTTACTTTTCAGAAGACAGCGAAGAAGAATCTGAAGAACTGAGGAAGGACTACGTCGACGAGTATGCCGACGATACAAATAATGCGAATAAGTAAGCGTTTTTGTGGTTTCTGGAGGCTTTATTTGTGAATATGTGTGCGTTTTCAGGCACTTCGTCAACAAAGACAAGAAAGAGAAACACCACCACAAAGCGCCTATTCTGACGAACACCACTTTGTCGATTTTAAGACAGATCGGAAAATACATTCAGATGTCTAGACTGCTGAAACCGATAGCATACCAGATAATATCGTGCATGAACCAGATGTTCGATTATTATCTCTACTCCGTTCATTTGTTTTTCGCTCAGGATTTGGTAAGTAAAAACCGTAGTTTAACTTAGGTACATCGTTTCCTCGGATTGCTGTCCGGAGAGGAATAACTTTTTTTTAAGAGAAAATTCTTCATTCTTTGAATTGCATTAGGTACTGTAGATAAATTTAAATTTTGATGTACAGGGTGTCTCAAATTTGTTGCAATTGGATGATATCTCGGTTTTGGAGACACTGAGTTAATTTTTGAGAAACTTAAGATGCTGCAATGAGAATTTTTATAGACCTCTTCGGTTTTCAGACACAGGGTGAAATTCTAAAACTACTTTCAATGGATTCATCCTGTATATTTTTATGCAATTTATTTTCATTATTTGTTTCCTTTTTTGTATAATTATATAAACATCTATTTTATTAATTTAATGTGTTTTTAACAATTTCCAAAATTTAAAGTTGCAACTGTTGTAATATCATTATGATGGAGAAAAACGTAATCTAATAGAATTGTATAAAAATATACAGAATGTTCCACTTAAAAAGCCGATAAGTAAAAAATAACAAAAATCACATCACTATCGTGCACTTCCGTATTATTGACGTTTCGAAAAACTCTCTGTTTTCGTCCTTAAAAATTGAAAATGTATTAACAGTAAGTCAAATTTTTTGAAAAATAACAAATTTGCGAAAACGCTTGGAAAAGCGGTCATTTGATTCAATGGGATTTGGCAAAAATTAATGCAACATAAAGAAAATTAAAAGTGACCGCAATTATTTTGTTGAAGGAGAGAAGTGCGTGTCAAACTGTTCAGTAAACATTGATCTTTGTTGACTACAGTTGTATCAAGAAAAAGTAGTAACAGTATAATAAAAATCATTTAACATATCTATGGAAGCAGATAAACAAATTTTAAACTGTCAAACATGACTTACTTTTAATACATTCGCACTTTTTGAGAACGAAAACAGAGAGTTTTTCGAAATGTGAAGAAATATGAAAGTACGCGTTTAGCATTGATTTTTAAATTTTTTTACTTATCTGCGTTCTCAGTGAGATTTTCTGATTACGCAAATTTAATTTCAGAAATAGCCCTTGATTGATCCTTTTGGCGCAAGTGTTATTCAATTAATCTTTATTTTTTTTTTCAAGTGTTGCAAAATACTAAAGAAAAAAAAATTATATTTGTATCATATTTTAAAAGAAACTGTAGAGTATTCCACTGAAATAAACATAAAAAGTTGATCAGAAGCAATTTCCACCATTCCGATAGGCTATTCTATCAGATACGAAGAATCCCTTAAAAGTAGTAATTTTTTAAATTTCGTCTTGTATCTCAAAAACAAAGAGGTTTATAAAAACTTTGATAGCGGCATCTAAAGTTAAAAAAAGTGGCTCAGTGTCGCAAAAACCGCATCATTTTGTCTCTTGTAGTTTTCGAGACCCTGCAATTACAATGAAATTGAAACACCCTGTATATATTGAGAACATCAGATGGGAAACAGTTGAGGACCAAAATAGTTGTATATCCAAAATTATAAAAATTAATAGTAATTGAAAAGTTTTTTGGGATTTACAACTAGTAATAAGTTTCAGATTCAACCTTTATAATTTTTAAATCATAAATGTTGGAAATAAAACTAAAAAGTTATCACCCCACTAAAACAGTTTTATATCTCATGATACAATATGGTGATATGGCAAGTCTGAATTAGGTTTAAAATGTAATTTTCTCAAATGAGGTTTCGTGCAACTATTGTCACAGACTAATTTTTAATCTGCTATAAAAAACTCTTTTGAAAAAAAACAAAAAATGTAGAAATATATTTCAAAAATAAAAAGACTATAAAATGCAAACCTGTGCTACAAAATTGCAAACCGAGGTGCAATTAAGACTAAGCAAAAACCCTAATAACGTAATATATTTTTGTATCAGTATTAATGAAGTAAACAGTAGAAGATTTGCTAAAAATTCTTTAAACTATCTACTACTATACGTGGTACTTGTGATTATTATGTAGGAATATCTGATATGGTAGATCTGCGACGTCACATACTCAAAACCTGTTTGCTGTCTCTAATAACTCTAATACTGCTGGTCAAAAAAGAAACATTGTTAAGTCAATTACTGATTCATATTCCAGACACCCTGTATAAATTATCATTTCTTTATGCATTGACGGAGGCACGGATGACTGTTTGGCAAGGAGAAGCTATTAATTTTTTCGAGAAAAATCATAAAAAATGTTCCTTATCAAAATAATCGCATTATTAATGGCACAGTATAGGGAGACCAGTAAAAACACTCGGGCCGAAATAATAAGTTGCGCATAGCAGCTCGCGCATCCATTTCAAGCTGCAGAGACCTCAGTTTACATCCAACTCTGGGAGTGCGAACATCGGTTATACAGAGCCGTATTAAAGCAATATTTTGAGTCTGATCGAGGAACGAGTCGCTGCGCAGCAGTTAGATGTTCAAATATATCATCTATAAATAGTAATTTAAGTTTCTTTAAATTTGCTAAAGACATAAATAAGTAATAAGTAATCTATAATATACTGTACAAACCATAAATGATATTTTACTGCTATTGCCTTACCTATTAACTTATTTCTTAAGTATAACATTGGAATATAAATACTTCTCATGAAAGTGAAGTTTAAAATATACATATTTATATTATTCACAAATACAAATTTTTATTTTAGAGTAGAGTTCTGTGCAGAGGCTTCTAATAGAGAAGATTTATTAGAAAAGCTGCTCAGGATTAGTAATAGTTCATACAAACTATGTCAAATACATTTTTAATATGATTTCTAACGATTCACGCAATAGATTACGCAAAGAGGCCGTTCCAACGTTTCCTGCACAAGACGGCTCATCCTCAAATTATGTAGATGATCATATTTCTTGTAGTCACTATAATGAGAGTACGTCTCAAAACAAAATAATAAAAAATAATTTTTTTCCAAATTTACATTTTACTTCACTTTTATCTCCAATTTCACAATTTTCAAAGTTAAGTAATTTCTCTGTTCTGAAAAATACTTGTCTTCTGGTTTACGTAGATCATTTAAGACGAAAAAAAAGCATAATAAATTATTTGTCCACTAAACTTCAAACGTCAAATTTTAAATTTAAAAAAATCCCAAAAAAAAGTGTCATTATCACTAATAACAAAAAAAGTAAGTAAATAAATAAAAATGTTTTGTAGTGCAATAATATATATTTTAGACTCTTTTTTTTATAGAGTCCAAAGAAGTAAATCAAATTTTCACACTGTATGTTAGTAGCAGTAAATGATAAATAATAATAATAATATCTCTACCCCTCATTCTAATCACAAGGATTAGCCCAGAAGTCGGAGACTTGTGCGGGAGAGGAGGCAGCATATTATTATTAAGCAGGCCGCATTTACGCCCAGGAACGACTTACGTTGGTAGGCCCTAACCACTATTCAGTGCAGGAATGAGGGAAACCTGGAAAACCACATTAATTAGGGGGGTAGTCAAATATCAACCGGTATCAATCTCTCACATTGACCCAAGCTAACATTATTCCACCCTACCATACCCGCAGAGAGGGTGCCAATCCTCTCCACGAATATAGCTTATATACGGTCTACCGGCAGCTGGGCTCGAACCAACTCCGATCTAGTCACCTCGATTCAAGTACTGACGCCTTAAACCGCGCGACCACTGACCGATAACTACGCTTTCACGCGCAAATAAAAATTTCTTATTCCGGTCCTGATCACCGATTCTGTCAATTCTATCGGATGTGCCATCGCACTCACATTTCGAGGTCACCGCAGAAACTGAAAGCAGTTCAAAGTGCCGACAATGGAGTGAAACTGCTGGTCTACCTATGCTGTGATTATAGGTAGATTTAGGTTTTGATGTACAGGGTGCTCAAACATAAGAAATAATTGAAAAAGAAATTTAATATTTAAAGATTGCAATTCAAGCTTATAATTTGAATTAAATAATTCAATATTGGAAATAAAACTAAATAAATAATTCGTCATTTACACACATTTCCAACCTTTTTTTACATTTCCTGTGATAGTTCTGTATCTAATTTAGAGCAAGGATATTTCCTCTTGTTCATAATGTATTATATCATAGAAAATGTTTAGAAATTAAACGACAGGAAGATGTGGCAACCTTGACCATCTCGAAGGTCTAATTTAATTATTTGAAATAAAGTTTATGAAGGTGCTGCTAATCTTTGATTTTAATAAGGCATTTTTCAATAAAATAACATTGTATGCAATTTTCAGACTGTTTCAAGTAGCTCTCTTTATATGAAGGAGCTGAACATTACACTTAAGAAAATATCCGACAATTTAATATTGGAAATTGTCTCTCAGGAAGATATTGATATTGTCCATGACGGAAAGATATTAAAGCCCACCCTATCCTCAATGGTCGACTTACAGAAACCAGAAAAACTGCACGGTTTAGCAGAGAGAATAGTGGGAGTGGAGAGTCTTATATTTTTGTCCAAACAGTACGAATTTTTGCAGGAATATTTGGAATATCTGGTTCCGCAAACCAACAAAATAATGCTGCAACAGTTTTTTGCACAGGTGAGTTTCAGTTATATTGAATACCTTGAAAATTGTAAGTGTGCAAATTTTTTTAACAGATTTAATATCCGTTTAAGTTGTCCGTATTATTTCCAGTAAAGAATTATTGAAATTATTTCTACCACTTTTATCATTAAATTATACTTACTTCATTTCAATTTTGTCTGTAATTAAATAAAAACGACCTTCATTAATTAACAAATTTGTATTTTAGCGAAAATTACATAAATATGATTTTATATTAACAATTATTTGATCGTGAAATAAGAATGGGTATAAAAAATTACATGTAAAATACCGTATTAACAATAATAACTGTAAAAAATTCAATTGATTCAAAATTACATTTGCCATAATTTATTCTATCAACAACTTAGTTTGAAGCCCGTTAATATATATCCGCCTGTATTCATATTCACTTCAGGGTGTGTCCTGTCAGGTAGCACCTGATAATGCCTCATAAAATTATTAGATATACGAATCGAGATTATATCCACGCGGCTTTTCAAGTACCCGTACAAGTCTTGTAGTGGTTCTTTCAGCAAACTAAACACAACGAAGCTACGGCCACCTTTCAAAAACTGCATAAGTTCTTTAACGATATTCACGGAGTGCTCCTTTGCCGTCACAATTAAAGAATCCACCTTGGCTTCTAATATCCGACAAGCTCTTTCATTTTCTAGTTCCCATTGCTTCTTTTGGTTTGTTCCTTCGTCTAGTCGAGGCTTTTTTGCTGATGGTTCCGCATCGTTTTCAGTAGGTTCGCTTTCGGGACAAGGTTTTTCTTCGATGCTATTTTCGGTGGTATCAGCCGCCACGTCGGGATTTTTGGCTTCTATAACTGTATTTCTATTTTTTTCACTATACGCGGCTTTGTTTTGGTGAAAACATCTAAGTACGGAATACAGATTTACATTTATACACCTATCAGTTTGTTCCTGAGGGTACTGCATTGCGACGAACGCATTTTTTTGGCACTCATTACCCGGATGCATATGAATAAGTGAACCAACGGTATTGTTCCCTATGGCATTCATCAGAGCTGCAGGCATTAAACCAGAAGTTCCGCTATCGTAAAGTAAATGATTACCTAAAAAGTTTTGTTACGTTTTATAATGTGAAATCGATAAAATATAATAAAAAATCAAAGAAATATACGCACCTTCAGGATGAATATTAGCATATGTTAGGATTTGTGACAAATCGTCTGTCCTTATTCCCAAGGTCTTTGTAGGATCCTGCCTGTAAAACATCTGCGACAACAATCTAATTGTCGGTTTGCGAATTTGAATATATTCGAAATATTTTTTCTCCTTCTTTTTGATATACTTTTCCTGGCTGTATTCCGTTTTCATATTAAACGTCTTGGAATTACTAATCAACTGTTCCACTATGTTGTTAGAACTAAGTTCCTCATCTTTCAGTTTGTCGATGTCATCTTTTGTTAGACCCTGAGAGTCCGCATTGTTTGGTATGTGACGATTATCCGCCCCTGATTTTTCTATATTCATTGACCCTGTAGCTGTGCTCACCTCGCTGACTTTTTCCAGTATGTAAAATCTCTTGTTTCCAGGCATATTTTTCATTTGGAACATGTCATAGTAGTTTTCTCCAATTACATTATCCATCTCTATTATAAAACTTCCCAGAAGTAAATTCCCATGCTTTTTCAATTTGTGCAATTTGGTGTAACCCTGCCTTTGCACCACTAAATAATCACCCACTTTAATTTCACTGGGTTCCGAATTTTTCATATTAAAATTGGGTAGGGTTTATTTGTTGACGTACACGCGGAAGAGGTTATTTTTAATTTGAGGTTAGGAAACCTAACGTCACATCTTTCGGTAAAACAGGTCACCGCCTTGGTACATGGAACGGATATGTATGCGCTTAAATTCAAATTCGGCAGACGGATATTTATGCAATTTAATTTTGGAGGCCAGGTTAATATTTTTGTATGTTTTTGGTTTTAGAATATTTCCAGTGCAATTGGAATGAGGTACCCAATATACATGTCGGTTGTTGCACAGGCTTTCGATCTCAGGCAGATTTTGATATCAATGTTAAAAATAAATTGGGAGGTAAAAGATGTAATGTCTCAACACAACTCGTATATAGACATTATTTTGAGGGTAAGACGTTGAATAATAGAGTTAACAAAACAAATTTTGTAATTTTCTTTAAGGAAGTGCAAATTTTTACTCTTCGTTTAGAGGAGGTCTCGACTAAAGTTCCAATTTCACAGGATGTTCATAAAAACCTGTGGGAGAATATCGCACATATTATAACCCATACTCTTGTTCAGGGGTAAGTAAAATTATGACTTTTATTTAACAGAGGATGTAAAAAATGTAATAATTTTAGTTTTTCTGAAGCAAAGAAATGCTCGAATGGAGGAAGAGCGCTTATGCAGTTAGATTTTACTCAGTTTTTGTCAAAGTTTGAAAAAATATCTTCTCTAAAACCTGTTCCACATAAGGAGTATGTTGAGAACTATGTAAAAGCTTATTATTTGCCAGAAACGGAGTTGGAGAAATGGATTAGGGAACACAAAGTAAATATTTAGTTTCATGTTTTTAATAGATGCAATGGATTTTTTTTTTAATAGGAATATTCATCGAAACACTTGTTTGGTTTGGTGAGTTGCGCCTGTCAAAACAATAAAAAAACTAAGCAAAGGCTGCTGCAAGTGATCGAGGATATGGAGAAAACTCAGTTTGGTAGATAGCAGGAGTACCACCAGCAATAGCCTATTACTTCAAAAAATCTCTAATATTATGTGATATTGTTCTATCATAAAATTATACGATTAAGTTTAAGTATATTTATTCAAACAATAAGTCAACAAATTATGTATTTTTTCACAATCAACTTATATCGAGCACTAAGCAATTGATTGTAAGAAAATATTACTCGACACTGTTCTAACAATACTTAAATATATATTAAATTTCACGGACTCACTGATTTACTACGGTTCATATATTGTTATTTTAGACGTTATTTTGTCGCATATATTTTGTATGTATTTTGTATAGCATCTTTGTTAAAGATATTAATTTATTAAAGAGACTTAGCAAAACTTTACTGGTTTTATTTAAGGAGCATGAAAACCAGAATAAAACTCAATACAGAGTGATTTTGAGATTGTGACATATAGTTTAACAGGACACTGACAGTTAGTAAGTATTATCATTGAGTTTATATATACAGGATGTGGCATCTTTAATACAAAATATTAAAAACCTAGATTTCAGACTGCAAAAGAAGTAAAATAATATCATTGGTCAGTTATTTGAATATTAAAAATATTTAATAAAAAATTACAAAAAGTTGAGAGACTATGAGATCTGTGTTACCAGACGTGAATATTTTATTCACATTGAAGAATTTTGATCTAAAATTTCAACCCTTGTGCAAATTTGTGATTGTTAAATCACATTTGACATTGTTTTCAACAATATGGCTTTGTAAGCTTTGTAAACTATAATATCTACTCAATTTATAAGCATTTATATCAAATCTGCTTTTTAATAAGCATTCCAATTGTTTTTTTGGCTTTTCCTTTGAGGTTTTTGTTATGTGAAAAAATTTTCAAATTGTTAAGTTCTGTGAAAAAGATCAGTATTACATTATTGTATTTATGGATTTGCATTGTGTTGTGTTTGTTTTGCAGTATAGAGTGAAGAGTGCATAATAGTGCTGTTGTAATTTATTAATTAATGTTCATATTTATACTGATTTTTAATTGCATTTCTTATGGAAATTTAAGCTTTTGTGTTAAAAAAAAAATTGTTTTAAACCTTGCCAAATTTTCTCATTTAATTTTTATTGATTCTATGCAAAGCAATGTTTTTTTATGTTTGACTAAAATAAATAAAACAAAAATATTTAAACAGTTTCAAAACATTTTATTCAACACAATAAAAATATAAACCTACTGATTATAATCTTAGTATTTGCTAATACTAGGTACAGATTTCCGGTTTAAAGTTAGTAAAAATATGAGTATTTATCTAATATATCTAAGAAGTCTAAAAGCTCTGATAGCTGACCATTAACCAATAAGATAATAGTGATTACGCTTAAAGTTAGGTTTCTAGTCAGAACTGGTCAAATAATTAATTATTATATGAATCACAATACTGCATAAACGATATACTGTGTAAGTATTAAAATACTGTTTAATTTCCTTTTTTTTTTTTGTTTGGTTCGACTCAAAATATTTTAAGTCAAATTTAAAAAAATGCCTTAATCATTTATGCAAACATGATAAATATAATAAACAAATATTGAAAATAAAACACCCTCTTTAGAGGGTAATAATATTACAAAATACTGGTACTTTTTATATGTTAACACCTTGTTAGTAATAACCCGTAATAGCACCCGAACTACCCTTGTCACATTCTGACGTATTTTCACAATTTTATTATTATTATTATTTTATTCATAAGAATAGTTACAGCATTTTTATTGTATACAGAAAAATTACAATTTTATGCAAGGGTTGACAAACTATGTAACTAAATAGAGGGCACTATTCTCTATGTCTAAAAAGTTTTTAACAGAAAATGTGTTAAATATAACCTATTCTAAATGCAGAACACCCCGTCTAGATAGGAAACTCTGACCAAGTATTAAAAAAATAATCTAAAATAACTCTACCCTACAATATCACACTTTGGATAAATACGCCTAACTACATTTATAAAAAACATTAAACACTAAAACGTGTCAGTATGTAGACTGATATATATCACAAAAGGGGTTACAAAATGTGGCTAAATCACACGCCGCAAATTCTAGTCGCACTATGCGAGGAATCTACTCCTACTATTTAACAGCACCCTCAATCCTTAACAAATATAATCATTTTAACAGTCGAGTAGAATAAATTAACGAATTAGAAAAATACACTTCCTTAGGCAAGACTTTACAATTAAATTTAGTGTCAAAGACCATTTTATATTTTTTGAGGCGAAATATGTTGAGAGAGCCAAACGTCCGTGTTAAAAATATACAGGAAATTGTATTAATGAGCAAATTTAGTTCATATAAATTATTTGTACTAGTTTTCAGAATTCAAGTAAAAGTGCATTCTGATTACACTGCTTGATAAATATCTCGAGTTATTGGCGTTATCAAATGATCTAGAAACACCTCCATCTCCTTAGCATTTACACTGTTCTTTCTGTCGGGTATGTAACTGCTTAGTTTTCTGTCGATGTTGTAAACTAAGTCGTCTTCGATCCAAGGAGACTCGAATTTGCTCTTCTTCGATCGCACTTTCATGAATTTATATAGAGCGTATATAAGGAATAATCCGCCACCAATGAGGAAGACATACATCAACACCTTCTCTCCTATGGGTAGTATATTGAGGTACATGCGGAATCTTAGGGATAAACTAGGAGGCAGTTCCTGCAATCTCTGTAACAAAAAAGAGCAATATAAATTTTAGCGCTATGCTAATTTTTTAACCTAATTTCTAATAATTTTTAATTTAAAAAAAATATATTTTATAAAACAATAAGTGTACCGGTCCAAAGATTTTATTTAGTACGTCTCTGTTTCTACAATTTTCTTATACTCCTGGTTCTTATGCAACCAGGGATTCCGATAGGAGTACTTTGTTACACATAATCGTATCTATTCCTTTTGTAGTATTTTAATTGTTATTATTTTTTTAAATGAAACCCCTTCTCTCTTCGGCCGTTGTAATAAATAGTTCTCTAAGTTTTTTACCTTGAAAAAGTAATAAAACAAGAATAGTATTTCTAATATTAGTTTGAAAAACAATCAGCAGGCAGATATTGTTTATTTTATTTTTTTAATATAAGTATGCATATAATAGAGAAAACTATTTTAAATTTGAGTCTTCTCTTAGAATATTTGTACATAGTCATAATTAACCATGTATGAATGTTTGACAGCACAGTCTGTTGATTGACTTTAGAAAGGCTGTAATTATAATAATAAAATATGCATTAAAAGCTATATATCTTATATCTCCCCTAATTTAAAAAGTTTAGGTACGGCCCTGTAAATGAGGTAATTGTGTAATAGTTGAGTATATTTAAAATTGAGAACAAATCACAAAAATGCAGACGGGTATTTAGTGTTTGTCTTTTAAAGATTTCGAAACAACCTTGAGAGTTCATTGTCTGATAAAAGTAAATTTACGTTTACGCAAACCTATATTTGGAAACAATGGATCCGATTTCTTGTCAAATATTATACATTAATAATTATCACATGTTTATTCGTACATTAACGCACCATTTGGGGTGTTGCAACGGTGCTTGAGTAAATTTCAAATTGTACCATCTAAATAATTTAACACTGCAACGATTAACTCATCTTCTAATGCAACATGACATTAAAATAATGTCTTTATTGCTGAAATATTTGAAATCTATTTAGTGACCGGAATATTGATATTTATCTTCAAAAAATAATGAAAACATTCTACCATGCTGTAGATTTCGGAGTGATAGCTTTCTCGTACAAACGTTTGTAATTATTTTTACTCTAGTCCGATATTTTTACTTTTAAATGAATTTAGTTAGATTTAAATATTAATCTACACATTGTAAATATTCACCATTGTATTCGTATTAAATGAATACTTGAATACAAAGTATGTAGTACCTAGTCAGGATTCAAGTACTCTTTGAATGTTGTATTCAGGATTCAAGTAATCATGCATACTTTTTTTACAGAGTACTCAGTATTCATAGATTAAAGTATTCATATCCACCTCTGTTGATGCCTTATAATAAATGGATACAAATATTTGGAGATACTGAACTTTTCTATTTAGCTCAGTCAACTTAGATTTCAGCAAAGTTATAATGTCAAACATTTAAAAATGAAAAATTAAGCAACAGCGACATATCTAAAAATATCTAGAAACTTGGTTTGTTCTCAACTGAATGGTCTATCGAAAAATTGCAATCCGGGGGAACGCATAAATCATAAAAAATCAATTGATTATTGTTAATTAACATTAGAAATGGCCCAGAAATACGTCAGATAGCTGGGGAAATGTCGCTACTACCCCTAAACCTATATAAACTACCCTTAAATAGCGTTAAATGGATAATCATTAATTATTGTTATAAAATTCGTGTGAAATGAAAAAAATACTTGAAAATAATTTGAACAGACAATATGTCAATTTAAAAAGTGATAAATAACTGTAAAAATGTCCATTCCACCCCTAAAAATAAAAAAAATGACTTTCAAAAGCTAATGGTGAGCTTACTTCGACATCAAAAATAGATAATGCTTAAATGTTCAAGGGAACGCTTATTGCTAGAAAAAAATTATAGATTATTGTCAAAAAATGCAAAAACTGATACTAGAGTATATTAAGTAAGTGGGGAAATATTAATTGCACCCCTAAATCTATATAAACTGCCTTTAAATAGCTTAAAATAGATAACCATTATTTATTGTTGTAAAATTCGTTTAGAATGAAAAAAATGCTTAAATCACTTTTAAGGTTCATTTATACTATTGCGACCTGAAAAATGGGAGCAAGGATAAATTGCCATTTTTTCAGTACGCGCTCGCAAAGTTAGAACAATTAGCGCTATTTCGCCATTGAATGGGCACTTTTATAGTCATTTATCACTTTTTATATTGACATACTGTCTGTTCAAATCATTTTCAAGCATTTTTTTACACGAATTTTATAACAATAATTAATAATTATCCATTTAAAGCTTTTTAAGGGTAGTTTATATAGGTTTAGGGGTAGTAGCGACATTTCCCCAGCTATCTGACGTATTTCTGGGCCATTTCTAATGTTAATTAACAATAATCAATTGATTTTTTTATGATTTATGCGTTACCCCGGATAAGCCAAAAATCGGCTATTTTTAACATTGTCCTTTCTTTAGGCCCAACTTTAGTTCAAGGGAAATCGGTTACAAAAGAAATTGTTCTATAGGAAGGTTCTACACAAGATTACTAGTATATAACCAATTTTCTTTTTCCGCGGAAATGTTTCGTTTTTCGGAAAACGAATTTTCGAATTTTTCTTATATTTTATTTTAACTGAAAATTGCCTCAAAATTTTCTTTTTTAAACGTCTTTATATTACATGCTGCTCTAGAAATACAAAATTAATAAAACTGCGACTTTGATTTGATGTAAAATTGTAAAAATTTACGGAAAATTTTCATTTTCCTTCAACTTTAGAATAAGGGAAATCTGTTATAGAAATGATAATTAGATAATTTGATTTGACTACTAATTTGCGCTTTATTGATATATAATTTTAATTGCGGAAAAAATTTTTAAGGAAAATATTGAGGAAAATCATTTACATATTCACGTTTTTTAGGGTTTTGTGAATAATCGATGGTTAATTAGTATTAGTATTCATGTTTTTTTGAGTTTTGTGAATAAACGAATGTTATTCAAGTTATAAAAAGTAAGTGGATTTGTAGCATTTTTTTTAAATTCACTCAAAATATTTTTATGTAACTGATTTCCCTTTTTCTAAAATCCACAAAATTTTATTTATAATTGGAAATGACGCATTTCCGCGGGAAAATTTTAATGTTTCTGTGTTCAGACAGGCCTCTGAATGCTATTTATTTGTTTTTTTTTTTCATAGCTGATTACCCTTAAACGAAACTTGACCCATTTCTTTATGTCAATATTCTTTTTCATTGACAATGTTATTCTTATAATTGACTAAAGATTCCACAGCGTAGAACTCGTCAGAGTACATATCAATAATCTGGATTCTTGTTCAAAATAGGTTAGTAGAACTACCTCAGTGATAACAGTTACTTCCTTTTGATGACTCCAATCTTCAAATAAGCGATACGCATTTTCATATTTATCTTTGGATTTTGTCGGTAATAATGATTGAATCGCGGTTTTTGATGATTCTTCTAAATCATCTTCCATATTATCGTTGTAGGCAGAAGATTCTGACAACTTTCATAAATGACTGACACACTACTATTAACGAAAACCTAATAAACAAACTATATCACAGTATACTAATGTATACTGTGTTCTATATCAACATTCTTTCAAGATTCTTGATTCATACTTTCGAAATTCACAATTGTCAATAAAAAATTATGTTAAGTTATTTGAGCTATTTTCAAAACACTATTAAAGAAAAAGAAAAAGTGTCTTTTCCTAACTTATTGCACATATAGTTATTTTGTTTTTACTGATGATGATACTGACTTACCCGTATCTGTCTTCTGATTAAGTTAAGAAGCTCTATTTTATTTGCTCAAGTGAATATTAAATTACGCATTCTCTATTCCAAATTTGGTTTGAATAAGCAATTTTGAAAAAAAAATAGGAAAAGTTAAGTGACTTGCTCAAATTATTGTTTACTTACGCATTCTCTGTTTCAAATTTTTGCAAAAAAAAATGTTTAAGCTCTAGATATAAATAAGTTTCGATAAAAATTATCACTTACTATTTCTGTCCAAAGCAGCGGCAGGATCATATTGTCAAACCTCTCACAGTTGGCCATATTTCCTATACTCCCCAGCGCCATGTTGATTTGGTACCGCACCGCCAGCTGGAGGGGAAGACCTGAATCCTATTAAAAAAATAATTTAAAGAGTGAACACACGCTTTCATTTTGTTAACTTACTGGCTGTATTACAAAGTAGGACCTATGTTTTTCGGGATCGGGATAGGTACCATTCACTTTGGCCGTTAGTGATTCGTCTCCGTCCAAAAAGTGAGGGTAACTTAAAGCTATCGGGAATCCGTAATAGCATCCACGGACGTCTAGAAGGCCGGGAGGCAGACACTTTCTGGGACCCTTGCAGAAGCATTTGTTCTTCTCGTGGACGTAACCGTTGTCGTCGGCCTCTGGGTCGAAATGGTACACGTAGGCGTTGAGACCGTTTGACACGGTTTCACCCACTTTGATCTGAAACAAAAAACCGTCGTGTTTTAAATGGCGCGTTGTTGAAGAAAGTAAAATATTCAGACAATCAAAATAAAGTCAAACAAACAGACAATACCACAGTCTAACAACGTTGAACGTGTTTTCTCATCTGTCTACAAGTATTTTTTCTTTCTTTCTTAGAGTACAGGCATAGTGGAAACAGGTTTTCCGCTTACCGGCAACTCGCGCTTATCGGCGCTGTTTTCTTGCGCGGAGACCGCACGCAGTAGAAGCTGTTAAAATCAGGAAGAGACAGAAATTTATTCAGGAGGTATGTCTTAGTTAGTTCCTTGCAAAATGTGATCGTTTTGGATTCTATAGTTACTAAGTCAAGGAGAAAATAATTTGTACAGCCTATTAATCGCAATAGAAGAATTAATCATTTATTTAAAATTTAAGAAAGTCAATAATAATAATATAATGCCGCCATATAACGAAATATGGGTGTAATCTACATAAGCAATCTATTATATCGGAAGAAAGACTTGTTTTACTTTTAGGTAAGTAATTTATTTATTTTAGTTTAAAGGTACCTATATGAGAAAATTCAAATCAATTCAAATTCAATCATCAACTAAGGTTAAGTTAAAGCTCCTGTAACGTAATTTGTTTTTTTTTATCAGTAAATGTAAAATCCTTAAAACTGTAAGGTACTGGAACGTACGCCAACACTGTATCCATTACCTGCTGCTACTAACTTAAAATAAATTATAGTTTAAAAAAACTAAAAAAACACGCTTTAATAGTAAACCGAACTAAAAAGTAGAAAATAATTTTGAAGTATCAAGAGTTTGTTACAGCAATAGAAAATTCCGACAATCAATTACGACTAATTAATTGGGAATAAGATTAAATTAGAAATTAAATTATTAATAAAATAATTCAATTATAGTAAAAAAAAGCGTGGGGTGCAATTTACTATATTTTCATAATGACTTTATTTTTATAAATAGCTGCACTACTGAAATAATGGTAACATTTAATATCAAGCACCCCACGCTTTTTTTTACTATAATTGAATTATTTTATTAATAATTTAATTTCTAATTTAATCTTATTCCCAATTAATTAGTCGTAATTGATTGTCGGAATTTTCTATTGCTGTAACAAACTCTTGATACTTCAAAATTATTTTCTACTTTTTAGTTCGGTTTACTATTAAAGCGTGTTTTTTTAGTTTTTTTAAACTATAATTTATTTTCTTAATTTTTAGTCTCAAAACAATAACAAAAGTAATTATAATTAAGAGCCTTAATTTTTAAAATATCTTATATTTGACAATAAATCTAAATTCATTTCATTCATGTTTACGTAACCTTTCCATTTCATATAGTTTTTCTATACATTTTTTTTTCTCCAGTCTCCTCTTTCTTTGTGTTATATAGTTTCATTTTTCATTTTTGTTTGTTTCTATAAAATATGCAAATTAAAATTTTTGTCAACGTTCTCGTATCAAAATCTTTTTTTTTCTTTCTAATTTTACAAAATTTTAGATTCAAAACTTTCTTCAAAATTCTTGCCAAAATTTTCAAATCAAAATTTCTTTGAATTTGAAAATTTACGCTCTTCAAAATTTTAAAATTCAATGTCTTTTTCGAAATTTTTTCAAAATTTTTGGATTTTAAAATTTTTCAATTGAAAATTTTTTCCAAAAATTTTTATTTGAATTTTTTTATAAATTATCAAATTTTTATTTATTTCTAAAATTTTTTAAATTTGATTTTATCATGTAATTCCACAATCCAAAATTATTTACAAAATTTTGTATTTCAAAACTTTTTTAAACTCCAAAATTTTATATTTAGAATTTTTTTTTTAATTTTGAATTCTGTATTTTTTCGAAATTTTTTAAATCAAAATGTTTATTTGAATTTTGTTATAAATTATCAAATTTTTATTTATTTATAAAAATTTTTAATTTAAAATTAGGCGAAAACCGAAAACTAATTCTGTCAGGTCGCCATCTATACGTGAAAAGCAAGAGCACGAATCTATTACAGTCCCCTGCCCCTGCCTTGCCTGCTTGGAAACAACACTGATGGATTGTATACACTTAACCTGCAAAGTAATCTAAATAGTTTTTATTCTGATGATCCTAGTCAGGACATTAGAACAAAGTTATTAAATAATTGTATTGTCATCAGTCCTTGACCCCTGTGCAAATTTTCAAGCTGATCAGACTTCTTGAAATTGGTGAAAATTACGCTGAAAGATTCCGTTACATACATACATACATACATACATACAGGTGAAGCTAATATAAGCGTGTTAATTATTATAAGTAGTAGTGGTAGCAGTACAGCTAGTGACTTTTTCTATACCTAGTGTTTTTTGATATTTGCGTACATAAACAAAAATGGAACAATTTATAGTAACCATGACCAGTTATGGCAAAACTCTCTGACTACGAGACATTTGCACGGTTAATGCTTCTCACAAACAACGACGTTAATTTTGAACACTTATAACTATTTCACATTTTGTTCTGTTGTGAAAAGAGCTCTAAGAAAACCTTACACTAAGTATGTTTATTACGTGTATTTGTTTTTATTATGACGACGTTTTCGCATATTCAAAACCTGTTTACTCTCATATACCGTTGGTCGTTGGTCAAATATGTTTTGAACAATTTATCAAACTGGAAAATAAAGGCATTCATATATACCCTGTATATTTTAGTACTTACCCTCTCCATTCATTCCATTACCAATCTCTCTTCAACATCTGCTTACGATATATTGGTTGCTATAAATTTTGTCATTTTTATCCCAAATAGGTCCTCGAAAAATTAAAAATATTACACGACCAGTGCGTTCAAATAAATTAAATTTTGATTCTGATAAAAGCGGGCTCGCAGGTTTCCGGCGTTGACCTGCTTCAACCTGCTTTCAATATGTACGTGTCCATTTAAAAGTATGTTATTATTTTCAAAGCTTATAAACGCGGATCGGCGCAGGATATCAGTCAGCAGGAAACCGCTTCCATTGTGTTCACTGGTTTTTATAGCAATTTAAATATACAATTATAAATTTCATAGCTTATAAGTACGTATTTGGCGCTCTTTACCAGTAGGCGGAAAACCTGCTTCCACTCTGTCTGTACTCTAAACCAGAGGAAGCGTTTGTACTTTTCGTATCTGTATTTATATATAATTAATTTATATACAAATTCTTTAATTGTTTTTATAAAACAGATATAAATTTTATTGGCAAATTAATTTACAAGGAGGTGAAAAAGTCTTTTCTTTGTCTCAAATTAAACAAAGCAGAACGAGTTTAAATTACTACTTGGACTTAGAAAACATCCTGTAAATTTTTTAAATTTACAATATAATTACATATAAAATATATAAAATGCATAAATATGCCACGCAAAAGCTAATTATAGTGACAAGCTTCGTGTAAATTTTATGGAAAATATATTTGTGCCTTTTATCGGAATTACTATTTACTTAATTACACACTTAATGATTTTTTTTACTGGTATATAACATTTATTAATATTGCTGTAATTGAAACCTTCTTACTTTAGTCGATTAATGAAACGCGTTATTTTAATTATTATAAATGCGAATATTTTTACTACGATATATTATTAAAGTTTTTATTTTTTCTGAAATACACAGATAAATATTTCTACAGGTACTTGCTGAATATTACAGATATTGTTCATAAAATAATATTGATTGACTACTGATTGAAAATATTGTATTTTACTTTAAAATTTTGCCTCCACCTTCATTTTCCTATTCTTTTAGCATAAATCTCATACATATCGAAGTATGTTGACAGTAAAAGTCAATGTCTTTTGAATGAATCATTGCAGCATATGTGGTAATAGTGTTTATATAACTGTATATATTCACAATATGTTTCGAGATATGCATACAATACAGCTCAAAAGTATAATTAAGGTAGAAAAATATAATGAGTTCTGTTGACATTATTGTTGAAAAATTATGTAAATATACCGTAAAAAAATAAAAAAGTCATGATAATTTAATATTGCCAAGCTACATTAAAAGGCTTTTTTAAGTAGCTACACAAGTAGAAAATGTACAAATATGATAAATACAGTGCTTTCGAAAAGTAACGAATGAATTCATTATTTTTGAAATTGGGAAGTTTTCGAAAAATGATGATTGAATGATTTTGTTTTAAAAAAGGCACTTTTTGACATACGACCCATATTTGTGACGCCATCGTTGTTATTAGAAACGTGGTAAGACGGGCCCAAATGTGTAATGTAATCAGGTATGCTTGAATGACACATGGGTTTCATTCGCATAAACATGTTTGTCGAGCAGATTGGTGATTTCAGATTTTGTAAATTTTTCTACTAAAATTTAAATCATTGCTTCTGTTGCGGTGCTAATAAATTAACAAAATTTAAGGCTCTGGTGAGAATCAATCGGTAACAGTTCTCTAACCTTTGGAACAACATTAATAAAACATTGTTTTTTTTTTTGAAAAATATTTTGTAGGTACATTAGAAAGAGAGTAATAAAACTTATTATGTATGCAAATCGTAAATAAATATAGTACTGGTGCTTATATTCAATATTTTTATATTATGTATTATCGGCATAGATGAGGTGTACTTTTAAAAAAACTTTGTGTGACCAGGTTGTACTAAATTGTAGCAGGTAGCTAAAATTTAATCCCCGACAATCCGTCTTTGTCTATGCCGCTTCGGTCCATTTCTCTTATAAGTAAACAATATAAAAACAGAATTTCAAAACATGAGGCTACTTTAAGCATCATAACCGGGTTAAGAGGGTTTATAGTAATTCAAATAAAATTTTTCAATATTATTCTCAAAATATTTATTTAAATTTAATGAACAGATTTTTATTCCACTCAAAAATATATGTCTTTTGAAAATTCAAATTATGGTGAGTAAATGTAGTGTTGTATAATTGTACAATAAAGAAAATAAAAAGTAGGTATATTAAAATTCATCCTCTGAATATTCTGATGAATTATCTTCTCCTTAGATTGATAACGATAGGTTCCACAGTAATGTCAATTAAATTATCGAGTTCCCACATTTTCTCCTCTTCTTTTTGTACATGATGTATACATCTTTGTCAGTTATCTGCAGTTACTCGTTCCAAGGAATTTTTTAACAAAATTTTCACGTCGTATTATTTCGCGCTACATCTCCTTTTACCTGCGCCCAGACTAATTCGATTGGGTTAAGTTCACAGTCTTAAGGTGGTAATCGTAGTACCGTTATTTGGCGATTTGTTGCCATTTCATCGATAACATATTTTTTCTGATCTTTATTAAGGTCGACAAGTGTCAAAAGTTCCTTTTTCACCATATTTGTTTCAAAAGAAATGTTTTTTCCGGATAACCATTGAATTATATCGGCTTTCCTCCAAGCAGTCGTAGGCGTCCGCTCGGTCTGCCGTGAATGGTAACGGGCATTATCCATGACAATTACAGACCCCGGAATAAGATCCAATATCTGTGTCAAATACTCTTCGAAAACATCTGCGTTCATGTCTTCGTGATAGTCACCTGTATTTTTAAATTCAAATAAAAGTAAACCGCCACTACAAAACCACTGGCACTACCTATATGTGTTACTATTAATCTTCGCCCTTTACCTGAATGTGCCTAGAACCCTGTTGAAAGTCCATCCAAAAATGCTTGTCGAAAACTTTTAACATTTTTATTGCCATAGTTTTGTTACAGTATTATCCCTCGTTGACCCAAGTTTCGTCTAGATAATAAATATTCCTCCCTTCGTCACGGAATTTTCTAATTGATCTTAAGTAGGATCTTCCCCAATAAATAATTTCAACTCTATGGATAAGAACTGACTTCCTGTTCTGCTTTTCCCAGCAAAAATTCAACTCTCGTAAGACGGCCCATAATTTGCTTCTACTGATTTTTGGCAAATCGTTGTCCTCTGAAAGTTCACTTAAAATTTTGTTTAGCGTTGGTATTACTTTTTTAAAATAAAATGAGTGTACTTTTCTGCGAATGATATTTTTGAAGAAATCATCTATAACGAATTGTGACCTCCCTGTAGATGATTTTGGGGGATTTATAGTATCTTGTTAACTTTTTGTTTCCTTTAAAAGTCTGTAGGTAGTCGATTTTGCAATCCCTGTCATTTTGGAACACTTTTTCACGATGTCGTCAACACTGTTGGTAGGATTTTGGTGATTCAATGCATTAAATACATTTAATATAATCTTCTCATTCTGAGACAGCGCACATCTTTTCACGCGTTTAGCAGGTACGTAATCTGATAAGCTCGACATTTTACCCAAACAATATTATATCCACTGGCACAATAGTCACTAAAGGCAAGTCGAATTTTACTCTACCTCACTAGCACTTCTTCGTATATTCAGCTCTAAGACTGGATTAATCTGTCACAATACACTGGCTCCTGCCCTATGATGTATCCAGTAAAATATACTAATGTACACCCATTACCTGTTAGCATTAGTGTTACTCGATAATTACCTGAAATGAAATATTACCGCGCCCATGGCCGGTTCTTATCTCGGGGTTTTATTACTCTCTATCATTTCCAAACAGACTATAGTGTTGTGCACGTATTTTTTGAGTCACCCTCTATAATAGTGTAAAGAGGAGGAACTATATTCTTTTACATGAGACTTACCAATGACTTAGCTCTACACATGCTTTTCCTGAAGAACAAGAGAGTGTCGTTGGGTTGGATGTATCCTGGGAATTTAGTTCCATCTGAGGCTCCTGTGACATCACCGCAGGGACTCTCCCACTGAGGGATACGCGTGGAACCGCCGTATTTTTCGATGAGTCCAATATTTTTTAAACCGTGTTTTTCTCCAGTGTATACAGTTTCATAGTCCCCAGTAAATTCGTACATCTGAAACAAAAATTTTACAGGTTACTGATCGCAATAGTCGAATATTTAAGGTGGGGCCATGCATATAGTATACATATATAAAGTGTCCGGAATTTGTATGTCAATATTGAAAGTGCTTCTATATCTGACACAAAGTAACAAAACACTCTGAAATAAAACGCAAAACTGTGTTGCAAAATTGCAAATTAATGTGCAGTTTAGCCTAAGTAAAAGTGCTTTTAATGTAATTTGTATTTTTGTATCGATATTAATGAACAATAGAAGTTTTCTTAAAAGTCTTTCAAATTTTGACGTACTACGACGTGCGACAACATTGCAATATATTACCTGTTATTGTTAACCTCAAACTAGATCTAAATAGTCGTGCGTCGTACATACTTCCTTCGTATTGTGACTAGTAGGTTTCGTGTATTTGTATTGTATATAGTGTTTGCTTATTTTTGTGTTTGTGAGAGTATATAAACAGAATTCGTGCCTTTTAATAACCAGAGCTGCATGACAATTAAGTCGAAACTTGGCAAACTTCTCTGGCTACAGGACGCTAGTACAGTGAATGTTTTCCGCAAGAAATAACACACTTAAGAATTTGAACACTTATTATAATTATTTCAAACTTTATTGCGCATCCCGCCAATTTCCCACTATTCTCACTCACCAATCACATACATCAATTTGAATAATGTCATATTAATGTAGTTTGAGTTTCCATAACCACATGTCCGTATTTAACATAATGTTGTACAAATAAAAATGTACTTAACAATTATTAACTTCTAAGTAAGAAAATAATGTAATTCGGAATAAACTTTTATGCTTCATAATTAGTTGTAAGAATTAATATCGCTAATGAGCGATATTTTGCATAATTCATGAATTAGAGGAATCCAAAATATTTTGGGAAGTTAACTAAAACAGTCAATAATAATTAACACAACATTCTTTTCTGAAAAAAAAAAAAAAATAGTAAACAGACATTTGGAAATTTTCTCTGTTGTTGTGCTTTAGGTAAACCAATAATTAATATGGAAATATCATGTTTTATTTTGTTATTTTTATAACCTAAAAATAAAAATATTTAAAAATGTATACATTAAGTTTACTTGAATATAGAAGTTTATGCATATTTTTAATTAATTATAATTTTAGTATATTGTAGTAAGTATTTAGAACAAGATACCTAATAATGTTGTCTTTAATTACTGTGTATTAGTAGATATATTAAAATGAATAAAAAAATACATATCTGACCATAGCATAGCACATAATTATTTTTTTTAGTTAAGTACAAAACTTGTACTATAATTATTTGTGAATATTATGTTTTTCCTATAGACGCAGTCATATTTCTTGAAACTTCAAAGAAAGTAACTGAATATTTATGGTATGGTTTTATATTCTTGTACAACAAATTTATTTTTATAATATGGCTGTTTCCCATTTATTTTTTTTTATTCTAAAAGATTAGTTTAAAATATTTGGTTAATCAAGTACTGTACTATTTATTATTGACTAGTACTTTCTTTATAAGGGTATTTCAAATTTTATGGTAAAAGTTGATATAGACTTCCAAGGGCAGAAAGCAATCTTGTATAATGTTTTTATTTCCAAAGACGATTCTATTTCTGATACAAAACACATTTGATAAATTTCGGATTTTAATTAACATCGACGTAATATTTATGTAATCCTAATTAAAACCATATCGGCACAGATAGTTTGCTTGGACTTGACCTATTTGTACAGTTGATTTTAAATAAATAAACAATTATTTACTGTTATGTAACATAATGCAGACAGTCTTCCGCATATTCCACCATACTTTAAGTATTAAAGATTCCGTAGTCTACAAAGATAAATGATTTAAAACACTTAATAATTCATCTAAGGTTTAGAGCATATAACAGGAATGTTATCTCATGCCACTTGGCTATTTTGAAAAATAGGTACCACGAAGAATTGTATAACCGACAATGTTTTAGAGATCGAAATCTATGAAAATATACACGGTATGGCGTCTTTAATATAGGAAAAATAAAATTCAGAATCATGAGAATAAAAAGTCTTATATGAAAAAGTCCTATATTTGCCAAGAGAATTGAAGAAAAATAAATTCTAGTACGGCCCTGGCCAAAACGTCACCGTTAGACAGTAATGAACATAGCAGTTGCCTATCCAAACACCGAGACAGTGTTGCCAGGTTGTATAATTTTACGGAAATTTGTAAAACAAACAATTAAAGAGATAAAGGGTCTCCATACACATAATTAATGTTGAACTGGATTTTTCACGCAAATTTAGACTAGTTGTTAAATCTCACAATTATTTTTATTGTTTCTTCTGGACTGGAGCAGTATCAATAAAAATTAATTGGGAAAAGTCGACAAGGTTTAAAACAAGTTTTTTTTTCGACAACAAGCCTACATTTCTGTATAAAGTTCAATGAATGAAGTTTAAAATCAGGATAAATGTGGACACCATTATTAATTCAGTGGAATCATCGTTTTAATAAAGAGAAATAAACTCCAATAGGGATTCGATATAAGATGTTTGTAGAACCAAAACAAAGGCAAATTTAGGCGAACAAATAGCACCTGACGTTTCTTATTTTTTACTTAATGCAATTTACAATAACAATTATATACACTTTTCTGTTACTCAAATCAAACCATCAAAATAAACACAATACTTGCAACTAAACGTAATACACCGATTTTTTTCACATAACTTGACTTGATAATTTGATAATTTCTTTACATAACAAAAATCTCAATGGAAAAGCACAAACGGTTGGAATGCTTATTAAAAATCAACTTTGATATACTCTTGAATGCTCGTAAAGTGAGTAGATATTATAGTTTACAAAGGCCTACTGTTCAAAATAATGTCAAATGTCATTTAACTATCACGAATCGAATGTTTACTCTACATAGTTCTAATAACATTGTACTATGACACTATATTGGAACAAGGAACTTTAAAACTAAGTAAATTAAAGATTTTTATACATTTTAGTGATTGAAAAAAATACTATTTTACACTATCCAGTTAAAATTCCGAAACAAACACAACACAATGTAAATCCATAAATGCAATAACGCAACATACCGATCTTTTTCACACCTTTTGCTAGTCGGGATATCAACCCACAGAATAGTTTCTTGATATTTCGGTTTTGTTATTTTATTTGAGCCAAATAAACAGAACACTAAGGATTTTATTTTTGTGGTAAGAACACGCAAAATGTGTTTATATTTTGGCCAGAAACACAACGATTTTAATTCTTACCCGGTCGATGAGGCCCAGCTTGTCGAAATAAATCCAAGATGGCATGAAGTTATTTCCAAGGGTCATCAAAGTGTTGCTGTAGCCAAACATGAATTCCCTGGCCGTCATTTGCACCAAAGGTTCCGATTGTGTCTGCCTAATGACGATGTTCATCCCAATTCGCGTGAAATAGGAGCTGTCGGAGACCACGTCCGCTATACTCTGAAAAATGGGAGGGGCCGGTTTATAAAAACTTGTATTACATACATTTTTCATCCTAATGTAATTGTTTAACTAGGAATTCAGTATTAAATAAAGTCAGTAAGTATGCAGAGTGTGCTAATACCACAGATTCTTGGATTAAATTCACTGCCAACTAGAGGGCATTTTTTTCTAACAGTTAATTTGTGTTTTATTATATTCCACATAAAATGTACTACACATATCTTTGCCGTTGCATGACTTTCATGATCGAGTACGTAGAAAGTTGTAAATACGAGTATTATATGAAGTGAACATATTACAATTTTTAATATATTTTTCTGTAAAACTAGATTCAATCGCATAAAAAGAATCTCATATTGATGTTCAGCATCCTTGGAAATAGGGGGGGAGGGCAGATAGATATAATTCTTTGAAACTTTGAATGTTTTCCGTTTTCCGAAAGTAAATAATTACCCAAAATTTTCACACGTAAAAAATTACGTTCAATAAGATAAACAATAAATCAAGAATCGCTATTAATTATACACAAACAATCCACTCTTCGATTATGACGAGATTGAGTCCCAAAAAATATATACATATGTATGTAACATGTATGAGTAAATACGCATTACTCCCACTCCATCTTTCATTTGCACGTCGGTATCCATGACAACCGCTGAAAACACTACACATTTACGAGCGGGCTACGATAAGTCCACGGATTTAACGTTTCATTCATTTATTAATCTACGACGGTGTCATTTTGACACACTTAGCATCCTCATTCGGATGCCATTATATTTATATATATTTAATCTGTGGCCATTATGAATTCATAATAACACGCAAATTTTAAAGTAATAAATAAACAAAATCAAAGTTAAGCTTCATTCACATAAGATTAGTGCGGTTGCATTGGTACTGCAGAAAAGTTATTAAAAAGGGCGCCGTATTCTTGAAATAGTGTTTTCTACAAAATACAAATAATTTTAGACATTTAATAACTGAATAATCTAGGGTTTAGCAAATAATAGGAATGTTAACTCATCCCACCTGCAAATATTCAAAGATACTGAAGTAAAACGGCGAGAAATACGGGTGACTTTTGTAACGTTCAGATAAACTTAACAGTAACTCCTTTGTACTGCAGTTGTATGGAAGAAGGTAAAAGCACAGTTTATACAGTTCGTCGAGTGAAGGTTTTAGAGGGTGTGGCTAAATCGAGGCTAAATGCGCAATGAACACCAATGAAATTCATTTGTACACGACGAAGTGGGAGAAAATCTATATCTTGACAAATCACCGTGCCCCTTAAGCGCGCGAATGTGCGCGGCTAAATGCGCAGTCGTCTTTTGGTCGCCTAAAAAAAAACGAAATCTGGGACCTCTACATCAAAAGAGCCGACGTGAACACGCCGGACTATATATTAGACTGTGGTAAAAGCATTTTAGATTTTACCAATCCTTTTCCAACAATCATACAAGGACCAATCAGAAAACTGCTTTTTTGACAGTAAACAGAAGATTCACATTTTTGCAGGTTAAGTTTTTAAATTAGATTCTAATTCACATAATATTTAGTTTAGAATTGATTTGTTTCTAAAAAATAGATGAAGAGGACTGTTTGGTTTAGAAACAGTTACTTTTGCTGCTCTTATTCGCAGCGACGTCAATATGCATAAAAGGAGATGGTGGGTGCGACCTATTAACCGCAGATAGCACAGGTGCAAGGTAATTTCTATAATTTATATAAAGAAATGCGAAATGAGAATGCCGATTATTTTTTCATTTCACCCAAATGACAGTGGCAGTGTTTGATGACTTGCTGAAATTAGTGGGGCCTCATTTAACCCACAGTATACTAGTATACTGTGATTTAACCAAACATTCAAATAGACCATCTATTCCTGCAGACTGTAGGCTTATATTTTATCTAGGGTAGGCTTTTAATTACTATTCGGCAAATGATAAAAATCAACAATTTCCGTAGATAGGGACGTAGTCGACAAAACATAAACATAACCTCTCTGACGGTCAAGAATCTTGAGTTTTTGCATGTCGCCAACTTACAGCGGATAAATTCCCCAACTTCTTAAGTCTACAGTAATTTTATGTAAACAGAGTAAATAATATTTAACACCATACAATTACAATACAACAGTACAACTGCAGTGCCATTGCACTAACGTTTATCTGAACGTTACTTTAGTCACCACTTTTACTTGTTATTATTACCTATAAAAAATTGAACAACATTTAATTATGGCACCCAGAAGTTTTAACTTCTGAACAATTTGTTAAATTAATTCCAGCAGACGATAAGTGGGCTGTATTTTTATAAAGTAAGTTTATTTCTCCAGCGCTTGAACTTGTTGAAGGGCTATCAATGCCTGAAACTTTACCCAAAATTTTAGAGAGTACATTTTGTAGGTTTTGTCAATTCAGTACTCCTGTAGGCATCTGCAAGCGCCACTGTCAATGCAAATTTTATCACAAAATGAGTTCTATCGTCAGTTTCTAGCAAAAATTGAGTTCGTTTTGACCGAAATCCTTCCGATTTTCTTTTTAGAAACGCATTTACTAATATCCGTATTCTTCTTCATTGATATAACCAAACGTAGAATAGAATAATATACCTAAAGCGATGAAGGCTTGCTATGTTCTGAAAGATATTCGAAATATTCAAGAAGAACCTTTTACACCAATCTTCAAGTTTGGCATAACTTTACTCGTACATTTGTCTTAATTTGTCAGGAAGTAGGGAATCAACAACGCTTTGCGCAATGTTTTCGATATCCGAAGGGACACTCGGAATCAGAATCATTCATATTAATATTCTTTTTCACTAAAACTAAACGTATGACACAAAATTGGACGCCAATAATGAAGTTGTGAAAGTCTAGTACCTAATTTAACGTTTCATTATAGTGTTCATATCGAACTAGTACTATTAATAACTATTATATAACATTTTTTAGTATGAAAATCTTCACGGAGGACGGTGCCACAGTCTTCCCACACCAGTCGCTACTAATAATTATAGTTCCTCGAAAACAAGGCCTATAGCGACTAAAGTCACTAGTTCTTCAACAGTGCTGATGATATCTTTTCGAAGAAAACTCCTCGCAAAATCAATATTCCCTACTGATACATACATATGTTACAGTATCTCCTACGTAATTATTCTAATAGCTGTCTTTTTCGTTATGTAATGGACGAAAGGTGCATATTCGCGGTTGCATAAAAAGCAGGAATGTGTTTACAAATCTATATAAATCGATAAATATTTAAATAACGTTGCTAAATGTGAGTTTCTGTTTCGATTAATATTCCAAGCTGACCAGTGAACGACTAGGATTGCTAAGTTAATGATTTGTTGCAATTCTTTGACGCCGCTCGATTTAGTCGTTAGACTCAGTTTGATTCGCGACAGGGCGTTAAAGTGCGTTTTATCGACAACCCGTCCAGGCGTTAAATGCTGCTTTATCGCCCACAGGCGATAGAGTGTTTTTATACAAGGTGTTTCAGGAAGAATGAGACAGCTTATCGGCAAATTGCTGAGGTCAATATAGGACCACTGAACAAAATATATCTTTATTGTATATGGCTGGGTGTTAAATTGCATGTTTAGGCATTAATTACTGTAGTTACTGTAAGGCACTAAATATTCACTCTCCTTTAACTAATCATTTTGTGAACCACATTTTATGAAAAAAGATAACGAGCTATAAACAATAAATTACAATTTTGTGTTTACAAAACAACTAACGGCATTACTTATAAAAATATAATTACAAATCCTGTCCATTTTCTACATGTTCTGCAGGGCTACTTTTTGTAACTTCAGTAATATTAGTATTTTTGGGAAATTTTGCAGAAGATCCAGAGCATCTACTAGTTGGAGGCATATTAATTTCAAATAATTTGAATTTATATAATAATTTTTATAGTTAGATATTTGACTTAACTTAAAGGAAGCCACCTGAAGAAACAATCCTAAAAATGCAGAAATAGGTCAGATCTCATCTATTATGGTTGAATTTTCGAGTTCCCACTGTCAAAAGTGAGTTTAGATATTTATAGAGTGTTTTCATTAAAACAGGTTAGTAAATTTAGATCGATTAGTTTCTTTAGATAATTATTGAATAGAGCTTTGTCTGTGGATGTTTGGTATCAGAGAACATACATATGACTTTATTGATAGGAATTGTAGGAGATTTGATTTATATTAGCTTAAAATACCTTTATAATACAGTAAAAAATGTTACAAAAGCTAGTAATAAAGAATATATGGGTAGATATTGTGGGTGTAATTCAACACTGGTTGGGGCTTTTGTCCACAGAGTAGTTAGTTTCACACAATATTATTAATACCTAAAAATATATATTATTTTTTTCTTTTTAAGAATGTTATTAATCTTCAATATTTGCTAATGTATATGTTATGATGTAAAAGTATAGTTGTCTTTATCATGGAATAAGACTAGCAGAAAGGGAACGGCCTACAGTTCTCACAATTTTCCAAAAAATATGCAACAAGCACGTTTTCAGTGTAGTGTTTCATGTTCTTAAAGGAGCACTATTTAATAAAACCATCATAAGTTTTGTTGTAATTTTTTTTGGTTTTCCCACAGGTTTACATTCGCTTCTTCGCCGCTTTAAAAATTATCCAAGGGATACTCGAAATGTCTTCTGTACTACTCTCACTATTGAAATTCATATTTTACCAATTATATATGAAAAATATTGTAACTTTGCGGTTTTCTGCATACTACATTGGGGTACAGGAAAACCGCGTTTGTTGATATTATTGCTAGGCATCCGTCGCAACTATCAATTCAAAAATTACTTGATTTTAGTTACCGAGACACTTACTTCCACAAGTAAATACTATTAATTAGTTTATAAGTATTCTAAATACCGAAGATTTGTATAAACCTTGGGCGACATAATGCGTTAGGGAAACATTGCAAGTTTAGCACGGCACAATATTTTTAAAACCTATTCACATTCAGTGGATATATTTTCTAGAAAGAAAAATGGTCCTTTTTATGCTCACCGGTAGAGGGCGGTAGTTACAATGTACTGATAGAATAAATGTTTTCTGTCAACGAAGGACAAAACAGTCTTTCGCATAAAAAATGAAAGTTTACTTAATTTTCGATACGTTGTCCTATTTCGTTACGTATTCTTAATGTGACATCCTGTATAGGTCTATATTTATGTATTTCGAGGAAAGCCAAGTAACAAAAATGACTTGCTTATTTTGAGACCCTAATTTTTAAAATCTAAATTCTGGCATAAATCAAATATACTAGTGTATGAAAAACGTACCAATAACATTTTTCAAAAAGTTTTGCTCGCGAACGTAAAAGTTGCAAGAGAAAAACAGCAAGGCCGTACGTTTACTATTTTTTAGGAATACTTCATTTTGCTTAAACCCAAGCACGTTTAGCTGGTTTGTGATAAGTTGAATATAAAAATATACTCAAGGATATACATTTTAGTCAATTTTAAAAATGTTATGCTATTTAAAGTAGTTGTGGCTTTTATGTTGTCGAAATTCCACGATAAAGTTCGTCTGGGGAATTAATTTTATACTCAGATAACAGGTTCTTCGTGAAAACCTTGTACTTCAAATTCAAAGCAAGACAGCAGACAATTAGTGAAATATAAAGCATTTTTAATTTGTACCAAAAAGGGATGTTAAATCAGCGTATTTAAATGTTTATTTTTTTTGTTCTTTTTTATTATGCTCTACAGATATAGAATCAGTATAAAGTATCTGCTGTGGTAGATATATTATACCTTACAATTCGTAGCATAAATTTGGAATATTTAAAGATATATCCGAGTGACGATACTCTCTTGTAACCTTATCTGTTGCATACGTTGGTTACTAAATAATAATTAGGTATTGTTACACATAATTATAATAATTATGTTCTTCTTTTGTAAACTGTAAAAAGGTTTTCCTTCTACAAAAGTTGTCTATATAACCACAGTATATACAGTATGTGCCAAAAGTATTGAATAAATTCAATAAAAACGAAACAATTATTTTTTGGGAAAAATCCTCGAACAGGTCGATTTTAAATTTAAAAAATACACATTCTAGCGTAAAGTGCGATTTTCAAATGTCATTTGTTTTCGAGTAATGACGTCATCGATTTTTTTTTAAATGGCAACACCATATTTTTTTCCTTGATTCTGAAAGATCGTTTAATTCTCTATCAGACAGTACTAAAATTTTGCCATCTTACATAGGAAAGTTTTCGAGTAAATGACGATTGAATGTTAGAAAACGTAAATTTTATTCATAAAAAGTAACAATTCTGAGGTATGTAAAATAAAATACAATTGATTAAATTTTATACTTAAATTAAATGTTCGAATTGCCATCCACCAACTTCTTGGCAATGCGCAAATCTGTGAAGAAATTCTTCTTGTACATTATTAATGATTTCTGGGGTAACTCTGCGTATTTCGTCCCGAATGCGATTTTGAAGTTCTTCTAAATTACGTGATTTATTAATGTACACTTTTGACTTCAAGTATCCCCATAAAAAATAGTCAAGAGGTGTAAGATCTGGCGATCTAGCAGGCCATTCTATCGGTCCGCGTCTGCCGATCCACCTCCCAGGAAAACAGTTGTCCAAAAAATCTCGTACAGGGCGCGCATAGTGCGGAGGTTCACCGTCTTGCTGAAACCATATGGTATCGTCAGGAATGTCAGGGTCATTATCGTTAGGAAAAATTACTGCAAGGGCTAGAACAAGGTCATTTTCTAGAAACTCTAAATATCTTTGTCCTGTAAGGGTTCCTTCAAAGAAGAAAGGCCCTACTATTCTGTCGTCAACTATTCCAGCCGACACATTTAATTTCTGAGGGTGTTGGGTATGTGCCTCTGCTATCCAATGAGGATTTTCCCGACTCCAATATCTGCAAGTTTGACGGTTTACTGTACCATTCAGACAAAATGTGGCCTCATTTGAAAAAAGTATTTGCCGGTGTAAATTTCTATTTCCTTGACATAAATCCATTAGAATTTCGCAAAAGTGTAAGCGGCGATCGGGATCATCTTCATTGAATTCCTGCACAAGTTGAATTTTGTGTGGATGATATTTTTCCTTCCTCAAGATACGTAGCACTGTGCTCTGACTAGTGTCATTGTTTAATGCAACCAATCGTGAAGAATTATGAGGATTATCCACCATACTTATCAAAATGTTCTGTTTCTGATTTTCATTAATGCTTGGACGTCCAGGTTTTGGAATATTTACAACATTGCCAGTTTCTCTAAATTTAGACTCTACCTTACTGACTGTTGATTGGCTGATAGGGCGATCTGGATATTTTTCATTAAATAAATCGCAAACTTCCTGCTGAGTTCTAGTCATATTCCCGCATCCGATAAGAATTAAAATTTTAATTCTTTGAGTAACAGTTAAATGTGCCATAATACTTTAAATTGAATAATAATTTCTATGTCGCTTACAATACTTATTAGAAAGTCGGTGTGACAATGACACTTTGCAAATATTTTCACCTACGTGATCCATAAAAGAACTATGGAATTCGAAAAACTAAACTTGATAACGTTTTTGCTTTATTTTAATTGATTTACGTTTTCTAACATTCAATCGTCATTTACTCGAAAACCTTCCTATGTAAGAGAGCAAAATTTTAGTACTGTCTGATAGAGAATTAAACGATCTTTCAGAATCAAGGAAAAAAAATATGGTGTTGCCATTTAAAAAAAATCGATGACGTCATTACTCGAAAACAAATGACATTTGAAAATCGCATTTTACGCTAAAATATGTATTTTTTAAATTAAAAATCGACCTGTTCGAGGATTTTTCCCAAAAAATAATTGTTTCGTTTTTATTGAATTTATTCGATACTTTTGGCGCATACTGTATATAAGTTTGGTTTGGGTCTCACGTCTGGTTATTGAGATATTACATACTGAAATCTCAACTTATTGTATACTTCCAAAACAAATTTTCATTTTAGGAATTGTAATTTGTATGAATTAAATTATTTATAATAATAGTAATAACAGTGCCAATAATAATATTCATAATTATTATAAATATTACAAATAATTATAAAGTCATAATAATTACAATTTGTAAAAAAATTAAACTTAATTAGGATGTACGTAAAATCTATTGAAATAATAATGGCACTCTTTAAAACGAATTTGGCGCCTTGTTTTGTATTGCTAACGTATTTAGTAATGAAATCTATTTTCAACTTTTAACATTAGCTGTTTTCACTTACCTATAGAGATCTAATGAAAACTGTTTTGAGGGAGTGCCATTATTATTGCAATAGATTGTATACAATATAAATTTAATGCTCATAAAAATTGTGTAATTAACCATCAATATGTAAAATTGTCACCATTTTGAGATTATTGCAACACTAAAATTAGATAAAGTAAATCAGAAATATAATTGTTACTCATTCAATTATTATTTACTTATTACTGATTTAAGTGGTTTACATACTGATGTAGACTGCAACTCAATTTAATTCAATATAATAACACATAGTTACATTGAACAATGTAACACCCTGTATATACTTGTAAACAAAATTAGGGGTATCCTTTTTATATTCCTTTTTTATTTTCTTCATTATACCTTTGACGTCAATAACTATCTTATAAATGGCATCACGGTCGTTTTTTTTGTTTTAAGTTCGAAGACGGGCATGGAATTTTTTGGGTCAATTTACCTGTCAAGGGGAGTAATTTAGTCGTCGATTAATTAGGCTAGACTGTGGAATAACACAGCTCGGAAAGTTACAACTATTTTAAAGCTGTGCAGACGTGCATTAATTATTTATTTATAAGTTTTTAGTACATGTTTATTTGAAAATTTTCCTACCATCCGGGGTCGCTGACAAAAGAATCTGAGTATACGAGGTGTTGAGAAATAATATGGAATGATATTCACAGACGATTGATACGACGATTTTATGAAATAGTTATTTTTGTAGGCGTTCAAAAGTGGAAGTTATTTTGCCTAGCTTAGAGAGGCGATTAATTAATTAAGTCCAAGTTATAAATAAAGTAAATATAATGTTGTTAACGAAAGATCAATTTAATAGAGCCATTTTTGTATATACTTTTAATTTTATCTAATATATAAAATTCTCGTGTCACAGTTTTAGAGGCCATACTCCTCGGAAACGGCTTGACCGATTTTTATGAAATTTTATATGTATATTCGGTAGGTCTGAGAATCGGTCATAATCTATTTTTCATACCCCTAAGTGATAAGGGTGGGCCACCCCAAACAATTTTTTAAATTTTTTGAACAAATTTTTTTATTTTTTTATGATGTTGCATTAAAAAATACATGCAACCCTTAATTTTCATCATTCTATCACAAACCCCTATTTTTTAATAACCATTTTAGTAATTTAATCATTTTTAACCTTGGTCGATAACTGATCGATTATCACTAGATCAGTTATCCCCGCCAAGCATCTACCGGTGTCACTTCTCACCCAGTAAACAGTACGGAGTAGGGATGAGAACGAAACCGGTCTCCTGTCTCTCTCACACAATAAGCCTTCTCTCACTCCCTACACAGTTTTCGACCATTATTATTGTGTATGAATCGAGCGTAGTAGTGACGTTTACAATTATCATTTTACCTTCTAAGAGTAATTCTAAAGTAAATTTATTATTAATTTGCTGGGCCATAATTATTTATTTCCTGTTTTATCATATACCACATCTCCACACACTTACAATAAGTTAGTTATTTTTTATTTAACTGCCAAAATATGTACTAGAAATAATTCATATGGCAAAACAACGTTTGCCGGGTCACCTAGTAGACTATAAAATTGTATTTTTAGGGAAAAATCTAATTTTATTTTATACATAATTGATCTAAATTTCTGTAATTAATCGTTGTGAATAATATAATTTTCATTAATTTTGTTTTCTTCAATAACATTTAGAATCTACCTAACTGATGGTTTAATTATACAATAGGAATAAAACCTAACAATTAACAAAACTGTTTAAAATAAGTGAGACCACTTAATTTAAATAAAACTAAAATTTGCAATATTAATTATTTTACTCAGAATTGTTTCAACGAAAAACAAAAACATTCTATCACAACATTGATAAAAATGACAGTAAATATACACATTTCCAAACACGGAATTCCAGGAAACAACTACTCTGCGAGTTAATGCCCCGACCAGCATCGAATTACACCTGGAAAACCTATAGCAAACAGTTAGAGTCACAACATGTATTACTGTAAAATATACCAAATACATACTATAAGGAGCTTCAGATAAACACACTAGATTTATATCCTTTATGCCAAATGACATAATTTTTATTAATAGTGCGTAACGATGTTGTAAAATTGCATTTCATGTGTATTTACATAATGTGTTGTGAATTTGCACACGAGATATAATAACGTCCAATAAAATTGTTTGCAGTAACGCTGGAAATGCTACAACATTGCTAATTATTGCTAACATCCAAAGTCATATATTATCCAACGTCTCTTTGACTGAGCTGAGAGCGTATTTTACGTGACACCCTGTAGAATTCCTCGTCTACCTGCAGCAGCTTGCAAAAATGAAACAAGAGACTATACCTTTGGCAGAAGCCGCACCCAATTGAGAACGATGCCGTTATGACCATTATTAAAGATGAAGTGGGGTGAATGTTTTTGGAATTTCCAACGAACTGAGCTTAATACAATCGAGGAACCCATTACTTAAACATATATTTACCGAAACAAACATATTTTATTATTTTGCAGATGTGGGATTTGAACATTTCAAACTTTTATGCGATTTATAAATACAGTTATGTCCTTTCTAAAACATATAAAATAGATATACTTTAACGGTAATTTTGCATAGACATATTTGAATATCATACGTCCATTAATTTTTTAGGATTCAAGTGGTAAACATGCATTCACAATTTTAAATGACCTAGTAGCATGTTTCAGCGGATTTTTTTATTGGAAACCAGTTTATTTTTTAAATTTTAGACCCAATATCCCAAATCATTTGCAAATGTGATACAAAATCTCTGGTGAATTTTTTAGCTCCAATAAATTAGCCTAGAAATTAGGAATAATAAATAATAATTTATTGACCAGTGGTGGGAATTTTTAGTGAGTTTTACTGATGATTATTTATTGCGTTTTATAATTCTAAAGTTTACATAAATACAAGTACAAACAAACTTATTTTATCTTTAAAAATCTACAGATCGGATTATAATAAAGAGGTAGTTTAGCAGAACAAGTTTATGTTTTCAAATATAATTTATTTTGTATTTAAAAATTTGTTAGATAATTTGTTAATATTGCGTCCTGTTGTAAAAGAAAAACTAAGCAGAACACTTCGAATTTAATATTTCGAAAAATATCAAAGATTAAAAAGAACTAAGTAACTTAAAATTGTTTGCGGTGATATTTTTAAAAAACTTTTTTTCTTTATAACAATCACAGTAAACTATTGATGCAAGAAATATTTTTTTCAATACAGTATGCGCCAAAAGTATGGAATAAATTCAATAAAAACGAAACAATTATTTTTTGGGAAAAATCCTCGAACAGGTCGATTTTTAATTTAAAAAATACATATTTTAGCGTAAAATGCGATTTTCAAATGTCATTTGTTTTCGAGCAATGACGTCATCGATTTTTTATAAATGGTAACACCATATTTTTTTCCTTGATTCTGAAAGATCGTTTAATTCTCTATCAGACAGTACTAAAATTTTGCCCTCTTACATAGGAAAGTTTTCGAGTAAATGACGATTGAATGTTAGAAAACGTAAATCAATTAAAATAAAGCAAAAACGTTATCAAGTTTAGTGTTTCGAATTTCATAGTTCTTTTATGGATCACGTAGGTGAAAATCTTTGCAAAGTGTCATTGTCACACCGACTTTCTAATAAGTATGGTAAGCGACATAGAAATTATTATTCAATTGAAAGTATTATGGCACATTTAACTGTTACTCAAAGAATTGAAATTTTAATTCTTATCGAATGCGGGAATATGACTAGAACTCAGCAGGAAGTTTGCGATTTATTTAATAAAAAATATCCAGATCGCCCTATCAGCCAATCAACAGTCAGTAAGGTAGAGTCTAAATTTAGAGAAACTGGCAATGTTGTAAATATTCCAAAACCTGGACGTCCAAGCATTAATGAAAATCAGAAACAGAACATTTTGATAAGTATGGTGGATAATCCTCATAATTCTTCACGATTGGTTGCATTAAACAATGACACAAGTCAGAGCACAGTGATGGAAAAATATCATCCCTACAAAATTCAACTTGTGCAACACCCTCAGAAATTAAATGTGTGGGCTGGAGTAGTCGTAGATAGAATAGTAGGGCCTTTCTTCTTTGAAGGAACCCTTACAGGACAAAGATATTTAGAGTTTCTAGAAAATGACCTTGTTCCAGCCCTTGCAGTAATTTTTCCTAACGATAATGACCCTGACATTCCTGACGATACCATATGGTTTCAGCAAGACGGTGCACCTCCGCACTATGCGCGCCCTGTACGAGATTTTTTGAACAACTGTTTTCCTGGGAGGTGGATCGGTAAACGCGGACCGATAGAATGGCCTGCAAGATCGCCAGATCTTACACCTCTTGACTATTTTTTATAGGGATACTTGAAGTCAAAAGTGTACATTAATAAACCACGTAATTTAGAAGAACTTCAAAATCGCATTCGGGATGAAATACGCAGAGTTACCCCAGAAATCATTCATAATGTCCATGAAGAATTTCTTCACAGACTTGCGTATTGTCAAGAAGTTGGTGGATGGCAATTCGAACATTTCATTTAAGCATAAAATTTAATCAATTGTACATACCTCAGAATTGTAACTTTTTTATGGATAAAATTTACGTTTTCTAACATTCAATCGTCATTTACTCGAAAACTTTCCTATGTAAGAGGGCAAGTACTGTTTGATAGAGAATTAAACGATCTTTCAGAATCAAGGAAAAAAATATGTTGTTGCCATTTAAAAAAAAATCGATGACGTCATTACTCGAAAACAAATGACATTTGAAAATCGCATTTTACGCTAAAATATGTATTTTTTAAATTAAAAATTGACCTGTTCGAGGATTTTTCCCAAAAAATAATTGTTTCGTTTTTATTGAATTTATTCCATACTTTTGACGCATACTGTATATTTTGTGTTTGGCTCGACAACAGAAATTCGTGTAGATTTCATAGAATTATACTAATTTTCGCTGCACTTAAGTGTACAGTCACAGTTTATACAGAGTAATATTTTTTTAACACCACGATTGGCCATATGTCTTAAAAGTAGTAGATTTTTAAATGACGAACATGTTGCCATCTTGGAAATATGATTTTTAACAAAAATTCATGTGTTTGTATTATCGAATACTAATTTTTCCTATGTCACTGTAAAGTTCACACTTTGATCACTGCTATATTTATATACATTTATATAAATACTGAACCTAAGATACTTAAGGTCGCTATATTTCTCGTATATTCTGGTGGTTTTAGCTACAGAAATTTAGAAAAATTAAACGCTTGGGTCGAAAGTAATATCAAAAATAAAATTAATGATCTCAAATAAAATAATAACAATTCCAATGTAAAATAAAGTTCTCTACAATAATATATCCTTTAAAATAGTTCTATGCGAAAAATGTATCCTAATACTTCTAGAAAAACTCTCAATATTCAAAACTTACAGCCACTTACGGTTGAAATATGTTAATAACAGTTTATAAACAAGAAAATGTACACCTCATAATTATTACTAAAAATCTTGGGATGGAACAATTGAAAAATTTACCAGAATCACATTTGTGAAATTACATTATTCATTTGACTATTTTGGGCCTTTCAGAGTTTACTCGGTAATTCCAGAAGCGTACCCAAATGACAAGAAAAGAAGATAAAGTAATTGAAAACAACTTTTTGTCAATTTTTTCCGATCTTCTAATATTATAAGCGAATATGTTAAAAATAATGATTTCTCTATTAAAACTGGCTCCTTCACCAAAAACTTAAAAATATTACACGACTCGACACACGACAAGACATTTTGCAAAATAGTACCATACATTTAGTGATTGATAGAGCATTAAAAGCAAAAACAATTTCCCCTTTGATTTGCAAAATATATACCGAAAAGAAAAATTTGAAATACAATTTTAGTCGCATCTTTTTGAAAAAACAGAATAATTAACTAAAATTTAGTACCTGCTGGTAAACTTTTGAGGATACTAAGTTAAATACCAGTGGAGGTAGTTGAGGCAGTGCCTTAGTGAGAATTTGAAATAACTAACAAGTAAGAATCACTGCTTATTTAATCATTTAACCAATTTATTACTTTTTCTTGAAAAATCGACCCCCTCCCTCCATCTTAAAATCGGACGCCTCTGACTATAATCAAATATGGCACTTTATAGGTATATATTCACCACCAAAGTTTCAAAGTATTCGGATATCCGGTGAGCAAAATATCAGAGTGGCTCCATGAAAAGTGGGACACATTGTATATATTGTTTATTATTAGCTTTTGTAACATTTTTTACTGTATTAGAAAGGTATTTTAAGTAAATATATATCAAATCTATAGGAATTGTAGGAAATTTGATTTATATTAGCTTAAAATACGTAAAAAATGTTACAAAAGCTAATAATAAAGAATGTATGGGTATATATTGTGTGTGTAATTCAACGCTGGTCGGGGCTTTACTCCGCAGAGTAGTTAGTTTCACACAATATTGTTAATACCTAAAAATATTTAAAAAAGATTACACAAAGGGTAAAGATTTTTTTGATTAATTAATTAATTAGCCAATTGTCATGTTTAATTTAAAATTCATTGGCAGGTTAAAGTCACTTTTGACATTGTCGAAATTTAATTTCAAATAATTTTAATTTAGTGCTATAATAATTTTTATAGTAAGATATTTGACTCAACTTAAAGGAGTGCACCTGAAGAAGCAATCCTAAAAATGCAGAAATAGGTCAGATCTCATCTATTGTGGTTGAATTTTCGAGTTCCCACAGTTTCAAAAGTGATCTTAGATATTTAATAGAATGTTTTCATTAAACCAGGTTAGTAATGTTTATTTTAGATAATTGTTGATAGAGATTTGTCTGTGGAATTGTTCATTCGCATACCTAGATGTTTGGTATCAGAGAGCATACATATGACTTCATTGATAGGAATTGTAGTAGATTTGATTTATATTAGCTTAAAATACGTTTCTAATACAGTAAAAAATGTTACGAAAGCTGGTCGGGGCTTTAGTCCGCAGAGTAGTTAGTTTCACACAATATTGTTAATACCTAAAAATATATAAAAAATTGCTCATTGTATTTTTTCAATCAAACCATTGATAAATACAAGTAAATAAAATATCACAACGGTATTGAACGATTGCGCATAAAATAGAAATCAAAAATGAATTAATTCGAGAAAATCGTCAAATAGTTAACAAATTCTTACGTAAATGAATTTGTCTAGCAAAATAGAACAATTTTAAAAAACCCTGTATTTGTATTTTCCAATTTACCTTTCAAGAATGATTAAGAAAAAGTTTAAAAAAATATTAATTCTACAGTTCGTATTTGGAATAGGAACAAATTTAAAGTTTTAGTTATAATTCTAAATGACTAATTTTTGTGTTGTCAAAGATAAATACAGTTTACTCTTTCCGACTTTCCAGTTCTTTCCATTTCTGAACACGCGTATATTTAAATCTAGAATTCATAGCAACTTTATTTTAAAAGTAGGTAAGCACATTTTTTACCAGTAATGCCTTAAATTCGAAAAATGAAGACTAACATTTTTTCCCATTGTTCACTCTAACCGTGGACATACTGTACAACAGGGAACCCATACCAGAATCTAGCTGACTGTTTTGGACTTGACCGGAGTCAAGAACGCCATGAGCTACGCAAGCAATTGAGTTAATTACTGAGTGAATCTCTAAATCCAAGAACGTCATGAACGATTCTAAAACGCAAACAAATGAGTGACTATTATTTGCCTCTAAATCTTGTCACTATTTTTTGTCTACGAATTATCAAGCAGGCACCGAGAGAAAATTTAATTGGTGTATAGGCACGCAAATCCACCAGCCAACTACGAAAGTAAAAGTAAAATAATATCCGATGCAAACTCGAATGTGTCGTCGATGAAAGGTAATCTGATCAACGACGTGACTTGACGCAGTCAGACTTGTCCAGCTCGCGTTCGAACGAAAGTAAAAGTGGGTACGTACGTCGCGTCTAGTTGAACTTGAAATAAATAGAGGAAGAAAGTAGGTTGCCGTTTGCAGCGAGCGTACTACTTGGCGTATTGTTTACAAGCTGGATGTTATGTAATACAATGCGTTTAAGTGTTTTTTAATTGCCGTGTTTCGCTGTTGATTATTACGAGGGACACGGAACTTCTATGTCACTGGATACTCACGTTTTTAATAGTACCTGTCAATCGAAAAATGATGAGGAATATTTTTGCTTTGTTTCGTTTGTATTCTGAAGATGGCACATATAAAGTTCAAGTATACCTACTATAATCCACCTAAACATAAATTGTCAGATCTAAATCCGAAATTTTCATTAATTGGGAAATATCTAAATTGTACTGTTCGTGTTTACTTAAGAAGAACTATAATAAGAAATAAAAGTTATTTCATTTGAATAACATACAACAAAATATTGAAGACATGAAAGAAAACAAATGCATAGGTATTCTTTCACGTTACTCTGTTCTGCCGAGATACATTTGACATTTGTGTACACTAGCGTCGGCCTAGGTTATTAACATGCGTTTTTTCTTAACCAGAGATGGTAGTGTATTAATTTACATAAAACAACTGTTTTATATAATATATATTTGTATTTAATAGACACCAAAAATATTTTTTATAACATTATTGACACATGCTATCAATCACTCTGTGAGGAGATAATAATCAGAAGAAAAAAAAAATAAAATGTAATGGGAAAAGGTACCAACACTGTCCTATTCGAAATTTTAAAGAAAAGGTATTTAATTTTTTATTAAATATGATGTAATTTGCCATGAAAGCAATAAACCGCGTTTGCAACAGTCAGAATCCTTATGTAACATTTCTCTTAGCTTTTCAAGTTCGCTTTTAGACAAAAATGATTCGCTTTCACTTGTTACACAACGGCATCCATGTCAGAATCACACGAAGTCTCGGCCAAAGATGCAAATGATATTCATGTGGCACATTCCCATTGGTAAATTCCTTCCTCACAGTTCAAGGTTACTAGGTTACAGCAAACCAAGTGAAATTTAATTTCGCTGCTTTGATTTTACCAACATAAAAAATTACAGAACCTTTTCTACTACAGATGCATTAGTGTTAGCATTGTTTATTGAGGTGCGAGTGAGTAGTGAAATATTTTGCACTTGCTCAATCAACCTTCCACTTATATTTTTATATTTTCATACGTTTCAATAAACACGTCTTTATCAAGGATTGTACATGAATTAGGTGGCAATACAACCAATTTGTTAGACATATGCAACATTCGCTGCTTATCTCTGCATCTGATCGTTTTCAATCAAGGCTTGAAAAATAAATTCAGAAAAAGGTCATTGCAAACATTTCTGTCGCTTCAAAGGCATTGATGGCGATTATTGATTAATATTTTATCTTTAAAATGAACTACTTTTTATTCATATACTTCCATACCTTTCTTTTATTAAATTTTAAAAAGATAATGTATTCTTGTACCTGCACGGTTATTTACTGCTTTATATCGTCATGTTATCTATGAATCGGCATCAACCAAAATCCGCTGCTGTTCATTCGGCCTTAATTACGGTGGCTGCTATGGCAACTGGGACGCGTATAGCTGACTAGAACTAATGGGTGTCGTGGAGGTTGAGAGTTATTTCGCCTGTTTATATAATTAGAATAGGTTTTTATAGGGCCAGCAGCGTTGGTATTTCCGTGTCGTGTGTTGGGTTCTTCGCGGGTTAGGAATATTGGCATTCGTCAATGTTTCCATTTTAGACCCGTTTGTGTTTTGCTACAATTACCATAACAATACCAAGTCTTTCTTGTATAAAGAGAGTTAAAACTTATCTGCACAAATCAAGAACAGAAACCAGACTTACAAATTTGGCAATAATTTCAATTGAGAAAAGACTGTTAATGAATTTATAACAATTTTACATCACTGATAAATTTGCAGCTTTAAAATGCCTAAGAATAAATCTTATATTTAAAAATTAAGTGAAATTGATATTTCATAACTTATCTAAAGAAATGAGATGATAGACATGTGCCAAATGCAGCTCCTTTTACCGTGGTAGTGTAACGTGGACGAAAAATTTGCAACAGAATCGTGGAAGAGATGGAGGTCCAACGCGGCAGTTGAGGAACACATTTTAGAGATCGTTGAAGAAAATCCCCGATTAAGTACCAAGCAAATCGCTCAACAAGTACAAGGATCAACAGTGTGGCGAGGGTCTAAACATTAATGCTAAGGGATTTTCTCTTACGAATTAGATTTTCAAGGGGATTATTTCCTTGCAACAACGCTTTTCCTTAAATGTTTGAGCAGAGATTTTCGATGATCGTTTGATTGGACCATTCGTATTACCAAATGGAAGGAATGGGTTTTAATATCTTAAATTCTTTCGAAAAGATCTGCCTGGACTTTTAAAAGATGTGTTTTTAGCTGTCCAACTCTGAATGTGGTTCTTGCAGGATGGTGCTCCCTCTCATTTCCGGCAAAATGATCGAGAGTACCTTAATGAAGTTCAAGGAGTACGATGGATTGAACGAAGAGGAAAATCCTTTAAACTTCTTTTTGTGAGGACATTTAAATTGCTCGTAGAAACTAGGTAAAACGGATCCAAACATCAACATCAGCTATGAACATCAACATCAGTTATTTTACTGACTAAAACCACAAATTATTTTCAATTAATAATAACAATAGCAGGAAAAGCAGTTCAATTTGCTGATATGAAATATCCTCAAGAGGTGGACGAAACAAGCTGCACCAAAAAAGGTCACTGAACTTAGTTCTAAATTATAAAGAGTCTGTTTTAATGACACAAATAAAAAATTAGTGCTGAATGTTCAGTGCCTTAAACCAACGTTTCTTGTGAATATGCTTGTAATATGCAAGCAAGTAGCAACTTATTGGCATCTACCAGTAATTTTGAATTATAAATTTGTTACCTGAGTCTGACAGTTGGAAATTGTTTCCAACTGCTTTACGAACTAGACTACTATAATATTATATGAGTTTTTCTAAAAATAAACATTATTGTTGTTGGTTGATTATTATTACTTAAATATTTATCAAATTATCTAAAACAAAACCGTGGTAGTTACATAAATAACTTTTAACATAAGTTAAAAACCCATTTCCACGTTTTTTATATGACAATGCAATAAAGCTATTTGAGTTATTTCAGTGTGTGTGTGTGTATGTGGGTGAAGCTTATTGACACACTGTACTCGAAATTCGCCATTTTTTGGGCACATTTATAATATTGAGTTACATAAACGTTGGGAAAGAAGTCGATTTGAAAATAGAATATGAAATATTATTTAAATTTGGGACATTTTGGTTTATGTAACAGATCGCCACAATTTTACGACTCTGCTTTTTTCTATGAACGATTAGTATTTACACTTTCACTGTTTCTAATGTAAAAATAAGTACTTTACACTACACTCGCTCAAGTGTAAAATAATAAGGATGTATTAAGAATTTCGGCTGGAAAATCTGTCCGATTGGGGTTACGTAATTAAATTAGTTCTAGATTCATTTTAAATTTCTTCCGCATTTTTTATACATGACAATTAATAAAATTTACAAGAAATCCAGTAATTGAGACACCAAAACTTTTCTGTAAATAGAATAATACCTATTTCGTGTATACAGTGCGTCTATAAAGTAACGCATACATTCATTATTAGCTAAATAAACAATATTATTAAAAAAATCGAAACTGGTCGATTTTTATCTTAATTTACTGTTTTTTTAAATAATAATTTAACATACAGGGTGATAAATTCAATAAAAACGAAACAATTATTTTTTGGAAAAAATCCTCGAACAGGTCGATTTTTAATTTAAAAAATACATATTTTAACGTAAAATGCGATTTTCAAATGTCATTTGTTTTCGAGTAATGACGTCATCGATTTTTTTTTTAAATGGCAACACCATATTTTTTTCTTTGATTCTGAAAGATCGTTTAATTCTCTATCAGACAGTACTAAAATTTTGCCCTCTTACATAGGAAATTTTTCGAGTAAATGACGATTGAATGTTAGAAAACGTAAATTTTATCCATAAAAAAGTAACAATTCTGAGGTATGTAAAATAAAATACAATTGATTAAATTTTATACTTAAATTAAATGCTCTAATTGTGAAGAAATTCTTCTTGCACATTATGAATGATTTCTAGGGTAACTCTGCGTATTTCGTCCCGAATAAGATATTGAAGTTCTTCTAAATTACGTGGTTTATTAATGTACACTTTTGACTTCAAGTATCCCCATAAAAAATAATCAAGAGGTGTAAGATCTGGCGATCTTGCAGGCCATTCTGTCGGTCCGCGTCTGCCGATCCACCTCCCAGGAAAACAGTTGTCCAAAAAATCTCGTACAGGGCGCGCATAGTGCGGAGGTGCACCGTCTTGCTGAAACCATATGGTATCGTCAGGAATGTCAGGGTCATTATCGTTAGGAAAAATTACTGCAAGGGCTGGAACAAGGTCATTTTCTAGAAACTCTAAATATCTTTGTCCTGTAAGGGTTTCTTCAAAGAAGAAAGACCCTACTATTCTGTCGTCAACTATTCCAGCCCACACATTTAATTTCTGAGGGTGTTGGGTATGTGCCCCTGCCATCCAATGAGGATTTTCCCGACTCCAATAGCTGCAAGCTTGACGGTTTACTGTACCATTCAGACAAAATGTGGCCTCATCTGAAAAAAGTATTTGCCGGTGTAAATTTCTATTTCCTTGACATAAATCCATTAGAATTTCACAAAAGTGTAAGCGGCGATCGGGATCATCTTCATTGAGTTCCTGCACAAGTTGAATTTTGTAGGGATGATATTTTTCCTTCCTCAAGATACGTAGCACTGTGCTCTGACTAGTGTCATTGTTTAATGCAACCAATCGTGAAGAATTATGAGCATTATCCACCATACTTATCAAAATGTTCTGTTTCTGATTTTCATTAATGCTTGGACGTCCAGGTTTTGGAATATTTACAACATTGCCAGTTTCTCTAAATTTAGACTCTACCTTACTGACTGTTGATTGGCTGATAGGGCGATCTGGATATTTTTCATTAAATAAATCGCAAACTTCCTGCTGAGTTCTAGTCATATTCCCCCATCCGATAAGAATTAAAATTTCAATTCTTTGAGTAACAGTTACATGTGCCATAAAACTTTAAATTGAATAATAATTTCTATGTCGCTTACAATACTTATTAGAAAGTCAGTGTGACAATGACATTTTGCAAAAATGTTCACCTACGTGATCCATAAAAGAACTATGGAATTCGAAAAACTAAACTTGATAACATTTTTGCTTTATTTTAATTGATTTACGTTTTCTAACATTCAATCGTCATTTACTCGAAAACTTTCCTATGTAAGAGAGCAAAATTTTAGTACTGTCTGATAGAGAATTAAACGATCTTTCAGAATCAAGGAAACAAATATGGTGATGCCATTTAAAAAAAAAACGATGACGTCATTACTCGAAAACAAATGACATTTGAAAATCGCATTTTACGCTAAAATATGTATTTTTTAAATTAAAAATCGACCTGTTCGAGGATTTTTCCCAAAAAATAATTGTTTCCGTTTTATTGAATTTATTCCATACTTTTGGCGCATACTGTATTAAACTATTATTTAAAAAACAGTAAATTAAAATCAAAAATCACCACACTACTGATAATTGTGTGTGTATTCTGTATTTTAAAAAAGATTTTGTGTAAAACAGCTAATTCGAAAATATTTTTAAACTTAGATAACTGTTCCAACTCACCAATAAAGCAATGTTGGGCAAAATCAACAGGTCATCTTCTCGCCTGCCTTCTGACAGCTCTGGTACCCACACAAGCGGATGTTTGGGGTTAGCAGTTAGCGTTCCGTTGTCGTTGAAAGTCACATTTTCATGTGAAAGGAGTTCTCTATAACAAAGAAATTTACTGGTAAAAGTATAGTTGAAAATTAGGCACAAATACGACCATAAGCTTAGTCAAAGTAATAAAAATGTGTTTATTTACAAATAAAATGACATACAAAAGATATATTTGTCCGAGTATTTGATTAAGCTCTCATTGTTTCAATATTCTATTTGCAAAAATCGATAAATATATAGGATATTTTATTTAAAAGGGCATAGATTTGGTTAAAATTTCTATAATGGCTTGTTTAACCGTATTTTTTGAAGACATCATATAAAAATAAAAGATCATCTATAACATTTTTATCTAACATTATTTTCGTAGATGAGTAAAATTTGAAACAATCTTGTGGTCAAAATATGATAGAGAAACTACTTCTTTTGAGTGTATCAATTTTCTAGTTAGTAGCTAGGGTGTGTTTGTTGCACTATTTTTATCACCTGTATAGCGTCTCTTTATTATAACAAGTTTGGTATGGTAGGAATAAAAAGTATTATTGTTTGTAAATATTTAATATTTTATAGTTCAATGTCAAGGCTGGAAGTATTTGGAAATAGCGAGAAATGTTAATTAATTTGATTATATCTGCATTATTACGTTTTTTATTCGTTTTAAAACAGTCGAATGGTTTTAAATTTTGCTTTTGTTAATTCTTTATCTAAAAATCTAAGTTGTCAAGAAATGTAAATACTATCTACCGACATTTTCTATTAGGTACTTCACTTTACTATTACACCTTTAGAAATAATGAGACTGATAATGTGCCTTGTTTTAAAAGACATTTGTATACATCTCACAGGCTCTAATTATTTTTATACATATATATTTAGATGTATGCCAAGTGTAATTTGATAACGATTAATCATGTAATATATACACAAGTAAGTAATTTACTTACACATACAACATGTTCTGGAGTTATTTTCAACTGTAGTATTTTAGAAATGATTTTATACATTATTTTATTCTATATTTTAGAAACATCGTAATGTTTAAAATCTACAATGTGATTAGAAAATCATTCTACAGGGTGTTTTGAAATTAATGGAACATAGAACAGGATGTCAAAGTTAAAATTTTATTTTCGATATTTGTAAATATATTTTTAAAATATTCAAATATTTGCATACATTTGGTAAATAGGGTTTTTTTGGGAACGGGAAATTTAAATTTGTGTCTAATTTAGACGTCACTAGTAGAGGACGCCACTTTAGACATATCATGCTTTTTTAAAAGGCATAACTTTTTTGCGGCTTGGTGTCAAACTAAACATTGCTTTTTAAATTTATATTGCTTAGTGTAAATAATCAGCTTGCATCACAAAATCAAACTACTTATTAAGGCACGTACAAACTAAGGATCAACAAATAAATCAATTATTATTATATTGCAAACCAATTGATACATTTTGTTAAAATTGACAAAGAATGTAAGTTTGCACCTTGTCCATTAAGAACATTATGAAAGTTATTAAAATAATGATCTACGTAATTAACAAAGACGCACAATTTGATGATTAATTTGATTCAGAGCATATTCATACTAATTTGTTGCAAATGTAATTATTAAGAACATTTAGCGTCGTTCCAAAGAAAGCAATAGCGCTAATTGCCGAGCAAATGCAACGTACACTTATTTCGTAATTTAGCATAATATATAGCCAACTTGCAGATCGAAACTTCTAGATCGATAATTTCCAGCGGCTTACCTTGGAACTGAAATTTTGATAAATCCTACAGACGTTCATGTAACGTAAACAAGAAAATTAACGGTCACTTTCAGATGTAGTATCCATTTTACAAGGTTGTTAGCACCTTTGGATGATCCAAGCAGCTAGAAACGATGTGTCACGGTGACTTGGTAAAATCAATACCGGATTTAAAAATGATTTTTTTGTGACAACAGCGTGATTCTTATGAAATACTGTTTTCTATAAGGAGATAGGATGCTGATTCCTCTCAAGGGCGCCGTTATCTTGAAATAAGTAGTATTTGTTACAAAATATAGATAATTTTAGACATTTAAGAACTGAATAATATAGGGTTTAGCAAATAACAGGAATGATACCTCATGCCACCTGCGAATAGTCAAAGCTACTGAAGTAAAACGTTATAACGACAGAAAGCGGTCTAACCAACAAATTACGTATTTTTTTAAATTTAACTGCAAATGTAAATATTGTTATAACATAAACTTACATAGTTCTGCATATAAGATCGTTCACTTTTGTTTATAAGTATTTGAAAATAATTGTTACAAACTTCAAGAATTTTATTTTCGATAGTACTTTTGATGTACGTGTTTTATTTTTCGAAATTTCTGTATCTAAAAACAACACAAATTTGATCATTCTACGGCGAGAAATAATGCACAAAAAGAAATCTACCCAGTAAGTGGAGCGTAGTGCCAAAATTAAATCATTTACTGAAAAATACTTATTCATTTACATCAATTCAAGTGTTACCATTTTTTTTATAAAGAATTCTGCCGTGTGTGACGATGTTTGTAATGCCGTATACTATTTTCTCAATGTTCAGTTGATGTATAAAATTCAGGAGATTTTATGATCAAATAATGTAAAAATGGTGATATTTTTCTTATTCTAAATGGACTCTCATCCTAGAAACTGTTATACACCTTGGAGAAGATTTGTATAATTGACACAGTGAAGAAATACTATTTCTAACTCACTCAGATTTTTTTAGACTGTCTCAACAAACAGCTACGAATTTATTGAGAATTTGCGTATAAAAACAGCGTCTTTAAGAGAACCAGCTCGATGTATACAGGGTGTCGGGAGACTAAACCAACAAATAAAGACAGCAAATTTTAGGCATGATATCGATTGTTTTCTGAAGGACGTAGATCTCTTTTTTTAGAGAATATTAAAATAAAACATTAGAGAATGGAATCATTTCATGCATTGAAAGTAATGGCCGAGATGTAGAGAATGTTTTATTAAGTAAATTAAAGTTTGGATGTTTTTGTTAATCGTTGTTTTGATTATTGCCAGTTTAAAATATTATTTAATACAAGATTCCAACTTTTTATAGAATTTTCCAAAGCCAATTACTAAATGATAACAAAGAATTTGTAATTTTGTAATTATCGTGCAAAAAAAAACAAACATTTCAAACAGAGTTCTCTCAATTATGGTAGACCCTAACCAATTAAGACGAAAGTACCTTAATCTAGAATAATCTGAGGTTTTCGATTTTGATATTAAAAACACTAAAAAGTGGAGGCCTGCAGTTATAATTAAAAGATCATTTTTACATCAAAATGTCCGCATAAAAGATACTACATAATCTTTTTGTTTCATCCTTCCTGTTTGATATTGTTATTCCAAATTAAATGTCAAAGCAATCAATAAAAACCAAAGCCGCAATCCAAATTAATATTTTATTTCATCTAAAATCAACTGTTGTTGTTGTATCTGAAGTTTATTTCCAAATTTCTAGCTTACAGGATAAATTCCGTCTCATTCTTCGATTTGCGTCACGATTTTTTAAACTTAATTAATGTCGATTATATTATTTCGGAGTTTGGCAAAATACAATAATGACGTGTGGTTTGTATAATTAATATAATACCTAATTTATTCAATTGAAAGAATTTATTATAGTTGTTTACAGTCGTTCAGATAATGAACCGCTGATGTGGTTATACAGGGTGTTAAAAAAAGTGTAAAATATTTAAGAAGGTAATAATGAACCAAAATAAGCAGAAAAGTTTCAATAAACATTGGTCCGCAAAATAACGGTTACGGAGATATGGAATGTTTTATGTTTTTTAGCCCCTTTTTTTACTTTGCAAAAACGTTGTATATTCCTTCACAACGCATGTTTGGAAGAATTCACCAAAGATTGCGTGATACCGGTTCCTTGAGCAAACAGTGTCATTTATCCGGAAGACCAAGGTCGGTATCCACTCCTAGAGCAGAAGAAGAAATTCTAGCACTGGTAGAGCAGAATCCAGGTACGAGTGTGCGGAGAATATCAGCCCAGGTAGGAATTAGTGGTCCTCTTGTTTGGAGAATCCTTCACGAGCAACTGCTTTATTCATACCATGTGCAACGAGTACAGGCCTTAAATCCAATAAATGATCATCAAGCACGTTTGGTTTTTTGTCGCTGGTTTCTACGTCATGATGCTGAAGACCCTCGTTTTCTTGCAAACATTATTATTACTGATGAGACCGGGTTCACAAGAGATGGAGTGTTTAATTTTTACAATACGCATATTTGGGCAGACGAAAATCCTCATGCTCTAATAGAATCTGGACATCAGACACGTTTTTCATTAAACATTTGGATGGGTATTGTAGGTGACAGGTTTCTAGGTCCTGTTGTTTTACCAAACCGATTAACAGGCGCTGCTTACCTCAACTTTCTGAAGAACACACTGTATGAGTTTTTGGAAGACATTCCTTTGAATCAGAGGCAACAAATGTGGTTCCAGCATGATGGTGTTCCAGCTCATTTTTCCAAGGCCGTTAGAGAGCATTTACACCAAACTTTTCCACATAGATGGGTAGGAAGGGCCGGGCCTGTTTTATGGCCTCCAAGATCGCCTGATCTGAACCCTCTAGATTTCTTTGTTTGAGGATATTTGAAGACATTAGTGTATGGTGCTTCTGTAAATAGCCTGGTGGAGCTGCAGCTACGGATTAATCAAAGCCAAGGAGGGTCTTTTCGAAAGAGTTCGAATATCCTTGAGACGAAGATGTCGTGCCTGCTTAGAAATGGACGGAGGGCACTTTGAACATCTTCTGTAACTTTGTTTTTTGTTTGTTAAAAGCTTTGTCGGTTTATTCCTAATAAAATAAAATGTTTGAAAAACGAATAGTAGTCCATATCTCCGCAACCGTTACTTTGCCGACCCATGTTTATTAAGACTTTTCTGCTTATTTTGGTTCATACTATTACCTCCTCAAGTATTTTACACTCTTTTTTAACAACCTGTATACAGTTTTCCTGGGAAATAGTTTATCTAATTAGAGGTACAAATCTACTGATTTAAATATCATTTTGAGATCTGTTTTTTATTCAAATTAATTTACTATTCAAATGTTTTTTCTAAAAATAAATATTAACGATGCCCCTCCCAAACTTTTCTGTAGGAAAATCTATATATACATAATATACAGGGCGATTCAGAACTTAAACAGAACTTAAACAAAACCTAAAAAAAATTTTGAATGTACTATTACGAATATAATTTTGTAAAAAAAAACAAAAAGGGCAATTCGAAAATGATTTAAAAATACACTTCTGCACGGCACTGAAAACTGGTCCACTGTAAAACCTTATAAGGCGGCAAAGAATGCGGCAGGACAATAAATTGAAAGAAATTTCCAAGAAAAGAAATAAATAACATTTTATATCACATATTTGTATTTGTATTAATGGAATTGGAATTTGTGGTTTTAATTAATAAAATAGTTTGACACAATTGATATTACAACAAAATTTTGAGACAGTCTTACCCAGTTTCTACAAACTAACACAAATATTTCTGCTTCTTGTCCGTTTTGAACTCATAAGTTATTGGCGGCAGCTATAATACGTTTGCGTAAATCATCAATAGTGTCCACTTCGGTGGGATACACTTCATTTTTTAAATATCCCCACAAAAAGAAATCCAAACGATTTAATGTCAGGAGATCGTGGCAGTCATGGTACCGTTCCTCCTTTTCCAATCCCTTGGCATTAATGCTTGAACACGCTGTACATGGTACGAATATAATTGAGTATCGTGTATGATACGGTCGCCGATCGCATGCCTTGCCACCTTATCAGGTTTTGCAGTCGACCAGTTCCCAGTGCTGCACAGAAGTGTATTTATAAATCATTTTCGAACTGCCTTTTTTGATTTTTTATCATAAAATTGTATTTGTAATCTATCCTCTGAACATTCAAATCACCCTGTAAAAATTTTGTTACCTTTTCTGAGTTTCACATCGTTTCCATCACGCCCTGTATAGAAAATTTGAAGGAAATAATATCATCATCACGCGAAACGTAATAATAACGTCACTATGTGAAAGGATATTTTAAAATTTGCGTGTCTATCTTTAACTTTAGATTTGTATTTGCTCTTTAGAGATTATTGGACTATTTCGACAACGAACTAAAAAATTGTTTGCTAAGCCTTTCTTCCGCGTTTTGCATACATTTAAGTGTTGATTTTGGTGTTAATTTTAAAATGTGTGATATCTTTAAAACCAACTCGATATTCGCTGAAATTATACTACACATCTGGGACAGCTATGGAAATCGCTCATTTGTCTCAAGGCGCGAAGCAATGTCGTAAGTCACGAGAACGTTCTAGAACCGTGAATGGAGCCAGTCACTATTAAATAACAGTACGGTTAGTAAAACTAATTACAAACTTGATCTTAGTCAAGGTATCGTGACGAACAGGAGTTTAACAACCTTATCCGAATTTTATCAATGGTAACTGCAGTCGTTTCGTTGTCATCAAATGTTTACTTTACCAATTATTGTCGTTGCGGTTATAATAATTCGGTTCTAGTTTATTTGAAGACGATAATGTTAATTGATGTTTGGTGAGTAGGCGTAGTTTACGAAAAAGTTGGGCAATATTGTGAAAGAATATTTTTAAATAATAATTTTTTTAGAATCTCGAGGTATATTACACCTAATTAAAGGTTAGTAGGCACCGGACAAGTAATGGGTTGCAATGTTATCGCACGTTATAATTTTTTATATATTTTTAGGTATTAATAATATTGTGTGAAACTAACTACTCAGTGGACAAAAGCCCCAACCTGCGTTGAATTACACCCACAATATCTACCCATATATTCCTTATTATTAGCTTTTGTTACATTTTTTAACTGTTTTAGAAAGGTATTTTAAGCTAATATAAATCAAATCTCCTACAATTCCTATCAATGAAGTCATATGTATGTTCTCTGATACCAAACATCTAGGTATGCTAATGAACAATTCCACAGACAAAGCTCTATTTAATAATTATCTAAAGAAAATAATCTAATTTACTCACTCTATAAAAATCTAACTTCACTTTTTTGGCAGTGGGAACACGACAAATTCAACCACAATAGATGAGATCTGACCTATTTCTGCATTTTTAGGACTGCTTCTTCAGGTGGTCTCCTTTAAGTTGAATCAAATATCTGACTATAAAAATTATTATCATATGTATGTTCTCTGATACCAAACATCTAGGTATGCTAATTAAATAGAGCTTTGTCTGTGGAATTGTTCATTAGCATACCTAGATGTTTGGTATCAGAGAACATACATATGACTTCATTGATAGGAATTGTAGGAGATTTGATTTATATTAGCTTAAAATACCTTTCTAAAACAGTTAAAAAATGTAACAAAAGCTAATAATAAGGAATATATGGGTAGATATTGTGGGTGTAATTCAACGCAGGTTGGGGCTTTTGTCCACTGAGTAGTTAGTTTCACACAATATTATTAATACCTAAAAATATATAAAAACTTTTACATAAAAGGTGAACATTTTTCAAGTAGGTATTGTCTTATTTAATTCATTGACAGTATGTCACTTTTTTGTCATTGTCGATATTTAACTTCAAATAATTTTAATTTTTATAATAATTTTTATAGTCAGATATTTGATTCAACTTAAAAGAGACCACCTGAAGAAGCAGTCCTAAAAATGCAGAAATAGGTCAGATCTCATCTATTGTGGTTGAATTTGTCGTGTTCCCACTGCCAAAAAAGTGAAGTTAGATTTTTATAGAGTGAGTAAATTAGATTATTTTCTTTAGATAATTATTAAATAGAGCTTTGTCTGTGGAATTGTTCATTAGCATACCTAGATGTTTGGTATCAGAGAACATACATATGACTTCATTGATAGGAATTGTAGGAGATTTGATTTATATTAGCTTAAAATACCTTTCTAAAACAGTTAAAAAACGTTATAATTTGTTGGAATTTTAGAAGAATTTCTATTGTTTACTAGTATTCATACCGAAATCTGTATAAAAATGGATATTTTTTTAGATTTAACTGTAGATGTAACTAATTCTTGAAACATAAACTTATCTACTTAATAATGGATATAAAATTATTTACAAAAACTGGTAAGTAGTACAGGTTATTTCTTATAATTGTTGGTCGACAGGATATAATTTCAAAGAATACATTTTTTGCCTTGTCAACGTTTCGTCACTTTTATTGTGACATCTTCAGGACACGACAACTTTTCGATTTTCGCACTATTAATATAGATTGTTATGAAATTAATGTGTTATTGTGGTTAAATTTTGAATTACTTTAGAATTTTATAAATTAAATTAAATTATTTACAAATATATATTTAATTGAAATTTAAAAATAAAACCAATAACATATTGGTATATTTTTCATTGGTGTTTTGTTTGGTTATGAGAAATAAAGATAAAGATTTCTAAATTATGATAATATTAGTTAAGACATTTTTGAACTTGAACTTTGAATGAGAATGATGATTGCAACATATTGCATTGTAATGACAAAATGTTGGAATGCATTGAAACAAAAAAGGTAGTATTGATAAAACTCAAATACTCTTATGCTTTCTTCTTCATTATTTAATTTCTAATAACTGGCAGATCGAAGAATATTTTGTACGTACGATATTTAATCATGATTTCGCTACTTCAATTTTTGATATCTACTCCAAATTATTATAATATAAATTAAGGAAACAAACTGTAACAGTTATCAATATTACCTTTTTATAAAGGGGTCCGGTAAGGGCCAAAGATTTTTTAACTTGATAAGGTTACAGAAACTGAACGCATTAAATAATTTGTAAATAAAAATTATTGAAGTATTGCCCTCTTTGGAACGATTAAAAAGAAAAAACGATTTATCTCGTAAACTGTTTATTTTTGTGAAATAAATAAAGAGCACCGATTTTGAAGAAATGGCTTCAGAGTATCTGAAAATAAAATTTTCAGTTTGATAAAATCACTCACAGGAATGAAATTCAATAAAAAATTGTGATGTGTTTTCTACAAATACAAATAATTTTAGACTTTTAAGAAATGATTAGTATATAGCTTAGCACCTGCGAATATTCAAAGGTACCGAAGTTAAACGAATATACAGTGCTTTCGAAAAGTAAAATAAAGTATAATAAAATAAAAGTAAATAAATTAATTATTTTTGAAATTGAGAAGTTTTCGAAAAAATTCTCTGGCACGTCGATTTTGTTTTTAAAAAGGCACTTTTTGACACACGACCCATATTTGTGATGTCATCGTTGGTCGAGATATGACGTCGACCCTACCGAGTTCGATAATTTTGAGCATTAACATGACAAGAAATTGTCCTCTATTTTGTAACAACAACATAACAAAGAATTGTCGAGATGTTTTGACATTTCTTTCCACTAACAATCAAGTATGTATCAGTCTCGCTTTCTATGCACTTTCAAGTGAAAATATCTGTTGCAATCAGGGCGTAGAATTATTTGTGTAATCCTAATTATTTCGATGATTTACCACCGCTGAAATTAGTACAGGCAGATTGCGGTTGCAACAAAATTCCTCTGCAGCTGTTCTAAACAGCGTTTTGCAACGTACGGAATTATAAAAAAAACATAGAGGTAATAACGCGCAACGCAAATGCAATCGTTTTCCGCGGAAAAAAATATGTTTCGTACGCAATATCTCACAAAATGCGGACAGTTGAGTGGATAGTAATTGATTTTATTAATTTAATTATCATTAATGGGAATATGACGTTCTAATGCCCATGACACCAAATAGGCAAATCTCGCAGTACTACAATTAGTGTTAATATACTCATATGCTGGCAGCTCAAATTGCCCTCTTGTTTGTCCAACAGCTAGTAAAACTGGTTATAAATTTATCAATTATTGAAAAAGTACATAATGCAAGAATAAAGAATAAACAATAATTTAGTACTATTCAAAAATCACTCACGTTTCGAATTTTACTGTCTATTGTTTCGTTTCCATTAGCTAATTATTTTTTAACATGAGATTTGAACAAAAACCAACAAGAAATTTACGTATTTCAACTTCATTACGAATGACTTTTTCAAATGATATTTTAAAAATGTTTTCGAAATAGAATTAATAGATTGCTCAACAGTTTCCCAGTCAGGAGGTAACTCTGACACTGAAAAGATGGATATGTCAAGAAGGCTAAACGGACAACGGTCAATTCAAAAATGGGGAAAGTGCATGATTTTTTCAAATACGTGCAGAAGGAAGATTATATTATTTTAATCTAAATTACGTTTGTCGGCAATTTTGTGGAAAAATACTTTTCTATTAAGCTACAGGAATGTATACAGGGCGTTTATAAAATCAATTCTGTACTTGATTCTACTATTTACGATATGTAGAATGTTATTTGAGGCATTTATAAAATTTTGATAACTTCACTACATTAAATTACCTGTTTTATTCTAAAAACATAATAAACAAAAGTAATTAATTAGGATTTAAAAAATAAAGAGAAATGAAATTTGTAGTAAATAACAATAAATAATTAGCAGGTAGTGTTATATATCATAATTCATTACTTTTATTTATTATTTTTTCAAATTAAAACAAGTAGTTTAATGTGAAATCAGATGGTATAACTTTATGAATACCTCAAATAAAACCCTCTATCTGAACGCCGTAATTTTCACGAGCAAATCTATATTGTAAATAAAGAAATACGTTACGTTTAACACTACCGTAAGTTCGCCACATCACCACTAATAATTTTGACATTACCTATACAGTATTTACAATATTATGACCCAAAAATGCTACAAAAACGCAAAAACACAAGAAAGAAACGCCTGTATACATTACCAACACCGTAACCTGCACCCGTATGCACGGAACAAACCGCGCTGAACGGCGTGTTACGTCACACCAATGATATCACGCTTTCGACCACGTAGTTTTGTTTGCATTCTATGGTAATTTATTAATGGTAATATAATTATTATATTATTAGTGATTATACATTTCATTCTAATAATATAAAATTCATGCAACTTCTCCATTGTTCATCTATTGACAAGCGCTATCATATGTAAATACACTGAAATAAAATTTTATATTATGATGACTGGAATGCTCGTCAAGCTGCGCGAATGGATTAGTCGTGATCAGCGCCATATTTATTTTGTGTCTCCTAGCAATGGTGGAGCAATAAAGATTTAGCTGATTGTGAATTGAAACGAAATTTAATTTTGGATATGAAGAATTATTTGGTGCTATATGCTAGTTAATTTTACAGTCGCTTATAAAACATGACATGTTCCAATAATAACACCCACAAAAATACACAAAGAATAACACTAACGAGAGACAAGATAAAAGAATGTATACTGGTTAACCACACTGTACGCCAATGACGTGTTTACAAACAAAATAATGGGAAATTAAGAACACAATTCATATCGTACGTGCAGATGATTGTCTCTCTCGCGCCCACATACACAACCGATGAAGTTTTTCTTTGCTGAGTTTCATGTGCCTCCTTTTGTCTGCTCCTAGGTTTGTCACTTTATATGGATGCGCAGTGGAACTAAGATCATTCCACATCGTACATTTCAGTGTATAAATAGTAGGTATCCTAGTAATCTAATCTATACAATTTTGCTTAAAAACTTCCTCGACTTTTTAAAACTTCAAGTCAGTGTTATTCTTGAAGGTTAACAATAAAAACCAACCCCACGATAATTGAATTTTTTTTATAACAATATAAGCTCGACTGATCTAAATAAGATTGTACAAATAAAGTTCTGGCTGTTTCTTAATCCATATGCCGGTCGTTCACTAGATTGGATAGGTGTGACGAGTTCCAGAGTGACTTACGGTTGTTTTTAAGAAATAATAAACGCAGTTTGATAAATTATCATGACCGATGTTCATATTTTGGCACTTTTTTCGAAATATGATAAACTTACATAAAAATTTATAAAGATATAATACCAAATATTATCAAGACACTGCCCGAGTATTTGTATGCCTTATTGCATAAGTTAAAGTAAGGTTTTATTGTCACAAATTTTGACGTTTGTAGGCCATCTAAATCCAGAAAGCATTGCGATCGACGCCCTCAGATCTAACGAATTAAGCATTTATTATTATTTCATTTATTACATTTACTATCCTGTTATTACAGTTTTAACAAATTGTCTCTACTTTATTTTAAATATTTAAAGAAAATTTTGCAAATACGTCCTTGCTGACTTAGTAAAGCAATTGTGGAATAAAGTTTTGTCTCTCATACTGTGTGTTTTGCCCTGATCAATTTTGTTTCTAGAAGTTGGTACTTAATAACGAAATAAATTGGCCAAATATGAAGTTAGAGACTTACCTATACACGTAGGGCCCCACTTCTTGTACCTGCAGAATGTCCACTTCTCCACTCATGTATTCGTCTTTGTTTGTAACATTCCAAAGGTAAACTTTCAAATAGAGTTCGACTGGGGGTTTTCTCCACAGTTCAAAGATTTCTCCACCTTCCCCAAATACCAATTTCTGTAGAGAAACAAATATTTATAAAATTGATTCATTCCCCCCATCTATTAACCGTAGTCATAGTTTCTTTTTTAATTTGAGAGTAGTAAATGAGAATAATGCCATGAAAATAAAGTGGAATTATACTCACCCATCTGTACAAAAGGTCGTACGGATGAAATGCTAAAATTAGGGAACCAGCTACTATTCCAAAAATTCCTAAAATTGATATTGTAATAGCACCTGTAACAAAGATACGAGTTACTCATTGAATAATTTTATATTATACAGTATGCGCCAAAAGTATGGAATAAATTCAATAAAAACGAAACAATGATTTTTTGGGAAAAATCCTCGAACAGGTCGATTTTTAATTTAAAAAATACATATTTTAGCGTATAATGCGATTTTCAAATATCATTTGTTTTCGAGTAATGACGTCATCAATTTTTTTTTAAATGGCAACACCATATTTTTTACCTCGATTCTGAAAGATCGTTTAATTCTCTATCAGACAGTACTAAAATTTTGCCCTCTTACATAGGAAAGTTTTCGAGTAAATGACGATTGAATGTTAGAAAACGTAAATCAATTAAAATAAAGCAAAAACGTTCAAGTTCAAGTTTAGTTTTTCGAATTCCATAGTTCTTTTATGGATCACGTAGATGAAAATCTTTGCAAAGTGTCATTGTCACACCGACTTTCTAATAAGTATTGTAAGCGACATAGAAATTATGATTCAATTTAAAGTATTATGGCACATTTAACTGTTACTCAACGAATTGAAATTTTAATTCTTATCGAATGCGGGAATATGACTAGAACTCAGCAGGAAGTTTGCGATTTATTTAATGAAAAATATCCAGTTTGCCCTATCAGCCAATTAACAGTCAGTAAGGTAGAGTCTAAATTTAGAGAAACTGGCAATGTTGTAAATATTCCAAAACCTGGACGTCCAAGCATTAATGAAAATCAGAAACAGAACATTTTGATAAGTATGGTGGCTAACCCTCATAATTCTTCACGATTGGTTGCATTAAACAATGACACTAGTCAGAGCACAGTGCTACGTATCTTGAGGAAGGAAAAATATTATCCCTACAAAATTCAACTTGTGCAGGAACTCAATGAAGATGATCCCGATCGCCGCTTACACTTTTGCGAAATTATAATGGATTTATGTCAAGGAAAAAGAAATTTACACCGGTAAATACTTTTTTCAGATGAGGCCACATTTTGTCTGAATGGTACAGTAAACCGTCAAACTTGCAGATATTGGAGTCGGGAAAATTCTCATTGGATGGCAGAGGCACATACTCAACACCCTCAGAAATTAAATGTGTGGGCTGGAATAGTTGACGACAGAATAGTGGGCCTTTCTTCTTTGAAGGAACCCTTACAGGACAAAGATATCTAGAGTTTCTAGAAAATGACCTTGTTCCAGCCCTTGCAGTAATTTTTCCTAACGATAATGACCCTGACATTCCTGACGATACCATATGGTTTCAGCAAGACGGTGCACCTCCGCACTATGCGCGCCCTGTACGAGATTTTTTGGACAACTGTTTTCTTGGGAGGTGGATAGGCAGACGCGGACCGATAGAATGGCCTGCAAGATCGCCAGATCTTACACCTCTTGACTATTTTTTATGGGGATACTTGAAGTCAAAAGTGCACATTAATAAATCACGTAATTTAGAAGAACTTCAAAATCGCATTCGGGACGAAATATGCAGAGTTACCCCAGAAATCATTCATAATGTGCAAGAAGAATTTCTTCACAGACTTGCGCATTGTCAAGAAGTTGGTGGATGGCAATTCGAACATTTAATTTAAGTATAAAATTTAATCAATTGTATTTTATTTTACATACCTCAGAATTGTTACTTTTTTATGGATAAAATTTACGTATTCTAACATTCAATCGTCATTTACTCGAAAACTTTCCTATGTAAGAGGGCAAAATTTTAGTACTGTCTGATAGAGAATTAAACGATCTTTCAGAATCAAGGAAAAAAATATAGTGTTGCCATTTAAAAAAAATCAAATGACATTTGAAAATCGCATTTTACGCTAAAATATGTATTTTTTAAATTAAAAATCGACATGTTCGAGGATTTTTCCCAAAAAATAATTCTTTCGTTTTTATTGAATTTATTCCATACTTTTGGCGCATACTGTATTTACATTCAATTTTAGCCATTGTGAGACCTTTTAATGAGGCTTATTAACTTATTTTCCAATAAATGGCAAATTTTCCATTAATGTGAATCTGTCGAGCGTGAAATTTTCATAATTAGGTGATTAATTATGTTTATTAAAAATACTAATATATTTAATTACATTTATTTATATTTTTGAAAATATTACATTTAAGATGACAGCTTAATACGAGTTGATTATGTTTAAGAGATTTATTATCTCTTTGGAGAAATATACATATTTTGGGAATACCCTGTGTACTAATAATATAAAAATTCGTCGAAAAAGTCGATTACGTTCGATGAAAGCAAAAATTGTCCAAAACTTTGCACCACAAGTACAAGTACAGAAACAGCGTTAGTATACAGGTACTATATACCATCGGGGTAAATTGCCTTATACAGGGTGTTTTAAAGAGATATTACAATATTCCAGAGTCGATAAAACATTAAAAATTAAATGGAAGATAATTTTAGAAACCCACATTTTGCATGTAACAGCACCTTTTTTGTGTAAAATGGAGTCTGCCATAAGATAACGTAAAATAGTGGAGAATGTTCAAGTTATAAACCCGCTCAAAATTTGTAGCAGTCAGCACAAAAAGATACATAATGTACGTATATTTTTCTGCAAAATTAAACAGCTTCTGCTGCAGTAAATACGTAAATACATCGCATAAAATAGCTAGAGCTTTAAATCCAAAATTTGATTTTCTAAAATTATGGTACTGTATATCAAAAACGGATGGCTTTGGGATATACTTTTATTAAGAAAACCCTACTTATTTGTCAATGTCCGAGTTCTATTCCTTTTTTAGTTAATATTCTCAATTATGTGTTTAGTTGAGGTAAAGAACAACTCTACTAACTTGGTTTTGTAAAGTTTAAGGCCTAACTATTGACTGTTCCCTTTTTTACCAAAAAAACAGATACAGCGTATGCTTTGCCATAGCAAGTTGAGGGTCATTTTCAGTGCCAACGCAACAATCATTTTCAAGAACAAAGAATGTTAATTTCAATTAATTGTATCTGTAGGTAGTTATTATATTAAGCAGGGGATTATTTTAATGATTTTGGCAATTCTCAAGGAATTGCACATTTACAAAAGGTGAGGTCGTCGGTGGTTGAGCCATGACTTTATTATTTTTTTTTTTTGGTAGATCTCACTGTATATATCCTTCCATTAATAACAGGAAGTGTTATGGTATCTCCTTAATTGATGCGTGTGGATGTTGTATGTGTAAGATCCGGATGTTTTTTTATCGAACTTAGAGAATCCTTGCACTAGGTCGCGTCTTATATGTCAAGAAGATTGAGGTAATTAGATAATTTGAACTGTGTATTTTACTCCTTAAAATAAGCCATTTTTTGGAAATTCCCAAAAATAACTAAGAAAAGTAAAAGTTAATGCATGAAACATTTATTTAAAAATAAAACAATATGGTTAAGTTGTAAATGGAACAAATTTGTGATGAATTTGTTGGGAAAGGAAGCAACAGCCGCATTTTGACGACACTTGTCCTAAATATCATATTTTCTAGTCAATCATTACGTATCTTATTTATCGAGATTTCTTTTGAACCCAAAATACACCAGAAATTTGATCATTTTACGGTGAGAAATACGGCGACTTTTAGTGAAAAATAAATAAGTAGGTATTGTATTTTTATTGGACATCAAATTTATTAAGTCTAGATCCAGTTCTATTGAATTGAACTAAGTATAAATTTACGCTGCTTTACCGAACGCCTCGATTCTGTTTCGTCTATTTCGTCTATTATTTATAACTTATTACTTAAAACTGGTTGTTTCTACTTTATAACGTCTCCCAATCGACCACTATCGACCATATCGATAGTTACTTGTGAGTTTCGAGGGGAACCGCAGCCGATCGAGAGTAACCACCACTACTATCAAATTCGTAATAATGATCCATGTTTGTCATTTGTATCTAAGAGTTTAGCAAGAATCATTCAATAATCTCGCAAAATTGCGGGACAAGAAATTTGTGAGACTTTCACAATACAAGACAAGACATGAGTTTCCCAGATCGAACAAGAATCTTGCCTTGTTTTAAGATTTTTTCAAATTTTCAAGATTTTTTGTCTCAACTAACACTAAGAGAAACTATCAGAGTCAAATTATTGTAACTATTATTAAATTGTTTTGTTTGTACTTACTTTTGGGAATTTAAAAAAATGTCACCTAAATCAAGTAGAATACACCGGTTAAATTATATAATCAACATAAAAATCAACATGTATAATTCAATTAATTATGGATAATTATGTTTTATAAGCTCTAATTGACTGTAACATTTCTGATATTAATTTAAGTGACTTTACATGTTAGAATATGTGTAAATAAATAGATTCCAGTCACTCATTTTGTCATCTTGCATTTTAATTGCAGTTTCCACTCCCCCTTTTTGTTTGCTTCAGATTTACTACTCCACTAAGTGTTTCTACAAGTATGGGTAATTATTATAAATAAAAAATTTATTCCTCTTGCAACATTTTCCAAAATGATGATGAATAGTTTTTTAAAAGACCATATTTTGTCAATTAAGAATGAAATAAAAGTTACTTTAATTTTTCAACTGTATTAACTGTAACAGTTTTTCTGCTATTTGAACTGACCTGTTTTACAGATTTGTTTAAAACTTACCGTTGACAAAATTACATAGAATAATTTAATTGTTGTTGTAATGTATTTAATGCTTTTTAAAATACCACTAAATGTTCCTTTTGAATTTATTTAAAGTACTTTTCCGATGTTAATTAAATGTTTTATTGCATGTAATAGGATTTTTATGATTCTTACATTAAAGAATTATTATTTTTATTATGAATTATATAATAGCTTAATTATTACTGCCTTTTTATTTTTTTTATACCACCAATATCGTAAATTTTTACTTGCTGTTTAAAAGTAAATTGATCAATTTAAGGAGGGGACAGCGTATTTTAACGTGTCACTAAATTAAAAACTGTAGTAAACCAACAAAGAATTTGCTTAAATCTGCTCAAATAATTTATGTTCAGTACCTCACATAAATCTAAAAATTATATTCAGCCGTTTAGCTGAACAGGATACTTAACCGGTTCGTCTGGTCGAAAGCAGAGATAAAAATTTTATACCCTATGTCGCATGCATACAGAGTATTAAAAAAAGAGTAGAAAATATTTCAGGAGGTAATAGTATGAATCAAAATAAGCAGAAAAGTCTTAATAAACATGGGTCCGCAAAGTAACGGTTGCGGAGATATGGACCACTATTCGTTTTTCAAACATTTTATTTTATTAGGAATAAACCGACAAAGGAAGCTTCTAACAAACAAAAAACAGTTACAGAAGATGTTCAAAATGTCCTCCATCCATTTCCAAGCAGGCACGACATCTTTGTCTCAACGATATTCGAACTCTTTCGAAAACACCCTCCTTGGTTTGGATTTCTTGACACTTTTGATTAATCCGTAGCTGCAGCTCCTCCAGGCTATTTACAGGAATACTATACACTAATGTCTTCAAATATCCCCAAACAAAGAAATTTAGAGGGTTCAGATCAGGCGATCTTGGAGGTCATAAAACAGGTCCGGCCCTTCCTACCCATCTATGTGGAAAAGTTTGGTGTAAATGCTCTCCAACGGCCATGGAAAAATGAGCTGGAGCACCATCATACTGGAACCACATTTGTTGCCTCTGATTCAAAGGAATGTCTTCCAAAAAGTCATACAGTGTGTTCTGCAGAAAGTTGAGGTAAGCAGCGCCTGTTAATTGGTTTGGTAAAACAACAGAACCTAGAAACCTGTCACCTACAATACCCATCCAAATGTTTAATGAAAACGTGCCAGATTCTATTAGAGCACAAGGATTTTCGTCGGCCCAAATGTGCGTATTGTGAAAATTAAACACTCCATTTCTTGTGAATCCGGTCTCATTAGTAAAAAGAATGTTTGCAAGAAAACGAGGGTCTTCAGCATCATGACGTAGAAACCAGCGGCAAAAAACCAAACGTGCTTGATGATCATTTATTGGATTTAAGGCCTGTACTCGTTGCACATGGTATGGATAAAGCAGTTGGTCGTGAAGGATTCTCCAAACAAGAGGACCACTAATTCTTACCTCGGCTGATATTCTCCGCACACTCGTATCTGGATTCTGCTCTACCAGTGCTAGAATTTCTTCTTCTGCTCTAGGAGTGGATACCGACCTTGGTCTTCCGGATAAATGGCACTGTTTGCTCAAGGAACCGGTATCACGCAATCTTTGGTGAATTATTTCAAACATGCGTTGTGAAGGAATCTGGCGATTTGGATAAGCGTCAACATAATAACGTCGTGCTTCGGTGGCGTTCCCATTAGCACGATCATACATGAAATGCATGTCTGTTAATTCTGCATTTGATTGAAAAATAAAAAAGGGGCTAAAAAACATAAAACATTCCATATCTCGGCAACCGTTACTTTGCGAGTCCGTGTTTATTGAGACTTTTCTGCTTATTTTGGTCCATACTGTTACCTCCTTAAATATTTTTTTATTTTCCTTTCGTCGCACTTCATCGCCCTGCACCAATTTTTCTTTTCCTTTTATGATAAGGTGAATTATGGTGCACTTTCCGTGCTCATTTTACGAGTCTATTTTGCAATTTTATTCAATACTAATGTCTATTTAACACAATAGCACTTAATAATATTACAAATGACAAATTGAGTCTTCTAAACGTATGTACTGTATATTGCACTGAATAAAAAAAACAAATACTTGCATTGTGCATTGAAGACTTGTTTGTATGTTTATGAACAAGAATACATTATCATTCTGTTTATCATATAAGTAATGGTAGAGTTACTATAACTAAAATGCAATTCCTTCGTTTTACACATTGTAGTTGGCCATGAATTCCTGCAATTTAAACGAAACAAAAGGACTTTATCTTTTTGATTTATTAAAGAAGGTTTTGCCGTACTCTAAAATGCAAACATTTAAATATCTGATTTTATTCTTATCTTAAGTGCTTTTATGTAATTTTCTTGGAAGTAAATAAACTTGCATCTCTAACTAATAAAGAAAAGCACAATTCTTTTGGTTTTATTCCAATAATCTACGATTCACATCAGGTTTTTCTATATGAATTTTAGACAGACTAAGACAAGACTAAGACAAGACTAAGACAAGACTAAGACAAGACTAAGACAAAACTAAGACAAGACTAAGACAAGACTAAGACAAGACTAAGACAAGACTAAGACAAGACTGAGACAAGACTAAGACAAGACTAAGACAAGACTAAGACAAGACTAAGACAAGACTAAGACAAGACTAAGACAAGACTAAGTCAAGACTAAGACAAGACTAAGACAAGACTAAGACAAGACTAAGACAAGACTAAGACAAGACTAAGACAAGACTAAGACAAGACTAAGACAAGACTAAGACAAGACTAAGACAAGACTAAGACAAGACTAAGACAAGACTAAGACAAGACTAAGACAAGACTAAGACAAGACTAAGACAAGACTAAGACAAGACTAAGACAAGACTAAGACAAGACTAAGACAAGACTAAGACAAGACTAAGACAAGACTAAGACAAGACTAAGACAAGACTAAGACAAGACTAAGACAAGACTAAGACAAGACTAAGACAAGACTAAGACAAGACTAAGACAAGACTAAGACAAGACTAAGACAAGACTAAGACAAGACTAAGACAAGACTAAGACAAGACTAAGACAAGACTAAGACAAGACTAAGACAAGACTAAGACAAGACTAAGACAAGACTAAGACAAGACTAAGACAAGACTAAGACAAGACTAAGACAAGACTAAGACAAGACTAAGACAAGACTAAGACAAGACTAAGACAAGACTAAGACAAGACTAAGACAAGACTAAGACAAGACTAAGACAAGACTAAGACAAGACTAAGACAAGACTAAGACAAGACTAAGACAATTTTACAATTTTAAGTTTCAGATATTGCTGTAAAATTACCATTGATGTAATTTATGAAATTTTAGTTCCAAATTGAATGTAATTTAGTAATAAATTTACGTACAACGATCAATAATAAAATGAAATATTCTTTCATAAATTTTAATTATACTGGGAAAAACAATTAGCAAATTGCTATTTTTTTTGTAAAATGATATGCAAATGTAGATCTATTATTTGTTTAATGAGTTTAATTTGTATAATCATACAACTGTATCAAAATTAGTTACATTTACAGTCTCTTTGAATTTCTGTAATAAATAATTGATTCGCATGAATTTGAGTTGTAACTGCAAATGATGAAATATTGAAGAATCATATGTCATTATAAAATTACAAAAATACATTTTTCGGGAAAACATATTTACAGAACTTGTGTAAATATAGTTATCTGTTGGTATGTACATATTTATTATAAATGTAATATGACAATTCTCGATTTTTTACAGCAACAGCTATTTTAAAAAAATGCTGTCATAATTTTCAGTACGTCAATAGTAAACGTAAGCAATTATTGTACTATACTAAAATCAGGAAGTTTTTTTTGTACACCCGGTGTCCTCCACATAAAATTTACAATTCATGGACGTTTCCAAGTCAGAATTACCATTGTTGTGTGATTCGAATCTCTATTAGAAAATTACTCTTGATTACTCTTCCTTTGTCACTGCAATTGTAACAGATACCTTCACACTTTAAATAACAATCAGATCGCTGTAATAGGTGTTTACTATTTCGTCCTCGATAGAATATTTTTTCAAACAAAGAATAACCCGTCGTTATTATTTAGGAGGTTACATATTGGACGTTAATATTTATTTTATGACTGTTTTATTTATTGGATTGTTAGTTTGATGTGTCTTGGTGTAGGATAATTTGTTCTGTCTTGATTTCATTTGCAATTGTGATTAACTGCAATATGTAATTTTCCATCGAATTTATTTTTGAATTTGATATCTATGACTGAACTGAAATGGTATTTACAGAAATACTGGGTGTCTCTAAAATGCATTTACCAACTAGCCGCTCTATATTAGCCAAATTTATTGATATAATAATTTTTATAGTTAGAAATTTGACTCAACTTAAAGAAGGCCACCTGAAGAAGCAATCCTAAAAATGCAGAAATAGGTCAGATCTCATCTATTATGGTTGAATTTTCGAGTTCCCACAGTTTCAAAAGTGAACTTAGATATTTATAGTGTTTTCATTGAACCAGATTAGTAAATTTAACTAGATATTTTTTTTTAGATAATTATTGAATAGAGCTTTGTCTGTGGAATTGTTCATTAGCATACCTAGATGTCTGGTATCAGAGAGCATACATATGACTTCATTGATAGAAATTGTAGGAGATTTGATTTATATTAGCTTAAAATACCTTTTTAATACAGTAAAAAATGTTTCAAAAGCTAATAATAAAGGATATATGGGTAGTTAAATTCACACAATATTGTTAATACCTAAAAACATATAAATACACATTTCACTTTTCCAGCATCTCCTAGGGCAGGGGTATATTTTTACTCAAGAGAATATGAAAAAAACTATAGTTATAATAAAGAACTGAGGTATAATAATGTAATATTACAGTATTATTTGTTTCAATGTAGCCTGATTGAAGCATTTTGAAGTAAATTACGCTCGAAATTGTGCAAAAATTAAATAAAGATTATGTGTTTTTACTTAACAGACTATGAAAAAAATATATACTATCTAAGCATATAGTTTGATTATAAAGAGACAACGTATAATAAAAAAATAAAATAATGTAAATATCACAATATTCATTTTTTCAATGTAGGTCTAATTGAAGCATTTTGAAGTAAATTGACTTGAATTATACAAAATATATATTTTCTACTATTTACTTTATACTTTTCGACGAAGGAATAATTATTATGGAAAAATATAATTAATTTACTGTAATTACCGTTTTTATAATAAAAAATTGTTTCACTGAAATATGAAATTGAGAAATATGTTTTTTTATACAGAAATTTACTCCCAACACCATTACTTTAGCTTAACCAGTTTTTCAACTTACTTCCGAATTTTCCTGCTGCATTTTGCTTTGATTTAGAAGATACTGTCTGTATACACTCACTGGGCCTTCTTTGATTTGCGTTTGTGCTAACAGCGTCGTAAGTTTTTCCAACTAAACTGTTCCACAAAGTTAGGAAATCTTTCATTTTGGAGGTTGTGCGTCGTTAGCGATTGCGGGTCAAGTTCAACGCCAATTTCACTACGCAATGGATGGGACTTGGGTTATTCACACGAATTTGCCCCGATTTTACCGAATTTGTTACTAAGCCGTCGCTGGTACAGCCTATAATTCAAAGTTTATTTTTAATTTTGAGAATACGATGCCGTTTTTTACAACTGGCGTTCGTTCTAATCAAAATTTTTGTATATTTTCATGTATATTGTACTCCAAAAGTAAATCCTCTTCAATTTTTGGAATAATTTGGTAAATAAAGATGAAAGATATGTGAAATAACAAAAAAAGTCAAATTATTACTAAATATAATCTGTTACATTTAAGTAGTTTTGATTTCATAAAAAAATAAATATATTTTTTTAATTAATTTTGTATAATATTTCTTGATAATTTTAATTTTTTCTATTAGAACCTTAGTAATATTACCTTAACATTTTTCAAAAATATCTTTTACATTAATATTAATAAATATTGTAGAAACATTACTCTTGTCATAATAACTATAAAATATTTAATTTTAATGAGCTAAAATATTTCAAATATAATTTTCTTATTTAAAATAATTTTCTAAGAAATTATTATTACAAAAAATTATATTTAAAATATGGAAACCATATTGAATGCACAAAAATTTTGAGTCACAGAATAAACGCCACAGCGAAATAGAACTCACTTTATACTATCAGACAACAAATGAAGACGACTTCTTGCTTTTTAATTGAAAAAATCGCACTATCACTGGAAAACAATAAAGCACCAGACGATATAGTCCAAAAACAAAAGCAAGCGTACGACTCTGTGACTTGATTCAATCTATTAATTTTAGCATACGATTTTGTCATATATAGATATAGCTAAGACTGCACTTCAGCCGATACCACTTTCACTGGCCAATGGGAGGCCGTCTTATACGTTTGCCTGCCCCCTCCCAGGCATCCAGCGTGGTTTCAGCATGTCTCTGAAGCCGGTCGTGTGCGTAATGGTTTGTTTTGATTTGTAACAAGGCGGAATTCCCTCGCTGCGATTATTTCATTGTTATTACAATGCGCGATTGTTGTCAAGTCATGGTAACGTAGAAGTAGCGATCATAATTATATCACTTGTTAACCTATAAATCGTGTATTGTGTACACAGTCAATTATTATTGATTACTTGCTGGTCTATTTCTTTTCCCAAGTCATAGCGTCGTTGAATAAAGGATCCCTCAACCCTCAACAATGCGTATTTCTACGTTGTTCTAGACTACACACTTTAAATCTATGAAGTAAAATGTCTTGAGAAATACCTATTTGAAGATAAATTCCATCCTGGCGATATGAAAGTAACTTTAAAAATCGCCTATGAACATCTTCGATTTCAGATTGAAACACCTTATAATCAGGATCCCACACAATACTAACGTACCTGATTTTAGATCTAACAAGAGCATTGAAAAGTGTCATATATACTTGTATATCCGAGAATCCATAGGACATTCTAATTAGAAATCCTAGATTTTTACTTATTTATTATCAAAATAAACACCTAGATCTTTTACAGTTTCAGGCCGATTCAGGATAACATCATTCATTTTATAATCATACAGTATGGGATAGCGTTTCCTAGAAAAAAACATCACAGTGCACTTGTTAGCATTTAGAGAAAGATTGTTAATGATACACCAATCACGAATACTGCTTAGGGAATGCTGTAACTTAACACAATCATCAACGGAAGTAACATCACTATAAATTTCTAAATAATAATCTAATAATCTTCACCAACAGAGCCAATATTTCTTCAGGGGGAATTTCCATTAGAAATTTAACAAATTGTACCATAAATTTTAACAATATTTCGTTATTGATGTTAATTTAAACCTTAATTTAAACCGTTTTCAATTTTCATAAATAAAAATAAGTAATAAAAAATCTATTTGAAAGAAAAGCATTGTTATACATTTTTAGGAGTTTGTGTATCAATAAAAGTCTATACACTACTCTTACAGCTATTAGAAGTTTCTACTTGTTTGCCTCCCGAGGGAGCCAAAGTATTTTCCTCCCGAGGGAGGAAAAGTACTACTTTCCTTCCTGAAATGAGGGAGTAAAATAGTATTTTCCATGCAGAGAGTAGAAAAAAATTAATATACACATTCTGAAAAAGTAATGAAAACTATGTGCTACTGTAATGGAGTGGCAACGCAAACTGGCGATGTCAAGTTTTGTGATTAAACCGACTGTGATTTTTACTTAAACTAATTTACCGATAGATAGATCTGATGAAAGTTAGTCTCTTTAAAATAAATAAAATTTTGTTACACTAATTTTAAAGAAAAAACTAACATATATTTTATTACAAAAACTGTTCTAAATTTTGTCCATCGACTTGTACTCACATTTGGGCACAGTTATCTAATTTTGCCGTACTAATGCGAAGGTTCCTCCTGATTCCTGTTCTTCCTGTACAAAAAGAAGTCAAGTAGACTTAAATCGAGAGGCCGTGAAGGCCATGATAGCGATCCATCCCGCCCAATCTACCGTACTCAATGCACTTGATGGAGATAATCTTGAACATGTAAAAACCACATGCGCTGTCGGTCAGCTAGGGGTACATTCTCAAGAAAGGCGGGAAAGTCATTGTGAAGATATTCAAGATATTGTAAACCATTCATACGATTAGGCTTATGAACGGTCCAATTAGGCACTCATTAACAGTTCCTGCCCAAACATTCAGGGAAAATTGTGTTCGAAGTAGTCCAGTTCACTTGCGTTTTGATTTTCGAGTTTCCAAAAGTGTGTATTGTGAATATTCTGTATTCTATTTCAAGTAAACAAAGCTTTATCTTTAACTAGTACAGCAGTAAACTGGGGATTTTCCTGCAACAACCACTCACAAAACCTAACTCCCAATGGATAATCTGATAATAACAGTGCGTGAACACACTGAATGTAATATGGGTATAACTGTAGTAAACGCCACACCGTTGATTGGGATACTCCAGGTACCTGTCTAGCAATCTACCTTCAACGCTTATTCTTCAGGTGCTAACATACGTTGTGGTAGCTCTGGACCACCATCTTGTCCACGATTTGCACGTAAATTGCCCATATCACGTCCACGTTCGCGAATTAAATTTTAACGCGACCAAATATCGAAAATTACGTTGATAATAAAAATAATTGCGTAACGTCAGGCATGACGTAAGACGTCTGAATTCTTGATGATATCGACTTCTTATTTAAGGGTGCATAAGTAAACAGTCTATTTCCTTCATGATCAGAGCCAACACGGTTTTTTGCCTGAAGCTGTAAATCAACTGGACAAGTGCGTTATTAAGGATATCAATAAGTTGACCTACGACGTAACATATAAGGTTATTTATTTAATATTGCTGTGCTAGATATTACAGTTTCTATTAATATAGGAATAGTAGATTAATTTATAAAGTTTCGCATATTTTGAATATTATTATTGTTAGGTATAATGATACAAATTTGAATCTGTTAATATATTAAAAATAGATACAAAAATATTAATGATAATATCTCTACCCCTCATTCTAATCACAAGGATTAGCCCAGAAGTGGGAGACTTGTGCGGGAGAGCGGGTGGCATGTTATTATCAACCAGGCCGGATTTGCGCCCATGAATGACTTACGTTGGTAGGCCGTAACCACCATTCAGTGCAGCAATGAGGGAAACCTGGAGAACCTCATCAGTTAGGGGGGTGGTCGAACGTAAACCAGTATCAATCTTTCACATTGACCCAAGCCAACATACTTCCACGCTATAATACACAATAGCTTGACCTAGATATATTAAATAGTCTGTAAAATTTGTCGGAAGCTTCTTCATGGCCCTTTACTGCCTTCGAATGTTTTTATTTAGCAAATAATTTAAAGTGATTGCTTTCGAATTGAGATATTTAAGATAAGTAGAGTTGTTGGCTCTGTTTCATTTTTACCCAAATATTTTGATGTTTCACTTTTACTCCTTTTGAGTCAATATGAAAGAAAAAGTATAGAAAATACAATAAACAAAACGAACATACTGATATTGTTGCACACTTTTAGTTTAATGGAATTATAACTATAATGTTTACAATAAAATATTGAAATGTTCGTTAATTGCAAGTTATTGCCTTGTAATGTGCACAGGATATGCAAACATCTGAAAGTGCTAGAGATAATTGCACTTTGTCCGCAGAAATTACCTCGAATGCTATTTAAATTTTGCTGTGCCAAGATTTTTAGAATTTAGCGAAAACGCTGATTTCAAAATGTTATTGTTTTAGAAATCTGTCCATTAATGTTACAATATACATTCTAGTGCCATAGAATAGGGTGTGGTTTATATGAAGAGATATTATTATTAGCAACAATAACCTTGCGTAAATGTGTAAAAAATGAATCAATTTTGTAGAAATCTTTCACAAGTTGTAAAAGTTTCAGATGCATCTTGCAAAATAAGGGATCTCATACAGGGTGTCCCGAAAGTAATGGGACTTGGCTTAGTCCAAAAGTGCTTCATTTAGAAGTTACAGGGCTTCAAAAAAAAATTGTTTTCTTGTTATGGGCACAATTAAGAAACGAAACGTCCAATCATGTTGAAATTTGGTAGTTATGTTTTAAATAAGTACAAGCATTGCGAAGGAGTCAGTAGTGCTGCATATCGTAGGGGGCGCTCTTGGCAGTTTTTTGTAACTCATTTTTACCGTATCTCTTTTGTTAGTCATATTCTGATACGCTTGACGGAAAATCATGATGAAGAAATTAATTTTGCGTAGAAAAGCTATCCATGTAACTGTACCTTCTTTCTGTAACTCCTCAATTAAATTGATTTTGACAGTAAACAGTAATCATATCTGCCGTTCTGTGTTGGAAAACTGTTTATGTCGAGGTATGTTTTCAAAATTTTACAAAATAATACTAATAATTTGAAATTATTTACACATTACATTTACACTTTACACAACTACACAACGATAATTACTAACTCACTACAATAATTAATATTAATCTTACAGGCTTTTGATCAAATTTTATCTAATTTAAGCGTATCAACGTCAGTTTGACAAGTGGTAACTTGATCAAATTACAAAATTTATTTCTATTTTAATGTGCAAACGGTGCATTTTATCAACATGGAACAAGTATAGCTTTGTACGCAAAATTAATATCTCCATCATAATTTTCAGTCAAGTGCATCAGATTAGGACCAACAAAAAAGATACGATAAAAATTAATTGCAAAAAAACCCCCTCTACAATATACTTCACAATGCTTGTATTTATCTAAAACATAAACGAGGCACTTTTGAACTAAGCTAAGTTTGTTTAAATCAGTTCTATTTGATCTCAGGAAGGTATGTTTGGGCAGGATTGTCGATGATCGTTGGATTGGACCACGCTAAATTGAATGGATGGGGTTTAGTATCTTGAGTTCCTTCGAATTGATCTGCAATGGCGCTTTTTTCGACAAAATGTGTAGAAGTACCTTAATGTCCAAAAATTTACGCTCACATTTACGTCACAAATATGGCGGATGTGGCGCCCTCTAAATAGACAACACATTATAATTTCTCATATCCAAAAGCATCTATTCCCAATTTTTTTATTTGATACAGTCAGAGACTTAAAATTCCAACTCTAACACCCTCTATATTTTAAATTATCAACATTTTAAAACAAGTTGACTTAAATTGTAATATTTTGAAGTGAAAAATCTAGTATATATCCATGGACCATTACTTACAGACCACCCTGTATATTGGTTTTCCTTCGGTACCTTTGTTTATTTGCAGATGCCATGAGATAGCATTCCTGTTATTTGCTGAGGTATATTATTCAGTTCTTAAATGTCTAAAATTATTTGTATTTTAGAAAACACTATTTCAAGAATATGGGCTTATTTTTTATGTACGTTAATATTCGTAACAAAACATGTATATGCTTGATTCGCATGTTTAACACATTTTACTTTATCAGTGCTGTGGCTAAAAAGCAAAGAGAAACAAGGTCAGTTATTTGGCCTTATTTGTCGTTTAGTTCTGGTATCTAAAATTCTATCGTGCCACATTACATGCCTTGACTCACCTAGGATTATAAATATATCTTAATAATTCGCGAATTTTGCGATTTTGCATTGAACACAGCCTATGCTATCCTTGTACCATTTATTTTGATCATAGAAACCACACATTACTGCATATCAACTTTGTTTACAATTTACTTGATGTATTTTACATTTATTAGACATATGCGGCTATTAATTCCGTGACAATACACAGCTGTATTTGATAAATCTTGATAAGCCTTGAAAATGTCAGTTTCCTTCGGAATTTCGCATCTTCTATGAAATTGTGAAAATGTCACTACAACCGCAAACATAAAGTAACAATTTTTTATGTAGAACACTGGGTGTTGCCATATTGATGCCAGTAGGTTATTTAATTAGTACCTCAAGATGCGCATGTGTTTTGGAGAATCGCTAAGAAAACTTAGTCCTCAAATACATTTTTAGCTGTTAAAACTACTAAATTTACCCTAGAACTGTTAGATCAATAGTTTTTCACGGTTATATATGGCGAAAAAACTACTTCACAACCTTTTAAATATGTGAACGAACATTTATTAATTCAATATTTCATTATTGTTTTAGTATTGAAAAAGTATTGGTTAGTGCAAGTGTTTTAAAGAACAGTTGTCCACGAATGCTTTACGCTATTTTTTATTGGTACACTTTCAAATCATAAATACTGATATTAATAGTACAATGAAAATAAGAACTAATAATGTAAAATGGTTGAATTTGTGATGTGACATAAGTATACCTTTTCTGGTTATGAAAATAAGAAAAACAAAAATTAATTTGTAATCTGTCACATAAGATTAATTCTTGTCACGACAATTGTTACTGGTTGCATATTGTTTAAAAATGAGTTCTAACACTGATTACTTAAATAGTAAAGCAGAATTACGATTAATACACTGTAAAAAAAGTTGCTGTGTAAGCGAGATTTTCCAGTATCATCTTTGTTTTATTTCAAGAAAAATGTTCATGTGGCAACAATAAAAAAGTTTATCATCAAGAATAGTTCGCCTTTTCTCAGTGTGGCTGAGCCGAGTGGCTAATGATCAGTTTTTGTGAACTAAGATGTTGTAATTTTGTTTTAATGAAAATGGCATATGTGTACAGTGTCGAGGAGTTAATGGACATTATTTTAGCGTACGGGGAAGCAAGACAAAACTCATGAGCGGCTTCAAGACGGACCACAAAGGGTTTTAAATACCGAGCAAGAAATTTGGACTTTGTAAATGAGAATTCGGGAAAAGTACAAGGCAATTAGCTCAGTTCCAAGAAGTATCACATTCAACAAAGTGTCATATGACATGCACTGATAAAAATCAGTGGAAATTTCCATGTTCTGTTCTGCTCTTTTTATGTAATATTTATTGATAATTATTAATTTATATTATATATTAAGGAAAAATGAAGTATATGTGTTTTTACGTAATAAAATTAGAAAATTTTTAGAATAATATACTATGGAACTATTTACTTCTATTGATAAAAATAAAATCTTGAATTCTTTCCTGCTTGATTTATTTATTGACATACGATTTCAGTAAGTTACAATATATAATAAGACATCAGACATTATTTGCTGGGTATCAATAAAATTTAATATTTAATATTTAATAATAATATTAATAATAATAATAATAATCAATCTCTCACATTGACCCAAGCTAACATTCTTCCACTCTACCATACCCGCAGAGAGGGTGTCTACCCGCTGCGGGGATCGAACCCACAGCGATCTAGTCACCTCGATTCAAGTACTGACGCCTTAAACCACGCGACCGCTGACCGATTTAAGCGGCATAATCGAAGTTACATACAACTATCCCCATGAATAGATATGAATATGCCACGTTGTACTCATACTTAGTAAGAAATATTGTTATTTAAATTACATGTCACAATAATCAATAAAACCCAAAACCGCAAACCAAATTATTTTTTTCACTTAAATCAACCTTTGCTGTATTTAACAGTGTATTTCCAAATCACCAGTCTTCTAAAATATATTCCATCTTATCCTCTGATTTGCGTCATTATTTTTTTAACTTAATTGATATCGATTATGGTAATTTTTTTGCGAGTTCGGCAAAATAAAGTAACGACGTATAACTTTTATAATTAACATAATATAATTTATTTAATTCGAAATTATTTTTCGAGAACATCGTACTGCTGTTTATAGACATATTAAATACAAAAAATGTTTTCCTCTTTTACTTTTAACAACTGTAATGTACATCTATTTGATTAATAGTAAAATTACTTTAGTACTTAAACAGTGTTTTACATTTGTGAACTAAAGCTCTATTTTGGAATCCAGAATAGAATAACTCGCCAAGGTTGAGAACATACTGGGGGACCTGGTGTATTACATCTGGAGCTGTTGTTATTGAGCATCTAATATTCCTAAATAATACTCTAATATTCCTATAAATTACTCCATAAGGGTCAAATTCTAAGTAAATCAAGAAAAACTCGACTTTATTATTTATTGGCATTTTTGTTCACAAATGTAACAACATACAAGGATATTTGGATCACGTTAATAGAATATATACAGACATCAGATTCGCTATGGAACGGGAAGAAATTAGTTCCGTTCCTTTTCTAGATGTATCATCAACATCTTAATATATTGAGCATGAAACCAGAACACTTGAGAAGAAGAATTACATCATCTGTGATCAAGTATCAAAGGAAATGGATGTATCAACAGAAATATTTAACGAACAATCAGCAAAGCGAAATAAATTAATACAACTTACTAGACTAGAAAATATTTGAGTTGTGTATTGCTTTTATATTATTTATAAACCTTATTGTTTTTAAAATATTTCACAGGATTTAAATACAAATCATCAGCTTCTCTCTCTTCGTTTTTGTTAAAAAGCAGTCCGAAAAACATATTTAGCCTGTCTATAATTATATCCTTCCCTGAAGAGTTATGATAAATCATTACAGTTGGCAATATAATATGACTTCGATATTTGTATATGATGTTGATGAAAATGAGGTCTTCAATGTTATTTCAGAGCTCAAGAATACAAACTGTTGTGGTGTGGACGATATTAGCTCTAGTATGTTAAAATATGTAATTTCATTTGTTGTTAAACCTTTGGTGTATTTAGTGAATTTTTCATTGCAGCAAGGTATTTTTCCCAGTATACTAAAAACGGCTAAGGTTGTACCGATTTACAAGAAAGGAAATCGTTGTTTGGTTGAAAACTATAGACCAATTTCTATGCTGTCCACAATTTCAAAAATTATAGAAAAAATAGTACATAAAAAAATGATAGCATTTGCGGCTAAGTTTAGTCTACTTCACAATAGTCAACACGGTTTTAGAGCTGGTAGGTCCACTCAATCAGCAATTATGAGTTTCTTAAACGATTTGTATTTTAATATCAATAACAATAAAAAATGTCTAGGAATCTTTATGGATCTGAGTAAAGCATTTGATCTTGTTAATCATGACATATTGCTTCAGAAGTTATATAAATATGGATTTAGAGGTAAACTTGGTGATTAGCTCAATTCGTATTTGAATGAGAGAAAACGGCTCACAGAAGTTAACAACATATGTTCAAAACCTGAAATTATTACTTGTGGTGTCCCACAGGGGTCAGTATTGGGACCTTTATTATTCATCATATTTGTTAATGATTTAATTTGTAGTGTTAGTGATGGAAGTCTTGTATTGTTTGCAGATGATACCTCATATTTGGCGTTTGAAAATGATTTTGTTAGTTTAAGAAATACTTCTCAGTCGAAGTTAAACGATCTTTGTAATTGGTTCAGGAAAAATCGTCTTATTGTAAATAAAGATAAAACTGTTATTATGAATTTCATGCCTAGAGCAAACAATACAAATTTTAGTCATTTGCTTAGAATTGGTCATGACTCCATAAAACAGGTACATGAAACCAAATTTTTGGGTCTGTATTTGAATATTAATTTGAGTTGAGAATCTCATATAGATGTCCTCTGTAAAAAACTTGCAAGTGTTTGCTTTGTGTTATATAGACTTAGACATATTGTCAATAAATCAGTGCTCTTATCTTATTATTTTGCCCACTGTGTCTCAAGGCTTAAGTATGGGATAATTTTTTGGGGTTCATCTAGTCGTGCAGATAGAGCTTTTATAATGCAAAAAAGGGCTATAAGAAATATTCTGTCACTAGGCGCAAGAGAGTCATGTAGATCTAGGTTTAAAAATTTAAAGTTAATGCCGCTTCCCTGTATGTATATTTTAGAGTTACTGTCGTATGTAAAAACTGATATTAGCGATTTTAGAATGAATAACTTTTATCATAATTATCTAACGAGATCTCGTAATGACTTGATTGTTCCTATACATAGTTTGACTTTCTTTGAAAAGAGTCCGCAATATATGGGTATATTATTGTACAATAAGTTGCCTGATAGAATAAAATTAATAACTAATTTAAAAATCTACATGCGTGAGGTTGAAGTTTTATTATTGGAACACTGTTTCTATTCTGTACATGAATATTTGTCTACTGTGCTAATTTAACTTTACATTTACATTTAGTTTTTTATTTTCATTGACCTTTTGTTATTTTTTTTGTGTGTAAGAGTCTTGATGGATTTTACTTCTTACTTGTTAGTTATATTTGTCTACTGTGCTAATTTAACTTTACATTTACATTTAGTTTTTTATTTTCATTGACCTTTTGTTGTTTTTTGTGTGTAAGAGTCTAGATGGATTTTACTTCTTACTTGTTAGTTTCACCATCTATTTTAACGTGTCCCATGTCATTGTAATGATCTAATGGACAATTAAATTATTATTATTATTATTATTATTATTATTATTATTATTTTTTTTTTTTTTTTTTTTTTTTTTTTCAGTAACACCTTCCGAAGCTCCGACACATTCGGAGATGTTCTGAAGAGTCAAGCAATGACCACTCTCCACTCCGTGGAGTCAGTAATCATTGCGCCCGTAAATCGTGCGTTCTGAGTAGACGTAGCGAACCAAGGACGATTGCCTTCTGCATTCTGCCGGCTAAGATCTCTGCCGAATTTCGGCAAGCCGGTATGATCTTTAAGTCAGAAAGCAACGTATGTCTCATTCCACCCAGGACGCCTATAATGAGCACCACAATCTTAACAGAGTGGTCTGGATACAGCCTGCGGAGCTCGGAGAGAAGATCTCGATACTTCCTCCGTTTTTCCTCCTCTTTTAGGACGATGTTGTTCTCTGCGGGAGCCGAGAACTTAATCACAAACATCGTCCTAAGTTGGTGGTCGAGGAGGACTATATCAGGCTTATTGGCTTGAATTTGCCTGAGGGTGGGGAATGAATAGTTCCAATAAATTCGGCACTTCTCATTCCCCACAACGGATTCTATATCCCCCGGAGCATAAGGCAGCACTGGCGTCTCGTCTATCTCATACGAGTGTCGTAAATGATAATACAACACCCGTAAGGCTGAATCGTGTCTTTGGATATACGCTGTGGCCGCATATACCAGACAGGCCGACAGGAGATGCATAAGCGTCTCCGGCGCCTGGCGGCAGGCCCTGCATCTGGTATCAGGAACCTCGATACCCAAGACACGACTACGATAGACGAGAGTATTAATTACACCATCTTGGCAAGCCATTATGAACCCCTCGGTCTCAGAGTTCAGCCCCGCTGACCTCAAAAAAGCGAAGGTCAGCTTTTCAGATAAGCCAAGCCCCTCTAGATGACGGTAGAAGAGACCATGCATTGGCTTATCCTTATGTAGCTGCAGAAGGTGACGCGTCTCTGCAGCTTTAATTTGGGCTTTTAACTGAGCAGGGTCCCACTCGGTGACAGAGTCTGGATTTTCCCGCTCAGTATCGAACACGAGACCAAGTTCATTGGCTGCTCTTCTCGCTGCCTTATATACAAACGCTCCTATCCCTGCTGCTTCATGGTCTTGGACCATGCAGAGTAGGGGATTCGAGCTCCTGATGATTTTACAGGCTTCCTCCAAAACCACTCTGCCCTGGAGACACTCCAAACTCAAGAGTCCACGGCCTCCCCGATTTCTTGGGAAGTATAACCGCGAAACGGACGATCTTGGATGCAAACTCTGATGGAGATGCATCATTTTGCGGGTCCCTACATCGAGTTGCCTCAGCTCTTCTTGTGTCCATTTCACTACTACAAAGGAGTAGAGAAGGATCGGAACGGCAAGCATATTTGTGGCACTCACCTTGTTCTTACCCGACAGCTCCGAAGACCAGATTTGTCGGAGGCGGTGCCGATACCTGCCGCGGAGAGCGTTTTTCACCGTTGCCACCTCATGAGTGCCCCGCTGTGGGACACCCAAATAGGTGTACGACTCTCCGGCATCTAGATGATGGAAGATGCTTCCGTCTATGAGCCTCTCCGTCCTCTCCGTATGCACCGCATCGTCCTCTCTTGAGATGAACCAGTGCACATTTGTCCAGCCCGAACTCCATCCCAACCGCCTGCGTGTACTCCTGTACCACTCTGAGGGACTGATTTAAATCCCTCTCTCCGGAGGCATAGAGTTTAAGGTCATCCATATAGAACAAATGGGTGACCTTATGCCTCCGGTCTCCTGGGGTACCGCAGTTGTAACCCCGGGTACGACGAAGTGCAACGGATAATGGCAGCAGTGAGATGCAAAACAAGAGGGGACTCAGAGAATCTCCCTGGAACACTCCCCTCCTGAACAAAACCGGCTCTGTCTGGACCCTTGCATTAGCCGATGTTATGGTAAAGCGGGTCCTCCAGAGCGGCATGAGTTGTTCAATACACCTCACTATGGGGTCGGCCACCGCAAGGCATTGGAGCAAGTGGATTATTAGCTCATGTGATGTCATATCAAATGCCTTGCGGTAATCTATCCAGGCCATTGAGAGGTTCCGCTTGTACTGCACGGAGTACTGCGTAATACATCTGTCGATGATTATTATTATTATTATTATTATTATTATTATTATTATTATTATTATTATTATTATTATTATTATTATTATTATTATTATTATTATTATTATTATTATTAATAAGACGCAGCGCTCTGCTGAAACAAATGACTTCTTCAAAATCAAGTCTGGTAATCCTCGAATGATTTAATAGTAATTGAAAGATTAACAATGGTAATGGCTTTCGTCGTATATACTAATTAGCCAGAACAGTATTGTGGTAGTATCTAAATATACAGGGTTGACATTGTTATTATACACACTTTTTATATACACATGCGTTTTTATATCTACATGTTATAACTGTAAATGTACGAGTCTACGTAGAACCATATTATCTACGTATGTTTTATATTACTTAACATTTATACTAATTATTCCGTTTTACTTTGTACCTAATATCAGAGATACAAAGTATATTTGTCTACATATGATTGTGTTTTTTGCAGTAACCACTATCAGCATGTACCACTTAAAACAACTTTATAAACATTTTGCAACAATGTTACACACAATTTTGTCTAATGATGTGCATGTCTTTAGTCCATTTTATATAGGGTATTACAGAATTTTATACAGGGTGGGCCAATGAAAAGTTTTGCTTCTATTTTTGACAAATTTATGGATAAGGGCAAGTAGCGCATTACGAAGCCGTAGAAGGGCCAGGTATACAATTTTTTTAAGATTCAGAGTTTAAACTATGAATTCTAAGTTTAATCTCTGAATTCAGACTTTTAACTCTGAATTCAGACTTTAAACTCTGAATTCAGACTATAATGTTGGAATAGGACCTTCAGTAGTATCTACAGTGTAATGGGTCGCTTTCTGCTTCTAACTTTATTGAGACCCAGTATTGAGTAATCAGTCAGTACCAAATGTAGATACTACATGCTACGCTATGCTATATATAGTCAGGGCCCACAGAGTAGTTATTTCCTAAAATTCCGCTTTTAAAAATATGGCTTTTAATAGTAGATACTCTCCGTATAGTGGATTGCTTTCTGCTTGTATTCAGGCCCAGCTTTGAGTAACCAATGACTACTAGATGTATACATACACACGTGCTACGTCCTGCGTACTCATGTTCTGTTAACTATTATGACAGATTGTGAACAGCTAAGGTTGCGAGTTATTGGCTTGATTTGTGATATACTGATAAGAAGTAACCAGTTCGAAAACAGTACATAAACAGTGGCACCGCTTCATATAGGCATTTCAGGTGTAATTCAAAGGCGCAATGTTATTTAGACACCCAGTACTCAAATAATAGGTACTGTTCATGACAATGGTACAATCAAATTTGATCAGGAAATTGGTGTTAGCACATCAGACCAATCTAGATCCAGAAATAAAAATAGGTCTAAGGAAATTAAGTGGTTTAAATCATTTCCCAAACAAGTATAGTCGCACCTTAAATCGTCTCTAGAATCAGAAACAGTAAAATTTTACAGGGTGTTGTCATAGTGGATGACAAATACCATAAATTTTCATTTTCCCCTGTATATTATGTCCTCTAAATCTCAATTCTCTATCTAGAGAGCTCTGAGTGTTACACTTGTCCCATAATTTCGTTAGCAGTGTAAGTTCAGAGATTAAAGTCTGAATTCAGAGTTAAAAGTCTGAATTCAGAGATTAAAGTTTGAATTCAGAGTTTAAAGTCTGAATTCAGAGTTTAAAATCTGAATTCAGAGATTAAAGTTTTAATTCAGAGTTAAAAGTATGAATTCAGAGATTAATGTCTAAACTTAAAAAAAATTGTAGACATGGCCCTTCTAGGGCTTCGTAGCGCATCAAAAGGAAACTCATTAAATTTTTTTTATAATGGTGTACTATTTTTTAAAATCGGATTAATAATGTTCAAGACACTACACTAAAAAAACGTCTGTACAACTCCAGTGTATTTGAAAGATAATTTAATGGGTTTGCGTATAGGGACTTACTCTACCTTACCTAGAGGGACGAGAATGAAGATAAAACTTCAACATCCCTATCATTTCTAAATATAATTGCCGCCCTTATTTAAAAAATGCACAACTTTCAATCAAAAAAGAGTGTGGAAACTTTTCGTAGGCCCACCCTGTATATTCAGTTGAACTTACAGAAGACGAAACCTTTTACGTTACTCAAAGTTGAAAGAATTTGATACAAATAGAAAGAATACTGTGGCTTAAATATTCAGCCATCGTATAAGGTTAATGCATCTATCAGGACACATTATCTGATTTCTTAAAAATTCGCGAATCAATATTGGAAGCTAATATATAATATTTCGAAATATTGCAACTGTTTCTAACTCACAGCTATAATTCTGATAATTATTTGTGGTGACATGATGAAGAATATTTCAAAAACATCGGTTTATTTGTTGCAATAATTATACTTATGTAATAATTAATATTCAACTATCAAAATATGGGTATAATGTGCTAAATAATACATTCAAATCTTGTCCAACACTGTACAGATGACAGGATTGATTTCAGTTTTATATTTCAGTAATTAATTTTAATACAGCTAGCCATATGACACATTATACAGTCCTTAAATATTAAAATTGAAGCTAGGTGAATATTTTTTGCATTTCAGTTTTTTTTCTGTTTCCAAAGAATAATATCCTAAACTACATCATCAAAAGTGTTATGTTAAAATCTCTCACAATTATGATTATTTATTTATTTTTCCAACAGGCACAAGTATAATTAAATAGAATATAAAACTTGTTTATTTGGTATGGCTGGATTTGGTTTTCTATAAGCTTTTTAACGAGCGCCGTCATGCCTTATGTTGCCATTTGAAAAAAAGTAGGGGTAGCTGGGGGTTAGGGGATTGAAGAAAAATTAATTATTATATAACTGAAAGATGGGATAATATCAAGATTAGTTAACGCGTTACGGCGTTTTAAAAAATTAACTCATTCAAAGGATACCTATGAATTTTATTACGTACTTCTGGCCATCCCTGTATGTTCAAAAACTTTTGCAAGCGCCGATAAAACTGCAATAGATCTATAATTATTTACATTAGACTTCTCTATGTATCTACTTATATAAATATATGCTATAGTTATACCCATCTAATTAAGTTTTTAGGAAGCTTTTAAAATTCTTTGAGCAACTGTCACGATTTCTTGGTTATTTTCCAAATAACCCGTACATTTTGACAATTTTATCGCACATTTAAAGATAAATCTCCTGTTGGTCTGCCAAACTACACGCATAGCGCTTAAGTGCCTAAATCAAGTGTGCCATGTCCTTTGGGAGATACGAAAGTAAATGAACTTGACAGTGACCTCAGTCTACATTTAATGTGTTTTCCTTCAGAAACAATATTACGATGGAACAACAAACAACCATTTAGAGGCGAAATTTTGGTACATTCGTTAATGGGTTCCAATTACTTTTCCGTTAAAATTCGAACTTGAGGTCGCTCTGGTTAATTATACTTTTGCTGGAATTGATTGCCACTTCCTAGCATCGCAAGCTAATGAATATTTTCGTGAATACGTTGCAGCAAATATACAAATTTTATGAAAGACATAATATTTTTTAATATATCTTTTTATTGGAGAATGCATTTAGATTGTCACATACGTGCAGTGAAAAAATATTTAGGTACGTAAATTTACCATGATTACCTACCATTGTTTTTTTATTCAAATAAATAATGGCACGTTTAAGAAGTCTCTAGCTCAAACCATTTTAAAGTTACATAAAAAATATGTTTTGATGTGGCCGTATCTCAGTAGGCGTTGAGCGTTGACTTTTGAATAAATAAATAAGTTGGTCAGAAGTAAACTTTGTTCCGTACGTATTTTAAAGCCACGCGTTTGTACTAAGAAAAGTTATTTCATACCAAGTCAGCTAACACAGGAGATATCGGTAGTAGGTTAGACTAGAAACCCTACGAAACTTCAATATAAATGTCAAATTTATGCATAAATTTATTGATGAATCAATTTCTAATATTTAATTGTTTACCGAATACGTATGTCCTTATAATATTCGAAATTTTGCCATTCAATTTTTTTTTGTGACTACAGGGTGTCTCAAATTCAATAGGAAGGTACAAAAAATGTATATAAAATTTGTGACTTTGGGATTTTCAATCGAAAGTATTATCTTTGGGATTTGATATCATCAATTACATTTTTTCCAGAAACATACCCACATTTTTTTTCTGTTAAAAAGCTCTCTTTTTTCTAATAAACTTTTACTAGAGAAATTTTTCTATATTACTTTCCGTAAGTTATAAGCAATATCGTCCTAAAGAGTCTGAAAAGAAATACCACCTAAAAATAACATTAGCGGTTGAAATCAAGTGTGTCGTTGGAAAATACTTGAATCATTGTTTAAAGTGCATAAATATCACAAAATACTTGTCATTAATGATGACACCTTAAATAACACCTAATGATGACACCTTAAATAATAATAATAATAATAATAATAATATCTCTATCCCTCATTCTAATCACGGAGATTAGCCCAGAAGTCGGAGACTTGTGCGGGAAAGGGGGCGGAATATTATTATTAAGTAGACCGCATTTGCGCCCAGGAACGACTGGACCAACCACTATTCAGTGCAGGAATGAGGGAAGCCTGGAAAACCTCATTAATTAGGGAGGTAGTCAAATGTCAACCGGTATCAATCTCTCACATTGACCCAAGCCAACATTCTTCCACCCTACGATACCCGCAGAGAGGGTGCCAATCCTCTCCAGGAATATAGCTTATATACGGTCTACCAACAGCGGGGCGCGAACCCACACCGATCCAGTTACCTCGATTCAAGTACTGACGCCTTAAACCGCGCAACGACTGACCGATAAAGTAGGGCTTAAATATTTTCATTACTTTAGTAATTATACCAACAAATCAAATTTTTTCTTCAAACTTTAGCACCCTGTATCTGTCTTATAAAGCCCCAAAATTAGAACTATTATATAATAAACTGCCATTATTTTTCAAAGTTCTATTAACCCTCGAAGTTTGTTCATTAAAAACTGAATCACTCTGTTATATCTTGAACTGTTAGAACTGTTATCTATATCTGCAATAGTGGCTACTACACCAATAGGATTACTAAAATCTAAGGCGACAAATTTTTGGTGTATAACTCTAGAAACCTAACTACAGGAAGGTAAAAATAAAAAGTTCTGTATTACAAATTGCAAAATATATTACAAGGTCAAGTAAGTAATATTTCATTTAACTCTTTTGACCAAATTCATTGATAGTTTTAACCTTTTTCTTAAATGCCATCTCCACCTCTAATTACCGGAAAACATTATGATCGAAGGAAACGGCACGCTTTTATTGTTAATTTGGATATTTGTCAGCTCAAGATTAGGCATAAATCAACCACTGCTGCTTCTATCTCCAAGGGCGAGCAGCAATTGAAGCAGCAGGAATTAAAGTGAGGTCGGCAGGAAAAGATCGTTGACTTTAATAGAACATGTTTGGTGATTTTATGAAGGAAAAACACTTCGATAAATGGCGAGTTCAACGTCTAGGATGATTTAACGTCTACATCGAATGACAAGGAGAAAGGAAAATTTCCATAGAGGAGTTTACACTGGGACAAAAGATTGTATAAGTTTGTACAGGGTTACTGTGTTAGGTTATAGTGTAACTTCGTTGTCTGAAGATACCCAAAGATAAAAATGTGTCGTAAAAACCGAATCCTGTAAAATCATTTTACACTTGCTCTTTGTTGCCAAAATATATGGAGTGTCTCTAAAATCTAATATAAAAAATTCTCGTGTCACAGTTTTAGACGCCATACTCCTCGGAAACGGCTTTACCGATTTTTATGAAATTTTATATGCATATTCGGTAGGTCTGAGAATCGGTCGTAATCTATTTTTCATACCCCTAAGTGATAGGGGTGGTCCACCCCAAACAATTTTTATTTATTTTTTGGAGAAAATTTTTTATTATTATTTTTTTATGATGTGGCATTAAAAAATATATACAACCCTTAATTTTCATCCTTCTATCATAAGCCCCTATTTTTTAATAACCATTTTAGTAATTTAATCATTTTTAACCCTGGTCGATAACTGATCGATTATCACTAGATCAGTTATCCCCACCAAGCATCTACCGGTGTCACTTCTCACCCAGTAAACAGCACGGAGTAGGGAGAACGAAGCTGGACTCCTGTTTCTCTCACAATAAGCCTTCTCTCATTCCCTACACAGTTTTCGACCATTATTATTGTGTATGAATCGAGCGTAATAGTGACGTTTACAATTATCATTTTACCTTCTAAGTGTAATTCTCAAGTAAATTTACTATTAATTTGCTGGGCCATAATTATTTATTTCCTATTTTATCAATAATTAATAAAATTATTAATTTTAAGTGTAGTTCTCATTATTAGTTAATTAAGTGATCTACATAACCTCAAAAGTACGCAACACGTGTCACGAGTTCCCGCCAACAACGGCTATTATTTTACTATATGGCTATTTTTTTGTACAGTGAACAATGCCAACAAGACGTCAAACAAGTAAAATTGCAGGCACGCGAAATAATTCAAAAAATGAATGTTTCGTGTTTTGTTATTCTTATAAGCCGCATCGTTCACAGTGCTCTTTTAGTCATATACCACATCTCCACACACTTACAATAAGTTAGTTATTTTTTATTTAACTGCCAAAGTATTCAGTAGAAATAATTCATATGGCAAAACAACGTTTGCCGGGTCACCTAGTATCTTTATAAAATTATACATGATCTCTGGATAAAAATAAATAAATTTGTCCGACTACAAATAAATAGCATAATATTTAAATTAAATTTTAACTATTTATTTTATGAAGAAATTTGTATTTTTACTCGTTTTAAACATATCCTGCACACCTATAAATAGGGACACTCTGTGTACTGTCGCAGGAACGAAGGCTGTTTACATTACTTTTACGCTATAGCATTATTGCAGACTTTTTTTTATAAAAACCTCAACCCGTCCACATACGACTTTGACCGAAGACTTCATGGCCGTTTGACAATTTAATTGACAGGTATAGATCCACTTTTGTAAATAATTTTAATGGTGTTTCCTGTGTGTGCATAATAAATTTTCATGCACAAATATTATTTTGTTAATAATGTGGCTTGCATTTTTACACATTTAATTCAAAAACTAAAATTAAACTTAACTAAGTAACTTAATTATTCAATAAATTAGAATACATTTTGCAACAGGAACTACTTTAATCTTGTAATTTATTGAATTTATATAAATTTGTGCGTAGTAAGGGAATTTCAAGTATTCTGCGTGGGCAAATTATATCGATAATCCCACATCAAATTAAAACAAGTGTAGTCATTCTAAGAATATAAAAGTAATTATTAGAATTGATGCCAATATTCTGGTGTATTTATAGTTAAATTATGGTAATATCCTTCTCTGGAAATGTAAAATTATTGAAATGATTATAATTTTAGTTTAGTTCTTCTTTAAAAGATATACAGGGTGTCTGGGAAAATGTGGGTTGCAGATGAACATGAAAAATGTCTATAAAATATTTTCCTACAGGCCTTCCCTATGGAGATATGTGTCCCTGAAGGACATCGCTGGAAATCGGTTTTTCTTGAATAACTTTTAAAGTACTCAAATTAATTTAATAAAAATAAATTTTCATAAGTGTGCGGGCATTCTAAGAACATGAAAGTAATAATTATATGAATTAATGTCAATATCCTGGTGTGAAACTATAGCTAAATGGTTGTAATATTCTCCTATGGTCAAGTCCAGGCAGATTTTTAAAAGCATGTGACACAAATGGTAAATTATTGAAATGGTTTTAATTGAGTTCTAAAAATAAAAAAAAATGTTAATTCACTGTTTTGTATTCAGAGTGGTGTTTTAGTAGTTTTCCTTGAATCCTGTTAAATCATAATCAGTACTGTGGAAATCACACTTCATTTCACTTTCTGATGAGTCACAAATTGGCTGAATTTGAAGGAATTTTGAGTTAGCTAGAAACTATAAATATTTGAAGTAGTATAACATGAAATAAATTCAATTAGTGTATATATTTCAGTAAGACTGGTTTTACATTCTTCATATAATTTAAATTTGCTTATTTGCAGTATTTGCAATAAGTTCATTAGGGCGGTTAAATCAGGAGATGTCGATAGTTGGTTAAGCTGGAAACCTTACAAAACTATTGAATCCAAATAACAAATTTATGAATAAATTAATATTAATGAACATTTTTGATTATTAAGATGCTCTATTTTGCGACAACAAATGCAGAAATATCCGTATAGTTTTAAAGTTGCAAATTTTAAACCCTGCTAAAGTTAAGTATAATAACACAGCACCACAAAAAAATTGTTCTCAGATCTAAAGGCCAGGCCATGTTTACTATGTTTTTGAGGTCGCTGAATCCGAATTTGGGGTCTATTTAACCCCATCACATCAGAGTTTTGCCGTAACCTCAAAAGTCCCATTACTTTCAGCACTATTAAATATACACTGCAAAAAAATAATTACACATTTTTACACAAAAGAACACAATACTGTGTTAATCGAGACACAGAATTCTGTATATTTTTACACATTTCTCTATATTTAGCAGTGTGTTAAAGGCTTAACACAATCCACTGTGTTAATATAACAAATATCATGTGTAACTTTTACACATTTCTGTGTTATTTGTATCATTGAAGGTGTAAGCTTTACACATTAATATGTTAATTTTATTGATATGGAAGACTCGCCTATCTTTTTAATATGTTAATTATGTTCCTGTTTACTTTCGAAATAATTTTTATATATATAAAGCTGTTTACAGGCCTTTTACGCCCTGAGAAATAATTTTTAATAAATATAATTTTTGAAATACTTTTATTTTGACATTTTCTAGAGGTTCTGCCTATCGTCGAGAATGCATTGAATATAGCCTGGAATGTTCTATTAAACGGCAGAATATATGTATTAAAAATTATAATTTCAAAATCAAACAGGAATATAATTAACAAAGTAGGTAAGGTTTCGTATCAATATAAAGAATTTTCTGAATTATCGTGTAATTATAAAATAAAAGACATTACTTATTACTTTTAATGATTTTATTAAAAAAATAAAATTCTGTTCAAATGAACAACAACCAAGTCTGGTAACAAAATATGTATGTATTAAAATTAACAGTATAATAGTACATATTCAATAATAAGGGACTAATAATGTTCTAGTAAATCATAAACAATGAAACAACAAACAAAGATGTATTTAGGCATTAGATAATAGGAGTTTACGAAAATTAACTGGTAGTGATCTGAACATATAATTTTCTTTCTCTAAAGTTACAAAAAAGTTAGATTATAGAGCAATCTAAAACGTCAGTCTAAACTCCTAATATTTTTAATAGTTATATTCTAATTAGTTTTAGCTTTATTACAATTATCAGTCATATTTGTTATAGTTAGGTTCTTGATTAAACCTCAATTTAAATTTAAATATTCTCCATTTGAACACAGTGTACGAGAGGTAACTGTATACAACACCGCTACATGACCAATATGGCGTAGTGACGTGTGCTGATATACTGCAGCTGCGCAGTTGTGGTCAACCAGTCAGGAGTAGGGATATAGAACATAATTAATTTGTGTGCGTGTTAAGTTTACACAAAATGGTGTACTTTTAACACACAACTGGTAAATATTACACAAATTCAGTATATTTTGTTATAATACTAGTAATTTTAACACATTTTGTGTAAAACGTGCAAAAAAGCCATAGTGTGTAAAACTATTAACACGAAATTTTTACACATCCTAAATTACACACTGGAAAATCTTGCTTACACAGCAACTTTTTTTACAGTGCATATAACCTTCAACCTCAAACTTTAAATACAAAACCCAAGCCATTAATTTCCAAACACATAAACCGATCACACCATAACTCCACAACACCACAACCAATAAACATCCTTTTAAGGGCTACATGATGTACAAAATCCGCTCGCGCAACCTCCTTGTGGTGTACATTGGGTAACTCTCATGCCTACGATCTCATTTCCTTGTTTCGGAAAAATACAACTGTTATTGTTTATAGGGTTATGGGGTTATGAAGTTATTGGTTTATGTGACTGAATATGTTTTGTTTATAGAGCATTAACATCACGTAATGTAAGGTAAATTTAAGTATTGAGTAACTTGTTTAATGGTTATGGGATTTTGATGTGAGAATTTTTTTATAGGGTATTGTTATGTTATTAAAATCTGACGTTCAAATATTTAGCATTTTCTTAACATATTTTATATCAATTTGCAAAAACAATTATGCGTTTTTGTTCCATTTAAGAGTGTGAAAATTGAAGATGCGAGTCGATCAGTCAATTTATTAACTATAAAATAAAAAAGATAAGTTGTCTTAGTTTTCAGGATATTTCAGAAACGATTCGACTTACCTTCAATGAGTTTTTAAGTAAGTTTCTTGAAAAATTACCCCACACTCTACTTTGAACATTTTACGTGATTCATCTCAAAAACGACCACTCTGTATAACAGTGAATGAAAGAAAACGTATCTAATGGACACACCTAACAGTTTCTCAGTCTGAAACGGTTGAAAAATTGCCACAATTACCATATCTTAATTGCGGTTATAAATTATATGCGACCAAAAACATTCCTTCCCACCCTAGAATGTTGGTAATTTTCCGTTGAATTAATCCTAAATCTGATAAATTACAATGTTAAACTTCAAGGATTAAAAAATCCCTGCCGTAAGGCGCAATTTCCAAAATTATGGCAATATTCATTCAATACAATACACTCAGAGAAATTCCATAGTTGATTTGCCTTTTTAAACAATTGGAGAATTTGAAAATACATCATCGCCATTTTTGTTTCAAATTTATATATTTATTTCCCATAAGATATAATTTAAACAACACAATTGATAAAGATGCAAATACATATACCATTTATTTCTAATTAATTTCAGCAGCTATTTAAATTATACAAAAATTTAAATAATAATACATTATACTCTAAGGGAGAGAAATGCGTTATTTTGGCAGAGGTGCAATTTTCACAATGCACCGAGGACAAAATAGCATCTCTCCCGAATGGTATATACTATTTTTTCAACGGTCTCATTAACTTAAAAACACATATTTTGTCATTATGAAGTAAGTAGCACCAGAATTATTGTATTCGGATTTGAGCATTTATTTAGTAGTCGGTGAGTTATTGTCATAACTACAAAATAAACAAACAAAAAGAATTGTCAAATTAAGGTGCTAGTTTGGTTTAGTTTAACGTTTGTTTAGCGCACAATGAATAATTGTGAGCCGGAAGAGATTGTGGAGGCTGCAAATATTGCAATAAGCAATTTGCTGCATACGAAGTCAAGATCCTTATACGATATAGCCTACAATCGGTTCAAAAAGTGGTGCACCGAGAAAAATGTTCAAGTATACAGCGAGAATGTTTTGTTGGCATACTTCAGTGAAAATGCAAAGAATTACAAGTCTTCCACATTATGGGCGCAATATTCTATGGTTAAGTCATGCTTGATAATTTACGACAACATAGATATAAGCAAATTCCGCAAGCTGATCGCATTTTTGAAAAGAACCGGTGACGGATATCAAGCGAAAAAATCGAAAATATTGACAAAGAGTGAAATCGACCATTTTCTATCAAGTGCAGATGACAAAGAATTCTTAATGATTAAGGTAAGATTACTGTTGTTGTTAGGTATTTCAATTATTAAGTATTTTGATTTTTTATAGGTTGGATTAATTTTGGAGATTGCCGGACCTTGTCGAACTGATGAATTGGTCAATTTAACTGTAGATGATATTGAGGATGTAGGCTCTTCCTTGATTGTAAAAATTCCAAACACTAAGACAAAGATTCCACGAATCTTTCTGGTTCCCGATGTGGGAAATATGCTTGAATTGTTTTGAAAATACCTGTCCCTTCGTCCTCCCCACGTCAAGTATAAGCGCCTTTTTTGTACTACAAAGCAGGAAAATATAGTTCGCAGCCAGTTGGCAAGAATACCATGGGAAAAATTCCGAGTGTAGTAGCTTCGTATTTAAAATTACCTGATGCTGCATGTTATACTGGTCACTGCTTACGAAGATCTTCAGCGACATTACTGGCAGATGCTGGTGTGGATATCACGACAATAAAGCGTCATGCTCGTTGGAAATCAACGAAAGTCGCTGAGGGTTATGTCGAGAACTCCATTGAAAATAAAACCAAAATTGCTAATCAGGTTTTAGTAGGTACCACTACTAGCGCAATCACAAAAACTCTAAATGTAAGCGAAAGTAATATTCCTTCTAATATTAATATTGAAAATTGTACAAATGTAACATTTAATTTAAATGTCAATAAATAATTTCAATGTTATCTTTTTTTTGCATGAAAAACGTTCTCCATAATGTAAACTCCCTTGGGAGCATTATACTCCCTTGGGAATAATCGACTACTTCTGTTTTAATTTTGATGTCATAGAAACTGATTTCTACGCCCGACCGTGGAAAAAATATTGTATTCTGAAAACATCAATGTATATTCTTTATATAAATTTCAAAACATTCTAAATTTCTAAGAAATAATCACGCAATATTATGAAGCAAAATTTTATATACATTTCTCTCTGTTTATATGGAAATATTCGACAACATTGTTGAACACGTTAGTGTACTATTGCAATTAATTATTGTTAATGTTAAGTACTAATTTGAAAATACGTCCATCAAACAAACATATTGATTAATGAAATGTTTATGATGATTTCGTTTTGTAGGTACAAACTTTGTGTCAATTTTTATTTAAACGACATGTATGAAATGGAACACTATACGTATTTGCTTAATAGTTGCAAATGCAGTAAATTATAATTAATTAGGCATCTTTTATTTTATATATTTTAATTTTGTTTATAAACAACTATTTTATATTGTCAATATCCCATGATTTACTTAATTATACCTCTTCTTTCGGCGTTTCAATGCGCGATGACTTTAGTTATTATTTGTTTGAAACTGGTAGATTATGTATTTCATTTTTATAGCAAATAAATATTTATTGCACATAAATATACAAATGAATAATAATGTGCATAACTGAAGTATTTGTATTTAATACGAAATTGATTTTGTTTTACAAAATAAAATTAGAGAACCAGGATACAAGCGCTTTCTTAAAATTCTTAGAAAATTTTCAAAAGATTCTTTTGAAAATTTGGATTAGGGGGTTTTCTGAGACGTACTTAATTTTGCTGTAGACTTTAGAGGGCGCTACGAAATGTACTCCTGGTTGATAAAAACTGGTTATAACTATTTTATCAGTGTGTCTGTGCGAAAGTTTTAATAGAAAAATATTATTCTCCTATCTATTTTTCATAAATAAGATATACTTGTTTTATGTCGATAAATTTAACCGTTTTCGATTTATTTCTTGTTTTTCTATTGGATGCAATAAAATAAAATAAAATAAAAGTTTATTGTTACTTACGTAAAAAATTAAAGATTATTTTTAATAATAATTTAATTACATTCAGGTGGCTACATTAAATTCTCAATATGACCTCCGTTTACATTAATTCACAATCCTATTCGTTTAATAAATGGTTGTCTAATATAAAATTGTGTTTCTTCATTTCTTAATAAATTACTAGTATTTAAAATTGTTTGCCACAGCTCATCCCGTGTATTAATAGGGTCACTGTAGACTTTTGATTTCAAAATACCCCAAATACTAAAATCCATGAGGTTTAAATTTGGGATTCGTGCGGGCCATGAAAACGTGCTGCCGCGACTTATCCACCGTTGGGGAGATTGTGCGTTAAGATAGTTTCGCATCTGTACAGAAAAATGGGCAAGGGCACCGTCTTGCATAAAAACATATTGTGTCTCACATTTAATGGTAAATCATCAATAAGTTTCTCAAAATCACGTTCTAAGAAATGTAATTAAGAACGGCCATTCAGATTATATGGCAATTCAACAGGGCTCAACACATGATTTCCAATAAAACCACACCAAATGTTTGTTTATCTTAAATTCATGTTGGAAATGACATTCTCTTAATACATGCGGGTTTTCATTATCCCAAACATGCTTATTTCTATTGAAAAGTTGAAAACGCCCTGACGAGTAAATGTGGTCGTCTATAAACTTAAAAAGTGTGGATCATCATTGTGCCGGTCTAAGAATCGAAGACAAAATTGTTCTCTATCTGGAAAATCTGCGGGTAATAAATTCTGCACTGGGCTAAAGTGATACGAGTACGGTTTTTCATTATGAAATAATCTATGAATAGATGATTTAGGTACCACTACAACCGCAGACATTCTTCGTAAACTTATTTCAGAATTTTCTGTTACACGAAGCAAAATATCCTCTTGTTCTGGAGTAACATTTGTTGGACGGGCAGCATCTCGTCTTTTAGGATGAAACGGACCAGTATCTCCTAACCGGTCATAAAGATTTTTAAATAATTTGTGAATTGGTTGTAATATCTGCGACACGCACGACATCCATTAAAATTTTCTTTTGGATAAATGCATACCATATCTCGCATTTCTTCGTTAGAAAATAAATTATGGCGAGGCATATTTCACACGATATTATTAATGTAAACAAAAAGTTAAAGGAATACACTATTTAACATAAGTTACTTGCCAATCAGCTAATTGTCAATAGTACAATTTGTTTTCAAATAACCAAAGCCTACTATGATAGTTTTACGTAAGTAACTACAAACTTTTATTTTATTTCATTGTATCCAATAGAAAAATAAGAAATAAATCAAAAACGATTAAATTTATCGACATAAAACAAGTATACCTTATTTGTGAAAAATAGATAGGAGAACAATATTTTTCTATTAAAACTTTCGTACACACACTGATAAAAAAGTTATAACCAGTTTTTTTCAACCAAGAGTACATTTCGTACCGCCCTCTAGCGTCTACAGCAAAATTAAGTACGGATTTATTTTTCTTGTCTCAGAAAACCACCTAATCAAAATTTTCAAAAGAATCTTTTGAAAATTTTCTAAGAATTTTAAGAATTTCGAATTAAAAATTTGAAATTTAACGCCCTGTAACTTTTTTATTAGCCACAAATGGACCACGGTAAGTGTGGCTTAATCGCATTATTTTGATGTAAGGAATGCGCTCTTGCTCTGTGTCCCATTAATTTCGGGACACCCTGTATTCCGGATGATTTTTTGTGGTGAAAGTAGCACTTTTCCGTAGTAATATGGTAAAGTGCACATGCGGGCAGCATTAAGCGAAAACATTTGCGCTATACATTTCTCAAGGTGCTTAACAGTACCGCTTGATGCAGCTTACACGGCTCAAAATTCTTGTCGTTTCCATAACTACGTGCAATTTTGTTTGTTAATATTTCTTAACATATCCTTTCAATTTTTCAATCAGTTCTGTTTGATTTATTTTTCATTTCTCTTCATCGTAAACTACTCCAAATGAATGACGAGTCTTTCAATGATGTTACGACATACAGTATGCGCCAAAAGTATGGAATAAATTCAATAAAAACGAAACAATTATTTTTTGGGAAAAATCCTCGAACAGGTCGATTTTTAATTTAAAAAATACATATTTTAGCGTAAAATGCGATTTTCAAATGTCATTTGTTTTCGAGTAATGACGTCATCGATTTTTTTTTAAAAGACAACACCATATTTTTTCCCTTCCTTTTTACATAGGAAAGTTTTCGAGTAAATGACGATTGAATGTTAGAAAACGTAAATCAATTAAAATAAAGCAAAAACGTTATCAAGTTTAGTTTTTCAAATTCCATAGTTCTTTTATGGATCACGTAGGTGAAAATCTTTGCAAAATGTCATTGTCACACCGACTTTCTAAGTATTGTAAGCGACATAGAAATTATTATTCAATTTAAAGTATTATGGCACATTTAACTGTTACTCAAAGAATTGAAATTTTAATTCTTATCGGATGCGGGAATATGACTAAAACTCAGCAGGAAGTTTGCGATTTATTTAATGAAAAATATCCAGATCGCCCTATTAGCCAATCAACAGTCAGTAAGGTAGAGTCTAAATTTAGAGAAACTGGCAATGCTGTAAATATTCCAAAACCTGGACGTCCAAGCATTAATGAAAATCAGAAACAGAACATTTTGATAAGTATGGTGGATAATCCTCATAATTCTTCACGATTGGTTGCATTAAACAATGACACTACTCAGAGCACAGTGCTACGTATCTTGCGGAAGGAAAAATATCATCCTTACAAAATTCAACTTCTGCAGGAACTCAATGAAGATAATCCCGATCGCCGCTTACACTTTTGCGAAATTCTAATGGATTTATGTCAAGGAAATAGAAATTTACACCGGCAAATACTTTTTCAGATGAGGCCACATTATGTCTGAATGGTACAATAAACCGTCAAACTTGCAGATATTGGAGTCGGGAAAATCCTCATTGGATGGCAGAGGCAAATACCCAACACCCTCAGAAATTAAATGTGTGGGCTGGAATAGTTGACGACAGAATAGTAGGGAGTTTATCCTTTGAAGGAACCCTTACAGGACAAAGATATTTAGAGTTTCTAGAAAATGACCTTGTTCCAACCCTTGCAGTAATTTTTCCTAACGATAATGACCCTGACATTCCTGACCATACCATATGGTTTCAGCAAGACGGTGCACCTCCGCACTATGCGCGCCCTGTACGAGATTTTTTGGACAACTGTTTTCCTGGGAGGTGGATCGGCAGACGCGGACCGATAGAATGGCCTGCAAGATCGCCAGATCTTACACCTCTTGACTATTTTTTATAGGGATACTTGAAGTCAAAAGTGTACATTAATAAACCACGTAATTTAGAAGAACTTCAAAATCGCATTCGGGACGAAATACGCAGAGTTACCCCAGAAATCATTCATAATGTGCAAGAAGAATTTCTTCACAGACTTGCGCATTGTCAAGAAGTTGGTGGATGGTAATTCGAACATTTAATTGAAGTATAAAATTTAATCAATTGTATTTTATTTTACATACCTCAGAATTGTTACTTTTTTATGGATAAAATTTACGTTTTCTAACTTTCTTCAATCGTCATTTACTCGAAAACTTTCCTATGTAAGAGAGCAAAATTTTAGTACTGTCTGATAGAGAATTAAACGATCTTTCAGAATCAAGGAAAAAAATATGGTGTTGCCATTTAAAAAAAAATCGATGACGTCATTACTCGAAAACAAATGACATTTGAAAATCGCATTTTACGTTAAAATATGTATTTTTTAAATTAAAAATCGACCGGTTCGAGGATTTTTCCCAAAAAATAATTGTTTCGTTTTTATTGAATTTATTGCATACTTTTGGCGCATACTGTATATACTGGAGGCCATTAACGATGCAAGTAACGCATCAATTCCTGTAAAATGAAGAATCCGCTATGAAAAAGAGTTTGTTGCCTTCGACTAATGGCGCATGGAGAAGAACACTTTATCTTTGAAAGAAGAGGTGTCTTCGAAGAACATCCTCAACCCGCTATTGTCTCAGCACTAAATTTACAAAATGTCACAAATTAATTTTAATGTTTTTCATTAACATATTCCATTAGTTTAAGTAACTACTTAATAATTACTTGTTAATGTTATAAACTGGCAATTAAAACAAACTGTTTCGCCTGATTAGAATTGTCATGATCGTAGGAAAAATATTGTACCTAACACGAGCGGGAAGCGTTTTTTTCAGTACTCGATTGATGGAAAAGTACCTCTTCTCGCACTTGTTAGGTAAATAATTATTGATTAATTCAAAACATTTGATTTCTTCAGTATTTTCATGAAGTGATACTTATTTTTAAGGTTCGTGTTGTGGTACAATTTCAACAAACATTTCATGCTGTTTGTTAGTACAGTAATATTTTCGAATTAATAAGAGATCAAAAGCAGACAATCATTACACTTTGATGTAAATAACTGAAGGTCAAAGACATCTTCATAAAAGTTTACAATAGCTGTGAATTACAATGAGGCTTTGCAAAAAATGTAGTTTTTTTCTGAACGGATTGGAACTTTAAAATTGTTTTTGTTTGTCTACTATTTCAAAGGTGATACATAATGGTATCTTAATGACTTACTAAGGAATTATTATTAGAAACTTATTATTCGATAACCGATTCTTCTTCAGTATTAGGATAGCAACAAAATAAAAATAGAGATGCTCATTTCGCTTGCAATTTTGTTTTCATGCTACGATGAGAACATTGTTGTACATGTGTTTCTTTATTTAATTGGCTGTCTTGTGTGTGAAGTTTTCAGTAAAGCAAAAAATTCAGTGGCGGAGCGTACGGGTAGATGAGGTAGATACTGTCTACCCAAAATATTGTATTACATTTTCCAGTTGTATTAGCAGCCAAACAAAACAGCATCGGATCGAACTAATTACATGACCGACTGATAGGATAATTTGAATAAATTACATTTTAATCGGTCAGTGTTCGCGCCGTTTAAGACGTCAGTACTTGAATCGAGGTGACTAGATCGCTATGGATTCGACCCCCGCAGCCGGTAGACCGCATATAAGCTGTATTTGTGGAGAGGATTGGCACCCTCTGCGGGTATGGTAGGGTGGAAGAATGTTGGCTTGGGTCACTATGATACCGGTTGACATTTGACTACCCCCCTAATGCAGAACGGAAGTAGTTCAAATCAGAAAATAAAGAATAATTAAAAAATTCAGCAATACTCATTAAAAAATATATTATTGCTTCTTGTACCACTTAACTTGATCAGTGGCGTGCAAACTTTGTAATTATTTGTTTCATTTTATAAAATTATTCTCACCATATTTCAGCAATTTAAACTCGGCGTTAATGGCTTACAAAATGGTTTCTAGAATTTAGAAAATGTTGGAACTTTTAGAGAATTCTTCTAGCTTCAATAAAGAAATCATCAAAAACCTCTCATGGAAGTATAGTGAAACATTTTTTTTATTTACTATTTTTTGTATTCTTATTGAAAATCTATATCGTTAAATAATTTTTACTTTATTATTTCCCAAGAAGAAATCTATGTATTGTACATTTTAATAACAAACAAACTCTATTATCATACAAAATTCACCTTCAACTAAACATGAAACTTTTATTTGGCAGTAGTAAATTTTTTAGGTAAACAGAAATAACGATAAAATTTACACATTTTTCAATTATTGAGAAATTTCTGAAGTAGATGTGGCAACTCTGTGTATAGTTTTACCAGGTCATTCAATTGTCTATAATTTTTAGACGGAGTATAAGAATGATGATTTTCTTTGATTGATTGATATGTCAATTTTTAAACAGTTAAATATTTTTATAGCCGGTCGCTGTACCACAAGAAAACATAATCTTATAGCGTTAGGCTATGCACTAAAAATCATTAATTAACGAGTAAATTTTCAAGAAATTTGTCCCTTAACATCCTGTGTTTTACCTAAATGTATTGCAAAAGAGCATAAAAAAAAGAAATGAGAAGCGTCCTTGTCATCAAAGATAATTTAAGATTAGTTTTCCTGACATTGGTTAGATTCCATTCGGTAAATATATTAACTACGTGATTAAATCATTTTAAATCCATATAAGTATCAGTAACGACCTATAGAATTATCATAAAGTAAACTATGAATTAAATCTATATTTTTCCGTGTTTTCTTACGTACAAGAGCAACCATGACCTCACCGAACGATGAAAATGATACTACATAAAACATTTACGATGCAAGGATGACGATGAGGTCCCTGGTAGTTTTCCAGAGGAAACAGTGAAGAAAATTATTGTTTTGCTGCATCGCGAAGGTAAAAACATTAATTAGAAAACGATTAGATTAAAAATGTATATAACCATTTATTTCATAGTGCGTCAGTGACGTCTTACGAGCTCTGTCGTTCTAGAAAAATAAGATTGATGGATGAGCGATCATTGCTTTTTCTGTCGTACAACGAAGAATGAGAAGCATACAATTACAGTACAATACACTAGGTTAAAACACTTATTTTTTGTCATAAAATACGTGAGTGCAGGAACGTGTAAATATTACTCTTGCGTGTATCTTAAGTTTTTCGCCATTTGACCAAAACATTTAAAATTTGTTTCACTTCGATATGTTTTTTTAGGCATAGGCAATGCAGAAATTTATAACAGGATAATTTTGGGACACCCTGTATATTGTTACTGAATAAAATATAAAGTTCTACTTTTCTATCATTCAGGATCCCACTTGTAGTCTATTTTAAAAACTTTTTTTCTTGTTCTAGTTTGTACGCCATAATATTTGCCTTAAAATATAATGAGAAATTTACATTTTCCAATAACTAATGTTAGTGGATTTGGGCAAAAGTAAAACCACAATATTTAAGTTTTCATACTGTCAAACTTGATGTACGTGTTCCTTACTTTTGACATTCCAAAGTACTGAATTATGAATTGAAAGATGAGAATTATAAACTTTCTCCTAGCTTTTTCTTGACGCTTAAATTTAGTTTTTTACATTAATTGTCGTTTAGTCTAAAAACTCATTCATAATTTTGCACCAACATCTAGTCTATCTAATATGTAGAACCTTGTCTTAATATCGGTTCGCATATTTTACAAAATATTAGGTATGATAGTCACAGTTCAAGTGTTTGTTTGTACTTCATCGTGTGATATTCAAATTGTTTTTATTATTAAGTATTAAAAAATCGATAATATTAGTACGTAATTATGTTTGCCAGTGGTATATAATCACTATTATATCTATATGTTATTATTTTGCACTTTGAAGTTCAAACTAAAAAATAACTAATTCTAGCAATATTCTGTGAAATACACATATTTACTTTTTGCAGCAAAAAAAGTAAAAAAAGTTGCAGTAATGGTCCAATACAAACCGCCTGGCCGATTTGGCCACATTTTCCTGTTGATTGGTGTACAGGGTGTCCCGAAATTTAAGGGCAATATTTCTTCAGGATGTTCCATGTTTATATGAAGAAAATGTAATATTTTTGACTTAGAACACCTCTAATTTCAGGACACCATTTAGAGCAATTATATACGTAATTTATGTCCAACGATGTGTTTACACGTGCATATATTTGGGATATTCCAAGCGAATTACTTTTGATTATTTGAAATTTATTTGACGTATCCTTAAGGCTATTGAAATTACCTGCATTCCAGGTTGATGTCTTACCTTGAAATAATATATAATCATCCTTTTTTTCAATACTTAATATACTTGTTATTTTCATCAGGATTAAATAGCCGAATACCTCTTTATAGGGAATATAAAATAGCCATGTTTATTTTTGTTTTTTTTTCCTGACAAATTATAAGACATACTTGAATTTAATTATGAAGTTGTTAAATAAACATTGTTGCCAACTTAGCTAATTGGATAATTGATCTCTCTAAAAGCAAGTACCACCCATATGAAATATACAGTGTTTCTAAAAAACTGTGAGACTAATAGAACATTAAAAAATAATAATATTTTTCTATGAGTTTATATCTTATCTCTTGTTTTCAAGATAAAAGACGTTAATATTTTCAAAACTAATTTTGCAGATATCTTCAAAAATAATGAACATTCATATCTTAAAATTTGGTAGGATATGTTTTGAAAAGCTCCAAATAGTTTAATGAGATTTAATTAGATTTTAATTTAGGGCCTTGCTGAAATATTTTGGGGATTTAAACTTTTTTGAATTTAGAATTTTGGGATTTTTTGTATGGTTTCTCTATGCACTTTTTGGTTCGTTAAATCATTACCTCTACAATATTTCTAGTTTGCTGCATAACAAACGCCATGTATAATTTATTTGGTAAGTTATCGATCCAGACTAATTGGTATCTTTCAAAATATGTATCAAATTTGAATACGATACGTAGAATACTTTATTTAAAAATATATTTGGAATTCCATATTATTAAAACAAAATACCATAAACCCACAGTCTTCTTTCTTATTTTTAAATGTTCTGTTGATCCCAAAATGATACGTTATTCTCTATATGGGAGGTCAATCGTGGTACAAGGTTTACTTTACTAATTATTATTTCTAGAGTAAAATTTTATGGAAAATCATAATACTTGCGTTGTTGCATGTGACTAAAACTATATGAAAACATTAATTATTATCAGTTAGAACATAATAACTGACGCTTTCATTATTAAAATCTGTTCAGTTTTTTTTCGACGTGCATTTAAATTGCATGCATTCATTCTGTACCGCAAAATTGAATTTGCTCTTGAAAATGATGTCGAAATACTTGTAAATTCCAATACGATATTGTTAATATCCAAAACATTACTTAAAACTGTAGTATACAACTTCATTAATTGTTGTCCGATTTAGTTTAAACTTATCTCAAAAATAGAATTCGTCATTTTCAATTTACAACCAAGAGTTTACTTGCCTGTAAAATGTAGTTTAACAACTTAAAAAATACGAACGATAATATATACATTTTTAAATTTTATCGATAAAATTATGGTAACATTTGTTATTTTAACTTCAATATATTTGTAGAATTTCTCAAACCACTTTCTTTATTTTTCAGGTATGTCGCCACATTGTATAGAAGAGGGTAATATGAATTTCTCTGTTCAACTGAAAGTAAGTAAAGAAGAAGAAGAAGATAAATCTTAAAATACCTGCAATTAACGATTGTATAAATAGAAAGACAACAAAAGTTTCATCGCCTTTCATTGCCAAACTACTACGTTACTATAACGAATGAGAATATCATGTTGCTTTATCTGTTATACTCACTGTAAAATCAATTATTATCATAAAAAAAATCGCTATACATATTTTCAACATAATAATAATAATAATAATAATAATAATAATAATAATAATAATAATAATAATAATAATAATAATAATAATAATAATAATAATAATAATAATAATAATAATAATAATAATAATAATAATAATAATAATAATAATAATAATAATAATAATAATAATAATAATAATAATAATAATAATAATAATAATAATAATAATAATAATAATAATAATAATAATAATAATAATAATAATAATAATAATAATAATAATAATAATAATAATAATAATAATAATAATAATAATAATAATAATAATAATAATAATAATAATAATAATAATAATAATAATAATAATAATAATAATAATAATAATAATAATAATAATAATAATAATAATAATAATAATAATAATAATAATAATAATAATAATAATAATAATAATAATAATAATAATAATAATAATAATAATAATAATAATAATAATAATAATAATAATAATAATAATAATAATAATAATAATAATAATAATAATAATAATAATAATAATAATAATAATAATAATAATAATAATAATAATAATAATAATAATAATAATAATAATAATAATAATATTTATTAATCCTTTAAGACATATAAAATGCATAGGATAAGTCACAAACAAAAGACAAAATACATACAAATACTTTAAAAGTCATTGTCATTGATAAATTCATCAATACTATAATAACATTTGCTGAGTAGCCTAGCCATAATAGATTTTTTGAATGATGCATTGTCAAGGGATTTAAATTTATTTGGTAATACATTGAATAGCTTAGATCCCAAGTACTTGGGAGACATTTCGTATTTACTTGAATTATGTTTCGGAATACACAACAAATCACTATTGCGTGTTGAATAGTTATGAAAATGAGAATTTTTAATTAAAGAAGAAATATTTTCTTTGATATATAATAGGGTTTTATAAATATAAATGCAGGGTAGTGTCAGTATTTTATTGTTAATGAAAACTATCTTACACGATTCCCGGGGATTAATTCCAAATATGTTTCTAAGTATCTGTTTTTGAGTTACAAAGATCTTCCCACTAGTAGCACTACCAGCACTACCCCACAAAATTATATTGTAGGAGAGGTGGCTATAGACTAAGCTGTAATAAATGTTTAATAATGCACATAAGGGCATAGTTTTTCTTATTCGAGATATTGCATACAGTGATTTGTTGAGTGTTTTGTTGAGCATATCGATATGTATAGACCAATTCAATTGGTAATCAAGATAGACACCCAAGAACTTGGTATTATCATTAGATTCAACAACAGAATTATTAATATTAAGGTGTAGTTTGACCTGCGAATTACACGAAGATCGAAAATAAACTATTACAGTTTTATCAACATTTAAAATAAGTGAGTTAGCTTCACACCAGTTAACAAAAGATCGTATAAAACCCTGAAAAACCACTACGAGTTCCTCAGGGGTCGCGCCGACACCACAAGAGACGTGTCATCGGCAAACATCGTAAGATGAGGTGCGTTAATAAAGCTCGGTAAGTCGTTGACAAATAACAAAAAAATTAATGGTCCCAGCACCGATCCCCGAGGCACTCCAATATCCATATTACGACAATGCGAAGTAGTATTGAGAACTCTAGCATACATAGTTCTGTCAGATAGATAATGAACTAACCAATTCAAAAATATTCCTCTAAATCCAATACTATATAACTTATCTTTGATAAAGGAGATACGAAGACTGTCGAATGCTCGTGACAAATCAAAAAAAAAGACCAGCTACATGCTTACCACTATCAAGCAAACTGTAGATACTCTCAGTGAAACTGCAAGCTGCTGACTGAGTAGATCTACCCCGTCTAAAACCGTGTTGGCAATTTGTCATAATTTTGTATTTATCAATAAAATCAAACATTCTGTTAAAGACTACTCTTTCTAATACTTTAGAGAAAACACTTAACATTGAGATAGGTCTATAATTTGCTATATCTTCAGGATAATTTTTTTTGAAAACAGGTAATACTAAGGCCTTTTTAAGAGCACTAGGAAAACGGCAACTGATTATGGATAAATTAATAAAATAAGCAATGTGCTGGACTAAATGAGTTGACATTGTTTTAATTAACTTGACAGACAAGCAATCAATACCAGCATTATTTTTGTTTTTTAAATTATTAATAATGTTCAGTACCTCATCTGAATCTACGGGGTAAAAGAAAAATGTAGTGTTAATGATTTTCGAAGACGTGCAAATCATAGACCCCAAGATGCCAAAATGAGCAAGCAGTTTTTTTTCAGTGATAGTGGCAAAATAGTCTATAAAAACACCGGCAAGTTGCTTGGGATCCGAACAACGATTGCCCTCTAAATTTAGAGAAATATTCTTTTTCAAGTCTTTTCTACCAGTTTCTTTATTTACAAGATTCCACACTACGTTATGTAATCATCGTCATATCCATTATGTAATATTATTTGGTAGGAGCATTTCTAAATTTTGAAGTGAATTATAAGTGTCACTTAATTATTATTATTGAAAGCTTACTTTTAATATTATATTAAATAAATTTGTGCAATTTTAAAAGAATAAAATATTTACATATCATTTTTTTGTTTATATCAATGTTCATAATGAAATTGTTTCAAAAGTACAATTGTGCAGTGTTTACATTTATTATTTTTTCTATGTTCATGCAAAAAACATAACTTTATTGAACTATATTTAGTGGAAAAAGTGGTTCTTTATTGCACTAGTGCAATAAAATGTTTATTGCATTCATCTGTCATTCTACTACAGCGTGTTGTCATCATGACAAATACAAACGTTCAAATCGATGTCATATTTTCCTACACTTAGTGTCATCTAAATAAAACATTTTTTAGTTTCTGCATGAACGTAGAAAAAATATTGTATGCAACTCGTACAAAAAGTGCTTATTGCACTCGACGTGTTATCCTACTCGGCCTGACGGACAATTTCACATCGCGTGCAATAAACACTTACTTTTTGTACTTGTTGCATAAACAACTATTTGGCATCAGTAAATATTATTTTAATGAGTAGCTAGTGGCCACTAGATGTAGACACTTATATTTCGCGCATTCTTGTCTATCCGTCGGTTATGGCACAGGTGAACATCAGCCAACACCTAGCTATCAGGTAACAAGCTCAAAACCGGTAAATGTCTGGTGTCACGGTTCTTGACAGCTTAACTGTGGAGCAACCCAGTATTTGCATAGTCACGTTTAGCTTTAGTGGGATGGTCATCTCACTAATTAGAAAAACGTAATTTATGCTATACTAAAGAACAATAATATTTTGCAATGATAAGTTTTTCTTTAAATTAAAAGTTATAAATTGTTAATTTAATTTATACGAATAATCAAGTGAATGTTAGAATTGATTAGTCTAACAAAATAATTTTTTAAAATAATAAAATATTGCCTTGCTGTGAGTCTTGATTTTTTGAACAAAATATATTTATATGTTTTATTTTATTTTCTTCTAACTAAAACTAAATAAAATGGTCAGATTGACTTACTGCTTCTGTATTTAGAAATCAACAGAATTAATCAATTGGCTGAAACATATTTTAGCGTAAAATGCGATTTTCAAATGTCATTTGTATTCGAGTAATGACGTCATCGATTTTTTTTTAAATGGCAACACCATATTTGTTTCCTTGATTCTGAAAGATCGTTTAATTCTCTATCAGACAGTACTAAAATTTTGCCCTCTTACATAGGAAAGTTTTCGAGTAAATGACGATTGAATGTTAGAAAACGTAAATTTTATCCATAAAAAAGTAACAATTCTGAGGTATGTAAAATAAAATACAATTGATTAAATTTTATACTTAAATTAAATGTTCGAATTGCCATCCACCAACTTCTTGACAATGCGCAAGTCTGTGAAGAAATTCTTCTTGCACATTATGAATGATTTCTGGGGTAACTCTGCATATTTCGTCCCGAATGCGATTTTGAAGTTCTTTTAAATTACGTGGTTTATTAATGTACACTTTTGACTTCAAGTATCCCCATAAAAAAATAGTCAAGAGGTGTAAGATCTGGCGATCTGTAATTCGAAAAACTAATCTTGATAACGGTTTTGCTTTATTTTAATTGATTTACGTTTTCTAACATTCAATCGTCATTTACTCGAAAACTTTCCTATGTAAGAGGGCAAAATTTTAGTACTGTCTGATAGAGAATTAAACGATCTTTCAGAATCAATGAAAAAAATATGGTGTTGTCATTTAAAAAAAAATCGATGACGTCATTACTCGAAAACAAATGACATTTGAAAATCGCATTTTACGCTAAAATATGTATTTTTTAAATTAAAAATCGACCTGTTCGAGGATTTTTCCCAAAAAATAATTGTTTCGTTTTTATTGAATTTATTCCATACTTTTGGCGCATACTGTATATTTTGTTGTCCATATATGACTAAATAATTTGGTTAATGGAATCAAAATTTCTTTGACTTGAGCAACTATTTTTCTCTGTGTGTGCAATCACGTGGCTTAAAAATAGCATTAGGTACCTACTAATGATTATTTTCATCATGGTGTAGGTATATATCAACCCTATCTCAATACACTACAAAATACAAAATATTATGAACAATGTGGACAAATATGCATACTCCAAATGAAGTCCTTGAATTTCTATTTTAGAACCTTTTAATATTATTAGTTTTTTTTAAAAAACATTTAAAGTCAGGTGGGTTATATTTGCGAAAAAACGTTAGGTTTTTATTAATAAAAAAAATAAAGATAAAAAACGAAATGCAATTATAAACACGAAACAGACATGCCATATTTATTTTCCATAAATAGAGTTAATGCCGAAAAAAAAGGTTACCTATATTATAATTTTTCGGCATGTCGCATGGACGTTGTTGAAAATAAATATTAAATAATAATCACCTATATTGACGTTTACTTACGTCATGCTTGTATTGAGCTATTGTAGAGTTGTAAGTACATAAAAAGCGTCTAAGTTAAAAACCATAATTAAACTCATTGCTAATTGTTATTATTCGGCATACAAACTTATTCGGTACGGACAAAATTGACAGAATCATACGAAAAACATTTTTTTTTTTTACCTTTTAGACTTTGACGTTTGTACGTTTACTAATCCGGTTAGCTGCAGTATTTTGTATTCGTTCTTTCCTTGCACACTGCCAAATTACATTTTCACTCCTTGCAGATTCATCATAATTATCCACTGATATATCCGACATAAAATACTTTATTTAATTACTATAACACGTTTAAAATTAGTCACTTAGCTGATTTAAAGTAACAGTAAGTTCTAGGTTATGCCATACTGCATTGCTAATTGCATACCCTCCATGCTCCAAACCATCCAGAATGCGAAGTTAGTTATAATCTAAGGGTCATTTTTACAGAACACTGTAAACATCTTGGGATGTTTACTAATTATTTTATGCAAACATCGTCGATTACTGTTAATATTGTTGCTATTATTAGAATTAACAGAATTTAATTACACAACAACACATGAAGTTTAAAAATTTATCGGCGTGAGTGCACCTTGTGTTAATGACAGATGTCGTCTGTAGATGTCAAATAACGTAAATATACGGTTACGGTACTCTGATTAGTTTGAAATAATTTTTCTGTACTTGATTTTCGCAAATTTAATTTTTCGCGTATTTTATGTGTATTTACAAACATGTCGTATTCATATGCCTAGATGACAGATAAGGTGCTAATTTATGGGAGTGTGACAAGTGCATAATATCGTGCGGTAGCCTCAAAGACGTTTCCTGAGTATACAAAATATTTTGCTAAATACTTTTTGAACCACATCGAACAACTGTTTTATGCCGTGGCGGTAAACGTGTGGTAGTGTTTTTATGTATTTGTGTACATTTACGTGTATTTTGTTGTTATCCTTTGTGCTTTTTCCCGACGTAAGTAATCGACATGGTCAAGACCGCCAAACCAAGTAAGTACCCAAAAAGAACGATCGAGGGAAGGAGAGGTCCGCAGGAAGTACAAAAATCTTTAATTTAAACAAAGTAAGAACACAGAAGATGATTCAACATTCTTAATATCTCTCCAAGTATCAATTCTAGAAATAAATATTAATAAGGTAGGTGCTGCCTCTCTATGCTACCATACCGTATTTCTCATTAAATCATTAAATAATAATCTATATTTTGTAAAGATTTTTTTTCTTTCAAAGCGGCTTAAATTGATGCACGTGTTAATGGATCTGTCACTATATTTGACACCTTTGACTGGCAGAATATACTTAACTTCGCGGCTGACAGAAGGTCAGTGACGGCGATAAATTGGAATTTAATATAGTTTTGAAAATAATATTTTTTGGCTTTATAAATAAGTTTGGAATTTTTTTGTAGGGCGATTCCATTAATTCTTATTTTCCCTATCACCTCTTAAAATATTTGTACTAAGTCATAGTTAACCCTGTATACAGAAAGAGTAGAGAAGGAAATGGGAAAAATAATGGAAAACATGGAAATACTTAATGAAGTAGACTTGTGGCTACTTATAAAGGAAATAATAGCAACAACAGCAGAGAAAATATGCGGAACAAAAGCAGTAGATAAAAACAGGAAATAATCTAGGTGGTGGAATGAGGAAATAAATCAGAAAAAACAAAAAGAACAAGTGGCATAGTTGTCTGAGAAATACATATATGGCATACAAGGAACAAAGAATAAAAGTTAAACTGTCAAAAGAAAGATCTGGAAGATAAAGAACAAGACAGCCACAGCAACCAGAAGCTATTTTATAAAGTACCAAAACACTAAGAAAAGGAGAAGCAAAGATAACCTAATAACTAAGGATGGGAAAGTAGTGGAAGGTGATGTGGGTATAATGGCACGATGGAAAGAGTATTTCGAGGAACTACTGAACATAGAACAAAGAATAGTGGAAGCAGAGGTAGATGAAGGGGAAAATACAGAGCAAGACATAGAAAGGGACGATCAAGATGAATTTAACATAGAAGAAGTAAAAAAGTTGAAAAGAGGAAAGGCAGCAGGATATGATGGTATATATACCGAAATGTTGACGAATTTTGGGAGCAATGGCAGGGAAATTCTGACGACCCTATTTAACAAAGCCTGGAAAGAGTGCTGTATATCCAAGGATTAGGAAATGGGCATAATAGTACCAATACATAAAAAGAGTAACAACAGAGACGGCAATAATTACAGGGGAATAACATTGCTGAGTATAACGGCCAATGTATACGAAAGATTGCTAGACAGAAAATTGAAAAAGATCACAGATACACAAATGGAAGAATGGCAGAGCGGCTTTAGAAAAGGAAGAGGGATACAAGACCACATATTTCCAATAAAGCAGATGATAGAAAAGAACTTGAATAAAAGTATATACGTAGCTTTCATAGACCTAGAACAGACATTTGACAGTGTATCAAGAAAAATGATATGGAAGAGTTTGGAAATAAGACGAGTTAAAAGCCAGCTAATTAGAAATATAACCAGTATATATAGACACACAAGAAATATAGTTAAAACTAATAACATAGAGTCGGAGCATTTTGAGACCAAAGAAGGACTGAAGCAGAGTGTGGTGCTAAGCCCAACACTCTTCAACATAATATTGGACGATAAAGAAGTCAAACAAGAATTGAAGTAATTGTACGTAGGGTATACGTATCGGAATGCGACGACTTTATGATATATGCTAAAAATGAGAAAGAACTACAGTACAACTTAGAAACGTAGAATACAGCACTCAAACACATAAATCTAAGAATTAACATAGCCAAGACAAAGATAATGGTGATATGAAAGACTGATTTGCAGACAACAGTAAAGCTCGACGACCAAAAGATAGAACAGCCAGACAGCTTCAAGTACTTGAGAGTAAAGATACACAAAGATGGCGGAAATAAATAGCAGAATTGAAAATGCAACAAAACAATATTAGGCACAAAATAACACATTCATAAGGAAAAAAGAAATAACAAGGAAGACAAAACTAACAGTATATAAGACAATATTTAAACCAATTTTATTGTACGAATGCGAGAGTTGGACACTAACAAAGCAACAGGAAAATAAATAGCCGTAGGAACTAAATACTTAAGAGGCGTCAAGGGAATAACAATGAGGGGCAAAATACGAAATGAAGACATAAGGAAAGAGTTACAAGTAGAACTAGTACTTGTGAGCATAGAACGTCAACAACTGAAATCGTTTGGACATCTGGTGAGAAGGTGAGAATGAAAGAAGGAAGGCAGGCGAAAAGTGTATGGTATATCATACATGCTATGCGTGTCAATAGTAGAAAAAAATAGCCAGTCTGTGTTGCGTTAAATATTAATAACTGTACCTTTCACCAGCCGTAATTTTAGTAAATAAATAGTCGTTTTCTGACCGAATATCCCTCTGACATTGACAAATGCCTCATAATTTTCTATAATTTCTCAAGCACGTTGCTTGGTTACCAATTGACATAAAATGATCATGTACATTGTCAGTCAACTTCAAAAGTTTAATTTTTATCCCAACCGACCCTAGTCGGTTAGAGTTGCTAATTAACAGAAAAACATGTATGTTATAATTGCAGCTTTCACGACTTTAGAATTGGATACCAGTTATTTTTTTATCAGAAATCGTGAATGTATAATTATTTTTATGTCACATTCAATATCGATATTTTGTAGTTTTGTAAAACTAAATGCCATATCGTTTTGTACGATAATTCGTAAAATATACCACGATAAAGCAACCACCATGCTTAAAATGTTTTAAAGCATCAATATTGTAGATTATGCTCTGTAATGGGAAATGAATTTAATGTTTAATAACGATATAATTTTTGGCTTTATGGACAATGCCAATGCTGCTACATTTGGTTATTTTAAATGTGATGGATAATGAAAATCGTAATTGTATTTTTCCTCATTATAAAGCTCCTAATAGATTATTTAATTCTTGTGAAATATATTTAATATATAAATTTATAGCTAGGAATTATATTTGATCTTCTTAAATGTCACGAAAATCCAACTTACCAATCGTTTTAAGCATAGAATCATCAAGTCACCTTTTAACATCATAAATGCTAGAATTTCCTAAGTTGAAGGTTCTAGCTTTCAATAACACATCTATATTAAGTAACTTTAACTTTAACGGCGTTTACAATTTCTAGTTTTCAAATTATAACGACATTCCTGCATGTTGCGCCGTATATTTGCACTTCTTAATATTCAAGAATATCATAGTTTTTGTATTAATATTTTCTGTAATATTAATCTACGCATGAATTTGTCGTTTACATTGAATAGTTTTGTAGGGTTTCCAGTCTAACCTACTATTGGTATCTCCTGCTGAAGCACCGTCCAGAATTGTTGGCAGTGGTCGTAACTTATGAATTATTGAATTTTTGGAAAGGATATAATTTTTTTTAGAAACATGGGGCATACGGTATCCCTAAACGATTTGGGAGTTACTTTGATATTAAAAAAATGTCGTTGATGATATTTGTACAACTTTTCATGGTATTATATTTAATTATATACATATGTTTTATAATAGTATGCCTTTATACTCGGGGGATTAATTTGTGCCTGATTTTGTGTAGATAAACATATGTCCGTAAATGCTTCATTACTATAATACAGGGTGTTAAAGTTTCAATAATTTTTATGTGTTTTTTTTTTGTATTTCTCGCAGTTTGTGAGATATTTATCTCAAATTTGGAACACAGTTTAACTTAGATTACCTGCATCATTGGTCCTGCCTAATAGTTGCCCTGCTATACAGGGTGATACCAGTGAAGTCGGGCTACCTTTCAGCCCCCAATCAATTTATTTTGACCTTCGGTTTTCAAAAACTATTTCTGCCTACAGATAATTATTATATGAGTTAAATATTACCTTTTTATTTAGTTATTGGTACAGGACCAGTGCCGTACCGGAAGAAAGTTTAGGGAGCTCAAATTTGTTGGCTGTATCTGTTGAAAAATATTAAATTCGTTTTTTCTAATATAGATTTTACTTGAGGTTTTCCATTTAAAATTTGTTATAAAAAATATAAATACCTTGTACACATTTTTCTTTCTCAATGAATAAAGTTACCCAGGATATAGAAATTTATAATAAGTAATTTGCAGTTATTCTAGACACCATTACCAATTTATAATAAACAAGTCACTAATAAATGTGTAATTGCTAAAAATAAAGGTAAATAGGTAGTTTTATTTCCAATCTCGAAATTTTCCAGCACCTTTGACTTTTTCATGCATCATTTAATATTCGCATATTTTAATGCAGAAATAATAAATAAGCAGATTATTTAGAATATATTAAAGATCATTAACGCATGTTTTAATGATTTCTCGAAACTGAAAAATATGTTGTTACAGTTATTAAAAACGCATATTTAGTAATTAGCATAATTGCAAAATGAGTTAATGAAAGTTAATCATTTTTAACGAAAACTTTGCAAATATTATATTCTTAAAACATACAGCGCAGGTGCATGTAGGGAGTCCCAAAATTTGAAAGTTGCACACAGGCGGAGTTACAGGCCTTCAAAATGGGGCCAAATATTCCGAAAAAAAATTAATATCTTTGAATTACTTTAATAGCCAAATTTGGTACACAAATTTATTATTGGTTTTTTTTACTACCAGTTCAAGTAAATTGAAACACTACAAGGTGTTCATTGAGGGTGAGTCACCTCTCAACTTATAACAAACTTTTTTACATTTATCGAATTTAAAAAGAATGATAATATCCCGCGCAGAAGTTAATTTTAAAATTTTGTTTTAATCTTGTTCAATTTTAAAAAACTCTATGGTTTTCAAGCAAAAACCATTAATTAAAACAAGATTTTAATAGTATTCTGCGAAACATAAAAGTAGTAGAAAACGATGTACAGCAGATTCAAAGATAACGTTTAATTGACCACCTAGTTTTATTGTAGACGCTACCACATCACTAGTGTATTTTGATTTTTCATTTAGAAATCCATTTGAAACCCATTCTTGTAGTTTTATTTTTTTATTAATTTTTATATTTGTAGCAGTAGACTATTACATATATAATTTTAATAGTTCAAGTGGAAAGATAATAACAGTAAACATCATACTTAATATATAAAAATTGTCTGACAAATTTATCGGAATTGTTGTTTACAGACAATTAAAAGATTATTTAGTAATCTGCATTAATTAAAACAAATTAATATTTGCAGAATATTAAATATTTATCTGGTAATTTTAGATGTCAACAATATTGAAAAGCAATTCAGCTAATTCACACAAATTTTCCTACAATTTTTATCAATGTCTGTGTTTCAAATACATGCATAATAAAAAACACCTGGGACAAACAAGGATGGGTTCAATAAATATCTAAAAATGGCCCTATTTGATCTATAGTGATTTTAGAAGTTCTACGTGACCTAGGTAATTAGTTGCTGCCAGTAACAGAATTAGCGTGCATATCCTGCCCTTATTGTTCTCGGTCTAGGTTTTGTGGAGACAAACCCGCTAATATACCCCTGGGCACGCCCATAGATTAATTTCGGTTCCCATAGTTGGCACTATGGTTGTACGGTTTGAAATGCTTTTCGGATTTCGGTTAAATACCTTTACAAAAAAATAAAGAAGATGCGGAAATTAATAATAAAAAAAATGTATGAATATTGTGGTATAATTCAGCCCTGAATGGAGCATTAATCAGCAAAGTAATTAGTTTCACACTATATTATTGACATCCAATAAAAAATGTATATTTAAAAGAAAAATGGTTCACATGGGCTCCATAAAAAGGTGCGGTACATCATTATTCCAAAATTTACAAATATGAGTTTCTTAAGTGGAGGTCAAAAATCCAGGAGCCAAAAATAAGGGTTTCTTGTTATATAATAATTAACTTAACTAATTTAACCCGATTTGGTGTGTATCTTAAGTATGATAGCATGTATGAAACAAAAAATTACCAACTTTAGAAACTTAGCAGTGACGGAGGTGTAGGTCTCAACGATTATTATTTGCCAAATAATATATATCACCCTGTATAATAAAATAGGTCATCATATGCACCATTGCATTATTTTTATTTTTTGCTTCTTTACCTTTTTTTATATTCCAAATCGATCAACAAATTTGACTTATTTGATCAAGTATATTTTTACTCATCACATTAGTTAAAATAATAACAAAATAATGAATTAATAATGGAATTACTTTACTATGACTTTATAACAAATGTTGGAAATGTCCACCTTCAGACAAAATAAATCTTCTTGAAATTGCAGCTCGAATACGTGCAAATCTTCAGGGGAAGCTGGAGTCAATAGGGCTCATATCGGGTGATCTGGTTGGGTATCCAGTACCATTTCCATCTGCAAGGCCATAAATGTAACCCATATTGACCATTTCAGCATTTGAATATGCATAAACCATACATTAAAACAATCTTTTTAAAACACACATATTACTGACAATTGAAAATTAACAATTTATTAATAGCTTCCTAGCAAGTGCAAATGGGTCAATATGTAAAACAAAAACGCATCCATCCGTTTATCTGTGAACTCTCGTGATCCTCATGTAATATCATATAACCAACCAACTCATTTGAGATAAAAAGTATATCTGTCTCTGATAAATGTCAACAACCTTGTTATTTAATATTACGCGAACATGCAAGATGCGTGTTTATTCCAATTGTTTAATAATACATTATAAAGGACACACAATATTGGTGCGGATTTGCGGAAAATGCATACGGTATTTTAGTTTTTTGACTGAGAAGGCTTTGAAAACAAACAAGTTTGACATTTAACTTTATTAGAAGCGTGTTAACATAAATCAAAAATGGTTCGTTACTCAAATGAGGACAAATACAATTTAATAAACTGTTTTAATCTAACAAATGAAAATGCATATTCAGAGGGGATCTCTGTTTTCAATTGTAGATATCTATAGTTTTAATGTAGATGATTTGTGTTAACAAGCTTCTAATAATGTTAAATGACACACTTGTTTGTTTTCAAAGCCTTCTCAGTTAGAAAACTTGATATTTTGAAAATTTTATAGTCCGCAAATCTACACAACAAATAATAAGTAAATTATATATTTTAGCAATGTATTTTCAGTCCTCTTTCCGTTTTTGAAATAAAATTCCTTATAAAAACAAAAATGGTCATATAACAAAAACTAAAAACATTATTACACTTACTTTTATGCCATCCAATAAAACTGCCTATACAGGGTGTCTCAAATTACATAGTATGGGCCTACTGTCAGGATATAAAAAATTTAAATAAAATTTGGAACACGTGATGTTAAATGGGATGAGCTCTTTAGGGTCTAACAGAAACGACTAATGAATGACGTCGTCAATTATATTTTTCCAGAAACATTCCTCTTAAAAATCTCTCTCCACCAGCCACGTGACTATTTGTGAAAAATATGTTCTCGCTCTCGTTAGCCCTAGCTCACTATATGGTCTGGAGCAACTTTAACGAAACAACTCAAGTACAATGCTGCGTTTGTGAAGAACTACGAACAATTGTTTAAAAATGTTAAGCATTAAATTACAGGATGGTGTATAAAAGTTTAATATTTATGTACAAGTTGGCCTTGCTTATTGAAAAATAACATGAGCGCGTAAAACCAGCAAAATGTAAAATAGATATCAATATTTAATAGTTTTTAAATTATCTATTAATAAATTCTTTGTGAATTTTAAAAATAAGGAAATCAATTATTGTTTTATTAGAAAATCACGCAAATGTGTGAGTTAAAACAGTGAAATGTAAAATTAAGATTAATATTTAATAGTGCTTTAAAATATTAATAAATTCGTAGTAGAAATAAAAGGTATATATTGTTTAGATTTTTGAGTGCTCAGTAATAAATAACTGAAAAAAGTCTGTCTTATCAAAAAAATAAAATTAAGTAATTGTCTGACTTATAGCTTAGGTACTCAGCATTCTTGCGCTGTGCGTTCTGTTTTTTCTACTAATACGTAATCGTAATATGCATTATGAGAGCGCCGAGCTCAAAAAATGCTAAATACAAGCCTGCAGGTTACAAGCATAACTATGACTAAGTACAAATATATTTGAAGAAGGAATAGAGAAAGTTAAGCATTAACGGAATCGCCCTTCAAAAAAATTCCAAATTTATTTATAAAGGGGGGAAAAATTTGTTCTCTATGTTATATTAAATCTTTATTTAACGCCGCCTATGCGACCCGTCCGCCGCACGTTTATAGAATCAGTGTAGGCAACCAGTAAGCAACGGTGTCATCTCACAATTCAATTCCTGTGTTTACGTTGTAGTTTTATGTACTTCTTCAATTTTTAGTGCCTTATTTTAATTTTAAACGTTTTATAGTTATTAAATAAAGGAATATGTGTCGAGTACAGATATTTTCCCACAATAGTTCGCCGGTTTGTATTTCTAGGTTATGGGACAAGACTGCCGGGGATGCAATAAAAGTTTTCTATTATCTGTTAGTACCTACCCATTCCTTTCGTTCAATTTTCTTATAATAAATAGGCGTTTTATCTAATTATACGCGGGAAGTGTGTTTTATCGATAGTGAGTGGTTGTAATGAGTGAAAATGTAGTTTTACAAGTTTGTAACGAAATAATGAAAAACGAATGGAAAATATTAGAGCTAACTGGATTAGCTGTTACATATCTATCAGGTACTATTACTAATTAAAATGTCAATTTTTGTCGTTCCTGCATTTAGAAACTCTGCAAAAAGACGACCGCATGGTGGTTGGCAGATGTAAGCTTCTCAGTCGATGCTTATCACAAGCGCCGACTTTCCGTAGGAAAAAAGGATTTTGCCATATTTTTTAAATATCGAGCAAAAATTCTGGAATAATTGTTTTTGCCTTTTAGGCCTCTCTGAGCACGTGGTTATAATTTGTGTACTTAGTCATAGTTTACCCTGTATATCCCTATTAAAATACTTTTTTTTTCTTTTCCGGTTTAATATATTTCTGCATTTGCCCCTCCTTGAAAAATTTTATAACGACGCCCATGGTGGGTTTGGCTTTCACACAGGAGGTTCTGGATTAATTGCTGATACCGGAGATATTTTGTTCGTTCTTTCCCGATTCTTTGAAACCAGTGAATAATGATATCATTATTCACTAGTGAATAATGGGTATTATTATTTAGAAAACACATGTATAATAAACGTTTTATAGGACATAGAAATAAGCAAAATCACTAAAAGGTGATATTTGATTTTTTTTTGAAACGCTAACTGCATATTTTTAGTGTTAGTGAAACTATCTACTTTCTGACTGTGATATATATTTTTTTTTTTTTGGCAAAACAAAATTTGTAAAATAAACTCCTTAACTGATATATTAGAGCTAAGAGGTTGTTTGTTAATATTTTTTATGTCAGTTGCAGGAATACCTAATTAAACAAAAAAAGTAGAAAGAAATATAGTTTCTGCCTATACTTTTTTCGTGTGAAGCCAGTGAGAAGCATTATACTGATTTTTTGTGTATATTTATTGAAAGTAATTTTTTTTCTACATAATTGTGTAGGGCTTTACACATGCGTAAAAGTGTTGCAGATATTTATATAATATTTCTGCACAATTCTAGCTTTGACCCCACAAATACACGTGTGTATGTTTAGAATGGAGTATGAAATATAAAAAATATGTTAGGAGAGCGAGAGAGAAAAAATTGAGGTAACTAGTTAGATAGATGATAGACCAAAGGTACACAAAATGTAGGCTTATATAGCACAAACAGTAATTTATGTTTTCCAAAGAATTTTAGTGCGTCGAATTCGAATCAGAATTGCTCCATCACGTTAGGTTTTCATGATATTCTAACCTAAAAAGGAATGTAACCTCTATCTCCCTATATTTGCATTTATTTTATGCCAAAAGATAAAATTCCGTCACAAAATTAACCTAACCTAACCTAACTTAAGCTAAGCTAAGCTAACCTAACCTAACCTAACCTAACCTAACCTAACCTAACCTAACCTAACCTAACCTAACCTAACCTAACCTATCCTAATCTAACCTAACCTAACCTTATTAATTGCGTCTTAAAGAACCCCTCTAACATTAAATTGAGTTTACTCGGATATATTTCTTCCTTCGAGGTATCGTATATTGGCATTTATTAGTTCAAACCCATAAATTACATCCCCCGGGGCCCAAAATTATTCCTCGCAACCTCTTATTTACTAAATAAGTCGCATAGTACTATATTTCTATAAGTACATTACATCCACCAACGTTTGATATCCCCGATCCCCCGACACTCCTTACACACATAAAATATGAAGCCCATAAACACAATATCGATAAACCTCAAAATCTATAACTCGCAAATCTATAGACCCAAAACCCATAAATCCCAAAATCCATACACCCCAAAACTGTAAATCCCGAAACTCATAAACTCCAAATCTCATAAACACTGAAACCCATAAACTCTAAATTCCATAAATCCCAAAACCCCTAATTACATAAACCCGTAAACCTTGAAACCCATAAATCCCAAAACCACAAAACACAGAAACTGCAACTGAAAACCCCGAAACCTCAAAACTTATAAATCCCAAATTGCAAAATTAGTACACTTCAAATTTCATAAACCCAAAAAACATAAATTTAACTATCCTGAAAGGGAGTATTGTCAGATTCGAAACCAGCCCAGTCGATGACAATAATATATATAGGTACATATCTGACATTCGTTATCTACGAAAAACAGCAAATTTATTTATTACTCATTATGCGATCAATCAATAAAATGCAAAACTAATAAATTTCAATGAACGTCTCGAAGAGGAAAAAAGATATTCGAGCAAACTTAATTTGATTTTGAAGAAGAAGACTAGTATTTTAAGATGCAATTCTTATTTTCTAGACCTTGTACCTTTTGTCGTAAAATAACTTCTAATAGGTATAACAATAAACTGCAGTTTTGCACATTTTGTTTACAATATCTCGAAAACCTGATGTGATGGAGCATTTCTAAGATCGAATTTGGATTCAGCATACCAAAATCCTTTATAAACATGATTTAATGCTTGTGTGATAATAAGTTTATAACCTGTGAAATTGTATGTAGTTAATTTGTGCAGAGTTTTTAATGTGACACATTAATAAAAAAATATGAAAATAATATTTTTGAAAATTAAATATAAAAAATACTGTATAATATTACAAACTCTAAAATAAAAAGAAATATTGCTATTTAAAAAATTTTTGTACCAAAAATATACTGTAATAGAATATATTCTAAAAAAAAAATTATGGATGTCATCACCACTTATGTTAAACTAATTCTGAAAAAGAATATCTTTGGCGTAAAATGCTCATTCGATCAAGATAATAATTTTAATGTTTTATTTCCGTTTCTTAATTTCAAGTAACAAGGCCGGGTAATCAGGTTTGAAACATCCTGTATAGCGTGCGTAAATGTGGTATGCTACACACTCATAGTAAAATAAAATGTATAAATTACAGTTTCAAGTTCAGAACTAAACTTACCCAAGTATCTCTTATTATGATGCATAATCGTAGAAAACTAACACTGATGTCCACATAGCCACATATTATTATCTACCAAAATAATACAAAAACCGTCTCATATACCACAGATTTCCGCCTTAACACAAAATCCAGGGGACCTGCCACAAGCGATTCGCAAATCTTAATCTTGTGAAGCTTTTAGGCTGCGAAGAAGTAGGGGAACCAGTTCCATCGAACTTTTGTGTATAAATTGCGCCATTAACTTCTTTAAGGCAACTTTGCACAGTAGGAAAGATGGAATAGTGAATGGCATCCTTCTTATTCATAATTATATTAGGTTAAATTTATTGGTTAGACCATTTTCAACGTATTTCAGAAATCTGTAAATATGGTAGGAATGTTATGTAGCCCATTTAAATGCGAACGTAGTCGGTTTTATTTTTTTTGCGTAATTAAGTTGATGATATTTTCCCAATAACATTTTGGATGATATTTTTATAGGTATTGGATTTAATTGAGCTGTTATTGTTTTGTCAAACAACAAAATACGGTTGTTTACATTTTTATAATTATAGATGAATCAGACTAAGAAGGAAATAATCTTTTGTACGTTTTTATATTTACGTATTTGGAAATTGAAATTTTAAAGTGTTTTATAAATTTCAAATATCCCTTGAGTGCTAAGAATAGAGTTGGTATGTCAAAGATCAATCATAAATTTCGATGAAAATATACTATAAACACTGCAGGTTATTTATACAAATTGCGTCCAAATCAAATTTGAATTCTTTTTCATATTCTATTCTGTAGAATTGTTAGTATTCAACTTATATAAAATGTTACTATTTTTACGCACTTATACAGGGTGTACGTGTAGGATAATTTAAAAAAATCAAATTTTGGATGTATTTTTTCATTAAAATTTGACACAGGTACGTTTTTTGTGGTACTGAACACGCTGGTGTTATTAGTTTTTTTGTACAAAGTAAATCCGTCTTTATTTGTGTAAAAATAATACATCTGGCTAGCCCTATGTTTTGCGAAAAATTATTAAGAGTAATAAAATATTCTAAACAAAATTCTACATTATTATGTTATAGAAAATCGTCCATAAGCGTACGTCAGAACAAAGTAGGGGGATAAAACAATCCCTTCCATCCGTTTCAACTTTTGATTTTTAGGCATCGTTTACAATAATACTCTTGAGGATTTGGTTAATAACAAGAAGTATCTCTGTAAAATTTCAGTGAAAATCTGAAACAATTATAGCGAAAAAACTTTAACACGCTCTATCCCTTACAGGGTGTCAAATTTAAAATTTTATATTCGATATTTATAACTTCTTAAGAAATCCAAATATTTACATAAAATTTGTGAATCAGGGGTTTTGTCGGGCGAGAAATTCAAATTTGTTTCTAATTTTAGCGTCACTAGTAGAGGGCGCCACTTGTGGCACACCATGTTTCTTTTAAATGGCAGAGCTTTTTTCTGCTTAGTGTATCCATCTGACTATTGAAACAATAGCTGCAAGACAGTTCTGCCATTTAAAAGAAACCCATGTTTCTTTTAAAGCCACTTGTGGCACACCATGCCACAAGCGGCGCCCTCTACTAGTGACATCAAAATTAGAAACAAATTTGTATTTCTCGCCCGCAAAAACCCACGATTTACAAACTTTACTGTAAATATTTGGATTTCTTAGGAAGTTATTTACAAATATCGAGAATAAAATTTTAACTTTGACACCCTCTATCTTTTTTATTATGCGACTTGGGACATTTTTACTACTTCATTTAAAAACACCCTGTATAGGTAAGTAGGGTTAAATCGTCATATTTTGCCGCAAAAATACGCAGTTAACGAGATGATTCGCTTTTTTGTTACACCCTGTAGATAATATGATAGACTTGCTTTGTTTAAAGTATTACTTATTATGTCGCAGTTTTTGTTAGTCAAGCAGAGCCTATGAAAACCGAATTTGACACGAGGACAGATAAATTGAATGATTTATTTCATTTCAAACCCCATATGATTAATTTCTTCATTTTTTGTATATGATTTATTTGAAAGTATGGGGAAGGATGACGAGGTTGCAAATTTAGATATTAGGTATTACAAAGGTCATTGAAATATACGAACTTATGATGTTCCGGATGATTCGAGTAGGCCAGACTGAAACGAATATTTCAAGGTAGCTTCTCATGTTTGGCTAGTTTAAAGATCCAAATGTGTGTGAATGAGGAAATGAATTATAAATAGATATATTTAGACTAATGAAAACTATACGTTCAAGGTAGGAACTAAAATTTTGAAATCCGAAAAAACAGCTAATTTAAATAATGACAAGTATTTAAGAAAGTGATTGATTTTACAATTCACAGAAATTCAAAACAACTATTTATTGTTTGAAATGAATGAATTCACATTAACTCCGCCAGAAATTATTGAATCAGTAAAACAAATAGATATTAGAAAAAACGAAGAATAAACAAATTATTAATTACCGGACTTATGTATTTTTCAAAAAATGCATTGGTATATTTTTCTGAATTAAGCAAAAATATGAAATCTTCTTCATTGTGGTCAATATATGTGATTCTCGGAGCTGCTTTGAATGTCTACAACAACATCGATACTGGAAAGTACCTAAAATTAAAAATATTCTTGAAATGGCAATCGGATGGATATCGTGTTCAAAAATCAAGCGTTTTAGAAAATGAACGATCTAAAAAAATTCTAATGGAGGCCCTTGCAAAGGTAATTTAAACGAAATATTTTTTTAATGAATACTGCCCATTATTATTTTTGGGGGCAATGATTTTTGTCATATCTACCGATGTACCGATGTGATCAATTACTTCAAATAAAAATTGGAGGTACTGAAGATATGGGAAATAGATTGCTAATCATGCTGCCAACTACAAAACAAAGAGAAAAGATCCTTTATTGTAAGCGAATATTTAGAAATACAGGGCGGCCAAATGAAAACGAAGCGGAGTCATTTTCAGGAACTGCGTCAACATTGTAGAAAAACACTCGGACCCATCGATTTTAGATTATAGGGGGACATTCTCTGCTGGTATTTTTGACTCCGCGACTTTCACCCCCAAGCAAGGGTAAGTATCACCCCAAAATATTTAAATGCCAATGTGGGTTGAGTAATATTTATTTTGGAAGATCTTACAATTGTAAGACTGAAAAAAAATACATTTTAAAATTTAAATAATGTTTAGTTGCTTACTACTTAGATGACTTCCCGCTTCCATACAAGAATAAAGATTTTGTTCGAAACGTTCGCACACATTCTGAATCATTTCCGGAGTTATTCGACGGAATTCGTCGACTATTCTTTGACGCAGATGTTGCAGCGACGCTGGCTGTATTTAGTTTACTTTTTAGGTATCCCCACAAAAAAAATCAAAGGGCGATAAATCCGGTGATTGTGGAGGCCACTCAATACTGCCTCTTCTCCCGATCTAATTCCGTGGAAAACGTTGGTTCAAATACTGACGGACAATTAACGTATAATGTGGAGGAGCACCTGCGTCAAGGCAGGGTCAATAGCGTCTTCAAGTAATTGCAAAATTAATTCAAATAAGTCGACTATTCTGTTTTTTGGTTTTATCCCTTCTAATGTTTTACAAATTAAAATGATATAGGTATCTTTAGTACCTGCTCAAACAGCCAACAACTTAGGTGTTATATTTGATAACAAATTTACTCACCATGTTTCCTCTATTTTACAAAAGTCTTTTTTAAAATTAAGATCTTTATATCACTGCCGACAATAAAAAATTAAAAATACAGCTGTGCGATTCTCTTGTCTTAAGTATCTGTAATTATTGCGACTTTGTTTATGGACCATGTCTGACAGTATTTGGTAGTAATAGGCTACAAAAAAATAGTTACACATTGGAACACACTAGATGGTTGAATATGTCAAATCGAAGAAGAGTTCATGCGCTAATGCTTTTTCACAAAATTATATTAACAAAAAGTCCTACTTATCTGTGGAATAAAATTACTTATGGCAAGAACATTCATAACGTAAAGACTCGCGTAAATAATGCTATTGATATCCCAAACCTCCAGACATGGTTATTTAAAAAATCCTTTTTATATCAGATCTCTAAAGAATATAATACTCTCTCTATTGCCTTAAGCACTGCTTCTCTAATCTGGTTTTAATTTAATTATTTAATATTATCTTCAATGACCAGTCCGTAAAGTTAAATAATAAGTAAACATACAAAATAATAAAAATAGTCTTTTTTATGTGTTTGTTTGTTCTGTATATATATATATAGAGAGAGTATGTGTATATATCTGTATATATATTTTTGGGTACAAACAAATATGTTTATATATTAAGTTTTTGTAGGCCGTTGTGGAAGAACAGCTTAGCTGATCAAAGGTCCTTTTGACCATGAATATTACTGCATTAAGTATTATGTTTTCTTTTTATTTGTAATGGTCAATAAATCTGATTTATTATTATTATTAAATACATTAGGAAAGTCAAATTACCAGGTAGAAAAAAAGGACCCACACCAGCCCATCACCGAAAATTCCGAAGATGCCAGCTGCCTCGTATTTAATGTAGGGGACTTGTCCCAAAACTGCAACTTTACTAGATTTATTAACAATAGGTTTTTCAATTTCTCGTTTTTTATTGGCTACGTTCCCTGCCTCTTGATTTTTTTTACTAACTCTGGAACATACTTCTTGCTGACATGTCGATTTTGATGTTCATTAAATAGCTGAGCTGTTCTATTCGCACATTATTTATTTAAAAAGTAAAGCGAAAGGATATCTACCCTTTCCGCAATGGAATAAACCATAGTGGTTAATTTTCAAAAACACAATTAAATAAACAACCAACCAACGCATCCAAATAATACTAGAAAATAAATTTGGAATCCACTAATTTTACGTTCATTGTGTGTGTATAGTATTCATTTCTGTTTTTTACAATTGTGTTGTTTTTACGAAAGTGATAACATATCGCCAAAAACCAATGTAACACAAGAAATACAAAATTTATACCATTGGCGTACTTAACTCGAATGAGTGACATTTTTACCGTTATTAATTGTTTCTACAACTTTAAAATCAACATTCTTATTAAGTATTGGGTGGAATTATAAAATTTAAAGTCTATTGTAAAGATAATTGTACGAGCTTTCAAAATAAATATTACTCAACCCCCAATGCCATTTGGGGGTGAAAGTGGCGGAGTTAAAAACACCAGCAAAGAATGTCCCCCTTTAACCTAAAATCGACGGGTCTGAGCGTTTTTGTACAATCTTGACGCAGCTCCTGAAAATGACTGTGTTTCGTTTTCATCTGGCCGTATATCGGAATATAGTACCGCAAGATTTACACAAATAGTAACAGATTTTTTTAAATATTCAAATGGTAAATTCGTATAAGCAATTAATAAAAGTAATTGCTGTGTTTCTTAAATTGAAGGATGCTCACGAATATATCGGACAAACCGTAAAACTTCACTACACTATCAATAAATTTAAGAGTTGATATCAAAACTTTAAAAAGTCCATAACTCGTAAATCTGTTGTTAGAGAAAAATTTTCTCTATTGCAACAGCATCAAGTGCTGGAAGCGATTTTTTAAATAATTCAATCCCTTCGGGAGGATTCAAATGTTTAGAAACCATCTATTACTGAAAACACTTCAACCTATGTAGGCATAGTAAATGTTTCAAAACAAATACAGGCTGTTCTAATTTCATTATAAATGTTTACAATAAACATAATTACTTTGGTTAAAGAACAAATTTAAATATTTAATTTAGCAGCAGTAAAAATGTGTATGTCGTCGCTATTTCATTGTGACACATTCTATAATAAAAGACTTCGAGACACAAGATAATGTAATTTAAATAAATATATATGTAAATATAAATCATTATTATTATTATTTATTAATATAACACAAGTTTTAGTAATAAATTAAACTATTATTAAGCGATTCAATATTTTTAATAAATTTTGACTTGTGAATTACGTATTTTTATCAAATGATAAATTGTTTTCAGTTCTAATGACGTTGGTAAAGCGAGTTATCTCATTTTCAAATTATTAGAATATTCAAGGACAGATTTATTACAAATTGAATTAATATCTGACAAAAAATGTTGACCGGTATCAATCTCTCACATTCAGTCACAGTCAACATTCTTCTACATTACCATACCCGCAGAGAGGGTGCCAATCCTCTCCACTTCATATAACTATAGCAATTCTTAAAGTGAATTATGGAAATGTTGCAACTATCAATGATGAAAGAAACAGGATAATGATAATTTGTGGCCAAGACTGGATGAGATGAACCTTGGAGACTCACCGAATAGTAATATTTGTGACAGCAGCCTACTAAGGATACATTGCACACAAACTTAGAAGTTGATGGTACAGTATTGTCACGGATTTCCCAACCCGACTTTTTCTACTTCCAGAAAAACAATCCGTTAATTTTCACTGATATTTATTAACACTCTATACACTACCGAATACTAATTACAACTCAACTAAACACTATTTAATTAATCACTATCTAAATCGCTCTGAATTCTAATTAATCTCTCTGAAATATCCAAATAACAACTAATTCAAGACTCTCATTCAAGACTGTAATTTAAGACGAATATTCCAGATATGTTCTAGCATCTCTCGATCAATTTCTCGAACGACTCTCGAACGCTTCTCGTCGATTCTCAATATTCCAGTCGCTCCTCGATACAGGGCATTATTTTGTTTGTCTACCAGCAACGCGTAGGGGCAATCGGGGCAATCTAGCGTCTTGCGATACCATAGTCGTCGAGTTGAGTGCGAGCGGGGCAAGTTCTGTGACAGTATATTGCATCACTTTAAAAAATATCTTTTTTTCAAACAGTAAGAATTTGAAACTTAAGAGATAAAACAGTTTGTACCTTAGGATTTCACTTCAATTAAGAAATTTTGAAGTATAAAATTTGGAAAATAAACATGGAAGATGTGGTTTATTTCTCCCCTTCTTTATAATAAAATAGGAAGTATATCAGTAAAATATCCTTTTGTAAGTATTACGTGGCTGTCAAAATTCGTTTGTTTATATTCAACTGTTTTTGACAAAAATTGAAAAAGCAGGGTTGTAAAATCCACCATAAGTTTTTAGGGGGTAAATTTTATATGAAACACCTCCCTTAAAATTTGTCAAGATAGCCACCTCTGTTTATTTGTATACACTCAAATGCAAATCCTGTATACGATTATACTGATTACACATTCTAAGGTCATGTTGCTAACTGTATATTTTTAGATTTTTTACTTAAATATATTTATTTCATACTAATACATTATAAACAAATAAACCCTTAGTTACCGTAACTATAAACATGTTCACAACCCCCTTGGGAGTTATACTAAATCGTTATAAATCCTTAACTCCCTCTAATATTTTTAAAAGATAAACCGAAAATTGTCGATTTTTCACTGAAATTATTTCCCGAATTGCAAGAATTTTTCGTTGAACTGTTGTCACTGCCCATGAGTGCAGTCAAACATGGCGTTGATGATCCACTTTTTTCATGTGACATGTGACATTCCATGCTGTCGGTCAAATACCCTTCTCTATGTCTATTAAAATCTGTTGCCTTCGATAATTAACATCCTCATAACTCACTTGATACATACATAACTATAATCTTATTTGTGTCAATAAAAAAAATAATGATAATAATCTTCATTACGTTTAACAAGAACTCAATACGTTTTTCAATGTATCCCTATTTCTACTAAATAAATAGACTTTACACTACATTGTAACCACTTCCTATAATATATGAATTGATGTAATAATGTAAAATTGTCCATACGACTGCATCCCAGGCACTTTATAAACTGTCACAGATTAACATCTCATGCAACCTCCTTGGTATTTACCTTCATCCTTCATTCATCATTTAGTTAGAGGTAAAAAGATGAAACCTAATAAAAAGCTAAAATGTATTCGATTTTCTGAAAAATGTACAAGGTAAGGGAATCTAGAAATCGATTAAGGACGTCATAAAACATATTATATTATTTTTCCTTAATTCCTGAAATATTTTCGTGATGTAATAAAGTATACAATATTATTAACTTGTTATACTAATGAATATTAAATAAATAAGTTCTTTCTTCTTCTTATACACTTGGATATGAAGTGAACATGAGTATCTTTATATATACATATATAGTTTTTAATTTTTAATTGCTGAACCGCTTGAGACAATTAAACCAAATTCGGTGTGCATATTTAGTATAATAGTAGGCATGAAACAAAAAATTACCCACTTTAGGAACTTACCAGTGGCGGCGGTGTGGGTATCATCTATCATTATTTGCCAAAAATATATTTATCACCTTGTAAAATATTACAAATAAAACAGGTCATCATATGCGCCATTGTATTATCTTCACTTTTTGTTTGTTTACACTTTTTTGTGTTCAAAACCGATTAACAACAAAATTGATTTATTTGATCAAGTTCTTGTTAAAGAAATCTTTTTGTCAGAAAAACCAAATACATTTATAAAAGTATATTGTTTTCTAAATCTTTTTTTTTTGTGAAAAGAATGCGTTCGATAAACTGAGTAGTTAGAATATTAAACAGCAACAAATGTACGACATTTTTGACAATATTTTTTAAATCAAAAAGAAGTAACAAAGCAAGTTCTTTAGTCGGTATGACCTCCATCACGTTCCAATAGCATATTGACACGTCTGTGCATTGAGATAATCAAGCGGTTAACGATCTCTTGCGGAATATTGTTCCATTACTCTTCTGCCGCCACGACTAAATCATCTGCAGTGTGAGGTGGAGGAATATGATTATGAATGGCGCTAGCAACGAAATCCCACATGTTTCCAATAGGATTAATGTCAGGAAAGTTGGCTAGCCAATCTAATCTATTGATATGTCCTGCTTCGAGTGTCTCTTGAACCCTTCTTGCACGATGTGGTCGAGCGTTGTCGTTCATAAACGCAAAATTTTCACCTAATTCATTACGTAGGGGGTAGATAATAGGCTTAATAATTTGTTCGATGCAAATTTGACTGGTCATATTCTGTGGTATACGAATTAATGGGGTGCGGCGGCTGAACATTATTCCATCCTAAAACATTACGGTACCCCCTTCATACGGAGCAACTTCACGGTGAAAATGAAGTCGCTGTTGACGACCTGGTTTTCTCCAGACTCTTTGACGATTATCATCAGTAACCAGTCTAATTCTGGTTTCGTCTGAAAGTAAGACCCACCGCCACTGTCGTAAAAGCCAACCCCTATGCTTTCGCGCCCACTGGAAACGGGCAGCATGATGCCTTAGAAGTAGAGTGAGGACCCGTAATGGTCTTCTGGCACGTAAATTTGCGTTGTGGAGTCTCTTCGAATAGTAGATGTCGATATAACGCGGCGAAACGTACCTTGAAAGTGCGCCCTGAGAGCTGTGTGCTGTCTTCGGGCATATTGCACCAAATACCGATCCTCCCTTTCATTAGATGCCCGAGCACGTCCACTACGTGGTCTGTTTTCTACTGTATCAGATTCTTCATATCTGAGTACTATTTGTACAACAGCTGATCTAGGAATGCCCAACATGTTCGATATCTGATGATTAGAATGCCCTGCATCATGTAAAGTAGTCATTATTGCTCGGGCAAACGCAGAATTTTCACGTCCTGGTATTATAATGTTTAAAAATTCAAAGGGACACTTGGCTGAATACACTGCCAAACTGACCAGAGTTCTAAAAGCATTGGTAATAAAGTAAAGGTTATGGTCTGCAATTTTTTATTGTCTTTTTTGTTTTTTAAGTACATGTACTTTTTTACCACATTAATAAATTCCCTAATGCCATAATAGAATCTCGATCTCATCAGTTTTCTTTGAATATAGATATGGGTGGGTATTATTGGAAATTTTCTTGTTGGGCTTTACTTTTTTCCGAGAACTTTAACCGGTGCCTCCTTCTTTAAAACTTATTATCTGTACTACTTAATGATGTTCCTTATGAGCTAAGACAAAGAATGTGGTTTATGCACGATATGGCTCCCCCACGTTTTAGTTTGACTGCTTGTCGTGATTGGACGTGACACACAAGAACCAGGCCGATATTGGTCACCCAGATCACCTGATATAAACCCTATTGATTTTTTTGTTAGGAGATATCTTAAGAAATTAGATTACAAGGTTTACATTGAATCTGAGAAGGACTCACGTCAACAAAGCAAGTATTTTGGCTAAAGGTGGCCCATTCCACATTTGTTATAATAAATCATGGTAAAGTAATTCCATTGTTAATTAACAATTTTGTTATTATTTTAATAAACAATATTTCCCACTTACTGACATAACAATGTATAAAATATTTCCTGGAAATTGGTCAAAATAATAAAACCATAGTTTAAAATACTATGCAATCATAGAAATTTATTATTACGATCGTTTCGGGATAGCGCCCATCTTCAGATAAATGACATAACTATGGTTTTATTATTTTGACCAATTCCCAGGAAATATTTTATACATTGTTATTATTTTAAGTAATATGATGAGTATCGTAAAATCAAATAACTGAATATTGTTGTTAACCGATTTGGAATACAAAAAAGTGTAATGAAACAAAAAGTGAAGATAACTCAATGGCGCATATGACGACCTATTTTATTTATAATATTATACGGTGATATATTTTTTTGGCTGCGACACTGGTAAATTTCTAAAGCTGATAATTTTTATTTTCATACCTACTGTCATACTAAATATGCACAACGAATTTGGTTCAATTATCTCAGCAATTAAAAATTAAAAACAATTTTTTAATTTTTGACACGCTGTGGCTGGACAATGGTTGTTCTAAGGCTCCATTTTTATATAACAAAAAACCCTTAGTTTTGGCTACACAATATACCCTTGGATTGTCGACCTCTACCAAGGAAACACCCCGTATACTATTTTTGCGTTTATTTTATTACTGTTTTGCTCTTCATAGCGTTCATATTTCTTAGATAGCGGTACACCTGTTTCAATGAATGTATAAAAAATAGTTAATAATAAATATGAACTTTGAAGAGCAACACAACTCTAGTAGTAGGTAAAACAAACATTTGTTTTATTTTAATAGTACCATCATCACACCTCCTACATACGGCCATGAGATAATAATGGTAAATGTCATTTATTTTATTTCGATAGGTATTAATCAACGTCCGTCTGCTAATTTTGGTAATTTATTATTAACTTTGTTTTCTAGTTAGAGAATATGTTGTTTACGGCACACCTTTAGGCTAGATAGTGTCTACAGTGTCAATATATGCATTTACGTAGATGTCTCTGCTTTTTATATTAATACTACACTGATTTTAAAATTATCCACATCAGCAAAATAAAAGTAAAATTTATTTATAATATAATTTAATATTCTTTAGATTGAAGTAATAAGAAGCTTGGTTGTTATAATTGTTAAATCCATATATCGTGCAACAACTTGTACAATTCGAAGAGATGTACATGTAACGGTAATTGTTTAACATATTAACAAGAAAATATCGTGAAAGGTATATAAATGAAATCTCCTACAATTCCTATCAATGAAGTCATATGTATGCTCTCTGTTACCAAACATCTAGGTATGCTAATGAACAATTCCACAGACAAAGCTGTACTCAATAATTATGTAAAATAAAAATTAATCTAGCTAAATTTACTAACCTGGTTTAATGAAAACATTCTACAAATATTTAAGTTCACTTTTGAAACTGTGTAAACTCGAAAATTCAACCACAATAGATGAGATCTCACCTATTTCTGCATTTTTAGGATTGCTTCTTCAGGTGGCCTCCTTTAAATTGAGTCAAATATCTAACTATAAAAATTGTTATACCAATAAATTCAAATTATTTGAATCTAAATATTGACAATGTCAAGAGTGACTTTAACCTGCCAATAAATTTCAAATTGAATATGACATTTACCTACTGAATTAATCAAAAAAATTGTTACTCTTTATGCAACCCTACGGAAAAGCAGAGTAGTTAGCTTCACACAATATTGTTAATACCTAAATATATATATATATATATATATATATATATATATATATATATATATATATATATATATAAACGATTACATAAAGGGCTATTTTTATACAAATTATGAAAACAACCAATGATTACACATACATCATTACTATTACTGCAAACTCATTAAAATAAGGATACATGGTTCGCAGGTAATTATTTTATTTTTTTTATGTTTAAATTAATTTAGAGAACCATGGAACGACATTATCAATGTTTTACTATCAATAAAAGCTTTCATAAGTGGCAAATTTATCAATTGTTGTTGATTGTCGAACAAAATTGAGTATCGTTAAATGGTTACGTTTTAATACTATTGGAAAATATAAGAAATATTTAATATGTGCACGCTACCTATGAAATTAATGGGTATTTCTATATTGACGGCGAAATATTTTACAAGAAACTATGCAGCTGATTGTTGAAAAGCTGTTTTCTCAAAAATGGTCAAGACTAATAACAAGTATATTTTTTTCCTCAAAAATAATGTAGGCTTATTTTTTAATAAAAGCGTGATAACGTTAGGTGCAAAAAAGTTACGCTCACCTTTACGTCACAAATATCGCGGATGTGGCGTCCTCTAGGGAATACGTCGAAATATACCATAGATTATGATTTATTATATCCAAAAACATCTATTTCCAAATTTTTAAGTTGATAGATTCAAAGAAAGTGTAATTATTACAAAGAATCACTTTTTAAATTCCAACTTGGACATCTTTTTTATTATTAACATTTTATTAAGGCAAGTTCGTTTAAATCGTTATATTTTGAAGTGAATAATATAGTAATTTAGTATGTCTCCACCCTGTGTATCTGGAGAATGAATCTAGTTTTCAGTCGTGATTTTCAAAATAAGCTTACTTGATCACAGCAGTCGTAATTTTTTACAGTTTAGAGGTTTTGGGTTAGGATTTCAAAACGTGAAGGATGCGATGTAGTTTTTTTATATATTTATGGGTATTAACAATATTGTGTGAAACTAACTACTTTGCTGACTAAAGCCTCGACCAGCGTTGAATTACACCAACAAGATCTACCCATATATTCCTTATTATTAGCTTTTGTAACAATTTTTACTGTGTTAGAAATGTATTTTAAGCTACTATAAATCAAATCTTCTACAATTCTTATCAATGAAGTCATATATATGCTCTCTGATACCAAACATCTAGGTATGCTAATGAACAATTCCACAGACAAAGCTCTATTCAATAATTATCTAAAATAAGAATTAATCTAGCTAAATTTGCTAACAGCTTAAAGTCACTTTTGACGTTGTCGATATTTAATTTCAAATAATTTTAATTTATTGGCATAATAATTTTTATACTTAAATATTTGACTCAACTTAAAGGAGGCCACCTGAAGAAGTAATCCTAAAAATGCAGAAAAAGGTCAGATCTCTTCTATTGTGGTTGGATTTTCAAGTTTCAAAAGTGAACTTAGATATTTAAATAGATAGATTTTATTAACCACTATATAAATACACTTTTGCATAATGTGGTAAATCATTTTCTAGAAGACTACAAATAAAAAAAGTAAATATATAAAAACTATATACACAATACTAAAATGTAAAGTACAAAAACAACACCAAAATTTAAAACCAGCAATTTAAAGCCAGTGCAGCCAATGTTGTTAATACATAAACACATAGTATATAATATTTACAAGCAATTAAAGAATATTTGCATCATCAAGATACTCATTTATGGAGTAATAAGCTTTATTTGCTATGAATTTTTTATTGCATTTTTAAATTTATTCAAATGTAAGCCACTAGTTTTTATGCTCAACCTATTATAAAGGCTCAAATCTAAGGAACTCTTCTTGGACTTCCTTAATCTGAGTTTAGGAGGTCTCAAACAGCTTACAATTCTTGTGTTGTAGTTATGTAAGGTCATTTGCGTATTAAAATCTTTCTTATTCTTATACATGGCTAACAATATTTAATAAATAAATAACGAGGGTAAGGGCATTATTCCAAAGCTTATAATCGGCATTTCCCCACAAAGTTACAGCATATGAAATACGGGATGCTTTAAAATTACAAAGTACAAGTACAAAAAGTATCCACATGGGTTCTTCAGGACAAACTTCCATCAATACCTACACCCAAGATATGCAAGGAATCAACACTAAGATCATTGCTCATTTTACTAGAAAAAATCAATTGTTGGGTTTTGTCTGGATTAAGAGTTAGATTGTTTACTGAAAACCAATGCTGTGCTTTCTTATTAGTAGTTGAAATAGAATCTAACAGAATGTTTTCATTAAACCAGGTTAGTAAATTTAGCTAGATTAATTTTTATTTTAGATAGTTATTGAATAGAGCTCTGTGGAATTGTTCATTAGCTTACCTAGATGTTTGGTATCAGAGAGCATACATATGACTTCATTGATAGGAATTATAGGAGATTTGATATATACTAGCTTAAAATATCTTTCTAATACAGTAAAAAAACTGCAATGTACTATAATGAACTCACCTTTGAATTTAAATATAGCTCCAAGTAACTTCACAGATGTGTCTACCACTGCACTGCAAATAGTCATCAATCTCGTAAAGTAAAACATGGTCGCGAACTGTTATTTTATCTTGAAAACAAGAAAACACTAGAAACTCACATACGTTAGTTTGTTGGCTAATTGAACCAGAGACCAATACTGAATAAACGGTGTATCGTCTGTGTTAAATAAATGATAAACTTATCAATGTTTATATTTCAGAAGAAGAAATGTTTGACCCATGATTCTATATCAGAGTCGTCAGTTTGTTCTCAAAACAGCTGTTGGTTTCCTAGACTACAGTTTGAAAATCGCTGGAGTTGGAAAGTTATTTTGTTTCACCATTGCAGTAAAATATTTTATAATATTCAGGTTATACGACAATTATGTTTTATTGTCTTATTTTGGCGAATATCTTTTATTATAACGGCAAATACCATTATTGTGTTGTCAGCAACTGAAGTATTTTATAAATTTACCACAAGAACACTTTGGCAGCTAAATCATAAAACAGCTTACTGCAGATATACGGGATGTTCGGAATTTAAGTGCCTTTATTTGCTGCATGATAAATTGTACCAAACAACAGTTATTTATGCAACAAGTACAAACCGTATATATAGCAGTTTATAAATAGTATCTCAAGAGTTGTGCCTTGAGGAATACCTCAATTATCAATTACACAAGGTCGAAAATAATAGAGAGTGACTAATTCACAATACAGAGATGAGTACGGAAGATACGGGTGGTATGATTACCTAAGCGTGCCACTTGAGAAGAGTTAAAGCACACAAAATTATCAAAAATAAGTTGACGTCGGCTGAACCTAGCACATTAACAATTTACTTTAAATGTGCCACCTGTGTCATCCTCTTTACAAATTAGAATGCCGTCCTTTGGACGGCGGTTGTCCACCACCACCCACTTACACCTACCTGATGCGCACTCCGCGAATATCACACTTAAGCCTTGTCCTCATGGACACGAAATTCACGGATTTTTGCACGAATTTTGCAACTTCTGTTTTAATTATTTATGGCGGGAAAATCTCAACTTTTGACAATTGCAATTTGCGAAACTGTCAAACACTACAAATATTATTGCCCCTTTCTTTATTATGTGGTGTTAATAAATTTGTTTTGAGCTTCTGATAATCTACAATGGCAGTTTCATGATGAAAATGATTGAAAATGTTAAAGGTAGTTGACAAAAGTTTTTACTGTAGTAGAAAGGTAATTTAAGCTAATATAAATAGTAGGGTATTTTCACCGGTTCTGAGTCTCCCCCCACCACTTTCCTCTTTGAAATGACCTTTGCGGTAACGTATTTGATGACCTTCAATGACATTGAAGGTCACATCAGTTGGTAAATTTTATTTGACCTCTACCGATTGGAGGTCATATCAGTTGGTAACTTTTATTTTGACCCTCCATCAATTGAAGGTTACATCAGTTGGTAAGTTTTATTTGAACTTGAAAAAACCTTGCTCGATGTTGTAATACTAGAGTCTACAGCGCATGCTCAACTCCTATCTCATCATGAATATAAAGGAATGAGTAGGTAGATAGAAAACTCATTTGTGAATAACGTGTTGACCGAGAGTAACATAAAATAAAAAAAAAGATGTATTTATGCAGTGTCTGTGGTAAAAGTTTTACACGCAGTGATAATTTGCGTCGTCATGAAAGGCAGTCTTGTACGCCCATAAGTGTAGATGAACCTGAGTCAAAACGGGTTAAATTAGATCATGATGGTCAATCGCCCGAAATTGTAACAGTTAAATGTTGTAATAAGGATATACCCCGCACTCAAATACATGCACATCGTAGGACATTGGAACATAGAACAATGTCATGTACTCCTAAATCTGATGGTGTACAAATTATTAATACAGCATTTAAGTGTAGAATAATAAGCTACAGAGTTCATAGTGAAGAGAAACTTACAGACTTTGATGAATTTTTCAATCGAGTGAAAGCTAAAATAATAAGTTTGCTGGGGGATGTCATAAGGGTCCATAAATCCATAAAAGTGAACATGGAAACTTTTGCCAATTTTATATTGCAAACTCGCGAGACCTCAGATGTGAAAGCATTTAATAGTTGCAATAGAACTCTCGACGAGTCTGTGGACTTGGATGATGTTTACCAGGAATTTGTAGATACGATGAAATCTCAAACATCTGAATTTGAGGAGAAAGATTCTGGTAAGTAAATGTTATTAGAGGAGAAATTAATTTTCTTTATTCATATAAAAAATATTGTTACAGGTTGGGCCATCGAGGAAATATTGTATATGGAGGTAAATGTGAATAAAAATAGTCCTCTGTGCGGCTCCTCTTATATAAAATTGCCGAAGTTTGTGGAAAATAAGAAAGCGGTAGTAAATATAAAGAATCAGGATGAGTGTTGCTTTGCATGGGCAATAACTGCAGCCTTATATCCACCGAGAGGTCCAGTGCATGAGATGTCATCATATCCACATTTTTCTTCCGTTTTAAATTTGGTAGGTATGGAATTTCCAGTTAAATTAAAGGATATTTCAAAATTCGAATCAATGAACGATATATCTGTTAACGTATACGGTTTGGAAAGTGCATTTGAAAAGAATAAGTTAAAATACGAAATCGTTGGACCTTTGCGTTATGCATCAAAAAAATTGAGGTATCATGTGAATCTGTTATTTATTACTAAGGAGTGTAGCCAAAATCATCATTGTGTTAAGGAATGTGCAATAAGCCATTATTGCTGGATTAAGGATTTGTCGAGGTTGGTTTCTAATCAGATTTCTAATAATGAACATAAGAAGTTTTTTTGTGATGGTTGTATGTCTTACTTTGGTTCTGAAACTTTGCTTTTACAACATCAAAAGCGAGACTGCAATCATATTTATACCACTGTACCTAGTTTAGAATTGCGTGTCGATAAGTTTGGAAAAAGTGTTCCTGAAAACATATTAAAATTTGAAAATATTGAAAAACAGTTGAAGGTGCCATTTGTAGTATATGCCGACTTTGAATCTATATTGAAACCTATGGATACATGTGAACCCAACCCCGAAAAATCATATACATGTAAGACTTTCAGCCATGAGCCATATTCATTTGCGTATTTGATAAAGTGTTCTTTCGATGACTCTCTCTCAAAATTAGTTTTTTACAGGGGGGATAATGTCGCAAAGGAATTTGTACAGCGTTTAGAGGGAGATTTAAGGGAAATTTATAATAATTATTTGAAGAACATAGTTCCAATGACCCACTTATCTGAGGATGAGGAGCGTGACTTTGAAAATGCTGTTGTTTGCAGTATATGTGAAAAACCGTTTGAAAGGTTTCATGTTAAAGTTAGGGATCACTGTCATCTAACCGGGAAAAAGAGACAAGGAGCCGCTCACATGGGTTGCAATCTAAATTATAAAATATCGAACTTTATTCCAATTATATTACATAACATGTCGGGGTACGATGCTCATTTGTTCGTGCGTGAATTGTGCTCAAATAAGGATAAAATTGACGTGATAGCCCAAAGTAAAGAAAAATACATTTCATTTACAAAACACCTTTATATGCATGATTATGTTGGAAGTGATGGTAAAGTAAAGAAAAGTTTTCTAAAGATGAGATTTATCGACAGTTTCAAATTTTTATCCACATCTTTAGAAAATTTATCTGCAACTTTGAATGAAACTCAATTCGATGAAACCCTTAAATACTTTCCAGATAAGGAACATTTCAACCTAATAAGGCAAAAAGGTGTTTTTCCATATAGTTATTTGACGAGCTTAGACAAACTGAATACCCCATATTTACCGTGCAAAGAAGAATTTTACGATAAATTAAATGAAGAACATATATCAGATAAGGAATATGCAAGGGCACAAAAAACATGGGAAACGTTTAATTGTAGAAATTTGGGTGAATATTCCGACATTTATTTAAAATCAGACGTGTTCATATTATGCGATGTATTTGAAAACTTTCGAAAAATCTCCCTGAATACATATAAGTTAGATCCTGCACAATATTATACGGCTCCCGGACTTGCATGGGATGCCATGTTGAGATTAACAAAAATAGAATTGGAACTTTTGACGGACGCTACAATGATACAGTTCTTCAAGAAGGGTATACGCGGTGGAATAAGTCAATGTTCTGGAAGGAAACATGTTGCTAATAATATATACCTTCCAAATTATAATCCAAGCGAACCTTCATCGTTTATTACATATTTGGATGCCACGAATCTCTACGGACACAGCATGTCGCAATATTTACCAACGGGTGGATTTTCGTGGCTAACAGAAGATGAAATTTCAAATTTTAACGTTATGGACATTCCCGATGAAGGAGTTTACGGTTATGCGTTGGAAGTGGATATAGAATATTCTAAATTTTTACATGACATACACTCGGATTTACCCTTTTTAGCGGAGAATATAATACCACCCGGAGCTAAATCAAAAGTTCCAAAATTGATTCCAAATTTAAATAATAAATATAATTATATCATACACTTTAGAAATTTAAAACAAGCAGTGATAAATGGTTTGAAGGTAACAAAAATACATCGCATAATTAAATTTAATCAAACTCCTTGGCTGAAAGTTTACATCGATCTTAACACTAAAATGAGAAATGCTGCTTCAAATAAATTCGAAAAAGACTTTTATAAACTCATGAACAATGCCGTTTATGGGAAAACAATGGAAAATATTGACAATAGAAAAGATATCAAATTGATAACTCATTGGGAAAAAGTTCAAAAGTCGTTTGGCGCAAACACATTAATCGCTCGACCAAATTTTAAATCGTGTACTATATTTTCAGAAGACTTCGTGGCCATACATATGGGTAAATTAAAAGTTCATTATAACAAACCTCTCTACCTAGGCTTTTCTATTTTGGAACTATCTAAAACCGTGTTATATTCTTTTTTCTATAACACCATAAAAAGTAATTTTGGTGATAAAGCTTCACTATTGTATACGGATACAGACTCCTTAATTATTAAAATTTACACTGATGATTTTTATAATTTTATGAAATCAAATATTGATTGTTTCGATACATCTAATTATAAACAAGATAATAAGTTTGGTATTCCCGTATCTGATTCAATATTGGGTAATTTCAAGGATGAATTTCCTTCAGATCCTATAATGGAATTTTATGGTACCGGTGCTAAAGCTTATTATGTGAAATCCGTGAGTAATGAATTAAAAAAAGCTAAAGGGGTAAAGAAATCTGTTATAAAGAATCAGTTGACCATTAATGATTATAAGAAAATCGTAGATCAAGGTGGTTTAATTTTTAGAAAAATGAACTCTTTCCGAAGCGAGTTACATGACATTTATACAGAATTAAAAAACAAAGTAGCTCTTTCTCATTATGATGATAAGCGTTTCATTATTCCCAACACTGTATTAACATTACCCTGGGGTCACGATGATATTAGGTACTACCAAACCGAATACGATAAAAATTTCGATTGGTTCGTAAACGTCATAAGTCAAACGATTGGAATAGATGGAGACAATAATTTAAAATTATTAATTCAGGCTCTAGAAGAAATAATTGAATAACTGGAAATTTTATATCTAAACAATAGTATAAGTATACAAAGTATTGTACTTATTGTAAACTTGTTTGTATATTTGTTAACCTGAAAAAAAAAAATAAAGAATAATATTCGTCCATTATGAATTGTTGTATATTTATTTCTATTTTATTTACCCACAATTTTATTTAGGAGTTAATAGTATCACAAAACCTCATTTCTTCCGCATATGCAATTTATATTTATAAAATGTGTTGGTATTATTTATTTAATTTTCATATAATACTGTCTATTGAATTTACTTTTAGAATAAAAACTCTCAACCATTCTTCCTAAAATAAAGCATGTCAAAAATTAAAGAGAAATTACATGAAAATCAACATTAAGAATCTTAACATAATTATTTGAGAATTTTTAATATATAGCAACATATCAGATTTAATATACTTTTCAACACTACGCCACAGAGTTTATGTTTTATTCTTGATTGTTCCGAAAAATTCTCGAATATTCAATCCGCCCATCCAGTGAAATATGAACACTGGAGTGATGAGTCATTTATTTTATTTGTTCTCGAAAAATCTGCTGAGAAGGTATTCACCAACATTCTAGAACATCATCGACTCAGTTAAGCATGAGCAGTGTAATAGGTAGCGGTAGATAATCATTTATTCTTGCCTGCTTTCTCTCTCGAAAATTCGATAACAGGCACAAGTTCTGGTATATTCTACAGTATTACAGAATAGGAGGTGGTAGGAGGTGGTGGGAGGGTTCACAGAGTATAAAATGGAGCCGTCCTCACGAGGGGTCAACCAGTCTTTCTGTGTAGTTCGAAGTGAAGATATCGGTGAAAAAGTAAAGTGAAAAGTGAAAAAAATGGGCAGAACAAGTACGGTACCAAGGAAAACTCCGACGAGTTCTAAGAAGAAGGTGGTTAGTGTAGGCAAACCAATGCCTCAGATGACACCTGAAGAGCGTCGTCATTTTCAACGCCACAGTGCCAACCCAAGGTCCAACCCAGGCTATTATACTACGCCGAACGTTCTAGATGACCTGCCAGTGATCCCCGCAGACGATATTTTGGCTAGGGCGTTATCAGAAATTCGCGGGGATCTCCCAAATATTGTGTTGTCGCCAATAAGTGACAATGAAGATGATGTGTTTCGACCAAAGTCCCCGCTGCCGAAGGTAAAAAAAATAAATAAACATCAAAGGGTTGAAACTTCTAGAAAATCCTCTGGGAAAGGGAAGTCTTCTGAATTGTGGCATATGTTGCAACAACCAGTACCATCAAAAACATCTACAAGCACCGCCAAAAAGGAAGCCCCACAAATGATAATTGAAACCCGAACGGTAGTGGTACCGCAAGAAATAACGGCACCACACACTATATCGCGAGCTCCAGTTGAAGAAGTTCCTCGGGTATCACAGGAAGCTCCTCAGGAACAGATTCCACCATTTGTGCCCATGGAACTGCAACCAGCACCGGAACCTCAGAGGATGGAAATGGTGGCACCGTCAACGACCACAGCATCTGACGAGGACGATATCCAGTGCTCACAGGTTGGTGAAACAGATGCCATTTCTGCCTTTCTAAAATTCTGGGCAAAACTGAATAGAAGAGAGGCAGAAAGTGATCGAGAAGTTCGGGAGCTGGAGAACAAACTCATCGAAAAAGAGGGGCAGTTGCGGGTGTTACAAGAAGAAATACAGAATTTGCGGCGGGACATTGATGAAAAGAAACGCAAGAAAAGTGAAAGTGAGAGAACGTTAAGACAATTGAGTGAGAGGATGGGTGTTAGAAGATTGAATGAATAGTAGATTTAGATATAAATATATGTAATATTTAGATATTGTAAATATATATATAATCCCGTGTAAATAATAAATTTTTCTAATCATATATATGTTGTTTAAATATATTGTAGATAATAAAAATTAAAAAAAAATACTGGTATGAAAATGTGGGTACATAAACCTTTAAAATACATAAGTTTCATAAACAAATTTTAAAAAATTAAGTGTTTACATTTAAATTTATTTAATGAGAAAAATAATAGCATATTTAAATCTTTAAAAACTATCTAATATAAAACTAAAAACTTATGAAATATTATATGAAACTTAGCGTTTTTGTTCACAGTTTGGGATATAATCCCATGTAAATATACATCCTATATTTGAAATAAATTTTTATAATCATTTATATGTTGTTTAAATATATTGTAGATAACATAAATTTTAAATTAAAAAAAATATTGGTGTGAAAATGTGGGTAATATAAACTTTTAAAATACATAAGTTTTATAAAAAATAGGTGTTTACATTTTAATTCAATTACTGAGAAAAAATAATAGTATATTTCAATCTTTAAAAAAATATCTAATAAAACTAAAGATTTAAGAAATATTATATGAAACTTAACGTTTTTGTTCTCAGTTCGGTTACTTTTCACAATCACGTCACTTTTGACTTTACCAATAATAAAACATCTCCAGATTGTACTTTCATTAAGGGGGCGGGAGAAAAAGAAAAGAAGGGAAAGGAAGAGAAGGAAAAAAGGGGGAAAGGGAGGGGAGAAAAGGGGGGAAAAAGGGGGGAAAGAGAAGAAAAAAAAAGGAGAGCTGGCCGCCAATAGCGGCCAGTTCTCGCGTGGGGGCGGCGATGGGGGCGGGGGGGATGGGGGCGGCGGCTGGGGGGCGGGAGGCCGAAGGCCGACCCGCGAACGAGCGAGCGAAGCGAGCGAGTGAGCCCGCCCACCAGCCGCCGCCCCCATCCCCCCCGCACCCATCGCCGCACCCACGCACTCATATTGGGGGCGGCGCCGCAGGCGCCGCCCCCAAGTCAACTCCTTGCAGGCACCGCCGGCCGCAGGCCGGCATTTTGAAATTATCGGAGTGATAATTAAAGAGGCAGCGGCGGCGCCGCAGGCGCCGTCCCCTAGCAAATCTTCCGCAAAAGGCGCGTTCGGAATGGTGAGACGAAATGCAGCCGGTCGAAGGCCGGCACGTTGGAATAATCGAAGTGACAACTAAAGGTCACCCCTACGTTGACCGATACCATAAAATGATCGGACGGCAGAACCACTGGATAAATAAAAAGTTTTGTGAAAATTACCTACGCATCAGTAGTTTGTTAGAACTTTATGGTTTGGATACATATCAATATCAAACAAAATCTAATATTAGTTGCAATAAGTTTAATTTCAAATTTATTATAACAGAGTAATAATTAAATAAATACACATATCACATTTTTTATTTACAATAAATTAAACCATCTTCAAAATTAAAAATATTCTAAGCAGTGTTCAAAATCAGAGAAAAAAGTGTACAACATTTTGTTTTATTTCTTTTGTGTTAGTACATAAAAATTAAACATTTGTGAAATATTTCTCAGCATTTAATAACTAGTGGTACAGATATTAATTTTTTAATTTATATTTAAATATACTATATAATACGCATAAATAATTACTTATAAAATATTTTAATGCATTTCGTCCTCCATCTCATCATCACTCCGCACTTCAGGATCGTTGCCGATATCCCGCTCTACATCTCCAAACACCTGAGCTAGATTATTCAACCACTCTTCTAAGTGACCTAATCGAATAAAAAATTATTTTAAGAACTACATCCAATTGTTGCAACTTTCTTACCATCTAGCAGATCCATACTTAAATTGTCCGGTGTTGAATCTCCGGACGATGTGGTAGAATCAGGCAGCGGGTTCTCCTCCTCATTTTCATCACCATATATACTGATGGTGCTGTCACTCCACGACGGAGAAGATGGCCTAACGGGTGAGTGAAACGGGAATGTGGTGGAGTCAGCCTCAGCAATTTCTACCTCTGGTGCTGTTCTACTCTCCATGTTTCTTCTTTGTTTTGTTGCGAGATACTGACTTGAATATTTGAGATTCTTATTTATATGTTCTAGTCAAGTGGAGAGGGTAAATATGTACGTTATTTAATGATTATACATATATTTACTTTTGTTTAAGTAGACTAGATTGTATCCAATTATCAAGATCAACACAGTTTTGCAAACTACACACACATTTATTAATGCAATGATATAAACAATATGGAATAGTTTTATTAAATATTGGAGGTGATTCAACCACTTCATCGCAATTTAAGTTCTCAACGTTTATTATATCCTGATGAGATATAGGTTGTATGTCATTTAATTTCTGTCGGAGAAATGTTTCTTTCTGATGTCCTTTTACATATACTATTCTTATGTTACAATCCACTATATGTTTATATAATATATCATTCAACATTTCATAATTTACATAGCCATCATCATATTTTAATCCATGATGAAACCATTTTAAATATGTGGCTTGTCTTTTTAATTTGATATCTAATGAACTGTATGGAACTTCTGGTTTTAACAGATAATGACCAACGCATTTGTCACTAATAAATGTAATCTCCTTTGGAGAAAATTCGGGTATATTATAACCTTGTAAGTCAACCACAATAAACTTCATTTTAAATCCTACGACACTATACTTTCCACTTTGATGGTTTAGATACAATTGAAAGTAATGTAACACTTGTGTTTCCTTATATTTATAAAAAAAAGTATTACGGGACGCTATATATATATATATATATATATATATATATATATATATATATATATATATATATATATTGAAAGAAAAATTATAGTTTCAATTCATCTATTTATTTAATATTTACAATGTTAAACTATATATATTACTATAAGTAAATACTTACATTATCTAAAAACTATAACTTACAACTAATCGCTAAAATTATTCAGTTTTTGTCTTTTTCACTTTTCACATAATTGCAGATGACACAAGTCCTTGTTAACCGCACTTGTTCTAGAGGTAGCCGACATGATGAACAGTAAAGCGAACATTCTTCATATTTCGACGTTGTGTGGCAATCATAATGCGTATGCTCATATTCTTCCACACCCGAAAGCCGCACCAACTCCATATAGCACCTGTGGCAAAATTTGTAGTCCGTCTCCGGGTCTGTGCTAACGAGTACCATACAATATGTGTAGCAGTACTGCTGGTTTTTATTAACAACGTCGCCGTTCCGAACTTCGTGGGACCTCATCAATATTTGATCGGGCTCATCGGAGCAATCTTCGACGATGCCCTCGTCCACATATTCAGCTACCTACATAAAAATATTTCATATATTGTTGTTATATTTTAAAAAATATATATATTTACCTCTTCTTCGTCATCTGCAGCTTCAACGACCTCTTCATTGCCCGCATCACCCTCATCCACCTCACCTTCATCGTTCTGCTCGTGTTTATTTACTTCATCCACATTATCTTGAAGAAGTTCGCCATCTGCATCTTCAACCACCTGACCTTCATCATCATTTACTTGGTCCACATTATCCACATTATCTTCTTCGACAAGTGGTATACCCCAGGCTTCCTGTTTCACAAAATTTCACAAAATTAGTTTATCAATAAAAAAGACATTTAATAATATTTACCTCCTGCTCCATAGCAGCTAGCTCCTCTAAGAGATCCCAATTAACAAACCCTAAACGAGCCATTATAACTGATTTTTACAAGTACGCAAGTTTTAGTAAAAAGCTGTAGATAACAACTAATCTCTATCCTACCTCCTCTCGGGTTATATAGCGTTTCAGATGTGACGTCACAGATCACATCATGATGTCAAGGTCATCTAGAATATTTCTCAATCGTATGGAATGTTTAGAAGTCACATGAAGGTTATGCATATATAACTATAAGGGTTTGTGGATTTAGGAGGAGTTCATTCTTTTTTAGACATCTCAAATAGTGAACAAGTATTTAAAAAAAATGCCATTTCCAAAAGAATGGGATTCAAAGGTGAAAGTGCAAGTGATTCCTTTTAAAGTGATGAATTTGTATACATGCCACAATTGTTATTGTATGGTACACAAAAAACTTATTAATGATTGTACAGGACTTTGTAATGAATGTTCAAAAGAAAATCGAGTAACCGTAAAAACAGTGGAAACGGATAAATGCAATAAATGTCAGAAATTGAAATACACCAATTTTGGAATTGTTAGGAACCGTTGTGAAAGCTGCAGCATTGAAGATCATCCCCTGAAGGAACGGTGTGGTATATGTATGGTATATAAAGAAGATTGTTGGAACAGAGTCTGCGCTGCTGACAGAGAGGATACATTTTTATGCGAACAAACAGGACATTTATTCGCTAATAAAAATAAACATTTCAAACGTTGCTTTTGCTTAACAAATCACCAACAAATATTGCGAAATGAATTGTTTGACAGATAAAACACTATAATTGTATATAATAAAAATATTTTGTTTAAGCTAGTCTCTTTTTTTACTATTGTCCTCTCAAATTAATTTTATAAAAATATAAATGACAAGCATTTTGTTTCTTTTATCATTTACTACTATCCTCAAATTCCTATTTTATATAAGTACAAAAAAAAATAAAACACATCAAATATACTCATACGTTTATTATTATCATATGATAAACATTTTATTACAATCATTTTATACAATATACATATATAGTTACATTTTATCAACATTAAATATCTCCATTGGTTTGTTGAAATGATTAAAACATTGTCCAGTTGTCATTGTAAATGATATACCATTATTATTCACTTTTAGACCAAGTCTGTTTTATTGATCCACGAATTTTGGGATGCGGGAAGACCAAGCCACTTACAAAATAATCTATCACCCTTCCTCTTCAAAATTTTCTCCACCAAATATACTTCCGGAAACTTTGTTTTCTGTAATTCCCACTCATAAAAACATCCTTTGATTGGCTGGCCATACATATCTTCTATCATGTATGTTGTCGGATTTGTTACGTTTATTTTTACAACTTTAAACAGTTCAGTAGAATAATTTGCTGTATATCCCTTCTCGAACACGTTTTTGTATTTGCTTATACGTACTATATCCCCTATATTGAATTTTTGCTTCAAAGCAACTTTTGGATAATTATAAACATTTAATACAGTTGTTCGTTTTACATCGATAGGTTTCATTCTTGTAGTACGATGAACTCTGTTGTTATATGAATTTATAATCTTAGGTAATATATCAATCCACTTATAATTACCTCTAGCAGAAAACTCTTTATATATCCAATTTTTCAAAGTTCTAATTACACGTTCTACAATTGCTGCTTTTTTTGTACTAAATGTGGAATAATGATTTATGTTGTACTGACGCATTAGTTTTGAGAACTCTTGATTGTAAAACTCGAGCCCTTGATCGCTCTGTAAATTTTTTGGGGAATAACCAGCTTCACGAAGAACATTTTTCATTGCAACAGAAACTTCGACAGCGTTTTTTTTCTTTAACGGTTTGGCCCAAACATATTTAGAATAACAATCAATTACTATGAGTATATATCGATAACCTTTATTTTTGGTTGCAAAATCTTGCATTTCAGCCAAATCAATTTGCCACAAATCTGCAAAATTTTTTATTATGGTTCTTCTCCTTCTAAAATTTTTTCGGACCGGTTTATGTAATTCATTGATAATTTGTCGTTTTGTATCACTAATGAACATATTGTATTCCTCCCTTGTATTCAAACTTTGTAATACGATGATACATGCACATGCATGTGTTGCAATATTCTCTTTTACAATGATCGTTCCTGACAAATGGCACCCTCTTATGATTCAACTGGTTTTGACCATATAGATGGAAATACTAATCTACCTGTATCTTCCGGGGGATGATGTTTCGCAATAAGTTGCTCAACTTTTTCTATATCTAGTGCAAAATCTGACAAATCTTGTAGTAACTTATTATGAGATTCCCAATATTTGTCTTTGTCACTTTTTAATTTATCCAAATCAATTTTCATATCACTTATCGTTTCATCCATCTTAATTTTAATATTTTGAAATATTTTTGTTACCTCATCCACAATTTCATTTCTCTCCCTTTTTATGTAAGCTACCAAGTTATCGGTTATGAGATTGGCTGATTGTTGTACAGCGGAAAGGATATCATTTTTACAGGTATCCATAAGTAAATTAACATAGTTTAATGTTGTTCCATCCTTTTCATCTGTTGGATCACCAATATTTTTTAATTGTTTGCCTTGAATATCATAATGTTTGTCATTGGTAAGTTTGAAACCGACGCCTTGCGGACCACGATGACCTACACAACCACTCTTTTTTCGACGTCCAAATTTGTCAATGGAGCCCATTATTCCTTTGTGTTCAAATTACAATTGATAAGAAAGAAACTAGTACCTGCTTTATATATTTATCATTCATGAAATAAATGTAATCAATATTTCTCTAATACACAATATCTTCCTCCCTTAGTTCGTCTATTATGGACAATATTTCATTTTCGTGACCTGAATGACCAGCCATTTTAGAACTCCATAATAATCTTAAGCGATCAATTAATTCTTTGGGTTTATTCCAATATATGTAGTCCACCTTTTTACCAGTATAGATTTTTCTCGTAGGTATTATACCCGAACCTTTCATGGATCGAGTTCTCATTCTGCGATGCAACAGCGGTTTTATGACTTCTATATACTTTTTCGTTTTGCTATAGTTATAACCAGATGTTACATCATAGTTTTTGTATGCTGCATTAGTTATATTTAATATTTCAGCAAATATATTTTTATTTTCATCGCTAACCCCATTTCCATCACTATTAAGAGCCGGGGGAAGTTTTAAAAATAGCAAATCGTATAACTGCGGATTTCCTTTATACGTTCGAAGTATTTTATTATTTCTTGAAAAGGAAATATTTTTCCCATGAAATCGAACTTCGGCATTACCCATGGATAGTTTTCCACTATCGGTATCAACACGAACCCCGTACTTGGTATCGTATGCAGGATCGCCGATTCTCACTCCTTCAATATAATTTGAAACAATATTTGGTAATTTTTCAGCATCACCACTATACATAGCAGGACTTGAAGCTGTTGTTATTGATGATGGTGGTGTTTCTATAAAAGAAGGGTTTTTCATTATTGTTTGGTCTTCCTCAAATTTGGGTGTTTCAACCGTACTAGCACTGCAGGTGGTAACTTTTTTAGGGGGTGTTGCTAAATACTGCTGTGAGGCATGAAATTTACGATTTGTATCCTTAGTTGTTTCAGAAATAGTTTTTAATGGCTTCGTCAGTGGTTCATATATTTTTTCCAATGCAGCTTGATTTTCAACATGTCTATTTTTTATATAATTGAATTTCTTTCGAACAGAATCAGTTGCTTCTATTAATTTCCTTTTTAAATCTATTTCACTAATATTATTTGCGTCCTTATCAACTTCGACCTTCTTCATTTTTTTGATGTGTACCCATCGCCACTTCCTTCACAATTAATGTAAAAAATCGTATGCATTATGGATATATGTAACTATCTAAACCTTTCCTATATCTACCGTCATGTATTTCACTATCTTTATCAATAACCAGAAATCCATATTTATCTAACCAGCATTTTGCACACATATCCAGAAACTGTTTGAAAGTAACATCCGGCGACACATGATCTTGAAATATATGATGTAAATTCATTTCGTCTTGCTTGAACATAACTATAAAATTCGAATTGTCTCTAATTAGTTGTTTTGGCACTCTAGAATATGTTTGAGCCAAATAAAAACTATCTATAGATTTATGTCGACCCATACTAAAATATGATCTAATAATATCTTGTTTCTCACATATAACATCATCAAATATAAAAACCGAGTTCGACTTGGCGTCAGAGGGTTCAACGATTTCAACATTATTGTTAAATGTATAAAATCCTAATCCATCAATGGGATTTAAAATCTTTCGAAGATATTCATATTTTGGTTGATACAATGATTTGGAGTATAAATAAATGTTAGCAAAACGTAAACCATGCGGATGTGTAATAAGTGATATCATAACATTGGTTTTCCCACAGTTCGAAGGGCCAATCACCAGACCTCGAATTGTTGAAGGTAGTAGCGGTCCATGGCGTCTGTTGTTAATATTTACACCACTTCCTACACGTTCATCGAAATTATCCACTACAAACGTCGCCTTTTGTTTTACAATCCGCATTGTTTGAGTGTCGGATACTATATAAATAGAAATGAACTGTATACATAATATTTAATTGGCAGTTAGCTTTCTTGGTATTGCGATTCTATAATCTAATAGAATATCAAACAAATATAATTACATTTGTTTATTACCTTTTTGCTCATTTTAATGCCGTTCGTCAGCGAATCTAGACGTAAAGTGTTAAATTCACGAAAAGGAAGGGGATTTATAAATTCTTTAATAAATAAACTACCGTTTGAATTACATTTGCCTGGAGGATATCAGTACTGTGGTCCTGGCACAAAATATCAAAAAAGGATATCAAGAGGTGATCCGGGTATTAATCCTCTCGATCAGGCTTGTAAGGCACATGACGGTGCTTATGAAGATTATAAAGATTTACCAACACGTCATAAAGCAGACTACGAATTAGAGCAACGCGCCTGGCAAAGAGTCAAATCCAAAGACGCTAATTTTAAAGAAAAGGCAGCTGCTTGGTTAGTTACAAACATCATGAAAGCAAAGCGACGTCTAGGTATGGGTTGTAAATCTAAATCCATTCCGAGAAAGAAAATAAACAAAAAGAAGAATATTAAGAAAAATATAGTTAGCTTTGGTGGTGGTATTGTTCATAAAGTACGAGATGAAATACGTAAAGCTGGTGGTAAACGATTTGTTTCTGGTAATGCACGAAAAGCAACCCAATTCGCTTTACAGGCAGCACGAAGATTTGTGAGAACATCAGGGGGTAAAAGAAATATTCGCACTCCCCGAATTATACCTATTCCGAAGGTTGGTGGAATATTACCCCTAATTCCTATTTTTGCAGGACTATCGGCATTAGGAAGTTTAGCTGGTGGAGCTGCAGGTCTATATAAGACTATTAGTGATGTGAAAAATGCTAATCAACGATTATCTGAAGAAGTACGTCACAATAAAAAAATGGAATCTGTAGCCCTTGGGAAAAAAGGTGAAGGTTTGTATTTAAAACCATATCGAACTGGATTAGGACTTTATCTGAAATCAAATAATTCAAAAAACTTCTAAACTCCCTACCTCGAAGACCTCTCAGCGATAACGATATTAGATATTATGCTAGTATTTTAAAAATCCCATATTTTCGAGGTGTATTCATGCGAGATGAACTTCCTGAAAGTGGCGCCCGACATAATGAATCAGCTGTTTTGAACTTAGACAGCTTAAATGGTCTGGGAACCCATTGGGTGGCATACAAGAAAATTGGTAATATTGTTAATTACTACGATAGCTTTGGAGACCTTCCGCCACCTAAGGAACTTATAAAATATTTACATATAAAACCAAACCCACTGCTCAAAATTTACTATAATTACGATCGTGAACAGAAGTTCAATACAGTCTGGTGTGGGCATTTGTGTTTATCATTTCTTACTAACAATGGAATTTCCAACGTGTCCAAAAGAAGAGCGTGACAAAATTAAAAGGATGGCTAATTCATTACGAGTTTTTTCCAAATATAGAACGCTTACAAAATTGACAAAGGAACAATTAGCAGATTTTCCTAAAGAGGTAATGATCACCTGTGCTCCACATGAAATCGCATGGGTATGGGATAAATTACCTGAACATCTAAAAAGCGACATTGATATATTGAAATATCAATACTGTTTGGAACATTACAGTGACGACAATACATCGCAATCTACTGATGTGAATGATGGGCCTGTTCCACGAAAATTTCTATGTTGTTATTGCAATGTACGTGATATTACAGTGGCATCTGAAAATAGGCTTAGTGGAAGAGCTAATATAGTACCATCAATTTCAAGGCAGGAGATACGTCTAAATTGCTGCTGTAAACAACAATAAAATATTGTGCTAACAACTTATATACGTCAGTCATGTCTCGTACATTCACATTGTCAGGGCAATCTAGCGTACTAAGCAGCGACTATTACCCTCCACTTGATTTAGATACAAATAGTCGATATGGGTTAGGATTACATGGATTCTATTCCTACAATTCCATATTAAATGTTGATGAGAAAAATAATATTATTGGTTTCAAAATTAAGAACAAATCACCTTCAACTTTTATCCAATTACCACCAGGTGCATATGAAGTAGATGAAATGAACAGAACAATTCAAAATATTTTGGAATCTATTATAAAACATAATAGTAAGGACAACAGTTTTGTTATTGATAAATACTTTACATTAAGAGCTAACAATAACACTCTAAAATGTGAAATTTTATCCAAATATGACATCGACTTTTCTAATGAATATTCATTAGCAAGCATAGTAGGATTCGAAAGAAAAATATATCCTGCAAATATTTTACACGAATCTACTCTACCAGTGGACATCATGAAAGTTAGAATAATTCGTGTTGATTGCAATATCACTTCCGGAGCCTATGTGAATGGGGAAGAAGCACACACACTATATGAATTTGATATAGATGTTGAACCTGGTTTCAAACTTTCCAAGGAACCACAGAATATTATTTATATGCCTGTAACACCGGAAGGGCGTCAGTTTATCCATAACATTACATTGCGAATATTGGATGATAATGGTAGTCTGGTAGATTTTCGAGGTGAAAAAATTATTGTGAAACTGGAACTAAAGAAATTATACTAAAACAACAATATATAATGGGTTTCTGTTTTAATCATAGAAAACAGTCATCATCTCTACCATCTACAAAAAGTGATAAAATTTCGGACACACACCAAAACAAATCTATTCTACGAAAGAACGTTAAACAATCAACATCTAAGCTGTCAGCTAGAGATCGTATTTTCCTTCAGTCAATTGGATTGAAAGTAAAACCTTAATATTTATAATTATGGCATCAACCAGTGCAAAGTTGGATGTGTTCGATGAACCCTTGTTTGATAATTCATTAGTTAGTCTACATGAACACACCTACAAACCATATGGATCACCATACTATAGAAATTCGGATGAAATACGAATTCCTATTCATTTCCAAGATCTTATTCTTGATATTGCAGAAAGTTACATATATATAGAAGGTAAATTTACCCCTAGCGATCTCACTAAAGTATGTTACTTATCCAACAATGCATTAGCATTCCTCTTCGATGAGATTCGTTATGAAATGGGTGGAGAACAAGTGACTGTTATTCGAAAACCAGGTGTAACTACTACAATGAAAACTATGGTTTCATGGGGTCAAACACAATTAAAACCACTTTTATCGTATGGATGGGGTTTAACAGAAGAAAACCAGGATATTTTGGATAACAACAGTCATATATTTAGTGGAAAATTACCTCTAAAATATCTTATGGGCTTTGCTGAAGATTATACCAGGGGCATCCTCAATGCCAAACAAGAACTTATATTGATAATTGCCCGATCTTTTAAGAATTGTTACATTGGAGAAGTTGACGCCGATATTGAGATAAATAAAATCGAATGGAAAATAAGACACATCATCCCTGAAGATAGACAGAAACTGAAATTGTTAAATCGCATTAATAAAGGTGGTGCTCATGCTACAGTTAAGATGGCGTATCGTATGTGGGATCTATATGAACTCCCTACATTACGAAAAACTGCCTCTGATATTTGGGCTATAAAAACAACTAACAGTTTAGAAAGACCTCGATATATCATTATCGGTTTCCAAAGTACTGATAGCTCTGATAACAGAAGCAAAAATGTTACTCGATTCAGTCATGCAGACATAAGTAATATTCGTCTATATTTAAATTCAGAAGTATATCCTTATGAACGTTGGAATTTAGACTTTGGGAAGAAATTAGATTCTGCAGCTTACTATGCGTACGAAAATTTTCAACGCTGTTTCTATGATAAAGACAATCATGAACCGATGATGGATATTGGAGAATTCCGAAAAAACCCGCTATTTGTTATCGACTGTTCACATCAACAAGACGCCATGAAGACATCCACTGTAGATATAAAGCTAGAATTTGAAACCCGAAAGAAAAACTTTCCTGAAAATACACGAGTGTATGCATTGATAATTCACGATGCTTATATGTCTTACAATGCTTTGGATGGCTCTGTACATACCGGATTTAAGTAATCTAATGAATATCTTAGAAATCCCAATATATATTTTTTAGTTTTTGTATTTTTTATTATATATAACTGTATTTAATATGATGTATTTTTATATATGTTCTTTTTTCTGTATTTATATAAGAAATAAGTTTACAATAAAAGTATAAAATCATAATTTTATTTTATTTATATCACAACAGAAAGACAAAAATAATTATTATGATACAATTTATTAATATAATACACTATTTATATAATAATCATAAAATAATATATAAATTACATACAAATTTAATATTATGTTTGACAAACGTCATCGTCATCGTTATCTTGGTCGTCATCACCATTTTTTTGAGGTGCTAGCTTGTATTTTACAACAACTGCATATGGCAGAAAATCGAGCAAATCAGAACAAAGAAAACTTTTTAATCCTATTTCCACCATTTTCTCACAAAATTCGTCCAAATTTAAAGTTCCACTTAAATAATCATCACATATTGAAGCACCACGACGATACATTTTATAATTTTCTTCCAACATTTTTGTCTTTTCAACGGAAAAGTAGTAGTCCATATCATAATTACAAGCATTCATACGATCCATTGCTATACAGTCTAACTCATTGCTCATTCTTTTGACTGCTGACTGAATGTCGACAGCTTCGGTCCAATTTTGGCTAGCATATTGCATCCACATATTTGCTAATAGTTTCTATAAAAATAAAAAAGAAATTGAAGTCAGAAAGGATATTACACTAAAATATATATATATCCATACCATTACCTATTTTACTTATAGGATAAAATGAAGAACAACCTTATATGATAATGACTAGATAGTGTAAATATTTACATAATTATGAAACTAAATTATACTACTCTATACAACATATTTATTACTACTAGATATTTATAAATTAACAAAATTACAAATAAATTTAATTTATAATTCCAAATTTTATCAATGCTTTACATTTAGCATCTTTAATGGTAGGTTCACTTTGACCTATATAAGTTATCGTATACTTTTCCCAAGAAGAATTCATTTTCTCCAAACTGTCTTGTGATATATGTTCTGTAACTCTCTTTGGTAAGAAACACTTGAAATCTGAATTATCCTTTTGATCAAAAAGTACAGCTAAAATGCACTTTCCATAACGTGAATTGACGAAAGACAGTTTTTTAATCAAATAAGGTGTATTAATATCCAATGAGGCAATTGATCTTCGAGCAATATCATTAAAATCACCATTAATATTGCTATTAATTTTATTTAAATCATCAATTGATAATGCCATTTTTTTTTTGTTTAAATTTTTTTTAAATTCTAAATAATATCTAGTTAGCAATAAACACAGTAATTGTTCTCACTTTAAAAGATTTTGCCACAAAACAACACAAAAATTTACACTACTGTAGACACTAACTGTTAGGTTGATACCAAACGAAATATGATTCTCTATTTTGCTCTCCTCTCTTATATAGTAAATCCCTTCCATTATACTTCGTACGTCACACTGCCTTTTGTATACATACTCCACTAACTATAAAAATTATAGAGGTCAATGAATGTGCATATAACATCCAATCGGTAGAGGTTAAATAAATGTCACATCACTTAGTACTGATATGACCTCCAATCGGTAGAGGTCAAATAAAATTTACCAACTGATGTGACCTTCAATGTCATTGAAGGTCATCAAATACGTTACCGCAAAGGTCATTTCAAAGAGGAAAGTGGTGGGGGGAGACTCAGAACCGGTGAAAATACCCTACTATAAATCAAATCTCCTACAATTCCTATCATTGAAGTCATATGTATGCTCTCTGATACCAAACATCTAGGTATGGTATTATAAAAGCAAAAAACCCAATAGAGACTATTAGATAATATTAGGTGATATTGTTCACAATTTATTTTTTATTTTTTTATTTATTTGCTTCCTCCAAATTTAATGTAGATTTTTTTTCAACCTTCATTGATTAAATTTCAAGGTATTGTTCGAAATATATTTAATTGTAATTATGTACCTTAGTTTTATCGCTCCCTTCTGCAAGTTTGTATACCATTATCATCATTATTAATATATGTTATAGTGTCTTGTTTTTCTGTGTATCTTACCGTGATTACTTATGTATCAAGATTATTGTGCTTAATTGTTCCTTGTAATAAGGCTTTAACGCCTGTTTGGAATAAATAAATAAAAAAAAAATAAATATTGTTCACATAATCGTATATAAAGCAGTTTATCACTAATGGCTCAAAAGTTGTGCCTTGAGGAATACTTTGTTTCCTTTTCTTGGAAAATACTGATCGCTAGGTCAATCTGACGCAAGAAAGATATGTTGGAGACAATGGATAACAATAAAAAATTATAAATAACCTATCCTAGACCTATTTCCCTTGCTGTGAATTATAAGTAGCATCAAAAATATTAAGTGTACGTGCAGAATGCCACTGTTATTTTGTTTTGGAATATTATAAGCCGTATACCCCATATCTCAATGATTTGTATACTCTATTATCGTTTGTTAAGTAAACCAAGAACTTGTGCTCTTTTGTTTACGGAATTAGTTTATTGATTATTGATAACAATTCTGTTAATAGTTCAACAACACGATAAAAGTTTAGCCGTCGATTTTGTCACAAAATAACACATTTTCTTGATTCTGCTTATAGTTTATCAATATAAAAGATAATGTTAGGTAATATAAAAAATAATTTACGGAAATATTAGAATAAATTTGGTTTATTATATTTTTCTTGGTATTTTTCAATGATAGAGAACAAAATCCGGGCTGGATGCTCCTTCACTGGTTTAGGTTTCTTGACGTTTCGAGAGAAAATTCCTCTCTTCTTCAGAATTAACTGAAATGGAAGATTAAGGTCTCCGATTGATAATATATATGGAAAGCTGTAGGAACTTTATAATATATTTTAAGGCTTGTGTATTATCTCAAAAACAATTAAAAATCACATTTCATCACAAGTTTTGATTTTTTAATATCGTGAATAGTTTTACACTATTGGAAATGCCGTCAACTGAACTTTTCAAAAATATATTATACAATATACTTATCTTCTATGGTTTTCGAGATATTGTTTATTTATATCGTCATTGTGATATGAAAATTGTGACTATAAAAAAAATATTGTTCACTTTTTTTACAAAACTGCGCTGTTACTGCCAACTTGTTAAGAAATAGTTATTTACAAGGCCGGGAAATGGTATATTGACGAGTACTTTAATGACATTTCACGGCCGTGTATCGTACAACGTTTTATTTCATACTGTGTTGTATTAAAAATTAAATTTTAATGTTTTATTTTACATAACCTGCCTGTATGTAGGTGTTAGCGTGGTTTCGATTCTTGTCTTATCGCATAGCTTTTGATTTAGCTTAGTGATGTAAAAACAAAAATAACAAATTTGACAGTTTGTCATCCCGTGCGTATTTTGTGATAATTTTCGTAAAAAATAGAAGAAATCGAGCTAAAATGTGCTGAAGCAACCAGTAAATTGGTGCCTACGAAGTCTTCTGCTCGTTATGAGAAGGAATACCAGCTCTTCAACGTGTGGAGAAAAACCTATAAGGTGGAAAACGGCCTGAATGAGAATATCCTTTTGGTGTACTTCTTGGATATCTCCAAAAAGATGAATCCTGCGGCAATGTGGGCAAAATATTCGATGCTCAAGTCTATGCTGATGGTTTTTATAGGTTTGATTTTGTAGTTTTAAAGAAAAAATCTTTTAAAAATGTGAATATTGTGTTTTTTAAAGCAGTCCGGGAAGTAAACATTTTCCGGACTCTAGTCCGGGAAATAACTCATTACAGTACAGTATGAAATAAAATGTTTTTTGTGAACTAACGATGTTTATTTAAGTTTAAGTTACAATTTTAAAATTGCCTAATCACATAATGTTTAGGATAGTAGTGCGATTTCTGTTTAGGTGCATTACATAATTTTTTTATTATGAAAAATATTTTTTGGTGGTATCTCTAGAAATTTAATATAAACACGAAATATAAGAAAAAATATATAAAATAATATATCTGTATTTAATATAAAACGTTTCTTGATGTACTACTTATTAATACCTAATAAAAAATATATAAAATATACTATAAGCTGTGTGTCAAGATTTTATTTTGTTTAATTTTTAAACACAATTTAACGGTTGTTATTTAGTCAAGTTTATTTCATTTTACTTAATCTATAAGTCCATTTTCATTTTAGTTTCTGTTTGAAAAACTGGTTATACTGTAAAATTTACTTTATTAGTTTCCGACTATGATCTTTTACTTGATATCGTAGGACAGGTTTTTGGAATACCTACCAGTACCTTTCAACGTCGGAATATGTTTAAAGAATGTTTCTGCATGTACCTATTTCAACCACTAGTATAAACAGTTTGTTATTATTTGAGAAAATAATACAATTTCTCCTATGCTCCACTTTTATTATCGCGTTTCTAAAAATTTTACTGCTTGATCTTAATTCGTTGCTCTTATCTAAAACTCATGTCCCAGTTTTTGTTACATAAATAATAAATAGGATTACACAAAAAAAATGCAGCAAACTGACAATATTTGTGATAACAACTCCCCAATTTTCGTTATTATTTTTTTTAAACGTTGGTGATGTGGAAAGTCATCCTTATATTACGTTAGTTCATTGCAATATTGAATAAAACTCTTTACTTCACGTCTATTACTTTGCTAAGCTAATTGCAGCGGCTGCTAAAAACAAGTAATGGATATTTTGTTGCCAATTTGTACCACCAATTTCAGTTTTGTATCTTGTGCTATTTCTGAGAAAAATTATGCTGATCATAGAATAGCTTGGCAACGATAACAAGCTAATGCTTGCTGCTCAAGTACCTTCAGGAGGTCTATAGTTTTAAAAAAATTAAATTATTACTGTTAATATTTTAATTATGTGTGTTGCCACCAGACACATGTTATGATCTTTCAATATGTTTGAGCGATTACCCAGTGGTACATTTCAAACCAATATAAAATTCATGCAACAATAATATTTAAGGAATCTATTCTATTCAAAATAAAAAATGAATATATGACGTTATAGTCTGTTTAGAAATGAGAGAGAGTAATAAAAGCTTATTATGTATGCAAATCGTAAATAAATGTAGTACTGATGCTTATATTCAATATTTTTATATTATGTATTATCGGTATAGATGAGGCGTACGTCTTTGTCTATGCCGGTTCAATTTCTCAGTCTATTTCTCTTATAAGTAAACAATATAAAAATAGCATTTCAAAACTAGAGGCTACTTTAAGCATCATAACCGGGTTAAGAGGGTTTTTAATAATTATATATTTATTTAAATTTAATGAATAGACTTTTACTCCACACAAAAATATATGTATTTTGAAAATTCAAATTATGGTGAGTAAATGTAGTGTTGTATAAATGTACAATAAAGAAAATAAAAAAGTAGGTATATTAAAATTCATCCTCTGAATATTCTGATGAATTATCTTCGTCTCCTAGTTTGATAACGATAGCTTCCACAGTAACGTCAATTAAATTATCGAGTTCCCACATTTTCTCCTCTTGTTTTTGTACATGCCAGTTATCTGCAGTTACGCATTCCAAGGAATTTTTTAACAAAATTTTCACGTCACTTAATGTAAACGTCGTATTATTTCGCGCTACATCTCCTTTTACCTGCGCCCAGACTAATTCGACTGGGTTAAGTTCACAGAGATAAGATGGTAACAGTAGTACCGTTATTTGGCGATTTGTTGCCATTTCATCGATAACATATTTTTTTTCTGATCTTTATTAAGATTGGCAAGTGTCAAAAGTTCCTTTTTCACCATATTTGTTTGAAAATAATGTTTTTTCCGGATAACCATTGAATTATATCGGCTTTCCTCCAAGCAGTCGTAGGCATCCGCTCGGTCTGCCGTGAATGGTAACTGGCATTATCCATGACAATTACAGACCCCGGAGGAATAAGATCCAACATCTGTGTAAAATACTCTTCGAAAACATCAGCGTGCATGTCTTCGTGATAGTTACCTGTATTTTAAAATTAAAATAAAAGTAAACCGCCATCTACAAACCACTGGCACTACCTATATGTGTCACTATTAATCTTCGCCCTTTACCTGAAGGTGCCTTGAACCCTGTTGAAAGTCCATCCAAAAATGCTTGTCGAAAAATTTTTACATTTTTATCTTGCTATACTTGTTACAAGTATATCCCTTGTTGACCCAAGTTTCGTCTAGATAATAAATATTCCTCCCTTCGTCATGGAATTTTCTAATTGATCTTAAGTAGGATCTTCGCCAACCAATAATTTCATCTTTAGCGATAAGAACTGACTTGTTCTGCTTTTCCCAGCAAAAATTCAACTCTCGTAAGACGGTCCATAATTTGCTTCTACTGATTTTTGGCAAATCGTTGTCCTCTGAATGTTCACGTGAAATTTTGTTTAGCGTTGGTATTTCTTTTTTAAAATAAAATGAGTGTACTTTTCTGCGAATGACATTTTTAAAGAAATCATCTATAACGACTTTTGACCTCTCTGTAGATGATTTTGGGGGATTTACAGTATCTTGTTCATTTTTTGTTTCCTTTAAAAGTCCGTAGATAGTCGATTTTCCAATCTCTGTCATTTTGGAACACTTTTCCACGGTGTCGTCAACACTGTTGGTAGGATTTTGGCATTTCAATGCATTAAATACATTTAATATAATAATATTCTCATTCTGAGACAGCGCACATCTTTTCACGCGTTTAACAGGTACGTAATCTGATAAGTTCGACATTTTTCCCACACTATATTATATCCACTGGCACAACAGTCACTAAACACAAGTCGAATTTTACTCTACTGCACTAGCACGTCTTCGTATATTCAGCTTTAAGACTGGGTTGATCTGTCACAATACACTGGCTCCTGCCCTATGATGTATCCAGTAAAATATACTAATGTACACCCATTACCTGTTAGCATTACTGTTACCCGATAATTACCTGAAACGAAATATTACCACGCCCATGGCCGGTTCTTATCTCGGGGTTTTATTACTCTCTTTCATTTCCAAACAGATTATAATTCAAATAACTGAAAACGTATATCGGTCCGATTTTGATTTTTATGAATTCTCGTTTTTTATAATCTGTGATTGGTTTGTTCTCATAAATATTTATAACAGAAAAGTTTTCTTAGAAACATTTGGAATAATTTGTTGCGAAATTTGTTTTTTAAGAATCGCCAGTTCTTAAAGTAGTAATGAATACAAAAATATTGTACTAGTATTTGTTAATGTCATATTTACTTAAGATATTTGTGAATAACTTTGGCATTTCTTGCACTCATCAACATATTTTCTGCTATTTTTCGTTATTTTTTCGATTCACTCAAAATTTTTAAGGCGTTTGAGCTTAACAGATTTTAGATTCAGAGAAATATACGGGGTGTTTAAAAAAACATGGAAAAAGCAGAGAGAAACTTGTTTAATTTAACAAAATAATATTTAACCAAAAAGAAAGTGTCATATCCACAAGCTTTGCTAGTTAATTGAAATAAATATGTCCATTGATTATTAACATATTTATTTATTTTATATAACAAAATTATTGATTCAGATAACAAAATATTTTGTTGCGTATCTACCTGTAATGGGACTGAAATAAGAGATATTTTTGTTGAATGAAATAAATATTTTAACAAATTTAGTAGCACTATTTGGGTTGTATATAACAAAATTAATACATATAATTGGTTTAGTTAACCTGAATATTTGTTAAATGTGATAGATTTAATAGAATCATTTTGTTCCTTCAACAAAATTTAAAATTAAAAATAAACAATTATCTCTTGAGAGATGTATACATGTTTTTGACTTATTTAATATAGATGTTTAGTTTCACAGTTTACAGGGAAGCTTGTTGAAATCAATTAGGAATTTGTTGATAAATCACATATATTTGTCAAATGTATACATATTTAAATATGTTATAAAGACTATGCTACAAGATGATAATTATTTAATTAGATTTATTTATGCATGAGCTTAATAAACATAATACAGATAGAAAGTAGATTTGTATTTCTGTTGTTCAGTGTCTTGTGCTATCGATAAGACTATGAGAAATACTTACTATCGCAAGTTAATTGTGCTCTCCGGTACTTTTAGACAAAATAACACATCAGGTTTACTAAAAGTTAATTGGTATGACAGAAATCTTTGTTTAACGGGTAATAGATATGAAGACTTCTCGAATCTATAGCTAATATAAAGAACGCAAAATGTCACAATATTCCGTACTAGAAGAAATTAATTATAGATAATTATTGATGACATATTGGTACCGGCTAATAATAGAGACTATCGGCAGTCAACAGAGAATACAGTTATCCAGTGCGCATAACTGCTAATCGCTTTGTGACTGTTCGCTTGCTGGCTCACTAATGGAGTAACAAGAAAATACTTTGTTGTATTAAGTATTTTAGTTTGTTCAAGATATATCAAATCCAACAAAAATAATTTTTTGAAACGACTTATTTGTTTTTGAATTATAAGATTGGTAGATTTATACGGAATAAATAAACAGTTGTGTTATTTGTTTTACTAACAACATTCTGTGTCACCGATTTATGAAAATAATTTATTTATTAAAAACCGTTCTGTGTTTAAATATAACAAAAATTCATATATATTATATGATTGTTTCTAACCTTACTGTGTTCTTAAAACAATGCAGATATTATTACAGAGAAATACGCGTTTTTTTAATTAAACAAAATAAAATTGACAAAAAAATATGTGCTGAATTAATAATTGAATTAAATCTCCACATTGTAAATCTAGTCCAAAACTAAGGCCATTTTGAAGGAAATGTATGGTGCGGCATCATCCATAGGCATTTAATTGGGCCATATTTTTATGAATCTACATTGAGCAGCGAATTACCAAAATTTCCTACAAGAAGAACTTCCTACATTTCTTAAGAATGTGCTGACCCCACAAGGTCAGGAATGAGCAGCAATATTTAGATAACACTTTCCGAGAAAAATGAATTGGTGGTCAGGAAAGTCACCAGATGTAACCTCGGTTTTTTTATGGGAGATTTAAAAAAATAGAGTTTATAAAACACCTTCGCCAGATATTAATTATTTGAAAGAAAAAATCACAAACGCTTGTAATGTGTTAAACGGCGAAATGTTAATAACGCAGCCCACAAAGAAGATTGCATATATGCCTTGAAATGAGAGGTCATATAGAGAGTAGATTGTAATATGTATGTACTATGAGGGCGTTTGCCTCATTTTTTAAGTTTATTATTTATTGTTATCATCACCTTTTATTTTAATTGTATTAAAGAATTATCGTGTTTAATCCTTTTATTTATTCTTAATGACATTTATGTATTTTAATCAACGAACATTCAATTATTTTTCAACGACTACTTGATCCTTCCACCGCTAATGTGATATTGTGTATTTCTTTAGGACGATATTGCTTATACAGTATGTGCCAAAAGTATGGAATAAATTCAATAAAAACGAAACAATTATTTTTTGGGAAAAATCCTCAAACAGGTCGATTTTTAATTTAAAAAATACATATTTTAGCGTAAAATGCGATTTTCAAATGTCATTTGTTTTCGAGTAATGACGTCATCGATTTTTTTTTTAAATGACAACACCATATTTTTTTCCTTGATTCTGAAAGATAGTTTAATTCTCTATCAGACAGTACTACAATTTTGCCCTCTTACATAGGAAAGTTTTCGAGCAAATGACGATTGAATGTTAGAAAACGTAAATCAATTAAAATAAAGCAAAAACGTTATCAAGTTTAGTTTTTCAAATTCCATAGTTCTTTTATGGATCACGTAGGTGAAAATCTTTGCAAAATGTCATTGTCACACCGACTTTCTAATAAGTATAGTAAGCGACATAGAAATTATTATTCAATTTAAAGTATTATGACACATTTAACTGTTACTCAAAGAATTGAAATTTTAATTCTTATCGGATGCGGGAATATGACTAGAACTCAGCAGGAAGTTTGCAATTTATTTAATGAAAAATATCCAGATTGCCCTATCAGCCAATCAACAGTCAGTAAGGTAGAATCTAAATTTAGAGAAACTGGCAATGTTGTAAATATTCCAAAACCTGGACGTCCAAGCATTAATGAAAATCAGAAACAGAACATTTTGATAAGTATGGTGGATAATCCTCATAATTCTTCACGATTGGTTGCATTAAACAATGACACTAGTCAGAGCACAGTGCTACGTATCTTGAGGAAGGAAAAATATCATCCCTACAAAATTCAACTTGTGCAGGAACTCAATGAAGATGATCCCGATCGCCGCTTACACTTTTGCGAAATTCTAATGGATTTATGTCAAGGAAATAGAAATTTACACCGGCAAATACTTTTTTCAGATGAGGCCACATTTTGTCTGAATGGTACAGTAAACCGTCAAACTTGCAGATATTGGAGTCGGGAAAATCCTCATTGGATGGCAGAGGCACGTACCCAACACCCTCAGAAATTAAATGTGTAGGCTGGAATAGTTGACGACAGAATAGTAGGGCCTTTCTTCTTTGAAGGAACCCTTACAGGACAAAGATATTTAGAGTTTCTAGAAAATGACCTTGTTCCAACCCTTGCATTAATTTATCTTAACGATAATGACCCTGGCATTCCTGACCATGCCATATGGTTTCAGCAAGACGGTGCACCTCCGCACTATGCGCGCCCTGTACGAGATTTTTTGGACAACTGTTTTCCTGGGAGGTGGATCGGCAGACGCGGACCGATAGAATGGCCTGCAAGATCGCCAGATCTTACACCTCTTGACTATTCGTTATGGGGATACTTGAAGTCAAAAGTGTACATTAATAAACCACGTAATTTAGAAGAACTTCAAAATCGCATTCGGGACGAAATACGCAGAGTTACCCCAGAAATCATTCATAATGTGCAAGAAGAATTTCTTCACAGACTTGCGCATTGTCAATAAGTTGGTGGATGGCAATTCGAACATTTAATTGAAGTATAAAATTTAATCAATTGTATTTTATTTTACATGCCTCAGAATTGTTACTTTTTTATGGATAAAATTTACGTTTTCTAACATTCAATCGTCATTTACTCGAAAACTTTCTTATGTAAGAGGGCAAAATTTTAGTACTGCCTGATAGAGAATTAAACGATCTTTCAGAATCAAGGAAAAAAAATATGGTGTTGCCATTTAAAAAAAAATCGATGACGTCATTACTCGAAAACAAATGACATTTGAAAATCGCATTTTACGTGAAAATATGTATTTTTTTAATTAAAAATCGACCATTTCATACTTTTGGCGCATACTGTATCTTTTAAACTTACTCTAATAAAAGTTCATTAGAAAAAGAGAGCTTTTTAACAGGAGAAAAATTTGGATATATTTCTGAAAAAAATATCATTGATGACGTCATTAGTCATTTCTGTCAAATCCCAAAGATAATATTTTCTATTGAAAATGGAGCTTACTTCATCCCATTTAACGCCACGTGTTGAGACACCTTGTACCTGTACCTTGTTTTGTTGTCCATATTTTACTGTCTAAGATTTGTATGCCTGTTTTTATATTAGAACTAGTTTTTTTACTCTGTTTTGCACCTGTCACGTTATTCTTCCTCTTGGCAATTGAATCTAAACAAATAAATTATTATTTAATATTATAAACAATATCTGTCAGTACGAAATATTTCTGTATGCAGGAAATACAATAAAAAGAAGTGACCTTCACATATATAATTTTTTATACTAAAACCACTATTTTACATATTAAGTGTAGGTGGAAGTATATTGTAACTTCTAAATTGTGATTATTTATCTCATTTATAAATATCAATTAGTCTTTCAAGGAGGTTTGTGATATTATACATTTGAGTGCGTGGGAAATCTGCAGAATAATATTAATGTTCATAAATAGGTTAATAAATTTGCGGTTTGCCATTGTTTACGTCCTGCAAAAGCTGCGCTTTCTGTTTGTCCAAAACTTTTCAATTTTTGTTACAGTTAATGTCTTGGTTTCCTAATATAGTTGCGAGTTTGGAGATTATCACCTAAAATACAAATCAAATTGTATTCAGAGAACAAATTTCAGACACTGTTTTTGCGAAGCGGCTGAAAATAATTAGTTTCTTTTGTTAATTCTTCACTGTTAGATAACTGGATAAGTGGTGTACGCTAAAAACTAGCAATTTAATTTCAGAAACTGTCAGTTACTTATAAAGGAATCCTTAGATTTTTTTCATATTTGGGGGATAATGCCTATTAATTAAGATGCATAAAACAAGCGATGAGAATGTTCAAAAACTTGCACAGTGGCGGAGTGGAGGGAGTGCTCAACCTCTTTCTTAAACAGAACTTCTAAGCCAATGACTATTTTTTAAAAAACTCTTATTTTTATTATCTACATACAGTTTACCAAAAATAATGTCCCTTTTTCTGTTTCAAAATTCCTGTGTGTTTCCGAGCATCAAACGAGCATCAATGTTCATTCAATGTTATTTTTTTTTTTGTAATTCTTGTATTTGAGTATGGCTCGATATAACAAATATTTATTTTGACTACATTGAAAAGAAATAAAGAATAAGCCAATAATTGATAATAAATTCATTACATCAAATATTAAAAATTAAAGTATCTCGGAAACGCCAAGGAAATTCGAAAGAGAAGAAGGGACATTATTTTTGGAAAACTGTATGTAGATAATGAAAATAACAGTCATTGGCGTAGAAGTTCTGTTTAAGAAAGAGGTTGAGCACTCCCTCCACTCCGCCACTGTGCAAGTTTTTGAACATTCTCATCGCTTGTTTTATGCATCTTAATTAATAGGCATTATCCTCCAAATATGAAAAAAATCTAAGCATTCCTTTATAAGTTATGAAAATTCGAGAACAAAAAATTATATTCAACACCCTGTATCTTGGAAACGAAGCCTTCTAGGACATATGTTTATAGAAACTTTTCTTCTTATTTGTGTTCTATCTTCTGTTAACGTTTGTCCACAAAAAACTGACTCACCCTGTATACGTACAGCCAAAATTTTTTAAATTTTAGAATTTGTACAATTTTGACGTTGTTCGATTCTTCTATTAATTGGCTGCAAAAAGCTACAATATCTTAATCGATATCTTTTACTATTTTCGAGATCAACCTGTTTTATTTAAATCCTGTAATTTTGGAACTATACTTGTTAATCCACTGGTGGGCATACTAATTGTTAATCAATGTGTTCTGGAGATCCTGTATAATATAGGTATAATAATAAAAGAAATTAATTTTATGACTTCCAATAAAAAGGGAACTACTCTTAATAAAATTTAAAATAAAATAGTAAATATTTTTTATAAATTTTCACAAATATCATTTTCTAAATATCTTTGGAAGACGCAAATACCAATTTTTCAATTAAACGAGACGCAAACATTTTTGTAGCAAATTTTTTAGATATTTTTATATCAAATTATCTAAAAGTAATTTGAGTATTGACGTCAGTGTTATAATTAAGTAAGTAGGTTTGATCAACAACTAAATATATCATAAATCAGTTGAGTTCTTTAATGGCCGTATAACAAAGACTTTAATTTTAAAACGTAGCTGCGAGGTGTGTCGTGTCATAAATTTGGTAGATGTTTGTGCATATTTAATAAATGAATTTGACTAATACCTACCAGTTTCTAAAAGGCATACGGCATTTTTAATGAAAATTTTGAATTACGGGTTCTTTCATACCGTAGAATTTACGGTTGAGTGAAATACTTGTCAAACTGTTAGTTATATGAATCAGTAAACGTTTATGTTTATAGATTAGATAGATGTAGATGTAGATCTAGATTTCCTTGTAAGTATAACAGATACGAAAATAGGTCAAAATACACTTTTTGTTTGAAATTTATATACAGTGTGACCCATTTCAAATGGAAACAAGCCTGTAAAAATGGTAATTATTATCCGATTTATTTCGGGTTTTTTCCAAAAATGGAGCAGTAAAAACTCTAGTCAGGTACAAAATATTAAAAATTTGATTTTTGTTTTCAAGGCCTACTTCGAATTTTTTTCACGGTGAAATTTTACAAAAACTGTTTAGCGATTTTTTTATTTAAAATATAACTACGGCACTGGATTTAGCATCCCGTAAAACGGTTTTATGCCAAGTTTCATAAATAAATATTTAATATTGAGATATTTATAACAATTTTAATGCAGGCCTCATTTTAGTAAATACTTTTATAGTAATTTTCAAAAAATACAAGTTGGTTATGAAGAATGAATTAAAAATTTTGTTAATTATTAATTAATTTTACGCTTTTAATTAATCGCATTAAATATAAAATCTTATAATTAACGGTTAGCAATAATTAGGTATTTTAATAAATAACTAAAATAACAACGGAAAATTACCGCGTAAAGCTTCATTCACATAAGATTAGTGCGGTTGCATTGGTACTGCAGAAAAGTTATTAAAAAGGGCGCCGTATTCTTGAAATAGTGTTTTCTACAAAATACAAATAATTTTAGACATTTAATAACTGAATAATCTAGGGTTTAGCAAATAATTGGAATGTTAACTCATCCCACCTGCAAATATTCAAAGATACTGAAGTAAAACGGCGAGAAATACGGGTGACTTTTGTAACGTTCAGATAAACTTAACAGTAACGCCTTTGTACTGCAGTTGTATGGCAGAAGCTAAAAGCATTTTAGCTTTTACCAATCCTTTTCCAACAATCATATAAGGACCAATCAGAAAACTGCTTTTTAGACAGTAAACAGAAGATTCACATTTTTGCAAGTTAAGTTTTTAAATTAGATTCTAATTTAGATATTTAGTTTAGAATTGATTTGTTTCTAAAAAAATGGATGAAGAGGACTGTTTGGTTTAGAAACAGTTACTTTTGCTGCTCTTATTCGCAGCGACGTCAATATGTATTAAAACTATACATGCAAAAAAAAATGAAAAGAAGAACTCGGAGATGGTGGGTGCGACCTATTAACCGCAGATAGCATATGCAAGGTGATTTCTATAATTTATATAAAGAAATGCGAAATGAGAATGCCGATTATTTTTTCATTTCACCCGAATGACAGTGGCAGTGTTTGATGACTTGCTGAAATTAGTGGGGCCTCATTTAACCCACAGTATACTAGTATACTGTGATTTAACCAAACATTCAAATAGACCATCTGTTCCTGCAGATTGTAGGCTTATATTTTATCTAGGGTAGGCTTTTAATTACTATTCGGCAAATGATAAAAACCAACAATTTCCGTAGATAGGGACGTAGTTGACAAAACATAAACATAACCTCTCTGAAGGTCAAGAATCTTGAGTTTTTGCATGTCGCCAACTTACAGCGAATAAATTCCCCAACTTCTTAAGTCTACAGTAATTTTATGTAAACAGAGTAAATAATATTTAACACCATACAATTACAATACAACAGTACAACTGCAGTGCCATTGCACTAACGTTTATCTGAACGTTACTTTACTCGGATACAATAAATTTAACGCCACAATACAATGAAATTTTACATTTTTGTAGCATCTACGAGGCCACCGTTGATTTCGCAATTTTCGGATCGGTTAAAAATATTCTTTTGAACATTCTGTAGTTATTCTTCACAAACTTGCTCTTATTCTTGCACACAACTCTTCACTTATAAACACTGAATGTTATGATACCACATAAAATGTCGAATAGTTACGAAAGTAGCACAAATTTAACTGAAAATGAAGATGTACTCTTTCCTGTACTGGAAGTTCATATAATATTTATATTCCACAATTAATTTCTTAGGAACTGCAAAAACTGTATGCTATTCATATTTCTCTCAAAAAAAGGCCAATGATTGTTTCATTGAGTATCCCACACCAAACATTAACTCTTTGAAAATATTGTCGTCTACAATTAATAATCCACTCTGGTCTTTCTGTAGTACCTTGAATTTTGTGCCGATACTACACCATTCGTTGCAAAAGTGCGATTCGAAAAGTGCATCCAAATCAACGGTGGACTCGTAGAGGCTACAAAAATTTAAAATTTATTATGACGTCAAACTTATTGTATTTTTGTATCGTAGTTTTAGTGTAATGCAGTAATTTTCTTTTGTTATTTTAGTTATTTATTAAAATATTTAACTATTGTTAACCGTTAATTATAAGTCTTTACATTTAATTTGATTAATTAAAAGCGTAAAACTAATAACTCACTTTTTAAAATCATTTTTCGTAGCCAACTTGTGTTTTTAGAAAATTACTATAAAAGTATTTAATAAAATGATTAAAAATGCATTAAAAATGCTATAAATCTCTCAATATTAAATATTTATTTATGAAACTTGGCATAAAACCGTTTTAAGGGATGCTAAATCCAGTGCCGTAGTTAGATTTGAAATGAAAAAAATCGCTAAACAGTTTCTGTACAAATTCACCGAGAAAAAAATTCCAAGTAGGCCTTGAAAACAAAAAATTAATTTTAATAGTTTGTACCAGAATAGAGTTTTTTACTGCTCCATCTTTTGGAAAAAACCCGAAATAAATCGGATAATAATTACCATTTTTACAGGCTTGTTTCCATTTGAAATGGGTCACACTGTATATTATACAGGGTGGCACATTTTTTTTATTAATGGTACTAAGTGCATATACGCGTACCTCTGCCACTGGTTATTGACGGTACTTGAACATATTTTATGACACATTAACTATTTATAGTGGTGGAAACCTTGTCTTGCTTTCTCTTGGTTCTGTCTAGATCTCTCTGGACAAGACAACGCAAGACCAAGATAAGGTTTGACAGCTCGAATTGCAAGACAAGATTTAAAAATAAGTCTTGTGGGACAAGAAATTTTGCTACGGTAAGAAATCTTGCAAATATGAGAAGGGGTAATATTTAACTGAAAAATAAATATTGCGTTTTTGGTATAGGTATATACGTTATTGAAAGGACATCCCAACTAGCACAATTAGCCGTTGGAACGTAGTTACGGCTATTTTAAGTACTTTAAAGTGTTTTGCCATGAACCAACGTGCCTACGACGAAAATACAAGTTTTCAGCGTCTGCAAGTTTTCGTAAATTGTACGGCAACGGTCCAGGGGCGTGGTGGTGCCATGGAGATGACGTTGAGGCGTGGAAAGAGTATCGTTTAAGGAACTTCAACACTCTTCCACCACGTGTTCATATAAGTATGTCGCTTGCTTTGTATGGCATTGTTATATTTCATTTCTTGCTACATATTCCATCTCTATTTCCTTAACTCTGAATCGAGTAGCTGTTGGGCAGACATTTATAAGTGTAGTACGTATTACTTACTCAAGTGAAACATACATAATAAGGTACTTTGCAACAAATATTCTTGTGCGATGACCTGAACCACAGCATTAAAACGAATGAAACTTTATTGACAAATATGATGATAAAACTTCCAAATCCATCACGCGCCTTTACAATGTAGATGTTTTAATATAAATGCTGTTTAAAATATTTAATAATATTATGTGTGAATGTGGTACCATTTTGAAGAAGAATAAATTCCATCTATACAAAATACATATAGTCCAGGAACTTCATGAGGATGATTATGACCGCCGTTTGCAATTTTGCGAAATAATGAGTGAACGAGCGGGGAACGATCCAGTTCCTTTTTAACATCTGTTTTTCTGATAAATGCAATTTTTTCTTGAATAGGATGGTAAATCGACACAATTGCCGCTATTGCTCAAATTCAAACCCAAGAGTATTTCGCGAAGTCCATACATAGCAATGGAAAAATTAAATGTATGGGCTGGAATTTTCGGTGATCGGCTGGTGGGTCCTTTTTTTCTACCTGGTAATTTGACTGGTCAAATGTATTTGCAATTACTGGAAGACGCTATTGACCCTGCCTTGACTGATATTACTGAAAATGTTCCAGAGTATGATGAAGATCATTTGATTTTTCTGGATGGTGCTCCTCCTCATTATGCGTTAATTGTCCATCAGTATTTGGACCAACGTTTTCCGCGGAATTGGACTGAGAGAAGAGGCAGCATTGAGTGGCCTCCACGATCAGCGGATTTATCGCCCATAGATTTTTTTTGTGGGAATACCTAAGTAAAATCTATAAGAATCGTCGACGAACGTTTTGAACAAAATCTTTATTCTTGTATGGAAGCGGGTTTGAACATTTAATCAAATAAGTAGTAAGTAAGCAACTAAACATAATTTAAATGGGCGGAATTATAAAATTTAAAGTCTGTTGTAAAGAGAATTGTAAGAGCTTTCAAAATAAATATTACTCAACCCCCAATGTCGTTTAAATATTTTGGGGTGATGCTTACTCTTGCTTGGAGGTGAAAGTGTCAAAGTCAAATATACCAGCAAAGAATGTCCCCCTTTAATCTAAAATCGATGGGTTTAAGCGTTTTTCTACAATCTTGACGCAGTTCCTGAAAGTGGCTCTGTTTCGATTTCATTTGGCCGCTCTTTATATAACAAAAGCATAATTTTCATCTTTCCCTTTTTCAAATAAATTTGTTAAATTTAAATTTTCAAAAATACGGGATTTACTTGCTTTGCTTTAGAACATGCATAATATTTTATGTATTTGAACATTTTATCACTAATTTAATTAAAGTTCATAACATCCCAGAGTAAACAAATTTTTGGTTTCAATAATGTTTTTTTGTAAAATTAACAGTAAAAAAAGTTTACAATAATACGGTATTCCATCTGAAGACATTCTGTATATTGTATAATAAATGAGATCAATTTAGTAATATTTACAATATCTTAATGTCTTTTATAGGTCACTGACATCTGTAAGCTATGATCACTGTAAATGTAAACTGATTAATAATCTATTATTCGAAGACCTACTTAAAAATAATATTAATTTTTTTCGCTAGACCCATTACTGTATCTGATGAGCAGTTTACGGCATATTTAATTAGGTATTTTATATTGCTAACTTAAAATCGCATATAATTTTCTAGTATAATTATAATAATGAATGAAGTGAATTTGTCAAGTTATATTTAGCATTCTTGGGATATCAATTTTTATTTACTTTTTCTGGAAATTGTTATTCTTCAACTAATTCCTCATGTATTTTTTCTTATTTCCTATAAAATATAGATAGACAATTGAGAATAGGATAAACATTTTCTTGAAACTTGGGCTTCATTAAAAACATCAAGTTCTTTAGAATTTTACAGAGCCTTGAGCAAAGGATATATGCTGAATTTTATTTAAGATGCATCAACATAGATGCGCTATATTGCACGTATACATATTGAACATGTAAAAGAAAAAATAAATGTTATTATCACATTGGTCCTTCTGTTTAATCGCCTGCGCTATATTTAATGCACGGAAAAATCTAATCTGTATTTAAGCATAATAATACACTTAAAGTTTTACACCTCATTCAAGTACACACAACACCAAAAGTCTTGAATCCTCTGTATATAAAATGATTCGATTAAACCTAGTGGTTTTTCTTAATGAAATAAAAAAGACAATAAAAAATTCCAGACCATGAACCCTTACTTTATTACTAATGTTTTTACAAATCTGGTCAGTTTGGCAGTATATTCAGCCAAGTGTTCCTTTGAATTTTTGTACATTATTATGCCAGGACGTGAATTTTCTGAGTTTACCCGAGCAAGAATGTCTGCTTTACATGATGGATGACATTCTAAGCATCAGATATCGAACATGTTGAGCATTCCTAGATCATCTGTTGTACGAATAGTACACATACAGTATGCGCCAAAAGTATGGAATAAATTCAATAAAAACGAAACAATTATTTTTTGGGAAAAATCCTCGAACAGGTCGATTTTTAATTTAAAAAATACATATTTTAGCGAAAAATGCGATTTTCAAATGTCATTTGTTTTCGAGTAATGACGTCATCGATTTTTTTTTTAAATGGCAACACCATATTTTTTCCCTTGATTCTGAAAGATCGTTTAATTCTCTATCAGAGAGTACTAAAATTTTGCCCTCTTACATAGGAAAGTTTTCGAGTAAATGACGATTGAATGTTAGAAAACGTAAATTTTATCCATAAAAAAGTAACAATTCTGAAGTATGTAAAATAAAATACAATTGATTAAATTTTATACTTAAATTAAATGTTCGAATTGCCATCCACCAACTTCTTGACAATGCGCAAGTCTGTGAAGAAATACTTCTTGCATATTATGAATGATTTCTGGGGTAACTCTGCGTATTTCGTCCCGAATGCGATTTTGAAGTTCTTCTAAATTACGTGGTTTATTAATGTACACTTTTGACTTCAAGTATCCCCATAAAAAATAGTCAAGAGGTGTAAGATCTGGCGATCTTGCAGGCCATTCTATCGGTCCGCGTCTGCCGATCCACCTCCCAGGAAAACAGTTGTCCAAACAATCTCGTACAGGGCGCGCATAGTGCGGAGGTGCACCGTCTTGCTAAAACCATATGGTATCGTCAGGAATGTCAGGGTCATTATCGTTAGGAAAAATTACTGCAAGGGCTGGAACAAGGTCATTTTCTAGAAACTCTAAATATCTTTGTCCTGTAAGGGTTCCTTCAAAGAAGAAAGGCCCTACTATTCTGTCGTCAACTATTCCAGCCCACACATTTAATTTCTGAGGGTGTTGGGTATGTGCCTCTGCCATCCAATGAGGATTTTCCCGACTCCAATATCTGCAAGTTTGACGGCTTACTGTACCATTCAGACAAAATGTGGCCTCATCTGAAAGAAGTATTTGCCGGTGTAAATTTCTATTTCCTTGACATAAATCCATTAGAATTTTGCAAAAGTGTAAGCGGCGATCGGGATCATCTTCATTGAGTTCCTGCACAAGTTGAATTTTGTAGGGATGATATTTTTTCTTCCTCAAGATACGTAGCACTGTGCTCTGACTAGTGTCATTGTTTAATGCAACCAATCGTGAAGAATTATGAGGATTATCCACCATACTTATCAAAATGTTCTGTTTCTGATTTTCATTAATGCTTGGACGTCCAGGTTTTGGAATATTTACAACATTGCCAGCTTCTCTAAATTTAAACTCTACCTTACTAACTGTTGATTGGCTGATAAGGCGATCTGGATATTTTTCATTAAATAACGTTTTTGCTTTATTTTAATTGATTTACGTTTTCTAACATTCAATCGTCTTTTACTCGAAAACTTTCTTATGTAAGAGCGCAAAATTTTAGTACTGTCTGATAGAGAATTAAACGATCTTTCAGAATCAAGGAAAAAAATATGGTGTCGCCACTTAAAAAAAATCGATCACGTCATTACTCGAAAACAAATGACATTTGAAAATCGCATTTTACGCTAAAATATGTATTTTTTAAATTAAACATCGACCTGTTCGAGGATTTTTCCCAAAAAATAATTGTTTCGTTTTTATTGAATTTATTCCATACTTTTGGCGCATACTGTATATTAAGAAATATGCCCGTAGACACAGCACATCTTCAGCTTCAGCTCTCACGGTCCACTTTTAAGGTATATTTCGCCGTGTTATATCGACGCCTACTATTCGAAGACGACTCCACTACGCAAATTTACCCGCTAGAAGACCATTACGGGTCCCCACTTTACTTCCAAGGCATTGTGCTGCCCGTCTCCAGTGGGTGCGAGAGCAAAGAAGTTGGCTTCTTATTTTTCTTGTAATAATTACACTGTGTTTAGATGTACTTAAAACTCAACTTAGAAACTTGTGAAAACATCTGTTTTTAGATATGAGAAATCATAATCTATTTCGACGTATTCCTTAGAACGTTTTTTATTAAAAAATCTTGAACCTAAATTATTTTTCAACAATGAACTGCATAAAAGTTTTAAAATAAACCGGGCTATCTTATACATATTTTTGAATATTCAATTTTTGTCAAAAAGATAAGTTGTAGCAAAAAATAACATAACAGTGACACTTATTTCAACCCCTCCATTGATAAATTTTCGAAAAAATCTTGAGAAGTGCCACCTGCATTAGTAGAAAATTTTTGTAAAATTTGACTATTATACAGGGTTAACTATGACTAAGTACAAAAATTTTAACCACGTGCTCATGGAGCCCTAAAAGACAATAAAAAAGTTATTCTAGAATTTTAGCTCGGTATTTAAAAAATGGGGCAAAACCCTTTTTTCCTACGGAAAGTCGGCGCCTATGATGAGTATAGACTGAGATGGCTTATGGGTTAGATACATAGTTGATACATTACATCTGTCAACAACTACCATGCGGTCGTTTGCAGTATTTCTAAATGCAGAAACGACAAAAATTAACATTCTTATTAGTAATAATACCTGATAGGTAGGTAACAGTTAATCCAGTTAGCTCCAGTATTTTGCATTAAAATAAGGCACTAAAAACTGAAGAAGAACACAAAACTACAACGTAAACACAGGAATTAAATTATAACATGCTGGTTGCATACTCTGATTCTCGCATTGGCGGCGTTAAATAAGGATTTAACATAATATCGAAAAAATTTTTATTTATTTATATTATAAATAAGTTTGGAAATTTTTTGAAAGGAAATTCTGTTAATTCTTATTTTTTTCTATCCCCTCTTAAAATATTTGTACTTAGTCATAGTAAACCCTGTATAATAGTCATTTGACTATGTGCAGTTGACTTCGTAAAATTCAGGAGATTTTATGATAAAACAAAACAGTTGAAGATGATACCTTTTCTCTGATTCTAAATGACTTGTCAGCCTAGAAATTGTTTTATATCCTGGAGAACACTTATATAAATGACATAGTGAAGAAATATTCTTTCTAACTTACTCAGATTTTTTTACTGTCTCAATAAACAGCTATGAAATTCGTTGAAAATTTGCGTATAAAAATGACGCCCTTAACAAATTAAAAAGGAAATGTAATAATATATATTAAAAGAAACTTTATGCCCAATTTTAATATCACCAAATACATGTAATTGAAATTACAAAATCTCTTATTTTTTAGGTTTTATAAAAATTTTGTTTAAAATATTCAAATTTTACGTAAATCGTTTTAAAATTAGTGGGTGATATTTGAATCAAATTTATTATCAGATAATCTATTATTATACATTTTTTAATTTAAAATAAAGAAATTACCGATAAATTTTCACACTGAGAAAAATTTAGTAAAATCGTAATAGGTATTAAATTCCATGAATAATTGTTTTGTTAAACTTAATTTTGTTCAAACATCTAATACAACTCTCAGTACTGTTATCGGGACGAATTAAAAATAAACAAATATTATTTTAATAGTGTACATAACGTCAATATTTTACGCTCTTTGATAAAAGGCTATATATGTATAGATTCTTTGTAGGAGGTCCCATTCTATTTATAATTTCTTGTCATTTACTTATATATTTCATACTTCTATGTACTAATACTAGTATCTAAAGATTAAGGTCATGTTTTTTTTCTATCAATAATAGTTACTAAGAAAAAATATAAATATTATTGTTGAAATCCCTAGAAAATTATTATCTTACTAGATGACCCGGCAAACGTTGTTTTGCTATATGAATTATTTCTAGTGAATATTTTGGTAGTTAAATAAAAAATGATAAATTTACTTGAGAATTACATTTAGAAGGTAAAATGATAATTGTAAACGTCACTACTACGCCCGATTCATACACAATAATAATGGCCGAAAACTGTGTAGAGAGTGAGAGAAGACTTATTGTGTGAGAGAGACAGGAAACCAGCTTCGTTCTTATTCCTACTTCGTGCTGTTTACTGGGTGAGAAGTGACACCGGTAGACGCCTGGCGGGGATAACTGATCTAGTGATAATCGATCAGTTATCGACCAGGGTTAAAAATGATTAAATTACTAAAATGGCTATTAAAAAATAAGGGTTTGTGATATAAGGATGAAAATTAAGGGTTGTACGTATTTTTTAATGCCACATCATAAAAAAATAAAAATAAAAAATGTAATCCAAAAAATAAAAAAAAATGTTTGGGGTGGACCACCCTTATCATTTAGGGGTATGAAAAATAGATTACGACCGATTCTCAGACCTACCAAATATACATATAAAATTTCATAAAAATCGGTCAAGCCTTATAAATAATTGGAGGGGATAAAGGGTACTGCATCCCTTAGTTACCTCCATTCACCCTTCGATTTTTTCACCAAAATTACATGAAAAGTATGCCGGAATAAGATAAAAGTACGTGCAAAATTTCAAGTGTGTATCTTAATAATGGGATTATTAACAAATATAGTTTTTTAAAATGTAACTTTAACACCCTGTATATTGAAACAGGGGCGTCCAAATAAAAAATGGCATAAGGAAAGTCGCATTATTTTTGTTCAAAGAATATGTGGCTAATGGTATGGTCTTCTATTTTGGGACACCCTGTATAACTAAAAACTTGTTATTTTCGAAGTTCGCTAACCTTGTTGCTTACGGTGTTTTATTTTTAGTTTGTTTTTAGGCACTTTAATAGTACGTATTTCTATGGCCTTAGAGCTATCATTTTTATTCTAATAACAATACTGAACAAACGTATTGCAGTAAACCCGTAATATATACAATAATAATAAATTTGGTATCCTATTTTATGCCAATTATTTTAATTGTCTCAATTGTATTGTTGTGTCAACCTAGTACATATCCAACCTTGAATCGTTATTTGAATTTTTCGGACTGAATAGAATGATAACATTTGTGTGATATATTGTAGAAACTGACGTAACTAATAAATCTTCTGCTCTCATTAAATGGTGTTATCGCAGCGTGCACGTTTTACAGAACGTGCAGTTGTATCAGCAGGCTCCGGCGCCTCTGCTGATAATAACTTCGGAGGGACAAAAATAAATAGTTGAGTACTAATTAATTAGTTCTTAGAATTTGATACTGATTAGAGTACATTGCCAACAGGAGAAATATCTCTCTAGGAATTTTAATGTTAATATGAATCTAGCAATCACATTTTGTAGGGGTTTTAAGTTTCATGACAAAAATGCCTTGAAATGCAAACCAAATACTTACCTACTACTTTATTCCTTCAAGCGTATTGTATAGATTATATAAGACAATACGTGCAGTAGAATGGGTCAATTGTTTTATTTCATTTACTAATACTTTTTTTATATATTTTTAGGTATTAATAATGTTGCGTGAAACTAACTACTCTGTGGACTAAAGCCCCAACCAGCGTTGAATTATACCCACAATATCTACCAATATATTCTTTATTATTAGCTTTTGTAACATTTTTTACTGTATTAGAAAGGTATTTTAAGCTAATATAAATCAAATATCCTACAATTCCTATCAATGAAGTCATATGTATGCTTAAAATACCTTTCTAATACAGTAAAAAAATGTTACAAAAGCTAATAATAAAGAATATATGGTGAAACAGAGTAATTAGTTTCACACAATATTATTAATACCTAAAAATATATAAAAAACGATTACATAAAGGGTAAACATTATTTAAGTAGGTATTTGTCATATTTAATATTGTCGATATTTAATTTCAAATAATTTTAATTTATATAATAATTTTTATAGTTAGATATTTGACTTAAAGTAGGCCACCTGAAGAAGCAATCCTAAAAATGCAGAAATAGGTCAGATCTCATCTATTGTCGTTGAATTTTCGAGTTCCCATTGTTTCAAAAGTGAAGTTAGATATTTATAGAGTGATTTCATTAAACCAGGTTAGCAAATTTAGCTAGATTAATTTCTTTAGATAATTATTGAATAGAGCTTTGGCTGTGGAATTGTTCATTAACATACCTAGATGTTTGGTATCGGAGAGCATACATATGACTTCATTGATAGGAATTGTAGGATATTTGATTTATATTAGCTTAAAATATCTTTCTAATACAGTAAAAAATCATACTAATATATTATAAACAAATAGTTACCGTGACTATAAACATGTTCATAACTTCCTTGGGAATTATACTAAGTAGTAATAAATCCTTAGCTCTCTAATGTATTTACAAAAATAAACCGACAATTGTCGACTTTTCTATTGAAATTATTTCCCAAATTGCAAAAATTTTCCGTTGAACTGTTGTCATTGCCTATGACTGTAGTCAAACATGAAGTTAAGTTCCACTTCTTTCATGTGACATACCAGCCATCATTCTTGCAGTTTTATTTTTCAATTTCATGATGTCGGCCAAATACCTTTCTGCTACCGTTGAGCTTCGCCATCTGCCATGTCTCTTCAATGTCGTTATATTTGCTCCTACATTGACCAAGGCAGTCGAGGAAGTCCTCCGCAGACAATATCACGTGAAGGCTTCTGAATCTGGCACACCCAAAAAACTGGCAATTTTGCTTGGTATGTATTTTTTCCAACTGTGCAATGCTTTTCGCGATACGTTAAAAAAATATTTCTGAAACCTACGGACGCAAATACATATCAACAACAAACACTTTAGACTTTTTTGGCCCATAGCCTTTACTTTTTCTTTTGAGAAACGCTTCCAGTTCTTTAAAAATCTTTATCTATCACGTGAGTTATTGAACGTTTATAATCTCGGGCAAATTAACAATCTGTTGCCCGAAACAATTCAACATTCCAGGTAATATATTCTCCATTTTACGGACACGGTGTAAAATACTAATGCTAACAGTTTTTTTAATAGTCATAATAATATATACCACGCACGTGGCGTCTACAGAATTAGAACCAGTTCTAAAGAACGTATTTGCATATCTTAAAATATTTGTTGTATAATGAAATTTAATTTAGGATGTGGTAGAAAAAATTTAGGAAATGCTGAATCCTTGGTTTATTTTTTTTTTGTTCGCTTTTTTCACGTCTAAGCATAAGGATCTGCCTTTTCATAAACTTTTTATGTTGTACTAGTTAAATATATGACCAAAATACTAGTTTATTGATCATTGGAATTTATAATTCAGACTATAGCTCGTAAGATTTAGGAATAAATCTACATGTCTAATAACACAGTTTATTGATCATTGGAATTTATAATTCAGAATATAGCTCGTAAGATTTAGGAATAAATCTACATGTCTAATAACACAGCCCCACAAAAAAAAAGTTCATACACAAGAGAGTGACATATGTATTCCCATGTATTTTTCGACGCTGAATCCGATCCCGAGCTCAGAATTGGGCCTACACATCTGGAATTGGCCCCAGGGGCTGAAAATGGTCTGAAATGCGGTTCCCGGGATAAGGCAAAGTCGACGCTGAATTTTGGAGCTAAAGCCGGATTTGTGCTCGAAAAGTTTATGGCCAACTGAAATTCCGGGTTTGGGTCCGGGAAAATGACCCCTTGGGGCAGGAAAATCCTGTTTTGGACATCCCGGTCGCGACTGTGGTATTTTCGTGTGTTTTTCAATTCTGGACCTGAGACTGGGTGTGAAAAGTTTTTGGTCAGCTGAAATTCCCAGTTTGGGTCCGGAAAAATGGCCCATTGGGGCCGGAAAATCATATTTCGGACGTATCAGTCGCAAAAGTGGGATTTTCAAGTATTTTTCAATCCTGGTCCTTAGAGTATGCTCAAAAAGTTTTTGGACAGCTGAAATTCCCAGTTTGGGTCCGGGAAAATGGCCCATTGGGGCCGGAAAATCATATTTCGGACATACCAGTCGTAACAGTGGTATTTGTGGTTTCGGAAGTAGTCAGTGGTATTTTTGTTTGTATATGATTTCCTTCTATTTTATTGCACGATATTCTTTTGTTTCGTTTTTGTATTTGATTTTGCCCTGTTTTGTTGTATGAACATATTTTTTCTTGTTCTTGATTGTTCTTGGTTGCACCTTGTTGATCCCTTTTTTGTTACAATGTACACTTTTTTTAAATGCAAGTTTTGTTACTGTTAATTTTCTTATCGCATGTATTTTTTGCAAGTTTTCTTATTTTTTTACATATTTCGTTATTGTTTTTTGTTTGCATGTTTTCATATTGTTTATTTGTTGCATGTTTTGATATTGTTTTTTGTCTAAGCTACAGGAATTAGTACATAAAAATCCCACTGTTGCGATTGGTACGTCCAAAATATAATTTTCCGGCCCCAATGGGCCATTTTTCGGGACCCAAATTGGGAATTTCAGCTGTCCAAAAACTTTTTGAGCATACTCTAAGAACCAGGATTGAAAAACACACGAAAAAACCACAGTCGCGACCGGGACGTCCAAAACAGGATTTCCCGCCCCAAGGGGTCATTTTCCCGGACCCAAATCCGGAATTTCAGTTGGCCATAAACTTTTCGAGCACAAATCCGGCTTTAGCTCCAAAATTCAGCGTCGATTTCACCTTATCCCGAGAACCGTATTTCAGGCCATTTTCGGCCTCTGGGGCCAATTCCAGACGTGTAGGCCCAATTCTGAGCTCGGGATCGGATTGAGCGTTGAAAAATACATGGGAATACATATGTCACTCTCTTGTGTATGAACTTTTTGTTTTTTATGATGCTGTATAATCTAACCCCTATGACGAATTTTTGAAAGAATTCCACTAAAAATGCAAAAATCATAATTCAAGAACTTTTGCGGAAAAAAGGCGATGCCTAGTAAAATTTTGTATCTATTTTCATTTAGCAATACAAATTTTACAGTTCTATAAATCGTTTCATAAGAAGATCTATTTACAGCACTAGGAGTTCTAAAACAATGTCCAGTGTATTCTTCGGCATTCTTCAATCCAAGCTTTGTTACAATCATTTTTGGAATGCTTCCAAAAGTATTAACTCCCACAGTCTGCGAGGTACATTTTTCTTGTCTGTAGAACAAAAAATTGTCTGAAAGTTGCTTAAGAAGGACGAAATTCAGCACATTTTTGAAAAATATTTACTTGATACCTCGACATTTCCTTCTGTTATAACAAATTCTCGAACAATATTTGTTTCCGTGCATGGAATCACAATTTTTATATCGAGGTCAATGTATTGAATATGACAACATTAGCTCAGTTAATTATTCGCTATAAAGGCCCCAAAAATGTCGATCTTCCGACCTTCATGAGTAAATATGTTGCATCATTTGTAGTACTTAGAAACTTATATACTTCTTCCTTTGTAAAAATTCTGGACTTTTTGAAAATAATAATAATAATATTCTGTTGTACCTTTTACTCAAATTAAACCATAAACAAGGTCAGTTTATACTGACCTATGTACGTGATGTTATCTGTGTTTAAATATAGCTCAAAGTTCATATATTATATGTATATTGCCTATTTATTCCAAAAGTGCACGACCTACTTCTTCATTTACACCACAAAAAAAAAATATGCACGTGTTCCTGTCAGGCAATGTATCTAGTAATCAACAATTTGTTTACAAGTTCATGGCGTATTTTGTAATAAGGCTGACATTTTTATGAATGTCCATAGAGTTTGTTCTTTGCGTGCACTATCAGTAGCGTCGCTAAGAAATTTAAAATTAATTTAACTGTGTTACTTATGTGGACAATCGAAAACTTTCCAGCTTTCTTTTTGATGCAAAAACTTTCGCATCCATGAACTTTTGTTTTGAGGGAGATTTAAATCACCCACACACTATGCAACTTATTGTACAAGTTCTATAACCCAGGTCGATTTGACCGTCGAAAAGACAATTGTATATTCTGTGATGGTCTTGTGCAACAAGTCGTAGGACACCATTGGATCGCATCGAAGCTTCGTCGGTCAAAAATTTGTTGTATGGCTTATCTCATCGATATAAGGGAATATTTTCCAGCTGAAAACAGTGGCGTATTACGTCAGATATCAGTATTTGTTCGATTTCGCCAATAACTTAAAGTAAAATTAAGTATATAATAATTAATGTCAAAAACAAGAACAAAAAAAAAAGAGAAAAAAATAAGAAATAAGTTAAAATATGTCTACCTCTTAAAAACAAAAACAAAATAAAAACAATAATAATAGAATTATGATATAAATATTGTCCGAACATTTGTGTACAGATACAATAAATATACGACAAATATATTTTCCATATATTTCATATATTACGTAACAACGATACCATAAAAAACACAGTAAAAAATTTATTTATACGTAATAATAAAAAAACACTATACACTAACATTCATCAGAGTCACAATTAACGTCACTTGTGATTCTTCATCGACAGTTATGATAAAGTCACTTTTATTTGACCTAATCAATTGGTGCAGCTCTATACATATAGTTTCTCTCAATTTTTATATTCGATGCATTTTTTTCCAATTAGCTGATGTAATTTTATTAACCTCGTTTCTTATAACATCTATAACTGTTTTGTCAAATTTTGGAAACGTATTATGTCTTTGAATGTCTCTTTTTAATTGGCTCCATATCAATTCAATGGGACTAAAAACACAGTAGTATTGATGAGATTGTAGAACGCTATGTTCCTGAGCCATAGCCATCTCATCAATAACGTATTTCTTTGCATCTTCCTTCAAACTAACATCGTACGCAATATTATGGATTTTCAGCAATTCTTGAATATTTTTTTCTTGTGCCACTATTTGGAATACTTTCTGAAAATCTTGTCCTGTATCTAGTAAAATTACACTGTTATTAAATTTGGTGTTTTTTTCGAATCTCGTCTGTTCTCCCTCACTGTTTTTTTATTTTTATACACATTATATTCAATTAACTGGGCTTGTTCGTCGTCAGTCATAATCTCTGCATCTTTTCTATCACTATTCGGTGGATCTAATTTATATTAGAAATGCAGTATTTAATACCTCAATATCTTTAACACACAAATACAAATAGATACTATAGGGGTACTAAATACTAAATAATAAAACAAGCACTCGTTTATTCACACACCACAACACACCACAGTGTACTCTCAACGCTAATGTATTATTCATAAAACAGTTTAAACATTTATGTATTTTCAGCACAAATTTATAATGAGCCAACGATAACAGCAATTAAACAACATCTAGTATATCATGAAAGCAATTATAATAAGTTCTATCCTGCGAAATCACTTAGCACTGAAAAGTACTGTTCTGCACTATCAGCAAAGTAAACAACTAATAATCTAAGTTACATCGTTAACTGTCCTCTGTGTCTTCCTAACGGTGTTCAAGAATAACGTATGTTGGCGAGTTGGTAGACGAGAGACTGCATAGTTGCCAAGTTTGTTGCCTACGGTTCATAAAATAAACGACTTCTTAAAAACATTATTGCAGAATGCTAATAATTCGAAATGTCTTGTATACATATTTGATATTTGTTAAAAGACTAAATTTTATAAAGACAATGGCCCATTTCCATGATGCGTAAAAAGCGGTTACCTTGTTTTGTGAGATGTTACAACGTTGCATTCAAATAGCGGCATGTAGGCGCTGTGTCGATATAAGTTTCTACAGGCGTTACGCGGTATTACAGGGTGTTAAAAAAAGAGTGTAAAATATTTCAGGAGGTAATAGTATGAACCAAAATAAGCAGAAAAGTCTTAATAAACATGGGTCCGCAAAGTAATGCGGAGATATGCTTTTGGGCCGACGAAAATCCTCATGCTCTAATAGAATCTGGACATCAGGCACGTTTTTCATTAAACATTTGGATGGGTATTGTAGGTGACAGGTTTCTAGGTCCCGTTGTTTAACCAAACCGATTAACAGGAGCTGCTTACTTCAACTTTCTGCAGAACACACTGTATCAGTTTTTGGAAGACATTCCTTTGAATTAGAGGCAACAAATGTGGTTTCAGCATGATGGTGCTCCAGCTCATTTTTCCAAGGCCGTTAGAGAGCATTTACACCAAACTTTTCCACATAGATGGGTAGGAAGGGCCGGACCTGTTTTATGGCCTCCAAGATCGCCTGATCTGAACCCTCTAGATTTCTTTGTTTGGGGATATTTGAAGACATTAGTGTATGGTACTCCTGTAAATAGCCTGGAAGAGCTGCAGCTACGGATTAATCAAAAGTGTCAAGAAATCCAAACCAAGGAGGGTGTTTTCGAAAGAGTTCGAATATCGTTGAGACGAAGATGTCGTGCCTGCTTGGAAATGGACGGAGGCACTTTGAACATTTTCTGTAACTTTATTTTTTGTTTGTTAAAAGCTTCCTTTGTCGGCTTATTCCTAATAAAATAAAATGTTTGAAAAACGAATAGTGGTCCATATATCCGCAACCGTTACTTTGCGGACCCATGTTTATTAAGACTTTTCTGCTTATTTTGGTCCATACTATTACCTCCTGAAATATTTTATACTCTTTTTTTTTAACACCCTGCATATCATAAGGTGACTTACGCTTTTAAAAATGTGAATCATCCGGTCTAATTTAAAATTTTGTTATTTTATCCCCCAATTTTTGTTATAAAAAACACAATTTTATACATTTTGCAATAAGTATATATTAATAATGATTAATGTTGTTTATAATTATATATTTAACAGCAATTTATTAAATTATATGCATTGTATCAATCATTTATGATATTCTAATTGATTGCTTAATTATATATGTATTAACTACAACGTTATTAAAACGTTTTCTTCCATTAATTTCTGGACTCACTCTGACGTCAAAGAGGAATATCGGAATTAGTCTACTTTTTTTATTAGTAACGTCAATCTGCGAACACACTTGTAATAGAACTTCGTCGCGTACCTCGTCTTGTAACATCAACACGACCGTAACATCGCACCGAATATAAGTGTCCTTGTCGAATATTGTTGTTTTTCCATCACTGGCTGCCTTTCAGTGGATGTTACTGTATGCGGTTACGTAGATTGTGGTCGTAGATCTTTCTTCCAAACACAATTGAGTGGACTGCAATATGGCAGCATCAGAATGCTCGCGACGCCGAAAATCAGTTAATTGTTTAACTAGAAACAAGTTTTAATATTTTGTTTCTTATGTTATAGTAGCTATTACTACTACAATTTTGCCATAACCTCAAAAAACCCAATAATATAGGCTTTTCAGCATTATTAATCACATATAACGTAAAGTTTAAACACAAAACCCAAGCTGTTAACCCCCAAACCCATAACCCCACAATCTTCCGGATCAATCGCGTGATAAGTTCAAGTATTGAGTAAAGTGGTTATTGGGTTTATTGGTTATGAAGTTGTGGGGTTAAGAGTTTATGGGGTGATTGGTTTATCGGTTTGTAGGTTAACAGCTTGGGTTCTGTTTTTAAAGTTTAACTTATAGGGCTATATCCATGTTAATAAGGCTGAAAAGCTTAAATTATTGGATTTTTTGAGGTTATGGCAAAATCTTGACGTGATGGGATTAAAAGGAACCCGAATTCGGATTCAACGACTTCAAAAACATATAGTAAACATGGTCTGACCTCCAGATCTGAGATATATTTTTTTTTTGTGAGGCTGGATTATCATTGTTGCCTCGCCGTTGGAATACTATCCGTATTCGGCTCGTTAAAAACTGGACATATATTTTTCACATAAACGAATGTAAATAATCAGGAGATGTTGAATAGATACATCCTCCATACATAATATGAAACAACAACACATATTATAATAAATACAATTTTTTCAGTAACTTAGTAACTGTGTAAAGCTAACACTCAGTAGTAGGTCAGCATCAAGGCAGCTACACATCAATTACGACATCATCATTATTACATAATTATTAAACCACACTGATAAAAATGAGTTATTTTACATCTTGTTGACACCATGTATTGTTGTAAAAAATACCAATTGACAAAATTGAGGTAGCAGTAACGCTGGAAATGCTACAACGTTTTATTTAAAATCCTTCCGGAAATTATTATAATAGTAATACAAGGTGTTAAAAAAAGAGTGTAAAATATTTAAGGAGGTAATAGTATAAACCAAAATAAGCAGAAAACATGGGTCTGCAAAGTAACGGTTGCGGAGATATGGAATGTTTTATGTTTTTTAGCCCCTTTTTTATTTTGCAAAATTTTATTATAATAGTTGGTTGATGTTTAGTGAAATAAACAGTACGTATTTGACAGTTATTCTCAGTGCACAAGTTTTCTTTCGCTTTCGCCAGATTCCTTCACAACGCATGTTTGGAAGAATTCACCAAAGATTGCGTGATACCGGTTCCTTGAGCAAACAGTGTCATTTATCCGGAAGACCAATGTCGGTATCCACTCCTAGAGCAGAAGAAGAAATTCTAGCACTGGTAGAGCAGAATCCAGGTACGAGTGTGCGGAGAATATCAGCCGAGGTAGGAATTAGTGATCCTCTTGTTTGGAGAAACCTTCACGAGCAACTGCTTTATCCATACCATGTGCAACGAGTACATGCCTTAAATCCAATAAATGATCATCAAGCACGTTTGGTTTTTTGCCGCTGGTTTCTACGTCATGATGCTGAAGACCCTCGTTTTCTTGCAAACATTCTTTTTACTGATGCGACCGGGTTCACAAGAAATGGGGTGTTTAATTTTCACAATACGCATATTTGGGCCGACGAAAATCCTCATGCTCTAATAGAATCTGGACATCAGGCACGTTTTTCATTAAACATTTGGATGGGTATTGTAGGTGATAGGTTTCTAGATCCTGTTGTTTTACCAAACCGATTAACAGGCGCTGATTACCTTAACTTTCTGCAGAACACACTGTATGAGTTTTTGGAAGATATTCCTTTGAATCAGAGGCAACAAATGTAGTTCCAGCATGATGGTGCTCCAGCTCATTTTTCCATGGCCGTTAGAGAGCAATGGCCAAACTTTTCCACATAGATGGGTAGGAAGAGCCGGACCTGTTTTATGGCCTCCAAGATCGCCTGATCTGAACTCTCTAAATTTCTTTGTTTGGGGATATTTGACATTAGTGTATGGTACTCCTGTAAATAGCCTGGAAGAGCTGCAGCTACGGATTCATCAAAAGTGTCAAGAAATCCAAATCAAGGAGAGTGTTTTCGAAAGAGTTCGAATATCGTTGAGACGATCGTGCCTGCTTGAAATGGACGGAGGGCACTTTGAACATCTTCTGTAACTTTGTTTTTTGTTTGTTAAAAGCTTCCTTTGTCGGTTTATTCCTAATAAAATAAAATGTTTGAAAAACGAATAGTGTTTATTAAGACTTATCTGCTTATTTTGGTTCATACTATTACCTCTTGAAATATTTTACACTCTTTTTTTGACACCCTGTATATGTGTAGGTGAAGGTTATGCTACGTTTGTTTAGACAAAATAAAGAGCATGTATATTTGTTGTTTTCTGTAAATATATCTAGCTATTTTTAGTTATCTACCAGTTTTATTTATTTACTTAACATTATGGTTAATAATACAATGGGATGGAAAAATAAATTTCAATCTTACATGATAATTATATAGTAGATATAGTAAAACTCAGGGTAATAATACGAAAAAAAAAATGGAAAGTTACATATGAATTGTACATAGAACTGGCAACAGTACTTTACACTTGAAATAGTAATTTTCAATTAGAGTTCCAACATTTCATTATAGTGCTTTATTGGTCACTACTGACCTAGGCAATAAATAGCCAACAATCAGTCGTGTAATATTACAAATAACTGTTATAAGTGCGCCAATCTATTATTTTATTTTTCATGAAATATGATTATTTATATATTTACGTTTATTGCAGTACTTACACTCCTTTAGCGTCTCATGTTGAATATACAATGTTAAGGCGCCTTCCTGTGCATATTATAAATTTATTCAAATATAGAACAAGGTGAACAAAACGAGTTGAGTGAATTAGTGAACTATTGAAATGTCGACACAGTTCTGCTAATTGCTTTCGTTTAGATAGGTGTACCTGGAAATAAAAAATATATATACATACATGGTTAAATATAACTATAACAAATATTTTTTGATCTTGATTTGCTTCTGATGATTCAATATGTTCTTCCATATAGGTAGGTACAAATTTGTGATACATATACGTAAATCCAAACAACAAATAAGGATTACAAACTCGGATCTTTGGGAAATGCTGGTATTAATAGTTATTTATGTATTAAGAGTGTTACGATGGTAGTTTGGAGTGGTACTAAAAACGCCTGTGTATCAAGCTCCTTAGGTTTTTCTGGGTTGGCCCTTGTTCAGGAGGAGGGGAGTGGGAAAATTACTTTATAAATTACTTATTTGGCGCCACCCGTTTTACAACCCGATGTTAAATATACCCTGAACTCTAAGGAGTTTATACCTTACAAGAATTCACAAAACATTAATGATAACAAATAGACCGAAGATAAAAAATTCATTTGTTAGTATTTGTAATTTGGATACTGAAAGAAGTCTTTAAAATCATATAGTAAAGTTTTCATCACTGCGATTGCTACATTCAATTACTTGTACATTCTTTGATGGCCTAGTTGAAATGTTCTTATTTGTTTCAATTTTTCCATTCTCCGTGCCGAATTGAAGACTTGTATAATATCCCTTTCACCGTGGATCAAGCTAAGTCAAGTTTCGTTTAAGGGAAATCAGTTATGAAAGAAAAACAAATAACAAATAGCATTAAGAGGCCTCTCCGAACACAAAAACATTAAAATTTTCCCGCGGAAATGCGTCATTTCCATTATAGAGGAAATTTTGTGGACTTTAGAAAAAGGGAAATCAGTTACATAAAAAATATTTTTGCTGTGAATTATAGACATTTTTCTTAACACAGAAATGCCAAAATTTTCCCGCGGAAATGCGTCATTTTCATTACCTATATGGAAAAAATGTAGAAAAGCGGAAAAATGTGACCAATTTTTATTTTTAATTCTAAACGTATTTCTGAACACAAAAATCCAAATTTGGTAAATGAAAATATAACAGAGAGTATAGTTGAAGGTCCCTGGGTATTCGGAATGATAGCCGATAACTCAGAAAACTTAAGAATGGTAATTTGTTCCGAAAATAAAAGGGATGCAGGCACGTTAATTCTCTTTTTGGAACAACATGTAGGGAAAGGGTCTATTATCCATTCGGATACGTGATGGTTAACATTAATTTTTACTAATTCATCACGTCTGCATATTTCTGTTAAGTTATAGATTTTACAAAAATCAATATGTACAAAATTTACCTTTTTTAATGTTTCATCATCGGCTTTGCTCAAAAATCGTATATTTCCGCCTTACGAAAGAGTTTTTGATTTCTTATGCCTATATCCAACTCCTTGCTTGCTTAAAAATGCCCTTAACTTTTTGAACTTCCTTCAATAGTCAATATCATTCTTGGAAGATATTGTGAATCTTAGCATCGAGTAAATCAACCATAATGACGATTTAGTGTCTTTGGTTTCTCACAAAAATAGGCGATAAGTATGTTTTCTGAATAATTATAAATTTCCTTCTACTTACACTGTCACAAATAGGTTATATTGCTTCTTGTGATGGCAACGTTAATAAAACAGAGAATAGAACCATTAGCAGAACTACAAATAGGGGAGTATCAGGCAGGTTTTAGAAAAGGAAGGTCAACAACGGACCAAATCTTCATGGTGAAGGAAATTCTGACTACATACTATGAGTATGGGATCAAAGCAATGGTTTTATTTGTGGACTTCAAGAAAGCATATGATTCGATCAAAAGAAATAAACTAAGTAAAATTTTGAAACAATTTGGGATACCAACCAAACTGATTAGGCTATTGAAAATGACCTTAGAAAATACCAAATTCAAAGTACGAATAAAAGGTGAATGTTCGGAAGGCTTTACTATTGATACAGGACTGAGACAAGGAGACCCACTCTCAACGCTTCTTTTTAATTTAGTACTAGAAAAGGTCATAAGAGATAGTCTTTTGAACAGAGAAGGACACATATTGGTTAAAAGTCATCAAATTGTAAGTTATGCAGATGACGTGGCTATTATTGCTAGAGATAGTAGGGAATTAGAAGAAGTAACGAGAAAACTTGTGGAGGAAGCACGTAAAGTTGCAGATAAATCAAGAGAAAAGTAAGCTTTTGAGAATAGGAGAACAAAGAAAGGATACCAATTTTAAATTGACAACAGAGCATGGAGAGATGGAGTTTGAGGAAGTTCAAGAATATATGTATTTGGAGGCGCTAATGACAGCTAACTGTGATGAGGAACAAGAAATAAATAGAAGAATAATAAAAGCAAACAGAAGTTCGACAGCAGTCAACCACTCATTGAAATCAAAAAAGTTGTCCAGAGGAGTAAAATTTAGAATGTATAAAACAATTTTGAGACCGACAGCGCTGTATGGTAGTGAAACCTGGGTTCTCAATAAGAAGTCAAGAGAAAACCTTTTAAGGTGGGAAAGGAAAATCTTAAGGAGAATTCTAGGGGGTAAGAAGACGGAGGAAGGCTATGTAAGGAGAAATAATGAGGAAATATATGCAATGTACCAGGCACCAACAATAGACGAAATTGTAAAAGCCAGAAGAGTGCAGTGGCTAGGGCATCTAGAACGTATGGAAGATAAGGGCAGTTAAGAAAATAGTAGGGAGTAAACCTAACTACAAGAAAAAAAGGGGTAGACCGAGGAAGCGATGGAGAGAGGCAGTGGCAATAGATCTAAGGGAGAAAAATGTAACGGATAGGAAAAGAAAGGCGAAGAACAGAATGGAATGGAGGAGAATAACACAGCTCTGGGCCTAAGAGGCCTGTAAACAGCTTTATATATAAATACTATCTCAACTAAACTACGCAAATTTTACAAAATTTGAGAATTGTTAAATTTACTACTTAAAAAGTACGCTGTTTACTTGGTTGCTATTGAAGACAAGCGTTTGTTATATAGAATTTAACACTCGGAGAGCAATAAAGGGACACTCATGTGACACTTCTCAATAAACGTCAACTTTTTGTTGTCACTGTCAAGCAAAACAACATTACTTTAATTAATGATTCTAGATAAAAATATTTATCTTAAAATACCATATTGCTAACCATATTAGTTGCTAATTGCTACCATATTAATTCTATATTAATTTTCTCATTTTCATGTATATGTTAAGTATGCCTGTTAAAACTTTGACTACCCTATGTAATTCCAGTATTTTAAAAATATATCGTGCTTAATCATTATCATGGGCATTAATTGTCAATGTCAATCGCTGATATTTGCTGATATGTAAATTGGGTTTTCCAAATTTAATAGGAAGTTATACAAATTTGCATATTAGGCAAAGGTGTAGGTGTTAAATAGCTATAAAAATACGGAAGAATTTAGTTAAAAGTCTCACTAAATTAGCATTGACTTTGGTGTTCTAAAATAGATATGGAGAAAAAGCCAAATATTCGTGTATATTTTAAAAATATAATTTTCATAAATTGTTTCAGACAAAGAAATTATAAACAACGTAGTAACAATAAGACTTATGCATTTTTTATTAGGCATTAATAATATTGTGTCGCATTAACTACTTTTGAAATTTATCAGAGATGCCCCTTGTAGACTAAAAAACGTAGAACGATGGGTCCCCCATTTTTTCTGTCGTGCGCCCGTGGACAAGTACTTCCAATACCGTAGTGTCAAATTTTATTTAAAATATTTTATTATAGTTAATAATTTTTCTTAAAATTTTTTTTATCCAAATAAATTCGGTTTTTAAGTCATACAACGTTAAAGGTATCTGCAGAGAAAAAATTTAAAACTATTTCTAAAGAAGTGCTCTAATCTTACGCCACAGGTGCTAATACAAATTCAACATATTTCATTGCCTACGACGAGTGCAAGTACTAAGAACAGGAATTTGGTCTTTCATCATATTATTTAAATTATCTACCTAAATATTTTGTTGTAATACTTATGTGAATTGTTTAATAAGAACTATGTCACTGGAAACTTATTATGACTAAATTATTGAGTTCTTTAGAGGTCAGGATAAATTTATTTCATTACTAGGTAGATATGCGTCCCCTGTCCTATACAATGGACAATATGCTAAGCAATGATAAATACATTTTTCCTGTGTAAAGTCTATTCATAAATATAGTAACATTCATTCATTAATAATTGCATCATCAGAGAAACCAGTTTCATATGATGATGAAATTGATTGAATGTAAAACCACAACGGATACTTCTTAGAGAGAGATGCTTTCTTTCCTCTATGTACTGGTATCTATCCTTCTGCTAAGTACAAAAATTTTTTACCACATGCTCAAGGACTAGGAAGGCCTAAAAGACATAAAAATATTAATTCGGAATTTTAGTTTGATGTGAAAAACTGGGGCAAATGAAAAGCATCTTCCAAGGTGGTTTAGATCCGTTAACTACCAGGCGATCGTTTTTTCAGCATTTACAGTTGCAGAAACGACGAAATCAAACATTAATGATAATAATAATACTGGATAGGTAACAGTTAATCCCGTTCGCTGCTCATTTGTTTTTCGTTACAAACTGTCAAAACTGCATTTTCACTCATCAGGCCCCTAAAACGCACACATTCTGTCTACAGTTAAATAGAATGCCCATTTATTATAAGAAAATCGAACGGAAGAAATACCTATTAACAATCAATATAAACTTTGAATGCATCCACAGTAATCATTAATTATAAAATCTTGTCCAATATCTATATCCACAACACATTTTTTTTTATTTAATTATTTATAAAACGTTTAAAATTGAAAAAGTAGGCACAAAAAACTGAAGAAAAATAAATTGGCAATAAATTGGGATTTAATACGGTTACGATAAAAAATTTTTTTGCTTTATAAATAAGTTTGGAAATTTTTTGAACGGCGATTCCGTTAATTATTTTTTTATCCCCTCTTAAAATATTTGTACTAAGTCATGGTTAAATCTATATAGTGCTTCTCCGGTGCAGTGTCCTAGGTAATTGGTCACTGCCAGTAACATAATTAAAGTGGATACCCCAAGCCTCAGTGGGATTATTTGACCTGCCCTTGTTGTCTTCAGGTTAGGCTTGGTGGGTCGAACTAATTGTCAGTAGTGTTTCTATATATCGTATAAGGAAAACCTAGCACCTATTTCAAATTAAATTAACGTTGACCTAAGGACAATATAATCCCTACAACGTACAATTTTTTTATAAAAGTACGTACCATTATTATTTTAATGTATATTTACTACAACCTTCAAATCAATCATGAATAACTTCAAGATAGCAAAAAATAGCTCGTGGAAAGAGTTGTCAAAATACGAATTTTTTTGTGGAATAACCAAATGGCATTCGACAAATTATACGCTAGTATAATAATCCTAAAAATTCCTTATATTAAATTTATGTACGAATTAATTTGCTTTCATTAATTAATACTTCTTATTATTTTTTGCAGCTGTTATAATTAATGTGCTATAGTAGCGGAATATTCAAATAATTTAGTTTTGCGGTAAATTCCGCAGAATATTTATTTCGCTCTGGAATAATTTGTATCTACAATATATTAAAAATCGATAAATTGAGAAATAATCTTAGTGTTTATACTTTGCAGTAAGATGTTATAAAATACATATAAAATTGGGTTATAAACATTATAAATATTTTGACCGAGATTTTGACTTTGGTTAGCAACAATATATATTATTCATATTAAATTACTGGAATAACGACTACTGTTCTTGTATTTTATCATATTTTGAAATTAAAATTTTGTTTTATCTTATATTAGAAAAAATTATTATTCAAATAAATACAGGATATTACAAATAATAAGATGCGTAGTGAAAATGATACCATAATTCTATTTTATATACAGGGTGTTGATGGTCAAATATTTTACCAGTGTATTCCACAAGCGATTTTAGGGGGGGATCTTCATATGAAATTTTTCAATTTGGGTCCTTTCTGTTGCGATATTCGAGTCCCAAAATGGCGGAAAAAATAATTTTTTTTATTTTTCCTTAAAAACGTTTACACTTAGAAATTTTGGTACACAATATCAGCTAGTCAAAAGCTATTTTGTGATGGTATCTACTCCTTGGCTCATGTTTCTGGATGGCGGGAATAAACAACCCTTAGATTTGTTTCTTTCAGAAATTTTTCCTGCAATACCCGATTTTTTAAAATACTTTACCTAATTTGACTACTTTTTTCCCTCTTGTAATTTTTTCATACAACCAACAGTTTGCGCGGGAAAAAAACAAACAAATCGCTATTAGGTCTATAATTGACAGTTTTTGCAAATATTTCTAAACAAAGGTATACTACGTGACAAGGAAAGGTAAAAAAACCCATAAAATTATTTTATTTTGATAATTATTTGCATGTCAATTCCTCTCGATGAAGGTAAAACATGATTAAAATTTCAGTTTTTTTGGAGTTTGCATAGGTAGCATTTTTTGATAACGTAGCATTCTGTTTTAAAAATTTCTGCTCGCATTTGCTTTGGAAATATTGTAAGGCTTATTGCAAACGACATATTTTTACACCTAATTACTCGAATACCTAGAGTACGTAAATTTGGGCAGATTTCCCAGTGACTTTGAGAGAGGGATTATAATACAATTATTCTTATATGATTCTACATATTAACTTACATGGGAAAAGTAATGTGCCGATTTCTTTGAAATCATTTACAAAATCAGTACATTCCGAAAGTACACTCACTTATTAGGTCATGTATTTAGTATTCAGATCTGATTCGTGAGGATTATTGCACTAGAACACGACTACAATACCTAATTTTTTCTGCTACTGTAAAGCGATAAATATTGTTTAACATATTTTTGCCACTTTTTACACAACACAAACTATTATTCTATCAGTGTAGTAACTATGTAAAACCTATATTTAGTAAATTAATTTTTAAACACTGATTTCAACAATTATCAATAAACAAAAAATTTACCTATTTCTTGCAATAATAGATATTTATTGTAAAAATATTTAAAAGCGAGAACGTAGTTCGAGCTTATAATTTTCTTGAGTGGATAAAATACAACTAAAACACAACTTTTTATCCACAATCACAAGGTCAAGTTACTCGAGTTTAATTAAAAGAAAACATTATTTGTAAACATCAACCAGAATGTTCCTTCAAAAACTCGGTGAGAATCGGAGTATTATGATAAGACAGGTTGATTGCTAGTTATCACATTTGTTTGAAAGAAAAAATATCTACAGAAGCTAAAGAAGCGACTTTGTGTTTATTAAGAGGTAAGTCGCAAGAACTGTGAAAGTGCACATAAAGGTAGATTGACGGCTTTTCTGAAAAGCATTTATGCAGGATATAAAGATAAGAAAGCAAGTGTTGAATAAAGAACACATCCAAGAGCTTCTAACAAGAAATGAAGAGTTTCTGATGATTAAGTCAAATTTATTTTTTTCGGTAATGTTTCATGTACACGCTCAGTTTATAAATTGGTGAACTTGAAGATCGATTGGTGTCCATACCTAATATTAAATCGAATGTTTCATGTAGGTTTACCATTGAAAGTACATTTCTCAAAGTTCAAGAAAAAGTAGTAATAAGAATTGCTTTATTGTCGAAGATTCCTAACGTAAAAATTCAACATGAATGTCTTACTTTCAACCAAGTAAATATATAATATCGAATGCTGTGATTTCCAAAGACTTAATGTCTAGCAATGACAAGAAACTCAAAATGACTGCAAATGTCAGTGTTAATATTAGTTTTCTTTAGTTTTAATTAAATTGAATTTGTTAAAATTATTTGACATGATAATTTGTTTTTTCGTTTACAAAATCCACGAAATTCTATACGGCAGGCTAGCCGGGAATTGAATTTGGATAAATCAAGCGTTTAACGAATTTTAAAGACCAATGGGTATCATGACTACAAAATTCACAATTTGGAGTATTTGCCTGAGCTTCACATTGAAAGGAAACTTAATTTTATAACTCAAATTGTAGTAAATATAGAAACTGTTGATCAGAACCTTTTTCGGCACGCGCTTTCGATGGAAGCAATGGTTTGTGGAAAAGTTTGATGTAAATGATCTCTAACGGCCATGGAAAAATGAGCTGGAGCACCATCATGCTGGAAACACAAAAGCACCACAGATGGGTAGGAAGGGCCGGACCTCTTTTATGGCCTCCAAGATCGCCTGATCTGAATCCTCTAGATTTCTTTGTTTGGGGATATTTGAAGACATTAGTGTATGGTACTCCTGTAAATAGCCTGGAAGAGCTGCAGCTATGGATTAATCAAAAGTGTCAAGAAATTCAAACCAAGGAGGCTGTTTTTGAAAGAGTTCGAATATCGTTGAGACGAACATGTCGTGCCTGCTTGGAAATGGACGGAGGGCACTTTGAACATCTTTTATAATCAAAATGTTTGAAAAACGAATAGTGGTCCATATCTCCGTAACCGTTACTTTGCGGACCCATGTTTATTAAGACTTTTCTGCTTATTTTGGTTTATACTATTATCTCCTGAAATATTTTATACTCTTTTTTTAACACCCTGTGTACCTCGTATTTAAAATCTCCTAAATAATCTTTTCCCTTATTTTCAGGTCGCACTTTAAATTTCTTTTTCGATAACGTCCTATAACATTTTTATTATCAGGGCACTAAAATAAAGAATTAATCGGTTTCTTTTACCGAAAAACTATATACCGGTTGGTTTTTTCTACCGAAAACATTAATTTAAAAAAAAAAACACGCTTAGATACACATTTTGCATCTTCACGCACCCCTTCCGTAATGTTTTATAACGACAATGAATTGTTCAATCCTACAGATATTGTTAATGCTTTTGGAAATTCCTTTAACAATGTGTTAATTAAATCACAACCAGTTAATGTATCTCAGTTTTCATTGCATAATAATTTAGGGTCACATTTAGTAATTAAAAATATCACTTATGAAGATGTTTTACAACATCTTAGAAGATCTAAAGATACTTTCACGATGGGCGTTGATGGTGTTCCTAGGTTTGTTCTTAAAGATTGTGCGTATGCTCTTGCTGAGCCTTTGCATATATTATTCAATTGCATTATACGCCATTCTACCTTCCCGTCTTGTTGGGAAAAAATTTATATCTGTCCTATACCGAAAAAGGGAAATCTCAGTGATGTATCCAATTATAGAGGCATTTCATTATTGTGTAATTTTTCTAAGGTTTTTGAAACTTTACTGTATGGTAAACTGTACTGTTTTGCTAGGCAGCTTATTTCACCACGACAACATGGTTTTATGCAGAAGAAGTCAACAGTATCTAATTTGGCAGTTTTTACTCAATAAGTTTCTGAAGTTTTGGATAATAGAGGGCAAGTCTACGTTGTCTACACTGACTTCCAAAAAGCGTTTGATCAAATAGACCACAATATACTCCTTTTAAAATTGGAAAGATTTGGATTTTCTGATGGCTTGATTAAATTCTTCAGTTCTTACTTAAGCCACAGACATTTTATGGTAAGATAAAAATTTCACCTCAAATTCATTTTTTCCCACATCAGTTGTTCCGCAAGGCTCAAATTTAGGTTCCATACTATTTTTATTTTTTATTAACGATCTTCCTAAGGTCATTACTTGCGAGCATTTGTTATTTGCGGATGATTTTAAACTTTATTCTGAAATTAAATGTCCTACAGATTCTATTCACCTGCAAGAATGTATCAAGCAAATATCTTCAAGGTGTGAACTAAATCGTCTGAAACTTAATATTTCTAAATGCAATGTAATGACTTATACTCGCAAGACTAGCTTTCCTATTTATGAATACTTCATTGGTGATAGTGCCGTTGGTAGGGTTGATGTATTCAAGGATTTGGGTATATATTTTGACAGTAAACTTACTTTTATAGATCATATTAATAATATTGTTTCAAGTGCCTTTAAATTGTATGGCTTCATTTATAGCAACTGTCGGGATATTTCAAATACAAACACCTTGAAAACTCTGTTTTGTCCTCTTGTGAGATCTAAACTTGAATACGGTTCGATAATGTGGTATCCTATTTATCAGTTCATTGTCACCGTTTGGAATCAATTCAGAGACAGTTTTTAAAATTTATATCATTTTTACAAGATGGGTTTTATCCTCCTAGAGGTCTTTCCCAGATTAATCTGCTCAACAGATTTTATTTTGATTCGTTGGAAACCAGGCGGAATATTATGTTGATTCGTTTTCTGTATAATATCTTGAATAACAAAATTGATTGTATTGAAACTGTTAGCAAAAAATAAATTTTTTGACACCCCGTATAAATTCCAGACAACAAACTCTGTTTTATTGTGTTACCTCTCGCACAAACATTTTAACGAAGTCTCCTATATCCTTGATGTGTGGTCTTTATAATAAAATTGCTTGTAACTGTGATATACATAATGATTCATTAGAGAGTATTTATAACTGAGTAGCTCGTTTAACGTGATTTGGTTTTATTAACTGTTAACATTTTGTTGATTTCATCTTGTGTTATTATTATTATTATTATTATTATTATTTTTTTTTTTTTTTCCTTTTTCAGTAACACCTTCCAAAGCTCCGACACATTCGGAGATGTTCTGAAGAGTCAAGCAATGACCACTCTCCACTCCGTAAAGTCAGTAATCATTGCGCCCGTAAATCGTGCGTTCTGAGCAGATGTAGTGAACCAAGGACGATTGCCTTCTGCATTCTGCTGGCTAAGATCTCTGCCGAATTCCGGCAAGCCGGTATGATCTTTAAATCAGAAAGCAACGTATGTCTCATTCCACCCAGGACGCCTATAATTAGCACCACAATCTTAACAGAGTGGTCTGGATACAGCCTGCGGAGCTCGGAGAGAAGATCTCGATACTTCCTCCGTTTCTCCTCCTCTTTTAGGACGATGTTGTTCTCTGCGGGAGCCCAGAACTCAATCACAAACATCGTCTTAAGTTGGTGGTCGAGGAGGACTACATCAGGCTTATTGGCTTGAATTTGCCTGAGGGTGGGGAATGAATAGTTCCAATCAATTCGGCACTTCTCATTCCCCACAACGAATTCTATATCCCCCGGAGCATAAGGCAGCACTGGCGTCTCGTCTATCTCATACGAGTGTCGTAAATGATAATACAACACCCGTAAGGCTGAATCGTGTCTTTGGATATACGATGTGGCCACATATACCGGACAGGCCGACAGGAGATGCATAAGCATCTCCGGCGCCTGGCGGCAGGCCCTGCAACTGGTATCAGGAACCTCGATACCCAAGACACAACTACGATAGACGAGAGTGTTAATTATTATTATTATTATTATTATTATTATTATTATTATTATTATTATTATTATTATTATTATTATTATTATTTTGCAACATAGACAAACATTTTTAGGTTATTGTTTTCTGGTCCAGCAAGAGTTTATAAATTGAAAATTTTAAATTGTTACGACGAAATGAAGATTAATGTGTCTCTTAGTATTCAGGTATCATTTTTATTAAATTAGGTGCGTAGAACAATGATTTTTAAAAATTCTGTGTCAGTACGAGATATGGAAAAAAATTCTACACTACAGCGGTGGTAGGACAGCATTTATTCTTAAGAACGAGTTTGGGCAGCACATAAACTATATAACCAACTACGATACAAGACATAAATATTTTATTTGCTCTCAACCGATATAAGCCACAAAGAAAATTCCTTCACGGTCTTCTCCAGGTCCAGGTACAGGTTCTGCACTATTTTCAAGGTCAAGCTGATCAGATTGTCGAACCTAACCACCGTAGCCGTCCCCTCCTCGTTCAGTTTGAGCGGATTCCCTTCTATATCTCTCTCGTGAGGATCAAAGAGGTAGAAATACCCGGCCTTCGTGAAGATGCTCACCCACTGGTCGATGTAACTCAGCATACAGTAGGACTCCTGCTGGAAATACACGTTCAAAATCCTGATCAGATTGCTCATGCTGAAGATGTCGCTTATTATGGGCTTGTACACGGTCACGTGTATCTCCATGTTGTGGAGGAAGAATTTCCTGACGACGTTTTCCAAGCCCAGTTTCTTGTCCTTGGGGTTATAGGCTATGTAGGAGTCTATATACAACTGGTCTCCAGTGTCCAGAACTAAGTCTATGTGTTTCCATATCCAGGTATCTATCGGGATTAGTTTGTGCATGACTATGGATACTATGCAGTTGGCTATGTCTTGGTTGTTTCTCGAGTGTTCGTTGTAGATCTTGGAGTTCTGACTTTGGTACCCTCTGATGATGGCGTCACCGTTCTTCATGACGTAGTAACCGTTGCGACCGATCTTCTGGAGTTCTTTGGCTTGTTTCCGTTTACGCTCGTTTTCTGCCTGAGGATTGTAAAAAAATTGCTAATTAGTTTTACCGTTATATAATAATTATACAGAGTGTTTTATAAGTAATGGGTTATAGAGCGATTGGAGGATATTTATATAATTTTTCCAAATATGTGTGTGTTTACTACATTAGAAAGGTATTTTAAGATATTATAAACATCAAATCTCCTACAATTCCTATCAATAAAGTCCACAGACAAAGCTCTATTCAATAATTATCAAAAATAAAAATTCATCTAGCTAAATTTACTAACCTGGTTTAATGAAAACATTCTCTAAATATCTAAGTTCACTTTTGAAATTGCGGGAACTCGAAAATTCAGCCACAATAGATGAGATCTGACCTATTTCTGCAATTTTAAACTTATCTACAATTAATGTTTATGGTTACGATTAATGCTCCTGTATTACACATTGCGTCAGGTAATCTAGGTGGACTTTGGGTCAATCGTGCAAAGAGAAAACGACCACAAAATGGCATTTAAAAATCATACAACACCCAATTTTTCTTTCTACGGGTATATGTATTTGCAATTAATTAGAATCGGGCGTGAATATAAATTTGTTATTATATGGCAAAATATCAAGTCATTGTTCGATAGGAATTGTTTTAATAAAGCAATAGTACTTAATAAGAAGAATTTAGGTTAAAAAAATTGTGAAATGTACTGTGTGGAAATATTTCATATACATTTCTTTTCGCTTCTCGCCAGGAGTTGAATTTGTGGGGTTAGTTACAGTCACTTGCCCATCATCATTGTTATGTAGAACTGGATAGTTACCAAGCACATCATTGGCATTGGCGTGGTTAAGGTGTGGCCGAGGTTCACGATACAAGGCAAATAATAACATTTCGTGCTATTCACAGCACAGCATTATTGGTATTATTCTTGTCTCACTAATAAACCTTCAATCGTATAGGCTGAAAAACACATTAGGCTATAAATGAACATTGGTATATTTCGAAAATGAGCTTTCTACGTGTCATAATGATGTAATATGTAAAATATTTTTAGTCTGTTGCCTGCACTTCATATAATCTGGATTGTTTCTTAAGATATCCATAAATTTCTCTGCAGCTGTGAACAGCATGGAAAGTAATTGTTTGGTTTGTATCAATCGTAAATCGCGACTACGCCGTATCCACGACATAGTTCAGCACTAGGTTATAAACGTCAAAATAGAACAATATTATGTTGTTGTGTTAGTGATTACTGATTAGGCAATGTACTGACTAGATCGGAGTTGGTTCGAGCCCAGCTGCCGGTAGACCGTATATAAGCGTATATATTCGTGGAGAGGATTGGCACCCTCTCTGCGGGTATGGTAGGGTGAAATAATGTTAGCTTGGGTCAATGTGAGAGATTGATACCGGTTGATATTTGACTACCCCCCTAATTAATGAGGTTCTCCAGGTTTCCCTCATTCCTGCACTAAATAGTGGTTAGGGCCTACCAACGTAAGTCGTTCCTGGGCGCAAATGCGGCCTGCTTAATAATAATATGCCGCACCCTCTCCCGCACAAGTCTCCGACTTCTGGGCTAATCCCTGTGATTAGAATGAGGGGTAGAGATATTATTATTATTATTATTATTATTATTATTATTATTATGAAATAAAAACCTAAAAACTGTTAAAAATGAAAAGTAACTTCAATAATTATATTTTACGGCAAAAAGAGAGAAATAATTAAAAAAAAGCTCCCATTGCGTTTATTATTGCTGTTACTCTTCGAAACTCACTTTTTTGCATTTATTTTAGGTTCTTCATCAATTTATTTGACGACCAAGTTTTAGTATTACATTGGTCAATTAACTTGACGAAGCCACTTGATCGATTAATTGACAAAGACATTGTTAATGTAAAACGGGCTTAATCAATTATTTCAAATTAACTAATTATTCTTCAACAGAATAATATAGTGGCATAGGCGCTCAGAACGCCCTGTACATTTAGCTCAAAAATCAATTAGATATTCGTATATATTTCACACAATAATCTTATTTTCAAAAATTTAAGTATAATTACCCAATTGATAAAATAATTATGGTAAAAAAATGAAATAAAAAAATACTTGCCTAAACTTTTTCAGGAAGCAAAATTATACTACGGTAAGTTGATTTAAATCAGCAAGGAAGCTAGCCTTAAAGTATGACCGATTCTTTACTAAACACCCTGTATTGTAAACTCCTGGAGTAAAATGCTACTTCCAATGACATCGTATTCGCTGCTGTTACATTTTGGTACTTACAATTTTCCTCAAGGCCCTCTTCTCTTCGTCAGCCACCGACTTGGAGCATCTGGGAAGTATGCCCAATTCGCTAGTACCCGCCTTCTTCATCTTCCCCTTGGTCTTCAGGTTACCCACCACTATTTCCACGGGCACGATTGTGAACTCCCCCATCTTCTCCTCCGGATCCAATATGCAAGCCATGATGTGGTCGGCAGCTATCTTGGCGTTGACAAATGTCATCACACAGGCTGTGCCAGTGTCCAGGGGCATCCCCGTCGGTCCTCTAGGGTTCGGGTCGAACATGTAGATGAGCGGCTCAGGCTGTTGCTCTTCTTCTTCCCACAGGGCCAAGGTCAAGTTGGCGGTGGTGACAATCCCGTGGGTGTTCTCTTCGAAAAACTGCTCAATTCCTTAAAAAAAAAATACGATAGAGTTTAATAATTCAAATTAGAGAAAGAGATCTTTGCAAATTACTTATTTCAGGTTAGAAAAGTATAGAAAACTGTTTTAGTTCAGTATGTATTTTTAAAACGTTGAAGAAAATTAATACATAAGTAGGCAAAGGCTGTACAAAGATCCAAAAGTAGAAGCTAAATGTAGTTATTTCATTTAGCTTTTTAATTAACACTTATTAATAAAACTAGTTCGATATGAACACTACAGTTGTTACACAAGTTTCATTAACAATGTTCATATCGTATCATTCAAAATTTAATCTAAAACGGTCCAAATAGATTTTATTTGCAGATTTGATTTATCTTAAAATATCAGAAGCGTTTTCATAAATTGAAATTCAAAATTGTGTCATATTGCCGGCGACCGCTAATTCATGGCTGCCCTAAAAGGTCAAGAATCACTAAAACTTGGTTTTTATGCCAATTTATGTTAGTTGTATTATAGAGTGAAGCTCATTTGTTTACTGTGATTGGTCACATTCTTTAATGACATTTAAAATGACAGCAAGTTAGTTAAGTTCATATTGCAATGCAGCCATCATATTTGCATAACCGCCAACATAAAGCAAATAAAATATCCATTTTCTGGACCGTAAGACCCTAGGAAACGCGGGACCTCTCACGTGACCTATATCATGAACCGCCGCTGTCTATATTTTTTCTAGGTTTGTGGTGCTCTTATTTGACTATGTCGTGGTAACCACAGCTATTGATTGTTTTAAATTTGACTTTGACAACTTAATTATTGGAGACCAATTTTGTGTCATATGTTCAATTTTAGTGAAAAAGTATATTAATATGAGTGGTTCTGATTTAGAGAGTGTCCCATCGGATATCAAAGACAATGCGCAAAGCGTTGTTGACTCCCTACTTCCCGAAAAATCAAGACAGACGTACGAGCAAAGTTATGCAAAACTTGAAGATTGGTGTAAAAGGAAAGGAATTAAGAATAGCAGCAATTAAAAGTTTCTTCTGATATATATCGAATATCTTTCAAAACATAGTAAGCCTTCGTCGCTTAGGGTATATTATTATTATTCTGTGCTCCGTTCAGTTATACCAATGAAGAAAAATACGGATTTTAGTAAGTACGTCCATTTAATTACGAATCTAAATATAAAATCGGAAGGATTTCGGTCAAAAAGATTTTAACAAAACTCATCATTTTATGATAAAAGTTGCATTGATAGTAGGGCTTGCAGGCGTACTGAATTGACAAATCTGCACCTACAAAATGTTAAAGATGAGGACAATTCATTCATTGTTTATGAAAACAAAGATATCACGAGATTATTCTACCACAAACGGAAACGTTGAAGGAATAAATATGGTGGAAATGAAGAGGATATAGTGATGAGACCAAGCAACACAGATCATACTCGATTCTTTGTGGGGTACAGAAATGGAAAATGCCTCAAGCAGCCAGTTGGGATTAATACTTTTGGGAAAATGCCATGCAATATAGCATTGTTCCTGAGCCTCCCAAATCCTCCACAATATACTGTACATTGCATTCGTAGATCATCTGCGTTATTGCATGTAGATTAAGGAGTCGATTAGAACTGTTAAGAGGCATGGTGATTGAAGTTGAACACAGTGGCGAAAAGCTATATAGAAGATACTAAAAAAAAAATAAGAAGTATGCCTATTGAGTAACGCTTCAGGCATTGATAGACCTTCAATAAGTTCAAACACTCGGGGAATAAACTTACTTTCTAAAAATACGGCCCACTTATCATCTGCTGGAATTAATTTAACAAATTATTCAGAAGTTGTAGTTAATGTTTATAATAAATAAATATTGTTGAATTTTTTCTTTAAAATTTGAGTGTTATTATGAATTAATAACGGCACTGAGTGTTATTATGAAATGAATGTGTCATAATGACATCGTCGCATCTTATATCATAAGTGCTTCATAAAAATTAGGCAAATAGTGTATTTTGAGATTTGATCAAACGACCTTAACAAGAAGCATTGTATGGTACTGGAGAATTGATGATTCTATGGGTCGTCACACAAATGTACGAATATTATGAAAAACTAGTGATATATACGGAATATTGTGACATTCAGTTAAATGAAATTTTGATTTATTCAACACAAAAGACTTGAATTAATTAATTAAGTAATTACCTTGTCTCAAATTTAAGATGTATTTGTCTTTGCCGTCGATGATGCCCTTCTGGTCTCTGCTCCTGAACTCACAGTTGGCCTTAAGAACGCCGATTTTGTAGTCGTTCTTCACCCTCGAGATGTCCAAAGTATCCTCCCACGGATTGAATTCGTAGCCGAGGTCGTTGATGCTCTCTTCACTCAACTCAACACCCAGATAAAGGATATCGTCCACCATTGGTCTCGACCAAGTATTGGGCTTGTGGATCAACGACATAGTGAGGGCTATGACAGCGACGGAGGCGCTCAGAAGGGCGGGGCTAAGGGTGAATTTGGGATCTAGGAGGCTGAGGGTGCCGCGTACTATACATTTCCCTGAAATGGAGAAAGTTATCAATCGTGTTTTGTGAAACTTTTTTAATCAGTGCTATTCTGGTAACCATTGAATAATAATATAAATGATGTCATGGAGAGACGCAGTTTTTAAACAAAAATTCGTTAGAAAAGCTCATTGTGAGTTAAAATGTGATAAAGGAAAACAATTGAAATTGTCAGTGGCCTGCAAGACAGGGAATTTCGATACCGAAGGAGTATAAATACCTTCCTTTTTCTCAGACCATTATTCAGAGTTGGTTGTGGAGACTAAGGCTGTTATCTCATTAAAGACGACGCGAATTTATTTCATCTCAAAATATCGTCTGTTAATCGCTTTGCAATTGGTTAGATATCGTACACTTATTGCAATGAAATATTTGAAGAGACGTTTAAGTTAGATGAATTACTGGCTAATTGTCCTCTTAGTAACGTATCTAAGCAAATAACGCACTGCGGTTGCGGTCTAGGAGCATCGCGGACCATTCTGTTTCGTCATTCTCTATGCGCTTTCGACTTGTTCTACTGTATTATTTAGGTGTCAAGATATGTTCTGTGGAACAGCTATTTCTATTACCTTATTCTCAAATAATTTCCAAATCTATTAACAACGCTTCCACAGTATATTACCTAAGCTTCAAGTAAAAGTACATTTTATGAAATTTACGGAATTGGGTGTCATTTGATACTATTGACATTGATTTTCCGATAAAGCTCCTAATACTTGATACACCGAGGATTTTTATTAGTCAACATAAAATGGACTGGCTCTATTTCCTGAATAACACGTTGAATGTTTGCTTTGAGGTCATTAATTGTTGTTGGTGTACACTTTTTCCTTTTAGAAAGGAGTTTAGTGGTGTTAAATCACATGATCCTTCTGGTCAATGGATGCCAGCATCAGATCAAGAAATTTGATATGCAACAAAGTTATGGCTTCACGTGCTGTATGACATGTTGCATCGTCTTACTGAAACTACATATTGTTTAAATCCAAATCAACAATTTGTTGGGAAAAGAAAAAAAGTAACTTCATCACGATAATATCCTCCATTTACTGTGACAACACTATAGTGTTAAATTCGTTGTTGAAGGCGATACTAATATCCAACGGATCGAGTTGTCGTAGTCGGCTACAAAAAAATGTTTAAAAGGTCAACATATTCCAGCGGACGAATTTGCAGACCGACTCTGTGAGTACTTGTGGAGACGCCATTGCAAGAAAAACAGTTTAGATCTGATGGATGAACTCATTAATTGTATAAAATTAGAATTAGATTTTTCAAATAAATAGTTTCAACATAAAAATCATTATCCGCCACAATATTGCCACAAAAGATAACTAAACTTTTAAATACATACAGAATTCTTACAAAGTCACATGATTTTTATTTAACATTTATATTTATATAACAAACATCTATGTGGATATAATTAATATACGCCAGCGTGGTGCTCAATTTTAAAAAAATGCTACAAATCCACTTACTTTTTATAACTTGAATAACATTCGTTTATTCACAAAACTTAAAAAACATGAATACTAATACTAATTAACCATCGATTATTCACAAAACCCTAAAAACATGAATATGTAAATGATTTTGCTCAATATTTTCCTTAAAAAAAATTTCCGCAAATAAAATTATATATCATTAAAGCACAAATTAGTAGTAAATCAAATTATCTAATTATCATTTTTTATAACAGATTTCCCTTATTCTAAAATCGAAGGAGAATGGAAATTTTCCGTAAATTTTTACATTTTTACATCAAATCAAAGCCGCAATTTTATTAATTTTGTATTTCTAGAGCAGCATGTAATATAGACATTTAAAAAATAAATTTTTGAGGCAATTTTCAGTTAAAATATAATATAAGAAAAATTCCAGTTTTCCGGAAAACAAAACATTTCCGCGGAAAATGAAAATTGGTTATATACTAGTAATCTTGTGTAGAACCTTCCTATAAAACAATTTCTTTTGTAACTGATTTCCCTTGAACGAAAGTTGGGCCCGGATGGTTTATAGATGATAGATTTTAAATATTGACGCCTTATCATTGACCGACCGCAATGGTGTGAAATTTAAATCATATAGTTTCAAATGAGACACGTTTCAGTAGCAAAGGAGATCATTGGTTCAAATATACTGACGACGCACAGTGGCGCAAAACGCCACTGTGCCATTCAAATTACTGTACACCCCTTAGGGTTGGGCCGTTTGAGGTGAATATTTTTTTAAATGTTCGTCATAAAATTCCCTATCGATCCCTCTTTCTCAATTTTCGCTTTGGGTTTTCATTTTCGCGGAATTTGGCTCCAAAAATGGGTTTGCATGGAAAAAACTAGATTTTTCGCACAAAAATGACCCTACGGAACACGAGATTGAGATGTTGCCGGACTTTTTTATGGGGGAATGCTCGTCTTGGAAAGCCCTACAAGACTGTCCACTTAGATTTCGGGGAGAAATTTTCCGTTGCCCTTAAAAAAATCTCATCTTACAAAAATTATTTGTACACTTTCGAGAAATCCGCAAACATTTTTATAGAATTTTTGGACTCATTTTTGGACATTCACCAAAATGGCCACATACAGATTTTCCGAATATTCCCGTAAATGATTGATTTTTCCTGGAACTGTTCGGATGGAAATGTATGATAGTGAAAGTCTTCAGCATCTACTGGATGCTTTCAACTTTCGAGACCATAAGATTTTATGTGGATCTTTCTTTTTTTTGGTCATTTTGATCCAAAATCCACAAATGTTCAAAAATACTGGGAAATCATCTGGCATTCCCGAAACGTTTAAATATTTTGGCTGTTCAAACAAATTCTCAAAAAGCTCAGTCTTTTGAAGGGTTATTGCTATATATTTTATAAATACCTTGTATATAAATTAATGTAGAATAGTGTATGCTTTTCTAGGACAGATATTGTTTTTGTATATTTTATTTATTTATTTTTTGTTGGTACAGCGCTCGATATAAAAAAAAGCAAATTTCGACGTTGTTTTATGCTATCTCTGTGTATTGGGAAGAAAATAATCAAATCAATCATTTCTTATTAACAATGAACTATTGTATCCAAAATGGCCACTTTTGTCAAAAAATTGAATTCCCAAAAACATGTTCAAAATCATTTTTTATGGAACCTTTCTGATCCCTTTCAGAATTACGGGAAAAATCGGAAAATATGTATGTGGCCATTTTGGTGAATGTCCAAAAATGTGTCTAAAAACTCTGGAAAAATTTTTGCGGATTCCTCGAATGTGTACAAATAATTTTTGTGAGATGAGATTTTTTTCCAATACTTTCCCAGTTTTCGGTAGAACGATTTCTGATATGTGAAAACTTTTGGATGATTGTGGCCATTTCTCCACGAAATCTAAGTGGACAGTCTTGTAGGGCTTTCCAAGATGAGCATTCCCCCATAAAAAAGTCCGGCAAAATCTCAATCTCCTGTTCCGTAGGGTCATTTTTGTGCGAAAAATCTAGTTTTCAAAGCGAAAATTGAGAAAGAGAGATTGATAGGGATTTTATCACGAACATTTAAAAAAAAATCACCTCAAACGGCCCAACCCTCAGAGGTGTATAGTAATTTGAGTGACACAGTGGCGTTTTGCGCCACTGTGCGACGTTGAGGAGTGCTGTGTACAATTTGGAAAATTATTTGTCAAAAAAGGAATGTCTTGAAAAACAAATTTTTGAGAGCATTTTGGTTAGAAGAAAACAACGTTGTTTTTGTTTTAACTTACACCGAAATAAGGCTGAATTATTACTTACCTGCAACTACAGAGTGAAAACCTCCGGACTTGACACTTTTCTTGTGCGGGTTTTCTCTGAGCTCCTTCGCCTCTCTAACTCTGGGACATAAGTCTTTCGACATGGAGACTCTATGTATGACGAATCTGTTCTTTCCGAAAGCAGAAAGATTAGCCATGAAAACTCTGCTCATGTCTTCCAGATCTAGGTATCTGGTGATGCAGGCTACACCGTTGGGCGATTTAATACCGTTGGGGCCCCTGTTCATACTATCGAACATGTAGTATACCTTCTGGCCTCGCCATATCGCAACAGTTAGACCTGAATGGAAAGGTTGGAGATTTTATTTTGACTGAAGCGTCGATTGACAAAAACTCAAGGCTGTCGCGTTTCAAATCAGCTATGAGTATTAAGTAACGTTCAGATAAACGTTAGTGCAATGGCACTGCAGTTTTACTGTTGTATTGTAATTGTATGGTGTTAAATATTATTTACTCTGTTTACATAAAATTACTGTAGACTTAAGAAGTTGGGGAATTTTTCCGATGTAAGTTGGCGACATGCAAAAACTCAAGATTCTTGACCTTCGGAGAGGTTATGTTTATGTTTTGTCAACTTCGTCCCTATCTGCGGAAATTGTGGGTTTTTATCATTTGCCGAATAGTAATTAAAAGCCTACCCTAGATAAAATATAAGCCTACAATCTGCAGGAATAGATGGTCTATTTGAATGTTTGGTTAAATCACAGTATACTAGTATACTGTGGGTTAAAAGAGGCCCCCACTAATTTCAGCAAGTCATCAAACACTGCCACTATCATTCAGGTGAAATGAAAAAATAATCGGCATTCTCATTTCGCATTTCTTTATATAAATTATAGAAATTACCTTGCATGTGCTATCTGCGGTTAATAGGTCGCACCCACCATCTCCGAGTTCTTCTTTTTATTTTTTTTTTGCATGTATAGTTTTTATACATATTGACGTCGCTGCGAATAAGAGCAGCAAAAGTAACTGTTTCTAAACCAAACAGTCCTCTTCATCCATTTTTTTAGAAACAAATCAATTCTAAACTAAATATCTAAATTAGAATCTAATTTAAAAACTTAACCTGCAAAAATGTGAATCTTCTGTTTACTGTCAAAAAAACAGTTTTCTGATTGGTCCTTGTATGACTGTTGGAAAAGGATTGGTAAAAGCTAAAATGCTTTTACCACAGTCTATTATACAGTCCGGCGTCTTCACGTCGGCTCCTTTGATGTTGAGGTCCCAGATTTCGTTTTTTTTAGACGACCAAAAGACGACTGCGCATTTAGCCGTACACATTCGCGCGCTCAAGGGGCACGGTGATTTGTCAAGATATAGATTTTCTCCCACTTCGTCGTGTACAAATGAATTTCATTGGTGCTCATTGCGCATTTAGCCGCGATTTAGCCACACCCTCTGGAACCTTCACTCGACGAACTGTATAAACTGTGCTTTTACCTTCTGCCATACAACTGCAGTACAAAGGAGTTATTGTTAAGTTTATCAAAACGTTACAAAAGTCACCCGTATTTCTCGCCGTTTTACTTCAGTATCTTTGAATATTTGCAGGTGGGATGAGTTAACATTCCTATTATTTGCTAAATCCTAGATTATTCAGTTATTAAATGTCTAAACTTATTTGTATTTTGTAGAAAACACTATTTCAAGAATACGGCGCCCTTTTTAATAACTTTTCTCCAGTACCAATCTTATGTGAATGAAGCTTTACTCGTGTAAATTCAGTGTTGTATACTTTTAATTGTGTTATCTTCATAGTATACTCTATATTTACTTATAAAAGCAATACAGTCTCTGACGACTATATAAACTGAATCATTGAATTTTGTAAATGTGCTTTTGGTACCAGGTTTGCGTAGATCTGGAATTTTAAAGACAGAAAACTTATACAAGGTGTTACAGAATGATACTAAGACAATCTAGGGGCAAGTTCTGTGATTAAAAATAAAAAAAAGTTTAAATAAACATGGGTCCAAAAATGCCTCGTTTTCGATATACAGGTTGTTTAAAATTTTCTGTCTTAAATACTGTAGTCTTAATTTCTCGAAACCCCATCGAGATATTGAGATGAGATTTGGTACACAACAGTGTATAGTGATGGGCTACTTCTGTGTGAATAAATTTCTCTTGGCATTAGTGGCGTTTCTGCCGTTAAATATCCATATTTAGCAAAAAAAAAATGTACGCCACTGATTTTTTAACGAAATGGTACAGCTCTATTAAAGCCAAATTAAATCTGCTTAAAATGTGTTTCTTGGACTTCGAGATAAAAATGAATTTATTAATCATTACAATAATCAACTTTGCTAATTATTAAATCTAGATAGCATGTGTCAGTTCATTATAAATTCCATGGCAGACTTAAACCAAAAAAGATAACACAAAGTGTCAGTGACTTGTTTTTGAAGTTTTAAGTTAGGTTTTAATACATTTTTTTTTACAAAATAAGTAAATATGGTGAACCTTTGATGAATTGGCCGATACATTATATATATTTTTAGGTATTAACAATATTGTGTGAAACTAACTACTCTGCGGACTAAAGCCTTGGCCAACGTTGAATTACACCCACAATATATACCCACATATTCTTTATTATTAGCTTTTGTAACATTTTTTACTGTATTAGGAAGGTATTTTAAGCTAATATATAACAAATCTCCTACAATTCCTATCAATGAAGTTATATGTATGTTCTCTGATACATACATCTATATCTTTCTAATACAGTAAAAATATTAAAAGACGTCTTGCAAATGAATTATGGAATATGAACCATGTTAATGTATGGAGATTCCTCTAAGAGCAGCAGCTATATCCTTATTATCTGCAGAGGGCTCAAGCCCTCTCCGAAGCTGATTTTTCAATCAGACTGCAATATTGCCAATGGCTAAGCCAAAAAAATGCAGAAGATCGACAATTTGTTTCTTTCGTTTTATTCACGAATGAAACTTCATTTACCAGAAACAGTGTTTTTAATTGTCACAATGAACATTTTTCATCGGATGAAAATCCATACATTATTCATGAATCGCGCGACCCCAGCAGTTGTTTTCAGTCAACGTGTGGACAGGAATTATTGAAAATTGTTTGGTTGGGCCTTTTATTTTGCGAAGAAGATTAGATGGACGAACACCACGGGGTACCTGCTAATTTTAGTTGCAATATATAAGTGACTATTTAAACCTTACATTCCAAGGAAATTGGATTGGTTGAAGCAGACCTACTCCTTGGCCACTCCGATCACCCGACCTAAATCCGCGCGATTTCTACATTTGGGGGCATCTGAAGCAACTGCTACCCACATAGCAAATGAAGCTATATTAGTGGAACATATTACCAATGTCTGTGAAACAATACGTCAAACACCTGGAATATTCCAAAGAGTTGGAAGACAGAGTGCACAGAGTTGCCATTTCCAGCACATAATTTAAATGAAAAGTTTAATACACTTTTTTTTCTAAACAAATAAAATAAAAATAAACAATTTGTTATACGTTTCATTGTATCCTGTATGTCAAAACCAAATGTTAATGAAAAGTTCTCTTCACTCCAAGTTCTATTTTTTCTTGCTGAATTTTGACCCGTAATTTAAGATTAATAATTATTTACAAACGCCAACTATTTTTTACGTAAGATCTTTTCTGTTCTTGAAAACGGTGCGTCAGAAGGAAAAATCCAAGAGACACTTTTTAAACAGAATTAACTTGGCTTTAAGAGAGGGGTACCAATTTAGGTTAGGGTAGGTTAGCAAATACAAAATGTATGTGAACAAATCTAAGATTCAATTTCCTATTTTGATTTTGTTGACCTGTGTAATTATCACATTGTGAGTTACCTTTACACTGCATCAACCCAAACTGATCGTCAGCGAAGAATTTTTCTAGTCCCCTTTGCACGTCGAGAACATCATCCAGTTCCGAGTGCACATCACCAACGATGAAGTCTGTTTCCACATTAATATCCACGTAAAACTTCCAAAAGCAGAGCTTCCTGACGATGTCCCTCAGGTCGTATTCTTGATTTTGCACCAGCCAGTCTATGTCTTCGTCCTTCATCTTCAAGTCGGTAATCCGTTTGAGAAGTTGTTTCCTCATCCTCTTCATGAAGGTGAACAGTTTATCTCCGTAGATGAGGATGGTGTCCACCGTGTATCTATCGAAGCATAGCATCGAGAATACATACGCCATTGCTATAGCCACATAGCTAGCAGTGACTTTTTGCTTGCCTCGGTTTTCTTCTGGGAACATTTCGTTCATCAAGGTCATAGTGCCTGGAAAAAAATAAGAAATTCTAGCAGTCTTGATTGCAGAAAGGTTGATTAAGATTGATTCTACGCAAGATTCCTAAATTGAGGAGGTTGTCTATAAACTTTAGTTCAATTACAGCATTTCGGAGACATGATCTTGTTGGTGTTATCATTTGATTTTCATCATCCAACTCAGTGTGAGTTATAAAAATTAGAATATTCAATCATTTTAAAAATTCCTATGTGGATAAAAGTTGCTAGACGTACTGTTGCGTACAAATTATAACTTGATTTATTTCTAGTATGAGCAAGTTATTCTTACTAGGAAAGTACCATGTAGGTACAAGAAGCCACATAGCCACCTCGAGATTGAAAAATCACGAAATTTATTTAAAATTTGACTTTTTTTTGTATTAATTATGTGTTCTACACAGTGAACTGCACTGCTGGTTAAAATATTTGTACTTATTTAAGGTTCACTCTGTATAAATGCAAATGATGTAAACAATTTTGAAAGTCCTCCAAGGCTCTGCATGTGGGCCTTTACCGACTTAATATTATTCCTCACCTCTCATTATCCACATGCCATGTTCCAGTTCCTGGAAATCGTACCAGTTTCCTGCATAGACATCGTGTCGCTCATCTTCCGGTTTCAGCCTGTTCTTCAACATGACGCTGTTTACAATTTTCACAGACTTCAACGAAAAGGCTTGCGTGTAAGTGTCTTTCGGAGAAATATTTCCGCATATATGGTCCACGAGGTCCTGCATTTTGGCGAACCACATGGTGCAAGCCCTGCCGTTCTTCTCTTGTTCCTTCCAGAAAGCCGAACTCTTGTGGATCACTGGCAGTTTTACAATTACCTCTTCTTCCTCTTTATCTTCTCTTTCCTCTTTGTCATATTTGTCTCTGCGAAAATAGATCGGTTAGCCTGTATAGTTCTTACTTGACGGCGTGCAAAATTACAAAAAAGACCGGCCTGCTTTGATGAAATGTTTATATTTTGATGAAACCATTGTTGAAAATTTGGTTTCTTCAAACCTTGCCAATCTTCTTGTCGCAATTTGTCTTTCTAACTTTTTTGAGTAACATTTTGCTGCATTTTCAGCGGAAAATGCACCTTACGATATCAGTTTTCAATCGGAGCACCGAATATTTCAAATAGGATTATTTCAGAAACGGTTACTCCTAGCAACTTCAACAACTTTTTCAGATAAAAAAAAATGTATACAAATATTTGGGTTTAAAAAGTATCTTTTGATTAAGGTAAGTTTGGCAACATTACATTATTTTGTTGTCAGTGGTCTACTCTTGTTTATGTTGCATTCATTGTATTACGGAAAAACAGACAAATAAGGCTCTAAAAATCAAAGACCTTGTACAGTATCATTCTCATTAAAAAACTTTACCCTTCTTCTTCTCCCGTTTGCAGTTGCGTGCGCAATGTAATCTTCTGTTTTTCTTTCCCGGACGGGCCATAATCTCCACCTCCATAAAGTTTCCCCTCCTCTTCATCTTCATCAGTTACATCCATATCCAACTCGGCTTCATCCACTTTCCCTTCTTCCTCTTCCACTTCCCTACTTGTCTCTTGCCCTTCTTGTTTCCTCTCCCCCTCTAATTCATCTTCTTGCCGTGGAGGGTCGTATTCGCTCCAGTCTTCGGAGCCGATCACCATGCCGTTCTTGTCTCTGGGTTTGGAGTCAAAGCAGTAGAAAACCCCGTCATCTCTCCAAATGACGACGGTCAGCGGTTTCGATTCGACGATGGCCTCCTGGTTGAAGTTGTCGTCGGTTTGTTCTTGCTCGAAGTAACTGCTCAAGGCGTCTTTTAGGTTTTCTTTTATATTTCCTGAAATAGAAAGTGGTATGAAAAGCAACATTTTATTGCAGTCTAGTCCTCTAGCTTTGCGGAAAGTTATATTTAAGCTCATCTAGCAGATCCTTTCCCGATAATTTACAATTTATTTCAGTTACCTTCTGCGAAGTTTTCAAACTCAACCGTCAATTTGTTCAAGCCGACATAAAATTCCTTGTTCACGTTATTGGAATCCACCAAGCCATCTTCTTCTGGGGGCTGCTCCGCAGTTTCCTCACCTTCGTCTACTACTTCCTCAGACGACAACGCCGGTTTCCCTTCTTTCCCTTCGCTCCCTCCTGTCGTCTCCGTGGGTGCCTTTGTGTCGTCTTCCACTTCTCCCTCTTGGGCGAACTTGAGTTCTTCCTTCAAGATGTCTTTCATAGTGTCCACGTAAAAGTCGTTGCCTTTGTTCAAGATCTCGTCCATGTCGGCTTTCGTCCATTCCTTCGACGGTTTCAGCTTGTTGAAGGCCAGTGCCATCAGCCCCATGGGCACCGTCTGTTTCCTGCAGTTGATGTCGTACCTGGTGGAGATCTCGCTGTAGAGGGACCGCAAGATTGCGCTGTCGTCGTTGATTTTGGTGTAATGATTCAAGGGTGGTCGGATGATTCCGTCTGTCACCTCGCATAGTGATATTTTCACCCAGCTGATATTGTAGAAGTCTTCCTTTGCACAGCTGAGGTTTACCTCTATCGATTTAGACAGTTCGTTAATGTCTTGGATTCTCAGCACGCAAGCGGTTCCATAACCTACGATAAAGGATAATACAAAGTGTAACCAGATTGTTTCAGTCATGGAATAAAGTGGTGATTGACTTACTTGTATGTAATCCTTTCTCATTTCTAGAATGACTGTCAAAACTGTAGTACATCCCATCTTTCTTCCATACTGCTGTCGAAATATTATGGGATGTCACAACTCCCAAATCGTAATCTTCAAAGAATTCTTCGAGTCCCTACAGTTGTTGTTCACAATCATTAATAAAACAAATTATAACGCTGGTAATTCCTAGGGCTTGGTCACTTTGGATACATGATGCAAGCAGAATACTTAACAACGGTCTCATACATAACCCAAAAAGTACTCACTCGTGAAATATTAGATTGGTATCATTATTGAAGAATTAAGAAATAAGATACGGAATAATGAGAGTTCTACTGTTACTATTTTAATATTTTAACAAGTTAAAAGATAATTGTGTGTATTATTTGCATGTAAATATTATTTTTCTAAATGGAGAGACCACCAAGGCTGCACCGAAATACAGACATCTATAACTTTACACCTGCAACGCGTCATAGACTTACGAATGGGACAGTGTTAACATTTTAGTTTTTCTAACGTTTTGAACGTGTTAACATGGAATCGGATTCTGAATGTTAGTGGTAGTCGAATTTAACAGATAAAGAACGTTTTAATATACAGGGTGTCACCTAATGACTGTTACATACTTCAAGAGTATAATTTAGAACCCAAATGGCGAAGAATTAAAACATGAAAGGAGGCAAAGGATTTAACTTCAAATAGGAAAGAGACTCCTTTCATACATGGATGAAAGAAACCACTCCATACACCTAATAGAGCAACCTCAATTTACGTGAAACTACACTGGATTACAACAGTTAATTAAGACTTAATGCAAAAGTATTAGAACTACGAACAACTTTGGTTATGTTTACGCCAAATTATTAGCTTTCGTATGTTCTGTGGGATCCGCCATATTCTTGGCGACTTTTTCTAGAGTGGGGATATTTAAAAACTGCCAGACGTTTTCATTCATAAATTGTCTAAAGTAACGTTCAGATAAACGTTAGTGCAATGGCACTGCAGTTGTATTGTTGTACTGTAATTGTATGGTGTTAAATATTATTTATTTTGTTTACATAAAATTACTGTAGACTTAAGAAGTTGGGCAATTTTTCCGCTGTAAGTTGGCGACATACAAAAATTCTTGACCTTCAGAGATGTTTATGTTTTGTCAACTACGTCCCTATCTACGGAAATTGTTGGTTTTTATCATTTGCCGAATAGTAATTAAAAGCCTACCCTAGATAAAATATAAGCCTATAATCTGCAGGAATAGATGGTCTATTTGAATGTTTGGTTAAATCACAGTATACTAATATACTGTGGGTTAAATGAGGCTCCACTAATTTCAGCAAGTCATCAAATACTGCCACTGTCATTCGGGTGAAATGAAAAAATAATCGGCATTCTCATTTCGCATTTCTTTATATAAATTATAGAAATCACCTTGCATGTGCTTTCTGCGGTTAATAGGTCGCACCCAACATCTCCGAGTTCTTCTTTTCATTTTTTTTGCATGTATAGTTTTTATACATATTGACGTCGCTGCGAACAAGAGGAGCAAAAGTAACTGTTTCTAAACTAAACAGTCATTTTCATTCATTTTTTTAGAAACAAATCAATTCTAAACTAAATATCTAAATTAGAATCTAATTTAAAAACATAACCTGCAAAAATGAGTCTTCTGTTTACTGTCAAAAAAGCAGTTTTCTGATTAGTCCTTGTATGATTGTTGGAAAAGGATTGGTAAAAGCTAAAATGCTTTTAGCTTCTGCCACACAACCGCAGTACAAAGGCGTTACTGTTAAGTTTATCTGAACGTTACAAAAGTCACCCGTATTTCTCGCCGTTTTACTTTAGTATCTTTGAATATTTGCAGGTGGGATGAGTTAACATTCCTATTATTTGCTAAACCCTAGATTATTCAGTTATTAAATGTCTAAAATTATTTGTATTTTGTAGAAAACACTATATCAAGAATACGGCGCCCTTTTTAATAACTTTTCTGCAGTACCAGTACAACCGCACTAATTTTATGTGAATGAAGCTTAAGATTCCGTACTGATTGCTTAGTATACTGTGATACAAAGTTTAGACATTATTCCCATTAATGCAGCATTGAGAATAAGTAATGCATAATTTTACTCACTTCAAGCAAGTCCAGCACTGAAGAATAGTGGGGCGAGTGAATAATTCCGTTAATACAACATTCTCCTATCTCGAACATGACCATTTTTCCCTTAATTTTCAGGTTTAGATTCACTTCGCTTACGGTCAGCGATTTGCTGATGAACTTGTCGTTATTTTTCAAATATTCTACGGATTCGATGTACAGCTGGGATCCAATTCCGAGGATCTAAAACGAAATGTTTAGTTTCTCTAGAATAACGGAAAAATAATTAGTCGAGGCAATGAACTAAAAAAGTTCTAAAATTAGTTGTGGTGGACGGATCGGATTGCGGTTTTCTGCATTCTTTTCCAAAAATTATTTGTAAAAAATGTAGACACATGGAAATTCTGACCAATCGGAAATTGAATTGCTGCAGCCAAAAATGCATTCAAAAAATGAATTATTTTAGAGGCCTCTTGGAAGATGTCAAAACTTGGTAAATAAGTGTCAGAACTGGCCCAGATCGGGTCCTCGGGGGTTTTCGAGGTCGCTGATCACGAATATAATGTTCAAATTGACCCCCCGAACACCTGGAGCTCAGGACCGCCGATGAACATCATCTCCGTGGGACTCTCCCACAAATCACGCGGGAAAGAAGAGAAACTCGGCGCCCGGGGTTTTTTTGGGTCGCTGAATCAAAATCTGGCATCGGCGAACACCCCACGGGCACCTGGTGCGTCGGAACCTGGACGTGGACGTTAACTCCGAGAATTTTCCTGAGAAGAGTGCCAAAAACAACCCGAAAATCAAAATAGGGGTGTTTTGTGGGGTGTTGAATCCGAATTTGACATCTGAAACGACCCCCCGAACACCTAGTGCACCACAACCTGACCCTTAACGTCATCTCCGTGGCTTTTCCTGACACAATCAAAAAAGGCAAACCGAAAATCGTTATGGTTTTTTTTTGGGGTGCTGAATCCAAATTTCACGTCGATAACGACCCCCCGAACCCGTGGTGCACCGGAACCTCACCCTGAACGTCTTCTCCGAGGCTTTTCCAGACACAATCAAAAAAGACGGACCGAAAATCGTTATGGGTTTTTTTTTGGGTCGCTGAATCCAAATATGACATCGGCGAACATCGCAGAAACGACCCAAAAAATCATTACAGGCGCGTTTTTGGGCCGTTTAATTCAGACACCTGGTGTACCACGGGACCTGGACCTTGACAAGGTTGGGAAGGTAGTGTTGGGCGTGAAATTTGGATTAAGCGGCCCAAAAACGCCCCTACAAAGATTTTTCGGTTGTTTTTTGCACTCTTCTCATAAAAATTCTCGGAGATGACGTGCACGTCCGGGTTCGGGGCCACCAGGTACCGGTGGGGTGTTCGCCGATGTCATATTTGGATTCAGCGACCCAAAAAACCTCCCATAACAATTTTCGGTCCGTCTTTTTCGATTGTGTCTGGAAAAGCCACGGAGAAGACGTTCAGGGTGAGGTTCCGGTGCACCAGGGGTTCGGGGGGTCGTCATCGACGTGAAATTCGGATTCAGCGCTCCAAAAAACCCCCCATAACGATTTTCGGTTCGCCTTTTTTGATTGTGTCAGGAAAAGCCACGGAGATGACGTTTCGGGTCAGGCTCCGGTGCACTAGGGGCTCGGAGGGTTGTTATCGACGTGAAATTCGGATTCAGCACCCCAAAAAAAACCCCATAATGATTTTCGGTTCGCCTTTTTTTATTGTGTCAGGAAAAGCCACGTAGATGACGTTTAGGGTCAGGTTCTGGTGCACTAGGCGTTCGGGGGGTCGTTTCAGACGTGAAATTTGGATTCAACGCCCCACAAAACGCCCCTATTATGATTTTCTGGTGGTTTTTGGCACTCTTCTCAGGAAAATTCTAGGAGATGACGTCCGCGTCCAGGTTCCGGCGCACCAGGTGCCCGTGGGGTGTTCGCCGATGCCAGATTTGGATTCAGCAACCCAAAAGAACCCAGGGCGCCGAGTTTCTTTTCTTTTTCGCGTGATTTGTAGAAGAGTCCCACGGAGATGACGTTCATCGGCGGTCCTGAGCTCCAGGTGTTCGGGGGGTCAATTTGAACATCATATTCGTGATCAGCGACCTCGAAAACCCCCAAGGACCCGATCTGGGCCAGTTCTGACACTTATTTACCAAGTTTTGACATCTTCCAAGAGGCCTCTAAAATAATTCATTTTTTGAATGCATTTTTGGCTGCAGCAATTAAATTTCCGATTTGTCAGAAATTCCATGTCACCACATTTTTTACAAATAATTTTTGGAAGAGAATGCAGAAAACCGCATTCCGATCCGTCCACCACAACTAGTTTTAGAACTTTTGGACTCTTTACTAGTTTATTGCCTCGACTAAATGTTCATTTATTGTTACTTCGTCGACATTTTCCGCAGTCCAGTCTTTTTCTGGAACCAAGATTTGGTAGAGTAGCGCGGCCAGAGACATGGCAGGGCTTTGGTAGTTGCGAGATTCCTTCGGAAACTTCTTGCTTGCCTGAGTCATTGTTCCTCTTAGAATCCATTTCCCGGGAATTAGTCCTACAATATCGTCAGCATTAAGTATTTTATCCTCGGCCACTATATTAAGAAGGTTTAATACGTCTGTTATCCGTGGATTAAAGGACTTTTAACATACTAATGGATTAGAATTTATAATACCACGTTACGGTTTTATTAGCATTTTATTTAGAATTATTATTATTAACATTTATCTCATGAACGATCTTGTCATTTTGACCGGAATTATTTAAATTCACTCGATAAGGAGTTTCTGAACGACTTGAGGGGCTCACAACTTTGCCAGGTAGGACCTGATTTTTTTCAGCAATTGCCACCTTGCTGGACAGTGAATCTTCAATATAACTGTCCACTACCATAGTCGATTTCCAACCACCATGGCGCTTCATAGTGGTAATATCACCCCCAGCATTGGCCAGTAATGTTGCCGAAGTTGCCTCATTCCATGTCCAGTAAAACTTTCTGGAAATGCAGCCACTTTTGATAACGTTTTCGAAATTGTGTTGGTGCCTACATGTTGTGCAATACATTTTCCAGCCACATATCCCAAGAAAAATCTTCCACCGGCATTTTTATGTCGCAGCTTGATGTATTTTCGACACATTTCTACAGCATTTACTGAAAAAGCTTCTTCCAGGATCGTGAAACTTCTTGAAATATTAGTTTTCGTATCAAGAATGAGTACGTACATTAGGTAACTGCTTTTGTCTATAACGGAAAAAGCAGTTGAATTTGCTGTATAAAATAGGTGTTATAAAATGTAATTTTTTTCTTTCTTTGCGAATTTCTTTCAATTTTTGTTCCGTAGCCGATTGTAAGCTTTTACAGTGCTAGACTAAATTAACTATAAAAACTACACCAAACATAGAGTGCAGCATTGAGATTACTAATGAAATAAATATTCGAGTTTCAGTTCGTTTTTGAAACTGCAGCAAAACTCTTGACTATGCAATCACTGGGTAGGACCTGAGCTCAGTTTGTATCATGTTTTTGAGAAGTGGACCTTTTTAAACCATCTGTATGAAACTATGACAGAGAACATTACTAATATAAATAACTCTTCAGCTTATAGAGCGAATTATACAGGGTGTAACTAAATAAGTGTAAAACATTTAAGGGGGTGATTCCTCATCGAAAAAAAGATAGGATCTTTCATATAAAGAAACTTCATTGGAGCATCCCTTGTTAAGATACAGCCCCTGAAAGGGGGTACATAAAATTTGTTAAACATTTTTTTTCACAAGCACTAAACAAGTTACAATATTGAAATTAACCTGACATTTTCTACTACCAAAAAGACACTTAGCCAGTAATTTATTTGGTTTACCCCATGATTGTAAGGGGTGGAAAACGCAACCCCTAAAATTTATTTCCAACGTAACTTTTTGTCTGTTTTAATATACAGGGTGTTAAAGTTACATTTAAAAAAATATTTTTGTTAATAATCCCAAAATTTTGCACGTACTTTTGTCTTATTCCGCCATACTTATCATGTAATTTTGTTGAAAGAAATCGAAGGGCGAATGGAGGTAACTGAGGGATGCAGTAGCCTTTATCCCCTCCAATTATTTCTTTTACACAATGGTATTTGTAAGAGTACACTTTTTTAATAAGATCTGAATCACCCTGTATATTTATTCTACCTTTGAAGCTGTACCAAGAGTCGGGTATTTCAACGTAATTGTTGATCTGAACACCGCTTATGTAGAAGGGATCAAACTTCTGCGATTTGCTGACGTTGTGCATGTACAACTCGACAAGGTCTTGGAGGTGGCAGAATTTAATAACACAAGCTGCGCCTGGTGGAGTATTTGTCATAATGGGATTTCCTGGTACAGGTGTACAATGGTTGATGGCTTTTCCCCTCTTATCTCTGAAAAAAAAAAGAATGAAATAAGAATCCTTCAAGTTAGAACCCCTTAAACCTCTCCTAATTGCAACGCCACTGGAGATGTGTACATATAATATGATGTCATCTCTAACTTTATCTCAAAGTAATCTTATAGTTGCTGGAGATTTTAATTTTCCCCAAATTTCATGGCCTCTTACAATTTCTCTTGAGTATCACTCATAAATCTCCTAATAAACTAATTCAAGAACCAACCAGATTTAGAATTAACCAGGAACCCTCTACACTAGACCTCATAATTACAAATGAAGTTAATCTTCTTACACCACCTGTTGTATGTTCAATTGTGGGTAAATCTGACCATGGTACTATACAGGGTGTCCCAAAATTAGCCTCCCAAAAATTAACTGTGAATTCTACGATCAAAAATAAAAAAACACTCCCCCCCCTCTACCGGAAATATGGCCCCTTAAATGGGGACCTCAAAATTTGATTTTTCCCAAATATTTCCAAAAGGAATCAAGATAAAGTAATCAAATTTGAAATTGAGAATCACAATTAGATTGCGAATCTAGTAATCTGAAAATAATTAATCATAATTGGTCTTAGGCTGTCAAAATGGGGGGTCAGTGGGTAAATATTGCTCTAACTTTCTTCTATCTCGAAATTTTCGTTGTCAGATTAAAAAATTTAAAATTTTGGTCTATTTTACATAAAAAAGGTACTCCTATTTCAATCCGATAACTATAAATAGACAAAATATCCCTAGTAGGCTCTGAAAAAATACTGTCGACTTATTTAGTACATATTATAGGTGGTATTCAAGCGTTTTAACATATCAAATGCATATCAGTAATGTAATTATTTGTAATTTTTTAAATTTTAATATAGCCTATTTATACTTCAATTTTTTTTTAAAAACATATGCAATATGTGTCAAATAAACTGATAGATAACTTTTCAAAGCCTACTAGATACAATTTGACCGCTTGCATATCATATCTAATATTTTTGTGGTATGTCACAAAATATTTAAATTAATATTACTCGTAAACGGAATAATTTATCGAAATAAAAGAGTACCTTTCTGTTTTTGTAAAATTGTTCAACATTTTTAATTTTTTGATCTGACAGCAAAAACATCGAGACATGAAAAAGTTAGAGCAATATTTATCCAATAACCCCTCAGTTTGGTACGCCTATGACTAATTATGGTATTGTTTTTAGAATATTAGATTCGCAATCTAATTGCGATTTTCAATTTTAAATTTGAATACTTTATCTCGATTCGTTTTGAAAATATTTGTAGAGAATCAAATTTTGGGGTCTCCTTTTAATGGGCTATAGCTCCGTTAGGGGGCGTTTACCAAGCTATGTTTATAGAACTTTTTTCTTATTTTCGATCGTAGAATCCACAGTTAATTTTTGGCAGACTAATTTTGGGACATTCTGTATATACATTTATTCAAATTTTTAGAGAGGACTCCAGTTCACCAAGTCATAATCGAACTATAAAAAGAACTAATTATAATATGGTAGAACGTGATTTAAGTCAAATTAATTAGTGACAGCAATTTAGTATTGCAAGTCACCGCAATCATATGTGGAATATATTTTTTGATGTTGTTAGTGCCGCAATTCGAAGACATACACGGATGAAAGAAGTATTTAATAACAAGAAAAGCCTTGGATAACTATAGCTGTTATGGTTAAAATTAAAAAAAAAAGTAATTTGCGGAAAAGATATCGTAGAACATTAAATCATAAATATTTTATTATACATCGAAGTTTTTCCAACAGACTGTCATCTGAAATAAGTAACATAAGTATGAAGATATGATTGCCAACTAGCGTTGTCCAAAAAAACTATATGAATAAATAAGATCAACTTTAAATTCTAAACTAGCTATCCCTCTGCTGGAGAAACCAAATGGAGAAATATACATATATGCGAAGCTGAATCAGCTGATGTTTTATGCGAGTACTTTACAAAAGTTTTCGTTGAAGAATCTGTCACTAGTCACATACCAATTGTAAAAAAATCTTCATCGGTTAATAATCTCAATACTATTGAGTTTTCTTAATCAAAAATTAAAATTTATAATAGGAAAAAAATAAAAATGAATCTTCTCCTGATCCTAATGGATTGAGTGCCCATTTCTTAAGAAATGTTGTTCAAAAGTCTCTACCTTTTATCGATGATTATGCAAAGTTCTTTTAAAAAGCATAGTCTTCCAGATATCTGGAGACAAGCATCAGTAACTCCTATTTTTAAAAAGGGTGATAAACTGAGCTGTGAAAACTATCGTCCGATTAGCTTAACTCCGATTATATGAAAATAATAATTATTTTTTAATTCGTTTTCACAACTCTGTAATATTGCGTAGTATGCCGCCTGTACGGCTTTATCTTTTGATTTACCCGTACAACTACAGATTGTCAAAACACAAAACAATTTCAACATCCTATTGCATGAAGATCAGTCTGAATACATAACAAGAAGCTCCCTAAAATACCTTTTTCCACGGTCGGGAGCAGAAATCAGTGTCTATGACATCAAAGTTAAAACAGAAGTAGTCGATTATTCCCAAGGGAGTATAATGCTCCCAAGGGAGTTTACATTATGGAGAACGTTTTTCATGCAAAAAAAAGATAACATTGAAATTATTTATTGACATTTAAATTAAATGTTACATTTGTACAATTTTCAAAATTAATATTAGAAGGAATATTACTTTCGCTTACATTTACAGTTTTTGTGATTGCGCTAGTAGTGGTACCTACTAAAACCTGATTAGCAATTTTGGTCTTATTTTCAATGGAGTTCTCGATATAACCCTCAGCGACTGTCGTTGATTTCCAACCAGCATGACGCTTTATTGTCGTGATATCCACACCAGCATGTGCCAGTAATGTCGCTGAAGATCTTCGTAAGCAGTGACCAGTATAACATGCAGCATCAGGTAATTTTAAATACCAAGCTACTACACTCGGAATTTTTCCCATGGTATTCTTGCCAACTGGCTGCGAACTACCTTTTCCTGCTTTGTAGTACAAAAAAGCGCTTATGCTTGACGTGGGGAGGAGGAAGGGATAGGTACTTTCGAAACAATTCAAGCATATTTCCCACATCGGTAACCAGAAAGGTTCGTGGAATCTTTGCCTTAGTGTTTGGAATTTTTACAATCAAGAAAGAGCCTACATCCTCAATATCATCTACAGTTAAATTGACTAGTTCATCAGTTCGACAAGCTCCGGCAATCCCCAGAATTAATCCAACCTATAAAAAATCAAAATACTTAATAATTGAAATACCTAACAACAAAAGTAATCTTACCTTAATCATTAAGAATTCTTTGTCATCTGCACTTGATAGAAAACGGTCGATTTCACCCTTTGTCAATATTTTCGATTTTTTCGCTTGATATCCGTCACCGGTTCTTTTCAAAAATGCGATCAGCTTGGGGAATTTGCTTATATCTATGTTATCGTAAATTATCAAGCATGATTTAACCATAGAATATTGCGCCCATAATGTGGAAGACTTGTAATTCTTTGCATTTTCACTGAAGTATGCCAACAAAATATTCTCGCTGTATACTTGAATATTTTTCTCGGCGCACCACTTTTTGAACCGATGGTAGGCTATATCGTATAAAGATCTTGACTTCGTAGGCAGCAAATTGCTTATTGCAATATTTGCAGCCTCCACAATCTCTTCCGACTCACAATTATTCATTGTGCACTAAACAAACTTTAAACTAAACCAAACTAGCACCTTAATTTGACAATTCTTTTTGTTTGTTTATTTTGTAGTTATGACAATAACTCAACCACTACTAAATAAATGCTCAAATCCGAATACAATAATTCTGGTGCTACTCACTTCACAATGACAAAATATGTATTTTTAAGTTAATGAGACCGTGGAAAAAATAGTATATACCATTCAGGAGAGATGCTATTTTGTCCTTGCATTGTAGCCCTCGGGCTTCAAATTGCACCTCTGCCAAAATAACGCATTTCTCTCCCTTATAGTATAATGTACTATTTTAAGACACATTTATGTCAAAATTAACAAGTAAATTTGTACCATAATATAGGACATTATTTCTATTATGTAAATTGAAATCGTCAAATATTATTGAGAAGTTATCAGCAAAGTTGAATATAGGTTTATATTATAATAAAAATAGAACTTAGCAAATTGAAGGACAAATAGCAAAATAACTAGTATTATCTTATTAACTACTAGTTGAATTCAAAAGAAGTTTTATTATTTTACTTGGAAGTCATTGTATTACTCTTGGTTAACAAATTTTTGACTAAAATTTTCGTATTGTAAGACTTTGTAACATTGAAGACTATTTTTATGGCGGAAAGTAGTAAATCTCAATCAATTTAGGTTTATTTTTCTTGTGTAGGAGTCTATTAGGCTTAACTGTTAGTTGAAAATTACCTTTCATTGGGGTCAAACCAATAATAGTACTCTTCTTCGACCCACACAGCCAGAGTAATAGGTCCTAGAACCACGCAGCACTCATGGTCTATCAAGAAATTTTCTAACGCCGGCAACAGGTCCAAGACGTCGTATTCCAGGGACTGTAGCCTACCCACTATCACGTAATCTTGTATGACCGGCGAGAAATACTTCTTCTCGTATTCGGTCTTTCTTTGGAAGTTGGACAACTTCAGGCTCTGCGTCCTGGGGATGCTGATCATCGCATCCCTGTACAATAGATCGCCGTACTTCAGGATCGTATTGACCAGTCTCGGCACCCATACCTTGGACTTGTAGATTCTGAGCATGATCAAGGCGGAAATCGCGTTACCCATGCTTTGTCTGCCTTCGTACTTGGAGAATTTCGGGTCCGTTTGGCATGTGGAACCTCGCAGGATGTATACTCTTTCCGGTATAATCTCTATATAAACAATACTTAACTATTATAGTACCTATAGTAGTTGTTTACGTAAATAAGACCAAAAGCAGAAGATTACGCCCGCGGACGAAGTTTAGACTAGCAGTAAACTGAATCACAAATTTCATCTGATTTTTTTATCTTTAATTAAAATGAATTGAACAGTAGTGTTTGACAATGAAAGATACAAGAAAACCAGTGGATGGCATGTGTTACATACGTAACATTGGTTATCAGCTAATTTATATATTGACTGATTATCGAATTTATTAGGTTGCCGTTTGGCTTGTGCGATGCTGCACGTAAGACGACAACGCAAATAACATAGCAGGACTATCGATGCAATATCAGCGCCTGTACGGGGATTATTGAATTGACTTCATTGCCTTTTGGCTTATGACTAATGAAATATATGAAGCAACCAAATTTAAAATACAAGCAAAAGGTTATATTAAGTGTGCATTTTTCTGTATGTAAAATATCGGAAATGTCTTTTGAATAATAGAGTATCAATAACTAGTAAATCGATAGTTTATAATTTTATAATCATGTCATTTCTTGAATATAAAAAATGGAAACAATGAATCGCATACTTGCTAGTTAGAAGCGTTTATGTCATTATTTTTTGAATTACTTGTGTCCAGTTGGTGTTAAAATACAATTTTAAAATATACCTACCTATATAGAAAGTGATCTTGTCGAGTTGAGGCTTCCGCGGTATCGGAAACATACACTCGTCGTTCTTGTTAATAGATTCCTGCATCCAAGATGGTCTCTTAGAAGGTGGGAAATCCTCGGTAACCTCTGGCGATATCTCTTCCACTTTGATTTTAAGTGAAGTGGTTTCTATCTTGGCTCTATCCATATAGGCCTTTATTCTTTCCTTCGTGACGTCTATCGGCTTAGTAACTGTTCCAAAATTTATTTTTTTTATATATTTTAGATGTGTGAATACAAAATATTGAAATAAAATAATGATAAGGATAAGATAGCTCCATTTTCAGTACCTATGGGATTTGGCAGAAACAACTAATGTCGTCATCATTTTTTTCCAGAAACATACCCAAAATTTGTGCCTGTTAAAAAGCTCTTTTTCTTTCTAATAAACTTTTATTAGAGAAATTTTTCTGTCTTTGTAAGAAAATTAAATACTTATTATAAGTACAAAGCGAGTGCGTCGGACGATTGGAAACCATTTCCAAAAGTTGTGCGAAGTTGCGAAGCGAACAGGGCTGATACTAGATGCAAATTATGTTGTTTTTACTGCCTTTTTCAACAACTTCATTGTGTTCTTCCCTATTGATATGCAATATATACGCTTTATCTTGTTCGCTATCACATTCAAAAATACATTTTTTTATAAATAAAAAATAAAATATCTATGCATGAAACTGTCAGACTGACGCACTCTGAATTCAGACAGTTGACAAAAAATTAAATTCAATCGCTTTGCTCGATTTAAAACTCTGGACCATTTTGATGAACGTCAGATCGCTCTGATTTTATTTGCCGAACGATCGAGATTTACCCTATCTCCATGTGCAATAAAAGAACTAATCTTAGCGATCCGAGGGCTTTGCCGAACACGACTATTGAAGGCGACCTTGCGACGAAATGAATGCGTTTTCTGTTCGGTTGAATCAAATAACTGACGGAAGGATAAAAGACAATGTTAATACAGCTAGATGGTTACAGCATTTTGAACAAAATCCGCGAAATTCTATAGGGCAGGCTAGCCAGAATTTGGAGTCACATTGAAAACAGACTTGGAATTGGGATTAATGAAGCTCGATTTTATGGGAGCTTTTAAAGAATAACGCAGCCTACAAAGAAGTCAGGCGGAGGTTGGATATATGTCTTGAAATTATTTATAAACATAAAGAGTCAGCAAGAGATATCGAAAACTATCGTATAATTTGTATACCAAGCCAAATTACAAAAATATTTGAGTCAGCTTACTCTTCAAGACTTGTTGAATACCTTGAGCATTTTAATATGTTGCCAGATGTTCAGAATAGATTCAGGAAAAAGAATTCCACAATAACCGCCATCGAAGTCTGTTTGGAATTCATTTACAAAACTCTCAATAACAAGGAAAACACTCTGGGACTTTTCTATGATCTTAGCCGTGCATTTGACATAGTGGATCACAATCCTTATTGCGGAAAATGTATGGAATGGAAATACGTGGAAAACCTTATGAGTGGACAAAATCATATCTATCAAATAAAACTCAAATCATCATAAACAACAATGCTAGATCCGATCCTCTTCAACCTCCAATGAAGGTGCCACAAGGTTGGATACTTGGCCCTCTATTCTACATCATATTTGTAAATGATATTGGCAACCCCAAATAAAGTTATACAATATGCTGATGATACCAATATTATTATAGTATATAATCAGATTGAACAACTTATACAAAATAGTGACATGGCATCTCAAGAGTTTGACCAGTATTGCAGGGAAAATGGTTTAGCATTGAATGCAACAAAAACTCATTTCATGCGTTTTCTGCCGAGAAATGTTTCACCTGATCATGAACTACACTTACATATAGAGAACAAATCCATCGAATGTGTGGAAACTATACATTTTTTAGGAATAATAGTTGATTCCAAACTTACCTGGGAAGCTCATCTAAATACAGTAACTAAAAAATTAAGCATTAACAGTTATATGATAAAAAAAAAATAAGGGAAACTGTATCGTTTCATGTATTTCGATAAAGCTTTCATAGCCCAGAAAAAAAATTCGAGGGCTATGTATAATGTACCACCAGCAACATCGTGTAAGCCACTTTATAAGAAAGCAGAGATACTAACGTTACCTAGTATTTTTATCTACCAAATAATCTTATACACGAAACAAAATGAGCATTCCCTTGAGAGAAACGAAGATGTACATTCGTATAATACTAGAAATAAAGCAAATATTCGTCAGCCATTTTCAAAAATGCGATCAGCTTGGGGAGTTTGCTTATATCTATGTTATCGTAAATTATCAAGCATGACTTAACCATAGAATATTGCGCCCATAATGTGGAAGACTTGTAATTCTTTGCATTTTCACTGAAGTATGCCAACAAAACATTCTCGCTGTATACTTGAACATTTTTCTCGACGCACCACTTTTTGAACCGATTGTAGGCTATATCGTATAAGGATCTTGACTTCGTAGGCAGCAAATTGCTTATTGCAATATTTGCAGCCTCCACAATCTCTTCCGACTCACAATTATTCATTGTGCACTAAACAAACTTTAAACTAAACCAAACTAGTATCTTAATTTGACAATTATTTTTGTTTGTTTATTTTGTAGTTATGACAATAACTCAACGACTACTAAATAAATGCTCAAATCCGAATACAATAATTCTGGTGCTACTTACTTCATAATGACAAAATATGTGTTTTTAAGTCAATGAGACCGTGGAAAAAATAGTATATACCATTCGGGAGAGATGCTATATTCCTCGGTGCATTGTAGCCCTCGGGCTTCAAATTGTACCTCTGCCAAAATAACGCATTTCTCTCCCTTATAGTATAATGTACTATTTTTTCCAGTACATAAAATTACTGTCAGTGAGATACTAACGATGCCATCTAGCGTTAAACAAACATTTCTGTCAATGTAACTAGAGCAGCACTTACTTTCAGGATCTTCTTCCTGTACCGTGGGAACGGTTTCGACTTCTTCCTTTTCCATGAATTCCTCGAACGTCTTTGGTGGCGTTGTTTTTATGTTCGTTATCCTGGACACAGTACATTGAATTATTTCATACTTTGTATGTGGTACTTTAACGTTGACGTTGCTGCAAATATTCTCCACCATATCCTCCATGGTCTTGGACCGTAGAAGAACGGCAACTCCGTCACCTAACCAGAAACATATTTCAGATAAAAATGAACAAGAAAGATATATTTTCGCAAAACAATTGAGTCTGTGAAGTTATGTCGGTGATTTTATGATTATGATAATAATAATTAACTTTATTGCCCAATCCATAACATCCATTTATAGAACAAATTGTTTGTAAAACAAAACTGAATTGCTTAAAACATATATATCATCTGATGCAGTATGTACTGTACACACACACAACAATATGGTACAAAGAAGATATGAAAATCCTAATATAAATAAACGTAAATATTATTGCTATTAAATCTTAGACCAACACTTTCCACTATTTGATTTAGGGTGCTAATATTAATATCACATACATCTGAAATTTTATTGAAATTTTGACACATGAACTGGAAACATTTTAAGACAGCGAGGCCTTGCTCTGCTACAAATGAATGCAATTTTGGCGAGAATCAAGAAACATGAAAGGGAAGCTGGCATAAAAGAGACGGGCATTCTAAATTATTATGGAATAAATTGTATAACATTTTTATACTTGCTAGAACTCTGTGAAAATCTAAAGTAAAAAAATCAAATCTATTAAGTAAAGTAATATGGTCATAACCTCTTTCTGGATAAAACTTGTCTGTTTTAAGTGAAATTAATTTTAAAAATTTTCTTTGGATACTTTCTAAGCTAAGCTTCAGATAATCATAACGTGGATGCCACACTATTGAACAATATTCCAGTTTAGATCTTATGTATGAGTTATAAAGACATTTTAAAGCTACTTCGTTAGAGAATGACAGTTACGCATGTTTACAAAATGTGTGTTTCGAAACAAATGAGACGCCCAAGTTTTTTTTATGAAGTCCACCCTGTCAAGTATCTCCAGATCTAATCTGTAATTATATACTGCTGGATGCAATTTACGAGTGTAACTTAGGATCTTGTATTTCATTACATTTAACTGCAGACAATTATTAGCGCACCAGTTGTACACCGTGTTTTGCAATCTTTGACAATCCCCAATACCTGATATCTAAAAAGCTTTAAATAATCAGCAAACAATAGTTTTTTACACTCTAGTGTAGATGTTAGATCATTAATAAAATATAAAAAAAGCACAGACCCCTAATTAGATCCTTGAGAAACTTCGGATGCTGTGAAAATTTTAGAATTGTGCCCAAGGTGTGTAACGCATAGTTTACTGTTAAGAAGGTATGACATAAATTGGAACTAAAACCTAATGTCCTCAATTTTAGTTAAAGCACTTTATGATCGACACGACCAACGCCTTAGCAATGTCTGTGTAAATCACATCTACCTGCCCTTGCATATCAAGTTCATTCGAATTGTTATTAAGTATTTGTTGTGATTGATTTGTTATCGCATGGGTTACTAGATAAAAAGCTTCTTAATGCATAATAAACAACTTGACAGCAATTTAGCCGTAGAATCGTTAATATTGAATATTTTTTCATGAAATTTGGTACAGATCCATTTCAGGGCACGCCTAATTCAGTGGTGTACGCAGATTTTTTATAAAAAAAATTGCTAATATGGATTCCGGATTTTTCAGCCTCTGAATGTTAACTAGTAGGCCTTAGTTTTAAAAAAACTGGACGTCGCTTGTCCCCAAAATACACCTTTACCCCCTCCATATTAAAAAAAAATCGTCAAAATTGCTCTATAAATAAAAATGTTATGAGGGTGGCCCGCTTTCAAATGGGTCACTCTGTATGTCGGTCAAATTTGATATATGGGTATTTTTATAGGTGCTGAATAGCCTGGTAATATTATGTTTTTGATAAAAAATTCCACTTTCTGGAAAACGTCTATTTTAAAAAATCGTAGTAAGCCAGGCTTTTGTTAAATCAATAAAATGTTTGAATATAATCTTCCTTCAGAGTACTAACTGTAAGAAAAATGGCTTGTCGAAATTCCACAGCCTTTTTACATTTCCAGAGACGTTAACCTAAAAAACGGGACACACTTCATATGTTGTTGAAATTTCTGCAATTTCTCAAAATTAATTTTTAAATTTATTTAATTACACATATGTATTCGAAAGGAAAATTTAGGTAACTTTGTCGTGGTATAAATACAGTTTTCTGTAATTAGGTATATTGAGTAATACTTTTGTAAATTTTCAAAAAATTACAAAAAAATACCTGGCACTCCAGTCCACACATTTCCATATTCATCATGATCCGTGGGATCAAACACATAAAAAGCCTCATCCTGTAGCCAAATAGCCAGATATTTCTCTCTTATAGCAAATATACCAGACGGATACTCCTTGAAGAAGGTGGACAAAGACTTTTTTATAAACTCCCTGACCTTTTGATCGGTAACAGTTGGAAGAGTTTCCACAACCTTGGGCCCTACGTTTATATTGAGTAGGACTTTGGCCCTGTCTAGGTAGAAAGCGTTGAAAACTTGCTCCGGTGGCACCAAGGTCAGACACCTTCCGCCCTCTTGTTGAGTGCTCTTGATATACAAGTCGTCACCTAAGTCGAGTATTTTATCCAGGTAATACCGCGTCCAGGTGTGCATCTTGTGACGGTAGGCGAAAGTGCACGCCACTGCACAATTGCAAGCTCCTGAAAAGATTAATGACCATTATTTCAACTTTAGACATAAATTGGCGCTATTAAAATATGTCTTTTCCAATGCGTTAAAACAATCATTTGTCCACGTTTCCACTATTCTGAAAGCAGATTTGTATTCTGGGCACCAATTCCTTTGAGAATACTAAGTTCTAAGCGAAATTGAATACCCTTTCATTTGTAAACCTGTCCAATATATAATCCGAAAGTATCGCAGTCGATAATTTAAGGTATTTCTATTTATTTGCATATATTATACACGTTTCACTACATGCCATAGAAGCAATAGTTGGTCGCAATGGAAAAACAAATTATGATTCTGGTTCTGAGGCTTATACATTATAAAAGTTCTAGAATTTGGTACAAATGGTAAAAATAAGGGCCATACACACAAATGAACGTAAAGAAAAAACAGGCTTGGAAAAGAGGCACATACACTCATGACCATCTTATCTATCCCTGTTGATTTGACAATTTTACTCATACCTTGATATCCATTGGTTTTAAAATTATACTTCCTATACGTTTGACTGTAGTGTCCTGGAAGGACACCAGTGTTCCCATAGATGATGAACTGGTGCCAGACTTTCTTCAAACTGGAAATTGCCAATTTCTGGCTCATCCCTGACGGTTTTGTGTAGGGAGGGGGCGGCTTTTCCTTTTTCTTTCTCTGATCAGGAGGCACCCATTTCTTCGTAGGCACTGGTGGATAGTTTATAACCGGTTTTGGCTTCGGTTTTGGTTTCGATTTGGTTCTCTTTTTTTTTATTCTGGACGAAGCGACAAAACGATAAATTAGAAATATTTCTTAGTCATAATTGTGTACTTACGCCATTTTGGGATTTTATTTTGTATAATTCGACTGCGAATTTTGACGAGACTTTCGAGATACTAAAATTAGACAGATATTTTTGTTTTATTATGACACAGGAGTTTAACGTCAGTGCAAAATCTACTTAGTGACAGTTCAAAGTTTAAGCTTATTGTGAGAAATTTACGTGTTTTGATAAAATGGCAGGCACTGAGTAAGTAGTTATATATATTTTTAATGATGTGTATATAAAAAAACCTATTACACGTCTTTAGACCCGATGACGAAGACATGAATGTTCCCTTGGCTGAGAATAGACCGAAATTAATTGCTGAACCCTGTGATGAACCTCCTGATGATCCAGTAATAGAGCAAAAGAAGAAAGATGCGCCGCCTAGGAAGAAAAAGAAAGCTATACCAGAGAAGGAAAGCGTAGTCAGCGCTATTCGACCTCCAATGGAGTAAGATAAAGAGATATAGTACCAATTATCTTTTAAGAGAAGAATTGTTGTCAAAATACCTTCCCTTCTAATATTTGCCACCATTTTTAGGATGCGGCTTGGTCTACGTTCACCTACTGAAGGAATAAAGTTGGAAGAAGGTCAACCAAGGATAAAATACATCATACCAAAAACCAAGAAACAACAAAAAATGTTTGAGGAGAATAGAGCTTACACTGCTAAGACGTTCCCCAAGTACGGTTCACATAATATGCCGGAAGTTTCTACAAAGAAAAAAATAGATATAAAAGTAAGTTTATGAACAAAACAGTGCATATCATTAACAATAATTATATTTTCATTGATTGTTGAAGTTGTCTGTGCCATGGATGATATCGGATATGATATTCATATATTTTGGTTCGCCGAAACCGAATCTGAACTCAGTTTAGACTTTAGTATTATTCTACCGAAAAATCAATAAAGCTATAGAAGTTACTGTCAAATATTGAAGCTTAAACAATTAAATTTCTTCTTCGACCTTTTTGTGCTAACACTATTAAATCCGATGTTATGATCAAATAACTCTTAACGTCATAACATAAGTAAAGTGAGCCAAGATGATTCACAGACAAATATATTTTCGATAAACCTTTATGATTTTACAGTCTTCCAAAGAACGTATAGTACGGAGAAAGAGAGAGCCTATACAATAAACCTATCCCCTTGTCTTCGAATGATCTGAAGTGAGTTTCATTTACGCTTCCTTTCTTTTTCAACAGTTTCTTTCATCAACATCCAGAAGAAGCAGTAAATATTTATTTATGATTTAGAAATACTACTGCATAGACAGAAATCTAATTACAGGGTAGGAACAAACATTTAAGAGAACAAATAAGACAAAGAATTAAAAAACTACATACATATAACATAAAATAAAAACAAAAATTATTATTAACAAAAAAGAAAAACAAATAACAAAACAACAATAAACAAATACAATTAATTTAAGAAAAAACAAAGGAAACATAATGGCAAGAAAATGTAAACTTACTTTAATATACATTGCTTTATAGTAGCAGTGGAAAATGTCAAAATGTGCTTGATATTTCAGATGCTCCCATTCTATAAATATGAGAATATTTAAGCGCGTTAGTTCTTTTAGTAGGCAAATGAAAAAGTGTATGGGAACGAGTTTGAATACAAGGGATATTGAAATTAATATTACTCAAAATATTCGGAGAATCAATGACAATAGACAATAGTTTATATAAAAATGATACTGAAAAATAACACACAGGAGTTGCTAATTCTCTTTAGCTAAATTTATTTAATAGCTGTGATTGCGGAATCCCGCGAGGTGGATAAGTACCATCAAGTCTAAAACTAAGATATTTAACATATATTCTCTGAATGTTTATTCCAAATTGTTTATATTGACCTCATAGTTAGGATCCCAGATATTACTACCATATTCCAATTTTGGTCTGACAAACAAGTTAAATAGTAAATTAAGAGTAGACCCCTCTGTAAAGTGACGTGAATTTCTTATAACAAAACCCAAAGTTTTGTAGGCACTAGACATGACCTGCTCAATATGCGGGACAAAAGACAATTTTGTATCAAAAATGACGTCTAGATCCTTGAACTGAGTACATCTGTTTAATGAAGTATTATCCACTATATAGTTATAGTGAATAGGAACAATTTTTTTAGTAAATCTGATAACGTTACACTTACGGTAATTGTTAGGAGGGACCAAGTGCCGATCCCTGTGGAACCCCTGATGTCGCCAATATGTCAATTGATTTATAACTGCGATACTGAACGTTTAGAGTTCTATTACTTGATGAAATCTTGAAAAATGCTGTAGAAGCTTTATTAATCAGGGTGTTTCTCTACTATAGAGGCAAATCCTAACATCTGGAGATTAACGGAGTGTAAATTTGATTTCAACGAGCAAAAATCCATAGTTCCATGGCATATATAACTTATATTTTTGTAGGTTTGTACTATTACTTTAAGTAGATTTCAGCTGACATCCATGAGGGCTCAAATTTTAGCATTGTAGTCGTTTGTTTTTTTCCGTTAGTGTATTCATTTGAGGAACCATATATTTTGTAGCTGGAAGTGCCTTCGCCTGAACCAAGCAGTGCTAAAGTAGCACCACGTCGTACTACCCCTTCTCCGAGTTTTCTGTATCCAGTGCCTCCAGAAGTAAGCGAGTTGGAACCCCACAAGCCAAAAAGCGGAATATTTATTAATGAATCGGAAAAACCAGAAGCCGATCGAGACTACGATAGCTTTGATCTGGTCTTCTCGCGACAGCCTAGACCGTGAGAATACTTAAATTACTGTTTGTGTAGAAAATCTATTTTTGTTATACATACTGAATTTGCCTCGACCTTAACCATCTCAATATATGTTATTGACAAAAAAGACACCTTACTTGGTCGAAAACTATCAATGTTGTTGATGAGTGAAACAGCCACTAACCAGCAAAGAAGGATAAGTCTCAAACTGATTTATAATTTTTTACTCAAAAGATGCAGGACGCATATCCATCATTCTTGCCAAACGTAAAGTAACCGACGTGACTCGTCAAAGAGTCATCCCGAACATGAGAAATTGATTTTGTCAAAATGGTCCTCATGGAAATGATAAAACCATGTCCGCATTGTTCTTCCCAAAAGTCGTTCTTTCTGTAAACAAGACGAATAGTTCTAGCGAACCGAAGTTTAAATCAGAATTGTTAAATTTTTTTTACTTGGCAAAATTTCTAAACTAAGTTTAAAGATTCAATTAAGTAATAATATAATAGTAAGCAAATTTGGCAAACTAACACAGTTACGAAATTATACACCGTCTCATTATGTTAGATTAACTATTTTTGTGAACGAGGGTTGGAAAATTTCGAAGCTGGAGGTACTAGTGATCAAAATAGAATTCTATCATTGAATATCCCGTATGTCTGAAACCACCAATATTTGTATAAGACATATTTTGTTCAATATACAATATATTAAAGTAAGTGGATATTAAGATATTTAAAACACACACGATTTGAGTGAGAGCAAGTGTTTCAAAGACGATTTATCCACAAACGCTATTTTTTTATTGCTATAGTTTGACGTCATAAATACTAGTATTAATATCACAAAAGATTGAAATAAGAACTGATAATGTGAAATGGTTGTATTCGTAATATGACATTACTATACCTTCTGTTGCCGTGAGAATGAGAAAAATAATTAATAATACATTAATTTGTAATCTGTCACATAAGATTAATTCTTGCCATGACAGTTGTTACTGGTGGTATGTTGCTTAAAAATAAGTTTTAACATTGATTACTTAAATAGTAAAAAGCAAAATCGCGATTGATACAGGAAAAATCGGAAAACGTTTATAAAAAAGAATACAAGTTTATCAAATGGATGGAAAAGCAAAAGGAACGGATACAAATGAACGTGTTGTGCTCGCGTACTTTCAGAAAATGTTGGAGCAGTACATGACGTCGACTATGTGGACTATCCATTCGAAATCGCAAAGTATGTTGAGGATAAATAAAGGGGTTGATTTAAAATCATTTGTGAAAGCAATTAGCAAGAATGATGTAGCCAAGAAGGCATATGTATTCAAGGAAGACAATTTACGGAAGTTTTTTACAGATGTACCGGACATTACGTATTTATCTTTGAAGGTGATAGCCATTTGCGGTAACTTTGACTCTTATAGAATATGAGAACTGTGCGACTTACATTTACATGACATCAAGAAAAAAGGAAGTGTATTGCTTATTACTGTCCGACCATCTAGGACAGTGAATGCTCGATGTTTTACTGTTGCCGACAGTGATGGCAGTATTTATCATTGCGTCCCCAAAATGTACAGACCGAATTTTCTTACGGTATGATAAGGGTAAGTGTACCAATCAAGTGATTGGTATTAATACATTTGGATCATGTCCTTTGCAAATTGCACGTTATCTTAAATAGGACGATCCTGAGAAATACACTGGACATGCGTTTTAACGTCCGCTATCATTATGACGAATAGTGACATGACAATAGATCAAGTCCAACAACAAGTAGGTTGGAAATCAGCAACTGTGGCGACTGGTTACGTTGAAGATAGTATTAACGATAAGAAGAATGTTTCAAATATTATTGGGAATGCCATTAATGGAAGTGCAACCCATTGACTTCCGAGATTGTCAGTATTAATTTGAACAGCATTTCCTCCGATTTAAAGAATCGAGGTATTAATATTTCAACCAATACTAACTGTACTTTTAACATTCATTTAAAAAATTAAGATTGTGGAATATTTGAATAAAGTTTTTGAAACATTTATTGGTAATATTTTATTTGACGCTACAAGGTACTCCTGTTAGATCAATAATATAAAAAGGTGACATTTAGACTTCACGATTTTCGGGTAGTTGCAAAATATATATTTTGGTCAGTAGTATCTCCAGCTTCGAGATTTCCCAACCCACAGACATCCTGTATATGGTTTAATTAATGATAGAGAGAGGCCCGAAGAGAGGAGGAGGAAGAAAAGAAAGGAAAAGCGTGAAGGATTAGAGGACATAGAGGAGGCGGAAGAGGAATCGGAGGTAAAAGGCAAGAAAACAAAGAAAGGGAAGCGGAAGAAGCAGCCGGAACGGAGTCAAGAAGAGAAAGGTGTGACTGTATATATTTTTTAAATCACTTTAGATATAAATCAAATTAATTTGGAAAATTTACCTACATATCAACTTGAACCAGCTACACATATATTACTTTCCGGAATGTTTGAACGAATTCGAACAGAAAAAGAAACACTTTTTGTAGTAATGAGAAAAAAAACCTTTGTTCTATTACAATGACTTTTAAAAAAGAAAACTTAAGATTATACTAGACAAATTATTAACTTAAATAAGTACTTCAAACAAAATAGGCGCAACTTTTACTGTCCCAGATTATCATCACCTATATACTTATTCCATTAAGTTATTTCTGAAGGATTTTAAACATTTTACAATTAAACTAGCTATACAGAGCTGTCTTCTACTGAGTACAGGTTGTGCCAAACTCGATAGTAAGAGCCTAGATGAGGTAAGCTCCATTTTCAATCGAAAGTATTATCTTTGGGATTTATTTTTTCCTGTTAAATAGCTCTCTTTGTTCTAATAAATTTTTATTTGAGATATTTTTCTGTATTACTTCCCATTTAAAAGTTATAAGCAATATCGTCCTAAGAAGTCTCAAAATAAATACCACCTAAGAATTACATTAGCAGTAGAAGGATCAAGTAGTCGTTGGAAAATAATTGAATGTTCATTGTTTAAAGAGCATAGATGTTATTAAGAATAAATAAAAGGATTAAACTCGATAATTCTTTAATACAGTTAAAATAAAAGGTGACCTCCTCTCATTCTTGATTTCTTTGTGGGCTGCGTTTATTAACAATTACACCGTTTAATATCATCACAAGAGTTTGTGATTTTTTCTTTCAAATGATTAATATCTCGCGAAGGTGTTTTGCAAACCTTATTTTTTAAACCCTCTCATAGAAAAAATCGTATGGTGTTAGATCTATAGACTTTCTGGACCACTGAATAAGTCCATTAATTCCAATCTATTTTTCTGCCAAAGTGTTATCTAAATATTGCTGCACAATCCTGGCCCTGTGGGGTGGAGCTCCGTCGTGCTGCAACCATAGGTTTCTCCTTGTGAATTTTGTAGTCATGCTACCCATTAGTCTTTAAAATCGCTGAACGATTGATTTAACCTAATTTAATTCCCGGCTAGCCTGCTGTATAGAATTTCGTGGCATTTGTTCAAAATACTGTAACAGTCTAGCTGTATTAACATTATTTCTTACCCTTCGGTCAATTATTTGATACTTCCAAACAGAAAATGCGTCTTCATTTCGTCGTCTCCAATCTTGTAAAGGTTCTATGATCAGGAATGTGGCGCTCTGGATACCTTTTTCGATATATCTCTACTGTTCTTCTTGTACGTTTTTGTGATTCGCAGTAAATATACCAACTTTTTCTGAATGAGAAATCATTTATAAGCACAAAAATTATATGTTTATGTACTTTAAACAATGAACATTCAATTATTTTCCAACGACTACTTGATTCCTCCACCGCTAATGTGATATTTAGGTAGTTTTTCTTCTGAAATTCATTAGGACGATAGTGCTTATAACTTACGTGAAGTAATACTTAAAGTTTATTAGAAAAAAGAGAATTTTGTAACAGAAAAGAAATTGGGTAAGTTTCTGAAAAAAATATAATTGTTGAAGTCATAAAAGTATTATTGCTTTACAACGTTTGGTTGCAACATCGTTTCAACTTCACGACTTATAGTCACATTGCATTACATTTTCCTCGACCTATATATTATCTTCTGGACTAGAAATTGCAGAATTATTGGTAATGTTGGAAGAAATGGCCAACCAGCCGGGAGAAGACATGGACACCTATCTGACCAAACAGTTCAGAAGAAAGGTCTCACAGGTACTACAGTCTATTTCCAATATTATTTGTTTATCTAAAACTTGTCGATTCGAAGATATCCAAAGCGACGTCCTACCAGAGCAGGGACATTCAAACAGACGAGTCCAAGGAACTCTTCGACGAACCCGGCGTAAGCAAATACGTTCAAAAATTCAGGAGAGATTCAGAAGCGAAACGATTCGAGCCTGTGAAACGTAAATTCAAAAGGGGGACCTTGGAGAGCCACTCCTTTACGAAATTATACCAACCGACTCTGAAGGATTTCTTCTTCGGATCGAAGGAAGGCACCATGCATCAGGGTAGGTTTAGGGTAAGAACGATGGGCTAGACAGGATTGCAGACCAAGAATATTTCCGCTCGATACTGTTTTGCTGTAACCTAGTCATGATTTTTCATCCGACCACAATTGTAAGAGGCTGTAACAGCCAGTTCCACATACAAAAAGTAAAGCTTCCTTTAACACCAAAAGGGAGCTTTACCTATAAAATCAGTTGCACAAAGACACTTTAAAGTAAAAATTGCGTTAAAGGTTGCTTTATAATAAAGGTGGGATTTTGGATATTTACGGCGATAAAAGAGACAGTTTCCGATCATATAACCTATCTAAAGGACCCCGCATTAATCTTATGGAAATTGGGTTTCTGTCAAATTGTCTTAATTTTTGATATATAACTGTCGACGAAGAATAGAAAAGTAAATATTCTCTGTTGACATTAAGAGTTTGGGCTTTTGAGGGAGCTGAATTCAATTCTAATATCAGACAGCTGTCAACTGTCAATTTTGCCAATCTGGCATAAGAATTGAATTCAGCGGCCTCAAGAACCCAAACTCTCAATGTCAACAGCGAATATTTACTTTTATATTCCTCGTCGACAGTCAATTGACAGCTGTCAACTGTCAATTTTGCCAATTTGGCATGAGAATTGAATTCAGCTCCCTCAAAAGCCCAAACTCTCAACGTGAAAAGAGAATATTTACTTTTCTATTCTTCGTTGACAGTGTATTGACAGCTGTCAACGGTCAATTTGTCCAATCTGACATGAGGGTTGAATCCAGTGACCTCAAAAACATTACCCTATATATTAGAATAATTAAAATATGCTTTTGACATCTGTAAATAGTATTGAAAATGAATAGTTTTGCAATGGGTCAGGGGAGCTTTGGCAGCTCCGTAGCTGCCAAAATGTTCATTTTGGCACTTTCTGCCCATGGAGACTTTTGTTCAGGATGACAAACTCTACAACATATCAAAAATTCAGACAATTTGACAGAAACCCAATGTCCATAAGATTATTGCGGGGTCCTTTATGAATATTTTTCAGAACATTGTGATACCTACGTATTTGATGCGATTGTTAACGTTTTATTGATAAATGATGATACATATTATATGACACGAGTTCAATGACAATTTATTTAAGAACACCTAAAGTCTACAGAGTAAAGCAGCAATATTTAACAAAATATGACGATTATTTTCTGCAATCTTGATTATCAATGTGACCAAAAAACAACCGTACTAACTTTATTACCAAGAATAACTCAACTAATTACTTTACCAATCAACAAGTAAAGACTTTATTTTGAAATTTGTCAAACCTTTTAAAATAATTTATAATTTGATAGGCAAGCGGTGTATATTTGCCTAGGAAGACAAGGATGTAAAAATAAGGTTATGTTTACTTAATTCTGCAAGTAAATTAATGACTTTCCTGGTAATAAATGTAGGTAGGTTTAAGTTATACAATTGGTTTTCCGTGTTGCCAACATTATAATATATTGATGAAGTCACCAAACCAAACTAACCTAAGCTAAACTAGCTAACTAAAGGCTAACTAATTTGTAGAACAGAACAAACCTTAATAGTTATTTTGTCGAGTGCAATAAACAGTTTTTGTACGAGTTGCATACAATATTTTTTTACGTTCATGCAAAAACCAAAAAATGTTTTATTTAGATGACACTAAGTCTAGGAAAATATGACGTCGATTTAAGCGTTTATATTTGTTATGATGACAAAATGCTGTAGTAGAATGACAGATGAATGCAATAAACATTTTATTGCACTAGTGCAATAAAGAACCACTTTTGCCATTCTAAAAATAGATTGAATACAAAAGAATTTGGATTCCTTCAAGCACAATCACTTATATCTCCACAGAACAGAAAATAACATTTTTAAAAAAAAGTAGTCATTGGCGTAGAAGTTCTGTTTAAGAAAGGGGTTGAGCATCCCCTTCACTCCGCCACTGTGCAAGTTTTTGAACATTATTATCGCTTGTTTTATGTCCCTTAATTACTAGACATTATCCCCTAAACATGAAAAAAATCTAAGCATTCCTTTATAAGTTATACTGAAAATTCGGAAACAAACAAATATATTCAACACCCTGTATCTCGGAAAGGAAGCATCCTATGACATATGTTTATAGGAACTTTTCTTCTTAAAAATCATGTGTTCTATCTTCTGTTAAAATGTGTCTACAAAAATTTAACTCATCCTGTATAGTTATGCATTCTAGTCTAGTCTTACATTATACCTTGATGACTCCTAAAATACACTTTCATCTAAAAAATACAAAGAATTACTCCATAAAACACAACCTCGCTGATAATTAAAAACTTTATAATCTTTAGCGGCAATTGTGAGCAAATTGTTGTTCACCTGTACATTCGACATCTTGAATTTTACAGCGCCATCTATTGGTCCGTGAATTTCGCGAATAGCGAATAAACATTTCACCGAGGCAACGTCGTCTCCTAAATCGCTGTAGCCGTGCAAATGCAACGTGATTTAGCAGACGATGGTTGAAGGATAGGGAGACCTTTCTAGTTTATCGTTTTTGGGTTTAGGGTTGCTTTACTTTGACGTTACTGTTACTATTATAATTATTTGGATTGGTAGGTAACGAGAACTTTCCTGAGTCAATCAGGAACCATCAAGGGATATGTATGCCAGTCGCAGCTTTTTGTTTTTCGATTCTGAAGCATCCAAATAAATGGACTTCGGAGAATATTGACGAGATTTTGGAGGCTGGAAATAATCTGATGGTGCAGAGCATAAAAAAGGCTCACAAGCACTATGGTACTAAGGATCTAAAGCCTCACCATCTGCAGAAGTACTGTGTAATTGGTAATTATGCTTTCATTAATTGATTTAAATATATTCTATAGCTAACCACAAGGGAAAAGTTATAATAAAAGAAGGAAAAATGTCTGCATTCAAGGATAGTTTCTTCCGTTGTTCAATTTTTAAATTTATTTTGTTTTGTGTGAACTTTAAATGTTTCGGGTAACTTATTTTGCAACACAGTTGTAAATACATTTATTTGAAATTTTAGTATATAGAAGTACCATAACTTTATCAACATCACTTTTTTGGCCTTCTGGTAACTGTTCTACTTTACAATACAGGGTGTCCCAAAATTAGCCTGCTAAAAACATTTACAGTGGATTTTACGATCAAAAATAAGAAAAAAAGTTATATAATTATAGGTAGACGCCCCCTAACGGAGCTATTGCTCTTTAAAGGGGGCCCCAAAATTTGATTTTCTTCAAATATTTTCAAAACGGATCGAGATAAAGTCATCAAATTTAAAATTGAGATTCACAATTGCGGATTTAATGTTCTAATAACAATACCATAATTAATCATAGGCGTCCCAAACTGGGGGGGATTATTGCATAAATATTGCACTAATTTTTTCATGTTTCGAGGTTTTTGCCGTCAGATCAAAAAATTAAAAATGTTGAATTATTTCACAAAAAATGGCACTCTTGTTTTACTTCAATAAATTATTCCGTTTACGAGTAATATTAATTTAAAAATGTTGTGACATACCACAAAAATATTAGATGATATGCAAGCGCTCAAATTATCTCTAGTAGGCTTTGAGTTAGGAAGTTATTTGTTAGTTTATTTGACACACATATTACATATGTTTTTAAATTTTTTTGAAGTATTAATAGGCTATATTAAAATTTAAAAATTTACAATTAATTACATTACTGATATACATTTTAAAAGTATTTTAATATGTTAAAACGCTTGTATATTACCTTTAATATGTGTTAAATAAGTCGACAGTATTTTCTCAGAGCCTACTAGGGATATTTTGCCTATTTATAGTTTCTATCTTAAACTTTTATGGTATGTCACAAATTTTTAAATTAAGATTACTCGAAAACAGAGCAGTTCATCGGATTGAAATAGGAGTACATGTTTCATGTAAAATAAACCAACATTTTTAATTTCTTGATCTGGTGACGAAAATCTAGAAAGTCAAATAAGTTAGAGCAATATTTACCCACTGACTCCCCAGTTTGTCACGCCTATGACCAATTATGAGGCATTACTTTCAGAACATTAGATTCGCAATCTAATTGTAATATTCAATTTCAAATTTGATTACTTTATCTCGATCCGTTTCGAAAATATTTGGAGAAAACCAAATTTTGGGGTCCCCCTTTAAAGAGCAATAGTTCCGTTAGGGGGCGTTTACCTATGATTATATAACTTTTTTTCTTATTTTTGATCGTAGAAACCACAGTTACTTTTTGGCAGGCTAATTTTGGGACACCCTGTATATGTAGTATCAACATAACAAGTGACTTCATGTCTAGCTTCATACTCAAATAACTAGATTGATAACAGAGATCCTATATCTTGGCCACATAGATCACTCTACCTTAATCCTTGCGATTTTTATTTATGGGGTCATTTCAAACAACTTGTTTATGCCGTGGAAATAAATGATTGCAAGCAATTATAGCAAAGGATTTTGACTTTCTTGAATTAGGTATTAAAATTACAATTATTTTAACATTATAATTTATGAACAAATAAATGATAGTTTGTAAAGAACAAAAGACTGTTTAAGGTGTCGTTAGCAATCCATTTTGGGACCGCAAGATCCCATTCTGATTTGTATGCGAAAGTCTTCTAAGAATCATACACGAGTCTTGTCCACAGCAAATAAATATCTCCCTCATATTTTTTCCATTCCATTCACTATTCCCAGGTGACAAGAAAGTCCGCTTTGTGGTGGAGGAGCCTGAAGTATCCGGATTCATTCGCTCCGACGATAAACGAGTGTTCAACTTGTCGAAAGGCTTGAGCATCTTCTTCGCCAGGCAGTCGGCTGGCATCCTGAAAACGGAGGAGATAAACATAGGCATATGGAAGGACAAATACTTTTACATGTTCGACGCGCGGCCTAGAACTAGGGACTTGTTCTATTCTCCAAACGGTACGGCCATGATGGCTAACTTCTACGACTTGGCGTCGTTGACCACAGTTTTCTTGACGAGGTCCAACTTTGGAAACTGGCCTTTCGTGATATATCCTTTGAAGGCCTTTAAGGTATTGAAGAAAACCGATGTTGAGATAGAGTCTCAGGTTGAGCCCGATGCTAGAAGTAACTTCAACATTATGAACGAGAATAAGGCTGTGGTTTTGGCGTCGTTTGATTTGGCAGACAAGTGTTTTGATTTCTCTAGAAATAAGCAGTCGTTGACTATGGCGGCAGTATGCTTGGTAAGTAGGCGAATTACGCAAAAATTTTGCTTGTTAAGTGAAATTTGAGAATGTCACTGATTTCCCAAGGTTTATTCGAGAATAACGCCCCCCAGTGCTTGGCATCGCAGTACATTGGACAAAATCATGATAATAGGAAACCAGCTCTACATAGAATGCATGGAAAACGAGTCCGTTAATGAGTTGAGGGTTGACAGTTTACCTGCCATCTTCACCATCGGCCCTTACATCGTTGAAATCTATATCTATGCTAACGTATACGCTGATCTGTTGTACAAGAAATGTTGTTGTACGTTAATGACGTGCTTCGAAACCTTCTTTGATAAGAGCACCAACGGAGTCCTACAAATTGACAAGTATCATCTAGCCGTTTGGAAGCAGAGGAATATGTATTATTGCTTTGACCCATACTCAAGAGATGGGGAAGGTAAATGAGATCAATCAAACAATAGAATACTTTTGACCTTACCCATTATTTTTGGATCCTAAGGTTTCCGTTGTCGAGACGGCACGGCTTGTGTCACCATGCACACCAAGATCAGCTCCTTAGTGGAGACCATCATCAGAAACTTCGACAACAAAGACTCTGTCTTTTATCTCCATGCTTTAAAAGTGTGTAAGATCCAAAGAGATCCCATCCAGTCCACCAGGTTTCCCAAACACATGACCATGGACGACTTCCCCTTGGAGGATTTCAAGAAATACAAGATGAAGAAGAGCAGGAAACCGGCCACCGAGAAACCGGTTACTGTGGATTACTCAGCGCTGGCCATGAGGAAGCTCCTGGCCGGAGAAGAGCCTGAAACGTCGATCTTCGAGATCGGTTCCACCGTGGAGAGTTTGGGCCTGGAACAGATACCACCCATGGTGCACAAGTACCCTTCCAGATCCGTTCTGAAGAAGGTGAAGAAGAGCAAGACTGATGTCATCGCTGATTTGGACTCGCCAAGTCTCTCCGACACACAGGTTATTGCTTTTGCAATTTCAAAGTAAATTTCTAGAAAGGTTTCCATCCAAATACTTACTAATGCAATGTTTTGTAAATATACATTCAACTTTTAATGGATGGAAACCTTCAAGTTTTTTTTTTGCAAAAATGCTAGGATTTATATTAAACAACTATATTCAAATTAGATAGAACCGCCTTTACCAGAGCAGCCTAAGTTCCCAGAAGAAGTTGATTTCATGGATCTTGACTCGTTCGCGTTGACTCAAGAAGAAATTGAACTCCAAGACGTTGATTTAGGTGGTGAAGGGGAGGGTTATGGTAAGTACGAAGATTACGGTGCGGGAGGGGACTACGAGGGTATGAAGGAAGAAGTAGAAGGCGCCAGTTTTGCGGACGATGACTGGTTTATGGCACGAACAGACTTTACGCAAGTGGGAGAGTTGTCGTTGCCTAAGGATAGAAGTAGAATATCTGAACAGGTATGTAGAGTAGCTATGGAGAATTAAATTAATAAAAATATATTCAAGTGCCATCCTGTACTAAGTAAAGTATATTTCTGTTGATCTATAAATTTTGTAGGTAAATACCGACATAACTTTCTTCCCGATACACAAGGAAATCTTATATCCTACCTACGTCCGAGGCAAGCAGAGGATGAAGGATCGTATAACATACCCCAAAACTAAAAGTACTGTATGGGACGAATACGTACCCCCCGAAGTAGAAGTAACCCAATCCCAAGAGCTGAAGAAAGAGACCAACTTTAAAGATCTGCCTGATGGCACCCAGATCGTCAGTGGAACTAAGAACATATCCGAATTCGGACAAGACATAGAGTTTATAGCCCCTTTTGTATGCATAATGGCCGCCGTGGTAGCCAAGAAGTACGGCATTGTCACTTGGACGGGAGATATTGTGGACTACATACTCAAGTGCGGAAACGAGCTATATGGAGCCTCTAAACTGCGATACGACCAAGTAAACAACATTTTAAGTCAACGACAAATATTATTTGGCTTCTATTCTTTAGGTGTCAAAGCTGGAAATCCCAAAAATAACCTTGGGGAATTCCCACTTCGCTGTGCTTGTCGAATACGTCTTCGACACTTACACCAAGCAAAATATCTTGGAGCTAGCCATCGAGAAGATTCTTTTCGTCAGATCGGACATGGGCGTTATGGTTACGCCTACTTACGCATGCGCTTTGTTGTATAAGAATCACCTTTACTACTTGTATGACGCTTTTGGTAACAATGAAGTGGGACTTAGTGAAGGTAAGTAGAACTGCCTTTAAGTTAAGATCGCATTATTTGTTTGACTATTCCTAGGACCTACAAATACCGGCACTGCTTGCTTCACCAGATTCAAGGACATTCACTCCTTAGCCAACAGAATCATATACAACAAAAGTAAGAGAGAGACGGACGAGGAGATCGTTTATACCAGATTCGTTCTCAGTTCGGTCAGAGTTAAAACGTTGCACCCTTCTCAAGAAGAAACCGCCAAGAAAAAGAAGAAGAAGAAGAAGCAGAAGAAGGACGAAGTCACTAGAGAGGAAGATAAACTAGAGGAGGAAGAATACTTGGAGGCGGAAGGTGGTGACGAGCCCTCTCCACCGAAAAAGAAGAAGTAGTGATATCTATCATGACTGGTATATTTTGTTAATTTCGACATTTACAGAGTCGCCAAATTAGATGAAATTAAGGAACATGATTTGGAAGAAGAAAGCGAGGAGGAAATAGTCGTTACGGAAGATGGAAGGAAAAGAATAAAGAAACGAAAGGCACAAAATAAAGTCGGGTGAGGCAAAATTATTTATAATGTTATTATAATCACTTTCTGTGCTGTTCATAGCTGCCTTATGTTACTAAGAATTATGTATGCACTTGCCTATACTATTTCATCCATCAGTGGTGTATCTCTGCAAACTTTGATCAATAATAAGCCTTTATATTGTTTGTATCGCAACTCCACCATATCCACACCGATGGCTTGCTTCGTAACAATCCAACCCTAGTTATAAATTTCGCCGTCATGTATTTCTTCCAGTTACCAAAACAAAGATGGTATGTACGTTATAGAAGGCACAAAACAACTAACAGGCAGAGCTTCCGTGTCTGATGAATTGAAACAGGACCATTTCGTCTGCATATGCGCTTGCTTGATGTTGCTGACCACTCCCATTCAGAAGTGGGATACGAAGAAAGTCGATCAAGTGCTGGACAACGGAAAACACGTGTTTTCACACGCAGAAGATTTAGATATATCAGAAAAGAGGACCATCAAGAACGTCTTAATCGATAAACATTTCTTTGATATCGTCATAAAGCAAGTGAAGATTGAGAATTGGAGGGATAAGAGAAACCTGCCAACTGGTAACACCTTTCCACTCTATCCTTTAACTCAATAAGTATCAATGAGGTTTTTAATGAAATTTTCATTCAACATGAATCTTCTTTCAGCTCTAGATACGATATTGAAGAGAAAACTCTCCTATTTCCTGATCCAGCTCCCGAACGCCTGTTATGTTATACATAAATCGCAAGACGGTCTTTTCCACATATTTGACCCTTATGGTTTCCCTAACAGAGGCAAACCGAACAAAGCGGGTTGGGTAAAATTCAAAGACTTCCGCAAGATGAGATTGGGCCTGAAAAAACTGGTAAAAAGTGGTGGGGAGGCCTTCAAGTTCTACAATTTTGAAGTCACTTCCATCAAGAAGGCCCCCAAGAATGTCGTGCTAAGCAACAAGCTCGAAGAGTACGACCTTCTGTATGCGGGCAAGAAGGAACGTTTTGGTAAATGAACGTTTGAAGTATACGTGTAGAAATGAAGTTGTTTTTGCGCAGGTAAACCCTTCTACGAAGATGTGGAGTGGTTGAAGATAGACCCGGTGCCGTGGTCGCGCAAGTTCAACAAGGCGGCAAACGGTCGCGAGAGAGGAAAAATGGATAATATGTGGCATAATTGGGATATAGAGTACAACAAAGACTTGTTCTCTCTTCTAGGGAACGTTCACCAATCTTCAGACAGGTGATTTATACTTACTTAAATGGTTATGTACGTAAGGAGAATGAAAGAAAATTGCGCCTGTGGACGCAGTTTGATCGTCTTCCTCTGTGTCTATCGTAAAAATGTCTGTTGACTTATTTTGTGCAAAAGAAAGGCATGGATTTTTACTGTATACAGGGTGCTTAATAACTCTACCGACACAGAGCAGAGGATCTTAAAATGTACCGCTTTGTTATGTAACATTTTTTTCTGAAATGTATCGTTGAAGAGTGTTAAATTTTGAAAAACGAGCATATGACTTAACATAGAGCAACCAACTTTGGTACATCTTTTGCTTTTATTGTTATCTTTAACTGGTAACAATACGAATTTGTTGGAAGCCCAAATAAGGGCCGGACAAGGGTTAGGGAACCCTTAAAATTATATCGATTTTTTTTATACAGTATGCCAATTATTAAATAGTTTTACCAATATTATAGCACATTTAATTTTACAAATTTTTTTATTCTCAACATTTTTTCGAAAAATATCGGTATTTTAGACAATCAGGATTTTGTGAAACAGCGTCATTACTATAGTAGGTAGACTTCCAAAAATCTAGAGAGTGACTCATGTTATAAACCTGCTCACAATTTATAGCAGTTAACACAAAGAAATATACATGCAGCCCGTATATTTTTCCTACAAAATCGTGTGCCGCATGTCTCGAGAGCATACCTGATTACACAGCTTCTGTTGCAGTAAGTACACATGCGCTGCAGCTTCTGATTGGCTGCGACGAATTGTCGGATCCAACTCTTTCATTTCCAGCGCTATCATGGGCGGGTATATCGTTCGTGCGGGCAAAATTTCGGGTATCTTTTCGTTAATTTAATTATGAATGTAATTAATTGTATTAGTGATTCTCTTCAACGTATTCTCAAAGTCGTCCTAATTTAATAAGTGAGGAATATCGGATGATTACATATATGAAGAGTTTAGAACGCGAGGTCAAAATATGACTGTAAAAGTGATTTCATTAACAAAATTGTACGTGAATAGCATATGTGTGCAAATAAAAAGGTGGTAAAGAACTATGTGTGTGAAACGGAAAGTGATGGAAACTCGCGGAAGTAAGACTGTATTTTTAAAATGAGTTTTCGACAAAAATAAAGAGTCTGTATAAATGAAATCGAAAAGAGTATACAGATAGAAAGGACGAAATAGTGATATGGCGAAGAAACTATTTAAAATGAATATTAAAAAATAAGAATCTGGATCGAAGAATATATTACATTATTATTGACGAAACATGGACGTATGAAGGTCTTACGGAAAGCGGTACGATATGATATAATAACTGATTATGTGTGACCGTTATAGTGACAGTGCTAGTAACCAATAGTAAATAGTGTGTATGTAAAGCCTTTTGTTCTTTTAAATGGGAAATTCTCAAATATTAGCGCGATTTATTTAATGGTGGAAAAATCTCTATTTGTAACAAAGTATCAGGTAGGTGTAAGTGGGTGGTGGTGGGCAATCGCCGTCCAAAAGGACGGCATTCTAATTTGTAGAGAGGATGACACAGGTGGCACATTTAAAGTAAATTGTTAATGTGCTAGGTTCAGCTGACGTCAACTTATTTTTGATAATTTTGTGTGCTTTAACTCATGTTGCACGCTTATGTAATCAAGTCATCCGTATATTCCATACTCATCTCTGTGTTGTGAATGTCACTCTCTATTATTTTCGACCTTGGGTAATTGATAATACAAGATAAAAACTTTGAAATAATTTTTATTATTTTTATTATCTAACGCCTCGAGATTGGTAAAAACTGTTATATCTAAAAATAATGGATGTTATGTTATTATTTTTGTCATTTTTGTATATTTTTATTCATTCAAATTTAGTACGCCTATGAAAAAATGAGGTACGACTTTTAAGAAGTATTGAAAATGGATTGAATGAATCAGCACTAGGCAATTATGTAGACTCCACGCCACGGTCCATGGAATTATAAGATCTGAATCATCCTTATCAGAACCAAAATGATCAACAATTGTTACCCCAAGATTAAGGCCAAAGATTAACTTTTTGTAATTTAATTTTGTGTCAGGTTTCATGAGAAGATTCTTTTCAGGAATAATGCATAATTTTCATGAATATGGAAATCCACATGCAACAATTCCTTTCATTTTCAAAATGAGTTTAAAATAAACGTGCGGGCTGATATTGCTGGAGGTTATTGAGTTGGATCAGTTATTCTACCAAATCAGCTGAATGGCGAAATTTTTATTTTTTTTTGCAAAATATTCTCTCTGTGCTGCTCGAGGATATACTTTTGCAATTAAGACGTCAAATGTGGTTCATGCACGATGGTGCCCCACCGCATTTTAGTGCTAATGCATGAGACTTCTTGAACCAGCAGTTCCCGAATAGATAGATAGGACGAGGAAACAATTCTCCACAAAATTTGCCACCAAGATCACCTGTTCTGAATAAATGCGATTTTTTTCTCTGGCGAACTTTAAAAGAATTTGTTTATTTTACACCGGTTGTGTCTGAAACAGGTTTATGGAATCGTGTAAATAATAAATGCAACGCCATAAAAAATGATCCAGTTATTGCGCACAATAAACTTTAATTTTTGCTGGAGGGTACATTTATGTATTAGAGAAAATTGTGACCACCTTCAACAGTTATTGTAGGGCTATTTAACGATATCGATAGTTCATGCGGTTAAAGTTAAATTTGTTAATGTTTGCAAGGTTCCACATGCCAGGTTGATACTTTTTTGTAAACGTCAAAACTGAAATATGAAATCATAGCCTACTAGTCGTAAGACTGCATACCTATTTATTCTACTGTTTAATAATTGGCCTATAAATATTAATATCATTTTAAGGGAGCCTTAGCCCTAGTCCGGCCATTATTTGAGCTTCCAACAAATTCATATATTTACCAATTAAAGATAACAATAAACGCAAATCATATACCAAATTTGGTTGCTCTTGTTAAGGCATTGCTAAAATATTATCGTTTTTCAAAATTTAACGCTCATCTTCAGAGACTGATATCTCATGTTACATAACAAAGCGGCGTCTTTAACACACACGTACCTGCTCTGTGTCGGTAGAGTTATAAAACACCTTGTATAACTCGTTTGTGTCCTTCAAGGTTCTCCGAGGAGACCAGAGGTAAGCAGACCCTTGCAAATCTGGTCGCTGCCATTGGAATGACGGAAATCTACGACTTATCCGAGTGGAACTCTGCAGTTGTCGATTCTATTCTGGTCAACGGTGACAACTACTTCACCGAGTGCATCAAAGATATCAGCGATGAGAATTACGAACTCTCTATGGATGATCTGAAGGAGGACTGTAGCATTTTCCCGTTCTCCTTCAAGGTGGTGTCTACTCCTGTCGTTGAGGGGACCATGTTCTTGGTTAGATTGACGCAGTTCAACCTCTACAAGGCGTTGAGGTAAGAATTATATTTTTACGGAAGCTCGTCTATACCTGGATATTAATTTCTTGGTTATGTGTAAATTTCTCTCGTTGGACTTCTCGAAATAGACTGACTCTGGAGGCGAAGTTGATCCGCATATATATAATGTTTGGATCCTCGAAGTTTCCACAGTCCTCGAGAACGCATCTGGAACCAAGTAGGACACAGCCTAGATTGTTCTAGGAAACGTTAAAACAAAGGTTATTTAACTAATAACCAGGTATCTGTTCCGTAACAACATGTAACGCAATTTGTCCATAATTCTCGTTGTTTTACCGCCAAAATCACATTTCACTGGCATCCCTCAAAACAGAATACAAACTATTCAAAGTACAACTAAATATATCCGTAAGAATTACATATAGTATTGTAATTGTTCGACATAAATGCAATAGGAGACTTTAGTGCCGTATTAGTGATAGGACAGTAGGACAATAAAACGTAAAAGGAGCGCGACTAGTTGGTCTTACTGTCAAAAAATTTAATTGATTTAAAATTTCTGGACAGTTATCCCTGTTATGCAAAAGACCGTGTACAAATTTTAAACTATGAGTCTAAGTGTTTTCTGAACTAAAGTGAATCAGCATGAAATCGCTCCGATAAAAATTTGTACTAGTTTCTATATCTACCATCTATTCGAAAGGCTAAAAACTGTAGAAGTTGTTTCCGTACAGAGTCTAATGCATTTATGTAAACATTGTACAAAACAACCCAAACCAATGAACAGTACTCAAGTTTAGAGCGAACATATGTATCTCAATAAATTTCATTTTAGTACAGGTAAATATTTAATAAACAAGTATAGGAATATACAAAAATTGTTTAGTCTCGTAAACAAGATTTTATGATTTATTGGGCACCTTCAACTTGTGAAACACTTAAATCAATAAATACATTTCCAGATACTTTTTCAATCAGATCGACAGGAGAAACGGCATTATCTTCGCCACAGCAGGCAAGAGGAAGCGGCAAGTAGCTTTTGGAAAGCTGCACGAATCAGAGTACTTCATGTTTGACTGCGAATGCATGGGTCCGCCCATGTTCCTGGAAAAAACTGGGTCTGCTTACATTTTGAGGACGACCACCCTGAATCGCCTCCTCCATGTCCTCACGCTAACTCTGAGAGGAGGCGATTTCTTTATTTTTGAGGTCGAGGTGACGGATTTGAAGCCGATTAGTTGATTTTGTTTTTTTTTCCTGTATATGTCTTCGATATTCTAAATAAACTTACTGTTTGTAGTATTTATTTGTTTTCAATGACTTTACATATTGATTTCACTACATCATTGTAATCTGAGAGGGAAGTGATTTTTTATATTTTCCTAAACAGTGATCACTATTTTGATTTCACAGCGATCAGTGATCAGTGTTGTAAAGTCTGCGATGCATTGCTCTCAAAAAGCTAAGCAAAAGTAACGTTTTTTTTTGGAAATCTCAAAACCAAACAAAATATGGACGTTTCAAATTATTAATAAAAGAGTCAGATCACATTCCTGTAAAAAAATGATCATAAATTCAATGTAAAGGTCCATACACGAGCCGGCTTGTCGGAAGGCCAACCTTCCGGTTATTAAGATGTAAGGCTAAACCTGTACCCTCAGCAAGCGCATACACGTTACATTTTATCGCTGGGTTTTGTTCAGTTTCACATTAAAATAGTGTTGTGTACATTATCTCCAAAATTCCCTTGCAAATTGGATATGTTGAAGGTTGATCGATAATTAATAATTTGCACAGATGTAAAATGATACTGAAATTAATTTTCAACATGCAACGTTTTTAAATTGAAAGTCATATTGATTCTTGCATCCAGATAATCGTCCTGAATTAGTTTGTAGATAATCCGCAGTGTGAACAAACTTTTCTTCTTTTTTTCTTTAAATTCCTAAACAGATTTTTTAAAGGGTCGCAATCTATTTAAAAATCCTTGGAAACATTTTCGTTGCTCAGGACACATCCGTTGAAATTTAATTGTACATTTACATCACAAATATGGCGGATGTGGCTTCCTCTAAAGAATACGTCGAAATAGATTATGATTTATCATATCCAAAAACAACTTTGACTGTACCTTTTTTATTATCTATATTTTATTAAGGCAAGTTGGTTTAAATCGTAATATTTTGAAGTAAAAAATCCACAAATTATTTCAATCCACATACAATTTTATGTTTAATTTTTTTTTCATTTTTGTACATGCGTGTTTGTTAATAGTACTCCTTCTTTTTTCGTCAGTGAGTGACAGAAATAGATTTCTAAACTAGAGGTCTATGATCGCAGATGTCTTTTTGCAATGCATCTACTTAGATGTGTTATGTTTTTTTTTGTGGTTGCTTTCTTTCACTGAAGTTATAATGTGCTGCTTTTGAATTATTTTCCAATATCTTACCTTCTGTACAAGGTGTTCCTAAATGTATATTTTGTAGTAGTATCTGCTGTAAATTATTGCACAGTACTTTTGATACATTCTGTATTTGTTAATTTGTTATTTTTATTAGAAGAAATTTAAAAGTTGCAAGCTGCAAATTATACACAAAGACATAAGTATCCTTAGGATAGAAGTAAAGTAAACAATATAATAATAATTGTATATATTTATTAAAAAATATTGCGAAATAAAAAAATTAAGTACACTTATGCTCATAGCTAATGTGGACGAATTTACATGTCACAAAATGTCAATGTCAGTATCGCTCTTTCTATGTGAATATGCCTTTCTATCAAACAGTAGTATCTTATCTAGACAATAAATTCTCTTACAAAAGACATATTTCTATAGACCAACAAAAATACAAACATGACAATAATTATTTATTTCTAATAAAAATTAGAAAATGTAGCTTAACTAGATTCTAAAAATATTTTGTACATGAAGTATAAGTACATATACATATAATATTGCAGGAGTGTAAAATATGAAAGTGTATGTGATTGTCTAACGTATCTGTCCTAGAACTTAACTTTTTAAATTTTTTCACATAAATTTTCAAGCAGATGCTTTCCAAAATAATTACACAATAATTATTGGAATATGCATTAATTAATGAACTTTTAGCATCTTTAAAATTTGTTTAATATGTGGTTATATGGTGTACCAAAATACAAGCATATCATTTTTTACCATTGCAAATTATTTGGACACTTTTACATATATTTTGTAAGGCCTAGTGCTTAAAATGTTTCTAAAAATATAAAAATATCCAGTGCTATCTTTATGCTCGTGTAAACACCGTGCTAATATAATAAATATTTATTTTCAAACGTTAACTGAAGAAAAACTCAACCACACTACATTTATACAAAATCTGAGTAAAATATTTTGGAAGGGCACTTATCTCCAGCATTAATATTCATAAAAAAAATTAATTTCCTGATGTTTCAAAACTGTCTTTTTTCTTTTCTTTCTTTTCAATATCTGAACAGAACAAAATATATAACTTCAATTATCTCCTGCATATAGTTATTTATATAACAATAATCATCATATGGCCACATCACATATTTTACAATAAGAAAACAGAAATTAACAACAACATATATAAATATTAAGTACATTTCGCATAATTCATTTTGCACGATAAAAAAATATAAAAATTTAAAGCAACCATATAAAAATAATAAAAAAACACTTATTTTAGAGTATACCTAAAATATTTCGGTCCTCCATAGCCAACAGAAACGTATAAAATTATTAAATAATTATTTATAACTAGATAATGCTGTTACAGAAAGGATTATTGAATGTGTTTTTTGTAAATGTCATTTTGGCGGCTAGTATTATTCTAGTGTTCTAGTGGAATGACTAGAGACTGGATTTCAAGATATATATATTATATCTCGCACAGTTTTCTATTTTGGCAATTGCAATTGTAACATTTTTTTGAACAGGTATCTATTAATAATATTGTGTGAAATTAATTGCTCTACAGACTAAGGCCCCGACCAACGTTGTCAAAAATTGTCGTCCAAAAATCAATTTATTTTTTAATTTTTATTAAAAACGATTGAATATAAACAAACGAATTTTACTAGCAATATAATACAAAATTATACTTTACTGGCATATTTCTTGTTTTACTGGTTTTCTATAAGGGAGTTAAACAACTACCTCTTCCATTTTTATTTCCCAAATTGTTTTTCTTAATCGAAATTAAATTCCAAGGTAGCTTTGTTTATTTAGAAACTTTTTTGTCTCATGTAAAAATGTCATGTTATTTTCTGTTTTTGATTAAATAGAGTTGCAGAAACTATTAGAGCTTCTTTGCTAATGACCTAAAAAAAATTCTACAAAATATACAGGATATTCTAAAAAACACTAACATAAATTTAGGGTCTGATAGATTTCCTCAAAATATTACAATTTGTTCCTATGAACCATAGGCGTATTATTTTCCGTCTTCAAGAAACAGGGGCGTTGGAAAATATTATAATTATATAATATAATATAATATAACATAATATAATATAATATAATATAATATAATATAATATAATATAATATAATATAATATAATATAATATAATATAATATAATATAATATAATATAATATAATATAATATAATATAATATAATATAATATAATATAATATAATATAATATAATATAATATAATATAATATAATATAATATAATATAATATAATATAATATAATATAATATAATATAATATAATATAATATAATATAATATAATATAATATAATATAATATAATATAATATAATATAATATAATATAATATAATATAATATAATATAATATAATATAATATAATATTATATAATATTATATAAAAAATTTAGAAGTTTCGGTCCTATCTTAACCAAAATTCGACCGAATGAAGTGAAATTTTGTTATGTGGGGTTTTTGGGGATGCTAAATACTCTAGAGTTATTAATTTTTGGCTATATCATACAGGGCGTTCACTGAAACACTCCGCGGGAACATTTTAGGTCCTAATTTTTTTTAGGTTAATCTTTTTGTCCATTTTGTCACTTGATATTATGGCAAATTTTATTCTAAACAAAGAAGGTACTCTTGTAAGAAGTGCCAAAATTTGCCCGTTTTTGAGAAAAAACAGGCATAGTGCGCCAAAGTCAAGCAGGTAGTATCCCAAATTGTTGCTTTTTATTTGAAGTAAGCTTTGGCACCTAGGCTACTATTACTATTAATTTGATTAATAAAACTCAAAAACAAAGTTATTCTTTTAATGGCAATGATAAAAAGTAATGGTTAGTTTATTTCTGGGAAAGTTTAACACATAGGTACTGAATACAATTGACAAAATAAAAACAACATGAATAACTAACAGAAAATTAAAATTTAAGGAATCATAATAAGTGTCCTCTATTTTCACGAATACGAAAACGAATTCTTTTTTTAATGAAAATAATGCATATTTCAAAGTTTCTGAATCCTCGTTTAGATGGTTGAAAGCATCAACAATCTTTTGCTTCTGCTGAATTTATTTCTGTTTCATATACTTTTTACTTGGCATAACTCCAAACTGCACAATCAGGGGTGCGGTGACCTTGGAGGCCAGTGAATTGGAGCATCTGCACCTCGACCAATCCATCGCCCAGGAAAATTTTCATGAAGCCATTCTCTGCATACTCGAGTAAAATGTGGTGGAGTGCCACCATGCATCAAATAATAATTATTTCTCGCTAATAGTGGAATATCATCAATCATTTCGAACAGACTATCACTTAAAAATATGGGTGTAACTAACTGTTGCTCTTTTAAAATTAAAATTCCTCAAGTACAACACACGGGCACATTTGCTCTTTGTGAAAATATTCTGATACTCACTGAGAGCTCCTGAAATATCATATCTTATATTTTCCTCATTTTCAGCAGTCTTAACAGTTCTCCAGATTACTTAGCAGCCCCAGAAACCCCACATAACAAAATGTCAGTTCGTTAGGTTGAATTTTGTGGAAGATAGGATCGGAACTAGATTCTAAAATTTTTTTTTCAACGCCCTGTATCTTGAAAACGGAAAAAAATGCAAATTTTCCATAGGAACATATTGTAATATTTTTTGAATATCTGTCAGGCCCTGAATTTATGCTAGTGTTTTTCAGAACATCCTGTATATGCATATATTCAAAGTTTTCGATCAGATTGCATCCAGTCTTCAGTCATGGACTAAACCTTTTAAACAATGTTGCCTAGAACTTCTTAAATAAATTTCATATTTAAGTTATTATTAAATGAATGTTACATAATTTTACGTTTCCCTTGCCCTAAGAGACCATTCAGATAATTTTGCGGTCAACAAAAACGAATTCCTTTTACTTCGTCGGGGGTCCTTTTTCTTCTTCCGTTTCATTGGTAGGGGTGTACATGATTTCAGCATATTCAGTTTTTTCGTCATCTTTTTTGACGACCGGTTTCATGTCAGCCCTTACTAGGTCTAACTCGGCGTAAACCAGACCCTCTTTCGGTTCCGCTTCTGTCCGCAAAGTGGTGTTGATCTCCTCCGATGGCGGTTTGTTTTCCTCGGTTTCCATTTGTCTGGCCTCAGGCTCTTCCTCGGAGGACACTTTGTCTTTGGTTTTCTTGAAGAAGGAGGTAAATTTTATCGGTTGGGCGGTTTTCTTTGTTTCTCTGGGTCGAACATCAGCGCTCTCCGTGTCACTACTGAAAAATTAGATCATAGTGTAAAGGTGATATTGAGATAATTAAATTTGAAGAATAATATTATAGAAGGTATATCGCTGCCTTAAAATTATAATTTTCTGTGTTACATCAGACAGCATCTGAGAGAAATGCATTGTTTTCCTTCTCTAAAATTTTTGCCGAAGCCCATTGAATCTAATGATCGTTTTAAATGTAACAAAAAGAAAATGAAAAGAGTCCGCGATTATTTTGTTGAACGGAGATAAGTGTGTGTCAAACTGTTCAGTAAACATTGATCATTGTTGGGTACAGTTGTATCAAGAAGAAGTAACAATAAAATAAAAATCATTTAACGTCTCTATGGAAGCAAATAAACAAATGCTAAATTGTCAAACTTGACATACTTTTAATACATTTGATATTTTGAGAACGAAAACAGAGTTTTTCGAAACGTCAAAAATACGGAAGTGCGCGATAGTGATGGGATTTTTGATATTTTTTACTTATCTGGCAAAAAATCCAATCAAACTAAAGAAAAACTAAAATTATGTCACAAATAAATAACTTCAAACAATGATTTTAATCAGTTCGTCTGTGGATGCTATAAGACGAGTGTTATTAAGTAAATAACTTAGATATACAATAATCGCCATATTGTTATTTAAATCTATAAAAATAAATATTTATTATTTGAGATGGAAGATTCCATACTAACTTCGCCAGAAATTGTTGAATCAGCAAAGCAAATATAGTGTAATTTATTACCATAAGAATCGAAAAAAATATGTCAGCAAAGATATAAAACATGTATTGATTATCGGCCTGAGATTAACATTGTCTTTTCCAGAAAATGTACTATTGTTATATTTTTCTCAATTAAACAAAATTATGAAATCTTCATTATGGTCAGTATATGCTATGCTCAGAACTACTTTGAATGTTAACAACAACATCGATATTGGAGAGTATCTAAAATTAAAAGCATTCTTAAAACGACAAAAATATTTTTGAAATAATCCTATTTGAAATATCCAGTGCACCGCGTAAAAGCTGTTTTGGTTTCAGGTAAAGTGTCTTGTCCGCTGAAAATACAGCAAAATGTTACTTGAAGAAAGTTCACAAGTATTTTCAATATTTCGGGAAGTAGATGTAGATTTAAAAATATTTTCTTCAAAACGCCAATCTTTTAAATACCCTGTATAACAATTATCAAATCTATATCTCACTTGGTTCTCTAATAATCTTGTATTAACGGTGTATATAGTAGGAGATATCAATGGTAGGTTAGACGCGAAACCCTACAAAACCATTCAATAAATGACGTACATGCGTAAATTAATATTACAGAAAATATTAATGTGAAAACTATGATATTCTTCTTTTTAATCGTTAATTTTTGAGAAAGGTAAGTTTGGCTACATCGCATTATTTTGTCGTCAGGAAGTCTACTCCTGCTCTATGTTGCATTAATTTCGGGACATCTTGTAGAACAAATATTTTTGGCGTCTTAACAAGGCGTACCTTTTCAGATAAAAAAAGATATAAGAATCGATTGTTTCAGTAGTTTGATCGATACACTAAGCCGCAAAAAAGTTCTGTTATTTAAAAGAAGCATGATGTGGCATAAGTAAAGCCCTCTAACAGTGACGTCAAAATTAGAAACAAATTTGAATTTCCCGCTCCCAAAATACCATGTTCTCCAAAATATATGCAAATATTTGAATTTTACAAATATCGAAAATCAAATTTTAACTTTGACACCCTGTAGATCGAAAAGGAGCAACATTAGGAGAATACATATTTGGTTTAATCGCTCTATTTTGAAATTAGCAACCTGTCATTAAGCTCTGTTCTATTATTATTGAATCACCCCATTTATAAGGTAGTCCATTTAAAATAAGAAAGTTCACAGGTATTTTCAGTATTTCAGGAAGTAGATGTAGATTTAAAAATATTTTCTTCAAAACGCCAATCTTATAAATACCCTGTATAACAATTATCAAATCTATATCTCACTTGGTTCTCTAATGATCTTGTATTAACGGTGTATATAGTAGGAGATATCAATAGTAGGTTAGACGCGAAACCCTACAAAACCATTCAATAAATGACGTGCATGCGTAAATTAATATTACAGAAAATATTAATGTGAAAACTATGATATTCTTCTTTTTAATCGTTAATTTTTGAGAAAGGTAAGTTTGGCTACATCGCTTTATTTTGTCGTCAGGAAGTCTACTCTTGCTCTATGTTGCATTAATTGCGGGACATCTTGTAGAACAAATATTTTTGGCGTCTTAACAAGGCGTACCTTTTCAGATAAAAAAAGGTATAAGAATCGATTGTTTCAGTAGTTTGATCGATACACTAAGCCCCAAAAAAGTTCTGCCATTTAAAAGAAGCATGATGTGGCATAAGTAAAGCCCTCTAACAGTGACGTCAAAATTAGAAACAAATTTGAATTTCTCGCTCCCAAAATACCATGTTTTCCAAAATATATGCAAATATTTGAATTTTACAAATATCGAAAATCAAATTTTAACTTTGACACCCTGTAGATCGAAAAGGAGCAACATTAGGAGAATACATATTTGGTGTAATCGCTCTATTTTGAAATTAGCAACCTGTCATTAAGCTCTGTTCTATTATTATTGAATCACCCCATTTATAAGGTAGTCCATTTAAAATAAGAAAGTTCACAGGTATTTTCAGTATTTCAGGAAGTAGATGTAGATTTAAAAATATTTTCTTCAAAACGCCAATCTTATAAATACCCTGTATAACAATTATCAAATCTATATCTCACTTGGTTCTCTAATGATCTTGTATTAACGGTGTATATAGTAGGAGATATCAATAGTAGGTTAGACGCGAAACCCTACAAAACCATTCAATGACGTGCATGCGTAAATTAATATTACAGAAAATATTAATGTGAAAACTATGATATTCTTCTTTTTAATCGTAAATTTTTGAGAAAGGTAAGTTTGGCTACATCGCTTTATTTTGTCTTCAGGAAGTCTACTCTTGCTCTATGTTGCATTAATTGCGGGACATCTTGTAGAACAAATATTTTTGGCGTCTTAACAAGGCGTACCTTTTCAGATAAAAAAAGATATAAGAATCGATTGTTTCAGTAGTTTGATCGATACACTAAGCCGCAAAAAAGTTCTGTTATTTAAAAGAAGCATGATGTGGCATAAGTAAAGCCCTCTAACAGTGACGTCAAAATTAGAAACAAATTTGAATTTCCCGCTCCCAAAATACCATGTTCTCCAAAATATATGCAAATATTTGAATTTTACAAATATCGAAAATCAAATTTTAACTTTGACACCCTGTAGATCGAAAAGGAGCAACATTAGGAGAATACATATTTGGTGTAATCGCTCTATTTTGAAATTAGCAACCTGTCATTAAGCTCTGTTCTATTATTATTGAATCACCCCATTTATAAGGTAGTCCATTTAAAATAAGAAAGTTCACAGGTATTTTCAGTATTTCAGGAAGTAGATGTAGATTTAAAAATATTTTCTTCAAAACGCCAATCTTATAAATACCCTGTATAACAATTATCAAATCTATATCTCACTTGGTTCTCTAATGATCTTGTATTAACGGTGTATATAGTAGGAGATATCAATAGTAGGTTAGACGCGAAACCCTACAAAACCATTCAATAAATGACGTGCATGCGTAAATTAATATTACAGAAAATATTAATGTGAAAACTATGATATTCTTCTTTTTAATCGTTAATTTTTGAGAAAGGTAAGTTTGGCTACATCGCTTTATTTTGTCGTCAGGAAGTCTACTCTTGCTCTATGTTGCATTAATTGCGGGACATCTTGTAGAACAAATATTTTTGGCGTCTTAACAAGGCGTACCTTTTCAGATAAAAAAAGGTATAAGAATCGATTGTTTCAGTAGTTTGATCGATACACTAAGCCCCAAAAAAGTTCTGCCATTTAAAAGAAGCATGATGTGGCATAAGTAAAGCCCTCTAACAGTGACGTCAAAATTAGAAACAAATTTGAATTTCTCGCTCCCAAAATACCATGTTTTCCAAAATATATGCAAATATTTGAATTTTACAAATATCGAAAATCAAATTTTAACTTTGACACCCTGTAGATCGAAAAGGAGCAACATTAGGAGAATACATATTTGGTGTAATCGCTCTATTTTGAAATTAGCAACCTGTCATTAAGCTCTGTTCTATTATTATTGAATCACCCCATTTATAAGGTAGTCCATTTAAAATAAGAAAGTTCACAGGTATTTTCAGTATTTCAGGAAGTAGATGTAGATTTAAAAATATTTTCTTCAAAACGCCAATCTTATAAATACCCTGTATAACAATTATCAAATCTATATCTCACTTGGTTCTCTAATGATCTTGTATTAACGGTGTATATAGTAGGAGATATCAATAGTAGGTTAGACGCGAAACCCTACAAAACCATTCAATGACGTGCATGCGTAAATTAATATTACAGAAAATATTAATGTGAAAACTATGATATTCTTCTTTTTAATCGTAAATTTTTGAGAAAGGTAAGTTTGGCTACATCGCTTTATTTTGTCTTCAGGAAGTCTACTCTTGCTCTATGTTGCATTAATTGCGGGACATCTTGTAGAACAAATATTTTTGGCGTCTTAACAAGGCGTACCTTTTCAGATAAAAAAAGATATAAGAATCGATTGTTTCAGTAGTTTGATCGATACACTAAGCCGCAAAAAAGTTCTGCCATTTAAAAGAAGCATGATGTGGCATAAGTAAAGCCCTGTAACAGTGACGTCAAAATTAGAAACAAATTTGAATTTCCCGCTCCCAAAATACCATGTTCTCCAAAATATATGCAAATATTTGAATTTTTTAGAAAAAGTTATTTACAAATATCGAAAATCAAATTTTAACTTTGACACCCTGTAGATCGAAAAGGAGCAACATTAGGAGAATACATATTTGGTTTAATCGCTCTATTTTGAAGTTACCAACCTGCCATTGAGCTCTGTTCTATTATTATTGAATCACCCTATTTATAAGGTAGTTCATTCAAAATAAGAAAGTTCACAGGTATTTTCAGTATTTCAGGAAGTAGATGTAGATTAAAAAATATTTTCTTCAAAACGCCAATCTTATAAATACCCTGTATAACAATTATCAAATCTATATCTCACTTGGTTCTCTAATGATTTTGTATTAACGGTGTATATAGTAGGAGATATCAATGGTAGGTTAGACGCGAAACCCTACAAAACCATTCAATGACGTGCATGCGTAAATTAATATTACAGAAAATATTAATGTGAAAACTATGATATTCTTCTTTTTAATCGTAAATTTTAGACAAAGTTAAGTTTGGCTACATCGGCATTCTAAAATTCAGTTGATAGGAGCATAAGACAATCCTTTGTTTTAGTAAAATGACGCTTTTAAGAAAAATTCTGGGTTCACAGAACTTTTATTTGGCGACGGAATATACGGAATACGGAATATTTAGATAAAAAGCTTCTAGTCTATCCAGAGAACCTCACAATGGTAGTGACTCTCTGTCAAAATTTTAACATGGAATCTTATAATTTTAAGGCAACGATATCTTACTCAACTAAAAATATAATAAAGTGTTACAATTTTTTATCATTATATTATGTGTTATGGCCAAAGCTTTGAAATTTCTCTAAAAGCTATATTTACGTTTTGATTTAGTGTTTCTATGCCGTTTGCTATATAAATATTAAGGGGTTATACCTAGTTGAAATTTTGAAAGAATCGTTTGTGTTTCAAATCAATCCGACAAATATTTTTGAAGATAAAAGCATATTTGTAAGAACGTCTCCAAGCGTATTGTGTTTGTAATTATAACCCTCCCCCCACCCCCCGCTGCGGGTTCATCATATGGCCCTGGAATAGATGACTCGATGTAAGTAATAAAAAAAATTTGTTAACTAAGTGTCAACCGTCTTATGAAACTTTAAACGCGTTTTTCTCAAAACAGTGTTTTCAAAGACGGTGAGCACGATTTTTCCAAAACGGCTTGACCGATCGCTTTCAAATTATTGCACTACATTTTTATATATATTCTTAGATATTAATTGAAGGAATAAACTTTTTAACAATTATTTCGATTTTTTTGACCACTTGAAATTGGAAATTTCTTTGAAAATTGCAACGTTTTTTTTTGGGAAGCCGCGATTTTTTCAAAAATCAAAATTTTGACTGTTGCTTCGATTAATACCTACATTTATCAATCAACTACATAATTTTTTATACATTTCTTATTTGAAATAATATTGCTCACCGCCGAGCACCTTTTTGTGGAGGACCTCTAGGAGATTGTCTGCAGGAGGCGTACATTTTAATATTATTAAAAACGGACTACGGAAGTTAAAAATATAAGAAATACACAAACTGTACATATTTATCATATATTCATTAAATAAAATGTCTCCTCATAAAAAATTAATGCAATTTGTCTTTATAACTAGGTATAACCCCTTAAAATAAAAAAATACTTACGACTCTCCAAGATTGCGATGATCGCTGCCACCTAAAACAAAATGGGAATTATGAAATTTCAAAGTATTTCAAGATATTGGGTAAACTTTCATATTCCAGAAGAAATCACGTGAAAATTTTATTAGAAAACCTTTTCGAAGCACTGTTAATTTTCTTGAAAATTTAGCAAAAAATAAATTTCAAATATAAATTTATATGGGTCCAAGGAGCCTAGGAAAATGTGTACACAAATAATTCATTGTGCGGTATAAAGTTCATACACATTTGTGACGCCTCTTTTTCTCTTTTCTTTCTCTCTTTAGAATCTTTCGCGTGTATCCCGATTGCGAACGACTATTTGTAATTTTTCGTAGCGCCGGATATGACGTCACCAGCGTCCGGTTCGGCCGTCAGATTTGTGACGCACCTTCTCGGACTAAATTATATTGTGCTGCGGTGTTCGGCGGCGGTAAGTGACGTCACGGAGACGCAATTCAGGATATCTTTTCGGTCAGTCTCGAGCGCCAGTTTCTCTATGTTTAACGTGGGAGAAACTCCACGTGAACTCACCCTCGGTTAGAGTAAGTACTCGGGCAGCTACAGTGAAGAAAGTTAAATTCCAGGGGTCTGTTGTATTTCTTTTATTCCCAGAGAACAACAAAACTAGTTTTATCGGTGTAGTGATAGTTTTACTTTTCAAATAAACAGAATTGTCAGTGTAGAACGGTAAAAATCTATTTAAGTTCTTTTTTTGTTAGATCGGAATTTTATCAAAGTTACTGATATGAATGAATACGACACATTCTTTCTTTAACAAATTTATTTCATGAAATGGAAATAAATAATAACCAGTTAAATAGTAATAAAGACTGTATGAATTTGTCTTTAAATCGGATGCATAATTACAATTAAAAATAAATAAACGATCCTAAAATCAAAATGCTAGCTAAATATATTTTCTTACAATTTTCAAACAGAATATAAAACGGTCTGTTTCGGTGCTGAAAGAAAATATAAATTATTTACGAAATACCCTTAAAGTAAAACATACGGCATGAAATACTTTATTGGCAGAAAATCTTTACAAACAAAATACGGACTTAACTATAAACTTATACCTAGAGGACGGTTCCAGCGAGGTTCTGAAAATAAAAACAAAATGTATGGATTTAGCAAAAATCTACTCTGAATTTATTTCGGCCCTGTAAATGCGAATAGAAAGCATTAGTTAAAAGCGGTTTTAAATTAACTGTAGCCAAGGAGAAAGCGCAAGCAGTGCAGAGTAACAATATACAGCAATTGTTAATAACAAAGCAAGTAAGCGAACAAATGGGAGGGTTTTGGTCTAACGGAAAATAACGCAGTTTTCGGATGTCTATCCGGAAGGATAGAAATGAGTGCACGCGGTGTATCTCCCTTGATGGCGGTGTTGTGCACAGCCAAACCACCTCGGTGAGAACAACCCTGTACAACTTAGTCACCAACGACTCCTTAGTGCGGTGTTGTTCACAGCCAAACACTTTGGTGTACGTTCGGTGTACCAAAACGGCGTATATTAGTCGTCGGCGGTGTTGTCCACAGCCAAACCGACAACGAAAACGTCGTAGGGCTCACTGGCGTTTATCACTCGCCGGCGGTGTTGTTCACAGCCAAACCGGATGAGGACAACGTCGTGAAACGGCAGACAGTCGACGGCTCGGTCAGGTAGCGGTGTTGTGCACAGCCAAACTACCTCGTCCGTCAAAAGTACAAGCCAGCCCGTATGAGTTCAAAAACACCCAAACGGCGTGAAAAGGATAGGATTCAGAGGAAGGTAGATTGCTTACTTATTTCCTGGGCACTGCTGGGCTCTGCGGCTTCTCCTGGCTCGGTTGGTTTTCTTGGGCTGATCGGGAGAACTTCTGGATTGGTTCTTCGAGAGATGTTTTCCAACAACTCTGCCTTTTGCCTTTCGGTTCCTCACTTTTGTTAACTTACTCCCCACCTGACAACCACAGGTCACGGTGGGAGATGCGCGTGCGGTGCGTGATTTCGGAGTAGGGCATCGACGGTTTAGTAAAAATTAGTGCCTACTGATAAAAAATTCGAGCGCTCGCTGGACTTAATTTAACAAAATAAAATATTATTTCCGGAAATTAAATTTACAGTAGAGATGAACCCGGGTGGTTCATTACACATTATGTGTATGTAAATGTAGCAATTTTTGAAAGAATTTGTGCAATTTGATCAACGTAAACCGTTTCATGAACATATAGTTATAAAAATGAATTTGGGGCTTTAATGTTTAACAGAATACGCATGAATAAAGCATTTTTTAAGAAGGCTTCTGTGTAGAATAGACTATATCTCGGAAAAAATACTTTCGAAAGTTGAGGTATTATAAAAGTTAAGGGATAATAAATAAATTCTAAGGCTCCATTTGATTTACACATTAAACAATTGATTAGTGTAAGAATGAAAGTTGTAGGTATTTTTAATAAACCTGCAGAATATCAGCGTCTTCATCAAAATCATTCAATTTGTTACAGATCAAACTTGAACGGTAACAATTACAAACCAATATAGCATATAGTATACAAAATTGTTTTTCACCGCACCATCAACTAAAGTCAAAGGCTGAAAGTTTTTTTATTTTTTGAAGAATAAAAAAATCTATCTATAAGTTAGGAAACATGACTTTTTTCCACATCAGGCGTAGGTTGTACATTCTAATGCCAGGATGTGAAATTTCTGAGTTTACCCGAGCAAGAATGACTGCTTTACATGATGCGGGACATTCTAATTCTAAAGTGGGATTTTGTTGCTAGAGCCATTCATAATCATATTCCACCACATCAGACTCCAGATGAGTTAGTCGTGACGGCAGAAGAGGAATGGAACAATATTTCGCAAGAGATCGTTAACAGCTTGATTATCTCAATGCACAGACGTGTCAATATGCTATTGGAACGTGGTGGAGGTTATACAGACTATTAGTCAAGTAGAGACTTACTTCTTTTTGATTTAATAAATTTTGTCAAAAAATGTCACTTATTTGCTGGTTTTTAATTTTCTAAGTACTAAATTTATCGAGCATATTCTTTTCACAAAAAAAAGATACTTTTATAAATGTATTTGGTTTTTCCGACAAAAAGATTTCTTTAACAAAAATGAAGGGGAATCCAAGACTTTTGACGTTGTGTGTAAATACCGGGTGTCCCGAAATAAATGCAACAAAATTTGGTCAGAAATTCTTAAGAGAAATTTAAGGGACCCGTATTTTTTACTTTTGATAAGTGCGGCCCCCTTTCGGAGATATAGCCCCCTGAAACAAGCCCCTAAAAATTTAATTTTTTTTATATCTCAGAGCTATATCGCACAAGAACCACCAAATTTGGTACACAGGGGTTTTATGACATGTAGAATGCGATGCTGATAAGCTTTTTGGCAAGGGGCCCCCACAAGACACTTTTTCAGGGGCCCCCTTGCCTTTGGGGCCACCGAACTTTAGTTGCATATTTAATTTTTAAAAAAATTAGTAGCCTCTTAGAAACTCCAGGGAATTTAAAAACTTTTTTGTCTCTTAAAATTTTTTCGAAAAACGCAGCGAATAAAATTGTCAGTGAAAATGAATATTGACATAAAGAAATTGCCAAGTTTAATTGCTTTAAACGTAAATAGGACATAGATTCAGGAAGTCTAGTGTTTTAAGAATATCAGAAGTTGATAAATTTTTGAAAGAAGTAGATGACAAAACATGATAATGATGCTGGTAAAGAGTAATTTTCACACTTCCCTCCAAATATTGAAATTGTTTCGGATTTTAGATAGTGTCGATTATTGGTGTCAGTGGTACATGCCGTGAAAAACTAATATTTCTTCTGTTTAAACACATATACAAAACAAGGGAGAATATATATATTGATAGGAATTCTCAATACAAAGACGAACGTGAGAAGAGAATTTCACCAAATGAGCATTTAAGCTTCTTCCCAGGATATAGAAATGGAAAATGTACAAGGCAATGCGTTGGTGTAAATTTTATAAAGGACCAGAATTTTTTAAATTGCCGAATGGTGAGAATTTCATCGGTCACTGTTTCCGGAGAACAGCTGCTACGATACTGGTTGATGCAGGAGAAGACATCACCACTATTTAAAGGCATGGTGGGTTAGCGTCCAACAAAAACTTCAAGTAGTTTAAAAGATATCGGGTTAAAGTGGGATCAATATAAATACAAACTCAGCTTCTACCTATTTCATCAGGGCTTTCCATATCCATCCAATGATAAGAAATAATTTAAGTTGACAATAAATGAGTAGTTAGAATTTTTTGCGTGCGGGAAAATTTTTTCTGCACTAGTTAAGAATAATCTAACTTTTTCTAACTCAAATTAGTTACTAAATTTACAAGTCTTCAAATCGCTATCAAAAAAAAATTGTGTGAGTAAAGGAAATAATAGCCCATTTAAAAATATAAATATATATCTACTTTACAGGTGAGTGCCGACAACAGAAGGTATGTGTACGTCTTTAAATTAGTGGTTGAATTAATACTTACCTATATACTACTCTAGCTTTAATATTAGGCTTTCATTCCAATATAAATTCCTGGACAAAATTAACGCACCACTATAAATTGGCAACAAATTTCATGCTGCTGTATTTCTAAACTGATGGTCTGATTTGAATGATTTTTTTTAATTGTAGGTGGATTTCTTGGAAATTACACTTATTTTTTTTTAATAAAAAGTTGATTTTGGTTTTATACAGGGTGTAATAACGTTATTGGTTTTTCTTTTGAAAATTCGAAACACCCTGTGGAGTATACTATCAACCAAAACATACCGCAGATTAAATCAAAATATAGCACCGTTTTACCTGAGCATTTTCTTTTTTTGTTCACTTCATTATCTTTGTTATTAGTGGAGACACATCGGTTTTGGCTCACTTCGGTATTATATAACTTTATTATCGCATACCTTTATTTTTATAGTTTTTAATAAGCAGGCTTTTTTCTCTTCTGACATTTTACAAATCAAATGTTTTGTTTTGAGGTTTATAATTGTCAAAGTCAGTTTTGGTCAGTTAGAAGCACAGTATACTAAGCAATCAGTAGGGAAACTCAGCTTTCCCGCGTCTTCCAAAAATCCGCCATCTTGTTGGCGACTGACAGTTATTACTATAATTTCTGTGTGTCAGTTAGGTTTTTTTAATTTGTGACATTATTACATGGTTATCCACTCGTTATCGGTTTTGTACTTATATTCCTGCTTTGTATGTCGTGTTGAGTGTTTAGTTATTTGTGTTTTTATATTAGTGATTATTTATTAGTGGAACTATACCCAGTAAATAATAAATAAACTATGGGAGGAAATAAATGTGTTGTAAAAAACTAACGCATAATGCAGCTCTGGGCGTAAATGGCCTGTAAACAGTTTTATATATGGGAGACCAAGTTAGACGTGATAGCTTAATTGAGAAAATCCTAAAGAAGAATTAAAACATGAAAGGAGGCAAAGGATTTAACTCCAAATAGGAAAGAGACTGCTTTCGTACATGGATGAATGAAACAACTCCATACACCTAATAGAGCAACGGGGGTTTTTGATTATGTTACCTATATATATATTTTGTAAACCTGAAAATAAATTGTACCTAATATTCACGTTTTAATTTCATTTCGACTTTCCTTAAAAAAAATGAGTAAAAATATAAAAATTACACTGGGCTTAAATTTGATAATCTGCTAACAAAATAAGGTAAACGCATACATCTTGACATAAAGGCAAAATTACTACAAAATATAAAATAAAACTACACTACTAGTCGACCTAGTTTCCATGTTTTCGCAAATTTTTTAAATAAATTTAAATTCATACCGGTTTTATAATCAAATTCAAATTATATCTGCTAGTAAAACCTCAATTTGCATGAAACTACACTGGATTACAACAGTTAATTAAGAATTAATGTAAAAGTATTAAAACTACGAACAACTTTGGTTATGTTTACGCCAAATTATTAGCTATTTTTTCGTATGTTCTCTGGGATCCGCCATATTCTTGGCGACTTTTTCTAGAGTGGGGGTATTTAAAAACTGCCAGACGTATTTCATTCATAAATTGTCTAAGATTCCGTACTGATTGCTTAGTATACTGTGGTTAGAAGTAACGGCTCTGTCAAAGAGTCAGTAAAAACAATAACTTTATTGGATGAGAATTACTCGATGCGTTATGTTGCTGATCTGATAAGATGCCATCATTGCAGTATAAGTCGCATAGTTACACGATTTAACAAGACGAATCTCATTCTCGAAGGGGCGGACAAGGGCGCAAACTATGTATCTACCGATCTAAGGGATGAACGTTTTCTTAGGCAAACCATTCTTGGAAACGGGAGGAACTGGAACTATTTTAAAAAATGATCTCGCAAATACTCGAAATCCTCGGACAATTAGAAGACGTTTAAATGAAGCTGGATTAAGTAGTAGGAGATCGGTGAAGAAGTCATTACTTACCAGGCAGCATAGAGTTCAAATAATGCGTTTCGCTAGAAATCATCAACACTGGACTATTAATGATTGGAAGAAGGTTTTATTCTCAGATGAGACGATGAATTAGTCTCAACTGTCCTGATGGGCGTGAACGTGTTTGGCGAAGGTCGGGAGGAAGATTTGCAAGTTGTAATATCTCTCCAAAGATCCCATTTGGTGGAGGTTCTGTAATGTTTTGGAGAGGAATCTGCTTTGATGGACACACAGAGTTAGTTCCTATACATGTAAGGTCTATGAACACGAATTATTATTCAGAAAACATTGTAGTTGAACATGTGATGCCATTTGTCCCTTTTTGGGACCCAATTGTTTATTCATGCAAGATAATGCTCGTCCCCACGTGACCAGGTTATAGACTACTTGAATGCAGTTGCTATTCCGTTGATGGAATGGCCTACCCTCAGTCCCGACCTAAATCCCATAGAGCATCTATGAGTTTAATAAAGTGGTGTTAATTTTGCTTTCATAATTTAAAATCCCATAATATGCTTTCATAATTTAATGATAAAATACCGAACTGAGCCGAAACCGACGTATCTCCACTAATAACAGAGATAATGAAGTGAACAAAAAAACAAAATGGCCAGGAAAGATGGTGCTACAGATTAATTTCATCTGGGGTATGTTCTGATTGGTAGTATACTCCACAGGGTGTTTCAAATTTTCGAAAGAAAAACCAATAACGTTATTAACCCCTGTATAAAACCAAAATCAACTTTTTATAAAAAAATAATGAGAACAGTCAAATTCCCAAGGAGTCCACTTACAAATAAAAAAAAACGTTCAAATCAGACCATCAGTGCAGAAACATAGCAACATGGAATTTGTTGCCAATTTATAGTGCTGCGTTAATTTTGTCCAGGAGTTTATTTAAGTATGGTACCTCACCTGACTGCCCAGCTATAATATTCAACGCTTGCAATTCTTTTTCTGACATTATTTATTTTAATTGTACTATATATAAAATGAAACCAGATAGTTTATTTAATATTTTTATTTATAAAACAATTTATAATTAATTTATCCAACTTATTCTAAATATTTTAAGTACATATAACATACAAAATTTTTACATTAATTTATATAACCTTAAACGTCATAAAAAGGATGAGAAAAAAAAACTGCGCCAGTTTTACAAAACTTCACTTTGCGACGCAAACAATTAAATAGGGGGGAAGCGAATTCAGACGGCGGAATTCACAAAGACAAGCCATTTCGCAAAACTGGTGCCACACATACTTTTTCCTTTAGAATAAATGTGGTAAATTTTATAATCAATATATATATAAAAAAATACAAGTATAAAGATAGCAAAGTTTATTCTAAATGTAACATAAAAAATAATCATTATTGTCCTATATCATACAAAATTATATAAAAGGGAGATTACTTAAACACAGGGTGTTTCACAACGAAGGTATCAAAGAAATTAGTATCAGACATGACTTTTCAATATTTAGTTTTAGGAATAAAAAAATTTAATGGCTGTTCAATGTTATATATACAAGGTGTCTACAAAATATCTCACGACAGTTAGAATTCAACATAACCCAAATAAATTTTCTTATCTAAGTTATTTACTGCAAATTTTAAGAACATGTTTTTATATTTGATGTGGTTGTCTTAGACATCACCCCCCCAGGCAGTTATTTCTTAAGGTAACTATAAACAGCCCTATACAATCTTAAGTGGGAAGAAATCCTCTACAGGGTAATAATAATAATAAAAAAACAATATTCAAAACTGTTAGTTAGGCAACATTCAACTGTTTTTTTTTTAAATGACTCATTATATCGATTTTCAATTGTTTTGATGCATATGTTGTTTTCTCCATATAATATAGTAATAGGTTTGATATAAAAGATGGGGTAAGAAATGTAAAAAGTGCTTTTCAAAGTTATTTCAAGAAACAATTAAAAAACTAATGTTAAAAACAGAATACCATTACATAGCATTATAAATGGGCCAAATACCTTGGTCATATGGTTTTACTGACAATAAATGAAGTTTTTAGGTATTCTGTGTTATATGTAATTAATTAATTATTAATTGTTTTTTAAAATAATTTTATAGAACACTTTTTTACATCTCTGCCATTCTTTGTATCAAACCTATTACATGAATAAAACGAGAATAAAAATATGTATCAAATCAAATGAAAATCGTAAGAATGTCGCCCAACTGACTGTTTTACATATTTTTTTATTGTCACCATGTGAAGAATTTCTTTCTATTTAAGATTATATAGGGTTGTTTTCAACTGAGACATTCGCCCGGGGAGTGATGTCTGGGACAACCTGTATCCAGTTGTTTATTGTTACTTGTTATTGTTGCTTTATAACAAAAAAAATTTTGGTGCAGATATGAAGATATTTTTAATGTTTAGATCCATATAAAATATTTCATGCACATATTTGATGGACAAAAATTGAAATAGACAGGTAGAATAGACAGAATCATTTCTTGTTAAATCAGAAAAAGGTATGTGTTTCTTATTCCATCTCTTATAGTAACCGATATATTTTAGCGGCAATATCTTTTTCCTACCCTGTATATATTTTTCTGTAATCTGATGCTTCACAAATTGTTAATTTGTTTCATAAAAATAGAGACAATAGAAAAGTATGCCAGATACCCCATTTGATAACATACGAGGAAAAATAAAAAAAACACCCTGTACTGAAACTTAAAATTATTTGAGTATCATATGTATATATGACATGGTAATAATTATCAAAATAATACAATTGTAATACAGAAATAAATGTACTGTGACAATTTAGGATATTTAAAGACTGTATGGTTTTTCTTTCAGAAAAGCGTATTAAAAATTCAATTCAATGTTTTGTGTTGACAAGTAAAATAATTTTAAAAAGAAATACTACTACCGCCTTAAATATTACCAAGTTGATCACGGTACAAATAAAACATTACAGGGATTAATTAAATATTTGGCAATTCTTGGAATGTTAATAATAGTTGCCTGGAAAATTGGTATACAATTAAAAATATACTAATCGATAAAATCACTAAACATAATGCTATATAAAAATTTCATTTCTGATATCTTATGGCAGTACAATTTCATTTTAGCAGTAAAATTAATCGGAAAAGAATATCGTTAACATAAATAATTTAAATCTATACAACATAACGTCACAGATTAAAAATAAACTGAGTATTTCCTCCTCAAAAGCAAACATATAGGTATCTAAAAATATACACATGCACAGGGTGATCAAAAATTGCCTTCCGCCCTACGAGTTAAACTCTGGTCATGTGATTTAGTCTATAAACAAGCCATTTAGTCATCTTGTGTAAAATTTTGAATCACCCATTGTCAAACTGATAAATATGTTGCCACGAACTGAGTTACGAATATTCAAATATCGACAAAAGCGGGAAAATAGACATATATATAGTTAATTCTTCTCAATAATTAATTTTTTAATATAGCTTTCAGATATTTACATATAAATTCTAATAGACAACATATTTTTCTGAATATACCTAACCTATATAATATAGCAGTCATTTTTTTAGATGATAACAGTGTTACCAATATACAAATTCGTTGTCATATTGATTGCACCGTTTGTTTCATGACGTGGTATGATACACTGGAAATATTGTTAAGAAATGAAACACATTTCGACTAGCTTGCACCTAGTATATAAAAAAATTTAATAACAGAAGGTGGCTGTGTGACATATGAGACTGTCGAGTTGAAATGTGCTTTATTTAAGCTAACACGTATTTTTAATTCACTTGTAATATAAAATTGGTGGAATGTACTGGAGTGAGTGGAGCAGGACAAAACGTCAAGTAGACAGAGCTATATACGGAATGATATCGACAATAGAGGTTATGTTCATAAAATATATAATTTATTTCTATATTGAAAACTGAAATTTATAATTTATATAAAGGAAGTACAACCATGCAACCTTTGGAATCCCATATCTATATCTTCTTCCATAAAATCCCTACAGTACTATCAACGTATTAGGGATTTTATAAGAGAGTCGCCATCTAGTGTGATAATTCCTAAGTTGGCAGGTTGCCTAATCTTTATTTTAAATTATACAATTATTGGAAATATTGGGACCACTTTGTACACAGACCTCTTAAAATGCCCCTAGATTGTATCTAAATAAAGGAAATATTAAATGTTTATTGCTGAATTATGTTTAAATCCAGTAATTTTTTAAAAAATTGTTGCCAGCAGCTAAAAATGAACGGGACATTTTGTTTTTTTCTTAAATTGTTTAAAAATTAAGTCACGTGCTGTCTCTTACACGTAACGTGAAGAATGGAATGCGAAAGGGTCAAAAAAACACATTACATTGAATAACTATCATAAATATCACTTATCCTAATTCTATTAAACGGCTGTGTCGATTTTCTCGTCTTTTTTGATTGGCAAATCGTTCCCGTTGATGTACTCCGACGACACCTGGTGGTGAGGGTTATCTACTCCGTCCCCACTCACCCCGTCCGAGTGGGGTGGCTGTCCATTCTCACCCGTCGTGTAGTCGATCACTGTAGCGCCCCCTATAACAAATAAAAGCTAATATGTAGAAGGTGGTCTACAAGGTATTAAGCCGTACTGCGTTTGATACGGTATCGGTGGGTTATACGAATTTCTTTTATACAGGGTGTTGAGAAATGTAATATCCAATGTGCCTGAATTGATACTGAGGCGAATATAATTTTGTAGCAATGTAAAAAAATAAACAACTGAAAAACTATTATTAGGAAGAATATTTTCTAATGAAATTCTTTCCAAATAGCTACAAAATTTCGTTGAGGAAACTTTTATTTTGTTTTAAATAGATATTTATATGTGTTTTAGGTTAGGTACAACTTTTTCATCGCATTTTTCAATTAATAACGTATGAATTTTTTATGCTCACCCTGTATATGCACAATTGTACAGACCACCTACACTACAATGATAGAGGCAAGCTGTGGTATTTCAATATTACCAAATTAATTAAGCAAAAACTATCTACTTTACTACCTGGTTAGTTTTACCATGTCCACAAATTTCTACTACTTACTACTTAATAGAAAAAATAATTTAAAAATTTCTGAGTTACAATAAACACTCAGTATTTTTAAAGTATTTCTTTCAGGGTATATGTAAAACAGGAGTACATTGTTTGTTGCCAATATAGAAAAACCTTCCTCACTAAAAATATAGAAGGCAAAAAAGTTAATGAGCGATAATTTTCAAGATAATCTGAACAACACCTCCTGTGATGTCATATTTAAAGCATGTTTATACTTCGTACATTAATAATGCTACTAATTCTTGATTTTAATATGGCATTTTAAAAAAAACTACTTAAAACCGAGACCATATGTTGCTTAATAACATTGTTTATTTTCACGTATTTATTTATAAACATATTTTTTAAAACTTCACAAGTTATACCCCATATTCCTTTCTTGCCGTAAAATAATTCAACAATTCATTATTTTTCAATGCGTGTTCTGATGATCTAAGACAATTTTAAAAATGTGAATTTGACACAACACTTATCTTCGTTCAACAAAATAATCGTGGTCTCTTTTAATTTTCTTTTTGTTACGTTATCCTCCTCCTCTAGATTCTTCTTTAATTTTGTATATCATATCTGAGACGTGTTTATGATAATTTTTTAAACGGAGATAAGCGTGTGTTAAACTGTTCAGCAAACATTGATCATCGTTGGCGACAGTTGTATCAAGAAGAAGTAAGGAACAGTAAAATAAAAATCATTTAACATCTCTATGGAAGGAGGTAAACAAATTTTAAATTGTCAAACTTGACTTACGTTTAAAATATTCGCAATTTTTGAAAACGAACAGTTTTTCGAAACGTGCGCGATAGTGATGTAATTTCTATTACTTTTTACTTATCTGCTTTTTCAATGTAAGATTTTTGGTTAGGCAAACTTAGTTTCAATAATAACCCTTGACTAATCCTTTTGGCGCAAGGATTTATTCAATTAATCCTTATTTTTTCAGAAGGGTGCCAAAATACCCAATTAGACTAAAGAAAAACTAGGAATAATATAGTGGCACAGATCTTCAGAACATCCTGTATATTTAGTTAAAGAATCAATTAGATATTCGTGTTTATCTCACAAAAAATCTTCTTTTTCAAAATTACTGAAATAAAAGAGGTACTTTCTTAGGCCTATAACATCTAAAAAATGCAAAATTGATTTAATTAATATTATTTTTGTTTAAAGAAACTAGCCTTCAAGTATGTCCCATTCTTTGCTGAACACCTTGTATAAACATCTATAGTATGTGTATTTTCATGGGTGCTAAACAGTTTAGTAATATTTTCTTTTTTGATAAAAGAAATGCCTAATACCACATTCCTTTAAAAAAATCGTAGTAGGTCAGGTTTTTGTCACATCAATAAAATGATTAGTAGAATATAACCTCCCTTCAGGGTCCTAATTGTAAAAAAATGGCTTCTCACATTTTTAGAGGTTTTAACCTGAAAAACAGGACACACTATATGTATATTGCACAGAAAAGTGAAGTCCTGTTATAATTAATATTTATTGACTTTTACACAAATACGATTTTTAATTTGTTTTCAAACATGTAGTAATAGTAGCAGCAGAAAGTGAAAGACACATTTAGTTTTAAGGAATATACAATAATTAATAAATAAAATAAAGAGCCTATTTATTTCAAAAATTAATTTTTGCATTCTAATTGTGTACTAAAATTAAAGAAAAACTAGTCATTCCAACGGTTACATGCACCACTCTAAAACGTCTAACATAGAACATGCCCATGAAAACAGCACGAAAGATGGCATCTTGAAACATGATGTGAATAAGTCAAATGTCATTCAAAGCTACGATAAAACTAAGGGACTTACCACATTACTTGCCTCTTCAATATTAGCTTTTATTTGGCATTTTATACACACAGAAAATATAACGGTTACAAGACAAGAACTTACATACTAAAAAGACAGTCACAAAGAAATTGTAAGATTAAAAAGAAACAAAATAAAACTAAGAACTACTCTAGTTACCAAACAAACAGAACCGTTTTAAAATAATTTGAAAAATTTGAAAAATTAGTAAAATTTGTGTTTGCTAGGTAACTATCAGTATTATTTGTCTTTTAATACACCCCTAAGTGAGAACAAAATTAACTACTGGTAATACCCATAAAACAGAATAAAATACTGTTTATAAATACAAGAAAAAATATCACTTAAAAATAAATAATTTTGTTATGTGCAATAACTTATATAATATTGTATAATTTCACCTATCAATTTAAAGAACATTCAATTATATGTCATATAATGACTAGCTCGTAGAATATACAGTCAGCTTTCAAAATAGCATAGAGTGACTCATGCATCACATCAGAATGTTCAATTTCTATTGGTTATGATGAATTCTACAGCACTACCATGGATGTGCGCATGGGAACATTTCGAGTATATCTGTCCACTAATTTAAGTGTAATTATAATCAATTCATTAGTGATTTTATGTTTGTAATCTTAAGAATGAAGAATAATTTAAGCTCTATATGTGTTCTCTACGGGTGTAAGTGGGTGGTGATAGGCCATCGCCGTCTAAAAGGACTACATTCTACGGAGAGCACAAACTTTTTAAAGTAAACGATTAAAATACTAGGTTGACTCAACATCAACTAATTTTTGGCAATTTTATGTTCTTGAACCCTTCTCGACGGCTATGGAATCTTATTCCCCGCCACCCTCACCTTCCGTACTCATTTAAATACTGTACTCGTTGCTATTTTGGAACTTGGTATAGGCAGTGCAATTTTTTTCCCAAATACAATTGTCTCATGCTCCTCCTTTCACTAGGCAAAGTTTATTGTTTATATTTCACACTCTCGAAATGCTCGCCATTCTTTTTTTTTTTCATTAAAATCAACAGAGATAGCAACCGAAAATGGCTAACTCTACCTGGCCTAACTTGTACAAACGATATTTGTTGTTAAGTCAAGAAATATTGATGGTGTCTATCTAATTTAAATCAAAAAGTTTTAAATCGTAATACCACTAGAAAATATGTTGCCTGCGCATAGGCATAGTTTACATCAATTATATGAGTGATTCACTCATAATGTCATTAATTTGAACCACTCAAATGCTTTTGACAGACTAGTCAAGACTAGTCCTATCAATCGATACATGTATAAAATCACGACACGAAATCCGGACCCAGGTACGCTGCAAATATTTTGTTGATGCGTTCGACTGTAAAGCAAAACAACGTTGCCACATTAGGACCACATACATAATAGCTATGTTCATTAAAGTTCGGTACTGAAACAATATATTTTTTTCTAATGGCTTCTAATACGCAATCGTGAATTTGTGTATTTTTTGAGGCATTAAGCGTTTTACCAAATTCTGACGTAAAATTTACTAATTCTAGAAAAATATCAGGATTTTGAAATCACACCCTCGTAGTGCATGTTCAAAAGCCCTGCAAAATATATAACATATTTTTTGAAAGCAGAATCAAGTTGAGCTTGTTCGTTGATATTTTCAAATAATGGGAATTGGATTTATATCAACTCTTAGTGCAAGTTCAAAAGCCCCCCAAAATTTTATACAGTAAATGAGTTTGGATAAAACATACATATATAACATATTTTTTGAAAGCGGAGTCAAGTTGAGCTTGTGTTGTTGTTTTTTTTTTAATTTCTCACTTGTAGCTACATCAGACTTAGACTTGTTTCTTAAATATGCCTTAATTAAAATGTCTATTAAAGTTTTCCATGGTAATGGTTTCAGCAACAGTCTCAAAAGGCGGTCAAGGACGACGTATTCTTGAAATAGTTTTTTTTTTATACAAATACAAGTCATTTTAGACATTTAAGTACTGAATAATATAGAGCTTGGCAAATAAAAGGAATATTATCTCATTCTATCTGCGAAAATTCAAAGATTCTCAAGCCAAAAGTATGGAATAAATTCAATAAAAACGAAACAATTATTTTTTGGGAAAAATCCTCGAACAGGTCGATTTTTAATTTAAAAAATACATATTTTAGCGTAAAATGCGATTTTCAAATGCCATTTGTTTTCGAGTAATGACGTCATCGATTTTTTTTTAAATGGCAACACCATATTTTTTTCCTTGATTCTGAAAGATCGTTTAATTCTCTATCAGACAGTACTAAAATTTTGCCCTCTTACATAAGAAAGTTTTCGAGTAAATGACGATTGAATGTTAAAAAACGTAAATCAATTAAAATAAAGCAAAAACGTTATCAAGTTTAGTTTTTCGAATTCCATAGTTCTTTTATGGATCACGTAGGTGAAAATATTTGCAAACTGTCATTGTCACACCGACTTTCTACTAAGTATTTTAAGCGACATAGAAATTATTATTCAATTTAAAGTATTATGGCACATTTAACTGTTACTCAAAGAATTGAAATTTTAATTCTTATCGGATGCGGGAATATGACTAGAACTCAGCAGGAAGTTTGCGATTTATTTAATGAAAAATATCCAGATCGCCCTATCAGCCAATCAACAGTCAGTAAGGTAGAGTCTAAATTTAGAGAAACTGGCAATGTTGTAAATATTCCAAAACCTGGACGTCCAAGCATTAATGAAAATCAGAAACAGAACATTTTGATAAGTATGGTGGATAATCCTCATAATTCTTCACGATTGGTTGCATTAAACAATGAAACTAGTCAGAGCACAGTGCTACGTATCTTGAGGAAGGAAAAATATCATCCCTACAAAATTCAACTTGTGCAGGAACTCAATGAAGATGATCCCGATCGCCGCTTACACTTTTGCGAAATTCTAATGGATTTATGTCAAGGAAATTTACACCGGCAAATACTTTTTTCAGATGAGGCCACATTTTGTCTGAATGGTACAGTAATCCGTCAAACTTGCAGATATTGGAGTCGGGAAAATCCTCATTGGATGGCAGAGGCACATACCCAATACCCTCAGAAATTAAATGTGTGGGCTGGAATAGTTGACGACAGAATAGTAGGGCCTTTCTTCTTTGAAGGAACCCTTACAGGACAAAGATATTTAGAGTTTCTAGAAAATGACATTGTTCCAGCCCTTCCAGCTGTAATTTTTCCTAACGATAATGACCTTGACATTCCTGACGGTGCATCTCCGCACTATGCGCGCCCTGTACGAGATTTTTTGGACAACTGTTTTCCTGGGAGGTGGATCGGCAAACGCGGACCGATAGAATGGCCTGCAAGATCGCCAGATCTTACCCCTCTTGACTATGGGGATACTTGATGTCAAAAGTGTACATTAATAAACCACGTAATTTAGAAGAACTTCAGAATCGCATTCGGGACGAAATACGCAGTTACCCCAGAAATCATTCATAATGTGCAAGAAGAATTTCTTCACAGACTTGCGCATTGTCAAGAAGTTAGTGGATGCCAATTCGAACATTTAATTGAAGTATAAAATTTAATCAATTGTATTTTATTTTACATACCTCAGAATTGTTACTTTGTTATGGATAAAATTTACGTTTTCTACCATTCAATCGTTATTTACTCGAAAACTTTCCTATGTAAGAGGGCAAAATTTTAGTACTGTCTGATAGAGAATTAAACGATCTTTCAGAATTAAGGAAAACAATATGGTGTTGCCATTTAAAAAAAAATCGATGACGTCATTACTCGAAAACAAATGACATTTGAAAATCGCATTTTACGTTAAAATATGTATTTTTTAAATTAAAAATCGACCGGTTCGAGAATTTTTCCCAAAAAATAATTGTTTCGTTTTTATTGAATTTATTCAATACTTTTGGCGCATACTGTATATTAATTTTTCCCTATCTTCTCTTAAAATTAATGACGCTACGACTGAATCATCCTGTATTTGGGAAATAACTTACATCTGCAGTAGCTGCTATTTTGGCATGTATTTATTAAGATTAGAAATTATGAATGTGAATCTAAATTTTGCAGTTACTATAAAGAATCACAACACTGCAAAAGTAAAGAAAGTATGCGATAAACTAATTAAATTTCATGAAAAGTGGCAGCCTTTGCTAATTTCTAGCAAACATCTGAATAATTTTAAAACGCAAGTTTGAATATTTGAGTATTTAAAGAAATCTGGGCAGTCGGCGAGAAACTTAATCACGTATTATCGAATTGTTACTTAAAACGTTTTAAAACGCAGGAAACGTTTAACGTTAAACCAAATATTGATTCATTCTTTTAATTATTAATTGTGTGTGTATAATGTATAGTTAAAAAAATCAAATCAAAAACCCAATAATCAACCAACTAAAAACTACCAAGAACATTTAAAAAGGGCAACTTACCGCTAAAACACCACCTTCCCGTCACCTTCGCGAAGATCAACATCGACACTAAAAGGATAACGAACATAATGGCGACAACGATGCCGATGACAGCACCAATTCCTAAATCCACGCCTGGAATAGGAAAAAGAAATAACCTGTTAAAAGATAGTTACATCATAGTGTTGTTAAATTATGTCACAACGTTTTTTAATTTAAATCATCCCCAGTTGAACTTTTAATTTTTCGATGGTTATACATACCGTAAAAAATCCTTTGCCTAAAGAATTTTTGAAAGCCTAATTTGCAGCGTGGAAATGAAGAAGAAACTTTAAAAATACAGCAGGCAGTATATGTTTTTGCAAATATAAATGGAAATTGTAGATATACAAGGTTAACTGAAGAGTTGAAATAAAAACCAGGCTATGTGCCAAAATCCAATTTTGGAGAAAAACAATCTTTTTTGTATCTGAAGTGTATTTCTACCTACAGTAATTAAAAAAAATTCTACGAGTCTAATAAAAGACAAAATTTGGCTCTCTTAATTAAAATTTTTGGAAACAATTGTCTAACAGCCTACAAAAAAAAAAATAAAACTGAGATTCAGAAAAAGGTGTTAAGTACCATTTTCAAAATTTGAAAACGGTGCTAAGTGCCAATACCTGTCACACAACATTGGCACTTAACACCTCATACACAATATCATCAAAATTTACAATAAAATAATACAACAGCATTTTCACATCAGTCACTTTAATGAAATGAACAAAAACAGGTTTCACATACAGTGTTAACTATGAGTAAGTACAAATATTTTAAGAGGGGATAGAAAAAAATAAGAATTAACAGAATTTCCTTTCAAAAAATTTCCAAACTTATTTATAAAACGAAAAAATTTTGTTTTCGATATTATATTAAATCCTTATTTAACGCCGCCAATGCGAGAATCAGAGTATGCAACCAGCAAGCTACCGTCATGCAACAATCGGCCACAGTCGGCAGTCGGTCCAGTCGAGTCGGTTCGCTGTCATGTTATAATTTAATTCCTGTGTTTACGTTGCAGTTTTGTGTTCTTCTTCAGTTTTTAGTGCCTTATTTTAATTTAAAACGTTTTATAGTTAATAAATAAAGGGATATGTGTCGGGTACAGATATTTTCCCACAATATAGTACGCCGGTTTGTTTTTCTAGGTTATGGGACAAGACTGCCGCGGGTGTTAAACGTTTTTTGTTATCTATTAGAACCTACCTACCACCCCTTTCTTCGATTTTGTTATAATACATAGGCATTGTATCTAACAACTGTACCTACGGGAAGAGTGTTTATCGGTAGTGAGTGAAAATGTAGTTTTACCAGTTTGTAACCAAATAATGAAAAACCAATGCAAAATACTGGAGCTAACTGGATTAACTGTTACCTACCTATCAGGTATTATTACTAATAAGAATGTTATAATAATTTTTGTCGTTTCTGCATTTAGAAACAGATGTAATGTCAACTATGGATCTAAGCCATAAGCCATCTCAGTCTATACTCATCATAGGCGCCGACTTTTTGTAGGAAAAAAGAGTTTTGCCCCATTTTTTAAATATCGAGCTAAAATTCTAGAATAACTTTTTTATTGTCTTTTAGGGCTCCATGAGCACGTTGTTAAAATTTTTGTACTTAGTCATAGTTAACGCTGTAGAGGAAAATATGTTTAAGACATCTATTCAATTAATAGATTATAGTAGAATTCTCTATTTTTCTGTGGTTTAAAAATGGTATAATGGCTTGTATAGTAGATTTTTTATCTTCCTTAATCTGACTTTCGCAATTCAGTTGAGATATAACCATGTCTTTGATAGTTTGCTCATTAACATTTTTCTTAAAAACATTGACGTTTTTCCAATCTTCTAACTCGTTTAATGTCGTTATAATTTTAATGTGTTTGAGATTTTCAGCTGACACCTGAATCCCTTTAGCTGTTGAAATGTCTTGAGTACTGTATTCAAAGTCATATTAGCGGCAAACTTGAAATCAAAGTCCTCAGCTTACATCACGGTGACGATAAACGGATTTTTTGGAGTATCAGCTTTACTAAGTCAAATAGAACTTCACATTTTTCTACCCTTTTTCTTTTTTCGATCTGCCTGAAGTCTTTATCGCAGCTCAAAAAGGAATGACCAGACATTATAAATTTCTGATTTATTTCTTGAAAATAACCTTTTGCAACTAAGTAAATCCATAGAAAGAGCATCAGTCTATTCTTATTTTGCCCGACGCAATTATCACTATACTACCAGTTTTTGTTTTCTGTGATATCACTTATTATTGTCTTTAGAATACAGGAAGCAATCTCAGTCCCACCTCGTCCCAAACTATTTATATCACCAACGTGGATTCCAAAATTGTAACAGGACAATAGATCATTTACATGTAGGCGGCGCGGCGATCAATGTTAAGTATTAAATCTAACCTCACAAATATTTGTTATTTAATTTTTGTTGTGTTTCAATTTGTGTAAGAAAAGTAGCCATATAACTGTTGTGTACCGCAGTGTTTATCTGTTGCTAATAAAAATAAAGATATCATGTTTCGTAAGTTCCCTAATAATGCTGAAAAAAATGGTTAATAGGATCCAGCAAGAAACCAACCCAGTACACAAAGATCTGCTCAAAACATTTTACAGAAAATTGTTATACTATTACTAGTATGAGTAAGTACAAGCATACATGATCTATTTTTGGTGTATATTTTTCATTATTTGATAAGGTTTCATTCTTATTTTTAGGACAATGGAAAATTGCTAATGTAAAATGCAAATAAACAAGGTTATGTGAGGTTAATATAAATAAAATTTAATATATCTTTTCAAGTCACTTTTTTCCTGTTGTCTATGTGTTTACAAATATTTTATTGATTTATAAGTTTTATTTTGATAATACGTATGCAAATTAGATTTACAATCACTATTTGACTTACACAAATTCATATAAAAAATTATCAAATCATAAACTAGACCATAGAACATTAATATTAATACCTAACTTTGACGCTAGCGCCCCTAGCGGAATTTAATGACACTGAGTTAATGTAAATGCTCTATTGTCGCAAATAAAACATGGACCCATAATTTAAGACTGAGAGGGAAAGCACTTGTTCAAAATCAATAGAAATTGTGTATGTATCACTTAGAGGAAGTTGTGCCTTACAATGATTTGCTTTCATAAATTTCATTGCTTTTTCAGCCTGTCGCTGATATAGTTCAAGTTTAGTGCTGTTTGTCTCTTTTTTTATAATTAACAGATCGCAAATGGCGCTCTAACCTCCACTTTTGGTTCAATTTTAGCTGATAGAATTTTGTGCTTGTCGCCTACATAGCCGAGGCCTTGGCTCCTTCTTACACCCCTGAACGGTACCTGCATCAGATTTTCTATTTTTCTTCTTGGTTTTGCGAATAACCCGTTATAAACAAACAATACCACAATAAACGGTGTAACATAAAATGACAACGGACAACGATAACAGCTTATAGTTCATTTGGCACTTAACACGGTTTAAACAATTGAACCGACTGGATTTTTCACTCGCGACATCTTTGATATTTTATTTAAACAAAATGTAATACAACAAATTTTGTATGAATTTTAGTTTTAATGGCATTTCATACTCTATCAATCCTTCTGAATTGTGTACATTGTGCAACCAGCACAAATTAGAAACCATTGAGCATATTTTTATGGAGTGTCCTGTTTATGTCGGTTTAAAACCCCCAGAACTGAGAAATCTAACACTTAATTCTTTTATTGCTATACTCGATGATTTAACACTAAGTAAAGCCAAGTTGTTGGCTGGTTTCATAATGGGTTTTCTGCAACTTCGCTCTTTTGTGCTCAGTGAATGATATGCCAGTAATATAGTGTTATGGCTTTTTTGTTTGTGGGTTTGTTCTTAATTTACTCTTTTTTTTTAAGTTAGCACAATATTTGTATATTAAGTATTGCTTTTCTTTTTTTTTTTATTTCATTTTATTTATTTGAATTTCTATGTACGTAAGTCGTTCGGTTCTTTCTTTTGTCACCGAACATAGTGCAGAACCTCTTCCTACAAAAATTGTAATATTTTTTAGAAGGAATAAAGATTATTATTATTATTATTAATACGTCTGACAAAAAGCCCGTTTCATGGGTTCTTGGCGATGGCACTTAGACCTGTATTTAGATATAAACACAATTTTGGCATTTTTGACACAGCTCGATTTTTATTTCAACTGTTCCTAAGTACAAAAATTATGTGCACCATGTGCGCACGCAATAAACCAAAAATTGTCTACCATTACAACGAATATTTTACCATCTGAAGACCATATTTGACCTTTAAGTAGTTCATACCGAGATTTCGGCAAATCTTCGAACAAAGCAACTTTACAATTAAGCATTTCTAAGGATTTATTAGAATTGAACACCAACATATCTTGTGAAAATGAGGTATGAAACTAATTTTTCAATGACAGCATTTTCTAGTGTTTCTAATAGATTTTATTACAATAAATCTGTAATAAAAATTAATGTGGATATACCACGGAAAATATCAAAATATTTGGGGTAAAAACTATAACATCGTTAAAGGAATATAATATCATAGCAGTAAAATATGTTTAGGTACATTTCATACTACATTTCAGCCGATGAAAATGCTTCATTACTGCAAATGGCAAGACATATATTATGGTGTTGTGTTGATGGTAGCTAAAATAGCGAAATTTAAATTCGTGCCTAGCGAACAGACATAGGCGTCAATAAATGGGGTTTAATATACTTTAGAAAAGAAATGTTTCTGCTTTATAAATAATTATGGAAATTTCTTGACGATTTCGTTTATTCCTATTTTTGTCTATCCTCTTTTAAAATATTTATACTTAGTCATGTTAATCCTATATACAGGGTGTCCCGAAATTAATAGGACACAGAACAAGAGTAGATTCCTTACATCAAAATAATGCGATTAAGCTAAACTTACCTTGGTCCATTTGTGGCTAATAAAAAAGTTACAGGGTATTAAAGTTCAAATTTTGAATTCGAAATTCTTAAAATTCTTAAGAGTGTTCAAAGGAATTTGGATTTGTGGGTTTTTTGGGACAAAAAAAACGAATCCGTACTTAATTTTGCTGTAGACGCTAGAGGACGCTATGAAATGCACTCTTGATTGATAAAAACTGGTTATAACTTTTTTTATCAGTGTGTGTACGAAAGTTTTAATAGAAAAATATTGTTGTCCTATCTATTTTTCACAAATAAAGTGTACTTGTTTTATGTCGATAAATTTAACCGTTTTCGATTTATTTCTTGTTTTTCTATTTGATGCAATAAAATAAAATAAAAAAAAATAGTAAGCTTTGGTTATTTGAAAACAAATTGTACTATTGACAATTATCTGATTGACAAGTAACTTATGTTAAATAGTGTATTCCAATAAGTATTTGTTTACAATTAATAATATCGCGTGAAATATGCCTCTCCATAATTTATTTTCTAATGAGGAAATGAGAGATATGGTATGTATTTATGCAAAAGAAAATTTTAATCGAAGTCGTTCGTGTCGCAGGTATTTAGAAAGTTACCCAAATAGATTACAACTAAATCACAAATTATTTAAATCTTTATGACCGGTTATGAGATATTGGATCGTTTCGTCCTAAAAGACGAGATTCTGGCCGTTCAACAACTGTTACTCCAGAACAAAAGGAGCATATTTGGCTTCATGTAACAGAAAATCCTGAAATAAGTTCACGACGAATGTCTGGGGCTGTAGTGGTACCTAAATCATCTATTCATAGATTATTTCATAAGAAAAAACTGTACCCGTATCACTTTAGCCCAGTGCAGAATTTACTACCTGCAGATTTTCCAGATAGGGAACAATTTTGTCTTCGATTCTTAGACCGGCACAATGATGATCCACACTTTTTAAGCAAGGTGCTGTTTACAGACGCAGCCACATTTACTCGTCGGGGAATTTTCAACTTCATAAATAAACATGTTTGGTATAATGAAAACCCGCGTATATTAAGAGAACGTCATTTCCAACATGAATTTAAGATAAACATTTGGTGTGGTATTGTTGGAAATCATGTGTTGGATCCGTTGAATTGCCATACAATCTGAATGGCCGTTCTTACTTATATTTCTTAGTATATGATTTTGAGGAACTTATTGATGATTTACCATTAAATGTGAGACACAATATGTTTTTTATGCAAGACGGTGCCCCTGCCCATTTTTCTGTACAGATGCGAAACTATCTTAACGACCAATTTCCAGATAGGTCGCGGTAGCACGTTTTCATGACTTGCATGAAGCACAGATTTAAACCCCATAGGTTTGGGGTATTTTGAAATCAAAAGTTTACAGTAACCCTATTAATACACGGGTTGATCTGTGGCAAGCAATTTTAAATGCTAGGAATTTATTAAGAAATGAAGAAACACTATTTGATATTAGACAATCATTTATCAACGCCCTCTAGCGTCTACAGCAAAATTAAGTACGGAATCGTTTTTTTTTTGTCCCAGAAAACCCGCTAATCCAAATTTTCAAAAGAATCCTTTGAAAACTATCTAAGAATTTTAAGAATTTCGAATTCAAAATTTGAACTTTAAAGCCCTGTAACTTTTTTATTAGCCACGAATGGACCAAGGAAAGTTTGGCTTAATCGCATTATTTTGATGTAAGGAATTTACTCTTGCTCTGTGTCCCATTAATTTCGGGACACCCTGTGTAATTAAAGATAAATTCTAATACGTTGCTAATAAAATTTACTTATGCTAAAAACATTTACCTTCCGGTTCCGGATTTGTAGAGATCCTTAGTCGGTACTCCTGGGACCCATAGCCGTTGTGTGCCGTTAAAATATATTCCACCTCCGTGTCCTCCTTCTTCACGGCTGCTATCCTAAGATTAGCTAGGTATTGCCCCCTTCCCTGAAAGCCGATAAGAAACGTTAAACAGAATTTCAAATGCCATTTTAAAAAATGTACGTACCACACTTTGTACTCCTTCCGCCTCTATTCTTCCGGTATTATCAGTCGAGCCTTCCCTTATTTTCTGACCGGAGATGTCCCATTCTATTTGGGGCTGAGGGTTGGCTTCTATGGTGATGTTTATCAAGCCCATTTTGCCGATTTGGTAGCCGAATTTGTCCAAGGAATCGTATATGGGTAGTGGAGCAACTGAAAATTATTAAATTTGAAGATAGATTTTTCTTAAATCAAGCATTCTAATGGAGAAATTGCATGATTTTTTCAAAAGCCGAAGAAAGAATGTGTGATTTTAATCGAAATGGCGTTTGTCATAGATAATTTCATGGGAAATTTCACAGCTCTGCTTTAAAACCAATAAGATGATTTTATTTTGCGTCGTTACCAATGCGAAATACAAGAAACAAACATCTATTTGCAGTACCAACACCGTAACCTGCACTACGAAAACAAACTGCGCTGAACGGCGTGTATCATCACGCCAATGGTATCGTGTTTTCTGACATGTGGTTTTGTTTACATTCTATGATGATTTATTAATGTTCATATTCTTATTATTACATGATTATTGCCGCCAGACACATGTTCTGACCTTTCAATATGTTTGAAAGATTACCCTGTAACGCATTTCAAATCAATATAAAATTCATGCAACTTCCCCATTGTGTAATAAATAAGTATGCAGTGATGAACACTTACATTTAACATCTAGCTGTCGACTGGTCTCGGCTTTTCCTCCAGGATAGCCAGGATGTTCGGCTACACACCTCAAACTTCTTCCGTTGTCGGAGGCCCGCAGATTCCTAGTAAGGTTTTGAATTCTCGAGTGCAAATTGTCCTTCGCAAGGGTCATATCAATTGGCATCGTCAGTTCGCTATCTGGTATCGGTTCGTCATCTAGAGGTATTTAATAGCGGCAATATAGCTCATGTGTCCAACGGAATACAATTATAAGTAATTAAATTAAGACACATTATCTAAATTATAAGTATATAATAAAAATTATAAGACTCTTTTAAATGTGCGTGAACTTAGACCTCCATTTTTTCTTCAAATGAAAAATAAAGGTTGTGCTGAATTGTGCCGGAACTGTGCCGTAAACGATTAAAGAAAAATAATAGCCATTTTCCTAGAAAATAAAAAACTCCCCCTACTTCGCGAAAACCGTATTTTTCTTTATTGTGCTATATTGTGCTAGTTGTTCCCAACATTGTGCCGTTTAAAATATTTTGATATCTGCCTCAGTTCTCCGGAAAATTAAAAAAAAGTCGGAAGTTTAGTAGCCGAAAATATTGTGCCTCTACTTTGCAAAAATCGTGTTTTTCTTTAATGTGCTGAATTGTGCTAGTTGTTCCGAACATTTTGCCGTTTAGAGACATTTATCAGGCCTATGATTGAACATTCAGGTTAGTGTAACCAATGACAGATAAGTTACGATAAATGGGTGGGCATAACTGGGCGCTTAACTGAAACGGAAAGAACGCTATGATCGAACAACCAGTTATCTGTGCCTGTTATTATGGCCATATAACCCTGTCATGGCAGTTAATTCTTTAACGTACGTCATCTGTCATCACTCATATGCCTCAATTTAAATCATAGGTACTTAACAGTGGGTACAAGTGGCAAGAAGTTTAGGGCACATGAACCAATGCCAGTATAAAGAAATGCTAAATTTCATTAACTGTAAGAAAATATTGTTGGGAAGCAAAGTAAACCCAGCGCATGTTAATATAAGTAGGTATTTTGGTAAATTTTTGAAGTACATATAAATTCTTTAGTGTATGGACCGCAAACAAATCCCCAACAGTGGTGGTAGGTAAGAGAAATATTTCATATTAATGATACAATTATTTAAATTATTTTAGATTAATTCAGAGTGGAAGCAGAATGTAAAAAGAAGAGCAGAAAACTTCATCAAGATCAAAAACTAGTAAAACCTGGATGCACATATTCAATATTTATACACAGTTTACGTGGGTAATCAAAAATGTACCTTTAGGCATGCGATCTGTGCTACTGTGCTAATTACAATTTACTACGTCTTCGTGGAGTCCTTGTTGCAATATATTATAATTATAGGAAGATAGTATAGGATGCAGCATATCAGTGTTAATAGTAATCCATTAGAAATTATTGTCAAAAACACATAACTATCTAATAAAAATAATATTTAATAAAGATAAAATGTATTATTTATAACTACTCTTTATAGAATCTAAATTATTACCAATAATTAAAAACTAGGTACCTAACTTTTGTCATTGTGGCTTTCTCCTATTCATAAATTAATTATTAATAATATTAGGTAATAATATATATTTCTTTTTGTTCGTTAATATTCATTTAGGTATCACTAACATACTCAGAATAGCAATCTTAATTGTATAAAATTGTAATCCCACTTAGAACAAACTTTAGTTTTTTTAGATTGTATTTATTATGAAACTATTAATACCGTATATTACTAATTATGTAAAACTATGATATGGCAATAAATTGATACTGAATTGTGCTATAGACAAATAATAATAAAATTATGCATTATATTAATATGCCAAATGTCATACGTCAATCGCCAGAAATAAAATTAAATTTTTCTGACCAATAAAAAGCTCCAGTTACATTTAACGGCAGGTTATTTCAAGCAGTTTCCTAACTGGGTCACGTGATCATTCTCAAGTTAAGTAACTGGGAAAAATAAACTTGACAGGTGTGTCAATCATACGAATTTCTGAGTAACCTACCAGTTACAGTTAACAGGCCTGTTAATGCTAACTGGATGTGTTCGATCATAGGCCCGGGAGATATCTGCTTCCGTTCTCCGAATAAACCGGAAATTTGGGCGGGATTGTACTGAATTGTGCTAGTTGTTGCAAACATTGTGCCGCTTAAAGAAAATATATACAGAGTTGTGTCAAAACACAGCTACAAATGAAATGCAGATAATTCTCTATATCTTTTAAATACATTCAAATTATTAACGCAGAATATCTTAAAATTCTCAAAAAATGGGAACCGCAGTAAGGTTGTGTCAAAATTTCCAGTTTTTCCAGATTTTCCGGAGAATGGAAATAGATCAAATTTCTTTAAACGGCACAATGTTCGGAACAACTAGCACAATTCAGTACATTAAAGAAAAACACAATTTTCGCAAAGTAGAGAGCACCGTAAGGTCATGCCAAAATATTCGGCATTTTGCATTTTCCGAAAAACAGGGGCAGATATCAAATTTTTTTAAACGGTACAATGTTCGAAGCTATTATCACACCTCAGCACATTGAAAAACAATTGAAATTTGTAAATGTGGAGGGCTAAAAAATTTCCGTTTTTTAAAATTTTCCGAAGGACGAAGTCAGATATCAAAATTTCTTAAACGGCACAATGTTCAGAACATCTAGCACTATTCAGCACATCGCTAGGCAATCCTGGTTTTTGCGGAGAATGGGGGCAGGTATCAAATATATTTAAACGGCACAATATTCCGAACAACAAGCACAATGTGGCACATTTTAGAAAAATAAGATGTTTGCGAAATGTAGGGCTACGTGTAAAACACGAGTTTTTCATTTTCTAAGAAAATGGCTATTATTTTTCTTTAAACTTTGACAGCACAATGTAGCACAAATCCGACGCAATTCAGCACAACATTTATTTTACATTTTATTTAAAAAATCAGTTCACGAACATAGTTGTTACAAAGGCAAGAGGAGGAAGAAAATAAAAAGAATTTGAAATTTTTGAAAAGGAAATATGGTCCTTGTCAAATCTGAAATATAAATATGTTACATCTACTTAATATTGTAAAATTAGTTATTTATTAAATGGGGAAAAGCCTTAGTTTTCGTACTGGTCTAATAATCACTGTAAAATGTAATAAAACTATTTTTTTTTTCATTCTAGGCACTAATTTTTATATTAATATTTTTTTCATACCTATAAACCAGCTGAGGTTTGCCACAGGTCTGCTATCGCTTACGATACAGGACGCTTCTAGGACATCATTAATTTTGTAAACGCCCAAAGAGTCAGCTCCTACCTTTAAATCCAACTCGGGCTGTTTTGGAGCCTCTGCAAGAATACCATATGATTAGGAATATAAAAAGTGAACCTGTGAAAAGTGCAAAGTGTGAAGTGAGGATGGGTATAAAAGATGTAACTGTGACAGGGGGTAAAGTGTGTAGTGATTTTTTTTGACATTACATAAATGACAGTTGGCATAACTTACTTGCTACCACAAGTCGCATTACCCCCACAGATTCAGTGGATTCGCTGAATATACCGAGCGTACATTTGACGTCACCATTGTTTTTGTCTTGAGCTCTCTGTATCGTAAATCCGCATTCGCCATACTCCAAACCCTTTCCGAAGTAGGAAAGCTGAAATAGGTCTTTAATATTATCTATATTCGAACTATACTAAAAAAAATTGTAGAAACTGCTGAATATCATTTTCTTTGTTAGTATGTACAGTCGTGGACAATAATCATAAAACAAAATTGGGTGTATAATGTACAGGAGAAACTATTTGGCCCATATTTTCTCGAATTCTAATTTTTTTCAATCTTGAAATTGGGCCTAATTTTGTTTTTTGCAAATATATCAACAACGTTTCATTTTACACAAAAAGCACTCTTCGTTTTTTTTCGTTTGAAGCTTGATTTTCCAGAAAAAGTTGCTAAAGCTGTGGTACTACCATTGACAAACTTGAAAAATTATGAATGCATAAAATGGAAAAGGTGGATGCGAAGATAATTCAAACAGGTTGAATGACAGATGTCGATTCGTGATTACGCTATCACTTTTTTTTTTAAGGGATTTAAAAAATCTCGTAATTTTAACAATTTTCAAGTATTCGTTTATTTGCTAAAGGTGCCAAAAAAGTTTACAGAATAGATATATAGGGTGTCCCAAAATAGAAGGCCATACCATTAACCACATATTCTTTGGACAAAAATAATGCGACTTCCCTTATGCCATTTTTTATTTGGGCGCCCCTGTTTCAATATACAGGGTGTTAAAATTACATTTTTAAAAACTATATTTGTTAATAATCCCATTGTTTTATAAGATACACACTTGAAATTTTGCACGTATTTTTATCTTATTCCGACATACTTTTCATGTAATTTTGGTGAAAAAAAATTGAAGGGTGAATGGAGGTAACTGAGGGATGCAGTACCTTTTATCTCCTCCAATTATTTATAAGTACGCCTATGCAGCTTTTTCTTGAAATATCAAACGTACAATTTTCTTCTGATCATTTTATCTCTTTTGTATTTTTTTGTTTAAATGCTCCGTTTTGAAGAAAAACGGCAATTTGTAGTGCCCATAAATCTATCATTCACTATCATTTCCAAGTGAAACTGAAATTTTGTGGATATACCTATTATTACAATACCTTGGCACCTTAGCAAATCGTAATACTTACTTAATGAATAATTGCTAATTAAAACAGAAGGGATAATTTTAAATTTTATAAAATGAGGAATACTTGAAGAAATAATAAATAATAAATTTTGTAATACAGTTCTCTTATCAACCAAAAAATAATAGTTTTGTTTAGTAATAGTAATAATGAACGATCAACATAAAAACTTTTTATCTAAATAACATTAAATAAAATAATTAATTAATTACTACTAATTTAACAAACGTTCTATTTGCCTACCCTCCTCATTAACACATGTACGTGCCCTTTTAAGTAGCGAAAATCTTATCTTTTTAAAGATATTCTCTTTTTGTTTTAATTAGCAAATATTCATTCAGTAAGTATTACGATTTGCTAAGTTGCCAAGGTATTGTAATAACAGGTATATCCACAAAATTTCAGTTTCACTTGAAAATGGTAGTGAATGATAGATTTATGGGCACTACAAATTGCCGGTTTTCTCCAAAACGAAACATTTAAACAAAAAATTACAAAAAAGGTAAAATGATGAGAAGAAAATTCTATGTTTGATATTTCAAGAAAAAGCTGCATAGGCGTACTTATAAATAATTGGAGGGGATAAAGGGTACTGCATCCCTCAGTTACCTCCATTGGCTGTTAGATTTTTTTCACCAAAATTACATGAAAAGTATGCCGGAATAAGATAAAAGTACGTGCAAAATTTCAAGTGTGTATCTTACAAAACAATGGGATTATTAACAAAAATAGTTATTTAAAATGTAACTTTAACACCCTGTGTATTGACGCCCAAATAAAAAATGGCATAAGGAAAGTCGCATTATTTTTGTCTAAAGAATATGTGGTTAATAGTATGGCCTTCTATTTTGGGACACCCTATATAAGTTGTTTCACTCTCGAACACGTTCCGTCCTACCAATTCCGTTCTCCTCACTCGTGTCATGGACCGTTCGGTACCCAAGATCTTACACGGTGGCCGACGCTAGAACTATAACGTGTTGAGTGCGATCGATATAGTGTGAGACAAAAAGCCTTGAATATCTGTTAGTGTTTATTTTATTTTTCTTCTAAAAATGCCCGTGATATTATTGTACTGTGAATAATTGTCCCTCAAGAAGTGGTTTTTCCTTTTTCATTGTTCAAGGTATGCATTTTATATTTCATCAATATAAAGAAATAGGTCATGATAAAAAATTTTACGCGGTACGCCGATAAAAATTAGAATCTTCATTTGAAAGATTGTCCTGATCAATGCTATAAAAAAATTAGAATTTGAAAAACATTAATGTTTCATTTGTTTTTGTATGAACCAACAAGTAAGTTCTTTGTACTGGTATTTATTAAAAAAGTGTAATATGCAATAATTATGTAAATAGGTACTTAATTGTGTCATATAAATGAGGCATTTTTGGTTCAAGCAGAGTTTCTGATAATACCAAAACTCTTCTGGAAAAATTTCAAGATGCTGAAATTCAAACCTGGTACACCGATTCTAAATGATACCTGTGCACAAACAGTATAATATAATAAAAATGGTATGTACAGTAACATCTTTAAATAAATTAAAATAATTTGTTTCAAATTAATTAATATACGTATAGAAATACCAACACTCACTTGAGTTTTCATTTGAGTAATTTTCTTACTGAAAAGAATATATAGTTTATTAAATTACAAAACAAGAATATAATGCATTTTTATTATATTTCAGATCCAAAAAAGCTGAATTAAAATTGCAAGTAAAAACCTATACTGCAGCATTGACACTTATTAACAATATAGATTATATTATTTGCTATTTTAGTTTTAAAATAACGTATATTGTTTTCTTAAATATTTAAATAAACATTTTATTGCAAATATTCCTCATGGCTACATTATTTTTTATATAGTAAAGTACGTATATATTTTATTTTAAAATTTACAAGTGAATATATACGACAAGATTAACTAACAAAACTTTATACGTTTAACCATAATCGTTTTATTGTATTTATATTTATTACATTACAAATATTTTATTTATACAATAAGCAGCCTTACATCACACTTTTGGAATATCCCTCGTATACAGGGTTAACTATGACTAAGTACAAATATTTTAAGAGGGGATAGAAAAAAATAAGAATTAACAGAATTTCCTTTCAAAAAATTTTCAAACTTATTTATAAAGCGAAAAAAATTTTTTTTCGATATTATATTAAATCCTTATTTAACGCCGCCAATGCGAGAATCAGAGTATGCAACCAGCAAGCTACCGGCATGCAACAGTCGGCCACAGTCGGCAGTCGGTCCAGTCGAGTCGGTTCGCTGTCATGTTATAATTTAATTCCTGTGTTTACGTTGTAGTTTTGTGTTCTTCTTCAGTTTTTAGTGCCTTATTTTAATTTAAAACGGTTTATAGTTAATAAATAAAGGAATATGTGTCGGGTACAGATATTTTCCCACAATATAGTTCGCCGGTTTGTTTTTCTAGGTTATGGGACAAGACTGCTGCGAGTGTGAAACGTTTTCTGTTATCTATTAGAACCTACCTACCACCCCTTTCTTCGATTTTGTTATAATACATAGGCATTGTACCTAACAACTGTACCTACGGGAAGTGTGTTTATCGGTAGTGTGTGAAAATGTAGTTTTACCAGTTTGTAACCAAATAATGAAAAACGAATGCAAAATACTGGAGCTAACTGGATTAGCTGTTACCTACCTATCAGGTATTATTACTAATAAGAATGTTAATTTTTGTCGTTTCTGCATTTAGAAATACTGCAAACGACCGCATGGTAGTTGTTGACAGATGTAATGCCAACTATGTATCTGAGCCATAAGCCATCTCAGTCTATACTCATCATAGGCGCCGACTTTCCCTAGGTAAAAAGGGTTTTGCCCCATTTTTTAAATATCGAGCTAAAATTCTGGAATAACTTTTTTATTGTCTTTTAGGGCTCCATGAGCACGTGGTTGAAATTTTTGTACTTAGTCATAGTTAACCCTGTATAAATATTTTCCAAATGGAAAGACTTTTTTTAAGTCCCTCGTACTTGGCCATTTAATGCGACAGTATTTACGTGCGGCGGTACGGCTTTCATCTTAAAACATTTGGTAGTATCTACCATAAACCTGAGATATTTTTGTAGAATATCAGGCCTTAAATGAAGAAAATATTTCAGTTGCCAACAATGGCCATACTATAGTTTTAGAAACCTTTTCTGGAAAATTAATCTTCAAGAACAAAAGGAAAGAGTGCTTTTTGTGTAGAATGAAACGCTGCTTCAAATGCAATGGCAACGAATTAAAAAAAAAACAAAAACAGAGTTTTTGATAAAAACTGAGTGGTATTACGCACAGCTAACGCCTTCTGTGATACTTGACAAAACTACTTCCTTAAAATGATTAGATAGACAATCTACGACCCCATAAGAAATTCCATTAAATACGGGTCAAATAATGTCTCATGCAGAATCTGTATTTAATTTTGAGAATAAAAGTATATCATGGTATAATTTGAAATAGGAGTGCTACTGAATGCCATGAATAAACTATAATATTAATGAATTTTATAAACCTTCCTGAATAAATATTCATTTATTATTCATGCTTTTTTGTAAATACAGAGTGTATCAAGTTAAAATAGTTAAACTATATGAATTCCTTATGAAATTTAATATAAAAAATTGTAAATACAACATCCCATTTATTTTGTTCTCCAATAGAGACACAAGGTGATCAAGTTCAAGAAAAAAAATCAAATTAACGGATTACTCAAAAATGACAAAAGCTGCTTTCAAAAATTTTATAAGTACTTATTACTTAATATGGATCATCTCATGAACTAGAAACCCTCCTCAAATTATAACCAGTGGTGTAGATATGAGGCATCTACAACACCTGAATGTCAAAATAGAATCATTACTAAGTACTGTTGTTGACTACTTAAACTTGATTTACTCTGTATAGATAAAGATCCTTACCTCGCTAGTAGCAGATCCTGCGTTCAGGTTGACGGGTTGTAAACCAGGAATTTCTATCCGACAATACTGCAGAGGTACTGCCATTCGACAGAGGTAGGTCACGCTGTCTCCAGGCAGTACCATCGTCTCTTTGGGTTCCACTGCGACCTGAGCAGCCAAAATCCCTGCAATAATAAAAAAATATATAATGTGCTTGTATGAAAAATATATGAAATTCGTACAGGATGACTGGGGGAACCCCCCATATATGAAAGGGGTGTTCAGGGGACAAAACTGAACAAAACAGTCTAATTATAATGTGGTCGAATATTAACGGTTACTGAGATGAACAATGAAAATATTTTTACCCGAGTTAATTATTGTAATGCATCAGAAGAGAAAACAGTTTATTCTGTAGGTATTATAAATTATAACATTGATTAAAGATATCTAATAAACGGAAATCAATGAATTATATTTAAAAATATACCACCGTTTGCCTCGATGCATGCCTCAACTCGTTTGTACATTGCACGGGTACCTCGTTGAAGTGCACGGTGATTTTCTCTTTTGAGTACTGTACAATTGACAATCCGATCGAATAGCGCATCTCTTGTGTATACTTTTGTTGCATATACTAATTATTTAAACCATCCCCAAAGGCAGTAATGAAGGTGATTCAAATCTGGTGACCTTGGTGGCCAATTTTGGAAACCACCTCGACCGATCCAGCGTAGTGTTACTTTACACCGTGGCATGCGGAATTTCATCTGACAAACGATGTTCATTGTGACAGTTCTTTACTCCCTCACGAGTAAATTGAGCCTCATCAGTGAACAAAATGTGTGGTTTGTGTTTATCCCATTGCAAAAATGCAACTGCAAATCATTACGGTGATAATGATTTGAAGATTCTGGATGCGCTGAATATGGAAAGGTTTTGAACAATTTTTGTGAATGACAGCCAAAGCCGTAGTTTGTTTAATTTGGAGTTTGATTTGGGTTCCATTGCGCCTTGTACTTACACCCGGTCTACGTTCTACAATATTTAAAATGTCTTCTTCTTCTTCTTCTGCTAGACCAGGACCAGCGTGCGTTTCAGATGTAATTTTGACGTTGGGAAAGATTCCAATTTCACGTGCATTGTTGATTGTCAACTGACTGGCAACAAGACTGTCTGGAATACATTATTATCTGGCACTCTTCTGAACGGGAAGCGACGTCGCCACACTAAATGTGTCAGGCATTACGAAATTATGTGTTTACAAGACCGACTAAACGAACGCATATATAAAAATAAATGCGACAGTTATAAAATAAGCGTTTAAATCACAAATGTCAAAATAAATGGTACAATTAGTAATCACTAATATGAGTTTGGCTTAGAATGCATGATCTACTCAAAATAAAATATCAAATAATAACAGTTTTCGTAAAAATAGCAATAAAAATATTTTCATTGCTATCTTAGTAACCGTTGATATTCGACCATATGTTTATTAGGTTTTTTTGTTCACATTTGCCCCTTAAACACCCTTTTCGAAAATTGGCGGTTCCCCCAATTAGCCTGTATATTATTAGGCATGTACCATGCATTGCAAAAAATTCCAAACATGATTTTAAGCATTCCTATAATCATGTGACAAATTAGATGGTTGATTCTAGAACAAAAATTCTTATCCCCCTGCCCCCCTTTAACTTAGATCCACCACTGATGGTCCTCTTGCAGAAAGTGACATATTTTTTAATTTGTTTTAAAAAACGTGGTCTCGCGTTATACTGTTCTGTTCCGTTTTCTTCGTCCCATCCCTTAACTACTTATGTTTTATATAGGAGGCACTAAAATCAAGGGCTGCCTGGAAACGTTCCTTTATAGTTTCCACGGGGTTAAGTGTCGCAATAAAAATAACGATGAAAAATAAATTCGGACATTCGCTCCAAAAATTATTGCCTATTATACCTCGCGTGGCACTCGGTGTTTATTCTGCGTTATTTATGTGGACAATTTGACGTTAGCGTATGAGCGATGTTTAAAAATCCAAATTGGAGCGAAATTAATAGCCCGACGGTTTGGTTTTCAACCTCCTCTGTTGTTATCCAGGGGTCTGCCTCGCTTAGCTCAGTTGCTGAAAATGTTTCAATTGATGGGCAATCGAAAATATCATTGCGGTTCGGTTGACCACTGTAATTAAATTTTTGGGTGATGTATGCGTCTTTGTTTAAAGGCTGTAGAGTTTGTACAGAGTGTCCGGGAAAATGGGGGCAATCGGGTGCAGATAGAACATGAAAAAACAAGGTGATGAAATTCCTATAATTTTTTTTCTACAGGTCCCCAGAAGGACGCCGCTGGAAATGTGATAGACACTAGTAAGGACCTTTTAAAATAGTGTCCTTGAAATATATTTAGCTTTTTTTAGGTTACCAGAGGTGGGTCAAGCTTTACAACTTAATGCCTAAATTTTTTACACACTGTATGATGAAGACTTAGTACACAGATTTATTATACAGGGTGTTCAAAATTTAATAATACTGTGTAATACATACACTGAATATATTTTTTTAAATTAAAATGTAGGTAGTTTAGTTGAGCAAAAATATGGTCCTAATGCCGTTGTTTTCAAATGCCAAAAATAATAGAAAGAAGATTTTACAATTTGAATTTCTAAACTGCTCGAGATATTTTTAACAAAAGTATATATTTTATTAACCAGTGGCAGAGCTGAAGGTACTATAATAGATGTCTTTCTTTACAAGAAAAAATAAATAAATAAAGATATATAATTATAGTACAAATATTACAAAAAAATTGTCTTCATAAGTAATTGAATTCTATTAAAATTTCTCATTTTTTCCGTATCTATTACCAGTTAACGACAAAATTTTCCTATCAAATGTTAAAATAATTAATAAATACATCAAACCAACTAAAATGAATTAAACCCAACAATTTAGGAGCCTCTTAAAACATACAGCTATACCAAACCAAAACAATATCTTGATTATTATAAAAGATAATGGCAAAATCGCTTTTAAAAGATATGCCTCTTTAATAATCTTTTAATCCTAGAATTTTACTACGTTATTCTGAAAAACAAATAATTTGATTTTAAATATTTTATCTGTCAAATGTTTTGCTTAGGTTAATTTTCCAAAAATTACTCAAAATGTGTCATTAATTTGTTCATTTTATTAATACCCATAATGTTCTAATTATTGAGACTTGGAGTACATCTCATCTATTGTGGCTTTGATTTTTCAAATTCCCACTGTTTCAAAAGTGAACTTAGGTATTTATACAGGGTGTCTCATAATTAGCTGCCAACCCTGAACAGGCCGATTCTATGTTCAAAACTAAGTAAAAAAGTTCATATGAACAATTAATAGTTCTAAGCGAAAAAAATGGGAAGAGTTTACGGGACAAGAGTTAGTTGATATGATATTTATTTATGGCTTTTGCGATGGTAATGCTGCAGCGGCAGAACGCGAGTACGGAAGCAAATTCCGTTTTCCCAAACTGTTTTACGTTAAAAAGGTACTCTTGTTTCAAATTATTTTCAACGGTTTCTGAGAAAATCGCTCTTGAATTAATCCCACTTTGGTCAATTTCGTAGTAATTTAAACAAATAATAATAATAATAATAATAATTTAATACGTAATCAGTAATACACATTATTGATGTAGAACAATTATGATATGATGATTTGTTTGTAGAACTATTGAATTGGCAATCGGGTTGACAATACTTTGACAAGAATACCTTGATAATGTTGTTTAAATTAGTATGAAATTGACCAAAGTGGGAATAATTCAAGAGCGATGTTCTCAGAAACCGTTAAAGATAACGATTTGAAACAAGAGTACCTTTTCAACGCAAAACAGTTCGCGAAAACGGAATTTGTTAAAAAGTCAAAGATGAAAAAGTTACACACGCTAAATACCAAGGGCCGCCCCGTACCCACCCTAATGGACCTTGTGGAAATAAATGGATTAGTCCATCAAATTGCTCATCAAAATTTAGCTGTGTATACCAAATTTCATTCATTTATCACAACGCGATTGAGAGATATTGCAAAAAAATAATTTCCATTCCTCCCTCTTCAATGGGTCCCTGTGCTCTTAGGAAGCATTTCCGGACCCATGTCCATATGAACTTTTTTACTTAGTTTTGATCATAGAATTGGCCTGTTCAGGGTTGGCAGCTAATTATGAGACACCCTGTAGAATGTTTTCATTAAACCAGGTTAGTAAATTTAGATAGATTAATTTTTATTTTAGATAATTATTGAATATGGTCTATGGAATCGTTCTAATGAATACCTAGATTAGAGAGCATACATGTGACTTCATTGATAGAAATTGTAGGAGAATTGATCTATATTATTAAAATATAGTAAAAAATAATAATTTCAAGATATTGAGAACACGGAAAGCGTAATATTCCAGTATTTTCCGTTATCATAGGATTTATAAGCTATCTAAATCAATATTACTAATGCAGAAATATATCTTTGATCTGCCCTTTTCCCGCCCCTCCCGACACGACGCTGACCTCACGATCTGGGGAGCCCAAAATATAGTGACGGCAATAAAAGCGTTTACTAGTGTTACATATCTTTGTCAGTTTCGACCCACCTAACCGGAAAGGGGTTACATTTTGAGAGAAAGGCATCTATTACAATTACTGGACTGTGTGGGGTGCAGATCTGGGTGAGTTTTGAAGCGGAATGTCGCCGTCGACTCGGTATGGAGATATTTTCGGTTGTCGCCCACCCTTCTCGAATATTAAACGAGGTTTTCGATCTAGATTTAACTTTTGCTCCGCAATGATAACCCCAGTAGAGTACAATATTGGCTACAGTGTTAAAATAGCTAATATATTTGTAATGCCTTCAAAATTGCTATATGAGGGCCTCTTCTCATATGTAAAATCAAACATTTCCACTTCACAGCACGGTTTTTATCCCGGCCGTTCAACATTTACTAATTTGTTGTGTCTTACGTAATATATCGCAACTAAATTGGATGATGGTGGTCAGGTAGATGTCATCTATACTGATTCCTCCAAAGCATACGATCGGCTGGACCATGGTATTATACTGTTAAAATTATAAAATATCGGCTTAACTAAACCATTGCTTAATTTCTTCACCTCAGATCTCTCTCGAAGGAGACTAACAGTGGAGTATCGTGGTTTCCGATCTATAGAAATAAATGCTACCTCAGGGGTTCCTCAAGGATTGGTTCTCGGCACGCTATTGTCCGACATTGTCCGAAACCTAAGTTGCAAGGCCCTTCTTTATGCAGATGACTATCAAATTGTATCTGTCAGTGTCAGATATTAATGGCTTCGAACTTCGATCAAACGTGGGATAAAATTTCTGATTGGTAGTCTTAAAATAAATTTTCTCTGAACTTCTCGAAGCGCAATTCTATGTGCTTCACGAGGAAAGTAAATTCTATTACTTTTAGTTACACGATTGACCGCAACCCAATTAGGAAATGCAATAGTTTCAAAGATCTCGAGACAATCTAGCTTAGTTTTGTTCAACACGTTAATAATATACAACGTGAGGGATGTAGAAATCTCGGCTTTGTTCTAAGAAACTCTAGGCAGTTTTCTGAAGGACTTCTTTTCTATTCAACGAGTTCGTTTTGACAAAACTGGAATATGGGTCACTGGTATGGTATCCTACTTATCAAATCCATGTTAAAAAGTTAGGGGACATCGTAAATATGTTAAATTGTTATATATTAAAATAAAATGTCCAGCATGCCTTAGGTCTCGGTTTAAAATTCGATTTTATAACAAAAATTTCAGTAAATTACGAGACGCACCGCCAACCAAAATCACCGAAACGTCCAACGTATGCTCCGCCGGTGACATCTCGGAATAAAACGTAGGAAATTTGGAAAAATGGTGGAGGTGGAGTGGAGGTCGGCAAAGACCAAAAATTGTAAATTTTATGTCTCTAGAAAGTTTCCCGTACCCGAACGCTGGGGTTTGAGGCAGCATTGTTGGATGTGTCAATTCTAAATATCTGGAATAGATCCGATTTTACTCAATATTATCCGCTCACTGAGATTAAGTAAAAATGCACTTAGCATTACATTTTTTAAATACATAGGTAATATGTTAGAGCCGTTGTTAGAGGTTAACAGTAAACCAACGCAGCCACAATATTCACATACGCCAAAACTCGCTTATGGTTATCTTTTTCTTCCATGCCATGTAAAGTTTCCAAAATATCCGAAAAGATCCGAAGTATGCTAGGATCCGAAAAAGGTCCGAATTATAAAAAAAGTCCAAAAATCGGACTTTTATCCATCAATTAACAACACTGGTTGGTAAAAATGACCTAGACAATATGGCGGTGGTCTTTTAATTGTCATGTCGCTTCAATTTATAGGGTGATTAAAAAATGCTTGACAGATACTGTGAAAATAAAAATTGACAAAAAAAATTTAATTCCAAATTCGAGAAAATTTTCGGTTTTTTCGCTTCAGAACGATTGTCGAACGTGCGAAGGACTGTTTCGTATACAAAGTGTTGAAAAAAATGTGACCGCTAAAAAAACTCAAAATTAAGAAAATTAAAAATTTTTTTTGATGAAACTTCCATCAAGGATCTGCTTGCAGAAGCTTTTTCAATTTCAAGAGCCAAGTTTTCTGTTTCTGAATCATTATTTCAATCAACACCACTATTTTCACAAGAAAATGTAAAAACGAAAAGTCAATTTTATTTATAACAAGTTTGACAGGAACTTTGACAGGTTACCATGACAATACCTTTGCTTCTTGATTTTGGATCAAAACTTACAAGCTGGATTTGATTTTGGATTTTTCTCAATTTAAGGTAAGCTGTACATAATTTTTTTTGTAGTTTTAGATAAAATTTTATTACATTGAGACTATGTCTTCGTCGCTAAAACGTCTCACTCATGTATAATAATGCCTATATCCCACTTGTACTATAAATAACTATTATCCCGCCTCTTTTCAGTGAAATATTCTTGAAAAAATTACCGAAAAATCTGCAGTATCAATAAAGATCGCGGAGTGTTTTCGCTAAACGCAATTGCGCGTATATTGCACCGACATTAATTACCCCCTGGGAAGAAATGGCGGCCACAAATTAAGGAAGGGGCAAAGTTGTGCCATAAAAACCAACACAACACAAACCTGCACGGCTTCGCGAGTCGTCTTCTGAAAGTAATTTCCTTATTTTAATTAAATGTAAGCCGCAAACACAGCGGACGGTAAGAAGTTGCGCTCAAAGAAAAAGGAGGACTCCGACGGGCCGTATCTTGCATGGCGCACTTTGTTCGCTACTAAACTATTAGAACAAATTCAATCTCAATGCCTAAAAGACAGACGGGCCGGAAAAAATTCGATCGAACGCTCCCTGTTTGATGTATTCCAATCTGATCAACTCCCTTCAGTTCGAAGCGGGTACACTCCGTCCTCGTTTGGAGATGTGACTTCATACAGCTTCAGTTCTTTCAAGCTTCGATCTCTGATTTATTCGTTTGACCTGTCGAATCAAGTTTGGATGCAGTTATCTGCTGCAAAAAATTTTTACCTACAACTACCTTAAATGGAGAAATATCCAAAATCATATCCAGTTTGTAAGTATTGATTTAAGCTCAAGAACACAAACCTAGAAAAAATATAGACTGTGCCACTGTCACATTGCCGACGACCGCTAATTCATGGCTGCCGTAAAAAGGTCCAGAATGGCTAAAACTTGGTTTTTATGCCAAATTACCTTGGTTGTATTGTAGCGTAAAGCTCATTTGTTTGCTGTGATAGGTCACATTCTTTAATGACATTTAAAATTACAGCAAGTTAGTTAATCTCATATTGCAATGCAGCCATCATATTTGCACAACCGCCAATACAGTATGCGCCAAAAGTATGGAATAAATTCAATAAAAACGAAACAATTATTTTTTGGGAAAAATCCTCGAACAGGTCGATTTTTAATTTAAAAAATACATATTTTAGCGTAAAATGCGATTTTCAAATGTCATTTGTTTTCGTGTAATGACGTCATCGATTTTTTAAATGGCAACACCATATTTTTTCCTTGATTCTGAAAGATCGTTTAATTCTCTATCAGACAGTACTAAAATTTTGCCCTCTTACATAGGAAAGTTTTCGAGTAAATGACGATTGAATGTTAGAAAACGTAAATCAATTAAAATAAAGCAATAACGTTATCAAGTTTAGTTTTTCGAATGCCATAGTTCTTTTATGGATCACGTAGGTGAAAATTTTTGCAAAGTGTCATTGTCACACCGACTTTCTAATAAGTTTTGTAAGCGACATAGAAATTATTATTCAATTTAAAGTATTATGATACATTTAACTGTTACTCAAAGAATTGAAATTTTAATTCTTATTGGATGCGGGAATATGACTAGAACTCAGCAGGAAGTTTGCGATTTATTTAATGAAAAATATCCAGATCGCCCTATCAGTCAATTAACAGTCAGTAAGGTAGAGTCTAAATTTAGAGAAACTGGCAATGTTGTAAATATTCCAAAACCTGGGCGTCCAAGCATTAATGAAAATCAGAAACAGAACATTTTGATAAGTATGGTGGATAATCCTCATAATTCTTCACGATTGGTTGCATTAAACAATGACACTAGTCAGAGCACAGTGCTACGTATCTTGAGGAAGGAAAAATATCATCCCTACAAAATTCAACTTGTGCAGGAACTCAATGAAGATGATCCCGATCGCCGCTTACACTTTTGCGAAATTCTAATGGATTTATGTCAAGGAAATAGAAATTTACACCGGCAAATACTTTTTTCAGATGAGGCCACATTTTGTCTGAATGGTACAGTAAACCGTCAAACTTGCAGATATTGGAGCCGGGAAAATCCTCATTGGATGGCAGAGGCACATACCCAACACCCTCAGAAATTAAATGTGTGGGCTGGAATAGTTGACGACAGAATAGTAGAGCCTTTCTTCTTTGAAGGAACCCTTACAGGACAAAGATATTTAGAGTTTCTAGAAAATGACCTTGTTCCAGCCCTTGCAGTAATTTTTCATAACGATAATGACCCTGACATTCCTGACGATACCATATGGTTTCAGCAAGACGGTGCACCTCCGCACTATGCGCGCCCTGTATGAGATTTTTTGGACAACTGTTTTCCTGGGAGGTGGATCGGCAGATACGGACCGATAGAATGGTCTGCAAGATCGCCAGATCTTACACCTCTTGACTATTTTTTATGGGGATACTTGAAGTCAAAAGTGTACATTAATAAACCACGTAATTTAGAAGAACTTCAAAATCGCATTCGAGACGAAATACGCAGAGTTACCCCAGAAATCATTCATAATGTGCAAGAAGAATATCTTCACAGACTTGCGCATTGTCAAGAAGTTGGTGGATGGCAATTCGAACATTTAATTTAAGTATAAAATTTAATCAATTGTATTTTATTTTACATACCTCAGAATTGTTACTTTTTTATTGATAAAATTTACGTTTTCTAACATTCAATCGTCATTTAGTCGAAAACTTTCCTATGTAAGAGGCCAAAATTTTAGTACTGTCTGATAGAGAATTAAACGATCTTTCAGAGTCAAGGAAAAAAATATGGTGTTGCCATTAAAAAAAAATCGATGACGTCATTACTCGAAAACAAATGACATTTGAAAATCGCATTTTACGCTAAAATATGTATTTTTTAAATTAAAAATCGACCTATTCGAGGATTTTTCCCAAAAAATAATTGTTTCGTTTTTATTGAATTTATTCCATACTTTTGGCGTACTGTATAAAGCAAATAAAATATCCATTTTCTGGACCTTAGGTCCCTAGAAAACGCGGCACCTGTCACGTGACCTATATCATGAACCGACGCTGTCTATATTTTTTCTAGGTTTGCGCTCAAGAAGCAAAATCATTGTTCCTGTCAAACTTGAGTTTTCGTTTTTAAATTTTCTTGTAAAAATAGTTGTGTTGATTGAAATAATGAGTGATGTAAAAACAGAAAACTTGCCTCTTAAAATTGAGAAAGCTGCTGCAACTGCACTTTTACCAGATAAATCGAGAACCAAGTAGAATAATTTTATAAACGATTCACTGATTGGTGTGCATCTAAGAATATAAAATATGAAGCAAAATAAACGGTAGCATTTTTTGAAGAATTGTCCAAGAAGTACAAATGATCTAGTCTTTGGGTGTTCTATTCTATGCTGCAGACTACAATCTGTATGCGGTAAAAGGTTGATATCAGCAAATTCAACAATTTAATTGTTTTCTGAAAAACCAATCAGTGAGCTGCATTAATTATTGGATTTGGAGGTGCATGCATAGTGGACGAGTTAACTAATTTGCTGTTAGAAAACGTAAACAATGGGGGAAACATTTTTCATGTCTTCATACCGTATACGAAAACCAAAGTTTTCCGAGAATTGTTTATCACTACCGAGGGAATCGAAATGCGAATATACCAAGTTATATGAAAATACCTCGCCCTGTGACCTAGTCTTGCCGAAAATGGAAGATTGTTTGTTGGTAACAGAGGTGGTAAATGCACGAAACCTGTTGGTATAAATACTTTTAGTGTAATGCTAAAGAAGATTGCCTTTTTTCTCATTTTATCACAGCCTCAACAATATACAGGGCACTGTTTGCGACGATCATCTACTTCACTTCTAGACAACACAGCAGCAAACCTTTTAACTATAAAAGGGCATAGTGGTTGGAAGTCCAACACCGTATGTGAAGGCTATATTGATACGTCTTTTGAAAACAAGAAAAAAAATCGCCACAAAAGTTCTTGAAGGAGAGATTGCCGTCATTGAAGCTACTTCAAGTGCTTACAAAGAAAATTTAAGCATTGTTAATACAAATACAGACCAGCTGCATTCATCTGGTATTAATCTTACGAATTGCCAAAGTTGTGTTGTTATTATAAAGCAGTTGTAGATAAACACTATTAAAATCTTGTTTTAATTAATGCATTGTTTTCTTAAAAATCTTAAAGTTTTTTAAAATTCAAATTAGTAAAAACGAATTTTAAATTAAATGGATATTATCATCAAAAGTTTTGTATAAGTTTAGGGGTGACTAACCCTCAATGAACACCTTGTATTATTTCAATTTACTTAAACTCATAGTCCAAGATGGATAGTAATAAACCTAAATCATGTACTAACTTTGATTATTCCAAATTAAAGTAATTCAGAGATTTTTTTTCGAAATATTTGGACCCACTTTGAAGGCCTGTAACTCCGCCTGTGTGCAATGTTGTGTATGTTTGTTAAAATGTAATATTTTGGGACCCCCTACATGAACCTGCTCTGTGTCGGATCTTATGCGCAACATCCTGTATAAGAACAGAAAGCGGTCTAACCAACAAATTTTTAATTACATAAATATTTGAAAATACGTATTTATTCAATTTAACTGTAGATGTAAACATTGTTATAACATAAACCTACAGCTGCGTACAAATTTGTTCACTTCTGTTTATGTGAAAATAAGTATATATACAGGCTGTATCATATAAGAGGGCCACTCCCATGTATCTCGCTTAATATGCGAGACACGTCAAAAATGTTTAATTGTTTTTTGTTGCATTTTTGGAGGCCTTTATGCTCGTAAAAACAAATTTGAGATCCATGGCCAACTTTATGAGTAATAACAAAAAAACCTGTAAAGTGCCCAAATTTTAAGGCTGTCTAACTTTTTTATTTTAAGAGATAGAGAAAACTTATTGGTAATAAATTTTTATTGCAAAATTGATACCTTCCACCTGATATAAACAGATTTTTGAAATATCGTATGTGGTTCGCTTCAAGTTCAAGCAAAAAAAGCTGAAAATCAATTAGCACAAATATGTTTTTTTTGCCGTAGTGACCCAGGTAGGAAGTAGAAAAAAATATATACATATACATGGTCGGTAGGTCGAAACATAAAAATGTATATCAAAGGAGAGCAAGAACATAACGGCTCGTTATCGATAAAAGCCCCAGGGAGGGTTTTTATTGTAAAAACGTTATTGGGATATGTGAATTTTATTCAATAATGTTCCTAGTACCGACCTATCCGACGTATCAGCAGGAAAAGTTGGCGTATATATATATATTGGAAACGGCAATGTGAAGGCACGATTTATATCTAGAGAACAGTTCGTTTGCTTCAATAAGGCTTGTTTGAGCCATATATTTAGGTAATATTTTCCATTTAGCATTTACTTTTTCTATGTCGTTCGCATTGCCCTTCGTATGGTCTTTCCCAAGTCAATTGGAAGACACTAATTTATTTAATTTTCAGGTCCTTTCACATATACAGTCAATAAGAATAAACATTTTTATGCTAATGAACAATTCCACAGACAAAGCTGTATTCAATAATTATCTAAAGAACATAATCTAATTTACTCACTCTATAAATATCTAACTTAATAAAGTGCTACTTACTACTAAAAAACAATAAATTTCTAGGCTAGATGTACGTAACTACAAACTGAATAATTAATTGTACTTACGAGTAATACTAAAAATTCATATTTATTTGTAAAACTTGTAGTGAAAACTTAATATATAAATTATTAAACTGTAATAACCTAACATTCGAAAACATTTATTTATTATCTACATTTGTTTTTATTAACAAATAAATCAATATTTAAGGAAAATTCATTCATATTAAAAAAATAGTTTTACTCATTGTCGTTAAATAACAGTACAAAAACTAGGTAGCTAGGTTATTGACCTAATAATACGGTAGGTCAAGGTTCACTCTCGATAACTTAGATTAGCTGGGTGCCATTTCGATCTTGGACAGTTTTCTGTCGACAACACGATGGTTTTTTATTATTTAATATTTAAACACGAAACACTTTTCAGCTTCTCTTAATAATTTACCCATTGGGTATAGGTTTTTTATGTAATGTACGTAAATAGTTTATTACTCGGTTTATTACACGTTGGAGTTTTGTTGCAGTCATAACAGCTACATTTGCTCAGAGAAAAATCCACACGCTACTTGTCGGTTTAGCTTTCAGAAGCGATTTGTTGTCAACGTATGGGCAGGAGTGTACGGGTATCGTTTGATTGGGCCGTATTTTCTACCGGAAAACCTGAGTGGACCGCGTTACTTACAATTTTTAATAGAATTACTTGATTGTTATTATTTGATTTCATTGGATATTAACATTTTAAATTATTATTGACCGAAGTTGAACTGAGCAAGAAAAAATTATTTTCTAAAATAGTCAGTACAACCGTTTATTTGTGATGTCTAAAACCTAGGTAGGTAGATACGAGAAAAATATTTCAACTTGACAACATTGCATCAGATCGACATCGAGTTGAACTGTGAGCTGTAAACGACCAAGGCTGTGAGAGGTCAGTGGCAGTCTGAAAAGGGGGTATAAATAATGATTTGAAAATATTTTTTTCGGCGTAAATATGCATTTAGATTTTTTTAATCGCGTATTCGCATTATACTCATATCTGCTCTTAAAATTAATGACATTATGACTAACTCACCCTGTATATTTAATAAGAACATTGTGGTACTTGAAAAAAACTTAAACTGTCCTACCAAAAAAATGTATAGACCAAAAAGTTTGTAATTTTCGACAAGACCAAATATTCTCAAATTTTCTGTATTTGATTGTGAAAGTTACTGCCAGTTTGTAGTGTTTCTAAAGCCGCTGCTGGTTTTCTATTGTTAACAATCCAATAAAAAGTAGTACATTAAATAATATAAATATTATTTTTATCTATAAACTAGCATGGTATAACGTAATATCAATAATAACGAAGCAGACTTTGAAATCCCGGTTGGGCACGATTCATAAAATTGTTCTATGCAAGCGAACACTTTTCTCAGTGTGACCTTGCCAGCGTGGCATCGAAGGTGGCTATAACTTCGGAAGGCTTCAAGGGAATATCCGGAAAAGGATGACGGGGATATGAAAGAGAAATTGTACAAAAGGCGGCGGTAATAGGTAGTAGATGAATGAACGTGTAAGGGGAAAAAGACTTTGTATAATCAGATCAAATACAGCGAGATCTGATCCCACAGACAGGAATTGGCAATCATGTTTTGTGCTCTAAAGGCAAAATACCTGTATAATAAAGCGGATTACCTGGTACTTTTGTGTAATGTGATAATAAATCAGCGAGGAAAAAAATATGAGGTATTTCTTTGGTGAAAATTAAGAGGGGTCGTTTGTGTAACAATGTTTTAGAAAATCCCTCCACTCAAAATTTGCAACTCTTAAAACGTTTTATCTTTTGTCTTCCCTGTATATTGAAATTTAACTTAGTCCAAAAGTGCTTCATTTAGAAGTTACAGGACTTCAAAAAAAAATGTTTCCTTGTTATGGGCATAACGAAACGAAACGTCCAATCATGTTGAAATTTGGTACAGTTATGTTTTAAATAAGTACAAGCATTGCGAAGGAGTCAGTAGTGTGCATATCGTAGGATGCGCTCTTGGCAGTTTTTTGTAACTCATTTTTATCGTATCTTCTTTGTTAGTCATATTCTGATACGCTTGACGGAAAATCATGATGAAGACATTAATTTTGCGTAGAAAAGCTGTCCATGTAACTGTATCCTCTTTCTATTCTCCTCCTCCATTAAATTGATTTTGACAGTAAACAGTAATCATATCTGTGTTGGAAAACTGTTTATTTCGAGGTATGTTTTCAAAATTTGACAAAATAATACTAATAATTTGAAATTATTTACACATTACATTTACACTTTACACCGATAATTACTGACTCAGTACAATAATTAATATTAATCTGACAGGCTTTTGATCAAATTTTATCTAATTTAAGTGTATCAACATCAGTTTGACAAGTGGTAACTTGACCGAATTAGAAAATTTATTTGTATTTCAATGTGCGGATCTTTTCAAATGCGTTTTTACCGAAACCGGTGCATTTTATTAACATGGAACAAGTATAGCTTTTGTACGCAAAATGAATTTCTCCATCATAATTTTCAGTCAAGTGTATCAGATTAGGACCAACAAAAAAGATACGATAAAAATTAATTGCAAAAAAACTGCCAAGAGCGCTCTCTACGATATGCGGCACTACGTACTACTTCACAATGCTTGTACTTATCTAAAACATAACTGTACCAAATTTGAATATGATTGGCCGTTTCGTTTATTAACTATGCCCATAACAAGAAAACAATTTTTTTTTCTTTGAAGCCCTGTAACTTCTAAACGAGGCACTTTTCAACTATACTGAAAAAAGGCCAGTAACTTTACAAATATACTTTGTAAAAATATCCTTATAATTGTCTTAAAATAATTCTAAAAATAATGATGATATTACACTGACGCTTGTAATTTTACAAGAAAACTGCCAATATACAACAAAACCGTAAACTTCATATGTAATTATAATGTAATATGTACATTAATAGAATATATTGTAATACATTTACAATTAGCAATGTGAAATCCACTTTTACATTGTAAAATTACTGAACATACCAAATTTACTATATAATTGACTGTAAAAATATGCTTAATTTGTGTGTGAAGATACTACTAATTTTAAAACGCACTGCCACTAACCGTTGAGAGCGTTGGGTGGTGACGCCTTCATTATTTCTTGCTTCATTTCGATGAATGCAGCGTGTACCTAAGACCTAGGTACTTACATAATTAATTTAGTGAGTAGTGACTAGCAATATAATCATATCTAGAGTGACAAGTGAGTATTTTTAGTACTATAAATAGTTTTGTCTAGTGCTGGTTGTAACATAACCTAAATAAGCATGCTTTATTTCGACAAATGCAGCATGTACCTAGAACTTAAGTACTTACATAATTAATCTAGTGAGTAGTGACTAGCAAAATAATCAAATCTAGAGTGACTAGTGTGTGCTTTTATTACAATAAGTAGTTTTGTTTATAAGATAACCTATATGAGATAACGTAATAGGTATGTATTTTATACAGAATTATCATCTTACATATAAACAATATATTATTTTCTACGTTAGAATTATATTTAAATTGTAGGTACCTATGTTACACATTAGATCTCGTTTGAATATTATAAAATATTTATTTTTTTTATGTTTACATATACAAGAAACTTTATTATTTTATATATACAATATATAGATTTACTTTGTTATATGTTTTATATAACGTTAAGTGTCCTGTTTTGTAAAAATGGCTTAAATGTACAGGTACCAAATTAAATAAAAAATATCGAAATACCTTAATATTTTATTTTTCATAACTATATTTATTCTAACATTATAAACTCTTATTCAAAATTGCATAACATACTAGAAAAAATAGTAAAATTATTGTTGGAGCTGTGAAACCAGAATTTTTGTAGTCGACAATAATATGAACCATTACTTACGTTTTTACTAATCAATCAAAGTAAAATATATTCGTTATATTCGTAGCGTACCACTTAGGTGTACCTATATGTTTTTCTAACTTCAAAAAATTAAGCAAAATAAGATAGTTAATTTATTGAAGATATAATAGGTATAGCTGTAACTACGGATTAGCTAACTGAGCTGAACTTATATAATCGGTTAGGAACAGTACGGTTTTGTAAATGTTTTTCACACAATTTGTGCAAAAATGTTTAATAGAACGAATATTTAGTTTAGAAGATTTTTCTTTTAAAATAACATCCTGATGCAGTGATGTTACTGAGAAACTTACAGAAAAGCCTGACATGATTGTTACGTAAGGTAAGTAACAATTGTTAATTCTGGAATTACTATTCAGAAAATTTATTAGGTATCTATGTCAAAACACTGTTAGAGATTTCGTGTGTTATAAACAAGATGTCATTAAAGTAACTTTCTTAAAATTGACTGTAGGGGTTTCGATACTTTTAGGAGGTTTCTTTTATTTGCGGAAAAGATAGAGAAAACAATAGTCCAAGTGTCACGGAAAAAGTTTTCGAGAAAAGTTGAATGAAATTTCATTTCAATATCTTGATTCGCTTTGATGCAGTACATTTGTTAATTTTAAGCTTTTTCTATGGTATTCTATATTTTTTTTATTTCTGAAAATATTTGTACTCTCTAATGAGATTACTATATTCAGCTTTTTGTGTAGAATCTAGTGGCTTACACAAGCTTGTAAAAAAAATAATAACATTGATATGAAGTTTTGTACTTGATACGTAGGTATGCATAAAAATATTTTTAAGTTATAAATATACTAGCAAATTCTTTTTGTAAATAAATATTGCGGAAATATTCACGTAAGATGAAATAAATTACATGTTGAATAAAAATAAATTAAAACACATATGTTTCATTAAAAAAATATGAAAGTTTGTTATAACGGAAAACTAGAAGTGATAAAAAAGCGTAAGCAGCTACATATTTTTATAAGTAGAAAAGTTTCACAGTTATCATAGAAAACGGCCAAAATTGAAAAACATCACGTAGGTATTTATTAAACAAATCGAAATGTGATTCTCCTAATTCAACTTTTCTCGAAAATTGAGCCCGAAACATCTGCTCAACTTTTTTCTGTCTTTTCCGAAAATAGGAGAAACCTTCTATAGGTACCTAAGTATCCAAACTGGACCATCCTGTACAATAAGTAAAAATTACATTGTAGTTATAGTGAAAAATGTTTTATTACAATGTAATTACACAATTGATTGTAAAGTTACTTTGTACTTTTATAAGTAATTGTATAAGTTACATTGTAAAAATTTTTGTATTGTAAAATTACAAAGTAATATTACAGTTACTAAACGGAAAATTACATCGCAAAATAAATTTACAATGCAATTTTACATTTTAATTGTAAAATCACAATCTATAAGAAAATCACAGCAATAATGAATGGTAAATAAATTGCCATCTATTTTTACTGTAATTATTTTTTACAGTGTAAGCTAAGTTTGTCTAAATCAGTTCTATTTGATCACATGAAGCTATGTTTAAGCTGGGTCCCATTACTTTCCGGGCACCCTGTATACATCAGAAGTTTTCTCTATGCATAAGTATACATAAAATATAAGAAAGTTTTAATTATCTACTTAGTAAAATTACATATCTATATTTTACAATTTCAACCTAAAAATTACAATGTATAAATCAATACAAATTACAGGGACGCAAATTTACGATGGAATTTAGCATAATAGTTGTAAAATCACACAACATAATATGGAACTTTATCCATGTTTATTTTTGTAATATTACAGGGTATTTATTTCATTTACAAAATTATCACGTAATTTTACATAACTTTACGTTGCCCTCAAATTGCCAACTTAAAGTTCTGTGATATTACAGCCAAATTTTTGCCAGTGTACTCTGTTCAAAACTGATTTCGTTAAAAGCCACTGCAGAGGGCCATTGTTCTCGAGCTGCGTCTTTTTGTATTCAAATCCGGCGTCATCGGGACGAATAAAAATTCCGGAGCAATTAAACCATCCTTCCAGGAAGAAAAATGGCCCGTCCCGAATCAATTAAAATGAAAAATATTACTCTAACATTTAATTCAGTGCCGTCATAACAGGAGCGCCGACAATAAAAGCCAGAATGCAACGTTCAAATAAAGTAAAGTTGACAGAATATTAACGATGTGAAACGTGGCGGACGTAATTTCTAGAGTACAAATAGCACTTCGCATAATTCGCGGAGGGAAGAGAGGGAACAGCCGCTGGAGCGTTCGAATGTTACATGCAAAACAGGCGCACGGTTGAGGTGAGACCGATTTGACGACATTGTACGAGGGTCGTCCACAATCTAGTACCCGAGAAGGTAGTTACCTTAAATTAAATCATTTAAATTTATCTTAATTAACTAAATTTAAATAAAAACTTAAACACGAAGCGGAAATATCAATATATAGTACTCTTTGTTGGAGCGGATTTTTAAAGGGAGGTCTTTCTAGTAAAAAGATACAGGGTGTTATACTTGCAAAAATTAATTTTGATATTTTAAAAACTAGTGAGTGAAATAATTATAATTTGGACGCATGGATTCACGTAGACGTTGTCCAAAATTAAATATATACAGGCTGTATCACATAAGGGGGCCACTCCCATATATCTCGCTTAATATGCGAGACACGTCAAAAATGTTTAATTGTTTTTTGTTGCATTTTTGGAGGCCTTTATGCTCGTATAAACAAATTTGAGATCCATGGCCAACTTTATGAGTAATAACAAAAAAACCTGTAAAGTGCTCAAACTTTAAGGCTGTCTAACTTTTTTATTTTAAGAGATAGAGAAAACTTATCGGTAATAAATTTTTATTGCAAAATTGATACCTTTCACCTGATATAAACAGATTTTTGAAATATCATATGTGGTTCGCTGCGCCCTCTAGGCGGATAAAAAATTTTTTATAGAAGCAGGCTATGGCCATAAAAAATTGCCTGGTTTTTCGTCTTTCATGCATTATACTACATGTTGCCCTTATCTTTCATATATATTACATTTTTTTCAATTTTAGTTAAAAAAAATGTACCTAAATATTTTCGTGTTGCTCAAGATAATATAGAACCTGTTTTAAAGACGCCAACTGCAAAAAAATAATAAACAGAATGTACTTTTTTATGCAAAATACACAGATTTTCTTATAATATTATTTTATTGGTTTTCACATTAGAAACAATTGGGTCTTTAAAATTATTTTGACACAGACAGTGTAATAAATATATATATATATATATATATATATATATATATATATATATATATCAAAACGAACAAAAAAAAAAACCTTATATGATATGAGTCTTAAGTCCAACTACTTTCAGGAAAAAATCTCCAATTTCATGTACAAAAATTGATTAAGGGTTCTCATCATTTTTTTCTAGATTAAATGTCCCCAACTTTCAATTGATTTATGTTTAGCTTTAATAAAAACTAATTTTTCTTTAATCAATAAAATTTGACAAAGTCGATACCTACCATTCTCTGTTCAAAAATAAAATTGCGGAACAGTTGCCTAAACTTTGGATTTTTTGTCATCACTGAACCCACAAACCACTAAAACTCTCTAGCAGTCAAACATGATTTTACTTGAGTGCTAGAAAATTCCTGCATTTGCACGAATTCAGGCGCGACATCATTTTTGAAATGGAAATGTAATTTTTTCGAAATTTATTGTCGAGTCTTTTTTGTTTTACGTCAAGAACAACTAGATTTTTTACACTCTATACTAATTGATTCATCCATTTTTTCGAAAGGAAAACATATTATTTTTATTCTGTCATTTTGGTATATATTATATTGTATTAAATATTTTGTTAAAAAAACTACGCACACTAGATTCTATAAAATGGCGAATGCGCCGTGTGCAAACTCTAAATATAGTTGAATTTATTAGAGGCTTCCACTGGTATACAGTCATATAATTATGTAAAACTGCACACTGCATTATTGATTATTTTCAGTTACATACATTCATGTCTAATTACATTAAGCATAACCTACACTTGTTGCCTTTTTAACTAATTATTTAAAATATAAATTCATATATGAAAATACGCAAAAGATTACGAGCAATGATGCTATTATCAAAACCACGCGAGTTGTCAAAAGGTAAGAAAAAATGTTAATACAGCTGGACTGTTACAGTAATTCGAACAAAATCCACAAAATTATACGCGGCAGGCTAGCTGGGAGCTGAATTTGGATAAATTAACCGTTTTTAAAGACCAATGTCAATCATGACTACAAAATTCACAATTTGGAGTATTTGCTTGAGCGGCACATTGAAAACAGACTTAATGTTGTAGCTCAAATTGTAGTAAATGTAGAAACTGTTAATTACAAACTTTTTCGGTACGCTCTTTGGATGGACGAAAAGTCGGTTTATCAGTAATGGTTTGCAAAGTTGACACTACTGGTCCATTGAACAGCTCGAGCGAAGTGGATTAACTGTTTACTATCTATCAGGTATTATTACTATAATAAGAATGTTAATTTTTGTCGTCTCTGCATTTAGAAATGCTGTAAAAAACGACCGCATGATAGTAATTGTTTTAACAGGTGTAAGCTTTATCTATGGATCTAAGCCATCTCAGTCGATGTTTATCATACGCGCCGACTTTCCGTAGGAAAAGAGGATTTTGCCTCATTTTTTAAATATTAAGCTAAAATTCTGGAATAATTTTGTTTGCAATTTTGTTTGTCATTTAGGCCTGCCTGAGTACATGCTTAAAATTTTTGTACAGTGCGTGTCAATAACTTTGATAACATTTTGATCAGCTGTAACTTTTCTGTTTTTACAGATATCGGAATGAAGCAGAAACCATATTGCATAGTGGACTAGCAACTATTTTTCTTATTCGAAAAAAAAAACAAAAGACAACAGATTTTGGGAGATCTTAACCTAACTTATTTTTTTGTTAATGGAACACCCTATATATTATTGGATATTTGGATTCTACTCAAATTCCAAGCATATTTTAAAAAGCATATCCTATACCTGTACCTTCAACTGTTTCTGAGAAATGGTTCTACAAACATGTCAAATTATCATAAAAATCGCTCTACTTGTCTGCCATTTTTTCCTCAACAGAACAAAACACTAAGGCTCGATTGTTACCAACACGGCTCAAGCAATGCTGACTTCAGCTTTAGCTCAGTGAAAAGTGTGCCGTGAACAAGTAGAGCAATTTTTATGATAATTTGACATGTTTGTAAAACTATTTCTCAGAAACAATTGAAGATAGGTATAGGATATGCTTTCTAAAATATGCTTGGAATTTTAAGAAGAATCCAAATATTCAATAATATACAGGACGTTCGATTTAAAAATATATAAGTTAGGTTAAGATCTCTCAAAATAATTGATCTTTTGTTTTTTTTTAATAAGAAAAATGTTGCTAGTCCACTATGCAATATGGTTTTTGCTTCATTCCGATATCTTTAGAAACAGAAAAGTTACAGCTGATCAAAATGTTATCAAAGTTATTGAAACGCACTATACTTAGTCATAGTTAACCCTGCATTGGCGCATCATTTTCGAACATCGTGAAAGTATAGAACTGTGTAGATTTTTAGTTAAATCTTGCTTTAAAAGCAAAGCGTCTGCTAGATATTGTATAACCCTCGTACGTGTAACACAGTCGCTCGATTGAGGTAAGGCTGATTTGGCGAAATTGTAATATCGACAGAAATCATCCCAGTTCGTAAAAATCAGAGCCAGAATGAGGTCCTTATAAAATATTCCTCTTTTGTGAGGGCTAATATGGAACTGAGTTTATAGATGTCATATAAAGTTCTAGGTTAATATGTAGTAAAACCCACACATACTTAAGGAGCAGCCATCGCCAGTATGTTTTTACTCAAAATAATAAAAGGAAATCTTCGAGGGAATTATAGAAAACTATAAATAAAGTCGTATAAAAGTACAGATAGTAGGTATCCAGAATAGTCCTTACGATTTTTTTAAAGCTTATCGTAAAGTTTAGTACTAGTTAGAAAAGTTTTTACTTCCCTGAGAATGGAACCATTAAAATAGAAAAAGGGTGGCGAAATACTGAAAATGTAACTGAAATTTTCTTGGTTCTAATACATTTCTGAGATACCAATTTTTTGTGTTTTGTAGGCGTACAAAAAATAAATTTGATATAATAATATCATAGTTTAAGTTTGCTTATTTATTTGATGTGATCGAACGCTTCAAAATGAATGCTAAGTATCAAACCAACACTACGTACAACCAAACGCACTAGCCGCAATACTACTATGACTAATAATACTTCTAGGTTAACAGCATCAGGTAATAGATTACAATCTTGTCGTACGTTATAATACGTTACAATTTTAAGGATTTTCTGAGAAATTTCAATTGTTTACTTCATTAATACTGATACAAAAAACAAATTACTTTTACTTAACCCCATTTGTACCTGAGTTTGTAATTTCGTAGCACAGTTTTGCATTCTATTGCAGTGGTATTTTTATTTCTGAAATGTATTTGTATAAATACTATTCGTTTTAGACATCTTTTCATTAAAAATTTTTTGGTTTCTACTAAACAAAAACAATTTTATAGTTTCCTATAAACAACATTTTATGATGTAAGTTGTCAAATTAAAAAATTATAACACTCTTTATTAAGCTTTAAACAAAAATAAGTTATATAACAAACCCTAATGATTTTCATCATAGAATATGGTGAAATTTGGCCAAACTTATCGTTAACACCTATCTAGTACGTGGTATGGTTATGGCGCCCGAACAAAAAAAATATTATTTCATCGATGCTCTTTTTTATGATTACGCTATTTGCAAATTTTTTAAGATTTATCCCAAAAAATGGACTGTTTTCCAAATATCAATTTACTTAAAAATATTCCGAGACTGAGAAAAGAAAAACTAAATCTTATCTTCAAAATTGAATATGTAGTAAAGTAAAAAAAGATTCATAGTTATTATTATATATGTTTACAAATTGATTTATTTTATTCTTATACTCAACAACTGAAACATGAAATTATATGCTTTCCCTTGGTATATTTGGTATTGGTAGGTAAAGGATATCGAATTATTTTTATGTTAAGTGCAATTCTATATCACACAGTACATTCGCTGGAACAGTCGACAGAATGAGTTTTGTACGTTAGGAATAAAGTCTTCCTACCTTCTTTTAAGAACCGATTGGACTAGTCCGACGAGAAAAAAATGCCCAAAAATACTAAAAAATTACAATAAACACCGATAAATACTAACAAAACCAAAAAATGCCAGTAAATTACAAAAAATGCCAAAAATAATTTCAAAAATGCCTAAAATACAAAAAATGCCTAGTCTTATATTTTTACTCTCTAGTATTTAATTAGATTTAAATATTAATCTACACATTATAAATATTCAACATTGTATTCGTATAATATTAATACTTGAATACAGGTATTCAGCATTCATGGATTGAATACTGTCTGTATTCATATCCAGCTCTGATTATGGGTAACAATAATTTTATGTTAATGGCGCCATATTCTTGAAATAGTGTTTTTTACAAATAGAAATAATTTTAGATATTTGAATATTGAATAATATAGAGTTTAGCAAATAACTAAGGAATGTTATGTCATGCCACCTGCTATAATATTCAAATGTACCGAAATAAACCGAATATATAACAGCTGAAAACCGTCTAACACATTTTTAGATAAAATAAATATTTCAGAATACGTATTTTTCTGAATTCAATTGTGTTCACTTTTGTTTATAAGTATGTGAAAATAATTGTTAAAATGTGTGGTTAGATAACAAAATAATATGTTATACAAATGCATTTTAGTTATTATATTATTTAAAGAGAATTTGAATAGTAAAAGCGGATAAACAAAACATCAATAATTTTATTTTTCATATTACATTTGCTCTACGTATTTTATTTTTCGATATTTTGGTACCTAAAGAACACCACAGCACAAATTTGATCATTTTACGGCGAGAAATACGGCGACCTTAAACTTTTCACTCATGTTAACTAGGCATTAGATTTTAGCTTCAAACCATTTATTTTTTCTTTGATAATCAATTTCTGCATCAGACTGTGTTCAAATCAAATTTAAAATCTTGAATCAAAACATTCATAACATAATTTTATAATTAAATGGTAGGTATGCAACTAGAGAATTATGAAAAATAATACGGTTAGTTCTCGGTTTAGTCCAATCATGACATTTTGAAATTATGTGTCTAACGATTTTTTCAACACGTGTTCAAATAAAATAATAGTGATTTTAGCGCTGAATGAGCTGTTGGGATGTAAAAGAGCTTTCACAGGAATTTTAAATCAAATAGCTAAAGTGTGACTAAAAAGGTTAAAAAGTGCGCGGAGTTCGTCACGTCAGTAAATAAACTCCGATTTAACTAACTCCACTAAATAGTTGAACAAAAGCTTCTCTACTCGACTCCCGTGGAGTTTCTGAGTGGCTCTTAACGGATTTGTGCCGTATATTCGAAATTGTTTTACGGAAGTCGTGTTTGAGCTTTTAATATTACAGTTCATAACCACAAAACACTTGGATATGGATGGAATTTTCTAAAAAGAAACTTAATTAAAATGTTACATTAACAAACACTGAAATGAATTTGATTATGGCTTTATAGAGAGTGTAAAAAATGGTGCCCTGTGATTTACAGAAAGAAGTTTTAATCAACACATACAGTGTGTTCCGTTTTTCAGGTCTGTCAATGTGATTTTGAGTCAAAATAAACGTCTGTTTTATAACTGATAATATCATTACATAATAACTATATTATAGTGCATAACACAATTATTTGCTTAGAAGTAAAATTGTCTTGAAGTATCTTTTAATATAATAGTTTTATAGGTTGATAACACACATCTAAGAAACAATTATAAAATTTTGTTATAGCACTGTTAGAAATACTTCGAAATATTACAAAAAAATATTATAAAACACTTTGGTTTTATTAGCTAAAATGTTTTAAAAGCTTATCACAAAAATGTTTATAAAATATAATTGCCGTATGAGCTTTTTTATTATTTAGCTGCACAACGTTTTTATGATAAATTTATAAAATAATTCAGTTACTGGCAACAAAATAATAATACTTGCCGCTATAATAAAGAAAATATGTATTTTGAAAGCAATAATAATACGGCCCACTGAAAATCAAACTATATGCTTTCTTTCTCTAAAAAATCTCCCTATCAATCGTTTTCAAATTAATTCCTTCAGAAAGAGCCCTGGAAAAATTGCAAAGCCGTTTAGTAAACATCCTCTCCCTCTTGGTAAAAAGGGCGTACAGCCCATTTAGACAAAATTTATTAAAATGCAAACATACTATAATTCACTTCTTTCTTACAATTTATAATTAATCTTCGAAATTCGTCGGCTCCAGTTGTAATTTAAAATTATACGACGCGGCTGGTAAAAATAATCTCTTGCGAAGGGAAACTGGCCTTTGTTCGAGTGAAAAAGAATATATAGCCGTACGAAATTGCTAATTACGGTAAATGACAATTATAAATATTTAATCTCTTTACGATATCCATATTAAAATGTAGGTTTAACTGTTGCATTGCACTGATTAACACGGCACTTGTACAGGAGTACATGTCTAGTAGTACTGTTCTTGTATATACAATTAGGTGTTACAGATATTTCACAAAGAATTAGATGTACAAATAAGATACAAGTACAAATACAATTTCTTCTTCTTAAGTAGTTATATAGGGCAAACCTTAAATAAGTACAAATATCATACTGCAAGTGTAGTTCATTGTATAGATGAGTCTAGTGACAGTTGTTTTTAAAAATTACAAATATTTACGGACATTTTGAGGACCATTGACCAGATACTGATCTGGCGATATGATATGTATGTGTGTTGTGGATGGCCAGTGCAAATTTATAGAAAATATGCTGGATGAATTATTAAGATATAAATTTATTATGGGCTTTCCAAAAGCCACAATTCGAGACAGATTTAATGAAGATGAAAAGCTAACGTTTGAAAAAGCAGTGTGAATCGCATACAAAAAAAAGTAGCTGGCTTTGTGGGCACAGGTAGTTGTCACGGGCGGTAGGCACAACGTCCCGCAGGGAGCAGAGCCAGCCACATTCTAGGATTGACAGCCAGTTAAGTCGACGAAAAGGTTATGCTAATACCGGTGCACTGGTGGAGGGCAAAGGCAAGGTGCAAGTAGCTATTTGTGGAAAGGGATTTCATATTTCCAGCGCATGTAAATAGAAAAGTATGAGAGAGTTTTGCATCTTCTAAGACCGAACTAAGCTAATGTTTTTTTTAACTTGAAGTGATGTATTAAGTGAAGCAATATCTAACGCATGTGTTATCAAAGATGCCGCACTAACACATACCACGTATTATTTTCGGGGGTAGTATTTTTTAAGTGTCTTGTGTTATGTTTGGTGAAATACAGTGTAATCAATTCAAATAGTCAAAAGTAGACATGCTAAAACATATTTTTTAAGCAATGATAATGAGAATGCAGTGATAGTGATAATGAGTTTTGTGATAAATCGGTTGGAGTGTAGTAAAAATTGATAATGATTAAATTTTGAATCACTGTGAGTAGAGAATCTGTTAAGTTTTCAATTTCATGTACGTACATAGACATACTTTATTGGTGAGATATAGAAATAGCAAAAGGAGAGGTGGCCATTAACATTTTAATAAATAAACATATTTCAATAATTCTTTGAAGATTAGATGAAGACATTAGTTGGCAACTCTGTGGAATACACATCCAATCTACAATACCATGACTCATAAAAACATATCGGAGTCTGCTCAGCGGTCCTCAACAAGTTTTCTATTGAGGAATCACGAAATTTATTTAAAATTTGAGTTTCCAATTCGTGATTTTTTTGTGTTCTACACAGTGAACTGTACTGCTGGTTAAAATATTTGTACTTATTTAAAGTTCACCGTGTATTTAGAAAATAAAAATATTTGTGACTTTTTAAATTAGTACAACGTACCACTTTTCCTTATGCACCTCAGGGATGAATTATAAACTGAATCCCTTTTTATTTGGGATTTATAAAAACAGGCGACGACGTGTAAATAATAATGGGAGGACAATAACAATCCAGGAGGAACCCTCCCACCCGTCCTGTCGAAATTTTAACGTCGCTCTAGTGCCCCATTATGTAAATTTTATTGCACGAAAATAATAAACACATCTTCCCCTTCATTAAGGTTGGGGGGTGAAATTCATCTAAATGCAAAAAATATATCTCGGGACAGGTTATGATAAAAATAGTACCTGAGAAACATAATAGCTAAAAATTAACCAGACGAAAAACATCAAATGATTTAGTAAGAAAAAATAGTATACTATAAAATGTGTTTTAATAATACCCCATATTGTTCCGGATAAAGTACATATACAGGGTGTCCGGGAAAATATGGGATATCTCTCGGGTGCAGATAGAATATGAAAAAATAAGATGACAAGTTCCTACAAACAGATGGAGCCCTGCGGGACGTCATTTATTAGGAGAGTTAATGGGCATAATTTTTCAAGAAACGTCCTGCGCGCACTAAGAGAAACTATAATTTAGTCGAACTAGTAGCAGGTTTTTTTAGTTTTTACCTAGTGTAGAGCCAGATATCATCCTAAAGTAACTTATTTTCTCGACTTAGGAATATTAATGGGAAACAATGTGTCTTATTTTTGCAGTAACTACGTTTGCATGTGTAATTAATATCTCTCCTTATTCTAAAACAAACTATATGTCGAACAAGAACTGAAATTCCTTCGTATTGTTTCACGGAAGTCATTGAGACTTACCTTAAGGCCTAAATACGCAACAATCGCTAATGATGCTACACTTGACGGACAGTTTTGCGCTAATTGATTGCCACGTTGTCAATTAGCAGGAACAGAGGGTTTCCATTACCATTTTCAATTTTATTGAGATGGCTTGCTGTAAGTTCCCCCTAGACATTAATCATTTAATTGATGTAGGCGTAAATGTACAATTTATCTTGTCTTGGTTTGTACCCGGCTGCTGTAAGCATCTTGCGTTTGTTCTGCGATATTTATTTGTCCTTTCTTGTACCACCTTTTTCTTAATTGAGAACAACATAAACTGATCCAAACCAAATTCAACCAAAATAGCTCCCTTACACATAAGTTGATAACTATGGTATTTAATGGTATATTCAAATTATTTAAAACTGAATTAAATGTAACCAAAAAACCTTTAGATTCAGAACTTACCTAAAAAAATATTGAATGTACTTTTATAAATATAATTTTATCAAAATAAAATCAAAAAGAGCAGTTCAAAAATGATTTAAAAATCCGCACGGCACTGGAAACTGGTCCAAAATAACAGCTCTATTAAATTATTTATTCAAAATCCAGCTAGGGCTTTACATAAAAATATTGTGATAAGGTAACTATTTTTTACTGTTTTAGAAAGGTATTTTAAGCTAATATATATCAAATCTCCTACAATTCCTATATTAGCGTAAAATACCTTTCTAAAACAGTAAAAAATGTTACAAAAGCTAATAATAAAGAATATATGGGTAGATATTGTGGGTGTAATTCAACGCTGGTTGGGGCTTTAGTCCACAGAGTAGCTAATTTCACACAATATTGTTAATACCTGAAAATATATAAAAAAAAGTATAACTATGCCGCAGACCGTAATTAGCGCTCTCTACAAAGTATCTAACAATCAGTAGGTATCATTTATACATTACTGGATCGCACATGAATTATTTGTTTTATTAAAAGAAAAGGTATTCGCGGTGGACTGTATCAGTGTTCTAACTTGTAAGCGGAAATCAATAATAAATATATTGCTCAATATCATTTGTAATGTGGAAACCATTCTAAAAATTCAAGAACCAAGAGTTTCTTTTGAAGAAAAGAGCGACACGCCCTTCTAAACTTCAATGAACTTAAATCGTCGACGTAACGACTAACCCCGAAAATTGTTCAACTATTTTATGCATAAACTATTATTATTTCTCTCCCTGTATGGGAATGAATGAACAATTAATTTAACTGCAACGATTTTTGTTGTGATTCTGTTAATTTTTGGGGTTTTGGTTCAATTCGTAGTTCGCGTATAGGTTTGTATTTTATTGGAAATGGAAAAATAATGGAACGCTCGGCCCCACGCTGGACCAATGACAATGCCGACGGCAGGAACAGAGCGCACAATAGCAATGAAACCATTAAAGCTAGTAATCTAGAAACAATACAAAACCATTAGGGAAGCTGAAATGTTATTTAATTGTGTTTTAAATATGACCGGTCCCGTTTCGTGCTCTACAAAGCTCGGCGCAATTTTATTTTGCGCCCGCGGGTTGCGGAGAATTTATGTAATTTAGAAAAATAAAGCGCTTTTGAGCGCGCTGAATTGACAAACTATTTTAGTTTTGCCCCGGGGTGTCGATCGAGCAACTTTTTTTAGGTTTGGCTGATGGTTCTTTGACTGCGAAAATTACTCTACAGTTAAATATCATGCACGCTTAAAATATGGAATAAATCCATTAAAAGCGAAATCAATTTTGTTGGAAAAAATCCTAAGAGGTTTATTTTATTTGAAGAACAAAATACACACGCTTGCCTGAACATCGGTTTTCAGCAATCGTCGTTGATGTTATTGTTCAAAAATGTGTATTTTTCAAATAAAATGAAACTGTTCCAAAAGTTTTTCCCACAATATATGAAAAGCATAAAGTTCTTCATGTATTCTTGATCGCTTTTGAAATATCTATAAAACGAAACAACAAATTCGTATATTTGCATAAAAAATGATAGATGGAATAAAAATATTACTATATGTTCAATATACAGGGTGTCTCAGATATTACTGGCATCCTTGGAAGGGTGATTGCTCAGTGAAAATAAAACTTACCCAAATCATCAGTATTGTTTCCGAGTGTCAAAATTTTTAAATTTTTACTACATTTTTTATTTATTTGGAAACCCTTCGTGATAAAACAATAATAATTCTAGATTATAATGGGATACCTTATTAGGACTAATTATTCAGTATGTTTAAATATTTCCATTATCATCAGTGGCGTAGAAACCCTGTGCCACTTTTATTTAATTTTCAATAAAAATAGTACGCCACAGTCTTCATTATAAACAAGCGTAAGATACTTGAGGTTTTGATAATTTTGAACAAATAATTAAATTATTCTTTGTATGTAGAGTAATTTACATATACATAATACATAAGGAGACTACCTGAAGAAGCAATCCTAAAAATGCAGAAATAGGTCAGATCTCATCTATTGTGGTTGAATTTGTCGTGTTCCCACTGCCAAAAAGTGAAGTTAGATATTTATAGAGTGTTTCATTAGCAGGTCAGTAAATTAAATTATTTTCTTTAGATAATTATTGATTATAGTTTTGTCTGTGGAATTGTTCATTAGCATACCTAGATGTTTGGTATCAGAGAACATACATATGACTTCATTGATAGGAATTGTAGGAGATTTGATTTATATAAGCTTAAAATACCTTTCTAAAACAGTAAAAAAAATGTTACAAAAGCTAATAATAAGGAATATATGGGTAGATATTGTGGGTGTAATTCAACGCAGGTTGGGGCTTTTGTCCACTGAGTAGTTAGTTTCACACAATATTATTAATACCTAAAAATATATAAAAAGTATATAACATAATTTTGTTTTCAAAATATAAATTTCTTAAGGCAAATAACGACATCATCTGTCACTTTAACAGACAAATAATGAAGACATCATATTCCCACCAGCCCGCGTTCCTTCACTTTATATTTTTCCGTGACGGATTAGCTACAAACAGGGTCGCTCGCTCTTCCTATCTCGTGCGCCCCAATCAATAGCCATAATTGATTATCTCGTACAATTTGATAACTGCAAATGAAACCTGGGCCCCCAGGGTTTCATTATTATCTCACTTCAGCGTGCATAACAAACAGTCGACTTGTAACTCCGTCACATAACTCATGGAAATTCTCGACGCTAATGTATAAGGTACATGAGAGGAAGACGACTTCCGGGTTTGACAATAAGGAGTTATCTTATGCGGGGAAGCTGCGACACCTTCCACGGAGGGGAAGGAAGTTTGAAAGCGTTTCATTAACAGAATGGATCATAGGAGTGGGTGATAATACGATAATCCATTATTAGAAGGGGGTGTATTAATGCCTGACGAAACCGGTCTTTATTTGGGCTGCTTCTCCGCCATGTAGCACAGCGAATCTCTGGAGAGTGCGTTTAAGTGAAGTGGCGAAGGAAAATAATCGTTTCTAAAGACTTCAGATCTACATAACTATACAGGGTGATTTACAACATCTAAAAAAAAAATTTGCAAATTTCCCCACTGTAAGTGCATCAAGTGCTGAAAGCGATTTTTGAAATAATTCAACCACTTTAGAGTTCAGTAGCTTATAAACCATCTACTTCAACTTACATCGAGGAAGTAAATCTTTCAAAACAAACATAATAAGGGATATCTCTTACAGGTTGTTCCAATTTCACTATAAATGTTAACAATAAATAAAATTATTTTCGTTAAAGAACAAATTTTAATTTAGCGGCAGTATAAAACAATCATATTGCAAAATATTTTTTTTCTACAAAACTGTTAAAAGTGGGCTTTTTAATTGTCATTTTTGATGTTAAAAATGTCATTTTTTGACACGCGTGTTAAAAGTAAGTTACTTTTAACATGCGTGTTAAAAGTAAATCAAAGTTTATTTAAATTTTGTTTTGAAAATTAATAAAACGTTTTAACACACACATGAACAACTTTTTATTTTAAATAAGTACAAACCAACATTTTAACTAGTTATTACCATTAACATTTATAGTAAAATTAGAACAATTTGAAATTGTAATTCCCTGCGGAGTCATCATACTCAAGTTGGTTTTACTGTCAACATGTGTGACACTTCTATTTTCTGTAGAAATACTACTGGTAGTACTGGTGGTCTTGCTAGTAGTTGCAGCAGTAGGAAGTATTTGGCACGCAATTTCCTTCTTCTGTTCCAGTGAATTTTCAATGTAGCCTTCAGCTACCGTCGAAGATTTCCATCCTTCATGTCTCTTGATGGTAGTAAGATTTGCACCAGAATCTGCTAACAATGTCGCCGATGAACGACGAAAACAGTGTCCGGTGTAGAGTTGAGGATTTGGTAGATTCAAGAACTCTGCAACGTCGGCAGGCATTCTTCATATATTTAAGAAAAAGTCGTCTATGGTCAGCGTTGGGTGGCCGGAGTGCCATATACTTTCTAAAAAAGTTTAAATATAATTCACCAACAACACTGAAAGTCCGAGGCACTCGTTTTAGAATCTGGTATGGTTACAACAACCGAAGTGCCCAAATATTCGATATTGTCGATGGTCATCTGACACAATTCCTCCCGGCGACACGCCCCGAAGACACCTACTATTGCTGCGACTTTCATCATCAGATACTTTTCGTCTTCTGCTTCTGTGAGAAATTTGTCGATATGCGTCTTCGTCAAAACTTTTGACTTTTTTGCTTGATATTCTTCACCCTTCAGTTTTAAAAAAGCAATAAGTTTATAATGTTTGCTTATATCTTGATCTCGCTTTATTTTTAACATAGTTTTGATCATGGAATAATTTGACCACAGCGTTGACGATTTCCATATCTTGGCTTTTTCCTCAAAATATGCCAGTAAAACACTTTCGTTACATTTCCCAGGGACCTTTTTAATGTTGCACCATTTCAAAAAGCGCCTATAAGCGATTTCGTACTGTTCCTTTGATTTCGCCGGCAATAATTTCAATGTTGCTCGACTGGCGGCTTCTTCGATTTCAGCAGGGATGGATTCGTTACGCTCATTATCGAGATTATTTATTATACTTATAATATTACTAGAAAATACTGTTAATATTTTTGCGTTTTTTCCGTAACTAACAACAGCACTGGTTGCTACGAAAATTTTGGTTCATAAACATTGCGATCTGTGTGGTATTTTTTGATTTCTTATTTTTATTGAGTTTAAAGTTCTTCCGATTGTTTTGTAGAAAAAATAGTGTATGATATACGTGTTAAAAGTGATTTTATTTTGTTCGTGAAGTTAAAAAACTCGCTACGCTCGTTTTTTAATCATCTTCACTCACAAAATAAAATCTTACTTTTAACACGTATATCATAAATAGCTATTTTTCTCAATATAAATCCAATAGAAAAGATGAAAGCAACATTTTCAAATTTTACAGGTCGCGAAATTACAAGTACCTCTAAACAACTTACCGAAAATGGGTTTTTAGAGCTTTGCTCACGACACAGAATAAAGTTTGAAATAATAATAAGTGTTCATTCAAAATGACTGCCGTTACCAGCTGGACATTTACCGTCCAAAAATCTCGTAGCCAGAGAATTTGATTTACGATTTGATGCTAACAATAGCAGGTACCTAATGGAAAGGTAGCAAAATTACAGTTGGATATAATTTGCTCGTGATAATCCTGTATCAAATTATTTCTAATCAACAAATAACAGTGCAATGCAGCTTGCATGGTTATATTTTGATGAATACAAATTCAGTACTGACATTGACAAAACGGAAATCGATACACGGAGTGAAATTGTACGTAACATATTATATGTTCAAGGCGACGGTACCAGGGTCGCCACAGAAGTTAAAAAAATATTTTTTTATGCCCTGTCTACCGTAGGGAGCATTTTTTAGTGACCGAAACATGATTCTGACGGGCGTGTTGAAATTGATGAAACCGCAAATGTAAAATTGTTGTTACATTTATTTCATGTCGCGATATATTAGACAGTGGCTTCGCGTACGTGCATGTAATGAATTGTTATTTTAAATCAATTGTGTCAGTGTGCATAACGGGTCATTACCTGTAATACACGAAAATGTAGTTTAAGATTGATGTACTTTGATTTTCATGTTTGGTATTCGTGACGTTACACATCACGGAATTTAAATTACAGTGAATTTTAGGGTACGTCAAGTTGTTTTTTGTAAATTTAAAGTTGTATATATGATTGATGATACATGTTGATAAAACAAAGAGATACCAACAGCAAAGTCCACCCAAACATTCCGAATTTTCTAATTTATTACAATGTTGACGCGAATCGAAATATGACAGATAGGAAATGTTTTACTGTATACACAATATTATTAATGCCTAATATAAAATAAGTCCAAAATATGAGATTTAATTTCAAATGTGTAGCAGTATAAATAAATTGCCGTTCTGGGATTTTACACTGATGAGTTATCATCTGCACAGAGTTCAAGCCCTTTCTGAAACTGATTTTCCAGTCAGACTGCAGTATTGTCAATGGTTAAGTCAAAAAAATGCAGAAGTTCGACAATATGCTTCTTTCATTTTGTTCACAGACAAAGCTTCATTTACCAGAAGCGGTGTTTTCAATGGTCACAATGAATATTTTTGAGCTGACGAAAATCTATACATTATTTATGAATCGCGAGCCCAGCAGCAGTTTTCAGTCAGCGTGTGGGCAAGAATTATCGAAAATTGTTTGGTTGGACCTTTTATATTGCCGAAAAGATTATGATGTACGAACATAACTGGTTTTTTTGCAAGAAAATTTACTTATCCTTCTAGAAGTTGTCCCTCTTAATGATCTCTGTCGTTTCTGGTTTATGCAAGACGAGGCACCTGCTCATTTTATACGCAATGTAAAAGACTATTTAAATCTTATGTTCATGGGAACTTGGATTGGTTGGGGCGTAGTTACTCCTTGGCCACTCCGACCACCCGACTTAAATCCGTGCGATTTCTACATTTGGGGGCATCTAAAGCAACTGGTGTATGCACAGGGTAAACAAGTAAAATAAAAAAAAACAATTTGCTATACCTAGGTTTATTAATTATTGTATCTTGTATGTGAAAAACTAATGTTACAAATAGTGTTCTTCACTCTAAGTTCTATTTTTTCTTGCTGAATTTTGACACAAAATTTAAGACTAATATTTACAGGTGCCAACTATTTTTTATGTAAGTTTCTGAAGGTCATTTCTCAGGAGAAAAAGGTCTAATTACCAATTTGTCAAAAAATCAGTGGTGTACAATTTTTATTTGCTAAAAATGAGTATTTAACGGCACGAATGCCACTAATTCTATTATATTACAAGAGAAATCTTTGGACCTTTTATTTTGGACGAACATAACTGAATTTTTTGCAAGAAAATTTACCTATCCTTCTAGAAGCTATGCCTCTTAATGATCGCTGTCGTTTCTGGTTTATGCAAGACGAGGCACCTGCTCATGTTATACACAATGTAAAAGACTATTTAAATCTTATGTTTATGGGAAGTTGGATTGGTTGGGGCGTGCTTACTCCTTGGCAACCCCGATCACCTGACTTAAATCCGTGGGATTTCTACATTTAGGGTCATCTAAAGCAACTGGTGTATGCACAGGGTAAACAAATAAAATAAAAATAAACAATTTGCTATACCTTATTAATTGTATCTTGTATGTGAAAAACTAATGTTACAAATAGTGTTCATCACTCTAAGTTATATTTTTTCTTGCTGAATTTTGACACAAAATTTAAGACTAATATCTACAGACGCCAACTATTTTTTATGTAAGTTTCTGAAGATCATTTGTCAAGAGAAAAAGGTCTAATTTCCAATTCGTCAAAAAATCAGTGGTGTACAATTTTTGTTTGCTAGAAATGAATATTTAACGGCACGAATGCCACTGATCGTATTATATTACAAGAGAAATCAATACACGTAAAAGTAGTTCTTCATTATACACTGTTCCGTACGAATTCTCATCTTAAAATCTCGATCGGTTTTGGAAATGAAGACTAGTATTTAAGACAGAAAATTTTAAACAACCTATATCTTAAAAACAGACATTTCCGGACCCATGTTATATACTTTTTTTACTTAATAAAATATTTTTCAACTTGCCTCTAACCATTATTAATTTTTCCGTGCAGTAGTGAACCAACTCGTTTTATTTTAAACATGTTCGTCCACGTCACGCTGCAAGTTGTTTGCGAATGCAAATTTTAGTAAATAGACGTCTGTAGCAAATGTGCATAAAACGTTGTAACAAGTAGATTTCCTTTGATGTACTGCCACAGTCCTACACAGAAGGGGATACTAACAAACGTCGGAAATGTTTCAAAACGTTTATTAAGTTTGTAAAAGTTTTCAACCCAAACATTTGCAATTTTGGGTTGGGCTGATACGTCGATCTTTTAGAACATCGTTGTTTTAAAAAGTTTTAGTTTTAAAAACTATTCTCTTATCATACACTTATGTTCAGAAAAACTTAAGTAGAATGAAAATTACGGTAATTACATGGAAAGCTAGATAAACTGATACAATTGGTTGACACAAATGTTTTAGATATTTTTCAGAACTTTTTAGTAGCGTGACTAAAGATATTTTTAGTATCAAACTATTACTACTTTCTGATCCTAAGCTTTTATGGATCAGTACTGAAGATGCCGATAGTGAAATGCGGCGAAACCTGTGGCAGCATTGGATATAACCGATTTCATTTTCAAAAATGCCGTTATCCCACGTGTACTATCTAGAACTGCAAAACATTTTATCTACAACTACTTTAAATTGAGAAAAATTCAAAATCAGATCCAGTTTGTAAGTTTCGATTCAAAATCAAGGCATTGTTATGGTAACCTGTTAAACTTCCTGCCAAACTTGTTATAAACAAAATTTTCGTTTTTATCTTTTCTTGTGAAAATAGTGGTGTTGATTGAAATAATGAGTGAGTTTCACTTTTACAAGATAAATCAAGAACCAAGTACGAATAATTTTATAAACGATTCACTGATTGGTGTGCACCTAAGAATATATAATATGAAGCAAAAGAAAAGATGTTATTAGCATTTCTTGAAGAATTATCCAAAAAGTACAGATTATCTAGTCTTTGGGTGTTCTATTCTATGTTGCAGTCTACAATCTATATGCGGCAAAATGTTGATATCAGTAGATTCAACAATTTAATTGCTTTTCTAAAAAAGCTATCAGTGGGATACAAACCAAAAAAATCAATATTAACGAAAGAGGAAGTTTTGACACAAAATTCTTGCTAACAAAGGTAAGAACATGAAAATGATTGCTATTTGAAATTCATAAATGCATAATTTAAGGTTGTCTTTAAGCCCAATACCGTGTGTGAAGGCGATATTGACACGTCTCTTGAAAACACTAAAAAAAACGCCACAAAAGTTCTTGGAGGAAAGATTTCCATCATTGAAGCTACTTCAAGTGCTTACAAAGAAAATGTAAGCATTGTTAATACAAATACAGACCAGTTACATTCATCTGGTATTAATCTTACACTGCAAAAAAATAATTACACGTTTTTACACAAAAGAACACAATACTGTGCTAATCGAGCTCCACACAGAATTCTGTATATTTTTACACATTTCTCTGTATTTAGCAGTGTGTTAAAGGCTTAACACAATCCACTGTGTTAATATAACAAATATTATGTGTAACTTTTACACATTTCTGTGTTATACGGTCAGTGGTCGCGCGGTTTAAGGCGTCAGTACTTGAATCGAGGTGACTAGATCGGAGTTGGTTTGAGCCTAGCTGCCGGCAGACCGTATATAAGCATATTCAATAATAAAAGACTAATAATGTTCTAGTAAATCATAAACAATGAAACAACAAACAAAGATGTATTTAGGCACTAGATAATAGGAGTTTACGAAAATTAACTGGTAGTGATCTGAACATATAATTTTCTTTCTCTAAAGTTACAAAAAAGTTAGATGACGTGTGTTGGATCAGCTGATATACTGCAGCTGCGCAGTTGTGGTCAACCAGTCAGGAGTAGGGATATAGAACATAATTAATTTGTGTGCGTGTTAAGTTTACACAAAATGGTGTACTTTTAACTGGTAAATATTACACAAATTCAGTATATTTTATTATAATACTAGTAATTTTAACACATTTTGTGTAAAATTTAGAAAAAAACCATAGTGTGTAAAACTATTAACACGGAATTTTTACACATCCTAAATTACACACAGGAAAATCTTGCTTACACAGCAACTTTTTTTACAGTGTACAAATTGCCAAAGTTGTATTGTTAATATTTATAACAATAAATTCAATTTAATTTAAGTTAAATTATATATTAATTGTCAAATTAATAAAACTGTTGGTTCTTAATAAAAATAACCATTAAGCAGTAATCTCTTTTTATTAATATTTCACTAGTGGAGTAATATGTCACATTACCTCACTAGTGGTGTAATGACCTTCATTATCCAACTTAAACAGTGCCAAATAAATGCTGTAATGAGGATATTTCAAAGCAGTTATAGATAAAGAAAATTTCCTTATTTCAGGAAGTATTATTTATTTTCCAGAAAGCCAGTGAAATTGGGGCGATTACTCCATTACAAAAACATAATTTGTTTTTATGTATCTTCCATCCCCGGGGTGTATCAATTTGCTGAATTAAAATGTGGCGTATAAATGCCCAGCGGGGATCGTACCGCGTTAGGGATGAAAGACGTCAATTTAATTCGTTTCATTCGATGAGGGCACGCCATTCGTAAATATTATTATTAAAGGTGTACACATACCGGCAAAAAATGCATTAGGATATCGTGAAAACTTGTACAGTTAAAGTTATCTACGAGTCAAAAACCGCGCCCTTTTCTAGCACGCTAGATTATTTATTACCGCGAAGATAGGTCAACACGTCTCTGTTCCATGTAACAATGGAATACAATGCCAGTTAGTTTTAATTATAATGGAATGGTCGTTCTTGGTAATCACTCTAATAAATCTTTATTTATACACTGATAAAATGTTAGTAGATGGTAGTAAAATTTTAGATAGCACTCAATTGATTCAAAAGTTATGTCTGTACTTTTCTGGACAATTTTAAAAGACAATAAAAAAATTATTTCGGAATTCTAGTTCGATGTTTAAAAAATGGGGCAAAACCCTCTTTTCCCTCGGAACATCGCCGCCTATGACAATTAATCATCGTCCGATATTGCTAGATATGTCAACTACCGTGTGGTCGTTTTTTTGCAGCGTTGTCAAGTGTAGAAACGACTAAAATAAACATTTTTATTAATAGTAATAATGCCTAAGTACACACTGCCAAAATACATTTTCACTCCTTGCAGAATCGACATAATGGTCCATAAACTCGGGTATAACATATCCGACACAAAATGCTTTATTTAATCACTATAAAGCGTTTAAAATAAGTCACTAACTATTCTAAAATAACATAACCTAAAATACTGCATTGCTAGTTGTATACTCTCCAAACCTCAAAGAACATGGCAAAGCTTATATTCTAAGGGTATAAGAAACATTTTTACAGAACACTGTAAACATCTTGGGATGTTATAGTTTAAAATATTACAAATTATTTTATGCAAACATCGTCGATTACTGTTAATATTGTTGCAATTATTAGTATTAACAGAATTTAATTCACCAACAACACAAGAACTTTAAAAATTTATCGCCGTGGAGTGCACCTTGTATTAGTGGCCTACAGATGTCGTCTGCATTCTGCAGATGTCAAAAAATATTGCATACGGTTATAGTACTCTGATTAGTTTGAAATAATTTTTCAGTACTTACTTTTCGTAAATTTAATTTTTCGCGTATTTTTTGTGTATTAGCAAACATGTATTCAAATTTTTTGATAGATTAACGGCATTAATTCTTATTTTTCCCTATCCCTTCTTAAAATATTTGTCATAGTTAATCCTATATATACAGGGTGTTAAAAAAAAGTGTAAAATATTTAAGGAGGTAATAGTATGAACTAAAATAAACAGAAAAGTCTCAATAAACATGGGTCCGCAACGTTGTGTATTTTCTTATAATAGTTGGTTGATGTTTAGTGACATAAACAGTACGTATTTGATAGTTGTTCTCTGTGCACAAGTTTTCTCTCGCTATGGCTGGTTACTCTAACGCAGAATTAACAGACATGCATTTCATGTATGGTCGTGCTAATGGGAACGCCACCGAAGCGCGACGTCTTTATGTTGACGCTTATCCAAATCGTCAGATTCCTTCACAACGCATGTTTGGAAGAATTCACCAAAGATTGCGTGATACCGGTTCCTTGAGCAAACAGTGCTATTCATCCGGAAGACCAAGGTCGGTATCCACTCCTAGAGCAGAAGAGGGGAGGTAGGAATTAGTGGTCCTCTTGTTTGGAGAATCCTTCACGAGCAACTGCTTTATCCATACCATGTGCAACGAGTACAGGCGTTAAATCCAATAAATGATCATCAAGCACGTTTGGTTTTTTGCCGCTGGTTTCTACGTCATGATGCTGAAGACCCTTGTTTTCTTGCAAACATTTTTTTTACTGATGAGGCCGGGTTCACAAGAAATGGAATGTTTAATTTTCACAATACGCATATTTGGACCGACGAAAATCGTCATGCTCTAATAGAATCTGGACATCAGGCACGTTTTTCATTAAACATTTGGATGGATATTGTAGGTGACAGGTTTCTAGGTCCTGTTGTTTTACCAAACCGATTAACAGGCGCTGCTTACCTCAACTTTCTGCAGAACACACTGCATGAATTTTTGGGAAGACATTCCTTTGAATCAGAGGCAACAAATGTGGTTCCAGCATGATGGTGCTCCAACTCATTTTTCCATGGCCGTTAGAGAGCATTTACACCAAACTTTTCCACATAGATGGGTAGGAAAGGCCGGACCTGTTTTATGGCCTTCAAGATCGCCTGATCTGAACCCTCTAGATTTTCTTGTTTGGGGATATTTGAAGACATTAGTGTATGGTAAATAGCCTAGAAGAGCTGCAGCTACGGATTAATCAAAAGTGTCAAGAAATCCAAACCGAAAGAGTTCGAATATCGTTGAGACGAAGATGTCGTGCCGGCTTGGAAATAGACGGAGGGCACTTTGAACATCTTCTGTAACTTTGTTTTTTGTTTGTTAAAAGCTTCCTTTGTCGGTTTATTCCTAATAAAATAAAATGTTTGAAAAACGAATAGTGGTCCATATCTCCGCAACCGTTACTTTGCGGACCCATGTTTATTAAGACTTTTCTGCTTATTTTGGTTCATACTATTACCTCCTGAAATATTTTACACTCTTTTTTTAACACCCTGTAGATCTCTATTAATATTGACAAATTCAGGTACAATTCGATTATACCAAATACCACATTTCGTACGAGCTGTTTAAGAAAACATCGGATATATTTAGGCATCGGAATCCGTTCGACCGTATAATTCGGCATTTTAGCAATGTTTTGTGTAGATGAACATTTAATTAATTTACGGAGATAATTCGTTTAAATAACAAATTAAATTGCGATTGCTGCAAGCTTTTGTAACCAATTTGATGCCCTAGTAAATATAAATCACTGAATAAATATTCAAAATCATTACAAAATTCAAATATTCCCCTACTGTTACGTAGACCACGCACATTGTACACGAAATTTAATTTAAACCAATAATTACTCGATGTGGCGTGCAATGGACATGGTTGTTTTTAAATCGAAATCGGATCGCCGGTCACATGAATTTTATAAAGCTATGGCATTAGTATAACTTCAGGCAAAAATTACAAAACATCGGGTTCGATGCAACGGTGGCAAATTTACACGTTTTACATAAACTCATTAAAAAAATAGTTATTTTTGTATCTTGAATGCAAAATGGTAGTTTGGGTTTAAGAATGGAAGTTATTTATTTATCAAAAATCCATTCGAGAACGCAAAAGTTTCGGGTTCGAGATATAAACAGTAATTTTTCGAAAACTAATAAAATAAGACAATTGTCATATATTTGAAATCGTTTGAACCATGTTTGAATCATGTAGGTTTTGGAGCGATGACTATCATAACGATAGCAACCTAATAAAAGATAAAAATGTGTTGCTTGAAAGAGCAGTCAGAATTATACAGGATGTCCGGAAATTATGCGTCACGACTTCAGGAGGTGATTCCTCACAAAAAATTAGGGTCACAAAGTCCTATAACAAATATTTACTTAAAATTTGTAAATCGGGGGTTTTTGAGGACGAGAAATTCAAATATGTTTCTAATTTTGACGTCACTAGTAGAGGGCACCACTTGTGGCATATCATGTTTCTTTTAAATGACAGAGCTTTTTTGCATCTTAATGTATCCATCTGACTATCGAAACAATCGATTCTCCTACCTATTTTATTTGAAAAAGGTATACCTTGCTGAAGTCGGTAGGTGTAACCATTTTTCAGTGCACCGAGTAAAAACTGTTTTGGTTTCAGGTAAAGTGCCTTTTCTGCTGAAAATGCAGCAAAATATTACTTGAAAAAGTTGTTCACAATAGTAAATTATGGAGACATGCAGAATTTCAAGAAGATCGACGAAGTTTGATGAAACCATTTTTCAACAAAGATTTTATCAAAGCAGGCCGATTTTTTAAAAATATTGCAACTTTTTAAAGTAACATTTTGCTGTATTTTTAGTAGAAAAGGCACTTTAACTAAAACCAAAACAGTTTCTACTCGGTGCACTGAATATTTCAAATAAGATTATTTCGAAAACTGTTACTCCTAACGACTTCAATAAGGTATACCTTTTTCAGATATAACAGGTAGGAGAATCGATTGTTTCAATAGTCAGATGGATACACTAAGCAGCAAAAAAGTTCTGTCATTTGAAAGAAACATGATGGACCATAAGTGGCGCCCTCTACTAGTGACGTCAAAATTAGAAACATATTTGAATTTCTCGTCCGCAAAAACCCCCGATTTACAAATTTTATATAAATATTTGGATTTCTTAAGAAGTTATTTACGAATATCGAAAATAAAATTTTAACTTTAACACCCTGTATCACCGTTAATATTGAGTTTTCGAAAAATTGTTATAGGACTTCGTGACCCTAATTTCTTGCGAGGAATCATCTCCTGAAGTTTTGACGCATAATTTCCGGACACCCTGTATATGGTAATTCATGTGTTTAATTCAAAATGAGCTCGGAAAGCGAAATCGAGCATTTACCACGGGAAGTATTGGAAGCGGCACAAAGTCCTGTTTCACAATTAATCCTCAACCAACAAAATAATTAGTATTACTTGATTATGATTTATTATGACAAATTTTGGAAATGGCCATCTACAGCCAAAATACATGCTTCAGATCATCTCGAAATTGGAGCTCTAACACGTGCAAAACTTGCAGGAGTAGCTCTTATCACATCACAACCAGCTATCATTTATTGACGTAAGTGTTCCTCAGAATCAATGTGAATCTTGTAAATTAATCTTGAGATGTCCCCAAACGAAACAATCAGTAGATTTCATATCGGGTGGTCTAGGTTGACCTGGTCAGAGTGGGACAGAATTCCAAAAAGCTGGACAGAACCTCATAAAGTTGTCTAACGGCTTTGAAATTTTCTACTCGGGGGTTTTCGGGGTCGCTGATAACGAATCCGAAATCAATTTTGGGAAAAAAAAATGGCGGATCCAATATGGCGAGCGAGTATATTATAAAATTCTTATTTTTCTGTGAAATTGTGTATCTGGGGGTTTTGTATTGCGCTAAGTACGAATAAGATGTTTGTTTTTAAATAAACAAAATATTTGTATCGTAATTGCATCGGTATTGTATAAGAATTAGAATGATTCGGGCGAGGAACAAGGTGAACATGAAAATTTGAAATTTTTTTTTTTTATTTGTACACTACATCTACATTGGATTAATCTAGTCATATTACTATCATTAGATTCACTATCGGTATGTATAGTGAACACGTCAGTGTCGTCCTCAAAATACCACGTTGAAATTTGCACGGCTTCAGAAGAAAAAATCATATCTCCGTTCGCGCAAAAATGCACAAATACATCGACCACGCTTTTTTTTCGTTAGGATATAAGTAATTCAATAAAAAATGTTCAAAAAACGAACGAGGACGAGCGATAAAGTTATGTCTTCCTGAATGTTTACGTTTACGTTTGCGTTTTCCCAAAAAAGACGCCCTCAATTCAAGACGAATAACTTTTTTCATAATAACAATTTCGCAATTATGTAAATTTTATTCCATTCTACATACCTTCACGAAGAGAAACCATTTTACATGTTTCCAATTGCAATATTTTTCACGATTATATTGTGGTTTTCCTGTAGCGTATGGCGCGCGTCAAATTCGGTAGTTCGATGAGACTCGTGTAACGGTCATATTCGAATTGATCCTGCAGGGACAAAAAAATATACCTGCGCCTTGAAACCAGTTGTTTGGAGATACCCCCACTTCACATCCCGCAACAAAAGAAACCCGAAATAAACCACTGATTTTTGAGGTTTTGGCCAGCTTTTTGGGATTCTGTCCCACTGTGATGGTGGAGAGAGCCCCTCGTGTCACTATTCTTTGTCTTAGGGCATAGGGAACATCGTCAAGTAGTTCAGGTAAAACGTTTTTTTCTGTTGGAAGAATTAGTTAAAGTTTTTGGTAAAAAGTAAGGCCCAACAAGCAAATTTCCAATAATAGTCACCCATACATTCAAAGAAAACTGATGTAATTTAAGCATTGTTAATACAAATACAGACCAGCTGAATTCATCTGGTATTAATCTTACGAATTGCCAAAGTTGTGATGTTAATATTTCAAACAGGCTCTTATAAAGCAGTTGCAGATAAAAGAATAATACATTCTCAGTTCTGTGTCCTACAAAAGTTGCAAAACACCACGATATATCGTTTTAATGACAAGTAGGCTTTGCACATATTTTTGATTACACGCAAAGAAGGTGCCAAGATATTTTTGCATCATTAGAAAATTTCCGACAGTCCTTTTAATACAAAGTGACGCTCAAAATATGAAACTTTATAATTACGGGTTACCGATCGTAAAGTTTACCAGGACACAATTTTATGCTTTGTGAACTTCTTACGCTGCGCGGCTTTATTCTTCGGTAATAAAGGTACCTGCGGCGTTATGAAACGGTAATTAAAATTTTCCACATAAAAGTTCTCTTTGCGAATCAGTCCGCGTAAATTTTCACAGTAATTTGTTAGTAGAGAAACTCGGCGTTGCTTTTGCGCTATTAAAGTCGCGCATCTTTCCTTTACACCGAATATTGGTTCACTGAAATATAATACGCGTAGTTTTACGTAAATAGGGGTATAATAATGAACAACAGTATGCAGGCCAGGCAATATAGAGTTGTAAAATAAATTTTCTAAAGGAAATTCTTTAATATTATTCCGGGAAAATGTTGCAGGACTGAAGCTGCTGTAATATAATACTTATTACTTTAATTTTTCAGATATAAGCCAGCAGGAAGATATAAAATTAAATATAATTTTTCCAAATAAGTTTAAATCTACGTGTGAAAGGTATACCTGTTGCAAATCGATAAACTCATCAGTTTTCGAGAAACAGACGATTTAAGTTTATGAGATTCTCGGGAATTAAATTAGAAAATTAAGGAGTCTTAAAATATCAAAACTGAATTAACAATAAGACGAACACTACAACAACTGAAAATTTTATTATGCATATCTTACTTACAAATTATTAATCATAAAAGAATCTCGAAGTGACCACCAGCGACTTGAATGTACCTTCTTAACCTCCTATTTAAATTGTGTCTGACTTTGAAGAAAGTTCTATGTTACTTGATAATATAACATATTTTTTAATCTTTTCCCACAGTTGTTCTTGACTATTAATAATGTCTTTGTAAACTAAAGATTTAATATAGCCCCAGAAGTAAAAATCTTGCGGATTTAATTCAGCGCTACGTACAGGCCGAGGAACCTCGCTGCCGCGTCCAATCCAACGGTGCAAAAGATATTCTTTTACTCGTCGGGGGTAATGTGCAGGTGAACCGTCATGTAAAAACCAGACGCTCTGCCGTAAATTTAAGGGAATATCTTAAGAAGCAGTGACAAGTCATTAATTGCAAATGTACTTCTCTTGGCAGATGAGGATTTTCTAGTTCCCAGGAATGACTATTTCTCCAATTAAAAATACCTCGTCGGGTAAATGTAGTTTCGTCCGTAAATAATATTTTATTATAAAATGTTGGGTCATCATCTTGTTGTTGGGTCTTGTGGCGCTAAATGTTGAACTGGAGTAAAATGATAAGGATACAATTTTTCTTTGTGGAGTATTCTGCTAACTTAAGATTGACTGATGTCAGTAGCTGCCAAAATTTGACGTGTGCTTGAATGTGTGTTTTCAGCAATTCGCACTAAAACATCATCTTCTTGGTACGCTGGTAATAATTTCGGCCTTCCAACGTCTATTTTCGGGCGAAATAATACTGTTTCACTTAATCTGTCGTACAATCTCTTAAAGAGTCTATGATCGGGTTGTACGTTATCTCGATATAATTCCAAGTACCTCGCTGCTGCACGGCGACCACACAAATTTTCTTGGACATATACACATCATCATGTTTATTTCAATATTCGTAAAAGTATTATGACGGAGCATTTTAAATATAAAAAATAACAATAAAAGAACACTACTGCCTAATCTATGAATGGAGAGGCATTGACAGAAACAATATGGTATTGTAGTGACAGCTACATTACACAGAATACTTCCACGCCTGCTACTTTAGAAAATAGTACATTATACCATAAGGGAGAGAAATGCGTTATTTTGGCAGAGGTGCAATTTGAAGCCCGAGAGCTACAATGCACCGAGGACAAAATATCATCTCTCCCGAATGGTATATATTATTTTTTCCACGGTCTCATTAACTTAAAAACACATATTTTGTCATTATGAAGTAAGTAGCACCAGAATTATTATGTTTGGATTTGAACATTTATTTAGTAGTCGTTGAGTTATTGTCATAACTACAAAATAAACAAACAAAAAGAATTGTCAAATTAAGGTGCTAGTTTGGTTTAGTTTAAAGTTTGTTTAGTGCACAATGAATAATTGTGAGTCGGAAGAGATTGTGGAGGCTGCAAATATTGCAATAAGTAATTTGCTGCCTACGAAGTCAAGATCTTTATACGATATAGCCTACAATCGGTTCAATAAGTGGTGCGCTGAGAAAAATGTTCAAGTATACAGCGAGAATGTTTTGTTGGCATACTTCAGTGAAAATGCAATGAATTACAAGTCTTCCACATTATGGGCGCAATATTCTATGGTTAAGTCATGCTTGATAATTTACGACAACAGAGATATAAGCAAATTCCCCAAGGTGATCGCATTTTTGAAAAGAACCGGTGACGGACATCAAGCGAAAAAATCGAAAATATTGACAAAGGGTGACATCGACCGTTTTCTATCAAGTGCAGATGACGAAGAATTCTTAATGATTAAGGTAAGATTACTTTTGTTGTTAGGTATTTCAATTATTAAGTATTTTGATATTTTATAGGTTGGATTAATTCTGGGGATTGTCGGAGCTTGTCGAACTGATGAACTAGTCAATTTAACTGTAGATGATATTGAGGATGTAGGCTCTTCCTTGATTGTAAAAATTCCAAACACTAAGACAAAGATTCCACGAACCTTTCTGGTTACCGATGTGGGAAATATGCTTGAATTGTTTCGAAAATACCTGTCCCTTCGTCCTCCCCACGTCAAGCATAAGCGCCTTTTTTGTACAAAGCAGGAAAATATAGTTCGCAGCCAGTTGGCAAGAATACCATGGGAAAAATTCCGAGTGTAGTAGCTTCGTATTTAAAATTACCTGTTGCTGCATGTTATACTGGTCACTGCTTACGAAGATCTTCAGCGACATTACTGACAGATGCTGGTGTGGATATCACGACAATAAAGCGTCATGCTGGTTGGAAATCAACGACAGTCGCTGAGGGTTATGTCGAGAACTCCATTGAAAATAAGACCAAAATTGCTAATCAGGTTTTAGTAGGTACCACTACTAGCGCAATCACAAAAACTGTAAATGTAAGCGAAAGTAATATTCCTTCTAATATTAATTTTGAAAATTGTACAAATGTAACATTTAATTTAAATGTCAATAAATAATTTCAATGTTATCTTTTTTTTGCATGAAAAACGTTCTCCATAATGTAAACTCCCTTGGGAGCATTATACTCCCTTGGGAATAATCGACTACTTCTGTTTTAATTTTGATGTCATAGAAACTGATTTCTACTCCCGACCGTGGAAAAAATAATTTTCTAATTCCCACCGATTCTCAAAAACTTAAATCGTCTGTTTCTCGAAAATAGTTGGCTTTATCGATGTATAACAAAAACATTTTTGCTATTTAGAATTGAAGGTAGTTCAATAATTTCTTATTAAAGAATTCAAAAGTGTAAAATACAAAGAGTGAGACCTATGTTTACATCGACGGTACAGTAAATAGCGCCCCCTAGTCGTGACCTCAACACTGTTTGCGTATTCGCAATTGTCACCTCAAAAAACATAAGATTAGAACTTTTCAAAATAATCTGTCCATACGTTCTTAAAATATAGCAAAAAATCGAAAACATTTCTTCAACTTTAACACCCTATAGAATGAAAATAAGCAACAATTGAATGAGGCATGTTGGACCCAATCGCTTTATTTTGACGTTAACAATCTGCCCTTAAGCTATTAGACATTTTTTTAGAGTAGGCACTGTTTTAGGAAAAAATGTTGCCTAACCCATCAGAAAACAGTTCCATCCTCCCCATTTGTGTTCATTATGCCATGTCAACAACGCTTGCCAAAATCTCCGCTAAAATGTAAATTCGATCAATTCCGACAAGTTTATTTGGACATGTGTAAACCTCCAACCTGCGACCTCCCAAACAATCGAACGCCGCCACAGCCGATGTAATCCCGGTATTTTTACTTTTTCATCGACAGTCGGATTTTTATTCGGAATTTACGGTTTAATTCCCGACACGGCCAATCTGATTCCGCTTGCAGATTAAAACCGTAATTGAATCTTGACGGTTTTGCAAGCCGTAAAAACAAGTATTTATCGCCAGTATTTCGTCCCGTTTTATGTACCAGACATGTGTGTATCACTTGACCGCTCCGATTGCCGTTTTACGGCGCCCTTTAAGGCCGTTGCGACCGTTCCGCGCGGCTGTTAGATTTGCGGCTGTACTCTTTGCGATTGCCAACATTGTTGGTGGTTATGTCTTGTGTTTTCCGGTCTTTCTTGGGAAGAGCTGTTAGTCGAACAATGTAGAGCAGCCTGACCGTTTATACACACAACGACAAAAATCTTAGACCCCTATATAAAATGATTCGATTTTCTTAACGTGATAAGAAATTACATATTTTTTTAGGTATTAATAATATTGTGTGAAACTAACTACTCAGTGGACAAAAGCCCCAACCTGCGTTGAATTACACCCACAATATCTACCCATATATTCCTTATTATTAGCTTTTGTAACATTGTTTTACTGTTCAGAAAGATATTCTAAGCTAATATAAATCGAATCTCCTACAATTCCTATCAATGAAGTCATATGTATGTTCTCTGATACCAAACATCTAGGTATGCTAATGAACAATTCCACAGACAAAGCTCTATTCAATTATCTAAAGAAAATAATCTACTAACCTGCTAATCAAACACTCTATAAATATCTAACTTCACTTTTTGGCAGTGGGAACACGACAAATTCAACCACAATAGATGAGATCTGACCTATTTCTGCATTTTTAGGAATGCTTCTTCAGGTGGTCTCCTTTAAGTTGAATCAAATATCCTAGTATAAAAATTATTATAAAAATTTAAATTATTGATGCTTAAATAACTATAGGATGGATCACTGGTTCATCTTAGGGATTTACTGATCTGTCCCATAAGGACAGGATCAGGACAAGTAAGGATATACGTGAGCAGCCTACAGAAGTAATAGTATTGTTTTAGAGTGTCTCATATATCCTGGCATATATGATCTTAGATGTCTCTAGTAATGCTTTTTGGTAGTTTAGTGATGAGAAGATGAATATATACTCGCGTCAAGAATTCAGACGACTTACGTCATACGAACAAATGAATAAATGATTATATTTTCATCAAAATATTTAAGAAACTGCAACTGATAGTAATAAAATTATACACTACACTAAAAGTTTGCATTATATATTGCACTAAATTGCAAATAATAATTGTTTTTAACGCGACCAATTATCGAAAATTACGTTGACAATAAAAACAAATGTGTAACGTCAGCCGTGACGTAAGACGTCTGAATTCTTGACCCGAGTATACATACATTAAAAGTCTAGGACCCCTGTATATAAAATGATTCAATTAAACCTAGTGGGTTTTCTTAATGTGGTAAAAAAGTACATGTACTTAAGGAACAAGAAAGACAATAAAAAACTGCAGACCATTAACCTTTACTTTATTACCAATATTTTTACAAATCTGGTCTGTTTGGCAGTGTTCAGTCAATTGTTCCTTTGAATTTTTGTACATTATAATGCTAGGACATGAAATTTCTGCGTTTATCCGAGCAAGAATGACTGCTTTACATGATGCAGGACATTCTAATCATCTGATAACCAACATATTGGGCATTTCCACATCATCTGTTGTACGAATAGTACACAAATATGAAGAATTTGATAGAGTGGAAAACAAACCACGTAGTGGACTTCCTCGAGTATCCAATGAAAGGGAGGATCGGTATTTAGTCCAATAGTGCCCGTAGACACCGCACATCTTCAGCTCGCAGGGCCTACTTTTAAGGTACGTTTGGCCGTGTTATATGCACAGATTAAACAAGAATAGATTGCCAACTCTATCCTTGTTGAAGACGAAACAGAGTGCTTACTGCGCCAGCTAGCATTTCTGCACAGACCTTTTCTGAAGTAGGCAATATAGATATAGTGTTGTTTATGGGTGTATATCCGTATTAAATAATATTTTATTATTATTTAAAATGTTTGGTACTCGTCGATGAGGGAATCTGTCCATGCAGACTCTAACATTTTTGCGGTCGTTACCTTGACAAAATCCATAAACCAAAAGCATGTCTATGTGTTTGAAATATGTATACGTATCCATGATGAAATATTGAAAAATGAGGAACAAACACAACAACAACAAATAAAGTGAGATCAAAAGTAACTAAGTAATTGAGCGAGAAGAATAAACCGAGAGACTAATTTCAGTAGCTGATTAGATTTGACATACAACTGATACTTAAAATATCAGAGCCAACTTCTGGCCCTTCGTTATTTGTTGCAGAACAAATGCTGATATTGTTGACATACGAAACATATTTTTCTGCCTAAACTACTCATCTCTTCAAAATTGTGAAAGTATAAAAAAAGTTTCTAAATAGAGTCAACTACTAAAAGAAAAAAGCTGAGAGTAATTTTACAGGGGGTTAAAAAAATATGTGATTATATTTGCATGGTACATGATTTTTCTTATATTTCTAATGACTGCAAAAGATTTTAAATAATGTCGGTTAGACTTATAACTGCGTAGCCCAAAAATGGTTAAAATCGAGCAAGTCGTTTTCGAGATATTCGGAATAACCAAAAATTTTTCGCGCACTTTGGCGCTCTCTAGCGGCTAAATGTAGCAATTTTGGAAATCAGTAAATTCGGCTAAATCGGCTTATTTTGAACCCAGGAGTTTGTGGTCTTCCGTTGTACACGTCTTTTCCGGACACCCTGTGTATAATTATGCATATCACCATATCTATTTCACAACTACCTCATCTATTCTATAATGACTACATTAATTACATGAGACACTACCATTTTAAATTAAGTTAAATATCGACAATGACAAAAAGTGACATCCTGTCAATGAATTAAATATGACAATACCTACTTTAAAAATGTTCACCTTTTATGTAAAAGTTTTTATATATTTTTAGGTACATATTAATAATATTGTGTGAAACTAACTACTCAGTGGACAAAAGCCCCAACCTGCGTTGAATTACATCTACAATATCTACCCATTTATTCCTTATTATTAGCTTAAAATACCTTTCTAAAACAGTAAAAATTTTTTACAAAAGCTAATACAACAACTAGGGCTAAAATTGAATTCTCCCTCTATACCATCCATTTATACTTGTCCATAAAAGAATTTTGTTGTACCCCATGAGTATTTGGGATCCGGACAATAAATTTAGGAACAACCTGTTTAGACCGAATATTATGATTTCATAAGTGAGGATGAAGTTTGTTTTTAGTTAGCTTGAAGTGTGCATAGGGTAGGTATTGGCATCCTTCTTGGGTGCGCCAATGGGTTTATGATACAGTTTATGTAATCCAAAATGTTATTTTCAGATACATTCAGATCGAGTTGAGGGATCGATCTAAGTATCAATTCCACGATCAGTCGCAATATGATACTCCACAATATCCTATCAACTTGGACACGAGTTTAGATATGTTTACTTATACTGAATAAGGATTAGAAATTAATTTTCCCTTAAAAAGTTATATATTATTTACGTAGATCTGTAGATGGAATAATTTCTAAAGAAATATGAGACAGTTTTGGAAAATTAAATGTATATTAAGTGAACTCGTGGGTCATTTAATGTATTTTTCGTTCCTTAGATATCTGGGTATTTAAGGATGTTTTTGGGTACTCTTTGGTATTTCTGAGTATTTAACGATATGTTTAGGTACTTAAGGATATTATTGGGTAATAGTTATAGGTATTCTTTGGGCATTTGGAGGTAATTCGTGATTTTTGGGTATTATTGAGGTATTTGCTTATTTGATGAGGTATTTACGGGTAATATTTTTAAAAAATGGTATTACATTGTACAAATTTCAAGCAGTGGTTTGCCCCTCTGTTCACACTTTTGACTTTGAGTGTACGTGTACAAATTTCCACTGTCGTGCATTGTACAGTATGCGCCAAAAGTATGGAATAAATTCAATAAAAACGAAACAATTATTTTTTGGGAATAATCCTCGAACAGGTCGATTTTTAATTTAAAAAATACATATTTTAGCGTAAAATGCGATTTTCAAATGTCATTTGTTTTCGAGTAATGACGTCATCGATTTTTTTTTAAATGGCAACACCATATTTTTTTCCTTGATTCTGAAAGATCGTTTAATTCTCTATCAGACAGTACTAAAATTTTGCCCTCTTACATAGGAAAGTTTTCGAGTAAATGACGATTGAATGTTAGAAAACGTAAATCAATTAAAATAAAGCAAAAACGTTATTAATTCTAGTTTTTCGATTTCCACAGTTCTTTTATGGATCACGTAGGTGAAAATCTTTGCAAAGTGTCATTGTCACACCGACTTTTTAATAAGTATTGTAAGCGACATAGAATTTATGATTCAATTTAAAGTATTATGGCACATTTAACTGTTACTCAAAGAATTGAAATTTTAATTCTTATCGGACGACTAATGAAAAATATCCAGATCGCCCTATCAGCCAATCAACAGTCAGTAAATTTAGAGAAACTGGCAATGTTGTAAATATTCCAAAACCTGGACGTCCAAGCATTAATGAAAATCAGAAACAGAACATTTTGATAAGTATGGTGGATAATCCTCATAATTCTTCACGATTGGTTGCATTAAACAATGACACTAGTCAGAGCACAGTGCTACGTATCCTGAGAAAGGAAAAATATCATCCCTACAAAATTCAACTTGTGCAGGAACTCAATGAAGATGATCCCGATCGCCGCTTACACTTTTGCGAAATTCTAATGGATTTATGTCAAGGAAATAGAAATTTACACCGGCAAATACTTTTTTCAGATGAGGCCACATTTTGTCTGAATGGTACAGTACACTTGCAGATATTGGAGTCGGGAAAATTCTCATTGGATGGCAGAGGCACATACCCAACACCCTCAGAAATTAAATGTGTGGGCTGGAATAGTTGACGACAGAATAGTAGGGCCTTTCTTCTTTGAAGGAACCCTTACAGGACAAAAATATTTAGAGTTCCTAGAAAATGACCTTGTTCCAGCCCTTGCAGTAATTTTTCCTAACGATAATGACCCTGACATTCCTGACGATACCATATGGTTTCAGCAAGACGGTGCACCTCCGCACTATGCGCGCCCTGTACGAGATTTTTTGGACAACTGTTTTCCTGAGAGGTGGATCGGCAGACGCGGACCGATAGAATGGCCTGCAAGATCGCCAGATCTTACACCTCTTGACTATTTTTTATGGGGATACTTGAAGTCAAAAGTGTAAACCACGTAATTTAGAACTTCAAAATCGCATTCGGGACGAAATACGCAGAGTTACCCCAGAAATCATTCATAATGTGCAAGAAGAATTTCTTCACAGACTTGCGAATTGTCAAGAAGTTGGTGGATGGCAATTCGAACATTTAATTTAAGTATAAAATTTAATCAATTGTATTTTATTTTACATACTTCAGAATTGTTACTTTTTTATGGATAAAATTTACGTTTTCTAACATTCAATCGTCATTTAATCGAAAACTTTCCTATGTAAGAGGGCAAAATTTTAGTACTGTCTGATAGAGAATTAAACGATCTTTCAGAATCAAGGAAAAAAAATATGGTGTTGCCATTTAAAAAAAAATCGATGACGTCATTACTCGAAATCAAATGACATTTGAAAATCGCATTTTACGCTAAAATATATATTTTTTAAATTAAAAATCGACCTGTTCGAGGATTTTTCCCAAAAAATAATTGTTTCGTTTTTATTGAATTTATTCCATACTTTTGGCGCATACTGTATAACACCATCACTTACAAATCAATAGACATATAAAGCGAAGCCATTCAGAACTTAGGAACTGTTTTAGAGTCCAAGGAATTCAACGTAGCCTTTAATCGAAAACCTCTACCTATTTACTTTTATGACACCGACGAAACGACTGCAATAAAATTGCTAGATATAAAGACACTCTGTATACGCGCAGCCGGGCTCATTCCGGACCGATCCGGAGTCCAACTTTCCCGGGACGACTTTTCAACGTCCCATTTAATTGAAGTATTGTTGAAAGTTCGTCTCGCTGAAGAACTTTTAGTTTTATAACTCGGTCTAAATAAGTTGTCTGAACGTTTCCAATCCGGAAAATTACCTCCTGAAAGACACGCCGTCCCGACTGAAATAACGAAAATGTAAATTGGGCCGAATGAGTTTGCATTGCAAGGAATATTGTTAGATCTCTCCACCGCGAGAAGACCTGTTAAAAATTTCATGAGACGCTTGTTATAGTTCGGAATTAGTTCTGGCTAGTTTACGGGTAAGATTTAAATATTCTGAATAGGGGAATTAATGGGATATTAGCAAGTTTTGAGTTATGTGCGAGGAATGAGATTTTAAGGCGATGTAGTTTTTTTGTAAGAGGAATGTATACATTTATTCTATTAGTAGGTACTACACGGACAAAAAGCTATACTATCAAGATTAATATATTTATTTCAATGTTAGCTTAGTTTCATTATTCCTCAAGTACAGTAATACTTTACTGAACGGTTAACTTATTTTTATATAATAATGTATTCTTCATTTATAGTGGTAAGACCCGTAGTGTAAAGATAATATACAGTGCTTTCGAAAAGTAACGAATAAATTTAGTATTTTTGAAATTGAGAAGTTTTTTGTTTTTTAAAAAGGCAATTTTTGACGTACGATCCATATTTGTGACGTCATCCTTGTTCGAGATATGACGTCATCGAAAATTTTTTTAAATAGCAACCCCCAATTTTGACTATGCCATTTGAAAGAGCGTGTCATTCTACATACATACATCCGTCATGAAAAATTATGGTGTTACATAACAAAAACTTCAAGAAAATAATGTTTGAAGATTTTAAAATTTAATTTTCATACGATATTATACTTAAATAAACTCAAAAATATCTAATTCAAAGTTGAATTTCAGGTACGAATACGATTTTACTGTGATGTAGATCGAAAAGTCATAACGCGCCTGCATGATACTAAAAAATAAAGATGCTATATTCGTTCACAAAAAACTGGAAATTTAAATACCTGCACATTTTCTGCTAAAAAATATCCTCAGTTCGAATTCTAAATTCCATATAATAAAAACTCTTATTTTTAATGGACAACGGAAGTTATTTTCATAAAAAAATTCACGTAAAAGTTGTTTTTCAAATTTGTTTCAAGATGGACGCTGAAAAGCAATTGGAATTAAGTGAATAAACATGGCGCTAAAATAATAAAATAGTTTGGTCACTTCAGAAGCATTTAAAATACTTTAATGTTTTGTAAAAGCGAAACATAAGAGCATTTGGTTTGGTAGAAAATCGTTTGCTGCTGTTAACTACCTTTAAGAAACAGTTTTGCTTTATTGTCGCGCAAAAATATTTTAATACAACATTATAAAACAAATGCTGTAATTATACAGCTAAACAGTTTTCTGAAAGTGCTGCATAAATGGCGTAAGAACTTTCTTAAAATAATTTAAATAACTTCTATAAAATACTTTTATTTTTGCTGTAAGAATCTTCTCAAATATTTCTCTACACAATTGATTTGTAACGCTTTATAGTCGTGTAGATTGCTACTATAGGCATTATATAGTAAAATAATCTCCTGAAACAAAAATACTGTATAAGTGCAGACACAAAAACGTTCTGAAAATAGTTTAAATAATTTCTATAAAACGTTTTTCTTGATGGGATTACAATATTTTCACAGGTACTTTAAACAGCAAAATAACGGTTGTTAAGAAAAAGTCTCAAATGGAACAATAATACGATGAAATTGCTGTCATGTAACCGCTACATATCTTTTATATGAATTTATGGTCTTAAAATTTTGAATTATATGACTAGTGTGCTATTTTAGAGTGTATCTACACTTGGAGTGTACCTACAAGTAAACCCAAGTAATTCTTGTTGGACCCGAATTGACAGTTGTGACGGATGCCTAGCAATAATATCAACACACGCGGTTTTCATGTACGCCATATTTAGAGGAAGTGAGAGGATGTCTGTTGCCGGGAAAATCAAAAAGCTTAACAAGAAAACTTATAATGATTTCCTTAAATAGTGTTCCTTTAAAAATATGAAACACTACATTGAAAATATGCTCCTAGCAAATATTTTGCAAAAATGTGAGTACTGTAAGCCGTCCTCTTTGCGATCGTATTATTCCATGTTAAAGGCAACGGTATTTTTACATCGCAACATCGACATAGCAAATATTCAAGATTAATAAGAACTGAAAACAAAAATTATAGTCTATTGTAGTTGAATTTTCGAGTTCCCACAATTTCAAAAGTGAACTTAGGTATTTTTTTTTATTAAACCAGATTAGTAAATTTAGCTAGATTAATTTTTATTTTAGATAATTATTGAATAGAGCTTTGTCTATGGAATGGTTTATTAGTATACCTAGATGTTTGGTGTCAGAGATCATACATATGACTTTATTGATAGAAATTGTAAGAGAATTAATTTATATCAGCTTAAAATACCTTTCTAATACAGGGATAAAACTGAAGGTATTCAAACTTTTAATAAATAAATATTTATCTGCTACTTATAGTATCGCATTTTGTTGGTAGAAATTGAATTGTCGTGCCTTATTTATTTCTCTGTTTTTTGCAACAGCCATTTCATTTCGAATAAAACTTCCGGCTTTCTTTTATTAACCGTTTTGCTGCTCCTATAATGACTAATTGGCAGCGTACTAACAAAACGATTTGCCGGAAAAACAATGGCCTTAAACACAATGCTACACGGAAAGGTGGCAGCCAGCCAAGTCAATATTAACCCTCGGAAAACCAAGTCCTCAGCCGTGGCTGACTTTTGCTTACGTCAGATTCCGAGCCAAACAACAGATTGCAGTGAATGGACGGACAAATAATAAATTTGTATCAAATTTATTTGCAATTCATTCAGATCAATATTTAAATTAATTTAAGAATTGTATTATATTATTACGGAATAATTCAAATAAAGAGTTAAATAATCAGTTTGACAATTTGGTAGACTGTGACGCTGATTTGCAACAGAGTTTAGTATGTAACATTAGTTGAAAATAAATTTATAAGCAGAATAGAGAAAAATTATTAACAATTATTTTCCAACGACTACTTGATCCTTCCACCGGCAATGTGATTTTTAGGTAGTATTTTTTTTTGAGACTCTAGGAGATTTTTAACAGGAAAAAAAATTGGGTATGTTTCTGGAAAAATATACTTGTTGACGTCATTAGTCGTTTCTGTCAAATCCCAAAGATAATACTTTGGATTTACAATGGAGCTTACGTCATCCCATTTAACACCACGTGTCTCAAATTTTATTTAATTTTTTTTATCCTCACAGTAAGCACATATTATCGAGTTTGAGACACCCTGTACGTTGTAATTTTCTTCTGTTCTATTTGCAATATATTTTTTCCATGTCTTTAGCTTTACTTGTTCCATGATTTCTGCGTTCTACCATACAGTCTTTTTCTGTTGATCATTTAAAATTTATCCTGTACAAACATGGCACCTCTATAAGGTCCAGATGAGTTTTTATATTTCAGTTTATTAGCGCTTCGTCACCGTGGAAGGGCGCAACATTCCACGTAACAGAATCAAGTAACAAAGAAATCCGTCATCCGACACTTTAGACACAACGCTGATGTTCTTAACTTTAAAAAATCGAATTTGCCAGGACAAAGTACACTCGACGAATAAAACTCATAAGAGCAGAGCGGAATGAGAATACTTTTTATTGGAGGCGTCCCTGACGATATTAATTTCTCCCGTCTGGTCCAATTTCAAAGATTTTCTATCTATATTATCGCGTTTCCGCGTCACAAATTGTTTGAGAGCGTCGGCGGAGACGACGCGGCACTTCCCCGCGTCAAACTAGCAAACAAAGTTTGGTCGGGAGCGCGCAACTTTTTTTATTAAAACCGAAGAGGACGCTACACCTTTTACCGTCTAGTTTGCGGGCGCGGATTTGGGAAATTGATAAAACGCGGTTGTCTCGAACTTCCGGCGGAGCTCTTACGCGCAACTTTCTGCATAACCGGAGGAATATTAAATATTTTCCGTCGGCCTGGATATCCCGTTTAAAATAAATCGCTTTTAATAAAATTTTTAGAACGGGGTTATACAATTTCGAGGCTTAGTAGTTTCGTTGCGTGGAAATAAAGTGCTTTGCTTCTAGGGAACTTATCACAAACTTATTTAGAAAGAGTAAGACCGAATTGATATTCTGACACATATATCAGAATACTTACGAATTAAACATCACAGGGCGATTTACAACTTGTAGAAAAAATTTAAATAAAATTTGGGATACGTCGTATTAAATATGATGAGATATAACTCGCGACAAGAATTCAGACGACTTACGTCATACGAACAAATGAATAATTTACTAAATTTTCATCAAAATATTTAAGCAACTGCAACTGATAGTAATAAAACTATATACTACACTAAAAGTTTGTATTATATATTGCACTAAATTCCAAAAAATTATTGTTTTCAACGCGACCAAATATCGAAAATTACATTGACAATAAAAACAAATGTGTAACGTCAGCTGTCACGTAAGACGTCTGAATTCTTGACGCGAGTATAAGAACGATCTGTTAAACCAAGGCAAAATCAATTACCCGTGAAACGTCTAAAGTCTAAATGTCATATTTTTAATTATTGATCTGACAGGAGTACCCTGCAGCGTCAAATGAAATATTACTAACAAATGTTTCAAAAGCTTTATTCAAATATTCAACAAGCTTAATTTTTTAAATGAATGTTAAAGGTACAGTTGGTATTGTTTGAAATATTAATAATTCGGTTTTTTAAATTGGAGGAAAAGTTGTTAAAATTAATACTGCTAACATTCTCAGAAGTCAATGAGGTTGCACTTCCATTAATCGCACTCCCAATAATGTTTGAAACATTCTCATTTCCAATACTCTCTTCAACGTAACCAGCGCCACAGCTGCCGGGTCAAGTTTCGTTTAAGGGAAATCATTTATAAAAAAAAAACAAATAACAAATAGCATTCAGAGGCCTCTCTGAACACAGAAACATAAAAATTTTCCCGCGGAAATGCGTCATTTCCATTATAAGGGAAATATTGTGGACTTTAGAAAAAGGAAAATCAGTTACATAAAAAATATTTTTTGCTGTGAATTATAGACATTTTTCTTAACACAGAAACGCCAAAATTTTCCCGCGAAAATGCGTCATTTTCATTACCTATATGGAAAAAATGTAGAAAAGCGGAAAAATGTAGCCAATTTTTATTATTGAATTCTAAACGTATTTCTGAACACAAAAATCCAAATTTGGTAAAAAAAATATGACAGAGGAAGTGTAGCTGAAGGTCTCTGGATATTCGGAATGATAGCCGATAACTCAGAAGAGTTAAGAATGGTAATTTGTTCCGAAAATAAAAGGGATGCACGTTAATTCTCCTTTTGGAACAACATGTAGAGAAAGGGTCTATTATTCATTCGGATATGTGGAAAGCGTATGAGAGATTCACTGAATATGGCATTAGACTGTTAACCATAGTGTTAAATTCGTTGCTGAAGACGGTACTCATACCCAACGGATCGAGTAGTCGTAGTCGGCTGCAAAAAAATATTTAAAAGATCAACATATTCCACCGGACGAATTTGCCGACCGACTCTGTGAGTACTTGTGGAGACGCCATTATAAGAAAAGCAGTCTAGATCCGATGGATGAACTCAATTATATAAAATTAGAATATGGAGATTTTTTAAATTAATAATTTCAACATAAAAATCATGATCCGCCATAAAAGATAACTTTACTTTTAAATACATACAGAATTCTTACAAAGTCACATGATTTTTATTTAACATTTATATTTATTTAACAAACATCTATGTGAATATAATTAATATACGCGACCGGGTGCGCTCAATTTTTTAAAAATGCTACAAATCCACTTACTTTTTATAACTTGAATAACATTCGTTTATTCACAAAACTCAAAAAACATTAATACTAATACTAATTAACCGTCGATTATTCACAAAACCCTAAAAAATATGAATATGTAGTTGATTTTCCTCAATATTTTCTTTAAAAAAAATTTCCGCAAATAAAATTATATATCATTAAAGCGCAAATTAGTAGTCAAATCAAATTATCTAATTATCATTCCTATAACAGACTTTCCTTATTCTAAAGTCGAAGGAAAATGGAAATTTTTACATTTTTACATCAAATCAAAGCCGCAATTTTATTAATTTTGTATTCCTAGAGCAGCATGTCAACATTTAAAAAATACATTTTTGAGGCAATTTTCAGTTAAAATATAATATAAGAAAAATTCTAGTTTTCCCGAAAACAAAACATTTCCGCGGAAAAAGAAAATTGGTTATATACTAGTAATCTTGTGTAGAACCTTCCTATAGAACAATTCTTTTGTAACTGATTTCCCTCGAACGAAAGTTGTGCCCAGCTGCCGATTTCCATCCTACTTGTCATTGGATTTGATCTATTGTCATGCCACTATTCACCATAATGGTAGTGGACGTACGTTAAAACGTATGTCCAGTGTATTTCTCAGGATCGTCCAATTTAAGATAACATGCAATTTGCAAGAGACATGATCCAAATGTATTAATGCCAATCACTCGATTGGTCCTTATCATACCGTAAGAAAACTCGTTATGTACTTACATTTTGGGGTCGCAATGATAATACAGCAAAACGTCGAGCCTTCACTGTCCTAGATGGTCGTATAGTAATAATCAATACGCTTCCTTCTTGCCTGATGTCATGTAAGTGTAAGTCGCACAATTCAATTCAATTCTGAAGGTAAGCAAGCAAAACTTTTTCATCTGTATCTGTTACCTTTTGTTCTTCCATTTGATGAATTTGTATTATTTTTATAAGCGTTTTCCGATTTTTGCGGTATTAAGCGCGATTCTGCTTTACTGTCGTGATAAGAATTAATCTTATCATGACAACAAAAGGTATACCAAGAATTATCAACAATTTTATGAAATATTTCGAAATATTACTTTTTGATTTTCTTTTTTTCCACACCAAGCATATGATAACGGAACGACAACATGGTTTTTTCAAAGGGCGGTCTACTATTACGAATCTGTTTTGTGTGACTGAATTTATTGCTGATTCTATTGATAGTGGGTTTCAGACTGATATAATTTACACTGATTTCACTAAAGCGTTCGACAGAGTTGACCACGTTTTATTGCAAAATAAATTAAAGTCATTTGGATTTTCTGATCTACTTATTCATTTAATTAGAAACTATTTAACTAATAGAATCCAGCATGTTCTGTATCGTGGTTTTAAGTCTGTTGAAGTGATTGCGTCCTCAGGAGTCCCTCAAGGTTCGGTTTTGGGCCCATTATTATTTATTTTATTTATAAACGATATTGTTAGTAATCTGAATGTAGATTGTTTGCTTTATGCCGATGACCTATTAAATATTTAGCAGAATTTCCAATATTAATGACTGTCTGTTGCTTCAGCAGAATTTGGATTCCATTTGTGAGTGGTGTAGAGTAAACAATTTATTTTTAAATCCTGAAAAATGTAAAAGTGTGTCATTTACTACAAAGCAGCATGTTATTGAATTTAATTATAAGATTAATAATCATTTCTTAGAGAGAACACAAACTTTTAGAGATCCAGGAGTATTATTTGATTGTAAATTATCGTTTAATGACGACATATTGGATATTACTTCTAAAGCATGTAAAACACTTGGATTTATTATTAGGAACACGTCCGCGTTTAAATCGGCTGATACTTTGAAACTTCTTTTTTCAACTTTAATTAGGTCAAAATTGGAATATGCCTCTGTTGTTTGGTGTCCAAATTATGTAACATATATTGACAGTTTAGAATGGGTTCAGCGTCGTTTTTTAAAATTCGTCTCTTTTAGAACTGACGGAATTTATCCTCAAACTGGCATTTCCCAGGATGAGCTTTTACGGAAGTTTTCTGTTAAGTCTTTGGAGGACAGACGTAGCATTTTTTATTTAGTATTTTTATTTAAATTATTAAATAACATAACTGATTGTGGTGATTTATTAAATAGACTTTATATTCATGTTCCCAGGGCGGTTTCAAGACACGCTGGTACTTTTTACTTGCCGACGCCAAGAACTAATATTAGAAGTTTTTCCCCATTGAATTTTATGTGCAATACTTATAACAACTTAAAGTCATCGGTTGATATATTTCATTGTTCTTTTGCAAGCTTGAAACAAGCAGCACTATGATCCTGCTTTTTTTAATATGATGCTATTTTTAGTGTTAACTACTATTATTATAATTTTCTGTATCTTAATTTAAGAATTTAAGTTTGTTTTGGTTTCTGTTTTTTGTATCTGTTTAGTATTTCTCTTTCTTCTTTCTTACAAATTGTTTGTTATTTTTAATGTATATGTTCTTTGTATATCTTTTTTTTGTATGTGTTTCCCATTCTGTAATTGTGCATTCGCCTGTTGTGTGGTGTAAAGTAAATAAAATAAAATAAAATACTAATGTCACATCACAAATTCAATGATTTTACATTATTAGTTTTTCTTTCCATTTTTTGTTGGTATTAATACTAGTATTTATAATTTCAAAATGTACTAATAAAAAAAAATTGCTAAAGCATTCGTGGATAATTGGTCTTTAAGTGCTCAAAATAGAGCAATATAATATCCACTTATACTTTAATATATTACACTACACTTTTTTCACTATTTGTTATTCCTTGTTCTCAGCTATAATTTCCAAAGTTGATTGTTAAAAAGGTTAAGGTAAATAAGCCTATTTGTTAAAACTACCTTAGGCCACTGAAATTTTACTATGTAAAATATACGACTAAAGTAAATATGCCAAATAAAATTGCATACCTATCAGCTTCAAAACTTTACTAACGAAAATTCAGAACTAAAAGTAAATATACCATCATGTAATAATATTCAGATTAAAGGTGTAATAAAATTGCCCATTATCAATACATGAACTACTTTGTATAGTGCAGGATCCAACTGAAATTCCGTAACTTTTGTCAGATATACATAATACGATTTTAAAATTATGTCCGAATATTTTTATAATCTAAAAACATATATTGCAATTGTATCACGGACAAATCATTAAAAATAAACACGTGTTGTTGTTCGCTGTATGTAAATCGCCAAATACTTTTAATCGGTATGTAAACCAATTTAGGGGATTACTGCCAACTGAAACCTGCGTTTTCATCGAGACGCATTAAAAACGAACCAGTAAAATGACATAAACTTTAATCCCTCCGATATAAAATACGGGGGTGCATCGAATATAAAATGGAATTTGTTTTTATTAAATTTATTGTCACAGTAAAGAAAAAGTTAATATGTTACAGCTAATATTCCTAGGACATTGATAATGTACGAGATAATTATTTTATGGCAATCGAAAGCACGTTGCTTGGTAACAGCAGTGGAGGACTGCTTGAGAAATTTGTCATAAAATTGAGGAATTTTTCAATGTCAGAGGGATTATTAGGTCAAACATATATTTCACATATTTCAGTTATTAAAATTTAACGAGGCAGTAGATTAGCTATTTTTTATAATGAGAACATCTTTTATTACCACGCATGGTATTTATGATCTTGTTGTGGTGTTCTTAGTTGTTGCTTAAGTATGGTTTTATGAAATTTGGAAGATTTGGCTACTTAGGTAATTCGATACACTTTTCAATGAAAATATTTTCAACGCTATACGACTTCCTGTTATACCAGAAGTAGGTAGGTACCAACTTTTCCATTTTAAATGAAACGTCCTGTAATTTCTGCATTTTTGAATTCTATAGTAAACTTTAGTGTTACTTTATAATTATATAACATTTCTCATTTGGCATATACTCGTATTATCAAATATATCATAGCTAACTTTAAAAATTCATGAAACAATGAAAGAGGCAATCTTTATTTTTAGGTCAAGCACGTTTGAATTTCCTCAAGTTTGTCAATTAATTTTGAGGACCCTGTACATGACAGGCTAAATATGAATACATCAAAACGAAGCATAACATTTAATAAAAATAAAGATCACCTTTTTTATAGTTTCTAAAATATGAATTTTTAAAGTTAGCCATGCCATTTTACAAAAAGAAATCGAAATACCTCCAAAACAGTTCATTTTAGATGATAAATGTCATATAAAGTGACACTAAAATTCACTATAGAATTCAAAAATGCAAAAATATACAGGGCGTTCCATTTAAAATAACAAAATTGGTACCTACTACCGGATATACCACTCCTCCGGTATAACCGGAAGTGGTATAGCGTTGAAAAATGAAAATATTTTCATTGAAAAGTTTGTACTGAATTACCCAAGGAATCAAATTTTCAGAAAAAAATGTTTACGCTATCTGCCAAACCTACTAGTTGCATGAATAACCCTGTACATTCTTTACTCGCGTACATCTACTATGTGGAATGATGACGAGGAACGGGGAGTGGAGAGAAACGAGATTTCTTTTTTCATAGAAAAAAACCACCGAATAATCGATTGTCCGATTATTCGGATGGTTGGTTCGAATGAACAGATTTACACTCAGATTATTGAATAATCGGTTATTTGAAGAATCGAATAACCGATTTTCCGGTTTTGTAAAAATCCGAATTGTCCGAAACCGATTAACTGAACTATCCAATACAGTACTTCTTCTGTAAAAGTTTGCACGAAACGTCCCACATAGTCAGTTATCAAAAATAAAATTTAAATTTCCGACCAATAAAAGGCTTCGGATACATTTAGCGGCAGGTTATTCCAAGCAGTTTCATAACTGGGTGAACTGATCATTATTAAACTAAGTAACTGGGAGAAATAAACTTGACAGAAGTGTCAATCATACGAATTTCTGATTAACCTACCAGTTACCTTTAACAGGCTAGTGTTAGCTGGATGTTATCAAGCTCTACGCTTTTATTCTCATTTAACTCATATTTTCGTTCACAGCAAAACTTCATAAATATTCCTCACGTGCATTTGTGACTATTTGTGGTATTTTTTGGATTTTTTCCTCAAATTACCGCATTGATAGATTGAAAATTCGCACTGCCACCAAGTGACATTTTGAAATTTATTTGAAACATGCTGCCAAACTAAAACAATCTTGGTGTCATAGTGATTGAAAATATCCCTGCTAATGTCAGTTAAACGTTTAAATAATTGCGTGACATTTAAAAAAGTTCTATCCCCCCCCCCTTGTTTTACTCGTCCTTGGACGAACTGTGCTTATTTGTTATTATTTTCAAAAACGCATAAACAGTTATGGCATTATATAGAAAACGAAACATTTTGCGATATATGTTTATATATAATTTCGTTTTCTTTTGGAGTCTAGAAACGCAGTTAAATTTATGGCACTACTTTTAAAATCACCTTGTATATCAGTATAGATACTCGCTTTACCTAACGAACGTTAAAATAAAACTTCCAGTTTATATTTGATTCACACTCGTACATACAGAAAGTGGATACGTGTTGGCCTCAATATATTACTAATTTAGTTAACAATCGGGATTCTCCCGTGGTAAATAAAATGATATATATAAAATTAAAATCGTAGCGATATATCAATGCATAATAGTGCATTAAAAAACGATACCTCTTTTTTGCATGTGCAAAATGGACGGCAGGCATATTCGATAAGGTCTCATCGGTTGAAAGTTACTGATTTATATGTTTGTGGTGACTATAAATTTATTACGGCGTGGACAGGGACATTCGACCGTGCGCATATCAAAATATTGTTCAGTAAATTCAGGTGCATTTAATAAACTGCTCCACAAAAGTTAAGGAAGTTCACAAATATCGTGATTTCTTTTAAGGGTTGACTTTTTTTGTTTTTCAAATGGTTCTAGATAATAAATAAAACGTTTACTTTCTTATCTGACTGTTTTTTTGCTCATCATTGAGTGACTTATTCAGTTTTCAGCTAGTTTTTATCTTTGGTCTTCTTAAGAATTTTGGATCAGTCGTTGTTTAGTTTATATAGTCAACTCTTATTCAAGACCTAAAATTTTGTTTTGTAATAATACCTAGCGTAAACTGAGTGCAACTGAAGCCGATATAGAGAAACAGGAAATGTCATTGAAACACCGAGGAGTGAACGTCCAAGATCTACTACCCCTGCACGAGACGGTTTCTAACAGTATCGTTAAAAATTTTTTTCAAAAACTGTTCGAATTGAAGACCTTCATCACTTTTGGTAACTTTTGATTAAAATTTTTATAGAGAGACACATGACATTATTACGTTTCTTATTATGGTTGCAATTGAAATTACATAATTTGTTCTTGTTTACAATTAAACAAACAAAAATGTTTCATATTTCGTCTCCTACTGTAATTTTGTTAACTTGTCTTACTTGAAAAGATGAAAACAATAATTTTAAAAACATTATTAAATTTTAATACTCTGTATAACATAAGGTTTTCAATTTGTTTATCTGAAGAAGTCTATTTACTTCCACGATTTTTATCGGGCCATAAAACCACTGACGTCTGCAGCATTAAGGCAACAAACCGCAAAATTAATTATAAAATCGTGTACTTACAACTAACAGTCGCAGCAGTGCTCCTTACCTGCAACAAAACAATGTAACGTTAATATTTGAAAATAACGGCAACAAATGAAGTTATGTGTTGCCCTTAGTGATGCTCTAAACATATATTTGAAGAGATAAAACAACAGGGTCTGAGTTACAGAAACATATAATAGAAATATTTTTAAATAATGCGCTGAATCACCCTGTATACCTTTGTACAATTTTGAAAAACAAAATATTTACATATGATTTTTTATATATATATGTACAAATAAAATGCTTTAAAAGCATAATTGTGCAATGTACACATCTATTATATTTAGCATCAGTAAATATTATTTTCTTGGGTGATCACTAGATTGATGTAGACTCTCGCGCATTCTTGTCCATCCGTCGGTTATGACACAGGTGAACATCAGCTAACAGCTAGCCATAAGCTCGAAGTCGATAAATATCTTATGGCACTGTTATTTACAAGTCACTGTGGCTGTTTGCTATAAGTTTTTGAGGATGTAGGGAACAGCCCAGTATTTGCAGAGTGCACAAATTAAATATCACTAATTGGAAAAACGTAATTTATTCTAGCTAAACAACAATAATATTTTGTAATTTTAAGGTTCTCTTTTCTTTAAATTAAAGTTATAAATTGCTAATTTAATTTATATGAGTAATCAAGTGGCTGTTTAAATTGATTTGTCCAATAGAATAATTTGTTAAAAAAATAAAATATCACGATTTAAGTACAATATATTTTTTGTTAACAGTATTTAATTTTAATTATTTTAACTAAATAAAGTGGTCAGAAACCAAATATTTTATTAATTTGAATAAATATTCCAATCAAAGAGAATCATGTATAATTGTCCGAATCAAAGATGTATTTAAAAATCGACAAAAATATTCAATTGGCTGAAACTTGTATGTCATTGTGCATATATGACAATGGCAATAATTTGGTTAATGGAATCAACATTTTTTTATTTGATCAACTAGTTGTAATAATAATAATAATAACACGTTGATTTCCAAGCTAAAATATCCAATTACAGGAAACAAAGAAAAATAAGAAATATACTTTGACATAAGAAGAATTTAAATATCTAGATATAACAACAATCCGGACACTTTTGCACATTTTGAAAATATAAACCAATTATACATTTATAAATTTAACCAGGTGCTCAGGGAGGCCTAAAAGACAATACAAAAAATACTCCAGAATTTTAGCTCGATATTTAAAAAATGGGGCAAAACCCTTTTTTCCTACGGAAAGTCGGCGCCTATGATATGAATCGACTGAGATGACTTAGATTCATAGATAAAGCTTACATCTGTCAACAATGTCAACTATTATGCGGTCGTCTTTTTGTAGCGTTTCTAAATGTAGAAACGACAAAAATTAACATTCTTATTAGTAATAATACCTGATAGTTAGGTAACAGTTAATCTAGTTAGCTCCAGTATTTTGCATTCGTTTTCATTATTTCGTTATAAACTGGTAAAACTATATATTCGCTCATTATAGCCACTCACTACCGATAAAAGACACTTCCCGTAGGTACAATTAGATAAAATGCCTATTTATTATAACAAAATCGAACGAAAGGAATAGATAATAGACAAATTTTAATGTAACCGCGGCAGTCTTGTCCCATAACCTAGAAAACCAAACCGGCAAACTATATTGTGGGAAAGTATCTGAACCCAACAAAATGTCTTTATTTAATAACTATAAAACGTTTAAAAATTAAATAAGGCGTTAAATAAGGATTTAAAATTATATCGAAAACAATTTTTTTTTGGCTTTATAAATAAGTTTGGAATTTTTTTGAAGGGTGATTCCGTTAATTCTTATTTTTCCCTATCTCCTCTTAAAATATTTGTAAGTCATAGTTAACCCTGTATAGCGTCCTCTGGAGTGTATCAATAACTTCCTTCATTGACTTAATCTTGAATGAAAAGGCAATCATTGATGTTTACGCTATCACAAATTTTTAAGTCATCTGCAAATAAAAGATGATGACTTAGTTACAAACGTGCTATCTTCTGATATATTTTCCTTTGCATATTTGCGTTTCTAATATGTTTCAGAGATTAGCAATTCTTAAACTACGAAATGAAAAGAGTACACTTTTTCTATAACAGATAATAAAAATCTACATCAACAGTATTATATGAGACCGCAGATAATGGCGAAACTTTTCCCTTTGTAGACCCATTGAACTGGTTTTATTATCTTTATGTCCTTTATTTTATATTAGGTCGCAAACATATTGTGAACGACACGAATTTAACGCTCCATTGGATCGCGTCATATAAATTACGGTCGGCAGAATAGCGGCCAGGGAATTAAATCAGACTGGAGTTAGGATTATTTAAGATTGATAATCGATGTCGTGTCTTTTTTCAGCATAGTTCTATCCGTCCTTAAAGTCGGTCAGCTGAAAGTGTTGTCGAAGACAGGGCAGTCAACATTTCTTGATTATCAGATTATCGGAATTGATGAAATGTCGCACCCAGCTAACAATTTCCTGTTCTATAAAAATCGTAAGAACGTTTCCAGAGCAAATTTTATAGAGCAATGTTGGTTCTAAGAACATTTTCAAAACGTTCTTACAACACTTATACCATAAAAATGGGCACCGTTCTATAGAACCTTTTAGTTCTTTAAGCGGTTCTGTAAGGTTTGCAGGAAATACTTATAGAATTGTTGAATAAACGTCTTCACAGGTCTTAAAGAATTTTTATAACACAGTTACAAAGCAATCTCATAAAAATTCGATTGCACTTCGTTATACAATTTTTGTGTTGCAAGGTGTTCTATTTAGAGAATTTTAAAATCGCTTAATTGTATCTTCTAAAAACAAAATGTTTCTGTAACGCACATGTTAGAAATAATATGGATGGGCCAATAAGAACCAATAAGATGGACCTAATCAGCCTGCATAGGAGTACTCACATTACGAATTGCTTAGTTGGTTTGTTTATCAGGGAGCAGTACATTTTAATGCGGAAAAAGTTTTATCGTGAAATATGTAGTACATATTGGTAATTTTTTGACGCGCCCTCAGTTAACCTTATATTTCCTATGCTGCTGGAAATTTAATTAAAAAAAAATGCTTTCTATATTGATGAATTTAACAACCAACTGTGTTTATACACAGTCAGAAAATAGGTATATCCATATTATTGTTATCATTTTACCTATTGCATTGTATATATTGTATATATTTTTAATTATGATTTTTTTTTCTTTCCTCACAATATGGCGACAGAAAGAAAGGCATTATCTTGTACTTCCAATGGATTCTCACTAATATGACATTTTTTTGTCGATTGCAATGATTATGGAGCAAATATGCTTGGTAAGCAATTACTATAACAGATCTATGCCACTTAATATCAGCGTTGTCATATTTTATTGTGGTATTTTAATCTTATTTAATAAATCTATTAAAATTCTTTAACTTCAACATCTAGAAGTGAAAATGTTTAAGGTTTGGAATGGTCTAAATTAAATACGTTACCAAATTTCTATAAGAAAATCAATTTCTCTTACCAATCAAATAAATCTTATCTATCGTAATGAAATTTTCTTTCTGCAAGCAGATAATAATTTTTACAAGTCACGACTATGTTATACAAATTTCCCCATTATACTTTGATCAAAATATTTCGTACTTTTACAGGCAGGTCTCGTCAGATGGGGGTATGGGAAACCTACATATATAAAAAATGATAGTTCTATAGAGTTTCTTTATGGTACAAAAAGGCTCTTGTTACTTATTTACTCTATAATGATTTTATAACAACTGATTATTATTCTCTAAAACTGTTTTAAAGAGCTTTTTTTCTTAAGTTCGATAGCAGTTTAACAACGCCTTATATAATAGTTCTATAATTAAGCTATAAGTGACATTTCGGAATAATTTTATAAGAGTTGGTATAATTCTATAAAGCAGTATTTTTCTATAAGCACCGTTGCTTTAAAATTGTGTTATTGTACACACTTATAGAGCTACATTAGCAGTTATGTTATAAACTCCTTTATAAATTATGCTCTAAGAACGTTCTTGCAACAAATTTAAAGGACAATTCACCTATTTTTATCAGTGCAGGCATCAAACCTTAAATCATATTTTGCGCGCAACAGAACCCGAATGAGTCATATTCCTCGGCTATAGAGAATGCATTCAGATTCGTATAAATTTTTCTAAAATAGAAAGTAATGCGGGCGAGTAAAAAATTCAATCTATCACGGCGAATGCAATTTAAATGAAGGAGCGCGAGGGCGCGCTTCTGTTGTCGGCATTTTTGACACAAAAACGAATATTTGAAATATTTCACGCTCGGTGGCGGCGGTGACGGGAATTCTGGTCGAGGCGGGATATGGAAATGCGATAGACTGAAATTGTGCCGAACGCGCCGAAGGATAGAGATTTAAAAAAAAATGTCGGCGTATTCACGTCGAACCGCCGAATCCGAGTGACACCTTCGCGATTAGAGGGATACGCGCTTCAAATTGATTTGTACAGGGCGTTGAAAGTAACTGTAGCAGTATCACAGAAGGAAATCTATTGATATTTACTAAGGGCGCCGAAATAGTGTTTTCCACAAATACATGTAATTTTAGACATTTAAGAACTGAATAATATAGAGTTTAGCATATAACATGAATGTTATCTCAACGCCACCTGCGAATATTCAAAGGTACCGAAGTAAAATCAATAAATAACGTCAGAAAGCGATCTATCCATCAAACTTTTAGGTACTGAAATCTTTCAAAATACGTGTTTTTTAAAATTCAACTATAGATGTAAACATTGTTATAACATAAACTTACATAGTTCTGCATATAAGATTATTCACTTTTGTTTATAAGTATGTGAAAATAATTGTTAAAATGTGGGGTTAGAATAGCTAAATAATATGTGTCATACAAACGCATTTTAAAAGTTATTACATTATTTGAGGAGAGTTTAAATAGTAAAAGTGTATAAACAAAATATCAATAATTTTATTTTTGATATTACTTTTGCTCGTGTTTTATTTTTCAAGATTTCAGTACCTAAAAAACACCACAAATTTGGTCATTTTACGGCGAGAAATACGGCGATCTTAAGTAAATTATGTATTTTCTTTAGCTTGATTGGGTTTTTGCCACGCTTCTGAAAAAAATAAAGATTAATTAAATAAGCCCTTAGCCAAACGGATCAGTCAAGGGTTATTTTTGAAACTAAGTTTGCGTAACCAAAAAATCTCACACTGAAAAAGCAGATAAGTAAGTCAAAATTAACAAAAATCACATCACTATCGCGCACTTCCTTATTTTTGACGTTTCGAAATACTGTTTTCGTTCTCAAAATAGCAAATGTATTAAAAATGTCAAGTTTGACAGTTTTAAATTTGTTTTTATGTCAAACTTGATATAATTTTCAAAAGTTTCCCTTGACTGATCGGTCTGGCGCAAAGGCTTACTTAATTAATCTTTATTTTTTCAGAAGTGTGGCAAAAACCCAATCAAACTAAAGAAAAACTAAAATTATGCCACAAATAAATAGTTTCAGAGAATAAATTATGTATTTACTTATTCACAACGTTATAAGGGTTTTTTTAGAGTTATATTGTATTTATAATTTGACTATTATAAATGTTGAAACGAGAAAAATCGTCGACAGTTACTCAAAGTAATTGAAGATATTCAAATTAATAATACTCGGATCATGATTTGCATCTTTAATGCCAAATGACAAATTTTTTGTTAAAAATACGTAACGATATTGTAAAATTTCATTTCATTTGCACTAAAATGCGGCGGCATTTATTAACGGATATCGGATCTATATGAAAATCAAACAACTTCTTAATGCGGTAAAGAGATTTCGTTTAATTTCAGGACATTATCGTACTTCTGCTACTAAGTTTACTGAACAAACCTTCTAACTCCTTATTAAGAAAAACATAAAAAGTTATGCATACATAAAATTACAGCAATTCTGAAATTGATTAAATAAATAGTAAACTCGCATTTTGAAGCTTGTATTCAAGTTTATATTAAATGAAACCAATTCTATACTACTGAAAACAAATTAACAGCTTCAGCTTTGTTGCTTTACCTATGATGATAATTTAAAACAGAATTGACTCATTAATTCCACAAAGCGTACAAAAAAGCGGTTATGTAGGTGTATTCTGTTTTAATTGGACTTCGAATCGAAATGAGAGAAGAAATAATGGATCTACATGTTTGAAATCAAAAGCCGTTGAAGATCAAAAGATTCTTCTTCTAAGCAACTTCCCAATACGACAAAAAATATCGTTTATTTTTGAGGACATCTCAACTATTTTACTATATCTATAAGTTCATTGAAGAGTCCTTCAACTCTTTATTGAGAAAAAAAAAATACAAAAAAATAGGTATACATTAAATTACTGGGCTTCTTTAATTGATAAATTATTTACCGATAGTAAACTGGCGTTATTGCAGCTGATATTCAATCAATTATTAAATGAAACCAATTCTGCGTCACTGAAAACAAATTAACAGCTTCAACTTTGTTGTTTTACCTTTGATGATAATTTGAAACAAAATCGACTCATTAATTCCACAAAGTATACAAAAAACGCACGTATGTAGGTGTATTATTTTTTAATGGTGTTTCGAATCGAAATGACAGAGGAGATAAAGGATCTACATGTTTGAAATCAAAAGACGTTGAAGATCAAAAGATGCTTCTTCTAAACAACTTTCCAATGCAATAAAAATATATCGTTTAATTTCAGAACATGCTTATTCTTCTGTTTATTGAACAGTTCTTCAACTCTTTATTGAGAATCTCATAGTCATACATAAAATTACTGCAGTTCTGAAATTGATTTACCGATAGTAAACTGGCGTTTTTGCAGTTAATATTCAAGCATTTATTAACTGAAACCAATTCTGTGTTACAGAAAATAAATTAACAACTTCAGCTTTGTTGCTTTTACCTTTGATGATAATTTAGAACAGAATTGACTCATTAATTCCACAAAGCGTGCAAAAATATACTTGCGTAGGTGTAATTTTTTATAATTGTGCTTCGAATCGGAAAGGGCAGAAGAGATAACGGATCTCCATGTTTGAACCCAAAAGCCGTCGAAGATCAAAAGATGCCTCTTCTAAACAACTTTTTAATGCGACGCAACGGGAAAGCGTGGCGGTTTTTTATATATATTTCTAGTTCACCCCCGATCAGAGAGGCGACATCAAAAGCCGAAGCCCCGTCATCTTTGACGGGACACCTCCGCATATCCATCGTACCGTAACCGGCTTACAATACGTCACTGGGCGACAGAGATAACACAGACCTCCGGTTCATTCATCTGGAAAATTCCCTTATCCCTTTATATCAGCCATCAAACGGCTTTATTTTCAAGCCGCCGTCGACCGGTGTTTATTTTCAATACTAGTAACTCTAATGTAAATACATATCGGTCAGACGGAAGAATAACACAAAGGGAAAAAGGGGAAATTGCGCGAAGCTTCGACTCTCGGTAAATATTTGCTGGCCGGCCAGATTTTCCACGGTTTCAACAGATTGCATTCTACTGGAATTTGTAGCAGATGAACAAGTGCATCGTTCCCAATTATTTACAGGGTGTTTGAAGTTCAGTTAGTATTCGCATCGAAAGTTATTACTGTAAAACTGTTAGAAGTTTACTGCAGGTTAAATGTAACACGATTGTACTTTGACGAATTCTACACTGATAAAAAATTTTCTGTAATTTCACATAACTCTACGTTGGCAATTTTATGTTATGTGATTTTACTACTACTATGCTATATTCTAGCATAAATTTCCGTCACTATAATTTGTTTCTTTTTACGGTTTTAGAAAGGTATTTTAAGCTAATATAAATCAAATCTCCTACAATTCCTATCAATGAAGTCATATGTATGTTCTCTGATACCAAACATCTAGGTATGCTAATGAACAATTCCACAGACAAAGCTCTATTCAATAATTATCTAAAGAAAATCTAATTTACTAACCTTGTAATGAAACACTCTATAAATATCTAATTTCACTTTTTGGCAGTGGAAACACGACAAATTCAACCACAATAGATGAGATCTGACCTATTTCTGCATTTTTAGGATTGCTTCTTCAGGTGGTCTCCTTTAAGTTGAATAAAATATCTAGCTATAAAAATTATTATAAAAATTAAAATTATTTGAAGTTAAATATCGACAATGACAAAAAGTGACATCCTGTCAATGAATTAAATATGACAATACCTACTTGAAAAATGTTCACCTTTTATATAAAGCTAATAATAAGGAATATATGGGTAGATATTGTGGGTGTAATTCAACGCAGGTTGGAGCTTTTGTCCACTGAGTAGTTAGTTTCACACAATATTATTAATACCTAAAAATATATAAAAACTATAATTTGTATTGTAATTTTTAGGTTGGAATTGTAAAATATAGATAGGTAATTTTACTGAGTAGATAATTTAAATTTTCAATGTGGTAACTAATATTATTTCACATATAATATGACTGAATATCAACGTGTAAAAAATGGAAGAATATGCACATGTTAAAATATTTACATTTTGTTTAACCTAAATAGTGTAACAGAAGCCAATTTAAAAATGTATTAATATTGTTTTTGTATTCATATAAAGAGTGTGTTGACATATGAGGTTGAAAAGAGTTTAATTTTTGTAAAAATTCGTAGAAACATTATTTTTCAAAATAACGCAACAAATATTTTTTTTTGATTTCAATGTCAATCGAAATAAAAAAAATAATTTTGGTTATCTTGAAGAATAAAGTTTTTACGGATTTGTACACAAATAAAAGTAGACACTCTGTATATATCTATGAAAATAAATATTTGTAGCTCGAATTTTAGTTACAGCAAATTTATAATTAAGTAACTGCAACTAATGTTAATATCAGTTGTAAGCAATTACTATTTTTATTACCATAAAGATAAATATATTACTTGAAATGAATATTGAGTGACATATATCAAATTAGACACAGCGGATCTATTTTTCATAAACCCATGCTGAAAAGGCCTAATAATAGTAATTATAAAAATGAATGATTCTAGGATGTCTTTTTGAAACATTTTGCATATGCAATAATTCTAACAATGATCTTAAAGCAATGCAAAAATCTAAAAAACTAAGAAAATTATAATGTATGAAGTTTAAAACTGCATTATTTAAAAACTGTGAAGTAATAATTATAGTATACATTTTACAAACAGACTCTGTATCTCTGTAATCAGGAGCAGCCATGGTTGAAAATTACTAAATTAAATTTTATATATAAATAACATCACTAATTTTATATATATATCAATATTTATTTAAATAATGCAGAATGCATAAAATCATTTCAGGAATAAAACATATCTTAATTAGATGTGCAATCAAATTGTAAAATGTAATATAAATACAATGGCGTGAACATATATGTGAGCAAATTTACATCAAATTATGGTATCCAATAAATTTGAAATATTTGCATAATGAACAGGAATTTATAGAGTGGCCAAGAAAACTTTTTCTATAGCGACTTTTGTGAATTCAGAAACAACAACTTATATTGTTCATCGTGTCTTGGCCTCGCAAGACAAGATCAAAGCTGAAAAATTAAATATTGCATTTCTAATGTAGGTATATACTTAATTTGAAGGACATCCAGCATAGAAATTAATGTTTATTGGTTCTATACCCGAAAATCTAGAGAGTGACTCATGTTATGCACCCGATTACACAGCTCCTGCTGCAGCAAATGTGCATACGCTAGATCGAAACGTCAGACTTCTATTGATTGTGATGAACTGACGTATCCACCTGTTCCGTCTCCAGCGCTATCATGGACATGGATACTTACGGGCGGGCAACATTTCGGTTATATCTTTCCGCTGATTTAATTATGGATGTAATTAATTTATTAGTGATTTTGTGTTCTTAAGAATGGGGAATAATTCAAGATTTATAGCGTATTCTCAAAATTATAAGCGCTCTAATTTAACACGTTAGGAATATAGGATGATGACATGTATGAAGGGTTTAGGGTGCGAGGTCAAAATATGAGTTCATGTTATGACAGATTGTCAGAAGTTCAAAACAAACTTATTAACACCACATAATAATGAAAGTAGCAATAATATTTGTAGTGTTTTACAAAATTTGTCAAAAGTTGAGATTTTCCCGTCATAAATAATTCAAATAAAAGTTGCGAAATTTGTGCTAATGAGTTAATTTGTAATTGTTCGTGGTTCAATTTGCTGAAAAGTCTATAAAGATGGAATGGTGTGTGAAAAAGATTTCTTCTCCCAAAGAAATCTCGAAAAATTTATGAATGTGTCTACTGACGTTTTGTGGACTGGTGCAAAGAAAAAACATTAAATTGTATTCAGAAGATGTATTGATGGTGTATTTCTCAAAGTTAGCAAATAAAATGAAACCGTCAACGCTTTGGTCAAAATATTCAATGTTGCGATCAACGTTGGATATAAAGAAGAGGATTGATATAAGCAAATATTCAAAATTACCTGCTCTTCTCAAGAGACAAAATATCTATCGAAAAAATTACGAGTATTTACAAAGGAGCAAGTTGGTTGATTTTTGAATAGTGCACCTGATAATTTATATTTAATGAAAAAAGCTTCTTTATAAGTCGTCCTAATATTGTGGGTTGCATGAGCATGTCGTTCTGATGAGTTAGTCAATTTAACAATTGATAATGTTGAAGATGTAAAATCTCTCGTAATTATAAAAATTCTCAATACCAAAAAAAGAGACCACGTCCATTTCCTGTGCTGGGAGACGATTATTTAAGTTTTTATCGAAAATATGTTACCTTACATTGGTAGAAAGTTGATTATTTCTGAGATATGTTAGTGAAAAGTGTCAACGAATGGCGGTCGGTATTCATAAAATCAGTGCCGTCTCAAAAGAAGCGGCAAAATGTTTGAAGGTGGACAACTGGAAAGAGTACAGTGAACGCGCATTACGACGAACGTCTGCTATCTCTTTAGTTGACGGTGGTGATGACCTAACTTGTCTTAAAAGACATGGAGGATGGAGATCGAGCACTGTGGCGGAAGGTTACATAGAAGACTCACTTGTGAATAAAGAAAATATTTCTGAGTTCATAACATCTGAAAGTAATAAAACTATTGAACTGTGTTGGACTGCTTTGCGAATTGCTCTAAGAATGAGGGTACTGGCAGTTTCAGTGGTTTATTTCATTATAATTCTTGTTCAAACTGTATATTTAATATCAATGTGGATAAACAAAAATTATTAATTAAAACTTGATAAACACTTTTAATCCCGAGGATTAAACGCAACAACTTTTTTCCACGGTCGGGAGTAGAAATCAGTTTCTATAACATCAAAATTAAAACAGAAGTAATCGATTATTCCCAAGGGAGTATAATGCTTCCAAGGGAGTTTACATTATGGAGAACGTTTTTCATGCAAAAAAAAGATAACATTGAAATTATTTATTGACATTTAAATTAAATGTTACATTTGTACAATTTTCAAAATTAATATTAGAAGGAATATTACTTTCGCTTACATTTACAGTTTTTGTGATTGCGTTAGTAGTGGTACCTACTAAAACCTGATTAGCAATTTTGGTCTTATTTTCAATGGAGTTCTCGACATAACCCTCAGCGACTGTCGTTGATTTCCAACCAGCATGACGCTTTATTGTCGTGATATCCACACCAGCATCTACCAGTAATGTCGCTGAAGATCTTCGTAAGCAGTGACCAGTATAACATGCAGCATCAGGTAATTTTAAATACGAATTCGGAATTTTTCCAATGGTATTCTTGCCAACTGGCTGCGAACTACATTTTCCTGCTTTGTAGTCCAAAAAATGCGCTTATGCTTGACGTGGGGAGGACGAAGGGACAGGTATTTTCGAAACAATACAAGCATATTTCCCACATCGGTAACCAGAAAGGTTCGTGGAATCTTTGTCTTAGTGTTTGGAATTTTTACAATCAAGGAAGAATCTACATCCTCAATATCATCTACAGTTAAATTGACTAGTTCATCAGTTTGACCAGCTCCGGCAATCCCCAGAATTAATCCAACCTATAAAAAATCAAAATACTTAATAACTGAAATACCTAACAACAAAAGTAATCTTACCTTAATCATTAAGAATTCTTTGTCATCTGCACTTGATAGAAAACGGTCGATTTCACCCTTTGTCAATTTTTTCGCTTGATATCCGTCACCGGTTCTTTTCAAAAATACGATCAGCTTGGGGAATTTGCTTATATCTATGTTGTCGTAAATTATCAAGCATGACTTAACCATAGAATATTGCGCTCATAATGTGGAAGACTTGTAATTCTTTACATTTTCACTAAAGTATGCCAACAAAACATTCTCGCTGTATACTTGAACATTTTTCTCGGAGTACCACTTTTTGAACCGATTGTAGGCTATATCGTATTCTTGACTTCGTAGGCAGCAAATTGCTTATTGCAATATTTGCAGCCTCCACAATCTCTTCCGACTCACAATTATTCATTGTGCACTAAACAAACTTTAAACTAAACCAAACTAGCACCTTAATTTGACAATTCTTTTTGTTTGTTTATTTTGTAGTTATGACAATAACTCAACGACTACTAAATAAATGCTCAAATCCGAATACAATAATTCTGGTGCTACTTACTTCATAATGACAAAATATGTGTTTTTAAGTTAATGAGACCGTGGAAAAAATAGTATATACCATTCGGGAGGGATGCTATTTTGTCCTCGGTGCATTGTAGCCCTCGGGCTTTAAATTGCACCTCTGCCAAAATAACGCATTTCTCTCCCTTATAGTATAATGTACTATTTTCTACTCCCTACATGGAAAATACTATTTTATCCCTCATTTTAGGAAGGAAAGTAGTACTTTTCCTCCCTCGAGAGGAAAATACTTTGGCTCCCTCGGGAGGCAAACAAGTAGAAACTTCAGTACTCTGTAAGAGTAGTGTATAGACTTATAATAATGCTTTTCTTTCAAACAGATTTTTTATTTACTTATTTTTATTTATAAAAATTGAAAACAGTTTAAATTGAGGTTTGAATCAACATCAATACCTAAATATTGTTAAAATTTATCGCGTCGGGCATCAAACTATCCGCGGGTGGAAATTATGCACATTGCTCCCTTGTTATACAAATAGCTATTAACTAAGTACATATGTTTATTTATTTATTAGTTTGGAATTAAACTTACACTCTGTACACAGGTAACAAGTGTAGATAAGTACCTAGACATTATACAGTTCTCTAGTCCCTGCGCTTTGCGCCTTGGCAAATATTCGTTATTTTACGACACTCAATAAAATTTGACGGTGTAATCGAATTTATATCACTTTTCGCGTAAAAAAAGATGGGGCTGTACATAACAGGGACCTGCACTCAAAGGCGAAGATTGATCAATAACCTTTTACTTGTCGAACCAAATTTAAAGTTACAGTAGCACAGAGACCATTCAGAGCAAATTAGTTCTTTTGTGTCACTGTGTAAGGACAACATAAATTAATGGATACCGATTTGAAACGAAATGGATATTATTTTCGTTTAATCCGGGGAAAATGCATTATTAATTTCCTTGGCGGGTACACATTTCTCTCGATTTAATTTCCTCGATGCCCGAATTTAAACGAAAATCGCGATTTGATGTAGTCTTGTTTTACAATGTAGCCTTCTCGATTGCTACTTTTTCATTAATGATAGAGATGGGAACTCTTAAGCTTAAGTTAACGTTTGTTTACTACTATTTAATTAGGCCATAAAAATATGTGTTAACTATTACATGTCTTTCTACCACAGCAAACGGTACCTGCGGCGAAATTAGCGCTTATGACGTCACATTGCGGAACAGACCACCAGGAGGCGTACTGTACATTTATTTTCTACCCTTTTAACAATGGCTGAGTCCCCATAAGTTTCTCTGGCAGAACCAAAATGTTATTTTTGGAGTAAAATAAGATGCAAATAGAGCAGACTACTGTTAGAAATAAATAAATAAATAATAGTTATTTATTAAGCAAGGGAAAAAGTATTAGATTTTAGCTTGAGGTTGGGTAACACCGAGAGTTCAAATCTAATATTTTTATCCGTATATAATATATTATTTTTCTCTCTGACGGGAAAAATGAATTGAAAAAACATATTATTACAACATTATATTAGTCAGAAAAATTTTTAAACTGGTAGGCTGTTGTACTTATAGCGACATTGGAACTGCGTTGCTAAAGAAACCTTTAGTAATCTATTAATTTAATTCTGTCAATGTGTTTAAAAAATTGCGAGCTTGTTATTCATTAGTTATTGTGAATAATCAAAGATCAAAACTGAACATTTCTGATTCAGTCGCAAAAGTAAAAATTTTTTTCGTGCCAAAAATGCATTAAAAGGGCACCTGGTGTGCCGGAACCTGTAAGCGGACGTCATCTACGAGAATTTTCCTGAGAAGAGTGCCAAAAACCACCCGAAAACTATAATAGGGGCGTTTTGTTGGGCGTTGAATCCGAATTTCACGTCGGAAACGACCTCCCGAACACCTAGTGCACCAGAACCTGACCCTAAACGTCATCTCCGTGGCTTTTCCTGACACAATTAAAAAAGGCGAACCGAAAATCGTTATGGGAGTTTTTTTGGGGCGCTGAATCCGAATTTCACGTCGATAACGACCCCCCGAGCCCCTGGTTCACCGGAACCTCACCCGGAACATATTCTCCGAGGTATTTCCATACACGATCGAAAAATACGAACCGAAAATCGTTATGGGGGGTTTTTGGGTCGCTGAATCCAAATATGACATCGGTGAACACCCCACGGGCAGCTGGTGCCCCCGAACCCGGACGTGCACATCATTTCCGAGAATTTGCCCACCAAGATCACTAAAAACGACGCAAAAAATCATTACAGGCGCGTTTTTGGGCCGCTTAATTCAGACACTTGGTGTATCGCGGGACCTGGACCTGAACGTCGTCTCGGAAGGTTTTACAGACACGACCGCAACAAACTCAGTAAAAACCGTCTCATAATTTAACACATTCATTAATGTGTAACTCTCGCCTAGGGCCTTCGAAAAAGTTGTTCCAGTCCTGTAAGAACGACGAGAATAATCTCCTGCCAGATCTCCGAAGATTGCCGAGCGGCCTTTCACTTTTCTCAGATACCTCCATAACGATTTTCGGTCCGTCTTTTTCGATTGTGTGGAAAAGCCACGAAGAAGATGTTCAGGGTGAGGTTCCGGTGCACCAGGGGTTCGGGGGGTCGTTATCGACGTGAAATTCGGATTCAGCACCCTAAAAAAACTCCCACAACAATTTTCGGTTCGCCTTTTTTGATTGTGTCAGGAAAAGCCACGGAGATGACGTTTAGGGTCAGGTTCTGGTGCACTAGGTGTTCGGGAGGTCGTTTCCGACGTGAAATTCGGATTCAACGCCCCATAAAACGCCCCTATTATGGTTTTCGGGTGGTTTTTGGCACTCTTCTCAGGAAAATTCTCAGAGATGACTTCCGCGTCCAGGTTCCGGAGCACCAGGTGCCCGTGGGGTGTTCGCCGATGCCAGATTTGGATTCAGCGACCCAAACAACCCGGGCGCCGAGTTTCTCTTCTTTCCTGCGTGATTTGTGGGAGAGTCCCATGAAGATGACGTTCATCAGCGGTCCTGTGCTCCAGGTGTTCGGGGAGTCAATTTGAATATCATATTCGTGATCAGCGAAAACCCCCGAATACCCGATCTGGGCCAGTTCTGACACTTATTTACCAAGTTTTGACATCTTCCAAGAGGCCCCTCAAATAATGCATTTTTTAAATGCATATTTGGCTGCAGCAATTCAATTTCCGATTTGTCAGAAATTCCATGTCGCCACATTTTTTACAAATAATTTTTGGAAGAGAATGCAGAAAACCGCATTCCGATCTGTCCACCACAACTAGTTTTAGAACTTTTGAACTTTTTTCTAGTTTATTGCCTCGACTATACGTTCATCCCATTACAAGAAAATAGTAATTTTTAACCGTTCATTTTACATGTTTTAACCTCATATTTTTAATTATTATTATTTCTATTCTCCACAGCGAACTCTACAAACTATACTACCAACTTTGCTTTTCTCTTTATATTTTGACACAGTTTTCTGTATGCTATGTATACTTAAGTAGCAGTGTTTTTCCAAATGACCGTAAGATGACGCTCGCACGCGATGCCTCTCAATTTATCCTTTGAAAGCGTCTTATTTGTTTAGTCTTATGGGTATAGCTTTATTTTTAAAATATAGTAAAAAGTTACAGATTACAATAACGTCGTATGTTACGATTGTAGCAGCGCAGCGCTCCCGAACACTTTTTTGGGTTCGCAAGTGTTCCCGGTCGGCAATATCGCCGAAAGTGCCCTCGAATTTGTCAGGGCTATTAATTTTTATCGCTCTATCGAATGGCGTTCTTACCACTCTCATTCCAAACGCATGTGTTGCCGAGCGCTGCGCCATTAAACTTTTCAGACTGAGAATCATTTATCAAACATTGCCGGCGCGCAAAGACGACACACACACCAAACTTTACAGCTTACAAGTCATTTGTAAAGGACGAAGCAACCCGGTCCTAATAGTTTCGGCGGGGATGCGTCGGGCTGAACCGACTTTTTTTGACGAAAATATATATATTTGTCCGGTGTTTCAACTCGTTTGTGGTCGGAAAGTTTTCGACACATCTTGCACCCGACCGCCTCGCTAAAACTGGACAAATGTGACGGAATACATTTTTCTCCCGATTTTTTTTGTTTTCCTGCTGATATAAAATAAATTCTGTTACTCGGGGTGTTATATCATCGCATCGCGCCATGTTTTAGAAATAAGAACAAGGAAGGTCCTTAAGGATGCCGTCACCGTGTATTTGGAGAGTAGTCTTCAAGATAGTAAGATTTTAACGAAATATATATAATTTTAAGTTTACCTTTCTCTCCTACAAAAAAGTCAACACTTTTTTAACTGTAGCAAAATACCCTTTAATGATCAACTTAGGAAAGGTTTGTGTTTCTTACTTTGGCTTTAAAATGTGAAAAATTAGTTGTTGAAGTTTATGTAAAAATTCCATAGGGCCAATAAATATATTAAGTATAAAATCGCTACATTTTGGCACTACCTAAGTTGAACTAGTATCCAATAATGTATTTTTTTTGGTAACTTTAACAGGGTTTAAAATCCCTAGCTCTAAAATTACATGGACATTCCACTATTTTGGGCTACAAATATGGCCACCTTAAGGGCAACGATAGATGCAAATCAACTCGATCGTTCGGCTAAGTTCGACTTCCCTTACATCTTCTGTCTTTGTCTGCCTCGTATCACATGGCCTAACACTATTTGAAGGTAAGCGGCTCCTTTTACCATTTATTTTGTTCTTTTTACGTTTTAAACCTAAGTTTACTTGTATCAAAAATTATTATTTGTTCATTTGGCCATTTGCTCATTTCTTCATAGGTTCATTCGTTCATTCGCTTCTTTGTCTTTGTTTTTGTCTCTTTATTTCTTTGTCTCTTTGTTTCTTTCTTTGAATAAGTCACTATAAAAACGCAACCGAATAATAATTTCTTCTGCATCTGAGTTGGGTAAAATTAAATCTGGAGAGCAATACATTAGGAGAAAAACCTTGTTCAGGGTCAGTAAAATCGCTTTTCAACTATAAAAACGTTGAACATATTCAATTGTGTGTCTCATATACGGGATTCCATACTACTATAGTCGACGTCCAAAATTGTAGAGAGTGACTTATGTTATAAACCTGCTCACAATTTATAGCAGTCAACACAAAGAAATATACATGCAGCCCGTATATTTTTCCTACAAAATCGTGTGCCGCATATCTATGACAGCATACCCAATCACACAGTTTCTGCTGCAGTAAGTACGCATACGTTGCTGCTTTTGATTGGCTGCGACGAATTGTCGGATCCAACTGTTTCATTTCCGGCGCTATCATGGGCGGGTAAAATTTCGGGTATATCTTTTCGCTAATTGAATTATGAATGTAATTCATTTTATTAGTGATTTTGTATTCTTAAGAATGGAGAATAATTCAAGCTCTAAACGTATTCTCAAAATCGTCCTAATTTAACAATTGAGGAATATGATGACATGTATAAAAAGTTTAGAGCGTGAGGTCAAACTATGAGAATAAGTGGTGTTGAAATATGTATTTCATTAATAAAATTGTACATGAATACCATATGTGTGCAAATAAAAAAGTGGTGAAGAAGTATAACTGTGAAACAGAAAGTGATGGAATCTCGCGGAAGGAAGATTGGCCATATGTGTGCTCATGGCTAAATACCTATTAGGGTTTGTTAAGTTTCAACTAAGTAGCTGTTACTACTCAGAAAATAGACACAAAAATTAGATTTTTTTTTCAAACTGATGACTCAATATATACCGTTTCAAAATATTTTGCTAATGAATTCAAAATGTTTCAGTTCAGTTTCAGGCAAAGCGGAGATATTCTTTTTTTAGTTAAGAAATATCCAAAAGCAGTTATTTGAGAAGGTGTTCAGCGCACATTTTAATCTAGTGTTTTACAAAAACTAAATTCAGAGGATCATAGCCGTAAAGTTATATATCTTTCGCATGATAAAAATGCATTATGAACCAAACTCTGACCATTTTCTGTATAAAGGATGTCTAAAACGGGACTCCAACTTCTTATCTCTAGAATTTTGTCACTGTAGAGAATCACGTATAGTTTCACAGACAAATACTCGAGTTTTCGTTGTCCCGTTAATTTTTAAACAGGCACTACACTGCAATTCATCAAGAAAAGTGGTTTAAGTTACGCTGAACAGTCACGAATATCCCGTTTAGCAAACGGGACAAGGAGGCCAAGTCAGGACCGGAGTTTTCTGGATGGAAAATATTCAGTTCTCCCAAATCAGCAAAAACAGTCGTTGTGTAAGTATTGGACTATTGACAGCAATAGAAGGAAATATTCAATACAATAAAATAGCAAAAACAGAAAACTGAAACTGCTGTTGGATTCAGAAGTGTAGCGAAAACCTACTATACGTCACGCCAATAAGCAAATAATCGTTTTGTGCCGTTTTGTAATATAATTTTTGTTGATAATAATTAATACCATTTGAAGAAGTCGTTATAATTATTGATCGGTTTTAATTCAAGGAAAGAAAAGTTATTTCAAGACGAACTTCCAATTGGCATTATAAATTCATCTATAGATTCAGTAATTAACTCCTTAAAACATTGCATTTGATTTTAGACATTCTTCGCCAGTTAAAAAGTGTATATTCTTAATACGTCCCTAATTTTTACGTCGATAAATCTCCTACGATATTCTTCCAGACTTCTTCAATGCCTAAAACATCGTACGGTACGGCCCTGCATCGAGCTGGTCCCTAGGTACAAAACACAATATCGTGCTCATTGTGCTCGTCTGTTCTTGAACATCACAACTTCCACTGTAAATTTAAAGGAAATGGGGGAATAAATACGCAGCTGGCTGTGACACCGTTATGAAATGATGGATGGAGGCATCCGTGCGACGCTCACTTGTCGGCAGTTGATGCTACTTGCACAATTCTGCAATTTATAATTCTCGTTTTTCTCAGACCCCGTTTACTGCGTCCATATTTCAACTGTTCTCGGTGTGTTCCGAAAGTTTCCGTCAAGGAGGAAATCAAGACAGACAGACAGACCGATGCGTTTATATGCACCCTGTTTTCACTCACCTTCACTATATGACGTGTTTAATAAGTCAAAGATGTTTGTTATACTTCCATGTAAGAATTTAACTACACCGGGAAAACGAAGTATAAGTTTATTTATTTATTTATTTAGAATACACTGTTCTACAAGCAAACCCAACTAAAGAACAGGAGGAAAAGTAAAAAAAAACAAAAATAAACAGTAAATAAATACAGTAAATCATAAGAGAGAAAAAACATAAAAATAGAATTAATTTATTTTAAATAAACAGTTTTAAAATCATTAAGGCTGTAAATATCAAGCTGAAATCGCGCACGTTCATAAAGTTGTTGCAAGATATTGGTATGAGGAGTCCTTATATAAAATGTTACATTATCACAGGAATGTGTTCTAGGACAGTGGATACAAATCATCTCTAATTTTCTTTGGCAATCTATCTCACTATGTAATAATTTAAACAAACAAAAAACACATAATGATATTTACGCCTACTTAAAAGGCTAGTCATCGAATGAATCATAAGCAACTCATTTTGAGGAAATCCTACAAGAGGATAAACACCAGTACATTTGAAACTTAACAATTTTAAAAACTTACGTTGAACGGATTCGATCCTGTCAATATGTACGTTATAGATAGGATACCATACCAGGCAACTATACTCAAGCTTAGAGCGTACAAATGTATTGAAAAGTAGCTTAATACGCGCAGTAAAGTCATGACTATAAATCCATGTGTTTTAGATGCATCAGAAACAATAGACTCAACATGCTGTTAAAAAATTGTTTTTATCAAAAATTACCCCAAGATCAAGGAAACAGTCAGGTCTTAGCGGTGACGCCCCATTGATATTGTAATCTAAAATAATGGTGGTAGTTTTTACGCAAACGGACAATTTCTTCCATTCCAATGCAATGTTGAATTCGATCACAATCACCAACATTGGTAACCACTTCAAATAATTTTACAAAAGGTAATTCATATCTAAGTCATCACCTATATCGTTCACAAACATATTAAATAACAGTGGTCCAAGAACGGATCCTTGAGGGACACCTGATGTGGAAGGATATTCAACAGACTTGCAACCATTGAACAAAACATACTGTCTCCTATAGGAGAGGTACGATTATAAGAGATTTACGAGGGGCTCAGAAATAACAAATTTTACCAATTTGTTAAGAAGTATATAATGGTCATGGCCTGTCGAACGCCTTCGAAAAAATAGTGTACACAACGTCCACCTGAGTATGATTGTCCAACGATTGTTTGATAAATTGAGTTGCAGACGCTAAGTTTGATACAGTAGATTTACCTTTCACAAGGCCGTGCTGAGATGGGGAAATCATGTGACCAATGCCGTATAAACAATCAAGAAGTAGAAGTTTTTGAAAAATTACAGATAAGCGAGACCGGACGGAAATTTTCAATATTTGTTCTATCACCTTTTTAAAAAACAGGGCATACTTTAGAAAGCTTCCATATATTGAGAAAAGTGAAAGCACTGAGACATAAATTAAATAAATAAATTAGCGGAGGTGCAAGAACACGTGCACAATCCTTAAGAATAAAAGCAGGTGTCAAATCCGATCCAGTTGTCATCTTAGATTTAGAGTTCTTTAAAGCAGAACTTGGGTCTCCTCAAACATTGCAATATGTACATGGTCAGTAAAAGACACGTCACAATTAACTGCACCGTTATTACCCATTGTAAAAGACGTAGCAAAGTATGTAGCGTATGAATTTATAATACCTGCAATATTAATTTAATATGTTTCTGAGACAAAAAAATCAAAAATATTTATGAAGCTGGAAATAAAACGCTTTATGAATCAATCCGAGGATAAGGAAGTCCTGTTAGCCAAAGTTGTTTTACTCATTTGAGTATTTGGAGCATGTAGGAGGGAAGAAATCAAATTTTTGACAGTAGGTGCCATAAAAGATTGTCAGTCATTTATTAGTATCAAAATTCCGAACACAAAAACTCATTTTCCAGGAATGTTTACGATTACTGAGGAATCAATAGATAGTATAAATTTTTTAGATATATTTTGTAAGTACGTAAAACTTCGTCCACTCAATATGACACATCTGCGATTTTTCTTGACAAATTGAAGTAATAAATGCTACACCCTGCCAGTTGGAATCATGACAATTGGAGGTGTGCCAAAAAAGATAACAGAATTCCTTGGACTTTCCAACGACAATGATTACACTGGCCATTGCTTCCATCGCAGCTTTGCAACAATGTTAGCAGATTCTGTTGTCGAGATATACCGAAAATTCCATTGAACAAAAAACCACAATAGCAAAAATTATCATAGGTCAGAAACAGACACCAAATAAAAAATGAAAAGATGTTCACGCAAAAGCCAGTATTGGCACTACTAGCAATTTATTCATTTCGACTATTAGAACTTGCATTGCTGTTAGAGAAGAGAATCTGGATGCCTCTAGTCTTCACTTTAATAATTTACATAATTGTACCTTTAAAATTTATAATAAATAAATATTTTCATTGTTTTTACTGTTCCATATTTACTTTTAAGCCTTTGTTTCATTCTCAGCCTTCCATGCCTCTTCGTGCAACATAACAATTCACCAATTAAACGCAATTGCCCACAAAGTTAGTTCGTATAAACGGATACTAACTGCATTCCCAATAAATTTGCAATATTAGCGAATATTCCGTAAACTTTGAGCGAGTAATGAGGCGAGGCATACAAATAAAATATAAAATACGAAATAAACCGAATGCAGGTAAACAGAAGTTGTCGAGTGCAAATACGAATTATGTTCCCAGCTCGCAAACTTCCACCCGTATGTTGGCATAAATTATCTGCAAATGTTGCAAGTATTTCGAGTTAACACTCGGCTGCGAAATATGGACCTCTCTATCGATTTAAAATAGTCTCACTGGAAGTTACCTAATAGAAAAACTAGAAGAGCTTATTAATACAATCAGTTAAAAAACAAGAAAATCACTAAAATGTTCGACGTACATACACGTAAAAGGTTGTAGAATTACCTAATTTTGATTTGTGGTATGTAGTTAATTTCTATTATTTTTTCTTTCAAAATTCTAAGTATATAACTGAAATAAAAAAATTGTAAGTACTCGAGAATCAGTGGAAAACGAGAGTCATGTACCGACCCCGGACAAACATCAATGACCAATATTCGTGTGATTTGTGTTCTGACTGAAGGTGGCTGGTGCAGAACAATGTGGAAAATTGCTGCAAATGTCGGAATATCGTAGATAAGTCTTCAGATTTGCATTCAGCGCATCGTAAATACATAAGAAACACATCAAGGGCAGATCGATTTATCGTTATTTTTGCAATTTATTCAAAATTTTTAGGGTATTTGAGCTAAATGAGATTCAGATTCGGATTCAGTGCGTCAAAATACATTTGATGGGTTTGGTCAAAAGTCATTAATAAACCAATGAATTAACAATGGTTTCAAATTAGAGCCCTGAGGAACACCAGAATGTGCTTTATATCCTTTGAAACAGTTTCATTATATTTTACTAAGGTTCTATCGTTCAAATATGAGCAAAGTCATTTTGATAAAATATATAGTACAGAGGCACAATTTCTTTAGCAATATGTCATGGTCTACATTGTCAAATGTCATTTGAGAATCCGTGTAAATCGCATATATTGTGTTCCATTTATGTAGAAAAATAAGATGTTCCAAAACTTTCTTTTACTGTGATAATAAAAAATTAGGTTTACTTTTTATCCATCCTCGTAATATTCAAAATGGGAAAATTGCATGATTTTTCCATATATGTGCAGTATTATTTTAATCGAAAAAGCATTTGCCCTAGACAATTTCGTGGAAAAATAAGCCTAAAAACAATATATAAAAATGTATCTACTACAGGTGTAATTCAATGATGGTCGGGGCATTAGTCCGTGGAGTAGTTGTTTCCTGCAGTATCATTTATAAATTATGACAAGTAGTTTAATGTGAAATCAGATGGCATAATTTTATAAATACCTCAAGTAAAACCATCTATATGGTACTCACCCGACAGCATTGTCGCCGAGCGGATCTATATTGTAAACAAAGGAATAAGTTATGTTTATTAATACTGTAAGTTCACCATCACCACTAATAATTATGGCATTACCTACACAGTATTTACACAATATACAGGGTGTCCCGAAATAGAAGGCCATACCATTAACCACATATTCTTTGGACAAAAATAATGCGACTTTCCTTATGCCATTTTTTATTTGGGCGTCCCTGTTTCAACATACAGCGTGTTAAAGTTACTTTTTAAAAAACTATTTTTGTTAATAATCCCATTGTTTTGTAAGATAGACACTTGAAATTTTGCACGTACTTTTATCTTTTTCCGGCATACTTTTCATGTAATTTTGGTGAAAAAAAAATTCACGGAAATAAACCGCGCTTAACGGCGTGTAACGTCAAAGTAATGATATCGCGTTTTCTGCCACGTGGTTTTGTTTACATTCTAATTTATTAATATTAATATTTTAATTATTAAGTGATTTTTGCCGCGAGACATATGTTCTGGCCTTTCAATATGTTTGAAAGATTACCCCGTAATACTTCTCAAACCAGTATAAAATTCGTGCAACTTCCTCATTAGGCGCCACAATTTCCACCCGTAAAAAGCTAATTGAAATGCGGCGCGAATTCGATAAAGAAGCAAAACCGGAACGTAACCACTTGTGTAGTTGGCTAACAGTTATTTTAATGCTGTGTCGCCCCATAAAAACCGTAACAATATTCCGTTATGCTTCCCGTGCCATCGTCGGGTTGAAAACGGTCAGTGCCAACAGTCGGGCACGTCTAATAAAAAGGAAACAAATCACTAGACGGCTATGGCAGCATGGCGCGTAAACGGTTTGAAAAAATTGGGGTCTTGTCAGAGACGGTAATGTACGTGAGGACAAGTATGGCGTGGGATCGAGGAGGACGTTGTTTTCTGGGCAATTTGTATCAATTAAACTAGCGTTAAAACCAAGGCGCTGCTTCGGTGTTTTGAATAATTGACGCTCGAAACCAAAACCGGTGCTTTAAAACACAACGAAAATATGATTTCTATATTCAGGGTAAGCAAAGTAGTTATTTTCACGACACTTAGTACAAGGTTCTCGGAAACCTAATATATAATATACCCAGTGACATTAGAAGTGTTACACCAAGAAGGAAGAATTTCTTGAACTGGATTTTTTGACAATATGGTATACTAACATCAACAGTGAAACGATAGCTTTTGCAAGAAATTTTATTGCCATGTAACCTAAAAAAAATTAATAATGTGTCTGGCGACCCCGTAGCTGAGTACACTCCTATACCCATCTAGGCATCTACAAAATTAGATGGTCGATGTCTGCTTGTGGCACCTCGTCCCATGAAAATTGAACTTCATGAATCAACTATGCCAGAGTCTATGGAGGATGGCGCAATTATCAGTCTTCTCCCCATTATGTTCGATGAGATTTAAATCAGTTGAACGGGGTGGTCAAAGTAAAACATTAACGTCAGCTTCTTGGATAAAGTTTATCGTTCGACGAGCAATATGGGGACGTGCGTTGTCTTGCTGAAAAAGAACGTTCGGTCGGCCATTTAGATAAGAGAGTAAAGTGGTTTGAAGGACATCATCAACATAACGTGCAGCTGTCATACGACGATATAGTGTAAGCACCGTAACTGGTCTTCTTTCTTCTCCAAACCATTGAAAAGCGATTTGGCGAGTAGTATCAAAACTGTTTTGTAGAGCTAGTTGCCTGAAACGCCTATCTTGACGTTCTGTGATACACCTCGGTCCATCAGGTGTTCCTGTATCTTCTTCTGTCTACACACGACACACACGCAATACCGTCATGGCAGTACAATTTACACAGCGGCCAATTTTGCGATAGGACAAACCAGCATCTCGATAGGCAACAATTCTACCCGTTAACATGGTAATAATTTTGTTGCCTTCAACGCAAACAGACGGACGAGGAATAACTAAAAGTGTCTGTACTGCCCGTCCCTCATAAATAGCTTTATTCACAAAGAAAATAAGAGATAAAATTCCATTATTGCAAAAACTATCAAAGATGGATGATGGATGGATATGGATATTGTTATCAAGGCATGCTTTGATTATAGCCAATCTGCTGAAAAAAAAATTAAGTTCCAGAAATTGAGTATATAATAGTATTTTAAAGGAGAAGAAAATTGCGATAATTAACATTACTGCTATAATAAAATATACTGAATTTGTGTTAAATGTACACCATTTTGTGTAAACTTAACACATCTCTGTGTTCTATAACCCTGCTTCTGACTGGTTGAGCATAACTTCACAGCTACAGTATATCAGCTGTTCAAACACACGTCACTACGCCATGCTGGTCGTGTAGCGTTGTTGTGTTCAGTTACCTGTAGTTTGCTGTGTTCAAATGGAGAACATTTAAATTTAAATTGAGACTTGATCAAAAATGGTAAGTACTTACCTAACTATAACAAACGTTGTTGATAATTGTGGTACAACTAAAACTAATTAGGACTATAACTCTTAAAAATATTAGGAGTTCATTCTGACGGTTTAGATTACTGTATTCTGATTTTCTTGTAACTTTAGAGAATATGATCAGACCACTACCAGTTAATTTTCGTACTCTCCTATTATATAGTGCCTAAATACATCTTTGTTTAATATTTGTTGTCTCGTTGTTGATGATTTACTAGAACGCTATTAGTTTTTAAGTCCCTTATCCAATTTCGTCAAAAATTTTGTTAGAAAACTCGGTTGCTGTTGACTTGAAAAGAATTATAATATATTTTTATTAAAATTATAAAAAGTAAAATATCTTTTATTTTATTATTACTGCAACACCGTTACTGAAAATACTATATATTGACAAAGAATCTCACCTGACTTTTGTTTTGTTAATTATGTTCCTGTTTGCTTTTGAAATTATAATTTTTGTAATAGGTTTATTTTGACGTTATAATTCCAGACTATATTCGATGTATCCTTGACGACTGGGAAAACTTCTAGAAAACATCAAAATAAAGATATTACAAAAATTATATTTGTTAAAATTTATTACAAACGTAAACAGGAACATAACAAACTAAGAAGGTAGGTGAGCTCTAATATCAATACCTATTATAAAATAAAATGTTAATGTGTATTGTCTACATCTTTAATGTGTGTTTGGACATCATTTTCTACCAAAATTTAATAAGTTGCCCAAAAAAATTATGAATCAGTATTGTTATTTTAATTGCCTTAAATGGAAATATCACTGCAGCAAATGTAATATTAAACAATCTATAAAAATCGAAATCCGAGTAAAATTAGATTAACACATGGTAACTTTACTATACAGGGTGTTCTAAAAGCTCTATGATAAACATTGGTAGATGATAGCTGAGCTAATCTCAAACATTTTTTTTATATGAACATAAGTTACAAGCAAAATATATAATTTCATATTTCAATCAAAGTAGCCTGATAAATAAAAATGATAGTTGCTATAACAATAATTATTATTTGGTATTAAAGCCTACGAAATGATACACTATAGATTCTGTGGGCAGATTGATGTCTATTTGGGTATCTTGGTCGGTATTCTCGGGCTGCTTGTCTGGCGTTCCCAATGGAATACCCACATACAAATACAATACTCATCTGTATACTCTTCAATTGTAAACATATGCAGCTTTTATTTGGTACTTACTAACGCTAAGTGTAAAACCAATAAACAAAATGACACCAAAAATTATTATTGTTCCCTCATTGTACAATAACGGTTGCTATAACTGTAATTTTTTTATCAGGATACTTTGATTGAAATATGACATTTTATGTTTTAAAATGTTTCTAATTTCTAAACAAATAAGAATCGGACTTATGTCCATATAAGAAAAAATATTTGACAATAATCCAGTTACCATCTGCCAAAGGTTGTCATAAAGCTTGTAGTAGCCTGTAGCCTGTATAGTGAAAAAACACAATCAATGAGCCCTCATCACATTTGGCTAATGATGAGTGCTAGAGTAATTTATGGTTGTTTTTAAGGAATTCTAAACGCAATACGTTAGACTGTGGTCGCTTCCAACATGTATGATAAATTAACATTAACTATTTTATTTCTCCTACATGTATATAATACATTAATGTAGAATTAACTATTTTATTTCAAATATGTCTAAGCCGCCTTATAACTTTTGTACATTTAAACATCACTTTTAAAATAATAGAAGAAATTGCATTAAACTATCCTAAAATTTCACAGGCCTGAGATTAATAAATTATCCTGTATATGACTTGCTATCAGAATAAATTAGCTATGCGGTTATGGATGGGATTTGTACCTGCATGTGCTATCACAAAGCATCAGCTTAGCGTACCAAGCCCAGGATACATTAAGAATAATACGATTAATGTGTGTATGCATTCGCGTTACATCGCGTAAACTGACAAACAGACACACCTCTGCATAATTATGTATTTATTTAAAATTGTCGTGTTATGTCCAATGTGCAGGAATAAATATCATATTTATTTTCACATTTATGGTCTATGCTAAAATTCCGAAAGTACTAACAGCAATGACCAGTGTTGGCTAAGACAACACCAACAGCAAAATTGAAGATTGGAAACCTTACACGAATTTATCGAAAAAGCCATCTATCCCTATAAAACCGTCAAATATAACGAGGAATGAACACAATTGGTTGTACGAACGAAAAACTAACTCTCAATAACCATTGTTTTTTATTTCACAAAGGGTCCCTTTTACTAAAGCGTCTAAAAATACTCGTTCACTTAAATTTATTATCACTGCAACAAACTGAACCAAATGCGACTATCTCTCCATAGTATCTCGCGCAACTACACGAGTATATTTTTTCCACGTCTATCCAGTATCCGTCTGCTATGATTTAATGTTTTTAAACTTTATGATGTCCGTAAAAAAACTGATGGCTCTCATTTATCCGCACTGTAAATAAATAAAAGGGGGGAACGAATCTGCTAACCGATTGTTTGCAACTTTAACTTAAGCCATAAAGTTCCTGTGGCAATCTGTTTTAAAGCATCCCTAACAAATTGCGAAACACTAATAAAAGAAATTACAGGAAACCAATAAACATTAAGCCGGTTATTTACATTTTACGGCTCCGTATTTTATCAGAGACTCAAAATATAGCCACAGTGAACTGTACAATCCGATATCTACAGACTATTAAGGAAAAAGACGGATATTAGACTGTCTATAGAGTGTTGAATATACTAAATAACTATGACAGAATATTTAAAACAACTCTTCAACCTTCCCTAAAATATCTTATACGATTTTTTTACTGTTATGTTTTTTTTTAAATAAACTTCCTTAATTTCATTATCAGAAATCAAACTGTAGTGTATCTAATATAATGTACACCAAAATAATATTTTCCTACAATCACGACAGTATCTAAAATGTTATTTTAAGGCATTGGTGTTCATAGTTATTAATTATACAGTATGCGCCAAAAGTATGGAATAAATTCAATAAAAACGAAACAATTATTTTTTGGGAAAAATCCTCGAACAGGTCGATTTTTAATTTAAAAAATACATATTTTAGCGTAAAATGTGATTTTCAAATGTCATTTGTTTTAGAGTAATGACGTCATCGATTTTTTTTAAATGACAACACCATATTTTTTTCCTTGATTCTGAAAGATCGTTTAATTCTCTATCAGACAGTACTAACATTTTGCCCTCTTACATAGGAAAGTTTTCGATTAAATGACGATTGAATGTTAGAAAACGTAAATTTTATCCATAAAAACAATTCTGAGGTATGTAAAATAAAATACAATTGATTAAATTTTATACTTAAATTAAATGTTCGAATTGCCATCCACCAACTTCTTGACAATGCGCAAGTCTGTGAAGAAATTCTTCTTGCACATTATGAATGATTTTTGGGGTAACTCTGCGTATTTCGTCCCGAATGCGATTTTGAAGTTCTTCTAAATTACGTGGTTTATTAATGTATACTTTTGACTTCAAGTATTCCCATAAAAAATAGTCAAGAGGTGTAAGATCTGGCGATCTTGCAGGCCATTCTATCGGTCCGCGTCTGCTGATCCACCTCCCAGGAAAACAGTTGTCCAAAAAATCTCGTACAGGGCGCGCATTGTGCGGAAGTGCACCGTCTTGCTGAAACCATATGGTATCGTCAGGAATGTCCGGGTCATTATCGTTAGGAAAAATTACTGCAAGGGCTTTAACAAGGTCATTTTCTAGAAACTCTAAATATATTTGTCCTGTAAGGGTTCCTTCAAAGAAGAAAGGCCCTACTATTCTGTCGTCAACTATTCCAGCCCACACATTTAATTTCTGAGGGTGTTGGGTATGTGCCTCTGCCATCCAATGAGGATTTTCCCGACTCCACTAGTGTGTTAAAAGGCCTTTAATCCAAGGAAGACTTATTAAACCTTCTTAATATAGTAGCAGTAGTGAATGAAAATAATTTTTTTTTAGCAGTAATCTCTTATTGTAATAAGGTCCAGTACAAAGGCGAGAATCAGGCATATTTAAAAGTTCATTAATATTAGCAGGTATCTTACCAAATGTGTTAATTCCAACTAAATTCGTGGCACATTTATTCTTAATGTCTTTTATGAAAAATCTCGAATGATTTATGTTTGCTGGACGAAGGTCTACGTACTTTTTATAATAGTTCAAATATAATGTACCAGTAATAATAAATGTTTGATGCTCATTAATTCTTGCGTCTGGTATATGCCCAAAATATTTCATAATTACAAAGTTAGAAATCGTCCCTGAAAGACACAAAATCATTTCGTAACATCGCATATACGAAACAAAATTGTAAATTCTGCTGATACGTCAACTACATACAAAATACGAACTAAGTAAATTTTACTACATTGTCACTGAACTATCTGAAAAGTAGGTGATAAATATTAAATGTATTTTGTGTCAAATTTTACAGTATAAAATGCGGAAAACGTCCACTAAAACCAATAAATGTACTATCGATTCCCCACAATCCAAGCTATAAACCTCATTATAGCTGTTTTATTGATTTTTGTACCAGAGAGACTTAACCTACTGAACAAACAATCTGATCGTATATAAATTCTGTCAGTGTAAATAAAAATATAATAAAAATATATAGTAGCACTATCAGACTAGTAGATATTCCTCGCTCTAACGCAAAGATTGTGACTGAAATTAAAAAATATTAATGTTGAGTGATTTTAAATTTAAAACAATTTTTTTAATTTCTAAACCGTTTGAGATAACTAATTTAACCAAATTAGGTGTACATATTTGGTATGATATTCGGTGTGGGTATCATTGATCATTATTTGTCAAAAAAATATATCACCCTGTATAATATTACAAATAAAAAAGGTTATCATATGCGCCATTATATTATCTTCACTTTTTGTTTCTTAACACTTTTTTGAACTCTAAACCGATTAACAACAAAACTGATTTATTTGATAGTCAAAAAGAAAAAGTATTTTGGTTGAAGGTAGCCATTTTCAGCATTTCTTATAATAAATCATAGTAAATCAATTACATTTTTAATTAATTATTTTAAGAAACGTCATGACTGACTATTGTAAAAATGCACTTGATCGAATAAATCAATTTGATTGTTAATCGGTTTGGAATACAAAAAAGTCTAAAGAGACAAAAAGTCAAGATAATAAAATAATAATAATAATATCTCTACCCCTCATTCTAATCACAGGGATTAGCCCAGAAGTCGGAGACTTGTGCGGGAGAGGGGGCGGCATATTATTATTAAGCAGGCCGCATTTGCGCCCAGGAACGACTTCGTTTGTAGACCCTAACCACTATTCAGTGCAGGAATGAGGGAAACCTGGAAAACCTCATTAATTAGGGGGGTAGTCAAATATCAACCGGTATCAATCTCTCACATTGACCCAAGCCAACATTCTTCCACCCTACCATACCCGCAGAGAGAGCGCCAAACCTTTCCACGAATATAGCTTATATACGGTCTACGGCAGCTGGGCTCGAACCAACACCGATCTAGTCACCTCGATTCAAGTACTGACGCCTTAAACCGCGCGACCACTGACCGCATATGATGACCTATTTTATTTATGGCATTATACAGCGTGATATTTTTTTTTGGCAAATAATATTCGATGACACCCACAGCTCCGCCACTGGTAAGTTCCTGAAATTTTGTTAAATTATCTGAAGCGGTTTAGAAATTAAAAATCAAAAACTGATTTTTTTAATAATTTTTGACACGCTGTGGCTAGACGCCCGTGGATTTTAACCTATACTTAAGAAACAACCTATATAAGCGATTACGATTTTTTTATTTCATTTATTATCAAAAATTAAACATTTCATATGTAGTCTACTGCCATTCGCTGTATAATTCTGTGTTGAATTTATAATTATTATTTTGGCAATAGATATAATAAAATTTGATTTTCATCACTTCGAATTGGTTTGGTATTGGAAAAGGTCGCCAAGTTCTCCAAATCCCAGGGGTGATCGTTACGGTAGACAAACAGTGAGATACATCAATCATCCCGAATGTTTTTAGCCCACTTCCTTATCATGTAAGATTTCTCCGGAGCAGTCCTGGAATATCTTAACCTGGATAGCTTTCCAGACTTCATATTTTCACTATCCATCACTTCCCCGGTAAGTAATATCCCGGAAAATAAAAACTTAAGAGTAAAGTTGAATACTTAAACCAATATCGCGTGACAGCAGAGATATATTAGGTCGAAAATTTAGCAAATTTAAGTTTATCGCCATAAATTCTGGTTATCTTACGACATTAGGCACGCGGAGTGGGGTTGGAACATTTTAAATACTCTGGTATCGGCGGAGTTTTTTCGTGCCGTTCTTCAACAATAAATCATCGGTCACGCTACGTGACATAAGGTAAAGTTTATATCAGTGTGACATTACGAGTGAAACGGAAGAGAAACCAATGTTCCCAAATTAAAAAAAATGTCTGCTGTACGGAAAGAAATGTCTTATCTCCGCAAATATCACATGTAAATCATATACCTACCTCTGGAAATGCTGCAACGTTTCTACTCAAAATCCATCCGAAACTTAACGCGTAATATCGATCAGTGGTCGCGCGGTTTCAGGCGTCAGTACTTAAATCGATGTGGCTAGACTGCTGTGGGTTCGATCCTCGCAACCGATAGATCGTATATCAACTATATGTTAGCTTAGGCCAATGTGAGAGATTGATACCGGTTGCCATTTGACTACCCCCCTAATTAATGAAGGTCCCGGACGCACATGCGGCCTGCTTAATAATAATATGCCACTCCTTTCCCACATAAGTGTTCTGGGTTAATCTTCGTGATTAGATCGAGGGGAGAGATATTATTATTACTATTATTATTACTGTTATATAAGGTTATGTAACGTTACTTTTGGCAAAATATAGAACCTATACCTATTTTCTATAAATATACAGGGTGTCCGGAAAATATGCGCACAAACTTCGGGAGCCTAATCTAGATATAAAAATAGTCATATAAGGTTATGTACAACTTTTTCGAATTCTCAATAATAACGAAGTTATGGCCTGTCAAAAAAAATTTTTTTAATTTTTATTCCTGATCACCAGATCTTAATCCCATGGATTTCTTTTTCTGGGGGTACCTCAAGACGCTTGTTTATAACGGACCAATAAACAACATTGTGGAATTAAGAGAAAAAATAATCGAAAGTTGTAATATTATTAAACAGAAGCGCGGAATATTTTTTCGAACCCGCCAGTCATTTTTACGAAGAATTAATTTATGTATAGAAGTAGCAGGGAACCACTTTGAAAGTCTTTTGTAAATATTTTTTTATTAGTTACGTATTAAATAAATCCTGTTTTCGATTCCAAAGCACGCTTTGTATTTTTTTGTAGTCCTACGTGATCTCATGAAAACTTCAATGGCATTTTTCTCGAAAACGGTTACTTTTAGTGAATTGAAACAAAAGTACCTTTTTTATAGGATATTTAATGGGATTTTATTTTGGCATATCAAAATTAGAAAATAATTATAAATAAAAAAAATTTGACCAGAATTCTTACATGGATTGGAGGTTTAAAGGTGTTGTGGTTTTTTATTTTGAATTCTTTTTCATGTTTACGGTCCACTTTAATGCATATAACAACTGTACCGAATTTGAAGAAAATCGGTTTACTACAAAAAAAGTTATGTCAGAAATAAAAATTAAAAAAAATTTTTTTGACAGGCCATAACTTCGTTATTATTGAGAATTCGAAAATGTGTTACATAAGGTTATACGGCTATTTTTATCAGTAGATTAGGTTCCCGAAGTTTGTGCGCATATTTTCCGGACACCCTGTATATTGTATTATTATAATTTTTATGTATTTATTTTTTCTTATTTTATAATAAATATCAATGTTTCGGAATTTTTTTTTTATGCTTTACTGTAGTGTCCTTAAAACTATTTAATTTGTAATCTCAGCTTTAACTAACCGTACTAGCTTATTATGACCACTTAATTTGATTTTGTTTCCAAATTTTATTCTCTATCTTTAATCTCTTAATAAAGGACTTTTGATTTAAAAATTTAATATCAGTAGAGTTTGTTTTCATTTAGTATGAGAAAAACTCTATTTTCTCAGTAGTTGGTTCTATAACAGAATTATTAGTTATCTTCAAATTGAAAAATTATTGTTTTACAAAGTTTAAGTGATGTGTAATTTCTTCTTAAATTATTTCCTTTTCAATAACAACAATGAACTTCTGTCGACGAGAAACCAGTCTGCCACAGTTTTTTTTTCTTATTGAATTTTATTCTCCTTTTCCTTCATGATATTTCATTAACAACACTGCAACTTTTATTAACAACATTTTTTATATACAATTTTTAGTATCAATCAGACTTATTATTTTCATACATTTCAATGTTAATAATGTTTTATAACATTTTGTTTTTCACATACTCAATTTCACTATTTTATTATCCTATATATTACTTTCGGCTGAGATTTAATTTGATTTTACATTTTATCATACTGTCATTCTTTTTGTCCAACCGAAGTTGTTCCCATTATCACGCCACTGTTAAATTTAATTGCAATAAAAGTGTATAAAATGGTGCATGCGCTGGTGACAAAACAAGCAACCATAACATGTATCAAAAAACTGTACTTAAATATTTAGTTAAACAATAATTATAAATTTAATTAATTTATTATAGTTTTCCTTAAATTAAAAGCAGCAATTAAAAAAATTGTACAAATATTTTTTTACTGATTTGGCGAAAATTAGAGCTTTTCAAGAGTTTGTGGAAATTGTATTATAGAGCCACAAATTCTGTGCTAAATCAGCAAATTAATCTGCTGGAGAAAATTGCAGGAAAATTTCTAAATTGTGGATTCAGCATTGAGATATCCGAATTATCCTCGAGTACCAAATGTTTCATACAATGCGATAACCAGTTTGACCTAATAATATGAAACTTTTTATAATTAGAAACTGAGAGATTTGAATAGAAAAGGCAGCGTCACGTTGAAAAAAAACTGCTTTCTTTTTGTTAATGGAATTTACGTAAAAAAGTGTTCAAAGAAAACGTTGCCTATTTTGTATTTATCATAATATGCGTATGATATACTACTGTTCATTTTGTCTTGGCTATTGTCAGGAGAAATGTTAGACTGCACACTTAAGAGAATATATCCAAGAGTATCGAGAATGAGCAAATTAGTGACTTACAGACTGTTGAGTTGAGTTGAGTTTTCACAAAGACTGCAACAGTTTACCAGTATTTTTGTAACACCCACTACAAGGATTTGTAAAAATGTTTGTACACATAGTTTGTTTGTACACATAAATAGTTGTTACTACTCTGTTCTGTTGTAAATGCGAAATTTCATAAAACAACTACTCTGCGGGCTACTTCCCTGAACAGCATTACCACTTAAAAGATCTATAGCACAGTATACTAAGCAATCAGTACGAAATCTTAGACAATTTATGAATGAAATACGTCTGGCAGTTTTTAAATATCCCCACTCCAGAAAAGGTCGCCAAGAATATGGCGGATCCCAGAGACCATACGAAAAAATAGCTAATAATTTGGCATAAACATAACCAAAGTTGTTCGTAGTTTTAATACTTTTGCATTAATTCTTAATTAACTGTTGTAATCCAGTGTAGTTTCATGTAAATTGAGGTTTTGGTCACATTTTGTTTTAATTTTAGCTTGCTAGCAGATATAATTTGAATTTGATTATAAAACCGGTATGAATTTAAATTTATTTAAAAAATTTGCGAAAACATGGAAACTAGGTCGACTAGTAGTGTAGTTTTATTTTATATTTTGTAGTACTTTTGCCTTTATGTCAAGATGTATTACGTTTACCTTATTTTGTTAGCAGATTATCAAATTTAAGCCCAGTGTAATTTTTACTCATTTTTTTTTAGGAAAGTACGAAATGAAATTAAAACGTGAATATTAGGTACAATTTATTTTGAGGTTTACAAAATATAAATATAGGTAACATAATCAAAAACCCCCGTTGCTCTATTAGGTGTATGGAGTGGTTTCTATCATTCATTTTTTTACTGTTTTAGAAAGGTATTTTAAGCTAATATAAATCAAATCTCCTACAATTCCTATCAATGAAGTCATATGTATGTTCTCTGATACCAAACATCTAGGTATGCTAATGAACAATTCCACAGACAAAGCTCTATTCAATAATTATCTAAAGAAAATAATCTAATTTACTCACTCTATAAAAATCTAATTTCACTTTTTTGGCAGTGGGAACACGACAAATTCAACCACAATAGATGAGATCTGACCTATTTCTGCATTTTTAGGATTGCTTCTTCAGGTGGTCTCCTTTAAGTTGAATCAAATATCTAACTATAAAAATTATTATAAAATTAAAATTATTAGAAGTTAAATATCGACAATGACAAAAAAGTGACAGTGTTTTATTAATACAACTAAAAATATTGTTATTTTGCACTATACCCGCTTTTTAAATTTTACAATATGATATTTATTACAAAATACAGTAAAATGTTTTACGATTTTATTAAAACTTACATCAACCCCATTACTATAATACTTTTGTATTTACCACAACAATCAATTTATATGGTTTACTACATGTAGTTTATTCCACGACAAAATTGTAAGCACTAATTTATAGTAACTGTTTTAAAGTATTTCTTTCTGTGTAATATTCAATAATTTAAGCATTCTCTGAATATTTAATAAAAAAAATTGATCGTCGAATCGTCCTGTACAATGTGCGTGAAGTCAATACTTTGCGAGGTAGCAGAGAAAAACGTATTTATTTAATTGAAACTGTGAAAATCAGAGCGAAAACAAGAATTAACTCTGAATTTACCCGCTATACTTCAACATGCCGCTCGGCTTAAACGCGTACATCGGACAACTTAATGAACACACAATCAGGCTTGTTTTCCGTTTAAAAGGGGGGTAGGTCGAGGTTTTTCCAATGCAATTATGTCTGACCAAATAACGGGCTAATGTAACACCTCGCTAAATGTTTACAAAAGAGGGTTTATATCGAAAGCAAATATTTGTTGTGTGCTTCTGGGGCCAATTTATGGGACGCCTATCGAATAGGGGGTATGGGCTGTTTGATGTTTCTAGGGAAGATGTGGAATCTGCTACATTTTTTATATAAACGTATTGTTACCTTTCTTTTCAACTGCTTCTTTTTCAGCACAAAACACAATTATGCTTTTACAAATACTGTAGCTACTACTCGTCTGTGCGCAGAACGATTTAGGTAAATATACGTCAAAAGCAGCTACTTTTAGCGCAGTAGTGCAACGCTGGCGTGACACTTGAAATTGGCATCCGAATCGTGGAAGAGATGGAGGTTCAAGTACCAGACATATCGCCCAACAACTACAAGGAAGGTCCCAATCAACAGTGTGGCGTATCATGCACGAGGCTCAATTATGCCAATAACTTATGAAAATTAATTTTATTTGTCAATAATAACTAAAGCCCGCACTTGACAGATGAGGTTGTTATCAGGAGGGCAAATAAGACGGAAGTTAATGTTTGCGAGGTTTAAACATATACCTACAATAAGTTAAAATCAACATCGTTCCTTGTAGTAGTAGTTAGAATCGAGTTCTTTGAAATCAAAAAGATCTACTATATGACATAAAGTCAATAAATTTCTGATTATTCTGTTCGTTCAGCACTAGGTAACACTAACTGAGAAAAAACTGTCGCAAATAAAAAACACAATTTACTACATCATTTATTGAATATCCTGATGCTTCAAGATGGCGAATAGCTGAAGGTATTAGTGAATAATTAAAATGTATGAAAAACTAAAAAATGTTTTATTTAGATGACACTAAGTCTAGGAAAATATAACGTCGTTTTGAACGTTTATGTTTGTCATGATGACAAAACGCTGTAGTAGAATGATAAATGCACTAGTGCAATAAAGAACCACTTTTTCCACTAAATATTGTTCAATAATATTACATTATACTATAAGGGAGAGAAATGCGTTATTTTGGCAGAGGTGCAATTTGAAGCCCGAGGGCGAAACCCGAGGGCTACAATGCACCGAGGACAAAATAGCATCTCTCCCGAATGGTATATACTATTTTTTCCACGGTCTCATTAACTTAAAAACACATATTTTGTCATTATGAAGTAAGTAGCACCAGAATTATTGTATTCGGATTTGAGCATTTATTTAGTAGTCGTTGAGTTATTGTCATAACTACAAAATAAACAAACAAAAAGAATTGTCAAATTAAGGTGCTAGTTTGGTTTAGTTTAAAGTTTGTTTAGTGCACAATGAATAATTGTGAGTCGGAAGAGATTGTGGAGGCTGCAAATATTGCAATAAGCAATTTGCTGCCTACGAAGTCAAGATCTCTATACGATATAGCCTACAATCGGTTCAAAAAGTGGTGCGCCGAGAAAAATGTTCAAGTATACAGCGAGAATGTTTTGTTGGCATACTTCAGTGAAAATGCAAAGAATTACCACATTATGGGCGCAATATTCTATGGTTAAGTCATGCTTGATAATTTACGACAACATAGATATAAACAAATTCCCCAAGCTGATCGCATTTTTGAAAAGAACCGGTGACGGATATCAAGCGAAAAAATCGAAAATATTGACAAAGAGTGAAATCGACCGTTTTCTATCAAGTGCAGATGACAAAGAATTCTTAATGATTAAGGTAAGATTACTTTTGTTGTTAGGTATTTCAATTATTAAGTATTTTGATTTTTTATACGTTGGATTAATTCTGGGGATTGCCGGAGCTTGTCGAACCTATGAACTAGTCAATTTAACTGTAGATGATATTGAGGATGTAGGCTCTTCCTTGATTGTAAAAATTCCAAACACTAAGACAAAGATTCCACGAACCTTTCTGGTTACCGATGTGGGAAATATGCTTGAATTGTTTCGAAAATACCTGTCCCTTCGTCCTCCCCACGTCAAGCATAAGCGCCTTTTTTTGTGCTACAAAGCAGGAAAATGTAGCTCGCAGCCAATTGGCAAGAATACCATGGGAAAAATTCCGAGTGTAGTAGCTTCGTATTTAAAATTACCTGATGCTGCATGTTATACTGGTCACTGCTTACGAAGATCTTCAGTGACATTACTGGCAGATGCTGGTGTGGATATCACGAAAATAAGGCGTCATGCTGGTTGGAAATCAACGACAGTCGCTGAGGGTTATGTCGAGAACTCCATTGAAAATAAGACCAAAATTGCTAATCAGGTTTTAGTAGGTACCACTACTAGCGCAATCACAAAAACTGTAAATGTAAGCGAAAGTAATATTCCTTCTAATATTAATTTTGAAAATTGTACAAATGTAACATTTAATTTAAATGTCAATAAATAATTTTAATGTTATTTTTTTTGCATGAAAAACGTTCTCCATAATGTAAACTCCCTTAGGAATAATCGACTACTTCTGTTTTAATTTTGATGTCATAGAAAGTGATTTCTACTCCCGACCGTGGAAAAACATATTTACTATTGCACCTTCTTTATTTATAATTCGGAAGGGCAAGACGTTTCTATTTCGGAGCTGATAAAATTTGAATATTTTATATCTGGAAATGCTCATAATAAATTTCATCCTGCGGGGTCGAACTTAATCCGATATTGGGGTGTTATTTGATTTGCAGTCCGACGTCTCGCATCTACATTTGATTTTTATTAACTCGGTCTGCCGCTATAAAAAAGGGCCTACATTATATTCCGTCAGCCAAGTTTTGCTATTCCGCATCATTTCCTTTCTGATTTCATTTTATAGACCCATTCACTGCAGGCGAAACTCACTCCTGCGGATTGATATTTTCGCATTTCCGTAATATAATCAGTATACAGGGTGTACCGCATTTAGGGGACAGTATTTTTCCAGAAATTGGAAAAGATACTTCTTCTTCATATAAACATGGGTCTAAAAATTCTTCCTAATGAAAATATATCCACTTAAAAATAATTTTAATGACGATTTTTTCTAAATAACGAAGCAATTACATAACAGTAAAATAAACTGTATAAACTGATAAAAATTATTAGCGATATTACATAGTAGATGTAAACAGTATGGATTTGGTATTTTTTACATTAATCTATGATGCGAACAACGTGCAAATTTACAATAATTTGTATCAGTGTAAAACCGTCATATGCATATACATACAACAAACATTTAGACCATAGAAAATGTACGTGAAATAAGGATTCCAAATCTGCAAAAATCATCAAGAACCGTCAATTCAATGTCAAGTCATAGCATTTTAAAAATTTTGCTACCCAAATTTTATGTTGAGCAGTGTGTACAAGGCCTAAGAGTCTTAACGAATCATATTGCAATGATCAAAAAAAAATTTTGCGGAAATTTCACTCATACAAACTCTTTGATTTTATGCATGACTTCATTGATCACCCTGTATATAATAAACCTATGGTCCTACGATAAATATACGTCATGCAACTTAATCCGAAAAAAACTAGCTCTTAAAATTTTCAAGCCGCGTTCAAAAATTTGCATTCCTGTTGAAAATATTGAACTTCAAATTTTGCCTAAAAATCTCTATGTGTAAGTTCTAGTGGCCAGCAGCTTATATATTAATATATTTGCTGATAACTTATTTCATTTAGTGATAGTCCATATAATTCCAATTTCCTTATTGCATTTAGAAACCATAGTAGGTATCTATTAATGTAGCGTATCTCATCGCAAATATTTTGGTTCTTCAGTAAGTCCTGCAATGTGTGTTAGCGCTACTACTTAGGATTAAATCTATAAATAACATCTTTTATGTTATCGAAATGTTTACCATATTACACAACAGCTTCTAATCAACTAACTGGTTTGGGAGGCAGAGGTATGCTTGATAAAGTCTCCCTAAAAACGTCCCTTCTTGCTGACGCCTTACTGGAAACTTATTTGATAGTTGATATAAAAGCGTTTAGCAAAGGAAAATTGTCCCTTATTTTCTCAGCTACCCGATTAAGCACGGGAGCAGTACGTGAAATGTATCATTTTTGCATATTTTTTAGATAAAATCTGTCCTGCTTTAACAACTTTGTCAAATTTTGAGGGCAATTAGTATTACAGATTGTAATCTTTACGACCTAACACTAGCTTTTTAATATTAAGAACAATTGCCGTTATCTTTACTTAATTTATTTTATCTAGCTTTCGGCATTCCTTAAATTAAGTTAGGAGTTCAAAAAGAACAATACAAATACTGGAATTGTAGATGAAGACAAACTTAACCAAAGGAAGTCTGGACTGAAAGAAAACATATTTGATATATTTATTCATTTTTTTAATGAAAATTCTTCTCCTCCTAAATAAAATCTTACAAACGATTCTGTGGATTTATAGACATTACTGTGTATATTTTACGTTGGCAATAATGGGTAATTGCAATGAAATAGGGCAGTAGGTATATCTGACATCCACTATTAAACAAGAGGCAACAGGTGGTATGTAAACTGAGAAGAGCGTTTGTACTTCAATTAAAATTTCATAAAATGTGTTCCTCGTTTTAACACGGTTTAGAATTTAAATGTGCGGCACCTAGTTTAATGTTAAATTGCCAAAAAGAAGAGAGAACAATAACTACACTCAGAAAAATCCTTTAGCCCCTTTAGCTAAACAATGAAATTTGTAGCATCTATTTAAACAATTGGAAAATTTTAAAACACAATGCGAAATTCTATACGTTTTAGTTGTGCAATTTACTTACATACGATATTTAATAATTTTGCTAACTTTGATATCAAATTTATATGTACATGTTTTTTCATTCGAAATAATTAACTTTGGGATTTGACAGAAACGACTAATGACATTCGGGTCTATGATCGAACACATCCAGTTAGCATTAACAGGCCTGTTAACGGTAACTGGTAGGTTAATCAGAAATTCGTATGATTGACACACCTGTCAAGTTTATTTTTCCCAGTTACTTAACTTGAGAATGGTCACGTGACCCAGTTATGAAACTGCTTGAAATGACCTGCCGTTAAATGTAACTGGAGCTTTTTATTGGTCAGAAATTTTAATTTTATTTCTGGCAATTGACGTATGAATTTTGGCATATTGATATAATGTATAATTTTATTATTATTTGTCTATATCACAATTCAGTATCAATTTATTGCCATATTATAGTTTTACATAATTAGCAATATACGGTATATAGTTTGACAGTAAATATAACCTAAAAAAACTAAAGTCTGTTCTAAGTGGGATTACAATTTTATACAATTAAGATTGCTATTCTGAGTATGATAATGATACCTAAATGAATATTAACAAACAAAAAGAAATATATATTATTAATAATTAATTTATGAATAGGAGAAAGCCACAATGACAAAAGTTAGGTACCTAATTTTTAATTATTGGTAATAATTTAGATTCTATAAAGAGTAGGTATAAATAATACATTTTATCTTTTTTAAATATTATTTTTATTAGATAGTTATATGTTTTTGACAATAATTTATAATGGATTAGTATTAACACTGATATGCTGCATCCTATACTATCCTCCTATAATTATAATATATTGCAACATGAACTCCACGAAGGCGTAGTAAATTGTAAAATAGCACAGTAGCACAGATCGCATGCCTAAAGGTACATTTTTGATTACCCACGTAAACTGTGTATAAATATTGAATGTGTACATCCAGGTTTTACTAGTTTTTTATCCTGATGAAGTTTTCTGCTCTTCCTTTTTACATTCTGCTTCCACTCTGCATGAATCTAAAATAATTTAAATAATTGTATCAATAAGTTAATATGAAATATTTCGCTTACCTGCCACCACTGTTGGGGATTTGTTTGCGGTCCATACACTAAAGAATTTATATGGACTTCAAAAATTTGCCAAAGTACCTACTTATATTAACATGCATTGGGTTTACTTTGCTTCTCAACAATATTTTCTTACAGTTAAAGAAATTTAGCATTTCTTCATATTGGCATTGGTTCATGTGCCCTAAACTTCTTGCCACTTGTACCCACTGTTAAGTACCTATGATTTAAATTTTGGCATGTGAGTGATAACAGATGACGTACGTTAAAGAATTAACTGCCATGACAGGGTTATCTGGCCATAATAACAGTCACAGATAACTGGTTGTTCGATCATAGCGATCTTTCCATTTCGGTTAAGAGCTCAGTTATGCCCACCCAGTTATCGTAACTTAACTATCATCGGTTACGCTAACCTAAATGTTCAATCATAGGCCTGTATCAATTATATTTTTCCGGAAATTTTTCCTGATAAAAAGCTCTCTTTTTTCTAATAAACTTTTATTACAATTTTTTTTCTGTGTTGCTTACCATTTGAAAGTTATAAGCAACATCATCCTAAAGAATCTCAAAAGAAATACCACCTAAAAATCACATTACCGTGGAAGGATCAAGTAGTCGTTGGAAAATAATTCGTTCGTTGTTTAAAAAAAGGATTAAACTCGATAATTCTTTAATACAGTTAAAACAAAATGTGATGATAACAATAATCAAACTTAAAAAAGCTCCATCGTGCTGAAACCATAGATTTATCCTTAGCTATAAAGACACATTCTCCACAAATGTATGTCTACGGACGATGCCCCACCATACATTTACCTCAAAATGGTCTTGTATATGGACTGGATTTACAATGTGGATATTTTCAATGGACCAGTAGTGTTCGTTGCGCCTGATTGACAAACCATTACTGACAAACCACTTTCGTCCGTCCAAATAACGTGCCAAAAAAGGTTCAGATCAACAGTTTCTACATTTACTACAATTTGAGCTATAAAATTAAGTCTGTTTTCAATGCGACGCTCAGGCAAATACTTCAAATTGTGAATTTTGTAGTCACGATACCCATTGGTCTTTAAAATTCATTGAACAGTTGATTTATCCAAATTCAATTCCCGGCTAGCATGCCGTATAGAATTTCACTAATGTGATTCTTAGGTGGTATTTCTTTCGAGATTCTATAAGACGACTATTGTTTATAACTTTCAATACAGAAATATTTCTCTAATAAAAGTTTATTAGAAAAAAGAGAACTTATTAATAGGATAAAGAATTGGGTATGTTTTTGGAAAAAATATTATTATTAAGGTCATTAGTCGTTTCTGTCAAATTCCAAAGATAATGCGGCCACATCTTTATACGAAGTTTCCTCGTTATAGAAACCTCTAAAAATACCTGTATGTTGTTTCGGGACAACTTTTATTCAGCTAGGATTTTTTCAGGATTTATTCACGACCTCAGTACGGTAATATACGCTGGTGGAACTCGCCTATTATCCCTGCCGGATAAAATGGGACCGAGTTACGCGACGGGACGGGACGGGAAACAGCATTGCCTGGGGCTCCCTGAATGTACCCTATTCAATAGGTGTCAACACCATCTAGCACATGATGTACGACTTGGTATTGATGGCGCTAAACATTGATAATTAGCGGTTGGGATATAATCCTGGATATCTCTAGCTCTCCAAATACTAGATGTGTACAAACAGGAGAGGATGATGATAATTTTGTGACATCGGGATATATCAAAGGGGCTGGATTGTAATTTTCACTTTGTGACGTTTCATGTGAAAGGAAAAATACGCAGCAACCGTCTCCCATCAGCAGAAAATTAGGAGTTCTCAGTTTATCCTATTGCAGAAAATAGATCCGCGTATACTTATCTCATTGATACAAGGGAATAAAAAAATAGCAACTAAGTCTTGGGATAGAGGTGAGCAATATAATTTCATAAAAATCATTAGAATGTCTGGATATATGCATAATATATTATCATAGACGATGTCTATTTTAGTCATCTAACTTGGTATTATTCAAAGCGGTGTGGTTATTAAGGAAATATTTTATATCTCGTCGTCAAATCAGTATTATTTTGCCCCAATCGAACCCACTGCTCGAATATAATAACTTATATTGGAACGGCGGCTACAAGCTGTTATTTGAATGCAACGTTGTAACAATAAAACAAGGTAACCGGTTTAAATTGGTCCTTGTTTTTATAAAATTTAGTCTTTTAACAACACCAAATAAGTAAATATGGCATTTCGAATCATTACTACCTCACAAATTAACAATAACGTTTTTAAGAAGTTTATGAATCGTAGGCAACAAACTTGGCAACTATGCAGTCTCTGGTCTACCAACTCGCTGACATACGTCGTTTTTGAACACCGTGAGGAAGACCAAGAGGACAGTTAACAATGCAACTTCTACAGGGTGCTAAAAAAGAGTGTAAAATATTTCAGGAGGTAATAGTATGAACCAAAATAAGCAGAAAAGTCTTAATAAACATGGATCCGCAAAGTAACGGTTGCGGAGATATGGACCACTATTCCTTTTTAAAAAATTTTATTTTATTAGGAATAAACCGACAAAGGAAGATTTTAACAAACAAAAAAAAAAGTTACAGAAGATGTTCAAAGTGCCCTACGTCCATTTCCAAGCAGGCATGGCATCTTCGTCTCAACGATATGCGAACGGTTTCGCAAACACCCTCCTTGGTTTGGATTTCTTGACACTTTTGATTAATCCGTAGCTGCAGCTCTTCCAGGCTATTTACAGGAGTACCATACACTAAGGTCCTCAAATATCCCCAAAAAAAGAAATCTAGAGGGTTCAGATCAGGCGATCTTGGAGGCCATAAAACAGGTCCGGCCCTTCCTACCCATCTATGTGGAAAAGTTTATTGTAAATGCTCTCCAACGGCCATGGAAAAATGAGTTGGAGCACCATCATGCTGGAACCACATTTGTTGCCTCTAATTCAAAGGAATGTCTCATACAGTGTATTCTGCAGAAAGTTGAGGTAAGCAGCGCCTGTTAATCGGCTTGGTAAAACAACAGGATCTAGAAACCTGTCACCTACAATACTCATCCAAATGTTTAATGAAAAACGTGCCTGATGTCCAGATTCTATTAGAGCATGAGGATTTTCGTCAGCCCAAATATGCGTATTGTGAAAATTAAACACTCCATTTCTTGTGAACCCGGCCTCATCAGTAAAAAGAATGTTTGCAAGAAAACGAGGGTCTTCAGCATCATGACGTAGAAACCAGCGGCAAAAAACCAAACGTGCTTGATGATTATTTATTGGATTTAAGGCCTGTACTCGTTGCACATGGTATGGATAAAGCAGTTGCTCGTGAAGGATTCTCCAGACAAGAGGACCACTAATTCCTACCTCGGCTGATATTCTCCGCACACTCGTACCTGGATTCTGCTCTACCAGTGCTAGAATTTCTTCTTCTGCTCTAGGAGTGGATACGGACCTTGGTCTTCCGGATAAATGGCACTGTTTTCTCAAGAGACCGGTATCACGCAATCTTTGCTGAATTCTTCCAAACATGCGTTATGAAGGAATCTGGCGATTTGGATAAGCGGCAACATAAAGACGTCGCGCTTCGGTGACGTTCCCATTAACACAACCATACATGAAATGCATGTCTGTTAATTCTGCGTTAGAGTAATCAGCCATAGGGAAAGAAAAGTTGTGCACTGAGAACAACTATCAAATACGTACTGTTTATTTCACTAAACATCAACCAACTATTATAAGAAAATACATAACTTTTTTGCAAAATAAAAAAAGGGCTGAAAAACATAAAACATTCCATATCTCCGCAATCGTTACTTTGCAGACCCATGTTTATCGAGACTTTTCTGCTTATTTTGATTCATACTATTACCTCCTTAAATATTTTACACTCTTTTTTTAACACCCTGTATTATTACTTGTTTACTTTGCTGGCATTGCAGGACAGTACTTTTCAGTGCTAGGTGCTTTCGCAGGCTCGACGTATTATAATTTTTGTTCTCCTGATATACTAGATGTTTTTTAATTACTGTTATCATTGGCTCATTATAAATTAGTATTGTGAATATATAATTGTTTAAACAGTATTGTGATTAATATATTAGTGTTGTGAGTACTCAATGTTGTGTTGCGTGTGAATGTTTGTTTTAATTTGTCTAGTGCTTAGTGGCTCTATACTATACTGTCTCCAAACACTACAATTCGAAGACCAGAATAACAATTATACAAAGAAAACTTCTGTGGACTAGGTAACGTGTACCTGAAATAGAATCATCAATTTGTAAAATGTTCCTGTTTGGCCTGAAGTTTGGCTTTAAATACTCAAAACAGTATAACACTTGACTAATTTTATCCTTATTTGGGGTCTATCTTAAACTCCTGGCAATCCTGACACTAATGACAGTATTATGAGGAAAATTGTTATAGTTGGGAAAATTCACTACAAGTTGAGACTTTTTCTGTCATTAAATAATTTGATCAAATATCCGCGAATTTCGTGTCCATGAAGGGTTTAGGCATCAGAAGAGGCTAAATTGCGACATTTTATTTTTGACACATTTTAGAAATATGTATACTAGTTACTATAAGATTCAATACAATACTGTATTTTTTATTTTTAAGTAATTTTTTTAAGAAACTTCAATTTCAACGGCAAATAACACAAAACACGGTCTAAATTATTTTGACGACTTGGTATGTACTATTGAATCGAAGAGAGATTACTGGCAAGAAATTTAATAATATAGAAACATTAATCATTTTATCCGACATATACCTGCTAAAAGTTAAAACTGAAACATGCTGAATAGGTAGAGAGTTTGACATATATAAGTACATAAAATAGCCATAAAATATGAAAGCACGTGAGGAAAAGTTATTTATTTGTAAATATTTATTATTTACTATAATATTATATTGTTGTTATTTATTTTTAAATAAATAAATTTTCACTGTTCCAATCAAATAACGATCAATATACTGCCCCAAACATTATCTTAAGCTCGCATTGAAAATGTCTACAAGTTATTGTAAGTTGAGTGAAAGTGAACATTTGTAATTCTCCTACGAGTGAAACAAGGCTCAACAGTGAAAAGAAATTTCCAGTGAAAATTAATATCCAAGATAAACTCGCAAAAGGTCACTCGTTGATCCAAATCTCGAGGAAATAGCTGCACTTTTTGAATGTGATATGGATATGTACTATCATTTCTATTATAAAGAATTAGATCTTGCTGTTCGTAATATTAATGTAGACCTTGAAATCATAAGTCAGTATTCTAGGACACACAGGCTCGTGCTCAATGAAAAAAAAACGCAAATGTTAGTTTTAGGCCCTCATAGGCATCTAATTTCAGTGGATCCGCTCTTGCAGGTTAAACTTAATAATTGTTTACTTTTATCAGTTAATTCTTGTAAAAATCTGGGTCTTAACATAGATGCTGATCTTAGATTTGGATCTCACGTTAAAAGTTTAATTCAAAAATGCTTCCACAAGCTAAAAGTGTTATATATGTTTAAAGATATTTTAAGTAAGGATGTTAAACTTAAACTTACGGATAGTTTGGTATTGTCTATTTTATCATATTGTGATACTGTTTTTTGGCCGGCCTTATTGTTTCAAGACAAAAATAGTTTACAAAAAATACAAAATGCCTGCATTAGGTTTTGTTACAATTTACGTAAGTTTGACCATATTACTGATGCGTTTATTAATTCTAATTGGTTTAATTTACAAGAACGATATCATATTCATTTTTCCTGTCTTGTGTTTAATATTCTTAATAACAAATTACCTGCATATCTTTATGATAAGATTGTAAAGGGTTCTGATATTCATAATCGTTTTACTCGTCATCGTGATTTATTACACATGCCACGACACCATTCTGCTCTATTTCAACGTAGTTCTTATAATAAACACTAATGAAATCTGGTTTTAATTAATGCATTTTTTCCCGAGAACCTTAAAGTTTTTTGAAAGTTAACACGAGTAAAAAATGTTTTAAATTAAATTCTGCGCGGGATATTATTATACTTTTTAAATAAAAATCGATGGAAAAAAGTTTTGTATAATTTTATGGGTGACTCACCTTAACTGAATACCTTATAGTGTTTTAATTTACTTAAACTCATAGTCACCAAAGTTGGTTATTCCAAGTAAAAGTAATTCAAAAATACGATTTTTTTTTAATATTTGGCCTCATTTTGAAGGCCTGTTAACTCCGTCTATGTACAACTTTGTATACAGGTATGTTTGGTTAAATTGTTAAATATTTTTCAGTCCCCCTGCATGTAACTATTCTATGTCGGTTCTTATGCTAAATACACTGTATTTATGAACATTCTTGGTTCACTGCGCAATAGTGAGACCAACATTTAAATCTGTAATGAACATTTCTTAATTTCGTTGTACGTGTCATGGAACTCTCTCTCTAGATTCCACTCGCAAAGAAAATATTTAAACAGGCATTTTAATAGAAGTTGTCCTGGCCGGGATTATGTCTATCTTCGGGGGTCGGGAGGTTCCCAGAATCCACAAATCCAGTTCCGTGTCGTCTCACACGACCGTCGTCGCCGACCCCAAGTACTTAAAACAGACACCAAGGAGATATAACTGACGAGGGTCCCATGTTTAATACATTATAATGCTGGGAACTGCAGTGCAGTCACAATTAGTACGGTCGAGGGTGAGAGAGGGGTAAATGGGGATGATTTTAACTGGTGACCGAATACGAATAGGTCTTTAATACTTCTTGAGCTGTTCGATGCTCATATATGTTATATATGTTACGATATATGTTACATTCCTGTATTTTACCAGAGAAGGTGTAATCAACATCTTCACAGATGGATCAAAAATGAAGGAAGGTGCAGGATGTGGGATTTATCCAGATCCTTACATGTTCGATACCAGTGGGCTATGGATAGGCGTGGTACAAGCGGAATTAGCAGGTATAACCATAGCCGCCAAAGAAATTGCCCGTAGATATACAACGGGCAAGCCATTAGAACCTACACAGATTGTAGACAATCATTACTGATCTTACGTAATCATAAGATAACAACTAGATCAGCATGGGAATGCCATAAAGCACTGGTAGTGGCCTCAACCACAACAGCGTATCTGTAAGCTGGGTAAAGGGACACAACCGTTGTAGTAACAATAAAACTGACAAGCTGGCTAGGAGTGCATCGGGTCTCAATATTTTTTAACCTGGTGTCTCCAGTATGCTTCCGATGTCAGCATTTGCTGAAATTATCAAAGAGGACACCCACAAAGAGTTTAGGAAACGTTGGGAAACAAATGACTGTCAATTTGCTAGACATTTCTGGCTCGACCCCAAGTACTTTGGGACACCAAGGAGATATAACTGACGAGGGTGCCATGTTTAATACATTATAATGCTGGGAACTGCAGTGCAGTCACAATTATTACAGCCGAGGGTAAAAGAGGGGTGAACGGAGATGATTTTAACTGGTGACCCAATACGAATAGGTCTTGAATATTTCTTGAGATGATCGATGCTCGAGATGTGTGCTAACAGATGAAAATACATAAATGAAGAGTTATAACAATAGAAAATAGGTATGTTACATTCTTGTATATTACCAGAGAAGGTGTAATCAACATCTTCACAGATGGATCAAAAATGAAGGAAGGTGCAGGATGTGGGATTTATCCAGATCCTTACATGTTCGATACCAGTGGGTAATGGATGGACCGTGGTTCTGGAATTCTGGAATTAGGGGGAGGGTAGCAAAAAGACTACAGCACTTAAGCCCCTTGTACCTCCTCCCATTAGGAGATCAGTCCACCTGAGCTGCCAGCCAGCCTAATAAGGAGAAAAGGGTGGTGACGTTGCTCAGAGAGATCTCTCTAATGTAGGTCATAGAAGGTCATCGCTCTCCCAACACGGATTCTCTTATTGACGAGATGGCAGTGTACTCACAGAGTGCATGGAGTACTGTCTCGTCTTCCTGTTCGCAACCCCTACAAAGAGGTGTATCACACTTCCTCATGTTATAGAGGTGCTTTCTTAGCCAGCAGTGTCCAGTTTGAATACCTGTCACCAGACGAAGGTTTGTCCTAGACATAGCCAAGTACTTTTTGGCTGTGTCCTTGCAGGGGTACTCTAGGAACTCCTTAGCAAATTGACAACCATTTGTTTCATCCCAACGTTTCCTAAACTCTTTGTGGGTGTCTCCTTTGATAATTTCAACAAATGCTGGCAATGGAAGCATACTGGACGGACCAGGTCCAAAAATATTCAGACCCGATGCACTCCTAGCCAGCTTGTCAGCTACTTTATTGCCATTGCACCGGTCGTGTCCCTTTACCCAGCATACAAACCGTGGTACAAATGGAATTAGCAGGTATAATTTATATTGAAGATAGGAGCTCGATTATGGTCGTTGACGTTCCGGAAAATAAAACAGATATCCGTAAGAAATCTACAATTGTGACAGAAAATGAGTTCTCTGTATTGGGTCTATTGAGAAAGTGTATACCTTTGCGCCCGTCGGGTTCAGAAAGGTTTTTTTAACGTATCCCGAAAAGCGCTGCACAGTTCAGTAGTTCGGAAAAATACATTTGGAAAAATGCCAAGCGAAATGCTAGTTTTTTGGGTGTGTCAGATCAGAAAGCTTTCACAGGACATTGTCTACAGAGGACTTACACTGAAGAGACATGAGTTCAACGCTAGCAGAAGGATATTTGGCCGACAGCATAGAATTGAAAAATAAAACTGCAAGAATGTTGACTGGCATGTCACATAAAAGAAATGGAATATCAACTTCGTGTTTGACTACAGTCATAAGCAATGACAACAGTTCAACGGAAAATTCTTGCAATTCGGGAAATAATTATCAATGGAAAATTCGACAATTGTCGGTTTAATTTTTATAAATGCACTAGAGGGAGTTAAGGATTGATAACTACCTAGTATAACTCCCAAGGGAGTCATGAACATGTTTATAGTTGCGGTAACTAAGGGTTTATTTCTTTATAATGTATTAGCATGAAATAAAATTCATATTACGTAAATGAACGTAGATAAAATATGTTTTCTTATAATATTTTCTAATACTATATTTTTTTACTGATATGTTTTCTCCCATAATGCAAACCAAATTATTATCGATCAATCAACACCAAATATTTGTGTTAATTTAAAATGTCTGCTATTTTTAAATTAACATTGTTCCTCTAACACATCACATTCCCCTGCCAGAAATATTCGGATTTATGTCTATCTGCGGATATAATTATAATCGATTTAGTGTCTGACATATGCATTTTGCCTCGCTAGTGATTTATGGATTCGCTGTTGGTAAATGAGTTTTCGTTTTGACGCGAAATAAACAGATGCAACCGTAATATTTTACCTGCATATATGTAACCGCGTCGCCAGAATGTCTGTCAAAAATGAAACAGTGGGATTTACAATACAAGTTATATTATTTTCGGTGTAATATGAAGACACTGTTACAGTTAGTGATAGTGGCACAATAGTCGTGCCTGCCAATTTTTAATATTGTGTAATGTTTTCACTTACAATATCACAAAGGCTTAAATTATTTCCAGGAATAATTTACGCTCGTGTGATATTTGACAAGAAAATTTTACACCATTTTATATATCAAACCTTACATTTTAAATTAATTTGATTCGGCCAAGGCGTTGTTGTTGTTGGCATATGTTGATTTGTCATTTTTATTTAAACGGTTCTGTCACAGTAGATATCAATTACTAGTTTAGCGTATGAGTTTAATAAGTGTATAGTGAAATGTCGTGATTTGATAAAGAAAATCAAATTATTAGACAAAAGATTTCAAAACCTAATAACAGTTAACACTAGAAAATCGAAAACAACTGTATGAAAACAATTTGTAGGTATATCCACCATATTTCGTTCGTTCGTTTTTCAATTTAGTTTAAATTAATTGGTTTCCATAAATCCATCATAGTAAAAAGTAATTGTGGATTAGAAGAAAAGTATTGGAAATAAATACATATAATTTTACATCGAGTGAAAGGTAATGAAATGTGTTATCTGGCGACGTGAACAAATATGTGGGTTCCATTTAAAAAAATCAAGTTATCCATAATCGAAGTTTTCAAAATTAGAGCGACGATATGAGCCATAACAAACAGAGTTCATAATTGACTTTCTAGCTCTTGGTAGTACGGAGGGTGGTCAATAATTTCCCCCAATCACAGCCTCCTATGTTGCTGCCCACCTCTGATATTCAGCTGTTTCTAGACATCAACTTTTTGACAAAATATCGAATAACGTTCAAACGGCACGCTTTAAGCACCAAGTATGGTACATAAAGTCACACTGGAATTGACCGAGGAATCAAAATATGCAATAATATATAGGGGGTTCCATTTAAAAAAATGCAACTTTAATATGAATCACCCTGTATATGTTTAGGAATTCCAGTAAACATATTTTTAGTGTGTAGCTCTTTCTACCCCCCACCCCCCACCAACAGCAAATTTTAAAAATATATATCAGTATAACCATAATGTTCCGTCCACACACTATTGGCCCACCCTGTATAATATACATTGTCGAACGATATTTCTAAAGTGTCAAAGCAGCGTCTAATTACTGCTGAATTAGTGAATATTCAATGTAATTTAAGAAAATAAATCAAAAACTGCAATAACTGCGTTTTTAATATTTGTAACAAATAGTCTAGATGGAATTAAATTTTAAAAATTGATATACCTTATCCATCATAGAACCTATTAGTACAATATATATATAGTAAATATTTAAAAAAATTACTTTAACTTGGAATAACCAAATTTGATACACAATTTAGGTTTATTATTGGTTCTTTCACCATGACTTCAAGTAAATTTTGAAGCACTACAACATTGAGGGTGAGTCACCCCTAAAATTATATCAAGCATTTTTTCCATTGATCGAATTTAAAAGGAATGATAATATCCCGCGCAGAATTTAATTGACAACCATTTTTTTAAACTAAACTTTAAGGTTTTCAAGAAAAATGTATTAATTAAAACAAGATTTTAATAGCGTTTATTAGAAGAAATCAATAAGTCAGTAGTAGACTTTGTCTTTAAAATTTGACAGTTAGTAATAAACCTATTTTATTTCTGCTATTGTTGTTGAAAATGGCTGAAAAAATTACATTCAACGAAAAAGTTAACATGTTACTTGTGCGAGGTTTCTGTGTAAGGAACTCTGATACCCATAGAGAAACATTTTCTAATGTTGAAAGATGAGCTCGAGAGACAATGTAACAACGCTACAAGATAAAGAAAATATTTTGCAAACAGTTGGATGAACAGCAAATAAGCACGAAATGTTTATCTCGATAAACTGGATTATCAAGAGCTTCTGTACACCGAATTCTTAAACATAATATACATCCGTATCATATTCAAAATGTGAAAGAGCTATTGCCTCAAGATTTAGACGAGCGACCTTTTGCGAGTTTATCTTGTAACAGGATATTAATTTTCACAAGAAAATTCTTTTCACTGAAGAGGCTTGTTTCAGGAAAATTACAAATGTTCACAACTTTTATGAATATTCCGATGTAAACCCCTATGCAATAACACCTAGACCTTTTCAACGAGAGTTTAAGATAAATGTTTGGGCCGGTATTTTTGATCGTTATATAATTGCATCAGTTATTTTCGTAAATCGATTAAATGGTGAATTGGAGTTTCTGTAAAATAGTCCCTGATTTAATGGAAGATTTACCGTTGACCGCCTTTTTATATTTCCAAACAAATGGTCTACCACAATCGTCAGACATCAATAAATGTGTTTATTTTCTTTCATGTACCATTGGTTATTCCAAGTTAAAGTAATTCAGAGATATTGATTTTTTTCGAAATATTTGGCCTTATTTTGAAGGCCTCTAACTCCTACGACAAAGGTGTAGATGCTATGAGCCTTCAAAAATAGGCACACCCTATGTAGATAAATAACTGCACATCAGACCAGTTCCATCTATTGACAATTGTTGGTTATTCGGTATAGCAAACATAACATTTATAGAACAACCTAACAATGTCCACTGGTAGAAGGAAAAAAATGCGAACGCATATTTAACGAAGGGTGTCAATCAATCCTACATTCAGCAGACATGTTCAATGTTTAAATTTCATCCTGACGTGCATTGTCTTTGTTTATTGGATATTTGGGTATATTTTATGTTAATCTAATATACAGGGTGTCTCGCTTAAAAGTGGAACAAGCCTGTAACATGCCTACCGTTCGACCGATTTCAATAAACTTTTTTTTGTTGGATACACCTTCAAAAAGTCTATCTTCGACATACCTAGTGTTCTCTAAAATTCGAAACCGTGGCCGACTACGATAAAATTTATGTGGCTTAAAATCGGAAAATCATATTAGGGATTTTTTTATTCAAAAAATTCCCACGAATTCTTGATCAGGACTCCATCAAACTCTACCAACCAAATTTTCATAGCTACATTATACATGGTGCTCAGGATAACTTGGGTGTCTCGCTTAAAAGTGGAACAAGCCTGTAACATGCCTACCGTTCGACCGATTTCAATAAACTTTTTTTTGTTAGATACACCTTCAAAAAGTCTATCTTAGACATACCTGGTGTTCTCTAAAATTCGAAACCGTGGCCGACTACGATAAAATTTATGTGGCTTAAAATCGGAAAATCATATTAGGGATTTTTATATTCAAAAAATTCTCACGAATTCTTGATCAGCACCCCAGAAAACCCTACCAACCAAATTTTCGTTGCCACATTATACAGGGTGCTCAGGATAACTTGGGTGTCTCGCTTAAAAGTGGAACAAGCGTGTAACATGCCTACCGTTCGACCGATTTCAATAAACTTTTTTTTGTTGGATACACCTTCAAAAAGTCTATCTTCGACATACCTGGTGTTCTCTAAAATTCGAAACCGTGGCCGACTACGATAAAATTTATGTGGCTTAAAATCGGAAAATAATATTAGGGATTTTTTTATTCAAAAAATTCTCACGAATTCTTGATCAGGACTCCATCAAACCCTATCAACCAAATTTTCATAGCCACATTATACAGGGTGCTCAGGATAACTTGGGTGTCTCGCTTAAAAGTGGAACAAGCCTGTAACATGCCTACCGTTCGACCGATTTCAATAAACTTTTTTTTGTTAGATACACCTTCAAAAAGTCTATCTTCGACATACCTGATGTTCTCTAAAATTCGAAACCGTGGCCGACTACGATAAAATTTATGTGGCTTAAAATCGGAAAATCATATTAGGGATTTTTTTATTCAAAAAATTCTCACGAATTCTTGATCAGCACCCCAGAAAACCCTACCAACCAAATTTTCATAGCCACATTATACAGGGTGCTCAGGATAACTTGGGTGTCTCGCTTAAAAGTGGAACAAGCCTGTAACATGCCTACCGTTCGACCGATTTCAATAAACTTTTTTTTGTTGGATACATCTTCAAAAAGTCTACCTTGGACATACCTGGTGTTCTCTAAAATACGAAACCGTGGCCGACTACGATAAAATTTATGTGGTTTAAAATCGGAAAATAATATTAGGGATTTTTTTATTCAAAAAATTCTCACGAATTCTTGATCAGGACTCCATCAAACCCTACCAACCAAATTTTCATAGCCACATTATACAGGGTGCTCAGGATAACTTGGGTGTCTCGCTTAAAAGTGGAACAAGCCTGTAACATGCCTACCGTTCGACCGATTTCAATAAACTTTTATACAGGGTGTTCAGGATAACTTGGGTGTCTCGTTTAAAAGTGGAACAAGCCTGTAACATGCCTACCGTTCGACCGATTTCAATAAACTTTTTTTTGTTGGATAAACCTTCAAAAAGTCTATCTTTGACATATCTGGTGTTCTCTAAAATTCGAAACCGTAGCCGACTACGATACAATTTATGTGGCCTAAAAACGGAAAATTATATTAGGGATTTTTTTGTTCGAAAAATTTCCACGAATTCTTAATCAGAACCCCATCAAACCCTACCAACCAAATTTTAGTTGCCATAGTATACAGGATAGGTAGTTGTTCTTGAAATAAAAGCTACATTTTTAAATTAAGAAATTGTCGCTTTTGAATATAATTCGTTTATTTTTTCAAAATGATTTGGGTAATTGATCTATTTCCTATTTATCAAAATTTAGGTTTTTGTATGGAGCATGTGACTCAATTCCTAAGTACAATATTAATTATTATTTTCAGAAGGCGAACACTGTATAGATATGGATGTAGATGGTCATATTTAATTTTGACTTTTCTATTTTAATGTATTAGTAAACCATTATAATAGGTTACAGTATTATATTGAATAGACCTGAAATAAAAGACAATAAATACTATTTTTGATTTTTTATAAACTCATAAATAAATTATACATAAAACTATAACAAAAGAAGTGGTGGAAGCAAAATAAGGTAGGTACTTAGCTTTCAACCAGTATTAATAAACTGCAGCTAGTAAAAACTAATGTATCTTATGTCTACAGTATAATTCATAAATAAGGCAAAAAATGAAAAGCCGATGGGCTATCGAAATTTTAATAGTTTTTTCTTACTGCATTATTTTGGAAATATAAGAAATTTAAGTTGTTAAAGTTTCAGATATTACAGTATATTACAGTGCCTTTCAAATTTGTAGTAATGTAATAATAATTTTTCTTATTGAGAAAAATATATCTGTAAATTAACAGCTTACGCATCTTAAAAATGAAGCATTTTATGAAAAATGTTGATATGGCAATTATTTTTCTATTTTAAATCAGAGACAAAATATGTATTTCAGTTAAGTAGACAGCGCACTAAGAGGTCGTGATCTAGGCGCATCGCGGACCGTTCAGTGCCGAGTTGATTTATTATGTCAAAATATGTTCTGTTGAAATTTGTTTTCTGTTAGCTCTTTTATTTAATGCGACTGGCCGAAATTCTTTAAAAAGTTTTCAGGATGACCGCGACGCGAGCGAGTCCAGTCCTCCACCTATTAGCTCAAACGTGTAGATTTAAAATCATTAATTAGATACTTCACTAAACGAGAACAAGACCTAGCATGGTCCGCAATGCGTACACAACAATACATTTGCTGTGAGAATTTGACACTCATAAGCGGATATGTAGTTGGTCGGTCACCCGACAGCCTTTATGTTGCTTTATGTAGGGCGCATTAAAAAACAAAGTTGAAAAAAATCGCCACTACTGTGAATTACACAATTTCAGAGGTTTTTTAATAGCAACTGAGAAATGTTAATAATTATATTGACAAGAAAATGAGGCTTCTTCATAGCAACTTTTGATTAGCTTTAAAATGGAGTACGTAGTCAGCTTTACCCACAGAACGTTTCATTTTCTTGTTTTATTCTTGGTTTATTCCACATAATATTCTAAACTCATATTACCTACCTACCTAAAGAGTTGATGTACTTAATACATTATATTACCCAAGTTATCCTGAGCACCCTGTATAATGTGGCAACGAAAATTTGGTTGGGAAGATTTTATGGGGTCCTGATCAAGAATTCGTAGGAATTATTCGAATCAAATAATCCCTAATATGATTTTCCGATTTTAAGTCACATAAATTTTATCGTAGTCAGCCACGGTTTCGAATTTTAGAGAACACCAGGTATGTCGAAGATATACTTTTTGAAGGTGTATCCAACAAAAAAAAGTTTATTGAAATCGGTCGCACGGTAGACATGTTACAGGCTTGTTCCACTTTTAAGCGAAACACCCAAGTTATCCTGAGTACCCTGTATAATATGGCAACGAAAATTTGGTTGGCAGGGTTTTCTGGGGTACTGATCAAGAATTCGTAAGAATTATTCGAATCAAATAATTCCTAATATGATTTTTCGAATTTAAGTCACATAAATTGTGTCGTAGTCGGCCACGGTTTCGAATTTTAGAGAACAACAGGTATGTACAAGAGAGATATTTTGAAGATGTATCCAACAAAAAAAAGTTTATTGAAATCGGTCGCACGGTAGACATGTTACAGGCTTGTTCCACTTTTAAGCGAGACACCCAAGTTATCCTGAGCACCCTGTATAATGTGGCAACGAAAATTTGGTTGGTAGGGTTTTCTGCGGTGCTGATCAAGAATTCGTAAGAATTATTCGAATCAAATAATTCCTAATATGATTTTCCGATTTTAAGTCACATAAATTATGTCGTAGTCGGCCACGGTTTCGAATTTTAGAGAACAACAGGTATGTACAAGAGAGATATTTTGAAGATGTATCCAACAAAAAAATTTTTATTGAAATCGGTCGAACGATAGGCATGTTACAGGCTTGTTCCACTTTTAAGCGAGACACCCTAGCTATCCTGAGTACCCTGTATACTATGATAACGAAAATTTGGTTGGTAAAGTTTTCTGGGGTGCTGATCAAGAATTCGTAAGAATTTTTCGAATAAAAAAATCCCTAATATGATTTTCCGTTTTTAGGCCACATAAATTGTATCGTAGTCGGCCACGGTTTCGAATTTTAGAGAACACCAAGTATGTCGAAGATAGACTTTTTGAAGGTGTATCCAACAAAAAAAAGTTTATTGAAATCGGTCGCACGGTAGACATGTTACAGGCTTGTTCCACTTTTAAGCGAGACACCCAAGTTATCCTGAGCACCCTGTATAATGTGGCAACAAAAATTTGGTTGGTAGGGTTTTCTGGGGTGCTGATCAAGAATTCGTAAGAATTATTCGAATCAAATAATTCCTAATATGATTTTCCGATTTTAAGTCACATAAATTATGTCGTAGTCGGCCACGGTTTCGAATTTTAGAGAACAACAGGTATGTACAAGAGAGATATTCTGAAGATGTATCCAACAAAAAAAAGTTTATTGAAATCGGTCGAACGATAGGCATGTTACAGGCTTGTTCCACTTTTAAGCGAGACACCCTAGCTATCCCGAGTACCCTGTATACTATGATAACGAAAATTTGGTTGGTAAGGTTTTCTGGGGTACTGATCAAGAATTCGTAAGAATTTTTCGAATAAAAAAATCCCTAATATGATTTTCCGTTTTTAGGCCACATAAATTGTATCGTAGTCGGCCACGGTTTCGAATTTTAGAGAACACCAAGTATGTCGAAGATAGACTTTTTGAAGGTGTATCCAACAAAAAAAAGTTTATTGAAATCGGTCGCACGGTAGACATGTTATAGGCTTGTTCCACTTTTAAGCGAGACATCCAAGTTATCCTGAGCACCCTGTATAATGTGGCAACGAAAATTTGGTTGGTAGGGTTTTCTGGGGTGCTGATGAAGAATTCGTAAGAATTATTCGAATCAAATAATTCCTAATATGATTTTCTGATTTTAAGTCACATAAATTGTGTCGTAGTCGGCCACGGTTTCGAATTTTAGAGAACACCAGGTATGTACAAGGTAGACTTTTTGAAGATGTATCTGACAAGAAAAAGTTTATTGAAATCGGTCGCACGGTAGACATGTTACAGGCTTGTTCCACTTTTAAGCGAGACACCCAAGTTATCCTGAGCACCCTGTATAATGTGGCAACGAAAATTTGGTTGGTAGGGTTTTCTGGGGTGCTGATCCAGAATTCGTAAGAACTATTCGAATCAAATAATTCCTAATATGATTTTCCGATTTTAAGTCACATAAATTGTGTCGTAGTCGGCCACGGTTTCGAATTTTATAGAACACCAAGTATGTCGAAGATAGACTTTTTGAAGGTGTATCTAACAAAAAAAAGTTTATTGAAATCGGTCGAACGGTAGGCATGTTACAGGCTTGTTCCACTTTTAAGCGAGACACCCAAGTTATCCTGAGCACCCTGTATAATGTGGCAACGAAAATTTGGTTGGTAGGGTCTTCTGGTGTGCTGATCAAGAATTCGCAAGAATTATTCGAATCAAATAATTCCTAATATGATTTTCCGAATTTAAGTCACATAAATTGTGTCGTAGTCGGCCACGGTTTCGAATTTTAGAGAACACCAAGTATGTCCAAGAGAGACATTTTGAAGATGTATCCAACAAAAAAAGGTTTATTGAAATCGGTCGCACGGTAGACATGTTACAGGCTTGTTCCACTTTTAAGCGAGACACCCAAGTTATCCTGAGTACCCTGTATAATGTGGCAACGAAAATTTGGTTGGTAGGGTTTTCTGGGGTGCTTATCAAGAATTCGTAAGAATTATTCGAATCAAATAATTCCTAATATGATTTTCCGAATTTAAGTCACATAAATTGTGTCGTAGTCGGCCACGGTTTCGAATTTTAGAGAACACCAGGTATGTCCAAGAGAGACATTTTGAAGATGTATCCAACAAAAAAAAGTTTATTGAAATCGGTCGCACGGTAGACATGTTACAGGCTTGTTCCACTTTTAAGCGAGACACCCAAGTTATCCTGAGCACCCTGTATAATGTGGCAACGAAAATTTGGTTGGTAGGGTTTTCTGGGGTGCTGATCAAGAATTCGTAAGAATTATTCGAATCAAATAATTCCTAATATGATTTTCCGAATTTAAGTCACATAAATTGTGTCGTAGTCGGCCACGGTTTCGAATTTTAGAGAACACCAGGTATGTCCAAGAGAGACATTTTGAAGATGTATCCAACAAAAAAAAGTTTATTGAAATCGGTCGCACGGTAGACATGTTACAGGCTTGTTCCACTTTTAAGCGAGACATCCAAGTTATCCTGAGCACCCTGTATAATGTGGCAACGAAAATTTGGTTGGTAGGGTTTTCTGGGGTGCTGATCAAGAATTCGTAAGAATTATTCGAATCAAATAATTCCTAATATGATTTTCCGAATTTAAGTCACATAAATTGTGTCGTAGTCGGCCACGGTTTCGAATTTTAGAGAACACCAGGTATGTCCAAGAGAGACATTTTGAAGATGTATCCAACAAAAAAAAGTTTATTGAAATCGGTCGCACGGTAGACATGTTACAGGCTTGTTCCACTTTTAAGCGAGACACCCAAGTTATCCTGAGCACCCTGTATAATGTGGCAACGAAAATTTGGTTGGTAGGGTTTTCTGGGGTGCTGATCAAGAATTCGTAAGAATTATTCGAATCAAATAATTCCTAATATGATTTTCCGAATTTAAGTCACATAAATTGTGTCGTAGTCGGCCACGGTTTCGAATTTTAGAGAACACCAGGTATGTCCAAGAGAGACATTTTGAAGATGTATCCAACAAAAAAAAGTTTATTGAAATCGGTCGCACGGTAGACATGTTACAGGCTTGTTCCACTTTTAAGCGAGACACCCAAGTTATCCTGAGCACCCTGTATAATGTGGCAACGAAAATTTGGTTGGTAGGGTTTTCTGGGGTACTGATCAAGAATTCGTAAGAATTATTCGAATCAAATAATTCCTAATATGATTTTCCGAATTTAAGTCACATAAATTGTGTCGTAGTCGGCCACGGTTTCGAATTTTAGAGAACACCAGGTATGTCCAAGAGAGACATTTTGAAGATGTATCCAACAAAAAAAAGTTTATTGAAATCGGTCGCACGGTAGACATGTTACAGGCTTGTTCCACTTTTAAGCGAGACACCCAAGTTATCCTGACCACCCTGTATAATGTGGCAACGAAAATTTGGTTGGTAGGGTTTTCTGGGGTGCTGATCAAGAATTCGTAAGAATTATTCGAATCAAATAATTCCTAATATGATTTTCCGAATTTAAGTCACATAAATTGTGTCGTAGTCGGCCACGGTTTCGAATTTTAGAGAACACCAGATATGTCCAAGAGAGATATTTTGAAGATGTATCCAACAAAAAAAAATTTATTGAAATCGGTCGAACGATAGGCATGTTACAGGCTTGTTCCACTTTTAAGCGAGACACCCTAGCTATCCTGAGTACCCTGTATACTATGATAACGAAAATTTGGTTGCTAAGGTTTTCTGGGGTGCTGATCAAGAATTCGTAAGAATTTTTCGAATAAAAAAATCCCTAATATGATTTTCCGTTTTTAGGCCACATAAATTGTATCGTAGTCGGCCACGGTTTCGAATTTTAGAGAACACCAAGTATGTCGAAGATAGACTTTTTGAAGGTGTATCCAACAAAAAAAAGTTTATTGAAATCGGTCGCACGGTAGACATGTTACAGGCTTGTTCCACTTTTAAGCGAGACACCCTGTATATAATACTCGTGTCACAGTTTTAGACGCCATACTCGTCGGAAACGGCTTGACCGATTTTTATGAAATTTTATATGTATATTCGGTAGGTCTGACAATCCGTTGTAATCTATTTTTCATACCCCTAAGTGATAAGGGTGGTCCACCCCAAACAATTTTTTTTTATTTTTTTGGACAAAATTTTTTATTTTTATATTTTTAAGATGTGGCATTAAAAAATACATACAGCCCTTAATTTTCACCCTTCTATCACAAACCCCTATTTTTTCATAGCCATTTTAGTAATTTAATCATATTTAATCCTGGTAGATGGGGGGATAACTGATCGATTATCACTTGATAGTTATCCCCGCCAGGCGTCTACCGGTGTCACTTCTCACCACAAATCTAGAAAAAAATATAAAGAGCGTTCATGATAAAGGTCACGTGACAGGTGCCGCGTTTTCTAGGGACCGAAAGTCCAGAAAATTTATATTTTATTTGCTTTATGTTGGCGGTTGTGCAAATATGATGGCTGCATTGCAATATGGAATTAACTAACTTGCTGTCATTCTAAATGTCATTAAAGAATGTGACATCAATGTGACCAATGAGATTCACGCTACAATACAACCAACGTAAATTGGTATAAAAACCAAGTTTTAGTGATTCTGGACCTTTTAGGGCAGCCATGAATTAGCGGTCGCCGGCAATATGACACTGGCACAGTCTATATTTTTTCTAGGTTTGTGCTTCTCACCCAGTAAACAGCACGGAGTAGGGATGAGAACGAAGCCGACTACCAAAATATTCACTAGAAATAATTCATATGGCAAAACAACGTTTGCCGAGTCACCTAGTTTTATATAAATATTACTACAAAACTATTCTCAATTTAATGAGAAATAGTTACTCACCTAAATATGAATTTTCAGCATTTCAAGAAAACCTGGTACATACCTGTAAACAAATAAATAAAAAATTAATAAAGAAGGAATTATTAATGGTACCTATTGAAAATTATTAAACTTGTTTGTAAAATTTCATGTTAACAGTTTTGACAAGTAAGTTAGATTAGCATGTAATTTAACGTTTCAAATGCAAACACTTAAAGTGCTGAAAAGGTTGACTGTAAATTCACTTGTTATGTAAATTTATATATAAAAAATGTATATGTAAGAATTTACAAAAGATTAGGGAATAATACAATGTAATATTACAGAAAAAAACATTAACCAAATCCAATAAAGTTACGCCTTACATAATGTGAGATTTGAACAATATTGTTCAATAATGTAACAATATTAAATAAATTTAAGTTAAAAATAGGATATCTCGATGGAGTACCAAGATGTAGCAAAATATAATATACCCCTTAATATAAAATTATCCATAAAATAGGTCCACCCCAAAAATATTGGAAGAACAATTTAGAACCACCAGTATATGATTAAAGGAAGATCATTCTCTTATAAGACGTTCATTCAAGGAAGATTTAAAAGGTGAAAATGTAATAATATGTTGAAAATGACTGGATTGTATTTTTCGTTAAAAAAACGTGAAAAAATATTTATATCTCATGTAGTACCCCGTACAGTCTGATGTTTAGTGGCAGGTAATAGCACTTAACCTACAATTCATAGAGTTCATAATCTAACCACGTCAAAGGCTTTTCGGGAGACCATGATAGATTACGCCCGGCTACATTTTAAATTGCTATCGACATCGGATCATTTTAAGTACGAAATCCCGGGAATATTTTCATATTACGCCCTACATTCGGTATAGCAGTAAATCCACAAAGAGGAAATTAAACGATAATATAAATCCCAGATCTGAAATATTCCCATTTTCATCTGGGACCGTCTTTCGGTGTTTTTCTTCTTTTCTTTGTGTACCTACGGGATAGCACGGATTTTATTTGTAATGGGGCTTATTTCCGACATTCATGCTTATACAAATATTATTATTTTACTTATAAAAGTGTATCAGAACGTTCATACATGAACATAACTTTTAAAATAATTTTCTTTAATGGAAGGCGGATATAAGAACCGACACAGAGCAGGTATCCCTAAATTACTTAAACTTGGAATAACCTAATTTGGTACATTACTTAAGTTTATTATTGATCTTCTTTGACAAGTAAATTAAAACACTATAAGGTGTTCATTGAGGGTGAGTCACCCCTAAAATTTTACCAGACTTTTTTTCCATCCGTCGAATTTAAAAAGAGTAATAATATCCCCCGCAGAATTTAGTTCAAAACACTTTTTTACTCTTGTTAAATTTTAAAGAACTTTAAGCTTTCCAAGAAAAAATGCATTAATTAAAACAACATCTTAATATTGAGATGCATCAACTTGTTCTAAGATATGTCTGATACTAGTTGTTGGATCGTGTTTATTTATCGTACTATTTGAATAAACAACGTGCAGCAGGTAAATCTCACTTACAGGGGGATACCAAAAGATACGTGAGTATCAGAAAGCAGTAATAAATACAATAAATTAAGAGAACTACTAAAATTAGCATTATAAATAAGAAAGAGTTAAATAAAAGACAAACAAAAAGACAAAAAACATTTTCAGTTCTACATGACAGAAAATAAATGTTTGCTAAATTGTTTTAAATTAATACTAAATATATCAGCATAAACATGGGTTTCAGATATTCTACAAGCAATATGTACAGGAGTGAAAGGGTAGACAGAATTTGGAAAATGTAGATAAAAAGGTGTATGAAAATATATATGTATGTAAAAGCAATGAATAATTAAAATATCTAGGGGGATGAATATGCTGTTTTCTAAAAATAAATGTATTTAAAAAATCTTCGTCGGTGTCTTTCGCTTTGTGGAAAGGATCTGTTAGTCCTTCTAGAAATTTCTCTCACTGACAAACCAGCTTCGTGCAACCCAACAATCCGCCTCATCTCAAAGTTACTAATTTGGGAAATCTGCCCAAATGTACGTACTCTAGACATAATTAGCTGTAAAAAAAATATCCTTTGCAACTAGCACAATACTTGCAACAAAAATGTGAGCAGAAATTTTTAAAACAATGCTACGTTATCAAAATACGACATATGCAAACCACAAAAATTTTTTACTTTCACCAAGAGAAAAGCAAACATGAAAAAAATTATCAAAATAAAATGATATTTAATGGGAGTTTATCTTTCTTTCTCAAGTAGGATTTAAAAATATTACAGAATTCATAATGTTCCTTCTAATAAAGTTACTAATCTCAAATAATTCCAACAGTAGATATTCTCAAAATCATCTAGCTTAGGTGAAACTCATTCAATATAAAATTTGCAGATTTGAAAAGCCTTTTTTGCAACCTAATTATAGAGTCGTACTGCAATTTGTATCTAACAAAGTTATTAAATAATAATCTTAATGTAGTTATGTCTCAATTCAACAACAACGAACTTATTCACATAGTTACAGCGTACAGAACAGCAGGATAAAATACAGGGTGTTAAAAAAAGAGTGTAAAATATTTTAGGAGGTAATAGTATGGACCAAAATAAGCAGAAAAGTCTTAATAAACGTGGGTCCGCAAAGTAACGGTTGCGGAGATATGGACCACTATAGGCACGACATCTTCGTCTCAACGATATTCGAACTCTTTCGAAAACATCCTCCTTGGTTTGGATTTCTTGACACTTTTGATTAATCCGTAGCTGCAGCTCTTCCAGGCTATGTACAGGAGTGCCATACACTAATGTCTTCAAATATCCCCAAACAAAGAAATCTAGAGGGTTCAGATCAGGCGATCTTGAAAGCCATAAAACAAGTCCGGTCCTTCCTACCCATCTATGTGGAAAAGTTTGGTGTAAATGCTCTCTAAAGGCCATGGAAAAATGAGCTGGAGCACCATCATGCTGGAACCACATTTGTTGCCTCTGATTCAAAGCAATGTCTTCCAAAAACTTATACAGTGTGTTCTGCAGAAAGTTGAGGTAAGCAGCGCCTGTTAATCGGTTTGGTAAAACAATTGCGTATTGTAAAAATTAAACACTCCATTTCTTGTGAACCCGGCCTCATCAGTAAAAAGAATGTTTGCAAGAAAACGAAGGTCTTCAGCATCATGACGTAGAAACCAGCGGCAAAAAACCAACCGTGCTTGATGATTATTTATTGGATTTAAGGCCTGTACTCATTGCACATGGTATGGATAAAGCAGTTGCTCGTGAAGGATTCTCCAAACAAGAGGACCACTAATTCCTACCTCGGCTGATATTCTCCGCACACTCGTACCTGGATTCTGCTCTACCAATGCTAGAATTTCTTCTTCTGCTCTAGGAGTGGATACTGACCTTGGTCTGCCGGATAAATGGCACTGTTTGCTCAAGGAACCGGTATCACGCAGTCATTGGTGACTTCTTCCAAATATGCGTTGTGAAGAAATCTGGCGATTTGGATAAGCGTCAATATAAAGATGTCGCGCTTCGGTGGCGATCCCATTAGCACGACTATACATGAAATGCATGTCTGTTAATTCTGCGTTAGAGTAACCAGCCATAGCGAAAGAAAACTTGTACTGTTTGTTTCACTAAACATCAACCAACTATTATAAGAAAATACACAACGTTTTTGCAAAATAAAAAAAGGGCTTCCATATCTCCGCAACCGTTATTTTTCGGACCCATGTTTATTGAGACTTTTCTGCTTATTTTGGTTCGTACTATTACCTCCTTAAATATTTTACACTCTTTTTTTAACGCCCTGTATATTAGCAGCCTATCTCTTGCATGCGCCCAGATTCTACAAAAAAATTGTGCGTGTAAATCTGCAGACAGAATTTCCAATATTTATTATAAAGAGTAAGTACGTGAACTATATTTTATAATATTAAACAATTCAAACCTGAATTCCTTATCAAAAGTTTAGCAGCATTACCTACTTAGAGATACCAAACAAACAAAATTCGTAGATGCTAAATTATATTCCAATTATGTTTAGTTATTTTTCCGCTTTATATTCTAATTACTTGTGTAGGAACGATTATTTTTATTTATTAAAGATCCTTCTTTTATATTTGATACAAACATAATCACAATCTAATTCTTTCCCAAATTATTTGTAGTTGCAATTGTTTCGCCTCCTAAATGATGTTAGTTGTGTAATTAGAGAGTAAATATAAATATATTAATTGCATCTGTGCACTGCAGCCGGTTCCAAGCGTACTCAATCAAGGAAAGGGGAGCGAGAAACAGGCGGGCCCTGTCAGTTAATATACTGGATGGAAACGATTCATCATACCGCTTATAAAATAAAACATGGTTACTTCCACGGTATTCTACGTCTAGTTTTTCTGACATTTACTTGTCAGCTTCCACATAATTTAAAAATATATGTAAATCGTACACTCTCTCCGGACGTAGTTCAAAAATGTTACTTAATTTGAGAAAAACTAATTTCAATTTATGTTAGTCTATTTTATTTCCGATGGCTATGCCGACAAAATGCTGAAGATCGGTATTTTATTTCTTTCATTTTGTTCAGGAATGAAGCTTCATTTACCAGAAACGGCGTTTCACATTGAACATTTTTGGGCGGATAAAAATCCATACATTATTCATGAATCGCAACACCAGCAGCAGTTTTCAGTCAACGTGTTGGCAGGAATTATTGAAAATTGTTTGGTTGGACTTTTTGCTTTACCGAGAAGATTAGATGGACGAACATACTTAGATTCTTTACAGGAAAATCTACCTATTATTCTAGAAGATGTCCCTCTTAATGCTCACTGCCATTTATGGTTTATGCACGACGGAGCATATGCTTATTTTAGTCGCAAATGTAAGAAACTATTTAAATCTTACGTTCCAAGGAAATTGGATTGATTGGGGCGGTCCTAATCCTTGGCCTTCCCGATCATCCGACATAAATCCGTGCAATTTCTACCTTTGGGGACATCTAAAGCAACTCTTGTATTATACCTTCATAGAGACTGAAGCTGCATTAGTGAAACGTATTACCAATGCCTGTGAAACAACACGTCAAACACCTTGAGAGCCACGTTCCCCGAACTCTATCCATGACAAAATAAAATGCAAGTAGTACTTCGAATCTGGAGAAAAGATTTTAATCCTTACATTTTCCGTTTGGCGCGTCCTTTGTGGGAACACAGTTCTTCTTGTAAGGATGAATAAACGGACACGAATTGGACCCCGACACAGAATGCCTCTGTAAAATTTCAAATTTAAAAGAGATTTCCTGTCTTATATAACTTGCGGAACGATGCCTAACACAAAGGAGAATGCGCCACGTCAGGAATTTGTTTTAGACGTCTAGAATTCTACTAAACTGCATTCCTACTATTCGGAAGCCGACACTTTCTATAAATTAAAAAGAGAGGAAATAAGCGCCAGGGAGTGGCATATATTATATAGGCAGACGGACTTTGGTAAAGTTACATATTCTGGAATGTGAAGGTCGTTTCGTTGTTGTTTCAAAATCTTGCTACAGTTTCGATTTAATTTTACACAAAGCGAAATCAAATAATACTTACTGAAGTAAAAAGTTTTACAACTCTTTAAAAGAGCGAATTATCAATTTTCTTTATTCTTTCAATTAATGTCTGTTATACTGAGAAAAAACATAAAGTAAATAAAAACATTACATTAAGAAAAATATAGCTGGAGTACATAATCAGCATTGTTGTTTTAAATTCATATTGTATTCCTTTGTAGAGTAGTATCTAATTATTTATATAAAGTGGGTCACAGAAAACAGATGTCTATAAAATAAATATGTGTAAACACCTAAAATACTTTTAGCAAACTGTCAAAGTCATTCATTAGCGGCACACTAGACATATACCGCTTTCGAGCTTGTTGGCTCTCCTCAGTATGTGACCAAGGTGAGGCAACCGACGACTTATTTGACAGAAGTAAATTTTTTTCTGTATTAGAAAGGTATTTTAAGGTGATATAAATCAAATCTCCTACAATGCGTATCAATGAAGTCATATGTACTCTGATACCAAACATCTAGGTATGCTAATGCACAATTCCACAGACAAAGCTCTATCCAATAATTATCTAAACAAATTAGTCTAGCTAAATTTACTAACCTGGTCTAATGAAAGCATTCTATAAATATCTAAGTTCACTTTTGAAACTCTGGGAACTCGAAAATTCACCCACAATAGATAGAGATCTGATCTATTTCTGCATTTTCATAGGACTATATTAGTTTTCGAAAAGTTATTGAAACACTAGAAAAAGGTGGTTACTTATTAACTAACTGCTGCCAACAAATATGCATCCAGTCATCGTTGCCCAGGCATTCAAAACAATCCTGATTTTCCTCATTGTCCTCCGCGCTTATCGCTATAAAACAGTCAATACGCGGACTATTCGATTTATTTTGATAATATTTCAATTTGTATTAGCCGAGCGGCGATCAAGCGCATTTGGAAAATTAATAAAATGCACACCACATTAAGTTGGCAGATTTATTTGTTAATTTTACAGATTTATGGGATAGGTCGCCATCAATTCGGCTTCAAAATGGTGTTTTGCGGAAACACTCATAAAATTCACGCTCTGGTTAGGGCGCGCTTAATCAAGAATTAATTAAAAAACGAAAAAGGCACGCCCGCTTTGTTTCCATCTAGCGGGCCGGTAAGGTTGCTTATTTATTTTCTAATAAATCCGCGAGTGAATTTTTTACCCAAGACGGTATAAAGATTTCATTTTATTTCCATTAATAAAGCCACATTTTCTTAATTGCTTTTATAATTTCGCTTTTAAGCTGAAACAATAAAAAAAATTAAATCGCTTTTTATGACAGTGACGTCGCTACAAAATAACCTGTACAAACAGTTACTTTTAATTTGATAACATTCTATATAAAGAGCAACTGAATTGATGTATGTAGAAACTTTACGAGCAAAAATTATCAACTCTAGAAACTTACCAGTGACGAAGATGTGGGCATCATCGATAATTAGTTGCCAAAAAAAGTATCATCCTGTATTATATTAGAAATAAAATAGGTCACCATATGAGTCATGAGTCATTGTATTATCTTCACTTTTTGTTTCTTTACAACTTTTTGTATTTCAAACTGATTAACAACAAAATTGATTTATTTGATCAAGTGCATTTTTACGATACTCATTACACTGCTTCAAAAAAATAACAAAATAATTAATTAACAGTGGAATTACTTTACTATGATTTATTATAACAAATGTTGGAAAATGGCCACCTTGAACTAAAACACATGCTTCAGATCTTCTTGAAATTGCAGCTCGAATACGTGCAAAAATTTCAGGAGTAGCTCTTACCACATCACTACCAACATTTGTTGACGTATGTGCTCTTCAGATTCAATGTGAACCTTATAAACGAATGTCTTGATATGTTCCCAAAAAAATAAATGCATAGGGTTCATATCGGGTGATCTGGGTGGCCAAGTATGACCTGATTCTTGAGCGCCTTGTCCAATCACGTTATTATCTTGCATTAAAATATTCATGAGCACTCAAACTAAAATTTGAGGGAGCTTCGTCGTGGATAAACCACATTCTTTCTTTATGTTAGCGCATAGAGAACATCGGCAAGCAGTTCAGGCAAAACGTTTTCAAGAAAATGTCTGTAGGAGGAAAACCAAAGTTGAAATCGAGATTCCGTTATGGCATTAGGGTTTTCATCAGACCAAACGTGATTATTGTGAAGTTGATTATAGCATCTCTGGAAAATTAGCTTCGTCGGTAAAGAATATGCCGACGGTAAAGTCTACAGTTTGCATTTTTTTTGCAAAATCCAGTGGCAAAGTTGTAGACGAGCAGGATAGTCTTGCTGTAGTAAAGCTTGAACCTTTTGTGTACTAGTATTTCGGTCTTCCTCAATCTCATGTAGAATAGCTTCTTCCAAATCAGGCGTTCTAACATTCAAAGGTCTTCCAGGAACTGGACCTTTCTAAAATGAGCCTGACTCCGAAAGACGTTGAAAAACATTTCTGAACATTCTTGGATGATTTGGAAATATTTCCATATAAATTCGCGCAGCCTCAGTACCATTTCCATCTGCAAAGCCATAAATATAAACCATATTGGTCATTTCAGCATTTGAATATTTATAAGTCATAACTAAAACTTTCTTTTTTTTCCCTCTCCCTGACGTGCTTGACGAAGTCCCTTTAAATTTACGCCAAGGGAACTGGATGCAGTTGGATGGTGCCACTGCACATTACGGAAGGCAAGTACGGCAGTGGTTGGATGAAAATTATCCTCGTCGATGGATTGGACGGCAACCCAACAACCACCCAAATATGTGAATTCCTTGCGAAGGACCAGTGGCTTGGCCTCCACGTTCGCCAGATCTGAATCCTCTGGATTATTTCGTTTGGGGCCATTTAAAAGCAATTGTGTATGATACGCCAGTACATACCCGTGAGGAATTGATCCGAAGGATAAGACATGCTTGTGATGACATAAACAACAATCCTGTTCAAATAGCAGCTGCAGTTAATACACTAGTTCGTCGATGCCAAAAATGTATTGAGGCTGGAGGAACGCACTTTGAACAATTATTGTAATTTTTTTAGTAGTTGATAAGTTTGTTGTAAATCTTGTAATAAGTAGTTGTTACTAAATTTATGTTTGAGGTTATTGGCATTTTTTCTTAACACTAAGAACACTCTTTAAATAGTACTTTTGACAATGATTTTCACAAACGTCAGTTTTTTTGTGAGAACCGTCTGACAGTGTCCCCGGAAGCACCGCAGCCTATAGACTTATTGTGCATTTCTCGACGAGCACAAACATCCATGGTACTCCAGTGGGATTCGAACCCACACGGGCATAGGCGATCCAGACTGATTCCACGAGCAGTCGTTTCCCAGCCACCTCTGCTATCGCGGCGCCCAAAACGTCAGTTTACACAAATCACTGAGTTTTGTTTTCATGGGTTGCTATAACGTTAAATGAAATTTACGCGGCTGGTGCGCTACACTGTCACCAATTCCTTTGAATATCTCAGAAACAAGACCAAACGTCGAAAGAAAAACAAGAGACAAAGTTTCGAAATTAATCAGATCAAAGTGGTGTGTAGATGTTTTATTGAAATAATTTTTTTTTTGTAGTTTTGAAATAAAGTAAGAGGGGGGTAGCATACAAAATACACTTCTAAGAAGGGTAGGTAGTTCAAACTTAAGAAGCTTCTGTAAGATCATAAGGAGTGTTTGTGTTTCGAATTTCACTTAAATCGGATAAGTGATTCAAAAGTTATGAGGGAAAAACGAGAAAAAAAATCCTACTTCAACGCCCTCTATCTCGGAAACGATGAGTTTTAGTAAATAAGTTTATATCACAAATGAACAATATTTTAACCTGTTCTATCGATTCCTGAAGTTATCAAGATTAAACCTGAATCACCCTGTATATTTTTTTGGCAAATAATGATCGATGATACCCAGTGTCGTGTCAGAGAATTGTGCCCTGTTTCACTGACACCCTGTATAACTGAAAATTTTAAAAGGCATGTTTGATTAAAGCACTACGCATTCATCTCGGGCATTTTTCGCTAACCTGTGCACCATTCTTAAAACAGCTTGTATATTATTATTTAAATTAACAGTAATTAAACAACTGCTATAAATTATAAAAATATAAAGCAGTAATAAAACTTTAGTACCTCGTAAGCCAAGGAACGGCAAATCTTCAACAAAGAATCAATTACTACATCAATTCTCACGAAACTTTCCCCTAAATCTACATTTTGTAGCGTTATATCGCAGTTAATCTGAACCCTCAACCCTTAGATTCCCAAGCCTATCATTTTCATCATTCGGCCGACGTTAAGGTCCTTGTTTAATGCCCTAGATGGGGCGGCGAAGCTGGGTAATACGTGAAACACCCACAAATTATTTCTCGGGCAATATATCTCCCTCCAAGGGCAAAGATACGAATGAAATTGTAATTTTAGCCTGTCGTAATTACCAGATCAACGAATAAAAGATTGTGTTCTTCAGCATTTCTAATTGCAGGTCTACCTTTCGGGAGGGCGGGGCCACCTGTACAGAAGAGGGATTTTTATAATCTTGCAGAAGATGAAGTTGATGTTTAAATTCAGTCTGTTACTAATTTCATCTGATACAAACGTATTAGTAAATATGTTTAATTATTTGTTTGTAATATATTTTTTTGGAATACTTTAGGTCCACTACAGAGTGAGCAGAAAAGAATTAGGTTCTGTTCCTAGACGATAGACGATCTTGTAAAGGAAATAAAAAAGACAGATATATAATACAAAGTGATTCTAAACGTAGTACCATAAATATAACTGCGTTTTTAGATTTTTTTTTACTTTAATTGAGTATTTTGCTACACACATTAATTTGTTCTATCATATAAACATTTAACAACAGTTTTCTTAATATTAATCTGATAGTTATAGCTAAATTTTAAATATTTGTTGGTGTGTTTTATAAACACTTATTTCTACAAAATTTTCATTTATTTTATTAAATCATCTGAAAATGGTAACATATTATTTTCAATTTCCAAAACGATGTTATTATTGTTTTTTTATTGTTAATTTCATTTAAATATTAAGTTCATCAAACAACGAACTTAAATTTTATAAAAATATTTTAATAAATAATGAATATCCTCCAAATTTTGTAAATTAAACATTAAAAAAACGTAACAGATAAAACAAACACATTAAAACAAATAAGACAAACTAATCATACAATAAAAATTCCATATATTCATGTATTATCAGAAAGATTACGAAGAATCGGTAACAAATTTGATATTAGAACAGTTTTTCAGACAACTAATGCTTCATGATCCTTTATACCAAAAAATCATCTAAAAAATTATATACAAAATTCAAAAAATTGCATCTACAGCATAGCTTGTGAATGCAATAAACATTATGTTAGAGAAACGCCTCGGCCTAAGAATGTTAAGAGTTGAGAAACATAAAAATTATATAAAAAGACGGGAATTTGAAAAATAAAAAATTTGCGAGCACGCTTGGGAAAACGGCCATTTGATTAAATGGGGTTCGGCAAAAAATTTAGAGAAGGAGGATATTGTAAAAAAATAAAAATAAAAGAAACTGCGATTATGTTGTTGAACTGTTCAGTAAACATTGGTCATTGTTGGCTGCAATTGTATCAAGAAGATGTAATAAATTAAAAATCATTTAACTTCTCTATGAAAGCAAATAAACAAATTTTGAACTGTCAAACTTGACTTACCTTGACTACATTTGCAATTTTTTAGAACGAAAATAGAGAATGTTTCGAAAGGTAAAAAAAATCGGAAGTGCGCGATAGTGATGTTATTTTTTACTTATCTGCTTTTTCAGTGTAAAATTTTGATGTTAGGCATACTTAGGGTCAAAAATAAGCCTTGACTAATCATTTCGGCGCAAGGCTTTATTCAATTTATTTTTCAAAAGTATGGCAAAATAACTAATTAAACAAAAAAAAAAGGAACTAGAATTATCCCACAAATAAATACTCTCATAGAATGCGTTTTTAGACCTCAAAATAAGCCGAAACGTCATGTATCGTAAAAATTTTGCACAATCCTATAATTTTTTATGCTCTTTTTGAAAATATAAAAAGACATTTATAACTTTTTTGTGTATATTTTCTGCTAACTTGAACTACTATGAGCTAAGTCCATAATTTATGGACACTCTGTATACTATTTGACAATTCGGATTTTAAAAATTCCTCTGTTAAACCATTAGTAGGAATACTACTTTGTTATTGATGTTGCTTATTTTGTTTTTTATTTCTGTATCTCTTTGTTCAGAATGATTTAACATTTGGACTAGCTCCGTGCAGTTTCTTTCCACCCGCACAAACTTCGCCTTATCTCATCGCGGGGCAGGCGAATGTTCCTTTCTGTTTTAATGCCTTGCCCGTAAAATTTACAACTTCACTCAAGCAAACTGACAACGCTGATTTGTACAAACTTAATAAAACTCCAGACGGGCAAATTCTGGGATCCAGGTGAGATGTATCTTGCTTGCTTCGGAATCAATTAGGTCGGGTGGATGGCGAATGAGTTCTTTACGCGTTTACGATTTAAGGAGGCGGATGTTGCGCCCGCTCCGCCTAAATTCCATTAATCCCCAATCGAAACTGGAATTCGAAAGGCTATAGCTGTCTAGAAGTTAATCAGAGGCATCAGAACATATTAATTACAGTATTCGATACATTATGACATCTGACCAGACACCTTGTAAGGTGTCTGGCTTGTGTAGCTGACTAAACACAAGGTAAAGGGTCTTAAGAAAAAAATATCTAAAATGAATAGTTTTTCTACAGATACATTTCAAATATAGAAATACAACAACTACATTAAAATATAAAACTGTTATTAAATACCAAATTTAGGTTATGGAATTTAGTAGCAAATAAAATTTTACTTACTAAATAATATCTCAAAATATACCACTGTACCATTGCTATATCTTCTATATCTACAAGGTGTTTTTAAATGAAGTAGTAAAAATGAGACCACAGATTCTTTAGGTGAAAATAAATCGATTTAACCTAACATACCTACATTCCAAGTCGCATAATAAAAAAATACAGGGTGTCAAAGTTAAAATTTTATTTCCGATATTTGCAGATAATTTCTTAAAAAATCCCAATATTTACATAAAATTTGTAAATCAGAGGTTTTTGTAGAGAGAAATTCAAATTTGTTTCTAATTTTGACGTTACTAGTAGAGGGCGCCACTTATGGCACATCATGAAAAAGGTATACCTTGTTGAAGTCGTTAGGAGTAAAAGTTTTCGATATAATCATAATCCTATTTGAAATGTTCAGTGAACCGATTGAAAATTGCTATTGTTTCAAGTAAAGTGCGTTTTGTACTGAAAATATAGCAAAATTTTACTTGAAAAAGTTGTTCAAAAAGGTAAATTATGAAGATGTGCATTTCAAAAAGATCGGCCTGCTTTCATAAAATCTTTGTGCTTTGTTGCAAAATGGTTTCATCAAACCTTGCCGATCTTCTTGAAATTTTACATTCAGAACAACTTTTTCAAGTAACATTTTGCTGTATTTTCAGCAGAAAAGGCACTTTACTTGAAACCAAAACAGATTTTACTCGGTGCACTAAGCATTTCAAATAGGATTATTTAAAAAATGGTTACTTCTACCAACTTTAGCAAGGTATACCTTTTTCAAATAAAACAGGCAGGAGAATTCATTGTTTCGATAGTCAGATGGACCCACTAAGCAGCAAAAAAGATCTACCATTTAAAAGAAACATGGCGTGCCATAAAGGCATTAATAATAATACTGTTTGATGGTAAATCATACCCGAAACGATAAAATGTGTACCTATGATTAAATTACGTTTTATATTATTTAAAAAACTGCGCTGGAGCTAAAGGAAAATTAATAATTTTCAGATAAGTAGTTACAAAAAAACTAAAAATTTTCACAATACATGCAGACATTTAATAAGTACAATTTAACTAAAATAAAATACTGTAAATTACATTAACTATCAATATCTACAAATCAGAGTAATTGCTCAAAATGCTTTCCTTGAGCGTCAATAAAAGAGTGACAGCTGTCAATAATGATTAAGTTATTTCCCGACAGGAACAGTGAAATAACTGAAAAAAGTCAAATTTGCTATGTAACATGTAACAACAATTAAAATACACATTTACAAATGTCAAAAACTTTATCATTATACAGGGCGATACAACTTTTTTCTAAATTAAAGATACGGATTGCCCATATATCCGCCACTGGTTGTTCAAAGTGCTTGACATTTTCACATTTTATGACAGCTTAACTAACTACCCTGTGTACCAAGTATGGCTTAAATATCTCCATTACTTTAGCAATTAAACAAAAAAAAAATCAATTTTTTTCTTCAATCTTTAACACCTTGAATCTTCCTTATAAAGTCCCAAAATTATAACTATTATATAATAAACTGCCATTATTTGTCAAAAATTCTACTTGATAAAGTTGCAGCCCAGACACAAAATATGTTTTTAGTAGAGCAATTTTTTTTAATAAGTTGTCGTGAACAGTGAAAAGCTTTAGGTCTGTAGAAAAACGGACCGTACAGTAGACGACTCGTTCCCCGAATACTTAAAAATCCTATTCCACATTATCCAAAAGCAGCATTGCGGGGAGCAATTAAATTCCATGGAAAATCCGTTGTATTTCTTTTGTAACACACACTGCTAGGCATCGCAGGCGCGCTCACAAAGTAAATTGGAAAGCATCGCGTTGCATTCCGACATGGTTCCGGAATCAATCGCATTTTAAATTCGCCCGGCACGCCGTTTTATTCCCTACGTGTATCCATGCATACCGTCGCCCCTGCCGCCGCCCCCTCCAATCGACAAAAAGGGCATTCCGGCGAAGTGTAGTTTAAATAAATAGACCGTCCTAAATCAAGCGCGAGGAAGTCGTATATCTTTTTCTTCTCGTCGGCGTGAGTAATTTCTATTCGTCTGTCGGGAACTTCCTGCGTATTAGTTGGGATTTTTTCGGTTTCACCCTTGACCGGGGCTATTCCGTGTGCGAATGCGGTCGCCTTTATGTAATAGCGCACGTGAATGAGAAATACCTCAAACAAAGACATTTACATAATTAAATCGAATTTGGGACACGTGGTGTTAAATGGGATGATATAAGCTCCCATTTCAATTGAAAGTATTATCTTTCACAATCACAAAAAAATTCAAGAAGAGCTGTAGAGTTATATCGAGAAAGATATTCAGAGCGCCTCTTTCCTGATCATAGAATCTTTACAAGACGACTTTGCGACGAAATGAAGATGTATTTTCTGTTCGGAAGAATCAAATAATTTACCGGAGGGTAACAAATAATGTAAATACAGCTAGATTGTTACAGTGTTTCGAATAAAATCCACGAAATTCTATACGATAGGCTAGCCGGGAATTGAATTTGGATAAATCAACCGTTCAACGAGTTTTAAAGACCAATGGATATCCTGACTACAAAATCCACACTTGGGAGTATTTGGTTGATCGTCACATTGAAAACAAACTTAATTTTATAGCTTAAATTGTAGAAACCTTTTCGGCACGTTCTTTGGACGGACGGAAATCGATTTGTCAGAATGGTTTGCTAAACAAGCGCAACGAACACTAGTGGTCCATTGAAAATCCCCAACATTGTAAATTCAGTCCAAAACCAAGGTCATTTTGGAGTAAATGTGTTGTGTGGCATCATCGGTATGCATTTAATTGAGCCTTATTTTTATGAACACACATTGAACAGCGTGGGTTACCTAAATTTCCTACAAGAAGAACTTCCTGCATCTCTGGAGAATGTACCTTGCAACTAAGGACAAAATTATGGTTTCAGCACGACGGAGCTCCACCCCACAAGGCCAGGATTGTACAGCAACATTTAGATAACACTTTCCCAGAAAAATGGATTGGGATTAATTGACCTATTCAATGATGTGAAATTCACCTTAATTATAAACATTCCCAATACTGAAACCAAGAGATCAAGTTCTTTTACTCTCCTGGGAGACAATTATTTAAGTTTTTATCGATTGGATCGGTAGAACGTCGATTATTTCACAAATATGTTAGTGGAAAGTGTCATGGAATGGTGGTCGGTATTCATGAAATCAGTGCCGTCTTGCAGTGGCAAAATTTTTGAATCTCCGATCGTACCAAAACACATAACCTCTGTGACAGATGACAACAGATTAAACATCCGACAACCATATCGGATATAATGTATAGATACTTTTCAGACATGTTTACGAACACACCGAAAATATCGGACAAATCGGACTAACACAACTCTAGATTCCCGTTACTTTTTGATCACACCTCGTGTACTCATGTAAATCCCTAGTACGTTACATTGAGAAATTGAAACCTGGGGGACAAGATCTCCCTGTTATTAAAAACCTTAGAGAAATAGCTAACCTTTCAAGTAACATTACTCTTCTCCCATTCGTACTGTTTTAATGATTTCTTTGGCAACTTGTGCTAAAACAATAGAGATACACCCCAAATTCAGATCCAGACACTTCAAAAATATAGACGTACGAATGGTGTATCTATCTTCCTGTTTGACCTTTAAATAACCTTGAAACTGACTTGATGGAGGTTAAATGAGTCTCAAATTCAGATCCAGCGACCTTAAAACGTAAATGTACTACGACCTAGTTCACTTGCATATCTATCTTTCAATTTAACCTTGAAATAACCTTGAACCTAGGACGATAGGGTTAAATTAATCCCAGATTCAGTTTTAGCGACCCCGAGAACATAAATGTATGATAGTATGGTCTACTTGCATATCTATTTTTCGCTTTGACCTTGGAATGCCCTTGAACCTAGATCGATGAGGTTAAATGGACTCCAGATTCGGATTCAGCGAGTGAAAATACATAAGAATATATAATATATAGGTCTAGTCCATCGAACAGACCACTTTTTTAAATGTCAAAAATATTGTTCTCAGGACCAGTTATTCATAAAAGACTTTACGACGCAATACGTATGTTACAATTTTGTTGTTTGTTTTGTTATTTTGTGACGGACTGTATGTGTTTATAATTTTATTACAGGAATAATATAATTTTTTTTAAATACTAGTAGCAGGAAATTTTTCAATTCCCTTTCATAAGAAAATCATCTAAGACATAATTTAATATAAAAATGGAATTTATGTCTCCTCGATATTTTTTTAATAAAACACCGCCACTATATCGTTTAACTTATGCCACACTGACAGCTGCCTTCGCGTTTCCCTATATATAAATCGAAGTTCATAATATGGAAAATGGTTTCTGTCGATCGCTAACGTCATTAAGTTTATCCAGAGGTTACCGGCGTGTTAAGGATAATGGTAAACGACGCTAGACGCCAACCAATAACAATATAATACAGTGTGGACCACCGAAAAATTGCCACCTAGATAGTCTTTGTTTCCCTAGCAATAATATCAACAAACGCGGTTTGCATGTACGCCAATTTTAGTACGCGGAAATCCTACCGCTAAGTGAGATTTTTTCATATATAATTAGTAAAATATGGATTTCAATAGTGATAATAGCACAGAAGTACGCCTCCTGAAATTTTTAAACAAAATTTATAATGATTCTTACATTCTTAAAAAATATGATGGTTACAAACTGAAGAAGTAAAACATATTGACTATAGAGGAAATTGGCAGTATTCTGAGAGACACCTTCTGATGAAAGGTCCAAGTGGTTGAGAAAAATACGTTGGGACAGATTCCGTACAAAATACAAACTATCTTAAATTACCAAACCCAAAGAAATAAACCAGGCATTTTTCTCGGCATTCTTCGACTAGGTACTTTATTAGCCGACGCTGGAGCAGGTATAACTAATATTAAGCGCGATTCAGTGTCCAATAAAGAGGATAGTAAAAAAATATTTGAACTAAAACTTCACCTAGTATGATGATAGCTTTGGTATCATCATACTAGAAGAAGTATAAAAATATTGGGATAGAATTTATTCTGATGGTAAAAGCTGGGTCACTTATAATCGTACTCTTCTTATTTCAAAAAATTAATAATTGAATTTTAGTTTCATTTAAAATAAGGTTATGAGCCAAAGATACTTCAGAAATAGAATTAAGATTAGAGTTGATCTGAACAACGGCTGAAGAAATGTCAGAATGATTAAAAGAGAAATACAGTATGCGCCAAAAGTATGGAATAAATTCAATAAAAACGAAACAATTATTTTTTGGGAAAAATCCTCGAACAGGTCGATTTTTAATTTAAAAAATATATATTTTAGCGTAAAATGCGATTTTCAAATGTCATTTGTTTTCGAGTAATGACGTCATCGATTTTTTTTTAAAAGGCAACACCATATTTTTTTCCTTGATTCTGAAAGATCGTTTAATTCTCTATCAGACAGTACTAAAATTTTGCCCTCTTACATAGGAAAGTTTTCGAGTAAATGACGATTGAATGTTAGAAAACGTAAATTTTATCTATAAAAAAGTAACAATTCTGAGGTATGTAAAATAAAATACAATTGATTAAATTTTATACTTAAATTAAATGTTCGAATTGCCATCCACCAAGTTCTTGACAATGCGCAAGTCTGTGAAGAAATTCTTCTTGCACATTATGAATTATTTCTGGGGTAACTCTGCGTATTTCGTTCCGAATGCGATTTTGAAGTTCTAAATTACATGGTTTATTAATGTACACTTTTGACTTCAAGTATCCCCATAAAAAATAGTCAAGAGGTGTAAGATCTGGCGATCTTGCAGGCCATTCTATCGGTCCGCGTCTGCCGATCCACCTCCCAGGAAAACAGTTGTCCAAAAAATCTCGTACAGGGCGCGCATAGTGCGGAGGTGCACCGTCTTGCTGAAACCATATGGTATCGTCAGGAATGTCAGGGTCATTATCGTTAGGAAAAATTACTGCAAGGGCTGGAACAAGGTCATTTTCTAGAAACTCTAAATATCTTTGTCCTGTAAGGGTTCCTTCAAAGAAGAAAGGTCCTACTATTCTGTCGTCAATTATTCCAGCCCACACATTTAATATCTGAGGGTGCTGGGTATGTGCCTCTGCCATCCAATGAGGATTTTCCCGACTCCAATATCTGCAAGTTTGACGGTTTACTGTACCATTCAGACAAAATGTGGTCTCATCTGAAAAAAGTATTTGCCGGTATAAATTTCTATTTCCTTGACATAAATCCATTAGAATTTCACAAAAGTGTAAGCGGCGATCGGGATCATCTTCATTGAGTTCCTGCACAAGTTGAATTTTGTAGGGATGATATTTTTCCTTCCTCAAGATACGTAGCACTGTGCTCTGACTAGTGTCATTGTTTAATGCAACCAATCGTGAAGAATTATGAGGAATATCCACCATACTAATCAAAATGTTCTGTTTCTGATTTTCATTAATGCTTGGACGTCCAGGTTTTGGAATATTTACAACATTGCCAGTTTCTCTAAATTTAGACTCTACCTTACTGACTGTTGATTGGCTGATAGGGCGATCTGGATATTTTTCATTAAATAAATCGCAAACTTCCTGCTGAGTTCTAGTCATATTTCCGCATCCGATAAGAATTAAAATTTCAATTCTTTGAGTAACAGTTAAATGTGCCATAATACTGTAAATTGAATAATAATTTCTATGTCGCTTACAATACTTATTAGAAAGTCGGTGTGACAATGACACTTTGCAAAGATTTTCACCTACGTGATCCATAAAAGAACTATGGAATTCGAAAAACTAAACTTGATAACGTTTTTGCTTTATTTTAATTGATTTACGTTTTCTAACATTCAATCGTCATTTACTCGAAAACTTTCCTATGTAAGAGGGCAAAATTTTAGTACTGTCTGATAGAGAATTAAACGATCTTTCAAAAAAAATCTATGACGTCATTACTCGAAAACAAATGACATTTGAAACTCGCATTTTACGCTAAAATATGTATTTTTTAAATTAAAAATCGACCTGTTCGAGGATTTTTCCCAAAAAATAATTGTTTCGTTTTTATTGAATTTATTCCATACTTTTGGCGCATACTGTATATTTGAGTGTCATCAGCGTACTGATGAGATTGACAATGTTGATTAAATTGTAATTTATTGTTTACAGTTCTTTATCTTTTTTTCATAAAATGTGGTAATAGCCCACTGTCAAAATCACCCTGAATAATGTACTATTGTTTTAAAAAAAGAGTATGAGAAATAATATTTTAGTGAGTTTTTTAACATTAATCCCTGTGACACTGGGCTTTGTCCTGGCAAATGCAACTTTTGGGCGAGCCACCAGTCATAACTCTGGAGGTAAAAGGGGCATTACACTAATTCCAAAATTGCTTGCCGCGGCTATTATCATTTATCGTCGCGACCATCGCCACGGCTTTTGAAATAGTAACACCCAGAGGGACGATAATAGATATTCCTAGATAAATGTTTATCCTCGGTAAATCAAGGGGTGCGGCGTAGTATACACCTGGGGCTAGTACATTAGCCGAGCCCATGTAGGGAGGCAACTTTACGTCTAATAAAATCATATTTTTCGTACAACAATTAGATTTCTATTTGTGGGGAAGTGGAAAGAGCAATGCTGTTTGCTTAAATGATCTGAAATTTTATTTGTGATGTTATTACATTACAAAAATACCTTTTTTACTCGTATATTTCTCACTTTATGTCTCAATTTTATAACCTACTGTTTTACAAATGATGAAACATGACAAGTTTATTTATATATTTTTAGGTATTAACAATATTGTGTGATACTAACTACTCTGCGGACTAAAGCCCCGACCAGCGTTGAATTACACCCACAATATCTACCCATATATTCTTTATTATTAGCTTTTGTAACATTTTTTACTGTATTAGACAAGTTTAAGCTCGATATCGAAAAAGATATGAATTTTTTGTTGAAAATGCTTTGTTTTAGATGGGATGCACATGCATCTGACGATTGGAAACCTGATTCTGGTGTAGTGGGAACAAAGTTATTGTTTCAGATAATAAAAATAAAAACTTGGTATAATGTGAGAAGTAGTCTAATTAGGCAAATAACCCATTGGTGCACTATATTTGTAATTGTGCTTTTGAAGTTTATTTATTTATTATATAGAAAACAGGGACAATCACATGCTTTACAGCCCAAAACAATGTCAAGATACTTAAAAATACAGTAATAATTGCTATAATAGAAAATCTTATTGCTTCAGCAATAATTCTTCCATTTTCTAATGAAATAATATGAAATTTGTTTCTTAATAACGTGCTACATTGAAAAGAATACGCTCTCCTTGTAATATAAATAACTCATAAATCTATGTTGCACCGACTCCGTCGAAATTTATATGTGGACTATTGAGGATTCCATGCTCCATCTTTTATTTCTTCCCTGATTTAACATATTTTTATTAAAGTTATAATTGTAAGAGTATATGTTATGGTTACGGGTAAAACAAATATGAAAACACTCATTTAAATTTAATTGAAGCTTGTTTGCTTTACAGTAATAGAAAAAAGAGTTTACATCTTCCTGCAAGGCAATACAATTATCAAAATTACTTCGTATACTGGATAATAAGAATAATCCTTTACTTTACTACTTTATGCTTGCTTTTATGTATATCATAAGGTAAATAGAACAAGACAAATATATACATATCTATATCTACCAAACTTGCAGGTTCGCTAATATGTTTTAATAAAACCAAAGCAGAAAGTTTCTTATCGTTATTGCCTACTGCGATATATTCGCAACCTCTCCCAATTTTCCTGTAGCCCGTAACTTTAGCAACACAAACATCCCAATAAATATCAAGGTTTATGATTTTATTTGCCAGGAGAAATGTAATAAAAAATTATGGTATGTTGGAATTATCCTTTGGTATAGAAGGTCGAGTAAATTGCGCAAGGCAAATATTAAATAAAATAATATTGAAAAATGCCGACGTTCCCTATAGCCCTTCCTTGATTTGTTAAATGATATATGAAACAATAAATTAGCGATCAAAAATAGAATAATGTATCTAATGCGTTATATATACATTATTCCGCACACAAAATACAAATTAAATGTCGTTTTTTTATCGGAAATATCAGGATTGTTTGCCTTTTTTATCAATTCTATCAGCAGGGTCATTTGGACAAACCTTAAATTACTATTTGCCTAATTTTTATTAAGCATTTATCATGTATGGTCAACCCAGAAAATTTGAAGTTGATTTAATAAGTAGTTTTCGAAATATGTGGTTAAATTGGAATTAATCGTGACGTCATTGCCTCTTACAGCATCTTGGTACTCGTTCTCGCTGAAATTAAAACAATACTAACTACTTTTAAAATTTATATTTTTATTTAAAAGCATATTCATCTAATCTATCAACGCCCTGTATACATTCTGGTAGCTCCAAAAGTTAATTGATTCTTTACAACCTTACATACCTGTATATACAGTTAAACTTACATTAAAATGGTCTTCACAAACCAACAGACAATGTTGCAATGCTGCCTTTCGTCGCGCTTCATCGCCCTAAACTTTCTTTCTTTTCGATTTTCGGCACGGTCAAATATTTTTATTTTGCGCTGTATGCTGTATTTGTACATAATGGCATAATCTAATACTTCTTCCATTTGTCCAGTGAGATGCACTTTCTGTGTCCATTTTACGAGTCTATTTTGCACTCTTATTCAATGGTATCATAAATAACAAAGTAACTTTTCTAAACGTATCTACAGCGTTGTCCGAAAGCATGGATATCGTATACAAATATGAACTAAAACACACTGCTAGGCGGCGACCGTTTTTAGGCTTATTTTTCCACGAAATTGTCTAGGACAAACGCCATTTCGATGAAAATAATAAATTCTTTTTTCTGCGAGTATTTGAAAAAATCATGTTCTCCATTCACACAAACTATTTGTTTTTTTTTTTAATGAAACATGTTACACTCTAAATTGAACTCTCTTACTGCAGAAATTTAGTCCATGGGCCAAATTTTACAAAACTATAAATCCTGGAAATGAAATTTATTCAACAAACGAGCGTTCGCAGCCGATTTTTGTAAACAAGCGCATCCAACCGTTCCACAAAGAATTAAAAAGACAAAGAATTAATAATCCAACCCTCCCAGTTATTTTCATATCCGTCTTGTGCCAACTCTTCGCCTCAGCCATAAATCCAGATGAGCACAAACAACAAAGCAATAAATAGCGAGGTTTATGACTGATGTTTTGTTTGGGAGCCTTAATAAATTTGCCACGTCTATTGTGTACTCCTAGGTAAAACTAAATTTATACCCCGCCGTGCTTTATTTTTGCAGATAGCTTCCGGAATTGTTAAATATTCAGTGATTCTGTTGTTTCGCGCTGTGAGTTGTCACAAAAAACGTGGTTTAATTTCGCCAAATAAATACAGGGTGAATCAGTCATAATGTCATTAATTTTAAACACGTATTCGGGAGGCCTAATAAAGGCAGAAAATCAAAAAAAAATTTTTTTTACTCGACCTTTAAAAAAATAAACAAATCACCCTATAAAAATCAGTAACACGACGCTCCTGGTGCGCTACGAACTTTCTGATGACGCACCTGACGACAATCTAATGCCGTATCAAACCATCGATCACATCATTTTTACATACATCAGCGTGTTATTCAAATTTACCTACATTTAGTACTCTGCATTTCCCGCATTTCTTTCCCCCCAAATTTGTAGGTCATACCACACATTTGGAGGGGGGATGGAGAGAATACAAGCAGTAAGCAGTAGTTTGTTTATTTCGGTTTCACCTCACGTATTTGGCGTAAATTCACAACGCATAATTTTACAAATTTCGAATATGTGGAAATGGTAGTGTGACTGACCCTAACTTTATTAATAAAGTACTATGGACGGATAAGTGCAGTGTTACGTGAACTGTGAGCTGTAAACAGGTTAGTACCATACTACTTAAAAAATTAATTAAGGAAAAAACGAAGAGTAATGACAAGAAATGAAGAAGTCATACTATAGCATTTTTTAAATTTGAAGAATAAATATACAATTTCATCTAGGTGGTCGAGTATTCGATGTTGACGAAAGTCTACACAAATATAGATATTGGAAAATATAAGTTTAATGCTAATGCAGGAGATATTTTCTTGTTTCAATACTTGACACCTAGACGGGCATTTCAAGAAAATTTACAATCATAGAAGAAAGATTTTGCGTGAATACGCCCAATTCGCTTAATTCAATACAAATTCTTTTTACAATACATCAATCAAACATGTACTTCTCAACCTGTTGGAATCAACACATTAGCGAAGGTACCCTCAATAGTAGCTTCATTCCTGAATATCGCAAATTCATAAGCATATACTGGCCGTTGTATTAGGCGCACTTGAACAGCATCATTGGCCAATAAAGGTGCTGATCTTACAACCATTAAACGGCATGGTCGATGGAAGAGCAGAAAGTTATGATGAGGAGTCCATGTTTAACAAACTTGATATTAAAAGGAAAATCCAAGGAAAATATAGCTGTACCTTACAAGGAGAGACATTTTTAACTTGTTCAGATGTTAGTGTTCCGAAAATGATGGCAACAATGCTACAAGGATTAACGGAAAGGAAGTTAATGTAATAAAACAAAAAAATAATAATAAGTAAATAAATTAAATTTGATTTAATATAAGTTTATTATTTTTTTCATTATTACACTAGTGAAATAAAGTGACTTTATTTCATTAGAGGATAAAGTATTACTTTAGATGGTTCATATGTGTGGATAAAAGTCCGATTATAAGGTGATTGTGGATAAAACCTTTTTATTACAGTATTTAATTCAAACGAGATTTAACACCATCTTTTTATTTTATGCAACGTAGTCAAGTTGTCTAGATTATCCAAGTTCCTACTGACAATTTATATGATAAATGATTGAAACCGGTTAACTTTAGAAACACTGTCAAAATTTTTAAATTATTCTTCATATATTTATACTTAAAACGATCATTATCTTCCATTTCAATACCCTCTCCTGTACAACTAACATATTCTTACTACAATCCTTAATTTAAACGAATCTTCCATGCATTAGCAAAGTTTACGACGTTGTCAGGTTGTGTAAATTATTTCAGTTCCTCCCCTTAATTTATGTGATCATATTTAGATATGGGTTAAGTTCAGGCCCTACATTTTATTTGCCAGGATCTACTCTATCACCTGTTGAGATAACGACAGCCAAACCCCTTACACTCTGTATGTAAGTCGGCGTCGTCATCAAGCGAACCTGTTAATTCCGCTGCTTGCACACACCATCTGTCGCATTTATTCGTCCTCCCAGGAAGACCAAGACCTCTGCGTCGCAGATATTTCGAATTGTTCCGCGTAGAAAAGCGGAATACGAGAAGCCGCCATTAAACACGCACTATAGGACGTCGGGACGTGACACTGCCGACCTCCGAAGCTTCGACGGTCCCGGAGGGGACAACGTATATATATATATATATTAGATGGGGCCGTGAGATATCACTTATACAGGGCAAAATTGCCGTCTATTAGGGTGCCCGTTAATTGGATTCGAAGCTGCATCGAATGATTTGTATACCGATCCGGCGAGAATTCTTGCGAGCGACCGAAATGGAAATTAAGGGGAAATAAATTCCTGCGAAGGTTGCGCCGATGGGACGTGAGGATCCATGATAAGTGCCGATGTAGCTAATCGAACGCCGCGACGGAGATTTGAGAAAAATGATTAATTAGGCGTGCCGCATAGTGTTCATTTATCGAAAAGAACTGTCAATTTTGTAAAGAGGATTGCACACGTTCTGGTTCAATCGTAACATCTCCTCCCAAAAGGTAGACTGTGTATTACCAAGTATTTCATCCAAAGATTAATATTAAAAGTAAAATTGCAATCTATAATCCGAAAGGCATCTTTGACAATTCATAGAGGAAATTTCTTAACTGAAATCAATAAATATTCCTTAGATGACAGTGTATACGTTCTAAATGAAAGTTCAAAGCTTTCTGAAAAAGTGAGACACCGTGTATAACAAAGTTATTTAATTAATTAAATATTCAGATTAACGTGAATATGTTTTTTGCCAATTCGTTTGGTTTATATGTTGCAATTTGTCTGTCAATTTAATGTAAAAGCGCAATGGTTACCCGTTATACGTTATATTATATAAAACAGTGATTTTTACTATAGCAATAACCGTAAAAATAAATTTACTACCGACATTCAGTAATTCATTAACTCTGGTGTGGCGGCCCTAATCCAAAATTAAATGAATACGTGAAATAATTACAAGAATATATTTGTTAATGAAAAATCGATCGAGTTTAATAAATTAGTTATATTTATGTGTATAGCAATAGTTAATGCTCTAAACCCTAAATTTTATCAGATTTTACTCACCCTAATGAATATTACGTATATGTAGATATAATCCGAAGCTTACCTGAAAAAGAAAACATCACATTAATTTAAAAAAGAAAACAGTATCCATTTTAATTGAACATTTTATAATCAAATGTAATGCTATTGTAGGTATTAAGTAATTTGTGCTGTATCTTTGAAATAGTGTTTTCTACAAATATAGATAATTTTAGACATTTAAAAACTGAATAATATAGATAACAGGAATGTGTCTCATGCCACCTGCAAATATTAAAAGGTACCGAAGTAAAACGAATATATACCGGCAGAAAGCGGTCTAACCAACAAAAATAAAAGTCCAAAGGATTTAGATCTGGGGAACGTGGTGGTCATGCTGAGGGACCTTGTTGATCTATTCATCTATTCGAGAAATGATCATTTAACCAAGCAGTTACTTCTAGATTTTGACGACGAAACGGATGTAACATTTCTCTGTCCAATACACGCCATACAATATCCGGTGATAAATGAGGATTACCTGGCATATGCCGGCTACTTATTGAAGAGTTGTCAATGACACCATCTATTATATCTTTTTCATTTTGTAAATTCACTTCAGTAGGACTTTTTGGAGCGGGGTTACCTTTTTCTCAAAGTCTATAAAATGAGGCACTAAAGACTGTTGGTAAGTTGATGTCTATTTGATTTTATGTTGTTGGTATTCTCGCGCTGCATGTCTGGCGTTCCCATTGGAATACTATACAAAGACAATATCTGTATACTCTTCAGTTGTTAACAAATGCATTTTTTATTTAGCACTTTAACGCTACACAGTAAAAATTAACATGAGCTTGTCTACACAATATTTGGTTAGAGAAATCAAAATATGTGTGAGTGAGAACATATTGTGTAAAAATAATACCAATCCTTGTAGATATTACACATTGTTTAGTAAGTGGAAGGGGGAAAACAAAGTTTGTTACGAGCAGGTACCGATGCGCAGTTATAGTTTTGCTATGTATGATACAAGTCACTGCTGTCTGTCGACGATAATGATAAGTGTATTGTTCTAACCCGATCATGGACCATGGACCCAATTGTAAAAACATTTTCAAATTATAATGTGCATAAAAAGGTATGGTGTAAATCGGAAAGTAAGAATTTGTGTCATGAAGATGTGGTAGAAACAGGTAAGTAACAATGGCCGTCTTCATCTGATACAAAAACATTGTTAATTTGCTTCTTATTTCAGAAAATCTATCTTGTATGTGTCATTACATGATTACCATTTCATTGGATCCTCAACTACTTAGCTATAAAATTTTTAAAAATATATCAAACCTGGAAATTATCGATTTAAACAGTGATACAACACCATTCAAGTTTTATTTAATTCAACTTGTTTTATCAAACTTTTGTTTCAAATAGTGTCTAGTTAGCAATAAATATTATAATATAATAATAACAAAGCTTATTATTGTTGTAGCTATTGATGTTATGATTGCTTCTACAATTCCATTAAACCAATATTGTGTACCAACCAAACAGGTTTTCTTTTTATAGATTGTAAGTTTTATGACATAGTTATTTGTAATAATTTTATTATTATCTATTTTTATTATTAATTTAATTATAATTACCTGTAATAGTCAAAAATGAAAGACTTTTAATAGATACAATAGGCCTAATTTTAATAAAAAAACAGTGTAACAACCAATACAGTATAATGAAAAATCATCACTATTTTGAGTTTGTTACAACACTAAAATTATATAAAGTAACTCATTACTGATTTAAATCGTATACATAGTCAAAAACTAACCAAATAAATTGATAATATAACTCAATTTTGTGTTTGCATAACACATAGTTTAGAAAATTCAATAAGTATTTCAACACAATCTGGTATGGACTGGTTTCGACAACCATTTGTTTCGATTTTGAGTGAAGTTTTACCAAAAAATTTGTATGCAAATAGTAATTACTGTTATAGCAATCATAATTTTTATTTATCAGGCTACTTTTTTAAAATGCTTGTAGCTTCTAAACTAAATTGAATCGAACCTATGTTTATATAAGAAAAAATGTTTGACATTAACCCAGCTACCATCCGCCCAAGTCATAGAGCTTGTAAAAAACCCCATATTAACTATGTTGCTCTCTAGACTTTCGAGATTTGGTTATAGTTGTTCAGAAGAAGCATTCATTCACATATGAGGTATCAGTTTCCTGCAAATTTGACGCATATTTCTAGATATACCGCGACGCTTTAACAATCAGACCACGTATGCATACTTATACGTCCCCAACAGAGCAATAACCCGGCGCCGGATTTCTATTAAGCCCCTTGTTTTTTCAGTCCGGACTTATTTCCTCTAAATTTGAACCGACCCGGAGTCCCACTCCGGGCAAACATTCGTCCGTGCCGCCTTGGTTCCGGACCGAGAGTGTCGAATAAACCGTAATAGAAGTTCACTTAACAACTTCTATTTCATTGAAAACGTGAGCCGACTCACAAGAAACAGCGGCGGGGCGGGCCGTAAATGCCAGGGGCGGGCGAGGGAGTTTTCCGCCAGCGGTAAGGAAAACACTTAACGAATAAATGTGTACGGGGTTAGTTATGAATGTTCACTTCAATAAGGTGTATATTTCTGAAGTAGAAAAGGTAGGGGGCGATGTTTTTCTATTTGAAAATAACATACACCGTGGCACAAAAAACTTGGAGCGATTTAAAAGGATCTTATTGGTTGTTTGTGGCGCCTTCTTGGATATACAAATAATTGTGAATAAAATTCGATTTCCCGTGCCAAGAAATCTCCGCATACAAAATTTTATGAATTTAACTCAAAGTAGTCGAAAGTAATTAAAGAAAATGTAATAATTTTTTTAAATTCCTATATATCCTAACCGAAGCGTTTCCAGACCTAAGTTCATAGGAAATATTTTGCTTAAAATTGAATGTAGAATAACATACTGAAGTATGTATATGGTAATTCAGAACTTATCTAAAAAAATTTGGGAATAGATGCGTCAAGACGATTTCAAATATCCGATTACTTATGTTATTAACTTTTTTGTGATGCAAGTATTTACCTTAATTTTTCAAATATCAAAAATTGCTGATGCAACTCGCAGTTGATGTTTATCGTTTTAATTTATAGTGAAGTGGAAATGCTTTAGCAAAACGATTTGCCGGTAAACATGTGCCAAATGCAGCTACTTTTACAACGGTGTGCAGTTGAGTTCAAGTGTAATGCCAACGTAGGCGCGACGCTGGAAATTTGTAACTAAATCGTGGAAGAGATGGAGGTCTAGGACGTCCAGCAGTGGCATATTATACACGAGGAATACGACGGATTGGACGACGAGGACCGGTACCATGGCCACCACGATTTCCTGACTTTAAATCATTTGAACTTATTTTTGTGTAATCAGTTAAATTTACTGCATTAAATTAAGTGTTGTATAAACGCCTTATCAGATTTTACAGTGGTCCAGTTTCCAGTGCCGTGCGAAAGCGTATTTTCAAATTATTTTTGAACTCCTCTTTTTGATTTTATTTTTACAAAATTGTATTTGTAAGCTACATTAAACATTTTTTTTTTTTTTGGATAAGTTATATATCACTATACAGGGTGATTCAGGTTTAATCTTGATAACTTCAGGAATCGATAGAATAGGTTAAAATAATGTTCATTTGTGATATAAACTTATTTCCTAAAACGCATCGTTTCCGAGATAGAGAGCGTTGAAGTAGGAATTTTTTTCTCGTTTTTTTTTGAGAGCCGTCCGACAGTGTCCCCGGAAGCAAATTCCTACTTCAACGCCCTCTATCTCGGAAACGAATGCTTTTTAGAAAATAAGTTTATATCACAAATGAACATTATTTTAACCTGTTCTATCGATTCCTGAAGTTATCAAGATTAAGCCTGAATCACCCTGTATATGAATGTTGTATATGGTTAAATGGGGAAAAAGTGAAAAACTAACAAACCTTAAATGGTAAGGGTCCTAAACTTAACCATTTTCGAGAAAAAAATTAAAAGTATACAATTTTGTGTGTAAAAATTTGGTTAATTAAGTGTTCACCCCATAATTTTCTGCATTAAATATCCGTGAAAGCAATGGTTATCTCATCTTTCAATTTATTTATGTTTAGTTTTAATAAAAACAATCAGTACGTTAATCAGCGCGAGAAGTACAGTGACAAAAGATCAGTTGGTATCTGAACCGCGAAGTGTCCGTCGCTTGTCGCAAATTCTTTTACGCGCCACTATTTCCTTAATTTTAATTTATTTATTGAAATGTTTAGCATACATAAGTATCACGATTATGTTATTAATTTTTGAAGAAGCTCGCCGTAATTCTGCAAAAGCGCGACGTATTTATTTAGATCGTTTATTTCAACGACGGTTGTCTAATAGGGACATTCGTGAAGTATCTTAACGTCTTCTTAATATACAGTATGCGCCAAAAGTATGGAATAAATTCAATAAAAACGAAACAATTATTTTTTGGGAAAAATCCTCGAACAGGTTTCAAATGTCATTTGTTTTCGAGTAATGACGTCATCGATTTTATTTTAAATGGCAACACCATATTTTTTTCCTTGATTCTGAAAAATCGTTTAATTCTCTATCAGACAGTACTAAAATTTTGCCCTCTTACATAGGAAAGTTTTCGAGTAAATGACGATTGAATGTTAGAAAACGTAAATTTTATCCATAAAAAAGTAACAATTCTGAGGAATGTAAAATAAAATACAATTGATTAAATTTTATACTTAAATTAAATGTTCGAATTGCCATCCACCAACTTCTTGACAATGCGCAAGTTTGTGAAGAAATTCTTCTTGCACATTATGAATGATTTCTGGGGTAACTCTGCGTATTTCGTCCCGAATGCGATTTTGAAGTTCTTCTAAATTACATGGTTTATTAATATACACTTTTGACTTCAAGTATCCCCATAAAAAATAGTCAAGAGGTGTAAGATCTGGCGATCTTGCAGGCCATTCTATCGGTCCGCGTCTGCCGATCCACCTCCCAGGAAAACAGTTGTCCAAAAAATCTCGTACAGGGCGCGCATAGTGCGGAGGTGCACCGTCTTGCTGAAACCATATGGTATCGTCAGGAATGTCAGGGTCATTATCGTTAGGAAAAATTACTGCAAGGGCTGGAACAAGGCCATTTTCTAGAAACTCTAAATATCTTTGTCCTGTAAGGGTTTCTTCAAAGAAGAAAGGCCCTACTATTCTGTCGTCAACTATTCAAGCCTACACATTTAATTTCTGAGGGTGTTGGGTATGTGCCTCTGCCATCCAATGAGGATTTTTCCGACTCTGCAAGTTTGACGGTTTACTGTACCATTCAGACAAAAGTTGAATTTTGTAGGGATGATATTTTTCCTTCCTCAAGATACGTAGCACTGTGCTCTGACTAGTGACGTCCAGGTTTTGGAATATTTACAACATTGCCAGTTTCTCTAAATTTAGACTATCTTACTGACTGATGATTGGCTGATAAGGCGATCTGGATATTTTTCATTAAATAAATCGCAAACTTCCTGCTGAGTTCTAGTCATATTCCCGCATCCGATAAGAATTAAAATTTCACTTCTTTGAGTAACAGTTAAATGTGCCATAATACTTTAAATTGAATAATAATTTCTATGTCGCTTACAATACTTATTAGAAAGTCGGTGTGACAATGACACTGCAAAGATTTTCACCTACGTGATCCATAAAAGAACTATGGAATTCAAAAAAACTAAACTTGATAACGTTTTTGCTTTATTTTTTAGTTGATTTACGTTTTCTAACAATCAATTTTCATTTACTCGAAAACTTTTCTATGTAAGAGGGCAAAATTTTAGTACTGTCTGATAGAGAATTAAACGATCTTTCAGAATCAAGGAAAAAAATATGATATTGCCATTTAAAAAAAAATCGACGACGTCATTACTCGAAAACAAATGACATTTGAAAATCACATTTTACGCTAAAATATGTATTTTTTAAATTAAAAATCGACCTGTTCGAGGATTTTTCCCAAAAAATAATTGTTTCGTTTTTATTGAATTTATTCCATACTTTTGGCGCATACTGTATAATATTTTTAATTTATAATTATAAAATTCTTGCTTAGTGATGTGCATCTGTGAAAAATAATAATAACATTTTGGACATATTTAATTATGTGTTATGTTAGATGAATTTTCAAAGTAATCGTTAACATCGAGTACTTCGTCTACATTGATGGAACCGCATACTTTTTGTTGATATTGAAAAAAGTATGCAAGCATGACTTCCTCATTACCTATCGTTACTAGCTGTTTTTCTCTTCAACGGTTAAAATTCTTTTTGGCAAAATTATTTTGACTTGTCTGGTAATAAACGCAAAAGTGCTTATTTAGCTTCTACAGATATTTATTGTATCAACTTAAAAAAAATCTCTCTCAAACTATATCAACTCTTACATTAAAAACCATTATTATTACTGACGTATGACATATTTGCGTCGATTTCTTATTTTCACGAGCAATGTTTCTCTTTTAAGTACCTTTAAGTATATTTAATTAATTAACTTTTAAATTACTATGTGGAACCACTGGCGGAGAGGTTAGCATCCGGCCTGGTGTTCGAATGTTCCCCGATCCAATAAAAGGGTAGTCAATGAAATATAAGAAATATGTTTCGTTTTTACAACGCGAATTCAATTTGAATGCAAAGCTCTCCTCTGAAGATTTATTAGGAGTACGAAACAGTGGTTTTAAAAAAACCGTATAAAAGTTGTGATTGCACTGTGCACGCGTAAAAATTTACGATTAGCGAATCTCCTGTGATTGGATACAAGACAGGAGATGATCCTACTCGAAAAAATAATGTGTCAAGTTCATATAACAATTTCTCGAAAAGTAAATGTAAACAGAGTTACGTAACCTCAAAGTTATTTGTTTTAATTTGTTTTCTAGCTATAACTTTTTTAATACTGGAACTATATTTATAAAATTTGGCACACTTGTTACTTTTATAAAGACGCAGTTTCAGGTAAAATATTTTTAAAATTGCAGCACCCTAAAAGGCAGAAAGGGCAGAAAGTTTATCTAAAAATTTCAACAATTAAATTTTTTGGACATACTAATGAATCAAACCTTATACGCTTCGTGCATACAAAATAAAAGCAGAAACGCAATATTTTATGAAAAAATAGACATTTAGCTAATTTATTCTAACCTTAGTAGAACAATTTCCTAACTGGTCGCCATGTCGTCGGTTTAACTTCCTTACGTTTCTAAAGACATACGTAAAATTTAATAGTTACTTCTGAGTAAGACAACGATATGTCAAAATTCGGTAATTTAAATAATATTTTTAAATTGGTAGAGTAAATGTTTTTATATATTTTTAGGTATTAATAATATTGTGTGAAACTAACTACTCAGTGGACAAAAGCCCCAACCTGCGTTGAATTACACCCACAATATCTACCCATATATTCCTTATTATTAGCTTTTGTAACATTTTTTTTACTGTTTTAGAAAGGTATTTTAAGCTAATATAAATTAAATCTCCTACAATTCCTATCAATGAAGTTCTATGTATGTTCTCTGATACCAAACATCTAGGTATGCTAATGAACAATTCCACAGACAAAGCTCTAATCAATAATTATCTGAAGAAAATAATTTAATTTACTGACCTGCTAATGAAACACTCTATAAATATCTAACTTCACTTTTTGGCAGTGGGAACACGACAAATTCAACCACAATAGATGAGATCTGACCTATTTCTGCATTTTTAGGATTGCTTCTTCAGGTGGTCTCCTTTAAGTTGAATCAAATATCTAACTATAAAAATTATTACAAAAATTAAAATTATTTGAAGTTAAATATCGACAATGATAAAAAGTGACATCCTGTCAATGAATTAATGTTCACATTTTTCAAGTAGGTATTGTCATATTTAATTATAATAAGAGTACAAGATGAAGAAAATATTTTGCAAACAGTTGAAGAGATGAACTAAACGTTTGTCTCGAGAAATTGGATTATCAGACACTTCTGTACATCGAATTCTTAAACAAAATCTACTATATCCATATCGCATTAAACTCTATATTTTGCTAGCTCAACCGTAAAAAATAATCAAGTAGAAGCAAAAGAAGGCAGTTTGTTCAGCCTATGAATTTTTGCATATGGTGGTAACTATACAAATCATTAATATATTAACCAGAATTCCAGAAAACCTACAAAGAAAATCGAACAAGTCCTATATTTTGAAAGCTCAATAGTTTTTCAGATACTACCTTTGAAGGAAGCAAATATAATTAAATAGATGAAAAGTTGCACAGTATTATAGGATCTATAGAGAACCACTTCAGTTAAAACATCACATAAGTTAATTTTTTTAAAAGGTATTATATGTATTTCTAAGAGCTTAAGCTCATTGAAATTGCAATATAGTATTTCAGTCAAGTAACGTTCAGATAAACGCTAGTGCAATGGCACTGCAGTTGTACTGTTGTATTGTAATTGTATGGTGTTAAATATTATTTACTCTGTTTACATAAAATTACTGTAGACTTAAGAAGTTGGGGAATTTTTCCGCTGTAAGTTGGCGACATGCAAAAACTCAAGATTCTTGACCTTCAGAGATGTTAGGTTTATGTTTCGTCAACTACGTCCCTATCTACGGAAATTGTTGATTTTTATCATTTGTCGAATAGTAATTAAAAGCCTACCCTAGATAAAATATAAGACTACAATCTGTAGGAATAGATGGTCCATTTGAATGTTTGGTTAAATCACAGTATACTAGTAAACTGTGGGTTAAATGAGGCCCCACTAATTTCAGCAAGTCATCAAACACTGCCACTATCATTCGGGTGAAATGAAAAAATAATCGGCATTCTCATTTCGCATTTCTTTATATAAATTATAGAAATCACCTTACATGTGCTATTTGCTGTTAATAGGTCGCACCCACCATCTCCGAGTTCTTCTTTTCATTTTTGTTGCATGTAGTTTTAATACATATTGACGTCGAGCAGCAAAAGTAACTGTTTCTAAACCAAACAGTCCTCTTCATCAATTTTTTTAGAAACAAATCAATTCTAAACTAAATATCTAAATTAGAATCTAATTTAAAAATTTAACTTGCAAAAATGTGAATCTTCTGTTTACTGTCAAAAAAGCAGTTTTCTGATTGGTCCTTGTATGATTGTTGGAAAAGGATTGGTAAAAGCTAAAATGCTTTTAGCTTCTGCCATACAACTGCAGTACAAAGGCGTTACTGTTAAGTTTACCTGAACGTTACAAAAGTCACCCGTATTTCTCGCCGTTTTACTTCAGTATCTTTGAATATTTGCAGGTGGGATGAGTTAACATTCCTATTATTTACTAAACCCTAGACTATTCAGTTATTAAATATCTAAAATTATTTGTATTTTGTAGAAAACACTATTTCAAGAATACGGCGCCCTTTTTAATAACTTTTCTGCAGTACCAGTTAAATACTTTAGTTCAGAAAATATTATTAAAGTTTATTGTTCCTAAATTTAATTTCAGATTAATCAATAGTTTAAAATGCACCATCATTTACTGCAAACATACCGAAAAGTACGTACTCCTATCAAATTTATGATTCTCTTTACAATTGCAGACATTTCACCTTCATAATTTCCTCCTTTTCGAACTGGGACAACGCAGAATGTATTTAACACCAACTGGCGACTATATAAAACGCCTGAAATACAGCCCGGGAAAGGTAAAGACGGGACTGCCCCCAGGTCCTTAAACATCCCGCATCTGCTCCCCCAGAAAAAGGACAATCCACCTGTCAGCGAGCGGCCGTCGCCCCTAAATTTGTAGCCCGGAATCGTCCGGGGCTCCAAACAATTGCCCTCCCCGGACTCATCCACCTTTATCCGGCGTGGAGGTTATAGTTTTCAGATAACATCTGAAAGGGAATATTTAACTGGGGATATCTGGAATAATTCAGTCCGACGGCTAATGAGCGGGAAGGCAATTCGGAACGCCGTAAATTCTAATAATACTACGGGGTTTTGCGTTGCCGCGAGGGCCAATAAAAAAGGGTAATGAGGTCTTGGGATAATTTTGATTATACGGTGTTTACTGGGTGAGGAATATTTCGCCGCGGTCGGACCGGAGCGTAGGAATTCGTGGATAGGATTAAGGGGTTGTTGGTCAAATAATATTAACACGGTCCGGGGATTCGTGGATCTCAACACACTCTCACAAATTGTTTATTTACATTCATTCATTCATTCATTCATTCATTCATTCATTCATTCATTCATTCATTCATTCATTCAATCAATCAATCAATAAATTATTTATTTATACATTTAAATACGATATTCCACAGGCAAATACCCAGTTACGGAATAAAGCAGTAACAAAATGCAAATGGAAAAAAAAATGCAAACATATTTACGTATACACACACGCACACACCATACCTACACATAAGAAAATAATAAAAATAGTAACTAATAGTTATTTATTGTATAAGTGTTTTAAGTAGCATTTTATCCACGCAAGAATGTTTAAATGGAGAACGTAGTTCGAGCGTTTAATATTCTTCAATTTCTTTTTAAATTGGAAGAAAAAATATGCAATTTCGTCTATGTGGTCGAAGTATTCGATGTTGAAGGCTAGTATAAAGTTCTACAAAACTACAGGGTGTCCCATTAGCTGCCAACCCTGAACACGCCGATTCTATGATCAAAACTAAGTAAAAAAGTTCATATGAACATGGGTCCGGAAATGCTTCCTAAGGGCACAGGGACCCATTGAAGAGGGAGCAATGGAAATCATTTTTTTGCAATATCTCTCAATCGCGTTGTGATAAATGAATGAAATTTGGTATACGCAGCTCAATTTTGATGAGCAATTTGATGGACTAATCCATTAATTTCCACAAGGTCCATTGGGGTGGGTACGGGGGGTCCCTTGGTATTTTGCGTGTGTAACTTTTTCATATTTGACTTTTTAACAAATTGGACAGCAAATTCCGTTTTTCCCGAACTGTTTTACGTTAAAAAGGTATTCTTGTTTCAAATCGTTATCTTTAACGGTTTCTGAGAAAATCGCTCTTGAATTAATCCCACTTTGGTCAATCAAGACATATCTAACTTGTGCAAATTCTTCTTCGGCAGATGTTATGCATTCCGAAAGTGATGACAATGGTGCTATAAGGGTCGTTATTAACGGAAAGGACATTAAATGTGATAAAACGAAATTTCTATTACTATACATGTACATGTTAATGTTAATAAGTAAATAAATTAAATTTGACTATAGAAGTTACTTTATTCCAGTGGATAAAGTATCAGTTTAGACAGTGCATATGTGTGGAAAAAGTCGGATTATAAGGTAATTGTGGTATTTGGTTAACATTTGAAATGAAAATATCTAAATAGTAAAACTGGTGTCTTTCTTTGACACAGTCACAAACTTTTGCCTAACGCGCACATTTTTTGCATCATCTGTAGTGTCCAGCAGGCCATTTAATCCGTTCACTATTTGCACTGAGTCCGCGAATAACCAACGCACCGTTTCGTAGTTTTTCGAAGGCGTCATGTAAGCTGCTATAGCTAGTGTGAATAATTTATAAATCTCTTTTTACGAATTATACGAATATTTAATTTAATAATTATTTTATCGTAACTTTTTTCTTGTTTTCCCTTCCTCAACAACCCATTCTTCTTCTGTTATTTTGCTTATCCCTCTTCTCAATCTTACTCTTCGTCTTCTCCGATTTCTTATTGTTCTTCTTCTTCTGCTACAACGAAACAGAAAATCATAACAATGCGTCGACTCCTGAATTTCCAGCGCTTGTTCATCCTGTAGGTAATCCGTGGCCTCCCCACCGAGCCGAGTAATTTAAGAAATTGCCTCAAAACGAATTACTCCCCCAGACCGTTATTTCCACTCTTTTAATCCACTCGGAATATAGAAATAACTAATGAGCGCCCTGTCCCTCCTCTCTGCTTCGGCAAATCCGCCGTCCAAGTCTTTGTGTAGCGCCCAGAAGCACCCGAAGCAAAAGAAACCTACTAAAAAGGGAGAGGGATCCGGCAGTTACAAACGTAAACAGAGTTTACGTAAGCACTGGGTCGTTCCTACGAAACCGCCCCACAGTGTGCTAACTGCGAAATATTTTCAAATAATCATTTTTTAAATCCCGGCGGCGAGGGGCGCGGTAATTTAGCGAGTGAAGGAAAGGATCCACGGGGAATCTGGAGATTTACAGGGCTGTGTGTGAAAAATTGTTGGTCCGGAAAATTGTCTCATATAAATGTATTTCCTACACAGTTAATGTATCCATGACAACTAAGGTTTTATAGGAAACTATCTATGATGTACATACTCTAAAAATGCCTGTAAAATTTCTAATATAGTTATTTATAGTACAAGTGATATATATGCATTATTATACATGAGTGAGACGAATGTAATAACAAATGTCGTTATCCCACGTGTACTATATAAAATTGTATTTAGAACTGCAAAATATTGCATGTACAACCACCTTAAATTAAGAAAAGCCCAAAATCAGATTCAGTTTGTAAGTTTTAATTCAAAATCAAGAAGCAAAGGCATTGTTATGGTAACCTGTAAAACTTCCCTAAAATAACTTATAATATATAAATATATAAATATATAAATATATAAATCTGTTGGTTCTTAGTAAAAATAACCAATAAGCAGTGATCTCTTTTTTTAATATTTTACTAGTGGGGTAATACGTCACAATACTCCACTAGTAGTAAAATGATCATCATTATTCAACTGAAATAGTGCCAAATAAATGCCGTAATGAGGCTCTTATATAGCAGTTGTAGATAAAATTATTTATAATCGACTGTCATAGGTAATATACTATTATACTTACATTACATTTACCATATTATCAATTCAGTATTAATTAAAATAATACCTAAAGTGTGTAATAGTCCAGTTATTCACAGAATATATTGATATACTTCTATTTCATTTTATAGTTTTACAGAGCCTGTTATGGTAAACACATTCCAACGCAAACGCATTACGCTCCAGTAATTGTCGGCTTGTCTATACAATCATATGAGTTATAAATATTGTAGTGCAGTTCAAATTAAAGTGGTAGGAGAGATTTTAAGTGTGTGTACAGTTTAGTTGCGCTGCCGAATAGTGTATAAGAGATTTCCTAAAGATGATTTGAAAAATACGAAACGCCTATAATTTGAATAACAAGAAATGAACTAACTCATATTATTCAACGTAAGAAGTTATGAATGTTACGTTTTTTTTTAAATATCGATTTTATGCTTATTTTTTCACCAAATTGTCTAAGACAAACGCCTTTTCGATTAAAATAATACATTCTTTCTTCTGCACGTATATAGAAAAATCATGCAATTTCCCCATTATTTGTAACACGATTTGTCATCAACTATGAATTACTGAAAATTGAATTATCATTGACATGAATTGCCGTTTAAACGGTTACACATAAGCCTCTAACAAAACTATGCCAGATTTTGCAAAAGTTGCTCTACAGGATACGTGCAATTATTAAATTCAACAAAGCGCTGCCATTAATTAGCATGTAAAAGTTGTAACATGTTAAATTTAAATAACAAAGGCCATTATGACACCGCCAAGTACCGGGATTACATTTCATTGCAGTCTATGTTCCGCTCGAATGTAACTATGTATTTAAATCTGCTCTCCAAGAGAATTAAATGATAACATTCATGTTCTATTGTGCAAGTTTTCAAAATACTTTGTGCAACGTCGAGTCAGATGTTGGATTGCAGCTTTAATCGTGCTGGCATACCGTGTGCCCCAAATACAAGTGACAATAGTCCTCAAACTTCATTCGTCAGCGTTGTGATATAGCATGTATGTGAAAACCCTGTGTCAGCCATTTCGCCTGCTAACGATATGCGTATATGCCTGTGCAGACAATGGAGTCATTCGGTATAATTAAATTTTATTTGAATTTGTCAATATTATTACAGATCTAATCAATTTAAACATATGCTGAAAAAATTAGATTAATTGACCCGAAAACAAAAGAGATATTATTGCCTAAGTTTCGATCCGCCCACAATCAGTCCAGCGAGCGATGTGACGTCACAAATTCCTATCGCTCGTGCCAGCGACGGTCTTATAACCGCCGTTGATGCTTTGTGTGGAGTCTGTGTATTCATACTTTAGCATCCGTAAAGGGAACTGCCAATATGTAACTTTCAAGTAATATTTACTACCAAGTATCGAACGGGACTGCCGCGTTATTTTAAAGTAGCAGCAAAGTTCCCACTGCCACTTTTTAGTAACATTCCTGTTTACATTCAACACTCCTCTTGAATTTTATCTTCTAGTAGTAACTGCAAATACTTATCCCTATATTATTATTTTTATTAATTTTTTTGTGGCTCTGCCTGTTATTACTGTTGCATGGTTTATCCTTTGAATTTTTTGCCATGTTTTGCCCAGATATTTAATCTAGAAACAAGTTCCAAAACTTTAAAACAAACAATTAAGGTTCCCTAAACGTCGCGGCAACTATCATAGCTACTTGAAAGTAATTACAACTTTGAAGTAATATTTTAGTAACAAGAGTTAGTCGCTGCCACTTTCAAGTTCCGAAAACTTAAAGGTTGACCCACTGGTAACCAAGACGTTCCCAAAACTAGGAGAGCTACTTAGAAATAATATAACAGTAAAGTAACCAGGAGCGGTCGAAAATACGTAGCAGTGGCAGTAACTTTGTGGAAGTAGTAAGAATTCAGCTAAATTCAAGCATTTGATTGGTCTGGAACAGCATTTGGTAACAGATACGTAATAGTTACTATTTGAAGGTTCCAGCCTCAGTTAGTGTTACTTTGATGTTAGTTGGATAGTGTTAGTAAATTAAAGTTATGAAACCCATTTCACAAAACATAGCTGGCTCCAAGTAGTTAACAAAAGTGAATTGAACGCTGCCATAGATAGTAAGAAAACTTTGAAAATGATTACAACAATTTTCAACAACGACACAGGCAGGTACAACGTTCACCATGAAAACTACGCGACCTTTATCATCAGACCTCGTCTTAAGGTATTTCCTTTTACTTTACCAAACTTTGGCAAACCCCGTACACGAGCAGACGTTGGCGAATAATAATTTGTTGACTGGTTGAGCTAAATATAGGATTAAACTCCGGTAATATCGGGAACATTGTGTAAAGGCACGCGCAGATAACGAGTTTATTAAATTCCGCTTTGTAGTTTACAGTGTTTTGTGTTTGTTTCATGTAAGCTAAATGTTAAGTATACCCGTAAACGGATTACCCTGGGACATGGGGCGTGTGCAGAAGGAGGCGAGACACTGGAAACCACTTAAAATTTTCATTTGCCTCTTGCACAACGCGTATATCTTAATTTGCGGTTCAAGCTGCCTTGCTTCAAGGCTCCAGAATTATGAAATTTGAATAAAATTGCCTAACCCTTTGTTAATTAGGGGATTAATGTACCACCAAATTTAATATTTTGTGTCATTGAAGGTGTTACAACATAGTAGGCCAAATCGATTACCACATTACATGTTTCGTCCTTTACACTTTTATAGTGTTTTGGCCCAATCTTTGTGGCTCTGTTTGTAACTACTGTTTATCTTTTGAATTTTTGTAGAGTTTTGACCCAGATATTTAATCTGGGATGTCCTACTGGTAACCAAAACGTTTCCGAAACTAAGAGAGCTACTTAGAAGTCATATAACAGTAAAGTACCCAGAAGTAATAGAAAATGTGTAGTAGTAACTTAGCGACTCAGCAGCTGACCTTGGCTGAACAGCAATTTATCAACAAAGTAGCAAATTTGGTGAAGGTTGGGTTCCAGTCTTAGTTACTGTTTTGGTGCTAGTGGGCAGTGTTAGTGGCTAGGAACACGAGCTGGTTGCTGCCACTTTCAAATTTTCAAAACTTTAAAGTTGTCTCACTGGTAACTAAGACGATCTCGAAATCAGGAGAGCACACTACGCCAAATCGATTACCACAAATTCTTTCAGTGAAGAAAACATGACTGTGTTATACCTTAGTTAGGTCCTCTTTCTCAAGATAAAGAAGTCAATAATAAAATTTATATAGTAGATGTTCATTAATATTTGTAAGTATATTTATGACCTAGTAGTTTAATCTTCAAAAATATTATTGGCAATGGGGTTCAAAGTTTAAGAATTATTCACAAGTCTACGTGTCGGCTGTATTTAAGCCTTCTTCAGGACATTCCAAGAAAAGTTTTCTGTCTAAAATATAAATATATATTATATATTAAGCTCCGGGCGGTTGGCAAACACGATTCACGTACTGACGCCTTAAACCACTCGGCCAGCAACCGATCAATATCAAATTGTATCCAACAATTTTTGTTCGCAGACCGACGGTAATAGAATTATGACAGCAAACTGGTCTTAAATATGAGACAACGTCGCACAACTACTATATGAGGTATTTATACATAATAAATACAAATACAGTGTACAGTGTGTAATAGTTATAAGTGTTCAAAATGAATGCCATTGCTTGCGAAAGGCCTTTATCGTACAAACGTCTCGTAGCCAGAAAGTTTTGCCCAGATTTGCCATAACGTTAACGTACACTCACAAATATCAAGAGACACTAGGTATAGAGTATACAAAGGAACGAAACGCACTAGCCGCACTACTCCTGCTTCTACTAATTTGAGGTTAACAGCAGCAGGTAATGGATGTTGCCGAACGTTACATTTTAAAAAATGCAACAAACAAATGACCCAACCAACTCTCTAACAAAAAAATGTGTTAATAAGCTTTCTGAAGTTTAAAAGATTTTGTAACATACGCTAACAGTACAGAATCTGTGCAAATTTGTCCCTAATGAATGTAGGAACATGGACTGTCTTTGCAAATTGGGCATTATTCCTTTGAATATAACATTTCACGGAGGCATTTTCTTTTATTTCCTCACGAATGGAAATACGCTATTCATGCTTTGTTAAATGTGGTTTTAATGCGCGCTGTTTGAAGCGAATTTTTCGCATTGTTTTTTATTTTCAACGAACAAGTCGGACGACGTTTTTATATCTGGAACAGATTGAAAAAAAAAACACATTTATTAACTAGTTTAATAAAAATCGATGCATACAAACTCTGAACGTTGGTGATAATCTATGAACACCTTTAATGGATAAATGAAATAGTAAAAAATAACTTTTATTGTACAGATTTGTGCGTAAAACATTGTAGTAGATTTGTATATCTTAACCAAAACTGTCCTATAACAAATCACATCCTGTTTTTTATACCTTCAGACGACTGTAAAAAACACATTTATTTACTACTTACCATTAAACTCGACACATATAAACTCTGAATGATGGTAATAAGTTATAAAACCCTTTAATGGATAAATTAAATGGTGCCGCGACAAAAAAATAGCTTGTACTGTACACACTAGTGCGTAAAATATATAATTTGTGCGTAATGTACAATATGCGTAGCGTTAGTACTTCACGCATTATAGTAGATTTGTATAACTTGACCAAAGCTATTCTATAGCAAATCACGCGCCGTTTCTGTATTTACAGTAGACTGAAAAAATAACATGTTTATTCACTACTTTTATGAAAAATGCTTGCATTGTACACACTAGTGCGTAATATACAGGGTGAGTTATTAATTATGGTACATAGTTTAAGGGCATATTGATAACGTCAAAATAAAGCGATTGAGCCCAAGCGATTCGGCGGAAATTAAATTAGAGAATTAGGGATAGAGTGGATAGAGTCTTAAGATATCAAAATTGAATTAACGATAAGACCAATCCTACAACAACTGAAAATTTTATTATGCATATCTTAACAAATTATTAATCATAAAAGATTCTCGAAGTGACCACCAGCAACTACAATGCACTTTCTGAGCCTCTTATTTAATTTTTGTCTGACGCTGAATAAAGTTCTATGTTTCTTGATAACATTAACCGATTCTTGAATATTTTCCCATAGCTGTTCCTGACTATTAATATTATAAACTAAAGATTTAATAGAGTCCCAGCGGATCAGGACTATGTGCAGACCAAGGAAGCTTGCTGCCGCGTCCAATCCAACGGTGCGGAAAATTTCTATTAAGATATTCTCTTACTCCTCGGGGGTAATGTGCAGGTGCACCATCATGTACAAACCACAAGTTCTGCCGTAAATTTAAGGGAATATCTTCAAGGAGCAGTGGCAAGTCTTTAATTAGAAAATTTAAATAATTAAGTGGACGTGGTAGTATGAACGGCACCACAATATTATCGGAGAGAATTCCACGCCAAATATTGACAGAGAACTCTTGCTGAAAATGTACTTCTCTTGGTAGATGAGAATTTTCTAGTCCCCAAGAATGACTATTTCTCCAATTAAAAATACCTCATCGGGTAAATGCGGCTTCGTCAGTAAATAATATTTTATTATAAAATGTTGGGTCATTATTTTGTTGTTAGCGAAAGGAAAAACCGTAACTTAGCTAGAGAGTCTTGTGGCGTTAAATGTTGAACTGGAGTGAAGGATATAATTTTTCTTTGTGGAGTATCCTGCTAACGGAAGAGACTGATGATAATAGCTGCCGAAATTTGGCGTGCTCGTATGTGTGTTTTCAGCAATTCGCATTAAAACATCATCTTCTTGGTCAGCTGTTAATATTTTCGGCCTTCCAACCTCTCTTTTCCGACGAAATGATCCTGCTTCACCTAATCTGTCGTACAACTTCTTAAATATAGTCTATGATCTATAGTCTGTTATCTCAATATAATTCCAAGAACCTCATTGCTGCACAGAGACCACAAAAATTTTCTTGGGCATATACACATATCATGTTTCTCATTTCAATGTTATTATGACGGGGCATTTTAAATATAAAAAATAACAATAAAAAACACTACTGCCTAATCCATGAATGGCATCTATGGCATTGACAGAAACAATATGGTAATGTAGTGACTGCCTACTTATTTCCACGCCACGAATCTCAAAAACTTCATGTCTGTTTCTTGAAAATTGTTAAGTTTATCGATTTGTAACTGGTATACCTTTTCTATTTAGAATTGAAGCTAGTTCAATAGTTTCTTATTAAAAAATTCAAAAGTGTAAAATACAAAATGTACATATTTTTACACCGACAGTACAGTAAAACTGGCGCCCCCTAATCGTGACCTCAACACTGCCACCTCAAAAAACATAAAACTACACGTTCTAAAAATATAGCTAAAAATCAAAAACATATTTTCAATTTTAACACTGCAGAATTAAAAAGAGCAGCATATTCAATTGCGGCATATTGTGCTCAATCGCTTTATTTTGACTTTAATAATCTGTCCTTAAGCTATGTACCATTATTAAAGACTCATCCTGTATATACCTATAATTTACGCGTACCTATTAAATTTTTATATCTTAACCAAAGGTGTTCTGTAGCAAGTCAGACACAGTATCTGTAATAGATTGAAAATAACACATTTATTTAATACCCAAAATTGACGTATACAAATTATAAATGTTAATCATAATGAAACCCTTTTAAAAAATTGTATTGTATACATACTACTTTAATAAATTTTTATAACTTAACCAAATCTGTCCTGTACACATCTCTGCGAAGTCCTATTCCATATCTTTAATAAAACCTAGCGCCTCTTTGACGAAAACCGTCAAAGCCGGTACAATATACATTTCTCATACGAGGCTATTTTCGTCTCCGTAGGAAATTTTCCCGTTCTCCACTGCCGTCCTAGCAAACAGCGAGAGATAAATCTGAGACGTTAAGTTTAACACCCAGAAAATTGAGTCGGGTTTTTATGCGAGGTTTTATGTTTCATTCCGCCAACTATTATTACTGATATGAGGAAATTTAAGCCTAGTTAGAACTTTTCAGTCCGGTCGGAGGACGAGTCCCTGCGCTGCCATAAATCCGAGGTTGTAGCAGGAGCGCCGAAAATCTTTTGTGCAGTCGAAATAGTTACATAAAACGGCGGTCCGATTTTAAATTGTAACAGTAAAAAAGACGAATCAGAGTATCTCTAAATTAATTGGTAGAAATGTGTAGGAAATAGAAAATATTTCTTCTTCTATTACTACAGCGTAAAGTAAGTAGTAACTTTACGTCATATACAATACGCATCAGATCATAAAATGTACATTACGCACTAGAATGAACAATGAAGTAAGTACTTTACGCAATAGTGCTAAAGTAGTTGTATCAATATAAATTGCTTTAAAATAAATAAATATTTGCTTACTATTACAAACTACTAATACTTAATTTTCGTCGTTTTTGTCGTGAGTTGTATGTGTCATATAATGGATACCGTTCTAATATTTTCATAGAGTACCACAAGGGTCTAACTTGGGACCACTTCTTTTTATTCCTTATATAACTTTTTTAACTATTATGATGATTGTCAAGCATTGCAAGAGCTTTTAAAGACAATGCAGGTTTGATATTAAACTGTTATATTAACAGAATATCCAGTACCGTCTTTAAAACTTTGGACTTTATTGTCCGTAACTCTACATGGTTTAACAATATTAGTGCTCTGAAATGTTTATTTTCCTTAGTCCGTTCCAGATTAGAATATGCTATTAATATTAATCATCTTGAAGGTGTTCAACGTCGTTTTTTAAAATTAATGACATATCGTGTTAATAATACTTATCTCGTTAGAGGATTTGATCATAGCCTCCTGTTAGATATTCGATGTCAAATCGTTGCAGTTGAGGAGTCTATCATTTTTGTTTAAAATATTTCATAACGTCATCTATTCACCAGGGATTTAAAAAATGTTCTACTTACGTACTTAGACCAGAATCTCGTGATGATTGCATATTTGACTGTCGGAATGTTAGACATGATATATTACGAGTAAAAATATTTTCATTTGTTATCTCGGTAACCGTTGATATTCGACCATATGTTTATTAGGTTCTTTTGTTCACTTTTGCCCTCTGAATACCCACCCCTTTGGAATATTACGGATTCCCCCAATTACCCTGTATTATGGTGCACTCCAAGAGCAATTTGAGAATCGAAAACTGTTTAATATAACATACCCTCACTATTTATTTTATGGAGAAAATCTCACTTTTCGATCTGGATTTAAAATTTCACCATTTAGCGGGAAAATTTGAAACTGGAATCGGAATCACTTTTGTTATCAATATTTTTTCCGGAAGCTGTAGGACAAATAATTTCTGAGATATAACCGCTAGTATGACGTCATGTTCATTTTCTTTAAAAATCACCACCAGACCCCCCTCCCCCCATGTTACTCTATTAGATCATGAGTCCTTTAATCTATTCGGATATAAAAACTGCGGACGTGTCTTTACTACGCCCCTAGCTAGAAAATCCCGCAAGCATCCACGCGCTCGCCATACCAAGCCGCTCCCAAAAAGAAACAAACCGCACCGCCAGATCGGCAAGGTGTAAAAGGGCCATTAAAGGATCCCATTACACGGTTCGGATTTTTACAAAAAAGAAGAGCACGCCGCCCCTCGCCGCCGCCTGCAGCGGAGATTCCTATGCACGTGTTCCGACGCCAGGTCTCAGGAATTCCCGACGGTGGTAGCCACATACATTTCGAGGAGCATATTCCGGGCACGGCGCCTCATACCGCTGAAGTATTTAGCTTAATGTTATCGGTTCTGGTAGGAATTACTGGCAAGAATGATCGCCGCTCCGACGCTCTAATATCTCTCCGATGGCATCCGACGTTAAGTAATACCATATGTTGTATTCGAGAGTCGTCTACCCTAAATGTATTTCCGAATCTATGGTTTATTCGTTCAATTTTCTTCATACTGCTAGAAATAATACCAAATTGATGCAGGAAATGATAACGCTTTTCTCCTACTGTGCGTTTAATTCTAACATTATATGTGATGTACAATACGCACGATGTGAGATACGCACCATACATAAAATTACGTACAATACGCATTAAGGTAAGACATATCTGATACACATTGTTGGAATTATAACTCTCTTCTTCTACTGTACGTTAAATATTAACATTATGCATGACGTTCAATACGCACGGTGTCCATTACGCACTAGATATAAATGACGTACAATACGCATTATTATATCTAATATACATGTACAATATGTACCAGACATTAAAAAGATACAATGTACAAACTGATGTACAATATGCACGATGTGCAATACGCACCATGCATAAAATTACGTACAATACACATTAAGGTAAGATATATCTGATGCACACTGTTAGAGTTATAACTCTCTTCTCCTACTGTGCGTTAAATATTAACATTATGCATGATGTACAATACGCGCGGTGTACATTACGCACTAGATATAAATGACGTACAATACGCATTAGTATATCTAATACACATGTACAATATATACCAGATATTAAAATGATACAATGTACAAACTGATGTACAATACAATAACGTTCTGCTCCTACCTGCGTAAAATACTAATATTATGTACAATACACAACTGATATAAAATGAAGTGCAATATGCATTAGAGCAAAATATTGTATACTACACACTAGAATGTAAAACGATATACTATCATATTGTAAACTGATGTACAATACGCCCTAAAACAAAATGATGTACAATACACACAGTACTTATTAAATTATAAACTAGTACTTAAAATGAATTATTTATAGTGGAGTTTGTGCCATATTTTATATTTTGCTAGTAGAAAGATATATTGTCCACAACTTGTGCGTAATAATCCAATTTATTCACGAGACGATTTCCTAGTGAGTGTAACATATTGGTTGCTTAAATAAGTTTAGTATAGTCCATACAAAAAATACCTTCTGAGCAAAAAATTATGTACATTTCACTAGAACAGAATAATGTACAGCGGCTGCAGCATAAACGTTTCCAATCTAACACTTATATTAAATTTAAAGGTGTAAAATGGTAAAGTATTAACAGGAATATCATGTTAATACGTGTCAATCATGGATTTTGTCTAAGCACACGTATAACGAATAATCGGTTGGACAGTCATAAGAAAATATGGCACTGATCCGGGCTCTAAACCTTTATGATGGGACAAGTGTACACTATATGAAAGAACGTGAAAAGATGAGAAAACCATGTACAATACGCACTATATTGTTAAATGATATACAGGACGCACCAGAGCATAAAATGATGTACAATGGTATACAATACGTACTAGAATGTAATACCATGTATAATAAGCACCAGATTGTAAACTGATGTACAATACGCACTAGATCACAACATGTACAATACGCATCATAATATAAAATATTGTACAATATGCACTCGAACATAATTGGATTTGCAAAATTGTTTACAATTCAATATACGACATATTTTTCGGTATAAACATTGTCCACAACTTATGCGTAATTACCCAAATTTATCAAGTGACCGCCCCGCATTAATGTGTAAACTTGCCTCAGGGCCTAAAAAAACCGTAATGTTGCCCGTCCAACCAAATAACTTGCATTTAAAGCATTATAAATCTAAAATTATCCCTGCAACAAGGCCTAGAGGGTAACTACCACTTTACGCGCTATGACTAAACCGCTGCGAGTATCCTGCAACCAAAAAGCGGTTGTAATAAGAGGAGTTACGGCGCGGAAGGGCTTAATGTAACTGGGATATGCATGCATTATCTTGATGTCAGGTCCAACAGCTGGGCCCCAGAAATGTATTTAAAGTAATTCAGTTGGATACTTGCTAGCTCTAAGTACATTGCGACTGTTTTATGCGATTCATATTGTCCCTCTAGTCTTGCAAATTCTTGTTGGTTTTTGAGTTCTTAGGGGAATACGAGTATTCTAGTATACTAAAATATAGGTACAGTATCCATCACCAATATGATAATCGTTATTTTTTTTATTAGTACTCTATTTTACTTATAAATCCAACTTTAAAAAACGCGCGAATTTTAAAGTTGCCATAGCAAAATCAACTACCTGAGAAACCTGAAGTCTAAATATCACCTTTTTAATTACTGATCTGACAGGAGTACCTTGTAGCATCAAATGAAATATTACTAACAAATGTTTCAAAAGCTTTATTCAAGTATTCAACAATCTTAATTGTTTAAATGAACATGAAAAGTATAGTTGGTATTATTTGAAATATTATTACTTCGGATTTTTAAATCGGAGGAAATAATGTTTTAATTCTTTGAAGTCAAAGCCCCAACCAGCGTTGAATTGTAAATCAACGCTGGTTCGGGCTTTTGTCCACAGAGTAGTTAGTTTCACACAATATATTTTAAAAGTGGGCATTTTAATTGTCATTTTTGATGTTAAAAATGTCATTTTTTGACACGCGTGTTAAAAGTAAGTTACTTTTAAAACTAGTGTTAAAAGTAAATCAAAGTTTATTTAAATTTTGTTTTGAAAATGAATAAAACGTTTTAACAAACACATGAACAACTTTTTATTTTAAATAAGTACAAACCAACATATTAACTAGTTATTACTATTAACTATTATAGTAAAATTAGAACAATTTGAAATTGTAATTCCCTGCGGAGTCATCATACTTGAGTTGGTTTTACTGTCAACATGTGTGACACATCTATTTTCTGTAGAAATACTACTGGTAGTACTGGTGGTCTTGCTAGTAGTTGCAGCAGTAGGAAGTATTTGGCACGCAATTTTCTTCTGTTCCAGTGAATTTTCAATGTAGCCTTCAGCTACCGTCGAAGATTTCCATCCTCCATGTCTCTTGATGGTAGTAAGATTTGCACCAGAATCTGCTAACAATGTCGCCGATGAACGACGACCGGTGTAGAGTTGAGGATTTGGTAGATTCAAGAACTCTGCAATGTCGGCAGGCATTTTACCAAACATGTTAATTCCGACTGGATTCTTCACACATTTATTCTTCATATATTTAAGAAAAAGTCGTCTATGGTCAGCGTTGGGTGGCCGGAGTGCCATATACTTTCTAAAAAAGTTTAAATAGAATTCACCAACAACACTGAAAGTACGAGGCACTTTCGTTTTAGTATTTGGTATGGTCACGATAACCGAAGTGCCCAAATATTCGATATTGTCGATGGTCATCTGACACAATTCCTCTCGGCGACACGCCCCGAAGACACCCACTATTGCTGCGACTTTCATCATCAGATACTTTTCGTCTTCTGCTTCTGTGAGAAATTTGTCGATATGCGTTTTCGTCAAAACTTTTGACTTTTTTGCTTGATATCCTTCACCCTTCCGTTTTAAAAAAGCAATAAGTTTATAATGTTTCCTTATATCTTGATCTTGCTTTATTTTTAACATAGTTTTGATCATGGAATAATTTGACCACAGCGTTGACGATTTCCCTATCTTGGCTTTTTCCTCAAAATATGCCAGTAAAACACTTTCGTTACATTTCCCAGGGACCTTTTTAATGTTGCACCATTCCGAAAAGCGTCTATAAGCGATTTCGTACTGTTCCTTTGATTTCGCCGGCAATAATTCCAATGTTGCTCGACTGGCGGCTTCTTCGATTTCATTTTATTTTGTTCTTCACTCACAAAATAAAATCTTACTTTTAACACGTATATCATAAATAGCTCCAGACTCCAGACAGTTCTATTAAGATGTTTTCTTTATAACCTTGACTTTCCTAACACATCCTAATCTTTTTATGAAAGTGGAAAACAAAGTTCACTACACACTAAACTGCCCGCAAACATTTCTCGCCCGCAAAAACCCCCGATTTACAAATTTTATGCAAATATTTCTTATGAAATTATTTACAAATATCGAAAATAAAATTTTTACTTTGACACCCTGTATCTTTTCTATTAAGCTACTTGGGGTGTAGGTATGTTAGGTTAAATCGATTTATTTCACCTAAAGAATCTGTGGTCTCATTTTTGCTATTTAATTTAAAAACATCCTGCATAATGTGTTTGTATTTCAACTTTACAATAAATTACTTTTTGTGTGTTTCTATTGATGTAAATTTTTAAGGGATCGCTACAAAACGCTACGTCTTAGAAACAAACTTAGATGAAACTATAAAAACAAGCAAGGTAATACAATTTGTCTCCCAGCATCCAATTCCGGTCTCGCAAAGTTGTTCCGGGTGCATCAGAAGTAAGCTACCGCCTCGTTGCAACGGTTGCAGTAGCAGTGATTTCGGCAGCATTATACGTAAATCCCGGTCGTAAAAGAATCTTACAATTCCGAATGTAACAGTTCGGTTTTGTCATAGTCCCTTTTAAATCGAGCAAATAAGTAAGGAGAATAACCTACATTCGTTACTCTATGCACTTAACAGATCTCCCTGAAAAGAAAACAGTGCAAAAATGGTTTTCCTACCTCGCGCGCTAAAGGTATTATTCTTAGATCTATGTATTTTCATCTTGGAATCAGTTGAGTATCTACATCTATGCTTACAGGAAAAGATGGAGTAAACTTACTTCACATTTATAATACACTATAAATTTTTTGTTATATATTTTTAGGTATTTTTGTAACATTTTTTACTGTATTAGAAAGGTATTTTAAGCTAATATACAGGGTGTCTCAAAATAGAAGGCCATACCATTAACCACATATTCTTTGGACAAAAATAATGCGACTTTCCTTATTTTTTAATTGGACGTCTCTGTTTCAATATACAGAGTGTTAAAGTTACATTTTAAAAAACTATTTTTGTTAATAATCCCATTGTTTTCTAAGATACACACTTGAAATTTTGCATGTACTTTTATCTTATTGGGGCATATCATGTAATTTTGGTGAAAAAAAGGCGAATAGAGGTAACTGAGGGATGCAGTACCCTTTATCCCCTCCAATTATTTATAAGTACGCCTATGCAGCTTTTTCTTGAAATATCAAACGTAGAATTTTCTTCTGATCATTTTACCTTTTTTGTAATTTTTTGTTTAAATGCCTCGTTTTGGAGAAAAACGGCAATAAATCGTAATACTTACTGAATGAATATTTGCTAATTAAAATAAAAAGAGAATATCTTACAAAATATAAGGTTTTCGCTACTTAAAAGGGCAAGTACATGTGTTAATGAGGAGGGTGGGCAAGTAGAACGTTTTTTAAATTAGTAGTAATTAATAAATTATTTTATTTAATGTTATTTAGGTAAAAAGTTATTATTTTGATCGTTCATTATTACTATTACTAAACAAGACTATTATTTTTTGGTTGATAAGAGAACTGTATTACAGATTTTAATGCCATATTATTTTTTCAATTCAAAAGTATTCCTCACTTTATAAAATTTAAAATTATCCATTCTGTTTTAATTAGCAATTATTCATTCAGTAAATATTACGATAATGTATTACGATAAGTTGCCAAGGTATTGTAATCATAGGTATATCCACAAAATTTCAGTTTGACTTGATGATAGTGAATGATAGATTTATGGTCACTACAAATTAAAGTTTTTCTTCAAAGCGGAGCATTTAAACAAAAAATTACAAAAGAGATAAAATGATCAGAAGAAAATTCTACGTTTGATATTTCAAGAAAAGGCTGCATAGGCGTACTTGGAAATAATTGGAGGGGATGAAGGGTACTGCATCCCTCAGTTACCTCCCTTCACTCTTCGATTTTTTTCAACAAAATTACATGATAAGTATGCAAAAAGTATGTGCAAAATTTCAAGTATGTATCTTACAAAACAATGGGATTATTAACAAAAACAGTTTTTTTAAAATGTAACTTTAACACCCTGTATATTGAAACAGGAACGCCCAAATAAAAAATGGCATAAGGTAAGTCGCATTATTTTTGTCCAAAGAATATGTGGTTAATGGTATGGTCAATTCACATTCAGGGTTAATGTCTGGGCGGGAATAGTGGATAATATTCTGTTTGGTCCCCTTTTCATACAAAATAATTTACTTTCAGCATAATTTTAAAATTTTCTGCAAAATGAATTCCGAGATGTTTGACATGATTTACCTGTTATCGTATGGGACGGTATGTGGACGCAGCATGACGGTGCTCCACCCCATTATGGTAGAAACGTCCGGCAGTATTTAAATACCCATCTATTTCCCAATCGTTGGATTGGTCGAGGTCAATATCCACCACTATCTCCTGACCTTAATTTACTGGATTTTTTTTCTGGGGTGCTATGAAAGATATGGTTTATGCTGCAGAAATAAACGACATTAACCATATCAGACAGAGAATAGTAATGGCAACAACTTAACTTAGGCAAAAGGACAATATCTTTCCAAAGATAAGGTTTTCGCTACTTAAAAGGGCACGTACATGTGTTAATGAGTAGCGTGGGCAAGTAGAACATTTATTAAATTAGTAGTAATTAATTAATTATTTTATTTAATGTTATTTAGATAAAAAGTTATTATGTTGATCGTTCATTATTACTATTATTTAATGAGACAATTATTCTTTGGTTGATAAGAGAATTGTATTACAGATTTTAATGGCATATTATTTTTTCCATTCATAAGTATTCCTCATTTTATAAAATTTAGAATTATCCATTTTGTTTGAATTAGCAAATATTCATAAAGTAAGTATTACGATTTGCTAAGTTGCCAAGGTACTGTAAAGATAAATATACCCACAAAATTTCATTTTCATTTGAAAATGATTGTGAATTAAAGAATTATAGGCACTACAAATTGCCGTTTTTCTCACAAACGGAGCATTTAAACAAAAAAATACAAAAGAGATAAAATGATCAGAAGAAAATTCTACGTTTGATTTTTCAAGAAAAAGCTGCATAGGCATACTTAGAAATAATTGGAGGGAATAAAGGGTACTGCATCCCTCAGTTAACTCCATTCGCAGTTCGATTTTTTTCACCAAAATTACATGATAAGTATGCTGGAATAAGATAAAAGTACGTGCACAATTTCAAGTATGTATCTTACAAAAGAATGGAATTATCAACAAAAACAGTTTTTTAAAATGCAACTTTAACACCCTGTATATTGAAACAGGAACGTCCAAATAAAAAATGGCATAAGGAAAGTCGCATTATTTTTGTCCAAAGAATATGTGGTTAATGGTATGGCCTTCTATTTTGGGACACCCTGTATATATTACACTTGCAGTGTAATTCTAAGATCCTGTTTATTATGCTTAGCTTTGATTACTCTAATTTCACTGTATTCCTTTCTGTAGTAAAAAGACAATACTTATCCACAGCAAAATTTCGAGAAAAATAAAGGAATTAAATATCGGAATCTGAAATTTTACGTGGGTTCGGATTACAATTTCGATTAAAGTTTTCCAATATGCCTTTATACTGGCCATTATCTTGAAGCAATGCGGAGTTTTATGCCAACTTTGCTCATGAAACTGTTAATGCAAAGGTCTAATTGAACGAAAACAAAGGCTGATGTAGTAGAAAATGAGGTTTTATTAATTTAATTAAAATTCTAAAAACTGAGAACGGCCAAATTACGCGAAGATTGGATCGGGTTAAATGTTCGCTTGAAATTAAACTACATGCACGGACGTTTTTATTTTAACAGACGATTCTCAAAGCTCATTATTTATCCGCTGGCAGATAATTGAAGCCATGTTTGAAACAGAGAAATATTTGATGTGGACGCATTATATTGGATATCATCTGGGTTAATGCGGCATTTGTATTTATTGTAACAGGATTGTTTTGACTGTAACAACCATTTTTATTGTAACGAATGCATTTTTTGTTTGTTGCGTTATGCGAGCGTATAAAATTAAATACTGTTTTAAGCAGGAAGGACATTATGTTTTGAGATCCAACCATAAATATTGCATGCATACAAGATATTTAATTTTGGTGTCAAAAGTTATGTAGGGTATGCGGGAAGGGTCAGTCTAAATTATTGCATTCCACTGTGCCCATCCTTGCCCAAGACAGGGAAATTCCTTCCGATAGAAAGCTTTATCAAACAAGCGGGGAAGGTAATAGGTAACATTATTAAAACTGTTTAGTAATAACGGAAATAATCTTTTGTTTACGTATGATAGAGCCTCAGATATCCTAAAACAGAATGAATATTTATTTTTATTTTACTGGCTTATAATTTAGTTATAATACGTAGGAGATATACAGGGTGTTAAAAAAAGAGTGGAAAATATTTCAGGAGGTAATAGTATGAACCAAAATAAGCAGAAAAGTCTTAATAAACATGAGTCCGCAAAGTAACGATTGCGGAGATATGGAATGTTTTATATTTGTAGCCCCTTTTTTACCCAGTACGTATTTGACAGTTGTTTTCAGTGCACAAGTTTTCTTTGGCTATGGCGGGTTACTCTAACGCAGAATTAACAGACATGCATTTCATGTATGGTCGTGCTAATGGGAACGCCACCGACGCGCGACGTCTTTATGTTGACGCTTATTCAAATCGCCAGATTCCTTCACAACGCATGTTTGAAAGAATCCACTTGCGAAAATTGACGCGATTACCGGACCTTTCGCCACATAACTCGACAAACGACTATCTTCCTGGAGTACTACGAAGACGACAGCTACATTTTTTTGTAGAGAAAACACAGGAGAATGCATCGAGAACGAATAGTATGGGAAAATAAATCGTATATAGATTTAATATCATCTCAAAGGATAGATTTGATGTTTTCGACGGAAAAAACCTAGGAAATCGTCGAAAACTCCAAAATTCTCTCGTCTCACGCAAAAATCGATGTGATTTTCGTAATCTACGACATCGAATTAGTATATTTCCAAGGTTTCAGGGACCTACGAGAAATTCGATATTTTATCAAAAATCATAGAAAATTTTCGAATTTTCTATTCTCCGATTTTGAAAAATCGGAACTCCCGAACTAAAAATCATACTCAAGTTCTGTCTTCTCCATTCGATAGATCCATCCTTCTATTATCACAGAAAAATCGTGAATACCGGGAAGGATACGGCAGATTTTTTACAGAGCTGACTTGGAGGACTTGCGAAAATTGACGCGACGTAACTCAACAAACGACTATCTTCCTGGAGGGCTACGAAGACGACAGCTACATTTTTTTTATAGAGAAAACACAAGATAATGCATCGAGAACGAATAGTATGGGAAAATAAATCGTATACAGATTTAATATCATTTCAAAGGATAGATTTGATGTTTTCGACGGAAGAAACCTTGGGAATCGTCGAAAACTCCAAAATTCTTTCGTCTCACGCAAAAACCGATGTGATTTTCGTAATCGACGACATCGAATTAGTATATATCCAAGGTTTCAGAGACCTACGAGAAATTCGATATTTCATTAAAAATCATAAGGTATAGAAAATTTTCGAATTTTCTATCATCCGACTTTGAAAAATCCCGAACTTGAGTGTTGAAAGTTAATAGTCGCTACTGAGCGAGCGTTTCTAATATTTTGTCTTTCGCCGAGTGTTTTATGTTTCCATGTGGAAAAATTAATTATGTCACGGAAAGGCGACAGAGCTACTGTACTTATTTCAAAATCAACACAGTATTTGTCACATTTACGAATAATTTATGTTTATTACTGCTACAAATATAAAATAAACTGAAGTTTTGATTTACTTTCTAAAAATCCAAAATAATATGAGAAGAGGAATATTCATTCTGTATTTGTGAATTGGTCTAATTGGTTGTTGCTATGGACGCCATTAGTGTTCCATTTATAAAAAATATGATGACGTCATTACTCGAAGGTAGGTCACCCTGTATATTAAATTATTACTTGAAAAAAAAAATGTAAATTAAAATCAAAAATCGACCTGTTTCGGGAATTTTCAATAATGCTTTTTATTTACCTAATAATGAATTCGTGCGTGACTTTTGGGATGCACTGCATTTAATTTCAAACGATTACCTGTTTTCCATTTTAGTACAAATATAACAGTAACCCTAGTAAACTGTAAACACCACTTAACGGAATGTGACCACAAAGTGGTACAATTCCTCGAACAAACTAACAAGAGGTCTTATTGTGTAGAAAAATTGACTCGTGTTAATCAATTTGCTTGTCTCGAATACAATTCTAAAGCCCCACAGACCACAATCTCTAGAGGCACCTGTTGGAAACTGGAGAAACATGCAAGAATCACGTTTAAATCCTGAATGAGGCGAAAAAAGTTCAAATCGAACCATTTGGTAAACAAATAGTAAGTAAACGTGCAAAATATTTGTTAATTTTGTATTCGTTTATGAGCAGGAAGCAAGTTATATACTAAAAACGCATATTAGTTAAAAAATATATATATTTATTTATTTTTGTATTATGTATTTCATTTTATTCACTCATCAGAGTAAAAATCTAAAGTTATTCAGTGTGGCATGTACATTAAATATTATAAATATAAAAATTTGTTTAGAAAACAATTATTTTTTTTTATTCTGGCTGATGCATACAGTATGCGCCAAAAGTATGGAATAAATTCAATAAAAACGAAACAATTATTTTTTGGAAAAAATCCTCGAACAGGTCGATTTTTAATTTAAAAAATACATATTTTAGCGATTTTCAAATGTAATTTGTTTTCGAGTAATGACGTCATCGATTTTTTTTTAAATGGCAACACCATACTTTTTTCCTTGATTCTGAAAGATCGTTTAATTCTCTATCAGACAGTAGTAAAATTTTGCCCTCTTACATAGGAAAGTTTTCGAGTAAATGACGATCGAATGTTAGGAAACGTAAATTTTATCCATAAAAAAGTAACAATTCTGAGGTATGTAAAATAATATACAATTAAATTTTATACTTAAATTAAATGTTCGAATTGCCATCTACCATCTTCTTGACAATGCGCAAGTCTGTGAAGAAATTCTTCTTGCACATTATGAATGATTTATGGGGTAACTCTGCGTATTTCGTCCCGAATGCGATTTTGAAGTTCTTCTAAATTACGTGATTTATCAATGTATACTTTTGACTTCAAGTATCCTCATAAAAAATAGTCAAGAGGTGTAAGATCTGGCGATCTTGCAGGCCATTCTATCGGTCCGCGTCTGCCGATCCACCTCCCAGGAAAACAGTTGTCCAAAAAATCTCGTACAGGGCGCGCATAGTGCGGAGCTGCACCGTCTTGCTGAAAACATATGGTATCGTCAGGAATATCAGGGTCATTATCGTTAGGAAAAATTACTGCAAGGGCTGGAACAAAGTCATTTTCTAGAAACGCTAAATATCTTTGTCGTGTAAGGGTTCCTTCAAAGAAGAAAGACCCTACTATTCTGTCGTCAACAATTCCAGCCCACACATTTAATTTCTGAGGGTGTTGGGTATGTGCCTCTGCCATCCAATGAGGATTTTCCCGACTCCAATATCTGCAAGTTTGACAGTTTACTGTACCATTCAGACAAAATGTGGCCTCATCTGAAAAAAGTATTTGCCGGTGTAAATTTCTATTTCCTTGACATAAATCCTTTAGAATTTCGCAAAAGTGTAAGCGACGATCGGGATCATCTTCATTGAGTTCCTGTACAAGTTGAATTTTGTAGGGATGATATTTTTCCTTCCACAAGATACGGAGCACTGTGCTCTGACTAGTGTCATTGTTTAATGCAACCAATCGTGAAGAATTATGAGGATTATCCACCATACTTATCAAAATGTTCTGTTTCTGATTTTCATTAATGCTTGGACGTCCAGGATTTGGAATATTTACAACATTGCCAGTTTCTCTAAATTTAGACTCTACCTTACTGACTGTTGATTGGCTGATAGGGCGATCTGGATATTTTTCATTAAATACATCGCAAACTTCCTGCTGAGTTCTAGTTATATTCCCGCGTCCGATAAGAATTAAAATTTCAATTCTTTGAGTAACAGTTAAATGTGCCATAATACTTTAAATTGAATAATAATTTCTATGTCGCTTACAATACTTATTAGAAAGTCGGTGTGACAATGACACTTTGCAAAGATTTTCACCTACGTGATCCATAAAAGAACTCGAAAAACTAAACTTGATAACGTTTTTCCTTTATTTTAATGGATTTACGTTTTCTAACATTCAATCGTCATTTACTCGAAAACTTTCCTATGTAAGAGGGCAAAATTTTAGTACTGTCTGATAGAGAAGTAAACGATCTTTCGGAATCAAAAAAAAAATGGTGTTGCCATTTAAAAAAAAATCGATGACGTCATTACTCGAAAACAAATGACATTTGAAAATCGCATTTTACGCTAAAATATGTATTTTTTAAATTAAAAATCGACCTGTTCGAGGATTTTTCCCAAAAAATAATTGTTTCGTTTTTATTGAATTTATTCCATACTTTTGGCGCATACTGTATATTTGTTTTAGTTTCAGACATAAGTACGAAATCAAACTTTATTAGAGATCCGAAGTAATAAAGTATGATGTACAAATACGTGTATACGTCTACACCTGGTGAAATTTATAGAATATGCTTGCAATAACAAATTTACAGCTATTTTTATAAATCTTTAGCTTTTTGGTCGTAAAACCGATGAAGTTGTAAAAGTGTTATGATCCTATATAAAACTTAAGCAAGTTACCAGGAAACCACAGAATTAAATTTAGTGGGCACTAGTCCACATTTGCTCAATGAAATATTATTATACCCCGTTGGGTGGTGTACTTCTAAATAAATAAATAACTAAATATAGTTAAATTGTTCTTTTTGGGTCCACTTAATGAAAACTCATATTCTTTCAAAAAGCCGACGTTTCAGTATTTTATTATACCATCCTCAGGGCGCTACAAATTAGATTCGACTTATGTATACTTTAATTCATACTTAACAATTCTCATGCTATTTTACAGACAGTATACCATAGAAAAATTGGAAAATATAAATTATTACTAAAATTTCGAAAAAGTCTACATTGTACTAAATGTAAAACTAATTTTATTAAAAATACGCTAAAAAAGGCACATTTCAATAATACAATTAAAAAAAAATATTTGAAATAAGTATAAAAATTGTTAAATAACATACAAAAAAGATAATAATAAAAATTAACGCACTCTACACACACAATAAATTCAACTTTCATTAAACTATTGGTTCCATGAAAAGGAAAATCAGTGCTTTATTTTTTTTTGCGTGTAGATTGCGTTATCCAAGTTTTATTATTATTTTTTTAACTTTGTTAACGCTGTTTACAATTTTTATATTTATTTCAACTAATTTAAATTTTTTCCAATAGTAGCATTGAAATGTGTCTTTTTTAGTGTATTTTTAATAATAGTACATTATACTATAAGGGAGAGAAATGCGTTATTTTGGCAGAGGTTCAATTTGAAGCCCGAGGGCTACAAGGCACCGAGGACAAAATAGCATCTGTCCCGAATGGTATATACTATTTTTTCCACGGTCTCATTAACTTAAAAACACATATTTTGTCAATATGAAGTAAATAGCACCAGAATTATTGTATTCGGATTTGAGCATTTATTTAGTAGTCGTTGAGTTATTGTCATAACTACAAAATAAACAAACAAAAAGAATTGTCAAATTAAGGTGCTAGTTTGGTTTAGTTTAAAGTTTGTTTAGTGCACAATGAATAATTGTGAGTCGGAAGAGATTGTGGAGGCTGCAAATATTGCAATAAGCAATTTGCTACCTACGAAGTCAAGATCTTTATACGATATATCCTACAATCGATTCAAAAAGTGGTGCGCCGAGAAAAATGTTCAAGTATACAGCGAGAATGTTTTGTTGGCATACTTCAGTGAAAATGCAAAGAATTACACATTATGGGTGCAATATTCTATGGTTAAGTCATGCTTGATAATTTACGACAACATAGATATAAGCAAATTCCCAAGCTGATCGCATTTTTGAAAAGAACCGGTGACGGATACCAAGCGAAAAAATCGAAAATATTGACAAAGGGTGAAATCGACCGTTTTCTATCAAGTGCAGATGACAAAGAATTCTTAATGATTAAGGTAAGATTACTTTTGTTGTTAGGTATTTCAATTATTAAGTATTTTGATTTTTTATAGGTTGGATTAATTTTGGGGATTGCCGGAGCTTGTCGAACTGATGAACTAGTCAATTTAACTGTAGATGATATTGAGGATGTAGGCTCTTCATTGATTGTAAAAATTCCAAACACTAAGACAAAGATTCCACGAACCTTTCTGGTTACCGATGTGGGAAATATGCTTGAATTGTTTCGAAAATACCTGTCCCTTCGTCCTCCCCACGACAAGCATAAGCGCCTTTTTTTGTACTACAAAGCAGGAAAATGTAGTTCGCAGCCAGTTGACAAGAATACCATGGGAAAAATTCCGAGTGTAGTAGCTTCGTATTTAAAATTACCTGATGCTGCATGTTATACTGGTCACTGCTTACGAAGATCTTCAACGACATTACTGGCAGATACTGGTGTGGATATCACGACAATAAAGCGTCATGCTGGTTGGAAATCAACGACAGTCGCTGAGGGTTATGGCGAGAACTCCATTGAAAATAAGACCAAAATTGCTAATCAGGTTTTAGTAGGTACCACTACTAGCGCAATCACAAAAACTGTAAATGTAAGCGAAAGTAATATTCCTTCTAATATTAATTTTGAAAATTGTACAAATGTAACATTTAATTTAAATGTCAATAAATAATTTCAATGTTATCTTTTTTTGCATGAAAAACGTTCTCCATAATGTAAACTCCCTTGGGAGCATTATACTCCCTTGGGAATAATCGACTACTTCTGTTTTAATTTTGATGTGATAGAAACTGATTTCTACTCCCGACCGTGGAAAAAATTAATTTTACAACTAGTACAATATAGACTTTTTCGAAATTTTAGTAATAATTTATGTTTTTCTATTTTCTTACAGTACACTGTCAGTAAAATAGTATGACAATTGTTAAGTATGTTAAATAAGAAGTAAAGTACATTAACTGCATCTAATTTTTAACGCTCTGAGGATAATATAATAAAATACCGAAAAGTCGCATTTAAAAGAAATACGAGTGGACCGAAAAATAATGATTTAACGGCATTTTTTTAAAATGTTTGTTAACTCCTAAACTTGTAAACAAAAACGAATCGAACATATGTTCACATAAGACAAAATGTTTGACATTAATCCAACTACCATCTGCCAAAGTTTGTCACAAAGCTTGCAAAGCACCCTGTATAAGAGCTTGTTGAGGTCCTTTCGGTGATACAGGGCCAATGAAGTCACAAAAATTTTACGACCGAGCATAAACTTCACGTAATCGACCTGAAAACTATGCTTTGACTTATACGACAGGCATTACCACAGCACCTAAAACTTCCAGGGCCGATGGATGATAGATTCCAGTCATAACACAAATGGGCACGTTAGAGTGTGGAACGGCACCCGCTCAATGAATCAGCACCACCCGGAAGCGGGCAAGTTTGGAGGAAATGAAGCGCAAGATGTGCGCGCCGCCAAAATCGACGTCATGTGGAAAATCACTTAGCGAAAAAACTTTAATATATCTCTCCGGCACTTCTTATTTCAGCACGGCGGTGGAAGTTTATTGATAGAAAATCTAAATGTGTTGCGGATTTTATTGCGGCCTCCTAGCGGTGTGTACGCCGACACGAAATAAAACTTTTTGTTATTCCTTGGGAGATAAAGGTGAGGGCCTTATATTATGGCCAGGAGGAATTTCAATATTAAAACGTTCCAAATGAGGTGTCGGTTCGGATCTGGGATACTGCGGGGAATGCCTCGCAAAAACTAGATTAAATTTTTTTCCCTTTCGTCTTGTACAACATTTGTAGCGCGCGTGGGTTGAAGCAAAGAATACGCGACTGTAATTTCAGTCGCGTAGAATACATTTCGTTCGATTCGTGCTGAAAAATACGAAATAATAGTTATTTATTGTATAAGTGCATTTAAGTAGATAAAAGGCAATTAAAACGCGAATGCAATACAACGTTTTATCCATATTCACATCACAATCATATCTGTGCTATGATACGTTGTTTATTATCAATTATGTAATAGTTCTGTCTGAATTTGGTAAAAAAATGCAAGTAATTGTGTTCTTGTGGCTGTTTTCGAAGAAGCTCAAGAAGCAATTGCATTGCATTGCATAATAAATCTAGCTGATGAAGAAATATTAAGAGCCATTAGGCGTTTAAAAGACAAATTGACATCGGGTCATGATAAGATCCCAGCTTTTTTTGTGAAAGATTGTTCAAGAGCTCTTTTACAACCCCTATCTGTTATATATAATTTAATACTAAAAACGTCCACGTTTCCTGACATATGGAAGTTGTCGAGAGTATGTCCGATCTTTAAGAGTGGTAAAAATTCCGAAGTTAAGAACTATCGACCGATTTCAATTCTCTGTAATTTCTCAAAAATATTCGAGATAGCTGTCTATAATCGCATCTACCCTGCTACAAAAACCGTGGGATCAGCATGGTTTCATGCAGGGCCGATCCATTACACAATTCATTTCCAATGAACTTGATATGCAAGGGCAGGTAGATGTGATTTACACAGACATTGCTAAGGCGTTTGATCGTGTCGATCACAAAATTCTTTTACAAAAATTGGAGACCTTCGGTTTTAGTTCCAATTTGTGTAATCTCTTTGAATCATACCTTCTTAACAGAAAACAATACGTTACACATCTTGGACACAATTCTAAAATTTTCACGGCAACTTCCGGAGTCCCTCAAGGATCCAATTTGGGGCCCTTGCTTTTTTTATATTTTATTAACGATCTAACATCTGAGGTGGAGTGTAAGAAAGTATTGTTTGCTGATGACTTAAAACTTTTTAGTAAAATATCAGATATTGGGGATTGTCAAAGATTGCAAAACCAATTATATATATTGAACAACTGGTGCGCTAATAATTGTCTTCAGTTAAATGTAGTGAAATGCAAGACCCTAAGTTACACCCGTAAATTGCACCCAATAGAATTTAATTACAGATTAGATCTGGAGATACTTGACAGAGTGAACTCCATAAAAGACTTGGGCGTCTTATTTGATTCAAAACTAACATTTTGTCAACATATCAATGATATTACTTCATCTGCTTTAAAGATGCTAGGCTGTATTATGCGCAACTGTCGGTCGTTCTCTAACGAAGCAGCTTTAAAATGTCTTTACAACTCGTACGTAAGATCTAAACTGGAATATTGTTCGTTAGTATGGTATCCACGTTATGATTATCTGAAGCTTTGTTTAGAAAGTGTCCAGAGAAAATTTTTAAAATTTATTTCACTTAAAACTGATGGCTTTTATCCAGAAAGAGGTTATGACCATGCTACTTTACTTAACAGATTTGATTTTCCTTCTTTAGAGTTTCGCAGGGATCTAGCAAGTATCAAAATTTTATACAATATATTCCATAATAATTTAGAATGTCCGTCTTTATTATGTCAGTTTTCTTTTCATGTTCCTCGATTAAATTCTCGCCAAAATTGTACATTCATTTGTACTAGAGCAAGGTCTCGCGGTCTTAAAATGTCTCCAGTACATATTATGTGTCAAAATTTCAATAAAATTTTAGATGTATGTGATATTAATTTTAGCACCTTTAATCAGATAGTTGAAACTGTTGGTCTGAGATTTAATAGCGATAATATTTAATATTTAAGTTTATTTATATTATAGTTTCCATATCTTCTTTGTACAATATTGTTAAGACGCTTTTGTGCACTACATACTGCACCAGATGCTATATAATATGTTTACGCAATTCACTTTTGTTTTGTAAATAATTTGTCCTATAAATGGATTTTATCTGTTGGGCAATAAAGATTATTATTATTATTATTTATTGCCAGCGAAATCCAGGGAACATTATAATAATAATAATAATAATAATAATAATAATAATCAGGTCGGGGTCGGTCAGTGGTCGCGCGGTTTAAGGCGTCAGTACTTGAATCGAGGTGACTAGATCGGTGTTGGTTCGAGCCCAGCTGCCGGTAGACCGTATATAAGCTATATTCGTGGAGAGGTTTGGCGCCCTCTCTGCGGGTATGGTAGGGTGGAAGAATGTTGGCTTGGGTCAATGTGAGAGATTGATACCGGTTGATATTTGACTACCCCCCTAATTAATGAGGTTTCCCTCATTCCTGCACTGAATAGTGGTTAGAGCCTACCAACGTAAGCCGTTCCTGGGCGCAAATGCGGCCTGCTTAATAATAATATGCCGCCCCCTCTCCCGCACAAGTCTCCGACTTCTGGACTAATCCCTGTGATTAGAATGAGGGGTAGAGATATTATTATTATTATTATTATTATTTTTTTTTTTTTTGAAAGGAGCGTCGACTGCTAGGGTCATTGGCTCCTTTATCCTGAGTTAAGGTAAGTTCATTTTTTATAGTTTTTTATATATATCAATGACTCTTAAAAACTCTAAAGTGTTTCTGATTGCAGCCGTATTATTTAAATTCTCCTGAAACTCTGGCTTTATGAGAGATTGCTGTCTTTGGGCATCATAATGAGGACACTCACAAATTATGTGTTGAACTGTGAGAACAATATCACAATGAGGGCATCTTGGAGCAGGTTCAGCTCTCAACAGATGTTGATGAGTTAAGGCAGTGTGGCCTATACGTAATCTGTGGGCTTTTGTTGTATCTTCTCGACGTAAGTTGTATTTACTATATGCACTTTTATTTAAAATTTTGTTTTGCAAAAAAATTTTAATGTCGGATCTCTTAATTAATTCTACATCAAGACAATGTTCTATGGTGGAAGAACGAGCAGCAGAATCAGCGAGCTTGTTACCATTGATACCTATATGACTGGGAACCCAAAGAAATGTAATACGGAATGAGTGTTCTATAAGATTTGAAATTGCGGATTGGATCATTTGTGTCATAGGGTCTCTAGTATACAAACTCTTTAAACTTTGTAACACACTCAGAGAATCACTAACGATTAAAAAATTTTTATTAGAAGGGTTCATTAAAATATACAGAAGTGATTGCCATACGGCATATTGTTCTGCAAAAAATATTGAAGACATTTTATGCAAAGTCCATTTAAAAATTTGTCCGTCTACAGCGAAAGCGCAACCGACCCCATTATTTGTTTTAGATCCATCGGTGTATATGATGTCTACAGGGGATAATTCATCTTTAATTTTAAGGAAGTTTTGGAGGTACAGGTCTCGTGGAGTTGATGTTTTATTAAAGTACTTTAAGTCTAATCTTACAGTAGCTTCCTTCACATTCCATGGGTGAATTTCATTCACACCTTCCGGGAACACATTAGGAAGTCCGAGAACCTCAATGCTGACTAAAAACTCTTTAAATATAACACCCAGAGGTCTTGTAATGGTAGGTCTACTCGAGAATGTATTTTCTGGAGTGAATAGAAAATTGTGATTTGGATGGTTGGTTTGCGATAGTATATTGCTTATGTAGGAAATCATCAGTCTATGTCGTCTGTCTGTTAAAGATGGAATACCCGAATCTGAACTTAATTATTACATATGTCGTAGAGGGCGTTATGCACTGTGATACAGTCGTCATTGTTAATATTTTTATGCAATGCTCTATCTGAATTTTCAATAAATAATATTCTTGTATTAACCTAAGTAGACTTTGTCTTTTGAAGTCGTTGCTAATGGCAGCAAAAGATAATAATAATAATCTTAATTCAGAAATCAAATATGTTATGAAGAAGAGCAGTATATTGTTATTTTGCCTCTCGTATTGATGCGAAAGTAACGCTATGACAAACTTTAACAGTTTTTTGTATAGCCAAAATAATAAAAATAACGTAAGCCTGATGTCTTACGCAACTGTTTTTTAGTAACTGATAAAGAACTGTGCATCTCATCGCACTTCTGAAAGATCGTGTAGCACTTATATCTCAAAAAAATGTATGATGTAAAAATCATATAAAATATCTCAACATTCAGAACGTCTCATACCTAAACATTTAAGTGTCTTGAACAGTTTAGTTATTGTGAACATAATATTATGCTACGGCGATGTTGACATACTTACAGATATCCATATAATTGCCTGTTAATTAAAACAAGCTAATATTGTATAATTTGAGAGATACGTCAAACCATCGTTTAAGGACCCCTTGTCAAATGACAAGAATGTAAACAGTAAATAAATCTGTCAACCATATTGATATTTTACTAACTTAAATATATACGGGGTGATTTCATCATAATTAGTTGCATTTTTGATAGATTGTCATAAAAAAGTATTTTCGAAGACAACTAGCGATTAAGAAGAAATTATTGGCACTTCTCTTCAACTGAGAGAAGCCGCTGAAAGTTTGGAAAAAGATTTGTTACCTAAGAAGAGTCGTGCAAGGTACGATAATGTTTTGAAGAGTTGGTGCTCGCAAAAAGCTGTTTCTATAGTGCTGGCATATTTTAGCGAAATTGCCGAAATAAAAAAACTGTCAACCTTTTGACCCATGTGGATATCTCAGGCAGGCAGACTATTGGTGACATTCTCCAGTTGAAGAGATTAAGGGGATGAAAATCTTCCACAGTAGAGGAAGGGTACGTCGACGAGTCTACAAATTCTCATGCTAAAATTGCCACAAAAATATCTGGCGATTTGCCAAATTCCAATACAACGTTACCATTTCTACTCAGGATCTTCAGCATGGATTAATAATCTCTGTCGCCGCTTATAACCAAGTTTGTTGAAAGTGTATTAATGTACGATAACGAACATTTTTGTTATTCAGTGAATGTTGACATTTACCTGGGTTGAAAGTGACATTTGTCTGGATGGAAAGTAATTACTTTCCACCTTGGTATACATTGCTTTCCATCTGGATATATGTCAAAGTCATAAATATGTAAGTTTTAAATATCAAGATTACATATATGGTTGATGAATGTTGACATTTACCTAAGTGGAATGTCACTTTTCATCTGGATATACAGGGTGTCCAAAAAGTAATGGGACCCAGCTTAAACATAGTTTCTTGTAATCAAATAGAATTGATTTAGATAAACTTAGCTTACTTCAAAAGTGCCTCGTTTAGAAGTTACAGGGCTTCAAAGAAAAAAAAATTGTTTTCTTGTTATGGGCATAATTAATAAACGAAACGACCCATCATGTTCAAATTTGGTACAGTTATGTTTTAGATAAGTACAAGCATTGTGAAGTAGTATGTAGTGCCGCATATCGTAGAGGGCGCTCTTGGCAGTGTTTTTGCAATTAATCTTTATCGTATCTTTCTTGTTGGTCCTAATCTGATTCACTTGACTTATGGAGAAATTAATTTTGCGTAGAAAAGCTATACTTGTTCCATGTTGATAAAATGCACCGTTTTCGGTAAAAACGCATTTGAAAAGTTCCGCACATTAAAATAGTAATAAATTTTCTAATTCGATCAAGTTTCCACTTGCCAAACTGACGTTGATACGCTTACATTAGATAAAATTTAATCAAAAGCCTGTCAGATTAATATTAATTATTGTACTGAGTTAGTAATTATCGTTGAGTAGTTGTGTAAATGTAATGTGTAAATAATTTCAAATTATTAGTATTATTTTGTCAAATTTTGAAAACATACCTCGACATAAACAGTTTTCCAACACAGAACGACAGATATGATTACTGTTTACTGTCAAAATCAATTTAATGGAGGAGCTGCAGAAAGAAGATGCAGTTACATGGACAGCTTTTCTACGCAAAATTAATTTCTTCATCATGATTTTCCGTCAAGCGTATAGACAGAACAGGACTAACAAAAAAGATACGATAAAAATGAGTTACAAAAAACTGCCAAGAGCGCCCCCTATATTATGCAGCACTACTGACTCCTTCGCAATGCTTGTACTTATTTAAAACATAACTGTACCAAATTTCAACATGATTGAACGTTTCGTTTCTCAATTATGCCCATAACAATAAAATTTTTTGAAGCCCTGTAACCTTTAAATGAAGCACTTTTGGACTAAGCTAAATTTGTCTAAATCGGTTCTATATGATCACAGGAACCTATGTTCAAGCAGCATCCCATTATTTTCCGCACACCCTGTATGTCAAAGTCAGAAATATGTTTCTTCAAACTTACTGTAGGATTGAAATATCAACATTACATATATGGTTGTAAATAAACACTATACCACTATAAAAGCATATAGCTAACAATTTATTTCCAAGTCATTCTTGCTATACAAACCAAACATATTACAAACTGCGCCATCCTAAAACTTCGCAAAGTAACATTTCAACATTTTTCTCGACCTCGATGGAATATGGAAAATTCTGAGAAAAAAAGAAATAGAAATAAATCTAAAGAGAAGAATTATATCCTCGCAGATATGCCAGGAAAAATTACGCTTTTGAAAAATATCCCCTTCCAAAGAGAATTAAAAGGTAAGGCCGGCAGCATTATAAACTATCCCCTAACTAGCAATAAGTTCCATCCGCATCTCCTGAAAAATAGATATCCCCCCGATTTATGCGCTGCAGCATCCATTTTAACGAGTTCTAATCCGAAAGCGTCGATAAACGATAAGAAGGACCATTACCGGTACCCAATTAAAACTATCTAACGCAGCGCAACTATATAGACGTAGGAAGTTATAATTTACATTTTATGCCCAACTTTAAAACGTTTTAAATTGCAAATCGGTTTTTCAGGCCCCTGCCTCGCTGAAAGCACCTCTAAGTGCCTCTTAATAAATGATGAGCTGCTCTACAGTGTTGTGGTCCTCTTTACCTATATATTTCTCAGTCACCTCGTTACACGGTGGAACGTGCTGGCTGTGTTAAAATCGTCTGTCTGCGGTTTGTACGATTTCATAAAGACGCAGAAACAGAGCAGTCTTGAAAAAAGTGTAATGGTACTTTCCCTTCAGTAAGTCATTTCTAATCGCACTTGAAGAAGTAGCAATAAATAAACGAAACAGAGATAAAACGATAAGATTACGAGAGATGTGTCCTGTTAAAATTTAAAGAAACTTCACAATAATAGTATAGAAACAGTAGAAAATACAATAGAAGCGTTTAAATGGAACTTAACGTTTAAACAGAATACACGGAGAAAGTGTAAGCTGTACTTAAGTATATAGTTATTAATTAGTATTAATTATACAAGGGAATTAATAAGTCTTTAAAGGTAAAGGTTGGTTAATTTCCCGAATGCGATTCAACGTTTTATCGACACAAAAAATGAGTGAGAATGCTGAGACTTTCTTCATTCCGGCTGAAATCCGACAAGAAACCCTAGAAGCAACATTACGTCTGTTAGCATCGAAAAGCAAAAGTGTACGACAAGGGATTGGTGGAATTCGATAACTGGTGAAAAAAAAGTGGCATAGGAGAAGGAGCAATTACAGAAGTGATCGTACTATCCTACTATTTCAATGTGGAGAAACGGTTTGCTGCCTCTTGAATATAGACAAAATATTTCATGCTAAAATCAATGTTGAAAGTGCACAAAGGTATTGATATTTTGAAGTATGGTAAACTTACTTCACATTTGATAGTAGAATCAAGAAATTAAAAACCAAAGAAGACAAAGATACTGGAGAGAAACCAAATTGAAGAATTTTTGAAAAAAAAAACCGGATGAGGAATCTTTACAAGTTTAGATAGAAAATACACCATTTTAATATTTCAATTTATACATTGAGCGTTTTATTTTGAGCTCTTTACAGGCTGCAACGATCATGGAAGTTGCAGCCTGTAAATTAACCCTTTTGGATATCATCCATATCCAAGATAAAGGCAGTTACCAATAGGATAGGATAGGAAAACAAATATTTCAAGTTTCACGATCATGGAAGAAGCTTTTTCGATCAATGTTGTAGAAATGTGTCGAAAATACATCAATCTGCGACAATGCCGGTGGGAGATTTTTCTTGCGACATGTGGCTGGAAAATGTACTACACAACATATTAATGTTAATAACAATTCTAAATAAAATGCTATAATGTCGAAGCGTTGTAAAATAATAATAGTTATAGATGATATTAGTACAACACTTGTGCGATCATTACCAAAACTATAGACACAATTATAGTATTATTTACTACAAATTGTATTAAAGTTAAAATAACTGAATTTACTCAAATTAAAAAAGTTATTGGACTTACCCATTACAAAATATGACTATTTTGTATAGATGAAAAGCTGATAATTGGTCATCTTCATATAAATTACCTGAAACAAAAGGACACATTTTAATAAAAACGAATTGAAAATAAAAATGAATAAATAACCTTAATATTTGCAAACACGGAATTCCAGGGAACAACTACTCTACGGGCTAATGCCCCGACCAGCATTGAATTACACCAGGAAAACTTATAGCAAACTACTAGACACCAGGCATATATTGCTTGCGAGCTTATTAGCTTGCATCAGTATGCCATAGGTGAGGTAACCGACGAATACCATGAGTTATGTGAAGTAGCAAATCTACATCTACCGGCCATTCGCTACACCATACCGGACACAGACACGAAACTTTCTACACTACAGTAAAAACCATTGAAAGCTAGCGACCTCTATCGCGATTCGGCGATAACGATAAGGTGCTAATGCCCCGACCAGCATTGAATCACACCTATAGCCTTGCTATCGATACTTTTAGATCGTGTGCGAATGCTTTTTGTATCTTAATGACAAATTTGTATCTTAATAAATTTCATTGCCTACAGACCATGTAGGAATTAATATATCAGATAGAGGAATAGAAAACAATGTTTTAAGATTAAAGAGAACACAAAACATATTTTTAGGATTAACTACATTTTTGCACAACCACTGTGTTATTTGAACGTCTTGAAAATAAATTTTGCAGTGTAACGGTGCCAAGTTGAACGATGGTGATTTGGTAAAATATTCACCCTGTACTATTTCATAACGCCAAGCATATAAGCACTTAACAGGCTACCCGATGGAAAAGACCTCAGATATTACACGACAAGCTTGCGCGCTTACTTATAAATTCGTTACATCTTATCGTGCGGCTTTGTAAATGCTTCCAATGTCAGGAAGGCATGCATTTTTTCGACGATAATCGTCGGCTTTCAAGTAATTTTTAAATTGTTATGTCTTAAGTAGATGCATACGAAGGTGTGAATATAAAAAAATGCATGGCAAAATCTCTAAGTAAAATTAAATAATTCTAAAACTGTATGTGTGTTAGTCATATTCCTACATATGGTAATCAATTTTGTCAAAAAATATTCCAGAAAATTACCTTTATGATTTTCTGTTAGTACAGAAAATACAGGGTGTTCTACAAGTTCTATGACAAACTTTGGCATGGTTGCTGGGATGATAACAAATATATACATACAGGGTGAATCTTAAATAAGTACAAATATTTTAACCAGCAGTATAGTTTTGTGTGTAGAACACATAATTAATAGTTTTTTTACAAAAAAATCAGAAATAAAAAAGTGAAATTTTAAATAAATTTCGTAATTTTTTAGTAGAAAACTTGTTGAGGACCGCTGGCCTAGACCGACCCTTCATACTTTTATGAGTCATAGTGCTGCAGACTGAACGTGTGGTTCACAGTGTTGCCAGTATTACACAAATGTCTTTGCTTCAAGGAAGAAAAAATCTCAACTTTTAGCGAATTTTGTCAAGTGTAACATTTTATATTATTTTTTATTATCAAACTGTCATTGACTGTCATGACAGATTATCGGAAGCCCAAGTCAAACTTGTTAACCCCACATAATGCATGAAAATAGCAATAAAATTTGCTAAAAGTTGACATTTTTTTCATTTTAAATAAAAAACGCGTGCATAGTTTTTCGTTATTCTTCATAAAATAACTTAAGGAAATTGTGTTTTGTGTCCCTTTCTAACAGTGTACAATGACATTTAACTTGTGAAATGTGGATTACTGATTAAATAGTTAATTTTTTAACAAACAGGTAAGCTTGTGTGCACGTTTATGTATAATTTTTGAACATTGGACATAGTAATATCACGTAATATCTTCCTAAATATTTTACGGTAGTATTGAACTTGCGGAAATTCATTTTTAATCGTTGAAGTATAGTAAGGTTAGTTCAGATGTTAAAATTTATGTTAATATTGCTGCGTATCATACTACATACCCAATTTTACTGTACTTATGCTTAAAACAAGTATTTTTAAAATAGAACTATTACGTTAAAGGAAACGTAATATTTATATTGGAGGAGATATGGCAACCTCGCAACAAATCATATGTTTCATTACGTTGTTGGATGAAAAATCAGCCAGCGGTCCTCAAAATGTGGGTATTTTTTTAAAAAATTAATATCTCCGTAAATATTAGAAAATTTTAAAAATGGCTTTCACTAGACTGATTTAAATGACGAACTACACCAGCAGTTAAAATATTTGTACTTATTTAAGATTCACCCTGTATGTTGAAAATGCTATATTCCGTAAGCTAGATAACAATAAAAAGTAGCATAATAAATAAAAATGATGGTTGCTATAACAATAATTATTATTTGTGTTTAATGTTTAAGCATTTGTTAACCTCTATCAACCAAATTAACAAATCATAAGTCTGCGATTAAGTACCTGCTGTAACTTAGGTCGTTTCCTGCAAGTCGAGACACTTAGACTGAGCAGGAAGTAGCAGACCACTTATATCTCACCTTCACTTAGTTTATATGTGAACATACATATGAAGGAACAGCCAATTCAATTATCGGTCATCTCACCTATGGCATATTGAGGAGGGCTAACAAGCCCGAAACCGGTCACACACAGATACTGCAGGTGTAATTCAATGCTGGCTGGGACATTAGTCTGCGGAATGTTGTTTCCTGCAGTGTCATTTGGTTTATATCTAATAAACCATCATTTTTATTTATCAGACTACTTTAATTGAAATACGAAATTATATATTTTTTAAATGGTTGTAAACCTCGATACATTCCCAGTTCTAACATCTACTCGGTGTCGGTCTGATGCAACGTTGACAAATTTAAATATTTCCCCAGTATTGGACATCATAAATAAACAGTTGCATTGACATGTAATTTTGCCGATGCCTTGCAAGTCGCGGTATTAAAAGCACGGTGTCGCAAAGACGTTGAAAGATTTGCACAAAAGTTTGCAGACTTGGAAAATTTTGTCTAAAGTGAAAACGCCCTCAATATCCTACTGCAGCGGTATTCGGACTCCGTATAAAACTGACATTTCTGCATATATGATATTCGCACAATTAGACATTGCGACCGACACGCGAAACAATCCGAAATAAACTAACGCCGTTTCATTTCAATGCTCGAACGCTATAACCGTCAGTTATTTATGTGTTGATTTGCTTATCTTTTAAAAGGTCAAGTAAAAATTGTGTTTTAGATTTATCTGTCATTATCAGGCTTTTCGGATACGTGGTCAAAATTAACGACATTATGACTGAATCGCCCTATATCAATGCACGTCTTTTAACGAAGTGGACATAGAAGCAATTCCAAGAGAGGCATATATTGTTCAGAACAACTAATGGCAATACATGAGGAATTATGCGTAATGCCATATTTGTAATCATCGAATAAAGCAGCAAAGTTTGCACTTGGTCTAGTAGGCCAGAAGGGCGTTACCCCATTGTTATTCCCAAGAGGAAAACTTTCCATTTAGTACGCCTCGATGTCTTGTGAGGTCAGGGTTAATGTTTATGTACCTATTATAGTTTCCCGAAATTATTATGTCGTCCACAGTTCTGGGACATAAATTAGGGGGAATAAACAGCGAATCTGACCTCAAACCCTTGCTGGGGCAAATTTTGTACCCTGATATATTATAAATTATGAGATACTCGACTTGCCTCTCAGCGATATTAATAATTATATGAATAATATTACAAGACTGCCAAGATCAATTTTCATTAAATCACTTCAAACTAACGTTGATATTTTTATCTGCAGTAAGTACCTATTATAGTGCCAATATTAACTGTGACAAGTTAATTTATCAAGCATTTGTATGTCGACGAAAATGTGAAAGAACAGGCTAGATATTGTAGACTGTTCAAAACCTGCAAATTTTCCGAAGACCATAAATCTCCCAACTCAGAAAACCGCAAACCAGTGCCATCCCGATAACATCTGAATTATTTAAAATCCACATCTACTTGCTGCACTCCATGAAATTGATAAATCAGAGCAGCACATGATATATTTTCCAGAGTGTTCCGAATTTTCACACAATTTCTCGACTTCCACGTAAATTTAATATATTTCCGCGATATATTTCTTAAAATTGACATTTCAATATTCATACTTGCCAGATTTATACGTGCGAGCAATCTGGTCGCCAAACGTCATCCAGGTTTAGTACTAAACTATTACATGTATGCAATTTATAGTACGTACTTTCAAATTCCGCCTAAAGCAGTACAGTACTTCAGATACAAAATAATATTTCTGATTTAGAAACAGTTAACATGAAACCAATTGTAATATTATCAAACGTTTAAATAAAATATAGCATTTAAATGAACGTTTAAATAAAATCAAAACGTGTAAATGAAACCAAACGTTTAAATTAAATGAAACGATCAACTGAAATCAAACGTTTAAATAAAATTAAGCGTTTAAATGAAACCAATTGTGTGTTTAAATAATATACAATCATTCAAATGAAACGTTTAAATAAAATCAAACTTTTAAATGAAATCAAACGCTTAAATAAAATCAGTTATTTAAATGATATGTATCGCTTAAAATAACATAAACGTTTAAATAAAATCAAACGTTCAAAAGAAAATCAGAAAGAAATAATATCAGTCGTTCAAATGAAATTAAACATTTAAACGAAATCAATTATTTAAATAAAATCAATAGTTTAAGTAAATTTCAACGTTTAAATATAATAAAATCAAAGGTTTAAAAGAAATTATTTTTTTAAATAATATTAATCGCTTAAATAAAATTAATCATTTAATAGAATGTTTTAATAAAATCGAGTGTATAAATGACGTCAAACGTTTAAATGAATCAAACGTTTAAATAAAATCAAGTGTTTAAATAAAATTTAAACGTTTAAATGATTTCAAACGTTTAAATTTTTAAATAAATTTAAATTTAAAACTTTTTTATGTCAAGATTTAAATTAAACGTTACAACGTTAATTATTATAATCAAAAGTTTAGGTAAAACGTTTACAATTCTCTCAGATTCTCGTTGTAGGTACAGATATCGTCAAAAAAATTGTTTGTAAAAGGCCAAAACGATATTTTCTGACATTTTTAGTATTGAAAACGTCAAATGTTTAAGTAAATGAAACATATGAATACTGTACTGTTGCCAGTATAGTAAAAGTATATTAACATTAGGTACAAATATATTTCGAGAGGAATATCAGTCTATTTTAATCATTCAGAAACAAAAAAAATAGCTTAATTTAACATATCAGTAAAAGCAAACGTTTAAATCGAATTAAACGTTTAAAACAAACGGTCTTAGTCTAACTGAAATTAAGCGTTTACCAACATGGAATTTAAATTGTTTATGTAAATTTGTTTGTATAAAATTTTGGCACTGAATTTAGCCATGATTTTCTCACGGTATTTATTCAGTTCGTAAGACCACATTGAAAAGACAAGTTAAAACGTTTCGACTAATCCGCTGCATAAACAGCAGCGAAATGAGTTCTGTCGTAACGACGCTGTTAAAATGATTTTCCGGTCACGATGGACTCCTTCAGTCCTTAATCTTTGTTTACTAAAATAATACATTTACTGTAAATAGTATTTTTATTTGTAATACTTTTGGGATAAGTACGAAAATATTTATACAACTAGCATAGTCTTCAAAGAAGCTTCAGTAATGCATGCGCCAACTTTATGTAGAATAATATTTTGTTAATAGTGTTATGCACTGAAAAATGTGAACAATGAACTGCTATCGAACAAAGCGAGGCCTATTGGCAGTGCTTATCACTACACGTTGGAACACAATAAATTTAAAACGTTTTGAAAGTTTGCCAAACGTGCATGTGGCTTCCGAATGAGAGTTGAAATTATCGAGGGCTACCGGGTGAGGCAGAGAACTCATCTGTATCCTAATATTTTTGAGAAAATAATATAAAAATGTGTTTATACTATTCATATGTAACCATACAGGTTCGGAAAGTTCAAGTAGTAGTTATTCTATTTTGTTTGATTCCTGATTGTGAGAATAACAAAGCTGTTGCAATCAGAATACAATCAAGCAAATGGGGAATTCCATAGTCTGCTAACGTTGAATGTATTTTTCTCTGTATTTGGTTGTCTTAATACAAGAGTGTATTCCTTTTTTCGTATTGTAGACTAAAACTGATGGTTGTAGTTGAGAAATTAGGTCAAGTGCGCTTTGTGTTTTTTATTCTGTATAATTCTGTTTGTCGTAATTCACAAAGACACGGCGTTTCCACATACCAAACGGAAATAATTTTTTTTTGTTCGACATCAGCAGTATTGATTCCACCTTTAAATAATCTCAGCCTACGACAAGTTCTGGTAAATACTGAGCAACTAAACATAGTGCCCTAATTGTAGTCCGGCAAAAGTAAATAAATTCAGGTATTTTCTGGTAAATATGCGACGTAGCCGAATTGTGCAGATTATCCAAGTTTCTTCCTATTAATTTAGATTTTTAATTTATTTAAAGAACGATGGAGAAGTTCAGGATATATATTTAATATCTTTTTGCTTGTCTACGGAACCCAATACAGGGTGTTTGAAAAGATGTATCGGAAAAATAAAGAGTATAATTTTTTGGTTCACCTAATTTTTACAACTTTGGGAAAATTAGCATTTTGGAAGCACATTTTAAATCACCACTTTTTTCTACATAAAAAAATTAATCATCATCAAAAACTTTAACAGTTCCTGAGATATCGTTAAAAACTGAAACAAAATCTTTTTTTGACACGTATATACAGGGTGGGCCATAAAGAATGGATCGATACTAAGATGGAGATACTAGATACCAAAATATTATCTTTGAACTCATGCCTTATACGAATGTCGCTGGCTTAAGAAATACAGGGTGTTCAAGGTTTAAATTTTATTACTATGTCGTTGTATTTATTTATCACTAGCTAATAATTTTGCACGTATAACAAATCACATGTACGTAAAATACGGTAATATTTATTGACAAAAATTTAACACCAGTCTACTTAGAAAATAAATAGCAATATCAACGCCTGAAAAAAAATTACCACATTGAAACTTTTAAAAGTAAATTACTCAGAAACCGATAAAGTTATACGACCTAATCAAGATCATGTTTTATGTAAAATTAAACGTCTTTTAGATTATTAACTTTTTTAAGCATAGTTCAACAGATAAAAAAAATGTTTTGATTTACCTAATTATTACGGTGAAACTAGCGACCTCTAGGAGCAACGTCAAAATAAGCTTAAAATTAGTATTTTTAAATTTTCTCAATTATTGAAAAATTTCAGAACACCCTGTATTGCTTAGACCAGAGACATTCGCATAAAGCATGATGAGCTCGAACATACTATTTTGGTGTCTAGTATCTCCAGGTTAGTATTGACCCATTCTTTCTGACTCACCCGGTATATAAGATTTTTTTTTTTATAATCACATCCTTCATTTTCCGATATATGTTTTAAAACAACTGCTGCATAATGCGGCAACAAAAATTATTTGCAAAATCGAACATCGACTACTCCAAATCCTGCTTGCTATTACCTTTGTGCCGTTTGCTAAAACAATTGAAAAACATTGTTATTCCAAACTTGTCTTCATTCTTTACAGCAATTTAAAACATAAGTACAATTTTTTTATCGAGGTTATAAGATATTTTAGACCACTAGGTATTGACTGAATGCACTCACCGATTTCATTCTACATTAATTTTTAAAACTAACAGCAGTTTCTAGGTTTGTCATAATACACTAGCCCGTCAGATAAAACTCAACCGCACGAATGTACAAATGTTGACGTTTATTTTTGAGGTTGATTGACTGATTACACGGATCAATCAACAGACGCGTAGGTCTGGGGATGGAAGCAGTGCTGTACCAACTGGAATATTAAATCAATGAAAGGTAGTTTTTATAGTTAGTTTCATAGCCACTGATTTTCTAAGGAAATGAGTTTTTGCATATTTCTTTATTTCTTTAAGTTACTTCAAGTATTAAGCGATTCTAAACATGTTAGTAAATACATACAGTGTGTTCGAAATATAAGTGCCGATATTGAAGGAACATATACCTTTGTCCATTTGTGGGTAATAAAAAAGTTACATGGCGTGTACTCTTGGTTGATAAAAACTGGTTATAACTTTTTTGTACGAAAGTTTTAATAGAAAAATATTGTTCTCCTATCTATTTTTCACAAATAAGATCTACTTGTTTTATGTCGATAAATTTAACCGTTTTCGATTTATTTCTTGTTTTTCTATTGGATGCAATAAAATAAAATAAAACTTTGTAGTTACTTACGTAAAACTGTCATAGTAAGTTTTGGTTATTTGAAACCAAATTGTACTATTGACTATTAGCTGATTGACAGGTAACTTATGTTAAATAGTGTATTCGTTTAGGTTTTTGTTTACAATTAATAATATCGCATGAAATATGCCTCACCATAATTTATTTTCTGACAAAAAGCAACGTGAAAAAAATTTATAAAATGAACAGTTTTTTTACAAATATATTTGAAAAATAAAAATACAACTGTAATAAAACGCAAACCTGTATTACAAAATTAAAAATTGAGGTACCACTAACAAGGCAAAATCCCCTGTAACACAATTTGTTCGTAATTTGTTTTTGAATCAGTATGAATGAAGTAATCAATTGAAGTTTCCAAGAAAATCCGTAAAACTGGAACGTAAGACAATATTATAATCTATCACCTGCTGCTGTCAACCAAAGTATTGTTAGTCATAGTAACTACGTATAGTACGTTTTGTTTTTCTGTACATTCTGCTTGCTTGATGCTTGTGAGTGTACAAAAACAAAAATGGAACAATTCATAGTAACAATGTGAACAAATGAATGAATGAATAACGAATGAATACAACTCTGCATATCCTAATATTAATAAATCTGTTATATATTTTTTTATTAGATATTAATAATATTGGATGAATTGATTTTTTTTAGCTTAAATTCCTTTACAACAGTAAAAAAATCCTAAAACTACTTCAATAACTTAAGAAAAATGTATACAATGCCATTTTCTGTATTATTTTTTAATTTGTTATCAATAATTTAATGTACTTATCGCCTACATGATAAAAAATTACACATCTTTTTAAATTCAGTTTCCAAGATTTTCGCATAGTACATATATTTCAAGTTGGCTACAACTATACGGAGATACCCACTGCGAATGAGATTCCTCTCACAATTATGTTGACACTACCCTCTGTAGATATTGATTGTTAAAATTCACCACAAAGCAATCCGACAGCCAATTACGGACTTGGTGTATCATTATTATTTGACGAATGCAACCCCACACGGTATGCTCGCGACACATGTTGATGCAAATTTTGACAATTTGAAGCAATTTGTAACAGAAATCTGTACATGTTATGTATAGAGTGGGTACTATTATTAAAAGCAACAAATTTTATTACTACACGGTAATAACATATTTGTTAATTCAAGACATGTTTTTTTGTCAATTTTATTTTGTTTAATTAAAAAACGCTTATTTCTCTAGTCTGATATAGCTGAACCAAAGTAAAATACATAATACAACATAATATTTTGTTGTTACTCCACTAGTGTGTCAGCAAGCGACGAACCACAAAACAATTAGCAATTATCTATTGACTGTCGATCGTGTCTACTATCATCCGGTTTTACCAATAATTATCTACAATTTCTTCTAGTACGGAATATCATTTTGAGTTCTGTATCTCACTTATGGATTCGAGAAGTATAGTCCTGGTACCTATTATCTACCTAAACAAAGATTTAAATTTCTATGTCGGCGAACCACGGAAGATAAATAGATTGTAATAAACAATTGTTTGGAAACCCTCCTAAGCATGTTTTTTCTACACCCGTATTATAACAATGCACTTATATGCCCATAATCCGTTTCATAATGATACCCATTACGATACAGATTTTTCATTACGATACAGATTTTTAATCAATAGAAACCCATAATTTTTCAATCAAGCATGCTGTGCATTTGACGTTTATCCTAGGTTCCTATGTAATTATTTTACATGTAAAAATCAGTACGTATTAAATTTTCGTAGATACCTAGCTAAACTTCGATAATTTATTAAAATGTCTGATATCAGCGATATAGAAGAATTACCATCGACTCCTCCACACATATCGGAGAAAGCAGAAAATGCAGTTCATACGAATAATTACTGTTACCTATTGTGTTCAATAAAAATATAAAATTTATGGTTTTTGATTATTTATCGGGTGTAGAAAAAATAGCGTATGCAACTCTCATGTAATGGTTATTAATACAATCGCATAAACCATACGAAACTCGCCTTCGGCTCGTTTCGTATCCCGGTTAATGCTCGTGTATTAATAACCATCATTACATGATCGTTGCATGATATACTATTATATTATTATTGTATCCATAAAAATAGTATATAGTGTCCCATTATAAAATATTTGTTAAAATCGATCAACAATAATTTTTAATGCAAGTGCATGCATAAATAAATCTAATTAAATAATTGTCACCTTATGACATAGTGCTTATAACATTTTTAAATATTTATATATGTTTTATAAGCAAATTCTGAATTGATTTCAACAAGAAAAAGAATAATAAACGAATTCATGTTTTATTTTTAATAAAAAAGGGCCATGATTTTTTTTTTGACAACAAAGTGCGATACCAAAGTCATTCAAACAAGAGGAAAGTTTCATTTTAAGATGTTTAATCCGAAAAAATAGAAAATTTAAAAAACGCAGTGGTGTCCCAGGAGGCACCTTTATGAAATTATTGAAAAACTTCATAAGAGGGAAAGGTCGAACTTTTACTTAAAGTCTTTATCATTCAGAGTGTTAAAAATTTAAGCATTAAGTTGTAATCCCGCCCCTGGTAAACTAAAAAAAGCTAAATATACTTCAAAAATACTATTTTAAGAGGTCCTTACTAGTGTCCATCACATTAAATGTACAGGGTATCCCAACGAAAATTTGACCTCCCCTATAATTGGAAAACCGAATAATATTTCAAAATTCGCCGAGACCCGTCGATTTTTGTACTTGGGGGGAGCTTTTTTGACAGTCAAGCCAACTCGATATGTTCATCCCCCTAATGCCTAGCAACCCCAGCTTAAAAATTTCAAATGCAACTACCCCACCTGTGGCACATCATTTTAAAGCCCTTTTCATTGCGAATACAGTGACGTACCGTTTTTAGAAATCGGTTGAGATTTGACCGAATTATTGGTTACAAACGAAAAAATGACAAACCAACTTACGCGTAGTAATTTCTACACAAATACCCACCACTAATAAGTTTTTCATCTACTACACATGACCGCATTACCTAATTGTTATTGATGTGTCTGTCAGTTTACAAAAAAGTCAGAAATGAAATAAAAAAGCTGAAACAAATAAAACTAGATACTAAAATAGTTATTAGTAGAAGATACCTAAGTTTATAGGAATTCAGGCCTTTTTAAAATAACAAAAAATCAGTACTACAAAAAAAGTCGGTGTTTTTTGCTTGTGACCAAGAAATCGTTAGTTTCAGCCGCTATTGAAAGTATTAATGTGTGTTCGAAATGGTTTATTCTATCGCAGAAAGAGTAGAAATTGTTGCAATACATTATCGAAATCACGATTGCACTAAAGCTACAGCACGAATTTTTAATGCCAATCATCCTGAAAAAAATGTAAACCACCAGTACGTTAAACACCTGATTGACAAATTTGTTGCAACAGGTTCGCTTTTAAACAAGAAACAAGTAATTGGGCCAGTTCGAAATGAAGCAGTTGACGTGGCAGTTTTGGGTCATGTACAGATGGATAATAAGTAATCGATTACAACTGTGTCTCAAGCTTCTGGCGTATCCCGTTCCAGTGTTCATCGAATTTTGAAAAAACATAAGTTTCATCCATTTAAGATGACGCTGGTTCAAGAGTTACATGAAGATGACTTTGATCGCCGTAACCAATTTTGCGAATACTTTAGTGAACAACTTCTACTGAATCCAAATCTTCTCTACAATATATGTTTCTCCGACGAATGCACATTTATGTTGAATGGTGAAGTGAATAGACACAATTGTCGTTATTGGAGTGATACTAATCCGCATTTAATCAGGGAATTTCATACTCAGACACCTCAAAAATCTCAAGGTAATCTCAATGGAAACACCTATCTAGAATTATTGGAAAGTACAATTGATCCTAGGATAACAGAGATTTTAGAAAGTGACGACAATTTACTAGAAAATGAAATAACCTTCCAACAAGATGGTGCGCCCCCGCACTATGCTGCTGTTGTGCGACAATTTTTGGATGACCATTTCCCGGGGCATTGGATTGACAGAAGAGGTCCCGTCGAATGGTCACCAAGATCTCCGGATCTGTCCCATTTGGACTTTTTTCTGTGGGGTCATTTAAAATCACGAGTGTACGCCACTCAGCCGGAAACATTGCAAGTGCTACGTCAGAGAATTGTAGAAGAATGCCGATTAATAACTGCGGATGTCTTTAACAATGTTTTAATTTAAGAATTTGAAAACAGATTGTTTGGGAGTTAACGGGGGTCATTTTGAGCAATTCATCAAATAAATCTGATTTATTATTTGCTTCAGCTTTTTTATTTCATTTCTGACTTTTTTGTAAACTGATAGACACATCAATAACAATTAGGTAATGCGGTCATGTGTAGTAGATGAAAAACTTATTAGTGGTGGGCATTTGTGTAGAAATTACTACGCGTAAGTTGGTTTGTCATCTTTTCGTTTGTAACCAATAATTCTGTCAAATCTCAACCAATTTCTAAAAACGGTACGTCACTGTATTCGCAATGAAAAGAGCTTTAAAATGATGTGCCACAAGTGGGGTAGTTGCATTTGAAATTTTTAAGTTGGGGTTGCTAGGCATTAGGGGGATGAACATATCGAGTTGGCTTGACTGTCAAAAAAGCTCCCCCCAAGAACAAAAATCGACGGGTCTCGGCGAATTTTGAAATATTATTCGGTTTTCCAATTATAGGGGGGGGTCAAATTTTCGTTGGGATACCCTATATATTAAATTATATACTTTAAAAGTTATTCAAGAAAAACCGATTTCCATCGGCGTCCTCCAGGGACACATATTTCCTTAGGGAAGACCTGTCGGGAAAAAAATTACAGGAGCTTGTCATCTTATTTTTTCATGTTCATATTACTAATTAAAGCAGAACCTCAGCGAGTACCGTTAAGTCAGTAGCTTTTTTAAAAACAACATTTTATGAAAATATTTGGTAAGGGTAAACACGACCCCATCGTAATTGATTCTATAAAACGTATAGAGCCCTCCGGGTTATTTGGAGCAGACTGAAGCCGCGAGGCTCACAAACTCAGCTCGTCTGTTAGCGAACTATAAATACATTTTCGCGGGTTAGAAGTATCGTGGATAGAAGGGAGAAAGAACACGTACCAATTAAATTTGAAGATAAGCCAGACGGTTCTATATTAGGAGTATTACTGAGGTATTATCCTAAAATACAACAAAGCACTGTTAAGTATACAATTTGCATTACACAGCCAACTTGGGACTCGAAGAAAGTGAGCAGACAATAAACTATATGAGTACAGGTATGTATGAATTTTTGACTAAGGAACGGAAATTAATGATTGCTCCTGGAATAAAACATGTCAATCCAAATCTTCAACATAGTCATTTAGTACCAGGCGAATTATTTAATGGTCTATAATCTTTAAAATCAATATACAGTATGCGCCAAAAGTATGGAATAAATTCAATAAAAACGAAACAATTATTTTTTGGGAAAAATCCTCGAACAGGTCGATTTTTAATTAAAAAAATACATATTTTAGCGTAAAATACGATTTTCAAATGTCATTTGTTTTCGAGTAATGACGTCATCGGTTTTTTTTAAATGGCAACACCACATTTTTTTCCTTTATTCTGAAAGATCGTTTAATTCTCTATCAGACAGTACCCCAGTACCCTCTTACATAGGAAAGTTTTCGAGTAAATGACTATTGAATGTTAGAAAACGTAAATCAATTAAAATAAAGCAAAACCGTTATCAAGTTTAGTTTTTCGAATTCCATAGTTCTTTTATGGATCACGTACGTGAAAATCCAAAGTGTCATTGTCACACCGACTTTCTAATAAGTATTGTAAGCGACATAGAAATTATTATTCAATTTAAAGTATTATGGCACATTTAACTGTTACTCAAAGAACTGAAATTTTAATTCTTATCGGATGCGGGAATATGACTAGAACTCAGCAGGAAGTTTGCGATTTATTTAATGAAAAATATCCAGATCGCCCTATCAGCCAATCAACAGTCAGTAAGGTAGAGTCTAAATTTAGATAAACTGGCAATGTTGTAAATATTCCAAAACCTGGACGTCTAAGCATTAATGAAAATCAGAAACAGAACATATGGTGGATAATCCTCATAATTCTTCACGATTGGTTGCATTAAACAATGACACTAGTCAGAGCACAGTGCTATCTTGAGGAAGGAAAAATATCATCCCTACAAAATTCAACTTGTGCAGGAACTCAATGAAGATGATCCCGATCGCCGCTTACACTTTTGCGAAATTGTAATGGATTTATTTATGTCAAGGAAATAGAAATTTACACCGGCAAATGCTTTTTTCAGATGAGGCCACATTTTGTCTGAATGGTACAGTAAACCGTCAAACTTGCAGATATTGGAATCGGGAAAATCCTCATTGGATGGCAGAGAAACCCTCAGAAACTACACTAATATTATACATGTAGTGCTTGTCTCGTGTTTCATTAGATCTATGTTCTGTAATAAATGTAATGTAAATTTACCCGTTTATTTGGAACAGGGCAAATATTAAGAACGTGTCAAATTACCCTGAAATTACAATAAATTTGCAAAAAAAAATTCACTGTAAAATTTAAAATTCATGGGTAGGGATATGTTATACTCGTATAAATGTATAATTACATTAGTTGGTCTCATGTCTTCGAAAAAAAAATAATTACTCACGGAATACTCACTCTAATTACAAAAAAAAATCGACTTTCATTTTAACGTATATAATCGCTGAATTTGTCCCATGTTTCCGGAAAAAATATTACGTTGATGAAATATATACTAAATTTATAATGTAAATTTACCCGTTCTCTTTTTGATTTTAATTTGAATCATTGAAATATTAACAACAGTGTTAAATTACATTGAAATTACATACAATTTGCTGAAAAATGCATATCCACTGTAAAATTTAAAATTAACGAAAATTAAATTTATAATGTGACACTTTATTGCAGTAAAAATGTAAAATTATATGACTTATTCTCTTTATAAATGTTTCCGAAAAAAAACTAAAACTAAATTCCCCATTGTAAAATTACTCAAATTACATTAGATAGAAAAAAGTTTTTCAACTGTGATTTTCCAATTTAATGAAATATACATTTACATTTATCTTATTTCTGTAATATAAATGTAACATGACATGTACGTATTACCTAAAACATATTTACAGAACATTTATCATAAACTTTATTATATTTTCGGTGTATTTTTGAATCGTAGAAACATTAATTTACTCAGTCGCCATCCCAGGCTGATGTATTGTTACATAAACTTCAGGCCGTGAAACATTAGGAAAAGATAAATATTGACGCGCCTCGAGAGGGTTTCGGAGAAATAAAATGTGGCGAACTAATAACGGGGCCTAATGCATTTGGCAAACTGCCTCCGAATATATTAGGCCGCTAAGTTAAAGCGACATTGTATTTCATAATTGTTATAATAGGCAATGTCTGTTCTATTTGCAAGTCAACTAAATCTTCGATGTAATTAGACAAAAGCGTGGTCCTGTGGAAATTAATTTAGGGCCACATTACGGTGTGCTGTAGTGCCGTACTGGCTAGTGCGTTAGTGTTTCCCAGTAATGCATTTTACGTACTACATTATACAGGATATATAAGTAATGGGTAAAAAATCATCTGGTAATCATTAATTTGAAGAGGAGATAATACAAATTTAGTATAATACAATCACGAAAACATATTAGACATAAATAAGATTGACGACGTACTACTATCTATTGCCATAATACTGACACTCTTTAAAATGAATTTGATGGCTTGTTATAAACTACTGACGTATTTATAATGATATATACTTTCAACTTTTGGCATAAGTTCTTAATTGTTCCAGTCAGCAATAGAAATATTTTATTTGATAAAATGCGGTGTGCCGTTCTGATTATAAATGTTGGAATACAAATTCAAACAAGTAAATAAATGCCTCTGATTGGCAAGTGTGACACTTGTATTTACTAATATATTTTACATGACTAAGTTAATACTACTGTTAAATTAAGTTATAAGAAAATTTAGAATGCTCCTTTATTTTCCTAGATTTTATTCATTTCCACACATATACGTATTAGGGGATAATAGTATATGAAAGAAGCTTTAGCCGTGATGTGGCAACGCGGATGTGGCATTGCTCATTTCACTGCTCGACACTCTGTGATGTGGTGACTAGAAAATTGTTGTCAATACGTAACGCCGTATTACCGCTTCAATTTAAAAGATCGAGTAAAATGTTTGTTCGATTTTCTGTCTTTCCAGAATACGTAAAAAAATTAATGACTGAATCACCCTTTTTACTTGATGTAAAGAAATGCTGTAACTTTTACATTGTTTTAATTCTTAGTCTACTTGTACAAATAAGATAACTTGTGCCTATTCCTTTCACAGTTTAAATGACAACAATTTTTATGTCGAAAGTACGTGTGTAAACAGCGTTTAGTGTAGAGGAATTTAATATCCATGCAATTGTATTGAGAAATACCTTGCGTTCTTGAATGTGTTTGACAATGCTGTCAGCGCGGAGCAAAAGTCAATATTTGGATTACACTTTTTCGTAGAAATATTTATTATACAAGGTGTTTCAGAAAGACATGGCAATATTACTAGGTTTGATACAACACTGAAAAATAAGTGGAACTTGCTTAATAAACGTCTGTCCTAGAGCAATTCATTTTTGAGATAGCTATGAAAGTATTTTTATTCGAGTTAAATATTGTAATGCATTAGTAGAGAAAAGTGTGTATTCTTTAGGTATTGTAAATTATAACATTGATTAAAGATCTAATAAACCGAAATTAACGAATTAAATTTTCAAATATACCACCGTCCGCTTCGATGCATGCATCACCTCATTTGTGGATTGCACGGTGATTTTTTCTTATGGGTGTAGCACAATTGACAATCCGATCAAATAGCGCCTCTCTTGTCTGTCTCAGTAATCAAGGAGATTCAAATCTGGTGATCTCGGTGGCCAATTTTGGAAACCACCTCGGCCAATCCAGCGCTGTGGAAAGCTATTGACAATATAAAATGGGCAGGATCATCATCATGCTGTAAGTACATGTTTAATGTACATGTAACATGCCTAATATCCAATGGAACATCGTCCAGTAGATCTGTCAAATTATTTTCTAAAAATTCTACATATCTAGCTCCAATAAGACGACCATCAACAGGGCCAAGTAATTGATTATTACTGATACCACACCACACGGCGTGGATTTTCATCTGGCCAAGGATGTTCATTGTGACAGTTATTTACTCCATGTTAAGCCTCATCAGTGAACAAAATTTAATTGTAAAGTGTATGGTTTGCGTTTATCCAATTGCAAAAATGCAACCGCAAATCATTATCACCGTCCTGAAGATTCTGGACGTTTAACCATTTTTGTGAATGACTTCCCATGCAGTAGTTTGAGTAATTTGGAGACGGATTGCAATGCGTCTTGTACTTACACTCGGGCTACGTTCTACCATATTTAGAATTTCTTCTTCCACTGCCACTTGCCTCCCAGATGTAACTCTCACACTGGGAAACATTCCAGTTTCGCGTGCATTGCTGAAGACTGTCTGGAATAGATTTCTATCTGGCACTCTTCTGCTCGGGAAGCGACGTCGATATTCAACAACTGCACGATTAGCTCTACCGTTGCAACACCCATAAATAAAAATAATATCAGCATATTCTCGATGACTAACTGTAACAACCATTACGAAATTATGTGTGTACAATACCGACTAAACGAACGCACATTTAATAAAATGTGACAATTAGTAATCACTAATGTGAGTTTATAAAAGTAAAGAGATAAACTTTATAAGGACTATATTAAAACTAAAAATGATAATCTAAACAGTATAAAGCATACAGAAACAAAATAGTTAACCTAATAGCCGAATTAAAAGAAAATTATTATAAAAATATTATTTATAGTAACAGTAATAATTGCAAAAAATATGGCACTCTGCAAATGATTTTATAAATAGAAATGACAAAAAAGATACTTTAATAAAAGAAATAATTGATGAAAACAATCATATTGTAACACATGCAGAGAAAATTGTAGATATATTTAATAAACACTATGTAGCTGTTGGTGAAAATATGGCAAATAATATTTTGAATATGAGTAATGTTCATTCTGATCGTTCTAGTTTTCTACAAATCAATGAAAATACAATTTTCCTACGACCGGTTTCTGAAAATGAGGTTAGAGATTTAATACAAACTAAAAAATTATTCCTCCCCGGGTTTTGATGGAATAACTACCAACATAATGAAGGAAATAGGTGATTTCATTTCTAAACCATTATGTCACATTATAAATTTAATATTTGAGAAAGGTGTGTGCCCTGAACAATTTAAAATACCGGTAATTAAACTTATTTTTAAAAAAGGTAATCATAATATGGTAGCAAATTATCGACCTATTAGTTTGATATCGAATGTAGCAAAACTTTTCGAAAAAGCCCTAAAAGTGAGACTGGTAGAGTTTCTTTCTATCAATAAATGTCTTTCTAATTTTCAATTTGGATTTATGAAGAACAAGTCAACTACTGATGCAATTGCTGCTTTAATAAATAAAATTTATACTGCCCTGTCAAAGAGTAAAGTGTGCGCGGGAGTTTTTATAGATTTGGCAAAGGCTTTTGACACTGTCAACCATGAAATGCTTTTATCAAAGTTGCATGGTATGGGAATTAGAGGTAAAACATATGACCTATTAAAAAATTATTTGGATAAACGAAAGCAGATGGTTAAAATTAATGAAACTAGTAGCAGTTATAGAGTGGTTACTTATGGAATCCCTCAAGGGACAGTTTTAGGTCCACTTCTGTTTATAACCTACATTAATGATTTGTTTTCCTTAAATTGCTCTGGCACTATCATATCATTTGCGGATGGCACAGTTTTATATGTAGAAAGTGAAAATTGGGATGAAGTAGAATCAAATATAATTAAAGATATGCAGTATATTACAAAATATTTTGACAATAATTTTTTAACAATTAATTTAGAAAAAACTAAATATATCCCCTTTTCTATTAATGTAAAAAAATCGGCCAGTAATAAAAAGCTTATTAAGAAACTGAGATCACTGATATACATATTTAAAAGATTTAAAAAAATATTGGATACCAAATGGTTAATTTCTAAATATTATGCCCTTGTCCAGTCTTTACTTCAATATGGAATTATTGGCTGGGGAGGTGCTTACTCTACTACTATTAAACCTCTTGAAATTATTCAAAAAAGAATTATAAAAATAATGTTTAATTTTAGTATGCGACATCCATCGGCTCAAGTATTTAGTGAATCAAGTATTTTAAACATCAGAAAACTGTATTTCAAAGCTTGCTTAATATATATGGCTAAATACAAATTATTTTCAAACAATGTAAGGCATGACTATGCGACAAGGTTTAGAGAAAATAAATTGCTATTATTACCTCGAGTTCAACTTACTATTAGTCAAAGACATTTTGAATATGTAGGTATTAAATTATACAATTTGTTGCCCCCAGACTTAAAGTCAATATTATATTTCTATAAATTTAAAAAGAAAGTCACTTATTGGCTGATAGAAAATGACATAACGATACTTTAAGAATGCATTATGATATAAGTAATGTTTGTATGTATATTGCATTATTATTATTAATTACTTATTAACATTACACCTACAGATTGTTAACTATTGTATGTATATTAATATAGTATACGTGTGTTTTTTCTTTTTGGTAAATATAATAGAATATTGTTTACATTTATTGTTTAAGGGAGGCTGACAAGTTCTACTTAGCTACCCTTGAATAATTGTTCGTATCAAAAAAATGTATTTGAAGTTTTTTCCTTAACTTAATATTTATATTGCAGATGAACATACACATATAGTGGTTTTTTCTTTTGTAATTTTTTTTTATTTTTTCAGTTATATTGAACCACCCATAATATAAGTTCTCTAATTATTTGTAGTATAGTTTGCATTATATATATATATATATTATTATTATTATTATTATTATTATTATTATTATTATTATTATTATTATTTATTTATTTTTTTTTTCAGTAACACCTTCCGAAGCTCCGACACATTCGGAGATGTTCTGAAGAGTCAAGCAATGACCACTCTCCACTCCGTGGAGTCAGTAATCATTGCGCCCGTAAATCGTGCGTTCTGAGTAGACGTAACGAACCAAGGACGATTGCCTTCTGCATTCTGCCGGCTAAGATCTCTGCCGAATTTCGGCAAGCCGGTATGATCTTTAAGTCAGAAAGCAACGTATGTCTCATTCCACCCAGGACGCCTATAATGAGCACCACAATCTTAACAGAGTGGTCTGGATATAGCCTGCGGAGCTCGGAGAGAAGATCTCGATACTTCCTCCGTTTTTCCTCCTCTTTTAGGACGATGTTGTTCTCTGCGGGAGCCGAGAACTCAATCACAAACATCGTCCTAAGTTGGTGGTCGAGGAGGACTACATCAGGCTTATTGGCTTGAATTTGCCTGAGGGTGGGGAATGAATAGTTCCAATAAATTCGGCACTTCTCATTCCCCACAACGGATTCTATATCCCCCGGAGCATAAGGCAGCACTGGCGTCTCGTCTATCTCATACGAGTGTCGTAAATGATAATACAACACCCGTAAGGCTGAATCGTGTCTTTGGACATACGCTGTGGCCGCATACACCGGACAGGCCGACAGGAGATGCATAAGCGTCTCCGGCGCCTGGCGGCAGGCCCTGCATCTGGTATCAGGAACCTCGACCTATTATTATTATTATTATTATTATTATTATTATTATTATTATTTAGAATGCATGTACTACTTAAAATAAAATATCAAATGACAACAGTTTTCGCAAAAATAGCAATAAAAATATGTTCATTGCTGTCTCAATAACCGTTGATATTCGACCATATGGTGATTAGGTTTTTTATTTACTTTTGCCCCCTAAACACCCCTTTCGAATATTGGGGTTCGCCCCCAATCCCTGTATACTAAAATTACTACCACATTTTCAAAATCACCAGAAAATGAATCACTTCGTAAACATCCGCCGCATCAAGAGCACAATGAAGGAACTTTCTGTTAATAGCCCCATCAACATCTCTAAACGGCCCCACGCTTGAAAACTGGCCGTCTGCTAAACAAAACCCGCGATGTGACACATAAACAAACGTGAAACTTTTCCCTGGGTCTCATTTTATTATCGTCGGCCTTCGCCGAGTGTCGGTGCCCGATAATACACCACTTAGGCTCCAGATGCGCCTTTCTTTTGATTTTTTTCCTCGAGAACGTCGACGCGTTTTGTAATCTAGTTTGGAAAGTCGTTGCAGGAAGGAAAGTTATCGAGAGAGGCTGACGTCTGGATGTCCGACGGTCCGGGTGAAAAAGATGGATGCGTATAATAACATAACCGATTTGTCCGGCAGCACAAAGGGCCGTCCGGGATAGGTATTGCCGGCCAACAATGAAGACTTGAGGCGAATCAATGAAGCGTAAGGCCCTTGTAACGTTAATGGCGAATCAAAATAATATAGACGGAATTTGTTTCGAAGGGAAACAGAAGTATACCTAGCGGGGAAGTAGATCATTACAGCCCAGCTAAAAGCCGTGGCAGGAATGATCCTTCCATTTTATTCAGAATTGCTTAGTTAGAAGCTTTTAAAAACATTAATTTTAAGAAAATTTGTTATCATAATTTAATATTTTTTTCAACAAGGAACTCCATAAAACTGTTGCTAGGCAATATTATTAGTTTAGGATTGCAATCCTAAAAATGCAGAAATAGTTCAGATCTCATCTATTGTGGTTGAATTTCCCACTGTTTCAAAAGTGAAGTTAGATATTTATAGAGTGTTTTCATTAAACCAGGTTAGTAAATTAAGCTAGATTAATTTCTTTAGATAATTACTGAATAGAGCTTTGTCTGTGGAATTGTTCATTAGCATACCTAGATGTGTGGTATCAGAAAACATACATATGACTTCATTGATAGGTATTGTAGGAGATTTCATTTATATTAGCTTAAAATACCTTTCTAATGCAGTAAGAAATAAAGAAAGTAAAGCTTGAACATTATGGTCTCGATATTCGATGTTGCGAGTTGTACTTAATATCAATCAAACTATCGATATTAGCCAGTAAGACAAATTGCGAGCATTTTTGAAAAGGCAGGCAAAATGCTGGATATAAACCTAAAAAATTCAATGTTCTGTCAGAGGAAAACATCAGTACCTTCTTAAATAAGGCTCCAGAGGAATATCTTGTTCAAAAGGCAATATTTCTACTATTTAACTCATATATTATGTGTTTAATGGTATATTTTACTTTAAGGTTGCTTTAATTATTGGCATATCTGACGCCTGCAGATGCGATGAACTCTTTAATATGAAAATGGGTGATCTGGAAACTTTAGAAAAGAGCATAATTATAGTTATTCCTGTAACAAAAACCTACACTTTCCGAACATTTGCATTTACAACATCGGAATGGATGAAAATAATAAAGCAATATTATGATCTTCACAAGACCATTGGTTCTGATCGTTCTTTTTTTGCAAATAAGGAATGGCAAGATTACAAATCAGTCTAGTGGCCACAATGCTATTGGAGGTTTTCCCAAAAAAATAGCAGCTTTTTTTAAATTAGAAAATGCTCACGGGTTTACGAGACATTGTTTTAGACGTAACTCAGCTACATTGCTAGCAAATACAGGAGGAGACTTCCTTCAGTTCAAAAAATTAGGAGCATGGAAATCCAGCGCCGTAGCCAAAGGATTCGTGGAGAACTCGTTACATGGTCAAGTAAAAATTGCAAATATGTTATTTCATACAGAAAATCCGGGAACGTCGGCTTCTTTGTCAACTTCCGAAACCGAATACAATGTTAAGGAGCAAGAGTTAATTCCAATTAGTTTTGGTTCTTAATATTTTTCTTTATGTTATATAAAGTGAAAACCAATAAAATAATATTATAAGAAAATCTGTAATTTGCATAAAAAACTACATTCTGTTTATTATTTTTTTGCAGTTGGCGTCTTTAAAACAGGTTCTACATTATCTTGAGCAACACGAACATATTTAGGTAAATTTTTTTTAACTAAAATGGGAAAAAATGTAATAAATACAAAAGATAAGACCTGTTCGAGGATTTTTCCCAAAAAATAATTGTTTCGTTTTTACTGAATTTATTCCATACTTTTGGCGCATACTGTATTTCCAACAGGTTACTGATTGATTATTGACTGACTTGACTGTATCAGTCAGATTATTACTGACTATTTTATACGCTAGTGCATACATACTTCATTTATCACAGTCCTAAAATGAGACCAGATAATCAGATTGTGTATTTCGCGTTCATTTGGAAATGCTTATAAACAAACTAAATAAACACTGACGCATTCCTATCCAATGGATTGTACCTATTTGGTTCAAATGGGTTTCAACTTGGAAAACCGTCTCCTTTGCGACTTATTTCAATTTAAATCGTGCAACAATCTGTACAGACAGAACTTCGTTACGTATTTCGACAGCTCTTGTTCCAACAGAGAAAATAGCATACAAAGGATCCAGAGCTTTGCGCCGAACAAAAAAAAAAACTAACCGAGAAGCCATCGCTTTGGAACAGACCACGAATCCACTTTTCAAGTTTTTCGGACGTCTGGATGTTTCCAATAAGATCCGCCCAAACAACGCGGGCACGTAAGGGAGTGTACTCAAAGGATCTGCTTTTGACATGTCGGTAGCAGAAGCCGTGTCTTGTTAAATGTTAATACCCAAAATGTGTGAGAGTTCCTGCGCAAAATTTTACGCACGCACATTATACAGGGTGTCTCAAACTCGATAGTATACGCCAACTGTGAGAAATTTGGGACACGTGATGTTAAATACAGCATGGATTTCGTGCGGGTAAGTCAACTAATACAGCTTTATTGTGTGTGGAGGTAAGGGAGAGCCCTGTTGGGATATTTTGTGATCTCAACAGGGCTTTCGACTCCGTTGACCACAATAAGTTGTTGTTGAAACTGTTTCACTATGGTTTAAGAGAAGTAACGTATGACTGGGTGCCTTCATATTTACAGAAAAGATCTCAATACGTTAGTCTGAGTTATACGCACTTGGGTTCTACGAGAAAAGTAAATTCGGAATATAAAGAAATGAGCATAGGGGTACCACAGGGTTCAATATTGGGACCAATTTTATTTTTGTTATACATTAATGACCTTCCACATTATGTTAATGATGACGGCCTTGTTCTGTATGCCGATGACACTTCATTACTTATATCAGAAAAAACGGATAAAGCATTGGAGAAAAAATGTAACTCAAGTCTCCAGGAAATGGGTAATTTAGTCGCGTCAAATTAGCATGAAAAATGTGAAAATAGACAACTTTTTGCGGAGAAGTCCGATTGAGATGCGGTTTTCTGCAAAATGTTCAGGGAATTTTTTATAACAAAAGGTACATCTAACCTCTGTACGCTCGCAAATTTTTAATTGTTTATTTAACAAATGACCCATTTTAGTTGAACATATGGCAAATTTCACACACAATTCAACGAAAATGTCTGAAAAATGTTCTCTCGGGGGTTTTCGAGGTTCCTCTTTATCACCTTGGTGTTAGCTTTATTATTTATTGCTAAATTGTTGTAACTGGGCTAATTAACAAATTAAAAACTCCACCCCCAAAATCACTAGAGAACCGGAATTATTTCCAGGATTTCTGGCTTATTAAGGCACACCATCGGCACAAGATTTTTGCAAATATAATTGTTTATTGTTCGATTGTTGCAACCTCGCTAATTAACAAATTAATAACTCTACTCCCGGAATCGTTAGAGAACCAGATTTTTTTGCAATAATTCTGGGATCATGGGGAGAACCATCGGCACAAGGTTGTTGCACGTCATTGTTTATTTTCCAATTGTTGCAACCTGGCTAATTTGCCATATGTTCCACAAAAATGGGTCATTTGTTAAATAAAAAATTAAAAATTTGCGAGCGTACAGAGGTTAGATGTACCTTTTGTTATAAAAAATTTGCTGAACATTTTGCAGAAAACCCCATCCCAATCGGACCTCTCCGTAAAAAGTTACAAGTGAAATGCTAATTTGACGCGACTAATTGGTTTGCTGCTTATTCTTTATATTTTAATCCTATTAAAACTACTACACTATATTTATAAAATATCCATAAATTCTTCTAATTGTCTAGGTTTGCACGTTTTTAGCCACCTACCAGTGCAAATTAGGCAAATCCAAGTTTTTAAATCTTTTAAATATAAATTAAAATTGTTTTTAACTGATAGATGTTTTCATGATCTTAATGAGTTTTTGTTATCTTAGTTTTAAGTGATTAATTGACTATTCCTATATATGTATGTGCATATTTTAAAGGAAAATAAAGAGCTATTATTATTGTTATTATTACTATTATTAAATGTAATAAGATAAGCTACATTTTCAATCGAAAGTCGACTAATGACGTCATCAATTATATTTTTTCCAGAAACATTTCCAATTTTTGTTCCTGTTGAAAACCTCTCTTTTTTTCTAACGAACTTTTATTAGATAATTTTGATCGAGGCATTATAACGTGTTAAAATTTAAAAAGTAATATTATTTACCAAAACTTGTTAGCTGATAACTACTATTTTTTTAAAATAATAGTTATTAATGCATCTGTCATTCAAAAATACAAATTTTTAGAAAAATATAATTATATTGCTGCCAGCAGGTCCATGGAAAAACCAAAAATTAGGTTTTTTTTGTATTTCCGAGTGATGGACACGATAAATGTGCTATTAGATTTAAAAAAGAGCTACGTTCCTTCCTTGTCGGAAACTGTTTTTATACATTACAGGAATTTTATGATTTTTCTGCTGCAAGGTGAATTGTTCTTGTTAATATGTATAGATTTCTATTATTTATTAATTGTCTATTGGTTTGTGATGTTTATGTTGCTACGCAACTAGTCTAAATTTGTATGTCACACGTTTAGTAATAATATGTATGTTAGACTAATTTATATGACGTTTCATATCCTGTGATAGGCCTACATGAATAAAGATCTATTATTATTATTATTATTATTATTATTAAGAGGCTGTAGTGTAGAAATTATAGTAAAAACTGTACTCTGACTGGTCTAAATCTACGTTACTTAAATTATTTTATTATATTTTATACATATAATCTGCAGTAAGAGGATATATTTATTTTTAAATTAGTGAATGTGAAGTAACAAGGACTATAATACAGAAGCAGATGATACATTTTTCACCGTAAAATACGAAATATTGTATAAAGAAGGGGACATTCGTGTTCAGCGTAGCGGAAATTTACGCAGGAAAAAAAACACATTTCATAAAGACATCAAAGAGAAGCTGAGTGTAAAGTAAAAGTTCTGATTCGTTTCAAATAATCATATCGAAATTCGAACATACAGAAATAAATAAACGTCTTTATAAGGAGATAAAACGTTTTCAGTCACTTTTTATCGTTTTATAATGTTTCGAAATAACATGAAATGAATATAAAACATTGAGTCACATGTATAGTTTAAAAAAATTGGTAGTAAGTATAGTAATTCGTACTAGAAAATGTTTTACTAACATAACAGTGGTGCAGAAAATATCAATAATATCGCTACCCCTCATTCTAATCACAAGGACTAGCCCAGAAGTCGAAGATTTGTGCGGGAGAGGGGGCGGCATATTATTATTAAGCAGTCGCATTTGCACCCAGGAACATTGGTAGACCCTAATCACCATTCAGTGCAGGAATGAGGGAAACCTGGAAAATCTCATTAATTAGGAGAGTGGTCAAACGCCGACTGGTACGCCTCACATCGATTCTAGGGGTGCAGACAGAGAACATGCTTCCATGTTATGGAATTAGCTATAAAATGTGTAATTGTATATTTGAATTGATACAAAAACAAAATTTTAAAGCAGGCTATAGCGAACACAGTGGAAGAGGTTTACTGCTTACTGGTACCCTGCGCCGATCCGCGCTTATATGCTTTGAAAATGATACTTTTAAATGGACGCGTACACAGTGAAAGCCGCTTCAAGCAGGTCAGTGTCGGAAACCTACGGGCCCGTTTTTATCAAAATTATATTATTTGTACACGTGTCGCGTGTATAAAAATAGACAAAAGGACTAGTAATATCTTTTCAGTTATTCGTTATAGGACAAAATCCACGGGAACCGATATACAGGGTTAACTATGAGACTAAATATAAATATTTTAAAAGGGGATAGAGAAATTTAAAAATTTCAAACTTATTTATAAAGCGAAAACATTTTTTTTTTTCAAAATTATATTAAATCATTTAACGCCACCTATGCGACTTGTCCGCCACACGTTTAGAGAATCAGAGTAGGTAACGTAGGCAACTAGCAACGCGACTGTAAAATCTCCAGTCATGTTATCTCCAGTATTATTATCTCCAGTAATTTAATTCCTGTGTTTATCATATGTTTAGGTTGTAGTTTTGTGTTCTTCTTCAGTTTTTAGTGCCTTTTTTAATTTTTAAACGTTTCATAGTTATGAAATAAAGAAATTTGTGTTGAGTGTAGATACTTTCCCACAATATAGTTCGCTAGTTTGGTTTTTCAGGTTATGGGACAAGACTGTACTCGCGGTACATTAAAAGTTTTATATATTATCTATTCCTTTCGTTCGATTTTGTTATAATAAATAGGCATTTTATCTAGCTGTACCTACGGGAAGTGTGTTTTATCGGCAGTGAGTGGTTATAATGAATGAAAATGTTAGTAGTTTTGCCAGTTTGTAACGAAATAATGAAAAACGAATGCAAAATAGTGGAGCTAACAGGATTAACTGTTACCTACCTATCTATCGGGTATTATTACTAATGAGAATGTTAATTTTTGTCGCTTCTGCATTTAAAAATGCTGCAAAAAACCCCATGGTAGTAGATATTATTGACAGATGTATGCTTATCTATGGAACTAAGCCATCTCAGTCGATGGTTTTGCCCCATATTTCAAATGTGAAGCAAAAATTGTGGAATAATTTTTTTTATTGCCATTTAGGCCTTCCTGAGCACGTGGTTAAAATTTTTGTACTTAGTCATAGTAAACCCTGTATAGTAGACAAATATTGGTGAGAGATTAGTAACGAAATGAATGAAGAGGGTACGTATTCAAATATACAGGGTGTCTGAAATATGAGTGCCTTCATTTTGCTGTATGATAAACCGTACCAAACAAAACATATTTGATTTAACAATTTTCTCCAAACCAATGGTATATGAGAGTAAACATGTTTTAAATACGCGACAATGTCGAACACGTACCACGTCAGATGTTTGTATACAGGGTGTTAAAAAAAGAGTGTAAAATATTTAAGGAAGTAATAGTATGAACCAAAACAAACAGAAAAGTCTCAATAAGCAAAGCAACGGTTGCGGAGATATGGAATGTTTTATATTTTTAGCCCATTCTTTTATTTTTCAAAAACGTTGTGTATTTCCTTATAATAGTTGGTTGATGTTTAGTGAAATAAACAGTACGTATTTGACAGTTGTTCTCAGTGCACAAGTTTTCTTTCGCTATGGCTGGTTACTCTAACGCAGAATTAACAGACATGCATTTCATGTATGGTCGTGCTAATGGGAACGCCACCGAAGCGCGACGTCTTTATGTTGACGCTTATCCAAATCGCCAGATTCCTTCACAACGCATGTTTGGAAGAAAACACCAAAGATTGCGTGATACCGGTTCCTTGAGCAAACAGTGCCATTTATCCGAAAGACCAAGGTCGGTATCCACTCCCAGAGCAGAAGAAGAAATTCAAGCACTAGTAGAGCAGAATCCAGGTACGAGTGTGCAGAGAATATCAGCCGAGGCTGGAATTAGTGGTCCTCTTGTTTGGTGAATTCTTCACGAGCAACTGCTTTATCCATACCATGTGCAACGAGTACAGGCCTTAAACCCAATAAATGATCATCAAGCACGTTTGTTTTTTTGCTGCTGATTTCTACATGATGCTGAAGACCCTCGTTTTCTTGCAAACATTCTTTTTACTGATGAGGCCGGGTTCACGAGAAATGGAGGGTCCAATTTTCACAATACGCATATTTGGGCCGACGAAAATCCTCATGCTCTAATAGAATTTGGACATCAGGCACGTTTTTCAGTAAACATTTGCTATACGCCACTGGTCTCCAAACTGAGAAAACTCCAAGAATTGTCATTTTTTACTATCAAATACAGTCGCCGCGACGGAAACACGCTGCTCTACGCCCATCATTTTTTCAACTAAACTACCCGGTTTTCATCAAGTTGTAACTTCTAAACAAACAAAAGTACAGTCGCGGTTAAAAAATGCGCTGCAAGCGCATAATGTTTACATTTACCCTACAGTAAAATTTGTCCTGCCTGACGTATGCAAGTTCAAGTGTCAGCTCGATCACTGACCGACTTAATACGAACATTGAATACCGTCAGATAAAATTGAATATTGATTACAATTACACAGATATTGTATTGAACCGGTGAATACGATGTGTTCGAGTAATAGCCAACTTCATGTGACAATCTAAAAAGTTTTTATATTAAAATGAATTAACACGACACTTTTCTAATAGATGTGTCCACAAATTTTCTCTATCACTGTGCGAGTTCGTTGGATGCCACGCAAACACATAATCAACGACGTGTTACCGAAAGTTTGATATATGATGATATAATCAATATGTACTGGGGTAATTACGTTATTATCTAATCCAATTTCAACATCACATCAAAATCTGATTACGGAAATGCGGAAAACATCTGATCCATTTTTGTGTTAACACCACTCCAACGTATCGGTACAAAATTGTGCCATCCAATATTAATTATTTAATATGCTAATAGCCTGCTCTTACCTGACCCATTACTAAAATGCATTGTCATAATTTATCACCTTAATTACGATATGGTTTTAATTTTTTAGGCATTGTTCGCAAAACTGGAAAAAAATTAACTCAACTGTTTGTTTCTAATTATTTAATTATTGTACCTCTCCAATATTTTGCTCTCTCGTAATTTTGTAAAGAATGGAATAGATATCTGACACAATATCATATACAGTGCTTTCGAAAAGTAACGAATAAATTCATTATTTTTGAAATTGAGAAGTTTTCGAAAAAATCCCCTGGCACGTCGATTTTGTTCTTAAAGCAGGCATTTTTTGACATACGACCCACATTTGTGACGTCATCGTTGTTCGATATATGACGTCATTGACAATTTTTTAAATAGCAACCTCCAATTTTGACCATGCCATTTAAAAGAGCGTGTCATTCTACATACATACATCATGAAAAAAATGGTGTTACATAACAAATATTTCAAGGAAATAATGTTTGAAGATTTTAAAATTTAATTTTCACAATACTGAAAATGATTATGTAAAAAATCGACTAAATTAAATGTTCAAATTGTGCACCGTTGGCTGCCCGACAGTAGCCAAGACGATTAATAAATTCTTTTTGGACATTATCAATAACTTCAGGTGGTATACGATGTATCTCGTGACGAATTCTTGCTTTTAAATCTTCTAAATTAACCGGTCTAGTAACGTAACCTTGTTTTTTAAGTATCCCCACAAGAAATAATCTAGGGGTGTCACATCAGGCGATCTGGCTGGCCACTCAATCGGCCCCCTTCTCCCTATCCAACGATTCGGGAACAGCTCATCTAAATAAGCACGAACAGGTGCACGAACATAATGGGGAGGTGCACAGTATTGTAAAAATTAAATTTTAAAATTTTCAAACATTATTTTCCTGAAATTTTTGTTATGTAACACCATAATTTTTCATGATGTAAGTATGTAAAATCAGAAATATGGGTCGTATGTCAAAAAGTGCCTTTTTTAAAAACAAAATCTACGTGCCAGGGGATTTTTTCGAAAACTTCTCAATTTCAAAAACAATGAATTTATTCGTTACTGGTGCAACAAACGGAAATATTTGACAATTTTCTGCTTCAAATATGAAATTTTATCAAGTTATAATTAATTTCACACAATTTATATAAGCAAATTTTACAATGTAATTGTAAATCCATATGAATTGAGAGATTTAGTGCAGTAGAACGTAATATTCGGCATTTATACAACGTAAATTTATAAGAACCGGCAACATTATTACAATCAAACGCTTTTCTTGGTGTACGATTTCTTCGGAAGTAACTTGCCCGAAGTCACCTTTTACACAATAGGGTTTCGCTGTATTTAAGCACATGTGATATTCCTGCCTTGAAGTTTATGAATAAATCACGTAAATCTGTAACTAAAAAGGCACTGTCGGCAACAAGTTCGCCGCAGATTTTTACCATACAGCTTGGCAGTATCTGGACCTGCCAGATCTCTTTTGAAAGTTTCCCTAAATTCAATTTTGTGCGCCAGTTTCTTAGTTTGCTGCTTTCTTTTCGTGCAGTCGGCAAATGTTTCTGTTTGCAGGAAACTTTCGACCTGCGGGTACGCTAAACACCGCAGCAGGGATTTTTGGATGAACTCCTATAAGAAAGTATCTATTTCCCAAGTCTGGGATATTGCATGTCTATCTTTACATGTTATGAAAGTTGATACGAAGTATACAAAATTAATTCTATATGTCTTAAAAATACAATACCATGTATATCTTTACATGTTTTGAAAGCTGCTATGAACCATACAAAATTAATTCTGTGTTTTAAAAATACAATACTTTGACACAAATTGATATATTTTCATTAATTAATTAATAAATTAATTGTTCGAAAACGGTCATATTGATTATAGGCATGGGTAAGGCGACAAGAAAATTTGTTTATATGTTGATATCAATTTCAATATCTATCAGTGAAAAGTCAAAATTATTTTTTTTAATAATTTCCTAGGTAAAAAAAGGTATAACAATTTTTTAAACATAAAAAATAATATGCAGTCTGTAAATTTTATTAGAAATTTTGGCATCTTTAAAACTCCGAGATAAGAACCGGCCATGGGCGCGGTAATATTTCGTTTCAGGTAATTATCGGGTAACACTAACATTGCGACAGATCAATCCAGTCTTAGAGCTGAATATACGAAGACGTGCTAGTGCAGTAGAGTAAAATTCGACTTGTGTTTAGTGACTATTGTGGCAGTGGATATAATACTGTTTGGGTAAAATGTCGAGCTTATCAGATTACGTACCTGATAAACGCGTGAAAAGATGTGCGCTGTCTCAGAATGAGAAGATTATTATATTAAATGTATTTAATGCATTGAAACACCAAAATCCTACCAACAGTGTTGACGACATCGTGGAAAAGTGTTCCAAAATGACAGGGATTGGAAAATCGACTATCTACAGACATTTAAAGGAAATAAAAAATGAACAAGATACTGTAAATCCCCCAAAATCATCTACAGGGAGGTCAAAAGTCGTTATATGTAGATGATTTCTTCAAAAATGTCATGTACACTCATTTTATTTTAAAAAAGAAATACCAACGCTAAACAAAATTTCAAGCGATAAAAATTTAAAAAGTTTTCGACAAGCACTTTTGAATGGACTTTCAACAGGGTTCAAGACACCTTCAGGTAAAGGACGAAGATTAATAGTGACACATATAGGTAATGCCAGTGGTTTTGTAGATGGCGGTTTACTTTTATTTGAATCTAAAAAGACAGGTGACTATCACGAAGACATGAACGCAGATGTTTTCGAAGAGTATTTTACACGGATGTTGGATCTTATTCCTCCGGCGTCTGTAATTGTCATGGATAATGCCATTACCATTCACGGCAGACCGAGCGGACGCCTACGACTGTTGGAGGAAAGCCAATATAATTCAATGGTTATCCGGAAAACATTTCTTTTGAAACAAATATGGTGAAAAAGGAACTTTTGACACTTATCAATATTATCAATTCCTTGGAACGAGTAACTGTAGATAACTGGCAAAGATGTATACATCATGTACAAAAAGAAGAGGAGAATGTGGGAACTCGATAATTTAATTGACGTTACTGTGGAACCTATCGTTATCAATCTAGGAGACGAAGATAATTCATCAAAATATTCAGAGGATGAATTTTAATATACCTACTTTTTTATTTTCTTTATTGCACATTTATACAACACTACATTTACTCTCCATAATTTGAATGTTCAAAATACATATATTTTTGTGTGGAATAAAAGTCTATTCATTAAATTTAAATAAATGTTTTGATAATAATAGATAATAATATTGAATAATTTTATTTGAATTACTTAAAACCCTCTTAACCCGGTTATGATGCTTAAAGTATCCTCATGTTTTGAAATGCTGTTTTTATATTGTTTACTTATAAGAGAAATGGACCGAGAAATTGAAGCGGCATAGACAAAGACGGATTGTTGGGCATTAAATTTTAGCTACCTGCTACAATTTAGAACAACCCGGTCACACAAAGTACACCTCATCTATACCGATAATACATAATATAAAAATATTGAATATAAGCCCAGTACTACACTTATTTACGATTTGCATACATAATAAGCTTTTATTACTTTCTTTCATTTCCAAACAGACTTATAAAAACAAACAAACTGTCTAGATGTTCTATATTCATTGTTAACGTATGTACATTTCTCAATGAAGCACCCTGTATATATGTCACAAATATCTATTCCACAAAATATATAGGGTGATTTAGAAAAATATCTAGAAAAATTTGGGAAGGGTCTCCTGTACATTCAAAAATATTTTATTTTGATAAGTTCTGATTCCCTTTTATTTGCCATCAATCACGACTTTAGCCTACAGAAACACAACAGTAACATTTTTCGCAAGACTTCTGTCCGTCATTGCTTAATAAATTGCGGATTCAGCTAGAACAATTCCAGTTCTCCACTCGGCGCAATTCTGGGATGACGTTAATTATCTGACAGGGCGAAAATTACAGATACGCCTCCCTTCCTTATCGCCAGTGTTTGAAACTGAAAAGTGGCATAAATTATTTTTATTCGCCATTATTCCAACAAACATTTTCATAAATCCTCCTCTGAGTGGATCGATAGAATCGAAAGTATCAAAACAAACAAATCACTTACCTAAAGAACAGAGCTGTCGATATCGTTCATGTGGAGTACTTTTAAAAAGTTTGGAAATTTATTTGTCACTGAGGTAACTCTAAATTATCCCAATAAACAAAATGAAAGCGAATTTAGGATTTTCTCTACAAGTTTCGGAACTACAGGTGTTTGGTTTATTGTTAATAAACAATATTGTTCGTTATATTATTGTTACGGAAGCTCACCTACCTTGTTAGTTCGTTAATTATGTTCCTGTTTGCGTTAGAATTGATAATTTTTGTAATACCTTTATTTTGACGTTTTCTAGAATAGTCCAAGCTATATTCTATTTGACTCTGGACACGTTCTCGATGTCGCCGAAACTTTGAGAATCCTAAAAACGTATATAAGCGGTTCGGTTTCGCCGCTGGAGTCAGTTTATATTGAGCAGTCAAACGCGAATGACTGAAATGTCAAAGTAAAGAGTCTGACAGTTGTGAATTTGTTGAAAGATATTTCTGTATTACATTGTGTAGCAAGAGTGATAATAAATTTGTTTGTCTACACGACGTGTTCTTACGTTATCCCAACATAGAGGTTACATTATTAATCATAGTTTCCGATTACGTTTGTGGTTCTTTTGGTGTAATATATAGTTTTTTTAAAAAAAAACTGGATAGTTGAGCAACAAAATGCACAATATAAGCAGCCAGTTATATTGGTTGATATTAATTTATTAATGTACAATGCACATAACCGATTTAAAATGGGTTTTTTTGACATAGCTAATTTGTCCTTACTATAACGTGATTATTTTATCACAATTATTAGGTACTTATTACACGACTGCTACACTTATCATGTCATATTTTGAAGGCGCAACGATAATATTACAACATGGGATTGAAAGAAAAATTATTATTTACAAAATTATTATTTAATGATTTAATGCGATTATAAAAAACACGATGATAATAATAAAAATAATAATAATAATAATAATAATAATAAAAGCGGGAAAATCCAGACTCTGTCACCGAGTGGGACCCTGCTCAGTTAAAAGTCCAAATTAAAGCTGCAGAGACGCGTCACCTTCTGCAGCTACATAAGGATAAGCCAATGCATAGTCTCTTCTACCGTCATCTAGAGGGGCTTGGCTTATCTGAAAAGCTGACCTTCGCTTTTTTTGAGGTCAGCGGGGCTGAACTCTGAGACCGAGGGGTTCATAATGGCTTGCCAAGATGGTGTAATTAATACTCTCGTCTATCGTAGTCGTGTCTTGGGTATCGAGGTTCCTGATACCAGATGCAGGGCCTGCCGCCAGGCGCCGGAGACGCTTATGCATCTCCTGTCGGCCTGTCCGGTATATGCGGCCACAGCGTATATCCAAAGACACGATTCAGGCTTACGGGTGTTGTATTATCATTTACGACACTCGTATGAGATAGACTAGACGCCAGTGCTGCCTTATGCTCCGGGGGATATAGAATCCGTTGTGGGGAATGAGAAGTGCCGAATTTATTGGAACTATTCATTCCCCACCCTCAGGCAAATTCAAGCCAATAAGCCTGATGTAGTCCTCCTCGACCACCAACTTAGGACGATGTTTGTGATTGAGTTCTCGGCTCCCGCAGAGAACAACATCGTCCTAAAAGAGGAGGAAAAACGGAGGAAGTATCGAGATCTTCTCTCCGAGCTCCGCAGGCTGTATCCAGACCACTCTGTTAAGATTGTGGTGCTCATTATAGGCGTCCTGGGTGGAATGAGACATACGTTGCTTTCTGACTTAAAGATCATACCGGCTTGCCGAAATTCGGCAGAGATCTTAGCCGGCAGAATGCAGAAGGCAATCGTCCTTGGTTCGCTACGTCTACTCAGAACGCACGATTTACGGGCGCAATGATTACTGACTCCACGGAGTGGAGAGTGGTCATTGCTTGACTCTTCAGAACATCTCCGAACGTGTCGGAGCTTCGGAAGGTGTTACTGGAAAAAAAAAATAATAATAATACTTTATTGGCCAAGAAAAAGATACAAAATTTGTACATATGGCAAGTCAAGTATAAAAAACAAACAAACAGGTGATAAGGTAAAAATCACTAACAACTTATATATAACATAAAAAAAATATAGTACAAAATAACATACATAGTCAAATATATATAAATATAAAAAAGAACAGATGACACGGTAGAACCACTAACAATAACTTTAACAAAATCTATATAGTAGTACAAGGAGGTAGCATCTGCCTTACTGATATTTATTAATATATTTCAAGCATGCAGAATCATTTCCTGTTTTTTTGTTGACATTAAAACTTTATTGCAAAGATTTTTATACTTGCTGAGTGCTTGCTGGGGACCTCTCCTTCTATCGACCGTTCTTTTTGTAGCGAGGAACTCGACCACGAGCAGGTGGATTTCCTACGTCGGGGAAATCCTCAAAGGGTAGCAATAAACACACGCAAATGTACACAAAGACATAAACAGACTGCCACACGTTTACCGCCAAGGCATTAAAGCAGTTGTTCAATGTAGGTTGAAAGAGGATTCGGAATAATATTTTGTCTACTCGGAAAACGGATACTTGTCTAGGTAATCGTACAAGATTTTATAATTAAAGACTGCCGTGAGTGTATTGCAAGTGAAACACTTCATATAAATTTACTGGACGAGAATCTCTTTAAGAAAGCATAGATAAGTAATACCTAACTCTGTAATTTCTCTATATAGACGTTCTCCCAGTGTGCATGTGATACCTTCATAAGATACGGCATACAGACAGATGTACAATAAACAGGTTTATTATTGTTAAACTTGTGAGAACTGTGTGGAGCGGTCTAGAGAACTGTTGATAATTCCAGTCTAGTGTATAACTCTCACAGAATATCTTACAGTGTGTGTGTTACATCTCAATAAACATATCTACATACGTATAGAAAACGTAACACCATTTCAAAAATTATGGACTCCTCAATGTAGCCTTCAGCTACCGTCGAAGATTTCCATCCACTACGCATTTTTGAGGTCGTGATATTAGCTCCTGATTTATTAATAGTGTAGCTGCAGTTTTCCGGTATATTCGTGGGCATCCTTCAATTTTGGAAATGCAGCAATTTGTTTTGGCATTTTCCCAAATGTATGAATTTCTATTAATTACTTACCATTTGAATATTTAAAAAAATCTGTTACTATCTATTTGTATAGGTGTTGCTGTACTATATTTCCGATATATGTCTAAATGTTTGCTTACAATAAAGAAACTTTTTCTTGTTTTTGTAGTTGGCATAGTGATCAGCAGTCTATTTTCCATATCTTCAATATCTCCAATTTTTCAAGAATGTTTTTAATTCTAGATACTTTCCAATATCGATGTTGTTGTAGACATTCAAAGTAGCTCTGAGCATCGCATATATTGACAATAATGAAGAAGATTTCATATTTTTGATTAATTCAGAAAAATATACTAATAGTACATTTTGAGACAAACACATAACGTTATTCGTTAACGTTTTTATATATTTGCTGGTATTTCTTCTTCGATTTTTTTGATAATAAATTACACTCTATTTGCTTTACTGACAGTAATTTCTGGTGGTATACGTTTAAAATACGATTGAATATTTACTTTGATGGAACCATGTGATCTTAATTGTTCTTCTAAACATAAAGAAGACACAAATCCAGTTAAACTACTACTACGCTCTTTAGGACCCATGTAAAATAAAACATGGCAAACCAATTGCTTTTAGTTAAGTTATATAAGAGCATTATTTATATGAAAAGACTGCCAAGCAGAGGCTTACTGGATTTCGATTTTCCTAGGCATTTTGAAGGAGGTAATTCTATACTATAATCGGAATGTACTAGGAGGCATGTTTGCTGTAAATATTTACTGGCAGGAGCAGATTTTCTCAAATGGATTCGACGAAGTAATACTTATGAATACAGATATTAGATTACTGAAGATGGAAGGAGCAGCTTAGTTTGAGGTTAAATTTACAGAGAAAAGTCCATGAACAAATCAACAGAGAATATCCAATTCTCTAGTAACAAAAAGTCACTTTTAATAATATACACTCACCGGCAAAAAAACGGCCACTAAAAACTAGTCCCCATTTTAAAGTCGGCTTCCTCGCGAGTTTATTGCCTTTACACTCTGTATATTCAGATCTATAAAGTTTGATTTACTTCCCACTTTTTTTGGTACATTTTAATTTGCTCAAGTCTGAAACACATTTTAAACTTAATCTAATATAAAAGTTTATGCACTCATTAAGGATAAATATTTTTAAAGGCATCTACAAACTTCCAAAGTAAAATGCTTTCATCGGGGCTGCTCGATAACTCCCCTAAAAGTTGGTAATTTTTTAAATTATGGGACACCACGCACTTTAAAACCTTTATTTGGTTTCTGGACAACAAAATTATATCACAGAACCGGTAGATATACTAAAGTAGTAACTATAATACATTATATTTCAGTTGAGAAAAATAAATAGCTTGACATTTTTGTCAAAAACTTATTGAATTATTAAACACTAACAATGAGTGAAAAAGAGACGTGGCGGTAATAATAAACTACGTGAAAACAAATGGATTGCGCCTAATATTTTAGAGGAAGATATTTATCTAAACGTTGATGGAAAAACGAGGCACAGAGTATTTATTTCTGGCCTAAATGCTGAAGTACAACGTATTGGTAAAGATGTCAAACGTGTCAAAATTACACATCTCCAATAAAAATACCAGGACAACATTTATAAGCTATAAAACCATTGTAACTATGGTTGACAAAAATATCATTCTAGCATTGTTCAATCGATTCGTTTCGAAAAAGAACAAACTCAACATCTACTACAGAAGTTAACTGTGGCATCCGTACGCTCAAATAAAAATGTATTTGTTTTTAGTATTTCATAAATAAAGTTTGCCTTGATATGTTTCTAAATTTAATATTCATTAAATTGTCCTGCCAAATTACACTCGATGTTTGTGTTGATACTAATCTACTTCCTTAAGCAATTTGACTAAAAAAACTGTCAACCTAAAAACGCTTCAGCTTTGGTCTAGCGTTTTTAATAGTTGGCAATTTTTCTCATCTAATTGCTAGGCAACGATTTCTCATTAATCAACTCAAATTTACCCGGTAAAATACAAACCTTGTGCAATTATAAGTGATTATTATCTTATATCCCTAAAAATTATTTGTAGTTCCTGGTTTATAAAAGCAGAATGATTATTAAACAAAAAAAGTAGGGCACTGCCTAGAAAAAATAAAATATGTAGTTTTTTTGTGGTACCCATTAAACAAATAGTACCTAAGTCATTTGAAAGCGATTGCGTCCGATACGACTACATGTACAATGATTTAGTTTTTCTGAAAGTTCAACCGGATACCGTTCATCAAATAAATAGGAAACATCAATAAATAAATATGTAGACAAAACAAAGTTTTTCAGATAGGAACTTTGTCATTAATTCTTGATTAGTGGCAAAGCTGACAATAAAAAGCTAATGTGAAGGCAATGATAGAATCCTATTTAGTTGTTTTTGGGGGAGTTTCAAAGCGTGTTTAATTATTTATCCTCATCCTCATTTTGATGCCATTATGGCCTTCATAAAAACAGTCAGTGCCATTGTGAATGCATAATAATACGCAAATTTTAAAGTAAAAAAATAAATAAAAACGAAGTTAGTCACCACTGTTGCTTGTTATTATTAACTATAAAAAATTCAACATTTATTAATATAAACATTAATTGCAACTTCTGAACAATTTGCTAAATTAATTCCAGCAATGATAAGTGGACTGTATTTTTAGAAAGTAAGTTTATTTCCCCAGTGCTTGAACTTGTTGCAGGGCCATCAATGTCTGAAACGTTATCCAAAATATTAGAGGCCAGCCACTTTCTTCTTATTTTCTTTGGAATCTTCTATATAGCTTGTAACAGGTCTACAATTGTTAATATCAGATTTAACACTCTTTTTGAAAACTGGAGAAATTCGAATATTTTTCCATGTATCCGAAAAAACACGGGCCTTTAGTGACAAATTGAAAATAGTAACCAAAGCAAACAGTATCTAATAATAAAAGCCGGAATACCATCTTCACCATGCCTGTGTTTGTGTTTTAATTGCTTAAGTGCAGAGAGTACCTCCGAATGAGCCAACAGAGGCACATGCAACGTGTAAATATTTCCAGTGAGACAATTGATGACAGTATCAGGTGGTATATTGAAGGAATTACTAATTGTATTTGAAAAACCATCAACCATCTTCTAAAATGAAGAGTGTTTCATCATTATTGGTTGAAACTAAAGGCAGTGAATTTCCAGTTTTATGATAATTTACGTATGACCAAAATAATTTGAAATCAGACTTAATATTGTTTTCAATTACATTAATATAAATGGCATGAGCGTTATCAAGGTCTCTTAAAAGTAAATAATAGCCAACAATAAGAAAGTTTTCCCGGTGCACGAATTTGTGGATATGTTTATAAGAATCATCTGTAGTAAAATACAAACGGTAACTCTAAAAAAGTTTGGAAATTCAAATCTACTTCACTTTCCGCCTTGCATTAAATTCATTCTGGAACGTTCCCAGAAATGAAAGATCATCTCAGACTACAAATAAAAATTATCTGGCAGCTTATTGAAACAAACCTCGACTCACTTCGGAATAACCTCCCTTAAGAACATGAATAATCCGGAAATGAAGGGCATCCGGCCTCCAATTCCCCTTCACTCCCGGTAATAAACATGTACCAGACCACCCATCGTTGTTACTGCAAATTAAAACGCTCCTGAACCGTGAATACGAAAGGGTCGAATCTGAGATGTTTACGGCTACATTCGAACTGGGTAAGTAATAATCACCCCCCTACATTAAGACGATTGGCCTAGCTGCACAGGAGAACGAGTTTCGCGTTTCCAGACTCGCTGAGAACAGAAATCCGAGGCGCAAAATCGGGATTCATAGACAATGCCATCGATTCTTTACTTGTAAGTATTCAAGAAGTGTATAGTCGACCACCTTACAACTTTTTTTCTGTTAAGCTGTTATTTTAATGAGGTCTCGCAAAAGAATGATGTATATTCTCAAATAAAACTTATTTTTTAAAAAGATCAAATTTTAATAATGGCTTATGAATATTCAAATTCTGAAAGGGCCAATATGGTGTACATTTATGGCCTTACACATGGAAATAGTACTGAGGAATTTCCATAGAAAGATATCCAAATCATCCAACTAGTACTACGAAGGTTGCTGCAAATCTTAATGTGAATCTAAAATTAGTTTGGTTATTTAGACTTTCCTGCTTACAGTAAGCCGAACGCAGTAACGCGAAGCAGAAGTAAGAAGACCTGAAGATGGTAAATGAGATTTTACCGAAACGTTGTCAAACAAATGGTTCTTTTGAAGACCATGCAGATTCATCGCGGAAAGTAACCCGGAGAAATTTTACAACCACATATAACACCCGCGGAAGTCTACGAACTAATATATATATATATTATAATTATTCGTTGAATAATAATTATGTTTCTTTCTAATGTGTAAATAATAATTATTCAATATTAGATAAGGTTAGTAAATAGTTTTAACACTTACAATTTTCTGAAGACTCATGAATGTATACTCCTAAACACATACCTGAAATAACAAAAAGATGAATTAGTGAAGTCTAAAAGTTATTTTCATATATCATGTTTTCCACATGGCACTATTTTACTTATATACTTTTTAACGAAAAGACCGTTAACAAACGCGATAAAATATTTAATATTTGAGAGCAAATAATACCGAAATTTATCCCCAATTAATACCAGTGGTGGAGATAAATGAGTATTTATGAGTCGTTTTGTAAAAAAAGTATAGCCGAACTGAAATTTTTCGAAAAATATGAAAGAGCATTCAATTTTACCAAGAAAAAGTCCTCTTATCCAAAGTCAATAGGACGTGACGTTTTCAAGGAAAACCGAAATGAATGGTTTGATGACAAATCATAACAAAACGATTAAAAATTATTTGAACTCTAAACATTGTTTTCGAGTTTTCTTGAAAACGCTACGTTCTATCGACTTCGGACAAGAGGATCTTTTCTGGATAAAATTGAATGCTCTCATATTTTTCGAATACATTTGCATAATTTCAATTATTCGGTTTTACTTTTTTTTTCAAAAAGATTCATAGATACCCCTCTATCTCCACCACTGGAATTAATATGCGACGATTTTCGGTGTTGAATTATTTACTCTCAAATGTTAAGACCTTCTCTGTAATATGCCGATTTTCTTTGTTAGCTGTTTTTTCGTTAAAAAATAAATACGGAAATAAAAAATACAATTCAACTCGCATTTATAGGACCTTTCAGTCTGAAAATAAGGTCCTTTAAAGACTCTTGCAGTCCTGCTATTTAAAAGTGAGACACACAGTATATATAACGTTTTTCTCATTAACGTTGCCTTTACAGGGTGTTAAAATTAATAATCTGAAGAATCAGTGGCGAGGATGCGGGTAGTCTGATTGGTATGATTGAAGAAATGATATCTCGATAGACAAAAATTCTTAAATATGTAAATGTGTAAAAATCGATAAGAGAGACACATTTTTAGGGAAAAAAATTATAAAAAAAAGGTTTTTGTGAAAATCAGTTTTTCCTCAGAAAACTTGTGTGAACAATTTTCGTATTAATGGTTTTACAAACTTTAGTTTTCTTACAGGTTTTACACAAATGAGTTAAAATTTAATGGATCTGTCTAATATTCACTATGTAGCGTGTTAGAGGTACCCTGTTCCATGTTAAGTTAACACAATTTACTAGAACGTTATTTTGTTAGAAAACTTAGTTGTTATTTACTTGATTGAATTATCTATTTTTAATAAAATCATAAAAAGTAAAATATCTTTTATTTATTTATTAACTGTAACACCATAATTCTGAAAATGCTATATACTAATATGGAAGCTCATCTATTTTTTTAGCTTGTTAATTGTGTTCCTGTTTGCTTTTGAAATTATAATTTTTGTAATACTTTTATTTTGACGTTTTCTAGAACATTCCAGGCTATATTCGATGCATTATCGACTACGGCAAAACTTACAGCAAACATCAAAATAAAGTTATTACAAAAATAATATTTATTAAAAATTATTTCGAAAGCAGACAGGAACTTAATTAACAAAGCTCCCATATCAATACCTATTAAACTGTAAAATTAACGTGCGATGTGTGTAAAATTTACACCTTTAATGGTACAAATAACACTGAAATGTGTAAAAGTTATACATAACATTTGTTATATTAACATAGTGGATTGTGTTAAACCTTTAACACACTGCTATATATAGAAAAATATATAAAAATATACACAATTCTGAGTGGACTTCAATTGTGTTAAAATGTGTAATTATTTTTTATAGTATACTATACTATGACTAAGGACAAAAATTTTAACCACGTGCTCGTGGAGCCCTAAAAGACAAAAAAAAGTTATTCCAGAATTTTAGCTCGATATTTAAAAAATGGGGCAAAATCCTTTTTTCCTACGGAAAGTCGGCGCCTATGATGAGTATAGACTGAGATGGCTTATGGCTTAGATACATAGTTGGCATTACATCTGTCAACAACTACCATGCGGTCGATTGCAGTATTTCTAAATGCAGGAACGACAAAAATTAACATTCTTATTAGTAGTAATACCTGATAGGTAGGTAACAGTTAATCCAGTTAGCTCCAGTATCTTGCATTCGTTTTTCATTATTTGGTTACAAACTGGTAAAACTACATTTTCACTCACTACCGATAAACACATTTCCCGTAGGTACAGTTGTTAGATACAATGCCTATGTATTATAACAAAATCGAAGAAAGGGGTGGTAGGTAGGTTCTAATAGATAACAGAAAACGTTTAACACCCGCGGCAGTCTTGTCCCATAACCTAGAAAAACAAACCGGCGAACTATATTGTGGGAAAATATCTGTACCCGACAGATATTCCTTTATTTATTAACTATAAAACGTTTTAAATTAAAATAAGGCACTAAGAACTGAAGAAGAACACAAAACTACAACGTAAACACATGGATTAAATTATAACATGACAGCGAACCGACTCGACTGGACCGACTGCCGACTGACTGTTGCATGCCGATAGCTTGCTGGTTGCATACTCTGATTCTCGCATTGACGGCGTTAAATAAGGATTTAATATAATATCGGAAAAAAAATTTTTTCGCTTTATAAATAAGTTTGGAAATTTTTTGAAAGAAAATTCTATTAATTCTTATTTTTTTCTATCCCCTCTTAAAATATTTGTACTTAGTCATAGTTAACCTTGTATATTCAAATGTGCATTTTATACCATATACAATGAATGTTTTTTTTGTTTCACTAAAAAAACAATAATATTAATGTAAAGTCAGTTTACAGACGTAAAATAACATGGTTAAATGTATGGTTTATTCTTAAATTGTGTTAATCTAATGTTAACACTTGAACTGAAATAAACAAGGTAAACGGCCAATTTTACGCATTTTTAAGAAATCACTGCTATTTTTTAAAGCTGCTCTAGAGGTCCGTTATGTGCATACATATTTTAAAGCGTTTACGCAAGGGTCCGCTTTATTTTGAGCCGGCTTTATCGCTCCGAAATCTGAATTAAATAAGGATTACAAATACCTATAAAATTACACGTCGACCGCCTCCCAACGACTCACCCGTTATTAAAATCTTATTATCCGCACCCCCCCCAACTTCGGAAAAGCACGAAATGGTAATGAATATTTGCCGTCGGCCTCGTCGGAGCTTTCCTTTTTGTTTTTCTCTTAATGGAAATTCGCGGAGACGTGAGAAAATATGTCATTATTGCCATTATGGGGGAACTGGAATCGATCCCGCTGAAATATACCGGAGTATATATACAAATTTTATTCAATTGGATATTGCCATCGAATTGATGGGAGTTCCATCGCGTGAGAGATGTATGGAGGAGAGAGCGAGGGAAGATAGTAAAGATCAAAGCACGGCACAATCTGGAACTCTTAAAACACAGTTTTTTATGTCGCGTATACTTTTATATCCAGCGTATAGTCATGTCCTTCAGTCGATTATGACAGAGAGCGAACAACACAGTGAACGCACTAACATCAGCAGTAACAGAGATCGAGGTTGATAGGAGACGGGGGTCCACCTCTATGAGGCGTGCGGCTCTACAGCGACGATGTAGATAAAGAGAAATTATCCCTATCGGCCTCTTAGCATATCCTAGGTCACAAATCCGGCTAAAAATATGGGCGCGCGGAGTTAACAAGGTAGAAACCACTGCTAACGAGGCACCGCTGATATCTAACCGTGGCTGTTTGCTATAGGTTTTTCGCAGTAGTTAGCTCTCTGCTTGCGATCGTTTCTATATCTCGCGTAATTTGGAAGACTTTGAAAGTCAATGTTGAAACTTGGGATCATTTTATGGAAATTTGTAATACATAAAAAGATAAAGCGTTTTATACACAAATTAAAGGACAATGTTAAAAATAGCCGATTTTTGGCTTATCCGGGGGAACGCATAAATCATAAAAAAAATCAATTGATTATTGTTAATTAACATTAGAAATGGCCCAGAAATACGTCAGATAGCTGGGGAAATGTCGCTACTACCCCTAAACCTATATAAACTACCCTTAAATAGCTTTAAATGGATAATCATTAATTATTGTTATAAAATTCGTGTAAAATGAAAAAAATGCTTGAAAATGATTTGAACAGACAGTATGTCAATATAAAAAGTGATAACTGACGGTAAAAGTGCCCATTCAATGGCGAAATAGCGCCAATTGTTCTCACTTTGCGAGCGCCTACTGAAAAAATGGCAATTTATCTTTGCGCCCATTTTTCAGGTCGCAATAGTATAAATGAACCTTAAAAGTGATTTAAGTATTTTTTTCATTCTAAACGAATTTTACAACAATAAATAATGATTATCTATTTTAAGCTATTTAAAGGCAGTTTATATATATTTAGGGGTGCAATTAATATTTCCCCATTTACTTAATGTACTCTAGTATCAGTTTTTGCATTTTTTGACAGTAATCTATAACTTTTTTCTAGCAATAGGCGTTCCCTTGAACATTTAAGCATTATCTATTTTTGATGTCGAAGTAAGCTCACCATTAGCTTTTGAAAGTCGTTTTTTTAATTTTTAGGGTTGGAATGGACATTTTTACAGTTATTTATCACTTTTTATATTGACATACTGTCTGTTCAAATCATTTTCAAGCATATTTTTCATTTTACATGAATTTTATAACAATAATTAATGATTATCCATTTAAAGCTATTTAAGGGTAGTTTATATAGGTTCAGGGGTAGTAGCGACATTTCCCCAGCTATCTGACGTATTTCTGGGCCATTTCTAATGTTAATTAACAATAATCAATTGATTTTTTTATGATTTATGCGTTCCCCCGGATAAGCCAAAGATCGGCTATTTTTAACAATGTCCTTTGAACTGGATTCTTTACGAAAATTATATACATCCAACAAATGATGTAAAAAAATATACATTTTTGTAGGAAATAATCACAATATTAATTTAAAAAACGTACAATGATACTACTCCAAATGTGTTGTAATTGTTCACACAAATTATTCGATTAAACACTGAAGTCACAAAAACTTTAGTGCCTACAAAAAGTAATTTTCTTTACGATATTGATTCCATTTTTCATGACGCATCTATTCCCAAAGTCTTTTAGATAAGTTCTTACCCTGTATATTTCTGTGCAGAGGCTATTCAAGGAATAGCTGCATCAGATCAAAGATTTCCACCTAGGCCTAGGCCTCTTCAATAATAATACAACCGCTATTCAGAAAATGATTATAATATGGACTGATGTTAACGTGTATATAGAATGCAGCGAAGAATTTTCGTACCAATACTTCACTTCCTAAACACCTGGTATTCCAGCTGAAACAAAAACAGCCGAAATCACTGTCTGCCTAATCCAGCTCCGTCCGTCCCCTTACAAGATAGATAACAAAACCCTTAATTCACTTGTTATGCCGTAAAGTAAACCCTTGCCGCGTCCCCAGCGATTGCCCGTGTCCTCCGTGATTTGAATAATGATCAGTTTTGATAAATGGTTGTTATTCCACCAAGTTTCGGCTCCAGTGGTAGGCCCTTGCGGAAATATATTAGGGCAGACCGAAAATAGCAATTACCGTTGATTGGCCGTTCGTGGCAGGTCAGTGCAAACATCGTTTGTTAATTTTTTTTAATGCCTGGCCGGTATCGAGCGGTCGGGGTCCCCCACCGGCCTGACAATTAGGCACGTGAAGGTTATTCGTTGGTCTCCTTGCCGATAACCTACAAGCAGAGAAAGATATACACTTTAAATAAAAATAGTCTTTTTTCGATATAGTTTAAATTTGCTTTCAATTAATCTAATTGTTTTGCAAAGTTGTCTTATAGGTGCACCTTACTAATCGGCTGCATCTTCATTATTACTGTATTTTATCCTATAGTATCTATCTGCAAGGACAAAAAACGCAACTAGTTGGATTGAATCTGAAGGGGATGCCTTTTTGCACGCATCTGCATTTAGTTATGGTATTTCTTCTATTTATTTTACGCTATAGTATCCTTCTTAATGTGGCCGTATTTCTCGCCATAAAGTGGTCAAATTTGTGGTGTTTTTTAGGTACAGAAATCTCGAAAAAATAAAATTGATGTTTTTTATAATGATGTTTTTCACTTTTACTATTTAAATGCTTCTAATAACTTTTAAAATGCATTTATAAAACACACATAATTTTGCTATTCTAACCCCACAGTGTAATAATTATTTTCACATACTTATAAACAACAAAAAAACAAAGGCGAACAATCTTATATGCAGAACCATAGAAGTTTATGTTATAACAATATTTACATCTGCAGTTGAATTGCAAAAAATATATATTTTGAAATATTTCTGTACCTAAAAATTTGTTGATTAGACCGCTTTCTGTCGTTATATATTCGTTTTACTTCGGTACCTTCGAATATTTGCAGGTGGAATAACATTTATGTTATTTCCTAAACTCTAATACTTATTTGTATTTGCAGAAAACATTATTTCAAGAATACCATGAACTTAATTATTATTCGTTTAAATGCAATTGGGTAGTGCCTAAAGAGGTTACTATATTTTACAGGTTGTTTGTCGGCTGCATCTGCAAGTGCAAAAGCGTCTGTATACAGACAGACCTATTGAGAAAGAGATAGAGTTAAACAGATATATATATATATATTAGGTGCTATCAGCTATCACGTGATCTATACAAGCTAGGTTTAGCGACAATAGTACTAACAGGAAAACATATTGTTTCTAATTTGATGGACTAATTTCAGTTATATTTTATTTTTATAACAATCTATCAGAATATATGATAAGAAAAATTTATGTAGTTCTATAAAGTGAAGTAAATAATTGGAAATTTTGTCTAATAATAATGTACCACGGAGTAAAATGCATTTCTCACTAGTAGTTTCTAAATCTGAACATTATTATATTAAGCATTCAAAACTAATTGAATTAAATCCACAGTTAGGGCAATGCTAACTGAAATATAACGCGATATAATTTTCTGACAGGACCCTTGTAACCCTCCATAAAATTTAGGTCAAATAAGGTGCTACTCATATCAAATGTGTTGTATTTAGTGCATTGGGAATAGAGGGATTTGAACTAGCTGGAAACGTATTTTGTCATATTTGGGTAATTGCTTTAGAATTTTCCAAATTAATTTATCCACAATAGACGTATTAACATTTTATTTTATATTAGTTTTGGACGTATTTTGTAGACATACTTTAAAATGTTGGTATCACTGGTGAATTATGAAGTCCTATACTACTATTAGAAGCCAATATATTAGACTGGACAATTTATTGGAATAGCACAAGGCTTCCATCTGAGACATTTCCTTTTATTTATTTATAAACGATATTGGATTCTCTTTTAAATAGTCACACTACATTTCTTTAGTACAGTTTTATGTAATTTAAAAATATGAATTAATTTCTTTCTATGTCAACATCTATGTTCTCTTCTTACTGTTATCTAGAATAGTTTTGCTGTAAACGGACAGAATTACAAATTTAAATTAATGGGTTTTATATACTATAAAAATATCATGTAAAAAACTAAAAGGATCAAAGATAAGTTCCCTATACATTTGTACCGCATTCTCGAGACGCTAAATTAACTATAGTCTGTTTAGAAATGAGAGAGAGTAATAAAAGCTTATTATGTACGCAAATCCTAAATAAATGTAGTACTGGTGCTTATATTCAATATTTTTATATTATGGATTATCGGTATAGATGAGGTGTAGTTTTAAAAAAACTTTGTGTGATCGAACCGTGCTAAATTGTAGCAGGTAGCTAAAATTTAATCGCCGACAATCCGTCTTTGTCTATGCCGCTTCAATTTCTCGGTCCATTTCTCTTATAAGTAAACAATATAAAAACAGAATATCAAAACATGAAGCTACTTTAAGCATCATAACCAGGTTAAGAGGGTTTTTAGTATTTCAAATAAAATTATTCAATATTATTATCAAAACATTTATTTAAATTTAATGAATAGACTTTTATTCCACACAAAAATATATGTATTTTGAAAATTCAAATTATGGTGAGTAAATGTAGTGTTGTATAAATGTACAATAAAGAAAATAAAAAGTAGGTATATTAAAATTCATCCTCTGAATATTCTGATGAATTCTCTTTGTCTCCTAGATTGATAACGATAGGTTCCACAGTAACGTCAATTAAATTATCGAGTTCCCACATTTTCTCCTCTTCTTTCTGTACATGATGTATACATCTTTGCCAGTTAGCTGCAGTTTCTCGTTCCAAGGAATTTTTTTAACAAAATTTTCACGTCACTTAATTTAAACGTCGTATTATTTCCCGCTACATCTCATTTTACCTGCGCCCAGACTAATTCGATTGGGTTAAGTTCACAGTGATAAGGTGGTAACCGTAGTACCGTTATTTGACGACTTGTTGCCATTTCATCGATAACATATTTTTTCTGATCTTTATTAAGATTGACAAGTGTCAAAAGTTCCATTTTACCATATTTGTTTCAAAAGAAATGTTTTTTCCGGATAACCATTGAATTATATCGGCTTTCCTCCAAGCAGCAGTAGGCGTCCGCTCGGTCTGCCCTGAATGGTAACTAGCATTATCCATGACAAATACAGACCCCGGAGGAATAAGATCCAACATCTGTGTAAAATACTCTTCGAAAACATCTGCGTTCATATCTTCGTGATAGTCATCTGTATTTTTAGATTCAAATAAAAGTAAACCGCCATCTACAAAACCACTGGCACTACCTTTATGTATCACTATTAATCTTCGCCCTTTACCTGAAGGTGCCTTGAACCCTGTTGAAAGTCCATCCAAAAATGTTTGTCGAAAACTTTTTACATTTTTATTTTGCCATACTTTTGTTACAGTATGTCCCTCGTTGATCCAAGTTTCGTCTAGATAATAAATATTCCTCCCTTCGTCACGGAATTTTCTAATTGATCTTAAGTAGGATCTTCGCCAACAAATAATTTCATCTTTATCGATAAGAACTGACTTCCTGTTCTGCTTTTCCCAGCAAAAATTCAACTTTCGTAAGACGGCCCATAATTTGCTTCTACTGATTTTTGGCAAATCGTTTTCTTCTGAAAGTTCACTTAAAATTTTGTTCAGCGTTGGTATTTTTTTTTTTAAATAAAATAAGTGTACTTTTCTGCGAATGACATTTTGGAAGAAATCATCTATAACGACTTTTGACCTCCCTGTAGATGATTTTGGGGGATTTACAGTATCTTGTTCATTTTTTGTTTCCTTTCCTTTAACACTGTGGGTAGGATTTTGGTGTTTCAATGCATTAAATACATTTAATATAATAATCTTCTCATTCTGAGACAGCGCACATCTTTTCACACGTTTAGCAGGTACGTAATCTGATAAGCTTCTTCGTATATTCACCTCTAAGACTGGATTGATCTGTCACAATACACTGGCTCCTGCTCTATGATGTATCCAGTAAAATATACTAATGTACACCCATTACCTGTTAGCTTTAATGTTACCCGATAGTTACCTGAAACGAAATATTACCACGCCCATGGCCGATACTTATGTCGGGGTTTTATTACTCTCTTTCATTTCCAAACAGACTATAATATCCTGCCATTTCAAACGGCCTCTTAACAAGGGCTGCACATTGTGTTTCTTCGTACAATGTACAACATCCCAAAGGGTACTTGAAATAAATTGACTCTTCCCAATCATAATTCCAAAATGTAACTAGCGAAGTTTGCGACGTTCTCCAGCCAGCGGAGGAATTCGCCACTCCAACAAAATCAATCAAACAACTATGTTGCAGTTCAGCAATTACTCGAACTTTCAAATTATCCTCACTGTCATTACCTAGTGAAACGGACACCAACTAGTTACCAACTAATTATCAAATGGAATTGTCAACCTCAGTCGAATTAATGCATTAATATTCCAAAATTTAGGTGTATATAATTTCAAAAGATTAATGTCTTGCCTTTACGCCACCTCTGAGCTTATACGAGCAAACCTGGCAAGTTCATACACAAAAGGAAACACTAAATCTCCTGCAGGATTAGAAGTCAAATGAGGAACACAAATATTTTGTAATATTCCGGGTGTTACAGAATGATGTTAAGATAATCTAGGGACAGGTTATATATTGAAGAATAAGATAAAAAGTTTATATAATACATGGGTCTGGAAATGTCTCGTTTCGAGATACAGTTTGTTTACAATTTTCTGTCTTAAATACTATAGTCTCCATTTTCTCGAAAAACGATCGAGGTATTGAGATGAGATTTGGTACACAACAGTGTATAGTAAAGTGTATAGTGATAAATTTATTTTATAATATACTAGACTCAGTGATGTTCGTGTCGAAATATTCATTTTTAGGGAAAAAAATGTATGCCACTGACTGTTGGACAAATTGGTAACGCTGTATTAAAGCCAAGTTAATTCTGTTTAAAAAGTGTCTCTTGGACTTTTTTTTCTTGACGCACCGTTTTCGAGAGATTAATTTATTAATCATTACAATACAGAACTGGTCTTAAGAAACATGTAAAACATAGTTGTCTGTAAATATTAGTCTCAAACTTCGTGTCAATATTCAGCAAGGAACAATAGAACTTGAGTGAAGAACACTTTTTGTAACATCCTTTTTTTGACATACAGGATACAATGAAACGTAAAGAAAATTGTTTATTTTTATTTTAGTTGTTTAGAAAAAAATGTGTGTTTACTATTTTACAGATGTAGAGTTCTTCTTAAACATGCTATATCCATCAGAAACATACTTACACTGTGAATTTTCATTCTATCCATATGAGAAAAGTAATTGTAATTTTATAAGATAAATTGTGTACACCCTATATAAAATTTGAGTCAATTTTTTTTACTGTGTAAATAAAGTGCTGAAATATGTGTACACAATAAGCAACATCAATTATTTCTAGGCTATGCTTTAGTAATATTTCTTTTGTTGGGCAGGTTCAGTTCTGACATTCAAGGACAAACACGTTCACATTATAATAAACAAAGTTTTAGTAATCGTTTTGTTCGAATTTATTTTTTGGTAAATAAGTAATCAATAATTACAGCAGTTGGAAAAAGGAATATTCTTTAGCTACTTATACACTTGCATAAATTATTTTGTGAAAAAAATACGGGTAACTAATCATTATGTACACTGTAGTAACATAAAAAAACAATTTACTGAACTTTTGTTACATTATAATGGAACAATTTAAAAATATCCACAGATATTTACGCAATATTCACGCTGAACGGAACTGTAACGGAAGACTGCGCCGGCGCAGCGACCCCAATGCTCCAAAAGTCTTAATTTTTATCTCAATAACACCTTTGTGCATACGTAAATTGCTTTCAATACATTATTTAGCATCATTATGTCCAATAAAATACTTTATGCCATTAATATTTGACAATTCAATGACTATTCATAGTTTTGACGTTTACCGATGTTAGTTTGTTCTGTGTAGGTCTAGCTCAAGACTATACACATTTTACATGACAAAACAATGAAATTTGGGTACTTTTTTGAAGCGTTTTATTATGTTAAATTTGAAAATTTTTGAATGTTTATTTTTCAGAATGTGTTCAAGTATATTTCATTTTAAACATTTTTAGCGTGACTGCCTATCAAAAAATCAAAATTAAATCGATTTCCTGAAAAATTGAACATCTTGTATAAGAATTGATGCTACCATCAGATTCTACGCGCCATCTAGTGTCCGTATACAAAATTTCGTCGCACTGGCTATGATGACTTCTGAGATATAAGCACTGAACACCCGGTATAATATTAATTACACAAAAATACCTACTTAATATCTATAAAATATCTGAAAATTAAATTACAATGTGCGGGCGCAACAGTTACACTTACGGTCTTCTAAGACTTGAAAGGTACCGAGAAGAAAGAAACTCGTTCAAAATCTACCACCCCATATTATTCCCCACCCACCCTGCTCGCCACTGTCCGGAGGTCCTTATGCTGTCCACATCACCGGCTATTATCCAATCGATATCTCCCGGTGGCAGCATACCGTTTTGCCATCGATAGGCATCTGTTGATTTATGCCCGGCCACCTCGATTCCTGTTTTCACAGATAATAACACAATGTGAGGTTGGAGGACACCGTGCCATTGATATAGGGGCAGTTTGGTTATCTTGACGTATGATGGGCTGAGGCTGAACGTGCGGATATCTAGTAGGCGGGTGACTTGGAGGCGGATTAAAGCTTAACGGGCATACGTTGGCATAATTAATGAGGGTACATGGGGGTGGTTTATTCGTCGATATATGGCCCCGATTGTAACTACCGGAAAAGTGGTGATCATTATAATGGTTATTGATGCGACGAGTGTACATAATAATTACCTATTTACGCATATGAAACAATGTACTTACGCACTAGCTTAAATTTTATTATATTTTTTTTGTATCCCCACAGTAGGTAGGTTTTGTATCCTTACTGTAGCTAAGAAATTATTTAATTTTCCAATGCTTTTTATCGCAGTTGAAGACAAAAGAATAGAAACAGTATTACTTACTTATTTTTATGTTTACAGGGATCATTCAATATATTGAAGTGTATATACAGTATGCGCCAAAAGTATGGAATAAATTCAATGAAAACGAAACAATTATTTTTTGGGAAAAATCCTCGGACAGGTCGATTTTTAATTTAAAAAATATATATTTTAGCGTAAAATGCGATTTTCAAATGTCATTTGTTTTCGAGTAATGACGCCATCGATTTTTTTTAAATGGCAACACTATATTTTTTCCTTGATTCTGAAAGATCGTTTAATTCTCTATCAGACAGTACTAAAATTTTGCCCTCTTACATAGGAAAGTTTTCGAGTAAATGACGATTGAATGTTAGAAAACGTAAATTTTATCCATAAAAAAGTAACAATTCTGAGGTATGTAAAATAAAATACAATTGATTAAATTTTATACTTAAATTAAATGTTCGAATTGTCATCCACCAACTTCTTGACAATGCGCAAGTCTGTGAAGAAATTCTTCTTGCACATTATGAATGATTTCTGGGGTAACTCTGCATATTTCGTCCCGAATGCGATTTTGAAGTTCTTCTAAATTACGAGGTTTATTAATGTACACTTTTGACTTCAAGTATCCCCATAAAAAATAGTCAAGAGGTGTAAGATCTGGCGATCTTGCAGGCCATTCCATCGGTTCGCGTCTGCCGATCCATCTCCCAGGAAAACAGTTGTCCAAAAAATCTCGTACAGGGCGCGCATAGTGCGGAGGTGCACCGTCTTGCTGAAACCATATGGTATCGTCAGGAATGTCAGGGTCATTATCGTTAGGAAAAATTACTGCAATGGCTGGAACAAGGTCATTTTCTAGAAACTCTAAATATCTTTGTCCTGTAAGGGTTCCTTCAAAGAAGAAAGGCCCTACTATTCTGTCGTCAACTATTCCAGCCCACACATTTAATTTCTGAGGGTGTTGGGTATGTGCCTCTGCCATCCAATGAGGATTTTCCCGACTCCAATATCTGCAAGTTTGACGGTTTACTGTACCATTCAGACAAAATGTGGCCTCATCTGAAAAAAGTATTTGCCGGTGTAAATTTCTATTTCCTTGACATAAATCCATTAGAATTTCGCAAAAGTGTAAGCGGCGATCGGGATCATCTTCATTGAGTTCCTGCACAAGTTGAATTTTGTAGGGATGATATTTTTCCTTCCTCAAGATACGTAGCACTGTGCTCTGACTAGTGTCATTGTTTAATGCAACCAATCGTGAAGAATTATGAGGATTATCCACCATACTTATCAAAATGTTCTGTTTCTGATTTTCATTAATGCTTGGACGTCCAGGTTTTGGAATATTTACAACATTGCCAGTTTCTCTAAATTTAGACTCTACCTTACTGACTGTTGATTGGCTGATAGGGCGATCTGGATATTTTTCATTAAATAAATCGCTTCCTGCTGAGTTCTAGTCATATTCCCGCATCCGATAAGAATTAAAATTTCAATTCTTTGAGTAACAGTTAAATGTGCCATAATACTTTAAATTGAATAATAATTTCTATGTCGCTTACAATACTTATTAGAAAGTCGGTGTGACAATGACACTTTGCAAAGATTTTCGCCTACGTGATCCATAAAAGAACTATGGAATTCGAAAAACTAAACTTCATAACGTTTTTGCTTTATTTTAATTGATTTACGTTTTTTAAAATTCAATCGTCATTTACTCGAAAACTTTCCTATGTAAGAGGGCAAAATTTTAGTACTGTCTGATAGAGAATTAAACGATCTTTCAGAATCAAGGAAAAAAATATGGTGTTGCCATTTAAAAAAAAAATCGATGACGTCATTAGTCAAAAACAAATGACATTTGAAAATCGCATTTTACGCTAAAATATGTATTTTTTAAATTAAAAATCGACCTGTTCGAGGATTTTTCCCAAAAAATAATTGTTTCGTTTTTATTGAATTTATTCCATACTTTTGGCGCATACTGTATTTTTGATACATTGTAAATCTACTTTTATTTGCATACATTGTGACACCATGTTTGGCATTTGAAACATGGCTTGCAAATGTACTATAGGTTTTTCCCTGCATAAATACTCCATTTTAAGTGCTAGCGAATAAAGTACAATATTTTACGTAATAATGCGTAAAGAACCATATTTTAAATTCTACTGCGTACATCACTCTGTATAATATAAAAAAATATTTGCTAAGAAACAACCGCCAAGTCCGTTCGGTAGATAAATAAACATGCCAGAGAACCGAAACGGTTGTAGTTCCTCCCTTGACAAGTTTGAAATTACTGAGATATTACTTTTTTAACTTTTTTCTGATTTGAGGTTTAGGTTTAAGTTTCGCGTGACAGTGATATATTTTATAAAGTTTCATGGAGCACAGCAAACCGTCCCGAATCGAGCCACGCTCGTCGTTTCTTTGCCCCAAACGGTTTGTATACGAGCATGTAGATGATAAATTGTTAAATCTAGTTTCCATGCAAAACATTAATATATGTATGTGTACAAGGTAGAACTTGTAATGGAGACAACTATACTATGATTCAGAGCTTACCTAAAAAAAAAAAAATTTAAATTTTCCAGTGAATTGTATGTCACGTAATCACTGTTACGAAAGCTTGCTTTTAATATTATATTATACAAAGGTATGCAATTTTAAAAACACAAAATATTTAGGTATGATTTTTTATTTGTATGCACAAATAAATTGTACAATGTTCACATCTATTATTTTTGGCATCAGTAAATATTATTTTAATGAGTAGCTAGATGGAGAGCCTCGCATCTCGCGCATGCTTGTCCATCCGTCGGTTATGACACAGGTGAAAATCAACCAACTCCTAATTATCAGCTAACAAGCTCAAAGCCAATAAATTTCTGATCTGAAATAGGACCAAATATTTTGTTAATTTAAATAAATCCTCCAATACTCACAGAAATAATCAATTAGCTGAAACATATATGTTGTTCAGCATATATGATTAAATAATTTAGTTAATGAAATCAAAATTTCGTTGTCATGATTATCTAGTTTACTCTGTCTACGTTACAATAATTAATTAACAAAATGATTTGAAATAAATCCCAATCTTAGACACACAGTGTCACTACAACAGCAATCAGTGCTTAATATGACAATACCGCCTATATTAATGATTATATAGAGTTTCATGCAAAATAGAAACAGCAAAGCTTATGATTTATGAATGGCTGAAATTATACGAGTATATTAGAATAGAAATTTACATCTAAGAACTAATTAGCTTTCAATCTAGGCCAGAGCACAGATTAAAATCTCATTACCTTATCCTTTTTTATTTTTGACTGATTGTGTCACATCGGTGGTAATTTGCGACGAAAAAAAGAACCTAATGAAGCTTATCCGAAATTTGATACAATCCCTTGAAATTATCGCAGGGTATACATCTGGAAGTACATTAACATAAAAACAATCAAACAATACTGACGCTAAAACATGTAGATGTGTTAGTTGTAACTCCGTAATAATGCAAATCCAATTTTTTACTAAATAAGTTCTTATTTATTAATAACCTGAAGAGGCATTACATATAATCAACGCCCTCTAATGTCACTTGGAGAATCTTCAGTGTCTCCAAAAATTAAAACTGAAGAAGACAAAAATATCCTGGTCAAATAATTTCTCAAATTGATTACGTACCAAAAATATTTCTGAAGCTCCGTTTATTGTTCTGTAATGTAACATGATACATTTTTTGAATGTTTAATTTATAACAGAATTGGAATAACGTAATGTCCCAAAGTTACCAATATTCGAATAAATTGTTTGAATAGGTTGAGTTGAGGAACATGAAAATTATATAAAAAAAACAAAATTTGAAAAATATGTTTTTTTCCTCGTGATTAGAATAAGGAATAGAGATAATATTATTATTATTAGTTGTTAATACCTATACACTAAATACGCTGTATTTAGTTTTAAATTTATTAATGTGCAATTTTGTTGAGATTTCAGATGTTGTATTGAAACTAAAAAAATTAAAAATAAAATTTAAAGCGATTTTCTATAACATGGAATGTAAATCGCATCTTCTGTGCCGCCAAAGGCCAATTTTCCAGTACACGGAAATAGACATCGACATGCACCCAATATTCCTTACATTTCAATGACAATTTCTTCTCATTTCTGTACGGCGGATATCAAATGACTCGCTACAGTAGATTTACATTGGGTAGTCTGAAATAGATGTTTCCTACACTATTACATTATGGAAATAAACGATTTTAAAACTACGTACGTACCAAGGGAGATACAGGCAAGTCGCCTAAGGGCATAATCATCCTAGTAGGTATCTCCCATGGTGCACACAATGTTTCATGTTTCACTTCATTTGAAATAAAAATTATAATAGGACATTGTTTGACGTTTCTTGATTTGTGGTTATGAATAATGCTAGATATTTTGAAACATACCCAAGCGTCATTATTTTTGGGTTTTTATGGCAGTGGGGGTGAAAAGATCCACTTTGCATTTTGCACTGGACATTAAGAATGTCCTGGGTGATATGGGTATGTTTATATATCTCGTATCCTAGATATTATAACTAAATATAAGAAAATATAAAAGAATTGGCGGTTTTTACACGACTGCAAATGTTAATGTTTATTATTAAGGCAATAATGGAGAAAGACACCATTTCAATCCGTTTTCCAACAAAATTTGAGTTGAAAGTTGCCCCTAAAATCCCCCGATCTATAAAATGTATTGAAATACTTGTATTAAAAAAAAAATATATTTACAAATATCGAAAATAAAATTTTTACTTTGACATCCTGTATCTTTCTAACCATGAACTATTGACTAAAGTAAGTTTAGCTATATCGCATACTTTTGTCGTCAGGAATCTACTTTTGCTCTATGGTGCATTAATTTTGGAGCACCCTGTATTACTGAAGCAAAATAGGTCTCACCACGCGCAAAGTACGAAGTGTACCTAGATATATTTTTAAAGAATAATTATTTGCTCAAAATAATCAAAATTTAAAGTAACTAAGTAAATAATTGTTTCATTTATTTTGACATTTGTGATTTAAACTGTCGCATTTATTTTTACATGTGCGTTCGTTTAGTCGGTATTGTACGCATATAATTTTGTATTGCCTACCACATTTAGTCATCGAGAATATGCTGATATTATTTTTATTTATGGGTATTGCAATGGTAGCACTAATGGCGCAGTCGCTGAATATCGATGCCGCTTACCGAAGAGATATATTCCAGACAGTCTTCAACAATGCACGTGAAACTAGAATGTTTCCCAATATGAGAATTATATCTGAAAGGCAAGCTGCTCCTGGTCTAGCAGTGAAAGAAGAAATTCCAATATGGCAGAACGTAGTCCGCGTATAAGTACAAGGCGCATTGCAACCCGTCTCAAACTATGGCATGGGAAGTCATTCATAAAAATGGTTTAAAACTTTTTCATATTCAGCCCGTCCAGAATCTTCAGGACGCGCTGAATGATGAGGCTCAATTGTGATGGAGTAAATAACTGTCACAATGAACACCGTTGGCCAGACGAAAATCCACACACGACGGTGGAAAGTAACTTTCAGCATCGGTTCAGTATTAGCGTGTGTTGTGGTATGATTAATAATCAATTACTTGGCCCAGTTATGCTAGATGGTCGTCTTAACGAAGCTAGATATGCAGAATTATTAGAAAATAATTTGACAGATCTACTGGACGATGTTTCATTGGATATTAGGCAAAATATGTACTTTCAGAAAGATGGTGCCCCTGCTCATTTTAGTCGTGTTGTGATCAATCATCTTAACAATTGAATAGCTCGTTTCAAAAACGACATAAGTAACTTATTTACGATATTCACTTTTTACCACGAAACGAATCTTCATTAGAAGGCACACGTTCGGAATAAAAATGACACAAGTCCCATTTACCCTTACATAAATAATGCAAGGTTACATCCTATGTTCGTGGCAAAAACAACATTAGTCGTTGACTTATGTTGTTCTTGCTCCGAACGTTTTTATATACGAGTAGATATGGTAGTAGTCGGTCGATCGTACTCCATTTTTGCGATTTGCTAAGTTATTGAAAACTCTTATTTATGTTCCACTTAGTAACTAAGTAATTTTTTTAGTTGCAAAAACCAATGCTTTCGAGCATTTTCGGTAGACGACTTTAACTTCTGCATAAAGAAAATAAACGGCTTTAGTACCAAAGACGAGCAGGAACGACCAGGACTTTGGTATCACTAAAAGGAAAATAAACATGATCGCGTCTTTATTCCAGATCAGTACTATACCATTATGACTAATACTAGTCCAAATTTTTAAGTATTTTTCATTAAGACATATCAGATTTATAACTTCAGTAAATGGTGGCCTCTTTATTATAAAAGAAACTGCTTATCCGATGAATCGTTTGGGAAGATAGTACCCAAAGAACAAAAACAGTAATTTACACCGTCCTCATTCATGTCCTTTGAATACAATCACAATAAAAAAAGGAGTTGTTATAGCACATGACTTTATTGATGGTTTAAACTATCACACATTTAGTTTACTAAGAAATACATCAAATCATGCCATTGCATTTCCACCGACACAGCAGGCGTATCCAAATAATTGTGTTCCAATAAACCCCAAAAAAATAGAAAATATTCGATAAGTTCAGTCCCACATTCTTGATGAGTATAAGCCATTTTATCAAGAAATCTTGCGATGGCCAACAACATATACTGTAGAAGAAGGAGATACAGAAGATGATAATGAATATGATTACGTTTCATAGTGTAAAAACACTTGTAATAACGTTAATAAAAGTTTTTTTACTGTCCATTGAGTGTGTTTAATTTGTAGTACTTGATATGTAAGAAAATATTACAGACTAATTTTATTCTTTGCATAAACTGCGTAAGATATCAAATATATTTTTTTCTCAAGAACACTGTTTGGTAAAAACTATTGTGTGTATTTTTTATGTTATAAGCATATTCTCACATTAATTAAAAATTGTTTGGTTACTTAATTTATTAAATTTATGTAATTATCCAGTTTTTTGCTTCTCCTGTAAAACTGCATTTTAGTGACTTATGTTGTTTTTGAAACGAGTGATTCAATTGCTTTCCACAACGGTGGATTGGCCGAGCTGGTTGCCAACATTGGCCACCAAGGTCACCAGATTTGAATCCCCTGGATTACTGCCTTTGGAGATGGTTTAAATCATTAGTAGATGCAACAAAAGTGGACGCAAGAGAGGCGCTATTCGATCGGATTGTCACTTGTGCAGCACTCATAAGAAAAAATCACTGTGCACTTCAACGAGCTATCCGTGCAATCCACAAACGAGCTGATGCATGCATCGAGGCGGGCGGTGGTATATTTGAAAATTTAATTCATTACTTTCGGTTTATTAGATATTTAATCAATGTTATTTATAATACCTACAGAATAAACACTTTTCTCAGTAACCGTTGATATTCGACCATATGTTTATTAGGTTTTTTTGTTCACTTTTGCCGCCTGAGCACCCTTTTCGAGTATTGGTGGTTCCCCCCCATCACCCTGTATAAGCTACACGTTGAAACGAGTAGGTATAAATGCAAAATAACGTATTAAATTCCACAAATGAAACAACAAAACAAAGAATTGGCAATTCTTCAAGCCCCCCCATTTCAATAACCGCTTGACTGGATCTGTACCATGTCCTGAGAAAAATAATAATGATCTATGTGGAACTATAAAAGTGAGGTGTAAAAGTTACACGTTCTCTTATTTCTTTATGAAACTACCGACATTATCCATTAAAATCACAAATTGCGAACTACAATAAAGTTCGTTCTTGTAGTTTCATTTCTCTGAAAAATAACGTACAATTCTGCAACTACTACTCATGCTGTCAGGTTCACGTAGAACGTAAAACGGCGAAACGGTCATCGCCCCGAATAGAACGAATATTCTCATCAAGAAAAATGACATGTAATTAATATTCACCCTGCTAAGAATAAGATAATACAAGAGTTTGCAAATACGACACAACAGAAACTCACACAAAAGACATGCCTCCAAAGTGAAGTTAAACTTAGAACTTTCGGAACACTCTGAGTAGTACTGATATTATGCAAACCAGGATTGTACATAGGTTTTATTAGTTTAATTGAAGAACTTGCTCAAACAGATTGCCTATTGTAACAGATTTATTGTTATCTTGTGTGAATGTTACAAAGAATAATCAACGCCTTTAAAATTATAAGGTCGTCCGCTACAATGTTGCCTATAGTTCATTTTAATTTTTTTCTAGTAAAGGAAGTGATTTATTAGCAATATTCTCATATACAGGTTGTCTTGCAAGTCGTTACAATAATTTTAGGAGGTGATGGAATACCTAATTTTGAGTCGATACATACCTATTATACTAATGGCCGGTTTCTCAACTAGTAGATATCTATTAAATAAACTTATCGATTCCATAAACTGGAGATATCCCATGAATTCGGTTTCTGAACCATTTGATAATGCTTATCTATTGCATAAGTTATCGAACAGATATCCAAAGAAAAATGGTAAGATATGTGCCCAATAAACATTAACGCACGCGCGCAGCGATTTAGCTGTTGCTTGTTTACATCATTATTGTAAGGCTTAACCCAACTTTTTTTGATATTTTCGTGACGATTACTTTGTGCAATGGAAAATTCTGATTCGTCTGCCTCTTCAGATGAAGAATATTTAAATATAGTCAGATATCTTGAACGGCCAAGACGTTATCGTGAAAGAGAAAACCAGTATGAAAAATACAGCGACAGAATTTCGAGAGAGGTTTACGGGCGCCGTATTCTTGAAATAGTGTTTTCTACAAATACAAGTAATTTTAGACATTTAACAACTGAATAATATAGAGTTTAGCAAATAACAACAATGTTATCTCATGCCACCAGCGAATATTCAAAGGTACCGAAATAAAATCAATGTATAACGTCAGAAAGCGATTATCCAGCAAATTTTTAGGTACTGAAAACTTTCAAAATACGTTTTTTTTTTAAATTCAGCTATAGATGTAAACATTGTTATAACATAAACTTACATATTTCTGCATATAACATTATTCACTTTTGTTTATAAGTATGTGAAAATAATTGTTAAAATGTGGAGTTATAATAGCGAAATAATGTGTGTCATACAAATGCATTTCAAAAGTTATTATATTATTTGAAGAGAGTTTAAATAGTAAAAGTGTATAAACAAAACATCAGTAATTTTATTTTTGATATTACTTTTGTTCTACGCGTTTTATTTTTAAAAATTTCAGTACCTAAAAAACCACAAATTTGATCATTTTACGGCGAGAAATACGGCGACCTTAACGAAAGAAACAGTAAATTTACTGATAGATTTAATAGGAGATAGTATTCAAGTCTCTAGTACTAGAACAAATTTGCTAACAGTATTAGAAAAGGTTTTAATAACTTCGTTTTTATGCAGCAGGTTTTATATATATTTTTGTTTAGTTAATGTGATGTGATATCATTAGGTAGCCGATAGTGGCGCCATCTACAATTATTTCTTGAAAGTGTCTTACTTCCATAAATGGCATCTGCAAACAGTTGTGCATTTGCTAGCTCCCTCTATGATTATTACAGATATTAAGATATCCATTCAACTGTTATGTATTCAACAAAATTTGGAAGGCATGCGTTCAGAAACCAATATAAAGTTATCGGTCTGATAAATTTATGTACTCGATAGTTATCGAATGGATAGCGCCAAATGTTGAGAAACCGGCCATAAGTGCTACAATATTTGTGATAATACATTTTTTAATTTAACCGTGCTTTTCTACAATTATTTAAGTGTAGAGGAACAAAAAACCTTTTTATAACAAATATTTCCATACTTTCCTTTTATTAGTAATGAATGGATTATTTAAATAATTTAATCAATACAATCCAAAGTGGCTTCGTTACTTACCTAGAACTTCATAAACATGGGTTTTCTACACTGAAAAAAGGCCAGTAACTTTACAAATATACTTTGTAAGAATATCCTTATAATTGTCTTAAAATAATTCTAAAAATAATGATGATATTACACTGACGCTTGTAATTTTACAAGAAAACTGCCAATATACAACAAAACTTCCTATGTAATTACACTGTAAAAAATAATTACAGTAAAAATAGATGGCAATTTATTTACCATTCATTATTGCTGTGATTTTCTTATAGATTGTGATTTTACAATTAAAATGTAAAATTGCATTGTAAATTTATTTTGCGATGTAATTTTCGGTTTAGTAACTGTAATATTACTTTGTAATTTTACAATACAAAAATTTTTACAATGTAACTTATATAATTATTTATAAAAGTACAAAGTAACTTTACAATCAATTGTATAATTACATTGTAATAAAACATTTTTCGCTATAACTACAATGTAATTTTTATTTATTGTACAGGATGGTCCAGTTTGGAGACTTAGGTACCTACACAAGGTTTCTCCTATTTTCGGAAAAGACAGAAAAAAGTTCAGCAGATGTTTCGGGCTCAATTTTCGAGAAAAGTTGAATTGCGAGAATCACATTTTGATTTGTTTAAAAAATACCTAAGTGATGTTTTTCAATTTTGGCCGTTTTCTATGATAACTGTGAAACTTTTCTACTTATAAAAATATTTAGCGGCGTAAAAGTTTGTGTAAGTCACTAGATTCTACACAAAAAGCTGAATATGCTAATCTCATTAGAGAGTACCTATATTTTCAGAAATAAAAAAATATAGAATACTATAAAAAAAACCTAAAATTAACAAGTGTACTGTATCAAGATATTGAAATGAAATTTTCGTCATTCAACTTTTCTCAAAAACTTTTTCCGTGACATTTGGACTATTGTTTCTCTATCTTTTCCGCAAATAAAAGAAACCTCCTAAATGTACCTAATAAATTTTGTGAATAGTAATTCCAGAATTAACAATTGTTACTTACCTTATGTAACAATCATGTCAGGATTTTCTGTAAGTTTCTCAATAACATCACTGCATCAGGATGTTATTTTAAAAGAAAAATCTTCTAAACTAAATATTCGTTCTAGTAAATATTTTTGTACAAATTGTGTGAAAAACATTTACAAAATCGTACTATTCCTAACCGATTATATAAGTTCAGCTCAGTTAGCTAATCCGTAGTTACAGCTATACCTATTATATCTTCAATAAATTAACTACCTTATTTTGCTTAATTTTTTGAAGTTAGAAAAACTTGTAGGTACACCTAAGTGGTACGCTACGAATATAACGAATATATTTTACTTTTTGATAGATTAGTAAAAACGTAGGTAATGGTTCATATTATTGTCGACTACAAAAATTCTGGTTTCACAGCTGCAACAATAATTTTACTATTGTTTCTAGTATGTTATGCAATTTTGAGTAAGAATTTATAATGTTAGAATAAATATAGTCAGATTATGAAAAATAAAATATTAAGGTCTTTCGATAATTTTTATTTAATTTGTATATTTAGGCCATTTTTACAAAACAGGACACTTAACGTTATACAAAACATATATAACAAAGTAAATCTATATATTGTATATATCAAATAATAAAGATCTAATGTGTAATTTAGGTACCTACAATTTAAATATAATTCTAACGTAGAAAATAATATATTGTTTATATGTAAGATGAACAGAGTTCAATATACAGTTGGTATCTGATTTTTGTAGATGCAAAAATACCATTGTTCCTTTGCTTCATAATTCTGTATAAAATACATACCTGTTACGTTATCTCATATAGATTATGTTATAAGCAACACAAGACGAAACTACTTATTGTAATAAAAGCACTCACTAGTCACTCTAGATTTGATTATTTTGCTTGTCACTACTCACTAAATTAATTATGTAAGTACTTAAGTCCTAGGTACACGCTGCATTTGTCGAAATAAAGCATGCTTTATTTAGGTTATGTTACAACCAGCACTAGACAAAACTATTTATAATACTAAAACACTCACTTGTCACTCTAGATATGATTATATTGCTAGTCACTACTCACTAAATTAATTATGTAAGTACCTAGGTACTAGGTACACGCTGCATTCATCGAAATGAAGCAAGAAATAATGAAGGCGTCACCACCCAACGCTCTCAATGGTTAGTGGCAGTGCATTTTAAAATTAGTAGTATCTTCACACACAAATTAAGCATATTTTTACAGTCAATTATATAGTAAATTTGGTATGTTCAGTAATTTTACAATGTAAAAGTGGATTTCACGTTGCTAATTGTAAATTTATTACAATATATTCTATAAATGTACATATTACATTATAATTACATATGAAGTTTACGGTTTTGTTGTATATTGGCAGTTTTCTTGTAAAATTACAAGCGTCAGTGTAATATCATCATTATTTTTAGAATTATTTTAAGATAATTATAAGGATATTTTTACAAAGTATATTTGTAAAGTTACTGGCCTTTTTTTCAGTGTATAATATAATGTGTACATTTATAAAATATATTGTAATCCATTTCCAATTAGCAATGTGAAATCCAAGTTTACATTGAAAAATTACTGAACATACCAAATTTACTATATAATTGAATGTAAAAATAAACCTAATGTATGTGTGAAGGTACTATTAATTTGAAAACGATCTACCACTAACCGTTGAGAGCGTTGGGTGGTGACCCCTTCATTATTTCTTGCTTCATTTCGATTAATGCAGCGTGTACCTACGATCTAGGTACTTACATAATTAATTTAGTGAGTAGTGACTAGTAATATAATCATATCTAGAGTGACAAGTGAGTGTTTTTAGTACTATAAATAGTTTTGTTTAGTGCTGGTTTTAACATAACCTAAATGAGATTAAGAAGTAATAGGTATGTAAGTTATACATAATTATTGAAGCAAATAAACATTGGTACTTTGCATCTAGAAAAATTGAATACCTCACTGTTCATTTCTGTTCATTTTACATAATACATAAAAAATATATTTTCTATTAGAATTATATTTTATACATATTTGAAGAACAGGGGCTTCTGGAGGATTAGCATGATTTAAGTTCTGGGTACCTACTTAACTATATAATTAATATTACTTTGTAATAAGTAGTATAAGACCATCATGGATCTCGTGAATATTATAATATGTTAACTTTAGCTCTATGAATATATTTTTACATTGTTATATATGTTTTGAATAACGTTAAGTGTTCTGTTTTGTACAAATAACCTAAATGTGCAGGTACCAAATTTTAATAAAAAATTGCCATAAAACCATAATATTTTATTACTTCAGTACCTGTATGTCCATGTCTTTCTAAGCTAAATAAATAAGCAAAGAGCAGTGAATATATTGAAGATATAATAAATCTGTAACTATTAATTAGCTAATTGAATCGTAATCGGAGTACAATATAGCTATTTATACAATCAGTTAGGCAAAATACGGGTTTGTGTAACAAATATTTTTCACACAATCTTTCCAAAAATTTTTATTATAAATTTGAAAAGGATTATTTTGCTGATTTTAAGGTACATGGGAACTATAATAGAAATAAGTATTATTTTCAATCTAAATGAGACATACATTCCAAAGTACTTAATGTTTTGTATATAAATCTGAAAAGCATATAGAAAACGAATCTTTTGCTTCGGAAATGTTTAACTTCACTGGGGATATCATATCAAAAATTCAGTATTACTATTAAGGGTGTTTGTTAACATTAGAAGCAATTGGTATTCATGTTAAGTAGCTTGCTTAATATGAGTATATTTTTCTTTTGAAATAACATTCTGATGCAGTGATGCTATTGAGAAACTCACGGAAAAGCCTGCTATGTTAATTAAGGTAAGTAGCAATCGTTAATTCCTAACTATATTTAAATTTTTCTCATGTAGACATATTAATCTATTAGGTATAAATGAATTACTATTCAGATTTTTTCCAGGTATCTATGTCAAAACACTGTTAGTGAATTCGAGTGTTATAAACAAGATGTCTTTAAAGTCAGATTTTCTAAAATTTACTGTACGGGTTAGGTCAGTTTCGACATTTTTAGGAGGTTTCTTTTATTCTCCGAAAAGAAATCCAAAAAAAAAAAGTCCAAATGTCACGGGAATATTTTTTGAGAAAAATTGAATGGAAAATTTTATTTCTGTATCTTGATTAGTTTTGATATAGATTTTTTTTTAATTTTAGGCCTCTTCTATGACGCTCCATATTACATAAGTCCGTATGATGTTTCATTAAAATATATATATGTTTGTTATAGTAACGGAAAACTAGAAGCTGTAAAAAATATTCCTCAAGACACTATATACTACACATAGAGAGAAAATGTCTACAATGTAATAAATATTAATACAATAAGTAGAAGTTACCATAGAAAACGACCAAAATTTAAAAACATGTAGGTCATGTAGGTCTTAAACAAATCAAAATATCGAAATGTGATTCTCGCTATTCAACTTTTCTCAAAAATTAAGCTTCAACTGTCTTTTCGGAAAATAGAAGAAACCTTCTATAGTCTAAACATTCTTAAGTGCCTAAATTGGACCATCCTATACAATAAATAAAAAAAATTACATTGTAGTAATAATATAAAATGTATTATTACAATGAAACTGTAAAGTTACTCTGCAATTTTACAAGAAATTGTGCAAGTTTCATTGTAAAAATACTTTTTGTATTGTAAAATCACAATGTAATATTACAATTGCAAAATCTAAAATTACATTACATCCAGAAAATGTGTCAGAATGGTCCTACCATACGTAAAATGATCAGCTGATTCCAAAAATGTCAAAAAATACAGGGTGTCCCAATTAAAAATATAAATTTCCGGTCATTTTCGGTCAAACCGGAAATGTCATGAAATCCAAAATGACCTCAAAGAATTCATGGCATCATCTAGTATAAACTCACCCAATTTCAAATTTTTATCAGCAGTCATAAAAAAGTTACAGCGTGTTCCCACTTTCCGTTGTCACTCTATATATGATGTGTTCATCGATAAATTATCATTAACTTGATTATCTACAATGTTGCCTTAGATTTTGATAGATGAAATATGAGCATAATTATTTTTTTAATTCGTTTTTTACAACTCTGTAATATTGATTTACCCGTACGACACAAGTTGTTTTCAGTGCAGTTCTCCAAAACACAAAACAACCATGCACCCTATTGCATGAAGATCTGTCTGGATACATATAACAAGCTTACTCCCTCATAAGACACATGTCAAAGTATTATTAAGTAAACTTGTACCATAATATAGAACAATATTTCTATTAGGTTAATTGAAATGGTAAAATTTCCTTAGAAGTTATCAACAAAGTTGAAAATAGGTTTATATTGTAATAAAAATAGACCTTAGCAAATTGAATGATTTAATAGGGAATAATAACTAGTTAATACCTTATTTTTAACTACTTGTTGAAGCCAAAATAAGTTTTACAATTTCGTAATAAATATGTAAATATTTACCTATTGCAATAATTTAAAAAATTCCTGCATGTTGAAGACATATTTCAATGCGAAATAAAGTAAATTATAACTTCGTCTTACGCGTTATTGGAATGTTAGCATTTGGAAACACAGAAAAGGTAAACAATTTGTAATCATTATATTACTCTTAGTTAACAAATTCATGACTAACATTTTGGGATTATAAGATTTCGTATCACTGAAGACTACTTTTATGACGGAAAATAGGAAATCTCAATCAATTTAGGATTATTTTTCTTGTGTAGTAGTCTAATATTAGTTGAGATGTGCATAAGTGTGATTTTAACGCAACTGCTATGTGTAAGTTAAGCGTTGCACATGCAAATATGCCCATTTATGTGTGTCTTAATAATACTCAAAGGTTATTAAAGAAGAGAGTGGAAACAATTTTACCCTCCTTTCAACAATAAATAATGCAATTATCCTTCTTTGTCCCTGAAATGAAACTAAATTAGGTTACCTAAAATTGGATCCCTGTTTTAAAATAAGATTACTGGTAGGAATTTTGCCTGAGGAGAAGCGTAATTTTCAAACGACCCGGTTAATCACAGGTTTCCATGAAACTCAAATCGTTATAAAAATTTCATACAATAAATTTACAAAAGAAATACGAGATTTTCGTTAAAATCCAACCATTATCTTAACATAAATGATAAATGATGGTGTAAAGTTCTGTAAATTTAATAAAAATTACCGATATTATATATTTTTACAGATAGTTATGGTAAACACATTCCAAAGCATGCGCCTACAACCTCGCGATTCAGTAATGGCCGGCTTGTCTATACAATCATGTGCGTTATTGGTATTGAAATGCACTTGAAATTAAAATGATACATGACATTTCAAATGTAAGTATGATTTATTATAAAATAGTGTATAGAGGCTCTCTGAAGGTGACTTTAAAAATACATTTAAACATTTAAATAATGTACATATATGTGTGGTGCTGCATTTATTGCTGCCTGAAATTGCAGCGTAGGTACAATCGTTTGCAATAATAATTACACTTTTTAAAATTAATTTTGCGATTAGTTTTTCACTGCTGACGTATTTATATGAAATCTACTTTCAACTTTTAACATTAGTAATAAGTTGTTTCACTAACCAATAGAAATTTAATAAAATTTCTACCCAAAACTTTCAAAGTTCAAAAACTTCTTAGAGTACTACCTTACTTTTATCTAAAAAACAAGACATAACACTTTAAACTATTAGTTTTTACTCAAAACGGTCTGAATTTGTTGTGCGAATTGCAAAAAAAAAATCTACCAACAAAATGTACAAAACCTGACAATAACTGACAATGAGTTTTTAACGGAAACGGCTGCTCCTAGAGAGACTTCAATAAGGTGTACATTTCTTAAGTAGAAAAGATAGAGAAACATGTTTTTCTATTCCAAAATGACATACCCCGTGGGACAAAAAAGTTGAAGCCAATTGTGCATAAAATTTGAATTTCCCGCCCAAAAAAACACCGCATACAAAATTTCATAAATTAAACTCAAAGTAGTCCACAGTTATTAAAGAAAATGTAATTATTTTTTTTAAATTTGACATCCTGTATATCCTAAATGAAGCGCTTCCAGACCTAAATTCATAGAAAATTTTTTGCTTAAAATTGAACAGAATAGCATACTGAAGTATGTACATTTCCTAATGAAACGCCCTGTATGTTACTCATTCTTTCAGACTTGACAATGTTTGCCAGAGGCATTCCTCAAATTAACCTATTGAATAGATTCCACTTAAATTATTTGACATCTCGACGCACTTTTCACTGTTATTTTTGTTTACGTTGCTTAATAATTACATTGATTGTTCTGATATTCTTAGCCATACTAGTATTTAATATACCTTTATTCTATTTTCGATCCTATCTATTATTACAATTATCAACACCATATAACAATGTTATGAAACATTCGTCAACTTATTCCATAGGCAGTATCAGGCAGCTAAAGAAAACCACTAGGACGTTCCTTTAGTAAAATTGTTTTTGTTGCGACAACATAATCTTTCTGAAACCAATTTAATAAAATTATTTTATTGGATATAACCGATAAGTTGGTCTAAATCGTCGTATTTTGATCCCCTAGAAGTCTGTAGTGTTGAGTGCTGTCCTACTTATATGCTAAAATGAATTATTGCAACATATTATGTTTGATCAAAAACATGTTTTTTACCCCCAAAATAGCTGTAAGTAACAATTTTCATAGCACCCTGTATATCGCTTCCATGCTTTCCTTTTAACCAAATACGGGTGAAGCATTGCTAAACGTATACCGACTACAACCGATAGTATTTATCGAGAGAAAACATTCCCTGGCTATTTTTCAGTTAGTTTACTTTATTCCCCTCAAGGCGAAGTATATTAACTTTTAACGAAAAAAACAAAGTTTCGCGCGTTATAGAAGGTACAGTTTAAATTCCGTCCAATAGGCCTTTTGATAAACACGACCCAGAATGCTGCGCCATGGGTGTGTTAGACCCGAAGTTTGCGGAAGATTTAATCAAACAAAAGCAGTAGTGGAAAAAGGAAACATGTAAAGATGGCAGCCTCTGAGGAATAATATAGTGTATACAATTTTCTCATATTTTTCCAAACAAAATAAACACAGAAAAAATGCAGGAACTGATGCCTATAGTGCAGGTAGAAGTAGAACCATGTCATATTTTCTTAGGATCGGAGAATTCGAAAGTTAAGCAATTTTCTGGCATTTCCTTCATGCCCCTTGGAAGTCACAAAACATAATTTATTTAGCAATAACAAATCAAATATCAGAAATTTTTATATACAGGATGTTAAGTAAAGAATGGGCCAAACTTTAAGGCTAGCTTCCTTATCTTAACATCAATTTTGCTTCCTTAAGAAGTTATAGGCCTGAGAAAGTACTCTTTTATTTCATTTTTTACGATAATATTCTTATTTGTTGGGTACTTGCATTCAAATTTGGCAAATGAAGATTTTTTTGTGAGATAAACACAAATATCTATTTGATTTTTGAATTAAATATATAAGACGTTATGAGCGCCTGTTAAACTGTATTATTCTTTCCAGATTTTTTTTTAAGAATAGATATTTTTGAAAAATTATTAGTTACGAAATTCTAACAAATTATTAACTGAAAAGTTATTAGAGTTAGTAATGTTCTTACAAACAACATACAATACAACACGGAAAAATATGACATGAAAGAAAGACAATATTTAGGTAAATAAAAATAATAAAATAGAAAAGATAACCAAAAACGCATTAGGAAAAACAAAAATGTTATTATAAATTTATTATTGAAATATACGGGGTGTGATAGAATAACATAAATTTTATAATATCTTGGGTTGTATTAGTCTGATTCGCCCGATCGCTCGATATATGTAATTAATTTTTTCTGTTACAGCCATTTGTTTGTCAATGGTAGTACCACAGCTTTAGCAACTTTTTTTGAAAAATTAAACCTAGTATTTCTGAATCAGAATCACCCTGTATATTATAAGCATTAATAAATAAGACAAATATTATTAAGCAAAGCAGTAGTAGTACAACTAATGTTAAAATATAAATAATTAATTACCTACACAAACCTAAACCCACATTTAACATTTACATTACATGTCTGTCTGCCATGGCACGAATTCATTATAAGCAAGATTTTACTTATTTTAAGTATAACTAACAAAGCACTACAAAATTAAAAACTTATGTTTTAATTATCTTGCAAGAGGCAGATCGCTGTCACTGGGACGACTGCGAGAGTAAGCAGCCATCCACAGGACGACCTGTACCTCTACAAAAATTGGAATTAAGCCTTCGGCCTAATACTTAAGCCAAGCATCACCAAGGCTCGTATATTTTCCTTACTCATTAGTTTAAGGCACGAAGAAACATATCTACAATGCGAGCTAGTCAGTAAGTAGCCATGGCATTAAAGCGGTAGGATGTATGTGCTGCTATCTTTGGAATAGAAGTCGCACTACCTTTCGTTCGTTTCGATGCCAGGACCGTACTTATAATATTTGAAACATTACATAAAATACAAAATGTTCGGAAATTATGAACGAATATTTCAGGAGGTAATTATATGGAAAAAAATAGGACGAAAACTTATACAAGGTGTTGAAAATTGTTATTCACATTTCTAGAGCAGATTCTACATAAAAAAAATTAAAAAAAACTATAAATCCAGGTCCACAAATGATTCGTTTTCGAAATATAGGCTAGGAAAAAAAATATATTTTTTTATTTTTATTGACAATTTTTAAATTTTTCATTATAAATCGTTTAAATTTGGGCCAATACATTTATGATACGTAGGCTATAATAGATTGCATTTTAGACCCACCAGGGACGTAGATATGGGGGAGTACCTATTGGTTTTTGATCAGAAAATTTTTGCTTTACTTTTATAAACCTTATTTATTTTAGAACAAAAAGGCCCCTTGCACATTTGTCGTTTAGCAAGCAGCTTTCGATTTTTAAAGAACATGCTAATCTATATGAAACCATTACCTACTAAAAAAACATAGTTTGTGACCGTCACTGAAATACAGGGTGTCTTGCAAGTCGTTACAATATTTGTGATAATTAATTTTTTAATATTTCTTAATTTAACCGTGATTTTCTACAATTATTACATAAGTGTAGAAGAAAAACAAACCTATTTATAACAAATATTTCTATACTTTTTTTATTAGGAATAAATTGATTATTTAAATTATTTAACCAATCCAAAGTGGCTTCGTTACTTACCTAGAATTTCATAAACATGTAATGTCAAAATTTGTAGAATTTTTTTTAGGTCTATGTCGTGGTAAAAGAAAAACCAGTACTTTAGACACACCCTATATAGCTTATTCTTATTACGAAGGAAACAATAAAGAAACAAGGCGCTGAAACTGCAGTGGGTGAATTTAAGCAAATAAATCCCGGCTGGCTATGAACTCTATCAGTAAACGGATCTAGTAAACCTGGGAAACAACGTCGGCTCGAATAAAGGCAACTAGTTATAACTTCGAAACTTTGACTTTGCGGCTTAATGGTGACGCCTCGCGTTGTTTGTAGGGACTCAATTTTTAATCTGGCAAGTTAAACCTTAGGCGACTGCGGGAAGCAGATATCTGAATTTAATTGGAGATTGCTATTAGCTTTATTAGAGATTCGGATGTTAAAGATGATTACTTTGAACCACAAAGGCATACGAAGTAAGTGTATTGCTTTTAAATCGGTTTTATGCAATATTGACTTTGGTATAGAAAATTATAAAACGTATTTCCACGCGGTACTTATACAGGGTTATTTGCGAAAAGATTCGTCCCAATTAGCAAAATAAATTTTTATAAAGATTGTATAAATTGCTATAAAATAAATTTTATAGGAGCTTCAAATTCATAGAACGTGGTTAAATGCCTTTATACGATACTTATAGAATCGAAAAGGGCCCATTTTTGTAAAACACTTTGGTAATGTAACAGTTCTGTAAAAAATGTGTACAACACTGTTAAAACAATTTTATACAGCAACTATAAAAACGTTTTCTAGTCTGTATTTTGGTATTATTTAAAGGAGCATTATATCCTCTTCGGACCCAAGCGTAATATAAGACAAAATTTTTTTAATCCTGTCCATTTTTATCACTATATGGGCCCTAAGGAACAAAAAGTTAAAAATAAAAAAATTCTTAGATCTTTGGTTTTTGCAAAAAATTGGGTATCGTATATGATACTTTGGGTCTATATCACCACCAAACACAGTATTTTTCAAAAATATTTTATTTACTAATCATAAAGAAACAACAAAAAAAGTTACATCTATCTACTTTTTGTGGAATTCAACAAAGCAATTTTTTCCGTTGAGCAACAAAGAAAAATTTTGCATGCGGTGCACCAAACAAATGTTAATTTTTTGCACCTAGGATTTCTGTACTTTGATCTGCATGGTTGTTCTTTATTTTTAAAATCCGGTAAATGTTTGGCACTCAAAAATGCAAATTTATTATCTGGTATATTTTCAGGTTTTCTGGCCTTTTTGGAAGCAGGTGAACCATCACCATTAGACTCGTCATTTGCAGCGTCTCTAACATTTGGGATTAGTGATTGTTCTTGTTCTTCTGTCGGTAAAAACTGTAACACCAGGTGATAAAGTATCGTACAGCTTCAGTACAAATCTTCCATCTACATCAAGTTTTTCTGGTGTTACGATCAGAGCAGATTCTACTAATGTTCCTTTTCCCTCATATAGTTGCAAATCTAATGGAATGCCTGATGGAGTACACATCACAAAATTTTGTAAGCCTAGGGAATTTGGTTTATTCTTTACATACTGTCTCATTTTAACTTGACCATGAAACGGTATCATCTATTATGTTCGTCAATTAACAAGTCCACAGTTCTTTCATTTGCATGACAACCCTTTTGAATTTTATCCAACATGGGCCTGAGTTTCCAAAAACGATCTAAGGTTCTGGCTTCTTTAGATACAGTATACGTCGACAACTTTTAGACGTGACCTCAATTGAAAATAACGATTTCTTGACATGTTTTCGCTACAATAGGAACTTGTGTGCCTCAACCCCAGTACATTCTAATCCGTGGCAATCTGTAGATACCAATAAGCATTGAACAGGCAAAGAATTTACTGATTTCGTGAGAGGTAGTAAGGATTTTCCAGAAATATTCACTTCTTTCATATTGGTGAACAGCGAGACTTTCTCGAAAAAATCAGTATCTAAATATTTGCAAAAGTATTCGGAAGGCTCAAGGACGACGTCGATATCATTTATTCCACTTTTAATCGACTTTCTTTTATCGCTAGGAACGAATTTAATCAAAGGCTCATCGTCAGACGAATCGAAATCATTTGTGGGGTCAGCATCGGCATCGTCTGAAAGTGGAAATTCCCCCTAAAGATCTTCTTCGTCATCATCTTCATCGTAATTTGGAATTAAAGCTGCCTCTATGTCCGAATCATCCAAGTTCAAATTTTCAGCTATATCTTCAAGCTCCTTCCGAGTTAGAAACTCTGTCAAACAAGTAAAATACGTAAAACTTTTATATCCAGTAAAAAAATAAATATAATAATTAGGTAGTGATAGAGACGCAAGATATGATATCTGATACCTTGAGCAAAGGTACTACTGTCTAGGGCACTAATAAAATGCAAATTATAATACGACTTAATACAGCGACAAATGTATTCACTAGCAAGCTATTAGTAAAAAAAATACAGTTACTTTTCTTTGAATATTTATCCATATTTTAAAATTCACTTGGCACATAGGTTAGGTTAGGTTAGGTTAGGTTAGGTGCAAAATTTATTACAAATATGACCAAGTTACATTTTCCGATAACAGAATTAACAAATTTCCAATACAGTAGGAAAAAATTTGTAAATTTATTAAAATTTTCTTTTACTGTGACTGTGACAAAAAAAATAAGAAAAACAAATGTCAGTGATATTTTCTTCATTGTTTTACAATAGGACAGAGCCAGGTTCTATTTTTGGTCTCTATTATAGAATAGTCCTTATTATCCTAAACTTAAACTAACTTTAAAACTGTATTTTGGCTATATTTTCTTAACCATCAGGAATCTAGAATTCAATATTATCAATTATAAGCGCTACATACATAAGCAACATTTGTTAATACCATATCAGAAAATAATTTTACAAGTAAATATTACAAATCTAATTCCGTTTGAGTAATTCGAGATTCTACGAACTTCGACAAGAGTATTTAGTAAGTTTTCGTGTTCAGTTGAGAAATAGACAAGCTTGAAGCATGCCGCAAAGTTGTATCGGTTTTTGTTGGTTCTTTTTAGGTTGAGGCACTTGTTTTCTTACGATCTATAGACTGCAGAAGTTGTATTTATGACAGCAAAGTTGGCGACGCCACTCCAGTTGCTTATATAACTGTAACATATTAAATATAGCGAGTATTGAGATGCTTACTGGAGTCTTTATTGTGATTATTACGTTCCAAAAACCATAGCATAACATATATAAATTTTATAAATTTGTAATCTTGCAGTTTTAGATACTTTTCAATGTAGATATTGTTCAAAGTAGCTCTGGGCAAAATTCTTTAGGAATATTTTTCGGGGGAATTTCAACAACATTAAGGAAATATCCGCTAAACTTCTAGTTTTGCTTATGAAACTTTCTTTGGATGTTAACTTAGGTTATGTTGTTAACTAATGACATATATGGACATGTGAAATACCCAAACTTATGACTGGATCTGAATATGAAGTAAAGGCAAGACTGATAAATCATAAAAGAGCTGAATTGTACAGGATGAAAATGGCCACACTCTATACTCCTCACGGAGCAGCCATGTGGAGTATAGTTGAAACGGTTTTGCAGCCAACTCCTCTGACTGCTGACAAACGACGAATACTAATTTTGGGATTTTCTTCTACTCTTTCTAGAATTTGTTCTGCGTCTTATACTCTTCTTTAAACGTACCTTACATTTCGTGAGTTAGACCTAAGGTTCCCAGTTTCTTTTAATCTGGTAAATAAAGAAACACACAATGTATGACAAGGCTGTCTGCGATGCGGATAAAGTTCTTTATAATATGTTCTCTTAGCAGCGTGTCCACTAAAATGTTCCTATACACATATACCACTCATATCTTTCATTTCGTTATTCGTAAATTCATTGTGACAAGGCAATTTCAGAAACAAATTTTTGCAAAATACATATTTGACATTGTTAAAAATACATAGTTATTTCCAAAAAATATGTGGTATGTGTTAATAAATATCTTCTGTAATATCTTCATAACCGAGAATAATTTCAACATTTGATAGGTATACAGTTTTTGTGTAGAATAAAATTCTCTACCTATTTCTGATAGTTGCGTGTAAAAATTTAAACGTACAAAAAAGTTACAGAAGAATATTCAAGGGTTGTAGTAAAATGAACGCCCTGTATAATTTAACATGGCCGCTCTCTAGCCTTTTCCTCCCACTACTGACTTTGTTTACGTATCTCGGGGTCATACTCAAATATACAGGTTTCATCTCCAGTGACTACCCGACTCATCCAGTCTCTACCGCCGCTCCGAATGCGGGACAACAAATTCTCAACTCCTTCACGTGGATCGTCTTCTATCGATTCACGCTCCTCCTTGAACCGTTTTGCCCATTAGTTATAACTAAATTCCCGGAACTTAACTGACACACCTCGTATTGTGCATAAAATCCATCGAATTGAAAAAAATTAGAATTACATTATGTATGCCAGGCATTTTCATTCTTTTAATTTTGTAATAGATACCTAGAATACCAAATTAATGTTACCTATAACTATTATTATTTACTTACGTTATTTAATTTGACAGAATTTGAGTTATTGTTATTGTTTTTTAATGTTTTTATTCAATCAAAATATCATTTGTTTTTTCATCTTTTTCGCAAAATATTCAGTTAGACTATAAAATATCAGACCTTGGTTGCTCGTGCAGTATTCCGAAAGTTTTCAGTTGCTGTCAATCAGGGAATGTTGACATTAAAGACAAGAACGAAAGGATTCCTAATAGCTAATTGGCTAATTTATAATTAATTCAAATTTAGGAAGTTTTAGGGATTTTTTTTTATATATATAAATTAAGGAGGAGACTGTTTTAAAGGTTGGTATCGCTGCTACACTAGTCTAAACAGGTTTTCAACAAACTACAGAACAAGAGGGTACAGAATGTAAAAATAACTAAATCTAGTTAAAGAAATACAATAATAAAACAAATAAAATCCATCTAACAAAAACTGTTTAGATTATTTAAAATATGATTAAGATTATTAAGGTCGCCATATTTCACCCCATAAAATGATCAAATTTGTATGTTTTTAGGTACAGAAATCTTGAAAAATGAAACACGTAGAACAAAAGTAGTATCAAAAATAGAATTTTAGATATTTTGTTTAGCCATTTTTACTATTTAAATTCTCCACAAATAAAATAACAACTAACGTAAAAAGCGTTTGTAAGACACACATTATTTTGTTATTCTATCGCATTTTAACATTTATTTTCATATACCTTACTTATAAACAAAAGTGAACAAACTTATATGCAGAACTGTGCCCATATATTATAACAATATTTAAATCTACAGTTAAATTAAATAAAATACATCTTTGAAATATTTCTGTACCTAAAAATTGGTTGGTTAGACCGCTTTCTGCCGTTATATATTCGTTTTACTTCGATATCTTCGAATATTTGCAGGTGACATGAAATAACATTCCTGTTATTTGCTAAGGTCTATATTATTCAGTTCTTATATACCTAAAATTATTTATATTTGTAGAAAACACCATTTTAAGCTACAATTAAAAATATTTATGTTTATGCAGTTCTTATAGTTTTTTCACATGGAATTTATAGAATTTTGCAGCAGACCTTTTCAACTTGACCCGAACTTTGGTTCGGTTTCCATATTCCATATCAGAATGGATAATGTCTGCTTTCTTCCACACATATTCAGAAGATTAGCGAACAGCACTCCCAACGATATTTCGTATAATGCAAACACAATAACGTCACAGAGAATTGTTTCTAGCATTGCAAAAATATTTGCCTATGTGAAGGCGAGTTTAATTTTGCATGAGGCGAACTCCGAAATTATCTGAGAAGCAGGGACGCCGAATTAATTCTAAAACTAATTTCGCCTGTTTTCAATTTCATAACCCGTTTTCAGCTCAGGGGATAATTATAAGGTCAGGACGTCAGGTTCCGTTTCCTAAAATTAACTAATGCCAACAGACTAACACTTGCCCCGGAACGTAAATAATACAGGGTGCATTAAAACGGGACCTCGTTTCTGATATACAATGTCTACTTTTATTTTTGTATTAAATCCGTAAAATATTTATTCTTTAAGGTAAATATTTTTTTTTCAAATGGCATTGAAAAATCGAAACCCGCTTCTCTTTATCCTACTAGTGATTTTTTTTTATTTAAGATCTAATGAAGTGGTGTCAATCAGTATGTATGAAGATCTCAAAATTTTATTTGTTACAAATCCGTAAAAACTTTATTCTTCAAAATAATCCAATATAAACGCTCAGTGATTTTTAAAATTTTTTTTTGACAGTTTCCAAGTTGATCAAAATACTGAATTTAAATGGTGCAAAATCAAATTTAATTTTCAGTTATACAGGCTGTATCACATAAGAGGGCCCCTCCCATGTATCTCGCTTAATATGCGAGACACGTCAAAAATCTTTAATTGTTTTTTGTTGCATTTTTGGAGGCCTTTATGCTCGTAAAAACTGAACCACATACGTTGTTTGGTGAGTTTATGGACACAAAGACTGCAACAGTTTATCAGCATTTTTGTAACTCCCACTACAAGGTTTTATAAAAATGTTTGTCAAATACATTAATAATTAATTAATTACCACTGAATTATTTAAAAAATTGCTCATTGGCAGTTAAAAATTTTTGATACTTCTGTTACAAATGCGGAATTTCAGGAAACAACTACTCTGCAGGCTAATGTCCCGATCAGTATTATCACTTGAAATACCTACAGTATGCGCCAAAAGCATAAATTCAATAAAAACGAAACAATTATTTTTTGGGAAAAATCCTCGAACAGGTCGATTTTTAATTTAAAAAATACATATTTTAGCGTAAGATGCGATTTTAAAATGTCATTTGTTTTCAAATAATGACGTCATCGATTTTTTTTTTAATGGCAACACTATATTTTTTTCCTTGATTCTGAAAGATCGTTTAATTCTCTATCAGACAGTACTAAAATTTTGCCCTCTTACATAGGAAAGTTTTCGAGTAAATGACGATTGAATGTTAGAAAACGTAAATCAATTAAAATAAAGCAAAAACGTTATCAAGTTTAGTTTTTCGAATTCCATAGTTCTTTTATGGATCACGTAGCTGAAAATCTTTGCAAACTGTCATTGTCACACCGACTTTCTAATAAGTATTGTAAGCGACATAAAAATTATTATTCAATTTAAAGTATTATGGCACATTTAACTGTTACTCAAAGAATTAAAATTTTAATTCTTATTGGATGCAGGAATATGACTAGAACTCAGCAGGAAGTTTGCGATTTATTTAATGAAAAATATCCAGATCGCCCTATCAACCAATCAATAGTCAGTAAGGTAGAGTCTAAATTTATAGAAACTGGCAATGTTGTAAATATTCCAAAACCTGGCGTCCAAGCATTAATGAAAATGAGAAACAGAACACTTTGATAAGTATGGTATGGATAATCCTCATAATTCTTCACGATTGGTTGCATTAAACAATGACACTAGTCAGAGTACAGTGCTACGTATCTTGAGGAAGGAAAAATATCATCCCTACAAAATTCAAATTGTGCAGGAACTCAATGAAGGTGATCGCGATCGCCGCTTACACTTTTGCGAAATTCTAATGGATTTATGTCAAGGAAATAGAAATTTACACCGGCAAATACTTTTTTCAGATGAGGCCACATTTTTTCTGAATGGTACAGTAAACCGTCAAACTTGCAGATATTGGAGTCGGGAAAATCCTCATTGGATGGCAGTGGCACATACCCAACACCATCAGAAATTAAATGTGTGGGCTGGAATAGATGACGACAGAATAGTAGGGCCTTTCTTCTTTGAAGGAACCCTTACAGGACAAAGATATTTAGAGTTTCTAGAAAATTACCTTGTTCCAGTCCTTGCAGTAATTTTTCCTAACGATAATGACCCTGACATTCCTGACGATACCATATGGTTTCAGCAAGACGGTGCACCTCCGCACTATGCGCGCCCTGTACGAGATTTTTTGGACAACTGTTTTCCTGGGAGGTGGATCGGCAGACGCGGGCCGATAGAATGGCCTGCAAGATCGCCAGATCTTACATCTCTTGACTATTTTTTATGGGGATACTTGAAGTCAAAAGTGTACATTAATAAACCACGTAATTTAGAAGAACTTCAAAATCGCATTCGGGACGAAATACGCAGAGTTACACCAGAAATCATTCATAATGTGCAAGAAGAATTTCTTCACAGACTTGCGCATTGTCAAGAAGTTGGTGGATGGCAATTCGAACATTTAATTTAAGTATAAAATTTAATCAATTGTATTTTATTTTACATACCTCAGAATTGTAACTTTTTTAAGGATAAAATTTACGTTTTCTAACATTCAATCGTCATTTACTCGAAAACTTTCCTATGTAAGAGGGCAAAATTTTAGTACTGTCTGATAGAGAATTAAACGATCTTTCAGAATCAAGAAAAAAATATGGTGTTGCCATTTAAAAAAAATCGAAGACGTCATTACTCGAAAACAAATGACATTTGAAAATCGCATTTTACGCTAAAATATGTATTTTTTAAATTAAAAATCGACCTATTCGAGGATTTTTCCCAAAAAAATAATTGTTTCGTTTTTATTGAATTTATTCCATACTTTTGGCGCATACTGTATAACAAACAGCCACAGTCATTCGTCTCCAGCACATCCAACAATATACCGGATTCGAGCCCGTAGGCTCTCACCGATATGAACAGATATGAACCTGTAGACGTGATGTAAAACATATAACCGTGAATGGCTCCTCGATCTTTGTCATCCGACGGAAGGTCAAGAATGCGCGAGATGTAAGCGCGAGATGGAAGTGCGAGTCTAACAACTGGCTCACTCCATGATGGACTTGGCGGTCTCACAAAAACTACTTTAATACAATTTATAGTAAATAATACTACAATCATGCCTCTGTAGTTTTGGTAATGATTACTAAACGTGTTGTATTAATATAATCTATAAATTTTGTTATATTGCACTATACCCGTATTTTTAAAAGTTTTACAATTATATTAAAATTTACAGCCCAATTACTTAATACTTTTGCATTTTGATCACAACAACGAAATTATATAGTTTACTATATTTGTAGTTTATTCTATGACAAAATTGTAAGCACAAATTTATAGTTACTGTTTCAATAGCATTTCTTTCAGTGTACCACACTGGAATAGTAACTCGCAATCTTAATTTATCACTCGAGTAATTAGACACTTTAAATTTGATTTGGCCACGTAGCTTCATCAGCGTAATTGTATGTAGAACAGGGTAGTTTTAGGCAAGTTATATCGGGCGTAAAACGGTATATTACGGATTAAAACCGTTAAATTTACAATACTTCTTTTTTTACAATGTCTGCCGGAACGGAAGTTGTTAAAGTTATTTACGTTTTAATACCGGACTGTAAAACAAGAAGTGAAGCGAGTTTTAAATATTTATGATTTTTACACTCACAAAAAATATACATATATCGCGTAATTTAAATCTAATCGAATCTTCTTTATCCTATCGATCACGTATCATTTTTCAAATATGTATGTTTTTTCGTCTTGTAAACAACATGCTTAAATATTATACGAAGTGTTATATTAAATTCTGAAAAAAGGCAAACTACAACTTCGTAAAATGGGTGAAGATGCCCAACCTAACTTTAACCGTCTAGAATCTGCAACATAACGTAAAATAAATACCTTAAAGATGTTACACTATTGAACAGATAATTTTTTGACGCAAAATAACGTCTTTATAAGCTTTAGCAATTAAATAATAAAACTAGAATGAAATTAATATTGAAACGCCGTTTGAGGATAGTTGCCTATGATATGGGGTAGTTGCTATAGTAAGAAAGGATAGATGCCCAACTTGGGGTAGATGACTAAGGAAACCAATAATTGGTGTAAACATTTATTATTAACATGTAAAACAGAAAATAAAATAAAAATTCTTATAACAGCATTAAAATCCTCTTAAGGAATAATTCTGCATCTATGTACGAAGATTTTCTGTTCATATATATGTCAGATCCTGGAGGCAAACCTTCTGTTATTAAATTTTCTAACACCTTTTAAATCAATAATTCGACAAAGGAATTATAAAAAAATTGTTTTGTCTTGTTTTTCCTATAAATTCCTATATTTTTTAACCATTGTTCAAAACCGATTTTTTTTATCATGGACAGGAATTCAAAATATACTACACAAACAGTGCGTATAAATAACATAGATTCAGTTCCTAAAAAGATTACTGAATTTCGTAGATTACCCAATGCTACTGAATATCACTGAGACAGGATCAATATTGTATCCCTTTTTTGATCTAAAACATGAATTCTTCCCCAATCTAAAAATTCTGTAATCAATTCTTCCTACATTCCACCATTAAATTCTTCTCCAACAACTTGCGGAACACACAATGTATAATTATAGGTTCCAGATTCTCTTTTTAACCCAATACGGACATATACCGACCACAACCGGTAGTATTTTTCGAAGGAGAACATTCCCTGGCTATTTTTCAGTTAGTTTACCTTATTTCCCTTAAGTAAAAGTACGAATATATTAACTTTTAACGGAAAAACAAAGTTTCCCTGCGTTATACAAGATACAGTTTAAATTCCGGCCAATCGACCTTTCGATAAACACGACCGAGAATGCTGCACCACGGGTGTTAGACCTGAAGTTTGCAGAAGATTTAATCAAACAAAAGCAGTGGAGAAAGAAAAAAATTAAACACGGCAGCTTCTGATGAACAATATATCGGAAGATATAATTTTCTCATACATTTCATACGAAACGAAAAAAGAAAAAATGCAAGAGTTGATAAAGACAAAACAAAATAATCGAATTTAAGTAAATTAAAAAAGTTATTGGACTTACCCATTCCACAATCATTACAAAATGGTGTAGATGAAAAGTTGCTAATTGATCATTTTTATGTAAATTACCTGAAACAAAAGAATACATTTTAATAAAAACGATTGAAAATATAAATAATAGTAATAATATAATAATATCTCTCCCCCTCATTCTATTCACGAGGATTAGCCCAGAAGTCGAAGACTTGTGCGGGAGAGGGGGCGGCATATTATTATTAAGCAGACCGCATTTGAGCCCAGAAACGACTTACGTTGGTAGGCCCTAACCACTATTCAGTGCAGGAATGAGGGAAACCTGGAAAACCTCATTATTTAGGGAGTAGTCAAACGTCAGCCGGTATCAATCTCTCACACTGACCCAAACCCACATTCTTCCACCCTACCTTACCCGCAGAGAGGGTGCCAATCCTCTCCAGGAATATAAATTATATATGGTCTACCGGCCGCGGGGGCCGAACCCACAGCGATCTAGTCGCCTCGATTCAAGTACTGACGCCTTAAACCGCGCGACCATTGATTGATCAAATGAATAATTAATTTTAATATTTGTTTAACCACAAAAATTTAACCTGTACGTAATTCCAATACACAGTGAAAAAGCTTGGGGGGACCAAATTCAAACAGTGGGCCAGTGCAAATTTTCTAAATTATATTTTTATACTGAGCCAGTCATGACGAATTCAAACTAAAGATATTGCATAAAAAATCAAATGAGATATAGATTTCAAAATTGCTATACGTATTATTGTAGTTTTGGAACGGGCCTGAAAGTGTTGAAAACATGTGACATACATACCCTATTTCTAAACTCAGCCGTTTCAGAGTTATTTCAAATAATCACAGTTAAGGGGGCATTTTCAGAGAACCGCCATATTGAAAAAGTACGTGATTTAGACATCATTTTTAGGTATCAATTTCTTCTCTGTTCTCTAAAAATAAATAATTTTTTTGCCATGATTAAACAAATACATACTTCTAGAACAAAGTGCACTACTTGAAATTAATATATTATTAATTATCTGGCTAAAGTCTGGAAAGAGGTTTATGATACCCTGCTTAACACTGAACTCATTGTATTTTTATAAACAAAACCATAACGCTGTATGTAAATTTAACCTGTCCATCGAATGGATTACTCATTATTCTTTCACATTATCACAACTAATTGAGATTTTATAAAAGAATTTAGAAAAAAATGATACCTAAATAAACATGGGATTCATAATAGAGAAATGATGTCAATTGTCAAATAAATGTCAGAATTTAGTTGAGCTAGTTTACCACCACGTGTCGCCACCGTTGTTATGGCAATTGAAGAGAAGGGTTTCATGGCAGTGTTGCGCGGTTGTGCAAAAAATAAGTTACTACATAGTCTTGGATAAATAAAATATATGTTGAAACTATTTATTTTTTTATTTGTTCTTGAAAGAAGTGTTGAATTTTTATCTATCATAGGACTAAAATTTACATAGGTACCTATTATTTGAAAGTTTTATAAACAAAAAAAAAATGTTAATGTTTTTTGAGCAATTAGATACGAAATAACATTTTAATAAAAATCAAGGTAATTATTTACATTAGCGTAAAACTCTCCAAACTTAACAAAACAATTCCTACTTGATCACGAATCTGAGGACAGATTTCGGCGCTCGCATGTAGTTTTCGATAAAATTTTTTTTCAAAATTGTAACCTGTATGTATACATTACATTAGGTTGAAATTACAATATAATTCCTATATATTTTGACAACAATGTGACATCATGAAATGAATAAGGCAATACAAATAGAGGTTATAATTTAGAAAAAATTTTTTCAAAATCTACATGCGAGCGCCGAAATCTGACTTCAGATTCGTGATCAATACCCGAAATAGAAAATAGGGGGAGGGGGTAGGAATTTTTTTTGTTACGATTGGAGAGTTTTACGCTAATGTAAATAATTACCGAATAAAAAAGAAAAAACTAGACAAATTCTTCACTAATAACTCACTACGACTTCACTTCCAAACTTATAGCACACATAATTTTGAGCAGCTCAAACTTATGACCTATGACTCATGTAAAGAACAGGCGGCAAAGGCAAACTGTGGCAATATCGCACGATGTCTTGCAGCCAAGGTCACCGACGAAATTATTATTCAAATATATTATTTAGATTATACATATGGCGACATCTATAAAGGGTCGTCTGAAGTAAAAGCAAAATGTTTCTCATTTCCACCACGATTTTTAGACAGGAACGTGCGAATGCGGCCTGATAAAGAATGTCTAAGTATACCTTTTTTCGTGTTACATTTAGGCGTCTAATTTTTGGTAGGGATACCATGAGATTTAATAGCAGTTCTGAGCTACTTCACAAAAACCGTTTTAATCCGTCTGTTCGATTCAACTCGGCTGCCGAGGCGGCACAAACCGCTATGTCTGTCATCGCCTTTAGTCACGAACGTAAATATTTAGTGAACTAAGAAATACTAAGTGGGCTTTCAGATCAAAGATGCGACTTGCTACCTGAAATCAGAAAGCGTGCTACTTGTTTTAAAACCTATATTATCAAATGGATGCTTTCATATCACGTGCTCACGTCACGTGGTATGGATGCGACGTAGCAACGTGCGACTTGTTACTTAGAGCATGTTGTTATTTGGTTAGTTTGTCACGAGTGTTGGTCCGTGCACATTCCCAACTAACATCTAAGCCTAATATACTACTACAAAAGAAAAATAATTCTAAATTGATCAAAATTTACTACTTTCCTCCATAAAAATAGTCTTTAATGTTACAAAATCTTATAATACCAAAATTTTAGTCAAAAATTTGTTAATTAAGAGTAATATAATGACTTCTAAGTAAAATGAAATATATGTCAATTTATACAGTTCGAAATTACATATTGTTTACCTGTTCTATGTTTTCAAATGTTAACATTCCAATAACGTGTAAGACGAAGTTATAATTTACTTAATTTCGCCTTGAAATCTGTCTTCAATATCCAAGGATTTTTTAAATTATTACAATAGGTAAATATTTACATATTTATTACGAAATTGTAAAACTTATTTTGTCTTCAACTAGTAGTTAAAAATAAGGTAATAACTTGTTATTTTGCCCTATTAATTCCTTCAATTGGTTAAGTTCTATTTTTATTACAATATCAACCTATTTTCAACTTTGTTGATAATTTCTAAAGAATATTTAACCATTTCAATAGAAATATTGTTCTATATTATGGTACAAATTTATTATTAACTTCGACATAAGTGTGTCTTATAAAGGTTTTTTAGGAAACAAGCTTCTTGTTATATGTATTCCGACAGATCTTCATGTAATAGCGCGTAGAAATTGTTTTGTGTTTTGGCGATCTGCAGTGAAAACCAAGCCCTACACAGTATTACAGAGTTGTAAATAACGAATTTAAGTCAACATTGCGTATTATGTAAATCAATCTAATGGTAATATATCGATAACCACTTCATATATAAGTATTCTTTTGACTGTTATCGTGTCAGATGAATTCAGTAGTGCACGTGAATTGAAATTCGAATTGAATTCCGTTCGAAAATATTTGTCTTGTTTTTGTTATTACGCATACATAATATTATTGGCTTTAATTTGAATTAATCACAAATAAATCCAAGAGCTGAATGTTATATGTAGGTACCTAGTAATAATTTAATTGGTAATAAATTACCATAAAATATCTTCATTTGGAGAAAATCTCAACCACAAAGTTAATATTTTCCTGTGACGTCAACATTAGCATAGGCAATCTGCCCTATAGGCTAAAACTTGCAGACAAATTGACTTCAAAGTTGATCTTATTTGAGCGGCCATGTTGTAATAAACACTAAATGTTTTGTTCATTATTTCTAATTGATTACTCATTAAAATTATGTTAATACAGATAATATTAGTTAATACATTTCTGACGAAAGATTATTAAACACATTTTATCAAGAAGTACATTTAGTTTTTATTTTAGGTTATTTTGAAATTTTAACATAAAATTGGTCTGTATTTCTTTTAGGTCCTATTATCTTATTGGAATAAAATTTTTGCCGACCAATTATTAACTTCCATATTACTTTAGTTTTTTCCCCGCATAAGGAAAAAGGCCAACGAATATAGGTAAACTTTCCTTATACGGAATTGGTCATGGAAAGTTTTTGACCAATTCAGAGGTCAAGTTAACGTAATTTTAACTTTAATTGTTTGTTGGGTTGTTAAGTAAAATTATCCTCTCAAAATATTGGCATAGGTACTCTTTTTCTGATTCACCATTAAAATGGCAAAAATTGATATAAATAAACAATAGAATATGGGACTCCTATCCGACATTATTAACCAATAACTATATTTTTGCGCTTACCCTTATAAGCAGTATTTAAATAGAGTTGGACTAAATAATGTTCGGCACTACCTATTAAAGGAATTTCCAGTACTTTTCTAATAATAATACTGACGATTCATCTAGTGGAATGCTCGTTAGAGAAAGTACTTATAATTCACTATTTGCCTAATACAGGTATATCTATTAGCAAATATGAAACTATTTCTATTTTAATTTTTTTATGAAGCACCTAAATAAATCAATATTGGATTACCTGCTTATTATGTTTTTTATTTTCATACCTTACCTTTAGCTTAAAAATATCAACAGTGCTTTCTCCACAGAAATAGCTCTACGAAAATTCGTATCCTGTAGGTTTCATAAATTCAATAAGCCTGTTGAATGATTCTCTTTCTATTCTATAGAAGTTTTGGAATTCTTGAGGATGCATTTGTAGCTACTGAGAAACAAACCTCTTTATTGTTTTCTTCCTCCTTGTAATCGCAGCAGCAATTAAAACAATATCGTCTTCTTCCAACGACATTATTCATTGTTTAACTGAGCTCAAACTATTGTTATGCCTAAAACACCTTACGAGTAGACTCTAAATAGCTTAGAAATGCGAGTATTATCGGATGGTAGAACGTTTTTTTTTCTAAAGATTAATTTATTTTTATCGGAACATAATTAACGACCACCCTGTATACGCGTCATCGCAAATTCAATTCCAATTAATCAAAACAATGTGTTTACTCTGAACCCTTATAACATTCAAGCCGTAATCCTTATACGTTTAAAACCTCAAGCCGTCATATGGAGCCGTAAATATTTAAGCTTCGAGGAAAGGGGGTCGAGAAGGCAGTCTGTTTGTTTAGATAATATCTCTCTATACTGGAAGTCACGAGCTGCAAATGGCGTCGCTGAATACGCGGGAGACTTTACGATTTTCTGTAAGAATGTACGTATCATTTAAAGCTGCTACGTTAGAATCGTCCAACCTAAGTAAAATTTTATCGTATGTATAAAATTTAGGGTGTTTCAAAAAAAGTTACAAACTTTGGAACAGTAGAGGAGATTAAGACATAAAAAAATAAGATAGGAACTCCTCTTTAAGAATGTGCCGTTTTGACATCAGTGCTAAAATTTGTTTATTCTCAGTACCGGTTATGTATCTTTAAAAGGATTTTTCGAGAACTGTGATTGTAAGTAGATTTTTTAAATAGTTGTTGTTGAAAAGTTGTACATTTAGAAGCTAATTTGAGTTAGGAAATTTTTCCTCATTGGCGTGGGAAACATTTTCTCACTTACAATTGCACAAGAGGTTTGTATTTTATCGGGTAAATTTGGGTTGTTTAAAGAGAAATTGTTGCCTAGCAATTAGACTATTAAATACGCGACATCGAAGATGGAGAGTTTTTAGGTTGACAGCTTTTCGAGGCAAATTGCTAAAGAAAACAGTTTAGAATTTAAACAACACCAATTTACCCGGTACAAAAAACGACTGTAATTAATTTCTCAGGACAATTTAATGAATAATAAATTTAGAAACATATCAATGCAACATTATGAAATACTAAAAATAAATACATTTTTATTTGAGAGTACAATTATTAAACACGCAGTTTTTGAAATTCATGCGAGGAATACTAATGTCGTTGCGGATGCCACAGCTAATCGTTTCTGTAGTAGATGTTGAAGTTTGTTCTCTTTCCAAACGAATCTATTGAGTAATGCGCGAATGATACTACGTTTGACACGTGTGACATATATACCAATGGGTTGTGTTGAGCATTTGGTTAATTTTGAAATTTTATTAATTCCAATAGGCACATTTTTATACCAACCTATTTTTCTTCTTCCAAAAGAAAGAAATACTCTATCCAATGTTACAGAAGTCCTCGTTTTCCATAAACTTTTTAAACAACTGTATCTTCTTCTAAAATATTAAGCATTTGCTGTCACATAATTTATTGTCACTGCCTTATCTCGTTTTCGAAAATAGAAGATTATATTCGATACGTCTAGTTTCTTTTCCATTAGTCGCCTCTCCTGTGCACCAAGCTAAGTCAAACGTCAAAATGTGATACAATTTCTTTTGAAGTCAGACATTTGGATATTTTATGCTGATAAATACGAGTATGTGCAGCCACCCTACCGTTGAAACCTTATTTTTTAAACACTCTACATAAATACTTTCGAATAAACTATGAGAATCGATCTCTATATCGAAAACAAGTAATATCAACTTCTTTATAAGGGAAACCAGATGAGGAAGGAGGGAGAATATGCGACAGTGACAAGTGAATGATGAAAGTAATTCTAAATAGAAAGGAAAGATAAGAAATATGGGGGGAAACATTACGGAAAAGGGCAGGAGTCGCAACAATCGAAGGAAATTGGGAATAGCATTTTTTATTGCCCCGAACGATGAGATAAAGCACCGGGACGGAATACGCGGCATGCATCATTTTTTTCTATTTGCATTAAGTGAAATATATAGCCCCGTCTTTCAAAGGAATTTTATGTACTTTATTTTACTTTTTGCCCGGGAATGTATTCGAACTTGCTCGTTTTATAACCTAAAGAATTTTTGTGGAACTATTATCTAACAGACACGTCGTGTCTACAAAAAAAGAAGTTCCTTTCAAAACATAAATTTATTTTCTTCCTGATTTTTTCCAAATCTTTTTCATATTATATCATCTACTATGGTGTCTCAGGATGTTATGCAGATGATTAGATAACTGATCAGCGGCAGCCACAGAATTAATGTGGACTTCCTTATCTTTATGTAGAAATCTTTGACTTGACCTTGTTGCTAATGGGTTAGGCTCTGTAGAGGTGGATCCGCTATAAACTTCAGTTCCTATTGCTATTCCGACTCCGTCTCCTACGGCAGGAACTGCTTCTCAGACAACAGTCCTTGTCTAGAAAGTCTCGGTGAATTACTTTTGGCGTTGTACATACTTCTCTGATACGATTTTTCAATTCTCCAATAGTGTCTGGTCTGTTCATATATACTTTACGTTTAAGATAGCTCCAAAAATATCTAGTGAGGTTTAAGTCAGGGCAGCGTGGTTGTCATTCGAACAACTTTCTTCATATTTCTTGTTCGTCATACCTACTGCTTGGTTAAGAGACTGATTTAGATTGTAAATATCAGAAAATTTTCAAAAGTAATACCATATTTGATAAGTAAATCATTTGGATGCCGTCCAAAAAAGTTCAGAATTCTAACGAAAGAGGAAATGGAGAGATTTTTACAAGAATCGCCTTATAATAAATTTCTGTCAGAAATCGATCAGTTTAACTTATTTTGGACAATTTTCAAGTCTTTTTAATAATTGAAAATAAAGAATAACGATCAATAATATAGAAAAAAAAGATTTAATTATTATTACCAATAAGGATTTTCGATTCCAAAACTGACCCTCTGAGATGTTTTGTGACTTCAAAGCCAGATCAAATGAAGATATACCGCAAATAACGTGTTTTACGTCCAACAAGTAATTCAAATTAATAGAATATGTTAAATAATTATTTTAAGACACAATGTACTCACATACAAGCTGTGTGTCAATATAACATGCACTACTTTGCATGTTAGGTGGAAATTAAGGAACATTTTGTACAATTACATCTGTTTCAACGTATGCAAATCACGCATCGTTCCCGTAGTATATTCCGTTTGACTACAATAGACACACCTGTGCCAGAAACGTGAGAATTTGACGGATACACGGCAGCTGATGCGGACACAAATTAACCAATGCGCCTTCCAAATAAACGTAAACTTTTTAAAATGTCTCACGCAGAAATCGTGCGGCAGACAGGTAATATCATTCGTCTTAATTGTTCACAGAGGCAGTGGTGATTAATTACAGAACGAAATTTTAAATCGCGGCTTACAACGGATAACTTTAAACTCACCGTCATTTCAAGAAACTGTAAAAGTTAAATTATAGGGACGTAAAAATAAATGACTCGGTTTGTAAGTGATACACGTACCACCGTAAAAATTGGGGTTAACTGAGATTCTTGCATTTAAATAGTCTTAGAATGTAACCAATTTTAAATGTCTTAATGTATTTCTTTTTATATTACTGTACATAAAAGACTAATGTTTCGCAATAAGAATGCGTAATGTATATACTTTCTGTACTAGTGCGTAATGTATACATTTTACGCCGTATTGAGTACAAATAGGCGCGTGTGTAATTTTCAAACTCGATAATATGAGCCTAATATGAGGATACAAAACATTTAAATAAAATTTGAGACACGTGATATTAATGGGATGACGTAAGTTCCATTTTCAATTGAAAGTATTATCTTTCGGATTTGACAGAAACGACTAATGAGGTCAACAATTATACTTTTTTCAGAAACATACCCTTTTTTTTTCCTGTTAAAAAGTTATCTGTTTTTTAATAAACTTTTATTTATTAGAGAAATTACAAAGAACAATATCGTCCTAAAGAATCTCAAAATGACGACGAATGCTTCAGTTGCTGCTAACTATACAGGGTGTTAAAAAAAGAGTGTAAAATATTTCAGGAGGTAATAGTATGAACCAAAATAAGCAGAAAAGTCTTAATAAACATGGGTCCGCAAAGTAACGGTTGCGGAGATATGGACCACTATCCGTTTTTGAAATATTTTATTTTATTAGGAATAAACCGACAAAGAAACCTTTTAACAAACAAAAAACAAATTTACAGAAGATGTTCAAAGTGCAACAGTCACGACATCTTCGTGTCAATGATATTCGAAATCTTTCGAAAACACACTCCTTAGATTGGATTTCTTGACACTTTTCATTAATCCGTAGCTGCAGCTCTTCCAGGCTATTTACAGAAGTACCATACACTAATATCTTCAGATATCCCCAAACAAAGAAATCTAGAGGATTCAGATCAGACGATCTTGGAGGTCATAAAACAGGTCCGGCCCTTCCTACCCATCTATGTGGCACGTTTTTCATTAAACATTTGGATAGGTATTGTAGGTGACAGGTTTCTAGGTCCTGTTGTTTTACCAAACCGATTAACAGGCGCTGCTTACCTCAACTTTCTGCAGAACACACTGTATGAGTTTTTGGAAGACATTCCTTTGAATCAGAGGCAACAAATGTGGTTCCAGCATGATGGTGCTCCAGCTCATTTTTCCATGGCCGTTAGAGAGCATTTACATCAAACTTTTCCGCATAGGAAGGGCCGGAGCTGTTTTATGGCCTCCAAAATAATTCTGAATCTGTCTCAATTATTCAGTAAAAAAAATGAAAAATCAATATTAGAATATTTTGCTGTTTAAAATATACCGATCTACCTTCACATCATTAAATTATTATCGAATATTCGGTTGAATATTGAAATAAAATAGGACATCTGAGGAAGCAAACATCCTACAACAGAATTTTCCATATTTCCAAAGTTGGCCCCAAAGTCGCAAACAACTATATAAGGAAATAAACTAATATATTATTCCGCTTGGTCTAACACATAAAGAACATCATTCAAAAAACATATTTGAAATGCTAAGCTGTTTCTCAACCAAACAATCTATTTAAATTTTTTGATGTAGGTTTGACAGAGTTGATAAAGCCCCACATGACTAGCGAATCAATCTACTCATACGCTCCTTTGAAAAACAGTTTCATAAGGAACATATTTGGCGAACATTGACATTTTACATTTGATGAAAAAATCCGCATATAACACGAAGTTTAGTAGATATAATATAAGTTATAAATTAAGTGATACACAATTTATTTACTCTCCGACGAAGCCTAAACTATATTTTTGTGAAAGCGTTTCGAAACTGACAAATTTTGATATTGATTAGAATTTCGAAATGGCACTCTTTTAGGCACTAACGCCTAAAAGTAAAATTGAAACATTAAAAACAATTAACATTTAATTTCATATTTGGTGTATCATTTAATCAAGTCACCTTTAACTGCTTTATTTAATGTTATATTAAAATGTAGATGTTTTCCTGACCGCTTGAAAGTGGCTCGAATTGTTCCTATACATGAGAGTGGTAACACGAAACTGATAAAAAATTATAGGTCCATTTCTATATTGTCAGTAGTTTCTAAACTATTGTAGAGAGTGTTACATACCAGTATTTATAACCATATTGATTCAGTACTCCTACAGCAGTAACATGGCTTTGTAAAACGAAAATCTACCGTAACTAATCTCAGCATTTTTGCTGATTTTATTACAAATGAAATGTCTAAGGAAGGTCAGGTTGACGTCATATATACTGACCTGGCTAAAGCTTTTGATAAAGTGGATCACACTGTGCTGTCCTATAAATTAAAATCTCATTAAACTATTGGAGTCATATTTACATAACAGAATCCAGTTTGTGAAATATAACAATCAACTGTCTGACACATTTGTAGCTACTCAGAGGTATCTCAGGGTTCAATACTAGGGCCTCTCTTATTCATAATATTTATAAATGATATAGTTAGTGGCATAAAACATTCGATTATCCTATTATGATTATGCAGATGACGTGAAATTGTATATATTATCTGTACATAACTATCAAGACTGAGATTACAGGAGGATTTTAATCAAATAAATACGTTTTGTGTAAATAACTGTTTAGTCCTGAATGAAGGTAAATCTTAACATTTACGGTTTGAGCATAATTATAAAATAAACAATACAAAATTAGAACGGTTACTAGAAATTAAGGATTTAGGTGTAATATTCACAAGCGATTTTAGATTTGGTAATCATATAAGAGACTTATTAACTCATTAATGTGTTCTAGACGAATTGGTTTTATATTAAGGACAATAAGAGTCATGTAACAGTTATTTAATGTTCTGGTTCGATCCAAATTAGAATATGCGTCGGTAGTATGGTCCCCTGCTACCGCTAATCACTCGGAAATTATCGAAAAGTTTCAAAAAACGATTTGTAAAAAGTATATATTTTAAGAAACACGGAATACTCCCTGTTTATCCAGTTATGGTGTCATATCATTCACAAAATGAGTTCAGCATCCAGTCTCTGCATAATCGAATGGAAAATGCTCAAGTTCTACTTATTTATAACATATTTAGATCAATTATTGATGTACCTGAATTACTAAACGCTATTTTTATAAATGTACCTGACATTAGGTTAAGACACGGTTGTTTATTTAAGATTAAAACGGCATTGTCGCGTTTACAAAATGGTCAATGGAATTTAACCCTCGGCAACTGAACTTGATAGCCAACTCCCATGTTGCTTTAAAAGCGTCATGTCCGCTCCAGATTCTGTCAACATTGTTGGATGGCTGCGCCAGAAGCAATGGTCAGTGTATTCATTGACGTTGGAATTCCGGCATCTTTTTTGGCATATCTCCAATTGTATTGATTCCATCTATTAATCCATCAGTACAGTAACATTCCTGGAATGAATCTTTGACACTAATAAATTCACTGACAACCTTCAAAGTTGTTGTAAGAGTTTCACTTATAATACCACTAGAGCTTCAATTATTACTGGAAATTTTTTCGAGCACTCGAATTTTCTAAAAAATATTCGTGTGCAAGAAAAAATTTCCAGTTTTTAATTGAAGCTAGAGTGGTATTCGGTAAGAAAATTTCACAATGAAGTGTTAAAAAATGTCGACAAAAATATAAAGATATTAAAATTTTTTGATTGTTTTGAAGAGACAGAAATAATAAAAAATAAGTTGATAGTAGTTCAATCTTTCAGTTTTCTAAAAATTTAGTGTACTAAAGTTGGTAAAAATATATTTTATTGCAAAAAAACTTGAAGCAGTATATATAATCAAAGTAACTTACATACATATAACATTAGGTTAAATAAAATACAACTAACCGACTTTAGTTAAGCAAAATAATAAAAAATAAGTCAATAGTAGATCAATCTCTCAGTTTTCCACATACTCATTTTACTAAAGTTGGTAGAAATATATTTTCTTACAAAGAACCTTAAGCACTATGTAATATCAATAAAATTCATATGTATATATTATTAAGAAGGTCATGCAATCCATGTCAAACAAGTTAATCGTGACTTTTGACTTTATTTGACCATTTTCTTTAAAATCGTTGTGTTGTACAATTGAAAAATGGAGCGGTTTGAGAAATACGTTTTATGCAAGTTTTGCAAAAAAGTTAATGAAATTAAAATGTATCATCGGAACCTAAAATTTTTAATGTATTTATTCGGGCCAGAAATTTATTCGCCAAACTTGTTTGGGATTATTAAAAATCATTTGCTTCTGGTGTGTAAGAAATATGAGCTCTTCATGGATCACAGCAGAATAAGATTGTTTCAAAGTACTACATTTATTTCTTGAAACATAGACATTTTATAAATTTTAGTGAATGTGTGCTTGTTTATTCCCCATTAACAAAAGAAGAGGTGGCTGAGGAATTTCAGCAACATTTGGACGCTTTAATAACAACTACTAAAAGTCTTGGTAAATAATTATTTATAAATGATTTGTACTTATTAAATTATGATAAAATAAATTTGAAGTTAAATATAAATGTCATTTTATTTATAAATGTCAAAAAATTTCCAGTGTAATTTCATGCTCCTTACCCCAAGGAAGAGAAAAATTTCCGGAAATTTTCTTAGTTGCTATAGTAACGCTACAAAATACAGGCCTTTAATTGGCTGAAAAATACGATTGTGAAATTTTCGTATAAATTCGTCGTCTTATCACTCATTTTTGGCCATTTTTTCGCAAAACTTTGTAGGAAATACGGCGAGGCGTATCTCTACTCATTACATAAATAGCTATTCCATTACTGACCTCCAAAAGGTATACGTATTATTGAACTTATAAGGAATTATACACATTTTAACTAACACAACACAATACTTCACGATTAAATACATAATTATAGATTGGTAACTGTAATAAAATAAATTTGAATTTATGTTAATACATCTGTTATAATTGAATTACCTTTCAGGATCATTCGGGAAGTGCAAAAAATGAAATATTATCCTGCGCATTAACTTTACAATCATCCACAGAACAATAAGATCTATGACAAGCCATTATTTCTGATCAATAAAATGAAGTCACTCGAAATTGATCAGCCGTAACCAGTACAACCATTTCATAGGACGAATTCGATGTTCAGTTGGTGGAGCAGGGGAAATGGATTGACAGAAAGGAGAACGAGTGGTGGAGGATATATTAAAATAAAAAACCACAGCGACAATACTACAATTGATACTTACAATTTCTAGCTACAGTCTCATAGCAAATCTCTTTATTTAAATGTATTTACGTATGGTAGTTTTTTTTTTAACTGAAAACATCAACACATGACAAAACAGTTAATATTTATGTCATATATTTCTCGACAAGGCGGGATACGACAAAAAAGCAGGACAAATAAAGATCCTTTTCGGTTCCAAGTATATCGAGCTTAACATCCCCTGGTTTTTATGATGTACTATGTTACTTCTCACTTGTCTTAGAAAGCATGACGGCATGAACCAGTTAAGTAAACTGGGGTCGGTCTCGTATCGCCTTCCAATGTAATATAAGCCGTCACGGTGTGGCGAACAGGTGAAAGCTTTGGGCCAACTACGGCGGTGTTACGTTTCACAGTAAACATTGTGACAAACAGGAAGTAACATTGACGAAAATGATAGAAGATAGTAATCTCAGTTTTGATTTTTAAACAACACTTTTTGTATATACATTTAGGAATTATAAAAACAAATAAATCAATGACTGGATGTTGCATTCGTGCAACAGAAATTAGATAAATTTTCATTAAGTAATCTATACAGGGTGTTTTTAAATGAAGTAGCGAAAATGAAAACACAGATTCCTTAAGTGAAAATAAATCGATTTAACCTAACATATCTATATCTTAAGTAGCATAATAAAAAAGATACAGGGTGTCAAAGTTAAAATTTTATTTTCGATATTTGTAAATAACTTCTTACAAAATCCAAATATTTACATTTACAAAATTCAAATTTGTTTCTAATTTTGACGTCACTAGTAGAGGGCGCCACTTATGGCACTTATGTTTCTTTTAAATGGCAGAACTTTTTTGCTGCTTAGTCTATCCATCTGACTATCGAAACAATCGCGACTTGAGATATAGGTTATGTTAAATCGGTTTATTTTCATCTGAGGAATCTGAAGAAGGAAGAGGAGGAGGAATCTCATTTTTGCTACTTCATTTAAAAACATCCTGTATAATACTCATATTTTCAAAATAAAAAAAAATCAGCTCAATGAAAAGAAAATTTTCAAGAACGTGCTCTTGTAACGTTTTTTCTCAATCTAAATTTTACTTCTAAAATAGCTGTGTGCAATAAGTTACGAAAATTTATTTTGTTCCTCATCAAGTGTAGGTTTTTTGATCGATGTGACAGGAAGTATAGTGTTTTAAGAAAATCAGATGTTGAGAAAGAAGCAAACCATAAAACCTACTTAATGATGAAGGTAAAGTGTAATTTTCATACTTCTCTCCAAAATTGAAATTGTTTCTTATTTTACATAATATTATGTATCGGAGTACGACCTTGACATGTAAGGCTAATCAACGCCCCCTAATTATTTCTAACGAAACGCCAAGTATATTTTTATAATATTGATTTCGCATTTTTAGTACCTTGCCAACAACGTAGTAATATCGCCGGTGTACAAAATGTGCAACTTATTTAATACAGTGTTGTATCTTTGTGATATAGATCATCAGGCCTATGATTGAACATTCAGGTGAGCGTAACCGATGACAGCTAAGTTACGATAACTGGGTGGGCATAACTGAGCTCTTAACCGAAATGGAAAGATCGCTATGATCAAACAACCAGTTATCTGTGACTGTTATTATGGCCAAATAACCCTGTCATGGCAGTTAATTCTTTAACGTACGTCATCTGTCATCACTCATATGCCAAAATTTAAATCATAGGTACTTAACAGTAGGTACAAGTGGCAAGAAGTTTAGGGCACATGAACCAATGCCAATATGAAGAAATGCTGAATTTCATAAACTGTAAGAAAATATTGTTGAGAAGCAAAGTAAACCCAACGCATGTTAATATAAGTAGGTACTTTGGCAAATTTTTGAAGTACATATAAATTCTTTAGTGTATGGACCGCAAACAAATCCCCAACAGTGGTGGCAGGTAAGTGAAATATTTCATATTAACTTATTGATACAATTATTTAAATTATTTTAGATTCATGCAGAGTGGAAGCAGAATGTAAAAAGGAAGAGCAGAAAACTTCATCAGGATAAAAAACTAGTAAAACCTGGATGCACATATTCAATATTTATACACAGTTTACGTGGGTAATAAAAATGTACCTTTAGGCATGCGATCTGTGCTACTGTGATAATTACAATTTACTACGCCTTCGTGAGGTCCATGTTGCAATATATTATAATTATAGGATGATAGTATAGGATGCAGCATATCAATGTTAATAGTAATCCATTAGAAATTATTGTCAAAAACACATAACTATCTAATAAAAATAATATTAAAAAAAGATAAAATGTATTATTTATACCTACTTTTTATAGAATCTAAATTATTACCAATAATTAAAAACTAGGTACTTTTGTCATTGTGGCTTTCTCCTATTCATAAATTAATTATTAATAATATTAGGTAATAATATATATTTCTTTTTGTTTGTTATTCATTTAGGTATCACTATCATACTCAGAATAGCAATGTTAATTGTATAAAATTGTAATCCCACTTAGAACAAACTTTAGTTTTTTTTTAAGTTGTATTTACTGTCAAACTATTTACCGTATATTACTAATTATGTAAAACTATGATATGGCAATAAATTGATACTGAATTGTGCTATAGACAAATAATAATAAAATTATACATTATATTAATATGCCAAATGTCATACGTCAATTGCCAGAAATAAAATTAAAATTTCTGACCAATAAAAAGCTCCAGTTACATTTAACGGCAGGTTATTTCAAGCAGTTTCATAACTGGGTCACGTGATCATTCTCAAGTTAAGTAACTGGGAAAAATAAACTTGACAGGTGTGTCAATCATACGAATTTCTGATTAACCTACCAGTTACCGTTAACAGGCCTGTTAATGCTAACTGAATCTGTTCGATCATAGGCCCGAATACCAGTTTAAAATCTATTTGTTAGCTATTTCACGTACTGCAAATGAAAATTTCTGTTAAGTAGTAATTCATATAAGTTATTCTCTTTGTTTTTATTTTTATTTATTAGTCATTATTATATTTGTAGTATTACTTTAATTATTGTTATATATGTAATTGTTCTATTAGTATTGTACTGTTGGGCAATAAAGCATTATTTTTATTATTACTATCGCTTTCAACTCTTCAGCGTTTCGATTGTTAGTGCCACGAAGACGACTTTATTACTGGAGTGCGTGTATATATCCAACTATTATTTAAGTTTCTCTATACTGCCAACCCTGACAAATGCCGGGGCAATAAAACTCTCCCTTTATTGCAGCAGAACAAAGGCCGTTCCGTGGGATCGCAGAAAAATCGGGAATTGGGCCGGCTAATGCCGCTTTTCGTTGTAACTGTTTAGAGAGTTTTATTCTCCGTCGATTTCCCGGGTGTTTTTGCCCGATTTAAGTCTGGCGCCGTCGGAGGAACTGCCGAAACGACAGCCGGTGTCATTTTAAATTTCCACCGTGATTTTTACGGAGCCCTATCCGAGAAATATTTATGGTCTTCCAGGAAATTGAGGAGAGACGGAAGCGCTCCGAAGCCAGTGGCGTGACGCGGAGGACGTTTTTCATGGCGCGCGGCCTGTTAAATAATGCATAGCCGCCCGGTATTGGATGACCAATTTCGATGGTTTCTTATGTTTGCCTGTGAGAGTGAGACTTGTTGCCCCTTTCACCCCCGTTTTCGTTATTTACAAGGATCAGTGGATTTTGAGATATCTCGCATGCATGTTGCCACACTGAAAAAAATGTTAGATACAAATTGCTGTACATTGAATTTTTTAAATGTAAAATTTCGAAGACGGATACAACGTTGAAAATCGATATGGTGTATAACTATAAAAATATCAGAAATTTAATCTTTTTCCCAATACTGTATGGTCAAAACGAAAAATAAAAGGTGCTAGTTTTAACTTCAACAACAATGAAACTTCAAAAAACCTTTTTTATGTTAATTATGATATTGTTAACAATCATTTAACACACGCCGCTTGTAACATTCATTAAATATGAGCCATACAAATCACAATAAAATTTTCTCAGCAATAAAAATTGTTTTCATAAAGTGCAGTAAAATGCGTAAAATAATACACCTCATAACATTCCAGTTACAGATATTGTGATTAAACAGAGTTGCTTGTTACTGTATACCTTCTGATACCTATACGATGCAGTTATTAAATAATTTACTTTTATTTATGTATTTTATGCTACAAAACAGTCGTATTACTGTTACTAAAGATACCAAAATACAGCCCTTATAAAATTATTGTTTAGTTGATGCTCAACGACTACTACTACTACCACTACCACTAAAGCGCTTTATAATAAGAGCCAATTTTGGTTGTTTTCTTGCAATATTTTTTGAGGCTTGTGCTGTTTTATAAGATTTGTTTCGAAAACATTTTTTCGTAAAATTGTTGCAAAATAATGACACTGTCATTTCAGTATCGAAATGACAATTACTGGTACTGTCATATTTAATTCATTGACAGGATGTCTTATAGTTAGATATTTGATTCAACTTAAATGAGACCACCTGAAGAAGCAATCCTAAAAATGCAGAAATAGGTCAGATCTCATCTATTGTGGTTGAATTTGTCGTGTTCCCACTGCCAAAAAGTGAAGTTAGATATTTATAGTGTTTCATTAGCAGGTCAGTAAATTAAATTATTCTTTAGATAATTATTGATTAGAGCTTTGTCTGTGGCATTGTTCATTAGCATACCTAGATGTTTGGTATCAGAGAACATACATATGACTTCATTGATAGGAATTGTAGGATATTTGATTTATATTAGCTTAAAATACCTTTCTAAAACAGTAAAAAAAATGGTACAAAAGCTAATAATAAGGAATATATGGGTAGATATTGTGGGTGTAATTCAACGCAGGTTGGGGCTTTTGTCCACTGAGTAGTTTCACACAATATTATTAATACCTAAAAATATATAAAAACTTTTACATAAAAGGTGAACATTTTTCATGTAGGTATTGTCATATTTAATTCATTGACAGGATGTCACTTTTTGTCATTGTCGATATTTAACTTCAAATAATTTTAATTTTTATAATAATTTTTATAGTTAGATATTTGATTCAACTTAAATGAGACCACCTGAAGAAGCAATCCTAAAAATGCAGAAATAGGTCAGATCTCATCTATTCTGGTTGAATTTGTCGTTTTCCCACTGCCAAAAAGTGAAGTTAGATATTTATAGAGTGTTTCATTAGCAGGTCAGTAAATTAAATTATTTTTTTTAGATAATTATTGATTAGAGCTTTGTCTGTGGAATTGTTCATTAGCATACCTAGATGTTTGATATCAGAGAACATACATATGACTTCATTGATAGGAATTGTAGGAGATTTGATTTATATTAGCTTAAAATACGTTTCTAAAACAGTAAAAAAAATGTTACAAAAGCTAATAATAATATATGAATATATGGGTAGATATTGTAGGTGTAATTCAAGGCAGGTTGGGGCTTTTGTCCACTGAGTAGTTAGTTTCACACAATATTATTAATACCTAAAAATATATAAAAACGCATATGAAATGTTGCTCTCTGCACGCTTCGTCCGTCGCGCTTGTTTGCAAGCTAGCGATTTGTCACTCTCTAGATTTTCGGCCGTCTAGTATACTATATCCCCACCTTTATTATGAAACACACTGTATTTCTGAATAAAATTTAGACACCTACACATATACCTTGTACATTCTGTTCAAAAGCTACAAAATACGCCTTGTCCCTTGTAAAATATTTAACACGGGCACAGGCATCCGTCGGCCTCAATCAGTTTTATTAATATTACATGAGCCGGCCAGGTTGCCCCCGCTCCGTTTCCAGAAATTTTTCAAATTTATGGAAATTGAAACGTGTCCGCCCTAAATACCCGTACGATTTGCGGCCGTGTGAGCCACCGATCAAATTTAAAATCTGGCATGGAAATATCCCGAAAAATTAAGTTACATCGTTCACTTAATTGGGGCAGCTATATTGGATCCGACGCGGTGAAAAATTGCCGTTTCGATTTAATAAAAGCGTAATTCCGTTCGGCTTGTTTTTCCGATTGATTTCTGTCGGGTAGCGGTGCCGATTTCAAATTCTCTTAGGCGCATCTTCGGAATTTTAAGTTGTGCGAGATTGCGCCGCATCGGACGCTGTAATATACTATATACGATAAAATATAAGTAAACAACAAATGTTTCTCTTGCTTCTAAACGATAGTTCGACACGCATTTGCTCTTTTAAATTGCAGCAAAAACAGCGACCGACAAGATTACTAGCTGCAGAAACATATTTTATTATTTTGTTTTACTTTACACTATTTAACAGGCAAATGCCCAATTACAGAATGAGAAACACATAGAAAAAAAGTAATACAAAGAAAATATACAGGGTTAACTATGACTAAGCACAAACATTTTAACCACGTGCTCAGGAAGGTCTAAAAGACAATAGAAAAATGATTCCAGAATTTTAGCTCGATATTTAAAAAATGGGGCAAAATCCTCTTTTCCTACAGAAAGTGGGCGCCTATGACAAGCATTGACTGAGATGGTTTAGATCCATAGATAAAACTTACATCTGTCAACAATATCTATGGGTCGGTCAGTGGTCGCGCGGTTTAAGACGTCAGTACTTGAAATACCTACTAATAATAACAAAATAAAATACCTATTAATAATAACAAAATCGAACGAAAGGAGTAGATAATAGAAAACCAAACCGGCGAACTATATTGTGGGAAAGTATCTGCACTCAACACAAATTTCTTTATTTAATAACTATAAAACGTTTAAAAATTAAAAAAAAGCACTAAAAACTGAAGAAGAACACAAAACTGCAACGTAAACACATGGTAAACACAGGAAAACGATTCTATTATGGTAAGCTAGTTCAACAACTGGATCTACTCAATATTTGCTGAAAATTGCTTATCAAATAGACGCCTTTAAGTTTAATTTCTTGCTGCAAACAAATCTTGGACAACTTGATTTGTTTTCGATATACAGAGAATTTCTCAAATTAAGTCGATATCTACGCTTATTTATAAATATTAATTAAAGTTATTACAATAATATAAATTGCTGATTTGTCTCAATGAAATTTAATTTAATTTTGACTTTATGCGAATTTTATTATAATCAGAAGTTTTCTCAGAGAGATCGCTCCAAGTATTAAGTTTCCAAATTGGGCGCATTAACTGATCCTGTTCCTAACGCGTTCGAAACGTCACGCCCGGCAACTTCCACATTTCCCCTCAGCAGACAGTTCCACACAATCGAATTCAACCGACTAAGGCCCAAAATTTGGAAGCATAATCTACATTGTTGAACTCAGTTGGCCAAGGAATTGAATACCGCGTCCCCCAAACTAAATTAGAGCCCGTTAAATGAGCTTAAATGCTAAACAAAATGTTTTACACGAAGTATTTCTCAGCTAGGAGGAGGGTCACTGGAACGAGATGTTACGCCAGAGGCGTCCTTATGGATCCGCCCCCAGCTCTACACACAAAACGTCTGTCATTAAGGACAAACGTATACGTTTAGTAATTCTTACTCGCTGTTTTAGATGGTGGAGATAAGCATGATACGAGGTGTGGCAAATGTTATTATCGACCTTCACAATAGTTTCCCTCTAATTCAACACAATGATTCCAACGTTGCTCCCCCGATTGGAAACGCCCTTGGTAATCCTCTGCAGTTAACCCGTTCAGCACCACGGTTACAGCTTCTTTGACCTCCTGTATATAGCCATGATGAGTTCCCTTTAGGTGCGACTCCATCTTGGGGAATAAAAATAATCGCAGGGGGCATTATATCTGCTATAAGATGGGTGCGGCAATGTTGGAATGCCTTTTTTTGCCAAAAACTCTGTCACAATTAACGAGGAATGGGATGGCACGTTGTCGTGGTGCAAGATCCAGCCGTACTCGGCGAGTTCGAGTCGCACACGGAAAATGCGGTCCCACAGCCGTTCCAGGACGCCAACATAGAACTGTCCAGTCACTGTCTGGTCGGCAGGGGCATATTCACGATGAATGATGCCGTGGATACCGAAAAAAAAACGATCAACATTGCCTTCAGTCATACTCAAATATCCAGGTCTCATCTCCAGTGACTACACACACACACACACCTCGTAGATACTGTTACGGGGTGCTATACAGGGTATAGGTCTTAGATTTGTCATAACCTCAAACCGAATAATTTAGGCTTCAACACTCTCCCACCACCCTTTCATATTAGTAGGTTGCCCTCTTTATCTGACAATAGAGTTATATTTAATTACGTACTCCATCTCCATTCCCGTAACCTAATCAAGTAAGTATTAGGCAGATATTTATAAATGAAGTACTATCACTTACGCAAGTGAAACATGAAGGTGCTTCGAAATAAATATTATTGCCCGATGGTTTGAAGCCCAAAATTAAAACGAATGAAATTTTATTGACAAGCATAGTGATACCACTTCCAAATCCAGCATAGCAATTTTTTTCTATCCCCATTAGTCGAGGCAATAAAATAGTAAAAAGTCTAAAAGTTCTAAAACTAGTTGTGGTGGACGGATCGGAATGCGGTTTTCTGCATTTTCTTCCAAAAATTATTTGTAAAAAATGTGGCGACATGGAATTTCTGACAGATCGGAAATTGCATTTGCTGCAGCCAAAAATGCATTCAAAACATGCATTATTTGAGAGGCCTCTTGGAAGGTGTCAAAACTTGGTAAATAAGTATCAGAACTGGCCCAGATCGGGTACTCGGGAGTTTTCGAGGTCGCTGATCACGAATATGATGTTCAAATTGACCCTCCGAACACCTGGAGCTCAGGATCGCCGATGAACGTCATCTCCGTGGGACTCTCCCACAAATCACGCGGAAAAGAAGAGAAACTCGGCGCCCGGGGGTTTTTTGGGTCGCTAAATCCAAATCTGGCATCGGCGAACATCCCACGGGCACCTGGTGCGCCGGAACCTGGACGCGGATGTCATCTCCGAGAATTTTCCTGAGAAGAGTGTCAAAAACCACCCGAAAATCATAATAGGGGCGTTTTGTGGGGCGTTGAATACGAATTTCACGTCGATAACGACCCCCCGAACCCCTGGTGCACCTGAACCTCACCCGGAACATCTTCTCCGAGGGGTTTCCATACACGATCGAAAAAGACGAACCGAAAATCGTTATGGAGGGTTTTTTGGGTAGCTGAATCCAAATATGAAATCGGCGTACACCCCACGGGCACCTGGTGCCCCCGAACTCGGACGTGCACGTCATCTCCGAGAATTTGCCCACCAAGATCGCTAAAAACGACCCAAAAAATCATTACAGGCGCGCTTTTGGGCCGCTTAATTCAGACATCTCTTCTTTCCCGCGTGATTTGTGGGAGAGTCCCACGGAGATGACGTTCATCGGGGGTCAATTTGAACATCATATTCGTGATCAGAGATCTCGAAAACCTCCGAGTACCCGATCTGGGCCAGTTCTGACACTTACTTAGCAAGTTTTGACATTTTCCAAGAGGCCTCTCAAATAATGCATTTTTTTAATGCAGCAATTCAATGTCCGATTTGTCAGAAATTCCATGTCGTCACATTTTTTACAAATAATTTTTGGAAGAGAATGCAGAAAACCGCATTCCGATCCGTCCACCACAACTAGTTTTAGAACTTTTTTAGTTCATTGCTCCGACTATGAAACTTGCCCACCCTGTACGCAAGCCAAGTTTTACGTTAATATCGCAGCTTGAACGCGGTAACGGTCGCGTAAGACTTTAAATTTCACGTAGCGTGAGAGTATTAACAGCGTATATTTATTAAGCAATCAATTTTTAAGATTATAATCTACTTACACCTTCAGCGTACCCCGTGTAAGGGCGCCGGAGCGTGGAAATTTTAATTTTAAAATGACACGGGTAAAAGCCCGTAGAGCGGGTCGACGCAGATAAGTTACTTTCAATTTTTCCGATCCCAATTATCTATTATGAAGAGTGGCGTCGGAAAAATGAGGTGAAAAACTGCCGGGAGAAATATGGGCGAGAGGGCGAGTGCTCCGAGTTGGTTCCGGAGACTAGCCTGCATTTCATTTTGAATTATGAACAGTAGAAATAGCAGGAGAGATATTTCATGATAGTGGAGAGTCCCGGGACTACTAAGCTAGAAAATCCTGCACTCCCGAAAAGTCACTGTGCACACAGAGTGATCTGGAATGTGGAATTGTGGGGAGGGTAGCTGAAAAAGTTACAATACTTAGATACTATTGGGCCCCTTGTGCTTCCTTTCATTGGCAAATCTCACTTAAGCCGTTAACTAACTTATTAGAGAGGAAAGGATGATGGTGTTGCTCCAGGACATTTTTACTCTTTCTGACTGAGATAGAAAATCCTGCAATCCAGAAAAGTCACTTCATTTTGAATTATGAACAGTCAAGTTCATAATCAGTCAAGTCAATGTGCATACAGGATGGGTGATATGGAATTGTGGGGAGGATTGTTGAAAAAGTTACAATACTTAGTGGACCCCTTGTACTTCGTTCCATTGGGAAATCAACTCTCTCTCTCTTTGACTAGACGGAAGGAAAGGAAGGAAGGTAGAAAATCCTACAACCCAAAAGGTCAATATGCATATATGGTGATTAGGAATCTGGAGTAGTGGAGACTGCAGTTTAAAGAGTTGTTTAGATCCCATTGGGTCTTTTACCCCTTATACTTAGAAGATCAAATCACATCGGACGTTAATCAACCTGTTAGAGAGAAAAAGATGATGCGTTGCTCAAGAGGCCATCATTTTCGCAACACTGACTCTCTTGTTGACGAGTCGGTAGAACACTCAAAAAGTGCACGAAATACTCCTCTCGAGTTGTTTCACACTTCTTCATATAACAAAGGTGCTTCCTTAACTAATAATGTCAAGTTTAAATACCTGTCACCAGTCGAAGATTCGTCCTAGACTTACCCAAGTCCTTTTTAGCTATGTCCTTGCACGGGTTCTCCAGGTACTCTTAAGTGAATTGAGAGCTATTTGTTGATTATTTTAACAACGGAGCACACCAGGTCGACTGCTCGTGCCTCTCAACTCAGCATACAGATACGCCGTTGGCAACTGAATCTACCAGTGCCTGATGGCATTGCCATGCTAATCCTGTCATCATCTTACGATTACGCAAGATCAGAAGTGAGTAACATCTATTTCGGGAAACTAGTGAGAGTCAAAAATACTGATCAAGCGAAATATTGGATTACGGAATTCTCTCTTTTCCTTTCCCACATATTTTGTTCGCCTTGGGTCTCATATTTTGTCCCTCACTCAAATATAAAATTAATTTTCATTCAATCAGGATAAGGTCCACTTAATTTTGTAATTAATATCAAACCACAAATTTTTCATAAATCTTTTGTTATTTTGTTTCTTTTGTAATTTTAGAAAATGAGAATGAAATGTACATATCACAAAATGTCTTCACTAAAAATAATCTATTAAGCAAAAATCAGTTTGGGTTCCCAAATATTAGTACAGAAGATGCTGATATTGAATTTGTCTCTAATATAATAAGTCATCAAAGTGAAAATAATAAATGTATTTCGGTTTTTTTAGACCTTTCCAAGGCATCTGATACGTTGAATCATAATATTCTGTTTCAAAGATTGAAAGAAATAGGTGTGCGTGGTTTAGTAGGTACTTCAGATTTTTAAGAATTTTTATTGTATTTTTATGTCAGGTACAAACAGTTAAAATAAATCAATTTTTAGTTATCCAATAAGCGGGTCTATATTAGTTCCCCAAGGTACCGTATTAGGCCCTATTTTATTTTTAATTTACTTAAATAAACTCGGTATTTTAAATGTTACTGGAAAAGTAATGTGTTACGCTGACGACATTGTTATAAATTTATAGACATTGCTTAGGACGAAGATTTTAAGAAATCTGTAATTTCTAATTGTTTGCAAGAAAGTCTTTTAAGTCTAAATACAGATAAAACAACATTTTAACTCTATTACTGATGTCGATCAACCTTTAAGAAATGACATAATCATTTGTATAAATTGTCAAGATGCTCATAAATGTAACTGTCCCCTTATATTTAGATCTAACTCAATAAAATATTTTGGAGAGCAGTTGATAAACACTTGGAACGAACACATAGATTATATATCAACAAAGATTGGAATGGACATAAATTATACATTTTAAGACATTTTAAGCAGAAAACTTGAACTGATATGGTATAGTTCACTAATTATTTCTGTAATAAGATACTGTATCACCATGTTTGGGGTGGCACTAACAAATCAGTGCATTTTTAACGAATTTTTCAAGAGCACCTTTTTGTCTAAAATGATATTTAACATAATGTAACAAGACTTAGAATGAGAAAAATCTAATTTAAAAAAAATTAGAGAATAAAAAGTCAGAGAAGAGAGCCCTCTACTTTATAAAAAAAAAAATAATAACTCCAGCGTCATATGTCTTTTTGAAACGTCCTATATTATTCGATCGTTTTAACCTATTTACAGTATTCACTGAACTGAACTGATTTTTATTTTTTTCGATTTATATCAATGTCCTGCAACGTGGAGACTTGGACTTGCCCGATATACATAACTAATAATATACATGGAAGTTAAATTGTGTGGAAGATTATGTGTGTGTTGGAGGATAGCTCCAGAAGGACAGTTTTATATAAGGAGACCGAAATACATCAAATTCAATCGTGACTGATGCTCCTATAGGGACCATAAAGAATATTGGATTGATAGGAAATAGCACATTCCACAGATTTTGTTCTAAACTTGTTTTCTAGTAGATTTTGCAGAAATAAGATTATAGGAAAAACATTGGAGTAAACATAAAAATAGAAAAAAATAATAAGTGCTTAGCTTCGGAGGTTCGATAAATATACAGCGCTACTGCATAAATGTTTAATAAATGGAATTAAATTCAACGTCTAAAAGAAAAACAAGCTTTTCTACAAAATATGGTCCACTTTGTAACGTAATAAATTTTAAAAGGGGGTCGTAAATTATAAATAAACCTTCCGAAATTGGAAAGGCCTATAAATATTTTAGAAAACCAGTGCCAAGAGCAGCACGTATATACATTTCCTTCACTTTTACCTTCGCAAGTTCATTAAAAAAATATAGTCCGTACATTTCTTTTCAGTATATCAATTTTTATATGAGCAAGACCAGAAAAAGTACAGAAAGTAAGGAAAATACTAAATAAAGTAACTTTTAAACCTTTAGCAAACAGCCACAGTCCTCAGCATTGCCATCAGACATATACAGGTTTTGAGCTTATCAGCTATAAGTTTTTAAGGTGTAATTCAATACTGATCGGGCATTACCCTGCAGTTCCTTTCTTACAAATATCGTAATCGCCGATAACGATACGGACGAGATCTTCATAGCAGCCACATAGTATAGTGGATCGCTTTCTGCTTTTGGCTGCATCTAGGCCCAGCATTGAGCAGTCAATGACCACTTGACGTAGTCACTTACATCTCGCGAACTCATGAATTTCTGTCGGTAATAACAGAACTCGAACAGCCAGTGTTATTTGTTGGTAGCATACTGACGAGAACTAATAAGCTAGAAACCGGTATATGTCTGGTGGCACCGCTGACGATTAGCATGGCTGTTTGCGATGGATTTTCAGGTGTTGTGTCCTGAAATTCAGCTCTTGCAATTTAGACATTGTTTGTACAAATTTATGCCAACAATGAAAAATATCTTCGACAGAAGAATGTTGAAATCAATCCAACAAAGTGTACATCCGTATACTAGCAATACTAATTTTAATACATTTAAATGTAGATAAGTTATTATTTGTCGAATAACACTACTACAGACTGTTCTGTTACTCAAATGAAAACAGCAAAACAAACACAACATAATCTAAAACAAAAATACAATAACGTAATATCTTTATCACTGAACTTGACAATTTGAACATATCTAAAACCGAAATGAAAAAGCAAAAGCAACTGTAATATTTATTAAAAAACAGATATCATGGTTTATAAAGAGGAAAAAAGAGCATGATATCCGACTATTTATAAATCGAATAAAAAAATATAAAAAAACTTAAAAATTAAGTAAATCAGAAAATTCTTTACATTTTAGTTACTTGAAAAAATCTATTTTCACAAGGGTTAAATTTAAAGTAAAAATTCTTCAATGCGAAGAAGACCACAGGTGTGGACTTTTGCCATCTTCTATAATTTTTAATTAAATATTTTTAATATTCAAATGTCATAATCGAACTATGGTGATCTATATTATTTTACATCATTTGCGATCAGCAATCTAGGTTTTTAATATTCTGCCGAATTAACGCATGCCGTTTGTTTATTGCTCAACTAAAACTCGATCCCCTACATCTTTGCAGCTTTTATACATATAAAGGCCTTTTAGGCCCAGAGCTTCCACTCCGTTCTGTTTCTCCCCTTTCTTTTCCAATCCATCACATTTTTCTGCCTTAGATTTATTGTAACTGTCTCTCTCCATCGCTTCCTCGGTCTCCCTCTTTTCTTCTTATAGTTAAGTTTACTCCCTACAATTTTTTTAACTATCCTTTCATCTTCCATTCGTTCTAGATGCCCGAGTCACTACACTCTTCTAGCTTTTACAACTTCATCTATCTTTGGTGCCTAGTACATTGCATATATTTCCTCATTATTTCTCCTTACACAGTCTCTTTCCGCCTCATTTTCCCCTAGAATTCTTCTTAAGGCCTTTCTTTCCCACCTTAATAGGTTTCATGACTTCTTACTGAGGATCCAGGTTTCACTGCCATACAGCGTTGTCGGCCTGAAAATTGTTTCGTGCATTCTATATTTTACTCCTCTGATTTTTTGATTTTAAGTGGTTGACTGCCGAACATCTGTTTGTTTTTGTTATTATCCTGTTAATTTCTTGCTTCTCATCATAGTTAGATGTTATCAGCGCCTTCAAATAAACATATTCTTGAAGCTCTTCAAACTTCATCTCTCCGTGCTGTGTTCTCAATATTAAATTGGAATTCTCCTATTCTCAGCTCACTTTTCTCTTGATTTATCAGCAATCCCACTCTACATGCCTTCTCCACAAGTTTTCCCGTCACTTTTTCTAGTTTCTTACTATCTCTTGCGATTATGGCCACAACATTTACATAACTTACTACCTGGTGACTTTTAAACAATATGTGTCCTCTGTTCAACTGACTATCTCTTATGACCTTTTTAGTACCAAACAGAACAAGCGTTGTTAAACTAGGTTAATATAAGTTGAATCAAGTAGGTACTGTCATATTTAATTCATTGACAGGATGTCACTTTTTGTCATTGTCGATATTTAACTTCAAATAATTTTAATTTTTTAATAATTTTTACAGTTAGATATTTGATTCAACTTAAAGGAGACCACCTGAAGAAGTAATCCTAAAAATGCAGAAATAGGTCAGATCTCATCTATTGTGGTTGAATTTGTCGTGTTCCCACTGCCAAAAAGTGAAGTTAGATATTTATAGAGTGTTTCATTAGAAGGTTAGTAAATTATTTTCTTTAGATAATTATTGAATAGAGCTTTGTCTGTGGAATTGTTCATTAGCATACCTAAATGTTTGGTATCAGAGAACATACATATGACTTCATTGATAGGAATTGTAGGAGATTTGATTTATATTAACTTAAAATACCTTTCTAAAACAGTAAAAAACATAAGATTTACTTTATCACAATAGGTTTAAGACCAAAACAAAGCTGAAGTGTCAAACTTTTTCAACAGCATTGATCAAGTCTATTGTAAGAACGAAGGACTTGTACAAATATTCTTCCATACATACTCGTAAAGTTGATTGCCTGCTTTCTCATTTATTATGTATAAATAAATGGGATAAGTGCATGTAAATATAAACCGAGGTTTCGCACGAGTGACATAATTTTATTACGAAAAAATACCGCCCGTATGTCTCCTTTACAGCGTGTCACGTACGAGATTCTTGTCAGACGAGCACCAGGATAGGTACATTCTGGGTCATTTTACGAGTTAAGTGAGTAGGATGCCGCGAAAGCTTTTCCGCCACCGCTTTAAAGAGGTCTGCCGGGGCTTCCACAATACAAAAGGAGGCGTTTTAACGTTACTAGGATCTTACTTAATGCTTTTACACCCGACGAAGAGACTATAAACTGTTCGGGGATGGCGTGCGCGATATGCAAATTCCCCGATCTTATTTTCCTTCGATCCGCGACTAGCGTGGGAAGACGACGGCGGTTCGTTTTTTTTTTACCCGCGGCTGCTTCCGGAAAAATCGGTTGCGGGTAATGGGAGATTCACATCTAACGATATTGAAGTAATGCTATATAACCTTGCGGCCTGGATTTGAGGGATTGGAACTTGGAAATTGAAAGTTAAGGACTGAAAATATTTCTGCTTTGAATTAAATGTTACCATGTGCTAAAAAACCTTTAAATTGTGGAAATATCTATTACACATAATGTTTCACAACTTACTTCACAATTTTTTGTAATTTTTTCATGCAGTGTTTATTGCACTACATGAGACAGCAGTGCATAATGGGAAAGTTGCATAATGTTTTATATTGGCTTGATATGTATTCCAGGGTAATCTTTCAAAACAGGCGTTTGTTTCTTGTGTTTCTGTTGCATTTTTGGGTCATAGATAGTGTAATACTGTGTAGGTAATGCCAGAATTATTAATGGTGATGTGGTGAACTTACGGTACGATTAAAAGTTTGCCATATTCCCGCCGTAAATGATAAAAGTTCTACAGAAATATCGAAAAATAAAACATGTAGAACATTATTAACATGAAATATAAAATTCTTTGTTGTTTTGTTGTATACTTTATACTATTTAAATTCTCCTCGAACAAAATAATAACTTTTAAAAAGCGTTTGTAAGACACACATTATTTTGCTATTCTAATTCCAAATTTTTACAATTATTTTCATATATTTATCAACAAGACATGAACAATCTATATGCAGAACTATGTAAGTTTCTGTTATAACAAAATTTACATCTACTTAAATTTTAAAAAATACGTATTTTGAAAATTTTCTGTATCTAAAAATTTTTTGGTTAGGCCGCTTTCTGCCGTTATATATTCGTTTTACTTCGGTACCTTTGAATATTTGCAGGTGGCAGGAGATAACATTTCTGTTATACAGTATGCGCCAAAAGTATGGAATAAGTTCAATAAAAACGAAACAATTATTTTTTGGGAAAAATCCTCGAACAGGTCGATTTTTAATTTAAAAAATACATATTTTAGCGTAAAATGCGATTTTCAAATGTCATTTGTTTTCGAGTAATGACGTCATCGATTTTTTTTAAATGGCAACACCATATTTTTTTCCTTGAATCTGAAAGATCGTTTAATTCTCTATCAGACAGTAATAAAATTTTGCCCTCTCACATAGGAAAGTTTTCGTGTAAATGACGATTGAATGTTAGAAAACGTAAATTTTATCCATAAAAAAGTAACAATTCTGAGGTATGTAAAATAAAATACAATTGATTAAATTTTATACTTAAATTAAATGTTCGAATTGCCATCCACCAACTTGTTGACAATGCGTAAGTCTGTGAAGAAATTCTTCTTGCACATTATGAATGATTTCTGGGGTAACTCTGCGTATTTCGTCCCGAATGCGATTTTGAAGTTCTTTTAAATTACGTGGTTTATTAATGTACACTTTTGACTTCAAGTATCCCCATAAAAAATAGTCAAGAGGTGTAAGATCTGGCGATCTTGCAGACCATTCTATCGGTCCGCGCCTGCCGATCCACCTCCCAGGAAAACAGTTGTCCAAAAAATCTCGTACAGGGCACGCATAGTGCGGAGGTGCACCGTCTTGCTGAAACCATATGGTATCGTCAGGAATGTCAGAGTCATTATCGTTAGGAAAAATTACTGCAAGAGCTCGAACAAGATCATTTTCTAGAAACTCTAAATATCTTTGTCCTGTAAGGGTTCCTTCAAAGAAGAAAGGCCCTACTATTCTGTCCTCAACTATTCCAGCCCAATGAGGATTTTCCCGACTCCAACATCTGCTGCAAGTTTGACGGTTTACTGTACCATTCAGACAAAATGTGGCCTCATCTGAAAAAAGTATTTGCCGGTGTAAATTTCTATTTCCTTGACATAAATCCATTAGAATTTCGCAAAAGTGTAAGCGGCGATCGGGATCATCTTCATTGAGTTCCTGCACAAGTTGAATTTTGTAGGAATTATATTTTTCCTTCCTCAAGATACGTAGCACTGTGCTCTGACTAGTGTCATTGTTTAATGCAACCAATCGTGAAGAATTATGAGGATTATCCACCATACTTATCAAAACGTTCTGTTTCTGACTTTCATTAATGCTTGGACGTCCAGGTTTTGGAATATTTACAACATTGCCAGTTTCTCTAAATTTAGACTCTACCTTACTGACTGTTGATTGGCTGATAGAGCGATCTGGATATTTTTCATTAAATAAATCGCAAACTTCCTGCTGAGTTCTAGTCATATTCCCGCATCCGATAAGAATTCAAATTTCATTTCTTTGAGTAACAGTGCCATAATACTTTAAATTGAATAATAATTTCTATGTCGCTTACAATACTTATTAGAAAGTCGGTGTGACAATGATACTTTGCAAAGATTTTCACCTACGTGATCCATAAAAGAACTATGGAATTCGAAAAACTAAACTTGATAACGTTTTTGCTTTATTTTAATTGATTTACGTTTTCTAACATTCAATCGTCATTTACTCGAAAACTTTCCTATGTAAGAGGGCAAAATTTTAGTACTGTCTGATAGAGAATTAAACGATCTTTCAGAATCAAGGAAAAACATATGGTTGCCATTTAAAAAAAATCGATGACGTCATTACTCGAAAACAAGTGACATTTGAAAATCGCATTTTACGCTAAAATATGTATTTTTTAAATTAAAAATCGACCTGTTCAAGGATTTTTCCCAAAAAATAATTGTTTCGTTTTTATTGAATTTATTCCATACTTTTGGCGCATACTGTATATTATTAATTTCTTAAATACTTAACTTTTTCCTTTCTTTACAATATAGATCCACTCGTAAAAATTACAGAAACAATATGTTGGGTACGTCCACATAGATGGTTTTACTTGAAGTATTTATAAAATGATTCCATCTGAATTCACATTAAACTACTTATTTTAATTCGACAAATGAACTGGGTGTCAGCCTATGTGACTTAGCCAAATTTAAATATGTTCATAATATTGGACATCATAAATAAACGGTTGTATTTTTGATGAGATAGTAGGCTGCTCCTCGACTAAATATTAAAAAGCTTCTACACATTCAAGTCAGTTTACTGATGCTCTGCAAATTCTCGTCAAAGTATCGAAAACCCAGTGTCATGAAGACGTTGAAAAGCTCGCATAAAAGTTTGCGGACTTGGAAAATTTTGTCTATGAGGGAAAATACCTCTGGTATTATCCTGCAGCAGCATTCACATTTCGTAAACATTTTCTGTATAAAACCATCATTTCCATTACGAACCGTTCGATGTTATAATGAAATATTATACGTAATATCGCGGCCGCAATAAAAATCCTTAAATGAGAAAACAGTTTTACACACTGGCATTTTTAATAAGTTTTATACAAAATGAGTTAAATGTGTTAAAAGTACATAATTTTATGTAAATTTAACACACGTCTATACTATATATCTCTACTCTTGACAGGCTAAGCACAACTACACAATTGCAGTATGTCAGCTGTTGCCAGTACACATCATTACGCCATGTTGATCGAGTCGCGTTGTTGTGTTCAGTCAACTCTCGTTCGCGGTATTTAAAATGAAAACCATTTAAATTGAGATGGTGCGTGTGAAGTTAGCCCCCCAATGTTCGATTTTTGTTAAAATTTTTATAGTGCTGGATTGTATGTGAATAGTTCTATGACGTGAATTTTTTTTAACTATGGGGGGCCAACTTCACCCCATTTATGAGTTCTGTCATATTTGTTGGTCGTTTTGGGATGTACTTCAATAGTTCTACAGTTCTATGTAATTTTTAGCAATAGTTCTGTACCATAACAGGTTTAAATATCAACATGTAGATATTAAGCAAAATGATTTCCAAAATACGTGCTCTTGTGAAAATAGCGGCGATTTTGCATTGTATTCCAATAATCCCACTATTCAATGCAAATCGCATCGATCTAGGTGCTTTAATTTCAGAAATATTGAATTTAATTAATATAAGAATCTGTAACTTCTTCTTCTTAACTTAAAAATTTTTAAAAAAGGAGTTCTGGCGAAAATAAGAGCAACTCTGCATTGTGCACCAATAGTTCTACTATTCCATGCAAACCGCATCGATCTAGGTGCTCTAGTTCCGGAGTTATCGAATTTAATTAATATAAAGATTTTTTTAAAAAATTTAAAAAGGGAGTTCTGGCGAAAATAAGAGCAGCTCTGCATTGTGCATCAATAGTTTTATTATTCTATGCAAACCGCATCGATCTAGGTGCTCTAGTTCCAGAGTTATCGAATTTAATTAATATAAGGATTTTTCAAAGATTTTTAAAAAGGGAGTTCTGGCGAAAATAAGAGCAGCTCTGCATTGTGCAGCAATAGTTCTACTACTCCATGCAAACCGCATCGATCTAGGTGCTCTAGTTCCGGAGTTATCGAATTTAATTAATATAATGATTTTTTTTTTAATTTGAAAAAGGGAGTTCTGGCGACAATATGAACAGCTCTGCATTGTGCAGCAATAGTTCTACTATTACATGTAAACCGCATGGATCTAGGTGCTCTAGTTCCAGAGTTATCGAATTTAACTAATATAAAGATTTTTAAAAAGAATTTAAAAAGGGAGATCTGGCGAAAATAAGAGCAGCTCTGCATTGTACACCAATAGTTCTACTATTCTATGCAAACCGCATCGATCTAGGTGCTCTAGTTCCGGAGTTATCGAATTTAATTAATATAATGATTTTTTTTTAATTTGAAAAAGGGAGTTCTGGCGAAAATATGAACTGTTTTGCATTGTGCAGCAATAGTTCTACTATTACATGTAAACCGCATGGATCTAGGTGCTCCAGTTCCAGAGTTATCGAGTTTAACTAATATAAAGATTTTTAAAAAGAATTTAAAAAGGGAGATCTGGCGAAAATAAGAGCAGCTCTGCATTGTACACCAATAGTTCTACTATTCTATACAAACCGCATCGATCTAGGTGCTCTAGTTTCGGAGTTATCGAATTTAATTAATATAATGATTTTTTTTTTCATTTGAAAATGGGAGTTCTGGCGACAATATGAACAGCTCTGCGTTGTGCAGCAATAGTTCTACTATTACATGTAAACCGCATGGATCTAGGTGCTCTAGTTCCAGAGTTATCGAATTTAACTATAATAAAGATTTTTAAAAAGAATTTAAAAAGGGAGATCTGGCGAAAATAAGAGCAGCTCTGCATTGTACACCAATAGTTCTACTATTATATGCAAACCGCATCGATCTAGGTGCTCTAGTTCCGGAGTTATTCAGAACTATTCATATACAATCCAGCACTACAAAAATTTTAACAAAAATCGAACATTGGGAGGCTAACTTGACACGCACATTGAGATGTAATTAAAGAAAATGGTAAGTATATACCTAACTATAATAAATATTGCTGACACACTAGAAATTTGATTTTACGGCGAGAAATTCGGCGACCTTAACAAAGGAGCATCAAATGTTGCGCTTGTAGAATCTATATGGCAATGGTATAGTACATTTTTCGCTTCCAGGATTATTCGTACTACAAAAAAACTGTTTTTTTAATGTATACCAACAATCCCACGCAGCTCCCATATTCGGAAATCTGTTATAATGAAATATTATACCTAATATCGCGGCCACAATAAAAATCCGGAATTTATTCGGAGAAGGGCGACTTCCCCAAAGCGGCAAAAACTTCATAAATATTCCCCGGGAAATTCTCATTCGTGCCCCGGGCGCAGGTCAACGCTACCGGCACCGACTTGTTAATTTACAACCCGAAATTAAGTTCCTTGATACAAAAACCGCCCCACGGTCTAAACAATTTTCCTGGCCGAACGTGGAAATTAATTTTTTATCGATCACTTTCGGCCTTTACATGTGTAAACACAATGGGTTGCACGTTCCGGTATCCAGTTATTCCCAACTATGAAAGGCCGAATCGAATCGGAACTTTGGTGAAAAAGTTAAAAGCGGCGGTTTCACGTGCCGACCGATGGTAAAAAAATCACGTATGCGGCATATTTGCCCCGCTGAAAATTTATTGTCTGGAAATAATAAAATCGATAGAAAATCTCATAAAAAGAACCACATGTTATGTTATGACCACAGTAAATTCCATCTCATCACAAAATTTTGTATGGTTACAGATGGACAGAGTATATAGGGTGAGTCTTTAATAATGGTAGATGGCAGAACATTAACGTCAAAATAAAGCAATTGAGCCTAACATGCCTTATTCAATTGCTCCTTTTCATTCTATGGGCGGTAAACGTATGGACCAATTGCTTTGAACATTTGTAGTCTTATGTTTTTGAGGTGCCATCTATATCTTTTCTATTTAGAATTGAAGGTAGTTCAATAGTTTCATATTAAAAAAATCAAAAGTGTAAAATACAAAAAGGTACACATATTTTTACATCGGCAGTACAGTACAGTGCTTTCGAAAAGTAACTATAAAATTCATTATTTTTGAGAAATTTTCGAAAAAATCCCCTGACACGTCGATTTTGTTTTTAAAAAAGGCACTTTTTGACATACGACCCACATTTGTGACGTCATCGCTGTTCGAGTATTGACGGCATCGACAATTTTTTTAAATAGCAACCCCCAATTTTGACCATGCCATTTGAAAGAGCGTGTCAAGTAACGTTCAGATAAATGTTAGTGCAATGGCACTGCAGTTGTACTGTTGTATTGTAAGTATATGGTGTTAAATATTATTTACTCTGTTTACATAAAATTACTGTAGACTTAAGAAGTTGGGGAATTTTTCCGCTGTAAGTTGGCGACATGCAAAAACTCCAGATTCTTGACCTTCAGAGAGGTTATGTTTGTGTTTTGTCAACTACGTCCCTATCTACGGAAATTGTTGGTTTTTATCATTTGCCGAATAGTAATTAAAAAGCCTACCCTAGATAAAATATAAGCCTACAATCTGCAGGAATAGATGGTCTATTTGAATGTTTGATTAAATCACAGTATACTAGTATACTGTGGGTTAAATGAGGCCCCACTAATTTCAGCAAGTCATCAAACACTGCCACTATCATTCGGGTGAAATGAAAAAATAATCGGCGTTCTCATTTAGCATTTCTTTATATAAATCATATAAATCACCTTGCATGTGCTATCTGCGGTTAATAGGTCACACCCACCATCTCCGAGTTCTTCTTTTCATTTTTTTTTTGCATGTATAGTTTTTATACATATTGACGTCGCTGCGAATAAGAGCAGCAAAAATAACTGTTTCTAAACCAAACAGTCCTCTTCATCCATTTTTTTAGAAACAAATCAATTCTAAACTAAATATCTAAATTAGAATCTAATTTAAAAACTTAACCTGCAAAAATGTGAATCTTCTGTTTACTGTCAAAAAAGCAGTTTTCTGATTGGTCCTTGTATGATTGTTGGAAAAGGATTGGTAAAAGCTAAAATGCTTTTAGCTTCTGCCATACAACTGCAGTACAAAGACGTTACTGTTAAGTTTATCTGAACGTTACAAAAGTGACCCGTATTTCTCGCCGTTTTACTTCAGTATCTTTGAATATTTGCAGGTGGGATGAGTTAACATTCCTATTATTTGCTAAACCCTAGATTATTCAGTTATTAAATGTCTAAAATTATTTGAATTTTGTAGAAAAGACTATTTCAAGAATACGGCGCCCTTTTTAATAACTTTTCTGCAGTACCAATGCAACCGCACTAATCTTATGTGAATGAAGCTTTATTCTACTTACATACATCATGAAAAATTATGGTGTTACATAACAAAAATTTCAAGAAAATAATGTTTAAAAATTTTAAAATTTAATTTTCACAATACTGACAATGATAATGATTATGTAAAAAATCGACTAAATTAAATGATCAAATTGTGCACCGTTGGCTGCCTGACAGTAGCCAAGACGATTAATAACTTCTTTTTGGACATTACCAGTAACTTCAGGAGGTATACGATGTATCTCGTGACGAATTCTTGCTTTTAATTCTTCTAAGTTAACCGGTCTAGTAACGCATACTTTGCTTTTTAAGTATCCCCACAAGAAATAATCTAGGGGTGACAAATCAGGCGATCTGGCCGGTCACTCAATTGGCCCCCTTCTCCCTATCCAACGATTCGGGAACAGCTCGTCTAAATAAGCACAGACAGGTGTTGCATAATGGGGAGGTGCACAGTATTGTGAAAATTAAATTTTAAAATCCTCAAATATTATTTTCTGAATTTTTGTTATGTAACACCATAATTTTAGAATGATACGCTCTTTCAAATGGCAAGGTCAAAATTGAGGGTTGCTATTTAAAAAAATTGTCGATGACAACGATGACGTCACAAATATGGGTCGTATGTCAAAAAGTGCCTTTTTTAAAACAAAATCGACGTGCCAGGAGATGTCTTTCTCTTCTCAAATAATGAGTTTATTCGTTACTATTCGAAAGCACTGTATAATTAGCGACTCTTAGTCGTGACCTCAACATTGTTTGCATATTCGCAATTGGTACCATACAAATTTTCAAATCAATCAGTTCATATATAGCAAAAAATCAAAAACATTATTTCAACATTAACATCATGTAGGATGAAAAGGAGCAGCAATTCGCAGCAATCCCTGTATTTTGACGTTAACAATCTGGTCTTAAGCTATGCACCATTATTAATGACTCACCCTGTATAGGTAAGTAGGGTTAAATCATCACATTATACCCTTTATATGATAAAACAACGAAGTAATTTTCTCGACAAGCCTTCAACTAAGAGGTGCACAAAGAGAGGAAGATAAATCCTCGATCCACCTATAAATAATTGATATCTACCATCACATGCGGGAAATCCAACAATCAGCATTGACAATTATCGAGTCACTCCGCCGTAATGGCGTTAGACCTGTTGTACGTCGACATGTCTGTATAATTTAACGTAAAAAGCAATTATCGCTCCCTCGACATCAACAACTCTAGGGAGAATGGGGGGTGATTTCAGAGAGTCATGTTTGCTGTTTATTAAAACCCGCCACAATCGCAGGGCATTAAGAGTCGTGCCAGGTTTTGATTGACACCGAACAATAAAATTAAGGAAAAAATGTACGTTTTCAACACGTTCTTGATACCTCTGTCAATAAATTAATTCGCTAAATCATAAATCATGGGCCGACTATATCTCGCTGATAGCTTATTACAATTCCAAAATGAAAGGAAAATATCCAAGTAATCAATCATACCGCTGAGTAAACAGTGCTATACATTGTAGGCACTTTTTCCGTCATCACATATTGGGATGAAGTACAAGCCCTGGAAGTCAATTGTTGGATACACATGATAATACAGGGGGAACAACATTCAACATTTAAGCATATAGACCACAGACCATCTAGACTGTACCTATGCTATTCAATACAACTATACCAATGAAGCATCGACAGGGGAGCGGTGGAGTGTGTGCGAAAGTTTGGCTCCGCCTGTTTTGACAGAGTCTGATTCAGTAAAATGCATATTATTATAATATTTGATAAAATTTTAAAAAAGTTAATAATTTTTATTTAAAAGTAATGTGGAATAGGAAGGAATATATTTTTAATAAACTAACATAAAATATTTCATTATTTTGAGAAGTTTTGTGAAATATTTTTAAATCAGGGTTTAAAATAAAATTCTAGTTATATTAAAATCTTTATCGCCCTTTAAATAGTGTTACTTTATTTAATGCTTGTTGCTTTGTGCCTTTTAAGGAATTGATTATTTTTGTTTTATGATTTATTCTTACAACTACATATTTTTCAGAAATTGCTCTAATAAGTTCTAATCACTGTGTAATTATGGGGAAGTGCATTGTTGACAATTGTAATAGCCGATCAGATCGGAATAGTGATGAAATTTAATTTTTTAGGTAAGTAATGAACAGAAATAATGGAGCACGTTTTATGGCATTAAAAGGCCCTGCGCAGAAGTTGTACTGACATTTCCAGTATCGGCCCTGTTTTTAAGTGCCCATATGTTTAACAATTATTGTTAGCGAGGTAACAAGTATTTAATGGTTTATTAAATAATACCATGCGGAACATTTTGGTGATGCGTGTACTGGCATATTGGAAACTACAAGCGATACGGAAATGAGCAGTTGGGGGGAAAAAAATAATGATGCTTGCAACTAGATCTAGGTTTTTGAGTTATTTTGAAAAAAGTTAATATGGCGTTATTCGTAACTTTTTTATTTAGAGGACTTTTCAAAATCTGAAAACACTTTTCCGCAGCAAATTCTTTCGAAGAATTTCACTGTATATTTAGATTTTCAATGCGACGTTTCGGTTGCAAGAAAATTCAAATTCAAAATGGCGCCCATACCAAAAAATGTTGATGACGGTTTCGCGCAACCGTAACTGTTCAAAATTCTAATATTGTAAATTTCTTAATTAGATTCTTAATTTATTATTATTTAGCAAATATAAATTATAATTAAATAGAAATAGCAAATAATAATATCTCTACCCCTCATTCTAATCACAGGGATTAGCCCAGAAGTCGGAGACTTGTGCGGGAGAGGGGGCGGCATATTATTATTAAGCAGGCCGCATTTGCGCCCAGGAACGACTTACGTTGGTAGGCCCTAACCACTATTCAGTGCAGGAATGAGGGAAACCTGGAAAACCTCATTAATTAGGGGGGTAGTCAAATATCAACCGGTATCAATCTCTCACATTGACCCAAGCCAACATTCTTCCACCCTACCGTACCCGCAGAGAGGGCGCCAAACCTCTCCACGAATATAGCTTATATACGGTCTACCGGCAGCTGGGCTCGAACCAACACCGATCAGTCACCTCGATTCAAGTACTGACGCCTTAAACCGCGCGACCACTGACCGAAATATAAATTATAATTAAATTAAATATAAATTAAATACGTTATTGGAGGTGCCATTAAAGGAAGTGCAACCCCATTGACTTCCGAGAATGTTTAAGTATTAATTTAAACAGCGTTTCCTTCGATTTAAAAAATTGAAATATTAATATTTTAAAAACCAATTGTACTTCTCACATTCATTTACAAATTTAAGAATGTTGAATATTTGAAATATTTGTTAGTAATATTTCATTTCAGGTTGCAAGGTACTCTCAGATCAATAATTAAAAAGGTGACGTTTAGACTTCACGTTTCTCGAATAGTTGATTTTGTCATGGTAACTTTAAAATACGCGCGTTTTTAATAGATGGATTTAAAAACGTTGAAGCGTGCTTTAAATAAGCACTAATAAAGAAAACATTTTTTTAACTATTCGTTATTATTTGTCCTCAGCTATAATTTCCCAAGTTTATGGGTATAGGTTAAGAATCACCATCAGTTCTGTTTTTATTTTCAGTGTGAAATTTTTGCGTGTATAGGTTTGGAGTGGAAGCTTAATTCATTAGTTTATTATATATTTGTTTTCCAAAATTTATATACCTAATACATTCAAATTATATTTATTATTTTTTCAGCTCCAGTTTACGCTGCTGAAGAAAATAATGGAATACGCTCGCTTCGTCTAGCACAACGTGCTTCTGCCAGAAAGAGGACGACGACAATCAGAGCCGAATTTTTTAAAATTAGGATTTAATGTTCCTAATGCCGACAAAGTTTAATTTGCAATTTCGCGCCGCCTCGAATCGAATCCCGGTCCCTCCCGGAAAAGACAACAAACCGTCCAAACTCCAACATTTTTCGTTAACTTCCTCCCTAATTGATTACGAAATATCTGTCATAAAACTCGCGCTGGAGCTTTAGCAGCCGGTTGTTTCTTGACGACTAAACTCTTGTAAACAGCGTGGGGCTTATTTCGTTGTTTCTTTTCAGTTCCGGAGACCCGGCCCTAGCGGTCGTTCCGGGCAAGGCTTGATATAAATTATTATCCACACGTTACCGGCGCCCGGACAACTCCGGGACTATTAAATGGAGAGTTTATTGTGGACAAACTGGAGACTTATTACACGGAATATACCTACCTCAGAAAATAATAGCTACGGTCTGTTCTGAAATAATACGGACTAATAAATCAATCACAGACATAGTACTAGTGTTCCTAAATATTATAATAATCCTTACGTATTTTTAGTTTGAAGATGAAAGTTGAATAAAAAGTTTCTAACTTGCAAACACGGAATTCCAGGAAACAACTACTCTGGGGGCTAATGCATCGAATTACACCTCGAAAACCTATAGCAAACAGCTAGTCACTCGTCAGCAGCCCACCAGACATATACCGGTTTCGAGCTTATTAGCTATCATCAGTATGCCATAGGTGAGGTATCTGATCTGAATAATTCTAGTAGTTTTAGTCTGTCTAACCCGACAGGCCACCTATGGTATACTGATGAGAGCTAATGAGCACGATACCGGTATATGTCTGGTGAACTGATGACGAGTGACTCTAGCTGTTTGCTATAGGTATTCCATTAAGGTAAATAACTTTCCATGGTGTATATAGAATGCTTCGGCAGGGAGTAGCGAATGATCAATAGATGTAGTTTGTTCTACACCGCGTATTCATGATCTCCTTTGTCGAGTTACACAGACTAAAACAGGTAGGATTATTCGTCAAATACCTCATCTATGGCATACTGATCAGAACTAATAAGCTCTAAACAGGTATATATCTGGTGAGCCGCTGACAAGTGAGTTTAGCTGTTTGCTATATGTTTGTCAGGAGTAACTCAGTGCAGTTTGGGGCATTAGTCGGCATTGTTGGCTAGAATTCCGCGTTTCGATAGTTTCCAATGGTTTCTACTGCATGTAAAATACTCTGTGTCTGTGGCTTTCAGTCTAGCACGGAATAGTGAATGGCCGGTAGATGTAGCTTGTTATAACCGCGAGTTGCTAACTCCAAAATGTAGTACCTTTAGAACCTAGAATAATCTTTTCTATAAAATTCCCCAAAGATAAATTTAAATATGAGACCTACTTTAGAATTTATAAAGTTTACAATATGGGATGTTTTTCCTCAAAATTCCTAAGCAGAACAGATTGCCTACAAACATTCGTCCAGTAGCATTTCAGCTTTCTTGAGATAGGATGACGTCGTTGGTATTTAATTTGACTTTCGCCATCCAATCCAGTTAGTTATATTTGAATTTTCAGTCGTTATAATAATTTCTGTGTAGATATGTCTTGCTAGAGAGTACTGTTACAATATTATTATAACAGTTTAGAATATACAACAAATAATCTCAAACAAACAGTTTATTCTGTAACCTAAAATTAAGTAGTTAACTATGCCAAACGTTTTTGATTCTTTAGATTTCAGTTGAGATGCGTTTACCTTACAAATTATAACTTTATAATTTACTTCCAGCATGAACAAGTTATTCTTACTAGGGCAACACATATAGATACGACAATCAACATATTTTATACCTCTGAAAAATTCTATCGTTCATCGAGTACATATGCAACCGCACAATAGCATTACCTATACATACAAATATGTATGTCTAAAATTAGCAGATATAGGAAAATACCATATAATTTTACCCTCTAAGCCATAAAATACCATAAAAATTCTTAATTTTAATAGCACGCTTCTGCCAATTATATTTTTATCTATATCAAAATTTTGATGACGTAAAAAATACTTAAAAAAACTCTCTCATAACAAGTAGTGTATAGCACAATCTCAGTTACTGTTCAGTTAATTGTAGGTACCTACTTATCTGTACGTTTTCGTGTCTATATTTATCTTATTTGATTAAATAATTTAAAATTACATTGGTACTGCAATTGGTACTCTTTGGTTATTTGGAAAAATATTCTTTTCCATTGCACCTTAGCATCCATTGTATTCTGCTCTTTTCTCAATAGAGATTTGAGACTTTATGGAAAGTAATAGATTCGCCAGTTTCCGTTTTCCATTTTGGTTTTAAAAATAGCCACAGAATTATAACAGAACATAATTTGACATAAAAGCATGTATTCTCAATAGCTCATAAATAACAACCAAGACGTAAGGGTAATAAATACCAGAACTCTAAATTATAATCCCAGTAAGCTATTATTACGCCAAAACAATAATTCCAGTAACACAAAAACAATAACATGGAATACAAAGATACTTCTAAAATACAAATAAAAGACGAAATTTATTAACAAGCAATATTTGACATTTTCGATTCAAATACCAGTGACGTCACTCGTCAGTTTGTGGGCGGGTGGAGCGAAGGGAATCAGAAATGTGTAGGTAAGAGTTGCGTCATTTTCTCAGATTGCTACTGACTTAAATGTGTGAGTAATTAGGGGCTTGAGGTACTATAACTTTCAAACGTCAAACTTACCGGCGAATATTTGGTTTAGAAGTTTTACGTTACTTAAAGATCTGTGTTCCTCGACTGAGATAAAAGCCTTCTAAATTTCTTCCCAACTTTAAAACTAAGTTTCCTTTATGGCAATTTATTATGTTCTGGCAAAACGTACCGCAAGTTTTATATAAAAAAATATTACGATAAACTAAAACGAAGGAAGAGTATGGTTTATTAAAATAAAATGTAGTCCTCGAGGAATGGAACATTTCCAGGCGAGCTGCTCGCATTCCTGCACAAACGCGGTTACCTGACTTTTTTAATAAGCTATGAGTTTATTTATTTCTTGACCTGTAAGTATATTACAAAATATTTAAAATATATTTTATACAGGGTGTTTCGAAAAGTTGGTACAAAACTTAAAGGGGTAAAACTTTTTCTTTGCCAAAAAAAGTTGCCTACATTGATCTTCCGAGTATTGTTACTAAGGGGTCTTATCATGAAAATTGTAGATAATAATCATACCGTAAGGGTCTCTAACTATCATAAGTTTCATAAAAATCAGTTATATATAAGGGTAGTTTTCTAATTACTCTTAACATATATTTTTCCAAATATTTTTATTCCACTGAATTATCAAGGAAATAGTATTATCTAATATATAAAATTCTCGTGTTACAGTTGTTCCATACTCCTCGGAAACGGCTTGACCGATTTTTATGAAATTTTATATGTATATTCAGTAGGTCTGAGAATCGGTCGTAATCTATTTTTCATACCCCTAAGTGATAGGGGTGGTCCACCCCAAACAATTTTTTATTATTTTTTGGATAAAATTTTATATTTTTATTTTTTTATGATATGGCATTAAAAAATACATACAACCCTTAATTTTTATCCTTCAAGCCCCTATTTTTTAATAATCATTTTAGTAATTTAATCATTTTTAACCCTGGTCGATAACTGATCGATTATCACTAGATCAGTTATCCCCGCCAGGCATCTACCGGTGTCACTTTTCACTCAGTAAACAGCACGGAGTAGGGATGAGAACGAAGCCGATCTCCTGTCTCTCTCACACAATAAGCCTTCTCTCACTCCCTACACAGTTTTCGACCATTATTATTGTGTATGAATCGAGCGTAGTAGTGACGTTTACAATTATCATTTTACCTTCTAAGTGCAATTCTCAAGTAAATTTATTATTAATTTGCTGGGCCATAATTATTTATTTCCTATTTTATCAATAATTAATAAAATTATTAATTTTAAGTGTAGTTCTCATTATTAGATAATTAAGTGATCTACATAACCTCAAAAGTACGCAACACGTGTCACGAGCTCCCGCCAACAACGACTATTATTTTACTATATGGCTATTTTTTTGTACAGTGAACAATGCCAACAAGACGTACCACACACTTACAATAAGTTAGTTATTTTTTATTTAACTGCCAAAATATTCACTAGAAATAATTCATATGGCAAAACAACGTTTGCCGGGTGACCTAGTTTTTTTATAAATAAGATTAAGTACTTTAAAAAAAAGTTTAGGTGTAAAAATAGCAAAGGAAAGCAAGATGCTGAAATAAATAAAAATATTGAAAAAAAAAACAGTTAAATTATAGTATTCAATTAACAAGAAGTTTATAAATAGAAGAAAAATATCAGGAAAGACAAAAATGAGCATTTTTAAAACGGTATATAGACCAATTTTAACATACGGATGCTAATCTTGGGTGCTTGAGTCTTTGCTTCACACTCGGAATAAAGATTTGTTATGTTTTTTATGATTCAAGGTTTAACCTAAAATTCAAAAAAAAATTTAATTTTTTTTTACTCCTTTCTTATGTTAAAATAGTAACTTTGTACAAAATTTTTATTGTTCTGAACCATTCATTAAATTGTGAGTCGTCTATTTTTACTGTTTGTTGTTAGTTGTGCTGTTTTGTTTTCAATTTACCAAATAAAATGAAAATCACTATTTATTTTCATTTCAATTATGCCAAACCTAACACCTCCAAAGAAGTTCCAATATCATGCAAACCTAACCTCAAATCAAAATCTTATAAAAGTGAAAAGACAGAATAAAAACACGCTCTATCTAAAAAAATATTGTGAAACCATAGGCGTACTCAAGGTATATTTTTTATATTAAAAAAAAAAACTATACACTGGCAGAAAGTACTCGACGAGCAACAAAAGATGGTACAAAAATCGCTTTGCTATCGTTGTTAGTTGCGGAGTAATTCGATGGTTTGTTAGTGTAATATTACTCTAGCAGTTACCATTTTTCTCGAAAACGGCACAAGGTACAAAATTGAAACTGGTGGTAGAAATTAGTAACAATAGCAACAAAATAGCAACAAAATATCCACTACTTGTTTTTGGGGGCCGCTAATATTGGCCTGCCAGGGTAATAAACGATCGTATAATTTAGTAATAAGTTTCTATCGTTTCTTCGTCCTTCTTTAATAAAGATATTAAATATTGACTAGCTATATCCACAACTAACTCGACGAGACGTCAAATTTATTATGAATAAAATCCTATTTTCCCCACGCAGGAATAAAATTTCGGAACCGACTGTCACACATAAGTTAAACTCCTCGAAATCATACAGTATCTCAATTCCGCTTCTGTCCCAAATGGACACGTTTGTATAGAAATTGGAAGTTATATTCCGATACCGTTTTCCTTCCCATAGGCCCCAATATCCCTCACTACAAAATAGAATAAGAACGGCCTCTATAAAAGCCGCCCGAAAATATTATTTGGTGAATATTTGTTTTTATTGATAATAACGCCAAGCTGCCGTTTTCTGCAGAGCTCTGGACCAATATAGTTCGGTATATAAATGCATTCGCGAGGGGGTGCATATATTCGGTTTTATTGAATTATTCATTGGTCGCCGCCTTTGGCGGTGTAGGAGTCTGTGTTATATATTTTTTTACAAATCCCTGCTCGATAGAGGCACTTTTCTCCATCTTTACGTTTATACGAGGACAAAAGACGAAAACTGGAAAAATATACAACTGACAGAAAATCTTGAATAATAAAACTCAATGATTTCTCGATAGTGATATACAGAAATTGGGGTTTATAATGTACTGGGTGTTCCGTTAAGGTCGGCTAACGGCTGTATCTTGGAAGCTACTCGTCCTAGAGCTCCCGGAAAGAAATATTGATAATAAAAGTGCCTCCCCCCTCAGACGAAAATGATAGCTGCTTCCAGTTTGTGTCATTTCTGAAACAATTTTAGGAGAACTAAGATAAGTAAAATAAAAAATATAATCTTCAGTTTAACTTTTAATTGAACAAACTTCTAAATATATCAAATAACGCAAATAGCATCGATACGATACAGGCTAAAACAGAAACTTAAGTATTAAGTACGATTCTAGCCTCAAGTAGAGTGGAGACTCGTAATGGTCTTTTCGAACGTAAATTTGCGTTGTGGAGCGTTGTGGTAGATGTCGATATAACACGGCGAAACGTACCTTGAAAGTAGGCGCTGAGAGCTGAAGCTGAATATGTGCGGTGTCTACGGGCATATTGGCACCAAATACCGATCCTACCTTTCATTAGATATTGGAGTACGTCCACTACGTGGTCTGTTTTCCACTGTATCAACTTCTTCATATCTGTGTACTATTCGTACAACAGATGATCTAGGAATGCCCAACATGTTCGATAGCTGATGATTAGAATGCCCTGCATCATGTAAAGCAGTCATTACTGCTCGGGTAAACGCAGAAATTTCACATCGTGGCATTATAATGTACAAAAATTCAAAGAAACACTTGGCTGAATACACTGCCAAACTGACCAGATTTGTAAAAACATTCGTAATAAAGTAAAGGTTTATGGCCTGCAATTTTTTATTGTCCTTTTTGTTCCCCAAGTACATGTACTTTTTTACCACATTAAGAAAAACCTTTAGGTTTAATCGAATCATTTCATATACAGGGGTCCAAGACTGTTGACGTTGTGCTTATATAAGATTTATAACACATAAATTTAAGATATCAATCAAAAACATAAAATGTACACCTATATGGAAAAAAATGGCGTTTAATTAAATACAGTATGCGCCAAAAGTATGGAATAAATTCAATAAAAACGAAACAATTATTTTTTTGGAAAAATCCTTGAACAGGTCGATTTTTAATTTAAAAAATACATATATTAGCGTAATATGCGATTTTCAAATGTCATTTGTTTTCGAGTAATGACGTCATCGATTTTTTTTTTAAATGGCAACACCATTTTTTTTCCTTGATTCTGAAAGATCATTTAATTCTCTATCAGACAGTATTAAAATTTTTCCCTCTTACATACGAAAGTTTTCGAGTAAATGACGATTGAATGTTAGAAAACGTAAATTTCATCCATAAAAAAGTAACAATTCTGAGGTATGTAAAATAAAATACAATTGATTAAATTTTATACTTAAATTAAATGTTCGAATTGCTATCCACCAACTTCTTGACAATGCGCAAGTCTGTGAAGAAATTCTTCTTGCACATTATGAATGATTTCTGGGGTACCTCTGCGTATTTCGTCCCGAATGCGATTTTGAAGTTCTTCTAAATTACGTGGTTTATTAATGTACACTTTTGACTTCAAGTATCCCCATAAAAAATAGTCAAGAGGTGTAAGATCTGGCGATCTTGCAGGCCATTCTATCGGTCCGCGTCTGCCGATCCACTTCCCAGGAAAACAGTTGCCCAAAAAATCTCGTTAAGCTCATTTTCTGGAAACTCTAAACATCTTTGTCCTGTAAGGGTTCCTTCAAAGAAGAAAGGCCCTACTATTCTGTCGTCACAAAGTTAATTTCTGAGGGTGTTGGGTATGTGCCTCTGCCATCCAATGAGGATTTTCCCGACTCCAATATCTGCAAGTTTGACGGTTTACTGTACCATTCAGATAAAATGTGGCCTCATCTGAAAAACGTATTTGCCGGTGTAAATTTCTATTTCCTTGACATAAATCCATTAGAATTTCGCAAAAGTGTAAGCGGCGATCGGGATCATCTTCATTGAGTTGAATTTTGTAGGGATGATATTTTTCCTTTCTCAAGATACGTAGCACTGTGCTCTGACTAGTGTCATTGTTTAATGCAACCAATCGTGAAGAATTATGAGGATTATCCACCATACTTATCAAAATGTTCTGTTTCTGATTTTCATTAATGCTTGGACGTCCAGGTTTTGGAATATTTACAACATTGCCAGTTTCTCTAAATTTAGACTCTACCTTACTGACTGTTGATTGGCTGATAGGGCGATCTGGATAATTTTCATTAAATAAATCGCAAACTTCCTGCTGAGTTCTAGTCATATTCCCGCATTCGATAAGAATTAAAATTTCAATTCTTTGAGTAACAGTTAAATGTGCCATAATACTTTAAATTGAATAATAATTTCTATGTCGCTTACAATACTTATTAGAAAGTCGGTGTGACAATGACACTTTGCAAAGATTTTCATCTACGTGATCCATAAAAGAGCTATGGAATTCGAAAAACTAAACTTGATAACGTTTTTGCTTTATTTTAATTGATTTACGTTTTCTAACATTCAATCGTCATTTACTCGAAAACTTTCCTATGTAAGAGGGCAAAAATTTAGTACTGTCTAATAGAGAATTAAACGATCTTTCAGAATCAAGGAAAAAAATATGGTGTTGCCATTTAAAAAAAATCGATGACGTCATTACTCGAAAACAAGTGCCATTTGAAAATCGCATTTTACGCTAAAATATGTATTTTTTAAATTAAAAATCGACCTGTTCGAGGATTTTTCCCAAAAAATAATTGTCTCGTTTTTATTGAATTTATTCCATACTTTTGGCGCATACTGTATATGTAAAGCTTAGACATATTGAAACTACTTGCTGTAATCACTTGCGTCTCTGTATAAACAAAACTGGAATTATAATGGAAAATATAAATTTGAAGTCAGTCAAATTCAACATAAAATGTCCACCTATTTTAAGTAATAATAATAATACTTTATTGTCCAGAAGTTCAAGACTATGACAATACGTAAATAATGATCTGATTAAATAATAATACTGAACAGAATATTGAAACCACTTTATAAATTTTATGTTCTATCTATATATTTCTATTCGAAGAAGTCTCGTCGCAAACAATGCAATTTAAAATTCCCTCCGCTCCACATACGACAAGAGAACTCCCCTTTTCAATCGTTTAAGGATAGTCCCGGAACACAAATTCCCTTAATAAACAGAAGACAAGGTAATAGTCCCTCAACCGGCGTAGGATGTTATTTTGCATTGGGCTTCCCACCGAAAAGAAAATATATCGCGAAAGTTTAGATGGAAACTAGGAAATAATGGTTGTCAAGTACACCCTCCACGACAAAGTTTGGTTTTCTCTAAACAATATATCTTGTAATTTATTAGCCCCATTCATACGAGGGGTTGTGGCGGTTGGTTCCAATATTTGTTTTTCTGGAAACGATGAAATTGTTGGGATGGTATTGTTGTGTCTTGTATTCGCGTTGGAAGAGACAGAGTGATACAGAGGCTCATAGAAGTACGTATTCTTAGATGGAAATATGTAAGAAAATTCTAATTTAATATCAAAATTGCTCAATATATAGTTTTCCGCCTACCATATGTGAAAATGAAACATATCAACCCTAAAAATCTGACCGAAAGTAATATGTATACTAATATACTAGTATATTAGTATACTAATATATTAATTAGTATACTGTGGTAATATGTATCGTCCTTTGAGCTGCTAAATCATAACAACACGATTTTGTAGACACATTTGACTGTTATTGGCGTACTTTAACGTTAAACATAAATTTTCATTAAAAGTCATTGTATATCAAAGTTTGGAATCAAGAGAACAAAACTATAAAATAATAATACTTTCTGATTCTCAATTTTTTCAATGTTGAAAAGCACTTTTAAAATCAAGGAAAATATTAATTTTGATAATTTTCATAAAGTTCGACATATTTTAAACGGAATTCTGTAAATTACCTGCCCAAAAAGTCCAAAACTTTTACTCAAGAACAATGCATTTAGTTTTTTAAGGAAACACATGATTCTAAATATCTTATGATAAAGATCAACAAATAAATTAACATTTCGACTAATTTCTTTTTTAATAACGTAAAATTGTAGATTTATCTTCAAAGATTTATTACTGATACAAATATATGAAAAATACATAAACCACTATTGACAGGTGAAACATAGTACGGGGGCAAATTTAGACACACTTATTCATAACCGTATGCAGCCGTGAACAGCACAGAAAGTTTTATTCGACAGTGAATCGTGACCACGCCGTGCCCATGCCGATGGCTATAATTATTGCACATACATTTTATGCAACTCCTAGTTTAAATTTTGCAGGTAATCCAGCAGCGAGAATAGGCAAAACACTAAATCACATGTCATGTCCGCAAAATAGGCGACCAAATTTTATAACAAACACATTTACCACTTCCAGTTTGCCCCGATAACCACTGAATAATAAAAATGCTCTTAGGGGATTTGTTTTTTAGATTTATAGTGCCCAAAAATTTATATATAAATTCGGAAAGGGTCCATAAAATATTTATACAACACTTTTAACTGCGATGGGCCTCAATTTTAAGCCTCTTAGACCGGCCAGTGGCATCACATACATATATTTATTTAGGCCCAATCCCATCTCAAGATGCTGCCCTTCGGACCTAGCTTATGGATTAATAAACTCTCCAAAAGATGCACAAAAAGTTGAAGTATTAGGGTTTTTATTGAAGTCACTAGATTTTATTAAAAATATTTTTATTTATTTTACGTTATCGAAAATTTTTAAACAGTTTATAGAAACTAATCATTTTTTTTAATCGTTTTAATCACATGTTGTCAACAGCCACTTTTCCTATCACGTGGAAAGTGACAAAAGTGTGTCTTATTTTGAAAAGTGGTAACCCTCCTAACATCAAGAACTATCAACCTGTAGCCATTTTGTCAAACTTTACTAAGGGTTTTGAAATGTCATTATATGCATATATCTATAATAATGTCAGTACGTGTATTTCTTGTAATCAACATGGGATGCGACAAACTCGAATCCGAATTTTTTTTTTTAATCATTATGTACAATTTTGAGCTATTTATTAAAATTTATACTTTAATTACTCGAAAAACACAAGATTCCATATTGCATTGATAAACAAAAAAATTGCAAATCGAAATATACTACTATAATTAACAACTAAATAAGTTAATAAAGATAATTTAATAAAACATCTACAATATTTTTTCGTTTCTTTGCATTTTCTGAGAACGTTTACCAAAATAATGTATATTTTTTCACACCATCAGAAAGTAGAGATTTCAACGAACAAAAAGCCCACCGACTTTTTAAAAAAAGCAGATATTTTGACGTGAGAATTTTCGATTGAAAATTAGGGTGCTTTTTCGATATTAAGTCAAAATAAGGTGAAAAAATAAATATTTTAAATAAAAAAAATTACAGTGTATTTGGGACATAAAAAGGTAAGTTTTCACCAAATATCGTGAAAAAAATTATTTTTTGTAAAAGATAAAAATAAAAAACCAAAAACTTGGTTATTTGAATTTTTCACATAAATTTTGAGGTTATGTGAAAAAAGTGTAAATATAAAAGTAGTAGATCTTTTTATTACGTACAACTTTTTTCCATAGGACTTGTAGTTTTGCCAGAAATCGAGGTAAACCGTTTTTTACCCTTAAAAACTCACCCCCTTCCACTTCCCGACCTCAGATCGGCCGTAAATTATTTTTCCTTTCATTTTTGTTGTATTCTCTTCCTTTTCCAATAGGTTTAATCCTACTATTATTTTTTTTTGGTTTCAAACCCCCCTGGTCTGTTATGATGATTGTCAAGCATTGCAAGAGCTTTTGAATACAATACAGGTTCGGTGTAAAAATGGTTTCTATAAATATTGATAAGTGTAAAGTTTGTTCTTTCAGTTAAAAAACATATGATTTCATTCAAGTTAATATTAATCATCTTGAATGTATTCAACGTCGTTTTTTAAAATTCATGGCATATCGTGTCGATAATATTTCTCCTCTTAGATGATTTTATCATAACCTCCTGTTACAGAGGTTTGATATCAAATCGTTGCAGTTGAGGAGAGTTCTCACAAGTTTATCTTTTTCATTTAAAATATTTCATAACCTCATTGACTCAACAGAAATTTTAAAAATGTTTTACGTACGTGTACCTAGAACAGATTCTCGTGATGATTGCATATTTTTCTGTCGTAATGCTAGAACAAATGTTCTTACAAAATGCCCTGAACTAATTTTGATCAGATTTCTGTGTGACCTAAACTTCTCAAACAATTATAAGTTGGTTCCCAATTTTTTAGAATCTTTTAATTGGCCTCATTTATACTATGCTATAGCTTTCAGTCTGATTTGATTTAGTAAATATAAATATTATTAGTAATTAAAATTAAGTACACTGTTAATTAATTCTTTGTTGTAACATGTTTTGTCTTGTAACTGAAATGTCTATTCTGTTAGGCAATAAATGCAATATTATTATTATTATTATTATAATAATATAATAATAATATCTCTACCCCTCATTCTAATCACAGGGATTCGCCCAGAAGTCGGAGACTTGTGCGGGAGAGGGGGCGGCATATTATTATTAAGCAGGCCGCATTTGCGCCCAGGAACGACTTACGTTGGTAGGCCCTAACCACTATTCAGTGCAGGAATGAGGGAAACCCGGAAAACCTCATTAATTAGGGGGGTAGTCAAATATCAACCGGTATCAATCTCTCACATTGACCCAAGCTAACATTATTCCACCCTACCATACCCGCAGAAAGGGTGCCAATCCTCTCCACGAATATAGCTTATATACGGTCTACCGGCAGCTGGGCTCGAACCAACTCCGATCTAGTCACCTCGATTCAAGTACTGACGCCTTAAACCGCGCGACCACTGACCGACAATTTATTATTATTATTATTCGTCCTAAGCTGGTGGTCAAGGAGGACTACATCAGGCTTATTGGCTTGAATTTGCCTGAGGGTGGGGAATGAATAGTTCCAATAAATTTTATTTTGTGAGAAAGGGATTTTGAAACACGACGACGAAGGACATACAAATTTATACGTTTCCTGACGTTTGTAAAAAAAATAATTTGATTTGGGGATTTCATTGTCGCCTGTTTCATTGTAGTTTGTGTCATTAATAGGTTGATGTAATTTCCTTGAATTGAAAAGAAAATGTTTTTAAATTACATGTCACAAAAGTCTTTATTCCTAGTAAAAAATTAGAGACAAATTATTCATTGATATGGATCAACAATTAAGAAAACTGCAGGAAATTGGGTGCTGTGGTCGATTGTTTGGAATTTAATGGACTTATTTCCTCTTAGTGGTGTTTAACAAAGGAAGTAATTTGAATTTAACAACATCAATAACACAGAAATTTAAGAAAAAGGTAAAGTTCTGTAAATTCAATATACAGAATGTCCTGCCAGGTAGCGTGTCGATCGCTATCCGGAAAAATACTGACGGAACTGTCCGTAACTTTTTTCTGGAAATCAAGTTGATTTTTTGTATTTGAATTGGAAAATATTAGCAGCTTTCGGTGGGACACCCTATGTATCAAATTTCTTTTAGTGTGTAGCAATTAAGCTAATTTATTTAGCGAATTGGAATAAATCACAAATACTGTCCTTTTGATTGCAAAATTTTATGAACGAATTCTAAAAAGGCCAATTAATAGGAATTATTAATTAATCCGAAAACTGAACAAATATATAATTCCAAATATTTTGAATATGAAAGTATCCTTTTATGATATATTTTTACATAAAAATTTGAATATATTCATTCTACTACAATGGGAGTTGCAAATTAATGTATAAGTGAAGCTTACATTTAATTTTTTAAATAAAAATGAAATTTTCAAACATCAACGAATTCAAACGACCATAAAACATCAAACAGTTTTATTATTCTGCCGGAATATTTACCACGAGACAAAGGAAGATAAACACTCATTAAATGAAATTTTATTTTGACAATTTTTTGCGTGTTTACTTCTCTCGACGAAAGTAAAAATTGATTAAATTCTCAGATTTACCGGTTAAGTTTTATTGGACTTTGCATAGGTCGTACCTACTTTAATAACGTAGCATTCTGCAAAAATTTCACAGATATATCTGTTTTGTCAACTATGTATTTTAGTTTAATTAGAACTAAATTGGAATATGCTTCGTTAATATGGAATCCTATATATCTGCAGTATTCTTCTGCTATTGAAAGAGAGAGAAATATTTAAGTTTTAGAACTAGTGGGGTATATCCCCAAAGAGGGTACGATTATAATCATTATATTAACTGTGCTGCTTTGTTATCACAAATTGATATTAGTTCCTAGACTTGCAAGCAGACAAAATAATATATTTTATTGCAAAAGAGCTCAAACAAATTTAATGTTAAAAGCACCAGTAAATGTAATGTACGCTAATGCAAATGTAATTGCTTCCGTTTGTGATTTTTTCTGTTGCAGTTTTGTTAAGTTAAAACATAAATGCATAAAGCATACCTATAATTATCTTTCTAATTTTGTTATTATTTTATTCTGTTTTAAAAATTTCTGTTCACATTTGTGTTGTTTGTAACACTTTTTATAGCTGATTATGCCCAGAGTACGTCTATTTGGGCAAATTTCCCAGCTTAGTGATTTTGAGAGGGGGCGGATTGTTGGGTTGTGCGAAGCAAGTTTGCCGGTGACAGAAATTTCTAGAAGTACTAACAGATCCTTACATATCACAGAGCGTTTAAGATAAAATAGAGAAGTTTAAGAACTCAGTAGAAAACAAGACGCGGCACGGAAAAAATCTAATCTGTATTTAATGTAATAATATACTTAAAATTTAAAAATCTCTTTTTCAAAGATATTTTGACGGCCTTTAATAAGGTTCTATCCAAAGGTATAAAAATATCCAAATAAAGAAGTTCTAAGTCATCATTTGAAGGTTAAGGGCAGTTTAGGCCCTTTGGGGTTATGCGTCAAATTAAGAATGAGGATATTAAGGAACACTAGTGATACTTATACAGGGTGTCTCAAATACCAAAAATTTATAAAAAATAATCATATCCGGCATCCTGTACTTTTCACGATTCATTTGAATCAATAATGTACATTTCATCCTCCGGTAAGACTCGCTTAAAACCTCGATATTTCATGAAATACTGACATTTCCGACGGGCTCAAAAGCGCCGAAAAAGGGAATGAAAAGACCCGGAGGTCTTAGCGGCCTACATTTCTTATTTGGTACATATTGTCGTAAATTATGAACGGGAACAGAATCGGGAATCCATTATCCGATGGTATTCTACAACGAAATGATCCATCTAACCTGGCCTAATATAATTTCCCGGGCGCAGAAAACAGCCAAATCTCTTTTGTAGAGGATTCCAGACGTCGGAGTCGTAAGAGGATTGTCGTTAGCCTTGTACGTACACTAAAGACTTGGAAAATTGAAAATGGAATCTTGCTACAGTGGCAAAATAAAAGTCTCCTCTCTCGCAATTCTCGTCGCTAACAATGTTTACGCAAGTGTCGTGCAGAAAGCTTATCTATTCAGGCCCTTTCGCCATTTCCGTTCCGATAAAATGCAGCTTTGTGTCCAGCAAAAATACATCTACCTATTGTCTGAAACTATTTGTCTGGGAGGTTTCTTAGATGGCATTATTTAAATAAGGTGTTTTCAGTAAGCCTTTGAAGAGAAGTAATACATATACCGTAAACAATTTTGAGTAAAATTTCATTCAAAATTAACACAAATGGTTGTAAAAACGAGTCCACACCCGATTGTGCTGAAATATTGAGACCATTCATTGAGTAATGTTGTTAACTAAATAAATCTCTTAAGAGTAACACTGAACAATTTTTTAATTAACTTTCTAAATTATGTGACACAAGCACAAAATTAAGTTATATTATCAATCTATTTTGTTGCCTTTTCGCAATATGTATACAATTTAAATCAGTAATGAGTTACTTCATACAATTTTAGTTTTTCTTTAGTTTGATTGGGTTTTTGCCACACTTCTGAAAAAATAAAGATTAATTAAACAAGCCCTTGCGCCAAACGGATCAGTCAAGGGTTATTTTTGAAACAAAGTTTGCCTTACCAAAATATCTCACACTGAAAAAAGCAGATATGTAAAAACTAACAAAAATCACATTTGTTTTAATAGATAATGAGTACCCTCCAAATTTTGTTCAAATATTACAGATAAAATGAACACATATTATCAGAAAGGTTAAGAAGAATCGGTAATAAATTTAATATTCGAACAGTTTTTCAGACAACTAATACTTTACGATCATTTTTGTCTAAAATGATATACAAAATTCAGAAAATTGCATCTACAGTATACCTTGTGAATGCAATAAACATTATGTTGGAGAAACGCCTCGGCCTATGAATGTTAGAGTTGAGGAACATGAAAATTACATAAAAAGACGGAAATTTGAAAAATCGAAATTTTGTGAACACGCTTTGGAAAACGGTCATTTGATTCAATGGGGTTCAGCAAAAATTTTAGAGAAGGAAGATAACGCAACAAAAAGAAAATTAAAAGAGACCGCGATTATTTTGTTGACCGGAGATAAGTGTGTATCAAACTGTTCAGTAAACATTGATCATTGTTGGCTACAGTTGTATCAAGAAGAAGTAAGTAACAAAATAAAAATCATTTAACATCTCTATGGAAGCAGATAAACAAATATTAAACTGTCAAACTTGACATACGTTTAATACTTTTACTACTATTTTGAGAACGAAAACAGAGAGTTTTTCGAAACGTCAATAATAGGGAAGTGCGCGATAGTGATGTGATTTTTGTTATTTTTTACTTATCTGCTTTTTACAGTGTGAGATTTTTTGGTTAGGCAAACTTAGTTTCAAAAATAACCCTTGACTGATCCGTTTGGCGCAAGGGCTTATTTACTTAATCTTTATTTTTTCAGAAGTGTGGCAAGAACGCAAATAAAACTAAAGAAGAAAGGTAAATTTGGAGCTGTATTTACTGCAGAGCGAAAGTTTATATATTTTTTAAACTTGGGGTAAAACTATTCAGATACCACCGCTTAGTTTTTGAATCGGGAATATTAATAATTAGGTTCTTTCTTGAGTCTTGAATATTCGACTGTTTTATATTACGCAAGTCTTGCTTCCTGCACGTACCGCTTATACAAATTATAAGAGCAACCTAAAAGACGATACGAAATAAATTTACATATCTGACATATTGAGCTCAATATATTACCTTCATAAACAAATATTATCATTTGATGAGTTTTCTAAAAAATTCTTTATGTTTTTGCTTGTCAAAATCTTGGATGTTTTTAATTTAAAGCTGTCCGATTTTCTCTTCAGGAGAGCTTGTAATTTGGAGTAGTTTGCAACATCGACTTTGTGATTTATATTAATTGTGGCTTTAACATTGAGTAAAATGGCCAAAGTGTGGAAGGCTTCATAGTTTTTGACATTTCATGAAAATATGCCATCATTACATTCTCGGAAAATGATTTAACGTCGTTTTTTAATCTCCATTTCATAAATCTTTGGTAAGTGTGGGCGGCCTCAGCCTGGCAAGTAGGCCACACATGGGCCCTTTTTGCCTACCCTGACATCCCATCACCCCTCCACTATTCTCCCTCGGTCTTCCTTGAACCTACCCGACGCCCTAATGAACGCCAGGATCCTGGTCCATGGTAGGCCCCTCATCTCTTCCCTTTGCAGCTCCTCGGTGCCAAAGATCCTATATCTTAGTCTTCCAAGAGCCGCATAATATCCTAGGAAATGGATAGGGGTCTCCTCCCCCACTCCGCATTCCGGACATAAGGGACTTTCCTCTATGCCTATCAAATTCAAATGCCTTCTGAGTCTGCAGTGGCCTGTCAGGACCCCCACCATTTGGTTCAGGGATCCTCGACTAAGGCTCAGCAGCCACTTCGTCCTAGATTTATTAGGCTCATTGAAGAAGTCGTGGGCCTGTCTACATCCCCCGTTCCTTCTCCAATTCCCTCCTAGTGTTTGATAGGCCCATTTATTAAGGGCACTATTCATACTACCTCGCGTAACTCCCAAAAAGGGTTCGGGTCCCTGGCAAGGTGCCCCAGATCCGAGACGAGCTAGCAAATCAGCCGTATCATTACCGGGGATTCCCTTATTACCAGGAACCCAGACCAACTCCACCTCCCGTTGTCTGGCCAGGGACTCCAGGGCATCTCCACACTCTTGAACAAGACTAGATCTCGTCACCGGAGAGCTAAGTGCCCTGAGTGCAGCCTGACTATCAGAGCAGATGAAGATTTTCTCCTCCACACGATTCCTTACTTCTTCCTTGCCTGCTACCATCAAAATAGCAAAAACCTCCGCCTGGAAAACCGTGGAGTGTGTGCCCAGCGAAAAGCTCTGCCGGATGTCCAGGTTTTCCAGATATATTCCTGCCCCAGAAAACTCATCCCCTACCCGAGATCCACCTGTATAGCATATCAGAGATCCCGGGGGATAAATCTTTGGTAAGTAAATTTGTATCGATATTCAGATTTCGTCGGTAACAAGTTGTTTTTAGCAGCTTCTGCAAATCACTAATATTGGGTGGAGCTAAACTTTCTATTTTACTGTCACTCGACATGTTTTCCGTAATGAAACTAATTTCACTATATAATATTACCCTCACATACAAATATGATTTAAAATGACAGTTTTTGAATAAGTTTGTTTGTATTAACCGTTGCTTAGGCGGTTACTAGGAAAACTGTACGATTTATTTACCAAGCTGTGCGATTTTTTTACCGTACGTAATAGGAATCTTACATTGATCGCAGACGGTGTGTTAAGTATTTACAGTAGTGGTCGTAGGTAATAGTTATTTAAATTATAAGGCCGGGAAAAGGTATATTAAAGTACAAGTCTAGATGTTTACTGACTAGGCGACGAAGGAGCCGAGTCAGGAATTTCTAGACGAGTACTTTAATGACATTTCACGGCCGTGTATCGTACAACGTTTTATTTCATACCGTTTTGTATTTTAATGTTTTATTTTACATAACCTGCCTGTATGTAGGTGTTAGCGTGGTTTCGATTCTTGTTTTATAGCATAGTTTTGATTTAGCTTAGTGATGTAAACACAAAAATAACAAATTTGACAGTTTGTCATCCCGTGCGTATTTTGTGATAATTTTCGTAAAAAATGGAAGAAATCGAGCTAAAATCTGCTGAAGCAACTAGTAAATTGGTGCCTACGAAGTCTTCTGCTCGTTATGAGAAGGAATACCAGCTCTTCAACGTGTGGAGAAAAACCTATAAGGTGGAAAACAGCCTGAATGAGAATATCCTTTTGGCGTACTTCTTGGATATCTCCAAAATGAATCCTGCGGCAATGTGGGCAAAATATTCGATGCTCAAGTCTATGCTGACGGTAAAATAAGGAGGTGATATTTCAAAATATTCTAACTGGTGGCTTTCTTAAAAAGGCAAGCAGTTGGTCATCACTCAAGCAAATCAAAAGTTCTAACAAGAGAAGAAGTTAATAGATTCATGAAGGAAGCCTCATCAGAAGAGTATCTTTTGATGAAGGTAAACAAGTTTAACCTTTTCATTACTTTTGAATTAAACAATGTGCATCTTGAATGATATAGGGACTCAATGTCAATTAATTACAAAAAATACATTTCTTGGTTTCGTTAGTCGAAATTTCATCAATTTGACAATCAGTTTTAAACCATTTTCTCTATTGTTACGGGTAATCGCAATGATAGGCATTGCTGGTGGTTGTCGGCGAGAAGAGTTATACCATATGACCCCAAAAGACATTGAAGATTGTAGCACCAAACTAATTATAACCATCCCCATTTCTAAGACGAATACAAAACGGGTATTCCCTGTATTGAGTGACGAAAATGAAGGAATAAACTTTCTGGAAATATTCAGAGAATACGTTAAGCTTCGACCTAAAAATATGAAGGAAGATTTTCTTTTTTTGGGTTATAGAAGAGGAACATGTGTTTCTCAAAGAGCGGGCATACATACCATTGGGGGGGCACCAAAAAAAATTGCGGGATATTTGAAGTTGGAACACCCAGAAAAATATACGGGGCATTGTTTCCGCAGAACATCTGCCACTTTTTTTTGGCGAATGCGGGAGCTGATTTATCAACATCGAAGCGTCATGGTGCATGGAAAAGCTCATCTGTTACGGAACAGTACCTTGAAGATTCCTTAGAAAACAAAACAAAAGCAGCAAGGATGATTCAAAATGGAGAAAACTTTATACAGGTTTTCAGACCAAGCAACAAACTATATCCACCACCACTACCGTGTCTAGTCTGTCTTTGTTTGATTCTGTCTCTAAAGGTATTCCTGCATTCATCCTGCAAGGAAATTCACATTGCACAGTTACTGTTAATTATATTCATAATTAGTTTTTATAGGCTTGATTTTGTAGTTTTAAAGATAAAATCTTTAGAAAATGTGAATATTATGTTTTTTAAAGCAGTCCGGGAAGTAAACATTTTCCGGACTCAGTACTGTAATGAGTACAGTACAGGTATGAAATAAAATATATTACATTGTTTTCTTAAATTTAAAAACTTAGATATTATGTTGCACTGTCTCAGTTTGAAACAATATATCTTAATATACATTATTGGTCATTTCTTTCTCCCGTACGACCCCATTATCAAATAAAAGCACAATATACGAAGCAATAAAAAGAAGTCGCATCCTCTTTGAATCAATTCAGCATGTAGAACCCATTCAAAAACACGAATATGGGTACATCCATTATCCATGTAAGGTTTTATTATTTCCTTCCTTTCAAAACACAGCCAGGACATTATACGGAGAACGTATCTGCCTTAATGCAACGGCAAGATTTCATGGAAATGTAACAAGTCAATTTGGGATGGAGATCGGGACGTCTTCGGCATTTCTTCAATTTCATTCGAAGCAATTAAATTTATACGAATGTGTATAAAGGCGTTACAATGTTGTACAGAGCAGTCTCCATAAAATTTAATGGCGTTCGGTAATAAGTCTCGGAAGTATGGAAATTGGTCGTGAATAAAACTGTATTGGTGTCTCAACAAAATGTAAATTCAATGTTATAAAGTTTCAGTAAAATTCTAACGATGTAATAGTTGATCAGGGCTCACATATTTACCAGTATATTTACAAATGCAACATATTTAATATAAATATACACATTTTATATATAGTTTAGAGTTTCCTAGAACAAAACAATTGAAATTGTAGTATTTTCAACCTTTACATTGCTGTATTTTCAGCATTGCTATATTTCAAATAGGATTATTTCAAAAACGGTTAGTCCTAACGGCTTCAACAAGGTATACTTTTTTAGATAAAAAAGGTAGGAGAGTCGACTGTTTCAATAGTCAAATGGATACACTAAGCCACCCAACAAACATTTAAAGTTAAAATTACGTTAATTTGACCTCTGAATTGGTCAAAAGCTTTTCATGACCAATTCCGCATAAGGAAAGTTTACCTATATTCCTCGGCCTTTTTCCTTATGTGGGGAAAAAAACTAAAGTAATATGGAAGTTAATAATTGGTCGGCAAGGATTTTATTCCAATAAGATAATTGGACCTAAAAGAAATACGGACCAATTTTATGTTAAAATTTCAACACATTATTACCAAAATATACCCTAATTATGCCTTTTATATGACTTACTTTTGCTAGAGAGAGACAACATTATATGTTTGCTTATATACATTCTAATAGCGAACAGGAATAGGAAGAGAAAGAAAGAATATAAGTCAGGCTACAAAGCTACAAGTAGAGTAGGAGTTAGTATATGAGTATTTATAGATATTTAGATTTTAATATAATATAAAGTCTGTATTTTTGGTCTCTATTCAACAAATTGTTCAACCCAGGAAATTTTTTCGTATAATGTGATGACCAAACTTTCATAAAAATAACGCGCCTTATAAATATACATTTTTACTATTACTTCTTAATAATATTATTATCCTGAAAATTAACTTAAAATAAAAACTGGATATATTTCGTGATAAAATGTATTTAATAATTTTTCGTCATAAATATATCAAATAATATTATCTGTATTAACGTAATTTTAATGAGTAATCAATTAGAAATAATAAACAAAATATCTAGCATTTATTACAACATGGCCGCTCAAATAAAATCAACTTTGAAGTCAATTTGTCTGAAGTTTAACCCATAGGGCAGATTGCCTATGCCAATGTTGACGTCACAGCAAATTATTAACTTTGTGGTTGAAATTTCCTCCAAATGAAGACATTTTATGGTAATTTATTACCAACTAAATTATTACTGGGTACCTACATATAAAATTCTACTCTTGGATTTATTTGTGATTGAAATTTCAAATTAAAGCCAATAATATTATGTGTGTGTAATAACAAAAACCAAATAAATATTTTCGAACGGAATTCAATTCAAATTTCAATTCACATGCACTACTGAATTCATTTGAGACGATAACAGTGTTATCATATGGAATACTTATGATGTGTTTATCGATATATTATCATTAGCTTGATTTATATAATTTGCAGTGTTGGCTTCGATTTTGGTAGGCGAAATATGAACCCAATAATTATTTTTTACAATTCTGAAATATTGTGTGGTAAGCCGCCTGTTGGGCTTTACCTTTTGATTTACTCCTATGACAGAAGTAGGTTTTTATTGCAGATCATCAAAACACAAAACAACTTCAACACCCTATTGCATGTAAATATCTATCTGAATACATATAACAAGAAGCTTGCTCCCTAAAAGATCCTTTTAAGAAACATTTACGTCGAAGTATTATTAATAAGAAAATTTGTACCATAATATAGAACAATATTTCTATTAGGTTAATTGAAATGATCAAATATTTCTTAGAAGTTATCAACAAAGTTGAATATATTTTATATTGTAATAAAAATAGAACTTATTAAATTGATGGATTTAATATGGCAAAAATAACTAGTTATAACCTTATTCTTAACCACTATAGTTGAAGACAAAATAAGTTTTACAATTTTGTAATAAATATGTAAATATTTGCCTATTATAATTATTTAAAAAATCCCTGGATATTGAAGACAGATTTCAAGGCGAAATTAAGTAAATTATAACTTCGTCTTACACGTTATTGGAATGTTATCATTTGAAAACACAGAAAAGGTAAACATTATGTAATTTCGAACTGTATAAATTGACATATATTTCATTTTACTTGGAAGTCATTATATTACTCTTAGTTAACAAATTTCTGACTAAAATTTTGGTATTATAAGATTTTGTAATATTGAAGACTATTTTTATGGCGAAATGTAGTAAATCTCGATCAATTTAGGTTCATTTTTCTTGTACAGTAGTCTATTATGCTTAAATGTTAGTTCGGCACAGAAAAGTTCTATCATTTAAAAGAAGCATGATGTGCCATAAGTGGCGCCCTCTTCTACTGACGTCCAAATTAGAAACAAATTTGAATTTCTCTCTCCAAAAACCCCGGATTTTCAAAATGTATGAGAATATTTGGATTTTCTAAAAAGTTATTTACAAATATCGAAAACTAAATATTAATTTTAACACCCTGTACCATCAACTTTTGACTTTGGCAAAATCACATTTCATCAGAGACACTATCCTAATCTACAGAAAGAACTTTTGCATAATGGCGATACGCTCCAGAATATCGCTCTGCCATAAATGCAAAACTGGATAGCCGGCTGAGAACCTCAGCCCTCAGGGAACACAATTTGTGCATTAATTTAGACATCGCGAAGTCCCTGTACTGTCTTAGCTCGCTTCGTACCGCAAGGATAATGCATCTGCTCCGGAATATTACACGCTCTTACAAGTGAATTAAACGCTTGGCTCTAACGTGGCAGGTTATATTATAATTTCTCTCGGTAGGCGCCGCCTAGGAAAGGGACCATCAAGTTGGCGGCAGATTATGAGTGTATGGAGCTCGGCGGTTCATTCTTGATTGTGTTATCTTAATGAATGGTCTCCGTTATCTCCTCTATGTATATAGCAAAAAGATAACTTACTTGCATGAGAGTGTAGAAGGGTTCTATACAGGGCGTTCCGCATAAAAACCGACACAGAGCAGGTGGCCCAACAAACAATTAAAGTTAAAATTACGTTAACTTGACCTCTGAATTGGTCAAAAACTTTTCATGACCAATTCCGTATAAGGAAAGTTTATCTATATTCGTTGGCCTTTTTCCTTATGTGGGGAAAAAAACTAAAGTAATATGGAAGTTAATAATTGGTCGGCAAGAATTTTATTCCAATAAGATAATTGGACCTAAAAGAAATACGGACCAATTTTATGTTAAAATTTCAAAATGTAAAAGACATTATTACCAAAATATACCCTAATTATGCCCTTTATATGACATACTTTTGCCAGAGAGAGACAACATTATATGTTTGATTTTATACATTCTAACAGCGAACAGGGATAGGAAGAAATAGAAAGACTATAAGTCAGACTACTAAACTAAAAGTACAGTAGGAGTTAGTATATTTATAGATATTTAGATTTTAATATAATAAAGTCTGTATTTTTGGTTTCCATTCATCAAATTGTACAACCCAGGAAATTTTTTCGTATAATGTCATGACCAAACTTTCATAAAAATAACGCGCCTTATAAATATACATTTTTACTATTGCTTTTTAATAATATTACTATACTGAAAAATAACCTAAAATAAAAACTGAATGTACTTCGTGATAAAATGTGTTTAATAATCTCTCGTCATAAATGTATTAACTAATATTATCTGTATCAACATAATTTTAATGAGTAATCAATTAGAAATAATGAACAAAACATTTAGTGTTTATTACAACATGGCCGCTCAAATAAAATCAACTTTGAAGTCAATTTGTCTGTAAGTTTTAACCTATAGGGCAGATTGCCTATGCTAATGTTTACGTCCCAGGAAAATATTAACTTTGTGGTTGAGATTTCCTCCAAATGAAGATATTTTATGGTAATTTATTACCAATTAAATTATTACTAGGTACCTACATATAAAATTCTACTCTTGGATTTATTTGTGATTGAAAATATAAATTAGAGCCAATAATATTATGTATGCGTAATAAGAAAAACAAAATAAATATTTTCGAAGGGAATTCAATTCGAATTTCAATTCATGTGCACTACTGAATTCATCTGACACGATAACAGTCATAAGAATACTTATATATGAAGTGTTTATCGATATATTATCATCGATAATTGATTTACATAATATGCAGTATTGGCTTAAATTTGTTTTTTACAACTCTGTAATATTGTGTAGGGCTTGGTTTTCACTGCAGATCGCCAAAACACAAAACAATTTCTACGCGCTATTACATGAAGATCTGTCGGAATACATATAACAAGAAGCTTGTTTCCTAAAAAGCCTTTATAAGACACACTTCGTCGAAGTATTATTAACAAGTAAATTTATACCATAATATAGAACAATATTTCTATTAGGCTAATTGAAATGGTTAAATATTCTTTAGAAATTATCAACAAAGTTGAAAATAGGTTGATATTGTAATAAAAATAGAACTTAACCAATTGAAGGATTTAATAGGGCAAAATAACTAGTTATTACCTTATTTTTAACTACTAGTTGAAGACAAAATAAGTTTTACAATTTCGTAATAAATATGTAAATATTTACCTATTGTAATAATTTAAAAAATTCTTGGATATTGAAGACAGATTTCAAGGCCAAATTAAGTAAATTATAGCTTCGTCTTACACGTTATTGGAATGTTAGCATTTGAAAACATAGAATAGGTAAACAATATGTAATTTCGAACTGTATAAATTGACATATATTTCATTTTACTTAGAAGTCATTATATTACTCTTAATTAACAAATTTTTTACTAAAATTTTGGTATTATAAGATTCTGTAACTTTGAAGACTATTTTTATGGAGGAAAGTAGTAAATCTTGATCAATTTAGAATTATTTTTCTTGTGTAGTAGTAGTTTTCATTAAACCAGGTTAGTAAATTTAGATAGATTAATTTCTTTGGATAATTACTGAATAGAGCTTTGTCTGTGGAATTGTTCATTAGCATACCTAGATGTTTGGTATCAGAGAGCATACATATGACTTCACTGATAGGAATTGTAGGAGATTTGAATTATATTAGCTTAAAATACCTTTCTAATACAGTAAAAAATGTTACAAAAGCTAATAATAAAGAATATATGGGTAGATATTGTGTGTGTAATTCAACGCTGATTGGGGCTTTAGTCCACAGAGTAGTTAGTATATTGTTAATACCTAAAAATATATAAAAAGGTATTAGCCATGTTGGATGTCTTGTCACCTGTCACAAATGGAACCTTTTGTGTTTTGGTACGATAGTCGATTATTATTATTTTTTTAACGAACCAGAGAATTTTTATTTGCATTTTTCTATAAGAATACAATAAAATGTAACAATGTTAAATGTTGGTGAATCTGCTATAAGCAAAACAAGCGTTTAGGGTAGTATAAGCGTATCCAACCTGATGAAAATGTGAAAATAGCGAAAGAAATGATTATGAACGATCGCCGAATCACAATCAGAAAGGTCTCTAATGATGTTAGCAATTCAATTGGCTCATGGCATTAATTTTTTTCGGATGCTTTGGGTGCAAAAGGAGTGGCAACTAAATTTGTTCCAAAATTGTTTAATGTCGAACAAAAACAGCGGCGAATGGAGCCGTTAAATGAAATCAAAAACGATGTAAAACTACTGAAACGTATTATAACACGTAAAGAATCATAACACTTTATTCCATCCTGATAACATTTAATGCAAATTTTCTGGTTTTTTAAAAAAAAGCATCGCCGATCGTCAATAGCTACAAAAAATCTCTCTTGGGTCTGTTAAAAAAATGTAAACTAAAGTATAATTAAAAGTAAGCAAAGGGCCTTTTAATATCATTTATTTGTAATTTGATCTTTGTATGAATTTTAATGAACTACTCAATAAAAGTTTTCCAAAAAATCCTTCAAACTATATGACGACAATACAATCCATTATTAGTCAGGTGATTTCTGGGCTGGTTGCCACGTCGTCGGTTTAGAACTCTTGACGTTTCGAGAGACATATCGTTCTCTTCTTCAGAAGTTACTCTGGAACTGGAAATCTACTGGTCGTCGCACTATTTATATAAGGGGTGGTCACTGATCCATGATGTTTCGGTGGATTGCTTTCACGGATGAATCGTTTCCAAATACCGGGCCACCATCCCTGTTGAAATTGTTCGGATTTTTATGAATTTCTATAGCTTCTCTGTATAGTCGGAGCCAAAATATTCTCTCTCTTACTATCATGCTGGCTTCACTTAGCTCCACCGTGTGTCCGCTCTATGCTCTGCTACTGCCGATTTTTCCCAGTTGTTATTTTTGAGGTGACTCTTGTGTTCTTTTAACCTTGTGTTGATGTGCCTTCCTGTCTGTCCTATATAAACCTTTCCACAGGAGCAGGGGATGCTGTACACACCGGGGTCCTGGAGATGGTCGCTGTTGCAGGTCTCCGGAAAAGCTGCCGCCACCTTTTTCACAGTGCTAAATACTGTATTGATATTTCTTTTCTTCAAAAGACGTCCGCCCGTCTTCCGGAAACGATTCATCCGTGAAAGCAATCCACCGGAACATCATGGATCAGTGACCACCCCTGATATAAATAGTGCGACGACCAGTGGATCTCCAGTTTCAGAGTAACTTCTGAAGGAGAGAGCCATATGTCTCTCGAAACGTCAAGAGTTCTAAACCGACGACGTTCCAACCAGTCCGGAAATCACCTGACCATTAACGACAGCCACGGAAGGCTACAAACTAAAAACAATCCATTATTAGTTGTTGTTAACCTCAAACTAGATCAAAATGGTTGTGCATATTTACTTCCTATATTGTGCTTTGTTCATTTGCACTTAGTATTTGGTTGATCTTTGCGATTATACTACACACATACATAAACAATAATGTAACATAATATTTTGGCTATGAGATGTTTTCCGAAAAGAACGTCTGTCATTTTGATTCTCAATAGCTACAAAAAATCTCTCTTGTGACTTTACATAAACTATAGCTAATATTTTTCGCGTAACTTAAAAACCAACTATTAAAAATCATACAGGATCCAGGACTTCAAATCACGTATACAACAAAGAAAAACGTGCATTTAAATGGCATGTTCAGTAATGGCCAGCCTATTCGTCAAATGCCTAGTTTTGTTAATGTTATTTTAGCTGGGACAAGGCACCGCTGTCACTGAATTATTCCGATGAGGAACGAGCTATGCAAACACTGCATCAACTGAAATTTAATTACGGCACGTGTGGATATACGCCGGCTAACCGGAAAACAATAATGGAAGAATAAAAGGCACGCGCACCTGGAATGAGCTAATTGTCCCACCGGTTGCCAACAATCCTGAAATTCCCGAGAATAGAACTCTGAAAAGTGGGAAAAAACATTTCAATCAGGCAGCGCGGAGTAAAGATGAATCGTTTCTCTGCAGTTCTATTCTTAAAAACTGTGCTTTCTTAATATAAAGCGCAAAATACTAATTTTACGCATATTACACAATACCTAATCTACATCGAAAATTTGGTGGCTTGTTTCATGGAAATAAATTATTTGTTTGTATAGGGCCAAACAAATATTTATTTCTTGATACCAAATTATTTTTTGACCCAAAAATACACATTTTGTATAAAGAAAGCATTTATTTCTATTAAAAAACATTATTTCATTTTCAATGACAATTTCTTATGTTGATTGAATTATAAGATAAAACAATATTTGTATATTTCAAAGAATGCTTTCCCCATTAAACAGCTGCTTATTTAGGTCAACTTATTGGTCAGAAATTTCAGGAAATAACTGCAAGTTAATGCCCCGACCTGCTTAGAATTACACCTGAAAAATCTAATACTCGACACATACCGATTTCGAGGTTATTAGCTCTCATCAGTACGTCACAGATTAGTGGTGAGTTAACTGACGATTAACCCTGGCTGTTCATGTCTCTTAAAATAGACATACCTGAGTACGCAAAATATAGCACAGCTACATCTAGCGGTTACCTATTGACAATTATTTGAGTTTGTTTAATTTACGGTTTTTCAAAAGATTATATAACCTCATAAAACTTTATTTAAAAACCTTACACAAAACTTACGATTACCTACATACAGTGCTTTCGAAAAGTAACTAATACATTCATTATTTTTGAAATTGAGAAGTTTTTAAAAAAATCCTCCTCTGGCACTTCGATTTTGTTTTAAAAAAGGCATTTTTTGACATAAGACCCATATTTGTGACGTTATCGTTGTTCGAGATATGACGGCATCGACAATTTTTTTAAATAGCAACCCCCAATTTAGACCGTGCCATTCTACATACATACATCATGAAAAATTATGGTGTTACATAACAAAAATTTCAAGAAAATAACGTTTGAAGATTTTAAAATTTTATTTTCATCATAAAACTTTACTAACATCGCATAATGATAAAAATAGCTGTAATATCACTTTTCCGCCACTAATAATTTATATCAAAAGCGTAATACCTATATTTCTCAAAAATACATATCCGGTTACATATAATTTTCATATTGCCAACTTAAGAAAAATATTTAAGTAACAAATGAAGCATTGAAATAAATGTAATTTATCAATTTATTTCCATAGGCGTTTTTTCGTAATAACAAATCAAGTTTGAAACAACCTGTACATTGTTTAAAATTTAATTTACAACATTCATTAAAAGCAATGATAGCGAATTCACAAAGAAAAACATGTTAACATATTCTTCCATCAAAAAATATTCCATGCACCGTACAAAATTAATTTAAAAGACGTAAAACGAGATTGGTTTTAAAAACTTTATAACCCGAAGCAGTCGCCATTTGCCGCAGATAAAACGTTCACCACCCCTAGAAATCGTTATTGGGATATATTTTCCAGTCATATGTTACCAAGATCTTATGGATTATTGTTTGGACTATTCTCTCTACCGTTTGATGTCGTTAAGAAAATCAATAGTTTGCAAACGGTACTTCACAGAAAGCATTCCAAATAGTTCCTACCGATATTGTATGTGTTTTTGTAATAAAAATGAATGTAATACATAAATTGATTTACAGACAGGATCTTTTTCAAAATACAAACAGAATACTTTATACACCCAATAAGGTCATGTACTTACTGTACACACAAGTTCCTAGACCTTGTAATGTACAGCCCCCGTAATTACGCACGTTCTCAGTTTGGCAATTTGATAGTTAATAGGACAGTTGTCAGCACTGTTACCGTAATACACTCAAAAAGATATGTACTTTACGCTCTAGTTTCAAAATTTTGCGTAATGTACAGTCTCCGTATTATTTAGTGCATTACGCAAGCTGTCAGTTTGGCAGTTTGAGAGGTAGTAGGACAGCTGTTAGCACTGTCACCGCAATACACTCAAGAAGATACGTACTAGTTCCAAAATTTTGCGTAATGTACAGCTCCCGTAATACTTAGTGCATTACGCACAACAATTTGGAATGTTATAGGACAACTTTCAGCACATTATGTACTAGTTTCGGAATTTTGCGTATTGTACAGCGTGCGTAAAGTTAGTACATTACGCACAGTGGCAAAAAAAAACATTATGCCTGTTCGGAAGGCTCTAAATGACTTTTAACAACTGCTGGTGATAACCTGATCCTGATCCTTTGCCTTATAACGGTTAAGACCAAATTAATTCAGGCGGAGCTCGGAAGGAGCAGATGATGAACTAATTGTGATGCGGCTCACGGCCTTCTTTAATACCGTGGATCGGCGCCAGCGATTTTCGACGATGGGCCCATAAGAGGTAATAGTTCGGAAAAATAAGGGATGGTTCGGTAAACTCTAATCCAATTATTTTAACGGGAAGGCGATGCTTAACCAAAGGAGTAGTGGATATAATAACCCCGTCATTATTACCTTTCGTTATCAAATATACATTTGATTACCAGAAGCAATCCAATTTGAAGTAATGTTATCTGAAATTACTAAAATTGATATGGGACGATATTTACATAATGAATTTTAATTTTCAAAGATGGTAATCTTTGAATATAAAAATAATTTGGGACTATTTCCAAACAGACAGAAAAATACCTTCAGATAACGATATGATAGAAATTACATTTAATAAACCAGAAATGTATTGATAAATGATTTTATAAATTTGGAAGGAGGATAATCATTAGCACTGAAGTAGGTACCAATATTGCAAATGGTTGACATATCTATGTATCAGTGTTAATGAAGTAAACAATTGAAATTTTCCAGAAAATCCTTAAAACTATAGCGTACTGTAACATTCGACAACGTTAACCTACCTAAGAGTATTATTAGGCATAGTGCGTTTCCTTTTTATCTAGTGCTTGCTTGATATTTGTCAGTGTACCTAAACATAACAGTACAGTAAACGTTTTTATCAAGAAACATGCCATTTTGAACACTTGTAACCATTTCACATTTTATGTGTTGTGAGAAGAGCTCTAGGAAAACTACTCACAGTAAGTATATTTAAGTGCATTTATAATTATTGTGTAGATACAAACCTGATTTGTGGCATTTTGCAAATTCAGTGCCGAGGCAATAGCGACTTGAGGATGTTCTTCAGTTGTGAAATTCACTGTTGACAAAGTATGTGCTACATGATTAGCTTGTAACTTCAGTGATGAGGGAATATCTGCTAGATGCTTCAGTCATGGAACATATTCTTACTGATGATGTACTACGTGCTTCAGCGCGGTTCTCTTGAAATTGTGATGAGGCATTTGATGCTTTGAGAATATGTAGGCTATTTTCTTTTTGTTATGCAAACAATCCTCAGTGTCGTGGAAATAGGCCAAATATCTTGTTTTAAAGATGAAGTGTTCTACATGCGCCATTGTTCGAAGGCAACAAGCTTTTTTCATAGCGAATTCTTTTGATTTTGCAGGAATTAATTATTACTTGCGTCTAACACCTCTGTCGGAACATCACTGAGAGCATCCTCACTCATTTTGAGTAATTTATGACCAAGATAAATGAAAAATAAATTAAACTGAACTGATTGAGAATTTTAAAGTTGTCAAAAATATTAACAATCAAAACTGCGCGGAGTTATGGAAACGACAGGATTTTTTATCAGTGATTTCTTGGTCCAGCGTAATGCAGCGTTGCGAAAGCTTTAATGCTATTTACTGTTAGACGGTGAGCTTAATGATGCCTGCATCCACTGAATTACGTTGGACACAAGCGTTGTCACAACAATGTGATAGGCCTATTGTATAATGTAACAAAAATCGTGCAAAAAAGTGCACTTTAACGCACTAGTGCCACTTTCACCACGAAAAATCATGAGGAAAAGTACTCTTTTACCGCACCATTACACATTAATTTCATTCCAAGTTCCTTACAAATACATTCATCTTTGACGCGAGTCTGAGTTAAATCCTAAACACTATTTAATGTTTTGCTAATGTATGATGCTAATTTGCTCAGATTTGTCGCATGAAGACATAGAACACCGGCCACCACCGACACTAACCATCGCAAAGCATAATGTGTGTCTTACTTTGCATATTTAAATCGTCAATTAGCCCACAGTTGCTTTGCATACCAGTACGCCCGACAAAAAAATGCAAATAGCCTAGAAAACCTCAACTAAAATGAAAAAAGTTTGAAACCAAGCGCGATTTATATTTGCAAGGGGCAGTCTCGCAGGTCTACTTTGATATTCAAATTTTCACGCTCGTCGCTTGAAAGTTTAGGTAGTTGCATGAGCGGTTTCAGAGTGATACCGGGGATGGTTTAGGTTTCTTTGTTGTTGGAAGTGATAAACAATTTGTACTGGTATCAGACCATCAGCTTAAAGTTTATCACCATACACAACTATAAAAAGTGCCGTAGTATACTGGGTGTTCGCTAAAGAATGGGTCATAGTTTAAGGTTAGTTTTCTTGAATGAAAATAAGGTGATTTAAATTAACTTACGATATTACTTCCTTAAGAAATTCTAGGCCCGAGAATAGTTATTTTTATATTAACGAGGCAAAATTAAAGTGTTTTTTTTCAATGACGCGTGAGAATGTGAATTTTTGGTCAAGACCCTAGTAGTATAAGATCCCACTATAAAACGACCTTCACCGAGCCGGTTAATGGATGAAAAATATTTTATATCCAATTAAATATGTCAGCAAATACATTGCAAATGGGTTGTCTAAAAAATTTTATTTTCGATATTTGTAGATAACTTCTTAAAAAATCCAAATATTTACATAAAATTTGTAAATCAGGGGTTTTTGCGAGTGAGAAATTTAAATTTGTTTCTATTTTTGACGTCACTAGTAGAGGGCGCCACTTGTGGCACACCATGTTTCTTTTAAATGGCAGAACTTTTTTGCTGCTCAATGTATACATCTGACTTTAGCAAGGTATACCTTTTTCAAATAAAACAGGTAGGAGAATCGATTGTTTCGATAGTCAGATGGATACACTAAGGTGCAAAAAAGTTCTGCCTATTAAAAGCAACATGGTATGTCACAAGTGGGCCCTCTACTAGCGACGTCAAAACAAAATTATATTTTTCGCCCGCAAAAAACCCCCGATTTACAAATTTCATGTAAATATTTGTATTTCTTAAGAAGTTATTTACAAGATATCGATTTATCGAAGATAAAATTTCAACTTTGACACCCTGTACTTTTTTTAATGCGACTTGGGATATAGATATTTTAGCTTAAATAGATTTATTTTCACCTAAGGAATCCGTGGTCTCATTTTTGCTACTTCATTTAAAAACACCCTGTATTTATTAACGATTTATCATTATCTTCAAAAGTCTTAACATTTATTGGGTCAGTCAGTGGTTGCGGTTTAAGGCGTCAGTACTTGAATCGAGGTGACTAGATCGGTGTTGGTTCGAGCCCAGCTGCCGGTAGACCGTATATAAGCTATATTCGTGGAGTCGTTTGGTACCCTCTCTGCGGGTATGGTAGGGTGAAAGAATGTTGGCTTGGGTCAATGTGAGAGATTGATACCGGTTGATATTTGACTACCCCCCTAATTAATGAGGTTTTCCAGGTTTCCCTCATTCCTGCACTGAATAGTGGTTAGGGCCTACCAACGTAAGTCGTTCCTGGGCGCAAATGCAGCCTGCTTAATCATAATATGCCGCCCCCTCTCCCGCACAAGTCTCCGACTTCTGGGCTAATCCCTGTGATTAGAATGAGGGGTAGATATATTATTATTATTATTTTTATTGAATGATTTGATGTTATTTACAAGCTTCATATTGGCTATTTTTTTTCTTATACACCCGGGATAATTAATGACTACATATTTTTTCCGAGATTAATAAATTTTTCAGACAATAACAAATTCACCAATGTTCTTTCTACTTACTTGTTTCCTTAATCCTTAACGGTAGTCTTGTAACTTACCTGAAACAAATAAAAAAAGTTAATACACGTAGACTTAAAGGTTTACTTGCTAAAGAATTAGCAACAAAAAATATATCCACCACCATTCATTCCACTTCAGAAATTTTAGAATAACATCGTTGAGACAGAGTAAACTTCAGGAATATTCCTAAGTTATTCGTATTTTCCCACATAATTTAATAAATATCACAAGTGCCCAATTTCACTGTGCGAAAATAACCCATTTACGCAAGAAGAGTTTGTCTTCCAATTTGGCACTTATATTTCACCTCGAAGTTGTTTGTAGGAAGAGTTAACTCGTCAACCGACGCAAATCAGACTGTAAGGCAAAGAAAATTAGGTACCAGTAATTGCAGACAACAGTATTTGCCTGTAATAACAAGGGCAAAAGTAATATGACTGTTGTTATAGTAATTATGTTGAACTTCCTACTTGAATAAGAAAAGAGACAAGAATCGCTTGGGCGTATTTTTTAATTACTGTGTAGGTGGTCAAAATCGTTCAAATTGAGTAGGCACGTATTTGTTTAATAAATGATTACGACATTACATACACATTGTTTGCTTACAATTGGGATAATAGATCGTAAAAATAATAAATAAAATAATGACTCCGAAGATTCAGTTCGCTTATACTTATTTATTAGATTAGGTTTACTCAATACATTCCATGAAATGGTGAATTGGCAAGGGATGTAAAAATCAAAAAGTGTCAAATCCTCATCATTATGGTCTTATTTATTCACAGATTTTTACACACAGAATTTTTATTTTTTATACAGGGTTAACTGTGACTTAGTACAAATATTTTAAGAGGGGATAGGGAAAAATAAGAATTAACGGAATTATCTATCAAAATATTTCGAAACTTATTTATAAAGCGAAATAAATTGTCAAAGTCAAAGGTGTTACACGTAGTAACAGGTCACCTCGTTGACACTTGTATCAGTTTACGCCGCTTTGAAAGAAAAAAAAAAATATTTACAAACTGTAGATTATTAATTAAAGAGAAACACGATATGGTAGCACAGGAAGGTAGCACCTAACTTAGTAATATTTATTTCCAGGATTGATATTTGAAGAGATTTTAAGAATGTTGTATCCTTTTCTGTTTTCTTACTTGTTTTAAATTAATACCTGCATTGCAAAGATTTTTGTACTTGCTGGGGACCTCTCCTTCCCTCGATCCTTGTTTAAAGCAATAAGGTACCTACTTGGGCGATCGCGACCAGGTCGATTACTTACGTCGGGAAAACACACAAAGATAACAAAAAAAATACACGCAAAGGTAGACAAATACATAAAAACACTGCCGCACGTTTACCTCCAAGGCATTATAACAGTTGTTCAATATGGTTCAAAAAGTATTCAGCATAATATTTTGTGTACTCGGGAAACGTCTTTGGTATTAGGCTGCCACACGATAATATGGAATTGTCACACTCCCATAAATCAACACTTTATCCGTCATCTAGGCATTTGAATACGACATGTTTGTAAATACAGAAAAAATACACACATATGTTTACTTATCTATATTTGTTTGACAAAATATAATTGATTGAATGAACATTTATTTTCTCAGAAATTTTAACATAATTGGAGGCCAAAACGCATCTTTGAATCAGGTAGACGATTTACAATTGTTTGAAATATTTTTAAAGGACATCCAATTGCATCAATTATTACTGAAATCAAAGCCGACGTCATCAGACCGTCTGTCGACGCAGAAACTTCAGATGCGAGAGTACGCTCTCGAAGGAGACGTTCGAAGCATGTGTTCGTTACAAAGTGTGGAACATCTCTCATAATTTATGACGATACAAAGCAATTAAGATGAGACAAAGCATCTAGGAAGCCCTGACAGACAAGGGACGAGTGGCGGAGTGCGGCTTCCCCCAACTTAATGGATGTAGAAGTTGGCGTCTCGTGACAAATGAGAGTGTCGGTGACGTCATTAAATACAGGTCGTTAGCGGGCCGCAAGATGGACGCTATAATATACATCATCCTGCGGGGAACATGCAGTTAGACGCAATATTGCCGGGCTTAAAGGCTCGTCTAAGGACCATTTGCGACGCCACGGCATGCTTGACTAACGTCGAGCTTAACAAGTCTGAACTGTACGTCGTGGAATAACACTTCCAGTTGTATAGTCTTTTTTTTTAATATAAAAAATTGCCCATTAGACTCATATTATCAGTTAAAAATTTGTTGTTGCTTTGCGATCGTCTAAAATGAAAAATAAAATATCGTCCCAAAAACAAGTGGTGGATATTTTATTACTATTCTGCTGCTAATTTGTACCACCAGTTTCAATTTTGTAGCTTGTGCCGTTTTCGAGTAAAGTGGTGGATGCTAGAGTAACATTACGCTAGCGGCCCATCGAATTATTCCGCAACTAACAACGATAGCAAAGCGATTTTTGTACCATATTTTGTTGCTCGTCGAGTATTTTCTGCCAATGTATAGTTTTTAAAAAATTGCGTCATTGTTAGTTGCGGAGTAATTCGATGGGCCGCTAGCGTAATATTACGCTAGCGGCCACCATTTTTCTCGAAAACGGCACAAGGTACAAAATTGAAACTGGTAGTAGCAACAAAATATCCAGTACTTGTTTTTGGCGGCCGCTGATGTTGGCTTGCCAGGGTAATAGACGTCAATTTCCATAAATATCAACGTTTTTTTACGTTATTGTAAACATATTAAGCTAATTTAAATATATTTTCTTAAAATTTTTATCAAGGAAATCGTGTATGTTCTTTGAGACCAAATATATTCCAATATTTTTCCATACTTTAACAACAGACCTCTACAACTCGTGAAATTTTCATCCACCGTTGTCAAAATAGGTGAAAATTAAACCATGATATATTTTTATAAATCTGAATTTCACTTGTACCCCTGTATATTCTGAAATGGTTCACACTGTATAATTCATTTGTAGCATAATTTTTATTGTTCTTTCAACTTACTTGTGTTTACTTTGTGATGACTTGTACATGTTTGAAACGAACACCATTATTTAAATATCTATTTAAATAGATTTTATTTGCTTTTTACCATTAATTGTAAAATTCTGCCAGGTGAAAATAAATAAATATAATGAGGTTAGATCAAATTTGACAAGTGTCAAACTCTTGGTTTGCACAGTTGTTATTGATGCAAGGTAGCAGCACTAATCCTTTATTCCTGGTTAAAATTAACATTTCAAAATTCCCTAACTGATTACCAACTTAAAATTGAATAGCCAATCAAATTGTTTTAATTTTTTGTTGACAAAATTTTAATAAAATCAGAAGGGAATTAGGAAACTGCCCTTTTCTTGCATACCTGTAGTAACCAGTACTTCATTTCGATTTAAATTATAAGCACAACTTTGTGAAAATTGACTGAAAAGTGATATTCCATCTTGGGAGGTAATTATTTATCATTTAATATGAAAGTCATTTAAAATCAGTTGGTGTGTGCTACAAGATTATACCTCGAAAATTGCTTTAAATATTGTTATGTAATTGTGATAGATTAAAACAATATCGTGTAAATACGAAATTCCAGGAAACAAGTACTCTGCGAGCTAATGCCCCGACCAGCATTGAATTACACATGGAAAACCTATAGCAGGTAGTAAGTAGTTGTTTCTAACGATTTCATATTCAGAAGAATAAACCTGTAACTTATCTTCTGATATTTGATTAATTCTGTTAGCTATCACCACTTTAGAACTCCCAAATGTATCAAATGCAGCGCCACCGCCTAATATATTTTTTGAAATTTCAATTTTATTTTTATTTGACTGCTTTATATAGCGTTTGTAACAGAATCAGAGTGCCATCCATCATGTGTCTTTAATACTGACAATTCTGCACCTGCAGCAAGTAAAATCGCCGAAGATCATCGAAAACTGTGCCTATATACTCATGTGCAATTTCAATTAGAAGACAGTCTGTTATCTTTCGTGTAATCTTAGAGAATGTACTCAAACCTACATGCTGTGCAATTTTTATTTTGATAGGTTAAAGGAATAGTCGATGTGGTAGATATTATTTTATTTTGTAGCTAATGACCACTAAATGTACACTTACATCTCGCGCATTCTTGTCCATGCGTCGGTTATGACACAGGTGAACATCAGCCAACAGCTAGCTATCAGCTAACAAGCTCGAAGCCGATAAGTTTCTGGTTGTACTGTTGTCGACAAGTAACTGTAACTGTTTGCTATAGGTTTTTCAGGATGTAGGGAACAGCCAGTATTTGCATAGTACATAAATTACGTTTAGTTTTAGTGATATGATAATCTCAATAATTGGACAAACGTAATTTATGCTATGCTAAATAACAATAGTAACTTGTTATTTTAATGCTTCTTGGCTTTAAATTAAAAGTTATAAATTGTTTATTTTCGTCAATAATTTGAGACGTTTTAACGTAAAAGTGCAGAACAGATTGTTGTAGAGTATTTTTAAATGTAGTGCCAGTTGCAACCATTTTATAGTTGATCGTTTCAAATGGAAATTGAAGGACAAGAATCATTGATTTTTCTCGATAAAATTTCTTCCCAACAGCAGAACTCCAAAAATCCAAACGCGATGACGCTATTCTCAGGTCAAATTAAGATTCAACGCAATGAATTCCTTCAAGTCACCTTCTAAATGATCGTATTTAATTATTCTAGAAAATGGCAATTGCGCCATGCTAAAAGAATTTTTACCATTCTTAAATTACGAAATCCGCACCGAGTTCTTTCATTGCGGCAAAATTGCGTGCGGCGCAAAAAGGGAAGTCTGTAAAACATGCATTATATATTTCTGGCAACGCTGCTCTATGAAAAGGTTGCCCGCAGCGTCTAATATAGATGTACGAGTAATAAGCAAGCCTGTATGCGTTTATGGCGTACTTAAAACTACATTTTTCAATTAGAGACCAGGCAGAATTGCATGCATCCATTTTTCATGTCCGCTTTAATCCCGTTATGTTCCCTTCTTTTCCTCTGTACAGCTGTAATTAATGCTGGCATCAGATAAGGGCATATTTTCTGGAGATATCTTACGTAGAAAATGTTCTGAGGTTGTTTAATTGAGAGAATTTTTCAATGCAGCATCTTGAGAACCGCGTGTCTTTAAAGATACAGTTCAAATATAATAATTCAAATAATAAACGGAGCTCTTCGTAAAGTAATATAAAATCATAACATTTTTTCTCCAAACATACCAATATTCTTGTTAATGATAGTTATTTATTGTATAAGTGTTTCAAGTAGCATTTTATCCACGCAAGAATGTTTAAACGCGACAACGTAATTCGGGCGTTTAATATTGTTAAGTGGATAAAAGGCAATTAAAACACTAATGCAATACAACGTTTTATCCACAATCACATCACAATCATATTTGTGGAGTCAGAATTATTGCAATGTAATAAGAAAATATTCGCACGACTTCTTAGTACTCAATGAAACGTGGTAGGTTTTGTTATACCTACTGGTTGGTATGGTACGTTGTTTGTTATCAATTATTTAACAACAGTCTATCTCAATTTCTTAAAAATGCAGGAAAGTAATTGTGTTCCTGTGGCTGTTTTCGAAGAAGCTTAAATAGGTAATATTACGAAAAAGTGTTAGCCGAATTTAACGAATGGAGAGAAAAAACGGAGAGTTATGACAATAAATGAAAAAGTCATGTTATCGTATTTTTTAAATTTGAAGAAAAAAATATGTAATTTCATCTATGTGGTCCAAGTATTCGATGTTAAAGGCTACTATAAAGCTCTACACAAATATATAGATAATGAAAAATATAACAAGCTTACTGCTTATTTAAAGAGGGATTGAGAGGTACAAAGCAACAAAAGATGCAGTATTGTAAAGAGTACATATTGAAGAACTTTTGACTGGGGCTTCCGATAAAGAATATTTAATGATTAAGGTAATATCTCATTACCTTTTACATTTTTATTTTAGGTTGCACTAATAATGGGGGTTTCTGGCGCCTGTTGATGCAGCGAATTAACAAATTTGTAAATTACTGACGTATAGGTCGTTGGCAGTTACCGATTCTGTTTCAATACCTGTCACCAAGACAGGTATTTCAAGAAAATTTGCAATTACAGAACAACGATTTTTCTTGAATGCTGTTGAAATATGCAGACTATATATTTCTCTGCGACCAATTATCGCATTTATCTCTACACGGTAAGTATTGATAGCCCTCAAATTATATTTATTTCATTTATTAACATTGGATTTATTGTTATTATTATTAATACAAGTTATTATTTTAATATTTTTATTATAAATATGTGCAATACGTAATTCTGTATGTATATATATGTTGTAATATTTTATTGGCTGTATGTTATTTAATTAAATTTATTTTTTTTTAATTAATTTTTATTTAAATATTTTATTAAGTTTTTAGTGTCAAATTTTAATATTAATTTTGTTGAGCGCCTTGAGACTTTTTATGTATTATGTTTATGAGTGTATGTTGTGTGTAAGCTGTAATTTGTTCAATACAAACCTGTTACTTAATTTTTTTTTATCTCTTTATCTTACCTTATTTATATAAATTTTTATTATCCCTTGCTAGACAGTTTCACAAAATCAAAAACAGAAAAAAGAAACTTAACTCAGGAGTCGATTCAAAGTTTGCAGGGCTTTTATTTTATAACAGATAGTAACACAATTGAAAGATTAATGATTTTTGGTTTTTAAATTAATTTGATCGATAAAGAATATTTTCTTATTTCTACTACTCCTTATGTTGATAATTTTAACGAACCACTATAAATTAGAACTTTGTTATTGAATTTTATTAAAAATTTTAGGAATTATGCTAATAGATATTCTCTAATTTGTAATGGTAGTTGCATACCTATAGAGAGTATTTATTTAATATGATTACAGATTCCTACTATATTACTAAAATAATAGCGATATTCTTGACAGATATTAATAGTTGAACAGTGAAATTTTGTGAATATTGATGCTATTATTGCTTGGATGAGACTTATTTTGTACAGGTAAGTCCTGTGGGTTATTCTTTATACTTTGCAAAGATTGAAAGAATTGAAATATGTTTTATTTTACTATAGCTATAGAAATTCTTATAGTGCACTTTATTTTAAAGGTACCTGAGGTTGCAAACTTTATAATTTTCCTTTCTGGAAACTGGAAACTGTCCTGTAGTGCTCTTTGGAACTGCAAATTGCCCTGGGTTGATATTTTCCTATAGTGGTAAAATAATTTTCCTGTAGGATGGAGACTAGTAAATTTCGCTGGTGAATATATATTTTCTTAATTTATACTTGTTTGTTCTAATATAATTTGTAAATTTTCGGGAGCTATCTTGCGATGCTGCACCTTGTTCAAAATCCAAGCCGTAACTATCAACAACTTCTTTGTTTTTCAACCTTTCTGTAGATTGCCATGTTAAAAGGTCCTTTCACATGTATTTTCACAGTCTTTGGATGTCTTTTTTATGCACATTATCACAACACTACTTATAACTAATACATTTTATAAATGTCCTTTTGTTTTTTGTTATACAATTTCAATTATTTTATTACTGAAAATACTCTTTATGTGATGTTTTAGGTCATTTACAAGAGATTCTTGCAAAGTCACCTTTAGTCTTGACAGATCGGAAATTAATTTTATAATTTGACATTTAAATTTATTTTTCATGATATGGTTTCTCTTGAATCGATATATCTTTAATAATGTTACTCGTCTGCCTACAATATGTATATCAGACTTTCACCTTTCATTCAATATAAGTTGTTCTGGGTTTAAATTCCTTTTTATTTATGTACTGAGTGATAACAATTCTCAACGTCATGCAATTTTATGAAATTTAATTTTTACTTGATAATAAAATTATTAAATTATTATTTTTATGTTATATAATATTATTTATTATTACTAAATTTATATCCGTGATATCCATATTAACAATTCTTTACATATTTTATAAATTTACACTAATAATTATTCATTATATTCAACTTTAAGTTCGGTCAGGTATTATTTTCATGTAATTTTCTATGTGCATATATAAAGCTTGTTTCCTTCAATATTAATACAGGTTCTCGTGTACTTAATTAAAACGTTTATTGAATATATGTCAAATCCTTTGCGTTAGTCAATATTTTATAAGAACTAATGTAAAAATATTTATTAATACAATACAGACATGCCAATACATTAGATTCAACGAACACAGTTATAAATTACTCAACAGGCGTATATTATATTAATAAATAGAATCATTTGTTTAATAAACTTTTGTTCATTAATGTTATGAACCATATTTGTTAGTGTAAGCTTGTATATTATATCTCGCCTATAAATCTATTAACATGAAATTGAAATTACGCTTTCTGAAACTATATTGGGGGCTCCTGGAATATCTATGAAAAAGAATGTGGGAGCTCATATCTCTAATCCCTCAATAGGTCGTTGTTCTGAACACTCGGTATCATCGCCCACGACTAATCAGAAATTGCCGCCTGTATTCATCACGAGTAATTAGATCTAAGTTTATAAGGTGAAGGCGCCTATTTAAATAATCCCGAGATAATTTAGTTGAGCAACTTCGATGCTATCCATCTCTCTCGCTTAGTCCACTAAGAAAGCTCTGGGCATTTGTCTCAGGGATTTTCCGAGACAGCGATGCATTTGCATTATCTCGGATGAGATTCCTCAAACACTTTTAGAAAGAATTAACGTGATGGGATGGTATCTGCTACACCGTAAAAAAATTTAAGTAAAATTTTACCGCAAATCAATACAAATGATTGTCAAAACGAGTCCACACCTAATTGTGTTGAAATAATAACAATTCACTGAGTAATGTTCATTTGGTTATTTATTAGCTAAATAAATCTTTTAAGGGTAACACTGAACAATTTTTGAGTTAGCTTTGTAAACTATGTGTTATTCCAAACGCAAAATTGAGTTATATTATCAAACTATTTCGTTATGTTTTCACTATATGTACACAATTTAAATCAATAATGAGTTACAGTCTATAAATATAAAACTTGTTTAGTTGTTACAAGATATAATGGAATTGTGGAAGCAACCATAATAATAATAATAATAATAATTGTTATTATTATAATATCTATTACTACTACTAACTATACACTATTTGAAACAAAAGTTTGCTATAACAAGCGGAATAAAATAAAACTTCAGATTATATTTGTAAATAATAATATGATGTAGTATGTAAAGATGTTTTATTTTATTATTAAACAATACATTATTTATAAATTTAATAAAATATGTACTTTGGTGTATGAATTGATTAACCTGTTTAAATCAATAATTTCCAGGTTTGATCTATTTTTCAGTAGTTGAGGATCAAATGAAATGGTAATTATGGAATAACACACACAAGATATTTTTTCTGAAATAAGAAGTAAATCAACAATTTTTTTGTATCGGATGAATGGCGTCCATTGTTACTTGCCTATTTCTACCACATCTTCATGACACAAATTCTCACTTTCCAATATCCTTTTTTTATGCAAATTGTAATTTGAAAACGTATTTACAATTGCGGTCCATGGCCCATGATCGGGTTAGAACAATACACTTATGATTATTGTCTATAGATAGCAGTGACTTGTATCATATATATCAAAACAACAACTGCGCATCGGTACCTGCTCCTACCCAACTTTGTTTTCCCCCTTCCACTTACTAAATAATATCTACAACGGTTGGTGTTATTTTTACACAATATGTTCCCACTCACACATATTTTGATTTCTCTAACGAAATATTGTGTAGATAAGCTCATTTCTTTATTAAATATAAAATTTACTCAAAATTCAACACTAAATTATTTCACTCATAAATGAGTTTCAATTTACTCAATGTTATTTTTCACTGTGTATTTGTCTAGATTTTTACACTCAAACATCATTTGTTAACATATTTATCCGTCTGGAGAAGTGTTTAAATACACTGACTTCAATTAAACTCACATTAAATATATACCTGTACAGGGTGTTCCGAAATTAATGGGACACAGAGCAAGAGTGTCCTTACATCAAAATAATGCGATTAAGCCAAACTTTCCTTGGTCCATTTGTGGTTAATACAAAAGTTACAGGGAGTTAAAGTTCAAATTTTGAATTCGAAATTCTTAAAATTCTTAGAAAGTTTTCAATGGATTCTTTAGAAAATTTGGATTAGGGGATTTTCTATATAGGACGAGAAAAACGAATTCGTACTTAATTTTGCTGTAGACGCTAGAGGGCGCTACGAAATGTACTCTTGGTTGATAAAAACTGTTAAAAGTTTTAATAGAAAAATATTGTTCTCCTATCTATTTTTCAGAAATAAGGTATACTTGTTTTATGTCGATAAATTTAACCGTTTTTCATTTATTTCTTGTTTTTCTGCTGGATGCAATAAAATAAAATAAATGCTTGTAGCTCGGTTTGTAGATACTTACGTAAAACTGTCATAGTAATTTGCAAGTTAAGAGCCCGCCACGCGCTTGAAATAAACTGATTTTTTACGCTCGGCCCATAACACTTATTTAGACAATACTCAAGAGTGCGTTCTCTGTACACTCCTCGGGTAGCGCTCCGGGGTCGGGTGCACTGGCGTTACGGTTGGAGGCGGAAATTATCGCTCTCCCACTACAATGACTTTACGGTGGACGTATTTAGAATATTTAGATTTAGTGGAGTAAAATCGGCTAGCAATTATGCCGTTTTGTTTTTAAGAAAATATAACTATCTTGTAGAAGGACATTTTTAGTATCCAAAATGGACTTGTACAACTTTTTTAGTAGGGCCGCATTTTATAAATATAAAATCAAATTATTGATGCTTGGGAAATCATTTGAGAATTATTACGTTTTTCGTTACATCGCGCTTGTAAATCAACGATTTTACTTATGTTCGCAGTTTTTTTACAGCTTATATAAAAAACTACAGTACTTCCACGGTACACACCAATTTTTAATAACTTAACGCCTTTTCGAAAAAAAATGTTCCAAAGTCGGCCCAGCAAATTTGTGCATTACAAACTTATATTAACTATTTACTATTGATATGTAGTTATATCGAGCAAATGTAGTCAAAACTATAAAAAAGTTTTTTAAAAACAGTTTACGGTGTTACACTTTTCAAGAAATTAACTTTGTGCGCCGTGTGCATACTTATGACGCAGAAGATGTTATCAGAAATAGGACAGCGCATTCAATCGATGAGTTAAAAATATCTACATTTTCCATAATGAGAAAAACATTTTTATTGTACATATTATGATTGTGTTTAATATATAAATGATAAAAATAATTGCGTTACATAACATTATTTTCTAGAAGAAACTGTGAACAGTTTTTGCCAATTTAGAGGTATGAGACAATAAAAATGACAGAGTTATTTCCAAATTTAAAGGTTTTATCTTGTATTATCAATTATCTAAGGTCGAAAATAATAGATATTGACTAATTCAGAGCACAGAGATGAGTACGGGAAGTGAGGGTTGCATGATTACTTAGGCGTGCTAGAAGGGTTTAAAACACACAAAATCATCAAAAATAAGTTGACGTCGAGTGAACCTAGCACATTAACAGTTTAAATGTTCCCCTCCGTGTCATCCTCTCCACAAATCAGAATGCCTTTCTTTTGGACGGCCATGGACCACTACCACCCACTTACATCTACCTGATGCGCACTCGGCGGATTTTTGCACGAATTCACTTAGTTTTAATTATTTATGGCAAAAAAATCCTTAAAAACAGTCGCACCCAGTCCTTATTGATTTAATTCCGAAAGATCCACGAAGTCTTGATCTGACAAACAAATATATACCGGGTGTTCCCTCTAAAACTTTCAGTGCGAATATCTCAGAAATCATTACAGCCAGTGCGACGAATTTGGTATACAGACACTAGATGGCGCGTAAAATATGATAATAATATCAATTCTTATACAGGGTGTTCAATTTTTCAGGAATGTTTAAATTGAAGTATACTAAATTACATTCTGAAAATTAAACATTCAAAATTTTTAAAATTTAACATAAAAACGCCTTCAAAAAGTACCCAAATTTCATTGTTTTGTCATATAAAACGTGTATAGTCTTGAGCCAAACTTACACAGAAGAAACTAACATCGCTAAACGTCAAAACTATTAATTGTCATTGAATTGTCAAATATTAATGGTATAAAGTATTTTATTGGACATAAACAACACTAAATAATGTATTGAATGCAATTTAGGTGTGTACGATGGTGTTATTGAGACTTGTCGATAAAAATTTAGACATGAGTTGAGCCTTTTGGATATTGGAGCATTGGAGTCACTGCGCCGGCGTAGTCTTCCGTTACAGCTCCGCTCCATTATAAACTTCAGTAAATTGTAAATAATTAGATACTCCCTATCTTTTATCGCAAAATAATTTACAAAAGTGTGTAAGTACCTAAAGAATATCCCTTTTTTCCAACTGCTGTAATAATTATTGATTACTGATTTAGCAACAAATAAATTCGAACAAAACGATTCCTAAAACTTTTTATTATAATGTGAACGTATTTGTCGTTGAACGTCAGAACTGAACCTACCCCAACCCCACAAAAGAAATATTACTAAAGCATAACCTAGAAATGATTGATGTTTGCTGTGTCCACATATTGCCCTCTTTAAAATTAGGAGAACAAAGATTTGAGAACAGGTAAATTTTTATATAAAATAAATATAGTGACTACATTTATTTCAGTGTTTCATGTTCTTTATTATTGTAACATGAAAAATACGTATTTAATTTGCGGAGAATTTAGTTCAATTTGGAACTTATGAAAAAATTACATTGTTTTAATAAGCAATGTAAAAATTGCATATCAAAGGAATTCTAGTAGAACTTCTTATATTTCCGGAACTGTTGGTCTAAACGAAAAAATGTAATCTACAAGAAAGGTTTAGACACCACCGTCAACAAAAGAATCAGCATCGAATTAGAACGTATAGATTATAAGTGACTATGTATTTCTTTGAACTCCGGTCCTGCCCGCATTTACCAATCTTTAAGCCCATCCCACTCAGTGAAACACACGTGGTTGCAGCATTTAAAATATATTCGTTTCTGAAGTTGTAGACGTTCGGCATTTAGCATAGAATTTTGAGTAATTCTTATCAATTCAATATAATTTTGGTATCGTTGCAAAGCTAAAAGACAGATTTACTTCCCTCGTGTAACCAATTTTCGATTTAAGCCTTTATTTTTAAGTAAATAAATTGTAAATATGATGATTTCCTCGTTAAATTTAAATAATTAAAAACTAATTTTGAAAAAAATATTACAAAGCAGCCTTAGGAAACAACTTTGGCTTTCAATTGTTTTTTTATTTGAACCGCTATGTTTATTCGTTGTCTAAATAAGTGTTACGGGCCGAGCGTAAAAAATCGGTTTATTTCAAGCGCGTGACGGACTCTTAAACCTATCTAAAATCTTTTTCTATAAAATGGCGAATGCGCCACGAATAACGACATATCCTCGGTAAACAATACACCTTGTATTTGTTTACCGACACAGAGTAGGTATATGTAGGGGATTCCAAAATATTGTATTTTAACCAAATATACCCATATATATAGTTGCACACTGGCGGAGTTACAAGCCTTCAAAATGGGGCAAAATATTTCGAAAAAATTATATCTGAGTTACTCTACTTGGATTGGAATAACCAAATTTGGTACATAATTTAGGTTCATTATTGGTCTTGTTTGGCTATGAGTTCAAGTAAATTGAAACACTACAAGGTGTTCATTTTGAGGGGTAACATTTTCCCGCAAAAAATTTAATTTAACACACTTTTTTTACTCTTGTTAAATTTGCTTTCTTCTTTCTTGTTTTCAAGCAATAATGCATTAATTAAAATAATATTTTAATAAGGGTTAGAAGAAATCAAAAATGAGTGGTATGCTTTGTCTTTAAAATTTGGCAGTAACACTTCGTTACAGAATGATGTTAAGAAAATCTAAGGGCAGGTTCCATATTTAAAAATAAGAAAAAACGTTTATATAACCGCGGAAATTCCTCGTTTTCGAGATTGTTTAAAATTTTGTATCTCAAGTACTATAGACTTCATTTCTTGAAAATCGATCGATATATAGAGATGAAATTTGGTATACAACTGTATATGGTGAAGGGTTACTTTTACATGTATAAATTTCTCTCTTAATATACTAGCATCAATGGCGTTCGTGCAGTTAAATATTAATTTTTAGCAAAAAAAAAATGTACTCTATTGATTTTTGGACAATTTTATATCGTTCTCTAAGTATATGAACAATCACAAAAGTGTTTGCACAAAGTAATTGGCGGTAAGGGAATGTATTTTCATTCGAATTTCCATACAAATGTATGTCGATCAATTCTTCAACTGAATTATTCACCATATTTACTTATTTTGTAAAAAAAAATGCATTAAAAACTAGCTGAAACACTTGAAAAACAAGTCACTCGACACTTTGTTTAAATCTGACATGGAATTTATGACAAACTGACACGTGCCACCTAGATTATTGTTTTTTAATTTCATTCTATAGTAGGTCTACTGTAATAATTAATAAATTAATTTTTGCGTCAGGAGGAAAAAGTTTAAGAGACACTTTTTAAACAGAATTAACTTGGCTTTAAGAGAGCAATAAGAATTTGTCCAAAAATCAGTGGGGTACATTTTTTTGCTAAAAATTAGTCATTACGCTAGTATATTAAAATATACATTTATACACGTAAAAGTAGCCCTTCACTATACACTCTTGTGTACAAAATCTCATCTCAATATCTCGATCGTATATCCTTTGTATCTTATTCTTCAACATAGAACCTGCCCTTAGATTTTCTCAACATCATTATGTAACACTCTGTACACATTGCATACATAATTTGCTTACTTTCTGGAATTGTGGTCTAATTGTCGTTTTTAATTATGTTAAATGAGTATAAGATAACTTTAAGATAAATACAGCATTTATGCTTGTATTGTCTAAAATACAACTAACTTACTAAGTTAAAGGGTACTACCGTAGGAATATAGCTCCATTACAGCCAACTAACCTTCAATGTACAATTCATCTTAAACACATTTAATTAAAAGTTTAAATAACTGTAGCAACACAATTCAGATACTCCAGCAAGACATTTTAGTCCAACTGATAGCTGGCTTAGCTGGTAGCCATCCTTGTTATTGGTTTGCAAAAAACTTGATTTAGCTGCTACAATTGAATTGTTTATCTGTCCCCTATTCAATACAAGTTTTTTGCTGAGGCAAGTGTAAAAAATACATTTATTTCAGTTTATTTATATGTTATTGAACTCTATAAGATTTTACACAGGAATACATTAATTAACAACTTCGTTTACTTCGTTCTATTCTATATACCTTCCTTATGGGAAATCTCCAATACCTATATAAATACCCGGTACGCTGTAACACCACCACGTGCTGATAAGTTGCATAAATTATTTCAAGATAATACACCTATATATGTCTCATTAAGAAAGAAAAACTTCTGAGGGGGGAAACAGGCGTTGATATATTTCACAGAGGAAAGCACCTTGTCACGATATATTTCATGGACTTTCTTGTTAACCCTAATAAGATCTGAATCGAAATGACATTCTAACATGCTCTCATTTATTTTTGCGCGTTTTGATATAAGCAAAATACACGCAACATTTCCTACAACGCTTTGTTACTTTGCAATTTAATAGTAATTTATTCTCATATATAATTACATTTTTTAAAAGGCAACCCATTTTTTTACTTGTTAAAATTTTATAAATGTGAGAAGGCTGTGGAATTTCCGCAAGCCAATTTTTTTGCAATTAGTCACCTGAAGGGACTTAAAAATGTGACCAAAACGCAAAACCAAGAAAAACAAACGCCTATTTACTTCATCAGCATCTGCATTTACGGAAACAAAACGCGCTGAACGGCGTGTGACGTCATACAAGTGATGACGCGTTTTCGGTTACATTTTGTTTACATTATATGGCAACTTATTAATGTTAATATTTGAGTTCTTATATGATTATTGTTGCCAGACGCATGTGACCTTTCAATATCTTGTAGTAGTGTGTGTAGACATGCAGACAACATCAAGTAATAGTAATTGTAAAATTAATGTCACGGAATTTCCCCACTCACACCCAAACCGACGACTGTGGTACCGCAAATTACTAAGATTGCCCCGATCGCCCCTACACGATTCTGTTAAACAAAAAAAATGCCGTGGATCGAGACGGGACCAGAAAATTTGAGAAAAGACGAGAAGCGTTCGAGAGATGCTAGAAAATAGATCTAGAGATGCTAGAATATACCTGGAATATTCGTTGGGTCTATAAAAGAAAAATAAACAGCCGATTAAGTTAGTCTTGTATAAGTCTTGTATAAGTCTTGTATTACAGTCTGAATTGAAGTGTTTAGTTGGAGATATCAAAGTGATTTAGATAGCGATTAATTAAATAAGTGTTTAGTTGAGTTTTAATTAGTGTTCAGTAGTGTACTGAGTATAGTTAATAAAGAAGTAATTAATTAACGGATTGTTTTTCTGGCAATAGTAAAATTCGGATTGGGAAATCCGTGACATTAATATAAACCCTTGGTGTATAGAAACATTCACTATTTATGAAGGTTTAATAAAAATATTCGACTTGTAGTTATTTCTTTTTTTACTTTATATTACTCAATCTACAGTCATTTTAATTTACTAATAACAAAGAAAAGTCAAAGATTTTAATATAATCGCAGAAAAGTGAATGCATTTATTTTCCTTTCCTATGGAACAAGGGAACTATATTTTACCAGGAACTGTAGAATCAGATGCATTTCAATTCCTTTTTTCCCTTTCTCCACATCTCAGCGGGGCATTATATGCAGAAACTAATACAGCTGATAACTTCTTCATTTCCGCAAATTTATTCATAACATTGCGAAGTGCAAGATTAATTGCTCTTGCGTGTCGGCCGTGTGATATTCTGCATGGACTGCATTAATACCGAATGATCATAATAAGGAAAGAGAGATGTGACAGAAATAGCTGCACGTAATGCATTATAATTATATTGTTACGGAGTAGAATTTAATTTCAAGAATATAGGGATATCTTATCGCTTACACGGCAAGGCTACAAGCTATAACATAATGTAGATTGGCTTATGCTTTCTTTTGTGTTATCAGCAGTGCTTTACTTATTTAACAATGAATACAAAATTGTAACTTAAAAGTTTCTATTTAAAAGTTTTCAACCCGAAAAATTATTACAAATAACTGCACTGAATGCATAAAATTCAATATTATATTATGTGATTTTACAATTATGATGGTAAATTTAATCATATGTTTCTGGCACTACAATTTTAAGTTGGAATTTTACTGAGTAATTTTAATTTTATTATTTTTTTATATATAACCCTTTATAACTTCAATTGAAAAATATGCATAGAGAAAACTTTTTTGATAATAACATTTTACATGTTTTTATATATTTTTAGGTATTAATAATATTGTGTGAAACTAACTACTCAGTGGACAAAAGCCCCAATCTGCGTTGAGTTACACCCATATCTACCCATATATTCCTTATTATTAGCTTTTGTAACATATTTTTATTGTATTAGAAAGGTATTTTAAGCTAATATAAATCAAATATCCTACAATTCCTATCAATGAAGTCATAATATGTATGTTCTCTGATACCAAACATCTAGGTATGCTAATGAACAATTCCACAGACAAAGCTCTATTCAATAATTATTTAAAGAAATTAATCTAATTTACTAACCTGCTTTAATGAAACAAACACTCTATAAATATCTAACTTCACTTTTTGGCAGTGGGAATACGACAATTCAACCACAATAGATGAGATCTAACCTATTTCTGCATTTTTAGGATTGCTTCATCAGGTGGCCTACTTTAAATTGAATCAAATAGCTAACTATAAAAATTAAAATAGAGAATATATATATGACTTCATTGATAGGAATTGTAGGATATTTGATTTATATTAGCTTAAAATACCTTTCTAATACAATAAAAAAAACATTTTACATATAGGACTGGATATCAGTGTGTAAAAAATGTAAATAATGGAAAACATGCATGTTAAAAAAATGTATAATGCTAAAGAGTTCATCAAACAGTTCAAATATTCTCATTTTTTTAACCTGAATAGTGTAACAGACCAATTTAAAAATGTATTATTGTTTCTGTTGCCATATCAAGAGTGTGTTCACAGATAAAGTTGAAAAGAGAAAAGTTTTAATGTCATGAAAAAAAGTTGCTCGAATTTAAAATGTACAACACATTTTATTATTACAATTCAATAATAAATACATTATCAGGAGCATAAATAACATCTACATAGATTTTTTATTGGAATTTGTCCATCCATCTTCTAAATGTGAATTATCCAACTATTGCTATATTTACTGTCACAAAGATAAATATGTTGTTTGAAATGAATTTTATTGTATAATTTAAAGATACGGTTAATGGCGCAGTTTTGATGCAAGCCTCTAAGCAACGTACAGTTTCTGATATATTTTTATATGATATTTATGAATTGTACAATATTTACATTGGCGTAAGCTGCTTGCGAATATCCCTCAAAAAGTCTTTATTAATCCGTACATGTTTATCTGCCACACAATTGAGTCAAAATGTATATAGCATATTCCTGAAATTTCCTAATTTTGTTATGTAAAAACACATACTCTATTTTCTCTTAATATATGCTTAATGTAAATTAAAATTGCCAGTAAATATTATATAAAAAGAGCGTAAGAAACATATCCCGACATATTTTTTTTGTTAAAGATGTTTTAGATAATATAGAACACGAATAAATAAATATAAATAATTAATTTTTACTACGTTCTTATATAGAGCGTGTGCACCAATAATTTGTTCACCAAATTTTCAGGATCACCCTGTATATATACGAAACATTATTTTTGGATTTATTGGGAAACAATTTCGATTTTTAATAATATAAAAATCATTGTATAACCTTTCGTTCCTAATTAGGAGATTAGGCAAAGTATTTTATTTGTTAAACTATTATATAATTAATAAAACCTAAATACTACACCAAACAGCAATCAACTATGATAATACTAAATTTAATTCTTAAAATTTTAATATATGTTTCACAATAAATTACAAAAAATAAATATTATTAGTCTGTATATTTTTTTCCATATGTAGCTCGCGGACGATTGTGGTGGGACACTATAAATTATACACAGTAAAAAAAAATGTCATTATTAATTTTTAATCTACAGTCATTGCAGTTTGAGAAACTTACATATTGTAATGACGCTTATAATGAGACTGGCAGCATTATCACTTTTTGAAAGAAAACTGAAACAAAAACAGTGCTAATTTAAAAATAATTATAGTGACGATACTAATTCTACAATCTCCGATCTGAAATGTAATGATAATAAATCAAAATTGCAATCAGTTTCTTTTTTGTGCTTATTTTATTGATGGTATCCTTTGATTGCTTGATGTGTGGTATTAGTTAAATGAGAACATTTTCTTAGAACCCTAATGATTGAAGGAAAGTATAGTTTGTATTTCTAATGTCTTAAGTAATTTACTACAGAATTGCATTGTTGAAAACATATTTCATCAATGTTTTCCAAAGTTCTTAAAAAAAACTGCTACATATATCTTTATATTAATGATTTAAATTCGTCGCATAGGAAATTTTAGAATTGACATTTCAAAAGTGGATAATTGTACTTGAATAGGAAATTTTAAAATTAGCGTAACAAAGAAGTAAAAAGAGTTAAAATATTTAAAAGACAAGCAAAAAACCGTACCACCAAAACTATGGCCAGATTTCAATTCTTCGACTCAAAATACTTCTGATGTCCAAAATTTTTGCAAACATTGGAATATTTTCAGATGCTGTTTAAAAATAAAAATTTAACTTTGGCACTGTATTTGTAACTGTATTTTTTTCGCACGAAATCTGCTATTGCCTATAAATCATGACATTATGACTTATAGGGATTATATAACAATCCACGAAACACGAACATACCAAACCCGACATGATTCGAATCGCCAGGCCTGAAATTGTGTATCAGGAGAAATGAAAAATCGCTCAATCCCGTGCGACATTCGCCGACGTTCATCCTGAATAGATCCAAATCGCCGCGATTACATGGTACTTTCCTCAATTTGCACAAAACACCACTCGAAAATCCAGACGCCTATGAATGGCTCTAACGGCGCGTCATTGCCGAGATACTACACTTATCAAGTAGGCGGGTAATGGATTTATAATGGCCCTCTGTATACGGCTCGGGGATTACCGCGCGAATCATTATAGCTTGCATTAACTGATATCGACGAGACACGTACACAGACAAGAAGAAATATCCTGGAAACGTTTACTCTCTAAGCTAGAATGTAATATACATGATTTCGAACTATATATCAGTCTGGGAGCGCATGAACGTACGCATTGCTAAAATAGAATTGCATTTGTTATATCCTAACACACACCTATCCTATCCGACACACTACGATTTATAGCTATCAAGCATTCACTCCAACAACGATTTTTTTTATATACATGATAATGTACCGTAATACCTCATACCGCGAAAAATTTTAAACGATATAATAACCGATATAAGTAAAAAAAAAAACTTTAGTTATATTTACTCTTTGGTATTTCCTATTTATTAATAATACCCAGTATACTTCCTGAAATTAAAGCAGATCTTTAAATTTGTAGCCGTTGTCATTATTTAGACGACTGATTGTTAGAAAACGTAAATTTTATCCATAAAAAAGTAACAATTCTGAGGTATGTAAAATAAAATACAATTGATTAAATTTTATACTTAAATTAAATGTTCGAATTGCCATCCACCAACTTCTTGACAAGGCGCAAGTCTGTGAAGAAATTCTTCTTGCACATTATGAATGATTTCTGGGGTAACTCTGCGTATTTCGTCCCGAATGCGATTTTGAAGTTCTTCTAAATTACGTGGTTTATTAATGTACACTTTTGACTTCAAGTATCCCCATAAAAAATAGTCAAGAGGTGTAAGATCTGGCGATCTTGCAGGCCATTCTATCGGTCCGAGTCTGCCGATCCACCTCCCAGGAAAACAGTTGTACAAAAAATTTCGTACAGGGCGCGCATAGTGCGGAGGTGCACCGTCTTGCTGAAACCATATGGTATCGTCAGGAATGTCTGGGTCATTATCGTTAGGAAAAATTACTGCAAGGGCTGGAACAAGGTCATTTTCTAGAAACTCTAAATATCTTTGTCCTGTAAGGGTTCCTTCAAACAAGAAAGGCCCTACTATTCTGTCGTCAACTATTCCAGCCCACAAATTTAATTTCTGAGGGTGTTGGGTATGTGCCTTCTGCCATCCAATGAGTATTTTCCCGACTCCAATATCTGCAAATTTGACGGTTTACTGTACCATTCAGACAAAATGTGGCCTCATCTGAAAATAGTATTTGCTGGTGTAAATTTCTATTTCCTTGACATAAATCCATTAGAATTTCGCAAAAGTGTAAGCGGCGATCGGGATCATCTTCATTGAATTACTGCACAAGTTGAATTTTATAGGGATGATATTTTTCCTTCCTCAAGATACGTAGCACTGTGCTCTGACTAGTGTCATTGTTTAATGCAACCAATCGTGAAGAATTATGAGGATTATCCACCATACTTATCAAAATGTTCTGTTTCTGATCTTCATTAATGCTTGGACGTCCAGGTTTTGGAATATTTACAACATTGCCAGTTTCTCTAAATTTAGACTCTACCTTACTGACTGTTGATTGGCTGATAGGGCGATCTGGATATTTTTCATTAAATAAATCGCAAACTTCCTGCTGAGTTCTAATCATATTCCCGCATCCGATAAGAATTAAAATTTCAATTCTTTGAGTAACAGTTAAGTGTGCCATAATACTTTAAATTGAATAATAATTTCTATGTCGCTTACAATACTTATTAGAAAGTCGGTGTGACAATGACACTTTGCAAAGATTTTCACCTACGTGATCCATAAAAGACTATGGAATTCGAAAAACTAAACTTGATAACGTTTTTGCTTTATTTTAATTGATTTACGTTTTCTAACATTCAATCGTCATTTACTCGAAAACTTTCCTATGTAAGAGGGCAAAATTTTAGTACTGTCTGATAGAGAATTAAACGATCTTTCAGAATCAAGGAAAAAAATATGGTGTTGCCATTAAAAAAAAAATCGATGACGTCATTACACGAAAACAAATGACATTTGAAAATCGCATTTTACGCTAAAATATGTATTTTTTAAATTAAAAATCGACCTGTTCGAGGATTTTTCCCAAAAAATAATTGTTTCGTTTTTATTGAATTTATTCCATACTTTTGGCGCATACTGTATAATTTAAATAAATCTTATGCACACATGAATTAAAGGTTTTTTATAGTGAAATGAAAAATATTTTCAACAATATGAAAACGGAACGATACGAAAAAGGAACGAAATATTTTAGAATCCTCATTTATAAGAACTTTTAATCTCAAAATGAGGTCCTCTAAAGACTCTTGGAGTCCTGCTATTTAAACTTGAGACATCCTGTATAATAGTTATTTAGAAAACCAGCGCAAAGTATGACTTTCTACCCCAATAGTACGGTTGGCTCTAAAAAGAAAAACTATAATTAATTTGAGACGAAGGATATCGTGAAATAGAGGGGACATAGTATTGAGAACAAAGCAATTAATCAAGTTGAGATAGGGTTTTTGGGTCCCAAAATCCAGATAATGCGAAGAGGGGCCAGTTCTGTTTTCAATTTATCACACGAGTTTATACACTCGTTAAGTTGACCTACATCTATGGTGTGATAACAAGAATCATACATTTTCCTTCAAAATGTTAATGTCACTGGTGCTTTCTAATATATACTACCAGAAAAAGAAAATTAAATATCATTTTATTTTGATAATCTTTTGCATGTTTACTTCTCTTGGTGAAAGTAAAAAATGATTAAATTTCCAGGCTTATCTGTTAAGTATTTTTGGAGTTTGCACAGTTCGTACTTTGATAATGTAGCATTCTGATTTAAAAATGTCTAAAGGTTTATCAGTGAGAGAAATTTCTGAAACACAACTAACCTACAAATTATAGAGTATTAATACTATACTATAGAGCAAAAGGCATTTTCAATTGTTGCTGCATTACAGTTAACTGATCTTTAATATACAGTTCACTTGTCCATAATGTATAATAATAGTTATTTACGTTACAAGGCCGGGAAGTGGTATATTAAAGTACAAGTCTAGATGTTTACGGACGAGGCGACGAAGGAGCCGAGTCAGGAAATTCTAGACGAGTACTTTAATGACATTTCACGGTCGTGTATCGTACAACGTTTTATTTCATACTGTGTTATATTAAAAATTAAATTATAATGTTTTATTTTACATAAACTGCCTGTATGTAGGTGTTAGCGTGGTTTCGATTCTTGTTTTATCGCATAGCTTTTGATTTAGCTTAGTGATTTAAAAACAAAAATAACAAATTTGACAGTTTGTCATCCCGTGCGTATTTTGTGATAATTTTCGTAAAAAATGGAAGAAATCGAGCTAAAATGTGCTGAAGCAACCAGTAAATTGGCGAAGTCTTCTGCTCGTTATGACAAGGAATACCAGCTCTTCAACGTGTGGAGAAAAATCTATAAAGTGGAAAACGGCCTGAATGAGAATATCCTTTTGGTGTACTTCTTGGATATCTCCAAAAAGATGAATCCTGCGACAATGTGGGCAAAATATTTGATGCTCAAATCTATGCTGATGGTAAAAGAAGGAGGTGATATTTCAAAATATCCAAAACTGGTGGCTTTCTTAAAAAGGCAAGCAGTTGGTCATCAGGCAAACAAATCAAAAGTTCTAACAAGAGAAGTTAATAGATTCATGAAGGAAACCCCATCGGAAGAGTATTTTTTGATGAAGGTAAACAAGTTTAACCTTTTCCTTAGTTTTGAATTAAACAATGTGCATCTTGAATGATATATGTACTCAATGTCAATTAATTTCAAAAAATACATTTCTTGGTTTCGTTAGTCGAAATTTCATCAACTTTAGTTATACCATATGACCCTAAAAGACATTGAAGATTGTGGCACCAAACTAATTATAACCATCCCCATTTCTAAGACGAATACAAAACGGGTATTCACTGTATTGAGTGACGACAATGAAGTAATAAACTTTCTGGAAATATTCAGAGAATACGTTAAGCTCCGACCTAAAAATATGAAGAAAGATTTTCTTTTCTTGGATTATAGAAGAGGAACATGTGTTTCCCAAAGAGCAGGCATACATACCATTGGGGGGGCACCAAAAAAAATTGCGGGATATTTGAAGTTGGAACACCCAGAAAAATATATGGGCATTGTTTCCGCAGAACATCTGTCACTTTTTTGGCGAATGCGGGAGCTGATTTATCAACACTGAAGCGTCATGGTGCATGGAAAAGCTCATCTGTTGCGGAACAATACATTGAAGATTCCTTAGAAAACAAAACAAAAGCAGCAAGGATGATTCAAAATGGAGAAAACTTTATACAGGTTCTTCAGACGAAGCAAACCATATCCACCACCACTACCGTGTCTAGTGAAGATTCTGTCCCTAAAGGTATTCCTGCATTCAGCCTGCAAGGAAATTCACATTGCACAGTTACTGTTAATTATAATTATAATTAGTTTTTATAGGCTTGATTTTGTAGTTTTATAGATAAAATCTTTTAAAAATGTGAATATTGTGTTTTTTGTAAAGCAGTCTGAGAACATTTTCCGGACTCAGTACTGTAATGAGTTATTTCCCGGACTTAAATGAGTCCAGGTAATAACTCATTACAGTACAGTATGAAATAAATACATTTTTCTTCAAACGTCATATAAGTAACAACTTACGTAACGTTACTCAACATTAAGTGTCCTTTATATGGCTAGGAGTATAAGTGAAGCGTATAAATACATTATAGTATATATATATACGAATTCAATTTTAATAATGAATATTTATTTTTTGTATTTATTATTATATTTTAGTAAAACTACGATTTGCATCATTTACAAATCATTCACTTTTTGCGATAGGGTCAATTGCTTTTAAAGATCCAATGCTTGTAAATTCTCTTGGCAATTTTAGCCTCACTTTCTACAGAATTTTCGATGTATCCTGAAACAACCGCATCCGATTTGCACTTTCCGTGCCTTTTTAGCATTCATTCATATTCATCCCCCAAGACGATGAAAGTTCTATTCTTATTAGCTATAGTGTTAAGAATTTTAATTAGCAGCAAAGACCCCATGTCCTCAATAACATTAATTGCCATCTGCACTGGTTCGTCGCAACGACATTCCCTAGATATACCAAATAACAAAATTACCTGAAAAAATGAGTTGGTTAACACAATATGAAAACAAAATGAAATTTAATTACTTTTATCGCAAAATACTTTTCATTTGGAGCATCAGACAAAAATGTATGGAACTGATTCCTTAGCAAGACACTCGATTTCTTTGGCTTATGACCGTCTCCTTGTTTTTTAAAGAATACACGCAAATTATTGTATTTTTTAATGTCCACAGTATGGTTCAAACTTAACACGGACTTTACCATTGAATAATGTGCCTACAAATTGGGACTCTTCAATTTTTGTGCCATTTCCTAAAAGTATGCCAATAAAACGTTCTCAGCTCAGCTTCATATACTACAGCATTCGTCGGCAGCAAATTTTCTATAGTAATTCTATGCCTGTATCACCTCCGGAGGTTGATCAGCCACTTCTAAACTATGGCAAAAGAACGGGGCATAAGAGAAGGAGCAATTACAGAAAAGGTGCTATTATGGTACTATGTGAATGAGGAGAAACGGTTTGCTGCCTCTTCGATGTGGACAAAATATTCCATGCTAAAATCAATGCTAAAAGTGCACAAAGGTATTGATATTTCAAAGTATGGTAAACTTGTTTTATATATGAAAGTAGAATTAAGAAATTATCAAATAGAAGAATTTTTGAAAAAAGCACCGGATGAGGAATATTTACAAGAAGGTAGAAAATACACGATTTTAATATTTCAATTTATAGATTGAGTGTTTTACTTTGGACTCTTTACAGGTTGCAACGATCATGGGAGTCGCAGGTGCTTGTGGATGCAATGAATTAACCTTTTTGGATATCACCCATATCTAAGACAAAGGCATTTACCTATACATACTCATTGCGGATACGAAAACAAATATTTCAAGAAGTTTCACGATCTTGGAACAAGCTTTTTCACTCAATGCCGTAGAAATGTGTCAAAAATACATCAATCTGCGACCTAAAAATGCCGGTAGGATATGTCTCTTGTGATATGTGGCTGGAAAATATACTACAGAACATGTAGGCATCAACACAATTTCTAAAACGTTTTTAAAAGCGGCTGCATTTCTTGGGCTCCCTGATAAAGAAAGTTTAACCGGACATGAAATGCTACAATTGAATAGTTTATTTGAGGTAAGTGTATTTTTACCCACCACTTGTGTAATTTTCTCAGTGTACTAACACGTTTTTATGAGGACGTAAAAATTTAACCCTGTCGTGACATATCGCCGCCTCAGAGCAACAGTAGAACATGTAAAAAAAATCGATTCGGAGGAAACTTAGATTAAAGATTTAACTGAAATTCAGTTTCTAATAATTTCGTCATTTTTTGATGAACTTACACAAATTTTTGGTTACTTTCATAGATTTTCAAGCTTTATAAGAATATGCTTATTAATAAAAAAATATAAGAAAAATAACTAGAAAAATGTTGCTTTATCCTACTGTTGCTCCAAAGAATATTTAATTTCCATACAGTATCTTCCTGTTTTTGTTAGATATCTTAGTGCATCCCTAAACACTGTGTATTTAACATATCTGTTAATCATTACTGCCAAAGTAAAATACATTTGTTTTTAGACTATTTGATTACATTTATATAAGCAAAATAAAAAAATATTTTGCTTATCTATTTAAATGATGAAATTATTTGTAATTTTACCTACTATAATAAAAAAGCAAACTTGACGTAAATGCCCGAGTCTCAATTTCAAAAACTAAAAACAATATACTTGAATAATTATATATAGAGAAATATAAATTTGATTTTAATAGTTATTTATGCAACAAGTACAAAAAGTAAGTGTTTATTTCATGCGACGTGAAATTATCGGACAACATGTCGAGTGCAATAAGCTTTTTTGTATGAGTTGCATACAATATTTTTTCTACGTTCATGCAAAAACCCAAAAATGTTTTATTTAGATGACACTAAGTGTAAGAAAATGTGACGTCGATTTGACGGTTTATGTTTGTCACGACGTCAAAAGGCTGTAGTAGAATGACAGATCAATGCAATAAACAGTTTATTGCACTAGTGCAATAAAAAAAACACTTTTTTCACTAAATATACTTCAATAAAGTTTTGTTTTTTGCATAAACGGAGAAAAAGCATTTTAATATTTTCTTTCAACGTGGCAATACCGCAATGTAATATTGACTGACTACAATCTAAAATTTTCACAGATATTATTATCATATCATTAAAAACACCTAAACGTTTTTAATTCTAACGGTAAAAAAAGCATTCAAAAAGTTAAATTTTAATATTGTACATCAAGCATAATTTAGAAATCAACTAATTTAATTTCTGAGTCAACAAAATAGCAATTATTGATATAAAACTTTTGTGGGTGAAACCGCCGCTAAAACGAAACCCCAACAATAATAATATTTTACTTATCGTTTACTTTGTCTTGCTCTTTCTCTCTATTTTTATTGGATTTTTTGCCAAATAAACTAAAAATTGACTTCTGCTAGATACGTTACATTTTCGCTCAATTAGAACTTTCGGTTTATTTATTTTCAGACAAAAATTAATCAGCAACAGCAGTAATTATAGGTTAGGTGACTGACAAGAATACTCAAAATATCTTTTGCGTTTGCGCAATAATTTTAACGGAACACTAAGATTTGTATATTGTAACTTACTGTTGCATTATTTGCGATCGGTATTAGCAGAAGAAAAATAGCGGAATACCAGGATATGTGTGTTATCCTAGTGTTACATTTTATAAGGTTGGTTTAGAGTATTTAGGCTACACAAAGATAAGCGATTTTTTAAGCAATACACTTTATTTTTTGTTATATCTTAGTGTTTCATTGAACAGAGGCGTTATTTCCAAATTATTTAATACAGATATCTCTAAACTGCTTTTTTTTAGATATCCTACTGTTGCTCTGAGGCGACGATATGTTATCAATTTAATTTATCGTTAACTTGTCATTCAATTTCGCAAGTTTGGCCCGAACGCCAAAATATTCCGAGCATAAATCTGGTTCAGACGCAACTGTCGTAAACGGGAGGAAGTTAATTTTATTCAGGCTGTAAGTTACCTGCACCACTTGATATATAACTTAGTGAGTAAACTGAGATATAACGACATATTTTGAGCTGATGGCTTACAAGTTCCAGGAGTCGCTCTAAAGGAATTAAATTACGTGGCGCGGAGAAATCTTGTCTCAATATTGAAATTAATGTTTGGCGCAGACGATGTTTGTTTTCGTCGTGAGTAGGTGGAAAACTGTACACAAGGTGTAACAAAGGTAAAGCGCAATGCTGCTATAGCCGTAGTATAAATCGGCTAATTCAGATGCCACAAAATTATTAGTTGCGCATTACAAATAACAATTTAAATGTTGCTTATATTTACCCCTGTTTTATAAAAGTATTATAAGAGTTTTTTGTAGAATAATTGGTTTTTTTCAGAAATCCCATGTATGTATAAAAATAAAATTGAAGTACATAATTAGTATTTCATTATTCTTGCTATACTTATTTTATTCCTTTCTAGAGTATTTACTACTGTACCCCCTTTATTTTTACAGCAAACTGTTAGTCATTTATTAGCGGCACACCAGACATATGCCGTCGCTTTATCAATTTCACAACTGCAAAAAAGGTGAAAACTAAACCCAAGTCACAAAATTTCCACAATTTTGAACATACTGGGGAAAGACCCCCTTTACCCCACCTAAATACGCCACTGCTGCTTCAAAATGTAAACAATTATATCTCTCTTCACTAATAAATCTATGTGTGCTACATTTTTCATACGTCATATGATCGTACGTGATAGTAAAAGATGTACCAAATTGTCTCTAAAATAAATTATACCCTGTATTATTGAAACAAATATGCCTTACTAAGCAACAAAGTATAAGCCAGATTTTTATTTTGTTTAGGTAATGGAACGACTTGAAAAGAAAAATATCCAACTCATCGCGTATTTCGCCTACTTAAAACATATTTTTTTTACAAAAAAAAATAAATAAATAAATAAAAATCTGTTGGTATTAAATTTTTAATCTTGTTTTCGTAGGACGGCCTTATTACTTCGGGAATCCAGTTTAACTCTTATTAAAAAGTTTCCAAGTGCCTTATTATTCATCCGATCTAACATAAATACAAAAAAGTTCTACTCACTGAGATTTTTGTATACGCTGGAAATCTTATGCCTACATCCAGATATATTTTTAGGGACAAATTAAAAAGAGTTTTGTATGTTGTTGATCTATTTATTTTTTAAATCTTCAAAGATAATCATAAAAAATTTAATGTTAAATGAAATTATTCTACACTGAAACGTTTAAAACATATTGTTTTTAACAATTACAAATTTTAAGAAAATTTACAATATTACTCACAGAATATATTGTAATAGTTCTATTTAACTTTGTAATTTTAATAAAAAAAAACCTAAATCTAGAGGGTTCAGATCAGGCGATCTTGGAGGCCATAAAACAGGTCCGGCCCTTCCTACCCATATATGTGGAAAAGTTTGGTGTAAATACTCTCTAGCGGTCATGGAACAATGAGCTGGAGCACCATCGTGCTGGAACCACATTTGTTGCCTCTAATCCAAAAACTCATACAGTGTGTTCTGCAGAAAGTTGAGGTAAGCAGCGCCTGTTAATCTGTTTGGTAAAACAACAGGACCTAGAAACCTGTCACCTATAATACCCATCCAAATGTTTAATGAAAAACGTGCCTGATGTCCAAATTCTATTAGAGCATGAGGATTTTCGTCGGCCCAAATATGCGTATTGTGAAAATTGAACTTTCCATTTCTTGTGAACCCAGCCTTATCAGTAAAAAGAATGTTTGCAAGAAAACGAAGATCTTTAGCATCATGACGTAGAAACCAGCGGAAAAAACCAAACGTGCTTGATGATTATTTATTGGATTTAAGGCCTGTACTCGTTGCACATGGTATGGATAAAGCAGTTGCTCGTGAAGGGGACCACTAATTCCTACCTCGGCTGATATTGTCCGCACACTCGTACCTGGATTCTGCTCTACCAGTGCTAGAATTTCTTCTTCTGCTCTAGGAGTGGATACCGACATTGGTCTTCCGGATAAATGACACTGTTTGCTCAAGGAACCGGTATCACGCAACCTTTGGTGAATTCTTCCAAACATGCGTTGTGAAGGAATCTGGCGATTTGGATAAGCGTCAACATCGGTGGCGTTCCCATTAGCACGACCATACATGAAATGCATGTCAATTCTGCGTTAGAGTAACCAGCCATAGCGTAAGAAAACTTGTGAACTGAGAACAACTGTCAAATACGTACTGATTATTTCACTAAACATCAACCAACTATTATAAGAAAATACACAACGTTTTTGCAAAATAAAAAAAGATGCTAAAAACAACCGTTGCTTTACGGACCCATGTTTATTGAGACTTTTCTGCTTATTTTGGTTCATACTATTACCTCCTTAAATATTTTACACTCTTTTTTTAACACCCTGTATAAATGCACCTCGAAAACTGCATCGACTTGTTAGCCGCTCAACTGCAGCCGTATAAATATCCCAGTAGCCAAAAACATTTCAATCTGCACTAAACTACCGCCGCGCCGAGAGCCGTTCGACCTTATTGGCCTCCTAAATTCCGTTAAAGTCTGAATTACGCGCGACGCTGTTCGCCGACGTCGCCTCTATAAAGAATAATCAAAAGTCGGAATTTTTGTCTCACGAACCCGACTCTATTTCAGCCGGTGACGTTCGACGGAGGAATTTGATTAAGAAAATTACCGTTGTGCAGTCTTCTTGGGCGCCGCGTCTGTCTGGCATCCTTTTGCATCTGATAGACCCGTGTCGGAGAAAAAATGTGAGGATTGTCGTCGGTAAACAAAATGTTACGGAAGCGTCGCAAACTGCACATTCTATTAGAGTCGCCATATTTGTCGCCGTAAATATGTATTGTTTTTTCGGTACTGAAATCTAGAAAAATAAAACACGTAGAGCAAAACTAATATCAAAAATAAAAGTACTGATGTTTTGTTTATCCACTTTTACTATTTAAACTCTCCTCAAATAATATAATAACTTTTAAAATGCATTTTTATGACACACATTATTTCGCTATTCTAACCCCATATTTTAACAATTATTTTCACATACTTATAAACAAAAGTGATCAGTCTTATATGCATAACTATGTAAGTTTATGTTATAACAATTTTTACATCTATATAGTCTGTCTGGAAATGAAAGAGAGTAATAAAACCCCGAGATAAGAACCGGCCATGGGCGTGGTAATATTTCGTTTCAGGTAATTATCGGGTAGCACTAATGCTAACAGGCAATGGGTGTACATTAGTATATTTTACTAGATACATCATACGGCAGGAGCCAGTGTATTGTGACAGATCAATCCGTTCTTAGATCTGAATATACGAAGACGTGCTAGTCCAGTAGAGTAAAATTCGATTTGTGTTTAGTGGCTATTGTGCCAGTGGATATAATATTGATTGGGTAAAATGTCGTAGTTACGTACCTGCTAAACGCGTGAAAAGACGTGCGCTGTCTCATAATGAGAAGATTATTATATTAAATGTATTTAATGCATTGAAACACCAAAATCCTACCAACAGTGTTGACGACATCGTGGAAATGTGTTTCAAAATGACAGGGACTGGAAAATCGACTATCTACAGACTTTTAAAGGAAACAAAAGGTGAACAAGATACTGTAAATCCCCCAAAATCATCTACAGGGAGGACAAAAATCGTTATAGATGATTTCTTCAATGTCATTCAATGCAAATGTCATTCGCAGAAACGTACACTCATTTTATTTTAAAAAAGAAATACCAACGCTAAACAAAATTTTAAGTGAACTTTCAGAGGACAACGATTTGCCAAAAATCAGTAGAAGCAAATGACGTACAAAAAGAAGAGGAGAAAATGTGGGAACTCGAATTTAATTGACTTTACTGTGGAACATATCGTTATCAATCTAGAGACGAAGATAATTCATCAGAATATTCAGAGGATGAATTTTAATATACCTACTTTATTTTCTTTATTGTACATTTATACAACACTACATTTACTCACCATAATTTGAATTTTCAAAATACATGTGTAGAATAAAAGTCTATTCATTAAATTTAAATAAATATTTTGATAATAATATTGAATATTTTAACCAGGTTATGATGCTTAAAGTAGCCTCTAGTTTTGAAATGCTGTTTTTATATTGTTTACTTATAAGAGAAATGGACCGAGAAATTGAAGCGGCATAGACAAAGACGGATTGTCGGGGATTAAATTTTAGCTACCTGCTACAATTTAGTACGGTTCGTTCACACAAAGTTTTTTTAAAAGTACACCTCATCTATACCGATAATACATAAAATAAAAATATTGAATATAAGCACCAGTACTACATTTATTTACGATTTGCATACATCATAAGCTTTTATTACTCTCTTTCATTTCTAAACAGACTATAGTTGAATTTAAAAATAACTCGTATTTTGAAAGATTTCAGTACCTAAAAGTTTGTTGAATAGATCGCTTTCTGACGTTACATATTGATTTTACTTCGGTACCTTTGAATATTTGCAGGTGGCATGAGATAACTTTCTTGTTATTTGCTAAACTCTATATTATTCAGTTCTTAAATATCTAAAATTACTTGTATTTGTAGAAAACACTATTTCAAGAATACGGCGCCCTTAAGGAAATCCAAGAATTAAATAATATTGTACACTAACCCAATTTTTACAATAATACCAGTAAAATTACTCGGAAAGAAATTGAAAGGCAGTGTAGTATGCTAAACACTTTGCATTGAGCATTCAATCGTTTCTTGAGTGATATTTTTTATTAATAATAATAATGTTTATTTAACAATTAACAATTACGTGATTTATTTTTCAAGATTTCAGTATCTAAAAAAAACGCCATATATTTGATCATTTTACGGCGAGAAATACGACGACCTTAACAAATAGATACAATAAGAAAAAATATCTATATATAAGTATAAACGTTGGAGAAACCCAAGAAATCAACAAATAATTACAAAAATTTAATAAGGGAGATACAAATAAAATATAAACAGCTATAATAAAAACAACAATTCAAGGTAACAAGAAAAATTACTATTTTATTAATGGTTCTTGAGTGGTGGTTCTTGAAGTTACTTAATAATTCTTCATATCAATAATACAATGGACATTTTTTGTTGGTATATCAAATAAATAATTATTTAATTTTTTATAATCAGAAATTATATTAAAAATTTGGGGCCCAAAAATATATACCTTTATGCTATCGTTTTGTATTTTTGATACTGCAAGTCTAAAGGGTTTACTTCTGGCGTCATATTTTCCTTATATTGTTCTAAAAGTAAAATTTTATAATAAACTTGTCTCATATCGAGGAAACCAAAATCCATGAAAAGAGAATTTGTAGGAAAACTATAAGGTGTATTATATATTTTACTGATACATTTATGAACGACTTATAATTATTTGTAACAGCTCTCCATACTAAGATTTCATGTTAAATGTGGCTGTACTGACGCATAATAAAATATGTTTATCTTTTATTACAAAACTGCTTGCATAGCTTAAATTTAGGCAACAACCCAAGTTTTTTTTTATAAGATTCTCAACTTGCAAATCCCAGCATAGATGGCAATCTATTATTATCCCAACATAATTTGTATTCTTGACAAATGTTATATTGTAAGTATGATATTAGCTCTATTTATTTGTAATGTTAAAATTTGGCAAGTTAGATGAATAACTTGAGAAAGGAATGAAATAAGTTTTATTCATATTTATTGTTAAAAGGTTACTATGAAAGAAGTCAACTATAATTTTGGAATCCATCTCAATCTTTGGTTTAAGGACACTCCAAGATTAGGCTGTATAAAAAACAGCAGTGTCACCGGTAAAATTAATGATTCTTCCACAAGTGATCAAGAGAAGCAAAATTTGATAATAATGATATAGGCCTATAATTAGAGACATTTAATTTACCACCAGATTTATAGATTGGTATATTATGGCAGTTTTACAATTAATTGGAAATTTTCTATTCATATATCTAATATATAAAATTCTCGTGTCACAGTTTTAGACGCCATACTCCTCTGAAACGGATTGACCGATTTTTATGAATTTTTTTTTATTTTTTGGACAAAATTTTTTATATTTATTTTTTTATGATGTGGCATTAAAAAATACATACAACCCTTAATTTTCATCCTTCTATCACAAGCCCCTATTTTTTAATAACCAATTTAGTAATTTAATCATTTTTTACCCTGGTCGATTATCACTAGATCAGTTATCCCCGCTAGGCATCTACCGGTGTCACTTCTCACCCAGTAAATAGCACGGAGTAGGGATGAGAACGAAGCCGGTCTCCTGTCTCTCTCACAATAAGCCTTCTCTCACTCCCTACACAGTTTTCGACCATTATTATTGTGTATGCATCGAGCGTAGTAGTGACGTTTACAATTATCATTTTACCTTCTAAGTGTAATTCTCAAGTAAATTTATTATTAATTTGCTGGGCCATAATTATTTATTTCCTATTTGATCAATAATTAATAAAATTATTAATTTTAAGTGTAGTTCTCATTATTAGTTAATTAAGTGATCTGCATAACCTCAAAAGTACGCAACACGTGTCACGAGCTCCCGCCAACAACGGGTATTATTTTACTATATGGCTATTTTTTTGTACAGTGAACAATGCCAACAAGACGTAAAGGGGCTAATTTGGGCCGTCAAACAAGTAAAACTGCAGGCACGCTAAATAATTCAAAAAATGAATGTTTCGTGTTTTGTTATTCTTATAGGCCGTCGTCGTTCACAGAGCTCCATTCCTCTTTTAGTCATATACCATATCTCCACTCACTTACAATAAGTTAGTTATTTTTTATTTAACTGCCAAAGTATTCACTAGAAATAATTCATATGACAAAACAACGTTTGCCGGGTCACCTAGTTGTATATATAAGTTAAGGATTCTGTTATATTATCTGCAATATTTTACAATGTTTCTGATTTTATATTGTCGATACCAGGAGATTTATTTTTCTTTAATTCTTTTATTATTTTTTGTATCTCATCTTTATTAGTCATATTAAGAACTATGGAATTTAGCAAGAGTTCATTTTTTATTTGAAACGATATCTTTATATTCCATTTTTATTTTGTTTGCAACTTCTTTTCCTATTTTGGCAAAGTAATTTTAATTTGCAGTTATAGGTCCTCTAAGCATATATTTATATATAGTTTCTATTTTGGTTGCAAGTTATTTTACGCATAAAGACATTTGATTTCAAATTGCACAGTGCGTAAAGTTGGCATTTTAGGCAGGTCGATACAAAAATTCTACTGCTTACTTAGCATCGATTGTAGACTCATTTGTACCAGGAGCCGACTTAAAAACAACCCGTAAGTTAAAACTTTGTAAACAATTTTAATCAATCTTTGCTAAAAAGAAATTTTCCTCGGCTTTTTCAACCCTTTTTATTCCCGTGTAGCCGCGGTCCCGAACAAAAAACGCATTTCCCTCCGAACAATTAATCTTGAGATGGTCACTGGCAGACATCAGACGTCTTTTGATTATTCTCTGACGGTTTTTCTCCAGAGAACGCAGTTTAAGTTATTTACCATGGCGCATTCGACGGTATGGAGGACTTTTTGTCCCAGCATTGGTTCAGATGAAAATCAACGTCAGTTTTAAACTCGGAATCGTTTCATTCTCGAGCGTAATTAATAATAACAAAATTGAATTAAATAAAAATTAATAAAACTTGCATCCAAGGAAAGAAACCGCGCTGAACGGCGCAAATCTTGCCTATTTCATTCACTGGTGCAATATGACACCCGTCAGTGGATGGTTGGTGACTGTTGTCCATTTAAACCAGTCATGGCACTTTGCTCGTTCAAAGTTTTATTCTGTAAACAGTTTGATTTCTTTGAAAAGATTTTGTAAACATTTCTTCTCATCGCTCCCTAATGGGACTCATCGTGAAAATATGCCTTTACAAAACCAGTTATGTAACAATCAGTAAATAGGTGGTCACTTATAAGGTTATGTTCAAAACAGTGTTGCCAACCACATAACGGTGCGATAACCAGTTATCGCATAAGTGTTTGAACTTTTTGACTACATCCCGTTCTTTGGATGTTATAATTTACCGTTCCTTTAAATTAAAGGCATACATCGCTTTTATCAACGAATAGATAGAAGAGAGCAAAAATCTAGTAAAACTATCATGAACACCCGCATCTGTGCCGTATATCTTCTCCATATTTTACAAAACGCTAGTTCGATTAGTTTGCAGAGATCCATACAGATATTCGTTCAATTGCTCCAGTTTGTGAAATTGCCGGAAGTTCTATAAGAAACAATTAGATTTTTCATTGCTTCTCTGCTTAATCATGATAATTTGTTGGAAAACTTTCTTTGACATGAAATACGAAACGTCTGTTTGCATTTAGGAAAACCTATATTATTCTATTGAACTGTGTTGTTTTCTTTTATCTTCCTATATTTCTTTTCGATTTAATCGACGTGACAGTTTGAACAATGTGAAATATATATATGATTAATCGCACTCAAGAGAAATCAAACCTCTACTGATAATATTTGATGATAACGACAATGATAATTCTAATGTACAATTTTGATAATTAAACAAATACAAACAAAATAATAATAGCATGCACAGAAATATATATTCTTAACAGGAACTGTATTCTTTTGTCCTATATATTCAGCTGACAGGAATATCTGAATGCAGGGGAGGAAAATCAGCGTTAACTACATTAAAAATTACTTTAAAAACTTTGGAGCCCAAAGTGTTTATCATATTGCAGTGCAGAATATATCATATATGTGTTGAAATAATGACTCCTTACACACTGTACAATTAACTGAACTATTGTGGTACGTTTTTATATGCATTATAATAAATTGCACATTTTAACACAAAAGAACACAATCTTGTGTATATTTTGACACATTTCTCTGTATGTAAAGGTGTGTTGAAGGTTTAACACAATTCGCTGTATTAATACAATAATATTATGTGTAACTGTTACATATTTAAATGTTATTTGTAGTGTTAAAGTTGTAAAGTAGGTAATAATTATAGCTGTTTATTTGCCATTTTGTTTTTATCAACCTTAACTTTAAATTTAAATACAACATCACGAACGAGAACACAACAAGAAACTCAACCAACTAGTCAGGAGTATGAATACAGAAGATAGAGATGTGTTAAGTTAACACAAAATGAGGTACTCTTAACACATTATTAGTAAAGATACATATTCATTTTATTTTATTATATTAGTAGTAATTTTAACATATTTTCTGAAACACATAAAAAAGCCAGTGTGTTAATTAAACGGAAACTTTACACATCTCGAATTAAGAACTGGAAAATTTCATTTACACCATAACTGCTTTTGCAGTGGAACACCCAATACTAGAAAGTGGGACTGCAGATAGACGTATTTAAATACCTATACAATTAAGAGCAGTTGGGACTGACCGGTGAAGGGGGGATGAGGGCCCATTTCCACGAGGCATCCGGACCTACAGCAATGATGTGGGTGAACAGAGATGATGCCCCTCAGCCCCGCACATCCGAGGTCATTTATTCTGCCAAAAATATTGGCGCGCATTAGAAGAATTAGAAACTATTAAAACAAACACAAAACTTAACCATCGTTTGATTAACAATATGAAGTTTATAGAGAACAGTTTTGTAATTATTGCATGAAATCTTTATTTCAATTAATAGCATCAACATCGTGGATTGAATAAATAAGTACATTTTTAGATTCCTCCAACCAATTATTTTACGTCCAACTAAAATAATGGAATATTTAATTAACTAATATTTGTTGACATTATTTTAAAGTTAAGTAATTTTCCGGTTCGCCATATATACCCGTGGACAACTAATAATCTAACCGTTTTTGAATAAGAGTCGTTCCATATAAAATAGTCTGAAAATAAAAAAAATTGTTGCCGACCCATTTTAGATTTGGTGTATCTTTGAAAAACTCTGCTCTAGGATCTCTTGTTTGGGACCCTAGAGAAGAGATTTTCAAAGATACACCAAAATCTAAAATGGGTCGGCTTTGTCAATTAGACGATTTCAAATGGAATGACCCATAAATTTAACAGTTTTTTTTTTTCGGTGTATTACTTTGAACTCCACAAAATCTTTATCTCTTGCAGGATTATTTGCCTTCGCCTCCTGTTATCTTGCCTAGTAAGATGAAATAAAGTAGAAATTTGGTATCTTCCATCGGAACATCAGAATTTTGATCCATTTAATTGCTCCTATATTCCCCCCATTCTTCAGCAAATTCTTACTTGTCTTTAAACCGTCTCACTTAATAAAAATTGATAGTCTTGACGTTAGCTGTCCCCTTCCTCATTCCTGGTTTCAAGTTTTATCTTGCGAAACTTTTTCAGTGTCTCTTAACGGGATCGATTTGAAATTTAAAGAAAAGCCATTTGCTCGGGGTAATTAATTTTACTTCCCCTCTCTGGCGAAGGACAACATCGTCGAAATCTGAATTGCGAGTGTTCAGCTACTAAACGACTGAAAGCGTAATGACTGGGCAAATGAAAAATTGCAGAAAAATTAATCGAGTTATTTTTTAATTACAAAGTTTATTAACGTGGGGTGAGGGTAACGCAATGAATTGATTAATTTGATTGTAGCTCGGGCTCCTTAAGACCAGTGGAATACGCCCACTGATTTAAACTGCCGAAGCGTATTCGATTTATTTAAGTTGTGGTTGCGTAGATCTACAGGCGACAATTCTACAGTATGCGCCAAAAGTATGGAATAAATTCAATAAAAACGAAACAATTATTTTTTGGGAAAAATCCTCCAACAGGTCGATTTTTAATTTAAAAAATACATATTTTAGCGTAAAATGCGATTTTCAAATGTCATTTGTTTTCGAGTAATGACGTCATCGATTTTTTCTTTAATGGCAACACCATATTTCTGGGGTAACTCTGCGTATTTCGTCCCGAATGCGATTTTGAAGTTCTTTTAAATTACGTGGTTTATTAATGTACACTTTTGAGTATTCCCATAAAAATAGTCAAGAGGTGTAAGATCTGGCGATCTTGCAGGCCATTCTATCGGCCCGCGTCTGCCGATCCACCTCCCAGGAAAACAGTTGTCCAAAAAATCTCGTACAGGACGCGCATAGTGCGGAGGTGCACCGTCTTGCTGAAACCATATGGTATCGTCAGGAATGTCAGGGTCATTATCGTTAGGAAAAATTACTGCAAGGGCTGGAACAAGGTCATTTTCTAGAAATTCTAAATATCTTTGTCTTGTAAGGGTTCCTTCAAAGAACAAAGGCCCTACAATTCTGTCGTCAACTATTCCAGCCCACACATTTAATATCTGAGGGTGCTGGGTATGTGCCTCTGCCATTCAATGAGAAATTTCCCGACTCCAATATCTGCAAGTTTGACGGTTTACTGTACCATTCAGACAAAATGTGGTCTCATCTGAAAAAAGTATTTGCCGGTATAAATTTCTATTTCCTTGACATAAATCCATTAGAATTTCGCAAAAGTGTAAGCGGCGATCGGGATCATCTTCATTGAGTTCCTGCACAAGTTGAATTTTGTAGGGATGATATTTTTCCTTCCTCAAGATACGTAGCACTGTGCTCTGACTAGTGCCATTGTTTAATGCAACCAATCGTGAAGAATTATGAGGATTATCTACCATACTTATCAAAATGTTCTGTTTCTGATTTTCATTAATGCTTGGACGTCCAGGTTTTGAAATATTTACAACATTGCCAGTTTATCTAAATTTAGACTCTACCTTACTGACTGTTGATTGTCTGATAGGGCGATCTGGATATTTTTCATTAAATAAATCGCAAACTACCTGCTGAGTTCTAGTCATATTTCGGCATCCGATAAGAATTAAAATTTCAATTCTTTGAGTAACAGTTAAATGTGCCATAATACTTTAAATTGAATAATAATTTCTATGTCGCTTACAATACTTATTAGAAAGTCGGTGTGACAATGACACTTTGCAACGATTTTCACCTACGTGATCCATAAAAGAACTATGTAATTCGAAAAACTAAACTTGATAACGTTTTTGCTTTATTTTAATTGATTTACGTTTTCTAACATTTAATCGTCATTTATTCGAAAACTTTCCTATGTAAGAGGGTAAAATTTTAGTACTGTCTGATAGAGAATTAAACGATGTTTCAGAATCAAGGAAAAAAATATGGTGTTGCCATTTAAAAAAAAATCGATGACGTCATTACTCGAAAACAAATGACATTTGAAAATCGCATTTTACTCTAAAGTATGCATTTTTTAAATTAAAAATCGACCTGTTCGAGGATTTTTCTCAAAAAATAATTGTTTCGTTTTTATTGAATTTATTCCATACTTTTGGTGCATACTGTATATACAAGGTTAGATTCAATAAATATCCTTATAACATTTCCCATTTTGATATTTCAAAAGAACAAACGTCATTCGTAAAACTAATAGGACGTTCTGTTCCTATTAGTTTTACTGTTAGTAATTTTAATCAGCAGCAAAGATACCATGCCTGAAATATCATCAATTGTCATCTTCACTAGTTCATCGTAACGACATGACCCAGATGCACCAAATAGAAAAATGACCTGAAAAAATAAGAGTTAGCTAACGCACTGTAAAACAAACAAAATTTAATTTTATTACTTTTCTCGCCAAATACTTTTCATCTGGAGTATCAGACAAAAATGTATGGAGCTGTTCCTTTCACCGATTCTCGATTTCTTTGGCTTATAACCAACCTTCTCCTTGTTTTTTAAAAAATGCACGCAAATTATCGTATGTTTCGATGCTCATATTATGCTTCAAACTTAACATAGAATTTACAATTGAATAATACCATATAAAGTGTACCATTCTCAGACGTTACATTTTTTCCAATATACCATTTCTCGAACTTGACAAAGGCAACTTTATATACTGCACCAGATTTCGTCCACAGCAAATTTTCTACAGTAATTCTAGCCGCCTGTACCAGCTCGAGAGGTTGATCAACCACTTCTACACTCATTTTCAGTTTAGCCACTGTCAATCGACGTGAAGACAAATTTTAAATATTTGTTTGGCAAAATCTTTAAAATTCTTGTTGTCAAACTCGGCCTGAAGGCCTCTTTGGACAATTTCACGTCGCGTGCAATAAACACTTACTTTTTGTACTTGTTGCATAAATAACTATTTCGTCATTCCACTAGTGAAATAAAGTTGCTTTATTCAACTAGTGCATAAGTACCACTTCAGACGGTTCATATGTGTGGATAAAAGTCTGATTATAAGGTGATTATGGATAACATCTATTTGACAATTGCGTTACACGCATTATAGTGTCCATATCGAACTACACACAACGTCAAAAGTCTCCCCCTGTATATAAAATGATTCGATTAAACTTAGTGGTTTTTCTTAATGTGGTAAAAAGTACATGTCAATATGCTATTGGAATGTGGTGGAGGCCATACCGACTATTGGTCAAGTAGAGAACTTGCTTTGTTACTTCTTTTTGATTTAATAAATTTTGTCAAAAATATCACACATTTGCTGGTTTTTAATTTTCTAAGTACTCAGTTTATCATATTCTTTTCACAATAAAAATTCAGAAAACAATATTTAATATATAAAATTCTCGTGTCACAGTGTTAGACGCCATACTCGGAAACGGCTTGACCGATTTTTATGAAATTTTATATGTATATTCGGTAGGTTTGAGAATCGGTCGTAATCTATATTTCATACCCCTAAGTGATAAGGGTGGTCCACCCCAAACAATTTTTTTATTTTTTGAACAAAATTTTTTATTTTTATTTTTTTATGATGTGGCATTAAAAAATACATACAACTCTTAATTTTCATCCTTCTATCACAAACCCCTATTTTTTAATAACCATTTTAGTAATTTAATCATTTTTAACCCTGGTCGATAACTGATCGATTATCACTAGATCAGTTATCCCCGCCAGGCGTCTACCGGTGTCACTTCTCACCCAGTAAACAGCCCGGAGTAGGGATGAGAACGAAGCCGATCTCCTCTGTCTCTCTCACACAATAAGTCTTCTCTCACTCCCTACACAGTTTTCGACCATTATTATTGTGTATGAATCGAGCGTAGCAGTGACGTTTACAATTATCATTTTACCTTCTAAGTGTAATTCTCAAGTAAATTTATTATTAATTTGCTGGGCCATAATTATTTATTTCCTATTTTATCAATAATTAATAAAATTATTAATTTTAAGTGTAGTTCTCATTATTAGTTAATTAAGTGATCTACATAACCTCAAAAGTACGCAACACGTGTCACGAGCTCGCGCCAACAACGGCTATTATTTTACTATATGGCTATTTTTTGTACAGTGAACAATGCCAACAAGACGTAAAAGGGCTAATTTGAACCGTCAAACAAGTAAAATTGCAGGCACGCGAAATAATTCAAGAAATGAATGTTTCGTGCTCCATTCCACTTTTAGTCATATACTACATCTCCACACACTTACAATAAGTTAGTTATTTTTTATTTAACTGTAAAAATATTCACTAGAAATAATTCATATGGCAAAACAACGTTTGCCGGGTCACCTAGTACTTTTATAAACGTATTTGGTTTTCCTGTCTAAAAGATGTAGTATCATTAATAACTATAATAGAACAATTTAAAATTCTGTAAAATTTAGCATGACGTTTTTAAAATTTTAGTATTTTGAGATTGACAATACTGCCCCGAATACCCAACAAATAACAATTACCTCTATGGAAATTGACTAACGCAATATTTCTTCCTCAGACATCGAACGTCGGCAAATAACAAACGACCTATTATTGAAATTTCCCCAAAACGAAAAATCACTCCCCGGTGTCCACTAAATCAAGCCGTATATTAAAAAAAAACATACATCGCCGAAGAAGTTGCCCTGTTAACCTCCGCGCTCCCAACTATAAATAAAAAAAATGATAAAACCGCCCCCGGCGAAAAATCTAGATACAAGTAGAAACGCGGCGGCACGTCGTAAGTTATCGGCGCCGGGCGTGAAAATGGCAGCAATTACAGAGATCATTGTGTTGAGACCGCGTTATTACCGTGATTAATATCCCCTATAATGCTCCGTAGTGCTCCCCTGTCGCTGTGGCCGTTTGTTTTATATACCGCTTGTCCGACACATAAATCAAGTTTAAATAAAAATAGTAGAAGTCGACGCGCTGTAGCACTAGCAGGAACGTTCCAAATTAAATGGTCCGTCTTCGACTGTTGATCTCGCCCGGAGATGGGAAGATTTATCGCGCTTGAGATGATTTCTCAATCGAACGCGAGACGAGTTTTTATTGACAATTTACACCAGTGGAGTCTCGTGGCTTTTAAAATTGACGAGGTAGACAGGTTACAATATTGTTACGGAAGCTCACCTACCTTTTTAGTTTGTTAATTATGTTCCTGTTTGCGTCTCTCTAAAAATCTATATAAGCGCATCAATAGGGCAATCCAACGAACTGTCAAATCAGCTTAAAAATGGCGGCTGTAGGACAAACAACTCGACATATGACAAGCAGAAATTTGTGCTTCTGTGTAGAACTTTTAGTTATTGGTCTGTGTGTAGAACTGTGTGTTTGGCTCATTATATTTTATACCTATTTCGGAATACCAAATATAATTCAGACTATCATAATGGTTTTGTTTTGTTGTGTTATGAATTGTTGGAGTAGAGGACAGCGAGAAGATCAAGTTAGATTTTTTAGGATTCCTGCTGCATTGAATTATAGACAGAACTGATCTCAATGAACTATCATATAAGACGGCAAAAGTGGCTTAGTGCAATAAAACAGCAAGACCTAACTCAAGAAAAAATTAAATACAGTGTACAAGTTTTAAATATATTATTTATAAATAGGTACCTAAGTTCTTTTTTCTCTCCAACTAGGAACATAATTACACCCCCGCCAGCCCTAGCAATTCAGGGTCCTGGAGAATACTATATATAATTATTAATTAATATACTATTACAGAGGTACGTATTTTGATTTTAACAATTATTTATGCATAGATACATGGCAGAATTTATTTTCAGTTAAAGAAAAATTCTGCGGGGGCTTGAAATTCTTAATAATGCCACTGTTTCCAATTCACATATATTTGACAAAAATTATAAATAATAAATAAAAGTCCATTTGATAGAAAAAATCTAAAATATATTTAATAAAAAATATTAAAAATAAGATATATACAATTCTAAAAAAAATTGGGTACATAGATAAATAGTACAAAATGTTTAATAATCAATTGGTTTTTTATATTTTAAATAATTGCGGCATTGAAATAATAATTTAAAGTTTGTTACAGCACAATAAAAAACATTAGCAGCAGGGAAAATCAAAATTTAATGCACCAAGTTCATTTTTGATTATTCAACTATTTCTTGCCTCGGCCCATTTGAAAGAAAAAATTTGTAGATATACCGAAGTGTAGTGAATACTGAGAATAATAATAATTTTACGAATATTCAGCAACTAGAACGTTTTACCTAAAATATAAACCCACTTTTTCTTATTATAATGAAAATATATGAGAAATAGGCTCATATTACACTTTCTAATATGATATATGAAAGAGTTGCTGATCTGGCAGGAACTAGGGGACCCCACTAATCGCAGGGCCCTGCCCAGTGCCCAATGGAAAATAGGGGCCTGCATAGGTAGGTATATATTACTTTTACATATAAATATTGCAGATATTTAAAACTTCAGAAAACATTAGCACAACACTACATTTTCGTTTATATCTACCCATCTTGGTCTCTGACAACGTTGCTGTGGTAATTTGATAACCCAAATGCAATGTAGGAATCCAATCAAGATGTAAGTTGTCTGTTAAAGCAGCCGGTTTACCTGAAATATATGCTTTTAAATTGTTGTATATAACTTTTTATTAACTAACCCGATACAAAATGTTTTGAACAAACGACACTGTATTTAATTTTTTCTTGAGTTAGGTCTTGCCGTTATATTGCACAAAGCCACTTTTGCCGTTTTATATGAGAGAGTTCATTGAAATCAGTTCTATGTCTATAATTCAATGCAGCAGGAATCCTAAAAAATCTAACTTGATCTCCTCGCTGTCCTCTACTCCAACAATTCATAACACAACAAAACAAAACCATTATGATAGTCTGAATTATCCTTGGTATTCCGAAATAGGTACAAAATATAATGAGCCAAACACACAGTTCTACACAAAATCACAATTTTCTGCTTGTCATATGTCGAGTTGTTTGTCCTACAGCCGCCATTTTTAAAGTGATTTGACAGATCGTTGAATTGCCCTATAAAGTTGTTTGTCTACGTGACGTGTACAAACTTATATTTCGTAAAATCGTTGCATAATAATCACATTTCATTTGTTATTTTAATATCGAAATGACAGTATTTTAGGCGCATGTGCTTAAAACAATCTTTTTTATGCACATCTGCGTAAAATAAAATAACCGAATTATTTATTTTTTATAAATATCAATAACACATCCTTTCGAATCGGATAATTGGACATTAGGTGAACATTTTTTTCTTCACTTCGTATAACTTCAATATTGGAAGAAGATAACACCTGCATCCCGGTGCTACTGCAGTTTTTGGAATGATATTTCCTTTCTCTCCGAGAATTTTTCTTTTATCGCCTGCTTATTTTGTATGGAATTTTCTATGTACCCCTCTGCCACAGAAGTCGAACGCCAACCTTCATGTCTCTTGAGCATCGATACGTTGGCTTCTGGATCCACCAAACTGCTGTACCAAACAAGCAGCAAAAATTTGCTTTAAATTATTTTATGCTTCCAACCACATACCACCGTCGGCCTAACCTCGGTCCAGCTGGCCTCATGCTCTCAGTCAATGTCGGTGGCCAATGTTAGACTTTCGTTGTGGTAACATTGTGATTATTTTGTGAAATATACGAGTTTTCTTTGTATAATTATGGAGAAGTGCATTGTTGACAATTGTAATAGCCGATCAGATCGGAATAGTGATGAAATTTCATTTCTTAGGTAAGCAATAATTAGAAATAATGGAGCACGATTTATGGCATTAAACGGCTCTGCGCAGAAGTTGTGCGGACATTTCCAGTATCGGCTTTGTGTTTTTTAGTGCCCATATGTTTAACAATTATTCTTAGCGAGGTAATAAATATTTAATGGTTTATTAAATAATACCATGTGGAACATTTTGGTACTGGCATCTTGGAAACTACGAAAATCGGCAGTTGGGAGAAAATTTTGTTGTTAATTTAATGACGAAGAAATTTACAATTAGAATTTCCCAGTTACGGTTGCGCGAAACCATCAACTTCATTTTTTGGTATGAGCGCCATATTGAATTTGAATTTTATTGCAACCGAAACGTCGCATTGAAAATCTAAATGTACAGTGAAATTCTTCGAAAAAAATTGCTGCGGAGAAGTGTTTTCAGATTTTAAAAAGTCCTCTAAATAAAAAAGTTACAAACGAATAACGCCATATTAACTTTTTTCAAAATAACTCAAAAACCTAGATCTAGTTGCAAGCGTCATTAAGTTTTTCCCCCAACTGCCCATTTTCGTATCGCTATAAACCATTAAATACTTCTTGTTACCGCCCTAACAATAATTGTTAAACATATGAGCACTTAAAAACAGGGCCGATACTGGAAATGTCAGTACAACTTCTGCGCAGAACCTTTTAATGCCATAAAACGTGCTCCATTATTTCTGATTATTACTTACCTAAAAAATTAAATTTCATCACTATTCCGATCTGATCGGCTATTACAATTGTCAACAATGCACTTCCCCATAATTACACAGTGATTAGAACTTATTAGAGCAATTTCTGAAAAATATGTAGTTGTAAGAATAAATCATAAAACAAAAATAATCAACTCCTTAAAAGGCACAAAGCAACAAGCATTAAATAAAGTAACACTATTTGAAGGGCGACAAAGATTTTAATATAACTAGAATTTTATTTTAAACCCTGGTTTAAAAATATTTCACAAAACATCTCAAAATAATTAAATATTTTATGTTAGTTTATTAAAAATATATTTCTTTCTATTTCACATTACTTTTAAATAAAAATTATTAACTTTTTTAAAATTTCATCAAATAATATACATTTTACTGAATCAGAGTCTGTCAAAAGAGGCGGAGTCAAACTTCCGCACACACTCCACCGCTCCCCTGTCGAGGCTTCATTGGTATAGTTGTATTGAATAGCATGGGTACAGTTTAGATGGTCTGTGCTTCCAGCTGTAAAAAGCAGGTAACTATTCGTTTTATTCCTTTCAATAAAAAAACTATTCAGTTTTTCTGATTAACTCGTCTCTGAGATCATAAGAACGCATTTCTGTAGCCTGGATCCTCACAAAGTTTAAAAGAAACTAATTAAAGATGCAATTTTTAAAGACTTCTAAATTTTTTCATTATTAATGTCAACTTCATCAACTCACTCAAACTATTCCGAGACTATTCCAGAAACTTTTCTAATTAACTGGAGTTGCACAGGAAGTTTGTTGTAGGTCTATATTTACTTTTAATAATATGATTAACATCGCTGTTAACTAACAATACAGTAATATGTTAAAAAATAAACACAAACGTAATTGAGGACTGAAACAGATGATGTTGTTTCATTATTTTCACTAATTTAAGAATAAACTGTTTTATTTACCGATAAAAACTAACAAGAAGCTAATTGGATTTTGTAAATATCTCGTTTGTTTATTTTGTGACATTAACTGGGTTTATATTCTAAAAAAATCTGATTTGTTTGTTCATTATCATCGATACAATGCAGCAATTTCATTAAATACACAACATATTTTATCCGAAAAAATAATTTCTCTACCTTTTTCTCTTCTGCGGTATTTTTATACCGTGTGTTACTGAAATAAGTGCTGAACAAATTATATTAAAGCTTTCGTCATCTTTTAACTTGTTCTACACGCATCGAAATTTTGAATATTAATTTTAGAAACACCTCGTAGATATACCAAATGACCTGTTTCGGCATTCTTTTTTAAATCTCAACCACTGTTTATCTCCACTGTTCAAATATGAAATTTCCCTCATTCCTTAGAATGCGACAGAATAAAATCTAATCTTCCTAAGTTCGGTTTGGCTCCCAGAAACAACAACACAACAATAATACTAAACAAGCGAACATCAAATATAAAAGCATAACGCCATAACTTACAAAAAAAACACCCCCGACTTCCTCACATCCGATATGCAGTCACGGGATGACAAAAAGGGGAATATGTAGAAAAACACACCCCATAACTTTAAATTTCATGAATCATTACGTCTTGACAGCTCCCCCTGGCGTCACAAAAAAACATCAACCGCGGTCGGATAAACATACGGCGGCAGCGTATCTATAAATCACAGCTGGTGTATAAGATTTTGTTGCGGATACTTGGAGACACCCAGTAAAACCGACGCGCAAAAACGGGGGTGCTAAACGGCCGTTAGACGGGGTTTATTAGTCGATATTAATCACTTTAACAGCGCAATCATAACCTGAGTAATGCCCCCGCCGAGCAGACATATGTTTTGCGCCAATTTCTTACCGCTCTTCCGTTATTAAAGTTTGTTCGGTGCTCCTTACAAATTTCTTTATATTTCGTCACGTCTGAGATTTACAGGAACAATACACTATACCGACGTACATCGACAGTGCGGTATTTCTGTTATTTACCCGTGTCGATTGCGGTATTTTTAACACTCGTTCCTTATAGAAAGGTTGCGGAATGCTGACATATCCACGCTTGATAGATAAAATGTCATGTCATTAATTTTAAATATGTATTCGCGGAAGGCCAAATAAAGAGAGAAAATCGAAAAGAATATTTTTTTACCTAATGTTTTAATAGAAAAGCCATATGGCGTTTGAGCATCGAAGCGCAACAGAGTTGCCATGTCAGGATCACATACTTAATAATATTGTTTAACAGTTCAGGGTGTTTATTTAAATTTCTCACCGTCAATCGAATCTCCTGCATTTATTTCCCGCAAATATGGACATTACACTGTATACAGGGTGTTTTTTAAGTAGATGTAAACAATATTGGAGCGTATGATGTGGCCAAAAGTAATGGTTTTTTTGTTATATAAGTGTGGGATTTCAGGACAGCTATTGTCCAGATATAGCGGGTAAAAAAATAATAAAAAGAAACAGTTTTTAATTTCTAAATCGATTGAAATAATTTAACCAAATTCGGTGTGCATTTAGTATGACAGTATAATGTATAAAATATTTCCTGGGAATTGGTCAAAATAATAAAACCATAGTTTAAAATACTATGCAATCATAAAAATTTATTATTACGATCGTTTCGGGATAGCACCCATCTTCCGATAAAAGACATTTTTTTAAAAAAATTGTTTACATATTTGTTTCTATAAATTAGTTCAATTGGTTGTAAACTACATAATGACTTGACTTGCCGAAATATATATAATATATAAGGAAAAATAAGTGAAGATAATGCAATGGCGCATATGAAGACCAACATTGCATTCCATGGTCATTTAATGCAAACAAATATGTTAAGAACCCTTATATAACCGAATTGTTACACATGAAATTAGCGATTTGTTATTTTTTCGTAAATGGTTGGGTTTAGGACCCATATTATGTTTTTTTTTGTTCATTTTGATGTATACTACCGTCTATGAAATGGTAGTCAAACCTCTAACATCCGGTATAGTTGTTAATGTCAATTGGTTCTTCAGTGGTCTGAAATATGTCGTTTGAAATTTGTCATCTTTGCGTTTTACCACCTTTTACCCGAGGGGTAAACCACTGCTTGAAATTTGTACAACGAAATACCCATTTTTAAAAATATTACCCATAAATACCCAAAAAAAATACCTCAGCAAATAAGTAAATACCTAAAAAATACCCAAAAACCACAAATGCTCAAAGAATACCTATGAGTATTACTCAATAATATCCTCAAGTACCTAAAAATATTGTTAAGTACCTAAAAATACCGAATAGTACCCAAAAATACCCTTAAATACCCAGATATCTAATAAACAAAAAATAAATTACACCCACGATTTTGCTTACTATACCTTCAATTTTTCAATCTCTCATAATATTTTCTTAGAAATTATTCCAATATACGTAAATAATATAGAACTATCAGTAATTTCATTAACAATAAGTAATTTTTTTGTGAGAAAGGGTTTATTGACTGACATCACATTTATATAAGTATTAAACATAAAACAGAGAATTGTTATATAAACTAAGGTCTAACCCTTACTCAAATAAACCAATAAATACATTCTAATATTTAATATACAAAATAACTAAATAATGTTGGTTCTTTGGAAATGTAAGTATATAGTTACATATAATAAGATACATATTGGACACAATTTTTATTTACTTTTTAAGGAGTTTTTGAGGCATTTATATTATTTTTTATTTTATTTATGTCATATCTTATCATCAAATTATATACACCAGTGCCGATTAGATCAAGCGGGCCATAAAATATATATTTTCTTTCAACATCTGCAATATTCTTTTTAAAACTTACCCTTTTCAAAAGTTTAATCAAAACTTCGTTTAAAATTTTATTATTTTGCTGTATTTTTTTCATTAATTAGTGTTGTAATAGATCCTTGTTAAGAGTTTAATCAAAATTTTATTTCAAATTTTATTATTTTGAGGGTTTTAAGAGATTGGTTCAGTTTTTTTAAATATCCTGTATTTTTTCGTTAATTAGTGATCTAATACTCTTGTTAAAAGTTTCATCTAAATTTTTGTTTAAATCCATTAAAGTTTAGAGGTATTAGATATTGTTTAGTTTTTTAAACACTCTGTATTTTTTTCATTAATTAGTGTTGTAATAGATCCTTGTTAAAAGTTTAATCAAAATTTTATTTCAAATTTTATTATTTTGAGGGTTTTTAAAGATTGTTTAGTTTTTTAAACACCCTGTATTTTTTCATTAATTAGTGTTCTAATAGACCCTTGTTAAATATCTGATAAAAATAATTTCTTATTCCATTAATTTATAGGGTTTTTTTTAGAAATTGGAAAGACCCCAGCCTTTTAAACACCCTGCACTTTTTGTGTTAATTATTATTTTAAAGAACCTTGTTAGACGTTTTTACCATAAACAAGTTATTAGCTCTGTTAATTTTTTTAAGTTTATTAAGTTTTTTTAACGGTAACAAATTTTTCAACACTTTGTATACAGAACGGCCTTTAGCACGTTTAATAACCAATCCGAAGTTAAATCTTCAAAAATAAAATTTTCTCGAAATTGGAAATTTTATTTTCTCCTTATCAATTTTTATATTAACACCCTGTCTATCACTCTGTTAAATTATAGGAGTAACATCTTCGAATTTTATGAATGAATTGTGACGTGTTAAAGGTGGAGCTTTATTGCAAGTTCCACCCAAACGTCTCACGTACCAACTTAAAATGTCAGTAAATTTAAGAAATTATTGGAAAGTTTGGACCCAGTCATTTTTGTATATATTGGAATGGGACAAACGTGAAAAATCATTAAAAAAATATATCTATAACTTGCTCGTGGCCGAATTTCCGCTTATAAGGGAAACAAAAATCGAAAATTATTTTTTTGCTGTATTTCTGAATTTATTATCAAAATTCTAACGCGAGGAACTAATAGATAATTGTTAAATAGAACTACAGTTAAAAAATGAAATTATTCTGCCGGAAAATAAAGGAGAAAAATGGGTTACGGCTTATTCAGGCACTGCGAAACCAGCCTTAAGAAATGTACATTGATTCGTCATTCAACAGCCGACAAACACGTCTTTCACGAGTTTACTCTTTACACTGACTTATGCTATGCTAGCCTAAGTAAGACTGTGGCCTAAACCTATGTATCCACGAGCTAACACCATCATCAAAACGCATGCGCCATCGCCATTGTGTTTAAGAATTGACGGGAAAATACTAATTTTCTCCAAAAATACCCAATAAATACCTTCGTAATACCCACTAAATACCCATTATTACCTTGATAGTACCCAAAAATACACAAAATACCCAAAAATCCCGAAAAAATACCCATAATTACGCACAAATACCCAAAAAATACAAAAAATACCTTTAATTACCTACAGCTTGTACAGTAAAATACCCCAGTGGTTTTCCCCTCGCTTTTACCTATCCAAAAATAAAATATTAATAGACACCTGCATTATGCAACAGATGAAATGACTTCTGACATCGTCAGATCGTGACAAAACTGTCTATAATCCATAAATTTGTAAACATTAATCCTATCAATGTTTGTGCTCATTCAGTGATCTACCATAAATCACTATATCTAGATTGCGGCATAACCGATCTAATTAGAAATAGAAAACGTTCGTAACAAAGCTTTCTACTTTTTTTCTCCCTAACAAACAAACATTAGAGTAGCAACGACGTAAAAATATATACTCGAGGCTAATCCATCTTCTCATCCGACTGACTATACTATATTAAACGAAAAGCAGTCCTAGCCATAGCCATAGGTAGAGACAGTTAAATTCCACCAATTTGTTTTTTATCTATAGTCCCACAGCGTATTCGTCATTACTAAAAAAATATTAGCCGAAATCGATGTTTCAATGTCTGCCAGTCGCGACGCCGGTGTCGACTTGATCGAGTATCTATCTCCCTCACAGTTTCTTGTTATCTCAATTATCTGCCCCCTTAAGTGAAAGAACGTCTCATGTGAGTAATTTTCATCACAAGGCGTTGTCGTAATTTATAAATATACTGCTGCTCTGCATTCTTCCTTGACTACAGATCAATCAAGTGGTGGAAAATTTCAACAAATTATCATCATATAGTGATTCAGATCTGGGAATGTCCAACATACATGTACAAATATGGTAATACAAATAAAACTAATACGCGCATGCTGAAAGTTATTTAAAATATTGAATTGCACGCCGCTGGAATCTAATCTACTGTAATGGATTGACATTGCAAACTGGCTATGTCACATATTTCACGAACAAAAGCCTCCGAAATTCAGTGATTAAACCGACATCGGCGCAAAAAAGATTTGCAGCGTTTTACTTAAAAATAAACTTGAAGAAATAGATTTGACCAAAGTGACATGTCTTTAAACTGAATACAATTTTGTTACAGTATCTTCGACTAAGAATTGCGATCCTTGATCACTATTAGAGCCATGAAATTTATACAAAACTAGCACATACCTTATTACAAAAACTGTATGAAATTTTGTCCTTCGACTTGTACAAACATTTGGGCAACCCTTATTATATTTTAACAGAGTTTCTGTCTGTTTCTACAGTCTCATAGATTTGGCAGTTATAAACAATCTAAAAGAACCACCATTTGGATGTGCTACATTTAAGTTACAAAATAGTACATTATACTATAAGGGAGAGAAATGCGTTATTTTGGCAAAGGTGCAATTTGAAGCCCGAGGGCTACAATGCACCGAGGACAAAATAGCATCTCTCCCGAATGGTATATACTATTTTGTCCACGGTCTCATTAACTTAAAAAAACATATTTTGTCATTATGAAGTAAGTAGCACCAGAATTATTGTATTCGGATTTGAGCATTTATTTAGTAGTCGTTGAGTTATTGTCATAACTACAAAATAAACAAACAAAAAGAATTGTCAAATTAAGGTGCTACTTTGGTTTAGTTTAAAGTTTGTTTAGTGCACAATGAATAATTGTGAGTCGGAAGAGATTGTGGAGGATGCAAATATTGCAATAAGCAATTTGCTGCCTACGAAGTCAAGATCTTTATACGATATAGCCTACAATCGGTTCAAAAAGTGGTGCGCCGAGAAAAATGTTCAAGTATACAACGAGAATGTTTTGTTGGCATACTTCAGTGAAAATGCAAAGAATTACAAGTCTTCCACATTTTGGGCGCATTATTCTATGGTTAAGTCATGCTTGATAATTTACGACAATATAGATATAAGCAAATTCCCCAAGCTGATCGCATTTTTGAAAAGAACCGGTGACAGACATCAAGCGAAAAAGTCGAAAATATTGACAAAGGGTGAAATCGACCGTTTTCTATCAAGTACAAATGACAAAGAATTCTTAATGATTAAGGTAAGATTACTTTTGTTGTTAGGTATTTCAATTATTAAGTATTTTGATTTTTTATAGGTTGGATTAATTCTGGGGATTGCCGGAGCTTGTCGAACTGATAAACTAGTCAATTTAACTGTAGATGATATTGAGGATGTAGGTTCTTCCTTGATTGTAAAAATTCCAAACACTAAGACAAAGATTCCACGAACCTTTCTGGTTACCGATGTGGGAAATATGTTTGAATTGTTTCGAAAATACCTGTCCCTTCGTCCTCCCCACGTCAAGCAAAAGCCCCTTTTTTTGTACTACAAAGCAGGAAAATGTAGTTCGCAGCCAGTTGGCAAGAATACCATGGGAAAAATTCCGAGTGTAGTAGCTTCGTATTTAAAATTACCTGATGCTGCATGTTATACTGGTCACTGCTTACGAAGATCTTCAGCGACATTACTGGCAGATGCTGGTGTGGATATCACGACAATAAAGCGTCATGCTGGTTGGAAATCAACGACAGTCGTTGAGGGTTATGTCGAGAACTCCATTGAAAATAAGACCCAAATTGCTAATCAGGTTTTAGTAGGTACCACTACTAGCACAATCACAAAAACTGTAAATGTAAGCGAAAGTAATATTCCTTCTAATATTAATTTTGAAAATTGTACAAATGTAACATTTAATTTAAATGTCAATAAATAATTTCAATGTTATCTTTTTTTTGCATGAAAAACGTTCTCCATAATGTAAACTCCCTTGGGAGCATTATACTCCCTTGGGAATAATCGATTACTTCTGTTTTAATTTTGATGTCATATAAACTGATTTCTACTCCCGACCGTGGAAAAAAATCTTTATTTGTGCAGAAAGGTTTCACTTACGGATGTTTCGTGAACAGAAACCGTTGAATTGCTTTGTCCGCGCCCTTGTTGCCGCAAGGGAAACTTCCCCGCATTATTAGAATGCAAATTTTAGGCCGAACGGGTCCCGGTAACGGCCCGAAAACGCGAAAAGTGGCCTTGATGTCGGCAGATACGGCTGGCTTTCCGGGTTCTCCCGCCGACACATCTTACCGCTTACAAGTGGCCAGGATTGTTAAATTTGGCACGTTCAGGGGACAGACGGAAGCAGGGCAGTGGTGTCCCGTGGCTTTTTGATATGGGTGGACCAATTGTCTTATCCCATAACTTTGCTTAATATAACAGAGATAATGGCAAGCAAGAAATAGATTTTACATGCTACTATTTTGGAAGCAGTAAAATAATGTAGTGCAAAATTGTTTTATTTGTAAAAATATTGAAAGAGTATACATATTTACAAACATGTTATAATAATAATAATAATATCTCTACCCCTCATTCTAATCACAGGGATTAGCCCAGAAGTCGGAGACTTGTGCGGGAGAGGGGGCGGCATATTATTATTAAGCAGGCCGCATTTGCGCCCAGGAACGACTTACGTTGGTAGGCCCTAACCACTATTCAGTGCAGGAATGAGGGAAACCTGGAAAACCTCATTAATTAACCATACCCGCATAAAGGGCGCCAAACTTCTCCACGAATATAGCTTATATACGGTCTACCGGCAGCTGGGCTCGATCCAACACCGATCTAGTCACCTCGATTCAAGTACTGACGTCTTAAATCGCGCGACCACTGACCGACCACTGTTAAAGAGTATAATCTACACTTTTAATTAAATCGATCAAATTTACACCATTATAAGTATGTAATTTATCAAATCGAATTTAAAATTTAAGCGAGAGAGAGTAAATCCTACTCCCTTCCCAACTATAACCACTGTTTGCTATGCAATACATGTTCATGCGACTAGTGAACATTTTTTACAGTTATTGTTTATGCTTCATATGAAAATGAGTCGTAATTCTCGTTCGTCGTGTTAACAGTTAAACAAATTGTATAATTTATTGTGTAATAATCAATGTTTATACCTGTGCATTTCTCTGTAGTGGGAAAAAGTCCCATTAAGGGTACATTTTACCCTTCTCCCTTGCGGACTTCCTTGGATCAAAAATGGTGTAAACTTCGTGAAAAATAGGATGAAATTTCATCATGTCCACGTGACCAGTTTCCTCGACCAATAAAAATAAGATGGACATAGCGTTTTAACTTTATTGGTAAAATAATGTCAAAAATAGATATTTTAATATAAACGTAATTTAATAATTTGAAAATTCACACAAGAACATCAACCCCATTTTATGCAAAATTATTTTATACTTTATTTTGTTTCAACTGTATAAAAATATTTCTGTAACAAGTATGGAAAATAATCGGTAAAATTGTAACATTCCAACGAAATCAGTAACCATGATCAGTTCACTGCAGACAGATAGTCTAAAATAAAGAAAAAAGAGTTAGTGTTGCTATTGCATCTACTTCTTTTCTTGTTGATTGCAAAACGAAAGCTGTTTCGTTTCTGAATGGCAAAACAATTTTCAGATATAATGAAAATAATGTTCAGTTTCCGCACACGAAATTGAAAATAAAAACAACAAACTGTCTAAATACTTGTTTAAAAGTTTTGAAACATAACATAATAATAGTTAATTATAAATAAAATGGCCAATTTCTGAGACTAATAATGACAAGTACAAGTATACCTATTTTCCTCAAAAACAATGTGGGTTTAAAATTCTTTAATAAAAAACGTGATAACGTTAGGCTCAAAAAAATTGAAATTATTATAAAAAAACACTTTTTAAATTCCAACTTTGACACCCTGTATCTTTTTTATTATCAACATTTTATTAAGGCGCGTTGGCCTAAATCGTAATATTTTGAAGTGAAAAATCTGGTATGTCCCCATGGACCATTACTTATGAATCACCCTGTATAATGAAACTAACTTAGCGGCAGAGAGCGCAGTAACAATAGGAAATAATTAGTTGAGTATAGGAAAAAAATTGAGACATGACTTCATAACAGTAATTGATTAACTTATATAAATGAAACTACCGAATTGACGGAGAGCGTAACGGCAATATAAAGTAAATAGTTAATAGGAAAAATCATTTTTTCTACAAAACTGTTAAAAGTGGGCTTTTTAATTGTCATTTTTGATATTAAAAATGTCATTTTTTAACACTAGTGTTAAAAGTAAATCAAAGTTTATTTAAATTTTGTTTTGAAAATTAATAAAACGTTTTAACAGACACATGAATAACTTTTTATTTTAAATAAGTACAAACCAACATTTTAACTAGTTATTACTATTAACATTTATAGTAAAATTAGAACAATTTGAAATTGTAATTCCCTGCGGAGTCATCATACTTAAGTTGGTTTTACTGTCAACATGTGTGACACATCTATTTTCTGTAGAAATACTACTGGCAGTACTGGTGGTCTTGCTAGTAGTTGCAGCAGTAGGAAGTATTTGGCACGCAATTTCCTTCTTCTGTTCCAATGTAGTCTTCAGCTACCGTCGAAGATTTCCATCCTCCATGTCTCTAGATGGTAGTAAGATTTGCACCAGAATCTGCTAACAATGTCGCCGATGAACGACGAAAACAGTGTCCGGTGTAGAGTTGAGGATTTGGTAGATTCAAGAACTATGTAATGTCGACAGGCATTTTACCAAATATGTTAATTCCGACTGGATTCTTCACACATTTATTCTTCATATATTTAAGAAAAAGTCGTCTATGGTCAGCGTTGAGTGGCCGAAGTGCCATATACTTTCTAAAAAAGTTTAAATAGAATTCATCAACAACACTGAAAGTCCGAGGCGCTTTCGTTTTAGTATTTGGTATGGTCAACAACCGAAGTGCCCAAATATTCGATATTGTCGATGGCCATCTGACACAATTCCTCCCCTCATCATCAGATACATTTCGTCTTCTGCTTCTGTGAGAAATTTGTCGATATGCGTCTTCGTCAAAACTTTTGACTTTTTTGCTTGATATCCTTCACCCTTCCGTTTTAAAAAAGCAATAAGTTTATAATGTTTGCTTATATCTTGATCTTGCTTTATTTTTAACATAGTTTTGATCATGGAATAATTTGACCACAGCGTTGACGATTTCCATATCTTGGCTTTTTCCTCAAAATATGCCAGTAATACATTTCGTTACATTTCCCAGGGACCTTTTTAATGTTGCACCATTCCGAGAAGCGTCTAGAAGAGCGATTTCGTACTGTTCCTTTGATTTCACCGGCAATAATTCCAATGTTGCTCGACTGGCGGCTTCTTCGATTTCATCAGGGATGGATTCGTTACGCTCATTATCGAGATTATTCATTATACTTATAATATTACTAGAAAATGTTGTCAATATTTTTGCGTTTTTTCCGTAACTAACAACAGCACTGGTTGCTACGAAAATTTTGGTTCATAAACATTGCAATCTGTGTGGTATTTTTTGATTTCTTAGTTTTATTGAGTTTAAAGTTCTTCCGACTGTTTTGTAGAAAAAACATAAATAGCTATTCTTTCTGGATCATCGCGCCGACCATCCCGACAAGTCACCACTGAGGCGGAGAGGGGTTTAATTCAATCAGAATGTTCCGGTCTCTGTTTATGAATATTTTATAATACTGACGCTCCGAACAATGGACCGGAGCGGGTCTCCAGCTAGGAATTAATATATAAATAAATATGACATCCGAGAGGATTATGTGCAGATAAGCCGCGCCTAATAGAGGCCTATAAATTTTGTTCGAAACACGCGCTGTAATTAAATTTACGAACTACCTACTTGACCGCAGATCTGGGAATATTTTGTTCCTCCGGCTTCACACTTGAGCAGTATGATTGTTCAATATTCGGCAGTTTAACGTATGCATATACAGGGTTAACTATGATTTTAAGAGGGGATAGAGCAAATTAAGAATTAAAGGAATCACCCTTCAAACAAATTCCAAACTTATTTATAAAGCGAAAAACATTTTTTTCGGTATTATATTAAATCCTTATTTAACGCCGCCTATGCGGTCCGCCCGCCACACGTTTTACATTTACAGAGTCATAGCAGACAACCAGCAACACATTTTGTGTTCTTTTTCAGTTTTTAGTGCCTTATTTTAATTTTAAACGTTAGTTGTTAAATAAAGGAACTTGTGTCGGGTACAGATATAATAATGAATGACGAATGATGAATGATGAAAAACGAATGCAAAATACTGCAGCTAACTGGATAAACTGTTACCTATCTATTAGGTATTATTATTAATAAGAATGTCAATTTTTGTCGTTTCTGAATTTAAATACGCCGCAAACGACCGCATGGTAGTTGACATTGTTGACAGATGTAAGCTTTATCTATGGATCTAAGCCATCTCAGTCGATGCTTATCATAGTTTTTGTACTTAGTCATAGTTAACCCTGTATAAAGTTCATTGCCAACTGATATTAATAAACAAAGTATAATATGCCGCTGTGGATAGAAATGCAACACCAACAAAAAGAGAGTTATGGTAACATAATACATAATTAATCTTTATAAATAATATTAATATTTCAATTCTTTAAGCCAGTGAAGTTGAGACTACCGACTGGAATGGATACTTGCTCCAAAACGTTAGAAACAATATTTTTAACGATTTCGTTTTCAGTAGAAGAAACTTGTAACTTATCTTCTGATATTTGCTTAATTCTGTTAGCTATAGCCTGATATAGCTGTGAATAATAAAACCATGACGACGAAGATTTCACACTTTTTGATTTTTCAAATATATAAGCCAAGATTATTTTGTCATTTACAGCCCTTACTTACTTTTTATTGCGCCATTCGCAGAAATTATTGTACTCTTTCTCATAAAGTAACTTGGACTTCTCCGGAACTACTTTGCATAAAGCCGTTTGTGCTTCTAATACCGGTACACGATCTAATAATATTGAATTTTGTTCCATTACTTCCAGACACTTTTACTTCAAACAACTCAAGACAAAAATATTGAATGTAGACATGAATCACACCTAAATTCAACTAATAAACAATTAGTTGTTATGGTGTATCTAAGAAACATCTAATACAATCTCACAGATCACTGAGTTAGCTCATCTAAACCAGTCTAAGCTAGTTTGTGAATATAAAATTACGTTAAATGTCAATGATCTGTCACAATTCAGTAAAATATTGTATAAGCCACGTGAGTTAAATTAATTTATTCACTAGAAGAAATTAGCTCACGAGCCGAAATTTTCTTCTCGTGAATATTCATTTAACTCACTTGGTGTATAAATATCTATTAATACCACTGCCTTAAAGTGACATGACATGACGTTTGTAGAAAAAAGTTCTAAACAAAACAGTATGCGCCAAAAGTATGGAATAAATTCAATAAAAACGAATTATATTTTGGGAAAAATCCTCGAACAGGTTGATATTTAATTTAAAAAATACATATTTTAGCGTAAAATGCGATTTTCAAATGTCATTTGTTTTCGAGTAATGACGTCATCGATTTTTTTTTAAATGGCAACACCATATTTTTTTCCTTGATTCTGAAAGATCGTTTAATTCTCTATCAGACAGTACTTAAATTTTGCCCTCTTACATAGGAAAGTTTTCGAGTAAATGACGATTGAATGTTAGAAATCGTAAATTTTATCCATAAAAAAGTAACAATTCTGAGGTATGTAAAATAAAATACAATTGATTAAATTTTATACTTAAATTAAATGTTCGAATTGCCATCCACCCACTTCTTGACAATGCGCAAGTCTGTGAAGAAATTCTTCTTGCACATTATGAATGATTTCTGGGGTAATTCTGCGTATTTCGTCCCGAATGCGATTTTGAAGTTCTTCTAAATTACGTGGTTTATTAATGAACACTTTTGACTTCAAGTATTTCCATAAAAAATAGTCAAGAGGTGTAAGATCTGGCGATCTTGCAGGCCATTCTATCGGTCCGCGTCTGCCGATCCATCTCCCAGGAAAACAGTTGTCCAAAAAATCTCGTACAGGGCGCGCATAGTGCGGAGGTGCACCGTCTTACTCAAACCATATGGTATCGTCAGGAATGTCAGGGTCATTATCGTTAGGAAAAATTACTGCAAGGGCTGGAACAAGGTCATTTTCTAGAAACTCTAAATATCTTTGTCCTGTAAGGGTTCCTTCAAAGAAGAAAGGCCCTACTATTCTGTCGTCAACTATTCCAGCCCACACATTTAATTTCTGAGGGTGTTGGGTATATGCCTCTGCCATCCAATGAGGATTTTCCCGACTCCAATATCTGCAAGTTTGACGGTTTACTGTACCATTCAGACAAAATGTGCCCCCTCATCTCAAATCCATTAGAATTTCGCAAAAGTGTAAGCGGCGATCGGGATCATCTTCATTGAGTTCCTGCACAAGTTGAATTTTGTATGATATTTTTCCTTCCTCACTGTGCTCTGACTAGTGTCATTGTTTAATGCAACCAATCGTGAAGAATTATGAGGATTATCCACCATACTTATCAAAATGTTCTGTTTCTGATTTTCATTAATGCTTGGACGTCCAGGTTTTGGAATATTTACAACATTGCCAGTTTCTCTAAATTTAGACTCTACCTTACTGACTGTTGATTGGCTGATAGGGCAAGTTCTAGTCATATTCCCGCATCCGATAAGAATTAAAATTTCAATTCTTTGAGTAACAGTTAAATGTGCTATAATACTTTAAATTGAATAATAATTTCTATGTCGCTTACAATACTTATTAGAAAGTCGGTGTGATAATGACACTTTGCAAAGATTTTCACCTACGTGATCCATAAAAGAACTATGGAATTGGAAAAACTAAACTTGATAACGTTTTTGCTTTATTTTAATTGATTTACGTTTTCTAACATTAAATCGTCATTTACTCGAAAACTTTCCTATGTAAGAGGGCAAAATTTTAGTACTATCTGATGGAGAATTAAACCATCTTTCAGAATCAAGGAAACAAATATGGTGCTGCTATTTAAATAAAATCGATGACGTCATTACTCGAAAACAAATGACATTTGAAAATCGCATTTTACGCTAAAATATGTATTTTTTAAATTAAAAATCGACCTGATCGAGGATTTTTCCTAAAAAATAATTGTTTCGTTTTTATTGAATTTATTCCATACTTTTGGCGCATACTGTATACTCTACGATTAGATTGTATATTTCACTGTTGTCTTTTCCATTGTACCTCGCGTATGTTTTATCTGGAAACCTGGAAAAAACACATTACGTGCTCATAATTTCCAACATAATATAAACAACGTGTTTTTCATAACATTCTATTTTTAGGAAACTCATGCATAATTTAAGAATAAATCTTTCCTCGCCCTAGACAATCTTCTGCGAAGTAATACGAAAAAAATTATAGGTCTTTCGTAGAACCGTCGAAAATATATGCTTAATATATGGAAATTACCGATTCCAGAAAAACTAGGACCATAAAAATGTGTTATGTAGAACTTATCAGAAGCAAAATCGAAAACTTACGTAATACGCTTAACCCGCACATAATCCTGTAGTAAATGATACTACTTACGATAAAACGTAGCCCATAGCGATAAATATAGTTTTTTTTATAGATTTCGAAATAAGTAATTACTTTAAAGAAGTTAGTAAGACATGAAAAATCTATAGCTTCGTCACGAAAGGGTATTGTAGGGGTTAAAAATATAAGTTACAACGTGTAATCAACCGCTGGCTGCACCTTTTACTCCAATTTAATTTAGGTGTAGCGTTCGACACCGGCGTTGCGTGAGGGGTGGAATGAGGGCTGGCAAATTATGAAGTTAATGAAGTAAATAACTGAAAATGAAGAGGAAGAAAAATCGCCTAAAATGAGTGATAATGACGAGTCTTTTGATTTTGAGCAAGCTGCTGAAGCTGCGCTATCCACGTTAGTGTCCGAAAACTCTTTCAACAACTTTGAAACCTGGACCAAATAAATATATATTGGGAATTTTACAGAAAAATTATTACTAGCCTGTTTCCTGAAGCTATGTAGTACGTTAAGGCCTTCAACTTTGTGGAGTAAATAAATATTCGATGCTCCGCACCATGATTTACCTGAACAAAAACGTAGATAGCAAATTTACAAACCTAATTGCGATTTTAAAAAGGAAAGTTTTCGGATATCAGCCAAAGAAATAAGAAATACGAAACTGGAAATAGATCGCCTTATGAAACAAGACAAGGATGAAGAATTCCTGTTAGCCAAAATTGTTTTAATCATTAGAATATTTGGAGCATGTAGAAGGGAATAAATCACATTTTTGACAGTAGATGCCATAAAAGATTGTCAGTCATTTATTAGTGTCAAAATTTCGAACACAAAACTCATGTTCCAAGAATATTTACGATTACTGAGGGATCAATAAATTATCAGTCTTTTAGATATATTTCGTAAGTACGCAAATCTTTGTCCACTCAATACGAAACATCAGCGATTTTTCTTGACATATTGAAGTAATAAATGCTGTATCCTGTCAGTTGGAATGAATACAATTAGAGCTATGCAAAAAACAGCGGAATTCCTTGGACTCTCCAACGCCAATGAATACACTGGCCATTGTTTCCGGCGAGCTCTGCAGCAATGCTCGCAGATTCGGGAGCGAACATGACACTTTTAAAGCGACATGGAGGTTGGCGATCAAGATCAGTTGCCGAAGGTCATATCGAAAATTCCATTGAACAGAAAAACGAAATAACAAAAAGAATTATAGGTCAGAAAAATTCATCAAGTAAGATATTAACAGAAGTTCACGCAGAAGCAGAAGCTAGCAGTATTACCACTACCAGCAACTTATTCATTCCGACTACCAATATTTGCATTACTATTAGATAAGTGAAACTAGATGGCTTTAGTATTCATTTTAACAATGTATACAGTATGCGCCAAAAGTATGGAATAAATTCAATAAAAACGAAACAATTATTTTTTGGGAAAAATCCTCGAACAGGTCGATTTTTAATTTAAAAAATACATATTTTAGCGTAAAATGCGATTTTCAAATGTCATTTGTTTTCGAGTAATGACGTCATCGATTTTTTTTTAAATGGCAACATCATATTTTTTTCCTTGATTCTGAAAGATCGTTTAATTCTCTATCAGACAGTACTAAAATTTTGCCCTCTTACACAGGAAAGTTTTCGAGTAAATGACGATTGAATGTTAGAAAACGTAAATCGATTAAAATATAGCAAAAACGTTATCAATTATAGTTTTTCGAATTACATAGTTCTTTTATGGATCACGTAGGTGAAAATCTTTACAAAGTGTCATTGTCACACCGACTATCTAATAAGTATTGTAAGCGACAGAAATTAATATTCAATTTAAAGTATTATGGCATACTTAACTATTACTCAAAGAATTGAAATTTTAATTCTTATCGGATGCGGGAATATGACTAGAACTCAACAGGAAGTTTGCGATTTATTTAATGAAAAATATCCAGATCGCCCTATCAGCCAATCAACAGTCAGTAAGGTAGAGTCTAAATTTAGAGAAACTGGCAATGTTGTAAATATTCCAAAACCTGGACATCCAAGCATTAATGAAAATCAGAAACAGAACATTTTGATAAGTATGGTGGATAATCCTCATAATTCTTCACGATTGGTTGCATTAAACAATGACACTAGTCAGAGCACAGTGCTACGTATCTTGAGGAAGGATAAATATTCAATTCAACTTGTGCAGGAACTCAATGAAGATGATCCCGATCGCCGCTTACACTTTTGCGAAATTCTAATGGATTTTTGTCAAGGAAATAGAAATTTACACCGGCAAATACTTTTTTCAGATGAGGTCACATTTTGTCTGAATGGTACAGTAAACCGTCAAACTTGCAGATATTGGAGTCGGGAAAATCCTCATTGGATGGCAGAGGCACATACCCAACACCCTCAGAAATTAAATGTGTGGGCTGGAATAGTTGACGACAGAATAGTAGGGCCTTTCTTCTTTGAAGGAACCCTTACAGGACAAAGATATTTAGAGTTTCTAGAAAATGACCTTGTTCCAGCCCTTGCAGTAATTTTTCCTAACGATGATGACCCTGACATTCCTGATGATACCATATGGTTTCAGCAAGACGGTGCACCTCCGCACTATGCGCGCCCTGTACAGGATTTTTTGGACAACTGTTTTCTTGGGAGGTGGATCGGCAGACGCGGACCGATAGAATGGCCTGCAAGATCGCCAGATCTTACACCTCTTGACTATTTTTTATGGGGATACTTGAAGTCAAAAGTGTACATTAATAAACCACGTAATTTAAAAGAACTTCAAAATCGCATTCGGGACGAAATACGCAGAGTTACCCCAGAAATCATTCATAATCTGCAAGAATTTCTTCACAGACTTGCGCATTGTCAAGAAGTTGGTGGATGGCAATTCGAACATTTAATTTAAGTATAAAATTTTATCAATTGTATTTTATTTTACATACCTCAGAATTGTTAACATTCAATCGTCATTTACTCGAAAACTTTCCTATGTAAGAGGGCAAAATTTTAATACTGTCTGATAGAGAATTAAACGATCTTTCAGAATCAAGGAAAAAAATATGGTGTTGCCATTTAAAAAAAGTGGATGACGTCATTACTCGAAAACAAATGACATTTGAAAATCGCATTTTACGCTAAGATATGTATTATTTAAATTAAAAATCGACCTGTTCGAGGATTTTTTCCAAAAAATAATTGTTTCGTTTTTATTGAATTTATTCCATACTTTTGGCGCATACTGTATAATTATAGTACCTTTAAAATTTATAATAAATGAAAAATATTTTCATTGTCATTTCAAATTTCCAATCAAAATTTGTCAATTTCAAAACGCTTTCACAAAAACACTATTTTCATGTCGATAACCTTAGAGCCAAAAAATAATAGATATTTTTCCGGTATTAAATCTAATGACTATAAAACTAGTTTTAATTAAAGTATCAGCACTTTTCAATTGAAATCAAAGACAATTCTAAATGATATTGTTTTATTTGTAAGTACATCATACGAGGTGTGATAAAAAAGTAACGGGATGTTGGTAAACATGACTGAAAAGTATCTATACATTATTAGTCGTATCACGAGAACTTTAATTCGTATTCTGATTTTATGATTATACCTAAGTTTATAGTAAATTAGCTGTAATTATTTATCAAATGATTCCATTCAAATACAGGATAGTTCTATTATAGCAAAAACTTTTCTCAGCGTGACATGCAACAATGACCCCTAAACAGCAACTTCTGCTATTGTTAAAATAAAACCTCTCATTTTTCTTTTTCCGAACTAAGCATCTACATAGCCGACGTCTCTTGCCGTTATTTTTACTCCCTAGCCCCTTAAAACAGCAGAACGCTACCCCCGCTAATAAAGTGGCATTATTTTAACCATCTCTAAGTACTTTAGAGTACGTAAGATAAAGCACGGACTTCGGACCAGAAAACATTTCTGTTAAACCTAGTTGCAGATGCGAAACTGAAGAGCCGGCACGTTCCCGAATTTATCATCGCTGCGAAGAAATAACAATATTTTAAAGTGGGTATTTGTCGTCTGGTTTTTATTCTCGTTTTCGAGATATTACTTACCCTGGAACCAGGATTATTGTTTCTCTTACTTAATAAGGGCAATGCGCAGCGCTGCTATGAACTGCAAAAACAAGGAACAAACCGCAAAAAACCTGACATACGCGCTATAAATACATTTACTAGGTACATTTTTAAAAGATATTCTTTTATTTGCGATTTATTACATTATTCCAAGATTCGTATTCTTATAAGTACGAGTGTAACAAATCAAACTTATAAATACCAAGGACTATAATAGTTATTTATTGTATAAGTGTTTTAAGGAGCATTTTAGCCACGAAAGAATGTTTAAAAACGCGAGAACGTAGTTAACCTTGTAGAAGAAGGATTTGCGTGAATGCTGTTGAAATATGCAGAAAATATATTTCGAACAAAAAAGTATTTCTGTTATGTGCTTTATAACATTTTATATAGAATTTCATTTATGGAACACACATATTTTCTTTCGTAAGTTTAAAGTATATTTTTAAAATATTTTTAATATTTTATATATTCACGCATTTTTAGAATTTCTGCTATATGAGATATTCAGTAATGAGTTGTATTTAATGATTTATGTTTGAATTAACGAATGTATTTGTGTTATTATTCCGTTTCATTTATATAATGCAATGGAATGTAGCTTTTATTAGAGAAATAATGAATACAAATGTTTAATAGCTTTTCTATTTTTGATTAAAGTAAAATTGAGCCTCAAACTGTACAATTGATAGATAGAACGTCAATGTTAACTTTATTTGAATCATGGCATGAGCCAGTATCATATTTCAAAATAAACTAGTGCTACATAATATTCATTGTTATAACAAATAAAACATTTTTTGTTTTCGAGCATGGAATTACAATCTTTACATGGAGGTCATTGTACTGAATATAATCCAACATTGGCTTAGTTAATTCTTCGATATGACAGGCCCGAAAAATGCCGATAATCATAGCAACCTTCATGAATAAATATGATTCATCATCAAATACAAATATTTTAAGAGGGGATAGAGAAAATTAAGAATTAACGGAATGGCCCTTCAAAAAAATTCCAAACATATTTATAAAGAGAAAAAAATTGTTTTTGATATTATATTAAATCCTTATTTAACGCCGCCTATGCGACCATCCGCCGTACGTTTACAGGTAGGCAACCAACAAGCAACAGTAAAATTCGCTGTCATGTCATAATTCAATTCCTGTGTTTATGTTGTAGTTTTGAGTTCTTCTTCAGTTTTTAGTGTCTTTTCTCAGACAACTTCTTTATCTTGCCGGCCAGCATTTAAAGAAAATAAAATTTTTCCTTTAGCTTGCATACTTATTTACGAATCAGCATTATTTACCAAAATGGGTCTCTCTACTTATGTGGAACAATTTTCAATAAAATGCCCGTTAAACATTAAGCGCCATACTAGCATAAGATTATTTAAAAATGAGTTACGCTCGTTAGAAAATTGTTTTTATTTCGTTTTCCGTTTGCCGCTGCTTCTATATCAGAGGGAAGCTCCCTCTGATATCAGTCAGTAATTTTGAAAAGCGCTTTTTATATTTATAGATTTATTTGACAATGTTTTGACCCATACGAAAGGTAAACATAAGAAACTTGATCTGTAAACTTAATAGCAGGTACTTTTTTCTGTTCATAGAAAATACACCAGATTCTGCTGGCGTTATTTGACACTTGTCACCAAATACATATTTTTTCGTGTTATTAAATAAAAGTAGATAAAATTTTGTACAATATTCTTGCTGTACATTCATATTACTGCACTCTTTATCAAACTCGGTTTACGCCTCGCCTGATAACTTTAATATCTTGTAATATGAATGCTTACAACACTTACATTGTAAATAACTATTTTATAGTGAATAGTACCTGAAGGGCATAGTAATATAATAAAAAAATGCTTTTGTCTAGGCACATGTGTGACGGACAAGTCGCCATAATCTGAACAAATTATGATACTGATTCGGACTGAAAACCTTTATGTTGCAGCGGGTGCGCATACGGTGATTATACGTACGTGAATGCTAATCTTCACACTGTAGATTAATAGAGGGGCACAAGTCGGATTAACGGGACTTAGTTGCCATTCAGGCGACACCGCCGACGAGAAATGGGAGCTTAAATATGGCGGGAAGGATATTTAGTTGCGTTCGGGTACCGAATCGATAGTTCTATATATAATTAAAAGTGCATGGAGGGCATGTGAGCAAATAAAACCGGGTGTTGAGACTGGCACAGGTTGACCTAATGTTATTGGTTAGTAGTAAGAATTCAATGGTCACATCTTAGCTCTGGAGGTGGTAATTCTAGGAGGAATGTCTTGCGAAAGTTCGGAAAGAAACAATCTACAAGTATTTGAAATAAATATTTTTAATGTACAAAGTGTCTTCGTTTTTATTTCTTTACTTTAGTAAACGCCAGAGCACAAAAAGATAATAAGGATATTTCCAGTAAACATTTTTCTTCTTCTTTAGTTGAATTGGGTTTTTGCCACACTTCTTAGAAAATAAAAATTAATTAAATAAGCTATTGCGCCAAACGGATCAGTCAAGGGTTATTTTTTAAACTAAGTTTGCCTAACCAAAAAATCTCACACTGAAAAAAGCAGATAAGTAAAAAATAACAAAAATCACATCACTATCGTGCACTTCCGTATTTTTGACGTTTCGAAAATCTCTCTGTTTTCGTTCTCAAAATAGTAAATGTGTTAAAAGTATGTCAAGTTTGACAGTTTCAAATTTTTAATACATTTACTATTTTGAGTTCGAAAACAGAGAGATTTTCGAAATGTCAAAAATACGGCAGTGCGCGATAGTGATGTGATTTCTGTTATTTTTAGCAAACTTAGTTTCAAAAATAACCCTTGACTGATCCGTTTGGCGTAAGGGCTTATTTAATTAATCTTTAGTTTTTCAGCAGTGTGGCAAAAACCCAATCAAACTAAAGAAAAACTAAAATTATGCCACAAATAAATAGCTTCAGACAATAACATTTTTCTTTATGACATTTTACACCAATGGTAAAAAATATTATTTTCAGTACACATATATTAAAATTTTAATTTATTTTCTGGAATGTAATAACGTTGACAAACTTCACTAATAAGAATCCTTTTTGAGATTCTCTGACTTCTAATTAGAGCTACCCATTAAATACAGTTAATAATTACGAATAAAAACAAGTTTGAAATCTCCTAAACTGTACCAATGTAATTCAAAAAGCGTTTATAATACACCCCCTTCATCCATCAAGAAAAAGAGCAAAAAAAAAAAACAGCTACAGATTTTCGCAAAAAATGTCAAAAACCGTTGTGTGTGGTGAAAAACTGCCATGATCCATCGTAGATTAAAACATAGACGGCTATTATAGACTTCGCACTTTTTTATCAATTTGTATCGCCATTTAATTCATTGTGTGAAAAAAAATGCGAATATACCAAGTAATACGAAAATACCTCGCCATGGAAGATTTTTTGTTGGATACAGAGGTGGTAAATGCATGAAACATCCTTGGTATAAATACTTTTAGCGTGATGCCAAAGAAGATTGCTTTTATTCTCAATTTATTACACCCTCAACAATATACAGGGCATTGATTTCGACGATCATCTACTTCACTTCTAGCCAATATAGGAGCAGATCTTATAACTATAAAACGGCATGAAAGTCCAATACCGCGTGTGAATACTATATTGATACGTCTCTTGAAAACAAGAAAAAAATGGCCACAAAAGTTCTTGAAGGAGAGATGGCCGTCATTGAAGCTACTTCAAGTGCTTACAAAGAAAATTTAAGAATTGATAATACAAATGCAGACTAACTGCATTCATCTGGTATTAATCTTACGAATTGCCAAAGTTACGTTGTTAATATTTCAAACAAATAATTAAATTTAATTTAAGTTAAATTATCTATTAATTGTCAAATTGATAAACCTGTTGGTTCTTAATAAAAATAAGCATTAAGCAGTGATCTCTATTTTTAATATTTCACTATAGTCTGTTTGGAAATGAAAGAGAGTAATAAAACCCCAAAATAAGAACCAGCCATGGGCGGGGTAATATTTCGTTTCAGGTAATTATCGGGTAACACTAATGCTAACAGGTAATGAGTGTACATTAGTATATTTTACTGGATACATCATAAGGCAGGAGCCAGTGTATTGTGACAGATGAATCCAGTCTTAGAGCTGAATATACGAAGACGTGCTAGTGCAGTAGAGTAAAATTCGACTTGTGTTTAGTGACTATTGTGCCAGTGGATATAATATTGTTTGGGTAAAATGTCGAGCTTATCAGATTACGTATCTGCTAAACGCGTGAAAAGATGTGCGCTGTCTCAGAATAAGAAGATTATTATATTAAATGTGTTTAATGCATCGAAACACCAAAATCCTACCAACAGTGTTGACGACATCGTGGAAAAGTGTTCCAAAATGACAGGGATTGGAAAATCGACTATCAACAGATTTTTATAGGAAACAAAAAATGAACAAGATACTGTAAATCCCCCAAAATCATCTACAGGGAGGTCAAAAGTCGGTATAGATGATTTCTTCAAAAATGTCAATCGCAGAAAAGTACACCCATTTTATTTTAAAATAGAAATACCAACGCTAAACAAAATTTTAAGTGAGCTTTCAGAGGATAACGATTTGCCAAAAATCAGTAGAAGCAAATTATGGGCCATCTTACGAGAGTTGAATTTTTGCTGGGAAAAGCAGAACAGGAAGTCAGTTACTTATCGATAAAGATGAAATTATTTGTTGGCGAAGATCCTACTTAAGATCAATTAGAAAATTCCGTGACGAAGGGAGGAATATTTATTATCTAGACGAAACTTGGATTAACGAGGAATATACTGTAACAAAAGTATGGCAAGATAAAAGTATAAAAAGTTTTCGAGAAGCATTTTTGGATGGACTTTCAACAGGGGTCAAGGCACCTTCAGGTAAAGGGCGAAGATTAATAGTGACAGATATAGGTAGTGCCAGTGGTTTTGTAGATGGCGGTTTACTTTTATTTGAATATAAAAATACAGGTGACTATCACGAAGACATGAACGCAGATGTTTTCGAAGAGTATTTTACACAGATGTTGGATCTTATTCCTCCGGGGTCTGTAATTGTCATGGATAATGCCAGTTACCATTCACGGCAGACCGAGCGGACGCCTACGACTGCTTGGAGGAAAGCCGATATAATTCAATGGTTATCAGGAAAAATCATTTCTTTTGAAACAAATATGGTGAAAAAGTAACTTTTGACACTTGTCAATCTTAATAAAGACCAGAAAAAATATGTTTTCGATGAAATGGCAACAAATCGCCAAATAACGGTACTACGGTTACCACCTTATCACTGTGAATTTAACCCAATCGAATTAGTCTGGACACAGGTAAAAGGAGATGTAACGCGAAATAATACGACGTTTAAATTAAGTGACGTGAAAATTTTCTTAAAAAATTCCTTGGAACGAGTAACTGCAGATAACTGGCAATGATGTATACATCATGTACAAAAAGAAGAGGAGAAAATGTGGGAACTCGATAATTTAATTGACGTTACTGTGGAACCTATCGTTATCAATCTAGGAGACGAAGATAATTCATCAGAATATTCAGAGGATGAATTTTAATATACCTACTTTTTTATTTTCTTTATTGTACATTTATACAACACTATATTTACTCACCATAATTTGAATTTTCAAAATACATATATTTTTGTGTGGAATAAAAGTCTATTCATTAAATTTAAATAAATATTTTGATAATAATATTGAATAATTTTATTTGAATTACTAAAAACCCTCTTAACCGGTTATGATGCTTAAAGTAGCCTCATGTTTTGAAATGCTTTTTTTACTTTACTTATAAGAGAAATGGACCGAGAAATTAAAGCGGCATAGACAAAGACGGATTGTCGGGGATTAAATTTTAACTACCTGCTACAATTTAGAACAACCCGGTCACACAAAGTTTTTTTAAAAGTACACCTCATCTATACCGATAATACATAATATAAAAAAATGAATATAAGCACCAGTACCACATCTATTTACGATTTGCATACATAATAAACTTTTATTACTCTCTTTCATTTCTAAACGGACTATAGTGGGGTAATATGTCACATTAGTGGTGTAATGACCTTCATTATTCAACTGAAACAGTGCAAATGCTGTAGTGAGGCTCTTATAAAGCAGTTGTAGATAAATAGATAAATAGCAAGTAGTAATACAAATGAACTGATGAGACCGTAGGTCTAAAAGATCCCCGATCTACGACAACCAACGCAATAATTTTTCGGCTTTGCGCGATATATTTCCAGCTCCCACCGTACGCGATGGGACAAACCGCGCCCAGTAGGGCTAATAACTCCACATCACAAACGCCAAGCTGCTGCCCGACACGTCGCGTGACCCGCGTTTCAAACGCCATACCCCACGGTCCATAAATTTCGGGCGACTGTCTTCGATCCCACCGGTCCCGGGCACACACAATGATCCTCCACCGCCGCCGCCGTCGTTGACCAGCTAAGAACTTTATTATTCCGCACTTTAGGGCCATCACGGACAGTTGGGGCAATCACGAGTCGAGGATGAGTTTCAGAAAAGGACGGGGATAAGTGGCTGAGTGGGAGGGAGGCTGCAGGATGCAGTTCCTCTTGCCAGGGGCCGAACTTACACACTGAGAGAATGGTTTGTTTGTTATCTACCCCCCACGTAATGAATTAGGTGAACATTTTGTGTTTATGGACGACAACGCTCGACCACATCGCGCAAAAATGAGTTCAAGAGACACTCGCAGCAGGACATATCAATAGATTAGATTGGTCAGCCAACTCTCCTGACATGAATCCTATTGAAAACATGTGAGATTTCGTTGCTAGAGCCATTCATAAATCATATCCCTCCACTTCAGACTGCAGATAAGTTAGTCGTGGCGACAGAAGAGATCGTTAACTGCTTGATTACTCAGTTTATCGAACATATTCTTATCACAAAAAAAAAGATTCAGAAAACAATATTTTAATATATAAAATTCTCGTGTCACAGTTTTAGACGCCATACTCCTCGGAAACGGTTTGCCCGATTTTTATGAAATTTTATATGTATATTCGGTAGGTCTGAGAATCGATCGTAATCTATTTTTCATGCTCCTAAGTGATAGGGGTGGTTCACCCCAAACAATTTTTTTATTTTTTTGGACAAAATTTTTTATTTTTATTTTTTTATGATGTGGCATTAAAAAATACATACAACCCTTAATTTTCATCCTTCAATCACAAGCCCCTATTTTTTAATAACCATTTTAGTAATTTAATCATTTTTAACCCTGGTCGATAACTGATCGATTATCACTAGATCAGTTATCCCCGCCAGGCATCTACCAGTGTCCCTTCTCACCCAGTAAACAGCACGGAGTAGGGATGAGAACGAAGCCGGTCTCCTGTCTCTCTCACAATAAACCTTCTCTCACTCCCTACACAGTTTTCGACCATTATTATTGTGTATGAATCGAGCGTAATAGTGACGTTTACAATTATCATTTTACCTTCTAAGTGTAATTCTCAAGTAAATTTATTATTAATTTGCTGGGCCATAATTATTTATTTCCTATTTTATCAATAATTAATAAAATTATTAATTTGAAGTGTAGTTCTCATTATTAGTTAATTAAGTGATCTACATAACCTCAAAAGTACGCAACACCTGTCACGAGCTCCCGCCAACAACGGCTATTATTTTACTATATGGCTATTTTTTTGTACAGTGAACAATGCCAACAACACGTAAAGGGGCCTCAAACAAGTAAAACTGCAGGCACGCGAAATAATTAAAAAAAAAAATATGTTTTGTGTTTTGTTATTCTTATAGGCCGTCATCGTTCACAGTACACCATTCCTCTTTTAGTCATATACCACATCTCCACACACTTACAATAAGTTAGTTATTTTTTAATTAACTGCCAAAGCATTCACTAGAAATAATTCATATGGTAAAACAACGTTTGCCGAGTCACCTAGTACTTGGTTTTTCTGACAAAAAGATTTCTTTAACAAGAATGAGGGGTAGTTCAAGACTTTTGACGTTGTGTATTTTAATTCTGTAACTTTGGCAATGACCTCGAGAAGCGCCAATAACCGACAGCGGGAGATTAGAAGGTCAAAAGCTCCCTGTAAATCATAAAACAAGTCACTTATTAAGCGCCCTAGGGGATCTTCCCCAAACATAAATCCATCGATCCCTCAACAGCGAGTCGTAAATATGGATTAATGCAAACAACGGTCGCTCTTCTTGTTACACAGCCTAATTTTCTTTAATTAATTTAATTATTGGCGTACGGTCTTAAGAGAATATTAATCGATACGGCCCGCGGCTCCATTCCCTGAAATATTAGCTTAAGAAATACACACTTTTAATTAATTGCAGCTACATAACTGCCGGATAGGCGAACAAAGCTAATTTTGATTAAAATGGAGCGAACAATTAACGTTTTAATCAACTTGAAGGGTCGTTAAACGTTACATTATTGCAGGTTGTACTTCTACAGCGGCTGTTGAGCGGGATGGGAAATGCATTCGTTTAGAGAGAAAAAAAAACGAATTGGAAGCGGGACGAGCAGGATTTTAATTAATGGTTAAAATGACAAGTCACGGAATTATAATTCGTATTAAGAATCTGCCATATTGTGCCAGTTTGCCCTTCGTGATACAGGTGTTACACAAGCTCTGTGACAAACTTTGACAGACTGGAACATTTTCTCTCATATGAACATGCAATGGCACTGCAGTTGTACTGTTGTATTGTAATTGTATGGTGTTAAATATTATTTACTCTGTTTACATAAAATTACTGTAGACTTAAGAAGTTGGGGAATTTATCCGCTGTAAGTTGGCGACATGCAAAAACTCAAGATTCTTGACCGTCAGAGTGGTTATGTTTATGTTTTGTCAGCTACGTCCCTATCTACGGAAATTGTTGGTTTTTATCATTTGCCGAATAGTAATTAAAAGCCTACCCTAGATAAAATAGAAGCCTACAATCTGCAGGAATAGATGGTTTATTTGAATGTTTGGTTAAATCACAGTATACTAGTATACTGTGGGTTAAATGCGGCCCCACTAATTTCAGCAAGTCATCAAACACTGCCACTGTCGGGTGAAATGAAAAAATAATCGGTATTCTCATTTCGCAGTTCTTTATATAAATTATAGAAATCACCTTGCATATGCTATCTGCGGTTAATAGGTCGCTCCCACCATCTCCAAGCTCTTCTTTTCATTTTTTTTTTCATGTATAGTTTTTATACATATTGACGTCGCTGCGAGTAAGAGCAGCAAAAGTAACCAAACAGTCCTCTTCATCCATTTTTTTTAGAAACAAATCAATTCTAAACTAAATATCTAAATTAGAATCTAATTTAAAAACTTAACATGCAAAAATGTGAATCTTCTGTTTACTGTCAAAAAAGTAGTTTTCTGATTAGTCCTTGTATGATTGTTGGAAAAGGATTGGTAAAAGCTAAAATGCTTTTACCACAGTCTAATATACAGTCCGGCGTCTTCACGTCGGCTCCTTTGATGTTGAGGTCCCAGATTTCGTTTGTTTTTTAGACGACCAAAAGATGATTGCGCATTTAGCCGCGCACATTCGCGCGCTCAAGGGGCACGGTGATTTGTCAAGATATAGTTTTAACCTATAGGGCAGATTGCCTGCCAATGTTGACGTTACAGCAAAATATTAAATTTGTGGTTGAAATTTCTTCCAAATGAAGATATTTTATGGTACTTTATTACCAACAAAATTATTACTAGATACCTACATATAAAATTCTACTCTTGGGTTTATTTGTGATTACAAATTCAAATTGAAGCCAACATTATGTGTGCGTATAATCCAATCAAATAAAATGAATATTTCGGAACGGAACTCAAATTTCAATTCATATGCACTACTGAACTCATTTGAGATGATAACAGTGTTATCATATGTAATACTTATGATGTAATTATTGATATATTGATTTACATAATGTGCAGGATTGACCGATTTTGAACGGCGAAATATGAACACAATAATTACTATTTTTTAATTCGTATTTTACATCTCTGTAATACTGTGTGATATGCCGCCTGTAGAGCTTTATCTTTTGATTTACCCGTACGATACAAGTAGATTTCCAAAACACAAAACAACTTCAATACCCCATTGCATGTAGATATGTCTGTCATGTAACAAGAAGCTTGACCCTAAAAAAACTTACTAACAAATAAATTTGTACCATAATATAGGACAATATTTCAATGAGGTTAATTTAAATGGTCATATAGTTATCAATAAAGTTGCAAATAGGTTTATATTGTAATAAAAATAGAACTTAGCAAATTGAAGGATTTAATAAGGCAAAATAACTAGTTATTACCTCATTTTTTACTACTAGTTGAAGACAAAATAAGTTTTACAATTTTGTAAGAAATATGTAAATATTTACCTATTGTAATAATTTAAAAAATTCCTGGATATTGAAGACATATTTCAAGGCGAAGTTATAACTTCGTCTTACGCGTTATTGGGATGTTAGTATTTGAAAACACAGGAAAGGTAAACAATTTGTAATTTCAAACCATATAAATTGATATATATTTCATTTTACTTAGAAGTCATTGTATTACTCTTGGATAACAAATGTTTTACTGAAATTTTGGTATTGTAAGATGTTGTAACATTGAAGACTATTTTTATGGCGGAGAGTAGTAAATTTGGACCAATTTGCGTTTATTTTTCTTGTGGAGTATTATGCTTAAATGTTAAGCTTCATTCACATAAGATTAGCGCGATTAGCACCTGCAAATATTCAAAGATACTGAAGTAAAACGGCGAGACATACAGGTGACTTTTGTAACATTCAGATAAACTTAACAGTAACTCCTTTGTAACAGGGCAAAATTTTAGTACTGTCTGATAGAGAATTAAACGATCTTTAAGAATCAAGGAAAAAAATATGGTGTTGCCATTTAAAAGAAAATCGATGACGTCATTACACGAAAATAAATGACATTTGAAAATCGCATTTTACGCTAAAATATGTATTTTTTAAATTAAAAATCGACCTGTTCGAGGATTTTTCCCAAAAAATAATTGTTTCGTTTTGAATTTATTCCATACTTTTGGCGGATACTGTATTTATGGGGACATATGAAGCAGATTGTCTACCATGTTGAAGTTACCAACCATCCTTTTAACTTTTTTGTACATTAATACTGTATCTATTTTATACAGAAGTTATGGCAATCAAACCTGTAACACTCTGTAAAAGAGGTTTTCATAAAAAAAATAAGTTGTACCTACTTAATACGGTCAGATAATAATTATTTTGCTTGCTCATATGAATTTAACACGGCTTCAACTGCATATATTTTTATTATTTTGTTTACGCATATCATCCAATTTCTTGTAAGTAACTATCCAGGGCTGTATTAAAAATGAGCCATTTTTAAATCACGCACTTTCAACGCTTTTGCGTCGTAAAGAAGGGCGGAAGGAGCTCTGAGAAATATGTTACTCCGAAAAATCTCCGGCGAGAAGCCTTAAAAACTTTTACGATTAGTCTTTAAAATAAATGGCAGAAGCAATTGCCGCCCTAAAAAGGGAAACAACTTCCCTAAAAGCTGCAATCGAGTTAATAATATTTATTTGAATTATTACGCCAACTAAGGAACATTCGTTTCTTTAATTTTGTACAACTTACTTTGATGCCGGCACGTCTGCTTCTAATGGCGTCCTTACCTGAAAAGAAAAAAAAAGTTAGCTGCATAATCACCATCAATGAAAAGAAAAAAATCAGAGAATTGCCCAACATAATTGTTACTTGCATGCAATGAAATTCGAGAGATACGTATCTTGATCACACTAAAGTGTCACAAACAATATAAATAAATGGTTACCAGACCAGCATAAAAGTTACAGTCGTTATGAGAGTAATTTTAACCACATTTGAGGAAACCGCCACTCATGAGTGTACAAATCACAAACCACCAATGTATTCAATTCATGTGACTAATTTAACTCTTATGAGTTGTCTTTAAATACCATTTTAACAAATAATAATAATAATTCATTAATAAACTATAACTTAACGTAAGCCAAAATGCATCAGATTTCATCTGATGAGTGTCACTTCTCAACATTCAACATCGTCTAGCATTCTCTAGTGTCTTAATAATATTAACCTGCAATATAAATAAATGGTTACCAGTTACCAGTCCAGCATAAAAATTACAGTTGTTATGAGAGTAATTTTAACCACATTTGAGCAAACCGCCACTCATGAGTGTACAAATCACAAACCACCAAATTATCAACTCTTATGAGTCGTCCTTAAATACCATTTTAACAAATAATAATAATAATAATTCGTTAATAAACTATAACTTGCTTGATGAGTGTCATTTTCGAAGTTTTCAAACCTGTTATCAGCTTATAGTACCTTATGATTAAAACTACGTGCGTTAAATGATAAACATACGTGATACTACAAGATAAAAATCATTTAAAAAAAATATAAGTTAAAAAAGAAGTAAGATACTTTATTTAATGAGTGTTTTTTCTCGAATCTAAGTTTTATAGTACCGTTTTGATATACATATGAACATCTTGATATAGCATATGAAATAAAATTATTCCCAACCTCTATTGAGCAAAACATTTATTATTCTCATGAGTGTGAACAAATACTAAATTTGTTACTGTGTTCATTTCATACGCCGATACAAGAGACAACCATCTTTAATTACCTTTTTAAAAAATGGTAAAAATTAACTATACATCATTTGATGAGTGTCATTTGACTTTCAAATCTTTTATCTCAACGTTAATTCGAAATAAATTTAAAAAATTTTAACTATTATTAAACAATGCGCTTATTATTATACTCACGAGTGTAGACATATACGAAACACTAATTTGTTACACTTAATTTACGTGAACAGAACAATATTTAAGAGATAATCTATAAATATCATTTTAACAACAACATAAGCCAAAATAAAGCATATTTTGTCTGACGAGTATCACTTCTCGACAATCAATATTTTATTTCATTTTATAGTGTCTAAATAATAGTGTCGTATTCATATAAAGAAGTTTTGATTTTAATTCAGATTAAAGATTAACCTATTTTGAGTGTTTGTTACACTCATAAGTATACACAAATAAAAAACACTCAATAGGTTACACTTAATTTACATGAACAGAATAATATTCAAAAGATAGTCTATAAATATCATTTTAACAAAAAAGTAAGCCAAAATGCATCAGATTTCATCTGATGAGTGTCACTTCTCAACATTCAACATATTCTAGTGTCTTAATAATATTAACATGTGTCGTATTGATATAAAGATAATTTTATTTTAATTCCAAAGAAAGATTCTTCCATTTTGAGCGCGTATTACACTCATGAGTGTACACAAATACGAAACACTAAATTTTTTACAATTAATTTACGTGAACAGAACAGCATTCTAGAAATATACCAATTAACAAAAACATAAGCCAAAATGAAGCATATTTCATCTGATGAGTGTCACTTCTCAACATTCAACATCGTCTAGCATTCTCTAGTGTCTTAATAATATTAACCTGTGTCGTAATGATATAAAGAAATCTTGATTTTAATTCAGAATAAAGATTAACTTATTCTGAGCGGTTATTACACTCATGAGTGTAGACAAATATGAAACTCTCAATAGGTTACTGTATCCAATTTATGTAAACAGATTAACAATTATAAGAATTGTTGTCTTTAAATAGTATTTTAATAAAAACAAGCCAAAACGAAGCATAATTCAGTGCTACAACTAGACTTTCACATTTTTCAGCATTTTAGCTTTCTATAGTCTCTTAATAACATAAGCGCATATCACATTGATTACATTCATCAGTGCCAACGCAAACGCACCACTCAAGAATGTTTTATTTTTGAGTGTACAGTTATGACAGCTATAAGTATTCTTCAAGCTAAATCCAGAGCAAATATCAAAAAACGGAGGTATAATTGCCTAGTTAGCGTCTAAATCTCTTTATTTGTTATCATGAATTATTATTCCCACGAGAAAGAGCGCCTATGCGTGGGCGTAGTTCTTGGAAGATATGCACACAAGCACATTTGAAGTTCCATTTTCTTATTGTACCAACGTTTCAACTTAATAGCTACTAGAAATCTCAACCACGTACGCGTGTACAGCTCCTAAACCTACCGAAATTATCATCATAACAGCCTCCCACAATCTGTGACATTATTTATATGTATCGTTAAGCCTCAGGCTTGAATTTCCAGGTGGAAAACCCGCAACACGTATCGCGGAATAAACTATCCGTCGCGTCAGCATAAAACCTACTAATTGCATCTCAAGATCAGCGTCGAGCTGTCCCATTCCGTTCCTTAATTATTTAAGTGACATCTTCACAAGTTTTGCGACTTGAGAAACGCCGCTAAATTGATTACAGGGTAGAGAAGGTGAAGCGCCCCCTCTGCAAAATTCAAATCGACTTTTCAGCCGGAACGTTTCAATATTTGAGTACCTATTAAAACGAATTGGAATGAATTAGTGTCGGTACGTAGTACTCTGCACAACGCGATTTGGAATTTCAGCTAATGTATTGACGTTGTCAGTATTAAGTAGCTTTTGTGCATAATTTATGAGCATCAGAAGCTGTTATTCTTTCCGGGACTAATCAGCTGCGACTAAAAGATAAAAAACCGTGAACGCTCAAAAATTTGATGTAGTTAAGAGCATAGATAGCATACAGGGGATTCACAATTTCGTTAGTATCGTTTTTACGATAGTGTTAACATTACATCGTTTTAATTTATGGTGAAGTAAGATAAAGTGCTTTAGAAGTATCTTGTCTATACACAGAACGATTTTCCGGTAGACATGGACCAAATGCAGCTGCTTTTGCCGCGGTAGTACAAGGTGGGCGTCACACTGGAAATTTGCAACCGAATCGTGGAAGGGATAGAGGTCCAGAGCATTCACGGCGTATTGCAGTAGCTGACAAACACATACCAAAGATGGCGATAGAGAATCCCACAAGGTCCCAATGTCCCAATCAACAGTGTGGTGTATCATACAAGAGACTCAATACAAGGATTAATACTAAGGGATTCTCCCTTACGAATCAGATTTCATGAATGGTTGCTCCAATAAAATGCTAGATGATAGATAGGGAATGATACAACTTTAGCCAACAATGATCAAGAAGAAGTTAGTAACAATAAAATAAAAATCATTTAACATCTCTATAGAAGCAGATAAACAAATTTTAAACTGTCAAACTTGACATACGTTTAATATTTTTACTACTATTTTGAGAACGAAAACAGAGAGTTTTTCGAAACGTCAATAATACGGAAGTGCGCGATAGTGATGTGATTTTTGTTATTTTTTACTTATCTGCTTTTTTCAGTGTGAGATTTTTTGGTTAGGCAAACTTTTCAAAAATAACCATTGACTGATCCGTGTGGCAAAAACCCAATAAAACTAAAGAAAAACTAAAATTATGCCACAAATAAATAGCTGAAGACAATATTTTCTTTAACATATAATACTCTTGTAAACCATAATATTGGAGGGTTTTACTTTCACGACATTGTAATCAAGATAAGCCAGTAACACAGCTTCAGATAAAAGATTTTCATCTCGGTACACCAATTTTTGAAGTCATTGTAAGCTGTTCCATATTGTCTTTCAGATTTTTGAGAAATAAGTCAAAATACCTCAATTTTTTACGCTTCCGATGCGTTAAAAGACAAATATATTTTACCAGTGGCAATATTTACTACAAGACCCATTACTTATGACGTGCCTTTAAAATGCAACGGGATAAATCGAGTATACACCTTGGAATTGCACAGAAAATTCGAGACGTACCCGACATTTCGCTTGCAGGCAATATTGAAGACCAAACTGAGAACATTTAATTAGTTTTAGGTTTACAATTGAGCCACCCTGTACCGCCTTCCGCTAGACGGCAACGGCAAACGTCTTCATCAACGCGGCGCGTCAAAAAACAATTACCGAAAGCGCACGGCCGGCTAGTATTGTGTGCGACGCCTATCTGTTTCATCTACTTTGTGATTCTCGTTAATTATTTTTAATGAGAGACGGCGGTGCGGGGTTTGGATTTTAATGAGTGGTGCGAGATTTTTAGCACGGCGTGCGGTTATCTTGCCCGGGGAAGTTAAAAGAGAGAAGTAGAGGATCTTTAACTATGAATTTAATTAACCCTGTGCTCCGTACTTGCAGCTAATGAAAACATTTCCGTAGCCTTCTGGAAGCGAGATATTTCGACGGAGGAAACGGAGATGAAAACGTAGAAAGGGTTAGCGTGTGTAGGTTATCGTTTACTTTCCTCTAAATCTATGCATGGATTCTTCCACTTTATATTCCATTTTGTATGACTAGGAGGTTTTCTGTCTTTAAATACACTGAGAGCTTTGTTCTAAAATAATGTATAATCGTATCAAAAAATGGGACAAAACCCTTTTTCTCACCGGAAAATCGGCGCCTATGCTATTATTAGTATTAACAGAATTTAATTCGCTAATAGCACAAGAAGTTTAAACATTTATCGGCGTGACGTACACCCTACACTAGTAGCCTACAATTGGACTGCATCAGATTCTGTCAAAAATAAAATTTCACATGCTTATATAATACGAACTCGTTCGAATCCGTTTTATTATGCCACCAAAAACCCGCATCGAATTGCATGTCGACAGATGTGATCTCGCCTTTGTATTTTGCGTGTGTAACTTTTTCATCTTTGACTTTTTAACAAATTGGACAGCAAATTCCGTTTTCCCGAACTGTTTTACGTTAAAAATGTACTCTTGTTTCAAATCGTTATCTTTAACGGTTTCTGAGAAAATCGCTCTTGAATTAATCCCACTTTGGTCAATTACATCATATCATCATAATTGTTGTACATCAATAATGTGTATTACTGATTACGTATTAAATTATTATTATTATTTTCTTTAAATTACTATGAAATTGACCAAAGTGAGATTAATTCAAGAGCGATTTTCTCAGAAACCGTTAAAGATAACGATTTAAAACAAGAGTACCTTTTCAACGTAAAACAGTTCGGGAAAACGGAATTTGCTATCCAATTTGTTAAAAAGTCAAAGACGAAAAAGTTACACACGCAAAATACCAAGGCCCCCCCGTACCCACCCCAATCCCCCTTTTGGAAATAAATGGATTAGTCCATCAAATTGCTCATCAAAAGTTAGCTGTGTATACCAAATTTCATTCATTTATCACAACGCGATTGAGAGATATTGCAAAAAAATGATTTCCATTCCTCCCTCTTCAATGGGTCCCTGTGCCCTTAGGAAGCATTTGCGGACCCATGTTCATATAAACTTTTTTACTTAGTTTTGATCATAGAATCGGCCTGTTCAGGGTTGGCAGCTAATTATGAGACACCCTGTATAAACGTCAACTTTTCGCTGTCTCTGTCAAGTAGAAAATCCTACTTGCTTGTAGATAAATTCGTTTATATTCCAGAAATGAGGTGTTTTATGTAAGATAACTAGCTGAAAAACAGTTATTTCTCCTTCACTTATTACTTCAAAGGCCGAAAAACAGTTTGAGAACTATCTACTGCTTTAATCACTTGCAACAGTCGTATTTCACTTTGAATACCGCCGAATGCAAGCGTTATATGTTCTTCTACATCACAAGCCATCATCACGGCTTGGCTAAAACTGAAGCGGATGCTGCTATATTATTAAAAAGAGGTTATAAACTAGTTCTCGTCCAACTCACGTTAGTTTCCAGTCGTGAAATATTAAAACCCATCCTGCCATTGTAATAAGAGGCAATTCTGTTCCTCTATTGAGGCGAAAACTCCAATCCGACAAAATCCCCCGCCAAATAAAGAGAACATGAATTAAAAGAAATTACTTTTATTACGCGAATAGCGTCTCTCCGTAGTTTTACGCGTCGAGGGTGATCCCGTTTAATCCTCGCAGTTATTTACTCACCTTTTGTACAGGATTAAAATATTAATAATTCAATTAAGCTGGTGTAAGACAAAGGATTAATTAAAACCCCGTAATTTCTTGCAGGAGTGTTCTATGAAAACAGAAGCGTGTTTAATTAAACGAGACAAATTGTGGAGTAAAAAAAAACGCGGAGACTACTTCTGATAGCTTTGTGAGACTTCGGTGTCGACAAAGGGAAATAAATACGGAAATTTTACCTCGCTTCTTCTAATTATTCACGTCTCCTTCTTAACGATAAGGCCACACCTAATGCCAATATTACGACAATAGAGGGCACTATGCTAGGCCAACTTTTATTACAGATTGTTTTCTGTATTACTTCCCGCTTAAAACTTCGAAGAAATATCGTCCTAAAGAGTCTCTAAAGAAATACGACTTAAAAATCACATTAGCGGTGGAAGGATCAAGTAGCCGTTGGAAAATAATTGAAAGTTCGTCGTTTAGAGTGCATAAATGTCATTACTCAATACGTATAACTTTTGTGGTTATAAAATGTTTCCTCATTCAGAAAATTCAGATATGATGCGACGGCGAGTCACAAAAAATTCAGAAAAAGCTGTAGAGTTATATCGAGAAAAGTGTCCAGAGCGACTTATTCCTGCTCATAGAACCTTTACAAGATTGGAGGCGACGTTGCAATAAAATGAAGATGCATTTTCTGTTCGGAAGAATCAAATAATTCACCGAAGGGTAAGAAATAATTTACAGTTAGACTGTTACAGTATTTCGAACAAAATCCACGAAATTCTATACGGCAGGCTAGCCTGGAATTGAATTCGGATAAATCAACAGTTCAACGAATTTTAAAGACCAATGGGTATCATCATCTAATTCACCATTTGAGGTATTTGCCTGAGCGTCACATTGAAAACAGAGTTAATTTTGTAGTTCAAATTGTAGTAAATATAGAAACGGTTGATCAGAACCTTTTTCGGCACGTTCGAACACTACTGGTCCATTGAAAATCTTCACATTGTAAATCCAGTCAACAACCAAGGCCATTTTGGAATAAGTGTATGGTGCAGCATCATCGGTAGGCATTGAGCAGCGTGAGTTATCTAAATTTCCTACAAGAAGAACTTCCTGCACTTCTGGAGAACGTGTCTTTGCAGCTAAGGAGAAATCTATGGTTTCAGCACGACGGAGCTCCACCCCACAAGGCCAGGATTATGGAGCAATATTTAGATAACACTTTCCCAAAGAAATGGATTGGGATTAATGGATATATTCAGTGGCTCGGAAAATTTTAACACCCCTCGATGTGTCGCTGAACTGTCGGACACCATCGCTTATCAACAACCTCTATTTACTTGTCTTAAACAAACTGCAAGTTTTTCGTCAGATGACACTGCTCTGTGAAATGTTGTGTTTTCGTACTGTAAGCGAGGATCCAAGAGCTCGAAAACTATATTTTGTGGTATTTGATATTTTTTGCTTAAAACATAGAATAACATACTGAAATAAGTACATCTCCTCCTGGAATACCCTGTATAAGACTTTTGTCCTTTTATATACCAAATATAGAGGTGTGGTAATTAAGTTTCGGAAATTAAGTCAATGAAAAAACAGGTAAATTAAATGATTTTGGGCAATATCGGGGCTATAGGGTGGGTGCGGCAACGTTGAAATGCCTTTTTTCTGCCAAAAACTCTTGCACAATGAACGAGGAATGAGCTGTCGCGTTGTCGTGGTGCAAAATCCAGCCGTTCTCGGCGAGTTCGGGTCGCACACGGAAAACGCGGGACCGTAGCCGTTCCAGAACTGTCCAGTCACTGTCTGGCCGACAGGAACATATTCACGATGAATTATGCCGTGGATATCGAAAAAAAACGATCAACATTGCCTTCAGTCGTGACTTGGACATCCTCGCTTTCGTTGGCAGCTCTCCACCCTTTTCCACCCACTGCTGGCTTTGTTTACAGGTCTCGGGGTCATACTGAAATATCCAGGTCTCATCTCCAATGACTACCTAACTCATCCAGTCTCTACTATCGCCCCGATTGCGGGACAACAAATCCTCGCTGATCGATTTTCGCATGTCTTTCTGTTCACGGGTGAGAACTTTTGGCACCATCTTAACGCAAATCCTTCGCATATTCAAATTTTCGTGTAACATCTTGGGAACGGTTTCTTTGTTGACGTTTAACTCGTCAGACAACGCACGAATGCTTAGGCGCCTGTCAGACATGATCAGCGCATGCAAACGGTCAACATTTCCGTCAGTACGAGAGGTAACGCGAGCTGCTTCACGTGGATCGTCTTCTACCGATTCACGCCCCTCCTTTTCGCGTCTTTTCGACATGCACTTGTCTCCATACACCATCTGCAATGTTCGAAGGATTTCCGAGGGATTTTCGCCAGATTTCACTAAAAATTAAATCATACGTTGCTTATAATTTGAGCCACTCATTTTCACGACGTCACTAAAAAAGTTACTTCCAAATAATACACATAAAATACAAACCAAACGTGCTATCGACTGAAACCTTGGACTGAAACTAAATTGAAGGTCTCCCCCTCTCTAGAAAAACGTTGACGAACGATGCAGTGTTGCCAGTCTCCGAGTTATAACTAAATTCCCGGAACTTAATTGACATATTTATCATGTGACTCTTTTGATAATAAAGGACCCCGCACTTTTTATACGGAAAAGTGGTTTCCGTCGGGAGATCTAATTTTTCGTGGAAAAGGTAGTTCTCAACATCCTGAACAAAAAAGCTGATCCATAATAACACTTTTTGTGATAAAAATAACCCGACTCCTGAAAACCCAGGTGCCGACCTTGTATGCGCCATAGCGCAAAATACTGAAGGTAGATTTTTTTGTGTCATTAGATTTTTTGTTCAGGATGTTGAGAACTACCTTTTCCACCAAAATTAGACCTCCTGACTGAAACCACTTTTCCATATAAAAAGTGCGATGTCCTTTGGCTACACTCGCTTCTGAAATAAATCCTGCAGCCATTTTGCAACTTAATTAAAAATAGTAGTTATGGCTAATGTTGTGAGATGTTACACCGTTAAAAGTAACTGTTTCCATTTGCGTCGAGTATGCACATCCAAAACCGCATTTAAACAGTAAATAAGATAAACAAACATCATCGAATCGCGTTCTCTCCAACATGAAAAAGTAAACAATAATCCATAATCTATTGTTTACAAATCGCGGCGATGCTGAATGGTATTAAAAATGAATATCATATTCTTCATATTTCTCCGTCCTGCCAGCTTGCCGGAGCGAGATTAAAGTTTTTTTAGAGTTATTTTTCACTGAATGCGAGTATTTTAGTTGCTAATTGGTTCGCGATGGATCGGTATGGAACAAATAGCAGCGAACGCCAGATTTTAGCGAATGGCAACTCGTTATTTCAAACGTATTTTTATTTTATCGACGTAAGGAGATGTGGAGAAAACGTCGAAATGGCTTACATAACGGAATCAGGTTTCACGGCAATTAGTTTGCATAGAAGTTGAATCTCATGCATTTGAAGAAGGTATACATTAAAAATTTAAAAGGCTTAGAATTCAATTACGGTAATACATATCGAGAAAAATGTATAGTGGTTGTAAAAAGTGGTAAACAACATGAAACTGAGCAAGTTCGATCGCGATTCTGATAAAAGCATAATGGGGAAATTGCATGATATTTCCAAATACGTGCAGAAGAAATAATGTATTATTTAGCCGAAATGGCGTTTGTACAAGACAATTTCGTGGAAAAATAAGCGTAAAAACGGTATTAAAAAATTTAGTCTGGCCACGCCCCCATAAAACGGTCGCCACCACAGCATAGACCTGTAACATCAGACGCCGTCGCACGTGTACACCTAAATCCAGCAGCGTGCTTTAGTTCATATCTGCATTCAATTTCTATGCTTTCGGACAACGTAGTACTTACGTTTAGAAGATTTATGGTATTGAATAAAGTTGCAAAACAGACTCTTAAAAAATGATCTGTATTTAGGGCTCCCACACAAAACTGCGAACTCGCATCGCATTGCAAATGAGAAACAGGGAATTTTATTATGAATTTGTTAACAGTGGTGATTTCTTTCGATCGGCTAACTATCGATATGGTTGATTGTCGACTGCGGTCGATTGGTAAATGTTATAAAGTATAGAACTGGCCAGTTTTATATATAATATATATAATAAGTAATAGACGAAATAGGTGAAACAACAAAACTGTAGCTCTTTCAATGGTACTTGACCACCTGCTCAGGGAGGCCTAAAAGACAATAAAAAAATTTAACTCGATATTTAAAAAATGGGGCAAAACCCTTTTTTCCTGCGGAAAGTTGACGCCTATGATAAGCATCGACTGAGATGACTCCATCCATAGCTAAAGCTTACATCTGTCAACAATGTCAACTACCATGCGGTCCTTTTTTGTAACGTTCCTAAATGCAGAAACGACAAAAATTAACATTCTTATTAATAATAGTACCTAATAGATAGGTACCACTTAAGCAAGTTAGCTACTTAGCTCTAATGTTTTGCATTCGTTTTTCATTATTTCATTGAAAACTGGCAAAACTACATTTTTACTCATTACAACCACTCACTGCCGATAAAATACACTTCCCGTAGATACAGTTAGATAAAATGCCTATTTGTTCACAAACTATAATTCAACATTATTTAATCCATTATTTTTACCAGTCCAACTTAACATTTCATACAACGAAATAACTGAGTAACTATCCAAGCAGCGAGTTGCCGTTAAGAGTATAAGAGTATCATTCCCTAATCGTCACTTAACGATCTCTATAATTTTATCAACAAAAGCGGAGCTCTAATAAACTAAGGAGCGACTCATAACGAATGCACACTCTAAATTTAATCTGCACTAGTTCCATTCTTAACAAGTATTAAACGAAGTTCGCGAAAACCTTAATAAGCTCCTATAAATTTTAATAACAATAAATTTCGCGCAAATTAGCACATCTTAATAGCCAAGTACTGAGCTTTGTTGCGAATAAAGAGCGGGGCCAAGATACGACCGGGGTCTAATTAATATGTAGTGAAAGGAACGAAAATTATCGTTTTTACCGTTATTGTTCAGTAAAGAGATTTTGTTTCCAGCCAGCAAAGATGAGAATTATTGCTGTCCTTCTTGCAATACTTATTATTAGGATTAGATACATATAGGATCAAGAGGGCATCTGAATGTTTATATCATTGATTTTATAAGTTTCACTATTTTTATTCAGTTTACAGAAACACCTCTCCATAAGTGATTTCCTAATTTTAAAAACTAATCCCATATTCTATAAAAAAAAACATATTGCACTTAGTATTAGATAGGGAAGCATTTGGCATCACTAACATCGCTAGCATCCATATCTGAATCATTGTCGATTTCTAAAAATTGGGGCAAAAGCTTCTTTTCCTCCGGAAAATCAGAACCTATGACAATTATCGTCCGAGATGGCTTAGATTTGTCAACTGCCATATGGTTGTTTTTTACAGCATTGTCAAACATAGAGACGATGAAAATAAACATTTTAATAATAATAATACCTACTACCTGATAGATAAGTTAATCGGGTTAGCTGTAGTATTTTGCATTCGTTCTTCGTTCCTTCTTTGCACACGTGTCAAAACTACATTTTCACTCATTACAGGTCCGTCAGAATTATCCACTAATAGAATACACAATCCGTGTCAAATAAAATACCCATTTATTCTAAGAAAATTGAAATTTAATGCATTGCAAACTTTGCAAATGCATCTTTAATTATAAAAACTTGTATGATTGCCGTATTTCCGTTGGACCCTCAAATCTAGAAAAACAAATAGCATATAGGGCAAACCATGTTATAGGGAAATATATGTATTCAACATAAATTCCTTGATTTAATTACTATAAACGCTTAAAACTAAAAGTTAGTCACTTTAAAACTGAATCATAACCTAGAATATTGCATTGCTAGTTGCATACTCTTCAAACATCAAAGAATACTGGTCAAAGTTTAACGAATAATTTTAGTCAAGAGTCAAGGATTTTTACAGAACAATGTAAATATCTCGAGATGCTATAGTTGAAAGTAATACTAATTATTTCATACCAACATCATCAATTACTATTAACATTGTTCCTGTTATTAGTAGAAGAATTTAATTCTCCGACAACACAAGAAGTTTCAAAAATTATCGGAGTAAAGTACATCTTATATTAACAGCTTACAGCTTTTTCAGTACGTTCTGTTCGCATGTTTAAATTTTCACGTATTTTTTGTGTATTTACGAACATATTCAAATACCGAGATGACGGATAAGGTACGGATTTATGGACAAGTACATATTACCGTGTGGCAGCGTAATACCAAAGATGTTTTCCGAGTAGACACAATATTATGCCAAATCCTCTTTGAACTACATCGAACAGTTGTTGTAATGCCTTGGCGGTAGACGTGTGGCAGTATTTTTATATATTTGTGGTTTTCCCCGACGGAGGAAATCTACCTGGTAGTGGTCGTCGGGCCGAGTACCTCGCTTTAAACAAAAAGAACGGTCGAGGGAAAGAGACACAAGTACCCAGCAAGTACAAAAATCTTTTCAATGACAAGTTTTAATGTAAACAAGCAAGACTACAGAAAATGATTCAAAATTTTTTTTGCTACCATCTCGTGGTTCTCATTAGGTAACCCATTAAATAAACATCTACATTTTGTAAATATTTTATTTTCTTTTAAAGCTGTTTAAGTCGTGACACGTGACAATGCGGTGCCCTGTCATTACCTTTGACATCTTTGCAACTGACAGAAAGCCAGAGTCGTCGATAAATAGGGTTTTAATATAGTTTCGAAATTTTTTTTTTCGTTTTATAAATAAGTTTGGCAATTTTTTGATGAGCGATTCCGTTAACTCTTATTTTTCTTTATCCCCTCTTAAAATATTTGTATATATATAAAAAAACAGTATATTCTTATTGATTTATTTATATTGGTTTGGGGGTACAAGGAAACCCACTTTGTAGATTTCCAAAACCTTTCAGGGATCTCCATTGGAGCGGCAAATCCGTATTTTTACCCCTTTATTCTTTTCGATTCTATTCATCGTCCCTTAGGCTGTCTCTTAATACGTCTTTATGTTTTTTTATTTATATAGCCGATATGGATTCACGTTCCAATTTAATAGTTATCGTATGAGCAGTGCTATGTAGTCGGCGAGACATGCAAGGCGAAAGCTTTCGAGGCTTTGAAGACTCTTTTTACGTACTCAAGCCATCTAACTCCTGTACCGAAGCTTAAGCTTTTTACGGTGGTTGCTAATAGAATGTCTAACGCTTCACCGAAACTATATATATATGTTATCTGATATTATTACGTACATACTTATCTGCAATAAATAAATAGTTAACAAGTAATTACATCAATAAAACGAAATTACTATGTACAGTAAAAAAAAGACCTATGCGTATCGTAAAAACCAGCCCAAATGTATCGCAAAGGACTGCTACAATTAAAAAAAAAAGAAAAAACATTTTTCATTCATTTAACGTACCTGAATTTAATCAGTGACGTATTTTTTTTCTTGATTTAGGAAACAGTTGTATTTAAAAATTTTAGTTATCAATGTTTATCAATTTTTATGAATATTTAACAAATGCTTTTTGTATCTCTTATATCAGCTATACAAAACTCAATAGTTTTTATTCAATATCGGTTATTAATGTGTAAATTTTTATGAAGTTACATTGAAGAAAAAAGTAGAAAACTGTAGTAGGAACCTTAAATTCTTAGGAATCAATAAAACAAATCAAAATCTCAACGATTATGATTACTGATTTGTGTTAATTTGTATTTAATTAATCGATGAATATAATTTAATTTTACTTAAGGTTAAGCGTTTTATCATGAGAAATGTGAAGTATATACATATTTCCTCATATGTACTATACAGGGTGTTAAAAAAAGAATGTAAAATATTTAAGGAGATAATAGTATGAACCAAAATATGCAGAAAAGTCTTAATAAACATGGGTCTGCAAAGTAACGGTTGCGGAGATATAGACCACTATTCATTTTTCAAACATCTTATTTTATTAGGAAAAAACCGACAAAGGAAGCTTTAAATAAACAAAAAACAAAGTTACAGAAGATGTCCATTTCCAAGCAGGCACGACATCTTCGTCTCAACGATATTCGAACTCTTTCGAAAACACCCTCCTTGGTTTGGATTTCTTGACACTTTTGATTAATCCGTAGCTGCAACTCTTCCAGGTTATTTACAGGAGTACCATACACTAATGTCTTCAAATATCCCCAAACAAAGAAATCTAGAGGGTTCAGATCAGGCGATCTTGGAGGCCATAAAACAGGTCCGGCCCTTCTTACCCATCTATGTGGAAAAGTTTGGTGTAAATGCTCTCTAACGGCCATGGAAAAATGAGCACCATCATGCTGGAACCACATTTGTTGCTTCTGATTCAAAGGAATGTCTTCCAAAAACTCATACAGTGTGTTCTGCAGAAAGTTGAGGTAAGCAGCGCCTGTTAATCGGTTTGGTAAAACAACAGAAGCTAGAAACCTGTCATCCAAATGTTTAATGAAAAACGTGCCTGATGTCCAGATTCTATTAGAGCATGAGGATTTTCGTCGGCCCAAATATGCGTATTGTGAAAATTGAAGACTCCATGTCCTGAGAACCCGGCCTCATCAGTAAAAAGAATGTTTGTAAGAAAACAAGGGTCTTCAGCATCATGACGTAGAAACCAGCGGCAACAAACCAAACGTGTTTGATGATCATTTATTGGATTTAAGGCCTGTACTCGTTGCACATGGTATGGATAAAGCTGTTGCTCGTGAAGGATTCTCCAAATAAGAGGACCACTAATTCCTACCTCGGCTGATATTATCCGCACACTCGTACCTGGATTCTGCTCTACCAGTGCTAGAATTTCTTCTTCCGCTCTAGGATTGAATACCGACCTTAGTCTTCCGGATACATGACACTGTTTGCTCAAGGAACCGGTAGATCGCAATCTTAGGTGAATTCTTTCAAACATGCGTTCCCATTAGCACGACCATACATGAAATGCATGTCTGTTAATTCTGCGTTAGAGTAACCAGCCATAGCGAAAGAAAACTTGTACACTGAGAACAACTGTCAAATACGTACTGTTTATTTCATTAAACATCAACCAACTATTATAAGAAAATACATAACGTTTTTGCAAAATAAAAAAAGGGGCTAAAAAACATAAAACATTCCATATCTCCGCAACCGTTACTTTGCGGACCCATGTTTATTGAGACTTTTCTGCTTATTTTGGTTCATACTATTGCCCCCTTAAATATTTTACACTCTTTTTTTAACACCCTGTATTTTACAATTATAATTTAGAAAACAGTAAGTGCTGATTAATAATTTTTATAAGCTTAAAACATATAAAACATGAAAACATGAAACCCAAAAATAAAAGTAAATAGTTTTATTATATACTGCTCTTAAGGTCCTATTTTTAAAAATTACATTTTTATTGTAATATAGTGTAGTGTAGTGATAGTTGCATAAAATATAGATAAAATTAGCGTAATTAGAATTGAATAGTGACAAGTAAATACATTATGCTCTTTAAAAGTAATTTTAAATTAAAAAAGAGTGAGAAATTGGCAAGATACGCAATAATCTTTGACTTACCTCCCTCTTCCTAAATCTGTAGTTTCAACCTTGTCCCTCTTAAATCGGCAATTTTATATTAAAAATTCTAGTATCTCTAGTTTCGAAATTTCCCATTCTTAACGAATCACCCTGTACAGTAAACAAATTTACACTGCCACAAGATAAAGTCGAAACTTTAAATTATACATACCCCTTCGGTGTTCTCATTAATGGGGACCAAACACAAGACGTTGATAATAATTCTTTGAGGCTTGATACGCGTAAAATATTTCCATTGTGTTTATCATACAATATCTCTAAATTCATCGCGTTAAAATGTTACCGGCAGGGGAATAATAAATTTCGGATAGCCCGTTTATTTATTCAGTGCAGAGCACCAGCCTATTAAACCAATCATTCCCTCTCTCTCTGTCAAGTTATTCGTCTTTTGTTTCAGCGAGAGCGTCCTTAAGCGCCACTTCAATTAAAATTTGCAACGAATCGCAATTTTTAACAGCAAATACTGAGTGGACGACGAAAAAATGGGGAAACGCAAATTAATTTGTGAGCAATTTGAGGAATACGCCTTCCCATTTATTTGAAGCGGCTAAAAGTTATAAGACATGTATAATACAGGGTGAACCTTAAATAAGTACAAATATTTTAACTGCAGGTGTAGTTCGTCATATAGATGTCTAGTGAAAGTCATTTTTAAAAATTTCAAATATTATTTTTTTTTAAATATCCACATTTTGAGAACCGTTGACCAGATAGACCACTGACCTAACCTAATAAAATAAACCATATGATTTACTGAAGGCAAGGTTGCCATATCGTCTGTAAGATAAAAACATTGTTTAACGTAAATTCAATTTTTGCGGTTGTTTCTAATTTAAAAACACTTGGTTTTAACAATAAGTAAAGTAAACTTATCATAAACAGTTAAAATATGAATTTTTCAGGAAGTTTGTTTAACGATTCCAAAAATTTTCCACAAACGTGCATAGAAGCTCACCTGCTTACTGAAAAACCAACTATTTAAACAGTTATCCAGATTTCAGAAGCTAATACCATTGTACAGTGTTAGAAAGATTGTCACAAATTATACCCTTCAGTTATTTTATGAAGAATAACAAAAAAAACTATGATTTTCAAACAACACCTTAGAACCTTAACTCTAATTAAATTTCAATGGACGTGCGGATTATCCACAAACTAATTCAGGACGACTGAAAATGTTGAAAAGTACTGTTCGTACCGTTTTACACCAGTGCAAATTTTATTTCTTGTCGATCAATCTTCGACATATCCAAGGGAATTTTGACGCCTACTACATTAAAATATTGTACAATGAACTATGCAGCTGAAGCTATTTTCTCGAAAACGGCAAATTTTTGAAACTATACCTTTTGTCCTCAAAAACAATGTAGGTTTAAAATTTTTTAATAAAAAATAAACGTGATAAAAACGTCAAAAACTTACGTTGACATTTACGTCACAAATATATAGCGGATGTGGCGCCCTCTAGGAAATACGTCGAAACAGATTATGATTTCTCATGTACAAAAACATATTTGCAAATTTTTAAGTTGATACATTCAAAGACAGTGTAACTATTAGAAAAAAATCACTTTTCAAATTCCAACTTTGACGTCCGTGTCTTTTTTATTATCAACACTTTACTAAGGTAAGTTGGTTTAAATCGTAATATTTTGAACTGAACTGAAAAATCTAGTATATTCTTTATTATTAGCTTTTGTATTTTTCTACTGTACTGTAAAGATATTTAACCAATACAATATCTATTAATGAAATCATTATGTATGTTCTTTGATACCAAATATCTTTAAGTATGCTAAAGACCAATTCCATAGACAAGATGAGTGGATAAATCGACACTAGAGATTTACGCGAACCTATCATATGTATCTGTTGCCAGTAACTTACAAGTTCAAAATGGACAAGAACCAGAAACTTTTGTATTCGTAGAAATGACAAGACGGACCCAAATGTCTTTACACGTCGGTGGACAAAATTTCGAACAGTTGTTGTGCCATCAGGTATGTCAAATTTTTGTATTAGTTTAAACCACAAATCAATGAATAATAACCATATTGAACTTGCTGATGTAAAATCGGTTATTTATTTATTTCCTTGGGAATTTTTTTAAGTTTTTCATTCGTTCATTTTTTATTACGCTTTGCCCCCTGCCGGTCGCCCATTGATTTGCATTGCGCAAGGTCACGTTTTACAGTGGATCAGTTTCCAATCAGTTTTGATCTGCCTTTTTTGATTTTTGATTTGTAAAAATATTCCTAGATATGTAAGCATTACAGCAAAACTCGAAAATAAATATATATTATTAAAACATATCCCTTTAGTAAAAATATCGATCAATAATAATATTCCGAATTGAGAAAAATTCCAGCTAAGACTGATAAAAGCTGTCCCAAAGTTTCTGCGAAAAAATGGAAGCTCAAGTTATAACTCCTAAATAAATATAGGTACAGCACGATTAAAAAAATACGCTGGAAGCTCAATATGTAGATTAATTTTATTGTAAAATTTGTTCTGCTTGACGTATACAAAATACTAATACATATATTATGTTTTTCAGAGTACTCAATGAGCCATATCTGTTCTGTCGATAGTACATTCTATCATTAGTACGTATTTTTGCAAGGTGTCTACTACATTTGCTGTACCAACAAAACTGCATTTTATGAAATATACACAACTTTTGCAGTTTAATTACTTGCTGCGGCTACAAAATACAACTTTCATTGCAACATAGATACAAATCAGCTGTTGGTACAATTTCAAGTTTTTCTGGGCATAGAAAATAGTAATTTAAACTCGGGAACTCTTCAGATAAATTATAACAAACTTTAGGCAACATAAAGTTGTGCGAGTGCAGAAAATACTCTGGATGTAAAAAGATCGCGATTATATTTATGAAAATGCGGTAGTGTATATTTTACGGTAGCTTGGTTGTTCACAAAAAGGCGGTACATTAGCTGACAAGTGCGACAAAATGTAACTACTCGTATCCGTTTGCTATTATGTTGGTGGTCTAAAATATAAAGTTATCAACCGTTGTATGTATACATACTGTAAAGGCGTAGTGAATTATATTTTCTAGTTAAGCAAATTGGGCGCAGAAAAATACACTAGCGGAAAAAATTAAGGGATCACAAAAAATATCTCAATTTTTTGCGATTTTTCAAATGGGTGTATCTTTGGTAAAAATGGCCGTACTCACATACGACCTTTTTACCAAAGATACAGCCATTTGAAGAATTGCAAAAAATTGAGATTTTTTTTTTTGATCCCTTAATTTTTTCCGGTAGTGTATATTTTCTGCATATGTCAACAGCATTCACGTAAAATCCTTCTTCCATATTGAATTTTCTACCTTTATAGTAGTTTGTAACATCGAATACTTCGTCCAAATAGATAAAATTGCAAATTTTTTCTTCAAACTTAAAGAATACGGAAGCATGACTTCTTCATTTATTGTCATTACTCTCCAAATACCTCATATGTAATTCCATTTTTTAAAAAAATAAAAAAATAATGTATTAATGGGTGTGTATTAGTTAACAATCATATTCAGACAACAACAAAATACCTACAATCTTGCATAAAACACGCCAAAAACGTCTATTTTAGTTTAAGTCGACGATAAATAAGTAGCAATAAACACAACGAATGGTCCTAGTAGTTCTTTCAGAAGCGTGACAAAACATTTTGTTTTCTCTGAGTGACTTATAACGATTGAGAATACTTCTGCTCATTTTTTTCACGAAGAGAATCCATAAATACCTGCCCAAATGAACGCTGGTCCGATCAGTGGGGGTCCAGATTTCCAGCTGCGGTTTTGGGCAATCAATAAGGGTCTACCCTCCAGTGCTACAGCGAATATGGACAGGTATAACGTAACATAATTATTAGTGTTTTGTCTCTGGCGTGAGGTATCAGGGCAACATCAATTTTAGGCTGGGAAAGATTTGTAGGTGGATTATTTACAAAAGGTGTAATATTTATCGTCGAAGTGTGACTATATACAGGGTCATCAAACTTCAAAAACCAATACATCATAAAAAATAATGTTAGTTTGCTAAATTAACTATATCCGACAAATACAGCACGCTCAATTTTCCCAAAAAAATGTTTTTCGAATTTTTCTGGAAGTCATGAAGTTTTACTCTTAAATTTTTATAAACGAAACGATTTGGCACTGTACGTGTGATCTTTGGAGAATTTTAAATTTTTTTTATTTACCTACCAGTGGCGGAGAAAATAGGGATCCCTATTGCTTTATTAAAAAAAATATTAGTGCGCCACTGGCTTAAAACCAATTTTTTTTGGGAAACTTGAACGTGCTGTATCTCAAAAAGTAAACATTTGTCGGATATAGTATATTTAGCAAACCAACATTATTCTTTTATGACGAATTGCTTTTTGAACTTTGATGAAAAAAAATGCTATGTAGATAAAAAAATAACCATACTTGTAGAATATATAGAATCTACCACTACAAGCATGTTAAAAGGGTTTTTACGAATAGAAGAATAACCCTTCCGGAGCCAGTAAAACCTTTACCTTGCGTTTATTGTTATTTGTAAATATATTATATATTGTAACAATTTGAAATATACACAGAAAATCAAATGAAAATAACACCTGACCAAACCTAAAGTTAAATAAAAATTAATAATTATTAGTATCAATTTATAAAATATATAAAGAATTGTTAATATAGATATCCTTGGATATGAATTTTACATAGAATGATAATTTTATTATCAAATTTGAAAATCAATTTCAAAAATTTGCATGACGACGACTATTATTATCATTCAGAACATAAAAAAAAAGAAATTAAACTCAGAGCACCATATAGAAAATAAAAGGAGAAAGTCTAAAGAAAAATCTGATATACATATGGTATGCAAACGAATAACATAATGAAAGATATTCCAATTACAAATAAATCATGTCCTAAAATTTAAATTGAAATGTCAAATTAAAATAATCAATTCTAGAAATGTCAAAAATAAAGGCGACTTTACAAGAATCTTTTGAACATGAACAAAAACACAAAATAAAGACTATTTTCCTAAATAAAATAATTAAAAATTGTATAATTAAGATAAAAGGACATTTAAATTTGTATTAGTTATAAGTTGTGTTGTGAATTGTGCATAAAAAAAGACATACAAAGACTGCAAGAAAATCATGTGAATGGACTTTTATAACATGGCAATCTGCAGCAAGGAAAAAAACAATGAATTTGTTGTTAGTTAAGGCTTGGGTTGAGAGAAGAGCAGCAGCATTGCAAGAGAGCTCCCGAAATTATAAAAAATTGATTAAAAATAACAAGAAAAATCAAAAAAATATCGTCCTACCAGTTAAAAATTTACCATTTGTACATCATCCAGTATAGTTTTTATTGCCACAACTAAAGATATCATCCGTATCCAGGGAAATTGTGCAGTTCCATAGAATCCCACAGGATAGTTTCCAGTTTCCAGGCAGTTTGCAGTTTCCAGGAAGGAAAATAAAACATTCCTAACCTCAGGTACCTTAAAAAAAATAAAGTGCACTATAAAAATATCTATAGCTATAGTAAATTAAAATCGATTTTAACAATATCAATCTTTGCAAAGTATAAAAATAAACTACAGGACTTACCTGTATAAAACCAAGTCGATCTCAACAAATATAACATCCCCATTCAATCATTTCACTGGAGCAAATAATATCTGTCATCCAAAGAGAAGCCATTTTACTTTAGAATATATTATGTTTCTGTAGGAATGCAACCAACATTACAAAAATAAAGGATATTTGAGTATAATTTATAAACTTCAATTAAATTCAATATCCAAGTTTTAATCTACATTGGTTTGGTAAAATTCATTATCAGAAAGGTAATATTAAAAAGAAAATATTCTTTATTGTTTTACAATTGATTATAGTACAAAAATATTGATAATCTTTCAAAAGTGTTACTAGTTATTACAATAAAAAATAAAAACCTGTATATTTTGAACCGACTCCTGATTTAAGTTTCTTTTGCTCTTTTGATTTAAAAAACTGTGTCTAGCAAGGGATAAACAAAATTTGGTATAAATAAGGTAAGATAAAGATAAAAAAAAATATTATATAAAAGGTTTGTATTAAACGAAATATAGTTGAAACACAACATACACTCACAAAACATAATACATAAAAGGATCATTGGCCCCAACAAAAATTTAATATTTAACTTTAACATCAAATACACAATAAAATATTAAAAATTAAAATAAACAATAAATAATAAAATTCAAATTAAAAATCAAAACACACACAGGTATATAATAATATAACAATATATATTAAAATTTCTATTACAAAACAATCCTCAATAAGTTGTCATAAGCTTTGATAGTGTACCATGTTGCTTATTTCACTGTATATTTATTTTGATGAAAATGAATGCGCGCAATGCAATTATTAAGGAAATCACCAGCATATAGCTTCAAATTTATTGCCAGAAAAATATAAATATAGAGACTTCAAAAAGTGATTATATTCTAAAAGAAGCCAAAGCTTTAACTAAAGAAGAGATTGAATGATTTCTGTTCGCCGCTCGTGATGGTCATCAGTTGCTTGCAAATATTGTAAGAATATTCTCTCTTTTCTTATACTTCAGCAGTCTCTGCATCAGTTGATAATGGTTCAATTTCAATTATTTCATTGTCCAAATTCGACAGAACAAAATATTTATTACAAGCTACTATTAATTGCCAAATATAAATTTAATATGTGAGCATTTAAGATTCTAGATTTTGGCGAATGCGCCAATGTTACGAATAATATCAGCTGTAATATCCCTAGGACATTGATATTGTACGAGATAATTTTATGGCAATCGAAAACACGTTGCTTGGTTGTTGCCAAGCAAAGTGCATTAGAAATTTGACCTAAAATTATAAGGCATTTGTCAATGACAGAAGGATATTCGGTCAAAAAATTTAAATAAGTCATAACTCAACAACTAGGTATTTATTTATTAAAAGTACAATTGGTAGGTACATTTATTGAAACATTAGAATGGTTATTTTTTCTACTACCCTGGTGTTCTTGGTCGATGTTTAAGTATGGTTTTATAGAATTTGGATTGTTGAATGACCATTAATTTTTAGCAATTTTTGTTCTTGCACATCATTTTTTTGCCAATTCGCTAATAGCAGCTAACCTGTACCAATGATTTGTTATCTCTTTGTCCTTTACATTCAGGCCAATAGCCTCAGCAGACGATTTAGTCCGTCCATTGACAATATTTTTTCCAACAGGCTCATTGTTTCTTCCTCATATTGACCGCTCAATCTTTTAGTATCAATGCCAGTTCTTCTACGCCTCATGTATATCGCATTTTCATTCACCGCAAAACTCTATAAATATTACCCACGTGTATTTGTGTTCTTTTTTTATTTTTTTCTTTAATTAGCTTGTTAATAGATTGAAAAGTCGCATTGCCTAACACTAATAAGAAATTTCTAATGCATAATTTTCAGTTACTGTAAGAATTTTGTTCCTGGTCTTTTATTATTATTTTTTTATTCATCTAGTTCTAATTTAAAAGTACATATATGATTAATAATTATCGGATTAGTTGTAAAGTGCCCTGTATAATGTTTGTTTTTATTCTCAGAAACTTCGCAGTACTTATAATTCAAAATTATAAGACCAGAAATTTATATAAAAGATATGTACTGGTTACATGATAGCAATTTCATCATATTACTTTCCGTTTGAGACGTTTTTGTTAACAGCCGCTATTTTGCTGTTTAAAGTAGTTGTGATAATAATGTAATTCCAACAAGAAAAACGTTTTATAGAAATTATTTAAATTATTTTCAGAATGTTCTTGTGTCTGCACTTATACAGTATTTTTGCTTCAGGAGACCATTTTACTGTATAATGTCTATAGTAGCAATCCACACGACTATAAACTGATATATATTGTCCTAATCCGACTTTTACTATTGCCAGAAAAACAATCCGTTAATTAATTACTTCTATATTAACTATACTCAGTATACACTACTAAACACTAATTAGAACTCAACTAAACACTTATTTAATTAATCGCTATCTAAATCACTTTGATATCTCCAACTAAACACTTCAATTCAGACTGTAATACAAGACTAACTTAATCGGCCGTTTATTTTTCTTTTATAGACCCAACGAATATTCCAGGTATATTCTAGCATCTCTAGATCTATTTTTTAGCATCTCTCGAACGACTCGAACGCTTCTCGTCGTTTCTCAAATTTTCTAGTCCCGTCTCGATCCACGGCATTTTGTTTGTTTAACAGAATCGTGTAGGGGCGATCGGGGCAATTTTAGTAATTCGCGATACCACAGTCGTCGATTTGGGTGTGAGTGGGGCAAAGAAGCATTTGAAAAGATTATTACAGCAAAAATAAAAGTATTTTACGGAAGTTATTTAAATTAGAAAACTGTTTAACTGTATAATTACAGTATTTCTTTATAAATGCTGTATTAAAATATTTTTGCGCGACAATAAAGCAAAACTGCTTCTTAAAGGTAGTTGACACGAGCAAACGATTTTTCACAAAGCATAATGCTCTTATGTTTTGATTTTACACGACATTAAAGTTATTTAAATGCTTCTGAAGTGCTCAAACTGTTTTATTATTTTAGCGCCATGTTTAATCACTTAATTATTCAATTGCTTTACAGCGACCATCTTGAAAAAAATTCAAACAAGTACTTTTACGCGAAATTTTTCATGAAAATAACTTCCGTTGCTCATTAAAAATAAAACATTTATTATACGGAATTTAGAATTCGAACTGGGAATATGTTTTAGCAGCAATTGTGCATGTATTTAAATTTTCAGTTTTTTGTGAACGAAAATAGTATCTTTATTTTGTAGTACTATGCAGGCGCGTTATGGCTTTTCGACCTACTTTATTCGTTTATCACAGTAGCATTTTATTCCTACATGAAATTAAACTTTGAATTAGATATTTTTGAGTTTATAAGTATAACATCGTACACCTGATATAAACATACTTATATGTCATAAAATTTAAAGAAAGTCGAATATTAGCTTTATAATTGTGATTGGCTTGTAAATAAAGCAGAATAATTGTATAACGTTATTATAAGACATTATCATGACATGCTCTATTGGAATCGTATAGTTCGTTGTATCAATGCTGTAAGCTCATTGCTAAAACATAACTTGTTTTTATATAGAACTTTTACAACATAATTATATAATTTTTACACAGTCACTATGTTTTATAAAAATGTGCCTATTCCACGCTATTAGCTGCTGTGTTGATGCTAATAAGATGTTTATACCACTAAACCTTCCTCCTTTAACTCTCCAAAAATTAGTTACAGGAAGATCCTTAACCACCGCTATAAAATGTCTTCTGTTACTTGGGATGTTTCTGATAATGAATATACTTATACAAAAATAAACTACTATTGTAAACAACAAAACAACACGTGTATAATATTCCCTTATTTAATTAATACCTTAATTAGGTAAACAATTAATTTTAATTTGTTTGTCAACGCAATTATTGCGTCCAGTTATAAAAGATTAATAACGCCCTTGTTTTCGCCCTCCCCCTCTATTTCCGTTTGTTTTTCTCGACTCGCCCGTCGATATTATCGGATTTCGGATGAGAAAACTCAGAAAAAGTTAATAAGGATTCGCCCGAAGCGAAGGAGAAATATTAAACTTATATACCTCCACCGCTAACTCCTGGCCAACAGGGAATTTAGTGAGAAGTAAACAATGAAATTGTATATACGAAAATACAATCCAAAGGGGATGAACCACAGAGAAATATACCTAAGGTATTCTCCTTGTTTCGACATATTTTACATCAAATCCGGCCTCTACGAGAACGTTTCTTGATTGTAGTGTTGAAATAAAGATTTACAATTAGTTATACACACTGCAAAATAATAATTACACATTTTAACACAAAAGAACACAATACTGTGTTAATCGAGGTCCACACGGAATTCTGTATATTTTTACAGATTTCTCTGTATGTAGCAGTGTGTTAAAGATTTAACACAATTCGCAGTGTTAATATAACAAATTTCATGTGTAACTTTTACACATTTCTATGTTATTTGTATCATTGAAGGTGTAGGCTTTACACATTAATATGTTAATTTTATTGTATAATAGGTATTGATGGAAGACTCACCTATCTTTTTAATTTATTAATTATGTTCCTGTTTACTTTCGAAATAATTTTTATATATAAATAAAGCTGTTTACAGGCCTTTTAGGCCCAGAGAAATAATTTTTAATAAATATAATTTTTGAAATACTTTTATTTTGACATTTTCTAGAGGTTCTGCCTATCGTCGAGAATGCATTGAATATAGCCTGGAACGTTCTATTAAACGGCAGAATATATGTATTAAAAATTATAATTTCAAAAGCAAAAAGGAACATAATTAACAAGGTAGGTGAGCTTCCGTATCAATATAAAGATATTTCTGATTTATGGTGTAATTATAAAATAAAAGATATTTTACTTTTTATGATTTTATTAAAAAAGAAAATTCTGTTCAAATCAACAACAACCAAGACTGCTAACAAAATATGTATGTATTAAAATTAACAGTATAATAGTACATATTCTAATAAAGGACTAATAATGTTCTAGCAAATCATAAACAATGAAACAACAAACAAAGATGTATTTAAGCACGACAATAGGAGTTTACGAAAATTAACTGGTAGTGATCTGAACATATAACTTTCTTTCTCTAAAGTTACAAAAAAGTTAGATTATAGAGCAATCTAAAACGTCAGTCTAAACTCCTAATATTTTTAATAGTTATATTCTAATCAGTTTTAGCTTTATTACAATTATCAGTCATATTTGTTATAGTTAGGTTCTTGATTAAACCTCAATTTAAATTTAAATATTCTCCATTTGAACACAGTGTACGAGAGGTAACTGTACACAACACCGCTACATGACCAATATGGCGTAGTGACGTGTGTTGGATCAGCTGATATACTGCAGCTGCGCAGTTGTGCTCAACCAGTCAGGAGTAGGGATATAGAACACAATTAAGTTGTGTGCGTGTTAAGTTTACACAAAATGGTGTACTTTTAACACACAACTGGTCAATACTACACAAATTCAGTATATTTTATTATAATACTAGTAATTTTAACACATTTTGTGTGAAACGTACAAAAAAGCCATAGTGTGTGTTCTGTTTTCATGTAGTTAATAAGTATTTGTCATTTTCCTAATTCTATTATTTAATATTTTTTCTTGAACTACAATTTTCGCCTTATTAAAATGCTGAAATCCGCGTGTGCAATCAGACGGGCACAGTTAACGGTAGCTCGATTGACGACGTTGGTAAACAATGGTAGCGTTGAATACAGATTGATCCTCAATTCTTTCCCATAGTCATTGGTAGTCAGTAGAAGGTTATTATTCATGTCACCAGACTGCAATTGCCCTTGAACAATGTGGTACCTAACAATTTCCTTTAATTTGTCAGGATCGTTTTGTGTTGCTTCCAGCAGTTTCTTAGCTTCAGGAGTTTCGAATGCCTTATCCACAGGTACGAATACTGCGGCATTATTTAAACCATTTATTTCCTCTCGCATTCCAGCTTTTTCTACAATCTCCTGGAATTTGCTGAAGTTGTGATTCCTCAACACACTTCCAATGTACAATCCTGAGGGTGGTATAATAATATCATCAAGTAAATGAATTGCTCCATTAGTTCCCATTATATCAGCTTCACTGATTTTAGCCTTTACTTCAAAGATCAAGTCATCATCAGCAGTGCGCTCCAGGTTCAAGACGTCGCCTTCCACATTATGTGTAGTGGCATTGCCAATAATAGCCGAAGAGCATACCGTATGAGGAGTGAAGTGGAATTTTAGAATACTGTCTACACATCCTCCACTATTTAGAATCTTCTGCTTTTGACCTTCTTCTAATTTATTGAAAGCTTCATCTGTTGGAGCAAAAACGGTATAGTGACCATCAGGTTTAATATGGGTAGGAATGTCGGTATACTCCAGTGCTTTTCGAAAACTGGTTAGTCTCGGATGTTGACGGATAACACTTTCGATATCTTCAGTAGCTGGAATGACGACGCCTTCCGCCATGTGAATAATTCCATTTTTGGATAATACGTTAGGAGATTTAATTCTATCACAGTTTGCTGTCACTAACCTTTCATCAGATTGGGTGGGATACATATTGAATCTAATGGAGCTATTGTTGTTTTCACTTCGCAGAATTTCTTCGTTACCTAGGTCTTGTAAGTCAATGAAACCTTCGATAGTGTGACTAAGGACCAGGTCCCTATTTGAAAGCGCATTTTTGACCGCACGTCGTCGACGCGATAGGTCAACATTGTTCATATCGTTAAGTTTTTCGTTGTACAGGTTCAAAGCATCGTCCGTGGGAACGATCAAAGAAAAGTTGCCGTCGGCAAACTTGGATTCGAGGCCTGTCGATTTGATCAAGTTTTTGAATTCATCAGCTTTCATGTCGGTCAAAGTGTCCATCATCGGTTTGAGATCTCCCTGTTTTTCACATCCCTTGCCAGAGGATCGTTTTTATCCGTAACAGCACTTGTAACGCACCGTAAAAGTTTTCACGACGCCATGATTGTTTATCTTAGTGATGCACTCGTATTTATTGGCTGTTTCAAAACAGTTAGACAATCTGATGGAGGTTGAAAAGAGATCAGGAATTTGTCGTCCCACCTTTTCAGTCTCATTTTTCTTCTCATCTGTTTCTTCTTCCTGATCATCTTCGTCGTCTGTGCTTTCTTCCCTCTCGATACACACATTATCTCCTTTCCACCACTGTGATCTTGCAAATCCTCCAAAAAGATCCCCAATTCCAAAAGGCTTGGAATTTACACCAAACGATGAGGAAAAGTCGAATTCAGGCCCAAAGGAACTAGTTAAAGTGGGAAAGCCTCCATTGGCGTCTACGTCAATAACTCCTCCAGGAATAACAGGATTTATAGGACTTTTCGTCGTCGTAGAAGGATTGCTGGGTTTCGGTTGGAGCACAGGTTTCTGATCGGAACTTGAGGTGACTGGGTCTCTGTAGTCCGGAGAAAGAGGCTCACGATCTTTCGTTGATTTGGGCCCTATGGTGTCTTTGGAATGGTAATGCGGATTTGCCCATGCCTACGCGTGCGAGAAAGGATCACGTGATCTCTTCAACAACCAAACAAAACTATTAACACGGAATTTTTACACATCCTAAATTGCACACTGGAAAATCTCGCTTACACAGCAACTTTTTTTACAGCGCATGGTGATCCCTAAGTAATGGCCCATGGAGAGATACTAAATTTCTCACATCAAAGTATGTGACTTAAGCTAACTTGCCTTAATAAAATGTTAATAATAAAAGAGATACAAGATGTTAAAGTTCTAATTTAAAAAGTGATTTTTTGTAATAATTATACTGTCTTTGAATGTATCAAGTTAAAAATTTTGATTGTTTTTGGATATAATCTGTCGACATATTTCCTAGAAGGGCCATATTTGTGAGCATAACTTTTTTGACCCTAACGTTATCATGTTTTATACTAAAAAAATCTCAAACCTACTACATTGTTTTTGAGGAAAAAAGGTATACTTGTCATTAGTCTCACAAAATTGGTCATTTTCCAAAAAATAGCTGATCAGCAATTAGCTGCGTAGTTTATTGTACAATATTTTAATGCAGTAGACGCCTGTGAGGATACAAAAAATGTAAATAAAATTTTGGACACCTGGTGTTAAATGGGATGAGGTTTTCAATCGAAAATATTATATTTTTTGATTTGACAGAAACGAGTTATGACGTCATCAATTATATTTCTTCCAGAAACACATCCAATTTTTTCCTGTTACAGAGCTCTCTTTCTTTTAATAAACTTTTATTAGAAATTTTTTGTATTACTCCTCATTTAAACGTTATAAGCAATATCGTCCTAAGGAATCTCAAGAGAAATACCACTTAAAAATCAAATTAGCGGTGGAAGGATCAAGTAGTCATTGAAGAATAATTGAATGTTTGTTGCATCAATTTCATTAAGAATAAATAAATGGGTTAAACTCGATAATTCTTTAATACAGTTAAAACAATAGGTGATAATAACTGTAACTAAATTTACAAAACGAGGAGATGGTCTCATACTACATACATATTACAATCTATTCTCTATATGACCTCTCATTTCAAGGCATATATGCAATCTTCTTTGTGGGCTGCGTTATTAACATTTCGCTATTAAGCTCATTACAAGCATTTGTGATTTTGTCTTTTAAATGATTAATATCTCGCGACGGTCTTTTGAAAACCTTATTTTTAAAAATCCCACATAAAAATATCGAGGAGTGTTAGATCTGGTGACTATCCAGGCCACTGAATAGATCCATTAATCCCAATCTATTTTTCTAAATATTGTTGTACAATCCTGGCCTCGCGGGATGGATCTCTGTCGTGCTGAAACCATAGGTTTCTCCTTAGCTGCAAAAGCACATTCTGCAGACGTGCAGGAAGTCCTTCCTGTAGATAATTTAGGTATCTCACGCTGTTGAATTATGTTCATAAGACTCAATTAAATGCCTAAACTATATACTTACTCCAAAATGGCTCTAGCTTTCGACTAGGTTTACAATATGGGTATTTTCAATGGAGCAGTAATGTTCATTGCATCGGTTTGGCAAATCATTACTGAAAAACCGACTTTGGTCCGTCCAAAGAACTTGCTAAAAAGGTTCTTATGAACAGTTTCTACATTTACTACAATTTGAGTTATAAAATTAAGTCTGTTTTTAATGTGACGCTCAGGCAAATACACATCAAAATGTGAATTTTGTAGTCATGACCATCCCAGTAAACACACATACGTTATTTAAACGTATTGTCAACGTACCATTGGTTGATAATTCGTGTTACGTTACAAAATCAACCATTATTTTATGGTTAGAAAAGTAACGGTCTAACATAACGTTTAAAATACGTACTTTTTTAACAAAAAATGTTGGTAAATCATTTCTAACGTTAAATGAACGTTATTTAAAATATTTAAATAAAACTTATTTATTTAAACCTTTATAAAACGTCTGTGTTAACTGATTAATATATTGACATTGAACAAAAACGTGTTTGTAACGTTTTAGAGTAACAGGAATAAGTAATGCTTACAAAACGTATCATAAACGTTTTGCAATTAATAAATATTTCGGGACGATATCAATCCAAAATAAATTTAATACAATATAATTTAATAAAAAAATATTGCATTGAGAATATATAGGTACTTATATATAAAATAACTAGATAGTAATTATTTTTTAATAAACCTCACAAGTGTTAAAAAACAGTACAATTTAAACGTGTATTATACGTTATAATCATTCATTGAAATAAGGAAGCCGTTTATTACACGTGTCAGCGGACAAAAGCCCCAACCTGCGTTGAATTACACCCACAATATCTACCCATATATTCCTTATTATTAGCTTTTGTAACATTTTTTTACTGTTTTTGAAAGGTATTTTAAGCTAATATAAATCAAATTTCCTACAATTCCTATCAATGAAGTCATATGTATGTTCTCTGATACCAAACATCTAGGTATGCTAATGAACAATTCCACAGACAAAGCTCTATTCAATAATTATCTAAAGAAAATAATCTACTAACATTCTAATGAAACACTCTATAAATATCTAACTTCACTTTTTGGCAGTTAGTTTCACACAATATTATTAATACCTAAAAATATATAAAAACTTTTACCTAAAAGGTGAACATTTTTCAAGTAGGTATTGTCATATTTAATTCATTGACAGGATGTCACTTTTTGTCATTGTCGATATTTAACTTCAAATAATTTTAATTTTTATAAAAAATTTTATAGTTAGATATTTGATTCAACTTAAAGGAGACCACCTGAAGAAGCAATCCTAAAAATGCAGAAATAGATCAGATCTCATCTATTGTGGTTGAATGTGTCGTGTTCCCACTGCCAAAAAGTGAAGTTGGATATTTATAGTGTTTCATTAGAAGATTAGTAGATTATTTTCTTTAGATAATTATTGAATAGAGCTTTGTCTGTGGAATTGTTCATTAGCATACCTAGATGTTTGGTATCAGAGAACATACATATGACTTCATTGATAGGAATTGCAGGAAATTTGATTTATATTAGCTTAAAATACCTTTCAAAAACAGTAAAAAAATGTTACAAAAGCTAATAATAAGGAATATATGGGTAGATATTGTGGGTGTAATTCAACGCAGGTGGGGCTTTTGTCCACTGAGTAGTTAGTTTCACACAATATTATTAATACCTAAAAATATATAAAAACGATCAATCAATTATTTTCCAACGACGATGTGATTTTTAGGTGGTATTTCTTTTGAGACTCTCTAGGACGATATTGCTTAGGTATAACTTTTAAACGGGAGGTAATACAGACTAAATCTGCTAAATTAGAAAAAAAGCTTTTTAACAGGAGAAAAAGGGACTATGTTTCAAGAAAAAATATAATTGATGACGTCATTAGTCGTTATCAAATCCCAAACATAATAATTTCGATTGAAAATGGAGCTTATCTTAGTTTGAGACATCCTGTACATAATTATCTTACTAAAAGTGCGATTCATTGTTTCTAAAACGCCAGCCCTAAAGCATTCTCGTTTCAGAAACACGATTGTGCTTACTCCGGATAAAGGATTACCGACACATGTTTTTGTTTTTTGCCCTTGCCGATGTTTCCGTTTGTTTTTCCTACATCTCCGCCGATACCATCGGATTTCCGATAAGAAAACTCCGAAAAACTTAATAAGTATTCGCCGGGGGCCCAAAAAGAAATATTGAATTTAATCTGCGAACTTCTCTCTAAGAGCGGTTGAAATTAAATGAGAAATGGAAGACTTTAACACAATCAAATAAACGGAAACGTACATCACAAATGATATCTGGTGTCCGATTGTAGATAATAAAATAGTAGGAAAAGGAAAAGGGCACAAATAAATAAAGTGTTAATTCCTGACTATGCCAACGTTTTGGATTTTTAAAATGTTCCTCAAGGCTAAATCTCAAAAAGAGACAAGGATAATAGACGTTATAACTTTAAATTAAAATAAAATTACTATATATGTTATCTTTCCCAATCTGTTATTAATGTTTTCCCTTAGATCTATTGCCACTGCCTCTCCATCGCTTCTGTCCTTTCATTTTCCATATGTTCTAGATGCCCTAGCCACTGCACTCTTCTGGCTTTTACAACGACATCTATTTTTGGTGCCTGGTACTTTGCATATATTTCCTCATTATTTCTCTTTACATAGCTTTCCTTTGCCTTCTTTCTCCCTAGAATTCTTCTTAAGATCTTCCTTTCCCACCAGATTTTCTCTTGACTTCTTATTGAGGATGCAGGTTTCAGTTCCATACAGCGCTGTCGGCCTCAAAATTGTTTTATACATTTTAATTTTTTTGATTTCATTAAGTGGTTGACTGTTTTCGAACTTCTGTTTCCTTTTATTATTGCCCAATTAATTTCTTGCTCATCCGCACGCTTAGCTGTTATCAGTGCTTCCAAATACACATATTCTTGAACTTATAAGAGACAGGTGGATTTTAACGGCTTGATGGATCCAGAGAAAAAAGATGGACGGAACAACGAAACAACTGCGGAAAACGTTGTTTCTGGGTTTTTGCCCTTAATCAGCGCAGTGCAGTTTCTCTTCCGCGGCGACTGTTGCTCTTGGCCTCAATACCGAGGCTGTGTGACACGAAGCCGCAAATAGAGATAGGCAGGCTACTTGTCATTCACTTGTGTTCGTGTCCTTTGCCCTTCCTTCTTATTCCATCCTGTTTTTAAGCTGCACTGCGCTGATGAAGGGCAAAAACCCAGAAACAACGTTGTCCGCAGTTGCTTCGTTGTTCTCTCCATCTTTTTTCTCGGGATGCATCAAGCCGTTAAAATCTATCTATCCACCTGTCTCTTGTAAGATTATGATCCATTAAGCTCCTTTCCTTCTTGTATATTTCCTGGCTGAGACCCTAACAGTGGTTGCTGGACTCTCTTCCGCGGCGACTGTTGCTCTTGGCCTCAATACCGAGGCTGTGTGACACGAAGCCGAAATAGAGATAGACAGGCTACTTGTCATTCACTTGTGTTCGTGTCCTTTGCCCTTCCTTCTTATTATATCCTGTTTTTAAGCTGCACTGCGCTGATGAAGGGCAAAAACCCAGAAACAACGTTGTCCGCAGTTGCTTCGTTGTTCTCTCCATCTTTTTTCTCGGGATGCATCAAGCCGTTAAAATCCATCTATCCACCTGTCTCTTATAAGATTATGATCCATTAAGCTCCTTTCCTTCTTGTATATTTCCTGGCTGAGACCCTGACAGTGGTTGCTGGACTCTCTTCCGCGGCGACTGTTGCTCTTGGCCTCAATACCGAGGCTGTGTGACACGAAGCCGCAAATAGAGATAGACAGGCTACTTTTCATTCTCTTGTGTTCGTGTCCTTTGCCCTTCCTTCTTATTCCATCCTGTTTTTAAGCTGCACTGCGCTGATGAAGGGCAAAAACCCAGAAACAACGTTGTCCGCAGTTGCTTCGTTGTTCCCTCCTTCTTTTTTCTCTGGATCCATTAAGCCGTTAAAATCCACCTGTTTCTTATAAGATTATGATCCATTAAGCTGCTTTCATTCTTGAACTTCTTCAAACTCGATATCTCCGTGCTGCGTTCTCAATTTGAAATTGGTATATTTTTTGTTCTCCTATTCTCCTTACTTTTTCTAATTCTCTACTATCTATTGCAATTATGGCCACATCATCGGCATAACTTACTATTTTGACTTTTAAATTATATGTGACTGACTATCTCTTATGACCTTTTCTAGTACTAAATTAAAAGGAATCGTTGATTCACATTCACCTTTTATTCGTACTTAGCTTTTAGTATTTTTCAAGGCAATTTTCAATAGCCTCATCAGTTTGGTTGGTATCCCAAATTGTTTCAATATTGTACTTAGTATATTCCTTTCGACAGAATCATATGCTTTCCTGAAGTCCATGAATGAGACCATTGTTTTAATCCCATATAACATGTAGTAAGGATTTCCTTCACCATGAAGATTAGGTCCGCTGTTGACCTCCCATTTCCAAAATCTGCTTGATACTCCCCTATCTGTAGTTCTGCTATAGGCTCTATTCTCTATTTTATTAACGTTGCCAAGATCTTATACCCCTATAGTTTCCGCAGTCTGTTGCATCTCCCTTTGTCAAAATTGGTATAATCATAGCATCTCTCCAATCTTCGGACATACATTCTCTTCTCCAAATCTTTAGGATTATTTCGTATATTCTTTGTTTTAAATCCTCTCCTGCGTACTTAATGTTATCTGCCGTTGCTAATAATTGATTATAAAAGGTTAACTATCATATGTCGATGTTTAAAAGAATGAGGTAAAACCCTCATTTCCCTAGGAAAATCGGTGCCTAGAATAACTATCGAATCAGTTAACACAATTAATCCAGTCAGCTCTAGTATTTTGCATTCGTTCTTCGTTCCTTCATTTCAAACTTCCGAAACTACATTTTCACTCATTAAAGGTGCGTCAGAATTACCCTCTAACATATTACACAGTTAAATAAACTACCCATTTATTTTAAGAAAATCGGTGGTCTTTAATTAAAAAATCTTGTACGATCAATGTAGCTTCGCTGGATGGGATGAACGATATTATAGGGAAATATAATTCAGTGCTTTCACATAAAATTTTAACAGTAAATCCATGTATCAGAAGCAAAACTCAGGTGTTATGAAAATAATGCGTAAAATATATCATCATTTAGTCGGTCATGTGGCCAGACCGCTGTGGGATCGAATTTCGCGGCTGGTAGACCGTATATCAACTATATTCGTGGAGAGGATTGGCATCCTCTGTGCGGATATGATAGGGTAGAAGAATGTTGGCTTGGGTCAATGTGAGAGATTAATACCGGTCGACGTTTGACCACCCCTCTAATTAATGAGGTTTTCCAGGTTTCTCTCATTCCTGCATTGAATGGTGATTAGGGTCTACCAAAGTAAATCGTTCTTGGGCGCAACTGCGGCCTGCTTAATAATAATAAGCCACCCCTTCTCCCGCACAAGTTTCCGACTTCTGGGATAATCCTCGTAATTAGAATGAGGGTGGAGATATTAATATTATTATCATGTTTACATGATGACTGGCTGAAAAATGCAATGTTTCAAATGCAATCTAATTTTTCAAACCTTTTTATTTTTACTGTAAAATTCGCTACGACAAATTTTCTATTAAAATTATATTGTAAGGTGTAAATTTAATTAACTTTGATTAAAATCTCACCAAAATAAAACTGGTAAATATCCTAACAAAGCTAAAATTTAGTTTAGGGATTATTTAAAAAACTTTGCATTCGCTAAAACACTATTTCCACAATTCTCCACACTAATACCCATTACCGAATTAAATTACATTATTTAATGACAGAATCCGGCTTTATTTGGATCCAGTAAGTTATAATTTAATTAAAATTGCATGAAGTACGGCTAGCGTCTGGTTGCATTCTGCTAATTGCAATTGACTGGTTCAAATCCTGTTTCTACCCATGAAAAGTGTTGATACGTGAAAAAACACATATTGTCAGGAAAATTCAGACGCCAATAGATAGTTAATTTGCACCCAGCTTATGACAAAGTCTACAAGTGACATATTTTGTAAAACTTATTTATATTTTTTTAAGCCAAGTGACGATACAATCAACAATAAGAATTTCAATCCATATAGGTATCTGATATCGGCTCCGCCTACACAGCACATTGGGCGAGAACAACAAGAACAAGCCAAAGATTACTAGCAAAGGCTAAAGGACCTCATAATAATTATGAGACTGGCTGCGACTAGTTACCTAGATAATGGAAGAAACATAGTGACGTTCCCGGATTTTTAACATAACGGACCTCTAACGTTTCTGATAGCTGATTGTTATTTTTTAGTTATAAAAATTATTATTATGCATCGTCTGCGGTATAAAAAAAAACTATTTCCAAGATTAGTTAACAATAAAACCTAGACTAAAACCGTACGAATTATAAAATGATGTAATACGCACAATCGAGTAATAAATATTTCAAGTCTAGCAATTTCATTAGAATTTATAACTCCAAACAGGTACTAGCGTTAGAGCTCTAGCTCTAATGCTACCATTATATTTCTCTACTAAGGCATTAAAACGTTTAATCTCCTTATAAATGATTGTTTGATGTGCATTATGGAGCTAGTAAAACCTCAAAGCAACCGACAGCAAGTAATGGTGACTTATGATTTTCGTTCTCCATACAAAAGATTTGCAAGGGAGTGCAAATATGAGTTCTATTATACAAAGCGCAAGAAAACTGTTACAACTCTAAACATAAATATAATAAAATTAAGGGCAAATAAACTGAATTTCAAAGAAAACACGAGTATATTTTGTTGCTCATAAATACAATGCACAAATCAATAAAGTTCCGCTATCTACTTTTACCTGATTCGTCATCTTACCTGGATTCATCACACCTGATTCGTCATTTTACCTGATTCGTCATATAGCTGCGGCAAGAATTCAGACATCTTACGTCACGGTTGACGTTACGCAATTGTTTTTATTGTCAACATAATTTTCGATATTTGGTCGCGTAAAAATACTAATTTTTTGCAATTTAGTGCAATATATAATGCAAATACTTAGTGTAGTATATAGTTGTATTACTCTCAGTTGTAGTTTCTTATAGATTTTAATGATTATTTTTTGACGTTTCTTGAAACCAATGAAATGCTTTTTATTTGTCACAAGGGCAAGTTTCAACCAATTATATCATTATTATAGTGGGAATAAATCTCTTGTGATTATTCTCGGGAATAATCACTGTGGCTTCTATTTGCCTAGCAAGTGTCAGATAGTTGTCAAAATAATTACCTAATTGTGTCAACGCGATATATAAAATGGGTGAAAATCATCGATTTAGTACCTTTTCTGATGCAGAAATAACAAAAAAGATTTTAGAAACTACTTAAAAAAATACTCTAATAAGTAATCAGTCTATATGGAGACAATTTAAGACCTTCACCAAAGAAAGAAATTATATTCTGGATCAATCTACTACAACAGTTACTCTGGCATTAATTTTGAAAGATTGGGCTTATAACATGAAAAGAAAAGACGGAAATGATTATAACGTAGCAGTAATAAAGACAATGTGGAATAAAACGGCAAAATTAGTTCAACAACTTTACTTTAATAAGTATAACAGGTCCTTTGATCCTTTTCATGATATAGAATTCAAAAATGCTCGAAATGCAAGAGATGCAAAAAGAAAAATTTTACAAAAACATCCTGAAAACCACAAACAAAGTTCTGTGGCACTTTCTAATACAGAATTGTTGCAAATTTTTAACTATTGGGACGAAGATACACCTTGTGGATTGCAAAGAAAGTTTTTTCACGTTGCATCGTATGAACTAGCTTGGAGGGGAGGAGAAGCTACGAAATGTTTAGTTAATTATTTTAAAAAAGAAACCGACATAATAAGATTAAATACTGGCCGCATTGAATACAATCCCATCTTTACAAAAACTGCACAGGGTGGAGCACAAAGGTGCGCTAATAGTAAATGGTTGACTCCAAACACTCCAATAACCCAGATATTTGCCCTGTTCGTCTTTTTGAAAAACTGATGGGTAAAACCGAACGCTTGTTTCTTACTCCAAATCCGGCTTGGCAAACTCATAGTTCTTGGTATAAAAACGTTCCTGTGGAAATAAATTCCATTTCAAAATGGATGAAAGAATCCGCAGAAAAAGTAGGTCTAGACACAGTTACTAAAAAAATAACTAACCATTCTGCCAGATCAAGTGCAGTAAGTAACCTTTCAAAAGCTGGTGTAGGAGAACAAGAACTAATCAAGGTCACTGGTCATAATTCTACAAGTTCGATTAAACCATACTTACAATTGAACCAAGAACATCATTCAAATCCTCAATAAATAATGAGTCTCGAAATATTTTTAATAATTGCGTTTTTCATTGTACTAATTTAAATTGTTAATTCTTTTAATATATTCATAATGTGTCAACGATATTTTCGTATATTGTAACAATTAATTAAATTAAATTTTTCAATAGTTTTATGATAGTTTTATTGATCTTTTTTATTGTAAAAATTTGTGAATCAAAAAATAATCTAGTCAAATAAAACTCGCGAGTTCCATAAATTAGAAAATAATTTGACAGATTTTGTTCAAACTTAGCCACTCGAGCCCTGCGGACTCTCGTGACTTGCTGTCAAATTATTTTCAATTTATTCTCACTTTCTTGTTATATTATTACTGAAAATATAATGAATTATTCATTTGTTCGTATGACGAATCCGTCTGAATTCTTGACTATATCTGATTCATCATCTTACCTGATCCGTCAACTTACCACCCCTTCCTCTGCTCAAATATGTAATTTAACTTGTGTTTATATATCTATTGCTTACCCTATTATGTTGGTATTACTTACAGTGTATGCACAAAACTAATTCAATTTACTTATAAGTAAACATATATGTTTGGAATCATAATTTCAAGCGTTTACATACGTAGATCGCGATCGTGTTGTCTTTATGAGAGGCATAGCTGTACCGAATTCTTGAGATTAAACATAAATCTGGAGACGTCATCTTCCACATTTATCAAAGAAATACTTCCTAGTCGTTTTTGTTTCGCGAGAGATAAAATATAACTCGGTTCGAGCAGGGGGAGATAATGTCACGTGATTAATAATACGATTATTATTTTGCCCGGATTATTTTGTGGCTGAGTGACGTCTCATCGATGCGGGACTACTGATTTTAAAAAACGATATATATTTTATAAATCTGTTTTATAATTCAGTTGTGATGGATGTCAAGTCTGGTTGTATTTTTCGTAAATTATCATCAAACGGACGTGTTAAAAACAACCACAAAACTTTTCAAAAAACTCAGTATTTCAGTACAATTGCAAAATTCCGGATTTATGAGCTTTGAACATTTTTAAACTTTTGTATGTAGGATCTAATAGTTAACATGACATGTCATAACAGAAAAACTAATATAATAGCTGAGGAGATAAAGTTTGTCTCATTTTTCTTGATATGTTTTATATAACACTGACAAATAAAAGTGTCAAAATTTACATTTGGTATCGCCTCCCCCCCCCTTCAGCAAAGCTATCAATCCAAATCCAAAAAAAAGTAAAGTAAAAAAAAATAAAATTCTCCAAAGATCACACGTACAGTGCCAAATCATTTATACAAATTTTACGGTGAAACTTCATTACTTACAGAAAAATTCAAAAAACTATTTTTTTTGGAGAACTCCAGCGTGCTGTATCTCAAAAAGTAAACATTTGTCGGATATAGTTTATGTAACAAACTAACATTATTTTTTTATGATATATTGATTCTTGAAGTTTGATAAAAAAAAGTGAACCACCCTATACAGGGTGTCCGGAATATCAGTGTCTTAATTTTACCATATAATAAGTTATAAGTACTAAACAAAACATATTTGACTTAACAATTTTTTTTCTCTGACCAACGGTAACAGAATTATGACAGCAGACAGGTTTTGAACATCTGATAACGTCGCTCATATACTATCTTGTGTTTGGCATTTACTGTGAATGGTTTTCTTAGAGCTCTTTTCACAACACAGAATCATAATAGTGTTTAAAATAAGTTCTGTTCCTGCAAGAAGCGTTTACCGTATAAATGTCTCGTAGCTAGAGAGTTTTGCCTAGATTCGCCGTAAATTCACATATTATGCAGCCGGTTATGGTTACTATAAATTCTATTTTTGTTTACGGACACTCACAAACATCAAAGAAAAACTAGAGAAAAATGAAGCATATTAGCTGCGCGCACTATTATGACTAATCTTATTTTAGATTACCAGCAACAGCCTGACACTGCAGCGTTGTCGAACGTTACAGTACGTTAACAGTTTTAACGCGTTTTTCGGAATTTTCAATTGTTTACTTCATTAATACTGATGCAAAAATTAAATTACAAACAAATTACGTTACAGGCGCCTTCACTTAACCTTAATTGTACCTTAATTTGTAATTTCCCAGTAAACACACATACGTTATTTAAACGTATTATCAACGTACCATTGGTTGATAATTCGTGTTACGTTACAAAATCAACCATTATTTTATGATTAGAAAAGTAACGGTCTAACATAACGTTTAAAATACGTACTTTTTTAACAAAAAATGTTGGCAAATCTTTTGTAACGTTAAATAAACGTTATTTAAAATATTTAAATAAAACTTATTTATTTAAACCTTTACAAAACGTCTGTGTCAACTGATTAATATATTGACATTGAACAAAAACGTGTTTGTAATGTTTTAGAGTAACAGGAATAAGTAATGCTTACAAAACATATCATAAACGTTTTGCAATTAATAAATATTTCGGAACGATACCAATCCAAAGTAAATTTTATAAAATATAATTTAATAAAAAGATATTGCATTGAGAATATATAGGTACTTATATATAAAAATAACTAGATAGTAATTATTTTTTAATAAACCTCACAAGTGTTAAAAAACAATACAATTTAAACGTGTATTATACGTTATAATCATTCATTGAAATAAGGAAGCGAATTGCCGTTTATTACACGTGTCAATTATAATGCCGTTAAACGTTCTATAGGAATTTAATGATCTTATTGGTAGATAAAGATCACGTGTTACACACATACCATTTCGAGTTCTTTTTTGTAAAAGCTTGTCAGTTGCATATTCATCACTGTACGTACCTACTGTGATCCGTGAAATATTTCCCTATTTTATTTTGGTAAGTATAACTACTTCTATAAGTATTTAATTTTATTTTATTAATATAAGAATATTAGGTTTTTTTACATTACATGTTACAAATAATTATATAATGAAATCTAAATTTATTGCACTATAACTTTTCCTACTTATGTTTCAAAATACTTACAAAGGCGATGACAAAATTAGTAAAAGTAGGCGTGTGAATGTTGTACTCGTACATGCCTACGTTAAATTACTTTGTAAAATGGTAACAATTATTATGACTTGGTAATTTTTATATTTTATACTAAAATTTAAGATACAATGACATATTTCTAATCATGATTGGGTATGATTTAAACTTTTTTATTTCCTTTCTTGACTATCTACTTCGTGGTCATATTAAATGTATATCAGGTTATTATTATTGTTATTATTATTAGCATTATTATTATATTTATAACTATAATAGATTAAACTTAGACATGTTTAAAGTTTAGACTTTCTTTAAATAATCTATATTATCCAATGTAAGTGAAGTTATTGATATGAAACTTGTTCAGACCTAATTTCATTGTTTTTAGGTTCCAATCAGTAGCATAAATAAGATATATTATTTTGGTATTTTTATACTTTGTATTATGTACGTTATTATTTAATAAACTATTACTGATATTTAAACCAATTATTTATTGTTACCTACCTAAATTTGAAATTAAACAATAGGTATTGATATTTTCTAATACTCTTATTTATAGGCGTATAGTGAGTTCAACATTCGAGCCACACTATTGGAATATCGATAATAATTATTAATAGGAACAAGATTAAATGAGAGAAGATTTTATAACTATTTTATTTGTACTATATTAATTCCCTGATAATTATTTATTTAATACAGGGTGGTCCAGAATGTACCGTAAATACTAGAACATATGGCACGTTAAAAAATGAGAATACTATTTTACACAAATTTTTGTTCAAAACTTAATAATAAGGGAGATATAACCCTCTGAGGGATTAAATAAAAATCATTTTTTTTAAATGTCTTTCAGATACTTTTGAATAATGGGTTCATGGGGTGAGTATATGATATTAGGATAATTAATTTTTTGTTACCACTTATTCAATCGCTTATGTTTAAGGAGTAGTTTTGGATAGTATTTTTTTAAATTTGAAATTATGTATTTCAAAAAAATACTTATCACTCAAAACAGCGCTTTAACCTTAAAGGGAAATTCATCATAAAAGTATTATAGTTAGTTAAGTGTTATAGATATTTAAAGAAGTGGTTTTTATTTTGCGGTTTTACAGGATTAAGTGTACCTGATTATTTAGTTTTTAAATATATATATATATATATATATATATATATATATATATATATATATATATATATATATATATATAATACCCTTATTTTTTAACGTACTATCTAATCTAGCATTTATGGTATATAATTCTGGACCACCCTGTACAATGCCGCCAGAAGGATCCAAAAACAACGTTGTAAAACACGTTAAAAACACGTCTCTAAAACATCTTTTTGGACATTAAAATAACAAGGTTTAATTTACGTTAGTTAAAAACCTCAATAAAATGTCATTATTAAACGTAAAACTTAAAGCTTATTAATACTAAAAATGATCGTTCCACATTTACTAATATTAAACGTTTGTACTTTGGTCACAAGAAACGTGTAAATCGCGACATTTTCAAGTTTTTTATTTCTGAAATGTATTTATAGACAAACTGTTCGTATTGGACATTTTTTTCATAAGGGTTTTTTATTGCTTTTGGACAAATATATAAGCCTCTAAAATTACGGCACTCATATTCCTGACACCCTGTATATACACTTGAATAAAGTTTAAAATTTTAAGTATATTATTATACTTGAATATAGATTAGATTTTTCCGAGTATTTAATTAATTGTAAACGTGATGCTTATGAAACTTTTGACTCATAAAAATTGATCGAAACATAAAGTTTAACTTTTGAGTACTCTACGATTTGTCGTAAAAACTGACCGAAGCTGCTCACTTATTCAAAATCTTTTGACACCCTGTACTTTTTCAGCTGTTAACTCTCGCAAGGTCCATACATATCTTGTTTATGAGTTCATTACGCAAAATTAGGCATCAAAAATTATAATTGCCGGATTATTCGCAAAAGGGCAGCGATTAATCTCACCCGGGGAAGTTTTGTAGTACACGAAATTATTACCTCACGCTGTCACCGGACCCCAAAAAGGTCGTTTCGCGTATAAATTCAAAACGGATCGCGCAAAAACCTCAGGTCGAGCCCGACGTGTTTAAATTCACAACTGTTGGCGCGTTTTTGTTGCGACTTCGGATTTGCTAGCCGCAGGCTAAAAAATAGAAACATCCGCGGCGATGTACTTTCGAGATTATTCCACTAGCAGTGGATATAAATCCTGCATGTGCGACATCTTTTTCCGCAGGACAAACCGGGATAAAGCCACCTTCGAACTTCTTTATCGATTTTTTTTTTAATTCAGATTTGTAGACTAGGCTCAACCCGCAGATTCACATCAAAATAAAAAAATCTGGACGGCTTTATGAATTTAAAGCCAGAATTTTATTTTTATCATATATTTACTAATAATTTAATCATCTATTTTATTTTAGTATACTGCGATTTTAATAAAAAAAACACGTAAGAAAGCCGTACTCTCGAAATAGTGTTTTATACAAATTATTTTAGATATTGCCACCAAAAGCGCTGTATAACGTCATACATAACGGCAAAAAGCGGTTTAACCAACAAATTTTTAGGTAGAGAAATCTTTCAAACTACGTATTTTTTAATTTTATCTGTAGATATAAATATTGGCATAACATAGTTCTGCATATAAGTTCACTTTTCTTTATAATTATCTGAAAATAACAGTTAAAATACAGAGTTTGAATAGCAAATTAATATGTGTTTCACGAACGCTTTCTAAAAGTTATTATTTTATATGAGGATAATTTAAATAGTAAAACTGGATAAACAAAACATTAAGAATTTTATATTTGATATTACTTTTGTTGTACCTGTTCTATTTTTCAAGACTTCTGCAGCTAAATAGAGCATACCAATTTGATCGTTTTATGGCGAGAAATGCAAAGACTTTAATAGTTTAGAAACATTTAAATATAATAAAGCATTAACCCAGTCAAAATTATTTTATTTCAGTTGAATAGAATAAATTTGTTAATTATTAAATGTTGACCCTGTATTGTAAATTAAAAAATATTTATTAAATTTTGTGATAAATGCTTGTACATATATCTGATCAAAAGCTTTTAAAATGCGAAGGAAGTATGTACGATGCACAAATATTTTTACCTATAGTTTGAGATTAACAATAGAGGCAATGGATTGCAATGTTATAGCAGTTTTGAATTTCAATGTAGTTGTATTTTCATTTTTGAAATGTATTTTCAAGAAAGCTATTCGTATTTTTTTCGTAAGAGTTTTTGTTGTTAGTATCGGTACTTATATTTCGAACACCTTGTATAGGGACAATGGAGAATTATGGGATACTCGAAGTCTCGTATTCAAAAACAAGACATATCTTTTTTTACTGATGACATGACATGATGACTAACTTTATACTGTGAACGTAACTTGAGTTTGCAATGTATAGCATCCCAGTGGAACACCTACGTTTATATAACGTTTTTAAAACTTTATACTGATTGATTAAACGTTTTACAATAAAACTATTAATTAAACGTATAAAACATATCGTTTCAAATGTGTTAGTAATATTCGTATTTCATCCAGATTGAAACACTAGAAATTTACGTTTTTTTTTATAACGTTTATTCAACTAATATATAGATAAACGTATAAGTTTATATTTTAACAATATTTAACTGCATGCACAGCTTTTGTAAAACGTCGAATTAAACATTTTAAACACATATATCAATTTAATATAATGCACAACGTTTTATTAACATAAAAATAAAACGTACATTGATCCTACATCTGTTTTCAACTGAAGGTAGAAATCAACAATGGTATACAGTATGCGCCAAAGGTATGGAATAAATTCAATAAAAGCGAAACAATTATTTTTTGGCAAAAATCCACGAACAGGTCGATTTTTAATTTAAAAAATACATATTTAAGCGTAAAATGCGATTTTCAAATGTCATTTGTTTTCGAGTAATGACGTCATCGATTTTTTTTTAAATGGCAACACCATATTTTTTTCCTTGATTCTGAAAGATCGTTTAATTCTCTATCAGACAGTACTAAAATTTTGCCCTCTTACATCGGAAAGTTTTCGAGTAAATGACGATTGAATGTTAGGAAACGTAAATTTTATCCATAAAAAAGTAACAATTCTGAGGTATGTAAAATAAAATACAATTGATTAAATTTTATACTTAAATTAAATGTTCGAATTGCCATCCACCAACTTCTTGACAATGCGCAAGTCTGTGAAGAAATTCTTCTTGCACATTATGAATGATTTCTGGGGTAACTCTGCGTATTTCGTCCCGAATGCGATTTTGAAGTTCTTCTAAATTACGTTGTTTATTAATGTACACTTTTGACTTCAAGTATCCCCATAAAAAATAGTCAAAAGGTGTAAGATCTGGCGATCTTGCAGGCCATTCTATCGGTCCGCGTCTGCCGATCCACCTCCCAGGAAAACAGTTGTCCAAAAAATCTCGTACAGGGCGCGCCTAGTGCGGAGGTGCACCGTCTTGCTGAAACCATATGGTATCGTCAGGAATGTCAGGGTCATTATCGTTAGGAAAAATTACTGCAAGGGCTGGAACAAGGTCATTTTCTAGAAACTCTAAATATCTTTGTCCTGTAAGGGTTCCTTCAAAGAAGAAAGGCCCTACTATTCTGTCGTCAACTATTCCAGCCCACACATTTAATTTCTGAGAGTGTTGGGTATGTGCCTCTGCCATCCAATGAGGATTTTCTCGACTCCAATATCTGCAAGTTTGACGGTTTACTGTACCATTCAGACAAAATGTGGTCTCATCTGAAAAAAGTATTTGCCGGCGTAAATTTCTATTTCCTTGACATAAATCCATTAGAATTTCGCAAAAGTGTAAGCGGCGATCGGGATCATCTTCATTGAGTTCCTGCACAAGTTGAATTTTGTAGGGATGATATTTTTCCTTCCTCAAGATACGTAGCATTGTGCTCTGACTAGTGTCATTGTTTAATGCAACCAATCGTGAAGAATTATGAGGATTATCCACCATACTTATCAAAATGTTCTGTTTCTGATTTTCATTAATGCTTGGACGTCCAGGTTTTGGAATATTTACAACATTGCCAGTTTCTCTAAATTTAGACTCTACCTTACTGACTGTTGATTGGCTGATAGGGCGATCTGGATATTTTTCATTAAATAAATCGCAAACTTCCTGCTGAGTTCTAGTCATATTCCCGCATCCGATAACAATTAAAATTTCAATTCTTTGAGTAACAGTTAAATGTGCCATAATACTTTAAATTGAATAATAATTTCTGTCGCTTACAATACTTATTAGAAAGTCGGTGTGACAATGACACTTTGCAAAGATTTTCACCTACGTGTTCCGTAAAAGAACTATGGAATTCGAAAAACTAAACTTGATAACGTTATTGCTTTATTTTACGTTTTCTAACATTCAATCGTCATTTACTCGAAAACTTTCCTATGTAAGAGGGCAAAATTTTAGTACTGTCTGATAGAGAATTAAACGATCTTTCAGAATCAAGGAAAAAATTTGGTGTTGCCATTTAAAAAAAAATCGATGATGTCATTACTCGAAAACAAATGACATTTGAAAATCGCATTTTACGCTAAAATATGTATTTTTTTAATTAAAAATCGACGGATTTTTTCCAAAAAATAATTGTTTCGTTTTTATTGAATTTATTCCATACTTTTGGCGCATACTGTATGTCTGGTACCACCTAGACTCTAGACCTACCTTTTACTATAGATTTGGCTAGTGCAAACTCGATGCTGGTCGGGCATAAACCTCCAGTGTATTTGTTTCTCAGAGTTCTGATATATCGAATCATCACTACATTAATACATTTTGTTTATTAGTGTTGAAGAACACGTTATTATATAACGTTATGAAAACGTGTAAATAAAACATTTCCCATAAACGTTTGTTAACTGCTTAATTTCTGTTATTTAAACGCAGCTTAATAATATTCAATAAATGTTTCCTTTTTAGTTAAAAATAACGTTTTCTCGAGCGACATTTTTTCGTTGTTCCAAACTTTTGTTGCATCATCCACTTTTCAATGTTTTTTAAACGTATGAATGCCTATTGGCTTGATAAATAGCAATGTTATATAAACATGTTACTAATGTGGATCCTGCGTTACATAAACAAGAATGTTACATTTTAGTAACTATGAGGTGCTTGACATGTTGTTAATTTATTGTGACACTGTAAAAATTCTCTGGCTAAGAGATCAATAAATAAAATAACAAAAATATTATTTGACTTAAAAAATGTAACCACTGTAAAATAAAATAAAGAAACAAGGTGTAAGGTCGAAAGCAAACACAATAATAAATAATAAACTGTCTATCTTAATTCTACTCTCCCCTTTCTACTACCGAAAGCTTTCCAGCCTAAAATAATCTCCGAATGTGCGACATGGAATTAAAAACACCCGTTGCAGCAGCCCACACTAATAATTATTATGAACCAGACATCGAGAAAGAATCGGGGAATTTGACGACTTTTCTTCCCCATGAGGAAGGTGGCAGGAAACGTTATTTTTGACACATTGAAGGCTCTAAAAGTTTTAATTGATTCCCGGAAGAAAATTAATGAGATTTAGTTGCGAAATGTCACGTTTTCCTCCCGTCGAAATTAGTTTCCGAGAGGAAGTCCACGACGAGATTCCTTTTACTTAAGGTTTTATTTGTAATATAATTATCTGAACCCCGCCCTAATTATTTTCCATCGATAAACTCTAAATGTACTCCAAACATAATATTTTGACCAGGCAGATTACACTGAATCCCAGTTCAATGTATATAGGGTGGATTTTAAAAATGTGTAGATGTCCATGACGTAAGTGCCATTGAGCAAAAAGAGGAATAAAATAAAACCATGATCTTGATAATATTTCCATATTAACGAAACATGTAAAATTGAGGACCTGACTGTGATTCAAAATTTATCCGAAAAACTTTGAGGATATGTGCATCCTTAAATAACAGGTCGATATCACCAAAATAATTATAATAAAAGTCTAATAGATTTTGCGTAAAAAATGTTTAAAGTTCTGAAATTATAACGTAGCTGGTCAACTGTACTTCAACAGCATCTGATATACCAAACAAAGCAAACAAGTTTTTAGGGTTTAGTTTAGGGTTGGAGTGGGGATATGCTCTCTAGATGGTAAACGAACGAGGCCAGTAGTATTGTTTTATTTATCGCGGGACCGTAACTACTTAAATTTTTCAAAATGGGTTATGTGTACAGCAGTACTTCTTGTCGATTGTTTCAATAGCCAGATGGATACACTAAGCATCAAAAAAATTCTGCCATTTAAAAGAAACATGATGTGCCATAAGTGGCGCCCTCTACTAATGACGTCAAATTTAGAAGCTAATTTCTCGCTCCCAAAAACCCCTGATTTACAAATTTTATGTAAATATTTGGATTTTTAAGGTGTTATGTACAACTATAAAAATAAAATTTTAAGTCTGATACACGGTATCTTTTTTATTATGCGTCTTGAGATATAGGTATGTTAGGTTAAATTGATTTATTTTCACCTAAGGAATCTGTGATCTTATTTTTGCTACTTCATTTAAAAACACCCTTTATATATATTATTCAGTTTGTATTTCCATTTTTACAAATACGACGCTGAAAAAGTTAAAACCAACAATTAAAACAATTCGGAATACGATTTATGTCATTCCACGTCAACGGAAGAAAGCGAGCCCGCGTCACGTTCATTTATTTGCATAAGTCCAACTTATTCCATAAAACACCACTTCTAAAAATAAAAATTAAATTAACGCGCCCACTTTTCAGCAAACACAAATTTGAACTTTTCGCAATAATGTTATTTACTTACCGTTTTCGCGCATAAACACACAAACAATGAGCCAAATTAACATTTTAACTTTGTTTTAAAACAACCCCCTGAAAAGTTGCCGACAACGCGGCAGACCGGATTTTCCCACGGTAAATTAAATTTTAATTAAAACTATACAAAATCGCACGCGAGTTCCCAACATCGATAAATTTTAGTAGGGTTTACTTTCGCCGCTATTTTTTCGAAATATTAACACAGAAATTCTCCAAATATTAACTTTATTTTTCGGATATGTAGGAAAATATCTGAAATATCCGTAATATAAGAACCATATACGCTATGGATTTACAGTTACAATGCAAGCAACTTTGGTTATATACAGCGTGTTCCGTGACAAAAACCTGACCTACTACGATTTTTTAAAAGATTTGTTTTTCCATAAAGTGGTATTAGTATTATTTTTATCATAATGATAATATTACCAGGCTATTCAGCATCTATCCAGCATACACAAATTTTATAAGATGCCGAACCTCGAAATCTGAAAACTAAAAATTATAATAAGGTCAAAGATTGCCATGAAAGTACAAACAAATACCAATCGGACACATTTTTCCAATCGTCCTCTTAAATTAAAAATTATTTTATGTGGCTGTAGTAAAATAAGTAAAATTTAATTTAGGTTAACTTATTATATATATTTATTTAACAATTTAGTATTCATTACATTTTTTGTACGTTAATAATGTTACTGTAACCATTATATCTTTGTTAAAACAAATGCCTAATACCACTTTTTCGAAAAATGACCCTTTTTTGAAAAATCGTAGTAGGCCAAGATTTTCTCAAATCAAGAAACATGGTTAGTAGAATATAACCTTCCTTCAGGCTACTAATTGTAAAAAAATTGGTGTACCGAAATTCCACAGCCTTCTTACATGTCCCAAGGTGTTAACCTAAGAAAAGAGACACATTAATAAGTAATTTTACGGCTGGTTTTTGAAACGTCAAGATACACTGTTAAAAATTATAGTACGTTGTTGATAGTGATATCGGTTTTTCTTGAATAACTTAATAAAAAAAATAATGCAATGGGAACTAGTAAGGACCTCTTAAAATAGTGTCCTTGAAATATACTTAGCTTTTTTAGTTTACCAGGGGCGGGATGAGAGAAAAACTTTAAAATAATAAAACCTTACGAGAAAAAATTTGACATTGTTGTGTTTACATGTTGAACCCTCTTAATAAAATTCTTCACTAATTTCCTTAAAGTGCCTCCTGGGACACCACTGCGTTTTTTAAATTCTGTATTTTTTCGGATTAAACAGCTTAAAATAAAATTTTCCTGTTGTTTGAAAAAAAAAATAGAAATCATGCCCCGACAATAGACGAGAGTACTTTTTTTTAGTCTAAGGTTGAAGCTACCCAGATATATTACTTTAAAGTCTTTATTATACAAGGTGTTAAAAATGTAGTTGTAAAGCCTCTGGTATATTAAAAAAGCTAAATATTTTTCAAATACACTATTTTAAGAGGTCCCATCACATTAAATTTTTATTAAACTATATTTAGTAAATTAATTAAAATAAAATAATATTTGACGGACGTTTATCTTTCTTTATCACTTAGTATATTAACATAAATTGAACATTGGCGAAATGTCAGATTTCACAGGGTGAAGGTCCACCCTATACAACAATGACAACATCAAAGTCTCGTGCATCCAATTATCAATCCAATTATGGCGGCTCAACTATAAACAAATTTTCAATTTATCCCTAAGCTTTCGGGTCAATTTGGTCTTAAGCAAGCTTCAAGTTGTCCCAAGAGAATCCAATTAAAACTTTAATGACGAACGAAGACGATACAGGCAAAATATTATCTTATTTTTCGTACGTATAATCACTAAAACGATCATTTCTGTAAAAAAGACGTTTTTCTTTCTGAAAAAGATATCAAAGCATCGACCCCCAAAGGCTTACGCATAAAATGGTTTATTATACGATTTTTTTTGTGCAAAAAAGGTATCTAAATCTGTCTCTTTAGAAGCGAAAATGAAAAGAAAAAAGAAAAATAAGAATCCAGTTTTGAAATACAGTGAATACAGGAGTGTACAAAAAAAATGTGATAAACTTCTTGATGCATTAAGGGAAGTTAAGGGCGCCGTATTCTTGAAATAATGTTTTCTACAAATGCAAACAATTTTAGACATTCATTCGATAGTGTCTTTATGAATACGAAATTCGAAAATATACAGGGTTAACTATGACTAAGTACAAAAATTTTAACCACATGCTCAGGAAGGTCTAAAAGACAATACAAAAATTATTTCGGATTTCTAGCTCGATGTTTAAAAAATGGGGCAAAACCCTCTTTTCCCACGGAAAGTCGGCGCCTATGACAATCTATCATCATCCGTCATGGATAGATATGTCAACTACTGGTCGTTTTTTCAACATTGTCAAGTGTAGAAACGACGAAACGAAACATTTGTATTAATAATAATAATGTCTAAGATAGCAGCTAATCCGGTTAGCTGCAGTATTTTGTATTCGTTATTTCGTTGCACACTGCCAAACTACATTTTCACTCCTTGCAGATTCATCATAATTATCCACTAACATATCCGACATAAAATACTTTATTTAATTACTACAACACGTTTAAAATTAGTCACTTAGCTGATTTAAAGTAACAGTAAGTTCTAGGTTATGCCAAACTGCATTGCTAATTGCATACCCTCCATGCTCCAAACCATCCAGAAGTTAGTTATAATCTAAGGGTCATTTTTACAGAACTCTGTAAACATTTTAGGATGTTATAGTTTAAAATATTACTAATTATTTTATGCAAACATCGTCGATTACTGTTAATATTGTAGCTATTATTAGTATTAACAGAATTTAATTACACAACAACACATAAAGTTTAAAAATTTATCGGCGTGAGTGCACCTTGTATTAGTGACAGATGTCGTCTGTAGATGTCAAATAACGTAAATTTACGGTTACGGTACTCTGATTAGTTTGAAATAATTTTTCAGTACTTGATTTTCGCAAATTTAATTTTTCCCCTATTTTATATGTATTTACAAACATGTATTCAAATGCCTAGATGACGGATAAGGTGCTAATTTATGGGAGTGTGAAAAATGCATATTATCGTGCGGTAGCCTCAAAGATGTTTCCCGAGTATACAAAATATTTTGCTAAATACTTTTTGAACCACATCGAACAGCTGTTTTATGCCGTGGCGGTAAATACTGGTAGTGTTTTTATGTATTTGTGTACATTTACGTGTATTTTGTTGTTATCCTTTGTGCTTTCTCCCGACGTAAGTAATCGACCTGGTCAAGACTGCCAAACCAAGTTTTACACAAAAAGAACGATCGAGGGAAGGAGAGGTCCACAGGAAGTACAAAAATCTTTAATTTAAACAAGTAAGAACACAGAAGATGATTCAACATTCTTAATATTTCTCCAAGTATCAATCCTGGAAATAAATATTAGTAAAGTAGGTGCTGCCTCTCTGTATTTCTCATTAAATAATAATCTACATTTTGTAAAGATTTTTTTTTCTTTCAAAGCGGCTTAAATTGATACATGTGTCAATGGACCTGTCACTATATTTGACACTTTTGACTGGCAGAATATACCTCGCGGCGAACAGAAGGTCAGTGACGGCGATAAATAGGGATTTAATATAGTTTTGAAAATAATTTTCTTTGGCTTTATAAATAAGTTTGGAATTTTTTTGAAGGGTGATTTCATTAATTCTTATTTTTCCCTATCCCCTCTTAAAATATTTGTACTAAGTCATAGTTAACCCTGTATCTCTACTTTCAATGAACTTTCTCAACTATAACATTTACTATTATTTTCATCATGAAACTGTCATGCTAGATTGTCAAAAGCTCAAAACAAACTTATTAATATCAAATAGTAATGCAAGTAGCAATAATATTTGTACTGTTTTGCAAAATTTGTCAGAAACTGAGATTTTTCCGCCATAAATAATTAAAACAAAACTTGTGAAATTCGTGCAAAAATCCGTGAATTTCGCGCCTGTTAGAGCAAGGCTTAAGTGTTAATGTGTGATATCCGCGGAGTGCGCATCAGGTAGGTGTAAAAGCGTGGTGATTGGCCATCGTCGTTCAAAAGGACGACATTCTAATTTGTGGAAAGGATAGTACAGGGAGGACATTTAAAGCAAACTGTTAATGTGCTAGGATCACTCAACGTCAACTTATTTTTGTTAATTTTGTGTGCTTTGAATTCTTCTCAAGTGACACACCTAGGAATCATGCAACCCTGACTACGCGTAGTCATCTATGTGCTGTGAATTAGTGACTCTCTATTATTTTCGACCTTGGGCCAAGATAAAAACTTTCTGACTGAAAATATGTTTGCCAAAGTGCGAAAGTATCAACAGACCCATCAGCTGTAAGATATCGAAGCTGAACTGATATATGACATGAAATCTCAAAATATTTTCGGTGTTTGAGGGATTTATTGAATTTGTTTCGAGGCGTATCGCGTACTTAACATAATATATTTCTTTAAAGAAAACCTCACTCCCGAATACTATGTATAGAAAACGAATCAAATAAATATGATTCGCTTTTCTGTACACCCCCCAACCCACATCAACTTATTCTTGTACAAAAGCTTAACATTCTGAATTATACATAACGTTTGGCCCGCTTTGAATATACATTTTATGTAAAAACGTATCCCTTTCTGCTCACCCCAACGGATGTAATCATTTAAATAATATATACGTACATATGGCTTTGATGTCGTTTGCATTTCTGCTCCATGCATACATGCATCAAAAACGCGATTCTCCGTTTTCAGATAATATTGCTCGACGACTGGAAAATGTATTCTTTTAAATATATGGAATTAAATCTTAAATATTAAATGGGTGGAGGATTGTTAGTATGCATTAGCCGTCGTCGCAAGAGCATTTTCTCTCAAGATCCCTAAACAGAGTCAAACTTTCGTCCAACAGCATTGCAGTATATTTGACCGGATGACGTTGAAGGTATTTAATTATGATTTTCACCATCAGTGTTAGTTATATTTGAATTTTCAGTCGTTTTAAATATTTCTGTGTGGATATACAGGGATGGCCAGAAGTACGGAATAAAATTCGTATCTTTTGAATGAGTGGAATTGTTTTTAAAACGCCGAAACTTGTTAACTGATCTTGATTTTTTCCCATCTTTTGGTTATATAATAATTAATTTTTCTTCAACCCCCTAACACCCAGCTACCCCTACTTTTTTTTGAAATGGAAATATAAGGCATGAGGGGACTCGTTGAAAAGCTTATAGAAAACCGAATCCAGCCATACCAAATAAACAAGTTTTATGTTTTCAACAGCAAGGTTTCTAAGGTTGTATAAAACACCTACTTAACAAGTGAAATAAAATTTCATCCTTCATGAATTTGCACAGGATAAAATAAAGAATTTGAAACTGTACCTATCACTACTAACGCAAAAAAAATATCTTTTTTATGTTGCGTTACTATTGTGTCAAAATAAAGTTATTTACTGAATCGCAATGGCATTGTCGGAAAGGCAACGCATCGAAATTTTGATATTGCTTGGATGTGGAGACAAAATAAGAAGTTAGACTGAAGTGCGCGATTTATTTAATGGGAAATATACCGAAAACAAAATCTCGCAAGGGACAGTTAGTAAAATATTTCACAAATTTGAGGAACACGGTACAGTACAGACTTTGCCAAAACTGGACGAGCACGTGCTTTGAATGAAGAAAAAAAAGTAGACATTGCATTAGAATTTGTTGAAAATTCTCATACTTCAACTGTTTCATTGGCCCTCAGTGGCCACTAAATGTAGCTACGTGCTACATCACGCAGAATAATAATGAATGCATAATTCTCACCTGTCATATACATGTTGCAATAATAATGACACTGTTTACAATGAATTTAGCGACTTATTTTGAACTGCAGACGTATTACTAACGAAATTACTTAAAATTTTTAGTATTAGTTCTTAATTGTTGTACTCATCAAGAGATTTCATTGCGTACTTATACGTCAAAAGTTCAAAACAAATCTCTAAATTCATATTAAAAGCTGCCATTATTTGGTCAAATTATAGTAAATATGCGATGAAATATATTTGTATTACTTTTCTTTCAGATCGTTATCTTGACTTTTGTCCCATGATATGTCTATACCTCAATTAGGAGGCTATATTTAGCATCACAACGATAAACAGTACAGATAAATTGGCATCATTAAGCCAATAAAAAAAATATACACTTCCGTTTGAATGAATTTTGTCAAAAATAATAATTACTGTTTGTTGGTACAACGTCCATAATCAGGGCAAATTGTTTGAACTTACCAACTTCCTAATAGGTACACAAGTCAATTTATTACCTGTAACAAAAAAAAAAGATATTAAAAACTGTTTTTATCAAAAATAAACTAACTGTACGGACAGGCGGATTTTGAAAATTGGAAAGATAATAAAATATGGAAGATGTGTTAATATTTCGATTCATTGAAAAGATAAAAGATATTCTACGGGGTGTTTTATTACCTATTAAACCATATTTAATTACATATGCACTCTTAATAAGTCTATTTTTTGAAAGATAATGTAATAACAAAATGTATAACTTATCATTTTTAATGTTGGCTGAGAAAGGAAACCTTGCAAAAGTTGAATAGGTACTTCTTGTTTGTATATTATTTTATTTACAACCTTACTTTTTAAATGCAAGTGACGGATTTTGTATGTTAGATTTTCACCTAAGGAATCTGTGGTCTTATTTTTGCTACTTCATTTAAAAACACCCTGTATATGGTTGTCAATAAAGTAATAAAATACTGCATAAAACAATTAACAAAACCCATTTTTAATTATTTTTCATTATGAAGTGCGTTTACATCTACCATCCATCCAAATGGTATTAAATATACAGTATGCGCCAAAAGTATGGAATAAATTCAATAAAAACGAAACAATTATTTTTTGGGAAAAATCCTCTAACAGGTCGATTTTTAATTTAAAAAATACATATTTTAGCGTAAAATGCGATTTTCAAATGCCATTTGTTTTCGAGTAATGACGTCATCGATTTTTTTTTAAATGGCAACACCATATTTTTTTCCTTGATTCTGAAAGATCGTTTAATTCTCTATCAGACAGTACTAAAGTTTTGCCCTCTTATATAGGAAAGTTTTCGAGTAAATGACGATTGAATGTTAGAAAACGTAAATTTTATCCATAAAAAAGTAACAATTCTGAGGTATGTAAAATAAAATACAATTGATTAAATTTTATACTTAAATTAAATGTTCGAATTGCCATCCACCAACTTGTTGACAATGCGCAAGTCTGTGAAGAAATTCTTCTTTCACATTATGAATGATTTCTGGGGTAACTCTGTGTATTTCGTCCCGAATGCGATATTGAAGTTCTTCTAAATTACGTAGCTTATTAATGTACACTTTTTGACTTCAAGTATCCCCATAAAAAATAGTCAAGAGGTGTAAGATCTGGCGATCTTGCAGGACATTCTATCGGTCCGCGTCTGCCGATCCACCTCCCAGGAAAACAGTTGCCCAAAAAATCTCGTACAGGGCGCGCATAGTGCGGAGGTGCACCCACCGTCTTGCTGAAACCATATGATATCGTCAGGAATGTCAGGGTCATTATCGTTAGGAAAAATTACTGCAAGGGCTGGAACAAGGTCATTTTCTAGAAACTCTAAATATCTTTGTCCTGTAAGGGTTCCTTCAAAGAAGAAAGGCCCTACTATTCTGTCGTCAACTATTCCAGCCCACACATTTAATTTCTGAGGGTGTTGGGTATGTGCCTCTGCCATCCAATGAGGATTTTCCCGACTCCAATATCTGCAAGTTTGACGGTTTACTGTATCATTCAGACAAAATGTGGCCTCATCTGAAAAAAAGTATTTGCCGGTGTAAATTTCTATTTCCTTGACATAAATCCATTAGAACTTCGCAAAAGTGTAAGCGGCGATCGGGATCATCTTCATTGAGTCCCTGCACAAGTTGAATTTTGTAGGGATGATATTTTCCCTTCCTCAAGATACGTAGCACTGTGCTCTGACTAGTGTCATTGTTTAATGCAACCAATCGTGAAGAATTATGAGGATTATCCACCATACTTATCAAAATGTTCTGTTTCTGATTTTCATTAATGCTTGGACGTCCAGGTTTTGGAATATTCACAACATTGCCAGTTTCTCTAAATTTGGACTCTACCTTACTGACTGTTGATTGGCTGATAGGGCGATCTGGATATTTTTCATTAAATAAATCTCAAACTTCCTGCTGAGTTCTAGTCATATTCCCGCATCCGATAAGAATTAAAATTTCAATTCTTTGAGTAACAGTTAAATGTGCCATAATACTTTCAATTGAATAATAATTTCTATGTCGCTTACAATACTTATTAGAAAGTCGGTGTGACAATGACACTTTGGAAAGATTTTCACCTACGTGATCCATAAAAGAACTATGGAATTCGAAAAACTAAACTTGATAACGTTTTTGCTTTATTTTAATTGATTTACGTTTTCTAACATTCAATCGTCATTTACTCGAAAACTTTCCTATGTAAGAGGGCAAAATTTTAGTACTGTCTGATAGAGAATTAAACGATCTTTCAGAATCAAGGAAAAAAATATGATGTTGCCATTTAAAAAAAATCGATGACGTCATTACTCGAAAACAAATGACATTTGAAAATTGCATTTTCCGCTAAAATATGTACTTTTTAAATTAAAAATCGACCTGTTCGAGGATTTTTTCCAAAAAATAATTGTTTCGTTTTTATTGAATTTATTCCATACTTTTGGCGCATACTGTATGCATAAATATATTATCAATAAAATACAGTTTTATCGAAATTGTATGATAATTAGATATGTTAATATTATGCATGTGATGACCGATCCTATTAATATTCTATACCATTATGCATATGGCGCATAAATTTATTATTACCGAATTATCAGTTATTAAACAAATACACAAAAGGGCCCTTTTCGGACGCGCTTACATCATGTTCAATAAATCCAATTTGAATATTAGGCAGATATTTCACGTATGTCCGTGGCGTTTTGTACATGCTTGGGGCTTTATCAAAATCCGGGCCGTAGGCCGGTCCTCGCCCTCTTCCGATACACGGAAAAATTATTATTCCGTCCGGCATTTCAGTTCATAAAGTATAGGTACCGATGCTGCCCGCAAAAACTTAATATTCATGAAAAAAAACCGCCGTTCTACGGATGAGTAATACGTATTTTGGATTGGAATTTCAGGGAAAATTTTAATTTGACAAGTTTCTTTTTCCTTTTATGCAATAACACTGCAACAAATTACATGTAAAAGTATACAATCTATGAATATTGAGTAGTGTATAAAAAATAATGATTATTTTAATCCTGAATATAACGTTCAAAGGGTCCTGATAAAATTGGATGGAAATATTGTTGTTATAAGAAAAAATCAAGTGTATGTATTTTTATACGCATTTGCATATGCATTTATAGCTTATGCCAGTTTAAATGTTATAAAATTTATAATATAATTATCGTTTACAACAGATCAATTAAATTAATAATCCAAAGGTTGCTAATATATTCTGCGATCACTTTACAACTAGTATTTCTGATCAGATTGAGTCACAGTTTCTCTTACCCATTACAAATAGCACAACTGTAAATATTCCAAAAGTTCAATCTCAGTCAATGTATTTTAGAGAAATTGAAACTCAAGACATTTATGAAGCGTTACGAAATATAAAAAATAGGACTTCCACGGGGCCTGATGAACTAAATTACAATACCATCAGCTCATGTATTGACATATTTCCGGATAAGTTAAAAGTTACGCATGTCACACCGTTGTTCAAGAAGGGTAATCCGCAATTAGTAGAAAATTATAGGGCAATAGCTCAAAATTCTTATATCTCCAAAATATTTGGAAAAATAATTCATGAACGCATTTATGGATATTTATCATCTTTTAATCTCCTAAGTAAAAACCAACATGGCTTTAGAGCAAATTACTCTACACTGACAGCAGTGTACGAGTACGTTCAGTTTATTTATGACTGTATTGACAGTGGTAAATATGTAGTAACGTTCTTGTTTGATTTAACTAGAGCCTTTGATTCCGTAAATCATGAATTCTTAATAAAAAAGATTGAAGCTCTGGGAGTTAGAGGTAACATATGTGAGGTTTTGAGATCTTTTATAAGTGAACGACAGATCTTTGTTAAAATAGATAATAATTTTTCCAAGTCCAAAAATATCTGTACTGGGCTACCTCAAGGTGCAGTACTGTCTCCACTCCTATTTATCACGTTTCTGAATGATTTGGAGCATCATCTGATAAAAAACATCAAATTAGTTCTATACGCAGATGATGTCACTGTTGGGTTAGCATCCGAATCCGCTGCAGAATTAAATGAATTGGCATGCATGTTGATAGATAAATTCTGCTCGTGGTGTAAAAATAATAAATTGGTATTGAATCTCCAAAAATCGACGTATATACAATTTTTCAAACGACGTGAACAACCTACACTGATTCTTAGTCACAAAAACACGGTTCCTCAATCTTCTGTAATAAAATTTCTGGGCTTATTGTTAGAGGAAACTCTTACCTGGTCTAACCATATAGATTTAATTTGTAGCAAGTTGAACTCTGCATTTTTCGCGACACGAAACCTGTAGCCAATCCTATCTAAACCAGAATTGGTAAACGTGTATTATGGTCTTGTTTATTGCCACCTGAGGTATTTGATTATTCTTTGGGGTGTTGGCGCAGACATAGAAAGAGTCTTTGTTTTACAGAAAAAAATCATTCGATTAATATTCTCTATTGTGCCACTAGATTCTTGCCGACCAGTTTTTAAACAAAATAATTTATTAACATTACATTCAATTCTTGCATACGAGGCAGCATGTTTTGTTTATAAAAACAGAAATAAATTTGCGTCAAATGCTAATACATATACTTATAATATACGCACAGCTAATCATATCTCCATAAGTAATTATAACCTTTCACTTTTTAGGAAAAGCCCACATGTTTTATGTTCAACTATTTTTAACAAACTACCATTAGACTTGTGAGTTTCTCTTTATTTAAAAAAAAAATGATGAAATACCTTGTAGGTAAATGCTTTTATACTTTGCGTGAGTCTTTTGTTTTATACTATTTTATTATATTGTATTATCTGTTTTCATTGCATTAGTTCAGGTGTGTATTCGTATGACTTGTCACACGAAAAAATATGTGAAATAAAGATTATTATTATTATTATTATATAATATATATTTGTTTATTATTTCTAATTGATTACTCATTAAAATTACGTTAATAGAGATAATATTATTTAATACATTTATGACGAAAAATTATTAAACACATTTTATCACGAAATGCATCCAGTTTTTATTTTAGGTTATTTTTCAGGATAATAATATTATTAAGAAGCAATAGTAAAAATGTATATTTATAAGGCGCGTTATTTTTATGAAAGTTTGGTCATCACATTATACGAAAAAATTTCCTGGGTTGTACAATTTGTTGAATAGAAACAAAAAATACAGACTTTATATTATATTAAAATCTAAATATCTATAAATACTCATATACTAACTCCTACTCTACGTGTAGCTTTGTAGCGTGACTTATATTCTTTCTTTCTCCTGTTCGCTGTTAGAATGTATATAAGCAAACATATAATGTCTCTCTCTAGCAAAAGTAGGTCATATAAAGGGCATAATTAGGGTATATTTTGCTGATAATGTGTTGAAATTTTAACATAAAATTGGTCCATATTTCTTTTAGGTCCAATTATCTTATTGAAATAAAATCCTAACTTCCATATTACTTTAGCTTTTTTCCCCACATAAGAAAAAAGGCCAACGAATATAGGTAAACTTTCCTTATGCGGAATTGGTTATGAAAAGTTTATCACCAATTCAGAGGTCAAGTTAACGTAATTTTAACTTTAAATGTTTGTTGGGATAGTATGCCATATCCTTATATTTGTATTCCTACAGTTAGTAAATGTATAGAGTGGTTAATAAATCCTGTTCCAGTAGCATTTGAAGAAAACACGTAACAATATTAAATATGCCACATATTTTGTACTGTCGCAAGAGTACACGACAACGATTCACATAGGACCTACTGCAAACCTCTCCAAACCCCTGAAGTCTCGGTATCCGTTTAATTGAAATAATAATTGCGTTAACCGGCACGAGCCTAATAATTTCGTCTCGCACACCGGAGCCTCCGGAATTCCGGATTATAATTCCACGAAACTGAGGGCGAAGTCACAAATTAGCCGCCCCCCAATGCAAGGTAAACCGTAACGACTTTAATCTATTTTATTAATGACCCACTGATACCGATTCTGTTGACTCAGTCAGATTCCCGCATTCATCAACGTCATAACTGCTAGGCGAATTAATAAACCTGGCGGCAGAGACAGGGAACTAATTAGGGGAAAATAACTGAACAATTTGTACGACCACTAGACGAGTTCTGCTGCAGTTTGGAGTGCGTAGAAATTATTCTAATCAATCACTGATTTATACGAAGTTCCCGTCTGAGTAGGTGATGCATAGAGGAGTAGATTCAAGTAGTATATCAATACTTTCATTACAATTTGTTCACCTAGATCGCCTCATCTTAACTCATTTATATGAAATTATGCAAATTAAAGAATAATTATTAAAAGAAAGCGTTGTTTTTATAAGTTTTTAAGACTTAATGAGTATTTTTGGAGTTCTTTTATAATGCATGTCTTTGTGTGAAGAATTAAAACTTGTTAAAAAAACTATCAAGTTTTAAGTCATATTTATCGAGTAAGATACAATGAACTGGAATCTAACCGTTGCCTTATTACTTCTGGGGTACCCCAGGATCCTAATATGGGTCCACTTCTCTTTTTCATATTTATTAATAGCAGTAAATGACTATATTTTTTCAGTAAAACGCCGATGATTGTGTTAGGTCAGTTGAGGTAGGTTCAGTTTTCCAATAATATTTACTATTATATCTTTATCATCAGTAGTACCTACTTTTGGTAGTATAGTCCTTCATCTTTCACATGTTGTACAAGCAGATTTTTGAGTTCTTCTCGTTGATATGCACGCGCTAAATCGGTAATTAAATTAAGCAAATTCATCATCGCCGACATTTATTGAAAATCTAGACATTTCCTACTTTGCTAATATCCTAGATTTTTTAGGTTGGTACCCTTCTGATTTTTGTTTCAGCAATGCAATTAAATTTAAGTATTTTTTATACAGAGTCAGTGAAACTTACTTTTTAAACCGACTTACTTTGGTGACACTGTAACCTGAAGCTGATTATGTTTTTTTAGGTTATTGCAAATGTTTACAAATGGTTTACATCCCCCTTTGTAGTTTGTATTGGCGTCGAGATTCGTGATTTTATAGTGAATTAGTGTTTTACATTTTGTGTCTCTGTAAAAAAATTACTAATTTCATTTTGCAATATAGCCGTCATACTTACAGTAGCACCAACATAAAGGAAGTAAAGTATCAATTTTCTGGAGCCTTTTAAGTCCCTGGGAAACGCGGCAACTGTCACGTGACCTATATCATGAAACGGCGCCGTCTATATTTTCTAGATTTGTGCTCACAGTAATTAGGAAAAAACTCAATGACTAATGTTTATGACGATCAATGATTTTTACATTATGTAGTACTAGAATACAAATTAGGTAGGCATTATTACTATTAACACTATACTATTACCTTACTTATGCGATTATACAATGCTGGTCGGGGTTTTAGTTCGCAGAGCAGTTCGTTTCATACAATAATGTCTATATCACACTTACTGCGTACATAAATACATTCAAGCTAAGCTTAAATTATTTATGAGTTAATTATGGTCGAACCAGTGGCCTTAAATATTTGTATATCCTCTCGACTGCTAAAGAAATCGAGATATTCAAGTCAGGATTCAGCTGCAAACTTTTCATATCTACTCATATGCGAGCTGACATCTGCAAAATTTGTCGCACAGCTCCAAACCGCGACCGACGGAATGATGCGGAAGAGAATGAAGCGAAAGAAGTGTTTATATATAGAGAAACACGCACTGCAGAGCATCATACGGTCACGTCTGGCGTCTAAACTGGAATATCGGCCTTAATAATGAATAAATACTGTTGAGAATATACAATCCGTACGTGATCTCAGCACGAATGACCGACTGTACGCGTGGGCGGATGATATTCCGTCCTGTAATTCGAGCGACCCAGCGCAGGTACAGGAAATAAGCCATCAGGAGGCAAATATTAATGACAGTCCTGCGGGCCTTGTATGAACAAAATTATGTATTTTTTATGATTAGATCTTGAACTTGTTTACTTTAAAGGTACTACGTCAGTCCAAACACACATTGCTACCTATGCTCTTTGCCTAGGTATGTTGAAGAAATAATTTCCAAAATGTACTACACAAGCAGTGGGTATAAATAAGACTCAGGCTCAATTCCTAAAAATATTACCGAATTTCTTAGATTACCCGATGTTACTGACTATACTGGGCACTGCTTTAGACGATGTTCTTTAGACGATCTTGCAGATGCAGGAGCATATGGATGCTCAAGAGCGGTACATAGAAAATTCCATACAAAATAAGAAGGCGATAGCAAGCACATGTGCTTAAAAGTCTGTTATTTTGATACTGAATTGACAATCTAAATGTCATTATTATACAACGATTTTACGAAAAAATAATTTTTTGGCATAGTGAAATTATTAATCAACCTTTCGAAATGAACTCTGAGCAAAATTAGCTACTACAGAAATGAAAACAATAATTGTGTTACATTATGATACCAAAGTTATCAAAGGAAATACACTTATCCAAAAGTATATCTGACTGAATCCTTCCAGACCCTTTCCTATTGACTATTACTTTGTAGGCCAATTGTGACTTGTAAAAAAAGTACGTTGCTTCATTGTGGTAAAAACCAATACCTTTGCTCTTCAGTCCAATGGAGATGTACAGCTCTCTGTCGAGGTAATAGCCACTCTTGGAGATGTTCTTATTCTTAGATTTGAAGAATGTAATCTCCTTAATGGTACTTGCCGAAAATACCCTCTGGTACATTCTCACAAAATGACGAAGGACTGCTACATTTATCCTTCAGTTGGTTCGAGTGAAGTTATCCATATAACGATCTGATGTGCCTCTGGGTAGACCAGTAGTAGCTAAAAGAGTGCTGGAACCACCTCATTTTGGCAACCTGTCCATCCAGAGCTGAGCGTTAGCCCACGTGACAAACCATGGTACCGATGTCTTTCAAGGTCTTGCCTGAAGAAGTTGTTGGAGGTCGTAATTATCGTTAATGACCAGAGATGTCTTAGCGATCGTTGTCGAGGAAGATTTGGTGTGGAAAAGGGTATTTGAGTAAGAAAGAAAAAGGTGTAGACTGGGTAGAGTGTGGTGGCAGTGCCAGAGAGGTAGTGGCAGTGCCAGAGAGGTGGTGGCAGTGCTAGAGAGTTGGTGGATGCTTAAAAGAGAGTGGCTGAAGATGATCAGCAAATAGCAAGCAGAATATCTACTATAGTTGAAGATGTTGAAAGGCTGAAAGCTTAAATCAATCACGAAGTAAGATAGATTTAGATAGTTACTTGAATAATAGAGGAGGAGAAAGCATTGCTGCGAATTTTATGAGGAGAAATATATGTAGCGAACTTAATGCAAGTGAGGGATAAAATATTAAGGTACTATTAATTAATATTACAGATCTGCTTCCAGAAACGACAGATAATGAGAATAGTGAAGCAGAGCTATCAAGGTTAATAGAAGAATACGAAAAGATTAAAAGCCAAGAAGTACGTCATGTACTAATAAAATCTCTGTTTGAAAACGTACAAGTTTGCAAAGAAAAAGTGAAGAGAGTAGAAAAAATAAAAATTGTAAGGAGTTTAGTTAAGGAAGGAATTTCTATCAATATTATTTTAAAAACAGTAGGCATTTGTAGACGAAATTCAACAAGTTTAAAAATAAAGAAATCATATCTTTTAACATTTTTATAATTTCATAAAAAAAAGGATTGAGAAGTTGATTTGACTTCACTCGAAAACTATAACTTTATGCCAAGATTGCTATTAATATCTTTATAATTTCATTAAAAAAAAAAGATTGAAAAATTGATTTGACCACTCAAAAGCTATGGCTTTATGCCAAGACTGCTAAAAATGGCAATAAATATATAAAAAGATTTTGTTATTAGTGAAGGATAATTTTTCGTAGATCGTAGAGAAGAAATGGAATTCAGAGCATTAGAAAGCAACGGTAAAGCTCTACTTGATCGTGAAGCAATAGTCTATCATCAATAATCAAAAGGTCTTTACCGAAGAGATTTAATATGAGATTGGGTATCTGAGTCAGAAAAAAATGGCTGCTAATGGAAAGTGTGATGGTGACGTCAGAAGGGTGGAGAATGCTGAAGTCATAAATGATTACATTGACGATGGTTCCAGAACTGTTTTACTACTAGCAGTCACTGGCTTTCGCTAAGCATTTCCTGGAAAGGGACCATTATATGCCTTACTGAACTCCGTGGCATATTAAGACGACGTGCAATGAAGTGATCTGATTAACTCTCTTGATAAGGCCCCTATTTTTACCCGGTCGAACTGAGAAATAGGGTTACCTGGTCTTCAACATCCTACATGATTCTAGACCTTGCAAAATTAACGGTCATTAGAGTAGCTACTTACGAATTTAATTGCCATAACGAAGCAAGAGAAAATATTCGCAAATGCTTTATTTACCAGACCGAATGATGGGTTTATGTTTTAAACCACACTGTTTAGATTTGCTTATATGTTAATAAGATAATCGCTGATCTAGCCCCTTACCGCAAACTACATCATTTAATCGTTCCACTTTCGAATTTTAATTTTGCCATTCAGCAAGCCGATGATTTCGCGATGCGTACCTATTTGCATTCCTAATTTCTACGGTGCATCAAACTTTTTCTACGGTGAAATCTGTATGTAACGAGCATTTTGACTTAGGAGAAAACGAATATTTGTACGTGGTAGTTTGCAAGGATTTTAATTACTAAGATTGTTTTAGAAATTAGGACATACCGACGATCTCAGGATCAAGATATAAAACGTAGATATTTCTAATGTTTCATTTATTCACTTTCATTTCACTTGAACAACATGGATTCATAGAAAAAAGGTCAACCACCTCAAATTTCATTTGTTTCACTTAGTACATTTCCAATTTTATCGACCATTGCGACCAAGTGATGTGATATATCGATTTAGCATTTCTTTGATCGCATAGACCATGCTTTACTAAAGTTATGTGGTCTTTTGCTTGAGCGATTTAAATCATATCTATCCAGTCGCCTGCAATATGTTATCTACAATGGATTTACATCTAAGATACTCCAGGGTTCTAATTTGTATCCTCTTTTTTTTTTCTCTTTTTGTTGACGATATTACCGTTGTACTTTGTTGCCACAGATATATGCAGATGATTTAAAAATATATTCCTCCGTGTCAAGTATTGATGATTGCATTCAACTTGACGATCAGTAGAATAGGGTAGTAGAATGGTGTAATGTCAATCATTTAAATCTAAATATAGCTAAAAGTAAAGCAGTCTCCTTTACCCGTAAAATGTATCCAATTCTATTTAACTATGAAATTGATGACACTTTAAAGGATCTGGGGGTTTACTATGACAACAAATTAACTTTTAGTAGTAATATTCAGCATTTACTTTCTTCTAGTTTTCAATGCTGTACTATTTAAATTATTTAACACATACGTTCGCTTTAAACTTGAGTATTGTTCATTGGTCTGGGTTGTTCTGTACTATGTTTATATAAATTCAATTGACTCGGTACAGAAAAAAATTCTAAAGTTTTTAGCCTTTTGGGATAGATGGTAGAAACCCTGAACGTGGACTACAAATTTTTGTTGGTCCGATTTCTGGTTGATTCCCTTCAGTTCAGTTTTAAATCAATTACATTTTTTGACAGTAAGACTAACTAGTCGTGTTCCTTTTACGTGTTATTGTTCTGCTACTATCACTAATATGGGGCTAAAGTCTTTTATTATATTTATGTTAAATAATTACAATACTATATGAAATTCTTACGATATATTTAGTTGTAATTTGAATTGCCTGTATTGTGTTTTGAGTGATGCCAGTGATCTATGATTCATAGCTACCTTCATGTCTATTCCATCTTGTTTCTTTTTTGTATATGTATATTTTTTTGGTTTATGCATTCATTAGTAGCGGTACATTTATTTGTTTTTCTTTAGATATTACCGATTTAATGTATACTTTGTCCTGTAATTGGTGTTTTCACTGTTGAACAAATAAAATTATTATTATTATTATTTTGGGAAAAGATAGGGAATGAAAAACTTTTTTGAAGTTTTATTTAGTTCCAAATGTTTAATACATAACAATATTTGATATCAAAGAATCATGACCTGTCATCAAATGCAAAATGATGGAAACTTACTAGACATTGATGTGTAAATTGTACAGGGTGTCTGGGAAAATGTGGGAAATCTCTCGGGTGCAAATAGAACATGAAAATATAAGATGACAAGTACCTAATATTTCTTACATGTCCTCCTTACGGAGATATGTATTGCTGAAGGACGCCGTTGGAAATCGGTTTTTCTTGAATAACTTTTAAAGTACTTAATATAATTTAATAAAAATTTAATGTGCTGGACACTAGTAAGGTCTTCTTAAAGTAGTGTCATTGAGACGTATTTAGCTTTTTAGTTTACCAGGGGCGGGCTAAACTTTACAACTTAATGCCAAAATTTTTAACATCCTGTATGATATGGTCCTAAATATCTTTCCAAATTTCACTTAATTTCAAATCCTTTGGAAGAAGCTAAATAAAACCATAAATTTATCACCCCCTGTTAAGGGGTAGTAACTCCTGAAGGGGGGCAGAACAAAAAATGTTATATGAAATACCCTTATTAAAATCGGTCATACAATCTATTCTCAATTTTTTTGCACATTATTCGACAGAACAATAATATCAAAACTTAAATTAGCTGTTTTATTAGTTACACTTTAAGTTATGCATATTTTTCTATTCCCCTTTTCATATTAATCGAGACATTTTCGCAATAATTGTTTTTACAAGTCTGCTTAAAGAAATGAATCACTTGCATTTTGATCCTTTGTACATACAAGGTGTTTTGCGAAGACTGGGATACAGTTTAATGGAAGGGTGTTAAAAGGAAAAAAATTGCCAAAATCAAATTTGCGGTTAAATTAGTATATTGCCTCGAAGTTTGCATACAATATTCATCCCCAAGGGAAAATTTGTTTTTTCCTAAGCCATATTTCACCCCTACATTCAAACTAATTTATAAAAGGTCTTTGCGAAGTGATAAAACACTCCTTTCTCCCCGAGAAGTACAAAGTTTTTTTTAATAAATGACTTAAACAAGAGTGGTCGTTAATATTTTATTCACGCTGTGAAAAAAATTCCGTCCCAAATTATATCGGCCGTTATGCTGAAGCGTGTAGATGCTCTATTTAATGATTCCCTTTGTTCCGGCAAAAAAAGGGTTAAAAGTGGTACATTCGAGGAGATGAAACAACGGAAAGAATAAAAATACCCCCCATTTGGGTAATAATGGGTCGTTTGCAAGTACGCTTTTAATTAAATGGATCTTATGACGCCCCCGACTAAAAAAATTGTATTCAATTACGACTGTTTATGGTAAAAATATATCGCGGAAGGCGTTGCAGTTGTTAACGAAATCTGCGCCCCCCGTTGGCCAGACGTGGGAACTAAGAAATGTATCATTTGTCTCCTACGCCCATCAAAAATATACAGGGTGATTCAAATGTCTTAAAGGGTGTAGAATATTGTCTTATTAGCAGAACCAACTATTCTTGGCCTGCTCGATCTCCACATCCACTGCATATGAAATAACGGTAAAAGATTAAGCGCACTTAAGATGCGCATCAGAAATGGAGGTCAGCAAGTCAGACGAATACGAAGAATATTTGAAAAATATCCATCAACTTGGCAAAAAAATCACTTTATTTTTTTCCAGGATGTAAAAACACCTCAACTTTTAAAGGAGCAGTAATTTACAACAAAATCTTTGCTAAAGCCTAAAAGAAATCTAGCCAGCCCCGCAACATAGAAACAAAACAAATTTGTCAATGATTACACTCCAAAGAAATGTTCAGCACTGCTTGACTAATTCTAAAGTAAAAAATTATCTAAAACCCTTTGAGGCATCAAAAAGACGTTTCAATTCCAATTTAAAAAACACCACTGTTGAAAAGACGACGTCGTTTGTACACAAATTACCGGTCTCGGCCTTGGGGTAATTTTTTCCCTTACAAAAGCCCTGGAGTTCCTTATAAATTACCTAATTAAATGGAAACCTCGGGGTATCCAAACAAAACGATTTGCATTCGAATGATTAAAATTACAAATTACACACTTCTGTTTGAGCAGCGTATGTCTTCGAGCGTTATGAAATTTTCAGTTAAACAAAGGCTTCCGTGCATTTCCTACGAAGTTAATTAAAGTGGAAATGTATGGTTTTACTTCGTACGGAACGGTTTTATATACATGGAGAAGTTGAAATAAGGTTAAAGTTTATATCAGTAATGAATATCGTCAAGTAGTATTTTCAAGTTTCCTTTAAAATCAGGTATTTTCTGCCAAGACCAGAAGATTATCAAATCCATGCATTAAAAACAAAGTGTTCTTTATAAGAACCAACACAAAACAGGTGCATGTAGGTGTCCAAAATATTGTAACTTATTAATATGTTCACAGATATGTCGCAACATAGTACTATTATCAAATAGTAAGGTTAAGTTGACGATAAAAACCTTAGTGTTGCGACAAGGTCTCAACCGTGGCATATTGGAAGTGAATGAACAGTATGAGAAATTGTTGAGGCATGAATTATACTTAATATATTTGCTGGTAGCTCATGATGTCCATATGATTCCAATTTCCTTATTGCACTAACTAAGAACCATTGTATCTATCCCATCAGTAAATCCTGAAGTGTATGTATGGTGCTGCCATCGAAATGTTTATCATAATACGCTACGGCTTCTAACCAACCCCATCCAGTTATAACTAGTTTAGAATACAAATGTATGCCTGGTAAAAGCTCTCGAGAAACGTCCCTTCTTGTAGGTGTCTTAATGAAAATTTTTTTGACAGTTTATATAAAAGTGTTTACTAACTTTGCTTTATCTTCTCAGCTACCGGATTAAGTTCGTGACCAGCACATGTGAAATGTTTCATTTTTGTATATTTTTGAGATAAAACCGGTCCTGCTTAACATGCACGCGACTACATCACTTAGCATTACAAGAACATTATCTAAAAACAGTAAATGACAAAATGTATAATAGTTTCGTGTTTGGTTATGTCCAGTAGGTGGCTGTCACTAGCAGTGTCACTTTTTCACTACAAGCATCAGGAGTTTCATGTATAATAAAATAAACAAAAATGTCCGCAATGTCTTCGTGTATTGATGTCAGTATAATAATAATAATAATATTTATTTGTATATAGTGATATAATAGATATTAAAACTACAACAAATATAATAACACAAATAAATAATACTCGATAAGTGTACAAAACACTTGTTTCGAGAAAAATATCATCAATCTTAAAGCTGCATTTTAAAATACAATGTACAGTGATACAGTGATCTGGATCGATACAACGGTTATAATATCAACCACAGAAAACAGCGAAACGTTGAGCATCTAATAACAATAGCATACATTACATTGGGAGCAGGTAATTTGAATATTTCAAAAGATAGATAATATTTTAAAAGTTAATTAAATAAGGTCCGGTCTCTAAAAACACCTATTAATTTGATTTTAACGTTTCATTACAAAGCAATCCAAGGTACTTTCTAGAATCCTGATAAAAAGACCGGTAAATATAAGCTATGGTAAGTATATATAGTTAGGTTTTTTTATTATCATTATTATTTCATTGTTATTATTTACTATTGTACCACTTCAATAATATCATGTACCACATTTCTAGAATTATTTAATACAAATTCTTGCAATTTTCTTTTAAATACGTGAATTGTAGTTGTATTTTGTATGACTTTAGGTATTGTATTATATATCCTAGGAGCTAAAAATGCAAACGACCTTTGATCAACAGTTTTCGACATGAATGGAATAATGCATTTATTTTTTTGCCTAGTGGAGTAAGTATGAGTTTGTTGTGGATATGTGCTTTTATTAATTTGGTATTTAGCACCTGCAGTATGTTTCTCATATTACAACTGAATGGTACGTAGTTGGTTTTTTCAAAATTAATTGTTAACAATTTAAAATCAAACCACCTCTTTATCATGTACATATCTCTCTCAACTATTAATTTTAAATTCCCCCATGAGTTACTCTTGTAAAAGATGGCTGTGTCATCTGCAAATCCTACAATTTCTCCACTGCTTTGTAAGAGAAATAATCCATTTACATAAATAGAAAAGAGCAGGGGCCCCAAGACGGTACCTTGTGGCACGCCATAATTTACTGGCTCAGATCCGCTCGGTACACCGTCAACTCTAACTCACTGATACCTGTTACTTATATAACTTTCAATAAGTTTTAAGCATTTCTCTCTAATGCCCATATCCTCCAGCGACTGTAAAAGCAGGCGATGACTGACCGTATCGAATGCTTTCGATAAATCTAGAAATACGCATAAACTAGGTTTCCCCTCATCTAAAGCAGTGTAGAATTTTGTTGTTAGCGCTACCAATGCATCTTGTGCAGAAATATTTTGTCTAAACCCAAACTGATTTTGGGACAATAATTCGTATTTGTCCATATATGCTATCACCCTATTTTTAAGTTCTTTTTCAAATAATTTTGAGAGATGAGTTATTAGTGAAATAGGTCGATAGTTAGATACATCAGCCTTGTCCCCTTTTTATATATAGGTTTTATTAACGACTCCTTGAATGCCGAGGGCCACACACCGTCCTCCATGCATTTATTTATAATGTAAACAACGGGCTCAGAAATATTATACAGTATACTAATGTAAACCCTATGTTAACGTACTTTTTTTGAGAGATTTTGCGGTCGATATATTTTTCTAAAAACGTACGTAACTTGGGGTTCTCTAATTTGTTTAATGGAATATTGCTTGTATGAAAGGCGTCTGTAAGTTCATAGAAAAATACAGTCCAAAGTTTCCAGGTTTCCAGTTTGGAAAAAACCCTGCTCGACTATTTAATATCCTTAAAAGCAGAGTAAGCTAGGTATTTTATATGAAAATTCCTACGTAAATTACATTTTGATGTTGCAAGAGTAAGAAATATTGTGAATATACAATACTTCCTTTTTTGCTGAATGATAAATAACTTAAATTTCATACCGACGGCAAACAATATGTACGAAAATATTTTGCAGATTGTAAAAGAGTAACAAATAATTGACTATTTGCCTAAAAATGCAGAAATAGTTCAGATCTCATCTATTGTGGCTGACTGCGTGTTTGCATATGTTCAAAAGATGAGTGAATTTGAAATTTTTTATTAAGCCAGGTGTGTACTTTCGTAAATTTAGCTACATTAATTTTTATTTCGATGCCGTCAACAAAAAACAGTCCTTCCATACACATTCAGTAGTAACCAACGGAATCTAGACATACCGTATTTAGGTGAATAATCTTATTGTTAATGTCTACTCAACGGCAAACACTGCAGAGCTACAGAACCACTTAATGATAGCAGAAACAAACAATTAAATTCGTATTTTTATAAACACCCGACTGCGTTTCGACTTCTCCCCCTTCTACCAACAGTTACCATCTTCGTGTTGTTTAAGAAGGTGCGTTTTGTGTGTTATTTAAGAAACAATTTGATTTGTAATTGTTTCGAGAAAAATGCGTTTTTATTTATTTTCTGTGGGTGTTATTCAATCCGCATTACGATAGGAGTTTGAAGGGAAGCGGGAGTAAGGCATCTGATTCTGATGCACTTAAGTGGGAAAATAAAAAAAAGCGTGAAAATAGTAAACCTCATATTCATAATCAAATTCAATTTGGAAATATCAACGTTCAACTTGATTCCTTTGTCAAAAACATAGCGAAGAGTTGACAAAAAAGGTGTTTTGTCCAAACTCATGTTTTGTATAAAATTTTGTTGGGCTTTTGAGCTTGACTGGACGCTTAATGAATTCCTTCAAATTGCAACAATGTTTTCAGACACCTCAAAAAATGTACAGAATGACATTTTACTTTGCATTCTAAAAGTTTATCATTAGAAAATAAATATATCACTTTATTCAACATGCTGGTATTATGTATCTGATCCTAACGACATGGCAACGCGGTTTCGCTTCAACACTCGAACGACCAGGAGCATCGTGTTTACCGATTATCATGGGTTGATCTGCTTATTTTTTAAAGGTCGAGTAATTTTTTTCCGATATTCTGTCTTTCTTAAGCCTCCCCCTATATTTTTATATTAACATTATTCCTTACCTTGAAAAGTTTTACATTATCCTTCTATATTTCGGCACAGTCGCCGACAATTTGTCAGAGGAAACGAACAGTGTCGGATCGAATTAAGGTTTTAGTCAATTCGTAATTTAATAAAACATTGCTAAGTGTAAATTACTGTTCCAGCAAGAGCAGTTCGCCGGCGCCCGTATAGTCGGAACTAATTTAAATAAAATCCTATTAGAGAGAACGCGTTCGCACTAGCACGAAACACCTTTATAAATCATCTTCTCGGGTGAGAAATGAAGATTTATTATGATAGATTAAAAATAATCCCTTCTCGCTAAGTGGTTCCTTATACGACTCCCGGCACTGGATTTCGAGAACTCTCATGACAATAAATTCGAGAGGGAAAATGTCCCAAGAAACTTTGGCGGTAATAAAATGTTCTTATACGTAAAGTATTTTTATATCTACACATGTAAAATTCCATTTGACGTACGGGATGAATTTGGTAATATAAACTGTATTTAAATCTAAGATCTGTTTTTCATTTACCATTTTTGACGATTTCTTTTAAACAATATTTTGTTGAAGATGTTGACCAAGAATCTGTCGTAATTCGCAATATTTTTGGTATGTTTATACATACAGGGTGAGTCAAAAAAAATGGGTCAACATTAAGCTGGAGATACTAGACGCCAAAATATTATGTTTGAGCTCATAATGCCTTATACCAATGTCGTTGGTTTAAGGAATACAGGGTGTTCAAGGTTTAAATTTTATTCTGAAATTTGTCAATAATTGAGAAAGTTTTGATAGCATGATTCTGAAAATTGGTAGTGCTGAATTGTTTGGTGTGAAAATTACGAATGTGAAGCTTATTTTGACGTTGCTCCTAGAGGGCGCTAGTTTGACCGTATTATTTAGGTAAATCAAACCACATGTTTTTTATCTGTTGAGCTATGTTTAAAAATCTAAAAGGACGTTGAAGTCTACATAGAAAATGTACTCTTGTGTAGGTCGCCCAACTTTATGGGTTTCTGAGTTATTTGCATTTAAAAGTGTCAATATATTTTGTGGTAATTTTCTTTCAGGCGCTGATATTGCTATTTCTTTTTTTAGTAAGCTTGTGTAAACTCCATGGTTCGCTAAAAGGAAAATTGAAGTCGAGTGGTGGTGTCTATTCCTTAGCTCATGTTTCTGGAGGACGGGAATAAGCAACCCCTAGATTTATTCCTTTCAGAACTTTTTCCTGCAATGGCCGATTTCAACAAAACTTTTTTTTAAATACTACACCTAATTACCTACTAGCTGATAATGTATACCAAAATTGAAATTTCTAAGCGTAACCGTTTTGAAGGAAAAATAAAAAACTATTTTTTTCACCATTTTGTTTCATATGAAATGACTTGTGGAATACACTGGTAAAATATTTGACCATCATTCTGGATCACCCTGTATAATGAAATAAATGAAAAAGTCCACAATGTCTTCGCATATTGATGTCAGTACATACATAACTTACAGCAGACGTAAAAAGGAAACGTATCGACGCGACACCGCCTATTACAGCGTTCCGTAAATAGCTAAAACTAAAAGCTAAATTAAATTCCCTATAACATTTCTCTGAAAAGTAAATAGAACAATTATATTCGCCGTAAAAGAGTGGAACTGTATTCAAAACCTCATCAGACCATCATCAGGACACTAAGACCTAATTTACGCGCCATCCCTCATTTTGGACTACGCGGAGATTAGCCTCACTCACCCCTACGTCTCCTATCTTAAGCTGGTCCATCGTGCCTACACCCACACGCTTCGCTTCGCCTACCAGTGTTATCTTAAGATGACCCAGTTAAGTCTTTAAGTCGAAGTGGACTCCCTTTAGAGGGCCTTAGGCGGATAACTCCGGCTCGAATAAGTGTTAATAGTCGCAGCGTTCTTGGATTAGAGTGGAAAGAAAGGCGTAGAGTGTACAGTGGGCGACGAAAGTGGCAGTCAGGTATATCAACGCGTCTTACATTTGAAAAACAGGTTCGAGGGCATCGTCTAGTAGGGTGATATGGATACGGGTCAAGGATGCAGCTAGTAGAGTCTGTATGAGGCAAATCGTTTAGCGTAGTTCAACTTGGACATTATATATTTTAAGAAGGAAATAAAACACGTGTCTAGAGCTACAGGGTGTCCCAAAATTAATGCAACATAGAACAAGAGTAGATTCCTGACGACAAAATAATGCGATATAGCCAAACTTATCTTAGTAAAAAAAATTGGTGGTTAAAAAGATACAGGGTGTCAACGTTACAGTTATATTTCGATATTTGTAAATAACTTTTTAAAAAAATCGGAATATTTGCATATATTTTGCGTTTTAGTGTATACATCTAAATATTGAAACAATCGATTTTTTTATATTTGTTATGTAAAAAGGTATAGGTACCTTGCTGAAGTCGTTAGGAGCAATCGTTTCCGAAATATTCTTATTTGATATATTCAATACACCGAGTAAAAACTGTTTTGGTTTCAGCTAAAGTAGGTACACGCTGCATTTGTCGAAATAAAGCATGCTTTATTTAGGTTATGTTACAACCAGCACTAGACAAAACTATTTATAGTACTAAAAACACTCACTAGATATGATTATATTGCTAGTCACTACTCACTAAATTAATTATGTAAGTACCTAGGTCCTAGGTACACGCTGCATTCATCGAAATGAAGCAAGAAATAATGAAGGCGTCACCAGTCACCACCCAACGCTCTCAACGGTTAGTGGCAGTGCGTTTTAAAATTAGTGGTATCTTCACACACAAATTAAGCATATTTTTACAGTCAAATATATAGTAAATTTGGTTTGTTCAGTAATTTTACAATGTAAAAGTGGATTTCACATTGGTAATTGTAAATGTATTACAATATATTCTATAAATGTACATATTACATTATAATTACATAGGAAGTTTACGGTTTTGTTGTATATTGGCAGTTTTCTTGTAAAATTACAAGCGTCAGTGTAATATAATCATTATTTTTAGAATTATTTTAAGACAATTATAAGGATATTTTTACAAAGTATATTTGTAAAGTTACTGGAATTTTTTTCAGTGTACACTTTCCGCTGAAAATATAACAAAATGTTATTTATAGTGCTAAATAATGATAAAATTTTGTTCTGATCGTCCTGCTTTGCTGAAACATTTGTATTTTGATGAAACCAATGCTGAAAACCTAAAGTTAACGATTTCAAGTTTTACACTGTAAAAAATGTTGCAGTATTGTGTTCTTTTGTGTTAAAATGTGTAATTATTTTTTGCAGTGTAAGTTGAATCAAATATCTAACTATAAAAATTAAAATTATGTAAAAAAAATAATTTTTTGAAATTTATCTCCATTTGGCAAATTTAAAAATTCTGCGACAATTTGAGCCATTTTACCAAACTGATGTATTCCCAGTATTTGCTTGTAATCTTTATCATTTAAATATTTAAATAAAAAACAGCAACTGTCAAAATTTTCTGGGCGGCATGCAACATATTTTCTGTACAGTGATATATACAGCGTGTCCCGTTTTTCAGGTTAACACCTCTGCAAATGTAAGAAGTGGAATTTCGACGAGCCACTAGTAATATTAGTATCCAGATGAGACCCTGTATATATTTTTATCTCACTTATGCATTCTTTACATAATATTAATATTATAATAACTTAGTTGCTTGCCTATGTAAAATTAAATCGCTGAAGTAACAAAATAGTATTATATAAACTCAGACTGTAAACAAATTAGATCAGATTCAAGTAATAAAGAGTTAAGTGCACAACAAGTGAGTCTTGTGAAATCTCTGTGAACGTTCCCACTTCACTGGCGCAGTCGACGAGGATTGGAATCAAGGTCAACGATAAGCAGCTGAATGTGTGCCTGATAAGCAAACAATCGCCACCTTCGTGAACCAACATTCCACACCAAGAGAACACAGTAAGTACTCATTCCTCCTGTTACTTTTCTCATTGTTACCGAAATCTCACTGCCCGATTGGCAAAAAACTGACTTGATTAGTCATTAGAATTAAGAACAAAAAAAACTGACTTGATTAGTCATTAGAATTAAGAAATTGATCCGATTGATCACTAGAATTAAGAAACAACTCAAGCAAAAAATTCAAACAAACAATCAAACATCACTTCTCTTAGTGTAGATCATTTCAATGCTAAGCAGACAAAGTCTCCAAGACGCAAACAGAAACTTGAACGAAATCCTAGATAACACAATGCCTCCACCGGAACACAGATTAGATACTCAGCTTTTAAAATTATACATTGATACTGTTCCATTCTTTGACGGAAATAATTTGGTTCTTCATTCATACATAGAATCGGTACGCAGCACTTTTTCGAATTTTCCCGATGATCCACAACACGTTACGCATAATCTCATATTACAAGCAGTAAAAAATAAACTTAGAGGTCGCGCTCAAAATTTAATAGCCAGCCGAACTGATTTCACAACGTGGATACAAATTGAAAATCTATTAAAATTAACATTCGGTGATAAACGCGATTTACAATACTTAACACACCAACTCACTTCTCTAAGACCAAATAGAAATGAACGCCCATATGACTTTGGATTACGCTTACAGGAATTAAGAGCTATAATAATTATGAAAATTAGTGATGATTTCCCAGATCCACAGGTTAGAGATTTACAAATTGGAAATTATAACAATATTACAAAAACGATTTTTATTACAAATTTGCCGACAAATTATCAAACAATTATTCGATTAAAAAACCCAGCTACTTTAGAAGACGCTTTAAATTATGTTTTAGAGGAAGAAGAATTTCAAAATTTCGCAAAACTTTATCAGAATAGATCTCCTTTCTCAAATTCAAAACCTAACAGTCAAAATTTGAATCAACATAAAAATGTCAATCCAAATCCTAATGCAACTTTTCAGAATCAAATGCCACAAGTTAATAGAAACAATCAGCCTCAATTTTCTTCACAACCAATGCAACCTAAATTTCCTTCACAACCAATAAACATACAACCGCGACAAGTAAAACCATTTTTCCCTAATTATAAACAGACATTTGTACATCCAAGCAAACAAAATGTATGGAAACCTAACCAAAATAACAATCTACCAAAACCGACCCCAATGTCAGGAATATCGTATACTAGTCAACCAAAATCAACACCAATGTCAGGAATTAGTCATCAACAAATGCACAACACGGAAGTTACAGAACACATGCCTCCTTATGCAACTAGACACTACCAAGATATGCAAGCTTACGATCAAGAAAGATATGAAGACGTCACTTTGGCAACGTATGGAGAAAACTATGAAAATCAGGAATATGAAGAAATACAAGAAACGCAATATGAAGAAAACGATCAACAAGAACAAAATGGAAATTTTCTGAATGCCGAGACAACAGAATACCCGACGTAAATGCAATAAATGGCCTTCCTTATATTAACATAACTTTAAAAAATAAAACGTACAAACTTCTTATAGATACAGGATGCTCTTTCTCAATCATTAAACCAGCGATCATTGAACAAAACTTTCCCCAAACTATTTATATAGACCCTACTACCTTACAAACATGCACTGGAAAAACAAAAGCCATATATAAAGCAACGATACCACCATTTCAAGAATTTCAATCTGACATACCAATAAATTGTATTTTATACGACTTTCACAATTACTTTGATGGACTTATAGGACTACAAGAATTGATTAATGCAAAATTAAATATCAACTTTTCGAACCAGACATTAGAAAATGAACATGTACAAATCCCACTTTATGTAAGAGATGATTTCAACTTACTTGGTTATAATTTAAATCCTTCAGAAATAAGACGCATACAAATCCCTGTTACAACGGAAAACGGACCAGTAATAATACCCGAATTTCGATCAGAAAAATTTTACGTTCCAGAAATATTATCTACAAGTGAAAATTTCCTTGCCCAAATAGAAGTTCACAATTTGACAAACAGACATCAAATGGTCTCTTTCAACGAACCACAAAGATCATTACCATTCAATGAAGAAGAATATGAAATATTCGATTGCAAAATTATACCAAATGAAATAAATTCTAAAATAAAAATACAAGATCACATTCGGACAAATCATTTGAATGACGAAGAAAAGCAAGCAATAGAAAGTTTATGTCAAGAATATTCCGATATTTTCCAAAACCCTTCAGATAAATTGCCATTTACAAATACCATAAAACATGAAATTAAAACTACTGACGAAACACCCTGCTACACAAAGACTTACCGATACCCACACATCTATAAAGAAGAGGTCCAAACACAACTATCCAAAATGATCAACGATAAAATAATACGCCCAAGTATTTCACCATGGAGTTCACCAATATGGGTAGTACCAAAAAAGGCAGATGCCTCCGGCAAGAAAAAATGGAGAATAGTAGTAGACTATCGCTCACTAAATTCAAAGACAATTACGGATAGATATCCCATCCCTAACATCACGGACATTCTAGATAAATTAGGAAGAAGCTGTTATTTTACAACTTTAGATCTCGCCTCTGGTTTCCACCAAATCGAGATGGCACCAAACTCTATTCAAAAAACAGCATTCAATACAGAGCATGGGCACTACGAATTCCTTAGGATGCCCTTTGGTCTTAAGAACGCCCCTAGTACATTTCAGAGAATGATTGATAACGTTTTAAGACAACACATCAATAAAACTTGCCTAGTATATCTCGACGACATCATTGTTTTTTCAACATCACTCCAAGAGCATATCGCCAACCTAAAAAGAATCTTCCAGACTTTAAGAGAAGCAAACCTCAGAATACAATTAGACAAATCGGAATTCTTAAAGAAAAATGTAGAATTTTTAGGACACATAGTAACAGCAGATGGAATTAGACCAAATCCAGAAAAAATCGAAGCCATAAAGAAATTCCCCATTCCAAAAACGCATAGAGAAATTAAATCTTTCCTTGGTTTATTAGGATTCTATAGAAAATTTATTAAAAATTTTGCAAAGATTACCAAACCTCTTACGCAATGTTTAAAGAAAGACCACAAAATAGAACTCACTTCAGAATACATATCATGTGTTAACCATTGCAAAACCTTGTTACTAAATGAACCAGTATTAGCATATCCAAATTTTGAAAAACCTTTTGAACTAACAACAGATGCTTCGAACTATGCCATAGGAGCTGTACTCTCTCAAGATGACCGTCCCATAGCATATGCCTCAAGAACTTTAAATCCAGCTGAAACAAATTATGCTACAATTGAAAAGGAACTACTTGCAGTAGTATGGGCCTGTAAATATTTCAGACCTTACCTATATGGAAGAGAATTTACCATCTACACAGACCACAGACCACTGGAATGGCTATCAAATCTAAAAGCCCCGAATACCAGACTTATTCGTTGGAGATTACACCTAGAAGAATTTAATTACAAGATCAAATACAAACAAGGAAAAACTAATCACGTAGCAGATGCCCTATCAAGAATTAAATTAGATAACAACCCTCAAGAGATAAACGCAGTTACACAAGCTACTACAACACCATTAGAAGATGATCTCATATCCATGTTAAACAACGTCGATGAAATACCAGATGTTGATGAAGCCAGCTTAAAAGAAGTACTAGACACATTAGTTCCAGGAACATCTACAGAAGACGACATTGAAAAACAAATTCCAAATCAAGACGACGACATTGCTACAATTCATTCCGCACAAGAAAATCCCATTCAAGAATTCCCATATACTGAAAAATGTGTAAACCAGTACGTGAATCAAATCATAATTACTGAATCAACAAATAGTATGGCAAACTTCACTATTCATGAACCAATTTTCAATAATACCAGACATAAAGTCACTTTAAAATCAAACAGTACAGAAGAAGAGATTATAAAATTATTCAAAAGCACCATAGACCCTAAAAAACGATACTGTATGTTTTTCCGAACGAACAAAGATGACCTATTAAAATTAAGAGTAATTAGGACGCTACAAAATCATTTTACAAATTTAAACTTAACCATTTCAAACAATTTTGTGACAGATATAACTTCAGAAGAAGAGCAGCATCAAAAAATTAAATACCATCATGAAGGAAAAACTCAACACAAAGGAATAAATGCTACTTTATTATCACTTTCTAAAAATTACTATTGGCCTTACATGCAAAGAGATGTTCAAAATTATATAAATACTTGTAATACCTGCCAAACTTGCAAATACGAAAGAAAACCGCAAAACCCACCAATTGAAATTACCCCTACTCCATCAAAACCCTTGGAAATAATTCATATTGATCTATTCTTTGTCAATAATAATACATTCCTTACAATAATAGACCCTTTTTCAAAATTTGCTCAAGCAATCCCAGTAACTCAAAAATCAGCAATAGAAGTAACGGAAGCCTTAATAACCTTCATGTCATTTGTTGGAATACCAAGAAAAATTATATGTGATAATGGCACAGAATTTAGAAATCACATAATAACTGACTTTTGCAGATTACACAAAATTGAATTACATTATATTACTTTACATAACTCTACTTCAAATTCCCCGGTTGAAAGATTACATTCCACCTTATTAGACCAAATACGATGCTTAACAAAAGAAAAACCTAACGAAAATATAAAATCTCTTATGAAACTAGCTATAATGGGTTATAACAATACACCACATAGTAGTACCAAACATACACCCTTTGAAATTTTATTTGGCCACTTAAATCAAACATTACCTTTTGATGTAAATGAAGAAAACATACTTACTGACTATATAGACAATCATGCTAAGAATTCGCAACAATTGTATCAGAACATTAAAGCTAAAGTCCAAATAGAAAAGGAAAAGCGAGCAGAAAATATAAATAAAACTAAAACTGACCCAGAGAAACTCGATCCAGGAGATACAATTTATATCAAAAACGATCAGCTACGGAAAAAGACAAACCCGCGATTCATACAAACAAACGCAGAACAAGACCTAGACAAAAAAGTTCAAACACCAAGAGGAACTTATCATAAGAAAAGAGTTAAAAAGAAACGTAACCTTGTTACAGGTACACGACAACGCGGAAGACCTAGGAAAGGACCCGACAAAGACAATGCTAACACTGACACTAATCCTGTCACTATCCTTCACGATAACCCTTTGCCAAATTAAAATAACTCCAATCGAGAATGGGCTACTCGTATTAAAATTAGGACAAATGCGATCCGTGCAAACTTATCATAAATTCATTCACTATATAAATTTGAATCCAATACAAATCGAATTAAATAATACAAAAACACAACTATTGCAACTCAATAGTAAAGTTCAAGATATGAATAGAAAAACAACTGACACTGGATTGTTAACATCAATCACGCAGGCACTACAACTAGTCTCTGAAACAAAAATAAAATTAGAAAACTTGGCACCACAAAAATTACGTATCAAACGAGGTTTATTAAATATAATAGGTACCGGACAAAAATGGCTATTTGGAACGATGGATAATAACGATCGGAAATCAATAAACAAAGCTATCACAAAATTAAACGAAAATAACAACCGCATTGAATATCAAATGAAAAATCAAATTAGTCTAACAAGCAAGTTAATAGAAGACTATAATAGAACAGTAACAACTCTATCCCAGAATCAGAAAACTATTCAAAAATTTCTAACTCGAACCATTACGGAATTTAATGAAAAATTTACACAAGTGTTATCCACGATTTCAATTCAAAATATTCTATCTCAATTATTTGTAAATTTAAACTATATTAATGAATTCCTAGATGAATTGGAAAACGCTATCACATTTGCATCATGGAACTTAGTCCACAATTCAATTTTACCAAAACAAAGTTTATTTTATATTTTAAATAAAGCAAAAGAATTATACGATACACAAGGTATCCTAGATTTGGATCATTTTCAAAATTACTATTCATATTTAGGTACTTCAGTATACTACACTGACAATTCAATTGTATTTGTCAATTTGCCAATCTTGACAAATGAGATTTACTCCTACTATCACACAATCCCAGTTCCTGTGCATAACCTAACTATTATTCCAAAAACCCCATACATTGGAATGAGCACTGAAACTTACATCACAACGGTGCAAAGCTGTCCAAAAATTGAAGAAACATTCATCTGCAACTCATTGAGCCAACCTCATGATAATAGCTGCATAGTTCAATTAATATCCAAGGCCGACCATAGTTCCTGTCATGTACACCACGTAACAGCTACTAAACCATTAGTCAACATGATAGAAGAAAACCAAATATTAGTTGTTCCAACCAGTGTAATGCAAATTCCGGATTGCCGAGAAGGAATTCAACTATTGAGACAACCAGCAGTCCTTACTCTACCCAAAGGTTGTACTACAACTATAGCCAATCAGAGATTTACCTCAACAAATACAAAAACAGTAACTCCAATATTCCAGTTACCAAAAATCAAACAACCACAGTTATGGAATCTCACCATAAACAAAAATGTACCATTAACCTTGAAAGAAATTGATACAACTGGAATTGACACTCTAATGAAGCTGTCAAGAACTACCAAAGCAGATCAGTCATTTATGGAACCTGCTAGCACTCTAGACTCCTCGAACTATTGGCTAATCACCCTAATTATAGTGATATGCCTAATTATCATCGCCAGAATTTATAAAAAATACAGAAAACGATGTCCAGTCCCAATCAGTTGCTGTCCAAATTGTTGTCTAAACCGTTCCAGGAATAGAAATTCCCCAACAGTCCAATTCAACCCATCATCAGGAGACGATGCCCAAACTTCGGCGGGAGGAGTAATATTAGTATCCAGATGAGACCCTGTATATATTTTTATCTCACTTATGCATTCTTTACATAATATTAATATTATAATAACTTAGTTGCTTGCCTATGTAAAATTAAATCGCTGAAGTAACAAAATAGTATTATATAAACTCAGACTGTAAACAAATTAGATCAGATTCAAGTAATAAAGAGTTAAGTGCACAACAAGTGAGTCTTGTGAAATCTCTGTGAACGTTCCCACTTCACTCACTTCTTTACAATTAATATCCTGAAGGGAAGTTATACTTTACTAACAATTTTATTGATTTGATAAAGCCTGGCCTACTACGATTTTTTAAAGGGTCGTTTTCCAGAAAGTGGTATTAGGCATTTTTTATCAAAAAGATAACAAGTAATAATTTCGATAATAACAAAAATAGTTCAAACTAGTGATAATAATAAATAAACAGCGTTTTCATGAGCAATTAGATTGTAATAAAAACATGTTGGCGATGCATAAATATAAATTTCTTAATTCACTTTAATTAATTATTATTGTTTACAATTTTAGAAGAAATAGTATGTGTAAAATAGGTTTTTAACTATTGGAAGTTCTGAGTAGAAATTTCATTAAATCTCTATTGGTGAGTGAAACAACTAAGAACTAATGGTAAAAGTTGAAAGCAGATTTCTTTACAAATACGTCAGCAGTTTAAAAGAAATCGCGAAATTAATTTTAAATAGTGTCATTATTATTTCAAATGATTGTACCTCGTAGTAACAGCACATTCCCAGACCCGATGCTTGCATTGTCGTCCGGAAGTGTATTGCTTTTATTACTAGGTATACAATACTAATCTGTGTACTTGATTCAAAACTATTTTTTCATTAAATTCAATAAAATCCGGAGCAGCCTTTATATATTTTTTTAATATAAGAGAAATTATAATTCAACTAAATATTGGATACTCGACGCGTCAGTTGATGCATTTTATCCATACTTCTACTACAATTTTGTTTGGAACAGATCCTATGCCAACATGCATATCACCACAGATATTCCCCTTTCATACTTCAAGCGACTGCCTAAAAGCTAGGGCTTACCACCCCCTTAGGAATACTAGATAGGAAGCTATTAGTTCTGGGAAGTTCTCCCTAAGTACTCGAAGTATTTTAATATAGTAAGTTGCGATGATCGACTGATTAACCAAACGTTACACAAAATGTGGTAGTAGGAGCATTTAGCAGTTCTTAAAACTGCAAGGTTTAAAACATGACTTTGTTGAGTCAATAATACGGTAAACGAATGATATTTCTGAGGAAAAAAAAGATATTTTGCAGGAAGTTTAAATGTTTGATCCTGCTCATTGACATCTTGAAAAGTAAATGCAAAAAATGAAGCAATGCTTATAATGCCACACAACAAATATTGATACAATTTATGACATGATCTGTTCCACTAGAGTAGATGGGATGTCTACATATGCAAACATAATGCTGTGAGCCACTTATACAACATATAACAATATTATTTTGCCAATTGAAAACGAACTCGAGCATCGTAAACAACATTGACAAAAATGAGCGTTTGTATACTTTGCTATTATCGATTAAACATTCAAAATTGAATTCTTTGTAATGTATTAAAATACACCATTTTGTGTAAACTTAACAGACCTATGTGTTCTATATCCCCATTCCTGGGTGGTTGAGCACAACTGCGCAGCTGCAATATATCAGCTGCTTCAATATACGTCACTACTTCATGTCGGTCGTGTAGCGTTGTTGTGTTCAGTTACCTCTCATTCACTGTATTCAAATGGAGAACTTTGAATTTAAACTGAGGTTTGATCAAAGAAAATGGTAAGCCCTTACCTAAGTATAACAAGATTTAGATTACTTTATATTCTTATTTTCTTGTAACTTTAGAGAAAGAAAATTATATGTTCAGATTACTACCAGTTAATTTTTGTAACCTCTTATTATGTAGTACCTAAATACATTTTTGTTTAATGTTTGTTGTTTCGTTGTTTATGATTTACTAAAACATTATAAGTCCCTTATTAGAATGGGATACTACTACTCCTAATTTTGTTAAATGATTTGTTAGAAAACTTTATTATTTTAACATTTTCTGGAACATTCCAAACTCCTAGAAAACATCAAAATAAAGGTATTGCAAAACTCATACTTATTAAAAATTATTTTGAAAGTAAACAGGAACATAATTAAAAAACTGAAACGGTAGGTGAGCCATATCAATATCTATTATACAATAAAATTGACATGTTAATGTGTAAAGTCTACACTAAAAATATACACAATCCCGTGCGGGCCTCGATTGACACAGTATTGTATTCTTTTGTGTTAAAATGTATAATTTTTTTTTTACCGTGCAGCATATTGCATCAAATTCTAGTGCAATAATAAAAAGTTGAACAATAAATTAATAACGTATAGTACTAAAATGACTGACCACTGCTTATTGCAACGATTCTTTTGTGAAAATCTAGTATATTTTACACTGCAAAAAAAATTGTGTAAATGATATTTTCCAGTGTGTAATTCAAGACGTGTAAAATTTCTGTGTTAATAGTTGTACACTTTGGCTTCTCTTTTATACGTTCTACACAAAATGTGTCAATATTAGTAGCAATATCATAAAATATAATGAATATAATTTACTAGAAGTAGTATTCTGTTCGGTAATGTTAACACATTACAAACCACAAAGTGTTAAAAATGTGAGTAAGGTTGGTACTTATCAACATTCTCTTACAACGTTACATCTCCTATTCTTACCTGTAACCGTTGACGCGCCAAATTTTTTAAGCGACTTGCATATATTCAACATGGCGGCTGTGGCTTACCTGAAACAAACAAAGGTGATTAGTTTATGAAAGCGTTCCAATAAAATAGTCCAAATAAGGGCTTTGCCATTGCAATTAAGTTATATCAATGTTACCTAAACTGACAATGTATACACTGAGAAAACACTGAGTTTCAATAACGCAGCTTTTATGAAATTAATTAACGTATGTATTACAACAACCTATAAGATTAGATGCAAGAATAAGAATATAGTGGTTACTATAGATTGCTTGGATTTAAATAGTTCAAATAGTCAGCGTAATAAAGTTAAGTTAATCATCTTTGATTTATTTCAAGAAAAATGTTCTTGCGGCAACAATAAAAAAGTTGACATCAAGAAAACTGTTGCTCCAAAAGTTTGTCTTTTCTCAGTGTAGAATGTTATTTTTTAAGTTTTTTTATTGGATTATGTTTAAAGTCAATACTAATTTTGTTAAATATTTTCTCAGAATATTTAGTTGTTGTTCATTTGAATTGACATAATTTTTTATAGTCATGAAGGTAAAATGCCTTTTATTTTTAATTTAGCATTTTAATTCTGTAAGTACTACATTAATATACAAAACTAAACCTTAAGATACAGATAACTCTGAACTGTTTTGTTCATTATGTTTATTAACACAGTGATTGTGTTAAATCTTTAACACTCTGCTACATACAGAAAAATGTGAAAAAGTATACACAAAATGTGTAATTATTTTTTTACAATGTACTATATCTAATATTATTTGAAGAATAGTAGATATTACCAAGTGAACTACAAATTGTGTATGAAAATATCAGCTTAAATTTCATTTTGTATAAAAGATATCGTGCAAAAGAACAGAAATATTGTGAATATTCAAAAGTGAGTTTACAATGCTTCGTCTCTAACAATACGAGAAATCAAACTTGTTAAGATTGAGCGTCGACAAAATATATTTAAATTTAAGGATTCTCTAGTATAATATTCGGAAAATATATTCCTCTCTGGCTCAAGGAGTCAAGAAAGCAAAGGTGAAAGTTGGTCACTTTTGAAAACAAGAAAGATAACTTGAAATTGTATTAGGATCAAAGACATTGTAATTATTTAGATATAATTTAATTGTAAAGTTCAGAAATACTTTAGACCAAAGTGATACATTATAGTTTACTCAGTATTTAATGTTGAGAGCCTCACCATTTTCTATATTTATGTAAATACAAATATTGTAGAATATTATGCGCCAAAAGTATGGAATAAATTCAATAAAAACGAAACAATTATTTTTTGGGAAAAATCCTCGAACAGGTCGATTTTTAATTTAAAAAATACATATTTTAGCGTAAAATGCGATTTTCAAATGTCATTTGTTTTCGAGTAATGACGTCATCGATTTTTTTTTAAATGGCAACACCATATTTTTTTCCTTGATTCTGAAAGATCGTTTAATTCTCTATCAGACAGTACTAAAATTTTGCCCTCTTACATAGGAAAGTTTTCGAGTAAATGACGATTGAATGTTAGAAAACGTAAATTTTATCCATAAAAAAGTAACAATTCTGAGGTAAAATAAAATACAATTGATTAAATTTTATATTTAAATTTAATGTTCGAATTGCCATCCACCAACTTCTTGACAATGCGCAAGTCTGTGAAGAAATTCTTCTTGCACATTATGAATAATTTCTGGGGTAAATCTGCGTATTTCGTCCCGAATGCGATTTTGAAGTTCTTCTAAATTACGTGGTTTATTAATGTATACTTTTGACTTCAAGTATCCCCATAAAAAATAGTCAAGAGGTGTAAGATCTGGCGATCTTGCAGGCCATTCTATCGGTCCGCGTCTGCCGATCCACCTCCCAGGAAAACAGTTGTCCAAAAAATCTCGTACAGAGCGCGCATAGTGCGGAGGTGCACCGTCTTGCTGAAACCATATGGTATCGTCAGGAATGCCAGGGTCATTATCGTTAGGAAAAATTACTGCAAGGGCAGGAACAAGATCATTTTCTAGAAACTCTAAATATCTTTGTCCTGTAAGGGTTCCTTCAAAGAAGAAAGGCCCTACTATTCTTTCGTCAACTATTCCAGCCCACACATTTAATTTCTGAGGGTGTTGGGTATGTGCCTCTGCCATCCAATGAGGATTTTCCCGACTACAATATCTGCAAGTTTGCCGGTTTACCTCGAAAACGTCAAAATAAACGCATTGCAAAAATTATATTTAATAAAAATTATTTCAAAAGCAAAAAGAAACTTAATTAATAAATTAAAACGGTGGTTGAACTTCCATATCAATACCTATTATACAATAAAATTATCATGTTAATGTGTAAAGCCTACACGTTTAATGATAGAAATAACCCTTAAATGTGTAAAAATTAACCCTTACCTTTGTTATATTAACATAGTGTATTGTGTTAAACCTTTAACATACTGCTACATATAGAGAGAAAAAAATATACACAATACCCGTGTGTACCTCAATTAACACAGTATTATATTATTTTGTGTTGAAAAAAATTTTTTACAGTGCATCGTTGCCGTTACCGCGGATGTGCCGCGTTTCCGCGTTAGTCTAAGAGATGTTTTATGCTTAAAAACTAATTAGACCAGAATTACTGAAATCGAGGGAACCAGAGAACCCCCGTGTTATTTCCGTGTTCCTCCAAGGATAACAACATTCATCACAAAGAAACAAATGGGGCAATAAACCAGGTAACAGCTAATTCGATTTAAAATGTAATCGCGCACAAGCGTCATAAAATTAAAACGATATCAGGGAGAATAACATTATAAACACACACACACCCCGTTACTCATAAATAAATACACCCTCCAACGGAAAACATCCAAAATGCGTATTAAAATTCAATCCTGGTACCAATGATTAATGAACTAAATTTCGACTTACGCCAGCTACGACCCATAATAAAGTATAAACTACGCGACGGCAGGTATTTAATTGAATGGGATTTGCCTTTTACATATTACGTCCTATATTAAAATTTAATATCAGGTAGTGCCTTAACATGTTAGCCGGGCTCGTGCAGCATTTATTAAAAGGGGATTATTCTGAATATAATGCTGTACAGCGACTTATTAATGGAATAAACTTAATTAATGCGGCTACTAGGACGGCACCAGGGGATATTCCTGATCTATATTTAACGGAGTGGCACATCGGATTTTTTTTTTCGAAGTAGACACTACACTGATGGAAATGATCGTAAATTTACACTTCATGTATTACTGTAAAAAAACCAAATACATACTGTACTACAAGAAACGTCAGATAAATACAGTATATAGAATTACATCTTTTATGCCAAATGACATTATTTTTATTATACCATGTGACAAAGAGTACAATATCCATTAAATATCATTTTTTTGAGTTATACATGAATTTTATATTGGTTTGGAATGTATTACAGTGTAATTTTTCACATATATGTAACATATTGAAAGGGCATGGAATGTAAACAAAACGTGAGAGAAAATCCGATATCTTTGGTATGACGTTGCACGCCGTTTAATGCGGATACAGGTGCAGGTTGCGGTGATATAAACAGGCGTTTGTGTCTTGTACTGTGTATCGTGTACATACATACTGTAAATACTGTGTAGGTAATGTAACAATTATTAGTGGTGATGTGGTGAACTTACGGTATTGTTAAACGTAACTTATTCCTATATAGATCCACTCGTGACAATTACGGCAACGATGCTGTTGGGTAAGAAAGAGATAGATGGTTTTAGTTGAAGTATTTACAAAGTTATGCCATTCGATTTCACATTAAACTACTTGTTTTAATTTGAAAAATAATAAGTAAAGGTAATGAATAACGTTATTTAACATTTATTATTGCTTTAAAATTAATTTAATAAATTAGTATTGCTGTTTACTACTAACTTCATTTCTCCTTAAACATTTTAAAAAAATTCGTATTTATTACTTTTGTTTATTATATGCTTTCAGAATAAAATAGGTAATTTAATATAGTGAAGTCAGATAGCAAAATTGTATAAATGCCTCAAATAATATTCTATATCACGTAAAGCGCTTAATACAATATAAATAAGAAAAAATGTAAGTTTGCTTTACCATTAATTTTCTAAACGCCCTGTATACATTTTGGTAGCTTAATAGAAAAGTTTGATTGATTATTTATAACTTTACATTTTAATTTTTTTGATAAACTTAAACCTACCTATATTTCCAATTAAACTTACATTAGAATGGTCTTCACAAACAAACAATGTTGCAACGCTTCCATTCGTTGCGCTTCATCGCTCTACGCCACATTTTTCTTTTCATTTTTTGGCACGGTGGGTCTACTTTGCAACTTTATTCAATACCAATGTCTATTTAACACAATTACACATAATAATATCACAAATGACAAATTAACTCTTCTAAATATATGTGTTGATTTCCCAGTTTAGAGATCGTGAAAGACGCGATCCACAATTTGAAATAGAGCGTCACGTCCATCACACAGTATGGTATGGGGTGATATCGCGTATGGTAACAGATTACTATTAGTTTTCATTAGAGACATGACAACATGACAGCTCAATTGTTTTATTCCAAGAAACTTAAGTAATAAAACGTAATATAACATAATTTATTTACCGTATTTTGCAAGTGAAGTCGCCTTACGTTTCTTTGTATCTAGAGAATTCCAGTCCCTTTGAATTATTCTATATGTGAGACGGGTCAGTTATACAAATTAGGTTTTCATGTATTTACCCTTCGTACAAATTTACCTTTCAGGTATAATTAACTTCACCGGAAATACACAAAGATATTAACTCATCGCATTTATATTACATACGGCTTATTCTGCGGCCCTGTGCCAGCACAGATGAATAATTAGAAATTTTAATGGTTCTGGACCTCACACAGGGACGTCATAGGTGCCAAAAGAAAAATAGAAAGGGTGATTTGTCAATAAACTCAAATACTTCTAACGTAGTAGCATAGTAACAAAAACTGGTACCGCAATTTCAGTTAAGTGGTTATTGCAGTAAAGTTCTTTACATGTCCCTCCCAGTATACAAGAAACAGAATTTCACCTATATTTTTCCTTATATATACGACAAAGTATGCCTGACAGAACCAAATCTGATTGTAATATATTCCAAAATCTCCGCCTGTGTACTCTGTTTTATCGAAATCGTTCACTTAATAAGTAGGTAGATATATATTGCCGGGGAGGCGATGCATATATTCACCCTGAATCCATTGCTTAGCACAATTCAATTCTGAAAGACATCATCCCGCCGAAAATTATGTTATCTCCTTCTAAGTTCTAAGGTGAGCTCCCAATTTATTCCATCGCGCCTGCTGAAGTTTATTACCTTTTTTTTCATATTTCACTTTTCCCGTGTTCCTTATTCTCTTACGAGATGCTCGACCGGATATTTTACACCCCATTTAATTTATTTGCTAACGCCCAACTTACGAGGCGTTAACATATTTTCATCTCTCCTGGGAGGAACTTCCTTTTAAATAACTGCCTCTGATACAGCTACGGCGATTTTTGAGCCGCTGCCGAGAGGAATCGACTCGGAAGAGAGAGAGCACTTACGATGTAACGGATATGTGATATTAAGAATAAGCTCTAGTAAATAAGGAAATTTGCAAATATAATGGCATATTGAACTGAGAAAATCATCAGAAAAATGGTTGGTTGTCTTGTATTAAATTGCGAAGGTTAGATGATGGATGATTACACCTCATCGTTTCCAGTTCTGAGTAAAAATTAAGGTTCGGGAAACACGGCTGTTAACAGGATCAGTTCACTTATTTCCGTTACCATTTTACAAGAAATAGTAGTATAACACCTGTGGCAACAAAATGGCAGTTAAGCCACAGGTAAGCTTTTTTGCCTACCCCACCATCCCATCACCTTACCATATGCTTTGGCCCTCTTCGAACCTCCTCGACGCATTGATAAACGCCAGGATCTTAGTCCATGATAGGCACCTCATTTTTTCCCTTTGCAGCTCATCGGCGCAAAGATCTTAGGTCTTAGTCACCTAAAAGCCGCAGAGTGCTCTAGAAAGTGGATTCCAGGCATAAAGGATCTTCCTCAATCCCTATCAAATTTAGATACCTTCTGAGCCTGCATTGATCTGTCAGAACTCCCACCATCTGGTTCAGAGATCTTCAACAGGCACACTGTTTTAAATTTATTGGGTCCATTCAAAATGTCATAGGCCTCTCTACATCCTATTGCTTTTCCAATTCCAGTCAGATGATCTGGACAACCTTCTCGTTATCAGGGATTTCTTTATGGCCCAGATCAACTCCACCGTCCTGTGGCTGGCCAGAGACAGGGCAAGTTATCATTTTTTTAGACCTTATAAATAACTTTTTTTATTCATTCGATTATTAGTGTTTGTCGACTAAGTTAGGCATTTGCAGCAATTAAATTTATAGTTTTTAAGCATGCCTAAGCCTAATACTCTTTCAATTTACGTTTGAAGACTATAAAGCTATGAAGATACAACCTTGGCGTTCTAGAACATTAAAGTATTTCACAACTAGGCGACAAAAAGGACTCAATTTGTCAACTGATAATTTAACGAAAATGTCGACTTTTGGTGACAGTTTTCCAAAAAAAAAAAGTTATTCAGAATGTCATGCCACTACAATGTTTTACTAATTAAATAATCTTTTATACAAAAACAATTTCTCAAGAAAACTTTTGTTCTCTGTTTTCTCAGCGCACCATCTAGGTGTAGGAGTTCAACCCCCTTTGACTTTTGGACTAATCTTGGCGGCTTGTTACGGAACCATTGAAAATTAAATTACAAAGCCGGTGAAATCAACTCCCCCGTAACTTCCGGCAACTCTCCGAGGTAAATAATCTTTGCCCGTACGCGTAACAAACACCGAAAAGATAAATACCGAAGTTCGAGTTTTATCTCTAATAAGACTGTCGATTTAAAATATCGCCACGGACTGTTTTACGTTCTCTCTATCGTAATTCCGGAGTTGTTCGGCTACGCTGCGTCGCAAAGTTGGCAAGTAATTTTGTATACTGTCAGGTTTAATCCTCGTGTAAACCTTGTTCGCGTCTGAGGAATCTCCTTTAGGAGTAAACAGCCTTATAAAATTTGGGAGTTTTCCAAGCATTGACAGCCACAGATATCGGCCCGGGGATACTGATTCGAAGGCAGTTGGCTCTGGAATTGGAAGTAATTAAGGAATTGGGTAATGTGCGACGACGTCGTCGCCAACATGAGGCGTCTGTGTTAGTAATAACTAGAATATCGAAGATGATACCTTCATGTTATTAAAAAGTATTAATTTTAGTTCAAAAGCTGAGTAAAATAATTTTTATTTAGATTTAGAACAAGGAAATGTCATTTTTCTAATTTTGACCCATAAAGTAACATCTTTTGTTATCGAAACAAGTGTCAAAACGTTCTACTCTAATAAAAACCTTTTGCCACGGTCGGGAGTAGAAATCAGTTTCTATGACATCAAAATTAAAACAGAAGTAGTCGATTATTCCCAAGGGAGTATAATGCTCCCAAGAGAGTTTACATTATGGAGAACGTTTTTCATGCAAAAAAAGATAACATTGAAATTATTTATTGACATTTAAATTAAATGTTACATTTGTACAATTTTCAAAATTAATATTAGAAGGAATATTACTTTCGCTTACATTTACAGTTTTTGTGATTGCGCTAGTAGTGGTACCTACTAAAACCTGATTAGTAATTTTGGTCTTATTTTCAATGGAGTTCTCGACATAACCCTCAACGACTGTCGTTGATTTCCAACCAGCATGACGCTTTATTTTCGTGATATCTACTTCAGCATCTGCCAGTAATGTCGCTGAAGATCTTCGTAAGCAGTGACCAGTATAACATGCAGCATCAGGTAATTTTAAATATGAAGCTACTACACTCGGAATTTTTCCCATTCTTGCCAACTGGCTGCGAACTACATTTTCCTGCTTTGTAGTACAAAAAAGGCGCTTATGCTTGACGTGGGGAGGACGAAAGAACAGGTATTTTCGAAACAATTCAAGCATATTTCCCACATCGGTAACCAGAAAGCTTCGTGGAATCTTTTGTCTTAGTGTTTGGAATTTTTACAATCAAGAAATAGCCTACATCCTCAATATCATCTACAGTTAAATTGACTAATTCATCAGTTCGACAAGCTCCGGCAGTCCCCAGATTTAATCCGACCTATAAAAAATCAAAATACTTAATAATTGAAATACCTAACAACAAAAGTAATCTTACCTTAATCATTAAGAATTCTTTGTCATCTGCACTTGATAGAAAACGGTCGATTTCACCCTTTGTCAATATTTTCGATTTTTTCGCTTGATATCCGTCACCGGTTCTTTTCAAAAATGCGGTCAGCTTGGGGAATTTGCTTATATCTATGTTGTCGTAAATTATCCAGCATGACTTAACCATAGAATATTGCGCCCATAATGTGGAAGACTTGTAATTCTTTGCATTTTCACTGAAGTATGCCAACAAAACATTCTCGCTGTATACTTGAACATTTTTCTCGGCGCACCACTTTTTGAACCGATTGTAGGCTATATCGTATAAATATCTTGACTTCGTAGGCAGCAAATTGCTTATTGCAACATTTGCAGCCTCCACAATCTCTTCCAACTCACAATTATTCATTGTGCACTAAACAAACTTTAAACTAAACCAAACTAGCACCTTAATTTGACAATTCTTTTTGTTTGTTTATTTTATAGTTATGACAATAACTCAACGACTACTAAATAAATGCTCAAATCCGAATACAATAATTCTGGTGCTACTTACTTCATAATGACAAAATATGTGTTTTTAAGTTAATGAGACCGTGGAAAAAATAGTATATACCATTCGGGAAAGATGCTATTTTGTCCTCGGTGCATTGTAGCCCTCGGGCTTCAAATTGCACCTCTGCCAAAATAACGCATTTCTCTCCTTGGTGTCGTTTTGTGCGATTGTTAAAGGCAGATATATCTTAAAACAAGATAAAAGAAGAGTTATTACCATCTGATATTCGGGCAGAGGCGTGAGAGGCCTTCTTGAAGTTATTACCATCAAAATCTCGATTGACCGTTCCCCATAACAAATTCTTCATCAACTATCAACAGAGGAAGGAAATACTGCTAAACCTATAGGCCAAATCCAAAAATGTATAGTGGACACTGGCAGTCTTCTTCTGTAGCAGAGACAGGTTGAATCAGTGGCCAACAAGATTGCTATGTTAAAATGCATACTTAACAGCGTGGAGAATCAGACCATTGGAGTTAATATATCGGTATCCTGGTCGGACTAAAAAAAGAATTCCCGTTTTACTTCGTTAAAAATAATTATTATGTTAAAGTATCATTTTAAAAGTTCTACTTTATGTACGATTTTTAGTAGGTGAAAGGCAACTTTAACATTAGCTATAAAAAATTAATATTTTTAAACATCAACAAGAGTATTGCTCCAAAAAACTCAGTGATAAGATGTTTAGTGTACTTCTCTTACTATGCTAAAGGCTGCATTTGAAATGTGATGTGAAGATAGATCTGTAAGTAGAAAACCATCAGTTTACCGTCACTGACGTTTTTCCTAAAAAGCTGAATGAATTTAATTTTTATAGTCTTGATTATGGTGGATCGATGGCATTCCTGAAAAATGTTTCTACAGGGCATAAAGCAATGAACGCAAGCTTGATGGATAGACAACATTTGAGGCGTTTATAACAAGAGCTGCCGATGGAGAGTTTCTAATGATTAAGGTAGGTAAATCTTGGTCATATCAACAAAAAAAACTATTTAGACCGTATAGAGGTTATTCTGGAAATAGTTCGAAAAAATGAAATGGTAGAAACATTTTTCCATCCGAGCCTCTCTTAAAAAGTTATATCTTATTTTAGGTAGAGGTTACAATGTAGCTTTTTAAATTTTTTTCAGTCCTTTCCGGGACAGATATTTATCTAAAATTTTAAACCTATAATGTGAAACCATGAAGGACTAATATTGGAAACTGTTGACATATCTAGGTATATCTCACCAACACAACTACCTAATATACAACAAATATTAAGCCAAGCCCATAGAGATATACCCGTAGGTTTTCCCGCCACGCGTATAGTATACCTTAACAGTCAATAATTCATTACTACTTTCTACTCCAGTAGCGATAAATAAAACTTTTTCTACACCCGCAGCGTATTCATTACCGAGAAACCAGGCGCCTTGTAGTTATTATTTCTCGTCGGTTTTTCTTCTCAGCCTTACCCCGATTTAAAGTTTGGCATAAATTTTTACGTGGCGATCCCGGCTTTGTTTTTATTTATGGTAAACGCCGTGCCGCGCCGAAAACGAAAGAAGAATAGGTATAAAGCGGGGCGCGCGACGCTTCCTTTGTTCTGCCGGGGGTGCTTAAGAGAACTGTTATTTTAAGGACGCTGAGCGCCGTAAAAAATATAAACTGTTCCCCGGAAGCCCTAATCCGATACAAGGGGACTGGACATATATTTTTTGGAATCGGGGGCCTCTATTTAAAGTCGGTCGACTATTCTCTTTCACCTTGTTTGCTCTCAGTAGATTAGAGTTGTAAGAAATCTACAACTTGATCGACTAACGGGAAATTTTAAAATGTAGGTCTGTATTAATATTGTAGTTTTCTAGTTTTCAATGATAAAATACTGCAAAATAATAACAAAGTTTTTGTAAGCTTTTCTAAAATTGACAAATTTCGATATTGGTCAGAATCAGCTTCTTTTTATGCGTGAACTTCTTTTAATTTTTTATTTGAAGCATCTATCTGACCTGATTCTATTTGCTACTTCGTTTTTCTGTTCAATGGAATATTCGATATAACCCTCGGCAACTGAACTTGATCGTCAACCTCCATGTCGCTTTAAAAGTGTCATGTCCGTCTCAGAACCTGCCAACACTGTTGCAGAGCTGCGCCGGAAACAAGGGCCAGTGTATTCATTGGAGTTAAAGAGTGCAAGGAATTCCGCTATATTTTTAGCATACCTCCAATTGTATTGATTCCAACTGGCAGGGTACAGCATTTATTACTTCGATGCCAAGAAAAATTGAAAAATGTGTCGTATTGAGTGGACGAAGTTTTGCGTACTTACGAAATATATTTACAAAATCTATTGATCCCTCAGTAATCGTGCACATTCTTGGAACATGAGTTTTTGTGTTCGGAATTTCGACAGTAATAAATGACGCAATCTTTTTTATAGCATCTACTGTCAAAAATGTGATTTCGTCCCTCCTACATGCTCTAAATATTTCAACGATATCAGCTGTTCTTCAAATAAGTAAAAGTACCCCACTTCCAAAATCACCCTGTATACGATATAATTAAAACAGATATACTCAGAATGTCTTCTGTACTACAATCACTATTGAAATCCATTTACCAATTATATACAGGGTGAGTCAATCATAATGTCGTTAATTTTAACCACGTATTTGTAAGGCCTAATAAAGACAGAAAATCGAAAAAAAAGTTTTTACTCGACCTTTAAAAAAATAAACAAATCACCCTATAAAAATCAGTAACACGACGCTCCTGGTGCGCTACGAACTTTCTGAGGACGCACCCATACCACAATTGAATGCCGGATTAAACATTGTTGCCATCATGTTTACATACATAATATCGTCTAACACATCAACGTGTTATTCAAATTTACTCGCATTTCCCCCATTTCTTTCCCCCCAAATTTGTAGATCACGCCACACATTTGGAGGGGAGATAGAGAGAATAGTGAGAATATAAGCAGTAAGCAGCAGTTTGTTTATTTCGGTCTCGCGTATTCGTCGTAAATGCATAATTTTACAAATTCCAAATATGCGGAAATGGAGAATGTTTACGAAATACGACTGACCCTAATTTTATTAATAAAGTGCTATGGACGGATGAGTGCAGTTAACAGGCTAGTACCATACTACTTAAAAAACAATAAATTTCTAGGCTAGATGTACGTAACTACAAACTGAATAATTAATTGTACTTCCGAGTAATACTAAAAATTCATATTTATTTGTAAAATGTAGTGAAAACATAATATCAAAATTATTAAACTGTAATAACCTAACGTTCAGAAACATTTATTATCTACATTTGCTTTTATTAACAAATAAATCAATATTTAAGGAAAATTCATTCATGTATCTAGATTAAAAAATAGGGTTTACTCCTTGTCGTTAAATAACAGTACAAAAACTAGGTAACTAGGTTATTGACCTAATAATACGGTAGGTCAAGGTTCACTCTCAATAACTTAGATTAGCGGCGTGCCATTTCGGATAACACGATGGGTTTTTATTATTTAGTATTTAAACACGAAACACTGTTCAGCTTCTCTTAATAATTTACCCATTGGGTATAGGTTTTTTATGTAATGTACGTAAATAGTTTATTACTCGGTTTATTATTAGACACGTTGGAATTTTGTTGCAATCATAACAGCTACATTTGTTCAGAGAAAAATCCACACGCTACTTGTCGGTTTAGCTTTCAGAGGCGATTTGTTGTCAACGTATGGGCAGGAGTGTACGGGTATCGTTTGAATGGGCCAAGGCTGTGAGCGGTCAGTGACAGTCTGAAAAGGTTAAAATAATGATTTGAAAATATTTTTTCGGCGTAAATATGCGTTTAGATTTTTTTTTAATCGCGTATTCGCATTATACTCATTATTCCCTATCTCCTCTTAAAATTAATGACATTATGACTGACTCATCCTGTATAAAAAAATCTGTCACTTTGCTAAAGATAATAAGGAATACATGAAAACCGCGTTTGTTGATATTATTGCTAGGCATCCGTCACAACTGTCAATTCGGCTCCGACAAAAATTACTTTAATTTAGTTATGGAACAAATATATAAGTGTATATAAAGTTTTGTATAAATCTCAACATATACCTTAAGCGTGTAATACTCCTCCGCTTAAACCTTGGGTTACTATTTTTACGCTATGGGTCTTAAACGCCTATTTAATGCCCTTGATATATAAATAACTATTAAATAGTATTGTTCTTATAACGCTTTTTTAAAAAATGTTCCTTTTTCACAAGTAATATTACGAAATATTAATATTTCGTGCCATATCAACTGTGCTAACGGGCGAAGCGTTACTCCAAGTTATAGTTACAGCCTCACAGATAAGTTTTTCTCCGTCGCCTCGAGTGAAACTCCCCAGTCATTCTGCTAGGAATCTGATTAACATGTAATACAAACTTTGGAAACGTTAAGCAAGATGCAACACGGCCAAAGTTTCCCGGGCGCTATTTATACAATTTAGAGAATTCCTTTTCCCAACTTAACGATAGTGTTATACAATTAAGCCACATACTACGCGTCCAATTTCACCCTACGGGAAAGCGAATTCTACAGTTTAAATTATACAGGCGACTTTCTTTTCTTTGAGGAAGTATAACTTGGTGTACTTGGATAAGTAGGTCATGTTAAGAAAATAAAAATAGAGTGTCATACCTATGTTCGCTATACAAGTGAAAAACCGCCAATATTACGGTTGCACAGAGCACAGTGCTAGATGTGCTTGCTAAGCTTGTGTAGAAGGTTAACTATGACTAAGTACAAAAATTTTAACCACGTGCTCAGGGAGGCCTAAAAAATAATAAAAAATTTATTTCGGAATTCTAGCTCGATGTTTTAAAAATGGGGCAAAACCCTTTTTTCCTACGGAAAGAAAGTCGATCATTCATCGTCTAAGATGGCTACATATGTCAACTACCATGCGGTCGTTTCTCACAACGTTGCCTGTAACTCCACTGCATTGCTCTCAACTCTAGAAAATATGTCCACGTACGTTTAAAGAAAATTGTGGAAAACTACACATGTCCCAATATATCGCAACTATCCATTATTTAATAAATAAAACGTTTAAAACTGAAACTGTCACTAAAAACGGAAAACTAAAATTACAATGTCAACACAACGGTTCAATCTTCGGTCCGCCACCACCGAGAACCTAATATTATTCAGATAAATATTCTTATGGCAATCAATATAATCAATATTCTATTCTTTTGTGTACAATCGTGAGTTATCTTCATCCTAGTATTGTTTTGACACTTCCTCCGTGACACGGGGTTACACGTACATATCACTTGTCAGTCGATATCGATATAAACCTATACAGTGTTGTTGGTGCATTGTTTCTAATACTCTCCAAATGTCAAACAGCAGTAGTGGTCAGAAAAGTAATATTACAGAGCACTGCAAACGCCTCGGGAAATTTAAAATAATAATACTACAATATTATTATATGCAAACATGGTCGATAATTGTTAATATCGTTACTATTATTAGTATTATTATTATTTAATTCTATAATAAGTTAAAAAATGGAACGAGCTTTAGTGCACTTTGCGCTAATGACCTTCAGATGGCGCTAGCATCGAAAGATCCGTCAAATATCGCAAATATTTTGATATTACTTTTCAGTATTTACTTTTCGCGCATTCAAATTCGTGTAATCGCGGAAATTACGGATATGGTACTAATTTATGGAAAGTGCGACGAAAGTGGATATCGTGCAGCAGCAGAATATCAAAGACGTTTTCCAAATATGTAGACAGAATATGCCAAATCCTCGTACATTTATACGAATTGTACAACGTCCACGAATGTTGTTTTACACGTACTGGAGTTTTAAATACGTATGTACCTAACTTGAAAATAAATAAGAACCAATTTCATGCTTTTTTAAACTACAATAATAGATATACCTACAGAAAAAAAGTATTTGTTTATTTATGAAATGGTCGAGGGAAATCAAGATGTCCCCAGCAAGTACAACAATTTTTACAACGACAAGTTATAATGTAAACAAGTTAGAAAACAGAAAATAATTCAACTTTCTTGAAATCTCCAAATATCAGTCCTGAAAGTATCAGTAAGGTAGGTTTGACTCTTAGTGCTACCATATCGTGTTTCTCATTAAATAATCTAGTATTTTGTAAATAAAACTTTCTTTAAAAGCGCCGTAAATCGTTACACGTGGCAACGCGGTGCTCTGTCACTACCTTTGACAACTTTGACTTTGGCAGAATATACCTAACCTCGCAGCTGACAGGCGGCATAGTCGCCGAGAAATTAGGGGTAATAAGGTTTTGAAAATAATTTTTTTCGCTTTATAAATAAGTTTGGAATTTTTTTGACGGGTGATACCGTTAATTCTGAATTTTTCCTATCCCCTCTTAAAATATTTGTACTAAGTCATAGTTAACCCTGTATAAAAAATAACAACTGTTTTAAATGAATAAAGTCATAGAGAAGGCTCCGACACTTACAGAACAAGAAATAGACTTTACACGCTACTATTTTAGTAGAAGTAGAAAAATAATGTTTCTCTGTAGTAGAAAAAGGTCTCATTAAAATATTTTTCTTAGACACAAGCTTTTACCTATACTGTTGTCCTTGATAGATTTACCTGATGATATAGTTTTGGATAATATTAGCTGGAATAAATATAGTTATATAGAACTATTTTTTTATTTTTTTCAAAATACCAACGATATTGGTTTTCTGACAGCGAAGGCTTTAAAAACAAACAAAAGTTTGACATTTATCAGTATTAGAAGAGTGTTGAAAATAGAGATCTCTTACTAAATCTGCATTTTCATTTGTAACATTAAAATATTTTATTAGTTTGTGTTTGTCTTCATTTGAATAACGAACCATTTTTGATTTGTGTTAACACGCTTCTAATAATATTAAATGTAAAACATGTTTATTTTCAAAGCCTTCAAAAAAGCGAGGAAATGAGAAAGTTTTGGGTTCACCGTATCAATAAAAATATCATTTATATTCCGAACTGGAGAGAGATTTAACAAAATGTTATTTTGTACTTCCAAATGTCACAAAAAAAAAATTATCTTGAATCATCCTCACTCATCAAAACACAAGATTTCGCAGAACACTATCATTTGACGACTTGCAGTTTCTTTAAGGTAAGTAAATAGAGGTTGTTGATAAGCGAAGGTGTCCGATAGTTCAGTTACACACTCACAACTTAACTGGTCCAATATTTCTAACAGTTCGAAACCAATCCCTGACTTTTGTGGGAACAGAACTTACCTTGAACTAGCGCGGCCAATCATAGAAATTGCAGGCCACCGCATGACCTGCAGTGATGGTCGTTGCAGGTGACGGTTCATGTAGGTGATGCTCCATTAAATAACATGGGAACTTTCACGAGTAGGCTTTGCTGGTCCGTGCTGTGCAACTCAGTGCAGGCATAATGTGTGCGATCTTTTATTAATGCCTAATAAAATATACCTAGTTACATTCTATAGCAGTTTCATAATTAGATATAAATAGTTATCTATATTTTTTTCTTCCAATTACGCATTTACAAACTGCAGATAATCTTTATCGAACATAACGTTTTGATTTAATGCTAATAATTCGTTTTCATTCGACGGAAGCGATATATATACGTTCATAAAAGCGTGCAACGACTTTTCGCGTAGACGAGAATAAAATAAGACTGCGACTCTTAATGCTTTACTACCTTTAATAAATCCGAGATAGGGAGGCGAAAAATTTCGAATTTTACCCCGGTTATCACGAGCTATAAACACCAATTAGATAAATTGACAGTAACTCTCCTTCATGTTGATTTTTACAGTCTCCTATTGAATTTCCTTAACTCGCGATTATATCTCGCAAAGCCAATAATAGCCGCACGTAAATTTTTATTCGCCAGTTTAATGCGTCCGTTGTTAAAAGCTGAATTTAATAATCAATAAATACGAACACTGGATGCTTCTCTGATAGTCCGCGAGGATGTAGACGTAATAAATCCTTTAATATTTCTCTTATATATCGGGTTTGCAGCAGTTGATCAGAGCCAATTTTAACTTATAACAACGTGGCAGTACTCGTAAACTGTGCTTTACTGTATAACCGATACCTATAAGCTTCTAATAATCATAAATATTGTAACTGGGGCAATCCCGCTACGGAGAATGGGTCCACGCAAGTTTGTCGTACGTTATTCTCAAGCATCCGAGGCAGTAAATGTTTTCATATACCGAAACAGTGTGAACCTTTAAAATAAACAACAATTACCCCGCTATTATAATAGAATAAGGTCAATCGGAAAAAATATGAGCATATTTCTGTCATATAGGTACATGCGAGGGGAAAACCACTGACGTATTTTACTGTACAAGCTGTAGGTAACTAAAGGTATTTTTTGTATTTTTTGAGTACTTGTGCGTAGTTATGGGTATTTTTTCGGAATTTTTGGGTATTTTGTGTATTTTTGGGTACTATCAAGGTAATAATGGGTATTTAGTGGATATTACGAAGGTATTTATTGGGTATTTTTGGAGAAAATTAGTATTTTCCCGCCAATTCTTAAACACAATGGCGATGGTGCATGCGTTTTGATGATGGTGTTACCCCGTGGATACATAGATTTAGGCCACAGTCTAAGGCTAGCATAACATAAGTCAGTGTAAAGAGTAAACTCGTGAAAGACGTGTTTGTCGGCTGTTGAATGACGAATCAATGTGCATTTCTTAATGCTAGTTACGCAGTGCCTGAATAAGCCGTAACCCATTTTTCTCCTTTATTTTCCGACAGAATAATTTCATTTTTTAACTGTAGTTCTATTTAACAATTATCTATTACTTCCTCGCTTTAGAATTTTGATAATAAATTCAGAAATATAGCAAAAAAAATAATTTTCGATTTTTGTTTCCCTTATAAGCGGAAATTCGGCCACGAGCAAGTTATAGATATATTTTTTTAATGATTTTTCACTTTTGTCCCATTCCAATATATACAAAAATGACTGAGAAAAATGGGTCCAAATTTTCCAATAATTTCTTAAATTTACTGAAATTTACGTGAGACGTTTGGGTGGAACTTGCAATAAAGCTCCGCCTTTAACACGCCACAATTCATTCATAAAATTCAAAGATGTTCCTCCTATAATTTAACAGAGTGATAGACAGGATGATAATATAAAAATTGACAAGGAGAAAATAAAATTTTCAATTTCGAGGAAATTGAAGATTGAATTGAATTTTTGAAGATTTAACTTCGGAATGGTTATTAAACGTGCGAAAGACCGTTCTGTATACAAAGTGTTGAAAAATTTGTTACCGTTAAAAACTTAACTTAATAAACTTAAAAAGATAAGAGAGCTGAAAACTTGTTTTTGGTAAAAACGTCTAACATCTAAGGGTTCTTTAGAATAATAATTAACCAAAAAAATGTAGAGTGTTTAAAAGATTGGGGTCTTTCCAATTTCTAAAAAAACCCTAAAAATGAATGGAATAAAAAATTATTTTTATCAGATATTTAACAAGGGTGTATTAGAACACTAATTAATGAAAAAATACAGGGTGTTTAAAAAACTAAACAATCTTAACTGAAAATTAATGGATTTAAAAAAAATTGTAGATGAAACTTTTAAGAAAGGTCTACTACATCACTAATAACGAAAAAATACAGGGTATTTAAAAAAAACTGAACCTATCTCTTAAAACCCTCAAAATAATAAAATTTTAAATAAGCTTTTGATTAAACTTTTAACAAGGATCTATTACAACACTAATTCATGAAAAAAGTACAGGGTGTTTAAAAAACTAAACAATATCTAAATCCTGAAACTTTTAACAAGAGTCTATTAGATCAATAATTAACGAAAAAATACAGGGTATTTAAAAAAAACTGAACCAATCTCCTAAAACCCTCAAAATACTAAAATTTCAAATAACATTTTGATTAAACTTTTAAAAAGGGTAGGTTTTAAAAAGGATATTGCAGATGTTGTAAGAAAATATATATTTTATGGCCTGCTTGATCTAATCGGCACTGGCGTATATAATTTGATGATAAGATATGACATAAATAAAATAAAAAATAATATAAATGCCTCAAAGACTCCTTAAAAAGTAAATAAAAATTATGTCCAATATGTATCTTATTATATGTAACTATATACTTACATTTCCAAAGAACCAACATTATTTAGTTATTTTGTATATTAAATATTAGAATGTATTTATTGATTTATTTGAGTAAGGATTAGACCTTAGTTTATATAACAATTCTCTGTTTTATGTTTAATACTTATATAAATGTCATGTCAGTCAATAAACTCTTCCTCACAAAAAAATTACTTATTGTTAATGAAATTACTGATAGTTCTATATTATTTACGTATATTGGAATAATTTCTAAGAAATTATTATGAGAGAGTATTGAAAAATTGAAGGTATAGTAAGCAAAATCGTTAGTGTAATTTATTTTTTGTTTATTAGATATCTGGGTATTTAAGGGTATTTTTGGGTACTTAACGATATTTTTAGGTACTTGAATACTAGGATATTATTGGGTAATACTCATAGGTATTCTTTGAGCATTTGTGATTTTTGGGTATTTTTTAGGTATTTACTTATTTGCTGAGGTATTTTTTTTTGGGTATTTATGGGTAATATTTTTAAAAATGGGTATTTCGTTGTACAAATTTCAAGCAGTGGTTTACCCCTCGGGTACATGCTTCGCTTACATATTAAATGGGAACGATGTTTCCAAATACGTATAGAAGAAATAATGTATTATTTTAATGGAAATGGCGTTTGTCGTAGACTATTTCGTGGCAAAATAAGTGTAAAAACGATATTTGAAATATCTGTTTGGCCACGCCCCCAGAAATCGTCACCGCCACAGCGTAGACCTATGACGTCACACGACGTTCTCACGTGTATACCTAATACAGCATTGTGCTTTCTATCTGTGTTCCATTTTTTATTTTTTGACAACGAAATACATACGTTTACAGTGTCAATTTATCATTTGCGATATTCTTAAGTGTTATTGTGTTAAATAGACATTGGTATTGCATAAAGTTGAAAAATAGGCTCGTAAAAAGCGCACAGAAATTGCATCTCACCGGGCAAATGGAAGAAGTATCGCATTATGCCATTATGTGTGAATACAGTATACAGCGCCTAATATATTTCCCCGTGCCAAAAAATGAAAGGAAAAATGTGGTATAGGGCGATGAAGTGCAACGAAATGGAGCATTGCAACATTGTTTGTTTGTGAACACCATTTCAATGTAAGTTTAATTGGAAATACATAAGTAGGAAGGTTTAAGTTCAACGAAAAAAATAAAATGTAAAGAATCAATGAATCAATAGAAATGGTTAAAACATGTTACTACGTGCTTTTCCAGGTTTTCTGTGGTGAAACGGCACTTCATATTAACTTGTGTAGGAAAATTAACTGTTCAACGTCTACTATTAACAATGGACAGTATGAGAAATTGTCGAGGCATGAACTATACAGGCTGATTCATTAAGAATAGGCAATCTCTGAACTGGAGATACTACACACCAAAATATGGCGATTGAGCCAAATATGCCTTATCCGAATGTTGCTGGTTTAAAAAATACAGGGTGTTCAATGCTAGAATTTTATTTTGAAATATCTCAATAACTTTGAAACCTGTCGAAGTATTAAAAAAAAATTGGAACAATTATGTTTTTTTGGCACGGCAAATAAGAATTTTCAACTAATTTTGACGTCACTAGTAGAGGGCGCCACTTATGGCACAGCATGTTTCTTTTAAATGGCAGAACTTTTTTTCTATTTAGTGTATCCATCTGTCTATTGAAACAATCGATTCTCCTACTTGTTGTATCGAAAAAAGTTATACCTTGTTGAATCCAATTAAAATAAATATTTAAAATCTAATAAAATATACAAGAGTACGCCTGAGGCTAAGCTAGGCCAGGCTCGGTACTCTCTCACACACACATTCACTCTAAGACATTCACACCCCTCTGCACCCTCCGGTCATTGTCGACCACTTCTTCTACACCCTACGCTCTTTTACCAACACTTCTTCGACGACTCCCCTCTGGTCATTGACCGCCACTTCACAAGAACTCCACCACCAACACTGCCGTGGAGACTCGGATGGACAGGTTACCAAAGTGGTCCATAATCCCTACAGCTATACTACTCCGTTCAAAACGGACAAGAAACAGAAACATTTGGGTTAGTTCGTAGAAAATGCGTAAAACGAGCCCAAAATTTTGTTGTAACATCAGGTATTTTAATTAAAACCACAAATTAATTGTATTAATAATTAATAACAATAGCGCCAAAAACAGTTGAATTTGCTGTATCAGTTGCTGATGGCATGCTTTGCCGCCTTATCAGGTTTTACAGTAGACCAGTTTCCAGCGCCGTGCAGAAGTGTACTTTTAAATCATTTTCGAAGGGCCCTTTTTTCCAAATTTTATTTATAAGAATCCCTCGTGCATTCAAAAATTTTTTTAGATAAGTTTTTAATCACCCTGTATATTTTTAGAGTTCTCGAAGTTTCTGCGGACTGGAGAACATGTCGAAACGTCAAAATGAAGGTATTACAAAAATTGTGAATTTTAACGCAATCGCGAATACAATTAACTAAATAACTAATAACTAATAAGGTAGGTGAGCTTCAGTAACAATATCAAACCATGACTTAAAAATATCCTTTCTTCTCCTCAGCATGGACCAAATTTCAGCAAAATGGCATTGCCGCATCCTGTGGTCCGGCGTAAAGGACGTAACGAGCCACGTACGGGAATAACAGAATTGGGATTGTTGTTCTCGTGAGGGGTCCCAGGACAAATAAAAGATTTCTATATATTTTATGGACAATTTACGAAAAAGCAATATAATAAATCAAAGGATCTCGACTGTATAACGTAAAAAGTCAGAGGACGAAGGATAAATAAGAATAGCGCCCTCAATTCAATTTAAGTCACCGTCGTCTCTATTTCTCTCTATTGGATTTTTAACAAAGTTACCCCAATTTCATCGAAAAGACATTTTATGTCGGCAACCGACGGTATTCCATTAGTAATAAATATCGAAATATATTAAAACGAACTTCCAGACCGCCGCTCCATATTCACGAAATTAACGGCCAAAAAGAAGGTTCTGGATACTGCGACACGCAACATAAACATATGTGCATAGAAAATATATCATTTTATTATTCAGAAATCTGAAAAACGGAAGGAGATACTTCCTTAGCCAATTTCATGAAGAGTTTTTAGTTAAAAAAAAGTATTAAGTTAAGCACTAAATGAATATTTAGTATTAAAAATTCAAGAGGCCAGTGGCGTACACATTTTCTCATAAACATATAATGAATACTCATACTGAATATAGTTATTTGCTTAACTAGGTAGTATAGAAGAGGATTGAATGCCGCGTCTGGTATAATAGACGAGGTGCAGCCGAGTCTATAAACGCAGCCAAGGCGTTAAATCTACTTCACTTAATTTTATCATAAATTCTAACAAATCTATTTATTTTATATTATTAAAATTGTATGATACTTCTTTAGTGGACAATATTAACTTCATCAGGTCGTCTGTGTAGGTCCATTCAGTGCAGGAATTAGGGAAACCCGGAAACGCTTATTAATTAGGGTGGTAGTCAAATGTCGACCGGTATTAATTTCTCACATTGACCCAAGCTAACATTCTTCACTCTACCATACACGCAGAGAGGGTGCTAATCCTCTCTATGACTATAGCTGATATATGGTTTAACGGCTGCAGGGATCGAAACCACACGGTTCTAGCCACATCAGTTCAAGTACTGACTTAAACCGCAAGACCACTGGCCGACCCAATTTAAATCTATATATTTATTATGTCAGATGGACGCATTCACAGAAATTATTGATTCAGCATGAGGTGATGATAACAATAACTAAACTTAAAAAAAGAGTCAAACGCCCTCATACTACAGTCATATATTACAAACTATTCAATATGATCTCTTATTTCAAAATGCATATCCAATCTTCGCCTGACTTCTTTGTGGGATGCGTTTATTAACATTTCGCCGTTTAACTCATTACAAACGGTTGTGATGTTTTCTTTCAAATAATTAATATTTCGCGAAGGTGTATTGTAAACCTTATTTTATAAAACCCACCATAAAAAAATCGAGAGGCTACTGAAGGTCCATTAATCCGAATCCATTCTTCTGGGAAAGTGAAAGTGATGTAGGGATTTTCAATGGACCAGTAGTGTTCGTTGTGCCTGTTTGGCAAACCATTACTGACAAACCGACTTTCGTCCGTCCAAAGAACATGCCGAAAAAGGTTCTGATCAACAGTTTCTACATTTACTAAAATTTGAGCTATAAAATTAAGTCTGTTTTCAACGTGATACTCAAGCAAATACTCCAAATTGGTTGATTTAGTCAAATTCAATTTCTGGCTAGCCTGCCTTATAGAATTTCGTAATTTTGTTCGAAATACTGTAACAGTCTAGCTGTATTAACATTGTTTCGTACCCTTAGCTCAATTATTTTCTTTCTCGATATAACTCTACAGCTCTGCTTAATTTTTTTTGTGACTAATTGTAACTTAATGGGAAATAATACAGAAAAAAATCCTCTAATAAAAGTTTATTAGAACAAAGAGAGCTTTTAACGGGAAAATAATTTGGGTATCACAGGTGGACCAAATTTTATTAAAAATTTTTGTATTGTCGCAGTAGGCCCATATTATCGAGTTTGAAATACCCTATACAATAATTTCTTACGCCACGCCAATGCTCCACTCTCGCTACACGCATCCACGACTGATAATAAAGCATACATGACAGCTTTTTACAACAATCATCCAATTTATCAGCCTAAACAATGCCCGCCGCCCACCTAGCGTGGGGTGGGTGTCTGAGCTTGGCGGTGGCTTCACGGTTAGGTACGGTTAAGCTCGCGGGACATTAAAAACCAGATGGCTTTAATACGCCACCCACGGAAAGGATTGTAACCTTTTGTATCCATTATGTCCGAAGTGTCTTCGTCGAGAAAATAAGAACGAGCTTCTTGTAACGTCACCTCAGGGACGTATTAATATTTTTTTTACAAATCTGAACAAATGCATGATTTTCTCTTGGTTGTAACCTAAAGATGTATTTCACTCTTCAGCTATCGACAATTTAATCATATAAATTAATTCACTCGCGTAACATAACGCTCGTTGATCGTCCAGAACTGTTCTTCTCATATCTGACTGAATAGGGACCTTGAACTGTTTAAACCACTCATGTCACCTTGACCAACTCAAATTTTTTTCCAAATTCCAACAGCTAATTACTTGTAAGATTATGTTATACAGTGACAATGTGATGTGATGTGATGACTTGTGTGTAAAAAATCTAAACTATTGAAGTCGAGGGACCTTGGTGGCCATTTCTGAGGCCCACCGCGCCAATCCAAGGATTTGAAAAAATTGTTTATAAATAATTGCGTACTGTTATACTGAAATGTGCTGGTGCACCATCGAGCATGTACCATATTTGATTTCTTATTCCTAGAGGAACATCATCAAGCAACAAAGGCAACTGTTGTTGAAGGATATTCATTTAAGATTATCCGTCAAGTCGTCTCGACAGGAAGAATGGTCGAATAAAGTAATCACCAATGATACCTGCCTATACGTTAACCGAAAATTGTTGTTGGAAATGGGTGTCAGTTATAGCATGAGGATTTTGAATAAAATTTCTTGAAAAATTAGCTTCGTCAGTGAACAGAATATGCGATCAAAATTGTGGATTTTGGGCAACATTATGAAGATACCACTGACAGAAGGTCACACTCTTTGGAAAATCTGTGGGAAATAACGCCTGCAGTCTTAAAATATGATAAGGATATAACTAATAATTCACTAAAATTCTCCAAACAATTTGATGGCAAATTTCTAGCGATCTTCCTCGTATTCGTTTCAGGGTGTTCTTCGATAATGTTGTAGTACGCCTAACTTTAAGTAACGAACGCTCCCTGTAAGAGTAGGACGAAAAAGGACGAAGAGGGGACAGAGAAGATGGCGGCTGACGGTGGACAGTAGAGGCTACTGTCTGTAAAAATTATGATCACAATTTGACTAGTTAGCATTTAGGTATTCAGTGTATTATATCCTAAAAAAAGTGTGGCGATTGCCATAAGTTGTGTTTATTGTGCCTCAAGTAATAAAACTTATAATTAGAAATCCAAGTCTATCCCATTACTACAAGTTCCCATGAACCTTGGATTCCTTCAATTAAAAAGTTGTACATTTGGCGCCCAACGTGGGGCTCGAACCCACGACCCTGAGATTAAGAGTCTCATGCTCTACCGACTGAACTAGCCGGGCTAGCAGCATCTGACTGCGTAGAGGAAGCTAAGGAGCTACGCTACAGTGTAGTGCTATATAGTGCGTTAGTGTTTGATAAGGCCGATAGTGAGTGGTTAAAAAGTAATATTAATTAAATTAGAATTTTGTTACTTATTTTGACATTACCATCAAAAACTGGCAACCAGAAATACATCAGATCGTTAAAAGGGTTGCATATCCCTAGAAGCTAAGAAGTTTGTAACTACTGATAAGCAAATTATTGTTAACATTAGCTTTGATGTAAAATTAAGTTGTTAGTTAAATTAGTAGATGAGTCAGGTTGTATTAAGGGTCGGCAAAATATTGTCAATTTAAAAAAATATAAGGAGATGCCTACCAACTTGTAACATTTCCTAACGACTCTGCTTTGTCGTCGTAATTATATGGATATTTAATTTCCATTAAGTACTTTGTAATAATTCCAATTAAATAGGGGGGTAATGTAGTACGCCTAGCTTGCTCTGCATTACCGTCGGCTAGGCCATACACGTAATGCATTCATGCCATTCTTAATGATTTACCTAGTAGATACTATTTGTAACTCACTATTTATATAATGAAATGTAAATGGTTTATTATTTGATCCTTTGGAGTTTTGTAACTTCAATATTAAATATTTTTTAAACTGTAACTTAATATGTTAGTCGTATACTTTTAATCAAAATTTATAACATTCATTACATAGTTTAACATTACAGTAAGTAGGTATTAGGAAAATATTTAAATTTGGCAACGTTGCGTCAAGCCAACATCGAGTTGAATTGGGAGCTCAGTTTGTATCCTCAGGATATATGAGACATCCACCAAAGTAAAATTGGTCCAGAAAACAAAAAAATATATCTACACGCCTTCTCTTGATTTAAAACACGAATGCCCAATGAAAATATTGGAAGGATATTGCACGAAACTTGTCTAATTTCACAAAACGCTCCAGATTCAATTCCGTGTCCGAATTAAACTTTAAAAGCAAACAGTGCCCTCTGCCCTAATCCGGAAAGCTCCTTAGGGGCCGTAGTAAAAACTGGACGCCGTCCTAGGCCTTTTTCTTGCTTGTGAATTCGCCTATGGCGGCGAGAGAGGCCTTCCGAAGTCATGGTTCGTTGGTCAAACCCGAGTTTAACGCGGGCAGGTTGTTAGCTCTCCCCAATAAGCCATGGATACTCGGCTAAAGCAGACGGACGAAAACTATCTGTCTGAAAGTCGACGAATAATCCGAAACAGGCCTCCATCTCACACGAAATCGTCAACAGAATACGCTATAGCGGAAATGTCCACTACAACAAATTTTTGTAACAACAAATGAAATTATGATTAATCTGACATTGTTAAAATAGACATATTATATTTAGAGGTAGTGCAGTGCGGAGTTTAACAGGACCGTAGTCAGTTTACGAATGAACATAATATATCCACAAAAAATATGTTGCAACATAGAATATTACCAAATATTAGGGTTAAGTCGGGGATGAAATACCTATTTAAATTAAGATACACTGACAACACTTACTAGACAAACTTTAGTGTTCAGATAAGGTTTCCGCGGTATATTGGATGTTTTTAAAAATATATTGCGTAATAAGTGTTGTACTATACTTTACCTACGCCCTACTTATTCACACAAAATCAGTTAGTTTTAGTTCTCCATCTGAACTGGTAACACTATCAATAATTGAATAATTTAAGAACTTGATAACATCAACAAGAAGGTATATATTGTAATAATTCTATAGTAGTATATAAACGACAGAATATAATTATTTAAATTTACAAATTGTTATTATATTATTTATTCTTATTATAATAATAATTTATACTTACAGAACAATTATTGAAGACAAAGAAGACAAAAGGTATATCGGTTGAATTGCTTGTTGAAGCATAAGTAAGATTTACATTATTAGTAGGTAGCCTCAATGAAATTTTCATTAATAACATTAGTACTATTACTAGTACTTGCTATTGCAGATGATATTTTATACGAATTATTTGATTATTTAGGGAATTGTCCACATACCCTTCAGCTACGGCAGATGACTGCCTTCCGCCGTGTCTTAAATATAATAAGGCACCAAAAATAGTCGCGAACAAGCGTCGAAAACAATGTCCTTTATAAGTCGCTGCTTCTGGTAGTTCCAGATATATGGCTATTTGTTTCGGAATCTTTCCTAACTTGTTAATAGCAACACACTGTTTAGTACATTTTCCGTTTACATAGTTTTGAAAAAAAGGTAAATTTGGAGCGGTATTTACTGCAGAGCGAAAGTTTATATGTTTTTTAATCTTGGGGTAAAAATATTCGGATATCACAAAAGAACGTTGCCGTTTAGTTTTTGAACCGGGAATATTAATAATTATATTCTTCCCTGTGTCTTGAATATCTGACGGTTTTATATTACGTTTTATAACTCTTGTTTCCTGCACGCACCGCTTATACCAATTATAAGAGCAACCTAAAAGACGATTTCAAATAAATTTCATTTCATAAACAAATATTTATCATCTGGTGTGGTTTCTAGAAAATTGTTTATATTTTTGCTTGTCAAAATCTTGGATAAATTTGTTCCGATATTCAGATTTCGCCGGTAATACTTAGGCGATTGTTAGGAAAATTGTACGATTTGTTTACCAAGCTGCGCGATTTTTTTACCGTACGTAATAGGAATGTTACATTGATCGCAGACGGTGTGTTTTTATTTCAGTAGTGGTCGTAGGTAATAGTACATTATACTATAAGGGAGAGAATTTTGGCAAAGGTGCAATTTGAAGCCCGAGGGCTACAATGCACCGAGGACAAAATAGCATCTCTCCCGAATGGTATATACTATTTTTTCCACAGTCTCATTAACTTAAAAACACATATTTTGTCATTATGAAGTAAGTAGCACCAGAATTATTGTATTCGGATTTGAGCATTTATTTAGTAGTCGTTGAGTTATTGTCATAACTACAAAATAAACAAACAAAAAGAATTGTCAAATTAAGGTGCTAGTTTGGTTTAGTTTAAAGTTTGTTTAGTGCACAATAAATAATTGTGAGTTGGAAGAGATTGTGGAGGCTGCAAATATTGCAATAAGCAATTTGCTGCCTACGAAGTCAAGATCTTTATACGATATAGCCAACAATCGGTTCAAAAAGTGGTGCGCCGAGAAAAAAAGTATACAGCGAGAATGTTTTATTGGCATACTTTAGTGAAAATGCAAAGAATTACAAGTCTTCCACATTATGGGTGCAATATTCTATGGTTAAGTCATGCTTGATAATTTACGACAACATAGATATAAGCAAATTCCCCAAGCTGATCGCATTTTTGAAAAGAACCGGTGACGAATATCAAGCGAAAAAATCGAAAATATTGACAAAGGGTGAGATCGACCGAAGTGCAGATAACAAAGAATTCTTAATGATTAAGGTAAGATTACTTTTGTTGTTAGGTATTTCAATTATTAAGTATTTTGATTTTTTATAGGTTGGATTAATTCTGGAGATTGCCGGAGCTTGTCGAACTGATGAACTAGTCAATTTAACTGTAGATGATATTGAGGATGTAGGCTCTTCCTTGATTGTAAAAATTTCAAACACTAAGACAAAGATTCCACGAACCTTTCTGGTTACCGATGTGGGAAATATGCTTGAATTGTTTCGAAAATACCTGTTCCTTCGTCCTCCCCACGTCAAGCATAAGCGCCTTTTTTTGTACTACAAAGCAGGAAAATGTAGTTCGCAGCCAGTTGGCAAGAATACCATGGGAAAAATTCCGAGTGTAGTAGCTTATTTAAAATTACCTGATGCTGCATGTTATACTGATCACTGCTTACGAAGATCTTCAGCGACATTACTGGCAGATGCTGATGTGGATATCACGACAATAAAGCGTCATGCACTTAATATTAATTTGTATTGGGAAAATGACCGTTTATCGTCTACTATGGACAACAGACAGCATGAGAAATTTTTGAGGCATTAACTATATATTAATATATTTGCTGGTAACCCCTGATATATACCAGTTCAAACTTTACATATGTTTTCCAAAATAGTGTATCTTGTTTTTTTTCAACACACTCTGCATTGTTTCTTTTATCGAATTATTCAATAACAATAATTTACAGCAGACGTAAAACAGAAAGGTACGTATCGCTGCGACAACGACTATTACAGCGTTCAGTTCGAAATGCGAGTCTTGACTCAGCGCTGACATTATCTCTAATTGTAATACGGTGCGAGCCACCAAAAACTTGCCACATATAGGTTCTCGAAAAATGTATGTTCATAAATTATTATCTAATATAGTCATTTTGGTAAAAAAAGAGAAAAAGTAGCAAACAGGCAGAAAAACGTGTGAGTAAAACATCTATACTCAATTTTCACAAATCTAGAGGGTTACTTAGAGTAAGTGTATTAAATTTTAAATGGTTTTATAAGAGTTTTACCATTATTTACCTCATTAATAGTGTTTCGCTCTCTATGTACAAAGATACGACAGTGAATATGGTATAAGCTCAATTAAACTGAAGTCTAATGTGTTCTCTATCTCTGCCTATTGCAATAGGATTTTTTTGTATGTATAAACCGTGGGTACACGTTAATACTTGATTTAACCAACGTTAGAAACGCCAATAGAACAGATGTAAGCAAATGGTACTAGGTACTGGAAAAAAAATTAATACAGCCGTAAAGTTTTGATATACAAGAACAATTAGATAGGGATCAAAATGCCGATTATAACGTAAGTGATGTGTTTTCGTTCTATTTTGTCTTGTTTTAAATTTTATTCCATCCCAATAATTATTTTTTGATATTGGAACCATTGGGAATCAATTAGCATAAAAGTTTGTCTGAACCACAACAATCAAGTCATGAACGGTCGAACAAATTTAGTTCTCCCCAAATAAAACAAAAATGGACAAATTAAAGTTCCAACTTTTGCAATTAAAAATATCATTTGATTTAAAGCCGTAATTAAAATCATACAAAAACCGGCCCGATTACCTTTTCAAAGGACTTTAAAGGATTGACACTCAAATTAGCGGTGTGACAAATTTCAAGCGGCATTCCGACTGAGGATTTCAAAGAGATCACTGAAGGGGGGGGGGGTGTAGAAAACGCGTGTGTCCCTCAATGCATGATCCTTCCGAACTGTACTGGAAACAAACGTCTCATTTATTGATTAATGCTCGAAGGATAAAGCGTAATTTCGTTCTGAACGGATTTTCGACGCAATACGTTCGTTAGACCCAATAACTGACTCCTGCTACACTCCCAATAAGCCAGAATTGCTTTTTTTTGTTTCCTTTAAGCAAGATGAGGGGGAAACGGTTCTATTTTGGTCCTAGTGTAACACATTTATTTGGAAATTTGCTTTAGAATTGACGTTTTATGGACGAAATATCTCAGTTTTAGTAAGACAATTATGTATTCTAAATGACTTATCAGCTTGTAGTGTTATACACTTTGTCTGTGAAATTCTTTCTTTAGCATATTTGATACCAAAGGGCATACTCAAGACTTCCTTAACAGAAGTTATAGGAAAATATGTTCAGTTTGATACAATATTATTGATACCTAATAAAAATGTATATAAAAATACCAATTTTTAAAATAATACCAACCATTTTAATAGTAAACCAACTACACATTTAATATTTAAAATAAAAGCAAGTTTCAAATTTGTAGTAAGATATTTATATGGATGTTGGGGGTTAACAAAGTTCTATTCGGCCTCCCCTCATTTTTCATTTCGACAATTGAATAAAGTAGTACAAGTTGTTGTGTGTATGTATACTGTTTAAAGATATTACTGAATTAAAATATCAAAAGGAGGATGAAATAAGGAGAAATTACTTAAAACGTGGGTTCAGAACAATCCGGGAGATTATAATGACATGCGTATTCAAAGAAATCAATTGTTTTGTAAAGTTTGTGAACGAATGACATATCCTTCTACTAAGTAAAATGAAGATTTGACATTTGAACAGCCATTTCTCGTCCAGTGGAAAGCTATTTCTTTCGCTAAGAATTTGCAGAAGCGTTTCTTGTTAACAAGTACTATTATTTAAATTAGAGAATCATAAGCTACGTACGTTTAAAAATAAAAAAATGTGAACTGAAAAAATCCTCATAAAATTATATTAAGATCGCTGTAAAATGATCAAATTAGTGATATTTTAGGTATCAAAATCTCGAAAAATAATCACGTAGCACAAAAGTAATATCAAAAATAAAATTATTCATGTTTGTTTATTCATTGTTAGTTTAAATTTTCCTCAAATAAAATAACCACTTATTAAAAACGTTTGTAAGACACACATTATTTAACATCTCCATCTTTCTTAACTCCACATTTTAATAATTATTTTTTCATATTATAAACAAGAGTGAACAATCTTAAGTAAATTGTAATCTTAAGTAAATTTAAAAACTACAGGGTGAGTCAGTCATAATGTCATTAATTTTAACAACGTATTCGGGAGGCCTAACATCGTTGCCACATCATGTTTACATCTAACACTTCAGCGTGTTATTCAAATTTACCCCTATTTAGCACTCTATGCATTTCCCGCATTTCTTCCCCCCCAAATTTGTAGATCACGCCACATATTTGGAGGGGGGATGGAGAGAGGGGTCTCGCGTATTCGTCGTGAATTCAAAATGAATAATTTTACAATTCCGAATATGCAGAAATGGTAGTGTTATACGCGTAATGTTTACGAAATGGGAATGCCGCTGTTACGGAATATCGGAGATGTCTACCTAACAGACATTTTCCAGGTGAGCGAACTTTGTGTAAGTGCCTTCGCAATACGGGTTCTGCGAAACTGCGTTGGGTGATAGAGACTGTTTTAAATTTAGTTGAGAGCAGCCTACTTTTTCTACAAGAACCAAAGCAAGGTCTGCAGGATATTACGAGAAAACTCACTGAACTTCCATTATTTTTAGAAAGTTCAAGCTTTAGAACCTGCTGATTTCCCCAGTCGTCTTGAAATTTGCAATTGGCATCAAAATCAAATTGCGGCTCCATAATTTTGTTAATAAAGAGCTATGGATGGATGAGTGCAGTTTTACGCGAACTGGCATTTCAAACAACCATACTACTTAAAAAACAATAAATTTCTAGGCTAGATGTACGTAACTATAAACTGAATAATTAATTGTACTTACGAGTAATACTAAAAATACATATTTATTTGTAAAACGTGGTAAAAACGTAATATCAAAATTATTAAACTGTAATAACCGAAACATTTATTTATTATCTAAATTTGTTTTTATTAACAAATAAATCAATATTTAAGGAAAGTTCATTCATGTATCTAGATTAAAAAAAATAGTTTTACTCCTTGTCGTTAAATAACAGTACAAAAACTAGGTAACTAGGTTATTGACCTAATAATACGGTAGGTCAAGATTCACTCTCGATAACTTTTATGAGCATGCCACATTTGCTCAGAGGAAAATCTACACGATTTGTCGGTTTAGTTTTCAGAGGCGATTTGTTGTCAACGTATGGGCAGGAGTGTACGGGTATCGTTTGATTGGATCATATTTTCTATCGGAAAACCTGATTGGATCTCGTTACTTGCAATTTTTAATAGAACTATTTGAATATTTTTATTTGATTTCATTGGATATTTTTTTTTAAATTATTATTGGCTGTTGAACTGAGCAAGAAAAAATGATATTCTAAAATAGTCACTACAACCGTTTATTTGTGATGTCTAAAACCTAGGTAGGTAGGTACGAGAAAAATATTTCAACTTGGCAACATTGCATCAGGTCGACATCGAGTTGAACTGTGAGCTGTAAACGACCAAGGCTGTGAGCGGTCAGTGACAGTCTGAAAAGGGGGTTTAAATAATGATTTGAAAATAATTTTTTTTCGGCGTAAATATGCATTTAGATTTTTTAAAATCGCGTATTCGCATTATACTCATTATTCCACATCTCCTCTTAATATTAATGACATTATGACTGACTCACCCTGTATATCTCTTGACTGTGCCAATTATAAAAGTTTTCTCTAAAGTGTAGAAGAGTTTACAGGCTAGCAAGTCATTCAGAATTGGAAACAAATATTATTTTTATCTGTTTATTATATATTTGTTATATGTTTATTATATTTGCTACCACTTTTCGACGGAATTCGTGATTCTAATGTGTCTTGCTCCAAAAGTTAAAAAAAGTTCTTCAATTTCATTAAATCTAAATGATGTGTTTTATGCCAATAGTAATCCACAGCTTTAAGTCAAGGATACCTAGATCAGATTTATAATAATGTAGTCAATCAATATACAAAGATATCGATATGCCATTTCCTGCCCTTCATTACGAGTGAAATTTGGAACATATGTTTATCTTAAGTTGACGCATTTCTATGTAACATTCGTTCCTTATGGGACGTGTTTAATAAATAATTAACAACATTAGCAGTAAAATAAAACCTCGTTAAGCTCTCTTACCAATAAGTTTTTTGCTAGACATACAGATTTTTTTTTATAAATTGAAAATATTAATTTTTACTATTTATATGTTGGAGAATGGAGGTAATATAAACTGCATGAAATTATGAAAATGTGCGAGTAAGGTACCTTGATACTTATCAACATTCTCTTATGGCGCTGCATTTCCTACCTTACCTGTAGCGGTTGACGTCAGGAAGAGAATAAAGATATTGTAATCTCTTCATCGCAAAATACGTGCCGAATTTTTTAAGTGGCTTGCATACATCCAACATGGCAGACGTGGCTTACCTGAAACAAAGAAAGGCAATTAGTTTATGAAGACGTTTTAACAAAAGAGTAAATGGTTCAAATAAGGGTTTTGCCATCGAAATTAAGTTATATCAATGTTTCCAAAATTGGTAATGTATACACTGAGAAAACAACTGAGTTTCAATCATTTTTATTAAATTAATTGAGTTAATCACGTATGTAGTATAACAAAATTTAAGATTAGATCTATTAAGAATATAGTAGTTAATTTAGTTTGTTTTCAAATTATACAAGGCGCTTGTTAAATGTAGGAGCCGATGGCAAAACAGAAGTAGAAAAATAAACAAATGCTGAAAATAAATCGATTTAACGAACATACCTATATAGCAAATCGCATAATAAAAAAGATATAGGGTGTCAAAGTTAAAATTTTATTTTCGATATTTGTAGATAACTTCTTAAAAAATCCGGATTTTTGCGGGCAAGAAATTCAAATTTGTTTCTAATGATGACGTCACTACTATAGGGCGCCACTTATGGCACATCATGTTTCTTTTAAATGGCAGAACTTTTTTATTGCTTACCCAACTAACATTTAAGCATAATAGACTACTGCACAAGAAAAATGAACCTAAATTGATCGAGATTTACTACATTTCGCCATAAAAATAGTCTTCAATGTTACAAATCTTATAATACCAAAATTTTAGTCAGAAATTTGTTAACTAAGAGTAATATAATGACTTCCAAGTAAAACAAAATATATGTCAATTTATACAGTTCGAAATTACATATTGTTTACCTTTTCTGTGTTTTCAAATGCTAACATTCCAATAACGTGTAAGAAGAAGTTATAATTTACTTAATTTCGCCTTGAAATCTGTCTTCAATATCCAGGGATTTTTTAAATAATTATAATAGGTAAATATTTGCATATTTATTACAAAATTGTAAAACTTATTTAGTCTTCAACTATAGTGGTTAAGAATAAGGTAATAACTTGTTATTTTTGCCATATTAAATCCTTCAATTTAATGAGTTCTATTTTTATTACAATATTAAATATATTCAACTTTGTTGATAACTTCTAAGAAATATTTGATCATTTCAATTAACCTAAAAGAAATATTGTTCTATATTATGGTACAAATTTACTTATTAATAATACTTCGACGTAAATGTTTCTTAAAAGTATCTTTTAGGGAGCAAGCTTCTTGTTATATGTATTCAGATAGATATTTTCATGCAATATGGTGTTGAAGTTGTTTTATGTTTTGATGATCTGCAATAAAAACCTACTTGTGTCGTACGAGTAAATCAAAAGATAAGGCCTAACAGACGGCTTACCACACAATATTTCAGAGTTGTAAAAAATAATTATTGGGTTCATATTTTCCTACCAAAATCGATAAACACATCATAAGTATTCCATATGATAACACTGTTATCGTCTCAAATGAATTCATTCATGTGAATTGAAATTTGAATTGAATTCCGTTCGATAATATTTATTTTGTTTTTGTTATTACACACACATAATATTATTGGCTTTAATTTGAATTTTTAATCACAAATAAATCCAAGAGTAGAATTTTATATGCAGGTACCTAGTAATAATTTAGTTGGTAATAAATTACTATAAAATGTCATTATTTGGAGGAAATTTCAACCACAAAGTTAATATTTCGCTGTGACGTCAACATTGGCATAGGCAATCTGCCCTATAGGTTAAACTCAGACAAATTGACTTCAAATTTGATTTTATTTGAGCGGCCATGTTGTAACAAACGCTAGATGTTTGTTTATTATTTCTAATTGATTACTCATTAAAATTACGTTAATAGAGATAATATTATTTAATACATTTATGACGAAAAATTATTAAACACATTTTATCACGAAATACATCCAGTTTTTATTTTAGGTTATTTTTCAGGATAATAATATTATTAAGAAGCAATAGTAAAAATGTATATTTATAAAGCGCGTTATTTTTATGAAAGTTTAGTCATCACATTATACGAAAAAATTTCCTGGGTTGTACAATTTGTTGAATAGAAACCAAAAATACAGACTTTATATTATATTAAAATCTAAATATCTATAAATATTCATATACTAACTCCTATTCTACTTATAGCTTTGTAGCCTGACTTAGGTATATTCTTTCATTCTCTTCCTATCCCTGTTCGCTATTAGAATGTATATAAGCAAACATATAATGTTGTCTCTCTCTAGCAAAAGTAGGTCATATAAAGGGCATAATTAGGGTATATTTTGGTAATAATGTGTTGAAATTTTAACATAAAATTGGTCCGTATTTCTTTTATGCCCAATTATCTTATTGGAATAAAATCCTTGCCGACCAATTATTAACTTCCATATTACTTTAGTTTTTTTCCCCACATAAGGAAAAAGACCAACGAATATAGGTAAACTTTCCTTATGCGGAAGTGGCCATGAAAAGTTTATGACCAATTCAGAGGTCAAGTTAACGTAATTTTAACTTTAAATGTTTGTTGGGTAGTGTATCCATCTGACTATTGAAACAATCGATTCTCCTACCGGTTATATCTGAAAAAGGTATACTTTGTTGAAGTCGTTAGGAGTAACAGTTTTCGAAATAATCCTATCTGAAATATTCAGAGCATCGTTTGAAAATTGTTAGCGTTTCAGGCAAAGTGCCTATTCTACTGAAAATACAACAAAATATTGCACATTTCCATAATTTACAGTAACAATTTTGCTGTATTTTTACCAGAAAAGGCTTTACCTGAAACCAAAACAGTTTTTACTCGGTGCACTGAGCATTTCAAATAGGATTATTTAAAAAATGGTTACTCCTACCGACTTCAGCAACGTATATCTTTTTAAAAATAAAGCAGGTAGGAGAATCGATTGTTTCGATAGTCACATGAACTATTATAATAGACATATGTCGTAAAATTTAAATAAAGTTGAATATTAGCTTTATAATTGTGATGGGCCTGTAAATATCATGATATGCTTTATTGGAATCGTATAGTTTGTTGTATCAATGCTGTAAGCTCATCACTAAAACATAATTTGTTTTTATATAGAACTCTTAAAACACAATTATATAATTTTTATACAGCAACTAGTTATGTTTTATAAAAATGTGCCAATTGCACGCTATTAGCTGCTGTGTTGATGCCAATAAGATGTTTATGCGACTAAACATTGCAACTTTAACTCTCCAAAATTTAGTTACAGGAACATTTTTAACCACTGCTATAAAATATCTTGTGTTACTTAGGAAACAATATCACTCAAAAATGAGACACACAGAATTATCTTCATATTGACCACTTGCTTTAGTATGACTGGTGAGTGATCTCTGTTCAATTTGTACACGTCCGTTTGACAGAAGTTGCTGCAAAATTAAGGCCTCCCTACCCAAATTCAATTAATCAAAAGATAATCACCTCTGGGGACGGCACACATTTGGTTGTCCTGCCTTTCTGATATGATTTATTTCGCCGGATTTAATTAACTATTTGTACACCGTACAATTGGGACGTTTCTTAGTTAATAGGGAACACTCAAGAGTTTTGCGATGGGGAAGTTGCATGAATTTTATCTTGGTTTGAAATGTATTACAGGGTAATTTTCCAAATACAGAGTGTCTGGAAAAGACGTGTACAACGAAAGACTACAGACTCCTGGACTCAAAATAAGCAGATTTAGCCCAATTTACTTATTTCCAATACTGCTTCGTTTAGCCGTTAGAGAGCGCCAAAGTTCGCGAAAAATTTTTGTTTTTTCCGAATATCTCGAAAACGACTTGACCGATTTTAACCATTTTTGGATTACGCAGTTATAAGTCAAACCAACACTTTTTGACATTATTTAAAATCTTTTTTAGTCATTAGAAATATAAGAAATATCATGTATCATACAAATATAAGCACATATTTTTTTAACCCCCTGTACAATTACTCTCAGTTTTTTTCTATTAGTAGCTGATTTTATTTAGAAACTTTTTTAATACTTCCAGAATTTTGAATAGATGAGTAATTTAGGCAGAAAAAATATTTTTCGTGCCAACAATATCAGCATTCGTTCTGCAACAAATAACGAAGTACCAGAAGTTGGGCTCTGATATTTTAAGTGTCAGTTATGTGTCAAATCTAATCAACTACTGAAATTAGTCTCTCGGTTTATTCTTCTTGCTCAATTACTTAGTTACTTTAGATCTTACTTTATTTGTTGCCGTTATTATTGTGTTTCTGTTCCTCATTTTTCATTTCATTTCGTCATGGAAACGTATACATATTCCGAACAAGTATATGCAAGTAAATATGCTTTTGCTTAATGGATTTTGTCAAGGTAACGACCGCAAAAGTGTTAGGGTCTACATGGACAGATTCCCGCATCGACGAGTGCGAAATCATCAAACATTTGCCAACATCGAAAGGCGACTTCGCGAATTTGGTTCCTTCCACCAAATGAATGCGGCTCAAGGGCGTCAACGTAGCACGAAAACTATAGAGGTGGAGGAACAGATCCTAGATAAGATAGAAGAGAACCCAAATAGTGCGAGACGCATTGCAGATGAAATAGGGATACCAAAAACAATAGTTCATAGAAAAAGCTAAAATAAAGGAATTACAAAGATTATATTTATAAAAAATTATTTCGAAAGCAAACAGAAACATAATTAACAGACCAAACAGGTAGATGAGCTTCCATACCATTACCTATTATACAATAAAATTAATATGTTAATGTGTTAAATCTACACCTATAATGATACAAATAACACTGAATTATGTAAAAGTTACACATAATAATTGTTATTTTAACACAGCGTATTGTGTTAAACCTCTAACACACTGCTACATACAGAGACATGTGTAAAAAACTATATATAATCCCATGTATAATCTCAATTAACACAGTATTGTGCTCTTTTGTGTTAAGATGAGTAATTATTTTTTTACAGTGTAAATATTGTTGATGAAGCTAAAAATAATCAAAAATATTAGAGGTAAATTACTATTTCTGGATTTTGCTGTTCTTGCGACGAAGAAAAGAAACTATATGTACAGACTTAATATTGTAAATCTTTATAGCATATGTGTATTTTCATTTTGTTGTGTATGCTTTACTGGAATATTGTTATTTTATAAGTTTGCTCATAAGAATATGTTGAAAACTAATGTTAATATTACGTTAGAAAACTTGTTAAAATTGCCTTAAGTCGGAGAATATGTGGTTTATTTCAATCTTTTAATCAGTCGAAGTCGATCCATGCTCATCATTTTTTCTCATTTAAGCATTCAGCTACTTCAAATCATATTATATGACGTGACAAACTAAAGCTTTTATTTCATTAAGAGAGTTTCCAGCTTTATAGATGTTAATTTTTATTTAGATGAATTAAAACTTGATTAATTTTCAGCTGATAATAGTATTTTTCTTTTATAGTTCATGAATTATTAATATATCGTTAACAAACCGCTCAGTGCTAATATTAACCAAATTTGTTCACTCTGTACACATTTAATCTAGACTCCAACCACATTATGAACATGCTCCTGGATAATGCACACCGAACTGTCAATTAAAAGCACCTTGTAAATGTAATTCAAATTGTGTAACAAACCCCGCAGGAATTATCAGTTAATAGTAACTTGTCTTACATTTCCCTATGCTTCGACAAACCTACGAATAGTCCTTCCACTGCGACGCCCTATTTATTAGAGATCAGGAGGCGAGTTTCCATGTGTAAATAATTTGTCTCGAAGTGTTCCAAGACTCTCCAGGTGTTATTCAGGGGAAGTATTCCGTAACTTCAGTAAAATAAAAAACATTCTAATGGGGAAATTGCCTGATTTTTCCAAATACATGCAGAGAAAATAATGTATTGTTTTCATCAAAATAGCCTAGACAAAAATAAACCTAAAAACGGTAAGTTAAAAATTTAATATGGCCACACCCCTACGAAACGGTCGCCGCCACAGTGTAGATCTGTGACGTCAGACGCCGTTCGCACGTATGTACTTAAATACAGCAGTGTACGTTCATATCTGTATACGATTTCCATGCTTTCAAACAACGCAGTACATACGTTTAGATGAGTTAATTTGTCGTTGTGTTATGATTAGGTGTTTTAACAGATTTTGTAACGCACGCACGATTTTAAAATTTATGTAGAACATTATGATTTTTTTGAGAATGTGGTATAAGATTTTAGTTAATTGTAAAAAAAGTACTCAAACTGTTAGGCCCGGCGCAAAATGAGACGCAGCTTGGTGACGTGACGCAGTGTGAGTCACGGCGAGTTTTATGCGGGAGGAAACTGCTAGCGCGGGTACCGCGCACATACAATTGCAGTTTTCACTTCGCAGGCAAGCCATATTACTGAAAAATGGCAACTGTTACTGCACTCATTGATTATAAATTTAGTTCTGAATTTGATTCAGAAGACGAGTTTGAGTGCGAAATGGCATCGTGTATCACCCAGATGGGTAGTAATAAAAAGTCAGTGAAAAGCTTGTACTTGAAAAAAAAACCAAAAACTCATGGAGAATTTGCCTTAACTAAGGAATTTAGTGACGATTTTGTTCTCATGTAGTCTACATGGCTTGTATCGTACAAAACTTGTCGAATTCGCACAGTCTCGATTAATTTTTTTTCCTTGTTTTCAAACACGCGCCCTGATTTCTAAAACTACACTGCGTTCCGCAGGATCACGTTGAGCCAAAACTGCGTCACGTCACGCTGTGAAGAAACATGCGGATAACTACGAGGGTTGTCCGTAAATTAAGGCCTCCAACAAGCTCCTCTAGCTTAAATCTGACAACAGCACCGTGTTCCTTGCTTCCCCCACCACTAATCTGGCTGGTCACTGCCTCGCTGTGACGGTCAATCTTGGAGTCTTGGCCAGTGTTGTTAACACGTAGGGAAATTCCCTACTTGTAGGAAAAATTTGTCAATAAATCGATTGGTAGGGAAAATATTCTTATTTTGTTGGGGAAAAGGAACTTTAACAAAATAATAAGTTTCGCAAATACTTACTATTTTACCATTTAAAAGAAAATAAGATTTTATGGATCATTTCTCATATTCGTTTGTAAACAATAATATGTCAACAGCGCTTTATCTTTTATACAGAATTTTAACATTTCTAACTTGGACTTGGTCTATGGCTTGGGCAGGCAGCGTAGGGAAATTTATAGTAGAGTAGGGGAATTTCATACTTCGTTGTAGAGAGACAAATTTTATAAGGTTAACATCACTGGTCTTGGCTTAGCAGCCGTTAACGATGGAAGGAAAAATCGACGCTCCTGCCAAGTATGAATTGCGTTCGGTGATTAGATTTTTGTGGTTTAAGGGGTCACCCCCTATTGAAATTCATCGTCAGTTGACCGATGTGTATGGAGAAAAGTGTATGGACACAACAAATGTGGTGTAGAGAGTTCGCAGCCGGTCGTACAAACGTGCATGACGAGGCCGGCCGCGGGCGTCCATCAGTTTCGGACGTGTCAGTGACGAAATTTGGGGAGCATTTGCTTGTGGAAATCATAGACCATCCTCCTTACAGCCCTGATTTGGCCCCTAGTGACTACTATTTGTTTCCCAACCTGAAACAACACTTAGGAGGAATGAAATTCTCCAGCGACGAAGAGCTGAAGGCAGCCGTCGATACCTTCCTGCGCGAGTCGGCGGGAGAGTGGTTCGATGCGGGTATGAAAAAGCTCCCAGAACGACTCCAAAAATGCATTGATCGTGACGGGGACTACGTTGAAATATAGCTAAAAGTCCAAGCTTTCAGAGTATGTACTTAGTTTTGCTGCTGATATTTACTCTTTGAAAAAACATTGGAGACATTAAATTACGGACAACCCTCGCATTATTACTTAGATTCACAAAAACTCGCCGTGACTCACGCTGCGTCACGTCACCAAGCTGCGTCTCATTTTGCGCCGGGCCTTAAAGTTGACCACCTGACACGCCGAACAGCTGTAATACAGCGTTGCCAAATTGTTCAGGTTATCCAAATGTTCTAATATTTACATAACGGCTGTAGTTAGAATCTACGTCGCCAATACCTTTTTGTTTGGCTTCAGTTTATACCTTTTACGAAACCAGATGACTCCATAATGGACATTGCAACGTATTTAAAACGCGCCTCGTCTATACCTCCGCTTAAATCGAATTCACGTTTTCCAACAACTTGAACTGTGAAAAACCGCCGACAGGCAGCTAGTTTTCGGCGAACATCAAAATACATAGAGGCTAGTTGACATTAAAGCAGATACGTCAAAAAAAGCCTGATACATGGTCACACCGGCACACATACAGGTTATTCGAGCGAAATATTAATGGCGTTAATAAATAGCGCGGCTGCAAAAACCATTTTTTTAAATTTATCACAAATGATATATGCGCCCTAATGTTCCCCTTAAATCAAATTTACGGCGGACTCGCGATAATCGCCGCTAGTTGTGTTTATCTCCAGATACTCAATTTGTTTATCAGGTCGACGCTTTAATTGCCATTTGCAAATGCAGTGCAGTGGATTAGGCGGACCATTGACAGAGGAGAGGCGCTTTTTATCGCGGTTTTACGATTGCTTACGGTGATTTACTAACTATAGTCTGTTTGGAAATAAAAGAGAGTAATAAAACCCCGAGATAAGAACCGGCCATGGGCGTGGTAATATTTCGTTTCAGGTAATTATCGGGTAACACTAATGCTAACAGGCAATGGGTGTACATTAGTATATCTTTCTGGATACAGTGTATTGTGACAGATCAATCCAGTCTTAGAGCTGAATATACGAAGACGTGCTAGTGCAGTAGAGTAAAATTCGACTTGTGTTTAGTGACTATTGTGCCAGTGGATATAACATTGTTTGAGTAAAATGTCGAGCTTATCAGATTACGTACCTGCTAAACGCGTGAAAAGATGTGCGCTGTCTCAGAATGAGAAGATTATATTAAAAGTATTTAATGCATTGAAACACCAAAATTCTAGCAACAGTGTTGACGACAATGACAAAAAATGAACAAGATACTGTAAATCTCCCAAAATCAACTACAGGGAGGTCAAAAGTCGTTATAGATGATTTCTTCAAAAATGTAATTCGCAGAAAAGTACTCATTTTATTTTAAAAAAGAAATGCCAACGCTAAACAAAATTATAAGTGAACTTTCAGAGAACAACGATTTGCTAAAAATCAGTAGAAGCAAATTATGGGCCGTCTTACGAGAGTTGAATTTTTGCTGAGAAAAGTAGAACAGGAAGTCAGTTCTTATCGATAAAGATGGTTATCCGGAAAAAACATTTATTTTGAAACAAATATGGTGAAAAAGGAACTTTTGACACTTGTCAATCTTGATAAAGATCAGAAAAAATATGTTATCGATGAAATGGCAATAAATCGCCAAATAACGGTACTACGACTACCACCTATCATTGTGAACTTAACCCAATCGAATTAGTCTGGGTGCAGGTAAAAGGAGATGTAGCGCGAAATAATACGACGTTTAAATTAAGTGACGTGAAAATTTTGTTAAAAAATTTCTTGGAACGAGTAACTGGCAAAGATGTATACATCATGTACAAAAAGAAGAGGAGGAAATGTGGGAACTCGATAATTTAATTGACGTTACTGTGGAACCTATCGTTATCAATCTAGGAGATGAAGATAATTCATCAGAATATTCAGAGGATGAATTTTATTATTCCTACTTTTTTATTTTCTTTATTGTACATTTATACAACACTACATTTACTGAATTTTCAAATTACATATATTTTTGTGTGGAATAAAAGTCTATTCATTAAATTTAAATAAATATTTTGATAATAATATTGAATAATTTTATTTGAATTACTACTAAAAACCCTCTTAATCCGGTTATGATGCTTAAAGTAGCCTCTAGTTTTGAAATGCTGTTTTTATATTGTTTACTTATAAGAGAAATGGAGCGAGAAACTGAAGCGGCATAGACAAAGACGGATTGTCGGGGATTAAATTTTAGCTACCTGCTACAATTTAGTACAACCCGGTCACACAAAGTTTTTTAAAAGTACACCTCATCTATAGCGATAATACATAATATAAAAATATTGAATATACGCACCAGTACTACATTTATTTACGATTTACATACATAATAAGTTTTTATCACTCTCTTTCATTTCTAAACAGACTATACGAGGGTTATAAAAGGCGGTCTTTTTCTCTATTTATGTGCTAGTGGTGCACACAGTTGCTAGAATGGACGCATTGTTCGCCTTATTTTTTTTATAGATTAATGGCTTCTTTAGATCATTCATTTCTTGCCAGAGAAAAAACCGCGCATTACTATAAGTTCGAAGTATACTCCATCTAAAATTGATAGAGAGTTGAATGACCTGGTAAACCAGAGTTGTCACATCATGTCTCATCTAGTTCAGAAATTTTAATAATTGGAAAATGTGTACAGTTTATCGTCTATTTCATGGTTACCTAAGAAGTTTAATATTGTCAAATAAAATTTCGTGTTTAATTCACTTTTATTCAGTTTTGTTGTTTTATTAAATGGCATTAGAATTAACTAATGGAGATATTTTTACTGTTAAAGGAAAAGTGGAAACGCATGAAACAGACCTACAGCTGATATGTTAAGATACATTGTTTCCTTCTCTCTCGTGGGTTCCTCAGCAAAGTACATCCTGACATTCCATACCGTTAATGCCGGTATAGGCACGCGCTTTCTTACCTTCACCAATTCGTTTGTTTTTATTGTTTTATAGCCGATTTAAATAAGTGAGTGTTTAAATACATATGAAATAAGTGTTTCTTTCATCGTGAAAAGTGAACTTGTGGAGAAGTGAAAGTGCAATATATTGTAATAATTTTATAACCTATATAACCTTCCCGTGATTGTTTATTTTTATTTGTTTTGTGGTAGTGATGTAAAAATTTTTTTTGCGAATTTGGAGTGTGAACTCTGGGAAGTGTATAATTTTTAGTATACAATAAGTAAGTATTCAGTTATAACGTTATTGTGATTGTGTTTTGATATTGAAAGATGGAAAATATTCCTAACTCTCAACGCTTCAAAGCAAAAAAAGTTTTCGTATTAAAGTTGGAGAAAAAAAAAGGAAAAAGTTTTCAGGTGTCTTTTAAGAGAATAAAGAACAAGAACGCAACCTTTAGAAATTTTTGAAGTTATTAAAATACCAGAGTATTCAAAACGGTAAATATTTGTTTCAATTGCTCAAGTCTTGAAAGTTAATTTAAAGTGCAAAAGAAAATAATTATGTGTATTAATTTTACATTTATGAACGTAATAAAAAAGTCTAATGTAGATAATAATAAGTACTATAATTATCTCCATTTCTTAAACAATTTTTATTGCATACTGAACGGCTGTCCTGTTTTGGCGAACGCGTTCCCTACAAATTTCAACGTGTTTATTAATTTCCCTAATTTTTAGAATGTTTCAAGAAACTTTCCCTAAGAACTGAAAGAGCATTGCTTAGGTAAGTTTTTAATAATATCTGAATAAACCTACACATAAAGGTTTAAATACAGTATGCGCCAAAAGTATGGAATAAATTCAATAAAAACGAAACAATTATTTTTTGGGAAAAATCCTCGAACAGGTCGATTTTTAATTTAAATAATACATATTTTAGCGTAAAATGCGATTTTCAAATGTCATTTGTTTTCGAGTAGTGACGTCACCGATTTTTTTAAATGGCAACACCATATTTTTTCCTTGATCCTGAAAGATCGTTTAATTCTCTATCAGACAGTACTAAAATTTTGCCCTATTACATAAGAAAGTTTTCGAGTAAATGACGATTGAATGTTAGAAAACGTAAATCAATTAAAATAAAGCAAAAACGTTATCAAGTTTAGTTTTTCGAATTCCATAGTTCTTTTATGGATTACGTAGGTGAAAATCTCTGCAAAGTGTCATTGTCACACTGACTTTCTAATAAGTATTGTAAGCGACATAGAAATTATTATTCAATTTAAAGTATTATGGCACATTTAATTGTTACTCAAAGAATTGAAATTTTAATTCTTATCGGATGCGGGAATATGACTAGAACTCAGCAGGGAGTTTGCGATTTATTTAATGAAAAATATCCAGATCGCCCTATCAGCCAATCAACAGTCAGTAAGGTAGAGTCTAAATTTAGAGAAACTGGGAATGTTGTAAATATTCCAAAACCTGGACGTCCATGCATTAATGAAAATCAGAAACAGAACATTTTGATAAGTATGGTGGATAATCCTCATAATTCTTCACGATTGGTTGCATTAAACAATGACACTAGTCAGAGCACAGTGCTACGTATCTCGAGGAAGGAAAAATATCGTCCCTACAAAATTCAACTTGTGCAGGAACTCAATGAAGATGATCCCGATCGCCGCTTACACTTTTGCGAAATTCTAATGGATTTATGTCAAGGAAATAGAAATTTACACCGGCAAATACTTTTTTCAGATGAGGCCACATTTATAGAGCCAATATAGAGCGTTCAATGTTTAAATTTTATTCTGAAATTTCTCAATAATTGAGAAAATTTTGATAGCATGACTGAAAATTGGTAGTGTTGGATTTTTTGGTGTGAGAATTACGAATTAGAAGCTTATTTTAACGTTGCTGATAGAGGGCGCTAGTTTCACCGTATTATTTAGGTAAATAAAAAATATATTATTTATCTGTTGAGATACGCTTAAAAAAGTTAAAAATCTAAAAGAACGTTCAATTCTACATAAAAAATACACTTTTGTTTAGATCGCCTAACTTTATTGGTTTCTGAGTTATTTAAAGTGTCAATGCATTTTGTGGTGATTTTCTTTCAGTCGCTGATATTCCTAATTTTTTTTCTTAGTAGGTTAGGTCAAATTTTCATGTCAATAAATATTAACGTATTTTGCCTACGTTCATGCAATTATTGAGAAATTTCAGAATGAAATTTAAACCTTGAACACTCTGTATTTCTTAAACCAGCGGCATTCATATAAGGCATGATGAGCTCGAACATAATATTTTGATGTCTATAGTACCTCCTGCTTAGTGTTGACCCATTTTTCCTGACTCGACCTGTATAAAAGTCAAGGTCAGGTCAGCTCCTTAAAAATATGATCCTCAATTTAAAGTTCCACGCTGTACAACATGACAATAACGAAATAATATAATCTTTCAGGTTTGCCGCAAGGCTAATAGACGAAAAAAATACAATATGTCATCACACGAATTGTGCCACGTCGAATTCGGCTATTAAAATAACAACTGTATTGTTCATCAATGAGCGTTCAACTGCCATATTGACCCTACTAATTGACCTCTACAAATTTATTACTAATTCACTTAATTGGAACAGCTTCAATAATTTTTATTATTAGCCACAATTTGCATTTTAAAATGCCATAGACTATAATTACCTACAGTTTGCGTTACTGATATTTTAATTTGAAAATTGCTGTATGAATTCTATATTTGTTTACAGCAAAATGTTACTTAAAAAAGTTGTGTTAACGGTAAATTATGGAGATGCGCAAAATTTAAAAAAAATCGGCCTGCTTTGATAAAATCTTTGCTTTGTTGAAAAATGGTTTCATCAAACCTCGCCGATCTTCTTGAAATTTTGCACGTATCCATAATTTACGAATCTGAACAACTTTTTCAAGTAACATTTTGCTGTATTTTTAGCAGAAAAGGTACTTTACCTGAAATCAAAACAGTTTTTACTCGGTGCACTGAGCATTTCAAATGGGATTGTTTCAAAAATGGTTACGCCTACCGACTCTAACAAGGTATACCTTTTTCAAATAAAACAGGTAGGAGAATCGATTGTTTCGATAGTCAGATGGATACATTAAGATGCAAAAAAGTTCTGCCATTTAAAATAAACGTGGTGTGCCATAAGTGGCGCTCTCTACTAGTGACGTCAAAATTAGAAACATATTTGAATTTCTCGTCCGAAAAAACCTTCGATTTACAAATTTTATGTAAATGTTTGGATTTCTTAAGAAGTTTACAAATATCGAAAATAAAATTTTAACTTTAAAACCCTGTAACTCCATTAATAATTAGTTTTGGAAAAAATATTATAGAAAGAGGTAGCATTTATTATCGATCTAGAATTATCCCCTGAATTTTTTGCCCATCATTTCCGGACACCCTTTCTAATGTTTTTTCTTGCCACAGTGATTATAGATTACTGTGTGTGGAAGAATATCTGGTTGTACTCCAGTATTACCTAATATTGTATAAATTGGTTGTTTTAAAAACAATGTATTTTACACGTTTCATTTTTATATTACCAAAATTTTATGCAGAAGACGTGTTATTAACATTTGAATAACATATTTAATATTTTAAATTTATATATGTATTATACGTTTATATATGTCAGTCGAATAAAAGTTATAAAAGAAATATTAAACGATTAGGTATTAGTGTAAGTGTAGTGTAAGTATTTAACTAAAAATAAACATTTTAACGCAAAACGTTTAATCAACCAGTACAACGTTCTAAAAACATTATATAAACGTGCGTGTGCCCATTGGGTTATAAAATTTATTCTAGTAACGGATATTGCATTACATTAATTGATCGCCGCTTTGTTTAGCTAGTAAACAAGAGTCTGAGCGAAAACTGAATTTTACCTCTTAATCATACCATTGTCATACTACATAATGTAATAATACAACAAAGCACCCTTCTTCCGCTTCAGTACGAGTCAATTTTTCAAGGACACGTTAAAATTCTATATAAAATTAGCAAATGAAAGGTTCTTGTTAAAGGAAAAGGAAATAATTCACACACAGTAATACTATACTGTGCTCAGAGCATGAATAAATAATATAGGGTTATTGTGGATAAAAGTATTACTAACAAGACAGGTATATTTGGAGAGTCATTAATAACCTCATTATTCACGCATTTCAGTCTTGGAGATAATTTGTAATTACGCATTATACATCTCCGGAACAGGCACCTGACATATGTATGTAATACTATATGCCGTTGAAGTGTGTTTGCATAAATTATCAAGCTCTATTAGAGTCCCTGTGAAATGAGAGACTCGTAATTACTAAGGGATTTATTTTTAGCGTGTTATTCAGTGCCAAACATCGAACACGAGAGTAAAGCTTCATTCACATAAGATTAGTGCGGTTGCATTGGTACTGCAGAAAAGTTATTAAAAAGAGCGCCGTTTTCTACAAAATACAAATAATTTTAGACATTTAATAACTGAATAATCTAGGGTTTAGCAAATAATAGGAATGTTAACTCATCCCACCTGCAAATATTCAAAGATATTGAATTAAAACGGCGAGAAATACGGGTGACTTTTGTAACGTTCAGATAAACTTAACAGTAACGCCTTTGTACTGCAGTTGTATGGAAGAAGCTAAAAGCATTTTAGCTCTTACCAATCCTTTTCCAACAATCATACAAGGACCAATCAGAAAACTGCTTTTTTTACAGTAAACAGAAGATTCACATTTTTGCAGGTTAAGTTTTTAAATTAGATTCTAATTTAGATAATATTTAGTTCAGAATTGATTTGTTTCTAAAAAAATGGATGAAGAGAACTGTTTGATTTAGAAACAGTTACTTTTGCTGCTCTTATTCGCAGCGACGTCAATATATACAAAAACTATACATGCAAAAAAAAAATGAAAAGAAGAACTCGGAGATGGTGGGTGCGACCTATTAACCGCAGATAGCACATGTAAGGTAATTTCTATAATTTATATAAAGAAATCCGAAATGAGAATGGCGATTATGTTTTCATTTCACCCGAATGACAGTGGCAGTGTTAGATGACTTGCTGAAATTAGTGGGGCCTCATTTAACTCACAGTATACTAGTATACTGTGATTTAACCAAACATTCAAATAGACCATCTATTCCTGCAGATTGTAGGCTTATATTTTATCTAGGGTAGGCTTTTAATTACTATTCGGCAAATGATAAAAACCAACAATTTCCGTAGATAGAGACGTAGTTGACAAAACATAAACATAACCTCTCTCAGGGTCAAGAATCTTGAGTTTTTGCATGTCGCCAACTTACAGCGGAAAAATTCCCCAACCTCTTAAGTCTACAGAAATTTTATGTAAACAGAGTAAATAATATTTAACACCATACAATTACAATACAACAGTACAACTGCAGTGTTATTGCACTAACGTTTATCTGAACGTTACTTAATACTGAAAGGCTCTCCAGATCAAGCACTTGCTAGGCTTGTGAATTTACAATATATTGTGTCATAATTAGGATAAAGGTGACTTTCCAATTTACAAATTATCTATCTAATAATAATAATATCTCTACTCCTTATTCACGAGGAATAACCCAGAGTGCAGAAGAGGGGGCGGCATATTATTAAGCAGGCCGAATTTGCGAGCCGATTTCGAGCTTGTTAGCTCGCTAGGCCAACGATAATTGTGATTGCTTAACTTTATATCTAGTTTATAAAAGGTAGAAGTAGAAGACATAGTGCATAGATATAAGTGTACATCTATTGGCCATTAGGTTATATTTTGCCGATTTTTGGATGTATATACAACGTGAAGTAAACGTTACTAGAAAATGTTTTAGAAATGTTGCACTTATCGTATACTTAAATATTCTTAAAGTATAAATCTGTATTATATACAACGTTACCCGTAAACATTCCGTTCCGATGTTAATTTCTACCTTCAGTTGAAAACATGTGTAGTATCAACGTATTTTATACGTTTTATTTTAATGCTACTAAAACGTTGTATAGAAAACGTATTATTAACATTTAGATAATATGTTTAATTCATTAAATTCACATATGTATTTAAACCGCTTAATTCTACTCTATAAACGTTGCCCTTAACGGGCAGTTACATTTTATTAATATATAAACGCATATAATACATTTGTGTACAGCAGTCTAATAAAAATAAATTTCTGGTATTCACTTCAACCTCTAGATGAAATACGAATTTTATTAACGTGTTTTAAATGATATATTTTATACGTTTAAATTTTTAGCTAATAATAAACGTTGAATATTTTAACGCAAAACGTTTAATCAACCACTACAATGTTTTGAAAACCTTATATAAACGTACTTATGTTCATTGGGTTAAAAAATGACCGAATTATCTAAAAAAATATAATTAAAAAAATTCTTTGAATGTCGAACTTTTTAAGAAAATAAAACTGCTTGCCCTATATCGGTGTATTTTCATCACAAGAAACTACTCTGGAAGTATGGCCCAAAAGCATTTTAATTTATAGGTATAATATTTTTTATAGTTAGAACTTAAAGAAGAATAGATCAGATCTCATCTATTGTGGTTGATTTTTCGAGGTCCCACTGTTTCAGAAGTGAACTTAGGTATTTGTAGAATGTTTTCATTAAACCAGGTTAGTAAATTTAGCTAGATCAATTTTTATTTTAGATAATTATTGAATAGAGCTTTGTCTATAGAATTGTTCATTAGCATACCTAGACGTTTGGTATCAAAAAGCATACATATGACTTCATTGATAGGAATTGTAGGAGAATTGATATTATATTAGCTGAAAATACTTTACAGTACAGTTAAAAAAATACCTAATCGCGACGAACAAAAAATAAATATTAAATACAATTCGAAATTTATTATTATAGCCGTTGAATCGAAAAAGCTAATGTCAATATAGACACACTCGCGATTTTGCAGGATTTTTTCCCCTCGATCGGAGACGGAAACGTCTCTTAGATTGTCCTCTCCCCACAGTTTAGCTTAGCGAACAGCCGAGAGCAATTTTTCAGGGAGGAATTCGGGTAAACACCTATCAAGACAAGCTGGAATTATTCCTCAATATTTTGTTAATGAAAGTTTCTCGGATGGTTCACCAAGAACCGCGACATAATATCAAAAACGCCAAAGCGAATTAAAAACAAATTATCTACGGATATTGGCTGGCGAAAAATATTCAAACGTAAAATAATGGAGCAACTCTTATAATTAAACAGCTGTTTTGAATATAGGGGACAAGCTCCAGGGAAAACACAGGGTACACATTTTTGGAGTCAAACTATGACGATGTATTTATGTCATCTAGTGTCGGTTATAATGTTGTTTCAATTTTTCTTCAAGACTTTTAGAGACAGTTTGTAGAAGGAGTTAGTACATTAAGGGTGCCGTATTCATGAAAAACTGTTTTCTACAAATACAAATAATTTTAGACATTTAGGAACTGCATAACATAGAGCTTAGCAAGTAGCAGATCTCATGCCACCTATGAATATTCAAAGGTACAGAGTAAAACGAATATATAACGACAGAAAGCGGTCTAACCAACAAATTTTTAGGTACAGATATCTTTCAGAATACGTATTTTTTAATTTAACTGAAGATGTAAATATTGTTATAACATAAACTTCTACAGTTCTGCATATAAGATTGTTCCCTTTTGTTTATAAAAATGTGGAAGAGCAAAATAATATGTATCTGACGCACGATTTTTAAAAGTTATTGTTATTTCAGGAGAATTTAAATAGTAAAAGAGGGTAAGGTAAACAAAACAACAAGAATTTTATTTCTGATATTACTTTTATTCCACGTGTTTAATTTTTTCAGTTTTCTGTACCCAAAAACACAACAAATTTGATCGTTTTACGGCAACTTTCAGTTTTAAGGCTCTATAACCTGAGGTATAACCATTGGTTTTCCATGCAGTGCTATTTTTTTAGTAAAGCTTAATAAACTAACCATATTGCTGAACAAAAAAAAAACACCAAAATTATTCATTTAATAAAAATCGTATGTTTGCTCTAAATAACAAAGAATATATAAAAAAATTTCTACACCCATATATATATATTTTTTTTCTATGTAGCAAAATTATGTTTCCGACAAAGAGATCTATTTTTTAAAGTAACAATTTTTGTGGTTATTATTGGCTTATTCAACGGTATGATAAGCCTATTTTAACTTTTACAAAGTGATAACAATGCCCGATTGACAAACTTGTATGCCAATTTAATAAATTTTTCCATTCCACTAGCTAAATTATTAGCTCAAGTGTCATCAATCTAAGTGAAATTTCATTAAAAGTATTTGAGTAAACATGATATATTTTAAAACAACCTCTATCTGAAAAATTAGTAGCCCCAATAAGCCAACTATAAGTTTTTATATATTTTTAGGTATTAATAATATTGTGTGAAACTAACTACTCAGTGGACAAAAGCCCCAACCTGCGTTGAATTACACCCACAATATCTACCCATATATTCCTTATTATTAGCTTTTGTAACATTTTTTTACTGTTTTAGAAAGGTATTTTAAGCTAATATAAATCAAATCTCCTACAATTCCTATCAATGAAGTCATATGTATGTTCTCTGATACCAAACATCTAGGTATGCTAATGAACAATTCCACAGACAAAGCTCTATTCAATAATTATCTAAAGAAAATAATCTAATTTACTCACTCTATAAAAATCTAACTTCACTTTTTTGGCAGTGGGAACACGACAAATTCAACCACAATAGATGAGATCTGACCTATTTCTGCATTTTTAGGATTGCTTCTTCAGGTGGTCTCCTTTAAGTTGAATCAAATATCTAACTATAAAAATTATTATAAAAATTAAAATTATTTGAAGTTAAATATCGACAATGACAAAAAAGTGACATCCTGTCAATGAATTAAATATGACAATACCTACTTGAAAAATGTTCACCTTTTATCTAAAAGTTTTTATATATTTTTAGTAAAATGCAGAAATAGGTCAGATCTCATCTATTGTGGTTGAATTTGTCGTGTTCCCACTGCCAAAAAAGTGAAGTTAGATTTTTATAGAGTGAGTAAATTAGATTATTTTCTTTAGATAATTATTAAATAGAGCTTTGTCTGTGGAATTGTTCATTAGCATACCTAGATGTTTGGTATCAGAGAACATACATATGACTTCATTGATAGGAATTGTAGGAGATTTGATTTATATTAGCTTAAAATACCTTTCTAAAACAATAAAAAAAAGCCAACTATAGTTTAAAATATATAAGAAATATGAAATAAACATTTTCGTGGAGTAACTCTAATCTGCATTCAAAATATTTTTATCTACATTAATGCGGTTTCTATTTATAAATGTTATTCATTTGATTAGAAAATGGAATACTAATCTTGTAATATCATAAAAATTTGTTTTTATTAAGTTCCCATTCTGTACAAACGCCTGACGTAACCTAACTTACAGCACCTGCAAAATATGCATATTGACATGGACTCACCTATTACTAAGTACCTTACTCACCCTGCTCGTAAATTGCTGAGCAGTGCGAAATTTAAAAACAAAATTATCTGCGCGCTTGTAAATTTATTTCAAAAGCATATAAAAATATAACCTATGATATAACTTTCCAATGCCTTAATTACTCATAATAAGTACGCACCTTAGTATTTATATTATCATTGTCATATGAAATATCCATTAAATTTAAATTCTGTTTATATTCGTATTGAGCTTGGCATATTTATTTTATATATCGGAAATATTCGTAACTGGGATTTTCCAGTCGCGGAATCGATGTAAAATTGTTGACGCGTATAAAATAAAATCCAATGATTATATTATCCGTGATATTCGTAAAAACAACGCGAAATACTCAGGCAAAGCCGAACGCCGCTCGTTTCCGCGAGCCCCATTGTTTAGAAAGCAATGCACGAGAGATATTACGCTGAATAAATTTGCAGTATATAAATTCTATCGTTCTGGGCGACGAAGTACGGTTTATTCTAATGCACTTCGGGAAACGGAGAATACATAATAAGATCGGGGTTTCGGGAAACAAGGATGGCCCGCAATTCGAGGAGTGTACAGCTGTAATGTGTAGAACCTGTCTAACGAACAAACTTGCTATGTTGAGCTCGTTTCTCATGCCCAGTGTAAATACAGGTGATTCCGAACCTATCTGGAAGGTCGAGGTGAAGGAGGTGGTGGTATCTCGACTTTGAGGATATATGCACCCTTAAATAAGAAGTAGATATCACCAAAAAATTATAATAATAATAAGTCTAATAGATTCATTTAAATTTTAGATCTAACCATCACATTGATATTAAGAAAGGTGTTGTTAAATGTTTACATCGAGAGATCAAAATTGTGACAAGATTTCGCAAAATAGAGATTTCCAAGGAATTTCGCGAAATTCCAAGCAATTTCAAGGAGTTTCCAAGGATTTTACATTTGATAAAAATTGCCTCGATACTATACTTATACAAGATGTCTGTGAGAGGTTGAGAAAAAACTACATATTCCGGGAGCCAAAATATGACGTCCTAAATCAAATTACCTTAGTCCCAAATGTTAATAATTTTAACGATACAGGGTGTTTAGTTTTTTCTCAATAATTTTATTATAAATTATAGTAAATACTATATAGTAAAACTTGGTAGCGGTGAGTTTTCTGACACAAGAAATTTAAATATGGCCTCAAATTACAGTACTTCACATGCCTTCAAATCGTTATAAATTTTGATTATTTAATCAATAATTCTTATTCCTTGGCGTTTCTTAGAAATGGCGATTGTTTTTCTGTCTGTCTTTACGGGTAAATTTACCTCCAGAACACTTTAAGGCAAATAAGGGAAACTAATCAAGCAATAAAAATGCCATGTATTCCTATATTATCAGAAAGATTAAGAAGAATCGGTAACAAATTTAATACTATAACAGTTTTTTAGACAACTAATACGATCCTTTTTGATAAAAACACGTCAAAAAATTATGTACAAAATTCAAAATATTCCATCTATATTATATCTTGTGAATGCAATAAACATTATGTTGGAGAGACGTCTCGATCTATGAATGTTAGAGTTGAGGAACATAAAAATTATATAAAAAGACGGAAATGTGAAAAATCAAAAATTTGCAAACATGCATGGGAAAACGGTCATTTGATTCAATGGGGGTTCGGAAAAAATTTTTGGAGAAGGAGGATAATGCAACAAAAAGAAAATTAAAAGTGACTGCGATTATTTTATTGAACGGAGATAAGTGTGTGTTCAAAAATAATCTTTGAGTCATCCGTTTGGCGCAAGGGTTTATTTGATTAATCTTTATTTTTCAGAAGTGTTATACCCAATTAAACTGATGAAAAACTAGAATTATTCCAGAAATAAATAGCTTCAGAGAATATCTAATAGATTACGCGTAAAAAATGTTTAAATTTCTAATATTATTATGAACAAACAAAACTAAAGATAATTAAAGCTATAATTTATCAAAATATATTTTATTGCTGTCAAGTTTATTATTATATTTTGCCAAATTGCAACAAGCAAAAAATTCAAAAAATTCAGAATGCATGCATTAGGTTTGCTTGTTGTGTACCCTATAAACAATATATTCTCCTTACTTACGTAGATTATCAGAACCAAATGTGTACAAAAATCGAATGTTTATAATGTTTCTATATCGACTTTGTAAAAATGAAATGCCTGTGTACTTATTTAATTTAGTGTCCAGAAATTCCGAAGTGCACGATGTTAATTTAAGATTAAATCTTTACTTTGTTCCTCGTCATTCAACTGCCAAATTTTTGGGATCATTTTCTTATTTGGCACCTACATTCTTAAATAGAGTACTGAATCTTCTTAATTTATCACCTAGGCATTTTACAAGAGAACTAAAGCAACTTCTTTTAGACAGTTTTAATCGAACAAATTATATTATTAATTGTGTTAAATCACATAATTTAGCATTCATTGTTATTTTACTTTAGATATAGGTATAGTGGAAGAATGGCTTGCGCCAAAACTCTTACCTTTTGTGTAAACTTATACTTTTCTGGTTTGCACAATAACCATTATTATTATTATTATTATTAGCTGGGGGTAACTGTACTTCAACGACATCTAATACATGAACAAGTGCTAAACAAGTTCTTGCGCCTGGAATGTTTGTCAAGATGCCTGCCTGGCGAGTAGGGTTTGAGTGGGGATATGCCCTCTAGGTGGTAAACGAATGAGGTCAGTAGTGTTGTTTTATTCATCGCGAGTGTCAATCTTAAAAGTTTTCATAGATACAGCAATATCGAGTAATGGACACACACCAAAAAATTAAACTTTTACAGTGCAACGTGGACTGATACTGGTAATTTACGGGCAAATCCTCGAAGGGATGGTGGCCCCGAACGACCGCAACCTATTCAGAATTGATTAAAACATATTCGTTGTTCAAAAATGTTTTCACTAACTTTCGAATCCAGGAACCTGGCCTTCCGTTGTACACATACTTACCACCCTGTATAAAACATGTCAGAAACAGTTGCCTTTGCACCGGTGAAAAATGGTTCAACTTACGTCTATTTCGAGAGTTCAATTAAATAAAAATTATCAAATATGGAATTTATATAGCTTTAGCTGAAACTTCCCAACAGGGAAACCAACTCCAATCATTCAATATGTTGTCTGACAAACTTATAAATTTGTTTCGCGCAGCTCGTGTTACTTTTGACGCAACATTCCGGGTAAGAAGGAGGCAAAATTAATGAGTTTCTTGCCCCTAATGAGGTAGCTGTCTTTTAAAAACAAATTGATTATTTCTTTTTATGCGATCTCCGGCTCCTTCTTGTGTGCGGTACAAAGGCCGCGCAAAAAGTTTTCGAAAAGAACTACAAAACGCGGCTCGGTATTTAATGGACACGCTGTCACTGGCCTATATTAATCGTCCGTTGTCCGTTTTAACACTGCTTGCACAACTTCAACCGCGATCAACTTCTTTTATGGCCTCAGTCTTTCAACGGAACTAACAGAAACAATTCGCTGGCATCAGTACGAAGCAATTAGAAGAGAAAAAGTTCTCTTTATCGAAGATCTAAAATAAACTGATAAATGCGGTCAGTTAAAATTGTTAGGAAGTGACTGGGAAGGTCAATATTACCAACGTAGAGGCTACGCTGGAAAATGTAGGGTAATTTTTCGTATATCCAAGTTTTAAAATAGTATAGTGATTAGATGAGTAGGGGAGGAGAGATGCAGGTGACAAGATTCCATAAGATTAGTTCTACTAATATAAGAACAATTACAGGTATAAAAATTATTACAATTCCAATCATGGATTTTTAATTCGTTTTTTACTAGCTTGTCTACGAATGTTGTAGAAAAAGTTAAAATTGTTGTTTTAATAGTATTTAAACTTAAAAGATTGTTTTGCAACCAATTTGAAATTACCTGCATACCAATTTCTGTATTTTGAAAAGCTTTCTCCCATGAGTCACCAACAAAATTTAGGACCGTGTCATCAGCATAACATATTATTTTTCTATTAATATCTAAGTGACCTATAGGATTTATATATATCAAAAATAATATAGGACCCAGTACTGTTCCTTGTGGCACTCCCATAGAAGAGGTTAAAGGATCACTACCTAATAGTAAATAGTAGGTACCTAATATTTCATTTTTAATTTCTTGATCAAAAGTATCTCGAAAATTTGTTACTTTAAAACCTTACTATGTTTGTAGTAGACAAAAACGGTTTCATTTTATACAGGGTGTATCTAAATAACATCAAAAAGATGAAAATTTATAGGGGTCTATAGCATAACATTTTTGAAAAAACCCTTCTCTGAAAAGTTACGCCCCTTCATTCCAAAAAAAAATTGTTTTTCATTTTTATCTTCCATGTACATCAAGCTAAAGAAACTAAACTTGGTGATCATCTGGCAGTAAATCTACACATTTTCAAATTGTTTCCATAAATAAAATGACATTTGTTTTTATAGATTCCATTGCAAAGAACAGGCCACTAGATCTTTCGGCAATATACACCCGCGTTAAACAGGTCATCTTTCTAAAAATGCACTGCAACACATTTACTATTTTTTCTCAAAAATCCAAAAAACTTGAACATATTAAAAATTTAGTAAATGAATGGTACTTTTTGACTTATTTTTTTAAAGGAAAAAAAAATAACGAGAAAAAAATATGTCATAAGGGTTGATTATTTCAACCCCTCTAAAAATATTTCAGGATTGAACAAATTTCAAAAAGTGTGGTTTTATTGACAGACAATGAAGCTTGGCTACTTTAGCTTGATAATTACAACAATTTGGCAATAAATAATAAAGCTAACACCAAAGTGATAAAGAGGGACCTCGAAAACCCCCGAAGAGAACATTCTCCAGACATTTTCGTTGAATCGTGTGTGACATTTGCCATATGTTCAACATTTGTTAAATAAACAATTAAAAATTTGCGAGCGTACAGAGGTTAGATGTACCTTTTGTTATAAACAATTCCCTGAACATTTTGCAGAAAACCGTATCTCAATCGGACTTCTCCGCAAAAAGTTGTCCATTTTCACTTTTTTCATGCTAATTTCAAAGAAAATTTCTAAAGCACGTTTATTTTAAGGCTCATGGTTTTTATCCACCTATAGGTCATCCTCATAACCGAGTACAAAATTGTAAATAATTTGTTAGATTGTCCTGAAATCCTGAGCAGACTGAAATTTAATTTGCCTCGCGTAAAGTCACGACATGGTAACACATTTAGACTTCCGATACCGAAAACAAATATTTTATTGTCATCTCCACTGTATCAATGTGCAAGATTTATATGTCCTTGCAGGATTTGATTGACCTATTTCATACCTCGACTTTCAAAATTAAGACTATTATATTGCGACCTTAGTACATGCTTGTTGCTGTGTTCCCTTTGGCATAATTTGAGCTTTTTGTTTTTTTTATTTTGGTTATTTGCTTTTTAATCTGTTTTTGTTCTTCTGTTAGTATTACTTATATGTTTTATATGTTTTTTTTGTTTTATATAGAAATATTTGCTTTTAAATTTTATGAACCACGCTGCACACTACTCACGGGCATTCTTGTTGTGCACTACATATTTAAACCGAATAACACGCTCATGTTTTGGTCTCTCACCCTAATCCCTTCATATAAGTTCTTTATTACCAGATTTATTTCACTCATATCAGATTGTCAAAGGCGTTTACGATTTTTGGAACACGCTGTAAGCTTCAATTAATCTCCATTTTTAAGAAAACACATGGAAATGTTGCGTCACTGTAAATATTTCGCTTCAACTCGGCGGTGTTCAAAACTCCTATAGATGAAAATTCAGATTTCTATCACTTCCCGTTTCTCATATATATCTAATGCACGCTCGATGAAGGACACCCTGTATATTTCGATAAAATGATTGTTGATCATTTCCTTAGTCACCACTTTACATTTACTATCACTTGTGAGTCATAATACAACCGCTGCACTATAAGTAGGTGGAGTAACGATTACTAACCTCATTACAGAACGAGAACAATGAAATATAACAAGTATGGACTTTATATATTAGTCACACAGAATACAGTTAAATCCATTTTAATTTCCCTGTACTTTCTGTCCGGCGTGAAGCCATTTATCAGAGTTCGAGGCATATGGGTGTGACTTAATTTATTTATAGACGCATAATTACCAGTAATAGTAATGAATTTTGAGTTACGGCAGGTCAAGTCTTAAAATTGCTTATATAATTATATAATGGGCATGGGCGACCCAGAATAGGTAAACAAATTGTCGTGGGATTTTCGAGACCACAGCCTTCATCTGCGATGGAAATAATTGCGATAAAATTAAATAATATACTTTACGTAATAAGTTACTGTTTCAACATGATATTCTCAAAGGCTAGGAATATCAATGTACAGGGTGTTCAATCGAAAGTACTATCTTTGGGATTTGACAGAAACGACTAATGACGTCATTAGTTATATTTTTTCCAGAAACATACCCAATTCTTTTTTCCTGTCAAAAAGCTCTCTTTCTTCTAATAAACTTTTATTAGATACATTTTTCTGTACTACTTCGCGTTTAAAAGTTATAAGCAATATTGTCCTAAAAAGTCTCAAAAGAAATCCCACCTAAAAATCACATTAGCGATGGAAGGATCAAGTAGTCGTTGGAAAATAATTTAATGTTCGTTGTTTAAAGTGCATGAATGTCACTAAGAATAAATGAAAGGATTAAACTCGATAATTCTTTAACACAGTTAAAACAAAAAGTGATGATAATATAATAATAATAATAATAATAATAATAATAATAATAATAATAATAATAATAATAATAATAATAATAATAATAATAATAATAATAATAATAATAATAATAATAATAATAATATCTCTACCCCTCATTCTAATCACAGGGATTAGCCCAGAAGTCGGAGACTTGTGCGGGAGAGGGGGCGGCATATTATTATTAAGCAGGCCGCATTTGCGCCCAGGAGCGACTTACGTTGGTAGACCCCACAGACCAACTAGACTGTACCCATGCTATTCAATACAACGATACCAATGAAGCCTCGACAGGGGAGCAGTGGAGTGTTTGCGGAAGTTTGGCTCCGCCTCTTTTGACAGAGTCTGATTCAGTAAAATGTATATTATTATAATATTTGATGAAATTTTAATAAAGTTAATAATTTTTATTTAAAAGTAATGTGAAATAGGAAAGAATATATTTTTAATAAACTAACATAAAATATTTAATTATTTTGAGAAGTTTTGTGAACTATTTTTAAATCAGGCTTTAAAATAAAATTCTAGTTATATTACAATTTTTATCGCCCTTTAAATAGTGTTACTTTATTCAATGCTTGTTGCTTTGTGCCTTTTAAGGTATTGATTATTTTTGTTTTATGATTTATTCTTACATCTACATATTTTTCAGAAATTGCTATAATAAGTTCTAATCACTGTATAATTATGGGGAAGTGCATTGTTGACAATTGTAATAGCCGATCAGATCCAAATAGTGATGAAATTTCATTTTTTAGGTAAGTAATAATCAGAAATAATGGAGCACGTTTTATGGCATTAAAAGGCTCTGCGCAGAAGTTGTACTAACATTTCCAGTATCGGCCCTGTTTTTAAGTGTCCATATGTTTAACAATTATTGTTAGCGGGGTAACAAGTATTTAATGGTTTATTAAATAATACCATTTGGAACATTTTGGTGATGCGTGTACTGGCATCTTGGAAACTACAAGCGATACGAAAATGGGCAGTTGGGGGAAAAAATTTTTATGACGCTTACAACTAGATCTAGGTTATTGAGTTATTTTGAAAAATGTTAATATGGCGTTATTCGTCTATAACTTTTTTATTTAGAGGATTTTTTAAATCTGAAAAGACTTTTTCGCAGCAAATTTTTTCAAAGAATTTCACTGTATATTTAAATTTTCAATGCGACGTTTTGGTTGCAATAAAATTCAAATTCAATATAGCGCCCATACCAAAAAATTAAGTTGATGATGATTTCGCGTACCGTAACTGTTCGTAATTCTAATATTGTAAATTTCTTCATTAGATTCTTAACTTATTATTATTTAGCAAATATAAATTATAATTAAATAGCAATAGCAAATATAAATTATAATTAAATATAAATTAAATAAAAAAGTTACAGACGAATAACGCCATATTAACTTTTTTTCAAAATAACTCAAAACCTAGATCTAGTTGCAAGCGTCATTAAGTTAGCAACAGAATTTTCCCCCAACTGCCGATTTTCGTATCTCTTATAGTTTCCAAGATGCCAGTACACGCATCACCAAAATGTTCCACATGGTATTATTTAATAAACCATTAAATACTTGTTACCTCGCTAAGAATAATTGTTAAACATATGTGCACTAAAAAACACAGAGCCGATACTGGAAATGTCAGCACAACGCCTGCGCAGAGCCGTTTAATGCCATAAAACGTGTTCCATTATTTTTAATTATTACTTACCTAAAAAATGAGATTTCATCATTATTCCGATCTGATCGGCTATTACAATTGTCTACAATGCACTTTCCCATAATTGCACAAAGAAAACTCGTATAGCTAACACTGACTGAGAGCATGAAGCCAGCTGGGCGGCTGAGGTTAGGCTTACGGAAGGCTTCACTGGCTTGGCCCTATAGTTCAGTCTAGTTGGTATGTGGTAGGCCCTAACCACTATTCAGTGCAGGAATGAGGGAAACCTGGAAAACCTCATTAATTAGGGGGGTAGTCAAATATCAATCGGTATCAATCTCTCACATCGACCCAAGCCAACATTGTTCCACCTACCATACCCGCAGAGAGGGCGCCAAACCTCTCCACGAATATAGCTTATATACGGTCTACCGGCAGCTGGGCTCGAACCAACACCGATCAGTCACCTCGATTCAAGTACTGACGCCTTAAACCGCGCGACCACTGACCGAACCTAATAACAATAACTAACCTTATAAAATGTAGCAAACGCCCTCGTACTACATACATATTACAATCTATTCTCTATATAACCTCCTCTTATTTCAAGATATATCCAATCTTCGCCTGGCTTCTTTGTAGGCTGCATCTATTAACATTTCGCAGTTTAACTAATTTCAAGCACTTGTGATTTTTTCTTTCAAATGATTAATATTTCGCGAAGGTATTTTGTAAACTTTATTTTTTTAAAACCCCATAAAAATGAGGGGTGTTAGATCTGGCGACTTTCCGGGCCACTGAATAGATCCATTAATCCCAATCCATTTTTCTGGGAAAGTGTTATCTAAATATTGCTGCACAATTCTGGCCTTGTGGGGTGGAGATCCGTCGTGTTAAAATCATAGGTTTCTCCTTAGCTGCAAAGGCACCTTCTCCAGAAGCGCAGGAAGATCTTCTTGTAGGAAAATTAGGTAACTCACGCTGTTCAATGTATGCTCATAAAAATAAGGCCCAATTAAATGCCTACCGATGATGTCGCACCACACATTTACTTCAAATGGCCTTGGTTTTGGACTGGATTTACAATGTGGGGATTTTCAATGGACCAGTAGTGTTCGTTGCGTCTGTTTGGCAAACCATTACTGACAAACAGACTTTCATCCATCCAAAGAACGTACCGAAAAAGGTTCTGATCAACAGTTTCTATATTTGGGCCATTTGGGCTATAAAATTAAGTCTATTTTCATTGTGAAGCTCAGGCAAATACTCCAAAATGTGAATTTTGTAGTCATGATACTCATTGATCTTTAAAAGTCGTTGAACTGTTGATTTATCCAAATTCAATTCCCGGATAGCCTGCCGCATAGAATTTCGTGAATTTTATTTGAAATATTGTAACGGTAACAGAAACTGCATCTTGATTTCGTCGCAAGGTCGCCTTCAATCTTGCAAAGGTTCTATGATCAGGAATGAGGCGCTCAGGATACCTTTCTCGATATAACTTTCCAGCTCTTCTTGAATTTTTTTGTGACTCGCCGTAAATTAGCAACATATCAACTTTTTCTGAATGAAAAAACATTTTGGAAGCACAAAAGTTACACGTTTGACGTTCGTATTGAGTAATGACAGGTATTTTGTGACATTTATGCATTTTAAACAATGAACATTCAATTATTTTTCAACGACTACTTGCTCCTTCAATCACTAATAAAGTAAATAAAAATAAAGTTTCATAATGCATTCATTTTTAAGAAGTGTGTCACATGGTTTCGTTTTAATGTTTTAGATCTTGTATATAAAAAATTGGCAATGATACATAAAAAAGAACGGAATCCGAACAGATGAAACAACCACTTCGCGCCGCATGTATAAAATAGTTATAAAAAAATAGCAGCTACTTGTGATTCCACAAAGTGCCACACATGTTTACGGCAACTCAGTTACGTAATAGTCGAGCAGGACCCCTCTACGCGGACAATTTGTTTCCAAAACAAATAAAACTAGGAAGGCAATCCCGAATATGACACCAAACCGACCGCTCGACGGATTTATATGACTTCACAAACTTTCCCGTAGTGTTTTGTTGGTTTCTGGTTACTTATACACGATAAGGCTGAATCTTATCTAAAAACTACCCGTATAGTCTAAGATCCCACTATAAAACGACCTTCACCGAACTGGTTAATGGATGAAAAGTATTTTATATCCAATTAAATATGTCAATAAATATATTGCGAATGGGTTGTCTAAGAAAATTCAGTCCAGAATATGATTAATTAACAATTAAAAATTATTTTTTTTAACAATTCACTGGTTTGGTTAATAGACAAATTCCATACCAATCGAAAGTATGAAGCCCATAGAATATGCAATCGTTAGGTTGACTATTTTTCTCCCGTCTCAACTCTTGGGTAGGCAGGTATAAACAGGTAAATCGATACTAGTAACATGCACCGGTGTGGTTAATAAATTAAAGTTAAATTAAAATAAAGATTATTTCATTACCAACACGGTGGTATAGGGTTGTCTGCGAAAAATCAGTCCTGAATTCCGGTTGTCGAGTTTTAAAAAATGAAATATTCCCCAGCGAACCATTCAATGCGATAGAAGAGTACACAGCATTGCAGCTGTGTGTAGTTCGTCCATACCGAAAACGAAGACGATCCGTTTCTCCAAAAAATCGAATAAAGTCAGGGGCGGCGGTATTATTATTAATCTGCCCCTAGGAACCCCTAACGCGAAGACGGACTAATGGGCGTATATTATTGGCATCATAATATATATTTTTTGTTGTACATCGTCTATTATGCCGAATTGTTCATTTAGGGATAGTAAATGTGATTCCAATTTCCTTATCGCAATAAAGTTCCTATAAACATATGTCGTAGAAGGCCTTGTTTCCGAGATACAGGGTGTTGAATTTAATTGTTTGTTCTTGAATTTTCATTATCTCTATAGACATATTTTAATCTTAACGTACTTTCATGAGGAATTTTTCGAACCATATATTTTTCTGAAAACATACGTAACATGGGGTTCTTTAGTTTATGTAATGGAATATTGCTTGCAAAAAAAGCATCTCTAAATTCATAAACAATAGTCTTCAGCGTTGGACTAGTCATGGCTCTTCAAATGTCTTGTCACTCTAGTTTTATCGGAATAATTTATAATGCGTTCACACTAAAAAACAGGTCATTTCCTTTAATACCTACGTCCCTATAGCCTTTGTGATCACTGTCAAACCACATTTGAAATAATTCCCGTCTATATCTTCTCTTCTTTGACATGGTACTTCACTTCTCCCCCTCAACTAACAGCTGTTAATGTACATTACGTTACTATTTCTAAACAGTTATTTAAGCGACACCGACTATTACAGCGTTTCGTATATAACTATAACTAAAAACACAGTTCAAAATGAGTCAGCTGTGAATGAAATCGCGCGTTTGACCCTGTTAGATTCCGTGCTGGCACTAACTCTAATTACAACATTACGAATAACAAAAAAGCTTTGAATAAAAAAAGACAAAAATCAGATTAGTTTACGGTTCTAACTACATTTATTTTTATTTTGTCATTAATCATACCAAATCAACTGAATTATATCTCACGAATGTAAAAAAGACAACCTTCGAACATATCGTAAATGATCTCTTATTTTTCTCCGCCACGGGTAATTATATATTGCTTGGATTAGTGGAGCGGAATGACAATGAGAAACTAAACCCGTAACGTAGTCACATCTTAAATATTAGGTACCAGCAGTCCGTTAACATTACGATCAAGAAATCGATTTGGCCGTTTCCTAGTGCCTGGACTAGATAGGTAATACAGAAACTGATACTATCCGTCTGGAGCTAATTGAATCATAAAACTATCGAATTACGGTTAAGTAGTTTTCAATTATAACTTAGAACGAGGAAATAATCTGTAAGTCAACTTGCAGCACACAAATTATACAAAGTGTTTCTAAAATAATGTGTCCCTGAAAACGGTAATTTTAATTCAGCAATCTCTTCTGCTCTCTTTCTTTCTTTTTTGGAGAATTAAGTCATGTGTGTAAGTCTGCTGAAGTACGAGTCACCTCGGGAGTTCCTCAAGGGTCTAATTTGGGACCTTTACTCTTTAGCTTATTCATTAATGACATTAATAATTTAACTGTGCTCCGTCTAATGATCTGAAAATTTTTAGGACAATTCAGAACTCTGGTGATGGTGCTGAACTTCAGTGTAACAAAAATGTAATTCATGAAAGGTGCAGGGTAAACAATCTATCACTAAATATTAGTAAGTGTCATGTACTGTCTTATTCTACAAAGAAACAGCTGACTTCTGTTGACTATTCCATTGAACAGCATACGCTTTTTAGGCTTGATACCTTCTGCGACTTTGACAGAAAATTATATTTTAAAATTGTGTATTCTACTTTTGTCAGGTGCAATTGTGAATATGCATCAATTGTTTGGTGTCCTAATTATGCTGTATATGTGGTTGGTCTCGAAAATTTTAGCGTAAATTCTTAAAATATATTAGTTTTAAAGCTGATGGAGAGTATCCTTTTGTTGGGTTCCCTCAATTAGAAATATTCAATAGATTTGATCTTTGGAAAGTCGAAGTAAAAAGACTTATTTAATTTGTTTACATAAAACAGTGCATAATGTCATTGACTATAGTGCCATCTTGAGAATGTTAGGTTAAAAATTATACACTTGTTGACATTTGCAGAAAAGCGTTATTTTGGTGTAAGGAAACATTCTATATGGTTATTTGATCTATGAGTGGTTTTCCGGGATGTTATGCCGCGACTGGTCGCTGCCAGTAACCGAATTAATGTGCACATCCCTAACTTTAGCTGGGGTTCTTTGACCTTCCCTTGTTATTCTCTGGCATACATTTAATTTAGACAATATCGTATTTATTGATTTCCATTTAGCATGGAGCAAATCTGGTTTAAAACATAGAGTTAACTAGATCGTCCTGCATTTGTATTTAAAGATCGTATCAAAGACAACGCACTTGAAAAATCAAGAAGCCCGATTATTTCACGCAATTCAAACAAAACTCTGCGGTCTGTGCTGTGCAAGTGGCACGCTGCTCTCGGTTTTAGCCAGTAAATCAAGATCTTTGAACTTACGAGGCATAACCCGTTGAAGGACACGCCAAGTCGTCATGTCGCGTTCCACTTTCACTCAGTTCTCCAAGAAAGAATACCCTGCGTGTAAAATAATGTATATGGTAAATCAGTTTTGTATCTCTCTGAGGCGGTAATTATTATGATAGCAAATCATAGGGAACGGCGCGTACTAGGAATAGGTACAGGGTGTCTCAAATTCTATAGCATGAGATTATTGTGAAGATACAAAATAATTAAAATTTGGGACACGTGGTGTTAATTGGGTTGAGGTGGGTAAGCTCCATTTTCAATCGGTTTTCAGGGTCGTGAAGGTGTTTTATTTTTTAAAACCCCCCATAAAAAAATCGAGGGGTATTAGATGGTGACTTATTGAGTAGTTACCTAAGTGAAATAATTATTATTATTTAAAAAAATATATTGCCATGAACAAACAAAAAGCAAAAGAGAGGTTATTTTAAGATTGACGTGCGCGCAAAAACAAAGTATCTATTTTCAATTTTTTTTCTTAATAAAATGTATCTTATTCTTTAGTAAAATGAAAATATCACTGACCCAAACGTCCCTTTAATATTTACACTGTAGTTGATTTTAACCCGCAGCCAAAAAATGTTGCCGACCCCTGCTGTAGGGTATCAAAGTATCTATTTTCAATTTTTTTGTATTCTCAAAATAGTCATTTCATGTTTATGTTTTATAATTTATTTTTTATTTATTATACTTTTTTTAGGAAATAAAGTGGGTCACTTGAAATTAGTAAATGGGTCATAGGTTGCCGACCCCTGCTCTACAGCTCTCCTTGAATTTTTTTGTGAGAATAAAAACACATTTTGTAAGCACAAAAGTTATACGTTTGACGGTCTTATTAAGTAATGACAAGTATTTTGTGACATTTATGTATTTAAACAACAAAAGTTCAATTATTTTCCGACGACTACTTGATCCTTTCACTAATGTGATTTTTAGGTGGTATCTCTTTTGAGGCTCTTTAGGACGATATTGCTTATAACTTTTGTGAACGGAAAGTAATACAGAAACATTTCTCTAATAAAAGTTTATTAGTAAAAAGAGAGCTCTTCAACAGGAAAAAATGTAGGTCTGTTTCTGGAAAAAATATATTTGGTGACGTCTTCAGTCGTTTCTGTCAAACCCCAAAGGTAATATTTTCGCTTTAAAATGGAGCTTACTTCATCCCATTTAACACCACGTGTTAGCCCATACCATCGGGTTTGAGACACCCTGTACACACATAAGACATAATAGCGCTGAACGGGGTTATTGACTTCATGGTTTGTTTAAAATATCGCTTCAACTATCGCGGAAGGAATATTTAATGGTTGTGGTGTATACAAAATAATACTCTTCAGTTATGCAACGCCGCGTTGGAATTTGCATGAGACCTCCTAAGCAGCACACACTCATCAAAAAAGTTCAACGTTTGTTTTGAGACGAATATGTAATGGAAATTGGATGGTGAATGTTGAATGGGATCGAATATTCAAACGGTTGCCACTTTGGAAACGATATTTCACCGAACCCCTTTTTAAATGTGTAAGTTACAGACTTTTGGTTCATTCTCTTAACATCCCCCTTCTGATTTATATTTATTAACTGGTTTCAGTAGTAAATAAACACAATTTTATTGAAAATTTTAATGCGTGTAGTTATACAGTATGCGCCAAAAGTATGGAATAAATTCAATAAAAACGAAACAATTATTTTTTGGAAAAAATCCTCGAACAGGTCGATTTCTAATTTAAAAAATACATATTTTAGCGTAAAATGCGATTGTCAAATGTCATTTGTTTTCGAGTAATGACGTCATCGATTTTTTTTTAAATGGCAACAACATATTTTTTTCCTTGATTCTGAAAGATCGTTTAATTCTCTGTCAGACAGTACTAAAATTTTGCCCTCTTACATAGGAAAGTTTTCGATTAAATGACGATTGAATGCTAGAAAACGTAAATTTTATCCATAAAAAAGTAACAATTCTGAGGTATATAAAATAAAATACAATTGATTAAATTTTATACTTAAATTAAATGTTCGAATTGCCATCCACCAACTTCTTGACAATGCGCAAGTCTGTGAAGAAATTCTTCTTGCACATTATGAATGATTTCTGGGGTAACTATGCGTATTTCGTCCCGAATGCGATTTTGAGTTCTTCTAAATTACGTGGTTTATTAATGTACACTTTTGACTTCAAGTATCCCCATAAAAAATTGTGTAAGAGGTGTAAGATCTGGCGATCTTGCAGGGCATTCTATCGGTCCCCGTCTGCCGATCCACCTCCCAGGAAAACAGTTGTCCAAAAAATCTCGTACAGGGCGCGCATAGTGCGGAGGTGCACCATCTTGCTGAAACCATATGGTATCGTCAGGAATGTCAGGGTCATTATCGTTAGGAAAAATTACTGCAAGGGCTGGAACAAGGTCGTTTTCTAGAAACTCTAAATATCTTTGTCCTGTAAGGGTTCCTTCAAAGAAGAAAGGCCCTACTATTCTCTCGTCAACTATTCCAGCCCACACATTTAATTTCTGAGGGTGTTGGGTATGTGCCTCTGCCATCCAATGAGGATTTTCCCGACTCCAATATCTGCAAGTTTGACGGTTTACTGTATCATTCAGACAAAATGTGGCCTCATCTGAAAAAAGTATTTGCCGGTGTAAATTTCTATTTCCTTGACATAAATCCATTAGAATTTCGCAAAAGTGTAAGCGGCGATCGGGATCATCTTCATTGAGTTGAATTTTGTAGGGATGATATTTTTCCTTCCTCAAGATACGTAGCACTGTGCTCTGACTAGTGTCATTGTTTAATGCAACAAATCGTGAAGAATTATGAGGATTATCCACCATACTTATCAAAATGTTCTGTTTCTGATTTTCATTAATGCTTGGACGTCCAGGTTTTGGAATATTTACAACATTGCCAGTTTCTCTAAATTTAGACTCTACTTTACTGACTGTTGATTGGCTGATAGGGCGATCTGGATATTTTTCATTAAATAAATCGCAAACTTCCTGCTGAGTTCTAGTCATATTCCCGCATCCGATGAGAATTAAAATTTCAATTCTTTGAGTAACAGTTAAATGTGCCATAATACTTTAAATTGAATAATAATTTCTATGTCGCTTACAATACTTATTAGAAAGTCGGTGTGACAATGACACTTTGCAAAGATTTTCACCTACGTGATCCATAAAAGAACTATGGAATTCGAAAAACTAAACTTGATAACGTTTTTGCTTTATTTTAATTGATTTACGTTTTCTAACATTCAATCGTCATTTACTCGAAAACTCTCCTATATAAGAGGGCAAAATTTTAGTACTGTCTGATAGAGAATTAAACGATCTTTCAGAATCAAGGAAAAAAATATGGTGTTGCCATTTAAAAAAAAATCGATGACGTCATTACTCGAAAACAAATGACATTTGAAAATCGCAATTTACGCTAAAATATGTATTTTTTTAAATTAAAAATCGACCTATTCGAGGATTTTTCCCAAAAAATAATTGTTTCGTTTTTATTGAATTTATTCCATACTTGGCGCATCCTGTATATGAAGAGGGTGCGTTAGTTTTGGTTACTCCGCTTTCTATCATTTTTAATTTGTCACTAAAGATGGATGTTTTTTCCGATAAATGGAAAAAGTCTGGTAGTTCTCCAGTTCTCAAATCTAATATTAACAATTATAGACCTATTACAATAATTTTTTGGAATTTCTCAAAAAGTTTTCGAAATTGCTCTTCACAATTTACTTTATCCACATGTATAGAGAGTTATTTGCCCTTATTGGCACGGGTTCACGAAAAATAGATCCACAGTGTCTAATTTGATATGTCACTCAGTACATCTCTCAACATTTGGATACAAATACTTAAGTTGATGTTTTACATACTGATTTTTCGAAGGCTTTCGATAAGCTAGATCATAATATATTAATTCAATGATTGGATTATCGGATTTACTATTAAAATTGTTCAAATCTTACTTGGATAGTAGATATCATATGTTCAGTGTGGTGGTTACATGCCTGAGTTAGTGCTAGTTACATCAGGTGTACCTCAGGGGTCCATTTTAGGATCTTTATTGTTTGTTATTTATATTAACGTTATAGTTCAAAATCTTGAATGCAATTATATCTTGTATGCGGATGATTTAAAAATGTATAGTGATGTTACTACAATTGATGATTGTGTTAAGTTACAGCACTCCCTAAGCAGCATTCGTGATTGGTGTACCATTAATAATCTTTTTCTAAATTCTAGCCAGTGCACTATGATGATTTTCTTAAGGAAACGCTGTTCTATACTGTACAATATGAATGACATCCTGGACCGTCCTAAAACTGTAATTTAGGCGTATATTTTTATAATAAAGGAAATTTCAATATTCATACTGACCAAAAACTATAGCATCCCGAAATGTTTACAGTGTTCTGTAAAAATGTTTCTTAGACCTTTAGAATATAACTAGCTTCGCATGTTCTTTAAGGTTTGGAGTATTCTGGGTTATGTTATTTTAAAACAGTTAAGTGACTAATTTTAAAGGTTTTATAGTAATTAAATAAAGTATTTTATGTCGGATATGTTAGTGGATAATTATGATGAATCTGCAAGGAGTGAACATGTAGTTTTGGCAGTGTGCAACGAAAGAACGAAGAACGAATACAAAATACTGCAGCTAACCGAACTAACTATTATATATCAGGTACTTAGGCATTATGATTATTAATAAAAATGTTTATTTTCATCGTTTCTGTACTTGACAACGCTGCAAAAAACGGCCGCACGGTAGTTGACATATCTAGCTATCTCTGACGATGATTCATTATCATAGGCGCCGACTTTCCGTAGGAAAAGAGGGTTTTGCCCCATTTTTTAAACATTGAGCTAGAATTCCGAAATAATATTTTTATTGTCTTTTAAACCTACCTGAGCACGTGATTAAAATTTTTGTACTTAGTCATCCTGTACATATAACTTTGACAGCCAGTATATTTTTAACCATCAACTTCTGGCTTAGGTAAGTATGGCAGCATCGCATTATTTTGTCGTCAGGGATCTACTCTTGTTCTATGTTGCGTTTATCTCGGAACACCCTGTATGTATGCATTCCATTTAAAAAATCGCTGATTTTTCTAATTCTGTTTTATCTACTTGGATCTTGTTCAGGAAACTTTTCCAAAATGATAAATTGCAGCAAGTATACGAAATGAATCGCAAGTAACTTTAATTTAAAATTATCCAGCACCTACTTAGATGAATGAGCATGCATTAAAAATTAACAACGCAGGCGGGATAGTTATAAATTCGCTTGTCTTTGCGAAACGTGGTTAACTTAGGTCGTTTTAAGTTCCACCTTAATTCGTGCGAATACGTGTCGGAGAGATTAAGGAAAACTGTTATTTACAATCGCTGTGCAATTAAAAGAGAATAATGCGGTAACGGCGACATATGCAGACCGGATTTAGCAACCCCAATGAATCATTTTAAAGCGCCCAGTTTAAAAATGAGTTTATATAAATCAGAACTCGGAGAAGTACCAAAAATTTGAACAAAAACTCCGCAGGAGGGTGGAGTAAAAGGGAATCCGTGTTCGTACCAAATGGACACATCTACTCGATTTTTTTTTCAGCGTTAAGTTTATACTGCGGGATCCGTTTGATTAAATTTGACCTTTTTATGGATTTCCTTTTTCTGTGGGATTGCGCGGGACCGAATTTGACGTGGAGCTTTGTGCGATATTGTAGAAGAAAAATAATCATAGCCGCCGGGATTTAGAAATTGATATAAACGATGTTTCATTTCTTCGTACACCAACACGTTCATAAATCAATATACAAGGTGATTGATTGGAACTGTTCGCTAGAAGTATTAGTGTTAATTATCGTCTACACGGTAATAATAAATGGAATGTATCTGGTGTGATATGTCCATGTGAAATTTTACTCAGATGTGAATGACATCAATATTCAAGGGATATTGACGTTTGTAACATATTTATATATGTACAGGTGCTGAAACTAAGACACATTTTTTGTGTAATTTTAATTGGTTCAATCGATAGAGCTTGAAAAAATCGTTGAGGTGCCATTTTTTTCTTTAAAAACTCTGGGGTTAGGTTAGCCATATCTGCGCTCATGGCTAAATTAATAGTACATTATACTATAAGGGAGAGAAATACGTTATTTTGGCAAAGGTGCAATTTGAAGCCCGAGGGCTATAATGCACCGAGGACAAAATAGCATCTCTCCCAAATGGTATATACTATTTTTTCCACGGTCTCATTAACTTAAAAACACATATTTTGTCATTATGAAGTAAGTAGCACCAGAATTATTGTATTCGGATTTGAGCATTTATTTAGTAGTCGTTGAGTTATTGTCATAACTACAAAATAAACAAACAAAAAAATTTGTCAAATTAAGGCGCTACTTTGGTTTACTTTAAAGTTTGTTTAGTGCACAATGATTAGATAGATAGAAATTGATAGATAATATCAGAAGTTACAATCTTCTACTGAAAATTAAATCGGATTAATGTTTCGGAGCAAGTATCCATGTCAGTCGGTAGTGGTATCAGTCTCAACTTCACTTGTATAAACAATTATGTATTTTGTTGGTGTATTTTGATAATAAAAGTGTAAATTGCTGTGATATGAAAATAATAGAGTGATTTAACAAAAATTTATTCAAAAGTGAAAAAAATATTATTTTGTAATTTTTATAATAATTTTTATAGTTAGATATTTGATTCAACTTAAAGGAGACCACCTGAAGAAGCAATCCTAAAAATGCAGAAATAGGTCAGATCTCATCTATTGTGGTTGAATTTGTCGTGTTCCCACTGCCAAAAAATGAAGTTAGATATTTATAGAGTGTTTCATTAGAAGGTTAGTAAATTAGATTTTTTTAGATAATTGTTGAATAGAGCCTTGTCTGTGGAATTGTTCATTAGCATACCTAGATGTTTGGTATCAGAGAACATACATATGACTTCATTTATAGGAATTGTAGGAGATTTGATTTATATTAGCTTAAAATACCTTTCTAAAACAGTAAAAAAATGTTACAAAAGCTAATAATAAGGAATATATGGGTAGATATTGTGGGTGTAATTCAACGCAGGTTGGGGCTTTTGTCCACTGAGAAGTTAGTTTCACACAATATTATTAATACCTAAAAATATATAAAAACTTTTAATAAATTCATCACAATTAAATAAAAATATTAAAGCAATTTAATATATTCTAAGTAAAAAACAAGCAAGTTTCACTCTTGGTTACTTAACAGTTGCCAGCCAATATCAAGCTGTAAGTTTGTCGTGCTTGACCGATACACAGCTATTTATTTTGCCGAGATAGGAAATTTCACAACATTAAAATTACACTTGCACTTAACTGAATGCTTAAATAAACACTCATTATATTACCACATCTCAATTTATTTTAAACTTTAACTTTACTAGGTGCGAACAAGCTAAAACTACGCTTTCGCTGTTTCAGTTGTAAAAAATAGATAATCACAAACTGAACCAAATCTGTGGTATATTTCATTGTCAACCGCACTGAGGTCTGACGTCAATAACAACACTATCAATTTATTGAAATCACTGTGCCATGACAATGGGGTCATTTAGCATTTTTTTGTTATGTACATTTTCTAAATAATTTTATAATTGTTTGATCTGAAAAAAAATATATTTCTTTTTGAGTTTTCTAAAGCTTTTAAAATGATTTGATATGGACTCGCGTAAATCACTATGTTACGTCACTGCCTCCTATAGCATGACGGGTTGCGTGCACTACCGTTTACCCTTATTTAAAATACTAAGCATAGGAATACAGTCGATGACGTTAGGAGTGCGGTTTTTATTTCAATTATGGAAAAATCAGATATTGATTATCATCATAAATCTACCGGTAGATTATACAAATATGGTTCTAGATAGCATGCTGTGAATTTTAAAAGTAAACTTTTGCTAATTTGTTTTCATTTAACACAGAGAAGCCCTTGCCCGAGTTCAAAGTGGTGGACAGGTACCGAGAATATGTAGGAGACAATGATGTTACGTCTCGCGAGCGTTTAATTCCAATTTGACCTTGTACTACTTGCCAGATTGACTTAAAATTTACATACATCATAAATTCTTCATAAAAATTAGGCAAATACTGTAATTTGAGGTTTGACCAAATGACCCTATTATAAAAAATAAAATTTGTGTCCTCCTAACCGTAAATATTAACTTTACACACGCTGTCCAGTATGCAAAATCTCACATTTCGTACTGATGCATATAATATGCACATTCGAAACAAAATTGCAAGAAATTGTCGCTTGTGTGAAATCGGAAGAAAATGGGCAACATCAATAATTATGAATTACTTATATAGCTCTGTCCGTATGTATTTCGATTTTGCTTCAATGAATGGTAAATCCATGTTGCGCTTTGTCTAGGTTAGTATTACAAACCTGATATTTTTAAATTGACCGGAAATAATTTCGCAGTTAGGTTTAAAAATAGATGTATTATTTTATGTAAAATATGTGCAAATTTAACATTTAAGTCTGGCAATTTATAGGTTATTACTTCATTATTTTCTTGCTAAAGGTAATCTCTTGCGTGATGTTTTAATAATAATAAAGTTGTGGGTTGTATTATAATAGATGATTGTGTTTCGCAATATAGTTTAAAAGCTCCGCAATATGATGTTAAAGAATGAACTTTCACGTAGGACTTTCTTTTTATTAATCGATTATTATCAAGCAAACGTTGCTTATTGTTAGACATCAATAATCTTCATATTAATTATATGCAATGCATAGTGCTCTAAATATAGTGCAGAGACTGCTCATGAAGGTTCCCATGTTATTTAATGAAGCATCGTATACTTGACCACTACCTGCATGTACCGTCACCTGTAACGTCACTCCAGGTCATGTCGGTGGCCTGCAATTTCTATGTCAGACCGCTCTAGTCCGGTTTAAGTTCTGTTCCCACAAAAGTCAGGGATTTGTTCAGTCAAACTGTTAGAAATATTTGAGCAGTTATGTGCCGCCGAACTATCGAGTATCTTCGCTTATCAGCAACCTCATATACTTACATAAAAAAACTTTTTTTGTCAGATGACAGCGCTCTATAAAGTTTTGGTGCTGTAGACGAGGATGATTCAAGAGCTGTAAATATTTGGATTTACTAAAAAGTTATTCATAAATATCTAAAATAAAATTTTAACTTTCACTCTCTGTATCTTTTTAAACGTCAACTCTTGACTGAGGTATTCATTAAAAGGTTGGCAAGTTTTGACATAGAATTCATTTGAACATACAGTAAATAATTTTGGGCAAAACGTTGAAAACATATCTATTTTTTGTCACCTTTTTATTATTTTCTTGAAAGTAGAATCAAGCTGAGCTTGTACGCTGTTATTACCAAATAACGCAAATCGCATTTGATTATGAATATGAATCAGAATCAAATCCATTACCTATGATCACTAGTTACCGAATAACACAGACGCACACGGAAAACACTGACGTACATATCTATTAAAATATTTTATAAATTCAACTGCGATCTTTCACTACTTCATATTATTCAACTTGAATTGCATTTTTATTTAGGCAAATAACAAATTTTATTAACTAGTGTACTAGCAACAGAAACATACGAAATTCACCAATCTCTACCACGCGAAAATGATAACTGATGGATGAACAAGGAAGATAAGTCAAGCAGCGTGAATCTGCTCCAATTTTAGTTCGACGGCGGGATCGCCTGCATAGGAAAACAAACTCGATGTTCGACTTATTCCACCGTATTAAACGAAAATTTGCACTTCTAACTTTTTAGATGTGTCGATTACGGCCTACCCGATGTCGACCCTGATTACTGCGGGCATTTATTATAAAATTCTCTTAACTTCATATTGATTACATCGGGTGTTTATAAAAATGCAAATTTAATTATTGTTTGTTTTTGTTAAACTGAAAAGATATTTCTTTATTACTGTCTGTATTGAAATTTTAAATACAAGAAACGTTTCATCCTCTTAATATTTTAACCTAGTGAGTATTGGAGTTTACTTCGTATATTACTATGTAATGGTTTATTTTGGTTCGTTGTAGTTTTGTGATTTCAATATTAAATACTTTTTATGTTGGCTCTTAATATGTTAATTTCATACTTTAAAACAATAATTTATAACATTAATTACATATTACACTAAGTAGGTACTATAGGAAAATATTTAAATATGGCAACGTTGCGTCAGACCGACACAGAGTTTAACTGCGTAGTTAATGACATTATCTGACTGAATCATCATGTAGACAGTTGCAAAAGGTCACCCTATTCCGTTACAACCTCAATTTGAGACTGGATGGGCTCTGTATCTTTTCTGGTTTAGAAAAATTATTAGCCAGATCTCCTTTTTAGGATGTTATTTATTAACTAATCCTCCGTGATTGCGGCGATCGGCAACCGCACGATAACCCCTTCCCGAGCGAGGCAATAAAGCCGAATTGGCCCTCGAATTTAAATCCGCCATTGGCGGTCAGCGAGGCGCAACGTAGGGCCCTTTTCCCCCGGAACAGATGAGACAGATAATAAGCCGTGCCGGCAGGTTTCGGGTCGCTTAACGCCGTGGAGTTGGGGAACTAGCCCACGATAAGAATTTTTATTGCACCAGCCCTACCTCTTACTCACCTCAGCGCCGAGATCTGTTTCTGGGACAGTTTTATCTCCGTTGAAGACCGACCCGAGTCTCTTAAACCCGTGACGTGCCGTAAAACAATGCAGTTTTGCGATTCTGTTTACGACTGGGAGGAGGTCAGTGGTCGAGACGTTGTGCAATTAATTTGAAGAAAGGAGCTCTTTAAAAGTATCGAATAGAGAATAAGTGAGGTGAAGGTTTTAATTTAACAGGGTGTTTTATAAGTAATGGCTGACAGACTACCTGGTAACAGCTTAGGCCAAAATATTAAGAATACTTATATTTGTGTGGCCGAATGTTATCGTCAGTTTATCAAAGCACCGTAATAATAAAAAAAGTTTATTTTTACAAGCTAGTAAAGTTTTACAGGTTAACTGTTAATTTTACAAGTTAGTAGCATATGACGAATACAAAAGTGACTGATATTTTTTGAGAGATTACGGAACTATAATCGATTCTTTCAATAGTCAGATGGATACACTAAGCAGCAAAAAAGTTCTGCCATTTAAAAGAAACATGATGTGCCATAAGTGCCGCCCTCTACCAGTGACGTCAAAATTAGAAACAAATTTGAATTTATCGCCCGCAAAAATCCCTGATTTACAAATTTTATGTAAATAATTGGATTTTTTGAGAAGTTATCTACAAATATCGAAAATAAAATTACGTATGTTAGGTTAAATCGACTTATTTTCACCTAAGGATATGTGGTCTCATTTTTGCTCCTTCATTTAAAAACACCCTGCATATCTAGATGTTTTCAAAGTTACTCAGTAGTTTTCTTTATTTACTTCAGTTACTTTTAAATTTTATTAATAATTAATGTTCGAAATTAAATACTAAGTGGTTTTGTTATATTTATTGCTAAAAATAATAAGAATACTTGGACAAATGCACCACTACCTTTTTATTAGTAATGACAATGAGTAAGCTGCTTGAACACTTATTATGACTAAGGTGTTTTAAATGGTTTTCATTAAAAAATTTGAGTGATATTAGTTGTGCTCTTTTATAATTAATAACATTTTGAATCGCCATATCGTAAAATAACGTGTTACTACTAGATGCACTTGCTATACTCTCAGGATTACCGGCGTTATTATCATTACAAGTAATTTTCAATTTGAGGAATCGTATTGTCACATTTCTCAGTTTAGAAGTCTATGAACCCGTGTCACATTTCTATTTTGTTTCCATCTGCAAGTTTGCCTACATTTTCATCCTGTTTTCGCCTTTTCAAGTACCGTTTCATGCGTTCATTATTTTTTACAATATTGGTGTCGTATTTTCGTGTACGGATAAATATAATGTTGAAACAGCTGTTTTTTTGAGAATTATCCATTGTCCTAAAAATAAGAATGAAACCTTATCAAATAATGAAAAATATACACCGAAAATAGATCATGAATGCTTGTACTTACCCATACTGGTAATAGTATAACAATCTTCTGTAAAATGTTTTGAGCAGATCTTTGTGTACTGGGTTGGTTTCTTGCTGGATGCAATTGCTATTAACCATTTTTTTCAGCATTATTGGGGAACTTATGAAACATGAAATTTTTTTTTATTAGCAACAGATAAACACTGCGGTACACAACAGTTATATGGCTATTTTTTTACACAAATTAAAACACAACAAAAATTAAATAACAAATATTTGTGAGGTTAGATTTATTACCTAACATTGATCGCAGCGCCGCCTACATGTAAATGCTCTATTGTTTTTTGTTTGGTCTAATTTATCATGCAGCGAAATAAAGGCTATATCTAGTAGAAGATGCACGTTCACAAATCTAATCACGCAACGTACCACTTAATTTAATAATACATATGGAGCAGCAAGCATACAATTCGAAACCTGAGAGCCTTTATTGATATCGATGGCTCCCTTTCATCAGTTAGCGGAGGTCATTGCCCAGATAGATTCATTATTGGTTTATTGGATTTAGAAACCATGAAGTTGTATTAATCTTCGATTACGGCGTGGTAGGGTTTTTATAAGCAGAAGCTGTTCACAATGAATTTGCCGTAATGGCAGTTTACGCAAATGTTTTAGAAAGTTTCCTGTCGTATTAATTTAAAGGTTAGTGGAATATTATGTCTAAATGTCTTCGAGCGAGTATTTATTATACTAAGCTTAGCGATAGGACTGGTAGGATGATTACAGAAGTAATTAGCGTTAATAATTTTTAATTAGTGTAGATAATCGTGGAGTTTATTGTTCTGCGTTGTTAAAAGACTTTTTTTAATACTTAGTTTATTCACTTTTTTATACCCATTTTGACGAGTCATCGTTTTTAGCCACGGTACTTATTTATAATTTTCAATAGGGTCATTTACCATTATCTTGTTAATATGTGTTCTAGCTAGGTTTCGCTGGAGATAAAAAAAGTTGTACGACTTTAAAAAAAAATCCTCGACCTCGACATCACTAAAAATCTCATAGATTGCAGTAGACAGAGAAAAATATTTATAGAAACAAGAACTTGGAAATACTCAGCTTTACAAAACAAAACAAAAAGAATATTACAGCTGGCAAGATATATGAAATTGTTGTGTTAATGGTTGCATAGCTAAGATGAGGGGTAATATCTGACAGTTTGATTGTCATAACACCAGAACTGAGTGTTGTTAAAATGAATTTCTTATAGAACAAAAAAATTTAAAATATTAGTCCAATGTGCACAGTACAAATTTCTGATTACCGCAATTTATTAATAAAAGCAAATGAATATCTTAAGAAGAATATGTTTTGTGTTAAGCGAAATATCAAGTCGTGCGAAGGTTTTTTTTATTATGTATAATTCTGACCCCAAAAGTATGATTGTGATGTGACTGTGGATAAAACGTAGTATTGCATTCGTGTTTTAATTGCCTTTTATCCACTTAAGAATATTAAATGCTTGAATTACGTTTCGCTTGGGTAAAACGTAACTTAACACACTTAATAAATAACTATTAATTTATTATTTAGGTACTATGACATTTGTTTAAGACTGTGAAGGTCTACAAGAAGAAAACTCGGCTACTAGCAGGCTTATTTTATGGGAAGTGCTTCCAGTAGGACAGCGATCTATACGTTCTATCATCAAGGTTTCTCTCAATTAGACATAATCCATTATTCTTCTGGTATTTTAATTGGAAAAGTTCTTATCATTTGAAGCAAGTAAACTCTACGTTACCATTTTTTCATTAGATAATAATTTCAAATTTATTTTTTCAAAACTGCTCTTAAAGTTTTCTCCACTGTAAGCGTCACCCTTTATCTTTATCTATAACTTTCACTTGTTCATTATACATCTATTTTTTATGAAGTAGATACCTACTAATAATTAATTATTCTGCAGACTGATTCTCCGACTAATATTGTACAGAATTTCATTTGTTTACACCCACCTTCAACAAAATTTGATAAATATTTCTATTTAAGTAACAAAGTAAGAATTATGTGAAAGAATTATCATACTCATCATTCAGGTATTTTAGTTCCACTTCTTCACTATGATAATATTTCATGAATAAATATCTGGTACTGCGAAATGGATACAGTGAATGTCTCCCAGACGGACAGTAATCCATCATCTCGACTAGCCAGGGATTAAATTATAGTAGTATCTCCACTCTATATCACTGGTTAGACGTAAAAATAATCAAATAATACGCTTTCAGACGGCTGGTAAGTGTTACGAGTAAAAAATACCCGGTACCGTTACGTTTGTAGAAGTGAGTGCTCACGAAGGCCGGTTTATTGTCTCGGCGGCCATGGGCGTCGTCCTAGGAGGCACCGAGGTCCTTGACTTCCTGGGTAATGACACTGGTCGTGGAACCGCTCGTCGTCAAAAGTTCGCGGAATCGAGCACGTTTTTTACGTTGGGATTAGCTAATTCTTTTAATTGATGGCTTTAAGAAAGATTTTGCGGTGAACCTTAAACGAATATAAATATTTCAACTGCAGGTGTAGTTCGTCATTTAGAAGTCTAGTGAAAGTCACTTTTAAAAATTTCATATATTTACGAACATATTAATTTAAAAAAATACCCACATTTTGAGGACTGCTGATCAAATAGACCACTGACGTAACCTAATAAAATAAATAGTAAGATAAATAACTTTTAAAATTTAATTTTTTCAATTCGTTTTGTTTCTAATTTAAAAACACTTGTTATTAACAAGTAAAGTAAAATTATAATAAACGATTAAGATATGAATTTCCGTAAGTTCGATATTAACAATTAGTGTTTAGGAAGTTACTTTGTTCAATGATTCCAAAATGTATCCATAAACGTGCATAAAAGCTCACCTACTTACTGAAAGACCAACTATTTAAACAGTTATCCACATTTCAGAAGATAATACCATTGTACACTGTTAGAAAGATTGTCACAAATTATACCTTTAAATTATGAAGAATAACTAAAAAACTTAATTTTCGCCATATAACTTCAAACAACGTGTCAATGCTAACCATTTCGTACTTTCTAGTTTCGTAGTGGGTGAAACAAATTTTAAAAATTTCCACAAAACATGGAATAAAATAACTAGCTTGATGTATACGTTCAGTATCAAGAGAAGGCAAAGTAAAATATTTAAAAGCAGTGTCAATCATATGCAAAAAGAAATTAGTGTCGGAGGCACAGGTAAAGTAGATGTCACGAGCAGTAGGTGAAATGTCCCGTACCAGCCTCACTGTCTAGGATTGATAGTCGAGGTCGACGAAGAGGTTATCTTGATACCGGTGAACTAATATGGTCCAGCATCTTCTGAAACCGAACTAAGCTAATGGTTTCTTTAAGTAAGGCACTGCTTGACGTATTTGTTTTAAGAGTTGTGTCACTAACGTATAAAACGTTAAGTTCTGGCTAATTGGTACACACGTATAAAACATATTTAAATCGGTTTATTATTTCCACCAGCAGTGTTTTTCTCTTAAATGTCTTGTGTATTTAATTAATATTTTTCGTGAAATACAGTGTTATTAAATAAAATATGGCGCATTATTCAAACAGTGAAAATGATGACATGTTAAAAAGTATATTTGTTAAGTAGTGATAATCAGTGATATGGATAATGACCAAATTCTGGATAACTATGATTGTGAGTAGAGAAATGGCAAAGGGGAGGAGATGGCCATTAATATTTTCATAAATAAACATATTTCAATCATTCTTTGGCATGCCTAAAAATTCTAGTTAACTTGATTGCCTATTCGGAGACATTAGTGTAACACTGGCAACGCTGTGGAATTTACATACACCATAACTTAAAAATATTTGTATCGGAGTCGGATCAGCGGCCCTCAACAAGTTTTCTATTGAAAAATCACGAAATTTATTTAAAATTTGACCTTTTTTCTTGATTTTTTTTTTTGTAAAAAAATTATTATGTGTTCTACACAATGAACTGTACTGCTGGTTAAAATATTTGTACTTATTATGAATCCTACAAGGTGTTTCTGAAATAAGTGCAACTCTTTAAAGAGGCCATTGAGAATGTAAAAATATACAATTTGCATTAAGCAATCAATTGTTGATTTATTTACTGATTACTTAAAATTTAGGCCTGGAAAACCTATAAAAAATAGCTGAAGTCATTCGTTAGCAGCCTACCAGACATATACCGGTTTCGAGCTTATTAGCTCTTATCAGTATACCATAGGTGAGACATCTGACAAATAACCCTAGTTGTTTAAGTTTTACCCGACAGAAGGGTACATGAGTACGCGGTGTAGACAAGCTACATCTAGCGGCCATTCGCTTCGCCATGGCGGACTGACAAGTCACAGACGCGACGATAACAAGTGACTTTAGCTGTGTACTATAAGGTTTTCAGGTGTAATTCAATGCTGGTCGGGGTTTTAGCCCACAGAGTAGTATCGCCGAATCGTGATTGAATCACTAAATAAAGTAGGGTTTTTGCTTGACAGTGACAATTACAATGAAAAGTTGACGTTTAACATCTAACAAACGCTCGTCTTCAAGAGCAACCAAGTAAATAGCGTCAGTTTTAATTTGTAAATTTAACAATTGTAAAATTTGCGTAGGTAAGTTGTGATGTGGTGTATGTCGAAGGAAATTTATAAATAAAGGAAACCTACTCCTCGCCTATTTTTGTGAGAAAGCAAATACACCAAAATCGTCACTATGATCGATTTACTCGATGCTAAAATCCACATTATCTATAAACCTAAGATAACATACTTATTAAAAAAGGCAAATTCTGTACATATTGATTATTGTAAAATCTTAACTTAATATATAATAAAAATATCTTATTATACAGGGTGTTAAAAAAAGAGTGTAACATATTTAAGGAGGTAATAGTACGAACCAAAATAAGCAGAAAAGTCTCAATAAACATGGGTCCGCAAAGTAACGGTTGCGTAGATATGGAATGTTTTATGTTTTTAGCCCCTTTTTTTATTTTGCAAAAAACGTTGTGTATTTTCTTATAATAGTTGGTTGATGTTTTAAACAGTACGTATTTGACAGTTGATCTCAGTGCACAAGTTTTCTTTCACTACGGCTGGTTACTTTAACGCAGAATTAACAGACATGCATTTCATGTATGGTCGTGCTAATGGGAGCGCCACCGAAGCGCGACGTCTTTATGTTGACGCTTATCCAAATCGCCAGATTCCTTCACAACGCATGTTTGGAAGAAGTCACCAAAGATTTCGTGATACCGGTTCCTTGAGCAAACAGTGCCATTTATCCGGAAGACCAAGGTCGGTATCCACTACTAGAGCAGAAGAAGAAATTCTAGCACTGGTAGAGCAGAATCCAGGTACGAGTGTGCGGAGAATATCAGCCGAGGTAGGAATTAGTGGTCCTCTTATTTGGAGAATCCTTCACGAGCAACTGCTTTATCCATACCATGTGCAATGAGTACAGGCCTTAAATCCAATAAATGATCATGAAGCACGTTTGTTTTTTTGCCGCTAGTTTCAACGTCATGATACTGAAGACCCTTGTTTTCTTGCAAACATTTTTTATACTGATGAGGCCGGGTTCACAAGAAATGGAGTGTTTAATTTTCACAATACGCATATTTGGGCCGACGAAAATCTTCATGCTCTAATAAAATCTGGACATCAGGCACGTTTTTCATTAAACATTTGGATGGGTATTGTAGGTGACAGGTCCTGTTGTTTTACCAAACTGATTAATAGGTGCAGGTTACCTCAACTTTCTGCAGAACACACTGTATGAGTTTTTGGAAGATATTCCTTTGAATCAGAGGCAACAAATGTGGTTCCAGCATGATGGTGCTCCAGCTCATTTTTCCATGGTCGTTAGAGAGCATTTACATCAAACTTTTCCACATAGATGGGTAGGAAGGGTCGGACCTGTTTTATGGCCTCCAAGATCGCCTGATCTGAACCCTCTAGATTTCTGTGTCTGGGAATATTTGAAAACATTAGTGTATGATACTCCTGTAAATAGCCTGGAAGAGCTGCAGCTACGGATTAATCAAAAGTGTCAAGAAATCCAAGGAGTGTGTTTTCGAAAGAGTTCGAATATCGTTGAGACGAAGATGTCGTACCTGCTTGGAAATGGACGGAGAGCACTTTAAACATCTGCAACTTTTTTTTGTCTGTTAAAAGCTTCCTTTGTCAGTTTATTCCTAATAAAATAAAATGTTTGAAAAACGAATAGTGGTCCATATCTCCGCAACCGTTACTTTACGGACCCATGTTTATTAAGACTTTTCTGCTTATTTTGGTTCATATTATTACTTCCTGAAATATTTTACACTCTTTTTTAACACGCTGTAGGTCTAATTATTGGAATATCTGGTGCCTGCAGACGTGACGAATTAGTAAAAATTAATGTTAAAGATGTTGAGGATAAAGGAACCATTTTTATAGTTACTATTCCCGATTCAAAGCCAAGAACAAATCGAACTTTTACTGTCACAAATAACATTCAAGATAATTCTATCAACTTTTTGTAATTCTATAGGAAGTATGTAGCTTTGAGACCTAGGAACGAGAACACACCAGCACGATTATTCTTAAAATTTAATAAAGTTAAGTGTTTTAATCAAGTGGTAGGAATGAATGTTATTACTAAAATATAAAACGATATTGCTAATTATCATAACCTACCAGAGTGTCATTTATACAAAAGGCATTGCTTGCTTGCGCTGAACATGGGCTACTTTTTATTGGTCCATAGTGGCGGAGTGACGGTGATTATGCAATTGAAGCGACACGGGTGATAGAAGAGATCTACAGTTGCAGAAGGATACATAGATAATGATATCAATGTAAAAATTGAAATAAGTAAGAAAATATTAAGTATTAGGCTATGAAATAATGTACAAGTGATTGAATGTAGCAATCACAGTGAAAAAATTTTATCATATCAGAATATACATGCCTTCTGGATAAGGAATTATTATTAACAATTGTAAAGACTGATCTTTCATCATCCAAATTACTAACGTTAACAAATGAATTTCTTACCTGTGTTCCATTTCTTATAATTAATGTTCTTATTGTAATAAAGTTAATAATTGAAGATTTTTGGTTTGTTGAGTGATTGTATACAGTATGCCACAAAAGTATGGAATAAATTCAATGAAAACGAAACAATTATTTTTTGGGAAAAATCCTCGAACAGGTCGATTTTTAATTTAAAAAATACATATTTTAGCGTAAAATGCGATTTTCAAATGTCATTTGTTTTCGAGTAATGACGTCATCAATTTTTTTTTAACTCCATATTTTTTTCCTTGATTCTGAAAGATCGTTTAATTCTCTATCAGACAGTACTAAAATTTTGCCCTCTTACATAGGAAAGTTACATGTTAGAAAACGTAAATTTTATCCATAAAAAAGTAACAATTCTGAGGTATGTAAAATAAAATACAATTGATTAAATTTTATACTTAAATTAAATGTTCGAATTGCCATCCACCAACTTCTTGACAATGCGCAAGTCTGTGAAGAAACTCTTCTTGCACATTATGAATGACTTCTGGGGTAACTCTGCGTATTTCGTCCCGAATGCGATTTTGAAATTCTTCAAATTACGTGGTTTATTAATGTTTACTTTTGACTTCAAGTATCCCCATAATAAATACTCAAGAGGTGTAAGATCTGGCGATCTTGCAGGCCATTCTATCGGTCCGCGTCTGCCGATCCACCTCCCAGGAAAATAGTTGTCCAAAAAATCTCGTACAGGGCGCGCATAGTGCGGAGGTGCACCGTCTTGCTGAAACCGTATGGTATCGTCAGGAATGTCAGGGTCATTATCGTTAGGAAAAATTACTGCAAGGGCTGGAATAAGGTCATTTTCTAGAAACTCTAAATATCTTTGTAAGGCTTCCTTCAAAGAAGAAAGGCCCTACCATTCTGTCGTCAACTATTCCATCCCACACATTTAATTTCTGAGGGTGTTGGGTATGTGCCTCTGCCATCCAATGATGAATGATTTTCCCGACTCCAATATCTACAAGTTTGACGGTTTAATGTACCATTCAGACAAAATGTGGCCTCATCTGAAAAAAGTATTTGCCGGTGTAAATTTCTATTTCCTTGACATAAATCCATTAGAATTTCGCAAAAGTGTAAGCGGCGATCGGGATCATCTTCATTGAGTTCCTGCACAAGTTGAATTTTGTAGGGATGATATTTTTCCTTCCTCAAGATACGTAGCACTGTGCTCTGACTAGTGTCATTGTTTAATGCAACCAATCGTGAAGAATTATGAGGATTATCTACCATACTTATCAAAATGTTCTGTTACTGATTTTCATTAATGCTTGTACGTCCAGGTTTTGGAATATTTACAACATTACCAGTTTCTCTAAATTTAGACTCTACCTTACTGACTGTTGATTGGCTGATAGGGCGATCTGGATATTTTTCATTAAATAAATCGCAAACTTCCTGCTGAATTCTAGTCATATTCCCGCATCCGATAAGAATTAAAATTTCAATTCTTTGAGTAACAGTTAAATGTGCCATAATACTTTAAATTGAATAATAATTTCTATGTCGCTTACAATACTTATTAGAAAGTCGGTGTGACAATGACATTTTGCAAAGATTTTCACCTACGTGATCCATAAAAGAACTATGGAATTCGTAAACCTAAACTTGATAACGTTTTTGCTTTATTTTAATTGATTTACGTTTTCTAACATTCAATCGTCATTTACTCGAAAACTTTCCTATGTAAGAGGGCAAAATTTTAGTACTGTCTGATAGAGAATTAAACGATCTTTCAGAATCAAGGAAAAAATATGGTGTTGCCGTTTAAAAAAAAATCGATGACGTCATTACTCGAAAACAAATGACATTTGAAAATCGCATTTTACGCTAAAATATGTATTTTTTAAATTAAAAATCGACCTGTTCGAGAATTTTTTCCAAATAATAATTGTTTCGTTTTTATTGAATATATTCCATACTTTTGGCGCCTACTGTATAGAACGTTGTATGCATTACGAGCAAAATGTACATTCCTGCTCTCGAGCAATGATGTATCACTTTTCAATCTTAACACATAAATAACTATTAAGTGCGTACAAGTTTTGGACTAATTGTTGGCTTCTTTTTGTTTCAGGTAAGAAGAAACCGACTCGTCGGTAAGAATAATCCCTTAATACGCTCACAAATCCACGTTTTACGGGTCTGAGAGTGCCTACTAGGAGTAAGGTAACGTTGACTTTATCCGAGTATATTTTATCATACGGGGGACGGATTGATTTTAAATTCTCTGTGATGTCGAGTTTAAAAAGCCGCTTTTCCAGCTGCTGCCTCCGTCGGCAATAGTTTTCTGTCCTCGTTCGGCGCTGGAGAGATTAATTCGACCCGCTCGCGTAAGATAAGGCAAGAGGCTGGCTATTACCTGGTTATTTACTACGCGCACGTAGCTCGTATATACGTCGGTTATCGAATAATTCGTCCCCGATAAGTGCAGGGAGTAGATAGTTTGTGTGGCTTGTGACAGATGCTTTGGGTTAGGCTAAATGCTCGAGGAGTAGGCAGCTACAATGAAGGAAATTGACCAATAAAGTAATTTTCCACGGTCGGGAGTAGAAAGTTTCTATGACATCAAAATTAAAACAGAAGTAGTCTATTATTCTCAAGGGAGTATAATGCTTACAAGGGAGTTTACATTATGGAGAACGTTTTTCATGCAAAAAAAGATAACATTGAAATTATTTATTGACATTTAAATTAAATGTTACATTTGTACAATTTTCAAAATTAATATTATAAGGAATATTACTTTCGCTTACATTTACAGTTTTTGTGATTGCGCTAGTAGTGGTACCTACTAAAACCTGATTAGCAGTTTTGGTCTTATTTTCAATGGAGTTCTCGACATAACCCTCAGCGACTGTCGTTGATTTCCAACCAGCATGACGCTTTATTGTCGTGATATCCACACCAACATCTGCCAGCAATGTCGCCGAAGATCTTCGTAAGCAGTGACCAGTATAACATGCAGCATCAGGTCATTTTAAATACGAAGCTACTACACTCGGAATTTTTTCCATGGTATTCTTGCCAACTGGCTGTGAACTATATTTTCCTGCTTTGTAGTACAAAAAAAGGCGCTTATGCCTGACGTGGGGAGGACGAAGGGACAGGTATTTTCGAAACAATTCAAACATATTTCCCACATCGGCAACTTGAAAGGTTCGTGGAATATTTGTCTTAGTGTTACATCCTCAATATCATCTACAGTTAAATTGACTAGTTCATCAGTTCGACAAGCTCCGGCAATCCTCAGAATTAATCCAACCTATAAAAAATCAAAATACTTAATAATTGAAATACCTAACAACAAAAGTAATATTACCTTAATCATTAAGAATTCTTTGTCATCTGCACTTGATAGAAAACGGTCGATTTCACCCTTTGTCAATATTTTCGATTTTTTCGCTTGATATCCGTCAGCGGTTCTTTTCAAAAATGCGATCAGCTTGGGAAATTTGCTTATATCTATGTTGTCGTAAATTATCAAGCATGGGTTAACCATAGAATATTGCACCCATAATGTGGAAGACTTGTAATTATTTGCATTTTCACTGAAGTATGCCAACAAAACATTCTCGCTGTATACTTGAACATTTTTCTCGGCGCACCACTTTTTGAACCGATTGTAGGCTATATCGTATAAAGATCTTGACTTCGTAGGCAGCAAATTGCTTATTGCAATATTTGCAGCCTCCACAATCTCTTCCGACTCACAATTATTAATTGTGCACTAAACAAACTTTAAACTAAACCAAACTAGCACCTTAATTTGACAATTCTTTTTGTTTGTTTATTTTGTAGTTTTGACAATAACTCAACGACTACTAAATAAATGCTCAAATCCGAATACAATAATTCTGGTGCTACTTACTTCATAATGACAAACTATGTGTTTTTAAGTTAATGAGACCGTGGAAAAAATAGTATATACTATTCGGGAGAGATGCTATTTCATCCTCGGTGCATTGCACCTCTGCCAAAATTACGCATTTCTCTCCCTTATAGTATAATGTACTATTTTCGCCAGCCATCACAAAACTATGACATTTTTTGACTGTCAGTCTATCTAAGGTTGAAATTTTGCTTACTGAGAAAATGAATGGTATCTTAGCAACAAAATTATTCATTTTTAGTCCAAGAAGCTAAAGTTTGTTCGCTTAAAACTGTATTAATGTGCATTGATTTGGTCATCCATATATAACTGCCATATAAGTAAAATTGAGTCTGTACAACGTCAGTTTCTTATATTTCTAATATTTAAAGATCAGCAATACCCACCTAGAGGATACGATCGTGAGTTACTGTTGTCTAGATTTGGTGAAATATCGATAGGCGAATAATAAATATTATCAAATTTTGGTATAATTTACTTCATAACAATGTCGATTGTCAGCTATTACTCCAACTGATTAACTGGTTAGTTCCGCGTGCTGAATCTAGACAATCTGTAATGTTCTATAATCATGGCATCAATACCAACATAATGTTTTGTTGCCCTACATACAGAATGTGTCGGAACTTTGATAATCTATGTCGTTCTTGTGATATAAACAATGATTCTCTCACTACAATTTTGAATATTGCGTTGTCTAGATTGTTATAGTGTTGTAGTTCTAATTAATTACTCATGTGTTTGTTGTTTATATTTACTATTTTTTTATTAGTCTTCCCGTTTTATATTATCATAAAAGATTAAACTATTTTTTTATTTCTCTATTCTCCCTAATCATCTTTGATTATGACAGTTAACACATAATGCTCGTGCTTCACATAAAACAACTACGTATCGAAAATTTGTTTGTATTGCGGCGCGTATTTTTATGCTGTTATATAATTTAGAGCTCATGATGTGTAAACAGTAATTGTTCCCATTTTAACTGCTTTTTGTTTTTAAATGCGCCCAACCGTAGTGGGCATGGTCGTAAATTTATTCCAATATCGATTGAAATTATAAGGCTCGCATTTTAATAACTATTAAGTGTTACCTCTATATAACGAAAGGCTGTGTAATGGAATGTTTTTTAGACTTTGTTATGCCCTAGTTGTTTACTAGATTTTCCTGAAATTGAAAATGTGGTAAACACATGATTTACGTCTTCAAATACGTTAGTGGAACAGCTATTCAATTGTATTACCAAAATTTGTTATACCATCAGTTATTTATTGTAATCTTTAAATGTACTTTTAATCGAAATAAAACCTCAAAAAAATAGCGTATGATGCAATAAAGTAAATAATTAGTTATTTTATTTTATATACAGGGTTAACTATGACTTAGTAGTGCTCAGAATTGCCTAAGATAATGAAAACATTATTCCAGAATTTTAGCTCGATATTTAAAAAATGGGATAAAACCCTCTTTTCCCACGGAAAATTGGCGCCTATGATAAGCATCGACTGAGATGGATTAGATCCATAGATAAAGCCAAAGTTTGTCATAGAGCTTACAGAACACCCTGTATAAAAGTGCTGTCCCTATATTAAAATTTGAATATAAGACATAGAAAATATTTTTCTCTGGTATGCCCATAGGCAAATCATAAATAACAATTAGGTATATGCGAATAGCATAAGCTATTGCAAAGGTTAGTTTTGTAGACGTTTGTAAATAATATATTGCAAAGTAAATGGCAGCATGTTACATAAATATTTATATACACTTCCTATAAATCATAACAGTTTCTCTACCACTATTTTAATACGAAGCAGGCTTATAAATTACAACAAATGAATAGTGGGAGAATAAGTGAATGTCATTGACTTCACTACGACTTGCTTTCTTTTCAGCGTTAAATTCATTTTTTTTGCTAGTTGGCACGATTCGCAGCATTTATGATTAATCTTGTACAATTAATTGTTCTCTAGTCTCGGGAAAGAGGATCAGAATATAATGCCGTTTAGTAACAGAATAACTAAAGGAAAACGCAAAAAGCGAAATGATTTCATATTAAGTATTATATTATCTGCATTTAAAAAAGAAATAACTTTTTAACGCTTCCTAAATGACTTAAATAGAAATTTCTACTCGTCTAGAACTCCAACAATCAGACTTTTATATCTAACAGAACATGGACAGCAATTCATTTACTTAAATTGCCTTGTAGTGGCACTATTATTTAACTTATCTCTAAATCTAATTTTTCCAACTTGACTACAGAAATGTAGCAACACTTGTTGTCTCCGAGAAGTCTGACAGCTGCTTTCATATTGTTTAATTTGTTTAGTGTTTTAATTATGTTGTATGCCACAAATTGCTTTTCACATATGGAATTGTATGTATAAATATAATTACTATTCAAAATTGTACAAACTATAAAAATTCCTTTAGTTTTCACAAATTTTTATCTAAATTAATAATAGAAATCAATGTTTATATTTCTATTTTCTTTTATAATTATAAGAAAGACCATTTCTCGAGACAAGAATAATACTTTTCACCGAGGTTTGTATACTATTTTATTTTCAACCATACCTTTTAAATGCATGTGACGGTTTTTATAACAAAAATAGTTGAAATTAACAAAGTAAAAAATGTCAAATTGGCATTTTGACAATAGTTACTATGGTACTAAGAAAACAAACATACAAACTTAAATTAGTTGCATTTTGATAGATTGTCATCAAAAACGTGTTGGAAGGTAATGAGCAATTCAGAAAAAAATTCTGTACTCCCCCTCAACTGAGAGAAGCCGCTGAAAGTTTTGAAAAAGATTTGTTACCTAAGAAGAGTCGTGCAAGGTACGATAAAGTTTATAATGGTTTCAAGACTTGGCGCTCACAAAAAGATGTTCAGAAAGCTGAAAATTATTGCACTGGCATATTTTAGCGAAATTGCCAAAATCAAAATGTTGCATACTACTTTAAATATTAAAATAGAATATCAAGAATATTTATAGTGAATAATGAAGAATGGATTAATTAAAACGTTAATTTGCACTTCGTTTAGACGTTCTAAATAAAAACTTCTTTTTACAATAGTTAAGGTTCACTAAAATCCCTCGCCAGCCATTTGGCCACAATTCGATAAGTTAATTTCCCAAAAAATTGCAGTGTTTCTAAAGCTTCCGCTTTGTGAAACATACATGGGACACTGCTTCTGAATGCCGATTCTCCAATTGAAAAGATTTGGGGGATGGAAATCTTTCACCGTAGCGGAACGGTGCGTCGACAAGTCTACAGATTATCAGGTTAAAATATCCACAAAAATATCTGGCAAAATGCCAAATTCCAGTGCTAAAAACGTTACCATTTCTACGCAGGATGTTCAGCATGGATTAACAATTTCTGTTGACGCTTATAACCAAAAGACATTGGTAACATTAATAGCAGCGCCTCCCTGCGCATCTGGGGTTGCGCGTATAGGCATTTAACTTCAAAATTGTCAAATATCAAATTACTAATTGCACAAGCAATCAACAACAAAAAAATAATTCGTACTGCAGGTATAAAGTTTATTTTTGATTTTTTATCTGTGATTGGAGTAAATGTAACTTAAAAATAGTAATTCGTGTTGATGAGTGGGACGAAGAATAAATTAAATTTTGTGAGTAATCTGTACGTATTATTTAAGCTGGTTTCGAATGGTGAGCGATAATTATAATATAATATTATATTATATCCGCCATAATATATAATAGGTACCTATGCGGTTTACTATGTATTTTTACTTTCAAAAATATAAATATATTATCACTCATCGTCCGTAACTGGATTTAGGTACAATTTATTTGTATTTATGTGTTAACATTAATAAAATTATGATTCTTTCATGAGTTTATTATATTTATTAAGAAAGTCCCTATAAAGAATTGTGAGATATGTATATTAATAATATAAAGGTAATATTTTTCATTGTAGCAAGAAACTCATAATAATATCACAAATGCTACAATGTAAAATATTTTCCTTTCAGAAAAAATATGTAAGTAGGAAATGAATTCGAATATCCCGCTTTTTAGTTTAATTTACTACAGATGCCCATCGGGGCGCTGCCTGCTTTTGTTGCCAATATAGTAGGAAATAACTACTCTTATTTTCTATTATCTCTGCTTCTGCCTCTCTAAAACACTATTACATGTTGCGATTGTTTTGTATTCTAAAAGTACAATAATGAATAAGTGTATAACATTAGGTCATTTGTACTTGGTCAAATATAACACAACAGCACAAAAAACGATCACGATCCTCGAGAATAACATACTTATACGTAAATATAACAAATAACCTCACTCTCGAGTTACCACGTGATCTGATGCAAATAATTGTATTGCACGAGTGATTTCATCTTGTTTGCAAATTGGCAATACATAAATACACACCATTCACTTGTGAATTTGTATTTTTCGAAGTATAACTGCATTTTAGTGCCTATGAAATGCAATTTTACAACATCGTTACCTGTTTTTAAGGAAAAATATGTCATTTGTCATAGAATATATAATTCTACTGTATTTACCTGGAGTTTCTTGTAGTAGTGTATCTACTTTTTTTAGAGTAACGTATGATGCGAACATTCTGAAAATTTACTATAATTATTATCAGTGTAGTCTCTTTATTATTGTTAGTGTACTTAATTTTTGCCACTTGACAACAAGGACAAGTGTTTTATTTGATTGGCTCTTTCTAGCGGAACTTTTAAATGTAACAAAAAATTTAATGTATTTTCATCTAAATTCAGCAAATTTTGTATAACGATATTTAATTAAACAAATGATTCAAGTTTAAAGTTACAAATATATGATATAATTAGGGTGACCATAATTTTTGAACAAAAAAAAGTGCATCTAGAATATTTAAGGGAAATCACCCCTCATAATTTGAGCGATCTTTTTTTTTGTTCAAATATTGCCGTTTTTTAATTAAACAAAATAAAGCTATATATTTTGTTATATGCGGATACAATATGAAAGAAACAACAAGTAATTTTATAAAATATACAGTGTGGTGAATAAATTTAATAAAACGGGACCAAAATACGAAAAGCATCCTAAAATCCCTAAACTGTGTCAAAAAATGTTGGCCTAGTTTTATTGAATTTATATCAATTAAAGTCACCACTCTGTATAATTTATAAAAGTACTTTTTGTTTCTCAGCTGTTGTATCTGTTTACAATAAAAATATACTGTTATTTTTATTAATAAGTATAAATAAACACAATAACATGTACAAATTCAAAAGTTAAGTTTCATTCGATGTGCTAGCTTGATTCTGAATCATTTGGTAACAGTCGTATTTTATAGAAACTAAGGATTGCTTTGAAATTTGTTTTTGACCCTTCAGAGACTGTAACATTTCCCTGGAAGTTTATGTAGATTTGAAGGATGGATTTCATCTGCGATTTTTCGGAAGTCTAAAGCCGTGTGCTCACCAAAAGCGATGAATGCAGACAATATTTCTAATGCTAGACGGTCGAGTTTGATGAGAACGCAGCCTAATGTATTCATATTTGAAAATAACTAAAATAATTGTTCAAGCAATCAAAACAGTTTCATGAAGCACCTATTTGATTTCATTATTTAAACAAAAAAAAAGTACATTTAGCCGTATTTCATAAATCTGTGCAAACAGTAGGACAGTGTTTGAAAAGAAAGTACTGTTCATATAAAAAAAGTACATATGGTCACCCTAGATATAATACTAATCAAAATATTGCGGTCTAAAACACTCAACCGGCACTACGTAATCTACATTTTATTATAAACACAGTGTAACGGATATCTGCTTTACTATATTGTATGTTGTTATATGAATGTTACGAGTTGCTTATACTGCCGTATACTTGTTGTGGATTTGCAAAACTGTTTTGTTTTTCGTTTTTTAGAAATTGTTGACATAACAAACGTGTCTCAACGATAAACAAGGTTATTTTACAACCGCAAATAATTAATAATAAACCCACAAGGATACATACAGAATATGACTTTTCTTATTCAGATTGCATTGCGGAAAAATATAAATATTAGGAATTAAATCTAGTAAACATTTTTTTTCAAGGAACTTTATTTTGGACATTTACATATCTATGACATCGTCGCTGCAAAGTCTTAGATGAGGAAAAAATACGAGTATAAAATCCGCTGGAAACGCTACAGGCAACTCAACTGCAGTAACTTGTTTTTCACATTAGAAGCAATTGGGTCTTTAAAATTATTTTGACACAGACAATGTAATAAAATAATATTATAAGAAAATCTGTATTTTGCATAAAAAAAGTACATTCTGTTTATTATTTTTTTGCAATTGGCGTCTTTAAAACAGGTTCTACATTATCTTGAGCAACACGAAAATATTTAGGTTCATTTTTTTTAACTAAAATTGAAAAAAATGTAATAAATATGAAAGATAAGGGCAACATGTAGTATATTGCATGAAAGACGAAAAAACAGACAATTTTTTGTAGCCATAACCTTCTTCAATAAAAAATTTTTTTATCCGCTTAGAGAGCGCAGCGAACCACATACGATATTTCAAAAATCTGTTTATATCAGGTGGAAGGTATCAATTTTGCAATAAAAATTTATTACCAATAAGTTTTCTCTATCTCATAAAATAAAAAAGTTAGACAGCCTTAAAGTTTGGGCACTTTACAGGTTTTTTTTTGTTATTACTCATAACCATGGCCATGGATCTCAAATTTGTTTTTACGAGCATAAAGTCCTCCAAAAATGCAACAAAAAACAATAAAAGATTTTTTACGTGTCTCGCATATTAAGCGAGATACATGGGAGTGGCCCTCTTATGTGATACAGTCTGTATATTTCTTGGCTTTTTGCAAATACTTGTAGATGTACGTATATCTGTGTGAAAATAAATATGTTTAGCTCAAATTTTAGTTAGACAGTTTATAATTAACGTAACTACAACTAATGTTAATATCTGTTATAAATAATTACTATTTTTCTTGTCATAAAGATAAATATTTTGTGTGAAATCAATGTAGAATGGTTTAAAGGCACATGTAATGGCGTTTTGATACGAAAATCTAAACAACGTACCTACTGTTTCAGTTTCTATGATATTCATGAATTGTATAAAATTTAAACTGGCACAACCTACTCTTACTCTTTAACGAATACCACAAAAAGTCCTTATTAATGGACTGTATATGTTTGTCTACTACACGTTAACAACATAGCTAAAACGTATTAGGTTAGAGGTTAGGTTGATGTGCCCTTGCGCATGTGCACATGAAAATTTTTGTAAAATTACATAATAAATTATGTACTTCCATTGTAGTACATTGTATTACCACACTCTATTTCTGAAATGTCCTAATTTTAGTACGCAATAACACATACACTTGATTAGTCGTTAAGAGGTATATCATGTAAATTCAAATTTTCCAGGAAATATAATTTTAACAGAGCATAACAAAACATGGAAATTTCCACCCATTTTAATCAGTGGGCGAAAGGCTCTTTTTCACTTCTATTCAACACAGGAATTATACATCAAAACTTATACATCAAAATCGGATTTGACACACCTTTGACATCTAGCAATACACGATTTGATAAACATTTGTGCGTGTGAAGTTAGCCCCCCTATGTTCAATTTTTGTTAACATTTTTGTAGTGCTGGATTGTATATGAATAGTTCTGAAGTGCTCTATAAATTTATACAATAGTTCCATGACGTTTAGTGAAATTTTTATTTTTTAAATATGGGGGGCCAACTTCACGCTGCCCCCCATTTATGAGTTCTGTCATATTTTTTGCTCGTTTTGGGATCTACTTCAATAGTTCTACAGTTCTATGTAATTTTTAGCAATAGTTCTGTACCATAACAGGTTTAAATATCAACATGTAGATATTAAGCAAAATGATTTCCAAAATACGTGCTCTTGTGAAAATAGCGGCGATATTGTATTGTATTCCAATATTCAATGCAAATCGCATCGATCTAGGTGCTTTAATTTCGGAAATATTGAATTTAATTAATATAAGAATTTTTCAAAATTTTTAAAGAAGGGAGTTCTGGCGAAAATTAGAACAGTTCTGCATTGTGCACCAATAGTTCTACTATTCCATGCAAACCGCATGGATCTACGTGCTCTAGGTCCAGAGTTATCGAATTTAATTAATATAAGGATTTTTCAAAGATTTTGGAAAAGGGAGTTCTGGCTAATATAAGAACAGTTCTGCACTGTGCACCAATATTTCTACAATTACATGCAAACCGCATCGGTCTAGGTGCTCTAGTTCCGGAGTTATCGAATTTAATTAATATAATTTTTTTTTAATTTTGAAAAGGGGAGTTCTGGCGAAAATAAGAGCAGCTCTGCATTTTGCACCAATAGTTCTACTATTCCATGCAAACTGCATCGATCTAGGTGCTCTAGTTCCGGAGTTCCGAATTTAATGAATATGTATTTCCAAAATACGGAAAGTAGGTAGGTGTCAACTTATGTAAATGGAATAATTATTTTATTATTGGAAAGGGTATGGAATTTCTAACGAAATTATGTAACATACCTATGCATAAACCCAGTCGTTTTGGAGATATTTGAAATTAAAAAAAGTGACAGTTGCAGAGGTTTGTAAAAATTTCTATATCTTATCTTGTATTACATTTAGACATCTAATATTTGGTGTGTCATGCGACCTCAAAATGATGCAAAATAAATCTCTTTTTTCCCTGATAAGAACTTTGCACGGCTTACATTTGCTAGATCGATGCGGTTTGCATGGAATAGTAGAACTATTGGTGCACAATGCAGAGCTGCTCTTATTTTAGCCAGAACTCCCTTTTTCAAATTTTTTAAAAAATCTTTATATTAATTAAATTCGATAACTCCGGAACTAGAGCACCTAGAGCGATGCGGTTTGCATGGAATAGTAGAACTATTGGTGCACAATGCAGAGCTGCTCTTATTTTCGCCAGAACTCCCTTTTTAAAATTTTTAAAAAAATCTTTATATTAATTAAATTCGATAACTCTGGAACTAGAGCACCTAGATCCATGCAGTTTGCATGGAATAGTAGAACTATTGGTGCACAATGCAGAACTGTTCTTATTTTCGCTAGAATTCTCTTTTTCAAAATTTTTTTAAAATTCTTATTTAATTAAATTCAATATTTCCGAAATTAAAGCACCTAGATCGATGCGATTTGCATTAAATATTGGAATACAATACAATATCGCCGCTATTTTCACAAGAGCACGTATTTTGGAAATTATTTTTACTTAATAACTGCATGTTGATTTTTACACCTGTTATGGTACAGAGCTATTGCTAAAAATTACATAGAACTGTAGAACTATTGAAGTACATCCCAAAACGAGCAACAAATATGACAGAACTCATAAATGCGTGAAGTTGGCCCTCCATATTTAAAAAAAAATAATTCACTAAACGTCATAGAACTATTGTTTAAATTTATAGAGCACTTCAGAACTATTCATATACATTCCAGAATTATAAAAATTTTAACAAAAATCGAACATTGGGGAACTAACTTCACACGCACAAACATTTCCAATGTGAATATAACTTTGCACTTGCCCTCATTCTCCAGGTTAGTAGCCACATTGCGTCGCATCTACCTGTGAAACCGACACTACTTTAAGAATACTTTTTACTACACCTGTAAACCGTAAGATCCAAGGATTAATAGAAGCTAGATATTACAGGACAGCCGGTCGAATGCAGTGGCCAAAACACCGAAAAAACGTGATCACCAAAGGCTAAGCAGACACCGTATCAAATGCATACTGAATCGCCAACTGCCTTCTGAAGTAAATTAAATAGAATTTACTCCACCTTTATCACATCCTCACTACTATTTTCATTACTCGTTTCGTCGTACAAAGCTCCAAACTCGCCTCGCTAATTAATCCTGCATTCCGTTCGCGGGTTCCCATTCATCGCTGGTCTTTTCAAAAACGGGAATTTCATAAAATAACGAATAAGGTACGCGAAGATTAAAAAAGATTTCGGTACAACAGTCAAACAATCGCGACAAAGGGAGCGGAAAAATCGCGAGATTTTGTTTTTCCCGTGAAGTGCGGAAGGCGTTTTAATTACAGAAAGGAATTAGTAGTCACGGAAATAAGAAATACAAAGGGAGCTGGAAATGGGTTACCTTCGTAGCGACCCAAAAAGCCTTTATTAACAGGGATTGTCTCCAGGGGTACCGACCTAAGTTACCTTTTCGGCAACGGAATGAAAATGTCGGAAGCAGTTGTACAGTCTGGCATAATAACGCTTTATCGAACACAGTGAAAACAGAATCGTTAATTCAGACAAGACTGTTATCTTCTGGCAAAAGACTTACAAAGAGAGGAGAGGAGGTAACAGAATTTTACTGTGCGAGATATACCTACAAAGTAACTTATAGAGAGCAACCAGCTGTTTCTGCAGGTACTATGACCGCAAGATCTGTGTCGTACTAGGCGAGACAAAGCTTGTAATTACTGATATTGGCGAAAATCACGAAGTGGCCGACATCTGTTGATACATTTCGAAACTGCTGTATGGGTGAACAACAAATTACTTGCGCAATGGAAGTGTGAAGTTTTGTTTGTCTTTTAATATTTTCCTATACACTGTAAAAAAATAATTACACATTTTAACACAAAAGAACACAATATTGTGTTAATCGACGTCCACACGGAATTCTGTATATTTTTACACATTTCTCTGTATGTAACAGTGTGTTAAAGATTTAACACAATTCACTGTGTTAATATAACAAATTTCATGTGTAACTTTTACACATTTCTATGTTATTTGTATCATTGAATGTGTAGGCTTTACACATTAACATGTTAATTTTATTGTATAATAGGTATTGATATGGAAGACTCACCTATCTTTTTAATTTATTAATTCTTCTTTCTTTCGAAATAATTTTTATATATAAATAAAGCTGTTTACAGGCCCTTTAGGCCCAGAAAAATAATTTTTAATAAATATAATTTTTAAAATACTTTTATTTTGACATTTTCTAGAGGTTCTGCGTATCGTCGAGAATGCATTGAATATAGCCTGGAATGTTCTGTTAAACGACAGAATATATGTATTAAAAATTATAATTTCAAAAGCAAACAGGAACATAATTAATAAGGTAGGTGAGCTTCCGTATCAATATAAAGATATTTTTGAATTATGGTGTAATTATAAAATAAAAGATATTGTCACGGATTTCCTAATCCGAATTTCTCTTCTGCCAGAAAAACAATCCGTTAATTAATTAATTTAATTTAATGGGATTAAAAATACAGTAGTATGGATGTAATCGTAGAACGGTATGTCCCTGAACCGTAGCTATCTCGTCAATAACGTATTTCTTTGCAAAACTATTGCTCTTGACTACATGCACCAACTCATTTTTCTTCAAACTAGTATCGTACACAATTTTATGGATTTTAAGAAATTCTTGAATATTGTTTTTTTTTGTGCCAGTGTCTGGAATCCTTTCTAAAAGTCTTGAATGGTATGGAGCGTTGTCTAATACTATTATTAAATAAGCCGTTTTTTCTAATACCCTCTGTTCGCCTCAATTGTACTTTATATTTTAATATACACTATATCTAATTAACTTAGCGCCGTTTGATCTCTACTTGTACCAGGTCGAAGTTCTTTCGAGAAATCCTCCCAAAGTCTTAATACACTCTTCGTATCTTATTAGATATACAGTATCTAATACCACAATATTTTTAAGGCGAAATTCTGAAATGTTCTGAAATGTGTGTGAGTTGTTTATGAATTTCTGGGGGGAGGCTAAAACACTATTTTTTGCCACTATGACTACTTTTCTATACTGTTGTTTTATGCCTATTGAAATTTCGCTACTAATATAATCAGCATATAACTCGCAATATAATTATTTATTAACTACTCAGTACACTAATGAATACTAATTACAACTCAACTAAATACTTATTTAATTAATCGCTATCTAAATCACTTTGAATCTCCAACTGAATACTTACTAACTCGACCGTTTATTCTGCTTTTATAGACCCAACGAATATTCCAGGTATTTTCTAGTATGTCTAGATCCATTTTCCCGTACGACTCGAATGCTTCTCGTCGATTCCCCATTTTTCCAGTCCCGTCTCGATCCATGGCTTTTTGTTTGTTTAACAGAATCGTGTAGGGCGATCGGGGCAATCTTAGCATCTTAGCAGTCGTCGGTTTGGGTGTGAGTGACAATATTTTACTTTTTATGATTTTATTAAAAAAATAAAATTCTGTTCAAATTAACAACAACCAAGACTGCTAACAAAATATGTATGTATTAAAATTAACAGTATAATAGTACATATTCTAATAAGGGACTAATAATGTTCTAGTAAATCATAAACAATGAAACAACAAACAAAGATGTATTTAGGCACTACATAACAGTAGTTTACGACAATTAACTGGTAGTGATCTGAACATATAATTTTCTTTCTCTAAAGTTACAAAAAAGTTAGATTACAGAGTAATCTAAACTCCTACTATTTTCAATAGTTATATTCTAATTATTTTTAGCTTTATTACAATTATCAGTAATATTTGTTATAGTTAGGTAAGTACTTACTATTTTCCTTGATTAAACCTCAATTTAAATTTAAATATTCTACATTTGAACACAGTGAACGAGAGGTAACTGTACACAACACCGCTACATGACCAATATGGCGTAGGGACGTGTGTTGGATCAACTGCAGCTGCGCAGTTGTGCTCGACCAGTCAGGAGTAGGGATATAGAACACAATTAAGTTGTGTGCGTGTTAAGTTTATACAAAATGGTGTACTTTTAACACACAACTGGTCAATATTACACAAATTCAGTATATTTTATTATAATACTAGTAATTTTAACACATTTTGTGTAAAACGTGCAAAAAAGCCATAGTGTGTAAAACTATTAACACGGAATTTTTACACATCCTAAATTACACACTGGAAAATCTCGCTTACACAGCAACTTTTTTTACAGTGTACAAATGCATTTTAAAAGTTATTATATTATTTGAGGAGAGTTTAAATAATAAAAGTGTATAAAAAAACATTGATTTGATAACTCCTAAAAAACACATTCAAATAAAAAGTACAAAGAATTACACCATAAAATACAACCTCTCTGGTAATTAAAAGCTTTATAATCTTTAGCGGCAGTTGTAAACAAATTGTTGTTCACCCTTACATCCGACATCTTAAATTTTACAGCGCCACCTAGTGGTTCGTGAATTTCGCAAATTATGGGAGACAACTTATCTGTAATCTTAACACTCTTAAAAATGTGTTTAATTTCCATGTTAAAAGTTTTACACACTATGGCTTCTTATACGTTTTATATAACATGTATTAAAATTACTAGTATTATAATAAAATATACTGGATGTGTGTATCATTTTCCAGTACTTTGTTAAAAATACACCATTTTGTGTAAACGCAATCTGTGTTATATTGACACAGTCACCTAAAAAGTACAAAGAATTACACCATAAAATACAACCTCTCTGGTAATTAGAAGCTTTATAATCTTTAGCGGCAGTTGTAAACAAATTGTTGTTCACCCTTACATCCGACATCTTAAATTTTACAGCGCCACCTAGTGGTTCGTGAATTTCACAAATTATGGGAGACAACTTATCTGTAATCTTAACACTCTTAAAAATGTGTTTAATTTCCGTGTTAAAAGTTTTACACACTATGGCTTCTTTATACGTTTTATATAACATGTGTTAAAATTACTAGTATTATAATAAAATATACTGAATGTGTGTATCATTTCCCAGTACTTTGTTAAAAATACACCATTTTGTGTAAACGCAATCTGTGTTATATTAACACAGTCACCTAAAAAGTACAAAGAATTACACCATAAAATACAACCTCTCTGGTAATTAGAAGCTTTATAATCTTTAGCGGCAGTTGTAAACAAATTGTTGTTCACCCTTACATCCGACATCTTAAATTTTACAGCGCCACCTAGTGGTTCGTGAATTTCACAAATTATGGGAGACAACTTATCTGTAATCTTAACACTCTTAAAAATGTGTTTAATTTCCGTGTTAAAAGTTTTACACACTATGACTTCTTATACGTTTTATATAACATGTGTTAAAATTACTAGTTTTATAATAAAATATACTGAATGTGTGTAACATTTTCTAGTACTTTGTTAAAAATACACCATTTTGTGTAAACGCAATCTACTATGTTATATTAACACAGTGAATTGTGTTAAATCTTTAACTGCTACATACAGAGAAATGTGTAAAAATATACAGAATTCCGTGTGGACCTCGATTAACAGTATTGTGTTATTTTCTGTTAAAATCTGTAATTATTTTTTCACAGTGTATATCTCAAAATTTGTAGCCTTTTTTTAGTACCCTGCATATTTTTGTGCTTTTGGCACGTTTTATTAATTTTTTGGATAATTCACGATACACATTTAGTTTCGTATAATGTATCCTTTAGTAACTTGCTTTATCTATCAAAATCTGTCCTCTAATATTTATAAAATTAACTTCAGTAATGTGAGAAGTGCCACAACAGAGAGCTTTCACAAAAGCACGAATATAAAGGCCTAGCTAAACACAGGTCAGTAGCGGCTCGTGGATTTAATAATACTACAATACTTCGCAGCGACAGTATTGTGAAAATTAAATGTTAAAATCTTCAAACATTATTTTCTTGAAATTTTTATAATATAAAACCATCATTTTTCATGATGTGTGTATGTAGAATGACACGCTCTTTCAGATGGCATGGTCAAAATTGGGGGTTGCTATTTAAAAAAATTGTCGATGATGTCATATCTCCAACAACGATGACGTCACAAATGTGGGTCGTATGTCAAAAAGTGCCTTTTTTAAAAACAAAATCGACGTGCCAGGGGATATTTTCGAAAACTTCTCAATTTAAAAAATAATGAATTTATTCGTTACTTTTCGAAAGCACTGTAGGGGAAAGGAACTTGGACCGGGTCTTAAATTGGACCACCCTCCCTATTTACACAGAAATCATATTAGCATCCTCTATTGAAGAATAGCCGTAATTTACATGTTGGTTAGTAACTCCATGGAAGCAGGCACCTATAGAGTTCGTAGTAGTTGTACAATCAGTTGGCTTACGTTTTTGTGTTGTCTGATATTATTTTGTTGTAGTATTTCGAAGGGTCTAACTTTTTAGGCTGGTAAGTAACTTTTTATTTTTGTGAGTGTGGACATTAAGTATATTATATTTATTACTTCCCAAATGAGTTTACTCGATAATTTGCTGTAATAATTTTTTAAATGTATAAACATCAAAGGAGGTTATAGTTGCCTAAATTGAACCATCTTTTACTTCTTAAATTGGACCGGTCCAAATTAAGCAACTTGTTGTTTTTTAAGGTTAATATGGCACAGCGTGGAAAATATGGAAAGTGGGATGAAGACACGATGGAAAATGCCTTAACCGCATTTTATAATAGCATTGCAGGATTAAACGAAATAGCGAGAAGATTTAATGTACCAAAAGCTACATTAAAACGAAGAATTGACGATAAAAATAAAAATGTTCATGGAAGCGAAAAAAAAAAATTTGGAGGTGTCGCAGATCTTCCTCCCGAAGTAGAAGAAGAAATAGTAAAGCATGTTTTAGAGCTAGAAAGAAATCTATTTGGAATCACTTGTAAAGACCTGAGGAAGCTTGCGTACGATGTTGCCGAAGCAAACGGAATTTGTCATAGGTTTAAAAATGGACAAGCGGGTCACAGAGAGAACTATCGCTTCGTCAACCTGAGGCTATTTCAGCAGCAAGAGCTGTGGGATTTAGTAAAGACAAAGTTACGGCTTTTTTTTGATTCCCTTACTGGTCTTTACAATGAACACGATTTCGACCCATCTGATATTTACAATGTAGATGAAACCGGTCTTTCAACTGTTCAAAGACCTCAAAAAATTATTGGGAAAAGAGGTAAACATCAAATAGGGTCGCTAACAAGTGGGGAGCGTGGTGTAAACACTACATGCGTGTGTTGCTTTAATGCTGCTGGTATGTTCATCCCTCCTATGCTTATATTCAAGCGAATGAGATTTAAAGATGAACTTAAAGAAGGTGCTCCTCCAGGCTGTGAATTTGCCTGCTCAGAGTCAGGCTGGATCACAAGTGAATTATTCGCCAAATGGCTAAAACATTTTATTAATTTTGCCAAACCATCAAAAGTTAAAAAAGTGCTGCTAATAATGGATGGACACACCACTCATACAAAGAATTTAGAAGCTATCAAGGTAGCTATAGATTACAACGTTGTGATGTTTAATTTTTAAGCTCCTCAGCACTTATTACAATCAAGCAGCAGATAAGTGGCTTCGTACTCACCCTAGCCAAAATATTACACAGTTTCAAGTGTCATGATTACTTGGAGAAGCTTACGCCAAAGCTGCATCAGTTGGTAATGCGGTTAGTCGCAAAATGTGAAATATGGCCTTTGGATCAAAATGTGTTTGACGACAGCGAGTTTGTCTATCTTCCAAATAATAATGAGAATGTTATAACGCCAGAATATCCAGTCGACTCTACAGCAGACAACGAAACGATCCAAAGTTCTATGTATATGTTACCAAAAACATCCCAGAGCTATATTTTACTTTTTTTATAGCATTTTTGTTTTGTTTTAATAAAATTTCTTACACAAAATAATTAAAAATATAAATGGTCCAATTTAGGTGACCCTTGGTTCAAATTAGGAGACCAGTATCCTAAATTGGATTTTTGACAGTTGGACGAAAGTAATTCAAAGTGGTACATACAATATGTTATTTTAGCGGCCTGACGAGCCGCCACTGACACAGGTATATGTTCCCTATTCCAACGCAACTACAATTTCTTTTTCAACGCTTTACTAGTATAACAGTACTTGCGAAACGGTTCCTTCGTCAGCTTTTGTTTTAATTCCTCAACCGTAAAATAATATGCTTGTCTGGCGTTGTATTTTCGCTGTTCTTTTTTTTCGTTGTTGCGACCCGATGAACTTGACTATCTGATTATTTTATGTATGAGTTGTAATATGGGAGAGCAAAAATTATATTTCCCTGTTCCCATTTAAAGTTTAATAACGTGATGTTCTCGCTGAAATGCATGCATACGTAAGCACTTTGGGGTGATTTGGGATAGTGTTATGTAGAACATGACGTTTTTGGCGGCATGCATACTTTAAAAGTTGCCGCGCATCTCGTTTTTAATAACAGAAATGAGAGTAATTTATTCTTATTAGTTATTAATTTTGATGTGATGATTAAGTGATATTTTAACGTAAAAATTTCGACCATAAAATTGACGACTTTAGTCATATGTTTTCAAATAATACTTCACATTCTTTTTAGTATAATAGAGATTGAAAGGGATAGAAGGAAACAAAGACTAAAATACAATAATTACTGATTTAAAACAGGCATATGTATGTATTTAATACAGAACTTATCTAAAAAAAATGTATGTACAGAGGACTCTTGCAAATAATATTTTGTAAAGAAAATCAAAAAAGGCAGTTTCAAAATGATTTAAAAATACACTTTACATTTATTACGGAAGTGGTATATAATTTGGTCATGTCACTGTACTTGATTTAGAAACATCAACAGTAGTTATTGCTAAAAATACAGTGCTACAGTACCTACATGTGATAATAGTCTTTGCGAAGTAATACAAAAGTCAACGAAGTATACATGCAGGGTGTTAAAAAAGAGTGTAAAATATTTCAGGAGGTAATAGTATGAACCAAAATGAGCAGAAAAGTCTAATAAACATGGGTCCGCAAAGTAACGGTTGCGGACATATGGACCACTATTCGTTTTTCAAACATTTTATTTTATTAGGAATAAACCGACAAAGGAAGCTTTTAACAAACAAAAAACAAAGTTACAGAAGATGTTCAAGGTGCCCTCCGTCCATTTCCAAGCAGGCAAGACATCTTTGTCTCAACGATATTCGAACTCTTTCTAAAACACCCTTCTTGGTTTGGATTTCTTGACACTTTTGATTAATCCGTAGCTGCAGCTCTCTTCCAGGCTATTTACAGGAGTACCATACACTAATGTCTTCAAATATCCCAAAACAAAGAAATCTAGAGGGTTCAGATCAGGCGATCTTGGAGGAAGCCATAAAACAGGTCCGGCCCTTCCTACCCATCTATGTGGAAAAGTTTGGTGTAAATAATGCTCTCTAACTGCCATGGAAAAATGAACTGGAGCACCATCATGCTAGAACCACATTTGTTGCCTCTGATTCAAAGGAATGCCTTCCAAAAACTCATACAGTGTGTTGTGCAGAAAGTTGAGGTAGGCAGCGCCTGTTAATCGGTTTGGTAAAACAACAGGACCTAGAAACCTGTCACCTACAATACTCATCCAAATGTTTAATGAAAAACGTGCCTGACGTCCAGATTCTATTAGAGCATGAGGATTTTCGTCGGCCCAAATATGCGTATTATGAAAATTAAACACTCTATTTCTTGTGAACCCGGCCTCATCAGTAAAAAGAATGTTTGCAAGAAAACGAGGGTCTTCAGCATCATGACGTAGAAACCAGCGGCAAAAAAACCAAACGTGCTTGATGATCATTTATTGGATTTAAGGCCTGTACTTGTTGCACATGGTATGGATAAAGCAGTTGCTCGTTAAGGATTCTCCAAACAAGAGGACCACTAATTCCTACCTCGGCTGATATTCTCCGCACACTCGTACCTGGATTCTGCTCTATCAGTGCTAGAATTTCTTCTTCTGCTCTAGGAGTGGATACCGACCTTGGCCTTCCGGATAAATGGCACTGTTTGCTCAAGGAACCGGTATCACGCAATCTTTGGTGAATTCTTCCAAACATGCGTTGTGAAGGAATCTGGCGATTTGGATAAGTGTCAACATAAAGACGTCGCGCTTCGGCGGCGTTGCCATTAGCACGACCATACATGAAATGCATGTCTGTTAATTCTGCGTTAGAGTAACCAGCCATAGCGAAAGAAAACTTGTGCACTGAGAACAACTGTCAAATACGTTCTGTTTATTTCACTAAACATCAACCAACTATTATAAGAAAATACACAACGTTTTTGCAAAATAAGAAAAGGGGCTAAAAAACATAAAACATACACTCTTTTTTTAACACACTGTATATCATTACAAAACCACAGTAGACATAAATGCAATTTTAATTTTCTAAAAAAAAATAATAATAATTAAACTTCTAATGATCCATTGAACTCAATTATTCATATCATACTTAGTTTCTACGTCTATTAAGAAAATTACAAGCTTCATTAGGACTTGTCAAACATAAGATAAATGGTTTTCAGATAGTAAAAGTAAATATTAATGCGTATTTTGATTGCTAAGGTAATTATCTTGTAATATAAACTTAAATTTAACTCTGTTATTATATATTAGGTATATTTTGACTGATAAGATTGGTTATGATGATAACATGAGTCATTTTGTCCTATGCAGGCATAAACAAGTTTGATATCCGTTTGCACATTCTATTTACGTTGTTAACATGTATAGTACACACATATTACTTCAACAGTTATGATAAATCATGAGCTTAATTATATTCTTATACATGTTTATTTTTTATTGTATTCATATTGGTTTATTCGTTTTTTTAACAGAGCATTATTTTTAAATTATTATTAATATTGTTAAAATAATTATATATTTATTCAAATATCTTTTTTAAAGGACGTTGAATTACATAATTAGCATTCTTGTTTTAAATATATATTGTCTGTAGAGTAGTATTTATTTATTTATATAACGTGGGTCACAGAAAACAAATGTCTATAAAATAAATATGTATAAACACCTGAAAGACTTTTTTTCCAGGTTTTCTGGCTTATTAAGGCAAACCATCGGCAAAAGATTTTTTAAATTAATTGTTTATTGTTCAATTGATCTCAGAATTATTGCAAAAAAAATCCGATTTTCTAACGATTCCGGGAGAAGAGTTATTAATTTGTTAATTAGCGAGGTTGCAACAATCGAACAATAAACAATTATATTTGCAAAAATCTTGTGCCGATGGTTTGCCATAATAAGCAAGAAATCCTGGAAAAAATTCCGGTTCTCTAGTGATTTCGGAGGTTGACTTTTTAATTTGTTAATTAACCCAGTTACAGCAATTTAGTAATAAATAATAAAGCTAACACCAAAGTGATAAAGAGGGACGTCGAAAACCCCCGAGAGAACAGACATTTTCGTTGAATCGTGTGTGACATTTGCCACATGTTCAACAAAAATGAGTCATTTGTTAAATAAACAATTAAAAATTTGCGAGCGTACAGAGGTTAGATGTACCTTTTGTTATAAAAAATTCCCTGAACATTTTGCAGAAAACCGCATCTCAATCGGACTTCTCCGCAAAAAGTCTATAAACCGAGTGCAGTGAGCAGAATATAGCAGACCACTTATATCTCACCTGCACTGGGTTTATATGTTAACATACATATGAAGAAACAGTTTGGACGTTAGTCCGGGAAGTAGTTGTTTGCTGCAATATGATTTATAGACCTTGTATATTTGCGGCCGAATTTCCAAGTTCCGACATCGTACAAATTCAGAAATGTTAACAGCAAATTGCAATCAAGGTTTTCCTGCAATTTGCTTGGCTTGACGACTACAAGCCCATCTTCATCGCTAATAAATCTACGCTACAATATTCCGCTTGCCCTTTGTGCTGCAACAAATAAGATGTAAAATAGAAATTAGTGTTTATACAAACCGTCCTTAAATTAAAACCGCCAGATCTGGTCTATCCGGTTTTAATTTCAGTTGCTCGCTCTGGAAAATCCGGAAAAGTTCCGCGATGGCTCTTCACATCCGAGATGCAGATTTGCATAAAATTATTAAATCTCCGGACTTCGCAAAACTGACGCTTGCATTTAAATGTGTCACTCGGTCCCCTCGCGCGGACGTCGAATGAGTTTTCTTAGTTAATGGAAATTCAGCATTAATGAATATGTTTCGTTCCATTTCTGTAATTCGGAACTCTAATGAGTGGTTAGTAGTTTGATATGATTAAAGATATGAGAGAAATAAGTCCGTACACATTATTAACGACAGGGTAAGAAGTACCTATTGTATTTTATTACTTGGGGTTAGTACATACACAATAGAGCAATCCAACGAACTGTCAAATCACTTTAAAAATGGCGGCTGTAGGACATACAACTCGACATATGACAAGCAGAAATTTGTGATTTTGTGTAGAACTGTGTGTTTGGCTCATTATATTTTATACCTATTTCGGAATACCAAGGATAATTCAGACTATCATAATGGTTTTGTTTTGTTGTGTTATGAATTGTTGGAGTAGAGGACAGCGAGGAGATCAAGTTAGATTTTTTAGGATTCCTGCTGCATTGAATTATAGACATAGAACTGCGTTAAAAATTTAGAAATGGTTAAGCAAAATGGTCCTCATAATTCTGCAATGGTGTTCCAATATTTAAATCGACGCTTTCCAAATATGTAATTGGATTGGCTTGTTGCTTGGCCTCTTCGGTGTCCATATCTCAAACCATTCAATTTTTTTCTTTGAAATAGTCCGTGAGTTCTGTCATCAAATAAAGTTGGTTTGATCCAACTGACACTCTGTATATAACCTTCAACTAGGGAAGAAATTATGCCATGTCTGTACAATTAAAACAAGTTATATCCAGTTGTAATTACTTCTATAGAATTATACCTACTATTAAGCTGCTAATTCTCATCAATAATGAACGTTAAAAAAATTACATCATCCTTTAAAATTAACAAATACACCACAGAAATTAATAAGGAGCTACTACATTCCTTCTAGTTAAGTGCAGTGGAGTGGTATTTAAAAAAAACTACGTTGTTCAATATGTCATGGTTAAATCAAACTGTTGCGATAAATTGATGAGACAGACATTTTTTTATATTCCCAAGGATTTAATTTCACTGTTACAGTATTATTGCTGCTATTAAAACAGTTTACTATGCACACATAATAATTCATAATTTAAATGAAAATTCTTCTAGGGAAATAAAGAGGATGTTATGCTTGTTCGTAACTTCTCACTGTTTTTATATGCGATATGAAGTTAAATTAAATACAGCAAATTATACATGGTAATGACAAACAGTTAATTTAATTTTAAAAACTATTGTTTGTGTTTTAAAATAGTCTACTCCTTATTACAAAAACAATGTAATGCATTCCTAAAGAAGATAGTTGTTGTTAGAAGATGTTCCAGTCGTAGTAGTAGGCAAGATATGTGGCATATGCACGATGGTGCACTTGCCTACTTCCCCCTACTGATTAGAAACTTCTTGAACGAACAGTTTTCATATAGATGGATAGGCCAGCGAATATCCTTAACCACCTCGTAGCCCCGACCTTGACCCTTTGGATTTCCTCTTTTCGGACCATTTAAAAGATTTAGTTTATAAAGAACTTTTATCTCGCGATCTTCTTCAAAAGATTTATGATGGTGTTAATGTAAGGCATAAGATAATGTACTCATGTTAATGGTGGACATTTCGCTCAGTTATTAAAGTCGTTTTTATTGCAATAATATTGTAAATTTGTTGTTCATTATTAGATTCTTTATTTAAAATTGTTGTAGTTAGTTTTAATGAATATTGTTGACTGTTATCATAAAGTCAACGTGCATTGAAAGATTGAAGTTCGCATATCTCGAACGGGGCGGTTTATCGAAATAAAATAAGTATACCTTTTCTGTTTAAAAACGTTATAAATAAATGCAATAAGCATACGTATAAAAAAGTTGAATCCGATTATATCGTCAAAACACACTGTAAACAACTGCCTTATGTGGTATGGAATGTTAAAAGTGAGCTTACGATATGATATGCCCTTCAAAAAGAACTGCCTGTACCGAATTTGAAAGTTTGTAAAACTTTTTGAAATATTGAGAAAAATCCATTTGAAAATTTTCTCTTCTACACCCTGTATCTTTAATATAGGCATTCGGACTAAGACAATATGGCTTTCCAGGTATATTTTAATATCTAGAATCTACAGCTATGCATCTATGGTGCATTCGTTACGTATCACGCTGTATATTAATCTCTTTAATTTCCTATCTAAAAAATACAGTATGCGCCAAAAGTATGGAATAAATTCAATAAAAACGAAACAATTATTTTTTGGAAAAAATCCTCGAACAGGTCGATTTTTAATTTAAAAAATACATATTTTAGCGTAAAATGCGATTTTCAAATGTCATTTGTTTTCGAGTAATGACGTCATCGATTTTTTTTAATTGGCAACACCATATTTTTTTCCTTGATTCTGAAAGATCGTTTAATTCTCTATCAGACAATACTAAAATTTTGCCCTCTTACATAGGAAAGTTTTCGAATAAATGACGATTGAATGTTAGAAAACGTAAATCAATTAAAATAAAGCAAAAACGTTATCAAGTTTAGTTTTTCGAATTCCATAGTTCTTTTATGGATCACGTAGGTGAAAATCTTTCCAAAGTGTCATTGTCACACCGACTTTCTAATAAGTATTGTAAGCGACATAGAAATTATTATTGAATTTAAAGTATTATGGCACATTTAACTGTTACTCAAAGAATTGAAATTTTAATTCTTATCGGATGCGGGAATATGACTAGAACTCAGCAGGAAGTTTGCAATTTATTTAATGAAAAATATCCAGATCGCCCTATCAGCCAATCAACAGTCAGTAAGGTAGAGTATAAATTTAGAGAAACTGGCAATGTTGTAAATATTCCAAAACCTGGACGTCCAAGCATTAATGAAAATCAGAAACAGGATATTTTGATAAGTATGGTGGATAATCCTCATAATTCTTCACGATTGGTTGCATTAAACAATGACACTAGTCAGAGCACAGTACTACGTATCTTGAGGAAGGAAAAATATCATCCCTACAAAATTCAACTTGTGCAGGAACTCAATGAAGATGATCCCGATCGCCGCTTACACTTTTGCGAAATTCTAATATATTTATGTCAAGGAAATAGAAATTTACACCGGCAAATACTTTTTTCAGATGAGGTCACATTTTGTCTGAATGGTACAGTAAACCGTCAAACTTGCAGATATTGGAGTCGGGAAAATCCTCATTGGATGGCAGAGGCACATACCCAACACCCTCAGAAATTAAATGTGTGGGCTGGAATAGTTGACGACAGAATAGTAGGGCCTTTCTTCTTTGAAGGAACCCTTACAGGACAAAGATATTTAGAGTTTCTAGAAAATGACCTTGTTCCAGCCCTTGCAGTAATTTTTCCTAACGATAATGGCCCTGACATTCCTGACGATACCATATGGTTTCAGCAAGATGGTGCACCTCCGCACTATGCGCGCCCTGTACGAGATTTTTTGGACAACTGTTTTCCTGGGAGGTGGATCGGCAGACGGGGACCGATAGAATGCCCTGCAAGATCGCCAGATCTTACACCTCTTACACAATTTTTTATGGGGATACTTGAAGTCAAAAGTGTACATTAATAAACCACGTAATTTAGAAGAACTTCAAAATCGCATTCGGGACGAAATACGCAGAGTTACCCCAGAAATCATTCATAATGTGCAAGAAGAATTTCTTCACAGACTTGCGCATTGTCAAGAAGTTGGTGGATGGCAATTCGAACATTTAATTTAAGTATAAAATTTAATCAGTTGTATTTTATTTTACATACCTTAGAATTGTTACTTTTTTATGGATAAAATTTACGTTTTCTAACATTCAATCGTCATTTACTCGAAAACTTTCCTATGTAAGAGGGCAAAATTTTAGTACTGTCTGACAGAGAATTAAACGATCTTTCAGAATCAAGGAAAAAAATATGGTGTTGCCATTTAAAAAAAAATCGATGACGTCGTTACTCGAAAACAAATGACATTTGAATAATATAGGTCTTTATAGACCGATTATGAGATTTAAAATATTGAAAAAAAAACATACAAGTGACAAAAACTTTTTTCCCATTTTTATGTTCCAAACTGCTACGTTACTAGAAGCAGCGAACACTAAATTTCATTTTTCAACAATACATCAAAAATTAAATATAAGAAAGCCCTATCATAGTATGTAATAAAAATCTGCTATTCCACGAACTAATAACAATAAAAGCAGCACTACAAGACAACTTTAATATGTTTAAACAGCCGTACAATATTTTAAATAGCGCCATAAACGTTAAATTTCAATGAAAAACAACGAACCGCGAAAACACGTAACCATAGTTAAAGGCTGTAATATTTCTATGTACTGTTAAAACAAGTAGGCTGCTCGCTATGTTTTCTTCTTCTAGAAAATATGTAACTGTCGCTGGCCATGCACTGGCAACAACCGTTAAAATTATAATGCTAGTAGTGTTCCAGCAGGACAAATAAGCAATTTGATAACTGTATTACCGACAAGTACAGAATATTAAGTACTGAAGGTTCTCTAGATGATATCACGCTGTAAGAAATACGGTTTATCATATCGTCAATATCGAACTTTGATAAATGGACACTTACAATTTTTTTTTTAAATACATAAATAAATGTATATATAAAATGTTATAGAGAAATCTCTGTTAATGATAATGGATGAACCTCGTAAAAATAAAACAGAAAATGGAAGGTATTATACTATGCTTTGGTTCAATCAAGATTACAGTATGCAATACTGAGCTAAGAAAACTTTAAAGTGTATTGCCAAAATCACTCCAACGTCGCTTTTGCATCTTATACAAATGCATTTAAGCCACGTTGTGATTAGGTGGTATATCAAAAAAATCGAAAACATTTTTTCAACTTTGACACCCTGTACCATGAAAAGGAGCAACAATTGAATAAGGCATGTTGGCCTCAATCGCTTTATTTTGAAGTTAACAATCTGTTCATAAGGTATGTACCTACCATTATTAATGACCAACCCTGTATACATATAAACTGTTTTATTTAACAACCGGTGTGTCATATTCAAACGAGGTCTGTCACCTTACTTATTTAGAAACGCCTATTTTGCCAGGTGTTTTGCGACAATTATATATTAAAAATGACAACGATCATAGCCGTAACTGGAACGTACGCATTACCGTTAAATCTTAACACCATACCATGAAACAAACATATTTTAAGTAAAAAATCCACAATAAAAATTTCGAGTTCTTACATCCATTATAAAATATTTGAGCGAGCCTTTCACATAAATAACCCAGGTTTAAGCTTTCTCCCAGACCTTTATCTTGAAAAAATAAGATAATATATAATTTCATTTTCGTTTGTTTCCAGTTTCCTTTCCTCCTTTTTATTTATATAAGCGTTCGGCCCGAACTCAAAGGCTTCCCAGCATCACGCATTTATCAAATTCGATAATCCAATTTGCTTTTTATTCATTCCTCTTCTAGTTTTTTGTAGATTTTTAGTAATAAATTACGAGTTACCGGTTTAAGAACTGGAAGCTTTTCCGAGATCGTTAATTTAATTTCGGAAAACTACACAACGCTATTAAGCAGAAATTAAATCTCAGTGTTGTGCGACCAGATTCGAAACGGCTCATCCGGTATTACCGGAGGAAAAATGTTGCGAATTCCAGGCAGATTTTTAAAATGAATGTGCTTCAACGACGTACAAACACGCGGCTAAAGCTAGACATACACGCGCAAGATAATGAAGAGAGCGTACAGATCTGGTCACCTTTGGCGTCAAAATTATAGGCGGAGAAAGATAACAAAGTAACACAACTTTTAAAAATAACACATTATTATGTGTAACAATCAATGCAAAATATTTCATGATAGACATATTGCAGAATGTTCATTTTGAAGCCGAATGAGGATAGCATTTCCATAAGTTGAAGCATATATTACAACATTTAAGTAAATCGAGAGTAGAATATACAGGGTGTCTCGCTTAAAAGTGGAACAAGTCTGTAACTTGTTTACCGTGCGACCAATTTGAATACTTTTTTTTTTTGTTGGATACACCTTCAAAAAGTCTATCTTAGACATACTTGGTGTTATCTAAAATTCGAAATCGTGGCTGCCTATGACACAACCAAAAAACCCTACCAACCAAATTTTCGTTGTCACAGTATACAGGGTGCTCAGGATAATTTAGGTGTCTCTCTTAAAAGTGGAACAAGCCTGTAACATGCCTACCGTTCGACCAATTTGAATAAACTTTTTTTTGATGGATACACTTTCAAAAAGTCTATCTCGGACATACCTGGTGTTCTCTAAAATTCGAAACCGTGGCCGCTACGATACAATTAATGGGGTTCAAAATCGGGTAATATTAGCGATTTTTTTTATTGGAAAAATTCCCACTAATTCTTGATCAGGGGCCCAAAATACTCTATCAACCAAATTTTCGTTGCCACAGTAAGGATGCTCGGGATAACTTGGGTGTGTCGCTTAAAAGTGGAACAAGCCTGCAACTTGTCTACCGTACGACCGATTTCAATAAACTTTTTTTTGTTTGATACACCTTCAAAAAGTCGATCTTGGACATACCTGATCAAGAGTTCGTGGGAATATTTCGATTAAAAAAATTCCTAATATGATTTTTCGATTTTGAGCCATATAAATTGTGTCATAGGCGGCCACGGTTTCGAAATTTAGAGAACATCAGGTATGCACAAGATAGACTTTTTGAAGGAGTATCCAACAAAAAAAGTTTATTGAAGTCGGTCGCACGGTAGACAAGTTAGGCTTGTTCCATTTTTAAGCGAGTCACCCTGTAGATAACATATAAATTTCAAATAGCATAACGTTACTACCCAAGTACTTACCAAACAATAATGCTTTTGAATAAAGATTTTATGACAGCAAATGTAAAATGGATACTTTGACAAGCAGACAATTTTGAAGAAAAACACAAATATAAATAAATCCCTCCATATAGAAAAAACAGGCGGGTAAAACTTTACACGAAATTTATTTTTTTCAATGAAGACAATCTATGTGATATAATGGTATATTTATCGTATACGTTCAATTTCACACAGAACTGAGAACATCTAGTTCATATAAACACAACTGTGCAAAGCACAAATTGTTTGTGTATGGAATCCTTTACGAAGTGCTTGAAAATAAGTTAATATGTTTGGAATTTCCGAACCACATATTTCTAATTTTTACATATTGCTGTTAATCACATTCGAGCCATTTTAAGAACGAATTTAAAATTGAATTGAATTTATACAGGGGTTAACAAAAAATTATATCGGCATATGCGTATTTTCGGCAATAAAATATAACTGTTTAAACCTGCTATACAAAAAAATGCAAATGCAATGCAAAATACAATAAAAGATACAGGGTGTTAAAATTGAACTTTTAAAATTGTTCAAGTTTAACGCCATGAATCTTAAACTAGATATTTTTATATATTGGTAAGTAGTATTAAATCGTCATATTGTGTCGCCTAAAATGTGCCTTGTTTTTTATTATACTATATATTAAACGGTGGCAGTGGATATATTTGGATAAAATACATTATCATATAACTTTTTTCGATAACAGAGTAAACATGATAGAAATAATGAATAATCAATATTCTTGGAAAATTATTCTCATAAATAATTTAAATCCATATATTACTTTTTTATAGCTTTATTCAACTGACATTTAAAGCATTCCCGTCGAACTATTAAATATTTTTATCATTTAACCTTCGCAGGTGTATTATTATTTAAAAATAAGTTGCAGAAAGAGAGTATATTATTGTGCTTTCATTAGAAAAACAATAATGAAGGCTTTGCTAATAATTAACATTTATCAGTAATATTGTGTATTACATTACAGATTCATGGTCGGTTTATCGAACGAAATTTAAACTGGATTTAATTAAATCTTTTACCAACGGCCAATTTAGTGTCTCATACGAGGTCTCATATATTAGAAACCGAACCCGATTTAATTAAATCGTAGCTAAATATCATTTGATAAACTAACAGTTTAGATTACACGACGCGTTACTATTGGCCGTTGTTGGCACTGACTACAAACAATCAGATAACATAATTATCAACCATTATCAGCACGTAATCTTATGGAGACCAATAAGAATATTATTATTTTTGCTAAATATATCTAACGATTATAACTTTGAAGCTTCCAGAGCGTTTATTGACTCTTTATACGAATCTTTGGTTTAAATTCATTTAAAGATATTGACTACCTATTAAAATAGCCTTAATCTGACTTGCTGCATACCTCACACCAGAACAAAATAACTACAATTATAAACAAATAAATACTTGCCATAGTAATAAACTTCGCCAACCGTATTCAACGATTTTCTGTCTACGAGTCTCTATTACACACTATTAACTATTAACTATGCTCGTCCCACTTGGCCCAACCTTCTTATATATGCCCGTATGACCACTCGAATGTTCAAGAGCGGTCCAGCGAGATCTTCAATGTTCCAATAAATTCGTTGCTGTGTTCTATCCAGCGCCAGTGGCATAACATATTATTTTATTTCATCTTTGGTGTAGGAACGACTCGTTTGTGCATATTTTCGTATTTAAAGCATATTTTTTGCGGCCCCTTCCACAAAAAATGTCGTCGAGCCTCATGTTGGACAGTTTAGCTGAATTAAATAATTGCGATGTTGACTACGTCATTCCACAAGGAATAAGTATCGGTTGTATAAGAGAAGGCAAAATATTGAATTGCTCGGTGGGTGTCGCTTACATTCTTAAAATAAATCAAATTACAGTATCTGTATAGCGTAGAAATCTTGTACGACATTATACTTCAAAGCCAATGAAACATGAGCCTGCGTCGGGTATTTCAAATGTCCTGATAATTTAAAACAACGCAAGTTGAAAAGAGACGACGCGACGACAGTTTTCGTGACGGTGGCGGTATTTTAGTATAAGAAAAACTAAATACGTATCGATTGGGTGTAGTTCCAGGCATGAAAATATTTTGCCGCAGTAAATAAACCTCCGCCAAAGAACAAGCCTCGGGCTGGCGTTGTATTTTTCTTGCCTATACTAACAAACCCACGTTAAAAAACTGGACGGGTGGGACTGTAATAGAACTTGGATTACTTTTTGTTTTTTCGACGAAAACTATCTTTTAGTATTCAAAACACCGGTTGGAAATAGATACGCAACGTCGAAGTCGTTGGTTATTAAAATTGTACCCATGGCTTGCGGAAGGTCGTAGGGATAAGAAACCGTTTCCAGGTGATTTCCTAATAAAATCTGATCCTGGCAGATCCATTACTGTGATGTTAATTTCCTGCTGCCAATCATAAAGTCATCACAGAATGAATAAATTTGCGTCTTTTTGATTATATTTTTTTTATAACAACTTCTGTAGTGAGTATAACCGATTGAAAACTGTTATCGTTTTAGGTGAAGTGCCTTTTCTACTGAAAATACAGTAAAAATGTTACTTGAAAAAATCGTTGTCAATCAAGAAGATCGGCCTGTTTGTTTGTTGAAAAATGGTTTCATTAAACCTTGCCGATCTTCTTGAAATTTTGCATGTCTCCATAATTTACCATTCTGAACAACTTTTTCAAGTAACATTTTGCTGTATCTTCAACAAAAAGGCACTTTACCTGAAACCAAAACAGTTTTTACTCGGTGCACTGAGCATTTCAAATAGGATTATGTCCTACCGACTTCAGCAAGGTATACATTTTTATATAAAACATACAGGAGAATCGATTGTTTCGATAGTCAGACGGACACACTAAGCTGCAAAAAAGTTCTGCCATTTAAAAAAAACATGGTGTACCACAAGTGGCGCCCTCTACTAGTGACGTCACAATTAAAAACAAATTTGAATTTCTCGCCCGCAAAAATCCCCGACATACAAATTTTATGTAAATATTTGGATTTCTTAAGAAGTTATTTACAAATATCGAAAATAAAATTTTAAATTTGACACCCTGTATGCTTATCCTGCATCCTGCTGAGCCCTTTCGTCTTCAAACGCAAAACTTCGTGTTTAAACAAGAAATTTACTATTTAAACTCGAAATTTCATATTTATACCCGAAATTTCAAAATTAAGTAACAAGAAAATTAAAAAACTTGGTCTTTCTACGCATTCGTACCATTGCGACTGTATCTTCCTCGGAAAAAATTCTCCAGGTAAATTATGAGGTCCAAAACCCACCGTCTGATTTATACAAGAAACGGTTAGGTCGGATCCGTTCTAGGGACAGCATTCCCCGAGATGTGACTCAAGTTACTTCCACGGCTGACCGGTTTCGAGAGACCGAGACCGAGTAGTCTATTGCCACATCGGCCTCCGGAGGACAGGTAAATGATTGCTTGGCTATGATAGCCATCCTTCCAGCGCCGAGTTAAAATTCTCATGAAATATTCAGCAATCTGGAAGAGTACTGGAAAAGGCACTCGCCGGGCGAAATAAAAATTTCGTTTATGAAAGTACGCAATCAGTTCAGGGCGGTGAAACTGAAATATTATGTTATTACTCGCGTTCGGGCAGTCAGGTTTGTCGAAATGCTTTGTTAGATTAGATTGCTAGAATATTATAAAGTTGTTTCGGTACGTTTAACAAGAAAATGCCCGTTAATTAAGAAAATATTAGTTTCCAACTGTCGCATCTCAGTTTTATTTTCGATAAAAGTGTTTACTTTAACTGTATACAGTTTAAAATGTACCTACTTATTGATATTTCAAATCAATTATTTTTTAAAACATTCTCAGAATTAAAAAAATAGCTATTCACTTTATGTTCATTATTTTTTTAAGGACGAGAATACAGGATATATAAGTATAATATAAATGTCGATACTGAAAAGACTGATATCTCTGAAAAAAAACGAATAGTTTGTTTTCTATAAATACATTTGAAAAATAAAAATACAACTGCATATAAAAACTGCAAAGCTGTGTTACGAAATTTTACAATTAAGGTTAAGCAAGAGCCTATATTTAACATAATTTATTCACGGCCACTAGGCCACTATATTAAGAAGTTTTTATACGTCTGTTTTCCGTAGATTAAAGGCCTTTTAACACACTAGTGGATTAGAATTCATAATACCACGCTTCGATTTTATAGCATTTTATTTAAAATTATTATTATTAATATTAACATTTATCCCAAGAACTATGTTGTTATTTTGACCGGGAGTAATTGTACAGGGGGTTAAAAAAATATGTGCTTATATTTGCATGATACATAGTTTTTATTACATTTCTAATGACTGCAAAAGATTTTAAATAATGTCAAAAAGTGTCGGTTAGACTTATAACTGCGTAGCCAAAAAATGGTTAAATTCGATCAAGTCCTTTTCGAGATGTTTAGAATAAATAAATATTTTTTGCGACTTTGGCGCTCTCTAGCGGCTAAACGAAGCAATTTATTTTGAACGCAGGAGTGTGTGGTCTTCCGTTGTACACGTCTTTTCCGGACACCCTGTATATCATCTTTTAAAATTCGGGTAAGAAGATAAAAACACTCTGTAGAACTTGTATTAAATTTTTGGTATCAAAAAGTCTAGCAAATTATAAACATGATACATATAGTATGTTGCTTTTATAAAAAAAACATTCATCCATTCTCTGATACCTTTATGTTATGTGATTGATGATGCTAACCCAAAGAAATGGGTTTGTCAATACCTGAATATTTTAGGAAATAATATGGGAATTTATCATAATTTCATCAGATTGATGCAGGAATATAACGACGAATTTGTTTTTTACTTGAAAATGGCAAATTTAAAACTTAGCTACGTATATGCAGGATATACTGTAATTGATTGGACGTTAGCTAATGGGTGATAGCTGGCATCAAAATTAAGTGTTTAGGCCCAACATTGGTCCATTAACATGGCCATAACTTTTTTGATCAACCTGTATGCACATTGTCCAGCTAAAATAAAGAAATGGCTTTCAATTTCACACAAAAAGGAGATACTTCCTTGAATTCAAAAGAAAGCAAGTTTAAATACTATGCTATTAAACGGATCAATCATAATCTTATAGTCATTATAATACTTTTCCTGTAAAACTATGCACAAAAAATTCCACATACTGTTGCTTGTTTGAATTCTGTCCCATCTTTCTTCCTCATATTGACCGCCCAATCTTTTAGTATCAGTGCCAGTTCTTCTACTCTTCTATGCTCATTTAACTCGTATTTTGGTTCACAGGAAAACTCCATAAATATTCCCCACGTATATTTGTGACTGTTTGTGATATTTTTTGTATTTTTTTCTTTCATTAGCGCGTTATTCACATATGTAGAAACAGATACAAAAATATAGTGAAAATAAATTTTTTAACTTTGTACAAATAACAAAAAAAAAAGAACTACAAAATGTTCAAGTTCAAGTAGGTATATCAAATAAATATGAAATCAAGTTCAGACCAACCGCATCGAATATTCCATAAGTTTTCTGTACAAGCAGCTTAAGTAGCTAATTATAGGATAGTCACTACCTACGACTATGCTAAATCGTGGCTACTGTTGCAGATATTAGCGTCATTTATCAATAAATGCGGCATATATTAATACTACATAGTAGGATAGAACAAGATATGCTAGAAAAATGCGTCACTAGCATATTTATTTATTTATATAACAGATAAAGTCGTTTTTTTATTTTTTGAATATATAGAGTGCAATTTATCAAGTCATATCATTAATGGCATATTTTTGACGAAAAAATATAACAATTTTACTCTACTTACAAAAACATACCTCCCGTAAAAGATACAGGGTGTTGAAGTAGAACTTTTAAACTTTGTCAATCATTCACTAATAATTTTGAAATTTCATAAAAATATTCCTTGTGGTTAACCTAATCCTAAAGAGTATTATTGTAAAAACGACGCCTCAAAAATAAACGTAGAAACTGGAGGAAAGGGTTTTTTGACCCTACCATATTTATGACGTACGCCCATAATTAATTTCTCTCAATATCGTAGTAATTTTTATTTGTATTATTACAGTACAGTAAAATATTGATATTTCGTTGCAACTAAGTTCAGTATATTGTATGTAAGTTCTTAATTTTAATTCGTGAAGTTAAAACGATGAAATTTAGTATTTTTAATTATAAAAATTGCAACTTTACAATTAAATGCCTTGTACCCGTTTTTAATATCATTTGCATCTTTCTTTGAAAACTCCCTGCTTCCTACAACTTATCAAAGCACCGTTTACGTTTCATTTAACCGAAGGAATTATTATTAGCTTGTCCATTCATGTAATTCAAGAGCAGGTGATTAACTGCTCATTACGGCGAAAATCCTGAAAAAAAAACCTCGCCAAGTTTGTGAGCAACTTTTACGAGATTTATAACGGTTTTTTGTTAGGGGCATCAAACGCACACCTACTCAAAATTATGAATTACTTTATCATTTGTTGTAATTTCTCATTTTTACGGAACATCACTATTAGGGGAAAACGATTACACTGTCTCTATTTCAAAGAGAAAATAGACAATCAGCATTTTGTAACAAAAGGATATTAAAAAACAGGCACGTAAACTTGACATTCGATAAAGTTTTATATAGACCATGGTACCTAATTGTTTGTAGTAAAATTTGACAATTTATTCCAATACACCTGTATCAGTATTTATTTGTAATAGCGCATTTATTCGTCAGAATATACCATCTTTAATTATTTACTTGAATAGCACATATTTCACCTGTAGTTCCTCGAAATTGCTATGAGACTAAAATTATTTTAGTATAGATAAGAATCATAAATAAGAAATTTACAATATAGGAGCAGCATGATTCTATTGTGTCAATTTCACTAATAAAATATAACCGATATTTTTTTTTTGTTTCATTGTTAAGTAAAAACTTACGGAACAGGTATACCAAATACCTTAAAATTTTCCTATACCTAAATTTACTGTACCGATGAAATAAATTGTACACATTTATTCATCCTATAAACCCGATTTTACCAAAGTTAAAAGTAAGATATAGTTTATACACCCAACATTCATTGTTACGCTTTTTTCAACACTCTATATACCTTTCTACAGGTCATGACAATGACATTTTGAGTCAAGAACGGGGCATGTTTCAAAAACAATCACACATATATTCAGAGAGCCAACCGCTTGTATCAGAAGGCCAGGTAAATTTAAAGCAGCCATACACCACGGGTTTAGGATAAATTAAATGTATTTTCAATGTTATGAAATTCGCGTTATTTTATTTTTATTCGAAATAAATTGGTATATCCCTATCAGAAAAACATTTTTTTACCATTGGTTTTCAACTATAATTTTCCAAGTCTATGAGCATAGATTAAGATTCACCCCGTACTTTCCTAATTACCTTTTTTTTGTTTATGTATTATCTAATTTAAAAACATACCATAACAGAAATAAGGCCCGCCAAATATATGGTGGGTGTGAAAATACAGAATGGTTTTTCTTGGTTAGCTTTTTTTATTTGCTAAATATGTTACTAAAATAATGTATTTTTCAATTTTACTTTTTATTAGTACTGTTAGTTAGTTATACGTTTGCAAATTACAAGATTTTAAGCTAAAACAATTGAGGGCCTTATTTTTGCCCTAGGTATAAATAAGGTCCCCTTTCGAGGTATTTAAAATAGCCCTGTACATTTTTTATTTTGCACGAGAGTTATTTTATGTCAGGTTAGATAGGTAAGTAAAGGTTTAACTGTGTTTTCATATTGGAATGTCGCTACTTTGTTCAGGTTCTTTAAATAAAATTAATGTTTCTCAGATGGGCCTTATTTGCCTACTCTACCTAATCATTTTTTGCCCTGGCAGTGGATCGAATTATTTGTTCTTATAGAAAAATATATTTAGAAATCACTCTTTCGTATCGCCGCCGTAAAGGTGTCCGTGCAGAGAGTGCGTGTACGGCGCCCCTTAGGCATCAGCTCGCCCCGTAAGTCAGGTGTTCGTTTTTTATATGCCCTCGAGGAGGGACGTAGCGGGTCGTTAAACCATACAGCCGACCCTATCATGGGCGGCCGAGCATTATAATTGACAGGCAGAACAAGTACCCACGCACTTGTAGGGCCTAACCTGGACTACCCCCATTATATCTACCTTTGGTGAACATAAATCCGGACAACTACGGCCGCCGTCAGGGGGGCTAATTTTAATCTCTGCGGAGAAGCCATCGCTTAGTGCTGCGTATGATAATTATACGGAAATCTCTCATAACATATCTCCTACTAAAATCTATTAAGTTCTAAGACTTTCAGGCTTTTCTGTAATAGGATACACGATCGGAAACCAAAAAATGGTATGTTAAGCCCTATTCGTCCATAAGCCCAAAAAATGCTTTGTTTCCGAGATCTACGATGTCAAACCAAAGGTTGATTTTACACATTTTCTTTTGCTTAAATCACATATATCTCACACTGGGACAGTAGCTAATTTTAATAGCACTAAACACATTAAGTTAATGTTTCGAAAATGTTCTTATTTTCATTTCAAAACATGTCAAATGTGGCAATTCAATGATTTTGTTTGTTTATCTACATATATACATAATAACGTAATATTTATCCAGAATCACTTTATAATCGAACTTTTATCCACATATGAACCGTCTAAAGCGATACAAATGATGTACAGTACTGTTTTACAATCTTGTAGCAGATTTTCATAGAGTGACATAAACCATCATTGCAGGATATAATGCTGCCTGGATGTAGCTAAATATGCGTTGCCTGAACCTATCTGTTTCGCGGGATCATTAGAGACAAATCAAAAATGTTCTATTTAGAAATAGGTAGTGGGACAGTAGTAGAGGGCAACATTTTAGAATTCGGTGCTTTTAATAATATAAAATCAATGACACAAATTATGTTCAGAGAGTCAATAACAAAAATAATTTTCGAGCTACAATCTTACAGCATAAAACTTTAGGCACGAAATGGATTAGATTTATTTTGTTTGAATTTTCTTTAAACGAATAAAGCAAAATAAAGCAATGACTTATTTTGAGTTTTTGAATCTATATACCGGGTTAACTATGACAGTACAAATATTTTATGAGGGGATAGGAAAAATTCAGAATTAACGGTATCACCCTTCAAAAAAATTCCAAACTTATTTATAAAGCGAAAAAAAATTATTTTCAAAACCTTATTAACCCTTAATTTCTCGACGACTATGCCGCCTGTTAGCTGCGAGTTTAGGTATATTCTGCCAAAGTCAAAGTTGTCAAAGGTAGTGATAGAACACCGCGTTGCCGCGTGTAACGATTTAATGCGCTTTTAAAGAAAGTTTTTTTTACAAAATACTAGATTATTTAATGAGAAACACGATATGGCAGCACTGAGAGTAAAACCTACCTTACTGATACTTCCAGGACTGACATTTGGAGATTTCAAGAAAGTTGAATTATTTTCTGTTTTCTAACTTGTTTACATTATAACTTGTTGTAAAAATTGTTGTACTTGCTGGGGACCTCTTGATTTCCCTCGACCATTTCAAAAATAAAAAAATACTTTTTTTCTGTAGGTATATCTATTATTGTAGTTTAAAAATGCTTTATTTTTATGTCACTAAGTAAAAAAGAAGTTGCAAGGAATTTTAAAAAGTATGAAATTGGTTCTTTTTTATTTTCAAGTTAGATACATACGTATTTAAAACTCCAGCACGTGTAAAACAACATTCGTGGACGTTTTACAATTCGTACAAATGTACGAGGATTTGGCATATTCTGTCTACATATTTGGAAAACGTCTTTAATATTCTGCTACTGCACGATATGCACTTTCGTCGCACTTCCCATACCATAGTACTATATCCGTAATTTCCGCGATTACACGAATTTGAATGTGCGAAAAGCAAATACTGAAAACTAATATTAAAATATTTGCGATATTTGACGGATCTTCCGATGCTGGCGCCATCTGTAGGTCATTAGCGCAAAGTGCACTAAAACTCGTTCCATTTTTTACTTATTATAGAATTAAATAATAATAATACGATAATAGTAACGATATTAACAATAATCGACCATGTTTGCATATAATAATATTGTAGTATTATTATTTTAAATTTCCCGAGGCGTTTACAGTGCTCTGTAATATTACTTTTCTGACCACTACTGCTGTTTGACATTTGGAGAGTATTAGAAACAATGCAACCAACAACACAGCATAGGTTTATATCGAGTGACAAGTACTATGTGCGTGTAACCCCGTGCCACGGAGGAAGTGTCAAAACACTACTAGGATGAAGATAACCCACGACTATACACAAAAGAATAGAATATTGATTATATTGATTGCCATAAGAATATTTATCTGAAGAATATTAGATTCTCGGTGGTGGCGGACCGAAGACTGGACGGTTGTGTTGACATTGTAATTTTAGTTTTCCGTTTCAGTTTTAAACGTTTTATTTATTAAATAATGGATAGTTGCGATATATTGGGACATGTGTAGCTTTCCACAATTTTCTTTAAACGTACGTGGACATATTTTCTAGAGTTGAGAGCAATGCAGTGGAGTTACAGTTATCGGACAAAATTTTCTAAATGAAAAACTGCCACGTGTGTATTCAAAGTTTTCTGTTAGTATTTCTTTGAATCAATGTTCTTAAAATAAATGGGCATATTAACTCTACACGAAGTGTGTATTTTGTGGCGAGTAATTCTGACGGACCTGTAATGAGTGAAAATGAAATTTTGGCAGTTTGGAACGAAAAAATTAAAAATTAATGCAAAATACTGTAGCTAAACGGATTAACTGTTATGTATCAGGTACTTAGGTATTATTATTAATAAAAATGTTTACTTTCGTTGTTTCTACATTCGGCAACGTTGTGAGAAACGACCGCATGGTAGTTGACATATGTAGCCATCTTGGACGATGACTGATCGACACAGGCGCCGACTTTCCTTAGGAAAAAAGGGTTTTGCCACATTTTTAAAACATCGAGCTAGAATTCCGAAATAAATTTTGTATTGTCTTTTAGACTTAGTCATAGTTAACCCTGTATGTACAACTGTCTGAATTTTTTCTGCATTAATCTTATTAACTATTCTACGAAAAAACGAATTGTTCGAATAAACTTCTACTAATTGTGACTAACTCACACTTCCTCGTTCCCGATTGTCCGTTCAGAAGGAAAAATAGCCATAAATTAAATTAGGGTCCCCCCACATTTTTCCGCTAGATAAACCACGTCCGTAACTCTTTCTGAGATTGGGTCATTTGCAATTAAAATTACAATTCGGACAAATAAGAGATGTCGGCCGAGTTTGAGGAGATCGAAGATAATATATCAATGGCTGAATAAATGAATATTATAGTACCAGCAAACTAATTCTGTAATATCATGAAATTATTTTAGTTTAACACTATGAAATATTGCACGTGCTTCCCTAACATGGAATAGCTAATGACCGCTCGATGTATCTTGTTACATTTTGCGTTACCCTGTAGAACGCCAGAAGACAAACTCTTACGGACGGGGTTTGCCAGGACAGGAGAGAGGAGCAGGCTCCTAGCCTAGCAGACCGCTGACATCGGCCGCAAACGCAGTTAAGACTGGCCGGAGAGAGGGGCCTGGGGGCCCCCCTCCACAAGGCTTCCGACCGTCCGGTCCTACAGCGCAGTAATGCGGATCTTTTATCCTGCCAAGAATATTGGCGCGCACTATAATATTTAAAAACTGTCAAAACACACATAAAATTTAACATTTTCGAACTTTAGATTAACAACATGTTGGTTAGTACAGTTTCGTATTTTTTCATTTAATACAATCAACATAGTGGATTGAATAAATAAATGTTTAAAAAATCCACCTACATCTGATAAAATATAAATAAAACAGTTATATATTAGATGCCTTAACAGGGCGAGACATGTTTCGAATCATTTATTTCGTACCATATTGGTGGGAATGAATGATATTTTGATATAGAGAGCAGGCGAATGAACTTCCGTTGACTTCACATTTTTCATGCCTCCATCGAAAACAAACGATATAATGTCGTTTTTCAGCATACGCGTCTTGTGGAACTACTATATTGTCAAGATGTGCGATGAACTACCCTAAGACTTGAAATATGTTCACGAATTAATCAAACAATCGATAACTAGTTTCTGATAGACGATAATCTATATAGTAATATCAATAACGCTTTTATTCATTGAATGCAGCTGAAAACAGGTGTCGCTAATAGTTATTAATTATATAAGAGAATTAACAAGGCTTTAATCCACGAGAAAAAATGGACATTCGAGAAGAGGAACAAAATCGAAGAATATTTGGAAAAAGCGGCGGATAAGGAATATTTACAAGTAAAGGTAGACAATTCAAGATTTTAATATTTCAATTCATACATTGAGCGTTTTATTTTGAACCGTTTACAGATTGCAACGAACATGAGATGGGGCATTAGTCGCTGGTGCTTGTCGATGCAATGAATTAACCTTTTTGGATATCACCTATGTCCAAGACAAAGGCAGTTACCTGTACGTACTCATTCTGGATACAAAAACATTTCAAGAAGTTTCACGAAGGTTTTTCTGTCAATACTGTAGAAATGTGTCGAAAATACATCAATCTGTGACTTAAAAATGCCTAAGAAGATTTTTCTTGGTATATGTGACTGGAAATAGTTATTTACGTTACAAGGCCAGGAAATGGTATATTAAAGTACAAGTCTAGATGTTTACGGACGAGGCGACGAAGGAGCCGAGTCAGGAATTTCTAGACGAGTACTTTAATGATATTTCACGGCCGTGTATCATACAACGTTTTATTTCATACTGTGTTGTATTCAAAATTAAATTTTAATGTTCGTGAAGTTCAAAAACTCGCTACGCTCGTTTTTTAATCATCTTCACTCACAAAATAAAATCTTACTTTTAACACGTATATCATAGATAGCTATTTTCTACGAAACTGTTAAAAGTGAGCTTTTTAATTGTCATTTTTGATGTTAAAAATGTCATTTTTTGACACGCGTGTTAAAAGTAAATCAAAGTTTATTTAAATTTTGTTTTGAAAATTAATAAAACGTTTTAACAAACATGAACAACTTTTTATTTTAAATAAGTACAAACCAGCATTTTAATTAGTTATTACTATTAACATTTATAGTAAAATTAGAACAATTTGAAATTGTAATTCCCTGCGGAATCATACTTAAGTTGGTTTTACTGTCAACATGTGTGACACATCTATTTTCTGTAGAAATACTACTGGTAGTACTGGTGGTCTTGCTAGTAGTTGCAGAAGTATTTGGCACGCAATTTCCTTCTTCTGTTCCAGAGAATTTTCAATGTAGCCTTCAGCTACCGTCGAAGATTTCCATCCTCCATGTCTCTTGATGGTAGTAAGATTTGTTCCAGAATCTGCTAACAATGTCGCCGATGAACGACGAAAACAGTGTCCGGTGTAGAGTTGAGGATTTGGTAGATTCAAGAACTCTGCAATGTCTGCAGGCATTTTACCAAACATGTTAATTCCGACTGGATTCTTCACACATTTATAATATTCGATATTGTCGATGGTCATCTGACACAATTCCTCCCAGCGACACGCCCCGAAGACACCCACTATTGCTGCGACTTTCATCATCAGATACTTCGTCTTCTGCTTCTGTGAGAAATTTGTCGATATGCGTCTTCCTCAAAACTTTTGACTTTTTTGCATGATATCCTTCACCCTTCCGTTTTAAAAAAGCAATAAGTTTATAATGTTTGCTTATATCTTGATCTTGCTTTATTTTTAACATAGTTTTGATCATGGAATAATTTGACCACAGCGTTGACGATTTCCATATCTTGGCTTTTTCCTCAAAATGTGCCAGTAAAACACTTTCGTTACATTTCCCAGGGACCTTTTTAATGTTGCACCATTCCGAAAAGCGTCTATAAGCGATTTCGTACTGTTCCTTTGATTTCGCCGGCAATAATTCCAATGTTGCTCGACTGGCGGCTTCTTCGATTTCAGCAGGGATGGATTCGTTACGCTCATTATCGAGATTATTCATTATACTTATAACATTACTAGAAAATGCTGTCAATATTTTTGCGTTTTTTCCGTAACTAACAACAGCACTGGTTGCTACGAAAATTTTGGTTCATAAACATTGCGATCTGTGTGGTATTTTTTGATTTCTTATTTTTATTGAGTTTAAAGTTCTTTCGATTGTTTTGTAGAAAAAATAGCGCTACGCTAGTTTTTTAATCATCTTCACTCACAAAATAAAATCTTACTTTTAACACGTATATCATAAATAGCTATTAAAAATGTGAATGTTGTATTTTTTTTAAAGCAGTCCGGGAAGTAAACATTTTCCGGACTCAGTACTGTAATGAGTTATTTCCGGACTTAAATGAATCCGGGAAATAACTCATTACAGTACAGTATGAAATAAATGTACTACACAACATGTAGGCATCAACACAATTGCGATAACGTTTTCAAAAGTGTCAAGATATGTCTTCGGCTCCCTGATCTAGAAACTTTTACCGTTTTTCGGCAATTACTGACCAATACTGGGGGTGATATTACCACTGTGAAACGTCATGGCGGTTGGAAATCGATTACGGTAGCGAAAAGTTATACTTATCACTGTCCAATAAGATCAATTGCTGAAAAAACCTAGATCCTACCTGGCGAAGTTGTAGGCCTCGCCAGTCCTTCAGAACTTTTAAACTGGAAGTAATACAGAAAAATGTCTCTAATAAAAGTTTATTAGAAAAAAGAAAGTTTTTTAACAGGAATATGGGTATGTTTCTGGAAAAAATAATAGAAGACGTCATTAGCCATTTCTGTAAAATCCCAAAAATAATACTTTGGATTGAAAATGGAACTTGCCTCATCCTATTTAACACCACGCATCCCAAATTGTATTTAAATTTGTTGTATCCTCACACCCTGTATAGCAAAAACAGGTCAAACTCACGTATATTACAATTTGAAACAAGTAACAGTAGCTCTCACAGAAAAAAGAATCCATAAAAGTATATTAAAGATTTCCGTTTGTTATAATAACCCAAGCCGGCGAAATGCGTGGGAAGATGTTCTCAACTACGACTGTGCTTCTTTCATCTCCCCCACGTACAAAATAACCCGATGTCATTAAACCAGAACGTTGCCTCGTCCTGTTTTGCCGATTGTTCCCTATTCATTTTATAATCACCAAGACAAACACAGGCGGCTTTTCATAAAATTCGTAGAGGCCTCCTTTTGTCGATAAACGAAATGGATGGAGAAACTCGCGTCAGGTTTGCCCTAGTAACGGAATCTCGGAAGATATGCGGAGTGTTCTGGGTAAAACTAGGAAGTATTTTATAATTATTAATCATACTGGTTCGATATATGTACACTATAATAATAAAACGCATGTAACGTTAAATCACGAGGCGTTATCCGACTGATTAGATATACAAGTTTCATTAACAAAGTTCATATCGAACGTGTATCATTCAAAATTTAATCTACGACAGTTTAAATAGATTTAATTGGCAGATTCGATTTATCTTAAACTTCAGAAACATTTTCGTAAATTCAAAATTATTGAGTGCTCTTATTTGACGATGTCATGGTAACCACAGCTATTGATTGTTTTAAATTTTACTTCGACAACTACGTTATTGGCGTCCAATTTTGTGTCATACCTTCAGTTTTAGTGAAAAAGAATAGTAATATGGGTGATTCTGGACCCGAGAGTGTCCCCTCGGATATCGAGGATATTGCGCAAAGCGTTGTCGATTCCCTACTTCCTGAAAAATCAAGACAGACGTACGAGCAAAGTTATGCAAAACTTGAAGATTGGTGTAAAGGAGAAGGAATCAAGAATAGCAGCAATGGAAGGCTTCTTCTGGCATATTTCAAATATCTTTCAAGACAAAGCAAACCTTCGTCGTTTTGGGTAAGCATATTATTCTGTTACGTTCATTTATATCAATGAAGAAAAATAGGGATATTAGTAAGTACGTCCATTTAATTGCGTTTTTGAGAAGAAAATCGGAAGGATTTAGGTCAAAAGATCTAAGATTTTAACAAAAGAAAACAACACAAAATTTGTATTGATAGTAATGTTTGCAGATGCCTGTAGGCGTACAAAATTGAGAAATCTGCACCTATAAAATGTTAAAGATGAAGGACAATGCATTCATATTATTATTCCATTTAAGAAAACAAATATATCACGTGATTTTTTTTATCACAAACGGAAACATTGAAGGAATAAATATACTTTTTGGAAGTCTTATTCTTGCAGCTCCAGATAGTCGTCCTGAATTAGTTTGTGAATAATCCGCAATGTCTACAAATTTTTCGTTTTTTTTCTCTAAATTTCTAAACAGATTTTTTAAATTGTTGTAATCTATTTCGAAATTATCCTAAATAATCTCATTGTCCAGCACGTCCATTGAAATTTAGTTGTCAACAATTAACAGTCATTTCTCATACCTGAATATGAAAAATTATTGCCTCTCAAAAATCGCAATCAAATTTCGATTTTGTAAAATAATTGATTTTAAAAATCTATGTCTCCATGGTACTCTTTATAACAGTTTTTAAAACTTTACTAAACATATAAAGTTTACTAATGCCTCGATAATTTGACACCATTTTTATCACCAACTTCCAAAGATCAGGTATATCAGATGGTCTGAGAGATTCGTTAACCAAAATACAAGGTGGAATACATAATGAAATATCATGTTGCAAAATAAAACAAAAAAAAATAAGACAATTAACAAAAGCCACATATAAGTATTTTCAGACAATGTAAGAGGTACTTTTAGCAGGTTGAACGGCTTTGTTGCCTGTGACTGCTACAAGGCAAAAACTCAGGTCAGTTTAAAATACGTACGCATTTCCGTTCCGAACACAATGGACAAGGGTAACAGGTGATTCTCGGACAAAGGGAGGACTCGAGCTGGTTCGGTCAAAGTAACCGACCCAGCAACATAAAACATGCATGAGCAAATAATATAGGGAGAATTTCAATATTTAATCAGAATGGGAAATATAAAGAAACGGATATTTAAATAACATCAAAGGTAACGGTACGGCTTTGAATTGGATGTTACATGCAGTTTTGTTTTCCTTTTTTTTTTTTCATTGCCAAAAGAAAGGAATCCAGACATGGAATTATTATCTTAAAGAAAAATATTGAAAAAATAAATATACAGGGTGTTATGTTAAGAAGTCTCGGGAAGGTTTATATAAACATGGGTCAGAAAATGCAGACGAGGCAATTCCGGACCCATGTTAATATTTTTTTTTTCTTATTTTTAATTATAGAACCTACCCTTAGATTTTCTTAACATCATTCTGTAACACCCTGTATAAATCAATTCTGGCGATATTTGCTTCTCAAACGTAATGAAAAATTCTATAAAATTATTGAGGAAAATGTCTCAAAATTTATTTTGGGAGAAGTCAATTTTTAAAAACTATAATTTATATTATCCTTCATATACTAACCCTAACTTTAAAAAGTCAAATAGCAAAGTACTCTTTGCGATACTCTGACTGATAACTTTTTTATATTGAATACAATGAAGTGAGTTTTTCAAAATTAGTTGATATTCAACCAAATAAATTTAAATGAAAACAATTGGTCTTGATACTAGTATTTTTTGAAAAATTTTTATGAAAATTTTAAAGTATAAATAAATAGATGTTTCAGATAAAATGTATTCTTTAAAATAGTTTTCGCAATATTTTCCACAACTTTCTACTACAGAGACATACAAAGAGTAGAATTTAATAGGAGAATACTCATTATTTTTACTCCAGTCCCAATGCACAACTCTGAGTCAAGAAACGGTGAAAGTTTATATGTATTAATATTTTTAATTGTTTACGTTTTGCTTCGGTGACTGCCGTAAATTTCTAAGTTTTAAAAATTGTATAACGTTATTTCGTTAATTTTAGACTTTAGATTATATTAACAAATATGTGGTTAAACAGATCTTTCACATACAACGCAAATTTGAACACAATCTAAACATTAAAAGAAAAAAGTAGATATTAGCTGAAATAAAAATAGTTTGGGTACTATCAGTTAGTACAATAAAAAAACTATCCTTAAAACTGGTTGCTAAACAAGAAAAATTAACATAAATGATTATGTTTACGAAACCAAATGCAAATTTTCATTAGAAGGTCGTCTTAAATTAGGTATTTAAATAATAAACATGTTGATTACTTTTCTATTTTATATGTTCAAATAGGTACAGATTCTATAGAAATGGGAAATGATGTCATGACATTATGTTTTATGCATTTATAATACAAAATCCAATGATTTTCATTAATCATACATAAAGTGAACAGAAATTTAAATGCAATCAATATTTTACAACGCTTCTATAGAAAAAAATAAAATAACTTTTCTAAGATTTTAAAATATTGATGATATTTCGTGACTTTTTTGTCACACAGTATTAAAATCACCATAACAGCGATGCCTGACTAAACTCAACTCAAGTAACTAATCTTTATTTCTGTTTAAATATTAAAAATCGAAATATCGGAAACGTGTCTCGAATTTTCTATTCTATTCCAGCACGATGACACGATTTATCCCCTTGCAGATTGAATCTCAGGTTATCGTTAATTTACACTGTAAAAGAAATATGTACATACATTGTGTTAAGTACACATTTTAACACAAAAGAATACAATACTGTGTTAATCGAGGTCCACACGTGATATTTTTATATATTTTTCTATATATAGTATTCAATAAAAACGAAACAATTATTTTTTGGGAAAAATCCTCAAACAGGTCGATTTTTAATTTAAAAAATACATATTTTTGCGTAAAATGCGATTTTCAAATGTCATTTGTTTTCGAGTAATGACGTCATCGATTTTTTTTTAAATGACAACACCATATTTTTTTCCTTGATTCTGAAAGATCGTTTAATTCTCTATCAGACGGTACTAAAATTTTGCCCTCTTACATAGGAAAGTTTTCGAGTAAATTACGATTGAATGTTAGAAAACGTAAATTAATTCAAATAAAGCAAAAACGTTATCAAGTTTAGTTTTTCGAATTCCATAGTTCTTTTATGGATCACGTAGGTGAAAATCTTTGCAAAGTGTCATTGTCACACCGACTTTATAATAAGTATTGTAAGCGACATGAATAAAAAATATCCAGATCGCCCTATCAGCCAATCAACAGTCAGTAAGGTAGAGTCTAAATTTAGAGAAACTGGCAATGTTGTAAATATTCCAAAACCTGGACGTCCAAGCATTAACGAAAATCAGAAACAGAACATTTTGATAAGTATGGCGGATTATCCTCATAATTCTTCACGATTGGTTGCATTAAACAATGACACTAGTCAGAGCACAGTGCTACGTATCTTGAGGAAGGAAAAATATCATCCCTACAAAATTCAATTTGTGCAGGAACTCAATGAAGATGATCCCGATCGCCGCTTACACTTTTGCGAAATTCTAATGAATTTATGTCAAGGAAATAGAAATTTACACCGGCAAATACTTTTTTCAGATGAGGCCACATTTTCTCTGAATTGTACAGTAAACCGTCAAACTTGCAGATATTGGAGTCGGGAAAATCCTCATTGGATGTCAGAGCCACATACCCAACACCCTCAGAAATTAAATGTGTGGGCTGGAATAGTTGACGACAGAATAGTAGGGCCTTTCTTCTTTGAAGAAACCCTTACAGGACAAAGATATTTAGAGTTTCTAGAAAATGACCTTGTTCCAGCCCTTGCAGTAATTTTTCCTAACGATAATGACCCTGACATTCCTGACGACACCATATGGTTTCAGCAAGACGGTGCACCTCCGCACTATGCGCGCCCTGTACGAGATTTTTTGGATAACTGTTTTCCTGGGAGGTGGATCGGCAGGCGCGGACCGATAGAATGGCCTGCAAGATCGCCAGATATCGCATTCGGGACGAAATACGCAGAGTTACCCCAGAAATCATTCATAATGTGCAAGAAGAATATCTTCACAGACTTGCGCATTGTCAAGAAGTTGGTGGATGGCAATTCGAACATTTAATTTAAGTATAAAATTTAATCAAATTGTATTGTATTGTATATATATTACAGTTCAAATGACCAACAACCAAGAAAGGGACTTATAAACTAATAACGTTCTAATAAATCAGAAACAACAAAACAACAAATATTAAACAAAGATGGATTTAGGCACTACATAACAGGAGTTTACGAAAATTAAGTGGTAGTGATCTAAACATATCATTTTCTTTCTCTAAAATTACAAGAATATCAGAATACAGTAATCTAAACCGTCAGAATGAACTCCTAATATTTTTAAGAGTTATAGTCCTAATTAGTTTTAGCTTTATCTTATCTAGTTATTAAACCACAATTTTAATTTAAATGTTCTCTATTTGAACACAGTGAACGAGAGCTAACTGAACACAACAACGCTACACGACCATCATGACGTGTGACGTGTGTTGGAACAGCTGATTGATATACTGCAACAGCATAGCTATGCTCAACCAGTCAGGAGTAGGGATATACAACACAGAGGTGTGTTAAGTTTACACAAAATGGCGTACTTTTAACACATCACTGGTAAATATTATATAAATTCAGTATATTTTATTATAACACTAGTAATTTTAACACATTTTGTTTAAAACGTATAAAAAGGCCATAGTCTGTAAAACTATTAACAAAGAACTTGTACACATCCTAAATTACACACCGAGAATCTCATTTATACAGCATTTTTACAGTGTAAGTTTACGTACAAGAAGGGTAAAATTTAGTCGCAATTCCTCTAGTTTACAATGCACTTGATTAAAATATAAAAATCGCTCAGTTAATACAAAAATGTCGTCAGAAGTAATTATTAAAATAAAAAGCGTGAATGAAAACATATTGACAAATAGAATCTACACGTACCACACTCAACCTCTTTTCAAATCTCACCAACAAAAGACGCGTCTCTTTTTGTGCAGAACTTTCAAGGTAAGCGCCCAGGAAAGAATAACAAAGCTTGTAATTTCTCGCACCGCCTAGGTGGGGTTTGTTTTTATTTCCATTTGTATTTATATTTTCAGGTCAAGTGTACGTAGTTACAAAAAGAAATCAGTACAGAAAATCTAAGCAAAAATGACGAACAAAATATAAACCGTGCTTTATCAGGAAACCACCAATCAGCCTGAAATAATTTCACTATTCTTAGTCGCCATTTTACCATAACAAATATATATTTATCTGTGTCTGTTCCACATTTTGCTTTATATCAATAAAAATGAATTATGTGTAGGAGTTTGTTGGGAAAAGATACCGAAAATGTCCCACAAAAAGCTAATATAAGAATAGAAATAATTAGGGAATGTATACGAATAGAATTTCTCAGCCTCGTACCTTTATTCATAAAAGGAGGTATCACTTTCGATGACCGGCTGCGTTGCGCTCCTCTCCTGTGTATTATAAAAAGTTTAGAGAAACGTTTGAATTTATATTCATGTGTTGTGCGTCCAGGCTCGGAGGAAATATATAGACGCAACGGCCTTTTCTGCCGACAGACAGGGCAGGACTCTTATAATTCAGAGGATTTATAAAAAAATATCAACTTTCTCAAGGCAGAAAAATACAAAATATAGCTGCGCTTGAAAATTTCACTTAGAAATGCTGTAAGAGGTAATTATCTAAACATATTTATGCGTTTTGACACAGTAAGAATATTTGATATAAATGAACTGAAACGATTTTATATATACAGGATGATCCCGAATAATGTGCAAAAAATAAGATAGATTGTAACTGCCATCAAATGCAAAATTATGGAAACCTACTAGATATCGATAAGGAAACTATGTGCGTGTAGGGTCATAAACTTTATTTTTTACTTTAAAATTGTACTACTTATGAAACAATTGCAAGAGACAAAAACATTCTAAATTCAACAGGCATTACAAAATATATTTTCTGAATCGAAAAAGTTAACCCCAAAAAAATTGTAATGAATAATATACTTTATTTCAACGCCATATGATAGGATGAGGAGAATAAAAAAATACTCTTCCAGAAGAAGTTTCATCAGCCTAAGTACCTTGCCAAGTTTCGCTTCTTAATTTTGAAGCATTTAAAGAAAATTAAATAAAACTCTAAATTTATCACCCCCTGTTAAGGGATCTTAACTCCTGAAGGGGGGCTCATATAAAAAAATTATATGTGAAGGATACCTATTAAATTGGGTCGTACAATCTACCTTAAATGTTTTTGCACATTATTCGGGATCATCCTGTATAAAAGGACGTTATAGTAAGAAAACAATAAAGTTTTGAGCCGCCGAATTGTTTTTAGAATCTATCTAAATAACTTTATGCTTGAGCCGCTGAATTGTTCTTAGAATCTATCCAAATAACTTTATGCTTTTTAAGTATTTCAATAAATATGCGACCAAGCTATTTGAATCTAATAAGGTGGATTTATAGAAATCTACCCAAAAATTTAAACTTTTTGTTACAAGATGTTTAAGACTTATTCATATTATTTGGATTCAAACTATAGTATACAGGGTTAACTATGACTAAGTCCAAAAATTTTAACCACGTGCTCAGGGAGCCCTAAAAGACAATAAAAAAGTTATTCCAGAATTTTAGCTCGATATTTAAAAAATGGGGCAAAACCCTCTTTTCCTACGGAAAGTCGGCGCCTATGATGAGTATCGACTGAGATGGCTTATGCTTATGGCTTAGATCCATAGTTGACATTAAATCTGTCAACAACTACCATGCGGTCGTTTGCAGTGTTTCTAAATGCAGAAACGACAAAAATTATTATAACATTATTAGTAATAATACCTGATAGGTAGGTAACAGTTAATCGAGTTAGCTCCAGTATTTTGCATTCGTTTTTCATTATTTGGTTACAAATTGGTAAAACTACATTTTCACTCACTACCGATAAACACACTTCCCGTAAGTACAGTTAGATACAATGCCTATGTTTTTATATATTTTTAGGTATTAATAATATTGTGTGAAACTAACTACTCAGTGGACAAAAGCCCCAACCTGCTATGTATTATAACAAAATAGAAGAAAGGGATGAGTAGGTAGGTTCTAATAGATAACAGAAAATGTTTAACCCGGCGAACTATATTGTGGGAAAATATCTGTACCCGACACATATTTCTTTATTTATTAACTATAAAACGTTTAAAATTCGAATAAGGCACTAAAAACTGAAGAACACAAAACTACAACGTAAACACAGGAATTAAATTATAACATGACAGCGAACCGACTCGACTGGACCGACTGCCGACCGTTGCATAACGGTTGCTTGCTGGTTGCATACTCTGATTCTCGCATTGGCGGCGTTAAATAAGGATTTAATATAATATCGAAAACATTTTTTTTCGCTTTATAAATAAGTTTGGAAATTTTTTGAAAGGAAATTCTGTTAATTCTTATTTTTTTCTATCCCCTCTTAAAATATTTGTACTTACTCATAGTTAACCCTGTATAAAGAGTCTAAACTATTTTTTATAATAATCTGAATATTATAAACCCATGAATTATTTTTGAAGCTGCCCAAAGAGACAGAATTTCCCTTAAATTTTACGTTAAAAGAACTTACGCAAAAACGGACTAAATCTATATCAATGATGCTGATTGTTTGGTTTTATATAATATTTCGTCGAAAAAAATAAGCTTCAATGCGTATTTAAACATTGTTGTTTGGAGCTTCATACTATGAATGTTACATAAAAACATTTAACAGTTTCATTTTGCCCAATATTTATGGTTCAGGATGGTACCCATCCAACGCAACGTCTAATGAGGTACTATTGTCGGGGCTTGGATTATGTCAGCATCGTAAATGTTATTCTGCGTTGTACTTACATGTACAAATTATTGAATAATGTAATTTACTCTCCACAGCTTCTCAATTACACTGGCTTGTTAGTAGCAAATATAAAAACTTGTTTACGTTCTTTTACATTTCATCTAAATAAATACCTTTGTGATATAAAAAGAATATATTCAATCACCATAGTACCTTTTTTAAGAGGACTATTTACTCACTTTAACACAAAAAGACTAAAGAATTATTCTGGTATATGTAAACAGACTAGCATTTTTTTTGCAAAAAAAAAACCTGATGGGTTTCTAAGTCAATTATTTCTTACAATGATGTACGAAAAGATTGAAAGGACTAAAATGACAAAAATAATAGAAGGGATGATGCAGCGTATTAGATATTATGCCGCATCCACACATCTTGCAATCGCTTCTGCTCTTTACTCTATAAGTTATTATAATTACTGTTATATTAGGTAGGTATATACAATTGTCGTGTAAAAAAAATCGAAAACTTTGGTGCTGCCAGTCCTGCCCTGTCGTCAGCCACCAGCTTGATGAAATATGTCTTTAAACTGTGTTTAGGTTTAAGGTGCACGAGATTTCTAATATAAATTTCACCTCTCTGCAACAAAAGTTTTCGGGGATATACAGCCGTTTTGCAACTTTAGTGACTCAGTTTGGGCATGTTAAAAGTAAAGAATTTATCAAACTTCTAGAAAACGTCTCATAGATTTTAATATTAAGATTTAATAGAATAAACGCTACAAAGTTAGAAAGTGGAGGGAATTCAGTTAACCGAAACATGACAATTCGTTGAAATGGAAAGGTTTGGTTTAATTGTTGATTGAGAATATGAGATTGAAAAAAATTATTTGGAAAATAGTTTATTAAATTAAGTTCAGTCTCCATCGATTTTTTCTAATAAAGGAAAAATTCTTCAAAAGTGCCCCATGTTGGATATTAATATCAAAAGTTGTTAATAACGTACAGACTCAGGTTAACATATATCAACAAAAACGTTTTCAATTTACAATTGTTAGAACAATTATCGTCACAACTCTGTTGAATAACAATTTACAAGTTTTTTCATCCAATATTTAAGTGTTTAATATATTATGTTATAGCTTTTCACAATATAAAATTATAAAATGCAACTGTATTTACTAAATACTATACTATAAATAAACATAAGGTACATTTAATCATAACTTACAAGAACATTTGATTCCCGACTTCGCTGGGACAGTTCTTACCTGCAAAAAAAACGTGCAAATAAAATAATTGAAACAATTTTCACATCTGAGTAAAATTACTATATTAAAAAATAATAATATATTAGTAACAAAATTAGTAAGAGGCAACCTAGATGTAGGAAGAGGGAAATAAGCCAAATACTATTGCGCATCCTGCCAATTTCCCACTCCTCTCACTCGCCAATCACAGACATCAATTTCAATAAAGCCATATTACTGCTTGTTGCGACTTAAAAATGCCGGTTGGAGATTTTTCTTGCGATATGTAGCTGGAAAATGTACTACACAACGTATAGGCAACTACGCAATTTCGAAATCGTTTTCAAAAGTGGCTGCATTTCTTGATCCAGAAAGTTTTTCCGGACATGGAATGAGGCGTTCTTCGACAACATTACTGGCCAATGCTGGGAGTAATATTACTACTGTGAAGAGTCATGGTGGTTGGAAATCGAGTACGGCAGCATAAAGTTATACTGAAGATTCACTGTCCACCAAAATGGCAATTGCTTAAAATCCAGGTTCTACCTGGCGAAGTTTTGAGCCCCTCCAGTCATAAACTCGAAGTCGACTGAATTTAAGTAATCCCGGTCAAATGACAAGACCATTCTTGAGATAAATATTATTAATAATAATAATTGTAAATAAAATTATATAAAATCGAATCGTGGTATTACGAATTATAATCCAATAGTGTGTTAAAAGGTCTTTAATCCACGGAAAACAAACGTATTTAACCTTCTTAATACAGGGTGAATCTTAAATAAGTACAAATATTTTAACCAGCAGTATAGTTTTGTGTGTAGAACACATAATTAATAGTTTTTTTACAAAAAAATCAGAAATAAAAAAGTGAAATTTTAAATAAATTTCGTAATTTTTCAGTAGAAAACTTGTTGAGGACCGCTGGCCTAGACCCACCCTTCATACTTTTATGAGTCATAGTGCTGCAGACTGAACGTGTGGTTCACAGTGTTGCCAGTATTACACAAATGTCTTTGCTTCAAGGAAGAAAAAATCTCAACTTTTAGCGAATTTTGTCAAGTGTAACATTTTATATTATTTTTTATTATCAAACTGTCATTGACTGTCATGACAGATTATCGGAAGCCCAAGTCAAACTTGTTAACCCCACATAATGTATGAAAATAGCAATAAAATTTGCTAAAAGTTGACATTTTTTCCATTTTAAATAAAAAACGCGTGCATAGTTTTTCGTTATTCTTCATAAAATAACTTAAGGAAATTGTGTTTTGTGTCCCTTTCTAACAGTGTACAATGACATTTGACTTGTGAAATGTGGATTACTGATTAAATAGTTAATTTTTTAACAAACAGGTAAGCTTGTGTGCACGTTTATGTATAATTTTTGAACATTGGACATAGTAATATCACGTAATATCTTCCTAAATATTTTACGGTAGTATTGAACTTGCGGAAATTCATTTTTAATCGTTGAAGTATAGTAAGGTTAGTTCAGATGTTAAAATTTATGTTAATATTGCTGCGTATCATACTACATACCCAATTTTACTGTACTTATGCTTAAAACAAGTATTTTTAAAATAGAACTATTACGTTAAAGGAAACGTAATATTTATATTGGAGGAAATATGGCAACCTCGCAACAAATCATATGTTTCATTACGTTGTTGGATGAAAAATCAGCCAGCGGTCCTCAAAATGTGGGTATTTTTTTTAAAAATTAATATCTCCGTAAATATTAGAAATTGTTAAAAATGGCTTTCACTAGACTGATTTAAATGACGAACTACACCAGCAGTTAAAATATTTGTACTTATTTAAGATTCACCCTGTATAGTGATCATGGATAAAATAGTTTTTCTACACCCGTATTATAACAATGCACTTATATGCCCATAATCCGTTTCATAATGATACCCATTACGATACAGATTTTTCATTACGATACAGATTTTTAATCAATAGAAACCCACAATTTTCCAATCAAGCATGCTGTGCATTTGACGTTTATCCTAGGTTCCTATGTAATTATTTTAGATGTCAAAATCAGTACGTATTAAATTTTCGTAGATACCTAGCTAAACTTCGATAATTTATCAAAATGTCTGATATCAGCGATATAGAAGAATTACCATCGACTCCTCCACACATATCGGAGGAAGCAGAAAATGCTGTTCATACGAATAATTACTGTTACCTATTGTGTTCAATAAAAATATAAAATTTATGGATTTTGATTATTTATCAGGTGTAGAAAAAATAGCGTATGCAACTCTCATGTAATGGTTATTAATACATGATCGTTGCATAATATACTATTATTTGTACAATAGTCAATATTGCATAGAATGATACAAGGGAAAATTTTGCATCTAAACGTAAGAAACTTTAAATTGTAAAGAAGTTATCACGGATTATATCCTGAAAGGCTTTGCAAAAACATTGAAATAGATTTGGGTAAATTTGTGCAACCGAAACAAGTGGTGAATGCCCTCAGTTTAAGATAACATCTGTCTAGTGTACGGTTGATGATTTGTAATAAAAAATATTTATGCAAAATCCCTCCGCACTACAATTCTGGACCAGTTTCATCAATAAACCACAGCTGGTTCCTGTGTCGTCGCTATTTATATGTAAATCGGGAACATTTAATGAATGGCGAATGAAAGAGAGTGCTAATGTCGATGTAAATCAAATTTCCGCCACACAAAAAACGGCAATAGAAGTTTCAAAATTGCATTAAAATTTTGCTATACAAGACGCAATCCCAAATGTGGACCAACAGTGCAAGTTTGCTTATAATATACAGGGTTAACTATGACTAAGTACAAAAAATTTAACCACGTGCTCAGGGAGGCCTAAAAGACAATAAAAAAATTATTCCAGAATTTTAGGTCGATATTTAAAAAATGGGGCAAAACCCTTTTTTCCTACGGAAAGTCGGCGCCTATGATAAGAATCGACTGAGATGGCTTAAATTCATAGATAAAGCTTATATCTGTCAACAATGTCAACTACCATAGTCGATTTTTGCAGTATTTCTAAATGTAGAAACGCAAATTAACATTCTTATTAGTAATAATACCTGATAGATGGGTAATAGTTAATCCACTTAACTCCAGTATTTTGCATTCGTTTTCCATTATTTCGTTATAAACTGGTAGAACTACATATTCGCTCATTACAACCACTCACTACCGATAAAAGACACTTCCCGTAGGTACAATTAGATAAAATGCATATTTATTATAACAAAATCGAACGAAAGGAATAGATAATAGACGTTTTAATGTAACCGCGGCAGTCTTGTCCCATAACCTAGAAAACCAAACCGGCGAACTATTGTGGGAAAGTATCTGCACCCAACACAAATGTCTTTATTTAATAACTATAAAACATTTAAAAATGAAAAAAGGCACTAAAAACTGAAGAAGAACACAAAATTACAAAGTAAACACAGGAATTCAATTATGACATGACAGCGATACCGACTGTTGCATGTTTGTAGAGTATGCAACCAACAAGTTAACATTGGCGGCGTTAAATAAGGATTTAAAATAATATCGAAAAAAAATTTTTTTGGCTTTATAAATAAGTTTGGAATTTTTTTGAAGAGTGATTCCGTTAATTCTTATTTTTCCCTATCCCCTCTTAAAATATTTGTACTAAGTCATAGTTAACCCTGTATATGCCATTTTAATAATATTGTATCTAGGCCATACTATCTATGCTCATTATTATTGTTACAGATAATGCTGAAAGGCTTTATGACAGTACGTAAGCTGATGTGCAGAATCCTGTTTGTACAAATATAAATTTCAATTATTATACAGGGTTATGCAGATGGTTAAAAAGCATTTTTTGTAATAATTAAGTACACTGTGTTTGGCTGTATTAACTTAAAAATTTGCGAAGAGATGTTTTTGGATATGAGAAATCATAATCTGTTTTCTATTTTGACGTATTCCCTAGGGGGCGCCACATCCGCCATATTTGTGATGTAAATGTGAGCGTAACTTTATTTGCCCTAACGTTATCACGTTTTTTATTAAAACATCTTAAACTTGCATTGTTTTTGAAGAAACAAGGTATACTTGTCATTAATCTTAGAAATTGACCATTTTCGAGATAATAGTTCTTCAACAATCAGCTGCATAGTTCATTATTTGATTCCCGAATTATCTACCAGACCAGTAAATTTTACAATACTTTAGAGGAATACTTGCTACATATTGATTGTATATTTTAAAATCATTTAAAAAAACTAGTAGCGGACGATTTTTGTCCAAAAAAGGTATTCTACTACCCCATTAACTACGCCACTGGAATATATTTTTGAATAAGTTATCCATGAAAGAATGATATCTACTAAAATAATGTCATCCTCCAAATTTTATGGCACAATCTTTTTTGCCAGTGAAGTACAGTTATTTTGTATAGCGCAAGTTGATTATTTTAAAATTTTGCAAAACTTATCATTAACACCCTGTATATTTTAAAAAAATCATATAATTTTACGTGAAAGATATAAATGTACGAGATTCTTTATTTTTACATTAATGTAACATGTGAACAACGTGTAAATTTACAATTATTTTGATACTTTCTTGTAGTACAGTATGTAATTGACCTTTTTATAGTAATATATGGTGTGTACAAAGTGTAAACAGTGCATTGCTTTACTTTAACCCTGATTAAGTTTAAAATTATAATCTATAGACTACATATAACTTTGTTTACAATAATCATTTTTCAAATTCAATTTGAAGAGGTATGACATACCCCTTTGTATACTCGCGTCAAGAATTCAGACGTCTTACGTCACGGCTGACGTTACACATTTGTTTTTGTTGTCAACGTAATTTTCGATATTTGGTCGCGTTAAAAACAATCATTTTTTGCAATTTAGTGCAATATATAATGCAAACTTTTAGTGTAGCACATAGTTTCATTACTATCAGTTGCAGTTTCTTAAATATTTTGATGAAAATATAATGAATTATTCATTTGTTCGTATGACGTAAGTCGTCTGAATTCTTGTCGCGAGTATATTAGTAAACCCATACTTTCAAGGGCAATTCTATGAGTCATGGGAATTTTAATTAGCATCGGAATATTACTACGTACGTCATTTAAATAAGAAGGTTTTAGTTGGCCCTTAGGAGAACGCAACCTTAATGACTTAGTTTCGAAATTGTAAAATAGATATAATTAAATATAAGTAAAAAAAACAAATCTTAGACATTTATCATTGCGATAGGACAATTATTGTACTAGTATGTTATTGTAAAGATACTACAACTAAAATAAATCTTATCCACATTACTTAATATAACTATCAGCCAATGTAAACACACGCAATACAGACAGGATTATGTTGTTTTTTATGACCGCCTAGCCATTACCTTGGAAGTGAATGGATCCTTTGATTGATTCGGTATTTGTTTTCCACATGTGCTTTATCCCTGATGTCAATTTACGTATTTGGTTTGATTTTACTCTGCCCTGTAAAAACAGGAACATCTGGCGCGACAGTTAAAATGGAAGTAAAAATAATGTTCAGTCGGATATAATCACAAGGGCTGTTTGGTCAGATTTCGGAGATAAACGGAGCGATAAACGATTTTATTTCAAGAGCGCGCAGCGCTGGAAAAATTATTCTGTTTATGTATAGGGTGTCAAAAAATTTATGTAACAGACTTCGAAGACTGGCAGTGCTAACTGAAATAGCAAAAAATGTCTTAATTTAAATTGAAATAACTTATAGAGCAAGTGCAGTGTAACGCGAGGTAAAACTAAACCGGATCGTGGAAAGAGATAGAGGACGTCCACGGCGTATTGCAGCAGTGTGGCGGATCATATACCAAGCTCAACTATATGCGTACCATATACAGCATGTCCAAGCATTAATACCAAGAGATTGGACGAGGAGGACCGCTACCACGGCCGCCACGATATCCTGCCTTGAAATCATTTGGATTTCTTTTTGTGTGGATATTTAAAAAATTAACTAACACTATTGATGATTTACACAAACGTATCATAGCTGCTGCTAATAAATTATGAGTTCAAAACTGAAAAAAGCAGGAACATCGGTGTTAGTTGTAAAAACTGAATAACATGGGCCCAAAATTGTTGTAACTATAATGTTAATTACAACCTCAAATTAAGCAATCGTAAAAATGCAGAAATAGGTCAGATCTCATCTATTGTGGTTGAATTTTCGAGGTCCCACTGTTTCAAAAGTGAATTTGAGTATTTATAAAATGTTTTCATTAAACCAGGTTAGTAAATTTAGCTTGGATTGATTTTTATTTTAAATAATTATTAAATACAGCTTTGTCTATGGAATTGTTCATTAGCATACCTAGATTTCATTGATAGGAATTGTAGGAGAACTAATTTATATTAACTTAAAAACCTTTACAATACAGTCAAAAAAACTGTAAGGATTTTACAAAAAAAAAAATACGATATTGACTCTATTTTTCATGACGCATTTCGGAATCACCCTGTATTATTCGTTATAAGCATCACGCACTGGGTAATGTAGAAACGGCGTATGACATTCAGAAAACGAAAATCAGTTGAGCGATTTGAGATAACAATGCACGCACAACTCCAGAACTTCCAAGAGTAGTTTCCCTCCTGTACGACTGGCTTTTGTCGCCGGAGTTTCTCACCCTGTACACAGGAGGCAGCCTCCTATGACAAAGCCGCATTATACAATTCAGTGCGAGCTCTTTGTCCGCTTAACTTCGTCTTGTGCCGATCTACTTGCCCCGCGATCTAATTATGAGGCACTAACGCTAACAGTAAATTTGTCAGTGGCATTGGTAATTGACGGCGGAGTTAATTGTGCCGGATTAATTACGCGAAATACAAGGTATGTCCGTCAGGTGTCCTGCTCCACCCATAAATTTCATTAAATGGTGTGCTAGATATTCATATAATATACTGCTAGATATACACCATCTCACACAGAAACAAAAATACATTTCGTTTCAATACGCTTTCTTACTTCATGCGCTATCGATGTTTCGAGATACACGTTACTGTTATCTTCAGAACGTACAGAAAACAATAACAGATCCTCAAAACTATACATAACTTCAGGTAACAATATCTAATAAGTTCAATGACATATGCGTCATTTTTATTAGCATTGCACGATTTCGTAAACGGTCTAATTTTAATGCGTATACTGGCCACTGTCTTCGGCGATTCTCAACCTCCCATTTACCTGACTGTGGGATAGATCTTTTGAGTGTAAATAGACACGGTGACTGGAAGTCTAATTCTGTCGCTGAAGGCTACATCAAAACTTCTACTGAAAGGAAGAAACAAACGGCTATGAAAATTCTAGGCAAAAGCAGGATCATTCTCTTGGCCAAAATTATTCCCTCAACATCCAGTTATTTCATCAATACATAAAAATTATACGCACACTCAAGATATTTCCTCCTATTGAAGCAAATTGTTAGGCATATCAGCATCTGGTATTAATTTATCCATTTGTAAAGGTTTTACTGTCAATGTAATTAGTAAGTGGATTTTCAAATGATCTTACATATTTTGTCTATTTAATAAATGCCTAATTTGAGTCTAATTTAATTTATGTCATTATCGCACTATATGCGTTAATAAATTTATATATAATTGCTTTATAAGAGCCTCATTACAGTATTTATTTGGCACTGTGGCATATTACCCCACTAGTGAAATATTAAAAAGAAAGAGATCACTGCTTAATGATTATTTTTATTAAAAACCAACTTAAATTAAATTGAATTACTTGATTTATATCAGATGAATGCAGCTGATCTGTATTTGTATTAACAATGCTTAAATTTTCAACAGCAATCTCTGCTCCAAGAACATTTGTGGCGATTGTTTTCTTGTTTTCAAGAGACATATCAATATAGCCTTCACACACGGTGTCGGAAACATAATATCTACCTAGTATACCCGGCAAACGTTGTTTTGCCATATGAATTATATCTAGTGAATATTTTGGTAGTCGGCTTCGTTCTCATCCCCTGGGTGAGAAGTACAAACCTAGAAAAAATATAGACTGTGCCACTGTGCCAGTGTCATATTGCCGGCGACCGCTAATTCATGGCTGCCCTAAAAGGTCCAGAATCATTAAAACTTGGTTTTTATGCCAATTTACGTTGGTTGTATTGTAGCGTGAATCTCATTTGTCTACTGTGATTGGTCACATTCATGTCACATTCTTTAATGACATTTAAAATGACAGCAAGTTATTTAATTTCATATTGCAATGCAGCCATCATATTTGAACAACTGCCAACATAAAGCAAATAAAACGCTGTCTATATTTTTTCTAGGTTTGTGGTGAGAAGTGACACCGGCAGACGCCTGGCGGGGATAACTGATCTAGTGATAATCGATCAGTTATCTACCAGGGTTAAAAATGATTAAATTACTAAAATGGCTATAAAAAATAGGGGTTTGTGATAGAAGGGTGAAAACTAAGGGTTGTATGTATTTTTTAATGCCACATCATAAAAAAATTTGTCCAAAAAATAAAAAAAAAAGTTTGAGGTGGACCACCCTTATCACTTAGGGGTATGAAAAATAGATTACAACTGATTCTCAGACCTACCGAATATACATATAAAATTTCATAAAAAACGGTCAAGCCGTTTCTGAGGAATATGGTGACTAACACTGTGACACGAGAATTTTATATATATATATTTACTCCGGCTCCAATAACACCTTAAGAGGATATTTTCCCTCTTAATAAAAGAATGGAAATGTTTGTTTTCTCCCTCCTTTCTTTCCCAGTCAACTCGCTTTCTATAGAACTCTGATTCTCCTTCGTTTATGGATTTGAGGAAAGTATAAAACGAAAATCACTGTGGGGTTTTCTTGATGCAGTGGTGTGAAATCGGGGAGAATAGACATAAACCGCACTAAAGTGGAAAAAGTTAATAAGACCCAAGTTTATGGCCAGCGATTGAAGCGATGCATATCTATTTTCATTTTGTTTGGTTAGTGCTCTGATCCATATGGATATATTGAAATTTAAACGTCACGTAAATTAGTAATACTACACCAGCCTGTCCCCACATAAACGTTTTCAAGGGGTAGGGAATTAACTAATTGATTAAGCGATAAGTTCATACTTGCACATACAGGATGTATTTTAACTTCATGTCATAAATTAAGGGGATAAGGAATCATCCCCTTAAATTTTGCGCAGATTCGGAAAAGCTTTGCCCTCAGAAAAACTGCGACACTGGATTTACACAAAAATTAATAGATTCATTTAATTTGCTGTTATGTTTCTAATAAAAAAATATCTGTTGCATTTTATTCGTAGAAAAAGAGATTTCGGAGTTATAATTTATTTTCTTCATGCTAAATTTTAAAATATATTTCTAATATTTCATAGTTTTGAATAGTGGATTATTCTTGTTATTTGGTAAATGTCATATTAAAGAGTTTAAACATAAGTATACTAACTTAGAAAAGGCAGATATGCATTAATTTTATTTATGAGCAGTTCTGGGTATGAAATTAGAAAAAATATTTAATTCATGAATATTGAGAACTCTGTTAAAAAAAGTATTTATGATTACTTGAATTCTGAAAACATGTTTGTATTCAAGTATTCATATTATACGAACACAATGCAAAATATTTAGAATGTGTAGATTATTTAAATCTAATGAAGTAAATCCATTTCCATTTCTCTGAAAGATCATAGATGATGCAGTTCTTTTTCTAATTAATCTTGTTCATGTTCAATGCATCAAGTGTTGACAATATTTTATTTCAGGGTCCGATAGCGATATGATTCAGTATTCAATTACCTATCACTGTGAGTAATTTTCCATAAACACTCTGTTACATACAGTATGCGCCAAAAGTATGGAATAAATTCAATAAAAACGAAAAAATTATTTTTTGGGAAAAATCCTCGAACAGGTCGATTTTTAATTTAAAAAATACATATTTTAGCGTAAAATACGATTTTCAAATGTCATTTGTTTTCGAGTAATGACGTCATCGATTTTTTTTAAATGGCAACACCATATTTTTTTCCTTGATTCTGAAAGATCGTTTAATTCTGTATCAGACAGTACTAAAATTTTGCCCTCTTACATAGGAAAGTTTTTGAGTAAATGACGATTGAATGTTAGAAAACGTAAATCAATTAAAATAAAGCAAAAACGTTATCAAGATTAGTTTTTCGAATTCCATAGTTCTTTTATGGATCACGTAGATGAAAATCTTTGCAAAGTGTCATTGTCACACCGACTTTCTAATAAGTATTGTAAGCGACATAGAAATTATTATTCAATTTAAAGTATTATGGCACATTTAACTGTTACTCAAAGAATTGAAATTTTAATTCTTATCGGATGCGGGAATATGACTAGAACTAGGAGTAGGAAGTTTGCGATTTATTTAATGAAAAATATCCAAATCGCCCTATCAGCCAATCAACAGTCAGTAAGTTAGAGTCTAAATTTAGAGAAACTGGCAATGTTGTAAATATTCCAAAACCTGGACATCCAAGCATTAATGAAAATCAGAAACAGAACATTTTGATAAGTATGGTGGATAATCCTCATAATTCTTCATGATTGGTTGCATTAAACAATGACACTAGTCAGAGCACAGTGCTACGTATCTTGAGGAAGGAAAAATATCATCCCTACAAAATTCAACTTGTGCAGAAAGATGATCCCGATCGCTGCTTACACTTTTGCGAAATTCTAATGGATTTATGTCAAAGAAATAGAAATTTACAACGGCAAATACTTTTTTCAGATGAGGCCACATTTTGTCTGAATGGTACAGTAAACCGTCAAACTTGCAGATATTGGAGTCGGGAAAATCCTCATTGGATGGCAGAGGCACATACCCAACACCCTCAGAAATTAAATGTGTGGACTGGAATAGTTGACGACAGAATAGTAGGGCCTTTCTTCTTTGAAGGAACCTTGTTCCAGCCCTTGCAGTAATTTAACACTAGTGTTAAAAGTAAATCAAAGTTTATTTAAATTTTGTTTTGAAAATTAATAAAACGTTTTAACAAACACATTAACAACTTTTTATTTTAAATAAGTACAAACCAACATTTTAACTAGTTATTACTATTAACATTTATAGTAAAATTAGAACAATTTGAAATTGTAATTCCCTGCGAAGTCTTCATACTTAAGTTGGTTTTACAGTCAACATGTGTGACACATCTATTTTCTGTAGAAATACTACTGGTAGTACTGGTGGTCTTGCTAGTAGTTGCAGCAGTAGGAAGTATTTGGCACGCAATTTCCTTCTTCTGTTCCAGTGAATTTTCAATGTAGCCTTCAGCTACCGTCATGGAATAATTTGACCACAGCGTTGACGATTTCCATATCTTGGCTTTTTCCTCAAAATATGCCAGTAAAACACTTTCGTTACATTTCCCAGGGACCTTTTTAATGTTGCACCATTCCGAAAAGCGTCTATAAGCGATTTCGTGCTGTTCCTTTGATTTCGCCGGCAATAATTCCAATGTTGCTCGACTGGCGGTTTCTTCGATTTCAGTAGGGATGGATTCGTTACGCTCATTATCGAGATTATTCATTATACTTATAATATTACTAGAAAATGCTGTCAATATTTTTGCGTTTTTTCCGTAACTAACAACAGCACTGGTAGCTACGAAAATTTTGGTTCATAAACATTGCGATCTGTGTGGTATTTTTTGATTTCTTATTTTTATTGAGTTTAAAGTTCTTCCGATTGTTTTGCAGAAAAAATAGTGTATGATATACGTGATGAAAGAGATTTTATTTTGTTCGTGAAGTTAAAAAACTCGCTACGCTCGTTTTTTAATCATCTTCACTCACAAAATAAAATCTTTCAAGTCTGTAACTTACAAAACAAAGGAATTATTAACAAAAATAGTTTTTTAAAATGCAACTTTAACACCCTGTATATTGATACAGAGACGTCCAAATAAAAAATGGCATAAGGAAAGTCGCATTATTTTTGTCCAAAGAATATGTGGTTAATGGTATGGCCTTCTAGTTTGGGACACCCTGTATAATAGCAAAACAAGTCTGGCATATATCTATCAATTCAGTTCCAATGTGCTCTAACAATCCAAGCCAAATGCGACTTCAACGTAAACGTTCGATGAGGAACAGTTGTTTCTTACTCAGTGTGTGACCTATACAAGGTCAAACTTCAGACAAAATAACTGTTATAAAAACTCATTAATCAGTTTGTATTTAGCGGATATTAGGGAAAAGTTCCCGTAAGAGACTTTACACAATCAGTCTCAAACGACTCAACAAATGAAATGAAATACGAGGAGTTCGCGCTATTAGAGTAGCAGTATGTAACGAAATCATCTAGCTAAGTTAAATAGCCGGTCTGCATCTATTTCATGGTGGTATTTAATTTGAAATGATGGCCTCGGGTACGGTTATTTAAATGTTTAGTCATCGAGAGATACCAGAAGAGCTATTCATTCAGTCCAATACCGAGTGTATTACTGCAAGCAACTAAAATGATGATAGGATATCAGCAACAAATTGTTACTTTTAAAGCATCTGAATCTTTTGCTTGCTTTCTTTGTTGTTCCAAGATTAGGTAAGTTCTAATGCGCCAAGTAGTTCGTCCATATTAAGTATTTTACATAGAGTGTAAAATTGAATAATGTAATAAGTAATTTTTGACTTTATTGTAAAGGTATCAATCAATTTTCCGATGATACCTATCAATGAAGTCATTTTAGGCTCTTCGAAGAAGAACATAAGAACCGAAGCAAAGCAGACGCATGCAATTATTTTCTCGTCTTAACCATTTATTTCGAAACTTAAAATTCCAAAGGTACCACTAAAATACGGTGGTGCACCATCATGCACAAACCAAAACTCTAGTCTATGTTGCAACGATAAATCTTCGACTAAGAGAGTATTTTGCAGAAATTCCAAATAACTAGCTATTTAATCTATTTGGCAAAATAACTGGTCTTATCTTCGCGTTGAATATGTCTTTGAGTTGTTGCATAGGGGTTTACATTGAAATATTCATAAGTTATGAACATTTATTTTCTTCTGAAAATTAATATCCTGATAAACTCGCAAAATGTCGTCGCACAAATCTTGAGGCAATAGCTCTCTTGCACTTTTTGAATGTGCTATGGATGTAGTAAATTACGTTCATCTTCTACTGTTTGCAAAATATTTTCTTCTCGTCTCGTCTCGAATATTATTGAAAAACTTTTCTCTCTCGAGTCCGCCTTTCAACATTACAAAATGTTTCTCTATGGACAATCACTCGATTTGGAAATCTCCAATATTTCTTCTACAGATTCCTTCACAGCAATCTAGTATAAGTAACATGTCAACTTGTTCGCTAAATGTAAATTTTCCAGTCATTGTCAACAGTAGCAGAAATAAAATAATTTTATTATTAACTGTCAAATTTTAAAGACAAAGCCTACCACGGACTTTTTGATTTCTTCTAATAAACACTTTTAAATTCTTGTTTTAATTAATAATTTTTTTCTTGCAAGCCTTAATTTCTTTTTTTAACGTAACAGCAGTAAAAAAAGTGGTCGATCAATGGAAAAAAAAGGAAAACCTTGTAGTTTTTCAATCTACTTGAACTCGTAGTCAAACAAGACCAATAATAAACCTAAATCATGTACCAAGCTGAAGTAATTCAGAGGTATTCATTTTTTTCGAAATATTTGACCCCACTTTGAAGGCCTGGTTCTCCGCCTGTGTCCAACTTTGTATATATACTCGCGTCAAGAATTCAGACGTCTTACGTCACGGCTAATGTTACACATTTGTTTTTATTGTCAACGTAATTTTCGATAATTGGTCACGTTAAAAACAATTATTTTTTGCAATTTAGTGCAATTGAAGCAGTAGTATATAGTTTTATTACTATCAGTTGCGGTTTCTTAAATATTTTGATGAAAATATTGTGAATTATTCATTTGTTCGTATGACGTAAGTCGTCTGAATTCTTGTCGCGACTATAGGTATGTGTAGTTAAATTGCAATATTTTGGGCCGCCCTACATGCACCTGCTCTGTAGCGGTTCTCATGCGGTACACTCTGTACAAATACATATTTATTTATATATTTTACTTATTTATTTGAACTACACTGTTCTTCACTCTTCTATACTCGGTTGATTTACTCCCTTGTGAATTACAGCCATCATTATATGATGGTTGAATACTATTTTTTGCATTGTGTTCAAAAATAACCTACTTTTGATGGACTTAAGTGTTGGAAAATATATTTTGTGTAAATAAATTGCGATTCCCAGACTTGATAAAGGAGAAACACGGCGTCGTTTTAGCTTTACCAGAACATAAACTGCCATTATACAGCTGCATTAAAATTAATAAGACGTCAATTAAACGGTCGGTGTATTTCAACTAGCACACGATTCAACTTTCAAGTGAATGAATCGCATTATACGCCGCATTTCAAGAAATATTTATACCCAATATTATAGCGCAACATTTTTGTACCTAGAAACACACTCACCGCAATTAGATAGCTACAAAAAGTTATTCATAAGATGGCGTTAAGCCTTGAGAGGAGCATCGGTATATTATTATAAACATTCCCACTTGGATCAAATAATAATAGGTATTTATTACATTCAATATTATCGAAATAAATTAAATAGACCTATATTTAGAAAACGTAGAGACAAAATGTTGAAAACATCACGGTTTTCTGCCTGCAAAATTGATACCGCTCACTTTAACTCGTCGTAAATTCTTTGTTAATTGAGAAAAAAATACAAATTTTTACTCACGATAAGTCGAACTATTGTCTTTAGTACTGCGAAAGTTATTTGTCTCAAAAGCTCTTCTTCCTGTGGGAATTAACACATTTAGCAGTCTGCCAAAAGTTATTGCACAATTTCTTGGTCTTTCAAATCCTGTTCTATATACTGGCCACTGCTTCAGAAGAACCTCTGCCACTTTCCTAGCAGACAGTGGCGCTGATATTTTAAAATTAAAGAGGCACGGAGGTTGGAAATCTAGCTCTGTTGCGGAGGGATATGTTGAAAATTCCATGAATAATAAAAAACTTATAGCGCAAGAAATATTTGGTGAAACATCTAATGCAATGTGCGCCGCTTCCCAAATAACAGCAAGTTCGAGCAATGAAAAAAATATGTCGTCGGGAATTAATTTGAATAATTGCAATAATTGTGTTATCAATATTTATAATAATTAATTAATTTATAATTTATGTTTTTAACTTGTATTATAACAGTTTAATAAATAGAATAATTCTTTTTGTCACTAATTTTGAAATATATTTTTCGGCACCAATTGCATAAAATTTTACTTTATGCAACTAGTTACAAAAAGTAAGACGTTTCATAACGTCAATCAGTTTTAAAAAGTGTCACTTTATATGTCAAAATTAGAAAAAAAATTATTTTTTTACTTACTTCAACAAACCATTACTCTTGAAGTACAGTAGCTATCTTTGACGGTAAAAAACAGAAATCTCTGTCGGCTGTCGAAGCCAGCTCGGGAAATCACAACGTATATAATATTTTTAAGAATATCATATTTGTAAGTATATTATTTTAACAATTTTTTTAGATTGTTGTTTACAGTTATTTACTACCTATGCCAGTTTTTCCCTTTTTTAAGAACGCAACACTTTCAGAGATAGCATCCCATTCTGTTTTGCTAAAAAATAAAAAAAAGAGCTTGAAACAAATGACCTTCACAGTACTAAAGACAATATAGACTTATCGTCAGTAAAAATTTGTAATTTTTTATCAATTTAGAAAAAAATTGCGACGAGTTAAAGTGAGTGCTATCAATTTTGTAGGCAGAAAACCGTTTCATTAATAAATAAAAAATGGAATAACAAAGCTAACTGAAATTTTAGCACACTATAGAGCAATAGTGAGGCTATATATGGCCTAAATTTCAAATTTTTTGATTCCTACGTTTTCTTAATAACGATTTCCAGGTGTCAGGGGACTATTTCATTTATTTCGATAGAAGATTACTCTCTTATACACTGACAACAATGTTTGTTGCCATTTCTTTAATAAATTATTAATTACATATCTGATCTGGCGATCTGATCTCTGATATTGTTTAAATAGACAGACTTGAAGCATCGCGAACCATTCGAAATTTCTAAAGAGTTCCAGTCCAAGGTGTAGACTAGATTCCCCCTGCCGCATCTCCAAAGCACATCACAGTTCAATCTCGCAGTGGGGGTAATCGGGGTAAATTTCAGGACAACTAACGTATATCACAGTAGTTGTATTCGGGGCAAAACTGACAAAATATCGATTGTTTATCATTACTTTTTCATGGTCTGACAGTTTCTGTATTCCACGTCTCAAGATATCAGGTGGTAAGGAAGTGAAAACTACATCAAGTCAATGTTTAAGCGTAACATTGCGTATTACAAAAAAAAAAGAATATAAATTTTGATACTTATTTGTGGAAATAAGTATGTCTATAACTATAATCAAGTAATTTTTGTTGGAGCCGAATTGACAGTTGTGATGGATGCCTAGCAATAATACAAACGCGGTTCTCATGTACGCTAAAGTAATTCCGTTAATTGTAAACATAAAACTGTAATACATAATTATTATGATTAATTTGTAATTTATTAATTGTAGTTCTTTATCTTTTTTCATAAAATGAGGTACGCAAAGTGATATTTTTCTTTAATTATTTTTTTTTACCCGAAAATTTTTACTATAAAATGCTTTGGTATGAAAATATCAGAACTCATCTACGAAAATGAGCCGTTTTGGATTTGTAATGTTTTTTAAAACATCCTGTACATATAAGTTAATAATTTTCATTCACAATTTGTTAATTTCTCCGCTTGTTTACTTAATAAAGGACTCTGATCATAACAATGAAATCCAGTCATGATAGAAGCCGATTAAGATGTGATTAAGATTTATCATTCTCTATTATATCATGCTTAAAGAAATAAATGTACCTATGTTAAAGATTCAGTATACATTTTAAACGACTGCCATCAGTCTTAACAGCGATTCTTGTAGAAGTAATAGAGCAAATACAAACTTCAGCGACCGATAGACTCAGCTATTCCGTGAATGCGAAGATAATGGGGGATACTTATTTGTGATAAAGTGGGGAATAGGAAATTATCCATCATTCTAGTAAACATATAAATTCAGCCCGAAACAATTAGAGTGTGAGCAAATAGTTCGGAGGCAACTAAAAACTATCCTAATTTTTTTCCAGGCTGGTCTTAATGGACAGAACATTCCAAAGAAGAAACTGCTGCTAAGGCTTTATTAAACGTTATTCGTCACGACGATTTTTTACGGTAGGTTTGACTGCTAGGAACATTAATTACTTACCAAGATTCTTTTAGATCCCTTTATACTCGTAGTGGATGATGTACTTACTGGATTTCCACGAGATATTTTTATTTTATTTAGTATTTATTGACCATGTTAAATTACATAAATCTGTATAAGTCAAAGAAGTTGTAGATACAGAAAACACGCAAGAACTAAACAGAATAATTAACATCAAAAATAACATTTTGAAAACAGTTCAGTAAAACAAAGTAAACAAGACACCATTTAAACCGAGGGATAAACCACTGCTTGAAAGTACATAATACCATTTTTTTTAAATATTACCCGTAAATTCCTTATTTTCCCAATAAAATACCTCGTCAAATAAGCAAATACCTCAAAAATACCCAAAAACCACGAATTACCCTCAAGTGCCCAAAGAATATCTATGACTATTACCTAATAATACCCTTAAATACCTATATATCTAAGAAACGAAAAATACATTAAATGACCCACGATTTTACTTAATATACGTTTAATTTTCCAAAACTGTCTTTCATTTCCTTAGAAATTACTCCAGTTACAGATCTACGTAAATAATATGGATTTTTTAAGGGCTCCTTTAACTCGATCTGAATACATCTGGAAAGAACATTTTGGATTACATAAAATGTATCATAAACTCATTGGCGCACCCAAGAAAGGTGCCAATATCTACACCATGCCCCCTTCAAGCTAACTAAAAACAAACTTCTTCCTCGCCTATGAAACAATAATATTCGGTCTATACAGGGTGTCCCTAAAATTATTGTCCGGATCCCAAATACTCATAGGGTACCATCGGTGTCTTCAGTACAATCAAAATCTTTCATTAGCAAGTGTAAATACATGGGTATCGAGGGAGAGTTCAATTTTAGCCCCAGCTTGCTTTCCGTCATGTATGATTAGAAATAAATAATTGGCAGTTGTTTACATAAGATTTTTTTTGTTAAATAGAATATGAATGTGACAGGAAAACCTAATTTAGCAATTCATGATACATTCATGATTGTTTATATGGTACTGTACTGTATAATCTATTGCAATAATAATGGCACTGTTTAGTTGAATTTTGCTATTTATTTCGAACTGCTGACATTCGTAATGAAATCTACTTTCAATTTTAAACAATAGTTCTTAGTTGTTCCCCTCACCCACATAAATCTATTGAAATTTCTGCACAGAACATCCAGTAGTCAAAAAACTGATTTGAGGAAGTGTCATTATTTTTGTAATAGACTGTATCTAATTCGAATCACCCTATATTATTTTATAAACTAAAGGCTTACGAAGGCAATAAAAGGCCACATAGTGGTTTAACAGTTCCTCCGAAAAATTTTACAGAAAATATATTTGTATCTATTTTTAAAAATTTTTATATTTGCCAGTGCGTCGGTCAGTTGTTTACTTATATTTAAACTGTGCCATCGGTATAACGCATGCGCGATGGCCATTGTATTTAAAAATTGGCGGGAAAATACTAGTTTTCTCTTAAAATACCCATTAATTATCTTCGCAATACCCATTAAATACCCATCATTACCTTGATAGTACCCAAAAATACACAAAGTACCTAAAAATACCTACAAATACCCAAAATATGCAAAAAGTACCTTTAATTATCTACAGCTTGTACAGCAAAATACCTCAGTGGTTTCCCCCTCGATTTAAACATATTAAAAACCTAATAGGTGCAATGAGACCATTACCACAACATATGTATATCAGGACTATTTAAAAATTCATCAATAGAGTAAAAACAGTGTGATAGTAAAACAGATTTTAATTTGTTTTAAAACCTAGAATTTAATGAATTTTTCTTTGATTTAGTAAGCCTATATGGAGGAATTATAAGGTGATCTGAATATCTAGTTTCATAACTATGACAGTGGGAATGTATAACATAAAGATGTTTCTGAGAATGAATTTCAAGCAGAGTGGCATATATGTAAAGACAGAGTAACGGCAGAATCTTAAGCTCTTTAAAAAGCGGGCGACAGTGTCCAGTATAAAAAGAGTTAGTTATTAAACGTACAACTTTCTTTTGTAGCTTGAATATCTTATGGGACGTTGTACTGTTTCCCCAAAGCATTATGGCATAATTTAAATGAGAATGGAAAAGTCAATAATAACACATTCTCAAACAATCCCTACCCAAAAAGTGCTTCAATCTACGAATTAGAAAAATGGCACAGATAGTCTACCTCCTAAATTATTAACATGGACATTCCACGTAAGAGTTATAGAGGAACACACCGAGTACTCTTGCAGACCCACTATCAGTCATACCGTTATGTGTAGAAAAAATTAAATTTTGTGTCACTCAAGTCATTAAAATTAATAATTAAGTAAGCAGCTGTTATGCATACATAGTTTTAATCAGTTAATAGTTTTTTTATTGACAGTATAGCATATTAGCCAATGCATATCTAATTAATAATTTTGTACATTATTTTTTTGTTAAAAAGTTTTGTAAAAAATATGCATATAATTATTACACACAATATATCCTTTAATCGTTCTCACTTTATTGCCCAATTTCTCTAATACTGTTTAAAATTGTATTGGGGAAGTGACGATTGGCATTGGGGCAGTGACGGTCAGCATTGAGGCAGTGACGGTCAGCATTGAGGCAGTGAATAACGGCATTGAGGCAGTGACGGCCTGCATTAAAGCAGTGGTGACCAACATTAACAGAATTATGGTCGACACTGCCGGCATTGAAGTAGTGTCGCCGGGCATTTAGGCAGTACCTAGGGCATTGGTGTAATGACGGTAATTTTTAAAAAGCACTGCCTAAAACTGGCAGTGGTGTACAAATTTTTAATACGTGAAACACTCCTCGCAAAAAACCCTTATTTTTGGCAAGAGAATACGCCTCTGGATTTTTTATCTCTACTTAGGAAACACCTAACAAACTGTTGTATTTAAATATTCAGCTAGTAAATCAATAACAAATATTCATGCTCATCTAAAACTAACAAAGCATTCCACCGTTTCCCACATCAAATTGCGTATAATTGGAATCAATGATCTCATCCGAGAACATTTTAATCAATAGTGACTATTAGAGGACAGAATAGTATTAGGCTAATATCTCGATTTATGAAGCCACTTTCTGGACCTTATCCGAGTAATATCGCGGCGTACCTAATAGCAAATTACGATATTTATGCGGTACTTAGTAGTATCTTTGGTCGTGCCAATATCCAATCGCACATTTTATCACACGAAGCAATTAAGGAAGGTATTTACGAACCCTGGAAGTTAGTATGGAAGCAAAAGCGATGATCGATAATGTATAGGGGTAAATAAACTACAAGATCTTGTTAGGCACACACTCGCAGTGAAAATTAAAGTTATACGGGGTGCAACAAGTTAGCGGGTCAAGCTATTAACTGTAGATTACTTGCGCGTAGATACTAGCACGCTGTGTGGAAATGTTGGGGCCATTTATTTACAAGATTTTACCATTTGTCCAATTCGCATTCATTCCTACGGGCACATTTTTCTTTGCCTATCAAAATACCCTTAAATTTGCTAATAGGGGAATAAAATATAGTTGCAATAAACAAAATCTTACATTAAAAATATAAAATTTAATTGCTCCAATGAAATATTTAAATAAAAAATTAACGATTTCTGAGCAAAAAAATCAATACATGGCATGATTAGTATAGGGTAGAAATTTAATCTAGCTGTAATTTATGTAGTAGGCGGCTGCCACGTTGACATTTTGTAATGGCAACTGTTATAATTCATGCAAAATATTTCTGGATAATTAAGTTATTTTAGCGATTACATTTTTCCCTTCTACAAATGGTTTATCAGAATTTCGTTTAATTCCCCAAGAACATTAAAATTTAAATTACCTCGAATCTGTAATTTCTACTTTAACGTGGGTCCATATTCAAAGGTTACCCTGTTCGGTTATAATGTGGGTTACAATATATACAGATTGGGTCATCCATTCAAATTTTACAGGATTATATAGCCCTTAAAACAAAAAAAAAATAATGAATATGAAAGAGCTTGAATTTACCGAGATATAAATTCAATATTGAGTGTTTAAATCATTTGATTATAAATTAAACTATAATCAAGCCTGACGTATTATAAATAAAATATTTTTTCCACGGTCGGGAGTAGAAATCAGTTTCTATGACATCAAAATTAAAACATAAGTCGATTATTCCCAAGGGAGTATAATGCTCTCAAAGGAGTTTACATTATGGAGAACGTTTTTCATGCAAAAAAAAGATAACATTGAAATTATTTATTGACATTTAAATTAAATGTTACATTTGTATAATTTTCAAAATTAATATTAGAAGGAATATTACTTTCGCTTACATTTACAGTTTTTGTGATTGCGCTAGTAGTGGTACCTACTAAAACCTGATTAGCAATGTTGGTCTTATTTTCAATGGAGTTCTCGACATAACCCTCAGCGACTGTCGTTGATTTCCAACCAGCATGACGCTTTATTGTCATGATATCCACACCAGCATCTGTCAGTAATGTCGCTGAAGATCTTCGTAAGCAGTGACCAGTATAACATGCAGCATCAGGTAATTTTAAATACGAAGCTACTACACTCGGAATTTTTCCCATGGTATTCTTACCAACTGGTTGCGAACTACATTTTCCTGCTTTGTAGTACAAAAAAAGGTGCTTATGCTTGACGTGGAGAGGACGAAGGGACAGGTATTTTCGAAACAATTCAACCATATTTCCCACATCGGTAACCGGAAAGGTTCGTGGAATCTTTGTCTTAGTGTTTGGAATTTTTACAATCAAGGAAGAGCCTACATCCTCAATATCATCTACAGTTAAATTGACTAGTTCATCAGTTCGACAAGCTCCGGCAATCCCCAGAATTAATCCAATCTATAAAAAATCAAAATACTTAATCATTGAAATACCTAACAACAAAAGTAATATTACCTTAATCATTAAGAATTCTTTGTCATCTGCACTTGATAGAAAACTGTCGATTTCACCCTTTGTCAATATTTTCGATTTTTTCGTTTGATATCCGTCACCGGTTCTTTTCAAAAATGCGATCAGCTTTAGGAATTTGCTTATATCTATGTTGTCGTAAATTATCAAGCATGACTTAACCATAGAATATTGCCCCCATAATGTGGAAGACTTGTAATTCTTTGCATTTTCACTAAAGTATGCCAACAAAACATTCTCGCTGTATACTTGAACATTTTTCTCGGCGCACCACTTTTTGAACCGATTGTAGGCTATATCGTATAGAGATCTTGACTTCGTAGGCAGCAAATTGCTTATTGCAATATTTGCAGCCTCCACAATTTCTTCCGACTCACAATTACTCATTGTGCACTAAACAACCTTTAAACTAAACCAAACTAGCACCTTAATTTGACAATTCTTTTTGTTTGTTTATTTTGTAATTATGACAATAACTACTAAATAAATGCACAAATCCGAATACAATAATTCTGGTGCTACTTACGTCATAATGACAAAATATGTGATTTTGAGTTAATAAGACCGTGGAAAAAATAGTATATACCATTCGGGAGAGACGCTATTTTGTCCTCGGTGCATTGTAGCCCTCGGGCTTCAAATTGCACCTCTGCCAAAATAACGCATTTCTCTCCCTTATAGTATAATGTACTATTTTCCACAAACATGTTCAAAATACAATTTTTAACACTCTCTTGTATCATTAAATATATTACTTTAAAGCACTAGTGCCTTAAAGTGATCACTTTAAAGCACTAGTGCCTTAAAGTAAATGTCAAATTGTGACAGTAAATTTGCAATATATTTAATTTGCATTTTCTTTATTAACTTGAATAATTATATTACAATTCATACAATTTGAAAAATTAAATCCTTTTACAATTCTATCACTGTCAACTGAAACGACCGCATTCCTAGCTGACGTTTGAGCAGAATCTGCTGATATTGATGGCACTGAAAGCAGTTTTCGGGCAATCGAATTTTTACTTTCCAACGAATCGTCGATGTATCCCTCGGCGACTGTTGAAGATTTTCATCCCCTATGCCGCTTAATTGTCGTTAAATTTGCTCCACTATCCGCTAGTAAGCTTGCGGACGAAAACAATGTCCAGTATAGAGGTTAGAATTTGGAAGTTGCAGTAAATTTTCCAAGCGTATTTATTCCCACAGGGTTTTTCGTACACTTGCCTTTCACATACTTTAAGAAAAGCCTCCTATGTCCCACATTTTTGCTGGACGAAGAGCCATGTATCTCGATAGTGAAATTTCGTGGAACCTTGGTTTTGGTATCTGATATCTTAACCAACATTGAACTAGAAGTGCCCACAATTTTCAAGTTGTCGAGAGACGTTGAAGCCCGAGGGCTACAATGCACCGAGGACAAAATAGCATCTCTCTCGAATGGTATATACTATTTTTTCCACGGTCTCATTAACTTAAAAACACATATTTTGTCATTATGAAGTAAGTAGCACTAGAATTATTTGAAGTTTGTTTAGTGCACAATGAATAATTGTGAGTCGGAAAAGATTGTGGAGGCTGCAAATATTGCAATAAGCAATTTGCTGCCTACGAAGTCAAGATCTTTATACCATGTAGCCTACAATCGGTTCAAAAAGTGGTGCGCCGAGAAATATGTTCAAGTATACAAGTCTTCCACATTATGAACGCAATATTCTATGGTTAAGTCATGCTTGATAATTTACAACATAGATATAAGCAAATTCCCCAAGCTGATCGCATTTTTGAAACCGGTGACGGATATCAAGCGAAAAAATCGAAAATATTGACAAAGGGTGAAATCGACCCTTTTCTATCAAGTGCAGATGACAAAGAATTCTTAATGATTAAGGTAAGATTACTTTTGTTGTTAAGTATTTCAATTATTAAGTATTTTCATTTTTTATAGGTTGGATTAATTCTGGGGATTGCCGGAGCTTGTCGAACTGATAAACTAGTCAATTTAACTGTAGATGATATTGAGGATGTAGGCTCTTCCTTGATTGTAAAAATTCCAAACACCAAGACAAAGATGCCACGAACCTTTCTGGTTACCGATGTGGGAAATATGCTTGAATTGTTTCGAAAATACCTGTCCCTTCGTCCTCCCCACGTCAAGCATAAGCGCCTACTTCTGTTTTAATTTTAATGTCATAGAAACTGATTTCTGCTCCCGACTGTGGAAAAATAAGTATTAAATAAATGTTGTTTTATTAATTAGTAAGTATGAGGGCTATTTATTGAGGCCTAAACAACTCCTACTCTGATCTTAATATAAATTAGATTAGTTATAAAAATGTGATCAATTTACAAACAAATGCAATTAAAATGAGACATTTTATTAAATTCCAACTCATAGTCCAAAGTATCAGAAACGACATTGCCAGTTTTTATAACTTGTATTTAATTTTGTTCTGTTTATCTTTTAATTAGAGGGTAAAGCTTCAACTGAAATTAATGGGAAGTTAAAATGAAAAAACAACTTGAATAAGAGTGGGATGCGAGACTTTTCATCTTTTTTTCTAATTAATGAATACAAAGTAATCGAAGTGCGTTGATGATCATATTAAGGCATGGTATACAGAGTGTTGCTATATTTCAGTGACATGATTGATAATTTTTCACTAAAAATAAGATAAACGTTGGCATTTTTTAAGTTCCTTTATTTTACAGTTACTTTAAAATAACCATTCGATTATCCGAAGTGTCGATGGAATAAACCACATTTTTGAAATAATTTTTTAAAGACCTACTATTTTTAATAAATTAACCAAAAGCACCTTTTTAGTGTAAAATTACATTTTACATAATGTAGTAACAAGACTTAAAATGGAAAAACCCAACTTAAAAAAAGTTAGAGAATAAAATGTCAATGCAAATACTACCAACTAGCGCCCTCTAATTTTTACAAAAAAAAAAATTATAATAAATAACAATGTATTACCCCCAAAAACGTACCTGTGTCCAATTTTAAACAAAGGTGTTTTAAAAAAATTATATACAAAATTTGATTTTTTAAAATTATGTATTTCAAAATTTAGTGGCTATAGGACAGCAAACCCTACTTATTTTTTAATACTCTACCAGCCCTAATAAATGACCATGTTTTTTTTGGAACACCCTGTATACTAATTACAGTTCGAAATAATCTACTAGGAGATATTTCTTTGAAACCAGGACCTCTGTAGTTATTTGAATTTTTGTGTTGTAATGTTTGTTGTGTTGTATTGAATGCTGAAAGAGTTTTTGATACAAGGATATATTTATTGAAATAATATACCTTTAACAGTAGTAGAAAGACCCAATTAAATTAAGAGTGAGAGAACAATATTTACAGCCAGTATGATATTATCACACTTAATTTTTTTGACACAATGCATCTGTAAACAAATCTGAAAAGATACGAATAACTCAAAAACGTCTAAAGCTAGTATAGTGAATTGCTTTTCAGGTTTCATGAGAAATTCGAATATGTAAAAATATACACGATGTTCCATTTAATGTCAACTTTAGTATACCACTTTTTCCTGAATCACCCTGTTCTAGTGATATGAATAAATAAATATAAATATTACGAAAACGTATTATTTTTATTCCATTTAGCAACACTACACTTAGTTTCATTCAATATCAGTCCAGCAGGTCATAACAGACCAACGAACAGCCGGTATATAAAACACTAGTCCATGTCAGGCACTACACAAACTGCATTTACACACGCTCAATGGTGACGCGTTATTCAGCCAGCAACCTCGGAAACGGCCAATTATACTTATCTAGCGAGATTTTAAATAAGATTTGTTATCTCCTAAAATGTCACAGTAAATATAAACATCGTGACGTCGCGGTAATGTCGAAATTCTACGAGTTTCCACCTTGACACCGCATTCTTTATGCGATTTAAACACATTTTTGGCAAAATACATCTTCACCCGTTATATGTAAAATATGGATACATTGATATGCAAATTATTTTTCGTAAAATCGTTGTATAACAATGACATTTCGATTGTCATTTCTGTATCGAAATGTCAGTCATAAAATAAAATAATTGAATTTTAAACTATTTATTATAAATATTAATAACACAATCTTTCAAATCGGATAATTGGACATTAGGTGAAGATATAATTTTTTTCTTCACTTCGTATAACTTCAATATTGGAAGAAGATAACAGCTGCATCCCGGTGTTGCTGGTGAACTGAGTTTTTCGAATTAAAGTGGTATTTCCTTTATCCCCGTGAATTTTCCTTGCTATCGTCTGCTTATTTTGTATGGAATTTTCTATGTACTTACTCCTCTGCCATAGAAGTGGCACGTCAACCTCCTTGTCTCTTGAGCATCGATATGTTGGCTTCTGCATCTGCAAGGAAGGTTGCCGAACATCGTTTAAAGCAATGCACAGTATACTCAGTAACATTGGATAATCTAAGAAATTCGGCAAACTTTTTAGGAATTGAACCTATTATTTATGCCTACTACTTGTGTAGTACTTGTGTACAAAATTGATTTCTTCTATATCTCCCTCTGGTATTGTAAATAATCTAGAAACATTAGTGTTGATATTGGAAATAGTCACTTTAATGTACAACAAATTAGGCATTGTGGTTGGCGCCATTCAGCTTTGCTGCTCTTCCATGTAACCAACCTCAAAATACAAATAATAATAGAAGACAATGTATTAACCATACAAAAAAAATGTATATATACTTCAGGTAAGCAGGCAAGGACTTGTAAATTTTGACAGCATTGTAAAGAAAGGAGCGTTCATACTGTGCAGTATTATGTTTAGGAACTTCATACCAGTTACAGTGTCGAGTAAAACGAGAATGAGTATCAATACCCTTTTTCAATCTATCAAATAAATATTTAGGAATTCGAAATTTATTAATCTCATAAACTAAAGTTGCCAAATGAGAGGTGAATCTTTCATCTAAGTTTAACCATTTTACTGAAAAGAAAGAATTAGATATATGATCAAATTTTCATAATCCACAAGAGAATCGTACACAAGAATTTTGAATTCTCTGAAGGGTAGCTTTATCTCTTGATAATAAAGCTGGCCAATATACTATATCACAATACGCTAAGTGAGAGAGAATGAGAGAGTCACACAATCTAATTTTAATAGATTTATCCAACACGTCTTTATTTAGGTAAAGCATTTTTAGCATACAGTACGATTTTTTTTTGTTAAATAAGTAACATGATTATCAAACCGTAATCTATCATCAATTCGTAAACCCAAAATTTTAACTTGCTTTACAAATGTTAGTAATTTGTTACACAAAATAATATTAAAATTAGGATCATTTATAACATTTTCGGACTTATTTCCAAACATAATTATTACAGTTTTATTTTCATTTAATAAAAGGTTATGAGCTCTCTCAACAATTGTTATTGAATTTAAATCTTCATTAATATGTTCTGAAGCTAAAAGTGCATTAGACAAATGAAAAGAATAGTATAACTGAGTTCGTCAGTGTATTGATGCATTTTACAGTATTTCAAGTAAGAAATAAAATCAGCAGTATATATAGAAAATAATATTGGACCAAGTATACTACCTTGAGGTACGCCCTTATTCAGTATCTTATAGGATGAAAATTTATTATTTAGAAAAACTCTGACGTCTACCATAAAGATAATTTTCAAAAAATGAAACGGCAACTGGGTGATCAAAACAACTTTTTGGAATAAGTACTTTTCATCATCTCTCTATTTGAAAAACCTGTTTCTTGGAAAATATTCTGGATTTTCTGGATCTATAACCACTTGATTTTCTTTTCGGAAAAACAATAACATTGGTATATTTACTAATATTCATATTTTTATTCAAATCAATTGTAGCTCGCAGCACGGAATTACTCCATGTAGAGGGTGCACATTTTAAAGATAACTGGGACAAGCACGCTAGAATAACTATCGTCGAAATATTACATACCTTCTTTTAGGGACACCAAATATTAAATTATGCGTAAGTTTTTTGATACAATTTCTTCTATTTCTGAGAAACCAATACATATTATAAGAAAATCTGTATTTTGCATAAAAAAAGTACATTCTGTTTATTATTTTTTTTGCAATTGGCGTCTTTAAAACAGGTTCTACATTATCTTGAGCAACACGAAAATATTTTGGTTAATTTTTTTTTAACTAAAATTGAAAAAAATGTAATAAATATGAAAGATAAGGGCAACATGTAGTATATTGCATGAAAGACGAAAAAACAGACAATTTTTTGTGGCCATAGCCTGCTTCAATAAAAAAAAATTTTATCCGCCTAGAGGGCGCAGCGAACCACATACGATATTCCAAAAATCTGTTTATATCAGGTGGATGGTATCAATTTTGCAATAAAAATTTATTACCAATAAGTTTTCTCTATCTCTTAAAATAAAAAAGTTAGACAGCCTTAAAGTTTGGGCACTTTACAGGTTTTTTTGTTATTACTCATAAAGTTGGCCATGGATCTCAAATTTGTTTTTACGAGCATAAAGGCCTCCAAAAATGCAACAAAAAACAATTAAACATTTTTGACGTGTCTCGCATATTAAGCGAGATACATGGGAGTGGCCCTCTTATGTGATACAGCCTGTATATCAAATAGTAGCATAGACTGTAAAACCCACTAGAAATATGTACTTCAAAAAAATTTGTATTTATAATGCCTCCATAAGGTTGAAAATCCATTGTTTTAGTTGGAATGCGCACGCTCCGGACTAATAATTTCGTAAGGGACAAACCAGATAACAAAACGAAATGCATGAGACATTCCATTACAATCACTTCAGACATTGATAATATGTCCTTGATTGTATATATACAAGTCTATTAAACATCAAATAGCTTATACTGTTTTCTAGTAAGCAGACTTTAAAATCTTTTTACAACTCGTAATACTAGAAAGAATAAATCAGAATATATATGAGGTGTATAAGGTGAGAAGTATCCATTTAAAAAATAAGAAAAGTTAAATATTAAAAATACGATGACTTTTAAATTAGCATTTAATTGTATTAACACACAAGAAACATAGTTAGAGCTAACAACATGGAGTCGGAGGATTTTGAGACCAAAGGACTCAGGCAGGGTGGGGTGCTAAGCCCAAGTCTCTTCAACATAATATTGGACGATGTTACTAAAGAAGTCAAACAAGAAGGGAAGAAATTGTACGTAGGGTATACATATTTGGAGCCAGTATACTATATATCGGAATGCGCATTCGCGGACGACCTGATGATATATGCTAAAAATGAGAAAGAACTACAGTACAACTTGGAACTAAGGACTGACATAGGCAAGACAAAGATAATGGTGATAGGAAAGAATGATATTCAGACAACAGTAAAGCTCGACGATATAGAACGGACAGAAAGCCAGCAAGTACCTGGGAGTAAATACACAAAAAGATGGGAAGAACGAGGCGGAAATAAATAGCAGGATTGAAAGTGCAACAAAATTATATTACGCACTAAATAAGATATTTATAAGGAAAAAGAAATATCAAGGAAGACAAAATTATCAGTATATAAGACAATATTTAAACCATTTTTAATGTACGGATGCGAGACACTAACAAAGCAACAGGAAAATAAATTACAGGCCGTGGAATTAAAATACTTAAGAAGCGTCAAGGGAATAACAAGAAGGGACAAAATACGAAATGGAGACATAAGGAAAGAGTTACAACTAGAACCAGTACTAGTGAGTATAGAACGTCAACAATTGAAATGGTTTGGACATCTGGTGAGAATGAAAGAGAGTAGGCAGGCGAAAAGTATATGGCAGACAAAGGCAGTGCAGAAAAGATCCAAAGGAAAATCATACAGAACGTAGGATGACATGATAGCGGATAACCTGAGAAGGAAGAACAAAACATGGAAAGAAGGAAAGGAACTAGCAATGAACAAGAAAGACTGGGCGAGTTTTGTGAATAATTAATTGTGTTCACCTTAACACCTTCAGGTAAAATAAGGTTTTTGATTATATATATATATATATATATATATATACGTATATTTTGAAAAATAAATGGACGCTAAAGTAATTAGAACAAAAATATACGTGTTCATTATCTATTTCATTGCAATCTAGTGATACAAATATTCACGAATCTGAATATAAAGGTGCATGTTAACAACATGCACAATTATTGTATTAATCACAGTAGCTAATTATGCACGTTTCCGTAAACGTGCTGAAATATGTATAATATTGTATTATTCATGCTCGCCAAAGGCCCCGCTCCTTTGTTAAGAATTTTATATGGTCTGTAATTATTTATATGTGGTATTTTTTTTGTTACATTATTTGTTTAATTGGGTAGTCTTGCCACTAAAAGATAAAAATATTAAAAATAACCCCTTGCACCTAACGAATCAGTAAAGGGGACAATTTCACAAATATTGTTTTGCCTAAAAACAAATTATCTCACACTGAAATACTACTTACTTATACTTACTTTCATCAACACTAAATGCATAAAATTTACGTTTCGAAAATTTGTCAATTTTCGTTATACAGGGAGTTTCGCATAAGAACCGACACAGAGCAGATGCTTGTGGGAGGTCTCAAAATATTGCAATTTAACCGAGGGGTGTTTCACGTATTAAAAATTTGTACACCACTGCCAGTTTTAGGCAGTGCTCTTTAAAAATTACCGTCATTACACCAATGCCCTAGGTACTGCCTAAATGCCCGGCGACACTACCTCAATGCCGGCAGTGTCGACCATAATTCTGTTCATGTTGGTCACCACTGCCTTAATGCAGGCCGTTACTGCCTCAATGCCATTCTTCACTGCCTCAATGCTAACCGTCACTGCCTCAATGCTGACCGTCACTGCTCCAATGCCAATCGTCACTTCCCCAATACAATTTTAAACAGTATTAGAGAAATTGAGCAATAAAGTGGGAACGATTAAAGGATATATTGTGTGTAATAATTATATGCATATTTTTTATACAACTTTTTAACAAAAAAATAAAGTACAAAATTATTAATTAGATATGCATTGGCTAATATGCTATACTGCCAATAAAAAAAATTGTTAACTGATTTAAAACTATGTATGCATAACAGCTACTTACTTAATTATTAATTTTAATGACTTTAGTTTGATGATTCTCACTTTGTTCTCACATATAGATTTTTTTAAATTGACTTGGCCATCTTCTGACTCGGGTGTTTTACTAATTACTAAACTAGAGTAGACCGCACAAAACTAATTTTATATTCGAGCACCCTCGAAAATGTGGGAGTAGGAATTTTTTATTAAGATTGAGGTTTGCGCTAATGTAAATAATTATCCAGAATGCTTTTAAATACTATGACATTTTAGTAAAATCGATCTTTTTACTTTATCGTGTGCCTTACGTAACATATTTTATCTAAATTTAATGTAATGGTAATTTTGGCGGGAGATAATATTGAACATTTGATATTATTATGTATAATGTAGAATAATTAATTACACCCCACTCACCCCTTAAAGGTTTGGGTCGACATGCTTTATAATTTTTATGTGCCAAATATTCCTTACCCGACTTATGCACTTGGGAAACAGACAGCCATGTATCTGTTGGTGAACTGTCTAAATATTATTACTACCTACGAATAATAAAATACCACGTAAAATACACAACTTACTTCTTTACTTAATTTTCTAAGATTTAGATAAATTTTTCCATTTCTTCGGTTGTATAGCAAACGTTGCTCTTTTGATTGAATCACTTTCTTCACTACTTATATTTATACAATTCTTTCGAAAAGTAACAAATAAATTCATTATTTTTGAAATTCAGAAGTGCACAATTTGAACATTTAATTTAGTCGATTTTTTACATAATCATTATCATTTTCAGTATTGTGAAAATTAAATTTTAAAATCTTCAAGCATTAGTTTCTTGAAATTTTTGTTATGTAACACCATAATTTTTCATGATGTATGTATGTAGAATGACACGCTCTTTCAATGGCATAGTCAAAATTGGGGGTTGCTATTTAAAAAAAATGTTGATGACGTCATATCTCGAACAACGATGACGTCACAAATGTGGGTCGTATGTCAAAGAGTGCCCTTTTAAAAACAAAATCGACGTGTCAGAGAATTTTTTCGAAAACGTCTCAATTTCAAAAATAATGAATTTATTTGTTACTTTTCGAAAGCACTGTATATCACTGCCATTATTTACTAGTTTAATGCCGCAAAACTGCGATCATTTCCGACAATTACAGTGCTACTGCTGTAACTGCCTAAAGTACTGATGACAATACCGTCCACTGCCGTTCACTACCTGTTCAATACCTTCAACTACCTAATCAATGCAAACATTGCTCACAGCATTGCCTTAACTGCCGTATTCACTGCTGCTATTTTGTACACCACTGCCGATCGCGAAACACCCCTCGAATTTAACCAAACATATCTAAATACAAAGCTGCACACAGGCAGAGTTACAGACCTTCAAAGTGGGGTCAAATATTTCGAAAAATATTAATATCCCTAAACTACTTAAACTTTGGCTATGAGTTCAAAAAATTTAAACACTACAAGTGTTCACTGAGGGTGAGTCAGCTTTAAAATTATTCCAAGCTTTTTCCATTGATTTCCGAATTTAAAAAGAATGGTAATATCTTGCGCATAATTTAATTTAAAACAGTTTTTTTGCTCTAAGATTTAAAAAAAACTTTTAGGTTTTCAAGAAAAAATGCATTAATGAAAACAAGAATTTAATAGTGTTTATTAGAGGAAATCAAAAAGTCAGTAGTAGGTTTTGTTGTTAGAATTTGGCAGTTAGTAATAAAACTATTTTATTTCTGCTACTATTTGAAAATGGTTGGAAAATTTACATTCAACGAACAAATTGACAGTTACTTGTGTTACTGTGAAGGAAACGGTACAAGAAGTGTGGAAGAATATCGTAGAAGATTTCCAAATCGAGTGATTCCCCATAGACAAATATTTTCTAATGTTGAAAGATGGGTTCGAGACGGGAACGGGCTTCAATAATATCCAAGAACGTCCTAATGTAACAAAAGTACAAGATGAAGAAAATATTTCGCAAACAGTTGAAGATAAATCGCACATAAATACTAAACGTTTATGTCGAAAAACTGGATTATCAAGAACATACGCCAAATTCTTAAACGTAATCTACTACAATCATATCACATTCAAAAAGTTCAAGAGCTAGATCGACGAGTGACCTTTTGAGAGTTTATCTTGCATCAGGATATTAATTTTAACAAGAAAATTATTTTTAATGATGAGGCCTGTTTCGCTTGTAGAGGAATTACAAATGTTCACAACTTTTATGAATATTCCGATGTAAACCCCTATGCAATAACTCCTAGACGTTTTCAACGCGAGTTTAAGATAAATATTTAGGCAGGTATTATTGATCATTATTTGATTGGACCAGTTATTTTGACAAATCGATGAAATGGTAAAAGTTATTTGGAATCTCTGCAACATAATCTGCTCATTGATTTAATGGAATATTTAAACTAGAATTTTGGTTTATGCATGATGGGACACCGCATCATTTTAGTGCTGCTGTTAGAGACTTTTTGACTTGTAAGTTTTCAAAAGGACTAGGAAATAATTTTCCTCAAAATTGGCCTCCACGACCGCCAGACCTCATCAAATGCGATTATTTTCTTTAGGGAATATTAAATGATTTTGCTTATTCCTCGCCAATTGAATCCCGGGAAAATTTGTGGAATGGTAGAGTAAAATTATGTTTCAGAGAAAATGATGCCGATTTTCAACAATGTCTTTAGTTTTAATTTAATTTTTTTACAGTTTTATTACAAACTGTCAAATTCTAAAGACAAAGCCTACTACTAACTTTTTGATTACTTCTAATAAACACTAAAATCTTGTTTTAATTAATGTATTTTTTCTTGAAAGCCTTAATTTTTTTAGATTTAACAAGAGTAAATAAGTGTGTAAAGTGTTTCTATACGGGATATTGCATCATTTTTTTAAAATTTGATGAAAGTGACTCGAAAGCAGTTAAAGCTAAGAATGTTATGTCATATATTTTAAATTAGAAAAAAAATTCAACAATACACAGAGCGTTCCATTGAAAAATATATTATTGCTTCTTGTACCCCTTAACTTATGCACGCCGCTGTTCATCCACTAACTTATTAAAGGTGTTCAGTCACAGCCCAACAACTTTTATTCGAAATGTTATTTCTCTAATAATGATGCCGAAATATAATGAACAAGTCTGTACAAGTTATGAAAAATAGAAAACACAGGGTAAAATAAAAGACGGCTATATCACCTCTATACTATCAATGGATTTTATTTAGTATTCACTTTAAAACATTATTTATGAGCAATAATGTGCCAAATCTGAACAAAATGTCTTCAGGTGTTTAGGAGGAATACGTATTATTTTTGTTTTTTTTTATTTATACCTTAACCGCTGTACCTCATTAGAAATGAATTTTTATCCAAATAATCTAATTCGGCTTCTAGTTTCCGCCGTATAACTGATTGCTCTGAAAAACGCCAAAGCCATATAATTACAAAAAAATAAAATTCATATTAATGGTGAATTTTTTAAAATCAATTGCACTTTATTTTTTACAGTAATATAAGAGGGAGAAGAGGATATAATTTAACTAAAACAAAATTTACATTTTCTAAATCCAAATTACCGCTTTATAGAATACATACCTTCCAATCATAAATCCAAATATAATTTCTGTTTTGTATAAATATATTTACATGTAATTTATACACCTAGAAAGCGGTGTAAAGTTTATTTGCTCATAATACTATCAAAAAGTCATAGGCGATTTTATACTTGAAAGCATGAAAGGAAGCCTATGGAAAATGCAAAAAATAATACAAATAAAAATTATAACTTTATCCAAGTAATAATATCTTAAGTTTCCAACAAAAATAATTATGATCGCGCTTTTTTAACCCTTGGTGTCTTTAATTTGAAACTTTTAACAAAATAGGCTCAAATGGTGTGACATACAGGGTGAGTCAGAGATACTAGGAAAAAGGATATATAATCTGCATGAGAAATTAAAATTATTTGACCCGTATTTTTTGTTTTCCCGAATTCTAATTTTTGGGAGTCCCGGGCCAAAAATTTTGTTTTTTGCAAATAATTCCAAAACTTTTAAGTCGATTATAATGGAATTTGGTATGGGGTTGTAGATAGTCTATCTGAACATTATTAAGAAAGTAATTTTGTCCAGTATCACAGAGGGCGTTAGTTATGCATAATGCCACTTAGTTTCTCTTTTCAAAAACTTTAATTTCCATTTTTTCTGAATTATTTGCTAGTGCATTAGAGGCACTGGTTGATTCTATACAAAAAAGTAAGTACTCTTTTTCATTTGTAGCTTAATTTGCATGGGCGAAGTTGACTTGGTGGGGCTAAGCCCTCCAGATATCGAATTAGCCCCCCCCCCCAAATATTCATAAACAACATACACATTTCGGAACCGTAATTAAAACACAGTCCACTAGGGGCTTTAGTCCCCCAGATTTTATGACCTAACTTCGACCATGTTAATTTGCCAAAAAATGTTGCTAAAGCTGTGGTACTACCATGGATAATTACATAATTTAAAAAAATTTCAATTATCTTTTTATTTGCTAATGATAATACTATAAACCGGAGATATTTTTGTAGAATACCAAGCCTTCCATAAAGAAAATATTTGTTCTAGCATTTAGAAAAATATTCCCTTATCAATTATAGGCTCTACATTTTGTTCACGGATTTTTCAGTTGCATTTGCCAATGGTCGCACTACAACTTCAGCATTTTTCTCTGGAAAATTAAATTTCAAATGAAAAAAGTAGAGTACTTTTTTTGTATAGAATGAAACGATGCTTCGAATGCAATGGCAAAGAATTTAGAAAAAAAATTGTTCTTAAAAAAAATGTGTGGTATTACGCATAACAAGCGACCTCTGTGGTACTTCACAAAACTACCTGCTTAATAATGTTCAGATAGATTATCTGCAACCCCATACCAAATTTCATTAAAATCTGCTTAGGGATTCTGAATATATTTGCAGAAAATAATATTTTAGTCACAATTTCAAGGAGCCCCAAAAATGGGTAATCGGAAAAACAAAAAAATACGGGTCAAATAATTCCTCACGTAGAAATATTTTTCCTAGTATTTCTGAAACATCCTGTATGTACCGGCAAAGAAGGAATCCCTATCGCATGACTCACCGTCAAACTGATCTCTCAATCGAAAACAATGCCAAAAATTGGAGTACACAGAATAAATACGGTAACTCAGGTAATCCAAATTCCACTCATAATAATAAATCCACAAGATAACAACTGATAACGAATCATGGAGCTCGTATATTTATTTGCCATTGTTGGTAGTAATAACCTTACGCAACTTGAAAGCTAATGCAATGCCTGTGCATGCAATAAAAATAATATTGTATATTGTACAACTTAACTGTGAGAACGTTTCCCATTGTTCCAATAACCAGAAAACAATACAATAAAAGAAGCTGTTACGATAAAAGTCGTTTTTAATAAAGTTTTTACTACTACTCATATAAACGCGACACCCAACAGCCGAGGTAAACGACGCGTTTAAATTTAAAATACCTGTACCCACCTTTAGTAACGAATCCAACCGCTAAAACAAGAACCGTTGTCTTCAGCATCTTGAAACTCGTTCGGGAAAGTATTTCTACACCACAATCAATCTGGAATCTCACTGATCTGCACAAAACACCACAGCTAGTACACTCCTAGAACATATTAATCCACTTCCGTGAAACTTTCAGCCACTGTTTTCAGACCCAAAACATACAAACGACAATCAAATGGCCAACGCGACGCGTACTGATGAACAGGTGGGCGCGATTCAACTAGCCAACTTTGTTCGGCGCACCGAATGAGACAGCAGAGCTGGAGAACTAAATTCTGTGAATTCCAAACTCGCCGCGCGATGTTCTTCGGTGCGGTTCGTGGGCGCTCGCCGCCGATCGTCGCCTATCAACTTATTTGTTTATCGGCGATGATGACGGTAGATAACCCCTTAATCGCCCGAAAGAAATAGAAAACGAGACTCATCCTGCGGTATTAATTGCAGGTTAATTTTGCTGGGAGTAGGTTCATCGTTGTAGGGATGGGGTCGCGGGCAGTGGCTTGGAAAGTTTATTGCACTTGTTTTTTGTTCGTTATAGCAAGTGACACTGACATTAGGCGAGATTATTGTTTAAAAAGTGTGTTACGCAACGTGGATAATTAAGCTAATGAATTGACACATATTACACACACTTATTTTGTTTAAAACTATATGAAACTGGCACCTGACTTTTAAAGATCTTGTTGATTCATAAACAAAACAAAACAAACAAAATAAAAGTTACTACAAACAGCTGCAAGAGATATACATGTTGCTATATATCTTGAAATTACAAACAAAATAAAAGTTACTAAAAAACAGCTACAAAAGATTTTTCAGCCTCCCGCTGAAGTGAAATGACTCGACTTTAGATTTAAAGAAACTACAAACAAAATAAAAGCTACTACAAACAGCTACAAAAGATTTTTCAGCCCGCTTGAAGTTACGCTCCGTTACTTATCGTAAAACTAAATAAAAGTTACTAGAAACAACTACAAAAGATTTTTTGGCCTTCCATTGAAATGAATTGCCTCGACTCTAGATTTAGAGAAACTACAAACAAAATAACAGTTACTACAAAAGATATTTCAGCTCCGCTGAAGTATAGTTACTTTCCGTTACATATCGTAGAACTACAAACAAAATAAAAGTTACTACAAACAACTACAAAAGATTTTTCAGCCCCGCTGAAGTGTAGTTACTACTTTAGAGAAACCAAAAACAAAATAAAAGTTACTACAAAAGAATCAAAATTAAGAATATCAAAATACACGGTATTCCATTCCATAATGAGTTCTTTTCTTAATTTATTTCTTTAAAACTACTTATCCATCCCATGGCAAGTATTTGCCTATCAGATACGACATATTTATAATCCAGGTCCGCCATATCTCAATGACCGAACAGTGTTCGGGACTTGGCAACAATCTTGGCGTTTCGCACACCCTCAAATTCTCCTCTTTCATCTAAACTTTTGTTAAATTACGCTTTCTCCTTAAGTGGCTTTCATAAATAAAATGGGAAAGATCCCGTGCCGAGTTTTTAAGCCGCCAGAAAGGAGCAATTCATCAACTAATTGCTTATATTTGGCGCAGATACCATTTTCTCCGGAAACTTCGAATTAATTCTTTTTTATCGCAGTCCCATACGGCTGTAAAATTTAATTTCACCCCTTAGTACAAGACGGAGAAGCGCATCCAAGCTATGAAATCCCGAAATTAAAAATGTTTTGCGACTGACATTTACAACACAACATACCTACAACGAAAAAAAATTTAGTGCCTGTAAAAAAGTTGTTTCATGGAAATAAATTGTTTGTGTAGGGCAAACAAATATTTATTTCTTGATATCAAATCATTTTTTTTTTTTTTTGAAAAAGCGCAAATTCAGTTGTTTTGTGTAAAGAAAGCATTTGTTTCCATTAAAAACCATGATTTCCTTTTAAACGATACACTTCTGGTGTTGATTTAATTATATTCTATGATAATACAATATTTTTATATATCAAAGACTTTTTTCCATTTAAGCAACTGCTTATTTAGGCCAACAACTTGTTACTCAGGAATTTCCGGAAACAACAGCAGGCTAATGCACCGACCAGCATAGAATTACACCTAAAAAATGTATAACAAATAGTCAACATATATGCGTGGTGAATTAACTGGTGATGACTAACCGTGGCTGTTCATGTCTCTCAAACCAGACATATTTGAGTACGCGAAATATAACACAGCTACATCTAGCGGGCACCTATTGACAATTGTTTACAGAGAACAATTGCAACATTTTCTTTCAAACAAAAATTTTTTTTGACGATACGGCTATATTAAGGGATTGAGTTTTTTAATTTACGGTTTTCCAAAAGGTGACATAAGCTAAAAAAACTTAATTTAAAAATTTTACAAAACAGAATTAAAAGATTACATATTTTTGTTTTCCACATCCCTCAATTAAAAGTATGCACATTTGGATTCAATAAACGCATTACTTGTGGTTAGGAAAATACAAAACAATATATATTTATATTTGAACATTATTTTTTAAAATTAAGTTTCATTTAAACAAATACTCGTCAAAAAATGAAACTTTCTTACCAAATAAATCAATTTATTGTTGAGAAGAAAAGTGTTTGGAATAAATTCTATTAGAAGGTTACAACGAGTGTACCACACGGTAATAAATTGGCGGTGTATGTTATAGGATTGTAGCTCGAAAATTACGTTAAATATTTTTATTATTCTCGCTCTGAGCATAATTTTTGCGAATCCGAAAATTTTGTAGATGAAGCTAAGTGGATGCTAGTTGGCATTTTTTGATACAAAGGTCCGTTGTTTTAAGTTTTGTCATGTATCCAAAGATTCCAAGTACATTTTAACCAAAATTTATACATTTTTAATGCTATTGTAAACTGTCTCGTATAGCTTCCTCATCGGCAATTTTCCTTAGGTTTATAAACATTGAATGACCTTGCACAGTAATCGAATTTAATTTTCCATTTTCTTTATTCTGTAGTACTGCTTGACATTAAAAAAATTATGAAATCATCATTTTATGTGTGTGTTAATACTTAATGTCCTTTTATCTGATAATAATATTTACCAACGATAAATGGCCATTTTTACAAAAATGGCGAATTCGCCAATGTCATATTTTGCCTCATAAATTGTCAAATTTCTCCTAAATTGCGGGTTATGATCGTCGTCTACGCAAAAATTTTAAATTATTAGCCACTTAACATAATCTATTCCTAGCATTTTGGAAATCATATAGATTTGTTTATAACACACACACGGTTGATGTTACATGTGTGTTGCATTCGACAAGCACAACACCTTAGCACACGTTCACAGGCGTTCGTCTTCTTTTTGCAAAGGGCTGTTCTTCTAAAAAGTAACAGGTAGCGATAGTTGTAGCTTCTATCTCATATGATGTATCAAATTGATATTGGTATAGAAACACAGAAGCATCTAGTATCTAGTTTTCTTTGTCTGGCAGCCTCGATTTTACAATAGAGCATCCAAGGGAGGTAATATGTGATTTCTATTTAATTTATTTTTATTTTACACCATTTAACACTAATAAATATTTTACTGTAATTTCACAGAATTTTACCTTGGTATTTCGTGACCAGCATAAAGTTATGTAAAATTACATAATAATTTTGTCAATGAATAAGTACACTGTAGGTAATATTACAGAAGTAAACATGGATAAAATTCCATATTATATTGTGTGATTTTACAACTGTTATGCTAAATTCATCAGTCATGAATGTTGTATGATTAGTAAGAGACAAGCCATAGATTACGGCGCAGTTTTGATGCAATCCAAACAACGTACCGTTTCAGTTTTTATGGTATTTGTAAATTGTATAACATTTAAATTGCAATCTTATATTTACTATTTTCTAAATATCCCACAAAGAGTCCTTATTAATGAATCGGACATGTTTGTCTACCACACCTTAACACAACTAAAACGCACTACGCTATAGGTTAGATTGTTGTGCTAACAGAAATCACATGAAAAATTATGTAAAATTTTCTAATAAATTAAGTGAAAGTAAATAGTAGTATTATTTTGTATATGTATACATTATTCCTGAAATTTCCAAATTTTGATTTTTTATTGATACGTAAATTAAAAATTTCCGGTAAATATTATGTAAAGAGAGCATAACAAAACGTGGAAATTTACACCCATTTTTATTAGTGTGGGCTGACACTTAAAATTTCGTGTACGACATAATTTTAAAGAGTAATCATTTATCTTTTCAACGCCATCTAGCATTTTAAATTTGTATGATCAATTCTCGAAAAAATTATTGCCTGAGCAATATGATCGGTAAACATGTAGTAAAAGCCAAAAAAGTTAAAGGCATCTAGGTAAAATTTAACCAATAGACAGTTTAGCGTTGCATTTGCTTCTACGTAAAAATTATCGTCTATTATCAAAATAGTGTATACTCTTCAAAAAAGAATTGAAATAGTTTCTTTTTTATTTCGAAATAACGATAGTACGTCCATCTCTGAGAATTAGGTATTGCAATTTTATTTAGTTTAAGTTACGATTTTGAAGCATTTTCTTTACATTTATTATAAAAACCATTATTCGTCACTAAAAACTAATATTTTCTTTTAATTAGACGCTTCATAAATATCTATTACAAGCTTTCTAATGCACCCAGGACTCTGCATTAATTTTTCACTCATTAACAAAGACTAACGATCCACATAGCTTAAAATATTGTAGTTTTTAAAGGCTTTCGTGACAGAATATTAATAGCTGTCCGTGTGGACCTTCATAACCTCTTTCACTAGTAAGAAGTTCTTGGATAAATATTTATCTACAACTGCTTTATAAGAGCCTCATTACAGCATTTATTTGGCACTGTTTCAAATGAATAATGAAAGTCATTACCCCATTCAAGAAATATTTCAAAAAAAGAGATCACTGCTTAATGGTTATTTATATTAAGAACCAATATAGGTTTATCAATTTGACACTTAATAGATAATTTAACTTAAATTAAACTGAATTATTTGTTATAAATATTAACAACACAACTTTGGCAATTCCTAAGATTAATACCAGATAAATGCAGCTGACTTGTATTTGTATTAACAATGCTTAAATTTTCTTTCTAGACACAAAGAGGTAGCTGCAATAATGGCAGTCTCTCATCCAAAAACTTTTGTGGCGATTTTTTTCTTGTTTTCAAGAGACGTATCAATATATCCTTCACACACTGTGTTGAACTTCCAACCACCATGCCGTTTTATAGTTAGACGATCTGCCCCTGTGTTGACTAGAAGTGAAGTAGATGATCGTCGAAAACAGTGTATATTGTTGAGGCTGTGATCAATTGAGAAAAAAAGCAATCTTCTTTGGCATTACACTAAAAGTATTTATACCAACAGGAAGTGGCATGCATTTACCACCTCTGTAACCAACAAAAAAGTTTCCATGATCGCCATGACTAGGACGCAGGGCGAGGTTCACATTTTTTATTCGCCCGGCAGTGATAAAGAATTGTCGGGAAACTTTGGTTTTCGTATCCGGTTTGAAGATATGAATAATGTTTCCTTCATTTTTTACATTTTCTAACAGCACATTAGTAAACTAGTCCACTCTGCATGCACCTCTAAGTCCAATAATTAAGACAACCTTAAATTAGGCATTTATTAATACAAATAGCAAATATTTTCTTGTTCTTAACATTGTTAGCAAGAATTTTGTGTAATCGGCATCTTGTAAAAATTTTGAAACATCTCTTTCGCTAATATTCTTGACTTCTTTGCTTTGTATCTCACTGTGTTGATTTTACTGATGTCAATATTTTGCCTAATATAGCAGTGAATCGTTTATAAAATTGTTCGTATTTGGTTCTCGATTATTTCAAACAACACCAGGGGAGACCGGGTACGAAAGTAACACGGGTTTGTTGTAACAGTAAGCCTATTGTCTTTCTAAAGAGGTTTGTCTATGATATTATATCATCATAGAGTCGGCAGTGAAATCTACATTAACTTATTTGAACAACAATATCCGTAGTGTGTTTTAGTTCGAGTTAAGACCTGCACGGTGCAAAATAATATGCAAAGTAAGTTTTCATTCTTTATATTAATCTATCATCATTCTAGATTTGAACGTTATTTTGAATTATTTTATTGGCTTATTCAGTTAATACCAATATTGGTTAAAACCTAAGCATGGTATTTTAATTAAAAATAATCGTTAAAAAAAGTTTTAAGCAAGTATCCTGTAAATCACGTGAAAATTGCGTAATGGGACGATTGTAACAATGCCATAGGGGGACGATTGTAACATGTTACAACCGTCCCTCATATTTAATACCTATGATCGTATTTGTCATATTTAAAATGATATTTCTGTAGATATCCAGATAACTACTTCAGTATTTGTTATACTGTGTGGGAATATATAAATTCATTATAGGGATAGGATTCTTTGTTATTACCAAAAAAAAATGTTATTATTTTATATTTTTGTTTCATTATTCTATTTTTTTATTTATCTATTTTTTTTTTTCAAATAAAAATATTTTATGTACCTGCACCAGAACTTACTTTTATATAGGTATAATCAATAAACAAGTACCTTGTAAATACTAACTTACCTAGTTATTACCTATTATTCATATGTTACAAACTTCCCCATGTTCTGTTACTTTTGACCCATACCATTGGGTAGGTTGTAACGACGTGCACTCTCTACTTTTTTATTAATTGTACATCAATATGAACTTTAATTACTTCAATATTATTTTTCTTCTATACAGGGTTAACTATGACTAAGTACAAAAAATATAACCACGTGCTCAGGGAGGCCCAAATGACAATAAAAAAATTATTCCAGAATTTTAGCTCGATGTTTAAAAAATGGGGCAAAACCCTGTTTTCCTACGGAAAGTCGGCGCCTATGATAAGAACCGATTGAGATGGCTTAGATAAAACTTTCATCTGTCAACAATATCTACTACCATCGTCGTTTTTTTTTTGCAGCATTTCTAAATGTAGAAACGAAAATTAACATTCTTATTAGCAATAATACCTGATAGATAGGTAACAGTTAATCCACTTAGCTCCAGTATTTTGCATTCGTTTTCCATTATTTCGTTAAAAACTGGTAGAATTTGCTCATTACAGCCACTCACTACCGATAAAAGACACGTCCCGTAGGTACAATTAGATAAAATGCATATTTATTATAACAAAATCGAACGAAAGGAATAGATAATAGACGTTTTAATGTAACCGCGGCAGTCTTGTCCCATAACCTAGAAAACCAAACCGGCGAACTATATTGTGGGAAAGTATCTTCACCCAACACAAATTTATTTATTTAATAACTATAAAATTAAAAAAAAGGCACTAAAAACTGAAGAAGAACACAAAATTACAACGTAAACACAGGAATTCAATTACCTATGACATGACAGCGATACCGACCTACCGACTGTTGCATGCTTGTAGAGTATGCAACCAACAAGCAAGTTAACATTGGCGGCGTTAAATAAAGATTTATTGGAATTTTTTTGAAGGGTGATTCCGTTAATTCTTATTTTCATACCTCCCATTCTCCCCTCTTAAAATATTTGTACTAAGTCATAGTTAACTCTGTATATAAAATGCCAAGGAAACGACTTATAGTAAGTAAATTTACATAACTTTGTTAATTTTTTATTTATCCGGCTTTACAAAAATATGTTACTTTCGTATCTGGCCTCCCTTACTATTTTCACAAGAAAATGTAAAAACAAAAATTCAATTTTTATATAACCAGTTTGACAGGAAGATTGGTTATCATAAGTTAGTGAACTGAGGACGGCTCTGTTAAAGTCGCAAATCCCCGGATACTATAATACTTATCTTATTTCCTTCAATTTGCTGTGCACTTCTACTATCTCATTCAACCACTGTCTTTCAAGAGCACATACCGCAAATTGCTGGCTAAGTCGACCACTCGAGATATTATCGAGTCGTCAGGATGCCAGTCTGGTTAAAAAGAAATAGAAATAATCGTTACCGAGAAGAAGAATGCCGGTGGAAAATAGAGACGACTTCTCATCGCGCTAGAATTCTGTTCGTACAATGCGCCGTTCTTAAAGTTTTAACATGCGGTTATTACAATGAAAGAAGAATAATAATTATTTATAGTACACGTGGGCTATAGGCAAAATTGTATCTACAACTATCTTGAATTGAGAAAAATCCAAAGTCAGATCCAGTTTGTAAGTTTTGATTTAAAATTAAGAAGCAAAGGCATTGTTATGGCAACCTGTCAAACTTCCTGTCAAACTTGTTATAAACAAAATTGAGTTTTCATTGTTACGTTTTCTTGTGAAAATAGTGGTGTTGATTGAAATAATGAGTGATTTAGAAACAGAAACAGTACCAGATAAATCAAGAACCAAGTACAAACAATTTTATGAAGGATTCAATGATTGGTGTGCATCTAAGAATATAAAATATGAAGCAAAAGAAAAAAGGTATTATTAGCATTTTTTAAAGAATTATCCAAGAAGTCTCGGCTTTGGACGTTCTATTCTATGCTCTGGTCTACAATGTGTATGCAGCAAAATGTGTTGACATTAGTAAATTCAATAAATTAATTGCTTTCTGAAAAAGTAATTAGTGCGATACAAATAAAAAAAGTCTGTTTTCGACGATCATCTACTTTAATTCTAGCCAACACAGGAGCAGACCTTCTAATTATAAAACGGCGTGTGTGACGGCTATATTGACACGTCTCTTGAAAACAAGAAAAATGTTGCTACAAAAGTTCTTGGAGGAGAGATTGCCGTCATTGAAGTTACTTTAAGCATTGTTAATACAAGTACATGTCATTATTCAACTGAAACAGTGTCAGCTCTTATAATAAAGTAGTAGTATAGTATATTCTCGGAAAATGAAAAATCGAGACGAAGACTTTTCCTCGTTTCTGTTATACCCCACTTACCAACCTGATAGTTTATAACGTTTTCCGCACAATCGCATTTATCAAATAAAATTTAGGTTTGAACAATTTTGTGTTTTGTTGTCAAAGCTGTGCTAATAATGGCTGATAAAGACGATTCAGAGGTAGATTCGGACATTGAAGAATCGTATCAAATAGGTTGTGGGTCATTAATTCCCACAAAATCAAAGGTGAGGTATGAAAAAGTCTATGATGCCTTCAGGAAATGGTTGAATGAGACGAAAGCGGATATATCTAAAAAAACTTGCTGGTTTATTTTGTTCAGAGAAATTTAAGATTGAAGTCTCCGGGAAGCTTATGGGCAGAGTACTCTATGCTTTAAAGTACGATCAACTTAAATAACGGTGTCGATATATCGCAATTTAAGAAGTTAGTAGCATTTCTAAAGAAGAAAAATATTGGACATCATGCGAAAATATCAAAGGTATTTACCAGAGAAGAGATGAACAAATTCCTGCTGGAAGCCTCCAATAAAACCTATATTGTGATGATAATGGGAGTCGCTGGGGGGGATCTTAGGCGTGATGAACTAATGAAGATGACGGTTGATGACATTACGGATGAAGGTTCAGTTGACATTGTTAAAATGCCTGATATCAAAACACATAATAGTCGAATTTTCACAGTCACTGACAAGGCTAATGAAAGAGTCCCATTTTTGACGATTATGCAAAAATATACAGGCTTAAGACCTAAGGAGACTCTCGTCGATTTTTCTACTCAATTCGTCAGGAAAAATGTGTAAATCAACTTGTGGGTATAAATACATTGTGACAAATACCACAAAAAATTGCCGAATATTTAAAACTGCAAGACCCAAAATCCTATACTGGACATGCTTTTAGAAGGACGTCGGCGACTTTGTTAGCAAATACTGGAGTTGATGTTATGGCACTCAAACGTCATGGGGGCTGGAGATTTTAGTGATAACATTAATGTATTATTTGACCAACACAAAATGTAATTTTTGGTCTTCTGGTGTCGATGAAGGATATGTTGCAGAGTCTTTAACAAAGAAAATAGAGTTTGCTGATAAGATTTTACATACCAACAGCGGCAGTGACAATAAATTTGACTCAATTCCAGTATTTGAAGACAGAACTACTGAAGTTTATTCTAATCCTAACATATCTAACTCAATAAGCAATACAGAAAATTCAATTACTGTAAAAGCAATAGATAAAAATGAGGGAAAAACTATTACGTTTAAGAATTGTACAAATTGTATCTTTAATGTTTACAATAAATGAGCCCAGCATTTGTTGGTGAAAAGAATTACTGATTTTTACTTGCCGCATTAATGCTGTTATGAACTTATGAACAACACTATTATTTTTTTGATTTCTATGGAAACAAGCCGCAGTGTTGTATATTCAACTTACAGAAAAAAGCAATTTATGCTTCTAGTGGACTAAGGTTATATACCTAGAAGTCGAGAAGTGTAAACCGATATCGGGTACGTGCAGGATGTAACCCTAAATTGTAAAATTCATATGCATTCCACAACAACAGCAGCATAACTCAACGTCACCGAACGTACCCAGAGACCTCGCTCTAACTTCGGCGTCGGCTTATAACGCCGCATGATATCAAGGGACCTTAAACGAACCATCGCTAATCCCGCGGAACGCCCGCAGATGAATATTCAGGCTGGATGGCTGCAATTTGACCGATTTAATTTGTACCTACGTAAACGCCGTCCTCGAATTGTTTTGCCAACAATAAGTAGAATAAAGTTAACCGACAAGAAATGTTGGGAACTAGTTCGGAGTTTGCTTAATCTCCTGGTTAATTATTCAGCGGGGTCCGCATTTGGTGGGATTTCTGCCGGCGCAGTCTGGAGTGAACCGTACAATTATCGAGTTCTGAAATTATAATCAATCACTTCGAGGTGCGCTTGGAAAAAAATGGGGTCGCGGGCGTTTCGCTTCCGTTATCATACGAATGAAAGTGTACGGATGTAAGATTTCCTAAATATTTTAAATGATCATTGTCACTTCAATACACCTTCTAAAAATGGGTGTGTTAGGTACTATCCACACATTGGTTATCCACATGAGAACCTCCTCAGTAGACATTTCCTTACTAGTCTTGAAACCAGACGAAAATATTTTTCCCAAATATTCCTTTTCAATATTTTACATAATAAGACCGACTGTCATCAAATATTGACAAACTTACATTTTTCTGTCCCTACTTTTAACTCGAGAGCAAATTCAACTTTTTATTTGCAGACGCCTCGAACGAATATACTGAAGTATTCTCCACTGCACATAATTTGTGACGGCTGTAATACTAGTTCTGTGGATGTTTTTAATTGCAGCCTAAATGAGTTGAGGACGTTTTATTTTTCTTGATGTACTTGTTGTAGACTGTATAGTTGTTGTTTTGTTTTCTTGTTTTATTTTTTTTTCTTGTATGTATTTCGATTATTGTATTTCTTTTAATGGTTCTTTTTGTACCTGGTCCATAATTGGGTAATTTTGTACCGGTTAACCAGTGGATTTTGAAATAAATTACTGGCATCCTTGGAAATAGTGTAGTAGAAAAAACCCAATTTAAAATAAGTTAGAGAGTAAAATGTCTGCGAAAATTCTAGCAACTAGCGCCCTCTATTGTGTACAAAAAAAAACTACCACGAATGTACCTGTGTCAAATTTTTATCAAATCTTACTCAAATCAAGTTGGTCATTAAATAAATTATATCTAAAATTTCATATCTTAAAATTATCCTGTAACTCAAAAATTAGTGCTTCTAGGACATGCGTCTTTTAAGCAAACCCCACTTTTTTCAATGTCCTTTTAGTGCTAGTAATATTGCCTTGTCTTTTTGAAACACCCTGTATAGACTTTTATCTTATTTTGAGGTCTACAAAATGCAGATACATTTATGGTACTACTTTTAGAATCACCTTGTATATATTTTCTCAGCTCTAAATTTGATATAGCAAATTTAAATTAGTAGCATTAGTAAAAAAAATGATTTAATGTCTTTTGATAACTATTAGGTACTCTGGAAATTGAAAAATTATGTAATTTAGAGATACTGTTGCTGCGCATATGTCCTAACATCTTATTTGCTTTATTAACAAGCCTTGTACTTCTTTAGTAATATCTTTTGTACTCTTAATTTGCTTATTTAAATATAGATATTGCCAATTCGAATTAATCCAAAATTAGTTTATTAATCTACATTAACTGATTTGGTGTTAACTATTATTCAGAATTATGCCATGAGCAATTGGGAAAAGATTGCGATTCATAAAGTAAAGCAACTTTATTATTTGAAGACATCAACTTGATTAGATATCTTTGGGGGCGCTCAAGGCGATATTAGACATTATTTATGTAAATATAGTTTTCTAAGTACACCAAAGCGTACCAAGTTTCATTAGAGTCAACATTACCATACCTTATTGAATATGTATATCGAACATCAATAATATCATATACTTAAGGCGTCTAATTTTATTTATTTCTTATTGCATATTTGATGAGTTTGTATATTCTATGAATAATTTAATATACAACACTAAATAGCTAACAACACAAACTAGATAGTATGAATATTGTTTCAACAAAACAGCACCATGTCGTATGGAATCATTAATTGATTTATGGTGGTGACTTAAGCCACCAAAGTGGAATGGCCTTAGATTTACTCTGATGAAGTTATCTGAAAGCAAAGCCAGAATATATAGGTACCTACATTATTTTCTTAATTAGGTGGCACTGATTTTTGGAATATGTGGAGGTTATCGTAGAGAAGATAAGATAGATGTTATGTAACATTAGATGATATTCAGGATTTAGATAAAATTTTGCTAGTAACTATAAAAATATCCAATACTACAAAAAAAAACCAAGAACATATTTTTAGGTCCTATATTAGCTTCAGCTGGCCCTTTATTTATATAATTTCATTTAAATAAGTACGTTTTAAGTTCGTTTTAGATATTTTTAAAGCGTATTTTTGGGGAAACACAAACTCTATACAATACTCCTGCATAATAGGCATCCAAATATACGCCTGCCTGTATTTATAGTTGCATAAATCTATGTAAACTTTTTATAAATCTTTTTTGCACAATGCGCATGTTTTGACTTTTGACATTTAGAGACGCCGACGCGTTCGTTCTAGGAATTATTTGTTTATCAAAGTTTTCGCCTTTGGCGTTTTGTTTAGTGATTAAAACAACAAAACTAATACAATAAATATCATCGGATTCATAATTTCAACTATTTTTTTTACCAATAAGGACATTACAATGACTGAGGAGCGGTTACACATTGTAAGTAAAACACATGTTAAAAATACTCGACTCCAAATTCCTAGTTATTTTTTTTGCATACAAACGCAGGTTTCATAGGTTTTTGTTAAATTAAAGATTATAAATGATTAAAAACTAATCTGTTCTTAATAATTTTAAAGAAGAAATTCAGAAGTGGTGAACGTGAAAAACCTAACCTTATTTATTTTTTTTTGTAGGACTGGGGCAATGACAAGTTGCACCGAACACAAAAGCAAGTGGAACGAAACCAATACGACTTGGAAGCATGGTCTATTTTGCTACGAGAAGCTCAAACGAAACACATATCTGAAGTACGAGCACTGTACGAACACTTAATTGGAATATTCCCCAGTGCTTCGAGATACTGGAGAATATATATTGAACATGAGGTAGGTATCCTCATTATGTTCGTATAACATCAGAGCAGAAGCATTGAATTAATTTATTACATTTCTCTTTCAGATGAAATCGAGAAACTTCGAGAAAGTAGAAAAGGTAGGATATGAAATAGGTTTAGTACATACGTTTTGTTTGGATTGGAGCAAAAACATTTATTTGATTGGGTTACGTCTAATAAAATTATACTATTTCGAAAACAACAATTATTTTTTTCCTTCTATATTGTTGTGTTTAGAAACCGGGAGGAATTTTTTTAAGGCCGATACCCAGCGATATAAGTTGAACTACAGAATGAAATATTTTAATCACGTCACGTATTCAGCTTTGAAATGACTCTTCCTGGTTTAAATTTACCCTATACTAACTAAAAAAAATTTGACGTTAAAAAGCATTTGTTAATGACTGGAAAATATTGTGTTTCTTTTATTTTTCCTTTCCCCTATGTAGCTATAGACTGAAAATAAAAAGAGTTTCTAGTAACATGTCTTTTTTATTAGCGGTAAATATTTTTTCAGTCATTAACCAATGTTTGTAATGATAATTTCAAATTTACACATTGTTTAAATGAACTTTATAAAGGAATGTTCCTTGTGTTATAGACAGTTTAAAGAAGAAAAAGTGTTTAAAAATTATATTTTTTACAAATGTAATCGAACAAAAATTTAAATATAATTTTGAAAAATGTGTCGTATAAAATGTAAAAATATAATTGGTAATTTGAATACTGAAGGACAAAGTAATATAAGGTATCTTAAACTAAGGGCACCATTAACGTCATTATTATCGAAGAAACAAGGAATTACGAGTTATAATAGTGTTTGTGTAGCTTAAAATGTATTAAAAAACGATAAATTTATACAACCAACTTCCTTTGTAATTTTAAAAAATTCTTTCAAATGCAGTCAAAAATACAGTGTTTATTAAAGAATAGGTTATACGCAAGGTTAGCTTTCTTGGATAAAAATAAGGTAATTTATATCAACTTACCTTAGTACCATCTTGCTTCCTTAAGAAGTTATAGGCTCGAGAAAGTAGTTTTTTTATTTATTTTTTTTTACGATTGTTTGTTGGGAAATCATATTCAAATTTTATACAAGAAGGAAAAAATTAAACAAAAAAAAAACTACTTTCACAGGCTATAACTTTCTTAATAAGGTAAGTTGATTTAGATCACGTTGTTTTCGTACAAGGAAGCTGGCTTTGGGATATGAACCATTTTTTAATAAACACCCTTTGTAATCTAATTGTATTTTCGATATAATAATGAAGTTAGCAATTGGGTTCATTTATGTTCAGTGCACCATTTTTGATGGTTTGGATGGATATCTTTCAAATTATTGAACATGGTTCAAAAGGATTTGTGCAAGAGTGTGCTAGTTTTGGAGAAACAATTACATGTATTAACAGAATTCTCATCGCACTGTTAATAATGAACGACAAATTTACATTATTACAGTAAAAACTACTGGATTTTATGGGGAAAAAATATACCTATATGAGTTAATGGTTCGAGATTCCAAAATGTTTTGCCCTATATCGTTGAGTGAGAAATTATAGATAGAGGCACAACCTTATGGCGAAATGCGTATCCACTTTTGGGCCCGAGATAGTAGTAGATAAGTATGAGCAGCTCTTTGGTTCTAAGATTCGTCAATTTATCGACGACTTATTGTTCACGGAGCTTTGCTTTGCTTGTTAAACTATTGAATCACACAGAACACTCAAAATTGACTGTCGTTAACAACAGTTCTCGACAGACGGACAAAAAACCCATACTGTAAAACACGGTGTAACATAACGGAACGTCAAACATGAAGGCCTATATTTCTTGTCCGATTTTAAAAACATTTTGCCCTATAGATATTTTCTATTAGGGCCTTTGTTTTCAAGGTACAGAGTGTTAAACTTGTAGATCGCATACACATTTTGCCATTAAGGTTGCACCTCTATCTATAATTTCTCACTCAACGCCTATATATATATTACAAAAGTGGTTTTTCAATTCACGCTGTAAGCCAGAAACGTAGAGTGCTATGGAAATTCTGTTAACATTCAATTGTTTCTGAAAAAAGTAGCACATATTGTGAAGACCGTTTTGAGCTAGCTTCAATAATTTGCGAAATACCCATGAAAACCATCAAATATGAGACATACAGTATGCCCATGGTTTGAGTGGACAAAAGAGAGAACAGTTTTTTTTTATTCTTTATTTTTGGAAAAAAGTAACGGTAAAAGTAATATTGGATAAATTAAAAATGGATGTTGAAAAATCCATTAAAGAAGATTAGCTATAATATGTGTCATTAAACAATTTTAAAACATTGACTGCCATCTCGGTCTATAGGACCGAGAATGTTTTTGTTTTTGACGCCAACTGGGTCTGTAAGACCGAGGATTTTATTTGCCACGGGCGCCGTCTCGGTCTATAAGACCGAGTTAGGTTTTCTCAATTGTGGAGCCACTAACGCGGTCTAATACAAGTTTGTTTGGTGATTGAAGACATGAGCAAATTAATGATTTTATTATCTCTTGATTTAAGACACAATTTTCAGCATTCATTATAAAAATTCCTTTTTCTACATTCATGCAAAAAACAAAACTTTATTAAACTAGTGGAAAAAGTAGTTCTTTATTGCACTAGTGCAATAAAATGTTTATTGAATTCATCTGTCATTCTACTACAACGTTTTGTCATCATGACAAACATAAACGTTCAAATTGACGTCATATCTTCCTAGACTTAGTGTCATCTAAATAAAACATTTTTTGGTGTACAAAAAGTGTTTATTGTACTCGATGTGTTGTTGACTTACTTTTTGTACTTGTTGCATAAATAACTATTTTTTTTTTTTTCAAAAAATAAAATATGTTTTCTATTGTTCACTCAAAGCATAGCCATACTGTATACATGATACTAATAAAATAAAATATCGAGAAGCATAAACTACTTACTACCACCACCACTCTTCACGATTTGCATCTATTAAAAGTGAAATTAACGTGCACACAATAATTGCTAAAATGAATTTGTGGTTTTTAAACATGCTTTTCTTTATTTAAAATGTTTATGGGGAACTTGGGGTGAGAGAATTGTTGCTTGTGTATGTAATATGCATTTTTTAACAGCTTTTTCAAAGATGTTTGATGAAGATTTTAAATATTGAGTTGTGGAAATTATATCTGACATACGTTAAAGAAACTAAAGCCTCGTTACCCACATACAAGTAAGTATACATAAATTTTTTTAGTTAAATGTTACGATAAACATATTTTTAACATTTAAATATTTTTGAATGTCCGTCTGACAATTCGTCGGCCCTTTTTGTAGTAGACCTTCCACGTTTTAGGGAAAAGATGGCCCAAGCGTACGATTTCGCTTTGGATCGCATAGGAATGGACATCCATTCCTATTCAATTTGGAACGATTATGTGAATTTTTTAAAAGGTGTGGAAGCTATAGGCTCATATGCCGAGAATCAAAAAATCTCAGCAGTCAGGAAAGTGTATCAGAGAGGTATAATAAATCCTATGACAGGAATGGAGACGTTTTGGAAGGATTACATCGCCTTTGAACAGGTTAGGAAAGATTCGGAAGTTATGTGATCAAATTTGTTTATTCGATACAAAATTTTAGGCGATTAATCCCATAATTGCCGAGAAGATGAGCATCGAGAGGAGTAGGGACTACATGAACGCAAGGAGGGTAGCTAAGGAACTTGAAGTACAGATAAGGGGTATAAATAGAAATGCCCCCAGTATACCTCCTAGCGGAACCCCGGAAGAGAGAAAACAAGTCAGTTAAATTTTTATTTAAGTTTTATCCATTATTTTTGCTGATGCCGAATTTTTATTCCAGGTCGAACTGTGGCAGAAATACATTGCATGGGAAAAAAGCAATCCCTTGAGGACCGAGGATACCGCCTTATTGACTAAAAGAGTTGTTTTTGCCCTCGAGCAATGTCTGTTATGTCTCGGACATCATCCGGATATATGGTACCAAGCAGCGCAGTTTTTAGAGTACAGTTGCAAAATTTTGGCGGAAAAAGGGGTAAATATTAATTACAATATACCACAACATTCATAATTTTCTTAGAAATGTATATTTTTGGAAAATTATGAAATACATTGACCCTATTTTTTAAAAAAAGCGATTTCCTTGACCTAAAAAAATGTATATTGCCCATTTTTGAAACATGCCTTACAGTTTTATCAGTCATCAATTATGTTTTTTCCAGAAACATACCCAAATTTTTTTCCTGTTAAAAAGCTCTCTTTCTAATAAACTTTTAAAGACATTTTTCTGTATTACTTCCCGTTTAAAAGTTATTAGCAATATCGTCCTAAAGAGTCAGAAGAAATATCAAAATCTAATCACATTAGCGGTGGAAGGATTCTTGGAAAATAATTGAATGTTCATTTTTTAAAGTGCATAAGTGTAATTAAAAATAAATAAAAATATTAAACTCCATAATTCTTTAATGCAGTTAAAACAAAAGGTGATCATAATAATAACTAAAGCGTTTGTGACTTTTTCTTTCAATGATTAATATCTCGCGAAGGTGTTGAATCTTATTTTTTGCAACCCCCAAAAAAAATCAAAGGGTGACTTTCTGGACCACTGAATAGGTCCATTAATTCCAATCTATTTTTCTGAGATAGTGTTGCTGCACAATACTGGCCTGTGGGGTGAAGCTCCGTCATACAGAAACCATAGGTTTCTCCTTAGCTGCAAAGGCACATCATCCAGAAGTGCAAGAAGTTCTTGTAGGAAATTTAGGTAACACACGCAGTTCAATGTATGTTCATAAAAATAAGGCCCCTTTAAATGCCTACCGATGATGCCGCACCATACATTTACTCCAAAATGGCCTTGGTTTTGTACTGGATTTACAATGTGGGGATTTTCAATGGACCAGTAGTGTTCGTTGTGCCTGTTTGACAAACCATTACTGACTAGACAAAACGACTTTCGTCCGTCCAATGATGAGCAGTTTCTACATTTACTACAATTTGAGCTATAAAATTAAGTCTGTTTTCAGTGTGATGCTCAGGCAAATACTCCAAATTGAGAATTTTGTAGTCATGACACCCATTCATCTTTAAAATTCGTTGAAATTCAATTCCCGACTAGCCTGACGTATAGAATTTTGTGGAATTTATTTGAAATACTGTAACAGTCTAGCTGTATTAACATTGTTTCTTACCCTTTGGTCAATTATTTGATTCTTCCAAACAGAAGATGCATCTGCATTTCGTCGTAAGGTCGCCTCCAATCTTGTAAAGGTTCTTGATACTTTACAGCTCTTGAATTTTTTTGTGACTCGCCGTAAATTAGCAACGTATCAACGTCCTCTGAATGAGAAAACATTTTGTAAGCACAAAAGTTATACATTTGACGTTTGGATTGAATAACGACAAGTATTTTGTGACATTTATGCACTTTAAACAACAAACATCAATTATTTTTCAATGACTACTTGTTCTTTCCACCGTTAACACGTTGAAGGACAGAGACATTGATCGGCGTCTTTTCCTAAAAGTATGATGTGCCGCCGATCTGCGTCTTCAACCTCATAATTGAAAATGACACGAGGCCGTCCTGTGTTTCAGTTTACTATACAATATAATGAAAGTTGAATCGGCACTGTGACAATGAGTTTGAACATCAATGGTGTAGTGTCATCAGGTGTCATTGCTGTCGTGTCTGTCGTCATTGATGTTATTTGATGTCATAATATTAGTCAACACTGCGCAGCGTTGAATGCATATCAGCGTTGTGCTAGTTTTGCGACTGTTCAATATTTGTGTTTGTGACAGAACGTCTATCAGCGTCAAAAAAAAAGTGATTCAAAACTACTAAAAATGTTTTATTATTTTTTTTTACTAAAAATAATAGTTACTCATACTTAAGAATTAATTATCTCTCAAAAAACTGTACTGCCTAAATTGGGATCTTATGAAAATTTCCGCTGTCCTTCAACGTGTTATGTGAAGAATATCATTGATGACATCAGTAGTCGTTTCTGTCAAATCCCAAAGATTGAAAATGGATCTTACCTCATCCTAACAGCAGGCCCATACTATGGAGTTTGAGACGTTCTGTACATAGATAGTACTAATTTTTAAAAATTTGTTTTCCAGGACGTTAATGCTTCGAAATTATTTAGCGAAGAAGCAGCGAATATGTTCGAACGAGCAACCAGCACGTTATTGAGTAAAAACATGCTCTTGTATTTTGCTTACGCTGACTATGAAGAAGGACGACTGAAATACGAGAAAGTACATCAAATTTACAATAAATATTTGGAAATTAAGGACATTGACCCGACATTGGTAACGAAATCTTGCCTTCAAACTATTGTTGGTTTTATAGGATTTGTTTGTGTTTTAGGCTTACATCCAGTACATGAAATTCGCTAGGAGAGCGGAAGGTATAAAATCGGCCAGAGCCGTTTTCAAGAAAGCCCGTGAAGATAACCGTTCCAAATACCATTTGTTCGTGTGCGCCGCCCTGATGGAATATTACTGTAGTAAGGACAAGAACATCGCTTTCAGAATTTTCGAACTCGGGTTAAAGAAATTCGGTGCCATACCCGAGTATATCACGTGTTATATAGACTATTTGTCCCATTTGAACGAAGATAACAACACGAGGGTTCTCTTTGAACGGGTTTTGTCCTCTGGTAGTTTGGAACCTGAGAAATCAGTGTAAGTTTTTAATGTAAACGTTTGTCATGAAGCACTTACATATTTTCGTATTTCAGAGACATTTGGAACAGATTTTTGGAATTTGAATGCAACATTGGAGACTTACAGTCCATCGTGAAAGTGGAGAAGCGAAGGTCTGAAGTTTTATCGAAAATTAAAGAATTCGAAGGGAAGGAAACGGCGCAACTTGTCGATAGATACAGATTTCTAGACTTGTTTCCGTGTAGTCCGCAAGAGTTAAAAAGTATCGGGTAAGTATTTCGTTAAAGTGAAAAAATATACAGGGTGTCGTGATATAGGTTTACATGCCATTAACGTAGTCGGTAAAAATCAATTGACATTTAATCATGAGTATTTAACAGATTAGCCTTATAGGAAATGCTCAACCGCAGTAATCAAGTGCCAATATCGGATTGATTGTAATCGACACAGCTAAAACGTTGACAGTTCAAATTTGCGTTTAATACGTCAAGGGGTCAATTGAAATTAGTCATACAGTCAATTTTCAAAATTTTTGCACATTGCACAAGTTCCGAGGTAACTTACTTGAAATTACTTCACAACATACTTTAAAATAGTTCCGTTTCTTTGACTTTTCCTGAAATAGTCTTAAACCCACATTTTTTAGATACACGGAAGTGATAAATATAACTGGAGCTGGGAAGAACCACATCCTGCAGTCCATAATAGAGAGCGATAACGAGTTACCTTTGCCTCTTCCCGATTATTCGCAGATGATACCGTATAAACCAAAATCAAACGCATTACCAGGGGAACATCCCGTTCCAGGTATATTAAAGAAAAGAATGAAACAATAACAGGAATGAAAATATAAATCTATTTTTTTTTCACAGGCGGAACGTTTCCTCAACCACCTGCTGCCGCTCACCTCTGCACCCTTCTTCCACCACCCCACTGCTTCCGAGGACCATTCGTACACATCGACATACTTATGGATATTTTCTGCAGGATACACCTACCCGAAAATTGTGAGTGCCATCGTATAATGTTAATAACACTACTTTGTTATTCTTTTTTTTATAAATAATTGTTTAATTACTTTTTTGTGCTTTTATTCCGATTTTTTATATAATTGTTTTTTTTCGTACTTGTTATTTTTTAATGTTTCATTATTTTTTTGTCCTTTTATTTCTATTTTTGAGTATAACTATTTTTTTTTTTTGGTGTCAGTTCCTCCACCTTCAGAAAACGGGGGTGACGTCCGCCTTTTCGACCTCGCCAAATCGGTGCACTGGATAGTAGAGGAAGGGGGAGGCATAGGGTTAAAGAGGAGGAAAAGGATTGGTTTGGGACTGGACGGGTCAGACGACGAAGACATGCCTCTTCCGCCTAGCAATGACATCTACCGACAAAGGCAGCAGAAGAGAGTTAAATAGTATTTTTATTGTATTATTTCCCTTATTCATATTTTGTAGCATCGTATTTCCATAAATATCATATTTGTACTTTAATCAGAATATATTATATTAGAATTAATTTGTTTTTTTTTTATCTCGTTCAGTGTGTTCATAACAGTAATTAGTGCTTTTTTGGAGACATCGATTCTTGTCTTTCTTATGGTTGTTATACAATACAGGATGTTTAAAAAAAAACTACAAACTCTGGGACATAGCAGACTCTTCCTCTTTGTTGGCTTAATACGTTTGTGTATTTAGTCAACCTCCCACTTTTTTGTACCTTCTCCCAAGGATAACATCGTCTTATGCCTGATTTCTTATTGAGAATATCGTTTCACTTTAAGTATGCCCTAAGATAGGAAGTCTTGCCTAAAACTGTACCGTTTAGCCATCAGAGCATTGTACAAGGTAGGTATACCTTTGAACTGGATTTTTTCATTTTTAAGAAATAGAAATCAATATGTAGGTCTAATATACTCAACAGGGTAGTGTATCTAGTGTCAGTTCTGGATATTAAATAGTTGAAATGGGCATACCGCAAGGATCTGCGCTGGGACCTATATTGTTTTTGTTAGACATTAATGACCTGGATGCTTTGGTAACAGAGGTTCTAATTGTTATATATGCTGATTAATCATACTTATATATCTGACGAATAAGATTACAGGTTAAATCTACATTAAGCAAAATTAATAACTGGTATTACACATAGTAAGAATGTAAACATTAACAAAAGTCACTTAATTCTTTTTCATAATAGACAAAAAACTAGTAACTAGGATGTAAAAATAAGTAATAATAGAATATTACAAACTGAAAATATAAAATTTCTTGGAATTGTTTTTGATTATAATCAGCTAATAAAAGAAATAAATTCTATAATATATTTAATAAGCAATTTAGCACATTTATTTGCTAGATAACAACTGATAAATTTCTATCATTCTCAAGTGAAGTTTACGGATTAAGATATGGGATCTGTTTTTGGGGTGGTTCTACTTCATTTATTGATTTTTTTATAGGACAAAAATATGTTTCAAGGTGCATGGTAGGTGTATGTGTGTGTGTGTGAAATTTTATCTTTGGTAGGCATTTTTAGTCGAAATGGCTGTATATATTTATAATAATTTTTTTCTTAAAAATTATCATTATCACAATATAAATACCTAACAGGTGTTCATAGTCCGTTTGTTAAATATAAGATAGACACGAGATAGCTACAAACTCACCAATTCATCTAATATAAAAAAAAAAAAATGAATACCCTATATTTCGAAAATGAAGCAATATAATTAAATTTACTTTATTGTACGCCAAAGTTGCATATACTTTCTGCTTTTAGAAGTTCCAAAGAAAATCTAGTGGATTCAGGTCTGGTAATCTAGGAGGTCAAGCAATTCAACCATTCTCTACAGATCGTATTTAACCAACTTGACGTCAAAAGATGACTTGAAAAATTTTAAAGATATGAAGTAAATGAAAACTACGATTTTTTCAAATCTTCAAAGTATTTGAGATTACAGAAAAAGACTAAAATTTCTCTAATAAATCAAATTTATATTTTAGTTTAAAATAAATTATATAAACATTGGAAATTCATAGAAAATATTTCATTCTTTTCTGCCTACCTATGGAAAAAGACCAGCTGTATATCTGAAAGTTCAATATACTTTAATACATTAACATTTTTACAATCCCGCTTCTCTCGCAGCTTTCCTTTCAAAATATCTCTTCACAGCCTCATCAAACTTCTCCCCGACAGTCCGTTTCTTCCAAATATCAATTTTTGGCTTCTTTGGTTTTACCTCCACTACTTCCTCTTTCGTTGTCTCTTTCTTATCGTCTTCTTTAGGTTCAACTTTAACGCCATCTGTTACTAGAGGCTCTTCTTTTCCATTCTCTTTTTCTTCATTAACTTCCTTTGAACTGTCACTTTCCTTTGGCTTTTCTTCTTTCTTTTCATCTTCACTATCTGAAGAATCTATGCTGAAGTCTGAGTCAGCGTCCAGATTTGACGGCAAATGTTCTTTCTTCACTTCCGTTTCTTCATCGCTTTTTTCTTCATCTGATTCCTTTCGTGTTCTGTATTTACGTTTGGTGGCGGACTTCTTGGGTTTTATTTTACTTTCGGAATCAGAGTGACTTCCTGATGGTTGTCTTTTAAGACTTCTTTCTTCCTTATCACTATCACTACCACTTTTGGGTTCATCTTTAATCTCCTTTTTTACTTCAGTTTCCTTTAGTCTGTCTTCGTAATTTACTTTCTGGTCATATAAATGCCTATAAAAACCATCCAGATTTCCTTGCTTTCGAACATCTCCTATATTTTCGAGGTATTCCTCTCGTTTTTCTAGTTCTTCTTGCTCACGCATTTCCTCCAACTTTTTCTTATACGCTGACGTGACGAACGATTCTTTATCCTTGAATTGCTCACCTAAAAATAAAATTATGAATGATACATCACAATTTAAAAAATAAAACACCAACCTTCTTCTTCTCTTTCCTTTTGAACTTGTCTTTCTATCCTCCGTTCATTTTCCCTTTTTCTTTTCTCGGCTGCTACCAAGAGACGATTAATGTACTTTGGTTTCTTATCCAGATCTGTTCGAGATAATTTTGACTCTTTCCTTTTCTGATCCATTTCATCATAAATCTCATCATATTGGTAAACGGTGGGATCTTCTTCGATCGCTTTGTTCTGATTCAATTTGTCTTGTTTCTTCACCGTCTTAGCGACCCCTGTAGGCTTCAGCTCTGGTGTGTCAGAATCTGAATCATCATTGAAGATTGAAGGTTTGTTTGATGTAACTGGAGCTATTTGGTGGCCCTTGTTCTTGTTTGGCAAAATCAAACCATATCTGGATAATAGATACATATGTAGTTCTTCCTTCTTATAGGAATTTTAAAGGGCTTACTTACTGTTTCGACATCATATATGATTAAGGAGTAATTTCCTATTAGCAGCTGCAATAACAAATACAACGTTTCATAAATACAAAATTAAAATTTGTGGCACAGATTAAACAAGTGTTTGTGGTTATAGGTGTTAGGTTAGGTTTGGTTACCACTGAATATTTAAAAAATTATTTCAAAAGCAGTGGGATATTAGTTATTCTGAATTCACATATTAGTAGACTTACTTTAATAGCCAAGTAAAACTGAAATTGGATTTTTAGGATTTATGATTTTAGTCTTTTATAAATAAAATTAAATTTAAAGTTGGCTGTACTTGGCAGTGATGTTAACCTTTTAAAATTTGTCTCCCTACGCCGAAGTATGAAATTTCCCTACTCTACTATAAGTTTCCCTACGCTGCCTGCCCAAGCCACAGACCAAGTCCAAGTTAGAAATGTTAAAATTCTGTATAAAAGATAAAGCGCTGTTGGCATATTATTGTTTACAAACGACTATGAGAAATGATCCATAAAATCTTATTTTCTTTTAAATGGTAAAATAGTAAGTATTTGCGAAACTTATTATTTTGTTAAAATTCTTTTTCCCCTACAAAATAAGAATATTTTCCCTACCAACCGATTTATTGACAAATTTTTCCTACAAGTAGGGAATTTCTCTACGTGTTAACAACACTGGAACTTGGCAGCAGGCAGACTGTACGGTAGTTCATAAACAAGAGAACCAAAGAGAACTAATAGTTTCTTTGTCTGTGCGGTAGTTCATTCTACACAAAAAAATGATAGAAAACATTCATATAATTCTATCTACGTTAAGCTCATCAGTTATCAGATGGCGCATAAGTAGCTCTTACATTCGGTATCTTCCCTAGAATAGGTATGGTTTAAATGAATGTTACTAGAGGGCAGCATGTGGATAACTTTAAAAAATATATTACTAAAAAAACAATATCATTTTATAGAAAACTATCAATAAAAATTAAAATATTACTAGAAGGTAAGATGTGAGATTTTATATATTTGAGATAAGAACCAGGACAACCAACTAACAAATCATATGTTTTTAAAAGTAATGCCCCTAACTCTCTCAATAGTAAAATTTTTTTGTCACAAATGGCTTTTGTCCGGCTACAATGTGTGAAAAATTAAAACTTATGATTTGTTGACGTAATTGCTCAGATTCAGTGTGCACCTTGTCTTGAGATGTCTGCAAACAAAAAAAATTAAAAAAGTATGGCCCAACAAAAAAAGTTTCCACCCGTAGATTCAAAGAAAACTGATGTTGAAATTGAGATTCCATTATAGCAATAGGGTTTTCATCAAACCAAACGTGTTTATTGTGGAGTGTGAGTATTGTGTAGTTCATTATAGGCATCTCTGCAAAAATTAGCTTGTTTTTTGCAAAATCCAGTGGAAAAATTATAGGCGAGCAGATTAGTGTTACGGCAGTAAGGCTTGAACCCTTTGAAAATGCTACGGGTAGAACGGAAAAAAACTTACTTATGATTCACATTAAGATTTGCAGTATTTGGGTCTTCTTCAATTTCGTGTACAATAGCTTCTTCCAACTCAGGCGTTCTAACGCTCAAATGTCTTGCAGGAATTGGACCTTTATGAAATGATCCTGACTCCGAAAGACGTTGAAAAAGATTTTTGAATTATCTTGGATTTAGAGTTGGATTCTTGGATTTTGAAATCTTTCCATATAAATTCGCCTAGCCTTCGCTCAGCACCATTTTCATCTGCAAGGCCATAAATGCAAACCATATTTGCCATTTCAGTATTTAAATGTGCATAAGCCATTATTAAAGCTTATTATTTAAAAAATAAGCTAAATTTGACAATACACAATATTGAATAAGATGGTGGCTAATTATTATTGTTTTGCATGACCTCCTCAAGATATGTTTAAGTAACGTATAAAAATTCAATTAATCAAATACATCCAATTTGTTGTTAATCTGTTTGGAAAATAAAAAAGTGTAAAAAACAAAAAGTGAAGATAAGACAATGGCGCATATGATGACCTATTTTATTTGTAATATTAAACAAGGTGATATTTTTTTGGCAAATAATAATCGATGATACCCACACCTCCGCTACTGGTAAGTTTCTAAAGCTGGTCACTTTGGATAACAACAAGCTTTGGTTAAATTATCTCAACCGGTTTAGAAATTAAAAACTAAAAAATGATTTTTAAAATGTTTTAAATAATAACAAAAAACTCTTATGAATACGCCCCTGAATTTTTGACCTCTACTTAAGAAACACCCTGTACCAAACGCCAAAGCAACCAGTACTATTATTTTGTGGGTTTTGAGCATTCGATTGCGTAGCTAATCAAATCTTTACAATAATTTTTTTAAACACAAAATCGTATTTTTTATTTCTCTTAATAGTTCTAGCCACCGGGTATTGATTTTTTTAACATTTCGGTATCAGGGCGAACTCCAGAAGTATATACACTGCTCCTGCCGGTACATTAATCAAATTCACTGACTAAATGAAATACTTGTTTAATGTCGTAGAAAAGAATTTATTAACGGCAGGGTAAAACCGAGAGGTCGAGTCGAATATACGGAGCGTACGAAAATGGAAAATCTGCGTCTGATTGTAGTAATTTATTTTTATAATATATAATATAAAATATATTTCACCCAAGCTTCTTTCTCCTGAAATTAGCCATGTGGATAAGATGTATGATACTTATATTGTTTATTATATGAAACTTATTTTAATACATTTGTGTAAGTAAGACCTAAGCTTTATACAGTAGCGACGGCTCCTGACTGTTTAAACAAGTGAGGCAAGCATACTGTTGTTGTTGCTGATACTGTTTCAAATACGAACTACAGAATTAAAAATTTTTGGAAACTTTTTTCTTAATCACTATTTATAGGTAAATCAGAAAATAGGTACAAGATTATTTGAAATTATTACTCTACATTATTAGGATAATAAATTTATATTGTCTGAACCTATTTATTTGTGACATAATTTAGTTTTTCTTTAGTTTGATTGGGTTTTTGCCACACTTCTGAAAAAAATAAAGATTAATTAAATAAACCCTTGCGCCAAACGGATCAGTCAAGGGTTATTTTTTAAACTAAGTTTGCCTAACCAAAAAATCTCACACTGAAAAAAGCAGATAAGTAAAAAATAACAAAAATCACATCACTATCGCGCACTTCCGTATTTTTGACGTTTCGAAAATTGTTTTCGTTCTCAAAATAGCAAATGTATTAAAAATATGTCAAGTTTGACAGTTTAAAATTTATTTATCTGTTTCCATTGAGATGTTAAATGGTTTTTTTTATTGTTACTTACTCCCCTTCTTGATACAACTGTAGCCAATAACAGTTTGACACACACTTATCTCCGTTCAACAAAATAATCGCGGTCTCTTTTAATTTTCTTTTTGTTACGTTATCTTCCTTCTCTAAAATTTTTATCGAACTCCATTGAATGTTAGAGTTGAGGAACATAAAAATTATATAAGAAGACGGGAATTTGAAAAATCAAAAATTTGCGAACACTCTTGGGAAAACTGTTATTTGATTCAATGGGGTTCGCAAAAATTTTAGAGGAGGAGGATAATGCAACAAAAAGAAAATTAAAAGAGAACGCGATTATTTTGTTCCGTCAGTCGAGCAACTTGATTATTGAAAAATTGTGATACTTTTCAAGAACATTAACGTCCTCTGTATTGGAAATCAGTAATTATGCCTTTGGTTTTGAGCCAGGGAATGACACTCTTAATTTATGACAGGCATACATATTGACCTATACAGGATAATTCTAAAAAAAATGAAAATAGATGCGAAATGGCGACAATATAACTCTTGGACAAAATTAAAGCTCCACTATAAATTGGCAACATAGTCCATGCTGCTGTATTTCTGAACTGATGGTCTGACTTGAATGATTTTTTTTAATTGTACGTGGATTTCTTGGGAATTTGACTGTTCTCATTATTTTTTTTATAAAAAGTTGATTTCGGTTTTATACAGGGTGTAACAACGAAGTGAGCCAAAACCGATGTATCTTCACTAATAACAGAGATAATGAAGTGAATAAAAAAAGAAAATGCTCAGGAAAGACGGTGCTGCAGTTTGATTTCATCTCCGGTACGTTCTGGTTGGTAGTATACTCCACAGAGTTTTCAAATCAGTTCAGAAATACAGCAGCATGGAATTTGTTGCCAATTTATAGTGGTGTCCAGGACAAATTTTTTGTAAAACCCTTGTAGTTTCCAAGAAAAAAATTATTGAAGTTGTAGTTTCACCATACCATATATGTACCATTCTTTACATCGATGGCCTACTGCATTCTCTAGCCAGGCGATTTCAAATATTGAAATTCGATTATTTATACCTAGTATTAATGTTTTTGTAATGCAAGTATTTACATTGGTTTTTGAGGTGTTAAAAATGGCTTACGTGTATGGCAATTCGGAGTTGATGGATATCGTTTTAATTTATGGTAAAGTGAAAATGCCTTTACAGAATGATTTCCCGGTAAACACGTGCCAATTGCAGCTACTTTTACCGCGGTGTGCAATGAGTCCAAGTGCAGTGGAACATGGATGTGGCACAGGAAATTTGCAAACGAATCGTGGAAGCGATGGAGGTCAAGGGCATCTACGGCGTATTGCAGCAATCTAATTTATCCTACACAAAGCTCAATTATATCTGTACCATACGTACAGCGTGTCGAAGCATTAATATCAAGGGATTGGACGAGGCAGACTGGACCATGACCGCCACGATGTCCTGACTTTGGGACCTCTTTTTATGGGAATATTTAAAAAATGAAGTGTAGTCGTATATTTTATTGTAACATCAGGTATGTCAAACTATTTTATTAATTAAAACCAAAAATTAATTCTATTAATAATTATCAATAGCGGCAGAAGATGTTGAATTTGTTGTATAAAATAAGTGTTATAAAATGTTATTTATTTCTTTCCTTGGGAATTCCTTTCAATTTTTTGTTTAGTGGTGGATTGCAAGCTTTGCCTTGTCAGTTTTTAGGGTAGACCAATTTCCAGTGCCGTGCAGAAATGTATTTTGTATCATTTTCGAACTGCCCTTTGAGATTTTTTCTACAAAATTGTATTTGTAAGTCTCCTAAACATTTAAAAAAAATCTGAATCACCCTGTATACGTCCAAAGTGTTTCGATTTTGTCAGTTATGGGTGATTTATCTCAGAAAAAGAATTACGCGTATCCTCCCTCCCTTGAAAACTTAAATTTGTTCCTGGACAAAATTGAAACGACCTAATATTCACGATACGACTTCGGCGTCCTATGTCGGCGAAGATCAAAGGGGGCTTGGCGCATCGGCATTATCGTGGTGGCTTGCGGTACGAACCAAACGACAATCTATCCGTCCGGTAGCGCGGAGCCAAGTTTGCGGTCGTCGCGAGATTACCAGTTGCACCCGGGCAAGATACCATAAACCAAAACCTACGATTACGTCAAAGGACATGCAATCAGTATAATAGTATCCGAGAGGAAAATAATGCTAGTTGAACATTATCGTAATGATACCTATTTGGCTTGAGACAGAGGCTATGCGCGTTGTACTACAGAAATGGAAATAGTGGAGATGAATGATGTTTTTTTTTTCAGTTCAGGACTGACTGATATTGGCAGAGCGACGCGAGCGGATTATATGAATCCAAAATTCAGTGACAATTTAATTTATATATAAAAAAAGCCCACATGCCACAGTGTAATTGTCACTTTGACAGCGGCAAAAGTTACCTGCATCTTTTACAACGACAAATGCATTAGCTGCTTTTTCACTTATTCATGTTTTAATCAATTATCGCGGTGTCTGTTGCCAAAATAAATAGTTCGACATTTTTGTCAACAACTTATTGAATTATTAAACAATAACAATGAGTCGATTCGGTGAGTCTACGAACAACGAAATTAATCAAACTGTGTACTTTTTGCGATGCGAAGGATATAAATTTGAGCCAGATACTTTCATCGAGAAATTGAATGTAATAATGCGAGATTGGGCTTTTAACATGCGAAAATGTGACGAAAAAGACTAGAAAGAAGCGGTAGTTAAAGCAATTTGGAACACCATTATAAAGAATTCAATATTGTATTTAACTCTTTCACCAACGTACAGTTTAATTCATCACGAGCTGCTACACATAAAATCTTACAAACACAACCCGAAAAGAGAAAATCCAGTGCATCAGCGTTTAATAAATGTGAAATATTTGCAATAACCAGATTATATGACTAAAATGAACCGGAAGGACTTCAAAAGAAATTATATCAGATTTGGCAGTAGCTTGGCGTGGAGGAGAACCAACTTACTGCAAGACCATTTATTTCGTATCTGAAATTGAAAATAATGGAAAATAAACTAGACGTATCGAGTATAATCCTCTGTTTTCGAAAACAAGATAAGGTGGTAACAATAAATTATGTGACAGCAAATGGATTACGCCTAATATTTTAGAGGAAGATATTTGCTCAGTACACTTATTTAAATAGTTGATGGAAACACGAGGCACTTCTGTAACATTGGAGAGAGTATTTCTTACACAAAATCCTTTTTGGAAGAACAAAAATTCTAAAGGTTGGTATAAAAATGTGTCGATTGGAATTAATTATTTTTTTCCTGTTAAAACCCTCTCTTTTTTCTAATAAACTTTTATTACCACATAAAAATCACATTAGCTGTGGAAGGATCAAGTAGTCATTGGAAAATAATTTAATGTTCATTGTTTAAAGTACATAAATGTCATACTTGTCATTACTCAATACGAATGTCAGACGTATAACTTACAAAATGTTTTCTAATTCAGAAAAAGTTGATATGTTGGTAATTTATGGCCAGAAAAATGGATGAGGATTAATGGACCTATTCAATGGCCCTGAAAAACACCAGATCTAACCCCCCTTTGTTATGGGGGGAATTTTAAAAAATAAGGTTTACAAAACACCTCCGCGAGATATTAATCATTTGAAAGAAAGAATCACAAACGCTTGTAATGAGTCAAACGGCGAAATGTTAATGAAACAGCCCACAAAGAAATCAAACGAAGATTGGATATGTCTTGAATGAAAATGAAATAAGAGGAGATCATATGGAAAATAAATTGTAATATGCATGTAGTATGAAGCCCTTTGCCTCATTTTTAAGTTTAGTTATTGTTATCATCACCTTTTGTTTTAACTCTATTAAAGAATTATTCTTAATGACATTTATGCACTTTAGAGATTTTCAGTTGGTAATTTGGATATGTTTCTGGAAACAATATAATTGATGACGTCCTTACTATCGGAGTAAAAAGACCAGATCCCTGGGTTTGAAAGCCGATATTGCCAAAACGTAGGAGCGAAAAAAATTGAAATTTGGACCATAGGTAGCCTCAATATTATTGTTATGCACAATCAAATCGGAATTTGTTTTTGAATATTCGTTTTTTAGTTATTAGAAATAATGTACCAAAAAACACGATTTTCGGGCGGCGAAACGTAATCCTGTCACTTCAACTCGTCATAACTTTTTTATTTATAAGCTTTAAAATGTACAATTTTAACTGGTAGTACATTAAACTATGCTGTTTCGAACTGTGTAAGTCTCTCTTCTTAGAATTCCTTTTTTTATCTTGCGTAAAACAGAAGTTGGTGGTATCTTCGTAAATACAGCATGTTTTTTTAAAATACAAAAACAGTCATAGAACATAGAAAAACCTTAACAAAGAAATGTAACAGTTTTGTGAATTAATGCACCTGTAAACAGTGTATGGGTAAATATCGTTCTCAATTATTTCTTACGAGTTCCGTTCAAGCGGGGTAAAGTGCGGCGTACCGGGGTTCGCGCTGTGACCAGTGTCGGGAGCATTTTTATTCCAGCTTTGTTAAGATCTGATTGATACATACTTCTGTATAGCATAAATATTGAAATTGTTATTTTCTTAGCTTTCTTGACAATAATAATAATAATAATATTCTTTTGGAACTCTGCCTATTTGAGATTTTATTAACTATAACATATACAGTTTCATTTTATTATTTAATTATATCTCATATACATTGTCAAAGTTGATCATAATATAAGATTGTTTCGCATTAGCTTGAATATAAAAACGGTATATTTTACATGCATATGTCTAAGTCGTCGGCATCATCATCAGGTATTTCCTCGCGCTTCGGCGTTCAAATTTATCACTACTACTACTGCTCTACATCAGTATCCACTAAATGTTCTTTTTGCCTGTATTTCTGTTCCACTTTTTTGGCATGTTCAACCCAGTTAGGCCAAACAGAATTTGGTATATTTTCCATGACCGATTGGCAGAGGTTCAAAACATATTTTATTTTAAATGTAGAATTTCGTTTAGAAACGTTATTTTTAACATAAACTCATATTAGTTCAATAGGGTTTAATTCACAATGAGCCACGGGAAGCCATAACATTTTCACCATGTCTTGTGGCAAATCCTTTGTAACTCACTGAAAAATAACAATAACAATTTATATTTTATAGATAAATATGTATGAAATAAGTAAGTATTTTCTAACATCTTATCAAAGCTGAACTAATAAAGTACCCGACACTGGTCACGGCGCGATAGACGGCCGAGTGCAACCCCGCAAAGTCCCACTTTACCCCGCTTGAACGGAACGCGTAAGAAATAATTAAGAATTATATTATTTACTCATACACTGTTTACAAGTGCATTAATTCACAAAACTATTATATTTTTTTATTAAGGTTTTTATATGTTCTATGACTGTTTTTGTATTTTAAAAAAAGACGCTGTATTTACGAAGATACCATCAACTTCTGTATTACGCAAGGTAAAAAAAATAAGGAAAAGAAGAGAGACTTACACAGTTCGAAACAACACAGTTTAATGTACTACCAGTTAAAATTGCACATTTTAAACCCTATAAATAAAAAAGTTATGACGAGTTGAAGTGACAGGAATACGTTTCGCCGCCCGAAAATCGTGTTTTTTGGTACATTATTTCTAATAACTAAAAAACGAATATTCAAAACCAAATTCCGATTCGATTGTGCATAACAATAATAGTGAGGCTACCTATGGTCCAAATTTCAATTTTTTTCGCTCCTACGTTTTGGCAATATCGGCTTTCAAACCCAGGGGTCTGGACTTTTTACTCCGATAGTAGTCGGTTCTGTCAAATCACAAAGATAATACTTTCTTATACATTACTACCCTGTATTGTTATTTGTATTTACACTTGAAAAGAAGCGACTGTTAAATATTTTACGCTAACCTTTCGAACTAGATTATCACAGAAACTGGACGCGACCCTATACATCTCGGCCCCCGCCTTTGCAGGAGTCAAATATGTTAGAAATCCAAATCCTATCGCATTTCCATTTTATACGTAGGGCGAAGTGCACCAGTGCACTGTCTCGCGACGTATCTAAATGTAACAATATAAATCAAATCGGCATTAAAATGATATCACCAGCGGCAATCGCGCGTTAACACAGATGGTATCTAAGGCGAGGAGGGCGCAGGGCCGCCCTGGGGTTGGGGTTGGGGCCCTGCCGAGGGCTGATATGCCGCGCACACACGAGGAGATCAGAGGCTCCTCTGGGAGTGCAGATAAGCGATAGAGCCCGAGGAGGATGCATTGTGTTCGCGCATGTATGGCACAATTGAGATTACATATAAATGTGTATAGTATACTTTTTAGGGATACAGTCGGTGTGTGTGTATTCCAGATATGGTTCACCCATCCCGCATACAGAGTGTAGGATACACGTGGCGACAGAAGATGAAAATAACAAATTTTCCTACATATTTTTAGGTATTAATAATATTGTGTGAAACTAACTACTCAGTGGACAAAAGCCCCAACCTGCGTTGAATTACACCCACAATATCTACCCATATATTCCTTATTATTCATTTTTTACTGTATTAGAAAGGTATTTTAAGCTAATATAAATCGAATATCCTACAATTCCTATCAATGAAGTCATATGTATGTTCTCTAATACCAAACGTCTAGGTATGCTAATGAACAATTCCACAGACAAAGCTCTAATCAATAATTATCTAAAGAAATTAATCTAATTTACTAACCTGCTTTAATGAAACACTCTACCCAACTAACATTTAAGCCTAATAGACTACTACACAAGAAAAATAATTCTAAATTGATCAAGATTTACCATAAAAATAGTCTTCAATGTTACAAAATCTTATAATACCAAAATTTTAGTCAAAAATTTGTTAATTAAGAGTAATATAATGACTTCTAAGTAAAATTAAATATATGTCAATTTATACAATTCGAAATTACATATTGTTTACCTATTCTATGTTTTCAAATGCTAACATTCCAATAACATGTAAGACGAAGTTATAATTTACTTAATTTCGCCTTGAAATCTGTCTTCAATATCCAAGGATTTTTTAAATTATTACAATAGATAAATATTTACATATTTATTATGAAGTTGTAAAACTTATTTTGTCTTCAACTAGTAGTTAAAAATAAGGTAATAACTAGTTATTTTGCGCTAATAAATCCTTCAATTGGTTCAGATCCATTTTTATTACAATATCAACTTATTTTCTACTTTGTTGATAATTTCTAAAGAATATTTAACCATTTCAATTAACCTAATGGAAATATGGTTCTATATTATGGTACAAATTTACGTGTTAATAATACTTCGACGTAAGGATTTTTAGGAAACAAGCTTCTTGTTATATGTATTCCGACAGATCTTCATGTAATAGCGCGTAGAAATTGTTTTGTGTTTGGGCGATCTGCAGTGAAAACCAAGCCCTACACAATATTACAGAGTTGCAAAAAACGAATTTAAGCCAACACTGCATATTATGGAAATCAATCTAATGATAATATATCGATAAACACTTCATATATAAGTACTCTTATGACTGTTATCTTGTCAGATGAATACAGTAGGGCACGTGAATTGAAATTCGAATTGAATTCCGTTCGAAAATATTAATTTTGTTTTTGTTATTATGCATACATAATATTATTGGCTTTAATTTGAATTTTCAATCACAAATAAATCCAAGAGTAGAATTTTATATGTAGGTACCTAGTAATAATTTAATTGGTAATAAATTACCATAAAATATCTTCATTTGGAGGAAATCTCAACCACAAAGTTAATATTTTTCTGTGACATTGGCATAGGCAATCTGTCCTATAGGTTAAGACTTACAGACAAATTGACTTCAAAGTTGATTTTATTTGAGCGGCCATGTTGCAGCAAACACTAAATGTTTTGTTCATTATTTCTAATTGATTACTCATTAAAATTATGTTAATACAGATAATATTAGTTAATACATTTAAAAAAAAGATTATTAAACACATTTTATCACGAAGGACATTCAGTTTTTATTTTAGGTTATTCTTCAGTATAGTAATATTATTAAAAAGCAATATTAAAAATATATATTTATAAGGCGCGTTATTTTTATGAAAGTTTGGTCATGACATTATACGAAAAAATTTCCTGGGTTGTACAATTTGATGAATGGAAACCGAAAATATAGACTTTATTATATTAAAATCTAAATATCTATAAATATACTAACTCCTACTCTACTTGTAGCTTAGTAGCCTGACTTATAGTATTTCTTTTTCTTCCTATCCCTCTTCGCTTTTAGAATGTATAAAATCAAACATATGTTGTTGTCTCTCTCTGGCATAAGTGTGTCATATAAATGGCATAATTAGGGTATATTTTGGTAATAATGTCTTTTATATTTTGAAATTTTAATATAAAATTGGTCCGTATTTCTTTTAGGTCCAATTATCTTATTGGAATAAAATTCTTGCCGACCAATTATTAACTTCCATTTTACTTTAGTTTTTTTCCCCACATAAGGAAAAAGGCCAACGAATATAGGTAAACTTTCTTTATACAGAATTGGCCATGAAAAGATTTTTACCAATTCAGAGGTCAAGTTAACGTAATTTTAACTTTAATTGTTTGTTGGGTCACCTGTGGCATACTGATAAGAGCTAATAAGCTCGAGACCGGTACTTGTCTGGTGGGCTGCTGACGAGTGACTTTAACTGTTTGCTATAGGCTTTTTGTTTTTCAGGTGTAATTCAACGCTGGTTGGGATGTTAGCCTCTAATCGAAAATGGTTTAGCGTGTGTAAATTCTAGACAATTTCAAGTTTTTATATCTTATCTATGCATATTCATGTTTTTGTAAAATCTGCTATCAATTATATATTACAAATTATGATAACAGTCGAGAGTTATCGATACTACCTTTTTAACATAGTAATTTCAAAAATGGCGAATGCGCCAATGTTATTGATAATGTAAATTACGAATGAATAATAAATGACAAATAAATAAAAAGACGTTATTAATAATTATCTAACGCATTTTACCATGAATTAAAACAAGGTTGAAGAGTCCATCACGCGCTTGAAAGCAACCGATTTTTTACGCTCGGCCCATAACACTTATTTAGACAACGAATATACGTAGCGGTTATATCGAATTGATAACAATTTCTCAAAATTCTATGCTAAATGCCGAACGTCTACAACTTCAGAAACGAATATATTTTAAATGCTGCAACCACGTGTGTTTCATTCAGTGGGATGGGCTTAGAGATTGGCAAATGCGGGCAGGACCGGAGTTCAAAGAAATACATAGTCACTTATAATCCATACGCTCGGCCCATAACACTTATTTAGACAACGAATAAACATAGCGATTATATGGAATTGATAACAATTACTCAAAATTCTATGCTAAATGCCGAACGTCTACAACTTCAGAAACGAATATATTTTAAATGCGGCAACCACGTGTGTTTTATTCAGTGGGATGGGCTTAGAGATTGGCAAATGCAGGCAGGACCGGAGTTCAAAGAAATACATAGTCACTTATAATCCATACGTTCTCACTTGATACATTATTGAATTAATCGATCTTATGGAGTTCTTTTGTTGGCGGTGGTGTCTAAACCTTTCTTGTAGAATACATTTTTTCGTTTAGGCCAACAGTGCCGGAAATATAAGAAATTCTATTAGAATTCCTTAGGTATGCAATTTTTACATTGCTTATTAAAACAATGTTATTTTTTCGTAAGTTCCAAATTGAACAAAATTCTCCTCAAATTAAATACGTATTTTCCATATTAAAATAATAAAGAACATGAAACACTGAAATAAATGTAGTCACTATATTTATTTTATAGAAAAATTTACCTGTTCTCAAATCTTTGTTCTTCTAATTTTAAAGAGGGCAATGTCATAAATATATTAAATACAATCAAAATATGTACAATAAACATGTTTTTCTCATTATGGATATTTTTAACTCATCGATTGAATGCGCTGTCCTATTTCTGATAACATCTTCTGCATCATAAATATGCATACGGCGCACAAAGTTAATTTCTTGAAAAGTGTAACACCGTAAACTGTTTTTAAAAAACTTTTTTTATAGTTTTGACTACATTTGCTCGATATAACTACATATCAATAGTAAATAATTAATATAAGTTTGTAACGCACAAATTTGCTGGGCCGACTTTGGAACATTTTTTTTTTTTTTTGATAAGGCGTTAAGTTATTAAAAATTGGTGTGTACCGTGAGAAGTACTGTAGTTTTTTATATAAGCTGTAAAAAACTACGAACATAAGTAAAATCGTTGATTTACAAGCGCGATGTAACGAAAAACGTAATAATTGTCAAATAATGTCCCAAGCATCGATAATTTAATTTTATTTTTATAAAATGCGGCCCTACTAAAAAAAGTTGTACAAGTCCATTTTGGATACTAAAAATGTCCTTCTACAAGATGGTTATATTTTCTTAAAAACAAAACGGCATAATTGCTTGCCGATTTTACTCCACTAAATCTAAATATTGTAAATACGTGCACCGTAAAGTCATTGTAGTGGGAGAGCAATAATCTCCGCCTCCAGCCGTAACACCCGTGCACTCGTCCCCGGAGTGCTACCCGAGGAGTGTACAGAGAACGGACTCTTAAATAGTACAGATAGCAAATAATAATAAGATCAATTCATGTATGCACTTCAGAAACAGAATAAGTAACATTATGAAGTGTAAAACGTTTTGTAACACTGTGTTTTTAACACTTTTTAATATACAGCTATTATTTGGTGCATTTGTCCACTATATTTTTATTCTAAATTTTACAGTGCCTTTTTTAATTATTATTAGTAAGTTGACCTTTTACTATCAAAATTATTATCTGAAATCAATATATATCTATCTCCATAACATTTTTACTGATATTGTCATTAACTATTGCAATTAATATTATTACATCATCTCTTTCATTTCCCTCATACTAATAAATCGTCATTTAAAAATATTTGTTTATTAATTTTATGCCATAATTCTAATTTTTTTAATTGAATCTCTCTATCTTAACATTGTGACCCTTAATTTTTTTTATTGATATATTTCTGTTAAACACAATATAATGTAAATATTATATAAAAAGAGCATAACAAAACACGGAAATTTCCACCCATTTTCATTAGTGCAATCTATATCGATGACATAAATCCGTGATGTTTCCTTAACCACACTGAAACTTGATCTAATTACCGTTTTGTACAGTTGAATAATAATTCGTTATTAATTTTCTGGAACACCTGACATTTGAAGCATCGTAGTTTCAGAAATACCTTTTAACAAATTCTGTTTCAAATTCTGGAGAGTTTACAGCATCAAGCCTGCAAAATTTCATATCCCAAACAGTCGTTTTAAATCCATAATCATGAATCTCGTCCAAATCCGAATCGTGACCTGCTAGCTAAGCAAAAACAGTGACGAGCAGGTGTCAGAGTGTCATGTTTTATTCAAATCGTGCAGAATGTATACCACTTTATATCACTTTACTGCATCTATTTAAGATCTCGAGGGAATTGTTTTGCGTCTACCAGCTGAATATGTAACGTCCAGACTGATTTTAATTCGCAGGCTAGAAATAGGTGAACCATCATGTTTGGTCTAATACAAAAAGGAATACTGTAAAATTACATTAAGGACATGTAAAAAATATACAATATAAACATGCAATATTGCATCTGTTTTGTGAAATTGTAAGTGTAAGTGTTTTTACATTTCTTCGTTTCTTCTCTTATAAGTTTTTATATTCGCTCAGATTAGTTCAATGGGGTTCAGCTCACATTGGTATGTAGGCAATTGAAGAAATGAAATACCGCGAATTCTTTCATCATTTCATCCACTATGAATTTCATGTATTTGGCTTTTTCTTTTTGTACAATTGCTAATAGGTTTGGTTTTCTAAAGATATAATTTCCGATTTGAGAAAAAAGCTTCAATTGCATAAACAATTCATTAAATCTAAAAATCCTGACGTTTACAAAACATTTTCCGATCTGCGTGCCAAAGTTAAACGTGATATTGCAATTTCTCATCGAAGTTTTCTGCTGGATATCCAAAGAAATATATCAAAAGATCCAAAAAAGTTCTGGTCATTTGTTAACGGTATGAAAGGCCATCAGTCCGTACCTATGTCTATGTCCTACCAAAACAGAGACATTCAGGATCCTCAGGATATTGTTAATACGTTTGCTGATTTTTTTAAATCTAATTTTCTTCCATCTGCTTTATCAGATAACAATACATTATGTCCTCATGAAAACGTGTTTCTGCTCAAGAATATTTCAGAGTCAGACGTAGTATCTGCAATGAAAAAGCTCAAGCCTAAGTTGACTTCTGGACCAGATCATATTCCCTCTTTTCTTGTGCGTGATTGTGCTTATGTTCTAGCAGCCCCCTTAACAATATTATTGAATCTATCATTGAAAACTTGTGTATATCCCGACACCTGGAAGATTTCCAAGATTTGTCCGATTCATAAAAAAAGGTAAATCAAATATTGTTGATAATTATAGGCCGATAGCCATAATTTGTAATTTTTCAAAAGTCTATGAAATAATACTCCACAACACAATTTACTATAATATTCACAGACAAATTGGCTTTGCACAACATGGTTTTATGACAACTCGGTCGACTACAACTAATCTTCTCTGTTTCACTCAATATCTTAGCGAAGCCCTGGACGCGGGTCTTCAAGTAGACGTTGTGTATACGGACTTCAGTAAAGCGTTTGATAGACTTGATCACATAATCTTGATGAATAAACTGGGAACTATGGGGTTTCCAGATAACTTGCTTAGACTACTTAAATCTTATCTTTCATTGCGCACGCAGTTTGTAGAAATTCGCAGTCTCAGATCTCCAAAGTTTTTATCATCGTCAGGGGTTCCTCAAGGATCCTGTTTAGGACCCTTGCTCTTTGTAATTTTCATTAATGATATATCTCAGTCACATGATGTTAACTGTCTCATGTACGCTGACGATATGAAGATATTTACTAAAATTTATTCATATTGCGATGCCCAAAATTTGCAGACTTCGCTAGATAGCATTAATACTTGGTGTATGGATAATAATCTTCCCCTTAATATTAGTAAATGCCATGTTATGACATTTACTCGGAAAGTTAATTTTCTGAATAACAATTATTCCATCGCCGGTTCCCCTCTATCTAGAGTTACTGAGATGAGAGACCTAGGTGTGCTTTTTACTTCGAGTCTGAGCTTTACAGAACATATTAACCAATTAACAGTTGAATGTTCCAGAAGCTTGGGATTTTTTATTAGAAATTCACGTTCTTTTACCGACTGTCGTGTGTTACTTAGTTTATATCGCGCTTTTGTTCTTCCTAAGTTAGAATACGCTAGAACAGTTTGGAGTCCACATTACTCAAATGTTATCAATAAGCTGGAGAACATCCAGAGAAAATTTTTGAAGTATATGTCTTTTAAACTCGATGGGTTTTATCCGGAAATTGGCACTGATCACAATATCTTGCTAAGGCGGCATGGCGTACATAGTCTTGAAAACAGGTCTGTTATGCACTCCCAAATCTTCCTTTTTAAGTTGATTAATAATTTAATTGATTGTCCTACTTTATTAGAAACTTTAAGTTTCCATGTTCCTAGAGTGGACACGAGGAACGATGCACTGTTTTACCTTAAGACACCAAGGACCAACTTACTCTCAAATTACCCAATGTATGTCATGTGTAACATAAATAATAATTTATTTAAAAACAAAATTGACCTGTTTAACTCATCAGTAGCTAATATTAGATCAGTGTGTACGCAGTTTTTGTAACTAGCTTGATTTAACTTACTTTTCATGTTTTGTGCTAATATTGTTTTTATTGTCATAGTGTATCTTTATAGTATAAAATGTGTATTTTTATCTGTTGTCCCGCCTGTAATTGGTACAGTGTACTGTAGGTTGGTGTATTCTAAAATAAAATAAAATAAAATAAAATAAAATAGCACTTTTACTATCGGATCATTATTTTCAATATGTATATACATCATAGCTATTAACATCTTGTTTTTACCATCGGATTATTATATTTAATATGCATCAGCATAGCGTGGTTATTAGCTGCTTTAAGTAATAAAAACTTTATTTCACTCATAGTATGTAGTAAAACATTGAGAGATCGAAAGGGAGAGATTTTATTGGCAAAAATATATACAATACAGTAATAGTTGTAAAAATGCTATACATCTAGAAAATGAGCACAGTAAATAAACAAAATTTAACACTAACTTTACATAAACTTTATAATCATTTGAAAAAATCGATAATTACATTTGTTTTAAGAATTAACAAGTACGGTTATAATTAATTTATATTTAAATGTATTAAAATTAGTATTTCTTATAGCCACTATCTTATCAAAAATATTTGTCTTTGTTGACATTAAATTTGTATCAAATTATTAGACTAGTTGATAAATACAGAGTGTGAAGGTAGATTGCGTGTTCAAGCTCTGTTACCAGTAGATTATCCATTACGAATTAGGTTTTGTGATTGGTTGTAAAATGCTGAAAATCCCCAATTTATTGCTGATGAAGCTTTACTTACTCGAAATACTGTTTGGGAACTTGAAAATCCGCCCGCAATTAAAAGGAACCACCGTTTCTCACTGAATGTTTGGGTAGGAATTGTTGTTGGGATTTGACAGAAACAACTAATTGACGTCATACTTTTATATTTATATACAGTATGCGCCAAAAGTATGGAATAAATTCAATAAAAACGAAACAATTATTTTTTGGGAAAAATTCTCGAACAGGTCGATTTTTAATTTAAAAAATACATATTTTAACGTAAAATGCGATTTTCAAATGTCATTTGTTTTCGAATAATGACGTCATCGATTTTTTTTTGGCAACACCATATTTTTTTCCTTGATTCTGAAGGATCGTTTAATTCTCTATCAGACAGTACTAAAATGATGCCCTCTTACATAGGAAAGTTTTCGAGTAAATGACGATTGAATGTTAGAAAACGTAAATTTTATCCATAAAAAAGTAACAATTCTGAGGTATGTAAAATAAAATACAATTGATTAAATTTTATACTTAAATTAAATGTTCGAATTGCCATCCACCAACTTCTTGACAATGCGCAAGTCTGTGAAGAAATTCTTCTTGCACATTATGAATGATTTCTGGGGTAACTCTGCGTATTTCGTCCCGAATGCGATTTTGAAGTTCTTCTAAATTACGTGGTTTATTAATGTACACTTTTGACTTCAAGTATCATCATAAAAAATAGTCAAGAGGTGTAAGATCTGGCGATCTTGCAAGCCATTCTATCGGTACGCATCTGCCGATCCACCTCCCAGGAAAACAGTTGTCCAAAAAATCTCGTACAGGGCGCGCATAGTGCGGAGGTGCACTGTCTTGCTGAAACCATATCGTATCGTCAGGAGTGTCAGGGTCATTATCGTTAGGAAAAATTACTGCAAGGGCTGGAACAAGGTCATTTTCTAGAAACTCTAAATATCTTTGTCCTGTAAGGGTTCCTTCAATGAAGAAAGGCCCTACTATTCTGTCGTCAACTATTCCAGCCCACATATTTAATTTCTGAGGGTGATGGGTATGTGCCTCTGCCATCCAATGAGGATTTTCCCGACTCAAATATCTGCAAGTTTGACGGTTTGCTGTACCATTCAGACAAAATGTGGCCTCATCTGAAAAAAGTATTTGCCGGTGTAAATTTCTATTTCCTTGACATAAATACATTAGAATTTCGCAAAAGTGTAAGCGGCGATCGGGATCATCTTCATTGAGTTCCGGCACAAGTTGAATTTTGTAGGGATGATATTTTTCCTTCCTCAAGATACGTAGCACTGTGCTCTGACTAGTGTCATTGTTTAATGCAACCAATCGTGAAGAATTATGAGGATTATCCACCATACTTATCAAAATGTTCTGTTTCTGATTTTCATTAATGCTTGGACGTCCTGGTTTTGAAATATTTACAACATTTCCAGTTTCTCTAAATTTAGACTCTACCTTACTGACTGTTGATTGGCTGATAGGGCGATCTGGATATTTTTCATTAAATAAATCGCAAACTTCCTGCTGAGTTCTATTCATATCCCCGCATCCGATAAGAATTAAAATTTCAATTCTTTGAGTAACAGTTAAATGTACCATAATACTTTAAATTGAATAATAATTTCTATGTCGCTTACAATACTTATTAGAAAGTCGGTGTGATAATGACACTTTGCAAAGATTTTCACCTACGTGATCCATAAAAGAACTATGGAATTCGAAAAACTAAACTTGATAACGTTTTTGCTTTATTTTAATTGATTTACGTTTTCTAACATTCAATCGTCATTTACTCGAAAACTTTCCTATGTAAGAGGGCAAAATTTTAGTACTGTCTGATAGAGAATTAAACGATCTTTCAGAATCAAGGAAAAAAATATGGTGTTGCCATTTAAAAATAAATCGATGACGTCATTACTCGAAAACAAATGACATTTGAAAATCGCATTTTACGCTATTCTTTAAATTAAAAATCGACCTGTTCAAGGATTTTTCCCAAAAAATAATTGTTTCGTTTTTATTGAATTTTTTCCATACTTTTGGCGCATACTGTATATTATATTTTTTCCAAAAACATACTCACATTTTTTTCCTGTTAAAAAGCTATCTTTTTTCTAATAAACTTTTATTAGAGAATTTTTTCTCTATTACTTCTCGCTTTAAAGTTATATAAGCGGTATCGTACTTTAAACAACAAACCTTCAATTATTTTCCAACGACTACTTGATCTTTAGATCCTTCCACCGCTAATGTGATATTTCTTTTGAGACTCTTTAGGACTATATTGCTTATAATTTGTAAACGAGAAGTAATACAGAAAAATTTCTCTATAATAAAAGTTCATTAGCTAAAACTGAGCTTTTTAACAGGAAAAACAAATTCCAAAGATAATACTTTCGATTGAAAATGGAGCTTATCTCATCCTAACACCATGTATCCCAAATTTTATTTAAATTTTGTGTAATTTTAAATTAGGCTCATACTATCGAGTTTGGGGCATTCTGTGCATGCATGTGGAACATTCCTAATTTTTTTTTCGTATAAGTTCTAAATCACCCTGTAGATTAAGTTTTTTCCATGTAATAATGCTAATATGGAGCAGAATTTGGTTCCCTCAGTACACCTAACACTTGATTTCGCTCTGAATATTCACGATATCTTTGGAGCAGCACAATTAATAAATTCCGAACGGTCGCCCATCCGCAATAATGTGTCACCCTCGTCGAGTACTAATAAACCCCAAACAAAATAAAGACCGGCTGTGATTCCACCACTAATTCAGCAATTTCGAACGGGGAGAAGGCATGCCGATGACTTTCGGCTGCTAATCAACTTAGGGCACGCCAGAAAAAACAAGCGAGGGTGACGTTTCGTCGCCGACTTGACCTCTAACGGGGGAACGCTTAAGGGCCTCTATGACGATATGTGCTGTCGAGTAATTGCCAATTGTGTTATTAGATTCCGGAGTGAGCTAATAAATGTTTGGTTTTTGATTGGAATGGGGATCCCGCGACAATGTGTTACAAAATACAATAAAGAAGTCATGAATAATAAGCGAGTGCGGAAATATAAGCATAATATGAGCTTTTAGGATTTTATACAGAGCGTTCCGCATAAAAACCGACACGGAGCAGGTACATGTAGGAGCTCCCAAAATATTCTAATTTAACTAAATATACCTATATACAAAATGGTATATAAGCGGAGGTACAGGCTTTCAAAGTGGGGACAAATATCTCGAAAAAAACTTAATATCTCTGTATTACTTTAGCTTGAAGTAACCAAATTTGGTACATGATTTAGGTTTATTATTGGTCTTCTTGACTACGAGTTCAAGTAAATTAACACTATAATGTGTTGATAGAAGGTGAGTCACCCCTAAAATTATATACCAAACTTTTCCATTGAGAGAAAAATGATGATAATATCCAGGGCCGGACTGAGTCGACAGATCTGCGCGGGCGTTTGTTATAACCGGCGCCATCTTTTTCTTGACAGAAAAATGTAAACAGTAAAAATATTTTTATTATGATACCATTATGATACAATTTACCAATTATCGCATATTTAGATGCACATACAAGTTGTAAGTTTGGTGAATAGGTAGGTAAGAAGTAAGAAGTAAGAATTAATTTAAACTTTGCTTTATGACAATGCTAAAAAATTTATTAGCACACAAGATTTGGTATATAGGGACGTTAAATTTCAGTTTAAAAATCTTTAAAATAAGTACTTCATACTTGAGTGCACAATTTTAACGTTATTTCTTTCGAATATATGTCCTCATAATATTTGTACTAGTATAAGATAAGATGAAATTGTAGTCCTATCCGTAGCCGTGTCACTGGTCTTTATAATGAATCTGTTACGGCTTTATTAAAAATGGTTCACATCTACTCATCTACAAATGTTGAAGGTTTACGACGTTAAAATCGGAAATCATATATGAGCAATGCTCGCTATTTTTTTCGAACTCAAACCCCTTTCTTAAGCGTAATCGGAACATCCTGTATAAATAAAATAATTCCCTCGATTTTTATTATTTAAGTGGGGGAGTTTTCAAGAATCAATATATTATTATTTAGATTTCGAACTATTTTATCAAAGAGGAAATAAAATGAAAACTGAATTAAAAATATTGAGACAAATTGGGTATTTAATGTACATTGGAGATATTCAATTGCATTAAAAAGTGTAATTATTATGTACGCATTACTTAAGTTACCTACGTTTTAATCTAGATTCCCTTTTATCTAAACTTAACGAACTACGAAGTATACCCCATCGATAGACAATTAGATACTGAGGTCACAGTCTATTATACAGTCCGGTGTCTTCACGTCGGCTCCTTTGATGTCGAGGTCCCAGATTTCGTTTTTTTAGACGACCAAAAGACGACTGCGCATTTAACCGCGCACATTTGCGCGCTCAAGGGGCACGGTGATTTGTAGAAATTCTCCCACTTCGTCGTGTACATATGAATTTCATTGGTGTTCATTGCGCATTTAGCCGCGATTTAGCCACACCCTCTGGAACCTTCACTCGACGAACTGTATAATAAACTGTGCTGAGGTACTGAATGCTGAATGCATTTGTTTTGTCTATTCTCTCTTACAATAACGGTGGAGGGAGGAGACTGTAAAAAAACTGTTAAAAAAACGTCCCAGATCGCAGTCAGTGTGACGCAAATCGCGCAACCGCAGTAACCGCAGAAATTACGTTCGCATACTACATACGTGCCTGCATGTTATATTCGGGCGACGCCGGCGATTCATTTGTACTGTAGTCTGTACTGATAGCTTATTGCGGCGCGCCGGTTTGTTGAACAGGCGGCGCCTCGGCTTGTTGAACAACCTGCCAGTCCGGCCCTGATAATGTCCCGCGCAGAAAATAATTTATAACACTTTTTTTATTGTTGTTGTTGAACTTTTCAAGAAATAATGCATTAATTAAAACACGATATTAATAGTGTTTATTAGAAGCAATTAAAAAACTAAATAGTAAGCTTTGTCTTTAAAATTTGACAGTTAGTAATAAAATACAAATTAAATTAAAACTAAAGAAATTGTTTAAAATGGGCACAATTTTCTCTGAACATTTATTTGTAATACGAATCCACAAATCCACTCGGGATTCAATTGGCGGGGAATAAACAAAATCCTTCAATGTTCCTCAAAAAAAATCATATTTGTTGAGGTCTGGCGATCGTGGTGGTTAATTTTGAGAACAATTATTTCGTCGTCCTAACCATTTATTTGGAAACTTAAAATTGAAAAAGTATCTAACAGTAGCACTAAAATGCCCCATCCAAAAATGCTTGTCGAAAACTTTTTACATTTTTATCTTGCCATACTTTTGTTACTGTATATCCCTCGTTGACCCGAGTTTCGTCTAGATAATAAATATTCCTCCCTTCGTCACGGAATTTTGTAATTGATCTTAAGTAGGATCTTCGCCAACAAATAATTTCATCTTTATCGATGAGAACTGACTTCCTGTTCTGCTTTTCCCAGCAAAAATTCAACTCTCGTAAGACGGCCCATAATTTTCTTCTACTGATTTTTGGCAAATCGTTGTCCACTTAAAATTTTGTTCAGCGTTGGTACTTCTTTTTAAAATAAAATGAGTGTACTTTTCTGCGAATGATATTTTTGAAGAAATTATCTATAACGACTTTTGACCTCCCTGTAGATGATTTTGGGGAATTTACAGTATCTTGTTCATTTTTTGTTTCCTTTAAAAGTCTGTAGATAGTCGATTTCCCAATCCCTGTCATTTTGAAACATTTTTCCACGATGTCATCAACACTGTTGGTAGGATTTTGGTGTTTCAATGCATTAAATATATTTAATATAATAATCTTCTCATTCTAAGACACCGCATATCTTTTCACGCGTTTAGCAGGTACGTAATCTGATAAGTTCGACATTTTATCCAAACAATATTATATCCACTGGCACAATAGTCACTAAACATAAGTCGAATTTTACTCTACTGCACTAGCACGTCTTCGTATATGCAGCTCTAAGACTGGATTGATCTGTCACAATACACTGGCTCCTGCTCTATGATGTATCCAGTAAAATATACCAATGTACACCCATTACCTGTTAGCATTAGTATTACCTGATAATTACCTGAAACGAAATATTACCACGCCCATGGCCGGTTCTTATCTCGGGGTTTTATTGCTCTCTTTCATTTCCAAATATACTATAGTAACACTTATATCACAACTCTTCTATTCGATTGGGACATCTTTATGGACCATAAGTAAAATAATTTTGGTCCAGCTGTCCCTACGTGTACGTCGGGGGTGGATATGTGATCGTATGTTTCCGACAGATACGCTGCCAGGAGCACCAGGTTTACGCGTCACTGCGTCCACGTCATGTCAGACACCCGTTCGGAGTCTGATTCACGTTGTGACGGGCTTGTTTGTACGGGACGATTAAAAATTTGTTGTGTTTAGCACAATTTTTTCGCAGAATTTGCTAACCGAAATTCATGAGCCACTAGATGGGGCTGTAAAATTCAAGATAATAATAATAATAATAATCTTTATTCTTTCAAAAAAAATAATACATTTTTTACAGGAAGAGTACTCTTTAGATAACACAAAAAAAAACTTAGAATTTAATAAGATAAAATTCAAGATGTCGGAAATAGGGGTGATCAACAATTTATGTACAAATGCCGCTAAAGATTTATAAAACTTTTAATTGCCAAGAATGTTGTGTTTTATGGCGTAAATTCTTTGAATTAATGTAATTTTTAGGTAAAAAAATTAAATTAAAATAAAAAATCGACCTGTTTTTGGAATTTTCAATAATGCCTTTTATTTACCTAATAATGAATTTGTGCGTGACTTTAGAGACGCACCGTATATCGTGAATTCCTAGCATGCTCGTAACCGTTCAGTATATCAGTTTGAGATACTATGACAGATTTCTTTTATATATTTTTAGGTATTAACAATGTTGTGTGAAACTTACTACTCTGTGGACTAAATCCCCGATCAGCGTTCAATTTCACTGACAATATCTATACCCATATATTCTTTATTATTAGCTTTTGTAACATTTTTTACTGTATTAGATATGTTTTTTAAACTAATTTAAATCAAATCTCCTACAATTCCTATCATTGGAGTCATATGTATGGTCTCTGATACCAAACATCTAGGTATGCTAATGAACAATTCTACAGACAAAGCTCTATTCAATAATTATCTAAAATAAAAATAAATCTAGCTAAATTTACTAACCTGGTTTAATGAAAACATTCTATAAATATCTAAGTTTACTTTTGAAAATGTGGGAATATAATTTTCTTACTCTAAAGTTACAAGAAAATCAGAATACAGAGTAATCTAAAACAGGTTGAACTCCTAATAATCTTAAGATTTATAGTCCTAATGTATGTTAGCTTTATCACAATTATTAGCAATATTTGTTATAGTTAGGTAAATACTTACCATTTTCTTTTATCAAATCTCTATTTAAATGTACTCCATTTGAATACAGCGAACTATAACAAACAGTCACGGTTAGTCGCCAGCGGTGTCATCAAATACCGGTTTCGAGCACTGATCAATATGCCAATATCAAAATATGATTTATATGGCTTTAAGGAGCTAATTATGTAGGTATTCCAATAATCAACGGAGAGATCATTTTCAAAACTTTCGCTTATAAAATATAAATATACGCTGATGTATGGTTGAAGTCAGATTAACCCCGATTTAACTTTGGCGTGTACTGAGAATGGCCTTTTGTCTTTTGTTTTCCTTAAATTTTCATACTAATGTAGAATTTTTTATTTGGAAAACTCGAAAATAATCATTGCAAAGATGATCTTTTTTATATAATAATTATTATTATGACTTATGTGTTGTTTTTTATTCGATTTTTTATACATGTAAGTATACGAATACTAAATAAATTAAATTTTTTGAATTACAACTTTGAGGGCCCCATATATTTTTTTAGCTTCAGGCCTCCCCTTGTCTTAAGCCGACGCATCGAAACGAAAATAACCTGATCATCATCAACAAATATAATGACATTTTTGAAAGAAGACGTAATTGATTAAATTTTATTTTTTTTTTAATGGCTTTCCTCTGTAATAAACCTACGTCCACTGTGTTTATATCGTTACTTTTGACGCGAAACTAAAAACAAATTAATTATGTCCGTTTGGGGAAGTCCGTAAACAACATAACAAGTAAATATTTCTCTGGAACAAACATTTATTAGATTACTAACGATCATTTTTCCATTACAGGCAACCAAAAACAATGTGTACTGTGAAGCAGATAAACATTATATGCAGAAACACCAGCATCCAAGAAAACGAAGTCAACGGGTCGAAAGTTCAGTATAAAATATGAATTTCCAAGGTTCCATTCATTTTAATTACTCTGACTTACGTTTAATGCATTCATACAGCTCGTGGACTGATAATATTTAATGATATTATAAACACATTTCTATTTTCCCAAAATTTACCACTGACATACTCAGCTGATGAAGAAGCTCGTCTTAATTATTCCCGTGTCAAATAATGGCTTGTAATTTGTGGCGTAGAGACTTGTAATTATGAATCAAACGTATTTAACATATCTAACCTTAGATATCAGAAACTAGGAGAGTACGCTGTCGGGATCTTTCTTATCTATATTTATATGCTAATTAAATACAATCACTTATACCACACTTCCAAAATTGTAGAGAGTGACTAATGTTATAAACCTGCTCACAATTTATAGCAGTCAACACAAAGAAATATACATGCAGCCTTTATATTTTTCCTACAAAATCGTGTGCTACGCATGCGCTGCGTTAGTACACGTTAGTACGCATGCGCTGCTGCATTTCATTGGCTGCGACGAATTGTCGGATCCAGCTGTTTCATTTCCAAGGCTATCATGGGCGGGTATATCGTTCGGACGGGCAAAATTTCGGGTATATCTTTTCGTTAATTTAATTATGATTGTAATTAATTTTATTAGTAATTTGATCGAAATGAGGAATATCGGATGATGACATGTATGAAGAGTTTAGTGCGCGACGTCAAAATATGATGTAAGTGATGTTGAAATATATATTTCATTAACAAAATTGTACGTGAATAGCATATGTGTGCAAATAAAAAAGTGGTAAAGAAGTACAACTGTGAAACGGAAAGTGATGGACTCGCGGAAGGAAGATTGTATTTTTAAAATGAGTTTTCCAAAAAAAAAAAAAAATTCTATTGCTATATCTTACAAGATGAAACTTAGTTCGTATAAATGAAATCGAAGAGAGTATACTGATTGAAAGGACGAAATAGTGATATGGCGAAGAAACTATTTAGAATAAATATTAAAAAATAAGAATCTGGATGGAAGGATATACTAAATTTTGACGAAACATGGACGTATGAATGCCATACGGAAAGCGGTACGATATGATTATAATAAATGTTAATGTGTGACCGTTATAGTGACAGTGCTAGTAACTAATAGTAAATAGTGTGTATGTATTCTAAAGTCTTTTGTCCTTTTGAATGCGGAATTCGCAAATATTTGCACGATTTATGTAATGGTGGAAAAACAAATTTTGTCAACTACCTATAACATTTTCTATCATTTTCATCGTAAAACTGCCATAGTAGATTATCAGAAGCTCTAAACAAATTTATTAACACCACATAATAAAAAGAGGCAATAATATTTGTAGTATTTGACAGATTCGCAAGTTGCAATTGTCAAAAGTTGAGATTTTCCCGCCATAAATAATTAAAACAGAAGTTGCAAATTCGTGCAAAAATCCGTGAATTTCGCGTCCTTGAGGACAAGGCTTAAGTGTGATATTTGCGAAGTGCGCATCAGGTAGGTGTAAGTGGGTGGTAGTGGGCAATCGCCGTCCATAAAGACGGCATTCTAATTTGCAGAGAGGATGACACAGGTGGCACATTTAAAGTAAATTGTTAATGTGCGAGGTTCAGCCGACGTCAACTTATTTTTGATAATTTTCTGTGCTTTAACTCTTCTCAAATGGCACGCTTAGATAATCATACTACCCGTATCTTCCGTACTCATATCTGTGTTGTGAATTAGTCACTCTCTATTATTTTCGACCTTGGGCAATTGAAAATATAAGATAAAACCTTTAAATTTTGAAATAAATAAATTATTTTTATGATCTAGCGCCTCGAAATTGGCAAAAAAACAATTGGCAAAACACATTGGCAAAAAAACTGTTTCTACTCTAAAAATAATGGATGTCATGTAATTATTTTTGTATATTTTTTTATATCTGATCGCATTCAAATTTAGTACGCCTATGAAATGTTGCTCCCCGCACGCTTCGCCCGTCGCGCTTGTCCACAAGCTAGCGATTAGTCACTGTCCACAATTTCGTCCGCTCACTATAGTAGCAAAGCCTTAAGGTAGGGATTCGCTGATGCGACTGAGGCTGCGACCCGCGACTGCGACGTTCGCCGACCAATAGGCAGTCTAAATGCTGTAGTTGATGAGAACATTCAGACTGTCTATTGGTTAGCGACTAGTCGCAGCCGCGAGCCGCAGCCGCGAGCCGCAGCCGCAGTCGCACCAGCGAATCCGTACCTTTAGCAGGTATAATTTGACAGTACTTGTTGGACTGTCCTTATTCAACGCAAATTTGAAGATATTAAATTCTTAGGTTTATTTTATAAAGAAACTATTTTACTGAAAATCTGAATACATTGTGTGGTGTTGCCAAACTTTACATTTTCCGTTCTCCTATCAACTTTCTGCAAAAAAGCTGTACCTTGTTTTATTCGATATCTTTTACAATTTTCGAGATAAAGCATATTTAATGATGTATGCAATAATAATTTATTAATAATGAAGTAGCAGGCAAACCGTATTGAAATTCAATATTTAACGTAATAATTATTAGAAAATGAAATCCCTCAATACTCAACATTCCTTTATTTACAAGTATACCTGCCTTGCTTAAAAAAAATTGAGGATTCATTTGTGTTATAAGAAAAGCAAATTCATTTCCTACAAAAAGTTTAATCCGATTATATCGGACGGATTGTAAACAGCGCCCTGTATATGGTATATTGAAAGTGAGCTTACGATATGATATGTTCTTCAAAAAAACCTCTTACACCAAATTTCAAAGAGAAGTCTCTAAAACTTTTTCAAATATTGAGAAAAATCAACTTGAAAATGTTCGCTGCTACACCCTGTATCTGTTTTAATATTGACTATATGCCACACACGGTATATTTTAACATCTAGAATCTGCAGTTGTCTATGCAGTACGGACAAAACTTGACAAAATTACTAAAACCGTTGACGTACTTTATAAGAACTCCGCAATAATATATGTTTTCAAGTTATCCAATTCTTAAAAAAAGAGGCTACCAAGTACCTCTATTTTTGTGTCGTCTTGCATTATAATTTCAACGTTATAAGTTTGCAGATTCTAAAAAAATTGATTACATTTGGGGTCATTTTAGATTAATATAACCTTTCATTTTGATGTTTAATATAAAAACGAAAAATAAAATAAATGTCCACATATTGAAGTGTTTTTCACTGTTGCACCTCATCTAGTAACATGGCAACGTGAGTAGACCAATTTAGTTTCTATTTCTAATTCTATGAGTACTTAATATTTATTTTGTTGGGAAAGCTTTTCGAATTAATTTTTTACATCATATAATTTACCCGGAAGATAACCGTCTCAAGTAACAATTTAAATCTTGCTTAGTCTTGCTTGTTTTATAAAGGCTTTATGAGGGTTGTTTGTAGCTTGATTAGTTTTAAAGGTTTATCTGATGCCAAATATATTTCTAGAGTGAAATAATTTATCGAATAGCTTTGTAATATACATTAAAACTTGACAATAAAACTTTTTAGGTTTCTGTGACTGCAGTTTTGTAGAAGTTTCAGTATAACCGTCAAACGAGCTTAATAAAACAGTTTGGTTTTAAGAAAATTTGATCTAATCATGCATCTATGAAATCATGAATTCTTGAAATGGTTTTAAAATTACTTTATAAAATATTCCTGTAGACTTCATGTATATTCTTTAAAAACCTTATTTTAAGAAAGTTATACTCTTCTAAAAGTATACCATAAAACAATAAATTGTGTATTAATTATAATCTTATTAACTTTTAATATACCCCAATAAAACAGAAATATCTTAAGAGAATTAAGTATTTTTTTACTGTATTAGAAAGGTATTTTAATAAGCTAATATAAATCAAATCTGCTACAATTCCTGTCAATAAAGTCATATGTATGTTCTCTGATACCAAACATCTAGGTATGCTAATGAACAATTCCACAGACCTTCTATTCAATAATTATCTAAAGAAATTAATCTATCTAAATTTACTAACCTGGTTTAATGAAAACACTCTATAAATACCTAACTTTCACTTTTGACAGTGGGAACTCGAAAATTCAACCACAATAGATGAGATCTGACCTATTTCTGCATTTTTAGGATTGCTTCTTCAGGTGGCCTCCTTTAAGTTGAGTCAAATATCTAACTATAGTAAATTAATGAGATACAGAGTGTTAAATTGTACTTTTTTAATTTATTTTTATTAATTATTTTTAGAGTTTTAAAGATATTGACTTGAAGTTTGAAACACGCTATAGATGGATAAATGTGAACCGAATATTTCTACTTACACTAGTGATGTTCGTGCGAGAATGCTACTACCTTTTTTAATAAAAAAGAAAATGATACGCCACTGACTTTTTCCCGTTTTGATATTTTTGTGGAAATACGCCATTAATTCTGAATGAAATTCGTCTATTAATTTTTTTCGTATGATGCACCGTTCTTGAGGAAAAAATAAAATATATTTTATTGCAAGTTCTCTATTTTTAATTTCTATTTATACATTATCTAATAGGTTGCTGTCAATATTTCTAAATAAAATACAATCATCTCGTCAAAATGTCAAATTAGCATTTTTTCATTATTTCTTTGCTACAAAATTAATGTCAATAAGTAGTTCTGCCATTTTTATGTCTTCAAAAAAAAAAAAAATGGAAAATTTTATAAATGCCGAAATGGCAGATATGCATTTTGCCTATGGTCCAAGTAATGGAAATGTTCTGCAAGCTCGACGACTGTATGTTGAGTTGTATCAAGAATGTGACCAACGTTTGCACGAAAATGGTACATTTAGGAAATGAACTGCTGACTGTGGGCGCCCTCGAGAAGTACGAACTGTGCTACTAGAAGAAGCAGTTCTCGATATAGTTTTGGAGTCACCACTCTAAAAATTGCCTACATATTGAATGTAAGCAACTTCATCGTATTTAAAAATCTAAACGAGCAGCAATTGTATCCGTCTCATGTTCAACGTGTACAGGCGTTACTACCTCGAGGCTTTTTTGCACTATATGCAAATCGTTGGATAGGTAGGGGAGGTACGTAACAACAGCCAGCTCGCTCTCCGGATTTAAATCTCTTAGATTTTTGCATTTGGGGTTTTCTCAAATCATTAGTTTACTCCAATCCTGTCGAAAATGTTGAAGACCTGAGGAATCGAATTACAACCAGCTGATACAATAACAAATACTGTTTCGGCAAAGCATATTTCGACCTACGTTTATATGAACTTTTTTTCACAAAATAGCTACCCCCTAAAATATTTTGCACTTATTTTCAATAGAGTTTCAAATACATTTAAGAGATGTAAGTAATAATAAAGAAATTTAGAAAAAAAGATGTTTTACTTGTTTTTATGATTTGCACAGAAAATAAACAAAAAAATCCTATTTTCATTTTTAAAGCGAAATTTCATGGTAACCAAACAAAAAAGGAGTCTGATTGGCTTAAGAGTATAGGTGTGAATTTTTCCAGTGAATAATTTCAGTTAATATTAGTAGAAAAACAACAAAACATGAAATAAATAACATACTTAACAAATAAATATTTTTCAGGAGGAAGCATCTACTAGTACTGCTAATAGCCATTTTTCCTTTGGTGGCAGCCACAAAGAATCTTTACTGCGAAACAGAACAAATTTACGATTATTACCCGAAATTTAATGTGATCTGTAGAAACACTAGCATCCAAAACAACAAAGTAATTACGGTCGCAGTTGGACAAGGGAATAGAGTTGTCCAAGTCCAACTCATTTCGGTTACGGCTGACTTACAAGCTAATGCGTTGCAAAATTTTCCTATAGCTCAAGATCTGATAATATTTAACAGCGATATTCGCAGATTTTCGTTGAAATCGAGCGTCTTCACTTTGAAAGTTTCCAACTCTATTTTTCCGAAAGTCACTAGTACCGTCCTTAAGGGATGCAAAAAAGTGAGCGTTTTGACTTTCATGTCCAACTTCGGCTTGCAGTTCGAGGCGGGTGCCTTTAAGCATATGAGAGTTCTATACGAACTGGTAATTATGAACCAAACGTTACCGAGGATAAAAAGAAACTTGTTCAAAGGATTGGAGAACTTGCAGCATTTAACACTAACCTCGAATAATATCCGAGAAATAGAAAACGATGCGTTTCTGGATCTTTTGAATCTAAGAGAACTATATTTAGATGCTAATCCAATAAATTCACTTGGTTCAGATATAACAGGCTTGACAAAGCTTACTGGACTGTCGTTGTTCAACACAAATGTGAAGAGGTTAGATTTTAAAGCTCCGTTTGTGAAATCGTTGACTTCTATCTGCTTATCAAGACAATTATTGGCATCTACCAGCGCTACTGAATTGATAGCAAAGGTACCCAATTTGTATTTGGTTATGGGACTTTCTGAAGAACTGCGATGTCCAGAAGTGAGTTATTTTGTGGATGAATTACTCGTAAATAAAAAAGCAATAAGATTGATGCCAATTACTGCCGAGAATTCGTTCCGCTATAAGAAATTCGTCAAGCCATCGATGTGTTATCGTTAATCAATCAAAATCACAAAGCAATAGGTTGCAAGAATGACACTTTAGAATTTGTATTAAAAATTTTGATAATTAAGAAGTTAATTTATTTTACTAAACATCAGTGGCATAATTCTTAAGCTTTTTGGTATTTATTTAGCGTACAGAATAAAAAATTAAAATTAGTTAAATTAAAAAATTTGTTAATTTAGTTCATAAATAAGTCGAACTACTTTCATTTAGTAATACAAATTTTACAGTTCTATATTTTAGGCATTTATTGAAAAAAAAAGAAATATGTTTTTATTGACATTTTTCTGATAAATAAAAACCCACATTTTAAAAGAATTAATTATTATTAAAAACATTATTTTAATTTATTATAATAACATTAATAATATACTAGAAGAAGATTTCCAGCCCCCATGATGCTTTAACATCTCATATCTGAGAATGGTACCTTCTAAAACAATGTCCAGTATACTCTTCGGGTTCTTCAATCCAAGCAATCAATTTTGAAATGCTTCCAAAAGTATTAAATCTGACAAACTGGGAGGTTCATTTTCCTTGTCTATAGAATACCGAAAACCCCCTGTGAGTTGCATTAGGAGGACGAAGTTCTGCATATTTTCGAAAAATATTTAGACACATGATACCTGCTACATTTTCTTCTGTTATAACAAATTCTCGGACAATTTCTATATTTGTGCTCACAATTTTTATTAGAGGTCAATGTATTGAATATGATTAGTGAATTTTTCACGACGACATGCTTCAAAGATGCCGATTATCATAGCCAATCTTCATGAGTCAATATGTTTCATCATCTGTAGTACTTAGAAACTTATATACTTCTTCCTTTCTAAAAATTCTGGACTTTTTGACCTTATAACCATCTGCACTCCATTTCAAAAACGCGATTGGTTGAGAAATTGTAGCGTCATTTGACAATATTTTTTTTTGTGTTATTAAATGAAAGTGGATAAAATTTTGTATAAAATCCTTGTTGTAAATTCATATCACTACACTCGATGTCACAGTAACATCTTGTGTTGTAATATTAATATTTACATTTATACTGTAAATAATTACTATTAAATTGTAAGAATTGTAAAATGTACATTGTAGTAGTGAAAACAGGATCATTGAAAACAATTATTAAGTTCATTAATCTGATAAACATTTGTTACTGATTCAATGATATTTCTTCATTATTCCAACGAAATGGAAGACTAAAACAGTTACTACAAATTTGAGCTTACAATTCTGTAGTAGAATAAACTACAAATGTAGTAAACCATATATGTTCGTTGTTGTGGTAAATATAAAAGTATTATAGTAATTAAGTTGTTGCAAATTTTATAATTATAAAACATGTTACTATATTTTGTAATAAATGATATACATATTGTAGAATTTAAAAATGCGTCATAATGTAAAATAACAATAATTATAGTTTGTATTAATATAACACTTGTAGTCATCGCTACCAAAGCAGTCAAAACTGGAGTATTATTTTCTAAAAATTGTATTAAATCAGTGTGTGGACGTGGTCGTGTGCAAAAATGAAAGAAGCGTACCAGAACTTAGCCGAACAGTGTATTATTGTTATTGTCTTGTTATTGGTTATGAATGATTTTGACTTCTGAATAGTGTGCCTACAGGCGTAGTTTTAGGGTTGTTTCTCAGCAGTTGGAAACAGCTTAAAACTGTCAGAAATATCTCGTTCTCAATATAAGTTTCGATCCTTTTCAAATCGTTGCAGAAACAAATCTATTGAGTAAATGAATACCTAGATAATACCCATTAATAATACACCGTTAGAGAAATTTCGAGGTAAATATTCTGTCCACGTAGGTCTTAAGTTTTAGTCGATATCACGAAAAATGTAAGTCATGACAAGAATTTAATGATTGTGCATCACGGTTCTTTTAATTTATTTTATAGAAATATATTATTAATACTATCAATAAATATATTATGATGGATATAAAATTTGTTTCTTTTGATAAGGTAATAATCTCCTTTCGCCGTCCAGAGTAAATAAATTTATATACAGGGTTAACTATGGCTTAGTTCAAATATTTTAAGAGGGAATAGGGAAAAATAAGAATTAACGGAATTATCTATCAAAAAATTTCCAAACTTATTTATAAAGCGAAAAATATTATTTATGAAACTATATTAAATCCTTATTTATCGCCGTCACTGATCTGTCAACCGCGAGGTTAGGTATATTCTGCCGAAGTCAAAGGTGTCAAATGTAGTGACAGATCACCGCGTTGACACGTGTATTAATTTACGCCGCTTTTGAAACAAAAGAAAATTGTTTACAAAATGTAAATTATTATTTAATAATTTAATGAGAAACACGTTATGGTAGCACACAGGGGGGCAGGACCTACGTTACTAATATTTATATCCGATGAGGCGCATTATTAAAGTTCAGATCGAACAAGCCTATACAAATTTTGTACGCGATTCTGAACGACTTATAACGTCAGACTCCTCCAAACTTTGGTCATTTGTAAATAGTAAGAAAGGTCATTCTCGGATTCCAGGTACAATGAAACTCAATGATACGCAATATGACAATCCTCAATCCATTGTGGATGCATTTGCTTACTACTTTCACAGTGTTTACGTAGCGTCTGATCTCACCTATGAAAATAATAACATACCACATGTACATAATGATAATATTGACATGCCAAAAATTACTGAGTCTGAATTTTTCAATTCATTAAAGAAACTCAAAAATAAAATGACTTCTGGTACTGATTCTATACTTAGCTTTGTTGTGAAAGACTGTGGTCAGGTCTTAGTATATCCTTTGTTATTTATATTTAATCTTTCATTATCTACAGGAACATACCCAGATAAGTGGAAAATGGCACGCGTATGTCCAGTTCTAAAAAAAGGGGACCCATCAGTAATATCTAATTACAGAGCCATTTCCATTTTATGCAATTTCTCAAAACTTTTAGAAATTATACTGTACGAATATGTTTATGCTTCAACTAAAAATATTTTTTCCCCTAATCAACATGGCTTTATTAATAAGCGTTCCTGTATTTCAAATTTGGCTTGCATTTCTCAATATATTTGTGAAAACGTTGACAATATGGGGCAAGTCGATGTTCTATACATGGACTTTCAAAAAGCCTTTGACCAAGTTGACCATGGTATATTACTCAATAAACTGGATAGCATTGATTTGTCAAATACTCTTATTAAACTTATACAATCTTACCTAACGAATAGACAGCAATTTGTTAGATGCGAAGGATTTATTTCATCGAGTTTCAATGTAACATCTGGTGTCCCACAGGGATCCAACTTACGACCCTTATTATTTCTTTTATTTATTAATGATTTGACTAATATTATCTCTTCTTCTAAACTTCTGTTTGCAGATGATTTAAAAATTTATTACCCTTATTAACAATTGGTGTCATTCTAATCGCTTGAAATTGAATACTAACAAGTGTTACGTAATTTCATTTTGTAGGAAAAAAAGGGCATGTGTTTACGATTATAGTCTTGATGGTGTTAATATTTTACGACGTGATACTGTGAAGGATTTAGGCATCTATTTTGATTCGACTTTTTCATTTGTTGGACATATTAATGAGATAGTAAAGCTAATAAAATATTGGGATTTATACTGCGAAATTGTAAAGAATTTAAAAATATAAAAACATTTAAAACATTGTATTATACATTAGTTAGAAGTAAATTAGAATATGGCTCTATTATATGGTTTCCTATCTATCAATGTCATATCGACAATATAGAATCTGTCCAGCGACGTTTTCTAAAATTTCTTTCATTTAAAGAAGATGGTATTTATCCAGTGAGAGGTATTGATAATCAAATATTGCTGGATAGATTTGGTATTGTTTCTCTTGAACTTAGACGAGTATTTAGCATTGTCGCATTTTTATATGGTTTGGTGCACTACAATATTAACTGCGAGACTCTTCTTTATAATATTAATTTTTCAGTACCGCGTATTGAGTCTAGACATAGTTCTACCTTCTATTGTGTTACACCTACAACCAATATTGTATTTAGAGCTCCTATATATAATGCATGCACTCAATTCAACAAGATTTGTAATTAAATATTATATTGTAATATCCTATTGATATCATGTTATCACATGCTATTATTTATTTATTTTTTTTTTGTATTATTGTTTTGTATGTTATTTGATTGTATTTTGTTTCCTGCTTATGTGTTTCCTGTAACTGGGTGGGCTTTCACCTGTTGGAAATAAAGAGCTTATTATTATTATTATTATTATTATTATTATTATATCCAGGATTGATATTTGGAGAGATTTTAAGAATGTTATCATTTTCTGTTTTCTTACTTATTTAAATTAATATTTATACCTGCCATTGCAAAGATTTTTGTACTTGCTGTGGACTTCTCCTTTCTTCAACCGTTCTTTTTGTTTAAAGCGAAGTACCTACTTGGTCTGGCTTCGCATGTTCTTTAAGGTTTGGAGAGTATGCAAGTAGCAATGCAGTATTCTAGGTTATGTTATTTTAGAACAGTTAATTTGAAACATTTTACAGAAGTTAAATAAATTATTTTATGTCGGATATGTTAGTGGATAATTATGACGAATTCTCAAGGAGTGAAAACGTAATTTTGACAGTGTGCAACGAAGGAACGAAGAACGAATATAAAATACTGCACCTAACCGGATTCACCGTTATTTATCTGGTGCATTATTGTTATTAATAAAAATGTTTATTATCGTCGTTTCTACACTTGACAATTGTTATAGGAGTCGACTTTCCATAGCAAAAGAGGGTTTTGCCCCATTTTTTAAACATTGAGCTAGAATTACGAAATAATTTTTTTTTATTGTTTTTTAGTCCTTCCTGAGCACGTGGTTATTTTTTTTACTTAGTCATAGTTAACCCTGTATATATTCTAGTAAAATTTAATTCTCACTAAGTTAAAATAGCACATGTAATAAAAACACTTTAAAAAATATTATGTAGTGTGTGACAGCAGTTTAGCTATTGTAATTTTAATAGCAATAATAATATTTATTTGGAAATTAAGAAATCAGTCAAACAGGACTACATATACAAAACTTATGTTTCCATTTTTTTTCTTAAAATATTTTGACATAATCCTGTAATATTGCATCCTGTTGCATACATATCATTTTCAGCTTGTTGAAAAATTGTAAAATTGTTGCCAGTTGTTTAAAAATACATTTCCATATTAATAAAAAAAATACAAGAGATCTTTTTTTTAAATGAGTTATCTGAGAGGAATTATTTCTATCTTACCATTTACAGTAAGGTAGAAATAAGAGAGTCCTAGGTGTGTCCACCACTTATAAGCGTAGGGGACAATAAACAAATACACACAACGTCAAAAATCTTGAACCCCTCCTCATTCTTGTTAAAGAAATCTTTTTGTCAGAAACACCAAATACATTTATAAAAGTATATTGTTTTCTGTCTTTTTTTTTTGAGTATATTCGATAAACTGAGTACTTAGAAAATTAAAAACCAGGAAATGTGTGACATTTTTAACACAATTTATTAAATCAAAAATAAGTAACAAAGCAAGTTCTCTATTTGACTAATAGTCGGTATGACCTCCACCACGTTCCAATAGCATATTGACACGTCTGTGTATTGAGATAATCAAGCGGTTAACGATTTCTTACGGAATATATTTCCATTCCTCTTCTGCCGCCACGACTATCTGATATGCAGTCTGAGGTGGAGGAATACGATTATGAATGGCTCTAGCAACGATATTCCACATGTTTTCAATATGATTCGTATCAGGAGAATTGGCTGGCCAATCTAATCTATTGATATGTCCTGCTATGAATGTCTCTTGAATTCTTCTTGCGCGATGGGGTCAAACGTTGTCGTCCATAAACACAAAATTTTCATCTAATTTATTACGTAGGGGGTCGATAATTTGCGTAATAATTTGTTCAATGTAAATTTGACTGTTCATATTCTGTGGTATGCGAATGAATGGGTTCCGGCGGTTGAACATTATTCCACTCCAAAACATTACGGTACCCCCTTCATACGGAGCAACTTCACGGGGAAAACGAAGTCGCTGTTGACGAACTGGTTCTCTCCATACTCTGTCGATTGTTATCAGTAACCAGCCCAATTCTGGTTGCATCTGTAAATAAAACCCACCGCCACTGGCGTAAAAGTGAACCCCTATGCTCTCGCACCCACTGCAAACGGGCAGCACGATGCCTTGGAAGTAGAGTGGGGACCCGTAATGGTATTTTAGCACGTAAATTTGCGTTGGGGAGTCGTCATCGAATAGTAGGTGTCGATATAAGACGGCAAAAGTGGGCCCTGAGAGCTGAAGCTGAAGGTGTGCAGTGTCTACGGGCATAGTGCACCAAATACCGATCGTCCCTTTTATCAGAGACTCGAGGACGTCCAATACGTGACCTGTTTTCAACTGTATTAAATTCTTCATATCGTGTGTACTATTCGTACATGATCTAGGAATGCTCAACATGTTCGATATCTGATGATTAGAATGCCCTGTATCATGTAAAGCAGTCATTCTTGCTCGGTTAAACGCAGAAATTTCACGTCCTGTTATTATAATGTACAAACATTTAAAGGGAGACTTGGCTGTCAAATTGACCAGATTAATCAAATCAGCCGCTATGTTCAAGTTCAAGGTAAAAAAATGGATACAAAACTTGCCTAGATATGAAGTCAATCAATTAATAGATAAAAACATGTGTATTATTGATTTCTTACCATTTAGTATATTTCTTGTTTTTAAATGATTTTTTTTTCTTTTTCAAATAGTTTTATTATGAATAAATCATTATCATTATATATTTAATTTTTAAACTTATATTATAATACTAGGTGACCCGGCAAACGTTGTTTTGCCATATGAATTATTTCTAGTGAATACTTTGGCAGTTAAATAAAAAATAACTAACTTATTGTAAGTGTGTGGAGATGTGGTATATGACTAAAAGAGGAATGGAGCACTGTGAACGATGACGGCCTATAACAAAACACGAAACATTCATTTTTTGAATTATTTCGCGTACCTGCAATTTTACTGGTTTGACAGCACAAATTAGCCCCTTTACATCTTGTTGGCATTGTTCACTGTACAAAAAAATAGCCATATAGTAAAATAATAGCCGTTGTTGGCGGGAGCTTGTGACACGTGTTGCGTACTTTTGAGGTTATGTAGATCACTTAATTAACTAATAATGAGAACTACACTTAAAATTAATAATTCTATTAATTATTGATAAAATAGGAAATACACAATTATGGCCCAGCAAATTAATAATAAATTTACTTGAGAATTACACTTAGAAGGTAAAATGATAATTGTAAACGTCACTATTACGCTCGAGTCATACACAATAATAATGGTCGAAAACTGTGTAGGGAGTGAGAGAAGGCTTATTGTGAGAGAGACAGAAGACCGGCTTCGTTCTCATCCCTACTCCGTGGTGTTTACTGGGTGAGAAGTGACATCGGTAGACGCGTGGCGGGGATAACTGATCTAGGGATAATCGATCAGTTATCGACCAGTGTTAAAAATGATTAAATTATTAAAATGGTTATTAAAAAATAGGGGCTTGTGATAGAAGGATGAAAATTAAGGGTTGTATGTATTTTTTAATGCCACATCATAAAAAAATAAAAATAAAAAATTTTGTCCAAAAAATAAAAAAAAATTGTTTGGGGTGGACCACCCCTATCACTTAGGGGTATGAAAAATAGATTACGACCGATTCTCAGACCTACCGAATATACATATAAAATTTCATAAAAATCGATCAAGCCGTTTCCGAGGAGTATGGCGTCTAAAACTGTGACACGAGAATTTTATATATTAGATAATAATAATAATAAAACTTTATTGCCCAAAAGAGTTCCATTTACAGGGCAAAATCTTAAATTAATAATTTAACAGTTAAATAATAATAATAAATTAAAAATTCATACATGAAATATTCCTGTATCTATAATACAAAAATGTTGCGTACATAAAAAAAAAATGAAAAGGAAGTTAACTGTATTGCTCATTAACACATTTAAAACTTAACGTACTTCTTGAAGTCACCCTAGGTACATACAAATTCACAGCAGAAAGCAATTCAGAGCAGTCAATAAAGTTACTTATGACACAAAAAAAAGATTCAGAAAGCAATATACTTTTATAACTGTATTTGGTTTTTCTGACTAAAAGATTTCTTTAACAAGAATGACGGGGAGTCCAAGTCTTTTGACGTTGTGTGTACTAATGCTAATTGGAGTGGTCCTATACTTTCAAGCCTGGTATATAACAATAGTATCAGCTAGTTTTTTCTGATATAGTTTTCAAAGTAATAATATTTGGCAGTCACATTAGAGATAACCTTTAACATTGCTGTCTAATATAACAACGCAAAATATTTATTAAGTATATTGAAGTGTCCATTGTTCGCATCTTTACTAGAAAAATGATAACGTAAGTAGCTCAGTTTTAATTTAGTTTTTGTTTATATCACTTAAGGCTTACGGTGAGCGCTCGATCCAAAGGGATATAGTTTTCGCTCAGTAACTCCTCAACGAAAAATGATAAAAATATGCGGTTTTTTTAATAGGCTACAAATATTATTTTACGTCGACGCTGTGTTTTGAAATTTTGAACATATGCAAAATTCATTTAAAAAATAAAAATTTTACACTTTTTCAAAATTTCAAAACACAACGTCGACGTAAAATAATATTTATAGTCTATTAAAAAAAACCGCATATTTTTATCATTGTCCGTTAAGGAGTTACTGAGCGAAAACTATGGGTTTGTTCCAACACAGCAAGAATCGAATCCGAACCGTTCAGAATTAGTTAGTCAGTTCAGTTGTTAATGTACTCTCGGCGAATGCGACGTAAGACGGTGTTGGTCAAACATTTCTCACGCTTCTGAACCAGTTGTCGACGGTTATTGGAACAGACCTTAGGGGTGTCCCGAAATAAATGCAACAAAATTTGGTCAGAAATTCTTAAGAGAAATTTAAGGGACCCGTATTTTTTACTTTTGATAAGTGCGGCCCCCTTTCGGAGATATAGCCCTCTGAAACAAGCCCCTAAAAATTTAATTTTTTTTATATTTCAGAGCTATATCGCACAAGAACCACCAAATTTGGTACACAGGGATTTTATGACATGTAGAATGCGATGCTGATAAGCTTTTTGGCAAGGGGCCCCCACAAGACACTTTTTCGGGGGCCCCCTTGCATATTTAATTTTTAAGAAAATAAGTAGCCTCTTAGAAACTCCAGGGAATTTAAAAAATTTTTGTCTCTTAAAATTTTTTCGAAAAACGCAGCGTTTTTCGAAAAAATGGCAAAATGTGATTGGATGCATATCGAGGTTCATATGAAATTTTAAAGTGTTAATCGTAGGTGGCTGGCATTCGCAATAAACAATCAATTTTATTCTGTGACAGTTGTCATTAACCAGTGTCAAATTGTTACCATTAATAGTTGTCAGTAATCATTGTTCCCGAAAAAATGGTGAGATTTTCTGTCCAAGAAAGGGTACAAATGCACCTAATTTACGGGGAGGCTCGTGGAAATTCACGTCTCGCACGCAGATTGTACGCCGAGCGATTTCCTGCACGCATACTCCCATACCATTCAATGTTTGCACGAGTACATCGGCAGCTAATGGAGACAGGATCCGTAGTTGTGAAAAAACCTATCTCAGGGAGAAGTTATTTATTAACTCCCGAACAGGAAGAAATTATCTTAAATTTAATTGAAGAAAATCCCGAAATAAGCATAAGACGCGCGTCATCTCAACTTGAGATTCCCAGAACAAGAATACACCGCTTTATCAAACGACAACTGTTGAAACCTTTTCACTTTCAAAAGGCCCAGGAAGTTAAAGTAGAAGATTTGCCACGAAGAAGACATTTTAGCTTATGGGCTCTTCAACGTTACAACTTAAATCCGGGATTTATACGAAATTTTTTCTTTACCGATGAGGCGTGCTTTACAAAAGATGACCTAATAAATTTGCACAATCTTCATTATTGGGCTATGGCAAATCCATTTGTCTTAAGGCAGACTCATTCGCAAGAAAAATTTTCAATTAATTGCTGGGCTGGAATTGTCGGAGATTGCATCATCGGTCCATATTTATTGCCTCCACGATTAAATGCTGAAAGTTACCTTAATTTTTTGGAGCATGAACTACCGCCTCTTATGGAAGATGTTCCTCTCGGTATTAGACGCAATTTGTTCTTTATGCACGATGGTGTCCCACCACATCGGGGGCACTTCGTAACTGAGTGGCTGAATGAAAATTTCCAAGGGCGATGGATAGGTAACAATTCTCCTCATGTAACATGACCCCCCCGTTCTCCCGATCTAAATACCATGGACTTTTTCTGGGGGGCCATGAAGGATCGCGTCTATGCCGTACCAATTAGAACCCGGGAACAACTACATGAACGAATCCTTGCTGCGGCTGAAGAAATTAGACAGATTCCCAATATTCACACGAAAATACGTCAAAATTTCGTGTCACGTTTGCAGGCTTGTGTTGAACAAAACGGTTCTCACTTTGAACACGTTTTACGGAACTGACCAGTGTGATTTCAACAAACTTTTTAGAATTAAATTATTTAATCATGAAGTACCATTAATTTTGTTATTAATTTCCAAATTTATTGTACCTTATTTTGATATTCACATTTTCTTATTAATTGTTAATGTTTAACTTGTGATTTCTTTAAATTAAAATTAAATTTCTTTAAATTGTGATTTTTTTACAACTACTGATCCTGTCTCTATGAGCTCCCGATGATGGTTAATGACAACTGTCACAGAATAAAATTGATTGTTTATTGCGAATGCCAGCCACCTACGATTAACACTTTAAAATTTCATATGAACCTCGATATGCATCCAATCACATTTTGCCATTTTTTCGAAAAACGCTGCGTTTTTCGAAAAAATTTTAAGGGACAAAAAAGTTTTTAAATTCCCTGGAGTTTCTAAGAGGCTACTAATTTTTTTAAAAATTAAATATGCAACTAAAGTTCGGTGGCCCCAAAGGCAAGGGGCCCCCGAAAAAGTGTCTTGTGGGGGCCCCTTGCCAAAAAGCTTATCAGCATCGCATTCTACATGTTATAAAATCCCTGTGTACCAAATTTGGTGGTTCTTGTGCAATATAGCTCTGAGATACAAAAAAAATTAAATTTTTAGGGGCTTGTTTCAGGGGGCTATATCTCCGAAAGGGGGCCGCACTTATCAAAAGTAAAAAATACGGGTCCCTTAAATTTCTCTTAAGAATTTCTGACCAAATTTTGTTGCATTTATTTCGGGACACCGGGTATATCGTTTGATAGAGCACTCACCGTAAGCCTTAACATCTATTTTATATAAGTACAAAGAATATATTAAGCAGGGAAGCAAATGCTTCAGCTAACGGTTTCTCGAAATCTCAAAATCAAGCGAAATATGGACGTATGAAATTATTAATGAAAAAGTAAAATTACGCTCCTGTTCGAAGCCGATGTAAAAGGAAATAAATAAGTTGAATTAAAAATTATTAGCACTGTAGAAACAAAGAAACATAATTTATTTCAGAATATTCCCTTATACCGGGTGTCCGATAAAATCGATTCTCCTATTGAGACTTAAAAATTGTTTATTTAACATTTTACTCTGTCTCTTAAAGTAAGAGGTATAGGAAGCATAGAAACACTGGGAAAACTGGATTAAGTATATTTTAGCAAATTTGGTTTTGTTTTAATGTTTGATAGCCCAACCTTTGTAAGGAACAAAGCATAACAAGTAAATAAATTTTTCAGGAAGAAATATCTACTGGTATTACTAATGACCGTTTTCCCACTTGTGAGCACCAACAATGATGTGTACTGTGAAGTAAAAGAAAGCTACGTCCATCGCCCTTCATCAATTTGCAGAAATATCAACATCCAAGAAAACCAAACGATTAGGGCAAATTTTCACTCTCCGGAGAGCATTGTGACAATTGATTTAATTTCAGTCACTGCTGACGTAGATAAAAATATGATGCAGCATTTTCCTGGAGCTATACAACTGACAATATTTGATAGCAATATAAAGAGCTTTTCATTGCAATCAGATATTGAGCATTTGAACGTGTCCAACTCCATATTTCCAACAGTCAGCAGCAAAGTACTAAGGAGATGTAAAAAATTGAAAAGTATTGTGTTTATGTCGAACCATGGTTTGCAGTTTAATAAAGACGCCTTTAAACATTTGAAGGCTTTACGTGCACTAGCAATTGTAAATCAAACAATACCAAGAATACGAAGGCGTTTATTGAAAGGATTAGAAAATTTGAAAGATTTAATTTTTATCTCAGATAAGATTAAAGAAATAGATTACGACGCTTTTTTGGATCTTTCTCATTTATTTGGATTGTTCTTGGATGGTAATCCAATACAGTCGTTTAATGTAAATACGAGCGGGTTGATGATTCTTAGCCGAGTGTCGCTAATGAACACAAATTTGAAAAGATTAAATCTTGACGTCCTTGGTTCAATGGAGATGTTGACTTCAATTGATTTATCAGGACAATTGTTAAAAGACACCAATGCTACTGAACTGGCGACTAAGATACCCAATCTGAGCTTGGTTGGTATACTTGATCAAGAATTGCTATGTCCAAAAGTTATCTCCTTTGTGAATCATTTAAAAGAAAAACGGATAACAGTGATACCAATTCATACTGAAGACTCATCGCTTTACAAAGATTTTATTAAACCGTCAATGTGTTAATAGATGTTTTACATGTGAATAAAATATGATTTGTTACAGTTGTTATGGAGTTAATAAAGTAGTTTTAATCACAATTGGATAATAGTTATTTAGTAGTCCCAAGTTATAAGAATCATTCATTACAGAAATATAGCAAATTGTATGACGCTTTTTAAGTTTTAGTATTTATAATTTTTCACGTTTGAACAAGTTTAAAATTGCAACCTTTTGGCAATTGTCTTTGGTGTTATTATGTCAAGTTAACAAAATTACAGTACTGTCAGTTATTAAATCTGTAAATGACACTGCACGAAACAACTACTCCGCGGACTAATGCTCCGAGCGGCATTGAATTACTCCTGCAGTATCTGTGTGGACAGCCAAGAACCCTTGTCGGCCACACTACCAGACATAGACCGGTTTCGGGCTTGCTAGCCCTCATTAGTATACCATAGGTGAGATGACCGACAATTGAACATACATATGAAGGAACAGCCAGTTTCTTTTATATGAAAAACTCATCCTGCTTTACCACAAGGAATCACGCCCTGAATTTTTCTGCACTTATTTATTGGCACCCTGTGTATTCATTTTCTGAGAATAGAATGACGAAACTTGGCCCATAATATATTGTCGCTAACACTAGCGTTAAATGGAGTGGTCCTATGGATTTAGTTTAGAGCCTGGTATTTATAATAATAGTATCAGCTGGTTTTTTCAAATATAGTGTTCAAAGAAATAATATTTGTGGGTCACAGTAGAGATAACCTTTAACTTTGATGTCCAATATAAGAACGCATACCAAAATATTTACGCACAGTTTATTTTCCAGTAGTGTATATCGTTCGCATCTTAGCTAAGAAAATGATAACGTAAGTAGTAGCTCAATATAATTTAGGTTCTGTTTATATCAATTAACATTTATTTTATATACAAGTTGAATCACGAATTCTTCAAATGGTTTTCAAACTACTTTATAAAATACTTATGTAGACTTTCTGTATACTCTTAAAAAGCTTGTTTTCTTAAGTAAGTATACTCTTCTGACAGAATGTCATAAAAAGATAAATTCTATATTTACGTCAAAAGTCTTGGACCCCTGTATATAAAATGATTCGATTAGACCTAATGGTTTTTCTTGATGTGGTAAAAAGGTACATGCACTTAAGGAACAAAAAAGATAATAAAAAATTACAGACCATGAACCTTGACTTTATTACCAATGTTTTTATAAATCTGGTCAGTTTGGCAGTGTATTCAGCCAAGTGTTCCTTTGAATTTTTGTACATTATAATGCTAGGACGTCAAATTTCTGCGTTTACCCGACCAAGAATGACTGTTTTACATGATGCAGGATATTCTAGTCATCAGATATCGAACATGTTGGTTATTCCTAGATCATCTGTTGTACGAAAAGTACACAGATATGAAGAATTTGATACAGTAGAAAATAGACCACGTAGCGGACGTCCTCGAGTAACTAATGAAAGGGAAGATTGGTATTTGGTGCAATAGGATCGTAGACACCATCTTCAGCTTTCGGTCTCAGGGCCCACTTCCAAGGTACGTTTCGCTATATCGATACTTACTATTCGAAGACGACTTCATAACGCAAATTTACGTGCTAGAAGACCATGACGGGTCCCCACTCTACTTCCAAGGCATCGTGCTGCCCGTTTCCAGTGGACGCGAGAGCATAGGGGTTGGTTTTTATTGGTATGTTATTAGTCAATTAGAGAACTTGCTTTAGTACTTCTTTTTGTTTAAATAAATTTTGTCAAAAATGTCACACATTTGCTGGTTTTTAATTTTCTAAATACTCAGTTATTGAACATATTCTTTTTACAAAAAAAGATTTAGAAAACAATATACTTCTATAAATTTATTTGGTTTTTCTGACAAAAAGATTTCTTTTACAAGAACGAGGGGGAGTCCAAAACTTTTGACGTGTGTATTAGCTTTTAATACACCTCAATAAAATTGAAATATCTTAAGAGAATTAGGTTTAGGGCATTTCATAAACTAAGATTTCATAAATTCTTATGCACATGTACAGAAATGTTTAGGTATTAATTATAAATAAACGATGGCCAATATTTAAGAACTCCCCCACAAATATTACTTATATTGGAGGTCAGTACTGGCATCAGAGTTTTAGAACATGTATTGAAAATATTTATGAACCACTAGACATACCAATTAACATATATATAAATGGACTGGCCACATTTAAGAGTACAAAAAGTACATTTATATTGAATGTATTGAAACTGTACCCAGCAAAATGTAAATACAATGAAATTTAGGCGGCAAAAATAATACTATACATAAGACCGCAATAAAGCTGAGAGATCTTATGAAGGTTCTGGGATAAAACAGTTTAAGCTTAACTAGGATTATAAAATTTTAATCAAGTACAAATTGGTATGTATATGCAAACACTTAGTTTTATCTAGGATTATAAGAATTTATCTTAGTTCAAGTAGTAGTATATTTATGAAAATACTTAATGACTAACCTATTACTTTCATAAGAGTTGAGTATCGAGATAATTATTTAACGAAAATAAAACAGATGCTTTTCCAAAAAAGGCCATTTTAATATTGTCTCTATTTTTGACGAAGCGTCGCCCATTTTTAAAAATTGAAACAAAAAATTAATATTTATTTCACCATTTTCTGTGTAAGAGTCTTTATTGTAATACATACAGATTATATTAAAGAGGTTTTATAACAATTATAAAGAAAACATTGATTTTTTGATATACAATAAGTTTTTATAAAATTTATGAATTGTTATAAAACTGGAAATATAAAAAGGGGTATTAAAATTTTAGAGATAGTGTGATAAATTTAATCAGTAAACTGTTTTTCGTTTGAAAATTTTATATCGAATTTATTTAAATAGTTGTTTGGAAAGGTGCCCTGCAGTTTTCTAGTTGATGTATTTTTCTGCATAAATTAATGCAGTCGGTACTTTGGACTCAATTTACTTGAAAATGGTTGATTTTAGAGCTGTGTAACAAGAGCACCTTTTTTGTTCAGAATTGGTCACTGATTAAGGAGAACTTAGCCAATTCACGTAAAAGTAGGATATGCAAGAGTTATGAAGACAAAATCATAAGGAATAGTAGGCCTAGGCCACCACTGGTGTCAGATTAAAACAAACACCATGTAATTTTAATGACCTTTAATTGTTGTACGCGTCACCCAAAAATTACCTAAATCTACGAAACGATTTTTAAGTTATTGCGGAATATAGTTATTTTTTTCAAAATAACACCCTGTCCGCTAGGCGTGCATCAGAGAATTTTTTTTTTAGAATTTTATTCTTATTTTGGTCTGGTCTACCCCTTGGTAAATTTTTGTACGCTCACACTGGGCCACCCTGCATACAGGTGGCATACCACACAATATGTTGTAAAAATCGAATTAAAAAATATCTAATTATTGTGTTCCATTCCAAAATATTTACTTTGTTTTTGTTTATTTCAATTTTCAATCACAAAATCCAAGAATTGTAACAAACACTAGATGTTTTGTTTGTTATTTCTAATTGATTACACATTAAAATTATGTTAATACAGATAATATTAGTTAATACATTTATGATGAAAATATATTGAACACATTTTATCACGAAATACATTCAGTTTTAATTTTGGGCTATTTCAAAGAATAGTAATATTATTAAGAAGCAATAATAAAAATGTATATTTAAAAGGCGCGTAATTTTTATTAAAAATTTAGATTGCCTGGGTTGTACAAATTGTTGAATGAAAACCAAAAATACAGACTTTATTGTATTAAAATCTAAATATCTATAAATACCCATATACCTACCCTACTTGTGAATTTGTAGAGTGATTTATAGTCTCTCTCTCTCTTTTTATCCCTGTTCGCTATTAGATTGTATTTAATCAGACATAATAATGTTATCTCTCTCGGGCACAAGTAAGTCATATAAAGGGCATAATTAGGGTATATTTTGGTAATAATGTCTTTAAATTTTGATATTTTAACATAAAATTGGCCTTTGTGGTCCAATTAACTTATTGGAATTAAATTATTGCCGATCAATTATTAACTTCCATATTACTTTTGTTTATTTTCCCACATAAGGAAAAAAACCAACAAATATAGGTAAACTTTCCTTATACAGAATAGGTCATGAACTTTAACTTTAAATGTTTGTTGGACACTTCTTATGAATATCGTTTGGTAATTAATTTAAAAAAAATAACTAAAATTGTTACTTGAAGTCAATATTTTTCAGGAAGAAACATCTACTAGTATTACTGATGACCGCTTTCCCATTAGTGAGCACTGAAGAGGATGTGTACTGTGAGGTAGAAATAGGTAGATACATCTTTCACCCTTCATCAAGCGTGATTTGCAGAAATATCAGGTTCCAAGGAAACCAAGCGATTAGACCAAAAATTCACCCTTCAAATGGAATTGAAACAATCCAGTTAATCTCCGTCACTGCTGAGGTACATAATAATATGTTACAGTATTTTCCTACAGCTGATGATCTGATAATATTTGATAGTAATATAAAGAGTTTCACATTGCAATCGGATATTGACAATTTGAACGTGTCCAACTCTATATTTCCAAATGTCAACAGCGACTTATTAAAGGGATGTAAAAAATTGAAACGTGTTATGTTTATGTCGAACCAGGGCTTGCTGTTTGATGAAGGTGCCTTCAAACATTTGAGGAATTTATTGCATCTAGTAATTATGAATCAGACATTACCCAAGATACAGAGGCATGTATTTGAAGGATTAGAAAATTTGTCAACTTTAAAGTTAATCTCAAATAACATCCGAGAAATAGATGGGAACGCCTTTCTGGATCTTACTAAACTGGATAACTTATTTTTGGACTCCAATCCAATAGAGTCCTTCAATGTAGATATGAGCAGGTTCACACAACTTGACCGCCTGTCTTTGTTCAACACAAATCTGAAAAGATTAAATTTCGAAGTTCTTGGTTCAATACAGACATTAACTTCAATTGGTTTGTCAGGGCAGTTATTAAAAAACACCAATGCGACTGAACTGGCGACTAAGCTACCCAATTTGCGCCTGGTTGGCATGCTTTCTGAAGAACTGCAATGTCCAAAAATTATTTCCTTTGTGAATGAATTAAATAAAAAAAAAGTGTCTGTGATGCCACTTGATATTGAAACTATGATGCCTTACAAAGATTTTGTTAAACCGTCAGTGTGTTAATAGGTAGATATTTAATAATTTCAAGTCATGGAAATGATTCATTATAGAACAAGACAGCAGGTTGCAAATGTGAGGCTTTATAAGTTTTAGTATTTATAATTTTGAAACTTCTGAACAAGTTTAAAATTATAATCATTTGGCAATTGTCGAAATAATTTTTAGTGTCATTATGTCAAGTTAATAAAATTATAGTATTGGTTCTATAAGTTGTATGATCAGTTTTTGATATAAAAAGTTTTGAAAATTTAATTTCTTGTTCTACTCAAAAATATGCCCTTAATAAAATGTAACAAGTGTATATTTAACCCTGTATAAGTACATAATAAACAATTGAAACACTTAAAAAATATATTTTTCTTGATGACATAAAAATAAAGGGAAAATACATAAAATAATTGTTTTTAATTTTTTACTGGTATCTCTATTCAATTAGATTTTTATACATAAAAAATGCAGAAGTATTTCTGTGTTTTTTATAAACACTATACAGTATGCGCCAAAAGTATGGAATAAATTCAATAAAAACGAAACAATTATTTTTTGGGAAAAATCCTTGAACAAGTCGATTTTTAATTTCAAAAATACATATTTTAGCGTAAAATGCGATTTTCAAATGTCATTTATTTTTGAGTAATGACGTCATCGATTTTTTTTAAATGGCAACACCATATTTTTTTCCTTGATTCTGAAAGATCGTTTAATTCTCTATCAGACAGTACTAAAATTTTGCCCTCTTACATACGAAAGTTTTCGAGTAAATGATGATTGAATGTTAGAAAACGTAAATCAATTAAAATAAAGCAAAAACGTTATCAAGTTTAGTTTTTCGAATTCCATAGTTCTTTTATGGATCACGTAGGTGAAAATCTTTGCAAACTGTCATTGTCACACCGACTTTCTGATAAGTATTGTAAGCGACATAGAAATTATTATTCAATTTAAAGTATTATGGCACATTTAACTGTTACTCAAAGAATTGAAATTTTAATTCTTATCGGATGCGGGAATATGACTAGAACTCAGCAGGAAGTTTGCGATTTATTTAATGAAAAATATCCAGATCGCCCTATCAGCCAATCAACAGTTAGTAAGGTAGAGTCTAAATTTAGAGAAACTGGCATTGTTGTAAATATTCCAAAACCTGGACGTCCAAGCATAAATGAAAATCAGAAACAGAACATTTTGATAAGTATGGTGGATAATCCTCATAATTCTTCACGATTGGTTGCATTAAACAATGACACTAGTCAGAGCACAGTGCTACGTATCTTGAGGAAGGAAAAATATCATCCCTACAAAATTCAACTTGTGCAGGAACTCAATGAAGATGATCCCGATTGCCGCTTACACTTTTGCGAAATTCTAATAGATTTATGTCCAGGAAATAGAAATTTACACCGGCAAATACTTTTTTCAGATGAGGCCACATTTTGTCTGAATGGTACAGTAAACCGTCAAACTTGCAGATATTGGAGTCGGGAAAATCCTCATTGGATGGCAGAGGCACATACCCAACACCCTCAGAAATTAAATGTGTGGGCTGGAATAGTTGACGACAGAATAGCAGGGCCTTTCTTCTTTGAAGGAATCCTTACAGGACAAAGATATTTAGAGTTTCTAGAAAATGACCTTGTTCCAGCCCTTACAGTAATTTTTCCTAACGATAATGACCCCGACATTTCTGACGATATCATATGGTTTCAGCAAGATGGTGCACCTCCGCACTATGCGCGCCCTGTACGAGATTTTTTGGACAACTGTTTTCCTGGGAGGTGGATCGGCAGACGCGGACCGATAGAATGGCCTGCAAGATTGCCAGATCTTACACCTCTTGACTATTTTTTATGGGAATACTTGAAGTCAAAAGTGTACATTAATAAACCACGTAATTTAGAAGAACTTCAAAATCGCATTCGGGACGAAATACGTAGAGTTACCCCAGAAATCATTCATAATGTGCAAGAAGAATTTCTTCACAGACTTGCGCATTGTCAAGAAGTTGGTGGATGGCAATTCGAACATTTAATTTAAGTATAAAATTTAATCAATTGTATTTTATTTTACATACCTCAGAATTGTTACTTTTTTTATGGATAAAATTTACGTTTTCTAACATTCAATCGTCATTTACTCGAAAACTTTCCTATGTAAGAGGACAAAATTTTAGTACTGTCTGATAGAGAATTAAACGATCTTTCAGAATCAAGGAAAAAAATATGGTGTTGCCATTTAAAAAAAAATCGATGACGTCATTAAAAATCGACCTGTTCGAGGATTTTTCACAAAAAATAATTGTTTCGTTTTTATTGAATTTATTCCATACTTTTGGCGCATACTGTATGTTTCATTTTTTCTCAAAAACGGTGCATACTACGAAACAAATTAAAGACCAGTTTCATTCAGAAATGATGACGGTTTTCTAAAAAAGTATCAAAACGGGAAAATGTCAGTGGCGTACCATTTTTTTATTAAAAAAGTTTGTGGCTTTCTCGGACGAACGTCACTGGTGCTAATAGACATATTCGGATCACCCCAAAAATGCGCATTTATAACTTCAAAGCGTTTTTCAAATTTCGAGTTAATATCTTTAAAATCTTTGAAATAATTAATAAAAATAAATAAAAAATTAAAATTTAGACACTATATCTCGGAAACGAAACATATTTCGACCTACGTTTATACAAACTTTTTTTCACAAAATAACTTCAACAACCACGCCCTAAAATATTTCGCACTTATTTACCACCACCAAAGAAGGGTTGGCGCGTAATGTGGAATTTACAACTTGGCGAAAATTTCCAATCCCAGTACAATAGCTTTAACTTTTGCGTTTACCAACACATTTTTGGACTGGATGCTCCAAATCTGCAATGATGACCTTGAAGCGCACACACTTGGAGTGTACGCTTCAAAATCTAGCTCCAGTAAGGCACTCCAAGCCGTCGTTCCAAAACCGACCGATTGGAGCGTACGTATAATTGGGCCTATTATGAATCAGAATTTTTTGAGTGCAGCTGGGAGAAGTAATTATGTAATTATAAATTGATAAAACTTGGTCACAATATCTTTGACACTAACGCTAATTGGCTTAAACTCGGTATTATAACAACAGTATCAGCTGTTTTTTTTCTGATATAATTTTCAAAGAAATAATATTTGAGAGCCACAGAAGAGATAACCTTTAACTTTGTTGTCCAATATAAAAATGCACATCAAAATATTTAGGCACATATGTAATTAACAGTGTCCACCGTTAGCATCTTTACTTTGAAAATGTAAGTAGCTCAATTTAAACTTAGTTTCTATTGATATTAGTTATCATATATTTCATATATAAAGTGAATCGTAAGTATGTGATTTTTAACATAATATAAACCGACAAGACTATCCAAACAATGGGCTATTTTGTGTTATTTTAAGTTATTTTAGTATTTTTGACTATTTCAAGTAAATTAGCCAAACAAGTGGGTTAGTTTATAAAGTATCCACTAATATTGTAGAATACGCGTGTTCTATCAAAAAATCAAACGGTTCAGTTAGTTTTATACTAGCCAGTTGGTTTACAAGCTAACCAAGTTTACACTTTAGTCGTAATATACAGGGGGTCCCGAAAATATACGCATAAACTTCGAGAGCCATAATCTACTGATAAAAATAGTGGTATAAGCTTATGTAACATTTTTTTGAATTCTCAATAATAACGAAGTTATGGCCTGTCAAAAATTTTTTTTTATTTATAATTATTTTCTAATTTTCGTATGTCAAAATAAAATCCCATTAAATAACCGTTTTCAAGAAAAATGCCATTGAGGGTTTCATGAAATCACGTAATCATCAGCAACAGTAGATACAAAGTATGCTTTAGAAACGAAAACAAGATTTATTTAACTATTTAACAGATACATAAATTAATTCTTCGTATAAATGACGAACTTTCGATTATTTTTTCTCTGAATTCTGCACTGTTGTTTATTGGTCCGTTATAAACAAGAGTCTTGTGGTACCCCCAGAAAAAAATCCATAGGATTAAGAATTGGTGATCTAGGGGCCCATTCCACAAATACACCACGGCCAATTCGCGAATCCATTAGGAAATTCCGTATGAATATATTCCCTAACTGGTACACTAAAGTGTGACAGGGCACCATCTTGAAGCAACCACATTCTGTTTCTTACTTGCAGAGGTACGTCTTCCAGGAAAAGTGGTAAGTCATTCCTTAAAAAATCTAAATATATTTCACCATTTAGCCTACTTGGAAAAAATGTGGTCCAACTAAATGATCCTCTACAATTCCCTCCCATACATTTAGCGAAAATTTGTTCTGGAAACCCCTTTCTATGGCTACGTGAGGATTTTCATCACTCCAAAAATTGGAATTATGTAAATTAGCCAACCCGTCATGACCAAATCCTGCTTCGTCGGTACATAGTATGGTTTGTAAGAATTCGTTATCCTCATTGTAAAGATTACTTATGGTATTACAAAATAATAGACGTGATGCAGGTTCGTTGGGAAATAACGCCTGGACTTTTCGATAATGGTAAGGATGAAGAGAATTCTCTCGTAGTATTATTTCATGTACACACATTTTAGGATGGCAATTTTTCTTAAACTATTCGTGGTATTATTTTCGATACAATTTAAAATTATTTCTTCTGTACCTGCTGTTCGTGTTCTTCTTGGGCGCCCGACATCCAACCGGTTTCTTCCCTTCCATATTCCCCTAGTCTCCAATAAATTTTAGAAAACATTCGTGGTTGAGGTAATATTCTATTAGGAAATGCGTCATAGTAAAGTCCCTGCGCCTCATTACCAGCTGCTAGCCCACAATAATAATGCATATCACGTAATTATGTGTTAGAGTAATTATTCATTATTACGAGATTTAACACTTTCCAAATCAATTTTTTGAGAATACTGTTGACAGTCACCAAGACACTAGACTTAAATAAATCATGGTTTTTGTCTCCAAAGCACGCTTTGTATTTATTATAGGATTTTTAATGGGATTTTATTTTGGCGTTTCAAAATTAGAAAATCATTGCAAATAAAAAAAAATTACCATATTTCTTACACGGATTGGAGGTTTAAAAGTGTTGTGGTTTTTTATTTTAATTCTTTTTCAGGTTCACGGCCCGCCTTAATGCGTGTAACAACTGTACCGAATTTGAAGAAAATCTGTTTACTACAAAAAAATTATGTCAGAAATAAAAATAAAAAAAAATTTGGTTCACAGGCCATAACTTCGTTATTATTGGGAATTCGAAAAATTATTTGTGCGCATATTTTTGGACACCCTGTATAATAAATGCTAACTAATACAGGGTGATTTACAACTTATCTTAAAAAGGTGTAAATGCTTTATGAACAATTGAGTCAATATAGAAAAAAGTAATTTTGTAAAATCCTTATAGTTTCCGAGAAAAAAATCATCATGTGTAGGTTCACATATAAGGAACAGCCAGTTCAATTGTCGGTCATCTCACCTACGGCATACTGATGAGGGCTAACAAGCCCGAAACCGATCTATGTCTGGTGGAGTGGCCGACAAGGGTTCTTGGCTGTTCACACAGATACTGCAGGTGTAATTCAATGCCGGTCGGGGCATTAGCCCGCGGAGTAGTTGTTTCCTGCAGTATAATTTAGAGAATTAATGGCGCATCGCCCAGGACGAGAGGTCTGCGGTTAAGTACCTACGACAATGTAGGTCGCTTCCTGCAAGTCGAGCCGCTTAAGCCGAGCAGGAAGTAGTAGACCAGTTACATCTCACCAGCAGTTGAATTTGCTGTATAAAATAGGCGTCACAAAATGTTATTTATTTATTTCCTTGTCGCAGATTGCAATGCTTTATCTTCTCAGGTTTTACAGTGGACCATAGTTTCCAATACCATGCAGAAACGTATTTTTAAATAATTTTCGAACTTTCCTCTTTGATTTTTTTTTCAAAATCGTATTTGTAAGAGTCTCCTCTATATTCAAAAGTTTTGTTTAGATAAGTTGTAAATCACAATGTCGATCAATGTAGGCGTTGAATTCAAGGAAAAAATTAAAAAATGCTGTAACAGACATAGGATGTTCTATTTGAAAGAATGAGGTAAGGTAACGTCTAGAATAAATGTAACACCTTGTATAATTGAGACTAACTTATTGTAATATTGATATTATCGAAGCAAACAAAGCATAACAAGTAAATATTTTTCAGGAAGAATCATTTACTAGTATTACTAATGACCGTTCTGTCATCAGTGAGCACTGAAGAGGATGTGTACTGTGAGGTAGAAAAAAGTAGATACGTCTACTATTCTTCATCAACCGTAATTTGCAGAAATATCAGTTTCCAAGAAAACCAAGTGATTAGACAAAAAGTTCCCCCTTCAAGTAAAATTGGAGAAATTCAGTTAATCTCAGTCACTGCTGACATACATAATAATATGTTACAGTATTTTCCCACAGCTCGAGAACTGATAATATTTGACAGTAATATAAAGAGTTTCTCATTGCAATCGGATATTTACAATTTGAATGTGTCCAACTCCATATTTCCGAATGTTAGCAGCGACTTGTTAAAAGGCTGTAAAAAATTGTTGTTTGTTACATTTAAGTCGAACAAAGACTTGCTGTTTGATGAAGGTGCCTTCAAACATTTGAAGACTTTAATGCAACTGGAAATTATGAATCAGACATTGCCGAAGATACAGAGACGTATATTCGAAGGATTAGAAAATTTGTCATATTTAAAGTTAATCTCAGATAACATCCAAGAAATAAACGGAGACGCCTTTCTGGATCTTACTAAACTGTATGAGTTATTTTTGGACGCCAATCCAATAGAGTCCTTCAATGTAGATATGAGTAGGTTCACACAACTTGCCCACCTGTCTTTGTTCAACACAAATCTGAAAAGATTAAATTTTGAGGTTCTTGGTTCATTACAGACGTTAGGTTCAATTGCTTTATCAGGAGAGTTATTAAAAAACACCCATGCGACTGAACTGACGACTAAGCTACCCAATTTGCGCTTGGTTGACATACTTTCTGAAGAACTGCAATGTCCAAAAGTTATTTCCTTTGTGGAAGAATTAAAGGAAAAAAAAGTATCTGTGACGCCAGTTCATATTGAAGCCATATTGCATTACAAAGATTTTGTTAAACCGTCAGTGTGTTAATAGCTATTTACGGTACAAAAAGTAAGTGTTTATTGCATGCGACGTGAAATTATCCAACGAGGCCGTCAGGCCGAGTAGGACAACACGTCAAGTGCAATAAACACTTTCTGTACGAGTTGAATACAATATTTTTTTACGTTCATGCAAAAACCAAAAAATGTTTTATTTAGATGACACTAACTGTAGGAAAATATGACGTCAATTTGAACGTTTATGTTTGTCATGATGACAAAACGCTGTAGTAGAATGACATATGAATGCAATAAACATTTTTCCACTAAATATATTTCAATAAAGGTTTGTTTTTTGCATGAACGTAGAAAATAGTTATTTAATAATTCCAAATCATGGAAATCATTCATTATAGGATAGCAGGTTGCAAATGTGAAGCTTTGTAAGTTTTAGTATTTATAATTTTTAAACGTCTGAAAAAGTTTAAAATTGTAATCATTTGGCAATTGTCGAAATAATTTTTAGTGTCATTATGTCAAGTTAATAAAATTATAGTATTGGATTTATAAGCTGTATGATCGGTTTTTAATATAAAAAATTTTTGGAAATTTAATTTCTTCTTTTACACAAAAATATGACCTTAATAAAATTTAACGTGTGTATATTTAACCCTGTCATAAATAAATGCAAAATACATAAAATAATTGTTTTTAAGGCTGTATCACATAAGAGGACCACTCCCATGTATCTCGCTTAATATGCGAGTTACGTCAAAAATCTTTAATTGTTTTTTGTTGCATTTTTGGGGGCCTTTATGCTCGTAATTTTGAGATCCATGACCAACTTTATGAGTAATAACAAAAAAACCTATAAAGTACTCAAACTTTAAGGCTGTCTAACTTTTTTATTTTAAGAGATAGAGAAAACTTATTGGTAATAAATTTTTATTGCAAAATTGATACCTTCCACCTGATATAAACAGATTTTTGAATTATCGTATGTGGTTCGCTGCGCTCTCTAGGCGGATAATTTTTTTTTGTTGAAGCAGGCTATGGCCACAAAAAATTACCTGTTTTTTTGTCTTTCATGCAATATACTACATGTTGCCCTTATCTTTCGTGTTTGTTACATTTTTTTTCAATTTTAGTTAAAAAAATGTACCTAAATATTTTCGTGTTACTCAAGATAATGTAGAACCTGTTTTAAAGACGCCAACTGCAAAAAAATAATAAACAGAATGTACTTTTTTATGCAAAATACATATTTTCTTATAATATTATTTTATTGGTTTTCATATTAGAAGCAATTGATTCTTTAAAATTATTTTGACACAGACAATGTAATAAAATAATATTATAAGAAAATTATTAAGTTCCTTTTTTTCTTCCCCTATCATCATCACTTTGGTTTTATTTTTACCTCATTCCATATATCTAAATTTACTTGTAGTTCATTTTTCAAATCTATAAATGCTAAACAGGTATTTTTGCTCTCTTGTATCGATTCCTCTATTATCTGCTTTATTATAAATATATTATCTTGAGTACTTCTTCCATTTCTGAACCCGCTCTGTGCTTCATGTTAGTTATGTCCCACCATTCTTCTTATTCTTTTCTCTATTATTTTTTCAAATATTTTCATGGCCGCCAGTGCCATTCGCCATTCATCTGGGAATTTTTCTTCTGTAATTATTTTATTGTATACTCTCAACAGTATTACTCTTCCTTTCTCTCATATTTTTCATCATTTCTTCTGTAACCTTATCGCAGCCTAGTCCTGACCTGATAGTTCTTCCATATACATCGGTTCCACTATGTTTTCGTCTGATATTATGTCATATGTATCTTCTAAGTTATTTTTTTCTTCATTTAACAGCTCTTCAAAATAATCCTTCCATCTGTACATTATGTCTTTCTCTTCGTTTAATATTTCACCAGGTTTACTTTTTATAACATTTGTTTTGTACTTTTTTTCTATCCTTAATGATTTCAGTACACGGTAAAATAATTTTTGGTTTCCTTTGCTATCTTTTTCAATTTTTTCACCAAACTCTTTCCATTGTTTTCTTTTAGCTGCTGTTATTAGCTCTTTTACTCTTTTTCTTTCCTTTTGATACACGGTGTAACTATCCGGTGTACTGATCGATAGATAGTTTTAGTTTTAGTTAACCGAACGTTTTTCTCGCGAAATAAATAAATAAATAAGGAAATGTTAGACACCGCTTATTATTAAATTACCCGATAGCCCCGGAGGCAGTCCTAGTAGACGACTAGATCTGCGCGAGGCTTAGCGAGCATGCATCAAAAATATAATTACAAAGTAGGCGGGCAACAGCACGAAGCGATTACGCCGCTCCACCGGTAACGCAACGCTATCATTATGTGGTGGCAAACCTGCGAGCGCCTCGTACCGGCCGAGCTACCGTGCGTTGCCTCCAACTATACTTTGGAAGGCAGATTACCATTGGAAATTTGCATTTCTTTCCAGATACAGGGCAAAAATGATCGTAATGAATAATATCACTGCCTATTTCTCGGGCGTTTGAGTTTTGCGCGATTTGAATTTTATTATAAGTTGTAAGGCGTTGCCGTAACTGCAATACGAAACCGACTAATTTCGGCCTTCTATCTAAGATTTTAAAAAGGACACTGTTCAGGGAACATTACGAATTTAACGGATAGAGGAAAAAACGGAAAGTTGTGACATTAAACGAAGAAATCATGCTATCGTATTTTTAAATTTTAAGAAAAAATATGCAATTTCATCTATGTGGTCGAAGTACTCGATGTTGAAAGCTACTATAAAGATCTGCAAAAAATATAGATATTGGAAAATACAGGGTGTTAAAAAAAGAGTGTAAAATATTTCAGGAGGTAATAGTATGAACCAAAATAGGCAGAAAAGTCTTAATAAACATGGGTCCGCAAAGTAACGGTTGCGGAGATATGGACCACTATTCGTTTTTCAAACATTTTATTTTATTAGGAATAAACCGACAAAGGAAGCTTTTAACAAACAAAAAACAAAGTTACTGAAGATGTTCAAAGTGCCTTCCGTTCATTTTTCCATCTTCGTCTCAACGATATTCAAACTCTATCGAAAATAGCCTCCTTGGTTTGGATTTCTTGACACTTTTTATTAATCCGTAGCTGCAGGTCTTCCAGGCTATTTACAGGAGTACCATACACTAATGTCTTCAACTATCCCCAAAGAAAGAAATCTAGAGGGTTCAGATCAGGCGATCTTGGAGACCATAAAACAGATCCGGCCCTTCCTACCCATCTATGTGGCACGTTTTTCATTAAACATTTGGATGGGTATTGTAGGTGACAGGTTTCTAGGTCCTGTTGTTTTGCCAGACCGATTAACAGGCGCTTACCTCAACTTTCTGCAGAACACACTGTATGAGTTTTTAGAAAACATTCCTTTGAATCAGAGGCAATAAATGTGGTTCCAGCATGATGCTGCTGTAGCTGATTTTTCCATGGCCGTTAGAGAGCATTTACATCAAACTTTTCCACATAGATGGGTAGGAAGGGCCGGACCTGTTTTATAGCCTCCGAGATCGCCTGATCTGAACCCTCTAGAGTTCTTTGTTTGGGAATATTTGAAGACATTAGTGTATGGTACTCCTGTAAATAGCCTGGAAGAGCTGCAGCTACGGATTAATCAAAAGTGTCAAGAAATCCAAACCGAGGAGGGTGTTTTCGAAAGAGTTCGAATATCGTTGAGACGAAGATGTCGTGTCTGCTTGGAAATGGACGGAGGGCACTTTGAACATCTTCTGTAACTTTGTTTTTTGTTTGTTAAAAACTTCCTTTGTCGGTTTATTCCTAATAAAATGTTTGAAAAACGAATAGTGGTCCATATCTCCGCAACCGTTACTTTGCGGACCCATGTTTATTAAAACTTTTCTGCTTATTTTGGTTCATACTATTACCTCCTGAAATATTTTACACTCTTTGTTTAACACCCTGCATAATAAGATTTCTTATTGGAAAAGTGAATCGAGAAGATAATAAATAACCAGTAAGTACTGACACCTATAATATTTGTGATATTATTATACTACCATCGTCATTTTATAAATATTTAATGTGTATATAACACTTTATATCAAATTTCTGTGACGAATTCCCAAAGTTTCTGAAAAACTGGGTTAATCTACCCACATTCCCGACTATTCTTATTCCAACTATCCCCTCAACCTCCCGGTCCAAACGTCGCTTTCGACAAAGCCTCGATTTCGTTATAAAAATTCGTCGGCTATTCAAGAAGTAAGATCACAGGTGGCTGTTTCGCGTTAATGAGGTAATTTAAATGCATAGCGCAAGGGTCGCGACCGATCACAGCCGAAGGCTCCCGGGGGAGGACGAAGGCGACCCTCAGGTGTCAGGAGCAGGATTTGACGACAGTGTTTTAGGGCCGCAGGAGGGACGAAGCCTCCTGCTTTCCGCTACAAGGGCCCGACTCGCCTCCAAGAGCCCTAGCCTTATTTTACGCGACCTAGCCCAAAGGGATTTCGGATCGGCTCATTATTTTTATGTAAATACATGCTTGCACACGTACAGGGTGAATCTTAAATAAGTACAAATATTTTAACGGCAGATGTAGTCTGTCATATAAATAAGTATATTTTTAAAAGTTTCAAATATTTATATACGAAGATATTAGTTTTTTAAAAAAATACTCATATTTTGAGGACCGCTGACCAGACAGACCACTGACGTAACCTAATAAAATAAACCATAGGATTTACTGAAGGCGAGGTTGCCATATCGTATGTAAGATAAATAATTTTTTAACATAAATTCAATTTTTGTGGTTGTTTCTAATTTAAAAACACTTGTTTTCAATAAGTAAAGTAAAATTATCATAAACGATTAAAATATGAATTTCTGCGAGTTCGATACTATCAATTACAGTGTTTAGGAAGTTACTTTGTTCAATGATTCCAAAAATTATCCATAAACGTGCATAAAAGCTCACCTACTTACTGAAAAACCAACTATTTAAACAGTTATCAACAATTCAGAAGTTAATACCATTGTACACTGTTAGACAGATTATCACAAATAATTATTAAATTATTTTATGAAGAATAACAAAAAACTATGATTTTCACACAACACCTGTTAATTTTCGCCACATAACCTCAAACAACATGTCATTGCTAATCATTTCACACTTCGTAATTTCGTAGTGGGTGAAACATATTTTAAAAATAAACATAAAACATGGTATAACAAAATGACTAGCTTGATGTATGCGTTCAATATCAAGAGAAGGTAAAGTAAAATATTTAAAAGCAGCATCAATCGCATGCAAAAAAGAAACTAGTGTCGTAGGTAACGGGTAGATGTCACGAGCAGTAGGTGAAATGTCTCGCACCGGCTCCACTCTCTAGGATTGATAGCCGAGATCGACAAAGAGGTTATGTTGATACCGGTGCACTATTATGGTCCATTGCAAAGGAATAAGCTGTGTCAAGTTACAAGTGGAAACAAAACATGTAATATTTGTGGAAAGGGACTTGATAATTTCAATAAACGTAAATTGAAATACTTTTGCATATTTTGAAACCAAAGTAAGCTAATGGTTTCTTTAAGTAATGCACTGCTTGACGCATCAGTTTTAAGAGTTGCGGCAAACAATGAAAAGGCTGACATATTAAAAGCATATTTGTTAAGTAGTGATAGTGATAACGATAACGTATTGTGATAAATCAGTTGTAGTGTAGTAAAAATTCTGGATAACTATGACTGTGAGTAGAGAATCTGGTTTATATTTTCAATTTAATGGTGACGTATAGGAATGGCGAGGGAAGGAGATTATTAATATTTCCATAAATAAACATATTTCAATCATTCTTTGACATGTCTAAAAATTCTAGTTAACTTTATTGGAGCCTAAAAATATTAGTATCGGAGTCGGATCAGCGGTCCTCAACAAGTTTTCTATTGAAAAATCACAAAATTTATTTAAAATTTGACTTTTTTATTCTTGATTTTTTTGTAAAAAAACTATTAATTGTGTTCAACACACCGAACTGTACTACTGGTTAAAATATTTGTACTTATTTAAGGTTCACCCTGTATTTGGGTACACCTAGTCATAAAAACTACCTACCCCCACTTTTTTTTTCAAGGCCAACTCACACCCACGTTTTTAATGTATAATCAAGACACCCTGTATAAATGTGTAATAAAAAGGACACATATGTAGAAATGTACAGGATGTTCTATTGAAAATAATACATTGATATTTTTAGCAAAAAAAACTGGGAGCTTGCCAGCGTCGGCAATATACGGACGTTATTGGTGCACCTTGTATACGAAATTTTGCTTTTATAGTTCTAACGGTTTCTAATTATCTGACCCATGCGCGTCTTTCCCCAGCTAGCAAAGTAGTTTTATAAATTTAGAGTAGTAGGAGCTTTATATTCTGTTAATATTTTATAGTTGTATCTAGAACACTAAGTTATTGCATTAATGTGGCACATGAGACTATTTTGCCTTCAGAAACTGAATTGTTTTTTAAATGTGTTGCAAGAACGTTCTTAGAGCATAATTTATAGAACATTTATAAGATAACTGCTAATGTAGTCCTATAAGTGTGTACAATAACACAATTTTACAGCAACGGTGCTTATAGAATCAAATTGCAGTAAAACCGATGAAAAATAGTGCTTTATAGAATTATACCATCTCCTGTGACACTCTTATAAAGTTATTCTGTAATGTCGCTTATAGTTTAATTATAGAACTATTGTGTAAGGCGTTGTTAAGTTACAATTCTGCTGCGGAAAACAAATTACAAATATGGATGCTGCTGTCGAACTCAAGAGAAAAAGCTCTTTAAAGCAGTTATAGAGAATAATAATACAGTTGTTATAAAATCAGTATAGAGTAAATACGTAACAAAAGCCTTTTTGTTCCTTAAAAAACACTATAGAACTAACATTTATATACATATGTAGGTCTCCCATACCCTCATCTGACGAGACCTGTTTATAAAAGTGCGAAATATTTTGATCAAAGTATAATGGGGACATTTGTATAGCATACTGGTGATTTGTAGAAATTATTATCTGCTTGCAGAAGGAAAATTTCATTACGATAGATAAGATTTATTTGATTACTAATAGAAACTCATTTCTTTATAGAAATTTAGTAACATATTTAATTTAGACCATTCCAAACCTTATTCATTTACTCTTCTACATGTTGAAGATGAAAGAATTTTATTAGATTTGTTAAATAAGATTGAAATACCACAATAAAATATGACAACGCTGTGGATATTAAGTGGCATATATCTGTTATAGTATTATAGTAATTGCTTACGAAGCATATTTGCTATATAATCATTGCAATCGACACAAAAATGTCATATTAGTAAGAATCCTTTGGAAGTACAAGCCTTTCTTTCTGTCGACATATTGTGAAGAAAGAAAACAAACCTTAATTAAAAATATATACAATATAAATAGGTGAAATGACATCAATAATATGGATATACTCACTTTCTGACTATTTTTTTTATAAAATTTCCAGCATTATAAAAAATATAAGGTTAACTGAGGGCGCGTCAAAAAATTACCATTATGTACTACACATTTCACGATAAAACTTTTCCGCATTAAAATGTACTACTGATGCCCTGATGGGCAAACCAACAAAGCAATTCGTAATGATGCCAGTACTCTTATGCAGGCTGATTAGGTCATCTTCTATCTTGGTTTTTATTGGTTCATCCATATTATTTCTAATATGTGCGATGCAGAAACATTTTATTTTTAAAAGATACAATTAAAAAATATTAAAGTTCTCCAAGTAGAACACCATGCAACACAAAAATTGTATAACGAAGTGGTATAGAATTTTTATGAGATTGCTTTGTAACTGTGTTATAAAAATTCTTTAAGACCTGTGAGAACGTTTATTCAACAGTTCTATAAGTATATCCTGCAGACTTTACAGATTAGCTTAAGCAACTAAAAAGTTCTATAGAACGGTGCCCATTTTTATGGTATAAGTGTTGCAAGAACGTTTTGAAAATGTTCTTAGAATAAACATTGCTCTATAAAATTTGTTCTGGAAACGTTCTTACAATTTTTATAGAACAGGAAATTGTTAGCTGGGTCTTATTTTATTCGACATACTTAATAATTCCAATGGTATTCGATTATTACAAGAAACTTCTGTTTGATTGTTCTTTCAACAAAATATATTCCATTAAATTCTAAAACCGCGACGGCGTTTCTGGATTTGAACAAGAACCGCGTGAATCATTAATCGATAGAGTTTGAATCGAAGACCCTTTGTACAAGTTGTGTTGTAACGTAGATTCGACAAAAGCGGTCGGCGAGTCTTTTGTTGAATACCGGAACAATATGTCGACTCCGGTACCCGCTTTGTTTATTTTTCAGTCAGTTAGGCCCCGATTGATCCGAATGGGTTTGAAAATATTGAACAAACATGCCGATTGAATGGCCACATGGATTTCTCGAGGTGCTGTTTCCGTAAATTCTAAGGAACTGGTACAGTTTGATAACTAGAAATCCGAAATTTCTTGGCGAAGGGAAAATATCTGAGGCAGAGAAAGTTGAAATTAAAGAAAATCTGAAGCATAAAATACTTTTATAGAAAACAATTTTAACTGTTCTGTATCTAGTCACAAAAATTAATAAAATTGCTCTAACTTAAAAAAACCTAGTATGGTTAAATCATGAGAGCGAGGCGCCCATTATTTGTTTTGTCATCTGCTCATAGTGCTTGTAAGAGCTCATAGCGCTCATAGCCTTTCGATCACATAGCGCTTCGAACACACAGCACTTCGAAAGCGTGAGGTGCTTCGGCTTGTAAGACTTTAGCTTTTTAAGAATGCCATTTTTGTCAGAGTCCTGTAAATAGAGGATTGAGACAACTTGTTGGCTGACATAAATCTAATAAATTAGTGAGGTTTCTCAGTACAGCGAGCATTACATTTTGATGGTCATATTTGCTTACTGTCTTTCACCTTCCTAATCTAAAGTTAATCTTTAATGCTTTCGGTTTCTTCAATCTTTTAGGATACCTGTAGTTCAATTAATTTTCTATACTAATCCACCGAAAATATAGAGAGTGACTCATAAATCCGCTCACAATTTATAGCAGTCGACACGAAGAAACATACATGCAGCTCGTATATTTTTCATATATAATCGTGTACCGCATATCTCTGAAAGCATACCCTATTACACAGCTACTGCTGCAGCAAATACGCATGCGCTAGATCGAAACTTGAGCCTTCTATTGGTTGTCACGAAATGATGGATCCACCTATTCGATATCCAGCGCTAACATGGGCGGGCATATCGTTCGGGCGGGCAAAATTTCGGGTATATCTTTCCGCTAATTTAATTCCGAATGCAATAAATTTATTAGTAATTTTGTGTTCTTAAGAATGGTGAATAATTCCAGCTATACAGCGTATTCTCAAAATCGTATACGCCATAAGTGTAGAATATCGGATGATGGCATGTATGACGGGTTTAGGGCGCGAGGTCAAAATATGAGTGTATGTGATGTTGAAATATGTATTACCTAACTTTTTTAATAATTTTGAGTGTTTTGAATCTTTCTCAAGTGGCACGCCTAAGTAATCATGCATGCCTCACCTCCCGTATTCATCTCTTTGCTGTGACTTACTCACTCTCTATTATTTTCGACCTTGGGTAATTGATAATACAATATTAAAAAAATTTAATTTGGAAATAACTTATTATTTTAATTATTTAACTCCTCGAAATTGGCAAAAACTGTTATATCACTGTTTCTACTAAAAATAATGGATGTTATTTATTATGCAATTATTTTTGTCAGTTTTGTTTATTTTTTGTATATTTGATCGCCTTCAAAATTAGTACGCCTATGAAATGTCGCACGCTTCGCCCGTCGCGCTTCTCTAGGAGCTAACGATGAATCTCTCTAGAGCCGCTAGATTTTCCGCGGTTAGGTATAGTCAAAAACAGACCTATGTTTATACAAACGTTTTGTTTTAAAACGATGAGCAGGTTACCCCCTTAAATATTGACATTCAATTATGAAACACCTTGTATACTAGTTCAGCTATTCTAATATATTTTTTATTTCAGTTGTTACGGAAACTCACCTACCTTTTTAGTTTGTTGATTATGCTCCTGTTTGCGTTAGAATGTATAATTTTTGTAATATCTCTATTTTGACGCCTTCTGGAATATTTCAGTCGATATTCGATTTGATTCCCGACACATTCTAGAGTTCGCAGAAACTTCTAGAATCCTAAAAAACATGCCACCACAGAGCAATTCTAAGTTGAGTTTATATTGAGCAGTCGAAAGCAATTGACAAACGTCAAAGAAAACAGTTGACAGTTGTGAAATTTGTTTGAACGGTACATGTTGTGCAATCAAGTGTGACAGTAAAGTTTGTTTTTCTACGTGACGTGATTCAAGCCTAAGGCCCGGCGCAAAATGAGACGCAGCTTGGTGACGTGACGCAGCGTGAGTCACGGCGAGTTTTATGCGAGAGGAAACTGCTAGCGCGGGTACCGCGCACATACGATTCCAATTTTCACTTCGCAGACAAGCCATATTACTGAAAAATGGCAACTACTACTGCACTCATTGATTATCAATTTAGTTCTGAATTTGATTCAGAAGACGAGTTTGAGTGCGAAATGGCATCGTGTATCATCCAGATGGGTAGTAATAAAAAGTCAGTGAAAAGCTTGTACTTGAAAAAAAACCAAAAACTCATGGAGAATTTGCCTTAACTAAAGAATTTAGTGACGATTTTGTTCTCATGTGGTCTACATGGCTTGTATCGTACAAAACATGTCGAATTCGCACAGTCTCGATTAATTTTTTTTTTTCCATGTTTTCAAACACGCGCCGTGATTTCTAAAACTGCGGCAACTACATTGCGTTCCGCAGGATCACGTTGAGCCAAAACTGCGTCACGTCACGCTGCGAAGAAATATGCGGAATAACTACGAGGGTTGTCCGTAAATTAAGGTCTCCAACAAGCTCCCCTAGCTTAAATCTGACAACAGCGCCGTGTTCCTTGCTTCCCCCACCACTAATCTGGCTGGTCACTGCCTCGCTGTGACGGTCAATCTTGGAGTCTTGGCCAGTGTTGTTAACACGTAGGGAAATTCCCTACTTGTAGGAAAAATTTGTCAATAAATCGGTTGGTAGAGAAAATATTCTTATTTTGTAGGGGAAAAAGAACTTTAACAAAATAATAAGTTTCACAAATACTTACTATTTTACCATTTAAAAGAAAATAAGATGGATCATTTCTCATATTTGTTTGTAAACAAAAATATGTCAACAGCACTTTATCTTTTATACAGAATTTTAACATTTCTAACTTGGGCTTGGTCTATGGCTTGGGCAGGCAGCGTAGGGAAATTTATAGTAGAGTAGGGGAATTTCATACTTCGGTGTAGGGAGACAAATTTTAAAACGTTAACATCACTGGTCTTGGCTTAGCAGCCGTTAACGATGGAAGGAAAAATCGACGCTCCTGCCAAGTGTGAATTGCGTTCGGTGATTAGGTTTTTGGTCGTACAAACGAGCATGACGAGGCCGGCCGCGGGCGTCCATCAGTTTCGGACGAGTCAGTGACGAAATTTGAGGAGCATTTGCTTGTGGAAATCATAGACCATCCTCCTTACAGCCCTGATTTGGCCCCCAGTGACTACTATTTGTTTCCCAACCTGAAACGACACTTAGGAGGAATGAAATTCTCCAACGACGAAGAGCTGAAGGCAGCCGTCGATACCTTCCTGCGCGAGTCGGCGGGAGAGTGGTACGATGCGGGTATGAAAAAGCTCCCAGAACGACTCCAAGCATGCATTGATCGTGACGGAGACTACGTTAAAAAATAGCTAAAAGTCCAAGCTTTCAGAGTATGTACTTAGTTTTGCAATAAAAAGATGTTTACTATTTGAAAAAACATTGGAGACTTTAAATTACGGACAACCCTCGTATTATTACTTAGATTCACGAAAACTCGCCGTGACTCACGCTGCGTCACCTCACCAAGCTGCGTCTCATTTTGCGCCGGGCCTAAGTCAACGTACAGGTTACAATATGAAGTTTTTTCCAATTATTTTAAGGCGCAACAAAATTAGTATTTTCTCTTCATTGAACATGTAATTTTAGTTTCAATTCAGCAAAATATGTACAAGAAGTGACAAATTTTAACATTCCTATATCTTGTAAAATTCCAATATCCGACAAATTGAGACATTCGCACCGCAACATTTGGCTAGCTCTTGTACAGTTCAGTCCCGCACACTTTTCCGAACTCATACATCATCACCTAAATTTTTCAGAATTGCCCTTGACGTCCCAGAGGCCCAGTTGACCGAATGTTCACGTTCGCTGACGTTGAGCGATCGTACAGAAGTATCCCTCCACATCCCACTCATCCACCCAACTGTATAGCACCCTCTGGGGTCATCCGCAGTTGCTCTGAGTAGACAGAAACAGAATCCGGTCGGCGCTGTCAAAGAAGTAGTGACGGAGGAAGGATGGTTTGCCGATGATTGATTTTCCTAAGCCAATTGTATTTTAGATTACGATAATATGTTCCAATAACCAACTGTGTTTTAGATTAAATACAGGCTGAATTAATGCTGAAAGTTTAATAAACTATACTTGAAAGAAAAAATAGTAAACGCTTATACAATAATTGTACACCTGTATAATACAATTTGTTGTAATAACTCCAAACACAATTTGTAGTATTATTTCACATATTATTATACTTACATTTATGTAGTAATAATCTTCAAACATTATTTTACTACAACAAAAATGTTATCAAATACTTAATTTATTGACACAAAGCTGCTGTTTACCAGCATGTGTGCAACCCCCACTACAAGGTTTTATAATAGCTATTTATGCCATCAGTTACGAAATGCCTAATTTTGTGTAACGCGTGAGATTTTTGCGGAACGAACGAAGTGAGTTTCGCAAAAACTCACAAGTTACACAAAATTTCATTTCGTAACGTATTGCATACAAGATTTTTTCTAATTTTGAAGAAAGTAATAAAAAAATAAAATTTAATATAATTGACAAAAATTTGGAAAACATAAATTTAGTTTGCTGCTGTTACTTCATGTTAGTTGTCAGTTTGACATTTTGTAAAAAAGTCTAGACGGAAGGTTTTTAGCGAAATTGATATATTTTTAGTTTTATTTTTAAAAAATGAGTGATTCAAGTTATGAAGAGCTACCAAGCGATATTGAAGAGGCAACAGGTAATGCTCTATTATGAGTAATTCCCAAAAAGTCAAAGGCAGTTTATGATTTGGCATACGAAAAATTTGTTACGTGGTGTGATGAGAAGAAAATTAAACATGTTAATGAGAAAGTTTTACTTGCATATTTTGAGGGTAAGAAAGATCTAAAAGTTTCCACATTATGGACACTTTACTCAATGTTAAGGTCTGAACTAAATCTGAAAATTTGGTAGCATATATTAAAAGGCAAGCGGACGGGTACAGTGCTAAAAAGTCAAAAGTTTTTATTAAAGAAAATTTTGCCAAATTTTTAGTGGAAGCTGATGACAAAGAATACTTAATGGCTAAGGTTGCAATGATAATTGGAATGGCAGGAGCATGCAGAAAAGCAGAATTAACATTTCTTCCAGTTCAAAATGTTATAGACGAAGGAAGCCATTTTCGTGTTGATATCCCACCTTCAAAAACAAAAATATACGGCAGTTTGCAATTACCACTGGAGACATTGAAAATACGAATCTTGTTGAAATATTAAGAAAATATATTAAGTTGTGTCCCCAGGTTCTTAAACACAACAGATTTTTTGTAAAATATGCGAATCGAAAATGTACCAGAAATCCTGTGGGAATTAACACATTTAGCAGTCTGCCAAAAGTTATTGCACAATTTCTTGGTCTTTCAAATCCTGTTCTATATACTGGCCACTGCTTCAGAAGAAGCTCTGCCACTTTCCTAGCAGACAGTGGCGCTGATATTTTAAAATTAAAGAGGCACGGAGGTTGGAAATCTAGCTCTGTTGCGGAGGGATATGTTGAAAATTCCATGAATAATAAAAAATGCGCAATGTGCGCCGCTTCCCAAATAACAGCAAGTTCGAGCAATGAAAAAAATATGTCGTCTTGAATTAATTTGAATAATTGCAATAATTGTGTTATCAATATTTATAATAATTAATTAATTTATAATTTATGTTTTTAACTTCATAATTCACAATCAGTTTTAAAAAGTGTCACTTTATATGTCAAAATTAGAAAAAAATGTTTGTTAACCGTCATAAACCCGAGCGGGGTACAGCTGTACCCCAGACATGAATTTTTGGGTATATTTTCTTAAATAATTTTTTTTACTTAATTTCCTTCGAGCTATGTTTCTTGCTTTTTATTGTAATGAATTATATAGAGTTTTGTTGCTTGGAGCAACGTATGTGCAGAACATTAAAAAAATATAACAGTTTGTAACAAGTGTGATAATTAAATCATTATTTAAAATTGCTTGTGCTTGTTCTTTTTTCATAATTATTTTTGTTTTTATTATTTCTAATCATTTCATATTATTTTCTCTAAATGTGTTCACTCATTTATCAATGCTGACAACTTTTTTATGTAAAAATATATTTTTTTGTAAGCATAATGTGTTTTATTTTTAATATTCCCTAATTATAACATAAAAAAAATAATAATAAGCCAAAAAAATGTTGGGGTACATTTGGACCCCACTCGGTATTTAATGTAAGTTTTTGACCACGGGTTTATGAACACATTATTCTTGGTTAAAATAAATTTGTCAAATATGACGTTTTTCAAAATGCAGGGAAGTTTTGAAATTCCTGACGGAATTGTAGAAAAAGCAATACAAAACTTGCAACTGAATAATTCGAAAGACGCTTACGAGAAAGAACGTAATATATTATTAAACTGGATGACAGAAAACTGTGTAGAATATATTAATGAAGCTGTACTGCTTGGATATAAGAATATTATTAGCATTGCTATTGCCATAATATTTAAGCAAATACCAAAAGAGTCTAAAGTTCTGGATTATTATGAAGTTAGTAATTAAACAATAAAAACACAAAATATTATAAATATTGTAACGCTGTTTTTAATAATCATTTGATGCTGTATTATCTCCTATCGTGCTCTTTACTGAAACGAGGAATTCATATTAGAGAAATAAATAAATTAGAAATACCTGCCTACTTGAAAGATTACTTTATTAATAATGTCCAGAGAGACTATCTACAGTTCCATATCAAATTCCATTAAAACTGGTTTAAAGTCCATGAAACATTTACAAAAAAAATATGCATATTTTAGGATTAATGTCAAGAGGCTTCAGGGACTTCAAAATGAGGCAAACAAAAAAAGACAGGAGATTATGCACCCAATTTTTTTCTTACTAAATTTAAATCGCCTGTAGACCTTTTATGAGAATGTTATTTCGTTTCGTTTCCAATGTACGAAGCAATCCTTCCTCTGCGTTATTACTTCTTTGGTACCAGCCGCTATTACCCCCTGAACATACGGGAAACACTGCGAAACAGCATCCCATATGGCACATATTTAAAAAACCTGTTCATCATGCCGTAATGCCTACTTGTAATGTTAAATGTCTATTCTGTCGCTGGGTACGGTTTAGTGGTTAGTAAGTCCTCGGGGATGTTTGAGTTAAATTGTTAAATCAGGGATGAAATAAAAGGATGATACTTGTTATGATGAGTTATTTGTTTTGCTTCGTCCATATGCGGGGCGAAAGGACCATACGAGGATGCTTGCGTTAGAAGCTTGTTTTGTTCGCGTTCAAGGGTTGCCACAGGAATAATTTTTGCAAATATTCTAACTTTTCCTTGTTCTCCAGTCCGGAAATTCACATTTTTATTAACTTTTACAGTCAATTTGAAGAAAATACAATAATTTTTGAAAGAAATAAAGACACATGTGTTATTCAAAATTATACCTATATGCAGGATGTTTTATTATTAATTGAATAATATATGCCAAGTGAACATTTTTCCGATTATTTTTATACTTAAAATGTTTGTTTTGATTGTAATATTTTTGAATGTTTGAATTATTATTTACATGTTTAATAAATTTTAGTTATTTTTTACTGTATTAGAAAGGTATTTTAAGCTAATATAAATCAAATATCCTACAATTCCTATCAATGAATATGTATGTTCTCTGATACCAAACGTCTAGGTATACTAATGAACGATGCCACAGACAAAGCTCTATTCAATAATTATCTAAAGAAATTAATCTAATTTACTAACCTGTTTTAATGAAACACTCTATAAATATCTAACTTTACTTTTTGGCAGTGGGAACACGTCAATTCAACCACAATAGATGAGATCTGACCTATTTCTGCATTTTTAGGATTGCTTCTTTAGGTGGCCTCCTTTAAATTGAATCAAATATCTAACTATAAAAATTATTATAAAAATTAAAATTATTTGAAGTTAAATATCGACAATGACAAAAAGTGACAGCCTGTCAATGAATTAAATATGACAATACCTACTTGAATAATGTTCACCTTTTATGTAAAAGTTTTTATATATTTTTAGGTTTTAATAACATTGTGTGAAACTAACTACTCAGTGGACAAAAGCCCCAACCTGCGTTGAATTACACCCACAATATCTACCCATATATTCCTTATTATTAAATGCAGAAATAGGTCAGATCTCATCCATTGTGGGTGAATTGTCGTGCTCCCACTGCCAAAAAGTGAAGTTAGATATTTATAGAGTGTTTCATTAAAGCAGGTTAGTAAATTAGATTCATTTCTTTAGATAATTATTGAATAGAGCTTTGTCTGTGGAATTGTTCATTAGCATACCTAGATGTTTGGTATCAGAGAACATACCTATGACTTCATTGATAGTAATTGTAGGATATTTGATTTATATTAGTTTAAAATACATTTCTAATACAGTAAAAAATGTTACAAAAGCTAATAATAAGGAATATATGGGTAGATATTGTGGGTGTAATTCAGCGGAGGTTGGGGCTTTTGTCCACTGAGTAGTTAGTTTCACACAATATTATTAATATCTAAAAATATATAAAAATTTTAGTTGTTAAAAATTTAATTTTTTGTTGAAATTAATTTTGCTCTATCGCAAGCATATTGTTATTTTCTATTTCCAAAATGAATTTTATTGTTGGTTCTTTATTGCCAATTTAAAAATGAAAATTATGTAGAAAAAGTGTCTTTAACACTGCATGAAGTACGTAAAATGATCGCTTTTACGCACTGATGATTGTTTTACGCACTAATGTGATAAAACCTGGCTGTACGTCCTGTAGGCAGTGTGTAAATTAGCATTTTACGCACTGTCCCCGTGTACTCTTCAATTTTATTTTATGAAAAAAGATAATAAATAATTTATAGGGTTCTGACATCAAGTGTCGTGAAAAGGGGAAGCTAATCCTTGCAGCGAGTCCTTGCGATAAGAACTTATGTCCTATATACAGTATATTGCCCTGTAATTACCTTTATCTTATGAGGGCATCTCGAACTTACCCTTGTAGTTTCTGTAACTTCTTGTTAATATTAAGAATTACTTCTTACTTTTGTTACTTGCATAGGGAGCTGAAACAAAAATACAGATATTTTTTTTTTGTCAAACAACAAACATTTTTATTCAATTCCATCTTTCCATATCGTTTGTCCAAGTAGAAATAACGCGCCACTGACAATAATACATTACAAAAAAGTTAATTAACAATATCTAAATAACGTCCTCAATAAGTCGTATTCAAATTGCTATATATTTGTAACTAGTCAGAGTTGAGCTTCACGTTATTATACTAACCTTTGATGTTCATTAGACTAGCGAATATCTAGTACAAGTTTTAGATACATTTAAGGACACTCCGTATGACATACAACTTTTATATTTTACAAAATACGTTTATTTTACTATCAGGGTAGTGCATCGTTTAGTCCAGGGAAGTCTGCATGGACTAGCCGCAATTCAACTCGGTGTCAGCCTGACGTTGCCAAATTAAATAGATATTTCCACATAGTACCTACTTATTGTACTATGTAATTAATGCTATAAAATATTTTTTAAAAGTATGCTATTAACATATTAAGTTTCAACATAAAAAAATATGTAATATTGGAATCACAAAATTCCAAGGGATCAAAATAAACCATTCACATTTCATTACGTAAGTAGTGAAATGAAATCCAATACTATCTAGGTTAAATTATTAAGAGAGGCTCAAACGTTTTTCGTATTTAAATACAAACAGTAATAAAACAAACCCTCGTGCAGTCAACAAAATCAGTGCGAGACATACCTACTCAGTGATCACTTACCGTATTTTGATCAATAACCTTGTTTTTAATGTCTACTCAATGACAAGCGGTGCAGAGCTGCAGAACCGTTAAATAATAACAGAAACAAACAATAATTAAATTTGCATTTTTATAAACACTCGGTGTAATCAATATGAAATCATGAGAATTTTATAATAAATGTTAACCGCAGTAATCAGCGGCGACATCGGATATCATAGGCTGTAATCGGCACTGCTAAAAAGTTGTCAGTTCAAATTCCTGTTTAATATTTTACCGGCGGAATAAGTCGAACATCGTTCGATTCCGTTTTCCTATGCAAGCGATCCCGCCGTCGTGCATTTGCAACACATGCACGCGGCCCGACTGCTCTCCCTTCCTCATCTATTAGTATTTTCGCGTGGTGTAGGTTGATCAATTTGGTGTGCTTGTGTCGTCAGTGCAATTTATAATTATTAATAAAATTTGCGATTTGCCTAAATAAAAGTGCAATTCAAGTTCGGTAAAGTGAAATAGTGAAAGACCGCGGTTATCTTCTACTGAACAGAGGCGTCACGCCGATATTTGCTTCTGTTTTCCATGTGCGTTTGTGTTATTCAGTACCTACTGATCATGAGTAATGGATTTGATTTTGATTCATATTCATAATTAAATGCGATATGCATTATTTAGGAATATCAGCAACTTGATTCTGCTTTCAAGAACATAACGAAAACGTGACAAAAAATATATATGGTTTTAATGACTTCTCGAAAATTATTTATTGTGTAAAATTTGAGGAGCTTTTGAAATTTGCATTACGAGGGCATGAGGAATAAATTTTCCGCCAGAACTTGACAAAACGTTTAATGAATATCTTAAAAATCATATTTAAAGATGCACCCTGTAGGTGGAGGTCCTTGCTAGCGTAGTACTAAAATATAATGCTGAAATTGAATCATTTCCTTTAACTTTTAAAAGGCAAATATACTAGAGCACTTAAAAAACCGTGAATTTGTACCTTATCACTGTGTTCTATATACGATAAAAAATACTTGATAATTTACATAAATTCAAGTGTTACTAGTTTTTTAATAGAATTCTGCGGGATATGATAATGTTTATAATGTCGTAAACAATTTTCTCAATGTGCAATTGACTTCAGGAGATTTTATGATAAAACATATTAGGTGAAAATTATGCTCTTTTTTCTTATTCTAAATGACTTGCCAGCCTGGAAATCGTTTTATATCCTGGAGAAAACTTGTATAATTGACATAGTGAAGATTTTGAGACACTCTATATTAATACAGAAATTGAAATCATTTGGTTTTGATGATTCTTTGCTACTACTCACAAAATCTTATCTTGACCGTCGTGAGTTGTATGTGTCATATAATGGATACCGTTCTCATATTTTTTAGCTCCTTCTGGGGTACCTCAAGGGTCTAACTTGGGACCACTTCTGTTTATTCTTTATATAAATGATTTATCGTCATCTTTGCAGTATAATCACCTTTTTTGCAGATGATCTAAAGCTTTATCGTAACATTAACTGTTATGATGATTGTCGAGCATTGCTAGAACTTTTGAATGCAATACAGGTGTGGTGTATAGAAAACATGGTTTCCGTAAATATTGATAAATGTAAAGTTTGCTCTTTCAGTTTAAAGAAAAATATAATTTTATTTAATTACAATCTTGATTCAAACACATTGACACGCAGCAGTAATATTAAAGACTTAGGGGTAATATTTGATGCTAAACTCTCATTTTCTGAACATATTAATACAATCTCAAGCACCGCCTTTAAAACTTTGGGCTTTATTGTCCGTAATTCCACATCGTTCAACAATATTAGTGCTTTGAAATGTTTATACTATTCTTTAGTCCGTTCTAGATTAGAATATGCTAGCCTTGTTTGGTACCCATGCTATCAAGTTAATATTCATCATCTTGAAGGTGTTCAACGTCGCTTTTTAAAATTTATGGCATATCGCGTTGATAATATTTATCCTGCTAGAGGATTTGATCATGGCCTCCTGTTGCAGAGATTCGATATTAAATCGTTGCAGTTGAGGAGAGTTCTCTCAGTCTATCTTTCTTGTTTAAAATATTTCATAACCTCATTGATTCACCAGAAATTTTAAAAATGTTCTACTTACGTGTACCTAGGCCTGAATCTCGTGATGATTACATGTTTTACTGTCGTAATGCTAGAACAAATGTCCTTACGAAATCCCCTGTATACACCATGTCAATTAATTTTGATCAAATTTCTCATTTATGTGAACTAAATTTTAATACAATCAAACAATTATTATCAGTTGGTTCTCAATTTTTTGGAAGCGTTTAACTGGCCTCATCTATATTATGATATAGCTTACAGACTGATTTAGTTTAATCAATGTTAAATATTATTAGTTATTAAAATTAAGTACACTGTTACTTCATTACTTTGTTATAACATGTTTTGTCCTGTAATTGGAATGTCTTTTCTGTTGGGCAATAAATGCATTATTATTATTATTATAGTGAAGAGATATTATTTCTAACTTACTCAGATTTTTTTTAGACTGTCTCAACAAACAGCTATGAAATTCGTTGAAAATTTGCGTATAAAGACGGTGTCCTTAAACAAAATGCATACATTTTAGATTACAAACAAGAAGTTAGATAAAAAATCTCTTACTTCAGTACCGAAGATGTTGTTATTATATGTATGTGGTCCTGAGTGGCAACGCTGCTGGACTTCTATATCGCTTCAATGCTCGTACGCGTCATCAGAAAATTTGTAGCGTACCAGAAGCTTCGTCGATTGTTATGGGGTGATTCGTTTATCATTTTTTATTTCGATTTGCAGTCTTTATTAGGCCTTCCGAATACGTAGTTAAAATTAATGACATTACGACAGAAGCACCCTGTATACGAGTGTTCCAATCGTACGAACCAGCGCCTACCGCACCGTGCACGTGGTACATAAACAACCTCCCCCTACCTCCGAGAGCATTATATTCCTGCGAGGCCTCCTGCAATCGACACCTCGTCCTGCAGGACAATAGCCGTAATCCTGGCGCTTTGCCGTCTTGAGGATATCGCGGGGGGCGGGGGCCGCGGCTCGGGGCCGGTATTGTTGATAGCTATCCCTGGTTGCCAGGGCGACGCAGATTAACGCGGGACGTACGCCCGATGTCTATTTTGTACAGTCGGCGTCGCAAGCGCGATTCAATCATTGTACACTCACGGGCACGATCGCGGTGGAGTATGGCGCGTTCACACCCAGATCGGATGACTTTTTTTCAGGACTGGATTAGAAAAAAATGTGTACAGTGAAACGCAAAGTTAAAGGATACGAATTTTTATCTTCTGATTTATTATTTTGAATAATATAAAAATTGTCCGTCGATCTTCAAATATTTTTTGTTGCATTATAGCTACATCCTTAGCCTTAACCTTTTAAACTATTAATAGCGGATTATGTTACTATGACCCAATGTAATACAGGATATGACGGGGTTAAATGCAGAAAATTTTAGAATCGATAGTTTTTTTTTAAATAAAGAATTTAAAATTCTATTTCGGCTTTTTCGATGTCAAATTTGGCAAATAATCAATAATAATTTTGACATAGCAAAAACCAAAATAGATCTTAATTATAAACAATAGAATTTCATATTATGAGCAGCAAATTTAAATTATCTTTAAAGAAAACGCTGAACCAAACCGGATAATAAATGCAATTTTTACAGGAGTATTTCAAGATAAAACGGTAAAAACATGAATTTTACAGTTAATAAAAAATATTTGTTTATAAAATTTGATACATATCCATTTTAGAGGGTGCTGAATCCAGTGGTATGGTCACATTTTATATAAAAAAAATCGTTAAACAGATTTTACCAATTTTGATATCGTAAAAAAACAAAGTAGGCCTTGATTATAGACACTGGAATTTTATATTGTATATCTTTAAAAAAAACCGGAACCTAATCGGAAAATAAATGCAATTTTTAAAGAAGTGTTTTCCTCTTAAATGGGTCACACTGTATATTCATAAATTTGGGCATTGTGAGTTTGTTAGAAAGAGCACAAAATGATGCAAAAGTTTGCCCATTATTAATGGGGTTTGGATAACCCATTTTGAGGAAATGTACGCCTATGGATATACTGAAAATTTTTCAGGAAACAAATCAATTTATTTAAGTACAATTTATTCTCGTGAAACAAATGTTTTTTTGTTGCAATTCCCACATATTTCTCAAAAATAAATTGATTTATTTGGTAAAAAAAATTTGTTTAAATGAAACAAATATTTATTCCATATTATAAAACTTTATTTTAAAAAATTGTTTTTAAATATATTTTTTAATTCCCTTTGTACAAATCTGAATAAAAATGACGTTTTCAAATATATATTTTTTTATTGAAGTGAAAAAAGAATTGAATAAAATAATACGTTCAGCATATTTTTAATTGAGGTATGTGGAAAAGGAAAATATGTATTCTCTTAATTCTTTTTGTTTTTAAATGAAGTTTTATTAAGTTATACAATTTTTTGAAAAACCGTAAATTAGAAAAATTCGAATTGTTTCCTATAAACAAAAAGTAATCCTCAGTAGGTGGCCACTAGATGTAGCTGTGCTATATTTCGTGTACTAAGGTATGCCAAGTTCGAGACCTGAACAGCCAAGGTTAATTGTCAGTTACTCGTGCTGATGAGAGCTAATAAGCTTGAAACTGGTATATATTAACTATTTGCTAATTTTGCTGTAGATTTTTCAGGTGTAATTCAATGCTGGTCGGAGCATTAGCCCGCAGTTGTACTGGAATTCTCCAGCAATAAGTTGTTCACTTAAATAAGCAGTTGTTTAATTGGAAACAAATTCTTTGAAATACATAATTCAAAAAAAAGAAGATTTAGGATCGGGAAATAAATATTTGTTTGATCTTACAAACAAAGAATTTATTTCCCTGAAACAAAATATTTGTACAGGTTTTAAATTTGTTGTATTTGTGTATTTGAAAATATTTTCATATATTTTTAATTCCCATAACTTTCTTAACAAAGAAAATTAATTTTTAATATTAACAATATACGATAAAATATTCTGCTAATAAAAATTTAAAAGACAGATGGAGCTACAATCTAAAAAAATAAACATCGGGTGACCAGTTTTTTAAATTATTTGAAAATTAACAATGACAATCTCAAAAAACTTATTGTTTTGTGTTATAAACCATGTTTGCTATTTAGATAGGGTTGATACTCTGTCTAGAAATTTTATATTCGTAAGTATATTTCTACTACTTCTACGCAATCTATTCGCGTCATAAGGAAAACAGGTTTTAAAAAATATGATTTCCTTTATTGACAGAAACAGAACCCTGTACGCAATAAAAACTTTTATTGTATAAGCTCTTACAGAAGCCTGGAAAGTATGTGAAAATTTGTCATTTTAGGCTTAATCGTTGATAAAAACTATTTCAGTGCTAGCAACAGTAGCTATTTTCAAAAGAAACACTGAAATACATAATAAAAAAAATGTTTAAGTTACCTACTTACTAGTAAGAAACAGATACTAAGCAACAATAAAACTTAAAAAAGTTACCGATCAAAAATTCAGACTCACTAACGTTGTTGATTGGTAATATAATATTACGAACCAGAAGTAAAAATATATTTGTTTTAGATGGTTTTAAATTTAGTAAATTTGTACTATCCCAATTCTAATATTATGTGCCTTAGAATTGTGTAATTAAGTTCTATAGTTTGTTTGGAAATGAAAGAGAGTAATAAAACCCCGAGATAATACCCTGCCATGGGCATGGTAATATTTCGTTTCAGGTAATTATCGGGTAACACTAATGCTAACAGGTAATAGGTGTACATTAGTATATTTTACTGGATACATCATAGGGCAGGAGCCAGTGTATTGTGACAGATCAATCCAGTCTTAGAGCTAAATATACGAAGACGTGCTAGTGCAGTAGAGTAAAATTCGACTTGTGTTTAGTGACTATTGTGCCAGTGGATATAATATTGTTTCGGTAAAATGTCGAGCTTATCAGATTACATACCTGCTAAACACGTGAAAAGCTGTGCGCTGTGTCAGAATGAGAAGATTATTATATTAAATGTATTTAATGCATTAAAGCATCAAAATCTTACCAACAGTGTTGACGACATCGTGGAACAAGGATTGGAAAATCGACTAACTACAGACTTATAGAGGAAACAAAAAATGAACAAGATACTGTAAATCCCCCAAAATCATCTACAAGGAGGTCAAAAGTCGTTATAGATGATTTTTTCAAAAATGTCAGTCGCAGAAAAGTACACTAATTTTATTTTAAAAAAGAAATACCAACGCTAAACAAAATTTTAAGTGAACTTTCAGAGGACAACGATTTGCCAAAAATCAGTAAAAGCAAATTATGGGCCGTCTTACGAGAGTTGATTTTTTGCTAGGAAAAGCAGGACATTAAGTAAGTTCTTATCGATAAAGATGAAATTATTTGTTGGCAAAGGTCCTACTTAAGATCAATTAGAAAATTCCGTGACGAAGGGAGGAATATTTATTATGTAGACGAAACTTGGGTCAACGAGGGATATACTGTAACAAAAGTATGGCAAGATAAAAATGTAAAAAGTTTTCGACAAGCATTATTGGATGGACTTTCAACAGGGTTCAAGACACCTTCAGGTAAAGGGCGAAGATTAATAGTGACACATATAGGCAGTGCCAGTGGTTTTGTAGATGGCGGTTTACGTTTATTTGAATCTAAAAGTACAGGTGACTATCACGAAGACATGAAAGCAGATGTTTTCTAAGAGTATTTTACACAGATGCTGGATCTTATTCCTCCGGGGTCTGTAATTGTCATGGACAATGCCAGTTACCATTCACGGCAGACCGAGCAGTCGCCTACGACTGCTTGGAGGAAAGCCGATATAATTCAATGGTTATCCGGAAAAAGCATTTCTTTTGAAACAAATATGGTGAAAAGGAACTTGTGACACTTGTCAATTTTAATAAAGATCAGAAAAAATATGTTATCGATGAAATGGTAACAAATCGCCAAATAACGGTACTACGGTTACCACCTTATCACTGTGAACAATCGAATTAGTCTGGGCGCAGCTAAAAGATGTAGCGCGAAATAATACGACGTTTAAATTAAGTGACGTGAAAATATTGTTAAAAAATTCCTTGGAACGAGTAACTGCAGATAACTGGCAAAGATGTATACATCATCTACAAAATGAAGAAGAGAAAATGTGGGAACTCGATAATTTAATTGATTTTACTGTGAAACCTATCATTATTAATCTAGGAGACGAAGATAATTCATCAGAATGTTCAGAGGATGAATTTTAATATACCTACATTTTTATTTTATTTATTGTACATTTATACAACACTACATTTACTCACCATAATTTGAATTTTCAAAATACATATATTTTTGTGTGGAATAAAAGTCTATTCATTAAATTTAAATAAATATTTTGATAATAATATTGAATAATTTTATTTGAATTACTAAAAACCCTCTTAACCCGGTTATGATGCTTAAAGTAGCCTCTAGTTTTAAAATGCTGTTTTTATATTGTTTAGGAGAAATGGACCGAGAAATTGAAGCGACATAGACATAGACGGATTATCGGGGATTAAATTTTAGCTACCTGTTACAATTTAGTACGGTTCGATCACACAAAGTTTTTTTAAAAGTACACCTCATCTATACCGATAATACATAACATAAAAATATTGAATATAAGCACCAGTACTACATTTATTTACGATTTGCATTCAGAATAAGCTTTTATTACTCTCTTTTATTTCTAAATAGACTACGAATTTTGAACCGCATTATGCCAGGCGCCTTCGCCAAATCTTTAAAAAATTATGCGGCAACACTGATTAAAATCCAAATCAAATTGTCACTTACTAATTTAGAACATTAGTCACTGTTTTTTTAAATTCCTTCTCATTTTCTATATTATAGTCTAGAATATATTTAATGAAAATTTTAGTTTTAAGAAAAAAGGTATTGATTTAGGCAGAAATATTTGTTCGATGCACCATTTGTTTATTTTTTGGGGTTTCAACTTTAAAATATTCTATTTAGAAAATATGCGTGTTGTGTTTGACTATGACTAACAGATTGTAGAGAGAAAAATTAAGCTGCATGCCAAATCTGAATAAAATTGCTTCGTATATTCTTCTGTAATTTAAAAACACCATTTATTTTCATTTCACACTCGTATAGCTGGAAAAGGAGCAGCAAATTCTCAGCACATTAAATTTGTCGGTACATTCGGTTAGGTACATTATGTATAAGGTTTCGTGTATACCTCAAAAACATCATGTCACAAAATTTTATCCTAGAACAGGTATCGAGAACAAGATTTTGTTGGATATGTTAAATATTTCCCGTAAGTGTAAAAAGAAATTGCATTGTCCTAATATTTTATATAACATTGAAATTATTGAGGTATAGAACATGATTAATAACATACGTCTAGAACTGAAAAATATACAGGGTGTTCCATTTAAAAAGTTTCGCAACATATCGTGTTTTCGAGACCCTGTATGTTTGAAAATAAAATGGATAATATACAAAAACTTTTTTATATAATACTTCTTTTTGTCTCGAATAGGTTCCGAGGTAATGCTTGTCAAAATAGTTCTGGGTTACCCTGTATATTACCGTTTCCAAGATCGTTGCACTGCCGTGTTAGTTCCAAATATTGTATCTCCAGTCACTTATCATTTCAAATTCAAACTAATTTTGCTTATAGTTCATCGTATAATTTTTATTACATTTATTTATACATTTTATCTTATCGATTATAATCATACAAAAAAACTGTGTTTATACAAAAAAGTTTCATCCATTTTACTTTTGTAAGTATTGGTGCAATATAATTTCGAACAAGACTAGAGTTATGTTAAAATAGCAGTGAAGGTGTGAATACCACATATTGCCTTTTCAAAGTTGGTTTAGTAATATTTTTCCTGTTTTTTATTCTAAACGCAGTAGGTTTAACATTGCTTGTTACCCCTGTTACATGTTTTGCCCTTTGGATATTCAGCAGTACTTTGACATAGATATTTAATCTGTGTAAAAGTTTATAATTTAGCATAGCCACGGGGTGTAGCAATTAAGTTCCGGGAATATAGTAATAACTCGAAAACTGGCAACACTGCATCGTTCGTTCTAGAGAGGGGGGACTTTCCTTTTAGTTTCAGTCCAAGGTTGAAGTCGATAGTTTGGTTTGCGTTTTATGTATATTTTTTGGAAGTGGGGGCAAAACGATTCAAGGAGGGGCGTGAATCGGTACCTCAGCATTCGTGCGTTGTCTGACGAGTTAAACGTCAACAAAGAAACCGTTCGCAAAATGTTAAACGAAAATTTGAATATGCGAAAGATTTGCCCAAAGATGGCGCCAAAAGTTCTCAGCCTTGAACAGAAAGACATGCGAAAATCGATCTGTGAAGATTTGTTGGTGGAGAGCGGCCAACGAAAGCGAGGATGTTCAAGTCACGACTGAAGGCAATGTTGATCGTTTTTTTCGATATCCACGGTATCATTCATCGTTAATATGTTCCTGCCGACCAGACAGTGACTGGATAGTTCTATGTTGGCGTCCTACGTTTATTAAGTTACCGGATAATTGCCAAATAACTGATAACTGAACTTTGTAATATATCATCTGCAGGTATTCAAAGTAACAAAATACGTTGTTACAATTTATAATATTATTGGTAAAAATGAAGGACAAATCATGTCTTTAACAATTTTCTGAATTATTTGAAGAGTCAGTATTATGGATACTTTAGCTATTATTAACTGATATGATTAAAGGTTTAATGAGATCGTCCATAATTCCGTCAAGTGTTTTCATTTTTTCTTCCTCCTTAATCACATGTTCTACATACTTTTTCCAGTTCATATTTGTAACATTATTAAGAGCCTCTATTAGTAGTTCCCTTACGTCTTTCAATTCAAACAATATATGTTTTATTTTTGCTTGCCACTTCATTCTTCATCTGTGCCCAAATCAATTCTATAGGGTTTAATTCACAATGATATGGCGGTAATCGTGAGACAACTTTATTTTCTTTTTTTGTCATTTCCTTAGTTATATACAAATTATATTTTTCTTTATTTTGGCGACTTAAATATAATAATTGCGATCTCACCATACCTTCTTCAAATTCGATATCTTTTGATTGTAGCCATGCCTTCTTATCAATTTTTCTTGTTGATGTTGTCGGAATAGCTTCTACTTTTCGACTATGGTATGAGCCATGGTCCATTACAATAACAGAATTATCTGGTACTTTTTCCAAAAATTCAGAAAACCACTTTTCAAATACATTTGCATTCATGGATAATCACCACTCTTCTTGCCTTCGAAAACCATTAACGAATCCTCAACAAATGCTTCCTCTGAGCCAGCGTGTAAGATGATAAGACGCTTTCCTTTACCGGACGGATTCCCATAGATAGCCCTTCATTATTAACGCCTCACGTTTACTTTTAATATTAGTATCAACCCATACCCTTTCATTTGTATGACCACCGTTCTATCGACACACTTTTACGACTTCGTTTTAAGAATCTGCAAAAAAAATAGAATGTTTTTATTGCAATTATACTTGCTTCAGCCTTACTTGAAGTTAATTTGTTTTATAACTTTGTATAATGATGAACGGGACATCTGTGGCAAATCCTGACGACTTTTTATTGCGGTTAATATTTTATCCAAAGTGGGGATCTCATTTTTAAAGGAAAAGCTGTGTACTATACGCCTTATGGAATTCTTCATTACTTCATCCAAACAGGTAACAATCCCAGGTCGTCTACCACAGTGTTTGGAAGTAGACATCCTTCCAGTAGATTTATACCGTTTTATGGCTCGATATACTGTTGATTCAAAAAGTATAATGTGTAATATAGTTCAACAGTAGATAATGTTAATATAAATTTACCTAATGTCATCGCTATTTTGGATACAAGTTGGACAGTTTTAAGATTAAGTTCATCATCTAGGCTTTTCTTGTACAAATTCAATATTGCTTGTTTTTATGCCAGAGATAAATGCCCCAAACTGAGATGTTTTCGCTTCTTTGGGGGCAACGGCAATGTAATTTCCGTGTCTGCCTTACTTGTGGTCGGCACACTATCATCCATATCCAATGGAAAATTGGAAAAAACGAATGACAAACAATATGATAAGTTGTTTAGTTCTGATAAGAACTGATGTATACGTAAATGAGATAATAAATAGATAGAAAAACAGGTAAAAACACAATGACAACGAACTGATGACAACTAACAAGCAAAATGTCAACAAATAACGACATTATTAAACATTTTAATGTTTATATGCAGATGATCTAAAAATTTTTACAAATGGTAACTCTGTGCAAGAACGCTACATGTTCCAGCACCAACAATGTTTAAATAATATTAACGAATGGTGTCTGTTAAATAAAGTGCCATTAAATGCTAACAAATGTAATGTTATATCCTACACCAAAAAAATCAAACAAGATAATATGTGATTATGAGCTTAACAACATCACATGTAGACCTGAACGAAGCATGTTCAAGCTTCGGTGGTTTGGTCTATTATATATATCAGTCACCTGACTGCAATAGAAAAAGTGCAACGCAGATTCATAAAATCTGCAATTTTGATTACTGATGGAGAATGTGCCCCTAGAGGAATAGCTAATGAGGTTTTGTTGCAGAGTACTAATTTGTGTGTCTTTCATCTCGTAGAACAGTTTGTTCGATACTCTTCCTATTCAAGGTCATACATAGTTACATTAAATCTGAGGAGCTTCCTTCACAATTTTTCTTAGAGTACCTACATTTAATTTAAGAAACAAATATGTTTTAAATTACCTGTAGCTCGCACAAACACTATGATCTCTTCACCATTATACCAAATGATTAAACACTACTATAATGTTGAGGATTCGCTTGATGTATTTGTTCTATTCAGCAAATCAAAAACATTTATTGTTAGGTGTTTTTTTTAAACAAATGTTTGTTGTACAATTGTGTATCATTTTGCTGCTTTTGCTACTACTACTACATTTTTACTTTTTCTCTGTTATAGTTATGTCCACATATACTCTTAGATATTTTGTTTTTGATATGTTTTCTTTTAAATTTTATATTTTTAGACTAATTTTTGTTTTGTATTGGAAACCATACTATAATTTTGTAATCTACATCTACTGTATTATGCCCTCCCCTCGTAACTGGGTTAATTCCGTGGGATGTTGTATTTAAAATGAATAAATAATAAATAATTCAATGTTTTATTTAAAAAACTTGGCTGCCCGGTCTGGTCTACGAACCCCGCGCCTCTCAACCCGTTTCGCGGTGAACCAGCCTCGAGCTGGCGTAGTAGGCAGCGCCGCCGCTAGGTGGCCGCGGAGATAGAGCCGTCACGGGACGGCGCTGGGGGGCGGAGGGATGGCGGGGCGCTATGAATATAGATTAGCTGTTTTGCCGTCGTCGTGTGTGTGTGTATGCCCGAATGGGATGCTGTGCGCCGCGACCGGCTACGACTATGGATATGACGGTCGTAGAGAGAGCGGTAACTGCCTCCGTGGAGATGAGACCGTTCGGGGCCGATTCCTCTCTAGATTGGCTCCGGTTTTTATGGGACGGGAGGCGGTTTTTCCGTGGCGGAGATGTCCTGATGGTCCGCTCGCCGTGGGGGCGCTAGAGATAACTTTTTGTTCGCCTCCGCAACGTACACTGATCTGCTCTAAAGCCACTAATGTTTACCTACATTTCTTTAAATGATATTAAAAATTTACGCAGACTGTACCTGCACTACACATCGCATTGCAAAATTCAATGACGACCTTTTATAAATAAATATTTAATCCAACTAACCTAAATCCAAATTTACCATTTTCTGCCATAAAAATAGTCTTCAATTTTTACTATATTTGAAAGGTATAAATCAAATCTCCTGCAATTTCTATCAATGAAGTCATATGTATGTTCTCTAATACCAAACATACTAATGAACAATTCCACAGACAAAGCTCTATTCAATAATTATCTAAAAAAATAATCTAGCTAAAGGACCCCGCAATAATCTTATGGAAATTGGGTTTCTGTCAAATTGTCTGAATTTGATATGTTGTAGATTTTGTCATCCTGAACAAAAGTCTCCATGGGCACAAAGTGCCAAAGTGAACATTTTGGCAGCTGCGGAGTTGCCAAAGCTCCCCTGACCCGTTGCAAAACTATTCATTTCCAATACTATTTACAGATGTCAAAAGCATATTTTAATTATTCTAATATATAGGGTAATGTTTTTGAGGTCACTGGATTCAACCCTCATGTCAGATTGGACAAATTGACCGTTGACAGCTGTCAATACACTGTTAACGAAGAATAGAAAAGTAAATATTCTCTTTTCACATTGAGAGTGTGGGCTTTTGAGGGAGCTGAATTAAATTCTCATGTCAGATTGGAAAAATTGACAGTTGACAGCTGTCAATTTTTCCAATCTGATATTAGAATTGAATTCAGCTACCTCATAAGCCCAAACTCCTATTGTCAACAGAGAATATTTACTTTTCTATTCTTCATCGACAGTGAATTGACAGCTGTCAACGGTCAATTTGTCCAATCTGACATGAGAATTGGATTCAGCTCCCTGAAAAGCCCAAACTCCTAATGTCAACAGAGAATATTTACTTTTCTATTCTTCGTCGACAGTGAATTGACAGCTGTCAACGGTCAATTTGTCCAATCTGACATGAGTATTGAATTCAGCGACCTCAAAAACCCAAACTCTCAATGTGAAAAGAGGATATTTACTTTTATATTCCTCGTTGACAGTCAATTGACAGCTGTCAACTGTCAATTTTTCCAATCTGGCATGAGAATTGAATTCAGCTCCCTCAAAAGCCCAAACTCTCAATGTGAAAAGAGAATATTTACTTTTCTATTCTTCGTTAACAGTGTATTGACAGTTGTCAACGGTCAATTTGTCCAATCTGACATGAGGGTTGAATCCAGTGACCTCAAAAACCCTATATATTAGAATAATTAAAATATGCTTTTGACATCTGTAAATAGTATTGAAAATGAATAGTTTTGCTACGGCTCAGGGGAGCTTTGGCAGCTCCGTAGCTGCCAAAATGAACATTTTGCCCATGGAGACTTTTATTCAGGATGACAAAATTTACAACATTCAAAACAACATTCAGACAATTTGACAGAAACCCAATTTCCATAAGATTATTGCGGGGTCCTTTATTAACCTGGTTTAATAAAAACATTCTATAAATATCTAAGTTCACTTTTGAAACTGTGGGAACTCGGAAATTCAACCACAGTAGATGAGATCTGACCTATTTCTGCATTTTTAGGATTGCTTCTTTAAGAGATTTGATGTATATTAGCTTAAGATATCATTCTAATACAGTAAAAAAAGTATTATATTAAAATCTAAATATCTATAGATTTCCATTTACCTATTCCTACTCCACTTGTGGATTTGTTGCCTGCCTTGCAGTTTCTATCTCTCTCCCTATCCCTGTTTGCCATTAGAATGTATTTAATCAAACATATAAAGTTGTCTCTCTCGGACACAAGTAAGTCATGTAAATGGCATAATTAGCGTATATTTTGGTAATAGAGTCTTTTATATTTTGATATTTTAACATAAAATTGATCTATATTTCTTTTAGGTTCAATTATCTTAATGGAATAAAGTTCTTGTCGACCAATTATATTACTTTAGTGTTTTTTCCATAAGGAAAAATGCCAACAAATATAGGTAAATATTCCCTATATGGAAATGATCTATTCCATATAGGGAATATAGGTAGGGAAAATTTTTTATCAATTCAGAGATCAAATTAACGTAATTTTAACATTAAATGTTTCTTGGGAAGTAGTGTTTTGGAATAGAAAACTTGACACTGACAAAATCAGGTTCTTTAGAGTAATTTCTAATATTTACTGCTATTACTGTGTTATTATGTGTATTTAAAAAAATATTGCGTTTTGAGATATAACCATAGCTGTATTAATAAATAAAATACGGTTTTGGATATACATACAACAAATCCTTATAATTAAAATTAGTAATAATATCATTTGAGAACTTAAATTGGAGCCTTACAGAACACCAAACGTAGAGTCTATTTGAATAAACTATACAGGGCGTTTTGAAAATAGTTGGGAAAAATGAATTCTTTAGTTGATTTTAGACGGGGGTGTGTTATGTAAAAAAAAATATTTCTATCATCCCCTAAGAACTTTCCTTTTTAAAATAAGTGCTGAAATCAAGTTTACGTGTTGTAGTTTTCTTTTATTTATTCTATTAAGTGTCAAAACTATAGCTGAACTTCTCATAGGAATGATAAAAAGCAATTAAATAAATTGGTAATGACGGCTGACAATAAAAAGGATAGGGAAACCTACTACAGAAAGTATTAATCGGAGAATCATAGGGTTGAGAACGAAACTTAGAAGATGTTTTGCAATTTGTGTAGAGACAAAAAAGTTCAGTTTTGAACAGATTTTTTTTCTTAAAATTTTTAAATATGAAAAAATTCTGATAATAAACGTTCAAGAAGTGTATTATTTCATCCCCTTACTGTGAGGTGACAAAGAATACCATAGGTCAGGAAAATGACATTGTAACACAACTGCATCCATGCAAAAAATTGGCCTATGAGAACTTGACTCCATTACTTGCTTTCAAAGGGTTGGAAACTTTTTAGGGGATGCTAAATTTATTTTTTTTATATAAAGCACCGCATTTAACATGCGCTCAGGAATCCATTGTTTCATTATCCTCAACTATTTTCGAAATACCCTGTTTAAATTCTGTACAAGAGTACCTTTTTTTAGTCTTAGGTTGAAGCTACCCAGATTTATTATTTTAGTCTTTATCATATAGGGTGTTAAAAATTTAGGCATTTAGTTGTACGGCTTGGCCCGCCCCTGGTAAACTAAAAAAGCTAAATATGTTTCAAGGACACTATTTTAAGAGGTCTTTACTAGTGTCCATCACATTAAATTTTTATTAAATTAAATTAAGTCCTTTAAAAGTTATAGGGAGGGCCTGTAGGAAAAAAATTATAGGAAACTTGTCAATTTATATTTTGACATTCTATAATAATAATAATAATAATAATAATGTCTTTATTCACAGTTAACAGTAAAATCATAGAAAAAAATAATGAATACAGGGTGGCGGTATCCAACAGAGCTGCTCATACAACCACCCATAAGAACTAGCCTTTAAAACAGTTATATAACAAATAAACACTAAATTGCAATACAAATTAAATAACTAATTAATTAAGATCACGGGAATTAATAATAGAATCTTTTACTTTACGTTGAAATAAGTTGAGACTGACGGCTCCTCTGATATCACTAGGAATAGTATTAAAAATATGGACTGCGTTAAAGGAGAAGCTACGCTGAAACATCACAGAACTATGACAGGGAGTTACCAATAATTCTCTATGCCGAGTAATTCGGTTATGAATGTCAAAGTTTTTAACAAGCTTGTTAGCTAAATATGTAGGCATATTTAAAGTTATTATCTTATAAATTAAACAAGCCATATGTATTTTATATCTTTCATTAAGTGTAAGTCATTTAGAATCCCTAAACGCCCCTGAAATATGATCGAATTTTCTTAAGTTATAACAAAGTCTAAGGCAAGCATTTTGTACTTTCTGAAGACTATTTTTATCCACAATATGATAACATAGATAAAACTAAACTGTCGGCTAATCTCAGTTTAATATCTCTAGAAAGAATGTCCTTATAATAGTACAAAGCCTTCAAATTAAAAAAAACATTTTTGGACTAAATTAGTTACATGTGATATAAATCTAAGATTTACATCAATAATAAGCCCAAGATTTTTACACTCATTTACTGGCACTATAACTGAATTATTAATCATAATCTGGAAAGCAGGGTTACTTAACACTAAATGTCGGCGACTACTAAACACAAGCAATTGAGTTTTCTTTTCATTAAGAATTAAATCATGCGAGATAGAAAATTTGCAAATTACATCTAAATCAGAATTAATATTATGGATGACATCGTCTAACTGATCATGTGAAAAAGAGCAATAAATCTGAGTGTCATCAGCATATTGATGCACATCACAAAAAAATAAATATTTTGACTAATCAGAAGTATACACGGAAAATAATAGGGTACCAAGTATACTCCCCTGCGGAACACCCTTATTTATAGGCAGAAATTTAGACGCAGTATTAGACATGAGAATTCTTTGACGTCTGCACATTAAATAATTACTAAAAAAATTAAGTGCTACATTACCGACACCAAAATAATTGAGTTTGACTTTTATGGTGGCATGGTTAATAGTATCAAAAGCTTTGCTGTAGTCTAACAGGACCAAACACGAAGTTTTATTAGAATCCTGTGCTCAAAAAAGATCATCACTGACTTTGAGTAATGCTGTGGTAGTACTGTGATTGCACCTAAAACCAGATTGAGTGTCCGATAGAATTTTATTAACAGATAAAAATTCAGAAAATTGTTGATGAACAATTTTTTCAAGGATTTTTGACATAACAGGTAGAATGCTTATTGGTCTGTAATGAGAAAGCGAGGAAGGATGAGTAGTTTTAGGTACCGGAATTATGTTAGCGTATTTCCATAGCCTAGGAAACTGACCGGAAGTAAGACATTTATTAATAATGAATGTAATATAATCAGACAAATGGGGTGTAAGATATAACAGCATTTTTAAAGATATTCCGTCAGGACCAGTAGCATTAGTTTTAATTTTAAACAACAGTCTTGAAACAAAATCAGAGGTCACAACTTTAAACTTAAAATTGTCAGTAATATTATTAGGCCAAACTGTATTAAAATAGGTCGACTCAATAAAGTCATTATTGTTTCCATCAGTTGAGGGCACACTATTAATAAAAAAGTATTAAAATCGTCAGGAGTACCAAAATCAGATAAATAAGTACAATCAGTATTAGAATTAGAACTGATGTTTAAATATTTCAGAGTTTTCCAAAACTCTTTAGGATTTGTTTTAAATTTATGATGCAAATACGCTTTCTTTTCTGATTTAACCGTCATATTAACTAAATTTCATTTTCATTAAAGAAAGTTAACATTTCATCAACATCATCATAGTAATATATTCTATCCCAAAAAATAGAGTAAAGATCTTGGACAAATAAATCATAATTGAATTTAGAAAAATCTCTGTATGTTTTAAAAAAAGCTTGCTGAGACGGTTTCATTAATTTTAGCTTACAATTAACATATCTATGGTCAGATATACCATCCATTCTAAAAATATCAAGTTTCAGCAATTTCAAGACAAGATATAACTATTATATCAAGCAATGTTTCTGACGTAGCAGTAATCCTAGTTGGTTCAGTAACCACTTGCCACAAACCATATTTAGTAAATAAATTGCCCAGTTTAGGCAACATTTAAATCACCGCCAAAAACAATATAATCAAATTCAGGTATTATACTCACTAAAATATCTTCCAAATGATCAATAAATGAATTAAAGTTAATCAATGAAGGTAAATACAATGTCCCAAAACAAATTTTTTTACCCCCAATCTTAAGACTAATCCAGAGATGTTCCAACGAGCCACTTTGCTCAAGTTCTAAAACAGAAAATTTAAGATAATTTCTTATAAAAAACGCAACTCCCCCTCCTACCCAAACTTCGCGGTCATTTCTAACTAATTTATAATCAGGAATAGAAACATGAGAATTTAAAATGGAAGAATTTAACCAAGTTTCTGATAAACCAATGATATCAAAAGAGCCATCAAGTATAAAATCAGTGAAAAGTTCACCACTTGCAGACAGTGATCGGACGTTAAAATGCGAAAAATTCATACATGTGCTTTGCATTTGTCACATTAACACTCCAATACAATTCTCATAAAATAGAAATGAAAAATGAAAAATAAAGTGGTGTAATGAGATATAAATAAATATAATGCTACTAAAGTGGAACAAGATAAATAAATTACATAAATATTAAAAGACATAAGTATTATAATGCAAATATTTATCGTAAACAATTGAAAACATATAGTTGTGTATGTTAAATATCTATGGTTAAATATATTAATAATTACTTTATAATAATAATTTTTATTAATACTAAATTAAATTACATGAAAAAATATACTTTATCTACTAGAAACTATTTATATATAATGTAAAAACAAATATTTCTTGCAGATTAAAAGGCAAAAAATTATCAGTATATAAAGAAAACTATACAAAAGATAAATCTCTAACGCAGAATAAATTATAGTCTAACCATGTGGTTAAAATAGTGTGGATTAACTTAACTGTGATCAAAGAAATTACATTAGGCAATTAAGGAACAAAAAAATACATGTACATTAGTTCAAAATGCATCTTCTATTCTATCTGCATCCGAGAGATTTCCCACGTTTCCCCGGACACTCTGTATAAAAATTATTTACATAAACTGTTCTTGAAACGATTTTAGGACCAATTTGATGTGCGCTGGTACGCACAGCTGGAGTAAAATTAAAAGTACATTTCTCTGTGTGTACAATAGCTTTTGGCCTGGAGCCACGAAGAGTTTGTATAATTATCTGGGTAAACCCGACGTACGCGGGTAATGAATGAATTGGATAATCATAAAATATGAAAACAGGACTATTGTTTTATTTGAAAACACGGGGCTCGGCATGTTGCTTCCCCGCTAAATTGGTTCAGTGGGATCCGGAGCCAAATTTAAAAATCGGACGCTTTTGGGCCCCCTGCAATGTAAACGGTGTTACGGGAAAATAAATAACGAACCCGCACGTTGTCGATTTTGGAAACAATTTAAAATAACAATGTTGTAATTGATATTGATGATTTAGAGGCGACCGATGCATGTATGCACTGTAATAAAAGTTGCTGTGTAAGCGAGATTTTCCTGTGTGTAATTTAATGTGTAAAAATTCCGTGTTAATAGTTTTACACACTATGGCTTTTTTGTACGTTTTACACAAAATGTGTTGAAATTACTAGTATTATAATAAAATAATAATAATAATAATAAAATAATAATAATAATAATAATAATAATAATAATAATAATAATAATAATAATAATAATAATAATAATAATAATATCTCTACCCCTCATTCTAATCACAGGGATTAGCCCAGAAGTCGGAGACCTGTGCGGGAGAGGGGGCGGCATATTATTATTAAGCAGGCCGCATTTGCGCCCAGGAACGACTTACGTTGGTAGGCCCTAACCACTATTCAGTGCAGGAATGAGGGAAACCTGGAAAACCTCATTAATTATGGGGGTAGTCAAATATCAACCGGTATCAATCTCTCACATTGACCCAAGCCAACATTCTTCCACCCTACCATACCCGCAGAGAGGGCGCCAAACCTCTCCACGAATATAGTTTATATACGGTCTACCGGCAGCTGGGCTCGAACCAACACCGATCTAGTCACCTCGATTCAAGTACTGACGCCTTAAACCGCGCGACCACTGACCGAATAAAATATACTGAATTTGTGTCATATTTACCAGTTGTGTTAAAAGTACACCATTTTGTGTAAACTTAACACGCACACAAATTAATTGTGTTCTATATCCCTACTCCTGACTGGTTGACCACAACTGGGCAGCTGCAGTATATCAGCTAATCCAACACTCGTTACTACGCCATATTGGTCATGTAGCGGTGTTGTGTACAGTTACCTCTCGTTCACTGTGTTCAAATAGAGAATATTTAAATTTAAATTGAGGTTTAATCAAGGAAAATGGTAAGTACTTAACTAACTATAACAAATATTACTGATAATTGTAATAAAGCTAAAACTAATTAGAATATAACTATTAAAAATATTAGCAGTTTACTCTGACGTTTTATATTGCTCTGTAATCTAACTTTTTTGTAACTTTAAATAAAGAAAATTATAGGTTCAGATCACTACCAGTTAATTTTCGTAAACTCCTATTATCTAGTGCTTAAATACATCTTTGTTTGTTGTTTCACTGCTTATAATTTACTAGAACATTATTAGTCTCTTATTAGAATATGTACTATTATACTGTTAATTTTAATACATACATATTTTGTTACCAGACTTGATTGTTGTTCATTTGAACAGAATTTATTTTTTTTAATAAAATCATAAAAAGTTAAATATCTTTTATTTTATAATTATACCATAATTCAGAAAATTCTTTACATTGATAGGGAAGCTCACCTACCTTGTTAATTATGTTCTTGTTTTCTTCTGAAATTATAATTTTTAATACATATATTCTGCCGCTTAATAGAACATTCCAGGCTATATTGAATGCATTCTAGACGATAGGCAGAACCTCTAGAAAATGTCAAAATAAAAGTATTTCAAAAATTATATTTATTAAAAATTATTTCTCTGGGCCTAAAAGGCCTGTAAACAGTTTTATATATATATTATTTAAAATAGTAAACAGGAACATAATTAACAAATTAAAAAGATAGGTGAGTCTTCCATATCAATACCTATTATACAATAAAATTAACATGTTAATGTGTAAAGCCTGCACCTTCAATGATACAAATAACACAGAAATGTGTAAAAGTTACACACGACATTTGTTATATTAACACAGTGGATTGTGTTAAACCTTTAACACACTGCTACATACAGAGAAATGTGTAAAAATATACAGAATTCCGTGTGGACCTCGATTAACACAGTATTGTGTTCTTTTGTGTTAAAATGTGTAATTATTTTTTTACAGTGTGTTATTAGGACGTTGTTAACAGAGCGTACGTACAAAATACTAATAAGTCGTAACTTTAACAGCACAATATTTTATTGCTGCTCAGTTTCTTGTTAGGAATGAAGAAGTAACATGAGATTAAAGCTACCAAGTGAAATATAAATTTGCTATACACAGGCTATCCCAAATACGGATGTTTACAAGAAAATATTTACACTAAAAAGAGTTGCTGTGTAAGTAAGATTTTTCAGTGTGTAATTTAGGATGTGTAAAATTTCTGTGTTAATAGTACTACAGCTTTTTTAACGTTTTACACAAAATGTGTTAACATTACTAGTATTATAATAAAATATACTTAACCTGCGTAATATTTACCGATAATGTGTTAAAAGTACACCATTTTGTGTACATCAAATTTAACATCTGTGTTCTATATCCCTACTCCAGACTCGATAAATACAACTGCGCAGCATATCAACTATTCCAACACTATTCCAATTCAAAAATGGATATTAAAAATAATTTATAATGAAACACTGATGTGTTCTAGTGATCGTATATAAACTTATAAACTTGGTAAAGTAAATGATATTCGACAATATTATTGCTTAAAGATCTTAATAGCTATCAAAACAAATAAAATTAAAGTAAATTACTCATACTTACTCAACAAGAAAGAGGGATACGGATGTTGAATTATCCAGATGTCATAAAACCATTGAACAGAGATGTTATCAGTTTTTGACTCCCAAACTATATAATGTGCTCCCAGAAAACCTAAAAAAGGAGATTAAACTTTATAAATTTAAAAAGGATGTAAAACATTGGATACTTACCTCTGACAGATCATTTTTTAAGGAGTTAGTGTGTTGTAATGTGATAATTACTTAATGTATATGGCTTAATATACTTATACTATATATATAAGGTATACATATAAATGCATATATATATATTTTTTGTTAATGTATTGTATGCGATGGAGAATGGAGAGAGGGAGGAATAATTATAATTTTATTGCAAAAAAGCTGCAAAGTATTGCGGCTTCTGCGATTCTTTGGTTTATTTGTATGGAAATGTGTAGTTGATTTTGTAATTGTAATGTAAATTAGACAAATAAACTTATTATTATTATTATTATTATTACTACGCTATCTTGGTCGTGTAGCATTGTTGGGTTCAGTTACATCTCGTCCGCTGTGTTCAAATGGAGAACAACTATAGCTAACTATAACAAATATTGTTCATAATAATGATAAAGCTAAAACTAATTAGGAAAAATAAATAAATATATATAATAAATGAATAAATATTAGGAAATCACTTTGACGTTTTAAATTACTCTGTATTCTAATTTTCCTGTAACTTTACAGAAAGAAAATCATATGTTCAAGTCATTACTAGCGAATTTTCGTAAACTGCTATTATGTAGTGCCTAAATACATCTATCTGTAATGTTTGTTGTGTTATTGTTTACGATATACTAGAACGTTGTTAGTTTATAAGTCTCTTTAGAATATGTACTACTACTACTACTAATTTTGATATATTTTGATAACTGGTAGCTGCCAGAAACTGAGTTAAAATGCACATCCCTAATTAGCCTGGATTCTTTTACCTGCCCTGGTTGTTCTCGAGCTAGGCTCTGTGAGGACAGATCCGCTATAGGTATGTCTGGGCCCGTCCAAATATTAATTTGTTCCTATTGTTGGTATTACGACTACTACGGTCGGAACAGTTCCTCTGATAATGGCGGTCCTCCGAGGCGTTCCGTAGCCGCCGCTGTAACTGGTCGCATCCCATGCTTCCATTTTGTTAAATATTTTGATACAAAACTTGTTCATTTTAACTGAATTATATACCTTTAATAAAATCATAAAAAGTAAAATATATTTTACGTTATTATTACTGTAATACCATAATTCTGAAAATACTTTTTATGATTTTATTTAAAAAATAAAATTCTGTTCAAATGAACAACAACCAAGTCTGCTAACAAAATATGTATGTATTAAAATTAGCAGTATAATAGTACATATTAAATCATAAACAATGAAACAACAAAGATGTATTTAGGCACTAGATAATAGGAGTTTACGAAAATTAACTGGTATTGATCTGAACATATAATTTTCTTTCTCTAAAGTTACAAAAAAGTTAGATTACAGAGCAATCTAAAATGTCAAAGTAAACACCTAATATTTTTAATAGTTATATTCTAATTAGTTTTAGCTTTATTACAATTATCAGTAATATTTGTTATAGTTAGGTAAGTACTTACCATTTTCCTTGATTAAACCTCAATTTAAATTTAAATATTCTCCATTTGAACACAGTGAACGAGAGGTAACTGTACACAGCACCGCTACATGACCAATATGGTGTAGTGACGTGTGTTGGATCAGCTGATATACTGCAGCTGCGCAGTTGTGCTCAACCAGTCAGGAGTAGGGATATAGAACACAATTAAATTGTGTGCGTGTTAAGTTTACACAAAATGGTGTACTTTTAACACACAACTGGTAAATATTACACAAATTCAGCATATTTTATTATAATACTAGTAATTTTAACACATTTTGTGCAAAACGTACAAAAAAGCCCTAGTGTGTAAAACTATTAACACGGAATTTTTACACATCCTAAATTACACACTGGAAAATCTCGCTTACACAGCAACTTTTTTTACAGTGTATGTAGTATGAGATCGTTTGCCTTATTTTTTAAGTTTAGTTGTTGTTATCATCACCTTTTGTTTTAACGGTATTAAAACAATATCGAGTTTAATCCTTTTATTAATTCTCACTGATATGTATGCGCTTTAAATAACGAGCATTCAATTTTTTTCCAACGAGGAAAAATGTGGGTATGTCTCTGGAAAAAATATAATTGATGACGTCATCAGTAGTTTCTGTTAAATCCCAAAGATAATACTTTCGAAAAATTGTGTCGTGAAACTCATTTCTGCATTAAAATATTTAATTATTCAAAATTGAACACCAAAATAATTTCACTAATAAATGAATTTGAGGTTGCTCAATGATATTTTTTACTGTGTACTTACAAATACAGCTTTCAATTATAATTTATTCATACAGAAATGGATTGGAAATTCTAATATGTAGAAAAACAAAAACAAATACAATCGTAGGTAAACAGACAATAACAATTGTCGGCCATATTCACGCAAAGCGCCGCCGATAACTTATTAATATATTCGCCGGACGTTAAAACCGAACTCATTAGTGATGAAATTCAATTAGACATCCACTTAATAAATCAATCAGTTTTATTGGTTAAAATACATTAAACTATTATCTTCACAGCTTTGTATAATTAATTCGACGTTTTTTTCCTGCAATCAGACGCAGCGCTCGCAATTATAATAATTTACTTGGAATGAGTAACATAATGGATCTCGCTAATGGGGCTCCTGTCACACAACTATGGACATGTTTAACATTTATAAATACTGCGATTAATAGAGATATCAACGCTTCGGTCAACTTTGGACGAAATAAATTCAAATCGTTTACAATCGTGTGTACCGATTCGCATCGATTACGTTTCAGTATTAATTATTAAAATTCGGCGTAATGTCACCTTGCCTAATTAATTAATAGTTATTTATTGTGTAAGTGTTTTAAGTAGCATTTTATTCATGCGAGAATGTTTAAACGCGAGAACGTAGTGCTTAATATTCTTACCCAGTAAACACATATACGTTAGAAAAACGTTTATAATGCCCATACAACGTTTGAAAAAAGCGTGGCTTTGTTACGTACAATCAACTTTAAAATGTCGCGGTTTTACACGTTTCTGGTAACCAAAGTACAAACGTTTAATATTAGTAAATGTGGAACGATCATTTTTAGTATTAATAAGCTTTAAGTTTTACGTTTAAAAATGACATTTTATTAAGGTTTTTAACAAACGTAAATTAAACCTTGTTATTTTAATGTCCAAAAATATGTTTTAGAGACGTGTTTTTTAACGTGTTTTACAACGTTGTTTTTAGATCCTTCTGGCGGTATTGTACAGGGTGGTCCAGAGTTATGTACCATAAATGCTAGATTAGATAGTACGTTAAAAAATAAGGGTATTATATATATATATATATTTTCAAACACTAAATAATCAGGTACACTTAATCCTGTAAAACCGCAAAATAAACACCACTTCTTTAAATATCTATAACACTATAACTAACTATAATACTTTTATGATGAATTCACTTTTTTTAGGTTTTAGTACAATTAATTTTATGTTACCACGTATTCCATCCCTTTAAGATTAAAGCGTTGTTTTGAGTGATAAGTATTTTTTTGAAATACATAATTTCAAATTTTAAAAAATACTATCCAAAACTACCCCTTAGACATAAGTGATTGAATAAGTGGTAACAAAAAATTAATTATCCTAATATCATATACTCACCCCATGAACCCATTATTCAAAAGTATCTGAAAGACATTTAAAAAAAAGATTTTTATTTGATCCCTCAGAGGGTTATATCCATATGCTCTAGTATTTACGGTACATTCTGGACCACCCTGTACTAAATAAATAATTATAAGGGAATTAATATAATATAAATAAAATAGTTACAAAATATTCTCTCATTTAATCTTGTTCCTATTAATAATTATTATCGATATTCCAATAGTGTGGCTCGAATGTTAAACTCACTATACGCCTATAAATAAGAGTATTAGAAAATATCAATACCTATTGTTTAATTTCAAATTTAAGTAGGTGACAATAAATAATTGGTTTTAATATCAGCAAAAGTTTATTAAATAAATAATAATACGTACATAATACAAACAAAATATAAAAATACCAAAATAATATATCTTATTTATGCTACTGATTGGAACCTAAAAACAATGAAATTAGGTCTGAACAAGTTTCATATCAATAACTTCACTTACATTGGATAATATAGATTATTTAAAGAAAGTCTAAACTTTAAACATGTCTAAGTTTAATCTATTATAGTTATAAATATAATAATAATGCTAATAATAATAACCTAACATACATTTAATATGACCACGAAGTAGATAGTCAAGAAAGGAAATAAAAAAGTTTAAATCATTCCCAACATTGATTAGAAATATGTCACTGTATCTTAAATTTTAGTATAAAGTAAAAAATTACCAAGTCTTAATAATTGTTACCCATTTTACAAAGTAATTTAACGTAGGCATGTACGAGTACAAAATTCACACGCCTACTTTTACTAATTTTGTCATCGCCTTTGTAAGTATTTTGAAACATAAGTAGGAAAAGTTATAGTGGAATAAATTTAGATTCCATTATATAATTTTTTTGTAACATGTAATGTAAAAAAACCTAATATTCTTATATTAATAAAATAAAATTAAATACTTATAGAAGTATGTATACTTACCAAAATAAAATAGGGAAATATTTCACGGATCACAGTAGGTACGTACAGTGATGAATATGCAACTGACAAGCTTTTACAAAAAAGGACTCGAATTGGTATGTGTGTAACACATCTACCAATAAGATCATTAAATTCGTATAGAACGTTTAACGGCATTATAATTGACATGTGTAATAAACGGCAATTCGCTTCCTTATTTCAATGAATGATTATAACGTATAATACACGTTTAAATTGTACTGTTTTTAACAGTTGTGAGGTTTATTAAAAAATAATTACTATCTAGTTATTTGTATATATAAGTACCTATATATTCATAATGCAATATCTTTTTATTAAATTATAATGTATAAAATTTACTTTGGATTGGTATCGTTCCGAAATATTTATTAATTGCAAAACGTTTATGATACGTTTTGTAAGCATTACTTATGCCTGTTACTCTAAAACGTTACAAACACGTTTTTGTTCAATGTCAATATATTAATCAGTTGACACAGACGTTTTATAAAGGTTTAAATAAATAATCTTTATTTAAATATTTTAAATAACGTTCATTTAACGTTACAAAAGATTTGCCAACATTTTTTGTTAAAAAAGTACGTATTTTAAACGTTATGTTAGACGGTTACTTTTCTAGCCATAAAATAATGGTTGATTTTGTAACGTAACACGAATTATCAACCAATGGTACGTTGACAATGCATTTAAATAACGTATGTGTGTTTACTGGGTAAGTGCATAAAAGGCAATTAAAGCACGAATGCAATACAACGTTTTATCCATAATCACATCACAATCATATTTGTGGAGTCAAAGTACTCATAGTACTCAATGAAAGGTGGTAGGTTTTGTTATATCTACTGGTTGCTATGATACGTTGTATCTGTAAACAGTTGTATCTGACTTTGGTAAAAATGCAAGTAAGTAATTATGTTCCTGTGGCTGTTGTTTCAGATGCTCAAGAAGTAATTGTCTTTGCGTGAACGCTGTTGAAATATGAAGAAAATATCGTTCTCTGCGCCCAGTTCGCTTAACACAAGATAGATACTTTTTAAGATACCTCAATCAAAAATGTACTTCTCAGCTTGTTGGAATCAACACATTAGCGAAAGTAACCTCAATAACCTTCATTACTGAATATTGCAAATCCAAAAGTATATACTGGCCCTTGTATGAGGCGCACTTCAACAACTTTATTGGTCAATAAAGGTGCTGATCTTACAACCATTAAATGGCATGGTGGATGGAAAAGCCCTTCTGTAGCAGAAAGTTATGTTGAGCAGTCCATATCTAACCAACTTGATATTGCAAGGAAAATTCAGGAAAAATATAGCGGTTCTTTACAAGAAGAGACATCTGTAACTTCTTCGCAAACTTCGGCAGACGTTATGCGTTCCGAAAATGATGGCAACAATGCCACAAGGGTTGTTATTAGCGGAAAGGAAGTTAAAAAACGAAATGTCTATTACTATAAATGTAAATGTTAAAATAACCTTGCCGATCTTCTTGTAATTTTGTCATTTGTCATAATTTACCTTTCTGATTAAGTAACATTTTGCAGTATTTTCAGCAGAAAAACCTGAAACTAAAACAATTTCTACAGAATATTCACATAGTTGCACTGAATATTTCAAATAGGATTATTTCAAAAACGGTTACTTCTAACGACTTCAACAAGGTATACCTTTTTCACATAAAGAAGGTAGAAAAATCGATTGTTTCTATAATCAGATGAATACACTAAGCAGTAAAAAATTCTGTCATTTAAAAGAAATATAATGTGACACAAGTGGCGCCCTCTACTAGTGACGTCAAAATTACAAACAAATTTGAATTTCTCGCCTCCAAAAACTCCCGATATCCAAAATGTATGCAATATTTAGATTTTTTAAAAAGTTATTTACAAATATCGAAAATAAAAGTATAACTTTGACACCCTCTATATGTCTATGTTGTTTATTTCAGGACACTGTATATATTTAAAACAAAAATACTAATTATGTAGGTTTTATTTATTTTAATTAATTATTATTTACTTTATTAAAAATTATTTAATATTATTTCAAATATTTGCAGTAATTTTTTCAATTCACTTAAAAGTTCACCAAAGAAAACATAATTGTACTTTTAATTGTATAAATAAAACGAAACGAGTGTATTAGTTTTCTTGATTTCAAGTAATTTTTATTCTTAAAACAAGAATCAGCGTGATTGGGGAGTGAACAAAACAGCCTAATAAACATATAGCAGAATATCAACGTTTAATGAGATAGCAATGAATATATTTTTATCCAAGTTACTTTCCATCCTGAAGATTTTGAACGCGCTGAATATGGAAAGATTTTAAATCATTTTTGTGAATGTCTTTCCATGCCGTAGTTTGATAAATTTGGAGACGGATTGCAATGCGCCTTGTACTTACACACGGGCTACGTTCTACCACATTTAGAATTTCTTCTTCCTCTGCTAGACCAGGACCAGCTTGCCTCTCAGATGTAATTCTCACACTGGGAAATATTCCAGTTTCACGTGCATTGTTGAAAACTGCCTAGAATAATTTTCAATGGCACTGTTCTGTTCGGGAAGCGACGTCGATATTCAGCAACTGCACGATAATCGTTAGCTTTGCAATACCCATAAACAAAAATTAATAATATCAGCATATTGTCGATGCCTAAATGTGACAGGTATTAGGAAATTATGTGTGTACAATATCGCCTAAACGAACGCACATCTAAGAATAAATGCGACAGTTATAAAATAAGCGTTTAAATCACAAACGTCAAAATAAATGTGACAATTAGTAAACACTTTTCATTACTATCTCAGTAACAGTTGATATTCGACCATATGTTTATTAGACTTTTTTATTTACTTTTATCCCCTAAACACCTCTTTCCAATATTGGGGATTCTCCCGCAATCATACGTATGTTATTATTATACAAGAATAAGTCAATCTTTCAATAGTAAGTAGTAAGTATACTGGATGAATACTGAAACTAAATACAGTGTTGAAATAAGTGTATAATATCTTGATACTGGTATAACTTTTTCCGTATATGTCCCAAAGATTGTAATTTCTTTAATCACTCTATACATTAATTCACCCGTTTTGAAAAAATAAATGATAATATTATGGTAAAGACATTTGCTGGCGAATATTCTGTAAAAACTAAAGCTTTGTGCGTTGTACTGTTCGATAACAACCGTCCGCCGTCAAAAAACAAACTTCTCTTTCCTCCAGCATTTCCCTCTCTGCAGGAAGTAGTAAAACTAGCATTCAATCCGCCCGTCCGTCTAACCCCGCGGGCCAGCAGGAGCGTAACGCAGCGCGACATCGGCCTGTTCCGGAACTAACGCGTTTAATCTAGGAGGCCGCGTGCGATCCGGGGCCGCCTGCGACAGCGGGCGAGGGCACGTCAATCGCACTATCTGCCCGTGACACGCATTTACACACTATCGGGCCGGTACCAGGCGAAATATTAAGTCGGCGCCCCTTTTTACATGCTCTTTCATGCGACCTGGAAAGCCTGAATAACCTTTGATAGCGCGTTTTGTTGGCAGTTGATTGGATTTGGCGCGCGGCTCCGAGCCTCTGAGGGAAACTTTCAAGAAAAAAATAATAGTATTAGTACGCGTCGTCTGTGTGGCGGTTAAAAATTGCTTCAGTCTAAATAATGACCTATTATGATGTAGAATGACGTAGTTGGTTTGCCGAAAGCTTGTTGACGGTGAAGGAAAAGAGGAGATATTGTGAGAATAGCGTATTCTACAACACTGGACGGGTTTGGCGACTTTTTATTTAATACATCTAATAGTATCATGAGAAATATCCACCGAGTTTGCATCTGACGATAATTTACATCTGACAAGTGATTAATATTTCGCGAAGGTGTTTTGTAAACCTTATTTTCTAAAACCACGAATAACAAAGGGGTGTTAGATCTGGTGACTTTCAGAGCCACTGAATAGGTCCATTAGTCCCCATCCATTTTCCGGGAGAGTGTTATCTAAATATGGCTGCACAATCCTGGCCTTGTGGGGTGGAACTCCGTCGTGCTGTAACCATAGGTTTCTCGTTGCTGCAAAGGCACATTCTCCAGAAGTGCAGGAAGTTTTTCTTGTAGGAAATTTAGGTAACGCACCCTCTTCGATGTATGTACATAAAAATAAGGCCCAATGAAATGCCTACCGATGGTGCCGCAACATACATTTACTTCAAAATGGCCTTGGTTTTGGACTGGATTTACAATGTGGAGATTTTCAATGAACCAGTAGTGATCGTTGCGCCTGTTTGGCAAACCATTACTGACAAACCGACTTTCGTCCGGTCAAAGAACATACCGAAAAAGGTTCTGATCAACAGTTTTTATATTTGCTACAATTTGAGCTATAAAATTAAGTCTCTTTTCAATGTGACACTCTGGAAAATATTCCTAATTGTGAAGTTTGTAGTCATGATACCCATTGGTCTTTAAAATTCGTTGAACAATTGATTTATCCAAATTCAATTCCCGGTTAGCCTACCGTATAAAATTTCGTGGATTTTGTTCGAAATCCAGTCAGATGTATTAATTAACATTGTTTCTTACCATTCGGTCAATTAATTGATTCTTCCGAACAAAAAATGCCTCTTCATTTCGTCGTAAAATTGCCTACAATCTTGAAAAGGTTCTATGATCAGCAATTAGGCGCTTTGGATACCTTTCTCGATGTAGCTCTACAGCTCATCTTAATTTTTTTTTGTGACTCGCCGTACATTAACAGCATATCAACCTTTTCTGAATAACGAAACATTTTGTAAGCACAAAAGTTATACGTTGACGTTAAATATTATGCACAATGAACAATTAATTGTTTTCCAACGACTACTTGATCCTTCCACCGCTAATGTTATTTTTAGGTGGTATTTCTTTTGATTTTCGATTAATTTTTGTAGGTACTAAAGTTTTTGTGACGTCAGTCTTTACATTAGGTTTTCAAGTGTCAAAAATGGCTTATGTTTATAGTAGCAACTCGGAGTTGATGGATATCGTTTTAATTTATGACGCTGTAAAAATGCTTTAGAAGAACGATTTTCTGGTAAACATGTGCCAAATGCAGCTACTTTTACCGCCGTGTGCAGTAAGTGCAAGTGTAGCGCAACGCGAGGGAACTTTGTAACTAATTCGTGGAAGAGATGGAGGTCCAGGACGTCCACGGCATATTGCAGCAGTGTGGCGTATCATATAAGAGGCTCAATTATATTCGTACCATGTACAGCATGTCCAAGCATTAATACCAAGGGATTGGACGAGGAGGATCCCCTGATCTCCTGATTTTAAATCATTTGGACTTCTTTTTGTGGAGATATTTAAAAAATGAAGTGTATCGCACCGAAGTGGATACATCCTATTGATAATTTACGAAAACGCATCATAGTTACTACCAATAACTTAGGAGTTGTGAACAGTGAAATGAACAACAAACAGAAACAACTGTGTAAGTTTATAGAAACTGAGTAAAGATCCAAAATGTTATTGTAACATCAAGTATGTCACACTATTTAATTAATTAAAACCACAAATTAAATCTATTAATAATTAATAACAATAGCGGCAAAGGCAGTTAAATTTGCTGTATAAAATCGGCGTTATAAAATGTTATTTATTTCTTTCCTTGAGCATTTCTTTCAATTTTTTGCCCGGTCGCGGATTGTCGCCTTATCAGGTTTTACAGCGGACCAGTTTCCAGTGCCGTGCAGAAGTATATTTTTAAATCATTTTCGAGCTGCCCTTTTTGATTTTTTCTTTACAAAATTGGATTTGTACACTAAAATTTTTTTTTAATAGATCCTGAATCACCCTGTATAATTAGGTGCATCCGTCGACATTAACTCACGCGACATTAACATCATGCGAATCCTGCAAGCTCCTCGAACGTGGTAATCTCGGTAGCTGTCCGTAGCAGGCATGCACTTTAAGTCCACACACGGCCTACGACGATCAAGATACGGCCTATTGTTCCGGGTAATCTCGAACACGCTCCCGACACGCGGGTGCGTCCCCAAACGTACACGCATTACCCTGTTAGACACACTCGCGTCGGCCTGCCCCGAATTACCATATAAATATGTCAGGAGGAGACGCGCAGGATGCGACGATAAGGACGAGAGACGGCGGGCGTCGTCGGAAGACCGACGGGTAAAAATTAGTACGACTTAACCCAACTAACATTTAACCATAATAATATACACAAGAAAAATAAACCCAAGTTGATCGAGATTTGCTAACTTCCGCCATTAAAATAGTCTTCAATGTTCCAATAGTTATTTATAGTACATGTGGGATATAGGCATTATTATACATGAGTGAGACATTTTCACGAATTTTATATAGAACTGCAAAAAATTACCTTAAACTGAAAAAAATCCAAAATCAGATCCAGTTTGTAAGTTTTGATTCGAAATCAAGAAGCAAATGCGTTATTGTTATGGTAATCTGTGCAGAAGTACCTTCACTTTTACCAGATAACACGGAAACCAAGTACGAATAATTTCATAAACGGATTCACTGATTGGTGTGCATCTAAGAATATAAAATATGAAGCAAAAGTTATATTAGCAATTTTTGAAGAATTATCCAAAAAGTGCAAATCATCTGATCTTTGGGCATTCTATTCTATGCTGCCGTCTACAATCTGTATGCGGAAAAATATTGACATTAGTAAATTCAACAATTTAATTGCTATTCTGAAACAACAATCAGTGGGATACGAACCAAAAAAGACAAGACTATTAACGAAAAATGTTTCAAAATTTTTACAATATGCCGATAACACAAAATTCCTGCTAAAAAAGGTAAGAACAAGACAATGTTTGCTATTTGAAATACACAAATGTATAACTTAAGGTTGCCTTAATTATTGGACTTGGAGGTGCATGCAGAGTGGACAAATTAAATAATTTGCTGTTAGAAAACGTAAAAAATGAAGGAAACAGTTTTCATATCTTCATACCGAATACGAAAACCAAAGTTTGTCGATAATTCTAAGTAATACGAAAATACCTCGCCCTGCGTCCTAGTCATGCCAATCATAAAAGATTTTTTGTAGTAGAGGTGGTAAATGCATTAAACTTCCTGTTGGTATAAATACTTTTAGTGTAATGCCAATGCTTTTTTCTCAATTAATCACAGCCTCAACAATATACAGGCAGTTTTCGACGATCATCTGCTTCAGTTATTGCCAACGCAGGTAGTGTAGTAGATCTTCTAACTATAAAACGGCATGGTGGTTGGAAGTCCAACACCGCATATAAAGGCTATATTGATATGTCTCTTGAAATAAGAACAACTATTTGTGTCGTACGGGTAAATCAAAAGATAAAGCCCTACTGGCAGCATATCACACAAAATTATAGAGTTGTAAAAAATTAATTAAAAAGTAATTATTGTGTTCATGTTTTGCCTACCAAAACTGAAGTCAACATTGCACATTATATAAATCAAGCTAGTGATAATATATCAATAAACAAATAATAAGTATTCCATATGACAACATTATTATCATCAGATGAATTCAGTAGTGCATGCGAATTGAACCTAGTAATAATTTACAATAAAATATCTTCATTTCGAGGAAATTTCAACCACAAACTTAATATTTTGCTGTGACGTCAACACTGGCATAGACAATCTGTCCTATAGGTTAAAACTTACAGTTAAATTGACTTCAGAGTTGATTATATTTGAGCGTCCAGGTTGTAACAGCTAGATTTTAGTTTGTTATTTCTAATTGATTACTCATTAAAACTATGTTAATACAGATAATATATTTATGATAAAAGATTATTAAACACATTTTATCACGAAATACATTCATATTATTAAGAAGCTATAATAAAAATGTATACTTATAAGGCGCGTTCTTTGTATGAATGTTTGGTCATCACATTATACAAAAATTTCCTGGGTTGTACAATTTATTGAGTGGAAACCAATAAATACACACTTTATAATAGTATTATATTAAATCCTATAAATTTATAGATTTCCATTTACCTATTCCTACTCTACTTGTAGCTTTGTAACTGTTCTGACCTACAGTCTCTATCTGTCTCTGTTCCTATCCCTGTTTGCTATTAGAATGTTTTAAATGAAACATATAATGTTCTCTTAAGTCCAATTATTGGAATACAATTCTTGCCGACCAATTATTAACTTCCATATTACTTTAGTTTTTTCCCACAAAAGGAAAAAGGTCAACGAACGTAGGTAAACTTTCCCTATACGGAATAGGTCATGAAAATTCTTTGACCAATTCAGCCCTTACCCTAGTGACCAAATTTATATTGATACTAAGATCCTCGATATTAAACCTCGATATTCTTTTATAAATTTGTATCAAAATATCATCTTTGTGATAAAGGAAACGTATTTTATAACCATTCTTATAGTACTAGAAGAAAAATTGTGTATAAACCTCTCTTCATAAATAAAAACATCGGTCAAAAGTCATGTAATTTCTTGGGTCCAAAGCTATACAACAAAATACCTAAGAACATAAACTTTATGTCAAGCTTTGCCTTTAAACGAAAATAATTAAAGGGTTACATATTTACTAATCCGAGGCAAGTAATTCACAATTATATAGAAATGAAATATAATCAGTAATAGTTTTTTATTGCTGTGCGTATGATATAAGCTCTAGACTATATATCAATATATGTCTAAATTTCTGTGAATGTATTTGAATGGTTGTATATTCTTAAGACAGTATTAAATATGTGAACTATGGTTTTGTGCTGCGTTTGACTTTCTAGTGTTTATTTTGTTTTTGTACTCTAAAATTGTTAATAAATAAGGTGTACCTACTTATGTTCTTATGTTTTTATGCGTCCTGATATACTATAATTAAAAAAAAACTGTAATTTTCATGTGTCCTCGAAACAAGTACTTCACTTTTCGAGTATTTATTTATTCATTTTTTTATTCTTTTAATTGTTCTATTGTATTTTGCTGGTGTTATTGAATGGATAAATTATTATTATTGTAAAAAATGCTAGTGACAACCTTTCAGCATTCTTTTACCATGAAAAACCCCCAACGTGTCCATAGATAACCCATAAATACGTAAAAGCACAATGCGAGCATGTATTTTTTATTGAAGCGAGGGTAGATTTTGGCTGCTGGCTCGCTCAGGGGGAGGCAAATCGGAAGGGGGAGACAATGGCCCTGCAGGGGTGTTGTGTATTGTGTAAATAATTGGAAACAGTGGTCATGACTGAACGCGCTCCACAAGGCACCTGATAACAACTTGTAAGGGAAACTACCCTCCACCCTATTTATAACTACCCATTTACTTGACTAATGTACCCATAAGAATTCCTCCGCGATGTTCATTGTGATTTAACTGGCCCCAAATTATTGCATTGTGGAGGAAATTCGCCTCGAATTGGGAGAATATTTTAATAAAAAAGAGAATAAGTTGTTTTTAAGACGTTCGATTTTCAGAAGCATAATACAGAAGCATGTTTTATGAACGTTTTATTATCAGCTCTTGTATATACATTTTTTTGAAATGTTATTAATATAATTCAAATGAATTTTACAAATTTTCTAAAATTCTGGTCAACACACAGTGTGTATTCCGAAATAAAAGTTTTTTTCATTAAGAAAATAAGATTTTGTAATTATTAAACCTCCTTTAGGCATTTCTTTCCTTTTTCCAATTACATATTACATGAATGCCGTAATATTTAGGGGTTTATATATCTGATCAAAAGGAATAAAAGTTTGTTATGAAAAAAATATCTAAAACGAATAGTTTGCCTACAAGTAAATTTAAAAAAGTACAACTGCAATAATATGCAAAACTATATTATGAAATTACAAGCTAAGGTACAATGATGGTTAAATAAAAGCTCCTGTAGCGTAATTTATTTTTTGTATCAGTATTAATGAAATAAACATTTGAAATATCCCAGAAAATCTTCAAACCGGTAACGTCCGACAACATTGCAATGTGTCAGGCTACTGCTGATAACCTAAAAGTTATATTAGTCGTTGATACTTGTGCACATAAACAAAACAAAAATGGAATAATGTCTAGTAATCATAAAAGAGTGTTGTGAAAAGAACTTTAAGGAATCAATTCATAGAAATTACCTATTTGTAATTATTATGTACAAATACCTAACAATTCTAGCATGGTATGTGAGCGACGTTGTCATATATTCAAGAACTGTTAGCTGCCATAACTCTGATAAGGTTAGTAAGAAAAAAAATCGAGGAATAGCTCTTATCATACCACAACCAGCTCTAATTTGTTGATGTAAGTGCTCTTCAGATCCAATGTGAACCTTGTAAGCTAATATCTTGATATGTCCTCAAACAAAAAAATCCATACGGTTCATATCGGGTGATCTGGGTGGTCAAAGTTGACCAGGTTCTTGAGCGTCTTGTCCAATCAGGTTATTGTTATCTTTCATTTAAAAATTCACGAGCAGTCAACGCATCAAATAGTTCAGGCAAAACGTTTTCAAGAAAATGTTTGTAGGAGACACCGGTTAAAGTTCTTGATAAAAAGTAAGGCTCAACAAGAAAATTTACTATAATACCCACCTATACATTCAAAGAAAACTGATGTTTGGTTGTCTATGGTTTTCATCAGACCTAACGTGTTTATTATAGAAATTCATTATAGCATCTTTGGAAAAATTTGCTTCGTCTGTAAACAATATGCCAGCGGTGAAGCCAACATTTTGTCCAATTTTTTACATAATGAAATTGTAGGCGAGCAGGATAGTCTTTTGTATGTGATACTGTTGATGCTTCAAAACGGGCCAAAGTAATTTATGATTCACATTAAGATTTCCAGCGATCTTCCTAGTACTAGTATTTGGGCCTTCAATTTCGTATAGAATAGTTTCTTCCAACTCAGACGTCTTAACACTCAAAGGTCTTCCAGAAATTGGACCTTTCTGAAAAGAACCTGACTCCGAAAGACGTTGAAAAATATTTCTGAACATTCTTGGATTTGGATGATTTGTCAAATTTTTCCATATAAATTCGCCTAGCTTCAGTACTATTTCCATCTGCAAGACCGTAAATGTAAACCATATTCACCATTTGAGCATTTGAATATGCATAAGCCATTATTAAAACTTAATTTTCTTAAAAAACAAGCTTAGTTTGTCAAAAACAGTATTAAATAAGACGACGGCTTCTTATTATTATTGTTTTTCATGGTCTCCCTAAGATATGATTAAGTAATTTACTGTAAAAGTGCACTTGACCAAATAAATCTATTTTGTTGTTAATGGGTATGGAATACAAAAAGTGGAATATAATGGCGCATATGATGACCTATTTTATTTGTAATATTATACAGGATGATATATTTTTACTGGCAAACAATGATCGATGACACCCACACCTCCGCAACTGGTACGTTTCTAAAGTTGATAATTTTTTGTTTCATACCTACTGCCATATTAAATATGCGCACCGAATTTGGTTAAATTTTCTCAAGCGGTTTAGAAATTAAAAACTGAGATTAATTGGTGAATTCTAGTAAAATGGGAACAGAGAACTTCATCCAGTACAGGAAACTGAAAGTGTTGCCTTTTAGGTATCAAAAAAAGTTATAAATCTGATAAATACAAATTTTTGCAGAATTTAAGTAATGAGTTTACGTCATTCATTTCATTTTTGTTCCAGCTAGGTAAGGTATATATTTTGTGTATTAAAAATATATTTTTCTACAAAACTGTTACAAGTGGGCTTTTTAATTGTCATTTTCTGACACGCGTGTTAAACGTAAGTTACTTTTAACACTAGTGTAGTAAGTTTCTTTAAATTTTATTTTGAAAATTAATAAAACCTTTTAACAAACACATGAACAACTTTTTATTTTAAATAAGTACAAACCAACATTTTAACTAGTTATTACTATTAACATTTATAGTAAAATTAGAATAATTTGAAATTGTAATTCCCTGCGGAGTCATCATACTTAAGTTGGTTTTACTGTCAACATGTGTGACACATCTATTTTCTGTAGAAATACTACTGGTAGTACTGGTGGTTTTGCTAGTAGTTGGAGCAGTAAGAAGTATTTGGCACGCAATTTCCTTTTTCTGTTCCAGTGAATTTTCAATGTAGCCTTCAGCTACCGTCGAAGATTTCCATCCTCCATGTCTCTTGATGGTAGTAAGATTTGCACCAGAATCTGCTAACAATGTCGCCGATGAACGACGAAAACAGTGTCCGGTGTAGAGTTGAGGATTTGGTAGATTCAAGAACTCTGCAATGTCGGCAGGCATTTTACCAAACATGTTAATTCCGACTGGATTCTTCACACATTTATTCTTCATATATTTAAGAAAAAGTCGTCTATGGTCAGCGTTGGGTGGCCGGAGTGCCATATACTTTCTAAAAAAGTTTAAATAGAATTCACCAACAACACTGAAAGTCCGAGGCACTTTCGTTTTAGTATCTGGTATGGTCACAACAACCGAAGTGCCCAAATATTCGATATTGTCGATGGTCATCTGACACAATTCCTTCCGGCGACACGCCCCGAAGACACCCACTATTGCTGCGACTTTCATCATCAGATACTTTTCGTCTTCTGCTTCTGTGAGAAATTTGTCGATATGCGTCTTCGTCAAAACTTTTGACTTTTTTGCTTGATATCTTTCACCCTTCCGTTTTAAAAAAGCAATAAGTTTATAATATTTGCTTATATCTTGATCTTGCTTTATTTTTAACATAGTTTTGACCATGGAATAATTTGACCACAGCGTTGACGATTTCCATATCTTGGCTTTTTCTTCAAAATATGCCAGTAAAACACTTTCGTTACATTTCCCAGGGACCTTTTTAATGTTGCACCATTCCGAAAAGCGTCTATAAGCGATTTCGTACTGTTCCTTTGATTTCGCCGACAATAATTCCAATGTTGCTCGACTGGCGGCTTCTTCGATTTCAGCAGGGATGGATTCGTTACGCTCATTATCGAGATTATTCATTTTACTTATAATATTACTAGAAAATGCTGTCAATATTTTTGCGTTTTTTCCGTAACTAACATCAGCACTGGTCGCTACGAAAATTTTGGTTCATAAACATTGCGATCTGTGTGGTATTTTTTGATTTATTATTTTTATTGAGTTTAAAGTTCTTCCGATTGTTTTGTAGAAAAAATAGTGTATGATATACGTGTTAAAAGTGATTTTATTTTGTTCGTGAAGTTCTTCACTCACAAAATAAAATCTTACTTTTAACACGTATATCATAAATAGCTATTTTTAAATTTGTTTTTGTTGTGTTCTTTTATATTAAATTAGGTAATAAATTTATTTTTGTACAATTTTTTTTTTGATGTAGCAATTACTACTCTAAAACGCTTTCAAAAAGTGATACTTTTTTAATATTTGACACGCTGTAGCTGAACTTAAGACATTATAATAAAAACCCTTTGGCCACAGAATACACCTCTGAATTTTTGACCTCTACTTTAGAAACACCCATAGACATACCTTGTATAACAAGATATCTTCATTCAGAGAAGCCTTACGCCTTACAACAGAAACAGGCATTGTAACACCACCATAAATACAGTCAAAACGAGTAAAGATTAATGCTGTTTCGCATGAATACGGCAATACAGTAGAAAGGCCATAAGAGATTTGTTTGTTTTATCCAATGTTATGGTCAACACATGTATTTTTAATGACTGCCAGTATTTATTGGGCAATTAAAATAATCCGAAGCATTTAGTATAGCCATTAAATGACCAACACCTAAATCAAGCCTATTTCAGTTGAGTATTATAGGATTAAAACAAGAAAAACGACGCGGCTCCTCTGTGCTGAACCTGGTTAATTGATCGCTGGCGGGTTTGTCACGCACTCCGAAATATGCGTAATTGCGGAAAAGGGGCGAGAATTTTTTCACTCCGAACGACTCATGCGTGGAGGGATCGCTGACACATTTCAGCGGAAAATAAATCACTGTCAAAAAAAAGGAAAGGGTACAGAAAATGGTGGTTGAAAGAGGCGAGTCAATGCCGTGGACAACAAACTGCACTTGATACAGTGTGATTTATCCGAGTTTTCGAAAATAGATTGGATTCTAAGGCAGAAATAAGAAATTAATACAGGGTGTAAAATATTTCAGGAGGTGGTTCCACCGGTATAAACCGAAATAAGCAGAAAAGTATTAACATGTGTCCGCAAAATAACGGTTACGGAGATATGGACCACTATTCGTTTTTCAAACATTTTATTTTATTAGGAATAAACCGACAAAACAAGCGTCTTCGTCTCAACGATATTCGAATTCTTTCGAAAACACCCTCCTTGGTTTGGATTTCTTAACACTTTTGATTAATCCGTAGCTGCAGTTCTTCCAGGCTATTTACAGGAGTACCATACGCTAATGTCTTCAAATATCCCCAAACAAAGAAATCTAGAGGGTTCAAATCAGTCGATCTTGGAGGCCGTAAGACAGGTCCAGCCCTTCCTACTCATCTATGTGGAAAAGTTTGGTGTAAATGCTCTCTAACGGCCATGAAAAAATAAGCTGGAGCACCATTATGCTGGAACTACATTTGTTGCCTCTGATTCAAAGGAATGTCTTCCAGAAACTCATACAGTGTGTTCTGCAGAAAGTTAAGGTAAGCAGCACCTGTTAATCGGTTTTGGTAAAACAACAGGACCTAGAAACCTGTCACCTACAATACCCATCCAAATGTTTAATGAAAAACGTGCCTGATGTCCAGATTCTATTACAGCATGAGGATTTTCGTCGGCCCAAATATGCGTATTGTGAAAATTAAACACTCCATTTCTTGTGAACACGGCCTCATCAGTAAAAAGATGTTTGCAAGAAAACGAGGGTGTTCAGCATCATGACGTAGAAACCAGCGGCAAAAAACCAAACGTGCTTGATGATCATTATTGGATTTAAGGCATGTACTTGTTGCACATGGTATGGATAAAGCAGTTGCTCGTGAAGGATTCTCCAAACAAGATATTCTTGCTACGGCTGATATTCTCCGCACACTCGTACCTGGATTCTGCTCTACCAGTGCTAGAATTTTTTCTTCTGCTCTAGGAGTGGATACCGACCTTGGTCTTCCGGATAAATGGCACTGTTTGCTCAAGGAACCGGTATCACACAATATTTGGTGAATTCTTCCAAACATGCGTTGTGAAGGAATCTGGCTATTTGGATAAGCGTCAACATAAAAACGTTGCGCTCGGTGGCGTTCCCATTAGCACGACCATACATGAAATGCATGTCTGTTAATTCTGCGTTAGAGTAACCAGCCATAGCGAAAGAAAACTTGTGCACTGAGAACAACTGTCAAATACGTACTGTTTATTTCACTAAACATCAACCAACTATTATAAGAAAATACACAACGGTTTTTCAAAATAAAAAAGAGGCTAAAAAACATAAAACATTCCATATCTCCGCAACCGTTACTTTGCGGACCCATGTTTATTGAGACTTTTCTGCTTATTTTGGTTCATACTATTACCTTCTTAAATATTTTACACTCTTTTTTAACACCCTGTATGTTATTACAAATAGGGAAGTTGCATGAATTTTATATTGGTTTGAAATATATTACAGAAATGAGAAAAAATGTAAGTTTGTTTTACCATTGATTCTCTAAACGCCCTGTATAAAAGTTATTACATATTATCGAAAATAAAATTTTAACTTGAATCAGCACTAAATTTTTGGCGTAAGGTAAATTTGGCTACACCGCATTATTTTGTCATCAGTAATTTACTCTTGCTCTGCGACCAATTAATTTCTGAACACCCTGCATAATATAAAGAAGAGAGATGAAAACTAAATCCACAACCGCATATGGATTTATCTCGTATCCTTGTTGTTACAAGCTACAAGCTACAAGTCCGACACAATATTATCGATTTAAATAATAGCATAATGAAATCAACTCAAGTTACAGACACTTAACACGCCGCAAATCGTTTTATTTTCGAACAGAACCATTAGGGCGAAATAAAAATAAATATCTTAACACCCCCAACTACACTCTGTCTCACCCTAATTCGCACAATAGGGTACAAATCTACGGATGTCCTTCCTCTAGCGCTCACATAAACGTAATGCGATAGTTTTTTATGTTATCGAACGGCCGTTGCCCGCTGGAGCGTCATCGTTTGAGGTTATTATCATTTATAGTGTGATTCGGACACGTGTTTGAAATGCTATATCTTGACAGGCGAGCCTTTGTTGCGGATTTTCTCTCACGTACAATCATTGTAACAATGAGAACTAGGAACCCTGCATGTGTTTCTTCTGGACAGTTTTTTAAGTGCGCTATTCTTTCAATTATGGTTTCCTTCAGTGAGAAGTTACGAATCATGCTCCTCAATTTATGATACAAACTGTCGCCGGAAACGTCCACAAAGCATTAAAATTGTTTATAAATCAACTCACCACCATGCCGGAACCATCGAACGTAAAAAGTTACCATCAGTACCTTATTAGAATTTTTGTATTTTTAAAACCACACCGATAATACACACATCTCCATCATCACCTTCAACATGAAGTAATTTTACCAATGCGTTGATGAGTTCCATATTTTGGGCCTTCCTTCAAAGTATGCCAAAAGCATGTTTGCACTGAAGTTGCAACTAACGTTGTTCAGATCACACTATCTCAAAAAGCGATTGTACAAAAACTGCTACTGTTCCTTTGACTAGGCAATAACTCGAAGTATACACATAGCAGTTCCTTTAATTTCCTCTGGGAAAAAATCATTTTTTGGATCACTTTCCACGATGATATGAGCTTTGAAGTTACTTATTGTCAACAAACAGTGGAACTTTCATTACCTTAGCAACAATAAACTTCATGGACAATTGTATTTCAAATAGTTATTTATCTAACGAGTGCGGGAAGTAACACTCTTCCGCACGCTGATTGCAGTTGTCACCAATCGAATGCGAAAAAGACCTTGAAAAAATCTAGCGCAAACTTTTTCGCGCGCCTGCTGGATTAGGTACGCGAACACAACAATGCGATAGGCTTACTGTATAATGTAACAAAAATCGTGTGGAAAAGTGCACTTTACCGCACTGGTGCGTGAAAGTACCACCACTTTCGACACGAAAAATCATGCGGAAAATTACATTTCTCCGCATGATCGAAGGAAAATCATGCTTTATAAATTTAATAACTTATGAAATGCGTTGACTTGTTCTTTTAATGGTGTTTTTAGAAAAATAGTGTATGATGTATGGACTAAAAGTGATTTTATTTTGTTCGAAGGAACTTTTTCACAAAATAAAATGATAACTATTATGTATCAGTGCTTATTTTATGTCTACTTAATTTTGACTTAATCCCACAAATGTACTAACAACAAATTTTAAAACATATCAGCACCATTTCATTCAGGTATGCGTATAAATCAACTAGAATAAAGATAAAGTCCAATACACGCCATTTAGCAATCCAAATAAGTTCACTGTGTTTGGAGTACAGTATCTGAAACGTTCATATACAGTATGCGCCAAAAGTGTGGATTAAATTCAATTATAACGAAACAATTATTTTTTGGAAAAAATCCTCGAATAGGTCGATTTTTAATTTAAAAAATACATATTTTAGCGTAAAATGCGATATTCAAATGTCATTTGTTTTCGAGTAATGACGATATCGATTTTTTTTTAAATGGCAACACCATATTTTTTTCCTTTATTCTGAAAGATCGTTTAATTCTCTATCAGACAGTACTAAAATTTTGCCCTCTTACATAGGAAAGTTTTCGAGTAAATGACGATTGAATGTTAGAAAACGTAAATTTTATCCATAAAAAAGTAACAATTCTGAGGTATGTAAAATAAAGTACAATTAATTAAATTTTATACTTAAATTAAATGTTTGAATTGCCATCCACCAACTTCTTGATAATGCGCAAGTCTGTGAAGAAATTCTTCTTGCACATTATGAATGTTTTCTGGGGTAACTCTGCGTATTTCGTCCCGAATGCGATTTTGAAGTTCTTCTAAATTACGTGGTTTATTAATGTACACTTTTGACTTCAAGTATCCCCATAAAAAATAGTCAAGAGGTGTAAGATCTGGCGATCTTGCAGGCCATTCTATCGGTCCGCGTCTGCCGATCCACCTCCCAGGAAAACAGATGTCCAAAAAATCTCGTGCAGGGCGCGCATAGTACGGAGGTGCACCGTTTTGCTGAAACCATATGGTATCATCAGGAATGTCAGGGTCATTATCGTTAGGAAAAATTACTGCAGGGGCTGAAACAAAGTCATTTTCTAGAAACTCTAAATATCTTTGTCCTGTAAGGGTTTCTTCAAAGAAGAAAGGCCCTACTATTCTGTCGTCAACTATTCCAGCCCACACATTTAATTTCTGAGGGTGTTGGGTATGTGCCTCTGTCATCCAATGAGGATTTTCCCGACTTCAATATCTGCAAGTTTGACGGTTTACTGTACCATTCAGACAAAATGTGGCCTCATCTGAAAAAAGTATTTGCCGGTGTAAATTTCTATTTCCTTGACATAAATCCATTAGAATTTCGCAAAAGTATAAGCGGCGATCAGGATCATCTTCATTGAGTTCCTGAGTAACAGTTAAATGTGCCATAATACTTTAAATTGAATAATATTTTCTATGTCGCTTACAATACTTATTAGAAAGTCGGTGTGACAATGACACTTTGCAAAGATTTTCACCTACGTGATCCATAAGAGAACTATGGAATTCGAAAAACTAAACTTGATAACGTTTCTACGTTATCTTAATTGATTTACGTTTTCTAACATTCAATCGTCATTTACTCGAAAACTTTCCTATGTAAGAGGGTAAAATTTTAGTACTGTCTGATAGAGAATTAAACGATCTTTCAGAATCAAGGAAAAAAATATGGTGTTGCCATTTAAAAAAAATCGATGACGTCATTACTCGAAAACAAATGACATTTGAAAATCGCATTTTACGCTAAAATATGTATTTTTTAAATTAAAAATCGACCTGTTCGAGGATTTTTCCCAAAAAATAATTGTTTCGTTTTTATTGAATTTATTCCATACTTTTAGCGCATACTGTATAACTTAATCATCATCAAAACGGAGTGGTTTGTTTGTTGGCTCAACCGAAAAAAATTAGAGAAGTTCGTGTCGAGGAAACTTTTGGGAACAGGCGATATTTTTCAGGGATTTATGAAAATTAATCCATCACCAATAATTACACGGCCAGAATATAATATGAATTGTCATCTTTGGAATCATTAATTTAAAAACGTCCGAGATTAATTAAAAGTTAAATTGCAACCTCATTCATAACGTAACTTTTTCTGTGGGTGTAACGCCTACACAAAAAGTAATGATTTGTTTACGGATCAAAAATTCCCTCGGATCTAGTCGCTTCGAAGGAAATTTTATGTCAATATAGCAATTAATAAAATCCGTTGCTTCCGTAATGATATTGCCAGTGATAAAGTTATACAACGTTTTGCACACAGGCGAAATTACAGGCCCTCAAAGTCCAAACGTTTAAAATAAATTAATATTTCTGAATTGATAACCAAATTTTGTACGAGATGGTGAGTTAAAAAATTTTAAAGTTCTCAAAATGCAATAATTAAAACAACATTTTAATAGTGTTTATGAGAAGAAATTAAAAAGTCAGTATTAGACTTTGTCTTTAAAATTTGATAGTAATAAAACTATAAAGAAATTCTTCAAAATAGGCGCCATTTTCTCTCTCAAACAATAGGCTCTTCAATTCCTTTACAAACAAGTTGAGTGGTAAATGTAATATATGAAGATATTTATTTAATAAGTTAGGAGTCATATACGAATATAGCTCCTCAAATTTTGATGCTAAATGTTGAGGTAAATAGATTATTTCTGACAAAAACGTTGTGTGCATCAGATCTCTTAATTAACAAATTATGCAGGTATGAGAGAGTTTCATACTTGCTTACTTTATTTAATAACATTACCTATAAATATTCCACTCTAAATTGCAATCTTGGCTCATTCATTCTATTTCAGTTTGGAGTTATGTGTTCCTTTCGAGTCAAACAACAGTCAAATCGCATGCAGGCATTCTGAATCCTTTGGATTTTGGATTGATTATAATTCGGAAGAAAGTGAAAGTATACTTGGCTGAAGTAATCAACTTGAGGATAAATTACAGCTTTAATTAATTTCAATTTAGTGTGTTCGTCAAGTTGATACATTGATTTAAGCCGAAAGAATGATCTTTTGGTTACCTGATTAACACGATCCAAACAATCACCCAGACCGAGATTATTTGTAGATTTTACCCAATTACTGCATGTATAAAGGATGATGTTATAGTTATCGCATACATATTGTCTTTGTTTTTGTTAGCTGTTTTACTAGGATTAACCCTAAGACCATTACCACTGCACCAATTATTAAAACTTAAAAGATTCTTATTCCTGATTCCCATTTGATCCTATTCTTTAAGTAAAAAGTTAGTTCGCAGTTTTAAAGGAAAATGTAGAAATGTTTACGCTCCAAAATATTCAAATCTCCTCTCTCCAAAACGTTCTCTTACTTCCATCCTTCCCACGCTACATCAAGCTACATTGTTCATTTGAAAATTCGCTTGTTATTTTTTGTAACCGATACACTATTCGAGTATTTACTGTCCAACTGGATCCTGCGCAACATCTGCCTCCTGCCCTTTTGTAATGCGGTCGTATTTGTATATAAACAGTCCCAACGCTTTGTTATTTTGTTGTGGGGATTATAATAACATTTCTCACCTCCGAAACGAGATTAAAATGAGCAGTCTCGGATGCCGTTTTCAATGAACATTTTCCGGGTAAGTGGTTTGGAATTAGAGAAACTTAATACCGCCCTTTTATACACTATTACTGGACCGTTTTTAAATGACGCCGTACCTATCTGTACCTAGTTTGATCTGCTGGGAGTAAGTTGGAATAAATCAAGGGGTTTATTAAATGAAACAAGATATTGAACTCGCAACTTTCTATATTATGTTTATAATAGTGTAAAGGCGAATGTTAATATTAACCTCTATTTGTATCTCTATACAGGCCCATACCATTTTCCAGATATTTATTAGAACATTCAATACACATTCATTTTAATGCCAAAAAATAGATGATATGCATAAATTCTGTATAGCTATTTCTTTAGTATGTCGTCTAGAACAGTCTCTAATTTTCTGATTGTATTCGATGCTGATATTTGTGGTCTATCAATTTTTGCAATGAAAGTATTTGTAAGTATATTTCTCATATTTCTATTGTCAAATATTAACATTGAAGATTTGGTAACAGATTATGCTGCCTTGAATCTTTACACAGAATCCTTAAATCCTCCCCAACAAACATTTAAAGTTAAAATTACGTTAACTTGACCTCTGAATTGGCCATAAACTTTTCATGACCAATTCCGCATAAGGAAAGTTTACCTATATTCGTTGGCCTTTTTCCTTATGTGGGGAAAAAAACTAAAGTAATATGGAAGTTAATAATTGGTCGGCAAGGATTTTATTCCAATAAGATACTTGGACCTAAAAGAAATACGGACCAATTTTATGTTAAAATTTCAACACATTATTACCAAAATATAACCTAATTATGCCCTTTATATGACCTACTTTTGCTAGAAAGAGACAACATTATATGTTTGCTTATATTCTAATAGCGATCAGGGATAGGAAGAGAAAGAAAGGATATAAGTCAGGCTACAAAGCTACGAGTAGAGTAGGAGTTAGTATATGAGTATTTATAGATATTTAGATTTTAATATAATATAAAGTCTGTATTTTTTGGTTTCTATTCAACAAATTGTACAACTCAGGAATTTTTTTCGTATAATGTGATGACCAAACTTTCATAAAAATAACGCGCCTTATAAATATACATTTTTACTATTGCTTCTTAATAATATTATTATCCTGAAAAATACCCTAAAATAAAAACTGGATGTATTTCGTGATAAAATGTGTTTAATAACTTTTCGTCATAAATGTATTAATATTAACGTAATTTTAATGAGTAATCAATTAGAAATAATAAACAAAACATCTAGCGTTTGTTACAACATGGCCGCTCAAATAAAATCAACTTTGTAGTCAATTTGTCTGAAGTTTAACCTATAGGGCAGATTGCCTATGCCAATGTTGACGTCACAGCAAATTATTAACTTTGTGGTTGAAATTTCCTCCAAATGAAGACAATTTATGGTAATTTATTACTAACTAAATTATTACTAGGTACCTACATATAAAATCCTACTCTTGGATTAGTTTGTGATTGAAAATTCAAATTAAAGCCAATATTATGTGTGTGTAATAACAAAAACAAAATAAATATTTTCGAAAGGAATTCAATTCAAATTTCAATTCACATGCACTACTGAATTCATTTGAGACGATAACAGTATTATCATGTGGAATACTTATGATGTGTTTATCGATATATTATCATTAGCTTGATTTATATAATCTGCAGTGTTGGCTTCGATTTTGGTAGGCGAAATATGAACCCAATAATTATTTTTTACAACTCTGAAATATTGTGTGGTAAGCCGCCTGTTGGGCTTTATCTTTTGATTTACTCGTACGACACAAGTAGGTTTTTATTGCAGATCATCAAAACACAAAACAACTTCAACACCCTATTGCATGAAAATATCTATCTGAATGCATATAACAAGAAGCTTGCTCCCTAAAATATCCTTTTAAGAAACATTTACGTCGAAGTATTATTAATAAGTTAATTTGTACCATAATATAGAACAGTATTTCTATTAGGTTAATTGAAATGATCAAATATTTCTTAGAAGCTATCAACAAAGTTGAATATATTTTATATTGTAATAAAAATAGAACTTATTAAATTGAAGGATTTAATATGGCAAAAATAACTAGTTATTACCTTATTCTTATCCACTATAGTTGAAGACAAAATAAGTTTTACAATTTTGTAATAAATATGTAAATATTTGCCTATTATAATTATTTAAAAAATCCCTGAATATTGAAGACAGATTTCAAGGCGAAATTAAGTAAATTATAACTTCTTCTTACACGTTATTGGAATGTTAGCATTTGAAAACACAGAAAAGGTAAACAATATGTAATTTCGAACTGTATAAATTGACATATATTTCGTTTTATTTGAAAGTCATTATATTACTCTTAGTTTCTGACTAAAATTTTGGTATTATAAAATTTTGTAACATTGAAGACTATTTTTATGGCGAAATGTAGTAAATCTTGATCAATGTAGGTTCATTTTTCTTGTGCAGTAGTCTATTATGCTTAAATGTTAGTTGGGATCATTTAGTAGGTACGTCTTTAGCTGACTCATAAGCATATTTAAGAAAAGGGTAATACATTTGCACATCGTCTGTATACATATGAGTGGCAGAATATTTCAAAACTAGGAAAACAGAATTAAAAAATTGACTGATGGAAAAATCGAACTTCAATGCTTCAAAATGTGCTATACCATTCGCTAAACATATCGGATTTAAAAACCAGATAATCAATTCAAATTTGGCGCCTAGAAACAGCAGATACATGTCATTTTAGTTAAATCTTATTATTTTGAAAAAAATTGTAACTCTAGCAAAATACTGAGGCACTCATTATTACCGGAAAAATCGAACCTCGATACCCCGAAACTGGCTATGCCATTCGCTAAACATATCGGATTTAAAAACCAGATAATCAACCCACCCTTGCAAACCCACGGACGCAGCAAAATATCTATTTCACGGCTACCTAACCCCGAACCCATCGCCTTCTTTTTATCCCTCTTTACAGGAACCCCTGCGACCAGAAACCCCGCTCAGAGCCGGCTATGATACGCCTCTAATCCAAAATACTGGGACAGGTGGTGAGTATCGCAGTAGGCTAGACCGGCTTAATCCCTGTTGTCATCCCAGTAGGCACTGACGTGCATAGCTGACTGCGGCTTTGGGCTGAATAAGAGATCATCTGAGTGGAAATATTTGTTTGACACTTTGTACAATGGCCCGAGCGGACCACACGCATTTTTTGCTCCTTTTTTAGTCCGCCGCGTTTTGATTTTTTGTGTTAGTGTTAGTTTTGACGCCACTAATTCTTCTGTGACGTGCCGGTGAAAAAGATGGAAATCCATGTTGCGCACATTGTAATCTCTGGATGTTCCGTAAACTCATGGGCGAAGTTAGGTCATCAAATCTGGAGGGGCTAAAGCCCCAGGTGGACTGTGTTTTAATTTCGTTTCTGAAATGGATTTGAGTTGTTTACGTATATTTTGGGGGGTCTAATTTTATTCCTGGGGGCTAAGGCCCCCCCCCCAACTTCACCCATGCGTAAACTTCATAGGAATTTTCAAAACATATTTAAAGTTAAAATTACGTTAATTTAACCTCTGAGTTGGGCCAAAAATTGTCATGACCTATTTCATGTAGGGAAAGTTTACCTATATTTGTTGGCCTTTTTCATTATGTGGGGAAAAAACTAAAGTAATATGGAAGTTAATTGGTCGGCAAACATTTTATTCCAATAAGACAATTGGACTTAAAATTTTATGTTAAAGTTTACACATGCGTCTAAAACACCTTAAAAGGAAATAAGATGGTTATAGACCCAGAAAATCCATAATATTTTCCAAGAAAAATTTTATCAAAGAAGCAGATGATGAAAAGTACTTATTCCAAAAAGTTGTCCTGATTGTTGGTGTATTTGGAGCCTATAGGAGAGAAGAATTAACTAAGCCGTTCATTGAAGTGACTATTCCCAATACCAAAACTAATGTTCCTAGATTATTTACAATATAAGAGGGAGATATATGAGTAAATTTTTTTTTAGAAATTTTCCGCAAATATGCAAGTCTACGTCCATCCACCATTGATCACAATCGCATACAGGAATTCAAAATGTACTGCACAAGCAGTGGGTATAAACAGCATAGGGTCAATTCCTAAAAAGATTGCTGAATTTCCCAATGTTACTAATTATACTGGGCACTGTTTTAGACGATGTTCTGCAACCTTCCTTGCAGATGCAGGAGCCAACATATCGATGCTCATGCGAAGTGAAGAAAAAAATATATGTTCACCTAAGGTCCAATTATGTGCGTAAAAAGGATTGTTTTAAGCACACGCGTCTAAAAGACTGTCAATTCGATACTGAAATGACAATAGACATGTCATTATTATGTAGCGATTTTACGGAAAAGTTCTTTACGCAACTGTGCGTAAAATAATTATTTCGTAGCACCTCTCATCGTTAGTCTGATCTCGCAACCGGTGATCCATTCTAACGAAGCGCGGAGCGTAATCGAACACGCGTCGAATTAGCGTCGCGACGCATCCACACGTGCGGAGTGTCAATACCGACATCACGACGCCCTGAAATCACAATAGCGTAATTGGAGAAACCCGGTAAATATTTAAAGAGCGGGACGAGACCGTCCCGATATTTGAGAAACCTTACGTTCAATGCGTGCGAGTTAGCGCCCTTTGTACACTTAGAGCTTTGTAGTTTGGAAATTATAGAGTGTCGGGTGACTGAGAGTACTTGGTCTGTTGATAGTATGTAGTATTCAAACCACGTTTACAACCGACAACATTAAGTCTCATTGCATATCCATTAACATTAACAAAAATTAACAAAAACAAGAGAAAAAATGAAATTTGGAAGTGCACTACTTTTAGAATTATTGGGTAAATTAAACACAAAATGAATAAACATGTTAGAGCAAATTAACCACTTATATACGAGTAATAGAAGAAAGATTCTACTGTTATCAATTGCACTAAATCTAGGTCGGCTACAAGCAGAAAGCGACCCACTATACAGTCTATACTATCGAAAGCCCCGACCTGTGTCGCCATCGGCGATTGCGAAATTTGCAAAACTAGTACTTCAGGAAAGATATATTGATAAGAAACTTACATAGAGTGATCACATAGATTATACAGTGTAGAAGAGAAGTATGGAATAAATTCATTTTCTTCTAAAACAACGAAGTTTCATGAAATTTTCTCGGACACGTGGATTTTGCTTTTTAAAAAGACTTTTTTTTCTATACCAACGCATTTCCGACGTTCATTTGTTTTCGCGTGATGACGTTATCGGATATTTTTTTAAATAGAACCCCTATATTTTTTCATCGGATTCTTGTAGAGCTTAACTTCCTGAATTCAAATTATATAATTTCAACACTTAATTCCTTCAATTTTCCGAAAAAAAAAATCACTAACGATTTGTTACAATCAAATAAACACTGCAGTTGACAGATGTCAATTCTGATTAGATTTTGTTTAGCTACCCAGAAACAGTTTCTGAGGTGACTTGATTTAATTTGTTGTTTTTGCTATCAAAAGATGTAATATTCTAACATGCAATCTAATAAAACAAAATAATAAATTAGGGGGTCAAATACGAATGAGGCAACCAGAATTTAATTATTAATTAATTAATTAGTTGCTTATTGTTAAATTGTTTTAAAAATAAAGTCCTTATTTTGTGATACTGCCGATGAATTCACTATATCCATTTTACTCTCAACCAGCTCATCACAGACACAAATGGGAATATTCACATTTTTTTCAAGCGGATTTTACACTGTAAAAAAGTGGCTGTGTAAGCGAGATTTTCCAGTGTGTAATTTGGGATGTGTAAAAATTCCGTGTTAATAGTTTTACACACTATGGCTTTTTGTACGTTTTATACAAAATGTGTTAAAATTACTAGTATTATAATAAAATATACTGAATTTGTGTAATATTTACCAGTTGTGTGTTGAAAGTACACCATTTTGTGTAAACTTAACACGCACACAACTTAATTATGTTCTATATACCCAATCCTGACTGGTTGAGCACAACTGCGCAGCTGCAGTATATCAGCTGATCCAACACAAGTCTCTACACCATATTGGTCATGTAGCGGTGTTGTGTACAGTTACCTCTCGTTCACTGTGTTCAAATGGAGAATATTTAAATTTAAATTGAGGTTTAATCAAGGAAAATGGTAAGTACTTACCTAACTATAACAAATTTTACTGATAATTGTAATAAAGCTAAAACTAATTAGAATATAACTATTAAAAATTTTAGGCGTTTACTCTGACGTTTTATATTACTCTGTAATCCAAGTTTTTTGTAACTTTAGGGAAAGAAAATTATACGTTCAGATCACTACCAGTTAATTTTCGTAAACTCCTATTATGTAGTGCCTAAATACATCTTTGTTTGTTGTTTCATTGTTTATGATTTACTAGAACATTATTAGTCCCTTATTAGAATATGTACTATTATACTGTTAATTTTAATACATACATATTTTGTTACCAGACTTGGTTGTTGTTCATTTGAACAGAATTTTATTTTTTTAATAAAATCATAAAAAGTAAAATATCTTTTATTTTATAATTACACCATAATTCAGACAATTCTTTATATTGATACGGAAGCTCACCTACCTTGCTAATTATGTTCCTGTTTGCTTCTGAAATTATAATTGTTAATACATATATTCTGCCGTTTAATAGAACATTCCAGGCTATATTCAATGCATTCTCGACGATAGGCAGAACCTCTAGAAAATGTCAAAAGTATTTCAAAAATTATATTCATTAAAATTTATTTCTCTGGACCTAAGAGGCCTGTAAACAGCTTTATATATATATAAATTATTTCGAAAGTAAACAGGAACATAATTAACAAATTAAAAAGATAGGTGAGTCTTCCATATCAATACCTATTATACAATAGAATTAACATGCTAATGTGTAAAGCCTACACCTTCAATGAAACAAATAACACAGAAATGTGTAAAAGTTACACATGATATTTGTTATATTAACACAGTGGATTGTGTTAAGCCTTTAACACACTGCTAAATACAGAGAAATGTGTAAAAATATAAAGAATTCCATGTGGACCTCGATTAACACAGTATTGTGTTCTTTTGTGTTAAAATGTGTAATTATTTTTTTGCAGTGTATGAGAAAAGACTATAAAGAAGCGGTATCTAGTTAAAACAATTTGGAACACCGCTAAAATGCTACAAAGTAAATATTATAAAGGATTCAATATTGTATTTAACACTTTCACGGACGTGCAGTGTAATTCATCACATAATTCTAAACGAAATGCTAAACGTAAAATTCTACAAGCACAACCCGAAAAGAGAAAATCCAGTGCATCAGATCTTAATAAATGTGAAATATTTGCAATGGCCAGATTATATGACGAAAATGAAGCGTAAGGACTTCAAAAGAAATTATATCACATTTTGGCGTTTGAATTAGTTTGGTGTGGAGAAGAAGCAACATAGTGTAAAACCACTTATTTCGTATCTTAAATTGAAAATGATGGAAAAGAAACTGGACGTATCGAGTATAACCCTCTATTTTCAACAACGAGACAATGCGGTGACAATAAATTATGTGACAGTAAATGAATTACGCCTAATATTTTAGAAGAAGATATTTGTCCAGTATGCTTATTTAACAAGGCACTTCTATAACACTGTACAGAGTATTTTTACACTAAATTTCTTTTCGAAGAAGAAAAATTGTAAAGGTTGGCATAAGAATGTGAAGAATGTGTCTAGAAAATCTGTCAACCTAAAACCATTCCACCTTCGGTGTCGCGTTTTTAATTAATTGCTAGGCAACTGTTTCTCATTAAACGGTAAGACGGTAAGATACAAACTTCTTGTGCAATTATAAGTAATACCATCATAAGTAGGTCTAGTTGATTAAGTATACTGGCCCCAAAAACATTCAAATACAGTATGCGCCAAAAGTATGGAATAAATTCAATAAAAACCACACAATTATTTTTTGGGAAAAATTCTCGAACAGGTCGATTTTTAATTTAAAAAATACATATTTTAGCGTAAAATGCGATTTTCAAATGTCATTTGTTTTCGAGTAATGACGTCATCGATTTTTTTTAAATGGCAACACCATATTTTTTTCCTTGATTCTGAAAGATCGTTTAATTCTCTATCAGACAGTACTAAAATTTTACCCTCTTACATAGGAAAGTTTTCGAGTAAATGACGATTGAATGTTAGAAAACGTAAATCAATTCAAATAAAGCAATAACGTTATCAAGTATAGTTTTTCGAATTCCATAGTTCTTTTATGGATCACGTAGGTGAAAATCTTTGCAAAGTGTCATTGTCACACCGACTTTCTAATAAGTATTGTAAGCGACATAGAAATTATTATTCAATTTAAAGCATTATGGCACATTTAACTGTTACTCAAAGAATTGAAATTTTAATTCTTATCGGATGCGGAAATATGACTAGAACTCAACAGTAAGTTTGCGATTTATTTAATGAAAAATATCCATATCGCCCTATCAGCCAATCAACAGTCAGTAAGGTAGAGTCTAAATTTAGAGAAACTGGCAATGTTGTAAATATTCCAAAACCTGGACGTCTAAGCATTAATGAAAATCAGAAACAGAACATTTTGATAAGTATGGTTGATAATCCTCATAATTCTTCACGATTGGTTGCATTAAACAATGACACTAGTCAGAGCACAGTGCTACGTATCTTGAGGAAGGAAAAATATCATCCCTACAAAATTCAACTTGTGCAGGAACTCATTGAAGATGATCCCGATCGCCGCTTACATTTTTGCGAAATTCTAATGGATTTATGTCAAGGAAATAGAAATTTACACCGACAAATACTTTTTTCAGATGAGGCCACATTTTGTCTGAATGGTACAGTAAACCGTCAAACTTACAGATATTGGAGTCGGGAAAATCCTCATTGGATGGCAGAGGCACATACCCAACACCCTCAGAAATTAAATGTGTGGTCTGGAATAGTTGACGACAGAATAGTAGGGCCTTTCTTCTTTGAATGAACCCTTACAGGACAAAGATATTTAGAGTTTATAGAAAATGACCTTGTTCCAGCCCTTGCAGTAATTTTTTCTAACGATAATGACCCTGACATTCCTGACTATACCATATGATTTCAGCAAGACGGTGCACCTCCGCACTATGCGCGCCTTGTACGAGATTTTTTGGACAACTGTTTTCCTGGGAGGTGGATCGGCAGACGCGGATCGATAGAATGGCCTGCAAGATCGCCAGATCTTACACCTCTTGACTATTTTTTATGGGGATACTTGAAGTCAAAAGTGTACATTAATAAACCACGTAATTTAGAAGAACTTCAAAATCGCATTCGGGACGAAATACGCAGAGTTACCCCAGAAATCATTCATAATGTGCAAGAAGAATTTCTTCACAGACTTGCGCATTGTCAAGAAGTTGGTGGATGGCAATTCGAACATTTAATTTAAGTATAAAATTTAATCAATTGTATTTTATTTTACATACCTCAGAATTGTTACTTTTTTATGGATAAAATTTACGTTTTCTAACATTCAATCGTCATTTACTCGAAAACTTTCCTATGTAAGAGGGAAAAATTTTAGTGCTGTCTGATAGAGAATTAAACGATTTTTCAGAATCAAGGAAAAAAATATGGTGTTGCCATTTAAAAAAAAATCGATGACGTCATTACTCGAAAACAACTGACATTTGAAAATCTCATTTTACGCTAAAATACGTATTTTTTAAATTAAAAATCGACCTATTCGAGGATTTTTCCCAAAAAATAATTGTTTCGTTTTTATTGAATTTATTCCATACTTTTGGCGCATACTGTATACTACACGCGAGAATTTGTATCCATATCACCTTTTATTTTATTTAGAACTTTTTCATTTTCACGCAAGCGGCGGCGGCGCCGCCGCATGTGCGAATCGTCACTTGTTTTTGACGTACTTCCTGGGTTGAAAACAAAACACGAGATCTCATGAGAGCCCCGGCCACACCGAGTGAGCCTGACGTGACCGAGGTGTTCCGTTTTCCGATTAACTGCATACAAAACACATTTTACACGAAAACCAATTTTGTACAGTTCGCATGACTCCTGTGCTCGGTAATGGAAATCTTTCCTGAAAAACGGAAACGTTTAAAAACGCCGACGTTGTTTCAGCACAATTTTTAATTTGTATCACATAAAACTACACTATGTAACCGTCACGTGAATATTCAAAGCTGACAGATGTGTTTTTGTTACAGGTTACAACTAAATAACCTTATAAAGACCTTTAACAGTTTTTTTATGTTGTACCATTCAGTTTCATCAAACATACAGGGTGTTTTACGGTAACGGTCCATTAGAATATTTCATATATTACTTTGGTTTGTGTTTTGGGGTACTCTCTTAATAGTTATTAATTATATAAGGGAATTTAACTTTAATCCAAAAGAAAAAATGAGCGCAGCCGAAAGTTATATTTTTTCGAGACGATTAAATTCTGGTTAATTTCCCGAATGTAATTCAACGTTTTATCCACGACCACGACCAAAACCGATCAATTAGGAGAGTGAAAGCCGTGTTATAGTTTTGAAGAACGTCATACTTGACATATTTATTTTAATATCTATAAAATATTGATTATCAGCTGAATATTAGAAAATCTTGGAATCTTTTCTATAATAAGCGTTTGTTTATTTGTTAACAGGAGTGAAAAAATTTCAAGCAAGAAGTCCAAGAACCAACATTACATCTCTTACCGGATAAAAGCAATAGTGCGTACGAGAAGAAATTGTTGGAATTCAATAACTGGAGAAAAAGGGGCATAGGAGAAGGAGCAATTACAGAAGAGGTGCTATCCTCCTTTTTCAATGTTGAGAAACGGTTTGCTGCCTCTTTGATGTGGACAAAATATTTCATGCTAAAATCAATATTGAAAGTGCACAAAGGTAAGTATGGTAAACTTACTTCATATTTAAAATTAGCATCAAGAAATTATAAACCAAAGAAGGCAAAAATACTAGAGAGAAACCAAATCGAAGAATTTTTTAAAAAAGCGCCGGATGAGGAACATTTACAAGTGAAGGTAGAAAATACACGATTTTAATATTTCAATTTATACATTGAGCATTTTATTTTGAACTCTTTACAGCTTGCAACGATGACGGAAGTCCGCAGGTGCTTGTCGATGCAATGAATTAACATTTTTCGATATCATCGATGTCCAAGACAAAGGCAGTTGCCCATACGTACTCATTCCGGATACGAAAATAAATATTTCAAAAAGTTTCACGATTATGGAAGAAGCTCGTTCAGCAAAGGCTGTAGAGATGTGTCGAAAACCACCCTACGATCGAAAAATGCCCGTAGGAGATTTTTCTTGAGATATATGACTGAAAAATGTACTACACAACATGTAGATATCAACACAATTTCGAAAACGTTTTCAGAAATGGCTGCATTTCTTAGGCTTCTTGATCCAGGAAGTTTTACAGGACATAGAATGAGGTGTTCTTTGGCAACATTACTGGCCAATGCTGGAGACGATATTATCACTGTGAAGCGACAAGATATGACAAGATCGTTCTTGAGATAAATGTTAATGTTAATAATTCTAAATAAAATGCTATAAGGGTGGTATTATTAATTCTAATCCACTAGTGTATTCATAGGTTTTTAATCCACGGACATCAGACGATCATGGATAAATAAAATATTACCATTCTTGTATCACTTCTGGTTATACCATCAACTTGCTTATTTTAAATGGAGCACCCTATACGACGTCCTCGACTTTTGGATATTTTCAATTCATAACAACATAAGTGACAAAATGCCAAAAACCAATGTAACGCATGAAATACTAAATTTATACAATTAACTCGAATGCGTGACATTCTTACCGTTACTAATTGTTTGTAGATAAGTTTTAACTTTAAAATAACAATTCTTATGAAGTATTGGACGAAATTATAAAATTTAAAGTCTGTTATAAAGAGAATTGTAAGAGCTTTCAAAATAAACATTACTCAATCCTCAATGCCATTTAAATATTTTGGGGTGATGCTTACCCTTGCTTGGTGGTGAAAGTGGCGCAGTCAAAAATACTAGCAAAGAATGTCCCTTTTATATAAAATCGACGGGTCTGACAGTTTTTCTACAATCTTGACGCAGTTTCTGAAAATGGCTGTGTTTCGTTTTCATCTAGCCTCCCTGTACGTTTACACACAAATATGAAGACATATGATATTCAATGTTGCATACTGTATTATATATATTGACTATAGTCTGTTTGGAAATGAAAGAGAGCAATAAAACCCCGAGATAAGAACCGGCCATGGGCGTGGTAATATTTCGTTTCAGGTAATTATCGGGTAACACTAATGCTAACAGGTAATGGGTGTGCATTAGTATATTTTACTGGATACATCATAGGGCAGGAGTCAGTGTATTGTAACAGATCAATCCAGTCTTAGAGGTGAATATACGAAGACGTGCTAGTGCAGTAGAGTAAAATTCGACTTATGTTTAGTGACTATTGTGCCAGTTGATATAATATTGTTTGGGTAAAATGTCGAGCTTCAGATTACGTACCTGCTAAACGCGTGAAAAGATGTGCGCTGTCTTAGAATGAGAAGATATATTAAATGTATTATATATATATATATATATATATATATATATATATATATATATATATATATATTATATAGATTATATTAAATGTATTTAATGCATTGAAACACCAAAATCCTATCAACAGTGTTGACGACATCGTGGAAAAGTGTTCCAAAATGACAGGGATTGGAAAATCGACTATCTACAGACTTTTAAAGGAAACAAAAAATGAACAAGATACTGCAAATCCCCCAAAATCATCTACGGGGAGGTTAAAAGTCGTTATAGATGATTTCTTCAAAAATGTCATTCGCAGAAAAGTACACTCATTTTATTTAAAAAAAAATACCAACGCTAAACAAAATTTTAAGTGAACTTTCAAAGGACAACGATTTGCCAAAAATTAGTAGAAGCAAATTATGGGCCGTCTTACGAGAGTTGAATTTTTGCTGGGAAAAGCAGAACAGGAAGTCAGTTCTTATCGATAAAGATGAAATTATTTGTTGGCGAAGATCCTATTTAAATTGGGTCAACGAGGGATATACTGGAACAAAAGTATGGCAAGATAAAAATGTAAAAAGTTTTCGACAAGCATTTTTGGATGGACTTTCAACAGGGTTCAAGGCATCTTCAGATAAAGGGCGAAGATTTATAGTGACACATATAGGTAGTGCCAGTGGTTTTGTAGATAGCGGTTTACTTTTATTTGAATCTAAAAATACAGGTGACCATCACGAAGATATGAACGCAGATGTTTTCGAAGCGTATTTTACACAGATGTTGGATCTTATTCCTCCGGGGTCTGTAATTGTCATGGATAATGCCAGTTACCATTCACGGCAGACCGAGCGGACGCCTACGACTGCTTGGAGGAAAGCCGATATAATTCAATGGTTATCCGGAAAAAAACATTTCTTTTGAAACAAATATGGTGCAAAAGGAACTTTTAACACTTGTCAATCTTAATAAAAATCAGAAAAAATATGTTATCGATGAAATGGTAACAAATCGCCAAATAACGGTACTACGGTTACCACCTTACCACTGTGAACTTAACTCAATCGAATTAGTCTGGGCGCAGGTAAAAGGAGATATAACGCGAAATAATACGACATTTAAATTAAGTGACGTGAAAATTTTGTTAAAAAATTCCTTGGAACGAGTAACTGCAGATAACTGGCAAAGATGTATACATCATCTACAAAACGAAGAAGAGAAAATCGTTATTAATCTAGGAGACGAAGATAATTCATCAGAATATTCAGAGGATGAATTTTAATATACCTACTTTTTTATTTTATTTATTGTACATTTATATAACACTACATTTACTCACCATAATTTGAATTTTCAAAATACATATATTTTTGTGTGGAATAAAAGTATATTCATTAAATTTAAATAAATATTTTGATAATAATATTGAATAATTTTATTTGAATTACTAAAAACCCTCTTAACCCGGTTATGATGCTTAAAGTAGCCTCTAGTTTTGAAATGCTGTTTTTATATTGTTTAGGAGAAATGGACCGAGAAATTGAAGCGACATAGACATAGACGGATTGTAGGGGATTAAATTTTAGCTACCTGTTACAATTTAGTACGGTTCGATCACACAAAGGTTTTTTAAAAGTACACCTCATCTATACCGATAATACATAATATAAAAATATTGAATATAAGCACCAGTACTACATTTATTTGCGATTTGCATACATATAAAGCTTTTATTACTCTCTTTCATTTCTAAACAGACTATAATTCAAAAACTATAAAATTCAGTATTTCGACAAAGTAAATAAGACAGCAAATCACATATTTATTTTACTATACCACAGGGAAATATTTGATTTGAATAAACATAAACCCACTTTGGAATTGTTGGAATTAATTATTACATAATAATGTATATATTTACAAAGCTGTAATGCAAACCGCACATTATATAGGTATGTAGTATGCTGTGAAAATTATAGAAAGCAAATACGTATAAACATGCATATGTAAATCCATGCGTGAATCAAAGAAAATACACAGTCCGTCATATCGGACCATGTGGTGATGTGAATAAAACTATAGTGACAACAGCCGCATGCAGGAAGCCTCTAATATAGATGCAAATTATATTCAATTAAAATAATTACCTCTGCATGTACGTTCAGTGCCCAGCGTGTCGCGTTTCGTATGCAGGAAAAATTGTTTGATTAATGCTCCATATTTTTGCCCTCATGTTTTTGTGATAACCGTAATAGCAGTAACTAGCTCTAGCCTTGCGTAATGGTCTGTGAATATGATCATTAAATTTTCTGTTCTTTAATGTGTGTTCAATTTCGTAATACACAACGTTTTGCTAAGGAATAAAATTGTGTTCTGTATTACAAACAGGAGTAATATATTCGTACAATGTGGGTCACCTAAAAAGGTTTTTTTCGTTTTGATGCACAGTAACAAAAACGCTTGATCCCATCAACTTTTGTTCTGAGGAGGAAACATTCATATTCGCTCATTTCCCTAGTCCAAGTAGCATTATAGTAACGAAAACTGGTAAAGCAAGCAAGTGGCTATTACGTAATAATCGCTAAATCTACCACCACATGGCAAAAATGACTCTAATTTATGTTAGTGTAGTTGTAAGTACATAATCCTCACCATTGCAAATCGCTTCATGGTTTTGTAAATTTTGGTGAGACGTTTGGTGTCTGGAACGTTATAAAAACTAAGCAGAAGCACCTTAAAGTTACCCAAAAGGGAAATTAAAGGTAACGGCATCCAAGACATATCCCTTACAGATTACTTAGAAGTGACAGTAGCTTGGAAATCTTTATACAAACATTTCACTTTAATACATTTCTAGATGATCATACATACAAGGCGTTTTACGGTATCGGCTTATTAGAATATTTCAGAGATTAATTTGATTTGATTTGAAATTTGGACTCTGAAGTCTTTGAGGTACCCTCTTTAAAACGTAATCCTCACCATTGAAAATTATTTCACGGTAAGCAGAAGCACCTTAAAGTTGCCCAAACTTTAAGGTGGATATTAAAGGTAACGGCAACCAAGCCATATCACTTACATATTACTTAGAAGTGACAGTAGCTCTAAAGTGTTTGTAATAGTTTTGGCAACGTATTGGAAACCTTTATACAAACATTTCACTTTAATACATTTCTAGATGATCATACATACAAGGCGTTTTACGGTATCGGCTTATTAGAATATTTCAGATATTAATTTGATTTGATTTGAAATTTGGACTCTGGAGTCTTTGGGGTACCCTCTTTAAAACGTAATCCTCACCATTGAAAATAACTTCACGGTAAGCAGAAGCATCTTAAAGTTGCCCAAACTTTAATGTGGATATTAAAGGTAACGGCAACGAAGCCATATCACTTACATATTACTTAGAAGTGACAGTAGCTCTAAAGTGTTTGTAATAGTTTTGGCAACGTATTGGTAACCTTTATACAAACATTTCACTTTAATACATTTCTAGATGATCATACATACAAGGCGTTTTACGGTATCGGCTTATTAGAATATTTCAGAGATTAATTTGATTTGAAATTTGGACTCTGGAGTCTTTGGAGTACCCTCTTTAAAACGTAATCCTCACCATTGAAAATTACTTCACGGTAAGCAGAAGCATCTTAAAGTTGCCCAAACTTTAAGGTGGATATTAAAGGTAACGGCAACGAAGCCATATCACTTACATATTACTTAGAAGTGACAGTAGCATGAAAGTATTTGTAATAGTTTTGGCGGCGTATTTGAAATCTTTACCAATCGGTCGCCGTATTTCTCGCCGTAAAATGATTAAATTTGTGGTGTTTTTTAGGTACTGAAATCTCGAAAAATGAAACACGTAGAGCAAAACTAATATCAAAAATAAAAGTACTGATGTTTTGTTTATCCACTTTTACTATTTAAACTCTCCTCAAATAATATAATAACTTTTAAAATGCATTTGTATGACACACATTATTTCGCTATTCTAACCCCACATTTTAACAATTATTTTCGCATACTTATAAACAAAAGAGAACAATCTTATATGCAGAACTATGTATGTTTATGTTATAACAATGTTTATATGTATAGCTGAATTTAAAAAAATACGTATTTTGAAAGATTTCAGTATCTAAAAATTTGCTGAATAGATCGCTTTCTAACACTATGTATTGATTTTATTTCGGTACCTTTGATTATTCGCAGGTGGCATGAGATAACATTCTTGTTATTTGCTAAACTCTATATTATTCCATTCCATCTATGATTTCCATATTTTACATTGCATCAAAATTACTATAAAGTTGCTACTACCATCAAAACCCACTATGGAGTAACCTTTACCAATAGTGACCTGCTTCCTACATGACCTTCTAATGCTGGAGAAAATATATTAGTTTATTTTGAAGAAAGCATTTGTTTATATTAATAAAACATTTAAAAAACATTATTTGATACACGATACACTTCTAGTGTTGATTTAATTATATTCTATGATAAAACAATATTTGTATATTTGCAATTAAACATGTGCTTACTTAAGTCAACAACTTATTGCTCAGAAATTTCAGGAAACAACTGTGGGCTATTGCCCCGACCAGCATTGAATTACATCTGAAAAAGCTATAGCAAATAGTCAATATATACCGGTCCCGAGCTTACGCCACAGGTGAGTGGTGGGATAACTGAGGACTAACCCTATAGCACAGCTACATCTAGAGGACATTTATTGACAATTATTTTTTGTTTATAGGAAACAATTCCTTTTCTTTTCAAACAAATACTTTTTTCGACGATATTAGAGAATTGAGTTTTTTTAATTTAAGGTTTTTAAAAAGATTGTATAACTTAATAAAACTTATTTTAAAAACTTTACAATAAGAATTCAAATATTACTTATTTTTATTTTAACACCCTGTTATACTATTTTTTCATGTTCCATCTGCATTCGAGACATTTTCTCGGACATCCTGTATAACAATTTTATTAAAACCGCATTAACAGCTGTGGTAACATGAAAATTACTTTGATCTCTTAAAGGACAATGGACTTTTGACACCGCTATTTCTAATAGCTTATCTTTTCCGTAATTCGAAAGATGGCAAAAAAATCCCTTCTCCCTACATGTGTGGCCGCGTTTATCGTCACTACGCCTCTTTCGCATCTTTAGTTATTAAATCACTATTCCGGAAAATTAAACAATACATAATACATCATAAAAAACTAATATAACCGTCACCATCGCCGCGGACGCAGTAGAAAAGAAAATAACGCTTAATGCCCCAACGCATTACCGTGCCATACATAAAATTAATAAATATGACACTGGCCCGTGTTGGCGAGCAAGAGGCAGTACCGAAACGGTACCCACCTTCATCTCCCAGCCAATCCACTCACCTGCTCTAGAATATCTAGTTGCCCACAGATAGGTACTTGTGGTACGAGCCACCGACTGGGCTACCCTTGTAAGATCAGAGCCGGATAGTACCGAAGATTACAGATGAAATATTTACTCCGTTAACTTTGGTAGTACTACTGATAAAGTACCGATAATACTGATAAAAATTTGTCTGTAATATCAGCGTAAAATTTTGAAAAATAACATAATAATTTTGTAAAATAAGTACACTGTAATGTTAGAGAAATAAACATGGATGAAATTCTATACAGTATGCGCCAAAAGTATGGAATAAATTCAATAAAAACGAAACAATTATTTTTTGGGAAAAATCCTCGAACAGGTCGATTTTTAATTTAAAAAATACATATTTTAGCGAAACATGCGATTTTCAAATGTCATTTGTTTTCGAGTAATGACGTCATCGATTTTTTTTTAAATGGCAACACCATATTTTTTCCTTGATTCTGAAAGATCGTTTAATTCTCTATTAGACAGTACTAAAATTTTGCCCTCTTACATAGGAAAGTTTTCGAGTAAATGACGATTGAATGTTAGAAAACGTAAATCAATTAAAATAAAGCAAAAACTTTATCAAGTTTAATTTTTCGAATTCCATAGTTCTTTTATGGATCACGTGGGTGAAAATCTTTGCAAAGTGTCATTGTCACACCGACTTTCTAATAAATATTGTAAGCGACATAGAAATTATTATTCAATTTAAAGTGTTATGGCACATTTAACTGTTACTCAAAGAATTAAAATTTTAATTCTTATCGGATGCGGGAATATGACTAGAACTCAGCAGGAAGTTTGCGATTTGTTTAATGAAAAATATCCAGATCGCCCTATCAGCCAATCAACAGTCAGTAAGGTAGAGTCTAAATTTACAGAAACTGGCAATGTTGTAAATATTCCAAAACCTGGACGTCCAAGCATGAATGAAAATCAGAAACAGAACATTTTGATAAGTATGGTGGATAATCCTCATAATTCTTTACGATTGGTTGCATTAAACAATGACACTAGTCAGAGCACAGTGCTACGTATCTCGAGGAAAAATATCATCCATACAAAATTCAACTTGTGCAGAAACTCAATGAAGATGATCCGCTTACACTTCGAAATTCTAATGGATTTATGTCAAGGAAATAGAAATTTACACCGGCAAATACTTTTTTCAGATGAGGTCACATTTTGTCTGAATGGTACAGTAAATCATCAAACTTGCAGATATTGGAGTCGGGAAAATCCTCATTGGATGGCAGAGGCACATACCCAACACCCTCAGAAATTAAATGTGTGGGCTGGAATAGTTGACGACAGAATAGTATGGCCTTTCTTCTTTGAAGGAACCCTTACAGGACAAAGATATTTAGAGTTTCTAGAAAATGACCTTGTTCCAGCCCTTGCAGTAATTTTTCCTAACGATAATGACCCTGACATTCCTGACCATACCATATGGTTTCAGCTCTTGACTATTTTTTATGGGGATACTTGAAGTCAAAAGTGTACATTAATAAACCACGTAATTTAGAAGAATTTCAAAATCGCATTCGGGACGAAATACGCAGAGTTACCCCAGAAATCATTCATAATGTGCAAGAAGAATTTCTTCACAGACTTGCGCATTGTCAAGAAGTTGGTGGATGGCATTTCGAACATTTAATTTAATTATAAAATTTAATCAATTGTATTTTATTTTACATACCTCAGAATTGCTACTTTTTTTATGGATAAAATTTACGTTTACGTTTTTAACATTCAATCGTCATTTACTCGAAAACTTTCCTATGTAAGAGGGCAAAATTTGAGTACTGTCTGATAGAGAATTAAACTATCTTTCAGAATCAAGGAAAAAAATATGGTGTTGCCATTTAAAAAAAATCGATGACGTCATTACTCGAAAACAAATGACATTTGAAAATCACATTTTACGCTAAAATATGTATTTTTTAAATTAAAAATCGACCTGTTCTAGGATTTTTCCCAAAAAATAATGGTTTCGTTTTTATTGAATTTATTCCATACTTTTGGCGCATACTGTATTATGTTGTGATTTTACAACTATTATTCTAAATTCCATCGTAAACTTGCGTCACTATAATTTGTATTAGTTCATACATTGTAATTTTTTAGTTTGGAATTGTAAAATATAGAAATGTAATTTTAATGAGTAGATAATTTAAATTTTTTTATATTTTATATATATACTTACCTTTATAACTAACATTGAAAAATATGCATACAGAAAACTTTTTCAGTAACTATTATTTCATCTATATGACTGAATATCATCAATATGTAAACAACTCAACAATATGTACGTTAAAAAAAATGTTTACCAAAGAGTTTATCAATCAGTTCAAATATATACATTTTGTTTAATGTAAATGTACCTACTGTATTATTTTTGTAGCCATATGGAGAGTATATTGACAGATAAAGTTGAAAGAGGGAAAAGTTTTTACTTTTATTGTCACGAACAAAGTTTGTGCTTATTAAAATATACAAAAGTAGGTACAGGTTTAAACTAATCAATACAATATGCACGATATTTCTTACTAACAAATTATTAAAAATACCTACAGTAGATTTTATTATTAGAATTCAATACCTAATATATACACTAAGCGAGTCACATTTATAAATATGTAGTCAAGAAGGCCTTGCCAGTAGCAGAAATAACATGTGTAGGAACATTTTTTAGCGGAATTTGTCCATCCATCCTCTAAATATGAATTATCCATCCTTCTCTGTAAAAGTGTATTGTGCACCCATGATGTAAAAATGTATTGCATTGTAGGTATTTCATTCGCATTAGAAAATATGTTGATTATTTTCGCTGAAAATACTATATAATTATTCTTGAAACATCAGTATATATTCCTTGGTTTTTGTAAATATACGCATATCTATGTGAAAATAAATATTTTTGGCTCGAATTTTAGTTACAGTAAATTTATGATTAACATAATTACAACGAATGTTGCATTTGAGAGACATCCTGTATTTAAAATTTTCAACTGCATATGGTTTTGACCGTTTGATGGATGGTATAACGTACGATAATCATTCTAACGTTATAAGAATTCAATGTGATGATATAATAAAGGCAAGCAAATTATTTTGTATAGTTTCAAATTTGAGGTTAACAAAATTTGTTTGATTACAAAAATACAAAAATTTAGTACCACTTTCGTAGTTATAGTTATACAAAAGTAGCCATAAGAAAAGTAATGATTCTTTTGTCGAGAATGTTCATATTTAAGTCAAGCAAATGATCTTGTAATGTTTCTAATTTAAAGTTAACAAAATATGTTTGATTTCATACGAAAACTTGTACTATTTTTGTGGTTATACTTATACAAAAGTAGCTATAAGAAAAGTAATGATTCTTTTGCCAACAATGTCCATATTCAAGTCAAGCAATTGATCTTGTAATGTTTCTAATTTAAAGTTAACAAAATATGTTTGATTTCATACGAAAACTTGTACTATTTTTGTGGTTATACTTATACAAAAGTAGTGATAAGAAAAGTAATGATTCTTTTGCCAACAATGTCCATATTCAAGTCAAGCAAATGATCTTGTAATGTTTCTAATTTAAAGTTAACAAAATATGTTTGATTTCATACGAAAACGTGTACTATTTTTGTGGTTATACTTATACAAAAGTAGCTATAAGAAAAGTAATGATTCTTTTGCCAACAATGTCCATATTCAAGTCAAGCAAATGATCTTGTAATGTTTCTAATTTAAAGTTAACAAAATATGTTTGATTTCATACGAAAACTTGTACTATTTTTGTGGTTATACTTATACAAAAATAGCTATAAGAAAAGTAATGATTCTTTTGCCAACAATGTCCATATTCAAGTCAAGCAAATGATCTTGTAATGTTTCTAATTTAAAGTTAACAAAATATGTTTGATTTCATACGAAAACGTGTACTATTTTTGTGGTTATACTTATACAAAAGTAGCTATAAGAAAAGTAATGATTCTTTTGCCGACAATGTCCATATTCAAGTCAAGCAAATGATCTTGTAATGTTTCTAATTTAAAGTTAACAAAATATGTTTGATTTCATACGAAAACTTGTACTATTTTTGTGGTTATACTTATACAAAAGTAGCTATAAGAAAAGTAATGATTCTTTTGCCAACAATGTCCATATTCTAGTCAAGCAAATGACCTTGTAATGTTTCTAATTTAAAGTTAACAAAATATGTTTGATATCATACGAAAACTTGTACTATTTTTGTGGTTATACTTATACAAAAGTAGCTATAAGAAAAGTAATGATTCTTTTGCCGACAATGTCCATATTCAAGTCAAGCAAATGATCTTGTAATGTTTCTAATTTAAAGTTAACAAAATATGTTTGATTTCATACGAAAATTTAGAACCTTTTTTGTAGTTACAGTTATTTATACAAGTAGTTATAAGAAAAGTAACGATTCTTTTGCCAACAATGTTCATGCCAGCTTCCCAGCAATTTCGTTGTGGCAAGGGCCGAATATAAACAATCAATAAATTCAAGAAGTCAGAACTGCAGTCCCGTCATAATTTATACGGCCCGTAGAAAAATTAATGGTGTGTTGCTCTGTAACGAAGCAAAATTAGTTAAGTCATTCCAGACCCATAAATCCTTTGCTTATGACGTGGCCATATGCTCCAATTAAAAAGCGCAGCGAATAGAGTTCGAAAAGACGGACCCCAAGCAACATGGACCGTACTGAAGTCGGACGGTGGGGAAATTCCCATCCTTCGAGATGCCCAGAAGATTAATCAAGTGCGACTGGATTTTGAAAGTCCTGCAAATGGCAATCTTCCCAGTAAGAATACGCAGACATGCAATATTTCAGCAGTTATGTTATTATTTTTATAAAAAAAATATATAAACCGATTTGTATTTAGTTAAAATTTTCCTAACAAGTGCGGAAAAACCAGTTTCCGCCTGTGTTTCTACCGGCGCAACGAATAAAAAATACAAAACATGAACACTTAATCTAATGAAAAAGAAACATATAACTTAAGTATTTATATTAATGTCGAATACACCATATATATAAGTAACATATAAATTTGTTCTAATGAAAAAGAAATATATAATATAAAATATTATTTGTTATTAATAATGTATCTTGTAATGCTAGCAAGAAATATAACAGAACTGAAAGAGGTAATAAAGATAATAGACGAAAAATTAAAAGGGGGCTATACAGGGTGTTATAGAATGATGTTAATAATATCTAGGAGCAGGTTCTATCTATAGGAATAAGAAAAAAAGTTTATATAATCATATGTCCGGAAATACAGGTTGTTTAAAATTTTCTGTCTTAAATACTATGGTCCTCATTTCTCAAAAATCCTATCGATATATTGTGATGAGATCTGGTATACAATCGTATATAGTGAAGTGCTACTTTTACGTATATAAATTTCTCTTGTTATACACTAGAATCAGTGGCGTTCGTGCCGTTAAATACTCATTTTTAGCAAACATTGTACGTCACTAATTTTTGGACAAATTGGTATCAATTTCTTAAAGCCAAGTTAACCCTGCTTAAAAAGGGTCTGTCGGACTTTTTCCTCCTGACGTATCGTTTTCAAGATAAAAATTAATTAAGTAGTCATTACAATAAACCACTTTGGAATGATAATCAAACAACAATAATCTAGGTGGCATGTGTCAGATTGTCACAAATTCCATGTCAGATTTAAACAAAAAAAAATATAACCCAAAGTGTCGAGTGACTTGTTTTTGAAGTGTTTAAGTTAGATTTTAATAAATTTTTCACAAAATAAGTAAATATGTTGAATTATTACTTTGAAGACTTTGGCCGACATACATTTTATGTATCGAAAAGCACACGGAAATTAGAATGAAGCAAAGCTCTCTATGAAGATTACTCCCTGACCGCTAATTACCTTGGACAAACACTTTTTTGATTATAGATGTTTGAGTGAAATGGGAAAAGTAACAAGAAATTTTGTAGATTGTGGGGAGTAATTGCACAATCAGTGGAAAATCAGGAAAATGTTTTACAAGCGGTTGAGCAAAATCCTGCAATAAGTACAAGGCGCCTGGCAAATGAATTAGAGAATATGAACCATGTTAATGTATGGCGAATTCTACAAGAGCAGCAGCTATATCCTTATCATCTGCAGAGAGTTTAAATTCTCTTTGAAGCAGCAATGTAAGAAACTATTTATAACAAACGTTCCAAGGAAATTGGATTGGTCCTCGGTCAAGTAATTTTTATCTCGAAAACTATATGTCGGGAGGAACAAAAAATCGCTTAAGCAAACTTATATGTTTCATATAAATCGATGAAGTGTAATTTTTGAAGTCAGAAGTATATATAATAAACAGATTTTGTCTTTCTTCAGTGTCATCAACAGTCATTTTTGTAACTTCCGGCGACAGGCACCATCTTATCCGAAAGTGACAACGGCTCTACTTAGTTACTTTAAAAATTTATTTTTATTCAGGTTATTTTTTAATTTTTATAACCCCTAGGGGCTGTAAAAAGACTTCTTTCGTACTTTCTTGACACCAGTTTGTAAACACAGAAATCGCTAATATTTTATTGAATTTTTGCCGTGGAAAAAAATTTTAATTAGACCTTGCAAATTTAATTTTTATGAAATTTGACACCACAGTAGAGTTATTGAAACTTTATCATTGAGAAAAAGTCTTTTATTCATAACCACTATATTAAGAAAGTTTAATACATCGGTTTCCATGCCTTTTAATACACAAGTGGATTTGAATTACCATACCACGCTTCAATTTTATAGCATTTTATTTAGAATTACTATTATCTCAAGAATGATCTCGTCATTTTGACCGGGATTATTTAAATTAACTCGATAAGGAGGCGCCCACAACTTTGCCAGGTAGGCGAAGCAATTGCCATCTTTCTGGTCAGTGAATCTTCAATATAACTCGGTAAAGTACTTTCGATCAGGGAGACCAAGAAATGCAACCACTTTTGAAAAACTAAATTTTTTGATGCCTACATGTTGTGTAGTACATTTTCCACCAATATATCGTAAGAAAAATCTCCCATCGGCATTTTTAGGTCGCAGATTGATATATTTTCAACACATTTCTACAGCATTAAGTGAAAAAGTTTCTTCCATGATCGTCTTAAATAAAACATTTAGAGAGGTGTCCTGCTTTCAAATGGGTCACTCAAATTTATTCAATGATAATTTTCTTTAACAAATATATTACGATTGAGATGAGAACTACTGTGGCAAGGGGCGTTCTACTTTCTCCTATCCCAAGTCCTGCCCTGTTTAAGGACCTCTGCTCCACCTCTTCTTACCGAAGTTATTTTACACCTATTCGTTTAAACGAATTCTAGTCGAGTTTGTTATTTTTCCTTCCAACTGGAACTGATAGACATCGCCCGGTGATTTATATAGTGTGAATTTTTTTTTTGTTTATTTGCCTCGGTATAGTAAAACATAGATATGTATCGGGGCCCTGCTTTATGTTGGAACACGGCTATTAAATTTGATTGAGGAATACGAGTGTGGCGTATGTATAATAATAAGACGTACGAGTTATTAAATGTTATTAATGTTGGTTTGTCATGTTTTGTTTAATTGGTTAATTACCTTCGCTCGCTCTGATTTATTGCATTAGTGTAAATCAAACGGATTTATTTTATTACGCGTGTTATCCTGTTTCCGTACCTCACGGTTCGGCGCACAGCAAGATTGCTGTAGATAGTTTTTCGCTAACACCCAAGGAAATGTAAATAAATGCCAGGATAAGAGTAGTTATTAATAAATTGCTCTATGACAAACTTTAGCAGATGGTAGCTGGGTTAATGTCAAACATTTTTTCTTATATAAACACAGCCCAACTAGCACTAAAGTAACAGTAACTGAGACTGGAACCTTCAAAGAGTGACTGTTACGTAACCGCCACCAAATATGCTATTTCGTTGTATAAATAATTTTATGCAACAATCTTACAGTCACTGCTACGGATTTTCGACTACTCTTAGTGACTTTAGACTTATGTAACTTATAAGTAGCTCCCCAGGTTTTGGGAACGTTTTAGTTACCAGTGGGACGAACTTTCAGTTTACAGAACTGGAAAGTAGCAATCCCTTTCAAGTAACCATGATAGTTGCAGTGACGGTCAGGGAACTTTAATTGTTTGTTTAAAGTCGTGGAACTTGTAATATTTATTAGTCCAAATAGCGTTATCGCTACTCGTAGAAATATTAAGGATAATCGAACACAGCAACTACAAAGTGTGTATCATCAAAGTAACACTACATACTTTGTAGTAAATATTACTTGAAAGCAGTGGCGGCTCGCCGTATGAAGCAACTAAGGCCGGGCCTCACTGTAAAATTTTGCTCCCACTTTATCAAAAATCAATATAACGGAATAAAATTATTATTTTCACAAGAGCGGGGTGCCACAAGTCACCCGCTAATTCCACCACAGTAAGGCCCAATTTGCCGAGCTTCAAATTTCCCCATATACGCTTAATACGTTATGGCATCTCCCACCACGCGATATGGTCAAAGTCGATGTTTCTATCCTAATTTGACTCGATTTTTAGTGCCTCTTATTCTCTCACACTCTGGTAAGGTTTAAGGACGAGGCAAGTATTAATTTAAAGTAAATAAACATTGACTTCATTACAGGGTAAGACTACATTTAAAATAAATAAAGCTTTTGTCGTTATCTCTGCATGAAATTGAATACATTTATGGATAAAAATTAATGTCATTTCCAGCGAACAATAAAAAATAGCTTTATAAAGTTGTGTTAAGTGTAAAATAAGCAGGTAAACTACTAACTAAAGATATGTAGTCGCTATGTACCATGGGATGGAAACTATACAGTTATTAAATAAAGATCAATCCCAATCTTCGATCGATTCATCATCCTTTTATGTCAAACATAATCGCAATCGGTCAAATATATGTGACACTCTACCTACCAGGCAAATGTCACATAAATGCCAATGCCACCGAATTCCAACAATGAAATCATCCCATAAAAAAACTACAGTTGATTACCCTTCCAATCTCAAGTGGAGTGAAAAGAGAGAACAGTCTCCGTCGCCCTTGGCCATCTAGATATTGGCGGTGATACCGTTGCTGAATAGCCTTTTGTTTAAAAGTGTTTCGTATCTCCAGATCGAGGTTGGCCCGCGTGGATGTTAGAAAAAACCTACATAGTGGTCACAAAAATGAATAGGTTTTGCAGAAGTTTCACAGCAACATCAATTTCAAATTTTTTTAGTGTATTGTACTAGTGTAAGCACTAGTGCCTTAATGTAACTGTCAAATTGTGACAGTAAATTTGCAATACATTTAATTTGTATTTTTTTTATTAACATTTACACTTCCACAATTCTACCACTATCAATTGAAACGACCGCATTCCTAGTTAACGTTTGAACAGAACCCGCTGATATTGATGGCACTGAAAGCAGTTTTCGGGCAATAACTTTCCAACGAATCTTTGATGTATCCCTCGGCGACTGAAGATTTCCATTCCCCATGCCGCTTAATAGCTACTTTCATCATAAGATACTCGTCATCCGGTGCGCACTTCAAAAACTGTTCAATTTGGTCTCTGGTCAAGATCTTTGATTTTTTGGGTTGATAACCTTCTCCTTCAGAAACGCAATGAGCTTAAAATACTTGTTGATATCTACGTCGCTATTTATTCGTAACATAGTTTTAATCATAGAATAATTAGACCCTAGAGATGAAGATTTCTAAATCTTCGATTTCTCTTCAAAATAGGTCAAGAGTACATTTTCAGTATATTTTTCAGGACTGATGAATGAGTGCAGCAAATTCTGCAAACTTTTACATGCGTGTCTTACAAATGCACTTATTTCTGAAAAACATAAAATATTATAACTAATTATTACAGACCAATTACTATTTTGAACAATTTCTCGAAAGTATTTGAAATATTAATTTACAGTTCTTTATTATATGTCAGTAACGTTATTATACCTGAACAACATGATTTTGCAAGTGGCCTTTCTGCTAAAACTAACTGTGTGCAAGACTCAATTCATCAGTGAAGCACTTGATCGTAGAGGTCAGGTGGACGTCACCTATACCTAGACTTTTCTGGGGCTCTCGACAGGCTTGACCATCGTCAACTGCTGCATGGTCAAGTAGAATAATGAGTTTGAATAACGATTTGACCTCTATGTTTAAGTCATAGTTATCCTACACAATACAGTTTGTTCAAATTCAAGGTCACAGGTTTAAATATTTGTGTCAGACCTCTGGAGTGCCTCAAGGCTCAATTCTCGGACCACTTTTGATTATTATTTTCATAAACGATATTGCTGCTAAACTATACATTAAATTTCTTTTATATGCTGGTGACTTAAAAATATTTAAGTGAGCACAATTTTTATCATTTATTTTATATTATCAAAAGCAAAGTCCTAAAGTTGTGCAGATGTCTACATTATTATATTATTTGGAAACAAGTAAAACTCAATAATAATTTTATTCTCATTGTTTTTGGTATCAATTTTATAAACTGATTATAGCAATAATTGACAGATTACTGTATTTTGTAAAATTGTAGAAGTAATAACAACCAGTGTAGTAGACAATGCTTTGTGGCCTCTCAGTTCCAATATGGAGTAGGTACTAGGCTAACAAAAACTATTTAAACTGTTTAAAGTATGGATTGAGATTATTAAGGCTACAATTAAAAGTATCTATGTTTTTGCAATTCTTATTATAGGTTCTACACGGCGACGCGTATCTTGCTACATCCGGACAGCACCACATCCTATAATTGTGGTTAATGTCTCTTTATATTACGGCATATTAGTTGCTGCAAAAACGGAAAGCAGTTGTACCTCTTACAGTTGCGTGAATTAATTGCGTCAAATTTTTTCCGTGTTCGTTTTTTGAGAGTGATCATAACGACAGGCACTTTTCCGTGATTTTTTCGCTCACCCTGTACCGAGCCCCGAGCCGTGGTGAGTCGGGACTCGGTAGGCCCTGACGACTTCTGAGCAGCGGGGCGCAGCCAATCTTGGCACTCTTGACGTGTAACAAATAGACAGGCATCAGTCATCGCGGGATGAGTTATGGCGGGGAAGCAGCGAGGCCGCGATGGATTCATGGTCGTGGAGATGCTGCTGGGAGAGGCGAACGCGGTCCGCTGCTGGCGGGAAATGGAAAACTTTACAGTGAAGAAGATGGGATAGATTACATTTACAACAGAGGATGGAAATTTCCCACCGACGTTTTCTAATCAACTAGAAGCTCCTTACGGAAATTTTCATCCTCCTTCAAGTAGCCTGCATATGATTACACTAATTTATATTATAAAAAGCCCACATGCCACAGTGTGATTGTCACTTTGATAGCGGCAAGAGTAAGCTGCAACTTTTACAACGACAAATGCATTAGTGGCTTTTCTACTTATTTATTTTTTAATCAATTATCGCGGTGTCCGTTGCCAAAATAAATAGTTTGACATTTTTATCAACAACTTATTGAATTATTAAACACAAACAATGAGTCGATTCAGTGAGTCTATAACCAAATGTGTGTGCCTGCTAATACAGTTGCGACTCAATCACCAATCTGGCGACAATTTTCTAAATTGAATGTAATATTGCAAGATTGGGTTTTTAATATGGGAAAAGGTGACGGAAAAGACAAAGAAGCGGTAGTTAAAAGAGTTTGGAACACTACCGCTAAAATGCTACAAGGTAAAGAGTTCAATATTGTATTTAACTCTTTCACCGACGTACAGTTTAATTCATCATGTGCTGCATGTAATGCTAAACGTAAAATGCTACAAACACAACCCGAAAAGAGAAAATCCAGTTCATCAGCTCTTAACAAATGTGAAATATTTGCAATGGACAGATTATATGACCAAAATTAACCGGAAGAAATTATATCATATGTAGTCGAGTAGAACCCTCTATTATCGAAAATGATATAAGTCGGTGACAATAAATTATGTGAATGCAAATGGATTACGCCTAATATTTTAAAGGAAGATATTTACCCAGTACGCTTATTTAAAAAGGACAACACAATGGAAAAACAAAGACTTCTATAACATTGGACAGAGTATTTCTTATACCAAATCCTTCTTGGAAAAATAAACATTCTAAAGGTTGGTATAGAAATGTGTCGATTGAAATTAATGAAATTTCCAAATGGACTAAATGCTCAGCACACGCATTGAATTTATTATTCATTAAATTGTCCTGCCGAATTACACTCGATGTTTAATATCGGGTAAATTTGTGTTGTTTAATTAGATACTGTTACCTAGCAATTAGACGAAGAAACTGTCAACTATTTTAAGTTGACAGTTTTTTAAATCAAATTGCTAAATAAAACAGTTTAGAATCTATCTCGGACTATCTCGATGGCCATGCCATGGTCATAAATGATTTTAATGTTTGGCACACTGTACCTGGACAATGGCTGTCCCAAGACCTTAGATTTATAGAACAAAATACCCCTCTGAAATCTGGAGTCTGGGATTGTGGGCAAGGTAGCTTAAGAGGCTATAACACTTAGCCCCATTAGACCGCTTGTACTTCCTCCCATTAGAAGATCAATACACCTGACCGCTAACCAGCCTAATAAAGGGAAGAAGGTAGTGACGTTGCTCAGGGGAATCTTTCTAATGTAGGCCATCGTTCTCATATTGAGGAACTGTTTCATCTTTCTGTCAGTAGTGATTATGTATCTGTGTAGATTATGATGGTTTTTGCCCGATGTATGCCTATGGACAATTTCTTTGGTGGCTATGGTTATACTTACTAATTCTGTTTGTACCACGACAGCATGCCTATCCATTGCTTAACTGATATTAGATGTGTACGGATCTGAAATACATTCCACATCTTGCATCTTCCTTCCTTTTTGATCCGTCTGTTAAGATCTTGATTACATTCTCACTGGCGGACTTCTCATTCCTGATAAGTACCCTATAGGGTCTGTCAAATGCAAACTTAAGAGGAGCACTGTCAGTGTCTGCCTGCAGAAGGGGCATCTTCATGACGACCTCATTCTACAGGCTACTCCTAACTTCTCCACATCCTACGTCTGGTCTAATATCAGTATTTTTTAGACGAGGCATGGCTGCCACAGTCACTTCTTTTAGATGAATATCCAAAGGTGTCAGATATAGCGTTACCTCCATTGCTATGGTGGGTGTTGTTCGCATAGCTTCTGTTATGCTCTGGCAGGCAATCCTTTGTACATGGCTGAGCTTTTGTTTAGCTGTCCATTGTTGGTTCCTGTGGATTTATAAATAGTCCTGCGACATTGCTTATAGGATATGTACGCCTTTTTTAGTCTCCTCTCCAAATGAAGATTCCATGTTAACATTGCATCAAGTGCGACTCTATGGTATTTCAACAAAATACTCTTATTTTTGGCCGCAGATTACGCCCTTACTTGAGAAACACCCTGTATAATATGTGACAGAGAGCACTATACTTTTTTTGAAGGGTGTAAAATTGGTGCGCCAACTTTATGAAGCAGACGGCACAACATCGCGAGAGAAAAAAGCCAGCGATATGTTATCCCCCGACAACGCAGCAATTCCAACGTCCAATGGTTTATCCCACTTTACGACAGTATCTCCGTCGACATCTCGGACTATCTCGGTGGCCGTGCGACTGTCAATTATTTTGTGGAAGTCCTCGAAACGGCGGATCGCCTCCGGGCCCGTCGATATGCGACGGCCGTAACCGTGATTTATATCTGGTGGTCGGTATGACTGCGCCACGAACATGAAATATGTTCGGTAGTTCGAATAAACGTGTATGGACGTGACCCGGTGACCTCCGCCGTAGCGGGCCGGTCTCGGAATAACCCTCGGTCGGACACAGAGTTGTTCGATGGTTTATATGCAATTAGTTGTTTTGGTCTTCGTGATTGATGTTTGACTCATGTCCAGGTAGTTTTACGATCGGGAGAGTACGTGCAGGGCTCTTGGTTTCTGGTGGGTAGTAAGAATAAAAAATAGTAAATGTTTTATTAACCGATATTGAAAGAGAATCAAGTGAACTTGTAGACGAGATGGTGAATTACAATGAAGTTACATTCAATTTTGGATAACGTAATCGCAGTTTGAATATTAATAGACGGAGCAGTCATTTTGTGCGATCAGAGCCGACACGGTCGTTTGCCTCAAGTCATAAATCAACTCATCTGATGCCCATTTCGGTCATAATAACGTTTACGTTATTTCAAGGTTAATTTTTTTTAATATGTATCTCCTAACTGTTAATAAATAATTAAACACAAGTAATTAGATGTCGCTATAGTTTGTGTTATTTGAATTGTGAAAATGGACAGCTTGTTAAATTTACATTTAATTCGCGGTTTTATCAATGCGCATTGAAAGTAGTTGTGAAATTTAAATTGAAACATTCAACGAAGAAAGATAAAAAATTTAAGTAATCAATGTGATTTGAAGAATTTAAAATAATTATTTAGACTTAGTAAAGGTTCAGTACGGTAATTTATTGAGAAACACATCAGTAGCTGCTTTCTGCACTATTTTTTAATGTATTTAAGAAATTCTATTAAAGTTCTACATAACGTGTTAGAAATAACATTGCCGTTATGATAAAATATAACATTAAATGGGATACATATTTGGCCTGAATACTTTACCATTCAATTCTGGAAATAATTGGAATGAATGATTCATAAATAAAATGGGCAACACATTCGTATACGCATATGGGCCTCTGCAGGTGTTAGTTTGGCAAACTTATGCTCTCCGACAAAGCCTAAACTATTTTTCCATTACGGGCATCTTCAAAATGTAGACATGTTATTGAACTTATTAGGCATTATATCAATTTTAACTAACACAGCACAATACTTTACGATAAAAATTACAGATATTGGTAACCGTAATTCATAAGTTTGAATTCCTGTCAACATATTTATTATAAATTTATTACTTAACAGAATCCTTGAGGAAGGGAAAAGCGAAATATTATATCATCGACTGAACAGTAAGATCTACGATAAGCCATTATTACTGATCAATAAAATTAGTTAACTCGAAATTTATCGGACGCACTATATTTGTTCAAGTGTTTTATCAACCAGTACAAAAGAAACAACTAAATTTACATTAATTAACAATGTTGATTGTATCAATCGTAGCTACTTTGTTTTGGTATATATTTCAAAACAAAGTGTGAAAAATATTTAAATAATTTTACGATATTTAATATAAGACTTGCGACATTATAAACATATCAAGTCGTTGTTACAAATGTAGAAGATACTGAGGACAAGTATTCAATAAATATTAGATATTGTAAAAATTTTACTCATATTAAATTATACCGAGAGTATTAAACTTTGTATCCAGAGTACGCTACCAATTGTAGATTTTTTGCTAGATATGCCAATGGAAAATGTGTAAATCAGGTAAATTGGTATTAATAAAATTGAAGATAGTCCAAAATAAACTGTATTATATTTAATAAACTGCAACATATTTAAAATTACCGGAAGCCTAGAGCCACATTGGTCATTCCTTCCGAAGATCATCTGCTACACTGCTAGATGTTTCTGGAGCTATCGACGTATACAGGATGTTTGGAATATACATGCCTATACCAAAGGGGCTTGTATATCTGACCAATATCAACAAAAAAAACTCTTATGAAAAAAAAATGTCTAAAACGAATAGTTTTTCTACATATACATAACACATTTGATATTAGAACTGTTTTTCAGACAACTAATTCCTAACAATATTTTTGTCAAAAACACGTCTAAAAAATGATTAAAAAAAATTGTATCTACAGCATACCTTGCGAATGCAATAAACATTATGTTGGAGAAATGTCTCTGCATATTAATGTTACAGCTGATGAACATAAAAATTATATAAACTTTGAAAAATCAAAAAATTGTGAACAACTTTCAATGGAGTTCGGCAAAATTTTTAGAGAAGAAGGATAATGCGACAAAAAGAAAATTATTAAGAGACGGTAATTATTTTGTTGAACGGAGATAAGTGTGTGTTAAACTATTTAGTAAACAGTGTTAATCGTTGGGTACAGTTGTATCAAGAAGAAAGTATAGGTATAATTTTTCGAAACATCAAATAATACGGAAATGTGCGATAGTGATTTTTTGATTAGACAAACTTAGTTTCAAAAATAACCCTTTACTGATCCTTTTATTAATTTAATCTTTGTTTTCGGGAAACATGCCAAAATACCCAATTAAACTAAACTCTTCCTGCAAAACTTCTCTAAATCAACTAGGTATTTTCCAACTATTTATATGTGACAAATAGGCAAAGTTATGTTAATTAGCACCTTCGAGTTGGCCACATGTACTTGCCTGAAAAAAAAAAAAACGTAAATAAATCTAAAACCAACCAGCTTGTACTTCCCCATGCTGGCCTGTCGTCCGAATAACATCGGAACGTGCGTTTTTCCTACGCAACTGACAAATCTCCGACAATCCGGTTAATTAAAAACCTCGTAAATTCCTCGACTAGGTGCGGAAGTGGCAAACAAGGCATTCGTCAACACCCCGTGTGTGTGTGTCGCTGTCGCGCTGTGTTGTTGTGGCAGCAAACAAATTAGCGCCAATTTTTCAGAGATAATTAGGTCCAGAGTTGACGAAGCGTGCACCGGCACAGTCATATGGACACAAAATGCCGTGGTATATTGTTTCGGGGAGCACTCCTTTTCCGCCGACGGCTGATACAAAAATAATCTCAACATTGATACAGAAATAATCTCAAACTTTTTTAACGTTTAAAATTTGAAAATAACCGTTTTCCTATATACAGGGTATCTCACTTTTAAATAGGATGAGTTCAAGTGTCTTTAGGCGACCCTGGGTTCTGGATTCTGGAATTGTGAGAGGGTAGACTTAAAAAGCCACAGCACCCCTTGTGCACCCCTTGTGTTTCCTCCCATTAAGAGATTAATCCACCTGAACCATTAATCAACCTAATAAAGAGGAAAAGGTAGTGACGTTGCTCAGGGGGATCAAGAACTCCTTAGCAAATTGACAGTTATTTGTTTTATCCCACCGTCTTTTGAATTCTTTGTCTGTATTCTTAACAATTTCAATAAATTCTGACAACGGAAGCATACTGGAGGTACCAGGCGCAAAGATGCTGAGACCCGATGCGCTTCTAGAGTAGTTTCCACATCCTGCACCTTCCTTTCTTTTTAATCTACCCGTGAAGATGTTGATTACATCCTCGCGGACGGTCTCCTCATTCCTGATAATTACCGCGTAGGATCTGTCAAAAGCAAACTTGGGAGAAATACTGTCAGCGTCTGCCTGTAGAAGGGTCATCCTTCTGACGACTCCACTCCACAGGTGACTTCTAACCTCTCTACATCCTAGATCTCGTATGATACACTTGAGGTAAAGCATAGTTGTTACAGCCACTTCCTTTAGATAAATGTCCAAAGGTGGCAGACATAGCATTACCTCCATTGCTATGGTCGGCGTAGTTCGCATAGTTCCAGTTATGCTCAAGCAAGCAATCCTTTGTACCTGACTGAGCTTTAGTTTAGTTGTTGTCTGTTGGACTTTCGACCACCAAACAGTAGCCTCATAGGCTAACATTGGTCTCACAATGGCAATGTATATCCACTTGACTACTTTTGGTTTCATTTCCCAGGTTTTACCAACAGCCCTGTAGTACTGCTCATAGGATATTTACGCCATTTTTTAGTCTTCTCTCCAAATGAAGATTCCATGTTAGCTTTGCATCAAGTGTGACTCCGATGCAAAGCTTAACGTAGTATTTAGGAGTGGGTGTCTTTATTATCCTCTTCCTTGTGAAGAGAACCATTTTCGTCTTCTTGGGGTTGACAGACATGGTCCTCACACCACTTTTCGACGGCTCTTAGGGCCGTCTGCGTTCTTTGGCAAATGATACCCTCGAACTTTCAACTAATCGGCATAGTAAGATCATCGACAAGCGATGATATAAATACCAATTTCTGAGTTGAGGCGGCACAGGAGGTTGTCACAAGTTCTATAGCAATGGTGATATAACTCCTCCCTGCAGGCAACCTCTTGCCACAATTCCTCTCACGGAGGCATCCGTCACACTTTAGACGACCTCATTTTGAGACTAAAAATTCCTATAAATATGAATCTAGAAGCTTTTAGTTTCTGAAATATTGGGCAGTGTTGCCAGTTATACTGTTTTAATAGTAGATATACTGTTTTGCAACTGTTATACTCTTCATTTTTTAAATATTCCAGTATAAAATTATCAACGAGTCGATTCTATTCTGCAGGCAATGTACTGGCGACCTGCGATGCCCGTTAAGTGGTAATTCTGTAACCAAAACTAAGGTCGCTCTAGTGCTTCCTCCACCTCAATACGAAAATCAGGGGTACGTTCACATGAAACATCTGAATATCTGGATCTCTGTCCAATTGTACTGTGAACGCACTTCAGTTCAGTAGAAAATATCATTAATTAGGAGGATGGTCAAACGCCAACCAGTATCAATATTTCACATTAATCCAAGCCAACGTACTTCCAGCCTATCATATCCGCAGGAAACCGATGCGAGATTATACAAGACAATGACTCTAAATATATAACCAGAAAAGCAAAAGAACTTTTGTAGCAACAGCGAGTCGACCTTTTGCAGTGGTCCTGCCAGCCGCCTGATCTCAATTCTGTTATGAATAAAACTTAGGTGTCTGCATTTTATTCAAACAAAAATTACCTGACTATCAACTTTAAATATTAATTTGCAAACATCCTGTATAGACATCTATAAATCTTGTAAGTTAATAATAATGTTGTAATAGAAGTCTATGTTCATATAAAAATTATCTGTAATTTTTACTGTACTTATATTAATAGAGAACAATCGCAACAGCCTATGGTGGAGTAGGACTAGCACTTCCAACCGATGTCGGCAACACGGAAGGTACTGAGTGACAGAAGAAGCAGCGTTAAATTCCCGATGAATTCCTGACTTTATATTTACCGTTTCCACCGCATTACACCCTGAAAATCCCATAAGCATAAACAGAAACACATGCGGACCCGTGACGAATTTTCTATTTATTTTATTGCGTACACTAATGTCTCATTTTTTGCAGCCGTTAAACTTTGAAATGGCTTTACACACTGGCGTTGTGAAATTAAGAAACAATTTAGTACTAGAACAATTAATTATAAAAATAAATTATAAAATTTCTAATGCTTTTTCTACTCATATAAAGGGTGATTTACTTAGAACTCTCCAGTCAGATGACAGAAGGAACTAAAAAATATAGTAAAAGAAAGTTCTTAGGGATTATTTAAGGCTCCCATTTTCTATACAGGGTTAACTATGACTAAGTACAAATATTTTAAGAGGGGATAGAAAAAAATAAAAATTAACAGAATTTCCTTTCAAAAAATTTCCAAACTTATTTATAAAGCGAAAAAAAAACTGAAGCTAACTGGATTAACTGTTACCTACCAATCAGGTATTATTACTAATAAGAATGTTAATTTTTGTCGTTTCTGCATTTAAAAACACTGCAAACGACCGCATGGTAATTGTTGACAGATGTAATGTCAACTATGGATCTAAGCCATAAGCCATCTCACTCGATACTCATCATAGGCGCCGACTTTCCGTAGGAAAAAAGGGTTTTGCCGCATTTTTTAAATATCGAGCTAAAATTCTGTAATAACTTTTTTATTGTCTTTTAGGGCTCCCTGAGCACGTGGTTAAAATTTTTGTACTTAGTCATAGTTAACCCTGTATAGATACCACTCTGACGTGAAAGAACTGTATATTTAGAAATGTTTATGGTTTTTAACCTTTTGTGTGGAATACATCTCAAGTAACATAAGATATTTTATAGCAGTGGTTAAGAATGTTCTTGTATCTAATTTTTCGAGAGTTAAAGTTGCAAGGTTTAATTGCATATACATCGTATTGGCATCAACACAGCAGCTAATAGCGTGAAATAGGCACATTTTTATAAAACATAGTTGCTGTATAAAAATTATATAATTGTGTTTTTTAGAGTGCTATATAAAAACAAGTTATGTTTTAGCATTGAGCTTACAGCGTTGATACAATAAACTATACAATTCTAATAAAGCATGTCCTGACAGTATCTTATAAAACGTTATACAATTATTCTGCATTATTTACAAGCTGATCACAACTATAAAGCTAATATTTGACTTTCTTTAAATTTTACGACATATATCTATTACAAGTAAGTACATTATAACAGTATATTTAAAATTGCCTTCATTTCATTGAATGCAATGTTGAGTGAACTCACTGTTAATACAAATCTAATTGCCAATAATTATAGTTGTATATGTTTCCCATCTATACAAAAAAACAGATAATAGCATATATTATTTCAATATAAAAGACATATTTGCTATAAGATTGTAGCTAGGAAAGTTAGGAGTTGCCTATGGCATGGGGTCGTCAGGAAGATGCCTCTTCTGCAGACACTGACAGTAGTTTTCTCAATTTTGCATTTGACAGACCTTACACGGTACTTATCAGGAATGAGGAGACCGCCAGTGAGAATGTAATAAACATGACACACAGACGAATCAAAAAGGAAGGAAGGTGCAGGATGTGGAATCTGTTCCAGATCCCTACACGTCCAATATCAGTGCGCATGCTACAATAGTACAAACGGAATTAGCAGGTAGCAGGATAGCCGTCAAAGAAATGCCATCAGGCACTGATAGTGGTCTCAACCGACAACAGCATATCTGTATGTTGGGTAAAGGGACACGGGTGGTGCAATGGCAATAAAGCAGCTGACAAACTAGCCAGGAGGGCATCGGGTCTCAATATATTTGAACCTGGTACCTCCAATATGCTTCCGTTGTCAGGTACAACACCTCTTAACCCTGTAGGGGTTGCAAACAGGAAGACAAACAGTACTTTATGCACTCTGTGAGTGCACTGCCATTTCGTCAATAAGAGAATCCGTGTTGGGAGAACGATGACCTTTTGTGGCCTACATTAGAGAGATCTTCCTGAGCAACGTGACCACCTTCTTTTCTTTATTAGGCTTAGGTGGATTGATCCTCTAATGGAGGAAGTACAAAGGGCCCAATGGGGCCTAAGTACTATAGCCTATTAAGCTACCCTCCCCACACTTCCAGATTCCAAATCGCTACCCATTAACAGTTGCTTGAAATAATTCGGGATATAGCCAACCAGATAAGAAATGATCCAAATATCATCTGTCGAGTGACGGAATCTTCATTTCGTTGATATGATGCTCAGAATTTGGTTAATAAAGGTTAACTAATGTTTAAACATCAAACGCAATAATTGTTGTTATAACAACCATCATTTTTATTGATCAGGCTACTTTGATGGAAATATGAAATATTTTTTTTATATTTCCTGTAACTTCTACACAAAAATCGGACTAATGTTTGTTTAAGAAAAAATATTTGACATTAACCCAGCACTCATGAAGCTTGTAGAACAAATGCAAGTTTGTGTTAACTGGATTGACTATTTTTACTATTTTCTGAAAGACCCTGTAGATATTGACTAACAAGCAATGCCAAAATACGATTATTCATTGTTCCATTCCAGTTTCCCATCTACTTGCACAATTTGAAAAAATACTTGTATTGAGTTACCAATTTATTTTTTACGAGATTGGTAAAAAAAATGTTAAGTTCCACTTTCGCTTAAATTCGTGTTATTTTTGAGCAATTCTTACACCATCACCACGGTTTAATTAAGTTGTTAAAGCTGGACGACGTATGCACTGTAATTTTTTACCATGTAGGTGCACAGCGCAATTCCGCACTTAATCATTGAGCTTTCTTTCAAATTGTAAAATGAACACGTAACTGTCCGCAGGTGCCACAATTTAATTTCGTTCATTATTTCGTATTATGCGTCCGTAGACTGCCTGCTGCTCGTGCTTATTACCGAAAATATGATTTATATTATGATTCAAAAAGTAGTCTTATTTTGTAAAAAGGCGACGCTAGTTATAATTTTGTCTTTATCAGACCTTTCTTATAAAATTTACCAAACTAACAGCTTAATTTAATCTAACAATTCGGTTACTAGTCATTTCCTCAAAATAAAAAATGACTGAATGAGGGTTTGAGTTTACACTCACAATAATAAAATTATCAACTAAAATTAACATTAGGTCATTCTACTAAAAAACATGTCTTGGTGTTTTCAGTAAAAAAAAACTTTTTCTACAAAATTGTTAAAAGTGGGCTTTTTAATTGTCATTTTTGATGTTAAAAATGTCATTTTTTGACACGCGTGTTAAAAGTAAGTTACTTTTAATACTAGTGTTAAAAGTAGTTACTTTTAACACTAGTGTCAAAGTTTATTTAAATTTTGTTTTGAAAATTAATAAAATGTTTTAACAAACACATGAACAACTTTTTATTTTAAATAAGTACAAACCAACATTTTAACTAGTTATTACTATTAACATTTATAGCAAAATTAGAACAATTTGAAATTGTAATTCCCTGCGGAGTCATACTCAAGTTGGTTTTACTGTCAACATGTGTGACACTTCTATTTTCTGTAGAAATACTGCTGGTAGTACTGGTGGTCTTGCTAGTAGTTGCAGCAGTAGGAAGTATTTGGCACGCAATTTCCTTCTTCTGTTCCAGTGAATTTTCAATGTAGCCTTCAGCTACCGTCGAAGATTTCCATCCTCCATGTCTCTTGATGGTAGTAAGATTTGCACCAGAATCTGCTAACAATGTCGCCGATAAATGACGAAAACAGTGTCCGGTGTAGAGTTGAGGATTTGGTAGATTCAAGAACTCTGCAATGTCGGCAGGCATTTTACCAAACATGTTAATTCTTCACACATCTATTCTTCATATATTTAAGAAAAAGTCGTCTATGGTCAGCTTTGGGTAGCCGGAGTGCCATATACTTTCTAAAAAGTTTAAATAGAATTCACCAACAACACTGAAAGTCCGAGGCACTTTCGTTTTAGTATCTGGTATGGTCACAACAACCGCAGTGCCCAAATATTCAATATTGTCGATAGTCATCTGACAGAATTCCTCCCGGCGACACGCCCCGAAGACACCCACTATTGCTGCGACTTCCATCATCAGATACTTTTCGTCTTCTGCTTCTGTGAGAAATTTGTCGATATGCGTCTTCGTCAAAACTTTTGACTTTTTTGCTTGATATCCTTCACCCTTCCGTTTTAAAAAAGCAATAAGTTTATAATGTTTGCTTATATCTTGATCTTGCTTTATTTTTAACATAGTTTTGACCATGGAATAATTTGACCACAGCGTTGACGATTTCCATATCTTGGCTTTTTCCTCAAAATATGCCAGTAAAACACTTTCGTTACATTTTCCAGGGACCTTTTTAATGTTGCACCATTCCGAAAAGCGTCTATAAGCGATTTCGTACTGTTCCTTTGATTTCGCCGGCAATAATTCCAATGTTGCCCAACTGGCGGCTTCTTCGATTTCAGCAGGGATGTATTCGTTACGCTCATTATCGAGATTTTTCATTATACTTATAATATTACTAGAAAATGCTGTCAATATTTTTGCGTTTTTTCCGTAACTAACAACAGCACTGGTTGCTACGAAAATTTTGGTTCATAAACATTGCGGTCTGTAAAAAACCTTTTTACATTCATGAATGTAGATAAATGAAAACCATTTAATATTCATGTTTTTACTGTATTGTTTTAAAAGTACATAAGTAATAATAATATCTCTACTCCTCATTCTAATCGCGAAGATTAGCCCAGAAGCCCGCTCCCACTTGTGCGGGAGAGGGGCGGCGTATTATTATTAAGCAGGCCGAATTTCCGCCCAAGAACGACTTATGTTGGTAGGCCCTAACCACCAGTGCAGGAATAAGAGAAACTTGGAAAACCTCATTAATTAGTGGGGTGTTCAAACGTCGACCGGTATCAAACTGTCACATCGATCCAAGGCAACATTCTTTCACCCTACCATACTGGTAGAGAGGGTGCCAATCCTCTCCACGAATATAGTTGATATACGGTCTACTGGTCGCGGGATTCAATCCCACAGCGGTCTGACTACATCAACTCAAGTACTGACGCCTTAAGCCGTTTGACTAATGGCCACAAATAACATTTTCACAAAATAAAAATTGAGTAAGTGATTAAAATGAGTTTGATTTTATAAAATTATTATTATTATTATTATTATTATTAACTAAAATTGTTAACACCAAAACAAGCATTCCACAAATAGTGCTCTTTAAATGCTACTTTATCAAAAAATCGTCTAAAAATTATCTATTAGTGTTGTTTTCAACCACTTTTGAGCAAAAAGCTTATTACACTCATGAGTGTGAACCAATATTAAATCAAAATCCACAATTAACATCTATAAAATCAGTATCAATACTTTCGTTTGCTAAAGAAAACTGAAACATATATTATCGGCGTAATGACAACTTTCTCATTTATATATTTTGATTACTTTACTAATATATGATTAGATATTAAAAAGTGAGTGTCTAAAAATGTCACTCACCAAAGAACATCACCAGGGATATCATTTACTTTAATATTTATTATAAATATATTTTAGACTGCTATCTATAGGGTATTGGTTTTGTGGTTTTAATAACGTGAGTGTAAAACCTTACACTCAAATATTTTAATTATTGATATTACACATATTTGATTAATGCATTGAAATTATATGAGTTAGTAATTATATAAAGCATTTTTAATATTGTGAACTGAGAAATTCATATATTGATCCACTCATGAGTGTTAGCATCTCGTCCAGAGGCGATTAAAGATGAAACAACTTTAACGTTTATTCGACATTAATATTCTCAATCATTAATATGTTAATGTAAGACGTATTATCGTTATGTTTTAAAACGTTATTTCTCAAATTAAATATACAGGTGTTTTCCGAGATGTGATTATTTATAATTCTTTCTATTCTAGCCAATGTTAGTCATATTCATTATAATACAATTCACTCTCGTTTTAAGAAAAATTCTATGGGACTGAAATGTGGCAATCTTAATGACTATTGCAACTCCTTAAATAGACCTACGTATATTTAAAATTCGTTTAATTTAAATTTAAAAACTCGATGTTAAAACTGACAAAGATGAAAACGCGAGCTACAAAACCGTGCATTTCCCGTCCACCCACGTGCCAGCAAACATAAATTTCGATCTAGTTGACTTGTTCCCCATAACGCCTTGCACATTATTAAAGAGCCCTCGCGTCCCAGCCGCCGCTAATCTAACCCGAATGAAAACGAAAAACTCGGCCCTACGGGAGGACCTCGCCTGCCGGGATGGGGTGACTACTCAATCGAGAAATGGAGTTAAGCAGATTTCGGTGAGGAGCACGAGGTTATGTATCTCCCATATGACTCCAGCTTCGAATGTATCAGTGAATGTCAGGCTTAATGTCTACAAAAACTGGTATATGTGCAGTAATAATCAATGTGATCAATTTTACATTTAAGTAAGTAATAAAGAGGAATCTTGAGTGTTATCAAGGAGGTTCGTGTACACTCATGAGTGTAGCACTAGCATTAGAACAATTTTAAACGTTATAGTAGTCAAAAGGAGTATGATTATGCACTCATAAATAAAATTATCATCTAAAATTACCATCCAGAAGACAGTGACAAGCTAAAAATCGTGTGTCTTGGAGTTTTGAGTAAAAAATCTTATTACACTCATGAGTGTAATATATAAAAACCACTTAATATTAATTTGTATGCTGTATTGTTGTAAAAGTACAGAAAAATACTGTTCTAATCTTTTCAAAATAAAAAGTGAATGAGTAAGTGGTCATGATATTACAGCAGTAGCATGGACCGCCATCTTAAACGGCGTGATAGGATTAAAAGTAATAGTTTTCATAGACATTTAAATCAAAAATATGTTTCTTGCGTTATTTTGAAAAATAAAATTTTTACGAATTTTTACAAAAATGAAACTTTAAGAACGTATAGAAGAAAACACTCTGTATAGTTTTTGTTCAAATTTCACACATAGGGGCTTTGAAGGGTCCTGATTAACACCACCTCAAATTTTAAATAATAAAATCGCTAAACGTTTTTACCGAACCACGGAGATATAAAAAAATCATAGCAGGTCTTGGATCGCCATCTTAAATGCCGTGGTAGGGTCAGAGGAAGCTGTTTTCGATGGAATTTAAAATAAAATCTGTCTTGATTATCTTGAAGAATAAAGATTTTTACGGATTTGTACACAAATAAAAGTAAACACCCTGTATATACAGCGTTAACTATGACTAAGTACAAATATTTTAAGAGAGGATAGAAAAAAATAAGAATTAACAGAATTTCCTTTCAAAAAATTTCCAAACTTATTTATAAAGCGAATACAAATTTTTTCGATATTATATTAAATTCTTATTTAACGCCGCCAATGCGAGGATCAGAGTATGCAACCAGCAAGCAACAGTCGGCCACAGTCGGCCACAGTCGGCAGTCGGTCCAGTCGAGTCGGTTCGCTGTCATGTTATAATTTAATTCCTGTGTTTACGTTGTAGTTTTGTGTTCTTCTTCAGTTTTTAGTGCCTTATTTTAATTTAAAACGTTTTATAGTTAATAAATAAAGGAATATGTGTCGGGTACAGATATTTTCCCACAATATAGTTCGCCGGTTTGTTTTTCTAGGTTATGGGACAACACTGCCGCGGGTGTTAAACGTTTTATCTATTAGAACCTACCTACTCATCCCTTTCTTCGATTTTGTTATAATACATATGCATTGTATCTAAATAACTGTACTTACGGGAAGTATGTTTACCGGTAGTGAGTGAAAATGTAGTTTTACCAGTTTGTAACCAAATAATGAAAAACGAATGCAAAATACTGGAGCTAACTGGATTAACTGTTACCTACCTATCAGGTATTATTACTAATAATAATGTTATAATAATTTTTGTCGTTTCTGCATTTAGAAACACTGCAAACGACCGCATGGTAGTTGTTGACAGATTTAATGTCAACTATGGATCTAAGCCATAAGCATAGATGGCCATAAGCCATCTCAGTCGATACTCATCATAGGTGCCGACTTTTGTAGGAAAAAAGGGTTTTGCCTCATTTTTTAAATATCGAGCTAAAATTCTGGAATAACTTTTTTATTGTCTTTTAGGGCTCCCTGAGCACGTGGTTAAAATTTTTGTACTTAGTCATAGTTAACCCTATATAATATATAAATATTGTGATTATTTGCACGAAAACAAAAATTGTCCGAGAATTTGTTATGATAAAAGGAAATGTGACAGCTATCAACTGTTTAAATATTTTTCAAAAATATTCTGAACTTCATCCTTCTAATGCAACTCACAGGCGGTCTTTTGTATTCTACATGCAAGAAAAATGTACCTCCCAGTTTGTCGGTATTAATACTTTTGCGAGCATTCCAAAAATGATTGCAACAAAGCTTGTATTTAAGAATCTTGAAGAATACACTGGACATTGTTTTAGAAAGTCCTCAGCCACTATTCTGGTTGATGGCTGTGCAGATATTCAAATGTTAAAGCGTCATGCGGGCTAAAAATCTTCTACGGCAAAAGTTTATGTTGAAAATTCTTTAGAAAATAAGAAGCAGATAGCAAAGAAAATCATGAAGTCAAACACGGATTTAACGATTGGAAATGCGAACGTAAAAAGCTCCACTACACCTACTTCTGATATACAAATTTCTAATTGTAAAAAGTGTATTATTAATGTTTATAATAAACCTTAGGTTTTGTAATAATTTTCAAAAAAATAAATCATTCTTTTAAAAAGCAGGGTTTTATTTAACAGAAAAATATTAAAAACGTTGTTTTTCCACGGTCGGGAGTAGAAATCAGTTTCTATGACATCAAAATTAAAACAGAAGTAGTCGATTATTCCCGAGGGAGTATAATGTACCCAAGGGAGTTTACATTATGGAGAAAATTTTTCATACAAAAAAAAGATAACATTGAAATTATTTATTGACATTTAAATTAAATGTTACATTTGTAGAATTTTCAAAATTAATATTGGAAGGAATATTACTTTCGCTTATATTTACAGTTTTTGTGATTGCGCTAGTAGTGGTACCTACTAAAACCTGATTAGCAATTTTGGTCTTATTTTCAATAGAGTTCTCGACATAACCCTCAGCGACTGTCGTTGATTTCCAACCAGCATGACGCTTTATTGTCGTGATATCGACACCAGCATCTGCCAGTAATGTCGCTGAAGATCTTCGTAAGCAGTGACCAGTATAACATGCAGGATCAGGTAATTTTAAATACGAAGCTACTACACTCGAAATTTTTCTCATGGTATTCTTGCCAACTGGCTGCGAACTACATTTTCCTGCTTTGTAGTACAAAAAAAGGCGCTTATGCTTGACGTGGGGAGGACGAAGGGACAGGTATTTTCGAAACAATTCAAGCATATTTCCCACATCGGTAACCAGAAAGGTTCGTGGAATCTTTGTCTTAGTGTTTGGAATTTTTACAATCACGGAAGAGCCGACATCCTCAATATCATCTACAGTTAAATTGACTAGTTCATCAGTTCGACAAGCTCCGGCAATCTCCACAATTAATCCAACCTATAAAAAATCAAAATACTTAATAATTGAAATACCTAACAACAAAAGTAATCTTACCTTAATCATTAAGAATTCTTTGTCATCTGCACTTGATAGAAAACGGTCGATTTCGCCCTTTGTCAATATTTTCGATTTTTTCGCTTGATATCCGTCACCGGTTCTTTTAAAAAATGCGATCAGTTTGGGGAATTTGCTTATATCTATGTTGTCGTAAATTATCAAGCATGACAACCATAGAATATTGCGCCCATAATGTGGAAGACTTGTAATTCTTTGCATTTTCACTGAAGTATGCCAACAAAACATTCTCGCTGTATACTTGAACATTTCTCTCGGAGCACAACTTTTTGAACCGATTGTAGGCTATATCGTATAAAGATCTTGACTTCGTAGACAGCAAATTGCTTATTGCAATATTTGCAGCCTCCACAATCTCTTCCGACTCACAATTATTCATTGTGCACTAAACAAACTTTAAACTAAACCAAACTAGCACCTTAATTTGACAATTCTTTTTGTTTGTTTATTTTGTAGTTATGACAATAACTCAACGACTACTAAATAAATGCTCAAATCCGAATACAATAATTCTGATGCTACTTACTTCATAATGACAAAATATGTGTTTTTAAGTTAATGAGACCGTGGAAAAAATAGTATACACCATTCGGGAGAGATGCTATTCTGTCCTCGGTGCATTGTAGCCCTCTGGCTTCAAATTGCACCTCTGCCAAAATAACGCATTTCTCTCCCTCATAGTATAATGTACTATTTTTTTCATAGATATCCTTACGAAACTATTTATGGAATGATATAGCAAAGTTAATAATAATACAAAAGAAATGGAAAGGTATAAAAAAAATTTATAAAAAAATGAAATAATAAATATTACAAATAATTCTTATGAGTGTAAACTGTTCTAAAAAAATTATTTGTGTAGTGTGAATTGTAGTCCATTCTGTGCCTCAAATCATAAATGACTTACCAGTACTGAACATTTAACTGGCCTATTCTGCTAAAGAACCCACTCAGGGGTTGTTATTGTAATATTAAACATGCAATTCGTTTTGTTACTTAGTCATGATTCGCCTATGATAAATTAGAAGGGATGAGAGCTATCAGGAAAGACCCTTTTACCTACTACAAATTATTCGGGTACATAAACAGTAATAACCTTTTAATGGAAATTGTAGCATTCTGCTGTAATAGGTAAGTACGAGGCATTAGTGTTAACAATCATAATTTAAGGGCGATTTGCGGTTAGTAATTGGTCAAATATATTGTAGGAGGTAACTAAATTTAGTTGCAGTTCATGTAGATTATTGTACAGGGTGTCTCAAATTCGATAGTTACATGGGATGAGGTAAGCTCCATTTTCAATCGAAAGTATTATTTGACAGAAAAGACTAATGACGTCATCAATTATATTTTTTCCAGAAACATACCCAAATTTGTTTTCATGTTAAAAAGCTCCTTTGTTTCTAATAAACTTTTATTATAGACATTTTTCTGTATTAATTCCCGTTTAAAAGTTATAAGCAATATCGTCCTAAAGAGTCGAAAGAAATACCACCGAAAAATTACATTCGTGGTGGAAAGATCAACTAGTCGCTGGAAAATAATTTAATGTTCATTGTTTAAAGTGCATAAATGTCATAAGAATAAATAAAAGGATTAAACTGGGTAATTCTTTAATACAGTTGAAACAAAAGGAGCTGGTGACAATAACTAAACCTAAAAAATGAGGAAAACACCCTAATATCACAATCTATTATCTACAGGGAGAGTCAGTCATAATGTGATTAATTTTAAGAGGACCGTATTATTAGATTGGTTACCTAGTTACCTAGTTTTTGTACTGTTATTTAACGACAAGGAGTGAAACTATTTTGTAAAATGTAGATACATGAATGAATTTTCCTTAAATATTGATTTATTTGTTAATGAAAACAAATGTAGATAATAAATAAATGTTTTCGAATGTTAGGTTATTACAGTTAAATAATTTTTTTTACGTTTTCACTACATTTTACAAATGAATATGAATTTTTAGTATTACTCGTAACTACAATTAATTATTCAGTTTGTAGTTACGTACATCTACCCTAGAAATTTATTGTTTTTTAAGTAGTATGGTACTAACCTGTTAACTGCACTCATCCGTCCATAGCACTTTATTAATAAAATTAGGGTCAGTCGCATTTCGTAAACATTCTTTATATAACACCATTTCCGCATATTCGGAATTTGTAAAATTATGCATTTACGACGAATACGCGAGACCGAAATAAACAAACTACTGCTTACTGCTTGTATTCTCACTATTCTCTTCATCCCCCCTCCAAATGTGTGGTGTGATCTACAAATTTGGGGGAAAAGAAATGCCGGTAAATTTGAATAACACCCTTAGACGATATTATGCATGTAAACATGATGTGGCAACGATGTTTAATCATGGCATTCGATTGTCGTATGGGTGCGTCCTCAGAAAGTTCTTAGCGCACCAGAAGCATCGTGTTACTGATTTTTATAGGGTGATTCATTTATTTTTTTAAAGGTCGAGTAAAATTTTTTTTTTCGATTTTCTGCCTTTGTTAGGTCTCTCGAATACGTGGTTAAATTAATGACATTATGACTGACTCACCCTATATATGACCTCCTCTTATTTCTCTTATTTCTTTGTGGGCCGCGTTTATTAACATTTCGTCGTTTAACTTATTACAAGCGTTTGTGATTTTTTCTTTAAAATGATTAATATCTCTGTAAGGTGTTTTGTAAACCTAATTTTTTTAAATCCCCCATAAAAAACTGAAGGGGTGTTAGATCTGGTGACTTTCCGAGCCAATGAATAGGTCCAGTAATAACAATACCTTTTTCTGGGAATGTATTATCTAAATATTGCTGCTTGTGGGGTGGAGCTCGATGATTCTGAAACCTTAGGTTTCTCCTTAGCTGCAAAGACACATTCTCCAAAAGTGTAGGAAGCTTTTCTTCTTATGCTCATAAAAATAAGGCCCAATTAAATGTTTACCGATGATGCCGCACCATATATTTACTCCAAAATGTCGTTGGTTTTGGACTGCATTTGCAATGTGGGGATATTTAATGGACCAGTAGTGTTAGTTGCACCTGTTTGGCAAACCATTACTGACAAACCGACTTTCGTCCGTCCAAAGAGAGTACCGAAAAAGTTCTGATCAACAGTTTCTTCATTTACTACAATTTGAGCTATAAAATTATGTCGGTTTTCAACATGAACTCTTGACAATACTCCAAAATTCCAGAAAAAAATCCAGAATTTTGTAGTCATGATATACACATTTGACTTTAAAATTCGTAGAACGGTTGATTTATCCAAATTCGATTCCCGGCTAGCCTGCTGTATATAATTTCATGGATTTTGTTCGAAATACCACAACAGTCTTGCTGTATTAACATTGTTTCTTAACCTTTGGTCAATTATTTAGTTTTTCCGAACAGAAAATGCATCTTTACTTCGTCGCAAGGCCGCCTCCAATCTTGTAAAAGTTCTATGATCAGGAATAAGGCTCTATGGATACCTTTCTCGATATAACTCTGCAGATCTACTTGAATTTTTTTTGTGACTCGCCGTAAATTAGCAACATACTAACTTTTTCCGAATGAGAAAACATTTTGTAAGCGCAAAAACGGCGAACATACGAGTATTAGAACTATTAAGAGGCATGGGGATTCTAAAAGTGACCTTGTTCCAGCTCTTGCAGCACCTCTTGACTATTTTTTATGGGGATACTTGAAGTCAAAAGTGTACATTAATAAACCACGTAATTTAGAAGAACTTCAAAATCGCATTCGGGACGAAATACGCAGAGTTACCCCAGAAATCATTCATAATGTGCAAGAAGAATTTCTTCACAGACTTGCGCATTGTCATGAAGTTGGTGGATGGCAATTTGAACATTTAATTTAATCAAATGTATTTTATTTTACATACCTCAGAATTGTTACTTTTTTATGGATAAAATTTACGTTTTCTAACATTCAATTGTCATTTACTCGAAAACTTTCCTATGTAAGAGGGCAAAATTTGAGTACTGTCTGATAGAGAATTAAACGATCTTTCAGAATCAAGAAAAAAAATATGGTGTTGCTATTTAAAAAAAAATCGATGACGTCATTACTCGAAAACAAATGACATTTGAAAATCGCATTTTACGCTAAAATATGTATTTTTTAAATTAAAAATCGACCTGTTCGAGGATTTTTTCCAAAAAATAATTTTTTCGTTTTTATTGAATTTATTCCATACTTTTGGCGCATACTGTATAGAAATATCTAATAAGATTTATTTAGCTGGCAAATAAGTAAACATTACTCAACGAATTGTGTTATTAATACAACACAATCAGGTGTGAACTCGTTTTCGCAACAATTGTGTTGATTCTGAGTGAAAATTTACTCAAAATGTTCTACTATATATAAAAGTTCTCATTCTCGTTTCTTTTCTCACGACTCTTTTGCAATTTCACCGTTCCGCAAATTATTCAGGGGCATTAGAAGCCCCTTTTTCGTCAGCGGGTGACCCTGGGGGTGGAGACTGGTGTGTCAAATTCGTACGACCGGCGACCAAATCACTTTTTAATGATTAAAAATTACGCGAGTTTGTCGAGGGAGTGCGTCCGCATTATTCCGCTAGAAGAGCGTGGAATTATGCTAATATATGCGTTGAGGCCTGTTGATTTGCACGGGGAAACGGATACTGGTGAATATATCTGCAGCTTTGGGGGGCAATTTTGAATAATACAATAATTAACTTACGCTAGATACTTACCCAATTGAGATCGGAGAAATATGGGCATATGTGTCTTTCCAAAAGCAATGTAGAACCTGAAAATAAACATTTGGGTACGTTTTCATCTGACACTTGTACTTGGACATATATGTCAAGTGTCAGATATTGTAATAGCTATAAGGCAATCCAACGTGATGTCAAATCACTTTAAAAATGGCGGTTGTAGGACAAACAACAAGCAGAAACTTATGCTTTTGTGTTGAACTGTGAGTTGTGTGTTTTGCTCATTGTATTTTATACCTATTTCGGAATATCAAGGAAAATTTAGACTATAATAATGATTACTAAGCCAATAAAGAACCTCCACCTACTGGGTGGATTTTTTTTGCATCTTTAGATACCATTCTTTGGCCTTGAAACGCCAGCCTTAAGTCTGACATGGAATTTATGACAAACTGACACATGCCACCTAGATTATTGTTTTTTAATTAACATTGCAAAGCTGGTAGGTATATTGTAATAATTAATAAATTAATTTTTATCTCAAAAAGACGCAGGCAAAAGACTAAGAAACATTTTTCGAGCAGGATTAACTTGGCTTTAAGAAAACGATACCGATTTGTCCAGTGGCGTACAATTTATTTTTGCTAAAAATTAATATTTAACGGCACGAACGCCACTGATGTTAGTATATTACAAGAGAAATTTATACACGTAATAGTACCCCTCCACTGTATACTGTTGTGTACCAAATCTCATCTCAAATCTCGATTGGTATTCGATAAATGAAGACTGTAGTATTTAAGGCAGAAAATTTTAAACAACCTGTATCTTGAAAATGAGGCATTTCCGGATCCATGTTTATATAAACGTTTTTCCTTATTTTAAACATAAAACCTGCCCCTAGATTCTCTTAACATCATTCTGTAACATCTTGCATATTCGTTTTACTTCGATATCTTTGCATATTCGCAGGTGGCCTGAGATAACATCCCTGTTATTTGCTAAGCTCAATATTATTCAGTTCTTAAAGGTATAAAATTATTTGTATTTGTAGAAAACACTATTTTAAGAATACGACGCCCTTAAACATTAAGATTTTTGAAAAGCGCGGTAAACCGACAGTTTATATAAAGTTATCTGATGTAATTAATTGGTTATAAATCTAGTACAACAAAAAGCAACGCTTTGCGTACAAAAAGGTTAATTGCGAATTAATTTAAACAGTTACACAGACCAATGAGATGCATTCCGAGAAATCCTATTGGTCGAGGGACGTCAAAAAGTAAGGACTCGACTCCGAATAATCGAATCCTGAAAAAGTCGTGCCGGAAGGAATGAAATAATAGGTGATGAAATTGCACGATATGCAACACAAAGAAGTAACAGCTTATTGTAATTATACCAATCGGATTAATAAGTGCAACTGTTTTTTCTGCAAATCCGTAACCTTTAGTCTATTCAATTGTTAAACTGTTGTAAAATGTATTTTTTATAGGGAAATCACTTTGTTAGGTATAGCTTTAACCAGAAAATTTGTAAAGTAAAGAGTACTTCCTCATTATTATTATAATTAATTACCTACCTGAAAATGTATTTTGGGAAGTCATATCAAAATGGTGAAGGATTTAATCCTATACAGGATGTCCCGAATTTTCATGTTTAGTTAAATAACAGTAACTTTACTTAAAATTTATAAGCTGATACAACAAATCGCCTGCTAGGCAGGTTAGGTCTATATTAGATTGGTAGGCAGGCGGAAGTGCTTCGTCAGGAGGGAAACCTTAGACGCGAAATGGAGAGTGAGTCGACATACTCTATCTTTACAAAATAAAAAAAATAATTACACATTTTAAGAAAAAGGAACATACTATTGTGTTAATGGAGGTCCACACAGGATTCTGTATATTTTTATATATTTTTCTGCATCTAAAAGTGTGTTTACAAAGGTTTATCACAATCCACTATATTAATATAACAAACTTTATGTTTAACTTTTACATGTTTTAGATTCAGAGTGATTTGCTCATTGAAGTGTTCATTTTGTATAATAATGTATGTCTAAAAGACTACTTGGATACTTTTTTAGAAATTGAAGCAAGTTTTCAAATATAGATACGTTTAAATTATTATATTAGAAGCAAATTGGAGTATGTATATTAGAAGCAAATTGGAGTATGCCTTGGTCTTCTCTCTATCTAAATTACATTCAGCTTTTAGAATCCGTCCAACGTAAATGCTCAAAATATATGTTTTTCAAAAGTAATGGTTACTATCCGCCTAGGGGTTTTGATCACGCTGCTCTACTGGAGCAATTCAAGTTTTTATCTTTAGCTGATAGGAGGAATTGTGCCGCTTTAACACTGTTATGCAAAATATTTAATAATAAAATAAATTGCAACTGTCTCTTAAGTCAATTTAATTTCTATATACCAAGAAGTCAATCAAGATACCCACGCACATTTTATTGTAAAACACCTAAAACTAATATTTTAGTCAAATCGCCAGTCTACAACATGTCCCAGTTATTTAATGGGGTATCCCATTTATGTGATATACACCATGATAAAATGGATTTCATTATTAAGACCTTTAAAGATATGATTTCTCTGTGATGACCTATATTATTGTTTATAATTCCTTCCTTTGATTTGTTTTTCTCGGCTAATCAAATTTAGTTTATGTAGTTATGTGTTTCAACGCAAATATTGTGTGCGATGTGTGAACCGTTACCGTATATTTTTTATTTATGTAATTATTATTACTATTTTTCTATGTATAACTTAGATTTTAATTTTCTCTTTAATTGCGTGTAAATCCGTTGAAAATAAATTATTATTATTATTATTATTATTATTATTATTATTATTATTATTATTATTATTATTATTATTATTATTATTATTAATATTATTATTATTAAAAAGAATTTTTTGTTTTTTGTTTAATATACGTAGTTCAAGCCAACATCTCAGCCTTTTTATATCTAGTGCATATGTACAATGGGTTTTAATAAAAGCGTATGTACAAAAGAGAAGGAAGGTATATTTTATCTACAGTTCCATACCAGTGGGACAATGATGGAACATTATTCTAGTCAGAACATTTAGTTCTATAAAAAATGCTCCCAAATCTGGAGAACCATCAACATCTATTGACGAATGTCATATCGCGCGAGTCGAGTTATACGGTCAAATCAATACTGGTCCTTTTTGATTAGTAAAATCCCAGTTATTTCTAGTTTTAGCTACCATCCATCATATACCGCGGACTTTCGCGAATAACCTATATTTTAACAAATTGCTTTATTAAAGCCTAGGAGTAATTATCCAATAATTAATGAATTTTAACGCGCTCTTATCAATTACAGATTAGTTCCGTGCTATTAAAATATTCTGGATGCCGCAAAAACTCATCCGAAGTCCGAGCGAGGCGCAAAAATCAAGGCGGCAGAAGGGCCGGCGAAACGAGGGTAATACATCATGCCGGCCATGGACAGATGAAAAATGAAGATCGCACATAAAACAACCGACGCCGCTTAGATGGTGACTCTCCTAGCCGGCCTTTGTACGCGCGTTTCACAGGCCTAGGCGATTTTTATATGCAGTAGTCAAAATGTTCGGCGGCGTTTTGTTTTTTTTTCGCCGGAGTTTATGGTGTTTTCGACGGAGTTAATTACTGTATGGTAATTAGGAAGGTGATGGTGCTCTTCCTTTTCGTCTACAGGTAGTTTCGAGGGATCCTGGCGGCGTTTTTTGTTGGAAAAATTTAACAGATCATTAATTTTTTATGAAATATGTTGAGTGCATATTTTAGGAGCGGCGCGCAGGACTTAATGGCGTTTGGAATTTTTTACATTATTTACACGCGCATTACCATTTTATTATCGGGGAGGATGTGGAAAATGAAGTGTGGTAATTTCTGGTGATCGAAGTAAAGGAAAAAATTCCAAGGTTTTAGAAAAGGATGTTGGTAGCCGTTGATTCTATACACTGATAAAAACAAGTGGAAATTTTCATGTTTTATTATGCTCTTTTTACATGATATTTACTGTAAAATTTTAATTTACATTATATATTAAGGAATAATCAAGTATGTGTTTTTACGTTATATTATTAGGTCATTTCAGAAACAGTGTGGTAGTAAAATGTACTACAATGGAGCTATTTACTTTTGCTAAATTTATTATGAAATTTTAGAGAAGTTTTCAAGTGATTTCTATTGCACATGCGCAGAGGCACATCAATCTGACCTCTAACCTAATACGTTTTAGTTGTGTTGTTAACGTGTAGTAGACAAACATATACGGTTTATTAATAAGGACTTTTTGTGGGATGATTATTCGTAAAACAGTAACCGTATTTTCAGCGAAAATAGCCAACATATTTTCAAATGCAAATGAAATACCTATATTATAATACATTTTTAGATGATGGATGAACAATACACTTTTACAGAGAAGAATGGATAATTCACATTTGGAGGATGGATGGACAAATTCGACTAAAAAAAATCTTGCTACACAGGAATTATTTCTGCTCCTGACAAGGCCTTCTTAACTGTATAGAATTAAAAATTTCACTCGCATAGTGTATTTATTATTGAATTCTAATAATAAAATCTACTGTATTTCTAATAATTTGTTAGTAAGAGATATCCTACAATCAATATAATATATTGACTAGTTTTAACCTGTATTGTTTTTTACATGACATTAACAGTAAGAATTTTTCCCCTTTTTCAACCTCATCTGTCAACACACTCTCCATATCGCTACAAAAATAATATAAGACATTTTTAAATAGGCTGCTGTTACACTATTCAGGTTAAATAATATGAAAATATTTGAACATTTTTTTAACATGTACATATTTGTCCAATACCCATTGATATTCAGTCAAGCATGTAAAATAATAGTTGAAAAAGTTTTCTCCATTAATATCTTTCAATGTTAGTTCTAAAGGTAAAAGTAAAGGTAAAGTATATATAAAATATAAATTACACACATTTTTATCAGTGTACGGATAAAAATGTTTAAGATGTTCATACAATAATCGTAGATCATAATTCAAAGCAAAATAGATACCGATTATGGACGATAACCACTGAATTCACCTGTGTCAAATTATTATAGAATGTCGTCCTTTTTGGATAGTGATGGCCCACCACCATCCACTTGCATCTATCTGATGCGCACTCCGCGGATATCACACTTTAATATTTATACTATACACATATAAGTATAATACCCTGCACTATACGTACACATTATACTCTACAGTCGCTATAACAATCGCACATACATTAACACTTATCGTCGGCTATAATAGGGTGTATTACATAAGTACAGCATTAGGTTCCGTATGTGGCAAAACAAAATCAAACCACATGCTTCGTTGTACATAACCTTAAGACAGTCTCATGTTCGCTGTCATTCAAAAACAAGTAAACTCTGTTCTAAAAATGCTGTTGTACTTCCAAATTGCAATATCTTTTTCCAATCAACAATCCTTCAAGAAATACCTGCCGTTTGCTTTAGATATTGCAATCGTGTCACACTTTTGTCACTGTATGACCTTCATTTATCCATGTTTTGTCCGTGGAAAATAGTTTTAAAATTCAAATTTCGACCTTTTAATATTTGTCTTAAATAGTTTCTTCACCATATCACTATTTCGTCTTTCTCAATCAACATACTCTTTCCATGCTGTTTTATAAAACGGAAATTCATGTTACGCTATAATTTGCAAGATATTCTAGGTAAGTTTTCATTCTATGAGATAGCAACCTGATTTACTTTATTGCTGGAAGTTTATTTTTAAAATACCTTCCACGTATTGTTCTACGAATCGAATATTTTGTGTAGTCATCAACCTCCATCTTCTTCCTTTCATGAGTTTGCAGTAGTTTCCGTTTCCCAGATGTATATTCTTTTTTGCCACTATTTACTGCACTATATAAACTACTCACGGACACTACTTTTCTTAATATATTGCGTATTTCTATCACATCAGTTTACTTTTATATTTTAGTCTCGCGTCATCATAATCCCTTCATACACGTTTTTTATCATCCGATATTCCTCACTTGTTAGATTAGGGCGTTTACAATTTTGAGAACACACTCTAAAGCTTGAATTACTCTCCATTCTAAAGAACACAAACATACAATAACTTAAATTAGCGTATTTCTCGTATTTTTTTTTGTGTTGACTGTTGTAAAATATGAGCAGGTTTAAAAATGAATCACTCTATTATTTTTTTTAAACCCGACTATGGTAGTTCTTGCGTTACCGTTGCTATAGTAGAAACAGCAAGGTTTATACTGTCCAGTTATTGAATATTTATATATAAAGCTGTTTACAGGCCTTTTAGGCCCAGAGCTGCGTTATTCTCCTCCACTCCATTCTGTTCTTCGCCTTTCTTCTCCAAACCGTTCTCATTATTTCTCTTTGCATAGCCTTCCTCCGTCTTTTTTCCCTCTAGAATTCTTCTTAAGATCTTCCTTTCCCACCTTAATAGGTTTTCTCCTGACTTCATATTGAGGATCCAGGTTTCACTGCGATATAGTGCTGTCGGCCTCAAAATTCTTTTTCCCACGGTCGGGAGTAGAAATCAGTTTCTGTGACATCAAAATTAAAACAGAAGTAGTCGATTATTCCCAAGGGAGTATAATGCTCCCAAGGGATTTTACATTATGGAGAACGCTTTTCATGAAAAAAAAAGATAACATTGAAATTATTTATTGACATTTAAATTAAATGTTACATTTGTACAATTTTCAAAATTAATATTAGAAGGAATATTACTTTCGCTTACATTTACAATTTTTGTGATTGCGCTAGTAGTGGTACCTACTAAAACCTGATTAGCAATTTTGGTCTTATTTTCAATGGAGTTCTCGACATAACCCTCAGCGACTGTCGTTGATTTCCAACCAGCATGACGCTTTATTGTCGTGATATTCACACCAGCATATGCCAGTAATGTCGCTGAAGATCTTCGTAGGCAGTGACCAGTATAACATGCAGCATCAGGTCATTTTAAATACGAAGCTACTACACTCGGAATTTTTCCCATGGTATTCTTGCCAACTGGCTGCGAACTACATGTTCCTGCTTTGTAGTACAAAAAAGGCGCTTATGCTTGACGTGGGGAGGACGAAGGGACAGTTATTTTCGAAACAATTCAAGCATATTTCCCAAATCGGTAACCAGAAAGGTTCGTGGAATCTTTGTCTTAGTGTTTAGAATTTTTACAATCAAGGAAGAGCCTACATCCTCAATATCATCTACAGTTAAACTGACTAGTTCATCAGTTCGACAAGCTTCTGCAATTCCCAGAATTAATCCAACCTATAAAAAATCAAAATACTTAGTAATTGAAATACCTAACAACAAAAGTAATCTTACCTTAATCATTAAGAATTCTTTGTCATCTGAACTTGATAGAAAACAGTCGATTTCACCCTTTGTCAATATTTTCGATTTTTTCGCTTGATATCCGTCACCGGTTCTTTTAAAAAATGCGATCAGCTTGGGGAATTTGCTTATATCTATGTTGTAGTAAATCATGAAGCATGACTTAACCATAGAATATTGCGCCCATAATGTGGAAGACTTCTTTGCATTTTCACTGAAGTATGCCAACAAAACATTCTCGCTGTATACTTGAACATTTTTCTCGACGCACCACTTTTTGAACCGCTTGTAGGCTATATCGTATAAAAATCTTGACTTCGTAGGCAGCAAATTGCTTATTGCAATATTTGCAGCCTCCAGAATCTCTTCCGACTCACAATTATTCATTGTGCACTAAACAAACTTTAAACTAAACCAAACTAGCACCTTACTTTGACAATTCTTTTTGTTTGTTTATTTTGTAGTTATGACAATAACTCAACGACTACTAAATAAATGCTCAAATCCGAATACAATAATTCTGGTGCTACTTACTTCATAATGACAAAATATGTGTTTTTAAGTTAATGAGACCGTGGAAAAAATAGTATATACCATTCGGGAGAGATGCTATTTTGTCCTCGGTGCATTGTAGCCCTCGGGCTTCAAATTGCACCTCTGCCAAAATAACGCATTTCTCTCCCTCATAGTATAATGTACTATTATACATTCTAAATTTTCCTTCTCTGGACAAATTTTTTGATTTCATCAAGTGGTTTACTGCTGTCGAACTTCTGTTTGCTTTTATTATTCTCCTATTAGTTTCTTGCTCCTCATCATAGTTAGCTGTTATCAGCGCCCCAAAATACATATATTCTTGAACTTCTTCAAATTCTATCTCTCCGTGCTGCGTTCTGAATTTGAAATTGGTATCTTTTTGTTGTTCTATTCTCAAAAGCTTACTTTTCTGTTGATATTGAATATGTATTCTCATTTATTTGTCTTTAAAACACTATTCCCAGAATATGGAACCTATAAATTTCATAGATATGTACTTCTTCTAGTAATACCATTATAAAAAGCCGTTATTTTTTTCTTAAAATTTTCTACTAAAAGAAATAAGAGCCCTCTAAAATATAAATCATTCATGTATTTGATGTATGATTTTTATTGCTACTAGTTTCTATAAATCGTTGTGTCCTGAGAATTACAGTTCTATCTTGAGACATGTGCTGCAGTAATATAGCGCATTTAATTACGTGACACAGAAATGTTAATGATGATATTTGTTCGTTTTGTCAGGGGCGTAACGAAGAGGGTTTTGGGGTGGGTACTAGGTTCGTCCTTTACGGTTATATGGACGTCCTACCATCGGAATATTACTATTATTATGGTGATAGTTATTACTATTATTATGGTGATAGTTAAGTAATAAATTATGTCACGGAAAAAATATGGTAACGCTGTGGTACTTTGGGAATTATTGTCTATAAGATTTATTTAAATTACTGCATTAATAATTAATTTTCCAAAATCGAAAAACTTTAGGATGTATATTTATATGGACGTTATTTTATTTTCCAAAGTATTTGGCGATATTGGTCATTTTAGTATTATTTAATAGTTATATTAATAATACTAAGTTAATATTTTTAAAAGTTCAAAATTAAACATATTTAACGCAACTTTACCCGCATAGGCTAGTTTTAATAAATACTTGTGTTTTCCAAAATGAACAACGTCTTGTCTGTAATTTTAGATAATAATTGTATTAATAAATGAAGAAATTTGTATTCCTGTACTCCTTAAATATATGGTTTTTACAAAAAGCATAAAAATTACATATTTAATGTAATTTTACTTATTAATATTGCATGAATACCTGCAGGACAAAAATATAAAATGTTTTCAAATAAATATAGGTAATTTAACATTAAACTATTTGAAATTACATTATGTAACCATATTGTTATATTCTTTGGTAATGCCACTAAAAGCCAGTGGGTCTTTATTGCACAGAAACGTATTATAAGGAAAATGTTCTCATTAAAGGCTATGGAGTCCTGTAAACCATTTTTTATTCGGCATAAATTGTACATTAGAAATAATATCAACCTGTTGCCTAAAAATCATAGTTACTTAACTAGAAATAGTGAACATTTATGTGTACCTAAACATAGAACAACAAAGTTTGAGAATTCCCCATTGTATAATTGTATTGTACAACCACTGATGTCTTCTTAAAAATAGTACGCATCCTTCACATTTTGAAAGAAATTGTCGATAGAAATTTGGGGAATAAGTAAGTGCACCATAAAATATGTTCTCTTAAAGCAAAAGTTGACGGATCCAAACGTTTTTTTCTCCATCGAAACAAAAAAAATCTGGGTGGCAAATTTTCAATGGCCCGCACTATACAGGGTGTTTCGATAAATAAATCAATTTTGTTGTTAATCGATTTGAAATACAAAAAAGTGTAAAGAAACAAACAGTGAAGGAAATACAGTGGCGCATATGATGACCAATTTTATTTCCCTTATTTTTGGCCGCAGAATATTCTATTTAAGAAACACCTTGTATAAAGTATTCGCTTATATTGCATAATATGCCTTTTCTATCGAAATAACCTCGGTCTCTACTGATCATGGGTAATGGATTTGATTGTAATTCATGTTCATAATCAAATAATGCGATTTGCATATTTAGGAATATCATCTTACAAGCACAACTTAATTCTGCTTTCAAGAACATAATGAAAAGGTGACCAAAATAGGTATATCATGAATGTTTTATTCAAAATGATTTACTGTATAAAAGCTTCAGAGCTTTTGAACTTGCATTACGAAGGAATGATGAATGAATTTTACGTCAGATCTTGACAACTCTGCTGAACTTCTATACATATAGTTTCAATACTCGTTCGTTTAATAAGAAAATTTGTAGCGTCGTATTACCGATTTCCATGGGGTGATTTGTTTATTTTTTAAAAGGTTGAGTGACATTTTTTCCGATTTTTTGCCTTTATTAGGCCTTCCGGATACGTGGTGGCATTATAACGGAATTACCCTGTATACAGTACAAAATCTAGGCAAAGTTCGTTTAATAAGACAAAAATAAGGCCAAGCTAAGCGCATCCTTGGACGCGATAACCATTCAAAAACCCCACTGTACGTTTAATTCCCGAGAGTTATGCAACGTCGAAAGTGATTCGCTTTGCTATAATTTCCAAAGATTGATGGTGGCTTCCAACACATGCGTTGTCGACCAGCTAGTTTAAAAAAATACGGATGTGCCGGGAAACAGTGGACGACTGTGCGTGGCCGTCTGGACATGTGCTCGCACTGTAGGGCCTTGATTTCTACTAATTATGTGTTAATTATGAGCGAAAGGAAGCTTTAATGGTCCATTCATTCTGGGAGAAAAAGAGGCTCATTAAAAATTTCGCGTATAGGCTCCACAGATATTTCTTACTACATCTTTACTTCATCAATCCACTGAAATATTACTTCGTATGCTACTACCAAAATTACTAAACCTTTCTATTTTGACATCAAAGGAAATTATACAGGATGTTAATACCGAAAGGGCTTATACATCTGACCAAAAACAACAAAACAAATTATGAAAAAAGATGTCTAATACGAATAGTTTTTTTACAGATACATTTCAAAATTAAAAATATATTACTACAATACTAACTACAGTAAAATATCAAACTGTTAAGGAAATTGCAAACTAGGTCACTCGACTCGCAGAAGAGGATTAAAGGCTGGTTCGTTTTCTGAATGTAATTCAACGTTTTATCCACGACCACGGCTAAAACCAATTAGGAGAGTGAAAGCCGTGTGAGAGCGGGCTGAAAAATTATCGCGGAAGAGGGAAAAAAATTGCAAAATCGACACAAAAAATGAGTGACAATGCTGAGAATTTCTTAATTCCCGCTGAAATCCAGTAAAAAGCCAAAGAAGCAACAAAGACGTGAAGTACGTCAAGAAATTGGTGGAATTAGATAACTGGCGGAAAAGGGCAAGTTAAGGTAGAAAATACACGATTTTAATATTTCAATTTATACATTGACCGTTTTATTTTGAGCTATTTATAAAACAGAGAATAGAACCTATAGCAGAACTACAAATAGGATCAAGCAGGTTTTAGAAAAGGAAGGTCAACAACAGACCAAATCTTCATGGTGAAGGAAATTCTGACTACATGCTATGAGTATGGGATCAATGGCTTTATTTGTGGACTACAAGAAAGCATATGATTCGATCAAAAGGAATAAACTAAGTAAAATTTTGAAACAATTTGGGATACCAACCAAACTGATTAGGCTATTGAAAATGACCTTAGAAAATAGTAAATCCAAAATACGAATAAAGGGTGATGTTCGGAAGGCTTTACTATTGATACAGGACTGAGACAAGGAGACCCACTCTCAACGCTTCTTTTTAATTTAGTACTAGAAAAGGTCACAAGAGATAGTCAGTTGAACAGAGAAGGACATATATTGTTTAAAAGTCATCAAATTGTAAGTTATTCAGATGACGTGGCTATTATTGCTAGAGATAGTAGGGAATTAGAAGAAGTAACGAGAAAACTTGTGGAGGAAGCACCTAAAGTGGAATTGCAAATAAATCAAGAGAAAAGTAAGCTTTTGAGAATAGGAGAACAAAAAAAGAATACCAATTTTAAATTGAGAACAGAGCATGAAGAGATGGTGTTTGAAGAAGTTCAAGAATATGTGTATTTGGGGGCGCTAATAACAGCTAACTGTGATGAGGAACAAGAAATAAATAGGAGAATAATAATAAAAGCAAACAGAAGTTCGGCAGCAGTCAACCACTTATTGAAATCAAAAAATTTGTCCAGAGGAGTAAAATTTAGAATGTATAAAACAATTTTGAGACCGACAGCGCTGTATGGTAGTGAAACCTGGGTTCTCAATAAGAAGTCAAGAGAAAACCTTTTAAGGTGGGAAAGGAAAATCTTAAGGAGAATTCTAGGGGGTAAAAAGACGGAGGAAGGTTATGTAAGGAGAAACAATGAGGAAATATATGCAATGTACCAGGCACCAACAATAGATGAATTTGTAAAAGCCAGAAGAGTGCAGTGGCTAGGGCATCCAGAATGTATGAAGATGAAAGGAGAGCTAAGAAAACAGTAGAGAGTAAACCTAACTACAAGAAAAAAAGAGGTAGACCGAGGAAGCGATGGAGAGAGGCAGTGGCACTAGATCTAAGGGAAAAAAATGTAACGGATTGGAAAAGAAAGGCGAAGGACAGAACGGAATGGAGGAGAATGACACAGCTCTGGGCCTAAACAGCTTTATATATATTTATAGGTTGTAACGATCATGGAAGTCGCAGGTGCTTGTCTATGCAATGAATTAACCTTTTTCGATGTCACCCATGTCCCAGACAAAGGCAGTTACCTACACGTACTCATTTCGGATACAAAAACAAATATTTTAAGGAGTTTCGCAGCTTTTTCAGTCAATACTGTAAAAATGTGTCGAAAATACAGCGGCCTAAAATGCTACTGGGAGATTAATTGCAATATGTGGCTGTAAAATGTACTACCTACACAACATGCAGGCATCAACACAATTTCGAAAACTTTTTCAGAAGTGGCTGCATTTCTTAGGCTTTTTGATCCTCAAAGTTTTACCGGACATGGAATGAGGCGTTCTTCCGCAACATTACTGGCCAATGCTAGAAGGGTGATATTACCACTGTGAAGCGTCATAGTATTTGGAAATCGATTACGATAGCGGACAGTTGTATTGGAGATTCACTGGCCAGCAAGCAATTGCTGAAAAAAATCCAGGTCCTACCTGGTGAAGTTGTGGGCCCCTCCAGTCCTTCAGAAACTCCTTATCGAGTGAATTTAAATAATAAGATTGTCCTTGAGAAAAATTTTAATATTATTAAGAATAACTAAACCAAATGCTATGATATCGAAGCGTGGTATTATGAACAGACGTATTAAACCTTCTCAATATAGACATGAACCGCTATCATCAGGTGCAGTTTTATGTAAATACAAGAAACTAGTCATGTGTTAACATCTATTTGAACATATCGAATATCGAAACACTGGACCCAACAACGCGACACAACCAAAATGGCATGTGTTGGAACTGCTATTAGAAAACTATTAACACGGAAAATTTACATGCCTCGAATTATCCACTAAAAAATATCATTTAATTTTTTTACAATCTATCATTAACATCTTGTATGTAGAACACAGATCATTTTGCGGAAAAATACGATAATGTTCTCTTGAAATCTTCGTTCCACAGCTGCAAAATTAAGCGCCGGTATAAACCACCTTTCAGAAAGATCATTAGTTGCGAAACACGAAAAATGATCGAAATGACGAAACAAAACCTGGAAACGCCATCAATTTATAAAACAGCAGACGGTATGAAAGAGCCTGCTTGACTTTTAAAAATCGCCGAAAATAACAAATGATGGTCATCAGAAAACCATAACATCTAGGTTTACATAGAATCCGAGGCCGACTTGGATCTTCGCAGCGTGACGCTTGTAGTTCATGCAGAACCCGCTGTGCCTTGCTGTCCGCACTTTGTTTTAGAGGCCATCTCATAGCCTCCTCCCTGGACTGTCCGCTGGGGCTTGCCAATTAAATTTTAATAAAAATGTTTATCTGTGACTTTGGTACTTTCATGCGCGGCAACAGTAAACGTATCTTTCTACGCACGCCAACTAGAATCAGGAAAATTTAAGGGCGCCGTATTCTGGAAACAGTGTTTTCTACAAATAAAAGTAATTTTAGACAACTATGAACTAAATAATATACAGTGCTTACGAAAAGTAACGAATAAATTCATTATTTTTGAAATTGAAAAGTTTTCGAAAAAATCCCCTGGCACGTGGATTTTGTTTTTAAAAAAGGCACTTTTTGATATACGACCCACATTTGTGGCGTTGTTCGAGATATGACGTCATCGACAATTTTTTTAAATAGCAACCTCCAATTTTGACCATGCCATTTGAAAGAGCGTGTCATTCTACATACATACATCATGAAAAATTATGGTAATACATAATAAAAATTTCAAGAAAATAATGTTTGAAGATTTTGAAATTTAATTTTCACAATACTTAAAATGATAATGGTTATGTATAAAATCGACTAAATTAAAGGTTCAAATTTTTGGCTGCCTGACAGTAGCCAAGACGATTAATAAATTCTTTTTGGACATTATCAATAACTTCAGGAGGTATACGATGTATTTCGTGACGAATTCTTGCTTTTAAATCTTCTAAATTAACTGGTCTAGTAACGTATACTTTACTTTTTAAGTATCCCCACAAGAAATAATCTAGGAGTGTCAAATCAGGCGATATGGCTGGCCACTCAATCGGCCCCCATCTCCCTATCCAACGATTCGGGAACAGCTCATCTAAATAAGCACGGCAGTATTGTGAAAATTAAATTTTAAAATTTCCAAACATTATTTTCTTGAAATTTTTGTAACACCATAACTTTTCATGCTGTATGTATGTAGAATGACACGCTCTTTCAAATGGCACGGTCAAAATTGGGGGTTGCTATTTAAAAAAATTGTCGATGGCGTCATATCTCGAACAAGGATGGCGTCACAAATATGGGTCGTGCGTCAAAAAGTGTCTTTTTTAAAACAAAATCGACGCGCTAGAAGTTTTTTTCGAAAACTCCTCAATTTTAAAAATAATGAATTTATTCGTTACTTTTCGAAAGCACTGTACAGCTTAGCAAATAAGAGGAATAGTATCTCATGCCACCTGCCAATATTCAAAGGTACCGAAGTAAAACGAATTTATAACGACAGAAAGCGGTCTAAGCAACAAATTTTTAGGTACAGAAATCTTTCAAAATACGTATTTTTTTAAATTCAACTGTTAGAATTTCAAAATAATGTCATACAAATGCATTTTAAAAGTTATTATATTATTTAAGGAGAATTTAAATAATAAAAGTGGATAAACATCAGTAATTTTATTTTTACATTAGTTTTGCTCTACGTGTTTTATTTTTCGAGATTAATATACCTAAAAAACAAATTTTATCATTTTTCAGCGGGAAATACAACCTTAACTGACTTGTAGCCTAACAAAATACGTATACCCTACCATTTCTTCTTATCTAAGTTATGGCCAAATAATACAGGGTGGTACGTAAGTAATAATCTATAGAAATCTAGATTTTTTACTTACAAAATTACGATGAAAGTAATGCCTAATAGCGAAATTTCTTGGACTCTCCAACGCCAATGAATACATTGGCCATTACTTCCGGCGCAGCTCTTCAATAATCATGAATGAAGGGTCATGTCCCTTCATTCTGGAAGAGACATGAAGGTTGGCGATCAAGTTCAGTTGCTGAGGGTTATTTCGAAAATTCCATTGAACAGAAAAACGAAATGGCAAAAAGCATCATAGGTCAGAAACATACACGAAATAAGAAGTTAGTTCACGCAGAAGCAGGAGCTAGCAGTATTGCCACTACTAGCAATTTATTCATTCCGACTAGTGTACTTGCATTGCTGTTAGTGTCATTCAAAATTCTAATCAATATCAAAATTTGTTAATTTCGCAACGCTTTCACAAAATAACTATTTATGTAAAAAGTTTCGACAAAGTGCGATTAAACACAAGACGCAATTTTATTGCATTTGCTAACGTGATTTTTTCTATTTTTGCCATTTACTCAAAATTTTGAGGATATTTGAGCTTAACGAACATCAAATTCGGATTCAGAGCGTCAAAATACATAAAGATATGTGGGTTGGGTCTAAAAGCATGGACCACTTTTTTATTTTGTGCTCCGGTGTAATTAAAAAAAAAATCTAAACAAATTTATCACCTCCCGGTACGTATATTATACGTTCAAAGTTATTAATATTACATTATTCAGAAAAATAGTATATTACGTATATTATATTGGTAAGTGGGGTATAACATAATCGAGGAAAAGTTCCGAAATTCTGTTAGCCACTTAGCAACCGTATAGTGTATAACGTTTTTCGCACAATCGAATTTATCAAATAAAATAAAACAAATTATTTTGATTGCTGAAATAGCGTGGCCTATCTAGCGTGTTTTATTTTGTTGGAAACAATTTAAAGTTTGAATAATTTTGTGCTTTGTTGTCAAAACTGTGCTTATAAGACGATTCAGAGGTAGATTCGGACATTGAAGAATCGTATCAAATAGGTTGTGGGTCATTAATTCCCACAAAATCAAAGGTGAGGTATGAAAAATTCTATGATGTCTTCAGGAAATGGTTGAATGAGAAGAAAGCGGAGATATCTGAAAAAACTTTGCTGGCTTATTTTGTTCAGAGAAATTTAAGATTGAAGTCTTCGGGAAGCTTATGGGCAGAATAGTCTATGCTTTAAAGTACGATCAACTTAAATAATGGTGTCGATATATCGCAATTTAAGAAGTTGGTAGCATTTCTAAAGAAGAAAAATATTGGACATCATGCGAAAAAATCAAAGGTATTTACCAGACAAGAGATGAACAAATTCCTGCTGAAAGCCCCCGATGAAGCATATATTATGATGAAAGCAGTGATGATAATGGGAGTCGCTGCTCTTAGGCGTGATGAACTTATGAAGATGACATTACGGATGAAGATTCAGTTGTCATTGTTAAAGTGCCTGATACCAAAACACATATTAGTCGAATTTTCACAATCACTGACAAGGCCAATGAAAAAGTCCGTTTTTTGACGATTTTACGAAAATATACAGGCTTAAGACCTAAGGAGACTAACTCTCGTCGATTTTTCTACTCAGTTCGTCAGGGAAAACGTGTAAATCAACTTGTGGGTATAAATACATTGGGACAAATACCAAAAAAAAATTGCCGAATATTTAAAACTGCAAGATCCAAAATCCTATACTGGACAGGCTTTTAGAAAGACGTCGGCGACTTTGTTAGCAAATACTGGAGTTGTTGTTATGTCACTCAAACGTCATGGGGGCTGGAGGTTTTAGTGATAACATTAATGTATTATTTGACTAACAAAAAATGTAATTTTAGGTCTTCTGGTGTCGCTGAAGGAAATGTTGCAGAGTCTTTAACATAGAAAATAGAGTTTGCTGATAAGATTTTACATACCAACAGCAGCAGTGACAATGAATTTGACTCCATTCCACTGTTTGAAGACAGAACTACTGAAGTTTATTCTAATCCTAACATATCTAACTCAATAAGTAATTCAATTACTGTAAAAGCAATAGATAAAAACGAGGAAAATACTATTATGTTTAAGAATTGTACAAATTGTGTCTTACAATAAATGAGCCCAGCATTTGTTGGTGAAAAGAATTACTGATTTGTACTTACTGCGTTAATGCTGTTATGAACTCAAACAACACTATTATTTTTTTGATTTCTATGGAAACAAGCCACAGTGTTGTATATTCAACTTACAGAATGTGTCAACAATGACAGTAAGTGCATATTTCAGAACGATTGTGCGAAAAAGTTATTAAAATATCTCTCCCCGACACCAATTCTCATTTCGTGGCGATCCTACCGTTGTAGACCGGCACCAGTTTCTAAATCGAGTACTATAATAGTGGGTTGTCAGGGGCCAGGTTGGCATGGCAGTGATTATGGTAGCAGTCTCGACGTTGGCACGTGTTCATGCCAACTTACTCGATCTGGAATTACTGGAAACGGAAGGCAGCTCCAATTTTACATGAGTCGCCCCGTTCGAGATTGCGTGCTCTAATATTATAGTTATTATTTCATTCTCTTATAAAAATTACAAAGCGGGGACGGTGTTTTCCAACGGCTCTAATAGCGTCTAGTTAACCGTAATTTTATCTTGATGGATAGTCCGCGATGAAGTGATATTTGCATTTAGATTGCAGACGTTTCAGTCGGTTTAGTCTTTGAATTCGACAAGTTTTGTTCCTATTTCCTAATAGGATAACATACCCGTATAATAAACTTTGATTTCTTTCATTTTTCGTCAGAAAATTTAGCTAGATCAATATTTATTTCAGATAATTATTGCATCTATACTTATCTACAGAATTTTTCCTTAGCATATCCACATTTGGTACATTCATTCAAATTTCATGGATATATTGATAGGAATTGTAAGAACACTGATTTATATTAGATTATATTAATAGTTATTACATTCTCCCTCCTACGAAAATATATTTTTTTTATTTTAAAGAGGCAAGCGAAAGTAAAACATGCTAGGTTATCGGTTGCTAAGTATGAAAAACTTTCGTGAACTGGGCGAAACGTCAAATTATTATTTAGAGTGGAAATTAAATTAAATTACAATTGTTTTATGTTCCTGAAACATTTAACGGCAAATGATGATTGAAATCCTGTTCTAAAACAACGTCCCTGGAAATGTTTTTTGTCGAATCTCGCATTTCCCGATTTTTCGGGCATGATTTTATTAGCAACTTCTATTTTATGAATCACTGCTATACACTCCTTTCCTCAAGGGTGGAATTGAACCAAGTTTGTATGTACTTCGAGGTAAGCAGTTCCGTTCTCGTATCCAAGCACTACAGATCTATCGCGGTAAATAAATTGTAATTGTTGAGAATAAAAGTCATAAATCCGGTTGTTAAGGTTACTCCCTGTATTTGAACGTGTCGCGTACCAATTGAAGATTCATAAAGTGTCTTGTTTAATATCTATTGTAACACTTGTTTTCTTCATTTTTGTTAACACTGTATTTATCTTTGTTTTATTGTTATTAAAAATCTTTATGTGAAAATGTGGCGTTTTCTTTTTAAAAAGTTTAAAATGTGTCTTAAAGGAGTGGCTTTGCTCCCTTCCAATCGAGTTAAGGTCGTTACGGTACTGCTCGTAACAACAATTAAATAACAGAAGGCTCGAACACCATCCCTATTGAATATTCCAGTAGGAGGAAACCAAGAGCAAAAATGACAACACTGAATCCTCGTGTACGGACCTACGTTGCATCTAGAAGAGGATTCCTGCTCGAATACGCGTCTCGAATTCCAAATCGCCACATTTGCGCACTTTTCCAGCAGTAAACCGCATTTATTGCGGCCCGAGGGCGCGTCGGAGCGAAAGGTCGAGTTGCTGACCACCGAGTTGGCGGTTTGTGAGACAGAGAATCGCGGCCACGCCGCAGGAATGCGTCTAACGGCGTCCCATCGGCTGGCCGGCTCTGATTGATGTCCTTACGTCCACCGGCCGAATCGTGCGAACACAGTTGGCAGCCCGACAAACAAAAGGTTTAGATTAGATGATTGTTCGCGTGGTCATTTAAGTGATAGAACGTACAGGTCGCGCTCCTGCTGCAAGCGCTTCCAGAAGTATTCTTGTACAGAGTTTTAAATTCCTGCTAGACGTAAACCTGGCTGCTAGAAGTACCCAAACTTTTTTCTGCAAGTTATCCACAGTCATTTGACTGATTGTTTGCTATTTAACTAAATTCAAGGCCGTTTACTAAAGTGGCACTTTTACCGCATTGAAATGTCACTTTACTATACGGGGTGATTGAAGGGTAACCGCCAATATTCGAAATAAGTATTCAAGGGGCAAAAGTGAACAAAAAAGTCCAATAAACATATGGTCGAATATCAACGGTTACTGAGATAGCAATGAAGATATTTTTACTCGAGTTAATTATTGTAATGCATCAGTAAAGAAAAGTGCTTATTATGTAGGTATTATAAATGGTAACATTGATTAAAGATCTAATAAACCGAAATTAATGAATTAAATTTTCAAATATATCACCGCCCGCCTCGATGCATGTATCAGCTCGGTTGTAGATTGCACGGGTAACTCGTGAGTGCTGCACAACTGACAATTCGATCGAATAGCGCCTCTCTTTTGTTGCATATACTAATGAGTTAAACCATCTCCAAAGGCAGTACTCAAGGGGATTCAAATCTGGTGACCTTGGTGGTCAATTTTGGAAACCACCTCGGTCGATCTGGCGTTGTGGAATACGATTGTTAAAATGATTGATCACAACACGACTAAAATGGGCAAGGACACCATCAATATCGTCATGCTGAAATTATATGTTTGCCTAATATCCAATGGAGCATCGTCCAGTGTATCTGTCAAATTATTTTCTAAAAATTCTACATATCTAGCTCCAGTAAGACGACCATCTAGCGCAACTGGACTAAGTAACTAATTATTATTAATCATACCACATCACACGTTAATACCAGCATTGTTATTTACTCCATCAAGAGTGAATTGAGTGCCATTGCTAACAAAATGTATTTGCAAAGTGTATGTTTTGCATTTATCCGATTGCAAAAATGCAACCGCAAATCATTACCACCATCCTGAAGATTCTGGACGCGCAGAATATGGAAAGGTTTTAAACCATTTTTGTGAATGACTTTCCATGCCGTAGTGTGATTAATTTGGAGATGGGTTGCAATACGCCTTGTACTTACAGCCTGGGTTACGTCCTACCATATTTAGAATTTCTTCTTCCACTGCTAGACTAGGCTCAGCTTGCCTCTCAAATGTAGTTCTGACGCTGAGAAGCATTCTAGTTTCACGTGCATTGTTGAAGACTGTGTTTGGAATACTTCCATCTGGCACTCTTCTCTTCGGGAAGCGACGTCGATATCCAGCAATTGCACGATTAGCGCTACCTTGGCAATACCCATAAATAATAATAATACCAGCACATTTTCGATGACTAAATGTCATTACGAAATTATGTGTGTACAATACCGATTAAAGGAACGCATATGTTAAAATAAATGCGACAGTTATAAAATAAGCGTTTAAATCACAAACGTCATAATAAATGTGACAATTAGTAATCACTAATGTGAGTTTGGTTTAGAATGCATGAATTGCTAAAAATAAAGTATCAAATAATAACAGCTATTTCCATTGCTATCTCAGTAACTGTTGATATTCGTCCATATGTTTATTAGACTTTTTTGTTCACTTTCTTTTGCTAAACACAAGGATATCGGTTTAATTTACGGTGAAGCGAAAAGGCTTTAGCAGAATGATTTCCCGATAACCATGTGCCAAATGCAACTGCTTTTACCACAGTGTGCAGTGAGAATTTGCAACTAAGTCATGAAAGACAGGTCCAGGGTATCCGGAGTATCGCAGCAATTATATCATGGTATATTATACCATGTACAGCGTGTCCAAACATCAATACCAAGGGATTGGACAAGAGGGACCGGTACCATGGCCGCCACGATAACCTTAATTTAAATCCTTTGGATTTTTTGTGGGGATATTTAAAAAATGAAGTGTATCACATCAAAGTGGACACTATTGATGATTTTGCAAATATATCATAGCTGCTGCCAAAAAATTACGAATTTAAAACGGACAAAAAGCAGAAACATTTGTGTTAGTTTGTACAAACTGTGTAAAACCGGCCCAAAATTGTGTTGTTTTGATATCAAGTGTCAAATTATTTTATTAATTAAAACCACAAATTAATTCTATTTAATAATGAATAGCAATAGCGGCTAAAGCAGTTAAACGCTGCATAAAATAGGTGTTATAATGTTATTCATTTTTTTCCTTTTCCCAGTTTCCAGTGCCGCGCGGAAGTGTATTTTTAAATCATTTTCGAACTGCCCTTTTCGATTATTTTTTTACAAAATTATATTTGTAAGAGTCCTCTGTTCATTGTTTGTTTCAGAATGCATTTAAAAACCCAAGACTCAAGACTACTGTACTGCAAATATAATGTGAATCTACTTCGTCGTCGATTTTTCGACTATATGCAATTTATTGGCAGCAGAAAAAGTATGACGAGCAAGTTGAAAGCACATCAATAGACCAATTCTGAACATATTACATCTTCTAAAGCAAAAACCGGACGCGTGTGGAACCGACTAGATGTACCTCGATTAGAAAATTAGATTCCCACGGCTTCTTTATTCACCTCCCGAGATACAGTTTCTATACAGACGTATTGTGCAATGCAGGCAAGATCCGATGCTCCTTATTGGAGAACAACGTGTCGACAAGCCAACAGTGGGTTTTAAAGCAAACTGATGTGGTATTCGATGCACAAAGGTTCACTGGTCAATTTGAGGAAGCCTAGGAATCAATTTAAAACATAATGAAGCGAGATGGCGTAAAAACTCGACACGTATAGATCGGTGGTATGTGGCATGCAGGGTCGAACTCATTATTTTTGCTAAAACTATTTGATTTTCCAAGTTATCTTCAAAAATTACTTCTATAATATCTCAAAGTGCGATCATCACATCAGCATCACGAATTTTATTTCGAACATTTTTAAATTAAAATTATTATTTATACTCCACGCTATATCTGAACTAATTTACATATTTTACCGACGAGTATATGCAATAATATTTATCGAACTCGACGAACGGCTATCGGTTACATTTAAATTTCTGTTAATAACGAAAATAAGTTCAATACACGCTCTCTTTTATGTCGAAACAACGTTCACGCTGCGAGCATAAATCCGTCATTACTGGTATAAACCCGCTAGCATTGCTATAAGTGATATGTGGCTGAATGATGCTTCCTTTTTGAATAAATACGCTTGAAATTCGTTACATGTACGTATGTGTTAGAAACTCTGTTTATAACAACTAAAGAAAATTGTGCAATTGCACAATACCGAAAGGGATGGCAGGAAGATGACTTAAAAGGAATAATAAATACATGAGGGCCTTCCGCGTTCCGTTCTAGAAACATTAATCATCGCTAAACGATATTTACAAGCTAAAAAATATAACTTGGCATATAGGAAACACACTTCAAGTATCGTATTCACTAAATTAAAATATAAACAATTATATTTAATTATTTATATCTACCAAAGCTGGTGTTACTAAATTCTTTATGATATATAACTTACATAATTCATAGGCCAATGCATATAATAGATATCTAACACACTAATGCATAAAATACGTATTTCACACACTAATGTGTAGACAACAAATGCCCAACACTAGAAGATTTTGCACACCAATGCGAAAGGCGCCTATTTCACACATCTCTACGTAAAGTACATATCCCATGCACTAATACGCAAATTACACACTTCATATACTAATCATTATATTAAGAAAGATTCTATTATTTTTTTGTACTAGTGTGTAAAATAGACATTGTTATACAGGAATACACAAAGTTCAGTGATCTTAAAGTACATATTTCGAAATATGTAAGTTATACATATTTCTTAAGCCAATGCGTATATTAGATATCTAACACACTAATGCATAAAATACAATATTTCCGAACACGCGAACAATTTTCTCATACTAATAAGTATTTGCACACTAATGCGCAGACAACGAATGCCCTACATTAGATACAGATTTTGCACCCTAATGCGAAAGGTACATGTTTCACATATCTCTGCGTAAAGTACATATATCATGCACTAATATGCAAATTACACATTTCATATACTAATCAAAGCTCAAATATCACACACTAGAAAGTATATTACAAATATTACACACTAATGCGTGCAGTACATTTATGTCACACATACACATGTAAAGTACACATCTCATGCATTAATACGCAAATTGTCTACTTCATATACTAATCCGTAGAGCTCAAATATCACAAACTAAGAAGTACATTACATATTTTACACATTAATGGATGCAGTACATGTCCCTAACACTAACACGTCAAGTACAAATGTCACGCATACTCGTATACTAGGTATCTAACACATGAATGCATAAAATACATATTTCACACACTAATACGTACAATTTTCTCACACCAATATGTAAATTACACATTTTACACACTAATGCGCTGATAATAAATGCTCTATACTAGATACAGATTTTGCACACCAATGCGAAAGGCACTCATTCACACATATCTGTATAAAGTACATATCTCATGCACTAATACCCAAAGCTCAAATATCACACACTAGAAAGTACATATTTTACACACTAATGCATACAGTTACATATACATCACACTAAAACGTTTAGTACAAATGTCACACATACACACGTAAAGTACACACCTCATGCACTAATACGCATATTACCTACTTCATATACTAATCCGTAAAGCTCAAATATTAGACACTACATACATACATTACATATTTTACACACTAATGCATATAGTACATATCCTTCACACTAACACGTCAAGTACAAATGTCACACATACACACCAATACGTAAATTACATATGTCACGTACCAAAATATAGACAAATACTACACGTTAATGTATATACACTTTAAATGTGGCCAAATAAAACTAAATCTGATGCCATGTACACTAGTACATAAAAGAAAGCGACTTATTCTAAAAAATGAAGTAAATATCTAGTAATTACCTAATATAACATATCTAAAGTGCTGTTATGACAAATCGCGTGATGGTGCACACGCGTACGCCTGGACCAAATCTAATTTGGTAATTACATTCCGTCGGAATGGGATCGTAATGAAGTTTCGATGAGGCCATCATCCACCCCACTGGATACGAACAGATAGAGTGGAAGATGTTGTTTGCGTTCCTGTGATGGTAGAATTCGAATCGGATACACTCTACACAGTTGGAATACCATTATGAAATACCCAAAATATATGGTAATTAGCAAGCAGTCATGTCAAATGTCACAAAAGAGTCTATGACATTGTGACTTCTTAAGGCATCTTAAGATGAAACAAAATACACTGAATATACTGGAAAAAAAATGGTTAATGTAAATTTACTATGATTTTCATTGGCCTCTTTATGCACGTAACTATCATGGTAATTTCACTTATGATTTGTAAAGTTACTAATGCTATGTACAATATCCTTATGTACCTTATAAAACAGAATATACATGTAAAAATTATATTTATTTTTACCATAGAAATTACATATACTTATATATAATAAGTAAATTTACTAATTCTTTGTAAAATTAGAATGTAATTATTAATTTTATGCATGTAAAAATTATACTTTTTATCATGGAAATGAAGTGCCTATATATACTGTGTAAATTAACTACTTAAATTACAACGTAAAACTGTTACACGGTTTAGGGATTATTTCGATTAATATTGTAAATTTTCTTAATATTTGTAAAATTACATGAGATAAATTTCATAAAACGATAGAAAAAATATAATCTGTGAATACAGATTCCAAGATGTCCGAAATATAATATTTTTATTTTGTTGTACGATAAATTGTAAAATTGTTTTGTCGCTTTTGGTCAGATTTAGTATAAGCCATTTCAGCAAAGGCATCCTGCATAATAATAATTATATTGGATAGATATTTGCATGAGAATATCATTTACAAAATGCATACTACAAAAATATAATTCATTGTAATAATTTTATTATTAATCTTTTCGAATATTCATGTTACATATATATAGATAGGTATGTCTGTTCCTGCTGCCAAAACTGGAGTACTGAAATCATTTCGTGATTGAGTTCTTTTGAAAATCACATTTGCAAATTCTGGAGATGGCAGCAAATATATTTCTAAATCGGTTTCTTGAAAGTTAGATTAAAATATAAATACAGAACAGTCAGACGAATACGGGAAACAACAACGTCTCAATGTTTATAGAAATATATAAGCAGATGTATATACTTAGCAAACTAAATTTAAATTTTAAACCATATAAAAGAGGTTTGTACCTAAGGTTGCTAGACTTTCAAATTTGACCGGGAATGTAAAACTGTTCGGTTAACTATGTTTAAATTGAAACTATGAATTTCTGTAAGGAATATTATTAGTATAAAGTAACTCGTAAATCTTAACTCGATGTTTTTATCAAACTGACGATAACATCGACATCTCGTTCATAAAATATTTGTACTAAGTCATAGTTAACCATGTATATAATTAATTATTAGCACATTAAAAAATATACGTTTCTGTGTGACTCTCATCAGTTTCCCACAGAACCGAACCACTGCCTGACGAATTGCTTACGTCAAATTACTTATCATTTATTGTCGTTTTATTGCAGCACTCTTTAAAGACTTACTTCTTCGCTTTTTCGACACTAACCAGAAGAAACGTAACGTCTGGACGCACTCCACATTTCCATATAATACGAAATTTATTGTCGGATGTCACATGGTACACGCAGCAGCACAATACGTGCAAAGATCGTGGAAGAAAAAGGGCATTGAAGGAATTATTGCGCTGTTTGAGGTTTTAGGTTTATTGGTAATAAAATAAAGCGTTCGAGGGTGTTCTTTGTGGAAATAACCTATAAATATTGGTGTACATTCGTTCGGGAGGCCGCTCGGTAGGTTTTATGAAATACAATTTTTAATTTCATACGGAAAGTGTTTTCAACAATTCTGCCATAGCAGTCATTAGAAAATGTACACGGTGTCCTAATTTCTTTGTAATTTCACGTTATCTCGAAAATTACAAGAGATAGAAAGACACCTTATTTTCGATAACACAATGATTTTCATAGACCTCTCCGTTTTTGAGGGTTAACTATGACTAAGTACAAATATTTGAAGAGGGGATAGAGAAAAATAAAAATTAACGGAATCGCCCTTCAAAAATATTTCTAACTTATTTATAAAGCGAAAAAATTTTTTTTTCGATATTAAATCCTTATTTAACTCCGCCTATGCGACTCGTCGCACGTTTACAAAGTTAGAGTAGGCAACCAACAATCAACGGTGAAATTTTCTGTTTTATAGTTATTAAATAAAATAATATGTGTCGGGTACAGATATTTTCCCACGATATAGTTCGCCGATTTATTCTTCTAAGTTATGGGACAAGACTGCCGCGGGTGTAATAAAAGTTTTCTATTATCTATTAGTACCTAGCCATTACTTTCGTTCGATTTTCTTATAATAAAAATAGGCATTTTATCTAACGGTATCTTCGGGAAATGTGTTTTATTGGTAGTGAGTGAAAGTGTAGTTTTGCCAGTTTGTTGAAAAACGAATGCAACATACTGGAGCTAACTGGATTAACTGTTACCTATCTATCAGGTACTATTACTAATGAGAATGTTAATTTTTGTCGTTTCTGCATTTATAAACGCTGCAAAATGGCGACCGCAGTTGACATTTGTTGACCGATGAAAGCTTTATGCCGATGCTTATCATAGGCGCCGACTATCGAGCTAAAATTAATAATTTTTTAGGCCTCCCTGAGCACGTGGTTAAAATTTTTGTACTTAGTTATAGTTAAGACAATGTTCAATACGTTCATGAGCACAATAAGATAAATAAGGACGCATCTGAGGCATGTCTCATACCAATAACATATAGGTAAAAAGGAGATGGAGACCATGGAATCCTTGGTCGTCAATTGCGGAAAAGAGACATGCCTCGTCTCTGTGAGAGTCCGACAGAGACAGTCTAATATAGTTTATCATATTTATCAAAATAATAAAAAGTTATTTAAAAATTCGTTTTTCAGGAAAATATACATTGACAATAGTTTAACACAAATTTGTTCATAATTCATTTTTTCACACATTACCATACATTTTACGAAAACTAGTACCGCAACTTCAATTAAGTGATTATTACGTAGAAATAACTACATCCACCAACACATATAAAAAATAACTCCAATTTAAGCATAATTGTAGGTATGTAATCATCCACTGAAAATCACTTCTTAATTGATGTAATTTTGGTGGGGCGATTTGGTGTTTGGAACGTGGTGAAAACTAAGCAGAAGCACCTTAAAGTTGCCCAAACTTTAAAGTGGATATTAATGGTAACGGCAACCAAGCCATATCCCTTACTTGTTACTTAGAAATGAACTGTTTGTAATCGTTTTCAGGACGTATTGGGAACCTTTAACAAGCTTTTAATGTGGCGGCATGTAATTATTGTTGCTCTACCTTCAAAATCTACCATGGAGTAACCTTTACTCAATAGTGACCTGCTTCCTACATGACTTTCTAACGCTAGAGAAAATACATTAGTTTATTACTAGCTTTATCCTGTGTCTTTGTGTAAGGTAGATGGCAACAAAAACCTCGTAAAAAGAAGACTTTTCGGTGTTCGACTGCGTTTTATAGAAAACTATAACAACAAGTAGAAAGTGCTACAACTCTTAAACATTATTGTTTTTTTGAGTAGAAGAGCATCTTTAAAATTTCCTAGTTCAGAGAATCTTAAAATGCACTCATTATATTTACCGCGTGACAACGGAAAGTGGGAACACGCTATAACTTTTTTATGAGTGCTGATAAAAATTTGAAATTGGGTGGGTTTATACTAGATGGTGCCATGAATTCGTTATGGTCATTTCGGATTTCATGGTATTTCCAGTTTGACCGTAAATTTATATTTTTAAATGGAATGCCCTGTATTTTTTGACATTTTTGGAATCAGCATATCAATTTACATATGGTAGGACCAATTTTCTGACAATTTTTCTGGATGTAATTATTTTTTTTAATTTTTAAAAATAAACCTAGAGGGTTGCGGCTGGCAGAAATTATTTTCTTTTTTGACGGATTTTAAAATTTGTTGTACCACAAAATTCAGAAAAAAATCCTTTATTAAAAAATCAATAGGGCCCACCCTCTTTACATTTGAAAAAAATGAGACACGTTTATAGTTTACAGTATGTATTAGGTCGCCATTTTATAATAGAAATTCTAAAATATTATCACTAATGAGTACTGCATAGTCTATACATAATTATTGATTTCGGGTAAAAATTTTTTATAAAAAATATGTTTGAGACATACATACATAATTTTTTGGTTCACAATATTACAGAATTATTTGAACTGTTTTTTAGTATCGAATTTTTCAGCGACGCTTGTTGACAGTAAACTTTTAATCGTTTTAATTTTATACCATGAGATTATTCTAATTCTGTATTACATATTTATATGTTACACTATTATAATAACTATTATTTTCCTAAATATTACAGGAGATGCAAAGGTAGAGGCAGAAATAGTATGTAGGAAAGAGACCGAGCTACATACGAATATTTAGCCAACAAAGACGGCCACGTTCCATTCACTAAAAATGCTACTTGGACATTCCATATATTACAGGCAAAGACATACATTTCAGATAATAGTAATTGGGCGTCTGTTGAATGTTTCTCGTTATCAGTATCGCATCATCGATTTTAAGAGATTTATATACAGGATGTTTAAATTTTACAACCCCTACGAAAGAAATACTTGAGCGAAGTCAACTTTCGGCGAATGAAATTTATTTATTGTTAATATTTTCCAAAGGCCATCGCCCGAGCACCTTCGGGCGATTTCGCAAAAAACTGCTCTGGGAAAAACGCGCACACTTTCCGCCCCTACACGATGACGGCGCAGAATGTGCGTGCCTTGGCAGTCCGCATTCCATCGCCGGATTCCAATATGTTTTTAATATCCAAACACCAAAAGTAAAAAAGAGCGACGAAATTCGGTCCCATTCGAGAAGATCGACAGCTAATTTAAGCGTTATTTTTTTCAACGCGCCGTGAAATTAAGGACGCACAATTTTTGACCGTCACGTCATCGACGACGGTGCCGGGCAATCAGCCGATCGATTGTTGTCGAGATTAGTCGATAGGCGAAGGCAGAGGTTGGGTTGTTCTATCCGAAGTTGGGTATGAATGTATAAAAGTCAGTAAGTGCCTTTACCTTAATTTTTTAAATAATGTATGGTTCAAAACAGTAACATTTTTTAAACATTTTCAAATGGTAGGCATCTGTCATGGCGGCAGCTTAATTGCAATCATATTCTGTAATCGAAATAGTCTGCAGACCCACCAGCATTGGCTAGTAATGTTTCCAAAGAACACCTCATATAGTCGAGGCAATAAACTAGTAAAAAATCCAAAAGTTCTAAAACTAGTTGCGGTGGACGGATCGGAATGCGGTTTTTTGCATTCTCTTTCAAAAATTATTTGTAAAAAAATGTGGCGACATGGAATTTCTGACAAATCGGAAATTGCATTGCTGCAGCCAAAAATGCAATATTTGAGAGGCCTCTTGGAAGATGTCAAAACTTGGTAAATAAGTGTCACAACTGGCCCAGATCGGGTACCCGGGGGTTTTCGAGGTCGCTGATCATGAATATGATGTTCAAATTGACCCCCCCGAATACCTGGAGCTCAGGAGCGCCGATAAACGTCATCTCCGTGGGACTCTCCCACAAATCACGCGGGAAAGAAGACAAACTCGACGCCCGGGTTTTTTTTGGGTCGCTGAATCCATATCTGGCATTGGCGAACACCCCACGGGCACCTGGTGCGCCGGAACCTGGACGCGGACGTCATCTCCGAGAAGAGTGCCAAAAACCACTCGAAAATCATAATAGGAGCGTTTAGTGGGGCGTTGAATCCGAATTTCACGTCTAAAACGCCCCCCCCCCCCGAACATCTAGTGCACCAGAACCTGACCCTAAACGTCATCTCCGTGGCTTTTCCTGACACAGTCAAAAAAGACGAACCGAAAATTGTTATGGGGTTTTTTTTTGGGTCGCTGAATCCAAATATGACATCGGCGAATACCCCACCGGCACCTGGTGGCCCCGAACCCGGACGTCCACGTCATCTCCGAGAATTTTCATGAGAACAGTGCCAAAAACAACCGAAAAATCATTGTAGGGGCGTTTTTGGGGCGCTTAATCCAAATTTCTGAACTGGAAGTGGAACAACTTTTTCGAAGTCCCTAGGCGGGAGTTACACATTAATGAATGTGTCAAATTATGAGACGGTTTTTGGTGAGTTTGTTGCGGTCGTGTCTGTAAAACCCTCCGAGACGACGTTCAGGTCCAGGTCCCGCGGTACACCAGGTGCCTGAATTAAGCGGCCCAAAAACGCGCCTGTAATGATTTTTTGGGTCGTTTTTAGGGATCTTGGTGGGCAAATTCTCGGAGATGAAGTGTACGTCCGGGTTCGGGGGCACCAGGTGCCCGTGGGGTGTTCGCCGATGTCATATTTGGATTCAGCGACCCAAAAAAACCCCCATAACGATTTTCGGTTCGCCTTTTTTGATTGTGTCAGGAAACGCCACGGAGATGACGTTTAGGGTCAGGTTCTGGTACACTAGGTGTTCGGGGGGTCGTTTCCGACGTGAAATTCGGATTAAACGCCCCTATTATGATTTTCGAGTGGTTTTTGGCACTCTTCTAAGAAAAATTCTCGGAGATGACGTCCGCGTCCAGGTTCCGGCGCACCAGGTGCCCGTTGGGTGTTCGCCGATGCCAGATTTGGATTCAGCGACCCAAAAAAAACCCGGGCGCCGAGTTTCCCTTCTTTCCCGCGTGATTTGTGGGAGAGTCCCACGGAGATGACGTTCATCGCCGTTCCTGAGCTCCAGGTATTCAGGGGGTCAATTTGAACATCATATTCGTGATCAGCGACCTCGAAACCCCCCAAGTACCCGATCTGGGCTAGTTCTGATACTTATTTACCAAGTTTTGACATCTTCCAAGAGGCCTCTCAAATAATGTATTTTTTTAATGCATTTTTGGCTGCAGCAATTCAATTTCCGATTTGTCAGAAATTCCATGTCGCCACATTTTTGACAAATAATTTTTAGAAGAGAATGCAAAAAACCGCATTCCGATCCGTCCACCACAACTAGTTTTAGAACTTTTTTAGTTCACTGCCTCGACTAATTAGACGTCCAGTAAAACTTTCTGGATCATGGAACCCAAGAAATGCAGCTACTTTTGGACACGTTTTCGAAATTGTGTTGATGCCTACAAGTTGTGTGGTACATTTTTCAATCACATATTCCAAGGAAAATCTCCCACTGGAATTTTTAGGTCGCAGATTGATTTATTTTAGACACATTTCTATAGCACTGACTGAAAAAACTTCTTGCATGATCGTGAAATTTCTTGAAATATTTGTTTTCGTATGCGGATGATTGCAACCTGTAAAGAAAATGAAACGCTCAATGTATAAATTGAAATATTAAAATCGTGTATTTTCAGCCTTAACTTGTAAATATTTCTCATCCGGTGCTGCTTCAAAAACTCTTCGACTTGATTTCTCTCGAGTATCTTTATCGTCTTTGGTTTATAATTTTTTGATTCTACTTTCAGATATGAAGTAAGTTTGCTATACTAGGAAATATCAATACATTTGTGCACTGTCAACATTAATTTTAACATGGAATAGTTTGTCCACATCTAAGAGGCAGCCAACCGTTTTTCCCCTTTTTTCGTCAACTGTCGAATTCTACCAATTTCTTCTCATACGCACTTTTGCCTTTCTCTAATAACAGACGTAATGTTGCTTCTTGGGCTTTTTGCTAGATTTCAGAGGGAATGAAGAAATTCCCACTCATGTAGTATTCAGCTGACATTCAATATTCTTGATTAAAATAAATATTTGTCAATTGATCAGTTTTGGTCGTGCTCGTGGATAAAACGCTGAATTAACCAGTCTTTAATCCTCTCGAAAAATGTAAAGACTTAAATTGTCCACCCTACACTGAAATACGTAATCTGCTTAGGAAGCTGAATCAGGAACCATTAATTATTTAAAAAATAATTATTTCTTACTAGTATTGTTTGCTTAATAATTCAAAGAAACAAAAAATATATGTTAAGGGTAGAAAACTATCCTTATTTATAACCGATTTTAATGAAACTGATGATAAAGACCGTTATGGTTTAATTATTACCTACAATTTTCATTCCATTATGTTAATCAGAAAAAAAATTATAAAAAAAAAATTAAATGATAAGATCCCATTGGGGTGCCTTACCACCTTAAGTTGTATACCACTTTTCCAAACACCATAAACTATTTTAGTTATGACACTCATATTCCGGACACCTTGTATATGTTTACTGTATTACACTCTCTGAAATTTGTTCAGTAGAATAAACCAAAGTGGCAATGCACTTTGGTTTATTCTATTTATTTTGTTTGTTAATGAAATAAATTAAATCTACAATAATAATAAACAGCAGTATTTTCAAAATAAAAAAAAAATACGATTTCCACACTTGCAACAGTAAAATTTTAGTGTAATGTACATTACGCTATGTTTTTCATTTTTACATTGTTAAAATACAAAAAAACGTTTTTTTACACTAATGTGTAAAATATTTACACACTGATAGAAAAAAATGATTTTTGCGTAACGTACAGCATAGGTACATTACGCTACAATTTTTATTCTGGTCGTCCTAGTCCATTCTAGTGCATAAAATATTTACCCATTGTTGTAAAATGCTAAGATTTTAGCCTAATGTACAATGTGTGAACATTACTGTGTGTTTTTAGTTTTTCATCCTACCGTTTTATTAAAATAGAATATATTCTCCATATTAGTAGCGTAATGTGTAGTATAGTGTACATTACACTACGTTTTCTATTCTCGCCACCCCAATTATATTAATATTTAAAGAATTTATTTTTTTACACTACTAAACTATTTAAATCCTGGGAAAACAACGTTAGATTTCAGGGTAATGTATAGTGTACGTACATTACGCTATTTTTTTATTCAGGCCACTCCGATTACTTGTAAGACCTACACAGAGATAATTATACGTCACATTAGAGCAGGTAATGAATTTATTCCCTCTCCCGAACAGACTGCCAAAAAAAACCAACGTTAAATACCGCTCACGAGTTCCTCTACACGTAAAAGATACACATCGTGTTAATTTACAGGCGGAAGTTCAACAAATTCGAGCTAAACGTCGTGTCATCAGAGGACTACCATCCAACAGCTGTATTTCCACAGTGGAATTACAAATCGGCCATATGCCTGTGTCCCCGATATCCTCTAGCTGTTTAACAACACTGATAACTTCATTCAGAACAAATCTTGTTACTGTCTATATTGTGTGTATGATTGATAGTAGGGTCCTTGGATGATCCCTGTAGTATTGGCAACGAGCAATAACATAATGGGAAATGTTATACTACGTTATGGGTATCCATAAAATTGGAAGTGTAGCATAGTATGTGGCATTTTATTTGAAGCTTCCAAATTGGGAAGAGCATACAGGACATTGTCTGAGAAGAACCGCAACAATGCTTGTTGATAGAGGGGGACACATTACTACGCTAAAAAGGCATGGGGGTTGGAAATAGGATGCGGTTGCTGAAGGATATATCGAAAATTCTGTAGAAGGTAAGATCAAAATTGCTAAGATAATTCTTCAACCCAGCTCTGCGGACAATGTCGAACAATTTTCATCGGGTTAACTACAAGTAGCTTCGTATTTAAAATTACCTGATGCATGTTATACTGGTCACTGCTTACGAAGATCTTCAGCGACATTACTGGCAGATGCTGGTGTGGATATCACGACAATAAAGCGTCATGCTGGTTGGAAATCAACGACAGTCGCTGAAGGTTATGTCGAGAACTCCATTGAAAATAAGACCAAAATTGCTAATCAGGTTTTAGTAGGTACCACTACTAGCGCAATCACAAAAACTGTAAATGTAAGCGAAAGTAATATTCCTTCTAATATTAATTTTGAAAATTGTACAAATGTAACATTTAATTTAAATGTCAATAAATAATTTCAATGTTATCTTTTTATTTGCATGAAAAACGTTCTCCATAATGTAAACTCCCTTGGGAGCATTATACTCCCTTGGGAATAATCGACTACTTCTGTTTTAATTTTGATGTCGTAGAAATTGATTTCTACTCCCGATTTCTACTTGTGTTTAATATTTTCCGAGCGTAGCTTTCTATACTTCTTGATACTTTCAACGAAATTTAGTCCTTCTTTAGTCTTGTAATCTCCCGGGGTGATTACAAATTTACGAATTACTCTAGTTTTTGTAACATCTGTAACATCTTCAATACGTAAAAATGTTAATTTAATTCTGACTTCCAACATGCACCGGCTATTCCCACAACCAACACAACCTAAAGTAAAAAATGCGAATTAGTAAACTGACAACTAAATGAGGCAATTATTATTTACCTAAGCCATTAAAAAATTTGCTTTTGAAAAAACGTTTGATTTCTTCGCGTGGTATCCATCGGACTGCCTTTTCAAAAAAGCTATCAAACTATTGTATGTTTTAATGTCTGTCTCCATAGCGTAGAAGCCTCAAATTTTCTTACCTTCAAAATATGCCTCCCACCGCTCGTCCCGCAAACTTGCGCTCATTATATAAAATCATACTTTTCATAACTGATTACCTAAATAGCTATTATATTCTTACTTATCCATTATTGTACTTAATAATAATTTTGAGGAATATATAGGAAAAAATTAGGGTCGCAACATGTACTGTAATAGTGTCTCAGATGAGGTACTGATTCATCTTTATTTTATGTCGAATTTAAAATTTCCAAAAGATGTAGCAACAACACTATAGAAACCCTACAACGTTTCCATTCAAAATTTGGTCGGAATTTGCTGTGTTTCTAATACATACTTACCTGAAGGTTACCGTACGTTATTTTACAAATAACTGTTATCAGTGTGCTTTTGATTGATTGTGTAAAATTACGAAGCTGCAGCAAGTTAGCAGTACCAGCAAATTTAAGAATAAAGTAAGTCAATAGACATCAGAATGATAGACAGTAACGACTATATTGGCAAGTTTTCAGGATCTAAATACTGTAGTAGGACGATCTCAAAGCCTTAATCTACAAAATCTTCCCCACCCATTACACGACACACAAGCTGATGCAAAGGATCATCGGCAAACGGGCCATCGATATTGAGTAGATAAACAGGAAGAAGAGCGTCCGTACAAGAGAAACCGCTAGGCGAAAGTGGGGTGTGAGTAGGCAGGAAGAAGAGCGTCGACAGAAGAGAGAAAGTGGAGTGTACACTCTTCTCTGTATTTCACAGCTATATATATTCTGTTTCCTTTGATTGACACAGGATCGTGCTCTTTTGCGTTAAGTATGTAATTTTTTTTTACAGTATATTTACATAAAAAAATCATTTAGAGACACATTTTCATTGCAGACATTTGTAATATTTCAGACGCTGAAGTGCGAAATATGTTCGCAGACGCACTGCCATCATTAAACAAATTAGTGTCGGGAGTACGCAACGCCAACTGCTTTATTACCGTGTTTGCTTTATTCTCGAAAACCGGCGACGCGTGCTGCGTATGCACAAATCTCTCCGGTGCCTCTCCAGATGATATGTTTATAGTGTAAAATATCGGCCGGACCCGGGGGGCGGCGAGTAACAGTTGGCCGTGAAGGGGTGCCGGGCTTGTCTCCGCCGGCGTCCCGCGGGGACCCTTCGGGGGGCCCTATTAGTGACACTAACCGAGTACTCGGATACAGTTTAGCGCCGTAATAAGATTTATTCTCGATGGTACCGGGGACGTCGCGTGTTGTCAAACTACGGGTGGATTATCGGAGAGGGGCATATGGTTAATTGTAATTTGGCATTGTTCGAATTTAATTCAAAATGTTATGCCCGGTGAGTTTTAGGTGATTCCAATGGGCGCGCATACGGTTAAAAAACATTGAGATGTGGTTGAAAACCAAAGGTAGAAACGACGAAAAAGTGTCGCGCGGGAAAGCTTTATTTTTAACTAAAATACGAAACGTTTATTAAACATTATTAAGATACGTTTAAATAAAAGCAATTAAACAGTTAAAAACGTTTATAGAAAACGATTAGTGTCGAGTTTTATTAACGTTTATAAAACTTTTCGCATCACGTTTTAATAATGTTTATCCACGACTAGTATATTAATAATACGTCTGTTAGTGAGCATTGAAGCCCTCTTAACACACTAGTGGATTAGAATTCACAGCACGCTTTGATTTTGTAGTATTTTATTTAGAATTATTATTATTAACATTAACTCAAGAACGATCTGGATTTTTTCAGCATTTGCCATCTTGCTGGACAGTACCTAAATCTTCAAAATAACTTTCCGCTACCGTAGTCGATTTTCAACCACCATGACGCTTCACAGTGGTAATATCACTCTCAGCATTGGCCAATAATGTTGCTGAAGAACGCCTTATTCCATGTTTGGTAAAACTTTCTTAATTAGGGAGCCCACACTTCTTGAAATATTTGTTTTCGTATCCCGAATGGGTACGTATAGGTAACTGTCTTTGTCTTGGGCATGGATGATATCCAAAAAGGTTAGGTAATTTATTGCATCGATAACCAAATGCGACTCCCATTATCGTTGTAACCAGTAAAGAGTTCAAAATAAAATATTCAATGTATAAATTGAAATATTAAAATAGTATAGTTTTCTACTTTAACTTGTAAATATTCCTCATCCGGTGCTTTTTTTAAATTTTTTAATTTGGTTTCTCTCCAGTATCTTTTTCTTCTTTGGTTTATAATTTCTTGATCTATTTACAAATATAAAGTTAGCTTACTATACGAAATATCAATACCTTTTTGCACTTCCAACATTGATTTTACCATGGAATATTTTGTCCACATCGAAGAGGTATTTCTTCACATTGAAAAAGTAGAATAGTAGCACTTCTTCTGTAATTGTTGCTTCTCCTATGCTTCTTTTTTTCCCCATCGAATTCCACCAATTCCTTTTCGTACACACTTTTACCTTTCGCTGGTAACACGTAATTTTGCTCCTTGAGCTTCTTGCTGGATTTCAGCCAGAATAAAGACACTCTCATTCTTTCTCATTTTTTGTGTCGATTTTACAAATGTTGTCACTGTTGTTGACAAATAAACAAACGCGTGTCATAGAAATGATTCCAAGACTAAAGTATTCTGCTGACAATCAATATTCTTGATTAAAATAAATTTGACAGCTCAAGTATGTATCCTCCTGTAACTGTTAAGAAATGACGGCGATGTTATTTCTAACATATGTAGAATTTTAAGTTTCTTAAAGGCAAGGCATTAGGTGTCGTTTAACGTATATGTTATTTGAATTGTGAAGAATGGACGGCTTACTAAATTTGCATTTGAATGTCTCTTGTTAAAATTCTACATAACATGTTAGAAATAACATCGCCGTTATTTCTTAACAGTCACAGAGTGATACATACTACAAAAATGTAAGATGATGAAATACACACAACGTCAAAAGTCTTAACCTAGTGGTGTTTCTAAATGTGGTAAAAAAGTACGTGTATTTAGGGAACAAAGACAATAAAGAATTGGAGACCATGATCCTTTACTTTATTACCAATGTTTTTACAAATCTGGTCAGTTTGGCAGTGTATTCAGCCAAGTGTTCCTTTGAATTTCTGTACATTATAATGCCAGGACGAGAAATTTCTGCGTTTACTCGAGCAAGAATGAGTGCTTTCATGATTCTAATCATCAGATATCGAACATGTTGGGCATTCCTAGATCATCTGTTGGACGAATAGTACACAGATATGAAAATTGAAATTTGATACAGTAGAAAAGAGACCATGTAGTGAACGCCCTCGAGTATCTAATGAAAGGGAATATGCCCATAGACACCGCACATCTTCAGCTTCAGCTCTCAGGGTCCACTTTTAAAGGACGTTTCGACGTGTTATATAGATACCTACTATTCTAAGACGACTCCAAAATGTAAATTTACGTGCTAGAAGACCATTAGGGGTCCCCACTCTACTTCTAAGGCATCGTGCTGCCCGTCTCCAGTGAGCGGGAGAGCATAGGGGTTGGCTTTTACCCCAGTCGTACATCGAGCAAGAAGGGTTCACTCGAAGCAGGACATATCAATAGATTAGATTGGCCAGCCAACTCTCCTGACATGAATCCAATTGAAAACATGTAGGATTTCGTTGCTAGAGCCATTCATAATCATATTTCTCTACCTCAGACTGCAGATGAGTTAGTGGTGGCGGTAGAAGAGGAATGGAGCAATATTCCGCAAGAGATCGTTAACAGCTTGACTATCTCAATGCACAGATGTGTCAATATTAGTCAAGTAGATAACTTGCTTTGCTACTTCTTTTTGATTTAATAAATTTTGTCAAAAATGTCACTGGTTTTTAATTTTCTAAGTACTCAGTTTATCGAACATATTTTTTCACAAACAAAAAAGACTCAGAATAGTATATTCTACAGCAAGTTGTAGAATGGCATAATCGCGACCCGTTCTTTTCGCTCGTGTGGAAGATGCCATTCTAAACGTGTTTTTGACTATACTTTCTCCAACAAAATTTTAGAAATCATACAAAAAAGTTGCTTATTTGTACATATTCCATCACAGTATATTAGAATAACATTCTAACACAGTGTAATAGAATGTATAACACAGTATGCTGGAATGACATGTATTACAATCTAATTTTGTAGTTGTGGAACGTGTACTTTATAAAATCGTGTTGGAGAAAACAATATACTTTTATAAATGTATTTGGTTCTTCTGAAAAGAGATTTCTTTAACAGGAATGAGGGCGAGTCCAGGACTTTTGACGTTGTGTGTATAACATTTAACCTTGAAATAATGTAAATGTCATTATGACTACAATGAGATACATACATAAGAAAATTATTATTAGTAGTATACAAAGTTTTCATCGTAGAAATTTTTATGAGTGGCAATATAATTCCACCAGGAAATAATACGAACCGACATATTCCTGCATCCATTACAGGCAGTCCCCCTGAGAAACAATAGCTCATTCAGTACCTTCAAGTAGTTCCGAACGATATAACACATACTAATAGCCTCCAGGTATACGTAATGCCCATTGTTCCACCACGGCATTACAGCCTTCAAACGGAGTGTTAGCAGTGCCCCGCTAGTACCTGCCTGTCCGCAGAGTATTAAATATGGAATAACATGGCTTTTGTCGGTCCCGGCCGCTGGGTTAGCACCCCCGCGGAGATGTTGATAGATTGATTTGTTTTTTATTTTATTACGGGTCGATACCTTTTCCACCCCGAACTAGTTCTGGCGTCCTCCGGGGTGCACTCAAATTATGTGAACGCTCGCATCACTTTTGTAAACTTAGGGAACAGTAAATGTTACGTTACATTAACATTTCTTATAAATCTTCTAAATATCAATGATATAAGTAATTAAACTAACTAATCAGCGGACTAATGCTGCTACCAGCGTTGAACTACACCCACAATATCTACCCATATACAGTTAATATTAGTTTCTTTAGATTTTTGCTTTACTATAAAGCTATTTCAGTTAATTCAAATCAATTTTGCTACAACTCCAATTGTAGACGTACAGTTGTACAGTTCAAAGTAACTGTGGACTTATTCAAAACACTTTTAAGTTATACAACGTTATATCATGGGTGAGGGTGAACTTATATAAAAAAAATTTGGGAATAGATGTGTTATGAAAAATGAAGTTAATATCGTAAAAAAAATGTGGAATCCTTTATAGTTACCGAGAACAAAATTATTGAAGTGTTGTAGTATAGTATTAAAGTTTTTGTGATACGAGTGTTTACATCAGTTCTTCAAGTGTCAAAAAATTACAGATTTTGAAGTGTTTTTCAAACTGATAACGGTAATGACATTGATGGAAATTACCATGGCGATGGTGACGATGATGATAATGAAAACAATAATGATGGTGTTTTTACTGATGATAATGATAATGATGATGCTGATTATAATTTCGATGCCGTTCGGTACGAAAAATGTTCTTCGAATGTAATATCCTCATCTTGTTCTATACAAAGGACACTTATAATCCAAGTAAATCTCGCTCATAATCTTGTGTAAGATACAGTAACTTACAAGCTATAGAGTACTATTGTAGTAATATAGCTTGTTCAATTATTACTGCTTTACAGTCAACTATCCTTTAATGTACAGTTCACTTGTCTTTAAGTATCAGAAGTACATTTAGTTAAAAGTTTTAATAACTATAAGAATACATTTCAGGTATTCCAATAAGAAATTGTGACTTGTGACTAGAGACTGAAAATTTGATTATAAGAATTGATTTGTTACTGTACTATAAAGTTATTTCAGTTAATTCAAATCAATTTTGCTATAACTCCAATTGTAGACGTACAGTTGTACAGTTCAAAGTAACTGTGGACTTATTCAAATCACTTTTAAGTTATACAACGTTATATCATGGGTGAGGGTGAACTTATATAAAAAAATTTGGGAATAGATGTGTTATGAAAAATGAAGTCAATATCGTAAAAAAAAAATGTAGAATACTTTATAGTTTCCGAGAACAAAATTATTGAAGTATTTTCAACTTTGACATCGCTGGGTTTACATCAGTTCTTCAAGTGTCAAAAAATTACATATTTTGTAGTGTTTTTCAAACTAAAAATGGAGATGACATTAATGGTCATTACCATGGCGATGGTGACGATGATGATGCCGTTCAGTACGAAAATTGTTCTTCGAATGTAATATCATCATCTTGTTCTATACAAAGGACACTTATATTCCAAGTAAATATCGCTTATAATCTTGTCTAACATACAGTAACTTACAAGCTATAAAGTACTACTGTAGTAATATAGCTTGTTCAATTATTACTGCATTACAATCAACTATCCTTTAATGTACACTTTTGACTTCAAGTATCCCCATAAAAAATAGTCAAGAGGTGTAAGATCTGGCGATCTTGCAGGCCATTCTATCGGTCCGCGTCTGCCGATCCACCTCCCAGGAAAACAGTTGTCCAAAAAAACTCGTACAGGGCGCGCATAGTGCGGAGGTGCACCGTTTTGCTGAAACCATATGGTATCGTCAGGAATGTCAGGGTTATTATCGTTAGGAAAAATTACTGCAAGGGTTGGAACAAGGTCATTTTCTAGAAACTCTAAATATCTTTGTCCTGTAAGGGTTCCTTCAAAGAAGAAAGGCCCTACTATTCATCAACTAGTCCAGCCCACACATTTAATTTCTGAGGGTGTTGGGTATGTGCCTCTGCCATCCAATGAGGATTTTTCCGACTCCAATATCTGCAAGTTTGACGGTTTACTGTACCATTCAGACAAAACGTGGCCTCATCTGAAAAAAGTATTTGCCGATGGAAATTTCTATTTCCTTGACATAAATCCAATAGAATTTCGCAAAAGTGTAAGCGGCGATCGGGATCATCTTCATTGAGTTCCTGCACAAGTTGAATTTTGTAGGGATGATATTTTTCCTTCTTCAAGATACGTAGCACTGTGCTGTGACTAGTGTCATTGTTTAATGCAACCAATCGTGAAGAATTATGAGGATTATCCACCATACTTATCAACATGTTCTGTTTCTGATTTTCATTAATGCTTGGACGTCCAGGTTTTGGAATATTTACAACATTGCCAGTTTCTCTAAATTTAGACTCTACCTTACTGACTGTTGATTGGCTGATAGGGCGATCTAGATATTTTTCATTAAATAAATCGCAAACTTCCTGCTGAGTTCTAGTCATATTCCCACATCCGATAAGAATTAAAATTTCAATTCTTTGAGTAACAATTAAATGTGCCATAATACTTTAAATTGAATAATAATTTCTGTGTCGCTTACAATACTTATTAGAAAGTCGGTGTGACAATGACACTTTGCAAAGATTTTCACCTACGTGATCCATAAAAGAACTATGGAATTCGAAAAACTAAACTTGATAACGTTTTTGCTTTATTTTAATTGATTTACGTTTTCTATCATTCAATCGTCATTTAATCGAAAACTTTCCTATGTAAGAGGGCAAAATTTTAGTACTGTCTGATAGAGAATTAAACGATCTTTCAGAATCAAGAAAAAAAATATGGTGTTGCCATTTAAAAAAAATCGATCACGTCATTACTCGAAAACAAATGACATTTGAAAATCGCATTTTACGCTAAAATATGTATTTTTTAAATTAAAAATCGACCTGTTCGAGGATTTTTCCCAAAAAATAATTATTTCGTTTTTACTGAATTTATTCCATACTTTTGGCGCATACTGTAGGTCTATATTGCTAACGTTGTAGAATTTTTGCTCGTACAGCGACAATTTACGATTTTATAAGTTTCTATTACATTTTCTCCTTAAATCCCCCTCAAGGCTGGTGAAGTGGATAAAGGTGTAAATTATAATGCGCTCATTAGTTCATGAAAGATGTGGCCCGCAACAGTGACGATGATGGATAAACAGTCTCGATCAGGGAACACTAGACGGGGCGTGGTGGAGCACCGAGTCCGTAAGCCCCCCCGTGGAGGTAATGGCGCCCCCCCAGGCCAGGACATTCGCCGAAACAGAGCCTCGCAGCAGGGTGTCAGCGTCCTAGACCCGCGACCTCACAACTCTTGCCGCCTCATCGTGTCCATAGGTTTTATTCCTCGATTCGCTGGTCTAGTTCAATAATCCAGTCGAAGGGTGCATACATTTCATATTTTTCCCGAAAGTTTCCTTTTTCTCCTTAATTATTATAACATTTATTTGTCCAAAACATCTCACAGAAGTCCCAAAAAATTGAGCAAAAAAAACAATGTAACAAAATAGAATGAAAATGGAACAAAAAAAAAACAAATTCTTTACTACATCTTACAAAATCTTATCTTGAGCGTCGTGAGTTTTATGTGCTATACAGTATGCGCCAAAAGTATGGATTAAATTCAATAATAACGAAACAATAATTTTTTGGGAAAAATCCTCGAACAAGTCGATTTTTAATTTAAAAAATACATATTTTAGCGTAAAATGCGATTTTCAAATGTCATTTGTTTTCGAGTAATGACGTCATCGATTTTTTTTTAAATGGCAACACCATATTTTTTCCTTGATTCTGAAAGATCGTTTAATTCTCTATAAGACAGTACTAAAATTTTGCCCTCTTACATAGGAAAGTTTTCGAGTAAATGTCGATTGAAGGTTAGAAAACGTAAATTTTATCCATAAAAAAGTAACAATTCTGAGGTATGCAAAATAAAATACAATTGATTAAATTTTATACTTAAATTAAATGTTCGAATTGCCATCCACCAACTTCTTGACAATGCGCAAGTCTGTGAAGAAATTCTTCTTGCACATTATGAATGATTTCTGGGGTAACTCTGCGTATTTCGTCCCGAATGCGATTTTGAAGTTCTTCTAAATTACGTGGTTTATTAATGTACACTTTTGACTTCAACACAAAACAGTCTCAAACTGACTCTTGGAACAAACCTTATGAAATTAACCAAACTGGGATTAATTCAAGAGCGATTTTCTCAGAAACCGTTAAAGATAACGATTTGAAACAAGAGTACCTTTTCAACGTAAAACAGTTCGGGAAAACGGAATTTGCTGTCCAATTTGTTAAAAAGTCAAAGATGAAAAAGTTACATGGAAGCATTTCCGGATCCATGTTCGTATGACCTTTTTTACTTAGTTTTGATCATAGAATTGGCCTGTTCAGGGTTGGCAGCTAATTATGAGACACCCTGTATAGTGGTCGTGGATATCATTAATTTGTCTTCGACTGGACTATTTATTTCGGACTTTTTTTAGTAGGAGGTGGCAATTATATGCAAATACTCTGTGGGCAAGTACGGAGGAGACTTTTCTGTGCCGAAGCCGATACCATCGGTCTTTTGTCGCTTTCCTTTGATTTCTGCACTGTTGTTGTAGGTACCATTGTATGTGGGCTGATAATATGCGCACGAGGAATCGGCACTATCAGATAAAAAAAAACAATAGTTATAATAATATTTCACTTGGTAACGGTTGCGCTAAATAGAACTCCAAATGAATTGGGTATTGTGTGATAGTTCAAGTGCTATCGCAACGTATCATGTCACATCACAATATGGGTGTATCTAGAAATTATTTTTTTAGGCCTTTATGGTGAGATGATGTTTGTCATTTTTTATTTCAGTTTCAAATGAATGTCAAGAAAAAATAAGTAAAGCTTGGGTACTTTATCACACTGAAAAAAATAAATAAAATTAAAGAAATTGTATTGTTGCCTGATAAAAAATCACTGAGAACATACACTTTAAATATTTGTTCATCTTAATAGTGTTATTTGACCAAAATTATCAAGCTTTGAAATATAAATGAGAAATAATGTCCTATGGAGTTCTAAGACACATTTAAAAGTTAAATAAATAATATACAAATTATTTTGAAACATAAAAAGTGTAAATTTCAAAATAGCTCGAGAACGTTGGTTTTACAAGACACAAGTGCCTGGGTTGTTTTTACAGCCTTTAGCACTTCACGTCGATCTCAGATTAAAGGTACCTACTAAACAGCGTATTCTAGAAGCTCTAAGACAATCTTTGGTAGATGGTAGCTGGGGTAATTTCAAGTATTATTTCTTATACGAACATAGGTCCGATTTGATGATTAAAAGTTACAACTATTTGAAAATATAATTTCATATTGTCTGAAGCTATTTATTTGTGGCATAATTTTAGTTTTTCTTTAGTTTTATTGGGTTTTTGCCACACTTCTGAAAAATAATAAAAATTAATTAAATAAGTCCTTGCGCCAAACGGAACAGTCAAGGGTTATTTTTGAAACTAAGTTTGCCTATCCAAAAAATCTCACACTGAAAAAAGCAGATAAAAAATAACAAAAATCACATCATTATCGCGCACTTCCGTATTAGTGACGTTTCGAAAAACTCTCTGTTTTCGTTTTCAAAATAGTAGTAAAAATATTAAACGTATGTCAAGTTTGACAGTTTAAAATTTGTTTATCTGCTTCCATAGAGATGTTAAATGATTTTTATTTTATTTTTACTTACTTCTTCTTGATACAACTGTAGCCAACAATGATCGATGTTTACTGAACAGTTTGGCACACACTTATCTCCGTTCAACAAAATAATCGCGGTCTCTTTTAATTTTCTTTTTGTCGCGTTATCTTCCTTCTCTAAAATTTTTGCCGACCCCATTGAATCACATGACCGTTTTCCCAAGCGTGTTCGCAAATTTTGGATATTTCAAATTCCCGTCTTTTTATATAATTTTTATGTTCCTCAACTCTAACATTCATAGGCCGAGACGTTTCTCCAACATAATGTTTATTGCATTCACAAGGTATACTGTAGATGTAATTTTTTGAATTTTGTCATCATTTTTTGGACGCGTTTTTGACAAAAATGATCGTAAGGTATTATTTGTCTGAAAAACTGTTCGAATATTAAATTTATTACCGATCCTTCTTAACTTTTTTGATAATATAGGAATGTATGGAATTTTTATTGTATGATTAATTTCTTTTATTTGTCTTAAAGTGTTAGTTTTAACTGTAATTTTGTTGATAGAACATTCAAAAATACCTTACGATCATTTTTGTCAAAAACGCGTCCTAAAAATGATATACAAAATTCAAAAAAATGCATCTACAGTATACCTTGTGAATGCAATAAACATTATGTTGGAGAAACGTCTCGGCCTATGAATGTTAGAGTTGAGGAACATAAAAATTATATAAAAAGACAGGAATTTGAAAAATCCAAAATTTGCGAACACGCTTGGGAAAACGGTCATGTGATTCAATGGGTTCGGCAAAAATTTTAGAGAAGGAAGATAACGCGACAAAAAGAAAATTAAAAGAGACCGCGATTATTTTGTTGAACGGAGATAAGTGTGTGTCAAACTGTTCAGTAAACATCGATCATTGTTGGCTACAGTTGTATCAAGAAGAAGTAAGTAAAAATAAAATAAAAATCATTTAACATCTCTATGGAAGCAGATAAACAAATTTTAAACTGTCAAACTTGACATACGTTTAATATTTTTACTACTATTTTGAAAACGAAAACAGAGAGTTTTTCGAAACGTCAATAATACGGAAGTGCGCGATAATGATGTGATTTTTGTTATTTTTTACTTATCTGCTTTTTTCAGTGTGAGATTTTTTGGTTAGGCAAACTTAGTTTCAAAAATAACCCTTGACTGTTCCGTTTGGCGCAAGGACTTATTTAATTAATTTTTATTATTTTGCAGAAATTTTTCAAAAACCCAATAAAACTAAAGAGAAAAAATATATATATAATTTCATATTTCAAAGTAAACTGACAAATAAAAATGAAGGCTGCTTTAATAATTATTATTATTTGTGTCATTTTGTTTATTAATCTGAGACTGAACATTTTTGATTTCACTTAGATGCTGTAATACGGCCTCCATTTCTTCCACGATTCTGTTGCAAATTTGCCGTGTCACGTCCACGTTGCACTACCACAGTAAAAGTAGTTGCATTTGGCATGTGCTGGGAACACTTTCGGCGTACAGAAGAGAACCTGCATTTTATATTACTTCACTATAAATTACTAGATATCCATCAACTCCAAATTTACACAATTTTATTGGACGTTGTTATATCTTCTTTGCACATTCACAATAGATTATGTAAATACACATCATGCACTTGTGAATACCTATTTTTTCGGAGTATATCCGCATAAAATGCAATTTTAGAATGTAGTTATTTAAAAATTATGTCATTTGGCACAAAGGATGTAATTTCACTGTATTTACGTGCAGTTTCTTGTATATAGTACCGTATATACATGTTTGGTATTTTTTCACAGCAATACATAGTGTAACTAACGTGTAAATTTACATCATTTTCATCAGTGAAATTATGTTTCAAATCGGATCATCCAGAACAAAATAAAAATCAAATTGTAACACCCACGAAACATTAATTATTATAAACAGACCAGTTACTGATGGTCTTTAGAAATACATTATTGAATTATTTAATTAATAATACGTTACTACTCCTGCAAACTGTTAATTGATATTATCCCAACTACATTTTGGAATGGGTGGTCCCACGAATTAAAAGTTCCATTAAGGTATATAAAAAACTCACGCATCGGCAACCATCGGTATCGACTTTATTAATCCGGCAATATTTTTCAAAAAAAATTAATGAACTACTATTAATAGCAGGCAGGCAAAGTGCAAATAAGTTTTGCAACATAAGGTGATTATAAGAAATTACTTAATTTTGAATCAAAAATTACAAATTAATTTAAATGTATTTGTAAACCCGAAATGACTGAAGGCTATTTTTAATTTGGTTAGTACGAGTTTAAAGTACTTATTCCATCCAGAATTCTTATTAGCGTAAAGCTAAACTATATAGTATACTATTCAACGAGCATATAATTATGGCTGAATCGTAGGCAAGTGTCGTAAATCACATGAGTGAATTACAGCCATTATATGCAGATAGAGTACTACTGTACATGAACAACATATAATTCAATACACTTTATTTTGCTGTTTGACATTCTCTTGATGAATTTAAAAATAAAATAAAACTTTATTTAGTAAATTTGTACCATCTTTCGGAACTGTTAATTTTGCTGTGACTGATACAGTGGCTAGAATGCTTGACTTTCACACAAAAGGTTTGGTTCAATTGTAAATACCAGAAAATGATTGTTTTGTTAGTCCATTTCCGATACAGAGCCTAACCCGAGAACAACAGGGGTAGGTCAAAGAATTCCAGCTAAAGCTAGGGATGTGCACATTAATTCTGTTACTGGCAGCAACCAGTTACCGATATCACCACCACTGTATTAAAAAGGTTTAATACGTCTGCTTTCCATGGTTTAAAGGCCTTTTAACACACTAGTAGATTAGATTTCATAATACCACATTTCGATTTTATAGCATTTTATTTAGCATTATTATTATTAACATTAACATTTATCTCAAGAACGATCTTGTCATTTTGATCTGGATTATTTAAATTCAGTCGATGAGTTTCTGAAGACTGGAGGAGTCCACAACTAAGCCAGGTAGGACCTGGATTTTTTCAGCAATTGCTGGACAGTGAATCTTCAATATATCTTTCCGTTATTGTACTTGATTTCCAACCACGATGACGCTTCACAGTGGTAATATCATTCCCAGCATTGCCCAAAAATGTTGCCGAAGAACGCCTCATTCCATGTCTGGTAAAACTTTCCGGATCAGAAAGCCCAAGAAATGCAGTCACTTTTGTCACTATATGTTGTGTAGTAAATTTTCCAGCTACATATCACAAGAAAAATCTCCCATTTGCATTTTTAGGTAGCAGATTGATGGATTTTCGACGCATTCCAGAATAAGTACGTAGAGGTAATTGCCTTTATCTTGGACCTGGATGATATACAAAAAGGTTAATTCATTGCATCAACAAGCACCTACGACTCCCATGATCGTTACAACCTGTATAGAGTTTAAAATAAAACGTACAATGTACAAATTGAAATATTAAACACATTGAAGAGGCAGCAAACCGTTTCTCCACATTGAAAAAATAAGATAGTAGGAGCAGTAATTGATCCTTCTCCGTTGCCCCTTTTTTTAGATAGATTAGATAATAAAATGAACATGAATCAATTTTTAAGTGCCGGATCAATAAAAAAATAGAAAGTCTTCATCCAGTTATATTAAAATTAGTAAACTCATCATTACAAACAGGTATCATACCTAACAAATTAAAAATAAGAAAAATGATTCCGGTTGAAAAAATAAAAAACACGAATGATTGCACTAATTTTAGACCGATAAATACACTTCGTTCAATTGAAATAATTCTTGAAATGACTGTGTGTGATCAGTTGACTGAAGATAAGTATATTGTTGCCACTTTCTTTGATTTCAAAAGGGCATTCGAAACCATTGATAGAGATATATTATTGAAAAAGCTTAAATCGTATGGATTGCATGGCCTTGTACTCTCCTGGGTTGAAAATTATTTAAATAATCGAAAACAAATAACAAAAATTAATTATACTTTTTCTGAATCTATTGTTAACAACTTTGGAATCCCACAGGGTAGTGTTCTTGGACCCATTTTATTCATAATAATTTAAATGACATTGTGAATTATACTAAGTCAGATTTTGTACACCTTTTTGCTAATGATACCTTGATTGCCACGGTGGACACTGATCTGTATGCAGCTGTAGATAAAATGAATGCTGACCTTGCAAATATTGAAATTTACTTTAGTAGTAATAAATTAAAACTAAATATCCAAAAGACTGAAGTAATGATTTTTACAACTAAATATAAATATTCTAAAATTAATTTAAACACTCTTAAAGTTACTTTTGCTAATACAGCTATTGAGTTTGTAGATAAAATAAAATATCTAGGATTTTACTTGGATAATACTTTAAACTTCAAATAACACTTTATATACATAAAAAATAGGATATTAAAAAACTATACTTTTTTTCGAGAATATCAAGATGCCTATCGATTATGACGAATATTACCATATACAGATCAATTGTTCAACCACATTTTGCATATTGTTCCAGTATTTTGTATTTATTGGACAATAATATGAAGAGTCAGTTACAAGTTTTCCAGAACCGTGGGATGAGCATTATATTACGCTGTAACAGGTACACACATAGTTATTTGATGCTTGATATATTGCAGTGGATGTCGGTGGAAATAAGACTGAAATATTTTGCATTAATTTTTATACACAAAATTATCAATAAGCAATTGCCTTCATATTTCGACTCATTTGTAGTGTATAATAATGAAATTCATAACCATGGTACTAGAAATGCAGATTGTTTATATTTGTCAAGAACAAACACTTCAAAGACACAGAAAACATTATTTTATAAAGGTTTTAAGGAGTATAATTCTCTCTCAGAAAATATAAAAAAGTGTATATCTGTAAATCTCTTTAAACGCAGGCTTTGTGATTTTCTTAAATAATTTTGTTCTGTGTAATTACTCTTAATTGAGTAACTTAAGATATTGGTACACTTTTGGTTTAGGGTTAAATTGTTATATGTGTTGTATGTCATGTATTTTTCCTTCTTTTTCTTAGCAATGTATGGCCGTTGACCTACTACTGCGATATAAATGAATAACATGTATTTGTGTATACATTAGGTACTGCCTATTTAAATAAACTTATTGACTTACTTACTTTTTTCACCAATTATTGAATTCCACCAATGTCTTCTAGTACACACTTCTGCTTATCGCTGGTAACAAACGTAATGTTGCTGCTTGGACTTCTTGCAGGATTTCAGTCAAAATGAAAAAATGCTCAGCATTCTCACTAATTTTTTGTGACGATTTTGCAAAATTGTTTCCCCCTCGTTGACAAATAAACAAATATGCCATAGAAACGATTCCAAGGTTTTCTAGTATTCAGCTGACAATTAATATTCTTGATTAAAATAAATTTGTCGAATTTGATGTTTTTCAAAACCATAATTTTTCACCCCCTCTCATACGGCTTTCGCTTTTCTAATTGACCGGTTTTGGCCGTGCATAAAACGTCGAATTACATTCAGGAAATTAACTAATCTGTAGGCTTGTTAATTCCCTTACATAATTAATAACTATTCTTCCACGTTCCACCTGACCCCGGGTCATTACTATCAAATCATTTTCAACCGCAAAGGTGCGACCACTTCTTTTACATATCAACTTCTTACAATACTATAACGTAGAAACCCAGATTTTTTTCCCACAATTCGCTTTTTCCTGTCTCGGAAATAATAGCTTTATTATAAAACCGCTGAACTATTAAAAATTAATATAATGTGTGGCTGACTTTTTGTCCGTTATTATTATATTTCGATGATGACAAATAAACCAGCGGGCACTGACATTTTTTACCGACTCGTAGGACTGTTCGAGATTTGAGATTATTATAACTGACGGGTGTGTGTATTCGGTGGTATTATGAAACCCGTACGCGCATTTCCAATGTTGCCAATGGTTTTTTTTTTACTGATGAGGCCAGATTCATACGAAACGGAGCTTATAATTTTGATAATACGTATGGACAGAGAACTGTATTAGACCAGTGCTGAAGCCTTTGAAAATGGTAAAAAGTAAAAAAAATAATAGTAGGATGAAACCCATTGGAAAAGGAAGAGAATACAACAAAAATGAGAGGAAAAATAATTTACGGGCGATCTGAGGTCGGGAAGTGGAAGAGGGTGAGTTTTTAAAGGTAAAAAACGGTTTACCTCGATTTCTGGCAAAACTACAAGTCCTATGAAGAAAAGTTAAATAGCAAAGTTTCACCAAATATCGTGAAAAAAAATTATTTTTTGTAAAAGATAAAAATAAAAAACCAAAAACTTGGTTATGGTTATGTGAAAAAAGTGTAAATATAAAAGTTGTAGATCTTTTTATTACCTACAACTTTGCCGTTTAACTTTTTTTTCATAGGACTTGTAGTTTTGCCAGAAATCGAGGTAAACCGTTTTTTACCTTTAAAAACTCACCCACTTCCACTTCCCGACCTCAGATCGCCCGTAAATTATTTTTCCATTCATTTTTGTTGTATTCGCTTCCTTTTCCAACGGGTTTCATCCTACTATTATTTTTTTTGGTTTCAAAAATTATCGAGCCTGGTCTATATGTAAAATTTAACTCCAATAAGGTTCTGAAATCGCGACAGGAACAATTTGTCCAAATAAATATCACATATTGCCTGAAGCTATTTATTTGTGGCATAATTTTATTTTTTTTCTTTAGTTTTATTGGGTTTTTGCCACACTTCTGAAAAAATAAAGATTAATTAAATAAGCCCTTGCTCCAAATGGATCAGTCAAGAGTTATTTTTGAAACTAAGTTTGCCTAATCAAAAAATCTCACACTGAAAAAAAGAGATAAGTAGAAAATAACAAAAATCACATCACTATCGCGCACTACCGTATTTTTTGACGTTTCGACAAAATATGTGGTTTATGCAAGACGGTGGCCCACCACATTTTTCACTTCCTGTTCGAAATCATTAGAATCAGCATTTTATACATCCATGGATTGAGCGCGGTAGTAAATTTCCTTGGCCACCTCGTAGCCCAGATATTAACCATTAGATTTCTATTTATGGGGTCACATGAACAGTTTAGTATACAATGACGATATAAATACACTAGAAGAACTTGAACAAACAATTCAAGACGCCGCTACTATTATAAGAGGATATCAATATATTGTCTTGGATGTGAGACGTAATTTCATAAAAAGATTAAGAAAATGTATTAAGGTAAACGGTGGCCACTTTCAACATTTACTAGCAAATGAAAACGAATTTGTATTATTTTATTATTGTGAATAAATCATGTTGCGCTTTTACGTTAAAATGTTGTCTCTTTTATAGTTTAAAGTATAAAAAATTATACTAATTGTATGGGTAAAAAAAGTATTGGTGAATTAACTAAAAGGTAGATAACACTGACAGTTGTCACTGTAACAAATTTTGTTAACATTCAAGGCACACTTGTAAATGAAATATTGTTCAGCCATCGACATAATGTGCAATATCACATTCAATCGCGAAAATCTAGAAAACGACTTGAGATACCGAGATCTACCAAGAGTCCCTTTTTTACGTAAAAATGTTGGCTTTTTTATAGTTTAATTTATAAATTCTATTAACAGTACAGTTAAAAAAAAGTATTAGTGAATTAACTCAATACAAAGCACGTAGTAAGCGCCCTCTAAGAAATATCTTGAAACTAATGCCAAATTCGTATTTCTCGCTTCCAAAAACCTACTTATACCAATTTTTAATTCGATACTTTCAACTGTTTTAAAGTTATCGTTTTTCGAAAATTTATTTTAATTTTCAACACCCTGTAATTCTTTAAATAGTAACATTACTTAGGCAAGTTTGGCCCAAAAGACATATTTTTATGTCTACTATCTGTGGTTGCTCTATGGCCCATAAGTTATGGGACACCCTATATGCAAACATCCAGTATATTAACGCCAGTCCCGTAAACGTAAAATAAAAACGTTTGAACGATTCTTCTCTTGTTTAAAGAGTAATTTCGCTTGCTTGATTTAAATAGCCATTAAATAGCCTGCTATCCCGTTCCTTGTCAGACAGTGGCATTACGCCGCCGGGTTTATGTATTCAGTGGTATTTGTAATCCGTGCATTTCGCGTTTCAGTGGACCGCGAGGGAAGCCTGCCAGGTCATCATATCGCCGAGATGCGACAGACGCACTGGCTTGTGAAATTACATCGCTACAGGGTTGGCTAACACCCTATACGTGGCGCGAGGACCATATTTTATAAATCTTATTTTTACCACGTTGCAATTTCATATTACATGAAGGCGGAAGGTCCCTCGAAACGAGGGCATTATCTTGCGCCACACATACGTTGAAGCGGGGCTGGCGCTGAGATAAGTTGCGTTGGGTAGGTAGTTTCGAGTTTTCTCTTTCAAGAACGTTATAAAAATTTCCATTGGAAAGCTGTATTCGTGTATATAATTAGGATACGAATATCGTACAATATCTTTCGCACAATATGCACTTACTGTCATTTCTGACACATTCTGCAAGTTGAATATGCAACACTGTGGCGTGTTTCCATAGAAATAAAAAAAATAATAGTGTTGTTTGAGTTCATAACAGCATTAATGCGGTAAGTAAAAATCAGTAATTCTTTTCAGCAACAAATGCTGGGCTCATTTATTGTAAAAATTAAAGATATAATTTGTACAATTCTTAAACGTAATAGGTGTTCCCTCGTTTTTATCTATTGCTTTTACAGTAATTGAATGTTCTGTATTACTTATTGAGTTAGATATGTTAGGATTAGAATAAACTTCAGTAGTTCTTTCTTCAAACACTGGAATGGAGTCAAATTCATTGTCACTGCCGCTTTTGGTATGGAAAATCTTATCAGCAAACTCCATTTTCTTTGTTAGAGATTCTGCAACATATCCTTCAGCGACACCAGAAGACCTAAAATTACATTTTCTGTTAGTCAAATAATACATTAATGTTATCACTAAAACCTCCAGCCCCCATGACGTTTGAGTGCCATAACATCAACTCCAGTATTTGCTAACAAAGTCCCCGACGTCCTTCAAAAAGCATGTCCAGTATAGGATATTGGATCTTGCAGTTTTAAATATTCGGCAGTTTTTTGTGGTATTTGTCCCAATGTATTTATACTCACAAGTTGATTTACACATTTTCCCTGACGAACTGAGTAGAGAAATCGACGAGAGTTAGTCTTCTTAGGTCTTAAGCCTGTATATTTTCGCAAAATAGTCAAAAAAGGGACTTTTTCATTGGCCTTGTCAGTGATTGTGAAAATTCGACTAATATGTGTTTTGGTATCAGACACTTTAACAATGACAACTGAACCTTCTTCTGTAATGTCATCAACTGTCATCTTCATAAGTTCATCACGCCTAAGAGCCCCAGCGACTCCCATTTTCATCACTGCTTTTATCATAATATAGGTTTCATCGGGGGCTTCCAGCAGGAATTTGTTCATCTCTTCTCTGGTACCTTTGATTTTTTCTCATGATGTCCAATATTTTTCTTCTTTAGACATGCTACTAACTTCTTAAATTGCGATATATCGACACCATTATTTAAGTTGATCGTACTTTTAAGCATAGAGTACTCTGTCCATAAGCTTCCCGGAGACTTCAATTTAAAATTTCTCTGAACAAAATAAGCCAGCAAAGTTTTTTCAGATATCTCAGCTTTCATCTCATTCAACCATTTCCTGAAGTCATCATAGACTTTTTCATGCCTCACCTTTGTGAGAATTAATGACCCACAACCTATTTGATACGATTCTTCAATGTCCGAATCTACCTCTGAATCGTCTTTATCAGTCATTATAAGCACATTTTTAACAACAAAATACAAAATTGTTCAAACTTCAAACTGTTTTTTTGGTTTCCAACAAAATAAATTCAAAACACGCTAGATACGCCCCGCCATTTCAGCAATTAAAATATTGTTTTTTAATTATTTTATTTGATAAATGCGATTGTGCGAAAAACGTTATACACTATTTTCTAAAAACGTTTCTAAAGTGACAAATTTTGATATTGATTAGTTTTAAGAAATGACACTCTTAGGCACTAGTGTCTAAAAAATAAAAATGAAACATGAAAACATCTAAAATATAGTAGTAGTGGAAATTAATAAATTACTGGTAGTGGCAATACTGCTAACTTCTGCTTCTGCGTGAACCTCTTTTAATTTCTTATTTGGTGTATATTTCTGACCTATGATTCTTATTGCTATTTCTTTTTTGTTCAATGGAATTTTCGATGTAATAAAGTGTCATGTCCGCTCCAGAATCTGTCAACATTGTTGTAGAGCTGCGCCGGAAGCAATGGCCAGTGTATTCATTGACGTTGGAGAGTCCAAGAGATTCCAAGGAATCTTTTTTGACATACCTGTAAGTGTATTGATTCTAACTGGCAGGATAGTATTTATTGCTTCCATATGTCAAGAAAAATATTGCTGATGTGTCATATTGAGTGGATGAAGTTTTTCGTGCTTACGAAATATATCTAAAAAGTTGATACCTATATATTCATCCCTTAGTAATTGTAAACATTCCTGGAACATGAGTTTTTGTGTTCGGACTTTTGACACTAATAAATGACTGTCAATATTTTATAATGAATACCGTTTATCCTGTTTGTTTTGAAACATTTACTTTGTCTATGCAGGTTGAAGTGATTTCAATAGTAGATGGTTTATGAACTACGGAATCTTACAAAGTGGTCGAATTATTTAAAAAATCGCTTCCAGCACTTGATGTACTTGCATTAGGGAAATTTTTTGCTAACAACTGACTTGCGAATTATAAACTCCTTAATGCAGTCTCCAGCAATCGTTGAAGATTTATATCCATCATGCATTTTGAAAGTGATATCAGCGGCTAAATGTATTAATAGTGTACTTAGTTTGGTTTGGCATTTTCCCAAATGTATAAATTCCTATTAGTTGGTTATATGTTTCAGAATTTGATTATTAAAAATCTGTTACTGTCTGGTTGTGTAGCTCTCGCGGTGCTATATTTTCGATATATGATCTCTGATATGATATCTGATAATATATAGATATTAGCCTACAAATAAACGTTTGTTTTCTTTCTTTTTGTAGTTGGCACAGTTATAAGCAATCTATTTCCTATATCTTCAATATTGTGTGAAGTAACCGTGTATTAACTTATTATGTTTCTCTTACGTAAGCAATAAGGATACGAGAACATTCCGATCACTTTAAATCAACTATCAGCCTTATTTGTATGGTGTTATTATAGCTAGAATTTCCGAATTGACTTGAGTTTCATGCTACTTATTTAACTTGACTTGAAATCAACTCAAGTAATAGTGATTGATAATTAAGTAATTATATTTCAAGTACTTAAACATTCAAGTAATTGCAAAACGTAAAATAGATCTTTTTGTGCTAATTCTGACCGAATTAAAGGGCAGGCTAGATATTTTTAGATATAGCAAAAATTGTATTGCAACTCGAGCAAAAAGTACTTATACTTTCACTCATGAGTTTTACACACATTGTCATAAATTTGTTATATTCCTTATTTAACGATACTATAATGTATTATCATTAGTATGTTTAGTTACTATAAATTCCATTTTTCATTACGTTTTTACTAAGATATTAATTGTCCATCACACGTGAGTATTTCCTATGTACGATTGGACATAAAAGATTGAAAGGCAATTTCAAACCATAATCTCTAAAGAAAAAACTTGATTTCATAAATTTTTTACCAGAAAAAATAGAGCAGTTGTATTAAATACGGTATTGCCTGAACAATATGTCCATTACTCCAACAGATATACATAACACCTTCTTGCATTGATTTATATCGGATTTCTATGCGCCTTAATGGGCTTTTTCTCGAAGGATGCAATCCCCGTCTGTTATTAAGACATCCTCCAAACTGTAAATTCAATTTGTAAGGCTCCCGTGACAAGGAATCTAACACAAAAACCGCAATAAACGTAATTTCCCATTCTGGCGGCCATTTAAATGCTGATCAGAACAATTGATAAATATAAATCAATTCCACGCAAAATACTATGTAATACGTTTTTTCTGGGTGTTGAAAAACGCGCGAATTCTTCGCCGGCTCAATATCCATCGATTAAGTCGGTGGAAAACAGAATTAAATGAGCTTTTTTGAGACCACACTGAATACGCGCCTTCTTTCAGTCGTCACTGGATTAAAATTAGGAAGTTATCGGATGACGTACGTCATTATACAAGGTGAGTATAAGTGTTCCATAATTTCCAGAAAAAAAGGTACGTGGTGGGTATAATTTGATAAGAGGCAAATATACACACTGCGTGCGTAAAGTATGAAATGGATTCATTAATAATAAAATGAAGAAGTAATCCCCTTCTAATGCAATTCCTTTGTTCTCTAATTCTAACTTGTAAGGTCTAGAACTCTCAATGTTTGCTGCTTTCACATGGCTTCATATTGGCCTCAGTTTTGGACTGGATTTACAATGTGGGGATTTTCAATGAACCAATAGTGTTCGTTGCGCCTGTTTGGCAAATTATTAGTGACAAACCGACTTTCGTCCATCCAAATAACGTGCCGAAAAAGGTTCTGATCAAGAGTTTCTAAATTTACTACAATAAAATTAAGTCTGTGTTCAATGTGACGTTCAGGGTAAAACTCCAAATCGTGAATTTTGTATTTATGATACCCATTGGAATTTAAAATTTCTTGAACGGTTGATTTATCCAAATTCAATTTAGAATTTCGTGGATTTTGTTCTAAATACTGTAACAGTCTAACTGTATTAACATTGTTTCTTACCCTTCGGTCAATTATTTCATTCTTCCGAACAAAAAATGCATCTTAATTTCGTCATAAGGTCGCCTTAAATCTTGTAAAGGTTCTATGATCAAAAATGGGGCGCTCTGGATACCTACCTTGATATAATTGTACAGATCTTGATTTCTTTTTGTGACTCGTCGTAAATTAGCAACTTGATCTGAATGAGAAAATATTTTGTAAGCACAAAAGTTATATGTGTTACATTCGTATTGTGAGTAATAAGGTATTTTGTGACATTTATACACTTTAAACAATGAACATTCAATTATTTTCCAACGACTACTTAATCCTTCCACCGCTAATGTGATTTTTAGGTGGTATTTCTTTTGAGAGTCTTTAGGACGAACTTGCTTATAACTTTAAAACGGAATTACAGAAAAAATTCTCCAATAAAAGTTTATCAGAAAAAAGAGAGCTTTTTAACAAGAAAAAATGTGGGTATGTTTCTAAAGAAATATAATTTATGACGTCATTAGTGGTTTCTGTCAAACCCCAAAGATAATACCTTTGATTGAAAATAGAACTTACCTCATCCTGTCGCATTACTCTGTGATAAGTGATATAACCTGATGATTTTAATTTCAACCGAAGCAAAACGTTAAAACACTCATGAGTGTGAATTATTAAGCAACTATTCATGAGTGTTATTTTGATGCAAAATTTGGTGCTATATTTTTGCTCTTTGAAATCTTGCATGCCGGTTCAACAAGTGTCACCTAATGACAAACATATTCCTTCTACGAAAATTTGATAAATCTCAACCATCATCGATGACGTGGATATATGAAAATTATTTTCTTCATGTGACTGAGAACAATAACATCTAAAACACTCATGAGAGTGGACTGTTAAACATGAACTATTCATGAGTGTTATTTTGATGCAAAATTAGTTGCTACTTTTTTTGCTGTTTGAAATCTTGCATGTCAGTTCAACAAGTAGCACCTAATGACAAACATATTCCTTCTACAAACATTAGACAAATCTCAACCATCACCGATGACATGGATATATGTAAATTATTTTCTTCGTGTGACTGGGGACAATAATTTACATCCAAAAATAAGCAGCTACCAGCCGAGCGGAATGGGAAGGTAATCCTGTGGTATATATTTCAATAGAATTTGTACCGTCAGCGGATATTTTGTATGCTCCCCACTGCTACGAGGGTTTTAGCATAATCTGGATATAAAACGAAATGAATACTCTTAGCCTCGCCATCCCTTTAGCTTTAAAGTTCAAACTTTTGGATTTTACCCTCTGCCGCCTCCACATCCGTGTGTTTTGCTTAAGTGATATCTATGCCTGCCGGGAATACCAAATAAATGATACTTTATATTTGGCTTACGCGTGAGCCAACATACACCAGAGACATTTCATTTTAATCAAAACAACACGGCGTGGCAAAAAGTGGGACGTAGACCTTATTTGATGTAAAACATGAGTGTGAGGTTTTACACGCAAGTGAATAAAATTAACAGCTAAAATTAACACCATATAGCCATACAAAAGTGTGTACGTATTAAGTTGCGTCCAGACCACATAAGCGAACAAGAGTGAGCGAGTGCGAATGGTTTTCCAAGCATTCCAAAGATGACTAATGCTCGCAAGCATATAATTGGACAGAGCTGAATATTACTTGAATATATTGTATTCAACTAATATTTATTGAATACTTTTGTCGTGTTCATCACGTTTACATTATGAATTAAGGATTCAATACTCAGGGAATCAATTAATACTCAACTACTCATGAAATAGTCCTTCCGGAAAGTTGAAAACTTATTTTCATTTTTTACTGTTTTAGAAAGGTATTTTAAGCTAATATAAATCAAATCTCCTACAATTCCTATCAATGAAGTCATATGTATGTTCTCTGATACCAAACATCTAGGTATTCCACAGACAAAGCTCTATTCAATAATTATCTGAAGAAAATAATTTACTAACCTTCTAACGAAACACTCTATAAATATCTAACTTCACTTTTCGGCAGTGGAAACACGACAAATTAAACCACAATAGATGAGATCTGATCTATTTCTGCATTTTTAGGATTGCTTCTTCAGGTGGTCTCCTTTAAGTTGAATCAAATATCTAACTATAAAAATTATTATAAAAATTAAAATTATTTGAAGTTAAATATCGACAATGACAAAAAGTGACATCCTGTCAATGAATTAAATATGACAATACCTACTTGAAAAATGTTCACCTTTTATGTAAAAGTTTTTTTATATTTTTAGGTATTAATAATATTGTGTGAAACTAACTACTCAGTGGCCAAAAGCCCCAACCTACGTTGAATTATATTAGCTTAAAATACCTTTCTAAAACAGTAAAAAGTGTTACAAAAGCTAATAATAAGGAATATATGGGTAGATATTGTGGGTGTACTTCAACACAGGTTGGGGCTTTTGTCCACTGAGTAGTTAGTTTCACACAATATTATTAATACCTAAAAATATAAAAAAACTTTTACATAAAAGGTGAACATTTTTCAAGTAGGTATTGTCATATTTAATTCATTGACAGGATGTCACTTTTTGTCATTGTCGATATTTAACTTCAAATAATTTTAATTTATATAATATTTTTTATAGTTAGATATTTGATTCAACTTAAAGGAGACCACCTGAAGAAGCAATCCTAAAAATGCAGAAATAGGTCAGATCTCATCTATAGTGGTTGAATTTGTCGTGTTCCCACTGCCAAAAAGTGAAGTTAGATATTTATAGAGTGTTTCATTAGAAGGTTAGTAAATTATATTATTTTCTTTAGATAATTATTGAATAGAGCTTTGTCTGTGGAATTGTTCATTAGCATACCTAGATGTTTGGTATCAGAGAACATACATATGACTTCATTGATAGGAATTGTAGGAGATTTGATTTATATTAGCTTAAAATATCTTTCTAAAACAGTAAAAAATGTTACAAAAGCTAATAATAAGGAATATATGGGTAGGTATTGTGGGTGTAATTCAACGCAGGTTAGGGCTTTTGTCCACTGAGTAGTTAGTTTCACACAATATTATTAATACCTAAAAATATAAAAAAACTTTTACATAAAAGGTGAACATTTTTCAAGTAGGTATTGTCATATTTAATTCATTGACAGGATGCCACTTTTTGTCATTGTCGATATTTAACTTCAAATAATTTTAATTTATATAATATTTTTTATAGTTAGATATTTGATTCAACTTAAAGGAGACCACCTGAAGCAGCAATCCTAAAAATGCAGAAATAGGTCAGATCTCATCTATAGTGGTTGAATTTGTCGTGTTCCCACTGCCAAAAAGTGAAGTTAGATATTTATAGAGTGTTTCATTAGAAGGTTAGTAAATTACATTATTTTCTTTAGATAATTATTGAATAGAGCTTTGTCTGTGGAATTGTTCATTAGCATACCTAGATGTTTGGTATCAGAGAACATACATATGACTTCATTGATAGGAATTGTAGGAGATTTGATTTATATTAGCTTAAAATATCTTTCTAAAACAGTAAAAAATATGCTTTAATCCATTTACCCCTATTATATTGTAAATATTTTTTTATGAAAACGTTTCGAAATTGGCAAATTTTGATATTGATTAGAATTTCTAAATAACACTCTTTTATGCTTCAGTGCCTAAAAGTAAAAATGAAACAATAAAAACAATGAAAAATATTTATTTATTTGGTATTTGGTGTATCTTTCTGGCCTTCGATTCCTTTTGCCATTTCGTTTTTCTGCCAACATTGTTGCTGTATTAATTGGCGTTGGAGGGTCCAAGGAATTTCGTTTGGTACTCTAACTCATACCGCGTCTTGGATTTTGTCGGATCTAGACCTGAGATCGCTCTATTCTGCCTCTATATCAGAAAGTAAACCAGCTTCTTTTCGCGTCATTTCATATCTTCCGCCAAATATAAGTTTTTTCCACACAAGAAGTAATCATCATTCAATTATAAAAAGCCAAATGACAAAATTAACTTTTCAACCATTTTATTTGCCGCACGTGAACCTTTTGAGAAACTTATGTATTAATGCATTAAAGGAAATTCATAAACTTTATTACCGTTGCTAAATTTTATATCTGGCGGCTATTAAAAACTCTCAAGCAGTAACCTGTTGTATTATGGATGGTAAATTTGTTTCTTAACATGTTTAATATTATTATACAAGGGTGTCAAAAAGAGTCTAATCGCATGCTCGTGTAAAACTATACCGGGTGTTTCTTACTTGTGTGCAGAAAATTTAGGGGTACATTCTATGGTAAAACATTAGTGTAATTTTGTAAAATAAGCTCGTTTCCAAGACTTAGCGTTTCCAAAACTGCTAAAAAAGTTAATTTGAAATTCATAACCTTTAAGCTCCTTGAGATACTTTTGGCAAATTTGAATATTTATTTACTTAATATGTGGATATGTATAAAGTTTAAAATTTGCAGCTTACGTAAAGTACCAGTGTTAAAAAACATCAAATATATGTCCAAACGGCTATATAAAAAATATTCAGAGAGAAAAAATGATGGGAATGTAATGGAACAAATCAAAATTAATTTTGTTCTCATGCTTAGGCTGATATACTTTTCCTGTGAAAAAATTCATTATAGGAACTTTACGTAAGCTGCAAATTTTATATTTTATACCTACCAACATACTAAACAACTATGCCAAGTTTGCTAAAAATATCTTAAAATTATTGCTTTTTATAAAATATGTGTCTAAAATATATAACAATTTTGCTTATTCGCCAGTCATTGCCTCATAATGTGGTCCTGATTTGCAACGCTGTTTCGCTTTAACGCTCGAACCATACTAGACCTTCTGAACACATAGCAAAAATTAGTGACATTAAACAGTAAAAAAACATTGTGTAAGTTCAAACTCATTTATGAGAGAATTAATTTGGTTGTTGAATTTTGAAATTTTGAGTAAATTTAACATTTTAACAAAGAAATGAGCTTATCTACACAATATTTGGTTAGAGAAACCAAAATACGCGGGAGTGAAAACATATAATGTATAAATAACACCAACCTTGTAGATATACACATTATTTAGTAAATGGAAGAAGGAAACAAAGTTGGGTATGAGCAGGTACTGATGCGCATTTGTAATTTTGCTATGTACATATGATACAAGTCACTGCTGTCTGTGGATGATGTCAAGTGTATTATTCTAATTCGATCATGGACCACGGACCTTAATTGTAAATACATTTTCAAATTACAATTTGCATAAAAAATATGGTGTAAATTGGAAAGTGATAATTTGTGTCATGGAGTTGTGGTAGAAATTGGTAAGTAACAATGGCCGTCTTCATCCGATATAAAAAAAATTTGATTTGCTTCTTATTTCAAAAAACCTATCTTGTGCGTGTCATTAGATGATTACCATTTCATATGATCCTCAACTACTTGGATATAAAATTTTGGAAAATAGATCAAACCTGGAAATTATTGATTTAAAAATAGAGATAAAGAGTCGTTTGAACTTCATCAGTCATACATTGTTATAGTAAATTTTGTTTCAAATACTGTGTAGTTAGTAGTAGTAATAAATATAATATAATAATAACAATAATTATTATTTTTATTGTTATTGACGTTATGGTTGCTTCCAGGTCTAATTTTCATAAAAACTGTAAGAACCAACACAGTATAAAGAAAAATCATCACTATTTTGAGTTTGTTACAACACTAAAATTATATAAAGTAACTCATTACTGATTTAAATTGTATATATATTGTGACAAGAATAATAAATAGATTGATAACAGAGTTTAGAAAGCTACCTAACTCACAAATTGTTCAGTGTTACCCTTAAAAAATGTATTTAGTTAACAAATAACTGAATTAACATTACTCAATAAATTATGTTATTATTTCAATATAATCGGATGTGGAATCGTTTTGACAACCATTTGTGTTGATTTTGTTTGAAATTTTACTCAATTTTTCTTATGGTGTATGACTTAATCACCCTGTACAATGAGTATTGCAATATTTTTGTGTTAATTCACGCAAATGTGAATGAATTTCACATTGATTATGTTACCGCAAAATAAATTACAACCATTTTCTACACAATTCTTTGTTAGTTAGTGGAGGCTATCAAAATACCGTTGTATTTTTACATATTCCGTAAGTTTCCACGTATTGAAAGAAACGGATCAGCATTGTCGTCGCACCGGCGGAGAAGCATTTATGTGGAGAAAGGGTTGAGCCCGATGACAGTCAATAAGCTGGAGCTTAAACTTTGGGCCTCCAAAGCAACCCTTTGGCCGGGTTCGCAAAGCCAGCTATTTTGTATAACAAACTTTACAAAGCACAAAATAAAATAAAAGCAGCTTGCCGGAAACGTGGTGGTCACGCTGCCGAGGTAAATATTTACATGATATCAGAGAGACAATATTGATGTTTACTAAAATAGTTCTATATGTCTTATATTAGAAATTTTTACACATGAAACGAACTGTAATATAGTTATCCCATATTACAATTTTATTTAAAACATAAAACTATTAGTACAATAAACATAATATACAAATGAAAAATAAATTGAATATGTTGTACAAAAATTGCAAGAAAATATTCATTCTAGAAGAAAAAAAAGAACAGTGATTAAGAGTCATATGTATATAAAAAAAATCGTACAAAAAATAAAACAGTTTTTTTTTTCAGTTTAAACATTATATCAATATGAATTAAGGTACAGAAAAAGACGTTTGTAGAAGTTGGCATAATATTGTACACAAGATGCAGTAGTGATGTTGAGGTTTCACGGCCGGTGCTGTTATATCTAGCTTAGAGTCTTTTCACACGGGCCACTATGCAGCGCTGCTGAGTGGAGCCACTAATTTATGGTTGACGTTTTGGTGGGAGTCGGCGACTACACGCCACCGCGGCGCTGCTAATTCTGTGGTGCGCCCGTGTAAAAAGACTCTAAGAGCCGTCTCACACGGGCCACCGTGCAGCTCTTCTCGGAAGCGCCGTTGAGTGGTTCGTTTTGACGAAACATTAATTTAGATAGACTTATTTACACGGACGCGCCACCGAATTAGCATCGCCACGGTGGCGCGCGTAGTCGCCAACTCCTACCGAAACGTCAACCATAAATTAGTGGCTCCACTCAGCAGCGCTGCATAGTGGCCCGTGGCTTCAACATCTAAAAGTGTAAATGAATAAGGTTTGGAATGGTCTAAATTAAATGTTACTAAATTTCTATAAGGAAATCAGTTTCTATTAGTAATCAAATAAATCTTATCTATCATAATGAAATTTTCCTTCTGTAAGCAGATAATAATTTCTACAAATCACCACTATGCTATACAAATTTCGCCATTATAGTTTGATCAAAATATTTCGCACTTTTATAGGCAGGTCTCGTCAGATGAAGGTATGGGAGACCTACATATGTATATAAATGTTAGTTCTATAGTGTTTTTTAAGGAACAAAAAGGTTTTTGTTACGTATTTACTCTATAATGACTTTATAACAACTGTATTATTATTCTCTATAACTACTTTAAAGAGCTTTTTCTCTTGAGTTCCATAGCAGCATCCATATTTGTAATTAGTTTTCAGCAGCAGAATTGTATCTTAACAACGCCTTACACAATAGTTCTATAATTAAACTATAAGCGCCATTACAGAATAATTTTATAAGAGTGTCACAGGAGATGGTATAATTCTATAAAGCAGTATTTTGCATCGGTTTTACAGCAATTTGATTCTATAAGCACCGTTACTGTAAAATTGTGTTATTGTACACACTTATAGGACTACATTAGCAGTTATCTTATAAATGTTCTATAAATTATAAGAACGTTCTTGCAACACATTTAAAAAACAATTCAGTTTCTGAAGGCAAAATAGTCTAATGTGCCACATTAATGCAACAATTTAGTATTCTAAATACAACTATAAAATATTAACAGAATATAAAGCACCTATTACTCTAAATTTATAGAACTACTTTGCTAGCTGGGATGTTACCAGTTTCTTTTTTTTATTTTAAAGAGAAGTAAACACATTTTACAAGTCTATTACATAGCTTATAAACATCTTGAATAATAGGGGACCAAGCATAGTACCTTGAGGAACTCTCCTGAACTAGTTTTAATTTGTACAGATTTATTACTTTATGAACATGTTTGTAACATATCTGGGATGGTTTCTCAAATTTCTAAAACATAATTCAATGTATGTATCTCTGATGTCGATAGGGAACAAGAAATTCAAGACCTATATTACAAATTATTTAACCTTTTTTGAAGTATAATATAATTAGTGTACGAAACCTGCACAGGTTTTGCCCGCAATGTCTTCACATATTGATGTCAGTACACTTTTGTAAACCCTATATATCTTAGTCTTAACGTACTTTCATGACGGATTTTTCGGTTCATACATTTTTCAAAAAAACATACGCAACTTGGCGTTCTCTAGTTTATTTAATGGAATGCTTGTAAGAAAGACGCCTCTAATTTTATAGAAAAATACAATATTCAGCACTGGACGTGGCATGGCTCTTCAAATGTCTTCAATAGTTGTGTCAGAAGAATTTATAATGCGTTCACACACAGTACAAAAACAGATAATTTTCTTTACTGCATATATCCCTATAACCTTCGGGATCACTGTCAAACCACATTTGAAATAATTTACGTCTATTTTTTCTCTTTGACATGTTACTTCATTTCATTCACTTATCCCCTCAATTAATAGTTGTTAATGTAAATTTTGTTACTATTTATAAATAGTCATTTAAATACACGCGGCGAATACAACTTACAGCGAACGTAAAAAAGAAACGTATTGACGCGACACCGACTATTACAGCGTTCCGTAAATAACTAAAATATATAACTAAAGCGCAGTTCGAAGCATTATCTCTACTTCTAACCATTGGAAATTAGCTATCGTCTAAATAAATTGTGATTCCAACTTCCACAAATACGACAAACAACACAAGAGTATTTCTTAGATAAACTAATGACCCAATCACGCCCTACTAACGATTTTCTTCCAGGAACTTCCCCTGACCACCACCTAGTACAACTCCGCGCACTATTTCCTATTTAATTCATCGTTAAACTTAATTCGCAATAAAACTGTATTGTTGATCACGCCTTCTTACGCCTGTAGACCTAACGTCTTGCCATTTTATATCCTATAATTCACAGTTTAATTTGATTTTTACGAGGTTCTCCAGGGTACTCGTTGTGTTACTACTTTACCGTAAAATGGAATATTAAAAGTAATTTAGACTGTTGCCTTCCTTAAACTTCATATGCTTCGAAAAAGGAACGCCTAACAAAATTCAGGTGGCTTTTCCCAATACAAGGTATTTGTAAATAAGTGCGACATACTTTTTTTTAGGTCGAAATAGAGTGTTTAAATTTAATATTCTATTTATTTTTGTTATTTCAAACAACACTTTGCAAAGATTTTCACCTACGTGATCCATAAAAGAACTATTGAATTCGGAAAACTATACTTGATAACGTTTTTGCTTTATTTTAATTGATTTACGTTTTCTAACATTCAATCGTCATTTACTCGAAAACTTTCCTATGTAAGAGGGCTAAATTTCAGTACTGTCTGATAGAGAATTAAACGATCTTTCAGAATCAAGGAAAAAATTATGGTGTTGCCATTTAAAAAAAAATCGATGACGTCATTACTCGAAAACAAATGACATTTGAAAATCGCATTTTACGCTAAAATATGTATTTTTTAAATTAAAAATCGACCTGTTCGAGGATTTTTTCCAAAAAATAATTGTAAGATAGGAGAAATATTTCTAAAAAACTATTTTCAAAGCCACGGGCCAACGACAGTCTTGACAGTTCGGAAACCTTCTGACACTTAAGTCTTAAGTCCTAGACTTCTTGATTCCTAACGCCCGTCTAATCCCATTCCCAGAAACGCATTAGAATAAAATACAGGTAGCGCCTCCCTCAGCCATCGAAACAAGCGAGTACGGGGACTTAGTGAAGAGAAACCTGAGGAGATTGCCGCCGAAAGCAAACAGAATGGTAAATACTCGATTCTCGCATCGTTGACTTCTTAACCGGGATAGATTTAACGGTACTCAGGATTACCACGTCAATACGATTTTACCGGTTTTTTTTCTCTCTCAAAAGCGTAAACAGAATCGGGTACAGAAAACGGCTTATTATGACACGTAGGAATAGATAGGATTGTAAAAGATAATATTTAAGCAAACATAAATTCTCTCTTTAGTTTTATTGGGTTTTTGCCACATTTCTGAAAAATAATAAAAATTAATTAAATAAGCCCTTGCGCCAAACGGAACAGTCAAGGGTTATTTTTGAAACTAAGTTTGCCTAACCAAAAAATCTCACACTGAAAAAAGCAGATAAGTAAAAAATAACAAAAATCACATCACTATCGCGCACTTCCGTATTATTGACGTTTCGAAAAACTCTCTGTTTTCGTTTTCAAAATAGTAGTAAAAATACTAAACGTTTGTCAAATTTGACAGTTTAAAATTTGTTTATCTGCTTCCATAGAGATGTTAAATGATTTTTATTTTATTTTTACTTCCTTCTTCTTGATACAACTGTAGCCAACAATGATCGATGTTTACTGAACAGTTTGATACACACTTTCTCCGTTTAACAAAATAATCGCGGTTTCTTTTAATTTTCTTTTTGTCGCGTTATCTTCCTTCTCTAAAATTTTTGCACATGACCGTTTTCCCAAGCGTGTTCGCAAATTTTGGATTTTTCAAATTCCCGTCTTTTTATATAATTTTTATGTTCCTCAACTCTAACATTCATAGGCCGAGACGTTTCTCCAATATAATGTTTATTGCATTCACAAGGTATACCGTAGATGCAATTTTTTGAATTTTGTATATCATTTTTTGGAGGCGTTTTTGACAAAAATGATCGTAAGGTATTAGTTGTCTGAAAAATTGTTCGAATATTAAATTTATTACCGATTCTTCTTAACTTTTCTGATAATATAGGAATGTATGGAATTTTTATTGTATTATTAATTTCTTTTATTTGTCTTAAAGTGTTAGTTTTATCTGTAATATGTTTGAATGTTTTATCAACAAAATTTGGAGGGTATTCATTATTTATTAAAACATTTTTAATAAATTTTAGTTCGTTGTTAAAAATATCATTGTTTGATGAAATTAATTTTGTTCTATCATATAAATATTTAACAACACCTTTCTTTATATCGATGTGATGGTTAGATTTAAAATTTAAATATCTATTGGTGTGAGTTTGTTTTCTATAAACACTTGTTTCTACAGAATTATCGTGTTTTTTAATTAAAACATCTAAAAATGGTAGCATATTATTATTTTCTATTTCCAAAGTGAATTTTATTGTTGGTTCTTTATTGTTAATATCATTTAAAAATTCATTTAATTCTGTAACAGTAAAAGGCCAAATTGCAAAAATGTCATTTACATATCTCCACTAGATAATTGGTTTTTTATTTATATTTTGAATATAATTTTCTTCAAAAAAATCCATAAAGATATTACTTAAAATTGGTGATAATGATGAGCCCATTGTCATTCCGTAATTTTGTTGATAAAATTCATTATTTATTTGAAAATATGTTGTTTTTATACATAGACTTAGTAATTCCATTATACATCCTACATTTAATTTTGTTCTGTTTGCCAAATTGCTACCATTTTCCAGCTTATTTTTAATAATATTCAGTGTCTTGTCTACTGGTACGTTAGTGAATAAACTAACTACGTCAAAACTCACCATTAAATGATTATTATTAAAATTATTTGTGGAAGAAATCTTTTCTAAAAGATGTTTGCTATTTTTAATGTAAGAATCGGATTGTCCAAATAAATTTTTAATAATTTGTAACAAATATTTTGCTAATTTGTTGCAAGGCGAATTTATAGAACTAACTATTGGTCTTAGAGGTACATCACGTTTATGAATCTTTGGTAAACCATAAAAATGTGATGGTTTACTATAATGTAGGTTTAAAATTTTTCTTTCAATATCTGAAAATTCGCGTTTGTATTTATATAATGTTCTATAGATTTTGTTTTCAATAGATTTAGTTGGGTCTTTGTTTAATTTTGTATAATTTCCGCCATTAATTAAACTATTTATTTTTTCATCATAAGTTGTTATATCTAATATAACTGTGGCATTACCTTTATCAACTGGTAAAATTTTAATATTATTATCATTTTTAAGTGAAGATATATATTTCCTCTCCTCTAATGATAAATTACTTTTAATTACATATTTTTTCTCAATTTCAATTTTTGACCTGATCCTATACTCATTAGCAATATTTAATTGTAACTTTTGAGCAATTTGTTCTATTGTTGTTATTATATCAAATTTAGGGATATCTTTTGGAGTTACAAAATAATTTAAACCTTTACTGAGAACTAGTTTTTCAGATGAACTAAGTTGTCGATTTGACATATTTATGACAGTTTTATTTATAAATGGATTGTCATTTAAATTTAATTCGGAATTTTGCATTTCTTGATTTAATTTTCTAAATTCTCTATTCTTAACAACTAATAAAACTATAGACTAGTAAAGGCAAATTAATGATGAGAATAGAGATAAATATTACATAAGATACAGGGTGTCCTTGAAATGCATATGTCAACGAGCCACCCTAGACTACACTCCAAGATTAAAAAACGATAATCTATGTTAATTTACCTATATGCAAAAATTCATGTAACGACGTTAGGGGGCGCCAAAGTTTTTGAAAAATATCAATAATCGATTATAAGAAGGAAAAACGTGGAACGATTAAAATGAAATTTGGTATATGAAAAAATATTGGTAAAATGATTTTTTAGATGTCATTAATATTAATGTCGAAATTTCATGATTTTTTCAAATACGTGCAGTAGAAATAATGTATTATGTTAATCGAAATGGCGCTTGACCTAGATGATTTTTTGGAAAAATAAGCGTGGAAACGGTAGTTAAAAATTTAGTACGGCCACAATCCCACAAATCGGTCGACGCTACAGTGCAGACCTGTGACGTCACAAGCCCTTCGCACTAATACCTAAATACAGCAGTGTGCTCTGTTTTTATCGGCAACACCGTAGCCTGCATCTGTTTCGATGGAAACAAACCGCACTGAACGGCGTGTAACGTCCCACCAATAATATCGTGTTTTCGGCCACGTGGTTTTGTTAACATTTTATGGCATTTATTAATATTTTAATTATTATGTGATTATTGCCGCCAGACACAATTTCTCACCTTTTAATATGTTTGAAAGATTACCCTATAATACACTTGAAAACAAAATAAAATTCATTTAACTTCCTGATTACCGGTTTGCACAAATAATACCTGAAATTGGATAAATCGGTTAAAAAAATATTCATATTTCTGTGTGTGTGTATCATCAACAATAAGTCAACTATTTATCGCATACTTAAATATCTATATCTAATAACCAGTTACCATTATTTTTTGTAAAATAGCACACCTTCATTTAAACAAATACAATAGTTTTTAACTTTTCGAATTAACCTACGAGTTGTATATCACTACGGTCTGCGCACAGTTCGAAAAAGAGAAAAATTATGTCCCAGAATCTCATCTACCATAAATTTCAAGTCATATATTATGAATGAACAACGAGCAGACCCAAAAAGTCCATCAACTTCCTCCCACTCGCATGCGAATCCTTTGGAGTGGACTCTGAATTGATTTTTTTTCACTCTGTTGACTAATCTAAGTGCGTTGTAGCCCCGTGTTTGAGTTGCCGGTCCAATTTCGTTATTGACATTCGATTATTTGCACTTGTAAGTCTACTGCGCTCTTGTTTGTGCCTGTAACAGTTTGCGTTTTGTTTTTGTCGCGCAACGTAAACGCCATGCGGCCGAATGCAGAGGGGGAAAATGATGACGATGAGATTTCGAATCGAATTGGAACTTCTACAGGGCGCCCGGAAAAATGTGGGAAATCTCTTGGCTGCAGACAGAATGTGAGAAAATAAGTTCCTAAAACTTTTTTCCGAATGGTTAGGACTTCCTGTCTCTAATAGTAGCACTAAATGAGATGTACATGTATAAACCAAGACTCTAATCTAAGTTGCAACAGTAAAGCTTCGTTTAAATCAGTCATTTGATCACTCTCCTTAATAAAGTGCTGTATGAATTGGATTTGCCTCATGGTCAGTTCATTAGGCATATTAGGGCTTTAGATTCTGGGCAGAATTGATGCTTGCAACTATACTGCTGATGTTTTTATTTTGTTTCAATTGTTTTATTCTTGATTTCTGTTTCTTTTTTTTGTAGGCCTTGTTGTCTTAGTAGCGTTGAAATTGTAGAATACTGTAACTGTATGGGAGAATGGAAGAACGGCTTTGCCGAATTCCCTCCTTTTGTGTTAGCACAATAAACATTTATTTATTTATTTAATCGATTTAGTAAAATAACTGGTCCAATCAAATAACGATCAATAATACCGGCCCAAACATTTATCTTAAACTTGTGTCGAAAATGTCTAGGAGTTATTGCATTGGGGTTTACATCGACAACAAACAAGCCTCATCAGTGAAAATAATTTTCTTATGAAAAGTAATATCCTGATGCAAGATAAACTCGCGAAAGGTCACTCGTCGATCCAAATCTTGAGGCAATAACTCTTGAACTTTTTGGATGTGATATGAACCTAGTAGATTACTTTTAAGAATTCGGTGAGCAAGAGTTCTTGATAATTCAGTTTCTAGAGATAAATGTTTAGTACTTATTTTATCTTCAACTGTTTGCAAAATATTTTCTTCATCTTGTACCCTCATTACACTTCAACATTCGAAACTGTTTTTCTCTGGGAAATCACTCGATTTGGAAATCTCTATTCTTCCCCACTTCTTCTACAGTTTCACAGAAATCTAGCACAAGTAACATCATCAACTTGTTCACTGAATGTAAATTTTCCAGCCATTTTCAACAACGAACATTAGCAGAAATAAAATAGTTTTATTCTGAGTATTCGTCCAAGATTCCGGATTCAAGTTATTAATTTATCTACTTAATTATAAAATTAAAAAAATATATACCAGTTAAAAATGTTAATTGACGTGTCGCAAATATACTTAACAAAGGTCTAATAAATCACGAACAAACTGAAAAAATTGCTCAACCAACAGATTATGTCGAATTGAATAATCGAACTTTTTTCGGGGCATACCTTTCCAGTACAAAAAAAATAAAACGCTAGTTTTACGCACTCGCAATACACGATTAAATTCGCTTTTTGTGCCCACCAAATTGCTTTTCTGTCGGTCAGGTGCGTATCGACAAACCGCAGCAGGTATCACGAGAATTTTGGAACGTTCCAATTATTTCCCGAATAGGGAAATCCAACGACCTTTACGTAATAATAACGCAAGCCTATTAGGTGTATACAGTGCGTCCATAAATTCATTATTAGCTAAATAAACAATATACTCTCGTCGGAAATTAAAACGTTAGCAATGAAATTGTTATTTCGATTATTTTGGTGCATCATATACGCGCAGAATTCAGTTCTTTGGTCAATGTCGTGTTAAGCCAATTCATGGCTGAGACGTAAGATCAACTTTTGTCCAAAAATATTTTTGAAATGCTGTCTTGAATGTTTACTCTTTAATACGAGTGGCTTTTTTTTTGTTCCTCCTTCGAAAGCATTTTCAGTTTTGGAAAAGTTTTGATGATTTTAATACAAAATTCAAATTCTTAAGCAATTACAAAAAAAGTTTAACACAAGGTATGTCTTCATCGCACTTCAATGACTGCCTGGCAACGCCTTTGTATACTGCCTATCAGGTTGTTGAAGTAGCCTTGCTCAATTTCTCGCCACACGCATGGTAAAAGCCCTCTTTGTAGTTGGTCCCATGCGTGCTCAATTGGTTAAGTTCTGGCAAGATGTTGGCATCGAGCACCAACAACTCTGTACGCCTATTAAATTAAATGCCTCCTCAAACAGCAACTGTACCACCCCTGAATGGAATAACTTGGCTCTACGATGTATGGGTACCAAAGGAAGAGTCCATACTCCGACTTTCCGAAAACCGTCCATATCTCGACTCATCTATGAACCTTCATTAATAATTTCAATTTACGTGTTAGCCCCTTACAATCGAAGTCGCATATGATTTTGTGTCAGTGGAACCCTTTCAAAAGTCGTCGTGAACGCAAATTAACATCTCGCAGTCTTGTGCGAACTGTTTCAGTTGAAACCGCAACACCAGAAGCATTTAAAAGTACTCACAGGCTTTCTACGGGTGGATACTGTTAGAAATCGGTATTGTCCGATGGTAGTAGGTCTTGGGCGTCCACTCCTCGGTCTTTCGATGACATTTTCTGTTTCTCTATATCGATGCACAAGCCTTGAAATTACGCTTCCACTGACATGAAAGAAGTTAGCAACTTATTTCTGAGACTTCCCGGCTCTATCATTCCAATGAATCTATTGGCTTCAGCTGCACTTTGTTTACGTCTAGTATTATTTAAACAGCGATTTATCCAAAAATAAGAACTAACCGAACTGAAAAAAATCACTCAATGGTGAGCAAAAAAAAAGATAATAAAGTAAACATTTTATTTATTATCTAGATCCATTTGGAAAACAAAAAACGTCAACCTTTAAAAGAAATTTTGATATATGTGAATTTTCTTAACTTTTGTGGAGTAGCTATGTTTATCAAAGTAGTTGTAATAACAATACATAATTTCATTTAATTTTTAGTACATTTAGTCATTTATAAGAAACTTATAATTTTGGTATTGTTGATAACCGGCGATGACGTCTTTACTTGAAGGTAGATCACCCCGTATATTAAATTATTATTCGAGAAAACAATAAATTAAAATCAAAAATCAACCTGGTTCGAAAATTTTTCAAAATATTGTTTATTTAACTGACAATGCATTTATGCGTTCATTTATGGACGCACTGTATAAAATATTTAAATAAACCAGCTTGTATTGCACAATTCGGACAGAATCGAGCCGCGTAACAGAACCACATGAATTTAATTTCTGGTGTTAACCGGAATAAATGTAATAGTATCTCGGTTTTTTCGACGTCTGCATTTTTACATACAGTCACGTTCTGAGGCAGACAATGAGCCCCGAAAAATACCGAAACTCAGAGTCTAACAACAATCTAGCAGTCTATTTCACACTTTAAAACCGACATACACATTTTTATAATTATCTGTCCATCAAGTTCTTATTCCCATCGATTGGAATGGTCCAATTTAAATAGTCATTATAAGATAAATAGTAGCAAATCTATAGGTGCTTAAAAGCATGCTAGATAAGCTTTTTGGGAATACAATGGGCACCTAGAAGTTACCTGCAAGGTATATTGAGAACACAAGGTGGGTATCATTCTCATGTTTCTACGTTGAACTTGTACGGACAATTTTGTTATCGAATAGTCTGGCTGTTTTCCCCTGATTCTCGCTCTTATAATAGATATTGCTTCAGACGATCTTCGGCTAGTTTGTTAGCATACTCTGGTGCTAATCTCACTAGAATTAAGAAACAAGGCGGATGGAAGTCCAGTACATAGCGGAGGATATAGAAGACTCGTTACAAAACAAGAAGAGCATACAATTGTTGATTTATTTTTAACGGCCAGTGAGGCACAGAGTAACTTATATTTTTTAAAGGTTACAAATTGTAATGCCTATTGAATTGAATTAAAAATTGAAACAGTTCAGTTAATCTTTCTAAGCAGAGTATCACTTTTAATAATGAATGAACGATACATTTTTAAATCGAGTTAGCATTACCAATGACAAGATTATTAACATTTTTTCCTCGTAGACCACTTTCCTGTCGCTCAGACAAAACCGACGCAAATGCTTGGTCGTTGCAGAACACACTTACGTAATTTTTTTATATGTAACACGCGAACTTCGATAGATTATTTCAACAGATAAACCCGGCTGCTCCGATTTGTGTTGTAATCTTAAATAATGATTTGCATGTTGAGTTAATCAAATTTTTTTCGGAGAAACTTTTTGTCAATTAACAGTTCTTTCCAAAAATAGAAACTGGTTATATATACGGACGGAGTAAGAATAGGAACCGGTGTCGATTTTTTTTTGTCATATCCGATCTGAGATAAGAGCTACTACGCATTCTGCGACAGGCACCTGCACATAACTACGTGTAGAAAGTAAATATTAGAGGTAATTAATTAGATACTACCTGAAATGTTCATTAGTTGACGTAAAAAAAATACTATTGTAGTAGGTAGCGAAAACGTTGGTTTTAAACCGGGTTTCATGTAATAGCAGTTTAAATCTCAAGACTTTCACCACCCTTAACCAAAAATTGTTATACGGTAAAAAGTGGAGGAAGGAAGAGAGAAGGAATGGAAGATGGCAGAGCATTATTTTCTACTGTCACCATTTGTAGAGCTATTTTGCATATCTATAATCTCCTCCTCCTTCTTAATTTTGTAGTAGTAATGTATCAGGCGGCATCAGCCTGACAATTAGGCCACACTTTTTCCTACCCTACCATCCCATCACCTCTCCACTATCTGCCCTGGGCCTTCCTCGAACCTACCCGACGCCCTGATGAACGCCAGGATCAAATCCCCTCATCTCTTCCCATTGCAGCTGCTCGAAGCTAAAGATCCTATATTTTAGTCTTCCAAGGACCGCATAATATCCTAGAAAATGTATAGGGGTCTCCTCCCCCTCTCCACATTCCGGACATAAGGGACTCTCATCTATGCCTATCAAGCTCCAATGCCTTCTGAGTCTGCAGTGGCCCCCACCATTTGGTGAAGACTATGGTGTACATTCTTAAACTGAGACGAATTTCAACCTTCAACTTTTTTCTTAACCCTCTTAGTTCTATTTCAGTTCCTACTACTGTACCTAACTTAGGGTTGTCCAAATCTCAAATTAGATTGAAAATACTTCTTCCAGTCTGATATGGCTACTACGATTATTATTACGATTACTACCACGCGTCACCAAAGCAACTAAACATAAATAGTGATAAAGACAGTTATTTTGATTTAGTTTAAGTTTTATCTAAACTGGAGCACCAGCAATTGTAGTTTAAATTTTAATAACCCTTTACACAAGATTGTGACACATAAATTAACTAGAAACATCAAACATTGAAAACTGGAGAAGAGCTACTAACGCGAGAGAATAGAAAGATCAAACGAAGAATATAAAATGAAGATTTAAATACTTTTAGATCGGTTGAAGCAATCGTCATTATTACCTAATATTTCACACTCCCATAAAAGTATCATCTAACTGTATACTTCCATTCTCTGATTTTGATATTCGGAAGCCAGGCAAAAACTTCGATAACCGAAGGTACAGAAAAAAAAAACGTTGATGGTAAAATCGAGCAACCTCGCGTTGTACGCCATTTGTAATTAGAAGATGGGAGTCGAGTTTTTAAAAGAACAACAAAAAGTCTAAGATTACATCCAGCAAAACGCGCGATGCTGGTTCACTATTCGATCATTAATCATCCGCATTCAACAACGGCCGTACAGGTACGAAGAACGAAAATTAAAAGTACCAGAGTGCAGGCTGGACGTCTATTGTGTTTGGTAGTTTGTTTAGATACGGTATCTAAAATCTGAACGTCAGGTTTTGAGTCTGTTCCCGTTGCTCCGGTTGCCATACGAGGCCCAATTAACAAGTACCACTATTATTTAAATTACGCAGTGACCAATTAACGAAGACTTGTGGAGTTGACAGTGCTATTTTGAATAAAACTTCACAAGTAACCAGTTATTTCTTGATTGTTGTTACGTCAACTCATTGTAGAGATGTAGCTGTTTTTGTGAGTTAGACAATTTTGTGATGAGTTACACTGAAGAGCTACGTGTTCAGTCGAGTTCAATGTGAAGTTTGGGAACTCGTTCACAGAAATTTTTCAAATAATACAAACTGCTTACGGGTATGAAGTTTTGAGTTCAAGAAAGGCTGGTAATCAGTCAGAAATGAGAATCCTTCTGGGGACGATCGTTAACATCGACTGACAAGTGTCATGTGGCGCGAGTGAACTTGTCAACTGTCAACTTTTCCAATAAATAGTAGTATGAAGTTTTCATGCAACTACAAAACAAGAGGGTGCAAAATATAATAATTGCTTTTATTCACTTGAAGTTTTGATGCAAGACACGAGATCTGTACAAGTCTATGTTGATTTTTTATTCCTCAAGCTCAAGTACTACCCTTCTCCCCTCTCCCCCTTAAGGGAAGAAGATTTCGACATAATTGAGGAGATAAAACTTCGCTAGAAAAACTATAAGGAGCTACGGTAGGTACTTTGAGAGGAATAAGGTTGAATAGGCGGACATTTTTTAATAAATTTATTAAAAAAAACAGCTTTATATTTTATAACGACATAGAGGCAATGGGATCTCGTACAAGTGTAGCAATATAATTAAGTACATATATGTCAATAAAAACTAAATTAACCCAATTTTACTTTACTTTACAAACACAATTATGCAATATATTTTAAAATAAGTAGTTACGTATTAAATTAAGTACCAGTATCAGATTCTGTTCACAAGGATAAATGAAACATATCAATTCCGAATGAGACCGGTACCAATCGCTCAGAATCTAAAACGCCAAATATTTCCTAAAGAAGGTCGGCATTTTTGTGAGTAGGCGCAAATTTTGGATTATGCATGTTTCTCTTTAGGTTTTTCTAAATAATGAAATGTATATAATCAAGCTTTTTGCAATTTTATAAAGTATTTTTTATTTGTAAAAGAGATACAAATTTATTTTATCAAAAATATTTTATTTACTTAAGATCTTTGATTGTCTCAGGAGAAAGTTTCTATTTTAATTTGACGAGAAATAAATTCAGATGGTAACCCGAATATTGTCCTCTAAGAATGAAAGTTAGAGTCTTTTAAATATTTTTAAATCACAAAAGAATGGAATATCTCATTTCCAAGATGAGAACTTAGCATTTTTACACCATTGGAAAGACCGTTAACTGAGCTTTTCAAAAATATCTTATACGCGATACTTTTTTTACGTTTTTTCGATATATGATGATCTTATTAAAGATTTTAAATAAAAGATATGAACTTAAGCATTACCTATTTAATTAGGAATTAGCTTTTAATATGATGTAAGGATATGCAAAATTTAGTAAAATTATATCAACTTTGCATGGAAAAATAGTAGAAATCATATTGAACCATTCTCATAATTTATGTTTGTTTTTCACACAATGAAACAATATTATATTTCAATTAGCTAAAACATCTTTCTAATACAGTAAAAAAAACTTCAAAAAAAATATATGGGTAAATGTTGTAGGAGCAATTCAACGCTGGTCGGGGCATCAGTCGGCAGAGTAGTTAATTTCACACAGCATTATTGATATTTAATAAAAAAAATGTATAAAAATTTTTTGTTATTTCTAACATACCTATTTGCAAAACTCTGAAATTGAATAAACTAGACCATATACACTAGATCAGAAGATAAGTATCAACTTAAAGTTTTATGCTAATGGATATTATAATTTCAGATGTTAAAGTAGCAGAATCTTCTGAATTAGAAAAACTTAACAGTTGGTTAAATTACAAGAAGTTGCACATTTTGATGCCTATTAAGATTATGAAATATTGAAGATAAGTCGAATTGTTCATAAAATATCCTACAATAACTGAATTTTCTTAAATAATTTCTCTTCCTTCCTGAAAACAGCATATTGATATTTGATGTCTAAATCTATATACTCTACCATCTCGAAGAATCATTCACTCAACTATTTTTCTTTCTTGATGCAAACAACAGTTAAACGATGTATGTTGTGCAACAGGACTCAAAATTAATACACAATACTTGACAAACATATATAGAAAATGAAAATCCATTCAAAACTGGTTTTGAGTAAAAAGATTGTGAATGTTCTTGGTTCCTAAATTTGACTAAAGCACTTGACTGTTTCACTTAATGTGGTTGATCAATTGTCGTACTATGGTTTCACTGGTCATAGTGTTGGTATCATACATTTGTATCTTAGCAATAGACAATAATATGTTATACATAATATCTCAACAGTTTGTCTCGGTATCAATGTATTGTTATGGAAACTCACCTACCTTGTTAGTTTGTTAATTATGTTCCTGTTTGCGTTAGAATTGATAATTTTTGTAATACCTTTATTTTGACGTTTTCTGTAATAGTCCAGACTATATTCTATTATATATGATTTTCGATACGTTCTCGATGTCGCCGAAACTGCGAGAATCCTAAAAAAACCTATATAAGCGGATCGGTTTCGCCGTCAGGGACAGTTTATAGCAGTCAAACGCAAATGACTGAAACGTCAAAGTAAAGAGTCTGACAGTTGCGAATTTGTTGAAGAATATTTCTTGTGTAATCAAAAGTGACAATAAAGTTTGTTTGTCTACGTGACGTGTTTCTACGCTAAACCAACATGAAGGTTACAGTATGTCTACAAGGATCAATCCCTGGCCCCGTTCTATTTCTAATATATATTAATGATTTGCCTTTATCAGTGAACAATTCAATTTTAACAGTTTAGTTTGCCGATGACACCAATTTAACAAATCGTAGACCTATATTCGATGACTTATTAGAAGAGGCGTGTCGAGTGGAACTAATGTTTCAGAGCTGGTTTGTCTCTAACAAACTTAATTTAAATTCTATTAAGATAGAAGCATTAATATTTACGAGAAGTCAAAGATATTCTAAATCATCCATTCCCAAATCATTGAAATTTTTAGGAATACGAGATTTTAAAATAATATTGAATTGCCATGCAAATTATGTATTTATTACAAGTTAAAGGAGTATCTGTTACACAATGTATTTTATAGTCCTCGATAATTTTTAAATAGCGATTTATCAATGATGGTATAAAATTGTTATTCTCATTTTAGTTTTTACCCTTTTTTAACAGAATATGTTTTGTCCATGTAAATTGTATACAATTCTTGTTATACCATTTGTAATTCATTTTATATTCAATATTTGAAGTCGAGCAGACCGTGTAGTTGTCACTAAATATTAGTAAATGTCATGTAGATACTGTTTTTTTTACAAAGGAACAGTTGATTTCTTTTGATTATTCCATTGAACAACACACGCTTTCTAGACCTGATACCTTCTGTGACTTAGGTCCTATACTTGACAGAAAATTATCTTTTAATAGCCATCTACTTTATGTAACTGCAAGGACTTATAGATCTCTTGGTTTCAATATAAGGAATAGTAAACAGTTTCGGAATTCCAACACTTTGAAAATTTTGTATTCTACTTTTGCCAGGTGCAATTGTGAGTTTCTATCAATTGTTTGGTGGGTGCTCCTGAAAATGCTCAGAGTAAATTCTTAAAATATATTAGTTTTAAAGCCGATGGTGAGTATACTTCTGTTGGGTTCCCTCAATTAGAAATGCTTAATAGATGTGGTCTTGAAACTTTAGAAAATCGGCGTAAAAAGGCTTATTTAATTTTTTACATAAAGTAAAGCATATTGTCATTGATTGCAGTGCCATCTTGGGGATGTTCGGCTTTCATGTTCCTAGAATTGAAGCTAGACAATTTAACATGTTTTATTTGCCACGTGTTAGGACAAATATTCTTCACTTCATAATATGCGTGAGATAATAATAATAATAATATCTCGACCCCTCATTCTAGTCACGAGGATTAGCCCAGGAGTCGAAACCTCATTAATGAGGTCAAATGTCAACCGGTATCAATCTCTCACATTGACCCAAGCTAGCATTTTTCCTCCCTACCATACCATAATATTTCAACTCTGAAAAAACTTGTGTAGCAATTGTTGTCTTTATCTAAATATTTAGATTGATTATTTTTCATGTTTGTCACATGTGTTATGTCTAAGTATTGTGTAGTCTGCTTCATGTATTTTTTTGTTGTTTGTTTTCCTATACTCTAACTGGGTCTTTGGCCTGTTGAATAGTGTAAGTAAAATAAATAAATAAATAAATATTATTTGTAACTTATTTTTATATTTACTACAAAATTATCTTGGTGTTACTGTGTGTCCTATTCCTTTTTATTTATTTATTTTTTTTTTTTTTGATTTGTGTAAATACTTTGTAAACTTGGACATCAACAGATATACTACAAAAATAAAATTTTCAAAATTAAAAATTGTGTACTTATCCTTGTTACTTTGGTTAACCGAGGAATTACTACTTACTCTTGGACGAAAATTCCAGTCGTCTCAAGAAATCTTACGTCGGCCGGTTTCGCGTTCCCGCTTGAGTGGCCTCAAAGCGCAAGAACACAGCCGACTTCTGTCAAAGAGGTACCGACAATTTTTTTGCCGGTGCTTTTTGCTCGGTAGTAACTGAAATGTGAAAGTGAAAGATCAATTAAGAGCGAGCGGCCCCAAATGCGCTTTGTTTCTTTGCTGGCCGACCTCCGAAGAAAGCCAAACACGGAACTAAAGCGCGACCTTAAATGCGCTCAAAACGGCACTGAAAAAATTGGAAATTCCTCGCTGACGGTGGATTCATAAAAATATGTCAACTGGACGTTTGTCTTCGTAGGAGTATGTCATGCGAATCAAAGTTACGTTCAGATTTAATCATAAGAGATGCAGAAGAAGCAAAAATACACAATGAAACAGTTTCTGTTTTTGGAGTTTTATTATCGAAAAAGTGTAATAAGTATGACTTATCCCAGAAAATAGATGCGATATTGCATTCACTGTTAATCGGTACTTAAAATATTGTAAAATTATAAATGGTTTACTAAGAAAATTGAAAATTCTGTTTCACTTTTAATATGTCTATGGGAAAACGTCAAACGCGTATGGGGCAATATGAAACATCAGTTTATTTGCTTATTTACAACTGCTTTATAAGATCCTTATTACAGCATTTATTTGGCACTGTTTCAGTTGAATGAAGGTCATTACAGCACTGGTGTAATGTGACATATTACCCCCACTAGTGATATATTTAAAAAAAGAGATCACTGCTTAATGGTTATTTTTATCAAGAACCAACAGGTTTATCAATTTGACAATTAATAGATGATTTAACTTAAATTTAATTGAATTACGCTTTGGCAATTCGTAAGATTAATACCAGATGAATTCAGCTGGTCTGTATTTGTATTAACAAAAATTAAATTATAATAATTTTAAAAAGATAATTAAATGTATTATATTTAATTCATACGCCCATATAAAAATCAGAAAAATAGTGTTATCAAGTACAAATAATCCATTCTCAAATCAATTTTTAATTTATACAGGGTGTTAAAAAAAGAGTGTAAAATATTTAAGGAGGTAATAGTATGAACCAAAATAAGCAGAAAAGTTTCAATAAACATGGGTCCGCAAAGTAACGGTTGCAGAGATATGGAATGTTTTATGTTTTTTAGCCCCTTTTTATTTTGCAAAAACGTTGTGTATTTTCTTATAATAGTTGGTTGATGTTTAGTTAAATAAACAGTACGTATTTGACAGTTGTTCTCAGTGCACAAGTTTTCTTTCACTATGGCTGGTTACTCTAACGCAGAATTAACAGACATGCATTTCATGTATGGACGTGCTAATGGGAACGCTACCGAAGCGCGACGTCTTTATGTTGACGATTATCCAAATCGCCAGATTCCTTCAAAACGCATGTTTGGAAGAATTCACCAAAGATTGCGTGATACCGGTTCCTTGAGCAAACAGTACCATTTATCCGGAAGAACAAGGTCGGTATCCACTCCTAGAGCAGAAGAAGAAATTCTAGCACTGGTAGAGCATAATCCAGGTACGAGTGTGCGGAGAATATCAGCCGAGGTAGAAATTAGTGATCCTCTTGTTTGGAGACTCTTTCATGAGCAACTGCTTTATCCATACCATGTGCAACGAGTACAAGTCTTAAATCCAATAAATGATCATCAAGCACGTTTGGTTTATTGCCGCTGGTTTCTACGTCATGATGCTAAAGACCCTTGTTTTCTTGCAAACATTCTTTTTACTAATGATACGCATATTTGGGCCGATGAAAATCCTCATGCTCTAATAGAATCTAGACATCAGGTACGTTTTTCATTAAACATTTGGATGGGTTTTGTAGGTGACAGGTTTCTAGGCCCTGTTGTTTTACCAAACCGATTAACAGGCGCTGCTTACCTCAACTTTCTGCAGAACACACTGTATAAGTTTTTGGAAGACATTCCTTTGAATCAGAGGCAACAAATGTGGGTCCAGCATGATGGTGCTCCAGCTCATTTTTCCATGGCCGTTAGAGAGCATTTACACCAAACTTTTCCACATAGATGGGTAGGAAGGGCCGGACCTGTTTTATGGCCTCTAGATTTCTTTGTTTGGGGATATTTGAAGACATTAGTGTATGGTACTCCTGTAAATAGCCTGGAAGAGCTGCAGCTACGGATTAATCAAAAGTGTCAAGAAATCCAAACCAAGGAGAGTTTTTCGAAAAAGTTCGAATTATGTTGAGGCGAAGATGTCGTGCCTGCTTGGAAATGGACGGAGGGCACTTTGAACATCTTCTGTAACTTTTTTGTTTGTTAAAAGCTTCCTTTGTCGGTGTATTCCTAATAAAATAAAATGTTAGAAAAACGAATAGTGGTCCATATCTCCGCAACCGTTACTTTGCGGACCCATGATTATTAAGACTTTTCTGCTTATTTTGGTTCATACTATTACCTCCTGAAATATTTTACACTCTTTTTTAACACCCTGTATGTATAGGTATATCTTACGTTGCCAAATCGTTTACTGTTGCGATAAAGTAGAAGAATTTACATTGCCATGACATTTTTCCTCAATTTACACATTTTATTTGCAGCCGAAATAAACGTTCCTTCTAAAAAAATTAAACCTGAGAATAATTTTATCTAACCAGCCGTACAATGTACGTACTTTTTACCACTATTTTTAATAGAAGTTCAGGTAGCAATTTATATGGATTGAAAAAAAAATATATTTAATTATGCGGGTTTCGTTAAATCGTTTCCTATTGTAAGGTAAGATAATAATCATTATAATGTGTTCAACACGGTTGCACTGTCTGCTTAGTTAGTAACAATGTTACACAATAATTACAATTTAAATTAATCTGCAGCGAGAAAAATTATTAAAAAAATATTAAGTAAATTGCAAATGGAAAAAATCTACAATATATTTTTTAATTATACTCTTTAACATTTTTATATCGAATCTTGAAATTATCAAATCGAAAGACACTTATTAACGTGTGACGTTAATTAAAATAAATGCATACAGATTATATGCGGAAAATTCATAATTTTTATTTTCGTTAACAATTAATTAATTAAAGAACCAAAAGAAAAAAAATCTGATTTGAAAAATACAGAATGTGTATTATATAAATAAAACTATTTTTTAATACATTTCACACAGATATAGCAAATTTTGTACTGATGAGTCAAATAATATGGTAACTTTATCGCCTAAAGACTTTATTATGTTCAACAAACAATAAAGTACCTTGTAATTTGTTGCTAGAATTGGCAGCGACTTCCATTTTGTCAACGAAATGGACAATTTTTACCGTTATCAAATGCAGTGATAAAGTGACTTCGTTTTTGGAATCTTGCCTATATTATGACGAACCAACAATGCAATGAACTTGAAACAAGCTTTATTTCTCTGCTATCAAGTTTTGGTTTGCTTATTTTTTATTTACCCATGTAGCATATCTTTTCAATGCGTTTTACGGATGCCAAGTGTAACTTTATCGCCTTTATTACTGTCAAAGAACGATAAAGTATCTTGTAATTTGTTGCTAGAATTGGAAGCGACTTTCATTTTGTCCACGAAATGAGCTGTGAACAATATTTACGGTTATTAAATGATAAAGTGACTTCGTTTTTCGAATCTTAGGTGTAGAAATTATCTCCTTTATTGTGTTGAACCAACGATACAATCAACTGCTTATTTTTTATTTACCCATGTAGCACGGTTTTCCAATAGGTTTTACGGATGCCAAGTGCAATTATATCGCCTTTATTACTGTCAACGAATGATAAAGTACCTTGTAATATGTTGCTAGAATTGGCAGCGACTTTAATTTTGTCTACCAAATGAACTGTGAACAATTTTTACGGTTATTAAATGCAGCGATAAAGTGACTTTGTTTTTTGAATCCTAAGTGCAACGTTATCGCCTTTATTATAATGAGCCAATAAAACAATGAACTTGAAACAGACATTGGTTTTCTGCTATCAGGTTTTGGTTTGCTTATTTTTTATTTACCCATGTAGCACACTTTTTCAATATGTTTTACGGATGCCAAGTGCACCTTTATCGTCTTTTGCCAACGAACGTTAAAGTTCCTTGTAATCTGTAGCTAGAATTGGCGACGACTTTAATTTTTTTCACAAAATGAACTGTGAACAATTTTTGCGGTTATTAAATGCAGAGACAAAGTGACTTCGTTTTTGGGATCTTAACCAACAATATAATGAACTTGAAATATTTAGTAGAATTGGCAGCGACTTTAATTTTTTCCACAAAATGAATTGTGACTTCGTATTTGGGATCTTAACCAACAATATAATGAACTTGAAATATTTAGTACACTTTTCAATGCGTTTTAAGGATGCCAAGTACAACTTTATCGCCTTTATTACTGTCAACAAACGATAAAGTGACCTTGTGAGAATCATTATTTAATTATTACCGGATCGTATCGTAACGACTTGCTTATTTCTAAATTTTATTCACAAGTACACTTTATGAATAAGTTTGCCAAATATTAAGTGCAACATTATCGCCATTATTATGGTCACGGAACGATAAAGTAGTAGTAAACGTCAATATTTACTTATATGGTCCCGAGTAGTGGCAGCGACTGGCTCATTTTGATTTTATCCAAGAAGTACCATTTATACAGTATGCGCCAAAAGTATGGAATAAATTCAATAAAAACGAAACAATTATTTTTTGGGAAAAATACTCGAATAGGTCGATTTTTAATTTAAAAAATACATATTTTAGCGTAAAATGCGATTTTCAAATGTCATTTGTTTTCGAGTAATAACGTCATCGATTTTTTTTTAAATGGTGACACCATATTTTTTTCCTTAATTCTGAAAGATTGTTTAATTCTCTATCAGACAGTACTAAAATTTTGCCCTCTTACATAGGAAAATTTTCGAGTAAATGACGATTGAATGTTAGAAAACGTAAATCAATTAAAATAAAGCAAAAAAGTTATCAAGTTTAGTTTTTCGAATTCCATAGTTCTTTTATGGATCACGTAGGTGAAAATCTTTGCAAAGTGTCATTGTCATACCGACTTTCTAATAAGTATTGTAAGCGACATAGAAATTATTATTCAATTTAAAGTATTATGGCACATTTTACTGTTACTCGAAGAATTGAAATTTTAATTATTATCGGATGCGGGAATATGACTAGAACTCAGCAGGAAGTTTGCGATTTATTTAATGAAAAATATCCAGATCGCCCTATCAGCCAATCAACAGTCAGTAAGGTAGAGTCTAAATTTAGAGAAACTGGCAATGTTGTAAATATTCCAAAACCTGGACGTTGAAGCATTAATGAAAATCAGAAACAGAACATTTTGATAAGTATGGTGGATAATCCACATAATTCTTCACGATTGGTTGCATTAAACAATGACACTAGTCAGAGCACAGTGCTGTATCTTGAGGAAGGAAAAATATCATCCCTACAAAATTCAACTTGTGCAGGAACTCAATGAAGATGATCCCGATCGCCGCTTACACTTTTGCGAAATTCTAATGGATTTATGTCAAGGAAATAGAAATTTACACCGGCAAATACTTTTTCAGATGAGGCCACATTTTGTCTGAATAATACAGTAAACCGTCAAACTTGCAGATATTGGAGTCGGGAAAATCCTCATTGGATGGCAGAGGCACATACTCAACACCCTCAGAAATTAAATGTGTGGGCTGGAATAGTTGACGACAGAATAGTAGGGCCTTTCTTCTTTGAAGGAACCCTTACAGGACAAAGATATTTAGAGTTTCTAGAAAATGACCTTGTTCCAGCCCTTGCAGTAATTTTTTCTAATGATAATGACCCTGACATTCCTGACGATACCATATGGTTTCAGCAAGACGGTGCACCTCCGCACTATGCGCGCCCTGTACGAGATTTTTTGGACAACTGTTTTCCTGGGAGGTGGATCGGCAGACGCGGACCGATAGAATGGCCTGCAAGATCGCCAGATCTTACACCCCTTGACTATTTTATGGGGATACTTGAAGTCAAAAGTGTACATTAATAAACCACGTAATTTAGAAGAACTTCAAAATCGCATTCGGGACGAAATACGCAGAGTTACCCCAGAAATCATTCATAATGTACAAGAAGAATTTCTTCACAGACTTGCGCATTGTCAAGAAGTTGGTGGATGGCAATTCGAACATTTAATTTAAGTATAAAATTTAATCAATTGTATTTTATTTTACATACCTCAGAATTGTTACTTTTTTATGGATAAAATTTACGTTTTCTAACATTCAATCGTCATTTACTCGAAAACTTTCCTATGTAAGAGGGCAAAATTTTAGTATTGTCTGATAGAGAATTAAACAATCTTTCAGAATCAAGGAAAAAAATATGGTGTTGCCATTTAAAAAAAATCGATGACGTCATTACTCGAAAACAAATGACATTTGAAAATCGCATTTTACGTTAAAATATGTATTTTTTAAATTAAAAATCGACCTGTTCGAGGATTTTTCCCAAAAAATAATTGTTTCGTTTTTTTTTGAATTTATTCCATAGTTTTGGCGCATACTGTATATACGTTTGACTAATGTTAAGTACGACTTTATCGTCATTATTAAAATCAACTCTTATGAAGTGATTATGTAACAGTTATTATTTATCTATTGTCAGATTATGACTTAGTTTTTTATTTAGTCACAAATTGCACTTAGACACAGTTTTCGAATGTTAAGTGCAGCTTTATCGTTTTCATTATAGTCGTTAAACAATATATTGACATTCTCACAAATATTACGTTTTACGCACGTTTTACGAAGATTAAGTGTAACAACCACTATTTACCTATTTATTAGCAAGAAGTTTCGCTTTGCATTAAAGTGCAATTTATGAATACGTTTTTTCGAATGTTAAGTGCAGCTTTATCACCAGTATGCTCCTATAATAAGTATCAGTTTGAAAAAGCAGATACATTTACACGAAATTACCTAATTGACTTCTGCTCTTATTGCCAACAGATTTCGATTTTTTTAATCATTTATCTTAAATGGAACTATAAGCGGTAAAAGCTTACAGTATAATGCCTTGCAGTAATTATGTATTATTTGCAACAGAGTATGTCATTACCCATTTTATATGATTATACATATATTAATTATAATACGACAAGACTTAATGGTATATCGGTGGTGAATATTAAGTAAGGCATGGTATATATTTAAACTCACTACGTGCAGTATTATCTGAAATAATTCGAATAAAAGTTGTTGAATAATTTGCATAAAATTGAAATTGTGCAAAACCATCACGCAAAAACTATAAAAAATTGCAGGTTATAAATGAATTATAATAAGTAAGTAATGCATATTTTTTTAAAACTTAATCTTGATAGTTGATATTATTTATTCGTTCAAGTCTATGACGCGCTTCCAATGGTTTTGAAAAGAATTTTTGACTTATACATTCCTGAATTGTACAGTAGAGTGGTAAAGCCACAAGCGTGGGTTTGAATATGTTCACTGAAAAACCAATTTACAATAAACTTATTTATAGGCTTATTTACAATAAACTTACTACATATTGAAATATTGCGAAATATATATTTATTTAACAACAATTGAGTGTATATTTGAATGATCATTACTTATATTTAATACAGGTGTTTTAATACTAACTATGTGTGTTATTATTTAATACCATAAAGATATTCTAAAAACTAAAATCTGTAATTAAACACTTAACAAAACAATAGAAGTATTTTTTCTTAGAATATCCATTTATATTTTCAAATACGCACCCTGCATGCTTGAAAACAGAATTCAGAACATTTCCCTCATTTGCTTATTGATAACTTATTTACCCTAGGCACGTCTACCAAATGAAATTTGTGTAAAACGTTTAATCAGATCCTGTCCTCCACCGAGTGCAGGAATGGCAAAATTTCCTTCCTTATTAGATAATAAATTCCACGTCACCGTCCTATCAAAAACTGTCGGCTATTTGCACCCCTGACAATTTTTACAAGCTATTAAACTTCAGCCCTTAATCAATTTGTTCCAGGTTAAACTATTTTTATTTCTTAGGGAACTCTGCTTACACAAAGTGCTATACAACTTTAAGGATGCCCATTCGTTCAGTTTACCTCATAACATTATGTAAAACTTTATCGTCCACAGCCGTTACGTCAGCGAGCATTAAAGTACATACCTGTAACAGTTATTATGTGTCTGTCGCTAGGTAATGGTACCAACAGATTATATTTATGTTTTACATATGATCGAGCGTAACCTGAATTTTATCGCTCACAGGCGTTAATATGATCGACCAGCCTTAAAGTGACTTTATAATACTTCGTTGATCTAATAGTTACCAAGTACCACGACTAGCTTAGAGTCTTTATTTATTTTACCCATAGCAGGGCGTTAAAGTATACTTTAAGCATACAACTTTTGCAGGATTTTGAATGTTACTTTATGGTACGTCGAATGTACTACAGCAACAAACAATAAAGTATGCTGCCAAGTAATAGTACGCCTAGATTATTAATTTTTTTTTTGTTTTATTCATCACCCGGCGTTAAAGTACATTAAGTGCAACTTTATCGCTCGCAAGCGTTATTATGGCCAACGAATGATCAAATAGCTAATATAACATTCTTGCGGTAGAAGAACTTGCGTGAGGACATTTCTATTACTTTTATTTATGCTCTCTATCGACAAGTTTTTAAGGTGTTACTAGGAACTTTAACCATCAGAGACTTTTTTCCAATGAACGAAGCGGCTTTATAATAGTCGTTATTTTTCTACTGTAAGATAGAAGTGCTAGTAACTTTAACTCCTACATACTTTATAATCAGTCAACGATAAAATCATTTTATAATAGTCCTCATTATTCTACCATAGGGCGATTAGCTTATTATGAGTATTTTTATTTATTATAATGTACTTTACAAAGTTTTACTGAGCGCAACTTTATCGCTCACAAGCGTTATCGTGATATAGACAAGTTTTTAAGGTGTTCCTAGGAACTTTAACTCTCAGAGACTTTTTTATGACCGATAAACGATAAAGTCACTTTATAAAAGTCTTTATTACAATGTGCTTTACAAAGTTTTACTGAGTTAAGTGCAACTTTATCGTTGCCGTTATTATGGCCAACGAATGATGAAATGAACATTCTTACAGTATAAGAACTTGCGTGAAGACATTTCTATTATTTGTGTAGTCTAGAGGTGGTGATATGCTAGTGATATGTTTTTTTATGGCTAATGAGCGATAAAGTAACTGACTAACTGTATTCTACTGTAGGATAAAGATGGCAATATGCTCATTATGAGTATTTTTATTTATGTTAATTACGACCAGGCGTTTTAATGTACATTACAAAGTCTTTCTGACGTTAAGTGCAACTTTATCGCCTACGCAACTAGCGATCGTTAAACAATTTCTTATCGCATTGTCTTGTGACTACTTCGTCTTCCTCTAAAGAGATGCGATGCAGCTCCCTTTCTTTCCTTATTAGATAATAAATCCCACGTCAGCATCGCATCAAAAACCCTCATTTATCTGCACCATTCCCGGCGTTTTTTTTACAAGCTATTAAACGCCGGCCAGCGGGTGGATTGGAAGCAGGCGCGAACGAAGAAAAACTGCGGCCGGGGTCAGAGGTCGGCCCGTCGGGCCGCGGGGCCCCAACTGCCACCCCGCAGGGAGATCCTCTTCGCAAGATAAACACCTATCTATCACTCGCATCGACCTACAAATTATAGATGACCTGTCGGTCGGTCGGACACGACCATTCTGCGGGGGTATCGGGAACCGCTTCTGATATTGGCTTGTCGGAGATTTGTGCAAACCTGTTTCAACATACAATATAATACGAATTTTTAAAAGTAATATCTTTACACATGGTGTTTTCTATATCCTTGTTTAAGTAATACCTAAGTACAAACATACTGAAAGTTCATCCAACAAAACTCTCATAAAAAAGGTTAGGAGGAAAGGTTTCAAATATATAGGGAATTTATACAAAAAAAATGAATGTTCAGGAGACGCTTATAAACAAAAATCAAAAAGGGCAATTAGAAAATGATTTAAAAATACTCTGCACGACACTGATCCACTGTAAACCCTGACTGACCTTGCGCTAGGCAAATTTGATAACACCTATTTTATACACTCACAGAAAAACTTGTTTAATTTAACAAAATAATATTTAACTCAAATAAAATAAAATGTCACATATCCACAAGTAAATTTGTAGTTAAGTGAAATAAATATGCCCATTGATTATTAACATATTTATTCGTTTTATGTAACAAAATTATTGTTTTAGATAACAAACTATTTTGTTGCGTTTTTACCGGTAATGAGGCTGAAATAAGAGATTTTTTTTTTGAATTAAATTAACAAACTTAACAGCACTATTTTGGTTGTATACAGGGTTAACTATGACTTAGTACAAATATTTTAAGAAGGTATAGGGAAAAATAAGAATTAACGGAATCACCCTTCAAAAAAAATCCAAACTTATTTATAAAGCCAAAAAAATTTTTTTTCGATATTATTTTAAATCCTTATTTAACGCCGCCAATGTTAACTTGCTTGTTGGTTGCCTACTCTACAAGCATGCAACAGTCGCTCGCTCAGTCGGTATCGCTGTCATGTCATAATTCAATTCCTGTGTTTACGTTGTAATTTTGTGTTCTTCTTAAGTTTTTAGTGCCTTTTTTAATTTTTAAACGTTTTATAGTTATTAAATAAAGACATTTGTGTTGGGTGCAGATACTTTCCCACAATATAGTTCGCCGGTTTGGTTTTCTAGGTTATGGGACAAGACTGCCGCGGTTACATTAAAACTTGTCTATTATCTGTTTCTTTCATTCGATTTTGATATAATAAATAGGCATTTTATCTAATTGTACCTACGGGAAGTGTCTTTTATCGGTAGTGAGTGGCTGTAATGAGCGAATATGTAGTTTTACCAGTTTATAACGAAATAATGAAAAACGAATGCAAAATACTGGAGCTAACTGGATTAACTGTTACTTATCTATCAGGTATTATTACTAATAAGAATGTTAATTTTTGTCGTTTCTACATTTAGAAACGCTACAAAAAGACGACCGCATGGTAGTTGACATTGTTGACAGATGTAAGCTTTATCTATGAATCTAAGCCATCTCAGTCAATTCTTATCATCAGCCTTATCAGACGCCGACTTTCCGTAGGAAAAAGGGTTTTGCCCCATTTTTTAAATATCGAGCTAATATTCTGGAACAATTTTTTTATTGTCCTTTAGACCTCCCTGAGCACGTGGTTAATTTTTTTGTACTTAGTCATAACCCTGTATATCACATATAATTTTATTCTTAATATTTTGGCATAAACTGTTACTAGGGGATCTGTGGCCCATTATTTATTAAACACTTTGTATATTACAGGATACGAACCGTCTATGTTTTCAAGGCACGTTGAATATATTAAAAGGTAAAACAAATACGAGCTTGGCAGTGATTGGTCACTGGAATCAATCAATAGAAATGTACGACATGAATTATGCTTTCTATAAGAAAAAGTATGTCACGGACGACTACTTGGACTAATTATTTTTTATTAGACGTGTAATTAATGTTATCCGTCAAATGTTACATCTATATAGACAAATGAAGGACCTCCCGGATAGCAGAAGTTAATTAAGTCATAAAATGTAAGTAACACGCGAAATATCGGACATCAGATTGAAAATTCTTTATGTTTGGCATTGGAATGTCAGAAAAAAAAAACTTTCAAGCCGTTGCTATTATTTACTGGATTAATACGAACTTTAGAATCTTCCCTGATAGACGGTTGAAGAGCGCAATAATATACCCTCATTTTGAAGCAAATTTTTTTTATACATTCTGTATCTGAAAAACTAAGAATTTTTGGAAATATTACTACATACAGGGCGATTGATCGAGACATTCTTTCTACTTGTTGAACGATTTTTCTGATACTTATTTGGGAATTCTCTTCAACAATCTCTAAAATGCATTCATCAGTTGCTGCAATACACCGTGAACGCCCTGGATATCCAGCTTTTCCACGATTCGGTTGGAAATTTCCCGTATCGCCCCCGCGTTGCACTACTGCGATAAAAGTAACTGCTATTAAAGCTATTAACACCCTGTATCCCGGAAACGATAAACATTTAGATATAGGTATATGTATTTTGGTAAATCTCATTCATATTCACTGTACAATTGCCCCTTTCAGGGAGACATCCTGTATATTTCGTCCAACTTGTAAACTTTTTGGGAACAAAATACTTCTAAAAATATGTATGTGCCTTTTCAAGCAAAGTGTATGTCACAATTTTTGAAATTCTGCCATTTATTTTTAAAAATCTCTTACGTACGTACTCTTGTGTAATTTCACCCTAAGGTGATTGGAAAGTACTAGTAATTTTTACTAATTATTTTACTTATTTTTTTTAACTTATTATTAACTGTCTCTTGTTATTTAACAGACACTATTCCATATAAATTAACTTCCTTAGATACTTTTAAATAATTTTCCTTAAATAAAATTATCCATGTGACACATTAATTACCGAAAAAAAAAACTGCGCAGACAGAAATCCCGTACGCCAAAAAAAAACTAGTACACAGCTCTACGCATGTCACGTACGCCGCACAAAGAAAACGTAAGTCTGATCTAGAAAAAATTAATTTCATTACAAGGCATGATTCTGGGCTTAATTAAATTTTGACTTAGAAGTGACCGCCGTCGATATTTACGTTCTGATTAATAAACGGGCAAAAAATAATTAATTTAATTACTGTACGTGTGTGATATAAAATGATTTAATTATAATTTTTTATGTTACATTCGGATAACAACGGTTTTGACACAAATTTAGTGTGTATTTCGATGTATGCTTCGAAAGGAAAACGTATGTTTTGCAGGTGTTATTGTACATACACAAGCCACACATAACTCTGTACTTTATCTATAGTGTGTTTAACTTCTCACTTCCATGTCCTCCTAAAATTGGAGAGGATAGTATGATTTTGATGATTACTTTTTTCTCATAACAGTGTACTTTTCTATACGCTTTTTAATACCAATAACAACTTTTCGTAACTCTTCTTCTCTTCTATTATTTCTTGCCATGCTGGTCTAATCTTATTATAGAGGTCTATAACACCGCTTATCCCAAATTTTATTTAAATTTTTTGTGTCCGCACAGTAGGCCTATTCTATCGAGTCTGAGACACTCTGCACAACGTTTTGTTAATATCAACTAAAATATTTCTCTCAGTGTAGCTACTATCATGTATAGCGCACTTGTCGCATATTTTTTTTATTTGAAAACATTCCTCCAGATGTGTAAATCTGGAAAATTCAATAAACGAAAAGCACTTTTAAGATTTCTCTTGATATCAAATCAGTAGCATACTCTACAAGAGAATCTTATACATAAAAAATAATTTTAACATGTTTTCGTCTGTAATGATTAAAATAGGAAGTAATAAAATCACTTTATCTGATCGTCACATGTAAAAACAACTTTGAGGGAACATACAAGGCGTACGTTGTAACTATTTCATGGACCATAAGCATGCGATCTTATCTACTTTAATATCTTCCGGTTTGTTTACCTTTCAGATGAAAACGTTTTCAACATATTCTTATACGACACGTTCACATTTCGTTTGTATTAAGCTTATTATGGATTATTTATTATTAAAAACTTTCATGTTTCGTCAACGTTTCGGAAAACAGTTTCCAGTTCGAAGGGCTTGTCTATCGAGTGGAAAGAGAAAAAACAAGATTTTAAAATAATCTCTTACGCAAAACTGTTCCTATTAATGTGTCACGGGTAAGTATTAACCAAATTAAAAGTGACTCAGTATTATGAGCAAATTTGGAAGTTGCTCATACTATATTTAACCATATAGAAAATTAATATGGCTGGAAGAAAACTAGGATTACCACATCGTAAATGTTTCTAGCGTAACTGCTTCATATCTATTGTATTGTAAAGATAAATTAATTTTAATGCAGAAAAAATGACAAATAACATGATTAGTTTGTGAAAATGATTAAAATGTGAAAACAAAAAATGCAAGTTTTAGATGCAGTTTACCGAACGATTAAGTATCTATAATAACCAAGGGATGAATTTATCAAATTTTTTGCCATTACTTATTTATATTTTTAAAAAGGAAATGAAACACATATCTGCTTAAGTATGTTGCTGTAAAAGCATTAGAAATTTAATTATAGTAATTTGGTGGGTTATTACACGATTATACAGTATGCGCCAAAAGTATGCAATAAATTCAATAAAAACGAAACAATTATTTTTTGGGAAAAATCCTCGAACAGGTCGATTTTTAATTTAAAAAATACATATTTTAGCGTAAAATACGATTTTCAAATGTCATTTGTTTTCGAGTAATAACGTCATCGATTTTTTTTTAAATGGCAACACCATATTTTTTTCCTTGATTCTGAAAGATCGTTTAATTCTCTATCAGACAGTACTAAAATTTTGCCCTCTTACATATGAAAGTTTTCGAGTAAATGACGATTGAATGTTAGAAAACGTAAATCAATTAAAATAAAGCAAAAACGTTATCAAGTTTAGTTTTTCGAATTCCATAGTTCTTTTATGGATCACGTAGGTGAAAATATTTGCAAAATGTCATTGTCACAACGACTTTCTAATAAGTATTGTAAGCGACATAGAAATTATTATTCAATTTAAAGTATTATGGCACATTTAACTGTTACTCAAAGAATTGAAATTTTAATTCTTATCGGATGCGGGAATATGACTAGAACTCAGCAGGAAGTTTGCGATTTATTTAATGAAAAATATCCAGATCGCCCTGTCAGCCAATCAGCAGTCAGTAAGGTAGAGTCTACATTTAGAGAAACTGCCAATGTTGTAAATATTCCAAAACCTGGACGTCCAAGCATTAATGAAAATCAGAAACAGAACATTTTGATAAGTATGGTGGATAATCCTCATAATTCTTCACGATTGGTTGCATTAAACAATGACACTACTCAGAGCACAGTGCTACGTATCTAGAGGAAGGAAAAATATCATCCCTACAAAATTCAACTTGTGCAGGAACTCAATGAAGATGATCCCGATCGCCGCTTACACTTTTGTGAAATTCTAATGGATTTATGTCAAGGAAATAGAAATTTATGCCGGCAAATACTTTTTTCAGATGAGGCCCCAACCTGGACGCGGACGTCATCTTCGAGAATTTTTCTGGAAATATCGACAATAACGAACCGAAAATCGTTATGGGGGCTTTTTGTGTGCGCTGAATCCGAATTTTATGTTGAAAACGACCATCCGAACACCTGGTGCGCCCTAACCTGGCCCTGAACGTCGCTCGCTAAAATCAAATATGGCACCGGCCAACACCCCACGGACACCTGGTGCACCCTACCCTGGCTCTGAACGTCTTCCCCGAGGGTTTTCCAGACACAATTGAAAAAGACCAACCAGTCGTTTTTACAGGACTGAATCACATTTTTTGAGGGCCCCGGGGGAGAGTTACCCATGAATGAATGTATGAAATTATGGGACGATTTTTGGTTGGTCTTTTTCACTTGTGTCTGGAAACCCCTCGGGGATGATGTTCAGAGCCAGGTTAGGGTGCACCAGGTGTCCGTGGGGTGTTGGCCGGTGCCATATTTGATTTCAGCGAGCCAAAAAACCTCCCGTAACGATTTTCGGGTGGTTTTTTTCAATTATGTCTGGAAAATGCTCGTGGATGACATTCAGGGCCAGGTTAGGGCACATCAGGTGTTCGGGTGGTCGTTTTCAATATAAAATTCGGATTCAGCGCACACAAAAAGCCCCCATAACGATTTTCGGTTCGTTATTGTCGATATTTCCAGAAAATTTCTCGAAGATGACGTCAGCGTCCAGGTTGGGGCCCACCAGGTGTCCGTGGGGTGTTCGCCGATGGTATATTCGAATTCACCGACCCAAAAAACCCCCGAGTGCCCAGTTTCTCTCCTCTCTCGCATAAAGTTCGGAATAGTCCCCGGAGATGACGTTCGTCGGCGTTCCTGAGCTCCAGGTGTTCGGGGGGTCAATTTGAACATCATAATCGTGATCAGCTACCTCGAAAACCCCCGGGTACCCGCCAATTCTGACTCTTATTTACGAAGTTATTAAATTTACCAAAAGGCCTCTCAAAAGATGCATTTTTGGCTGCAGCAATGCAAATTCCGGTTTGTAATAGGTACAAAGTAGGTACTAATGATATAAATAATTTTTGCAAGTGAATGCAAAAAACCGCATTCTGATACGCCCCATCCTAAAAGATTTCCTATCTTTGGCCTTTTTAGTGCTTCATTGCCTCGACTAAAAAGTAAGTACCTTGAGGTAAGTACGTCACAGGTAAGGCGTTAATCACCTGGTATAAGATTTTTGAAGACTTTCCTTTATGAACATCTTCTTTCTTCTATGTATTTATCGTAATTCTTATTCCTTTATTTCCTAATGCCACAAAATGAAAACCCTATAAATAACGTACATCGACTTGTTCGTCGTAAACAAAATAACCGACCAAATAATAAAATATAGATCCTGGTCAGGCATACGAGATTTTCAAGCTCGATTTTCGAATGCGTCCTGCTGGGACCGTGTCGCAAACACAAACAGTCGACGCGCAGCGTCGGCAGCATTTTCATTTGCTATTTTATCGTTTCACAGTATCCAGGCAACGCGATACGCTTCGCCCGTAGTCATGGCGACAAACCACGGTCTCTCGCTGAAAAAGCGACTTTGAATACTTCAGTTTTTCAGAGCGACCGGGCCCAACTGCACGCATGAGGTATTTTATAATCTCGTGACGCTACCATTGGTAAAACTGGAGAATCGAAAATGTTTTGAATTAAATTCTTTGCCTATTGAACCACAATTTAATTGTACAAGAAAGGGGGGACAAAACTAGGTGCACCTGTAAAATTAATTCAGGATGTGTTAAATTTCTGTGTTATTAGTTTATCACACTCGAGCTCCTTTATATGTTCTTAAATATATTACAACAAAATTGTGTACCTACCCAGTTTTACGAACTAGCACAAATATTTCTCCTTCTAGTCAGTTTTGAATTTGTAAGTAATTGGCAGTAGCTATGTTTACGTAAATCATCAGTAGTGTCCACTTGCAATATACTTCATATTTTATATATTCCCAGAAAAATAAGTCCAAATCATTTAAAGTCAGGAGACCGTGGCGGTCATGGTACCGGTCCTCCTCGTCCAATCCTTTGGTATTAATGCTTGAACATGCTGTACATGGTACGAATATAATTGAGCCTAGTGTATGATACGCCACATTGCTGCAATACGCCGTAGGCGCCCTGGACCTCCATCTCTTCCACAATTCGATTGCAAATTTCCCGTGTCACGCCAGCGTTTGCACTACACTTGTACTCACTACACACCATTGTAAAAGTAGCTGCATTTGGCATATGGTTACCAGGAAATCATTCTGCTAAAGCATTTTCACTTCACCATAAATTAAAACGATATCCATCAACTGTACGTTGCTATACCCTTAAGTCAAAGCCCAAGTAAGCCGTAAAAAAACTAAAGTAAATATTTGCATCACAAAAAAGTTAATACGATAAGTAATTGGATTTTTGAAATCGCTTGGCTAGAGACTACAGTGATGTGAAGGTTAAAACTATTAGAATTTCATATTTTAACATTTTTTTACAATGTTAACTCCATTTTTCATGACCAAATTTTTTAGATAACTTTTGCAGCACCCTGTTACTTTTCTTGTTACTTTAGAGAAAGGGAATGATATGATGAATATTGTAAATTCCTATTAGCACCTAAATATACTTCTGTTCAATGATTATTCGTTTTGTTGTTTATGATTTATGGTATATTTGTTTTTGAGTACTTTATTAAAATGTGTTAAAAACTAAAACTAATGTTTTAGTATTTGAACTAAATTAAAATTTTTTTTTGGTGAAATCCCAGCGCTCAAGAAGTTACGAACTGTCACTTCTCTCTCCTAACTGAAAATTTAAAATATATTTGTTTACGCAGTGTAGACAATCTGCATCTAGTGGCCAGTCGATACTCCATGCGATATTATACATGGCAGTAGAAACTATTGAAAGCTAGCGACCTCTATCGTGATTTGGCGATAACGATATGATACAAACATGGAATTCCAGGAAGCAACTACTCCTGCTGCTTCCCCGATTAGCATTGAATTATACTTGGAAAACCTATAACAAACAGCTAAAGTCACTCTTTGGCAGCCCACCAGGCATATACTGATTTCGAGCTTATTAGCTCTCATCAGATATTAACTATTGTTAAATATATGTTTGTCTGGAATGGATTAATTGTTACAGTACATTTATTTTTGTTCTGAATATCTCAAGCATTTAGTATTTAAAGTGTTTGAAATAACAAATTCCATACTTTTTCCTTTTATCTTCCTTCCAGTCCTTTCTGTTCTATTCGTTATCGAAAAATTGCTTTATTTTAAATAATTAACACCTGTTAAAGATCTCTTTTTGGGTTTCGGTTTCTTACGGAGATAGAAGCTGAGTAAAAGCAAATATGCTTTATTAAAATTTATAAAAACTCGGTTTACTTTAATAATTACATTACTACAAGAAGCAGTAGCTAAAAAATCCATGTCGACTTTCATTCTCCTAGTAGATAGATCGAGGAGATAAAGGAAGAAATATGTTAATGAACTCGGCGTGTTTAGAAAAAAAAGTTCAAATGAACTTTCACTGCACCAGTAGTATCTGTTTCATTGCTTAATCTGTGCAAATATGCTAGATTTCGTTTACTGAATTTATTTAACAGCGTGGTGTACGTTTCTATAATACTAACTATATTATGCACCGTAACAAATTTTGTATAAAATTTTACTTAAAATCATCACAAATGGTTGTCAAAACGAGTCTTCACCCAATTGTGTTGAAGTAATAACACAATTCATTGAGTTCATTCAGTTATTTGTTAGCTAAATAAATCTTTTAAGGGTAACACTGAATAATTTTTGAGTTAACTTTCTAACCTATATTATTCCAAACGCAAAATTGAGTTATATTATCAATATATTTCGTTATTTTTTCACAATATGTATGCAATTTAAATTAGTAATGAGTTACATTAATAAAAGTAATAATAATAATATAATTGTGGAAGCAACCATAACAACAGTAATAGTAAAAATAATAATTATTGTTATTATTATTATTATTATAGTACAGTGCTTTCAAAAAGTATCGAATAAATTCATTATTTTTGAAATTGAGAGGTTTTCGAAAAAATCCCCTGGCACGTCGATTTTGTTAGTAAAAAGGCACTTTTTGAGATACGACCCATATTTGTGACGTCATCGTTGTTCCAGATCGACAATTTTTTAAATAACAACCCCCAATTTTGACCATGCCATTTGAAAGAGCGTGTCATTCTACATACATACATCATGAAAAATTATGGTGTTACATAACAAAAATTTCAAGAAAATCATGTTTGATTTTAAAATTTAATTTTCACAATATTGAAAATGATAATGATTATGTAAAAAATCGACTAAATTAAATGTTCAAATTGTGCACCGTTGGCTGCCTGACAGTAGCCAAGGCGATTAATAAATGCAAAGTATACTTTGCTTTTTAAGTATCCCCACAAGAAATAATCTAGGGGTGTCAAATCAGGCGATCTGGCTGGCCACTCTATGGGCCCCCTTCTCCCTATCCAACGATTTAGGAACAGCCCATCTAAATAAGCACGGACAGGTGTTGCATAATGGGGACGGAGTATTGTGAAAATTAAATTTTAAAATCTTCAAACACTATTTTCTTGAAATTTTTGTTATGTAACACCATAATTTTTCAAGATGTATGTTTGTAGAATGGCACGCTCTTTCAAATGACATGGTTATTATTGGTGGTTGCTATTTAAAAAAATTGTCGATGACGTCATATCTCGAACAACGATGACGTCACAAATATGGTCGTATCTCAAAATGTGCCTTTTTTAAAAACAAAATCGACGTGCCAGGGGACTTTTTCGAAAACTTCTCAATTTCAAAAATAATAAATTTATTCGTTACTTTTCGAAAGCACTGTATAATTATTACTACTACTAACTACACAATATTTGAAATAAAAGTTTAATTCTATTTTTTACTGTGTACCTAATACATGTAATGTTGTTCCGTCACATGTCATCACGTGATTACACTTGACATAAGATAAGTGTAACCAACGGCTTGTACCTATTTTAGGTGTAATTTAATACTTAGGCGTTAGCCTAATCCGCAGAGTAGTTGCTGGAATTCTGTTTTGCGTCATCGCCGAATCTAGATTCGGGGGCTTTCAATGATGCCTACAGCTAGGTAGGAGGCTACAGTACCTTGTGGCCTATCAGGTACAGTTTAGAGGAGCTAATCACCACTAGATGTAGCTTTGCTACATTTTTCGTACTTAGGGTCCCTTCTGTCAGGTTTGACAGACATAAACAGTCAGGGTTATTCGTTGGTTACTTCACCTATGGCATAGTGATGAGAGCTAATAAACTCGAAACCGGTATATGTCTGGTAGGCTGCTGACGAATGACTGTGGCTATTTTGCTTCAGGTTTTTAGGTGTAATGCTGGTCGGGGCATTAATTTGCATTGTACACGAAAAAAATCTAATGTATATTTAAGTATAACAGTATACATAAAATTTTAAACTTTATTCAAGTGTATATGTATTAATCCAGTAATAAAATATATTTGACATAAATATTAACACATCCAAGCATTCTTATACTTAAATCAACACTTATTTAGAATAAATGTCATACTGTAAAATTTAAAATGTGGCTATAGTGCCAAATAATAATATATATAGCTGATATTAATACAACATTTATGGTGATCATTACCAAAACTATAGAGACACAATTGTATTATTATTTATTACAAAATGCAAAATGTAATAGCATGTGGCCACAAGATGTAGTTACATGTTGCATCACGTCTACTCACTTTCCCTTTTGTCGAATAAGTCGTCGGTTGCCTTGCCTCCTATAATATAATGAGGAGAGCTAACAACCTCAGTAGCGGTATATGTTTGGTGTGCCGGTTAATGACATTATAAGACTATAAGTCTTATTTTCCTTATATAAATAATTAAATACTACTGAGTGAGTAGTAACATAGGTATTTGTTTGGAATCATCCATGCTGGACCTCAGTAGTGTCCCACTAAATTATGTTCCATTCGCAATGTATAATTTCTTTAAGTTGTTGCTAACTATTTCGTACTGACTACTGATACTTCCGACAATAGGAAAAAATTAATAACAAAAGAAACAAATACGCAATTATATTATTTTAAAAAGTGGCTTCTATTTATTTCCATTTATATCCAATTACTACCATTAAGTGTGGAATTTGGCACTATAGAAGAGTAGCCACAAAGCTGAATTACATTTTATGTAATAAAAAGATTTTGATGCGCGCGTTAGCATTGTGTAACTTTTATTTCTTTTGCCTTTTTATCTCAATTTCGAATGACACCATTTGATTGATTTGATGGTATTTTCTCGTATTTTCGTTGGTACCTCGACTACTGTTTGTGGTTAGACGTCAATAAAAAATGGGTTGTTTACTGCGTTTGGTTGTTTATTTTATGGTTTGTTTATGTCGCTTTTTATATTTCTGCGTGGTTTCGTTATTTAATATATTTGTAATACTGTGACATAACAATAGCTTTTAAAAGCACTGACTAAAATTCACAAGGAAGATGAGCATTGAAATATAGCATACACGAAAAAAATCTATTCTATATTTAAATAGGATAATAATATACTTAAAATTTTAAAGTATATATGTATTAATTCGGTAATATAACATATTCTTGACGTCCAAGCATTCTTATACTTAATTCAACACTTTTCTTATCCGGCTCTTTCTTTCAAATATCCCTAAAGAAAATAATCCAGGGGTGTTAAGTCGGAGGATGTTGGCGGCCATTCAACTGTACCCCGTCTACCAACATTTCATCTAAGTATATTCGAACGTCAATACCAAACCATGTAGGGGAGCACCATCTTGTTGGAACAAAATTCTTTCATTCGGTACATCTGGATCAATTTCATGAGGAAAAATCACATCTAGAGCAGGTATCAGGTCAAATATACTGTTGTTGATTATACCTGCCCATACATTAATTGTCTGTGGGTGCTGCGTATGCGATTGGCATGTCCAGTGTGGATTTTCCTGGGAGCAAAAGCGATGGTTGTGCTTGTTAATCAAAGTACGTCTCGTTGAAAACCATTATTGTCGTCACACCATTTTCTCACAAAATTGTAATCGCCTATCATAATCGTTTTTCAAAAGCTCTTGGACAAGACATACCTTATAGGGATGATATTTCGCATTAAATAAATCGCGCGCTTCTTATTTTGTCTCCACATCCAAGCAATATCAAGATGTCGATACGTTGCGTTTCCGACAATACCATTGCGAATGTTTCGAACTCCAATTTACAACTAAAGCGAAAAATTAACCAGAAAGCCTGGCAAGTAAGTGGTACACAACACAAAAAAGATATCTTTTTGCGTTAGCAGTGATAGGTACAGTTTCAAATTCTTTATTTTATTCTGTGCAAATTCATGGAAGTTAAAGGGTTGAAGAAAAATTAATTATTACGTAACCGAAAGATGGGAAAAAATCAAGATCAGTTAACGCGTTTCGGCGTTTTAAGCAAAATATATGAATTTTATTTCGGTACTTCTAGACATCCCACAAAAATATCGCTTGTGATTAAAATGCACAGAACGTTACGCACTGACGTTATAATATATATTTATATCTATGCAGTTTACTTGTCTGTAGGAATATATCATTACAAAGAAATACACTTTATACACAGTTTAAATTATTTGTCTTTGTAGAAAACACTATTTCAAGGATGCGACATCGTGGAACCTATTTCTGTAAAGAATTACCAGTTTCCAATTATACAGGGTGTCCCGAAATAAATGCAACAAAATTTGGTCAGAAATTCTTAAGAGAAATTTAAGGGACCCGTATTTTTTACTCTTGATAAGTGCGGCCCCCTTTCGGAGATATAGCCCCCTGAAACAAGCCCCTAAAAATTAAATTTTTTTTATATCTCAGAGCTATATCGCACAAGAACTACCAAATTTGGTACACAGGGATTTAATGACATGTAGAATGCGATGCTGATAAGATTTTTGGCAAGGGGCCCCCACAAGACACTTTTTCGGGGGCCCCCTTGCCTTTGGGGCCACCGAACATTAGTTGCATATTTAATTTTTTTAAAAATAAGTAGCCTCTTAGAAACTCCAGGGAATTTAAAAACCTTTTTTGTCTCTTAAAATTTTTTCGAAAAACTCAGCGTTTTTCGAAAAAATGGCAAAATGTGATTGGATGCATATCGAGGTTCATATGAAATTTTTAAGTGTTAATCGTAGGTGGCTGGCATTCGAAATAAACAATCAATTTTATTCTGTGACAGTTGTCATTAACCAGTGTCAAATTGTTACCATTAATAGTTGTCAGTAATCATTGTTCCCGAAAAAATGGTGAGATTTTCTGTCCAAGAAAGGGTACAAATGCACCTAATTTACGGGGAGGCTCGTGGAAATTCACGTCTCGCACGCAGATTGTACGCCGAGCGATTTCCTGCACGCATACTCCCATACCATTCAATGTTTGCACGAGTACATCGGCAGCTAATGGAGACAGGATCCGTAGTTGTGAAAAAACCTAACTCAGGGAGAAGTTATTTATTAACTCCCGAACAGGAAGAAATTATCTTAAATTTAATTGAAGAAAATCCCGAAATAAGCATAAGACGCGCGTCATCTCAACTTGAGATTCCCAGAACAAGAATACACCGTTTTATCAAACGACAACTATTGAAACCTTTTCACTTTCAAAAGGCCCAGGAAGTTAAAGTAGAAGATTTGCCACGAAGAAGACATTTTAGCTTATGGGCTCTTCAACGTTACAACTTAAATCCGGGATTTATACGAAATTTTTTCTTTACCGATGAGGCGTGCTTTACAAAAGATGGCCTAATAAATTTGCACAATCTTCATTATTGGGCTATGGCAAATCCATTTGTCTTAAGACAGACTCATTGAAAAATTTTCAATTAATTGCTGGGCTGGAATTGTCGGAGATTGCATCATCGGTCCATATTTATTGCCTCCACGATTAAATGCTGAAAGTTACCTTAATTTTTTGGAGCATGAACTACCGCCTCTTATGGAAGATGTTCCTCTCGGTATTAGACGCAATTTGTTCTTTATGCACGATGGTGCCCCACCACATCGGAGCACTTCGTAACTGAGTGGCTGAATGAAAATTTCCAAGGGCGATGGATAGGTAACAATTCTCCTCATGTAACATGGCCCCCCCGTTCTCCCGATCTAAATGCCATGGACTTTTTTTCTGGGTGGCCATGAAGGATCGCGTCTATGCCGTACCAATTACAACCCGGGAACAATTACATGAACGAATCCTTGCTGCGGCTGAAGAAATTAGACAGATTCCCAACATTCACACGAAAATACATCAAAATTTCGTGTCACGTTCGCAGGCTTGTGTTGAACAAAACGGTTCTCACTTTGAACACGTTTTACGGAACTGACCAGTGTGATTTTAACAAACTTTTTAGAATTAAATTATTTAATCATGAAGTACCATTAATTTTGTTATTAATTTCCAAGTTTATTGTACCTTATTTTGATATTCACATTTTCTTATTAATTGTTAATGTTTAACTTGGTGATTTCTTTAAATTAAAATTAAATTTCTTTAAATTGTGATTTTTTTACAACTACTGATCCTGTCTCTATGAGCTCCCGATGATGGTTAATGACAACTGTCACAGAATAAAATTGATTGTTTATTGCGAATGCCAGCCACCTACGATTAACACTTTAAAATTTCATATGAACCTCGATATGCATCCAACCACATTTTACCATTTTTTCGAAAAACGCTGCGTTTTTCGAAAAAATTTTAAGAGACAAAAAATTTTTTAAAAAATTAAATATGCAACTAAAGTTCGGTGGCCCCAAAGGCAAGGGGGCCCCCGAAAAAGTGTCTTGTGGGGGCCCCTTGCCAAAAAGCTTATCAGCATCGCATTCTACATGTCATAAAATCCCTGTGTACCAAATTTGGTGGTTCTTGTGCGATATAGCTCTGAGATACAAAAAAAAATTAAATTTTTAAGGGCTTGTTTCAGGGGGCTATATCTCCGAAAGGGGGCCGCACTTATCAAAAGTAAAAAATACGGGTCCCTTAAATTTCTCTTAAGAATTTCTGACCAAATTTTGTTGCATTTATTTCGGGACACCCGGTATTAAGTACGTGACAAGTTGAGCCTTCAAAATGTTGGAATTCAATGGAAGACAAAGAGAAAATTTTATTTTGCTTTAATTTGGAGGTAGTTTCAAACATTTATGACAAAAATTCAAAAGAAATGTGTTTCTGAACAAAAATGTCCATAATAAATATCTAGACTTTAGATTTTACTGAAAAATATAAAAACTGCCTAAATAAAATATGGGAAATTCCAGTTAGGAAAATTTATGTAATTAGTTTATTTATAGCGCAACCTTGATTACGACTGAATAATTGTTTATCATAATTCTGCGTGTTGAACGTATTAAATTTCAATATTTTAAAAAGTGCAACACAATTTCTAAGTTTTTGCGCCGCTTTTAGGCATTTGGAATTCCTGTGCATTACATTGCTTTTAATCCAATAGTAATTAGCGTACCCTCTTTTTGTCGCCGCTCATAATCGACTACGCCAAAAACTCGTGCAAACCGAAAAAGAAAAAAGCCCCAGCTTATGTAAAACCAAATTAAATTAGCCAAACGGTCACGATTCCATCCGGCAAAAGGTGTCTGGTCGCAGTAGGCGATTGGCGACGCTCCGCTGTTCTGGCGTTCCGATGTTTCTTCATGGCCACCTTGCTCTCGCGTATGACTGTCCACTTCTATTGTTGCGAGAGGCCCTAGGCCGTCCTCTTATTTCTCCTCGGTGTTCCTGAAGATGACGGTGCAGGTTTCGAAAATTGGTCGTATGGGGGCCCTACTTCAGAGGCGGAACGCTCGGAATGCCCGCAGGCGTTTAGCCGAGAACTAATTTTGTAATATAATGAAAAAAGTGACCGCTTTTACAGTACATGAAAGTCACTCTGGCCACAATCGATCTTTAATTTAGTAGAATGTGTAATTTTGCGTTTGCGGGCCCAGTAAAAGTGCCCGCTTACCCTAAAAATGTCTATCGTCCACAATGTTGACTGAAAACCAGTCAATTAGTGAAATGCGGCTGACTTAGAATGTAAATGTATTTAGTATTACGCGCAAATTTCTGGAGAATCGTTAGAGCGTACAGTTCAGTGTTGAAAACGGACATTTTGGAAGCCGAAAGTAGAGAGAAATATTCATATCAATATATTGTAAGTATACTTTATTTATACATTTTGACTGAACAATACATCCCAGTCTAGTCTCCAAAATTATAGTATTTAAAAAAAATCATAATGGAAAACTACACAGAGAGAAATTTATATAAAATTTTACTCTGATTGTACATAAACAGCACTCTAAATTGGCAGTAAAATTGTGATAAGAACCATTTGCACAACTATCATATATTTGCATTGTATTTTTGTAACTTAATATTGTGTGATTATTTCAATCAAATTTAAATATTGCCTTTAGACAATTGAACAAATTAAGAACAAAATTATAGCTTTTTGTTGCACGAAAATATATATTTTTAAAAAGTTTGTTTTATAATGTATAGGGTATCTCTCCAAACATAAACCTAAGATTTATTTCTATGTAAACATATTTATTTCTGCGGTTCTCTGAAAAATACATTGCATTTGATTTAAAAAAACGTTTATAAAGTTTTCATATAGTTGCACTAGTTAGAAAATTATGTCCAAAAGAAGATGAGAAATAAATTGCGGCATTATGGTATAAGAAACAGTTAACTAATTTTGACAGTTCTGTTGTCAGCTGTAAGTATAAAGTTTTGTGTTCAATATTTAAAATACCTAATCTTTCATTAAAAATTTATAATGTTTCTCATAATGAAAAAGTGGATATGCTACTCGTATTTGGAGAAGCAACTAGAAACTTTTGGCAAGGAGACTACGCTGACGATATCTAGAGAGTAACGCCAGATCATAAAACGTTTCCACAATTGGAACGAATTTTATGAAATAATGAAGACGTTGTTTCTTCAAGAAAGTATAAAAACATAAAAAGGAGTAGGTATAGCAAGTGACGAGAATGGTTCCATTTTATTGGCTATTTTGAGGAGAATCCACAAACTTCAATTGGACAGGCTTCGACTGCTCGACGATTCAGAGAATGTTAAAGTGTTTCATGATTACAAACAAAATGTGCAAATACTAACAAATGATGGCTGTCATCAAAGGTTAAATTTTATTACTGGCAACGATCCTTTGGACCGACAAAAGTAAATTTTTAAGTAATGGTATACCAAATGAAATCCAAAATCAAGGGTATTTTGGCATAAATGTGTGGTGCGGTATAGTTGGACGGCTGAACTTGCAGCAATGGTTTCAACCACCCCCAAAATTGCAAGAAAACATCCCTAAATAGGGGTGTTTTTCGACTGTACTTGTTGTTTTGCAAATTTAGCCATCTTATATGTTTTTTGGGGCGCTGATTACGAAAGTGGAGGTTAAAACTTGCAGCAATGGTTCCAACCACCCCCAAAATTGCAAGAAAACACCACTAAATAGAGGTGTTCTTTGACTGTACTTGTTGTTTTGCAAACTAACCCATCTCACATGTTTTTTGGGGCGCTGATTACAAAAATGGGGGTTGAAACTTGTAGCAATGGTTGAACCACCCCCAAAATTGCACAAAACACCCTTATCGTCATTTACTAGAAAACTTTCCTATGTAAGAGGGCAAAATTTTAGTACTGTCTGATAGAGAATTAAACGATCTTTCAGAATCAAGGAAAAAAATATGGTGTTGCCATTTAAAAAAAATCGATGACGTCATTACTCGAAAACAAATGACATTTGAAAATCGCATTTTACGCTAAAATATGTATTTTTTAAATTAAAAATCGACCTGTTCGAGGATTTTTCCCAAAAAATAATTGTTTCGTTTTTATTGAATTTATTCCATACAAATAAATATATTTCTGAGAAAAAAGTTACAAATAGCGCTGCGTCACAAATTAAACTCAAACAAAGCTTATAGGTTTATGCCTAAAAGATATTGTCACTTATTTTCGCCTACTAAAAATATTTCTTCGAGATTATGCCCTATCCAAAAACAATTCCAATTTGTGTTACATTACCAAATAATTTCTGTGTATATAATTTTTATCAGTGTTTCCATTTCTTTCGCGATATATTGACGTCATTAAAAAATAGATAGGTACTTCTTTCCGTTTATTAAAAACTTCACTTTTCTACTCATTAGCAATTATTAAAAGGTAATCTCTTTGTACCTTACTGGAAACAGAACAAGTTTTCTGTACAGCGTCCTCATCTGTGTAAAAGTAAATTTTAAGAGGCATTATTTAGTGCTGGTAAAAAATACTCAGTAATAAAACATTAACAGTTCCAGCTTCTTTCAATTGTTAAAAAATTTGTAAGTAATACGTTTCAGCTGTACGGTAAATTCGTAAAAGATTAAATGAAAAAGGTAGTGAATGATAGATAGCTTTAAAAAATTGAATTTCAAAACCGTGAAATAAATTTTCCGCAAATAAATCCCAAACGGTAAGTCTGAGGAAAAAAGTTAATGTATTTAGGATTTAAATGAATGTTAAAATAGCGTCTGCGAAAAAAAGTGTTGAATTGAATAGTAATGACTATTTTACGTAAATTTGCGAACAGTCTATCGCAACCAGTGGCAACTGATTAGATATTTAATAGTTATAGGCTGTAGGTGAACAATACCATACTTATAATTATGTTTGTCGTTTTTTATCAACGGTCAGCACAATGAACTTTTATTTCTATTTTTTAATAATTTTGGTACGATGCGTTCCTTTACCAGATCATAAATCATACAACATTACCAATCAAAAGAAACGTCTATACTCTGTTTGGAAATGAAAGAGAGTAATAAAACCCCTAGATAAGAACCGGCCATGGGCATGGTAATATTTCGTTTCAGGTAATTATCGGGAAACACTAATGCTAACACAAGCATTTTTGGATGGACTTTCAACAGGGTTCAAAGCACCTTCAGGTAAAGGGCGAAGATTAATAGTGACACATATAGCTAGTGCCAGTGGTTTTGTAGATGGCGGTTTACTTTTATTTGAATTGAAAAATACAGGTGACTATCACGAAGACATGAACGCAGATGTTTTCGAAGAGTATTTTACACAGATGTTGGATTTTATTCCTCCGGGGTCTGTAATTTTCATGGATAATGCCAGTTACTATTCACGGCAGACCGAGCGGACGCCTACGACTGCTTGGAGAAAAGCCGTAATAATTCAGTGGTTATCCGGAAAAAAAACATTTATTTTGAAACAAATATGGTGAAAAAGGAAGTTTTAACACTTGTCAGTCTTAATAAAGATCAGAAAAAATATGTTATCGATGAAATGGCAACAAATCGCCAAATAACGGTACTACGGTTATCACTGTGAACTTAACCCAATCGAATTAGTCTGGGCGCAGGTAAAAGGAGATGTAGTGCGAAATAATACGACGTTTAAATTAAGTGACGTGAAAATTTTGTTAAAAAATTCCTTGGAACGAGTAACTGCAGATAACTGGCAAAGATGTATACATCATGTACAAAAAGAAGAGGAGAACATGTGGGAACTCGATAATTTAATTAACGTTACTATGGAACCTATCGTTAACAGTCTAAGAGACGAAGATAATTCATCAGAATATTCAGAGGATAAATTTTAATATACCTACTTTTTTATTTTATTTATTGTACATTTATACAACACTACATTTACTCATCATGATTTGAATTTTCAAAATACATATATTTTTGTATGGAATAAAAGTCTATTTAAATTTAAATAAATATTTTGATAATAATATCGAATAATTTTATTTGAATTACTAAAACCCTCTTAACCCGGTTATGATGCTTAAAGTAGCCTCATGTTTTGAAATGCTGTTTTTATATTGTTTACTTATAAGAGAAATGAACCGAGAAATTGATGCGGCATAGACAAAGATGGATTGTCAGGGATTAAATTTTAGCTACTTGCTACAATTTAGTACGGTTCCATCACAGTTTTTTTAAAAGTACACCACATCTATATCGATAATACATAATATAAAAATATTGAATATAAGCACCAGTACTACATTTATTTACGATTTACATACATAATAAGCTTTTATTACTCTCTTTCATTTCTAAACAGGCTATAGATGTTTATACAAAAATACGTAAATAATCAGCCCAATCTCATTTTGATCATCACATTTACGTTATTTTAAGGTTTAAGGTTTTAATGTATTTCATAACCTTAAATTTTGTAGTATGTATCCCCCCATAACTGCTAAAAAATAAAGGCGATGTTATTTCTAATACGTTATATAGAATGTTAACAGAGTTTCTTAAAGACAAAAATTTAGGTGTCGCTATAGTTTAGCATATGTGTTATTTGAATTGTGAAAATGTGCGGCTTATTAAATTTATATTTAATTCGCGGTTTTATAAATGCACGTCGAAAAGAAGTGAGTCGTAAAATTTAAATTTAAACATCCAGCGAACAAGGAGACAAAATTTAAGTAATCCATTTAATTCACCAGACGAAGTTTCAAAACATTATTTAGATGTAGCAGAGATTCAATACAACAATTTATTGAGAAACACAGCTGCTTTCTGCAAGTTCCTTGATTGTCATTATGCAGGTAACAGGCACGTGTATTCTCTGCTTAAATCATTGCTGACAATTCGAGTATTGCATTTTTAATTTTAATATGATATAAATATGATAACTGATTTACTTAGGATAAAACTAAAGCTGTTTAAACTAAACTGTTCTTGATACAGCTTACTCAGGTTCTTTGTGGTTCCTGGTTTGCTGAATTTGTTTGAATGATTGATTGAAAATTTATTGAAAACGGAAATGTTTACAATACAAGTGTATATATAATAAAAAAAGACAAACTGTTTACAAATACTGACAAAACTATAAGTATATGACAAAACAAACAGAACAGTTACAAACATAATCATCTACGTAAAAAGTATAAAAAAAATTTATAAAAAACGTAAAATTGCTATGACAACAAATGTTCAAAAATGTTTCTTTTGAAAATTGCAAGACTACTCGATTTTTTAATATTAGATGGGAGTTTATTGAATTCATTTATTCCGACATCGAAAATACCTTTTTTGGTAGTTATGAGCCTTACCCTATTAATATTTAAATGACCTTTATGGCGCGTATTATATGTATGAATCTCATACCAGTACTGCAAGTTAGTTGACAGATAATCAGAGAGCATGTGATTAACTAGATTGAAAATAAAAATCAGTGTTCTAGCTTTGAATAAGTTTCCAGTTTAGTTGCTGTAGCATGCTACTAATACTGACCAATCTGTTACATTTTAATAAAAAAAACGCATATATCTATCTAACAAATGTTCGGTAACAGCATTGGTTACCTGTGTAATACAGTTACTAACTGAATCTTTGGCATACCAACCAAACTGATTAGGCTATTGAAAATGACCTTAGAAAATACTAAATCCAAAGTACGAATAAAAGGTGAATGTTCGGAAGGCTTTACTATTGATACAGGACTCAGACAAGGAGACCCACTCTCAACGCTTCTTTTTAATTTAGTACTGGAAAAGGTCATAAGAGATAGTCAGTTGAACAGAGAAGGACACATATTGTTTAAAAGTCATCAAATTGTAAGTTATGCAGATGACGTGGCTATTATTGCTAGAGATAGTAGGGAATTAGAAGAAGTAACGAGAAAACTTGTGGAGGAAGCACGTAAAGTGAGATTGCAGATAAATCAAGAGAAAAGTAAGCTTTTGAGAATAGGAGAATAAAAAAAGGATACCAATTTTAAATTGAGAACAGAGCATGGAGAGATGGAGTTTGAGGAAGTTCAAGAATATGTGTATTTGGGGGCGTTAATAACAGCTAACTGTGATGAGGAACAAGAAATAAATAGGAGAATAATAAAAGCAAACAGAAGTTCGGCAGCAGTCAACCACTTATTGAAATCAAAAAAATTGTCCAGAGGAGTAAAATTTAGAGTGTATAAAACAATTTTGAGACCGACAGCGCTGTATGGTAGTGAAACCTGGGTTCTCAATAAGAAGTCAAGAGAAAACCTTTTAAGGTGGGAAAGGAAAATCTTAAGGAGAATTCTAGAGGGTAAGAAAACGGAGGAAGGCTATGTAAGGAGAAACAATAGACGAATTTGTAATAGCCAGAAGAGTGCAGTGGCTAGAACATATGGAAGATGAAAGAGCAGTTAAGAAAATAGTAGGGAGTAAGCCTAACTACAAGAAAGAAAGAGGTAGACCGAGGAAGCGATGGAGAGAGGCAGTGGCAATAGATCTAAGAGAGAAAAATGTAACGGATTGGAAAAGAAAGGCGAAGGACAGAATGGAATGGAGGAGAATAACACAGCTCCTACCTTATGTTAAAAATAATAATGTTGCAAATACTATAACCAATTCACCTATCAAAAAATATAATTAGAAATCAGTAATTTTTCCTTTATAACTCTGCGGAAAACTATTTGACTCTCAGGAACTGCCAAAAATGGTATTTATTCGTTACTAAATTGCCGTATTGCTTTTACTAACTAAAAATATTTTTTTTTAGTTTTTCATAAGGTAATGAAATATAACATTTAATCTTGAAATAACGTTAATGTTATTATGACCAAAAGAGTACATACTAGAGCTGAATATAGTGTCAGTTAAAATAATTTAAATATCTATCTACTTACACTAAAGTAAAGTTTTCCTTGTTTTAATAAATTTTCAAGCTGAATATATGGTGCCGAAGTAACAAGTTTCATCGAAGGCAATTTTCAGGTAGGGTAATTATTACAAGGAAATAGTGTTAATTACAAACAAATATTAAATTTTTAATTTAAAAGTCGTAATGAAAATTGCTGAAAGCGCAACTGAACCAAATTATTCTATACTTAAAATTTATAATTACCTTGTTACTAATTCTTAATTGACATTTCAAAAATGGTGAAATATTTCATTATAAAGGCAATATTAACGAACGCAAAGTTGGATACCAGCTCAATCGTTAAAGTGTGACGTTTACCTTGAAGCCGACTTAAAAATAGGACATTGTGAGAGATAGGTAAAATTACCTTAAAAAAAGTTACGCACAGCAAAATATTACACTGATGTGTCAATCTTGAGTGGTGCATTAAAAAATATTAGAATCTCATTCAAACACGATTGAATTAATTCTTCACTAATCCAAGACCACTAAATTTTAGTGTTCTGTAAGTTAATTAATACAAGCACCTAGCTACAGTTTTCGATGACTTGCTAACATATCGAAAAATAATTGGTGCCTGTAAATAAATTTTCTTATTCATAAATTTACTTTTAATAAATCATTTTTCTCAAAAAGCAAAAACACAGTTATTTTGTGTAAAGAAAACATTTATTTAATTAAAAAAAACATTAATTCCTTTTCAATAATACACTTCTGGTTATATTCTATAATAAAACAATATTTGTATATTTAAAATTTTTTTTTAATTAAACATCTACTTATTTAAGTCAGTATTGCTCAGGAAACCACTGCGGACTAATACCCCGACCAGCATTGAATTACACCTGAAAAATCTATAGCAAGTAGTCAACCTGTACTGGTTTCGAGCTTATTAGTTCTCATCAGTACGCCACAGGTGAGGGTGAGTTTACTGACGACTAACACTGTCTTTTTATGTCTCTCAAACCCGACATACATAGTCAATATTTTTTCTATTTCGTGTCATTCCACTCATTCAGTTCTCTCGTGTCCGTTCATTCAGGATTTATAAAATGAAGTTATAGGTAACCAAAGTGATTTACTCTATATTTTACTTATAATTGATTAATTATGCAAAAAACTAATGGTATAAAATGGCAAAGTTAAAATTAATCTTTCTCCAAAACAAAAAAATTATACTGCTTATTTTGGGATTAATTTATATTTATAGAGAACAGATGTGAAAAATTTTTTAAAACAAAATGAGTTATTTTATGTTTTAACTGAATTTACAGTTTCTCTAAAATATTAATTTATCAAAAGACGAAGGCTGCCAAATAACGTCTTGCAAACCCACTGTTATCGGAGGCGCAGTGCTGACCGTAATAGAGGAATTGAAATCCTTATATGACCACCTTACCATAAACCCCAGTCCAAGAACAACCAGGGCAGATCAAAGAATCTCAACTAAGATCTGAAATGTGCAAGTTAATTCTGTTACTGGCAGCAACCAGTTACCTAGGTCAGAGCTTAACAGCCAAGAAAATCACTATCACGTTGCCATGATCTTCTGTACTTTTGGCAAACAAATATACTCGCGACAAGAATTCAGACGACTTACGAACAAATGAATGATTCATTATATTTTCGTCAAAATATTTAATAAGCTGCAAGTGGTAGTAATAAAACAATATACTACACTAAAAGTTTGCATTATATATTGCACTAAATTGCAAAAAATGATTGTTTTTAACGCGACCAAGTATCGAAAATTACGTTGACAATAAAAACAAATGTGTAACGTCAGCCGTGACGTAAGACGTCTGAATTCTTGACGCGACTATACCTAAATCATTTTTCCGACGCATTTGTACATTCTGAGAGTATGCAATAGTTGGGCTTATGCGTACGTGACGTAACGCCTGGCCACGCCCCATTCTCGCGCGTAGGATATTTGTAATTAATGTTAAGTACTAAACTTTCGAATAAAATTCTAACATTTTGCATATCCATTATTTTTCAGTTATACTTTCGATTTATGAAATAAAAAAAATGCTGAACAAGCCTATTGACAAAGTGCCAATTTAGCATTTTTTGCCTACGCCTTTGAAAACATATTTCGGCCGCCCATGATGTTGCCCGACATTTTGAGCGGAGTAATAATGAAGGCCTTTTGTGGACTCGGTCGAACCGCAAAATTAGTTCGAACATGATTTTACATTTTTTGGGGCAGTTTTTTCGTTGTTTCTTCAGCTAGAGGTGGTGCAAGGTATGCGCGCAGGTGGATTATGTTATTCCAGAGCAACTTGATTAATGATCCTCGGTTGTTTAATGAAATGTATACAATTCACCACGTGAATAACTAAATTTAATCCGGGTTGTACCATAAAATTTTCCTGCTACCAAGATTCCTCGGTTCGTAAATTTTAATTAAAAAATACTGAGAACTTATTCAATCTTGTCTAAAACACATAGGGAATCTGAATGGGAATTCGAGACGGACTTAAAGTCTAAAGTTAGGTACAGACTGAGCACACATTGTTATACGAAAGTTCAGCAATTCAAGAGGGCGCAGTGCATACATGTAGCTTCAGTGTAAATAGAACTTCGAACAGGTATTTTTCATACTTGTTTTGTGTTAAGTATATTATGAAATGATTTTGTAATTATGGCCATTAATACACGAGCATGATAAGTAGAATCCCAACTAGCAAAATAAATTTTATATACAGTGCTTTCGAAAAGTAACGAATAAATAAATTATTTTTGAAATTGAGAAGTTTTCGAAAAAATTCCCTAGCAAGTCGATTTTGTTTTTAAAAAGGCACTTTTTGACATACGACTCATATTTGTGACGTCATCGTTGTTCGAGATATGACGTCATCGGCAATTTTTTTAAATAGCAACCCCCAATTTTGACCATGCCATTTGAAAGAGCGTGTCATTCTACATACATACATCATGAAAAAATATGGTAAATATTTTTAGCTTGAATTTTAGTTGTAGTAAATTTATAATTAACGCCACTACAACTAATGTTAATATATGGTGTAAGTAATTACCGTTTCAGTTTCTATAATATTTATGAAATGTATATACAAAATATAATATTATACTTACTGTTTTACGAATATCCCACAAAAGTCCTTATTAATGAACCCTATATGTTTGTCTACTACACAACTAAAACGTATTAGTTATTAGGTTAGAGGTTAGGTTAATGTGCCTCTGCGCATGTGTAAAAAAAATCACATGAAAACTGTAAAATATCATAAAAAATTTAGTAAAAGTAAATAGTTTGATTGTAGTACACTGTATTACCACGCTATTTCTGAAGTTTCCTAATTTTATTACGTAAAAACACATACACTTGATTATTCTTTAATGTTAATTAAAATTTTCCAATAAATATTATGTAAAAAGAGCATAACAAAACATGGAAATTTCCTCCCATTTTTATCAGTGTATTGATGATATTTGTTCGTTTTACAAATTTCCGTAAAACTATACCACCTGGCGACATTGACTCGGCCTTTGAATAGGCAACCGCTAGGTGACATCATGACCAGGGTCGTAATAGGATTTATTTTTCCACTGCAAAATTGAATTTCAATTTTCTTGGCAAAACGTGAATATAGAACTTTTTCATATGAGACATTTTTGTAGACTGTCTGCCTGCAATAAATAAATAAACATATAAAATCGGATCTAGAAACACTGTTCATATTTAAGATAATAAAAGAACGTCAAATATGTTCAAAAAGTAAAATCGAAGTTCGATTTTCTTGGCAAAACGTGAATATAGAACTTTTTCATAAGATACTTTTTTGTAGACCGTCTGCCTACAATAAATAAATAAACATATAACTGGGATATAGAAACACCATTTATATTTAAGATAACAAAATAACGTAATATGTTCAAAAAGCAAGCCATGTACGAGAATGAGCAAGGAAGAAACATTTCGGTAACCGACATTACGAAATACATTCATCCACGTTAGGTTAATTAAATCAGTAACAAATCTCCGACATAAATCAAGGCCCTTTCTCCAAAAAATCGAATGGGAGTGGTGGGTGCGCGGCACAAAGACCTAATTAGTAACCGGAAGCCGCAACAATGCCACCTCCGCCGCCTCTCGCTGCGACATCGACTTAACCGTATCAAAAATCAAGTAAACCCTGCTTTTCAACGGGGCACCTTGTCAGCGGGGGCCCGCTAAAGTGCCCATTGTTGGGCTGCTGGCGATGGGGCTGATACCGAGCCCGCTACGTCGCGTCTAGTGGCCTCGTGTGACAGACGGGGTGACATTTACAAATATCATCGACAGCAGATAAAGAAGGCTGTGGCGTTGATGGTACAGAGCGGACAACCGAAATGTCGAATGAGTAGTACCGTTACTGCAACTCGAGAACTGAACCCCTTGACATATCCAGTCTATATAAGATTTTCCGTGTATCTTATAGTGAGTACACGCAAAAAAATCGCCACAATTATTTATGCAATTGTAAACGACACAATGGAGATATTTCATAATTTTTTCAATGTGGGGAAACGGTTCGATGTGGACAAAATATTCCATACTAAAATCTTGAAAGTATAATCAAGTTAAAGTAGAAAATACACAATTTTAATATTTCAATTTATACATTGAGTGTGAGACAAAGACAGTTACCTATACGTACTTAATCCGGATACGAAAACAAATATTTCAAGAAGCTTTTTCAGTCAATGCTGTTGAAATGTGTCGAAAATACATCAATCTATGACCTAAAAATGCCGGTGGGAGATTTTTCTTGCGATATGTGGCTCGAAAATGTACCTTACAACATGTACACTGTAAATAACACAAAAGAACACAATACTGTGTTAATCGAGGTCCACCCGGAATTTTGTATATTTTTACACATTTCTCTGTACGTAGCAATGTGTTAAATGTTTAACACAATCCACTGTGTAAATATAACAAATGTCACGTGAAACTTTTACACATTTCTGTGTTATTTGTATCATTGAAAGTGTAGACTTTACTCATTAACATGTTAATTTTATTGTTTAATAGGTATTGATTTGGAAGACTCACCTATCTTTTCAATTTGTTAATTATGTTCCTGTTTACTTTCGAAATAATTTATATATAAAGCTGTTTACAGGCCTTTTAGGCCCAGAGAAATAATTTTTAGTAAATACAATTTTTGAAATACTTTTATTTTGACATTTTCTAGAGGTTCTGCCTATTGATAATGCATTAAATATAGGCTGGAATCTTCTATTAAACGGTAGAATATATGTGTTAAAAATTATAATTTCAAAAGCAAACAGGAACATAATTAACAAGGTAGGTGAGCTTCCGTATCAATATAAAGAATTTTCTGAATTATGGTGTAATTATAAAATAAAAGGTATTTTACTTTTTATGATTTTATTAAAAAAAATAAAATTCTGTTCAAATGAACAAGAACCAAGTCTGCTAACAAAATATGTATGTATTAAAATTAACAGTATAATAGTACATATTCTAATAAGAGACTAATAATGTTCTAATAAATCATAAACAATGAAACAACAAACAAATATATATTTAGGCACTACATAACAGGGGTTTACGAAAATTAACTGGTAGTGATCTGAACATATAATTTTCTTTCTCTAAAGTTACAAAAAAGTTGGATTACAGAGTAATCTAAAACTTCAGAGTAAACTCCTAATATTTTAATAGTTATATTCTAATTAGTTTTTAGATTACAAATATCAGTAATATTTGTTATAGTTAGGTAAGTACTTACCATTTTCCTTGATTAAACCTCAATTTAAAGTTAAAGTTATATTCTCCATTTGAACACAGTGAACGAGAGGTAACTGTACACAACACCGCTACATGACCAATATGGCGTAGTGACGTGTGTTGGATCAGCTGATATACTGCAGCTGCGCAGTTGTGCTCAACCAGTCAGGAGTAGGGATATAGAACACAATTAAGCTGTGTGCGTGTTAAGTTTACACAAAATGATGTACTTTTAACACACAACTGGTAAATATTACACAAATTCAGTATATTTTATTATAATACCACTAATTTTAATACATTTTGTGTAAAACGTAAAAAAAAGCCATAGTGTGTAAAACTATTAACACGGAATGTTTACGCATACTAAATTACACACAGCTTACACAGCAACTTTTTTTACAGTGTAGGCATCAACACAATTTCGAAATCATTTTCAAAATTGGCTGCATTGGCTGGGGGTGAAGCGTCATGGTGGTTGAAAATCGACTACGGTAACGGCAGTTATATTGTAGAATTACTATTCAGCAATTGGCATTTGCTGAAAACATCCAGGTCCTACATGGCGAAATTGTGGTTCCCTCGAATTCTTCACAAACTCCTTATGGAGTGAATTTAAATAATCCCGATCAAAATGACAAGATGTTTCTTGAAATAAGACGCTATAAAATTGAAGCGTGGTATTATGAATTCTAATCCACTAGTGTGTTAAAAGGCCTTTAATCCACGGAAAACAGACATATTAAACCGTCTTAATGTAGTGGTCTTGGATAAAAATATTTATCGCAATTTTCATGCTACAATCTTATAATTTCAATTCCTTTCTTTCCGTGTATCCACTAGATACGTTGCTATATTTCACATTGGCTTATGGTCAATTTATAACCCTTAATATATTTAAATTCTATATCAAATTTTTTACTTTTAAGTTAAAGCTCTGCAAAGTAATATCTGTCGAAATTTTAAGCATTGCTTGAAGGTTATTTCGATATTCGATATGAAATCTCCTTGAGATACTTAAATATTTTTTTTTTTTGAAAATTTCATTATACGCAGAAGATGACGACAAAAAATATGGTCGTATTTATTCAAGTAACAACTTTCTACGCCCAATAACGTAACGCGTAGAAATCGGATCTCTTAAAAAAATGTGTTTTTCATTTGCGGGTTCTCACATTATAAGGCTTCTAAACCACAAAGTAAATATGAAAACTTTCACCTACACGCTTTTGAACGTTTCCGACACCCAGAGCGTCTGTATTCGCATAGAAAATCAATTTCGCGTGTCTTGTAAAAAATTATATAACATGTGTACTTAACACGAACGTGCTGATATGTCATTCAAAAACAATTATTTTCCTAGCATTGTTATATCTTTTGCCGTACCCCTTATAAAAATTGTACATTCTTTGTGAAACAAACGTTATCATGTTTGATTTAATTATATGTATTTACACTGAGAAAAGCGTTTGGTTGCAAGAAATTGCCAAAATATTTTAGGAAACAGCTACATACATCACAAATAGTGGTTGTCATGCCGTGACCTCGGTAATTGGTCGCTGCCAATAACAGAATTAAGATGCACATCCCTAGCACTAGCTGGGATTCTTTTGCCCTGGTTGTTCAGGTGTTGGGAAGTCAATGAGGTTGCACTTCCATTAATATCACTCTCAATAATGTTTGAAATATTCTTCTTATTTTGCTTTACTATTTAAGTAATCAATATTAGAACTCATTTTTAAACAATATACAGCCAGTAACAACTGTCGTGACAAGAATTAATCCTATGCGACAAATTACAAATTAATATTTGTTTTTCTACTTTTTCATAACAACAAAAGGTATTTTTTTACTGTTTTAGAAAGGTATTTTAAGCTAATATAAATCAAATCTCCTACAATTCCTATCAAAGAAGTTATATGTATGTTCTCTGATACCAAACATCTAGGTATGCTAATGAACAATTCCACAGACAAAGCTCTAATCAATAATTATCTAAAGAAAATAATCAAATTTACTAACCTTCTAATGATACACTCTATAAATATCTAACTTCACTTTTTGGCAGTGGGAACACGACAAATTCAGCCGCAATAGATGAGATCTGATCTATTTCTGCATTTTTAGGATTGCTTCTTCAGGTGGTCTCCTTTAAGTTGAATCAAATATCTAACTATAAAAATTATTATAAAAATTAAAATTATTTGAAGTTAAATATCGACAATGACAAAAAGTGACATCTTGTCACTGAATTAAATATGACAATACCTACTTGAAAAATGTTCACCTTTTATGTAAAAGTTTTTATATATTTTTAGGTATTAATAATATTGTGTGAAACTAACTACTCAGTGGACCAAAACCCCAACCTGCGTTGAATTACACCCACAATATCTACCCATATATTCCTTATTATTAGCTTTTGTAACATTTTTTTACTGTTTTAGGAAGGTATTTTAAGCTAATATAAATAAAATCTCCTACAATTCCTATCAATGAAGTTATATGTATGTTCTCTGATATTTGATTCAACTTAAAGGAAACCACTTGAAGAAGCAATCCTAAAAATGCAGAAATAGATCAGATCTCATCTATTGTGGTTGAATTTGTTGTGTTCCGACTGCCAAAAAGTGAAGTTAGATATTTATAGAGTGTTTCATTAGAAGGTTAGTAAATTTGATAATTTTCTTTAGAAAATTATTGATTAGAGCTTTTGTTTGTGGAATTGTTCATTAGCATACCTAGATGTTTGGTATCAGAGAACATACATATAACTTCATTGATAGAAATTGTAGGAGATTTGATTTATATTAGCTTAAAATACCTTTCTAAAACAGTAAAAAAATGTTACAAAAGCTAATAATAAGGAATATATGGGTAGATATTGTGGGTGTAATTCAACGCAAGTTGGGGCTTTTGTCCACTGAGTAGTTAGTTTCACACAATATTATTAATACCTAAAAATATATAAAAACAAAAGATATACTGATGTCACATCATGACTTCAACCATTTTACATTATTAGTTCTTATTACTATTTTTGATAGTATTGATACCAGTATTTATGATTTCAAAGTGTACCAATAAAAAATAGCGTAAAGCATTCATGGATAACTGGTTTTTAAAACACTTGCTCTATTTCGACCACTTTTTCAGCATTCTCAATGACAAATTTATCTCGGTATTATCAAGACTTTTGGTGTATATTGATAAAAAAATCTAGGGGTATTAAACTTTTTCTGCAGAGTGAAAAACCCAAGGTCAAAACGCATAAAATAGTCGGCCTTGTCGTTACCAGTAAACAATTTGTTACCTTTGATTTTTGCTGTCAAATTTTGTGAATGAGCTTCTTTTAAATGATTGTGTAGTAGTTTTATTTCTTCTTTATCTTCATAATAGGAATACTGAGCGAATTTTCTGTTTTCCATTAAACTCCAACCGTAATATAAATGAAGAAATGATGATCAATTACAGTAAACTATCAAAATGTTTTGTTTCCTTACTGTGCACCTAGAAAATAAACCGTGATCGTGGCATGGAGGCAATTCAAGACCTCCACCCTGTAGACCAATCTGTCCTTGTCTGAAATTAAGATTTTAAAGTCAAATGCACACCCGTTTTTCCAAGTCAGATTTCAAGATAAACACGCCGACCCAGCTTAGTCGTCAGCGTTCAAGAATCGGTCCCCGAACAGCAATGGACTAGTGCGACTGTCACATTGCAGAGATAACTTCCAGTAGCTGGAACGATTTAATTTTTTAAAGCCTCCCACTTGACACGAAACGCGTGTATCACGAGATTTTATTTTATTTTTGAATGAATACTGAATCAGGTTCCACTTGTGCGGAGGAATTTGATTACGTATTGTTGAGAACGTATGAAATATTTATGAAGGCATTAAGGTTTTTGGTTTACAATGGACTTAGGAACGATATTTCTTCTTAAAAAAATACAGAAATGTAGAAGACGCCTTCTAACTTAGAAGAACATTTTAAGGCGCTCAACAAACTTAACATTTTTTATTATATTGTGAAATACTTAAGCTAACTCAAATCCATTTCCCTACAATAGAGAAATTACATGATTTTCCAAATATGCGCACAAGAAATTTCTGTCTGGCCACGTCCCCATGTAACGGTAGCCACCACAGCAAAGTTGACATCAGACGACGTTCACACGAGTATACCTAATACAGTATTATGCTATACAGGGTGTTAAAAAAGAGTGTAAAATATATCAGGAGCTAATAGTATGAACCAAAATAAGCAGAAAAGTCTTAATAAACATGGGTCCGCAAAGTAACGGTTGCGGAGATATGGACCACTATTCGTTTTTCAAACATTTTATTTTATTAGGAATAAGCCGACAAAGGAAGCTTTTAACAAACAAAAAACAAAGTTACAGAAGATTTTCAAAGTGTCCTCCGTCCATTTCCAAGCTTCGAGCTCTTTCGAAAACACCCTCCTTGGTTTGGATTTCTTGACACTTTTGATTAATCCGTAGCTGCAGCTCTTTCAGGCTATTTACAAGAGTACCATACACTAATGTCTTCAAATATCCCCAAACAAAGAAATCTAGAGGATTGAGATCAGGCGATCTTGGAGGCCATAAAACAGATCCGGCCCTTCCTATCCATGTATGTGGAAAAGTTTGGTGTAAATGCTCTCTAACGGCCATGAAAAAATGAGCTGGAGCACCATCATGCTGGAACCACATTTGTTGCCTCTGATTCAAAAGAATGTCTTCCAAAAAATCATACAGTGTGTTCTGCAGAAAGTTGAGGTAAGCAGCGCCTGTTAATCGGTTTGGTAAAACAAAAAGACCTAGAAACCTGTCACCTACAATGCCCATCCAAATTTTTAATGAAAAACGTGCCTGATGTCCAGATTCTATTAGAGCATGAGGACTTTCGTCGGCCCAAATATGCGTAATGTGAAAATTAAACATTCCATTTCTTGTGAACCCGACCTCATTCGTAAAAAGAATGTTTACAAGAAAAGGAGGGTCTTCAGCATCATGATGTAGAAACCAGCGGTAAAAAACGAAACGTGCTTGATGATCATTTATTGGATTTAAGGCCTGTACTCGTTGCATATAGTATGGATAAAGCAGTTGCTCCGCAACCGTTACTTTGCGAACCCATGTTTATTGAGGCTTTTCTGCTTATTTTGGTTCATACTATTACCTCCTTAAATATTTTACACTCTTTTTTTAACACCCTGTATCTTTATCTATAAAGATTTTCGAAAACGCCACATTCATTTTTCAAAATCACTAAAAAATCTGAAGTGGTAGGATCGGTATGCAAGCATCATTAAGTTAACAACAGAACCGTCAATAACTTTCCCCATTTAACCATTTTCCTATCTCTTATAGTTTCCAAGAGCAGCAGTCAGCTCAATATATGAATTCTAATTTATAGGTTTATTTTTGCAGCAGAAATGTCCATCCAACTATTTATTGCGTTAAATTCAACTCATTCAATTCAATTCGACGTTCCCAACTTAACTGGTCGAATATTTCTGACCTTATTTCTCAATAATGTACTATTCCCGAGTTTCAAACTGGCAGAGAGTATTAAGAGAGCGACTATTAAGTACAGAGTGTGAGAGTTGCAGAGCACAAGTTTCCATAGGCGTATCACTTGAGAAGGGTTCAAAGAACACAACTACCAAAGAAAAGTTGACGTTGATGAGTGAACCTAGCACATTAACAGTTTACTTTAAAAAGTTATAGTAGAATGCCGTTTTTTGGACAGTGGTGACCCACCACCACCTACTTACATTTACGTGTCGTGCATTTCGTGGTATCACACTTTAACGCTATTGGTTACTAGCACTGTCATTATAATGACCACACATCAACAGTTATCATACACTGTATCGTCTTCTGTATAACTTTTATTTACCCATGTATCGCCAGTGCAATATATTCTTCTATTCAGATTTTCACTTTATAATATTTATTTTAAATAGTTTCTTCGCCATATCACAATTTCCTCTTTTGCTATGAACATATCTTTCAATTTCGTTTTATAGAACTGAAATTCATGTTACGCATGTTTCGCAAAAGCACCCTTCTGTATATTTTAGGCAATGTTTCATTCTGTGACATAGCGAACCTGATTTTGTCATTGTCGTAGGCTCATTTTTAAAATACCAACCATATTTTTTCTATGAATCGCGAATTTTATGTCGTCATCAACCTCCACATCCTTCCTTCCACGAGTGTCAACTATTTTCCGTTTCGCAGTTGCATATTCTTCTTTGTCACTCATTATTTCACGATATGTACTACCCACAGACACTCTTGTCAATGAATTAACCGCCTCATTTAGTCATATTTTGGTCTTGCGCCCTAATCCTTTCATAACAAAACATTAACAAATTTATTGCAACCGTAATTAAATTTACGGAAAGTTATACTCGATCTTTACCCAAGCGTACGTCCATGGCAGCTGTGCGGATGGAATAGGTGAATCCAAGTTAATGCAGTCGAATAGATGCGAATGCGTATTTGCTGCAACAGAAGCCGGGTGTGCTCGGTAATCGGGTGCGCTCTACGAGGTATGCGGGACATACAATTGTATACGAAAAATTTAAGGACGGCTCGTATTTCGCTTTGTGTTGACTACTATAAATTTTGAGAGGGATTATAAAATGAGTCACTCTCTACTATTTTGAATTTATTCCATAGTTCCAATAACCTATACCCCACTGTCTGGACAGTCCGATAGCTGTGAATTGACCGTTTGAACTACACAGTAAAAAATAACATTCAGTAAGTTTGCGTTAATTTGGTGTTGAATTTTGAGTAAATTTAAAATTTTAACAAAGAAATGAACTTATCTAGACAATATTTGGTTAGAGAAGTCAAAATATGTGTGACAGAACATATTGTATACAAATAACACTAACCATTGCAGATATTACACTCGGTTTAGTAAGTCGAAGGAGGAAAACAAAGTTGGGTACGAGTAGGTACCGCCGCGCAGTTGTAGTTTTGCTATGTTTAATACAAGTCACTGCTGTCTGTGGACGATGATCATAAGTGTATTGTTCTAACGGTATCATGGACCATGGACCGCAGTTGTAAATACATTTTGAAATTATAATTTGAATAAAAAGGTATGGTATAAACTGGAAAGTGAGAAGTTGTGTCATGAAAATATGGTAGAAATAGGTAAGTAACAATGACCATCTTCATCCGATACAAAAAGAATGTTGATTTGCTTCTTATTTCAGAAAACCTATCTTGGGTGTGTCATTCCATGATTACCATTTCATTTGATGCTCAGCTATAAAATTATGAAGAATAGACTTGGAAATCATTCATTTAAACAGTTTACTCAATAAAAAACCATTTGGACTTCATCAGTCATAAACCACCACTGCATATTTTATGACAGCAAACTTTTGTTTCAAATAGTGTGTAGTAGTAATAAATATTATAATATAATAATAACAATGATTATTATTGTTATTGTTGTTATGGTTGCTGCCACAATTCCATTAAACCTATATTGTGTACCAACTAAACAGGTTTTCTTTTTTATAGACTGTAATTTTTTTGACATAATTATTTATAATAATTTTATTATTATCTGTTATTATTATTAATTTAATTATAATTATTTGTAATAGTCATAACAGGTCATAAAAGTAAGAACCAACATATTTATAATGAAAAATCATCACTATTTTGTGTTTGGAATAACACATAGTTTAGAAAGGCTAAAAATTATTCAGTGTTACCCTTAAAAGATCAATGAATTATGTTATTATTTAAGCATAGTTGGGTGTGGACTCGTTTTCACAACCATTTGTGTTGATTTTGAGTGAAATTTTACTCAAAATTTTTTACGGTGTACACAAACATTCATTTCATTCATTTTGTTCGACGGATCCAAAGTAAACCTAAGCCCTGGGGCGTTAAAAGTAATACTTTGTTCCTTGAAATTAGTGACTAACTTTGTGCTTTATCCATGGAGAACAATAGTACATTATACTATAAGGGAGAGAAATGCGTTATTTTGGCAGAGGTGCAATTTGAAGCCCGTGGGCTACAATGCACCGAGGACAAAATAGTATCTCTCCCGAATGGTATATACTATTTTTTCCACGGTCTCATTAACTTAAAAACACATATTTTGTCATTATGAAGTAAGTAGCACCAGAATTATTGTATTCGGATTTAAGCATTTATTTAGTAGTCGTTGAGTTATTGTCATAACTACAAAATAAACGAACAAAAAGAATTGTCAAATTAAGGTGCTAGTTTGGTTTAGTTTAAAGTTTGTTTAGTGCACAATGAATAATTGTGAGTCGGAAGAGATTGTGGAGGCTGCAAATATTGCAATAAGCAAATTGCTGCCTACGAAGTCAAGATCTTTATACGATAGCCTACAATCGGTTCAAAAAGTGGTGCGCCGAGAAAAATGTTCAAGTATACAGCGAGAATGTTTTGTTGGCATACTTCAGTGAAAATGCAAAGAATTACAAGTCTTCCACATTATGGGCGCAATATTCTATGGTTAAGTCATGCTTGATAATATACGACAACATAGATATAAGCAAATTCCCCAAGCTGATCGCAGATGACAAAGAATTCTTAATGACTAAGGTAAGATTACTTTTGTTGTTAGGTATTTCAATTATTAAGTATTTTGATTTTTTATAGGTTGGACTAATTCTGGGGATTGCCGGAGCTTGTCTAACTGATGAACTAGTCAATTTAACTGTAGATGATATTGAGGATGGAGGCTCTTCATTGATTGTAAAAATTCCAAACACTAAGACAAAGATTCCAGGAACCTTTCTGGTTACCGATGTGGGAAATATGCTTGAATTGTTTCGAAAATACCTGTCCCTTCGTCCTCCCCACGTCAAGCATAAGCGCCTTTTTTTGTACTACAAAGCAGGAAAATGTGGTTCGCAGCCAGTTGGCAAGAATACCATGGGAAAAATTCCGAATGTAGTAGCTTCGTATTTAAAATTATCTAATGCTGCATGTTATACTGGTCACTGATTACGAAGATCTTCAGCGACATTACTGGCAGATGCTGGTATGGATATCACGACAATAAAGCGTCATGCTGGTTGGAAATCAAAGACAGTCGCTGAGGGTTATGTCGAGAACTCCATTGAAAATAAGACCAAAATTGCTAATCACGTTTTAGTAGGTACCACTACTAGCGCAATCACAAAAACTGTAAATGTAAGCGAAAGTAATATTCCTTCTAATATTAATTTTGAAAATTGTACAAATGTAACATGTAATTTAAATGTCAATAAATAATTTCAATGTTATCTTTTTTTTGCATGAAAAACGTTCTCCATAATGCCCTTGGGAGCATTGTACTCCCTTGGGAATAATCGACTACTTCTGGTTTAATATTGATGTCATAGAAACTGATTTCTACTCCCGACCGTGGAAAAAACATTTTATTACATCAAAATTCGTCATTTTGTCATTACTTTTTTTCAGCGGGTCTTGTCGCCGGACCAACAACGTACGTCGTTGAAAAAAGAATTGAGCAACAGCAATTTTAGTAAGTCTCCGCCCCGAACTACAGTCTCGCTTAATCTAAATTCCGAGAGTTTTTCAGGCGCACAAAGAAAACAAAAGTTATGACAGCAGAGACCATGTCCGCAATTAACTTGATACACTCGGACTTTTTTCGTCCTGGAAATATGAATTAATTACCGGCGTGGAGAATCGAACTACCCATTCGTTGCATTTTTGCATGCAATTTCCTTATGTACCCGCTAAAATCCGGGCAAAAACTGCAGTGGTTGAATTATTAATTGCACGACAAATATTCTAGGAAAATTTTATATTAATAAATATGTCTCGGCGTCGAATAAGACTTACACTGATAAAAATGGGTGGAAATTTCCATGTTTTGTTATGCTTTCTTTACGTAATATTTACTGGAAAATTTTAATCTACTTTATACAGGGTGATTCAGGTTTAATCTTGATAACTTAAGGAATCGATAGAACTAGTTAAAATAATGTTCATATGTGATATAAACTTATTTCCTAAAACGCATCGTTTCCGAGAAAGATGGCGGTAAAATAGGAATTTTTTTCTCGTTTTTCCCTAATAACTTTTGAACCACTTATCCGATTTTAGTGAAATTCGGAACACAAACACTCCTTATGATCTTACATAAGCTTCTTAAGTTTAAACCACCTACCCTTCTTAGAAGTGTATTTTGTATGCTACCCTCCTCTTACTTTATTTCAAAACTACAAAAAAAAAATTAATTTCAATAAAACATCTACACACCACTGTGACCTGATTAATTTCGAAATTTATTCACTTCAGAACTAATATAACCTAGAATACTGTATGGCTAGTTGCCAAACCTTAAAAAACATGCGAAGTTAATTATTTCTAACGGTCTAAGATTTTTACAGAACACTGTAAACATCTTAGAATGATACAGTTTAAAATACTATTAACTATTTTATGCAAACATCGTCGATTACTGTTAATATTGTTGCTATTATTAGTATTAACAGATTTTTATTCCACTACAACATAAGAAGTTTAAAAATGTATCGCCGTGAAGTGCACCTTGCATTAGTGGCCTACAGATGTCATCAGATGTCGTCTGCAGATGTTAAATAATATTTTATGTGTGACAAGTCCATATTATTTGTATACATTTGCCTGTATTTTGTTGTTATCCTTTGTGATTTCTCCCAACGTATGTAATTGACCTAGTCATGACCGCCAAACCAAGTAGGTACCTCGCTTTACACAAAAAAAAAACGGTCGATAGAAGGAGAGGTCTACAGCAAGTACAAAAATCTTTGCAGGTTTTAATTTAAAGAAGTAAGAAAACAGAAAATGATACAACAATCTTAAAATCTCTCCAAATATCTATTCTGGAAATAAATATTAGTAAGGTAGGTGCTGCCTCCCTGTGCTACCATACCGTATTTATCATTAAATAATAATCTACATTTTGCAAAAATTTGTTTTTCTTTCAAAGCGACTTAAACTGATACACGTGTTAATGCTTTGATCTGTCGCTACGTTTGACACCTTTGACTTTGGCGGAATATACCTAATCTCTCGGCTGACAGAAGGTCATATAGTTTTGAAAAAAAAAAAAATTTTCGCTTTATGAATAACTTTGGAATTTTTTTGAACGGTGATTCCGTTAATTCTTATTTGTCCCTATCCTCTCTTACAATATTTGTACTGTCATAGTTAACCCTGTGTAATACTGACGTTGTTATCACTTTGAAAGTGATAAAAAGATACGTATCCTTTTATCACCGATAAAGACTCCTGCTCCCCTAAATTAATAAAGATATTTATTTTTGTTGTTCATTAACATGTTCGATAGTTAATTTATCTTTCCAAAAACCACTCAAGCTTCTCTTTTTATGGATACATTTCTTTATAACTCAAAATTTTACTAATCAGTAAATTAACTCGAAAAACTGACAACGATTTAACAAAATCGCTCAACTTTCGATTTCACGTCAGCTTTTCTCGTAAAATTATTGATTAGCAAAATTTCGTTAAAAAAAGAATGTTCACAAAGTTCTTCTGATTTTACTGTTGATGATTATGTTCATTTCCAATGTGCCAGAAATCTGCTTGATGGCGAATTCTGTAATTTTTTTCGAGTTTATCGATTCCACCGACCGAGTACGCGAAGCGCGGCGGATCCCCTCGCCGTCGTCGAGGCAAAAGAATAAAAGCCCGGTCGACCCCCGCGTACACATAACTATATATCCCTCGGTTAAGCCGACGTCACGAAAATCAATTTTCTCGGAGAGGTTCCCCGTCCAATCAGATGCACCTCCAAAGAAAATCGCCGGCAGCGATGGCTGCGCTTCTTTTATTTCCACTTTGCCAAGGAAAATATTCCCAGAGCACTCTTTACGGTTCGCCGACGAAAGGGAAGGATGAGAGAGAGACAATAAAAACGCCGCCACCGTCGTCGAGGAGCGCTAATGGAAAACCTAATAATAATAGCCTCACGTTAATGATATCTCCTTTGAATATTTCATTATTGGGAAACCGCGAATTTGGGGCAGAGGAAAAAATCATTATGGGGAGAAGGGAAGTGGGCCAGGCGTTAACGACATCAAACTGTCTAGAAACGTCGCTTAAACTCTTCTTTAAAATTATTTTTTGTTTGCACTGGATGCATTAAAAGTGTTACTGTAATCTTTAGTTTTGAAGAGCAGAGTTGCTTTTAGCCTTATACAGGATATTTCTTAATGTATTCGTTTTAGGATTAATCCCTCTAAAGTTGATCTTGTTCTCTTTACCAGAAGGTGTTTTAGGGGTTACTCTGGATGATAAACTAGCCTGGGTACCCCATATTGACAGGCAATTGCAAAAAACCACTGCATTCTTTTGGATTTGCAGGAGACTCACTGAGAAAATATGGGGGCTTAATCAAAAAGCTACATTGTGGCCTTATACTGCAGTGGTCGGGCTCTCCTTCACTTACGCTGTTGTGGTATGGTGGCCTGCAGTACTATTCTGTCGTCCCACACATTTAATTTCTGAGGGTGTTGGGTATGTGCCTCTGCCATCCAATGAGAATTTTCCCGGCTCCAATATCTGCAAGTTTGACGGTTTACTGTACCATTCAGACAAAATGTGGCCCCATTTGAAAAAAGTATTTGCCGGTGTAAATTTCTATTTCCTTGACGTAAATCCATTAGAATTTCGCAAAAGTGTAAGCGGCGATCGGGATCATCTTCATTGAGTTCCTGTACAAGTTGAATTTTGTAGGGATGATATTTTTCCTTGCTCAAGATACACTGTGCTCTGACTAGTGTCATTGTTTAATGCATCCAATCGTGAAGAATTATGAGGATTATCCACCATACTTATCAAAATGTTCTGTTTCTGATTTTCATTAATGCTTGGACGTCCAGGTTTTGGAATATTTACAACATTGCCAGTTTCTCTAAATTTAAACTCTACCTTACTGACTGTTGATTGGCTGATAGGGCGATCTGAATATTTTTCATTAAATAAATCGCAAAGTTCCTGCTGAGTTCTAGTCATATTCCCGCATCCGATAAGAATTAAAATTTCAATTCTTTGAGTAACAGTTAAATGTGTCATAATACTTTAAATTGAATAATAATTTCTATGTCGCTTACAATACTTATTAGAAAGTCGGTGTGACAATGACACTTTGTAAAGATTTTCACCTACGTGATCCATAAAAGAACTATGGAATTCGAAAAACTAAACTTGATAACGTTTTTGCTTTATTTTAATTGATTTATGTTTTCTAACATTCAATCGTCATTTACTCGAAAACTTTCCTATGTAAGAGGGCAAAATTTTAGTACTGTCTTATAGAGAATTAAACGATCTTTCAGAATCAAGGAAAAAAATATGGTGTTGCCATTTAAAAAAAAATCGATGACGTCATTACTCGAAAACAAATGACATTTGAAAATCGTATTTTACGCTAAAATATGTATTTTTTAAATTAAAAATCTACCTATTCGAGGATTTTTCCCAAAAAATAATTGTTTCCTTTTTATTGAATTTATTCCATACTTTTGGCGCATACTGTATGTTGCAAATATATGAATTGCTATGATAATATTTTACCTTATTTTTTTAGTCATAAAAATCACTATATTTTGACATTCACAAATTGAAAATTAATTGCGTTTCTTTTTTTAAGTCATCAACTGTCCTCGTTCACATGAAGTAAAGTAATACATAAAAATTTGTTTAATTTCCTACACATAGTTAGGCAACATCTTAGTCATAAAACAAGATTTTAACATTTAAGCAACTACATATATTTGTCCTGAGAAACATTTTCATGCTTGTACGAAACTTTTAAGCGTAACAGTCGGTGCTGCATTTCCTTTATCGCAACCGCCTTGAGTATTCCGCGAATGATTTCAGCGTCAAAAGTTAATTATTGCCAAACAATGTTGAAAAGCCCTGCAGAGGTTTTGTACTGGATTTTAAATGCCTTCGAGTGATTTTAAAAAGCTTTGAACATATATACCCTCGAAATTCCTTCAGCATAACGGTTTAATGCAAATGCTAACCTTATAAGAATAAAAATGTTATATCTGATATAAAAATAGTATAATATTTTACATTAATTTAAAACTACAGATGCAGAGGGTGCTTGAATTTGATTTGGATCCATTTTGTAAAATTTTGCTGGACTGTGATTTCAGTCAACAACTTTTTTCAGTCGAATTCCTCTAGATGTACTTAGTGAAAGCATTGCCACTGCCCAAAGATATGCAAAATTATTTCAGTCAATCGCAATAACACAAGCAAAAATTAGAATAAAACTTTGGGTTGTTAAGGTGCACAGTAACAACTTCGCCGAGTTATTAAACAAGTGTGCTGGAACCCATTCCTATTTTTTTCTCATTAGATATATATGTTTGTAGTTGTAAGTAGTATTTTTAATTTTAATTGGTACTTGTTGATTGTATTAAATGTATGTACTCGTATATTTATATTACCCATCGTAGTTTTCTCTTGCAACAGGTATTTTTAAGCGCACACTGAAAATTTTTTTTAAATATTTAGTCACAACAAGAAATTTTTGTAATCATCAATTTTGTAATATAACTAAAGTTGCTAACTTTTATAAGGCCTTTTTTTATCAGTCAGGTGTACGTATTATGTTGCCAGATTGAATTAGTGGTTAGATTTCTGATGATAAATTGCAAATAGGACAAATAACCACTTGGCGCCCAAACTTAAATAAAAATAATAATAATAGTAATCTAAAAAATATATATATATATATATATATATATATGTGTAGGTATATTTTTCTGTTCTCAAAAAAAAAGAACAGTAGGAACCCCGCCCAAATCTAACGAACAAGGAACATTACTTGCCGTACACAAAAAAAAATATTAACGTTACGTAAGTATTCATAGGTAGGTATCTTTAAATTTAAATTACCTACATCTTTTTCTTAAATAGTTCTAAACACATCTTCTGCACTAATATCGAATATTTTAAAATACATTCGAGGCACCATGAATCAAATTTTGGAAAATGCGTCAAAATTAAAAATCACCAAACAAGATTACAAATAAATAATTTCATTACATCTGGACCTTATTCATTTTCTAAGAAGTGTATGTAAATAATGCCTAAGAAATCTCAATCCCTACAAGTGTACAGACACCCAAATTATCTTAAACTTCAGCACATTAAGCCTCCACCCTAGGAAGTAAATAATTACTATATTCACGGATATAATAACCTGTAATTCTTTTACTACCCCGACGTAAAACGCGTCACACCCACTAGTTGACCGCAACGTCACAATGCCCCCTGAAATTATATGCCCATAATTCCCCAAAATGCTAATGACTTTACCTGTTGTAAGAAGGGGATGATCTGTTTACCGGAACCTGACAATCGGCTACAATAGAAGAAATCTACCCCTTGAAAGGGATCCGTTTAATCCATTCGGTGTGGCTGTAAGTCAATAGAGAGGTGATTTCTTGGTATAGATTACGCTCGGATTAAGAATTGGGCCTGGCATCAACAAGCACAGAAGGGAGTTGTAGCTTTATTCGGTACTAAAGGATTTACAAAATTTAGGCTTCTGTATTTTGAAACCTGGACAAGACTGAACATTAAAAATGTATTTGAAAGAATATTTTTTCGTTTTGTTTTTATTTTTGTTTTCTACAGCAAAAATTAAGAGCAATGTTTATTTTTTGTATACTATCCTACGTCAAAAAATTCTAGACAGTTGCGTGACCTGCAAATATAGCATATGTACTTTAAAACATAGGCGTACGTGATACTTTTTTGAAAAGGTTACAAATAATCAGTTAATATAGGTAAGTATTTTTGAAATTGAGAAGTTTTCGAAAAAATCCCCTGGCACGTCGATTTTATTTTTAAAAAAGGCACTTTTTGACGTACGACCCACATTTGTGACGTCATCGTTGTTTGAGATATGACGTCATCGACAATTTTTTTAAAAAGCAACCCCCAATTTTGACCATGCCATTTGAAAGAGCGTGTCATTCTATATACATACATTATGAAAAATTATAATGAATTTATTCGTTAGTTTTCGAAAGCACTGTATAACGACAGGATACAGAAATGTTTCAAAATAGCTTTTTTTTTAATTCAGTGTGTAGCAAATTAATGTCTGTTATGCAATCGCTTTTTAAAAATTATTTTCCTTAAGGAGAATGGCCTGCGGCATTAAATCTTGTACTTTACTGTCTATTTAAATAAATAACTATTTTTAAAATCATAAGGTTATTTCTATCCGCCTAAAACAGTAAATGAAAACAAAAAAAGGCTCATAAATTAAGCCGGCTAGATTAAAATCCTGTCTAACATTATGCAACCGGTCTCTAGCCCAATTCGGGCTGAACAGATATGATCTGTCAAGCAGTATTAATATATCCTCAAACTGTCGCGCCTCGAGAATGCAGATTCTTCCTCGACGCTAATAGAATTTGCGTTCAGGGAATTTTTCAGCTTTGAAATGCCTCAATAGAAACCGGATATGAGATCTGCACCGGCAGGAGATTAAAGAGGAAGCCGTGCCTGCATTTCGTTCCTCGCTTTTCTGGGCTGGAAAAATTATGAAACGTAAACATGGCTCGGTTTTCTGTATCTACGTATTCGGCGACGGTTGGTTATGCCCGTAATGTCTACCTTCTTTAAGCGATATTCTGCCCAAGTATGCATCCCAAAATAAATCTAGGAGAGATGGAGCAGACAATTTTGAAAGTGAATTTTTTGTTTTTGGTAAAATATATAATAACTAAATGGTCAACTCCTCCTTACCATACAGGACAGATGGCTTACTAAGTCAGGTAAGATGGCGTACTTATATATTATTTATATTTATAACAAAACAACTTTTATATTATTTTATAATGCTTTTAAGGTATATTAACATTACTTTTTGTTTTATAGGTTTTACAGCACTTGACAAAAATTTAAAAATCTAATAGGTACAACCTTCATGTATCCATTTCAAACGGTTTAAGCAGATGTAATCTTCATTCTCTTTGTGTTCTTCCATTCCTCTCCACATCTAACAATTGTTTCACTTTCGTCACTGTGTGCTGTTGTATCAGACGAGTCGTCATACACTACCTCTTCTCTATTTTCTTCGTCAGAAGACTCGAATTGTACTCTACCTGTCATTCGTTTAGTTCTTGAACTTGTTTTAACATTTTTATCCTTCACAATGTTATCTTCTTTCCCTTCCTTTTACAATTGTTTTGCTTTTTTGTATCCATATAATCTTCATCTGCTAGAATAGTTGCAAGTTGTTTACTTCTGTTCTTGATGTAAGCAACAGCATTTTTAATACTTTTCGAGGTGTTCCTTTTTCAGTATTGGTGCATCTCGGAGATATTACGACACCCCGTATTTGAAAGATTCTTATCAAATTATGAGTCAATATGAAATATTCTTTAATCAAAAGGAAACCAATATTTAACAGTGAAATACAACAAATTGTAACTGTTTGGTTGCCAATTTCATCACCACAAGTAGAAATCGTAACGCCCAATGTCTCTTTGTGGATTTTCCGTAGACTAATGAAATAAACTCAATATCGTAGAAAAGTACGCTCTTGGGAAAGATATTCCGCATCTCGCGTATTCTGGAAATAGGAAATAAAATTGAATTTTGCTATTTGTATATCGGACAACTTTATTTGATGTCCAGCGAAGCGTACGTCTTCAATAGCACACCGCTTACCTTTTATGTCACTATATAAATCAATCTAACGTCGATAGTTGATGCTTGAATAACTACGATTATTGGGGTATGCCTACTAATGGCCTGTAAGTGCGACGACAAATCGCCAATAGATACCCGTGGAAATTAGATTAGACGATTTTAAATGTCTAAAAACTAGATGAATATGCAATTCCATTATGTACAGATAATAAAAAATTAAATCGGTTAGGAAAAGAATGTGTGAAATTATGCGTTCATAAATTTTACGTAATTGAGTATTTTTTGAATTTCTTGAAAAATTGGAACTGTTAATATTTTATACATCATACAGTTTTGGTACATTACTAATAGTATTTATATCAAGAGGTTGTTTGGAACATTTACCAGCTTTATGTCGAATAAAGAAGAGAATATTTTCTTAATTATATTTTTTTGTAGTTTTGAAATAAAGTAAGAGGGGGGGGTAGCATACAAAATACACTTCTAAGAGGGGTAGGTAGTTCAAACTTAAGAAGCGTATGTAAGATCATAAGGAGTGTTTGTGTTCCGAATTTCACTTAAATCGGATAAGTGGTTCAAAACTTATGAGGGAAAAACCAGAAAAAATGCCTACTTCAACGCCCTCTTTCTCGGAAACGATGCGTTTTAGGAAATAAGTTTATATCACAAATGAACATTATTTTAACCTGTTCTATCGATTCCTGAAGTTATCAAGATTAAACCTGAATCACCCTGTATATATTCTTATTTTGAACGTAGAATTAAACCTTCGACGTTATGGTCAGTATATTCCATATTAAAAAAGTACAGTGAATGCCAAAGAAAATGTAAATATCAGAAAATTTCTAATACTAATACCATATTTGAAAAACAAATCGATTAAATACCATCCAAAAAAGTCGAGAATTCTGGCGAATGAGGAAATTGACAGATTTTTATTAAAAGTACCTAATAATAGCTTTCTGCTAGAAGAGGTAGTTCAAATTAATATAAATCGATGGATTTAACTAATTTTGGACAACTTTCCAGGTCGTTTTAAGAATTGGTGTTTGTGGAGCTTTGAGAAGAGATAAGCTACTAAAGATAACGATCAGTGATATAGAAGACAAAGATTCATTTATTATTATAAGAATTCCCGATTCTAAAACTCATACTCCGAGATGTTTTGTGATTTCAAATCCAGATCAAGTGAAGATATACCGCAAATACTATCCTTCATATCCAGCAGTTACCAAAAAAAAAATGTGTTAACCAAGTGGTTGGTGTCATCAAAATAAGGAATGTGCCAAAAGAAATAGCAACACATTTCAATGAAATGTTGCCATCTTTAGCAGAGCCTACGGCACCTGCACCTGCACAGTAAATTTAAACAATTACAGCAGCAGTCTCATTGAACACCTTAAACGAAAAGCTATAATAACTGACAGTACTTGATCTAGCATAAATTTAACTCGCTGCAATTTGTTTTGTATTGAAATGTTATATTACTTAAAATGAATATTGTTTGATTAAAAATAAAATTATAAATAAGTTTCGAAAAAATGACAAATTATTTTGACAGTTGTTTTATGTTCTACAACGAAAAATACTTCGGCGTTCTAGAACATAAATGTATCTTGTAGCCAGGTGAGAAACGAGACTGTCAACTGAAAATTTAATGAAAATGTCGACTTTTGATGACAGTTTTGTAAAAATATTTGTTTCTCTACACCATTTTTCCTAGCGACCAAATACCTGTTCGTATTTCTTCCGTTATTCTTCTGGCACGAGATTGGAAACAACATTGGAAACTTTATTCTCAATATCTGGAGGCAAATCATCGGTTGAACTCATATTTACACTATCACAATGATTACGAGAAATAATTCAATGACAGCTATGTTAATGCCCGTCGCTACGGTAACATCTCCTTAATAGACGATTTTTACTTTATGTATAATAATACTGGTCGGTCAGTATATCAGGTATATTCGTGGAGAGGATTGGCACTCTCTCTGCTGGGATGGTAGGGTGGAAGAATGTTGGCTTGGGTCAATGTGAGAGATTGATACCGGTCGAAATTTGACTGCCCCCCAAATTAATGAGGTTTTCCAGGTTTCCCTCATTCCTGCACTGAATGGTGGTTAGGGCCTATCAACGTAAATCGTTCCTGGGCGCAAATGCATCCTGCTTAATAATAATATGCCGCCTCCTTTCCCGTACAAGTCTTCGACTTTTGGGCTAATGTTCGTGATTAGAATGAGGGGTAAAGATATAATTATATTATTATACTAATAGTATTATTACATTTATAACAGTTGTAGATGAAAAGTTGTACGCAAAACATGGAATATTACATTATTACCGCACTTGTATGATATAAAATGCGTCCGTAATAATGTCAATATTCCACTTATTTTTTAATTGGTTTAAGAGGTAGACCCTATAAAATAATGACATCAAGCTACGGGTAAGTGCATATATTTTGTTTTTTAAAAAGAATCACATGTAGACCTCAATAAAACGATACCAACTCCATACTTCAACCCAACACGGGTTGCCCGAAATAATAAATTCGCATCGAAAAACAGACCCCCATCATAAAAACGGGATAACTTAATGATTCCAAAAACTCATCTCGTATTAATAATAATTCGCCCACGCAAGACCTCGAAGTCGCTCAGACCTTTCGGGAACCGTTACCGAACCGATAAAGCGGGTAGAGGTAATCTAATAACCACAAAAATATTCATAGCCAACTAATTACAGTGCAGGCATCTAACCGTCTATTATAAAGAAGCAGGGGCGGTGCTGGAAAACAGAAGACCATCGGGAGTTTGTCCATTATTTTAAACGGGGCTCGAGGACAGGGGCGTACCCGGGAGAAGAGGTCAAGGAAAAGGAAAAAGAAGGAACTGGAAGACGTGGGAACGCGAACAGTAATTAAAGTCCAATTAGAAGCCCATTTCCGAAATCTATTTGTTCGTGCGGTAGAAAAAATGTGCGGCAAGTTTAAAAAAAGAGACTAACGGTAAGTGGTTTACGAAGATGGCAAGAGCGGTGTTGTAAACAACATTAATGAATATTTTAGAAGTTAAGAATATAGATTAGATATTTTCTAAAAAATTCTGGTCTGGTAATAATCATAATAAATTTTAAAATTTCCTATTGAGGGGGGAGAATACGGTAGTTCCAGTGGAATATCTGAAGAAAAATATTATATTATATGAATAATGAATAATTAAATACCCTTTTAAAATCAGATGGCATATATTTGAGATATCTTAAAAGTCTTTCGAATCGTTCAATTCTACATGTCTGGTAAACGAGTTTTAGAGATTTATCAGTACTTCATCTCAAGCTTTTTTATTTTTAACATACTTTAAACCTTTTATTAAACCTGAATTCGAGACTGTATTAAGATGCTCTAATCAAATTAAGAATTAGCAGATCTGATATTAATATATGGATAGTGCCAATATGATTTAAATACGACTTTTTGTTCGTATAGGAATAGTTACTCCTGAAGACAGCAATTGAATGAAAGAACAGCACAAACGCTTTCGAAAAATAGTGGAGATCTGTATAGTGAACTCAACCTATAAAGACTGTAGGCAGGAAAAACCGCAACGCATCTTAAATAGGAAGGTAGCTTGTAAAAATAAACTTTCTTGATAATACGATGTTTTGATAAATTGACGTTTACAAATATAAACTATTTTTCCCATCATCATGTGGATCATGTGGAAAAGTGTGCACTAGTGCAGTAAAGTGCACTTTCCGCACGATTTTCGTTACGTTGTACAGTAAGCTTTTCATATTTTTGTGACAATTCTTGTGTTCAACGTCTGAAGGTAGAGTTTGATTTATTTTTCATTTCTCTTCGTCGTAAACTACCCAAAATGAGTGAGGTGTCTCTCAATGATGTTCCTAGAGAGACATTGGGAGCCGTTAATAATGCAAGTAATACATTAATTCCTGCAAAATCAAGAATTCACTATCAAGAAGAGTTTGTTGCATTCGGCCAAAGTCTCATGAAGAAGAACACTTTATCTTTATAAGAAGAGGTATTTTTACCTATTCCCACGATATTACAAAACGTAACTCTCCGGGAAACTGTGCTTCAAAGTATAGAAGGCCATTGAAGATTGGGAAATACCACAAGCTAACAACATATTTGATGAAATCAAATTCTGGTTACCAACCAAAAAAATCAAAAATATTAGAAGAAAAGGAAGTAGAAAATGTTCTCTTAAATGCCCCAGGCAAAGTATATCTCATGATTAAAGAGCCATAATATTTGGATTTGGAGTGCTTTTTGGAGCGAAGAACTAGCAAAGATGACGATCCGCGATATAGAAGACAAAGAGGATGTGCTTATTATTACCATACCAAACACGAAAACCAATGTTTCAAGAAAATTTGTGGTGAACAATGAAGAAACATCGCTGGTTACTTAGACATCCCAAACCCCAAAGCGTATTCAGGACATGGTTTTCGGCGCTCTTCTGCCACTTTATTAGCCAACTCCGGGTTCAATATTACAAATATAAGTGGAAGTCCACAGCCCATAGCTGAGTTATACATTGAGGATCGTTTGGATAACAAAAAGAAAATAGCCCATAGCATTCTCAAAGCATCAAATTCCTCATCAGAACTTCAAGAAATCCGTACTGAAGCACGTAGTGCATCTACAGTAACAGTATGTTCCATGATTGAAGAACAGCATCTAGCAGCTGTTCCCTCATCACTGAAGTTACAAGCTAATCGTGTAGTACATACTATGTCAACAGTGAATTCCACGGCTAAAAGACATCCTCAAGCCGCTATTGATAGAACTGGGCAAAATGTCACAAATTGTACATTTATTATTTAACTATGCTTCGCGTCGTCCGGTCAACAGCAATCAGCGTGTGAAAAAGTATCACAATAAGTGTTTGGAACAACATGATGACCATATAGAAAAATACGTAACTGTGTATGGTATACAAGGAAGCGGAACCCTTACTTTTCAAATGTGTCTTGAATTTGTATTAATATATCAAACGTTATTGAGCCTTTTTTAATTTGTGAAACTCTGAAAATTATATCATCACCGTTCAAGCTAATATATGCGGCTCACACTTCAAAATTACATAAATCCCGTGTGCTCTGGACAACACAAAACAATAACAATACGTCTCGACCCGTTTTGGAAGTGGTCCAACAAAAATGTTGATACTTTTTATGTTCTCGGCCAGCCCTTATACTGCTTATGATGATTTTTATATTCATGGCCTAAAAAACTCGGAAAAAAGTTAATAACTTTAAGGTTTTTATAAAGGTACTAAGGAATTTGTGAATATCACAACAGCTTCAGGAAAATCTAACATCGCTGGTTACTTAGGCCTCCCAAATCTCCGAAACGTATACAGGACATTGTTTTCTGTGCTCTTATGCCACTTTATTACTCAACGCCGGGTCCAATATTGTAAACATAAAATCATGGTGGGTGGAAATCCACAGAGTTAGCTGAGTCATACGTTGAGGACAGTTTAGATAACAGAAAGAAAATAGCCTACAGTATGATTAGAATTGTCATGATCGTAGGAAAAATATTGTACCTAACACGTGCGGGAAGTGTCTTTTCCTCAGTCGCGTCATTCGGTCAACTGCAATCAGCAAGCGGAAAAGTATCACTTCCGGCACTTGTTAGGTAAATAACTATTCTCGATATTACAAGTGTTTGGAACAGCATGGTGACAATGTAGAAAAATACTATGTATGGTTGACAAGGAAGCGACCCTTACTTTTCAAAGAATCAAGGATCAATCTATTCATCACAAAAAAAATACATATATATTCAGTTGAACTAATTAAAATACAGTTAAAAAAACAAATTAAAATACATTTTAAATGTTGAGAAATTCTTCTATGCTATAAAATGTTTGTTCTGTCAAAAAACGATTGAGGTTGATGCTAAAAGATATACAGTATGCGCCAAAAATATGGAATAAATTCAAGAAAAACGAAACAATTATTTTTTGGGAAAAATCCTCGAACAGGTCGATTTTTAATTTAAAAAATACATATTTTAGCGTAAAATGCGATTTTAAAATGTCATTTGTTTTCGAGTAATGACGTCATCGATTTTTTTTTAAATGGCAACACCATATTTTTTTCCTTGATTCTGAAAGATCGTTTAAATCTCTATCAGACAGTACTAAAATTTTGCCCTCTTACATAGGAAATTTTTCGAGTAAATGACGATTCAATGTTAGAAAACGTAAGTTTTATCCATAAAAAAGTAACAATTCTGAGGTATGTAAAATAAAATACAATTGATTAAATTTTATACTTAAATTAAATGTTCGAATTGCCATCCACCAACTTCTTGACAATGCTCAAGTCTGTGAAGAAATTCTTCTTGCACATTATGAATGATTTCTGGGGTAACTCTGCCTATTTCGTCCCGAATGCGATTTTGAAGTTCTTCTAAATTACGTGGTTCATTAATGTACACTTTTGATTTCAAGTATCCCCATAAAAAATAGTCAAGAGGTGTAAGATCTGGCGATCTTGCAGGCCATTCTATCGGCCCGCGTCTGCCGATCCACCTCTCAGGAAAACAGTTGTCCAAAATATCTCGTACAGGGCACGCATAGTGCGCAGGTGCACCGTCTTGCTGAAACTATATGGTATCGTCAGGAATGTCAGGGTCATTATCGTTAGGAAAAATTACTGTAAGGGCTGGAACAAGGTCATTTTGTCCTGTAAGGGTTCCTTCAAAGAAGAAAGGCCCTACTATTCTGTCGTCAACTATTCCAGCTCACACATTTAATTTCTGAGGGTGTTGGGTATGTGCCTCTGCCATCCAATGAGGATTTTCCCGACTCCAATATCTGCAAGTTTGACGGTTTACTGTACCATTCAGACAAAATGTGGCCTCATCTGAAAAAAGTATTTGCCGGTGTAAATTTCTATTTCCTTGACATAAATCCATTAGAATTTCGCAAAAGTGTAAGCGGCGATCGGGATCATCTTCATTGAGTTCCTGCACAAGTTGAATTTTGTAGGGATGATATTTTTCCTTCCTCAAGATACGTAGCACTGTGCTCTGACTAGTGTCATTGTTTAATACAACCAGTCATGAAGAATTATGAAGATTATCCACCATACTTATCAAAATGTTCTGTTTCTGATTTTCATTAATGCTTGGACGTCCAGGTTTTAGAATATTTACAGTGAACATTGCCAGTTTCTCTAAATTTAGACTCTACCTTACTGACTGTTGATTGGCTGATAGGGCGATCTGGATATTTTTCATTAAATAAATCGCAAACTTCCTGCTGAGTTCTAGTCATATTCCCGCATCCGATAAGAATTAAAATTTCAATTCTTTGAGTAACAGTTAAATGTGCCGTAATACTTTAAATTTAATAATAATTTCTATGTCGCTTACAATACTTATTAGAAAGTCGGTGTGACAATGACACTTTGCAAAGATTTTCACCTACGTGATCCATAAAAGAACTATGGAATTCGAAAAACTAAACTTGATAACGTTTTTGCTTTATTTTAATTGATTTACGTTTTCTAACATTCAATCGTCATTTACTCGAAAACTTTCCTATGTAAGAGGGCAAAATTTTAGTACTGTCTGATAGAGAATTAAACGATCTTTCAGAATCAAGGAAAAAATATGGTGTTGCCATTAAAAAAAAACCGATGACGGCATTACTCGAAAACAAATGACATTTGAAAATCGCATTTTACGCTAAAATATGTATTTTTGAAATTAAAAATCGACCTGTTCGAGGATTTTTCCCAAAAAATAATTGTTTCGTTTTTATTGAATTTATTCCATACTTTTGGCGCATACTGTATTTTCTGAAACTAACTTCGGCTATGTGGAGGATTTATAAATTTCATCTTTATAAGTGAAGTCAATTCCAAACATAAAACATTCGTTCTGGGATTTATCAGTTGGTAATTCCTTGACAATTATCTCAGCATTTTTGAAAATATCTTGATCCAGGATATATTTTCTGATTTTTTCCGTAGTAACATGAAAATGCAAATAAAACTTAACTTTAATACCCTGTAACTCCGTTAATAATCTGTTTTGGAAAAAATCTTATAGAAAGAGGTAGCATTTATTTTCGGTCTAGAATTATCCCCTGAATTTTTTGCTCATCATTTCCGGACACCCTGTATGCAGCTCACACCTCAAAATTACACGAATCCCGTGTGCTCTGGACAACATAAAGCAATAACAAACACCCATAAATACGTCCCGACCCGTTTTGGAAGCGGTCTAACAAAAATGTTGATACTTTTTATTTCCTCGGCCAGCCCTTATACTGTTTATGACGGAACTCGATTTTTATATTCATGGCCTAAAAAAAAACTCGGAAAAAAGTTAATAACTTTAAGGTTTACCACAGGGATCATCATTCATAGGCATTTCGGACACGCCCACCGGTCCGTTTCACCGTTCATCTGTTTCGGTCCGGGCATGCCTTGATTACGCCGGCTCCGCGTCCTGACCGGAGATTTCAGAAAATAGATGCGCCGAGTGTGTGTTTTCTGGGCGAGATTAATTTCTAGATATGCGGCTCGTCGGTCGCATATGAGACTGGTAGACGGGAACTTACCGCTCCGGCTCCCAGTTAATTTATTATTAATAACCACCTTTAATTTTTGAAACGTACTAATGAATTTATTATTTATACAAAATAAAAGCGTTGGCAACACTTGTTTTTTGCCTGTAGTTTGTTACGTAAACTTGGCACTGTTGTTGTAACATGTACCGATTCCTATAATTATAACAAAATTCCCTTAATAGAGAATTATTATTAGAATACAAAATATATAAAAATAAATTAACAAAGCTAATAGTAAAAGCAAAAAAAAGACTTTAAAGCCGAAGTTAAAGACGAACATAAAAAAGTTCCTCTAAGTCATTGTGGAAATGCATCAATAAAATATGTAGCAAACCAAAACCTGAAACAAAAATAAGTACAATTAAAACAGATTAAAGTATTACAATAACTAATAAATATAATATTGCTAATACATTTAACGTACACCGTAGTCAATTGGGAGAAATATATGATAATAGAATAAAAAAGGAAATAAATCTGCATGAAGGTCACCAAATAGTGGAAAATACAATATATTTTAATGCTACAAATGCCGATAAAGTGAAGTATTTTATAAAACATCTGAAATAAAAAAAGTCCAGGTAATGACGGCATTCGAGTAGAAACATTGAAGAGATAATGGAGGAAATTGCACCTCCACTCATGTTTCTGGTAAATCAGTGTTTGTTTAGTGGATGCTTTCCAGATATTTTAAAGATTGGAATCATAAAGCCTTTATATAAAAATGGCGATAAACAAAAAGTTATCAATTATAGACCCATTACATTGGACTAATATAGCAAAAATTATAAAAAATAGAATAGTAAATTTTATGAATAAATATAAGTTGATATCTGATCACCAGTACGGTTTTAGAAGAGAGGATATATAATACTATAGATAAAAAGAAAACCGAGCTGTGCATTTTTGTTGACCTCTCCAAAGCTTTTGATACCGTTTGTCATAAAAAAATACTTGAAAAGCTAAAATACTCTAGACTTTATGGCAAGGTACATACATTAATAAACAGATATTTAAGTAATCGTAAGCAATGCATGAATAGCGATAAAGTGTTGAGCGAACCTGCGACGGTTACCTATGGAGTTCCACAGGGAACTGTCCCAGGACCACTTTTATTTACAATATATATTAATAGTTTACTTACCACTGCTGGTACTGTGATAACTTATGCTGACGACACCGCTATTTGGTATATATCAGACACTTGGGAATCTTTAAAAGAAATAGCAGGAAACGATTTTAATATTATAACATTATGGTTTCAACCAAACAAATTATCATTAAATAATGGTAAAACAAAATATTTACTTTTATATTTTATGTAACAAATTTGTCAAATGTGGGATCATTAGTGATTGGCCAAGACACTCATTTGCCAGAAACTGAATCCATTAAGTACTTAAGTATCATTATTGATAGAATAGGAAGTGGGATCTGCAAATGGCAAGCATTACTAAAAAATAAGAGGCTTGTTACCACGTTTTGGCTATCTCAGAAAATTTGTAGACTTGCCACATCTTAAAATGTTCATATGTTGGGGTGGATGCTTGACAGTCATTTGGAACCTTTAAATATAGTTAAAAAAGTTAAACTTACATATTATCGGACTTACCCAAGTGATGACTTAATTTAATTGACATGAGGCATGGGTAACAGGCATCAGGATGAAAGATTAAATAAAGCAAATATTCAATATATTCAATATAATAAAGAGCTGAAACTGCATTAGTCTCAAGTTTTAGACACACCGAGCAATTTAAGTTGCTTGAGTGTCTTACTTGTTTGTTTACATGTTTGTTATCTACTATTTGTTATATATAATATTTAACTGTAAATAAAGCTACTTATTGTAGTTGTTATTATAAGATACGACTCAGATACTGAAAAAATAATGGTAAATTTGCTTTCATAGGTTCTAAATGCAGCTATACTCCAAAAAATACATATTCACAAGTACATGTTGTGCATGAATTTGCAGGCAAGATAATCCCTTCAATCCAATGTCACACAGATATACGTATTTCTTTAGTTTTATTGGGTTTTCGCCACACTTCTGAAAAAATAAAGATTAATTAAATGAGCTCTTGCGCCAAACGGATCAGTCAAGGGTTATTTTTGAAACTAAGTTTGCCTAACCAAAAGATCCCACACTGTAATAAGCTGATCATAAATTGTCAACGTAGTTATATGAAATTACAAATAAATTTTTATCAGTGTATCTTAACACGACTAAAACGTATTAGGTTAGAGGTTATAAGTGCCTATGCGCATATGCAACAGAAAGCACATTCTGTAAAATTTTATAATAAATTGTGTAAAAGTAAATAGTTCAAAAATAATATATACAGAGTGTTTCAGGAAGAGATGTACATACTTCAGTATGTTATTTTACGTTCAATTTTAAGCAAAATATTTTTTAATGTTTTTTAGGTCTGAAAACGCTTAATTTAGGATATACAGCATGTCAAATTTAAAAAAAAATCATAAAATTTTGAATGCGGAGGTTTCTTGGGATGGAAAATTAAAATTTTATGGACAAAACCAGTAAATATTATGTAAACATTTCCAACCATCTTTATGAGTGCATATTCTGTGTTTAAGAAAAATAACGAATAAATTCATTATTTTTTAAAATTGAGAAGTTTTAGAAAAAATCCTCTGGCACGTCGATTTTGCTTTTAAAAAAGACACTTTTTGACATACGACCCATATTTGTGACGTTATCGTTGTTCGAGATATGACGTCAATTTTTTTAAATAGCATCCCCCAATTTTGACCATGCCATTTGAAAGAGCGTGTCATTCTACATATATACATCATGAAAAATTATGGTCTTACATAACAAAAATTTCAGGAAAATAATGTTTGAAGATTTCAAAATTTAATTTTCACAATACTGAAAATGATAATGATTATGTAAAAAATCGACTAAATTAAATGTTCAAATTGTACACCGTTGGCTGCCTGACAGTAGCCAATACGATTAATAAATTCTTTTTGGACATTATCAATAACTTCAGGAGGTATACGATGTATCTCGTGACGAATTCTTGCTTTTATATCTTCTAAATTAACCGGTCTAGTAACGTATACTTTGCTTTTTAAGTATCCCCACAAGAAATAATCTAGGGGTGTCAAATCAGGCGATCTGGCTGAACACTCAATCGGCCCCCTTCTCCCTATCCAACGATTCGGGAACAGCTCATCTAAATAAGCACGGACAGGTGTTGCATAATGGGGAGGTGCACCATCTTGTTGAAAAAAAATGTCATTTCTTGGAAGATCGTGACCCTCTATATCTGGATATAAAGTTATGAGTTCAAGAATGAGGTCGTCTCGAAGAAAATCCAAATATCTTGCACCAGTTAGGTTGACGTCAAAGAAATAGGGACTCAGAATTCTTCCGTCGATTATGCTGAGGACTTTGAGTGTGATACTCCATCATCCATCAGGGATTCTCGGTAACATAATAACGGCAGTTTTGCCTATTGACATGGCCGTTCAAAACAAACGTAGCCTTGTCAGAAAAAAATACGTTTTTTACGAAATTAATATCATTATTGCATAGCTCTTGCATTTGCTCGCAGAATTGATTTCGCCGATCAAAGTCGTCTTCAGATAGCTCATGAACAAGGCATACCTTATAAGGATGATACTTTGCTTTTTCATAATTTTGTGAAGTGTGGACGCTGCCATATTGAAATCAGAAGCCAATTGGTTAAGTGTTGAGTGATGATTATCTTGTATTGCCAACAAAACATTAAGCTCATCTTCTACTGATTTTGACGGTCGACCAGATTTAGGAAGATCACGAACATGTCCAAAGTTACGGTATTTAGACACAATATTGCTTACCATGCTTTGGCTAATGGGATGTCGATCAGGATGAGTTTTATTGAACAATTCAACTACTTCTTTATGGATGCGCATCCTGTCTCCAAATCCGATAATGCAAAGAATTTCAATTCATTCTCGTTTAGTTAATTTAACCATTTTTTTTTTTATAAAATGACAAAAGTTACTACTCAATAAACACTTCAAACGCACTGCTTTTATCAAACAAAAAATAAGAACTAAAGAAATAACTCAAAAAAACAAAAAAAAGTACGATTTAAAGTTTTTATCTAACAGCAATAAAAAACATATTCGGTGGCTAAGCCTACTGTCAGGCAACCACTCTTTCATATGGCATGGTCAAAATTGGGCGTTGCTATTTAAAAAAATTGTCGATGACGTCATACCACGAACAACGATGACGTCACAAATGTGGGTCGTATGTCAAAAAGTGTCATCTTTAAAAACAAAATCGACGTGCCAGGGGATTTTTTCGAAAACTTTTCAATTTCAAAAATAATGAATTTATTCGTTACTTTTCGAAAGCATTGTACAAGAACCGCATGAAATAAAACAGATTTCTAAGACTGGCATGCCATGCAGGTTCACCTAGTCGACGTAATTTCACAATCCTCCTTTACGCAGTGTTGACGACAGCACTCCATAATTCAAATAACCCCCAATACTTAGTTATCGAACAGAATTAACACGTGTTAGATCCTCGGACCCAATTACGGCGCTAACGTCGTTTCCCGTGATTTCATCAACGGCCCGGCGTCATTTGAATGGGACGACGCGACCCGTCCGGGACCGGTCCCGCGGGACCTCGCGAGAACTCCAAGAACGGCTCGTCCCCGGGGACGGACAGGGCTTAGGGCCCCCGGGGAGAGCCGCGTCTTTAATTGTATCCAGACGCACACGCGACACACTACGCCCGGCTTATCTGTCCTTCTTTTTGTGCGCCACGTTTGCGGATTAATGGGTTCTGCGGGAGACCCTTCCGGCAGAGGGTTTTTGTAAACGGGATTCCGGGGGCATCACATATTTATCGCCCTTTAATTATTTTATTAATAAGTGATGCGTTGGGCGGAAATTGGAAGGATGCCTGGCACTATGAAAAAATTGTTGCGCTGCATATACGGTTATATACGCTAGTGTATTATCGCCATAACATTACTGTACAAATAGAAAAGAATACTTACTACTTTTTTTGCAAATTTGCTATAAATTAAATAAATATTGTAAATAACCATTGTGTTATTAGGGGAGACCAGGTACGAAAGTAACATATTTTTGTAAAGCCGGATAAATAAAAAAACAAAGTTATATAAATTTGCTTCCTATAAGTCGTTTCCTTGGCATTTTATATACAGAAGAAAAATAATATTGAAGTAATTAAAGTTCATATTGATGTACAATTAATAAAAAAGTAGAGAGTGTACGTCGTTACAACCTATCCCTATATGGGTCAAAAGTAACAGAACATGGACACGTTTGTAACATATGAATAATACGTAATAACTAGGTATAGAAAGTTAGTATTTACAAGGTATTTGTTTATTGATTATACCTATATAAAAGTAAGTTGTAGTGCAAGTACATAATATATTTCTTTATTTGAAATAAATAAATAAATAAATAAATAGAATAATGAAACAAATATATAAAATAATAATAAATATTTTTTGGTGATAACAAAGAATTCTATCCCTATCTGGCTTTTGCCATGAGGGACGGTTATAACGTGTTACAATCGTCCCCCTATGGCATTGTTACAATCGTCCCATTACGCATTTTTCACGCGATTGACAGGACACTTGCTTAAAACTTTTTTTAACGATTATTTTTAATTAAAATACCATGCTTAGGTTATAGCCAATATTGGTATTAACTGAACAAGCCAATAAAATAATCCAAAATAACGTTCAGTTCTAGGATTATGATAGATTAAGATAAAGAATGGAAACTTACTTTGCATATCATTGTGCACCGTACAGGTCTTAACTCAAACTAATACACACCACGGATATTGTTGTTCAAATAAGTTAATGTAGATTTCACTGCCGATTCTATAATGATATAATATCATAGACAAACTTCTTTAGAAAGACAATTGGCTTACTGTTACAACCAACCCGTGTTACTTTCGTACCCGGTCTCCCCTACAATATAAATGCAAAAATACTGAATATTTGTATAATGCCAATAAAATGTAAAATGATAATAGACGTCATTTATGTGTAGATTTTGAAATATACCTATGTAAAAGTGAACGAATAGACGTTGGATGACAGTTATTATTGAACATTTTTTGACAGTTCTAACAGTTTAAATTTCGTTTATCCGCGACCACCATATTAAGAAGTATTAAACCTTCTTAATTTGTTTTCCGTGAATTAAAGGCCCTTTAATACATTTTACATGCATTTTATTTAGAATTATTATTGTTAAGATTTATCTCAAAAATGATCGTGTCATTTTGAGCGGGATTATTTAAATTCACTCGATAAGGAGGAAGGACTGGAGGGGCCTACAACTTTGCCAGGTAGGACCTGGATTTTTTTAGAGCAATTGCCATCTTTTTTTTATATTTTTAGGTATTAATAATATTGTGTGAAACTAACTACTCAGTGGACAAAAGCCCCAACCTGCGTTGAATTACACCCACAATATCTACCCATATATTCCTTATTATTAGCTTTTGTAACATTTTTTACTGTTTTAGAAAGGCATTTTAAGCTAATATAAATCAAATCTCCTACAAGAGTGTTTCATTAGAAGGTTAGTAAATTATATTATTTTCTTTAGATAATTATTGAATAGAGCTTTGTCTGTGGAATTGTTCATTAGCATACCTAGATGTTTGGTATCAGAGAACATACATATGACTTCATTGATAAGAATTGTAGGAGATTTGATTTATATTAGCTTAAAATACCATTCTAAAACAGTAAAAAATTGCCATCTTGCTGGACAGTGAATCTTCAATATAAATTTCCGCTACCGTAGTGGCTTTTCAACCACCATGACGTTTCGCAGTGGTAATATCACCCCCAGCATTGGCCAATAATGTTGACGAAGAACGCTTCATTCCATGTCCGGTAAAATTTTCTGGATAGGGGAGCCCAAGAAATGCAACTGCTTTTGAACACGTTTTCTAAAGTATGTTGACGCCTACATGTTGTGTAGTATATATGTCATATATCGCAAGAAAAATTTCCACCGGCATTTTGAGGTAGCAAATTGATGTATTTTCGACACATTTCTACATCTTTGACTGAATAAGGCTATTATACATTTTAATAGAGTTGTAAGTAAAAGGTCTTGTAAATACTGCCGTGGAGGAGATAATTTAAAATTATATCTAGTTTGAACTGGGTGTGTCTCATACATAAAAATAAACTTATTTCGAAGATAAGAAGGAGTAGAAGATTGAAACAAACGGTACACAAATACATTAACGCGCTAATCAAAGAAAATATTCCAAAAAGTACCACAAACAATCGCAAATACATGTGGGCAATATTATGAACGAGTTAAATGAGCATAGAGGCGTAGAAGAATTGGCATTGATACTAAAAGATTGGGCGGTCAAGATGGGGAACAAAGAAGCAACAGGAAAGACTATGTAGAACGTTTTGCAAGAGAACTGGTATAATGACTATAAGATTATGATTAACCTGTTTAACAGCGTAGTATTTAAATCTGCTTGACATGCCAGTGCTGCAACCAGAAAGAAACTGCAAACACATCTATGTAAACGTAAGACTAGTTCTGGTTCGTTAAGTTTGTCAGAAAGAAACAAATAATATTATTTTGGGATGAAAATACCGCTAAATCAGAAAGATACAAGTCTAATAAATGAGGATTATGATGAATTGCTACTTACTACATTACACATAAATATGTTTATTTTTAGTAAAAAAAGTTTTTTAATCAATATTTTACACACAAATCTGCGATGTACAGTGCGTAGAATGTATGCGACTATGCTTCCAAGTCATGATACTCAGCAGCGAAATAAAAGTGTGTTAGTTTTGTAACGTGTGGGAATATTGATGGCTTGAGTTTAGTATAACTGGTACTACGTCAAATTAAGAAATTAAAACTGTGACCTTGTTCGGTTCTTTCTTAAACAACCTATTGGTATACATACTATTCACAATGGCCAAAACTGATTGGAAGATTTCTTAAACTGCCTAATCCAAATGCGTACACCGAGCGCTGTTTTAAGCGATCTTCAATTTTTTTAGCCGATTGTAGGGCAGATCCTTTCAGCATAGGAAGACATGACAACAAAGAGACGCGATCAAAATGGCGTGCTGTATAGATATAGAACACAGAAGTATAGAGGCGTGTTAAATTAACACTAACAAAAAATATGTATAAAAACTTGTAGGTCTTTAAACTATTAACTTGGAAATTTTACACATCCTGAATAACTCTGAAAAACGCACATTAACACATAACACTGGAGAATATAATTTACACAAGAACTTTTTTTTACAACGTGTGCTTACAACTAGAAGCGGACTGCTATGTTTTATTCTTTCAGAATGAAGCAAGTGCTTAAAAGTAAAAATACGTCCACATTTGTTAATATCGAGATGCAACCACGAGTATCAGCGTACGCGATAAACGATCGAGAATATCCAGTGGAGTCGTAAACAAATACGAAAGGTGTAATTAATATTTACAGCTTTTCCACTTTAATTTCATTTCGTAACGTAAAACGGAGAAAATAAATCGCTACCAGATCGGTATCAGACAGCCAGATATAAAGATTTTACCGCCGCGGTTCAGTTTTAAATATCGAAGCGAGTTACACCTTCGATATAGATTTTCCCTCCCCTTCTTCGACGTACACTATACACTAAGAGAACTAGGCGTGTAATTGTCACTGTTTTGTCATAATTTTCTATTTGAATTTGTTTGCGATGCCAACATTTTTCTTTCAATATTTTGACACACAGGAAAACTTAAATTAGTGTTAAAATTTACACTCAGAGAAATGTTGATGAAATAGTTAGTTGCATCATTTTAAACAATTGTACAAATTTAAGACACATTATTGCAGAATTTCATACATTTTAATTTTGCAAATTACTATAAAGTATAACTGTACATTTATTTTCACTGACTTTATCATAATCAGTTTTTAACAAATTTGCAAGTTTTATATCAAATTTATAATATTTTTTCCATAACTCATTAATTTATTCCACGCAGTTGTATGATTAGTATCTTCGGAAAGCTACGAATACATACACCATTTTATTTACACTCAGATTTCCACTAGATGTAAACAGTGTATATTGCGTAATTCGGAATTATCTTGTTAATACACAGGGTGTCCAGAATATAAGTGGCATTAGAGAAGCTTGTAAATCCGGCCAAAGCAAAAGAGAACTCATCTAAAATGAATAATTTTTCTACAAATATATTTCAAAAATAAAAGTACAACTCTAATAACGTTAAAAACTGTGCAATGAAATTACAAACTAAGGTACATTTAAGGTTAAGTAAACGTTCCTGCAATGTAATTTGTTCTTCGTATCAGTATTAATGAAGTAAACAATAAAGTTTCACAGAAAATTCTCAACACTGTAACGCATATGTTCGACAACATTGAAATTTGCCAACTGCTGCTGTTAACCTAAAAGTATTATTAGTCATAGTAGTATATCACTACACTACTAATAAAAATATTGTTCTTAAGTTCCTTCTCTTTAAGAGTAAGTATGCACTACTAATATTATTAAATATTTTCCAGTTTTTAACGCACAAGTTGTGCAAAATTTCCCTGTTAATAGTTTTACACACTGGTTTATTATATGTTTTACATAAAATGTGATAAAATTTTATATCATCATTTACATTTCTCCTGATTGGCTGTCATAACTGCGCAGGTGCAGCACCTGCGACAGCAGTTCTAGCACACTATACGCCATTGTGGTCGTGTTGCGTTGTTATGTTCAGTTAATTCTCGTTGGCTGTGTTCAAATAGGAAATATTTAAATTGAGGATTGACCAAAGAAAATGGTAAGTACCTATCTATCAAATATTGCTGATAATTGTTACATAGCTAAAGATAATCACAACTATAAATATTAAAAACATTATTGGTTTACGAAAATTCACTCTGAAGTTTTAGAAAAAGATGTTCGGATCACTACTAGCTAATTTTCATGAACTCCTATTATGTTATACCTAAATAGATTCTTGTTTAATATTTATTGTTTTATTATTTATGATTTACTAGAATATTATTCGTTATAAATTCTTTATTAGAGTATGTACTAATATACTACTAGGTTGTTAAACATAATACAATACTTGGTTGTTGTTCATTTCAATATGTTTTTTATAAAGTAAAAGTAAAGTAAATTAAAATGTCCCAAATCCTTAAAGCTTTCAATCCGATCAATAGTGTAATCATTAACAAAGTAATCATAAGCAATAAAGTTAAATTTGGTGAACAACATTGACTTACATTTGGAGATGTTAAGACAATTTATTTGAATCACATCATAATGATATACTGTTTAAGTTCATATAAAGCCGACCGCAATCTAAAGAAGAATTTATCATTGAATACAGTTTGAAATCATCTACAAACTGCAAATTTTCACATGATACTACATTTGAAAGATCGTTGATGAAAAGTAGAAACAAAAGTAGTCCCAAATTCGAGCCTTGAGGGACACCCGAAGTGGAAGAAAATGAATGAGAAGTAAAATTTTGATATCTAACCATGAAGTGTCTATCTTCCAAATATGATTTTAAGAGTGAGACCTGTTCTCCAGCGTCTAAAGTATCTGATGTCATTGTACATCTGCCTTGCATAAATCCATGTTGATGTACAGAAATCAATTGCTTAGTTATAAATAAATATAAATAACTTAAATTTAACTAAATAACGTGGACTCAAAGATCTTAGAAAAATTACACACCAAAGAGATAGCTCTATAGTTCTTTGTATGTAACAATATCATTAGAAAATACCATAGCATTCAACCTAGATGTAAACTACATGTTCAAATAAAACCTTCTCTCGGTGCGTATATTTCCTTCCGTGTTATTCCTTCAGTTTTTAAACGCGCTCCGCGATTGTTTTTCTCGTTGTTGCCGGTGCAGTGGGAACGACGAACGGGTAATATAAAGCTTTTAATTTGTGATGCAAAAATACAGAAACAGAATCATAAATTACTAAGGCACTTACGTTCGCGATGCAAGAAATGTGCCATAAATCAGCGTGTAGAATTATTTATTTTGTTTAGGCCTGATTGGGGACTCGGTCTGTAAAATGGCGGTTCGAGGTGCTTATATTACATGGACGATTGTGAACCATAATCGAGGATTGATCGCTACGAGGAGAGGATATCAGCACTATAATTCCATGTCGAGGCGAAAAAGTGTTGATATGAAGTAGCTATTTATGTAACAAGTTGCGGACACAATATTGTCGAGTGTTTAAAACACATCGATTTTGCAAAGAATTTTATACAAGAAGTGAAAGTTGAAAATTTGATGTCTTTAGGCTTTTAATTGTATTTTTGAATATTTTGAAACATGAGTAGGCAGCCTATCATGCGCGTCACCGTATTTCCTAAAAAGTTTTACGAAGAAATCGTCATATGCGATGCTCCGCATCATGATTTATCTGAATAAAAACGTAGATATTAGCAAATTTACAAACCTAATTGCATTTTTAAAAAGGAAAGCTTTCGGATATCAGCCAAAGAAATCAAAACTAATATTTACGAAGCAAAGGAAATAGAACGTTCTATGAAACAAGCCGAGAATAAAGAATTCCTGTTAGCCAAAGTTGTTTTAATCGTTGGAGCATTTGAAGCATATAGGAGGGAAAAATCACATTTTTGACAGTGATTTCACAAAAGATTGTGTCATTTATTAGTGTCAAAATACCGAATACAAAAAGTCATGTTCCAAGAATGTTTACGATTACTGAGGGATCAGTAGATGGTATCAATTTTTTAAATATATTGCGTAAGTACGCAAAACTTCGTCCACATCAGCGATTTTTCTTGTCATATCGAAATGATAAATGCTGTACTCTGCCAATTAGAATCAATATTTTCATTGTTTTTAATAATGTTTCATTTTTACTTTTAGACACTAATGTCTTTTTTCTACGTTCATGCAAAAACAAAACTTTATTGAACTATATTTAGTGGAAAAAGTGGTTCTTTATTGCACTAGTGCAACAAAATGTTTATTGCACTCATCTGTCATTCGCCTACAGCGTTTTGTCATCATGACAACATAAACGTTCAAATCGACGTCATATTTACCTACACTTAGTGTCATCTAAATAAAACATTTTATGGTTTTTGCATGAACGTAGATAAAAATATTGTATGCAAGTCGTTTTTGTATGTACCTACTTGTTGCATAAATAACTATTAAAAAGCATTTATAAGACGCACATTATTTTGCTATTCTAACCCCACATTTTAACAATTATTTTCACGTACCTATAAACAAAAATGAACAATCTTATATGCAGAACTATGTATGTTTATGTTATAACAACATTTACATCTACAGTTAAATTAAAAAAAAAATACGTATTTTGAAAGATTTATGTACCTAAAAATTAGTTGGTACCTTTGAATATTCGTAGGTGGCATGAGATAATATTCCTGCTATTTGCTAAGCTCTATATTATTCAGCTCGTAAATGCCTAAAATTGTTTATTCTACTATTTCAAGAACACCACGCCCTTATTTAAGTGTTCTAGATTAGATATTTCAAAAATAATAGTTATTACCAACACTTTTATAAAATGTTGAAAAATTGCTATTTATTAATTTAAACGAGTTTGGTGCCTTAATGTAACTTACTGCTATATACCTATAATGTTAAAATGGTTACAATGTAAACTTAAAATAAATGTATCAGTAGCAGTAACTATATTATATACATATTATAAACATTAATATCTATAAATTACACCATAACTCGGACTATACAATTTTACAGTTTTACATCAATTTCCAATAATAAATAAATCAACCTAATTAAATACGGCAAGTAGTTATGTGTGTCTAATAAATAGCAGTAGTTGTTAGAAAAATTGTTTTAGATTTTCTTCTAGATTCGATTAAACTTGGATTCATGCGTAGGTGTATTTATCTAGCATGCCTACAACTTAATTTGCTTATTACACAGTGATACAAAATCGAACTTTCCGAATGGGAATGGGATGAGACCAAATGCAAATGAAACTCGACATTATCCATAATAAAACCTTAAAGGGTTTTTTTAGTTCAGTGCGGGATTTTTTTTACACGCATTTGAAGTTGTTGATTTTGGAACGCTGTCTAACAAGGGAAGATCATTGAAAATTTGATAAAATAATGCTTTTTTATTTTTATTATCCTGCAAAGTTGTGGTATCTTACTGTTTTTGGGTCGAATTTGATAAAATAATGCTTTTTTATTTTTATTATCCTGCAAAGTTGTGCTATCTTACTGTTTTTGGGGTCGTGGAATTCATTTCCGATATTTATTTTTATCTAAAACTGACGCTAGATGGCGCTGTCATACAAATGGTGCTTACAAAAACAATTTTTTTATTTTAAAGTATTATATCTTATTTGGATCTCATTTTGGATCCGCTTTAATCATCATCCCTATCACTGCCAATTAGCATGTTTGAAGTAGCAAAAGCTCCAGAAGTAGTAGGCTGTGAATCTCTGTATGTTTCTGGTTTTTGGTCTTCGTCAGTATCCTCTTCATCGGTTGTTGACAGCGCCATCTAACGCCAATTTTAGGTAAAAATAAATATCGAAAATGAATTCCTCGACCCCAAAAACAGTAAGATACCACAACTTTCCAGGATAATAAAAATAGAAAAGCATTATTTTATCAAATTTGATCTTTCCTTGTTAGACACCGTTCCAAAATCAACAACTTCAAATGCGTGTAAAAAAAATCTCGCACTGAATTAAAAAAAACTCTTACAGGTTTTTTTATGGATAATGTCAACTTTCATTTGCAATTGGTCTCATCCCATTCCCATTTTGGTTGTTGCACTGTGTTATTATTATTATAAAGATATACAGTAAGCGACAAAGGTATGGAATAAGTTCAATAAAAACGAAACAATTATTTTTTGGGAAAAATCCTCGAACAGGTCGATTTTTAATTTAAAAAATACATATTTTAGCGTTTTACGATTTTCAAATGTCATTTGTTTTCGAGTAATGACGTCATCGATTTTTTTAAATGGCAACACCATATTTTTTTCCTTGATTCTGAAACATCGTTTAATTCTCTATCAGACAGTACTAAAATTTTGCCCTCTTACATAGGAAAGTTTTCGAGTAAATCACGATTGAATGTTAGAAAACTTAAATCAATTAAAATAAAGCAAAAACGTTATCAAGTTTAGTTTTTCGAATTCCATAGTTCTTTTATGGATCACGTAGGTGAAAATCTTTGCAAAGTGTCATTGTCACACCGACTTTCTAATAAGTATTGTAAGCGACATAGAAATTATTATTCAATTTAAAGTATTATGGCACATTTAACTGTTACTCAAAGAATTTAAATTTTAATTCTTATCGGATGCGGGAATATGACTAGAACTCACCAGGAAGTTTGCGATTTATTTAATGAAAAATATCCAGATCGCCCTATCAGCCAATCAACAGTAAGTAAGGTAGAGTCTAAATTTAGAGAAACTGGCAATGTTGTAAATATTCCAAAACCTGGACGTCCAAGCATTAATGAAAATCAGAAACAGAACATTTTGATAAGTATGGTGGATAATCCTCATAATTCTTCACGATTGGTTGCATTAAACAATGACACTAGTCAGAGCACAGTGCTACGTATCTTGATGAAGGAAAAATATCATCCCTACAAAATTCAACTTGTGCAGGAACTCAATGAAGATGATCCCGATCGCCGCTTACACTTTTGCGAAATTTTAATGGATTTATGTCAAGGAAATAGAAATTTACACCGGCAAATACTTTTTTCAGATGAGGCCACATTTTGTCTGAATGGTACAGTAAACCGTCAAACTTGCAGATATTGGAGTCGGGAAAATCCTCATTGGATGGCAGAGGCACATACCCAACACCCTCAGAAATTAAATGTGTGGGCTGGAATAGTTGATGACAGAATGGTAGGGTCTTTCTTCTTTGAAGGAACTCTTACAGGACAAAGATATTTAGAGTTTCTAGAAAATGACCTTGTTCCAGCCCTTGCAGTAATTTTTCCTAACGATAATGACCCTGACATTCCTGACGATACCATATGGTTTCAGCAAGACGGTGCACCTCCGCACTATGCGAGTCCTGTACGAGATTTTTTGGACAACTTTTTTCCTGGAGAAAGAAGTGGATCGTCAAACGCAGACCGATAGAATGGCCTGCAAGATCGCCAGATCTTACACCTCTTGACTATTTTTTATGGGAATACTTGAAGTCAAAAGTGTACATTAATAAACCACGTAATTTAGAAGAACTTCAAAATCGCATTCGGGACGAAATACGCAGAGTTACCCCAGAAATCATTCATAATGTGCAAGAAGAATTTCTTCACAGACTTGCACATTGTCAAGAAGTTGGTGGATGGCAATTCGAACATTTAATTTAAGTATAAAATTTAATCAATTGTATTTTATTTTACATACCTCTGAATTGTTACTTTTTAATGGATAAAATTTACGTTTTCTAACATTCAATCGTCATTTACTCAAAAACTTTCCTATGTAAGAGGGCAAAATTTTAGTACTGTCTGATAGAGAATTAAACATCTTTCAGAATCAAGGAAAAAAATATGGTGTTGCCATTTAAAAAAAAATCGATGACGTCATTACTCGAAAACAAATGACATTTGAAAATCGCATTTTACGCTAAAATATGTATTTTTTAAATTAAAAATCGACCTGTTCGAGGATTTTTCCCAAAAAATATTTCGTTTTTATTGAATTTATTCCATACTTTTGGCGAATACTGTATGAATGTCGCTAATAGGTTAAATAAAAACATAGCGTATTCGATGTTAATCCTGCTGCTGTTTTTTGTAATGAAAAAAACGGGAGTTCTTTTTAAACTTCAAGGCTGCGTATAAAAAATGTAAAGATACATACACAAATATTTCAGAGATAACAGTCTATCAAATCTACTGAAATATTCCTTGAAAAATCTAAAATGTGTGCATAGATCTCTAAAATTATGGTGAACTAAAACAGGTGTACCACGAACAAACAAATTTGCATGTTGTACAGGTTTCATTTCTACAGGATGGGTGTTTTTAAAGCTATTACATTTATGAAGACAATCCTATTTGGAATTGAGGTAAGATCTGTATTTAAAGTCATAAATAAAACCGTATATGCTATTTACATTATTATTTACTATATCTGCGAAATAATCCTGATAATATGGTTCTGTCCCTACACTTGTAACAAGTGTTTTTAACGAATTATAGTATTATCAATAAATTAGATGCCTAAGCGAATTAGTTATGATCTTAGTAGGAAGCAGTAGGAAGTTAGAAATAGGTATATAAACAATATTACCAAGAATCTAGGTAGTAATATTTATCAAACATAACAATTATGAGAGATTTGAAAATTTCTGTGATAATATTGATGTAGGTATGTTGTATTTTCTGGTACCTAAAAATGCATTTTTAAAATTATCTTCTCATACACTATTTTACAGCACAACTAACACTCTAGTTTCAACTCTACTATAATATTTATAACGCACATGATTGTATAGACAAGCCGACCATTACTGGGTCGGGACGCTCTAGGTGCATGCGTCGCAATGTGTTTACCATAACTATCTCCGTAAAAATACATAATGTTGGTAATTTTTATTAAATTTACAGAACTTTACACGATTTGCTGCTAAAATAACAATTTATTTTATCAATAAAAGAACTGTTACACGCGTTAGGTATTATTTTAATTAATATTGTACGTTTCCTTAATATCTGCAAAATTACATGAGATACGTATAAAATTACCATAACAAAAGTATTATGTAAGATATAAATAATTTCTTTGAAATTTTACAGCAATGTTTAGAAAAAAGGTGATTTATTATTTTCGCCTTTGTACTCCAAAAAGGACAGGACCTGAATTTACAATTGTTTTAAAAACCGTTTTATCTAGATGCCTTTTCCATTAAAAAAATTCCATCTGCAAATCGGACTGTACAAGTAATTTACTTACTCGCATTTGATATATGAAACGTGACAGTTCGCACACCGATACGTCTCGTTAAATTTCTGAAACACGCAAACACTAAAAATTCGTCACATGAAATACGAAAAATGATAAATCACTGGAGAATTATTCCAGCCGCATTAGTTGTAACGCAAATTCGCCAATAATGGTACACCATAAATATGCCCGACGCCCCATCAGATGGACACAATTTGGAAGTAATTAACGACGGGGGGAAATGGAACATTAATTTCGAACGTACGTACACATTTTTGTTCTTTTAAATTGTCGCACCTGCTAATTCGGCCCGTTTTTTACGAGGGGCGACAAAACCGACGTCGCTGCCACAGATTAGAGGTGACAAATGAACCTAGTTTCTACATAAAGAAAATAAAACAAAAAGATACGCACGAAACTGAATTTGTTCCGGTAAATTTACAAAACGTTTCGCCAGGTACGAAGGTTATCTTCAAGGTATGCAAATGTTTATAGATTGTTTTCTGAAGAGGTTGACAACAGTCGAGGGCTAGGACAGCGCTCCTGAAATCAGGTGTACGTTTTGTGTGAAATCAAAAAAATATGTAAAATCATGCAAATCACTTAAAATCACATGAAATCACGCAACATCTGCGAAATCCGCAAAATCACGTAAATCAATTGAGCAACTAATCTCATTCGGTATATTTGGCATCTGTCAGAAAACTTTCAATTTGTTTAATATTATATTGATTTGTGTTTTTTCTTTAATTAAATCTTGTTTAAGTAAATTGTTTGCTGTTATGTGCTTTAAGTATGGTATTATATTATAGATGTAACTGTCAATGTTATATGGTTAGTGCAAATAAGTAGAACTGATGTTCAAGTTTAGCTTGATTTAATTAAATAGGTACCTATTTAAAATGGAAAATGGACAAAATTTTATTTAATCTCCTAGGTATACCCAACTAACATTTAAGCATAATATACTGCTACACAAGAAAAATAAACCTAAATTGATCAAGATTTACTACTTTCCGCCATAGAAATAGTCTTCAATGTTACAAAATCTTATAATACCAAAATTTATGTCAATCTGTAGTGAAAGCCAACTTGTGTGGTATGGGTAAATCAAAAGATGAAGCTCTGCAAGCGGAACACAATATTACAGTTGTATACAATTAATTATTGTGTTCATATTTCGTCTATCAAAATTTAAGCCAACACTGCAGATTATGTAGGTAAATCAAGCTAATGATAATGTAATAAAAAAAACACATCATAGCACTGTTATCGTCTCAGATGAATTCAGTAATGTATGTGAATTGAAATTTGAATTGAATTCCGTTCGAAAATATTTATTTTGTTTTTGTTATTACGCACACATAATATTATTGGTTTTAATATGATTTTTCAATCACAAATAAATCGAAGAGTAGAACTTTATATGTAGGTACCCAGTGACAATTTTGTTAAAATATCTTCATTTGGAGAAAATTCCGACCACAAAGTTAATATTTTTTTAGTGTAGGTACGTTTTGTGTGAAATCAAAAAATCTGTAAAATCACTTCAAATTACGCGAAATCTTGTCAATAACTATCAATGTTATGTGTTTAGTGTAAATAAGTAGAACTGATGTTCAAGTTTAACTTGATTTAATTACATACATTAAAATCGAAAATGGACAAAATTTTATTTAATCTCCTATACTTATTTCCCTACACGATCTACTAATATTTCTTAATTATGCTAATTGAATAATAAAAAAAATATATTAGTATTATCTTATTGATTTTATTTTTCCATAAGGTCGAATATTACAAGTTAATTTTAGCTAGTTAATTTTATTATAACACTTGTAAAGAAGATTGCTTACAGCTAGTACAAATTTGAACTTCCATCTCAAATTCCGCCGTTCTTTAAAAAATCATTCAGAAAATATATTCAATTATTCAGAAAAATATACTATTATCTATGTATTAAAAATTTGTTTTGAACTTCTCTTTAGATACTAGAAAATGTCATAATATGAAATTTTCCAGCTATAGTTGCAAAGTTCGATGCTTTAAAATCATGAAATTCAAATGAAATCTAAGGAAATCAAGCGGAATCAGTAAAATAAACGACAACGTGCGAAATCAGTAGTCAGCGAAGTCAAGTGAAATCAGTAAAATCAAGTGAATTCATATAAAATCAGGAGAAATCAAGTAAATCAGGAATTCATTAGAAATCTGATGTAATTAAATAAAGTAGTTATATAGAGGTATATACAGAGTTTTCAAAAATTGAACGGCATTCTCTTGATGAAAAATTTCTGCTTATAAATAGGACTCTGCAAATGTTTCGGTACCAAGATAAACAGAGTTTCAAGAAAAAGAAAAATAAATATATAATTTTATTTTTAAATTTTCTGAAATATTGACATAGTTATGTAGAGGAGAAGATGCATTTGGCAATAAATCATCAGTAATGTAGGTATTATGGTATTAATATCAATTCATTAGAACAGGAAGAAAAAATAAGTTAGAAGTGTCATTACACTATTAATGTAGAAACTATTAAATCATGTTATATATGAGAAAAGTTAGTGAGAGGTAGGTATTCAAACAATATTTTCAAATAGCATTAAACACATTTACATATTTTTTGAACATTTTTGTGATGATGATGTAGATATGAATTTTCGGGCAGCTATAAATGCAGCATCATAGAATGTGTGTATGTGTGTTTAAACACGTTGTATTTTATGAAAATGTCTCGTACCACTTAAATTTCAAATGCACTACAATATCTATAACTCACATTACTGTATAGACAAGGCGACCATTACTGAATCGGGTTACTGGACATATGCGTTGAAATGTGTTTACCATAACTATCTCTATAAAAATACATAATATTGGTAATTTTTATTAAATATACAGAACTTTGCACTATTTGCTGCCTAAAATTATATATTAAATATTTATTCTGTGAATAACAGAATTAGTACACGTTTTAGGTATTATGTCAATTAATGTTGTACATTCCTTAGTAGGTATTTGGAAAATTACATGACATACCTATAAAATGACCATACCTAACTAATATGGTAAAAATTATGTAAATAAAAATAATTTATCTGAAATTTTACATAAATTTTTTAGAGTAAAGACAAAGGTCATGAAATAATAGCCTATTTAGTTGTACAGTCGTTTGCAATAATAATGACACTCTCTTAAAACAGTTTTTGAATTTCTGGAAGTTCTGAGTATAAATTTCATTAAATCTCTATTGGTGAGTGAAACAACTAATAACTAATGTTAAAAATGTAAAGTAGATTTCATTACAAATACGTCAGAAGTTAAAAAAAATGGCAAAATTCATTTTAATGAGTGTCATTATTATTGCAAGCGATTGTACCTACCTAGCGCAATAAACACATGCCGACATAAAATGTTTATTATAACCTAACACCATTTGAAAAATCGATCCCCGATATCGCAGTATCAACTTTTGAATGTCGAAGAATTTAGGGTCACACAACTGTCACGGAGAAAACACTACCGTGAAAATTCACACAATTGTAGCTCAAACTCACATGCAAGTGAAATTCTTTTGGTGTTGAATTTTGAGTAATTAAACATTTTAATAAAGGAATGAGCTTATAAACACAATTTTTGGCCAGATACATGCTTTGTGGAAAAACAACGAAATATCTTGATAGTAACTCAATTTTGTATTTGTAGCAACACATAGTTTAATAAAGTGAGTGAAAAGTTATTCAGTGTTACTCATAAAAGATTCATTTAGATAACAAATAACTGAAGTGAACATTACTCAACGAATTGTGTTATGATTTTAACACAATCGGATGTGGACTAGTTTTAACAACCAATTACCGCAATAAGTTAAATAAAATTATTTCAAAAACAAAAAATGAATATTATGAAAAAAAAATTTTAACTACCACAGATTCTAAATCAATATGGAAAATAGTAAAGCAAATAAATAATGTACCAGAAAAAAATAAATCAATAAATGAAATAAAAACAAAAAATGGTAATGTAGCGTCAAATAACAAAGACATAGCAAGTGAATTTAACAATTTTTTTGCTGACATTGGACATAAATTAGCAACAAATATCATTCAACCTAATATAGTTTACAATGAACAAATAAATCAGAATTCCATATTTTTGACAGACGTTACACAAATCGAAATAAGGCAATATCTCAATTCATTAAAAAATAATAAAAGTCCAGGTAAAGATCAAATAAAAAATGAAACACTAAAGGAAATTGGGTACATAATTACACCCCCACTTGTGTATCTAATAAATTTAATATTTAAAACAGGTAAGTGCCCCTCTCACTTTAAAACGGCGACAATTATACCTGTATGTAAAAGTGGTGACAAACTCGAAATTCAAAATTATCGACCTATTTCTCTAATATCGGGTGTAGCTAAAATTTTTGAAAAAGCGCTTAAACAGAGAATAGTTAGTTTTATAGATAAATATAATTTAATATCTTCAAAACAGTTTGGATTTAGAGCTAAAATGTCGACAAATGATGCTATTTCAGAGCTAATTGGTAAAATATATCAAAATATAGATAAAAGTGTTCCATCATTGTGTATATTTGCCGACCTTGCGAAGGCTTTCGACACGGTAAGCCATTCTCTGTTAATGCGAAAGCTTTGGCAATATGGATTTAGGGGTACAGTATATGAATTAATAAAAAATTATTTATATGAAAGAACACAGTGTGTAAAAATAAATGGAACATATAGCAGTACAAGAACTGTGTTGTATGGCTTACCGCAGGGCACAGTTCTTGCTCCCGTTTTATTTACACTTTATTTAAATAACTTACTCACCCTTGATTTAAATTGTGACATGGTTTCATTTGCTGATGATACATGCTTTTATTTTCGAGCAGAGCTCGGAGAAAACTGGACACATCTAAAAGAGAGGGTCAGTATAGCACTTAAACGAATTAAAGATTGGTTTGATCAAAATTTGCTTACCTTAAACACTAATAAAACAAAATTCGTACCTTTTACTTCGTATATAAATAATTTACCACCATATAAAGTTATCCAAATAGAAAACACAAATTTGACTATAGAATTTTCTGACAATATAAAGTATTTGGGCATTATTATTGACTCGCATTTAAAGTGGAATTTACATGTAGAATATACAATAAAGAAAATAAGATCTTTAATTTATTACTTTAAACAAGTTAGAAAAGTTCTAAATTTTAATAAAACCAAACAAATATATTTTGCACTTGTTGAATCGTTACTACGATACGGACTAATTGCGTGGGGTGGTGCGAGCAAAACTATTATTGAATTGTTAATGAGAACACAAACGCAAATTATAAAAATTATGTTAAATAAAAATATATTTTATTCCACAGAACTAACTTTTAAAGAATCGGAATTTTACAATTTAAGACAATTGTACTGTGAAACATTGGCTCAGTATCAATTTAAACAAACAAATGTTAATATAAACCATGCCCATAATACTAGGCAAGCTAAAGATAGAATAAATGTTCCAGTTGCTAAAAAAACTGTGGGAATGAAATGTTTTTTATATTTAGCTCCTAGATTATATAATCACCTCCCCCACTGCATAAAATCTATAATATATTATGTTACCTATAAAAAAGAACTAAAAAAATGGATTCTCGACCAATCATTGGATAAAATAAATAATTTTGTAAATTTTGGTGTCTTGTAATTAAGGAAATTTTTTGTAATTGTTAACTATACTGTTTAAGTCTAATATGAGAATGATTGTAATCTATATTATAACATAGTTAAAAATTATTAACTTAACTCACGCTCAAGTTTTTTATGAAACTTTAGTGAGGTCTACCTAATATTTATTCTTGTTTTCTTATTCTTGTATTATGATAAATAATTTAATTTAATATATGATAGAAAATCACTATTAATCACCATTAATACTAACTACTAATGTACAACTATGAATAAATATTCGTTATTATTATTATTATTATTATAATTGTGTTGATTTTGAGTGAAATTTTACTCAAAATTCTTTACTGTAAATTTACTATGTTTACTAGTATTATATATTTATTATTTATTCTTTTTCAGCATCGATTTTTCGTTTAAGACTTTTGTTCTTGGTTTCAGCTGATTCTTCTAGAAAATTCTTATACTCCTTCTAAGTATTTGTCTGGTATCGTCTTAGCAGAGTCAAATACATATAAATACTGGAAGTGTATCTATAGTCTTTAAACGTAAAAATTCTGACTACTTGGTAACGTTTTGAAAGTTCGAATTTAACGTCACAATCTAGTATTAGTGTTTTGTTAGCACCAACAATGAATAATCGATTTTGTAACATATCAGGACTGATCAACACGTTGACAATACTTTTAAAACAAGAATATATTACAAAAATGCTTTTGATTTCGAGCATGTAGGTGAAGGTATTAAAGACTTCCACCATATTTATAAATGTTTCCTTCTTTGTAATACTAAATCAAAGACAAATTTGAGAATCATTCACTATCTTCTAATCATCTTCGAGTGAGCGCTGAAAAGTTTGAAGGCGAAATAACTAGTGAAGAGCGGAAAATACGTAATAAAAAAGGGTTCCATCTTTTTCTTCACGTATTAAATATATGCGAAGAAGATAAGACAAGACCAAGAGACCAATTCCAGAAAATTCAGGTATAGCTTTGAATTTCCATCATATCGCCAAACACTTTTTCCTCATCATCTTTGGGAAAAAAGGTAATTTATCCTAGATTCAGCAACACGGGGCCAGCGCAACTGCCATTTAGCAAAAAAACACATCAGCTTAATATGCACATCTCAGACGGCGGTGAGACCAACATGAAAAAATGCAAAACAGTAGCTGTGACAACAAAAACCCAGTAGACGAAACTCAACTTTCCTGCCAGGGAACATAAGAGCACGGAGGGCAAAGCACAGGCGATAAAGATCGCAACTGATGGCTACCAGGTGAAGGTGGGGCTTAGATAGGGGCGTTCCGCCGACTTCACATTGGAGCGCGCCGGACTCTCGGAGTGGTGGGGGGCAGCAATCGATGGAAAGTAGGGGCAGCAGGAATTCGGGTATGACAAGCTAGTCGCTCCTAACACGTTGTGGCGTTAACACTACCTGTAACACTGGTTTTTGGTGGAAAAGGGGTCCAGAAACGTGCTCGATACATCGCCAAACAGTTCTCCAATACCGAATTCACTCCCGTGGCTGTGCGAAAGAGATCCACCAACGACGTGGCAGCGGAAGGCGACGCTCATCGCATCAATTGTTTTTCTTCTGGCGCCGTCCTCCCACCTGTGCTGATAAGACTGAGTGTCGGATCTTGGTCTCGCGTTAGTGGACTTGGGGATCGATTGGACTCATCTAGGGTGACACTAGTGAACGGATAGAAGTGATTCTGTGTGTGTAGTGTAAATCTGGTCAATCTGGCGGCGTACCTTGAAGGAGGTCCCGCGATTGCACCTGTGGGGACCCTTACTTTAAGGGCCGGACTGGCCCATGTGCCCATCGGGCCCAATTCCAACTACTTGCAACATTCAACGCACAATATAGGTTAGTCTGTAATTTCGTTTGCTTTTCCGTTTGGATCTTCCTCAGAAAATTATTTGTTCAATAAAAAAAATCCAAGAAATTGCTATTTCTTTCGAAAAAAAACTGCTGAAGGGTAAGGTTGATCAAATATATGAGAAGGAATCTTTACTGGGGATATATATATGCGTAACCACAAAGCACTTGATTTAAATTTTCGAAGTTATTTAATAAAAGAGGAAATAGTTATTAAATAGCGAAAATTGGAATCGTTGATGACACCTGGAACACTTTAAGCCACATTTAGACATAGACAAAGCAATACATAATTACACATAAACATATTAAATGCAAAAACAAGCAAACGTTTTGTCAAAGGTAATATACGTTTATTAACAGTAAAAAAGACAAGCCAAGTAGTCACAAGTACTTTATAGCCTTAAAAGCACCTGAATAAGATTTTTGAGGAGAAAGCATTCACTTGGATGAAGAATTAACAGTTTGGATAAAGAATTCAAACTGATAAAATCGTCTTACCTACATATTTAAATATATTAGTAAAATTTAAATATGTCAAATCTCGTAGTAGATCAAACGTTTTAATATAAAAATCGGACACGTTTCTCCAATCGACTGATTTCTCAGTACCTACGAATTAAAGCATTTCCTGTTGTGCTGGTCTGCATTTAAACTGTCGCATCAATTTGCCGACGGACAGATAATGTCCGGATATTGTCTAACACCGCATATTGGAACGTGATCCATTTTATAAGTTCTATCATATGGTTGGTTCTTCTTATAGAAGAATTTTTAAGTTCTACGTGCAACCTTGTTTTATCTAGAGCGTATAATCATGAAATAATGCCGAACAAGGGATATCTGTAAAAACAATACGCATTTTAATCCAGCAATATTATTACAAGCTTTTTGTTATAGGTGCAAGCAAAATATTTTCCTTAATTTTTACACTTAAATTCTTAATCTTCTGTGAAATTTTAAACAAATTCAGGCTATTTTCGCAATCTGTCTTTAAAAAAATCTATATATTTTTAGTGTTATTTAACATTTAAAATTGATAATTAAAGCTTGGATAAAAGTACCTGAAACTGAAACAAAACCCAAATAATAAAAAAACGATAATGGAGCCTTACTATACGAGTATTTCCTGCTGTTACTTAGTTTTTAAAGTATACAGTATCTTTTTTTCTATATATGTACATGTCACAAAATAATATATTTCGTAATCCAGCATATCTGTCACATGTGGGTATTAAAAATAAACTAATTAACCGTGAGATTGAAAAGTTTCTACTGAAAATTTGTCACACTTTTATGAAAACATAAAAATCCGTATTTATACTTCAACTATCTGTACAACTTGGTTTCACTAATTATTATTAAAAATTTAAACTCCTTAAAATATACCTGTTTCAAATTTATTACTAGCCACACATTTTCAATCCTAGTGGATTCTTGTCAGTTGACATGGAAATGTTTTCGTACATTGGGTATTATGAAAAACTCTTTATTCGATCACTGAGTGAAATGAACATTGACAAAATACGAAGTAAGTCGATACAAGATAAATAAGAAATGTTTAAACAGGTGGAAAATGTTTAATTTGATAGGCCCTCAAACATAAAGTACCTGCTTATTGCCTCGAACATTATAAAACTGACATGTTGTAGGTAGGCACAATGTGTACTGAAGATGAAATTAATTATATTTGTTATAATATAGTGAATATAATTTAAAATCTTTATAACAAAACTTAACTAACCAAAACAATACGTAACTATGCAATTCAACTTTCTTGAAAGGTTATTTACATTGCAGAAATGGAAAATTTTATTTAGGTAGTCGTCTTCCATGAAGGGATAAACTTATAACCTCCTTTAACCTTTAGTAACTGCAATCCTTATACTACGTGTATTTCAGTAGCTATCAGTAGATAAAACTATCCTTCAGGACTTTCTTTTGCTGTGTTTTTTAAGCGCACTTAATTCAACACAACATGCTGCAGGTATGTTAAGATTAAAACTATTAAGTACTTTTATTTTAACTGACCTGTACTTTTTGGATCACTCCAAATGGGATAGAGCAATTAGACGTGAATTTTTTAATAAAATTGAGAAAATGAAGTATTTGTACCAGTGTACCAAGTAAATAAGTCTGTTAAGAGAAAATATATCCCAACGATATATTAATAGTAATAGTAACATTAAATATAGAAGTTAAGAAAATTGTATAAAAGAAAACTCTTTTTCGACAAAGTTTACAGATCAGGAAAGATTGGTGTCAGTGGCATTGATTGGATTGTGTTTGGATCATAACACACCAACTTTTCTGGAGAAGTATTGATGTCTATACTACCTACATGTGAAAGAAATGTCTGTTAAAAGCCTACAGTTGAAAAAGGATAGTATAAGAACTTGTTTAAGTGTTAACTGACATGTACCAGCTATAATTTTCCATAAGTTCCAGAATGTACTAAATACAATTTTTTTCATCACCCTCTGCATTTTTTTCTTTATCGCAATGCAGATAAAATTTATACTTGTTGGCTCGTTTCGTCATCGTTCACTAGACCTGTTTATCAGCGACACTATAATGGCTCTTAAATTCAACAAATAATGCCATCGCAAATGCTTTGATCCTTCAGTAATTTCTACAATTTATATATGACGCTTCTGTAATTAGAATTATAGCAATAAATATCGTCTCGTAAGCCACAAAATATTTGTTAGTGCAGTACGGCTTACGTCCAAGTACCTCTTTAATTACAACAGGTTAGAAGGGAAGAAGGTTCAGATCATTTTCCCTAATACGTTTTCCCTTATTATTTTCGGTAGCATTATCAAACTACATGTAAAGTAATTGTGGCTTATTTCTATGCTTTTTCTATTAATTCACTCAGTCCATGAATTACACATACACGGCCTACTAACTGTATTTGTAGCTTTTATGCTGATCGTACCAAAACACATGTACCCTTTGTGACAGGTGACAACAGACTAAACACCTGAAATAGCTAATTATTATTTATCAGACATGTTTACCAACACAACAACGAAAATATTGGGTCAATCTAATACAACCCGAGATATTACTAAATTCCCGTTACTTTTTGATCATACCATACGTTCAGTTATGTAGGTGATTTTGATTCCGGGAGTGTCCCTTTGAATATCAAAGACATTGCGCAAACCGTTGTCGATTTCCTACTTCCGAAAAATCAAGACAGACGTACGAACAAAGTTATGCAAAGCTTGAAGATTGGTGTAAACGGAAAGGAATGAAGAATAGCAGCAATGAAAAGGTTCTTCTGGCATAATTCGAATATATTTCAAAACATAACAAGCTTCGTCTCTTTGGGTATATTATTATATACTACATTCAATTATATCAATGGAGAAAAATACGGATATCAGTAAGTACGTCCATTTAATTGCGTTTTTAAGAAAAAAATCGGAAGCATTTCGGTCAAAAAGATCTAAGATTTTAACAAAGGGAAACATAATTCACTTTTAGCAGGAAGCCGACGATATACCTAACTCATTTTATAAGTTGCATTGATAATGGGGCTTGCAGGTGCCTACAGGCGTACTGAATTGACAAATCTGCATCTACAAAATATTAAAGATGAAGGACAATGTATTCATATTATTCCATTTACGAAAACAAAGATATAATATATCACAAACGGAAACATTGAAAGACAAAATATGGTTGAAATGGTACGAAGATAGCCATGAGGGTATAGAAATGGAAAAAGCGTCAAGCAGCCAGTTAGCATTAATACTTTTGGGAAAATGCTGTAACTGCATTGTTCCTGGGATTTCCAAATCCTCAACAATATACTTGACATTGTTTTCGTAGATCAAAAGTCTATTAATTAACTGTTAAGAGGCATGGTGGTTGGCTCTCTAACACAGTAGTAGAAAGCTGCATAGAAGATTGGCCTGTAACATGTTGAGTACCGTTTCAGGCATTGATAGCCCTTCAACAAGCTCAAGCACGTGGGAAATAAACTTACTTTCTAAAAATACAGTCCGCTTATCATCAGAAGTTGAAATTAACGTTTACCATAAATAAATAATAATGTTGGATTTTTTATAGTTAATAATACCAAGAAAAAGTGGCGGCTAACTGTGTTTTTGTTTATATTTTACTTTAAAATTTGCTATTATTATGAATTCATAATGGCACTGAGCGTGAAGGCCATAATGGAATTCAAATGAGGATGCTAAATGTGTCATAATGGCACCGTCGTAAATTAACAAATTAGTAACATTACTATGTTGAAATTGAGTAAATAGATACATATTTTTCTTATTTTTACATCTGCCTTCTACCTTTACTCCATGTAATACCTATTTTAGTTATTATTAAGAAATAGTTTTTGTGCTGTAAATAATATTTTTGCACGGCCTTGTACGTTATATAACCCATGCATCGATCCCTTTTCCACGCGTTAAACGTTGTATTGCTGCCGTTTGCTGCATTCGTACTACATAATTATTTGTTTAAAAGGACAATAACGATTATGCACGACCATAACAGCTGTAAAATGCAAACACCTTCATAAATCAATGTCCCAGTGATATTTTTCTTTTTATCTTTAAAACGGTACTAGGTGCCGGAGAATAAAATTCGATATTTTTTCCATTGAAAAACCCGTGAACCGTCAACCGTGCCGCTTGACTAGACTCACCATTAAAAGTATGACAAATTGTAAATAAAGAAAAAATAAAAGAAGGATTTTTACGCTATTGACACAAATATCAATATCATTGCCATGTACCGCGGGCACTGAAAAACACCGGCATATCTTCCGGTGAGTAATCCCGGAAAAATGCTTTTGAAGAGTTTTTCGTACGAACGCCGAAAGAACCGAGGATTTTTAACCGTTCGAGTCTTCAAAGCTTTAAAGGGGTCTTATACCAAATTGCAGTCTTAAAAACCTTGGAAATATAGCTATCTATTCATTCTGGACCATATTATCATACCTGCAATGAATCACTACTTTATATTTTCACTAGATTGTTTGTATGGAAATTCTAGAGTTTCCTTTAACATGATTTTTTACTAAGTACAATCTATTGATAGGTTTGTTCCTAGATTCAAGCAGTAACTGTTAGGGGTATAATTTGTTTGAAGTAATTTCAATTTTTCGGTCACTCATGTATAAGGAAGTGATCAGTCTCATCATCACTAGAATTTGAGGTACTGCTGTAATTGCCAACTTGCTCCTCTTCACTAGAGTCACTCTTTTTGAAAAACTACAGAATTGCGTACTTAAAAATCTTCAACTTACTTGTGCAACTATAATAACTTTCTCAAATAGCATTATTACATAAAGCTACGTAGTTACGTTCATTACCTAGCCTACCAAAAGTTGACTTCTGTTAGCGGTTAGATTCTATCTGCGCATGCGTCTGACTAGTGGCACAGTATAGAGAGACCAGTAAAAACACTCGGGCCGAAATAGTAAGTCACGCATAGCAGTTCGCGCATCCATTTCAAGCTGCAGAGACCTCAGTTTACATCCAACTCTGGGAGTGCGAACATCGGTTATACAGAGCCGTATTAAAGCAATATTTTGAGTCTGATCGAAGAACGACTCGCTGCGCAGCAGTTAGATGTTTAAATATATCATCTATAAACAGCAATTTAAGTTTCTTTAAATTTGCTAAAGACATAAATAAGTAATAAGTAATCTAATATACTGCACAAATCATAAATGATATTTTACTGCTATTGCCTTACCTATTAACTTATTTCTTAAGTATAACATTGGAATATAAATACTTCTCATGAAAGTGAAGTTTAAAATATACATATTTATATTATTCACAAATACAAATTTTTATTTTAGAGCAAAGTTCTGTGCAGAGGCTTCTAATAGAGAAGATTTATTAGAAAAGCTGCTCAGGATTAGTAATAGTTCATACAAACTATGTCAAATACATTTTTAAAATAATATGTTTTCTAACGATTCGTGCAATAGATTACGCAAAGAGGCCGTTCCAACGTTTCCTGCACAAGACGTCTCATCTTCAAATTATGTAGATGATCATATTTCTTGTAGTCACTATAATGAGAGTAAGTCTCAAAACAAAATAATAAAAAATATTGTTTTTCCAAATTTACATTTTACTGCACTTTTATCTCCAATTTAACAATTTTCAAAGTTAAGTAAACATAACTTCTCTGTTCTGAAAAATACTTGTCTTCTGGTTTACGTAGATCATTTAAGACGAAAAAAAATCATAATAAATTATTTGTCCACTAAACTTCAAACGTCAAATTTTAAATTTAAAAAAATACCAAAAAAATGTAATTATCACTAATAACAAAAAAAGTAAGTAAATATGTATAGTACATGTTGAATTACCCATTTATAACTATATAATGAATTATTACATAATGTGGATAAATATAACGTAAACTTTCATTTGGAATAACTACGCTTTCACGCGCAAATAAAAATTTCTTATTCCGGTCCTGATCACCGATTCTGTCAATTCTATCGGATGTGCTATCGCACTTACATTTCGAGGTCACCGCAGAAACTGAAAGCAGTTCAAAGTGCCGACAATGGAGTGAATCTGCTGGTCTACCTATGCTGCGCTAGTGGCTTCCTAATAATCCTCAAGTCGATTTGACTGTCAGCAAACAATTTCCAAACCATCCACTTTTGTGTTGGAACAAAAAATCTTACAACTAGTTCCCGGATTGTGTTGGAACGGTTAAATTCGTACTGCACAAACTCGTGCCAGTTTGCTGCTAGTTTGATGTTGTGTAGGAACAAACCTGATTTATGCCTAGATAACTTTTTTCTCTAACCTCACAAAACTATGACATTTTTTGACTGTCAGGAGTCTCTAAGGTTGACATTTTCCATACTGAAAAAGAAAATGGTATTTTATCAGCAAAGGGATTCACTTTTAATCCTTAGATTAAAATGTTAATCGAGTTTTAATTTATAAAAGTTTATTCAACTATATTTTTTATTCTCCACATTGACATTAAATGCGCAGTTGAACAAGTATTAAAATTAAATAAAGTACTGAAACTGTCACTACCCTCATTCTTAGAGCAATTCTCAAAGCAGTCCAGCACGTTTTCATTAATAGCTATATTATTTTAAGATGTTGTGAAATCAGAAATGATAGCAGTGCTTGGTTTATCATTGCCGTTATCAATTTTCAGTATTCTTTTCGCAATATTTTCTTCATTCAAAAGTGAGTATTCAATGTGGCCTTCTACCACAGCGTTCGATCGCCATCAGTGTCTTTTAAAACAAGTGAGGTCCACTGTACTATTTCCAATTGACCAGCTTCAAAAATTTTGTCACTTGTGAGACGGCACTGATTTTATGAATGCCGACCACCATCAATGACACTTTCCAGTAACATATATGAGAAATAATCGACATTCTACCAATCCGGGTGAAAGTAAAACAACATATTTTCGGTACAAAAATAATTGTCTCCCATTACAGCAAATGAACGTGGTCTCTTGATTTTGGTATTGAGAATTTTTATAATTAGGGGGGATTTCATATTTTCAACATTATCAATTGTTAAATTGACTAATTCGTCAGAACGGCATGCGTCTGCAACCCCAATATTAGATCTACCTATAAAGGAACTTTTTTCAAAATTGTGTTCTTTTATTTTTAAAGCATTTACCTTCATCATCAAATATTAATTATTAGATGCACTATTCAAAAAGCAATCAACTTGCTCCTTTGTACATAACTGAATATTTGCTTATATCAATTTCCTTTATATCCAACGTTAACCATCCATCTTCTGAATACAACTTAATGTTTGTTTCTTTGCACCAATCCATAAAACGTTCGCAGACACAATCATAAATTTCCCGAAATTCCTTTGGAAGAAGATTAAAAGAAACCTCGTCCTCCAGTATCTCCTCAGGCACACCTAAATCTTCCTAAGATTCAATTTTCACAGACTCTTCAGCAAATTGAACCACAAATGAACTCAATTAGCAATATCGCGACTAATGTTTGATAAAGTATCCATGACTACATCGATACATCCTACTTATACTCGCGTCAAGAATTCAGACGACTTACGTCATACGAACAAATGAATAAATCATTATATTTTCATCAAAATATTTAAGAAACTGCAACTGATAGTAATAAAATTATATACTACACTAAAAGTTTGCATTATATATTGCACTAAATTGCAAAAATGATTGTTTTTAACGCGACCAATTATCGAAAATTACGTTGACAATAAAAACAAATGTGTAACGTCAGCCGTGACGTAAGACGTCTGAATTCTTGACGCGAGTATACCTACTTTGCTTTATCATCCAAATTTGGTTTTAGTAAATTCAAAACACAAATTAATAATTAAATGGAGGATTTCGCTTGGAGAAAAAATAAGTTTTAGTCGGATTAAAAGTGTTGCAATTTCCCATCCGTTCGGCTACGCTAAGCTTCGCCTAGAAAATACAAAATTTGTCTCGCCACTAAGTGACACCTTTTTTAATCTTTAATATAATATATCATTTTTATAAATTGTTCTGCAGATGTCACCACTTACAAGCAGCGTGAACTGGTGCCTTGTAGATCACATTGGAAGATAGTTGTCTGCGCTGTCTCTTGCTTTAATAAGCATTCAAAGACTTACATGACAGTTAACATGTTTCATGAAATCAGGATAATGCTGATTTAATCGTATATGTACACACAAACATCTATTTTTTAATACACTGAAAACCGACAGCTTCCTAAACTTCTTTTGAATATATATCGTAACTCTCCAACAATACAGGATGACGTTATTTTATCGTCTCAATTCAAAATTCAATAGGACACGAAAACTTTTTCAAATATCAAGCACCTCAGATATTACAAAGTTATTTCACCTTCTTAATGTATCTTTAATTTCGAAATTTAGTTGTTGTATTATAAATCTATAAAAAAATTGAGCGTACGCTTTTTGCAAACAATCAGCCTTCTATTTTTAATGCGGTAAAAAAGTACATGTACTTAGGGAACAAAAAAGACAGTAAAAAAATTGTGGACCGTGAACCTTTACTTTATTATCTACCCCTACGTAATGAATTAGGTGAAGATGTTGTGTTTATGGACGAGAACGCTGGACCATATCGCGCAAGAAGTGTTCAAGAGACACTCGAAGCAGGACATATCAATAGATTAGATTGGCCAGCCAACTCTCCTGACATGAATCATATTTAAAACATGTAGAATGCCGTTGCTAGAGTCATTAATATATATACATATCCCTCCACCTCGGACAGCTGATGAGTTAGTCGTGGCATCAGATGAGGAATGGAACAATATTCCGCAAAAGATCATTAACCACTTGATTATCTCAATGCACAAACGTGTCAATATGCTATTGGGACGTGGTGGAGGTCATACCGACTATTAGTCAAGTAGATAACTTACTTTTCTTTCTGTTTTAATAAATTTTGTCAAAAAAGTCACACATTTGCTGGTTTTTAATTGTCTAAGTAATCAGTTTATCGAACATATTTTTTCACAAAAAAGATTCACAGAACAATATACTTTTATAAATATATTTGGTTTTTCTGACAAAAAAATGTCTTTAACAAGAATGAGTCCAAGACCTTTGACGTTGTGTGTACATTATTATCACTATGGGGTTGGCCATAATATGAAATATGTTTTATGCACTGGTGCTAAAAGGAAATTACATGATTTATTATTAATACTGGTGCGAAAGTAGAAAAATATTAAGACATTTTAAGTCAATGAAATATTTATTTACCTACTTAATTAAATGTACAGTTAGAGAGCATAATACACAATAATTATTAGAACAAGTAATTCCATGGTCAATCGCGTTAGTAGCTGTAGTAATAATTATTTCTGTGGAACTTGTACCAGAGTAGGGAGCAATATTGTACGTCGAAATTTTGGACAAAATTTGGGCCCGCGATGTTTTTGTTGTTCTGTAATGAGTCTTCTATATAACCGTCCGCTACTGTACTGGACGTCCATCAACCGTATCCCTTAATTGTAGTAAGATTTGCAACATGCAAAGGTGTATAAAGGTGAGAATCAGGCGAATATTGAACTTCCGCAAGACAGGCATCTTACCAAATGTGTTTAATTCAACTGGAGTCAAGGCACATTTATTCTTAATGTATTTTATGAAAATTCTTGAATGATGTTCGCAGGATGAAGGGCTATGTACCTTTTATAATAGTTCATATACGTACCAGCAATAACGAAAGTTCGTTGCATATTAGTTTTTGTGTCTGGTATATACAGTATGCGCCAAAAGTATAGAATAAATTCAATAAAAACGAAACAATTATTTTTTGGGAAACATCCTCGAACAGGTCGATTTTTAATTTAAAAAATACATATTTTAGCGTAAAATGCGATTTTCAAATTTCTTTTGTTTTCGAGTAATGACGTCATCGATTTTTTTTTAAATGGCAACATCATATTTTTTCCTTGATTCTGAAAGATCGTTTAATTTTCTATCAGACAGTACTAAAATTTTGCCGTCTTACATAGGAAAGTTTTCGAGTAAATGACGATTGAATGTTAGAAAACGTAAATTTTATCCATAAAAAAGTAACAATTCTGAGGTATGTAAAATAAAATACAATTGATTAAATTTTATACTTAAATTAAATGTTCGAATTGCCGTACACTTTTGACTTCAAGTATCTCCATAAAAAATAGTCAAGAGGTGTAAGATCTGGCGATCTTGCAGGCCATTCTATCGGTCCGCGTCTGCCGATCCACCTCCCAGGAAAACAGTTGTCCAAAAAATCTCGTACAGGGCGCACATAATGCGGAGGTGCACCGTCTTGCTGAAACCATATGGTATCATCAGGAATGTCAGGGTCATTATCGTTAGGAAAAATTACTGCAAGGGCTGGAACAAGGTCATTTTCTAGAAACTCTAAATATCTTTGTCTTGTAAGGGTTCCTTCAAAGAAGAAAGGCCCTACTATTCTGTCGTCAACTATTCCAGCCCACACATTTAATTTCTGAGGGTGTTGGGTATGTGCCTCTGCCATCCAATGAGGATTTTCCCGACTCCAATATCTGCAACTTTGACGGTTTACTGTACCATTCAGACAAAATGTGGCCTCATCTGAAAAAAGTATTTGCCGGTGTAAATTTCTATTTCCTTTACATAAATCCATTAGAATTTCGCAAAAGTGTAAGCGGCGATCGGGATCATCTTCATTGAGTTCCTGCACAAGTTGAATTTTGTAGGGATAATATTTTTCCTTCCTCAATATACGTAGCACTGTGCTCTGACTAGTGTCATTGTTTAATGCAACCAATCGTGAAGAATTATGAGGATTATCTACCATACTTATCAAAATGTTCTGTTTCTGATTTTCATTAATGCTTGGACGTCCAGATTTTGGAATATTTACAACATTGCCAGTTTCTCTAAATTTAGACTCTACCTTACTGACTGTTGATTGGCTGATAGGGCGATCTGGATATTTTTCATTAAATAAATCCCTGCTGAATTCATATTCCCGCATCCGATAAGAATTAAAATTTCAATTCTTTGAGTAACAGTTAAATGTGCCATAATACTTTAAATTGAATAATAATTTCTATGTCGCTTACAATACTTATTAGAAAGTCGGTGTGACAATGAAACTTTGCAAAGATTTTCACCTACGTGATCCATAAAAGAACTATGGAATTCGAAAAACTAAACTTGATAACGTTTTTGCTTTATTTTCATTGATTTACGTTTTCTAACATTCAATCGTCATTTATTCGAAAACTTTCCTATGTAAGAGGGCAAAATTTTAGTACTGTCTGATAGAGAATTAAACGATCTTTCAAAATCAAGGAAAAAAATATGGTGTTGCCAAAAAAATCGATGACGTCATTTGAAAATCGCATTTTACGCTAAAATATGTATTTTTTAAATTAAAAATCGACCTGTTCGAGGATTTTTCCCAAAAAATAATTGTTTCGTTTTTATTGAATTTATTCCATACTTTTGGCGCATACTGTATACAGCTAGTGAAAATCTCAGATCTTGGATATTATCGAATATCAAGTTGCACAGTTCTTCGCGACGACGGGCTCCAAATACACCGAAAATTACGGCAACCTTCTGCATGAGATATGTTTCATTTTCAGCTTCTGCAAAACTTTTGTTGATTTGTTCCCTGATCAATACTTTTGACTCTTTCGGTCGGTATACTTCACCCTTTCGCTTCAAAAACGCAACAAACATGTAAAATTTGCTTATATCCTTATTCTTTATATTCATCATCGCTTTCAACATAGAGCAATTTGACCAAAGCGTGACGATTTCCATATTTTGGACTTCTTCAAAGTATGTCTAAAGCACTTTTTCACTGAACTGCCACTAACATTTTTCAAATCACACCAACTCAAGAAACGACTGTATGAAAATTCGTACTGTTGCTTTGACTTACTACGCAATAATTCAAAAGAAGTTTTATTAGCAGCTTCTTTGATTTCCGCCGGGAGAAATTCTTACATTACCCGAGACTTGAAACTTTTTTACGTGTAGTTCAGCATGGTAGAGAGACTGGTAATTTGCGGCCGAGGTCTGGGCAACATGAGGGAGCCATTAGACCTAAGCGAAGCACGACTTACTCTACCCATTTCATGTGCAGCAGGTGCAAGCCTTACTTCCAAGGAAAGCTTCGAGTGGATGTTACATCAGCAGCACTTAAACTTTACCATGAACATTTTAGTTACGGATGAGGTAATTTTCACACGTAATGGTATTAACCATTTTTTGCAACACGCATTATAGGGCATTGGAAAATTCGGACTCATTTTCAACACACACACACTTTCAACAACGATTTTCAGTAAATGTGTGGTCTGGAATTATGAATGGACTTATTGCCACTTTCATTAGGAACATTTATTGACTAATGCTCTTTATTTACAATTTCCGCATAATAATTTACCGGTACTCCTCGAAGAAGTTAATATTAACGTTAGACAACATATGTGGTTTCTAGTGCGATAGCATTTGGATCATGTGTTTCCCGAACGATGAATAGGCCAGGATAGTCCAATTGGGTGGCCGCCTCGATCGCCCGGCCTAAATCCTCTTGAGTTTGGGATCACATAAAAGCTATGGTGTATATTAACACCGAACAAGAGTTACAAACTCGCATATATACTGCCGCTGAGGCATTTCGACTACAGCCTGGTTTGAGCCGTGCCTGTGGGGACTCATTGATTCGGCGATCTCAATAGTATATCGAAAATCAGGAAAATAACTTCGAACAGTTACTATAAATTAAATGCATTTCAATGAAATTCACATAATAATAGATAATAATAAAGATGACAGTATAAAAACGAAACTTGTTTAGTTGGTAGACCATATAGGTTCAATGGAATTGTGGAATTATATTTATTACTACTATTAACTACACACTTGAAACAAAAGTTTGCTATAACAAGTTGAATAAAATAAAGGCTGAGATTATATTTGTAGATAATAACATGAGGAAGTATGTAAAGGTGTTTGATTTTATTATATTATTAAACATTACATTCTTTCTAAATTTAAGAAAAGATGTACTTTGGTGTCACAAAATACTCAGTGGTATTGTATGACTGATGAAGTTCAAACGGCTCTTGAATAAACTGTTTAAATCAATAATTTCCAAAAATTTATAGCTAAGTAGTTTAGTATCAAATAAAATGGTAATTATGTGACACGACACACACATGATAGGTTTATTGAAATAAGAAGCAAATCAACATCTTTTTGTATCGGATGATGATGGCCATTGTTACTTACCTATTTCTACCACAACTTCATGACACAAATTCTCATTTTCCAGTTTACACCATACTTTTTTTAAGCAAACTGTAATTTGAAAATGTATTTGTAATTGCGATCCATAGTTCATGATGGGGTTAGAACAATGACAACACTTATGATTATCGTCCACAGATAGCGGTGATGTGTATCATATATTTAAGTACTACAGAGTAATAAGTAGGCAATAAAAAGACTTAAAAAAAAATATAAATTAAATACATCTTATCCTAAGCGAGACACATGTTTACAAATTGCATTTAAAGTATCATTAAAAATATCGCAGTACTTTCCAATTTTATTAAACACATCGCACGTCAAATATATTGGAGATTTAGCCAACATATTGGTCCTAGAAACACCAGAGTAAAACAAAGTTTGCTGTCTTGAGTTACCACGTGATACACGAAATGAGATTTTACTCAACAAAACCGAACAGTCGATTTTATTATTTAGAATATTAAACAAATAACGAATTAAAGAGACATTACGACGTATCTCCAGTGAATCCATATCAAAACGATTCAGAGGATCATTTTGATCGAAACCTTGCGGGGGATAAACACCATCTTGCAAAAAGCTAAAACTTTAAAAAACGTCTTTGAACGGACTCCGACCTTTGACCCTGTATATTATAAATAATATACCATATTATAGATCCGTATTCCATTTGTGATCTAACTAGAGAGCAAAACAAAATTTTAAATGTGCGTATATTTGTAAAATTTTTACAGTATATACGATATATAAAACCATAAGTTCGAAATGCACAGGACACAACATTATTAATATGCTCGATAAAAGTAAGTTTTCTGTCAAATGTAATACCTAAATCCTTGAATAAAGAAACCCGACTTATGACATATCCATCAATGTTATAATTATAAATAATAAAGTTTGTTCTACGAGCGAAGGACATTGTTTTACATTTAGAAGTATTAAGGGACAAACAATTTAACTCACACCATGACAGCATACGATCCATACAAAGCTGCAGATGATCACAATTTGAAGTAGAATTTATTGAAGAGAATAATTTAAAATCATCGGCAAAAAGCAATTTTTCACAAGAAACAATATCTGGGAGATCATTAATAAAGAGTAAAAACAAAAGTGGTCTCAAATTAGACCCTTGCGGTACACCTGATGATGGAGAAAAAGAACGAGAAGTAAAGTTTTGATATCTGACTATAAATTCCCTACTTGTTAAATATGATTCTAATAGAGTTATTAACTAGTCTGATTAAAATCTTGCTTTTTGGCTAGTAATATATGGTGGTTTATATGATCGAAGGCTTTTTGGAAGTCCGTAAATATTACATCAACTTGCCCTCCACCATCCAAAGTTTCAGAAATAAATTGAGAAAAAACTGCAAGATTCGATATAGTAGATCTTCTCTGCACAAATCAATGTTAGTGTGGGGATATCAATTGCTTAGTCAGATAGTAAATTTCGTTATGCAAGGTGGATTCAAAGACTTTAGAAAAATCGCACAGCAAAGATATAGCTCTATAATTCTCAATATCATTATGGTTTCCCTTCTTTCGAGATGAATCTCTCTCTCTCTCGTTATTTTTTGTATAAAATACCATTACAGTGTAATTGCCCATTTCCTATAAAAGGAAGCAGTTTCAGACAATGATAATGCGTTGAGTGTTATTATTTATTACATTCACTCTGATTACTGGGACAGGGTTAACTGTTGTGCTTAGTCCGAATATGTTGTTAAAGAGTTAAAGACTGTTCTTGAGATTTTTTTTCTAATTTAAGTACATCTCAAATGCTTATGGACTATTAAGACACCAATAAAACGTAATTTATTGTCGAAATTGTTTATAATCAATGTCAGGATGATTTACAGCTATTTTCTTGTGTTTTACGGGCCTTTCTCGAATAAAAATCGCCAAGTCCTTAATTTATTACACGCAATAAAATAACGCACAACGCTTGCAAGAGGAAAACGATCGAGTTATGCCTGTATTTATCGCGTCTGGGAGGCCGTCATTTACAACGGAAAGATGTTCATTAAAGCGCATCATGTAGAGAAAAATATCACGGTTTCTGAACATCAAGAAGCGCAGGGTCCTCTTTCTGCCGTCGAGGAACTTTTAGTTTAACTATAGAAGTGTTTTTTTGTAGACTGTTGATAAAAAGTGCCGCTTGAATAGTGAGGTACTTTCGAGAAGCGGAGTGCGTCATGTATTGAGCAATATCGCAGCGTACAATAAGGCCCGGCGCAAAATGAGACGCAGCTTGGTGACGTGACGCAGCGTGAGTCACGGCGAGTTTTATGCGGGAGGAAACTGCTAGCGCGGGTACCGGGCACATACGATTGCAGTTTTCAGGCAAGCCATATTACTGAAAAACGGCAACTGCTACTGCACTCATTAATTATCAATTTAGTTCTGAATTTGATTCAGAAGACGAGTTTTGAGTGCGAAATGGCATCGTGTATCATCTAGATGGGTAGTAATAAAAAGTCAGTGGAAAGCTTGTACTTGAAAAAAAACCCAAAATCTCATGAAGAATTTGCCTTAACTAAAGAATTTAGTGACGATTTTGTTCTCATGTAGTCTACATCGCTTGTATCGTACAAAACTTGTCGAATTCGCACAGTCTCGATTAATTTTTTTTCCATGTTTTCAAACACGCGCGGTGATTTCTAAAACTTCAGCAACTACACTGCGTTCCGCAGGATCACGTTGAGCTAAAACTGCGTCACGTCACGTTGCGAAGAAATATGCGGAATAACTACGAGGGTTGTCCGTAAATTAAGGTCTCCAACAAGCTACCCTAGCTTAAATCTGACAACAGCACCGTGTTCTTTGCTTCCCCCACCACTAATCTGGCTGGCCACTGCCTCGCTGTGACGGTCAATCTTGGAGTCTTAGCCAGTGTTGTTAACACGTAGGGACATTCCCTACTTGTAGGGAAAATTTGTCAATAAATCGGTTGGTAGGGAAAATATTCTTATTTTGTAGGGGAAAAAAAACTTTAACAAAATAATAAGTTTCGCAAATACTATTTTAGCATTTAAAAGAAAATAAGATTTTATGGATCATTTCTCATATTCGTTTGTAAACAATAATATGTCAACAGCGCTTTATCTTTTATACAGAATTTTAACATTTCTAACTTGGGCTTGGTCTATGGCTTGGGCAGGCAGCGTAGGGAAATTTATAGTAGAGTATTTCATACTTCGTCGTAGGGAGACAAATTTTAAAAGGTTAACATCACTGGTCTTAGCTTAGCAGCCGTTAGCGATGGAAGGAAAAATCGACGCTCCTGCCAAGTGTGAATTGCGTTTAGTGATTAGATTTTTGTGGGTTGAAATTCATCGTCAGTTGACCGATGTGTATGGAGAAAAGTGCATGGACACAAAAAATGTGGTGGAGAGAGTTCGCAGCCGGTCGTACAAACGTGCATGACGAGGCCGGCCGCGGGCGTCCATCAGTTTCGGACGAGTCGGTGACGAAAGTTGAGGAGCATTTGCTTGTGGAAATCATAGACCATCCTCCTTGCAGCCCTAATTTGGCCCCTAGTGACTACTATTTGTTTCCCAACCTGAAACAACACTTAGGAGGAATGAAATTCTCCAGCGACGAAGAGCTGAAGGCAGCCGTCGATACCTTCCTGCGCGAGTTGGCGGGAGAGTGGTACGATGCGGGTACGAAAAAGCTCCCAAAACGACTCCAAATATGCATTGATCGTTACGGGGACTACGTTGAAAATAGTAAGTCCAAGCTTTCAGAGTATGTACTTAGTTTTGCAATAAAAAAATGTTTACTATTTGAAAAAACATTGGGGACTTTAAAATACGGACAACCCTCGTATTATTACTTAGATTCACAAAAACTCGCCGTGATTCACGCTGCGTCACCTCACCAAGCTGCTCATTTTGCGCCGGGCCTAAGAGTGTGAAGCGTCTCTAAAAGTACTTTTATACAAAGCCTTTTATTTCAATTTGTCATGAATTGATAATAGCTGCAATGAAAATCAACTTAGTAAAATACTGTAACCTCTCTTGTCACATAGAAAAACAAACTTTATTGTCACTAATTGATTACGCAACGAATGTGCTTCAAATTCGCAACTGTCAAATCCTTACTTTGATACACATCTTCCCTTAGAAATGAAAGTTATGAGTGAACATAGAATTTATATCATCTCAGCGGGCATTCGCGATAACGCGCTATTTTCTATTATTATAGAATCCACTTCTACTCTTCTCTTCGTAAGTTGACAATAGAAACTTTGTTGCATAGATGGTGCATGTAAAAGCAAATGCCAGAAGTGTCAGATTTGAAAGTATACGTTTTACATGAGTTACTTTTATCCAAAACTCATCAACGCGATCAGAAAATTCAGATACCATATTCGGTAACTGCATGTGGAAGGTCCAAAATATAAAGATCCACTACCACATATACAGGGTGTCCGGAAAAGATATGTAAACGAAAGACCACAGACTCCTAATAATAACGTTGAATATTTGCAGGTGACATGAGATAACATTCCTGTTCTAAGCTCTATTTTATTCAGTCCTTAAATGTCAAAAATTATTTGCATTTATAGAAAACAATGTTTCAAGAATACGGCACTCTTAAGCAATATATTGAACTTTTGAATTTGTTTCGAAACATCTATTTCACCGATACATTAGCAGCTACGCATATAAAAGTTCAGCATTTTTTGAAAGTAAATTTTGGACAACTCTTTAGGTCATCTTAATAATTGGTGTTCGTGTAGCTTTGAAAGTATATGAGCTACTAAAGATAACGATCGCTGATATAGAACACAACAACAAAAATGTGTTAACCAAGTGGTCAATAAAATAAAGAATGTGCCAAAAGAAATAGTTACTGATCTCAATTTTATACAGAGTTGTAGTACGGCAGAGAAGACATGTGTAGATAGTTCTATACAAAACTTCAATCGCAAATAAATTATTACCATCTTCAGCAGAACCTACGGAACTTGCCAATTGTAACGTGCACAGTAAAATTAAACAATTACAGCAGCAGCTTCAGAACTAAACTGTCAGAACTAAAAGCTACGATTACTGACAGTGCCGGATCTGGCATAAATTAACTCACTGCAATATCGGCACTTTCAATTGACATGTAGTGCAAAATAAATTATAATCGTCCTATTTATAATGGTTACTGTTTTGTATTGTTATATTACTTAAAATGTATTTTGTTTAATGAATAAAATCATAAATAAGTTTTGTATTTTCACATTTCTTTTAAGTTCTACAATGAAAAGGACTGGCGTGCTTCGCAGCTAGATGACGAAAAAGACTGACTTAGTCAACTGAAAATGTCGAGTTTTGATGCAATTGTGGAAAAAATTACAAAATACTACTTCACATCATTTGCTACAAAACGGAGGTCATTTTACTAATACTTGCGACAATTTTTTCCCGTGTAATAAAAAATCTAATGATTCAAACCCAACAGTCCCATAAGTCAAACGAAATTTTTACCGACAAAAGGCCATCAATCCCAGACCATTCCTGCCAACCCTTGTTCAAATATAAGTACTCGTAAGATACCTCAAACAACTTGTTGAAACCTACGCACTTGTATGTCTATACTGCTTAACCTGAATGCATAAGTTATTAATAATTCTTTTGAAACATATACAAGGGAATTAATTTGAATAAAACATCAGCTGGCCGGATTTTGTTTGTCTACATCTTTTTCAGATGGCATTATTTTGATAGTACGGAGATTAACATAAAACTAATTATTATTTAAGGGATATCACTGTAACTGTAAATGGTACAAAATTTCGCACAGCGTATAACGCTTCATTTGCATCAAGGTTGTTTGCTCGGTATACTTATCCCAACTAACATTTAAGCCTAATAGACTACTACACAAGAAAAATAATTCTAAATTGATCAAGATTTACTACTTTCCTCCATAAAAATAGTCTTCAATGTTACAAAATCTTATAACACCAAAATTTTAGTCAAAAATTTGTTAATTAAGAGTAATATAATGACTTCTAAGTAAAATGAAATATATGTCACTTTATACAGTTCGAAATTACATATTGTTTACCTATTCTATGTTTTCAAATGCTAATATTCCAATAACGTGTTAGACGAAGTTATAATTTACTTAATTTCGCCTTGAAATCTGTCTTCAATATCCAAGGTTTTTTTAAATTATTACAATAGGTAAATATTTACATATTTATTACGAAATTGTAAAACTTATTTTGTCTTCAACTAGTAGTTAAAAATAAGGTAATAACTAGTTATTTTGCCCTATTAAATCCTTCAATTGGTTCAGTTCCATTTTTATTACAATATCAACCTATTTTCAACTTTGTTGATAATTTCTAAAGAATATTTAACCATTTCAATTAACCTAATGGAAATATGGTTCTATATTATGGTAAAAATTTACTTGTTAATAATATTTCGACGTAAGGATTTTTAGGAAACAAGCTTCTTGTTATATGTATATGTATTCCGACAGATCTTCATGTAATAGCGCGTAGAAATTGTTTTGTGTTAGGGCGATCTGCAGTGAAAACCAAGCCCTACACAATATTACAGAGTTGTAAAAAACGAATTTAAGCCAACACTGCATATTATGTAAATCAATCTAATGATAATATATCGATAAACACTTCATATATAAGTACTCTTATGACTGTTATTATGTCAGATGAATTCAGTAGGGCACGTGAATTGAAATTCGAATTGAATTCCGTTCGAAAATATTAATTTTGTTTTTGTTATTACGCATACATAATATTATTGGCTTTAATTTGAATTTTCAATCACAAATAAATCCAAGAGTAGAATTTTATATGTAGGTACCTAGTAATAATTTAATTGGTAATAAATTACCATAAAATATCTTCATTTGGAGGAAATCTCAACCACAAAGTTAATATTTTTCTGTGACGTCAACATTGGCATAAGTAATCTGCCCTATAGGTTAAGACTTACAGACAAATTGACTTCAAAGTTGATTTTATTTGAGCGGCCATGTTGTAATAAACACTAAATGTTTTGTTCATTATTTCTAATTGATTACTCATTAAAATTATGTTAATACATATAATATTACTTAATACATTTATGACGAAAGATTATTAAACACATTTTATCACGAAGTACATTCAGTTTTTATTTTAGGTTATTTTTCAGTAAAGAAATATTATTAAAAAGCAATAGTAAAAATGTATATTTATAAGGCGCGTTATTTTTATGAAAGTTTGGTTATGACATTATACGAAAAAATTTCCTGGGTTGTACAATTTGATGAATGGAAACCAAAAATACAGACTTTATTATATTAAAATCTAAATATCTATAAATATACCTACTAACTCCTACTGTACTTGTAGTTTAGTAGCCTGACTTATAGTCTTTCTTTTTCTTCCTATCCCTGTTCGCTATTACAATGTATAAAATCAAACATATAATGTTGTCTCTCTCTGGCAAATGTATGTCATATAAAGGGCATAATTAGGGTATATCTTGGTAATAATGTCTTTTATATTTTGAAATTTTAACATAAAATTGGTCCGTATTTCTTTTAAGTCCAATTATCTTATTGGAACAAAATTCTTGCAGACCAATTGTTAACTTCCATATTACTTTAGTTTTTTTCCCCACATAAGGAAAAAGGCCAACGAATATAAGTAAACTTTCCTTATACGGAATTGGTCATGAAAAGTTTTTGACCAATTCAGAGGTCAAGTTAACGTATTTTAACTTTAATTGTTTGTTGGGATATGACTTATTGTAAGATAAGCTTAATAGGAAATTTGAGGTGAAACATTTCTGCCTAATTTTTGATCAGATTCTTTTATAAAGGAAATGCTCACACTAGAAAGCATAAAATTCATCTACATTTTTATTTTATTATCGCATCTGATATTTGCAGTGTTTAGTACCTACCTATTGTTGAAGAAGAAAATGTCGTTTGGTTCTCTTTAGAAAACATAAAGTGTGATAGTTTTATAAGATCTAATACCTATTATCATTAACCACATTTAGAAATATTTCACGTGAAAAAAGACAAAGAATTTTTAAACACTTTTTGATGTTCATTAAAAGTTTTATTTTATCTCAAATCTATAACCACACCAATTTTTATGATTGCTGATTAAAGCCCGCATATCGTTCGCAGATCTCAGGTCCGGACTTAGCGATGAGCTGAATATAGTTTATTTATACAATACAATGTTAATCTTATTCATGCCAGCTAATCAGCATTAGTGGAACACATTCCCTCAGGACGTGACGTAAATCCTCATGAGAAAATGCAAATCTGTTAAACATGCTAAATATAAAGCTTCAAGAAATCTAAATATGCACATAGATAATAATATACTCAAGATTTTTTTAAGTGAAAGGTGTGTTATTTCTATTTACACTTACAGCAGGTTACTACTCGTAAAACAAAACAGTTGCAATGGTACCATACGTTGGAATACGTAGTTGGAGGCAGTGTTACTTTACGCTCATTTTGATGGCATAAAATGTATTCTACAGCGACTACACTCACGTGATTCTACCCCTGTTTTATATGCTCAACGGATATTTAACGATCCTAGAAATTGTGAAGATTTAACATACATTTTTATTATTCACCTTTAGTTATGAAGCATCGTGAAGCAACTGTTACAGAATAAGGATATTCAATAAATAACGCAGTAAATAATGTTTTTTATTTGTGACAGTTTATTTCCCAGTTATAAGGACCTAGTGCTGAACGTGTGAAGAAAAAAATTGATGCCGTTTCGTAGAAAATCCGGGATTTTTTTAATTTATGCAGTATAGTAGAACAATTTGGACTTGGAATTTTGTTTCATGAAAACTAAAAATATTAAAAAAATATACTTTACTGACAATTTTGTAAGCTACAACATAGCTAAATTTTAATGACAACTCAGGATCCAGTCCACGATAAGCAATATTTTTCATTAAGATCCAAATTGATTGATCTTAATCTACTTCTCCCATAATTACAATTTAGTCCAAATGCTCCACTCCTTTTGACTTCTGATATCAGCTATTTGAAAACCCGTATTGGGTAATAAAATGCCTTTCGCCTCATGTGACAAGGACAATTTTATCCTGGACCATTATCAATACCACAAACTGCCAATGTTATAAGTGTTTGTACTTTTCAGAAAGGATGCAAGAGGAAATAATTTCCAACATGTATTATGTGAAAACATCTTCACTCCGAAATGGTACCTATATTGTATACCTAGTAGTAAAAGCAATACAAATCGTAAACAATATTAATTAATTAATATGAATTATGATATTTTAATTAATGCATACCTGACATTTTTCATTACAATCTGACACTATTTATTTATTGTTGTGATAAAAGTCAAATTTGTTTTAATAATGCTAAAATATTAAAAATGTTTGAAATGGATAGTGATAATGATGTTCAGGTGTTCGGGACACCACGGGAGTGGCAGCTGCAAAAATGTGACTTTAAATTTATTATCAAACAAATTTAGGGAAAAATACGAATACATTCAATACAAAACAGTAATTATTATAAACAGAAATTACAATTTATTTTGCAGTACATGTAAATTAAAAGAGCCGATATTGCAGTGAGTTAAAAATTTTTCTTTGACATTCAGTGTAGGTTTTAACATAAAATATTTAATACTAGTAGTAATACTGCTTCGTTATAGGAAATCTCATTGTCTCGATGATTTTTTGGGAATTAATTGTGAAATAGCACTTCGTGCCGCTTCCAATACTTCCTATGGTAAATGCTTGTCTTCACGTTCCGAGCTCATTTTTAATTAAACACTTAAAATATGAATTACAATATATAATTCTGACACTACTTTCTCAATCAACTAATTTGCCATCGTTATGATAGTCACTGTGCCTAAACCATCTTGATTCAAACACTGTTCGAATGATTTCAAATATAAATTAAATTCTTATACATAACACAATTATATTATTTTACTGCACTTTTCTAAAAAATGTATCTTGGCAACATCGACAAAATATTTAATAAATAACGCATTTTTGATGTGTGTGGAAAAGTAATTTTCTCAGCCTAGGCCGGAAAAATAATTTTCCCGTATTTTCTGCTGATGGTTAATTAGCAACGAACTAAAATACTAGAATACAGTATTTTGAGGTCTGAAAATGGGAATAAGTACACATTCTTAAACGATTTCAGAAACAAATGGTTCTTTCGTTGGTCACCTACATTATTATATGCTGTTAACCACCATATTGAAGGCGTTTGCAACAAGGTTTTTGCAATCTACAAGTAAATATAATTGGTATTCTTCCGAAGCCATTTACTTTTTTCTAGCATACCTGTATCCTCTGATAATGATGTTAACATCTTCATTAAGAGCGGTGTGGTGAAACGACCATGTTATGTGCGTTAATTTCATAGTCATTAGGATAATTATCGATTTATTAGAAATGTTCTTGAATGGGAAAATTTAAGTATCCAGCTGTAGCCTCGTACTTGCAACCTGTTCTTTCGTAACGGATAGCTTTCATGACTTGATTTGTAAACCTAAAAATTAAAAACAGAAAACAGAGGTTAAGATCTATTTTACAAACCGATGCAACCGCAAACTGCCAAAGAATATTTTGCTTCGACTATTCCCAGAAAATGCATACAGTGTTGTAGATGTCCGCCAGATTAGAAAGGTATTTCGAGTTCTCACTATTTCAAAAGTGAAGTTAGATATTTATAGTGTTTTCATTAAACCAGGTTAGTAAATTTAGCTAGATTAATTTCTTTAGATAATTATTGAATAGAGCTTTGTCTGTGGAATTGTTCATTAGCATACCTAGATGTTTGGTATCAGAGACCATACATATGACTTCATTGATAGGAATTGTAAAAGATTTGATTTATATTAGCTTAAAATACCTTTCTCATACATTAAAAAATATCAAATAACTGTGAAATAAAATTTTCAAAACAGTTAAAAAATATTGTAGAGAATACTTTATTTTTGCGTCAATTGTAAATTAATAAATAACAAAGATATGATCTGAAAATATGTACGGAAGATCTAGAAACAATTTGTATACGTATTTTTTACTTATAAAATGGTTTAGAAGCATTTTCTACTACCATATTATTAATTGAATCATTGAACCCATGACCAAATTTTTATAGCATTTTTATCAACACAATGGCTATTTGTGCAATAAGCTAGGGAAAGTGACTTTTTCTGCATTAGGTGTAGGTTCTATACACAAAAAATACGCGGAAAAAACACTTTTCTTACGAGTTGGAGACATGATTTTTTTAATAGTGTTTTGAAAATAGCTCTAATAATAATTTTTTATTAAAAATTGTGAATTTTGAAAATGTGAGTTGAGAATCCTGAGGGAATGTTGATATAGACACGCGTTTGTTTATTAGGTTTACGTTAATATTGTTGTTCTTTGAAAATTGTCAGAATCTTCTGCTTACAAATATGATATACAGGGTGTCATGACCTTCATTATTCAACTGAAACAGTGCCAAAAAAATGCTGTAATGAGGCTCTTATAAAGCAGTTGTACATAAAATTATTATTAGTTCGGGACCTTGAAAAGTCGTCTTAGCGAACTTGTGAAAATGTACATACCACACTTTCGACAACATTAATGCCGATTTTTTCGTTTTCCTTGCAGGTAGGTGCGAGCCGGCCGCCGGAATGCTGATAGCCTGTGCGGGCTGCGACAAGCCCATCCTGGACAAGTTCCTGCTCAACGTCCTGGAAAGGACATGGCACGCCGATTGCGTACGATGCTTCGACTGTCACGCGCCCCTCACCGACAAGTGCTTCTCCAGGGAGGGCAAGCTCTTCTGCAGGAGCGACTTCTTCAGGTTAGTATCTGAACGTGGGTGCGCTGTTGCCGGTCCGATAGTTTATTTTTTACAGAATTTCGCCATCTGTAGGCCACTAGTGCAAGTTCACCCGATAAATTTCTAAACTTCTTGTGTTGTTGAGGAATTAAATTCTGTTAATATTAATAATAGCAACAGTTTTAACAATAGTCGACCATGTTGTATAAAATAATTAATACCTACTATTTTAAACTGTAACATCTCGAGATGTTTACAGTTTTCTGTAAAAATTCTTTCTAGAGTACAATATTCTAAACCTTGGCCACTGTTCTTTGATGTTTGAGGACTATGCAATCAGCAATGCAGAATTCTGTATGATTACTAGGTCATCGTCCAGTCATATCCAAATTGACTGGATACAGGTATTTACCTATAACATAGTTTGCTATGCTACGTGTTGTTTATTCTTCTGCAATCGAGGGCAAATATTTCGATTTTCTTAGAATAAATGGGTATTTTATTTAACTATGCTGTATTCTGACTGTATATTCCGTTAATGGATAATTCTGACGGACCTGTAATAAATAAAAATATAGTTTTGGCAGTACGCAATGAAGGAACGATGACGAATGCAAAATTCTGCAGATAACTGAATTAACTGCTACGTATCAGGTATTATTATTAATAAAAATATTTATTTATGTCGCTTCTACATTTGACAACGCTGTAAAAAACCGACCGTATGATAGTTGACATATCTAACTATCCCGGAGGATGATTACCATAAGCGTCGATTTTCCAGGGGAAAAGAGAGTCTCTTAAGCCTCCTTAAGCACATGGTTAAAATATTTGTACTTATATCCAACCGCCAAAAATCGACAGGCGAATTGTGCGAGGAGAAAAATAAGGCAATCAGATATAAAAATATACAAAAATGATAAAAATAATTGCATTATATTAATAACATCCATTATTTTAGTAGAGCAGTGATATAACAGTTATTTTCAAATTTAAAGTTTCTATCTCGAATTATCAATTACCCAAGGTCGAAAATAATAGGGAGAGATATAATTCACAGCACATAGATGAGTACGGAAGGTGAGGGTTGCATGGTTACCTAAGCGTGCCACTTAAGAAGGGTTCAAAGCACACAAAATTATCAGAAATAAGTTGACGTCGAGTGAACCAAGCACTAACAGTTTACTTTAATCTCTCCACTCCACAAATAGAAGTTCTTTTAGACGGCAATGGCCCAACACCACCCACTTACACCTATTTGATGCGCACTCCGCGGATATCACACTTACGCCTTGTCCTCATGGACGCGAAATTCACGAATTTTTGCACGAATTTTGCAACTTCTGTTTAAGTTATTAATGGCGGAAAAATCTGAACTTTCGACAAATTTTCAGAAACAGTACAAATAAGTTTCTGATAATCTATCTGATAGTTTCATGAAATGATAGAATATGTTATAGTTGACAAAATTCGAAAAATTTCACATCCATAAGGAGAAAAAATTTTAGCATATACCTACTACACTATATACATACACACTATTCACTATTGGTTACTAGCACTATCACTATAACGGTCACCCATTAACACTTATTATATCATATCGTATACCGCCTTCCGTATGACCTTCATGTATTCATGTTTCGTCAAAATTTAATACACTTCGATCCAGATTCCGACCTTTTAATATTTATTTTAAATAGTTTCTTCGCCAAATCACTATTTCGTCCTTTTCTGTCAGTATACTCTTTTTAATATCATTTATACAGAAATTCATATGTCACACATAATTCGCAAAAACTCCCTTGTATATATTCAAGGCAAAGTTTCATGTTATAAGATATAGCAGCCCCTTTTTTTTTGTCGAGAACTCATTTTTAAACTACCATTTTTCCTTTCCGCGAGATTCCACTATTTTCCGTTTCGCAATTGAACTTCTCTATCACTCTTTTTTTGCACTAAACATATGTGCTACTCACGTACACTATCTTGACCTCGGGCCCTAAACCCTTCATACATGTCATCATCCGATATTCCTCACCCGTTAAATTAGAACGTTTATGCGCTTGAATTATTCTTCATTCTTAAGAACACAGAATCACTAATAAAGAGATATGCGGCACACGATTTTATAGGAAAAATATACGGGCTGCATGTATATTTTTTTGTGTCGACTGCTATACATTGTGGACGGAGTCACTCTGTAGATTTTTGGCGCTTGGGCATAGTCATAGCTAACTCTGTGTAAGTATTTTAATGTTATAATAGTGATGTAGACAAATATTTGGTGTTGAATTTAGATACGGGGTATGCGTTTAAATTGTCGTCGTACAGTCGACGAGAACGTCGCCCATTATGAAAAATTTATCATTTTTTCTACCCTAGTTATTCATTCCTCGGTCGAAATACCCAATCAAGCAAATTATACCATCATGCGACTAAGTGGGAATACCCCATTATTTACTTACTCGCCAGTCCACAGGCTGAGCCGAAGTCAAACAGAGAAACTAATAGAATTAGATACAATTCAATGATACAGAATTGAAAAAAACGTCGAAAACAATTGATTTTCACGGTTTCACGGTAAATACGCCGATATCCATTTCTTCTCGAACAGAATCAGGGAAACTGTAAAGCTTTACATAAAGTAGAAATCATCATTTAATTAGTCATGATTTTCACCACCAGCAATACAGAACGACTGTATTGTCTGCAAGAGTAATGCGAAATGCATGTCTCGAGGCGGTTATTTCTAATACCCATAATGTATAATTTTTATACGTGTGTTTATTACATTTCTGCCTCTCCGCACATTATGACAATTGAATTGTTAATCATGTACCACACTCTTCACACTTAAAAAAATTAATTCAAATGGAAGAAATAACATTAGTTAACTTAATATATCACTATTAGATAAATAATTTACATTTAAAATAAAAAAGTAACCAGCTGTTGATGTAAACATAATTCATTTCTACGTAGCTTTTTGACAATTACTTATTTTTTAATTTCAGCTTTTGCAATATTAATGACACTGCCTCAAAACAGTTTTTGAACTTCTGGAAATTCACTTCTAAGAGGGGTAGGTAGTTCAAACTTAAGAAGCTTATGTAAGGTCATAAGGAGTATTTGTGTTCCGAATTTCACTTAAATCGGATAAGCGGTTCAAAAGTTATGAGGGAAAAACGAGAAAAAAAATCTTACTTCAACGCCCTCTATCTCGGAAACGATGCGTTTTAGGAAATAAATTTATATCACAAATGAACATTATTTTAACCTGTTCTATCGATTCCTGAAGTTATCAAGATTAAACCTGAATCACCCTGTATATTTTAGTATCTCTCACATAAACCACAAAAACAGTGCCTTCCTCCTTAACATCATTAACACATAAATTATAGAATTCCATACGTCAACAAGCACCAAATAAACCAAAAATAGGCTTTTATCGACTTTTGGTTTTCAAACTGGGTTTTAGGGCCCAATTTCATGAAAAACTACAATTTTATGGTAATAACAAGTATTAACTGGGCTTCTCTGGTTTCATTTCATGTCGAGAGCTAAACAAATTATAGGTTTTAGGACAGGTTAATAGCACTATTTAGGAAACTGAACAAACTTTGAACATGCATATTCAGTATCATTTTATCTACCTTGGTTTTTCTATCTTTCTGGAAAAGAAATGGCCATCCCAAAGATATATTTACATAAACAGAGGTTTAATTAATTGTTGACTGTTTTAGTTAAATTTCTCTCGCATAAAATTACATTATATTATATCTATAAATTTTGTAAAAATATAACAATTATACAAGGTGATTCAGGAAAAAAGTACACAGAATCTAAGTGAGAAATTAGGTAACTAGGATTTTTTTCCCGATTCCTTATTTTTGGGGGATTTTTATTTTCTTATTTTCCTTGAAATTGGGCCTGAAACTTTGTTTTTTTTTCAAATATCTTCAGAACCCGCAAGCGGATTTTAATGGGATTTGATATGGCGTTGTAGATAGTCTATCTGAATATTACTAAGAAAGCAGTTTTCATATTTCAAAAAGTGAAATTCCTCGAGGCTTCAATGCCTACACTGACCTGAAAATGGGGTTGTATGTTCTAGATTCCGAAACTAGTTAAATTGTTATTTTCAGCAAAAGTATTATGAGAAAATTTAGTATTATCTTTAGAAAATTTAATATTAGTCATACTACAGTAAAAATTACACAGTAAAATGGTTTCAAAATAAGTCCACACCCGATTGTTGAAATAATAACAGAATTCATTGATTAATGTTCACTCTGGTATTTGTTAGCTAAATAAATCTTTTAAGAATAACACTAAACAATTTTTGAGTTAGCCTTTTTAAACACAAAATTGAGTTATATTATCAATCTATTTCGTTATTTTTTCACAGTATGTATACAATTTAAATCAGTAATGAGTTAGTTTATACAATTTTAGGGTTGTAACAAATAAAATATATATGAACATTAGACTTATTGTGTACCTATCAAACGTGGTTAATTTTTTACGGATTGTAAATTATTACTTTATAAATATTTATTATTAATAACATTATGACTATTACAATTAATTACAATTAAATTAATAATAACAGATAATAATAAACTTATTATAAATGTCATAAAAATTACAGTCTATAAAAAGAAAACCTGTTTTGTTGGTACACAATATATAGGTTTAATGGAATTGTGGAAGCAACCATAACAACAATAACAAGAACAATAATCATGATTATTATTATTATATTATAATATTTATTACTACGTTTGCTATGTTGTATGACTGATGCAGTTCAAACAGCTCTTTATTTTATAAACTATTTAAATCAATCATTTCCAGGTTTGATCTATTTTTAAAAGTTTTATAGCTAAGTAGTCGAGGATCAAATGAAATGGTAATCATGGAATGACACACCCAAGATAGGTTTCCTGAAATAAGAAGTAAATCAACAAATTTTTGTATCGGATGAAGACAGCCATTGTTACTTACCTATTTCTACCACATCTTCTTCACACAAATTTTCACTTTCCAGGTTACAGTACACCATACTTTTTGTATGCAATTGTAATTTGAAAATGTATTTACAATTGCGGTCCATGATCCATGATCCGGTTAATGACTTTTGACGTTAAAAAGTTAGAATTAACCTAAACCCTACCTAAATCTGCAGGCAGTTGTCAAGCAATATTTTATGAACCGCTATTGTACCATCACGGATTGTCCCTGTTTTGACTGGTCTCTAAAATATTCACAACCCCATCCTTTACCCGTGCAACGCCGCCCCGCCGTCGAAGAGAACCCTCATAGGTGTACGCGACTTGAAATATGCGAACTCCAGCTCGTTAAATCTCGATTCTTGCTCTATTTGGGCGATCATATTGATCGGGGAGGTCTGGTCGGTATTGCTCTGCCGCGAAATTCTCCTCTCTCGGATCGAGTTTAACGGATGGAGCTGAAATTCGACGGTCGTTAAAATGGCGTATTTCATTTACGGTTTCGAAGCAAGCTCTGCGAACGCTGAGGAATGTCTGCATTGGAAAGGATAACTAACTATACAGGGTGAGTCGTTAATATTGATACATAGCTTAAGAGCAGATTGTTAACGTCAAAATAAAGCGATTGAGCCAACATGCCCTATTCAATTGTCGCTAGCCTCCTAGTCGTGCCCAACAAACAATTAAAGTTAAAATTACGTTAACTTGACCTCTGAATTGGTCAGAACCTTTTCATGACCAATTCCGTATAAGGAAAGTTTACCTATATTCGTTGTCCTTTTTCCTTATGTGGGGAAAAAACTAAAGTAATTTGGAAGTCGGTCGGCAAGAATTTTATTTCAATAAGATAATTGGACCTAAAAGAAATACGGACCAATTTTATGTTAAAATTTCAAAATATGAAAGACATTATTACCAAAATATACCCTAATTATGCCCTTTATACGACATATTTTTGGATTCCATTTTACGGTATACAGGGTATTAAAAAAAGAGTGTAAAATATTTGAGGAGGTAATAGTATGAACCAAAATAAGCAGAAAAGTCTTAATAAACATGTGTCCACAAAGTAACGGTTGCGGAGATATGAACCACTGTTTGTTTCTCAAACATTTTATTTTATTATGAATAAACTGACAAATGAAGCTTTTAATAAACAAAAAACAAAGTTACAGAAGATGTTCAAAGTGCCCTCCGTCCATTTCCAAGCAGGCACGACATCTTCGTCTCAAAGATATTGGAACTCTTTCGAAAACACCATCCTTGGTTTGGATTTCTTGACACCTTTTATTAATCCGTAGCTGCAGCTCTTCCAAGATATTTACAGGAGTACACTAATGTCTTTAAATATCCCCAAGCAAAGAAATCTAGAGGGTTCAGATCAGGCGATCTTGGAGGCCATAAAACAGGTCCGGCCCTTCTTACCCATCTATGTGGAAAAGTTTAGCTCTCTAACGGTCATGGAAAAATGAGCTGGAGCACCATCATGCTGAAACCACATTTATTGCCTCTGATTCAAAGAAATGTCTTCCAAAAACTCATACAGTGTGTAAGCAGCGCCTGTTGATCGTTTTGGTAAAACAACAGGACCTAGAAACCTGTCACCTAAAATACCCATCCAAACGTTTAGTGAAAAACGTGCCTGATGTCCAGATTCTATTAGAGCATGAGGATTCGTCGGCCCAAATATACGTATTGTGAAAATTAAACACTCCATTTCTTGTGAACACGGCCTCATCAGTAAAAAAATGTTTGCAAGAAAACGAGGGTCTTCAGCATCATGACGTAGAAACCAGTAGCAAAAAAATCATCGTGCTTGATGATCATTTATTGGATTTAAGGCCTGTACTCGTTGCACATGGTATGGATAAAGCAGTTGCTCGTGAAGGATTCTCCAAACAAGAGAACCACTAATTCCTACCTCGGCTGATATTCTCCGCACACTCGTACCTGGATTCTGCTCTACCAGTGCTAGAATTTCTTCTTCTGCTCTAGGAGTGGATGCCGACTTTGGTCTTCCGGATAAATGGCACTGTTTGCCCAAGGAACCGGTATCACGCAATCTTTCGTGAATTCTTCCAAACATGCGTTTGTATAGGAATCTGGCGATTTGGATAAGTGTCAACATAAAGACGTCGCGCTTCGGTAGCGTTCCCATTAGGACGTCCATACATGAAATGCATGTCTATTAATTCTGCGTTAGAGTAACCAGCCATAGCGAAAGAAAACTTGTGCACTGAGAACAACTGTCAAATACGTACTGTTTATTTAACTAAATATCAACCAACTATTATAAGAAAATACACAACGTTTTTGCAAAATAAAAAAAGAGGCTAAAAAACATAAAACATTCCATATCTCCGCAACCGTTACTTTGCGGACCCATATTTATTGAGACTTTTCTGCTTATTTTGGTTCATACTATTACCCCCTTAAATACTTTACACTCTTTTTTTAATACCTTGTATAAGTTAAAATCGTTAAAATTGGCGAAGGAGCCATTGTTAAAATTTATAATTATGCACGAAAGGATAGTATATGTTCTTGATACTTTGTTACACCATTTTTCTTTTAGTAAATTTATTAGCCAGATAAATATGGAGTTTTCAAAAATTTTCAATATTAGATATTAAAGGCCATGTATTCTTGAAATTGTGTGTTAAGTTAAGGCAAAGTATTTTAAATATTAAATAACTGAACTACATAAGGCTTAACAGATAACGTGGACGTTATATCATGCCACCTGGGTATTTTCAAGGACACTAAAGGGATACGAACAACTGACAACTAAAAATTGTATAATGTATGTATTAGAGGAATATTTAAATACAAACAATAAATATCACAAAAAAATACATCAAGAATTTTGTTTTACTTTTAGAGATGTTGGTACCCACAGACATCAGAAATTGCCCATTTTGTGGCGAGAAATACTGCGACCTTAAACTTGTGATAATTTTCGGGTGTCGTCAATGTGTGCTATAAATTAAACAATTTATAATTCTACTTATGCATGAATATGGTAATTTAACAGCAAAAATAAACAAGCTGTGGGCAGTCCTAAGACCGCACCCATGTTGTATACTGCAATCCGACACATTTTTACAAGCACAGTGTTGATAATTTTACATGATATAATACAAAACTTAATGCAGTAAATAACAATAATTAAAATAGGTTACATTGTTCTTGGAAAAATACTTACAATATAAGTTCCCAAATGCATTATATTTTTTTTACAAATTGGATTTAGATCGGGAGAAAGAGCTGGAAGCTTGCATTAATAAAAATGCTGTTTACTCATACATTTTTAAATACTGCTAATTATTTTATCATAGTAAATCATAACCTCGAAACTATTCAAAATAGAGACAAATTTGAAAAACTGATATGTAGTACTTGCTTTGAATAACATTTGAAAATAAATTACCTGGTTTAATAAAAACATTCTGTTTGTTCTGCATACATTTTTCTTTAAATAACTAAGGTTCATTAACCAATTTTATATAATTATATAAAAATGCGTGGCTAATTATGCAACAAGCGACTCAGTTTTATCAATTTAACGTTTGTCACCTTTCAATTAGGTTCCTTTAATGTTTGATTGCATGTGAAATGAGACAGTTAGTTTCCGTATAAAACTTATATACACGTACAGTCACTTTACTTTCAATTTGCAGTTTTCAAAAAGCTTATTTAACCACGGCCTATTCTTAGCGCGACGCGCAACATTAACCTGCTGGAAGACAACTCCACTTAGAGTTCTATTTCGAGAGATTTCATTAAATGCTCGGATGAAACTTTGTTTTGGCAATAGCCGCAAGATTTCACACTTGGGAACAGCTGGATTTTCGACAGAGTTTGTGTGGTACGAGCCCAAGGCCGATAGACGTGCACGGTTTTTACCGTCGTTGGCATTTTACTTTTGGTCCACTTTTGTTTGGCCTGGGAACGGGGCGCAATTTTTTCGTTTCTTTCGTCTAATGGCGTGCCTAATGTACCCGAGTGAGGAGACCTTGCTACTACATATTTAAGAAAGTATCCTTTCCAAGGCGCCAAAAATTGCGAATAAGGTTAGGTTCTGGTCAATAGGTATGTTTCATTTTACTCGTAAATGGATTTACATTTTTAGAACACACGAAGTGATCCAACGAAAGCTAAGAGATTGTACTTTATATTTGGAAAACAAAATTGAGGTAATCGTGCTGAAACATGCTTACAATGATAAGGTTGTATCTTCAGAAATATTATTAGCAATGGGGTCAAAATTAAAGAAAACCAATTTATTGGTAAGTCTACATTTCGGCTGTAATTGAGCCTTCTTCAGAACAATCCAAGAAAAATTTTCCGTGCAAAATACTATTATATAAAATGGGGAATAAAATACAGGTAATATAACATATTATACGGGATGTCGGGGAACATGTGGGAAATCTCTTGGGTGCAGGCAGATATAACATGAAAAAAATAAGATAAAAACTTCATATACAATTTTTTCCTACAGGTCCTCCCTACGGAGATATGTTTCCCTGAAGGACGCCGCTGGAAATCGGTTTTTCTTGAATAATTTTGAAAGTACTCAATATAATTTAATAAAAATTTAATGTGATGGACACCAATATGGACCTCTTAAAATAGTGTCCTTGAAACATATTTAGCTTTAGTTTACTAGGGACAAAGAAAGAAATTGGGGTACTCTTAAAACAAAAACTAAATCAGCCAGAAAAAAAAAATCAGCAAACAATTCCATTAATTTAAATATAAAAATGCATATTTTTAATTGAGGGATGTGAAAAAGAAAAATTTGTATTCTTTTCATTCTTTTTGTAAAGTTCTTAAATTAAGTTTTATTAGCTCGTATAATCTTTACCAAATATTGAAATTAAGGTACAGTTTATTTAAAAATACATACAATTATTACTTTGTTATAGAAAAATGTTTGAATAAAAGGATTTTCACATGGAACCTACTGCTGAATATAATATAAAAAATATTATTAAAAAATAACTTCCTACTAGAAAACACTACTAAAATTAACTACAGTATGCGCCAAAAATATGGAATAAATTCAATAAAACCGAAACAATTATTTTTTGGGAAAAATCCTCGAACAGGTCGATTTTTAATTTAAAAAAATCAATATTTTAGCGTAAAATGCGATTTTCAAATGTCATTTATTTTCGAGTAATGACGTCATCGATTTTTTTTTAAATGGCAACACCATATTTTTTCCCTTGATTCTGAAAGATCGTTTAATTCTCTATCAGACAGTACTAAAATTTTGCCTTCTTACATAGGAAACTTTTCTAGTAAATGACGATTGAATGTTATCAATTTATTTTGTTATTTTTTACAAGATGTATACAATTTAAATCAGTAATGGGTTACTTTATATAATTTTAGTGTTGTAACAAACTCAAAATAGTGATAATTTTTCATTAGGTATACTGTGTTCGTTCCTACACAGTTTTTATGAAAATTCGAGCCATCATTATATGCTCGTTGAATACTATACTATTACCACAAAATTTAAAGAAATATGTTAAATAAATACAATGTAAAGCTTCAGACCTTGATGAATAAATATATTACTGCATATGGTATTTTACCATGAGTATTCACTGTTCTTTCAATAAATATAACCTTCACGTCGACAATAGGTACTCTTACAACCCATTCAATTGTCGCAATTATATTTTTCGCAATTAGCTTAGTAAAGTTAATTAGCATTTTATTTCTAATCATAGGAATTAAACTGTGCAGCATACTTTAACTATCCGAACGACAAATATCTACGGACTGGAATATGTTTACATAGTGAAGTATGAAATTCAAATTACCAACACTGAGGACAATTAACTCAAAATATTCTTCCAAATATCAATTTATTATATCAAATGATTTATTTGAACAATTATGCTGAAATTTGTTCATATCAATCATTAAATAATTTATTACAAACAGATAGAAATATGTAGAGTATGTACCTAATTCCGGTCAGGTCTATTTTTATTTAGTTTCAACTCTTTAAATTCTCACTAAGGGAAATATACCTTTCAGCTATTCCCATTTATTACAAAAAAAAACTATTGCTAAAGGAACCTTCTAGGATATGTTGTCTAAGACAATAAGTCTTACAAGATTTGGAAACACATTTCCCTGTCTTGCAAGAAAGGAGTCTTGCTCTTGTTCGATCTTGTAAGAGTAATGGTTTATCTAACAATTTTGCAGGATTCCTGCATGATTCTTGCGATACTCTGACATACGAATACAAATAAGGAACATGGAACTGTATTACAAATTTGGTACAGTGGTGGTTACTCTCGGTCGGCTACGGTCTCGCTCGGAGCTCGCACGTAACTATCGATATGGTCGATTGATAGACGTTATAAAGTATAAATTTGATTCTCTAAATGCCTGAAATATTAATCTTAATCGATAAATTATTCAAAACCCAAAGAACTCCGAAGAAGAGAAATCGTATCTGGATTAACTCATGTTTTCTAATGACTTGACTTTCTTTGTGTCTTCAGCTTTGTACCTTTGGCTGTCTTCTTTTTTTACTCTTACATCTTCTTTCAATATACAGTGGCAAAGCTATAATTACTCCCAATTGGCTAATCTTGAGTTACTCGAGGTACAGTTGATATGATCCAAAGCTTTTCCTGGCGTGAATCTGATCATGGAATTCTGTGGACTTGCTCCTTTTCTGTCTTTTTCAGATGGACTTGGTTCTCAGCTTTTGTATATGATCAATCCCTGAAAGTTTGGACCATCTATTTTGCATTTGCTGATCGATCTTTACTAAAGAGGCAGGAAAGATGGATCAGATGCCATTTACGAAAGAGAACGAATATTAGTAGTAGTAGAATAAGTGACAGGAAATATGTATTTATTCGACTTCCATTCAACATAAGAAGATGCTCTATTGGTTAGCAAAGAAAAATCGTGTTAATAAAATATGTTTTATTGTTCTTGGTACATGATATTGCAACAATAATAAGAAATATTCCAACGATGACACAGATTATATTAGCAAAACTTTTTTGTTGGTCAATTTTCATCAGTGTAAGAGTTCCTCAAAGAAAAAAATATTACGATTGAATAGGCTGGTTTTAAGAAAGAGAAATATGAAGTTTGAATAGATGTAACTCTGTTATATTACTGACATACCAATTCTTTCTTTAGGAAACTCTATAGTAATGTTGTCACATTGTCTTGGCTTTTCTTGATCTCGCAAAACAATATAAGACCAAGATAAAACTTGACAACCCAAATAGCAAGACAAGATTTGAAAAAACATATAACTACGGCAAGAAGAAGCCTTACAAATATAAGAATGGGTAATATTTAGGTGAACAATAGATGAAAAAATAAATATTGCATTCCTGTTGTAGGAAAATAGCAGAAATCTAGTTTTTACAAATAAATTAACTATATATAAATTACAGAAGCAATAAATATAAGCAACACATAATTAAATTCAAATTGACAATTCTATTGCAAAATAATACTTTTCTCAGTATAGAATAACGTAACTCAGTTCTGACCATCCGCGCAAAGATGTAAAAACAACCTTTAGCACACACTAATTTTTTACAGGCATAAAACGACGAGGAATATCTGGTACCCGTTATCACACTAACCTTATTGCCTTGGTATCAGAGAATTTCATATTATATTTCCTTTAAAATTAATTACAGAGAAATTTCAATTATTTCAATAATTAACGCGGTATCGAAACATTTACGTCAAGTGTTAACATGTTTACGGGTTTCGGTTATTAAAAATGCGAGATAAGGCGCACTCGAAGTGATAAGAAAGCAACGGGCCAATCAGAGGCCAGGTCTATATCCCTCGCGGGCGGGTTAATAGAAACGAATAAATATAACTTTATTTATGCCTACATATGAGCTTTCAATGCATAATAAAATTAATTAAAAACGCATTTTAATTATAAAATTAACAGTGTGTGGAGCGGTTTATCATTCCTTATCGTAAATTTATTTAGTCTGGACGGAAAATAATAATATAGTTTAATTAAATTTGAAAATACGCAATATAATGTCGTTATCGACAGATGGATGTTAATCGAAAGAAAATCATATGTTTGTGTTAAGGATAATTAAATGATGACGTTAATGGAAACATTACTGAAGACATAAATTAATTAATTGAATTACTTCTTCATGAAATAAGAGTATTTTGGGCAAAATAGTTTATAAACACATTCTGGTTTTTTATGCGTTTTACAAAAATGCTATATCCATCAGCTACATTTTCACGATTTTGCTGAAATAAAAATGCAATTCAAGTAAGGTAAAGTGATGTATAAAAGACATTTTAATAAACATGCGCGTCTGTGTTAACACAGGATTGTGTTCCTTTATGTTATTTTTTTTACAGTATAGTTAACAACTATTACGATTAAAAAAGTTCTTGTAGCTATATAATATACTACTGTTTTTCGGTTCTGTTAAAACCTCGAATCCCCGGATTCTAATAAAAATGACTTCTGTACAGAATGTAGATACCCACAAAATTTAATAGCTGCCCTTAATTAGATATTATCTATTCATATAGCCTTGATTGTAACACTTATAAATGAATTTATTCCTTCAGAATCTCCATTTGAATAGGAGATAAAAAGTGTTACAACACTACACCAGCAAACTCTGAATATAGAAATTAGTTATACATACACGAAAAATTTCATGGTTTGCTTCCTTTATACGTTAAAAGTTTTTAATGTATTACAGGCATATTTTGAAAAGGGCGGCTTCTTTGCTACCTTGTCCTTTATGTACCCATATATGGATAGGTATACTTCTAGATCGATATTTTTAGATCAAAACATATGGTTTTCGGCATACATGCGACCTTGTACGATTTCATGTGCGGAAAAAATCAATAAATTGCTTCAAGTAAATTGAGGAGGTACTGTTGAAAGTATAATTATCCATTACAAAAAACTCTTTTGCAAGTAAGAATGTTTGTTGTCTTAAAATGAAGTGTAATCTGATTATGTGAAAACTGTTTCAAATGGAAATTACTTTAAACAGTAGCGGCTCGTGGTAGCAGCAAGAGGTCCAAACAATACCTGAATAGGAATAAATTTACACGTCTCCCCTGAGGTAATATTCCTTAACGTGTTGACCATTTTTTATTATGGACGTCTTCGCCAATAGATCTACTCTAGCCATAAATTAAAAAAACTAATTAACATCAGAATTCCGATTTTTATTTGCAATATAAATAATAGAAAAAAATATATGTTTCAGCATCTAATAATTTAAAAAATTGTTCCTACGTGTTTAAAACGCTAAAACATATAAAAAATATATAAACCAATTTTCATCTACTTGTCTATTTAGATACATACAAAACAAAGCACTTTTAGCGAAAATGTTTAAATACTTTCACTTCTTATAAAACAAGTCTATTCGTCGGTTTTTTAAATTCGCAAATTTATTTATAATGTCTTCATAAAATTGGGAATCGGCGCTAAGACTTTGCAACAGTTCTTTTTCTATAGCCATCATCGATAAGTTGTTTAAGTGCTCTTGTGTCATATTCGTATTTCTTAAGTAAGTCTTAATGCGCTTAAAGCACGAAACGTTTCATTCTACACTTATTGCAGGAATTGTTAAAATTAAGCAAAATAATTTGTATGTTTCCGAAAATATCATTTTAAATTTCTCGTATAATATTTCTACCATTTTCTGAACTTCTAAATTATAAAATTGTTCGTCTCTGTGCAAAACATAAAGTTCGTTTTTCAACTTATCTATGTCAAATATGTTTGGATACATTTGTAGTAAACAATCAAACGATATTTCCGGAAATTTGTTTGCATATTCGGGATATTTTAAAGCGTTGGCCGATTATTCAGAATTTGTCGTTTCTCTACTTCATTACGTATTGAAAAAGGCGTTTCAAACAGAGATAAAACCATATCGTGAGAGGGATTCATTATTATAAAAAACTATCGACGAGCCTATCGATAATATATATCTAAATTAGGTTCCTATTCTATGTTAAATTTAGTCTTATCTTGTAAGGAAGTTGTTTTTTATTTCTTTAAATTAATCCTAGCTGCCTTGTCTCTAAAACTTTACCACCGCGCTTACCACCTAATCTTCAGAATATTTAAGAAGTCACATTCAACTAATCAACCACTAACACTAACCACTGGAAATTCAAAACACATAAATAAAAGTATTAACACTTGAACAATCGATTAATCGGGTCACACACATAAATAATCTACAGTTACAAGTTACCTACGGTCACTAGCCACTATCACATCGTTCATTTGCCGTTGAACTAAAAACTTGAGGCGCCAGAAATCGGGCCTCAGTCTCGAGCGGACATGGAGCGAAAAACATCGATTTTAACCGTCTCGCGTGGTGGGGAAAACCATAACGTATAGACATGTGCGACGCAATTTGAGGCTCGGAAAATTCGGCCTCACTGTGGTGGGATTGGTGGATGACCCGGACTCCCCACGCGGGTAGAAACAGAAACGGCGGGACATTGAAATGTAAACCAGAGGTATGTTATAACATACGATCGCTAAGATTGAAGCAATTATCGTATTGTCGTGACAATGCTTATGTCTAACGTAATTCAGCGGATGCAAGCAGTATTAAGCGAAAGAGTTTGCGGTAGATTTTTCTCAAGGTGTTTTAGTACCATTCGATGCAGCTTACCATCTAACAGCAAATAGCAGTAAAATTGCTGCGACGCTGAATTACGCTGAACAGAAATAATTACCGATAAAAATTCCTGTCCTGTCAAGTTTCAAAAAAACCAAAGGTATTAAAGGAAATAGAAAATTGTCTCTTAAATGCTCCAAATAATGTGTATCTATGACCAAAGTAGCCACGATATTTGGAATTGTCGATGCCTCTCGCCGTGAGAAACTAACGGATATGACGATCCATGAAGACAAAGGGGATGTGCTTATTATTACCATACCAAACACGAAAATCAATGTTTCAAGAAAATTTGTTTTTTTCACCTGTCCCCCCGCAGGTATTTGATTATTTAGTGGTGTTTGCCGTATGTATGTACATGTTATCTTTTATATTAATTTAATTTTTTCTCTGTTTTATGTAGGGTAAGAAGCTAATTACATGCTTGCTACAGCGTGTTTGCTTCATCATTATTATTATTAAATAAATAAATAAAATTATGTCATTTGTCATATTTAAACGATATAATTCTACTGTATTTATTTAGGATGTGAACAACGTGTAAATTTACTATCATTTTTTATCAGTTCTGGCTTCACTACAGATCTATTTTGAGTCCAGAAGCCCGTGTGGTTATATGTTGAACACTTATTTTCGAGACACCCTGTACATCCCTTTGGAAGTGTCTCATTCCAGTCACGTATCTAATTTGGACTTTTCTAACGGGCCGACGACGTGAAGGTGAAAGAAACCGCGACAGAAACGCCAGAAAGACCGCTTAGACGGCGGGAATACCAGAGAGGGCGATTGTGTTTAACTAAGATAATTGCTACGATATGATGATAGTCTAGGGATTGGCGAGGGTCCTTTTGAATTCATATTGCGGAATGGCTGGGGAGACTTAAACGCCCGTCGCCGATTACCATAAATAAATGAGAGTGCACTTTTATCAGGGCCCGCACACTCGCATTATCAGCGGTTTTACTTTTTGCCGTTTTGATCTCTCGATTAAAATGGGGGAGATGGGGTATAGCAGTCGGGTCTCGTTAAATGGAGATGTTTCGCTGATGGGTATCTGCATGCGAAACTCAGTTCAAAGTTATAATAAATCCAGAAAATAGAACAGAGACACGAGCATAATGTCAGGGTAGGGTAAGTTGAGGAAATATAATATTTTAGGAGACGCAATAGGTTTCTTCTTCAGTTCTGCTCAAATTAGAGGAACTAATTTTATAAAACAGATTGATAATTGACAGAATTAAGGCCAACGATCTCCCTATCTACTAGATAGAGCGCAAATCATTTTTGAATGTTCTCACATATTTTCCAGAGTTGACTAAGTAATTCCCATACTACACCGAGAAAAATTTTTTTAAATAAATTAAATAACTGTTAGATTAACAGTTTTTCATGGTTATACAGGATGATTCAATATTCGTAAGAGGTGTTTAGTGGGAAAAAGTGAACAAAATAGCCTAATAACTATATGGTCGAATATCTTCGGTTACAAGAGATATAGCAATGAAAATATTTTCATTCCTATTTTTGCGAAAGCTGTTATTATTTGATATTTTATTTTGAGTAGGTCATGCATTCTACACCAAACCCACATTAGTGATTACTAATTGTCAAATTTATTTTGACGTTTGTGCTTTAAACGCTTATTTTATAACTGTTCCATTTTTTTACATTTAGTCATCGAGAATATGCTATTATTTTTATTTATATTATTGTTAATATCGATGTCGCTCCCCGAACAGAAGAGTGCCAGATAGAAATGTATTCCAGACAATCTTCAACAATGCACGTGACACTGAAATGTTTCCCAGTGTGAGAATTACATTTAAAGTCTAAATGCAACGCGCATTGCAACCCGTCTCCAAATTCATTCACAAAAATGGTTTAAAACATTTCCATATTCGGCGCGTCCAAAGTCTTCAGGACGGTTGCATTTTTGCAATTGGATAAACGCAAACCATACACTATACACATACATTTTGTTCACTGATGAGGCTCAATTCACTTATGAAAGAGTAAATAACTATCACATCGTTGATCAGATGAAAATCCGCACGCAACGGTGGAAAGTAACTTTCAGCATCGTTTTAACATTAACGTGTAGTGTGATATGATTAATAATCAATTACTTGGCTCAGTTGTGCTAGATGGCCGTTTTACTGGAGTTAGATATGTAGAATTTTTAGAAAATAATTGGGCGGATCTACTACACGATGTCGGGTATTGGGCAAAACATTTACTTTCAACATGACGGTGCCTTTGGCCATTTTAGCCGTGTTGTAATCAATCATTTTAACAATCGCTTTCTACAATGCTGGATTGGCCGAGGGTTTCCAAAATTAACCACCAAGGTCACCAGATTTGAATCCCCTTGATTACTGACTTTGGGGATGGTTTAAATCATTAGTATATGCAACAAAAGTGAACACAAGATTGTCAATTGTGCAGCACTCGTAAGAGAAAATCACCACGTACTTCAACGATCTACCCGTGCAATGCATTACAATAACTTGTGTAAAAATATGTTCATTGCTATCTCAGTAACCGTTGATATTCGACCATAGGTATTTTAATGTTAAAATGCTAAAATAGAAAAAATGAAATGAAATGAAAAATACATACATTTTTGCAAACCAAATTAAATAAATATGTTCTTCTAAAAAATGAACTATAATAGTGTCAATATCAAATGTCAAATTGACATTTATGGCATGATGTGTATGTTTCCAAATACTAACGTTGGTGTCGCCACACTACAGCACATTACAGAATTCTATATTGAAATTCAGGCGATTCGACAGAAAAGTATTACAAAGGCGACGCGATTTAGCAGATGATGCTTCAACAATCGATGACGACAATAGCAACTCTTTTGTACATTCGAAGACATAATTTGACCCGATAAACGATAAATTAGAAAGCACTGTAGACTGAGGTGCTAATAGACGCGACGCCTTACTTTCCACATTTCTTACTGTTGTCCCCATAAGTTTACAACAAAAAACAACCCCGCAGAGACCCACTTCTGAGCGGTTCATCCACCGCAAACCTCCAAGCCGACACCAGATCCATTTTTCTGACACAATTCAATTGTTTCGTTTCAGGAGATATGGCACGAAATGCGGCGGCTGCGGTCAGGGCTTATCGCCCAGTGACTTAGTGAGGAAAGCGAAAGACAAAGTGTTCCATCTCAATTGCTTCACCTGCATGGTGTGCAGGAAGCAGCTATCGACAGGCGAGGAGCTCTATGTGCTGGACGACAACAAATTCATCTGCAAGGATGACTACCTGAGCGGGAACAAGGCGGCCGTGATCAGCTCGCACCATCAAGGTAGGCCGAATTTCAGTCCAGTTCGTTTCTTTCAGATGAGCGAAGTCACAACACGAAGATGGTGAGAAAATATATGCAAGGCATCCGGGAAAATGTGGGAAATCTCCCGGATATAGAGAGAACATGAAAAAATAGGATGTCAAATTCGTATACATTTTTTTCCTACAGGCCCTCCCTACAGAGATATCTGTCCCTGAAGGACGCCGCTGGAAATCGGTTTTTCTTGAATAACTTTTAAAGTACTTAATATTATTTAATAAAAATTTAAAGTGATACATATGAACATATGTGAACATATTTAGCTTTTTTAGGTAATCAGAGACAATGCCTAAATTTTCAGCACCTTGTATGATAAAGACTTTAAAATATTAAATCTGGGTAGCTTCAATCTAAAAAAAAAGGTTTATTATCGATTAAATGAACCGTTCGAGCTATGTTCGCATTTTGAACCTCCTTATAAAGTTTTTCAATAATTTTGTTAAGAAGCCTCTTGGTACACCACTGCGTTTTTTTAAATTTTGTATTTTTTCAGATTAAACATTTTAAAATGAAACTTTCTGGTTGTTTGAAAGACTTTCGCACTTTGTTGTCGAGAAAAAAAAATATAAATCATGGTCCTTTTCTTAAAAATAAAACATGAATTCGTTTTTTTATTCTTTTTTTCATGAACGTTTCATTTTATGGATAATAAACAAGAGTACCTTTTTTAGCCTAATTTTAAAGTCTTATCATATACTTAGGCTGTTAAAAATTTAGGCATTGATAAGTAGTAAAGCTTAGCCCGCCCCTGGTAAATTAAAAAAGCTAATGTTTCAAGGACACTATTTGGAGAGGTATGCATCACATTAATATGTATTAAACTATATTGAGTACTTTAAAAGATGTCATCTTATTTTTTCATGTTCTATCTGCACTCGAGAGATTGCCCACATTCTCCCGAACACCCTGTATATGTGTACAGAGTGTATCTAAATAACACCAAAAAAATGTAAGAGACGATTGTCTGATAAAAATGAATAGGAGTCTTTGGTATAAAATTTTCGAAAAAATCCTTGGCTAGAAAGTTACGCCCCTTCGAAAATTCCAAAAAAAAAAAATATATAGGTATATTGCAATGTATTTTTAAAAAGTTGAACTGTTTAACGTGAATGTATCTTGCCGTAAGATCATATTTTTGGTTTATCAACTAATATTTTCTATACAAAATCATAAAACTTGTGAAATATTAGATAAGAAACAGTAAAATTAAATGACATTGACATGATATTGATTTGTTCATATGGATTCCATTGCAAAGAACAGGCCACTAGATCTTTCGGCAAAATACACACACAGGTTTCCCAGAAAACCTTTAAAATTGTAACGTTCGGTACCATTACAATCTGTCAGCTGCAGTTGTTAATCAACAAGTATCAATCATGGTAGTATTGTGGCTGGTGCGTTTCGTTTTTCTCTACTGCTTGCTTGAGATTTGTAAGTGTACATAAACAAAAATGGAACAATTTATACAACCATAACCAGCTCCATGACATATTAACTTATGGCGAATCTGGATACGAAAATTTTGTACGGTAGTAATAATTATCAAATAAATGTACGCTTGGCAATTAATAGCCTGCTGTGAGATGCTAATTTCAACAATTAATTCTAAAAAAAATAACAAATTGCAACATAAACCTCTGTCTAATTAAAGAACAAGAGAGAACGGATCGATTGTAAAATATTAGAGAACGCAACATTGTTTAAACGTAATTTAACGAAAAACTGAAACAATTTAACTATCGACCTTTGTCTGAAAGCATTGACTGGAGTATTATGAGAAAGTATAAATTTAAACCTTCATCGGCGTAAACTGCACATTTAAATAGAAAATATGGAAATTAACTAATTTTTTAATTAGGTATAATTATAATTAACTATAATTAGTAGATAATTTGGAATTGTAGAAGCTTCTCTTTCATATAAAAAGTGGGTAAAGAGTAGGTGTAGATATATTCAAGAGTCTTAGGTACCTACATGTTCTTCATAACAAAATTTTGCTGTTCTGCTTTACGTCCATCCCACTTTTGATCTACCTCTTATACCTATATGAAAAGTTTATCTGTTTTTGAGACAGTGTATAAATTGCGCCGAAAACAATGATTTTTTCATTTAAATTTAAAATAGATAGGCCTAGTTAAAATCCGGTGGTTCCTAATTTTACAGTAAAAGAAGTCAAGCGAATACCACTTCCCCCATTTAAAGAAGAACCTATTACCTATAATTTACCATCACCATCACATCATCGTTGAGTCTAATGCTCATAGCATTCTCGAAATCAAATATTGAATAATCATTCCTTAGTTGGTTAACAATTACTTCAAAATACCGATTAATTACACAGTGGAGAAATTAGTGGTTTTAACGTTTACACGATGTTTATTCAGTAAAAAAATAACTTCTTTCTTCATAGCAGCAGACTTAAGGCTTTGTTTTGCGCTTAAATTAGTAGAGCAACAAAAATGTAGTGCCTGTAAAATGTAGGTATCTTTAGTACCTAGCTCATCTCTTCTCAAAGCTCCACAAACACCAATTAATGTGTAAAGTGACCTGAAAAGTTGCACTGTAAAAAATATTACAGTTAAAATAGATGGCAATTTATTTACCACTCATTATTGCTGTAATTTTCTTATCGATTGTGACTTTACAAATAAAATGTAAAATTACGTTGTAAATTTATTTTGTGGTGTAATTTTAGGTTTTGCAATTGTAATATTACTTTGTGATTTTACAATACAAAAAGTATTTTTACAATGTAACTTCCACAATTACTTGTAAAATTGCAAAGTAACTTTACAGGCAGTTGTATAGTTACATTGTAATAATACATTTTATACTATTACTACAATGTATTTTTTTTATTTATTATTATGGAATGTTTCTTCTATTTTCCGAAAAGACAGAAAAAAGTAGCCAACATATTTGGAGCTTAATTTTTCAGAAAAGTTGAATAGCGAGAATCACATTTCGATATTTTGATTTGTTTAAGAGATACCTACATGATATTTTTAAATTTTGGTCATTTTTCTTTTCCACTTATTATATTAATATTTATACATTGTAAAGACATTTTTTTCTCTATGTGTAGTAGCTTAAGGAATATTTTTTTATAACTTCTAGTTTTCCGCTGCTATAACAACCATATATATATTTTAATGAAACATCATATGTATGTAATATGGGGCAACATAGAAAAGGCCTAAAATTTAAAAAAATGCTATGTCAAAACTAATCAAGATATCGAAATGAAATTTCCGTTATTCAATTTTTCTCCTAAATGTGTCAAAACTGACCTAACCCGTATACAAGACATCTTCTTTACAACATTTGAATTCACTAACAGTGCTTTGATACAGATACCTAAAAAAAATCTGAATAGTAATTCATTTATACCTAATAGATTAATATGCCTACATGAGAAAAATTGAAATATCGTAAGGAATTAACACAAAAAATTAAGTACTTTGAAATTTATGACTCATTTAGTTGAAAATAATATCTACTTATTTCTATTATAGCCCCCATGTATACTTTAAAATCAGCAGAATAATCCTTTTTAAATTTATAATTAAAATTTTTGGACAAATTGTGTGAAAAACATTTGTTACACAAAACCGTACTTTTCCTAACTGATTATATAAATAGCTATTTTGTACTCCGATTACGGCTCACTTAGTTAATTTGTAGTTACAGCTTTATTATATCTTCAATATATTAACTGCCCTTTGCTTATTTTTTTAGCTTAGAAATACATGTACATACAGGTATTGAAGTAATAAAATATTATGGTTTTACGGCAATTTTTTATTAAAATTTGGTACCTGCACATTTAGGTTATTTGTACAAACACTTAACTTTATACAAAACATATAACAATGTAAAAATATATTCATATAACTAAAGTTAACATTTTATAATATTCAAACGAAATCTATATTATACTAACTATTACAAAGTAATATTAATTATATAAATGTGCATAGATAAGTAGGTACCCAGAACTTAAATCATGCTAAACCTCCAGAAGACCCTGTTCTTCAAATATGTAATAAAATATAATTCCAATAGAAAATAATACATTTTTATATATTATGTAAGATGAACAAAACAACAGTGGGGTACCCGATTTTTTCTAGATGCAGTGTTTCTTTGTTTCAATAATTATGTATAACTTACATACCTATTACTTCTTAATATCATTGAGGTTATGTTTAAACAAGCACTAGACAAAACTATTTATAGTACTAAAAACACTCTTGTCACTCTAGATATGTTTATATTGCTAGTCACTACTCACTAAATTAATTATGTAAGTACCTAGGTCCTAGGTACACGCTGGATTCATAGAAATGAAGCAAGAAATAATGAAGGCGTCACCACCCAACGCTCTCAGCGGTTAGTGGTATAGTGCGTTTTAAAATTAGTAGATAGTACCTTCACACACACATTAGGCATATTTTTACAGTCAATTATATAGTAAATTTGGTATGTTCAGTAATTTTACAATGTAAAAATGGATTTCACATTGTTAATTGTAAATGTGTTACAATATATTCTATAAATGTACAAATTATATTGTAATTACGTAGGAAGTTTACGGTTTTATTGTATATTGGCAGTTTTCTTGTAAAATTACAAGTGTCACTGTAATATCATCATTATTTTTAGAATTATTTTAAGACAATTATAAGGGTATTCTTACAAAGTAAATTTGTAAAGTTACTGGCCTTTTTTTCAGTGTGTCCAAAATTAGTTAAATCCATAGATTTATATTAATTTGAAATACCTTTTCTAGCAGAAATCTATTATCAGGTCTCAATTTTTAAATTAATATTAGTACTCGTAAACGGAATAATTTATCGAAGTAAAACGACTACCTTTTTTTTGTAATATTGTTCAACGTTTTTTTGATCTGACGGCAAATCCAATCCAATAACCCCCCCAGTTTGGCACGCCTATGACTAATTATGGTATTATTTTTAGAACATTAGATTCGCAATCTAATTGTGATTCTTAATTTTAAATTTGATTACTTTATCTCGATCCGTTTTGAAAATATTTATCCATGTGATTTTTATCCAATAGACATTCTGAATGTTCTCATCAACTACAGCATATAACTTTTTTTCTTATTTTTGATCGTAGAATCCACAGTTAATTTTTGGCACTCTAATTTTGGGACACTCTGTATAAAACTATTGAGAGTTTTAGCTACTTAAGAACTGTTTAACGTTATTGTCGTGTTAAACGTAAATGTTATTAAAAATTAAATGCGTACTATGCACTCCTACCACACACCAATTTTCATCTCCAATACAACCAACTTTATCCATACGCATATTTCTCGTCCCGTTTCGACCTCCTATCAGTCGAGGGGGTATCAGCCAACCTAAGGGGGTAATCCCCCATCAACGGCCTGCGCGTCAGCGATCAACCGCCAGAGAGCAGCCGAGCGAGGGGTGACGGATCGCCCGTCTCGCCATTGGCCTGCGCGACTCGATGGGCGGAGCCTGGCAACGTCGGCGCTTTGTCCGCACGTCACTTCGTCACTTCACGCCAAACCGGTGAAAGCCGGCGATGCTCTGTCGTTTCGCTTCCTCGTCGTTCCATGGGTCTGAATGTCTACTCAATGATGGTTCGCCATTGCAGGACGTGATCGCGCGTGTTGGTGGAGCACCAATTGTTCTGAAGAGATGGACAGTTCAAAGTAACTGTGGACTTGTTCAAAATGACTTTAAGTTACCACAACATTATGTTATGTGTAATATTAAATGTTAGTATTTGGATTTTGAAACCACTGATAAAAATTTGTCCTTAATTTAGGTAACGTTGACAATTTGTGACCAGAGTAAAGTTATGTGAAAATACATAATAATATTGTACACTGTAATATTACAGAAATAAACATGTATCGATTTATACATTGTAATTTTTAGGTTGGAATTATAAAATATAGATATGTAATTTTACTAAGAAAATAATTTAAATTTTCTTATATTTTTTATATAGCTACTTACCTTTATAACTAACATTGAAAAATATGCAGAGAAAACTTTTTCAAGAACAAATATTATTTCACATATTATATGAATATCAATGTGTAAAAAATTTAACAATATCGGTGCACCTGATAACGCCTATAAGCTTCTCTTTTGGATATCTCACCGGAACTAACTTTATTAATGGCTTCTTGCAATTATTGTTCTTCGGTCCACAAGGCTCTTGGGCGCCTTTGATATTTTCGTGGCATTTTTCTAACAGAAATGTAATTTCAATTTAATTTGCCAAGTAAATTTAATCTTACCTTCGTAAATTCGAAGATGGCAAGCGATATTTTTAAAAACAAACACGTCCGATGTCATAACACATTCACTAAACATTTCGACTCTCATCACGCGTATACTTTGTATAAATTATTATACCTAAATAGGTACAGTACATTCTATTATTAGTAGGTATTCAATAATAAATACACTCTGAGAGTCACATTTTTATTTCTAAATAGTTAAGAAAGGTCTTGTCAGCAGCAGAAATAACTTCTGTATTTTTTTAGTGGAATTTGTCCATCCATCCTCTTAATGTAAATTATCCATCTTTCTCTGTAAAAGTGTATTGTTCACCCATCATCTAAAAATGTATTGCAATGTAGGTATTTAATTCTCATTAGAAAATATGTGAAATATTTTCACGGAAAATACTACATAATTATTCTTGAAACATCAGTAATATATTCCTCGGTTTTTGCAAATTGTAGATATACGTATATCTATGTGAAAATAAATTAGCTCGAATTTTAATTATAGTTAATTTATAATTAACGTAACTAAAATGAATATATTGTAAGCAATTACTATTTCGAGGTACTTGCATAAAGATAAAGTCCTTATTGATGAACCGCAAGTACACGTTAAAAACACAATTAAAAGTTATTAGGTTAGAGGTTAGGTTGATGTGCGCAACAGAAATCAAAATTTCTCTAAAATTTCATAATAAATTGAGTAATAGTAAATAGTTCCATTGTAGTACATTGTATTGTGACACTATTTCCGAAATTTCCTATTTTTATTAGGCGTAAAAACACATACACTTGATTATTCCTTAATACCTATATTATCATGGCCTTTTGTCAGATACTTAAATTATCATCCATAGGGTTGTCTCATTTTCTAAACTTTTTTACCTCATACTTAGTAAGTAATAGAATTTTAAATGTACAACTTCGTGGCTTTAATTCGGTTAATGTGGTGGCTACATCTGGGGTTCCGCAGGGATCAGTTCTACACCCGCTTTTATTTTATTATATTTATTAATGATGCACTCACTAATATTCAAGCAAATGTTTTGTTGTATGCTGACGACATGAAATTATTTGCATCGATCGAGTGTATTTCTGACTGTCATTTTTTAGAGCAACAGCTCTCCAAAATTAATCTGTGGCGTCAAGATAATAAATTGCCGCTAAATTTATGTATGAAATGTAATGTTATGAGTTTTACAAGGAAAATCTCCCCTATTCAATGCCATTATAATATTGATAATATTGTTCTAAATAGATGCATTGAGTTTAAAGATTTGGGTCTTATATTTGATTCAAGGTTAACGTTTGTACCGCATATTAATCATATAACATCTGCTGCTTATAAAAATTTAGGGTTCATTATAATGCTTAACACTTTTCTGATATATCTACGCTGATTATAATGCTTATGTTAGACCTAAATTGGAGTATGCAGCAGTTGTCTGGGACCCTCAATATGATATCCATATTACCAGCTTGGAAAATGTTGGATAATTTGATAAATATTTAAGTTTTAGAGTAGATGGTGACAGTCCGTCTCCGGTCGCCAGAGAGCGGTCTCCGTACCGAAATTATGCGAATTTCATAACGGATTTCACATAATTTCGAGAAGATTTAAGATACCACTGTTACAGTACACTGTATTCATTGTCGGTCCCAAATTATTTGAATTTCATATAAAATTCGCATAATTTTGGGACAGAGATCGCTCTCCGGCGACAGGAGACAGACTATGAATACCACCTCTAAGCCTCTCGTCGTGTTTATTATTATTTTTTTTGTTTAAACTTTTATCTAGCATGATTGATTGCCCGGACATGTTGAGTAATATTTACTTTAACATTCCTCATGTTCAGACTTGCACATATTCATTGTTTTATTTGCCTATTTCTAGAACAAGCGTTCTTAAAAATTCAACTATTCATAGTATGTGTACTAATTATATGAAATATCACTCTCAGCTTGATATTTTTAATTGTTCTGTTAATGTTATAAGACGATGTATTTGGAGCTGAATCTTATGTTATGTTTTTTTTTCGTTTTCAATTCACTTTTTATTGTATTTTTGTACTTTTTTTTCAAATCGTTTTTGTATGCATCTGTTCTGTTTTGGTTTTTTTTGTTTTTTTATGTATGTGTATTTTTTCTCATTCTGTCTGGACAGTTGTAATCCTAAATAAATAAATAAATAAATACCAAATTAAGGATATAGTGCATACTATGAAGACTGAAAAAAATAAGTTTTGAAATTAATGATTATGGTTTTCATTCTCTTTTTATATGCCCTTTTCGAATATAATAATAAAAATGGTTCACCATCAGATTGTGAAATTAAACTGATGTGCTAATGTAATAAATTTATGTATATAAACATTAAATGCGTAGGCATGGCTTTTGTTTCAAGCAAAATACTCCTTCCTATCAGCTTCCTCTTTCATTGTGTACTGCTTATTTACTTTCCCAAGTATTCTACGTTAATAATTTTTCTCTGTGTCCATCTGGGTGGATGACGGCTGACGGTATCAGAGAACCACGTAATAAATTATGCATCACTTAATTTTTCTGTTATTGATGCTTTCAGTTTCTGCATCATGTTGTTATGGAAGAAAACACATCCCTATGATTAATACCTTGCAATTATTAATATTTCATGTACCGAATCCAACATTGTATTAAGTAAATTAAGTGACACGGTGGTAAGTAAGTGAATCTGCAGGTGTTCTGAATCGGCAACTGCTTATTTAGACAACAACAGTTTGTAACTGAAGGTAATTATAGGTATAATCTCCTTTTTTGTTTCCCTTTTTAAGGTCGTCAGTTTTTTTACTACCTACTACCACTATTGAAAAAATTAGGGACATTATATTTGTAGGTGTAATTTCTAAATTACTTAACTTTTAATTTGGGAGAATTTCAAAATTAACTTAACCTTTAACACAGTTACTGTCACTGTTAACTATTGCAATTCTTCATTCTCAATCATTGTCAATGTAACTTTGTGCTTCGTAAATAGTTTTTAATGGTTTTAATTTCTTATAAACGAATGTTAATCTATTATTGTTCTAATGTTACAATCATCTGCAGCATTGTATCTTTCCTTACAGTTTTTATACATTAATTGACTATTACATCAGAATCCAGGTATTTGAAGATTTACTAGCGTCTTGGTTGATTCAGGAAATGTTGGAGAAGTGTCAGTTATTGATAAATGAGTATGAATTCACCTGTTACTCTTGGTCTAGACTTATTTTTAACACTGCCTTGCCTGTTTGCTGCTGTCTTAATGCCGTCAAGTCTTGCCTTGTGAGTCCAAAACAGGAGCTTCACTTGAGAATGTAATCTTAAGTGTTCTATGTGGTTCTTACATGATAGTGCTCCACCATAACTGATCTCTCAACAGGTGGATGGGTCGAAATTGACCAATAACACAACCTGCAAGACCGCCAGGCCTAAATCCACGTGATTTTTATCCATAATGTTTGGTGTATGTGACTGAAGGAATAGAAACGTTGCAGAAATAATTCGAGGAAAAAGATCTCTTCTAAGAGCATGTATAGAGTAGTATAATTATAAGGCGAGCGATAATTTGTGTGAATGAAACTAATATCGACAATTTTTAATATTGTTTGTAGCCAGATGCGGACTGAATGTTACTTAAAGGTTTGTTTTTTATTAATACCTTCATATTAACAGAAATATTGGGAAATATTGAGACCTCCTAGATGCCTTGGATACATTGTTAACGTACGTACATGCTTTTGCAATAATAATGACTCCCTCAAAACAGTTTTTGAACTTCTGGAGGATCTGAGCAGAAATGTCATTAAATCTCCATTGGTAAGTGAAACAACTAAGAACCAATGTTAAAAGATGAAAGCAGATATTGAGATTTTGTCTTCATTTATAAAATTTTTCCTCGCCTGCCGACATACCTACTAGTGAAATTTATTGTCACAATCATTAACATCGACAAAATATCACCTTGCGCAAAACCTAATGTAAATAAATATAAAGTGTGTATTAACGGCTTATACTTAAAATATTCCACCGTAGGATCCGCGTCGCTTATTGAATATTATCCATTGTGTTAAGGTGTTGTTATGGAGTTATATAACTGGTAAATACGACTACTGGCTAACGGAGACAGGCAAAAAGTGTCGCGGCATAAATTTAACATTTAATGATTATAGTTCCTACCGAGGATGCCCACTTTATGATCGCAACGAAAAAATTACGTAACGTTAATTTTCTCTCCCGAACGCCAAGTTGGTGTTTTCAGTGCAGTAAAGTTTTCTACGTTCTTGTACGTATAGGAATATTACACTATTAAAATAGTTGACAAGTTACCAGCGATGTAATACAGTATGTAAGTTTATATGGATAATTACATTACTGTACAAAATGTCAATATAGTCATTTTTATATCTAGAACGTGAAATGATACTGATGCGTTCAGGAATAGAAGAAATATTGATTCGAAAATGCAAAAGCATTTTGTGTGCGCGAAACAAACAATATATTTTCAAAAATTGCAATAAAATAAAACAATTGAGTTATGTACAATTTAATTTATATTTGAAATCGTTAGAATCAAGACGGTTTAGGTGCAATAAAAATTAGTTGTTTGAAAAAGTAGTGTCAGAAATTCTATATTGTAATTCATATTCTAAGAGTGTTTAATTCAAAATGAGCTCGAAAAGTGAAGACAAGCGTTTACCAGGGGAAGTATTGGAAGCGGCACAAAGTACTGTCAAAAAATCGTCGAGTGCAAAATAAATTGTATATAGAAGTATTTCTCAGCTACGTGACAAGAGACTCACTTTGTGAACTGAAAATTTAACGAAAAAGTCGACTTTAGATGACAGTTTTCAAATAATAAGAAAATTCTATGAAATTACTAGATGACCCGGCAAACGTTGTTTTGCCATATGAATTATTTCTAGTGAATACTTTGGCAGTTAAATAAAAAATAACTAACTTATTGTAAGTGTGTAGAGTTGTGGTATATCACTAAAAGAGAAGCACTGTGAACGATGACGGCCTATAAGAATAACAAAACACGAAACATTCATTTTTTGAATTATTTCGCGTACCTGCAATTTTACTTGTTTGATGGCCCAAATTAGCCCCTTTACGTCTTGTTGGCATTGTTCACTGTACAAAAAAATAGCCATATAGTAAAATAATAGCCGTTGTTGGCGGGAGCTCGTGACACGCGTACTTTTGAGGTTATGTAGATCACTTAATTAACTAATATGAGAACTACACTTAAAATTAATAATTTTATTAATTATTAATAAAATAGGAAATAAATAATTATGGCCCAGCAGATTAATAATAAATTTACTTGAGAATTACACTTAGAAGGTAAAATGATAATTGTAAACGTCACTATTACGCTCGATTTATACACAATAATAAGGTTTATTGTGAGAGAGACAGGAGACCGGCTTCGTTCTCATCCCTACTCCATGCTGTTTACTGGGTGAGAAGTAACACCGGTAGATGCCTGGCGGGGATAACTGATCTAGTGATAATTGATCAGTTATCGACCAGGGTTAAAAATGATTAAATTACTAAAATGGTTATTAAAAAATAGGGGCTTGTGATAGAAGGATGAAAATTAAGGGTTGTATGTATTTTTTTATGCCACATCATAAAAAAATAAAAATGAAAAATTTTGTCCAAAAAATAAAAAAATATATTTGTAGTGGACCACCCCTATCACTTAGGGGTATGAAAAATAGATTACGACCGATTCTCAGACCTACCGAATATACATAAAAAATTTCATAAAAATCGGTCAAGCCGTTTCCGAGGAGTATGGCATCTAAAACTGTGACACGAGAATTTTATATATTAGATTCTCAACCTTCATTGTAATTGATTTTATTGTAAAATTACAATTGTATGTATACTCTAATCGAATGTAAAACTACAAAGTCGTAGTGGGTAGTGAACTTATGTTACGTTTTTGCAATTTTTCTGGTTTAAGGTGGCCGTTTTGATACGCAAATTTCCAACGAATTTCATAACTGTTTGTTGGGACAGTCTAAAAAAGATCTGAGTAAGTTAGAAAGAATATCTCTTCACTATGTCAATTCTCTCCAGATTGTATAACAGTTTCCAGGCTGACAAGTAGAATAAGAAATGAGGCATCATTTCCATCTATTTTATCATAAAATATTCTGCAGTTTTACAGGTCAACTGCACATTGAAAAAATTGTTTACATTATTGTAACCATTATAACATCCCGCAGAATTCTTTTTAAAAACTAGTAACACTTGAATTGTAAATTATTAAGTATTTTTCACGGTGTCTTGAACACAATGATAAAGTACATTTCACGGTTTTTCATGTTCTTTAGCGCATTTCCCCCCAAAAAGTTAAAGGAAATGATTCAATTTCAGCATTATAATTTAGTTCTACCCTAACAAGAACCTCCACCTACTGGGTGAATTTTATTTGTGCATCTGTAAATACCTTGTCCTTGGAACTCCAGCCTTAAAAGGTAAATAGATAAATGGTTGTCGTTATCTAAAAGTAAAATAAATTGCAGAGAATTTACAGTAAACTTATAAAAGTACTATATGCGCTGCAAATGTTAATATAGTCAGTAGTAATTTATTTTTGTTTTATTGTTTGCGTTTTCCCCAAAAACACATTTAGTGAGGTCTTGAGGTGAATGTTATTGATTGAGAAAAAATTGAAGTTAACTTCGAAAACTTCTGCCTTCCGTCTGCAGCAAGCTTTACATCGAATTTATGATAAGCTTCAGCCTGCATAATTTGAATATGGAAAACCAGCAGTTGCCAAAATTTTCAACGCCGAACTCGACCGATTAGTCTGTACAAGCGCCTTATCGACTCAAACAACGCCCTTTGTCCTTACCACTCTTCAATACCGTCATTATGCGTAATTATTTCACCTCGACCAGGGCCGCCCGTCGCGATCCGGACAACACCCATGCGCGTCTACCGAATCCTCGAAGGCTTTTAATTAGATTTCTCCCAAATAAAAAGAGGAGCCGTATCACCCAGCGTGGCCTACCTGATGTGAGAACAAGGTGTTTGACAATGGAACATCGACAACAATAATCAAGTTCCTACTGCTTACGGTAATGGCTCGAGTCTGGCTTACGCGATGGGATATGCTGACGCCAGTGGACGTCAAAATGTTCTTAGTCGTCGGCATTGTGCTCCCGGTGATTAATTGCTACACAGAAAAAGTGTAATAATGAAAGGAGACGGGGAAACTACCGCACAAATGCGCGTTACAGTAACTCTTGTTGAAAGCTGTTGATGTTTTTTACACAAAAAATCCTTTGTCTAGACGAAAATGACTTGAAAGTGGACGATACAGAAAATGTGGTGGTGTTTCTCAAACAATTATTCAAGACTCAATGGCATACAAGACATACAGGATGTCAGGAATATAAGTGGCTTTGTTTTGCTGTATGATGCATTGACCAACGGTAATATAATTATAGATATATAGATAGTTATTACTGTTACATACACAAAAGTGTTTACACGCGTCAGAAAAGAAGTTTTTAGTCATATTATAAGATTATCAAGAAAAAAATTTCGGCAAATAGGTCTTAATTATGTGACTTGACTACCTGTTTGTACAACAGTTGAATAACTAACGACTGCTATAAATGTTCAGGCTGTAGCGTTTGTCGCTAATAATCCATTCCGGTTTCGAAAACGTGTGTTCAACGTCCACAGAGGTCACTGGGGCATATTTAAAGTGTACATAATTTTTTATGGATGGCACATTTAGGGTGGGTTCAGAAAAATCTACTTCTTTGCCATCAAAAAGATCTATTATACGATATAAAGTCAAGAAATCCCGGATTGTTCTGCAAAACGGTATCAGTTTTGTTCTTTGCACGTTCAGCACTAACTGGGAAATAAACTATCGCAAATAAAAAACATTATTTACCACGTTATTTATTGAATATCACAGCTACTTCAAGACGGTGAATAACTGAAGATATATTCGTGAATAATTAAAATGTATGCTAAATCTTTTTTATGCCGTCAAACTGAACGTATAGTAATATGAAGTTGCTTCTAACTACGTATCCCAACGTACGGTTCCATTGGAACTATTTTGTTTTACGAATAAGTAGTAACCTGCTGTAGGTATAAACATGTCTAAATAAAAATAACACACTTAGGCCTCGATTCTCGAATCCAGTTAAGTAAATTCGAGTGGGAATTCATTCCACTTTAAATATTCCTGAGTATATTATTACCTATGTATATTTTTATAGTTCTTGAAACTCTATATTCCTTTAGGAAAAACTGTAAAATAAATCTCTAATTTTTTATGAGAAATAACTAGAGAATGATCAAGAATACGCATTTGTTTCTGTCGATTAGCTGGCATGAATAAGATTAAATTTGATGGTGAGATACAAGTGATCTGCTACTTCCTGCCCGGCCTAAGCGGCTCGACTACTCCGCGGATTATTGCTCCGACAGTTGAATTACACCTGTAGCATCTGTGAGAACCCCCAAGAACCCTTTTCTGCCGCCCCACCAGACATAGACCGGTTTCGGGCTTGTTAACTCTCATCAGCATGCCCTAGATGAGACCGACAATTGAACTGGCTGTTCCTTCATATGTATGTTCACATATAAACCGAGTGCAGGTGATATGTAAGTGGCCTGCTACTTCCTGTTCGGCCTGAAAATGAAGTATGTGATGTATTTTTCACCTGACCAGTATCCTTGTTTTACCCTAAGAAGTTGTCATCTTATACGTATCGTAATAAGACGTGAATAAAATTTTATCAAACTAACACGCAATTAAGAAAATATATAGGTACTAACAATGAGGTTTTTAATGTATTATTGTGGTACACTTTTTATCGCATTCAGGCACAATACTTCTCTAATCACTCTCACTCATGAGTGTCATGCTGTCCTTTCGGTACAAAATGTAACGGCTTATTTTTTCCGGGATACTCAACATTATCTGCTTAGGTTAAAACTGTAAATATCTACTTTTCTCCCAGAAGAACTTGAGACACGCCATGGAAGCCATCATCAATGTCGGGCATCTCGGCTCCGAAGTTTTTGTTTGAGGACTGCTCCAGACATAACCGACTTGCAAGAAAGAACGGACGGCGTGGCGTTGCTACGATGACTGTCGAATTGCACGCTTTAAAAACAGCATGAAGGCCGTAAAAAAATACTACAAGAGACGTTCCCGGTCTTCTGGCGACTCGTCGCTATATGCCGCATCATCGCTCCAATGTCGGACGAGAAGGGCAACCAAGATATAGAAATAATAATTATGTACAGTAAAAAATATATCTGACATGGCAAAAAATATGCGAGTTGACGTTTGACACTCACAAGAAAGAAATTAACAGATACCCAAGGAGTAGCCATCATTTAACGTATTTCTTCTTAAGAAAAGTTATATATAATATATAGTAAGAATTGATATGTAAAAAATTTATGTGATATATCAAAAATTTGTGAGTTGACGTTTACTCTCATAAAAATAAAATTAATGATGATCAAAAAAGTAGCCATCATTTAATTTAATCTTACAAAAAATAAGGTACATATAAGTATACACAGTAAGAAATGATATAAAAGATACTCGTATATCTGATATGGTAAAAATGTGTGAGTTGACGTTTACACTCACAAGAATAAAATTAACAATTACCCAAGAAGTAGCCAACGTTTAACGTAATTTTTACAACATAAGGTGTAAATGAGGTATAACACGTATATTTCAGCTGATGATATAAACATTCATTATTGCTGTTTTAATTATTTATTAATTATTAATTAATGTTAGTTGTTTTATTTTTTACCATTTTGGTTGAAATTCGTATTATACTCATGAGTGTGGATAAACCCGAAGCATGCATATTTAAACGTTTGAAATATTAATACCTATTTTTATATACATATGGCGAATTGTGGTTTAAATATTTCAAGCTTCTTCTAAATATACAGGGTGTCCGGAAATTATGAGTCAAGTCTTGAGGAGGTGATTCCTCACAAGAAATTAGAGTCACGAAGTCCTATACCAATTTTTAGAAAACTTAATATTAACGGAGATACAGGGTGTTAAAGTTAAAATTGTATTTTTGATATTTGTAAATGACTTCTTAAGAAATCCAAATATTTACATAAAATTTGTAAATAGGGGTTTTTTGCGGATGACAAATTCAAATATGTTTCTAATTTTGACGTCACTAGTAGAGGGCACCACTTATGGTACATCATGTTTCTTTCAAATGACAGAACTTTTTTGCTGTTTAGTGTATCCATCTGACTAGTGAAACAATCGATTCTCCTACTTGTTATATCTGAAAAAGGTATACCTTATTGAAGGCGTTAGGAGTAACAGTTTTCGAAATAATCTTTAAAATATTCAGTGCACCGCGTAAAAGCTGTTTTGGTTTCAGTTAAAGTGCCTTTTTTACTGAAAATACAGTAAAATGTTACTTGAAAAAGTTGTTCAGGATGGTAAATTATGGAGATCTGCAAAATTTTAAAAAACTCGGCCTGCTTTAATAAAATCTTTGAGCTTTGTTGAAAAATTGTTTCATCAAACATCGCCAATTTTTTTGAAATTTTGCACGTCTCCATAATTTACGATTCAGAACAACTTTTTCAAGTAATATTTTGCTGTATTTTCAGCAGAAAAGGCACTTTACCTGAAACCAAAACAGTTTTTACTCGGTGCACTGAGCATTTCAAATAGGATTATTTCAAAAATGTTTACACCTACCGACTTCAGCAAGGTATACCTTTTTCAAATAAAACAGGTAGGAGAATCGATTGTTTCGATAGTCAGATGAATACATTAAGATGCAAAAAAGTTCTGTCATTTAAAAGAAACATGATGTGCCACAAGTGGCGCCCTCTACTAGTGACGTCAAAATTAGAAACATATTTGAATTTTTCGTCCGCAAAAACCCCCGATTTACAAAATTTTATGTAATTATTTGGATTCCTTAAGAAGTTATTTACAAATATCGAAAATAAAATTTTAACTTTAACACCCTGTATCTCCGTTAATATTGAGTTTTAGAAAAATTATTATAGGACTTTGTGATCCTAATTTTTTGTGAGAAATCACCTCCTGAAGTCTTGACGCATAATTTCCGGACACCCTGTATATAATATTTTATTTAATCAGACAAAAATTATATACTGTAAAACATACAGTAACAAAATACCCTAAATATTTAAGTAACACTCAGGTTATGTTTATAAAATTCAGCTCTTATAGTTGTTTTGCCCCAGGCAGGCGTACAGTTTGTTATTTCAAGTGAGAGGTGTATCAGATATGCATTTTCGTTGTATTCTTTTACGGTAGATCAACACGAGTTGATTTGGTGCAGTATATAAACTTGAACAAACCGTTTGTTTGGCACTTGGAGAACAATGACGAGATACTGGAGATAATTATCATAATCTTGATTAACATATTTTTATATACAGAGTGTCTACAAGTAAGCTTGAATTTACACAGCATACAATGTGATATTTATTTTGAGAAACAAGATTACTAGAGTTTCCCTTTTTTAAATATTTGAAAACATTTTTATTGTTTTTGATCTTCAGATATTTGCAGCCAAAACAAATTGCTCTACTGATTTTTCAGTGTTTGGCCAAATCGACAAATAAAAACAAGGTTCCTATTTGAACAAAATCATGATCAACGCATATCAAACATTTTCGAAACCATCAACTGTTTCAATGACAGAATAGATAACTTAAGCTGATTATTGGTAAGATTAAGATCAAAATGTGAGGCATAAAATTCGTGGAAACCCTTTCAATTTGTAGTAAAAATATCATCAAGATTATAATTTTAAAGGACGCTTTGTCGTTAAAATTGAAACTACGTCTACGTTTTTTATTGCATTAAAAAAATAATTAATATCGCTTTTTGTCATATATCAATAAAAGTAGTTTGATGGCCTCCGATAGATAAACAAATAAAATTTGGTTGTGTCCGGGTTTAACAAAAATTGTTTAATGGAATGTATAAAATATTTGTTTACTTGAAATTAGGAGTGTAAAATAATTGTAGATAATCAAATTTTTCTCCATTCTAAATTATGTGATATAAATTTGTTAGTACCTAATGCAGTTTTGCTGTCATAATTCTGTTACGGTTGGTCAGAGAAAACATTTTTTTAAGTCAATTATGTTTAGTTCGGTATCATTTATCATATGGCAAAATTAAGGTAGGTACGCATATCCCGGTCACCATCTATACAGGGTGAACCTTAAATAAATACAAATATTTTAATCAGCAGTACAATTCACTGTGTAGAACACATAACTTTTTACAAAATATCGGGAATAGGAAAGTCAAATTTTAAATAAATTTCGTGATTTTTTAAAAGAAAACTTGTTGAGGACTGCTGACGATAATGCTATATAATTGTAAATTGAATCGTATTCCACAGCGTTGAAAGTGTGTGGAGGTGTGATCATTATCCATTTTTACTAGATTTCAACTGATCAACAATACTATTGTTATCATTATCACTGCCACTTTATATCCACCTTGTCACTCATATATATATTTGTTTTAAAGGAGATTTGGCAACCTCGCCTTCAACTGATCATATGGCTTATTAAGTTTGTCAGTGCTCTATCTGGTCAGCGGCCCTCAAAATGTGGGTATTGTTTTTAAATATTACTATCTCCGTAAATATTTGAAATCTTTTAAAATAACTCGCTACACCGAAAAAAAAATGAATATAAAACATTTTGTTTCATTGAAATAAATGATTTGTTTGTATTGGCTCTATATAAACAAATAATTTATTTATTCAATGATACACTTCTAGTGTTGATTTAATTATATTATATGATAAAACAGTATTTGTATATTTCGGTATAAACTCATCTACAGGGTTAACTATGACTAAGTACAAATATTTTAAGAGGAAATTGAAAAAAATAGGAATTAACGGAATCACCATTCAAAAAAATTCCAAACTTATTTATAAAGCGGAAATTTTTTTTTTTGTTATACTAAATCCTTATTTAACGCCGTCTATGCGACCTGTCGGTCGCACGTTAACAGAATCAGAGTAGGCAACCAACAAGACAACGATAATTCGCTGTCATGTCATAGTTCAATTCCTGTGTTTACGTTATAGTTTTGTGTTTTTCTTCAGTTTTTAGTGCCTTATTTTATTTTAAACGTTCTATAGTTATTATATAAAGGAATATGTGTCGAGTACAGATATTTTCCCACAATAGTTCGCCGGTTTGTTTTTCTAGGTTATGGAACAAGACTGCCGCGGATGCATACAAAGTTTTTTATTATCTATTAGTACCTACCTATTCCTTTCGTTCGATTTTCTTATAATAAATAAGCATTTTATCTAACTGTACCTACGGGAAGTGTGTTTCATCGATAGTGAGTGGTTGTAATGACTGAAAATGTAACGAAATAATGATCAACGAATGCAAAATACTGGAGCTGACTGGATTAACTGTTACCTATCTATCGGGTACCTATTATTACTAATAAGAAGGTTAATTTTTGTCGTTTCTGCATTTAGAAAGGCTGCATGGTAGTTGATATTATTGGCAGCCATCTAAGTCCATGCTTATCATAGGCGCCGACTTTTCGCAAGAAAAGAGGGTTTTGCCCCATTTTTTAAATATCGAGCTAAAATTCTGGAATAATTGTTTTATTCTCTTTTAGGCCTCCCTGAGCACGTGGTTAACATTTTTGTACTTAGTCACAGTTAACCCTGTAGTTAAATTAGTTGTACTTATTTACGATTCACCCTAGATATTTTGGAATTACATGGTATTTAATTGTGTATCAAGGAGTCTTATAAAGAGGCTCGCATGGAAATCCGAAAACTCGACGCCCATTACGGGCAGATTAATAGAAAAATCCCCTAATCCATTTTTAATTAAAAGAAAACGTTTCTTGCGAACCATCCGATTCGCACCGCTGGTCGAATATCAGTTCAAAAAATCCCCTCTGAAATAATATTTGCCCGGTACGCGGTAACAACTCCCAACAAAGGGGTGTGTTTTTACAGGCTGCCGTGCATTTTAACTTCTGCCCCTTGGGCGGTAGGTTGGAAGTGATATGGGTATCGGTATTGATCTTTGGAAGAGCGCCGTTTTCGCACAACGCTTGAAAAGTTCGGAGATCCGATGCCGAACGGTTGCGAGTCGAGTTTAGAGCGTTGCTGTCACTTGAAGGAGATATGGGTGTCTACCTATTCAACAATTTTCCAACTGATACCATTTTTTGATTTAGAATAGTATTTAGATTTAGATAGTACAAATCCGAGAAAATTAGGGACGTAACTAGCTTTGATTCAGCATAAATACAAAAGGAAAGTAAGAATAAATGTAAGAACATATTCACAAACAAGGTTGGTACTATTGTCCTTAGGTGAATATCTAATCTAAAAAAAAGCTAATCTGTATTCAAGTATAACAATATACTTAAAATTTAAAACTTCATTCAAGTGTATATATATTTATTAATTCAGTAATAAAGTACTATATTTGATATAAATATTTACACATTCTTGACATCCAAGCATTCATATACTTAATTCAACACTTTTCACACTAAATTTAAGATTTACTTAAAGAATAATATTCAGTGAAATTCCTCAAGAAACTTGCTATGAAAAAATGTTTTGAGATGTTCAGAATTTCTCTAAATACATATCACAGACGATTTTCGAAAATTACTTACTTAAAATTTACTTTTTTCGAAATACCTCAAAAACTTGAAGAGTTAGGACCGGTCTGCAACAGCAACAGAACTCTCTAAAACTTTACCCATTTTCTTATAATTTATAGATGTCAAGATATCACTAAAATGGTCCACACTATGTTAATGGGTAATATCAATTAAGACATAGATTAAGTTAACGGGTAATATCTTTAAAGCCTATTATTGTATTTTGCGCGCTCTAGTATGGCTTTACCATCCTACATTATGCTCTTTAATAAAATGTTGCATATAATCTCCAAGGCTGGATTTTGAATGGAAACGTTGTGGCGTTTTCAGTGTTACTGCTACCTGATTTGCATATTTTAAATTCAACATAAAATAAATACGAAACAATAATACCTGAAGATTTTTAAAGAAATGTTTACAAATAATCTCTAAGGCATGTTTTGTATTTCATCGACTACTGCAGTCCAGTCACACATATTACCTGACCCCCTATCACCAGTATTTGTTGCATTTCTACCAGAATTGCGTCGCATCGAAATCATTAAAATCTTCTTACCGTTGATGCTCTTATACATATAGTGTATATACTACATTAAATATTTGCACTATACACTACACTAAATTGCAGACAATGATTGCTTTTTACGTGACAGACTATCGAATATTATGTTGATATGAAAAACAATTGGGTAACGTCAGCCGTGACGTAAGTCGTTTGAATTCTTGCCGCAACTATACCACGACTGTTTATTCTTCATGGGAACTGAAGTATATACTTCCTGGCCATACGGACGGAATTTTCAGTATCACGGCACGTTCTGGTCTCCGCGTCCCTCCATCCTACGCCGATATCACTCGGAATCAACGTCTGTGTGGAATTATCAGACGTTTAAAAGACCTTGATATGGCGTGGTACGTGAAACCACAGAACATGGGCATTTCACGCTACGGCTCCGTAGACACGGTCGTCCATCTGTGACGGACTGATCGTCGACTGTTTCACAGCGGTTCTCCAGTTTGTACAGTCCGGACCAGAAGTCGTACCCCGAAAATCGATCACACACCGAATTTTTTCCCTGCGGACTACCATGCTTGATCGACCTCCAAACCGACGATAATTGGGATTTTACTGCGGCATTTAGTCCGCCACGCAGCGATTAGCTCTAATTTTCTACAGGGTGTCCCAAACTATGGACGCATCGGCACTTACATACACGAAGAGAAATCTTTAGGTAGAGTAAAGCGACCGATTCATTTCATACACACAAATCACAAGATATCGTCAATAGCTATTTATAAGCAATGTTAAGTACCATTTTTGAAATAAGTAAGTAATTGCCATACTGGAATTAAAATATATATATAAAGCTGTTTACAGGCCCTTTAGGTCCAGAGCTATTTTCTTCCACTCCATTCTGTTACTCGCCTTTATTTTCCAATCTGCCTTAGATCTATTGTCACTGCCTCTCTCTATCGCTTCCTCGGTCTCCCTCTTTTTGCTTGTAGTTATGTTTACTGCCTACATTTTTTTTAGCTGTCATTTCATATGCCATACGTTCTAGATGCCCTAGCCACAGCACATTTCTAGCTTTTACCACTTCGTCTATTTTTGGTGCCTAGTAAATTGCATAGATTTCCTCATTATTTCTCCTTACATAGCCTTCCTCCGTCTTCTTTCTTCTTAAGATCTTCCTTTCTCACCTTAACAGGTTTTCTATTGACTTCTTATTGAGAATCCAGGTTTCACTGCATTACAGCGCTGCCGGTCTCGAAATTGTTTTATATATTCTAAATTTTACACCTCTGGACAAATTTGTTGATTTCTTTAAGTGATTGCTGCAGAGCTTCTGTTTGCTTTTATTTTATTTCTATTTTATGTCTTCTATTAATTTCTTGCTTTGCTATTATCAGCGCGTTTTAATCCCATATTAATAGCATGTAGTAAGGATTTCCATCACCATGAAGATTTGGTCTATTGTTGACCTTTTCTAAAACCTGTTTGATACTCCCCTATCTGTAGTTTTTCTATAGGTTCTATTCTTTGTTTTATTAACGTTGCCATGATGTTATACTCTATATCTAGCAATGATATATCTCTATAGTTTCTACAGTATATTGCATTTACCTTTTTTAAAATTGGTATGACCGTAGCAACTCTCCAATCTTCAGGGAAAACAATCTATTGTTAGTAATTTCTTATGTCAAAGGGATCTATCAAAACGTTAGTTTTGTCTGACCATCCCAAGTAGCACAATTAGTCTGTTTTAGTTTAAAACCATGAAAACCTGAATTAGTCGATATACGGTAGGTAATTACAATCAAGATGTTCAAGTTTGAAGACATTTCGGCTTACTAGTAATTTATTAAGACTTATTAAAGTAATATATATATAAAGTAATAAATCATTTGATTGCAATCACATACCTTCAAGTAAGATCATTGTTTGGCATTGGTGAATCCGAATAGTTTTCTCAGTGTATGTGCTACCACAGCCTGGGAATTCCAGTAAAACAGCTTTGCAATTCATAGTCTGAAACGCCTATACCGAATCTATAGAAATATTCAGACCGCAATAGATTATGTCTCAGGTTTGCAATATTTTTCATAAACTAGGTGGCTTATTCTTTTCACAAATATATAAATGCTTATAAATGTCAACAGTCAATTTAGTTTCTAGCTTTAGGAAGCCAGTTACTTCAATTTTTATGAGAACTTGCACAGTCTACCTGTAGGCGAATATTTAGTACAAGTTCACAATGCCTCTTCTAAAATATCTAAGAATTGTTACTTTACCCATTTTTCATTTCAAAATGTACGTTTTATTCGTATTCAGAATAGGTTCCTTCACAATGTGAACCAAAACTGCAACTTTAACTGCGTAATTTCTTACTGGATTTTCTCATTATCTCACCGACATAAGCTTGGCAGAAATGGTTCACACAGTATATTATTTTGTTTTTGGTCACGGATTTCAGAGAATTACAAGTAAAGGGATACCGAATACTTGGCTCATACATTGCACACTTGTTTTGTATCAAACAACATGAGGAAGAAAGCAGAAAGAGTGAATGTGAAAATTTCGACTCTGAGCAATATAGCATATATGCTGAAAATAATTTCCAAGCACGTGTTGACAGTTGCAATTGATTGAACTTACCGATGAAAAGACGATTCAGGATGATAAGAACTCCATTGTACACTTGACGTTGACGCATCATTTTATTAACAATTTGAATAAGAGTTTTATTAATAAAAACCAAGGGACCACGAAAACATATATATTTTACTAACGGCAACACTGTACACCGAAGCTTATTATCTGTAGTGGAGGTATATCAATAAAAAGTAAGCAACATTGTCATACAAAAAGTTAAAATCAACATCTTAACTTATACTGTAATTCATAATATCCAACATTATTCATAATAAGTTTATTAGTTTACAAAACATTCTACATAACTATTCACTATTAGTGATGGAATAAAATTGAATAACCAGCAACTGCTGCAAATGTTCAGGTGTTAGGCTGTAGCTTTCTCTTTAATAATTCATTTCGGTTACGAAAACGCCCATAGAAGTCACCGGATCATATTTAAAGTGTATATAATTTTTTATTTATGGCACATTTAAAGTGGGTTCAGAAAAATCTACTTCTTTGCCATCAAAAAGATCTACTATACGGCATAAAGTAAAAAAATCCCAGATTGTTCTACAAACGGTATCAATTTTTTTCTTCACATGTTAAGCACTAGGTTCTTATAACTAGGAAATAAACTGTAGCAAATAAAAAAACATTATTTACTGCGTTATTTATTGAATATCCTGATTCTGTAACAGTTGCTTCATGGCGATGCATTACTGAAGGTATTCGTGAATAATAAAAATGTATGCTAAATCTTCACAATTTCTAGGATCGTTAAATATCCGTTGAGCATATAAAACAGAGGTAGCATCACGTGAGTGTAGTCTCTGTAGAATAAATTTTATGCCATCAAAAAGGTTGCTTCTAAGTATGTACGTATTCCAATGTATGGTACCATTGCAACTGTTTTGTTTTACGAGTAGGAACCTGATGTAAGTCTAAATAAAAATAACACACCTGGGCCTCGATTCTCAAATGCAGTGAAATAAATTCGAGTAAGAATTCATTCCACTATAAAAATTCCTGAGTATATTATTATCTATGTGTATATTTACAATCATTGAAGCTTTATAATATTCCTTTAGAAAAAAACAATGTGAAATAATTCTCCACTTTCTGATTGCCAACATAATTCTCTCTATCTCCCTCTTTCAATGGATAACGAACCTTATACCTGTAACTACAATTGCTTATGTTGTACAACATGTGGCCCCTCTTGTTGTACAGCCTGGAACCCTCCGTTTTATACTCCATGTGCCTACTTGCCCTGTGGAATACCAAATAATCCTGGGTGCTGCTGTCCACCCCAGTGATGGCAGGATACAGAAAACTTCTAATATACAGTATGCGCCAAAAGTATGGAATAAATTCAATAAAAACGAAACAATTATTTTTTGGGAAAAATCCTCGAACAGGTCGATTTTTAATTTAAAAAATACATATTTTAGCGTAAAATGCGATTTTCAAATGTCATTTGTTTTCGAGTAATGACGTCATCGATTTTTTTTTAAATTGCAACACCATATTTTTTTCCTTGATCCTGATCGTTTAATTCTTTATCAGACAGTACTAAAATTTTGCCCTCTTACATAGGAAAGTTTTCGAGTAAATGACGATTGAATGTTAGAAAACGTAAATTTTATCCATAAAAAAGTAACAATTCTGAGGTATGTAAAATAAAATACAATTGATTAAATTTTATACTTAAATTAAATGTTCGAATTGCCATCCACCAACTTCTTAACAATGCGCAAGTCTGTGCAGAAATTCTTCTTGCACATTATGAATGATTTCTGGGGTAACTCTGCGTATTTCGTCCCGAATGCGATTTTGAAGTTCTTCTAAATTACGTGGTTTATTAATGTACACTTTTGACTTCAAGTATCCCCATAAAAAATAGTCAAGAGGTGTAAGATCTGGCGATCTTGCAGGCCATTCTATCGGTCCGCGTCTGCCAATCCACCTCCCAGGAAAACAGTTGTCCAAAAAATCTCGTACAGGGCGCACATAGTGCGGAGGTGCACCGTCTTGCTGAAACCATATGGTATCGTCAGGAATGTTAGGGTCATTATCGTTAGGCAAAATTACTGCAAGGGCTGGAACAAGGTCATTTTCTAGAAACTCTAAATATCTTTGTCCTGTAAGGGTTCCTTCAAAGAAGAAAGGCCCTACTATTCTGTCGTCAACTATTCCAGCCCACACATTTAATTTCTGAGGGTGTTGGGTATGTGCCTCTGCCATCCAATGAGGATTTTCCCGACTCCAATATCTGCAAGTTTGACGGTTTACTGTACCATTCAGACAAAATGTGGCCTCATCTGAAAAAAGTATTTGCCGGTGTAAATTTCTATTTCCTTGACATAAATCCATTAGAATTTCGCAAAAGTGTAAGCGGCGATCGGGATCATCTTCATTGAGTTCCTGCACAAGTTGAATTTTGTAGGGATGATTTTTCCTTCCTCAAGATACGTAGCACTGTGCTCTGACTACTGTCATTGTTTAATGCAACCAATCGTGAAGAATTATGAGGATTATCCACCATACTTATCAAAATGTTCTGTTTCTGATTTTCATTAATGCTTGGACATCCAGGTTTTGGAATATTTACAACATTGTCAGTTTCTCTAAATTTAGACTCTACCTTACTGACTGTTGATTGGCTGATAGGGCGATCTGGATATTTTTCATTAAATAAATAGCAAACTTCCTGCTGAGTTCTAGTCATATTCCCGCATACGATAAGAATTAAAATTTCAATTCTTTGAGTAACAGTTAAATGTGCCATAATACTTTAAATTGAATAATAATTTCTATGTCGCTTACAATACTTATTAGAAAGTCGGTGTGACAATGACACTTTGCAAAGATTTTCACCTACGTGATTCATAAAAGAACTACGGAATTCGAAAAACTAAATTTGATAACGTTTTTGCTTTATTTTAATTGATTTACGTTTTCTAACATTCAGTCGTCATTTACTCGAAAACTTTCCTATGTAAGAGGGCAAAATTTTAGTACTGTCTGATAGAGAATTAAACGATCTTTCAGAATCAAGGAAGAAAATATGGTGTTGCCATTTAAAAAAAAATCGATGACGTCATTACTAGAAAACAAATGACATTTGAAAATCGCATTTTACGCTAAAATATGTATTTTTTAAATTAAAAATCGACCTGTTCGAGAATTTTTCCCAAAAAATAATTGTTTCGTTTTTATTGAATTTATTCCATACTTTTGGCGCATACTGCATGCAAATGTTGTGCTTAATAACACTATTATTTAATAATAATAATAAAATAAATATTTGGGCCACTCCGTATTTCGTCCAATTACGCACACCGCGCGTAAACCGCTTTTCCCGAAAAGCAAAAACGAGCACAACGATTCGTTCTAGCACATCAGCTGCTGCCGATTACCTTAGCTCACGATTCCGACCGCTGAAAACGGTTTTTTTCCCGACGATCGTTTCAAAACATACCACGGTTGCATAACGGACTTGACTTCTTGCCGGAAAACGGCGATTTCAAATAGATCAGGCATATTAATTTCTACCCATATTATTAAGTTAGAGCTGTTTTGCACAAGCTCGGTTAGATACAATTTAAGTTGGCACATTTATGTTGCAATGTCTAAATGCGACAAATTGAAATAGGTTATTGTGCTGAGTGACAGAAGTGAAATTTAGGATTTTATGGTTTGTCTAGAATTGCTATACATTCATAGAAGGATAAAGGAATGACGCTAGTTTAGAAATAACTAATAAATGAAAAAGTGGCCTGCAACCGACCAAACCTAAATTACTTTACCATTATCTTTTTGCATGTAACGGGCCTAAGGCAAGTGCTGTTTGATCCAAAAGTTACATAAAACTCGCACCAATTTGTGAAACTATCAACTTCTGAACTAAGGTAAATTGGGCTAGACCTTCATATTTTAACCTCAGGAATTTGTACTAATAGACCAGGGTCGATAATTTTTGAAACCAGAAAAAAAAATATTAGGATGAAATCCATTGGAAAAGGAAGAGAATACAACAAAAATTAAAGGAAAAATAATTTACGTGCGATCTGAGGTCGGGAAGTGGAAGGGGGTGAGTTTTTAAGGGTAAAAAACGGTTTACCTCGATTTCTAGCAAAACTACAAGTCCTATGGAAATAAGTTGTCGGTAATAAAAAGATCTACAACTTTTATATTTACGCTTTTTTCACATAACCTCAAAATTTATGTGAAAAATTCAAATAACCAAGTTTTTGGTTTTTTATTTTTATCTTTTACAAAAAATAATTTTTATTCACGATATTTGGTGAAAACTTACCTTTTTATGTCCCAAATACACTGTAGGTTTTTTGATTTAAAATATTTATTTTTTCACCTTATTTTGACTTAATATCGAAAAAGCACCCTAATTTTCAATCGAAAATTCTCACGTCAAAATATCTGCTTTTTTTAAAAAGTCGGTGGGCTTTTTGTTCATTGAAATCTCTACTTTCTGATGGTGTAAAAAAAATATACATTATTTTGGTAAACGTTCTCAGAAAATGCAAAGAAGCGAAAAAATATTGTAGATGTTTTATTAAATTAATTTTAATAAATAGCTGAAGATTGTACGATTAAAAAAAATTTTTCGAATTCGAGTTTGTCGCATCATTTTTTTGTTTTTTCTGAGAACATTTACCATGGTTATCTATATTTTTTACACCATAAGATAGTAGAGATTCCAACGAATAAAAAGCCAACCGACTTTTTCAAAAAAGCAGATATTTTGACGTGAGAATTTTCGATTGAAAATTAGGGTGCTTTTTCGATATTAAGTCAAAATAAGATAAAAAAATGTATATTTTAAATCAAAAAAATTACAGTGTATTTGGGACATAAAAAGGTAAGTTTTCACCAAATATCGTGAAAAAAAATATTTTTAATGAAAGATAAAAATAAAAAACCAAAAACTTATCTCTTAGTTCTTCTTATTTGAATTTTTCACATAAATTTCGAGGTTATGTGAAGAAAGTGTAAATATAAAAGTTGTAGATCTTTTTATTACCTACAACATTGCTATTTAACTTTTTTCCATAGGACTTGTAGTTTTACCGGAAATCAAGATAAATAATTTTTTACCCTTACCCTTAAAAACTCACCCCCTTCATTTTCCAATGGGTTTCATCTTACTATATTTTTTTCACTTTTTACCATTTTCAAAGGTTTCAGCACTGGTCTATAACGTTTTGCACAGACTTTTTAGGAACAAATTAATGAGAACTTAAATCTAAGTCTATTAATAAGTTAATAAGGTCGTTAAATGCTTAACCATTGTTAGATAGACTATAAATAGAGAAATGATTACGAATACAAAATTTCAGAAGGTATTCATAAACTGTGTGAATATCAAACTATATTTGCTGTCGATATCAATCCTACTTGTCTTTGGATTTGATCTACTGTCATGCCACTGTCCGCCATAATGGTAGCTGACGTACGTCGAAACGCATGTCCATTGTATTTGTCAGGTTCGTCCAATTTAAGATACCGTGCAATTTGCATGGGACATTATCTAAATGTATTAATACCACTCACTTGATTGGTGCACTCCCCCTTATCATACCGTAAGAAAACTCAGTCTGTACTTACATTTTGGGGACGTAAAGATAAATACTGCTTCACCAAAAGCACATAACTAATTCCAATACTGTCGGCAACAATAAAACGTCGAGCCTTCACTATTTTAGATGGTCGGATAGTAATAAGCAATACGCTTCCTTTTTGCCTGATGTCATGTAAGCGTCTGTATTTGTTAGCTATTGCTCCATCCATTTGATGAACTTGTATTCTTTTTTATAAGTGTTTTCCGATTTTTGCGGTATTATTCGCGATTCTGCTTTACTATTTAAGTAATCAATGTTAGAACTCATTTTTAAACAACATTCAACCAGTAACAACTGTCTTGACATGAATTAATCCTATGTGACAGATTACAAATTAATTTATTTCCTCATTTTCACCTTATTTTGATTCAACCATTGTACATTATTAGTTCTTATTTCAATTCTTTGATAGATATGTTTCTTTCGGTGCCCCTTTTTTTCTTATTTTTCTTCGCACGACGAACATCACGATTTTGTCAAAAAATCCTGCCCTATAACTTCGTCCCTTGTTTGTTAAATTCTATTTTAATTTGGAAACTCAGTATCTTTTGTCTCATGACAATTATTTAAGAACTTCTGGATGAGTTTGTGGTAGCTTTTTTCAGTGCCTTCATTTCTTGTCGCTTAAGGTGGCCATATTTCTGGTTCAAAATAGTGGAATGTCGATGTAATTTTAAAGTTAGGAATTTTAAACCCTGCTAAAGTTACCAAAAGAATTATACGTTGTTGGATACTAGAAAGTTTAACTTTGGTAGTGTTAAGTAACGTTCAGATGAACGTTAGTGCAATGGCACTGCAGTTGTACTGTTGTATTGTAATTGTATGGTGTTAAATATTATTTACTCTGTTTACATAAAATTGCTGTAGACTTAAGAAGTTGGGGAATTTTTCCGCTGTAAGTTGGGACATGCAAAAACTCAAGATTCTTGACCTTCAGAGAGGTTATGTTTACGTTTTGTCAACTACGTCCCTATCTACGGAAATTGTTGGTTTTTATCATTTGCCGAATAGTAATTAAAAGCCTACCCTAGATAAAATATAAGCCTACAATCTGCAGGAATAGATGGTCTATTTGAATATTTGGTTAAATCACAGTATACTAGTATACTGTGGGTTAAATGAGGCCCTCACTAATTTCAGCAAGTCATCAAACACTCATGCCACTGTCATTCGGGTGAAATGAAAAAGTAATCGGCATTCTCATTTCGCATTTCTTTATATAAATTATAGAAATCACCTTACATGTGCTATCTGCGGTTAATAGGTCGCACCCACCATCTCCGAGTTCTTCTTTTCATTTTTTTTGCGTGTATAGTTTTTATACATATTGACGTCGCTGCGAATAAGAGCAGCAAAAGTAACTGTTTCTAAACCAAACAGTCCTCTTCATCCATTTTTTTAGAAACAAATCAATTCTAAACTAAATATCTAAATTAGAATCTAATTTAAAAACTTAACCTGCAAAAATGTGAATCTTCTGTTTACTGTCAAAAAAGCAGTTTCTGATTGGTCCTTGTATGATTGTTGGAAAAGGATTGGTAAGAGCTAAAATGCTTTTAGCTTCTGCCATACAACTGCAGGACAAAGGCGTTACTGTTAAGTTTATCTGAACGTTACAAAAGTCACCCGTATTTCTCGCCGTTTTACTTCAGTATCTTGGAATATTTGCAGGTGGGATGAGGTAACATTCCTATTATTTGCTAAACCCTAGATTATTCAGTTATTAAATGTCTAAAATTATTTGTATTTTGTAGGAAACACTATTTCAAGAATACGGCGCCCTTTTTAATAACTTTTCTGCAGTACCAATGCAACCGCACCAATCTTATGTGAATGAAGCTTAAGTATTTATATTGCCAAAATGTAGCGATTATACTTAAAATATTTATTAAAAGTGGGTCTTTTTATAGAATTTGTACATAAACTCCAACAATTAATTTTTCACATTTTAAAGCCACAGTAAGAAAGCAGTCAAAAAGTGTTGACTATTTTGTAGAAGAAAAAGGTAAACTTATATATGTCGAATTGAATGTCGTATGCCATAGTATGATCACGCAATATAGCTTTAGCTTTTAGCTAATACTAAATGCTAATAGTATCTGTCAAGAGTTTAAAATCTTACCGTCTCGAAGACTATTCTGCTAGTACACGGTGACGGTATAAAGTATAGCGAAAAGAATCTCATGATTTACAGTTATACAGAATATAGTTCCTGACAGTGTTATGACTTTAATTTTAAGACTTTCCGACCATTATTTTCGGTTTCGCCTCTAGAACAGACCACCTGCAAAGCTGACAGTAGCAAAATTATCATCCAGGAACCAAACAATGAATCAGTACCAAAAAAACTCCGCCCACGTTTATATTTTTTGTTATCTGGTCAGGTAATCGTGGATGATTAGGTACGACCGTCCTTTCATTTCATGCCATTATCCAGGCTCTACGTCCGGTAAGGTATTTTTTTCCCTCGCCTCGGCCATTGTCGGAATAACTGTCCCGTTGCAATGGGAAATCAAGTTTGCAGAACGCAGTCGCGAGCCGCAAATATAACAGTCCTGAGTAAATAGAGGTTATGACAAAAGAAACGAGGCATTCTGCGGTTATGGCATGATTTCTTTAATTCGTCGTAAATCGTAAAAAAGCTAAATATTATCCGGCACAATGTAATGCTAAAACACGCGCTGATTGAATGGTTAAAGCATGTCACTGAATGGAGTTTGTGTTAGTCCTAACTCTACCACCATATAGCATAAACAACTCCAATTTATGTTAGCATAGTTATAAGTATGTAATCCTCATAATTTCATGGTTTTGTAATTTTTGGTTAGAAGGTTTGGTGTCTGGAATGTCAATTAAGATTACGTCTTGAATTTTCTCTTTGAGAATAATGTTCTGTCCAGAATAATGTTCCGTCATTTTTCCACTGGTATGAAACGACACAGAAACAAATGCCTTTTTTTACACTAGATATAAAAATACCCGAAATGTACATGTGTTGTTAAGTCAACTTAACCATTAAGTTAAAGAAATTGTGCTCACAACGTTTTCAAAGGATGCAGATTACTTGGGGGTGGAGTTTTGAGTTGGTTAAGTTGGTTATGCCATAAATGATTTAAAGGTTCAAGAAATGCTGTTAGTCGATCGAACATAACAACATCTTCAGACCTTAATATAAAAAAATTGAGAAGCAAAATCGAATAACTGCGAAAATCTTCTTGAGAACAAACAACGGTGAAAGAGATATTGAAACATAGATTTACGACGATTATATAATGAAAACTGAAGCATAAACATCACAATGGAAAAGTTTTCCGAGATTCAAGGAAGCTCGTCAGTAAAAATGGAAGATTAGGATCATGAATTCCTTCCACATGGTCAAACAATCAATCATATTATCTCTGTGATCAGTCCTCTTATCTATACTGCCAAATATTAAAAAGGCATGACATTACAGTTATCTAGATTAAGTAGTATCATCTAAATAAATTATAATAATTGTCCTGAAGATGTCAACAATGTCTTCCATTGCTAATATGCTAATGGATATGCTATTTATAAGTCACTAAATAGTAATGACAACCCTGAGCTACACCAAAAAGGGTGAAATATTGATATTGGTGAACAGATTTAAATCCATTGCAAACAACATATTGGTTTCGAGCGGTAGAGAACGTATTCAATGCAATAATAATATCTTGGAACTGAACAGTATACAGGGTTAACTATGACTTAGTACAAATATTTTAAGAGGGGATAGGGAAAAATAAGAATTAATGGAATCACCCTTCAAAAAAATTCCAAACTTATTTATAAAGCCAAAAAAAAATTATTTTTCAGAACTATATTAAATCCCTATTTATCGCCGTCACTGACGTTCTGTCAGCCGCGAGGTTAGGTATATTCTGCCAATCAAAGGTGTCAAATATAGTGACAGGTCCATTGACACATGTATCAATTTAAGCCGCTTTGAAAGAAAAAAAATCTTTACAAAATGTAGATTATTATTTAATAATTTAATGAGAAATACGGTATGGTAGCACAGAGAGGCAGCACCTACCTTACTAATATTTATTTCCAGGATTGATACTTGGAGAGATATTAAGAATGTTGAATCATCTTCTGTGTTCTTACTTGTTTAAATTAAAACCTGCAAAGATTTTTGTACTTCCTGTGGACCTCTCATTCCCTCGATCGTTCTTTTTGTGTAAAGCGAGGTACCTACTTGGTTTGGCGGTCTTGACCAGGTCGATTAATTAAGTCGGGAAAAAGCACAAAAGATAACAACAATATACACGTAAATGTACACAAATACATAAAAACACTGCCACACGTTTACCGCCACGGCATAAAACAGCTGTTCGATGTGGTTCAATAAGTATTCAGCAAAATATTTTGTATACTCGGGAAACGTCTTTGAGGCTGCCGCACGATAATATGCACTTGTCACACTCCCATAAATCAGCACCTTATCCGTCATCTAGGCATTTGAATATATGTTTGTAAATACACATAAAATACGCGAAAAATTAAATTTGCGAAAAAACCGTAAATTTACGTTATTTGACATCTACAGACGACATCTGTAGGCCACTATAACAAGGTGCACTCACACCGATAAATTTTTAAACTTCATGTGTTGTTGTGTAATTAAATTCTGTTAATACTAATAATAGCAACAATATTAACAGTAATCGACGATGTTTGCATAAAATAATTAGTAATATTTTAAACTATAACATCCCAAGATGTTTACAGTGTTATGTAAAATGTCCCTTAGATTATAACTAACTTCGCATTCTGGATGGTTTGGAGCATGGAGGATATGCAATTAGCAATGCAGTATGGCATAACCTAGAACTTACTGTTACTTTTAAATCAGCTAAGTGACTAATTTTAAACGTGTTATAGTAATTAAATAAAGTATTTTATATCGGATATGTTAATGGATAATTATGATAAATCTGCAAGAAGTGAAAATGTAGTTTGGCAGTGTGCAACGAAAGAACGAATACAAAATACTGCAGCTAACCGGATTAGCTGTTATCTACCAGGTACTTTAGACATTATTATTATTAATACAAATGTTTCGTTTCGTTTCGTCGTTTCTACACTTGACAGTGTTGAAAAAACGACCGGTAGTTGACATGCCATGACGGATGATGATTGATTGTCATAGGCGCCGACTTTCCGTGGGAAAAGAGGGTTTTGCCCCATTTTTTAAACATCGAGCATAAATTTGTTATTGTCTTTTAGACCTTCCTGAGCACGTGGTCAAAATTTTTGTACTTAGTCATAGTTAACCCTGTATATTACATCATTATATATTTAATACCTGCAGTTGAGAAACAGCAGAGAAGTATTTGTATCGACACTTGCATAAAAATCTATTTTGATCCTCCCCAGACAATTTGTGATTCTTACGATACGAGAAAAAGTTAAAAACAGCAGTAGCAGACAACATTCATTACGTGAACTCCTACGCCTTGTCACTTAAGTTCCACATTTTACGGATCAGTCAGCATCGTGGCAATGGCTCTGATAATGGTCGTAATAGCGATCGTACACTTTTATATCCACTTAATCCTTTCACGAATAGTAATTTCCAGTCACGAACGAGCCTGCAGTCGGTCGAAATTCACGACGAGCCCGTCTTATAGGGTTTCACATTTTGCAGAAATAAACTGGACGTAATAAGAACTCTAGTGCAATCCAATAATAAAGGTAAATAAACTCTTGCGTTTTCAGAAGATTTTTCCCGTCCAGTAAATATCTTAATTCAACTAAAGCCTAGGTGTCTATGTTGTAGAGTACAAGGGATCCTAGAAGCTGAACGATCAGTGAAAGCAGGATTAAGGATAGGAATAAAAACTGAAGATTAAGCCCCATAGTACAAATTTTAGTATTATTTTAAGGTAGCAGTAACAAAGAGAAAGAATTAGGAAGTTAAAGTAATTTTCAGCTGAGACATACAGGATTAAGAAAAGGGTCTCCCTCTAAAAGGAACCACAAGAACTCTTTCATTCGTCGTTGTCTTCTATGGTCGAGCACCTTTACCCTCTAATGCTCTCCTGCATTAGTATAGATTGTTTGGATTAGATAAGACTAAGGAGTCAAGATAACACAGCTGGCATCAGAAACATTGAAGCAACAAAAAAGTTCAAGAGACTCATCAATAACCCTACAGGTGTTTAAATCCTTCTATGTCATGCCATTTGGAACTCATATTTTTAATCCTAATATAACAATATACTAATCTTAGCAATAAAAGTATTCACTTCTAATCCTAGGAGCTAAAGTTGACACTTTAATCCTGTTTTAATTTATAAAAGTTTATTAAATAAACCACTGAAACTGCCACTACTCTCATTCTTCGAGAAATTCAAAAAGCAGTCCAGTCCAGATGTTGTGAAATCAGAAATGACAACGGTGCTTGGTTTATTATTATCACTATCAACTTTCAGTATCCATTTGTAATATTCTATTTATTCAAAAGTGAGTCTTCAATGCAGCCTTCCGCCATAGTGCTCCATTCTCCATGTCTTTGAAGACACGTGAGGTCACCACCGCTGTCAACTAAAAGAATAGCAGACGTTCGTCGTAATACGTGTCTCCAGCTCCCCGGCTTCAAAAATTTTGCCACTTCTTGTGAGACGGCACTGATTTTATGAATATCGTCCACCATTCGATGATCATTAGAATAATGCTTTTACAGTTGTTCTGTTTCTGAGATATTGAGGACTTGTCGTGTAATATAGACCACATCATTCAATTTGTCAATTGGCAATCATTTATAGCCGTAAGTTTAACAGAATGAGGTAAAATTTAAAAAACCTGTTCTATAAATCAGTTGTCACGAAGTACGATGACATACCACAGGAGCTTTGACATATTTCTTTACATTTCATTCTTTGACGATTAGTCATGTCTAACAGGGACTATTCTGTGCCTAGTTCATATTTTTCCGCTTTGAACAACGGCGATAATTAATAGGACTTTCATGATTGATGCCGAATAGTGAAGGACGGTGTGCTTTCTCTCCATCCTTTCGTTTCATCAACAATGTACAACTTTCAAGAATATTATGAATAAGCTATTCCACTCACGTTCGGCTTATGAATTATCTCAAGTTCTAGATTCCCTCCCAAGTAGAAATAAATTTATTTATATTTACTGTTACTTTCAACTTTTTATCGGAATTGTTCGTAATTGCTGATTCAATTATTTTTATGCCGAGAGTAATAAATCAGACAGTTTTAAATTGATTACTTTTAACTAAGGATTATAAAGATATTGCAGGTCAATTATTGTACTGTTACACCAAATAAAAACACCATTTAATAAAAATGCTCTAAATAATTGTGTTTTTACCGGTCAAAGTATTAGAAAGAGGTTGCTTCAAATCGCTCTGCCTCACTCGATCTACAAAAAATTAGCTGTTTCATGGGCGACACTTATTTAACACAAATTTGGTAAAAGCTAAGTAAGAGTAGGTAACGTGACATTTATGAAACTTTATTTGCAAGTTTGAATCTGAATTTTAAAGTTTTCTACTTTGTCTACCTTTCGGCATTATTACGGTCACATAATGCCACTCGTTAATATAATTTTCTTCTTTAATGTTATCTTGTTCATTTAGGTCATAACCATTTTTTATTTGTATAAGACAATTCCGCTAGTAGTTTTCTCAAACGTCTTTTATGGCAGATCCGGTAACTTAGTATAGTTTCCAAGCTTCTATCAGTACTTAAATAATTTTTGAAATCTGTTGGTGGGATCATTATTTCTGTAACAACATCTAGCAGCGACAGCAAAGAGAAGGATCTCTATGAAAAATAATGTATAGAATTTAATAGTTGGAGAGAAAAACGAATAGTAAACTCAATCAATTGGGAAGTCATGCAAAAATATGCAGTTTTATCACTGTGGATGAAGTATTCTGTGTTATAGACTACTTTGAAAATGATGATCAGGCAAAGAATTGTTGGATATAGAATCCATCGACAAGGCGCTGATGAACACTTTGTAAATTTTCATTTTCATTTTGTGGACAATATCCTGAATGTTCAAACGAGTTGGCAAATCGCGGATTCTTTTTGTGATATTCTAATTGGAATTAATACAATGGGAAAGTACCGTCAAGAGTGGTTTTGTTTTTTAAGCTTCCTAAGTTTATAGCAAGAAATATTCGATACGAATATTGTGCTTCCAAACAATGACCAACTTTTAATCAAAAATGGATCAGAAAGAACTTCTACAAGAAATTATTGATGAGGTAGAGGCAGCTATATTGTTAATTTTACCGGAAAAATCTCGTGGCATTTACGTTTGAAGACTGGATGAATGTTAAGCACGTTAAAGGTAAAAATTAACGTGTTTTGCTTACTTTCTTGAACTACACAATAAATTTGTTGCATCATCGTTATGGACCAAGTATGCAATGCTTAAATCAACTCTCCAGCTTTACAAAACATTGATATCTCTACTTCTCCGAATCTTCTAAGCTTTTTGAAGACCAAGGCAAAAGATTACAAGGTCTTGAACGATATGATCTTAATAAGTTTCTGAAAGAAGCATCTGGTGGTTTTACGATCATGGAAGAAGATTTTTCAGTCAATGCTGTAGAAATGTGTCAAAAATACATCAATCTGCGATTTAAAAATGCCGGTGGTAGATTTTTCTTGAATTTAAATATTTTTTGAGCTTCCTGATCCACAAAGTTGCACCGAACATGGAATCAGACGTTCTTTAGCAACATTATTGGCCAATGCTGAGGGTGATATTGCCATTGTAAAGCGTCATGGTAGGTGCAAATCGACTACGGTAGCGGAAAGTTATATTAAAGATTTACTGTCCCGCAAGATGTCATTTGCTGAAAAAATCTCTGGAGAAGTTGTGGGCCCCTCCAGTTCTTCAGAAACTCCTTATCGAGTGAATTTAAACAATCTCGGTCAAAATAACAAGATTCTTCTTGAGATAAATGTTAATAATAATAATTCTAAATAAAATGCTATAAAATCGAAGCGTGATATTATGAATTCTAATCCACTAGTGTGTTAAAATGCCTTTAATCCAGGAAAAGCAGACATCTCTTAATATAGTGGTTGTGGAAAAAATAAATTTTATTTCTCTAATGAATCAAGTGTAGAATCTTATGCTTCTAAATAAAAATGTCAATTATAAGGTAACTGTAGATGTACAATGTAGATGCTTAAACTAATTAATCAATGTTATCACCTTCTCGAATTCAGTTTCTCTTATATGCATGATTGAGTTTCAAAAAACAGTATTTGATCATATTTTACAAACTAAAATAATTGGCTTCGTTGTGCGATCTAACTGACCTATATTATTTTATTGTATTCTTTTGAAGTGTCATGATATTTTGTGCTATTATCTATGATATGCTGTTAATTGTAGTAGTCAGCTTGTTGTACTTAGGCAGAAAAGGGTAACCCAATCATTATAGTTTCTCGTGCCACCTTTTATTAAACATTACAAATAATGACAAAACACATATAGAAAGTCTGTTCCTCAACTATCAAATTAATAGCCTCCTAACTGTAGTTTACGTTCAAGAAAAATAACTGGGACTCTACGGAGGGCCCCGTCCACCAGCTCGCATGCGAGGCGGACGGGTCCGTAGGTCGCCGCGTCCCTCTAGGGCTCTGGACCTTTAACCCTCGTCTTTAGTATTGTTTTGTGTGCGGTGTCAGAGTGTTGGATATGCTGTCTGGCGGACGACGGAGGCCTCCTCGGGGCCGACTCACTGCCCACTACGATGTCCGTTATGTCGACGGCACGCCAAAAACAAAACACGGCACCACGCTCGAGAGCCGAGACGTGCTGGGATGTCTCTGCGACCAGTAGGGGAGACTGGGGTAGTCTGATCTGTATTCGATAAATGCTCGATGAGTAAACTCTGAATGAACATGGAATACAACAGGTCTAAAATCCTACAAGAGCATTCATAAACAAGTAGTACATGTTTCAAATGTTTTTTTAAGTTTAACCAAAGTTACATTAAAGATATCAATGTATGTTAAGCCTAGTCCAGATAATATACAATGTTTATGAACAATGTATCCAAACAGATCGGAAACAGATGGTATACAGTTTGTATATTGTTCTGATTTGTTTATAACCTTGCATTGCTCAAATTGGTCACCCAGTTGTTCTTTTCAAATATGGAACCTGTCTACGAAACATCTCCTACATTTGCAAAAATTAAATTCCGACATTCGTTTGTAATATGTTGTCTTAAATCTTCAAAATTTTCGGGTTGACTTGAAAAAATCACTGATCTGAGATGTCCCCAGAGAAGAAAGTCGTTTGGACTTAAATCAGGAGACCGAGCTGGCCATTTATCCATCGTCCTGGAAAATTCTGATACAAATAAGCCCAAACTTGTCGCTCAAAATGGGATGGAACTCCGTCTTGTTTTCATCCAGCCGATCATCATTCTCCAGAATTTCTGTGATGTGATTTTCCACGTAAATAGCTGGCTCCAGTCAAAGTGCCATCTAAAAAACATGGACCAACTATTTGATTACCCAATACCCTTTTCTGGGTACTGAGTGTGCGATTCCCTAATACAATGAGGGTTTTCACCTGCCAATAACGAATATTATGCCTATTCACTGTACAATTGAGGAAAACACATGATATCGCAAAATTCTATTCTTCGATCCGAAGATGTATTTTGTACAGATGTCATTTATCTTGTTGCAAAATTCCTCCCTGTGGTACTCTCAAACGATCGCACGGATTGGTGTGGATTCACTGTCAGTTCGCCCAAAATTCCTACTTCCATTAATTCGTTAGGAGGATTGTTTTTCTTAAGATTTTCTACGGACCTAGTTTCTTGAAATGTCTTAACAATCTGACTCACGTACGTATGACTTGTTTGGTGATCAGGATGCAATTCATTGAAAATTCGAGCAGTTTCTCTAGCACATTCATTTTGTTTTCCGTAAAGAAGAATTATTTCAACTTTTTTAGTTAAACAATAAACCATAATGAAAAATTGATAAATGCAAAAGTTACACTTTGATTGTAAGCCGAAGATGAAATTTGATACAACTGAAAATGGTTTCAAGGATAACACATTTCCGATAAAAGATATCAAACTAAAATGTAGAATGGAATGGAATGCAGTGGGATTTATAGACCCATATGACAACAGTTCATTCTCTTAGCTTTCAACTTTCAATTTTTCTCTTCCAAACCTTAGATAATGCCTGGGAGAATTAGGCAGTCTATATTTTATCAAGCCAATATACTCCTAGAGGTTCCCTAATCAAGCGAATTCCATTGTTCTCATTGGTCTACTAATTTTGCTAAGTTCGACAAGTCTACAGTTAACACCCTTTGAAGAATTTCTTTACTTACTTCTCAATCTAGGGATTTCTTGTCATCACTTTTGAGTTTTCTCTGCCATCCATTTTTGTTTGTGTCTTTATAAACACTTTATAGCTAGCGATAGCATAATAACGTTTGACCTCTTGTATGGCTGTCGATTAATCTGTTTTTTACCAACTCTCCTGTTGTCTTTCATGCCTTGGTACGCTTATAGACCTTATAAATCATGGACGCGCCCAAAACCATTTTCTGCCTATACAAATCGTTGATGCTCAGATGTGTGCAACAGAGATAGAGCTAGTCCGGGCAAAAACCCACAGATCATTGGCCGAAAAAAAACAAAAACCGTAAATAACAGACGTGTGACATTTACGGTGACAGACCGACTCCACCATAGTTTATGAGTCTTTAAAAACTATTGCTAATAAACACACTAAACACAACTAAATCACAAAAGGCACACAAATCATTAACAATATTAACAGGAAAGGTTTTGTCAGGTTATGTTTATATATTTTTCTGTCATAGAACATCTGTTTTTGCCCGGACTAGCTTCATCCCTCTTGTACACATCAAGACAGCGGACCTCTCTTTCTAGGGCCGGTCCATGATTTATAAGGTCTATGGATACGCTAGATACGATCATAGATTTAAGTTCCTAGCCTTGCCGTAGTACCTAAACAACACCGTCATTTGATAGGGTATGAGTTGATTACGTTTTGAACATTCTTTCTTATTAACTCGATCGCACGTTATTCAATGATCAGGACTGTGATATTCATTGCTAGAGACAGTGAGACTTAGTCAACCTTTCACTTTTTGTAACTTCCATTCTTGTGCTGTACTGTCCGTATATCAGGCTGCCTAAGTACACATTAACAAGAAAAGGAATGGTATTGGATTTCATGAAAGACTCAGAAACTGTACAAACACGGCGGTGCGGTTCAAATTACAAGTACTGACTGATTTTCATATTAAAGGCTTTATTCGTAGTAGGATTCTTCTGCACCAGTCTCCCCCATCCCGCTGTTTTTGACGTTAATATATGAAATATGACAGTGAGAAACGTTTTTGGCTACGGGCGATCGTTTCTTAAACCCGAGGTCGCTTTGTTAGATGTATTTCTGCTTATTGGACAGTCGATTTATGATTTGTTCCCAAATACCTTCTTAAGTGTATCTAAAGTTAAAAACAAACGATTATATTAGTTAAGAACTGTTACGAAATTGTTGAAGAATTTATGTATAATTAATTTTAAAATCATTAATACATAATACATACATAATATTCCCATGTTTATTATATTTATTTACGATCAAAACATTTACTTGTCATTATATAGGTAGTACATGCAATATATTTATAAAATATTGCTTCTTTTTCTCTCAAATTGTTTGAATACAACTATTATTAATGAAATGTGATGAAAACCATCATTGCAAGAAGTGTATACGAATAGTGGATTTAAAATTTGTGAAAACTCAGTGGTTACAGAGCTGGATGCCTGGAAAGGGGAAACAGTATTATCTCCGTGCTACGAGACGTCTCGTAAGACCACACTTATCTGAGGAGTGGGTCGGATCGTAGCAGCCGTAATACCAACAACAAGAAAATAAATCAATATATATGTTTAGGCGAGCTGATAGCAGTTCCTAGGCCAAAAATTCTCAGGACAGACATGTGCACGTTAATTCCGTTACTGGCAACAACGAGTTATCTGGGTTCTTGATGTTTTGTTTATCCACTTTTACTATTTAAATCTCCTCAAATAAAATAACAACTTTTAAAAAGCCTTTGTAAGACATACTTACATTATTTTGCTTTTCTACCACACATTTTAACAATTATTTTCAAATACTTATAAACAAAAGTGGACATTCTTATATGCAGAACCATGTAAATTTATGTTATAACAATATTTGCATCTACAGTTAAATTTTAAAATATCTGTATTTTGAAAGATTTCTGTACCTAAAAATACGTTGGTTATACCGCTTTGTGTCGTTATATATTCATTTTACTTACCTTTGAATATTCGCAGGTGGCATGAGATAACATGCCTGTTATTTGCTATGCTCGATATTCAATTCTTAAATATCTAAAACACTATTTCAAAAATATGGCGCCCTTAATAGAAGAATTCCGTGAAAGAAGAATTTTGCTGAAAAATTTATTTAAATAATCTTCGCTGTTAACCTCTATTTGCATGGCAATAGAGTTCTCTTGGACGCATATGATTCAGTTCTAAATCATATTGAGGCATAAAGCTCAGACCTGCCCCAAATTGTTATTTACCCATTGGAGTATCAATTTCTACCGGTCGTACAAAAATCGCATTGGGAGGGTTTCTTTAATAAAAAATAAAATGAATATTACTACTCTGAATATTTGCATCAACATACAAAATAATACAGCGCCTCCGACAGTGCAAATTATTTTTTTTTTTCTCTCCAATGAGTAAATAATAATTTGGGACAGTTCGGTTTTTTTAGCTTATAGTTACCTAGAAACTTATTAATAGTGGATTTTTGGGCTTGTGAGAACTCTATTATGTGAAGAAATTCAGTAATATTTCATACCAGCAAGACGACATGAACCTTTCAGACAAATAAACCAAAATATATACAAAACACTTATCTTCGTCTTCTCTGTGCAGCATTTAAGCCAGTCTCAGCGCTCTTTTGCATTCATTTTTGTATGCTTAAGAGCAAAGCTCCGCTCCTTAAACTCCCCCGAAAACAAACCGGAGAGTCGCTAGACCTCCGGAATCGCGCGACCGAAAAAACTATTTCCCGGATGAATATCCCGCCGGCGCGGCAATCCTCGCGATCCGGGGGCTTTCCGGGCCCCCTCCGTGCACACGGCGTCCCGCCTCTCTTTCAATTCCGGCGTGTAAACAAAACCGGAGCTTTATCCGGAGCTGCCGGCTTAAGAAAACAGATGACTGTCGGATGCATGCGGAATCCGCGATTCGCCGATACGTGCATGCGGAGGGGTAACGAACCCGGGGCGTCTGAATTATGCATAATATCCCAGCTATCGATCCGCTCGCGGATGGATCTGTGTGCGTGTGTCGGCTGATGCCGAAATAATTGGTAATTGTGAAGGGATACACTCGGAAAACGAGTAGATTTCGCAAATTATGATAATCGAGAAGTTGCATGAATTTTATATTGGTTAAAAATAATAATAATAATAATAATAAGGCATTTATTTCTAACAGGCATGTAGCACCCAATTACAGGAAACACAATACAATAAGTGACGAATGACAAAGATATATCTTTAAAAACTAAATACTATATAAAAATGCTATAAAAAATACATAAACATTTATGATAAAATCCAAGAAATAAAATAAAATAAACCCTATTATGTAGTAATAGTATGTACTATAAAACAATTCTTGATTACTCAAATACTGGGCAACACATGCTAAGTTTGTCGTACATGATCTTTTTTCCATAAAGCCGTGTTGATCGTGGGACACATGAGTTTTAAATATCGAGTAAATCTGATTGTATAGGATTACCTCAAGTAGTTTCGCACAGTTAGAAAGTATTAATACAGTATGCGCCAAAGGTATGGAATAAATTCAATAAAAACGAAACAATTATTTTTTGGGAAAATCCTCGAACAGGTCGATTTTTAATTTAAAAAATATATATTTTAGCGTAAAATGCGATTTTCAAATGTAATTTGTTTTCGAGTAATGACGTCATCGATTTTTTTTAAATGGCAACACCATATTTTTTTCCTTGATTCTGAAAGATCGTTTAATTCTCTATCAGACAGTACTAACATTTTGCCCTCTTACATAGGAAAGTTTTCGAGTAAATGACGACTGAATGTTAGAAAACGTAAATCAATTAAAATAGAGCAAAAACGTTATCAAGTTTAGTTTTTCGAATTCCATAGTTCTTTTATGGATCACGTAGGTGAAAATCTTTGCAAAGTGTCATTGTCACACCGACTTTCTAATAAGTATTGTAAGCGACATAGAAATTATTATTCAATTTAAAGTATTATGGCACATTTAACTGTTACTCAAAGAATTGAAATTTTAATTCTTATCGGATGCGGGAATATAACTAGAACTCAGCAGGAAGTTTGCAATTTATTTAATTAAAAATATCCAGATCGCCCTATCAGCCAATCAACAGTCAGTAAGGTAGAGTCAAAATTTAGAGAAACTGGCAATGTTGTAAATATTCCTAAACCTGGACGTCCAAGCATTAATGAAAATCAGAAACAGAACATTTTGATAAGTATGGTGGATAATCCTCATAATTCTTCACGATTGGTTGCATTAAACAATGGCACTAGTCAGACCACAGTGCTACGTATCTTGAGGAAGGAAAAATATCATCCCTACAAAATTCAACTTGTGCAGGAACTCAATGAAGATGATCCCGATCGCCGCTTACACTTTTGCGAAATTCTAATGGATTTATGTCAAGGAAATAGAAATTTACACCGGCAAATACTTTTTTCAGATGAGGCCACATTTTGTCTGAATGGTACAGTAAACCGTCAAACTTGCAGATATTGGAGTCGGGAAAATCCTCATTGGATGGCAGAGGCAGATACCCAACACCCTCAGAAATTAAATGTGTGGGCTGGAATAGTTGACGACAGAATAGTAGGGCCTTTCTTCTTTGAAGGAACCCTTACAGGACAAAGATATTTAGAGTTTCTAGAAAATGACCTTGCTCCAGCCCTTGCAGTAATTTTTCCTAACGATAATGATCCTGACATTTCTGACGATACCATATGGTTTCAGCAAGACGGTGTACCTCCGCACTATGCGCGCCCTGTACGAGATTTTTTGGACAACTGTTTTCCTGGGAGGTGGATCGGCAGACGCGGACCGATAGAATGGCCTGCAAGATCGCCAGATCTTACACCTCTTGACTATTTTTTATGGGGATACTTGAAGTCAAAAGTGTACATTAATAAACCACATAATTTAGAAGAACTTCAAAATCGCATTCGGGACGAAATACGCAGAGTTACCCCAGAAATCATTCATAATGTGCAAGAAGAATTTCTTCACAGACTTGCGTATTGTCAAGAAGTTGATGGATGGCAATTCGAACATTTAATTTAAGTATAAAATTTAATCAATTGTATTTTATTTTACCTACCTCAGAATTGTTACTTTTTTATGGATAAAATTTACGTTTTCTAACATTCAATCGTCATTTACTCGAAAACTTTCCTATGTAAGAGGGCAAAATTTTAGTACTATCGAGACAGAGAGTTAAACGATCTTTCAGAATCAAGGAAAAAAATATGGTGTTGCCATTAAAAAAAAATCGATGACGTCATTACTCGAAAACAAATGACATTTGAAATTCGCATTTTACGCTAAAATATGTATTTTTTAAATTAAAAATCGACCTGTTCGAGGATTTTTCTCAAAAAATAATTGTTTCGTTTTTATTGAATTTATTCCATACTTTTGGCGCATGCTGTATAATCTGTAATTACTAACAATGGAGGGATCCCTTTCTTAAGAAGAAACCAAGGGTTTAATGAGAACTCGCATGCAGTCTTTTACTACAAAGCTTGGAATTCCATCTAAACCTGCTGTCAATTTACCTTTTAAATTTTTGGACGCCCGATGATATCTTGTTCTGTGATCATATTAACTGAAATAACAGAATTGTTCCATATATTATCGGAAACATCAGTGCAGTCTGGATTGCACGTAAGATAAACGCTACTGAAATAATTTCCAAAGGTATCAACAATTTGCTGAGGACTGTCATACGTTCCATGATCATGTGTCACAATTCCTGGAATTCTTGAGTTGCTCATTTTTTTCTGCACAAACGTCCAAAAACTATTCGAATCAGTCAAGATATTGGTTTCTGCATTTTCAACTGTATTACAGGGTAATCATTCAAACATATTGAAAGATCAGAAGAATCCAAAGCATCAGCAATTTTTCAAGTAGAAGTACCTGGATCTTCTTCAATCATGTTCAGCACATTCTCTTCCAGCTCTACCGTTCGATGCAAGTATTGAAAAGTTTCTATTAGGAGCAAAACGATCAGAAAATCTGTCAATGAACCGCCTGCATTGCCATCAGCAAATCTATAAGTAAAGTGCATGTCGGTCATGTCGGCAGTCGTGATAAGGGACTTCGACAAATTCGACAGGTACAAAATTATTAATCACGGAATGCATTCAAATGACATGACGTTCTTGATTTACACATCTAAGTGAATAAAACCAATATTTTTAGACGAATTGTTCGCAAATATTCCTGGAATGTTTACGACAAAAACACAATAGACAAAAAAGTTGTATTTTTAGTTACTTTATATAAAAAAAATATCGAAATTTAATTAAAGTCAGTGGCGTACAGTCTCGTATAGATTTGGTTAAGATACCCCTCTCTGACTTAATTTTATTTTAGTTAAAACCAAATCAGCCCCTTATTATTATTACAAACAACACCACCACATTTCAAAAATCCAAATATTTGATATTTTGAAAAATTTCTAAATTAAAACAGCATTGGTTTTAGGCGGTCAGTAAAATAGTTTTTTTTTACTTAAAAATGTCGCGTCATGCGATAAAATCTGAAGAAAATTATTTTCATAATTGAACATGGAATTCAAAACTATTTTTTATTTTTAGAAAAACCAGCGGCGTCCTATTTTTTTTTCTTAAAAAATAACCAATGACGTACCAATACGCGCGCCACTGGTAAGACTATAAAATCGTTTTGTATTGCAAAGTATACGCCTCTCATAGCTATTGACACGCTTAAAATTTCTTTATAATATCTCAAGCGGTTTTGGAGAAATCTAATTTTTAGTGTTTTTTAAGTTAAACCAACATCCTGCAGATCGGTAACGAAGCGTTTGCGCACTTATATTTATAGGAACTTTTTATATAAAATGACCTGAACAATATCTCCCTTAAATATTGTCTCGTATTTTTTTAACACCCTGTATACTTACCTTTATAACTAACATTGAAATATAGAGAAAACTTTTTCAATAATTAATATTATTTCACTCATATATATGAGTGAATATCAGTGTGTAAAAAATTATATGTATATGTTAAAAAAATGTATATACCAAAGAGTTCATCGATCAATTCAAATATTTACATTTTATTTAACCTGAAGAGTGTAATAGAAGCCAATTTAAAAATGTATTATATTATTTTGTTGGCCATATGGAGAGTGTATTGACAGATGACGTTGAAAATAGGAAAGAGTTATTATTTTTAATGTCGTGGAAAAAAGTATCTGCTTGTTAAAATGAACAAAAGTACAGGTTTAAGCTAGTCAATATAATATGCAGGGTTACTAACGAATTATTAGAAATACAGTAGATTTTATTATCAGAATGCAATAATAAATACACTACGAGAGTCACATTTTTATTTCTTAATAGTTAAGGTCTTGTCAGTATCAGAAATAAAGTGTAGGAACATTTTTTAATGGAATTTATTTTTTTTTTTTCTAAATGTGAATTATTCATCCATCTCTGTAAAAGTGTATTGTTCACCCACCATCTAAAAATGTATTGCAATGTAGGTATTTCATCAGTACATATTCCTTGGTTCTGCCAAAATAAATATTTTTAGTTCGAATTTTAGTTAATGCTGAAATTAATGTTGTATATTGAGACACATGTAATGCCATAATTTTGATGCAAACATCTAAACAACGTACTATTTCAGTTTTTATGATATTTATGAAATGTATATTTAAATTGGCACAAGCTGCAACTGCACATGTAACAAAATATAATCTTATACTTACCGTTTTACGAATATCCCACAAAAAGTCCTTATTAATGTTTGTCTACTACACGTTAACAGCACAACTAAAACGTATTAGGTTAGAAGTCAGGTTGATTTGCCTCTGCGCATGAGCAACAGAAATCACATGAAAATGTTCCCAATAAATTAAGTAAAAGCGTTGAGTGAGAATAGAGGCGCAACTTTATGGCGAAATGCGTAGCCACTTTTGGGCCCGAGATAGTATAGCAGCTCTTTGGTTCTAAGATTCGTCAATTTATCGACAACTTACTGTTCACGGAGGTTCTCTTTGCTTGTTAAACCATTGAATCACACAGAACACTCAAAATTGACTGTCGGTAACAACAGTTCTCGACAGACGGACAACGGGCCCAAAAAATCTCTACTGTAAAACACGGTGTAACATAACGGAACGTCATGTTACATGACATGAAGGCCTTTATTTCTTGTCCGACTTTAAAAATATTTTGCCCTATAGATATTTCCTATTAGGGCCTTTGTTTTCAAGATACAGGGTGTTAAACTTGTAGATAGAATACGCCTTACGTCATTAAGGTTGCGCCTCTTTCTAATTTCTCACTCAACGGTAAAAGTAAATAGTCCCATTGTAGTACATTGTATTATCACACTATTTCTTATTTATTATTTCTTATAAAACGTTTTGAATAAATTAATGCCCAAGCCCTTAAAAGTACAAGCAGGCGCGACTTCCCGTATAAATATCTTGCAAACACCCAAATAATTCCCGAAACAACGCGCCGAATAATATTACCATAAATCTCTTTTAATATTCCCTCTTTAAAGGAAGCAGGAAAAAAAAGCAACGCCTCGGAGCCTAATCTTCGGCGTGGGCAAGGCGGTTCGAGAGGTGAGCGAGAAATAAAAAAAAGGCGCACCCCTATTTGTCAGGGAACCGCTGGATTTATGTAATTATTCTTTTAAAGTGTTGGGAAATAAGACGAAAACCGCGGCCACACGAACGGCCGGACGTCAAATATATTTGCTAAAACGCTAAGCATTCACAATGGAAACAAAAACTTGTTTGTCATAAGGGGTATGCTAATTTTTTGGCCGGTATAAATCGCGAGAGCGTAAATTATGGCGCGAGTTGTGTGTGGGGAATATTTCGAACGTTCTTGTTCCTCTCTGGTTTGAAATATAGATGTACGTATAACTCGAAGCAACGGCTACATTCTGCTTCACGTGAGAGTACTTGTTTTCCAAATTTCAAACTAAATTTGGCACACTCATCATGAGTGTACATAGTATTTTGGCAACATAAGGTATTCAAATACTTACTTATAATTTCATATCTAATCAACTGCAAAAAACATTAGCTGAACAAATAAAAAGTGTAAATTTCTGCTTCACGTGAGTGTACTTCTACTTGTTTTCTAGATTTGAAATTAAATTTAGCATATCTGAACATTTTACATGTAACGTAAAATGCAATGTTAAATTTTACATACAAATACCTCAAAGTAATTCGTATTTATGCACACTCATGAGTGTATCTATTATTTTGGCAATATAAACTATAGTTACTTGTATTATCGGATGTGCGAAAACATTAACTGAAAAATGTAAAGTGTAAATTTCAGCTGCACGTGAGTGTACCTACACTTGTTTTCCAGATTTGAAATTAAATTTGGCGTTTGTCAATGTCTTTCGGTGTAATGAAAAATTCTATTGTTAAATTTAACTAAAAGGACATCAAAGTAGTTCGTATTTATGCACACTCATGAGCATATATAATATTTTGGCAACATAAACTATTCAAATAGTTATTTACATTTTAGTATCTAATAGGCTGCGAAAAACATTAGCTGAACAAATAAAAAATGTACATTTCTGCTTCGCGTGAGTGTACTTACACTTGTTTTCCGGATTTAAAATTAAATTTGGCGTTTCTCAATGTATTGAAAAATTCTATTGTCAAATTTTACACTGCAAAGATATTAAAGTAGTTCGTCTTTATGCAGACTCATGAGTAACAATATTTTGACAGCATAAACTGGCTGAGAAAACATCAGCTGAATAAATAAAAAGTGTAAATTTCTGTTTCACGTGAGTGTACTTACACTTGTTTTCCAGATTTTAAATTAAATTTGGCGTTTCTCAATATTTACGCTTGTTGCACTGTAATGAAAAATTCAATGTTAAATGTTTATACTACAAGAACATGAATGTAGTTTGTATTTATGCACACTCATGAGTGTACCAAGTATTTTGATAATATAAACTATACAAAATATTTTATTTTCATTTCTAATAGACATTAGCATTAGACTAATAAAAAGTGTACCTAAATTATGATGCAAGTTCTGTGTGGGGAATATTCCGAAATAGTGATTATTATTCTTGGATATTACTTTCACTTCAGTTTTTACAGCCTACTTTGTGAAAATATGTATATTTAAATGACATTTATGAACAAAATGACGTTTTTGGAAAACATATAATTTTTGTTCTTTATTTCATCATTCTTATTCCAGTTATTAGTTTTGTGTGGTAACATTCTAAATAAAAAAAGTTTAATAATAATATTTATATATAGATAATAATCAAATTGACTATTAACGGCCGCTAATGAGTTATAAATCGAAAACTAATTGAGTTTCCATCGATATCTATTAGGTATTTCCATGAATGTGATGAAGACGTTGTACTTCTAATCAAAATCATTATTTTAAAATTACGTGAAAATAAAATTTATATATGTATGTCATGGTGGCCTTTACAACAAATTTTCTAATAATATAGGCATATGTATTTAGAAAGTGCTATTTATATTCTCATAGTTTTAGAATGACAGACTGTCAGAGACATAATTAATTTTATATAGATATTTTTAGATGATCCGCATGTTTCTAGCGTTCGTGTTCTCTCTGTTCCAATTTTATAAATACAACCTGATAAAAAATTGTCTAGGAAGATTTTTTTCACTTAAATATTGTATAGTTGCTTTCAACAACACTTTGCTTATACATGCAAGTATATATTTATGTTGTGATCATTCGAATAAAATAGACAATATTACAACTTTTTTGCCATATTTTGTTTTCTGAGTCTTGCTTGAAAGAGCTATAAGATCTAGTAAACAATAAAAAAGACCTCGATAAACAAAAAAATTAAGCAGCGTTTTAGTTTTAGTTATTTCATTGTTATTATTTTGAAAATAGTATCAAAGTGTGTATGCAAGTTTGCTAAAGAACGAGAAATGTAAAAAATGTATCTGGAAGGCGAACGATATAAATGAAAATGACCGTCAAAATGAAATGCTCGGTTACTGAAAATCCTCAGTCATCCATTAGATTAGACAGAACTCTGAAGTGTCAAAAGTGAAATCTTTGCAAAGTTAACATCTTACAAGGGCAGATGATACAGGCAGAAGATTATAGTTTTGCGAGAGAATTAGAAATTTATTTGAAAGACTACCATAACTTTTTGCTTAAGCGAAACCATTAACAAACAAAATATTAAGTTTTGGAGTCCAGAGAATCCGTAAAATGCAAGAATTTTACATGTCATTAGGTATATAGACCTAAGTAACAAAAGACATTTTATAGCATTGGAGAGTTAAAGTTGCAAGGTGTAGTTGCATAAACATCTCACACAGCAGCTAATAGCGTGAAATAGGCATATTTTTATAAAACATAGCTGCTGTATAAAAATTATATAATTGTGTTTTAAGGGTTCTATATAAAATCAAATTATGTTTTAGCAATGAGCTTACAGCATTGATACAACAAACTATACGATTCCAATAAAGCATGCCATGTTAATGTCTTATACAATTATTCTGCTTTATTTACAAGCCCATCACAACTATAAAGCTAATATTCGACTTTCTTTAAATTTTATGATATACGTCTATTATAAGTATCTTTATATTAGGTATACGATGTTATACTTATAAACTCAAAAATATCTAATTCAAAGTTGAATTTTAGATACGAATAAAATTTTACTGTGATAAACGAATAAAGTACGTCAAAAAGTCATAACGCGCCTGCGTAGTACTAAAAAATAAAGATACTATTTTCGTTCACAAAAAAAACTGAAAATTTATATACATACACATTTGCTGCTAAAAATATCCCCAGTTTAAGTTCTAAATTCCATATAATAAAAGCTCTTATTTTTAATGAGCAACTAAAGTTATTTTCATGAAAAATTTCATGTAAAAGTTGTTTGATTTTTTTTCAAGATGGACGCTGAAAGGCAATTGGAATTAAATGAATAAACATGGCGCTAAAATAATAACAGTTCGGTCACTTCAGAATACTTTACTGTTATGTAAAAGCGAAGCATAAGAGCATTATGTTTTGCAGAAAATCGTTTGTTCGTGTTAACTACCTTCAAGAAGCAGTTTTGCTTTATTGCCGCGCAAAAATATTTTAATACAGCATTTATAAAACAAATGTTGTAATTATACAGCTAAACATCTTTCTGAAACTAAAGTGATGCGTAAACGGCGTAAGAAATTTCTTAAAGTAATTTAAATAATTACTTTAAGAAATACTTTACTTTTATTTTTGCTGTAACAATCTTCTCAAATATTTCTCTTACGACCACTACAAAATTGATTTATAAAGCTTTATAGTCAATGGTGTAGATTACCACTATCGACATTATAAAGTAAAATGACCTCCTGAAGCAAAAATACTGTATAAGTTCAGATACAAGAACGTTCTGAAAATAGTTTCAATAATTTCTATAAAACGTTTTTCTTGTTGGTCTTGCTGGGATTACATTATTCTGACAGGTACTTTAAACAGCAAACTAGCGGCTGTTGACAAAAAAAGTTTCAAATGGAACAATAATACTATGAAATTGCTGTCATATATCTTTTATATAAATTTGGTCGGTCAGTGGTCGTGCGGTTTAAGGCGTCAGTACTTGAATCGAGGTGACTGATCGGTGTTGGTTCGAGCCCAGCTACCGGTAGACCGTATATAAGCTATATTCGTGGAGAAGTTTGGCGCCCTCTCTGCGGGTATGGTAGGGTGGAAGAATGTTGGCTTGGGTCAATGTGAGAGATTGATACCGGTTGATATTTGACTACCCCCCTAATTAATGAGGTTTTCCAGGTTTTCCTCATTCCTGCACTGAATAGTGGTTAGGGCCTACCAACGTAAGTCGTTCCTGGGCGCAAATGCGGCCTGCTTAATAATAATATGCCGCCCCCTCTCCCGCACAAGTCTCCGACTTCTGGGCTAATCCCTGTGATTAGAATGAGGGGTAGAGATATTATTATTATTATTATTGTTATTATTATTATTATTGTTATTATTATTATTCTGGTCTTATAATTTTGAATTATAAGACTAGTGTACTACTTGGGGTGTATGGAGAAAAGTCCTATTATTATATGATTGTGGATAAATAATATTTTAAATACAGATTAGATATTATTATTCTGTAATAGCCTTGACTATATACACTAAGACTAGTCAATCTAATGGGAGATCTTGTTGGCCTGAATGAGAAACCAACTCTCGCGTAATGGGAAACGAACTCAAAAAGAACGTTTGCGCTTGGGCTATTTGCTAATAGATGGCGCAATATTAGGTACTGAAATGACATGAATTTGGATATATAATTTTGAAAGCTCCTCCCATCGAAGATGATTGGTTCATATATATTATGTTATGTACAATCGTTTGCAATAATATTGACACTCTTTAAATTCAATTTTGCTATTTCTTTTGAACTACTGACGTATTTGTAATGAAATCTACTTTCAACTTTTAACATTAGTAATTAGTTGTTTCACTTACCAATATAAATTTAATGAGTTTCTACTCTTCTACTTTTGAACTTCGAGAAGTTCAAAAACTGTTTTGAGAGAGTGTCATTGTTATTTCAAAAGCTTGTATGTACTTAAAATTCATAACTTTAATGACATTCGATAGGATTACTGTTTATTTTATTATTAAGTGAATGTGTTAGTCATGAGGAAGCAGGCAGGAAATAAATGTTAATTTTTAAAATGTAATAAAACTAGATGAAACATTCCAGGAATAAAACTTTTCCGCGCAAGGCGAAAATCGACTATAATGATAGATTTTGAATTCTGATAAGTAATTATAGTAATTTCATCACGATGTTTAACAAAAAAAAATACAGAAGTGCAGTTATCCAGTTCATATTCACTTTCGCGTATCAATGAAAGTCAAAGCTTAAAATATATTAACCGCCAGATAACACTTTTATCATACTCCTCCAGCTTTGGTAAATTCAAATGAAGAAGTCATTCAATACGTGTCGATAAAAATATACAGGGTGGGCCATTAATAAGGGGACATAGAAGAGGAGTAACATCATTGGGAGGAAATATGAAGATATAGCTAAATATATCTTCGTAAAATATTTCTGTGGAAAAAGATACAAGGTGTCAAAGTTGAAATATTTTTATTTGTGTTTTCTTTTTTTGTATTAACGCAAGTATCTCTCAACTGATTGAAATTTAATTCAAAAAAATTAGTAGGTATCAATGAATCGTTTACTTTTTTTAAATGTCCAGAGTAACTTTGGAAAAAAACTCACATTTGAAAAAAAAAATTATCTACATATTTACTTTTATGGACAAAAATAACAACAGAGCAGTAAAAACAACTTAGCCCTTGAGCAAACTCTCTCTACTGCTACATGTCTTAATTAATTAAACTAATTATTACAGCTAATTGCAGAAAATTTTCAATATGGCAATTTTCTAATGCTCCTAAGAGATTTTCTCACGTCGAAAAATACATTTGGTTGTTTTAGATCAGTTTTCTGGAAAACGGTAGGAATTTCGTTAACAAAAAATAAGATAGAAATTGTCATCATCTGGCAATGGTCTATCTGTTTTAATAGGTACCTACTACATAAATTATGATTGCTTTTCTTAAAATATGTTTCCCTACCAAATTTGATGACAATCGGTTGAGCGATCCTATTTATTAAAAAAAAAAACGAAAAAAAAAATGTAAACCATATTAAGCTATATCTGCTCCAAACCTGTCATTCCTACTCTGGCACATCATTAATGGTTCACCTTATATAATACTTAAAATAATAAATTTTGAAACACATTCTTTACTGATGAGGCCTGTAAAGTTCACAAATTATTTTTACTAAAAACATTAGCGCATGTAAATTTATTTAAATTTGCATGCGCAAATGTTAAATTATTTGAATTTTTAAATTAATTTAAATTTAATTTTAATTTAAAAATTACTCTTCAAAAAGTCTACAAAATTATATTTATTTCACACCATCACAAAATTATACTTAGATCAAACATTGAAAAAAGATACTTGGTGTTTTAGAATTTTTACTAATGAATTTTTCGCAAAATAATAATGCATCTTATGCAGTAAGAGAAACCCACACGATAATCTGCAGTTCTATATGTCTCTTTATAGAAGTAGGTATGCCGAATTCATTTGAATTATCTTAATATGTTTAAAGGAAATAAAACAGAAAATGTAAATTTTGGCATATCGCTGAAAACTCTTTTAACAATCTTATTTTTCTGTTTTTTTTTTAATTAATTTACAGTTCATATTCTTACTTCTCTAACGCAATAAAATAAACTGCTTATGTTTCAAACTTTATGATCTGTGGTTTGAATATAAATATATTGCCACAATCTTATTATTTAGGCAGGTATATGAAAAAGGGTCACGCGGCCTCGCCCTAGAAACGCCTTCACAGTTTTTTGCAGATTAAAATAGTAGCGCTTTATTTCCTTCATTTGAATAAATGCGTATTGTTACACAGTACGACATCTAACAGGAATTATGATAACTATTTAGGTCTTTATTAAGGATTGACCCTCTTGGTGTAAATACTCAAGGGTAATAGCAAAGAGAATATTATCTAACCGACGTCAAGGCAGCTAGTTCCAAAACATGTTCTCAGTCAATCGCCTCTGATAAAAACGTCATCGAGCAGGAATTAAACGTTTAGATAGAAGAAGCCTCTCGAGGGTCAATTAACGAGCGCATTTCCATGCAGATACCCGTTCATTTTTCCGTAAAATACAGCACATTAAATAATTCGATTTATTTAAGTACGGCGTTTTTTCACCTAAGTAGGGCCTTTTCAACGGTACCCCGGTTAATTATAGACATGAATAATATTGAAACAACTATAAAATTAGCATAGGAGTAGAACGCCGCCTCTCTCTCCGGGTCTCTTCTCATTAATTATTTATAAGCCTCGAGATGCCCGAGCGCCGTGTGTTTGATGAAAAATTACGAATCGCTTTGTTTTTCTCTCCTCCGCGGGTATTTTTATGAAGTAATTTACTAGAAATGATACAATGTATCAAATGCGGATGGATAAATACGCCCGAAGTCCCATTTAGAAGATCTAGAGGTGCAGTTTATGTCTGTATATTTACAACATTTTTATTTGTTGTTTCGTCGTCTACGGCTGTCTAAAAATATTCCAGTGCTGGATAACTAGGGGAATAAGCTTTAATAAATTAACAATAATATTTTTGCAAAAGAGGTTCAGATACAGATAACAGAATTATTTTTATTTTATTTAATACGTTACCTAACAAAAAATCCAATCATAAAGTGAGTAAATCAAAAATAATAGAAAAATGACAAATACAAAAAAAAATTATTTACTAAACTAAAACTAGGAAATATAACTAATAAACAAAATACGTCAAATGCAAAAGTGAAAGAAAAGAAAAAACAATAAGAGAAAGTTTAAACTTGAACAATATTCTGAATTGCATTAACGCTACAGGTGAATATATGAATTTCATTTAACGGATCGTTGCAAGTTAAACACACTAAATAAAGATGAAAATAAATTCGTTCTGGCCCTCGGCAAGTAAAACTACTGCTGCTGATGTCTGATTGAATACCTATTTAAAAATGGATTAATGACAAAAACTCTGGACAATCCCACACATACTATGTAAAATTTTATAAAGAAATATGACATGACAAGAAAATAAAAGAAATTCAATCCTGACATTATGAAAGTAGCTTTAAAGATCGCCTATGAACATCTTCAATTTCAGATTGAAACACCTTACCAGGACCAACACATAACCAGGATCCTACACAATGCTACCGTACTCAGGTTTAGGCCTAACAAGGACATTGAAAAGTGTCATATATCTGAAAAGCTATAGGATGATCTAGTTAGAAATCCAAGACCTGTATGAGCAGACTGAACGATTTTGCCAATATGAGTTTTGAAACTTAGTTTATTATCAAAATATACACCTAGATCTTTTACAGTTTCAGGACGGTTTATAATGTCATTTATATTATAATTATATAGGGTGAACCTTAAATAAGTACAAATATTTTAACTGCTGGTGTAGTTCGTCATATCAGTCTAGTGAAATCCATTTTTAAAAATTTCTGATATTTACGGAGATATTAATTTTTTTTAAATATCCACATTTTGAGGACGGCTGTCATAACCAACCTAATGAACCATATGATTTGTTGCGAGGTTGCCATATCTCCTCTAATATAAAAATTAAGTTTCCTTTAACGTAATAGTAAAGTAATACGGTTAAATTCTATTTTAAAAATACTTGTTTGAAGCATAAGTACAGTAAAGTTGGGTATGTAGTATGATACGCAGTATTATTAACATAAATTTTAACTGCTTAACTGATCTTACTATAAAGGATTAAAAATGAATTTCCGCAAGTTAAATACATACTTGTTAAAAAATTAACTATTTAATCAGTAATACACATTTCACAAGTTAAATGTCATTGTACACTGTTAGAAAGAGACCCAAGACACAATTTCCTTAAGTTATTTTATGAAGAATAACGAAAAACTATGATTTTCACACAGCATATTAAATTTAATTTTCGCCACATAACTCCAAATGAGTCAGTATTAACCATTTCGAATCCAGAACCATAATTAAAGTGACTTTAATCAGTGGATCTAATTTAAAAAATAAAGGTACACACAATATTAAATAACAAAATAGCAGCTTGACGTATGCGTTTAATATCAAGAAAAGCAAAGACATTTGTGTAACACTGGCAACACTGTGAACCACATGTTTAATCTGCAGTGCTTGACTCATAAATGTATGAAAGTCAGCGGTCCTCAACAAGTTCTCTACAACTTGAGTTGCACTAACATTCGTCAGAATCACTACTAACGTACTTGTTCAACAATTCATCATCAATTTTGATGAAACCACTTTTATATAGCCCAATGAATTGATGGAGCTTTATATATATATACCAGACTTCCAAAATTTTAGAGAGTGACTAATGTTATGAACCTGCTCACAATTTATAGCAGTCAACACAAAGAAATATACATGCAGCCCAGCAATCTAAGTTGCATTGTTAACTGCCCTCTTTGTCTTCCTTACCGTGTTCAAGAACGACGTATGTGCTAATAATTCGAAATGTCATATATAGATATTTGATGACTAGTAAAAGACTAAATATTAAAAAGACAAGGACTCATTTCCGCGATCTACAGAAAGCGATTACTTTGTTTTATGAAATGTTGCAACGTTGCATTCAAATATCAGCTTATAGCAGCCGTTCCGATACAAGTTTTTATATTCGAGCAGTGGGTTCGATCAGGGTAAAGTAATATTGTTTTGAAGACAAGATAACCGTGTTTTGAATAGAATTAGATAACTAACGTAGACATCACCTATAGCATTCTGATAATATATTATGCAAATATTCACAAATTGTAATGACTTTTATATCACTCGTTTGAAATTATATTACACAATTCTATCCCACGATTTAGTTGCGGTGTCTTTTGAAATTTTCCCGATGACGTAAAACCTTAAAATATTCCTTTTTCAAAGTACTCAAATGAGCGGTATCTGTCCTGGCGGTAGGACGATGCGCATTCTATCATTAACGAAAACCCAGCACAATTTCTGTGAGATATCCATTCATACATCACACGCATCGCAACTCAAATGGAAATCGCGGGGCGCTACACGAGCTCCGCCAAAGCCCAACTGCACGATAATTTTAAGAGGCAATATTTCAAGGAGTACGTTTCACTCGAGTCAGAGAGACGAGTCCTGCTAGGGTTCTAAAATGAAGAATTTGTCTCAATAACACCTCCGACTGCTCGCCCACGCCGTCACATAAACTAAGGCATAAATAATCAGGTGTGAATATTTATTAGACTTTATAAAATTAACATATTGCTCGTAACTTTCAGGGTTATTTATGGCTGGGACGCGAGCAATTAGGGCGCAGGTCTTCGATTCGTCGTGATTTATTGATTAGGAACTATAAGTTGCAACTGTCTAAATGTTTATAAATATTTATTTGCCTCCAAACGGTCAGAATTGTATTAAATTCTACACTGAAATAACGTTCAAAGTGGTACATATTATTTCACACTCATGAGTGTAATAGGCATTTTACTCAATAGAAATAAATAAATGAAATAACCCTATTGCTACAATTTTGTTATAGCCATAGTACTACAGCATATTTTGGAATGACAAAAGGTAACTTCATTGGGAACTGACAAAAGGACACTCATCAACTGATTATTAAATCATATACATCATCAGCAAAAAACGGTACAGATTTGTTGATAGAGTTTAAATATTAAACAACTTATATTGCTACAATTTTGTTACAACACGCATCAGTATTATTACTTATTTTATAATAACAAATTGTAGATTTTCTTGGGAATCGAAAGATGACACTCACCAAATATTTTCGCCATTAGATACATCATCAGTGACAAAACTAAAGAATACATAGTGTTAAACTTTACAATGAAATAACGTTCAAAGTGGTTTATATTATTCCACACTCATGAGTGGATAAAGCATTTTATTCAACAGGGTCTAATATTAAACAACTTTTATTGCTACAATTTTGTTACGACACGCATCAGTATTATTACATACTTTATAATGACAAAATGTAGATTTTCTTGGAAATCGAAAAATGACACTCACCAAATATTTACGCCATTAGATACATCATCAGTAACAAAACTAAACAGTACAGAATTGTTAAGTAAAACGTTACAAAGAAATAACGTTCAAAGTGGTTTATATTGTTCCACACTCATGAGTGTATAAAGCATTTTATTCAATAGGGTCTAATATTAACCACTTTTATTGCTAAAATTTTATTATGATAAAAGGTTGATTTTTTTTGGGAATCGAAATATGACACTCACCGAATATTTACGCTATTAGGTACGTCATCAGTAACAAAACTAAACAGTATAGAGTTGTTATGTTAAATTTTACACTAACATAATGTTTAAAGTGGTTTATATTATTACACACTCATGAGGATTTAAGGCATTTTATTCAGTTAAGTTTAAACTATAAACAACTTTTACTGCTGCAATTTTATTATAGCATCTGTTAATGTTAGTACCTATTTTAGAAAGGTTGATTTTTTGACATCTGAAAAATGACATATCAAAAGTTCATCATCATCAGCAACAAATCTAAACAACACATAATTGGTGTGTTAGATTTTGCACCGAAATAATGTTCAGAGTGATTCATATCATTTCATGCTCATGAGTGTAATAAGCATTTTACTCAATGAAGTTTTAAAAACTAAACAATTTTTCTTGCTATAATTTTATTACTACACGCTTAAGTATCATTACATACTTTAGAATGTCAACAGGCAAACATAAAATGACACTCATTAAGTGTTTACATCACTACTTCATCATTGTCAAAACTAAACAGTAAATAATTGAATGAAATTTGAGAACATAGTATGAGAAATTAAAACGTTTATTATTTATATGCATTACATTCAAGATTAATTTATTTAATCGCTTTAATGATATTTCAACAATTTGTAGGCATAAATGATGTGAAATATATTTTTGTGACAATATATCTGACTTGACATTTTACACTAACGAGAACGATTAAAGTAACATGTCACTACACTAAAGCTACAGATTCCCTTAAACGTTGTGTTAACAAAAATAAAAAGTGGCGTCTGTGATGTATATTATAAGCGTCATTTAACGATTCTTAATAAATGTTATATGCATATATTACGATATAAATCATTAAAGTGGTTTTATTTCCATCAACTTTGAAGCAAAATATTTATTATCTACAGTGTAGATAACACAACCGTGAGTGTAATTTTTGTGCAAAATTTAACATTATAATTTCTTTACTGTGTAAATAAATGAAAAAACAAACGAAAAACACGTAAAACCCTCCCTTGTTAATTTATACGGGAGGCCATTAAAATGCGACGGGCATCTTGCAATGAATTTATGTTTGTCCACGAGTGTCGTAGGCACGTCGAGCCTTCCGCACTCCAAGCCACCCTTGATCTTGTCCGGTCGCGACTTACACATGTCGGGATGTTTCCGCCGCCCCTTGGAGCACTCGACTCGAGTGGCGGTCGAGGGCGCTCGACGGCGGGCGCAATTTGCGGGGGTGGAGCGAGGGGACGGGCGACGTCGCGGGGACGAAGTTAATCGATAGTTAAGTGAGTGTTTGGGTAAACGGTGGAGTTATTTGTGTTTCTTATTTGGAGAATTGATACTTGCGAGGGTAAATAGAGTAGCAGAAAAGTGTGCGGGTTTTCGTTTGGTTTCGATCGAGATGTAACTCGTAAATAAATGTGAAAATTGACATCTATATCAGTTTCCGTTCAAATATAGCAAATTTATCTTTAAAAGAGTTTGTCTAAATGATGCGTAATATCAAATTGATTATTAAATTGACACTAAAATAAGGTTAATGTATCTACACTCATGAGTGTACAAACATTTTACCCAAAAGTGTCATTGTGACAAGCACTAGATAAACTACGAAATAGTATAAGATTTCTAAGATTGAAATCCATTAAAAAAATTCAATACACAAGTTACTATTTATTTCATTATGCAATTTTTTTTAAAAGTTATCTTATTTGAACAAATAGACTAAGAATTAAAACAATATTAATGAAATAAAATTTCTCAGTTTGTATCAAGTTCTTGTAGTTTTGCAGTTAATTTTTGAATAATATGCCTTTTCTTCTGTTATTGAAAAGAGGTTATGCACACGTTAACCTGAATGGACATTGAGTAGTATTGGCTAGGAGTTCATCACAAATTTTTGTAGTTTTTTTAACATCTTCACCATTTAGCAAGTGAAAAGTGAGTAAAGAAGCATAAATTAAAGGAAAATATAACAAACTAACTTAAACTATACTCATAAATATCCTACTGGGCAACTGTACTTCAACGAGATCGGATATACAAAAAAGTAAACAAGTTTTTGCGCCTGTAGCGCATGTCAACACTCCTGTTTGGTAAATAGTGTTGGAGTGGGGATATGCTCTCTAGGTGGTAATCGAACGAGGTCAGTAGTGTTGTTTTATTTATCGTGGGAGTGTCAATCTTTAAAATTTTCCAAATGACTCATGTGTACAGTAATGCTGAATTAATGGACATGATTCTTATTTATGGTGAAGTTAGACAAAAAGCATTGGCAGCTCGCGCTTGTATACGGATCGATTTCCCGATCGATACACGCCAAATCATGAACTTTTGCGGCAGTGGTGTAACGTAGACGTGATACTGGTAATTTACGTGCAAATCGTGAACGAGATAGTGGCCGCGGGCGACCACAACATATTTTAGCAACTGAAGAACAAGTGTTGAATGTGGTCCGAAAAAATCAGCGAATAAGTGCAAGGCAGATGGTAGACAGGTGCCTGGAATATCCCAATCAACGGTGTAGCACTTACTACAAGAAGCTCAGTATTACCCATATTATATCCAGCACGTTCAAGTAGATCATCCATGACGATTTAGGTTTTGTGAGTGGTTGTTGCAAATGCTGAAAATCTTCAATTTACTGCTAATGCACTAGTTACAGATGAAGCTCTATTTACTCGTTTGGGAATTTGAAAATCCGCACGTAATTGAACAGGACCACCTCCAACACTATTTTGCACTGAATGTTTGGAAGGAATTGTTGATGAACGCCTAGTTGGACCGTTCATATTGCCCAATCGTATAGTTGGTTTACAATATCAAGAATTTCTTCGCAATGATCTGCCTGCCCTTCTTAGAAATGTACCCCTAGCTGTCCAACAACGCATGCGGTTAATACATATGCGGCACCACCTCACTTTCGGCTTTCGAGATTATCTCCATCAAGTGCACGGAGTACGGTTGATAGGATGAGGCGGACCGGTAGTATGGCCTCCGCAATTTTCCGATATAAATCCTCTTGACTTCTTCTTGTGGGGCCATTTAAAAAATGAGGTGTACCGTACCATAAAAGTCGAGAGACAACATTTCACACAGATTTTGTAATAAAACATGTGCTTATTTTTAATAAATTTCATGTTTCTAATAATGATCAAGTACCGCAATTCAAATTTAGTGTAACAAAATTTTCTTTCTTTTTTGCATCGGTGTCAGTTTAATCACAGAATTTCAGAGGTTTTTTCGTGTGACATCGCCAGTTTGCATTGTCACTCCATTACAGTCTCAGCGGCATTCAATTAAATATTTTTAAATAGTTTTCAGAATGCCTATATTAATTTTTTTGCATTACAATATTTGTACATGTATGTTGAACATTCTATTTTTTTTATGAAATCTGAATCACCCTGTATATTTATGCACTAGTGCACGACTATACGCACTATATGTTGTATTTTACGCACAGTAGGAGAAAATAATTGTAATAACGCATGCCAGGCAGAAAAACGATAGGTGTGAAGTACCGAACGTGGCCTTTCTGGGGACAAGGGGGGTGCGGGGCCAGGGGCGTTTAATGCCTTGTTTCCCAGCGGGCCCAGTACTAATTGGGGCCCGGAGAGCCCCATGCGGTCTCCGCTTGCGAGAACGAAATAATTGGCCGGGTTTCGACGGGAACTATATGTATAACCGCCGCATATTTTTCAGGCAACACTCGGTCTCGGCGTTTCGCCGTCTAGAAGTACCTCCAGTACCGGTACCTGCACAGGGAGTGAAATTTAAGACTCGCAGACTGAGAAATATGTTCGGATACAACAGAACTTGCTAATTGCACCAACTTAAGTAAAATTAAAAGAGGGTTTAATGGAAGCAAAATGTTTTCTCAGTGTAAATGTAGCACGTATATGAGTACATAGTGAACAGCAATCCAACAAATCGGTTTTGTATGTGTAGGTGTAGGAAATTTTCGGTATTCTTCAGTAATTTTGCATCATTTGAGATCGTACGATATTTAGTTATAAATAGTGTACAAAAATGCAAACACACGCTTCTCTTAAGTGTACCTACTTATATAATTTTCGCAAATTTACTGCAAAAGAGCTATACGTTATTTTAATGGATATCTTTTATCATTTTCAAGATAAACGCATATTTAATGATGTATGTTATTATTAATAATGAAGTTAGTCCACATGGAAACTTATTTAAAAATGAATGTTAACAATGTTTGCATGAATCTCATTTTGCGTGTTTTATTTAGGCAGCTAATTTAATTTTAATTTAAGAAAATCTCAAACCTTTCCTACACAAAATCAATTCTTCCACGCCCGTTTCAGTACATAGAAGCTGATACAAAGAATCGCCAGCAAACCGATCATCTATACTGAATGAGTAGGCATGAGAAAGAGCCTCGGTAGAAGGAGGACCGAAAAAACACACAACTGAATATCGGTTTTAAAAAAAGTTAGAACATCATTTTTTTTTCTTTAAAATCTTGAACAAAAGAGTATCTCCCTGTATTTTTTCTAAGAAATTGTCTATGCCGTACATAATTGCATAATTCATGCTCCTTTGGTTTCAGTGCTTGTTATTAATTCATAATTCTGCCACTGATGTTATAAATTATAATTTCATTGTTTATTGTTGTTGTTGCCTCTTCAATGCAGTACTTTGTAATTATCAAATCAGTGTTAATTATGCATGACTTAGAATGAAGTAGTACGTAACGTAGGAAATATATAAATTGTATGCAGAGAAGCAACCCAGCTCGGCTTCAAGTTAAATTGTTAGAAGAATTAAATGATTGTTTTGTACTTCCTTGTAGGTTCCTTTCATCCATGTATAAAAGCACTACATTCTTTCCTATTTTCATTAGATCCCTTGCTTCCTTCCATGTTTTATTAATTTTCATCATTTTCCCAATTGAGCTACCCTACGTCTCCTTTAGCCACTCTCTTTTCTTTTTAGCCACTTTCACTTCCAAGTTGCCCACCAGCTTAGTTGTCTTTTCTTCATGAACTCTAGTACTGATTCGATATGAAATTCTTCTCCCACTAACTCATTTCTAACCCTGTCAACTCTGTCTCGCTTAGTTATCTCTTTGACCCTTAAATACTTCATCTCCACTGCTTATATCGTCTGTAAATTGCTGTATCTGTATCTTCATCTTTGCTGTTTTTGTTACTTCCCTTGTGCTTAATTGTTATCCATTGCATAGTACATTATTAAAGTTTTCTCTACTTTTCTTCAATTTCCAAGTCTTGTCTTTTTCAATCATCAATTAATAGTCCTAGATATATGACTTGGACTGATTTACTTGTTTAATTTTTCTGTCATTTATTACAATATCTATTTAGTTCATTGAAATTTTGAGGTTATGGCAAATTAAGGTGGCGAAACAACGTTATTCTAGCGGTGCTACCACTTAAGTGGCCGGAAAGTTGATGGGTTAGTTCCATTGGCCACTTGTTTGACGAATGTCACTAAAGAGTTAGATATTTTTAAATTCTGCCACATTAAGTATACATTTTAGGTGTATATCACAACAAAGTTATATTTTCAAAAGCAGACATGTTTATAGATGTATGTTTAAGGTCGTCATTTTGTAATAGAGATATAAATATATAATTACTCATCAGTACTGCATGAAATTTTATAGGTCTATACATAATTATTGATTCCAGATAAAAAAAATGAAAGTATTACTCCTCTTTCTCAGTACTCTGGTTTTTTTAACCCGAAGTTGCTGTATTTAACAAAATCGGTTAAGTCGTTTTAAATATATAATAAAATAAAACATTTAATAATGTCTACCAGATTTCGAAGTTTACCTGAATATTTCTTTAAAAGGCGCGGCAGACTCATCAGCGACATAGACGGGGAAAAAAACCGTCATAAAACTCGGACATGCTTAACGCGCAAAATCGCAATGGTGTACGTTCGTTCGACGTCGGCGTTATTTTAAAACGAATAAAACATTACTGCGAGCTTTAATCTTCCTCAGTAATATCCATGCATAATGCAATAAGCGCGTAACATATAAAAGTAGCGTTTGTAGATAATAATTTCACCTATAAGTGGTAAATAGCCGACGGCTACACTGGGAGAAGGTTGTACTTGAAATTGTTATTTACACCGAGAGAAAGGAAAACTTAAACATATCATTTTTGAACATTAATCAATAATCAGAAAGAAACAAATAGCGGTGAGATATAAAACAGGAACAATATAATGATTTGGCTGCTTCCGGGCTGTTGTCCACGTTGTCGGTTTAAGACGTTTCGAGAGACATGTCGCTTTCTTCTTCAGAAGATCTGAAACTGGATTATATGATGTCTAGTCGGTATTTATATAGGTCGTGTTCACTGGACCGTTCTGCTGCGGTGGGTGGTTTCCTACGATTCGTTTCCATACTCCTGGGTTTTTGTGTATCTCGATGGCTTCCCTGTAAAGTCTGGGCCAGAATCGCTGTTTCCTCACCAAAACTTGTGTTTCTTCAATTACTATTCTGTATCCTTTGTCAGCTCTATGTTCCACAACGGCTGACTTCTCCACGTGGTTATTCTAAAGATGGCTCTTATGCTCCTTCAGTCTCGTGCTGATATGTCTACCCGTTTGCCCTATGTACACCTTGCCACATGTACGAGGTATACTGTATACACCGGGACCTTGGAGATGTTCACAACTTCCAGGTGTCTTGGGGAAGGCTGACATTATGTTCCTTGTTGTGCTGAAGATAGTGTTGATCACACCACCATCCAGCGCAAAAACAAGGGGTCATCAACACTCTACATAGAGCCCGAGCCATATGTGAATCGGAACACTTGGATGAAGAGTTAAACCATCTTAGGACAGCCTCAGATGCAACGGCTATCGAACGAGCGATCAGGAGGCCCACACCGAAGGAAATAGAAGAGTTTCTGGCAACAACATATCTTCTGTATGTGAAGAGTTGCAGCGACAAGATAGGTCGCCTCTTGAAGAAGAGGAAAATCAAAATTCCCTCAACACACTTTGACACCCTATATCTTTTATATTATCCACATTTTATTAAGACAAGTTGGCTTAAATCGTGATATTTTGAACTGAAAAATCTAGTACCTATGTCTCCATGAGCCATTACTTACACAGATTACAAGATTTCTTATTTCAGCCAGCTCTAATTACAATGTGCATTTAAGTAAAAACCTGTAATGAGAAATTGTCAAACGAACACGGTAGTTATCTGTTTTACATGACAATGGAAAACTGTATAGGTAGTTTCTTCATAGAGGTTATTTACAGATGAGAAATATATAATTTCCCACTTTACACCTAATCGATTTCGGATAGAATTACGGCTTGTCTGTTATAAAATGGATATACGTTTAATTTATTTTTACTCAGACATTAAGTCGAGCTATTAAGTTCTTAGTGCTCGATTCTGTATGGTGTATAAAATCCTAACTCCTAATAGTACAAACTTACGGTTGGTTAAATTTACTGCTATCGCTAAATGTGTTTGCCTTGACAGACGGCAAAAACTCCATATAGCATGAGGGTATTAAATTTTTACTACGCTCTTGTGACAGTAATTTTTTATTACGAATTCTTACCGTCGTTGATAATTGTAACGAGACTAGAACTTTTATGTGCATGATATTCAGAAGTCCTAAAAACTCGAAAATCTAGGAAAACTCGGGTAGAAGTCAGAATACCCAATTCAAAATACAAAATGGCTAGATATTACTTGTACATTATAATTTTTTTAAATGTAATTTTTGCTAATAATCAACTAAAAATAAAAAATTGCCCGTGCATTGTCATCACTCATATAGACTTATATGATTTATTAGAAAATTACACAATGCGTCGTCGTAAATCATATGGACTTATATGATTTATTAGAAAATTACGCAATGCATCGTCGTCATTCATATACATGGTTAACTATGACTAAGTACAAAAATTTTAACCTCGATATTTAAAAAATGGGGCAAAACCCTTTTTTCCTATGGAAAATCGGCGCCTATGATGAGCATCGACTTACCTAGACTATGACCGTAAACGTAAAACGTGCAGCAGACGGGTCGCATAGACGTCGTTAAATAACGATTTAATATAATTTCAAAAAAATTTGTTTTGGCTTTACAAATTTTTTTGAAGGATGATTCCGTTAATTCTTAATTTTTTGTATCCCCTCTTAAAATATTTGTACCTAGTCATAGTGAACCCTGATCTTATATTATTTATTTTGTTTCAGATTCGTTAATGGGATCAGCCTCGGAAGACGAAGAAGACGATGATAACAGTACGGCATCCTCAGTTTTAAAGCACCACCCCCTTCATGGATCTCTACCACCAGGCCCAGGAGAGACTAACAACAACTCCCTCCCACATTCTGACATCAGTAGTTCGATAGGACAGGTAAACCTACAAAAACTACCCTCATACCACTAAGAGTCCCACGATAAATAAGCTGGATCTTAAAAAATAACGTGTGTAAAGCATTATTATAGTTATGTTCGCTACATTCTAGCACTATTATAGCTATGTTCGCTACATTTAAGCAGATCAGAGCTGGTTACCTTCTCTACAAGTGCTATAATAGCTATGTTCCATACAGTTTACATATATGTGTGTTAAAAGTAGCTAATAGTATAACCAACTAGATCAGTATGGTAACTATGTTCGCTATTCAATATAAAAACAGTCAATATTACGCGCTTTGTTCAGTAAACTCGCTATATACCTAAAAATAATTCCATTATAACGACTAAACAAAAAATTAATCTTTATTCGCTATACACCATAACATCATGTACTACGAATTACGACTACACAAAGCGCTATGATAGCTGTGATCGCTACGCTCTCTACACACATTAAAAACAGACTATATTACGATTGCGATGCTGGATGTGTTCGCTATATTCGTTATCGATCAAACAGATAACTATGCCGAACAATGTTTCAGAGTGCTATGATAGCTGTTGGCGCTACATTTGCTGTACACATTGAAAACAAACCATGTGACAGTCGTAATATGATTGTGTTTGCAATATTCGTTATCGATCAAGCAGATGACTTTGCCTGGCAGTGTGTCACTATACACCATACAAATAATCAAGTATTACTCACAAAGCGCTATTATAGCTATGTTTACTACGTTTGCTATACATTTTAAAAACAGACTATATTACGGTCGTGATGCTAGTTGTGTTTGTCATATTCGTTATCGATTAAGCAGATGACTATGCCTAGCTATGTACCACTATACACCATAAAATAGCCAATTATTACGACTACACACCGCTATGATAGCTATGTTCGCTACGCTCCCTATACACATTAAAAACATGCTATATTACGTTCGCGATGCTAGTTGTGTTTGTTATATTCGTTATGGGCCAAGCAGACGACTGTGTCTAGCTATGTGTTAATATACACCATAAAAACTGCCAAGTATTACGACTACATAGTGCTATGATAGCTATTAAAAACAGGCTATATTACCTACGGTTGTGGTGCTAGTAGTGTTTACTATGTTTGTTATCTATATATTTTTATTAATGGATTGTTTGAGTACTTATGCTTTGTTCGCGGTAGCAGATCCGTCTGAACATATTTGTTTCTGGACTGGTTTTAAAAAGTCTACACCGCCGCTGATGTCAAATCTTGTCACATATAATAAATACATAAGTTAAGTAAAATAATTTATTTAATTTTTTTTTTTAAATATACATTAACAACCTTCAACATAAAGATAATTCACTATTCTCCACTTCACTTGGCATGAAATTCTTCTATGACAAACATATGCGAGACTGACATATTAGAAAACATTTCACAAATTAATTCTTTCTCTTTGTGAAGCATTAACTCGACTAGATCTAGATCTAGATTGAAAAGTCGGATAATTTGATCCGTTGAATTTATCAAGCATATGTTCAGAAATTAAGATTGCCGTTGGTGTGAAAATTGCAGATTTCTACAGCAGATAGCTATGGATTTTATGGCTTGATGCACAGAATGAGTAGGTTCGAATTCCTTTTTAATTTCCATCGTGAATTCTGCATTATCCAATTGTTGTAGGACAATCATTAAGTGAAATCATGTGCGTATCAAATAATACAGATTAACTAAATTCACTTGTGACATATTTAATTAGTAAAAATCAAGATTACTCTACCTCAGTATATACGGGAATTCTAACTAGCCATGGAGGTTGTAATTGATAATTGGTAATAATTTGCAATTTTCCACATAAAAAATCATTAAAGTGTATTGGACTGAAAAGGTGCAACAAAAGGAGAAAGCGAAAATATTACAGAGAAAATTTTAAATAGTATACACAAGGTATTTCAAATGTAGGAATTTCTGCACCTTTTCAATTCTTTTTTTTTGTTTGCAGGATTCAAAAACAGGCCAGGACGACTCGGAGGACCAAAATTCATTGGACGGCGATCCCGAAACGAGGGATTCGCAGACGGAGAACAAAAGCCCTGATGATAGCAGCGCGGGGTCGAAACGTAGAGGACCCAGGACAACGATAAAAGCCAAACAGCTAGAAATACTGAAGAACGCCTTCTCACAAACGCCGAAACCTACCAGGCACATACGAGAGCAGCTAGCCAAAGAGACGGGTTTACCGATGAGAGTCATACAGGTTAGAATACTTTTTTATTTTAAATTGGATGGGACAATATCTGTAAAACCCTGAGATATCAAGATATCCGAAATGTTACTATCTTTTGCGATTTTTTGTCAAGAAAATCTATATTTTTGCACCATCGGATTCCCTATGTTCTTTAGAATCCAATGGTGTATCATGTGTTACTGATTAGTGACGTTTTGAACAGTTTATGACGCAATTGCATAAAATGCAGCGGATTTAAGGCAACTAAGATGTCAGCAAGTCAGACAAATACTAGCAATTTTTTAAAACATACGACAGTCGTTGGGACTAGAAGAAAAAATAGAAGGCTCATTTCAGTTACTGCCTGTTTTTAAATTTGGCAGTTTGGTGTGGTGGAATCCACCGATTTTATATTGGTTTGAAATGTATAATCTTTCGAACATAGTGAAACGTCGGAGCATGTGCCTGGCGGCAATAATCGTCAATTGCTATATAATGTAAACAAAACCACGTCTCCGTGGATACAGATACGGGTTACGGTGTTGATGATATAAACAGGCGTTTTTTCATGCAGTTTTGCTTTTTTATGGCGTTTGTGGGTCATAGATACATGGTGTAAGTACTGTGTAGGTAATGCTTTAATTATTAATGATGATGTGGTGAACTTATGGTATTGTTAAATGTAACTTATTCCTTTGATTACAATAAAGGTCCGCTCGTGACAGTTACGGCGACAATGCTTTTGGATAGTAGCTCTTGTTTATTATGGTTTCAGAACAAAACGGGTAATTTAATTTAGTGAAGTCAGATGGCGAAAATTTTATAAATACCTCAAATGGTAGAAGCAAATACAGAACATGTTTTTTGGAACCGCAATGAATACAACAAATGAGAAAAAATGTATGTTTGCTTTACCATTGATTTTCTAAACGTATACATTCTGGTAGCTTAGTAGCTTAATAGAAAAGTTTAATTGATTTTTTACAACTTTACATTTTAATTTTTCGATGTATTTCTAATTAAACTTACATTAAAGTGATATTCACAAACAAACAATGTTGCAATGCTTCCTTTCGTCGCGCTCCATCGCCCTACATCACATGTTTCTTTTCATTTTTGGGCACAGAGAAATATTTTTTATTAGGCGCTGTATGCAGTATTCACACATAATGGCATAAGGCCATTTTTCCGGTGAGATGCACTTTCTGTGCCCATTTTACGAGTCTGTTTTACAACTTTATTCAACACCAATGTCTATATCACAAATGATAAATTAACTCTTCTAACGTATGTACTGCGCCATTTTCATTAAAATCATTCTTTCTTCTGCAACATGCAGTTTACTTTTTCTAACAGAGTCAGTATTCATAAATTGAATACTTTTCCTGTATTCATACTCAGCTCTGGCTGGTCAAAACGTTCACCTCGTTATTTTCATTAATCGTTTAAATTTAAAACTAACATTAGTGGAGAAATATGGAAGGACGATGTCACATCCATAACGTTTTATTGTCTTTGTTCGAGGTCCACTTCTACAAATTTTAGATACGATTAGCATAAGCACGCTGTGCCGTTAGCAGGCGCTCATCATCAGACCTTTCAACGTTAAAATAAAAACGAACCGATACTTCGACGGTTTCCTAAAAATTTATGGCCCTTCCAGGTATTGCAGGTCACTCGGACCGTCGTTTTTCAATTTAGTAACGGCCTTCAGCTGTTTTTTATTAATTAATTTTCGGGATTCGGAATTTCGTTCTAATTACGGGTTCGGGATCATTTTATTTTGTCTCCTAGTTTTGATAAATTATGGTTCACTTAGCGAGCAGTGGTGGATAGTTTAATTGTGGGCTTCGCTAATTACCTTAAAGAATAGTAATTTCGTGGGTTTTCAGGTGTGCGTTGTGAATGGCTTGTCAGATTTGTGTCTTGTATCAATTTTTCATCTTTATTAATAACGTAATTGGCTGTTTTATACTTAAAACAACTGTGGATGTGGATTTCTGGATAAAAAAGCTAATTGGATGAATCTAAACTGGTACAACCTCAATATTTTGTTGAGGAAAATCTGTTTTCTACAAACGCCAGTAAAAGTATAATTTTTAACGTGTATTTTTGCTCCAACCGCAAATTCCCATTTAATTATTAATTTGTGCTTTGAAATTATTCAAATCAAATTTGGATAATAACGCAAAGTAGGTAAGTAGGATATATCGATGTAGTTATGGTTATTTTGTCAAACATTAGTCTCTATATTGCTAATTGAGTTCGTTTGTGGTTCAATTTGCTGAGTAGTCTGTAAAAATTGAATCTAATGAAGACTTAGGTGTCTTTGAGGGAATACTGGAGTGTGTGAAAGAGGTTTCTTTGAATTCCAAAGAAATCTCGAGAAATATATGAATGTATCTACCAACGTTTTATGAATTGGTGCAGAGAAAAAAACTTTAAGTTGTATTTCGAAGGTGTATTGATGGTGTACTTCTCAAACTTGTCAATGCATCAACGCTTTGGTCACAATATTCAATGTTGGATGTGAAGAAAGGGATTTATATAAGCAAATATTCAAAGTTACGTGCTTTTCTCAAGAGACAAAATGAGGGATATGTACCGAAAAAATCACGAGTATATACAAAGAAGCAAGTTGCCTGCTTTTTAAATAGTGCACCTAATAATCTATATTTGGTAAAGAAGGTAAACGCTTTAAAAATAGACAAAATTTTTAAAAAGTCTCTTTATAGGTCGTCCTAATATTGGGGGTTGCAAGCGCATGCCACTCTGATGAATTAGTTAATTTAACAATTGGTAATGATGAAAGTGTCATCGAATGGTGGTCGGTATTCATAAAATCAGTGCTGTCTAGCAAGAAGTGGCAAAATTTTTGAAGCTGGACAACTGGATAGAGTACAGTTGACTACCGGTAATTTTCAATTTCTCTCATAGTATTTTTAATTTTGTTAATAGCAGGAACCTGATTTATACATTTTCCATTGAAATATCTAATAAAAAAAGTATAATATTTTCGGTATAATACAATACGGGCCAAATTTGAAATGATGAATGTCCTTTGAGTGTGAGTTGTTGAATCTTGGATTTTTGCAATAATAATTGAAGCCTTATCCGCAATCTCATCTATTATTAAATTCAACAGTTCGCTTTTTCTACATGCTCCATATATGCCAAATATTAAAATAACCTGAAGCAATATAAAAACTTTATCAACAAATCTATAAGAATACTAATTAATTAATATGACTCACCTTAATTAATGAGAAGCATTCATCTGGTGCGTCTTTCAATTTTTCAATCTCCGCTATTGTTAATACTTTTAACTTTTTTTAATATGGCCTTATTCAGACGAACTGTATTCTTGTAGATTGACGAAGATACTTTACTAAATGATTGATTTATTATTCCATGCCATGGAACTGAATATATATGTATAATTTTTCTATAATTTTCCAAACATTATCTCGGTTTTTATTTAGTGGCAAAATAGAATCGACATTCGACATTCATATTGAGTATTGACTTGAAATTTCACAGTTTAAATGAATTTTCAATTTATTATGCAACTTTCAATGACTATAAACACGAGGGTCTAAATTTTATGTTCAGTGATGTTACACCTTATTGCGTTACAGTTAAAAAGAAAATAATGAAAACCGCATCTTTTTTTTGTTCCTTAGGCATCCTACTTTCCTTAGAAATTTGCATTGTAAGTCTCAAATGGTTAACAGTTCCTATTGACAGGGCTTTGTTTGCTCGCAGCTTGTTGATAAATAGGTAATAAAAATAGATAACTGTACAGTTTGGTTATTTGTAGTACAACAGGTAACTGTTTTATATACAGAAACAACACACCAAAACAACGTGGATAATATAACCTATATACAGGCTGTATCACATAAGAGGGCCACTCCCATGTATCTCGCTTAATATGCGAGACACGTCAAAAATCTTTAATTGTTTTTTGTTGCATTTTTGGAGGCCTTTATGTTCGTAAAAACAAATTTGAGATCCATGGCCAACTTTATGAGTAATAACAAAAAAACCTGTAAAGTGCCCAAACTTTAAGGCTGTCTAACTTTGTTATTTTAAGAGGTAGAGATTACTTATTGGTAATAAATTTTTATTGCAAAATTGATACCTTCCACCTGATATAAACAGATTTTTGAAATATCGTATGTGCTTCGCTGCGCCCTCTAGGCGAATAAAAAATTTTTTTATTAAAGCAGGTTATGGCCACAAAAAATTACCAGTTTTTTCGTCTTTCATGCAATATACTACATGTTGCCCTTATCTTTCGTATTTGTTACATTTTTTTCAATTTTAGTTAAAAAAAATGTACCTAAATATTTTCGTGTTGCTCAAGATAATGTAGAACCTGTTTTAAAGACGCCAATTACAAAAAAATAATAAACAGAATATACTTTTTTTATGCAAAATACAGATTTTCTTATAATATTATTTTATTGCATTGTCTGTGTCAAAATAATTTTAAAGACCCAATTGCTTCTAATGTGAAAACCAATAAAATGATATTATAAGAAAATCTGTAGTTTACATAAAAAAGTACATTCTGTTTATTATTTTTTGCAGTTGGCGTCTTTAAAACAGGTTCTACATTATCTTGAGCAACACGAAAATATTTAGGTAATTTTTTTTTAACTAAAATTGAAAATAATGTAATAAATACAAAAGAAAAGGGCAATATGTAGTATATTGCATGAAAGACGAAAATATAGGCAATTTTTTGTGGCCATAGCCTGCTTCAATAAAAAAAAAATTTATCCGCCTAGAGAGCGCAGCGAACCACATACGATATTTCAAAAATATGTTTATGTCAGGTGGATGGTATGTATCAATTTTGCAATAAAAATTTATTACCAATAAGTTTTCTCTATCTCTTAAAATAAAAAAGTTAGACAGCCTTAAAGTTTGGGTACTTAACAGGTTTTTTTTGTTATTACTCATAAAGTTGGCCATGGATCTCAAATTTGTTGTTACGAGCACAAAGGCCTATAAAAATGCAACAAAACACAATTAAAGATAGCGAGATACATGGGAGTGGCCCTCTTATGTGATACAGCCTGTATAATGTATACATGTACTTACAAGTCGATGTTTGAATTCCTACAGAATTCTTGGGAAGTTTTGCAATGTCTATAATGTACAGGGCATCCCAAAGTCAAGAAAGACCATTGGCGTAGAGTATTTAAAACTAAATAGTTTTGTAATGAATTTTTTTAATGGCTTTAATTTAAAAAATTATTTACTTCAAAATATAACCCTTCATTATTACTGCATATCCAATTTGAAGGGAAAATATTTATTTGTTTATTTTTTTTTTTTGAAGTTGACATTGATATGATTTTTATTCAATTTTTAGATCTCCCATGTTATTTCAGTGAGACTTTCAAAATACTTTGAATTACAAAGTGTTGAAAAATCAAGTTAACTACAAACCGTCAAAACTATTTTTTTTAATGGAACGCCCTGTATATTTTTACATTTTCTAGTACATAATTGTATTCTCTATCAATCCATATTACTTCCTTATAAATATCTGTCTTACTTTCTGTATAATGAGAAGTTTTATTAAAATAAAGTGTGTTTCTCAAAATGAAATAATACCTATACTTATTATAATATCAAACAATGAAAATATCAACATTTTCGTTAAATGTTCGGGTGATAAAGTGAGTCTTTTTCATTCTAGAATATAAAAAAAATCTCAAAATAATTTGTCAATTTTTCGAAACTTATTTATGATTTTATTAATTAAACAGTATACCTTACCTTAAGTAATATAACATTTCAATACAAAACAGTAACTGTGATAAACAGGACGATTACAACTTATTTTGCACTACATGTAAATTGAAAGTGTCAATATTGCAGTGAGTAAAATTGTTTTCTTTGGCATTCAGTGTATTTTTTAAAATGGAATATACTAACCATAACGTTATAAGGTGTAATTTTCTGTTCGAAATATGCCATTAATATCACTTCGGATACTTTTAGAATTTTCTTAGAACTACACCGCTCTTTGATTTCGTTGTGGGCAACCTCGTACTATCTCGACGATTTTTGGGGATTAATTGTGAAACAGTACTTTGTGCCTCTTCCAATACTTACCCTGGTAAACGCTCGCCTTCACCTTTCGAGTTCATTTTGAATTAAACACTCTTAGAATATGAATTACAATACCATTGTGCCACTACTTTTTCAAACAACTAATTTTTATGGTTTATTAGATTGCTACCGTTATGGTAGTCACGGCATCTAAACCGTCTAGATTCAAACACGGTTCAGACGATTTCAAATAAAAATTAAATTGTACATAACACAATTCTTGTGTTATTGCAATTTTTCAAAAAAATGTTCCATTCTTGAACGCAAAAGTACCATTTCACGTACTAGATACAAAAATAACTACCCATTTTATTCGAAGGGAAATTTAACATTGTAGGCAGAACCTGCCCGACATTCAACAAGAAGTATCCTTAAGTAACCTAACCTAACCTAAAAAGTACGTAGAGAATAATTATTATCAAATTGTTTGTCTGTCCACCACATCTTAGTGAATCACTCCCATAGCTAAAATCCGATTAAAGCAAGACCTGCTGGATATTCCAGCACAAAAGCAACAAACCGCCTCAAAAAAGTGGCCTTCTTACCGAAGAAAAAAACCTGACCTCCACACCGACGCACTCCCAACAATACCATGACCCAATGGTAATCCGACCCATCTAAATCCACGATCCTCCGTCAAATCGGAATCTGCACGGGAATTAAAACCGCCTCTGAACCGGAAAATCGAACAATGCATAAGTGAGCATTATTTCTTTAACCCCGTACAAATAGACAATGCGTTTCTCAATGCCGTGAAACGTTCTCACTTTTGCTGAATAAACAGCCTCATTTTGTTTTTGATGCTGTGAAATTCGTTTTGAAATGTTAACTCAGGTTCGGAGAGATGACTGTTGAACCTTCTGGGGTATGCCAGATAGGAATGAATTTGGAAGTCACAACGCCGTACATTTATACTAAAATAGTTAATAAGATATGAAAAGCTGGAATTTCAGCCTTACAAACCTTAACAAGGGCAAACATTGATTAAATATTTGGAATTATTATCTACTACTATCATAATCGAGTGTAAGTTTTAACAATTGCTGTTATTGTTGGTTTTAACCACCGTTTACAGATTTAGGTACTGTAAAACTATTCATCAATTTATATACTTTGCAGAAAACAAATTCTTTAGCCTACTGAAATATCCATGTATTCTTTCGCCTTTCGATTCTTTTGACAGAAAACTTTTTTCTTTGTTTCTCATATCATGCCAAGACAAAAAAATGTTTCAAGTTATCACAAGTTAAACGAGGTTTACACGGTTCAAGTTGCGGGTCAAATCCTGTACTTGAATGATTTTGTTCTACTTGACTTGTCTCAACTACTGCTTAGGGAAATAAATGATGAAGTAGATGATCACGTAATAAAATTGGTCATGCGGACAGCTGTCTAGGCATGCTACTTGTCCATCATGCAAAGCCACTTGACTTACTTCATCACATGTAAGTTAGTACTTGGCTTAACCAGTACAGTTTACACGATGCTAAATGAATATTCTACTTAACTTTACCAATAAAAACGAAACAATTATTTTTTGGAAAAAATCCTCGAACAGGTCGATTTTTAATTTAAAAAATACATATTTTAGCGTAAAATGCGATTTTCAAATGTCATTTGTTTTCGAGTAATGACGTCATCGATTTTTTTTTAAATGGCAACACCATATTGTTTTCCTTGATTCTGAAAGATCGTTTAATTCTCTATCAGACAGTACTAAAATTTTGCCCTCTTACATAGGAAAGTTTTCGAGTAAATAACGATTGAATGTTAGAAAACGTAAATTTTATCCATAAAAAAGTAACAATTCTGTGGTATGTAAAATAAAATACAATTGATTAAATTTTATAATTAAATTAAATGTTCGAATTGCCATCCACCAACTTGACAATGCGCAAGTCTGTGAAGAAATTCTTCTTGCACATTATGAATGATTTCTGGGGTAACTCTGCGTATTTCGTCCCGAATGCGATTTTGAAGTTCTTCTAAATTACGTGGTTTATTAATGTACACTTTTGACTTCAAGTATCCCCATAAAAAATAGTCAAGAGGTGTAAGATCTGGCGATCTTGCAGGCCATTCTATCGGTCCGCGTCTGCTGATCCACCTCCCAGGAAAACAGTAGTCCAAAAAACCTCGTACAGGGCGCGCATTGTGCGAGGTGCACCATCTTGCTGAAACCATATGGTATCGTCAGGAATGTCAGGGTCATTATCGTTAGGAAAAATTACTGCAAGGGCTGGAACAAGGTCATTTTCTAGAAACTCTAAATATCTTTGTCCTGTAAGGGTTCCTTCAAAGAAGAAAGGCCCTACTATTCTGTGGTCAACTATTCCAGCCCACACATTTAATTTCTGAGGGTGTTGGGTATGTGCCTCTGCCATGCAATGAGGATTTTCCCGACTCCAATATCTGCAAGTTTGACGGTTTACTGTACCATTCAAACAAAATGTGGCCTCATCTGAAAAAAGTATTTGCCGGTGTAAATTTCTATTTCCTTGACATAAATCCATTAGAATTTCGCAAAAGTGTAAGCGGCGATCGGGATCATCTTCATTGAGTTCCTGCACAAGTTGAATTTTGTAGGGATGATATTTTTCCTTCCTCAAGATACGTATTACTGTGCTCTGACTAGTGTCATTGTTTAATGCAACCAATCGTGAAGAATTATGAGGATTATCCACCATACTTATCAAAACGACGTCCAGGTTTTGGAATATTTACAACATTGCCACTTTCTCTAAATTTAGACTCTACCTTACTGACTGTTGATTGGCTGATAGGGCGGTCTGGATATTTTTCATTAAATAAATCGCAAACTTCCTGTTGAGTTCTAGTCATATTCCCGCATCCGATAAGAATTAAAATTTCAATTCTTTGAGTAACAGTTAAATGTGCCATAATACTTTAAATTGAATAATAATTTCCATGTCGCTTACAATACTTATTAGAAAGTCGGTGTGACAATGACACTTTGCAAAGATTTTCACCTACGTGATCCATAAAAGAACTATGGAATTCCAAAAACTAAACTTGATAGCGTTTTCGTTTTATTTTAATTGATTTACGTTTTCTAACACTCAATCGTCATTTACTCGAAAACTTTCTTATGTAAGAGGGCAAAATTTTAGTACTGTCTGATAGAGACGATCTTTCAGAATCAAGGAAAAAAATATGGTGTTGCCATTTAAAAAAAAATCGATGACGTCATTACTCGAAAACAAATGACATTTGAAAATCGCATTTTACGCTAAAATATGTATTTTTTAAATAAAAAATCGACCTGTTCGAGGATTTTTCCCAAAAAATAATTGTTTCGTTTTTATTGAATTTATTCCATACTTTTGGCGCATACTGTATATTATTCAAAAGAATTCAACTACATAAGGTCATAAAAATTGTCCCACTAATTATTCGATGGCCTCTTCTGTACTTTAAAAAAACGTTCCTACTCTTACGTATTAATCTTTTTCGTCCGTTTTTCCTCAAAAAAGAAAATAATTAAAAATAAGTAAACACCACGATAAATACATAAAATTTTTTTTTGTGAAAGTGAATCGTTGTATTTCCAATTTTTTCACCTTTAGTTATTTTGAAAAATGCTTTCCCGTTTAAGAGAAAATAGAAAAGAGAATTCAAAATTTTATTTTATTATTTTATTTTTATTATATTTATTAAATTACAACGATGCTATGAAAGATAATATAGAAGAATCATCAAAAATCGCGATCGATAGTTATTGCCGACAAAATGCGAAGATAAATATGAAAAAGTGTATCGCTTTTTTGAAGATTGGAGTCAAAAGAGAGTAACTGTTATCACTGAGTTAGTTCTACTAGCACATTGTGAACAAAAATCCAGAATATGCTAGAGTTCTATACTGTGGAGTCTTTACTCAATGATAAAAACAACATTGTCAGTGAAAAAGAATATTGACATAAGAAATTTCCAAGTTTAATTGTGTAATAACGTAAGGTAGGACATAGATCCAGGAAGTCTTGTGTTTTAAGAAAATCAGAAGTTGAGAACTTTTCGAAAGAAGCAGATGGTAAAACCTACTTGATGGTGGAGGGAAACGAATCGCGAATTCACGCATAGTCTGTAGCAAGCCTAATGCGTTCATAGTTTTTTTTTCCACTGCCAGGCACAAATCGCGCAATTCTCCGATTCCCACCCATCGACATGTCACAGAGCACTGGTGGCCTATCCGCTTGACTGACCCACCGATTTGAGAAAAAATGCAATTTTTTCCAGTTCTCCTAATTAACTTAACTCGGCTCTGTACAGTTATCGTGCGACGTGACCGGCTGTCGCTCTAAAAACTCATTTTATTCATAAAAATAAATGTTATAATTACAACGACGCGTACCTGCGAAACCGCAGCCCAGAAAAAGTATTACAAGGTTTCGTTTTTTTTCTTCGTTCGCCGTCGTTCTACGAGTTGCGTTCGTGAGGTTGGGGAGTCGCCCTCGAGCCGATTGCGGCCGGTATTTGCGACAAGTGTTTAACTTATAGGGCCAGTTATACTAATTTTCCAATTTTCCGTACCACATGTCATATGGAATTATAATTTGGCGAGTAATAAGCCCTGTTGGCGTCCGGATCAACCCCTGCGAGTTATTGTGTACACAGTTATGATGATGCTCGTCTGATGGAGGAACGGTTCCGCCAGTGGCGTACGAAGATCTAGTACGAGAATATTTAGTATACTTGATGCCCCTAAAATGCACACGGAAAGAAAGCTGTACTAAGATTAATACACTTTTTCTAACGCTAGCTTAGTTTCGCTATTCCTCAAGTATAGCAATACTTTATTGAACGATTAACTGATTCTTGTATAAGATTATACAGTACTTTCGAAAAGTAACGAATAAATTCATTATTTTTGAAATCGATAAGTTTTCGAAAAAATCCCCTGGCATGTCGATTTTGTTTTTTAAAAAGGCACTTTTTGACATACGGCCCATATTTGTGACGTCATCGGTGTTCGAGATATGACGTCATCGACAATTTTTTTAAATAGCAACCCCCAATTTTGACCATGCCATTTGAAAGCGCGTGTCATTCTACATACGCATAATGAAAAATTATGGTGTTACATAACAAAAATTTCAGGAAAATAATGTTTGAAGATTTTAAAAATTAATTTTCACAACATATTTTTTTTGGAGCCTGGTGCATTGCACATATTTTCTCATTATTTCTCCTTACATAGCCTTCCTCCGTCCTCTTTTCCCCTAGAATTCTTCCTTTCCCACCTTAAAAGGTTTTCTCTTGACTTCTTATTGAGGAGCCAGGTTTCTCTGCCATACAGCGCTGTCGGTCTCATAATTGTTTTATACTTTCTAAATTTTGCTCCTCTGGGCAAATTTTTTGATTTCATTAAGTGGTTGACTGTTCTGTTTGCTTTTATTATTCTCCTATTAATTTCTTGCTCCTCATCATAGTTAACTGTTCCGTGCTGCGTTCTCAATTTGAAATTGGTATCTTTTATTTGTTCTACTATTCTCAAAAGCTTACTTTTCTCTTGATGTATCTGCATGTGCTTCCTCCACAAGTTTTCTCGTTACTTCTTCTAATTCCCTACTGTCTCTAGCAATTATGGCCACGTCATCTGGATAACTTACTATTTGGTGACCTTTAAACAATATGTGTCCTTCTCTGTTCAACTGACTATCTCTTATGACCCTTTCTAGTACCAAATTAAAAAGAAGCGTTGAGAGTGGGTTTCCTTGTCTCAGTCATGTGTCAATAGCCTTCCGAATATTTACCTTTTATTCATACTTGCTTTTAGTATTTTCTAAGGTCATTTTCAATAGCCTAATCAGTTTGGTTGGTATCCCAAATTGTTTCAATATTTTACTTAGTATATTCCTTTTGACCAAATCATATGTTTCCCTGAAATCAACGAATAAGACCATTGTTTTAATCCCATATTCATAGCATGTAGTCACGATTTCCTTCAGCATGAAGATTTGGTCCGCTTCCTCCCCTTTTTAAAACCTGTTTGATATTTCCCTATATGTTGTTCTGCTAAAGGTTCTATTCTCTGTTGCCATGATGTTATACCCTAGCAATGATATATCTCTATTGTTTCTGCAGTCTGTTGCATCTCCCTTTTTTAAATTGGTATAATCATGGCATCTCTGCAATCTTAAGGCATGCATTCTCTTCTCCAAATCTTTCGGATCATTTCGTATATTCTTAAAATTAAGTACGTAAAAAATCGTTTATTTTATTTTCATAATTTGGTGGGCCCATTGAGACGAGTTGTCTGCGCCGCTGGCCGTGTTGAAATATAGCTACCCACTTGAATAGATCGCCGCAATAATAGCACGCACACAGAGCAGCATTGTTAGTTGGAACCCCTGGCCGTTTTCAATAGCCGAAGGGGCGGCCCACCAGTATGTTACGTTTTGTCCGAAGAAAGGAGACGATAAAGCGCATGAAGTCGCCGATTTGTGGTTACAAATTATTATCAGCCGGTGACACAAATTCCTGAATTATTTAGTTGATGTGCACGCGCGAGCGCTAGAAATTTATTTGTGTCGGCAAGAAATCTTTTGTGGTGAGCCGCGGCTTCTTTTTACTGACATTGCTCGATATATTGAGTCACGAAGTTCGATTAAAACGGAAATACATGAAAACACGGACGATTTTCAGTTCGTTCATACAAAAGTAGGTGTTCCCCGATAATTGTTATACATAGAACTCCTAAATGCTAATGATGTATGTGGAGTTGGGTAACGTTTCTATTTTCAAATCTAACTAGTTCAAGAATCCGTATAATGCTGAAAATCAAGACTGGCGTTAAATAGAAAAAATATATTTTTTCCACGGTCGGGAGTAGAAATCAGTTTCTATGACATCAAAATTAAAACAGAAGTAGTCGATTATTCCCAAGGGAGTATAATGCTCCCAAGGGAGTTTACATTATGGAGAACGTTTTTCATGCAAAAAAAAAGAAAACATTGAAATTATTTATTGACATTTAAATTAAATGTTACATTTGTACAATTTTCAAAATTAATATTAGAAGGAATATTACTTTCGCTTACATGTACAGTTTTTGTGATTGCGCTAGTAGTGGTACCTACTAAAACCTGATTGGCAATTTTGGTCTTATTTTCAATGGAGTTCTCGATATAACCCTCAGCGACTGTCGTTGATTTCCAACTAGCATGACGCTTTATTGTTGTGATATCCACACCAGCATCTGCCAGAAATGTCGCTGAAGATCTTCGTAAGCAGTGACCAGTATAACATGCAGCATCAGGTAATTTTAAATACGAAGCTACTACACTCGGATACACTTCCCATGGTATTCTTGCCAACTGGCTGCGAACTACATTTTTCTGCTTTGTAATACAAAAAAAGGCGCTTATGCTTGACGTGGGAAGGACGAATGGACAGGTATTTTCGAAACAATTCAAGCATATTTCCCACATCGGTAACCAGAAAGGTTCGTGGAATCTTTGTCTTAGTGTTTGGAATTTTTACAATCAAGGAAGAGCCTACATCCTCTATATCACCTACAGTTAAATTGACTAGTTCTTCAGTTCGACAAGCACCGGCAATCCCCAGAATTAATCCAACCTATAAAAAAATCAAAATACTTAATAATTGAAATACCTAACAACAAAAGTAATCTTACCTTAATCATTAAGAATTCTTTGTCATCTGCACTTGATAGAAAACGGTCGATTTCACCCTTTGACAATATTTTCGATTTTTTCACTTGATATCCATCACCGGTTCTTTTCAAAAATGCGATTAGCTTGGGGAATTTGCTTATATCTATGTTGTCGTAAATTATCAAGCATGACTTAACCATAGAATATTGCGCCCATAATGTGGAAGACTTGTAATTCTTTGCATTTTCACTTAAGTATGCAAACAAAACATTCTCGCTGTATACTTGAACATTTTTCTCGGCGCATCACTTTTTTAACCGATTGTAGGCTATATCGTATAAAGATCTTGACTTCGTAGGCAGCAAATTGCTTATTGCAATATTTGCAGCCTCCACAATCTCTTCCGAGTCACAATTATTCATTGTGCACTAAACAAACTTTAAACTAAACCAAACTAGCACCTTAATTTGACAATTCTTTTTGTTTGTTTATTTTGTAGTTATGACAATAACTCAACGACTACTAAATAAATGCTCAAATCCGAATACAATAATTCTGGTGCTACTTACTTCATAATGACAAAATATGTGTTTTTAAATTAATGAGACCGTGGAAAATATAGTATATACCATTCGGGAGATATGCTATTTTGTCCTCGGTACATTGCATCTCTGCCAAAATAACGCATTTCTCTCCCTTATAGTATAATGTACTATTTTTACTGTATACAGGATGATTTATTAATAATGGTTCATAGCTTAAGGGCAGATTGTTAACGTCAAAATAAAGCGATTGAGTTCATACTACCACGTCCACTTAACGGAGAAAATTATTTAAATTTTCTAATTAATGACTTGCACTTGCACTTGACTTAATGACTTCTGGAAGATTTTCCCTTAAATTTACGACAGAACTTCTGATTTTTGCATGATGGTGCACCTGCACATTACCCCCGATGAGTAGGAGAATATCTTAATAGAAATTTTCCGCTCCGTTGCATTGGACGCGGCAGCGAAGATCCTTGGCCTGCACGTAGCCCTGATTTAAATCCACTGGATTTTTACTTTTGGGGCTATATCAAATCGTTAGTTTACAAAGGCACTATTAATAGTCAAGAACAACTGTGAGAAAAGATTCAAGAATTGGTTAATATAACCAAGCAACATAGAACTTTATTTATATTATCACTGAAACTGTAACTTGTACCAGGTTAGGGAGCAATGGTATCCGCAGGAGTTGCTCTTCTTGTTTTTAGCGAGTCTATATAACCCTCCGGTAATGTACTGGACTTCCATCCACCGTGTCTCTTAATTGTAGAAAAATTAGAACCAGAGACCAATAAACTAGCAAAAGTGCATCGGAATCAATGTCCAATATAATTCAGCAATTTTGGCAGACATCTTACCAAATATGTTGATTCCAACTACAGTAGTGACATATTTGTTCTTAATTAATTTTCTGAAATAAGAAGCAAATCAACATTTTTTTTTTGTATGGGATGAAGACGGTCATTGTTACTTACCTATTTCTACCACATCTACATGACACAAATTCTCACTGTCCAGTTTACACCAAACCTTTTTTATGCAAATTGTAATTTGAAAATGTATTTACAATTGCGGTCCATGATCCGCTTAGAACAATACACTTATGATTATGGTCCACATACAGCTGTGACTTGTATTATACATAGCAAAACTGCAACAGCGCGTTGGAACTCGTACCCAACTTTGTTTTCCTCCTTCCACTTACTAAACAAGGTGTAATATCTACAACGGTTGGAGTTATTTTTATACAGTATATTCTCAGTCACACATATTTTGATTTCTCTAGCCAAAAATTGTGTAGATAAGCTCATTTCTTTGTTAAAATGTTAAATTTACTCTAAATTCAACACCAAATTAATTCACTCGTAAATGAGTTTGAACTTACTCAATGTTATGTTTTACTGTGTACGTCTTAAATAACACCCTGTCCCATAAAGTTGCATGTGCAAGTTCCAGCGATACTTGGGTAAGAGCCTCCGTGTTCTAAATACGACTCCGAAGAATTTCCCCATTTTCCCGTCAACTTGCCTTAAGCGGACGGAGTCATTTAAATTGGTTTCGAGCACGTTTAAATGCTATCTGGCGACGTCTGTTTCATAGCACATTTATCAGACGGGCGCAGGAATTGATTTGAAAACGACTCGAGTGCGTCGAGGCATGTGCGAGCAAATGTCGGCCCAAATTGCGCGGAACCTCTAGGTGTGGTCCCTGAACCCACTTTCAGCCGTCATGAGCGATTCTATTAATACAGACGAAATACATGTCAAAATTTCAGTGTGAATGCTTAATTAATTCGCTTTGTGTGTAAGAGAGTCAGTGGCGTATCCAAGACGGTAATTACCCCCCTCCTCCCGCACTGAAACAGAGCTAATCTCTCTACCTTGTAGACCAGCGCGACGGGCGAAGCATCCGGGGAGCAACATTTCATAGGCGTACTAAAATTGAAGGTGATCAGATATAAAAATGATACAAAAATGACAAAAACACATAATATTCATTAGTTTTAGTAGAAACAGTGATATAAGAGTTCTTGGTCATTTCGTGGCAATAATAAAAATTATAGGGTTATTTCCAAATATAAAGCTTTTATCTTGTATTATCAATTACCCAAGGTCGAAGATAATAGAGAGTGACTAATTCACAGCATAGAGTTGAATACGGGAGGTGAGGGTTGGATGATTTACCTACACAGTAAAAAGTAACAGTGAGTAAGTTCAAACTCATTTATGAGTGAATTAATTTAGTGTTGTATTTTGAGTAAATTTAACATTTTAACAAAGAAATGAGCTTATATTAAGAATATTTGGTTAGGGAAAATATGTGCAAGTAAGAACATATTGTGTAAAAATAGCACTAACCGTTGTAAAAATTACACATTGTTTAGTAAGTAGAAGGGGGAAAACAAAGTTGGGTGCGAGCAGGTACCGGCGCAGATGTAGTTTTGCTGAGTATGATAGAAGTCACTGCTGTTTGGGGACGATAATCATAAGTGCACTGTTCTAACCCGATCACGGACCGCAATTGTTAATACGTTTTTTTTTTCAAATTACAAATTGTATAAAAAGTATGGTGTAAACTGGAAAGTGACAATTGGTATCATAAAGTTGTGGTAAAAATAGGTAAGTAACAATGGCCGTCTTCATCTGATACAAAAAAATTGTTGATTTGCTTCTTATTTCAGAAAATTTATCTTGTGGGTGTCATTACATCATTACCATTTCATTTGATCCTCAAGTACTTAGCTATAAAATTTTGGAAAATAGAGAAAACGTGGAAATCGTTGATTTTGACATTTTGTTCAATGAAAAGCCGGTTGAACTTCATCAGTCATACAACAGCACTGAGAATTCTGTGACACCAAATTACATGTTTTGTTAAATTTAGAAAGAATGTATTGTTTAATAATAATAGTATGTATATAGTTAATAGTAGTAATAAATATTATAATTTGTATTGTGTTGCTATGGTTGCTTCCACAATTCCATTAAACCTATATTGTGTACCAACTGAACAGGTTTTCTTTTTATAGATTGTAATTTTTATGACATAATTATTTATAATAATTTTATTATTATCTATTATTATTAATTTAATTATAAATATTTGTAATAGTAATAATTATTATTATTAGAAATATTTATAAAGGTGTAATTTACAATCAGTAAAAAGTTAAACACGTTTAATAGGTACACAATAGGTCTAATTTTCATAAAAGTTGTGTAAGAACCAACACAGTACAATGAAAAATCATCACTATTTTGAGTTTATTACAACTGTAAAATTATATAAAGTAACTCTACTGATTTAAATTGTGATTTAAATTGTGAATACAATCGGGTGTGGACTTGTTTTTGTGTTGAATTTGAGTGAAACTTTTGTTTGTCTTTTTTGTTAGTTTAAATAGTCAGCATAATTTTATTTTAATCATCTTTGTTTTTCTTTTTCTTTTTTTTTCAAGAAAGAATATTCTTGCGGCATCAAAAAGTTGGCATCAAGAAACTTGTTGCTGCAAAAGTCTTTTCTCAGTGTAAGTTGAGTGAAACTCTCATTTCACAAAATACCAAATTTTCGCTTAATTTTACACAGAATTACTCCAAAATTAACACACAGCCTTAAGCGATTTCATCTTTTCGAAGCATCCATCTGTAACTGTAATTTTGGTATTCTTCCAACATCTAGCTGTTATTCCGCGCTCCTCCAAACCGTGATGGGTGCGTGACAGGCCGTCGGTAAAAAATATCGCAATCCAGCCATCAATCAACTCGCTGATGATCCGTCCGAAGACGCAGTCATATATTAAGTTTGACGGGCATCAGAGAAAGTCGTTGACCACCTCACTTACTACCAACAGGCGTCAATCACTTCATCGAAAACAATGGACAATTTACTTCACTTACCTGAGTCTCTAGGAATTCTGTGTTATGAGATTCGTACGTCAGACGCAGTTTCTCAAAATTCCTAACAGTAAAACTAGATGCACAGTAGGGTTAAGCAAGGTTTATATTGGTATAGTTAGCAGTAGAGTATAGTGGTAGAATGCGTACTGCTCACTCCTAGAATACTGTAAACAATTCGTGCTAGAGATGGTCGAGTACTAAAGATAGTACACTGTAGTGTTCTATGCCTACTTACACAATTTTGCTTTACTCTACCAATTGGGACTGAATTTCAAAACTATCGAGTGTTATGTTCAAACACTTCTTATATTCTCCATTACCTTTTGGAATTGGATTTCAAAACTATCAAGTTTTATAGTACTGCTGGTATGGTATGGTATTTCACCTTCATTTTTAACTTTTTTCAAAAATTATTTAACAAGACAATTTGTGGGATGTGTGGCTTCATTCTGCCGATATATAAGCTGTTTCTGGAATACCGCAAGGCTCTATCCTAGGCCCTCTCTTATTTTCATTATTTATTAATGATATAGCTGAAAAGTTTGTTAACTCTACGCCGATAATGCCAAGATCTTTTCCCCAAAAAGTGGAATATGTAGCAGGCATAAATTGAAATTAACAATGAACGATCTGTAAGAATATTTAAGGATTTTTATTTACAATAAGTTCCAACGCTAAAGAAAATTCAAACTGCAATCGCAGAGGGAAAAAATATTTAGCTGTCGAACAGGGAAGATCATAGGATCTCAGCTAAGAATAAGGATGTGCACGTTAAATCTGTTACTGGCAGCTACCAGTTACCTAGATCACGACATAGCAACGCGGCAAACCGTTGTAGATCAAAAAGATTGTTTGCAAGTTTTGAAAATACAATTTCTTACAAAATGGTACCACGACTATAAAATACATTAAAAATATATTACACCAAAAATCTAATAGCTTTATCAAAATAATATTTGGATTTTTCTGTAATTGTATGGTGTCAGGAGTGTTTTTCACTAAAAATCTCTAAAGTTATATGTATATACACTGAGCAAATAAGTTCGTTATGGCTTTTCCAAGAAAGAATAATGCTTTCTTAATGTCAAAAATAATCATTTTCCGAGTTAATATTTCTGTATCCTATTTAAATACATTTAGAATAAAAAACTAATGAAGTTTTTTATATCTACTGTTTCTTACGTACTAATGTTATCCTATCCAATATTAAACACCTTGTATAGATAAAAAAGTCATCAATTTAAAGCTGTTTCATGGTTTATTCAGTGGCATAACAAATTTACATAAAGCAAGAATGCACCTGAAATAATAAATTTTCAACAGTCGGCCATTTTGTTATAAATACTTTTTTTTATTAAATAGTTCGGAAGGCCTTGAAAACATCTGCAATACCTCAATTGTTGCCATAAATTAAAAAAGATACGGACTTGCGTTTTACTTTTAAAAGCGCCGTACTCTTGAAAGGGTGTTTGAATTTTCGAGTTCCCACAGTTTTAAAAGTGAACTTAGATATTTATAGAGTGTTTTCGTTAAACCAGGTTAGTAAATTTAGCTAGATTTTTTTTAGATAATTATTGAATAGAGCTTTGTCTGTGGAGTTGTTCATTAGCATATCTAGATGTTTGGTATCAGAAAGCATACCTTTCTAATGTAGTAAAAAATCTACAGGGTCTTAAATATTAAAAAATTAGAATATGTAGTAGACACGTGGGCTTGTTTTAGGAACAATACCAAGGAGAAAAAGTCCTTTAAAACTTTTGACCTATGATTATAGTGACTTTTTTTGTTGTTTTCCTTTTCAACAGTGTGCATGTTCCTATATTCTCTACTTTCTCATTCTGTGTCGAGCAAGTCGCCTTAATAAAAAAAGGAATCCGGCCCTTTATTATTTGAAAAAACACTCGACGTGCCATTATAATGCTTTTAACACGCAGTTAAACCCATTCGACAAATATTGAGTGACAAATCCGACCGTAACATAAAATGTAAATATAATTGTCTACACGTCTAGCGTATAATGGCCATATGCAGCCTAAAAGTCAATAAACTAAATCTAAGAATCCCGGCCTGCCCGTTTTCTGCCTCGGCATATAAAATTTATATTTCTGAAATATTAGCGGAACGAATCCACAGCCGACTGGCTGCCCTACCGGGTGGACACAAAAAGTTCAGAAGGAATTCAGCACCTTTTACATTTTCTTCGAATAGTTAAAGTGTTAAATTTTTCAAATATCTTTGCTACTATACATGCATTTTTTATAATATGCAAAAAAGGCGTATGAAGATTGACTGTAATAATAAATTAAAGAAAATTTCATGTATATTCAATTAATTAAGGAATTTTACCTTTATTCTGTGCTTTAAATCGCCATAAAATTCAATGTCTATCCCTTATTTAAATTTATTTATGTTTAGTTTTAATATACTTACTATTTTTTTCATTAATCGATAAAAGTCAATATCGCGGTCAATAAACAATTGTTTTTCATTAACATGCGATATTAGGGAATGTGGCAATATTTTTCCATAACATTAATTTCTTCACCGTTATTATATGATTATTATCTTTATAAAGGTATTTAATTTCTAATCAGTTTTAGCAACTGTTTAAATGATTTATTTAAATTGTAGAAGAGCCTAGATATGGGGAAGCTCATTATTGAGTAGCCAATGATCATTGGTTACAGACACTATATTTCGTATATACTTATGTCACTCTGTCGGTTATAATAGAGAGCAAACAGTTGGGAATGGTCGTCAGTGGCCTCACCTAGCATACTGATGAGAGCTAACAAGCTCGAAACCGGTATATATCTGATGGCACCGCTGACGACTAACCATGACTGTTTATTACCGGTTATTCCGATTACACCAGAACTGCTCATCAACTTTCTGACTTCAAATAGAACACCTTGTATATTTTTGCATTTTTGGATTTCTCGTGTAATTCTCTTACTGTTGTTGCAATATTCGTTATTTGACTGTTAGTTCTTCAACATAAGCGTACGTAATATAAATAATAACAATAGCAAAAGCTAATAATAAGAAACTATACATACATTTTATTAAAAATGCGGTAGCAAAGATACATTGTGGCTGGCTGTTTACCGTGCTCAAAAAAACCAGCTTGAAAGTGTTTGATTTATTCTGTTGACATATTTTATAGGTGTAACATTATATAAATATTTAGAAACTCATTCATATTTCATACAGGTTTACAGGTACATATTTGTATTTATATATAAATATTGATGTCAGTGGCGCCGATTGTAACCTTTTCCATCCAATTAAAATAAACGCTCCATTTCGACGATAGCAGCAAAAAAATGCATGTCGTTAATTACGAATAACGATAATCATAGTTATAATACACCTACTCGCTTATTCACTCCCCGCTTGTAAATATGCATGTAACCTGTTTATGCAGTAAAACGGTGCATTATGCACGCTTGTTTTTCTGGCTTCTTCGTCTATTACTTTATAGCAGCAAACATTACAAGACTCTCAAAATTGGTGACAAATTCAAATTACACTTGTATTCTTTCGCAGTAGGCAATGCTGTTCAATATTCATGTTAATATCACTTCCCTTGAAGTTTAAGTTCAATAAGACACATTTGTTTCCTTATGTGAGTCTATGAGGGATATGAAAAAAATTATTGGTATCATTTTCGTTAACAATAAAATATGCTAAAGCTAAAATTGCACATGTAGTCTACGCCAGTGTATGATAGTTGAAATGCCATATTTCGGTAATGTGAAGAGTTCCATTTACCTATACATATGTAATTCTCAAGGAAGCATACTTGTGATCGTAACATTAGTTGTAGTTATGTTAATTATAAATTTACTGTAATTAAAATTCGAGCTAAAAATATTTATTTTTACAGAGATATATGTATATCTACAAATATTTGCAAACACTAAGGAATATATGCTGCTGTTTCAATGCGAATGAAATACCTGCATTGCAATACATTTTTAGATGATGGATGAACAATACACTTTTACAAAGAAGGATGGATAATCCACATTAAGTGGATGGATGGACAAATTCCATTACAAAAATCTTCCTACAAAGAAGTTATTTTTGCAACTGGCAAGGCCTTCTTAACTATATAAAAATGTGACTCTCATAGTGTATTATTATTATTGAATTCTAATAATGAAATCTACTATATTTCTAATAATTTGTTAGTAAGATATATCCTGCATATTATATTGATAGTTTAAATCTGTACTTTTGTTCATTTTAACATGCAGGCATTAAAAGTAAAAACTTTTTCTTCTTTTCAACTTCATCTGTCAATACACTCTCCATATACCTACAAAAATAATATAATACATTTTGTAATTGGCTTGCACTATTCAGGTTAAACAAAATGTAAATAATTGAACTGATTGATGAACTCTTTGATATATAGATTTTTTTAACATGTGCGTACTGTTTAATTTTTTATACATTGATATTCAGTCATATATGTGAAATAATATCAGTTATTGAAAAATTTTTCTCTATGCATATTTTTCAAGGTTAGTTATACTTAAAAGTAAGTATACTTATGTAAAATACAAGAAAATTTAAATTATCTATTCAGTAAAATTACATATTTATATTTTACAATTCCAACCTAAATATTACAGTGTATAAACCAATACAAATTATAGTGGCACAAATTTATGGATGAATTTAGCATAATAGTTGTAAATTCTTAAATTCTGTAATATTACCGTGTACTTATTTTATTTACAAAATTATTATGTAATTTTACATAACCTTACACTGGTTACAAATTGCCAACGTAAAGTTATGTGAAATTACAGACAAATTTCAGTGTAGGCAATAAAAAACAACAATCCACCGTGTAATATTACAAATATTTTTTATTAAGTGTGTAACACCCTGTATATTTTTGCAGAATGTTTATGTAATTTATGTTTTTTTTTGTCAAATTAACCACTATTTGCACAGAGGTCTGTCACTATTTGTAAAGCTATTAAAATAATGAACTTGTTGAACTATTCACATAGGCCTACAAATACACCCTACGCACTGAAAATATCAATTTGTAATTTCACAAATATTTTGTAATTTTACAAGTTTATTGTAAATATGTGCATCACGTGATAATAACTCTAACGTCTATTGGTTCACTTCTACATGTTTTTCCAGTTTTTATTGACAATTTATAAATATTCAGTATTTTTGTAATAATACAGTGGTTATTTACAACAAAAAAGTATTAACTTACACTAGATTTACAAAAAAAGTAGTCAAAACACAAAACAATGCGTTTTTAATTAATTCTTGTATATCTACAGTAATGTTTTTTTACTGTTTTAGAAAGGTATTTTAAGCTAATTTAAATCAAATCTCCTACAATTCCTATCAATGAAGTCATATGTATGTTCTCTGATACCAAACATCTAGGTATGCTAATGAACAATTCCGCAGACAAAGCTCTATTCAATAATTATCTAAAGAAAATAATATAATTTACTAACCTTCTAATGAAACACTCACTAACTTCACTTTTTGGCAGTGAGAACACGACAAATTCAATCACAATAGATGAGATCTGACCTATTTCTGCATTTTTAGATGTTTGGTATCAGAGAACATACATGTGATTTCATTGATAGGAATTGTAGATTTGATTTAAATTAGCTTAAAATACCTTTCTAAAACAGTAAAAAATGTTACAAAAGCTAATAATAAGGAATATATGGGTAGATATTGTGGGTGTAATTCAACGCAGGTTGGGGCTTTTATCCACTGAGTAGTTAGTTTCACACAATATTATTAATACCTAAAAATATATAAAAACTTTTACAGTAATTTTATTGCCATAATACACCATCTTCTTGGCAAGATTACAATATATCCGTACACAATGTTTTCAAAGTGTATGTAATTTATATTTCTTGTCAAATATCCTCAATTCTCTTTCCATTCGCACCCTGTACCCTGAATTATCACCGCGACGAATGCTTAGAACCACCCGCCACCCCGTACGCGCATTTGTCGGTATCGGCAACGCACCCCTGCGGGCCCGCCGGCCGGCGGGGAGTCTTTGTGGTGCCGCGCTGCGGTGCGATGCCCCACAGTTGGCTCGGAGGCCCAGGCGCCCCCTTTCATGCCCGTAGAAGGGAATAAATCCCAAACTCCCACGGAAACGTATTAATTTTGTATCAACTAGCGGGGGTTTATGTGCAGGTACGGCGTTGCCGGTACGCGAAACCGCAGAGACGTCGGTTCGTGGTTAAAATCAGCCCTGCGCTGAATCATTTCTAGTGTAATTTCGAGTGCGATCGATATATTTGACTTTAATACAGAATGTTATATCACCAAGGTTGTAAAAACCGATGTAAAAATATTTATGTTTGCTTTTACCTTGAAATGACACTCATGAGTGCAGTAATTAGATATTACACTCGTGAGTGTAACGATTAATACTTTATTGCCGAATATGATATCACTAAGTGCTGAAAACCACGATAAAAATATTTATGTTAATTCTTACGTTCACATGACACTCATGAGTGCAATAATTAGATATTACACTCATGAGTGTAACGATTAATACTTTAATGCCGAATATGATATCACCAAGGTTTTGCAAACCACGGTAATAGTTATTTATAGTACAAGTGGAATATAGGCATTATCATACCTGAGTGAGACCTTTGCACGACTAGGACGTAGTCTGAGTCGTATAATTTCACGAATGTAATAAAAAATGCCGTTATCCCACGTGTACTGTAAAATTATCCAAGAATTAATTTATGTTAAATTATCTATTAATTGTCAAATTGATAAACCTGTTGATTCTTAATAAAAATAACAATTAAGCAGTGAACTATTTTTTTAATATTTCAGTAGTGGGGTAATACTCCACTAGTGGCGTAATCTTCATTATTCGACTCAAACAGGGCCAAATATATGCCGTAATGAGGGTCTTACAAAGCAGTTGCAGATAAAAATATTTAAGTTAGTTTTTACATTGAAATGCCACTCATGAGTGCAATAATTAGATATAACACTCATGGGTGTAATGATTAATACACTCATGAGTGTCGTTTGACCAAATGACTCTATCATGGCTATAAAAATTCAATTCTGCGTATTTGGCATTTGATAGCTTAATATCATTTCTCGGATTTTTCCCTTTTGTCAAAAAAAAAATACATAGTTTATGGCACATTTTAATGTCATTTTTGGTAGACTTCCTCCCAAGACAGAGCCATAAAAAGGTCATATTTTACCAGTGATTTAACCTGCGAAATATATGATCTAGAACCAGCTTATATGGAACCCTTTATCCCCAGTATTCGTCGCGATGATTTATCTATTAAAAAAAACGTTAAATCGCTATAAAACACGAACAACGCCGAAAAAAGACAATGATGGAAGAAAGAATTCACCCGAGAATCGTCAGATAAAAATTTGACGTTTATATTTTTAAGAGCTTTGAACGGCCCCGACCATAAACTACAGAAATCTTAACACCTGAATGTATAAAAATATAAAATATTTATAAAGTCGTAAAATACATATTAAAAATAATATTTATATATCTGAAAAAGTACCGCCATCGGGTTTTACGGCTCGACTGAGTTGTTTATGACGGCCGCCTCAAAACTCAAGAAGGCCATGAATTCCCGTATAATACGAGTATCGCCGTGTGTGTTAGTATTTCGTTTTTCAACGGCGTACACTTCGCATTTCAATAAATTACACGTTACTGTAAATCCGGTCCCCTTCGCTAGCACCTAACCCGATAGACGTAAAGAACACTCACTTTGAAACGTTGAAAAAATTGAAGTAACGTAAAATAATGCCCAGGAACTGCGTTTGATATTATATACTCGTAATGAGTAGCATATACAGGATGATTCAGTCATAAGGTCATTAATTTTAAGACAAGATAGGGAAAAATGAGTACAATACGAATACGCTATTAAAAATAATGCATATTTACGTCGAAAAAACATATTCCATGTAATCCAACGTGAAACTATGAGAATTTTGTAATAAATGCCCAACCGCAGTAATCAGCGCCGACATCGACAGTTCAAATTCCCGTTTAGTACGTTACCGACGGAATTAGGCGAACATCGTTCGGGTCCGTTTTCCTATACTGGCGAGCCCGCCGTCGAACCGCATCTGGAACAGACGTACACGGTCCACCTCTCTCCCTTCTTCATCCATCAGTTATCATTTTCGTGTGGTAGAGGTTGGTGAATTTCGTGTGTTTGTGTCACCAGTGTAGCTTAGAATTATTGTCTAAATAAGACTGCAATTCAAGTTGGGTAAAGTGAAGTAGTGAAAGACCGTGGTTGCCTTCTACTGAACAGAGTCGTGGAAAAATTTATAAAAGACATTTTAATAGACGTTGAGAGCAGAAGGAGAAAAAAATATATCTACAAAGGTACAGCAAATATCATAAGATTTTTAGAAATGCGAGAAAGGTGTTCATGTCGGACAAGAGCATATAATTCATCAATAGTCTAGTCACCACGATCACCGGACCTGAATCCTATTGATTGGGACACGCGAAATCTCTAGTTTATGCGACCTCTGCTGTTACAGAAGATCAACTTACTATTCAGATTAAATAAACCTTTACTTTGATCAGAAATAATCAATTTGTATTCCAAAGAATCAGAAAAAATACACTTTCGCTCTTTCGATTTTAAGAATTTGTATGAAAATGAGACTAAACTCAGTTCACATAAGTCCTGATGGTCAGCATGTCGACCAAAGAAAATTACTTAACAGTTTTCCCATAGACAAAATCAGCGCACTTTTTTCCTTAATGGATATTTGTAACCTAAACAAAGTGAATATTTCCTTTTCATTCTCTCCCCTACAAAAGTATAATTTTTTATTTTAAAGAGGCAAACGAAAGTAAACATGCTAGATTATCGGTTGTTTATTAATGTCAATGTTTATTTAGAGTGGAAACCAAATGTAAAATTACAATTGTTGTATGTTCCTGAAATATTTAACGGCAATTGTTGATTGAAATCCTCTTTTAAGACAATGTCACTGGAAATGTTGACATGTTTGTCGATTTTCACAACATGATATAAATTATATTCCTGAATGTTGGCTTTGCTGAATAGATACCAATTTTTCGGGCACGATTTTATTAGCAACTTCTATTTTGTGGGTCAGTGAATCTGCTATGTATCCTTCCGCTATCTCTGGAGCTTCTAACAAAAACTTTGATATATCATCCTTTGTAAATACCTGAGGGTTTCGAGGTTAATATCCGTCATTTTTCCTCTTTTTGAATGTCTTCAAGCGGCCAAATTTAAAGATATCCTGGTTCTTATTTAATGAAATAGTCAATTTCAACACTGAGTATGCTGACCATAATGTAGCAGGGGACAATGTCTTTGATTTTTCTAAGAAAAATACCAATAACACATCTTCCGTTATTGTGGACACATCTTTTGTTAAACACTATTTGATGAAATTTTCATAATATTAATATGAATGTTACCAAAGTAATGTTAACAACATACTATGATACTACCACTATTTTTAGGGTATTAAACCGCCTTATACCCATTTTATTACAGTCTACAGATAATTTTCAGCATCTTTAAATTTTGTGTTTTATATAAAATCGAAGGGAGAATGAAAAGTTTAATACACGCTACAAAGGCCCTTTCAAGTGCTCTGAGGTGTTCAAATACACCTCGCACCTAAAATTAAGCTTTCACAGCTTGTAATGTAAATAAGTAAATAACCATTTCCGCGCAATCTATTTTGCTACTAACATTAACGCTATCATCGTCAGTGACCGTTGACCGCGCCCATCCAAAAAGAGCCTAAAGATAGGGGTAGAATTTTGATGAATTTGGTGCATACAGTTTCTACTTATTGACATACCAATTACCAGCTTAAAGCATTTTACACTGAGACCGTGCATAATTTTGAGAGCCTCGTTTTATTTTCAGGTCTGGTTTCAAAACAAACGATCGAAAGAAAGGCGCCTAAAGCAGCTGACGTCGATGGGCCGTGGACCGTTCTTCGGAGGGTCAAGGAAGATGAGGGGATTCCCCATGAACCTCTCACCAGGCGGCCTCGAAGACGGACCTCCTGGTTTTCCTTACTTCGCGGATGGAAAATTCGAATTTGGGTACGGCGGTCCCCCTTTCCATCCCCACGATGGCCCCTTCTTCCCCGGACACCATCCGGGAGGCGGACCAGGAGGTCAAGGAGGCATGCCCTTTGGCCAAGGAGGTAAGTCTATCAAGAAAATCTAAATTATAGAAGTCGAAATCCTTTTCTGTGTTCACCTATTTCCAGCTTAACCAACCATAGTAACCAAAATATCCTACACGTACTATTATAGAATATAAATTCTCTATAACGGTACTAATTATTACCGCACTTATGTGATTATATACGTGTATACGTGTTATAAACTTCATATGCGTGCGGCAATAATTTCTATAGCCCATCAACAAATCATAACTTACAATTTAAATCTCGGGCTAGATACAGTTTTATACCCATATTTGCTATTTTCGAATATAGTAGTTTTTTCAGTGTATATATATATATATATATATATACTTTCCTCCCAAACCAGCTTAACCAACCATAGTAACCAAAATATCCTACACGTACTATTATAGAATATAAATTCTCTATAACGGTACTAATTATTACCGCACTTATGTGATTATATACGTGTATACGTGTTATAAACTTCATATGCGTGCGGTAATAATTTCTATATCCCATCAACAAATCATAACTTACAATTTAAATCTCGGGCTAGATACAGTTTTATACCCATATTTGCTATTTTCGAATATAGTAGTTTTCTCAGTGTAACTGAAAAATTACAAGTAAACTTTCTGTTCCAGGCGGACCCATGGACCACGGAGGCCCCATGCCGATGGGCGGCGAGTTCGGCGGCATGCCGAGCGAGCAAGGCCAATTCATGCCCCAACAGGGCCCCGGGCCCGACATGATGCAGGGTAACGGGGGCGGCAGGGGCGGCAGCCCGGAATTTATGTCACCGGGCAACTTCTCCGACAACCCGCAGCAGCTCAGCGAGGGTCTCGTTTGGTAGCTGGCGAAGGCTCTGGCCAAGCGGGCCAGAGAATAGCCACCCTGTAAATAGAACTATAAGTGATAGGCGTAACGTTCTCAACTTTATTTATTGATGTTGCTGAATTTGGGACAGGAAAGGTGCACCGAAATGAGATATGCTATAAATCAGTGTTGCAATTTGTTTTTTCAGTGTATCCAACGGTTCCGTGACCGTAGGTAATACAGGACGACATTAGACTGAAGGCACAAGGTGGTCACACGAAAGTTAATTATATTGCAGCAATGGAAGTTGTAGGAACTTTCAAGGATTTTCTGAAGCATATCTCATATATACGGGGTGTCCGGAAATAATGAGCAAATAATTCAGGGAATAATTCTAGATCGAAAATAAATGCTACCTCTTTCTATACCTTTTCCAGATATAACAGGTAGCAGAATTGATTGTTTCAATAGTCAGATGGATACATTACGCTGCAAAAAAATTCTGTCATTTAAAAGAAACATGGTGTGCCACAAGTGGCTCCCTCTACTAGTGACGTCAAAATTAGAAAAATATTTGCATTTCTCGTCCGTATGACCCCTGGTTTACAAATTTTATGTAAATATTTGGATTTCTTAAGAAGTTTTTTACAAATATCGAAATTAAAGTTTTAATTTTAACACCCTGTAACTCCGTTAATAATCAGTTTTGGAAAAAATGTTATAGAAAGAGGTAGCATTTATTTTCGGTCTAGAATTATCTCCTGTTGAATATCGCATTTCCAAGATGTAGACCGAACTTTTGTTTTTTTTTTTAATAGAACTCCTTGCATATTTTTACGTTATTGGAAAACCCGTCAAGTGAACTTTTCAAAAATGTACTGTATAGGACACGTATATTTTATGGTCAAGATATGTTTATTGTTAATGATGTACATCAAATGACTCATCAAATATATTTTTTTAAAGATTTTAAGTGAAATATATGAAGAACAGAAGAAATAAATGTATAAAAATGGTTTACTATGACCCCTTACTTCTTTTTCAATGCAAAGTTGATATATTTTTAGTAAATTTTGTATATTTAAAATCTTTCAAACGATTAAGATTTGTGTTTTGCTTTAAAAAACAGACAACATATTGGAAATCCGATATTCAGTTGTTTTTGTGATATGTTTTATTTTTTTTAAATTTCCCACTTTCATTCTTACACCTTTTTTCTTATTTCGAATAATAGCAAAAAATGAGGGGAGGGGCCAATTTTCGGATGACAACGAAAATTGATAAATAGAGTATTTCAGATATAGGTATTTTAAAGAAAATATGTGTAACTTCGAGTGAAAATTATTTGAAACGATTTATTTACTATGAATTTAGCTATATATTTGGTACAATCACGCTAATGTAGTTTTTCGAAAAACTGGTCCCTTTTTCTATCCCACATGGGACGCCGATGACTAAATTAATACATCAGTATCTCAAATACCCTGTATAGCAATTTTCTAATATATATTTCACTTGATTGTATGTGTGCCTTTAGTCTAAAGTTGTGAATAGATCTGTATATTTAAACAAGCCCTGACGTGTAAGTACAGTATTGCATAATTTAAATAACCTTATGCTAATGATCAAGCCAAAAACGCACTGCTAGTGGCAGATTGCGAAAAAAGCTAAAGTGAATTTAATAATAAAATATTCTTTTGTAGGTATTTATTTAATTGGCTAAGATATATTGATACTAAATCTAACACATGGTAAATTTCTTAACACATTAACCTAGAAGTTGACCAATTTTGGATATTTTTTATGACCAATTTTAGTATTTATTGACTCCATTGTTTTTGTTGGAGAAATGTTATTAGTTCTAATTCCAAAAAAATCTAATTTTTTTCATTAGTAAAATATTATTGCTGTATGATGTACAAAATGTTGTTAAGAGAAGTATGTCATCATAAGACATTAAGTGCTTGAGCAAATTTTTTATTACCTCTTCACTATTGTTTTGAAGGATTGTTATTGTTTTGTATTTTTTTTTCGGAATAAAAAATTCACTACTCTATAAAACATGGCATTTTCTGTGTAACAGAATGATAAGAAAACTGTTTTAAATATCATACTGCAGTACGTTGTTACACATTCAAACTGTCAACCATTTAAAATGATCAATACTGTACATGAATTATTTCCAATTGAAAATTTACCTTAACTTATTCATCAGCTGAAAATTAATCAGTTGCAACACTCGTATTACCGTACTAATGTAAATTTTAGACATCATTTAGATGAATTGATCCTGATCCAAAACCTGGTTGTGACCAACAAACAAATACCGAGTTTTTTTATTGACATTTTTGACGGCTCGGTGGCCGAGGTAGCTGTTCTGTTTCTGAAATAAAATTTTGTGATTTGTGCTAGACACTTTGGCACGTATTTTTGTTAAATTTAAGTCTATTTTAAAATATGTGCAATTTACTTTTACGTTGGTAATGTTTCTTTCGTAATTGATGTTATTCGTTTCACGGTCTTGGACATTTGTAACAAAAACTTGTAAATATAAAAAAGATGCTTTATATCATAGACATTTTATATAAAATAATGAACTACTTGTAAATATTATCCGGTGATCATTATTTTATTTAAACCTCTATCTAATCTAAAGATCCCCTGTGTAATTTTACGTTATAAATTTTTACTAAGTGCCAAGGAATGTACACCCCCTTAATTTATAAATATAAATATTTTACTATTTATGAAATAAATGTATAAAGTAGCATACGCTTGTATATACCTAAACAGAAAACATTATATGTTAAACTAATGACCTCCCAAGTAAAAACGTTTTCCTTGACAGATTTTTGTTTGTAATATATTATTATTCTGGAGGTAAGCAAACTGTTTTGCTTAGGAGAGTCTGGATATGCCTAGTTGTCGTACAAACTATTTGTACAAAACTATACTTGCTGTAAAAAAGCCATCCGAATATATTAGTGTATATTGTTAATATTATGTGTCCTATTAATAAATTACATTCTATAAAAAACTTTTTATTTATTTATTTCTTTCCCTTGCAATAATTTTGTAAGCAACTGAATCAGATCTTTATTTTTTCCGTACATATAAAAAGTATTGAAAGAAAATGAACTCAAAAGACCAATCAAAATGGATAAAGCTTTATACTATTTGTTTACTTTGAACAAAGATATAAAAATGCATATAACAGAGTTTTTCAAGTGTGTTCAAACATTCATAAAAATTATTATTAATAAAGGTCCCAGAACTGACCCTTGTGGAATGCCAGATGTAGCATAAATACTCGTAGATTTGTAACCAAACAAGGCATTTTAATACGAGTAAAAAAATTACTAGAAAAATTAAAGTTACACTTTTATTAATGTTATACTTCAGTTCAAATAAATAACAATTAAGTTTTTTAACCAGATTATTTAACATATTCTAATAAATAACTTGAAAACAAATAATATTCCAGTAAATTATAAACAATGAAACGGAAAGACATTAAACAAAAATATAGACATAGTAAAAATTAAAAAAACTAAACATATTCCGTCTATAAAGTCGAAAGAAAAGCAAAATACAGATTTGAGAGGTAGTCCTGATTAGCTTTAACTTTATACCAACCGTCAGCAATATTTATAACGGTTGCTTGATATTTTCTTTGATCAAACTTAATTTAAACATTCTCCATTTGAGCACCGATATTTAATTGCACACAAGAAAAAACGATCAAAATGGCGGTAGCTAAAATTTCTGGCAATTTTTTAATGTCATACTTATCGTTACAAGGCATTACAAAGTTATTTCTAACATTTTGATGCGAAATGTATTCTGATTTATGGCGTTTTTTCACTCCTGGCGCATCCGCCATTTTATAGAAAATTTTAAATTAAAATAAAAAAATAAAATAAATGATAGTATACAAAAGTTAATACTTGAAATTGATAATTTCAACATTTATCATTGTGTTTATCAATATTGGCTTTGTGTTATCAAAATATATACTTACTGTAAAGTTCATTTTCAAATATTTAATTTTCTGCTGAATTTAAAATAGTTTAATGTAATAAATTAATACAAGAAAAAATGTCCCTGGGAATACAACATTTATAATTTCAATTTAACATTCAAAAGAGCTAGGAAAATGTTGTTAACTGGTCATTTTGTTTGCTCAAAAAAGTAGGCTACGATAGCAAAATGTTCTTTCAAATTATTGGAGAAAAAGAATCTTAGCAATAGGACTATAGAACTTCTGCATAAAACAGTCACGAATTGTTTGCAGAGAACGTAGCAAAAAATGATAACTCTAAAGTCATAGAAAATGTAATTTTTGAAGTAAATATAAGAAACAAATAAAGCAATCGAATGTTACAAATAAAAAAAATAAATAAAAATAAAATAGCAAGAATGAGTTTCAAATGTGTCACTAGTGGTGTGGGGGCATTCACAATAAAAGTCAGGGATCACTTAAATGTTTTCTTTGAATCTGCTTTACAGTTTTTAATGTAAATCGTTTTATACTACTTTTCATCCTTTGCAGAATAAGCGTCTATTTCTACAGAATAGTATTGTTATATATGGAAACTTGAAAATAATAATAAAATATTATATTAGTGTTATTTGCAAGAATTCAATACCAAATTTTAGAGACTCGCACAAGGTAATACAATATCAAGCAAGAACAAGACTTTAAGAAAACTCTTGAAGACTTTTTGCAAAAATGCAACATCGACATATCTGATACAGACACACACACACACACATACACACACAAACACACACACACACACACACACACACACACACACACACACACACACATACACACACACTTTATAGCAACTGGAATTCAAACAAATTTTAATCTGTCGTAGTAGGCCATGAAACAAAAGAGACTACTGTGTTTTTCATTTTATAATGACAATTAATTGAATTGTGTCAGGTAATTTAATTCCGAGTTATTGTTAACATTGTTATTAGTGTTGTGTAAGTATTAATCTGAAAAATGCTTTTTTCTAAGAACGAATACGCAGATATTCATTTTTGCTATGGGTTTTGTGATGGAAATGCAGAAGCGGCAGTTCGTGAATATCATAGACGCTATCCAAATAGAAGAGTTCCAGATGCTCGCGTTTTCATCAGAAGTTTCATAACTTTGGCCTGTGTGTTAATTACGACCGGAACAGAAATCGTCGATACAATATTCAGAATAATCATATACAATGTACTTTTGATAACAATCCGAGGCTGAGCACTAGGAAGGCAGCTCAGCACCTTCACATTCCTAAGTCTAAAATATTATAAACACTATACGATGACCACAGTAAACTCGACGGAAGAAAATCCTGACTTTTTACATAAGATTCTTTGGACGGACAATTCCTCTTTTACCAGACGTGGGGTAACAAATTACCATAATATCCATATTTGGACACATCAGAATCCTCGAGAAATTCGGCCAAGATCATTTCAAAATGAATTTTCCGTAAATGTTTGGTTGGGCGTTATTGATGATAATGTTTGTGGTCCACATTACCTACCCCCAAGGTTGAACTCGGAACTGTTTATGGAGTTTATGGATTTACCCATTAATTTAAGATATGAGAGTTGGATACAACTGGATGGAGATCCCCCGCATTTTGGAATAGCTGTAAGAGAATGGTTCAATACCAATTATCCTCAACGATAGATTGGCCAGCTAGGGAGGAATGACATGAATAATTACGTGGTTAATAGTATTGGACCAGTGGCCTGGCCACCTAGGTTATCGGATCTTAATCTGCTAGACTTTTACGTTTGGGGCACTATTAAAGATAAAGTATACGCTAATCCCGTATTAACAAGGGAAGATTTAATTTTAAGAATTCAGCAAACCTGGAATGATATGCGGCGATATCCGCATGAAGTATGTGCAATAAATGCGTTAGTGAGAAGATGTCGAAAATGTATTGAGGTGGGTGGACTACATTTCGAGCAATTTTTGTGATTTTACACTAAATTTTCTTTCTTTTTGTTATTGTTGTTGAAAACCACTAATTAAATTTCTCATTATTGTTTTTGTTTACTTAATTGTTTTTCAGAAATCATTAGATAATTTAATTTTTTATTGGCGAAACGAAAAAAGTAAGGAACCTTTTTCTGTTGTAAATTGAACAAGGATTCTAGAAATAGTTTTTGTTTCTAAAAAAACACTGGCATACCATTTTTTCATTAAAATTTCCCGAGGATCTGTCCGTACGCACGCCACTGGTAGAAGAAAAATAATATTTTTTTATAAAAATATGTATCTGGATTACCTATTCATAGATTCCAAATTTATTTAAATATTTTTATTATATTTATAATATTATTTTTATTTATAATATATTTTATTATTATTTTTATTTATAATATATTTTTATTTAAATATCTAGTTTTAAAAATATATATAAATTTTGAACTTTTGAGACAAATCTTGACACCCTGTATCTTTGTAACGAAGCATTTTTCGAATATAGTTTATACCACAAACTGATACTATTTTGTGGTTCTCTGTCTGTCTCTACAGTTTCTTCCATCGAAAGTGAACCACCCTGTATAATTTGCCGGTGGAGCAAAATTTTACAAACATTTCTTTCTGTGTAACTACCTTAATAATAATAATAATAATAATAATAAATTTATTTTCCTGTTAGACATGACAGATACATGTATAGGAATAGTCAAAATACTAAAAGCTAACTTAAACATTTAAAATATTCTGTTACAGAATAATAACATTTAGTTACTAAAAAGGTTTTTAATTTAGTTTTAAATAAACGCTCTTTTTTAATTTTTTTAATATCGTCAGGTAAACGGTTAAACATTAAAGGACCTATATAATTAGGTGAATTAAAAGTTACTTTTAATCTAGCTGTTGGAACATGGAAATCATATTTCTGTCTTGTGTTGACATTATGGTAATCTCTATTAATAACGAACTTACTAAAATTTTTAAACACATACAAACAAACTTCAAAAATATACAGTCCTGGTAATGTAAGAATAAAATATTGCTTAAATATATGTCTACAGGATTGAGTGCTGGACAAATTAAAAATACATCTTAAAATACGCTTCTGAGACAAAAACACAGAAGTTGAAAAAGTAGAGTTCCCCCAAAAACAGACACCATATCTTAGTCGGGACTCGACTTGAGCGTAGTATAAACAGAGCAACTGGTCAACATAAAGTACCGTACGTATATTTCTAAATAAATAGTTAATCGATGATAATTTTGACGCCACCGCTTCGCAATGACCCCTCCAATTAAGGTTTGCATCTACAGTTAAACCTAAAAATTTGACCATATCCGTATTCGAGCATAAAGAGACATTATTGATATTTACATTTAATTTATTGCAAATTTTTTGAAAAGGATGAAATCTTATAATATTTGTTTTCTCAGAATTAAAATAAAGAGAATTTTCAGAAAACCAATCACACATATCAGACATTATTTTAGTGCAATTCTCTACCAATATGTCATCAGATTTATTAGAAATAATTAAGGACGTATCATCAGCATACATAGTGACATGACATTCAGACGAAACCTTATCGATATTATTGACGTATAACAAAAATAATGCAGGGCCCAAAACAGAACCCTGTGGTACTCCCATTGTGAGAGAAGCATAATCCGAGCTATAAGTATCAATGTTATTTTTATTGTTATAAGTTATGTTAACAAATTGATTTCGATCCTTGAGAAATGTTTTGATCCAAGCCAATGCAGGACCTCGAATACCATAATTATATAATTTAGATATCAGTCGCTCGTGATTTACACAATCGAATGCCCTGCTAAGGTCACAGAAAACGCCCACAGGACATTCATGAGCTTCTAAATACCCTAAAACGTTCTCGTAGAGACTGTGCACTGCGGTGGCAGTACACATTCCGTTACGGAAACCATGTTGGTTAGGCATAAGAATATGATATTTGTTTAAAAATGCAAACAGTCGGTCTAAAAAACAATACTCAAAGATTTTAGAGAATCCGCATGGAACAGTTACAGGTCTATAATTATTCAACAAACTCGGATCACCCCTCTTAAATACAGGAATAACCTTTCCCGTCTTTAAAAGAGATGGAAAAGTTCCCTCTTCGAAAGATAAATTTACAATATATGCGATTGGTCCCGAAATATATTTTATAATTCTACTGATAAGAAAACCAGGCACGCCATCGGGCCCAAATGCCTTTTTATTATTTATTTTCTTCGTAAGAAGACTTAACATTTCCTACATTACATTAGCAATGTATTTGTTTTCCTGATCTGACCAGTTAAATTTACGGGAAAGTTAACAAAGAAATCATTGAATAAAGCAGCTACATCACTAGGGTCAGCATGGAAACGATCATTTTTATTAATTGTAATATTACCAGAATGTTTATTTTTATTACTCAATTCAGACATAAGACTCCATGCAGACTTTGCTTTATTGTCAGAATTATTAATTTTGTTTTGATAATAAGTTTTTTTGGTTTCGTTAATTAACTTATGATGAATCTTTTTCTCGTGTCTATACATATCAGATAATTCGGGAACACATTTTAACACACCTTAAAAATAAACGCGTATATTTCAGAAACAGCCACCAAACAAATTTTATACGTTTCTCTCAAAATATATAAAAATGTCATTTACAATATTTTAAATACGGTGATTTGTATTTGCACTTACCGGATATCTCATTTATTAAACTTCTATCAGATTAGTAAAACTGACACAAATTTAAGCGGGCTGAGATAGTCTATAACCTAAACCTGTCCATTAAAAACAAATAAGAAAACTTCAACTGACAGCGTTCCAGAAAGAAATTAAAATTTCCATTTTAATCCGGCCGCATCAGTTGCACTCTCGCCGAATTTTCCACGGCCCAAGAAAACTGCGTAACGCCACATTTGCGTCAATGAAAGAAAACGTCTAGAAATGTTTTTGTTCCACACGCCACCCCATTCCACCCCATTACTCAATCCGAGGCCTGTCAAACCCTGACGGACAGGTGTCTTCATAAGCAATTCAGCCCGCGAGCGCCGCATTTCGTTCGAATAGGACTCACGCAAAGGTCACTTAGATCACGCGAATGATTGGAATCGGTAGTTCGGACGACATCACGGCACGCTTGGATAATTGGACTGTGCCGGACGTCCATGTTTGTATTAATTGGTACCGCTGGAAATCGCCCGGTCGTGCGAGGACCCTGTGGAATTGTTGATGAAAATACTAACCGACATGTTGATTTTGGTAATCGCCCGGTTTTTTTTACAAGAATCACTTTGTTTGTCCAACGTCGAGGATAATTATGTTGTTTGATCTCTTCTGATAAAGGCCGTTTCCAGAAATACACGACTATACAACGTGTAATTTTAATCAATCACCGGATATTTTTTTTAAGAACCGTATTTTTTCTTTGCAGCTGTTACTGAGTCCCTCTGATTGTAAAAATTAATGTAAAAAGGTTGCCACAGAAAATACAGGGTGTCCCAAAATTAGCCTGCCAAATAACTGTGGATCCTACGATAAAAAATAACAAAGAAAAAGGTATATAATTATGAGTCCGTAGACGCCTCCCAACGGAGATATGGCCTCTTAAATGGGGACCTCAAAATTTGATCTTTTCCAAATATTTCCAAAAGGGATCAAGATAAAGTAATCAAAGTTGAAATTGAGAATGACAATTAGATCGCAAATGTAATGTTCTGAAAATAATTCCTCATAATTGGTCATAGGCGTGCCAAACTGGGGGGGGCAGTGGGTAAATATTGCTCTATCTTTCTTGTATCTCAAGATTTTCGTCGTTAGATCAAAAACTAAAAAATTCTGGTCTATTTTACATGAAAATGTTACTCATATTTCAATCCAATAAACTGCTCTGTTTTCGAGTAATCTTAATTTAAAAATTTTGTGACATACCACAAAAGTTTCAGATGGAAACTATAAATAGGCAAAATATCTTAGTAGGCTCTGAAAAAATACTGTCGAGTTATTAAAAGTGTTTTTCAAGCATTTTAACATATTAAAATACTTTTAATATGAATTTCAGTAATGTAATTATTTGTAAATTTTTGAATTTTAATATAGCCCATTAATACTTCAAAAAAGTTAGAGCAATATTTATCCAATAACCCCCCTCTCCCCTCCACCATTTGGCACGCCCATCACTAATTATGGTATTATTTTTAGAACATTACATTCGCAATCTAATTGCGATTCTCAATTTTAAATTTGATTACTTTATCTCGATCGGTTTTGAAAATATTTGGAGAAAATCAAATTTTGGGGTCCCCCTTTAAAGAGCAATAGCGTTAGAGGGCGTCTACGGGCTTGTATAACTTGTGTTCTTATTTTTGATCGTAGAATCCACAGTTAATTTTTGGCAGGCTAATTCTGGGACACCCAAAATACAGGATGTACCATGGGGTCCCAATATATTGCAATTTAACTAAACCTAAAATAATTGCTTAAAATGTACCCATTCTGAACAATTTCCTTCTCTGAAACATTTTTTTGAAATTTATTCTTCGCCGAAAATTGAAATTTACAAAATCCTTCAATGTCCCACAAAGTTTTTTTAAATTTAATAAGAGTAAAATCAGTGTTTTAAATTAAATTCTCACGGGATATTCATTCTTTTTAAATTCGATCAATAGAAAACATGCTTGGTTTAATTTTATGGGTGACACACCCTCAACGAACACCTTGTAGTGTTCCAGTTTACTTGAGTTCGAAGTCAAAAAAGACCGAAAATAAACCTAAGTCAGGTACCAAAAATATTTGGCCCCACTTTAAAGGTCTGTAACTCCGCCTGTGTGCAAAGGACCCCGCAATAATCTTATGGAAATTGGGTTTCTGTCAAATTGTCTGAATTTTTGATATGTTGTAGATTTTGTCATCCTGAACAAAAGTCTCCATGGGCACAAAGTGCCAAAATGAACATTTTGGCAGCTACGGAGCTGTCAAAGCTCCCCTGACCCGTTGCAAAACTATTCATTTTCAATACTATTTACAGATGTCAAAAGCATATTTTAATTATTCTAATATCGTCGCCTCAGAGCAACAGTAGAACATGTCAAAAAAATCGATTCGGAGGAAACTTAGATTAAAGATTTAACTGAAATTCAGTTTCTAATAATTTCGTCATTTTTTGATGAACTTACACAAATCTTTGTTTACTTTCATAGATTTTCAAGCTTTATAAGAATATGCTTATTAATAAAAAAAATATAAGAAAAATAACTAGAAAAATGTTGCTTTATCCTACTGTTGCTTCAAAGAATATTTAATTTCCATACAGTATCTTCCTGTTTTTGTTAGATATCTTAGTGCATCCCTAAACACTGTGTGTATTTAATATTGTATATGTCAAAATTACTGACAAAGTAAAATACATTTGTTTTTAGACTATTTGATTACATTTATATAAGCAAAATGAAAAAATATTTTGCTTACCTATTTAAATGATGAAATTATTTGTAATTTTTTGTAGCCTACCTGCTATAATAAAAGAGCAAACAATATATTTGAATAATTATATATAGAGAAATATAAATTTGATTTTTATAGTTATTTATGCAACAAGCATAAAAAGTAAGTGTTTATTTCATGCGACGTGAAATTGGACGTGCAATAAGCTCTTTTGTATGAGTTGCAGACAATATTTTTGTAGGAAAATATGACGTCGATTTGACCGTTTATGTTTGTCACGATGTCAAAAGGCTGTAGTAGAATGACAGATGAATGCAATAAACAGTTTATTGCACTAGTGCAATAAAGAACCATTTTTCTCACTAAATATAGTTCAATAAAGTTTTGCTTTTTGCATGAACGTAGAAAAAATTATTTTAATATTTTCTTTTAACGTGGCAATACCGCAATGTAATGTTGACTGACTACAATCTAAAATTTTCACAGATATTATTATCATAGCTATCATTAAAAACACCTAAACGTTTTTTTTCTAACGTTAAAAAAAAGCATTCAAAAAGTTAAATTTTAATATTGTACATTAAGCATAATTTAGAAATCAACTAATTTAATTTCTGAGTCAACAAAATAGTAATTATTGATGTAAAACTTTTGTGGGTGAAACCGCGGCTAAAACGAAACCCCTACATGTAAATACAATAATAATATTTTGCTTATCGTTTTCTTTATCTTGCTCTTTCTCTCTATTTTTATTGGATTTTTCGCCAAATCAACTAAAAATTGACTTCTGCTAGATACGTTACATTTTCGCTCAATTAGAACTTTCGGTTTATTCATTTTCAAACAAAAATTAATCAGCAACAGCAGTAATTATAGGTTAGGTGACTGACAAGAATACTCAAGATATCTTTTGCGTCTGCGCAATAATTTTAACGGAACACTAAGATATGTATATTGTAACTTACTGTTGCATTATTTGCGATCGGTATTAGCAGAAGAAAAATAGCGGAATACCAGGATATGTGTGTTATCTTAGTGTTATATTTTGTAAGGTTGGTTTAGAGTATTTAGGCTACACAAAGATAAGTGATTTTTTAAGCAATACACTTTATTTTTTGGTATATCTTAGTGTTTCATTGAACAGAGGCGTTATTTCCAAATTATTTAATACAGATATCTCTAAACTGATTTTTTTTAGATATCCTACTGTTGCTCTGAGGCGACGATATATAGGGTAATGTTTTTGAGTTCACTGGATTCAACCCTCATGTCATATTGGACAAATTGACCGTTGACAGCTGTCAATTCACTGTCGACGAAGAATGGAAAAGTAAATATTCTCTGTTGACATTAGGAGTTTGGACTTTTGACGGAGCTGAATTCAATTCTAATATCAGATTGGAAAAATTCAGACAATTTGACAGAAACCCAATTTCCATAAGATTATTGCGGGGTCCTTTGAAACCTGCTCCGCGTCGCTTAATATATTTCATGTAGACTGCAACAACGCAAATTTCTTATACAGTGCTTTCGAAAAGTAACGAATAAATTCATTATTTTTGAAATTGAGAAGTTTTCGAAAAAATCCCTTGGCACGTCGATTTTGTTTTTAAAAAAGGCACTTTTTGACATACGACCCACATTTGTGACGTCATCGTTGTTCGAGATATGACGTCATCGACAATTTTTTTTAAATAGCAGCCCCCAATTTTGACTATGGCATTTGAAAGAGCGTGTCATTCTACATACATACATTACAAAAATTTCAAATAATGTTTGAATATTTTAAAATTTAATTTTCACAATACTGAAAATGATAATGATTATGTAAAAAATCGACTAAATTACATGTTCAAATTGTGAACCGCTGGCTGCCTGACAGTAGCCAAGACGATTAATAAATTCTTTTTGGACTACCGGAGGTATACGATGTATCTTGTGACGAATTCTTGCTTTTAAATCTTCTAAATTAACCGGTCTAGTAACGTATACTTTGCTTTCTAATTATCCCCACAAGAAATAATTTAGGGGTGTCAAATCAGGCGATCTAGCTGGCCTTCTCCCTATCCAACGACTCGGGAACAGCTCATCTAAATAAGCACGGACAGGTGTTGCATAATGGGGAGGTGCACACTATTGTGAAACATTATTTTCTTGAAATTTTTGTTATGTAACACCATAAGTTTTCATGATGTATGTATGTAGAATGACACGCTCTTTCAAATAGCATGGTCAAAATTGGGGGTTGCTATTTAAAAAAATTGTCGATGACGTCATATCTCGAACAACGATGACGTCACAAATATGGGTCGAATGTTAAAAAGTGCCTTCTCAATTTCAAAAATAATAAATTTATTCGTTACTTTTCGAAAGCACTGCATAGCATGGGCAAGAAAAAGATAACATCTACTTATATTCCTGCTAAAAATCCTCAGTAATTTTCATTGAACTCATATTCCTTACGGCCGATAACGTCACCGCCAAACAAAGCTAGAAACAATTCCCGGACCCACAATCCCGTCATAGTTGCCCGTCCATCAGGATTCCGCCTTGCCACCCCGGCCTGCTAGATCCGTGATACGTGTCACTCGCATCCTCCAATTCCCACACAACTTATTTGGAAGTTGACGTGTTCTGGCCACATTTATTATGTGCCCCATTTGTTATTTCTAATGTTTACTGCTTTTCGTGCCGTTCCTGATCTAAATTCTGATCCGTCATAGCTGGCTAGGCCTCGAGGATAGGCCGGGAAGTTTTCTTCGTGACGCCAGGGTCCGTGTTTATCTACGACGTGTATCAGAGTTTTACATTTTAATCGTATCCTATTTCTTTATCGGGCACGTTAAAAATGGTCGGGTTTAATTAATCATTCTCCAACGATGAATATGGTATATGCTCGAACAAGTTAATTATTATACTTTAGACGTTATTAATTTGTGTATTAGTGGAGTAATATCGGCTCTCAATGGGGAAGTTTCATGAATTTTATATTGGTTTGAAATGTATTACACGGTAGTCTTTCAAACATATTGAAAGGTCAGAAGATAATTAAAATATTAACATTAATAAATTACCTTAGAATGTAAACAAAATCAAGTGGCCGAAAACGCGATATCATTGGTGTGACGTTACAAGCCGTTCAGCGCGGTTTGTTTCCATGAATACAGGTGTATTTTACGGTGTTGGTGATGTAAACAGGCGTTTGTTTGTTGTACTTTTGCGATTTGTAGGTCATATATACATAGTGTAAAGACTGCGTAGGTAATGCCCTAATTATTAATGGTGATGTAGTGAGCTTACGATATTGTTAAACGTAACTTATTCCTTTATTTACAATATAGATCCACTCGTAACAATTACGGCGACCATGCTCTTGGGTAAAAGTACCAGGTCGATGGTTTTACTTGAGGTATTTATAAAATTATGCTATTTGAGTTGACATTAAACTACTTGTTTTAATTTGAAAAATAATAAGTTATGAAAAATGATATTTAATACTTATTAATTTTTAAATATTATTTTAATTAATTTTTATTATCATTTACTTGGAGTACCTACTCCTAAAAATATTCACTAGGTTATGATTATGTTCAGCACTATGTAAATACAATTTCATGGAGTTCTTTCCTTCCATGTCCAGTAATTTTCATAGGTTGTTGTTCACTAACGCCAGCTTGTAGTAACTGACTAACTGCAGAGGCACGATTAAAGTGATTTGTTGTTTTTAGTTTTTTAGTGTCTAATCCTATATTTTCTGCAGACAGTTTTGTCCGTTTTAATATTGTATTAATACCAATAGGGCAATTCTTGCACCAATTATTATTATTATATTTATTTCACTTTCCATTCACCGTCAGAAAAAGTCTGTTATTGGTAATAATTTCCCTTTTCGGTATAGGTGTCCGGTATAACCTCACAGGACACATTTCAGTATTTTTCAAATTTTGACTAAGCTTTTTAGTATCTGCACAGTTTTTATCACCACCTTGGCGGGTTTAGGAGAATATAGGATTATATGCAATTATGTTTGTTAAACAGCCTTTTGCTGCCAGTCTCTTCCTTAAAAAATGTAACATGGAAAAAATTGCTTTTACCTCTCCAAGCTAGTTGTTCTACTGCAGCTATGTGAAAAACTTCTTTTGGAGTCCCTCTGGCGTATCTTTGAGGAAGGAAAAATATCACCCCTACAAAATTCAACTTGTGTGGGAACTCAATGAAGATGATTCCGATCGCCGCTTACACTTTTGCGAAATTCTAATGGATTTATGTAAAGGAAATAGAAATTTACACCGGCAAATACTTTTTTCAGATGAGGCCACATTTTGTCTGAATGGTACAGTAAACCATCAAACTTGCAGATATTGGAGTCGGGAAAATTCTCATTGGATGGCAGAGGCACATACCCAACACCCTCAGAAATTAAATGTGTGGGCTGGAATAGTTGACGACAGAATAGTAGGGCCTTTCTTCTTTGAAGGAACCCTTACAGGACAAAGATATTTAGAGTTTCTAGAAAATGACCTTGTTCCAGCCCTTGCAGTAATTTTTCCTAACGATAATGACCCTGACATTCCTGATGATACCATATGGTTTCAGCAAGACGGTGCACCTCCGCGCGCCCTGTACGAGATTTTTTGGACAACTGTTTTCCTGGGAGGTGGATCGGCAGACGCGGACCGATAGAATGGCCTGCAAGATCGCCAGATCTTACACCTCTTGACTATTTTTATGGGAATACTTGAAGTCAAAAGTGTACATTAATAAACCACGTAATTTAGAAGAACTTCAAAATCGCATTCGGGACGAAATACGCAGAGTTACCCCAGAAATCATTCATAATGTGCAAGAAAAATTTCTTCACAGACTTGCGTATTGTCAACAAGTTGGTGGATGGCAATTCGAACATTTAATTTTAGTATAAAATTTAATCAATTGTATTTTATTTTACATACCTCAGAATTGTTACTTTTTTATGGATAAAATTTACGTTTTCTGACATTCAGTCGTCATTTACTCGAAAACTTTCCTATGTAAGAGGGAAAATTTTAGTACTGTTTGATAGAGAATTAAACGATATTTCAGAATCAAGGAAAAAATATGGTGCTGCCGTTAAAAAAAAAATCGATGACGTCATTACTCGAAAACAAATGACATTTGAAAATCGCATTTTACGCTAAAATATGTATTTTTTAAATTAAAAATCGACCTGTTCGAGGATTTTTCCCAAAAAATAATTGTTTCGTTTTTATTGAATTTATTCCATACTTTTGGCGCATACTGTATATGTTTGGTTCGTAGTAAATTATTTCATTCATATTCAGTTTTTCAATGCTATGTAGGAAGTACCTACCTACCTACTTTAAAAATATATATACAAAAGTTAAATAAACCTAGAATTAGATATTTATTCACTGCACATTATTTTGAATAGGTACTTAATAACCCCATTTGAAAGCAATGAAAGCTTATTGTACTCAAATTGAGGTTAAACACTTGCAGTGAGTATACACTTGATAGTCTGATGCGATCTAGGGCAGTTTTTAGTAAATTTTGCAGTGTAAATTTGTCTTTGGCATTCGCTCCTCTTAGTTTAAAAATAGAGTATAGAAAATCAAAAGCAAGTGTATGGAAACAGCTTGAATTTTGCAGGTGTATCCACCATATTTCGTTAAATAAAAAACTTACCAACTTTAGTTACATCAAATGCTAAAACTCAGTAGTTGAATCTAACGTTCTTTGGCAATTTTAAGTCACTGAAGGTAGTAGAAATATATGTTTCACAAGTAACACGACGCAATTTCGAAGAAATTCATATGTAGGTATATCCACCATATTTCTTATATAGATAAGATGCCAATGTGTAAATCATGTAATGTAATGTCAAAATATTTCACTTAATTATCGCTTCGCCACGAAAAAATTTCCGGACATTTTTCTGGTTGCCATGGTAACGAGTCAAAATAAAGGCTTCTTATTGGTTTTAAAGCAGAAGTGTGAAATTTTCGTTGAAATTATTTACTTCTGAATAAATGAATCAATGAGTAAGCGAATGAGTGCGGAGTGTGCAGTTGACTGAATGTCTCAGCGAATGAATGACAGAGACAGTAAATAAATGAATGAACGAATTAATGAATGACAAATAAATTGCTTTTCTACATGCACAAGATTTTTGGACCTTTTGCCCAAATCAGAATTGCAAAGGACAGATAATTGGTACACCAAACAGAACAAACACTCGATCTGGACAATCGTCCAGACCAAACAACCAAGTTATTTAATAATTCAACGGCATCCCCCAATGACAAATAGATTAGCCGATAGTTTGCCGGCATGTGGTCCAGTTTACACAATAAATAATGTCATGAGGGGTTTTCACACTGAACCACATTCACGTGTTTGTTCCAAACGCCGACTTGATGTATGTTAAGGCCAAATTAGTGCGTGTAACCAATATACTTCGGAGATCAACACGCACCGTGAGGACCTGGGCTGGCAGACGTGTGAACTGAAGGAGTTGTTCGGTCATTGGCGTAGATTTATGGCCCCCGGATTAATGCCGAGGTTTAAAATATGGTTTATGGACCGATAAGTTACAATAATCACCGAAATATTCTCGGCTGGGTACGGAAGAATTACTGTTTGTGTTATGGTGTGATTCGTTTTTAACTGTGTGGCGGTTTTAAAGTATTTGCGTTTGTTATTCGACTGTGTCGTTGATTAATTATTAACTTAACAGTTCTATAACTTTCGCAAGTTCCATTGTTTGCGATGTATACAGGGTGTCTTGCAAGTCGTTACAATGATTTTAAGAGGTGATAGAATCACCTCTCCTTAGTTTCCATAACAATCGTAAATGTAGATGAACTGTCAAACTATACTTTTGAATCTCAGTACTACTCTTAGACACTTAGACCCTGCATATTTTTAAACATGTTAAGATTAATTTCCTTAATTTTTAAAATGTTTATCGAGAAACTTTTCCTAAGAACTGAACGAGCATTGCTTAAACACGAATTCCACAATACTCTAGCTTCAGAAGAAGTTGCAGTTTAGGTACTCGATTAAATGCTTATAGGTATATAATGTCAACGGGTTGATGAGCATCAAGCAGCAGATCTAGGCGTTTAATTATTGTAAGAGGTTAATGACAGTCGACCGTCCAGGAACAAAAACCATGTTGAACTTGCGGAATGATGTTGTTTTCAATCAGTAAAGGGAGCAAAAAGTCTATACAATTATTCTCTCCATAATTTTGGAGTATATGCACACCAAACGAATCGGTCGATAATTTGTGGGGTCTAATTTATCGCCAGTCTTGTAAATTGGAGTGACAGATGCAGATAGCCACTGAGAAGGCAGTTGGTGCTATCTTTGCTGCTTTGTCTTACATTAAAGTTAAAATAACCCTTTTGATGAAAGTCCTAAAATACTCTTCCAACTTGATAATCTTAACGACAGTTGTAAACAAATTGTTGTTGATCACCCCTATTTCCGACATCTTGAATTTTACAGCACCATCTAGTGGTTCGTGAATTTCGCGAATAGGAAATTTTGTTCGTGAAGCAGCGCGTATCAAAATAAAATGAAATAAAATAAAGACCTACTTATTACTTGTTTAACTTCAAGTGTAAAAGCACAACAACTGTTATGGCAAGGTCTTGTTACCCTCTGGCAGCAGCATCTGTAGACGCCAGTGCTCCAACAGTAGCGGATTGCTCTTCCATGATGTTGGTTTAATAAGTAGCAGTAATTAGTTCTCGCAATTATCGTTACAAACGGAACAGGACTTTTATTGATACCCCATTAGGGCATTGTGTTAGAACTATAAATCTAGTTTTATTGCTTCAGTTGTTCGGTCGAGAAACCATCGTATATAATTTATTCACAGAAATGAAGAGTAGCATTCGACATTGATTTAAAAAATAGTATGTGACGTCAAAACAGCTGAAGGAAACGGAATGGAATGTCATGAATTCATTTCTGTGTAACCCGTATGACCCAATTTCGTTGTAATTATAAAATATCTCGGAAACTACAAAAGATAAAAGGAGGCGGTTTTCACTGACTATTTTTTAGACAAATTTAAGATGCCGATCAGAATTTACATAAACCTCCTGGGGTTTGAGATACAAGGCGAAAATTAAAAAAAATATACTTTCAAGGGATTTTTTGTTTCTCAGAGAATAGTTGAGATATCGAAATGATGAAAATTGCTTCTAATAGAGTTATTCACGTAGAGTCAGAGGCATACTTGTAATTTCCCTACAGGGTGCCTGTTTTAAATAGTTGGTCATACATTTAAAAAAGAAAATCTACGCCTATGGATATTTGGAAATATTTTTCATATTTTTTTAATCCTCATAACTCTCTTCATAAAAAAAAATTATCATGTCAATTATTATTAGTTTTCTAGAAAAAACATGAAACTTTATTAAAAAGTGTTAGGATTAAATTCCTTGTATTGGATTGCAAATTTAAATAAAATAATAAGAAAAAAGATAATAAAATAAAGGCTACACTGTTTGCAGAAATTAAGATGTTTTAGTCCTTGTACAGACGAAAGTAGTTTTGTGACTAAAAATAAAAATATAGATATTGTGACAAATTCTATACCTACTATTGGAACTCGATTTTCTGGAAAGCTAATAACTATTTGAAAAATCGACAAGTGACATTTTTTGTCAATAAAGTTATGAGAATTGAAAAGTTAAGATATCTCCAAATATCCATAGCCGTACATTTTGTTTTCAAAGTAAGGAGTCCAAACCTCCGTATCTACTTAGTTTTTGCATAATTTTGTGCTCTTTCCAACAAATTAATAATGCCCAAATTTAAAAATATAAATATGAAGTTTAAAAAATGTAATGCTACATAAATGTTTAAAAAATTAATATTTAACTCCCTGTATCTTGAAAACTAAGCGTTTTAAGAGAAAATGTTTTAGAGCAAACAATTTACATCTTTCGATGTATTATCGATTCAGACATTTTCTGTATTTAAACCAGATATACCCTGTATATCTTGAAAATTAACAAGTTTTAAAGTAACTAAGTGACTAATATAAGACTTTAACTAACGACTATTTGATTTTTCATTTTTAGACAAATGAAAAGCAGCAACAAATTTTTAACACTATGAGTTGAATGACCATATTTTTTATATACCTGTTATAAGATACCTGTTGAGCAAGAAAATATGGTGCAAAAACAACCACCATTTAGCTAACATAGAGACTTTCTACGTCACCAACTTTTACCCCTTCCCCAGCAATTTTCATGTTTTGGCGTCTATGCTTGGGTCAATGTGAAAGATTGATACCTGTCGACGTTTGACCATCCCCCTAATTAAAAAAATTTTCCAGGTTTCGCTCATTTCTGCACAGATGGTGGTTAGGACCTACCAACGTAAGACATTCCTGGGCGCCCTACTGAGTAATAATATGCCACCCCCGTTCCCACACAAGTCTCCGACTTCTGGACTAATCTTCGTGATTTGAATGAGGGTTAGAGATATTTTTATTATTATTATTAAGAAAATGAATTTGACGTATACTTTCGGTGTATAAGTGGAAGTTCCATGGCCTTGAAATTGTTTTTGTACTCAAGTAATGCAATATTTAAAAATTTGAAGAGAGAAGATGAGGAGTTTTAAATGCGGATCCTGTACAGACATATATTTTTCGTCTAGATAATACTTTTTCATGTGTGCGTATTAATAGTTCCATTATAAATAATATATGATGAAGATTTAAATGGATAATTATAAAAAGTTTCTTCGAGTTTTGCATATTTGTTAGTGCTAAATAATTTTATGCTCAAATAAAGAAATATCGGGCTATAATAAGATATGAATATTTTAGTTCATTTGTTGTTGGCATATAAATATACCCCAAAAAATTAATTCTCCTTTATTTAGCGTAGAAAGTAAAAGTTATAGGTATATACGTTCCAAATGTCACCGTATTCAAATGGAAATAAATACCACTATGCAATCGGTCCCTGACTCTTTGACAGCATGCTGCAAAAACATTATTTGTTTCAATATAATAAATGCTCCTATGGTAATGGTAATAAATGTGTTCAAAAAATTGGAGTTATGTCAGTAATAAGAAAAAGGCATCGTAAATAGGTATGTAAATAGGTATTATTTACAACCACGTATGTATGTAATGTTGATATTTGAAACTTACAGTAAGTTTGAAAGAAATATATTTCAGACTGTGACATATATTCAGATGGAAAATAACATTCGCCAGCGATGAAAAGTGATTACTTGTTGACAAATGTCAACATTCATTGAATAACCAAAATATTTATTTAAAAAAATATCTTATTGTACATTAAAACAGTCTCAGCAAATTTTATTCACATTAAGTATTAGAATGTAATTTACTAAATTAACTAACTTTCGATTGGTTATAAGCGGCAACAGAAATTGTTGATCAATGCTGAACATCCTGCGTAGAAATGGTAACTTATTTAGTACTGGAGTTTGACAGATATTTTTGTGGCAATTTTAACCTGAGATCTGTAGACTTGTCGACGTACCCTTCCGGTGGAAGATTTCCATTTGCCTAATATCTTCAACTGGAGAATGTCACCATCGTTCTTTACCAATAGTGTGGCTGTCGTTCTTCAGAAGCAGTGTCCCGTGTATAGTTCACAATGCGGAAGCTTTAAGAACACTGCAACTTTTTTGGTATATTCACTTATTGAATTGTGGCCAAATGGCTGGCTATAGTAAATTTGCCGAATCTTAATTGTAAAAAGAAATTTTTATTTAAAAATTCGTCACTTCGACATGCACCTGATACACCAATTATGAGAGCAACCTTTACTAGTACAAAAATATAGGGTGATTGGGGGGGGGGCAATATTCGAAAGGGGTGTTCAAGGGACAAAAGTGACCAAATAAGTCTAATGCAATGAAAATATTTTTAACCGAGTTAATTATTGTAATGCATCAGTAGAGAAAAGTGTTTATTCTGTAGGTATTATAAATTATAACATTGATTATATATCTCTTAAACCGAAATTAATGAATTAAATTTTCAAATATACCACCGTCCGCCTCGATGCATGCATCATCTCGTTTGTGGAGAGTGCACTGTGATTTTCTCTTACGAGTGCTGCACAATTGACAATCCGATCGAATAGCGCCTCTCTTGTGTTCACTTTTGTTGCATATACTAATGATTTAAACCATCCCCAAAGGAATAATCAAGGGGATTTCAATCTGGAGACCTTGGTGGTCAATTTTGGAAACCACCTCGACCAATCCAGCCTTGTGGAAAGCGATTGTTAAGATTATTGGTCACAAGACGACTAAAAGGGCAATATCCAATGGAACATCGTTCAGCATATGTGTCAAATTATTTTCTCAAAATTCTACATATCCCAGTAAGACGACCATATTATAACACAATTGAGTCAAGTAATTAATTATTAATCATACCACACCACAGGTTAATGCTGAACCAATGCTGAAGTAGCTTTCCACCGTGACGTGCGGATTTTCATCTGACCAACGATGTTCATTATGACAGTTATTTACTCCATCACGAGTGAATTGAGCCTCATTAGTGAGCAAAATGTATTTGCAAACTGTATGGTTTGCGTTTATCCAATTGTAAAAACCCAACTGCAAATCATTATCATCCTGAAGATTCTGGACGCGCTGGCTATGGAAAGGTTTAACCATTTTTATGAATGACTCCCATGCCTTAGTTTGATTTAATTGGAGATGGGTTGCAATTTCTTCTTCCACTGCTAGACCAGAACCAACTTGCCTCTCAGATGTAATTCTCACACTGGGAAACATTTCACGTGCATTGTTGAAGGCTATCTGGAATACATTTCTGTCTGGCGCTCTTCTGTTCGAGAAGCGATGTCGATATTCAGAAACTGCACGATTAGCGCTACCGTTGCTATACCCATAAATAAAAATAATAGCATATTCTCGATGACTAAATGTAACAGGTATTACGAAATTATGTGTGTACAATACCGATTAAACGAACGCACATGTAAAAATAAACGCGATAGCTATAAAATAAGCGTTTAAATCACGAACGTCAAGACAAATGTGACAATTAGTAACTACTAATGTGAGTTTGGTTTAGAATGCATGACCTACTCAAAATAAGATATCAAATAAAAACAGCTTTCGCAAAAATAGCAATAAAAATATTTTCATTGCTATTTCAGTAACCGTTGATATTCTACCATATGTTTATTAGGCTTTTTTGTTCACTTTTGCCCTCTAGATACTCCTTTCGAATATTGGGGGTTCGTCCCCAATCACCCTGTATATTTGCAGATACACTCTAGTCGAAAAGTGTTACGTTTTATTTGATCGAACTTGTAACAATCCTAATTGGACTTCTTCCGTCAGTATCCATATACCAAGGCAATCTAACTAATGATAGGCCGCCAAAAATTAAATTTTATAGATTATAATAACCCAGAAATTATAATAACGACCCAGCCGAACCCTTTGTTGGTGTCTCACCGGGTAAAACGGCGATATAATCGTTCAATTAAACATTTAACTTTAATGTTTAGAAAAAATCGCCACAACAACCCTTCTCGTGTTATTATGGGCTCCTATAAGAGCTTTTTTTGGACTATCAGACGGCCCAATTATTTACCATGGTCTAAGTTTTCGCTGGGACAGCCATAAAAATCAAGTGGGTCGAATGAGGTTGTCGAAGTAGCCGCTTAAAATTGATGGTTGGGTTCCCGCTCGTAAATAATAAAGTGTCAAATGTTCGGCAATGCCTATTCTCGCCAGTAAGACTATATTGTTATTTTCTCAATAAAATGACCCCAAATTATTGCCCGCGCGGTTTACGGGAACGTAATCTGTAGATTATTATGTTCTTCTCAGTAAATGATCGGCATGTTTAATTCATTGCTTCCCTGAACATCGAAGTGTAGCATTTTAGAAAAATTATTAATAATCGCTATAATGATTAGAAGAGTTAGTTAGTTGTATCTCTTAGTCGTTAAATTTAATTCGATTTTCTTACAGTAAGTAATCATATTGCGTGCGAATTGAGAAGTTTTAATTTGCAAAGGATTTTTTGCGCTCTATTCAACAAAACTGATGTTACAATGTTACATTCAGAAAGCTAAATACATTTTAATTGCGCAAATTAGTTGTAGAGCATAATTTGTATATATAATTTCGGTAGTTTTACCATAGTTTAACAAAAAATCACATCATATTTGAGAATAGATGCGTCAAAAAAATTGTTTTTTTACTGTATTAGAAAGGTATTTTAAGCTAATATATATATATCAAATCTCCTACAATTCCTATCAATGAAGCCATATGTATGCTCTCTGATACCAAACATCTAGATATGCTAAGGAACAATTGCACAGACAAAGCTCTATTTAATAATTATCTAAACAAATTAATCTAGCTAAATTTACTAACCTGGTTTAATGAAAACACTCTATAAATATCTAAGTTCACTCTTGAAAATGTGGGAACTCGAAAATTCAACCACAATAGATAAGATCTGACCTATTTCTGCATTTTTAGGATTGCTTCTTCAGGTGGCCTCCTTTAAGTTGAGTCATTAAGATCATCTGCAAATATCAATTTGTAGCAGTTAATAGCAGCACCGCTGTTATTGATAAAGATAAGGAACCCTCTTTTGTTCCCAAGTTAGAGCCTTGAAGCACGCTGATAGTAGTTTCATATGCAAATGGAGAATGTGGAATATTCAGCCTAACACAGATATCAGGTAAATTATAAAGGTAACTAAAAATTTCTAATGCGTCCATATCTGTTGCCAGATGTACAGTACCCAATCCAATCTAGCATAATTTAGTTTAGGGATAATCATATTACTTGCTATATGGTACTTTATCTGTTATTTTGGTATAAACTACGCTAAACAATAAGTATACTTAATACAATATAATTAATATAAATTAATTTCTCAAAATATTGCAAAATACTGTCAAGTTTCCATTCTGTCCAGGAAACTAGGTAAAAATTAGTCATACAGAAATAAGTGAGAAAGAAATTTTTTCACAAGATGGAGTTTGTCGCATAGGCTTTATATATATATCTATAAATAAAGACAGTAAGGTAATTAGATATTGATTATTTTTCAATAAGCTACTGCTATTCGCTAATGATACAACCAATAGCATTTTAAAATAAATAAGTAGATATTACTTGTATCTTTGTTGTACACGCCTACTTGGAATTTGATTATTATTGGATACTTAGTTTAACAATTTAGGCAGCTGTCGCTTTTTAAGTGCAAGAGAAAATAAACGATTAAATTATCTTTAATTTTGCTTTTATAAGTAATAAGTATCATATTTGCTTCCATCTAAAGTCCGATGTTTGCCCACAATTTCAAGAGAATTACATTTACATAAAATCAAGTGTTACAGGCTTTTTAAAAGAATTCTGCAGGGTGTAATAATGTTTATAATGCCATATACAATTTTCTCAATGTGTAGTTGACGTGTAAAATTCAGAAGAATTTATCATAAAATATGACAGGAGAAAGTAATACTTTTTTTTTCTTAATCTAAATAACTCTTCAGTCTGAAAACTGTTTATACCTTGCAGAAAATTTGTGTAATCAACACAACAAAAGGATATTCATTCGGTTCCAAAAACATTAGAAATTCCATTGTTTTGCAGCGAGAAATTTGACGACTTTGATGGATGGTAAAAAATCATAGTAACTTTAATGAAGTTCAATTTTCAAAAATGTAACCAGTGGCGGCGGGAGGAGAGTAAGGTTGTTTTTTAATGACGTTCACCATTCTCTTGCTTTTTTGCTTTGAAAGCTTAGGTTTTTCTGATTAATTTAGTGTGTATGTCGGGGTTGGTAGGGAAAATTTTGGAGAAAAATCGAAGAAACCTTGATAGTTCAAAATAATTTCTTACAAATGGCCTTGTGCATGCTCTCCTTTGTATTGACGAGAGTGGGTTCAAGTAATTATTAGATCAGTTGACAAGTTGAAAGATAGATCTTTTGAGTTTACAAACTTTTCGATTTTCCCCTAAAATTTTTCTTACCAACCCCCAACATGTTGCAATAAAAAAGGTGGATCCATAAAAAAAACAACCTTATCCCCCTCCCGCTAGAACTAGATCAAAGTTCATGCTCCAGAAACCAAAGTTGACCTATCCTAGCGATTTGCCCTTAAATTGCCAATTTCCGAAGTGTGCATGACTTTTAAGGTAATGGTTTTTTCGATTATTCCCCAAAATTTTCCTTACCAACCCTCATGTTGCACACCAGATTAATCAGAAATATCTAGCTTTCGTATGCTGCAATGCAAAAGATGGTTACGATAAAAAAACAACCTTACCTAAATTGTTATGACAGCAAAATTTTTCTCAGTCTACCTACCGAAGTAAATCGAATTTAGGCGTAGTATGTATATCTCTATGAACTCTCATAAATTTTAATTCATAGAAATCGTATAACTCAATAATTTTTATAATCAGTTAATATTGTCAGGTGACAATAGTACTTTGGGCTGTCTCAATGGGACTGTGTTAAAACGGCGTTAAAAATACTAAAAAATTATGGCCTCTAAATTCTGGTCCATGTCGAATATATCGGAGACTCGACACAATTTAGGCGTCACGTTTCGTTGTGTGGCAGAACGTTAACAAAAAGAAATGAAATCGAATAACATGTGAATAACTTTTGTTATATTTATAACCCGATCGAATCGTTTTGAACGCTTTCTTAACCAGCTTCGTTGACACTCGTGTGTCAAGTCTTTAGAGGATTCCGAGAAACATTCATTGTACAGCTAAATACAAGGTGTTTAATAAAATAATACCTCAGTTCAGTGGACTGTTAAAGTGGGCGTCACATTTTTCGTTAAAAAAATTGTTCTGACTGGTATTCCACAAGGTTCTATAAAAGGCCTACTACTTTCTCTCATTTATTTATTTACTTCGATCACATCGTTGGATATGAGTATAGATGTTGATCTATAGTATGGTTTCAAAATAGTAGAGAGTGAATTTCCTAAGTAAGTACAAAGTCAATAAACAGATTTCCATGAGTGGTTCCCCTCGAGTATAGCAATATTCAAATCTATATTTCACTTTGGTCTAAGGTCCCGTATGAGTCACTGAAATTTAATTTTATATTAAGATAACTGGAATGCGCTAAAAGCTGCGCGAATGGATTACTCATGATCAGCGCCATGTCTGTTGTGTGCCTCTAGCAATGGCGGAGCAGTAGGGCCTTGGTTGATTGTGAATTGAAATGAAATTGAATTCTGGATATGAAGAATTATTTCGTGCTATATGCATGTGCCAACAATAAGACCCACAAAAATACACAAAGAGTAACACTGACGAGATACAAGATAAAAGAAGAAACCATACTGTCGGTACGCCAATGACGTGTTTACAACCAACATACATAACCAATGAAGTATGTCTTTGCTGAGTTTCATGTGCCTCCTTTTGTCTGCTCCTAGGCGTGGTACCTTTATTTGGATGCGCAATGGAACTAAACGCATTCCATATCGTACATTTCAGTGGTATGAGTGCGATTTTTGTCTTAAAGGTGTTCGCACACGGTACAATTACGGAGAGCGCGGCAACAAACCGTATCCATCTAGTTGGCGGCATAATAATCACATTATATTCGTAGACGGCCCATGCGGGTTCGACAACCAGCTGAGAGCATATCGGCGCGATGTGTGTTATTAAAGTTGGCCTGGGCTCCGATATTACGTTATTATGATAATCATACCCACAAATTGCTGGCATTACTGACCTGGCCAGCTCCACCGACTATCTCGCCCGCCCCAAGGGCCGTATTACACAACAGGAAACCTCTGTTATTACGGGGATAGCGGTTTTATTCGTTTTTGCTCATGAGCCGATGTGTAGGTATACTCTTGGATTTCTAACTGATTACGATTATTACATTAAGCACATACTAGCTGGAGATGTGTAGCACTAGATACCTGCGAGTGATTCTCAGGAAATATTACCACTTGCAGAAATTTGTAGTAGAAATACTGTTGGTTCGCAAAAAATCTGCCACATATGCAAAATATTACGAATTGGATATACAGTATGCGCCAAAAGTATGGAATAAATTCAATAAAAACGAAACAATTATTTTTTGGGAAAAATCCTCGAACAAGTCGATTTTTAATTTAAAAAATACATATTTTAGCGTAAAATGCGATTTTCAAATGTCATTTGTTTTCGAGTAATGACGTCATCGATTTTTTTTTAAATGGCAACACCATATTTTTTCCTTGATTCTGAAAGATCGTTTAATTCTCTATCAGACAGTACTAAAATTTTGCCCTCTTACATAGGAAAGTTTTCGAGTAAATGACGATTGAATGTTAGAAAACATAAATCAATTAAAATAAAACAAAAACGTTATCAAGTTTAGTTTTTCGAATTCCATAGTTCTTTTATGGATCACGTAGGTGAAAATCTTTGCAAAGTGTCATTGTCACACCGACTTTCTAATAAGTATTGTAAGCGACATAGAAATTATTATTCAATTTTAAAGTATTATGGCACATTTAACTGTTACTCAAAGAATTGAAATTTTAATTCTTATCGGATGCGGGAATATGACTAGAACTCAGCAGGAAGTTTGCGATTTATATAATGAAAAATATCCAGATCGCCCTATCAGCCAATCAACAGTCAATAAGGTAGAGTCTAAATTTAGAGACACTTGCAATGTTGTAAATATTCCAAAACCTGGACGTCCAAGCATTAATGAAAATCAGAAACAGAACATTTTGATAAGTATGGTGGATAATCCTCATAATTCTTCACGATTGGTTGCATTAAACAATGACACTAGTCAGAGTACAGTGCTACGTATCTTGAGGAAGGAAAAATATCATCCCTACAAAATTCAACTTGTGCAGGAACTCAATGAAGATGATCCCGATCGCCGCTTACACTTTTGCGAAATTCTAATGGATTTATGTCAAGGAAATAGAAATTTACACCGGCAAATACTTTTTTCAGATGAGGCCACATTTTGTCTGAATGGTACAGTAAACCGTCAAACTTCCAGATATTGGAGTCGGGAATATCCTCATTGGATGGCAGAGGCACATACCCAACACCCTCAGAAATTAAATGCGTGGGCTGGAATAGTGGCCGACAGAATAGTAGGGCCTTTCTTCTTTGAAGGAACCCTTACAGGGCAAAGATATTTAGAGTTTCTAGAAAATGACCTTGTTCCAGCCCTTGCAGTAATTTTTCCTAACGATAATGACCCTGACATTCCTGACGATACCATATGGTTTCAGCAAGACGGTGCACCTCCGCACTATGCGCGCCCTGTACGAGATTTTTTGGGCAACTGTTTTCCTGGGAGGTGGATCGACAGACGCGGACCGCTAGAATGGCCTGCAAGATCGCCAGATCTTACACCTCTTGACTATTTTTTATGGGGATACTTGAAGTCAAAAGTGTACATTAATAAACCACGTAATTTAGAAGAACTTTAAAATCGCATTCGGGACGAAATACGCAGAGTTACCTCAGAAATCATTCATAATGTGCAAGAAGAATTTCTTCACAGACTTGCGCATTGTCAAGAAGTTGGTGGATGGCAATTCGAACATTTAATTTAAGTATAAAATTTAATCAATTGTATTTTATTTTATATACCTCAAAATTGTTACTTTTTTATGGATAAAATTTACGTTTTCTAACATTCAATCGTCATTTACTCGAAAACTTTCCTATGTAAGAGGGCAAAATTTTAGTACTGTCTGATAGAGAATTAAACGATCTTTAAGAATCAAGGAAAAAAATATGGTGTTGCCATTAAAAAAAAATCGATGACGTCATTACTCGAAAACAAATGACATTTGAAAATCGCATTTTACGCTAAAATATGTATTTTTTAAATTAAAAATCGACCTGTTCGAGGATTTTTCCCAAAAAATTATTGTTTCGTTATTATTGAATTTATTCGATACTTTTGGCGCATACTGTATAACGATGAGAAGTGTCATACACATCTCCATGATATAAATATATAGTAACTTCTGTCTGTAATGTAAACAGTCGCTAGCGATATATATCTGATGCAACTTGACACATATATCGGGACACAAGTGTCAGATGTAAACGTACCCTAACACCACTCGACCTTATATTATATTATTTCCAATGTTAATACTTTTCCTGTACCAATTGTGCATCGATATCAACTAATAACATACTTGAGCACCAATTCTAAATGTGTCCCTGCCTGTATTCTTCCAAATTGCACCATTACAACCCCCACAAATTAACCTAGCGCTACTAATGGCGGTCGATTTTTGTGAAAATTGAGGACGCTATGTGTGCCTCCAATCCGGAAACGCTAATTATATGAAATTAACCATTTAACCGCATTTACAGCAATTTCCGAAAACAACAATAAATAACTGCGCAACTTGTAATTATCCTGGAGGACGACAGCTGAGTTTGTAATAAAATTCGGAGGGTCCCTTAAATTGGCGAGAAAAGGGCTGCACGTGTAATTTTTCGATGTTATTGTTTCCTCTTATTAAATTTCATGCATTGAAATACCGACGGCGTAGCAAATGGGTCAGGGAGATTAATATTTAATATTAAAAATACGCCACCTGCCGGCGGTCGCTGGAATAGATCCGTTTGGTGTGAAAATGTGTAACCTTTGCTGATATCATTAAAGAATTCCTGCCTCTAATTATAAAAAACCTCGAGTTAGTATTTTCTGCTGTATATTCGAATTTAGGGGGAATTATAACATTAAAGATCTAATAAACTGAAGTCAATGAATTAAATTTTCAAATATACCACCGTCAGCCTCGATGCATGCATCTCGTTGAAGTGCACGGTGATTTTCTCTGCATAATTGACAATCCGATCAAATAGCTCGTCTCTTGTGGTCACTTTTGTTGCATATACTTATGATTTAAGCCATCACCAAAGGCAGTAATCAAGGGGATTTAAATCTGGTGACCTTAGGAGGCAATTTTGGAAACCATCTCGGCTAATCCAGCATTGGGCAAAGCGAGACTGTTCATCTAAAGCAGTGCCCAGTCAGTAACATCGGGTAATCTAAGAAATGCGGCAATCTTTTTAGGAATTGAACCTATGTTATTTATACCCACTGCTTGTGTAGTACATTTTAAATTTCTTTACGCGATAAAAAATCTAGAGGGTTCAGATCAGACGATCTTGGAGGCCATAAAACAGATTCGGCCCTTCCTACCTTTCTATGTGGAAAAGTTTGGTGTAAATACTCTCTAACGGCCATGAAAAAATTAGCTGGAGCACCATCATGCTGGAACCACATTTTTGTGGCCTCTGATTCAAAGGAATGTCTTCCAAAAACTCATACAGTGTGTTCTGCAGAAAGTTGAGGTAAGCAGCGCCTGTTAATAGGTTTGGTAAAACAACAGAACCTAGAAACCTGTCACCTACAATACCCATCCAAATGTTTAATGAAGAACGTGCCAGATGTCCAGATTCTATTAGAGCATGAGGATTTTCGTCGGCTTAAATATGCGTATTGTAAAAATTAAACACTCCATTTCTTGTGAACCCGGCCTCATCAGTAAAAAGAATATTTGCAATAAAACGAGTATTTTCAGGATCATGACGTAGAAACCAACGGCAAAAAACCAAACATGCTTGATGATAATTTATTGGATTTAAGGCCTGTACTCGTTGCACATGGTATGGATAAAGCAGTTGCTCGTGAAGGATTCTCCAAACAAGAGGACTAATTCCTACCTCGGCTGATATTCTCCGCACACTCGTACCTGGATTCTGCTCTACCAATGCTAGAATTTCTTCTTCTGCTCTAGGAGTGGATATCGACCTTGGTCTTCCGGATAAATGGCACTGTTTGCTCAAGGAACCGGTATCACGCAATCTTTGGTGAATTCTTCCAAACATGCGTTGTGAAGGAATCTGGCGATTTGGATAAGCGTGAAATAAAGACGTCGCGCTTCGGCGGTGTTCCTATTAGCACGACCATACATGAAATGCATGTCTGTTAATTCTGCGTTAGAGTAACCAGTCATAGCAAAAGAAAACTTGTGCACTGAGATACGTACTGTTTATTTCACTAAACATCAACCAACTATTATAAGAAAATACACATCGCAAAATAAAAAAGGGGCTAAAAAACATAAAACATTCCATATCTCCCCAACCGTTACTTTGCGGACCCATGTTTATTGAGACTTTTCTGCTTATTTTGGTTCATACTATTACCTCCTTAAATATTTTACACTCTTTTTTAACACCCTGTATATTCCCTCTCGTATCGTAAATAATGTAGGAACATCAGTTTTGGTTGATTGATAAAGCTTTCAACCTGTTCCTTGGAAAATATTCTGGATTTTCTGAATCTATAACCACTTGTTTTCCTTTTAATGAAAGTAATAATATTGGTATATTTACTAATATACATATTTTTATTCAAATAAACTACAGTTCGCAGCATGGAATAATTACTCCACAATATAGGGGGTGCACATTTTAAAGATAATTGAGACAAGTACGCTAGAATAACTTTCTTCGAAATATTAACATACCTTTTATTCCGCACACCAAATATCAAATTTTGCATAAGTACAATTTCTCCGATTTCTTCGAATTTCACCCACCTTATAGGCAAATTAGTTAAAGCTGTTTAAATAAAATAGTGTAGCGATCATATCAGGAAATGCAATTGATGATTATGTCAAAACTATTTTGAATATTTATTTGATACAAGTTACGAAATAGGTGTTTAGGCACTTAACTTCACGTCGTATGCCTAAAACACCATTATTTCGCAACTTGTATCGAAAATAGCTATTTGGCTACATTTGTTTGTGCTTTGGTAGCAACGTTTGGCCGTGACGCGAGCAGAGATACCGGCCCCTTGTGACACCGATGGATTTCTCTTTGACATTAGACGATGACCCCGTGAGGCGACCGGCCAGTTGGAAGTTGGCAAACTATAAAACACTATAATCTCAGGACACGCCGTAGTGGGCTGTAGAGGATATTATTAAGGTAGAAGCTCGCACACTAATTATAGAGTAGGCCGTGAGCGTCTCTCCGTGCAAGACATCCAGGAGGCCGAGAAGACGTGCTTCTGAGGACGTGACGGTGTGGGAGGAGCGCTCGTTGTTCTTCTTGGTCGTTTTGGTGGCTCGGCTTATTGGTGAGCTGCAATTTCCGTAAGGCCGGTGGTGTACGGCTAGCTGGAGGAAGCGGGTCTGCGAGGACCTGTCTTTAAATTGCTTGCATGTGTCTTAATTTGGAGTCGTTCGATGTGTTCGCAGTAACAGATGAAAATTCGGATTTTCTGGATTTGTTTTTGGATGTATCGTTTTTTTCTACTGCTTTGTAAGTCCATTACTAGAGTTCGGAATTTTGCGGCTCTCAACAGAACCGTAATCAGTTATTTAATGTATTAATGTGTATATTAAGATGCTCACAAAAAGTGTGTAGCTATAGGAAATGCCACAATAATAACTATTTTTGTGAAAGCATTTTGAAATGACAATCTTTAAGGCACTAGTACCTAAAAATAAAACATTAAAAATACAATATTGTGTGAAACTAACTACTCTGTAGACTAAAGCCCCAACCAGCGTTAAATTACACCCACAATATCTACCCATATATTATTTAATATTAGCTTTTGTAACATTTTTTACTGTATTAGAAAGGTATTTTAGCTAATATATATCAAATCTCCTACAATTTCTATCAATGAAGTCATATGTGTGCTTTCTGATACCAAACATCTACGTATGCTAATGAACAATTCCACAGACAAAGCTCTATTCAATAATTATTTAAAAAAAAAAAATCTAGCAAAATTTATTAACGTCATGTTCGTTCTAGAATCTGTCAACATTATTGCAGAGCTGCGCCGGAAGCAATGGCTAGTGTATTCATCGGCATCCAAGGAATTCCGCTATCTTTTTGGCATACCTCCTATTGATCACTCAGTAACCGTAAACATTCTTGGAACATTGTGTTCGGAATTTTGACATTAATAAATAACTGACAGTCTCTTATGGCATCTTCGGTCAAAAATGTGTTTCTTCCCTCCTACATGCTCCAAATACTCCAATCATTAAAACAACTTAGTAATTTTTTATCCTCGGCCTGTTTCATAAAGCGTTCTATTGCTAGTTTCGTAAATATTTTTGGTATCTTTGGCTGCTATACGAAAGTTGTCCTTCTTAAAAATGCAATTAGGTTTGTAAATTTGCTAATATCTATGTTTTTGTTCAGGTAAATCATTGTGCGGAGCATCGAATATTCACTCCAAAGCCAAAGTGTCGTCATTATCACTAATTTTTGGCAATTTTTTCGCAGAACTTTGTAGGAAGCGCGACATTTGAACTTGACAGAACCTTGATATTAAATGATGCATAAATAATGCCTGCCCATTTTTCGAAATATTTAAAAATACAAATAAAACTATAAACATATCAAAGTCTCCACTTTCACAAAAAAAATCTTATATGAAATTCGTTGGAAAATCGATGTATTTTGAGCACCCGCCGCATTGTCCAATTCCAGTCCAATCCAATTGTGCGTCTCGTGCTGAAAACACACTATTTTCGTAATTTGTTACATAAATAGCTGATATGTAACACATGGAAAAATGCAGAACTTTCTACTTGTATATTCACACGTAAAAAAATCTTGTATTTTCCCCATTTATTTCATAAATAGTCCAGGCGACAGATATTGTGTTGAACTTAAAATTACAACTAAAGATTTTCTTTTTTCATCACCTTTTTTGTGCTTAATAAGAACAAAGTATCAATTTTTGAAACAAAAATTGAATACAAAAATATTCCTCATTAAATATGTTTACATCAAATTTTGGGGCTCATTTTAAATTGTTCCCTCTCCATGGGTAAATAGACAAGTGATAAAAATTTCAATGGCAATTATTATTAGAAGAATCCGACGATTTTCAAACGCCTGGATGAAAATATTATAAAGACGAGTGCATGTCGAAAACCTGCGTGTTTAAATGAGAAAAACTGTTCAAGGAGGGGCGTGAATCGGTAGAAGACGATCCAAGTAAAGGAGCTCCCATCACCTCTAGTACTGACGCGAATGTTGACCGGTTGCGTGCACTGATCACGTCTGACCGGCGCCTAAGCATTCGTGCGTTGTCTGACGAGTTAAACGTCAACAAAGAAACCGTTCGCAAGATGTTACACGAAAATTTTAATATGCCAAAGATTTGCGCAAAGATGGTGCTAAAAGTTCTCACCCGTGAACAGAAAGACATGCGAAAATCGACCTGTGAGGATTTGTTGTCCCGCATTCGGAGCGACGGTAGAGTCTGGCTGAGTCGGATAGTCACTAGAGATGAGAGCTGGATTTTTGAGTATGACTCCAAGACCCGTAAACAAAGTCAGCAGTGGGTGGAAAAGGGTGGATAGCGGCCAATGAAAGCCAGGATGTCTAAGTCACGACTGAAGGCAATGTTGATCGCCTTTTTCGATATTCACGGCATCTTTCATCATGAATATGTTCCTGCCGGCCATACAGTGACTGGACAGTTCTATATTGGCGTTCTGAAAGGGCTGCGGGCCCGCGTTTTCCGTGTGCAAGCTGAAATCGTCGAGAACGGCTGAATCTTGCACCACGACAATGCGCCAGCCCATTCCTCATTCATTGTACAAGAGTTTTTAGCAAAAAAAGGCATTCCAACGTTGCCGCACCCACTATATAGCCCCGATATTGCCCCCTGCCATTTTTTTTATTCCCCAAGAAGTCGCACCTCAAGGGAACTCATCATCAAAGAAGCTGTAACCATGGTGCTGAACGGGTTAACTGCGAAGGATTACCAAGGGTTCTTTCAATCGTGGGAGCAACGTTGGAATCGTTGTGCAGAGTTAGAGAGAGACTATTGTGAAGGTCGATAATACAATTTTGGTGAAATTTAATTTGCTTGTTTTGTCATTGACAAATTCCCGGAATTTAATTGCCACACCTCGTATATTAGAAAAAATGTCTGAAATTAATCCAGCAACAATCTGGCAAAGTTCGTCATATAGCTTCTAAATACCCTGTATTTTTGATCGTTACTCCGCTGCCCTCCGGACCAGAAACATATCGTTTCAGGAAACGCCGCATCGACCCGGAGGAAATGGTAATTCAGTCCGGCGACCAAAAAGGGCAAATTCCACTTCCACCAACCTGTAGCCATAAACAAGTCAGACTTTACATCACCTGACATGTTATTAAATACAGAAAGCAATAACGATTATAAAATATCGAGTCCTAAACGCCGATCGCAGATAATGACTGGTCTCGGCCACTTCTTGCGGAGCCCATTCACTGCCTGCCATGGGATCCTCGCCGGAAATTAACTTTTACTATCTACCCTTCGCGGGCGGGACCGTCATTTATTACCTTTACGTTACAAGCAGGCCACGGCAGCAGCTCGCCGTATACACTGCCCACGTACACCTCTACGTTCACAAAAAAACACTTCTAAGCGCTAGAAGTCTGGGAAACTAACCCTTCCAAGGCGCGAGGCCGGGAGATTTTCAGGGTTCATTTATGGAAGCCACTACTTACCATCCGGGAAATGTCTTATTTTTCCTTAGTTTATCTACACTTTCGAACTTAATCAGACCAGGTGAATTTTTGATAATTCTATAAGGCCCGGCGCAAAATGAGACGCAGCTTGGTGACGTGACGCAGCGTGAGTTACGGCGAGTTTTATGCGGGAGGAAACTACTAGCGCGGGTACCGCGCACATATGATTGCAGTTTTCACTTCGCAGGCAAGCCATATTACTGAAAAATAGCAACTGCTACTACACTCATTGATTATCAATTTAGTTCTGAATTTGATTCAGAAGACGAGTTTGAGTGCGAAATGGCATCCTGTATCACCCAGATGGGTAGTAATAAAAAGTCAGTGAAAAGCTTGTACTTGAAAAAAAAACAAAAACTCATCGAGAATTTGTCTTAACTAAAGAATTTAGTGGCGATTTTGTTCTCATGTAGTCTACATGGCTTGTATCGTACAAAACTTGGTCTATGGCTTGGGCAGGCAGCGTAGGGACATTTATAGTAAAGTAGGGGAATTTCATACTTCGTCGTAGGGAGACAAGTTTTAAAAGGTTAACATCACTGGTCTTGGCTTAGCAGCTGTTAACGATAGAAGGAAAAATCGACGCTCCTGCCAAGTGTGAATTGCGTTCGGTGATTAGATTTTTGTGGTTTAAGGGGTCACCCCCTATTGAAATTCATCGTCAGTTGACCGATGTGTATGGAGAAAAGTGTATGGACACAAAAAATGTGGTGTAGAGAGTTCGCAGCCGGTCGTACAAACGTGCATGACGAGGCCGGCCGCGGGCGTCCATCAGTTTCGGACAAGTCAGTGACGAAATTTGAGGAGCATTTGCTTGTGGAAATCATAGACCATCCTCCTTACAGCCATGATTTGGCCCCTAGTGACTACTATTTGTTTCCCAACCTGAAACAACACTTAGGAGGAATGAAATTCTCCAGCGACGAAGAGCTGAAGGCAGCCGTCGATATCTTCCTGCGCGAGTCGGCGGGAGAGTGGTACGATGCGAGTATGAAAAAGCTCCCAGAACGACTCTAAAAATGCATTGATCGTGACGGGGACTACGTTGAAAAATAGCTAAAAGTCCAAGCTTTCAGAGTATGTACTTAGTTTTGCAATAAAAAGATGTTTACTATTTGAAAAAACATTGGAGTCTTTAAATTACTGACAACCCTCGTATTATTACTTAGATTCACAAAAACTCGCCGTGACTCACCCTGCGTCACCTCATCAAGCTGCGTCTCATTTTGCGCCGGGCCTTACAGTCATCTGAATGAAACTGAAAGTGCAGAGCAGATTCATGAAGTCTGCGATTTTGATGATCGATGGAGAATATGCCCCTAGAGGAATAGCTAATGAGATTTTGTCAAGGTTATACATAGTTATATTGAATTGGGGAGTTTCTGGAGCAGTGGAAGCATCAAGTAGTCGCTGGAAAATAATTGTTCGTTGTTTAAAGTGCATAAATGTCAGTAATAAATATTTTTTACCCCCCCCCTTTATAAAAAAAACGAGGGGTGTTATACCGGGCCACTGAATAGGTCCATAAGTGTTATCTAAATATTGCTGCACAATCCTGGCCCTGTGGGGTTAAGCTTCGTCGTGCTGAAACCATGGGTTTCCTTAGCTGCAAAGGCAGATTCTTCAGAAGTGCAGGAAGTTCTACTTGTAGGAAATACAGGTAACGCTGTTCAATATATGTTCATAAAAATAAGGCACAATTAAATATGTACCGATGATGCCGCACCATAAATTTACTTCAAAATGGCCTTGGTTTTGGACTAGATTTACAATGTGGCGATTTTAATGGACCAGTAGTGTTCGTTGCGCCTGTTTGGCAAACCATTACTGATAAACGGACTTTCGTCCGTCCAAAGAACTTGCCGAAAAAGATTCTGAACAACAGTTTCTACATTTATTACAATTTGAGCTATAAAATTAATCCTGTTCTCAATGCGATGCCCAGACAAATACTCCAAATTGTGAATTTTGTAGTCATGATACCCATTGGTCTTTAAAATTAATTGAACGGTTGATTTATCCAAATTTAACTCCCGGTTAGCTTGCCATATAGACTTTCGTGGATTTTGTTAGAAATACTGTAAAAGTATAGCTGTATTAACATTGTTTCTTACCCATCGGTCAATTATTTGATTCTTCCGAACAGAAAATGCATCTTCATAGATGCAAAAATTCCGTGTTCGTAGAAAACATTAATTTACCTTTTAACTTGTTCGTAACATGTTCGACAGATTCACGGATCGGAAGAATATCTAATTCGGAACGAATCCAAACCTAATCTTATAGACTAAAAACTGACGAGGATTTAGAAGAGTTAGAAAGAATTTTTAATGTATCAAAAAATACGAAAACCTTGAACCTACTTGAAGTATGGAAACCCTTGTAAATTAAAATTTATTAGTATGTGTTTCATATGCACGAGAACAACAACAGGGGAAAGTATCAAGATTATTAAAAGGTATTCATAATCTTAAGAAAGTATACCCTGCTCTAATTTTACAATAATCGTACATATTTTGCTGGCAAGAAGGAAACCTTCCCTAACCTCTAACCGTTGTGGAAAAACTCTATTTTCGATTTCATGGTAGCTACTAGGCGTTCTGTGTCATGCTCTGGGGAACAGCCACTCTCCAGAGAGCGGTAGCCCGCGCTGTATCATTAAAGACATCGATGGTCTGCTTGCCCATTAAGCTTACTTCGGGACGTAAGACGTGAAGGTATTCAAATCGTATCCACAAGATAAAACCGTAGTCCAAGCTGGTCTGGCTATTCTTAAAGAAACGTCCTATATCATATAAACAGGATGATGCTTAAGTTACTCATATGATTACGTGTCCCACATCCCAAAGAGACAATATTTCTTACAACATTTTTAGAAATTTGATGTATTTAAGGTTTCTGAAACACTAAATTCCAAATATGTAGTCCAATAAGTGACCCATTCACAATGTTCATCCACACGTTCATGAAATAGTTATTTGCCCAACTAGTGCAGAAAGTGCCGATGCCTGAACGACATGGAATGGGCAGCAGTGTAGGTAAGACATTTTCTGCAAATTATTATTATTAATGAAATCATACAGTTTTTATATAAAGTAAATAGTTTTGTTCGCTAAAATTAAAATTGATCAACGAAAAATGTATGTGTTTAATTTGGCAGTAAAGCAGATTTACTGCCTTGGCTGCTTTAAAAGGCTCGGCTGCGCTTCGTCCATTAAATACCAGCCGCGAGACATTTTTTCGAGGGGATTACCGGCTGGTCAATATCCCGAATGTAATTCAACGTTTTATCCACGACCACGACCAAAACCGGTCAATTAGGAGAGTGAAAGCCTTATGAGAGTAGGTGAAAAATTAGGGCTTTGAAAAACGTCTTATTTGACAAATTTATTTTAATAAAGAATATTGATTGTCAGCTGAATATTAGAATGTCTTGGAATCCTATGACATCCGTTTGTAAGAATGCTGAAAATTTCTTAATTCCGGCTGGAATCTAACAAAAAGCCCAATAAGCAATATTACGTCTGATTTCAGCGAAAAGCGTGTACGAGAAGGAATTTTTCAATGTGAAGATTTGATGTCTCTTGTGGACAAAATATTCCATGCTAAAATCAATGTTGAAAGTGCACAAAGTACTGGTATTTCCAAGTATAGTAAACTGGTAAACTTACTTCATATTTGAAAGTAAAATCAAGAAATTATAAGCAAAAATACTTGAGAAAAACCAAATCGAAGAATTTTTTAAAAAAGCACCGGATGAGCAATATTTACAAGTTAAGGTAGAAAATACAACATTTTAATATTTCAATTTGTACATTGAACGTTTTATTTTGAACTACTGGGACGTTCTTCGGCAACATTACTGGCCAATGCTGGGGATGATATTACCACTGTGAAGCATCATGGTGGTTGGAAATCGACTACGGTAGCGGGAAGTTATATTGAAGATTCACTGTTCAACAAGATGACAATTACTGAAAAAATTCAGATTCTACCTGGCGAAATTGTGAACTTCTCCAATCCGTCAGAGACTCCTTATCGAATGAATTTAAATAATCTCTGTCAAAATGACAAGATCATTCTTGAGATAAATGTTAATATTAATAATAGTTCTAAATAATATGCTGTAAAATCGTAGCGTGGTATTATTAATTCTAATCCAGTAGTGTGTTAAAAGGCCTTTAATCCAGAAAAACAGGCGTATTGAACCTTCTTAATATAGTGGTTGTGGATGAAATGAATGTATTATCCTAACTTTTATAGTGTTGTACAGGCAGCGAATTCTATGATTCAGTGAGTTTGAATTTTCACAACCACGAATTTCCAAGCTCGTCGTCGTTGATATTTCAATTTTAGTGACTTTTCGTCTCTCTTAAATAAAAAAATGTAATAAAGTGGAAAAAAGTTTTTCAAAAACAACTGAAATATACGCTATGTGTAGGTTGGGAAACTACTACACTTGGACACTTTTATGTACCTAACCTTTCCTAGTAACTCTGAATCACCCTGTATAGTAGAACAAAATTAGTGACCACGACCCTCAGCTTTGACATTAATTAATCCCTTCATTTCAATCACAACTTCGTTTGAATATCCCATTCCGAAACATGTTTTGACACTAATTCCACTGGAACTTGTTTATCTATCTGCTCGCTGAAAACAAATTTAATAAATGCAAAAAAACCGGGTATAATCGGAAGCTGGCCAGGTTGACGATCTCGGCCTGTAATTATCTTTGACAAGTCCGAGATATATTGAATCCGCAACCTATTATTATCGCCTATTATGGGCTCACAGAAATCTATACTGAAATTATGGGGACAGATACAAAGTTATAAAAAATGAAGGCTGGCGGTTTTGTTAATTTTATGTGTGAGCTTAGACCGAGCAGAAGCTTTGGGCTAAACAACAAAGACCGAATAGGTAAAGTTCTTATTTTGTGCCTAAATACAAGGTGGACCAAATTCTACGAGAAGATAGATCCAAAAATTTGATTTTTTTTTTCAAACTTTAACACCCTCTGTAAAACAAAGCCGTTGCAGACCCATGTTTATAAGCACTTTTTGTCTTAAAATCAATCATAGATTAATCCCTTAAAGTATGTTGCACATACTTAATTAACACCCTGTATAATACATGAAAATATCTGCAAAAATGGAGATGAAGATATAAAATCTCAGGGAGACCACGGCCCCAACTGGCCCCCCTGCGGGCGTTCATGGATATGCATATGACGACATTCTATATTTGAAAATTTGTTTGAAGATCGTTTCAAAATCAAAAATGTATCAATAAAATTTTAAAAAAATTATTAAATGGAAAATATGCAGTATTGACTATAATAACTCACGATGTTCATAAACAACACATGAAAAAAAATTTATTTCTATGCAGAAAACACTAGTTTGATCGTTTGACGGTGAGAAATACGCTGACTTTAATAGTTATTTATGCAACAACTACAAAAAGTAAGTGTTTATTGCACGCGATGTGAAATTGTGCAACGAGGCCGTTAGACCGAGTAGGATAACATGTCGAGGGCAATAAACACCTTTTTTGTACGAGTTGCATACAATATTTTTTCTAAGTTCATGCAAAAACCAAAAAATGTTTTGTTTAGATGACACTAAGTCTAGGAAAATATGACGTCGATTTGAACGTTTATGTTTGCCATGATGACAAAACGCTGTAGTAGAATGACAGATGAAAGTAATAAATATTTTATTGCACTAGTGCAATAAAGAACCACTTTTTTCACTAAATATAGTTCAATAAAGTTTTGTTTTTTGCATGAACGTAGAAAAAGTAAATTTATTTAAAATGATTAATTTAAATCAAAACGACATGTGTCAAGTATTCTTCATAAATGGAATTCTTACTATGGCCACAGCTAGTTGGAAACTTTAGGAAAACTAAGAGATTGGTACTAGTTCACTGACTACAGCTCTGATCATCATTTCAGTGATCCTTGATGCTATACAATGTACCATCAAGACTTACTGAAATCGGGTTCTCTTACACTAGTACCACTACGTCGTTAAACTAGAAGAAAAAATAAGTTGTACCTATTTGTATGTAACCTGACACCCAGGCAAAAAGGAATTACATAAGAAAACCAACCCCACACGTAAAGAGAAACATTCCAGTCGATTTGCATACGCGAGCGTCGGTAGACGGTTTTCTTGATTGGGTTATAAATCACCCCCTTTTGGCCCAAAGCGACATATGCAAGTATGCAAGAACAGAAGCTTTTGCTTAATAATACCCTGCCCGGTGATGTGTCTTTAAATAATTCATGATTTTCTGTAATACCTGTTCACCTGACTGGTTGTCTATAATATTTATTACGTCTTATGCGCCGCGCGATGTTGCATAATAAACAATTTTCCACGATAAGATACGTTTTCAAGACAACTACGTTACACATACAAGGTATTTCTGAGTGCCGTGTTCCCTCAAAGAAGCAAAACCTCTGGTCGAAAGTATAATAATGTATTCCAGAAAACACATCAAGAATTGTTACGTGAAGTTAAGGCCCATCCTGCACCATCCCACTTAATCAGCTGTTTACAATGTAGTAATTGAATCAAGTTCAGTGTGTAGGTGACTCACATTATGTTGTTTACAAATTTCAAAAGAAATAATTAGCAGATTTGGTATATAGTATAGTATGGAGCACAAATCGCAAATGTGGTTTAAACAAGACTTATTTATATGCGATGCTGATTCGCCTATAAAACCAACCGAATGCGCATGACGCTGTTAAAAAATCTTCGAGACATTAGTAGAGTGAATCCAGTGTATGAAGGTAGTGGACAAGAAATGCCGCAACGTGTCTTAAAGAATCAGGAAAACATTTTACAGTTTGTCCAGGAGAGTCACCAAACCCGTAACTCATAACAATACGAAAAAACGAAACAATTATTTTTTGGGAAAAATCCTCGAACAGGTCGATTTTTAATTTAAAAAATACATATTTTAGCGTAAAATGCGATTTTCAAATGTCATTTGTTTTCGAGTAATTACGTCATCGATTTTTTTTAAATGGCAACACCATATTTGTTTCCTTGATTCTGAAAGATCGTTTAATTCTCTATCAGACAGTACTAAAATTTTGCCCTCTTACATAGGAAAGTTTTCGAGTAAATGACGATTGAATGTTAGAAAACGTAAATCAATTAAAATAAAGCAAAAACGTTATCAAGTTTAGTTTTTCGAATTCCATAGTTCTTTTATGGATCACGTAGGTGAAAATCTTTGCAAAGTGTCATTGTCACACCGACTTTCTAATAAGTATTGTAAGCGACATAGAAATTATTATTCAATTTAAAGTATTATGGCACATTTAACTGTTACTCAAAGAATTGAAATTTTAATTCTTATCGGATGCGGGAATATGACTAGAACTCAGCAGGAAGTTTGCGATTTATTTAATGAAAAATATCTAGATCGCCCTACCAGCCAATCAACAGTCAGTAAGGTAGAGTCTAAATTTAGAGAAACTGGTAATGTTGTAAATATTCCAAAACCTGGACGTCCAAGCATTAATGAAAATCAGAAACAGAACATTTTGATGATGGTGATGGTGGATAATCCTCATAATTCTTCACGATTGGTTGCATTAAACAATGACACTAGTCAGAGCACAGTGCTACGTATCTTGAGGAAGGCAAAATATCATCCCTACAAAATTCAACTTGTGCAGGAACTCAATGAAGATGAGCCCGATCGCCGCTTACACTTTTGCGAAATTCTAATGGATGTATGTCAAAGAAATAGAAATTTACAGCGGCAAATACTTTTTTCAGATGAGGCCACGTTTTGTCTGAATGGTACAGTAAACCGTCAAACTAGTTGACGACAGAATAGTAGGGCCTTTCTTCTTTGAAGGAACCCTTACAGGACAAAGATATTTAGAGTTTCCAGAAAATGACCTTGTTCCAGCCCTTGCAGTAATTTTTCCTAACGATAATGACCCTGACATTCCTGACGATACCATATGGTTTCAGCAAGACAGTGCACCTCCGCACTATGCGTTCCCTGTACGAGATTTTTTGGACAACTGTTTTCCTGGGAGGTGGATCGGCAGACGCGGACCGATAGAATGGCCTGCAAGATCGACAGATCTTACACCTCTTGACTATTTTTTATGGGGATACTTGAAGTCAAAAGTGTACATTAATAAACCACGTAATTTAGAAGAAATCGCATTCAGGACGAAATACGCAGAGTTACCCCAGAAATCATTCATAATGTGCAAGACGAATTTCTTCACAGACTTGCGCATTGTCAAGAAGTTGGTGGATGGCAATTCGAACATTTAATTTAAGTATAAAATTTAATCAATTGTATTTTATTTTACATACCTCAGAATTGTTACTTTTTTATGGATAAAATTTACGTTTTCTAACATTCAATCGTCATTTACTCGAAAACTTTCCTATGTAAGAGGGCAAAATTTTAGTACTGTCTGATAGAGAATTAAACGATCTTTCAGAATTAAGGGAAAAAATATGGTGTTGCCATTTAAAAAAAAATCGATGACATCATTACTCGAAAACAAATGACATTTGAAAATCGCATTTTACGCTAAAATATGTATTCTTTAAATTAAAAATCAACCTGTTCGAGGATTTTTCCCAAAAAAATAATTGTTTCGCAGTGCTTTAAACATTGTGCGCATGACGGGTACGCCAGCAGCGTACTACGTATGGTTAAGTAATATAGCGGATTGGACGCTGAAATATAATTATTTGAGCTATCCAGAAAAGTAGGTCAATGCTTTCGTCGAACATGGGCAACTCTTCTGGTACAGACTGGATCCCGTATGACGATGTTGAAGTGCCAGGGCGGATGAGTGCGTCATTGTTGAAAGATATTTGAAGGGCAATACATCTTCAAAAATTGACGTTTCAAGGATGTCGGCAGGCATTCCTTCTGGATCTGGATTTTCTTTACATAAATCTGATACAGACAATTAAACATGAATCCACGTTGTCTGCAGTCAATGTAATTCGCAGCGGCCGCGCTTTTTCAAGGCGACTCGATTTAGCAGACAATGATGTAATTATAACCGAGTTCTAGAATTGCTAGTTTATTACAAATTGGACGAATACTGTTACAGATATTTACATAATAATTTAATATTTTGTAATTTTATTGATAAATATTATTTTAAAAAGTTAACACAAGTGTTTTTTTGTCTTTATGCTCGCGCAGAACAGAAAATGCAGTTATGTAGTTGGTAACCTAAACAATAATAGTATATGACTCAACGAGTATATGGCTGTAATTTACGAGGGTGGAGGCGAGTGTCGTAAATCACCCAAGTGAATTACAGCCATTATAAGGCAAATAGGATACTATACTTGACGACTATTAACAATGGTTGCTCAAACTCTTTGTTGGAAAAATGATACAATATTTTGATCTCCGTAATATGATATTCCTGTTTTGCAAAAATCGCGAAAAGTTGACACTTTCCCGCCATTAATAATTTAAATCAAAATCTGCGAAATTCGTGAGAGGTTAACACAGTACACAATTAAATAATGTCAAAACACCACTTTCAACTTTGACATTCAACAATCACTTAAATTTAAAAAAGCATAAATAAAGCTTTAATCAGTAAACTTAAAAAGTCACTATGCTTGAAGAAATAGGCGAATCATGTACATATTATAATACAGGCGTGGACAAGACAATAATGAACTAGTATAATAAAATATGTAAGTTGTGCCATAGTAGTGATAGACAGACATGGCTCTTAACAGTCGTATCTGAGAAGCTTGGGTCTCGGTTGTACTCAGTTCCCCTCCCAATTCTCGTTTCTGCTTCAGCATTTCAGTTATTTATTAGACTTCGACGTACTTGCACGTATGCTAGTATAAGTATATTCACTGTGTATATTTAAAAAACTGTAGGTATGTGTCAAGGGAATCAGTAAATTAAGACAAGACGAAACAAACGACAATTATTTTAACAAATTCCAGCAGCCAGCGATGAAAATTTTTTTATCGTCTAGGAGTCTAGGCATAAGAAAGAATTTTACATAAGGATGTAGTCAATGTTATTTCACACGACCATTCTTGTTATCTCTGAAAATTATTTTGTGGAGTTGCAAGCCGTGTTAAAAAAAACACAGAACTTCTATAAACAAAAATATATTTTTATAGTTACAGATTATATATAATTCTATTCTATAAACTATAGTAAATAAAATATTTGTCATGAAACTAGGAATAAGACTTTGTGAAAGAGATGTGCTTTTAAGTTTATTTTTTTTTCACATTGTGCATAACGCAGTCTTATTTTAATTTAATTTTCATTTGAAATATTTTGATTACGTACTATTCTTTATAATATTTTTAAATAATTTCAACTGTTAACAATTATTGTGAGGAATTTTTAATACTAGACAGAAAATAACTACCGACATTTTAACATTTATATTCCAAACAAATGGAATCGTGTGGTCCTTAATTTTAAGATGTAAGTATATTTTTAGACAGGAAAAAACTAACAGCTAATTTTCTCATACCTCGTAGCATAAGAATTTTTAAAATTCAAAAACTTGGAATGATAACGATATATGCTAGTGGTTCTCAACGATTTTTACATTATTTCTAATTCTATGGGTTACTATTTTGTAAAAATATATATTGGTCGCACACTAAATACACTGTTTGTTATTCTAGTCTACTTTTTCAAGTTTATACAAAGCATTTTGCTTGGACACTCATTAGGCTTATTTAAAGAAAATATGTTTCCAATTTTTTACGAAATTTTTTTTTTTAAATACTAGGAAATCCACAGTATGTGAAGGACTACCTGGTTTCTGTTATTCAATTTGGCACTAAAAGAATATGCTACTACGATTAAAAACTTAAACATAGCATGCATCATTTAGGAACAATTTAGTAAAAAAAAGTGTTGTGGATGAACTGATAGGATTAAAAAATATATCACAAAATTAACATATATTAAAACATCCAACACCTTATTCACTTTTTAACTTGATACATTTCTCAAGAAATTGTCACAATTCACTACATTTTGATGACATTATTTGCACATTACAAGAAATTGGTCAAAATGACAATTAGAATCGTGTATAAATTACTCATCATACTCTTCTTGTTCAAAATTCATTTGTGGATTTTATTAACCAAAAATTATTTTATTTATTTTATCACGTTTACTGTTATTAAAAACCTTTCATAGAAAATGAGGCCCATCTGCGTGGCAAGCACGTGGATTAGAGCTAAAGAAAGGTAAGTGACAATTTATCTCGGTAACATTTCCAAGTTCCCTGGTATAGAAATTAAATTTTAAATTATAATTTTTTTTTTCAACCGTCTTGAAACATTGCTACATATTTCCTTGCCGTGTCCAATAAATAGGTCCGTACAGTCACCAATTGTCGACTTGCTAACCTCATTTGAATTATAAACATTAATACATGCAATATAGCCCTGGAATATATTTATTTGCCTGTACAAAATACCGTTTTGTATATACAGAACATTGCCGATTCAAAATCGAGAAAAGTTACTACTATATCTATCCAACCTAGTCCATATTAATACATAAATGCTCTTGCTTATCAATAAAAAACAATTAATAAAATATCCTCGTTATATGTAAAGCTACAAACACTGCAACAGTAATATAGTTGAATACCCGCCAAACTGTACACACTATAAGTTCGATGCACCAACAACCACCTTAAAAATATTCAACAAAGAAAAAAATATTGACCAGAACAACTAAATAAATATATTAAAAAACGTATAAATAATTTGGAATTTTGAGACTAACAAATAAAAAAAACTAACGCACACTATTATTAGTACATTTATGCAAGGCTGTACAAAAATGTACAAATAATTGAAAATATATCGAATATGTGTAGTAGTGAACTCCTAGAGAACCCTTTAAAAAATAATTATTACTCATAAACAAATAAAAAGCATTAACATCACTTCTGGTTTTCACCAGAAATTTTGTAAAAATATACAAGTAAATATTTAATATAAATACAAATACCAAAATAACAAAAAATACTGCCACGACACACCATTTTGTGCCCTTAATATTATTGTATGTTCTATGTACCTAGGCTTAGCCAGGAGGCTAAAATAGAACTAAAAATAAAACAAGTAACATAAAATATAATCTATAAAGAGATGCAGAAAAGGAAAATTGTTATGTGTGTGCAATCTATGTTAATATTTAAGCTACAATTAATGTTCATTCAATTTAAATAAAAGTTCTATGTTCCAAATTAAAAAAAAAAAAGTAAAACAAAATCACGAATAATGTTAAAATGTTCGATTTGAATTAATTTAATTTCATAAATTTTACGAAATTTTTGTGAGAATTGCATGTACAACTAAAAACAATACATCGTGCAATTTCTGGCAAGTTCAAATTTCAACGTCAAATTGTAACCATTACTTACAAAAATGATTAACACTAAATGTAGCTTAAACCGTGAAACAAGTCTCGTGTAGTGAGAAATTTTTAGAGAGAAAATGATTGTCATTTTTTTTTTGGTTTTTCATTCAATATTCAGAGATACAATAGATAACAGAGCTATAAATACAGGGTGTTTGGAATATAAGTGGCATTACTGGGATGGTTTACATATCTGACCAAAAGCAACAGAAAACACGAAAAAAATGTCTAAAACAGATAGTTTTACAATAAAATGCTCAACTGTGTTGTAAAATAGCAAACTAAGGTACGGAAGGCCAAGTAAAAACCCTTCAGAAGTAATTTATTCTTTGTATTAATATTAATTAAATAAACAATAGAAATGTTCGTAAGTCATTCAAACCGCAATGTGTGACAACACTGCAATCAATTACTAATTATTGTTAACCTCAAACTGGATCAAAATGGTTGTGCAACATACATAATTCCTTCATATTGTGACTAGTGCATTGTTTTTATACCTAGCGTTTGCTTGATCCTTGTGAGCATGTATAAACAAAAATGGGACATTTTAGTGACCATGAGTGATATGCTTATGTTCTCTGTCTGAGACGATTGTAGGGAGACCATAATCGTACCTACAACTGATGACCACTAAATGTAGTTACTATATCTCTCATACTGTATGGAGACCGTTTCCCACAAGTAAAAATAATTCATGGTTTATTAAAGGGTACTTGTGATTATTATGTACCTGACATGGTAGGTCTACACGTTGTCACATACTCAAGTTCTGTTTGCAGTGGCAGCTCGTAAGCTGGTCCTCAAAGGGGCCAAAAAAAACTTGCTACTGTAATTATTTTATTACGTCCACGAAGGAAGTTTACATGTACCACACAATTTTAAGATCTCTATAATTTTTGGAACAAGCAATCGATTTTTCTTAACTGTCACATTATGATTATTTATTTGTTCTGCATAAGCACTACTTAAATAGGAAGCAACATTTACTTTCCCTAACAGTAGAAAACTCTCCAAGTTATTTTTGTTTCAGAGAATTTTCATGTTTTCTTATTTTGTCCTGCAAGGTGAGAAACTCCTATTTTCGTCCATTTTTCTTACGGATAAAACTTGGCCTACTTTTGCATCCTTTGTATTTGAACTAAAAATCCTGCCATAGCATGTCCGTTATTTTCCAAACCTATTTTTTCCTCTAATCTTAAGGTATTAACGTAAGTTTTCTGTATCATACCCTCTCAAAACAATACACCTGTCGTATCATTTACCTATCCCCTTCCCGTGTCAAGTTGCCACGCCACGTGTAGGACAAAACTGTCCGATGGACTCAAATTTCAGAGTCCATTTAATGGAATGACGATCGTGGATGGCGTTGAGCTCACGATCTGAGACAAATTTTTAGGCATACTCCTACATCGAGGGCATATTGGAAGGATATTATTTAGTTTTAATTTACACTTTGCGAAAATTTGCTTTGCTATCACAATTCTGTTACCGTTGGTCAGAGAAAAAATTTGTTGTCAATTACGTTGTTTGGTACATTTTTTCATACAGCAAAATAAAATCACTTATATTCTGGACACCCTGTATAACTTCGAACGTACATATGTAGCTGCGTTCATCAACTGAAACATATTATAGCATATAACGGTTTTGTAAGAACCTAGAAGTATTTCCGAGTGACTTCACCCTGTATATGTGGCGTACGAATTAATTTAGGGATTTTATCTCAGAACGCAGCTACCTCACCAAAATATCGTGCATAATTTATTGTCACCGTTGTATACAGAGAAAAATCGTACCACCTCTTTATATATTTAAGTAAATTATGCTCCATATTTCCTCTCACTAAAAAAGTTACCCTAATTCTACTCGATATCACAATAAAATGAGGAATATACATAGATATATATATCTGGGAAACCTCCCTAAACTCTTTAAATACTCATATTTTACATATTCGAACTACGTAACATGCAGTAAAGGGGACGCGGGTTACATCCTCAGGATTATACCATTAAATTTTAAAGCTAAGCTACACCACGAAACCTTAAATTTAATTTGCTTACCATTACCTGATTCTTGCACCGTCCACAAAACATTAATACGCCACCCCTTCTCTCATATATTTTTTTTCATCGATTGGGTAAATACACCATTACAATTATGAGAAATTTTAAACAAACTCAGGAAGTTATAAGAAAACCATTTAAAAATAAACGATATAACCCTAGGCATGCTAAATCGTCGCCAGGCCTGGACGATAACAAAAAAATTCTATCACAATCGTTGGTAAACAAATTTAACGGCCATCGCCGAAAACAACATTTTTATAAACGCCGATACTTGTGTCGATACATAAATAGAATAAAAAAATATTAAGTAAATCAACTTAAGTTTTCAACAAATCTGTGACGAAGTGTGAGAATGTAAAGAAAGTAACGTTGCTTTAAGTTTTAAGCGACACTGTCAGAGTTTGTGCCGTTCTTCGTTAATACTGTGCCGTTTGCAGAGGGCTTGTCTGTCATGAGTTCTTCTTGCTCCGGAGCGCTCTCGGGGCCGTTGGTGTAGTTCCACGGCTGGATCTGCAAGAGAAGAAACAAAAACTGTACACGAGAACACCCGTCGACTGAATTAGAAACGATCCCGAGGCTGATATGTGTATAAATTAAATAATAATCCATTGAAAAACAGCAATGATAATTGCCTTGAAAAGTGTATACAAGGTGATTCAGTCATAATGTCATTAATTTTAACCACGTATTTGGAAGGCTTAATAAAGGCAGAAAATCGAAAAAAAGAATTGTTTACTCGAACTTTCGAAAATATAAACAGATGATATACATATTGAAATGTGTTTTTTAAAATTTTTCCACGACTGCTCAACAGAGGACAACCGCAGTTTTTCACTACTTCACTTTACCCAACTTGAATTGGATTTTTTTTAGGCAAATAGAAAATTTTATTAATAATTATGAACTATACTGGCGACACAAACGCACGATCTTGATCATCCTCTACCATGTGAAAATAATGACTGATGGATGAAGAGAGAGAAGTCGGGCCGTGTGCATCTGTTCCATATCGAAGGTGGGCTGGCCTGTATAGGATATAAAACGGGAATTTAAACTGCCAACTTTTTAGCTGTGTTTAAAACTGTGTGTGTTTAAAACAATACTAAATTATTGTTTGTTTCTGTTATTAATTACCGGTTCTGCAGTGCTTGTCATTGAGTAGACATTAAAGACAAGGTTATTGACCTAAATACGGTAGGTTAAGACTCGGATTGCCGGATTGTTGATCACTGAATAGGTATGTCTCGCATTGTTGTTTGTTAACAGTACGAGGGTTTTTTTTATTACTGTCTGTATTTAAATACAAAAAACCTTTCAGCCTCTTTTAACAATTTAGCCCAGTACCGGGTACTTACGTCTCCTGTGCCCCAAATCTGGTAAACGCTGTAGGTCGAAATGGCCACGAACCCCGTGACGTAGAACACCATCCTCCAGGAGGACATGAGGTGCTCCTTCTCGTCCAGCATGAGGAAGGCCGCCTGGGGGCTCAAGAAGCTCGCGCTCATGTGTATGGTTTGAGCAAATGCTAATACTGGTCCCGCAAAGTTCGGAGCTGGAAAAAAAATTGTCGGTATTCGTCGGTTTATTTTTCCAAGCACTCTCACTCACCTATATCCACCACATTAGCCATCGCACCCGCGTAGGACGCGGTGATCAAAGTCACGGCGAAAAACCAAACTACCAAGACGAGGTCAATGTCGCAACCGAGGTAACTAATGAGGAGGACTAGAATGCCGGGCACGACTTGGGCTGAAAAGTAAACGTTAAAAATATTTGCTCCGATCCAACATAATACAAGCATTTCAACAAGAAATCGTATTTGTTGTTAACTTACATAAGGCAGTCATAAATTTACGAACGTTGGTCAGGGACATGTAGTTTTTCGTCACCAGCTTGTCCGCAACGTAACAAAATAATACTGATGCGACGTAGCTACAGATAAATGGGGCGCCTGACAGCAAACCATTCTGAAAAAAAAAGTGAAATATTCAGGGCGTTCCGCATAAGAACCGATACAGAGCAGGTGATTTCTTATAAACACTATTAAAATTTTGTAATTAATGCATTTTTTCTTGAATAAAAGTGTTTTAACACATAAATTCTGCGGGGGATATTTTTGTTTTGTATAATTTTAGGGGTGACTCACCCTGAAAACCTTGTAGTGTTTCAATTTACATAAACTCATAGTCAAAGAAGACCAATAATAAACCTAAATCATGTACCAAATTTGGTTATTCCAAGTTAAAGTAATTGAGATATTAATTTTTTTCGAAATATTAGACCCCACTTTAAGGCCTGTAACTCCGCCTATGTGCGGCTTTGTATGTAGGTATGTTTAGTTAAATTGCAATATTTTGGGACCCCCTACAAGCACCTGCTCTGCGTCGGGTATTATACGGAACATTCTGTATAGGGTAATCCAATATCCGTGTACACGGAACTATCGCACAATAAAACGATTTAACAAAACTTACCGCAATCAAAAGTTACTTTGCTTGGCCACTAGGAGGCATTAAATTTGAAACAAAACCGAAAATTCCTACATTCGACAAAGGTTTTCATTTCAAGCATGTCTTTCAATAAAATAATAAAAACTGAAATAATTAAATTAGCAATTCGGCGGTTCATTGCTGTGCTTTATCAATCTATGAGCTTTAGAAAAAATTGTCTTCTTGATAAACTAATGGGAGTAGTTTATACAGGTTGATTCAGGTTTTAAGGCACAAGCTGAAATGGGTGATAGATCTTATCATTTTAAGCAAAAAAGTTTATATAAACATGAGTCCGATCTCGATCAGTAGCGGAGCTACAGGGGGTCAAAGTTTATTTATTTTTTTCTATTAATTAAAATTTAATTTAACCAACTTTAAAACCTTAAAACAACTTGATCCTCTACCTTCTGTATCGATCCCCGCTACTGATCCAAATTCGACTCATGTTTAAAAACATTGCAATTTTAGTACAATTTATTTCATTTTTAACGAATTTTGTCCAAGAATAAAATTTAAGCGAAACAGGCAAAATTAACATGTTTAGAAGGGATATGCTTATTTAGCAAAAAAACCCTTTAAATTGAACTAACCACCCAATTTGCTAACTGGAAGATGTCAGAGGCGTACTACGAAAAAGTTTGGGGGGGATAAAAAAGCCTCAACCCCCAAAAACGTATCACCCTATAGATTTTAAAAATCTTTAAAATGCTTGAAATGATGTCCTTATAGGAAGTATTAACCACACCAAATTTTAAATTGATATTTTGAAAAGTGAGCGAGATATTTTAATTAAATAAATAAATAAACTTTGACCCCCTGTAGCTCCGCTACTGATCGAGATCAGACTCATGTTTATATAAACTTTTTTGCTTAAAATGATAAGATCTATCACCCATTTCAGTTTGTGCCTTAAAACCTGAATCACCCTCTATATCTTATAACATCCCGTATACTACTTTTTTTTCTAGTAATTTGTTTATGTTTGCTACGGTTTTCACATAATTAATAATTTTTTTACTTGATTAATTACATAAGAACCGTTACAAATAAAAAAAGTTAAAAGAGGGAAAAAACTCAATCTATCTTTATAACAAAAAAATTATCGGAATAAGGTTGGTATCAAAAAAAAAAATACGAGCACTTTGCTTAGGAGTAATGTTCCTCACATTTCCGGAAACGCTATTACTTCGGTTTATACACCAAAAAGTAACATGTAGGTATCCTGTTATTTCATTCTTAATTTTGGGGAAAGATAGAGCATGCAAAAATAATAGAGGTTCTTCCTTTAACATTTTTCTGTGACACTATGGTTTCCCAAAAGTTTAAAAAAATATATTTTATTTTCTTTATTATTTATTAAACAAATATATATTTTTCCTTTAAACTTGGTATGCAGTAATCATTATAAAAGGTTTATATTTTGATTAGAATAACTTTTTTTAATTAAAACCAGTGACGTAGGTGTGGGTTTTGGTTCACTCTTCAACCCCCTAAACTTCTACGCCAATGGTGAAAAGTATTTTTTCAGTATAAATTTTAAAATTTTATTCTATTCAAGGTTCATCCTAATCTTGCACTCAATATCTATCATTCAGAATCAAAGTAAGTTCTACTATGTAATTTCTGGTTTAATCCTGACAATTATTAATTATTGTTTTGTTGTAAGACCGATTGTAGTTATTAAAACAACTTCTTATTATGTAGAAAGATATAATAATACTAACTTAAGAATTCTAATCTGTATTGTTACATAACATATTAAATGATGCAAGCATATATTTATACTTTTAGATGAGACGCTTTCCTGAAATGTTTTTATAATTGGTGATTACAATAAATGGCGTTGTATGTAACTGTAAATAAGACGTACAGTATGTTTAAATATTATATGCCTTTGAAACAAGAACATTGGCGAAAACACTTTTCTTAGTAGTATTCTTCCGTAAATTTTACTGCTTCCCATTATTTTAGTTTTTATTACACTGCTATATTTTTAATTAGTGATTATAATAAGTAACATTGCAGGAATGCAAAATGCAGTATGTTTAAATATTATACATATTTGCAGAACGCGGATGTAACATTTTACTTTTTGTAGTTCTTCTGTGAATTTCCAAACTTATCTGTTACTTTAATTTTTATTATTTTACTACTTATTACCAATTAGCAAATATTTCTACATTATTTTAAAATAAATATTTATCTTATCTATCTTATTTATCTTTTTTCACTTTTAATATCTATGTGTCTTCAATAAATTTAATATTTTACGAATAAAATCTCAGACAAAACTTTAAAGTAAAATAAATAAAAAAGTCACTTAACATTTCCAAAGCAAAGCAAAAAATGAAAAATCAAAAATATTTCAAATTGTCATACACACAGAAAGAAGAAAATTGTAACTGTAATCTTACACCAAATAAGATACAGAGTGTTCAATTTTAGCTTAAAAAAAATACCATTTTCATCAAAGTCACTGCCATAAATGACTGACCACTGACCTCTAGTATTGTAAAATTTCATTAAACTGATAGTAAATAAAATATTTCACTGAAATGTTTCAAATTTTGCGTAAAATTTTTGAAATGTATAAAATTTTCATAAATTACCGAAATTCATCAAAAAAATTCCAAAAATTCTTTATATATTTCTGAAAAAATCATCCAAAAATTCCTTAAATTTTCATAGTTCTGGAAAATTATGGATATTTTTCAATACATTTCCAAAAATTCCTTATAGCTGTTTTACACACAACAATTTATAGAACTGACAATTTATTCGTAAAGAAATTGCTCAATTTCCAATATTTACAACAATTTATTGGTCGATTCGAAGCCCCCTTTATATGCAACTAAATTGCACCTACCTTCTCAATACTGAAACCCAAAATACTCTTCATGTACGTGGGCCCCGGAATGATAAAAGTATAGTGGACCCAGATCCTACCAAACGTGGTGATCCCGATGGACCAGGCCGGCATGGAAGTCAAGATGGCCTTCCACGGCACCGCCTGTTTCCTGGTGTTAGCGTAGGTGTTGACCGTGTTCTCCTTGATGTACTGTTGCTCGCTCAGGCTTATCCTCGGGTGGGTTTCCGGACTATCGAAGGCGAGCAAGTACCATATCACGCACCAAAGGACACCGATTGAACCCGTTGTATAGAATACGGAACGCCAGCCCAGATGGGCGATTAGGAAACCACAGAGGGGGTAGGTTACCCCTATGCCAATACTGAAACCTTGAATATTATGCTGTTAAGAGATATTCTTCTTCTATGAAGAAGGTACAAATTTAGTTTACCTTGGAAACTCGACATGAACCGACTTCTTTCCGGGACTGGTATCCAATGCCCTACGAGGGCATACATAGCGGGCCATGTCAAACCCTAAAAATATTGAAGTTACTCCAAAATTTAAAAAAATATATATTAAAAAAAGGGGTTACTGTGTATGTGTTTCATGATATCAGCCACAATTGTCAAAATATTTGAGTTAGCTCCATGTCTTCTATAGTAATACTCTTTAACAACACATAAAATACAAGATGTCTCTTATATGACTGCCAAACTTCCTTGCTCGATGAACTAGAGATTTCAAATATAAATAAATGTTTCTTGCATACATAATAATAAGATTCTAAGCGTACAATATCATGGTTTTATTTCAAATTAAATCATTGTTACATTTGGGGTAACTCTGAGGCGTACAATATCGTGGTTTTATTTCAAATGAAATCATTGCTACATCTGGGGTACCTCAGGGTTCAGTTCTTGGCCCTCTATAGTTCAATATGTTCATTAATGATATCTGTGACAGTCTTCGAGCCAATGTTCTTTTATATGCGGATGATATCAAGCTGTATACATCTGTTTCATCTACAGGTAACTGTATTTTACTTCAAAACTGTAGTTAAAGAATGGTGCCTTTGAATATTTCTAAATGTTTCATTACGACTTCCACAAGGAAAATTAATTCTACATTGGTTCTGAGACTGTCGCTTGCTGCACTGAATTTAAAGATCTGGGAGTTACTTTTGACGTTAAATTAACCTTTGTCCTCATATTAATAATACTATATCTGAAATAGATCAATGATCAAGAACATTCATTTCTTTGATGCATCATCAGCAAATTTGGCATTAATACTTCAACTGACTTCAATAATATTTAAAAAAAAAATGTCTACAGGTTACTATCAAAACGCTACATCGTCAGCAGGAATGAAATTGGACCTTCAGATCATTACAACCTTTTGTGTTAATTTAGACCGACGAACAACCCCGCCTCCAGGTGATTGCAACGTTTTGTGTTAGTTTTAACCTAGAAACAACCTGACAGAAGTTTGGCAGTGGAATTTAGGGACACGCTGTATTAAATACATTCGACTTACTACATAAGCTTCGCTATAAAGAGATAATTCAAATCTTCTGCTTACCGAGGCGAATCCCTGGACGAACCTGAGGGCGATGACGATCCCGTAATGGGTCTCGCTGGCCCATGGAATGCACAAACTGCACAGGGCAGTCGCCAGTTGGGCGTAGCCGAAAACTCGCTTGGTGCCCAACTTTTGGGTGGCGAAACCACCCACCACCTGAGATACGATGTAGGCCCAATAGAATGACGCCAATATGTAGCTTTGTACTTTTCCAGACCACTCCAGTGTACCACCATAGTCCTAAAAGACAACATCAACTTGAAGGATATATTTATATATTGTATTTTGGTTCGTTCAGTCTTTCACCATTAAAAAAACAAGTGCTGCAATCATAAAGAGTTTATTGTAATTTTTTAATTCAGTTTGTAATTTACAAATTATCAAGCGGACTTTAGTACCAACCATAACAAATAATAAGTTATATGAAACGTGCAATAAATGCCAAATTAAAAAAAAAAAATGATCTAAAACTGTTTCTAAATATAAATAATATAATACCTCTTCTTTTTGTCACCGTTTCAGGGTATTTTATGGCATATGTTCAGAATTTATTTTCGTATTGCATTAACTCCCGAAGTTATCTACAGTTTTTTTTATAAATTACAAATCACTATAAACAATTGATTTAATTTTATCAATTCTATTTTCGTAAAGGTTTGCGGCATTTTTAGACATTATTACCAAACTTCAAACTTGATTACAATGTTATTTAAACATCTTCATTACCTACATGATTTCTAAAAAAGCATTTCTGTAGCCAGAAACTGGACCACCTACTTTTCTATGAAGGATTTTTGATTATTTAACTTTGCTTGTTTAAACTTTTTACACCTGCCAATGATTATGTAAATAAAAACATTGGTTTCCCCTAAAACCTGTAACAATATAAGCGATATTGATAAATCAAATTGGCATCTTGGAAATCGTAAAATATACAGGGTGGCTCAAATAAGAAAAAAAGTAGCGCCTTTTGATAGCCATTAAGACAAACAAAACAGATCTATGATATGTGCTACTATTGGGAAAAACAAAATATTCAGAAATTGCTATCTAGTCATGATTTCTCTACAGACAGAGCTAAAATTTGGTACAGAGGGATAAGAGAGGGATATTCGTCGAAAAAAATTTTCTACGGCCACCAGTTTCGGTTATGCAATTGTTTTTTTCTTATATATAAAATTACCAACACGTCAATATCTAACACTACTATTTTATTTGAAGAATAACCCATACGATACAATAATTTAAATAAAAATTTAGTTGTTCTTGACGGAAAAAACATTCAACAAAACATTTTAACAGATTCGACATTTTTTATGACATTGATTTTATTATTGGAAGCGATATTTCTCGGAAGTATTTAAATATTTTAATGGTAGAAGAATTATCTTCCATTAAATTATAAGTATTAGAAATGGTTTTTGCAAAGGTGTTCCAATATTGCCAATGCCAATGGCGAACCATGCAAAACGGACCATCCCGTATATTTAGTTCTGGAAAGTACAGAGAACATAAAACAATAAACATCTAGATATTACCACCTACGTGTGAATGTTAATAATTTTTTTGGAGCTTATATTAACATCTTTATCTGCCACACCACAACATCCGCATGCACTATGTTTTGTTATTATTGTACATTATTCGCGGTCTCTAATATTATGATTGAAAAATATTAAAACAAAATCAGTCACTATTAATAACAATAAGCTCATAAGTCATCAGTTAATATTGTTCAGGAATAAATTAATAGAAAATATTTATTTATCATATAGTTCCTAGTTACACATTAATGCAGAAATTCTACGTCCTTTTTCTCGAAAACAGAATATTTTATTAAAAAAAATACCAATTATGTTCAAAACTGATAGCTCTATACTAACAGTTACTTCAAATCGCGAAACTAATTAATGTGCAAAAGTTATCAAGAGATAACTTTCATTATGAACTGGCCAAGGCTATCCCTGATATTACATCACAATATGTGTCACATGATTTTAACGACCTTGAAGTAATGTACACTCTTAGCAGAATGCCCTATATGTGTTCATGGGCACTTATACAGAATAAGTCTGTCTGTTGAAAAAATGTAATAAATGTTTAACAGAAAACGAGAAAAAACATCGTATACCTCCTGAAGTTATTGATAATATCAAAAAAAAAAAAAAATATTAATCGTCTTGGCTACTGTCAGGCAGTCAACGGTGCACAATTTGAACATTTAATTTAGTCGATTTTTTACATAACCATTATCATTTTTAGTATTGTGAAAATTACATTTTAAAATCTTCAAACATTATTTTCTTGAAATTTTTGTTATGTAAAACCATAATTTTTCATGATGTAGGTATGTAGAATGACACGCTCTTTCAAATGGCATGGTCAAAATTAGGGGTTGTTATTTAAAAAAATTGTCGATGACGTCATATCTCGAACAACGATGACGTCACAAATGTGGGTCGTATGTCAAAAAGTGTCTTTTTTTAAAAGCAAAACCGGCGTGCCAGTAGATTTTTTCGAAAACTTCTCAATTCCAAAAATAATTAATTTATTCGTTACTTTTCGAAAGCACTGTATTTTTAAATTTAACATGCTGTATCTCAGCTTTATAAGGCTTATAAAAATCATTAATTTTAGTATACCACTCTGCCAAATCTATCGCCTGATAAATTTTTGTACATCCTCAGCACAATGCCCTATATGAATTTTTAATCATGGGTACTTTTACAGAACAAGTCTGTCTGTTGAAAAAAAATTAATAAATGTTTAACAGAAAACGAGAAAAAATTGTTAAAGCTTATAGCCATTAGTATTTATTTCTGCAAAAGCTATTCAAAATTGTCTCCGTTCACTTCCAAGCAAGCTAACAGCCGTATGATCTACTTCGGTAGTATATCTCGCGTTTAAATACCTACCACACATAAAAAAGCGATAGAATTTAAATCTGGAGATCGCGGAGGCCATCCCTTGAGATCCAACGTATCCCGTGTACTGAAATTAAAATCTTTCAGACTGTTGAAGAAATTTTAAATATTTATTTAATTATTTACTTATTTAGGATTACAATATCGAGACACAAAAATTAAAGAAGAAACTACTTTAAAGGGATTCTTTGGATCTCGGAGAATAGCTGAGTTATCGGAATGGTGACAATTGCTTCTGAATGAGTTTTTTAAGTAGAGTTCAGTAGCGTTCTTGTGAATGCTCTACAGGGTGTCTCTTTCAAAATATGACACAAACATATATTTATTTATTTAATTAATTAAAATATCCAACGGGCCCAAGACCCAGTAAGAGGATAAGTTTTACAATTAATAGTATAGTAAACAATACAAAAATTATACATTGAAACATAAGAGCCAATAAACTAACAAAGACATATATATTTTTTAAAGAAACATCCTGTATATTTTCAAGCCATTCAATTGTATTATTTTTCTCATTCGTAATGATATATAATAGTTCATACTTTATATTTTGAAAATGGTCAAAAAACGTTAAATTGATAATTGATTGTATAATTATACAAAATTGGTTCATGAACTTTACCTTACTGACTTGAAGCAAGTTAAAAACAATTAAGTTATATAATAAATAATATTTTATCTTATATCTAGCGGATCTTTAACATCACAATTAATAGTATTATACAATGTGTGCACAATATTCATTAATGTTGAAAACAATGGAACTACAAAATATATACTTCTGTTTATTCCTATTTTATAATTTGCTGCATGATTATATCATTTTCAACAGTTTTTTCAATGATATTGACTGTAAATTTTCTTCTTATTCATTATATTTTTGTTTGTTTTTATTTATTTTCAAATGTCATTCAATTCAAGATATTTATAAATTTCTTAAATATACATCGTTAATGGCGATATTTCATGCAACTGGCACACATATGAATTGGTGAATTTCTGAGAACGTATGTTATAAAGCAGACAAATAAAACAATGAATAAGTGGAAGTCTGAACATGAGGAATGTTAAAGTAAATATTACTCAAAATGTTCGGATAATTCACAAAAGACACACGACGAGAGACTATGTCAATGAGGTTAAATCTTTCTAATAGATCAGACCTCGAGGTCTAAATATTAAATATTTAACAAATTTCCTCTGAACATTTTCTAAGTTAGTAGTAAAGATTCCATATTGAAGATCCCAGGCAACAGTGGCACATTCTAATTTCTAGTCTAACATATTGATAACCATCCATCCAATTTGGGAATATAAACAAATAAATAGTCCAATTGAACGTTCATCATCTATCCTGGCGACACGATGTTGAAAATAATTCTTAACTATTGCATGAGGATTCTCAAAAGCAAAACATGCGTATTATAAATATGAAGACTGGCTATACCATTAGACGTCAAAATAGCTTCATCTGTAGCCAAGATGTAGGCTGTAAAACGGACGTTTTGAGCATTTTCTTGTAACAACCAATCACAAAACCTACCCTTATGGGATAGTAAAATTGTTCGTTTAAAAGCCTTTGTTTTGGACGCGTCATAGGCATAAATCTCTATTACCTCGTCCATGTAGAACAACTGCAGTAGAATTTCCTATTAGGAAATTGGTAGGCATACAAACAAAAAGCCGCTGGTGAGTTTTGTCTTGCTTCTTCGTTCGCTAAAACAATATCCATTAACTTCTCGTTACTGTACAGATGTACCATTTATATTGGAAAATAATTAGTGCAATAACATTTTCAGAATACTGTAACCTCAATGTTGGGTTAGCGTGGAAACACGTCACGTAGACAAACAAACTTTATTCCCACTCTTAATTATACAAGAAATATCCTTCAAACAAATTTCACAACTGTCAACGCTTTACTTTGACGTTTGTCACTGACGTATGACTCACATTCGGTTGCTCAATATAAACTGACTCCAGCGGCGAAAATGATCCGCTTATATAGGTTTTTAGAGTTCTGGAAGTTTCTGCGATCTCGAGAACGTGTCGAGAAATAAATAGAATATAACCTGGAATATTCCGGAAAACGTAAAAATAAAGGTATTACAAAAATTATAATCTAATGGAAACAGGAACATAATTAACAAACTAAAAGGTAGGTGAGCTTCCGTAACAATACTTTATTCCCACAAATTAACCTTTAGCAACTGGGATCGCCAAATATAAAGACGAAAATTGCACTGGCTCTCTTACAACAGTATTGACATTTCGGAGGGTATTAAAAAAATTTGAGCTATCTTTTGAAACATTAACAATTTTTGTCTTGTTTTCTGTTGATCTATTACATGTTTTTAACAAATTTACTGATATTTAAAAGTGCATAAATGATTAAACATTGCTGGACAACACTATACAGCATGATTCACAACTTATCTAAAAAAATTGGGAATAGATGCGTCATGAAAAATTGAGTCAATATCGGAAAAATATTATTTGTAAAATCCTTAGTTTCCGAATAAAAAATTATTAATATTGTAGAATTTTCAACCTTTACATCGCTGGGCTACTGTACTCTATGGTAAAGTGGAAATGCTTTAGCAGAACGATTTCCCAGTAAACATGTGCCAAATGCAGCTTTTACCGCGGTGTGCAGTGAGTGCAGTGCAACGTGGGCGTGACATGAGAATTTTGAAACCGAATCGTGCAAACGATGAAGGTGCAGGACATCCACGGCGTATTGCAGCAGTGTGGCGTATCATACCCGAGGCTCAATTATATCCGTACCATGTACATAATGTCCAAGCATTAATATCAAGGGATTGGACGTGGAGGACCGGTCGCCACGATCTCCTGACTTTAAATCATTTGGACCTATTTTTGTGGGGATATTTAAAAAATGAAGTATATCGCAGCGAAGTGCTGCTGCTACTAATAACTTCAAAACGGACAAGAAGCAGAAAATTTTGTTCTTGTTCTTCTTTAGGTATGTCCAATTTTTAACAGTTATTTCTTGTTACTTTTGTTTGTTTCTATGTTTTTTAGAGGTGCAGGTGTTTTATTTTATTTAGGAGTGTAAGCCATCTGCTATAGCACCAAAGCTTTTACCCAAGTTATTTTTCATTAAAATTTATAAAAAAATACCTACGTGTTATTTTTGTTGCCCCCCCCCCCTGATTTTTTTCTGCCGGCGCCCATGGGTATGCCTAATTATTTTATTAACTAAAACCACAATTCTATTAATAATTAATAATAATAGCGATAAAAGCAGTTGAATTTGCTGCTTTAATAATTAAAACCACAAATGAATTATATTAATAACAATAACAGCAAAAGCAGTTGGATTTGCTGTATAAAATAAGTGTTATAAAATGTTGTTTATTTCTTTCCTTGGGAATTTCTTTAAATTTTTTGCCCGGTCGCCGATTGTATGCTTTACCTTGCCCGATACAGTGGACCAGTTTCCAGTGCCGTGCAAAGTATATTTTTCAATAATTTTTTAAATATCCTTTTTAATTTTTTTTACAATATTGTATTTGTAAGAGTCCCCTCTCCATTAAATTTTTATTTAGATATGTCTGAAATCTGAATCACCCTGTATACGTTGTGATCACGGCAAAGAAGGAACAGATCCCGGATTCAGCAGACATCCGCTATTTAGGATAAAACTATAAAATGTTCTTGCTATAATATAAACAACGCCGATGTTTAGGTAAGAGCAGGTTCAGCAAAGCTGTTAATTCAATTCCAAGCTAAATGCCAATTTATATGGTGCTAACAGGAATTTATTGAAATCGTTTAGAATGTGAGGTGTTAATTAATGTTTACTTCCTCACTTCTACAAGTTTTTTTTTTCTAATGAACAAAACGCACAACAGATCGTTAATTCAGCGATGAATAAATAATCAGTTTGCCAGCTTTATCCAGTTTTATTTCCATTTCAACGTGGAATGTATAAATTATAATATAATGAGTACCTGTGGCACCATAGCGAATTTACATTCTTGGCAAGCCCAGCAGGGCCGTATTGAGAATTTTAGAGTCCACAAAACGTGGACCACTACAAGCTGATCTACAATCTGCAGCAACATCGATAATCTACGATTTGTATGGTTAATGAATATTTAGTGGACAGAAATCATAAGCAGAATTTGACTCAACTCAAATCAATATCTAATAACACGTGCCTGTTTAGAATGACCTTGTACAACATACAATATAATAAAATACTTATACTGTTATCTACAGCCTCTGACTTCCTACCCTTCAATGCTAATTAATTATTTATATATTCGACAACACACGCAACAAAAAAATATTTGTGTCACACTGTCTATACCTACACGATATATTATTTTTAATTATATTCTTTAATAATAAACAAATTAGCTATTTTTGTATTTAGAAATGGTACTTTTGCCTTCGAGTTACAATATTTTTTCGGAAACTGCAATAAAATAAGACAGTTGTGTTATGTACAACAATTTGATTTATATTTGAAATCGTTTGAACTGCGCTTGAATCAAAACGGTTTAAGCGTGGTGACTATCATAACAATAGCAACCTATAAACAATAAAATTAGTTGTTGACAAAACAGTCTCAGAATTATATATTATAATTCATATTCTAAAAGCGTTTAATTCAAAATGAGCTCAAAAAGTGAAGACAAAATAAAATTTCAAACGCAAATAAATTGTTACCATCTTCAGCAGAGCCTATGGAACTTGCCAAATAACACAACGTGCGCAGCAAACTTAAACAATTACAGTAGCAGCCTCATTGAGCACCCATAACTAAAAGCACTGGATCGGGCATAAATTTAACTAACTACAATATCGGCACTTTTAATTTACATGTAGTGCAAAATAAATTGTAATCGTCCTGGTACTTAAAATGTACATTCGATTCGATTAAACCTGGCGTTTTTTCTTAATGCGGTAAAAAAGTACATGTACTCAGGAAACAAAATAGACAATAAAAAATTGCAGATCATGAACCTTTACTTTATTATCAATGTTTTTACAAATCTGGTCAGTTTGGCAGTGATTCCGCCAAGTGTTCCTTTGAATTTTTGTACATTATAATGCCAGGACGTGAAAATTCTGCGTTTACCCGACATTCTAATCATCAGATATCGAACATGTTGGGTATTCCTAGATCATCTGTTGTACGAATAGTATAGAGATATATGAAAAATTTGATACAGTGGAAAACAGACCACGTAGTAGACGTCCTCGAGTATCTACTGAAAGGGAGGATCGGTATTTGGTGCAATATGCCTGTAGACACCGCACATCTCCAGCTCCAGCTCTCAGAGTCCACTTTCAAGGTAAGTTTCGCCGTGTTATATCGACACCTACTATTCGAAGACGAAAATTTACGTGCTAGAAGACCATTACGGATCCCCACACTACTTCCAAGGCATCGTGCTGCCCGTCTCCAGTAGGCGCGAGAGCATAGGGCTTGGCTTTTACGCCAGTGGCGTGGGTCTTATTTACAGACTAAACCAGAATTGCGCTGGTTACTGATGACAATCGACAAAGAGTCTGGAGAGAACCAGGTCGTCAACAGCGACTTCATTTTCCCCGTGAAATTGCTCCGTATGAATTCACATACCACAGAATACGACCAGTCAAATTTACATCGAACAAGTTATTACGCCCATTATCTACCCCCTACTTAATAAATTAGGTGAAAATTTTGTGTTTATGGATGGCAACACTCGACCACATCGCGGAAGAAGGGTTCAAGAGACACTCTAAGCAGGACATATTAATAGATTAGATTGGCCAACCAACTATCCTGACATGAATCCTATTGAAAAACATGTGGGATTTCGTTGCTAGAGCCATCCATAATCATATTCGTCCACCTCAGACTGCAGATGAGATAGTCGTGGCGACAGAAGAGGAATGGACAGACGTGTCAATATGCTATTGGAACGTGGTGGAGGTCATACCGGCTATTAGTCAAGTAGAGAACTTGCTTTGTTACTTCTTTTTGATTTAATAAATTTTGTCAAAAATATCACACATTTGCTGGTTTATAATTTTCTAATGACTCAATTTATCAAACATATTGTGTGTACATATTTCAGCAACAAAGTTATCAACCTCAGCAATTGAGGACTGATTATTACTTTGTATTTCAATTGATTATGTCCTCACCTCATACACACTTTTATTTACAATCAATCAAACATTTCGAAATGACATGAACTCATATAATGTAGCCCAATCACAGTGCGGAATGAATAGCTAGACGGACAAACATTAAATATTCAATAGATATCTAATCCCCATACTATCTAATCATGACGTTATAACATAAGTTTTATAGTCATACCCGCATTGATTATAAGAAAACTCGCACTTTTATTTGTTTATTTAGTGACTGTACTTTTATCGCGGCAAATATCGTGACAAACATTAAATGGCAGGAAGAAATATTACTCACTAAAATCATTTCAGTGAACTATAAAAATAAAATGGTTGCTGTTTTGCGAATGTAAACGAATTAGCGAATTTCTCGTCTGTATCTAATTAAAACGTTTGGTCAAATGTTTATGGTATTATCTTTGTAAAAAAGATAGCATCTTCTATCTATAGAATCCTTCCTTCTTCTATAAAAGAGAGATAGCAGAAAAGAAGCAATTTTCCATTTATTGCGAACGAAATCCATGAATTTTGAATTATTTTAGGTTACACTAATAATGGGAGCCTCTGGTGTATGTCGATGCTGCGAATTGACAAATTTGAAAATTGCTGACGTACAGGACGTTGAAATGTACCTACTTGTTTCAATACCTGACACCAAGACGGGCATTTCAAGAAAATTTACAATTATAGAAGAAGGAGTTTGCATGAATGCTGTTGAAATATGTAGAAAATATATTTCTCTGGACCCAACTCACTTAACACAAGACATATTCTTTTTGAAATACGTCAATCAAAAATGTACCTCTAATCCTGTCAGAAGCATACACTGGCCATTGTATGAATAACTTTATTGGCCAATAAAGGTGCTGATCTTACAACCATCAAACGGCATAGTGGATGGAAGAGCTCTTCTGTAGCAGAACGTAATTTTGAGAAGTCCATATCTAACAAACTTGATATTGCAAGGAAAACTCAAGGAAAATATGGCTGTTCCTTACAAGAAGAGACATTCGCACACTTCGGCAGATGTTATGCGTTCCGAAAATGATGGCAACAATGCTACAAGGGTTGTTATTGACGGAAAAAAAGTTAAATTTGATTAAACAACAAAAACGAAATGTCTATTACTATAAATGTAAATATTAATGTTAATAAGCAAATAAATTAAATTTGATTGGTTATAGGTTTATAACTTATTTTTTCTACAAAACTGTTAAAAGTGGGCTTTTTAATTCTCATTTTTGATATTAAAAATGTAATTTTTTGACACGCGTGTTAAAAGTAAGTTACTTTTAACACTAGTGTTAAAAGTTTATTTAAATTTTGTTTTGAAAATTAATAAAACGTTTTAACAAACACATGAACAACTTTTTATTTTAAATAAGTACAAACCAACATTTTAACTAGTTATTACTATTAACATTTATAGCAAAATTAGAACAATTTGAAATTGTAATTCCCTGCGGAGTCATACTCAAGTTGGTTTTACTGTCAACATGTGTGACACATCTATTTTCTGTAGAAATACTACTGGTAGTACTGGTGGTCTTGCTAGTAGTTGCAGCAGTAGGAAGTATTTGGCACGCAATTTCCTTCTGTTCCAGTGAATTTTCAATGTAGCCTTCAGCTACCGTCGAAGATTTCCATCCTCCATGTCTCTTGATGGTAGTAAGATTTGCACCAGAAACTGCTAACAATATCGCCGATGAACGACGAAAACAGTGTCGGGTGTAGAGTTGAGGATTTGGTAGATTCAAGAATTCTGCAATGTCGGCAGGCATTTTACGAAACATGTTAATTCCGACTGGATTCTTCACTCATTTATTCTTCATATATTTAAGAAAAAGTCGTCTATGGTCAGCGTTGGGTGGCCGGAGTGCCATATACTTTCTAAAAAAGTTTAAATAGAATTCACCAACACTGAAAGTCCGAGGCACTTTCGTTTTAGTATCTCGTATGGTCACAACAACCGAAGTGCCCAAATATTCGATATTGTCGATGGTCATCTGACACAATTCCTCCCGGCGACACGCCCCGAAGACACCCACTATTGCTGCGACTTTCATCATCAGATACTTTTCGTCTTCTGCTTCTGTGAGAAATTTGTCGATATGCGTCTTCGTCAAAACTTTTGACTTTTTTGCTTGATACCCTTCACCCTTCCGTTTTAAAAAAGCAATAAGTTTATAATGTTTGCTTATATCTTGATCTTACTTTATTTTTAACATAGTTTTGATCATGGAATAATTTGACCACAGCGTTGACGATTTCCATATCTTGGCTTTTTCCTCAAAATATGCCAGTAAAACACTTTCGTTACATTTCCCAGGGATCTTTTTAATGTTGCACCATTCCGAAAAGCGTCTATAAGCGATTTCGTACTGTTCCTTTGATTTCGCCGGCAATAATTCCAATGTTGCTCGACTGGCGGCTTTTTCGATTTCAGCAGGGATGGATTCGTTACGCTCATTATTGAAATTATTCATTATACTTATAATATTACTAGAAAATGCTGTCAATATTTTTGCTTTTTTTTCCGTAACTAACAACAGCACTGGTTGCTACGAAAATTTTGGTTCATAAACATGGCGATCTGTGTGGTATTTTCTGATTTCTTATTTTTATTGAGTTTAAAGTTCTTCCGATTGTTTTGTAGAAAAAATAGTGTATGATATACGTGTTAAAAGTGATTCTATTTTGCTCGTGAAGTTAAAAAACTCGCTACGCTCGTTTTTTAATCATCTTCACTCACAAAATAAAATCTTACTTTTAACACGTATATCATAAATACCTATTATTATTAACTAATGAAATAAAGTTACTTTATTCTACTAGTTGATAAAGTACCTATCATTTTAGACGGTTGATATGTGTGGATAAAAGTTAGATTATTAGGTGATTGTGGATAAAAAAATGAAAATGCTCACAGAAAACAATTTATTCGAAATGGCATTTCCTATTTTCTAATTCATTTTGGAACCAAATGTTAGAAAGTACTTGCAACATAGATGATGTTAAAATGAAATATAATAGTGCCATTTCAGTATTACGCACAAACTTATTGAATTTGTTAGCACTATTCAATTCCAATTGGCTTCTAAAGAAGAGCCCCATGCAGAATTTCCGGTTTCCGATCTAATACAATGTGGGTTTTCAATTCAAACAGTTGGTCATATGTGTACGTATTTGTGGAAGACAATATTGCTATTCTATTTTAGGTCTCATTCAATAACGTGACAAACACAAACCCTTTCAAGCAAACAGATCAATAATGGGGAAGTTTTATGAATTTTCAGCTTTGCAGGTTTTGCTACTTACGCTAAAAAATTATTTTATTAGTTTCATATATTCTGCAAAGAAGAAGTTATTTCTTATTTAAAAGAGATCAATATTTTTGAAAACTAATTAGATATTCCATTTGATTTGATAGCATTTATTCAATAAGATATTGGACAAACTTGCATTAAATCTGGTAAATCCAATAAATCGGTCAAACAACTGGAAAAAAACAGAGCTGGTTCTTATTTCATTCGACACTTTTGGAGATTTTTTGCAATTATTAATATTTATCGGATAGTAACAATTGTAGTTACTGGAATGTTGATACTCGTTCATATTTTACATGTTAAAAAACAGAGTGTTCAGAATAAGATCATATATTTTTTTCTTCGCGTCGTATAACTTCAACATTGGAAGAAGATAACAACTGCTCCAGAGTTTTTGAAATGAAAGTGGTATTTTCTTTCCCCCCGAGAATTTTCGCTGCTGTCGTCTGCTTATTTGTCAATGGTCGCTCAACCTTAACCAACTTACTGCATTGTACCAACGCCTGGACTAAAGCTCTTGACGAGAAAGATCCAATGGACATAATATATCTTGACTTCTCTAGGGCTTTCGACAGAGTCCCCCGCCGCAGACTTTTGCACAAATTGGATCACTTTGGTTTTCGGGGCAAACTCTGTTCATGGATAGCTGATTTTTTGGACAATAGACATTTCAAAGTTAGAGTCGGCCAAGCCTTTTCCGATATTTGGCCAGTGACCAGTGGAGTTCCTCAGGGCTCGGTTCTTGGTCCCCTGTTATTTGTTATATATGTAAGCGATATACCATATCATCTGTCGAGCTCTTTGTCATTCTACGCTGACGATACGAAATTATATGCTAATCCATCTAGCAATTATTTAAGTCTTCAAAAAGATCTGGACTCCCTGACGGTGTGGTGCAACGATTGGCTGCTTCCGTTGAATACTGATAAGTGTGTTGTTCTCCACCTGGGCAAAAACAATCCTAACCTTCCGTACTCCATTAACGGTCAGTCGCTCAGGAGCGTATTATCACATAACGATCTCGGACTCACAGTGAACATTAATCTAACGTGGAGTGATCATATCGCCGCAGTGTGCAAACGTGCCAACGCTAGACTGTTTTTGTTACAAAAATCGTTCTCCAAATTGTCGTTTGATACGTGTTGCCGACTGTATAAATCGTATGTTCGTCCGATTCTCGAATACGCCGGTCCAGTATGGTACCCTGAACTTGTTCGCGACCGAGAAATGTTGGAGAAAGTTCAACGCCGTGCCACCAGACTTTGTTTTGGCCCTGTTAGGCCGTCATATGAAGAGAGATTGGACTTAGCCAATCTTACAACGTTTCAGCAACGACGTCTCAGAGGCGACCTGATTCTAACGTTCCGCATTTTGAAGTACAACTTTGGCGGCCTAGCTTCAATTTTTCCACTCAACACAGATGCTCGCCTGCGTGGACACCAATATAAATTAAAAAAGGAATCATTCAAGACACGGGCTAGACAGTATTTTCTTAGTAACAGGAACTTTGACTTTTGGAATAATCTGCCCCTTGATGTATTAGATGCTCAATCAATTAATTCTTTTAAAAATAAGATTGACAATTATATGATCGCTTTTGGCTAGATTGGTTTCTCAATTAAATTTGTGCATTTGTCTACTATTTGTAAGTTTAAGTGTTTATTGGTCATTTTGTTACTGTTTGTCAGTTCTCACACCGATTAATTGTAAATGTAAATTAATTGTATGTACTTACTTGTCACAGGCATATTATTTGTTGTTTTTTTTTTTTTTTCTTGTAATGGGCATAATAGGACTTTGTCCTCTGCCCTTATTGAATTTTTAATAATAATAATATTTTGTATGGAATTTTCTATGTACCCCTCTGCCACAGAAATCAAACGTCAACCTCCGTGTCCTTTGAGCATCGATATGTTGGCTCCTGCATCTGCAAGGAAGGCTGCAGAACATCGTCTAAAGCAGTGCCCAGCATACTCCACACTTCCTGTGGATGGACGTAGATTTCCATATTTGCAGAAAATTTCCAAAAAACTGACTCCTTCTATATCTCCCTCTGGTATTGTAAATAATATAGGAACATTAGTTTTGGTATTGGGTTACATTTGGGTTAGTATATTCATTCTTGTCTTCTACAGGTTCCAAATATACCAACAATCAAGACAACTTTTTGGAATAAGTATTTTTCATCATCTGCCTGTTTAATAAACCTTTGAACCTGATCCTTGGAAAATATTCTGGATTTTCTGGGTCTATAACCACTTGATTTCCTTCGAGGAGAGCAATAATATGGTATATTTAATATCCAAATAATTTTAAAACCATGACCAGCGCCCAATTTAAGACATCTGTAAGGAAGATGTTGCTGACTAAATGCTATTATAGCATTTACGATTTTAAGAGTGATATTTTATAATCATATGTTATATTTTCTTGTTATATTTATTTGTTTTTATTTTCCGTATTGATTGTGTGACCTGTCCTATACATGCATATGTCTAAACGAAAATAGGTATTTTGGATCAGTATTAATGCAGTCTTCTTCCTGTAGATACTGTCCCAAGAGGAAAGCGGTCTTCCATTTGACCAGACTGTCTAGAAACGGTAAGGCTTTGGTCCACCTCAACGGTAAAATTGATATTGTTGAGTTACCTGTTAATATGATCTAAAAATTCTTTCTATTCCATGCTGCCAAACGATGAAAGTGTCGTCCAGGTATCTGAGCCAACACTTAGGTTTTCTAGGAATCAATAAAAGCGCTTCTTTTTCAAAGGTCTGAGCATAATTCTCTAAAACTAATGCAACCTGTTCAACTATTATGTAGAATATGTTTCCGAAAACGGTAAAGAGATAGAGAGATGCGGTTTTCATCATTGATATATTGTCGAAAAAAGTCCAGAACTCGTCCATTAGATTTGAATGAAAGACAAGATTTTTAGATTCTGAAATGAAAATTGTATAAAGAACAAAAAATCCAACTACCTACCACAAAAAATTATGAAAGGCTATTTTTGTACTATACCAATTTTTTAGGAAAGAGGTCATCGCAATCAAATGAAGTGATTTCGGTTAATGATAAAGTAGCCTCAATTTAATTACTTACTTTAAGTCTAGGAATCTGCGGTGCTGCCTTGTACACGTACTTGTACAAAAATGCCGTGTACATTTTAATTGCGTAATATTTACATTCGAAAAAGTAATGCAACAAAACTAAATGGAAGCACTGAACTGTCATACATATCTATGGTATCTTTTATTTATATTTTGAAATAAAATACTGCAGCAAAATGTTAACATACAAGGTCAAAAGAGCAGCGACATATTCAAATTTGGTCACCACCACTATTATTCGATCGCTAATCTTTCTGGGTCGAGTGAATTATTTAAGAAAAAATCAATACGCCAATAGCGTTTCTCTACTCAATATTCCAATATAATGTACTCAGTTTTCGCTACGTGGATTTAAAAATAAAATACGATGGCATTAAAGCAGTGACGTTGTTAAGTAATTCTTTTGCAAAGCATTCATTGGTATGCCTCCGTATGTTAATTTCTCCACCTGTGGCAGGAGCACCGGCCTTCAACTTTAACGTAATTTGCATAAAAATCGTTGTAAATTCTGACTCGATTACGATCTAGTTCTACAAAACTAGTTCCCATTCAATTCTGGAAGCCTTCGAACGAAAGTAAATTTGAAATATTTGGCCTTCGATATGACCACAACTAAAACAATTGGGGTCAAATCAGGCCACCTGAGAGGCTCCAAAAGGGTTAATTGGAGGAAAACGTTGCTGTTTCGATTCGTTTCATTCGATAATCTTAACACAAGACAATGCAATAATGACATTCCGATGTTAGTGAAAACAGATGGGGGCATTTGGATATACAGGGTGTCCGAAATATAAGCGTCATTGTTCTGCTGTATGATAAATTGTACCAAACACACAAATGTTTCATTTTTGTTTATGTACACTCACAAACATTAGGTACAGACAAACGAAACGCACTAATCACAATACCAAGTACATGTACGAAGCATAACCATTTTGATCTAGGTTTAAAGGTTAACAATATCAGGTAAAATGCACTGCAATGTTGTTGCAGTTTGGAAGATTTTAGGATTCCTTCTATTCTTCATTTCATTAATACTGATACAACAAACAAATTACAAATAAATTAAGTTAATGATGCTTTTTGCTTAACCTGATTTGTACTATTTGTAGTTTCGCGTTCTTTGCAAAAAGTATTGGTCTTCGATATTTTTCTCATAAGAACTTTTTGTTGTTTTTAATTAGATATACAGTATCGGCACTTAGATTCCCGACACCTTTTATTTAAACAAAAAAGATCAATAACAACTAAGGCATATTAGAAACATAGTATTACGCACAGCATAGTGGAATAATAAATCAACTTTGTATATAGACGTCGTAGTGTGATAAACATGCAACCAATAAAGTTACTTCATTTTTGACAGATTTTGAACTGCGCGTAGTCACTAAATCATATGTCACATATACTACCTCATCGATATAACGGTATATAAAAAAATCAAAAGTCGTGGGACAGGGTGGTACAATATAATTTCAAGCAAGTGACAAAAAAAATCATTAAAATACGTAGATGTATGAATAGTATATTATCATAATTCTATAAAATGATGTCATCTAACGCGATATTATTCAAATCAGGGTGGTTATTAAGGGAATCTTTTGTGTCTCGTCTTCAATCATTATTATTTTACCCCAATCGAACCCACTGCTCGAATATAATAACTTATATCGGCATGGCGACTACACGCCGCTATTTGAATGCAATGTTGCAACAAGGTAACCGCTTTCTGTATGTCACGGAAATGAGTCCTTGTATTTATAAAATTTAGTCAGAACCTCAACCTGGACGAATAGAGATCAAACGAATTAGGACGGACGATATAGAAAATATAAATCCTCGATATCTTGGTGGACAAGCTCAGTTAATTACAGATTAATGTATATAAAATACAGTGAGGGAGAATAGAGGGCATTAAAAACGGGTTATTTAATAATAGAGCCAATGTATTAGACAACGCTCCATACCATTCAAGACTTTCGGAAAGGATTCTAGATACTGACATAAAAAAAAGACAACAAAGAATTTCTTAAAATTCAAGATCAATAATTTTGCAAAGAAATATGTTATTGATGAGACGACTGCGGCTCGGTGACATTATCTTTCTACAATTGCCTCTATACTACTGTGCTTTTAATCCTATTGAATTAATAAGGAGCCAACTAAAAAGAAATAATACCTTCCCAAAATTGGGACAAATATGAAGTCCGTCGATGAAGAATCGGGTAAAAGTGATGTTAATAGTTACTCTGATGAGTGCTAGTGCTAGTGTTTTTCTTATTATAACGTAGCGGGATGTTATTTTCGTTTTAAAAAAATATATTTAAACATTTTCTTTGTTGTTTTTTTTTTCGTTCCCCTTATGTATCTGGCTGGACATAATATATTAAAATAACATAACATTGAACGTTTAATCATGCAATGTGTGAGCACAGCTTTAGATCACTTACCACTGGTGCGGTGTTGTTGCTATATTCTTCTATAACGTAACAATACTCGTTCGATGCGTTCGTGTACTTGCGATCTGGCTGTTCGACCATGGCGACGATGGTCAAGTTGATGTCGTTCCTCATCATGAAAGAAACCAAGAACCCCGACCATGATAGAAGGTAGAGGACGAGACGGGCTGGGACCTGACCTGTAAGAAAAAGATGAGATGTAAATAAGTAATGAATAGCGTGTCGCTTTTGTACTGTGATGCGAAGGTTGTTTTCTATTTTAAATATTATAGGCTCTATAGACATAAAATTATGCCTCAAAAAGTATTATTATTCATCTTGCCACGTAATATATACATACAATAGTCGGTCAGTGGTCGCGCGGTTTAAGGCGTCAGTACTTGAATCGAGGTGACTAGATCGGTGTTGGTTCGAGCCCAGTTGCCGGTAGACCGTATATAAGCTATATTCGTGGAGAGGTTTGGCGCCCTCTCTGCGGGTATGGTAGGGTGGAAGAATGTTTGCTTGGGTCAATGTGAGAGATTGATACCGGTTGATATTTGACTACCCCCCTAATTAATGAGGTTTTCCAGGTTTCCCTCATTCCTGCACTGAATAGTGGTTAGGGCCTACCAACGTAAGTCGTTCCTGGGCGCAAATGCGGCCTGCTTAATAATATGCCGTCCCCTCTCCCGCACAAGTCTCCGACTTCTGGGCTAATCCCTGTGATTAGAAAGAGGGGTAGAGATATTATTATTAATAAGATGGGGGCCATTATTCATATAGATTGAAAGAAAATTATTTAATAACTATAAAACGTTTGAAATGGAAAAAAAGGCACTGAAAACTAAAAAAGAGCACAACATCACAACGTAAACACAAGATTTCAATTATGACAATGATTTGTTTAATAGTGTTTTGAAAATTGAGAATTTATAAAACGTGAATCATTATTGTGTCAGTGATGCAACACCTGTCCGTGCTTATAAAGATGAGCTGTTCCCGAATCGTTGGATAGGGAGAAGAGGGCCGATTGAGTGGTCAGCTAAATCGCCTGATTTGACACCTCTAGATTATTTCTTGTGGGGATACTTAAAAAGCAAAGTATACGTTACTAGACCGGTTAACTTATCAATTTCCAAAAATAATTAATTTGTACATTAATTTTTTGTTAAAGTTTTGTAAAAAAAATATGCGTATAATTATTATTAGCACACAATATATCCTTTAATTGTTCTCACTTTATTGCCCAATTTCTCTAATACTGTTTAAAATTGTATTGGGGAAGTGACGACTGGCATTGGGGAAGTGACGACTGGCATTGGGGAAGTGACGATTGGCATTGGGGCAGTGACGGTTAGCATTGAGGCAGTGAAGAACGGCATTGGGGCAGTGACGGTCTGCATTAAGGCAGTGGTGACCAACATTAACATAATTATGGTCGACACTGTCGACATTGAGGTAGTGTCGCCGGGCATTTAGGCAGTACCTAGGGCATTGGTGTAATAACGGTAATTTTTTAAGAGCACTGCCTAAAACTGGCAGTGGTGTACAAATTTTTAATACGTGAAACACCCCTCGGAAATGGATGACCTTTGGTTTCACCCTGCAAATGGTACAATTAATTTATGGGAAGAAACAGTTCTTGGACGTGTAATTTCAAGAATCGGTGATGTTAATTGGACACCAAGATCTTGTGATTTGACGACGTTGGACTATTTTCTTTTGGGCTACGTTAACGCCAGGCCTACGTCAACATGTCATTGAAAATGTTAACAAAAGAGAGGCCAATCAAAGCAAATTGCATCTTTTACTCAAGAATTTTTTTAAAAAAAGCGTTAAATTTGAAAGATCCTTGTAGTAATATGAAAATGAATATGAAAATTGGGTCTGGAGCTACGTTTTTATATCCGAAAAATATCACGCGGTTTAGTTAACGTCCTGTATGACAATAACGTAATCGATATATCAATTTGCAACTATCTTATCACTACTATTATTTTTTTTACAAGTTTTCCATAAACATTTCCATGTGTAGATAAATAAATATCCACAATGCTGCTTAGGTAGATAAATGTGCTGTACAAGTACGTATTTCCTTGGTTGTTTTTCCGCACACATATTATCCAATGCAAATAATAATAAACTATTTTATTATCAATTGCCTCTATAATCACTATATGATTATATTTAGCACAACCCAAGGTTATAATGGCGTTGGAAACAATTTAAAAGAAATATATGGTAAAGCCGAGGTAATTTGCATATGTATATGTAATATCTATATGATTTATTAATCCGTTTTTAATTTATCAGAAAAAAAAAGCTTCAGGCGCTACGTTTTTTTTGATATGTGCGTTTTATTTGTTTTCAATACAGTATGCGCCAAAAGTATGGAATAAATTCAATAAAAACGAAACAATTATTTTTTGGGAAAAATCCTCGAACAGGTCGATTTTTAATTTAAAAAATACATATTTTAGCGTAAAATGCGATTTTCAAATGTCATTTGTTTTCGAGTAATGACGTCATCGATTTTTTTTTAAATGGCAACACCATATTTTTTCCTTGATTCTGAAAGATCGTTTAATTCTCTATCAGACAGTACTAAAATTTTGCCCTCTTACATAGGAAAGTTTTCGAGTAAATAACTATTGAATGTTAGAAAATGTAAATCAATTAAAATAAAGCAAAAACGTTATCAAGTTTAGTTTTTCGAATTCCATAGTTCTTTTATGGATCACGTAGGTGAAAATCTTTGCAAAGTGTCATTGACACACCGACTTTCTAATAAGTATACATAGAAATTATTATTCAATTTAAAGTATTATGGCACATTTAACTGTTACTCAAAGAATTGACATTTTAATTCTTATCGGATGCGGGAATATGACTAGAACTCAGCAGGAAGTTTGCGATTTATTTAATGAAAAATATCCAGATCGCCCTATCAGCCATCAACAGTCAGTAAGGTAGAGTCTAAATTTAGAGAAACTGGCAATGTTGTAAATATCCAAAACCTGGACGTCCAAGCATTAATGAAAATCAGAAACAGAACATTTTGATAAGTATGGTGGATAATCCTCATAATTCTTCACGATTGGTTGCATTAAACAATGACACTAGTCAGAGCACAGTGCTACGTATCTTGAGGAAGGAAAAATATCATCCCTACAAATTTCAACTTGTGCAGGAACTCAATGAAGATAATCCCGATCGCCGCTTACACTTTTGCGAAATTCTAATGGATTTATGTCAAGGAAATAGAAATTTACACCGGCAAATACTTTTTTCAGATGAGGCCACATTTTGTCTGAATGGTACAGTAAACCGTCAAACTTGCAGATATTGGAGTCGAGAAAATCCTCATTGGATGGCAGAGGCACATACCCAACACCCTCAGATATTAAATGTGTGGGCTGGAATAGTTGACGACAGAATAGTAGGGCCTTTCTTCTTTGAAGGAACTCTTGCAGGACAAAGATATTTAGAGTTTCTAGAAAATGACCTTGTTCCAGCCCTTGCAGTAATTTTTCCTAACGATAATAACCCTGACATTCCTGACGATGCCATATGGTTTCAGCAAGACCTTCGCACTATGCGCGCCCTGTACGAGATTTTTTGGACAACTGTTTTCCTGGGAGATGGATCGACAGACGCGGACCGATAGAATGGTCTGCAAGATCGCCAGATCTTACACCTTTTGACTATTTTTTATTGGGATACTTGAAGTCAAATGTGTACATTAATAAACCACGTAATTTAGAAGAACTTCAAAATCGCATTCGGGACGAAATACGCAGAGTTACCCCAGAGATCATTCATAATGTGCAAGAAGAATTTCTTCACAGACTTGCGCATTGTCAAGAAGTTGGTGGATGCCAATTCGAACATTTAATTTACGTATAAAGTTTTCTAACATTCAATCGTCATTTACTCGAAAACTTTCCTATGTAAGAGGGCAAATTTTTAGTACTGTCTGATAGAGAATTAAACGATCTTTCAGAATCAAGGAAAAAATTATGGTGTTGACATTTAAAAAAAAATCGATTACGTCATTACTCGAAAACAAATGTCATTTGAAAGTCGCATTTTACCCTAAAATATGTATTTTTTAAATTAAAAATCGACCTGTTCGAGGATTTTTCCCAAAAAATAATTGTTTCGTTTTTATTGAATTTATTCCATACTTTTGACGCATACTGTATAGTCTCTCATTTGCTAACTTCGCAAAGTTTATTAACAACATATAGCTGAATTCTGAAACCTACAGAAATTTTTCGTTTAAGTGAATCAAAGCCTTAGCTCCATGTACATGCTCTATTATGAAAAATACTTGTCAAATTGAACAGGGATGGCCAGAAGTACGGAATAAAATTAATATCTTTTGAATGAATACAATTTTTTAAAACGCCGCAACACGTTAACTGATTTTGATTTTTTCCCATCTTTCGGCTATATAATAATAAATTTTTCTTTGACCCCCTAACCCCCAGCTACCCCGACTTTTTTTCAAATAGAAACATAAGGCATGAGGGGGCTCGTTGAAAAGCTTATAGAAAACCGAATCCAGCCATACCAAATAAACAAGTTTTATGTTTTCATTTAGAAACTGAAACAACTAGATAATTTACAAAAATAAACTCAATGCCGCAAATGCTGAAAATGTCTTCCATTCTCTATTTGGCATTCTTCAAGACGATAGTAAAAGCTGTCCACAGTAATCCGAATGACTTCAGCCGGTAAATTATGCATCTCCGCCCTAATCTTGTTCTTTAAATTCTCAATATTATCCGGCCTGTCCTGGTAGAATCTTTCTTGAAGAAAAATTAATTATTATATAACCGAAAAATAGAAAAAAATCAGGGTCAGTTGTGCTTCGGCGTTTTAAAAAAAATCACGCATTCAAAACATATGATCTCTGTATAGTTTTTATTATTAACACCACCTTATCAGATTTTAAATAAAAAAATCGCTAAACGTTTTTATTGAATTTCGGGGGTATAAAAAAAATCATAGCAGGTCTTGGATGGCCGAGAAAATGCCGAGGGACGGTCAGAGATTTTCAAAGTCATTTAAAATAAAAAAAAAATTGATTTTCTTGAAGAATAAAGTTTTTACGGATTTGTACACAAATAAAAGTAGACACCCTGTATATAGGATAGATCAGTATTTTAGTATTAAAGACAAAATATTTGAAGATCGCAATAAAGCAAAATAAAATAACCGATTCTTTTTTTAGTGTTCGTCCACGTTAAAAATATTCAATTTATGATAAAATCACTGACAAGTTGATACACGAGTAAAACTGAATAAACCGGGCCCATATCCATATATTATCGAACCTACGTCATATGCATATATTCAAATGAAATACCCCTCTTTGAGTAACATTAAAATTTACAATTAAATTCCTTGAAAACTGTCCCCATTATAACATTAGTATTTGTTCAATATAAATACAACCCACTTATTATATTTACAACAATTATTATACGAAGGTATAGTTTACAGATTAATACGTAGCTTACACAGTGACGCATCCAAGGGCAAGGAGGTAATGGGGGTAATTACCCCCCTTCCCCCAAAACTAAAACCATTCCTTCAAGTATAAATAATATATATATTCATTTCTGTAACTATTATTATTTATTAACAAAAAGAGCAAACTTGACTTTGCTATTAAATATCTGTTTATATGACAATTTTTTTATTTTTGAATTTTTTTTTATTTGTATACAGGGCGATTTTGAAAATGGGGTATTAACTTTAACTGATGACAGTAGGCATTAAAATAAATCATTTTACAAAATATTGGGTAACTTTACTAACCTTAAACTTCCATTCTAACCCAACCAACGTAAGTATTATACGTGTTAAAATTTTGGTGTTTTATAGCGTGTGCTTTGCTCATTTTGTGTTGAACGTAATTTGCTGACGCAGTGATATATCAATGGCCCAATATTCCTAATAATGACCTGTGTATATGTTATTTGTGTACAGAGAGTGTAATCAAAATCTGAGGGCACTGCTGCTTATAAATTTCATCCTTCTGCACGACGATTTGTTTACTTTCACAACTAACTGGAGATACAGATACACTGTAGATATAATTTTGAACGTTTACCATGAGTGTACAGGACTGGCTTACATATTTTAAATATGCGAAAATAGGTGAGTTATATACAATTTTTTATATTAACGTTTTACATCTACTATCTTGAATATCACTTTTTCTTCGAATAAGTAGGCGTATATTAAAATACTTAATGTATTTTTGATAACAACAATCCTATTGTTCCAACTAATTGGCAATGGGTCATACAAAATTTAGTTTTCTTTTTACTACGATATTTCCCCATTACCGCCCGCCCTCCCAAACCAAAATGACAGGTACGCCACTGGAAACGGAATGACGTTGCATTTCCATGTTACAAATGAGTTGCTAAGGACTGACACATACGCTAAACCATGTTATCTAAACGGTCGATATTTAAATATGAGCTACATAAAAAGGTGTATTATTATTAATGAAAAGATAGTAGAAAACGCGGCTACATCTATGCCTACCATTTCTCAATGTTCCAATAGGATGGATCTATAACTTACCTACTACTACCTACCATTCTTAGGAAAAAATGGGTTATTAAGTGCTTGTTGTAAAACAGATCAATATTTTGCTGTAAAACTATCCTAAGTACAAATTTTTCAATTTACCGCCTTTAAAATTTATAAAATGCAAAGTGTCCTAACAGCATCACAGGATTTTTCATTTGATTTGAATGCATATTGATATTAAACATATTGTATCTCTCAAGTATCCTTAAGTACAAATAACTCATAAAATTGTTAAAATTCAGTTTAAAAACAATGTAGTTACGAGGACCAGAAATCTTTATTTGCGATTTACTCAAATTCTTTATAAATGGATTTTTTAGATAGAATTTTTTACACATTTTTTAAATGAAACAACACATATATTTTAATCTACGACGGTGTCATTATGACATATTTAGCATCCTCATTTGGATGCCATTATGGTCTTCATAATAACACTCACTGCCATTACGAACTCATAATAACACGCAAATATTAGAGAGAGAAAAATGAACAAAAATAGAGTTATAGTCTGTTTAGAAATGAAAGAGAGTAATAAAAGTTTATTATGTATGCAAATCGTAAATAAATGTAGTACTGGTGCTTATATTCAATATTTTTATATTATGTATTATCGATATAGATGAGGTGTACTTTTAAAAAAACTTTGTGTGATCGGACCGGACTAAATTGTAGCAGGTAGCTAAAATTTAATCCCAGACAATCCGTCTTTGTCTATGCCGCTTCAATTCCTCGGTCCATTTCTCTTATAAGTAAACAATATAAAAACAGCATTTCAAGACTAGAGGCTACTTTAAGCATCATAACCGGGTTAAGAAGGTTTTTAGTAATTCAAATAAAATTATTCAATATTATTATCAAAATATTTATTTCAATTTAATGAATAGACTTTTATTCCACACAAAAATATATGTATTTTGAAAATTCAAATTATGGTGAGTAAATGTAGTGTTGTATAATTGTACAATAAAGAAAATAAAAAAGTAGGTATATTAAAATTCATCCTCTGAATATTCTGATGAGTTATCTTCGTCTTCTAGATTGATAACGATAGGTTCCACAGTAACGTCAATGAAATTATCGAGTTCCCACATTTTCTCCTCTTCTTTTTGTACATGATGTATACGTCTTTGCCAGTTATCTGCAGTTACTCGTTCCAAGGAGTTTTTTAACAAAATTTTTACGTCACTTAATTTAAACGTCGTATTATTTCGCGCTACATCTCCTTTTACCTGCGCCCAGACTAATTCGATTCGGTTAACTTCACAGTGATAACCGTAGTACCGTTATTTGGCGATTTGTTGCCATTTCATCGATAACATATTTTTTCTGATATTTATTAAGACAAGTGTCAAAACTTCCTTTTTCACCATATTTGTTTCAAAAGAAATGTATTTTCCGGATAACCATTGAATTATATCGGCTTTCCTCCAAGCAGTCGTAGGCGTCCGCTCGGTCTGCCGTGAATGGCAACTGGCATTATCCATGACAATTACAGACCCCGGAGGAATATGATCCAACATCTGTGTAAAATACTCTTCGAAAAAATCTGCGTTCATGTCTTCGTGATAGTCACCTGTATTTTTAGATTCAAATAAAAGTAAACCGCCATCTACAAAACCACTGGCACTACCTATATGTGTCACTATTAATCTTCGCCCTTTACCTGAAGGTGCCTTGAACCCTGTTGAAAGTCCATCCCAAAAATGCTTGTCGAAAACTTTTTACATTTTTATCTTTCCATACTTTTGTTACAGTATATCTCTCGTTCACCCAAGTTTCGTCTAGATATTTATTTGTTGCAAACATTAATTACAGCTTCTGAACAATTTGTTAAATTCATTCCAGCAGATGATAAGTGAGCTGAATTTTTAGAAAGTAAGTTTATTTTCCTAGTGCTTGAACTTGTTGAAGGGCCATCAACGCCTGAAACGTTACTAAAATATTAGAAAGCACTTTCTTCTTATTCTCTTTGGAATATTCTATATAGCTTTCTGCCACTGTGTTAATAAATCGATCCTGAATCTGCAAGCAACGACGCAGATGATTTACAAAGACAATGTCCAGTACGTTGGTGATGATTTGGAAGACCCAGGAACAATACTATATTACATTTTTCCTGAAGTATTAATGCCAACTGGCTGCTTGATACATTTTCCATTACTGTAGCCCACAAAAACATCTTCACACAATTTCCACCACATTTATTCCTTCAATGTTTCCACTTGTAATAAAAAAATCTCGTATTATATCTGTTTCCTAAACGAAATAATACATTTTGTAGGTGCATATTTGTCAATTCAATAGGCCTGCAAGCACCTTCAAGCTCCACCATGAATGCAACTTTTATCATAAAGTTAGTTCTATTGTCGACTTCCAGCAAAAATTGATATTTTCTTTTGTTTAAAATCTCACATCTTTTTGAGCGAAATTCTTTCTTATTAGAAACGCAATAAAATGAACATGCTTACTAATTTATTTTTCTTCATTAATATAGTCCCCATTATGCAATACCTGTCCGTGTTTATTTAGATGAGCTGTTCCCGAATCGTTGGATAGGTAGAACGGCCCCCTTCTACCTATCCAGTGGCCAGCCAGATCGCCTGATTTGACACCTCTAGATTATTTCTTGTGGGGATACTTAAAAGGCAAAGTATACGTTACTAGACCGGTTAATTTAGAAGATTTAAAAGCAAGAATTCGTCACGAGATACATCGTATACCTCCTGAAGTTATTGATAATGTCCAAAAAGAATTTATTAATCGTCTTGGCTACTGTCAGGCAGCCAACAATTTGAACCTTTAATTTAGTCGATTTTATACATAACCATTATCATTTTAAGTATTGTGAAAATTAAATTTTAAAATCTTCAAACATTATTTTCTTGAAATTTTTGTTATGTAACACCATCATTTTTCATTATGTATGTGACTTTCAAATGGCATGGTCAAAATTGGGGGATGTTATTTAAAAAAATTGTCGATGACGTCATATCTCGAACAACGATGACGTCACAAATGTGGGTCGTATGTCAAAACAAAATCGACGATCCAGGGGATTTTTTCGAAAACTTCCCAATTTCAAAAATAATGAATTTATTATTACATATTCTGTTTTTCTGATCCATATTGAATACCGAATTATGTAAATTCTAACACAACGTGATTTATACAATCGACACTAATAAACAGATATTGTATAACATTCGAACACAAAAACTGACGCAAGCCATTTGAAGACCTACCACTTCAATTCTGACGTATGCCGCTCTAATCAACACTTATTTCTTAATGTTTAATGAAGAGCCATTGTTTGATCAAGACGGATACGTCTTTCTATAACTAATAAATCATTATGTGACCAAGATAACACAATTATATAAAAATAACATCTGAAGCACTCAGAAATATTTTATCGACTATTTTTAATTTAAAAAAAACGTGAGGATAAGGTTAAATATTCACCTTTGAGACTACTCTTGTTTTCGACGTCAGAAAAGAATGAGATGTAATAGATCTGTTTGCTTAAAATAAAGCTTTTGAAAGTAAAAATCGGCTCCCTCACAAAATTTTGAAAAATATACTTTTTCCCTAAACATGTTTGATACAAACAGTTCTTCTTTAATAACTTCAGCATTTAAATCATCAAGCATACCTTTTCTAAAACAGTTAAAAAAAAAATAAATGTCACAAAAACTGATTTTAGCGACAGCGCAAATCAAGTTATTTAGCAGCTACAACCAACGTCATTTGTATCAAAAATTGAAAGTTTTGAATGAAGTTTTACTATTTAATTATTTGAAGAACAGTAAATTTAAAAAATATTTTAATTTGCTAATATAATAGTAGTACTTATCGTCGATAAAATATTTGTTTGGAAGGAAAAATCTGAATTGCTTCCTATTCCTAAACAAAAAATAATTGTCAATAGGTTAACTTATTTGACGTCATTGACGAAATTGCTATTTAATTGAAATTTGTTTTTCTTTTAAATATTGTTTATCATTGAATCTCTTATATAATTAACACCAGAAGTGTATCGTGGAAAGAAAATAATGTTTATTAATTGAAACATATGTTTAATAACGCCCACTAATAATCTTTAATAGAACTTGCATTTGAACTTAGTTATAAAAAAAATCAGCATGTTATAATTACGATGATGGTCAGAAATTGTTTATTTATGGCATTTTTGCTAATACACAAAATAATGTTTTTGCTTTTCCAAAAAAAAAAAAATCATCATTTTCAAACATGGCGTAGCATCGTACAAAATTAGAAATATTTTAAAAAATGCCACAATTAATCAATTTCTGACCATCATCGTAATTATAACATTTAGTTTTTTTATAACTAAAGTCAAATGTAAGCACTATTAAGGATTATGAGTGGACTTCATTAAGCACTTCAATCACAATTGTTCATCTTCTTTAGTGAACGTAAAATTTTAAATTCCTGTTAAAAGAAGAATTAAATGCAACTATTAAAGGTACTTTTATAATATTATAAGGTCATTACCTTTACGGATGTGTTTTTTAAAACTCCGTTAAAAATTTATATAATTTTAATTAAGAAACTATGGTAGAATGTGCCTTGCATAGTGGCTATCATAATATTTGTTATGAAGATAACATATTGACAGTTATTAAAGTCAGAAAGATGAAGTAACACGGGAAATATGCGACCGAATCGGGGAAAATATGGAAGTCCAGGGCGTCCACGGCGTATCACTGAAAAACACATTTTAGAGGTTGTTACAGAGAATTCTTGAATAAGTAGCAGGCACAGCGTTCAGCAAGTATAAGGAATGTCCCAAGCAACAGTGTGGTACACGAGGCTCAGTTATATCCGTACCATGTACAAAGTGTCCAAGCATTACGAATTAGATTTTGTGAATGGTTGCTGCGATACAATAATACTCAAAGTCCCAGATTTACAGCTGGTGTGTTAGTTACAGATGAAGCTATTTTTACACGGAATGAGATGTATAACATTCATAACACTCATTTTGCAAAATTCTCATGCGATTCAACAGGATCTCCAACAACGTTTTTCTTTAAATAGACGATGGATTGGACGAGGAGGACAGGTACCATGGCCGCCACGATCTCCTGACTTAAATCGTTTGCACTTCTTTTTGTGGAAATATTTAGAAAGTATATATATATAATACCTAATTTGCATGCATCATCATCTTTAGATGAGTTTTTAATGGAAATGGCTGCTTCTAGAGACTTCAATAAGGTGTATATTTCTTAAGTAGAAAAGGTAGGGAAAAATGAATAATTCATCATATTTTCATCAAAATATTTAAGAAACTACAACTAAGAATAATGAAACTATATACTATACTCTAAATATTTGCACTATAAGTATTACACTAAATTACAAAAAATGATTGTTGATAATAAAAACAATTGCGTAACGTCTGCCGTGACGTAAGTCCTCTAAATTATTGCCGCAACTATATCTATTTATTATTTCAACTATTATAAACCAAATTTCACAACCGTTTTTCTCAGCTGTCCAATGTAACATAATTTTATAATTTCAAGCCAGCAAATTGTCCAAATAGAGCAAAAAAAAATCACCCTGAAAATAAAAAACGTGCTATTTACATTAGTTTTCAGGACATGCTGAAAACATCGAAATAAAAGTCTACACAAAAATTCAGCTTGGTCGGTATTTTTTTCGAAGTTTTCCTTATTGCTAGCATACATATAAGTACGTACAGTGTAACTAAAAACAAAAGAAAACCATAAGAACCGTTGTTCAGTTAAAATCAATAATAAACAAATTATAAAGTCGTAGTTTCTAGTTGACCACACTGTAATACGTCGAATGTATTCAATTGCGTACTTTTCAAGACTTCCAAATACAATTTTTAGGCCAAGGATTGCAAGCAATCCAGCCCAAACATACACGACATGTCCTGAAAAGTCAGTGACATTTGTTTTAAGAAGTAACCTTCAGCAATCTTATTAAAGCATAAAACAAAAAAACAGCAACAAACATGTGTATTACATACACGTGTTGAGGTTAAAACTAGTAAATATTTTCCATTTAACTTACCTCAACCACTCCTAATAAGTGCACGTTTATGTTGGAGCGGCACGCCAGGCCACGACAAAAGCCAAACGCCAGGCTGCACGCCAAACTCCAAGACAAGAGCTAGGAGGAGTGCGACAATGTTTATGTTGGAGCGAGGCGCCAGGGGCTCTTCTAGTTTATAAATTTCAATGTTCTAACAGTTTGGCCACAGTTTTAAACTTAAAATCGTAACAATATGTATAGCGAATCATCGTCTTCATCAGCTGATGATAGTTTATTAGAATCGAAAATGACAATATTTTGTATTGAGTGGGCCTATTTCGACACTTTTTCGATTTTTAAGAAAAATTTAATGGCTACAACCGTATTTCGATATCTCGATTCGTTTAAACCATACAGGGCGTTTCTTATTTTTTTTTTGCTTCTTCTATGACGTTTCATAACTTCCCTGTTTTCTAATATTTTAGAGTTTTGTAAAAACATTATTTATTCATAATTGAGTAATGGACTTATATCATTACCCGTTTAGCTTAATGCTCTATTAAAGAATAAGCTGTTCCTATTATTTTATTTTTGTTTAGCATGTATTGGTAAAAGATTTGCATATCTCAAAAATCATCAATTGTACAAAAATATAAAACACCCTGTATTAATTAAATAAGTATCTAAATAAATATTTCCAGTTGCATTTTCTATTTGCAAAAAAAAATACTGTTAATTTTCTAGTTAGCTTTGAAAAACAATTAAATTCGTGTATTTATTTTTTGACAGCTGTTAGATGCTGGATTCAAATTTTTACCAAAACATACTTAAGAAAAATAAAATATTAATAAGAGCTTACTTAACAACAATTTTAATTACACTAGTTAGCAGTAGAAGTTGACCATATAAAAGGAAAATTTTCACACATATTGCTATAAAGTATATTACATTGTTGGAAAGCCAATGGAAAATGCTATCCAACCGTGAGATAAAATACAAGGAGTTCCATTTAAAAAACGTGACTTTGCATTATAACTAAAAAAATAAAATAAGAGTATTTTAAAGAAATTTTAAAGCTTTTAAATGCAAAAAGTTAGAAACACCCTGTATTTTTTTTTACTGTATTAGAAAGGTATTTTAAGTTAATATAAATCAAATCCTATCAATGTCATATGTATGCTCTCTAATACCACACATCTAGGTATGCTAATGAACAATTCCACAGACAAAGCTCTATTCAATAATTATCTAAAAAAATAATCTAGCTAAATTTACTAACCTGGTTTAATGAAAACGTTCTATAAATTTAGCTACACTAATTTTTTTAGATAATTATTGAATAGAGCTTTGTCTGTAGAATTGTTCATTAGCATACATTGATAAAAATTGCAGAAGATTTGATTTATATTATCCTAAAGTACCTTTGTAATACAGTAAAAAATGGTACAATAGCTAATATAAAGAATATATAGGTAGATATTGTGGGTGTAATTCAACGCTGGTCGGGGCTTTAGTCCGCAGAGTAGTTAGTTTCACACAATATTGTTAATACCTAAAAATATATTAAAAAAAAACTGTATCTTTTAAACAAATCGATATATCGGACAAATCGGTATATCGGAATGCGGTTTTCGCCATTCAATTTTCTTTTAGGTCAAGTATTGTCAATTATTTCTATTACAATTTATAATTTTGCGACACAAAAAACACATGTAAAAAGAAAATTAAAGTAGGTTCGATTGATATTTATGCTATTTTAAAAATATATCCTTGATACATACTGACAATAATGCGCAGAAGATAGAAGAGAAATATTAAATTATTCATTTTAGCGACCTTCAATTTTCGCTTGTATAAGTAATTTTTTTTAATGGAACACGCTGTACATTTACATTAATTTATTAAGTGTGTGCCGTTAATAATTGTGACAAAAAAGCACAGTACAGAGAACAAAATGTATTTACTAAATGGCCAAAAAAAAACAAGAGGTATGTGCAATTCCAAAATCAACAGAAAAATGTATAAGGTTGCCGCATTTCTCGCCGTAAAATGATAAAATTTGTGTTGTTTTTAGCACAATCTTGAAAACTAAAACATGCAGAACAAAAGTAATATGACAAATAAAATTCTTGATGCTTTGTTTACTCATTGTTACTATCTAAATTCATCATGAAAACGATACTTTTTCACTGATGTAGATCCCAATCAATATTACATGTTTAGGAGATACTAGGACCTACATCAAAATTATTTGTCTGGAATTTATACCGACAAAGGTATAGGATGAGAGAGAAGGATGGATCTTGAGATACAGGGCAAAATTAAAAAAAAAACTGATTTCAAAGGATTGTTCGTATCTCAGAGAGTAGCTGAGATGTCGGAAAACAGAACACCCTCTATATTTTTGCGATATTCAATTACATTATTTGTTGTAAAAATGTTCAATATATTAACCAGCAGCGTATATACAACTTCAAAAGGGCGTTTACTTTACGAAATCCAATTTAGTTACTTGACAAAATTAAGTATGTCAAGTGTTAACTCTAAGGAAAAATTCAATAGAAAAACTACACCGATTTTTTTTTTTTAGCAAGCAATTCAATTCATTTAAACATAATAAACATAATATGTTCTCAGGAAACAAATCTTTTTTGTTGTAATGCTCACTTTGTTGTTGTAATGCTCACTTTTTTGTAAAAAATAAATTCATTTCTTTATTAAGAAAATTTTATTTTTTGACGAGTTTAAATGAAAAGTATTTTAATTTTCAAAAATTGTTTTCAAATCTGTATAAAAAATAACATTTTCAAATAAAAAATGACTTTTGATTGAAACGAATGTGCATTTGGTATCAGATAATGCATATATTAATAATATTTATTTAATTCAAAAATGTATATTTTTAATTGAAGGATGTGAAAAAGAATATGTAATCTTTTAATTCTTTAAAACAAATAATATAAGTATTTCCATGAAACAGAAATTTTTTTACAGGCACCAAATTTTTCTTCACTGTAAACAGGTATCTTCCTCCCCCCGTTCTTGCGTTCCTTGTATACGCCTATGGATTCGATTGTTGCTGTCAAGGAAGTAATACGATATTTTTAAATTGAACATATTAAGTGTGCATTAAGTATTCTGCATGAATCACGTATGTCTTGAGTTTATTAATAATTGTAATCGCGTGTTTTCAAACATTAACTTTAATTTGTCACGTGCTAGCTTAACAAGACTCGTATAATTGTTTTTATGGCCAGTGTGCCTAGACGCGTTATACAGGGTGACAAAAAGTAATGCAATATGGTTGCAACTTCTATTTATAATTTTTTTATAACATACGAATAATATTGTGTGAACAACTACTCTGCTGGCTAATGTCTCAACCAGCATTGAATTATTTATATATTTTTAGGTATTAATAATATTGTGTGAAACTAACTACTCAGTGGACAAAAGCCCCAATGACTTCATTGATAGGAATTGTAGGATATTTGATTTATATTAGCTTAAAATACCTTTCTAAAACAGTAAAAAAAACAGCATTGAATTACTCACAATGATTTACCAATATATTTTTTATTATTAGCTTTCGCAGATTTTTTTACGTTATTGAAAAGGTAGATATTTAAGTTATTTTAAATCAGTTTCTTTACAATTCCTCGATGTCGATTAATAAAATATATGTCAAATAAATTTTAAAGTAATTAATTATACATATATAGATTCCAGTTTTTCTAGTGGCATAATCCATTTTACAAATTTTAAAAATAGTAACGCTATTGCATACAAGCAGTGAATACTGATGAGCAAATGGGTAATATTTGCGGACACCTTGTATATCAGTGGCGGTTCGTATTTTTTTAAACTAGTGAGGCAAGCAGGCTGGGGCTGTTTCAAATACGAACTACAGAATTAACAATTTTTTGGAAATTTTTTTCTTAATTATTATTTATAGGTAAATTATAAGATAAAAATACCGGATTATTTGAAATTGCTCTATTTTACTCGGCGAATAATAGTTATTTATGATGTGAGTACCTTAAAACACTTTTAATACAAATATCATACAATATTTTTTCTACAAACAGCATTAAAAATAATTAACCCGGGTAGAAATAGTTTGAAAGCTTTGGATTTGTCACTTTTAAACGTTGTCTTTTTGCCCTTAAAGAGTATAAAGAAAATATGGAATAGAATCCATTAAAAGAAATCGATGAAGCTCGGTTGGCCGGAGCTAATTTGGACTTATTACCAAGAAAATCCCAGATTCAATATGAAGTTTGTGAAGAAAAAGGCGTTCCTGGAAAATATACTGAAAATGTATTCATGGCCTATTCTGAAGAGAAATCGAAGGTTTGGAAATCTTCATCTCTGTGGTCTAATTATTCTATAATTAAAGCTATGTTACGAATAAATAGCGATGTAGATCAGTAGATCATAAGAATTTTAAGCTCATTGTGTTTCTGAAGCGTCAAGGAGAAGGTTATCAACCCAAAAAATCAAAGATCTTGACCAGAGACCAAATTAAACAGTTTTTGAAGTGCGCACCGGATGACGAATATCTTATGAATAAAGTAGCTACTATTTTGGGAATATTTGGTGCCTGCCGTAGAGAGGAGCTTTGCTAGTTGACTCTCGACAACTTGGAAATTGTGGACACTCCAGTTCAATATTGGTTAAGATACCAAAATCAAGGTTCCACGAAATTTCACTATCGTTGTAGAATTTTATTTGGATTTTTACCGGAGATACATGGCTCTTCGTTCAGCAAATGTGGGACATCGGAGGCTTTTCCTAAAGTATGCGAAAGGCAAGTGTACAAAAAACCCTGTGGGAATAAATACGTTTGGAAAATTTCCTTCTGCTATTGCTAAATTTCTGCCACTTCCAAAGTCTCAGCAAATTTAACGACAATTAACCGGCATGGTGGATGGAAAGCTTCAACAGTCGCCAAGAAATACATCGAAGATTCGTTGGAAAGTAAAAATTCGATTGCCCGAAAACTGCTTTCAGTGCCATCAATATCAGCTGATTCTGCTCAAACACCAGCTAGGAATGCGGTCGTTTCAGTTGATAGTGGTAGAATTGTGAAAGGATTTAAATTTTCAAATTATGTGAATTGTAATATAAGTATTGTTAATAAAGAAAATAGAAATTAAATGTATTGCAAGTTTACTGTCACAATTTGAAATTTACTTTAAGACACTGGTCCCTTAAAACAATATTTTTAATGCTACAAGGGAGTGTTAAAATATGCATTTTTAACATGTTTGTAGAAAATAGCTATTTATGATATACGTGTTAAAAGTAAGATTTTATTTTGTGAGTGAAGATGATTAAAAAACGAGCGTAGCGAGTTTTTTAACTTCACGAACAAAATAAAATCACTTTTAACACGTATATCATACACTATTTTTTCTACAAAACAATCGGAAGAATTTTAAACTCAATAAAAATAAGAAATCAAAAAATACCACACAGATCGCAAAGTTTATGAACCAAAATTTTCGTAGCAACCAGTGCTATTGTTAGTCACGGAAAAAACGCAAAAATATTGACAGCATTTTCTAGTAATATTATAAGTATAATGAATAATCTCGATAATGAGCGTAACGAATCCATCCCTGCTGAAATCGAAGAAGCCGCCAGTCGAGCAACATTGAAATTATTGCCGGCGAAATCAAAGGAACAGTACGAAATCGCTTATAGACGCTTTTCGGAATGGTGCAACATTAAAAAGGTCCCTGGGAAATGTAACGATAGTGTTTTACTGGCATATTTTGAGGAAAAAGCCAAGATATGGAAATCGTGAACGCTGTGGTCAAATTATTCCATGATCAAAACTATGTTAAAAATAAAGCAAGATCAAGATATAAGCAAATATTATAAACTTATTGCTTTTTTAAAACGGAAAGGTGAAGGATATCAAGCAAAAAAAGTCAAAAGTTTTGACGAAGACGCATATCGACAAATTTCTCAAAGAAGCAGAAGACGAAAAGTATCTGATGATGAAAGTCGCAGTAATAGTGGATGTCTTCGGGGCGTGTTGCCGGGAGGAATTGTGTCAGATGACCATCGACAATATCGAACATTTGGGCACTTCGGTTGTTGTGACCATACCAGATACTAAAACAAAAGTGCCTCGGACTTTCATTGTTGTTGGTGATTTCTATTTAAACTTTTTTGTATATGGCACTCCGGTCACCCAACGCTGACCATAGACGACTTTTTCTTAAATATATGATGAATAAATGTGTGAAGAATCCAGTCGGAATTAACATGTTTGGTAAAATGCCTGCCGACATTGCAGAGTTCTTGAATCTACTAAATCCTCAACTCTACACCGGACACTGTTTTCGTCGTTCATCGGCGACATTGTTAGCAGATCTGGTGCAAATCTTAAGACCACCAGTACTACCAGTAGTATTTCTACAGAAAATAGATGTGTCACACATGTTGACAGTAAAACCAACTTAAGTATGATGACTCCGCAGGGAATTACAATTTCAAATTATTCTAATTTTACTATAAATGATAATAGTAATAACTAGTTAAAATGTTGGTTTGTACTTATTTAAAATAAAAAGTTGTTCATGTGTTTGTTAAAACGTTTTATTAATTTTCAAAACAAAATTTAAATAAACTTTGATTTACTTTTAACACTAGTGTTAAGAGTAACTTACTTTTAACACCCCTATTAAAAAGCAATGGCTCCGTTAGAGGGCTTTTACGGACCTATATTTATATAACTTTTTTTCTTATTTTTGATCGTAGAATCCACTGTTAATTTTTACCAGGCTAATTTTGGGACACCCTGTATTCTACTGTTACTGGATGTAATAAATTGATTAAATGAATAAAGTACTAAGTAGTTTGTAGTTTTTACTTGTTACTACGTAAATAATTTATTTTTTTTATCATTATTAAATTCCAATAGAAGTTTAAAATGGCAAAAAAGCTGACGTCGGCGAGAATCTTACTTCCGCAGATTTAATTAGATCATTTCAACTAAAAATGTCTGTCCCTTTTTTCATTTTGATTTTCAGTTTCTCTTCATTGCTACACTCTTTTTTAATATAGCATTTTTACTTGTCATTATCTCAACGACTTTATCACCGTATCACCAATACTATGCAATTCATAGCTTCAGTGTATTTTTAAAAATCACGATCGAGGTAATAATATTGAGTAATGCAAGATAATATTGAACAAAGTTCATGTATCACTAAAAAATAGATAATCTGGGTCATTAACAATGACTCAGCACGATGAAGTGACGAGATTTGTATAAAAATAATTGGGTTCAGTATTAAGGAGAGCCAGTATTTTGAGCTTAAGATAATACTGATAATTTGGATAGACGAAGTATATATACAGGGTGTATACTTTTATTTGTGTACAATTTTTTATATTTTAAATGAAATCGAAAACCGCTTCTTCTGACCCTACCACGGCATTTCAGATGGCGATCCAAGACTTGCCATGATTTTTTTTATGCCCCCAAAATTCAATAAAAACGTTCAGCGATTTTTTTATTTAAAATCTGAAGGTGATGTTAATCAGGACTTCTCAAAACCCCTATGTGTGAAATTTGAACAAAAACTATACAGAGTGTTTTCTTCTACGTCATTTCATTTTTGTAAAAATTCATTTATCATTTTACGTATGGTAGGACCAATTTTCTGACACATTTTCTGGATGTAAGTAATTTTTTTTAAAATTTTTGAGACATAAAACTAGAAGGCCGCGATTGGCAGAAATTGTTTTCTTTTTTGTTTGTAATTATGGGAAAAATTCTAAATTTGATTATTTTTGTACATTTTTTTAGTTATTACCACTAAAAATGTCGATTTATTGTATTTCCTTAAAAACTATTTTTTTTTCCAAATGTAAAGAGGTTGGGCCCTATTGATTTTTTAATAAAGGATTTTTTCCGGATTTTGTGGTACAATTGTTAAAATCCGTCAAAAAAGAAAACAATTTCTACCAGTCGCGGCCTTGTAATTTTTAAAAATTAAATAAAAATACTTACATCAAGAAAATGTGTCACGAAATTGGTCCTACCATACGTAAAATGATCCGCTTATTCCAAAATTGTCAAAAAATACAGGGTGTCTCATTTAAAAATACAAATTTACGGCCATTTCCGGTCAAACCGAAAACGTCATGAAATCCGAAATGACCTCAAAGAATTCATGGCACCATCTAGTATTAACCCACCCAATTTCAAATTTTTATCAGCAGTCATAAAAAAGTTCAATTCAAATTTTGATTCAATTTTCCAAGGAATTTTCATATATTATTCAGATAACTATGAAGCAATAAAACTTGTGAAAAAAATCCACCAATATTACAGTATATAATGTTTATTATGTAAACTAAATATCTATTGTATGAATTTTAACAAATCTTTAACCTTCGGCCTCTTGATAAATTAGGATTAATTTTTGCAGTACATGACAAACAAAATTAGGAATTACTTTTATTTCTGCACGACTGTAATCTTCGATTAAAAAATCATGCAAGTCATTTTCAAAAAAAATCTACGTTATGAAATAAAGGTTTAATTATTTTTGTAACTGGTATAATAGTAACAAAAATAAATGGATAAATAGTAAAGAAATGAGTAAGAATAAAATACAAAAAAAAAGAATAAATGGCACAATTTCCTACTACAGCTACTTAAGACGAACACATTGTCAAACCATTTGAATAAAAATTAAGACAGCATAGAAAGAATTTATGATTCGTGTAGGTAGAGTATGTAAACTAAAAGATAAATTTATTTTAAGTAGGTACCTAGGTATGTTTATTTTAAATATTGAGAAAAGTGTGACATAAATGGTAAACATTTTAACAACATGCACAAAAATAAAGTACTTACCAAAAATTCTGTAAATTAGGCACTTTTTTTCCTCTTTGGGATAAGAAAGGTCACTACTGTACACTTTGTCTTCAGCCATATTTTCTATTATTGAAAAACCACTTCACTGAGAATTCAAAAATAAAATTTTATCATTTTTTTACTTCTTCCGATATTCCCACTCCAGGCACCTTTCCCATGAACTATTAAAGAAATTAAACAAGATTAAACCGCGCTCTATGGATGCCCGTCATTTGATGAAATGATTAATAAAAATGTTTCAATTTCAGTTAAATTAGGATTTATATCAGCGTGCAACGACACGCGATATATACAAATAAAATAGCACGCGTTAAACTGTCGACTAAAACTAAATGTGCGAGCGAATTGATTCCAGTTTCGTTTAAATTGTTTTGTGTAATGCGAACGCAAATTTTAATTCAGATTAATTACTGTATCTCGACATCAACACTCAAAACATTGACTGGATCCGCAATCGCTACAGATGAAGTGTTTTACATTTGGAACTTTATTATAGTTCAAGGTAATTATTAAATTATTTGCAACCTCAACAGAATAGTGAAGGATTTGTTCAATACATAAATCAACTACCAAATGTACTATGAAAAACATTTATAAACAAGCAGGACTTACATGATAACTTATCCGACACGTTTTAATAAATATTATGTCTACTCACGGCAATTAATTTTAAATATATGAGCATTTGTAGCAAAAATGTTTTAACATAACCTCACAAAAATAGGGAAGCCGACATTTCATCAAACATTACGTAAATAAGGGGGCTAGTATGTAAAACAACAAACCTTAAATTTTACAGGTGTTCTAACACAAACGTAATCAATAATTACGAAAAATAACCCCATTTTTATTATTCAACATAAAACGTCTTTATCAATTTTATTGCAAAAACGTATCCCACTTCCACCGATCCCACCACCTCCACAAAAGTTATTGATTATTGACACTTGGGCATGTCGATAATTTCACAAACTGCATTACAACGCCACGCCAAATAAAAGTCGTTGACTGAAATTAAGACCTCTCACTGTACGGGCAAAAACGTATACGGACGATTGACTTAACGCTAGATGTGCTAGTCTCGGCCACCTGTAGTTAAGTCAAGAAAGCTGCGTCGCGATACTTTACATATTTTGGTTTGCAAAATGGCTAGGTCTGCTGATTTACAGTGGCGTCTCGTTAGGAACTGTGTTTAAAAGAGAAAAACAAGTTTAAAAATCATATTCCACAGAATGAACACATACACACTGAAATATTTAAACAAGCTATAGAGAACAGAAATTTACAAGTAAAATAGAGATAATGTGACTAATACCCTCAAACCAAAAATTTTCTTTAGTTAGTGTTTCACATTTCGTATGTCCAATGTGACCAACTTCATAGCGATGCTTTCTAAGAATATTAAACCGGGGTGATTTTGGAATAACTAATTTTAATTTTCCGTTTAGGGTTTTTCTATATAGTCGTCCATTGTTAGGTACTTTTAATATCTTTAGAACAGTAGTTCTCTGTTAGTTTTGGTAAAATTGATCTAATTTTGTCATCTTGCATTTGGATACAGAGGAACCAAATCATTAATTTCGATTTTCATTACGCTGAAAATTCGATTCCCTGATAATCTCATTTTAAAATAAGTCCTTGATTTTATCGCGTATGATACCGTTTCCATATTCAGAATTCCTATACGGCCTATAAAATTTTTCCAAATTTATTTTTAATTCGGTTACACTTGTTACCCCTAATTCGGAAGCATGATTAGCAAAACGGTCTTTGTACTCGGATAATGGATTATAGAATAATTATTCAGACATTGCCTTTTTATTTACTTTAATTTCCTCAATACTTCAAGCACGAACATCTTTTATATTTTCAGGGGTACATTTATTACTGTTATAAATATTGCTTGGAATATTTAATTCTCTTGCTCTAACTAAAATGTTATATAAAATAGAATCATTATGTGGCAATGTTTGTTGTTAAAATGATATATTTTAGAGGCAATATAATTCATGGATTTTCATTTTTGTTGGAAATTACTGACTACCCGTGTATAAATAGCCATTACAAAAAATATTATTATTTTTATTTTCTTTTATCTTTTAATCGACCGTGGAAAACAGCCAAAATTATTTTTTTTCTAAATATCATGTTTAATTTTCGGAAAGTGTTCGTTTTGTACCCCTGATCAAAAGTCTCAATGAGGTCGAAGCTCAAAATGCCCATCTTTAGGCTCTACGTCTACTTTTAGTGGCCAAAAACGGCCAAAATTAATTTTTTTCTAAATATCATGTTTAATTCTCGGAAAGTGTTAGTTTTGTACTCCTGATCAAAAGTCTCAATGGGGTCAAAGCTCGAAATGCCCATCTTTACTCTACGGCTATTTTTAGTGGCCAAAAAGGGCCAAAATTATAATTTTTTCTGTCAATAGGTTTCAGATTTTATTAAAAAAAATAATTTTTGTTCAAGTTACAGCAGTTTGAAAATGAATATTGTATTAGTGATACATTATAAAAATTTCAAAATGCTATAAATTCTGCAAATATAGTTATTTTTTAATAAAACTTGAAACCTATCCCTAAAATTACATCTAGTTTATGGGAAAAAATGTTTCTAAAAATTTAAAAAAGCCATTTTGAAAATTTGAGGTGAGGCCCACGTTTTTTTCAACTTTTTTTGCAAACTGTAAAATCGTTCTTCTTTAACCAAAGTTCTCTATATGGCCACAGTACCCTAATGTTTGGTTTCGGTCCCATGTCTGGCTATTGAGATATGGCATACCTGAAATCTCACCAGCCGCCACTGGTACTAGGTATACCATTTTCAATGACAAAATCAATAACATCCAGTTTAGTATATTTTACCTGATATTTTTTCACAAATTTATGTACGTTTTTGTGTATATGTATATTTTTAAACGTAAAAAAATTTTGAGGTGCGCCCAACGGTATTTATTGTGATTTTATTTAACTCGGCGATAAACCTTTCCAGAAGAAATGCATTAGTCTCGTTTAGTGCCGACGATGGCGCCACAGACACCACGTTTATGTGCGTGGGGTCGGAGACGTGCGGCGGGGTAGACATAACAAAATTATAGTAATTATACATACGGTTAGCCGTCGTATTACAATATTTCAGTCAACGCAAAAGTTTTTTTCCCAAACTAAAACCAGAACCATAGTTTATTCGATTTATGGTGTGAATTTTTTCACGAAATTCAATATTTGAATATACCTTATTTAACTTAATTCTATCTAATTTCCATAAATGACAATTTTCCAAATTTAACTAATTTGGGAAAAAAACTATAAACACGTTTGAATATTATAAGACGCGCCATCTACTAGGAAATCGTAATATCTACAAAAATACAGGTAGAAAACTATAAATTTATGATGTTATTAGGAGTTAATAATACTTTTAGAATATAGCTGGCACCTGCTATTAATGACGTAAAAAATTTCCACGTCTACACACATTGATTTATATCAGATTCATTCACGCTAGTGCCTACTAGATGGCCAAGAGAGAGAGAGAAAGTCGCTGAAGTGACAAAATCCTACAGACTACGATAAGATTTTAAATAAAGTAAAAATTACTGTTTTAGTACCTTATTTAAAGAGTCGTATCTTCACAGAGGATGTTCAAATGAAATTGTTTTATACGAACCACAATCATCTAAATTTTTTCGCACTTTTTTACACCCTGTATATCCTGTTATAATTTGGTACAAGTTTTCTTATATTTGATAATCGATAAGACACTGTGTTTTCAAATGAAAAATCACGTAACATACAAGTAGAAAAATAACAACAATAATAATAATAATAATAATAAAAAGAGGAAGGAATTTTTAAATGAAACTATTAATTAGGTTGAGCCCGTCATATATTTATTTTATACCTCTATACATATTTCGTTGGCACTTAATTACAGCAAAAACAAATCACAAAATATTACATTCTGACCAGACGTCTGCAAGTCCTAGAGTTACTAAGAGGAAATTAGTCCATTACTGAGTCATATAGATAAAATAAAAGCGTACATTTTTTATATAGATATCAAAGTACTAAGTCTACTACAGATTAAAAAAAGCACATCGCTTAACAGAAAAAGCGTTAACTTAAAATTTAAAGAAAAAAAATGTTGATAAAAATTTCGCTTAAAGAAGCACAGCGAAGCCAAGTAAAAAACGTTCATAAAAAAGTATGAATAAAATCACAATGTTACAACATTTGTATGTTATTTGGGCAGTAGTTGTTCTCTTTTGTGCGTGAGTTTCCTTAATTTAATTTAAAAATACTATACGCAACTCTTAAAAAATAATTTTAAAACTTTTTTTTTAATATAATATGGAATGTCTGTAATTTTTCGTTTGTACTTTTATCCAGTCTAAAATCGCTTCCGATACAGTGAATTGCACATTGAATAACGTAAAAAATCAAGAAAAATTTAAAATATCCTAAAAACAAAGCGTAACTAAAAAAAATCTTATCGCTACAAATGCGTATGATGAAATTAATACTGCCATCAAGCACATGCTAAGTTCGCCAACCAGTCCATATGTATGGCGTACTGGTCAGGGTGTTGTTGAAGAAAAAGTTACAGTTCAGTAGTCATGTGACTTGTGAGTGCCTGCACACGTTTCGCATTGCAACTTTTGCACAAAACGTGACCGTCGAGGGGGTAGCAGCCCCTGCCTTCGGCTTCCGAAGACAACACGAGGCCGCAGTCCTGAAATATCCAAAAAGTGTTGGGTTTTAAACTCAATGTACTGTCTTTATCGTGTTCTTATAAGCAAATATGCAGGAAATCATGAAATTATGAGCAAAAATGAAAAAAGTAACTCAACAGCACAGAAAATTTTTATTTGCTTTGTATCGATCGTGTTTCATGGCCACGCCGTATCCATGCCAATGTCTTGTTTTACAATGGCAAGATTTAATTACTACCATAATTCATTCTACTTGTTTCGCATAATCTGCTGAATGTTGGAAATTCTGACAGACTCAAATCACGAAGATCAATAGAGCCAAGAATTATTTCAAATTAGTTGTTTGAGCTATTTTTAAAAATTTCTTACTTCCATCTACCTAACATAACCTAATTTCAATGTTTTCTTTTTCACATAAACATTTTACAGTTATCTTTAAAGTTTAGTGCCTAACTTAACCTCACTTCAAACTGAATTTAAGCTTGTTTTTAAATAAAATATGAATTATTTGTGACCCTATGCAGATGCACAGCACAGAAAATTGTTATTTGCTTTGTATCGATCGCGATTCACGGCCCCACCGTGTCTATGCCAGTGGCTTGTCTTAGAATGGTACAATTCCTATTAAGATTTAATTACTACCATAATTTGTTCTACTTGCATCGCATAATCTATTGAATTTTGGAAATTCTCATAGATTCAAATCACAAAGATCAGTAGGGCTAAGGACTGTTTCAAATTTGTCAATTTCGTACTTACGTATGTACCTAACATTACCTAATTTCAAAGTATTTTTTTTTTACATAAACTTTTAGTTTTCTTTCAAATTTAGTACGTAACCTAAATTAATCTCAGCTCAAAGTTATTTTTTTAAATTAACATTGGTAACAAACAACATTTATAATAAAGTCAAAATTTAAAGTGCTTGAATTCACTGCAAAATTAATCACAATTGCGGCTTTGGATGAAATTAAATAGTTAAGCATTAAAGATTTTGAATAATCTTTTTATAAGATTCATTAAAGATCTCTATTATACTTTATTTTTCAAAAAACCGCAAATTAAAAAAAAATATTTAACCCAAAAAAATTTAAATCTTTTATGGGCCCCGGGATTTCCACGATTTTTTTTTATAGTGTGACTGAGTCCACATAAGTGCATCAAATTAAAAAAAATATCGCGTAACTTTAAAGAAATATTGAGTTTTTGAAAGTATTAGATGAATTCGTACCATCGTTTATATGAGTAGAACCGCCGTATACACTTTTTGCTTATGATTTCCGAACACCCTGTATATTTGCCGTTATTAATTTCCAACCTACCTCGCATTTGTAGCACTGTATATGGAAACTATGATCCAGCGCTACTACCCGTACGGTTTCCTCCTCTCCAGGTTCAGGCATAATGGGTTGCTTGCAAACCCAACACCTGGGAGCGAATATTCTAACAACAAAATTAATTGATAGTGGGTCAGAGACAAGTTCAACAGTATACAAGAGCTAGATTTTACATTAGTTAGATAAAAATTTAGGAGGTCCGATGAACTCAAATCAGTAAAATGAGAGGGAGTTTTTTAAATTAAGTTTAATTGATTTGGCGTGAAAACGGCAAGACTGTGATTTATGATAAACTCAATAAAAACTTTGTGTGTTGTTGTGAAAAGCATTCGTAATCATATGATGCACCTGTGATTAGTCAGGAAAATTGTAATTTGCTTTGTATCGATCGTGAATCACAGCCCCGCCTTACTCACACCAATGATTTGTCTCACAACAATCCTGCCTTATTAATTAAAATTTAATTCCAATCATAATCCACACCACTTGTTTCGCACAATTTATTGAGGTTTGGAACGTCTGATGGATTTAAATCAGGGAGATCGGTAGGATAAAGAACGTTTCAAGTCAGTTATTTCTTGAATTAAGTTAATTATGTTTAAAAATTATTTAATAACATTTAATCGTAAATTTGTACATAACAAAGAAGCAATTTAAAAAAAATACTTGCTTACATCATTAGAGGGAAAATTACATGTTTGTAAGCCTATACGGTTGCAGGGTTATTGGTATTGGTAACGAAAACCATCATTAATAGATGAGAATATGAAAGGGTTCTAAATTTCTATATAATTATTCATGGCCCTATGCAGATGTGAACAGCACGGAAAGTTGTAACAATCGTGAATTGCAACTCCACCGTGCCCACACCAATGGCTCGTCTCAAAACAGTCCAGTTTTAACTATAACAATTTGGGAAGTCGGATAGATTCAAATCAGGGAAACCAATAAAGTAAGGAATTTTCTCAAGTAAATTGTTTTTAAATTAAGTGAATTGCCAATTATGCTTATTTAATAAAATTTAATTAAAAATTTGTACTCACTTGTGAAAATCTTCGATGCAATGTACCCGATTTGTGGCGTCGACGGTGAACGGGATGCCGTCCAAGCTCTTGCCGCATACCACGCAACAGAAACATTTTGGATGGTACGGCTTCCCGGTTGCTCTCAGAATGCGATCCAGGATTGGCTTCTGGCAAACGCAACATTTTTCCAAAGTGTTCTGCAGAAAATTAAATAAAATAATTTAGTTTGCACGTATAGAATTTGAAAGTGTGTTGGGAAACCAAAGATGCACCTACCAAGTAATCTTCTTCACAATAGGGGTTACCGTCGAGAGCATAGAACGGTTTTCCTTGCAGATTTATCGCACAATGGTGGCACGTGAAGCATTTCGTGTGGTACAGCTGGTCCATTGCCGTACATCCGCTATTTTCCCCAACAATCTACGAGATAATTAAAAAATTGGAAATCGTACAAAAAATACTGAAAATATTTATATCACTCTGTTTTCAATCGTTTCACACAAAATGTTTCATTTGAAATTAACACGTAGAAATATATAATTAGTTAAAGTTTGTGTATTAGAATTATTTTCCAATAATTTTGGTAGTTGTATAGAAAAATATATGGACAACATGTATTTCTCTTTGCGTCGACTTTTATAAATTGTTAACGGTTTTATAGCACGAATCACTGTTCACTATTCTCAAACCCAATTTTACTTAGTAAAACAAAATAGAGAGATTAAAGAGAGACAATGAGAAAGTAAAATACAATCAAATTCAAAAATTTTGTTGCTATTAACGGCTTTATAAAATTACCGCTATAATTTTTCCAAGTTAAACACCCCGCAGTATAAACGGGACATATACCTTATGACTTACCTTTTCCCCACACTTTACGCACACTCCGTACACATCCTCCTGATCAGTATCGGCACCTACGCCTCCCATGCCCTGCACCAAGAGATCGGTGAGGCTGTCGACTTCCTGCTCCTTGTTGTGGCCGATGCGGCTGACAGACTGACTTGGTCCGGTCATGGTGCTACTAGCTCCACTCACGTAGGGCGCGTACAGAGAATAATTAGACCTCGAAGACATCTGGCTCGGAGGCCTAGGATTGATCGGTTCGTAGATGGACTCGTAAGTCGAAGACGACTACAACAAACAATTCCGTTACGGAAGATTCTATCTTTCGATGGAAGTAAAAAAAAAACGATATAATACACCAGCCCCACTTACACGGGGCACATGCCGAGCTTTAAATCTTGATGGTTTCGGAGGTCTAGCAGGTTTGATCGGCTCGTACATGTCTTCGTAATCTGAGGACTACAAAATAAACGGTTGTGTTTAAATCCTTCTGCGGTGACAACAACTGTTATTTTAAAATCTATTAACGCCACTTACATAGATTATACTATCGATTCTCGCAGTCAAAGGATTCGAAGATCTAGGACTGACAGGTTCGTAGATGTGTTCATAATTCAAAGAAGACTACAACAGAAATTGCACTTGATATCAAACAGTACTTATACTTTTTTAAATCAACAATAATTATGATTTTTTAACAACTAGAAGACAATGTGATTATTTTGTATTCTTTATATATTTTCATCGTTGATATGCTTCACTTACAGACGGAGTGTTCGAAGAATGATTAGACGACATTCCACTTGAGGAAACGAAATTTATTGTTTCGTAGATGGATTCGTATGTTGAAGACTACAAAAAAACAGTTTCATTAACTAAAAGAAACCTTTACACCCCCTGGCACCATCAAAAACAAGGAAATACACAAGATGTGTATAAAAGACGAATGATTCCTTAGATCATTTTAAAATATACACAAATATATCACATCTATTTTGTTTAACATATTTTTATATATAATAGTGACAGAGACAAAACAGTTAAATTCTGTATATGTATGAGACTTCATCTTAAAATGATCCAGGAAAAAAAACAAATCCTACAAAAATGTGCATGCAATCCTTTTTTTCACCAGACAGCACAAACAGAACAGACAATAAGGAAATCCTAGATGAAAAATTGGAAAAATTAAAACTCAAGATTTATTCCATACAATAATGCCCATTACTGACATTGTATCTCTGTTGAATTAATGATCCGTGAATACCAGTGCAAAATCACGGCAGAATTCGACACTCTGGCAATATGTACATATAAAGAAATGATACAAGGTCTAATTAAGTTCGTACATTGGCATCATCGTACAAATTGATTGATATATTCCTTTTACTTTGGTCAGTCCAAACGGCATACTACTATAAAAAAAACTGCAAACAAATTAAACAATTTTTGAAAAGGAGAGAAAGTGTCATGACGAGAGACCAGGGTAGCCAAAAACATTAAGAATTAGTCAACCTGATTGTACAGCGCTGCTAATGTAACTGTGTGGTGGCAAGTGCACATACTTAATTGTTAGACTCTGTAGTTTTATACTTCTAATTGATTTTTCGTTGGTTAAATTAACATTTTCAATGCTAATCACCATGTTTGGAATCACTGAAAATTCTTAAACCATAAATTTAGCAACCAGCAGTGATAGTCGTAGCTTCTATCTCCTATGATGTATCAATACGGGGATCAAGATTTGAATGTTGGAAATGTGGTACAATTCGTAACGTTATTTGTAGTCTGTTTTAAAAGCCTTAGAAGAATTTATTTCTTCTAAACAATTCTTATTCTAACCTATTCATTATGACATTAACTTTTAAACTAAAAACTTTTACTTTTGAAAACATATGAAAACAAATTACGATCCTAGAATGTAACGCTAGCTAATCCACGAACGTTAACGATATGATCTACCATTTTCTTCCATAACCCAGTAACAAAACTACAACTTCTAGACGAATTTAAAATATTACACTTCTAGTCGAAAAAAAAAATCATGTTACTTTTAAAATTCCCAAATATTAACCACATCCCCACTTCTAGATATCCTGTGCGTTACAACCTACTGTTTCAAGTGCACAAAATAAAATCGTAATCCACACACAAACACTATCCATAACTTTTAAAAATAATAACAAAGTACTTTGGGATTTAACAAGAAAGGAAAACATAGAACATGCGTAAAACACGACATAGACAAAATAAACATCTATACCATATTGCTAATCACTTAAACGACAATGGAATAAGACACGTCTGTACTAATATAACATTTAACATTCAACAAAAACACCAAACGAAAAGACGTTACCTGTGACATGGATCCGCATCCGTATAGAGAATCTGTATCTTCAAACTGGTTAGCAAATAGACAAAAGCATGATTAATAAAGAAAATATGCTGCAATCTCGTCCTCTTGCAAAAAATTTTACAGTACAGTAAATAATGAAAAATTTATATGAAAAATAATAAAAAAATAAAAAATGTAGAAGCCATCATAAATAATATGTGGAAAACATTTATGTTACTTTATCATTAATATGAAATATTTATTAAGAAAAACAATAACAAGTAAAAATATAAAAAAAATATACAATAACTATCATAAAAAAGATTTTTTTTCTCTCTAAATAAATACCTACCTATGGCAATTTTACATTAAAAAAAAGTATTACTATCCACTGATATTAAAACAATTTATAACTGTTATTTCATTAATGACGGGGGCACTATATAAAAAAAACTTTAAAAGCTTAAGCGTCAACATAAAAAACGTCAAAAAACGAACTAAATCGAAACTTACCTGCGACTCCATACTATAATTATGGAAATCCTGCCCCGGCTGGGTAGCCCTCCGCAATTCACTGTAACTGGAGCTGACCGGAGACGGGGGAGGCAGCAGATCCTCGGGCGGAGGTGGCAAATTTGTATTTACCGTGCAAGGGGCGTAGTCCGCCAGACCAGAAGACATATCTAAGGGTGGCGGTGGAGGCGGCAAATCATCTAGACAAAAATAAATAACTGATTAAAATTCTCTAATACGTCCCATCAAAAAAATGTTTGTTACCGCCGTTGCCGTATGCGCTAGCATTACTGTAAACGTTGCCGCTATCCCTTGGTGGGTGAATCAAGTTGCTGTAGATGATGCCGTCTGGATTTCTGGACTGCCCGATCTAGAAATAACGGTACTTGTTATCAGCGGCAACTTGTGGGTAATTACACAAGATTGCTTTGTCGCTATTGACCGATCATGCATTTAAAATTAAAATGATTCCATCAGCACTGACAATTTCCTAAAGAAAGAAAACCTCAAGTCTTCGTAAAACTTTAACATAATCAAATAACACTTTAAAGTTTTCAATCAAGTCTAAGAACTTTGAAAAGGTGATTTCTGCAAATAATTACATTTTATAATTAGAATTAAAGTGTATCTAAGTTTAAAGTGTAACATATTCAATAAAAAAAAAAAAAAAAAAAAACAGATATCAGTAAAAATTTAGTCGAATTATATCAACTACACAAACTAGTTCGCTGCATCTGCTGAGCGCGTTTGTGAGTTGCTTGCTAGCTTGTTTTTTAATGATGACATAAAATTCAAAGATAAACAGCTATTGTGAAAATTAATGAATCTAGAAATTGTTTTGAAATTCTATTTTTAAACAGAGAATGGTTGAATTAAAACATTTTTTAGAGTTTAAATTTTGGTAATTTTTAAATGCTTAAAACAGTAACATAACATAAACAAAATATGAATATGAAAAATAAGTAATAAAAATTTCTAAGACCCACGTCACAGAAATAATCATAATGTCCATTATTTATCCACACATGCATGAGACCTTTAGATCCAATTTTCGCCCATCCGCTAGAATAATCCCGCATTTGTTCTTATTTCATGAGCAGCGGCAAAAAATTAATAACACATCATGATGCATATGCTAACCATTTAAACAAACAGAAAAATTTGGTACGCAAAAGCACTTCCAACAAGCGACATATTAACACTTTGTAGTTCAGATACCAACTGACCTGTACTCCCGGTCGGTCCTTAGTACATTTGTGCTATTGCCACATTCCGCAACATTGATTTTATTAACGAAAAAATTCACACTAAACATGAATAATTAAAGGAAGAGGTAAACATTGAATTTTTACACATGAAATTGGAGGTTTGTTAATTCTTTCTTGAAAATTATTGGAATTAGGAGCCATACCATACAAAGTTTTTGATTATTTTCATGTATACCATCTCTTGTCAAGTTTATGACAGTCAAACCAAGTATGATGACAGCCCACTTAAACGACTGATTATTTTTTAATCCACAACTATAACTATTTGATCTTAAACAAGTTCAAGTATTGTTTTACACACCTGTATGTTGCTATAAGTAACATGGTCCGGTTTCGTGTACCCCTTGGGGCCCAAGCTGCTAACAGGGTGATTAACACCAGTTGCGGGTGACCCCATGGCTTGCCTCGGCAACGAGCAAGTCTGCTGACGGCTAGATCCATAATTAGCCATTGCGCTACCTAAAAACGATTTTAAATAAAACCTTAAGCTACAAGAACATCACAACGTTCACCTTGTCGCGGCATCGAAGCGCTGCTCATGGCTGAACCGCTTCTAGGAAGATTGGAGTACTGGTTACCATGATCGCCTTCTCTGATTAAATTCACGTAGTTGCTATCATGAACGTGTTGCGGACGAAATTTCGTATTTGCTGGTAAAGTGGGGGTATTGGAGTAATGGGATTGCGGGTTAGGCGGAGGCACATTCGAGTAGAACTGGTTGGCCTGTAGTCTTGAAGAGTAACTCGGTTCAACAGTTTGTTTTAACGGGTACGACTGAGGTATCTAAAATGGATTATTTATTTTAGATACAAAAGTCTTTAGTGCAGTCTTTATAAAACCTCATTTTGAGACTAAAAATTCCTATAAATATGGATCTTAAAATGATTCCTTTCTGAGATATAAGGTGTTCAATTTTATTTATCTTTGCAAGAACCATTGACAAAAAAAATCGTCATGTTGCAGCCAAAGACATATTATTTGAGAGCAAATAATTCAACACCGAAGATCATATTAATTCCAGTCATGGAGATTGAAATTTTGCTAATTTTAGAAGTTCAAAAATTCAATAAAAATTGTTTTTCATTAATTAAACGGAAAGAAGTACAAAAATAAATAACAAAAACCATATTAAAGACACCGCAACGTGATGATTTCTTTTATCAGCGGTTATTTTATTAAAAAAATAAATGTAATAAATAAATAAAACAAAAATAAAATTTTTAAAGAACAAAACCCTACACATAACGAACTGCGAATTCACACAGTCTGTAGCAAGCCTTAGGGATCAAAAATAAAAAGTTTAGTTTTTGTTAAATTTTTAGTTTATTTTTTATTTTGTAAAGCAGCCTTGGACAATCAAACTATTCAAAACCGTCTTGATAATAAACGAACAAGAATTGATAAATATTAATAGCAAAATGGCAAATTTGAATGTTTATTATTTTTAAAATCATTGTTGTTAATAATTTTGTACTTGTATTTTTTTTATTATAAAACATTTTTTCTTAAACTTAAATCATTTTTTAATTGATAAATTCAAAAATTTCCAAGTTTCATAAAAAAACTTTTCATTTTTCTTTCCATTCTTTGCGAGATACATTTTAGATTTTTAATTTAATTTCAAAACCTTCAGGGTAACCAAACTAAAATAAAATAATCCTTTCAGTTATTTCAATAGAAGTTATGGATAAAATTTATTCAATTTAGTAGTTCCAGATGTAGAACAATGCTATATATGTTTGCTAAATACAAAAAATGTCCTACATGCAAAAAAATGTTCACTGCAATTGCAGAACAAATCAAATAATACACAGGTGTTTCCAGGTTAAATTTGAACACACTGTGTGTTAGGGCAATAAATAAACCTCTCACGTCAGGTATTCTACCTGAGTAAGGTACATTTTAGCACCATACCCCAAGCTTTTAGAAAGTTTTATTGTTATATTACTGATCCCAATGTTTTATTTGTAGGGTGGGGTACCCTTGGTAACATCTCATTCTCAGTAAACAACATTCTACAATGTTTAATTTAAATTCCAAAGTGTATAAACAAAGATAATTTCTGATGGATAATGGATATGAACTAATAGATTAAAATAGGAAATGACCAAAATATCAGTAACTGATAATGGCATTTATGATTCACACTCATTATTATGTATCTAAATGGAAATACCTGTGGTTGCTGACTCTTTTTTGGTTTTGGTGGTACGGCGGGCCCAATTTTCTTTCCCGGTGTACTGCTTGAACTGGGCTGCAACTCTGTTTGATTTATTAAGGCCAACTCGGCCAGCTGCCTGTCTAAATCGTTCATACTTAAACCTAAAATTAATTATAAATGGGGTAACAAACTATAAACATAATTTTAATAAATCATAATTAATTTAACCTTCGTGTTTTGCTTTAAATGAGAAACTTATGAAAATATCAATTAACCTTCTTTATTAGTGTCAAATATTCTTAAACAGTTTGGAGAATGAGGCATATTTTACAAAAAGTCGAGATAAGGAAATAAGCAAAAAGTAGACACACGTTAAAAAAATATGTTTCCAGAAAATGAATCACACTACTCAAGAAGCTTTGTATGGAGAACAATGAATTTTGAAGTCAAATTAGGTTAGACTGTGGTTATAGTCTCAAATAAATAAAAATTAAGTACTTTATTAATATACTTTTATTTATTAATTAAGTACAAGTTTTACTTACCCCTTTCGAAGAAAAAAAACAACTGTTAATTATTGAGAGCAAACAGTGAATCACAAAATTCTCTATATAGTACCAAACAAGTTTAAAAAGTGATAAAATTAAAAATTGTTCTTTCTTACCGTTCTCTACATAAAACACTCTACTCCGTCTTGCTTGATGCGCACTCGGAGCTCGGATTGACTCGTATCGCAAGTCGGAACGCATTCAATCCCATTGGATTTTATCTACCTAGCCATGACCTAGCCTCTATCCTCTACCACAGATCACAGAATAATAATTCACATAAACAATAATCTATCCAACATTTGCCTTCCGATCTATTCCGACCTAGTAGATCAAATCAAAGCTCTGTTATAAATAGTAAAGTAGGTTCTTTTAGACATTTTTCTTGAAAATTCTTTCTTTGTCAGTTTTTTGACAATTTTTTTTGAAAAGGAATATTGAATACTCATTCGACAGTCAACCGTAAAAAGAAATAAATAAAATTAACCACTACACTGGTAATAAATGGCAGAAGATATAAAGGAGCAAAACTGCGAGAAAAAGGTTTGATAACAGAATTGTTTATAATTTTATACATATACCTATTCTATATTTCAGACCATGTTACCAGTTAAGCATGATTGGTATCAGACAGAGCAAGCAGTCGTAATTACAATTTTGGTTCGAAACCTAAAAGACGAATATTTGAAAGTCAACATCAGTGAATCGATTGTTAGAGTAGATATCGCTTCTCCAGATTTTGATGTTTCTACTTTGTCTTTCAGCTTGTCCCATAAAATAATACCAGATCAATCTAGCTACAAGTTGACACCATCTAAAGTAAGGATTTTAAAAGCTAACTTTAACTTATTGCTTATTTAAATTGTAATGTTCTGCTTTTAGATAGAAATTAAACTAAAAAAACTTGAAGGTGTCCGATGGGATAAATTGGAAGGAACTCCGGCCACTGAAGGAATTAAAACTATACCTCAAGGTATACTTTCATTCTTATCACAGTTTAGTTCATAATTGTTTTGTATGTTCTTTTGCAGAACCCATACCACAGCTTAGTGGACCTCCGTCTTATCCTACCTCGAAAAAAGGTAAAGATTGGTCCGCTGTCGAAAAGGAAATTAAGAAACAGGAAGAGTTGGAGAAACCAGAAGGAGAAGAGGCTATTAATAAGCTCTTCCAAGAGATTTATGGAAAAGGCAGTGATGAAGTCAAGAGAGCAATGAATAAAAGTTATGTAAGCAATTATATCGCAATAATTTATCATGTCAGTTACCTTTCATATTAATTTTTAGATGGAAAGCGGAGGTACCGTTTTGAGTACAAACTGGGAGGAAATTTCCAAGCAAAAAGTTGAGGTGAAGCCTCCAGATGGTATGGAGTTCAAAAAATGGAATGAATAAGCACATTGAACTTTATCTCTCTTTTTACTCATAATTTATAGTTACTTCCCTGATCTATTAATAAAATACTTTTTCCATATAGTATATTTTTCTGCCAAATTTAGTAGATGTGTAGCTTGGAACTACTTGAAAAATGTGAAAAATAATTTATTTCGATAGTTCTATGCTGTCGTAGAATAAATACTTTATAGGTCTAATGTAATGTAATGTGTCATCTATTAATAGTTCTAATAATCCGAAAGATAACCTAAAAATTTAGATTTCTTTCAAAGCAAGATTTTTTTGTTAATGTAACGAATATGTTAAGACACACAGTAAAGTATGTATGTACTTTTAATATACGAAATGTATGCTTTATTAGTAGCAACCACATTTCATTGTTTCATAAATCGGAACTTTTAAACCATAACCTTAAATTTTTGAATGTGCAAAGGACTATATATGTTTCTAAAGTTAGTGCGGCAAAATTATTTTACGATTATGAGAACGCATTTGCTTTCAATATAATTAACAAAGATGGAAACAACATTGTACCAATTAAAAGTCCAGTTAGTGAAGTTACCTCTCTGGAAAAATTTAACGATGTTTTAAACCAAAATTGGAGACATTCTTCTTGCACAGAAATTGTCAATGCTTTCAAAAATGTAAAGGGTTATTGTGTAAGCAACGGCATAAATATTTCGGATACTCGTTTTAACAATTTGGTAGATGGGTTAATGGACCACTGTGAAAAGTTGTCGGACACGGAGCTTTTCGAACTGCTACAGTGTCTGTCGGAACTGCCTCCTTGCGATTCGGCTACATCGCATAATTTTCATGACGTCTGGAGTTGCTTAGACGATATGTGCTGTTGGAAAATGATTGAATGGGATATTGAGAAAATGTTTAAATTTGCTAATGTTTGGTACAAATTAAATCTCGGTAAGTAATGTTATCGATTTACTTAAACATGTCTATTACTAGTATGCTTTCAGCTAAAATGGGTGATTACATTTATGCGGTAATAGATAGATTAACTAAAAAAGCAGACAGGTTAACAAAAGATCAGTTAGTGAATATATTTTTTTATTTCAACGTATGTCGAAAAAGAGCAGTTGATTTTGAATATGAATACGCATTAGAAAAAGAAATAGGTAATATGAATGTAGATGAGATAGCAGTAGTTTCGATGGGCTATTTTAAAACAAAAACCAAAATCAAACTGACTCCGATTATAGAATCAATAGTACAGAAAATCAAGGAAAATAGTAAAAGTATTCATGAAATTTCATTAGCAGCAATTATAAAGGTATGTATTAATTTTAATTACACATTGTTATTTTTTAAAGATTTAACATTTTAGGTAATTCGACTTTCAAAACCTATACGAGTCGTTGCTCAAATCCAATCCATGTTAGATCAACTTTACCTAGAAATGGACCGCCTGTCGAATTTATGTTGCCTCCATATAGCTCTTGTTGGCACGGGTGTCCAAGCTCCACATAATAAAACAATACAAAAAGCATCGGAGAGAATAGTGCGAGATATAACGGATTCACAGAAAGTGCGATTGAAAGACATCGAACGGATATTGAACGTGTTATCTATGTTCCATATCCATCCCAAAACGGAACCAGATATTTTTAAGGCCTCTTGTGAAGAGCTGCGGAAGGAAGAGAGACTAGCTGAACTAGTACAGTATCCAAGGTGCCTGGCTTGTGCTTTAAATTATCTTAGTATAGAAAATATTTATTCCTATGAGCTTATGAGTAAGGTTTTAGACTTGGATTACATAAATGACACTTATGGTAAGTCATTTAATGTTAGTATTGGCTACGTTTGTAAAAACATGTATATTAGGTAAAGGAGCGAGACTTCTACCGAGAGAGTTGTTATCATTGGACGCCTCCATCGATATTGAATGTCCAGAGTATAAAGGAAATCGGTTACCCGTACAGCTCAGACATAAAGCTACAAAGTGGGTCGTTGATTATATTCCCAGTTACGATCAACCTAAGAAGATTTCAGCTGCCGATGAGTTGTTTTTACATGTAATTGATACCGTTAAAGATATTGTTAAAGATGAAAATGTTATTAAAATTGATCACATCATGCCACACTTTTCCAGAGCAGGTAATTCAAACTAGTGCAATAATTTTGTCAGAACATGTTTTTCTATTTACCTTTTACAGATATAATCTTATGTAGGGAAAAAAAGTCTGGTAAATTTGTACAGCCGTGCGGTTTTGAAAGCTATACATTAGGTGACGTAATGTTTCCGTATAAAGATGAATCGTTAGAGTGGTACGCTATCTCTATTTTGGGTTGGAATAATACCGTTCGGGATAGTTCTCTGCCACTTGGAAATATGATTATGAAAAAAAGACAACTGGAAAAGATGGGTTACAATTCTATTTTCGTAAGTTTATAATGAAAGCACTTTTCGATTTTGTAACATGTACGTTTTAGGTAATTTGGAATGAATTTTTGAGTTTGCCGAAGAAAAATCGAGTAGAATATATTGTACGAAATTTTGTTTAATAAAACATCATGATTCACTGTAAAAAAATTTTGATATTTGTTTTCCCCTGTGCTAAAATTGTGAGCAAATTAATCCCAGCAGCTTGTTTCATTGTTTGCGAAAAACATCAAGTCATCTTAGCCTGTCATTTTGTTTATTGCAAACAAAGTTTCATTTTAGTATTTTTTCTTTCAAAAATCTTTTAAAATGGACAAAACCCGTGATAAAGTGTTTCGCCGTAAAGGTAAGTCAAATATTTAGTAAACAATAAATATTGTTACGATGCCTTCATTACAAATCATACCAAGCGAGTTCATTAGCGTCGCAGCACATTTTGATGAATTAACGGGAACTGTATATTTTTTAAGTGACATTTTCAGATAGCGTAACGAAAATACATAAGGTTTATGAAAACGGACGGAAAGAGTCCTCTCGTCCTAGGAGTAGAAGTGTTTTTACCAGTTCTCTTGCCAGTGATGATCTTCAAAATAGAGATATAATCCGTTATGAGGGGCAAAACCAAAGGCCCCCCTACGTTCCCAAGCCAATTACGGTGAAAAACTATGCTGATGATTTTACTGTAAGTAAATTTAAGAATGAAATAATTCTTTTATATAAAATCATGTACTCAATCAAATTTTATTGGAAATTGCATAAAGATACTCAATTTCAAATTTTTATTTGCTCAAATATGAATTTAAAATTCATGTGCAATCTAAAAATTTAAAAAATACAATTCATTTATTGTAAGATTTTAAAATTTGCAAATAAAATTGTTATCGTAAATATTTGTGACTTGATTCTATGATGAAAATTGAAAAGGGTAGTTCAAATGAACCGTTCTCAAAAAATGTGTCGTTTTGAAGATACAAGCTTAAAAAGCTGAAAATATTTCAAGGCATTTCTCAAAACGTCGTTAAGCAATTTTCTTTACAATTTTAACATACTAACTACTAATTTCATGTAAATACAAATACATGCAAATTTCATTCTCATGGTCCTTTCCTTTTATAAAACTTAAATGTTATGATTGATTAATTAACCAAATTAAAACAAAAAATATAATAATAAATACTTGGAAAGTATTTGAAAATTTTAGATGTCATTATATCTGTTCCACCTCAAAAATGAATTTTGTATGTCATTCAAATTTTGTATTTCATCAAATTTACCTGATGATGAAATTCCACATTAGTAATATTCATGTCTAACAGAAAAAAATACTCAACCATTTCTTTAAAATGGAAAATTTTCAACATAATTTTATTTGAACTACTCGCCATAATTTTCATAGTAGAATCTAATGATGACATTTAGCCGCTTAGTCATTTAGACACCCTGTATAAGCGTTTACCTGTTCCGTAGGACCTATACAGTGACGATGGATATACAGGTGGTACAACTATATCTCAACACGGTGTGATAACTATGCGTCTGCGTGAGTATATCAGGGTAGATATATCCCTAGATCGAGCTATTCGGATTTCAAATGCTAAGAATGGCATCATATTGGCGCTAAGTGCCAGTGGAAGCTCATCTGGGTTGATCCACCCCAATGGACGGGTGTACCAGTACGGTTCCAGGGTGGAAATCATGGCAAACGACAGTCAAGGCAACGATAAGTAAGTAATTCAATAAAACAGCATTGGTACTAAGTTCATTTTCGAGGGCAACTACGTAGTTTACAACTTATACTGCCGTGGGGAAAGGTGTTACATTGTTTTTTCTTCCAGGTTTGCAAAAATGTGGTACAAAGGCGTGAGCTTCACCAGCATACAGTGCGCTTTGGTCTACTTAGTGGATTCCGCCGGCACACGTACAACGACCGATTCTTTCAACGATCTCACTCACGATTTCACCCTGAATATTTTCTACGAGTATGTTTTTATTCTGTCCCAACAATGTGTGATATCCATATTTGTTTTTTCTTTTAGAGATTCTCCATATTCTTACCTTGACAACCCATCTCCGACGCATACTACTCACTTAGTAAACGAAGCTATGGCTGTGCTGCAAGCGACTAACTGCTGGATGACGGAAGACGGGACCACTAACTGGATTATAAATAACGTCAGAATTTCACAAACCGCTGATGGACTGGTCCGGTAAGCAATTACAAATATAGTACGGATTCGATAACCTGAATTTTATTTTAGTAGATTCAGAATTTATTTTTTAAGATTACTAAACAGAACTGATAAACAATTTTTTTTAAGCGTTAACGTTGACTTTTTCCTTTTTAATTTTGACTTTTATTTCCTGAGGATAGTTTAAAAAAGCAGAAATGGTATGGCTGATTAATAAATAATACTAAACTTAAAGGCTATAATTACACTCCTCCTATATAAATGTCCAGTATTTCAATGGACCTTCACCAAGAAAAAATTTAATATATACAGGGTGATTACGGGGAACCTCTAATATTCGGAAGGGGTGTTCAGGGGGCAAAAGTTAATATCAACGATTACTGAGATAGCAATGAAAATATTTTTATTACTATTTTTGCGAAAGCGGTTATTATTTGATATTTTATTTTGAGTAGGTCATGCACTCTAAACCAAACTCACATTAGTGATCAGTAATTGTCACATTTATTTTGACTGTGATTTAAACGCTTATTTAATAACGGTCGCATTTATTTTTACATGTGCGTTCGTTTAGTAGGTATTGCACACATATAATTTCGTAATGCCTGCCACATTTAGTCATCGAGAATATGCGCTAATCGTCGTAGTTGCTGAATATCGACATCGCTTCCCGAACAGAAACGTGCCACATAGAAATGTATTCCAAACAGCCTTCAACAATGCACGTGAAACTGGAATGTTTCCCAGCGTGAGAATTACATCTGAGGCAAGCTGGTTCTGGTCTAGCAGTGGAAGAAGAAATTGTAAATATGGTAGAACGTAACCCGGGTGTAAGTACAAGGCGCATTGCAACCCGTCTCCAAATTAATATTTGACCATATGTTTATTAGACTCTTTTGTTTACTTTTGCCCCCCGAACACCCCTTTTAAATATTCTTAATTGCCATGGAAAAACAAAAATTATAAAAACGATTTAGGCAATGTTCAGTTGTTTTCTTTATTTATCGTGTAAAATGTATTCAATTTTTTAAAGGATCATGGAGCCTGAGAACTTTTTTACGGCAATGTTCAAACGTTTTCTTTTTTTGTCTGTACATTTAACTAGCATTTTTTTTCTCAATATTTCGTATAGAGCATGGATATTCCCTTAATTTATCATTTGTTCTTTAAATATTCTTATGTTACTGATGCTTAGGTAAACATTTTATAAATTTGTTACTTTGAAGTTAAAACAAGTATTATAGCGATAATGAAATTAGATTTACTTGTATTATACAGGGTGTTCAGTAAAGAATGGGCCAAACTTTAGAATTCAGATCTAGATAGTTTGGATAAAAATAAGCTGAATTAACTCAACTTACCTTAATCCAAAACTTGATACTAAGGGAGCTACAGGGTGTCAAAGTTGAAAAAATATATCACATTTTCTTTATTATTTTTCGATCGCAAGTAATATTTATTTTATTAAAATCAAGCCAATTCTGACATTTTCAAATTACTTGAATACCCTGTAGATACATTTTATAAGTTTTTTCACTGTTCAAGATAAGCAATGCTTTTCATCAATAATATTTATAAAACTCCACATTAAGAAAGTTTGTAAGAGTGTGTTATCCCAAAACTTTTATTTTGTCTTTATTTTAGCGTCGGAAGAAACAGCAACAAATTCTCTCTCCGAACATCTCCAACTAATGGTTCCGCATCCGTATCCTCACCTTATATGCACTGCACCGGCTCGATGGGCCAAACCCGTCACCTGTTTGTGAGACGAGGAGAACGCCGCATGCACTACGACGGCTCCACATTCATCGTCCGCAACGCCGGCCACTCGGCCGGCTTTGACGAAAAACACCAGCTGAAAGTTTACTAAGCGCTGTATGGGTGCATCGTAATTGGACGGGATATTTGTTAATTTTTGAGTCAGATTTGGCGTACCAAGTCATAGGTTTGCATTTTTTATATTCATTCATGGGTTGGCGCGTCTCAGGATGCCCATTTGCGTGTTAAATTTTGTTTGTCTTTTGTTGTTCTCTTTAGTTTTCTATGGATTGTCTAAATTTGCGTGACTTGTGCGATAATTTACAAGAAGTGTGTCTTTTCCAAAGTGTGAGTCTCATTTTAACATCAATTTTTTAACTAATTTTAAACTTTAATGTGTGGTCATGTAGTAATCACCGTTTTAATTTTACATGTAGTGTAATAACGGCTTAAGTTAGAGAGTGTTGCCTCCATCTGACTGTGATAATCAAAGAGTGAAAAGTGGAAAACGAACAACTGTATCGAAATGCGTAAATAAAGTGATGAAAATTTATAATGTGTTTTATTCATGTTGATATCTAAGCTCCACGTGGTATGCCTTGGGTAACCCCAGTATCAGCGGTATTTTTTACAGAAATCTATGCGCACATCTGCAAACCTGTCTGCTACTTATCTATACTCGGTATATGTCTGTACACTACGTGTTTGAAGTTATATTACCTCAAATGACTTTGAAGGTCAAATCCAGATGTCCTGTGGAGATCACTTCGACTCACGGGTCAAACCGAATTCAAACATAAGCTGTCCTACTTTCAGAATCCAGAGTTAAAAGTAGACTTTCCTATTTGAAAACAGAAATTTGACATTCAAATGATCTTGAAATTACTTTGAAGATCAAATTCTCCTTTTCTCTCTGAACATAATTACTTTTGTGGATGTATTTGACTACAAACTACAATTTGAACGTGAATAAACAGTATTAAAATATTTTGTTTTTCAGTTATTTAAAATACTTGATCTTATCAATTTTTACATGAAATAACAATTATTAAATATATTTTGTGGTACCTAGCTTCTCATCGAATATCTTAGGTAACCCTAATATCTGCGTTATTTACTACTGAATGGTCAAGCTTTACATAACTTACTATCTGCTCACCATCTGTCTGCACCCTGTCTCAACCTGTAATAACTTTGAAGGCCGAATCCAAGGTCACCATCTAATTTTCACTTCAAATCCAGCTTTTAAGAGGATGTTTCTATATATTATAACAATCAATCGCCCCAGGAATGTTTAGATAAACATTTGACCTCCAGATGTCCTGTAGAGGTCGCTTTGACACGGCGCAATTGAATTTGAATGCAATATGTCCCATCCTTTTACTATCAAGAATAGGGACACAAATTTGAAAGCAAAAAACTGACCTTCAAGTGACCTTGAAAATACATTCAAGGTCAAATACTTAAGAAATATAGAAACTTTTGTAGAGGTAATTTTCTCAATATAAGTTGAGATATGAGGTAATGTCAAAAGGGTACTGTATTTGATCCAAAGTAACTCATTTATTACTATGAGTACCAACAAATCTCTCAGATTTATTATTCATAATTCTAAACAATTCTCGTGAACACTATTAAAGTATTTTATTATTAATTTGATTCTTTCGAACAAGAATATGCTAGTATGGAGTACAGAATGATATTAAATAAAAATAGCTTACACAACATTCAAAGAAAATTTATTAAATATATAAGTTTCAGATTGTCTTTATTCATCTCGAAGATTCCTCAATATCTGCTTTCAACTTAAAGATGTAGATGTAGAAGATATTGATTTTTTGTTTTCCTTCTTTTTGAATTTGTAAATGGTATAACTCACGAGTTTTTATTAACATCATTTAAATTTTAATATTTTGGGATGAGAATTCGTTAAAATGTTTATTTTACGAAAAAATACTAAGAAAGAATATCTTCAATCTCCCAATTACTCGTATCAAAACCCTCAACATTTTCTTTTTTAATGTATGTAATACGGAAAGTTGCATTCTTAATGTAACTTGAATGATTTAGATACGTGCATTAATTTTCATTTACGTTAAAAAATGATTGTACTATGACATAAAGATAGCAAGGTAAAACTACAGATAAGAAAAATAAAGTAGAACATGTTAAGCGTGAATTCTAACACCTGAAAAAGCAAAATATGTATTTGTATGTATTTGTTTAATAATGGTAACATTTATATAATCACTACAGATTATTGGATTAGTGTTTCAGTTTTACTTTCGATAAAATATGAAGTTGGCAAATATAGGTATTTTAATAAATCTTTGCAATGATAATAAAAAAAAACTTACCTTACAACAATTATTATCATAAGAACAACACAACAAAGTATTAAGTGATGTGATAAAGCTTTTTTCATGATCAAAAGTTAATAATTTGTGTAGGCAATTTTTTTCACATTTTTATTATTTCGAATTGCGTACAAATAATTTTATGCTCTTCAAAATTTTGTATGAAAAGGACATGAAATTCAAAAATAATATTTTTCTTAAATAAAATTGTAGTATAACAGTTTATTAAATATATGTATTACATTATAGATGCATTCTATAAATTTGAACTCTTATATTTAACATAAATATTTGAATTTTGTTTATTGCAATGTAAACACCTTTTTTAACATTTTTTTATTCGCAAACCGTTACGATTTGATTTTGTTTAACAATTATTTGTTACTGTAATTATTTATCCAGATAAAACCAGAATAAGTTTTACAACCAGATATACGAAGATGTTGCGTAAACAATGACAAGATAAAAATATATATTTTTTGAAAACTTAAAAATGTTACTGAAGTTTTGATAAACATTTGATAGAGTTCTAAATATATAACAAGAAAGTTTTGAGGATCACTGTCCAAATATCACGAGGAATTATTTATAATTTTTTTTTTATGATTAATATTAATTATAAATATTTACATATGTAATTTGATCAAAGGCCAAGTAAATTTGGTGGTTTCTGAATTATTCTTTATTAAATTTAAGAAAATCGTACGGCTAACAGTTTTTGTAAAAATGTATATCACCCATGATAAATGTAATATTTTTTTGTATTCGATATGGTCATTTTTCATTGAAGAATGGAAGGTAAGTTTTTACTTTTCTTATTTGTAAAAATCTTAAAAGTAGGTAGCTTGCTCCAATCAATATAAACTGGTAGAAGTTATCTTAGTACAACTTACGGGCGATCAAAAAACTTTTGCTTTTGTATGAATTTAATTTTTTTTTTTGTCAGAAAATTACCTACGGAATTCTGTTACTGTAATATTGCAACATCCTATGTACAGGGTCATTAAGAAGTTATCAAAAAAAAAAAAATAAAATGTACAGGGGTTTACAAATACAATTTTGTAAAAAAGATCAAAAAGGGCAGTTCGAAAATGATTTAAAAATACACTTCTGCACGGCACTGGAAAACCATACCTTGTACAAGGCAAAGCACGTAGTCAGCAGCAAAGTGTAATAAAAATGAATGGACAAAATATTTAAAGAATTACCAGACAGACCTTCACTTTTCTGCGTATAGATGAGATGCTGATAAAGCTCTTTGTTTTACTTCAAAATAAATTAAAACGATATCCATCAACTCCGAATTGCTATACACGTCAGCTATTTTTGACACTTGAAAAACTAATATTGGGAGTTGCCCAGCGATGTAAAGATTGAAAATACCACAATTCCAGTAATATTTTCCTTTTTCTCGGAAACTATAAGGATTTCACAAAAAAAAAATACGATATCAACTCCATTTTTCATGATACATTCCCAATTTTTTTTGGATATGTTGTGAATCACTCTGTATATTTGTTATCGAACTACATACATATTTTAAGATGTAATGTTGTTGAACTCCTGTACATCAACAAATTCATGTAAAAAAAGCAGCACGCAAAGTGCATGCAATTGCTTAATCTGAAACCAGAATGCATACGAAATTTTAAATTTCTAGGTCAAGACAGTTAGACTACACAAGTGCTTAAAGGTCGCAGTAATCATTTAATTCATTCATGCTGAAAAGAGCTGCTCCTTTCTTATCTAATAATCAAGAATAAATAATATAATCCACGTTGTATACCATATCAACTTTTTTTATTGACATTTAACAATGTGCCACGATTTTAAGTTATATTTGCACTGGGACCAGATTTTGAAAACTGGGCTGGTGAAAGTTGAATATATTCGAATTTGTGGCAAGTGAATTCGCAACTGTTTCCAATACACATAAAAAGTAAGATTAATAGCTTCTGATAAGATATTTATTGCCAATTAAGATCTCTAGCAAACAAAAAGTCTGGTAATCACGTGCTTATGTCAAGCACATGAACTTATTTACAAATATTTAGGCCTCAAAAAAATGTTTATAAACGTCTATCTGTACGGCAAAATAAAATTAAAAATGCCAAATATAATATTACGACAGTAAAATTAGTTCAATCGTCTGTTGACTTACATTGATTACTCACCAGAAAAATAGACAAACACTTATGTAATAAAGTACTGAATACTTAATTACCTTTTAACAATGCCTAATAATTATATTGATTCATTTCCATTTCCCTTATCATTCCAAATATTTTAACATTATTATCTCATTCAAAAGTTATCACTTTAATAGTAATCAGTTTAATCAAACATTTTTCAAATAATTTCAACTCTGAGCAGTATGCTTATTTCTTTATTAAAAGTATAATTTTTATATTTTAATTTCATTAAAAAATATTAGTTATACAAATTTAAATATATTATATATTTATTTATAAAGTTTAAAGTTAAATATTGCTTAATTATATTTCTTAGTTATCAAAAACGTATAATAAAAAAGTTACAAATTGCGAAATATACAATATTATTTTTCGATTAATAGTATCTCTTTTCAAATATCTGTTTAATTAATTTAATTAATGTGTTATCCGCAAAAGGGGCAAGGTGGGTAAAGGAAATTGTAGAGGAATTTTAAATTTTTTAAATAAAAATGTTCATGCCGTAATAATTTCACGTAAGTATATTACTTTATGTTCATCGTTTATTACACATATAACATATTTTAAGAAAGTCTCTGGAATATATATTTAAACAAATTATAATTTATTCAAAATAAAACCAGTTAGAAAAGTTTAGAAATAATCAAGTCAGCTAATTCTACAGGTTTTCATCAAATTTGCAATTTAGTATAAAATCATATCAAAAGCTGAAAAGTGTACAAATTATTAATAGTTAATGAACCTTTTGCAGTAATTTACAGATAATTGCTCAAGGTAACATTTTATATAAGTACCTGATGTTAGTTGCCAGACAGACCTTCACTTTTGCTGGGTTTGCAATTTTTTATATGGGTTATTGCTAATTTTAAAGAAATTAGTATTATACATCTGTGATAGTTCCCAAAACTCATATGGTATGAACCACATTTTTAAATACTAGCAAAGTTATTCTATTTATGAGGTTCATCAACTTGCATTCTAAATACCAGTAAAGTATTCTATTATTAATGATGTTCAATAATTCACATTCTACAAATTTGCAAAATACGTTTTACAACTACTTGTAATTTTTTTTATATAATTATGTAATAGTAATACAACCAGTTTTCTGTTCACATCGCCCCTATTTGTTTTTAGTTTGTACTGTAGATATACATAATGCATCTCAAAATATCCATATAAATACGTGTGTCTACTTTAGATGATCAGAAGAATTAGAACAACTCTACTGGCAATGACACTGCTGACCATCATTTTTCTCGCGGTAACTGTGCTGATTAGCATACAAGTTAAAGCCCTTGGGGGCAGGCAACTGGAACTGATACATGTGGTGAGTTGTTTTTTTTTAATGTCATTTATACAATACGAGGAGTGAATAAATTAGGAAATTCCAGTTAATTACAGATCTGCTCTTATAGAAAATAGTTTCCATGACCTGTTTAACCGGAAATCATCTAAATTACCTGCAATTAGATATCCAGTTTTTTTAAATGTTTTCAATTTTAGGAACAAAACTGTACTTCTAGAATTAGAATAAGAAGCAATTTAAAAAATAAATTAACATTTATATATACAGGGGGAAAATGTGAGAAATCTCTTGGGTGCAGATAGAACATGAAAAAAAAAATAAGATGAAAAGTTCCTATAAAATGTTTTTCTACAGACCTTCCCTGACATGTGTCTCTGAAGGATGCCGCTGGAAATCGTTCTTTCTTGAAAACTACTTAATATAATTTAATAAATATTTAAAATGATGGACACTAGTAACGACCTCTTAAAATTGTGTCCTTGAAACATATTTAACTTTTTTTAGTTTACCAGGGGTGGACTAAGCTATACAACTTAATGCCTACATTTTTAACACCCTGTATGATAGACTTTCAAATAATAGAAAAGTACTCGTAGATATCATTTTTGGACGCTATCAATTACCAAACATAAAAAACTTCTCCTTTATTAAATATGTATCTATAATAATGTATATAGGCATTTCATGAAATTGTAGCAGAAGTTTTACTTACAAATACGATTAAAAAAAAGGATATAACTGTATTTCTATCAATATTATTGTATTGTTGACATCGATGCAAAATTTGTTATATAAAATATAACTTTAGGTGATGAGACATGGAACTAGAACACCAGCTAGCACATATCCAAACGATCCTTATGTAAATCATACCTTTTATCCAATAGGATGGGGCCAGCTTACAAACGTAAGTAACGGTATTTTATTAAAAAACGTGTTTTATTTGATTAATTGACTTAAAGTATTGTAAAACTAAAACAATAACAAAGATATTTAAAATTTAATTAAAAAATGCATATCTAGTTTATTTATAAATAATAATTTATGAAACAAATTATTTGTATGTTGTGATGGATGATTAATTATCTACGTTGTGAATATGTTTTCAGTAACCTCTATAACTGGATAAATTCAAATGAGTTTAAGGTTTTAATATCACTGGGAAACCCCAGGAATACTATTAGGTGAACGATTCGTAAATGTTTATACTTAATACTCTACAATTATTTAAAGGTTCTTATTCATAACTTTACTGGTCGAATATTTCTCGCAGTTCAAAACCATTCCGGATTTCTTCCTTAACAGACCTAATGGCATTCTTTAAAACAAATTCGGTGACTGTTTTGAACCGCTGACTTTTAACTTTTAAGTTTAGTTCGTAGTTGTTTCACCCACCAATAGAGGTCTAATAAAATTCCTACTCAGAACATCCAGTAGTAGTAGTAGTTTGAGGGAGTGCCATCATTATTGCAATAGATTGTACTTACAGTATTTTTACACGTTCTTGTATGTAAATAAAATTGGAACAAATTGCATTTTATATTATTTAAAATAGTTAAAATAAAATTTAAAAAAATAAATCTTATCCAAAAATACAGAATTAATCAGTATCTAAAATACAATATTTAGGTCATTTCCGCATTTTTGTAGAATAATTTTATTCTCAAACAGACTGACTTTTACCATGAATGTCCGCAATTCGTAATTCGTACTAAACCCAATTCTAGGAAGGAAAGATGGAACTCTATAACATCGGCAAATATCTTAGGGAGAGATACGGAGATTTTCTAGGAAACCATTATTCGCCAGATCTCTACTACACCCAATCTACAGACGTAGACAGAACAAAGGCTAGCATGCAACTGGTGAACGCTGGCTTGTGGCCCCCAGAAGTAACACAGAAATGGGGCCCCATAGATTGGCAACCAGTTCCCATCCATTCCGAACCGCTGGATCAAGACATGGTACGTTTATATAAACATTTATCTTGCATAAAAATAGAAACTTCATAATTTTGAAGGGAAAAAATATACGAATTCATCATCATTATTTTCAGTTATTATTAGTAAGAAAACCCTGTGCCCAGTATCATATTGAACGGGACAAAGTAATAAATTCGGAAGAAATTAAAAATATTTTTAATTATTATGAACCCCTGTTCAAAGAGCTGACTGAAGTCACGGGACAAAATGTGACAGACTTTGATGGAGTGCAAGATGTCTTCAGTACATTGATAGCCGAGGTAACTTTTTGTAAATATACCATTTCCATTTCAGTGAAAATCCACTTAGAATCCACTAGATAGACAAGGAAGAACTATAGACATATTTTTGTTTCATTGTTAAGACAAATTCAACTGTCAAACCTTTGAAACCTTAATTTGTTTTTAAATTACTACGGACACCCTGTACACAAAATCTTATACCGGGTGACCCATTTAGCTTGAGGAAGCTATATATTTAAAAAATGGCGTGTTCTAAGAAAAAGTGTGTACTTTTTCATATATTTTTAGGTATTAACAATATTGTGTGAAACTAACTACTCTGCCGACTAAATCCCCACCAGTGTTGAATTACACCCACAGTATTTACCCATATATTCTTTATTATTAGCTTTTGCAACATTTTAAGCTAATATAATTTTGTGTTCCATATGTTACTAGTTTTTGACTCCTTATCAAGTTTACTGAAAAAAAAGTGTAGCTTTCCATTTGAAAATCCAAAGCTAACCTCACTATAACCTTGAAAACATAGTGAAGGTCAAAAAACTGCAAAGCCATTTTATTTGATCCCCAACACTGCCTAACTTCTATTCAACAGATTTTTTTCATAGAATGCACCGTTTTCGAAATATATAGCTTTCTCAAGTTAAATGGACCACCTGGTATAAATTTGATAATATAACTTATTCAGTTCTAAATTTCAGGAAGCATTCAATCTATCTTTACCAGAATGGACCAACCAGTATTACCCCGACAAAATGTTAGAACCCACTGCGTTTAGTTTTGTCCTAAATGCTTACAACGACAAAATGAATAGGTTGAAAGGAGGTTAGTATAATCTTATTAATACCTAGACTGGCGACATGCAGCTTATAAATGGATTTACAGGAGTTTTGTTGAAGAAACTACTAGCAGACTGGAAATCTAAAGCGGACGGTACAATATCGCCATCGATTAGGAAAGGATTTTTATACGGAGGGCATGATGCTACAATAAGTAACATCATGAGTACGTTAAAGATATGGGACCCTCAAATTCCGGGATATGGTATTACGGTGTTGTTCGAATTGTGGAAGGATTTGCCTACGAATAAGTACGGAATTGAGGTACGTTTAAAATATACAGATTCTGAAGTAAGTGCAGTAAGAACGTTATCTTATTGACTGAATGATTTATGTTGTTTCTTTTAAATCCCTTATTCAAATCAATAATTAGCAGATATGGTGGTGAACTGTTAAAGAAAACACATACACGGTGTAACAAAATAGCCGGTCTTTAAATTAACTGCATATTTTTGGTGACAAAATTTAACTCTACTTATCTCTATACAAAAGTCCCTCCCTTAAAAGACACAGGGTGTTGAAGTTGAACTTTTAAAATTGTTTTTTTACAATAACTTAACATTTAAGTTTAAAATTTAATAGATATACTGCTTGTGGTTAACCAAATCTTCAAAGGTGTTATTGTCAACGACGCCTAAAAAAAATAAACAGAAACTGCGAGGATGGGAGCCCATCCAATTTCTTTATGCACACCTATAGACAATTTCTCTCAATATCATTATGTAAACAGATAATAGTAATTGGTACGTATATCCGCCTATTTCTTAGTAATGCATAAATGATCTTCATAATTAGAGAAAATCTAATGTTTTTGCTTAAATTAACTTTGTAAATGAAAAATAGTTATTCCAAATTGATAGATGGATGACATGCAACTGTGGCCACCACACTCTCCTAATTTTACTCCATCAGATATCAGTTCAGTTGATGAGATTATGTAAGATGAAGTTTATTCTGAATCGATGGAGAATATTAATCAACTGAAAAGAGCATCTTATAAAGTATCCCCTTCCCCCCAATGTATTCGTTTGTCATTTCCAATAGTACCCTTAAGAATTTAATTGACCACAAGAAATATCTCTATTAAATTTAAAACTAATGAGAACAAGTGACAAGGTTATTGTGGAAAAACAATTTTAATAGTTCACCTTCATCACACTGAATCTTTAAAAGGAGGTATTTTTTACTTATAGGATTAAATCGTCATCAAAAGTACACAGTTAATGGAATGACCTGCTTTTTTTGTTACACCCTGTATAGTTTACTTTGACAAAATTGAGAAAATCCCAACATTAGCCAATAAATTAAAATCGGAGTAATATTTTGATCAGCTTATTGAAACGAGACAATTTATTGGCAAATGTAAACCAATAATTTTTTGCAGATATATCTCAGGAACTCCACCGACGTGCCTCCATTTAAAATGACTATACCTGGCTGTGATAGTTTTTGTCCTTTAGAAAAGTTGTTGATTCTAACGAGAGACGTAGTTCCGGAAAACTGGGACGAAGAATGTAAAACGAGTGACGAAACTTATATCGTACCACCTTCATCTGGTCCCTAGGCCTTGCTCGTGCCACACATTTTCAAAACATATAGATAGATTCAATTGGCATTGTCTGTGATAAAATTGATGAGATACAAATCTCAAAAAATTGTTAATTATAGAATATTTATGAATAAATTTTTTAGTATACCTTACAATAGGCATTTTAATTGTAATTTATGACGCAGCAACTTTTTTAAAATGTTAAATATATGGTACTATTTTTGAAAATATACCAAAGTACAGCGTGTCTCAAACTCGATAGTATGGGCCTTCTGCGAGGATACAAACAATTTAAATAAAATTTGGGACACTTGGGGTTAAATAGGATGAGGCAAGCTCGATTTTCAATCAAAAGTATCATCTTTGGGATTTGACAGGAATGTCATCATGACGTTATCAATTATATTGTTTTCCTGTTAAAAAATCTCTCTTTCTTTGAATAAACTTTTATTAGAGAAATTTTTCTGTATTACTTCCCGTTTAAAAGTTATAAGCAATATCGTCTGAAAGAGTCTCAAAGGAAATACCACCTAAAAATCATATTAGCGGTGGAAGGATCAAGAAGTCGTTGGAAAATAATTGAATGTTTGTTGTTTAAAGTGCATAAATGTCACAAAATACTTGTCACTACTCAATACAAACGTCAAACGTATAAATTTTGTGCTTACAAATGTTTTCTCATTCCGAAAAAGTTGATATGTTGCTAATATACAGCGAGTCACAAAAAAATTCAAGAAGAGCTGTAGAGTTATATCAAGAAAGGTATCCAGGGCACCTCATTCCTGATCATAGAACCTTTACAAGATTATAGGCGACCTAGCAACGAAATGAAGATGCATTTTCTGTTCAGAAGAATCAAATTATTGACTGAAGGGTAAGAAACAATCTGAGCTGTTACAGTATTTAGAACAAAATCCAACGAATTTTATAGATCACTGGATATCATTACAAAAGAAACAAAAAAAAAAAAACACCTTTTTTATTATGATTTTATTTAAAACTCCCAGCTTACTTTTCTGATTTTCCATATTTTATTTATTGTTTTTTTTTTTAATCTAACAATTTTTAATATATTTTTTTAAGTAAAAATAAAGTGATTAGTTAATGATTTGTTTGTTTTCTCAATGCTGTTTTTTTCGGTGAATTTAAAGACTGGGACTCAATTGGGACAAAGGTTTATGCTATTTTTGGCGATTTTAACAGGGGTGCCACAATGTTACACCTAAATAACCTTAAATTTTCAGTTTGGCAATGATATAGCGTCAGTCACCCTTCATTTCCCCAAAGTATGTACTATAAAATTTACATTTACGTTTAAACTGACTGAAAATTAAAAATGTGTGGTAGGAAATAAATATATCTAAATCATTAAGCAAATTTTACTTATATTAAAACTCTGTTACATATATACATACATACTTATTAAAATAAATCATAAATAATGGGATTTAACCTACTTGTTTTAAATGAAAATGGTATAAAAATACTATTTTACAATGTAAAAATGAATCACAATGAACGTTTGACAATGCTATTTACTCAGTCAAAATGATCACGGAATATTTCATAAGAAATAAAGGAATTAACATATTGAAATAAATGGACACCAAGTCGAGTCTCATTCTAGATTTGTTATTGTATTAAGTTAAAATGTTAGATTATGTGAATTGTATCTTGTACCTCTAAATAAGCAAGTGAACATTTTTCCCGATCTATTTTCTCAATGCGACAATTTAACAAGGTTTGAAAAATTTCACACCAACCAATTCGTGATCAAAATTAAAGAAATATTTTAAACCGACGACCGGTTAATGATCTGCATGAAATAAAAGTTATATTTAAATACCTTAGCAGTCCGCTGGGGCTTCGGAGGGTAACGGCGGCGTGAATAAAATATGTGACCGAGATTTCACAAAATAAACCACGATAAATGAGAATATCATGGACATGGAACCTATGGCTACTGTCATCTTTTCGTGGGCCGCCGACGGCCTCAGAAACATTCTGACGCCCATTTCCCACCAGATAGATTCTGTCCAAGAGCTGTACTGTCCTGAGGACCAGTCATAATCTAAAATAAATTCATATAAAGGTAAAATTGTACCACAATTATGTTAAAGACAAAAAATATCGCTTATACCCAATATTTGTTAATAATCTCAATATCTATTAATAAATAATATTCTGCTACATGAACTTAATAAATTTGGTATTTCTTTCAAGTTTTTATCATTTATGTTTTCTTATCTTTGTACTCGTCATCAGCAAATAAGCTACAATGGTTTTACATCACCACGTTTTTCAGTTTTGTCTGGTGTTCGTCAGGGATCAATCCTGGGCCCACTATTATTTAATATATTTATTAATAACGTCTGTAGCTTGCGAGTACCTCATCTTTTGTATGCAGGCGATACGAAGATCTATTCAAAAATAAATACCCTACATGATCGTATTGCCTTGAAGGAGAATCTTGATAGACTGAACCACTGGTGTAGCTAAATAAGTTGCCGTTACTATTACTAGGAGAAAAGATGTTATGCTTTCATACAGTATAGATAATGTATCTCTTTTAAGGACATTAAAGCTCTGGTGTAAGATATCCATCCCCAGCACTTACTGCTTCCTTGAATGTCCGGCGGAGCATGCATAGCATAATATTTGTTTTTAATATAATAAATGGAAATTTTGATATACCGGAAATATTAGACAAATTAAATTTTTATGTCTAATGTAACTACTCCTTCCTGTGATACTTTCTACTTAAAAACAGCCAACACTAATGTGTTACATTATTCACCATTATATGTAATGTGTAGAAATTATTCCACTGTGTTCCTAACAATAAAAATTTAATTCCTGAATTTTTATTTGTTAGTTATCTGTTTTTATTTTTTTTTTGTTTTTTTTTTACTTTGTATGGTATATTTTATGTATATTTGTTTTTATTTTACTAATTACTATTTTCCCTGCTTTGTAATTGAGTTGTTTCCGTTTAGCAGGCAAATAAATAAATATCTCACCTTCAATCAAAAACGCTGGACTCTTGGCTTCCGTCAAATTCATTGTAATTTTATAACACAGCGTAACGTCCAACTCATATATACTTTTTGACATGTTAAAATAATGGAATGCCTAAAAATTACAACAAATCAATAATTTTTTTATTAAAAGTTTGAAGACTCACATAATTTCTTGGTTTGTTCGTACAATTGATATTTGCTTTGCCTTCAACCGTTCCCGTGAGCCATCCGAGAGTTAAGGAAGTGAGTGTCGTGACGTAATTCGAGACTCGGTCTACGCCTACATACAGACTATTTGGCGTTTTAGAGAATTTCTGTAATGGAATCGTATAGAATGCAATTAAGAGTCATGTTTTATTACTTACGCCTTTTTGTGTTGCGGAGTGTACCCTACAGTTAGGATCTTCCAAGTAGCAGTGGAATAACTCATCGACCTAGAAATTGAAATTTTTTCTAGTGATCTCTCTAAATCGGTAATTAAAATTAGTGACCATAGACAACCGAACACATTAAAACATTACCATGAAATATTTCAAAGGGTGAATTTTTTACATTTCAATAGGGCAATCCAACGTTCTAACCTCAAACCCATTTAATATGGCACGAATATTGTTGGATTTGTAACTAATTCTACAGTTTCTAAAGTGAACAACTTGAAATGCTATGCTTTAAGTATTGGAATGGTATCAATGCTGCATATTTTTATGTTTTACAATCTAATATATAAAAATGAATGTTTGTCTGTATGTCCTTTATAGAATCGTAAACCATGCATTTGATCATGTGATGATCTTTAGCAAAGTTGTTGTGCATGAGCCGACGAAGGTTTCTAAGTTGGTACGACCAATTTTCGACAGATGGCGCCACTGTCATTCCAATGAATTTCATATATTGTCGTGACAGTTCATGCTGATTTCAATTGAAACAAAAACAGCGAACGAATGATGACGTTTCAAGTTGTGGGTGACATAAGAATTTATGTAAATTGTAAAATTCATGTGAACAGACAATATTGTGCGTATTTTAATATTTGGGAGCGTTTTTTGAATCGTTTTGTGCATTTCATTGTGAGTTAAATTAATTTAGGTAAATAATTCAATTGAATTGAATTTTCGTAGTTTCCGTGAGTCGAATTGAAACGAAACGCTGCAATGTCACAATTTTTTCGAAATAAACAAAATCAATAAAACGACTCAAAATGAATTGAATAGTTGTATAAAGTCTTTCCTTCAAATTTATTTTAGTTGGTGGCGTAGCAACCTGTACGCAGGGTACAGCTAGTAGTAGATAAAAAATACGTACATTTTTACAAACCAAATTAAATAAGTAGGTTCTATTGAAAGATGTTATTAGTCTCAATATCAAATTCTGACATTTATGGCCTGATATGTATATGTCTCCAAAGAAGGCAATCCAAGACTGTCAAATCACTTTAAAAATGGGGGTTGTATGACAAACAACATATAACAACAAGCAGAAATTTGTATTTTTGTGTAGAACTGTGAAGTGTGTGTTTTGCTCATTGTATTTTATACCTATTTCGGAATATCAAGCAAAATTTAGACTATAATAATGATTTTGTTTTGTTGTGTTACATAAATCCGCACTGTTTGTCCTACAGATGCCATTTTTAAAGTGATTTGACAGCGTGTTAGATTGCTTTATACTATAATACTGATGTCACCACACTACAGAATTCTAGATTGAAATTCAGGTGACTTCTGCAGACAAGTATTATAAAAATTTTGCAAATGACGATCTCACAAAATTAGATTATGTAGAGCATTCATGAAAACTGTTCAACCATTGTCTACAAACTCACAACTTCCCTGCTTTATGCTTTATCTAGTCTGTTCCATTGTCCTGTTTCAGTAATTACCCATGTGTGGCAGCACACTACATTTGTGTGACTGTCAATTGTTTAAATCAGTAATTTGATGTTTCTCAGAAATTACACAACAAACCTCAAAATATGTCGAGATTTCTCTTTACATTATCATTTTTAATTTATTAACTAGTACGTCTTAAAATAATGTATTGTGTTCCATAGTAAAAGTGAAATAGGATTCTATTATCATGTACGTAAGTACACAGTTTCCTTAAAAATGTAAAATACTCATATTTAGCTAGAAGCACTTTGCATGGAACAGTGTCACATATTTTAGGTTTAAAATAGTAGATAGAAAAGACATAACTTTTTTTATAAATCAAAATAGACTAGTATTATTTATTAAAAAGTAAGCTATTGTAGTGTCAATATCAAATATTCAAATTTGCGACCCTGACATTTGTGTTTCCAAAGAGTAACGATGAAGTGGCCACACTACAGGACATTGCAGAAATCTATATTGAAATTCAGCTGATTCGGCAAATAGACATTATGCAAGTGATGCAATTCAGCAAGCAATGATTTAACCAACCTAATTTTGCCTCGGAGATATTATGCAATGTCTCTTAGCTACATGAACTAGCTTGGCCAGCTCTGTAAATCAATTTTTAAATCAAATATTTTTTATTTTGGAAAATCATTGAATTAAGAAAACTGGCTTAACATTTCATAAGCTATATCTAATAAAAATTGGATGCACAATGATGGAAAGATATACATATGGACTTAAAACCACCCATTTGGTATAATTATATTGTAAACTATTCAATGCAATGGAAATATAATTACTCAAAACTCACACCAGTACGTTAACCACCACAATTTTTTTTCAAAATTTACCTATTTTTTTATTATGATTGTTTGCACTATTCTACATTTTTATATTTTTACTTAAGTGGGATTGCCCATGAATGTATAAATAAATAAATAATACAACAAATAAAAACTTATGTAAAAAATATATAGTTTTACCAAAACAGCTTACCAATGCTACATCCGACGTCAATTCTCCAGCATAACTCACTCCTTTGACCTCTTCATAAACACTTTTCGCTACGATTTCAGATACGTTTACGATAAACTGCTGGATACTGTCTTCGGGTATATTAATTTGACCATTCGTTGAATTATAGTACTCGTACCCTATGTTAGATGCGTTATCGTAAATAGAATTGTAGAAAAAGTTGGTGTAGCTTCGTTGGTGATCCGATATCACCAAGCCAGAAAAAGTTGAATTGTATTTCAAAAACGAGTGTAACGAGGACGGAGGTAAACTCAAAGGTACATTTTGGAAATGTACTGAGTCCTCGTTTTTCTTTAGTTTATTGTAAAAATCTTCTATCTGAAAAAAAAAAGATAATTTTACATGCTAAACAGTAATATTGAATTTTTTACCTCAGCACTTTGGTTTAAATAATGTACGAAAAGATCCTTATTTTTGCTGTTACCTAACTGACTTAATTCGATGAACAAACTAATATTCTCCGGTCGTATTATGGGCAGTATATCATTATTCTCCTCTAATCCTTTAACTGGGAAATCTCCTTTCTGCATATCGTAAACCATTCTTTGCGACCCGATATAATCAAACGTTTCACCATTAAATAATATAAAAAGAACATTTTTCTTTGCTGAAATACAAATTTTATGTTTATGTTATACCCGAGATCCAAAATAATAGAGTGGTTCATTCTCAGCACTTAGATGAGTATGTGAGGTGAGGGTTTCAGGGAATAAGATTCCATAGGCATGCCACTTGAGAAGGGTTCGAAGAACACAAAATTATCAAACATAAGTTGAGTGAATCTCCTTTAATACTTTAAAACATCTACCTGATGCGCACTCCACGGATATCACACTTACTAATAAATTAATTATAATCACAGTTAAATTAGTTGAGAGCAAAATTTTTCCATGTGCACGCCCATGATCGCAACTGGTACAAGCGTATTTGCTGCAGCAAAAGCTGTGTAATCATCACTTCAATTTTATGCGATATATGTATATATGGACTGCATGTATACATATATCTTTGTGTTGAATGCTTTAAATGATGAGCGGTTTTATAACATGAATCTCTATTATTTAGGACCTTGATTATAGCGTTAGAAGTAAAACAAGCAGCTTACCAGTTAGAATGTCATCTTCGGTCAACATGGATTTCAATAATTTTGCGGTATGGAGTAAATTGACAATTCCTGTCACTGGATTGTTGGCACCAGAAGTTTTATCAAACATTGATGTGGTGTCCAGACGGGTCGCAATGATAATGTATCTGAAATCCTTTATGGGTTGCGTCTCGTTTCTCCTTGGGCCCTTAACCAACGGATACAGTGCGGCCCATACGTTGTTGTCACCTAACGGATCGCAGAATGTTATGGGATTTAAGTTTGTTATGATGTTCGAGCGTCTAAAATAAAAAATTGCAATACAAACAAATTTTTGTATAAAACTTCTTACCTTCTGCAAGTCTGAGAGTTAGTTGTGGCGTACATAAACGATTTGAGTTCTAGGGAGCAAAGTGATCTATCTTTGTGATTATCGTAGTCAAAGTTGTTAAATTTCTCAAAACACTTTCTCATTTTTTCAATTTCTTCTTCGTTTTCCACATAGAAAATCGGGAACGGAATATCTCTGTATAGTATACCCGTACCATAAGGGTTCCAAGTTGAGTTTTTACTACATGTATTTTCTAAACTCGATCGAGGGTTTGGACATTGATTCTCATGTGTGAAACTGGACAGCGTTTCATTATTTCGGTGCAGTATCAAGCCAGATATCAGCTGACTAGTTATCAACTTATCTACTGTTTCTGCAGTAAAAAATTTTGTTGGAAGAACTGGCACGTACAGGCCAGCCGTTCCTTTACTTAGTATGAAATTCAAGTCGTCTAAATCTCTGCAGTAATGAATAATACCTGTAGAACCTCCTCTTTTAGCTAAAAAAAATTAAAATCGATTAAAAATAATAAAAATATGTCTTGTAATATTATTGAAAAGATATTTACATGTACATCCAATCTGATGAGTGGAATTCAGTCTTCTGTAACATCCATTTGTGCCAATAATATTTTCATACATTTTATCTTTGGTTCTTTGACTATATACTGTAAAATTGATAACTGTGATATTATCAAAAAAATCGTTTGCATTTTTAATTCTTACCTAGTCCCAGTAATAAATGAACTAGAATAAAATTTAGTAGAAATCCATACTTTACATTCATGATTCACCTATTTATTTCCAGTAAATTTCAACCTACTATTTTCTTACCAGTGTAACTAGTAAACTTATTTTTTAATGTAATTATTACTATTACGTTATTTGTCTTTTACAAATATTAAATACAATTAAAGTAAGCTTATTTTACATTTTTTAGAATAGGAATATCCACAAAACTAAAAAACAAAACTGACAGTGATATTTATTATTCTATTCATTCTAACCTAACAAAGCTGTCAAAATTTAAATACCAGCCAGCTATGGTACAGTCGATAAGATGACATTCTTATATATTTCTGCTTTATTAGTTTCTAGGTGTGTATTCTAACAGTAGATGGCGCTGAACCATGTGTTTTTTTGTACGTAAAAATTGTACAACAAAAAATTTATAAAAACGATGCTTCCTTTTATGTTTTACAGTCAAATTATCATGAATTTAATAAGTTAAGCGGTGCGTAGTGCTCAAATTATAAAAAGCTGCTAGTATAAAAAGGATAATGGGTAAGTAAAATACATATAATGTAAAATGTGATATAATTATTTTTATTGTAAAATTGCTCCAATCAAAACTATATTTTAATTGGAGAATTCCTTCAATCAAAATAAAATTTTAATTTGTTTTATGCTAAAAGAAAGTAGGTTGAGGTAGATACTAAGTACATTTTTACAAAAATTATATTCATTTATGGTTTTACAGTACTTTACACGAAAATTTAATGTTTCACTTATAATTAAGGAATGGTTTTTTTCTATATCAACTACAAATTCTAGTAATGAGTATTTTCTATTGTTTTTATGCACATTTATTTGAGGGCTTCTGCCGAAATAAAACGACTATTTAAACTTTTTTCTTTATTTTACAAATGTCGCGAAGGCACAAATCTCAAAAATAACAGTTTAACAACAAAACTATGAAAAACATTATGTAAATTACCAAAATGTATACATACAAATACAATTTTACAACAAAAATGGATATCTAGATTAGGTAATACATGCATACCATTTGTCTTTTATTGTGATTAATGATAATTACAAATGATCCCCCAAATGATATTGTCAATTATCGCTAATTTGGCGGAGCCAATTTGATATATTTTCTAATTGGGGGGGAAAGGTAAAAAATTGCACACGCACACCATAAAATGCCTAAATCTAAACCTAAAAAGAAATTAAAACAACAAAAAATACGAAATGAGCAACATGGCATCTAAATTTTAGTATCTATGAAATTGGGTGAATTAAAATAAAAATTCGATTAAGGTACTTATCCAGGTGGGACACTACATAATTAAAAAGTGTTTTCCACCAATCCTTATACACTATTTTAACAATATTAACGAACATTTAACAATAAAAAAAAAACAAAAAAGAAAACAGTTACGTCTTACACTTTACGTTTGTGCATTTTTACTTGACATATGTATTCGCATATACTGAAGGTATCAAAAAAACACGATAATTTTGTTGATAATTTAGAAACTTTTAACATTGATAGCACCAAAATTGATAAAAACGGACTTTGAATGTTAATGCAAAATTACCAATGTTTTTCGATTATCACGTATATTTTGTAGCAATCAGTCTCTTTACAAACACTCACCACTTTATTTAGTATTATACGAGAAAAGTGGCTATATTTTTATTCCTCTATTATCAACAGTAATAACAATTTGAGCTCTTCAATCTAAAACCACATTGCGTAATAACAATGCTTTTTATGTCAAGTAAAAAAAATTATCTAGATATTAATTAACAGATTTTTGCTTGCACAAAAATATAATTATATCTGTTCTCGAGTTACCGATATAGGCGTTAACATAATAATAATTATAGTAATATACAGATCTTTAAAATGACCATAGCGAAGGTCAGTTACCTTATGTGGAAGATTATCATAAAGTCATCTTATTCATGTACACCAATTTTTTTTAATTTGGCATCGAGGTCGGGAAATTGGTATGACATTTAAGTACAAGGCAAATTAAGTTGGCAAGAGGACCTTATGATTCAAATGTTTGTTTGCTATATTGTAGCAGCATCTTAGCAATACTAAACTAAATGTGGAAAAGTTCTGTTTAAATGAACATTACGTTTGTGATACAGTTTTACTGGACATGTTTGTAGGCTCCTCGAAAGTATTAATACTGCTTCAACGAATAATTTAATTAAGAAAAAGGTTTAAAATTAAAAATCTTTTCGCTCGGTAGGTGAAGACCTAAAAGTGTGGTATTAAAATAAGTAACGGTAAGTTTTAGTAGGTAAGAAGTGTTTTCACATTATGCTGCAGCAGATTGCTCTATAAGGCAAATTTCCATGTTTTGCATGATTTGAATTATTTACTTTTTCCTTTACTTCCCTCTGCAAATTTAAATAATCCTCATTCTTTCCGTATTTACTGTCGTACAGTTCCAATACGTCTTCCCCTTGTTCAATGTGTGTGTTTCGATCCGTCAGTATCGGGTCATTTTCACTATCACCAGTCTGATTTTTGAATTCGCAAATCCCAAGATCGTTTTCCCAGTATTCCATCAAGTCTTGTGGCTGTACGCCTGCCCCTTCTGAATCTAACTCATTGTCTTTTGTGAAAATTATTACTTCTTCATCTCCGACAGCTGTCAAGTCACTCACTACAGTGTCTGTCTCACTTGCACTGTCACAGAACTCTTTATAAATAGCATCGGGACTTTTCAGTATTTCAACGTCGGGTGTCGTTTCACGAGTCTTGCTCATCCACTCTTTGACGGCTTCTGTGATCGGATATAAAGTTTTCTGTTCAACTTCGACTTCGTCTTTGATTTCGTCGCCAGGTTCGTAGTGTCCATTCGTGTCTTCGTTCAGTGTTTCTTCATTTTGCTTGTCATTTGTCGCGGTCTGGCCTTGAAGAGTATCGGTCAGCTTGGTATTTTCTAAAAAAATTCCATCTTCAACCGGTGAGTCTAAATCAGGTAATGTTTTATTAATATCCCTATTTTGAGAATTACTTTCTTCACTTACCGAACTAGGCCTAAACAGTGATCTTGAGTCTTGTAGAACTTTAGTAAGGTCCAGTGATTTGTTGAAGCCGTTCTTATCGACGTTTGATTTGGTGGTTGATATGTTGCTGAATACGGACTTGAAGAAACCGTCGCTGTTGTCGATGTTTAAGGATTTTACCTTCTCCTCTAAATTGCTGTACATTCCCTTCTGGATAATTTTGTCTAGTTCCTGGGATATTTCCACGTTGGTCTTTTCTAGGGATTCGGGAGATAGAGCGGAATCCAATAAGAAATCGTATGAATCGTCCATATTATTTATAGTCGTGTTGGAACTCGACAAGCTACTAGCTATTGTGGTTTTGCTTGACTTCTTCTTCTTCTTTTTGCCTTTCTTCTTTTCCTCTTCCTCATCTCTTTTTGGAATTTCTTCTATTTTTTCTTCAATCTTCTCTTCAACTGGTACAACCCTTACGCATTCATTCGATTTTTCATTTACTTTCACAATTTTCTTCAAAGGAGGTGCCTTTACCTCTTCACATTTCATAGAAAGGTCGATATCTGTTATTATGACTCTCTTTGTTATTTGTTTTTGAGTTCCCTTCTTCGACTTCTTACTGCTCTTGGTTTTAACAACGTCTGGTTCTGTTACAGTGAGTTCTTCCACTGCATCAAATATCGACTTCTCTTCAATTGCTTCACCTTCATTTATCACAATATCTGCTTCAGGTGTTAAAGTTTCAATTTCAACTGGATCTTTAACAATTAATTCTTTTTCTATGTCGTCGACGGATCTGATCGTAAGATTCAATGAGATATTTTCCATGTTATTTGTCAGACTCGTTTCATTTTGAGTTATAGTGTTTATAATATCTTCAATTTCAATTTCTTCTGTTGTCTCGACTTTTATAACTTCCTCTTCTTGTTCTGTTGGTGGTATGACATCTACGAGCTGGTCGATGTCATATTTTTCGAACAAGTCCTTTTCAGAGTGGTCGTCGTTTTCTTCGAACGAAACCTCGGTTTCGCCTGGATTCTTGTTTTTACGTTTCTTCCTGCTTGAGACGGAGATCCATTGGTTGGGTTGTTTTGGTTGACGAGTAGGAGTTTTTATTGTTTGATTTTTGACATCGTCTGTATCTTGGTTATTCTTTTGTTTCTCACTGATTTGACGTTCGTGATGTTTCTGCTCGCCAACATGAGTTGTGGTTCTGTTCTTCAGCGTTGCTGAATAATTCCTACTTTGTTGATTAAATTTGTAGTCTCTCGTGTTATTTTCCACCATTGGTTTACCGTTTTGCATGGGTTTGTAACTGTTGGGTTGCCATTTTGGACTTCCCGTTTGGTATTTCCAATTTCTTCTATTATTTTCTGGATTTCTTCTAGTGTATGAATGTTCTTGGACAACAGGTTTGTTCTCCGTTGTTGGTGTACCATTATAAACTTCAGGAGCTTTGTCTCGTTGTTCAGAATTAAATTCGCTTTCTGTAAATTTGGTTTCATTAGATGCGTCGTTTGCTTTGAAAGAATGGATATTTCTTTGAGGTGAATTTTGCGCACTGTTATAGTTATTTCGTCTGTAATTGGGAATGTTTTTGTACTTTTGATTCATTCTAATGTTTTTGTTCTCAACGAACCTCCTTCTTGGGCTGCTTTGGACTGTTTCACCTTCTTGATTTAGCTTCCTTGCTTCTTTGTTGTCTTGTTCTTTAGCAGCTTCCTCAAGCTTGGAGACTATGGTTGCAATATCGATAGTTTTGCTATTTACATTTTGTACTATGGTTTTTTCTGCAACCTTTTCGGTTTGGTGTTCTTTTTCCTCCTTGGCAGTGCTAGCGTTATCACAAGTTGCAACATCTTCAGTGCTGTTGGTGGCGGTTTCTTCACTGCCTGCTCGATTTTCTTCAGTTGCAGGTTCAGCTCTTGGTATGAAATGAGTGTTTGGGACAAAACCGACAAAATTCGGGTACAGTTTCGGATCTGGAGGTAGGAAATTAATTGGTATTCCAGGGGGAATAAATGTTGGGTTGTAATTTTGCCCGTTGAAGTCCCCTAATGGCACTATGGGTATGGGAATGAAGCTGGGAGGTACTTTAATGAATTGTAAGTTTGGATTTATTGGAATCTCGTTTGTTCTGTATGCTCTAGGAATAAATTCTTCAGCGTCGGGTTTCAGTTCCGACTTCTGGGAATTGGATGATTCTGGTGGTGGGTCCTTTAGGTGTTCTTTAACTGTGGAATCTTCTTTAGTTTCTGGGGGACTTTGGTGAACTTCGGTATTGTTTCCTTCGTCTACTGACTTTTGAGTTGTTTCCTGAGCTTCTTCAACGGTTTGAGAGGTACAAGTAGGATTTTCTGTTGGAGTTTCGACATCTACATTTTCTTTTCCTTCCAAATCATCATTTTTTACGTCTGTATCCTCCTTGTTTGACTCCACTTCTGACTTAGTATTATCTGTAGTTTCAACGTCATCTTCGATATCTTTCGTTTCCATATTTTCCTTGTCCTCTATTCCTTCCGCTGCGTTTTCAACGGGTTTTTCTATATTTTCCTTAACTTTAACTTCAGTTTCTTCTGCTTTTCCATCAGTATCGCAGTCAGCTTGTGTTTTCGGAACATCTGGATGACTTTCTTCATTACCGGAATCATTCTCATCTTCAGTGTATTCGGAACTGTCCTGGGCCGTTTGGGATTTAGAAGTTTTCCTGCGTCTGCGTTTTTTTATCCTTCGCGTCTGATCAGTCTGGTTCTGCCCATTTGCCGCATCTGAAACAAGAAGAAATTCATTGTTAGCAAAATACAACTCATTGTTTTGAATTAATTAGGTAGTTTTTTTAAACACTGTATGGTATATTGGTTTGGATGGATTTTTAATACTGAATTACCTAAGGATCTGAAACAGTTTGAC